>JAPTYO010000007.1:47945206-53312706 GCA_036873135.1 Clarkia xantiana subsp. parviflora
CTTAAGAGAAATTTTGTAAAAAAAAATGTTATAAAACAATGATAATTAGTACTTTTTACAATTATTTATTCAAATTTTTTTATTAAATACACTTTAAATAAATAATATGTACTAAGTAGTTTTTAAAGTATCACAACTAAAAATTATTTGTTGAGGTAAATGTTACAATTGGGTCAAATCGGACTAAAACCGATTGTGGGTCAGATGCGTCTCAATCGAGGTATGACACTATTATAACACTCGTATAAGTTAATAGGTCTTGATTTTGATATTTAAAAAAATATTCAGTTATTTTTGTATTTAAAATGTATTTGACGACAAATTTAGACGTGTGATTGAAATAAATATCAATTACGATTGTTAAATATATTGTACATTTAAAACATATTGAAACTACTAAAAAATATATTTTTCAAACATATCGTATGGTTATATACTTGTACTTATTAAATTAAAGAAAATACAATTTATAGTCTAGCAAAAGAGATTTTTTTTAGAAAAAAGAGATGAATAATAAAAATTACATTTATACTAGGTTCATTCCCCGCGCATCGTGCAGGTGTCTAAGTACATATTTGTAATAAAATAATACTTGTTAAAGTTCGAATAAGGAACACGATAATAAACTAAATTTATAACTAATTTTATGTTGATTTGAGAATAATGGTTTTTGCCTTGCGAATGCTCAAATTCATCCTAGCCGTCCGCACACCGCGCGGTGTTTTTTTTTAAGTACTTGTTATAAGTAGATATAGTATTATTTAATAAAATTATATTTATTAATGCCAATAAAATTAAATTGGGCACGGCATGATAAAACTACACAATTTTTTTTACATCGAAAAATACAAATAGTTAAATAATATTGTTTTGTTTTAGTACAATAATGCATACACTATACATATATCTATTTTATACATACTAGCATGTACTTTGTTTAAGTATCCGTAGTGATTACTCTCCGTAATCTAACAGACAGATCTCTTGAGTGTTTGCTAGAAAGCAAATTGGCACACCCTTTGGTGGTGGATAGGTTCGGACGAAACCCTTGTATGGGGTGTAGGGTTTTTCTCTCTAAAACACTCTAATGAGGAAATATTGATTAACCCTAAAAATTCCCTAACACCATGTATTTATAGGAGGAGCAAAGTGGACAAAATTCCACTTTGCCCACTCCAATATTTCGGCCGGCCACTATGCATAGGGAGGCCCAATTTTGGGCATCTCATGTCAATTGGGATTTGGGTCTAGCCCAATTACCCTAATGTGACATGTACCTAATTTCCTTAGGTAAACTATACATATTATGGGCTACCAATTACGGCGTCCATCACCATATGCTTACATTAAGGTATGTTCATATCTTCCGCTGCGTAATTCTGATTACAAGCATGTACCATGTTTATGTTTCCGTAGTAATCTGCCCCGTAATCCAACTGTGGTATCAGAGGTTGTGTTAGAAGTTCTTGATTTTGATAAATTGATGTTCTTGAAAATTTAAATTCTGGCCGAAAATTTAAAGATGCGGCTTTTAAAATTTTCGAAATATTAAATGATTGTGCCGAAATTTCATGATGTTCATGATCTTCAAGAAAAATGAGACTTTTATCAAAATCGAACATTGGATTTTAGATCATATTAAAATTTGATCTTGAAATTTGACCACTTGTTTCCAATAGGTGTTTTCGGCCGAACCCTAAGGTAATTTACAAGGTAAATTTTTTAATTTCTTAGGCCCCAAGTTAGAAGTTTTGGCTAAAATAGGTCTAGAATATTGTTTACCATATTTTAATTTTAATTAAAGGTAACAATATATCTATAATTGGAAACATAATGATAGGTTCACATTAAATATATAGAAATATATTCAACTATCAATATATCAGGCTAATTTATAGGGATTGAGATATTATTGATAGATTTGGTTACCTAAAAGATTAAGAAAATATATTGTCAGTATATTTGTTTCCCTATTAAAGATATTGACAATAAATAAATAAATATATATATACTAGAATATTAGCACGAGCGTTGCACGTGTTTAAGGAATTTCATAGCTTCATCGATTGGGGAATTTCACAATCGTGGTGAATCCTCCTCATATATAATTTAAACGGAGTTTGAAAGAAATTGATAAAACGCTGGCCAAAGGATTTGAAGTGAAGCTACACAACTGTTGGAATGGAGAAGCAGCCTTTGGGGTGAGCGGGAAAAAAAACGTAAATAGCTAGGATGTGAGGACAAAAGAGAGTGATGACAAATTTGAATTTTCTGCTTTTTATTTATGTAATAGATTTATTTATGTAATAGATTATATTAATACTTATATTTGTTCATTATAAATATAATTATTAAATGAGCTCTAATTTATTTTAATAAGGTATCTGATTTACACATGATTTTTCATATAAATTAGAAGTGAAACACTTTGTCATAATAGTATTAGATATCATTGATATTTATTTAATTTACGTATTTTAATGAATTAACTGATATTTTGTTAGAATATATTAATTTATATAAAAATTTCAAATTAAAACATGCATTATATGGAAAACAAAAAACTTACGAAGAGTCGCCTTACGACATGTTTGGTTCACGAAATAGGAATAAGGAATACAGAATAATGAATAAGGAATAGGAAATATGTAATATTATTATGATGTTGTTTGGTTGACACGAGGAATATGGAATGAGGATTTCAAATCCAATGTTTGGTAGATAAAATGTTATCGTAAAAGAATAGAATAAGTCCTAATCGACATATATACCCTTTTGTTATTTTATTAATTAAATTAATATTATTAAACATGAAAATGAAAAATAATGTATTATTAAACGAAATTTTTTTTTTTTTCAAAAATGATAATTTTTTACTAAAACTATTATTTTTTTAAAAAAAATACTTTTTTTAAAACATTGTAAAATTCACTATAACTAATATAATAGTGAATTGTAAATTAAAATACATGTTAAATTAAAATTCTTAATTAAATTAAATTTGATCACTTTTAATCATATTTACCACGACTAACATGTTATCCACCATGACTGAAAAAATATCAATTAAAAAAGAACAATCAATTAATTAAATCATCTCAAACTACATCAAGATGATATCTATATACAAATGCAAGCATAAGAATTTTTGGTTTTATGTGGATGAAATAAAATTTGTTTAGATAGAATATTATTTAAGCAATTATATGACATACATATAATCAAAAGAAAATCGAGTATACAACATACAGAGAAAACTCAAATTGACAGCATAATATGCTTCACTAACAATCAAGCATGCTGTAAATATATAAAATTTTATGAACATAAATTTTTTATAACATACTTATGAACAACAAGCACACAATAGGCAGGTCACTTAGTAGGTAAGGCAGCAAGGCACACAGTAGGGAAGCGGGCTACGCAGGGAAGCGGGCTATGCAGGGAAGCGGAAGCAGGGCAGCAGGAGCAGGCAGCAGTCACAACAATTTTTTTGTTGGTAGGAAATCACGGCAGTTTGCAGGACTAATAAGATTATAATAGATATATAATAATTAAATTAGATTAGGGTTCAAATAAGATTTTTTTATTTTCGTTTTTATTTTAGAAAAGTTGGAATACTCAATCCTAGGGGTTAGAATAGGATTAGGTATTCCTTCAAATTTAGCAATTAGGAATCATAATTCTACAACAATTAACTAACCAAACAACAAAATAAGGAATAGCAATTCTGTATTCCTTATTCTGTGGTGAACCAAACATGATGTTAATACATTGTACTTTCTTGGGAAAGGTTAAAAAAAATATTCTTCATAAATATCTGATATTGTTGAATGATTTTTTTTTTTTTTTTATCAAAGTTCAAATACAAATTGGTAATTATTAATAATTATTCCTAAAAAAACAAATCGTTCAAACTTAGTCTAAATTCTAATGTATTTTAGTGCAAAATATTTCTTTTCACGAGAAGTTCGTATTGATGATAAGTATTTCCTAATAATTAAAAAAACGATTTTAGTATATTTTCTATATATATACTTGTAAAAAAAAACATAATAAATGTATTTGTACTATAAAATATTTAGTGAGTTTGAAAATTAGGCATATCTATATCTATATATATATATATATATATATATATATATATATATATATATATATATATATATATATATATATATATAGATAAATTTAGGTAGAGAGATGAATTCAAATGCAACCAGGAGCTAGGGATTTCCAGATTTGCAATTTTCAATGCACATATTAAATTCAGCTGCTGGAGGATTTATGAGTTGCGGGAAGCGTCTTCCTTCAATTCCCTAAATAAAATCTATATCTATATCTATCAATTCCTTTATTGTTTTTAGTTTTATTATTATATATATATATATTTATTATTATATTCATCGTGTTATATTTTCGGATGACACCAAACAACTTATAGTGTAGAAATAATTTTTTTTATAGAAATTATTCCGATCTTAGAAACTACTTAAAATATGTATATTATATATATATATATATATAAATTTGTGCAGTAAGAGAATAAGGTAAGCAACATAAGATTGTTATCAGAACCGGTTCTCGGTTACAATGGTTTGATTTCCGGTTTAGTCAACCCGAAGTTATCTCTTATCATTAGGACATTTACAGAGACCAAGTTCCAATGTTTGGAATAAGTACCGAGACATCGGTTCATTTCACACAATTAATTCAATTCAATGCTATAGGCTCTTCGTCTTCTACAATTCGGCTTCAATTTTACAAATACCTCTTCTATATATAGAGGATGCTTCACCGAAGATTTTTACCTGAATCGGGACAAGCTTCAAGATCGCCTTGATGCACCTCAGGAACTTAACATGGTCGATGACGAGGTTCTTCACCGGAGTGGCGGGGAACGACAGATTCTTTGACCTCTCTTGGCTACGACGGCGGCAACATAGATCTCCTGTTTTAGTTATTCTCTTCTTCTTCTCCACTCCCCATCTCTCTCTCGCTTCTCTCTCTAATTTTTCTCTGAAATTGTCCCTATATTCATTCAAGACAATTCAACAAGGAGAACCGAAGTCACCAACAATAATAACTAAATATACAGTTATATTCATTACTATTTTTTTATATCATTCTTAATTTACAGCACGGAGAATTTACGGGAGTTTGAAAGAACAGAACCGAGACATCAGTTCATTTCACATGCAAATACCACCACAATTCAGTTAATTTAATTCAATGCTATATTCTCTCCGTCTTCTACAATTTGGCTTCAATTTTTACAAATTCCTCTTATATTAATAGAGGATGCTTCACCGAAGATTTTTACCTGAATCGAGACAGGCTTCGACATCGCCTTGCTGCGCCTAGGGATCTTAACCTGGCCGATGACGAAGTTCTTCGCCGGAGCGGCGGGGGACGGCCAATTTTTTGACTTATCTTGGCTCCGGCGGCGGAATATATCTCCCGTTTCGGTTATTCTCTTCTTCTTCTCCACTCCATCTCTCTCTCTTCATAATTTGTCTCTCTAATTTTTCTCAGAAATTGTCATTATATTGTGCCCTTATCTCATCAGCTTAAAAACCTTCTTGAAAGCCTCGTGGACGGTTTAGATGAAATCTATGATGACATGTTCACATCTGAGCCGTAAATTGCTCAACGTCTGACAATATCAAGGGTTTGGTGGGCGAATTACGATTTGTTTTTTTTGGCCAAACGAATTACAATTGGAATAAGAAAAACAACAAATTAATGATATTTAGTAATGAATTGAAGAAAGCAGAAGGAAATTGTTTGTAGCACCGCTGCACCATTTGGACATGGGCTTTTTTGGCTGTTTTTTTTTTTTCTTTTTGTATTGTGTTTTTTTTCTTCTATTTTACTAATAATATAATATGTTCCTTCGGGGACATTATAATATACTTGTAACTATCATCAATTTCTTTAACAAAAAATAAAAATTAAGTTAAAACTTTTTTCATTATAATTATTTTGTTAGTTAATTTTATCCAATAAAATTATATCATTAATTAATATATATATATATATATATGTCATATTAAGCCCCGCGCGATGCGCGGGTATTGTACCCTAGTTATAGAAAAGTTTAGGAAATTTTTTCTTAAAAAGTTTAGGAAGTTAAAAGCTATTTTCTATAACATAGATAACATTATTACCAATAACTCACTAAAATATTATAAATAATTAATAATGTCTATTTTTATATTGATTTAGAAATAATTTTTTTTTGCGAGATATGTAGAAAAAATCTAATACAAAGATACTTCAAAAATTGAATGATTGTAAATATTTATTTTATTTATTATATTATATTATAATTATTTTATTTTATTATTAAATATTTCTTTGAAGTTAATATTTTGCCCCCACTAAATTTTTTTTCTAGATCCGTCCCTGGTCGTAAGCACTTCAACACCTAAGAGCATAGTTTACGTCACGTGCACTTCTCCTTTCAGTGCTATAACAATCCTAGTATAACATCCAGTGCACGTCACTTGTCCATCGCCCGTAATTGTTTAGTGCAACGATCGCAATTTCTCTAGTGCACTACTGTTCCGTAACTAATCGACATGGCTTACGACTCGCTCGCTTCCGCTGGTCTAATTTCGATCAATGTAGCCGCTCAGCTACCGTTAAAGCTCACACAGAAGAATTATCCTTCATGGCGTGCTCACAGTTTCTTCCGCTGTTAGTTGGATGTGGCCTTATTGGTTACACCAATGGCCTAATCCCTTGTCCATCCAAGATGATTCAAGTCGATGGCGCGGATGTTCCCAATCCCAAGTATCAACTTTGGGTGCGACAAGATCAATTGATTCTTCATGTCATCATTGCCTCGGTCACTGAATCAGTCATCTCGGTGATAAGTTTATCCAAGACTTCGCGGGAAGCATGGACTGCCCTTAGCAATGTCTATGCAAGTCGATCTCGCTCGCGTTTTATGTCTCTCAAGGAACAACTATCAAGACTAACCAAAGGTACGAAACCAATTGCTGAATATATGGACCAAATTAAATCGATTTCGGACGAACTCACTATTATTGGTTCACCTTTGGATGATATTGATCTTGTTATTCATACACTTAATGGACTCGGTCATGAGTTTAAGGACATCTCGGCTGCAATTAGAGCACGAGAAGACCCTATTTCTTTTGAAGAGCTCCATGACAAGCTGCAGAAACATGAACGATTTCTGCATTGAGACGACACCGAGTGTGAGTCACCCATTGTGACAGCTCATTATGCAGAACAACCACAGCAAAATGGACGTACCAATTTCCGTGGTCAAAACCGTGGGCACTTTGGAGCCTCCTATCATCAGCACCAAGTACTAGGCCCAAATCAAATGCACAAATATGGAGCTGGGTCAAGACAGAATAGTAGCAGCAAAGGGCGAATTGTTTGCCAGCTTTGTCATAAGTGGGTCTTCGCAAAGCTCGCTACCAACTTCTATATATATGGAGCTGGGTCACGACAGAAGTCATAATTTTGGTCTAGATGAGAACACAATTAATGTTGTTCATTACTGCCAAATTTATTTATTACCACCCCTAACCTCCTGTATTAAGCACTTTCCTTCCTAAGAGCATACACAATAGATTTACATAAGAGCATCCACAATAGTTTTACATATTTCATAGTCCTTAAAGGTGCCACATAAGCTATTTATGTGAATTTTAAAGAATACATAAACTTAACTAATACTTATATAATAGTAGGTCTACAATGATTTTACTTAAATATTTTACTTAAACATACTTTAATATTAAATTTTAAAAACCAATATTTAAAAGTAATTATAATTAATATTTTATTTTACCGTTGTATAGCTTTTAGATAGAGATTAATCTAGCATTAGTCTTATTTTATTGTCGTTGTATTCAATCTTTTTTTTATCAGACCGTTGTATATTCAATCTAATTGTAGTTGATTTATTTTATTTTGTCATAATTTTCATTAAATAGTTTATCTAATATTGAATTATAGTGTCGTTGCACTATTCCAATTATATATATATATATATATATATATATTATTTGATATGATCATTTACATTTCATTGCTTTAATTTACATTATATATTTAATGAGTCCTTCACAATTCAACTCGGTTGATAAAAAAAAAAAAAGAGAATAAACTGAAAAAGCGGGAGAAAAAAAAAAAGAAACGGGAGAATAAATGAAGAAGACTTATTTGCCTAAAAAAATAAAATAATTAAGTGATGATGTGACACATAGCATTTTCCTTATACTTAAGGAATGGTTTATGTAAAAATGACTGGGTCCCACATTTAAGGACTACTACGTAAAATCACTGTAACACTTTACTTTGCACTTAAATAAAATTTAAGTTGGGACCACGTTTATGTAACACTACGTAATACCACTGTGGATGCTCTAAATTATATATTTTTTTTTTCAAATTTATATACGTAATACGTAAAATTAAAATATTTATAAACAATATTTAATCTCCAATAGTTTTACTTAACTATATTTCTTAAATGTGTTTTATTATTAAATTTTCAACAACTACCAATAAGATATTAACATTAATTATAAAATGAATTAATTTACAATTAAAAATGAGTTATATAATACATAGTGCATTCCTTAAATTTAAAGAATATGTTATGTAAAAGTATGTGGGTCCTACTTTTAATGAATGTTATGTAAAACTATTGTAACACGTTTTTATACAATTTATATTAAAAAATATGTTGAATCCACATTTAAGTAATACTATGTGATACAACTGTGTATATTTTATTCAATTTTTTAAAAACAAAGTATACTGTTTGCTTCATTCAATTGGATTGAGCTTTTTTTCCCTACATATTTTGCGTATTTATAGTGCAGATAAAATAACAAACATATTGCCTGGAATGTTCAGTAGCTAGCGTAACCTTAGATTCATCTCGTTATATAATGTTCAAACTTTCATATTTATTGAGTTTTTTTAATCCCTTCGACTAGACATAGTGAACAACGCACTAACCTCTTTTAGGTATCACCAGCATCCTAGTATAATCAAAATACTGACTTCGTTAAGCTTAGTTTTTTTTTTTTTTTCTAAAAGAGTTTAGGGGTATTTGTATTTTAATCCTTCCGTCTCTGCCTAAGCAAAAGGCCCAGTATATCTTTATAAGTATATATCTTTACAACATCGAATAGATATTATTTATTTTGTTGCATGGAGGGATTGATAGCAGCTGACTCAATCAATCCCTCGCCAAAGGAAGATCTTTCGCAGACACTTTTCAGTGTTATTAGGAATTTACAATTCTTGGATCGGCATGAAATCGGAGCGTTTTGATTCCAGAGCTGATGATATGCACGCCGACGACTCGCCATCCAGGGATAGGCACGACGGAGGAAACGGAAATGATTTGGTGGAGGGCGAAGCGAAGGAGTCTCAGAGCAAGGATCGGAGAAAAGCAGTGGTCGGAGGGAGGAGAAATATTACAGAAGTAAAGAGCAGGATAGGGTTTCAAGAGAGGCCAAGATTCCGAGCAGGGATCGACGGAAGGAGGATAGGGATGACAACGAGGAGAGAGATAACCATCGGAATCAAATTATGAAGTAAGTGATCATGTTGATTTCCCCTATCCTTCTGTTCAAGTTGACTGGAGAAGTGACAACAGAAAATAAAAATAGACACAAAATTCACTTAATTTCAGTAAGCTAACTAAGAAAAATGGTAATTAGGGTTTAGGGTTTAGGAGCCTTGAGTTTGTACTTTTTTTTGTTTTTGTTTTTTGTTACTCCAGACTTTACTTCCGAATTGAATTTAGAACTGCATGACCTGACCTATCTGGTGTCTTCTTTTGTAGTTTCTCGTAAGCAAACACTGATGTCGCTCCATCGATCATCACCCAGCTCTGCATAGTAGTCAAAGCGTAGAAGGCAGACAAATGATCGTTTATATTAATGATTCAAGTTATAGAAACAAGAAGTCATAATTTTGGTCTAGATGAGAACACAATTAATGTTGTTCATTACTGCCAAATTTATTTATTACCACCCCTAACCTCCTGTATTAAGCACTTTCCTTCCTAAGAGCATACACAATAGATTTACATAAGAGCATCCACAATAGTTTTACATATTTCATAGTCCTTAGAGGTGCCACATAAGCTATTTATGTGAATTTTAAAGAATACATAAACTTAAGCAATACTTATATAATAGTAGGTCTACAATGATTTTACTTAAATATTTTACTTAAACATACTTTAATATTAAATTTTAAAAACAAATATTTAAAAGTAGTTATAATTAATATTTTATTTTACCGTTGTATAGATTTTAGATAGAGATTAATCTTGGATTAGTCTTATTTTATTGTCGTTGTATTCAATCTTTTTTTTTATCAGACCGTTGTATATTCAATCTAATTGTAGTTGATTTTTTTTTTTATTTTGTCATAATTTTCATTGAATAGTTTATCTAATATTGAATTATAGTGTCGTTGCACTATTCCAATTATATATATATATATATATATATATATATATATATATTTGATATGATCATTTACATTTCATTGCTTTAATTTACATTATATATTTAATGAGTTCTTCACAATTCAACTCGGTTGATAAAAAAAAAAAAAGAATAAACTTGAAAAAGCGGGAGAAAAAAAATGAAACGGGAGAATAAATGGAGAAGACTAATTTGCCTACAAAAGAAAAAAAAATTAAGTGATGATGTGGCAACATAGCATTTTCCTTATATATAAGGAATGGTTTATGTAAAAATGACTGGGTCCCACATTTAAGGACTACTACGTAAAACTACTGTAACACTTTACTTTGCACTTTACTTAAAATTTAAGTTGGGCCCACGTTTATGTACTACTACGTAATACCACTGTGGATGCTCTAAATTATATATTTTTTTTAATTTATATACGTTGTTAGGTTCTAAGTTTTAGGTCAACGGGTTGTCGGCCTAAACCTTACTCCTCAATGCTGAAACTACGGGTTCGGTGCTCCTAGATCCTGTCGTTCTGATCCGTGTCCTTCTGCTTCCTTGCTCCTCTCCTCGTACCCTGCAAGAGGGGCAATATCAAGCACGGAGGGGGTGGTGCTTGATGAACCCTCTCCGATGCCTAAGTCAGAATGATATTTCTAGAGAGATAAAGCTAGAGAGATGCCAGAGCTAAGCTTCACAATTAGCCAAGACGATCAAATGAATGGTGGAAGGGTTGTATTTATAGGTAACGGTGTCATTAAGGTGACTTAATGACATCGTTAACCTTTAAACACAATTAATTAGTCCCTGATCACATAATTAATACCTTAAAGCACGGAGAGGTTGGCGGAAATAATCTGAGTGCGGAGTCGGGCAATGGTGCCAGGGCCTTTGGGGCGAGGAGAAATCCGACCCCCAAGGGTAGGGGTTGGGTGTGGCCACCCAACCCCTCCCTAGGGGAGATGGGTTGGCCGACCCTATCTCCCCTAGGGGAGATCGGGTTGGCCGACCCGATCTCCCCTAGGGGAGGTCGGGTGTGGCCACCCGACCTCACCTAGGTGAGTTCGTCGCGGTCCGGACGAGTATTTTTGCCTCGTCCAGACCGTCGGTGTTTCGGCGGGGTGTTTGGGTCGAAGTTTCGATTTATAATCATTAACGGGGTGATCAAAATAAAACGATTCGGAAGTCAACGGGTTCAAATTGGGCGTATATCCATCACATGCCCCCGAGTCAACCAATGGCCTGACCCTTGATTGACTCTATTTTAGGATGGTATGATACGCGCAATTTGAAGCCGGAATTTTACCTCTTGTCGGAATCTCTACTTACCCCTGGGTGTGTGTCTCTGACTCTGCCCCCTGTCTTATAAGATAGAGGAATTGTAAACGTCAGAATAGCACGGACACGTGTCCCAGCACGTGTCTGTTTGAGATGGAAATAATAAATCCAATATCGTCACGAGCTTATACTCGGAAAATATACGCATATGTGGGGATGCAACATGAATATGGTCAAGTGAGTCCGTGCTTCAATTTCACGACGGGGTAATCCTATGTGGGAAAAATTTCGATTTCGGTCCAATTTTTTTTTTCTAAGTTTGGGATACTAGAAAATATGCCTATAGGATGTTACCTTGAGCGAACATGGATGTATCAAGAACATGAAAGTGTGTACTAGCATACATGCAAGTAGGAACACAAGTATGGAAGTGGGTGTAGATATGCTGCGGTTGTAGTCATGAATGTATGCATGGATACATGGCGGCCATGTGCATGGACGTCTAAATGTTTGAACACACGGGAATGTGTACGTGGGTATGCATATGAGTGCAAGCATGAACATGTATGTGTGTATGGACGGGTTGTGAGTATAAGCATGAGTGATGACATTGATGTACCTGTAGATGTAAATCATGAATATGAGCATAAGTGCAAGGGTGAGAGTATAGACCTCTCCTTTACCCGAGGGTGGGAACTCTGCCACTCGATGGGACACAACGTTCTGTCTCCCTCGTACTAGCGCGAGCATTATCCTTTAACCTCGTCCCTCGACATGTGTAACTTTTTTCCTTCATTCGTTGGAGCGTGTGTATAGCTCTTGACCCTCTCCCTATCGCGTGCGAAGGAGCTTATCGGCATGTCTTAAGGGTCGACCCTTCTTTCAGATGTGTCGGAGCGCTGCTCCTTTTTTAGGGAAGCTAAAAGTTCGCGTTCTGGTGTTTGTCCCTTTGGTTAGATCTCCTGGGTTGTGGTTTTGCTTCCGTAACTTGATTGATGTTAAGGTTGCCCCCGTAGTAGGCGCATCTCGCCCTTCCATGAGTGAGGGTCGAACTTCGCGTCGGTCGCTCGTTATGAGTGACTCATTTTTGGGAAGCTTTCTTCTTCGGACAAGGAGACCTTGAAGATCTTTTTCCAAGGCAGTCAGACCAAATCTCACGGTCATGTGTCTTGGTTGTCTGAGGTGGACTCGTATGAGGCGGGGACTCGCATGACCCCTCCTCCCATGAGCTTGGTATATCATTAATCCTCTTGTCTTCATTCGTCTTCCGTTTTTCCCTTGTAGGTTGGTTTCATGGAAAATTGTGTAGTGTGCCGGCGGAGCATCCCGAAGGCATCGTTGATTTGAAAAAGAGAAAGGTATCCTCTATCTCTGCTCATAAGGCCAAGAAATCTTCTAAGTCAGGGAAGGCTGTTAAGGCTTCCAGTATGTTCTCATTCCATTCTCTTTTCTTTATGATACACTTATGATTATTCTCATGTTGCTTTCTTCTTGTAGTCAGAGCGTTCGCCCCGGGTTAACGAGCGGGTTCTTGCGGTGGGCGACAGTTTAAGTCAATCCCAATCCTAAGGCGCAGAAGCCTGATTCTGAGGTCGGGCCCTCGACTGTCAGGAAGAAGAGAGCCATGAGGGACTCTCCTTCAAGTGCTCGCTTGCCAATTCCCTCTCGTGATAAGGAGGTAGTGGTTAAGGAGGCACCCTCTTTGCTTTAACGAAAAGAAACAAACTGTGGATGGCGATGGGATGGCCAGGGATCTTGATGTCTCTCCTCTATCCTCTGCCCCCCAGTCGAGGGGACGAGTCTCAGATCTGTTTTTTCTTCATGTAGGTTTTACCACTTTGAAGTTGCCTTTGGCATATCTATTGGGTTATGTGATTAGCCATTGCGTTGAAGACTTTGTTTTTGGTGATGGGTGTGATCATCGCTTTTCATCAAGGTTCCTTTCTTTTGCCATGGCTCTGATTAAGATAACAAATCCTTGCTTGAGAGTTTGTTAGAGACTGCTCTTGAGTTAGCCTCTACTAGTATCGTAGTTGTGATCGTTATGGGGATCGTTTTGTTATATGTCCCGATAGTGCTTGTCGTGATTCTTTTCTTTATGGTTGATTTCATGAGATATGGAGGTTGTCTTCATAATGAGGACGTCTCCTACCTAGTATCATCCAGGTGGTTGAAATATAAGTGCATACCTTTGATGAGCGTATGAAGTGTGTTGTTTTTCTCTTTTTCTTGAACCTCCTCCTAAGGCTAGGCGTAGCCTTTTGATGTCGTGGTCGGGATGGTGTCTTTACAATGTATGTCTTTGACAGATGTTTTATGATGTACTGCCATGATAATCATTTCGAGGTATGTGGACATGATAGCCACTTCATGATGTGTGGGAGTGATAGCCCTTCTGTAGTGTGTGGACATGATAGCTGCCTCTTGGTATATGGACATGATAGCCACTTCGCAGTGTGTGGACATGATAGCCACTTCAAGGTATGTGGACATGATAGCCACTTCAAGGTATGTGGACATGATAGCCACTTCAAAGTATGTGGACATGATAGCCACATCACGATGTATGGAGTTGTGCTTTGGTATTCCTTTCTCATTGGAGAGCCTTCATTGCTATAGTTGCCTTTTGTTTAGGCTATGTTTGTTGGGTTAGGTCCTGATGTCTCGTCTTGCCAGATGTTGTATCCTTCATGCTTTTTAGATGTCTCCTTCATGAGTTGTGCTTGACGATGTTCAAGTCTGATACGAGCATAGGTCACGCGAGGGCGACATGCAAGACAATAACGTTTGTCGGAGGTTGCTTTGTGCGACTTGTAAGGCTATTCCTCTTCTTGATGGGTCGAGTTTATTTTGAGAGCCTTGAATCTTTGGATTTCATGTCTTTGCTATCCTTCTTGGTGGTGTTGGGTTCCTTTGAGATACTTCTCTTGACTTGTGATATGGATGGTAGGATAACTCGTTACTTTTCATGATAACCTCTTGTGCTTCTGTATATGATCCTTTGGTCATGGACTTCTCCTTTGTATATGCTTTCCTTTCCTTATCTTTCTTTTGTGTTTTCCTTCACACCATACCTGCTATCTCATCAAGAACAAACATTATGTGTTCTTCATACAACTTTGCTTTGCAATTATTTTCTCATGGAATCCTTTTTAGTATGGTGCAATGATCTCTTCTGATACCCTTTAAATGGTATATATGGTACTGTTAGACCAAAGATACGCTCTTGGTTGGCGTCGAATCTATTCACGAGACAGGCTCTCGGAGGGCACTTAACGTTTCACATGATAGGCTCCCGGAGGGCGCAAGTTAGACCAAAGATACGCTCCTGGTGGGCGTCGAAAAACTGTTCACGAGACTGGCTCTCGGAGGGCACTTAACGTTTCACAGGATAGGCTCCCGAAGGGCACAAGTTAGACCAAAGATACGCTCCTAGTGGGCGTCGAATCTGGTAGTTTGAAATCTACCTCAAGATACGCTCTTGGGGGCGTCGAATCTGGTAGTTTGAAATCTATTACCAGATACGCTCTTGGGGGCGTCGAAGGTCGTAGTTTTTAGAAACCACTCTCAAGATACGCTCTTGGGGGCGTCGAAGTTCGTAGTTTTTAGAAACCACTCTCAGGATACGCTATTGAGGTCGTCGAAGTTCGTAGTTTTTAGAAACCACTCTCAAGATACGCTCTTGGGGGCGTCGAAGGTCGTAGTATGAACACTACTCTCAAGATACGCTCTTGGGGCGTCGAATCTGTTCGCGGGATAGGCTCCCGGAGGACACAGGGTTTGTAGTTTTAGAACTACTCTCAAGATACGCTCTTGGGGGCGTCGAAGGTCGTAGTATGAACACTACTCTCAAGATACGCTCTTGGGGGCGTCGAATCTGTTCGAAGGATAGGCTCCCGGAGGGCACAGGGTTCGTAGTTTTAGAATTACTCTCAAGATACGCTCTTGGGGGCGTCGAATGTGTTCGCGGGATTGGCTCCCGGAGGGCTCAGAATATTACCTTACCTTGTGTCCCTTCTCATGTAGGGTGCGTTTTTTATATGCTTTTCGAGTCTTTTCTTGACTTTTCCTTCTATGATATTGCATGTTACCATGCTTTTTCTTCAATGTGGGAGATCACCTTTCGAGGGCGATGTTTGTGTGTTGCCAACTTAGGACGAGTTCGTACAGGGAGTTGAGGATGTTTTCCTCTTATGTGACCTCTTCTAGGAGAAGTGGTTTTGCATGTTTGTGATCTTCTGCCTCTAATCTCTTCTTTTACACTTAGGTGGACTACCAAGCACTTATTCGTTTGGTGCCCCCCAAGTTGCTTGGTGGTCATACCGCCTTTCATATTTGGCCGTTGAAGGCCCCTCGTTCATTTTCTTGGTTGCCTTATGCTCGGGGCTCTCTTGTCTGCTTGTTTGAATGCGGTGAGTGTCCCTTGTAGGATTTACTCTTTCTCATGCTTGCTTGTTTCAGTCATAGGCATGGTTTGGATAATGCCTTTGTCGGATGTATGTTTAGAGGTTGGGTGGAGAGCTTTTGCTTTGGGTGGGTTGGGGTGATTTTCATTCTCTTGATAACTAGGATGTGGCAGTGTTTGTATCCTAGGGGTGCTTGTAAATTCTTTCCCCCCTTTCCTTGTGTTTTTTTAGAAAAAACACTTTTGCGGTGATGATAGAGCAGGAGTAACGTATCTTGGAAGGGTTTGTATTTAGGTTGAAAAGTTTTCTCATATAATGGTGTCTTGAGTTGTTAATCTCGAAGGTGTGTTTCAGACTAGTCAATCTGATCCATGCTTCTTGCTCGGGCATGGGGGGGGTCTGACCGGGCTGTGATAATCTTCTTGAAGTGTTGTGGTACTTAGTGTGCTTTGCGTTTTCCTTTGCATTGGAGTATTCTTCAATGCCTTTAGGGAGTGTCACATTGGTCATGCTCCTCCCTCCTTGAATCTTGATTATAGACTTCCTTTGAATTAGGACTTGAACCTAAAAAGGATGTTTTCCTTTAGGTTTGCAGGTGATGCTCCATGATTTTCCATGGGTTTGCCCCCGTATTGGCTATTCCTTTTTGGATAGCTTCATTAGAGGCTGCATTTGTATTGCGTACGTATACGTGTTTGAGGTGTGTTGAGCTGACAAGTCCCTCCTTTTTCATTTTGTCATAACCTTCATTCATCATGTGTTCGGCGTATGGCCTTAAAGGCGGGATATTTTTCTAGTGCCCCCTTTATCGAGGTTCTCCTCTTGATGGGATGCCAGAGTCAAATGTCTTATCATTCGCAGACAAGGTGTTTGATCGGATGTGCGTCTAGTGTGAGGGTCGATCTTGAAACCTTACCCCCCAAGCTTTTGAGCTCTTCTTTGGTTGATCTTGTAGAACTGTTATCATGCCCTAAGGCTCCTGATAGGAGATGTATCTCCTTTTTCATATTCTAGTTGTTGCACTATCTCTTTTGCTAATCTTGCATCTTTAGAGTTTCTCTCTTGGTGCATGACTTCAATGACAGGATTTTCTACCGATGTTTGTTCTGTTAGGACTTGTATCCTTGGTTGCCTTCCTTTCTTGTGAGATGGCGAAGGAGTGTTTATGAACACTCAAATGTGTCGTACTTGGTAGAGGTATGCGCCTAATCTTTATGGCGCTGTCTTGAATCTTCGTGTACCTATCTTTGATGAACATGTTATTCATTGCATATATAATACGGAGTCCAAGGATCTCCGGGTTAGGATCATATTTGAGAACAGAGACATAGTCTTCTATTAGGTAACCCCTCTATCTAGGGAGTTCATTTTTGCAAGGATACTTGTAAGGATATGTGTTCCATCCTTGTTCCAGGCTCATTTGCAGTGCTGTGTCCCTAATGGGTATGTTGATGTTCTGACCACTCTTACTAGTAGGGGGTCCATTGTTTTTATATATGCCGGACTCCTTCTTAGTATCATCAATAGCTTGATATGGGGGATGTCTGACGAACTTCCTTCATGCACTATGGTTCTCTTCATGTCAAAGTTGGTGATTCCCTCTCTTATGACTAATATATCATTGTGTGGAAATACTATGTTTTCCATATCCCTTTTTGAAAGCTTGATGATGATGTCGCCCTTCTTCCTTTGCTAGGCTTTGTGTCCTTGAGAGTTTTTTTTATGGAAGTGTATTCCATTACTTGAGATGAGCTTACTAGGTGTAGTTGTATCTCCTGACTATTTTGTGAAATCATAAAGATCCGCTGGAGGTGTTTGCCTCTGATGGTGGGCGTTGCCCATGTGGTATGGTTTCTTTCGTTTTTGAAGGGATGTGTTCGTGGGTACCCCCTCTTATGCTTATAGATAATCTATTTGTTTTCGGGGAGGACGCATTGTGACTGGTGCCCCCCTTGCATATCGATGCCAGATGGCGTCCTTCGACGGACTAGGCCCTAAGGTACTTAGCGGAAGGTTATGGTAGGGGTAATCCTTTGTGACCTTCATGGTAGTTCCTTTATAGGATGTTGAGAGTGCTCGACTTATTTTTGTAAGTGAGCCTTCCATCTTGTGATCTTTCCCAGAATCTTGACCTTATAGGTGCCCTTTGAGATTGAGAAATCTGTTTCTTGTGCATCTCTTGGTTGGCGGCGGCGTTTTATGGACTCTTCTAGTAGTCCACCTGTGTATATATATACCACGGAGCCTGAAGGCGTCCGGTATGGTCTTTTTTGGAAAACATGTTGATATCAAGTATCAAAATCTACCCCTTTTAGGGAGTTGACTTGTTATGCAGTTAAATTAAATAAGAGGATATAGGAAGGATATGGGTGTGGGGGTGTTGATACCCCCTGCTTCCTTGGTAATGTAATTTTCTTCTTCCATTAGTCTGTGTGTATTCCTTCCACTTGAGGAATATAAGGTCGCATCCTTGCAAGGCGGACTAGGTGGAGGTGTATCCTTCATGTATGCTATGTGTGATCTCACTCCACTACGTCTCTCCATGAGACTTCCCATTGTAGTAGCTATGTACTAACATGGTGTGGTACTCTATGAGTCCCCTGTTCAAATCCTTGTCTTTTCGACTTCTCCCCTGTCCTAGGGGGATGTGTATCAAGGGTTGTCATACACAAGAGGTTGGGACCTGTCGTGCTGTATCATGAGTAGGTGGTTGCCTTGTTGTGTTGTCGGGGCGATGTCCCTCCCTTTGAGCTTTCCTTGGAATGTCTCTTAGCCATGTCCGTGGTGATACGGACTGTATGTGTACCTTGCTGAGGCGGATGTTGGAACTCTTATATCCTTGGTGGTTTGACTTGCATGTCCTCCCTTAGTGGGGTGTATGTCCCAGCTCTTTGCCGTGTTTGTTATTGCCTTGGAGGCACAAATTGTTGCCTTCCATCTGGGGGTGGCCCTTGCTCTTCTTTGTTCTTCTCGCTGCCCTGTTGGAGGGTGCGAGTAGTGTTCTTCTTCTGGGACTTGTTTTTCTTCATGAACTTCTTCTTCTTCATGCTGGTGTTGCCTTCCCTGCCTGTTCCTCAGAGTCTCTCTATAGGCTAGCAGCTCATCTAATGCGCTCATCAACCTCAGAGTCACTGTCTGTGCTCCTTGCGAGTATTCGGGTCTTGTGTTGGTTGTGTGGGCGCGATTGTCGTTCCTTTGAGTCGGCATTCCGTATGGATACCCTTGAGGTTGTGCCTCATAGTAGTACCCCTGTGGAGGTGCCGTGTATTGGGATGGCACTCCTTGTTGCCCCCCTTTTTCTGTGGCCTCCTAGCCAATGGAGTTGAAGCTGTGGAAGACTCAGCCCCAGCTGGGCGTGAAGGTCCTCCTCCCTGATTGTTAGGCTGGGGTGCCTGTGGGGCTACCTGAGGCTCTGGGTGTGCAGGCTGTTTCTCTGGGATAGGCTGCCTTGCTGGAGGTATAGGCTGTCTCTGTTGCCTATTGTCCCCAGGTGGACGATTATCTCTAGACGCTAAGTTGTTCGTCATCGCTCTCGTGATTGCCAGGCTTTCTGTTCGAAGCCCACAGACGGCGCCAAGTGTTAGGTTCTAAGTTTTAGGTCAACGGGTTGTCGGCCTAAACCTTACTCCTCACTGGTAAAACTACGGGTTCGGTGCTCCTAGATCCTGTCGTTCTGATCCGTGTCCTTCTGCTTCCTTGCTCCTCTCCTCGCACCCTACAAGAGGGGCAGTATCAAGCACGGAGGGGGGTGGTGCTTGATGAACCCTCTCTGATGCCCAAGTCAGAATGATATTTCTAGAGAGATAAAACTAGAGAGATGCCAGAGCTAAGCTTCACAATTAGCCAAGACGATCAAATGAATGGTGGAAGGGTTGTATTTATAGGTAACAGTTTCATTAAGGTGACTTAATGACATCGTTAACCTTTAAACACAATTAATTAGTCCCTGATCACATAATTAATACCTTAAAGCACGGAGAGGTTGGCGGAAATAATCTGAGTGCGGAAGTCGGGCAACGGTGCCAGGGCCCTTGGGGCGAGGAGAAATCCGACCCCCAAGGGTAGGGGTTGGGTGTGGCCACCCAACCCCTCCCTAGGGGAGATGGGTTGGCCGACCCTATCTCCCCTATGGGAGATCGGGTTGGCCGACCCGATCTCCCCTAGGGGAGATCGGGTTTGCCAACCCGATCTCTCCTAGGGGAGGTCGGGTGTGGCCACCCGTCCTCACCTAGGTGAGTTCGTCGCGGTCCGGACGAGTATTTTTGCCTCGTCCGGACCGTCGGTGTTTCGACGGGGTGTTTGGGTCGAAGTTTCGATTTATAATCATTAACGAGGTGATCAAAATAAAACGATTCGGAAGTCAACGGGTTCAAATTGGGCGTATATCCATCATACGTAATACGTAAAAATAAAATATTCATAAACAACATTTAATCTCTAATAGTTTTAGTTAACTATATTTCTTAAATGTGTTTTATTATTAAATTTTCAACAACTACCAATAAGATATTAACATTAATTATAAAATGAATTAATTTACAATTAAAAATGAGTTATATAATACATGCATTCCTTAAATTTAAAGAATATGTTATGTAAAAGTAGGTGGGTCCTACTTTTAATGAATGTTATGTAAAACTATTGTAACACGTTTTTATACACTTTATATTAAAAAATATGTTGAATCCACATTTAAGTAATACTATGTGATACAATTGTGTATATTTCATTCAATTTATTAAAAAAAAAAAAAAGTATACTGTTTGTTTCATTCAATTGGACTGAGCTTTTTGTCCCTACATATTTTGCGTATTTATAGTGCAGATGAAATAACAAACATATTGTCTGGAATGTTCAGTAGTTAGTGTAACCTTAGATTCATCTCGTTATATAATGTTCAGACTTTCGTATTTATTGGGTTTTTTTTTAATCCCTTCGACTAGACATAGTGAAGGATGCACTAACCTCTTTTAGGTATCACCAGCATCCTAATATAATCAAAATACTGACTTCGTTAAGTTTAGTTTAGTTTTTTTTTTTTTTTTTTTTTTCTAAAAGAGTTTAGGGGTATTTGTATTTTAACCCTTCCGTCTCTCACGTAAACATGGGCTATCTGCCTAAGCAAAAGGCGCCCAGTAAATCTTTATAAGTATATATCTTTATAACATCGAGGAGAGTATTATTTATTTTGTTGCGAGGGATTGATAGCAGCTGACTCAATCAATCCCTCGCCAAAGGAAGATCTTTTGCAGACACTTTTCAGTGTTATTAGGAATTTACAGTTCTTGAATTGGCATGAAGTCGGAGCGTTTTGATTCCAGAGTTGATATGCACGCCGACGACTCGCCGTCCAGGGATAGGCACAGCGGAGGAAACGGCAATGATTTGGTGGAGGGCGAAGCGAAGGAGTCTCAGAGCAAGGATCGGAAGAAGAGCAGTGGTCGGAGGGAGGAGAAATATTACAGAAGTAAAGAGCAAGATAGGGTTTCAAGAGAGGCCAAGATTCCGAGCAGGGATCGACGGAAGAGGATAGGGATGACAGGGAGGAGAGAGATAACCATCGGAATCAAATTATGAAGTAAGTGATCATGTTGATTTCCCCTATCCTTCTGTTCAAATTGACTGCGATTTTTCATGGAGAAGTGACAACAGAAAATAAAAATAGACACAAAATTCACTTAATTTCAGTAAGCTAACTAAGAAAAATGGTAATTAGGGTTTAGGGTTTAGGAGCCTTGAGTTTGTAGTTCTTTTTTTTTTTTTTACTCAATACTTTACTTCCAAATTGAATTTAGAACTGTCTGACCTGACCTATCTGGTGTCTTCTTTTGTAGTTTCTCATTAGCTGAATTTCCTTCCATAGCATTGTTAATTTCGAGTGAAACGAATTTATAGGAATTCGAATGGATGGTCTCTTGCTTCTGAAGTATGATAAGCTATTCTCCTGTAGTTATACTTTATTTTTATAAATCAAAGCAAGTAATGATATTGATGTATTCCTTACTAGGGCAAATGAGGAGAGGACCAAAAAAAAGACTGAAGGTGCTTCTGAATTGTTGGACTAGGTTAGCAAATGTCGTAAACTTGAGGATAAAAAAAAGGCCGAGAAGCAGAAAGCTGCTCAGCTCTTAAGAATGTTTGAGGAACAGGTATTAGTGTTTTAGTTTATGTATTTTCAAGAACATTTTTAATCATGATTTTGTAGAAGTGGTACTGAATTATTTTTTGGACAATTTCCAGGAAAATATGGGTCAGGAAGATAGTGAAGATGGAGAGGGTGCACCAGCGAAGGTCTCACTTGATTACTATACTCAAGAAGAAATGGTACAGTTTAAAAAGCCTAAGAAGAAGAAATCATCAGTGAGAAAGAAAGAGAAGTTGAATTTAGATGCTCTAGAAGCAGAAGCAGAAGCAGTTGCTGCTGGTTTGGGTGTTGGGGATCTTGGATCTCGAAACAATAGGAAGAGACGAGCTATTAGAGAAGAGGAAGAGAGATCTGAGGCCGAAAGAAAAAGCAATGCATATCAATCAGCTTTTGCCAAAGCAGATGAGGCATCTAAATCTCCGCGAATGCAATTGGATACTATTGAAGAGGAAGATGAGGAAAACACTATTGTAGATGGTGATGATGATCTATATAAATCACTTGAAAGAGCAAGACACTTAGCTCTTAAGAAGCAAAATGAGCTGCAAGTTTCTGGTCCTGATTCAGTTGCTCTCCTCGCCGCCGCTGTTTCAAGCAGCCAAGCTGCTGAGAATGCCTCACAGGGAGAACAACACGAAGACAGGATTGTCATTACGGAAATGGAGGAATTTGTTGGGGGTCTTCAGCTTGATGGAGGTAGAATTTAAAAATCATCTTCTTATGTTGAACTTTATGATTACTGGAAGGATTTTTATTCTTCTGTGATTGCTGAGATTCTCATTATCTATGAACTAAATTATGTTTCTGTTTTTACTCGATTAGTGTCCTTATTATAAGGTGGTTCAGTTTTGTTTACCGGGTTTCATTTAAATTTCTTCTTCAGAATTTTGTAGATCAGACAAGGAAGATGTGTTTATGGAGGAAGATGAAGCTGCAGTCTCTGATCATGAACAGAAGGCTGAGGATGGTGTATTGGCAGAAGATAAAGAAAATATGAATGACGCAGCTCCAGACAAGACCATTCATGAAGCTGCTGTTGGGAAAGGCCTATCGGGTGCACTGAAGCTTCTCCAGGATCGTGGTGATCTCAAAGAAGCTTTCGAATGGGGTGGTAGAAACATGGATAATAAAAAAAGCAAACTTGTCGGTCTTACAGATTCGCAAGGAGGAAGAGAAGTTCGCATTGAAAGAACAGATGAATTCGGCCGAATTGTAAGTCCCCTAATTACCTTGCATATATATAGAAAATGCTGAATCTTTCCTTATTTGAAAAATCTGAGATTATTGATGATTATGTTGTATCAGATGACTCCAAAAGAATCGTTTCGGGATTTATCACACAAGTTCCATGGAAAAGGGCCTGGGAAAAAGAAGCAAGAGAAACGGATGAAGCAATACTATGAAGACTTGAAGATGAAGCAGATGAAGAATGCAGATAATCCATCTTTATCAGCAGAAAGGATGAGAGAAGCTCAAGCTCTGTTGAAGAGGCCTTACTTGGTGATCAGTGGAAACGTTAAACCAGGCCAAAATAGTGGTTTTGCCACTGTGCAGAAAGATACTGGGAGTTTGACACCAGTATATTGTTAAGGGTTAGTAACCAAAACTTTGAACAATTTACAAATTGCTACTTTGTTTCAATTCCCATCATTGGATAGAAAATTAGCATGTTTCTGTCACGTATGTCTTTTCATGTGTACCTAAACTTTGCTTTACATATTATTCAATTAGGGAAGAAACCGCAATCACTGGTGATAGAAAATAAATGAGAATGCACAATTTTATCTTGGCTTTAGCACTGATCGATCACAATCTTTGTTCTAGGTTGAGCATTTCCTTGGAATAAAGCGTAAGCCTGAATCCTTGCGCTTTGGGATCAGTAAAGAAGACAAAAGGAGATGAGTTATAAATCTGAAAACAACTTGAATGAAGCTAAGCTTTCACAGCCGACGGATTTACTTTTTGATTGGTAGGGGCAAAGGTTACAACTTGGTGATTAGATTGAGATTTACCGTAAATGGATTTACGGTTTATGTTATAAATTTTCTAGTAACTATATGTCAAATGAATCAAATTTTCTAGCTAATGTTTCCAAACCCGGTATTTATTTTTTCTAGATTGTCATGTTCATCAAATTCCACTTCCTTATAAGATTAAGGGCTGGTTATTCCTGCTATAGCTGGTGTTAATTCAGAGTCAGTCTCCACGTAGTTGAAACAGTTGATAACACAAATTTTGTAAAAAATTACAAAATTTAACGTATTCCTTAAGAGAAATTTTGTAAAAAAATGTTATAAAACAATGATAATTAGTACTTTTTACAATTATTTATTCAAATTTTTTATTAAATACACTTTAAATAAATAATATGTACTAAGTAGTTTTTAAAGTATCACAACTAAAAATTATTTGTTGAGGTAAATGTTACAATTGTTTCAAATCGGACTAAAACCGATTGTGGGTCAGATGCGTCTCAATCGAGGTATGACACTATTATAACACTCGTATAAGTTAATAGGTCTTGATTTTGATATTTAAAAAAATATTCAGTTATTTTTGTATTTAAAATGTATTTGACGACAAATTTAGACATGTGATTGAAATAAGTATCAATTACGATTGTTAAATATATTGTACATTTTAAAACATATTGATACTACTAAAAAATATATTTTTCAAACATATCGTATGGTTATATACTTGTACTTATTAAATTAAAGAAATTACAATTTATAGTCTAGCAAAAGAGATTTTTTTTTAGAAAAAAGAGATGAATAATAAAAATTACAATTATACTAGGTTCATTCCTCGCGCATCGCGCAGGTGTCTAAGTACATATTTGTAATAAAATAATACTTGTTAAAGTTCGAATAAGGAACACGATAATAAACTAATTTTATAACTAATTTTATGTTGATTTGAGAATAATGGTTTTTGCCTTGCGAAGGCTCAAATTCATCCTAGCCGTCCGCACACCGCGCGGTGTTTTTCTTTTAAGTACTTGTTATAAGTAGATATAGTATTATTTAATAAAATTATATTTATTAATGCCAATAAAATTAAATTGGGCACGGCATGATAAAACTACACAAATTTTTTTACATCGAAAAATACAAATAGTTAAATAATATTGTTTTGTTTTAGTACAATAATGCATACACTATAAATATAACTATTTTATACATACTAGCATGTACTTTGTTTAAGTATCCGTAGTGATTACTCTCCGTAATCTAACAGACAGATCTCTAGAGTGTTTGCTAGAAAGCAAATTGGCACACCCTTTGGTGGTGGATAGGTTCGGACGAAACCCTTGTGTGGTGTGGAGAGTTTTTCTGTCTAAAACACTCTAATGAGGAAATATTGATTAACCCTAAAAATTCCCTAACACCATGTATTTATAGGAGGAGCAAAGTGGACAAAAGTCCACTTTGCCCACTCCAATATTTCGGCCGGCCACTATGCATAGGGAGGCCCAATTTTGGGCATCTCATGTCAATTGGGATTTGGGTCTAGCCCAATTACCCTAATGTGACATGTACCTAATTTCCTTAGGTAAACTATACATATTATGGGCTACCAATTACGGCGCCCATCACCATATGCTTACATTAATGTATGTTCATATCTTCCGCTGCGTAATTCTGATTACAAGCATGTACCATGTTTATGTTTCCATAGTAATCTACCTCGTAATCCAACTGTGGTATCAGAGGTTGTGTTAGAAGTTCTTGATTTTGATAAATTGATGTTCTTGAAAATTTAAATTTCTGGCCGAAAATTTAAAGATGCGACTTTTAAAATTTTCGAAATATTAAATGATTGTGCCGAAATTTCATGATGTTCTTAGTAAAATTTAATGTTCATGATCTTCAAGAAAAATGGGACTTTTATCAAAATCGAACATTGGATTTTAGATCATATTAAAATTTGATCTTGAAATTTGACCACTTGTTTCTAGTAGGTGTTTTCGGCCGAACCCTAAGGTAATTTACAAGGTAAATTTTTTAATTTCTTAGGCCCCAAGTTAGAAGTTTTGGCTAAAATAGGTCTAGAATATTGTTTACCATATTTTAATTTTAATTAAAGGTAACAATATATCTATAATTGGAAACATAAGGATAGATTCACATTAAATATATAGAAATATATACAACTATCAATATATCAGGCTAATTTATAGGGATTGAGATATTATTGATAGATTTGGTTACCTAAAAGATTAAGAAAATATATTGTCAGTATATTTGTTTCCCTATTAAAGATATTGACAATAAATATATATATATATATATATATATATATATATATATATATATAATATTAGCACGAGCGTTGCACGTGTTTAAGTTTAAAATATTATATTGAATTGATGTAGGCTAATATATATAATATGATATAAGCACAATAACTAATTAATGACAGACTACGGTTCATAATAATTTACAAATCCATCAAACAGATTTTGAAATTTTTTGCAATTGCCAGTTAACATAAAGTAGAGAGACTTAGTTTGAAGTTGGCTTATAAAATCGACTCCCGTTTATTATGTTCATCTCTAATCCCATTGGATCCTTATCAACAATTATAAATTTGACGAAATCTCTCCCCATAGATTCCATCTTCATTCTTCACTCTAACTAACTTTGAGTAGTGTATTCTTGCTCCCCCAGTTAATCTCCCCCTCCAGTTGTTACAAATAGTTATATTATATCAGTCAACATTGAGCATATGTGTACTGTGAGCCTGTGAAGTATCCATGACTTAAATAAGTAAGAAAAAAAATATCAAACAAAAGAAGATAAATCTGTGGGATACTTATGGATTTATGGACTACACTGAACCAACATACACCATAAGTATATAAAACAGTCCAGAAGATACTTCAACAAAAATAATGAAAATAATGAATTAATTGAAAGAATTGCAATCATCTTATGAAACACATGTACAGTACTTCAGGATCATCTAATGTATCTACAAAACAAAAGTATCAACATAGCTGAATTTTATTATCTTTCCTGCTTTTGGCAACAAAAAAAAAAATGTGTATTGCTCATACATCAAGATTCTGCAAGGATAAAAATCTGGATAATATCATGAGTGTCAGAGAATAAATTTTATACCAACAGAATAACGATTTTTCTCATGGTTGATAGATTAGTCATTTAAAGGTGAAACACTTTGTGGGTTGAGAAAATAAAATTATCATGGTAACGTTCACAACATAAATGAATTTAACAGTTATTATTAATCATAAAAAAGAAGCATAGAATGTGGCATTGATGCCTATTACTTCAGAAAAGCACCCACAAAATGATATAAATTCAATTAATACTCTTATCATATGATTCATGCATGAGTCACCAATAAAAAGAATTATATATGCATCAAATTGGTTCAATTAAAGCTTACTTGTGAATATGCTACTTTATAGTAGTTACGTACGTCTCTTTTTAGTGTTTTTTGTAATGTATCCTCTCGTAGATAGTGTAAACCAACATTTACCCCGCTTGTCTTGGAAGGACCCCAATGTAAGCTGCTAACCATCTCTTGTTGTATACTGTTCTTTGCCATCCTGAAATGTAGGAAAAAGATACAAGCAAGTACAAAACTTGAGGTTCGATTCTTTAAATCTCAAATTGTACCGTAGTAATTGTTTATGATACCATAATTGGAAGCTGGAACGGCAAGAATCTATACATATGTGTTAAATAAAGTAGATTTTTAGATTTTTCAGAATTGCAGTTACAAATCAGTTCAACAATTGAAATTTGTGGAGATTGAAGAAGATTAATACATAGGTTATTGTTTATGATGCGCTGGACAAGACACTATATTCTGATGTTAAAAAAACATGTCATATATTAAGGATTTCACTTGGAACAATACACTTGAATATAGTTCTTTTACATAATTAAGTTTAGAATCAGGTTTACTATCAATGTTTCCTCAAATTTGCATGCATGACTTAATCAAGGCCTTCTGATCTTGCTTTGTAAACTGTAACATAAAATATGGACAGTGTGACCAGTCGAGATGAATAGACAACGAGAATGAGCAAACAAAAAATCATGTAATAGAATATCGAGACAGTGGAAAAAAAAACAGAAATCGAGATGATATACATTTTTGAACATTGTACAAATAGACCTACTTCCATGCACTCAAGTTTTTAACTTTTATTATAGAACTGATTACTATGAATTGTTTTTCAATCTAACAAAAAAATGGTTGTAATTGAACACTTACCAGATATATCACATATGATGCATAGACCGCCATTTTTTTAATCCGGAAAACAAAAGTTGCATGTCTAATTGTAAAATTATACATAAATGAATCATCAATATATATGTTGCAATCAGTTATCATCAATGGGTGAAATCAAAGTTAGAGGTAGAGAAAATGTCATAAACATTAAGTCACAGCATTTTATCGAATCTCTGGTGGCTATAGTGGGGAAATCAGAAGAGGGATGCAACTACAAAATACCTGCAGCAATAAAATAATCTCAGTTGAAGAGCAGCAAGTCCAACTGTCTATGTGTTTGTCTGATGGATGATTTTTTTGTGACCGACTCCGCTAGCGATTCGTGGCATGGAGAAAATTATAGTGTTCTGTTAATTGCAATTCGCAGATGCAATAATTAGAGCGATGATATATTTTAGAGGAAACTCTTACTGAATTAGAACCGAATGAAGTGCATTACCTGTACAAGTTAGACTACGTGGGGGAGTAAGGAGACTCTTTCCTGCGTTACAGAGTCAAGCTTCATCGATTAGGGAATTTCACAATCGTGGTGAATCCTCCTCATATATACTTTAAACGGAGTTTGAAAGTGATGGGTTCCGATGTAATCGTTAGCCCCGTTAACAGCCAATGGACGGCGAATAGGTCCAGTGGGCCTCGTGAAAAGCCTGGAAGGCCCAGAGGCCCAGCACGAAGGGTCCCGACTTTAGCGGTCCCGATGTATGAGCTGAATGCTCCCGATGAGAAGCCTCTGAGTAGGCCCCGATATGCCTTAGTAAAGGCCCCGATAGTAAAGCCCCGCAGAGGCCGGACCTGTCCTGCAGAGACTGAAGGTCCTGGGTGGTGATCTAGAATGAGACAACTCTGGAGTCTCCGACAGGAGTCGGGACTTGTGATCAGAGGATAAAGACCGAGAAACCCGCCTACTAGATAGAGTAGTGGGAGACGGTTAGAGATAGAGATAAATCCCCCGAGATACGCAGGGCGTGCCCGAGATACGCGGAGTACGGGTAAGATACGCGGAGCGTGGGGTGAGATATATGGAATCCCAGCCGAGATGTACGGAATCGTGGCGAGATACACGGAATCATGGGCACAACGGCCAAGCATGGTCACAGGTAACTGGGCAACTCCTCCTCCTATATAAGGGAGGAAGTTACCCCAGAAAACGGAGACTATCTAATACGAACTTAGAACTTCTTCTTACCACCTATTGATCACATACTCATTTAAGCATCAGAGAGGGATTCTGGGTCACCACCCAGGTCATCCCCTTTTGCAGGATTACGCGGAGCCCAGGAGTCCAAAGCTTTTCGTCAAGGACGTAACGGAGCTTCGCCCGTGATCCAACATTGGCGCCGTCTGTGGGAACCTTACGAAATGTCAAGATAGCTTCTACCAGATCAATGGCCGGTGGTGGCAAGAAGAAGCAAGTTCAGGCTGGCAGTTCTCGTCCCGCAGGAACTGTGAACTCCCCGTTGCCAGAACGCGTTGCTGAACAAGGTGAGAACCCTACTCTCTCCCAGACAGGGGGGCAAGGTGATGGCTATGAGGTCTCAGTCCAAGACGTTGAGACGAACAGGCAGGATGTCCCGCGTAGGGAGGAAGATGAGGCTCCCCCAAACCCGGTGGGCCATGAAAAGAAGGAGTCCTGCGAAGGGAAGAAGGGTCGTCTTCGAACTCGGAGTTGGCCAAGGCAGTAGCGGAGGCTATGCCCATGTTCTTGGCCGCCATGGAGGCCTTGCTGGATAAGAGAGAGGCCACCAGAAGAGCGGAGGAGTTGCCTCCGCGAGAAGAACTACCACCACCTCCGCCGAGGGTGGACCCCGAGGAACAGGAGGTTCCGCCCAGGAGCAAGGGTAAAGAATCAGCACACCCGGAGAAGTTCGTGGTTGACGGCCCGGGACCGGTGCAAAATAGAACCATTCCCTTGAATGGCCCCATCACCCCCGATCAGGTGGTGAAGATCGTGAGCATCTGCATGGGTGATCAGAAGCAGATGACATCGGAGCTGAGGGATCGGTCCAGCCATCCTTTCGTGCCGCGGCTGATCGATACCGTAGCCCCGCCTGGGCTAGGTATTCCGACCATCAAGGAGTACGATGGTGAGGGGGACCCAGTTCGCCATGTGCAGAGGCATGTCCAGGCCTGTATGGGACGAACATCGAACGATGATCTCATATGCTCATTGTTCCCGATAACCCTGGGAGAAAGGGCCATGACTTGGTTCTTCAGCCTCCCTCCGAGAAGCATCACCTGCTGGGCCGATATGCACGACCGCTTCATCAAGCAGTATCAAGGTCGAAGGCGTCTTCTGAAGAGCGTGAGATCCCTGACTCAGGTGGTGCAGAGGCCCGACGAATCGTTGGCATACTACTACCAGCGATTCACTGCTAGTGCCGCGGAGATTGATGAAGAAATTTCGGAGGGTGAGACCATCCGCACTTTCCTGCGGAACTTGAGCGCTCCGTACGGTTCCGACCTAATGCATAGCGTAGCCGCGAAGGCTGTGTGGAGTATGAAGGCCCTGCAGGCGAGGGTGAAACAGCAAATCGACGTCCAGGAGTAGAAGATTGCTGCTGGAGAACTCGATCCCCCGAAGTCGGGAAGAGGAAAGCCATCGTTCAGGCTGTCGGACGATCGCAAAGGGAGCGACAAGTCGGAGGGAAGTAGGAACCGTGGTCGTCCCGATAAAAGAGAAGACAAGCGTCCTCCGAGGAAGGACAACCGAGAGGGTCGGGCTGTTCCCATCAATAGCTCGATGACCTCTGTGTTAGCTGTGATGGACAGACAGGGTCTCGCTCGATACCCCCCGAGAAAAGTAGGCGAATTCCTAGGAGGCCGTCCTGACCGTTACTGTCGCTACCATCGAGCCAATGGTCACGACACTGAGAACTGTCGGGAGCTGAAGAAGGAGATTGAAAAGCTGATCCAGAAGGGAAAGCTGAAAGAGTTCGTCGGGAAGGGTCGGTGCCGATCCCGTTCCAGAAGTCGGTCACGATCCCGTTCCAAGTCCCGCGACCGATCCCCGAAGAAGAAGAAGGTCGAACATGAGGCCTCGGGTTCAGGTGCCCGTAAGGAGAGGCGCGGAACTATCAACGTCATCCATGGAGGAATGGCGGCGGGAGGAGATACCTCTGCTTCCCGGGAGAACTACGCTTCTCGCATATCTGCCGCGGTGGTGCTAGGCAAACGGTCCCGGTCGTGGACCCTGAAGGAGGAAATGGTAATTTCGTTCTCGAAGGAGGATCTAGTGGGCGTAGAGAGCCCTCACGATGACGCCCTGGTCGTGACCCTGGACGTAGACGGATTCGAGATGAAGCGGATCCTGATAGACGGAAGGAGTTCCTCCGATATTCTCTTCATGGACGCTCTGGAGGCCATGGGAAAGACGAAGAAGGACCTGACGCAGGTGGACTTCCCGATGGTAGGATTCTCTGGCTCCACTTCCTACCCGTTGGGAATGATTACCTTACCAGTAGAGTTTGGTAGTGGCTGGAAAATGGAGAAGTGAAACGTGGATTTCGTCGTCGTGGAGTCCGCGGGGGCATACAACGCGATCATCGGGAGGACCACCATCAACCCTCTTATGGCAGTCGCCTCGACGGTCCACCAGAAGATGAAGTTCCCGACTGATAATGGGGTCGGAGAAGTTAAGGGTGACCAGGTGGCATCGCGGAAATGCTACGTTAACGCCACCCGACGGAGAAGGAGGGAAACCATGACTGTCCTTCAGACTGATACTGATCCTCGAGAGGAGTATGGGCGTCCCGCCCCCATGGAGGATTTGAAGGAAGTAGAGATCGATGGACCTCAGAGGAAGGTGAAGATCGGCTCTGCTTTGTCGGAGGAAAGAGCCCGAGAGCTGATCGAGCTCTTGAAGGAGTTTAAGGAGCTGTTTGCCTGGTCCCCGAGTGATATGCCAGGAATAAGCCCCGACGTGATAGTGCACGAGCTGAAGATAGACCCCGCAATCAAGCCTATCGCGCAGAGGAGGCGTCCGATGGGCGCGGACAAGAGGATAGCGATCCAGCAAGAGGTGGGCAGACTGCTCGATGCTGGATTCATCAAGGAGCTCCGATTCCAGACTTGGGTGGCTAACCCAGTGCTGGTGCGAAAGAGTAACGGAAAGTGGCGGATGTGTGTCGACTTCCGCGACTTGAACAAAGTCTGCCCGAAGGACTGCTACCCGCTCCCGAGGATTGACCAGTTGGTGGATGCCACATCGGGACATGAACTGTTAAGCTTCATGGATGCCTACTCCGGGTACAATCAGATCAAGATGGCGAAGGAGGATGCCCCCCATACAGCCTTCTATGCCGACAGTGACGTCTACCATTACGACGTGATGCCCTTCGGATTGATTAATGCCGGAGCAACTTACCAGCGGATGGTGAACAAATTGTTTGGAGACATGCTGGGGAAAACCATGGAGGCGTATGTGGATGACATGCTGGTGAAGTCTCGACAGGCAGGAGACCATGTCCAGAACTTGGCGGCGGCATTTGAGCGGATGAAGTTCCATCAGGTTCGGCTGAACCCCGACAAATGTGCCTTTGGGGTGAACTCGGGGAAGTTCCTAGGGTTCATGGTGAGCCAGAGAGGAATTGAGGTGAACCCCGAGAAGCAGCGAGCAATCGAGGAGATGCAGTCCCCGAGAACTCATCGGGAGGTTCAGGTGCTGAATGGCCGGTTGGCCGCGATGAATCGCTTCCTATCCAAGGCGAGTGACCGAACTATGCCATTTTTTGAGGTGCTGAGGGCCAACAAGAAATTCGAATGGACCGACAAGTGCGAGGAGGCGTTCCAGGCACTCAAGCAGCACCTCCGTACCCTTCCGCCGTTGGCGAAACCAGTTCCAGGCGAGCCGCTCTATCTCTATTTGGCTGTTTCTGATGTGGTTGTTAGTTCTGTTTTGATTAAAATTGTCAAGGGCAACCAAGTGCCTATCTATTATGTAAGCAAGGCGTTTGCCAAGTCTGAAATAAACTATCCCGCTATTGAGAAGTATCTCTTCGCGTTGATTATTGCCGCTCGAAAACTGCGACCTTACTTCCATGCCCATGAAGTCACGGTACTGACTAATCAGCCCCTGAAACACTTTTTGAACCGACCGGAGGCGTCGGGGAGATTGGTAAAATGGGCCATCGAGCTGACGGAATTCCGCATTCATTTTGCTCCGAGAACCGCTATTAAGGGCCAGGCATTGGCAGATTTTATAGCTGAGTCTACGGCACCCGATCTTGAAGTAGCGGGTCCCGCAGAGGGGGCAACCATGGAGGAAGTCCCGACAACAGAACAGCAGCCAGAACAGCCAAATGAGGAGAATACTTGGTAGATGTACACTGATGGTTCATCGAGTGTAGAAGGCTCGGGGGCAGGATTCGTATTGATACCGCCCGGTGGAGGCGAGCCCCTGCGATATGCCTTGGCGTTGACATTCAAAGCCACCAACAACGAAGCGGAGTATGAGGCTCTCATCACAGGCCTTAAGATTGCCAAGGGTACGGGGGTTGACCATTTAAAGGTGAAATGCGACGCTAGCTTGGTTGTAAATCAAGTCCAGGGGAACTATGAAGCTAAGAACCCGACAATGAAGAAATATTTGCACGAGGTGCAGACTTTGAAGGGAAGCTTCAAAAGCTTTAATATCGAGGCGATCTCGAGGGAAGAGAACGCGGAAGCAGATGCCTTGAGCAAGTTTGCCCTGGGAGTGGCCCCCGAGGAGAATCGGAAGGTGCATTTCCTAGAGAAGGTGATTATCTCAAACATTATCCGGCGGAGATCTGTGCTATTGAGACAGGATCGGAGGAAGAAGAGAAGTCCACTTGGATGACCCCGATGGTTACGTACCTAACTACGGGGGTACTCCCCGATGACAAAGTGGCAGCTGTCAGGTTACGGCGAATTGCGGACAACTATGCAATGGTGGACAACCAGTTGTACAAAAAAGGGTACGTAAAGCCTTTCCTAAAATGCGTAGCAGAGCCTGACACAAATCGGATCCTGAGGGAGTTACATGAAGGAGTCGCGGCCTGCCATGAAGGAGCCCGATCTCTGGTAAGGAAGGCATTGAACCTAGGCTACTATTGGCCCTCGATGAACAAAGAAGCGACCGCGATGGTCCGATCCTGTGATGCATGCCAGAGGTACGCCCCAAATATCGTGGCTCCCGCCGCGGACCTAATGCCCATCAGGAGTGCATGGCCCTTCGCACAATGGGGAATTGACTTGGTGGGACCACTTCCCCAAGCGAGAGGTCAGTGCAAGTACTTACTCGTGGCTATCGACTACTTCTCAAAGTGGATAGAGGCTAAAGCATTGGCTAGAACGACGGGGCAGCAGGTCCTCAAGTTCCTTCAGACTCATATCATATCCCGGTACGGGGTCCCGCGAGTGTTGATCAGCGACAACGGCCCTCCGTTCAATGGGGCTCAGTTGAAGGAGTACCTGGAAGAATTAAACATTGAGCATCGGACTGCTTCAGTCCGCCACGCTCAGACCAATGGCCAGGTAGAGTCAGCCAACAAGATCGTGATGGATGGCTTGAAGAAGAGAGTCTACGCCTTGCAGGGCCATTGGCTGGATGAGCTCGAGAATGTGCTATGGGCTGTGAGAACGACACCCAAGCAATCAACAGGAGAAACTCCGTTTGGCCTGGTTTATGGCACGGAGGCAGTCGCTCCCGTGGAGATAGCGGTGGCGTCCCACCGCGCGAAATATTACGAGCCTCTGACAGACGAGGAAATGAGACGTCTGGACTTAGACCTACTCGAGGAAAAGAGGTGGAAGGCTGATGAAGTCCAGGCCCGAATGCGTCTGGCAACAGCCCGATATTATAATCGGCGTGTCAGGTCCCGACAATTCTTCGTGGGAGAACTTGTCTGGCGGAGGAATGAGTTTGTTCATCAAGATCGGATCAACAAGCTGTCACCAAAATGGGAGGGACCTTACAAGATCGTAGGGATGCCAGTGCCCAATGCATACAAGTTAGAGGATCTCGAAGGCAAGACGTTGAAGCATTCCTTCAGTGGCGAACACTTGAAGAAGTATCATGTTTGATATTAAGCCGCCGTGAAGGGCGCAAATTGTCAATCAATAAGATCCGATGTAAGCCTATTTTGAGTTATTTGTGAATAAAGAAATTGCCTTCCGATCAAATTGCTTTCAAATTTATTCTAACTGTTAGTAAGACGTCCTGAGTGACGTGACAAAAGCCTTCCGAGGTACGATTAAAGCCCCGCAGGGGATGCGTAAGTCGTCTATATGACGCGGCCAAAAGCCTAGGTACGAAAAGGCCCTGAAGGGTCCGCGTAAGTCGTCTATATGATGCGGCCAAAAGCCTTAACGGGTACGGAAAAGCCTTAGACAGGTCCGCGTAAGTCGTCTATATGATGCGGCAAAAAGCCTTAAAGGGTATGATTAAAGCCGTCCGGTAGAGACGCAGTAAAAGCCCTAAGGGGTGTGAAAATAGCCTTGAAAGGCACGGACGAGAAGCCTTAAGTGGTGAAGTCTCGATTTTGGACGAGAAGCCTTAAGTGGTGAAGTCCCGATTTTGGACGAGAAGCCTTAAGTGGCGAAGTCCCGATTTTGGACGAGAAGCCTTAAGTGGCGAAGTCCCGATTTTGGACGGGAAACCTTAAGTGGTGAAGTCCCGATTTTGGGTGAGAAACCTTGAGTGGTAAAATCTCGAGAAAAGCGTGGGAGGGACGTATGAAGTCTTTTTAATGGCGCATCGAAACGTTCTGAGTAACGACTTTAAAGCCGCTTTAGTTAAAGTGCAAACGAATATCGATGCCAAAACAGATGGAAAGAAAACTACTTATATAAGGGCCAGAAGGCCAAAGGAGTTCGTTACAAGAAACCAAGGAGAAAGATAACAAGGACTAAAAGATGTAAGCATTAAACTTGGTCCTTGTGGGAAGATGGATCCTTAGTAGCGTCGGTGGGAGCAAGGTTTGGAGGGGCCTGGGCAGAAGGCTCCGCAGCTGGCGGAGTCGGGTCCACGGCAGCGGCCTCTTCACTCTCCGCGGGGAGGTTGAAGTATTTCTCCGCGAAGGGGGCGAGGGTCTCGGACTTCTTGAAGTCAATGGAATCCCCGTATGCTGTGTAGAGCTCTTCGACAGCATTGAACAGAACGTTCTCCACCTCGGACTTACAGAACTCTACAGCAGCCACCTTGAATTCTTCAGAGTCCCGATACTCCTCGAAGCCCCGCTGGCGGCCCTCCTCGAAGCCCCGCTGGTGGCCCTCCTCGAGACCCTGAGCCTTTGTCGCAGCCAGCTTGGCAGAGAACTCAGCCCTCTCCGCCTCAAACTTTGCCTTAGCCTCCGCTAGGAGATCCGCGAAGACGTTTTTCTCATGAATGAGCTGCTTCTTCTCCTCCTCATTCCGCTGCTGGTCCGCCTGGACCATCTTCCGCTCCCGACGCATGACAGCCTCATGATCGTGAACCTTCTTGAGCAGGTTGGAGGACAAATCATCGAGGAGAGCCTTCTCCTTGGTCATCTTGTTCTTGGCCGCTACAGCCTCGTCGAGTTCCACCTGAAGCTTGGCTAAAGCATCAGGGTTCGACTGGGCCTCCGCCGCCTCCAAAGCACCCTTCAGGGCCAGGATAAGGCCGAAGCAGCGCTGTTGGTTCGCGGTGTCCTGAAAGAAGAGAGGAAAAGATCAAGATACAGTAATCGGAGACAAGAGTGACGAAGAAAATGAAACAAGGATAGAAGTTTCACCTCCATCCGACGAATGGCCATGTCGCGGATATCCCCCTCAAGGTCCTCCCGCGCAAAGGACAGGGGCCGCCTCAAGGCTGGAGGAACGGACCCCGCCAGCAGATGCAGGGCCAGTCCAGGATCAAGCTCTCCCCGTCGAAGTGGAACCCCTCGGAGAGACTCGATCGGGTTCCAAGGCATCATCCCCTCATCGGGGGTGAAAACCTTGTAAAGGTTTTCGTCCACGGGGAGAGGGGGGATGACCCCAGAACTTTCAGCCGGAGGAGCCACCTCAGCTGGTGGCTCAGGAGTCGGAGTGCGAAAAACAGGAGGAGGACTTCGGGACACGTCCCTCACAGCAGGCCCCGTGCTCCTGGACCTCGATCTACCGCGGGGAAGCAGGCCCCCCTCATCAGGCTCCTCGACAGAAGGGGAAGCCTCCAAATTGGTCACCTGGCGGAACTGAGCCCGCCGGGACGTCCTCCAACATCAATTCTTGCGGAGCTGCAGTCTCCGCTGGAATGATAGCCTCCGTTGGGGCAGGAGTCTCCAAGGGACCTGCGGTGGCGGGACGAATAAAGTTAGGAAGAGTACCTTCAGGGCACCAGATGATTTGACGATCGAAATGTCTATTCTTCCCAAGGACGTTGTAATATCCGGCCTCAAGAAAGTGGGGAATTTCTCCTCGAAGGATGTACTTGATCTCTTGAACCCGTGTTCTCCGATCAGCGGGGATAAATTCCCTGGGAACTAATTTCTTATATCGTTTAATTGCACGACGAACACGCTTACCTTCCTCGGCGGTAGTGACCCCGAAGGCTTGGTCAATCTCCTCCCTCCTGGCCTTCTTGGCCCCGACTTGTTCTTCGGTCGGAGGAGCAGCAGATAGAGGAGTGGAAGAAGAAGCGCCTTTCTTCACCAACTTCCGCTTCCGCTTGGAGCCACTCTGGACGGCATCAGTCTCGCCCTGCTTCAGAATGAGATGAGTCAACAGAGAAGCCTTCTTGGCTGCAAAGGTAAAAATAAAATAGTTAGAAATATTGCCCAGATGACTAAATCTGCAGAAACAGAGTCAAGGAGCCGAACTCCGATAGCAATCAGGTTCCGCTCCTGGAGCTTGTTGGCATCGATGGGTATGAAGTTGTCCCCCCAGCGGTAGAGTTGAACCATCTGGAGGGTGTTGAGGTCATCCTCAGTATAATCTTGGAGCTTGGGGGCAGGGTCCGCCATGACCTCCCATCGAGGCCAGGGGACAGAGCTATGCTGGACGAAGAAGTAGTACTTCTTCCATCCGCTGTTGTCGGATCCTGAGTCACGGATTAGCACCCGATCCTTGTGAAACTTCCAAGTTTCGCTATCCCAGCCGAAACGTGAAAGTTGCTCCTTTGTCCACTTGGGGAGTCGAGGGGAGAAGGAGCAGACACCGACTTTGTTGCACTTCTTGCCGTAGAAAGTGCGGAACAGCAGAAGACTGTACGTCCACTGCTGGCGGTGACACAAGAGCTGGAAGGCATTCCACACGCGGATGGCGTGTGGAGAGAAGGTACAGGGATGCATTTTGTAGAAGTTACACATGTCCACCATGTTTCCGCAGAAGGGGAACCGAATCCCCGCGCTTATTTGTCCAGTAGAGACGAACACCTCCACTGCCCGAGGAGGCGTAATAATGTGCTTCCTTCTAACAGTAGCTTGGGACTCATAGGGGAAGCGAGGCTCCCAATCCGAGGTAATACACCCCTCTCTGAGGGCAGCCTCATACGAAGCCTCAGATATCTCATTAACAGCAAACTCGAAAACGAAAGGAGCCCTAACCTCAGAACTAGCTTCGTCTAGAACGATGGCAAACGAAAGGATTTGAGAAAGGAAGAATAAAAAACAAGTAAATCATGAAAACTTAGAAGAAAGTCCTTACCAGACATGATCGGTGGTCGAAGAAGTAAGGTAAAGGAAGATCGGAAGGGTTGAAGGCCTTGGATCACTTGAACACCAGGAGGAGCTTGGAGAGGAAGCTTCGAATACAAAGATGGCTGAAAACGAGAGAGTGCAGAAGAAGTGAATAAGACCAGGGTTTTACCTTTTATAGGCAAAAGGACAATCGGAGGGGACGTAATCTTGACCGTCGAAGACGAAACGATTTGATCACAACCATTGAAATTATGGAGACGGTACAGAAGAGATAGCTGGATGAGCTTGATCTGCACCGTTGAAGAGGAAACGACACGATCTTAATCACCAAAATCACAGGCACGGAAGGGACGTGTGTGACGTCACAGTTGCTTTTTCGGAAAACAGCAGTCACGCTGGTTTAAACGTCGTTTCCTTATCCCTAGGCATTTAATGCCACAGTAACTGAGGAGTCCCCTCGGATTTGGCAACTGCCCATGGGGCCTGGTGGGCCCAAGGCAATCGTGAGTAAGAGACTCTGTTACGCAACGATCACACGCAAGGTAGAAACCCCCGACGGTGGCATCGGGAGGTACGAAGACAAAGGCCTCCCACGGTCTGGACTGAAAGACATGACGAACTAAAAGTCCCCCATGTCTTGGGGGCAAATGATGGGTTCCGATGTAATCGTTAGCCCCGTTAACAGCCAATGGACGGCGAATAGGTCCAGTGGGCCTCGTGAAAAGCCTGGAAGGCCCAGAGGCCCAGCACGAAGGGTCCCGACTTTAGCGGTCCCGATGTATGAGCTGAATGCTCCCGATGAGAAGCCTCTGAGTAGGCCCCGATATGCCTTAGTAAAGGCCCCGATAGTAAAGCCCCGCAGAGGCCGGACCTGTCCTGCAGAGACTGAAGGTCCTGGGTGGTGATCTAGAATGAGACAACTCTGGAGTCTCCGACAGGAGTCGGGACTTGTGATCAGAGGATAAAGACCGAGAAACCCGCCTACTAGATAGAGTAGTGGGAGACGGTTAGAGATAGAGATAAATCCCCCGAGATACGCAGGGCGTGCCCGAGATACGCGGAGTACGGGTAAGATACGCGGAGCGTGGGGCGAGATATGTGGAATCCCAGCCGAGATGTACGGAATCGTGGCGAGATACACGGAATCATGGGCACAACGGCCAAGCATGGTCACAGGTAACTGGGCAACTCCTCCTCCTATATAAGGGAGGAAGTTACCCCAGAAAACGGAGACTATCTAATACGAACTTAGAACTTCTGCTTACCACCTATTGATCACATACTCATTTAAGCATCGGAGAGGGATTCTGGGTCACCACCCAGGTCATCCCCTTTTGCAGGATTACGCGGAGCCCAGGAGTCCAAATCTTTCCGTCAAGGACGTAACGGAGCTTCGCCCGTGATCCAACAGAAAGAAATTGATAAAACGCTGGCCAAAGGATTTGAAGTGAAGCTACACAACTGTTGGAATGGAGAAGCAGCCTTTGGGGTGAGCGGGAAAAAAAACGTAAATAGCTAGGATGTGAGGACAAAAGAGAGTGATGACAAATTTGAATTTTCTGCTTTTTATTTATGTAATAGATTTATTTATGTAATAGATTATATTAATACTTATATTTGTTAATTATAAATATAATTATTAAATGAGCTCTAATTTATTTTAATAAGGTATCTGATTTACACATGATTTTTCATATAAATTAGAAGCGAAACACTTTGTCATAATAGTATTAGATATCATTGATATTTATTTAATTTACGTATTTTAATGAATTAACTGATATTTTGTTAGAATATATTAATTTATATAAAAATTTCAAATTAAAACATGCATTATATGGAAAACAAAAAACTTACGAAGAGTCGCCTTACGGCATGTTTGGTTCACGAAATAGGAATAAGGAATACAGAATAATGAATATGAATAAGGAATAGGAAATAAGTAATATTATTATGATGTTGTTTGGTTGACACGAGGAATATGGAATGAGGATTTCAAATCCAATGTTTGGTAGATAAAATGTTATCGTAAAAGAATAGAATAAGTCCTAATCGACATATATACCCTTTTGTTATTTTATTAATTAAATTAATATTATTAAACATGAAAATGAAAAATAATGTATTATTAAACGAAAATTGATTTTTTTTTTTCAAAAACGATTATTTTTTACTAAAACTAATATTTTTTTAAAAAATACTTTCTTTAAAACATTGTAAAATTCACTATAACTAATATAATAGTGAATTATAAATTAAAAATACATGTTAAATTATAATTCTTAATTAAATTAAATTTGATCACTTTTAATCAGATTTACCACGACTAACATGTTATCCACCATGACTGAAAAAATATCAATTAAAAAAGAACAATCAATTAATTAAATCATCTTAAACTACATCAAGATGATATCTATATACAAATGCAAGCATAAGAATTTTTGGTTTTATGTGGATGATGAAATAAAATTTGTTTAGATAGAATATTATTTAAGAAATTATATGACATACATATAATCAAAAGAAAATCGAGTATACAACATACAGAGAAAACTCAAATTGACAGCATAGTATGCTTCACTAACAATCAAGCATGCTGTAAATATATAAAATTTTATGAACATTGTTGGATCACAGGCGAAGCTCCGTTACGTTCTTGACGGAAAGCTTGAACTCCTGGGCTCCGCGTAATCCTGCAAAAGGGGATGACCTGGGTGGTGACCCAGAATCCCTCTCTGATGCCTAAATGAGTATGTGATCAATGGGGTAGTAAGCAGTAATCTAAGCTCGTATTAGAATGTGTCTTTTCTGAGGTAACTTCCTCCTTTATATAGGAGGGGAAGTTACTCAGTTACCTGTGACCGCGCCTGGCAGTTTTACCCATGATTCCGCATATTTCGTTCGGGATTCCATATATCTCGCCCCACGCTCCGCGTATCTCGCCCACTCTCCGAGTATCTTGGGCACGCCCTGCGTATCTCGGGGGAGGTTATCTATATCTTAACCGTCTTGCCACTACTTTATCTAGTAGGCGGGTTTCTCGGTCTTATCCTCTGATCACAAGTCCCAACTCCTGTTGGGGACTCCAGAGTTATCTCATTCTAGGTCACCACCCAGGACCCCTTGTCTCACGAGACAGGTCCAGCCTCATCGGGGCTTTATCATCAGGGCCTTCTCAAAGGAATATCGGGGCCTACTCAGAGGCTTCTTGTCGGGAGCATTCAGCTCATATATCGGGACCGCTAAGGTCGGGACCCTTCATACTGGGTTTCTGGGCCTTCCAGGCCTTTCACGAGGCCCACTGGACTTACTCGTCGTCCATTGACTGTTAACGGGGCTAACGATTACATCGGAACCCATCATTTGCCCCCAAGACATGGGGGACTTTCAGTCCGTCGTGTCTTCCAATTCCAGACCTCCCGACCTTATCATCGGAGGCTTTTATCTCCATACCTCCCGATATTGCCATCGGAGGCTTTTGTCTTTAGGCCTCCTGATATCTCAATCGGAGGTTCTTGCCTTAAGCACAATTCTTGAATAACAGAGCTTCTCACTCGTAATTCTTCAATCTTTAAGGACAGTTGCCAAATCTGAGGAGACTCCTCGGTTACTGCAGCATTAAACGCTAGGGATAATGAAACGACGCCCAAACCGGCGTGACTGCTACTTTCTGAAAAAGCACTCATTACGTCACCAACGTCTCTTCCGTACCGTCCCCCTAGTCTCGACGATCAAGATTGAGTCGTTTCGTCTTCAACGGTCCAGATTGAGTCTGTCCAGTTGCCCTTTGCTTATAAAAGCTAAAACCCTGGCACTATTCACTCTTCCTTACCGTTTTAATTTCTGGAAATTCTGCCATTTTCAAACCTCGAAGCTTCTTCTCCAAGTTTTGTCTACTCTTCCAGTGATCCAAGGCCTTCAGCCCTCCAAACCTTTCTTCATCTTTTCCAAGCAACTATCAACAATGTTTGGTAAGGTTTTCACTCTCTGTTTCCATGATTTGCTGACATTACCTTTTCCTCCTTTCTTAAGTTTTCCTGTTTGTAACTGTTTTAGACGAGGCTAGTTCTGGGGCAAGGACCCCTTTCATTTTTGAGCTTGCTGTTAACGAGATTTCTGAGACCTCGTACGAGGTTGCTCTTCGAGAAGGCTGCATTACCTCAGATTGGGAACCCCGCTTCCCCTACGAGTCTCACCCAACCACCAGGAGAAAGCATATCGTCACGCGTCCTCGAGAGGGAGAGGTGTTCGTCTCCACCGGGCAGATAAATGCTTGGATTCGATTCCCTTTTTGCGGGAACCTGGTGGAGATGTGCAACTTCTACCAGACACATCCCTGCACCTTCTCTCCACATGCCATCCGCGTGTGGAACGCTTTCCAGGTTCTGTGCCTCCGCCAGCGGTGGACGTACAGTTTGTTGCTCTTCCGCACCTTCTACGGAATGAAGTGTAATAAGGCTGGTGTTTGCTCCTTCTCTCCTCGACTCCCCAAGTGGACAAAGGAGCAACTTTCACGTTTCGGCTGGGATAGCGAGACCTGGAAGTTCAATAAGGACCGGGTGCTCATTCGTGACTCAGGGTCCGACAATAGCGGATGGAAGAAGTATTACTTCTTCGTCCAAAACAGCTCTGTCCCATGGCCCCGATGGGAGGTTGTGGCGGACCCTGCCCCCAAGCTCGAAGTCTACACCGAGGATGACTTCAACACTCTCCAGCTGGTCCAGCTTTACCGTTGGGGGGAATCCTTCATTCCCCTCGACGCCAACAAGCTCGTGGAGAAAGACTTGATTCATATCGGAGTCCGGCTCCTCGATTCCGTTTCTAAGGATTTGGTTATCTGGGTAACACTTCTAACCACTTTGTCTTTTTATTTCTGCAGCCAAGAAGGCATCTCTGTTGACCCATCTCATGTTGAAGCAGGGGGAGACCGATGCCGTCCAGGGTGGCTCTAAGCGGAAGCGGAAGTCGTTGAAGAAGGGAGCTTCTTCTTCTGCTGCTCCCCCGACTGAAGAGCGGACCGTGGCCAAACGGGCCAGAAGGGAGGAGATAGACCAAGCCTTCGGTGTCACCACTGCTGAGGAAGGTAAGCGCGTTCGCCTCGCTATTAAGAAATATAGGAGGTTGGTTCCCGAGGAGTTTATCCCCGCTGATCGGGAGTCGCGGGTCCGAGAAATTAAGTATATACTTCGAGGAGAAACCCCCCGCGTCCTCAAGGGGGGATACTACAACTTCTTTGGAAAGGACCAACATCTCGAGCGCCAAATCATCTGGTGCCCCCATGATACTCTGCCTGATTTTATTCGTCCCGCCACCGCAGGTCCGTCGGAGGCACTTACTCCGAAGAAGGCTGTTACTCCAGCAGGGGCCGCGACTCCACCAGAGCTGATGCTGGAGGATGCCCCGACGGAAGCTCAATTCCGTCAGGTGACCAACTTGGAGGCTTCCCCCTCCTCCGAGGAGCCAAATGAAGGCGGCATGCATCCCCGCAAAAGGCCTGGTCGAAGCATCCTGAGGCCGACTGTGGAGGACGTGTCTCGGAGTCCTCCCCCGGAGCTCCGCTCTCCGACTCCCGAGCCTCCGACCGAGGTGGCTCCTCCGGCTGAGGCTTCCAGGGTCATCCCTCCTCTCCCCGTGGATGAGAATCTTTACAAGGTTTTCACCCCCGACCAGGAGACGGTTCCCTAGAATCCGATCGAGTCTCTCCAGGGGGTCTCACTCCATCGGGGAGACCTTCAGCCTGAATTGGCCCTGCATCTGCTAGCAGGGTCAATTCCACCAGCCCTGAGGCGTCCAATCTCCTTGGCGCGGGAGGACATCGAGGAAGAGCTCCGTAACATGGCTATCCGCCGGATGGAGGTAAGACTTTACTCTTGCTATTATTCTTTCCTTCATTGTTCTTGCTTTCGATTATCGGATTTTAATCCTTTTTCCTTTTCGTCTTTGGAAACCGCGGACCAGCAGCGCTGCTATGGCTTCATCCTGGCTCTGAAGGGTGCTTTGGAGGAGGCACAAGCCAAGTCGGACCCCGACGCTTTGGCCAAGCTCCAAGCGGACCTCGACGAGGCTTTAGCGGCGAAGAATAAGATAGCCAAGGAGCAAGCTCTCCTTGGCGAGAAGGCTCTGGGCCTGCACAAGCAGGTCCAGGATCATGAGGTCGTGTTGCGTCGGGAGCGGAGGATGCTCCAGGAGGAACAGCGGCGACACGAGGCGGAGAAGGGGCAGCTCATCCGCGAGAAGGAAATTCTCGCAGAAGCTCTCGCGGAAGCCAAGGCGGGACTTGAGGCCAAGTTGGCTGAAGCAAAGTCTCAGGGCCACGAGGGGGGTCGCCAACAGGGTCACGAGGAGGGTCGCCTACAGGGTCGCGAGGAGGGCCGCGAGGAGTATTGGAACTCTGAAGATTTCAAGGTGGATGCTGTGGGGTACTGCAAATCCGAGGTGGAGAACGTTCTGTTCAATGCCGTCGAAGAGCTCTACACAGCATACGAAGATTCCATCGACTTCAAGAAGTCAGAGACCCTTGCCCCTTTCGCGGAGAAATACTTCAGCCTCCCCGCGGAGAGTGATGAGGCAGATCCCCCTGTAGGTGTCGCGGACCCGACTCCACAGACTGCGGAGCCTTCTGCCCAGGACCCCTCGATCCCTGCTCCCTCCGAAGCTGCTGAGGACCCAACTTCTAACAAGGACCAGGCTTAATGTTTTATTCTTTAAGACCTTGTAATTTTCCTCTTTGTATCCTCCCTGTCTCTTTGTATCGGAACCTTTAGGCCTTTGAGCCCTTATAAGAAATTTCTTCCATCTGTTTTGGTCTCGATAATCATTGCACTATTTAAAGCGACTTTAGATTCGTTACTTAAAACGTTCTGATGCACCCCTTAAGATGACTTCGTACATTCTTCCGATGCTTTACTCGGGACTTCACCACTTAAGGTTTCCCGTCCATATCACTTAATGTAATTTCGTATGTCTTTCGCGACATTTTCCTCGGGACTTTACCACTTAAGGTTTCTCATCCATGCCTTTCAAGGCAATTTTGTACATCACTTAAGATGATTTTTCGCACCCCTTAAGGCTTTTATTGCGCCATTTTAGACGGCTTAATCATACCCGTTAGGGCTTTTTGCCGCATCATATAGACGACTTACGCGGACCCGTTAAGGCTTTTTCGTACCCTTTTAAGGCTTTTTGCCGCATCATATAGACGACTTACGCGGACCCGTTAGGGCTTTTTCGTACCTAGGCTTTTGGTTGCATCATAAAGACGACTTACTCATACCCCGTAGGGCTTTTGTCCGCACCTCGAAAGGCTTTTTGTCGCGCCATAAAGGCGACTTACTCGTACCTCGTAAGGCTTTTATCGTACCTCAAAAGGCTTTTGTCGCGTCCTTCAGGACGTCTTATTAACAGTTAGAATAAATCGAAAAGCTATTTGATCGAAAGCAACTTCTTTTATTCATTAACAACTCAAAGCTGGCTTACATCGGATCTTTATCGACAGACAATTTGCGCCATTCGCGGCGACTTAATATCAAACATGATACTTCTTCAAGTGTGCGCCACTGAAGGAATGTTTCAGCGTCTTGCCATCAAGGTCTTCTAGCTTGTACGCATTCGGGGCTGGCATCCCTACGATCTTGTAAGGTCCCTCCCATTTCGGTGATAGCTTGTTGATCCGATCTTGATGAACGAACTCGTTCCTCCGCCAAACAAGTTCTCCCACGAAGAATTGTCGGGACTTGACACGCCGATTATAATATCGGGCTGTTGCCAGACGCATCTGAGCCTGAACTTCATCAGCCTTCCACCTTTTCTCCTCGAGCAAGTCTAAGTCTAGACGTCTCATTTCCTCGTTCGTTAGAGGCTCATAATACCTCCTGCGATGGGACGCCACCGCTATCTCTACGGGAGCAACCGCCTCCGTGCCATAGACAAGGCCAAACGGAGTCTCCCCCGTTGATTGCTTGGGTGTTGTTCTAACAGCCCACAGCACGTTTTCAAGCTCATCCAGCCAATGACCCTGCAAGGCATAGACTCTCTTCTTCAAGCCATCCATCACGATCTTGTTGGCTGATTCGACTTGGCCAATAGTCTGAGCATGGTGGACGGAAGCTGTCCGATGCTCAATGTTCAATTCCTCCAGGTACTCCCTCAACTGAGCCCCATTGAACGGAGGGCCATTATCGCTGATCAACACTCGAGGAACCCCATACCGGGATATGATCTGATTTTGAAGGAACTTGAGGATCTGCTGCCCCGTTGTCTTGGCCAACGCCTTAGCCTCTATCCACTTCGAGAAGTAATCAATGGCTACGAGTAAATACTTGCACTGACCTTTCGCTTGTGGAAGAGGTCCCACCAATTCAATGCCCCACTGCGTGAAGGGCCAAGCACTTCTGATGGACATCAAGTCCGCGGCAGGAGCCACGATATTCGGAGCGTACCTCTGGCATGCATCACAGGATTGGACCATCGTTGTTGCTTCCTTGTTCATCGAAGGCCAATAGTAGCCTAGATTCAACGCCTTCCTCACAATGGATCAAGCCCCTTCATGACAGGCCGCGACTCCTTCGTGCAATTCTCTCAGGATCCGATTTGTATCAGGCTCCGCCACACATTTCAAAAAAGGCTTTACATGCCCCCTCTTGTATAACTGGTTGTCCATCATCACGTAGTTGCTCACGATTCGACGCAACCTAAGAGCTGCCACTTCATCATCGGGTAGTGCCCCCGTAGTCAGGTATGTGACTATCGGGGTCATCCAGGTGGGTCTCTCGTCTTCCTCCGATCCTGCTTCAGTAGCGTACACCTCCGACGGATCGATGGTTGAGATAATTACTTTCTCCAGAAAGTGCACCTTCCGATTCTCTTCGGGGGCCACTCCCAGAGCAAACTTGCTTAAGGCGTCTGCCTCCGCATTTTCTTCCCTCGGGATTGCCTCGATGTCGAAGCTTTTGAAGCTTCCCTTCAAAGTCTGCACTTCGTGCAAATACTTCCTCATTGTCGGGCTCTTGGCTTCAAAGTTCCCCTAAACTTGATTCACGATCAAGCTGGCATCACACTTCACTTTTAAATGATCAACTCCCGTACCCTTGGCAATTTTAAGGCCCGTGATGAGAGCTTCATACTCGGCTTCATTGTTGGTGGCCCTAAACGTTAAGGCCAAAGCATATCGCAAGGGCTCGCCTCCACCGGGCGGTATCAATACGAATCCTGCCCCCGATCCTTCTACACTTGATGAACCATCAGTGTACATCTCCCAAGTGTTCTCCTCATTTGGCTGTTCTGGCTGTTCTGCTATCGGGACCTCCATGGTTGCCCCCTCTACAGGACCCGCTTCTTCTAGATCGGGTGCTGTAGACTCAGCTATAAAATCCGCCAATGCCTGGCCCTTAATAGCGGTTCTCGGAGCAAAATGAATACGGAACTCCGTAAGCTCGATGGCCCATTTCACCAATCTCCCCGACGCCTCCGGTCGGTTCAAAAATTGCTTCAAGGGCTGATTAGTTAACACCGTAACTTCGTGGGCATGGAAATAAGGCTGTAGCTTTCGAGCAGCAACAATCAACACAAAGAGATACTTCTCAATAGCGGGATAGTTCATTTCAGATTTGGCAAACGCCTTGCTTACATAATAAACAGGCACTTGGTTGCCCTTGACAATCTTTATTAAAACAGAACTAACAGCAACTTCAGAAACAGCCAAATAGAGATAAAGCGGCTCGCCTGGAACCGGTTTCGCCAACGGCGGGAGGGTACGGAGGTGCTGCTTGAGTGCTTGGAATGCCTCCTCGCACTTGTCGGACCATTCAAACTTCTTGTGGGCCCTTAGCACATCAAAAAATGGCATGGCTCGGTCACTCGCCTTGGATAGGAAACGATTCATCGCGGCTAATCGTCCATTCAGTACCTGGACCTCCCGATGGGTTTTCGGAGACTGCATCTCCTCGATTGCTCTCAACTTCTCGGGATTCACCTCGATTCCCCTTTGGCTCACCATAAACCCCAGGAATTTCCCCGAGTTCACCCCGAAAGCACACTTGTCCGGGTTGAAACGAACCTGATGAAACTTCATCCGCTCGAACGCCGCCGCCAAATTTTGAACATGGTCTCCTGCCTGTCGGGACTTCACCAGCATGTCATCCAGATAAGCCTCCATGGTATTTCCCAGCATGTCTCCGAACAACTTGTTCACCATTCTCTGGTAAGTTGCTCCAGCATTGATCAATCCGAAGGGCATAACGTCGTAGTGATAGACGTCACTATCAGCGTAGAAGGCTGTATGGGGGGCATCCTCCTTCGCCATCTTGATCTGGTTGTATCCGGAATAAGCATCCATGAAGCTCAACAGCTCGTGTCCCGATGTAGCATCCACCAACTGATCAATCCTCGGGAGCGGATAACAATCCTTCGGGCAGGCTTTGTTCAAGTCGCGGAAATCGACACACATCCACCACTTCCCATTACTCTTCCTCACCAGGACTGGGTTAGCGACCCAAGTCTGGAATCAGAGCTCCTTGATGAATCCAGCGTCGAGTAACCTGGCCACCTCCTGCTGGATCGCGATCCTCTTATCCGCGCCCATCAGACGCCTCCTCTGCGCGATAGGTTTGATCGCAGGATCAATCTTCAGCTCGTGCACTATCACGTCGGGGCTGATTCCTGGCATATCGCTCGGGGACCAGGCAAACAGCTCTTTAAACTCCTTCAAGAGCTCGATCAATTCGCGGGCTCTTTCCTCCGACAAAGCAGACCCGATCTTCACCTTCCTTTGAGGTCCATCAATCTCAACCTCTTTCAGATCCTCCATGGGGGCGGGATGCCCAAACTCCTCTCGAAGATCGGCATCAGTCTGCAGGACAGCCATGGCTTCCCTCCTTCTTCTTCGGGTGGCGTTAACATAACACTTTCGTGATGCTACCTGGTCACCATTGACCTCTCCGAGCCCATTGTCAGTCGGGAACTTCATCTTCTGGTGGACGGTCGAGGCAACTGCCATTAGAGGGTTGATGGTAGTCCTCCCGATGATAGCGTTATACGTCCCCGCAGACTCTACCACGACGAAATCCACGTTCCGCCTTTCCATCTTCCAGCCACTACCGAACTCCACTGGTAAGGTAATCATTCCCAACAGATAGGAAGTAGAACCAGAGAATCCTACCATTGGGAAGTTCACCTGTGTCAGGTCCATCTTTGTCTTTCCCATGGCTTCTAAGGCGTCCATGAAAAGAATGTCGGAGGATCTCCCTCCGTCTATCAGGATCCGCTTCATCTCGAATCCATCCACGTCCAGGGTCACGACCAAGGCGTCGTCGTGGGGGCTCTCAACGCCTATCAAATCCTCCGCTGAGAAAGAAATAACCATTTCCTCCTTCACAGTCCACGACCGGGACCTCTTCCCTAACACCACAGCAGTAGAGATGCGGAAAGCATAATTTTCCCGTGATGCGGAGGTATCACCTCCCACCGCCATTCCTCCGTGAATGACGTTAATGGTTCCCCGCCTCTCCTTACGGGCACCAGAACCAGAGGATTCCGGCTCAACCTTCTTCTTTTTTGGAGATCGATCACGGGACTTGGAACGGGACCGCGACCGAGTTTTGGAACGGGATCGGCACCGTCCCCTCCCGACAAACTCCTTCAGCTTCCCCTTCTGGATCAGCTTCTCTATCTCCTTCTTCAGCTCCCGACAGTTATCTTTGTCGTGACCATTGGCTCGATGGTACCGGCAGTAACGATCGGAGCGGCCTCCCAAGAACTCACCTTCTTTCCTCGGGGGGTATCGGGCGAGACCCTGCCGATCCATCACGCCTAGCACGGAGGTCATCGAGCTGTTGATGGGAACAGTACGACCCTCGCGGTTATCCTTCCTCGGAGGACGCTTGTCCTCCCTTCTCTCGGGGCGACCACGGCTCCTACTTCCCTCCGATTTGTCGCTCCCTTTGCGATCATCCGACAGCTTGGACGATGGCTTTCCTCTTCCTGACTTCGGAGGATCAAGCTCTCCGGCAGCAATCTTCGACTCCTGCACGTCGATCTGCTGCTTCACCCTCGCTTGCAGGGCCTCCATACTCCATACAGCCTTCGCGGCTACGCTGTGCATCAGATCGGAACCATACGGAGCAGTTAGGTTCCGAAGGAAAGTGCGGATGGTCTCTCCCTCTGATATCTCCTCATCGATCTCCGCGGCACTAGCAGTGAACCGTTGGTAGTAGTATGCCAACGATTTGTCGGATCTCTGCACCACCTGGGTCAAAGACCTCACACTCTTCAAGAGACGCCTACGACCTTGGTACTTCTTAATGAAGCGGTCGTGCATATCGGCCCAGCACGTAATGCTTCCCGGCGGTAGGCTGAAGAACCACGTCATGGCCCTTTCTCCCAGGGTGATCGGGAACAGTGAACACACGAGGTCATCATTCGAGGTTCTACCCATGCAGGCCTGGACATGCCTCTGAACATGGCGGACCGGGTCTCCTTCACCATCGTACTCCTTGATGGTCGGGATGCCTAGCCCTGGCGGGGCGACAGTATCTAGCAGTCGTGGAACGAAAGGGTGAGTGGATCGGTCCCTTAGCTCCGATGTCATTTGCTTCTGGTCACCCATGCAGATGTTGACTATTTTTACCACCTGATCGGGGGTGATGGGGCCATTTAGGGGAATGGTCCTATGTTGCACTGGTCCGGGACCATCCACCACGAATTTCTCCGAGTGCGCGGGCTCCTTTCTCTTATTCCTGGGCTGAACCTCCTGAACCTCCCGTTCTTCTGGAACCTCCCTTGGAGGAGGTGGAGGCAACTCTTCTCGCGGAGGCAACTCCTCTGCCCTCCTGGCAGCCTCTCTCTTGTCCAACAGAGCCTCCATGGCCGCCAAGAACATAGGCATAGCATCTGCTACTGCCTTAGCCAACTCTGAGTTTGAGGAAGAACCTACCTCCCTCCGCGGGATTTCCTCTCTGTGCACCACCGGATTTGGAGGAGCATCCACCTCCCTTCGCGGGATATCTTGCCTGTTCACCGCCGTGTCTCGAACTGAGACCTCATCATCACCATGTCCCCCTGTCTGAGAAACAGCAGGGTGCTCACCTTGTTCAGCAGCATGTTCCAGCAACGGGGAATTCACAGTTCCAGCAGGGCGAGAACTACCGGCCTGGACTTGCTTCTTCTTGCCACCACCGGCCATTGATCTGGTAGAAACTATTTTGGCTTTCGTTACTGATGGGTTCCGATGTAATCGTCAGCCCTGTTAACAGCCAATGGACGGTAGGTCCAAGTGGGCCTCGTGAAAAGCCTGGAAGGCCCAGAGGCCCAGTGCGAAGGGTCCTGACTTTAGCGGTCCCGATATATGAGCTTAATGCTCACATGACCAGTGCAAAACAGGACCATTCCCCTGAATGGCCCCATCACCCCCGATCAGGTGGTGAAAATCGTCAGCATCTGCATGGGCGATCAGAAGCAGATGACATCGGAGCTAAGGGATCGGTCCAGTCATCCTTTCGTTCCGCGGCTGATAGATACCGTTGCCCCGCCCGGGCTAGGTATTCCGACCATCAAGGAGTACGATGGTGAGGGGGACCCAGTTCGCCATGTTCAGAGGCATGTCCAGGCCTGTATGGGCAGGACTTCGAATGATGACCTCATATGCTCATTGTTCCCGATAACCTTGGGAGAGAGGGCCATGACTTGGTTCTTCAGTCTACCGCCAGGAAGAATCACCTGCTGGGCTGATATACACGACCGCTTCATCAAGCAGTACCAAGGTCAAAGGCGTCTCCTGAAGAGTGTAAGGTCCCTAACCCAGGTGGTACAGAGACCCGATGAATCGTTGGCATACTACTACCAACGGTTCACTGCTACTGCCGCGGAGATTGATGAAGAAATCTCGGAGGGAGAGACCATCCGTACTTTCCTGCGGAACTTGAGCGCTCCGTATGGTTCCGACCTGATGCACCGCGTAGCCGCGGAGGCTGTGTGGAGTATGGAGGCCCTACAAGAGAGGGTAAAACAACAGATCGACGTCCAGGAGTCGAAGATTGCTGCCGGAGAGCTTGATCCTCCGAAGTCGGGAAGAGGAAAGCCATCGTCTAAGTTGCCAGATGATCGCAAGAGGAGCGACAAATCGGAGGGAAGTAGAAACCGTGGTCGCCCCGAGAGAAGAGAAGACAAGCGTCCCCCGAGGAAGGACAATCGAGAGGGTCGGGCCGTTCCCATCAATGGCTCGATGACTTCTGTGTTAGCTGTGATGGACCGGCAGGGTCTCGCCCGATACCCTCCGAGAAAAGAAGGCGAATTCCTAGGAGGCCGCCCTGACCGTTACTGTCGCTACCATCGAGCCAACGGTCACGACACTGAAAACTGTCGGGAGCTGAAGAAGGAAATTGAAAAGCTGATCCAGAAGGGGAAGCTAAAAGAGTTCGTCGGAAGGGGACGGTGCCGATCCCGTTCCAAAAGTCGGTCACGATCCCGTTCCAAGTCCCGTGACCGATCCCCGAAGAAGAAGAAGGTTGAGCAAGAAGCCTCAGGTTCAGGTACCCGTAAGGAGAGGCGGGGAACTATCAACGTCATCCACGGAGGAATGGCGGCGGGAGGTGATACCTCCGCTTCTCGGGAGAACTACGCTTCCCGCATATCTGCCGCTGTGGTGCTAGGCAAAAGGTCCCGGTCGTGGACCCTGAAGGAGGAAATGGTGATTTCTTTCTCGGCAGAAGACCTGGTAGGCGTGGAGAGCCCTCACGACGACGCCTTGGTCGTGACCCTGGACGTAGATGGATTCGAGATGAAGCGGATCCTGATAGATGGAGGGAGTTCCTCCGACATCCTTTTCATGGACGCTTTGGAAGCCATGGGAAAGACGAAAAAGGACCTGACACAGGTGGACTTCCCGATGGTGGGATTCTCTGGTTCCACTTCTTACCCGTTGGGAATGATTACCTTACCGGTGGAGTTTAGTAGTGGCTGGAAGATGCAGAAGCGAAACGTAGATTTCGTCGTAGTAGAGTCTGCGGGGGCATACAACGCTATTATCGGGAGGACCACTATCAACCCTCTCATGGCAGTCGCCTTGACGGTCCACCAGAAGATGAAGTTCCCGACTGACAACGGAGTCGGAGAGGTCAAGGGTGACCAAGTGGCATCGCGAAAATGCTATGTTAACGCTACCCGAAGGAGAAGGAGGGAAGCCATGACTGTCCTTCAGACTGATGCCGATCCTCGAGAGGAGTATGGGCGTCCCGCCCCCATGGAGGATCTGAAGGAGGTTGAGATTGATGCGCCTCAGAGGAAGGTGAAGATCGGGTCTGCTTTGTCGGAGGAAAGAGCCCGAGAGTTGATCGAGCTCCTGAAGGAGTTTAAGGAGCTGTTTGCCTGGTCCCCGAGTGATTGCCAGGAATCAGCCCCGACGTGATAGTGCACGAGCTGAAGATAGATCCCGCGATTAAGCCTATCGCGCAGAGAAGGCGTCCGATGGGCGCGGACAAGAAGATCGCGATCCAGCAAGAGGTGGGCAGACTGCTCGACGCTGGATTTATCAAAGAGCTCCGATTCCAGACTTGGGTTGCTAACCCAGTCCTGGTGCGAAAGAGTAACGGGAAGTGGCGGATGTGTGTCGATTTCCGCGACTTGAACAAGGCCTGCCCGAAGGACTGCTACCCGCTTCCGAGGATTGACCAGTTGGTGGATGCCACATCAGGACATGAACTGCTGAGCTTCATGGATGCCTATTCCGGATACAACCAGATCAAAATGGCGAAGGAAGACGCCCCCCATACGGCTTTCTATGCCGACAGTGACGTCTACCACTACGACGTGATGCCCTTCGGATTGATCAATGCCGGAGCAACTTACCAGCGGATGGTGAACAAGTTGTTCGGAGACATGCTGGGAAAAACCATGGAGGCGTATGTAGATGACATGCTGGTGAAGTCCCGGCAGGCAGGAGACCATGTCCAGAACTTGGCGCCGGCGTTTGAGCGGATGAAGTTCCATCAGGTTCGGCTGAACCCGGACAAGTGCGCTTTTGGAGTAAACTCGGGCAAGTTCCTAGGGTTCATGGTGAGCCAGAGAGGAATCGAGGTGAATCCGGAGAAGCTGCGAGCAATCGAAGAGATGCAGTCCCCGAAGACTCATCGGGAGGTTCAGGTGCTGAATGGCCGGTTGGCCGCGATGAATCGATTCCTTTCCAAGGCGAGTGACCGAGCCATGCCATTTTTTGATGTGCTGAGGGCCCACAAGAAATTCGAATGGTCCGACAAGTGCGAGGAGGCGTTCCAGGCACTCAAGCAGCACCTCCGTACCCTTCCGCCGTTGGCGAAACCGGTTCCAGGCGAGCCGCTTTATCTCTATTTGGTGTTTCTGATGTGGCTGTTAGTTCTGTTTTGATTAAGATTGTCAAGGGCAACCAAGTGCCCGTCTATTATGTAAGCAAGGCGTTTGCCAAGTCTGAAATAAATTATCCCGCTATTGAGAAGTATCTCTTTGCGTTGATTATTGCCGCTCGAAAGCTACGACCTTACTTCCATGCCATGAAGTCACGGTATTGACTAATCAGCCCCTGAAGCACTTTTTGAACCGACCGGAGGCGTCGGGAAGACTGGTGAAATGGGCCATCGAGCTGACGCAGTTCCGTATTCATTTCGCTCCGAGAACCACTATTAAGGGCCAGGCATTGGCGGATTTTATAGCTGAGTCTACGGCACCCGATCTGGAAGTAACGGGTCCCGCGGAGGGGGCAACCATGGAGATCCCGATCGCAGAACAAGCCCCGATAACAGAGCAGCCAGAACAGCCAAATGAGGAGAACACTTGGGAGATGTACACTGATGGTTCATCAAGTGTAGAAGGATCGGGGGGCAGGATTCATATTGATACCGCCCGGTGGAGGCGAGCCCTTACGATATGCCTTGGCGTTGACGTTTAAAGCCACCAACAATGAAGCGGAGTACGAGGCTCTCATCACGGGCCTCAAGATTGCCAAGGGTACGGGAGTCGATCATCTAAAGGTGAAGTGTGATGCCAGCTTGGTCGTAAATCAAGTCCAGGGGAACTATGAAGCCAGAAGCCCGACAATGAAGAAGTATTTGCACGAGGTGCAGACTTTGAAGGGAAGCTTCAAAAGCTTCGATATCGAGGCGATCCCGAGGGAAGAAAACGCGGAAGCAGATGCCTTAAGCAAGTTCGCTCTGGGAGTGGCTCCCGAGGAAAATCGGAAAGTGCATTTCCTAGAGAAAGTGATTATCTCAAACATTGATCCGGCGGAGATCTGCGCTATTGAGACAGGATCGGAGGAAGAAGAGAAGCCCACTTGGATGACCCCGATGGTCACCTATCTGACTACGGGGGCACTCCCCGATGATGATGTGGCGGCTGTCAGGCTGCGTCGAATCGCGAACGACTACGCGATGGTGGACAACCAATTATACAAGAAGGGGCATGTAAAGCCTTTTCTGAAATGCGTGGCGGAGCCGGATACAAATCGGATCCTGAGAGAGCTACACGAGGGAGTCGCAGCCTGCCATGAAGGGCCCCGATCCATCATGAGGAAAGCACTAAACTTAGGCTACTATTGGCCTTCGATGAACAAGGAAGCAACACAATGGTCCGATCCTGCGACGCATGCCAAAGGTACGCTCCAAATATCGTGGCTCCCGCCGCGGACTTGATGCCCATCAGGAGTGCTTGGCCTTTCGCGCAATGGGGGATTGACTTGGTGGGACCTCTTCCCCAAGCGAAAGGTCAGTGCAAGTATTTGCTCGTGGCCATCGATTACTTTTCGAAATGGATAGAGGCTAAGGCATTGGCCAAGACGACAGGACAGCAGATCCTCAAGTTCCTCCAAACTCAGATCATATCCCGGTATGGGGTTCCTCGAGTGTTGGTCAGCGACAATGGCCCTCCGTTTAATGGGGCTCAGTTGAAGGAGTACCTGGAGGAGTTGAACATCGAACACCGGACTGCTTCAGTCCGCCATGCTCAGACCAATGGCCAAGTAGAATCAGCTAACAAGATCGTGATGGATGGCGAGGACGCGTATGAATTCAACACATGATAGGTGGAATTTTGTCATGGAGACTCTTCGAAGCGCTCACGTTTCACATGGTTGCGTCCTCGGTTGAAATGGTCGTCCGACCTGCAAAAAAGTAGGGACACTCAAATCTCAAGGAAAAATAAGTACAATACATCGCACCTGAGTGTTGGATATCCCGAGTGCGCAATTTGTTTTTCGTGCGACTTGATGACTGCATGTTCCCTTTTTGTTGCCCAATTTGGTCGGCAGAACTTATACGTACAGGATACTTAACCAAGGGTACCCGAAAATAGCGAATGAAAAATCAGTGCAGAGAATATGAGAACTCATGTATGATTTTTTTGAAAACTCTAATGTCGTTCATTTCATAATTTTAATTACCTTTTTTTTTTTAAAGGAATCAAAATTTATGATCTAAGGTGTTTTGCACCATCATGGAGTTTACTGAGTTTGCTGAGTTCACTATCTGGCTCGAACGTACAATAGATGTTCAAAATGAAGTTTTCTTCAAAAGATTTTTCGTCCTTTGTTTAAACCCGAAGAGTCGCACTCAACTGCACAGTTAAACTATTTTCTCAAAAAAAATAGAATCAAATCTCATTTTTAAAACGTTAGCTCATGCGAAGGTCGAGATGATCTTGCCAAAAAAATGCAATACAGCTTGGTTGAAAACGAATGACACTTCGATTTTTTTGTAAAAAAAATGCTCATGTATGCTCGAAAGTTAAAGCTCTATTGTTAATAAACTTACAACTTACAACCAATTACCTGAACAATTCATATGGAATGCATATTTTGAAATGAAAATTTCAGGTGGATTTTTTTTTAAATAATGCAAATGCGATGCATGTTTGAAAAAGTCTTATGACTAAAATGTGTACAATATATCTAGGAATATTTTTTCCTAAATCAATGCATATGAGATGCCCGTGAGATGCACGTGAGATGCATACTTGAAATAAAAGCTCTCCAATTAAGAAAACTTACAGATTACCTGAAAAGTTTTTTTTATATTTTTTATTTTTTTTAAGAGGGAAAAATGAACATTGGTGCTCAAAACTGAGATGAATTTTTTAAAAATAATGCATATGAGATGCACAAAAATAAAATGCAAACTTAAAAATAAAACTTCTACAACTAAAAAAATTATAATTTACCTGAAAGGTTTTTTTTGAAAATAATGCATATGATATACATGTCTTTAATTAAAAATTTTAGTTAAAATGTTTTTTTTGAAAATGATGAAGATGTGATTCATGCTTGGATTTAAAAGCTCTAAAAGCCAAAAAGGAATTACAATTTTTCCTAAAAAATGATGCATATTGAATGCACTAACAGAATTTACAACTTGCGTGAAATGTTTTTTTTTTTCAAAAAATAATGTGTATGAAACACATGCTTGAAATAAAACATTCTGGTAATAGGTATTGAGAACAATGCATATGGAATGCATGTTTGAAATTAAAAGTTCTACTACTAAGATTGTGTACAATCTATCAACAAATTATTTTTTTCAAAAACAATGCATATGAGATGCATACTTGAAATGAAAGTTCTACAGTTAAGAAAATTTGCAAGTTACCTGAAATTTTTTGTTCTTTGTTTTGTTTTTGTTTTTGTTTTTTTTGTTTTTATTTATTTTTTTATGAAAGAGAAAAATCAATGCATTCTAGTTGCTCAAAATTAAAATTCAGGTGAATTTTTTTTAAAAGAATGCATATGAGACGCATAAAAATAAGTTGCAAATTAAAAAATAAAAGTTCTACAACTAAGAAAAATTAGGATTTACCTGAGAGTTTTTTTCAAAATTAATACATATGAGATGCATGTTTTAAAAATTCAGGTAAAATGTTTTTTTTAAACAAAGAGCCCTAAAATTAAAAGAGCTTACGATTTATCTAAAAAGTTTTTTTTTTAAATCAATGCATATTGGGTGCATTATTAAAATAAAACAATTCATGTAATTTTTTTTTAAAATGATGCATATGGAATGCACGCTGAAAATTAGAAGCTCTAATAGCTAGCTAAAGAGGAACTACAATTTTCTTAACATGTATTTTTTTTTTAAAGTAATGCATACACAACGCACTAACCAAAATTACAACTTACCTGAAAAGTTTTTTTTTCGAAAATAATGCGTACGAAACACGTGTTTAAAATAGAATATTCAGGTAAGAGGTTTTTTTTAAAAAACAATGTATATGAAATATATGTTTGAAAACAAAATTTCTACAAATAAATGAGTAACTACTTAGCTGAATTTTTTTTATTTTTTTTTTTATAATGCATGTATCATGCACTAACAAAAATTACAACTTACCTGATGGGTTTTTTTAATAATGCGTATGAGACGCATGTTTATAACAAAATTCAGGTAAGAGGTTTATGAAAACCGTGCATAAGGAACATATTTGAAAATGAGAATTCTACCTATGAGACATGCTGCAAATATAATTTTTTTTTTTTAAATGTGATGGGACGCATGCTTAGAAATAAAAGTTACACAGTTAGAAATAAAAAATTACCGTTAATCTGATAACTTACAACAAAAAACACAGATAAACACAACATGTTAGGGGGGTAAAAAAATGTGTGGCTTTGCTCTACAAGGTAGGTTCCACTGATAGGTTCTCGACAATGTGGTTTTCTCACCCCCATCATAGGGATCACAGGACCTTCACGTGCGGTGGAGTTGTTCTGAGTCGTTCCGGTGGCTCGGCCGCGCTGTCGTACCCTTACTAACTCTCTTGGGTTCCTAGTTGCCCTGGGTTTTAGGCATTTTGGAGATTACACTAAAGTGAGTGTGTGCGAATAATACATAATACAATAAAGGAAAATAGTCAGATATAATAAAAAATTAACCACACACCTGAAATCACACAAAAACAACCAAGTTAGATCAATGAAGTCAAAATAAAAATAAAACTAAAAAAACTCAAACATGGCAAAAAGTGAACATACTGAGCCCGAAACCTCTAAAATATCTCCAGCAGAGTCGCCAAATTGTCAGACCTAAATCTAACCTACAGCGAATTACGTTTTGAAAACGTGGATTTTGAATAGAGTCGCTACTAGTTAAATAAGGCTAACTAGAATCCTAAATTACCTAAGTGAATAACAAATTAAACGCCTAGGTATAAAATCGGTCTACGATCAAGAAATTCGGATTCAGAGGTTTTATTACGAATTAAAAAATAATTTTAATCACGCCCTTTCGGTACTCAATTCACTTAATTTGCCAATTTTTTTTATATATATATATTATATTAGACTAATCAAACAATGTCAAGATTTAATCAAGTTTTTACTATATAAAATTATTATCAAATATCGACATAGTCTAAAACTAATTGTAATTTATAACTCCTAATTAAAACGAAATCTAAAAAATGAATAAAAATTATTAAACATGTTCAAATTCGTACAAAACTCAATATAAATTTAGCATACACACATGATTTACCCTATCCAATTTAATCAATTACATTTAAAATACCTAATTAAATATAATATAATAATATACATAATAATAAAGTAACAGAAAAAATAAATAACTAAATGAATAATATAACAATATAATATAATATTTAAATTAAAAAATAAAAAAAAAGCAAATAAAAAAAACAAAGAATGAAATACGGGCTTACCTGCGGAGCTTCACGGCCAGGAGAGGAGCACCAGACGGCGGACGGCCAAGCGAAGCGGAGGGCGGTGCAGGGAGTCGGACGCTGGGGCGGTCATCGGTCCGGTCAGGGTGACTGGAAGTGGTGGTCGGTGGTGCAGCACGACGGGCGGAGCTGGAAGGCGAACGAATTGAGGACCTGGGACGATGGTGCGGCGCTCCGGCGCTGTCTGGGTGGTCACGGCAGGGCGGCGGTGTCTGGTCGCTGGGATGGCTGGGCGGACGGTCGTCGGAGGTGGTCAGGCGAGGAGCTGAGCAGGGCTGCCGGAGAACGAAACAGAAGATGGAGAGAGAGAGAGAGAGAGAGAGGCGGCGCAGTGGGCGGACACCGGAGAAGGGAGCGGCGGATATGGCCGGACGGACGGCGTGGCCACCGACGTGACCACCGGTGTGGTCACCGGCGGGGCCACCGGCTGCAGGGGAGATAAAATAATAATAATAATAATAATAATAGCACAAGAAGACAAAATTCGCGCATAGCACGAGAAAGTGATGTATTATTGCTTTGTGGTATTTTTCTGTGTGTTTACAATGTAAAACTGGAGTCCTATTTATAGTAGAAACCACCTAGATTACAAATAAGTTCTCCTAAATCTTAAAATAATTAAATAACTGACAGATAAATTCCTACGAATAAATATCTACAAATAATTATCCCCAAATAATAGGAGGTAAATACATATAGATAATTATCTTACAGATAATATCTATTACATATATATATATATATATATATATTTCGAATATATCCGAGATGTTTCGAATATATCTGAGATATTTTTAAAAATATATATTTATTTATTTACGCTAATATGCACATGAGCATTTTCAAACACTTCGTAACTTGACACATCTGAAAATGACACGCCACATGTAATGTCATTATGTCCGGGTCAAAATCGAGTGTTTACACGAGTAGAAAGGCGTACGTTTGTGACGATCCCGGGCTTTATCGAGTGCTCGAGACGCGTCGTGATTTCCACGCCCCCTGCTTTTTAGGAAGGCTTTGTGACGATCCTGGCCTTTATCGAGTGCTCGAGACACGTTGTAATTTCCATGCCCCTGCTTTAGATAAGCTTAACACATATACGAAAAATGTTTTTATTAGATTTAAGCAAGTTCACGTTATGTGATAATATTTTATGAGGGTAAGAATTACGAGCATTGGTCTCGTTTTATTTATCCTTCGGACTGTGTCCTTTTGTTCGTGTCTCCTTTTTATTGGAGCCTTTTGGAGGAAAAACCCCTATCATATCCTTTATAAGGTATATTTTTGGACTTCCCTTCATTATTTCCCATTCCTTCATATTTTCTAGAGCACTTTTTCTCTCCATCTTTTCTAGAGCATCTCCCTTCTTCAACCTAGGATTTCTCCTCCTCCTTCGTTTTTCAGTTTTCCACCCAATCAACCCAATCAAGTCACCACACCTCTCATGGAGCTCTCTTTGGTTTGATTTGGGGTGGAATTTGTGCTTGTATTAGAAGATTGGGTGCTAGGCCGGCCGGAGAGGGAGTGGCGCGCGAGAGGGGGCTCGGCCGGTGGCGGACGGAGAGCTCGACGACGGGCGGTCAGAACTAGGCGGCGCAGCGGAAGGGGTTGGCCCCAGACGAGGCCGTTGGTGGTGGAGACGGCGACGGGAGTTCCTCCCGGCGGTGGCGGCAACCTCCGACGGTTGTGGGTTCTCCTGCAGCTGGTTTACCTCGGACCTGTTTTTTGACCGGTTCGTTTTCATTTCTTCAAAGGTTTGATTTTTCAGCCCCTCCTTGCTTGTGTGTTCTCCATTGATTACTATAAAAGCTAGGGTCTTGCCATAGATAGTTGGGTTGCTTCATTGTGCATTGTTGGTTGGAAGAGAAGAATTGTCTTTGTTGTTGGGTTTGTAGCATCTTTGAGGTGAGTGTTTGATATAGATGTTGCCCCCTTAGGAACTTGGTAGGTGTTTGTTGTTTGGGTGCCTTAGTGTTATGCCTAGGTCACCCCTTGCTTGCATAGATGATATACGCTCTCATGGAGGATATTTGTTTCCACCTTTCATTACCTTATAGATAGTGTTGAGGTGATTCTATTTGTAACCCCCCCCCCTTTGACAAGTAGTATCGTCCATGCACATGTCTTTTGCCCCCGTAGTAAGCGTTTGATCTTTATGCATTTTGGGCCGTACCCTTGGGTAGGTTGGTCTTGATGGGTTTATATGGTATCACGAGGTGGGGTTAGTAATTTCTAACGGACCGTCGTTTTTCTTTCCCTTGCCAGGCGTGCTTTTGGATCTTTTATCGGGCTAAGGAGCGTCGTTCCATTTCCACTTCAAAATGAGTAAGCCTTCTTCTCCTAAGGCTTCCCGTAATGGCCTTGCCTCTAATGCTCCCATAATCTGTTTCCCGCATAAGAGGTTTTTTATGGGAATGCGGTTTCCGCATCCCGACTTGAGTCCGGACTACGTCCCGGAGAAGTCTGATTCTGATTCGGACACGGAGGTCGAATTGCGGCCCATCCTTGAGGATGAGCTGGCTTTTCTTCGTGACCTTGTGTTCTTATTTGAGGTCTATAGTAAGAACTTGTTGAGTAGGAAAGGGTTTCTCTCCCATGCTAAGACGGCAGGATTGTTTGGCTTGGGAAAATCATTTTACCCCTTCCTCATGTCGTATCGCTATGGTGGCAGCTCCGTTACCCCTCCGCCGGATGGAATGGCGGTGGTGTATATTCATCAGATTAAGGCAGGGCTTCGCTTCCCTTACTGTGCCGAACATAGAGAGCTCTGCATGTATTATCAAATTTCACCTCTCGAGCTTGCCCCCTCTACTATCCGTGCCTGGGTTGGATTTAGGGTGTTGTGTCATTGCCAACACTGGGCTTACTCCCTTCCTCTCTTTTGATGCTTCTACCGTGTCCAGCACGGTGGTGAGTCGGGGATCTATTCCCTAGTGATCTGATACCCCTTGTTGTCCCAAAAGGGTTTCTCGAAATTGGGTACTGCTATGTGGAATAATAAACGTCGGTTCCTCCTTGACTTTGAAAGTAGTAGTGGCCATTGGGAGAAATACTACTTCTTCCTTGAGGATCGGGACGTTTCTTGGTCCTTGAGTACCCCCATGTTGACGGATGCGCATCCCAACTTTTCCGAGCTTTCCACGTCCGATAGGCAGGCCCTGAAGCTGATATATACTAAGAACACGACGGCTTCTTTCAAGTCTGTACATCGCATCTCAGAAGAGGAGCTGCTGGCCACGGGGATTCGAACGACTCCCTACGTTTTACCTTTGGTATGCAAGCCTTTGAGTTTTTGATACTTGTAACTTTATTGCTTTGTCTTGTATGTTGGTTTCAATATCGGCCTTCCTTGTTTCAAGAGAACGATGATGTTGGTGAGGACGTCCCTTCAGAGAGGGAAACTTTGGTTGCTTCTCCTATTCCTTTGCCCGTGGTTGAGGCTCCTGCTACCATTTCACTGTGAAACTTTCCTCGGGTACAGTGTTTGTGATGTTTTCTTTTGTTTCTATGCTTACCTTGCTTATGTTGTATTCACCCATGTTTTTTTGCTTTTTAGAGACGTCCCCTTCTATCTCTGCCGCGCAGATCCTTGCTAAGATCAAGTCGAAGAGGTCTAGCTTGGAGGTAGAAGCCTCTAATTCTAAGGCTCAGAAGATAACCTCGTTCCTTTCTCCCTCCAGGTCCTCCTCTTGCCATAAAAAGAGAGAGGTCGCTGATGATTCTCCAATCGCCCCGGAGAATAAGGAGGTTTCGGATAATGCTGACGAGTCTTTGTCTCCTCGCCCCGTCCCCCCCCCCCCCCCCCCCCCCCCCACCCTCCCGAGGGTTGCAACCTCTGATGATAGACCTCCCGTGCCAGGTACTTGATGATGTTCTCTTCTTATATATGTGTATTTATCATGCTCTTGTCGCGCCTTATACTTGTTTTTCAGGTAGGGTCAAGTTGCCTTTGATCTTTCCCGAGGATCTCATCCGCCCTATCGTTGGTAATGTTAGGGGTAATGCTTGGATGCCTTTCCAGACTGCTGAGCGCCAAGCCTGTGACCTGTCTGCCTCCCTTTCCATTCCATAAGTTGGTATTCCTATGATGAACTCCATTATCCCCCGGCCGATCGTTCTCTCCCCCCGTCTGATCTTGAAGAGTCCCATCACTTTGTGAAGGGCTCCTTGTCCCAGTTTGCTCCTGTGAGTGTTTGTATTGTCTTTTGCTTTGTTTTGTGAGATTGCTGGTCCTGACTCCTTTTCTCTTTTGGTAGGGCATATCTTCTGTCGTTAACCTTGGTTCTCACCTGGTGAACGTCACTCGAGAGCGGGACATGTTTCGGCAGATGGTGGGGACGCTTGAGGCGAATTTGAAGAGAACCGAGGAGCACTTGCGCGACGAGGTTGAGGAGCTCAGGGTGTCAGAGGTTTCTTTGTCCAGTCGTTTGACTGTTGTTCAGAAGGAGCTTGATGATATTGTTTCCCGCCGGGTGGATGATGATTTGATAGCTGAGCTAAGGTTGAAGAATTCTTCGCGATGCTCGTGAAGAGGGTAGGTTGGCCGGTTTGGAGGAGGGTGAGGCTGTGGGAGTTGTGAAGGGTGAGGCCATTGGCGTCGAGAAAGGTAAAGCCATTGGAGTCCATGATATTTTGGCTTCCAAGGAATTTCCGACCGTGCTGAGTAGCATTGTCAGGGTATTATGAACACCTTTGGAGTGAACTTGGTTGAGAAGGTTCATGGTCTGAGTCCCAACTTCCTGTTTGCGCAACTTGGAGAATATACTATGTTTGCCTTGGATGTTGTTGGCAAACTTAACAGGCGTGCGGAGCGAGCGAGGATTGTTGTCGGGCGGGTCGTTGTCGACCGCTCTTCGAAGACCAATGTTATGGCTTCCACCCGCGCTGTTAAGACTTCTACCTCTTCACAAGTTCCTGCCGGAGAGGATTGATATTGCATGTTGGTGCTTTTATTGTTGCGGCTTTGTGTTTTTCTCCTACTAGTTTTGGAGATGTCCTTGTTTTATTGCTAGATACTCGGGTTTGCTTTTCGTTGTTGTCGTACTCTTTTCCTTGATGTGTTTGTATGTTTGGATGGCTTGATGTGCTTTCAGCACGCCTTTTGTTATTGGTATGATACTCTATTAGGATGGCCTATCTTTTTCAGGGCTTACATTCATTTTATTGTATGTTGGGTTTCTTTGTGTTGATAGGGTGGCCCTGTGGGTCTTATGCCCCCTTTACCATCGGAAGGGTTATCCTTGTGGATTTTTCCTTTTCGGTTGGAAGGGAGGCCTTGCGGGTCTTATGTCCCTTTTCGGTTGGAAGGGTTGTCCTTATAGATCTTCCTCTTTTTTATATGTAGGGATTGTCCTGTGGATCTTCCCCCTATCATACTTAGAGTTGTCTTTTTGGATCTTCCCCTTTTCAGTCGAAGGGTGGCCATGTGGGTCTTATGTCCCTTTTCGGTTGGAAGGGTTGTCTTTATAGATCTTCCTCTTTTTTATATGTAGGGGTTGTCAGTGGATCTTCCCCCTATCATACTTAGAGTTGTCTTTTTGGATCTTCCCCTTTTCGGTTGGAAGGGTGGCCATGTAGGTCTTATGTCCCTTTTTCGGTTGAAATGGTTGTCCTTATAGATCTTCTTCTTTTTTAATATGTAAGGGTTGTCCTGTGGATCTTCCCCTTATCATATCTAGAGTTGTCTTTTTGGATCTTCCCATTTTCGATTGTAAGGGTGGCCCTGTGGGTGTTACGTCCCTTTTCGCTTGGAAGGGTTGTCCTAATAGATCTTTCTCTTTTTTTAATATGTAATGGTTGTCCTGTGGATCTTCCCCTTATCATATTTAGAGTTGTCTTTTTGGATATTCCCCTTTAGGGTTGTAAGGGTGGCCCTGTGGGTCTTATGTCCATTTTCGGTTGGAAGGGTTGTCCTTATAGATCTTCCCCTTTCCATATGTAAGGGTTGTCCTTATGGATCTTCCCCTTATCATATTTCAGGGTTGTCTTTTTGGATATTCCCCTTTTCGGTTGTAAGGGTGGCCCTGTGGGTCTTATGTCCATTTTCGGTTGGAAGGGTTGTCCTTATATATCTTCCCATTCCATATGTAAGGGTTGTCCTTATGGATCTCCCTTTATCATATTTCGGGGTTGCCTTTTTGGATCTTCCCCTTTTCGTGTTATGGTGCTTTCTTGTTTCCTCTTGTACCCTGAAAAACACATGATTCATTTAGCACCATTGTCATCTTTTACAAAAAGGAAAGTCTAATTGGAGTCCGTAGATCTCCTCCAAGTACTCTAATATATAAGCATGATATGAAAAAGGTTTAGATAGCTTCCACTCTAGGTGGTGTCGAATTCCAGCTCCTCCGAGCCTATCTCCTCTTGGAGGCGTCTAGCATGTATTTCTTCCTCAATCTCCAATCTGAGGGCCAGACATTTGTTGGTGCTGTGTCCCCAAGCCTTGTGATATTCACACCATCCTTCCAGCTCTGTGCCTATGAAGGCCATTGATGACTCCAACAGTGGCGGAATTCCGTCATAGAGGACGATGTTGTACAGCTCTTCAACTTCACTCCCTAGCGGTGTGAAGTGTACTGTCCTCCCATCACTGAGCCTGTAGTAGCTCCTCTCTTCTTCTTCCTCTATTTGTATGGCCTGCTGCAGCTTGTGGTTGAATTCTTCAATTGATTCTATGGTGGTTGTTGGGATCAAAATGACGTGGCTTGAACTTCTGGTAATGGACTTTGAGATCTCGCCTTTGGCTAGCTCCTTTAGGTATCTGTGTCGACACCGGGGTGACTTAGTTTCCTTTAGGTGCTTTGTGAAAGGCGAGGACCTGAAAAGGGGTGGGGATGACCCCTGATTCCACTCCGAAGCTTAAGTCAGTAATGGAATATAAGAGAATACTTTAAGAAGTATATGAATGTATGTATGTAAATAATGAAATTACTCCCCTATTTATAGGGGAAGAGTACCGACTTTAATATGGCGGCAAGCTTATGCTTTGACTGGCTGCTTAGTGGTGGTGGCTGCCTTTTTCTGAGTGGTGGAGAGGGACGGTGGTGTGTCTGTAGGTGACAAACAGGTTGCCACCTCCTCATTCCTTAGTTTTCAAGGTTTCTTCAACCAAGTGACAAGTAGGTTGCCACATCAATTTTACCTTGGGAGAAAGGTTTCCTCAAGTCAGGAAGTCGGCGAGCAGGTTGCCAGCTGATAACCCTTAAGGGGAAGGGTCTCTTGATAGCATTTGGTTGTCGACTCGATTCACACCCTTTGAAAGGAGAATCTTAGTGGTCTTGTCGCCATTCTTCGATTGTTGTCTTAAGAGTCGACATCTTGCTATATTGGTCTCGACTATTTGTATTTGTACTCTCAATTTAATCATGACTAGTCGTCTACTTGCCCTTTGAGGGTTCCGAATTTGGGATCATCGATTCTTGTGAGACCATCTCGAATCATATCCAACAGTGGCTATGCCCCCTGTCCTCCGAAGTATTCTTCAGCGTCCCTCCTTAAGTGCCTCAAAAAGGCTCTTATAAATCCGTTTTTAGTGATTTTTAAGTCCGCTGCCGCCGTAGCTAACCTTACAAAGTAGCTCTTTATCAATCCGTCTCCTTTCTGCTGGATGTCCTCCAAGCATTCATGGTCCTGCCTTCTTTCTCTTCTCCTTCTTTTCCTCTCTTCTCTTGCCTTTCCTTCTTCCTCTTCAATGATCTGTTCTTGAGGCTCCTGCCTCTTTCTCTTCTTGAATATCTCTATTGTCACATTCACGAGGCAGCTTACCACTCCTTTCACTGCACCTAGCATATTCCTCCATCCTTGCTTGATTCCTTCATTGTTATCTCTCCTTGGTGTTTCCACGAAGGCAATGGGCAAGCCCTGCTGCCCCCTCCTCCTCATGGCATTTAGGTAGCATTTACTTGAAGCTGTTTGGTCTCCCAAAACCTCTCCTATGCCATTTGGTGTTGGGAACTTCATTTTTTGATGGACGGTTGCTGGAACTATGCGGTTCGGGTTGATAGTGGTGCGGCCTAGTATTCCATTGTAAGCCCCTAGCTCTTCTACCACCACAAATGTTATTTTCGGATGGACTTGCGTCCATCCTTCACCGAGGGTCATATGGAGAGTTATAATCCCGAGAGGAAATGTTGTCGCCCCTGCAAAGCTTACCAGAGGGAAGTTAATAGGCCTGAGATCCCGCTATGTCCTCCCTATTGCTCTTACCACATCGATGTGGAGGAGATCTGTGGAGCTACCTCCGTCCACTAACATCCTCTTTACGTTGTAGCCAGCAATGTCCATTGTAATTACCAAGGAATCATCATGCGGGTATACCACATATTTCAAGTCTTCGTCTGAGAACGTTATCTTCATGTTCTCAACTGGCCTTTGGCGTTTTCCGAATGGAGTCATCTCATTTACCTGGGCTACATATGCCTCTCTTGAGTTGGAGGCATCTCCCCCTGTTGCTAAACCGTCGTGGATGACATTGATAGTCAACTTTTTGTTTTGTGGGAGAGGGTAATCCTCCATTTTTTCCTTTCCCTTTCTTTTACCATTGTATCTTGGCTGAGGGGGTTTTTTCTCTTTTCCCGTCGTCCTTCACAAAGTTCTTCAGCATGCCCTCTTGAATGATATTTTCAATATCACGTTGTAGGTGGAAGCAATTGTCCGTGTGGTGCCCGTCGGCATCGTGGTACTCACACCATTGCTCAATATTGTTTCCCATTCTCCCCTTCCTTTTCTCCGTTGGCGGAGTCCACAGATTTAGCCTCTTCATTTCCTGCAGGATTACTGAGGCTTCTCTTGTGAGAGGGGTGAAGACAATATTATGAATGTCTTGGGGCTTGATTGCTCTTTTTCCCTTGCTCCTCCCTGGGGCATCCATGCCTGTCTTCTTGGGGCCTGCTGCTGATGTTGTGGCTGTTGGGGTTTTCCTTTTGCTGGCTTATTGTTGTCATTTGCCTGCGCTTCATAACCCTTCTTCCAATTTGAGCATGCGCGCTCTAGATCAATGTATGCCTTGACTCTTTCCGCCAACTCCTCTAATGAGCTAATTGGTAGCACTTCCACATTGTCCGCCAGAGGTTCCCCTCGGCGTCCTAGGTTCCTTACGAAAGCACGCACTATCTCCCCTTCTGCGAGCTCTGTCGCTATGTCGGAGATGTTTTGATTGAACCTTGTGTAGTAGCTTGCCAATGTTTCGTCATATCCTTGCTTCACATCGTCCAGCGCTGAGTTTCCCTTTAGGAGTTGTCTCTCCCCTAAGTATTGCTGGATGAACTTATCCTTCAGATCTGCCCATGAGGGCTATTGACGCCCGGGGCAGGCTAAAGAACCAATATGAGGTGTTTCCTGCTAGGGTCGATGGGAATAGCATTGCATAGTGGTCCTCAACCACTGTTCTTCCTAAGAATGATGATTCGTGCTTCTGGATATGCTGTATAGGGCCTCCTTTCCCGATATAGTCCGGAATTTGACGCGTTGTGACGTTCGGTGGAACTATTACATTGATCAACTCCTGAGTGAAAGGGTGTGAGGCCCTGTCTCTTAGTTTGTGCATTGCTCTTCCCTTCGAATCCTTTATCTTTTTAGCTATTAGCTCTTCGTTCTCCTCCTTCGAGAGAGCTATTGTTGCCACATTCTGCTGCTTTTCATTTTGAGGACTGACATTTTGTTGGTTGTTTTGGGGTTCAGCATGCCCTTGGCCGTTCTGATGTCCGGCATACCCATGGCCGTTCTGGGGTCCAATGTACCCTTGGCCATTTTGAGGCCCAACGTATCCTTGGCCATTTTGGGGTTCGACGTACCCTAGGACATTTTGGGGCCCAGCGTATCCTTGGCCGTTCTAGGGTAGGGATCCTGCATAATCTTGGCCATTCTGGGGTAGGGATCCTGCATATCTTTGGGCATTGTTTTCTTGGTAGTTGGGGTTTCTCTGTTGGTGATACCCCATTCCTTGGGATTGCTGGTTCAAAGAGTTAGAGTATGCATGCCGGTGTCCCCCCATCGACCTTGGAGGTGATGCTTGGTACCTTGGCTGCTCTTGCCTTAAGTGCGCCCTTAGACGCTCTCTTCTTTCTAGCGTTTCCTCCAATACCGCCATTAGTTCGGGTGTGATGTTGTATGTCTTGGGGTTTGTTCTTGCTTCTTGGGGTGGCTGGGATTGTGGCTGGTTCACTGTTAGCTCTAGGCGGGCATTTGTTGAGGAGTTTTGTTCCTCAGGAAGTGGATGTTCCTCGTTCCTTACTCCCTCTCGTTCTCTTTAATTGATTGCCTGTTGGCTGACCACTGGAACTTGCCTATTCCCCCTGCAGGTGCTTGGTTGTTTCCTTCCACGGGCACCTGTCTGTTTGGCCCCCCAACTTGCCTCCTAGTTGTTGCCAACGATCCCAAGTAGTAGCTACGTGTTTCTTGTTCGAGTCCAGTAGACATCGCTAGTGTATGCACACGAGTCTCCTCTGTGGGCTTCTCATTCTCGGCCTTCTTCTTCGTGGGATTTTTCTTCCCGGACTTCTACTTCGTGGGCTTCTTTCTTCTCGGATCCTCGCTTCCTCTCCTTGGGTACCTGCAAATGTGTACCGGGGGGGGGGGGTCCCGGTAAGCCCACTCCGAAGCTTAAGTTAGTATGAGCTTTAGAGAGAGGTACTGAGCTTAGAGAGAGAGAGAGTGAGAGATTACCTTCAAATGAGGAGATGAGGTCTCTATTTATAGAGTTCCTATTGAGCCGCCCCGGTTCCAGTGGTTCCCTGGTCCGGTTGTGGCAGGTTCGTAATATAAGTTGTCCTTGACCATAAATAAGGTGCATATGACCCTGGTTCGACCGTAGATAGGTTTATCATATCTAAGTGTTGGTATGTAGCCTCCAAAGGCGAGCCCCGGGCGAAATATCGTTCGGGGGTAGGGGTCCGGACGAGGGGGACTCGTCCGGACGGAGGGGGTACCCGTCCGGGTACCCCTAAGGTCTTGCTCGGGTAACCCAAGAAAGGTCCCTTGCTTCAGTTGCTCCCGAGTGGTTTTTCCACTCGGGGCCTTCCCAAGTGGTTTTCGCCACTCTGGGTGTTTTCGGGCCTATGTGTTGGGCCTCGCGTATCGGTGATTCAAGTTTCGAATTATATTCGGCTATGGCCAATTTATCGGGGTCTAATTAGTGATAGCTTGGGCGTATTTCTCGGGTAACCCGAGCAAGGGTTCCTTGCTTGGGTTGCTCTCGGGTGGTTTTTTAACTCGGGGCCTTCACGAGTGGTTTTCGCCATTCAGAGTGTTTTTCAGGCCTATGTGTTGGGCCTCGCGTGTCCGTGATCCAAGTTTCGAATTATATTCGGTTATGGCCCATTTATCGGGGTCCAATTAGTGATAGCTTGGGCGTATATCCAACATGCCGGAAACCCTGACGAGGACAACCTGGTGTTCCAAACACTGGCGGTTGCTCAGAAATTCTTGCAATACGATCGACGATGATTCTCATCACCCTTGATCCAGGGGATGTGCATTCATCCAATTTGTGACCAAAGAGATCACATCTGCAACGGGGAATTCCCAGTATGTAGGAAATTAGGACTTCGTACATCCGTCCCCACCGGTCGGCGATACCAACTGTTGGGGGGACTGGTTCTAGAAGGTTTAGCCTAACACGTTCTCGCGGAAATGCAGCTAACCCGTTGATGTCGACATCGCTAACTTCAACCTGCACAATATTTCCTACTTGGAACGCTATAGCCTCTACTGTGTCTTCACACATCACGTGTGTTGAAATCCCCTGAATTTCGATCCAAGTGTCCATCCGCGTAAAATTTGCATCCGTGTTGGTGGAACTTACCGGATCTGGTCGCCAAACCCTTAGAATCATGTCATCTACATTGAATGCATCATTCTGCATAAAACTAAGTGCCCGGTTGACCGAGGAGAATATGAAAATCCATAGACTGTCGTCCCTTAGAAAGACCTCAGGTGCCTCGTCGACACTCCATTGGGCCTCCACAAACCGACGGACAGATTTTTCAGCCACAAGCCTGACTGACAGGAACCGGCCAAAAACTAACATGTGTAAATAATCATCCATAAAAATATTTTTTTGCCAACAAAGGAGATTAGAACAATTTGGTAGAGAGAAGAGGTCTGCAGACCTTTGGCTTGTGCAGAGTGTAAACACCTAATTTTGGTCCGCGCGTAGCACGTCCAAAATGTCGTATGTGACGCGTTAAAAAAGGAAGTATTTAAATATTAAAGGTCGCGAAGTTTCTAAAGATAGGACTGGCTTAAATTATGTTAATTATTTGTATTTATTGCATATGATATTTGTAGAATATTTAGAGTATATTTTCTGAATATTTAGCATTTATGATTAGAATAAATCTGTAATATTTATTTCCTAGTTAGCTTAGGCCTAGATTAGTATAAATAGTGGTTAGATTTACATGTAAAGGGAGGAGAAAAAAACACAAACATCAATAATATTACTAGCAGATTTCGATTTCCGTGCATAATTTGTCATTTTCTGTAAAAGTTTTTTTTTTATTACTGCTGCACCCAACCCGCCGGTGCTGGCTTCGCCGCCGGTGGCCGCCCCGACGGCCCGCCAGCTCCGGACCACTCTGCCCCCGGCTCCGCTTGCCGGTGGCCACGCCGCGCCGGCGACCCTCTCCACCGTCCGCTTCTCTCTCTCTCTCTCTCTCTCTTTTCTCCCTCTCTTCCTTCCACTGCCACCGACAAGGTGACCTCCATCTCCAACCCAGCTCTTCCGTCCTCCGTTGCGCTGTCCCTGACCACACCGCCGTCGCCCCTATTACCAGAAGCCTGCCGGACTCGCAAGACCACCCGAAGCCGATCGCTGCTGTTGTCTGTGTCCAACATGGCTGCTAATGTAGCTTGACCGCCCGTCCCTATCAGCTGCCCGTCCGCCGGAGGCCCGTGACATCCGTCGTACCGTGCCGGAGTTCCGGTTCCCTCTGCCGTTGTCAAGGTAAAGTCCCGCTGTTTGTTTTTTATTTTCTTTTTTCTTTTTTTATTTAATTTTTTTTCTGTTTTTGTTTCATTTATTTATTATTTATATATTAGAATACCTATGTTGATGTTAATTTAGCTAGAGATAAATAATTTTAATTACATGTTGTGATATTGTCTATTTTATTATTTTCAAGTACATGTTATAATAGTATAAATTAAATTGACATGAATAGTTTTAAATTTGATTAGTTTAGATTAATTAAACGATAAATGGTTAATTGTGTATATTCGTCATGTTAGTTCGCGTCAATTTAATTGTACATGATAATTGTTAGTATTATTAGGGTTTATTGTCGTTCATGTATATAATTAATATATAATAAATTGAAATAAATTTGAAAAATTGAGTGAATTGAGTACCGAAAGGGCATAATTAAAAATTATATTTTTTAACTTGTAATGGAACCCCCGAATTCAAATTTCTGATCGTAGACCGGTTTTATACCTAGGTGTTTAATTCGTTATTCGCCTAGGTAATTTAGGTTTCTAGTTGCCTAATAATTAACTAGTGGCGACTCTTTCAAAATGCACGTTTTTCAAAACGTAAATCGCATTAGGTCAGATTTTAGGTCTGACAATTTGGCGACTCTGGTGGGGAAGATCGAAGGTTCAGGCTCTTTATATTTGCTTATTTGCCATGTTTTATTTTTTATTCATATTTGACTTTGTTATTCTAACTTGGTTGTTTTTTTTTTTTTTTTTTGTGCTTTCGGGTGTGGAGTTAAGTTTTTATTGTGACTGGCTATTTTTCTTTGTTGTATATGCATTATTTGAATTCACACACACCCACTTTAGTGTAATGTCCAAAACGCCTAAAACCCAGGGCGACTAGGAACCCCAGAGGTTTAGTACGGTACGACCGGAGCGGCTGGGTTGCCGGTACGACTCGGAAAAACTCCACTCGCTTGTGAAGGTCTCGTGATCCCTATGATGGGGGGAGGAAACCACCTTGTCGGGAACCTATCAATGGAACCTACCTTGTAGAGCAAAGCCACACATTTTTTACCCCCTAACATGTTGTGTTTTATCCGTGTTTTTTGTTGTAAAAAAGAGTTGTCAGGAAAACTGTAAGTTTTTTTTAAAACTGTGTAACTTTTATTCTCATGCATTCATCTAAGTGCATTTTAAAAAAAAAAACAAAAAAAACTTTTTTCAGCTAAGTAGTTAGTCATTTAGAAATTTTCTTTCCGAATGTTTTTAAAAAAAAACCTCTTACCTGAATTTTTTTTATTTCAAACTTGCGTTTCATACACATTATTTTTTTTCTTAAAATAACTCTTCAGGTAAGTTGTGATTTTGGTTAGCGCGTCGCGCATCGCGCATGCAAAAAAACGTTTTAGGAAAAATTGTAATTCCTCTTTAGCTATTAGAGCTTCTAATTTCGAACGTGCATTCCATATGCATCATTTCAAAAAACTTTTTACCTGAATTGTTTTTTTTTTTTAAATAATGCATCCAATGTGCATTAATTTAAAAAAAAAAAACTTTTGAATAAATCATAAGTTCTCTTAGTTTTAGGGCTCTTTGTTAAAAAAACCTTTTACCTGAAATTTTTAATCAAAAAACGTGCATCTCTTATGTATTATTTTCGGAAAAACCTTTCAGCTAAATTGTAATATTTCCTAGTTTTAGAACTTTTGTTTTTAAGTTTGTATTTTTTTTTTGTGCATCTCATATGCATTTAAAAAAAATCACGTAATTTTTTTTTATTTGAGCAACCTATATACATTTTTTTCCTCTAAAAAAAAACAAAAAAACTTTTCAGGTAACTTGTAAATTTTCTTAACTGTACAACTTTCATCTCACGTACATCTCATAGGCATTGTTTTAGGAAAAAAAGGATTTTCAGATAGATTGTAAATCTTCTCTTAGTTGTTGAGCTTTTTAATTCCAAACATGCATAGCATTTGCATTTCTTTTTAAAAAAAATTTACCTGAATTTTTCATTTTGTACATATGTATCATTCAGGTAAACTGGTAGTAAGTTGTAACTTTCTTAACAGTAGAACTTTAACTTTCGAGCATGCATGAGCATTTAAAAAAAAAACTCAAAGTGTCATTCGTTTTTATCCAAGGTGTATTGCACTTTTTCGGCAAGATCGTCTCAACATTTGCATGAGCTAGCGTTTTGAAAAAGAGATTTGATTCTGATTTTGATTTTTTGAAAAAAAAAAAAAATTTAAATGTTTAGTTGAGTGTGACTATTCGAGCTTAAACAAAGGACGAGAAAATTCTTTTGAAAAACTTTATTTTGAACATCTGTCTTGCGTTCGAGCCAGATAGTGCACTCAACAAACTCAGTAAACTCCATGTTGTGCAAAATACCTTTGATCATAAATTTTGATTCCTTTTTAAAAAGTAATCAAAATTATGAAATGAATGACATTAGAGCTTTCAAAAAAAATCATGCATGATTTCTCATATTCTCCAGACTGATTTTTCATTCACTATTTTCAGGTACCATTGGTTAGGGTATCATGTACATATAAGCTATGCCGGCTAAATGGGGCTACCAAAAAGAACGTGCAGCCATCCAGTTGCACGAAGCACAAATTGTGCACGCAGGATATCCAACGCTCAGGTACGATGAATTGTACTTGATTTTTCCTTAAGATTTGAGTGTCCCTACTCTTTTTACAGATCAGATGACCACTTCGACGAGGTCGCAACCGCATGAAACGTGACTGCTTCAAAGAACTTCCATGCCAAAATTCCACCTACCATGTGTGGAATTCATACGCGTCCCGAACCAAGCCGTACATCCGTTTTACGGTAAGGTCTAAACTAGTTAGTGGTAACCAAATGTCATATCCCGTTCAGATCGAGCACAACCGCCATATGAAGAAAAGGACGGAACATGCAACAGATCCATTCACATATGGAGCAAATTTCCATTAAAGATGTCGGGCACCCAGGTAAGAGAAGCCGTGATCAATTTTCTCCCCGAAATTTGAGTTTTACCTTACTCATTGTGCAGCTCTGATAATCATCCAAATAAAAGCCTCTGAAGAGCACATCTCGTGCACGGCCCTTTGATCGCCGACCGTTCTGAGGTCAACCGCCGAGTTTGTCCCAGATATTCCACACAATTTTCATACGTGACCTGTCTGGCCAAACTCCACGTCATCCATGTGTGATCCTCAACCAATCCATACATTCGTTTTACGGTGAGGCCTAAATCGGTCAGTGTTAACCGTGGGGCATCCCCATATGAGATTGGGCAATAGCCAGGGCACATGATAATCCAGGAGAAGAAATCATTGTCTATGTCATCAATTGGTCGTAGGGTGAGTCTAGGACATCTACATCGGCATATGTTGACTTGATCAGCCAAGTCTTTCTCCAGAAGAAGTTCCGAGAATTTGTAATTTTCAATCTGCCACTAAGGGGCATGTACATAATTATTTTTGATTATTTACGTTAAATTTTCTTTTTCAAAAAAAGAAAAAAAAAAGCAAAAAAAAATCATTTTCTTTAGGGTCACAGCCGCCCTTTAATTGGCTACCGATAAAAATAAAGAGAGTGCTCATGCATATTTTGTGAGAGCAGTGAAGAAATAAAAGGGTCACAGTTGTCCCTAAATCAACTAAAAATAAAAAGGGTCTCAGTCATCCCTAAAACGACTACAAAGAAAGGGCCACAGCCACCCTTCAAATGGCTAAAGATAAAGAGCGCTCCTGCAACATCAAAAGCGGGAAATAGGTGAAAGGGCCACAGCCACCCTCAAAACGGCTACAGATAAAAGAGTGACCCCGCGAACCCGGTAAGGGCGGGGAAATAAAGAAAGGGTCACAGCCACCCTCAAAATGGTTACATACAAAAAGTGTTTCCCGGATCAGAGACGAGGAATGAAGGGCCACAACCACCCTCCAAATGGCTACAATCAAAAGAGCTCCCGCAACATTGAAGACGGTGAGAAAAGGGTCGCAGCCACCCTCCAAACGTCTACAAATACTCCCGCATCGAGGCGGAAAATAAAGTACGGGTCACAGCCACCGTTTAATCGGCTATCAAATAAAGAGTGCTTCCGCTAGGTTGAAAACCCGAAAGGGCGACCTAGGCAAAATCAGGAAATGAGAGGCATGGTTTCAAGTTCAGAAATTGCAATCATGGAAAAATGAGAGAAAATAAAAAAACCGAGGGGCACGGTCGAATATCTCTAATATTGACCCTGGCACAAGGAGGGAAAAAAGAGAAATTCTCAACAAAAAAAAAAAAAAAGAGAGAGGAAGATCCCGCTAAGTTAGGGACAAACATTCGTGCGCCTGTGTATTATCTAACGGTACAGCGTTTTCCAAGTCAACATCACGGCAAGCGGGACGGTTACAGTCTGTTCCTCTGAGTCAACTTCACGGCAAGCGGGACCGTTACAGTCTGCTCTCGCAAGTCATCACTCAAAGGATGAGTATGACTGTTACAGTCTGTTCCTACAAGTCACAACTGACAATCAGGATATGAAGTTTTCCAGCTTTCTGAGAGTCACCCCCGACGAACGAAGCCTTAGTATTCAGCTTTCGCAAGTCACCCCACTGGAGGCTTTTCCTTGTCGCTCGCCACTGGAGGCATCGTCAATTGAGGTTTTACTTTACTGCACGCCACTAGAGGCTTTACTTTTCCGCATGCCACTGGAGGCTTTACTTTTATGCACGCCACTGGAGGCTTTACTTTTCCGCACGCCACTGGAGGCTTTACTTTCTGCACCGCCAATGGGGCACCGCCGACCAAGGCTTTACTTTTCCGCACGCCGTTGGAGGATTTACTTTCTGCACCGCCAACGGAGGCACCGTCAATAGGGGCACCGTCAACCGAGGCTTTACTTTTCCGCACGCCACTAGAGGCTTTACTTTTCCGCACTACCAATGGGGGCACTGCCAACAGGGGCACCTCCGACGGAGGTTCTACTTTCTACATCGCCAATAGGGGCACGCTAATGGAGGCACCGCCAACAGGGGCACCGCCGATAGAGGTTCTACTTTTTTTTGCACTTTTCGAAATATGCCAGGATTTTCCCTTGAAGATTAGAAGACTCAAAAGAAGATATACTTCCCAACCAAAATTAGTGTTTACTTATCTTTGGACAAATCCCCTCGAACATGTTCTACGGGAATTCACCCAAAGAGGGGCAAGCTGTAAATACCTAATTTTGGTCCGCGCGTAGCACGTTCAAAATGTCGTATGTGACTCGTTAAAAAAAGGAAGTATTTAAATATTGAAGGTCGCGAAGTTTCTAAAGATAGGACTGGCTTAAATTAGGTTAATTATTTGTATTTATTGCTGATGATATTTGTTGAATATTTACAGTATATTTTCTGAATATTTAGCATTTATGATTAGAATAAATCTGTAATATTTATTTCCTAGTTAGCTTAGGCCTAGATTAGTATAAATAGTTGTTAAATTTACTTGTAAAGGGAGGAGAAATAAACACAAACATCAATAATATTACTAGCAGATCTCGATTTCCGTGCATAATTTGTCATTTTCTGTAATAAAAAAAAAATTACTGCTGCACTCAGCCCGCCGGTGCTGGCTTCGCCGCCAGTGGCCGCCCCGACGGCCCGCCAGCTCCGGACCACTGCGCCCCCGGCTCCACTTGCCGGTGGCCACGCCCCGCCGGCGACCCTCTCCACCGTCCGCTTCTCTCTCTCTCTCTCTCTCTTTCTCTCTCTCTCTCTCTCTCTCTCTCTCTTCCCTCCACTACCGCCGGCAAGGTGACCTCCATCTCCAGCCCAGCTCTTCCGTCCTCCGCTGCGTCGTCCCTGACCACACCGCCGTCGCCCCAGTTACCATAAGCCCGCCGGACTCGCCAGACTATCCGGAGCCAATCGCTGCTGCTGTCTGTGTCCAACATTGCTGCTAATGTAGCTTGACCGCCCGTCCCTATCAACTGCCCGTCCGCCGGAGGCCCGTGACATCCGCCGTACCGTGCCGGAGTTCCGCTTCCCTCTGCCGTTGTCAAGGTAAAGTCCCGTTGTTTTTTTGTTTTTTTTTCTTTTTTATATTTAATTATTTATTGTTTTCTGTTTTTGTTTCATTTATTTATTATTTATATATTAGAATAACTATGTTGATGTTAATTTAGCTAGAGATAAATAATTTTAATTACATGTTGTAATATTGTCTATTTTATTATTTTCAAGTACATGTTATAATAGTATGAATTAAATTGACATGAATAGTTTTAAATTTGATTAGTTTAGATTAATTAAACGATAAATGGTTAATTTTGTATATTCGTCATGTTAGTTCGCGTCAATTTAATTGTACATGATAATTGTTAGTATTATTAGGGTTTATTATCGTTCATGTATAAAATTAATTTATAATCAATTAAAATAAATTTGGCAAATTAAGTGAATTGAGTACCGAAAGGGCATAATTAAAAATTATATTTTTTAACTTGTAATGGAACCCCCGAATTCGAATTTCTGATCGTAGACCGATTTTATACATAGGTGTTTAATTCGTTATTCGCTTAGGTAATTTAGGTTTCTAGTTAGCCTAATAATTAACTAGTGACGACTCTTTCAAAATGCACGTTTTTCAAAACGTAAACCGCCTAAGGTCAGATTTTAGGTCTGACACAGAGATATACAAGAGGGGGATTGTGGATGGAGACGCTTCCATATGTGCAGCACAGTGAAATGATCACCTGTGGAAGCGGACTGTCGTCCTGAAGGAGCCCATCAGGCATGCAGACAATCCTATCATCCCACGTCAGTGCATGCTGATTTTAGGGTCGGAGAGCGAAGCGACCCAACTGTACCACCCAATAGGGGCGGCTTAAAACCCTATAAACCAGTCATATTTCTAATCGATATCTCAGATTTAAAATGTTGATATTCAATATTTCAACTATTAAATTGTTTGATTTTCACTTTTTTCTCTTAAAATTGACGAAATAAGAACACATTTTTAAGTATCAAATAAGCCTACATCATAAGCGACAAATTTAATACCAAACAAAAAGTAGAAAACAACATATTTTTATTACTTAAAACATCAATTTTAAATTTGTAGCAAAAAAATCAGTTGAAAAGAATAAAAATCAACAAATTTTATAATTGGGACACCAAATATTAATATTTTAAATCCGGATAACAATTAACAACATGTTCTATAATTGAGACTAATTTTAGATTCTTTAACCTTCAAGTGTTATGGTAATGCATTTCACAGCGTTATGGATGTTACAAGTTTTTTTTTTTTTTTCTTAACATTGTTAAATTATACTTACTTTGTCATATATATTATTGAGTCTTAAATAATGCAATTCTCTTTACCTTAATTTAACATCTATCATAACAATTTAGTACTCTTATATTCTCCCAAATTGAAATATTTTCAAATTATTTTTTCCGGTTTAGAATTCATACATATTTTAAAACGTGCGCCGGCCACAGAACACACATAGCTTTCATTTTGTTAATTTTTGGACTATGAGATCCATTTCCTCAAATAAAGACATCGACTGAACAATCTAAATCTAAATGCAACCAAGGTCCAAACTGATTCAGCCTGTTCAACACTATAAATAAGACGGACAATCCACGCGCAATTATATTACGACTAAAAGAAATCGGACACAGCCAATGTCGACCTTTTCAAAAACATAATAATCACCTAAACAAGTCATGTGAGATTACTTGAAATGTGAAGTTATAAGTAATGTGAGCTAAGTAATGTAATGTTAGATTACAGTGTTTAGTTGTACTGTAATGTGCAATATAATGCTAGATTACAGTGTTTGGTATGTTTTGTAATGTCTTAATATGATAAAATTTAACGGAATATATATTTTGACACAACTAACTTCTTAAAGTTTATATTTTGTGGTTAATAATAGTCATTTATACATTCTAAAAACTAAATATTTAAACTCAATACACAACTATTAAAATTCTATTAATTAAAACATTATATATGGTTTTTATAAATTAATTTTTATAAAAAATGTAAATAAAAAGATTTTACTCATTTTATACGAACGTGATATATATTATTATTTATTAAAATAATTAGTTACGAAATAGATAAAAAAATAAAATGCTAATAATAATAACAATATTATTAATACACTACTTGCTAGAATATGAGAAGCTCAACATGCGAATATGGCATGCGACAACTAGAATTGAATTTTTTGTTTATTAATTTTTTTTTGGCCGAAAATTGAATTTTTTATTAATTAATAAATAATTATTATTTTTATGTTGTTACTTGCCGCGTGACCATCGGCACTATAGATTCGCATGTTTAATCATTTCTCTAAATATAATACCTATGTCGGTCGTTTGTACTTTGCCTCATGGTCGTAACTACGAATGTTTTGCACCTTTAGTATTTTCTCTCTAGCACCGTTTCATTTTCCTTTCTTCTTATCAACTTTTCCCTTCATTTTCTGTAAAAAAACTTTCCATCTTCGATCTTCGCAATCTGTGATATGCCGCCCAACTTTACGTGCCTAGGTAATTGCTATCTGCTATACATCTATCACTTCCCTGCCACAAAGCCTCACCTCCTGATGCAGATGGCGATAGAATGGACAAAAACTCGTTGTTTCTTAAGGGAATGCCGAGAATTTGTTGGATAGAGACGCAAGAATTCGTTGATTCTAAGAATACCCGAAGAATTGACGCAGAGTAGAGGAAAACCTCATTTTTTTTCATTAATCAATAATCTGCATGTAAATGACGGCTAAAAAAGTTTAAATAGAAAAATCTAAAACCCTAACCCTGGGACAAAATCCGAAATTAACAAAAATTCCCAAACAAAACCGACAAATTAAAAAAAGACCGAAAGAAACATAAAACTGCGGATTTGACCATCTAAACGAAAGAATTTGGCCTAAAACCGTCAAACCCCATAGTTTATTATTGGTCTTGCTCAGATCTCCGTTTCCGCATGAAAAAGTGTACTCGCACGCCCAAATCCGAGACTTCGCCCACATCACCTCCTCTCACGCCAGGTTCTTCCCTCTCCACGCATCGCCTCTAATTGGCCAGTTTAGCGGTGGAAATCATTTCTTTTTGTCTTACACTTCACCATGCAACCTTGTATGGAAATCCCTCCTCATTCTGAAATGAAAAAGAACGATACCAAACCCCTTCTCCGCTTCATTACCACTTCCACAGAGAGAACCCTAGAGCAACTATTTGTTTCTGTCGGGCCTAAAATCTGACCTAAAACGATTACGTTTTGAAAACGTGCAATTTTAAAAGAGTCGCCACTAGTTAATTATAAGGCTAACTAGAATCCCTAAATCACCTAACCGAATAACGAATTAAACACCTAGGTATAAAACCGGTCTACGATCAGAAATTCGAGTTCGGGGGTTCTATTACGAATTAAAACTCATGGAATTAATCACGCCCTTTCGGTACTCAATTAACTTATTTGCCAAGTTTATTTTTATGTATAATGAATCTACAAGTAAAAATATTATATTTTGAATAAAACTATATCACTTAATAAATAATACCCAAAGGCACTAAGCAGTTAATCTAACATGCTTAAGAATTAATCCTAAAACACTATACATCATATTAAACGTAATTCAAACCTATCGCTATCAAGCATTACATACTGTATAATAATAATGAATAAAGTAATATATAAATATGTCCAAATTTACAGAGACAAACCTTAGGATTTTGATATCAAAACAGAATGAATGAGACAACGGAAAAGGGGAGCTCGATCAGAGGCTGACTGTGACTAACGGCGAGGGGACAAGGAAGCTAGCTACGGCAATGACCGTTGACTTGGAGGGATTCCGATGAGTTGGACGACGTCTTGGCGGTCGGGCTTTGATGGAGCGGTTGGAATCGAAACAGGTAGCGGCGAGGTTGGACTGGAGCGATCCAGGGCTGAGTCGTGTTGGAAGGATAGCGAAATGCGAAGTTGGTGAAGGTCCGAGGGAGGTCGACAGAGGATGAATCAGAGTTTGATCGGAGGACATCTATGGCTGCTCGGAAGGCTTCGTCGGTGTTTTGATGGGGTTCGACAGAGGCAGAGCGGGTGGAGCTCCGGCGAGGATGGAAGCTCCTAATCGGGACGTCGTCAGCCGGACCATCAGCTTCAGCAGAGGACCTTCTACCTTCCCGAACCCTAATTCCTCCACCTATGTACTCCAAACTCAGTCGAATCGATTAATACCCTGACACCCTTTACCCCGGCAAACTCACCCTCACGAGCCTACCTGAGCCTGTAGCAGAACTTCAACCAGCTAGTGGAGACAAGACACCCTTTGTTGATGCCTTTATTTCCATGTATGAAGACCCGTCCAAATGTGCGAACCCAAATATTCCTTTACCATACCATCCTACTCCACCAATCCCCCTCCATCCCTTACTATACCCACCTATGCTCACTCCTGTTCCGTACAATCTTCCAAATGCCCGGAATATTCGACCATTATGGCACTCGCTATCACTAATGGCATGGGGTCTTCATCAAACCCTAGGAGCAGTTCCAAATATAAGGTTTCAAATGTGGGATCACAAAGTTTGTTCCACCAACTTCACCATCTGCCAATCCAATAACTTCATCCCCTTCTCCTTCTCCTCTGGGGTTAACCGATACTCCCACAACCAGCTCACCACCACCTCTGTCACCATTATTGTCACTAATTGCTTCACTGGAGTCATCCCTTCCTTTTCCCTTTGCCTCCCAGGAAGTCACAGATGCACCAGAAAAGACTGTAAGCACATGGTGATGAGCGTTGTAAATGGAAGCTCATTATATATATATGTTACTTAAGTTAATTGGGTACGTGTCACATTAGGACATTGAGCCAGACCCAAATCCCAATTGACATGAGAGGTCCAAAATTGGGCCTCCCTATACTAGTAGACCAGCCGAAAAATAGTGAGGAAGTAAAGTGACTTTTGTCCACTTTACTCCTCCTATATATATGGGGATTTAGGAGTTTTATTAGGGTTAATCACAATTCCCTTCAACTGGTGATTTGAAAGAAAACCCTCCCCCCAAATACACCATAGTTCGGCCGAACACACTACCTCACCAAGGGTGTGCCAATTTGCATTCGAGCAAACACTCCGGAGATCCGTCCCTTACCAAGAATCGATCAGAGGTTTTGCTGTGAAGAATATACCACGTAGGGCTTCCTTCACAAGAACCCCTACGGGTGCCGACCGGAGGATCGTGAACTCCCTCATGCAAAGATCTTGGGACTACAACTGTAAAGGTATGTGAGAATCTTCCTCTGCGTAATTTCGATTACTAGCACGTACCATGATTTAGTTCCCGTAGTGATTACTCCCCATTATCTAACAGTGGTATCAGAGCTTGTGTTAGGAGTTCATGATTTTTATAAATTGGTATTCTTGAAAATTTAAATTAGGACCGAAAATTTTAAATGAAAAGGATATAAAATTTCGAATTTTTAAATTATACATGATCCGAAATTTTCATGATGTTCATGATCTTCAAGAAAAATATGTTATTTATCAAAATAAAACATTGGATCATAGATCTTATTAAAATTTGATCTTAAAATTTGACCACTTGTTCCAAATTATATGTTTGTGCCGAAAATTTTAGTAAATTTACAAGGTTGGGTCGGACCGGGGTAACTAAGTGGATCTAACCAAACCGGTTTTGTGTGTTGAACCGAACCGAACCCTATTTTATTGGACCGGTTCGGATCGAACCATATTTTAAATTAAAACCGGGCCCGAACCGGATTTTACCGGACCGAACAGAACCGGATTTTCCGGACCCGAACCGGATTTCCTGGACCGAATCGAACCGGACCGGACCAAATCGGTTATAAATTGACTGAACCGAACCGTATTATCAAAACCGAATTCAAGTCAATTAAAATAGGGATGTCAAGTTTTAAAATCCAAATGTTTTGAACCTTAATAAGCCTACACAGTGCTCAAGGGTTGATAACCTTTATGCCTTGTTTCGATTATTGGGATGGATCTCGAAGATACATGTTTTTGGAACTAAATTAATTAGTGGGCCGAATTGCAATTGTTTATTATTCAATATATATTTATGCATGATTAGAAATGTTGTCATGACTGAGTCAAGCTAGTTGGATATTGCATATTGTGGGCAGAGCCCTTGTTAAATATATGGAATGCGCACTAGGATAGACATGTTGTGATGGTTGGAAATGCCTAGGATTCATGTCTAGAATGTTGCATGATTGAATATAAGCATGAATTGCAAATCAGCCCCTAATGTTTAAAATTATTTTAAAATCGAAAAACAGTCGCCAAATGTGTATGATGGATGTGAATGTTACATGTTTGACACGTATGCTAGAATGTTGAGGATGTAGCTGCATTTGATAATTTACTTGGAAGTAGAATTATGTATGCAAGCATGAGTTCCTCGGAACATTAGACGCATGACGCGTAAGCATGAGTGTGGTTTATGTGATGAATGTTACTGGCGTATGATAATTTACGTGGATAGTAGAATTATATATGCATGAGTGAATTCATCGGAGTATTTTTCAAAATAAAAGGGCCTTGGGAAAGCCAAGATCGGGTATGCTTGTTTTAAAATTCCCGTTCCGGTAATTTACGATTAAAACCGTTTTAAAAGACTAACCTATTGGATGGAAGACGACGATAATGTGAACTCTTTCACAGCCATCTTCCATTGGTTTACTGGCGGTCTGTTGGTTTAGATGACAGAGGAATCATTATTTTTCGGAATCCATCTTAATAGATATTTGATGTATGCAATTATTTCTCAAAATGTTATTGTCTCCCTGATTTTTGCGTGATTATCAATGTGATAGTTTTCATGGCTGAACCGATACAGTTCTACGAACCTCGCAACTTGGACGACATGGATTATGATGCATGGAGAAACAATGTTATGGATCTCCTGATCGCTGCGGATCTTGACGATCAAGTCAATCCGACGGCGAAAAGGATAAGCTTGGACGAATATGGAAACCCGCATGAAAGCAACAGCAAGAAAAGGTTGAGGAAGGATTGTAATGCACGAGAATTAATTCTCTCGCAACTATCAACTGAAGTAGAATGAGAGTTTATACAACTCAGTGCATTGCATCTTTGGTGTGCCATATACCTTCGCTTCGGTAAGGGTAAGGCCGTTGAAACACAAGCCTTAATGGCATAATACAACCAGTGTTTTGAAAATCGGACCGGACCGGCGGTCGAACCGGGTCAGACCGCGAATCGGATACATCACCGGTCCGGTTCCAGTAAAAGATGGGAATACAGTTCGAACCCGGTTTGATCAGAGGAAATCGGGTTTAACCGGGTTGGACCGGAAAAACCGGGACCGGTCCAACCGGGAGTTGACTTAAAAAAACGTCTAATTAGAATCGAAGACTGGCGGATTCTATCAAACATAATGATCTGCAAGTCTAAAACCCTAATATAAAAATCACCCCATCCATTTTCCTCTTGCCGCCACAGCCACAGTGCACAGGTATTCTTCTTCATTTTCTTCATCTGTTCTTTCTTTCTTTGCTTCTTTTTTTTTCTTTGTTCTCTTCTTCTTAATCTTGTCTTCTTCCATTCTTCTTCCTCTTTTTTTCTTCTTCTTTTCCTGGTTCTGCTCTTCTTCACTTCTTCGTCCTTAGATAGAATTTCTTTTTGCCAAATTGTTCATCAATTGGATAGAATTAGTTGAAGTAATGATTTACCACAATCGATGAAAACTGATTCTTTTTTACATCTTTGAATTTGCCAGCATCTACACTTACAGAGAACCCGGTCCTTACGTTTGAAATTTGCTAACATCTACACAACTGAATTTGCTAGCAGTATTACTTTTCAATTCTGCTACAGTGCCTTCAAACCGGTCTGAACCCGGTTAGATCCGGTCGAACCGGTTAGACCGCGAACCGATAACCTCACCGGTTTAACGCCCGGTCCGGTTTTCAAAACACTGAATACAACAATATTCTATGCAGTGATGACTGTGTAATAGTGTTTCATGATCCCACTGACGAGTTAGAAGAGTTAGAAGTATGAACAAGGGCTCTGAAAGTAATGAGGATGTTTCCTCTTTTATGGTTTGTTGACGAAAAAAGGCTCACGCGTCTGATCAAATCGATTAAGACGACAATAGACCTATTCGAAGCAAATGATAAAGAATGAAACTTTCCGAAAGAACCAGAGGCATTCAATGACAGATTCATTGGTATGCTAAAATGCTTGTTTGGTCAGTGCTATAAATGTAACTTTATAACATCGAACGTTACACATCTGCTACACATCCTACATGTGGTTTAGCTTGTCTGGTCAGTGCTATAAATGTAACTTTTTTGTTGATGAAGATACCTTCTCTTCCCACATCTTCCGCCACCCCACCTTTGTTTATATGTGATTAGATCTTCCAGTTGGCACATAGTTACTAGGCTGACATGCTGTTTTATAAAGAAAGCAAACGGGCTCCTCTAGAGTCAATAGTGTTTCCTCTCAGTAGTGTCACTTCTATATTGTCACTACCTTTACTGGGCAACTGGTCATTTCCTTATGTTGCTTGTCTAAGTTATTTCCGTTGGCTATTTTGTAATAACTGGATATGGGTTTTACTCTTAGGCATCAGTCAATTTGTGTCGGAAATTTGGTTATGCCCATTTATCTCAACTGGCTTGTATGCTAGCTAGAACTCTTAGGGGGCGTTTGGATGGACGTAATGTGAGATTACTTGAAATGTAAGATTACAAGTAATGTGAGCTAGGTAATGTAATGTCAGAATACAGTGTTTGGTTGTGCTGCAATGTGAAGTGTAATGTTAGATTACAGTGTTTGATATGTGTTATAATGTGCATTGTAATGTGACTTTATTGTTATTATATTAATGGGTTAATAACCTATGAAAGGTCTGAACTATCACCCATGTTAACGGGAGAGGTCTGAAATTTAAAAAGTTAATAACAGAGGTCTGAAATTTCAATTTTGTTGATTTGAGGTTTTCCGTCCATTTTTAGGGTTAAATTTAACAGAATTGTGTGAAATGACATTTTTGCCCCTTTAATATTTTGTTTTATTTAATATCTTATTTAAGGAAATGTGAAATGACAATTATACCCCTAAAGTCAAATTAAAACCACCCGACTCCGGCCACCACCACCCGACTCCGGCGACCACCACCTCGACTCCGACGACCACCACCTCGGCTCCGGCGACCCGACTCCGGCCACCACCTCAGCAAAAAAGCTCCGATCGGAGCCAAAAAGCTTCGATCGGGGCCAAAAAACTCCGATCGGGCCAAAAAAGCTCCGATCGGAGCCAAAAAAGCTCCGATCGGAGCCAAAAACCCTAAATTTCAGACCTCTGTTATTAACTTTTTAAATTTCAAACATCTCCCGTTAACATGGGTGATAGTTCAGACCTTTCATAGGTTCTTAACCCTATATTAATCTATATGAGAGTATATTATATCTTAATATGATAAGATTTAAAATTATATATATTTTGACGACAATTAACTTTTTAAACTTTATGTTTTGTGGTTAATAATATAATCATTTATGAAATCCATAAACTAAATACTTAAACCCAATACACATAACTATTAAAATTCTATGAATTAAAACATTTTCTATAGTTTTATAAGATAATTTTTACAAAAAAAATCAACGAAAAAGGTTTACTCATTTTATACACAAATCATATGCATTATTCTTTATTAAATAATAAGTTATGAATTGGATAAAACGTAAAAATGTATTATTATTATTATAATATATAAAGATAATATAAATTATTTATTTATTAAATAAATAATAAAATAATACCACTCTGTAATGTTGGACGTATTCTCACATTACGTCCGTTTTTTTTATGTAATCTCACATTACGTTGAATGAAGTTCGCACGTAATCTCATATTACGATGAACATTACATTACAATGCACATTACGTCGTTTGGCAAATCAGACAACGTAATGTTAATGTAATGTGAGATTACATATCACGTTACATCCATCCAAACACCCCCCTTAGTCCTTTTGCTCGTTCAAAAAAAAAAATTATTTTATCTATTTAATAAATAATAATAATAAAATAATAACACTTTGTAACATTAGACGTAATCTCACATTACATCCGTTTTTGGATATAATCTCACATTACGTTGAATGAAGTTTAGACGTAATATCAAATTACAATGGTCATTACACTACAATGCACATTATGTTGTTTGGCAAACCAAATAACGTAATGTTGATATAATGCGGGACAATCCCATTCTCTATTTTTCTCATATTAGGGATGTCATGACATTCGCCAGTGAGGCTTCTGTAGTCGCGTTTTTATAACATCAATACATAGAAACTCATTCTAGATATATAGGATTTGTTTGGTTATACCTAACAGTTCAGGAAAATGAATATGTTTACACAGAATGAATGACCAAACTAGGTTCTTTTTCGAAACTAATTCCCAAACTAGGCTTGTTCAGAAACTAATTCCCAAAATAGGTCTCTTTGTATTTTTAATAATATCTATTATTTACTTTGCATCCTAAAGTTTACATTATGTTACGAATGAACACTCAATCAGAATATAATACAAGAAAAAAAATTGAAAATTAAGAAGATTAAATATATGAAAAAAATAAAAATAATTAATGAAATGATAAAAATATACATTAAAAAATAATCAAACAAATATTTTTTTTGTAGCTTTTAATTCTTAAAAAATATGTGAAATTAAAGGATAAAATATACATACAAAAATTAGTAAGTTTTAAAAAAATTTGTATTGGCAAAAAATAAAACAACATATAATGATATAAAAGCTATTCACTGAGAGTATGGAAAAAAAATATACAAACTGAAATTCATTCTTAAATTCATTCTATTGATTTTTAAAATTTAAATTAGTTTATTTTTTTTTTCAATTTCTAATTTTATAAATTTAACACGTTTTGTTTAGGGTTTATGTACCCTTTCATTTTTATATTTTCGTACTTAAAAAATCATGAGTATTTAGTTTCTTTACATTTTATATCACAACTTTTTTTTTATAATTTATATACTTAGTATAATTTATTTTTACAATTTTTTCACAATTAATAATTTATTATTTTTAAGTTTTTAACTTTTACATATATTTACCATAATTTTGTTTCAATTTTTCTAATATATTTATTGTATTATTTCGGTTTAGGGTCAATTGTAAAAAAATATAAACTTTGGGATGTAAAATGAAAAATATATCTAATTAAAAAAAAATAGAAAAACCTAGTTTGGGAATTAGTTTCTGAAGAAGCCTATTTTGGGAATAAGTTTGTCAAACGAACCTATTTTGGGAATTCACTCGTTTACACACAGATATGTAGTTTCCAGTGTATTATTCATCATTCATTGACATTTCAACATGTCTTATCGACGCAGTTAGTAGCAGCTGAGTCGCCGACTCTTGTATTAGCAACAAACAGCAAAGAGAATACATAATCTGATGCACCTAAATGAGTAAAGACGCTACTGAAGAATAATAAGTGCAATTAAGACAACTCTATAAGTATGCGTCGTTCTACAGCTTAGCTCATCAATGATAAAATTGCATACAAGCTACAACCCAGCCAATAATACCTTGCTAAAATCATTCAAAAAAAAAAAAAAACTGCTCAGGCAAGTTGAAAATTTGATCATCAAAAGCAGAAAAAAACATAAATGGTATTGAAAGATGTATGCCAAAACTTGTGGAGAATCGAAATCACACCTCTTTCAACGGTAACTCTTCTGGAACCTGGCACGGGCACCACGTCCTCCAAACTTCTTTGGCTCACACCTCCTTGGGTCTGCCACGAGTAGTGTCCTATCGTACCTGAACCAAACAAGAGCACCACCAGTATTTGAATATCAAGCCTTTCACCAATGATAAGCCAAGTATTTTTTGTATTTGCACTTTGCAGGTTCAAATGTAATACTAATATCAACAAAGCTTACCCCTTTTACAATAAAAAGACATGCCAATTCAAGCCAAACAACGAGTTACACTTTCACCAAGAAATCATATTTCAATAGTATCCCTATTTCTCATCTTTACAATTATATTATTTTTACTAGCTACTTTTGTCAAGAGTATTGATAATCTAGTGAAATTCGGGTAATGAACAAATACAATCCTTCACTAAGCTAATGAATTGAAATGCAGAACCAAGCTTGACGCTGAATTCGATCTCTAGTACAATACTATCTACAGAACCCCTAACCATTACTCTCTATTAACAAATAACAAATGTATGCCACTAGTCAACTCTAAGTCAAACAGTAAGATCATGAAATACGAAAACTACAGCTGATCAAGCTGAAAGATAAAACGAAACTCATGAAAATTCAATCAAATTCAGGTTATCGACTAATGATTCTTACCTGATCAAAATGTCCTTGATCATTTTCTTGGATTGGTCATCGACGAACTTCTGATAGTACGCAACCAAGGCCTTCGCGATGCTCTGCCTGATGGCGTAAATCTGAGAGGTGTGACCACCGCCCTTCACTCTGATCCTCATATCGACGCCATCAAAATGCTTGCGAGTGAGGAGGAGGATCGGCTCGATAGCCTTGAAACGGAGGATCTCAGGTTCAATAAGCTCAATCGGAACGCCATTAATCTTGATCAGGCCGCGGCCACGCTTGCAGTGGGTGACTGCCACAGCCGTCTTCTTGCGACCGAAGCACTGAACGGACTGACTCGGTTCCGCCGCTGCTGCCATATCTAGGACTCTTCGTGAACTTCGGTAGGGAGCCGGTATCTACGGCAGCTTACAATTTTAGCCCTATTGAAGGAGGAAGAAGAGCGACGGCGCTAATTCAAGATGTTATATATGAGGAGCCACCTAGGGTTTCGCCTTCTCGGTGTCTTAAAAAAGGGACGGCGAACCGGTGCAGCTTACCCAAAAACTAGGAAAAATCATCTAAATAAATACCGAATGAATGACCAAACTAGGCTAGTTCTCGAAACTAATTCCTAAACTAGGCTTGTTCAGAAACTAATTCCCAAAATAGGTCTCTTCATATTTTTAATAATATCTATTATTTATTTTGCATCCTAAAGTTTACATTGTGTTACAAATGAACCCTCAATCGTAATAAAATACAAGAAAAAAATTGAAAATTAAGAAAATTAAATATATGAAAAACATAAAAATAAAAATGGAAATAAAATGAAATGAAATGATAAAAAATACACATTAAAAAATAATCAAACATACATTTTTTGTAGCTTTTAATTTTTTTAAAATATATGAAATTAAAGGATACAATTTACATATAAAAATAAATAAGTTTTTAAACAACTTTATATTGGCAAGAAAAACAACATATAATGGTATAAAAACTATTCATCAAGAGTATGAAAATAAAAATATACAAACTGGATTCATTCTTAAATTTATTCTATTGATTTTTCAAATTTAAATTAGTTTTTCTGTTTTTTTTAGTCACTAATTTTATAAATTTAACATGTTTTACTTAGGGTTTATGTACGCTTTCAATTTTATATTTTCATACTTTAAAAAATCACGAGTATTTAGTTTCTTTACATTTTATATCACAACTTTTTTTTTATAATTTATATAATTTATTTTCACAGTTTTTTTCACAATTAATAATTTATTATTTTTTAGTTTTTAACCTTTACATATAACTACCTTATATTTCAATTTTTCTAACATATTTCTTGTATTATTTCGGTTTAGGGTCAATTGTAACAAAATATAAACTTTGTGATGTAAAGTAAATTAAAAAAAAAATAGAAAAACCTATTTTAGGAATTAGTTTTAAAAGAAGCCTAGTTTGGGAATAAGTTTGGCCAACCAACCTATTATGGGAATTCACTCATAAATACCGAACTCAAATACAAAACCAAAGTATAACGAGTATATCTATGTTTGCAGTTGACAACTGCACAACTTTATTGTATTTATTGCTAATTACTGCTATAATAGTAATTAGCATTAACGATGAAATTTTTTTAGATTTAAAACTTGCGCACGCGTAACAATCAACAATTTGACTGTTACACCGTGTTTGACATTACACGCGTGTAAGGCAGACACATGTGTGATGACGTCATCTCGAGCAGTTGGCAACTGCAAAGCGAATATTTTATTCGAATATTCGTTGTGTTGCCCAATTGTGCAACTTTTCTCTATATATAGAGAAAATATTGCATTTGTCAACTCCGCAAAATCCTCTCAAATTTGAAATTCTCTCAAATTTTTAGCTTTTCAGTTCTCATCTAGGCTAAATTCCCTTTCCACATTGCTGTTATGGGTGAATCAATAGATCAGTCACTTCTTTACGACTAGGATCGTCACATATCCCAGGAAGCGCCTGCAGATACGGTAATATTACAACTATTTATCTAGATTCATACATTGTTATTTACACTTGCATGCTGATATGAACATACATACCCGTTACTGATGATAGGCGTAGATTTAGAAAGTTTACAGTCTTTGGTGTATTTCAATTTGTAGATGTTATTTAGACATGTATGATATAAAATTTCGACAGATTGGTTAATTTTTTACTTTTATAGCTGTATTCAGATGTCGTATTTGTGGATAACATATTATAAAGAATAAAATGAATTATTTTTTAAAAAAATCTATTTTTAAATTTTAGTCAAAAATATATAATTTACATAGATATGGTTATATATTAATTTGTATACAAATATTAATGGGTTAAGAACACAATAGGGGCCTGAATGTTTGCCCATGTTGCCAAAAGGGGTCTGAATTGAAAAAACGTATTATTAAGGGCCTGAATTTTGAGTTTTGTTGATAATCGAGTTTCCGTCCAAATTTTCTGTTAAATGTAACGGAAATACGTGAAATGACAAAATTACCCTTTTGCAATTATTATACAATTTATCAGTTTAATTAATGAAATGTGAAATGTCTAAAATACCCCTACACACTAATTATGCTCTAAGGCCACCACGGCCACCGCCACTGACCACCACCCTAGCTCCGGCGACCACCACTCCAGCTCCGGCGACGACCACCCCAATTCCGGCGACCTCCGGCGACCCAAAAAGCTCCGATCGGAGCTCTGTGGCCCCGAATCAGAGCTCTGTGGCCCCGAATCGGAGCCACGGAGCTCCGATCTGGAGCTCTGTGGCCCCGATTCGGAGCCACAGAGCTCCAGATCGGAGCTCTGTGGCTCCGAATCGGGGCCACGGAGCTCCGATCGGAGCTTTGTGGCCCCCAATCGGAGCTCGCCGGAGGAGGTGGTGTTCGTCGGAGGGGGTGGTGGTCGCCGGAGGGGGTGGTGGTCGCCGGAGATGGGTGGTGGTCGCCGGAGCTGTGGTGGCTTAAAGGGTATTTTCGTCTTTTTAGGTCAAACATGTGAGGGACACACTCAGGTCAAAGGGCATTTTCGGGTTTTCAAATTATTTTCGGTCACATGCTTGGCATGTGACCACTTTCCGTCACTTTTAACAGAAAAAATAGACGGAGACCTCACTTATACACGAAACTCAAAATTCAAGTCCTAAATAATACGTTTTTTGAATTCAGACCCCTTTTGGCAACATGGGCAAACATTCAGGCCCCTATTGTGTTCTTAACCCAATATTAATTTACCTTTAAATTTGTGGGTAAATTTTTTTAAAAAAATCTATTTGAAATTTTATTCAAATATACAATTTACATAGATATGGCTATGGCTATATATTAATCTTTATACATTTACTAATTTACCTTTTAAATTTAAAGGTATATACTCCACTGTCAGTGGTTCAATTTAGGAGCACGAAAATGTATGTGGACACCAAAAGACGCGCGGGTTTCGCGGATCATTGAACAATCTGGTTTTGGATGGGCTGGAATCACTTCTTGCATCAAGGTAGATACTTCTTTAATGCATGCTGTAGTTGAGATGTGACATACAGAGACTCGCTCATTTCAACTACCTTACGGTGAAATGACTATTACATTGCACGTTGTGGCAATGATATTGGGTCTACTAATAGACGGATTGCCCGTAACTGACATCTGGCGACAAGACACACCCTATGCTGGTGTACACAAGAAAATGTTGGATCTCTACCAAAGTCTCTTTGGAGTTGCATTTGATGTTAATAAAGATATGCATTATGTGAAGTCGACTAATGTCAAGGTCACTGGGTCGAAGGAACATTTTAAAAAGAATGTCGTTCGTACTGACCTGGAAGCTGAACAAAAAGTGAGAGCTTGGATCTTCGTCCTCTTGGGTCAAATGTTGTTCGCTAACACCAATGGATCAGTAATTCCCCTAGAGTATCTATATTATGTCGAAGACATAGAAAGGCTAAGACAATACATTTGGGTCTCAGCTGTATTGGCTTGGCTATATAGGAGTCTCTGACAAGCAACAACTTCCAAGAACACAACTATCCAGGGTTGATGTGTGCTGTTACAGGTTAAAAAATTAGAATAATAACATTAGACCGAATGTATTTTGAAAAAAAAAATTATGTAAAATCATTTTGTTTCAACGCAAGTTTGGATCTGGGAGCATATCGCGATTGGTCGGCGACAAATGCTCCGCGAACCTATACAGGGGACATCAGCCGATTGTTGGTGGCAACAACTAAAGAGCGCAAGAAGTTGAACCCCCCAACCACTTATTCGCACCACGCCTACTGTGATATGCTTAAAAACATGGCGGCTAGAGGTGTAAGATAACTCCCTTAATTGTTACATATTTTATTTACTCTTAACGCTTGTAAAGAATACAGGTTGAATGAGACCTATATACTGAAGAAATGAGAGCAAATGAGAGCAACAGTGACTCCCATAGTTTGGAACACCATGAGCTGTCAGCAAAACATCTTCCCTTGGGTGTATCAATAGTTTAGTAAACCACAGCCAATCCCCCCTGCAGTTAGTGATCGTACCACATGGGATAATCTTCTATGAAAACTTGAAACAGCAATCTCAAAATACTATGACACCATCATCTGATTCTCATTCTCATTCACAATCTTCGGGTGTGGAAACTCCCATCTTCATCTCGTCTAACAATCTTAATGAGCATTAATATTTAATCATAAACCGAGATTAGACGCGAATGGCAATCACGCAGTACTCGAATTTAAGTCTTTTGGTCAACGGATTTAGGATATTTCCGTATTTTCCTAACACAAAATCGAAACTTGTACATCATTCTCAATATGCATGTTACTTTTCATTCACTACAATCCAGCACATCAAAGCTTTCATTCAACATGATTACGAAGCTATGGCATCAAACCTAAACTATCAGAACATGGATGTAATAGTTATGAGAAACTAGATCATTGCAGTGCTTACACAGACCACCTTTTACTCAGGTCACTGTAATATAATCTAGGGTTCAGCTTTGATGAGCTCTTCCACAGAACTACTGTATTTTGCCATCAAATCCCTGGCATAAACAACAGAAACATGAATTAATAATAGGAAATTTTCCCGGATTGACGTACTATTATTATACTTATACACAGACAGACAGACCACCTTCTTTGATTTAGCATTTGTTCTGTTTCCTCCAGCTTACGCTTCTGCCCTTCAACAGTCTGCAGAAGAACATAAAAAATCAATCTGGAACTCTTCTAGTACCAAATCCACCAAAATAAAGAGGTGAACTTTTTTTAAAACAAGACTATTGTTCCACCAAAACACTAAAGGGAGCCATGCTAGATCATTCTGTTCAACAGATATATTCAGCAGAAATATATTGATAAAAAGTTGGGTTAAATACCAATTTGCTAGCTGAACTTAACAGATGAGCTGGTTGTTTGTTTGTTTTACTGCGACTATTTACTGGTTGAATTAATTAATAGTTACTTGAGTGATTGGCCCAAAAAAAATTGATACGCGAGTGCGACTTGCTAGTTCCGACCAGGTTTTTCATTAACCATGACCAAAATCTATACATGTCATCCAGTTAGAGGCAAAGTTTACATTTCCATCACAAGTTAACACAGAAATGGACGAAACTAGCAAGTTTCACTTCGAAATAAGTTCAGCCAATGCAATGTCACAAGTAGCTAGCGATCACCTCATCGACCACCAGTTCAGCTAGCAATTTTGTGTATAAACCTAAAAAAAAATTGACTGACAGCTCATGATTCAATGGAGATTGTTATGAAGTAAATGCCATCAAGCTAGATTCGTGTTCAATAGCCTCTTAGAGCACAATAATTAGTTGCAGTAGTGATTATTAGGGATTCGTATGAGATTTCTTTCAACGTATATGCATTCGGCATGTAACATCACTTGGTTCGTAACTAAAATATAAGAATATGAAACAGTCCCTTAAAACTGCAATTGAACAGAATAAATTTAACAAGGAAAGTCACTCTCCCTCCACAGGAATGAATATTTCATCATTTGTGTTGATTCTAATCACCAGGTTTCAGGTTCAGCCAACCCAATCTCCACACGCCGTATTAAGTGAAACAACAAGCAATTTGGGAAGCAATCCCGATTTTCGGTTATGAGATTCCCACATGAAGATGCAAATACATAACCTAAAGAGATTGTAGATAACTAACCATAGCCTTCGAGCTGATTGATCCTGCTATTGAGTTCAACAGCTGCTGGCACTTATCAAAATTGTTCTTCAATTCACTGACCTTAACTCCAATCTGATTAAAATAATAGGACGTACATTAATCCAAGAAAGGATTAACAAAACGCAATTTTGATCAAGCTCAAGAACAAACCAAAGCATCGGAGTGCTGGTCCCTTGTTCCGTTATCGATTGCCTCCGATAAACTCTCCACCAACTGCAAACCGATTAATTCAGGCGTGGACGCAAATCTAGGGTTTTGAATTGAAAAAGGAAAAGAAAATCTAGGGTTTTGAATTGAAAAAAGTACATGTAGGAGGTGGAAGTGTGAGGCGAGGGATTGATGCTGTTGGAGCTGCTGCTGTTGTTGCTGCTGTTGAAGCACTCGCTGCTGCTGCTGCTGTTGCTGTTGAAACTGCTGCTGCGGCGGCGATTGAAATTGCTGCTGCTGCGGCGGAGATTGAAATTGCTGTTGCTGTGGCGGGGATTGGAATTGTTGTTGTTGCTGGTGCTGGAATTGTTGTTGTGGCGATTGAAATTGATGAAACTGTTGCTGTTGTTGTTGCTGCTGCTGCTGCTGCTGGAGGAATAGATGGTCTTGATTGGGGGGTGTGGAGATGTTTCCGTGGGTGGGCATGGTTGGAATCATGTTCCAACTTCCGCCGGAGAATGAGTGATCCATAGCTGAGCTTTCTGTTCTATCAATGAAAGAGCGCGGATATGTCGCGGAGAAGACAATCAATCATTCAGGAAAGAAAGAAAGAAGAATGTGAACCGATGGTTATCAGACCGGAACGAACCAGCGAGTTGACATGGTCCGACCGAAATCGGGTCATAACATCGGTCCGATCCACTCAGAAACAGGGTCCAGCTAACAATAACAGGCCGAAAATAGCGAAATGGGCCTTTCATAATAAACACCAGCCCACAGAAACAAACACAAGAAATAAAACCAAGTCAGTCCTGAAGTCCAGCTTGACATGGGATCCAACTTTAGAGAAATAGATGAGATGAGATGATTCTCAAAGGTTCTTGTGCAAGAAATGAACATCAACACAAATACGTAAATATAATATACAGAGAGTTCTTGAATCTTCAGATTGTGGGGACATGTTGATCGATACATATAATATACCTCACATTAATATTATATATAAATAAATATAGATGAAGAAGAAATAGCATAATAAGAAAGAATTAATTAAGCAATACTCTCTCTCTCTCTCTCAATCATCCTTGATTGCTTGAATTATTGATTGAGCTAGTATTGAAGAAATGGGATATAAAGAAAGGCAATTATGTCTCCAAATTTACTTATTTCCCTTGATGGCTCATGGCCACATATTACCCACCATTGACATGGCTAAGCTGTTTGGGTCTCGTGGCGTCACCACCACCGTTATCACCACCCCTCTCAACGCTCCAAACTTCATCTCCGCCATCCAAAAACTTGGGACAAAAATAAACGTTAAGACCCTCAACTACTTCCCTTCCCTTCAAGGATCCGACAATCTCGACTCTATCAAATCTCAGGTACGTACGTACGTACACATGCACCCTGACTTCAATATACATACATAACAGAGTCTTTGACCAAAAAAAAATCAGTTCTACAGCTGTTTATTAGGATCCTAATAGTGTATTATTGTACTATCTGGTACAACCGTCGATTTAACTTAAAGCAAAGCAGCTGCAGGACTTTGTTCATCATTAATTATTTTGAGGTTTGCAGGAAACGTTGATAAGCTTCTTCAAAGGCACTAGATTGCTTGAGCAGCCATTAGAGGAGTTACTGAGGGAGGAATGCCCCGACTGTCTAGTAGCCGACATGTTTTTTCCATGGGCAACTGACGTGGCAGACAAGTTAGGCATCCCTCGCCTTGTTTTCCACGGAACCAGCTTCTTCTCTCTATGCACCTCTGAGATTATCCGCCTCCATCACCCCCACAACAAGGTATCATCCGATTCCGACCCTTTCGTCATCCCTTTACTCCCCCACAACATCCAACTCACCCGTGCCCAACTCCCCCATCATTTCCGTGGCGAACCCGAAAACGAGCTGTTGAAGCTCTTGCACGAGTCTAAGGAATCAGAGACTCGAAGCTACGGTGTGGTTGTCAACAGCTTCTACGAGCTCGAGCCCGCTTATGCCGACTTCTTTAGGGATACCTTAAAGAGGAGGGCTTGGGCCATTGGTCCTGTTTCACTATGTAACAGGTTTATATATATATATATATTAGAGAATGAAAATCTATTTTATTAAAAATATATATATCTATTTTTAATATTAGAGTGTAATAAAATATAATTTTTTTAATATATTTATTCCTTAATAACAGAGACATTGAAGAAAAGGCCCATCGTGGGACGAAGAAGCCAATGATAGATGCCCATGTGTGCTTGACGTGGCTTGACTCGAAAGACCCGGGTTCAGTGGTTTACGTATGTTTTGGGAGCGTTGCGAGGCTTTCTAGGCCTCAACTCCGAGAAATTGGTCTCGCACTTGAGGCTTCTGGTCGACATTTCATTTGGGTCGTCAGAGACGACGAAGATGAGTCAATAACGGACGGAAAAGGGTTGATCATAAGAGATTGGGCTCCACAAGTCCTAATCCTCGACCATAAGGTGCGTTAAATATAGAGTTTGACCTATTACAAGTTGGACATTCACTAAACTCTACAAACTAGCAGGCTGTGGGAGCATTCGTGACACACTGCGGATGGAACTCGACTCTGGAGGGCATAACTGCAGGAGTACCCATGGTGACGTGGCCAGTGTCTGCAGAGCAATTTTACAACGAGAAGCTGGTTACCCATGTCTTAAGAATTGGAGTGCCTGTCGGGGCGAAGCAGTGGATGGGGTTTTTCGGGAATAAGGATGATGAGGCGAGGGGGTTTGTTGAGAGGAACGCAATAGAGAAGGCAGTGAAGGAAGTGATGGAAGGGGAAGAGGCCAAGTCCTTTAGGGCATTTGCTGGGATGGCAAGGAAAGCGGTTGAGGAAGGAGGGTCATCCCACAATGACTTGAATGCTCTAATTCAACAACTCAAATCGCTTAAACACGCTCGTACATGTAGCCCTGTATCTGTAGATACCACCTCCAACAAATAAAGTGCACAATCTATCTACCCTATCCATATAGTGATATCATAGTTTATTATCTTTTACAGAGAGGCGGAAGAACATCTGATTTGTATCAAGATTGCAATGTTTTTAATAGGTCTCCTCGTGCCAGGTGCCACTGATACTGTCTGTTTTAAAGTAGTGTAGGGGTGAGCATGGACCGGTCCTGGACCAGGACCGGTCCAGGACCGTTTAAGTCCATTTAGAATGGACTTTTCCATTTCGGTCCTAGACCGGTCCAGGACCGTTAGGACCGTTTGAAACGGTCTCGGTCTTAACGGTCCTGGTTTCGGTCCAGGTCCGTTAGGACCGTTAGGTCTAGACTTTTTTTTTTTTTTTTTTTTCTAATTCAAGTTTTTTTATCTGAATTTTTTTTAGATATTAAATATGAATTTGTTAATATATTATATTTTGTAAATATTATTATATTAACTTCGAATTTTTTATTATATGATTTTTTTAAAATGTTAATATATTAAATCTGATTTTTTTAATACATGATATTTTTTAAATATTAATATATTAAAACTGATTTTTTTAGCTAAATCTGAACGTAACGTGAAATATATATTCTTCAAGATCGGTTCAGGATTGTTAAGACTGTTTAAGCAATTCTGATATTTTCATTCCCGGTTTTGAAAAAAGAAATTCTTAGAATCCAATTATTTCATAGAAAAAATCTAAAAACAAATCCTAATTGTTTTATTCGTAATAGTTTTTATTAAATAACTAAAATAAAATTCTAAGAAATGAGATTTTTTTTTTTTTTTTACAAATAAGGAAAATATAATAGTACAAAATAGTTATAAAATTTAAGATTATATATATATATATATATATATATATATATATATATATATATATATATATATATATATATATATATATATATATATATATATATATATATATATATATATATATATATATAGGCGAGCACTGCTACTGCTATACAAGAAGTACAGCAAGCAGCTCCTGGCTACACCTAGCCAACCTGGTAGTTATTGTCTTAACGGTCCAAACGGTCCGGATTTGGACTCCACGGTCCAAACGGTCCTAGACCGAAATTAAGTCCAGGACCGAAATGGTAGGTCCATTGGACCTGGACTCAAACGGTCCTGGACTTTTCGGTTCGGTCCTGGACCGGTCCCGGACTGGACTTGGACTTTATGGACTTTTTGCTCACTCCTAAAGTAGTGTTTTCCATTAATGTAAGCCAAAAAAGAAAAAAAAAAAAAAAGTTTTATTTGCTTTTTATACTACTAGAGAGAAATGCCCATGCGTTGCATGAGAAACGTATTATAACGTCTAAATGATCAATTTGAACTATATATTTTTTCAATAGAAGACTCTCAACTATAGAGAAATTATTACTTAGACCGAGTCTGCCACCTAAGATATAGATAAGTGTAACTATTTTTATGGTTTTCTTTCTAAAAACCTATTGAATGTGGTGAACCCTAGAGGAAAGTATCCGTTGTCTTCTAGGGTTCACCAAGTCCAATAGGTTTTTAGAAAAAAATTTGCAAAACTAGTAACACTTGTATTATATTGCATATGGAAAAAAAATAATAAAAAAAATTAACATTATCTTCTAGGGTTCACCACGCCCAATAGGTATTTAGAAGGAAAAAAAAAACCACAAAATTAGTAACACTTATATTATATACTGTATATGAAAAAATAATTTTTATTAATTATAATATGCAATTTTTTGTTATTATCTATACGTATACCTATTATGTATATTAACTGATAATAAAAATAAAAATATTTTTTGTAGTAACTAATGATGAGAGAGCAAAATTAATAAATAATAACTCATCTATTATTCTCTACAACATGTTATTTGTGTCTAGCCAAACATATGTGAGTTGTCAATTTTTTTTATTGGTTTGGTCTATATCCTCGGTGGCGGACTCGATCTAAGCAACAATTTCTCGTTAAGTATATTTAAGTTTTTGAGATATTTGTGAAATTATACTCGAATTTTTGCTTTTTTGTAAATGCATCGATATGTTTGTAGTCATCGATATCTCCACCCCAACGGTTAAAAGTCATTGGTAATTGCAATTTTCGTTTAAACTTTTTGTTAAGTGGATATGTGTCAGATCCGTAAAGTCTGACTTATTGGGAAGTGTGAATTTTGCTATGATAGACATGCTTCCCAAGCCCAACAAGTGTTTGGAGGGAAAAAGTGGTGAATAGTAGCGGTGTGCAATGGTTTTGGGACGTTTGGAATAATTGGTCCATGAAGTGGAGTTGATGGGAATCGATCCGTGGTCAAGAGTTGTTCCACGTCCATCGAGTGTGTGTCCCGTGATTTCCCGTACTTATCAAGTGTTTGTCCCGTACCAGCGAAGAGAATGTCTCGTACCTGCCCAAGTGCTTGTCCCGTGCATTGTGTGTGTTCGTCCCGTGCTTGGATGTTGCTTGTCTCGTAGCTCCTTGTCCGTGCTTCAGGTGTGTTTGTCCCATGCTTTGACTGTTCTTGTCCCATGCTTTTCTTGTGTTTGGCAAGTGTCTGCCCAGTGTCCAGCAGAACCTCCCAGACGAGTTGCCAGCCAGTGCTTAGCACATGCTTCAGTCCGTGCTTTGGGTGTGCATGGCCCGTTCTTTTGGTGTGCTCAGCCTGTGCTTTGCAAGTGCAGCGTCCAGAAAAGACTGAATTGGCCCAACGAAGGTTACAAAGTCCGAAATCAGTTAGGAACAAATCCAAGCCCACGAGATTGATAAGGAAATCTGAGATTGGTGAAGATCAACATGTTTCTTGGCAGCCAAGCATCCAAATCCGCCCAAGATTGTTCAAGATCCTATCTTTATATATCTTTAGGGAACTTAGATATATTTGGCTGTGTTTATATCTTTAAGAGCACTTAAATATATATATATATATGTGTGTGTGTGTGTGTGTTGTAACCAGCTATAGATATATATGGATAAATATATCTTAGCTGGGAAGATAGGATCGAGTTTTATATAGATTTATATAGAGTTTTGCCTAGGAGAGCTGACAAATCTGAAAATCTATATAAAGGGGGGTGTCCCTTGTGTTGTAATCAGTTTTTTCCTCACCCATCTAGGGCAAAACTGAAGAGTGATTTTGAGCGTCTAAATTGTGTGGGTGTAATTCAGGCGCGTAGCCTCTGTTGAGTAATAAAGGCAAGTGTTCCACTTTATTGATTGTGTTGTTGCGAATTTCCTTTATGTTTGCTGCGTTTTTACCTTGTTATTCAAGATCCTTGCTGCGTCCCAAGTACCTTGCTGCATTTTGGCTTGTTCGTGATCGTGTTGGCTGCGTTGGCTTCGAGTTTGGCTAGTGGTTTAGCGGAGTGAATCACGCCAGCAAGTGCGATACTTAGGCGAAAAGTAAGCCCTAATTTAGCCCTTGTGACAGTGGTATCAGAGCTGCGTTTGTGGCTGCGTTGGTAGCTGCAAGTTGTAGAAGACGACGTTGTCCGAATTGCGTTCAAGATTGGATATTTCTTAGAGAAGAAGGAGCTGCGTGCAAGGGAGTAACTTTCTTGACGGAAAAGAGAGTTGTGCGTGGGGTTGGTTGGTTTTCTTGGATAAGAAGAAAGCTTCCCTTGAAGGATCATGATGCTCGAAGGGTTGTTAGCGTGGATCGGCGAAATTCTTGTGGTTATGCTCGAGGAGGGGTCAGCTTCGATGATGTGTGTGCTGTTGTTGCTGGTCCGTGTCCATAAGGAAGTGCAAGGATTTGCTGATTGGTTGGCTAATTTCGATACAAGGATGAGTGCACAAGGAAACCAGATTCCAGAGTTGGAAGTCTTTGCGGATTCGACGCACGAATACGCGAAGAAGATCAAGAATCGTGGGGACAGTCACTCGTAAGCTGCTCCAAAAGTAAATGTATGTAATCCAAAACCCTTTCCAATTGTTCTTGATTCCCGGACGTTGGAAGAGTTTTTGTTGCATCAATACTTTGAAGATGCTAAGGTCCCTAGGTCGGAAAAAGTGTGGTGCGCAACAGCGTACTTCGACGGTGGTGGAATTGCTTGGTGGAGAAGTTGCGTTACTTCTTGTGTCGTGTTGGGAGGTGAACCTCTGTCTAATTGGTCAGAGTTGACGTCAAAGTTAGGAGCTTGGGCAGCGTTGCCTCGAGTGAAGCTTTTGGACTTCAAGAAGACATGTTCGATTTGTGGGCACAACGAGCAATTTTCAGCTATCATCATTGTGATCCCGAGTTCGAAAGAGGTGAGTAGACTCTTTAACTCTGTTATGGGTTTGCAAGTTTGGACTCAGGTGGAGCTAAATCATTTGGGAGTTAAGGACTTGAAGATTGCGATCATCGTTGCGGACGGATGGATCGAGCTTCGAGCCCCGAGTATGTTGGAAGATGCTAGCCGCGACGGTAAGGAGCAGAGTGCGTCCAAGCCTCGTGACAAAACAGGAAAGGGAATAGTGAAGCCCCAACCTGAACGTGGGAAGCAAAACATAGGCGACTCCAAGGCGGCGAGTTGGAAGGATCCAGAAACCCACCCCGGATGCTTTCGTGGAAGGGGGCAGCACAAAGCCCGTATCCGTTCTCAAATGAGTGAAGTAATGGCAAGGCCTCATGTTTGCGGAGTCGAGCTCAACGACCCGAAGGAGACCTATTTTGTGCTAGGTGTCCGCGAAGTCCCGAAGGCAATGAGGTCAGTTGAGTATGTTTCAATTTTGCAGCTAGCGCAAGAGTTAGAGCATGTAGTTTGTGTCCGTGATCCGATTCAGCTGAAACCGGACGAGCGTGGGAAACTAAGAAGGTGGAGGCACATTGGGAATAAAGCTGCAATGAAGGCCAAGACGGGTGCGAGTGCATTGAGTAAGTCAAGGCGCAGCAGAGTAGTACAACAAGCGTGGAAAAAGCGGTCTTGCACGAAGTTGTGCGAATCAGACAGTCATGAAGTCAGATTCACGGAGCGCATTGGTGGAATGGTGCGTGGAGAAACCAGCTTGTTGGAGTCGAATGGATTGGATCGGAGTTCGGAACTTGTGCCTGAAGTGCGCGACTCGGAAGTGAAAAGTGAGCTGCCATCGAGTGATGAGAAGACCGCCCTAACAAGTCGAGAGATTGTTAAGGTTGCAGCCGACGCGGAAAGCATGGTCTCGGGCGAGAAAAAGTCCAGACAAGGAGGCAAAGGAGCATGGCGCGGAGTAACGTGACTACTTCGACGATTATGCGGGAAGATGCGCGGTAAGTCCAAGGAAAAGACGTGTTTGCCTGCGCCAAAGAAGCGTTCAGCTCGCGGAGGAGTTGAAGCATTCCACAAAAGAAAGAGCTTGGAAGTTGCATCTGCATCGTTTGCTCATGAAGATCATTACGAGGCTTGTGTGAGGAGCGATGGGGCAGAGGAGATGGCGCGCTTTCGAAGGGAGTATGGGCCCCGGGTTGAAGAGTGCTTCGAATCTGTGTCGACGAGGGCGTCAACTTGGAGTGGTGGGGGAGGTTTGTCAGACCCGTAAAGTCTGACTTATTGGGAAGTATGAATTTTGCTATGATAGACATGCTTCCCAAGCCCAACAAGCGTTTGGAGGGCAAAAGTTGTGAATCGTAGCGGTGTGCAATGGTTTTGGGGCGTTTGGAATAATTGGTGCATGAAGTGGAGTTGATGGGAATCGAGCTGTGGTCAAGAGTTGCTCTGCGTCCATCGAGTGTGTATCCCGTGATTTCCCGTACTTATCAAGTGCTTGTCCCGTACCAGCGAAGAGACTGTCTCGTACCAGCCCAAGTGCTTGTCCCATGCATTGTGTGTGTTCGTCCCGTACTTGGATGTTGCTTGTCCCGTAGCTGCTTGTCCGTGCTTCAGGTGTGTTTGTCCCATGCTTTGACTGTGCTTGTCCCATGCTTTTCTTGTGTCTGGCAAGTGTCTGCCCAGTGTCCAACAGAACCTCCCAGATGAGTTGCCAGCCAGTACTTAGCACATGCTTCAGTCCGTGCTTTGGGTGTGCATGGCTCGTGCTTTTGGTGTGCTCAGCCCGTGCTTTGCAAGTGCAGCGTCCGGAAAAGACTGAATTGGCCCAGCGAAGGTTACAAAGTCCGGAATCAGTTAGGAATAAGTCCAAGCCCACGAGATTGATAAGGAAATCTGAGATTGGTGAAGATCAACATGTTTCTTGGCAGCCAAGCATCCAAATCTGCCCAAGATTGTTCAAGATCCTATCTTTATATATCTTTAGGGAACTTAGATATATTTGGCTGTGTTTATATCTTTAAGGACACTTAAATATATATATATATATATATATATATATATATATATATACGTGTGTGTGTTGTAACCAGCTATAGATATATATGGATAAATATATCTTAGCTGGGAAGATAGGATCGAGTTTTATATAGATTTAGATAGAGTTTTGCTTAGGAGAGCTGGGAAATCCGAAAATCTATATAAAGGGGGGGGGGGGGGTGTCCCTTGTGTTGTAATCAGTTTCTTCCTCACCATCTAGGGCAAAACTGAAGAGTGATTGTGAGCGTCTAAATTGTGTGGGTGTAATTCAGTCGTGTAGCCTCTATTGAGTAATAAAGGCAAGTGTTCCACTTTATTGATTGTGTTGTTGCGAATTTCCTTTGTGTTTGCTGCGTTTTTACCTTGTTATTCAAGATCCTTGCTGCGTCCCAAGTACCTTGCTGCGTTTTATCTTGTTCGTGATTGTGTTGGCTGCGTTGGCTTCGAGTTTGGCTGGTGGTTTAGCGGAGTGAATCACGCCAGCAAGTGCTATACTTAGGCGAAAAAATAAGCCCTAATTTAGCCCTTGTGACAATATGTATGGTGCATTTTTCGTAACCTTCATAGTTCAAATAATACAATGAAAACATAGTGAAGCTTAGTAACTAATTTACAATGCATAAATGGTTAAAATAATATCTATGTGAAAACATGTAAGCAACTTTATTAATCCTTGGTTGGCCAATTTTTTTTTACTAATCCTTGGCAAAATGGTACATAAACAAATAAGGCAAAACATTTTGGGTACTAAAAAACTAATGAAGTGATGAATTGTATTGAATTGACTTACTTGTATTACAATAGGAATTGTGAATATATACATGAGTTATGAGTAAGGGAATAGGAAATAATATATTAGAAAATACAATGTAATCTAAGAAGATATACAGTGAATAAATAAAACATTATTTCCTAACCTACATCCCTAATACGCCCCCGCAACGGACATACCATCAAAAAGTCCGATCTTGTCACAAATTTGTTTGAATTGCCCCCGAGAGAGTGGCTTTGTAAGAGCATCGGAAAGTTGATCATGTGTTGAGATATGAAGAACACGGAGAGAGCCTTCTTGGACTTGTGCTCGAACAAAGTGATAAGCGACGACAATGTGCTTCATGCGTGAGTGAAAAACAAGATTCGCACTTAACTTGGTGGCCCCCTCATTGTCACAATATAAAACTGGAGATGGATCCAAGACAACACCAAGTTCATGGAGAAGAGAGCGAACCCAAACGGACTCGGCAACGGCATCCACAGGTGCATGATATTCAGCTTCTGTAGATGATCGAGCAATACAACGCTGACGGTGAGAGTTCCAAGATATCACATTGTGCCCAAGATAGACTAGATACGTTGTTTTGGATGTACGGTCATCAGGATTAGTTGCCCAATCAGCATCAGAAAATACTCGAAGATGCAGCGGAGACCGGGTACGAAAAAAGAGGCAATAGTGAATAGTGCATTTTAGATAGCGCAACAATCGTTTCACGGCCACCCAATGAAGCTCCGTAGGTTTATTCATAAACTGGGATAGCTTGTTGACGGGGAAACTAATGTCGGGCCGAGTAAATGACAAGTATTGCAAGGCTCCAATGATACTTCGATAGGTGGTGGCATTAGTCAGCGGAGCCATCGTCAAGCAAGAGTAGCGGCTTGACAGCGATCGGCGTGGCAACATCTTTTGCATCATCCATATTGACTCGTTCTAGAAGCTCCCGAATATACTTGGTTTGTGAGAGAAATAAACCATTCTTCATTTGGAGAACTTCAACTCCAAGGAAATAGTGATGCGGACCAAGGTCTTTAAGGGAGAAATGAGCCAACAAATCTGCAATAAACCTTGTAATGAACGCATTAGAGCTCCCCATAACAATAATATCATCGACATAGACTAAAAGGAATGCTCGAACATCCCCTATGTTGTATGTGAAGAGCGAGGTGTCCGATTTGGAGCACTTGAAACCATACGTGGTTAAAAAGAACCCGAGCTCAATGAACTAAGCGCGAGGGGCTTGTTTGAGGCCATAAATGGCCTTGCGGAGACGACACACGACTTTTGGAGATGTCGTGTTAACAAACCCGGTCGGTTGCGCCATAAAAACCTCCTCACTTAGTGTTCCTTGCTGAAAAGCATTGTTGATGTCGAGTTGTCGGAGAGACCACCCAAAGGACACAGCAAGAGAAAGAACGAGGCGAACCGTGGTCGGCTTGACTACAGGCTGAATGTCTCCTTGTAGTCAATGCCCGGACGTTGATGGAAGCCTTTTGCAACAAGGCGCGCTTTATAGCGTTGTATGGTGCCAACTGGATTTCGTTTGATCCGGAACACCCACTTGCTCCCAACAATGTTCATATGTGGCTGTGGAGGAACAAGTTCCCACGTACCATTCCTTATGAGAGCGTCGTATTCTTCCATCATCGCGGCCTTCCACTTGGGAATCTTGAGCGCCTGAGATGCCGTCGATGGTTCAATATAGTCGGGGAGCGGATGTTTAGTAGCCGCATTGAAAATATTATTCTGAGACCGAGTAACCATAGAGTGAGTCCGCGAAGCATTACCTGAGGTGCCGCTTGGCTGTGAAGATGCACAGGGAGGTAAGAGGTCGTCTGAGCTAGCTTCTGTTGATGAATCTTGAACTGCGGCGGTTGAACCAGTTGAGACCGGGTTATAGTCGGATGACTGAGCTGCAGTAATTTCTGATGGCTGATGGTCCGTTGCCAGGGCTGGTGTGTTCACGAAGGGTACATGGCCGTAGGCCTGGTCCAGTTCGGGACTCCAGGACGTGAGGAGCTGAGGTACCATGATTGTATTTGCCTCAGTTTGTGATTAGCTGAAAGTGAACACGTCCTCCTCAAAAACTACATGTCATGATATGAATATTTTGTTCGTCGATGGATCGAGACAACGGTATGCACTTTTTTGAAGAAAGTAGCCGAGGAACACACACGGACGAGACTTGGGGTCCATTTTGTGGATGTTAAAGGGCTTGAGCCATGGATAACACAAGCAACCGAATACTCGAAGCTTATTATAGTTGGGCCGCTCAATGAATAGCCGTTCATACGGGGATTGGTGATCAAGTATGGGAGTTGGCAACCGATTGATTAGGTAAACCGCCGTTTGGAAGGAATGAGACCATAGAGATAGAGGCGCATGAGCGTGATGTAGGAGTGTGAGTCCGACCTCAACAATGTGACAGTGGTGTCGCTCGGCAACTCCATTGTGTTGAGGAGTGTGAGGCGGCGTTAAAAAATGAGATATAATTTGTGAGTCAAGAAACTCTTGTAGCGCTTGAAATTCGCCCCCTCCATCGGAATAAAGACTCAGTATCTTGTGGCCGAAGTAATTTTCAACAACCCGTTTGAAGCTGGGAAAAATCGCAGCAACATCGGATTTTTGTTTGAGCGGGTAGAACCAAATGTATTTGGTGTAGTGATCCACGAATATGACGTAATAGCGGAAGCCTTCCATCGAATACTCTGGAGCTGGTCCCCAAACATCAGTATAAATTAAGTGGTCGACTAGACCTGAGAGACGACTCATAAAACGGAAGCCGGTGACTTTTATTGCAAGAACAAGCATTGAATGGCCCTTTATTAGGATAATTCCTAGCAGCATTAATATGATTGCGGAGAAGAAAACCTAATGTTTTGGACGACGGGTGTCCCAATCGTTGGTGCCAGTTACTCGTCTTTGTTGATGTAGTCACCATGGCCTTAGGAGACATGGTCGAAGAAGCTAGCTCGTAGACGCCGTCTTTATTCATCACTCGAAGAAGAGTCGCCCCCGTGCGAAGATCCTTCACAACAAAATAAGACGGAAAAAATTCGACCGACGCATTATTTGTATTACATATTTGAGAGACAGATAAGAGATTATGTTTGATGTTCGGAACCCGCAATACATTCGACAATAATAATGAACCAGATGGAGTCGAAAGAGATGTTTGACCAGAAAGAGTGACGGAAACCATCACCATTGTCAACCACAAGTTTGTCAGGACCATCATAATTGGAATAGATGGACAAATTTTCAAGGTTCCGAGTAACATGATGTGAGGCACCGGAGTCAACCAACCAGCATTGATTATGGTCGATGTATAATGACTGTTTGAAATAATGAGATATAAATAGATCAGAGTTAGAACTAAATTCTAAAGTTAAAGAAATAAATTATTTCCATAACATTTGTACAAAAAGTGAGGCAGTGGAAGAGTGTTGTACCATACGTTGCATTAAAGATCTCGATTGTCGCGGTGCGATAAGTACAATTTCAGTGAGCATTTAGCAACAAGCATGTTGATTGTGCATTCTCATTATCGTGTGTACTGTAACAAAGAGAGATAAGGTAAATTCTAATTAAGTGTAAGAAGAAAAAAAAGCAAACAAATGTGTCCCTGAAGCATGGACCAGAAAACCTTAACTAAATATAGTTTTGTTTGAACAAGATCTCTTACGATCTATCAGGGAAGAAGAATGTATGGACGTTTTTTCATATCCACGCTACTATATGAGATCTTATATTATTGAAACATCAGATGTTTATTTGTGGAACCGCCCGTAGAGGTGGAAACGAAAGGCATGGTTGCATTTGCCTCTTCATAGGGCGGTGCTAATGGCTGACGTGTGGTGATTGATGGGAGGGAGACTGATTGAAGCGTTATTTGGAGTGGGTGGTTAGTTATTATATTTTTAGGAATTAAGCGGACGTCGTTTGGTGAATGTGCTAGGAAGCGGATTTCGTGTGGTGAATGGGCACAACATTGTAAGGAAATGGCAAAATAGGAAAAGTATAAATAGAGTTTAAGCAAATATTATACTAAGATTATAAAAATGTCATAGATTATCAAATTTATATAAAATATATTGTTATGTAAAGATTTATATATATATATATATATATATATAATACACTGAATATATAATACAATTTTAACCTCACATTTTTTTTTTTTTACAATATTTCATTTCTCATGAATGTCAAATGTGTACAATTTATAAGACTAATATTTAATGAAAAATAAGTAATTGTGCACATGAACTGAATTTGGTTATCTCTCTGTGTTGTCACTCCGCGTTACTCTCTCTGAGGTTATTCCATGATCAATTAGCTTGACTCTGCCGAAATTTGTCCAATTTCTTTTCACTCAGTTTGGTTCCCAGGAAAATCCTAGTGAATTAAAGGGATAAATTTCCCGTAGAATATGCTCAAATACATAGAAATAGTAGATAAACCTAATATATTCACAAAATTCATGGCTACGATTGATAGATTGTTGATTTTTTTAAAGGTCTGAATTGGTTATGTTGACGAATTTGCTACAATAGAGGGTCTTCTACCAATTTGTATGTTTCATTTTCTTTAACGTGCTCATCAGATTATGGTTTTCGTCAATCGAAGCTCTACATACCTTATCTGATTTACAGTGATTTGAGTATATGGGTGATCAACATCATAAAAAATTAAAGTAGTAACTGATCATACTTAGTATTTGGATCGGTACAGATTTTTAAACGGTTTATTCAGTTAGAATCAATTACTTTTTTTTCCCCTCAAACCACTATATATAAAGAGGAAATTAGTATACCTTATCTAGAGAAGTTGTTTCATCCCGTTGTTGCTTGTGTTAAGATTAGGACTTTTGTGAAGAAGAGAGGCGTGAGGAGGAAGAGAGGAGGCTGGTAGCTTCTATTTCATCCGCTTTTACTGTTGTTGATAACTCTCTTCTGCTGCTTTCTAGTTTCACATTTGTAGTGCTTCTCTCCATTGTTGCACATTCAGTAAGTAACATCCCATTCTTTTTTTCTTACTTTATCTTCAACTTTGTTCAACGATGTCTCGCCAAAACTTTGAAAAGCATTTCACGGATTTCGTGATTCCATTTTTTTTAATTCTTTGTTTGAATTTTTACAAAAAAAATTTTCATCCTTGAATTGATTGTATGTACAGGTTGTAACTGATAAGCATCGACTATTTCTAATTGCGTCATTGACTCTGTGGGGCAAGAACAAAAATAAAGACAAAATTAAGAAGTTGGCTCAAGACATTGTAATAGAGTGACGCGTCGATAGTTAGTGTTATGATGTCTTGAAAAAAAAACAATCACCTCATGTAGTTTCGCTCATTCTCACGATTGGTTTGAGATTGTGAAATCTTAGCTTACTTTAGTATTTGAACTAGTTTATTTTAGTTCACACAGAACTCTAAAACATCCTTTATTTCAATCCTAAAGAAATTGACATATTTAATCTGTTTGTTTCAAATAGCATAACAATTGCAATGTCAAATGGATTTGTATGAATAATGAGACTTCGAATAGTAGATATTTACTAACAAATCCACTTTGAGTTGCACATGGAAAATACCGTTTTCACTTGTCTATAGCCTACATCTATACTTGTGTCTGTTCTCTTTGTTGGTAAGTGTGCATAATTCTTTTAAACAAGTTATTATAGTTGCGACCGTTACACTAGTTGCGACTGATACACTATTGGTATTCCATACCATATTGAGATAGAGACCGTTCACTCCGATTATGTTTTTTCCATTTATAATATCATCATGTTTTCTCGATTATGTTTTTTTTAGGGTTAATACATCGTTTGGTTACTTACGTTTACCAATGTGATCGTTTGATTCAAACATGTGTTTTTTAGTTATCTACGTTTACAAATGTGATCGTTTGGTTACATTTAGATAAAATGTAGAAAATACCCTTCCTGAAAAGTAGAGAAAAAAGACCAAATAGTTCTGCAATTATTTTTTCATTTTTGCAATTGAACTAAGACGTTTCCACCCAAAATAAATAAATTCTTATGTGGCTCGCGATTGAGAATTTTAGGCGTCTCCTTACTGGCCGTCTAAATAGGCCCAACGAATATACATGACGACCAACCGCAACTCATTTTGGCTGCGGCTAAGCTACCATTTGCAGAGATCCGCACCATAAACGAAGCTCCGGCACTGACTGTCGACACTCCGAACACTTTGGATCTAATCAGCTGAGGAATGATGGAGTGCTTAGATTTGGCGATAAAACGACGACTCCAAGTTCCGATTACACAGTTGCTCTAAATATAATAGAGTGCGGAAAAAGAATATGAGAGGCTAAAATCGAGCCTTGGTGTCGGACACAATCGCCAAGGGCCCGCCTCGTGTGGCGACTTTATATAGGGGAATACGAAGTCCACATAATTACTGATAATTGATTACAAGTTGCTTAATTGATATATAGGGAAATACTGTAAGTTGCAGGATTCTCAGTGATTATCCATTCGCTAGCTGAATTAATATCATTGCCAGCTGATGTTGATTATCCATTCACGCTAAGTCGCTCGGTGGTTTTCTTCTTCGTCTTCTTCTCTCCCGTGATTATCGCCTCTATCTTTCATCAGAGAACTAGAAAAATATAAACATTAATTCAGTAAAATAAATAATATTGAAAATAAGGACAAAAATGTCATTTTATAACCATTTAATCACACTGGGTCAAACATGAGTAACTAAATGTAACAAGTTTGAACCATTTAATCACATTCTGAAACATATGGAACACCAAACTATCACGTCAAAAAACAAAAGTAACAATTTAATCACATTGTGCAAACATAAATAACTAAACAATGTATTAACCCTTTTTTTTATGTATGTCACTTTAATTCTTCAAACGATCGCCACGCGTGCAACGCTTGCTAACACCTAGTTATATATATCATGGTATTGTTATTGAAGTTATGAATTCACTGATTCCAGGCAAAGCACGAATCAAATAATATATAATAACTAAAAATAACATAATAAAAAGTAGCAGTACTTTCGAATTTCGACCCTTACAACTGTAAACGCTATCAACTAGAAAAACTTGAAACAAAATACACCATTTAAATTTAATATGACAAATAACGGCCAGCCTCACAATCAGCCAAACATACATCATATGTAACAACACCAATATTAAAATGGCCTGGTGCAGCATAATAGTGGCCATCCCCAAAGTCAGTGCATTTTCTGTAGTCATATATTCCAATATATTTAGGGCAAACTGCCAACGTAAGCATCCACGTCAGATCAATTGGATAGATGGGTGAAAGAATTCTTCTGGATCCATTTAAGAGACATCTGCTAATACTCTGTGTTAGGTTCCGAGATCAGGGTCAACGGGTGGTCGGCTCAAATCTCGTTCCTCACTGGAGATGTGGGTGATCCGGTTCTCTCGGGTTGCACTGTCTTAGCTTGCGTCCTTCCTTCCTTCCTTCCTTCCTTCCTTCCTTCCTTCCTTCCTTCCTTAGCTTCTCTTCTCCTTTCGTCCTGCAGAAGGGGCAGTACCAGGCACAGAGGGGGGGGGGGTGCCTGATGAACCCTCTCCGATGCCTAAGTCAGTATCGTTTTTAGAGAGATAAAGCTAGAGAGATGTCAGAGCAAAATTATCCAAATTGCCCAGATCCCTTGATGAATAGTGGAGGTGGGGTATTTATAGGCAACGGTGTCATTAAGGTGGCCTAATGACATCGTTAACCTTTAAACACAGTTAATTAACCTTTAAACACGTAATTAAGATTTTAGGATACGGAGAAGGTAGGCGGAGTAAACCGAGCATGGGAGTCCAAAAATGGTGCCGGGGCCCTTGGGGGGAAGAGAAATCCGACCCCCAAGGGTAGGGGTTGGGTGAGGGCACCCAACCCCTCCTAGGGAGGATGGGGTTGGCCAACCCCATCCCTCCTAGGAGAGATCGGGTTGGCCGACCCGATCTCTCCTAGGAGAGATCAGGTTGGCCGACCCGATCTCTCCTAGGAGAGATCGGGTTGGTCCACCCGATCTCCCCTATGGGAGATCGGGTTGGCTGACCCGATCTCCCCTAGGGGAGGTCGGGTGTGGCCACCCAACCTCACCTAGGTGAGTTTAACTCGGCCGGACGAGCGCTTCGGCCTCGTCCGTGCCGTTGGTGTTCTCGCGAAGTGTTCGGGTTGAAGTTTCGATTTACAATCAATAATGGGATGATAAAAATACAACGGTTCGGAAGTCAACGGGTTCAAATTGGGCGTATATCCATCACATGCCCCCGAGTCAACCAATGGCCTAACCCTTGATTGACTCTATTTCAGGATGGTATGATACGCGCAATTTGAAACCGGGGTTTTACCTTTCGTCTGGATGCTTGCTTATCCATGGATGCGCGTCTCCGACCTTGCCCCCTGCCTTATGAGATAGAGGAGTTGTAAACGTTAGAGTAGCGCGGAGGTGTGCCTAAGCACGCGTCCGTCTGAGGTGGGAGTAATAAATCTACCTTTGCTACAGGCGTGTACTCAAAAAATACATGCTCGCATAGGTGCGTAATACGAATACACCTAAGTGACTCATGCTTCAATTTCGTGTCGGTATTTTGCCTAAGTGAGGAAAAATTTAATTTTGGCCAAAAAATTTTCTAAGTATGGGATGCTCAAAAAATATACCCATAGAACATTAACTGTGGTAGGTGTGAGTTTAACCACGGTTAATGGGAACTAGGGTGTTAGTTTTTTAAATCTGACCCTTAAATTCTTCCTTTCTAAAAATCAACGGTGTTGATTTGGCGACTTTGGAAAAACCCTAATCCTTTGTACTATAAAAGGGTTAGTGATTACCTCATTCTCATTGTCCTTTTCTCTTATTTTCTTTTTGACGGTGGGATTTCTGGTCGGACTTACTTTTCGGGGCGCGCGTCGCATTGAGGTGCGTGTCTTTTCTTTTGTGTAAGCGTTGCTTTTGGGGGACTTAATCCCGCTTCTCCTTCGATTGTTTCTTTACTTGTCTCGTTTTTGATTTGTGGTTCTTCATGGTGATACAGTTCTGCTTGATTCATCCTCTTTCCATCTTCTTGCCCCCATGTTTCTACTTACTGGCGTGTGGGGTCTTCTAACCTAGGATCATGACTATCTTCCCTTGCCCCTTACCTCTGCCTGTTGGCCTGTGGGGTCTCTCTATGCTGGGGGTTATAACTATCTCCCCTTGCCCCCTGTCTCTGCTTGTTGGCCAGTGGGGCCTCCCTATGCTGGGGGTTATAACTATCTCCCCTTGCCCCCTGCCCCTGCTTGTTGGCCAGTGGGGCCTTCCATGTCCTCTTTCTATTCTTACCTTTTGGCTTTGTATTCGTCGTTTTTAGGAAGATGGGTTTACATCTTATGTCCACTGTCCGCCTCCTGTTTTCTTTGGGCTGAACTTGTGTTTTTTCGATTAGCAGAACTCCCCGGTGATTGATGAGGAGTAAGAGGCCAGTACGGGTGGGAGTAGTTAACTCTGGGACCGGACCTTCGATTGCGAAAAGATCGGTTTTTTATGGTGCGGGGAGGTGTCCTCTAATTGGAGGTAAGGGTGGTGGTGATGTTAGGGTGTCATCTTCTTTCTATATTGATGCCCCCCAATCGAGGGTCCGGGAGCCATCTTTTCCTTCTTCCATGTTTGGTGAGTTCTTGAATATTTGAGTTTCCTTGGTGTATATTGGTATTTACTCTGTACGTTGTTATAGGTAGGCTTCGTCTTCCACGTTTGAGTCGGAAGGAGCTGTCTCGTCCTCCTGTTGATGGAATTGTTGGGTCTGAGTGGGCGCCTTATTATGGGCGTGGGGCTCGTTTTGACAATCAATCTTCTTTGCAAACTCCTGAGGTTGGAGTTCGTGTTCTGCAGTCTGCCGTTCCTCCTGCCGATCGTGTGCCCCCGTCTAAAGGGTCGGAGGCAATTTATGAATTGGCTCGTGATGTGTTGGCTCGCTACGCTTCTGTAACTTTTGTTAACCGTGTTATCCTTTAGCATATTTCTTTTACGTGTGTTATCTGTCTCATCCTTTGTTTTGTTGCAGGGTATGGCCGACCTTGTTAATTTGTCCACCCTTGTTATTGACCTTGCTGAGGAGAGGAAGGTGTATGAGGACAGTTGTGTCTCTCTTAACTCCAAGCTCATTAGTTGTTTGGAGCATAGTCGTATCACAGATTTGCGGTGCCGAGATTTGGAGGGTCGTATTGCTCTTCTCCAGGAAGAGGTTGAGGCCTTGAGACAAAGGTCTTATCGTGATGAAGTACTTCGGGCTGCTGAGTTGGTTTCCCTTGAGGAGATGTTTCGTGTGGAGGCGAAAGGGTGTGCTATCGTTGAGTATAAGGCTTCTTCCTCTTATCAGGCTGCTATTGATGTACGCTGTTCTGTGGCTAAGCGTAATTCTTTAAAGGCGATTCTCGAGCGTATGCACACGATTGCTCCTGACTTTCCTTTTTCTCAACTTGGCGATTTGTCTGACTTCGCTGTTAGGCATATTGCTAAGTTGAGGAAGTAATACATCTGTCTCTTATGGTGGTCTCGCGAGTTTGTGGATTGAGGTTCTTCTTAGAGTTTGAAAACTCCTCCTTTCCTGGTTTTGCCATCTTTGCTTGCTACACTTGTCTTTACTCATGGTATATATGGCAGGGTGGTTATCTTTCTTCTCATGATATCTCCCTGTGCCTTAGTGTGTAGTTCTTTGGTTATGGACTCTTTTCTTGGTGTGTTTCCTTTACTTATCCTTCTTTCGTGTTTTCCTTCATGTCATACCTGCTATTTCATCAAGAAAAAACATTATGTGTTCTTCATATCACTTTACTTTGAAATTACTTTCTAATGGGATCCTTCTCGGTATGGTGCGATTATCTCTTCTGATACCCTTTAAATGGTATATGTGGTACTGTTAGACCAAAGATACGCTCTTGGTTGGCGTCGAATCTGATCACGAGACGGGCTCTCGGAGGGCGCTTAACGTTTCACAGGATAGGCTCCCGGAGGGCACATGTTAGACCAAAGATACGCTCCTAGTTGGCGTCGAAAACTATTCACGAGACAGGCTCTCGGAGGGCACTTAACGTTTCACAGGATAGGCTCCTGGAGGGCACAGGTTAGACCAAAGATACGCTCCTGGTTGGCGTCGAAAACTATTCACGAGACAGGCTCTCGGAGGGCACTTAACGTTTCACAGGATAGGCTCCTGGAGGGCACATGTTAGACCAAAGATACGCTCCTGGTGGGCGTCGAAGCTGGTACTTTGAAATCTACCTCAAGATACGCTCTTGGGGGCGTCGAATCTGGTAGTGTTTTTTCTACCTCAAGATACACTCTTGGGGGCGTCGAATCTGGTAGGTTGCAAATCTACCTCAAGATACGCTCCTGGGGGCGTCGAAGTTCGTAGTTTTTGGAAACCACTCTCAAGATACGCTCTTGGTGCGTCGAAGGTCGTAGTATAGAAACTACTCTCAAGATACGCTCTTGGGGGCGTCGAAATTCATAGTATGAACACTACTCTCAAGATACGCTCCTGGGGGCGTCGAAATTCGTAGTTTTTGGAAACCACTCTCAAGATACGCTCTTGGTGCGTCGAAGGTCGTAGTATAGAAACTACTCTCAAGATACGCTCTTGGGGGCGTCGAAATTTGTAGTATGAACACTACTCTCAAGATACGCTCCTGGGGGCGTCGAAATTCGTAGTTTTTGGAAACCACTCTCAAGATACGCTCTTGGTGCGTCGAAGGGCGTAGTATAAAAACTACTCTCAAGATACGCTCTTGGGGGCGTCGAACCTGTTGTTGACTTGATGTCATATCTGTGTAAGGATAACTTCATGATTATATCATCACATTCATTGGAAAATACCTTTGTAGGAAATCCAACTCCCTTAAGAGCATTCATGTTTTTTGTACAGATGGGATGCCTTGGGGGGACCCAGACATCCTTTGGAGGAAATCAAAGATAGTTGTAGAGTTGGAGTAACTTCGTGAGTTCTCCTTCTCAAAAATTGTTTTTTGGAAAACTTGGACAATTATATGTAATGACTTGAAATAACTTCAAGGATATGGTCTTTTGCTTGTGCCACCTTCCTAGACGTAGTACTTCTTTAGGTGTTCCCCACTGAAGGTGTTTGTGGAGATATACCCATCCTCATCCTCTAGGCGGTAGGCATTCGCGTATGGAACTGATGCTATCTTATACGGCCCCTCCCATTTTGGAGATAATTTCCTGACTTGGTCTAAGTGTGAGAACTCGTTCTTTCTGAGTACCAGTTCTCCTATGTGGAATTGCCTCTCCTTGACTTGGCGGTTGTAATATCTTGCGGATACAAGGCGCATTCGTGCCTGTGCTTCTTCTGAATTCCACCTTTTATCCTCCACCATGTCTAAGTCTAAGAGCCTTGCTTTGTTGTTTTCATGCTTTTCAAAGTATGTAGTTCTTAGAGATGATACTGCTATTTCTGCTGGTGCCACCGCCTCGGTCCCGTATACTAGGCCAAATGGTGTTTCTCCTGTGGCCATCTTTGGTGTTGTCCGCACTGCCCATAGAACATTTTCCAGCTCATCTACCCAACTTCCCTTGGTTGCATGGAGTCGTTTCTTTAGGCCATCTAGCACTATTTTGTTTGCCGACTCTACTTGCCCGTTTGTCTGAGGGTGCTTTACTGATGCGAAACGGTGCTCTATATTCAGCCTTTCGCAATACCACTGCAGTTTCTTGCTCTTGAATTGTGGGCCATTGTCACTTATTAATGCTTTTGGCACCCCGTACCTTGAGACAATGTGAGATTGGATGAAATTAACAACTTGATCGTCTGTTGTCTTTCCCATTGCCTTTGCCTCTATCCACTTGGAGAAGTAGTCTATTGCTACTATTATGCAAGTTTTTTGCCCTTTTGTTCTTGGTAGGGGACCTATCAGATCGATCCCCCACTGTGCGAATGGCCAAGCTCCCGAGATGGAACTTAGCTTTGCTGCTGGGGCTGTTATATTTCTGGAGTACCTTTGGCAGTGATCACATTTTTGCACCAAGTCTGCTGCTTCTTTGCTCATTGATGGCCAATAGTATCCTAGGTTGTAGACCTTCCGGATTATTGATCGTGCTCCTTCATGGCATCCCGCATCTCCTTCATGGAGTTCTGCAAGTACTCTCTCTGTTTCTGGGTATGTTATGCATTTGAGGAAGGGTGTGGAGTACCCTTTCTTGTAGAGTTCATTATCCATAACTGCATAATTTCTAGCCATCCTTTCGATCTTGACTGCCTCTACCTTATCCTTTGGGAGCTTCCCTTCCATGATGTATTGACGCATTTGGGTCATCCAGGCTTCTGCTTCATCTATTACTAGAACCTCCATTTGTTCTATCACTGATTGCATTCTTTGCTCTATAAAGTGAACCTCTTTGCTTGCTTCTACCCCTAAGGCTAGTTTGCTTAAGGCGTCTGCCTCTTGGTTTTGTTCTCTTGGGACTGACTCAATGTCGAAGCTTTGAAAGCTCTCTATTAGGTCCCTGGCTTGCTGCAAGTATTTCTGCATGTTTTCGGACTTTGCAGTGTAAATTCCTTTCACTTGATTGACAACTAGTTGAGAATCGCACTTAACTCTTAGATGCTTTGCCCCTACTCCTTTGGCTATTCTCAGGCCTGTTATCAGTGCTTCGTATTCAGCCTCATTGTTCGTTGCCTTAAAGGTGAGTGCCATGGCATAGCGCAGAGGTGTATCGCTATTTGGTGGGTATAGTAGGAGACCTGCCCCTGAACCTCCTCCGTTGGATGACCCATCGGTATGCATCTCCCATAATTCTTCTGGTTGTTTCTCCTGACTACTACTTGCCTCGCTTGTAGTTCTGACTTCTCCCAAGTCTTCGTCTGGATTGATTCCGGTGAATTCGGCAATAAAATCTGCTAGAGCCTGTCCCTTTATGGCTGTTCTTGGGGCAAAATGAATACGAAATTCACTTAGCTCAATTGCCCATTTGGTCAGTCTTCCCGATGTGTCTGGTCTCTGGAGGAGGTGTTTCAATGGTTGGTCTGTGAGGACTGTTACTTCATGCCCATGAAAATACGGTCTCAACTTTCTTGCTGATATAATCAGTGCATAGAGGTACTTTTCTATTGACAAGTAGTTGATCTCATACTTTGCCAATGTTTTGCTTACGAAGTATACCGGCAGTTGTGCAGCGTTTTCTTCTTTAATTAGCACTGAGCTTACTGCCACGTTGCTCACGGAGATATAGAGGTAGAGGGGCTCCCCTGGTGTAGGCTTTGCTAAGGGTGGTAGTGTCTTTAGATGTTGTTTGAGTTGCTGGAAGGCTTCCTCACATCTTGGTGTCCATTCGAATTTCTTGTTTGCCCTTAGTACCTCAAAGAAGGGTAATGCCTTGTCTCCTATTTTGGATAGGAATTTGTTAAGGGCTGCCAACCTCCCGTTCAGTCGTTGAACCTCTTTGTGTTTCGTAGGTGACTGCATTTCTTCAATTGCCTGGAGTTTTTCGGGGTTTTTACTTGCCCTGTGCCTCTCCAGGTCTATATGAGTTTTTACTCTTCCTGCAAGCTCCTCTAAGGTGCTTGCTGGCTTCTTGGCCATCTTTTCTGCCAGTGTGGACCCAAAGCGGCCTAGGTTTCTGATGAAGGCTCGTATGATCTCACCCTCCGTGATGTCGCCCTGGATGTCTGCGATATTTTGATTGAACCTAGTGTAGTAACTGGCCAAAGATTCATCGTATTCTTGTTTCACACCATCGATGGAGCCTGTTCCCTTGAGGAGTTTCCTCTCCCCTAGATATCTCTGCAGAAACTTCGCCTTTAGCTGCTCCCATGAGTGGATGCTCTCAGAGGGTAGGCTGAAGAACCAGTGTGAGGCCACCCCTGATAGGGTGTTGGGGAACAAGAGTGCCTTGTACCTTTCATCAGTGGTCCTCCCAAATAGAGAGGCCTCATGCTGTTGGATATGCTCTAGGGGGTCTCCCTTCCCATTGTACTTTGCAATTTGCACTGTGTGCAGGGAGTCTGGCACCCTGTTCATCTCCAGTTCCCTTGTGAAAGGGTGGTTCGTTTTGTCACTTAGACAATGTAAGCTGGTTTTCTTTGACTCATTCATTTTCCGGGTTATCATTGCCTCTATTTCCTCTGGAGTGATCAATATCGGCGTCGGAGTGTAATTTCTTTGATGGCCTCCGTAGTTGTAGATGGGGCTCGCCGGGATCCCTTGTCCGTATTGATACGGACTGTAGGTGTATCCTTGGTGTCCCTGCTGGGGTGCTTCATAGAATTCTTGCCTCCTCGGAGGTCTTGCTTGTCTGTGCTCCCCCAGTGGGGTGTAAGCCCTTGCGTTCTGCTGTTGCCTAGGAGGCACGAATTGTTGCCTTCCCTCTGGGGGTGGCTCCTGGTAATTTCTTCTTTGCTCCTCTCGTTGCCCTGCCCGAGGGTGCGAGTGGTGCCCTTCCGTTGGGATCTGTTCCTCTTCGTGAGCTTCAGTGTGTGTCCCCTGGGTGTATGCCGGCCTTGCGTATGTTGTATGGGCGCGATTGCCATTTCTTTGGGCCGGCATCCCATACGGGTACCCTTGGGGTTGCGCCTCATAATAATATCCCTCAGGGGGTGCTGTGTGCAGGGATGGCATTCCCTGTTGTTCTCTTTCTCTCTGTGGCCTTCTTGCCAGAGGTGTGGAGGCTGTGGAGGACTCAGCCCCAGCTGGGCGTGAGGGTCCTCCCTCCTGGTTGTTCTGTTGATGAGGCTGTGGGATTCCTTGTGGTTCTGGGTGCATTGGCTGCTTTCCCGGGTTAGGCTGCCTTCCTGGGGGTATAGGCTCTCTCCTTCGCCCGTTGCCCCCAGGTGGGCGGTGGTGCCTAGACACCCTGCTGTTCGTCATTGCTCGTGTTATAGCCAGGCTTTCTGTCCGAAGCCCACAGACGGCGCCAAGTGTTAGGTTCCGAGATCAGGGTCAACGGGTGGTCGGCTCAAATCTCGTTCCTCACTGGAGATGTGGGTGATCCGGTTCTCTCGGGTTGCACTGTCTTAGCTTGCGTCCTTCCTTCCTTCCTTCCTTAGCTTCTCTTCTCCTTTCGTCCTGCAGAAGGGGCAGTACTAGGCACAGAGGGGGGGGGGGGGGGGTGGTGCCTGGTGAACCCTCTCCGATGCCTAAGTCAGTATCGTTTTTAGAGAGATAAAGCTAGAGAGATGTCAGAGCAAAATTATCCAAATTGCCCAGATCCCTTGATGAATAGTGGAGGTGGGGTATTTATAGGCAACGGTGTCATTAAGGTGGCCTAATGACATCGTTAACCTTTAAACACAGTTAATTAACCTTTAAACACGTAATTAAGATTTTAGGATACGGAGAAGGTAGGCGGAGTAAACCGAGCATGGGAGTCCAAAAATGGAGCCGGGGCCCTTGGGGGGAAGAGAAATCCGACCCCCAAGGGTAGGGGTTTGGTGAGGGCACCCAACCCCTCCTAGGGAGGATGGGGTTGGCCAACCCCATCCCTCCTAGGAGAGATCGGGTTGGCCGACCCGATCTCTCCTAGGAGAGATCGGGTTGGCCGACCCGATCTCTCCTAGGAGAGATCGGGTTGGTCCACCCAATCTCCCCTAGGGGAGATCGGGTTGGCTGACCCGATCTCCCCTAGGGGAGGTCGGGTGTGGCCACCCAACCTCACCTAGGTGAGTTTAACTCGGCCGGACGAGCGCTTCGGCCTCGTCCGTGCCGTTGGTGTTTTCGCGAAGTGTTCGGGTTGAAGTTTCGATTTACAATCAATAATGGGATGATAAAAATACAACGGTTCGGAAGTCAACGGGTTCAAATTGGGCGTATATCCATCACTCTGGAGAGGAGGGCTCGAGCATCTTCTTAGGCGGTAAAGCATATGAGCAATATAAATGGCTAGTGGATTGTCATACACGTCTATTATTTCATTTAGAATTTTCATAGCTTCGGAAGAAAATCCAGTGTAAAAACCTTTATAAGTCGTAATCATGCATCCAGCATGAATATTTTTATATTTGGTCCACCATTTTTCAATGTTATCCATCAGTTTCCCTGCAACTGCAAAGCTTGATACTCGACAAAAGTGTTTCCTCAGTGAAAGAGTCGGTAACAGTTCAAGGACTAGTTTACTCGTTCCCCGTGAGCTGAATCAAATCAAATAAAAGACAATCAGAAATGAAAAAAAATAAAAAAAAATAATGTATAAAAACGTACCTCATTGCAAAACTTGCAACAGATTCTGAATCCGTGTCTCTAACTAATTGAATAATGTGCTTCCAAATTTCCTCAGGAAGAACATTTATCAAATCGGTAGAGTCGGTAAATAGTTTCTATCTTTTTTTGTTCCGCGCCCTAGAGTTTTTAGGAGATGGAGTCACTGACTTTGGAGAACTAAATTTATTAGATAGCTGAACACGAGTTGAAGACATGGTAGAGTAAAGAGAATATGGTCAAAGGAGACGCCTTAAACTAAGACAGTGAAATGGATACGAGGTAGTATGTGTGTGAATGAAGTGCAGGAGTGGGAAGGAAGGTGCAGGATCTTCTTTGGAGAGAAGTGTGGATTTGCGGCCCTCTTCATCTCCAAATATATGCAACAATAAATGCAATAAAAATGGTAAAAAAAAAAATGGAAATTTAGTTACTCAAAATAGTCGAGCTGATTTTGTAAATATTACTGCTTCTTGTAAGTATTTTTAATGTTATATATATGTTATAATAAATGCAACAAAAAATGGCAAAAAAATATTGAAGATTTTGTTACTATTTTTGAATTGTGAATAGAAGACATTTTAAAAAGGTAAAAAAGTGGTTTTGACAAAAAGGTAAAAAAGTGGTTTTGACAAAAAAAAATATCTCGGCAGTCTTCGTGGTTTTAACAAATGGATGATATGATTTTTTATTATAAAATTTAGATATTCTTTTCAAAAACAAAATTAAGAAAATTTGGTTTTGACAAAAAAATATATTCTCGTTCAATTTCTGGTTCATCCGGTCGAGTCGGCCCGAATGCGGTCTGACCACTTGTTCAAATACAATAAAAAGGTAAAAAAGTGGTTTTGAAAAAAAAAAAATCTCTACAGTCTTCTTGGTTTTAACAAACGGATGATATGATTTTTTTATTATAAAATTTAGATGTTCTTTTTAAAAACAAAATTAAGAAAATTTGGTTTTGACAAAAAAAATATTCTCGTTCAATATCTGGTTCATCCGGTCGAGTCGGCCCGAATGCGGTCTGACCACTTGTTCAAATACAATAAAAAGGTAAAAAAGTGGTTTTGAAAAAAAATATCTCGACAGTCTTCTTGGTTTTAACAAACGGATGATATGTTTTTGTATCATAAAATTTAGATATTCTTTTTAAAAACAAAATCAAGAAAATTTGGTTTTGACAAAAAAAAAATCTTCTCGTTCGATTTCTGGTTCATCTGGTCGAGTCGGCACGAATGCGGTCTGACCACTTGTTCAAATACAATAAAAAGGTAAAAAAAAGTGGTTTTGACAAAAAAAATATCTTGGCTGTCTTCTTGGATTTAACAAACGGATGATATGGTTTTTTTATTATAAAATTTAGATGTTCTTTTTAAAAACAAAATTAAGAAATTTGGTTTTAACAAAAAAAAAATTATTCTCGTTCGATTTCTGGTTCATCCGGTCGAGTCGACCCGAATGAGGTCTGAACACTTGTTCAAATACAATAAAAAGGTAAAAAAGAGGTTTTGACAAAAAAAATATCTCGGCAGTCTTCTTGGTTTTAACAAACGGATGATATGTTTTTTTATTATAAAATTTAGATGTTCTTTTTAAAAACAAAATAAAGAAAATTTGGTTCTGACAAAAAAAAATTCTTCTCGTTCGATTTCTGGTTCATCCGGTAGAATCGGCCTGAATGCGGTCTGACCACTTGTTCAAATACAATAAAAAGGTAAAAAAATGGTTTTGACAAAAAAAAAAATATCTTGGCAGTCTTCTTGAATTTAACAAACGGATGATCTGTTTTTTAAATTTAGATGTTGATTTTAAAAACAAAATTAAGAAAAAAAATTGAACAAAAAAAAACTCTCCTTTTGTCATCTAACCAGTTTCGAATTGTATTCCGATCATTTTGTCAAACTGTATCGCTGTTATGCCCGCAATAACATTATTATTTTGTGGTAAAAAGAAACACTATATTAACTAGCACAGAAAAATCTGTTCACCCACAATTTATTCGAACTTCATGAAACACTATATTAGCTAAAACAACTCGATAATAAGTATCATTTAAAATTCATAAAAAATCATAATGTTGAATAAATACTCATATCTCCATCAAACACGATTTAAGCCGACCTAGTAGTCTTGAAGTAGCTCCAATCAGCATAGGAAAATGGCATTTTTAGTGGTAATGTTTGTTGAAAAGGGTATAAGCCGGGTGTAGGATCAGGCTCGGTGCATGTCTGTGGGTCTAGTTCAGACGTTGATGTAGTAGTGGTACCTTGAAGAATGATCTTCTCCGGTGGCTGGGAACATGGCAGAGGCACGGATGAAATATCGGGCTTCTTATTTATTGTAGATGCAGAGTCGGTCTCCTGATGAGCTTTTTCAATAATAGGCGGATGGGATCGTTGTTGATGTCGACGACCATACTTGCGTCTTTTATTGGTTGAAGGCTGCAGATTTCGAACACGGGGGGCATGACTCTGGTGAGAGTTACGTGTATTTGTCCGCTTCAACTGAGCTTTGTTTGGCTCTCCAATGCTAAAAATAATTTTCAAATTGGAAATGAATGTTTCTCGATCTGGGTTCTTTTTAGCGGATTGAATAGATCTACGTGCCGCAGATAGTAGCAATGAAGCTCTTTCTTCCTCAGTTTCAGGTACGACATATTGTCCATTCTTTGTCAGGAGTTGTCGGTAATAATCGGTTTCTTTGTCCATCTGTGATTTATCAAATTATCGGGTATTTTGATCATTCCCCGACACTTCATAACTTCAAATGCATGCTTGCAAGGAAAGCCAACTGTCTCAAAGTATTTACACTCACAATTAACCTCTTCTCGATCACCCATATCCCTCTTGTACATAACTTTCCAAGACCATCCGTCATATTCTTGAACTGTGTAAGTCTTCTCGTTCTCAGTGACTTCTTCAGTAGAGTCCACAAATACCCCCGACATCAGCTCAATCTGTTTGATTATCCTCTTCATGGACTCTGGGGTAAAAATCGAGTGATCGTGCTTCTCAATTTTTTTAAGAGTGGTCTTCATGATAGGTTTTTCGGTCAACTCCTTATAGTCCGCCTCGTCCTGGACTAGCCTTGTCTTTTGCAACATAATATCCACATACATAAGTAGCTCTCTAATACTCAACTTTGAGCTAACTCTTGATTTGACTTTAGCATTCATTCCTTCGATCCGTTGGGTTGTTTGAGCCTCCCCAAAGAAATATCCTCGGTTATGTGCTGCAGACCACAATTCACGTTTTGGGCACAGCTCATCCTTTATATATTTGTGATTCTCCAAGTCATGTTGAGACATAAGTTTTTTAAACCGAGATTCGAATTCTTCCTTAGGCATATAATCAAACACCAACTTGCTTAGTTCAGACATAAAACCTTCTTTAAAGACTTGGCCTTCACCATTCTTCATTATGTGCCAGCCACACAATCGATGTTTCGCTTTGGGAAAAACCGTGGCTATGGCAGCTGACATTTGCCTATCGCCATCAGTTACGATAGATGAGGGATAATTGTCCTTCATAGCAGCCCGAAAATGAGTCAGAACCCAAGTATAGGTTGGTACTGTTTCGTCATGGATAAGTGCAAAGCCAAAGAGCAGTGTTTTGTGGTGATTGTTAATGCCACCAATCAACACTAAAGGTTGACCATAGCTATTACTCTTGTATGTGGAATCCATAACAAGCACATCACCATAGGTAGAGTAGTCAAACCTGCTTATACCGTCGATCCATAGTAGGCGACACGGTCGTCCTGACTCGTCTAATTCGTGTTTGTAAAAAAGTCCGGGTCATGTACCTCCTTTGCAGACATGTATGTAAGAACTGCTTCTGCGTCATACGTGGACCTATCCTCGTTCATCCGGTTGTAAAGATCCTTCTTCTGGTACGGAGTATTCTCATATCCACCATTTTGTATGGCAATAACATCATATATTTGAGTTATTCCAATACCGGCCTGTTTCATTGTTCGTGCAAGATCTGCATCACACTCTGGGACCTTCCTAAAGCTTCGTACGAAATGCCTGAGGAACAAGAATGTGAGCACCATTAAATTATATATGTGGTCACACATCATCTATCATTTTGTCTTATATTGACCTGAGTGATGCTGTTACGAGACTGTGGCAGTGTTCATCATTAAAATACTTCATTTCACATTTATCAAATGTACGTGAGTATGTTACCCTGAAGCGTGCGAGGCACCCGACTCGAGTTTCTGGTCTCCTACGCTTCTTATTGTCTTTCCAAATTGGGTCATCATATTTAGGATCACGTTTTCCCTGTTTCGAGCAGACCCAAGTTTATGAACATATTCGTCCATCTACTCTTTTTCGGCTCGTCTTGCGTCGGACACCAAATCCGGTCTTCCGCGCATGAATCAGGTACCATTGTTCAGCTTCTTCCAGTGTTTTGAAGTCGGTAGGATTGACTTTTTCTTCGGAACCATCCGTATTTGGGATGTTTGCATAATGTCGATACCATCCTTCAGCTTCTTCCAAAGTCTCAAATTCCACAGTTTCTTCGACCGTGCTTGCTGTTTGATTTTCATCATGTAGTTCATCTATAAAACCATGTAATTTGACTCAATCAAATTTCACAATTTTCCACCAAAAAAAAAATTCACAATTAAAATAAGTGAAGTTGAAGATAAAGATGACAACATTACAAATATCTCCATTATTAAACGAAGAGTTCAACTGCAATGAGATTGCAAACCAGACAAATATTGACTTAACTTTTTTTTTTTTACCAAAAAAAATATTAACTTTCATCTATAATTAATAACGTAAATGCAGCCAGCATGAACTATGAAGCCAATGTAATTTCAAGCTAAAACAGAGGAAAAATTTGTTTTGTGTATGCTGAATTCAGTAAATTTACCTTCCTCCATTGTAGGTTCCATCTTCAAGTTAGGAAAATACTTAATCTCTTCGAAACTTGGATTACTTGAGAAAGAATTAGACGTAGGTGAGAAATAACCTCGGAACTCTCTTTGGTGCCGCCGATTTACTATAGGCTTTTTACCAAAAAAAAAAAAAAAAAAATTGCTACAGCTTCTATTATCATATACATTAATTGCTATAATAAATCTGCACAAATTCATTAATTGCTTGAAGCCTCATTAATTGCTATAGTTTATTAGTCCTTCATTAATTGCTACATTTATATTATTTTTTCAAATTTTGACAGGTTATTTTATAACTTTAATTGCTATCTTCAATCTAAAGGTAATAAATAAAGTATCTTTCTTTTTTTGAATTGTTACTTTTTATAGATATTTTTGGCTGATAGATATTCTTATTAATTATTATATGTACAAAATATTAACTAACCGAGAATAAATTTTTTTTTTTTTTTCAAAACCAAAATTTCTTAATTTTATTTTTAAAAAGAACATCTAAATTTTATAATAAAAAAACATATCATTCGTTTGTTAATTAAATTCAATAAGACTGCCAATATATTTTTTTGTCAAAACCACTTTTTTACCTTTTTATTGTATTTGAACAAGTGGTCAGACCGCATTCAGGCTGATTCGACCGGATGAAGCAGAAATCGAACGGGAAGACTTTTTTTTTTTTTTCAAAACCAAATTTCATTAATTTTATTTTTAAAAAGAACATCTAAATTTTATAATAAAAAAATATATCATCCGTTTGTTAATCAAATTCAATAAGACTGCCAAGATATTTTTTTTTCCTGTCAAAACCACTTTTTTACCTTTTTATTGTATTTGAACAAGTGGTCAGACCGCATTCAGGCTGATCGACCAAATGAAGTAGAAATCGAACAGGAAGAATTTTTTTTTGTCAAAACCAAATTTTCTTAATTTTGTTTTTAAAATACATCTAAATTTTATAATAAAAAAAAACATATCATCCGTTTGTTAAATCCAATAAGACTGCCAATATTTTTTTTTTTTTGTCAAAACCATTTTTTTACCTTTTTATTGTATTTGAACAAGTGGTCAGACCGCATTCAGGCCGATTCTACCAGATGAAGCAGAAATCGAACGAGAATCATTTTTTTTATTTGTCAAAACCATAATTTCTTAATTTTGTTTTTAAAAAGAACATCAAAAATTTATAATAAAAAAACTCATCATCCTTTTGTTAATTAAATCCAATAAGACTGCCAAGATATTTTTTTTGTCAAAACCAGTTTTTACCTTTTTATTGTATTTGAACAAGTGGTCATACCGCATTCAGGCTGATTCGACCGAATGAAGCAGAAATCGAACGGGAAGATTTTTTTTTTTTTGTCAAAACCAAATTTTCTTAATTTTGTTTTTAAAATGAACATCTAAATTTTATAATAAAAAAAAGGGTTAAAGGTACTTTTGGTACCACTTCTTTGACAACAATTGGCTTTTGGTACCACTTCTTATTTTTTGTATACTTTTGGTACCAACCCTTTCAACTTTGTACCTTTTTGGTACCACCGTTAAGTTTCCGTTAATTATAACCGTTAAGTAGTCACGTTTTTCGCACGTGTCCCCCTCTTTTTTTTAGCAAAAAAATAAAATTTGGAAGGACATAAATGCCCCTTACCTGGATTCAGTGCTTTCAACCTTGGGCCCTCATCTATCGGAGAAGACAAAATCCCCATCTCCAACAATAAATCAAATAGTCAACTAAATAATAATCAAATATCCACAAGTAATACTTGCTACTTAGATAGGGGCACTAATTAAGCATCAAATATTAAAATCTTTAACCAGATCGAATCGTCGGTGGAGGAGGGGCTGAAATTCTGGGCAGTCAATCAGTGAATGGTAACTCGATTGATTTTAGTGAATCGATTCCCTAAATGGACCGATTCCTGGCGAAGTTACCGCCTCCCCACTCATCCTCAAGATCCCGCGGCGTGTTTCTGGCACTTTCCGGCGAGATCCCGTCGACAATCTTTAGTGTAATATCAATCGATTTCTCCTGCAATTCTTTGATCGGTCCGATTCCGACTGACTGGATCTTCACACAACCACCGGCTGGCGCGTTTCTAGAAAACCCTCGATTATGCGGAAACTCCACTGGAGGGACTTCTCCGGTGAGGCCGCAGATGTTGACTCGGAACCGACTTGCGGTTTCCGTAACTCGCCGGAATCTCGCCTGAAATATGTAATTTGCTGCTGATGTACTTTGCAGCGCTACACCTAATTATTCTAACAAATTTGAGATTTGTATAATGTTGATTTGATTAAAGAAAATTGCAGCGATTTGCAAATTACAGTAGCAAATTGCTGCTGCTGCTGCTGTAATTAAACGAAGCAATTTGCTGTAATTTGGCGAGATTTAATTGAGGGACTTTCTTTAATTTGCGTTACTGCTGCCGTAATTCTAACACATATGAGATGTGTAAAATGGCGGAGGCTGGGTCTAAGATCTTGTGGTGGTGATGGGGAGCGTCGCGGCGGAGGCCATGGGGATGGAGACAGAGAGGCCACGAACCAGTCAGTTTCATTTCACTCTTTAGGTTTAGGGGCATTTATGTCCTTCGAATTTTAATTTTTGTAAAAAAAAAAAAAAAAAAGAGGGTCACGTGCGTGACCAACTAACATCCATTTTGGACGGCAGAGTAACGGATGTATGAAAAGTAGACAAAGTGCAAAACGTTGGTACCAAAAGTATACAAAAAATAAGAAGTGGTACTAAAAGCCAACTGTTGTCAAAGAAGTGGTACCAAAAGTACCTTTAACTAGGGATGGCAACGGGTCTCGGGGCCCCGACCCGGTTTTGACCCGAGGACCCGCCGACCCGCGGGTCACGGGTCGGGTTCGGGTCGGGTCCGGGTCTAGGGACACGGGGCCCCGTTGACCCGCCCCGAAATGTCTATGTATATATTTTTTACTTTTTTTTTTTTTTTTTTTAAATGTTAATATAATGTAACATTTACTAAACAATATGGTTAATATAGTACCTATATAAATAACATGGACCAAATTATAAATAGATGTATATTTAGATTATTAGGATTTGTTAATTTTGATTTGGTATTCGGATTTGAATTTGTATTTGGTGATGAATTTGATGTGTTTGTATTTAATTGATGTTAGATTTATGGTTTGAATTTACATATAATGTAATATTTTGGCAAAAAAAATTGTATTTAATATTGAGAAGTGAAAAAAAAAAAAAAAAAAATTTGTTCACGTCGGGTCGGGGCCCCGCGGGTCGACCCGTGGGATTTTTTACCCGACCCGACCCGACCCGGGAGGTACACTTACCCGGGTCCGGGTCAGCCAGGCTGACCCGCGGGGCGGGTCCGGGGCTGCGAAAACCCGCCCCGACCCGCCCCGTTGCCATCCCTACCTTTAACCCTAAAAAAAACATATCATCCGTTTGTTAAATCCAATAAGACTGCCAAGATATTTTTTTTTGTCAAAACCACTCTTTTACTTTTTATTGTATTTGAACAAGTGGTCAGACCGCATTCAGGCCGATTCTACCAGATGAAGCAGAAATCGAACGAGAATAATTTTTTTTATTTTTCAAAACCATAATTTCTTAATTTTGTTTTTAAAGAGAACATCTAAATTTTATAATAAAAAACTTATCATCCTTTTGTTAATTAAATCCAATAAGACTGCCAAGATATTTTTTTTGTCAAATCCAGTTTTTACCTTTTTTTATTGTATTTGAACAAGTGGTCAGACCGCATTCAGGCCGATTCGACCGGATAAAGCAGAAATCGAACGAGAATAATTTTTTTTTTTGTCAAAACCAAATTTTCTTAATTTTGTTTTTAAAATGAACGTCTAAATTTTATAATAAAAAAAACATATCATCCGTTTGTTAAATCCAAGAAGACTGCCGAGATTTTTTTTTTTTTTTGTTAAAATCATTTTTTTTTACCTTTTTATTGTATTTGAACAAGTGGTCATACTGCATTCAGGCCGATTCTACTGGATGAAGCAGAAATCCAACGAGAAATTTTTTTTTTGTCAAAACCAAATTTTCTTAATTTTGTTTTAAAATGAACATTTAAATTTTATAATAAAAAAAAAACATATCATCCTTTTGTTAAATCCAATAAGACTGCCAAGATATTATTTTTTTGTCAAAACCACTTTTTTACCTTTTTATTCTATTTGAACAAGTGGTCAGACCGCATTCAGGCCGATTCGACCGGATGAAGCAGAAATCGAACGAGAAGAATTTTTTTTTGTCAAAACTAAATTTTCTTAATTTTGTTTTTAAAATGAACATCTAAATTTTATAATAAAAAAAACATATCATCCGTTTGTTAAATCCAAGAAGACTGCCGAGATATTTTTTTTTTTTGTCAAAACCACTTTTTTACCTTTTTACTATTTTTGAACAAGTGGTCAGACTGCATTCAGGCCGATTCGACCGGATGAAGCAGAAATCGAACGATAATTTTTTTTTTTATCAAAACCAAATTTTCTTAATTTTGTTTTTAAAATGAACATCTAAATTTTATAATAAAAAAACATATCATCTGTTTGTTAAATCCAATAAGACTGCCAAGATATTATTTTTTTGTCAAAACCACTTTTTTTACCTTTTTATTGTTTTTGAACAAGTGGTCAGACCGCATTCAGGCCGATTCGACCGGATGAAGCAGAAATCGAACGAGAAGACTTTTTTTTGTCAAAACCAAATTGTCTTAATTTTGGTTTTTAAAATGAACATCTAAATTTTATAATAAAAAAAAAATCATCTGTTTGTTAAAACCAAGAAGATTGCCAAGATTTTTTTTTTGTCAAAACCACTTTTTTACCTTTTTATTGTATTTGAACTAGTGGTCAGACCGCATTCAGGCCGATTCGACCGGATAAAGCAGAAATCGAACGAGAAGATTTTTTTTTTGTCAAAACCAAATTTTATAAAAGTGGTCAGACCGTATTCGGGCCGATTCGACCGGATGAACAAGAAATCGAACGAAAGAAATTTTTTAAAAGAACATCTAAATTTTCTTAATTTTTTTTTTTAAAAGAACATCTAAATTTTATAATAAAAAAAAATATATCATCCGTTTGTTAAAACCAAGAAGTGCCAAGATATTTTTTTTTTGTCAAAACCACTTTTTTACCTTTTTATTGTATTTGAATAAGTGGTCAGGCTGCATTCATGCCGATTCGACCGGATGAACCAGAAATCGAACGAGAAGATTTTTTTTTTTTTTTTTTGTCAAATTCAAATTTTCTTAATTTTGTTTTTAAAAAGAACATCTAAATTTTATAATAAAAAAACATATCATCCGTTTGTTAAAACCAATAAGACTGCCAATATTTTTTTTTGTCAACACCACTTTTTTACCTTTTTATTGTATTTGAACAAGTGGTCAGACCGCTACGGGCCGAAACTCGGAAGTACTTCTAATTTTTAATTATTATATATTAGATAATTGATTCGTGCTTTGCCTGGAATCGGTGAATTCGGAGCTTCAATAACAATATCATGATATATATAACTAGGTGTTAGAATGCATTGCACGCGTGACGATCGTTTGAAGAAATTAAAGTGACATACATAAAAAAAAACATAATCGAGAAAAAATGATGATATTATAAATTGAAAAACATAATCGGAGTGAACGACGAGTCTCTATATCAACATGGTATGGAATACCAATAGTGTATCAGTCGCAACTAGTGTAACGGTCACAACTATACTAACTTGTTTAAAAGAATTATGCACGCTTACCAACAGAACAGACACAAGTATAGATGTAAGCTATAGACAAGTGAAAACGGTATTTTCCATGTGCAACTCATAGTGGGATTGTTAGTGAATATCTACTATTCAAAGTCTCATTATTCATACAAATCCATTTGACATTGCAATAGTTCAAATACAAGTAAGCTAAGATTCCACAATCTCAAATCCACCGTGATGAATGAGCGAAACTACACGAGGTAATTGTTTTTTTTTTCAAGACATCATAAGACTAACTATCGACGCGTCACTCTATTACAATCTCTTGAGTCAACTTCTTAATTTTGTCTTTATTTTTGTTCTTGCCCCACAGAATCAATGATGCAATTAGAAATAGTCGATGCTTATCAGTAACAACCTGTACATACAATCAATTCAAGGATGAAAAAAATTATTATAAAAATTTCATATAAACGAATAATCTACTAAATTTGGATACTTATTGTGGACCTTACCGTGTTCGGTGTTACTTTCAGAATTTGAAGAGGATTTATCATGAAGTGGATGACATACATACCACAATTACTCCTGCAACCCACAATCAACCTCAACTAAGAAGAATAATATGATTTACTAACTCTGAAAAATAACCACAATCATTACTACCTACCCATCATGTAATTTTTCTTGATTAGGCACATGATCCGGAAAAGTCAAACCCCAAGTAACTAACTTTTCACCTTTCCAAAGGTTGAACAGTTCATTCTCCGTGTCAACTAGTTCTTGAATAAATGTCAACTGCTTGGAAAAATTACATAACATGATAATCGTTTTTAAGTAAATTGTATTCATGAGATGATTCACCTAAGCACTCACCATCTTGTGAATGACATACATCAAACCTTCTTTCAACATACCCATATTCGAGTGTATCCACAACATATATAGAACAATAAGCAACATCTACCACAAGTAAGTACCAATGTTGGTTGATGTCATTAATAGGAATGTATATCTGCTCGTGAAGTACACAATCAAAGCCTAATGTCAAATTTCGATTGGCCAAACAATTGAAATGATAATTACCTCAAACGAACACTTGGCTAACCTAAAACATAGATATACAATACTTACCCGCGTGCAGTCTTCAGGTATGCCATCCATCCAATGTGATAGTTGAGCCCTAAAAATATAATTTGAATTTCTGCCAGACGCAAGTAATTGCTGCATAGCCACAATGTTCATATCATGTTTTTATCAAAATACTTACTATTATCACGTTTGAAACTAATTACCCAATTGCATACACCAAAAATCACACATAATAATCTTCATTACTACTTAACAATAGTTTAGCATTACCTGGATCCATGTTGGGAGATACAAATTGCGCCACCTACCTCCTTTTCTATGTGATGAGTTTAACATGTGAGCAACACTATTTATCACCTGCGATATACATCAAAGTTACTCTATAACATGTTAATTTAACATATGTATTGTATTGCACAATGATCCAACTTACATCATCGGAAACCCACGATCCAGGAAGTAATGACAACATATTCTCTCGATTAATTGATGTTTTGTCTGCATCAACTAAAATCTCACTACAAAAAAAAAAGTCAAAACATTAGTTTATTTTCTCCACCATCCGATTTCATCCATCATAAGAAAAATTTAATCTTCATATAAACCAACCTGCTGAACGTTTTTTTCGAAACAACAGTTGGTCGTTTTGCAGTTACATATTTGACAACTTCACGCTCCTCATCATCGAGATCTGGTCCTCCTAAATTTGACTGATTCATATGAAGGGACCAACTTCCATCCTAGAAACAATTTTTTTTTTAATTAGAGTGCACTTATGCTGAAAAAGGATGAGATAGATTGGTGAGCTAATTGCAAAGTTCACAGACATAATTAAATACCTTTGGATTGTGACGGAACAAAGGCTTGTCAAATGATGCTTCCATAATCTTTGTAGCAACTCCTTAAACTCTCAACTGGCAAGAGAATTGACAATTAAACTCCAAATTGAAGTTCGCTACAATACCTTAACAAATAATTTAAAAAATCAAACATCTAAATCCAGTAAAAGACAGTAACAGTAATCTTCAGAGAAGAGCTTCAGAATCTACATGAAGTAAACAAACGATGATATATTTATTAGGTATCAAGTTTCAGTCATCTCTAGGAACTGACACGCTTTAAATCTATCGCTATGTTTTGCATCTAAAGTGAAGTTTATACAAAGAATTAACTATCTCACTCCAATATTACCAGTTCATCCACTCGGCTAGTTAAACAAGAAACTAATTTAAGAGAATCACACCACATCCATCAACATGAATTCATGACCTGTAAAGTACAAGTAACACAAAATAGAGAAATACCTCTATGAGGCATTATAACAAACACTTGCAAAGCATGTTAACTTAGACTAGAACATATGCTGGGAAGAAATTAAGGGCTGGTGGCCAAGAATTATTCAAGATTAATTAATACTTACTCGTAGAGAAATGAAAATCAAACAAAGAAGTACAAAAAATGGAATCACGAAATCCATGAAATGCTTTTCAAAGTTCTGGCAATATACTGTTGATCAAATTTTAAGAAAACGTAAGAAAAAAAGAATGGAGAAGGTTACCTGCAGCAATGGAGAGAAGAACTTGACACCAGAAACCTAATTCTAGGGCAGAGCAGCGACACAGGATGGCCTGGAATTAAATAAGATGAACTACTCTCCAGATGATGATAATACACGGAAGTAGTAGTCCAATTACTAACCTCTCTGCGCCGGAAAGAACAATGGAGCGGTGGGAGAAGGAGATTAGTGCTTGAGAAGAGAAACCCCTATTGCTGTGCCGGTGAGGGTGAAGGAGAATTAGATAAGAAATACTACTCTCCTCTCATGTACGGTAGTTTTAGATTAAAAAATAAATAAATGACTTAAACCGGATAAATCGATCCAAATCCAAACCGATCCAACTAATAAGTATCAATTACCTCTTCAACTTTTTAATGATGCTAATTACCCCTATACCCAACCAAAAGCATAATGCTCCCAAAGCATCATAGAAAGGTCCTGCGTATTCATATTACAAACTCCATCTCCAGTAATTACGCATTAATTAAAATGTTTAAAATTGGATATGAAGTTATATATAGATTATAATAATGCATATATTAAAGATTTTATCATTTTCTTGAATAAGGAAAAAATTAAATACAAAAATAAATTTATTTTAATTTTTTTTTGGCCAACAATTTATTTTAAATTGGATATGACGTTATATATATAGATTATAATGTATATATAGAAAGGTTTTATAATTTTGTTGAATAAAGAAACAATTAAATACAACATTTAAAGCTTTTATATTTTTTGGTATAATGCATTTGTTGGCGGTAAGGCCTTTTGGCTTTATGGGCTTTGAGTTAAGCCCATTTGAAGTGATGTGAATGGCAATTGTATTGCCAAAGTGTTAACATGAATACCACACCGGCGACTTTAAGTGGTTTTGAGTAGTTTATATGGTGCTAGACTTCTCATACTAGAAACAATTTACTAGATTGAAGGCTCTCTCCACGCGTGTAGGGGTGCAGTCGAGTGGATCGAATGGCCACCCCGGTAAACCTGGCTTGTGTGCGTACACGGATGTCGGTCCGAAAATGCTAACCTTGCGCAGTACGAGTTTTGCTGAACCGGTCTGGTTCGTCCGGGTTCTTTGAACCAAAGTCTGTCTGCATTCCACAAATTGAAGTGAAGATGAACTGAATAGAGTATCTAGTCATTAACTTCATTAATGCTAATCAATGAGTTCAACACTATAAATTGACAGTCATTCCCTCACATTTTCACATCTCATATTCGAAAATTCTGCTGCTGCTGTTAGTTCTTGTGTGCTGTTGCTGTCAGGTGCATATTGTAGTCGAATCCCTCCGCTGCTTTGTTCTTCGATTCGTTCATTGCGGCTGTTGTTTATTTCCGCAGTTGTTCTTACTCGTTTATTCTGCCGACGTCGTCGGCATCTGAAATCCTGTTGTGTTTAGGTATTAGGTTCGGTCAAACGTGTTCGTTGCATAACACGTATTGACGACACTGTTGAATCCTGGGAGGTGATCGTCCCGTGTTGAAACTCCTTTGCATAAACCCAAGGGTGGAGTGTGGCGAAATTGCCTTAAGGAGACCGTGATTAGCACGGGCCTCAGTATTAAAAATCACGTTTTTCATTTTTGTCGAATGTTGCATGATTGAATATAAGCACGAATTGCAAATCAACCCCTAATGTTTAAAATTATTTTAAAATCGAAAACCAGTCGCCAAATATGTATGATGGATGTGAATGTTACATGTATGACACGTATGCTAGAAAGTTGAGGATGTAGCCGCATTTGATAATTTACTTGGAAGTAAATTATATATGCAAGCATGAGTTCCTCGGAACATTAGACGCATGACGCGTAAGCATGAGTGTAGTTTGTGTGATGAATGTTACTAGCGTATGATAATTTACATGGATGGTAGAATTATATATGCATGACTAAATTCATCGGTATATTTTTCCAAAATAAAAAGGGCATTGGGAAAGCCAAGATCGGGTATGCTTGTTTTAAAATCCCCGTTCCGGTAATTTGCGATTAAAACCGTTTTAAACGACTGATCTATTGGATGTAAGACAATGATAATGTGAACTCTTTCACAACCATCTTCCATTGATTTACTGGTGGTCGGTTGGTTTAGATGACTGAGGAATCATTGTTTTTCGGATTTCATCTTAATAGATATTTGATGTATGCAATCATTTCTCAAAATGTTATTGTCTCCCTGATTGTGCGTGATTATCAATGTGTTAGTTTTCATGGCTAAACCGATACAGTTCTACGAACCTCACAACCTGGACGGCATGGATTATGATGCATGGAGAGACAATGTTATGGATCTCCTGATCGCTGCGGATCTTGACGATCAAGTCAATCCGACGGCGAAAAGGATAAGCCTGGATGAATATGGAAACCCGCATGAAAGCAACATCAAGAAAGAGTTGAGGAAGGATCGTAATGCACGAGAATTAATTCTCTCGCAACTGTCAACTGAAGTAAAAGGAGAGTTTATACAACTCAGCGCATTGCATCTTTGGTGTGCCATATACCTTCGCTTCGGTAAGGCCGCTGAAGCACGAGCCTTAATGGTAGAATACTACAGTATTCTATGCAGTGATGACGGTGTAATAGCCTTTCATGATCCCACTGACGAGTAAGACGTATGGACAAGGGCTCGGAAAGTAATGAGGATGTTTCCTCTTTTATGGTTTGTTGACGAAAAAGGGCTCACGCGTCTGATCAAATCGATTAAGACGTCAATAGACCTATTCGAAGCAGATGATAAAGAAGGAAACTTTCGAAAGAACCCGAGGCATTCGATGACAGATTCATTGGTATGCTAAAATGGTTGGCAACCCCCGGCAACAAAAGGTCTAAACGATGATCAGTACCTTCACGGTACAACTCGTTTAAGACGACATGTCCATCATTCTTCTTCGTGACTGCTTTAAGTTTGAGATATGAGACCCCGGTATTGTTTATGTTGTTTTTTTTTTTAATTATTATTCATTTTTTTTTTGAATTCTGGTTATTATTGTTTCGGATGTATTGAATAAAGTAGTTACCATTCGATTCGAAATGAGTCCTGCTTATCAAGATTAATCGACTCGGCTAGAAACGAGATCGATCCGAAATGTAAGCAAACCGAAGCAATAACGCTATTGGAAATAGCTTAATCAAACAACTCCATACATTTTCTCCTACATCCAATTACTTGAGTAAAATCAAAATGCCATTAAAATCCATTGATTGCACAGTTCTAAGAACGAATCGGTTATAAAACTTATTTTATTATTAAGTACTCCATTGAATAAAATAATTTGTAATGATGATCATGTGAGAAACCGATTGGATTAAAATGAATTAAATTCAGAAATGAAACAATTTAACCAAAGGTTAAAACTTTAATACGCCTCGCGCAAGTGGACCTCAAAAGACGGAACACATCGTTTCAATATATGAGTTTAATAATGAAGAGTTTGAATGATTAGGTGCTGAATTTTCGTTTGCATTCCTTCGGAAACAACTTATTGATAACATTTACATTGGTAAGAAGTAGGCTTCGGAAGCTACCACGACCTTGTAAAACTATCAACTGACGCATAAAGTTAAAACTCAAATGCTCAGTTCGGAGATGGGATAAATTCTCTGAGATAAGTTTGTAAACGAAGAAGGATGAAGTCGGTTAAACGATTTTCCTTCCGCCAGCCTTAAACGATAAGTCAGGTTAAGCATTCAAATCAAATGACACACTTCCAGAAGCATTCTATCAAACGTTCCCTATGGGATGATGAAAGATGATTCACATGTATGTAAAACATGTGTTCCGTTGAATCGGTGAGACACGTTGCCATAATAGCTGAAGTATTATAATGATTTAAATCATATCACCATGCGACATTAATTTGCACATTAAACACGTATTTAGGAAAAGTGTATGTCAATTACTCTTAGAAGATACATGTTTACAGCTTCGGAATATGGTACCATGGTCGAACATGAGACATTGCATACATGAGGACGAATTTTCCAATGCGCGAACAGTTTCAAATAATGTAGTCTTGATCAAAACAAGAGCAGGAAATCACTGACAGTCAGGTCTCACTTTATTCGAGTGGGAGAGATTTGAACCAGCAACTCAAGTGAATGACATGGTAAATGAGAATGGGAACATTTTCATAATAAATCCAGTGGGAGGAATAAACCCTACCACACGAAATCACTGTTGCTGTTGAGACGAATCAAGTTGAATTTAATAGTCATATTGCTGAATCAGGAAAGCCACAACTGCCTCGACTACCCATTGTTTCCAGTGGGAGTGATACCCATTGTTTCAAGTGGGAGTCATCCGACCAGACTTGGTTCCAGATCCTAGTGATCAAGGAATTAATCTCGGAAGTAAAACCCCGAGACCGAGAGGTTGTCAAAGGAAAGTTGATGGTCAAGGTTCAAGCACTACTCTTGTTCCCAAAGGAAACGATGCTCCGATAAGAAGCATTGTTCCGAGTGGGAGAAGTGTTCCCAATAGAAGTAATGCTACGATAAGAAGCATTGTTCTGAGTGGGAGAATGACCAGACTCTAGATAGGATTAATCAAGCCTAGACGAATGTCAAAGGCTTCGAACCCATCGAGTAGGGTGACAATCTCACTCTAACGACTGTTAGTGAGCATTGGGAAGACCTCAAGTGGAGAAATGGAGGAAAACAATAAAAGAAAGAGATCGCCTAAATGAAAGCCATTATAGTCTATAGTTGATTTACCTGCTAACCACAGGGGCACATGGATAAGGTGAGTCCTGAAAGAAGGCTCACCACTGATGGAAAAGGTCGGGAGGTGCAAAACCCGACTTGTTGCGAAAGGATATACCCAATTTCACGGAGTTTACTTTAACAAAACAAACTCAATGACTGTGCGTAAAACCACGAATAGGGCCAGTCCTGGTCGCAAGTCTCGATCTCGAGCTGCACGAAATGGATGTTATGACCGCATTTCTCCACGGAAACCTGGAGGAAGAGATCTACATGGAGCAACCGGAGGGTTTCATTACTCCTGGTAACGAACGTAAGTTTGTAAACTCCAAAGGTCCATATACGGTCTTAAACAGTCGTCTCGGCAATGGTATCGCGGATTCCACGAGGAAATCATAGGAAACGGATTTGTGAATCTTCACGAGGATCCGTGCGTGTATTATAAGACCTCCGGGTCTAAGTATGTCATCTTAACCTTATACGTGGACGACATACTCATTGCCGCAAACGACGTGAGTTTTATGAACAAGTCATAGTCATGGTTGGCATCTGTATTTGATATGAAAGACATGGGAGAAGCCACGTACATCTTGGGCATTAAAATTGCTAAAGATCGGGCTACCCGGAAATCATGTCTATCTCAAGAAGCTTATATCAACAAACTGTTGAAAAGATTCAGATTACAGGATGCCAAACCCGTGGATAAGCCAGTGATGTTTGGGTGCGCACTGTCAAAACGTGACGGCCCCAAGAACCTTGCAGAGCGAGAATAGATGAAGGGTGCAGATTATTTAAGCATGGTCGTTAGTTTGATGTACGCCATGCAATGCACCCGTCCGGATATCTGTTACGCTGTGGGCCTAGTAGCACGTTTCCAATCAGATCCTGGCTATCAACATTTAAAGGCTGTAAAACGAATTATTCGTTATATGAAAGGTACTACCGACTACGCACTGTGCTATGAGGGCGTGAAGTTAGAATTGACCGATTACAGTGACACCGACCATGGTGGCGATCCTGATGATCGTAAGTCCACCACAGGAGGAGTGTTTCTCCTTGCTAATGCCGCCATTTCATGGACGAGCAAGAAGCAAACCTGTGTCGCGCTGTCCACGATGGAATCAGAATTCGTAGCCCTCTCCAAGAACGCACTGGAAGCGATCTGGCTGAAAAGGCTTCTTACTGCGCTGCTTGATGGCGATGTCGGGAATAAACCTGTGAAGGTGTTCTCTGACAATCAGGCAGCCATTGCGGCAGTAAAGAATCTGAAGTACTATAGTAGGACCAAACACATTGATGTGAAATATTTTTATGCTAAATATATGCTAGAAGACAATATAATCACTATGGAATACTTTTCCACTGATAACATGATTGCGGACCCATTAACCAAAACACTACGCAAGGAGATATTCGAAAAGCATGTAAAACTGCTTGGATTGCGTAGGGTTTGAAAATGGAATGTATCTGTGATAAAATTTTGATAATTGAAAGTTACATTTTTTAAACGAAAGAATTGTAGTTGAGTTTTTGATCTATCGACTTCGTAATGTTTGAATACATCAAATTTTCGGTCTATAAACTAAGTCGTAGGAGGACGCATCCTCTGCCAAAACTATGTCGAATGTGGGCCTTACCTTGTCACACAGGTACGGTCGTCTTGCGGTGGACGGAGGCCTCTACCAAGCAAGACTGGCTAATAATCAGGGGGATAAACCGTATTACGCAGGACGATTATCTAGCCACGAAGTAACTCGACATGATATTCGTTTTGCAAATCGTCGTGAAGAACTTTGTTCGTCATTAATCCACATTCTGGGCCAGATGAGAATCGAGTTTTTCACCAAAATAGATCTAAATATTCAGGTATGTTATCGATGCGTGCTTCATACTGCGCGTGCCATGTTCGACTACGGGGTCACAGCTCAGTTGTGCTAGATAAGAATCCTCGTGATTCTAACGGGCGCAAACTTTTTCACCTTGAGCATTTGATTGATCCCGGGAGCCTTATGAAGAGGCACCCAAAGTATCCTCACGGACTCAGAACTCATATATAAGGTCAGGCTCAATGTTCGCTTCCCGGCGTACGAGCGTAGTGCTGAACAAAAAGGCCCAGTGACCACGTCTTTGGAAACCGGTTGGGTTTGACTAAGGATATGAGCGATGGGGATGGTCAAGTTCACTTGTAATTCACCTACTCATGTATTCACTAAGGTGGCCACCAACCAGATATTAGTTGAAGGTTTTGAATACTTGTACGGATGTCTTGGAGAAGTGTTCCTATGAGGAAACTAGGCAAAAGGAGAATTATCATTTGACCTAGGATGCAGCGCGACACTATATATAAATGTTGTTTATAACAGGTTGATTGGAGAAAAGGGAATCAATGTTCCGCGGGCGCTACAACACTCCTAACAGATGAGTAGCACGATGCCTGTCGTGTGCGCCGGTCGCACGGCAAATCTCGTATGAACTGTTGGGAAGCAAAGGACGAGATCAAATGAGTGAAATGTTGACGCAGATTTGGACGACAAGACATTAACAGGCACCCTCCCATTCCGGCGAGTGGGAGCTGTTAGCATATGGCGATGGGCGCCGTAAATAGAAGCCCATTATATGTATATGTTGCCTAAGTTAATTGGGTACATGTCACATTAAGACATTGGGCCAGACCCAAATCTCAATTGACATGAGATGCCCAAAATTGGGCCTCCCTATACAAGCATGGCTGGCCGAAATTAGGATGAGCGTAAAGTGGACTTGTGTCCACTTTACTCTTCCTATATTGATGGATATACGCCCAATTTAAACCCGTCGACTTCCGAATCGTTTCATTTTGTTCACCCCGTTAATGATTGCAAATCGAAACTTCAACCCGAACACCCCGCGGAAACACCAACGGTCCGGACGAGGCCGAAATACTCGTCCGGACCAAGTTAGACTCACCTAGGTGAGGTCGGGTTGCCACACCCGACCTCCCCTAGGGGAGATCGGGTTGGCCAACCCTATCTCCCCTAGGAGGGGTTGGGTGGCCTCACCCAACCCCTACCCTTGGGGGTCGGATTTTCCTTCCCCCCAAGGGCCCCGACACCGCTTTTAGACTCCCATACTCGGTTTATTTCCGCCAACCTTCTCCGTACCCTAAGGTCTTAATTACGTGATTAAAGGATAATTAATTGTGTTTAAAGGTTAACGATGTCATTAAGCCACCTTAATGACACCGTTGCCTATAAATACAACTCTCCCACTATTCATTTGAACATCTTTGAACATCTTGGCAAGTTGCATAATTTTGCTCTGACATCTCTCTAGCTTTATCTCTCTAAAACCGTACTGACTTAGGCATCGGAGAGGGTTCATCAGGCACCCCCCCCTCTGTGCCTGGTATTGCCCTTCTTGCAGGGCGAGAGGAGAAGAGAAGCTAAGGACGGAAGGACACAAGCTAGGACAACGCAACCCGAGAGCACCAAACCCGCAACATCTCCAGTGAGGGACAAGGCTTAGGTCGACCGCCCGTTGACCCGAGACTTTGGAACCTAACACTTGGCGCCGTCTGTGGGAAACGCTACGACAAGTCATGGCGTACCACTGTTATTCTAAGATCACCACTTTACAAGATTCGGGAGAGTCACGCCAAGCGCGTACACCTCCTACCAAACAAGCATATGTCGACAGTCTAAGAGGAAGAGTAACACCTCTCGTCCAGAAACTAAGTGTAATAGCAGCAGACTATCATGTCTACGTATCTCGGAGCGGCTATCATGTCCGCGCATCTCGGAGCGGCTATCATGTCCGCGTATCTAGGGGCAACTATCATGTCCACGTGACTCTAGGCGGCTATCATGTCCGCGCCTCTCGGAGTGGCTATCATGTTCACGCGGTTCAGGAGACGCACCAAGTAGACACTCTACCTTGGGAAAAACCAAATACGGGTCGCAAGACACACTCTACCTTGGGGAAAACACCTTGAAAACGCCAGGTTGTGGCAACAACATGGATAAGCACGTCGCCTCGCCGACCTCTGACCGACGCCATGGAAGGGTATGTCGCCTCGTCCGACCTCTGGCCTTCTCCCTACCTTGGAAACTTCAAGTAGCTGTCGCGGAGTGCACCCTACCTTGGGAAAAACCAAGTAGCAGCTGTGGAATGCACCCTACTTTGGAAAACCCAAGTAGCAGTCGATACAATAGTCGCCACCTCGTGTCCGAAACGACTACGGTGCGAACATCCCGACAAGGGGGCAACTCCACACCTACGAACTTACAAGTTCACAACTACTACATAGCGAACATCCTCTATACGGGGACAACTCTATGTCAGTACGGGCCTCGTCCCAACACTTTATACAGCCTATATGGCACTACACGCGTTTGCGCTACCCAACACATGTTTATCATGAGATGTTCATCGACAACATATCAGGAGGCCTAACACCTCGCGACTAAGGGGCAAGTGCCCCTACTTGGCCACGTCACTACATATACTCTCCCTCTGGGGGCATTCACCTCAATGATCTTGGGGGCAATACTATATCAACAAGGGTCATGTCCCTCGGCATATACATTGAGAACATACTTCTGTTGTAAGATGTTCATCAACGACGCGTCGGATGCATGGCACCTCGCAAGTCCAGGACCCTCATGTCCGCGACACACCTTCCCTTATATAGGTACACACTTCCATGTTCATGATACATCCATGTTCACTCAAGGTAACATCCTATAGGCATATTTTCTAGTATCCCATACTTAGAAAAAATTTGGACCCGTTTAGCTGTATTCATATTGCATCCCCACGCGAGCATATATTTTTCAAGTATACGCCCATAGTGGGGATAGATTTATTATTTCCACCTCAGATGGACGCGTGCTTGGACACGTGTCCGTGCTATTCTGACGTTTACAATTCCTCTATCTTATAAGGCAGGGGGCAGAGTCAGAGGCACACATCCATGGGTAAGTAAGCATTCAGACAAAAAGGTAAAATTCCGGCTTCAAATTGCGCGTGTCATACCATCCTAAAATAGAGTCAATCAAGGGTCAGGCCATTGTTTGACTCGGGGGCATGTGATGGATATACGCCCAATTTGAACCCGTCGACTTCCGAATCGTTTCATTTTGTTCACCCCGTTAATGATTGCAAATCGAAACTTCAACCCGAACACCCCGCGGAAACACCAACGGTCCGGACGAGGCCGAAATACTCGTCCGGACCAAGTTAGACTCACCTAGGTGAGGTCGGGTGGCCACACCCGACCTCCCCTAGGGGAGATCGGGTGGACCAACCCAACCCCTACCCTTGGGGGTCAGATTTTCCTTCCCCCCAAGGGCCCCGACACCGCTTTTAGACTCCCATACTCGGTTTATTTCCGCCAACCTTCTCCGTACCCTAAGGTCTTAATTACGTGATTAAAGGATAATTAATTGTGTTTAAAGGTTAACGATGTCATTAAGCCACCTTAATGACACCGTTGCCTATAAATACAACTCTCCCACTATTCATTTGAACATCTTTGAACATCTTGGAACATCTTGGCAAGTTGCATAATTTTGCTCTGACATCTCTCTAGCTTTATCTCTCTAAAACCGTACTGACTTAGGCATCGGAGAGGGTTCATCAGGCACCACCCCCCCCCCCCCCCCGCTCTGTGCCTGGTATTGCCCTTCTTGCAGGGCGAGAGGAGAAGAGAAGCTAAGGACGGAAGGACACAAGCTAGGACAACGCAACCCGAGAGCACCAAACCCGCAACATCTCCAGCGAGGGACAAGGCTTAGGTCGACCGCCCGTTGACCCGAGACTTTGGAACCTAACATATATATTTGGGAGTTAGGGGTTAGGGTTAATCACAATTCCCTTTAAGTGGTGTTTTGAAATAAAACTCTTCCCCCAAGAACACCATACTTCGCCCGAACCATCCTAACACCAAGGGTGTGCCAATTTTCTTTCGAGCAAACACTCCAGAGATCTTTCCCTTGCCAAGAATCGATCTGAGGCTTTGCTGGAAGAATATACCACGTAGGGCTTTCTTCACAAGAACCCCTACGGGTGCCGACCGGAGGATCGTGAACTCCCTCCTGCAAAGATCTTGGGACTACGGACTACTGTAGAGGTATGTGGGAATCTTCCGCTGCGTAATTTCGATTACTTGCATGTACCATGGTTTTAGTTTCTGTAGTGATTACTACTCGTAATCTAACACATGCTATGTAAACAAATTATGCAGCAGAATATAGGGCACAGACCTACAATGTTTTCCACAATGCTTTCCGTCGGACGGTTCCCGTAAGGATTCTGGTTAAGGAATACCTACGCGGATTTGTCTCCACGGCAATGCCTTTTGTCGATTCTTTAGCAGGAATGGATCTCCGGAGTAATTTCTTGAAGCAATTTGGCACCTCCTAGGGTGAGGAGTGGTTCGGCCGAAACTAGGGAACTAGGGAGGAAGGATATCTTTTTGTCTCACGACAAAGGAAGAAAGTGATTAACCTTTAATTAAACCTTGATACTCCATATTTATAAGAGGAGGTGGGATAAAACCCACCCCACCCTAATGTGTAACTCTGTCGGCCACTATAGAGGCCCATTTTTGGGCCTCTCGTGTCAATATGGATTTTAGGCTAGCCCAAAATCCCTAATGTGACATTACTTAATTGACTTAGATAACAGTCTCATGTTAATGGGCTCCTATTTACGGCAGCCCAATATCCATATCAACACTCTTGACTTCTGCTGGTTAAGGGATGATACGTTGAATTGTTATATCATATTAGATGGGTAATACTTTTTGTACCATGGATAAAAATAAAAAGATGATATGAATGTAGTACTTTTTGACACCATTAATAAACAGAAAAATAATATTCAGCTTGTTGAATAAATTAGTAAAGCTCGACAATGACTCTTTTGGTAATAATGTTATAAATATGAGCTTAATATGTATCACAAACCAATAGTAGAAAGATTAGAAAATCTAGACTACTTAAATTAGAACATGTTTCTGGTTTACCATGTAATATTTGAATGTTTTTAGGTGACATTCACTAATACATCACAAGAAACAAATTTGCATTGACATGCTCAGACTCAGGTTCAAAGAGACAATCTATAAATTATCAAGGGCCTTCAATCAAGACGCATATGTGGAAATCTAATTGAAGTTTAGAGGGATTTAGTTAAATATGTCATAAATATTTTAGGTAAAGGGCGCATGATCATAAATGAAAGGTTCGCCTCCATACATCTATTTTTTGTTTTTGCTGTTATTAAGTGAGACTGCATTAATCTTATGTTTTTCTTTCTTATTAAGGTAGAATGAAGACAATTTCCCTAACATGACAAGTACCAGATGTATTCACAAACATGCAAAAAAGGATTTAGATCACTTGCCCCACTCTTTGTGCCCCAGATCGTGACTCACCGTTAAGATCTTGACACATGCCCTTAGATTTAATATTTTCCTTCTAGGGTTCACCAATCTCAATAATATTTTGGAAAAAAAAAAACTACAAAATTTATTACACTCAGGACACGTTTCATGATCTTAATGGTAAGGCATGATCTGAGGCATGGAGAGTGGGGCAGGAGAATTGCATCCAGATAAAAACTAAATGAAATTTTCATGTGAGTTTATCAGTTTACTATTTCATTAATTACCTGAGATAGGTATCATACGAATAATAGATAATTTGTTGCTTTAAGAAGGAAATAAGTTTTGGCTTATCGGACAAAAAAATTTCCAAATGCAAACAAATATCCTTCATGTGGTATTGCAGTACAATATTTTCTTGCCGATTTGTTTCAAGGTGGCCAATCCGCCTCTTCAAAACCACATTCTCTCAAGTGCGTGAAGATTTATATATGTTATGTCATGACCACGTGTGCAAGAAAATTTCTCATGCATTGCAGTGTCTGATCGTGTACCTTCTTCAAATTCTAACAAAGAAAATAAAGTACATTACTAATTATACAATAGTACACAAACTAATGCAGTTTCATAAAAATTATAAGAAATAAAAAGATAAGAATTACAATGCCAAAAAAAATGGAAGAATTTCTGAAACTATGAGTTTTACTATTTCAAATTAAATACCAGTAGACATAACAATTTTTCTCCCAAGTTGTAAGATAGAGTTTAGAACTTGAAAACATAAAATAATATCATCCCCTATGAGGCATCTTAAAATTGGATATATTATTACTCACTGTAAATAGATAATTCATCAAAGATATTGTACAAACTATACTAAAAATTCCTTTTTTTCCAATGTTCCAATGACATAACCTCATTGAACTCTTTGAAAGAATTGGAAGTTCCTTCATTTTTCAGATGCTCTATCCAATGGATAGATGCACCGTCTTCTAAAGATGACACATTTGCCAACTTAATCAAAGAACAACAAATCAGTCTTTAGTAATATACTTGTGGAAGCACAATTAAGTGCCTAATGTTGCCATTTGAAGCCTAAAAAGCAGCATCAATATGATAAAAATCAGTAATTTAGAATATAAGCACTATTGAATAAACACTTAGAAAAATTGTAAATTCCTCTTTATACCTGTTTATCATTATTATCTAATAACCTTTTTGAAAGGGAAAAGTAATGTCGATTGATACCAAATATCGTAATTAAATACGTCTTTCCAATTACTGGAAAATGAAACTTCCAAGTTCTAATACATTCATTAGTCATGTTATTGAATGAATGTTTTGTACGTCTAAATGTTATATATACTTTGTACGGCCTCAAGCGGTAATTTCTTCAATAAAATGACTCTTAGTTAATTTTGACTATTATATTGATTAAGGCATGTTAATGGGGTTTTCCATGGCTAGCAATACAATTTAGACAAAACTAGGTGCTGAACCCGCGCTCTGCACGGGTATGTAAAAAATAAAATTATTAAAGATAAAAGTTGGAAAAAATGACACATATGTGAAATAAAAATTATACATCATAAAAATTTAAATATATTTATTCTGAAAGTATAGAAATTTTGAAAAAAAATTTAAAGATTAAGTTTTTATTTATATGGTTTTTTGTGTATTTTTTTAAAGCAATGGAATCTGACAGTAATAATTCAATTTGAATGTGATGGGTACGATTTTATAATAAATTAAATAATATTTGATAAAAATATTAGTGATCAATATTAACTTTTATTCAAACTTAAGTAAATAAAAAAAATCTACACGATTAATATCTCTTCAAAATTAATGAAACGGGTTAGCTCTTAATTAAGTTGAATCTAATTAAAAGATAACGTCAGCAATCCCTGACATATAAAACGGCTAGAAATTATAATTATAATTGTAATAATAACATATAATTATTGTTATAATGACATAAACATATTTTGATACATACATAATTTTATAATTTAGTTTAATACGTAAAAACTAATAATTATAGATTAAATACTATCTGAATTACATCGGCCGATAGAATAATATAAGTACAAATTTTTATGTCAAATTATCAAAATATTAGTTTATCAACCAAAAAAAGTATATATACAGCCCAACTTGTTACTAAGTTTTTCTTTTAAATAAAATATGTAGAGGCCCAGCCCAACAGGTACAATGACTATCATCAGTGAGTCTGACCCTAGAATCTAGATACATTAAGTTGCTTTCTCCTGCGGCGTTCCTATCCCCATCTTAGATCCATAGGAGCAGTGATGGACAGCGCGCGGCCTGTGACGAACGTCGGGCAACCTGTGACGGACGGCGGGCTACCAGTGACGGACGGCGGGCGAGCGGTGACGGGTGGCGATGCAAACTACGAACGGCGAAGACGCGAATTGCTAGTTTTGGGCCATTTGAGCTTCAATTGCGCTTGCAGAAACGCCAATTGAGAATCAAAACTGGTATTGTCATGCATGCGAGACCAAATCAAAACTTTCCCATGATACCAATATTTTTTTGCACAGGATACTCGCATTTTACAATTTCTCGTTCTATAATCTATTTAACATGCTCTCTCTTATCCTACAGTAAGTATATATTACAGCGCGGGATCACACTATTAGTCCTTTTTTTCCGTAAGGGGTAAATGTTGTTTATGAAGAATTTGTCAAATTGTGAATTTCTACATCATCTATGTGTTTATGAAAATCATAACGAAAAAAAGGGAAGAAATGGAAGAAGAGGAAGAACTGAATCGACCCGGTATATATTCTACTTGTGCTTTTTTTTTTTCAATTCTAATTGGCCATAAAATTTGGTCGTAATCAGGGTTCGAATCCTCAAATCTCCTGAAAAATTAAGGACTTTAACCCCAGATCTACGTTTGGAGCACAGTTCCTTCTGTTCTGGGTGAATGCAAATGAATTAACCCTCTTTTTAGCTTGAATTTTAGAAATAGATTGATCCATCTACGATTTAAAAATGTCTACATGAAGTGAATAATTGTAAATGCAGTTGCAAATTTCTAACCATGAATTTTGGTGTTCCTCCAAATGCAGCATTCGACCCGAATATGCAAAACAGTATGTTGCCAATCAGTTGTTGCTGAGCCGCTATAGCACTTGCTGCAGTAGATTGAAGAAAATCGATCGCCGTGGATGGATTCAACTTCATATTGGAGATGATGAGATTGCTAATTTGTCAATCCCCTCTTATGTTGAGAGGCAAATATAGCACTTGTTTTTTTTTTTTTGGTCTTAAAACAACAATATATTATAATAGGAAGAAACAAACACAACATGTTTACTCAAAATTCCCGGCATAAACTGCTGGATATTCTGAGCAACCCACGAACCGGTTACAAATGGTTGCCGCAACGCGGTTAACAACCTTGATGGCTACTACAACAAAATAGGTGAAAAAAGAAATAAGCAAGCTAACACACATGGTCGGCCTAACAACAGTAAATACTCCAAATAAAAGATAGCAACTTGTAGAGGAGAAAACCATCTGATTCAGCAAAACAAACAACACTTTGACAAAGAGATGAAACTCCCTCAAAGGTGATTTAGCTAACAGCGGCCCTGCACGACAAGTAAGAACAGGCAAGGCACATAGTACAACAAAATCACAAACAATTCCATTAGCAAACAAAACTGACCGCATGGGGATGTGACTATGGTAGAGATCATCTCCTTGGTAGGGAAGGTCCGAAGCCAGCCTACCGGAGCATCCCTGTCCGCGGAACATCCACGAAGGACTAGCACACGTAGGGGATGCCAAAGAATCTCTCTGCTTCTCTGTTATGAGAAGGATTTTAAAAGGATATGGTACGACATAAGTCGGGACCATATCAAAGCGGCAATGGGTAATCATGTGGTTGTTTGTTTGGGCAATTGAGCATGGACTTTGTGAAACTTTGGTCCAATCTGGAAGGGGTAGGTAATGTATACTAGTGGACAATACCACTTCAAAACGAGCTTTGAGCTTAAAACGGTGCACCGCATCGGCAATAATAAGATAATCTCGATCCTCCACAATGGCGAGCACCCTGAAAGGCGCTTGACTATTTGTTATGGCGGACGGGGGAGGTTGAGAGGTGGTTGACAGTATTTTGGAATTCGGTTGACCGCCTGTTGAGGTGGTTGACCGTTTGCTGGGATTTGGTTGACCGTCTGTTGAAGACTTTGACCTTCTGTTGAGAGGTGGTTGGCTTGATGAGGCAGTTGACCTTTTGTTGATAGGAGGATGATAGTTTGTTGAGGCTTTGACTGTAGGTTGCTTTTCACATATGGATGTTGACCTTGTGTTGGGAGTATGTTGAAAGTTTGTTGAGACCTTGACAGTAGGTTGATGTCCACATATGGAAGTTGACCGTAAGTTGGCGTCCCCAAATAGTGAATCCGGTGGCCGGCCAAAAGGCCAGTTGTGTGGCTGCCTCAAAGAAATGACTTGGGAGAGGGACGGGGCCCATAGGAAGGACCTAACCGTGCCGATTCCGGTGCGGTTGGCAAGAAAAGAACGGTCTAAGGAGCGTATTCTGATACGGATGGTATCCTCGGCGGGGAGATATGGGCGGTGTGTATAGAAAGATGGGTCGGGGAGGATGCTTCGTCGATGGCGTTAAGGTTAGCGTTTGGGTTTTGCCGGGTGTGAGAGCGCCCGTACGCGAGGACGACGATGAGGTCTTCATCGTTTCAAAACAAGAAAATAGAAAAATAAGGTGATGAGAACTTCATCCCTTGGGAGCTTCCAAACAGTACTTGTTTGGGTAGGTGGTCAATTTGATACATGAATATTGCGATTAATATAGCACTTGTTGTATCAATGTAATTGTTATTCCCCAAGGAAATTGTTTTGTACCTAATAATATATATAGCAAAGAATTTACTGATTTGAATTGTCGTTATTGGTATTTACAGAGAACTGTTTGCGTCTCTTGAATATATAGGGAGAAGAAAAGCCCGAGAGAAGAAGAGGCAGTCGGTGTTTAAATAACGGAATGACATTTAAGTCTTGGAGTGTAACAACTCTCGTAATTGAGGTGGTTGACCGAGAGAAATGAATTAACTTTTGATTGGTGGTTATTGCTGAGTTGGCAGTGTGAGGTTATTCCTCTTAACCTCATACCATCAGGATTAGTATATTAGATGGATCTCGCTTCGGTCACGCAGCGGAATCGTCCCGCTTTCCACAAATAGTAAGGTCAGAAAGCGGTTATATGTGTCTTAAATTAATAAAATTAAATAAAACTGTATAATTACTTATTCTACAGGTTGCAGGTTTTTTATATATTTTTTTTCCACTTTTAGCTTCAAATGTTCATAATTTTCGTTTTATAAGACCAAATGATTCACGGTCAGTTGTGTTGCATTCGTTATTTTACGAGTTTCGATTCAAGACCCATATTGATATATTTATTATAATGTATTAAGCTCACAACTGTCTAACAAGTCACACGTGCCTAAGTTCTATTATTTATTTTTTTAAATGTACATGCTTAAATTATGTTTTTAACGCTACGGCCGTAAACGAGCCGAGCTGAGTATCTGACAAGCTCGACTCGACTCATTTTACTCGAGCTCGAACTCGACCGAGCCTTGTAATATTTTGAGCTCGAGCTCGAATCGGTGCCATACTCGACGAGTTCGAGCTCGACTCGATAAAGTTTAAAAAAAAAAACAATTAATTAATAAATGGTGTAGTTTAGCTCGAGCTCGAACTCGACTCGATTAGGTTTTTGACTCGAGTTCGAACTCGACTTGAATAGGAAAAAGAAAAAAAAACTCGATTAGGCTCGCGAGCCTCTCGAGTCGAGTACCAATGAACTCGAACTCAACTCAGCTTTAGAAAAAGCTCGACTAAACTCGAAATTTAGCGAGTCGAATTCGAATGTCGACTGAGCCGATCTCGAGCAGCTCACGAGTAGCTTGACTCGTTTACACCCCATACTTAACGCATTCAAATTTTACAACTCAATTAAAAATCGAGTGTTAACACATTAATCATTGTAACGTGTAGGGCTGTAAACGAGCCGAGTCGAGCTGAGTATCTGGCAAGCTCGACTCGACTAGACTCGTTGTACTCGAGCTCGACCTCGAACTCGACCGAACATAAAATTTTCAAACTCGAGCTTAACTAGGTGTCATACTCGACGAGCTCATTCTCGGCTCGACTTGACTCGCCAACTTTAAATTGTTCAATTAAATCATAAAATTGTGTATCTTAGATCGAGCTCGGACTCAGTTTGAATTGAATATATATATTATGCTAGTTAGATATATTATGTTATATATAAACTTTTGTTAAGTTGTATATATTATAAAGACTCTATATAAATATTTTGTCAAAGTAATGTAAATATAATATCAAATTAAAATTTTAATATAAATATTCTCACAAATATAATAATTATATGCAAATGTAATTTTGTATTAATTAGTCATGGTTTGATTTAAAAAATTAATATATGTAGTAATATTATTTATAATATAAACTCGGGTGTAGTTTATAATTTTGCGAAAACTAACATGTGTAATATAACTTATAATATAAAAAATAATGTAATTTATATTTAAAAAACAAATTAAATATAATTTTTATTTTTTAGACATTTTATTATTTTGTCTTAAATAACATTCTTGATAGGTTACAAGTTTAAATAATTAAATTATTTTCTAAGTTATTATAACAAACTTTCCTTTTTTATTTTAAATTACTATTTTTAGTAGGCGTGACCATTCCGCAGCGGGATATAAGAATTTTCCTATATTAGATAGAAGATTAATATGTAAAATAGTGACGTTTTGGAACCTTTGTCTTAGATAGAGAGAGAATAGGAGGGACAATAAAAAGATGTTAGAAATAAAGATTGAGGTGGCATTGTATGATTGGAAGAATAGGCTGATGTGTCAGCTTGAGATAGCTCTACATCAGAATTAGTATAATACTAGGGTGCTCTCCCCGCGCAACGCGCGGGGTGTCTTCGTAAATAATTATAAATGATTTCATATAAATTTGATAAGATCAATCTGATCAAACTATTATGTAATATTATGCTGATAGATTAATTAACATATATATATATATATATATATATATATCTGTGTACATTGAAAATTTCACAAGTGAAAGTTCATACATATCAACATGATATATTTGTAACGCTCCAAGTCTAAGCGAACAGTCTAACTGTGTTTATCGACTCGAATCCAGAAAATGAGGAATTCATGTTGTTTTTCAATAGCACATCTCTTACTTGTAAGGGACCCAAATCACTTATTAATTTATGATGTGTAATAGATCTGTTATGAGTTCTTATATTGTGTTAGAAGAAATATATGGGTAGTTTATACTTTTGATGAAAAAATTGTATTTTTAACCCAAAAGCTCAGTACATTGTTTAAGGTGAATTCAAAATGGTATAGATCCCGAAAATGGTACACATAAAGTGGGACATAGAAGTTAGATAAGTGGGTTTTTATTTAATTTCGATTTGATTAATTTTTCAGTCACGAGAAACTAATTATAATCTTTTCAACCTCTTATAGTTATATCCATATATATTAGAAAAAGTATTCCTTATGTTGTAGGAAAACCTACTTTTTAATTTTTTTTTTTTTTATAAAGTATATTTTTTATCCGTCGCTATTATTGTTTAAATATTATTTTATTACGTATACATATGATATGATACATTCAATTGAAATGAAAAAATAGAAAAGACTCTTTTATAGTTTTATTAATTTATTTGAAGACCAATTTTAATAAGGAATTAGTCTCTTTATTGATTACATGAGTTATTATAAAAGTCAACATCAAGCGAAAAAAAAAAGAATTAGTCTCATGATTAACAAAATTTCTTAATTAGACAAAAATTAAGAAAGAAAGCATCAATTTAATTATGGTGAAAAAGTTAAAGAATTTATTTTTTTTCAACAAATTTGATGATAAAAATTAAATAATATAAAGTGAAATATAGAAAAAATAAAATTAAACCATATATATATTGGAATTTTTTTATTAAAGATCGTTAAATTAAATAATTGGTTTAATAGTATTAAATCAAAACCAAATCTACCTCTAAATCTTGGCAAAATATATATATATATATATATATATATATATATATATATATATATATATATATATATATATATATATATACCTCAAAATAAAATTAATTTGATTACTCCTAGCCCAGCCAAAATCCTTTTACTGCGGAGCCCAATTGCCTTATTTTTTCTCTTGCAGACTTAACTTAATTGATGTGCTGCCTCTTTACTATTTATTTCTCAAAATCTTAAATCCCCATTGTCTCTCTTTGACCACCGAAAGCTATCAATCTGACATACACTTCGTCCAAAGCTCGTCGTCACTCTGCAACCCTAATCGTTTAAAAATCCACCCAGCCACCAACTCCTATTGCCACACCTCACAGCAAAAACCTTAAATCCATCTTCTACATGGAGAGAGGAGACAAATAGAGAGATCGAGGGTTTCAGAGGTCCGTCGACCATCTGGCCTCTTCTGGCTCGATCTAGCTCCGTTAGAGATTGGGCCTCGCCACCTGGTCATCTGCATGTTCTTCTGGGTTCGAATCCCGACTTCACTCTGCAATATCTTATTTCAATCTTGCAGTAGAGATAGAGACACATGCGAATAGATTTGACCGAGTGGAGACAACAGTGGAAGCTGCAGACTTGATTCAAACCAGCAGATCTGGATTCGAAAACTGCTCTTGGCATGTTTGATTTCTCCATGATCGATCGAAGGTATGTAGATCTAAAACTAATTGATTCAATGATGTGGGTAATTTTAATTGAAAAAATCGTACTGTATCTAAATTTGGTGCATGCTTCATCTCCTTTTATAGGTACTTGATTGAACTGTTAAAAATTAATTTAATTAAATGAATGAAACGGGGTATTGGAAGAATAGAAATCGTTTCCCTTCCGTTAAAGATGCATGAATTGGTGTTAATGTCTGCGTTACGAAGATTGCTCAATTAAATTTTTCTTTTTGTTAAAGTCTGTTAATGGATAATTGTTGCAGAGTGAGCGACGTCGTTTGTGGAGATGACGTGTCAACCTCAGGTTGAACGGAGACAATCCGTATTAGAAGGAAACTGGTGAAAGCGCTGTCGTTTACAGTTATGGAGACTTGCAACCGGAGCGGCGTCGTTTTTCTGCTATGGGTGGAGAATTGTTTAAACTGGAGTCGCCGTCGTTTCTAACTTAAAGTCTTAAACACGTCTGCGTTTTGTATTTGATATACAGCTGTAAAAAAAAAAAAACTATTACGTGGCAAGCTATTACTTATGGTGATCCAGGATTAGTATTATATATAGATATAGATATAGATATTAAGAATTAAGATTAAGATTAAGATTAAGATTAAGATTAAGATTAAGATATTAAGATTAAGATTTAAACTATTTGGGCAACATAAATGCATTCTTGCTAGCATTTCAACACATTCAACTATTTTTAATATGTAAGTAGAGTCCCACCAAGCATTAAATTATGTTGTACAAAAAAATGTCATTTCCATAGAATGTAAAACCTAAGAATGAAACAACAAGAGATAAAACACATATGGATATGTTGAGATTCAACTAAACAATATTGATATCAGAGAGGAAGCTGACAAAACTTTCCTCTAAGTCAGACATAATATCTTCATCGTGCATCTGATTAACCCCAAGGTATATTCCTAATCTAGATATATTCCTAAACATAATCTGATAATATACTAAGAATATATCTATTCCTAATCTAGATATATTTATCTAAATATAATAAGATATATTTATCTATAATATATCTTATTCCCTTATACAAGGAACAAACTGATTAAACTTGGAAGTTTTACTTTAAGAAACGACATCATACTGCAATTGAAAAGCATATTAAGTTGAGCTATCCCAAAAGTTTAAACACTTAATTAAGTACTTCCAATACAGAGATTTCAAGAGATTTCAAGAAAAATTTGAAGGCATTATATTTTCATAAGGAATGTGTGTCAGTGTCGTTGCAATTTAATCACTCATTTCATAAAAATTACTTTAAAAAAACCTACAATCTTATTTACAGGGTTAGCCAATATTACACAACATTAATGAAATGAAGGAAAATTAAAGATACTAGCACAAACTCATTAATGTAAACTAGGACAGGTCTAAGCCAAATGAATTTCAAAGCGATCACATAAAAAAGTAACTCATCGACTACCTAGAAGCTAACAAGCAAAGGATGCCTTATTTTACTATCTCCTTACTATTTTATCACTGGAAGCCGCATTTAGAAGAACATATTAGTAAAAAAATTAGGATTTTCCTCACAGGTCCTAAACTCGAAGTAGTGACCCACTTGTGTAGTTAACTATACACTTAGATATTCGAGTCCTTGCTTCCAGGAATCTTCAACGAGATTGTCTTGCGGCTCGCTGGACAGAGTCCTTCAATCTTGCTCCTAAACACAATAGAAGGTACAAGCCTCCACGAACTAGACATCTCAGATGAGAGGAAATAGACTAGGAGATTACCGTTGGCAATTGTGGCAGTTAGGCCGCTCTTACATGGTAGCCCATTAACCAAGCTCGATTGAGTGTAAGTTAATTAGAAGCAACTAACCCTAATTATCGAGGTTATGGCAGAAATAATTAGGGTTAGGGCCCTATTAGGCTTACTCATTAACTATAAGGATGAAATTCCATTAAATGGACCCAAAAGTAATAATTTGGCCGACCTATTAAGGGATACTTGGTGGTTAAGTTTTAATTATCTTAATTTAAGGGAGTGAATATGTATTGGATTTAAAAAGATATATATGGTAATTATATATATAAACAAAACAATATATTATGCTATGTATCTTAGTATATCTATATCTTGGAAACAAATCACTTCCCCCCCCCCCCTCTATATATAGTGGTTCGGCCAAACACTTTGCTCCATTCATTACTCTGCAATTAATCATTCATTGCTTCTATAACCCTAGTAATCCCCTAGTCTATTTCCTTCCATTCGAGAGGTCTAGTTCGTGGATACTTGTGCCCTCCTTTGTGCTTAAGAGCAAGATTGAGGGACCTCGTCCGACGAGCTGCAAGATAACCTCGTTGAAGATTCTTAGGAGTGACGACTCGAACATCTATGTGTAGAGTTAACTATACAGGTGGACCACTTCTTCAAGTCTAGGACCTGTGATGATTTATCTCGGCACTACCGGATAGTATTCGTGATTTACTTATCATAATGTTTGTGATTTATCAATGTTATTTCGTACAATTACTAGGGTTACGCCAGCTCTCTCACTGTCCATTGCGTGAATGATTATTTGCACAGTAATTATCAAGTTTTAGGTGAACCACTCCTTATATATGAGGATGGAGTGACTTGTTTCCAAGATATAGATCTATAAGATTTAATAGTCAATATATTATTTCTTTATATATATGTATATTATCACCATATGTCGTATAATAGGATAATATATATATATATATATATATATATATATATATATATATATATATATATATATATATATATATATATAATTATCACATCTTTATAGATACAATATATATTCACTTTCTTAAATTAAGGTGGTTAAAACTCAACCACCAAGTAATCTTCCTAAGGGGCCGGCCGAAATATGCATTAGGGTCCACTTAATAGACCTCAATCCTTATAGTTAATGAGCAAACCAACGCCCTAACCCCCAATAATTCGTACAAGCCTTAATTATTATGTTAGTTGCTTCTAATTAACTTACAATCAATCAGACTTGGTTAATGGGCTACCATGTAAAGGCGGGCTCAATTGCCACAACTGCCAACACACGTTCTTATTTTGGGTAACTTGATATATATACCTTAACCACTATACTTTAAACCTTAACCTATTAGAAACGAAAAACTGAAACCGTCATAGCTAGTGTAAACATTAACCCTTACCCTAAATGGTTAAGAACCTATGAAATGTCTGAACTATCACCCATGTTAACGGGAGAGGTCTGAAATTTAAAAAGTTAATAACAGAGGTCTGAAATTTCAATTTTGTTGATTTGATGTTTTCCGTCCATTTTTATGGTTAAATTTAACATAATTGTGTGAAATGACATTTTTGCCCCTTTAATATTTTGTTTTATTTAATATCTTATTTAAGGAAATGTGAAATGACAATTTTACCCCTAAAGTCAAATTAAAACCACCCAACCCCGGCCACCGCCACCCGACTCCGGCGACCACCACCTCGACTCCGACGACCACCACCTCGGCTCCGGCGACCCAACTCCAGCCACCACCTCGGCAAAAAAACTCTGATCGGAGCCTTGGTGGTGGTCGCCGGAGTACGGTTGGTGGTCGCCGGAGTACGATTGGTGGTCGCCGGAGTACCGTGGTGGCTTCAAGGGCATTTTAGTCTTTTCACTCCAAGCATGAGAGGGGCACACTTGATAGAAGGGCATTTTTGGAAATTTATTTTATTTCCGGTCACATGCCAAGCATGTGACCAACTTCCGTTAGTTTTAACGGAAAAAACTAACGGAGACCGTTGTTATCAACAAAACTGAAATTTCAGACCTCCGTTATTAACTTTTTAAATTTCAGACCTCTCCCGTTAACATTGGTGATAGTTCAGACCTTTCATAGGTTCTTAACCCTACCATAAACCTGAAACCTCTATAGTACAAACCTGACACCACTAGAGCAAGTTTAAACCATAGTACAAGGCCGTTGAACCAATTATTCTTTACAAACAAGCACTAAAATTACGGAAACCCAAAATACATTTCTTTTTAGTTAATACGCTATATAGTATGTATTTGGGTAATACGATAGTATTATTTAGTTTGTATATTTTTTTGTTAAAAAAAGTAAAAGTAATCGTTCAACCAAAACGTCGATTGAACAATGGTGATTATGAAACGCCTTGGTTACTGGGACGTCCTGGTTACCGTCATGGCCAAGAGAAAAGGTCATCCAAAGATTCCAAACAGTGATAATTATTAATAATTAATTATTATTTTTTTTTTGTTTCACGCGGGGTGGTCCTAGGGGACCCTCATCAGGAGGGCAGCACCCGTAGCATGCTTGCTCCACACCTAGACTAATCCCCACTCGCACCGGGTCAGCCGTAAGGGGTAAAGTGCTGGCCATGAACAATTTTCCATTCTCATGGTCACTAGCGGGGATTGAACCCAGGAGATTCAATTTTCCATTAATTATTTCATCCCATCTAAATGATCTTCTTCCTTTTCTAATAAAATATATTTATTTGTCTGTCATTATCATCTTCTTCACTTCGTATTCTTCTCCTTCTCTCTCCATATGATTCATCATCTTCTACTCGTATTCATCTGCAGGTAATGTTTTTCTGTTCGATTTCTTGAAAATATGGAGCGGATTTTCAAATGGAAGTTGCAAACAAATTAATAACCACGTTGGCATTTGGAGTATATGGGTCGTCGTAATAGGGAGCTCATTAATATAACGCCAACATCCTAAACATAATTGGTGTATGTCACATTAACGACTTTGGGTCAGGCTAAAGTTCCAATGGACGATTCGAGGCCCAAAATTGGGCCTACCCTATTATGTGGTTCGACCGAACTTAAGGGAGCAAGTCATTGGTGGGTTTTGCTCACCTCCTTTTATAAATAGGAGGTGTTAGGGGTTTTTGTAAGGTTAATCACTTTCTCTCATTTAGTTGGGACAAATAAATCCACTCTCTCCTTACACATCAAGTTCAGCCGAAACCCCCAACATCCAAGGAGGTGCAATGCTATGGCAATTTAACCCAGAGACCCATTTAAGCAACCAGATTGAAGAGACTTTGCTGTAGAGACCATAGCATGTGGATTTCTCTTCAACAAGGGTTCCTGCAGGACACCGTCCGGAAGATCGTGAACTCCCTCGTGACGTTCCTAGGCTACAGAAAACTAAACCGGTATGTGCTTCCTTTCTGTTGCGTAATTAGTTTACCAAGAATGTAAACGTGTTTTATTCCATAATTGTATCCCAAAATCCATCAAACCAAACAATCTTTTAACAAATTTCAAGGGGGCGGGGGTGTTGGCATTTGGTGAATGGGCGCTGTAATAGGAGCCATTTAATATAAGGTCAACGTCTAAGTAATTGGGTCTTGCCTAAAATCACAATTGACATGAGAGAACCAAAATTGGACCTCCCATTTATCACATATGCCGGCCGAAACATGGTGTTAGGGATGAGGTGGGATTTGCCCACCTCCTCTATAAATATAGGGTGTCAGGATTTCTTTAGAGTTAATCACTTTTTCCCTTTTAGTTGAGACTAAAGAAATCCGTATCCCTCACACCACACATATTCGGTCGAACCCCTATACATACGGAGGTGCCAAATTGCTTCGAGCAATCAACCCGGAGATCCATCTTGCCGAAGAATTAAAAGAGGCTTTGCTATGGAGACCATTCCGTGTAGGTGATCATAGGAACTTAAAATATTTTTGGCCAACATCTTATCATTACGAACTGACCCCACAGTGAGTGAAAATTAATATACGCGTAGAGCACTTTTTTATTTGTTTTTCCATTCAAACATTGTCATGCATGTTTTCGGCCAAAAAAATTATTGTCACGTTGTATTTTTTTTATTGATTTATTTATAGTCTTATATCACAACTTCTATTAAGAAGAAAAAAGTATATTATAAATGTTTCTTACTTTTATATTTCCTTAAATAAACAAATTTTTTTATGCTTTTAAGTCATTTTTTCGTCATACCTCCATTCGTCTTTACGAATAAATCCGTAAGTATAAAAATAAATATATGAGCAACGCGCGTGCAACACATGAACTACTCACTAGTATATATTATATATAGGGTTAATAACTAATAAACCGTTTGAGGTTTGGCCCAAGTTGAAATCTGGTTAAAATTTGTTTTTCCATCCAAAATTGCTGTTAGTTTTGACAGAATGTTGCGAAAAATCGGAATCGCCCTTTCTACCAAATATGAAGTGACGAAATTACCTTTAGAGTCAAATTAAAACAACCACCGCCCAACTTCGGCGGCTACCGTCCAACTCCGACCGGCCAGCACCCAACTTCGGCGGCGGCCACCCAACTCCGGCGGCGACCACCCTACTCCGGCGGCGACCACCCTACTTTGGCCCGTCACCACCCAACTCCGACCGGCCACCACTCAAAAACCCTATAGTTGTTGATTTAGCTAGGAGGGGTAATTTCTTCAATTCGCTAGGTAACGGAAGGTCAGATTTTTCACGGAGGGGCATTTTTGGGATATCCATTTATTGAACTCACGTGACTGTCACGTGATACACTTCCGTTAGACTTAACCCCAAAAATAGACGGAGACACAAAATTTCAACAAACACCAAGCCTGGGACAGTCAATTTCATCGACGGACACCAGATTTTAACATGGGTCAAATCTCATACAGTTTATTAGTTTTTTAATGAATTTGATTGACATCAATAATAATAATAATAATAATAATAATAATAATAATAGAGAGTTTATTTTTGGGTAAAGAATAATAGAGTAAGTTGCTGACTGAAAGAAAACAGCATTCATGACATCGCATACTAGGTTTTTTCAATCACAAGCCAGTTCCCATATATGAAATATTTATCATCTAACACCATCAACCACCAAAAGGAAGATGCCACATTATTATTTCAAAAGGCAGCAAACTAAATGATGACCAGTTCTCAAGGCCTGTTGTAACCAACCAATACAACTCCATTACTAACTAGTCAAAACATAACATGTAGGAAGGAGAATGTTCTATTATTAATTATTATACCTTGAATCAATGTGAGCGTCTAGGTCTTGGCCTGCACCGAAATTCAGCTAACAGTGCAATATGATCCGATGACCATTTTGGCGAAGGAAGAGCTGTGTCCTTCCTCAAGCTATCCTCATCCAACAGCTCTAGTAATGACTCCACAGTTAACATGTCCGCTATAACACCACCAACAATGCAAGCATCTCAGTTATATACCCCCACTAAATTAAACCAAGCACAAACAAGAAAACATTTACATATATAGCTGCGCCCCACCTGTGTAGAATATGTAATCCGTGGTCCCGATAAAGTCCCTTGTACAATTAGTAAATAAGGGCTCATTCGTTTGAGGGTCCATTCTTTTCCTCTGATGTTCTAGACCGGGACCAACACCTCTCGCAAATAAAGAATAAGCACTTACCTGCAATTTTCACTTTGTTAATAATCTGGCTAGCTATCCATTTTAAAATCACCATTCTACTGGAAGGAAGGAAGGAGACACCATCATGAATGTACTTTACCAGAGGTAATTGATGGACCAGTTTGCTAGAAGGACGCAAGATTCCAAGGGGGTCGACCAATAAATCGGGGTGTGTTGCATCCACTTTTCCCATAGCAAGAAGTGAATGAATAGCACTGCAGATAAACAACATACAAACATTGCATACCAATTTAAACCAACCATATAAGATAGGTCATATAGAAGAGAAGAAAATTAAGCTCGTGAATTCCAACTAGTACACCAACCTTACTGGAACCGAATTGAAGTCCCCACAGACCAACATAGGAATGTCTGCACTGGCAGCTATCTTTTCCAATCCTTTCAAAAGAGTGTGCACCTGGAAAAACACCCAACTTAAATTAAAGCGTAGGAAACTTCGCACAGCAACTTCAATATATATATATATATATGACCACATCTCTGATCTCTCTAAAGAATGACGCGAAAAGAATTAAGGACCTGCCAAAGCTTCACATCCTTTAGGTCTTGATGGACATTAACATGTGTGTTTGCCTACAATAAAACCATCAGAACAAGTCAACTACCTCCCACGAACAAAGGTTTGATTTTTTATACATTATAGCTAAACCATCGATTAAGTAAAACTTAAAGATCTAAGTTAACATGAGCTGAAAAAGATATCACATCCAAAATATCGAGCTTAAGAATTACAATTTAAAATTTCACGTTTCGAGTCTAATTTAGATGTAATTATTAATCCCATCATATTAAATGCTCTCTTCGCTTTTTATACATTATCTTGTTCGTAATTTAGTAGTCCTGAAATGGCAAAAAATATTTACGAGACTCACCTCTCCCAGTCTATAAGTATAGAAGAGGCAACATAGGATATATCGGAAGGGAACAAAACACACATGATAATTAGAGACACCATATACTGGCAAGCTATAATTGTAACAAGCCGCCCATTGATTGGACCACGCAGGCAGCACATTTTAGGGTTACCGAACAAAAGTTAACCATGGATTTTAGAAGGTTCACTCTGTAACGTTCAGCTTAACCAATAACAGAGAAGTGTCCAAGACCCTAGTCATGACAACCCTCATAAACCTTAACAAAGCACTGTCCAATCCCCACCAAGACTCTCCATTAAGTTCAAATTTGGCAACGCTGATTCTACAAAAAAAAATTAAATCAATTATAGTACGCAAATAAAGAAGAGGGAGAGACACTTCTAACCACACAAAGAAGCTGCCTCTTCCCAGGTTCACCTCCCTGGTTAACAAATTTTGCTTCGAGAACAGCAATTAGAGCAACGTTATCCTACAAATTGATAAGCAGATATACAAACTTAATCAACCTAGTAGCAAAGTGCAAACCTGTGAAAACAGAAGTGAAGAAATTTCAATAACTCACCTTAACCAGTCTACTTAGAGCAGTCTCTTTCTGAGCACTTGTCAGCAAATCATCAGTTAAAGATTGTGCAGCCTTGTTAAACTCAACCTGCAAATGATAAAACAACAGATTGTAACAGTTATCTAAACCTAGAGAAATTAAAAACAAAAACTTGCATACAAAGTAGAAAGTAAATATGCTAACCTCATATTTTTTAACATGAGTGAATCTATCTCGCCGAAAAAATGTTGCACAGCCGTCAAGTGTGTTGATGTTCCCACCATAGACCTGCATAGATCAAATAACAGTTATATAAGGGCTAAACAAACAAACTTAAATGGTTGTAAATAATATGGTAGAACCGTAAAAAAACATTACAAGAACCTCATTTGTTTTTCTCTTATATAGAGCTAGATACCCATGTTTCTCCAATTCAGGGGCAAAGAACTCCTCAAAATGATCATTTTGTACCTGCGGTAAAGTTGAGTCATAAGCCCATTTCCACACAGCTATTCCTCTTCGGTTGATATAAGGCTTTTTTTTTTCTTTTTTCTTTTTTATTCGCATTCTCTCCGTGTAAGTGGGAAACACAGAGTTAGAAAATTTTAACGAAATAAATACTTAGAACTACTAGGATGCTCCTCCATAATACCACCAACCACTAGAAACACATGTTATGAATAACAAACTCTTCAATTCTTGATCATGCATGTACTAAGTGGAAATAGGCCCACCCATCCTACAAACACGTGTATGTATACATGCATATATACACAAAATTGTGTCCAGGAAATACAACTTCTATATGGGGACAAGAAAAGTAGAAATTTTCCACTTGCATATTACCATAATTAAGTCACTACTAAAAACTTACAGCAAACTTGTCCATATAAAAAGCTGATATCTCCTATTCATTGACAATATTAACCAACGCTCATTCTATAAATGGCTAATGCTTAAGTTCCTCATTGGCATGAGAAAAATTTACGTACCTCCTGAAGGCACACAATATCAGCCCCATAACCGACTATTTCCCTAAGCAAATTCTGCCTGCGGTATGCCCAAGAAAGTGCCCATGATGGGCAATAGCTGTATGTTTCACTTGTAGCAAAAACGTCAGATAAAATGTTATATGACAGCACTGAGAATGCTACCGAGGATGACATTCGTCCATCAGCATCTAAATGTCCCATCACCTCAACCCCGCCTACTGGGATCAATTGCCGAAGTCAAAATTAGGATTTGGGTAGTTAAAATTAGGATTCGCCAAATCAAAATTAGTGTTCCGTAAAGCAAAATTAGAGATTTCCCGCAGTAAAATCTAGGAATTTCTGTTCAAAATTGGGGGTTTCGGTTCAAGCAACTATAAGCAAAGAAATTACATTGAATTTGGGGAACTCAATAGAACATACATCCGAGATTCTTCCAAAGTGCAACTAGTTTCCCATGAGCTGTCAATTCAAACTTGTAAATCAATGTGTGGAATTCGTCATGGGACGGGGAACTTCGTGACGAGCTTGAAGAGTATATTATGGAGCCGCGTAAGAGACAACAATAGCTTGAAGAATCAATGTCATTAGAACAACAATGGAAGTAGAAGAGGAAAATAAAGCGAGAGTCTCGCTCAAATCACAAGGAAAGATGTTCAATGAAGGCAGAAGAATAGGTATTTCTTATTCCTTTTATATTTTTTTAAATAATTAGTTGTTGACCTCGCGTAGAGCGGGGCGTAAACATTTACATTTATATTTTGCCTTGGTAAGACTTATTCTTATTTGTCGACATTCTTTTTCATTCATCGCCCAAGATTTTAGAGAGCTAAGCAGATTTACAGAATTATAGTTAGCCAGATATAACCAGAATGGTTCAATATAAAATTTTTACACGTGGTCAATTATTTACCTCTAAAACATTTATTTATTTATTTATTTTTCTTCAAGCAGCTTGGACCACCTCTTATTAAAGAAGAGAAAAACACACAAAATGGTTGGTTCGGTTTCATAGAATCCCTAACTTTCCTAGATTGAAAAACATAGGAAATTAGCAATCTCTGTCACTGGAAAAGTTGAATCTATATCAATAGTTGATTTTGGCTAAAACAAAAAAAATCAAGAGTTGAAGTTTAGAGAGGTCTCTCTTGTATTTCTTTGTGCAAAATTAATATTAGTCCTATATGTAATTCCGATAACAATGCTCGATTCAAGCTTCTGATGAGTATTAAGGAAGACTGTAAAACCACTACAAAGAGAATATTAACCAAGTGTCAAGCACTATGTTGGCTCCAACTTACTGCCTGCCAATTAATCGCTTATTTGTTTTGAACTTTTTACCATATAGGAAGTAACCTTTGAAAATGCTATTTTCTTAATTCTAATGTAATAAGGGATAATTTCGAGCACTAATTTTTTGCTTGAGTGAGGCACTACTTACGCTTAGAATCCAAAATTCTAAGCAAGAAAAGGGTTTCTAAGCAAAAACCACATTTCAGTATGAATGTGAACAAACTCTTCAATCACCTTACCAACATATTCCATTTTGACTTGGACATATCAAATTCAACCACATTGACAGAATCTAATTGATTAAGGAAATAGAGAAGGATTGCTATTTTATGATGTATATTGTCTCCCTAATGCTATATAAACCTTAAAAGTACACTCCAATTATGCTTTCACACTACATTTCTTAAAATTAAATGAAGTCCTTTTGATGTATTAAATACCATTGGATCCTACATTTTGACATTGCATAAATGAGACCCAATCTTAAGAGCTTTTTTTTAATATTATTATGTAATAGCTTTAAGTAGTACAAATTTAAGACTACTGGAGATGCTCTATAATTTCCTATTCATTATTCCCTTAGTCTCACAAGCCTAAGCCCCATATGAAAGTATTTGAGCAGATTATAACTACATTGTCTCTCTCTTAAGTAGTATAACTAACTATTACTACTTTCTCTTCTTCTCCTTATACAACTTGCTCATGTTCACAGCAATGCTTATTGCTGCATCAACCCATTGCCTAGAATTGGAAAACAAATCATAATTACAATACATTCAGAAATCATACATATAATCTTATTTCTCTTGAATTGATCGTTGAAAAACTTATGCAAATGAAGGATTCCTCCTCCTCCCTCCCTTCACCACAAGCATTTAACTTCCTCATCCAGTGTGAGGTCTCTAGTACTGCCAACAATATAAAGACCAGAGATGCAAAGGCAATCACCCTAAATTCGTGGAATAATATTTCAAATCCCGGAAAGGCCTATTCCAAATCCCATCACATAATTGAGAGAGATTCTATTGTGTATGAACTTTAATTTTGGGTTGAATGTGACTCCAAATAACTTGTGAAAACATTTCCTTATATTAACATGTCTTTCAAGTTATAAAATGAAGAAGCACTTTAAAAAAGAAGACATGCCAGCATTGGCATCCCGTCTTTGACGATATATCTTTCATTCTTTGCAATTGGCTGCAAAAATTCATAAATTAAGTTTAAAATAGAGAATCGAAGGTGCAGCTCGAGTTAACCAAAATTGATGATCAACTGAACAACAATGAGTTAATGACAAACTGAGGAACAAAGCAGTCAAATCTCCTTGAAATCATTTATATGTTCACTTCATCTATAGGTCTAATTAAACAATTAGATCTATATAATAAAATAAAATCAATCAAGCAACAAAGTCACACCCACCATTGAAGAGCATACTGTTAGATAAATGTTGGTTGATACAAGGGTAAAACAGTAATTCTAAAATATGTAGGACATAAGTCCCATTGTTTATTATTCGATAATCAACATACAATTAACAAGTAATTTGTATGTATATGAAAATCAAAATTGCGATCCGTAGATCGAATGGGAATGACGAATTTTTAACTAAGGAACGTGCGGATCACGCTCTCTTTAAGACAATTTTGCCCCACCTCACCCTCAGGTTATGCAACGAGGTTTATATAGGGACGATCACCTGCCAGGATACAACAGTGTCGTTGACACGAATCGTGCACACAATTCGTTCAACCGAACCGAACCAATACCTGAACTCAAACAAGAATGTAAGACCCAGAAAAATAATCGGATACATAACATATGAGAAATTTAAGATAACCTCGGATGGAACGCAGTAAAGTCCGGAACTCAAATTGAGACGGCGCGACTGGACACTAAGATGGATGAGATCGTAGTGGCCGATTGGGAAAGTGAAAACTGAACGCAGTCGAGGTTGAGTGGCGATGATTATCAGATAAAATTGGCAGCAACCTTCCAAGGTTATATGTCGCCATCTTCACATTGACTTTGATAATGAACATTGGAACTTGAATATATGATGTGGTAAGCATATAAGACGAAGGACCTTGGTTGTGGATTAGGTTCGAGAAAACCTTATATTTTTTTTTTAGATTGATGGATGTTAATATATATAATAGTATATAAAATATATAACAATCATTCATTGGGCAGGATTATAGTCCATAAAATGTACACAATATATTATGCGAGAAATTATTTATTGGACCAAGTACACCAACTAAGATATGGACATAACCAATTAAAAATTAACAACGCACATATAATATGGTAAAGATCAATACCACAAAGTAGAGGATCATATACAATTTACTAATTTGGATCATACACTATTTTACTAATTTGATATCTCACATTAATTATTTGGAAAATTTTATTTTTTTTTTATATTTAATTTTCTGCACTCTCTTCACGCACACACATATATATATTATTTTTTTTTTCTTCTAAAACCCTATTAGACATGGTGAACCCTAGAGGGCAAGGTGAACCTTAGAAAAATAGACACTTGCCCTCTACGGTTCACCATGTCCAATAAGGTTTTAAAAAAAAACAAAAAAAAAAACAATATACATTTATTTATTTAAAAGGGTTAAGAACCTATGAAAGGTCTGAACTATCACACATGTTAACGGGAGAGGTCTGAAATTTAAAAAGTTAATAACAGAGGTCTGAAATTTCTGTTTTGTTGATAACAGCGGTCTCCGTTAGTTTTTTCCGTTAAAACTAACAGAAATTGGTCACATGCCAAGCATGTGACCGGAAATAAAATAAATTTCCAAAAATGCCCTTCTATCAAGTGTGCCCCTCACATGCTTGGAGTGAAAAGACCAAAATGCCCTTAAGCCACCACGGTACTCCGGCGACCACCAATCGTACTCCGGTTGACCACCACCGTACTCCGGCGACCACCACCGTACTCCGGCGACCACCACCAAGGCTCCGATTGGGCTCCGATCGGAGCCACCGGCCCCGATTGGGCTCCGATCGGAGCCACCGGCCCCGATTGGACTCCGATCGGAGCTTTCTTTTTGGCCCCGATCGGAGCTTTTTTGCTGAGGTGGTGGCCGGCGTCGGGTCGCCGGAGCCGAGGTGGTGGTCGTCGGAGTCGAGGTGGTGGTCGCCGGAGTCGGGTGGTGGTGGCCGGAGTCGGGTGGCGGTGGCCTGAGTTGGGTGGTTTTAATTTGACTTTAGGGGTAAAATTGTCATTTCACATTTCCTTAAATAAGATATTAAATAAAACAAAATATTAAAGGGGCAAAAATGTCATTTCACACAATTCTGTTAAATTTAACCCTAAAAATGGACGGAAAACCTCAAATCAACAAAATTGAAATTTCAGACCTCTGTTATTAACTTTTTAAATTTCAGACCTCTCCCGTTAACATGGGTGATAGTTCAGACCTTTCATAGGTTCTTAACCCTATTTAAAAAGGAAGAGTGTGCATAAAATTAAATGTAAGAAAATAAAATAACTTTTATTTTTCCAACTAATTGGTGTAGCAATTATGATTGAGAGAGCAAAATTACTAAAATGGTGTATGATCCAAATTAGTAAAGTTGTATATGATCCTCAACTTCGTGGCATAGATCTTTACCATATTATTTGTGAGTTGTCAATTTTTAATTGGTTAGGTCCATATCCTTGTTGGTGGACTTGGTCCAAGAAATAATTTCTCATATTATGCACATATAATATATACACTTGTACAAATTCGATCATGCAATGTATCTGGACACTACTAGAATTGCAGGGATAAGGTTAAAATACCATGCTCACGCTTCGACAAACGGAAAAAAAAATGCCATGCATACCGAAGGCCAAGGCTAAAAAACCATACTCACACTCTCGTGAACGGAGTGCAACACCGCTCCAAGCGCCCTATCGATTTCAGGAACCCCTGAAGGAGTAGATCTAAATGCTAAGTAAAATGAGACTAAGACTCATATTTCATACTTATAATCATTTACATTGTCCATGTACGTACTTGTATTAACACCCACGTCCATGTCGATTAACACTCACATGTTGTATGAACATCCTTCCAACAGGGGGTGACCTATAACCTCTCTTATATAGAGATATATTAAGTGTTTCTACAAGAAACTCCAATAAAATGGAGACGCAAATAAAGGGACACAATCCAAATGATAAGTATAACGAGACCACGACTCGTAATTCTTACCTCATACGATATCTACATATTGCACAAATTTGCTTAAATTAACGACATCATTTTGTGTAGCCAGCTTCTTTAAACAGGGGGCAAGGAAAATTACAGCGTTCCTCGAGCACTCAATGAAGGTCGGGATCTTCATAAATGTACATTTCATAACTCGCTTGAGCGATATTCCGCAAAAATAGAGTCAAGTAAAGGTTAAACCATTGCTTGACTCGGGGGCTGTTGGAACCTGGATTTACCGAGATATTTTCGCGGTGTCTCCGAGCTCCTTAGTCTTCGAATTCCGGGCACGCACCTGCAAAAGGGGACAATGCCAGGGCGAACCCCGGCGATCCCTCTCAGACGATCAAATTAGTAACCGTTCATATAAAGAGGGATCACTATTTTGTATATAATTTATCATATATCAAATGTTAATCATAGGATTCTTTATATAAAATAACATAATAACAATATGGTATATAGTCATTTATTGACGATGACCGTTATGGTAACAGAATATTTAGACAATTACTGTTATGGTAGTTGAATATTAATAGCTGATTGACCGTTATGGCATCAGACCATTTATAGTTAATACCTATTATGGTATCAAATAAATATGTTTATATCAATATCCATCCCATCATTTGCCCCCGAGGCTGATGGAGGCTTTGCCTGCATTAGGCTCTGAGTTAAATGAATCTGCATCCATTACACAATAATTCATATTACAATATATTACTCTCTTGGAGCTATTATGGACGATCGTCTCTTTGTACGATCGACTGTGGAGGGCGGTTTATCTACCGACCCTATATTACTCTCTTGGAGCTTTTATGGACGATCGTCTCTTTGTACGATCGACTATGGAGGGCGGTTTGTCTACTGAACCCTTATATTACTCACTTGGAGCTTTTATGGACGATCGTCTTTGTGTACGAACACTTTTTCATGAAGGGTGGTCCGTTCAGCAACCATTTCATGTAAAATATTGCTCACGTGGAGTAGTTTTAGGATAATCGTTTCTGTGTACGAACACCTTTACATGAATGGTGGTTTGTCTACCAACCCTTACATGTAAATTATTACTCTCGTGGAGTAGTTATCGGATGGTCGCCTTTATCGGGTCGAACACCTTTGAATGAAGGGTGGTTCATCCACCTACCCTTTTACATAAGACTCCCGTGGAGTAGTTATCGGATGGTCGCCTTTATCGGGTCGAACACCTTTGAATGAAGGGTGGTTCATCCACCTACCCTTTTACATAAGACTCCCGTGGAGTAGTTATATGATGGTCGTATCTTTGTACGAACACCTTTGCAATAATGGTGGATCTCTCGCCTCCCCTTTCATATAAAATGTTGTCATCACCCTCTTCAGGTGGTAGCCATCTTGAAATCCGTGGACATGATAGCCACTTGAATACATGTGTACATGATAGCCACCTTGATGTTTATGGACATGATAGTCACTAGAAGTTTGTGGACATGATAGCCACCTTGAAGTTATTGGACTTGATAGTCACTTGAAGACATGTGGACATGATAGCCACCTTGAAGTTATTGGACTTGATAGTCACTTGAAGACATGTGGACATGATAGCCACCTTGATGTTCGTGGACATGATAGCCACTTTTGAGGTTCGTGGTTGTAAATATAATATGGCTTTGCGCTTGATTGAATGACCACGGTTGTAGGATTGATATACCTACACACCTGACCGGGGAATCGTAATGTAATATGGAAATAATCTGATCACTGGACCATGGCGGTAGGAGTGATATACCTATGCACCTGATTGATGAATCGTAATGTAATATGGAATAATCTGATCACTGGATCATGGCGGTAGGAGTGATATACCTACGCACCTGATCGATGAATCGTAATATAATATGGCAATATGTCTGATCACAGGATCATGATGGTAGGAGTGATATACCTACGAGCATGATGTCGTAATATGAATAATCGAAAGCGACATGAGTGATATACATGCGCACCTGATGTCGTAATAGGAATAATCAAGGCGGCAGGAGTGATATACCTGCACGCCTGAGAGTTGTTGTAGTTACAGTAGCGGGAGTGATATACCCGCGCACTTGATAGATTTTGAGCTTTGGGCATAACACATTGGTGGTGCCCATAAGCTACTCGTAATTTTTATAAGGGGTAATGGTTCCCTATAAATGGTTGAGGTCTTCTTGTTGCCACTCCTTGTAGGCCTTCTGTCGTTTTATACGTTTGTGCGACAGATCTAAGAATCACGGCTGCATGTTTTAAGTAAACTACGCACTTGATCAAAGGATCACGCCTGTGAGATGTAATATGGGGCGCTTGTCCTTGTGAATGGCATGTTTGCTAGAAATTAAATCCCAGTTTGGGTATAAAGATGCACCGTTGGTGCTAGAGCATAACACGTCAGTTGTGGTCGTTAGACCCTGAACGATGTGCTCGTTTGAGTTGTAAATGAGGGGGAACCTTTACGCTTATCATTGTAATCAGATATAGATCTGAGTTAGAGTTATAAGAGGGGCGTAGCGACGCTCTGCTCCGCTCCGCTCTAGTGTATGTCGGGTGTTAGCTACCACGTTTTAGTATGTAAGTTGAATGTTGACCACCACAGTTTTAACTCGGAACTCGAAAATTCCGAGTATGTCTAAGTGTAAGTGTTTGGCAACTAGGACGTATACATAGCCGCTAGCGCGTTAGTATTTGTATAGTGAAGTACTAAAGTAGATATAGTGTCGCCTAGTACTCCCCTACCCCCTAGGCTTGGGCGGAAAGTAATTTTCGGGCAAGCCTAATTCTTCTAAAAATAGAGATAATAAGTATAATATAGTTGCTCTTAAAAAGATGCATAATGTAATAGTTTGAGGGATGACTTTCCTGCTATGTAGCAGTTGTCCAGATTTGCCCCCATCCCTTTAGTTTAGGGGCGTGTGTTGAAGCATATATCCTCCCATCGTTGTGGGTATATTCGGGTAATGAGAGATGTAGGAGTGTGCGTGTGTTGGACGCTCATGTCCTCTTGATCTGGTTGTTGCATACTTGGATATACACTTTGGAGGCTTGCTCCTTTGTTTTCTTATCCTGTCCATATGATGTCAGATTCGACAATCATTAGTTATGAGTTTTCATATACATATGCATATAAATAATTCATACTCATTTGAATTTTGCAAAGCACGCCATGAACAATAAATAGTGTAGGGAATAGATGCTTCCCTGATTTTGGCGTTTGGCGACACCTATTGACTGATTTTGACCGCAGTTGACTATTGTTGACCGGTTTGACTCCTGTCGAACGGTTTAATTTATGTTGACCAGTTTGATCGGTGTTTAACCGATTTTCTGGTTTGACCGGTTCGATTGATGTTGACTGGTTTGGTCAGTTTTGACCTACATAATGCGGTATTGAGCGATCGTAGACATATTAGAAGTTGTTTCCCTTCCATCTCCATACGTTTCCTCTGATGTCAAAAGGTAATAAGTTGTATATATCATGCCCCAAAGCCAATGAGAGGTGTCGCCTCTCCTTGGTTTATATAACATGCCTTAAGATAACGCATGATGTGGATGTAACATATTAGATAAAATAATGATATAAGCATTCATACATGTATGCATCTACAGGTGCCCATGTTACTATATTAGTGTATGAAAGAGCAGTACATGTAGCATTATGATGTGGCAATCGAACACTCATAAAGTGTTTTGGGTCCCTCGTGACTATTTTCATATGAATTAGTAACGTTTTACTCAACCGTTGATGAAACATGCATACGACACTTGTGAAAGGCCTGATTCATCTCTAATTATTAATCATCGTATGATGTATTAGACATTTATGCCCCCACTTACGAGTTGTTAATAATGCAAGTTGGTCTTTATGATAATGTCTAGGTTTTAACCAATAGGTTATCTCATGTGACTATGTCCATTCATGTATAAGTTAGCACATGCATGTTAAGGTATCAGTAATTGCATGGAGGCATGTTTAACTCAAAATAGTAAATTATTCATATATTAGCTAGTCATAGCTATGGCATCAAAGAGATAATTAACTCATGTAATGTAAATTAACATAAGACTTATCTTGCTGGCTTAGGTAGTAAGCCTCTCGGAGGTTTGCTTTAAGCGTTTGAGCTTCGTGCGTACCCCATAGCTTAGACGAACGGCGATGGTCGTGAGCTTTGATGCTTAGCATAGTCAACTCCCTTTAGATGGTGGCTCAAGTACATTTGTTTGCCAAAATTCCCTTCACACAAGGAATAAGATAGATCACTATGTAGCGAAGGCAGCAAGCATATATGATTATATCAAACATTGAATAGAGCAATTAATTGCAAGTATAATGTAGACTTCCCTGATTTTGACAAATTCGATAGAATGGCACGTGACGAGCCGATAAATGCGATTTTGACATCCGACTTGTTTGGTTTGGCCTCTTGATTTGGTGGTTTGCCCACTGGTTGACTGGTTTAGTAAATGTTGGCAGGCTAAACATCCGTTGACCAGTTGAATCGCTATTGACCGGTCTGATTATACTGACTGAACCGCTATTGACCGGTTCACTTAAATAGGAGCGGCCGTTTCATTTATTTTTTGGGAGTCCGCCTCTTGAACTCTTGGACGAGGAGGGACTTCATGATAATCTTGTTGGGCCCATGTAGCTTTGGATGAATAGGCCCAAAGAATGAAAGATGTAAAGCGAGACATCTCCTTCCGCGGCTCAACTCCCCCCACGGCTGCTCCAACCTTCTGCTGCTTGCAATTTCAGAAATAGTATTAGGACTTGCGGTTCTTCTTGAGCAAATTAGGATATCCATCCAGAATCAAAGTTCCACCAACAGCAGAGGAAGATAACAAGCCCAGATTAATGATAAATGTGGCCAATAATAATAAAAACCATGTAAACAATCTCACAGCAAATGATGCTTAAAAGAAACCAAATAATAATTATGGATAAATGCTTGGAAATAGCTAGATGCGAGTAATAAACGCAAACCAATATATTTCCTTTGTCTTTGATTCAGATATGTTCATCCTTCCACATATGTGTTCGCCGGTGGAGTCTCGTCCGACCAAGAAGCACGATGCATGACAGAACGGATGCTAGCATACTTAAATGCTATGGTAACAGACTCAATGTAATGATCAGTCGGCCACAATAAATATAATAAATAAATGGAGCTTTAACTCTCCAATATCATGGATCAATAATCAGCAAAGGACGAATCAGCGGGGTGATGGATTTCATAAAATCATGTCCGAAAGGGGTGATGGTCAAGTTCGTGGATTGGATGGCCGGACCGAAGATCCGACTAATTGAGCGCTTCTTGGATATATATATATGTGAAAAGGTTGAAAAAACCTCCATATGAATATATGATAGCCCCAAAACAACAAATAGAACTTGCTGCTTTAATGACTAAAAAAAGTGTCCTCAATACTGAGAACTCTGACCTTTTTGTTCGTGAAAGTTATCAGATTATCATCATTATCATCCATGGCAAACCGCTCAATTAATCGGAAGAATCACAACCAAAATACGAGATGACATACGCAAGTCGCTGCCAAATTCGGAAGCTAGCAGCGAGACGTTCAGGCCGGCGAGGTCGAGCAATCCAAAACCAAAATCCGGCAACCCCAATTCGGAACGACATGGTCAGTCGGTCGGTCTGGCCTAATTCAACTAGCACCGAGATATAATAATAATATAATAATAATAATAATAAACAATGAAAGAAAGGGACCAGAGAAAGGCACTGCCTCCTTTTTTTTTTTACCATTTGTCGGTGATCTTAGGCATGAATGCCCAAATATTGCTCATACTAACGTGCAGGTTCGTATGTCAGGTTTTGCAGACGGCCGATGGAGGCCGAAAATGCTCAGCGCCGTCACCGACGCCACCTTAAATCCTGCCCCCTGCCGGAGAGGGGTTGCTCCTACTGCTGCTGGGGAACTGTCACTGATCTTTTGTGGCTGAATGTTTGGAGCTCCAGATCTGTCTCGAATCCCCGTTGCTGACTTGAGGGTTACAAGGCAATGAAAAGCCTTCGATCTTCTCACCTTTTAATGGATTTTCACATTACCTGGACCACCGTAGCTAGCACTAGTATATATATATTGCTTAGGACACTCCCACATGTATTTTGGCTTCATATATGGAAGAAGTAGGTATGTGCCCAGATAGTGAATTGCTTGTGAAATCGAACATAGCTTATTGTTTGATTCCCACAGACTGCGCCAATGTTGGAACCTGGATTTACCGAGATATTTTCGCGGTGTCTCCGAGCTCCTTAGTCTTCGAATTCCGGGCACGCACCTGCAAAAGGGGACAATGCCAGGGCGAACCCCGGCGATCCCTCTCCGACGATCAAAGTAACCGTTCATATAAAGAGGGATCACTATTTTGTATATAATTTATCATATATCAAATGTTAATCATAGGATTCTTTATAAAAAAATTAATTTAATAACAATTATGGTATATAGTCATTTATTGACGATTACCGTTATGGTAACAGAATATTTAGACAATTACTGTTATGGTAGTTGAATATTAATAGCTGATTGACCGTTATGGCATCAGACCATTTATAGTTAATACCTATTATGGTATCAAATAAATATGTTTATATCAATATCCATCAGGGGCAAGTGTTGGATATACGCCCAAGCTATCTTAGATTGGACTTTATAATTGAGCGATACTCAGTTATAATTTGAAGCTTTGATATACGGACACCCCGAAACCCAAAAGCTCGCCAAAGGACTAAAATACTAAGGCCGAAGAATACCCCGAGTGGCGAAATCCACTCGGGAAGAACCCGAGTGGCGAAATCCACTCGGGAAGAACCCGAGTGGTAAAAACCACTCGGGGGTACTCGAGAAAGAGCGCTCAGAGGTACCAGAGCAAGAGCGCTCGGGTTACCCAAGTGCTCCATTAGGGGTACCCACCCGGGTACCCCCCCCCTTCACCCGGGCGAGTATCACTCGTCCGGACCCTTTACCCCGGACGATATTTCGCCCGGGGCTCGCCCTTGGAGGTCATTTTTGGGACACTCAAGCTATAAATCTCACCTACGGTTAAACCGAAGTCAAATACACTATATTTACGGTCAATACCAATTTATATTACCAAACTGCCATAACCGGATCATAAAAGCATCGGAACCAGAACGGTTAAATAGGAACTCTATAAATAAAGCTCTCCACGACTACAACAAATCCGAGAATTAATGACAAATAAATCGTCACAAATACACAAAAAAATCGTCACAAATGTGATTAGTGACGAATTTTTTGGTCGTCACTGAGCGTCACAAATACTTCCGTCATTAAAAATCGTAGTGACGATTTTATTTAATTGTCACTAATAGAAGTACTTTTGTCACGATTTTTTCGCCACAATTAATATGATAATAGTGACGAATAAAGCAGTCGTCACTATGATGTTTCATCACTAATAGTCATAACATTGGTGATGGAAAAAACGTCACTGATGATAATAACACTTGTGATGAAACAAACGTCACTGATGAGAATACCACTTGTGATGAAAACAAACGCCACTGAAAACTATTACATTAGTGATAAAGAAAATGCCACTGTTAACTATATAGCAATTGCGATAAAGAAAACGTCATTAATAACTTTAGCATTTGTTATCAATAAAACGTCACTTATATGCCATTTGGGATAAAAATAAAAACGTCACTAATAATAACATGTAGTCAAAAAATTAATGCATACCAGATAAATTACCAATAATTTTATTTATATATTGTAATTTTCAGACATAAGAATTATAACATAATAAATCCAAATAAAAATATATCATACCATTCAATAACTAATGGTTCCAAAATGAGAATGCAAAATAACCAAGTTCACTTGACTAGTCAAGAACAACCCATAAAAAGGAACATACTTTCTGTAGAATAACAATAGTGACATTAAATCAAAAGTCCTAACTACTCCAAAAGGTTGAACAAAGTTTACTTGCTTCCAACCTACAAATAAATAATACAGGAAAATTCCGATTAAAATACAATTAGAGAAATCAACTAAAATGATTAAGTATGAGTAGAAATAAAAAAGATTGGAACTTACAAGATATCCATCCATTTGTATGGTAATGGATCGGAGTTCTGAGAATTATTAGAACCCTTGGTAAATTGAGCAAACATTGTTGCCATTTGCATCTCAAATTTATCCTGCATATTTTTCATTAGAGATTCACACTTGGATTCCATCTCTGACTTCTGTGATTCTAACTCTGCACGCAGTCGCTGAATCTCTTCTTCAAGTGTCTCTGCTTTTTTCTCTACAGCATCCTTTTCAGCTTCAAGTAGTCATCTTTCTAAAACAGAAGACTTCTTAATATTGAGACCAACTCCGCGTGTATGACCAGATTTTATACGCAAGACCATATCAAAGTTTTGGACTAATGGAATAGGTGCTGCTTGTATCTCATTCGAGTATACCGATTCTATTGTTTCAAGACTTTCCTATTCAACAATAATATTATAGATTAAACAATATGCAACTCAAAATAAATAAAAATATTTTAACCAACAAAAAAATGAATTTGTTAGCCATAATATTACTGTTTAGATGATTATCCTTACCAATATGGTCTGTCCTTTTTTCAAAAGCCCAAGTACCATCACGTTTCAACCTAATTTTGCCAAACCTTCGATGCAGAAGGCCATGCTCCAGTTACTGGATATCTCTTCATAAAAATTAAAAGTATAAATCAACAAAACATTGGATGATATCAAAGTATACAGAAACATATCCATATATATTTAAGTATAGAAATTGAACACTTACCATTTCAAAAGCATTTTGGATTATGGACCTTGTACCAGTAACAGATGGCATCTCTTGAAGAGAGCGGTTTTCAGCATTTTTAGAACTTTTACTCTGAAAATAAACATCATGTATAATTATTTCAGATTTAAAAACAATAATTTACATGTCTAAATTTAGTTAAGGTATCAATGTTACCTTGAATTTTTCTGTTGTCCACTTGTTCTCAATCAACCAAAGCCAATCCTCCTTAGAAATAGTTAAGGGGCGACCTTTTTTCAACTTAAACCTTTTATGAAGATTATATAGATATGATATATACTGAACTCGCATTTGCTTTAACACATAGCGACGGACATAATCTTTCAATCCCAAGCGATCCTGTAAACAAAATAACATGGTGTTAGATATTAAGAAAGTAAGTTGGAAAAATCTAACGAAAAAAAAAGGCATGAAATAACTAGAAATAAATCAGGTCACCTTAAAAAATAACCACATGTCATCAATTGTATCATCATCCATCTCTGTCCATGACTCAACTATGAGAGGTGCCATTTGCCTAATGCACATAGTAATTTCTGCTTTCAGAAGATTTGCATCCTAACCACATACTTTACGAAACTCTTTTGGAAATTGGATATCTAATGCAGAGAGATTCATTCCTCTATTCTTGTATGTGACAAGCTTACGATTTGCAGTTGGTCCTCTACCGCCTCTCTTTTTAATGCTTTTTTCTGAGCATGAGAAGACACAGTTATTAATATATACATATAAGGATGACTAACGATAACGGATGTAGTCCAACAACAAGTAAAATAACCTGTAACAGATTCAGAATTAACTTCCTGATGCATCAGATCAGTTCCATTTCGGTCTGATCTTGGACGTTGCGGCACTTTAGTACCATTTCGATATGATGATCTTGGTTTCTGCACTTCAGTGGCAGTTCGATCTGATCTTGGTTGCTACACTTTAGTGTCAGTTCGATCTGCTCTTGGTTGCTGCACTTCAGTGTCATCTCGACTCAATTTTTTCTTTCTTATATGAGCCGAAGCCTTTCTTATCCCTTGAGCACTACTGACATACTTCAATGGAGTCATTATTTTTCCTACAAGCAAAGGAAGGGGAAACCTAAACAAGAATTCGTAATAATTTGAGAAAAAATAAATATAGTAACCAAACTATCTGGATCTGAATCGTGTTTGATACAAAAAAAATTAACTGAAATGAATTATAGAAATACTAGGAGATTATCATGAAGTTCTAAAATAACTCATAAGAATAAAGATCATGACAACCATAATAGAAAATCTCATGAATGATGCAATTATATTGAGCAAAGAATAAATCATTCTTTTAAAAATTGAAACAACTTAACAAACCTTAGAAAGAAACAAGCCTCGCTGCTTTAGAGAGAAGAGTAGAGGAAAAAAATTATGTTTTAGGGTTTATAAGTGTGAGTCTTTAAGAAGGGAGGAAGACAAAAAGACTTGAAAAGTTTTTTTTTTTTTTTCTAGCCACCAATTTTTTGCTTTTATCAAAGTTTTCTGGTGCGGTAGATTTTAGGAAAAATTTCAAATTTAGCGCTAAATTTAGAATGATATCTATGGATGTTTAGACTTTAGATAGTTACCACCGTATATGTTCAGTAATCAATAACGTCTAATAAAGTTTCAATATAATCAAAAGATATTAATGAGTAATTAGATATATGTTATATTACATATATACAATAAAAAGCAAACTTGAACTAATATATAGCAAATCCTTCCTTTCTTCCACCGTATTTTGAATTAATGCTACCGTAAAATATTAATTATCAATTATGGTATAACAAAAGTGTAGCATTAGAATATATATAATAAGAAAATTACTAAAGTTGAAAAGTACAAATTTCGTTACCAAAAAAGAAAAGTACAAATTTGGAAATATATTAAGATTAATGTGTATAATATCCATCAATTCATTTAGTAGGATTGTAGTAATTAATAATTATTTATATGTGTAATCAATAGGAGAATTACCAAAAATTTGAAATGAGCAAACATGGGAAGCTATTAATATAGATGTATAAACTAATGTAATTGGCATCAATTGATGCATTTATTAGGATTGTAGTAAATAATTATAATCATCGTCATCTTCTTCTTCTTCTAACTCATGTAATGACTCACCATGGAGATGCCATCTTTTATAATTTTTATCTATACTGTGAGCTATCAAGTGATCATAAATTTCATCACGAGGGCGAAAAAAGTTATTGACACACTTCTTACATGGACAACGAGCTTCTTGCACATGTGGTTTGTTGAATGCAAATTCAAGAAATTCACATACTCCTTTCTCATCGAGTATCCCTTCTATTTTGTATCTCCATCCATGTCTTATCAATCTTCATTGACAAATCCTATTAGAAGAAGAGAAGGCATCAATTGTAGAATTGCAGTGACATCATTGATTTGAATTATATCAAAGAGTGTGAGAGAAATACCTTAATTTGTCTTCAGAATCATTCAAATTGAAATTGACCGTAGAATCTTGATTGGATATTGAAATTGAAACTTAAGGCGCTGCAAAATCTTGTTCTTGCGGGTGATTGAGTGAAGAGCCGCAGTTTCTTGGCCAAATAAAAGAGGAGCCGCAAAAAAAAATTATCGTGGAGCTGCAATTGAGAAATCTCCTTTTAGGTTAATTATTTATCTCATCAAATAAAAAAAATTGGTTAAATATCATTTTGCCCTTATATGTATATGATTCTCTGAACTTGCACCCTTTATGTTTATAATTTCTAAAAATTCACCCACTTTTATCCAAAATTGACTAAACACGTTTGTGACAATTATGCAATCGTCGCAGATGTATATTGTTAGTGACGATAATTTTTTGTCACAGATGTAATTTTTTTAATGACAAATATAAAGGACATTAGTGACGAAATAAATGGTTGTGACTGAAAATTAGGTCAACAGTGACAAAAAAATATTCGCCACTAATATTTTGTTTAAGAGTGACAAATTTTATCAGTTGTCACTAATGCACGTTTTATTTGTGATGACTGAAATTATGTCACAAATAATTGTCACTAAATTCATGATTTGTTGTAGTACCTTGAAGGTAATCAATATCTGTCTAAGCTTACTTTCTCTCTTTAAGCTCATACTCATTTAAGCATTAGAGTGGGCTTACCGGGAATCCCTGGTGCCCCTTTGCAGGTACAAGAGAGAAAAGGAGCGGGAACTCGAAGAAAGAACGCCCACGAAGATACTGTGTGCAAACAGTAACTCAGTAACTAATTGAGTCTTATGAACTGTTATTAAAGATTATGGTCTTCCCATGCGGTAACCGGAATGAGAAACATAGTTGGATGAGACATTTCATCGAGCAAATTATAGACGTTGGTAATCGAGTCACTGGTCGGAGCAGTCATGTACGTGCATGATGGTTGTAGGAAGTGCGGATGTTACACAATCTCGATTAAACATTTCATTAAGATTTAGTCAGATTTAATACCTGTATTGTGATAACAGGTGCAATCGAGAAGGTAAACATGGGATGATTGGCGGCCAGTAGCGTGAGATTGATTGCTTTGCTTGAACCATCAAGAAGGGCATGTAGTGATGCAGGATGAATGTAATTTCCAAGTGGTAAAAGGATTTAGAACAGAGTCGGTGCATGCAAATTAACCGCTGTTCCTAATGAAAGGAGGCGATGAGCCAAGAGATGTTAAGGAGGATGGCAACGTAAGGTATGAAAGACGGGTAAATTTGAAAGTTGAAAATTGGAGAGACAACTTTGACTTTTAAAATTTAGGAGGATTATTAATTTATTCATTTTTTTAATTGATTTGTTCTACTAATATCTCACTTTAAAATCTTCTAAATTTTCTGATTATATAAATAAGACTAATATCAAACAAGCATTTTCAAAAAAATAAATCATTTAGTGCATTTATTAATAATAATAATATAAAATAGGGTTAATAACTAAAAAACTGTCCAAAGTTTACCCTATGTTAAAATTAGGTGTCTGAAGTTTGAAATGTTAAAATGGACTGTCCCAAGTTTCATTTTTGTCGAAATTTGGTGTCTCTGTGCGTCTTTTCATCTTCATTCAATCATTTTCATCAACCCACCAACCCACTCATAATCGGATTTTTCTACTTTTTTATTACTATGGTGGACTTGATTGTAACATATGTAAAACTTTAAAAGTATGAAAAAATATGAATTTTTTTAACCACACCTTATATTTGCATCATACTATTAATAATATCAATTTTCCTCTAGGGTTCACCTCTAGGGGGGAGTTGCTACAATTATTTAAAAGCGTCCATGCTTTTAGTAAATATATCAATATTTAAAACGGGTCGGTACAAAATCGAACCGGTTACCCGAATTCTTCAAGTCTTATTAGAATCAGTCCGGACATCAAACCAGTCAGTATCTGAATTCCGACTCGACCGGTCAACACTGTTGGATCCGTTCAGACGAAGCAACAGAACAACAGTATTTTTTCAGACGAAACAAAATATATAATACAAAGGCCCAGTTTTTATTCAGATAAATAATAATATAATGTAGAAAAAGACGTACAGACTGACATGTTTGTATCATCATCAATTTTTTACAACAAGAAGAAACAATTTCATCTTCACGTTAGAGATAGATGAAAACTTTACCTTTTTCCATTTCTTCCCCACCCCATAATTAATTTCCTTCCCTTCTCATTTCTCAAGAAACTCTGAGAAATCGTATCTTAGGGATGAAATGCGTGGCGGAACTCAAATTTTTCGAAGCAAAATTAAAAAATAAGAAAAATTTGGAAGTAGGGTGTTTTAGGGTTTGGGTAATTTGAAGAGCCGAGCACAAAAAACGAGGGGATTTTGAACAGAATGATGAGAATTGTTGCAAGATTGTTGGTGAGGACCATTGACGAAGATTTTATCAGAAGCTCATTGTGGAGCCATTGATTTGATGTTGAATCGATCTGCATATATCAGATTTTGTTAGAGATGGATCGATTTCATTATAATTGGTGGCTGGGGCACTTTGATTGTGAGTATAATAATGGAGTTTAATTACGTTTTTTGGCTGAATTTTACAGGTTGGAGGCTGCTTGGGGTATGATGGATGTGTATTATCTAGTTTTTATTTGATGGAGGATATGTGTGGGTGTGGTATGATCGAACTATCATAGTGTTCATGTTATGTTTTGTAGGGCAGCAGGTGTGTGAGTTGCAAGATTTTGTGAAAAAAACGGTTCGAACCGGAAACCGGACCTCTAGCCGGTCCGTTTCTGCTAACATTGCGTGAACCAGCAATAACCCGTCTGAAATCCGAAATATTCATTACAGACAATTCAAATCGGTTTTATCAATAAAAAGTTAATAATTGCTAATAGATCCCTCCGATAATTTTGGTATTGTTTCTACCTCTTTCTTCTCATGTAGGCCCCACAGTAGAAAGCATCGATGCTTTCAAATTATGGTAGGCATTTCGCCTTTAGGGCAATAGATAAATACAAATTTTTTAACCAAAAGCATGGTGCTCTTGGAGCATGATAGAAAGGTCCCTCATAGTCCCTCATAGTCCATCACTCTTTACTTTTCACAAAATCGTCAAATTTCATCTAAAAATTGAACAATAAAAAAAAAGTTTCTAGAAGAGTGGTGTGGAGCCATTTTCCAAGGACAATAGAACGAGATTTACTTGCCCGCATGTGACCAACTTTTTAGGTGACGGTCCCGGCAAGATTACGAGAAAGGAGTGTGTATGAAAGCTTGAATTTGACAGACGGTTTCGTCGGAATTGACTTCTCTAAAGTAATCACACCGAGACACCAAATTTCAACAAAAGTGAAACTTGAGACAGCCAATTTTAACATTTCAAACTTCAGACACCTAATTTTAACATAGGGTAAATCTTGGACAGTTTTTTAGTTATTAACCCTATAAAATAACTTCATTATTTTGCATTTTTTCTTTAACATTGATAATGAATTTTGAATCAGAATTCGTTCCCGGGCCTTGTACACACCGCCCGTCACACTATGGGAGCTGGCCATGCCCGAAGTCGTTCCCTTAACCACAAGGAGGGGGATGCCGAAGGCAGGGCTGGTGACTGGAGTGAAGTCGTAACAAGGTAGCCGTACTGGAAGGTGCGTAATTTCATAGAGTCATTCGGTCTGAATGCTACATGAAGAACATCATTTTACCTATGTAAACATTTATACACTATTAGTTTTCATACGCAACTCATGACAATTGATTACTAAATATATGGTGTTGGAACCTGCTCGTCCGGGGTCCGATCTTGGCGGCCTTGAGTCGAGTCATGTTCCTCCAATCTTCGAGTTACGGTCAATCCAACTCCGTGCCTAGCGGACCTGCACAAAGGGCAGTGCCAGAGAGGGGGGGGGGGATATCTCTGGCGAACCCTATCCGATGCCAAAGTAAGAACATAATTCTAGAGAGATAAAGTAGAGAGATGTCAGAGCTCCGGTGTCTCAATCCGAGATTAGATTGTAAATGAAGGACCTAGGCCCCTATTTATAGAGTTTTGGATCCAGGCACAGGAGGGGCCCACATTTTTAGGTGGGGCCCGCACAGAGATTGAGAGAGATCGGGTATACGCGGGTGCCCCGGACAGCGGTGTCCGGGGGTAGTAGGGTCGACACGGGGTGTGTCGGCACCGGACGAGTCCGGTTGCTTTGAGCAACAAACGTCCGGTTGCCCAGAACCCGGACTAGTCCGGTGACGATAGGGTCGACGCGTACCGCGTCGGCCCCCGACCCCCGAGTACCAACATCCAGGGCGCGCTTATACCCGATCACTCTCTTAATCTCTGTGCGGGCCCCACTCAAAATGTGGGCCCCTCCGGTGTCTGGATCCAAAACTCTATAAATAGGGGCCGAGGTCCTTCATTTACAACTTAATCTCGGATTGAGACACCGGAGCTCTGACTTCTCTCTACTTTATCTCTCTAGAATTATGTTCTTACTTTGGCATCAGAGAGGGTTCGCCAGAGACACCCCCCTCTGACACTGCCCTTTGTGCAGGTCCGCCAGGCACGGAGTTAGATTGACCGTAACCCGAAAATTGGAGGAACATGACTCGACTCAAGGCCGCCAAGATCGGACCTCCGGACGAGCAGGTTCCATCATATGGTATTATTAATTTTAGTTTGATAAATTACGTACATTCTTTTTTATATTTTTTCCCTTAACTAGAGGTCTTAGATTCAAATCCCACAGAGCCTTGTAAATGGAAAAATGCTCACCATTAGCACTTTACCTTTTACTGGTTGACCCGATATGAGCATAGATTATTCTAAGATCCGACACATATGACACGTTGTGGGAAAATTTCATTTAAATAAACGATTATCTTTAAGAATATTACATGAAATACTAAAAATAATATTATCGTTAATGATAATATTTACTAAGTATATTTTTTTAATATTTTAATGTTGTAATGGTATACCTAAAAAATCGTTGCATTATATAAGAACTTCTACTAACACTTTGCATACGCTGTTCGATTAATATATAATTCTATAAGTTAGAATATTATATTATATTATGCATAAAATCTGTGTAGTAGAGTTTTAATTTCTACTGTTTCAAATAAAAAACATAATATTTATTAGGAGTACTAATTTGAGTTGTCGCAATATCTCAAAAAATTTATAAATATAATTATTTACCGCGCAACACGTGGGCCAGCAACCTAACTTATACATGTAATTTTGAGTTAGAAAAATATTAAAAAAAAGTTATTTAACAATTTATTCCATTATTCAAATATCAATTAACACAACAATGTGAATTTTGGCTAAAAAAATATAACAGTATGAAAGCTGCAATATTTTCTTGTGAACATTGTCAGACCTAGGGGTAATCGATGTGAGTATTTGACAAGTTCGATTCGACTCTATTCATTTTACTCAAGTTTGAGCTCGAGTTAGACTATTTTCTATATTCGACTCTATTCATTTTACTCAAGTTAGAATATTATATTATATTATGCATAAAATATGTGTAGTAGAGTTTTCATTTTCTATTGTTTCAAATAAAAACCATAATATTAATTAGGAGTACCAAATTTGAGTTGTCGCAATATCTCAAAAAAATTATAAATAAATTATTTACTGCGCAACACGGAGGCCAGCAACCTAATTTATACGTATAAATTTGAGTTAGAAAAATATTAAAAAAATGTTATTTAACAAATTATTCCATTATTCAAATATCAATTAACACAACAGTGTGAATTTTGGCTAAAAAACATAACAATATGAAAGCTGCAATATTTTATTGGGAACATTGTGAGAACTAGGGATAATCGAGGTGAGTATCTGACAAGTTCGATTCGAATCTATTCATTTTACTCAAGTTTGAGCTCGAACTCGAACTCTATTAAGCTTAAATTTTTCATGATCAAGCCCGAATCGGTGACATACTTGACGAGTTTGAGCTCAACTCGATTAAGCTCAGCTCGATAAGTTTAAAATTGTTCAGTTTACTCATAAATAATGCACCTTACTTCAAGCTTAAACTCGACTCGAGCTCGAATTGAATTAGATATATATATATACATATATAACTAGGGGTGTTAACGAGTCAATCTACTCGTGAGTTACTCGAGATCGACTAGGCGAATATTCGAATTCGACTCGAATATTTTTGAGTCGATCCGAGCTCGAGTCGAGCTTTTTACTTGATCGAGTCGAGCTCGAGTTCAGTTATACTCGACTCGAGCTAATAACGAGTCTAATCGAGCTTGATCAGATTCAATATATATACTTAATATATATTGGGCCTACAGCCCATACTTCGTTTTTACCAACTACAACCCATACTTCTTTTTTTTTTTTTTTTTTATAACCAAATACTTCAAAGTATTAGGACTATATAAACCTAACACCGTTACCCTTGTCAATTTCATTCCACTAAAACATGCGGCCGCAGTCTTCTTCCTCTCCATTAACATATTTTCTTCTGTTCTCTTCTTATTATTTGGAAAATGGTTGTTCTGCAAATATTACTTCATCGACAGATCCATGGTTGTTTATGATTTAGCTTGATAAGTTTTCAACATTCCGCTATCGTATGCGAAATCCATTAAGATCAACTAGTTCGGAATTTCACTTTCCACACAAAAAAAAAAAATCGCTTTTGAATCTGAACTTTCGAGTTTAATCGAGCCGAGCTCGAGCTCGATCGAGCGAATTTTTAGTCGAGTTCGAGTCTTAGAAATTCAAGCTCGATCGAGCTCGATTTATCTGAGCCGAGTTTGAGCAGTCAAATACTCGGCTCGATTCGATTACACCCGTATATATAACCATGTAATATGGTGTAGTTCATCACCTCACCCCTTAACCAGAGGTCAGGGGTTCAATCCCCGCTAATAACTATGAAATTGAAAAATATTAACAATCAACCCTTTATCCCTTACGAGCTGACCCGATGCGATGCGAGTAGGATTAGTTTATGAGTCGAGAAAATAAGATAGCAAGTGCACAATTTGTAAAGTTTAGGGTGCAAGTTCGAAAAAGGGCCTGGGCTGCGTAATTGCAATTTTCCATTGTTAACGTTAATTCCTTGAGTTTTGAAGAAGACGGAAGAGAAGAGTTGCAGACACACTCTAGTCCCAGGCAATCAGGAGGTATCCGATCGATGCATCCATTTCTGCTAACTGCCTTACACCACAGCTCTCCGTCGCGTTGACCTTTTAAATCAGGGAAATAGACCTTCCATCGGCCAGGTTCAGAGATTCTCAATCTCTTTCTTCTCACTCCCAAGTCCCAATACTGCCAAACCCTAGCACTCGCGGTGGAACGCTGGTAATCGTGGGTAAGATCCGCCTCTATTCACTTTCGGCTTATACATACTTGTGTTGCTGCAATTATTGGAAACTTTTGCTTCGACTGCATCGTGCTGATAGTGGATCCCGCTGTTCTCCTTGTTGATCTCATCTCTTGTTTCCTTTTTTTCTTACTTCTCCATCGTTGGATCATTTGTTATCTGATAAAACAGCTCGAGGCCCTTAAGGTTTAGCTGCCCCTTGATTGGTTATGAAATGGACTTCTCTACCTCAGTCGCATGACTCAGTTCGAAAATGAGTATGGCTGAAGCTTCGCTTTGAATATTTGTATGATTCAATTCTATTTGTGCTAGCAAGTGCAATTAGTTCTCTTAGCTAATTAGATTTTGTTGTTGATCGTTTCGAGTGCTTGAGGTAGAATCATGAAAGTGATGTATGTGTTGTTTCCTATCTAAGATCAGCTAAGAAAGTATTTTCTGCCATGTTTTCTTTCATTGGTGATGCCGTTGTCAATTTAGTGCTGACTGGACATCTTGTGTTTCAGCCTTTTCTACTTCTTGATTTTCATCTGAAGCTCTGGAGCTGTGAAATGGACAAGGAATCAACTGATGCTCAAGCTTCAACCACTACTCAAGCTGCTGCTGGAAAACCTGCTGATGGATCATCTACTGCAGCCTCAGACAAAACCACGGATGAATCTGTGCAAGATGGACCATCTAGGCTATCTGCTACGGGTATATCATTATGGGCTAGAAGCTTGAAAATCCCTCAAGCTTTGTCGTCTCCACAAGATGAATCTTCATCTGGAGATGGGGCTAAATCAACTTTTGCTCGATTCACTAGTGGGATAGGGTTGCGCCTATCCCCCAAATCACCTCCTGCTAATGACATTGTTCCTGCTGAGACTTTGTCGCCGCAGCCTGGTTTATTGGGTACAATCACCAAAGGATTCCTAGACTCCTCGAAAAATGCAGTCAAAGCTGTGCAAGTGAAGGCAAGGCATGCTGTCTCTCAGAATAAAAGAAGATATCAGGTAATATACATTCTCTATATTGTATAACCTCTTATCTCCCTTACTTTTCCATTTTTACGTTCTGCTAACTTTCAGTATTCCCATTTAAGAAACATATAGCAAAGAAAGAGGCTAAAAATTTACTGCAGAGGGTGAGAGAGAATGAAAGGAAAAACATTACTGATAGGAGGGAAAAAAATGAGAAAAAGTAGCATGTACCTGTTCCAAGTTGCTCGTTAATTGTCCTAGAGAATCACAATGATATCTTTTTACTTTACTTGGGAAACTTGGCCTGTTCATTCGAAGATATCATAGACGAGCATCAACTAAATATATGTAGCTACATGCTATTATTATTAGTTGCATAGACGGATATCATTAAAACTCTGGATTTTATTCTTAAGCTATAAAAAAATCGAAAAAGAAAATTGAGACCTCCAGATGAGTCCTAGACACAAGAACAGTTTAATGCATATCCTACCAAACCTACTATGACTAGGATAACTTAACTACCAAGCCCACTTAACTACTCTCAAAGATCTAAAATGATTAGAAAAGTTTTATATCGAATACTAGGAATTTGGAACCAAAATTTTGGACTAATTGCAAGTAAAATTATCCATGCTCGGCTGATAAATGCAGTGTGAAAGAATGGAGTTTAGATAACTTTAATTTGCACCAAAGATGTCATAACTGCAAGTTATACCGTAGTTCTTATCGATTTCAAGCTTAAGCTTTTAATTACTAGGATCTTATGTCACCACCATTGGAACTTGGTTCTAACCTTTCTCTCAAAGGTCTCTAAATACTCTCACATATTGGATGTTGAAATTGTGGTGCCTTCAGTTGTTATTTATCACTTAGCGGAACAGAGAAGTTAGAATTTAGAGGATTGTAGAGTATTCTACAAAGAAAACTGATCCTCTCACTATTCTTGCAAATTCAAGTTTGAAGGCAATACTTTGTAATGTAAATTTATTCAAGTTTATCTAACATACTGATGCTAAAGTTCATGCCTTGGCTATTTGGTAGGAAAACTAAGAAAAAACAAAGCCATAATTCCTTCTGGTTGGATTCCCGTAATACCCAGTAGTATGAGAACATGGCAATGTATTTGATAAGTAGTTGCAAATGTCTAATGAGTGAAAATGGAAACATCCTGCAATTTCCAGATTTTCTTTTAGAGTCTGTTCCTTGTTGGGTTAGAAAACAAGATAGAACAATATTAGTTGAAGCACAATTGTTAAGAACTTAAGACGTGCAGCTGCAAACTTTGGAACTTCATTGTAGAACTTTAGAACTTAAGTACTTTTTCTGTGGATGTGCCGAATACTTAATAAGTGAGAGAAACTTTCGTGTGAATCCATCCAAATGATAGATGATGCTGATGAGGTGTGATAGCCTAAAGTCTTATGCACTCACACAAATTGACAGTACTTTCATGATAGGGTTCAAGTTTCCTATACGAACACAGTAGTATTTTGTCTGCTTCACATTGTCAGCACATCAGTGATCAGCCATATAGGCTAGCTGCACAACCCAACCTAGCATAGGCGAACATGATATAATTTTGTCAAGATGCAGGAACCAATTGATATAAATCTTGAGAATTTAACCTCCCAGAAAGAAGAACCCAGCATATAAATGCTACACCAAACTTCTATGCAATCAATGAGAGGTCTAAGAAAAAATCAATCATAGAGAATCAAAGAGAACATCTGAGTCTAGAAATGAATGGCTATCTATGCCACTCTGATGTCCGAATATGATTATGAGACATTAAATCAGGTTGGAATTTATATTTTATAGTGAACTTTCCTGCAGGAAGGAGAGTTTGACTTGGATATGACATATATTACCGAAAATATAATTGCAATGGGTTTTCCTGCTGGTGATATGAGCTCCGGATTTTTTGGATATGTTGAGGTATAGAGAACTACTTTAAACATTTTCCGTTTGCAGATTAAAGAATGAACATTTGTGGAATTTTTCTATTAGCAAATACTCTCACTAATAAAATGTACTAAATCTTCTGCAGGGTTTCTACAGAAACCATATGGAAGAAGTTATAAAGTTTTTTGAAACCCATCACCAGGTAATGACATGAGAACTGAGAAGTTTCATCTTAGCTAATCGTCTGCAATTTTTTTAGGCTTCAAGTTGCTTACAGTGTTGCTGCTCACAGTACTTGTATTGAGAGCTTCTTTCTCTAATACTGGGTTAAGCAGTTTTTTTCCCATGTGTTCTTTCTTTTCTGGTGAATTAGAAAATGGTTTGCGTTGCATGTACGGAAGATGATTGATGATACTTGAAACTGATTATAGTTAGCATTATAAGAAGAGCATTTCACATTTATCTAGATGTACTGACAAAGTTCAAAATTCAAATAGTGTTGGGTTGATAATGCAGACAAGATGTCTCTATGCAGCACAGTTTTCACGTGCCTAAGAATTACACACCTCCATTATCTGTGTTTCTTTTGAATTGGCTGGACAATATCCTTTCTGCTTCAGATAGTTTATGTGCTTTTTGGAGCCTGATTGGCCAACTCACGTTTACGTATTCAGTCCTAGTTAAGACTCTGTTTGAAACTTTGAATCGGACATCAAATACTAATTATGATGTTTATTACTGATATCTTGTTTCTATGATCTAGTGGCCATTTAAATTTGATATTGTTATTTAAGAAACCTGATGTTATTTGGTGTTTTCTTTCAGGGAAAGTACAAAGTGTACAACCTTTGCTCTGAAAGGTTGTATGACGCTTCACTGTTTGAAGGAAAGGTATGTTCTTACTTCTTAGTTCAGTGGAATAAATTTTTGGCATCAATCTTTACAGCATGAGACCTCGGAGTTGTAAAATGGGCTAACATTCAAGTTGTTTCTATTTCAAGCTTAGGAAGCATTTATATCTTACCAATGCATTTTGCAGGTTGCATGTTTCCCCTTTGATGATCACAATTGCCCACCCATTCAACTGATCACATCCTTTTGTCAAAGTGCGTATTCATGGTTGAAGGAGGACATTGAGAATGTTGTGGTTGTGCACTGTAAAGCAGGGATGGCTAGGACAGGGTTAATGATTTCTAGCCTTCTTCTATATCTGAAGGTGTGATTTCTGCTTGTTGAGACCACCTTTTTAAACATAATTTTTTTATTCTGTGTCAATTAACTTAACCACTTGTCTGTATCTTTCTGTCTTTGTATGATTTGTCAGTTCTTTCCGACTGCTGAGGAATCAATGAATTATTACAACCAGAAAAGGTGTATTGATGCGAAAGGGCTTGTTTTGCCTAGTCAGATTGTGAGTTTGATTTATGCATATCTGCTTCAATGTAAAACAAACTCCCATTAAATGTATGTCTTGACTAAATGCGTTTTTTTTTCCTTGATAGAGGTACGTCAAGTATTTTGAAAGTATCCTAACATACTTCAATGGAGAAAACCAGCCTGGGAGGAGGTATGCAACTGAAAATGTGCGACATAGATATTTAGTTTCTATTAGGTTCTTACATTAGCTTTCCTGCAGGTGTATGCTCCGTGGATTTCGGCTTCATAAGTGTCCTTACTGGATCAGACCGGCTATAACCATCTCTGATCATAACGGTCTGTGGCAGCAAGACGATAGTGTAGAGACATCTGGATAATTATGACCATGAAACTATAATTCCATTAAAATTCACTCTATTCTAGTCTGCATTTTCATTTTCTGGATCTCTCCATTGATTACTGTCAATTTTCATCATTGTCAGACTGATTGTGTTTAGAACTCAATTTTCGCATCATAGCTCCAAACTAAAGTAGCTAACCTGCCTTTAACTGACCGTCTTGCATATACTTCGCAGGGGTTCTGTTTAGCACAAAGAAGCATCCAAGAACAAAGGATCTGTCGGTGAGTCTTCTTTATCAATGTGTTTATATATATATATATATATATATATATATATATTTACTAAAGGAATTCATTAATAACCAAAAGAGTTCGAATACATCACGGCGGGTTAAAATCTCGGTCCTTATTAATCAAAACAAAAAGAGAGCATATTGGACTGCACGACCTCTTACTGGACTGAATCGCAGTCCAGTTAGCATATTCATTGGCTTTTTTTGGAACTGCTCTCCACATAACATGAGGTATCCTTGTTGCCATTTAGTAGTTGTTTTAATATAATTTTTTTGCAGCCTGAAGATTTCTGGTTCTCAGCACCAAAAAAAGGAATCATGGTGTTTGCGCTGCCTGGGGAGCCCGGTCTGAGCGAGTTGTGTGGGGATTTCAAGGTTCAATTCCACGACCGCCAAGGAGATTTCTACTGGTTGGATTCTGCCCCACCCCACCCATATTCGTTCTTACGTTACTCTTATAAATAGGACAGAGTCAGGAACTAATCATCTCTTGATCTCTGTATAGTTGGCTGAATACAACATTCATGGAGAACCGGAAAATCTTGAACACCACCGAACTTGATGGGTTCGAAAAGGTGAAGAATGAAACCCTTTATTCAATTCAGTTGTGATGATGTCTGTATGTATGTATATCTGGTTACTTGAAAGAAATGATGCGTATTGATGTATGCAGAGGAAACTTCCGTCACCCGGGTTCCAGGTTGAGATTGTCCTAGCTGATAACGATGGTTCCAAAACAACAAATGCAGCCAAGAATCAAACTGCTGGGAGTCCACAAACTGCTCCAGAAACTGATGGGAACTCAGCTGCTGCTGCAACAGAGAAGAGCAAAGAGGAGTCATCAGACAGTAATAATAACGACAAAGATGATGTTTTTTCAGACGAGGAAGGTGGTGGTGGTTCTTCAAACAAGAGTCCTGCAGCTCCTCCAGCTACAACTACTACTACTACTACATCAGCAGCCTCCCATCACACAAACAATGATAATAATCAAAATCATCCTCCTGGTGGTGGTGGTGGTTCAGTAGATAAGATGACGGAAGCAACCCAGAAGCTCTCCATTGAGAGTAGTGGAGGGCCCAAGAAGAGTGAAGCTGTCTCTTCCTCTTCCTCGAGTAAGGCCGGGACTGCAGAGCTTACGACACCTGACAGTCAGTTCAAGGCAATGGCTGCAGATGCATCGGTGTTTACCTTTGGTGACGAGGACGATTACGAGAGTGACTGACTGACTGATTCATATCATATGGTTGGTTGGTTGGACTTGCAATAGTTTTTCTTTCTGTACATGTATTTCCAAGCAGCATAACAGTTGCATGACCCATGATTTCTTTTGTTTCATTTTATGGAGTGACATGACATTGTGGGGGTTTTTTTTTTTTTTAATTTATGAAAGGCATGGCGGTTGGTTAGTTGTGGGTCAAGTTTTCTTATTTTCTGTAATTACAGAACTGGATAATAGATATTTGATTGAACAAACAAGTATGTAGAGCTGTCGGCGGTGAAGGTATTACTATAACCATACTAATTTTTTTTATTCATTCATACCATATACATTGTGGTTTTAATTATTAGTACTTGTTTTGACTGATAATAGTGTCTATAATATGATATCTTTATCTAGTCTTAATACTATATATTTACTATATATTTAGGAATATATTTATTATTATATATTTAAGAGTCTTAGTAGGGTTTAGTGGTTTTAGGAATCTTACTATATCTTAGTATATCTTTAGATTAATCTTAAGTAAACTTTTCTATTTCTTTTATATTATCGTGTTCTTATTTCTATTGAAATCCGTGCACTTATCAGTATTATAATCATAACCATAATTTTTCACCACAATCAAACTATTTAACCATAACTATTCGAATTAATGCAACATAATTGTTTCATACAAGAAATCTAAACTAAACATAATTTTATTGTTTCACTATTAAACAACACTTCTTCAATCGATTATCACTTCCGATCCCCAATTACCATCACTTCCGATCAATTTTACCTAATAATAAGAAATATAGGCATCTTGTCGGAGCAAAAACTATACTGCATCATGTTGACCTAGGCAGACGAGGTTTGGCGCAGCTAAAACTGCAAATGAACTGAGAGATTAGGTTTTCAAGTTTGTTATAGAATGAATGAATGGACGATCAAATATTTAGGATGTAAATAACGAATGGTCTATCAATAATAAACGATCAAGATTTATAGCGGAATAACTAAATGAACGGTGGATGACAAAGAATAAGATTGGATTATAGACTTATAGTATACTATATGATGGGTTTCGCTATAGCCGTTAGACCCTTTAACGGTGAGGAAACGGTGAATAGGCCTACTGGGCCCTAAAATGGAGGTCAAGAAGACCAAGGTGAAGGGTCCCGACAGAGGGAGTCCCGATGTTGAAAGGTCCCGACAGAGTCGGTCCCGATAGGTGAGCTGGAAGCTCCCGATGAAATGCCTTTAAGTAGGCCCCGATGATGAATCCCTGAGAATGATTGGCCTTGTCACGATGACGAGGGGCCCCGAGCGGTGACACAATGAGATAACTCTGGAGTCCCCGATATTGATCGGGACTTGCTATCAGAGGTTGATGCCGAGATACGCGTGGCGTGGCCGAGATACGCGGAGCGTGGCTGAGATACGCGGAGCGTGGCCGAGATACGCGGGGCGTGGCCGAGATAAGCTAGATCATGGCCTAGATAGGCGGGATCGTGCCCGAGATACGCGGAATATGGGCTAACCACCCCAACGGTTCACCAGGTAACTGAGGTACCTCTCCGCCTATAAAAGGGCAGAGGTTACCTCAGATCACATTACGTTTTGAGATACACCCTTTGAGCTTACTGCTTGCCAGTTCATACGAGATACTTATTTAAGCATCGGAGAGGGATTCTGGGTCACCGCCCGGTCTATCCCCTCTTGCAGGATTACGTGGAGCAAAGGAGCTCGGATCGCCGTCAAGACCGTACCGGAGTTCCACCGTGATCCAACATTGGCGCCCACCGTGGGGCCGTGACAAAAAGCTAATATGCCTTCTACTCGTTCAATGGCGGCTGGCAAGCAAAGAAGACAAGGACAATCTGGTGGTTCCCGTCATCCTGCTGGGACGACTCTGAATTCACCACCGGATCATGCTGAGGACCAGAGTTTCCCCGCTGAGGTCTCCCGAACAGGGGGGCACAACGAAGTCCCTGAAGATGCTGCTCGGCACCAGGAGAATAGGGAGCAGGAGGCTCCTCTAAACGCGGACCTGACGAAGGCTGTGGCGGATGCCATGCCGCTGTTTCTGGCAGCCGTGGAGGCTCTTCTAGATCGAAGAGAGGCTGCAAGGAGGCAAGAGGAAGTGCCCCCGCCGGCAGAGGTTCAGAATGTGCAGGAGGCCCAACCCCGGAGCCAGGACAGGGGTAAGGAGCCCGCTCAGACAGAGCGATTCGTGGTCGATGGGCCAGGACCCGTACAACATAGGACCATTCCCCTTAATGGTCCTATTACCCCCGATCAGGTGGTGAAGATCGTGAACATCTGCATGGGAGAGCAGAAGCCGCTGCTGTCGGAACTAAGGGATCGATCCAGCCATCCCTTTGTTCCCCGACTAATAGATACCCTTGCCCCGCCAGGGTTGGGTATCCCCACGATTAAGGAGTATGATGGCGAGGGTGATCCGGTTCGTCATGTCCAGAAGCACCTCATGGCGTGTTTGGGCAGAGCCCCGAATGAAGATATCGTGTGTACACTGTTCCCGAACACACTTGGTGAGAGAGCCCTGACCTGGTTCTTCAGTCTGCCCCCAGGGTGCATCACTTGCTGGGCTGATATGCACGACCGCTTTATTCAGCAGTACCAGGGTCGCCGACGTCTGTTGAAGAGTGTGAGGTCCCTGACCCAGGTGGTGCAGAGGCCCGATGAATCGCTGACGCATTATTACCAGCGATACACTGCCAGCGTGGCGGAGATTGACGAGGAGATTTCGAGGGTGAGACCATTCGTACCTTCATTCGGAACCTAACAGCCCCCTATGGTTCCGACTTGATGCACAGTGTGGCCGAGAAGCCTGTGTGGAATATGGAGGCATTGCAGAAAAGGCTGAAGCGGCAAATCGACGTCCAGGAGTCGAAAATAGCTGCTGGAGAACTTGAGGCCCCGAAGTCAAATAAGGGAAAGCAGTCGTCCAAACCCTTAGACGACCGTAAGTCGAAGGATAAATCCGAGAGCAGTCGGAGTCGAGGCCGCTCTGATCGAAGGGAGGATAGGCGTTCCTCGAGGAAGGATAGGCGGGAGGATCATAACATTCCTCTCAACAGCTCTATGGCGGAGGTGTTAACAGTCATGGAGCGACAGGGTATCTCCAGGTACCCCCCGAAGAAGGAAGGAGAATTTTTGGGGTCCCACACCGATCGTTACTGTCGATTTCACCGCGCAAATGGTCACGACACTAATCATTGTCGGGAGCTGAAGAAGGAGATCGAAAAGCTGATCCAGAAGGGGAAGCTTAAGGAGTTTGTCGGGGAGAAGCGGCGTCGATCCCGATTGATGGATATACGCCCAATTTGAACCCGTTGACTTCCGAATCGTTTCATTTTGATCACCCCGTTAATGATTGTAAATCGAAACTTCAACCCGAACACCTCGCGAAAACACCAACGGTCCGGACGAGGCCAAAATACTCGTCCGACCAAGTTAGACTCACCTAGGTGAGGTCGGGTAACCACACCCGACCTCCCCTAGGGGAGATAGGGCCAACCCTATCTCCCCTAGGAGGGGTTGGGTGGCCACACCCAACCCCTACCCTTGGGGGTCGGATTTTCCTCCCCCCAAGGGCCCCGACACTGTTTTTAGACTCCCATACTCGGTTTATTTCCGCCAACCTTCTCCGTACCCTAAGGTCTTAATTACGTGTTTAAAGGTTAATTAATTGTGTTTAAAGGTTAACGATGTCATTAAGCCACCTTAATGACACCGTTGCCTATAAATACAACTCTTCCACTATTCATTTGATCATCTTGACAAGTTGCATAATTTTGCTCTGACATCTCTCTAGCTTTATCTCTCTAAAACCGTACTGACTTAGGCATCAGAGAGGGTTCATCAGGCACCACCCCCCCTCTGTGCCTGGTATTGCCCCTCTTGCAGGGCGAGAAGAGAAGAGAAGCTAAGGACAGAAAGACACAGGCTAGGACGACACAACCCGAGAGCACCAAATCCGCGACATCTCCAGTGAAGAACGAGACTTAGGTCGACCGCCCGTTGACCCTAGACTTGGAACCTAACACTTGGCGCCGTCTGTAGGCTTCGGACAGAAAGCCTGGCAATAACAAGAGCAATGACGAACAACATGGTGTCTAGGCACCACCGCCCACCTGGGGGCAATAGGCGAGGGAGACAGCCTATACCTCCAACAAGGCAGCCTAACTCTGGGAAACTGCCTGTGCACCCAGAGCCTCAAGTAACCCCACAGACTCCCCAGCCCAACAACCAGGAGGGAGGACCCTCACGCCCAGCTGGGGCTGAGTCTTCCACAACCTCAACCCCATTGGCAAGGAGGCCACAGAGAGAGAGGGAGCAACAGGGAGTGCCATCCCAACACACGGCACCTCCTGAGGGATATTACTATGAGGCGTAACCCCAAGGATATCCATACGGGATGCCGGCCCAAAGGAATGACAACCGCGCCCACACAACAAACACAAGGCCGGCATACACACAGGGAGCACATACAGTGACTCATGAAGAGGAGCAAATCCCAACAGAAGAACGCCACTCGCACCCTCGAGCAGGGCAGCGAGAAGAGCAAAGAAGAAATTACCAAGAGCCACCCCCAGAGGGAAGACAGCAATTCGTGCCTCCTAGGCAACAACAGAACGCCAGGGCTTACACCCCGCTGGGGGCAGACAGACAAGCAAGACCTCCAAGGAGGCAAGAATTCTACGAAGTACCCCAGCAGGGACACACCAAGGATACACCTACAATCCGTACCAACACGGACAAGGGATCCCAGCAAGCCCAATCTATAACTACGGAGGCTATCAGAGAGATTACACTCCGACACCGGCGTTGATCACTTCGGAGGAGATAGAGGCAATGATAACAAGGAAAATGAATGAGTCAAAGAAACACGGCTTACATTGTCTGAGTGATCAAACGAATCACCCCTTCACGAGGGAATTGGAGATGAACAAGGTGCCGGACTCCCTGCATACAATCCAGATTGCAAAGTACAATGGCAAGGGAGACCCTTTGGAGCATATTCAACAGCATGAAGCCTCCCTATTCGGGAGAACTACTGATGAAAGATACAAGGCACTCCTATTTCCAAACACCCTATCAGGGGTGGCCTCACACTGGTTCTTTAGCCTACCCTCTGAGAGCATCCACTCATGGGAGCAGCTAAAGGCGAAATTTCTTCAAAGATATCTAGGAGAAAGGAAGCTCCTCAAAGGAACAGGCTCCATCGATGACGTGAAGCAAGAAAATGATGAATCTCTGGCCAATTACTACACTAGGTTTAACCAAAACATAGCAGACATCCAGGGCGACATCACTGAGGGTGAGATAATACGAGCCTTCATTAGAAACCTAGGCCGCTTCGGATCCACGCTGGCAGAAAAGATGGCCAAGAAACCAGCAAGCACCTTAGAGGAGCTAGCAGGGAGAGTAAAAACTCATATAGACCTGGAGAGGCACAGGGCAAGTAAGAAAGCCAAGATTCAAGCAGCTAAGGAAGACAATGCAAAGCCGAACAGAGGAAAGCCACCTCAGGCACCTCAACACACAAGGCAGCAGGAATGGCGTCCGCCCTACCAAAGAAATCAGATGGGCGAACCACTGAAGGCTAGGGAAATCAACATCATCAAGTTCATCCCATTGAACGCCACCCCAGCAACTGTCCTAAAAGAGATGCGAAATCAGAAACTCTGGTCACCCCCTGCAAGGTGGAGAGCCCCAATGGTGGGGACGCACAAGGACAGATGGTGTGATAACCATGAATCATACGGGCATGACACGAACGAATGCTTCAGCCTAAAGCTAAGCATCAACAATGTCATCCAAAGGGGAGAACTAAAGCAGTTCGTTGATCATGGGGGCAACAGCATACAGTTAGGGCCATCATACAGGGACAAAGGCAAAAGCAAGGTAGACTACAATCCTCCACCCAACAAGAGGGGAACCATAAACATGATACACGGAGGAGTAGCATCAGGAGGCCCAACTGCTAATGCAAGGGAGGTTTACGCATCCAAACTGAGTTCAGTGCCAAGGTGGAGGAAAAGGCCACGAGAAGGAGAGGAGATGAAGATTGAATTCTCGGAGAAGGACAAGAGCCACATTATCTTCTCGCATGACGATGCATTAGTCATCACAATAGACATTGATAATTTCGATGTAAAGAGAATACTGGTAGATGGGGGCAGCTCGGCAGACCTCCTAAGCCTAAGGGTCCTAGAGGAAATAGGGAAAACAAAGGCAGACATCAAACCAGTCAACTTCCCTCTGGTTGGCTTCTCAGGGGCAACAAGTTACCCCCTGGGAATGATAACCCTGCCAGTGACCATGGGCCAAGGATGGACACAGCTGAAGGTGAACATTAACTTCTTGGTGGTTGAAAGCCTGGGAGCCTACAACGGGATCCTAGGAAGAACAACCATAAATCCATATGAAATCGTGCCATCTACCGTACACCAGAAATTGAAGTACATCACTGAGAATGGAGTTGGAGAAGTCCTGGGTGACCAACGCACTGCAAGGCAGTGCTACGTCAATTCCATGAGACGCGGATCACACAGGACAGACACAGTGGCAATGGTCATGGTAGGGACCGACCAAGACAACAAGAAGGTGATGAGGAGACAAAGACAAAGAAAGATGAAAAACGGAGTTGCCCTCCGCCTGAGCAAGCAATTTTTTCAAAGAATGGCTAAGAAGAGACACATGAGCAAGTCTGTAAAGGTAACAAGCATACCTTGGCAACCAGAAAGCGCACAAGGAAAAAGAACAAGGGCCTCCATCATAAAAGGCTTCCGACACATCGATGACATCAAGCAAATGCCGGGGGAACCAATGTCAAGCTACTTCGAAAGGTTCTCCAGTTATGGTGCCAACATGGACATCACAAGAAGGGAAGCCGTCAGAGCCTTCACTAGAAACATGCATCCAAACTCATTTGAAGCGTATGGAGGGATTTATGAGATGGTCATGACAAGCACGATGAGAGAGCTCAAGGAAAAGCTAGACATGGCGTTTGCAAAGGAGATGGAGCAACCGGAGGAAGTCCCGGAGAAACAAAGAGAGACTGATACACTGGAAGGAGATGTAAATTTCAAATGGGTTAAAGGTACTTTTCATACCACATGTTTGACCAAATGTGGCTTTTAGTACTGGATGTTTAGTTTTGTATACTTCTGGTACGAAACGTTTGAAAAAATGTGGCTTTTGGTACATCCGTTAGTTGGCCGTTAGTTTTGGTCGTTAAATGACATGTGCAAGTCACGTGATCGACTCTAAACTTTTAACTTTGTTCAATTTAGTCCCTAAAATATATCCATTACTTTTTTTTTTTTTTAATTTAGTCCCGAAGAATCAAAATCGAACCCAATTGGAACCTATCCCCAATTGGTTAAATTTGAACCAAATGGGGCTATGTCAATTGAATTTGATTGGTTTAATTGGGTCCGATTTTGAAGTGTTGTGACTAAGTTAAACAAAATAAAAGTTAGGAATATATTTGAGGGACTAACGGCCAAAACTAACGGCCAACTAACGGATGTACCAAAAGCCACATTTTTTCAAACGTTTGGTACCAAAAGTATACAAAACTAAACATCCAGTACTAAAAGCCACATTCGGTCAAACATGTGGTATGAAAAGTACCTTTAACCCATTTCAAATTCACACCCCTTACAGTGAGCATAGAAGAACTTTTTCAGAAGTACCTCAAGGAAGAGCTACCCACATGCAGAGAAGAGGGCAAGGCCTTCCTAGGAAGAGATGCACAGGGATGGTGTGAGTACCATGGGACCTGGGGGCATCAAACTAACAACTGCATGGTGCTAAGGATAGAAGTGGAGGAGATGATTTACAATGGAGGCCTAAAGGAGTACGTGGCAACGGAAAAACTAGCCACCCCATATCCTTAGTTTCATATTTAGCACTTTGCATGTTCAAGCTTTCTAAGTTTTCCAAAAACAACTTTTGAGAAGGAGAACTCACGAAGTTACTCCAACTCTACAACTATCTTTGATTTCCTCCAAAGGGTGCCTTGATCCACCCAAGGCATCCCAGGCGTACATAAAGCCTTGAATGCTCCTAATGAAGTAGAAGTTACTCAAAAGTATTTTTTAAAGAAGGAGACGATATAATCATTGAGTTATCCTTACACAGATATGACGTCAAGTCAACAACGCCTTCAACGCCACCAAGAGCGTATCTTGAGAGTAGTTCCAAAAACTACGAAACCTGTGCTCTCCGGGAGCCTATCCCGCGAACAGATTCGACGCCCCCAAGAGCGTATCTTGAGAGTAGTTTTTATACTACGACCTTCGACGCCCCCAAGAGCGTATCTTGAGAGTAGTTTCTATACTACGAATTTCGACGCCCCCAAGAGCGTATCTTGAGAGTAATTTTTATACTACGACCTTCGACGCCCCCAAGAGCGTATCTTGAGAGTAGTTTCTATACTACGACCTTCGACGCACCAAGAGCGTATCTTGAGAGTGGTTTCCAAAAACTACGAATTTCGACGCCCCCAAGAGCGTATCTTGAGAGTAGTTTCTAAAACTACGACCTTCGACGCCCCCAGGAGCGTATCTTGAGGTAGATTTGCAACCTACCAGATTCGACGCTCCCAAGAGCGTATCTTGAGGTAGAAAAAACACTACCAGATTCGACGCCCCCAATAGCGTATCATGAGGTAGATTTCAAACTACCAGCTCGACGCCCACCTAGAGCGTATCTTTGGTCTAACTACTGGTGCCCTCCGGGAGCGTATCTCGTGAACAGTTTCGACGTCCTCCGGGAGCGTATCTCGTGAAGAGTTTCAACGCCCACCTAGAGCGTATCTTTGGTCTAACTACTGATGCCCTCCGGGAGCGTATCTCGTGAACAGTTTCAACGCCCACCTAGAGCGTATCTTTGGTCTAACTACTGGTGCCCTCCGGGAGCGTATCTCGTGAACAGTTTCGACGCCCACCAAGAGCGTATCTTTGGTCTAACTACTGGTGCCCTCCGGGAGCGTATCTCGCGAACTGTTTCGACGCCCACCAAGAGCGTATCTTTGGTCTAACTACTGGTGCCCTCCGGGAGCGTATCTCGTGAACAGTTTCGACGCCCACCAAGAGCGTATCTTTGGTCTAACTACTGGTGCCCTTCGGGAGCGTATCTCGCGAACAGTTTCGACGCCCACCAAGAGCGTATCTTTGGTCTAACTACTGGTGCCCTCCGAAAGCGTATCTCGCGAACAGTTTCGACGCCCACCTAGAGCGTATCTTTGGTCTAACTACTGGTGCCCTCCGGGAGCGTATCTCGTGAACAGTATTCAACGCCCACCAAGAGCGTATCTTTGGTCTAGCAGTACCACACATACCATTCAAAGGGTATCAGAAGAGATCATCGCACCATACTAAGAAGGATCCCATGAGAAAGTAATTTCAAAGTAAAGTGGTATGAAGAACACATAATGTTTTTTCTTGATGAAATAGCAGGTATGGCATGAAGGAAAACACAAAAGAACGATAAGTAAAGGAAACACGCCAAGGGAAGGGTCCATAACCAAAGAACTACACACTAAGGCACATGGAGATATCATGAGAAGAAAGATAATCACCCTGCCATATATACCATGAGTGAAGACAAGTGTATCAAACAAAGATGGCAAAACTAGGAAAGGTGGAGTTTCAAACTCTAAAGAAGAACCTCAATCCACAAACTTGCGAGACCACCACAAGAGATAGGTGTACTACTTCCTCATCTTAGCAATATGCCTAACAGCGAAGTCAGACAAATCACCAAGCTGAGAAAAAGGAAAGTCAGGAGCAATCATGTACATACGCTCGAGGATAGCCTTTAAAGAAATACGCTTAGCCACAGAGCAGCGAACATCAATAGCAGCCTGATAAGAGGAAGAAGCCTTATACTCAGCGATAGCACACCCTTTCGCCTCCACACGAAACATCTCCTCAAGGGACACCAACTCAGCAGCCCGAAGTACTTCATCGCGATAAGACCTTTGTCTCAAGGCCTCAACCTCTTCCTTGAGAAGGGCAATACGACCCTCCAAATCTCGGCACTGCAAATCTGTGATACGACTATGCTCCAAACAACTAATAAGCTTGGAGTTAAGGGAGACACAAGTGTCCACGTACACCTTTCTCTCCTCAGCAAGATCAATAACAAGGGTGGATAAATTAACAAGGTCGGCAATACCCTGCGACAAAAACAAAGGATGAGACATATAAAGCACAAATGAAATGTCCTAAAGGGTAAACACGGCTAAGAAAAGTTACAGAAGCATAGCGAGCCAACACATCATGAGCCAATTCATAAGCTGCCTCCGACCCTTTAGAAGGGGGCACACGATCGGCAGGAGGAACAGCAGGCTGCAGAACACGAACTCCAACCTCAGGAGTTTGTAAAGAAGATTGATTGTCAAAACGAGCCCCACGCCCATAGTAAGGCGTCCACTCAGACCAAACAATCCCATCAACAGGAGGACGAGACAGTTCCTTTCGACCCAGACGCGGAAGACGAAGTCTACCTACAGCAAGATACGGAGTAAACACCAACATACACTAAAGAAACTCAGACATTCGAGGACTTACCAAACAAAGAAGAAGGAAAAGATGGCTCCCGGACCCTCGATTGGGGGGCATCAATATAGAAAGAAGATGGTACCCTAACATCACCACCGCCCTTACCTCCAATAAGAGGACACCTCCCCGCACCATAAAAAACCGATCTTTTTGCAATCGAAGGTCCGGTCCCGGAGTTAACTACCCCCACCCGTACTGGCCTCTTACTCCTCATCAATCACCGGGGAGTTCTGCTGATCGAAAAAACACAAGCTTAGCCCAAGGAAAACAGAAAGCGGACAGTGGACATAAGATAAAACTCATTTTCCTTAAACGACGAATACAAAGCCAAAAGGTAAGAATAGAAAGATGACATGGGAAGACCCCATAGGCCAGCAAGCAGGGGCCGGGGGCAAGGGGAGATAGTTATAACACCCCCAGCATAGAGAGACCCCACTGGCCAACAAGCAGAGGCAGGGGGCAAAGGGAGATAATCATAATCTCAGTATAGAAGACCCCACTGGCCAACAAGCAGAGGCAGGGGGCAAAGGGAGATAATCATAATCTCAGTATAGAAGACCCCACACGCCAGCAAGCAGAAACACGGGGGCAAGAAGATCAAAAGAGGATGAACCAAACAGGACTATATCACCATGAAGACCCACAAATCAAAAACGACAAGTAAAGAAACAGCCGAGGAAGAGACGGGATTATGTCTCCCAAGAACAACACTTACACAAAGCAAAAGACACGTACCTCAATACGACACGCGTCCCAAGAAACGAATCCAACCAAGGATCATAACCGACTAAAAGAAAAGGGAAAGGAAAAAAGACAATGAGAATGAGGTAATCACTTACCCCTTTTTATAGTACAAGAGAATAGGGTTTTTTCTAAAATCGCCAAATCGACACCGTTGATTTTTAGGAAGGAAAAATTCAAGGGTCAGATTTAAAAACTGATACCCCTAGTTCCCATTAACCGTGGTTAAACTCACACCTACCACAGTTAGCATCCCATGGGTTTATTTTTAAGCATCCCATACTTAGAAAAATTTTAGACCAAAATTAAATTTTTCCCCACTTAGACAAATCCCGGCATGAAATTGAAATATGAATCGCTTAGCTGTATTCGTATTGCATCTCCTCTATGCGAGCGTGTATTTTTTCGAGTATACGCCCGTAGCAAGGATAGATTTATTATTTCCACCTCAGACGGACGCGTGCTTGGACACGTGTCCGTGCTGTTCTGACATTTACAATTCCTCTATCTTATAAGGCAGGGGGCAGAGTCAGAGGCACACATCCATGGGTAAGTAAGCATTCAGACAAAAGGTAAAATCCCGGCTTCAAATTGCGCGTGTCATACCATCCTAAAATAGAGTCAATCAAGGGTCAGGCCATTGGTTGACTCGGGGGCATGTGATGGATATACGCCCAATTTGAACCCGTTGACTTCCGAATCGTTTCATTTTGATCACCCCGTTAATGATTGTAAATCGAAATTTCAACCCGAACACCTCGCGAAAACACCAACGGTCTGGACGAGGCCAAAATACTCGTCCGGCCAAGTTAGACTCACCTAGGTGAGGTCGGGTAGCCACACCCGACCTCCCCTAGGGGAGATAGGGTTGGCCAACCCTATCTCCCCTAGGAGGGGTTGGGTGGCCACACCCAACCCCTACCCTTGGGGGTCGGATTTTCCTCCCCCCAAGGGCCCCGACACTGTTTTTAGACTCCCATACTCGGTTTATTTCCGCCAACCTTCTCCGTACCCTAAGGTCTTAATTACGTGTTTAAAGGTTAATTAATTGTGTTTAAAGGTTAACGATGTCATTAAGCCACCTTAATGACACCGTTGCCTATAAATACAACTCTTCCACTATTCATTTGATCATCTTAACAAGTTGCATAATTTTGCTCTGACATCTCTCTAGCTTTATCTCTCTAAAACCGTACTGACTTAGGCATCGGAGAGGGTTCATCAGGCACCACCCCCCCCCCTCTGTGCCTAGTATTGCCCCTCTTGCAGGGCGAGAAGAGAAGAGAAGCTAAGGACAGAAAGACACAGGCTAGGACGACACAACCCGAGAGCACCAAATCCGCGACATCTCCAGTGAGGAACGAGACTTAGGTCGACCGCCCGTTGAACCTAGACTTGGAACCTAACACTGATCGCGGTCCCGTTCCCGATCCCGCGATCGGTCCCCAAAGAAGAAGAGGTCTGAGCCGGAGTCTTCTGGCGCCCGTAAGGAGAAGCGGGGCACTATCAATGTGATTCATGGAGGATTTGCCGTGGGAGGTGACACCACAGCCTCTCGGGAGGTCTATGCCTCCCGAATTTCTGCTACTGTGGTGCTGGGCAAGAGGTCCCGATCCTGGACTGCGAAGGAAGAAATGGTGATTTCCTTTTCCGTGGAGGACCTGATAGGAGTGGAGACTCCACATGATGACGCTCTGGTCGTGACCCTCGACGTGGATGGGTACGAGATGAAGCGGATTTTGATCGACGGAGGGAGCTCCTCCGATATTCTGTTTCTGGATGCACTAGAAGCCATGGGGAAAACGAAGAAGGATCTCAAAGAGGTGAACTTCCCGATGGTCGGGTTCTCTGGTATTACCTCCTATCCGCTGGGAATGATCACCTTACCAGTGGAGTTTGGTAGCGGGTGGAAGGCGGAGAGGAGAAATATGGACTTCGTGGTGGTCGAGTCCGCGGGGACGTACAACGCGATTATCGGGAGAACCACCATCAACCCTCTGATGGCAGTTGCCTCGACTGTGCACCAGAAGATGAAGTTCCCGAATGACCACGGAGTCGGGGAGGTCAAGGGCGACCAGGTGGCTTCCAGGAAGTGCTATGTTAATGCCACCCGACGGAAGAGACGAGAGGCCATGGCTATCCTCCAGACCGATGCCGATCCGAGAGAGGAGTTTGGGCGTCCCGCCCCCATGGAGGATTTGAAGGAGGTCGAGATTGACGGACCTCAGTGGAAGGTGAAAATCGGGTCTGCTCTGACCGAGGAGACAGCCCGAGAATTGATCGATCTACTGAAGGAGTTCAAGGAGCTGTTTGCCTGGTCCCCGAGTGATATGCCAGGAATCAGCCCCGATGTGATCGTACACGAGCTGAAGATTGATCCCGCGATCAAACCTATCGCGCAGAAGAGGCGTCTGATGGGCGCAGATAAGAGGATCGCAATCCAGCAGGAAGTAGGCAGGCTGCTCGATGCTGGGTTTATCAAGGAGCTCCGATTCCAGACTTGGGTCGCTAACCCGGTGCTGGTGAAGAAGAGCAATGGGAAGTGGCGGATGTGTGTTGATTTCCGCGACCTAAATAAGGCTTGCCCGAAGGACTGTTACCCGCTCCCGAGAATTGACCAGTTGGTGGATGCCACGTCGGGACATGAGTTGTTGAGCTTCATGGATGCGTAATCGGGCTATAATCAGATCAAGATGGCTAAGGAGGATGCCCCTCACACAGCATTTTATGCTGACAGTGACATCTATCATTACGATGTCATGCCTTTCGGACTGATTAACGCCGGGGCAACCTACCAGCGGACGGTGAACAAGCTAGTCGGAGATATGCTGGGGAAAACCATGGAGGCTTACGTGGACGATATGCTGGTGAAGTCCCGACAAGCTGAGGATCATGTGCACAACCTAGCCACGGCGTTTGAGCGGATGAGACTTCATCAGGTTCGCTTGAACCCGACCAAGTGCGCCTTCGGAGTCCACTCGGGGAAGTTTCTGGGCTTTATGGTGAGTCAAAGAGGAATTGAGGTGAACCCCGAGAAGCTGAGGGCGATCGAGGAGATGCAGTCTCCGGTAAATCATCGGGAGGTGCAAGTGTTGAATGGCCGATTGGCTGCAATGAATCGCTTCCTGTCTAAGGCAAGTGACCGATCCATGCCGTTTTTTGAAGTGTTGAGGGCCAATAAGAAGTTTGAGTGGACTGCCAAGTGTGAAGAGGCGTTCCAGGCACTCAAGCAGCACCTTCGCACCCTCCCGCCGTTGGCAAAACCGGTCCCAGGCGAGCCGCTCTATCTATACTTGGCTGTTTCTGAATTTGCCATTAGCTCTGTGTTAGTGAAGGTTGTCGAGGGTAATCAAGTCCCCGTTTATTATGTAAGCAAGGCGTTTTCCAAGTCTGAAATGAACTATCCCGTCGTTGAGAAGTATCTCTTTGCGTTGATTATTACTGCTCGGAAGTTGAGGCCTTATTTCCATGCGCATGAGATTACTGTGCTGACGAATCAGCCTTTGAAGCATTTTTTGAACCGACCTGATGCGTCGGGGAGATTAGTGAAATGGGCAGTCGAGCTTAGTGAGTTTCGCATATACTTTGCTCCAAGGACGGCTATTAAAGGCCAGGCGTTGGCGGATTTCATAGCAGAATCTACAGCCCCCGATCTAGAAGAAGTGGGCCCTGTAGAGGGGGCAACCATAGAGGTCCCGGTAGCAGAACAACCAGAGATGGCAGAGCAATCAGAACAGCCAAACGAGGAAGACACTTGGGAGAGGTACACGGATGGCTCCTCGAGTGCAGACGGATCAGGAGCAGGCTTTGTGTTGATACCACCAGGCGGAGGTGAGCCGCTTCGATATGCCTTGGCTCTAACACTTAGGGCCACCAACAATGAAGCTGAGTATGAGGCTTTTATCACAGGCCTCAAAATTGCCAAAGGTACGGGAGTTGCTCACTTAAGAGTGAAGTGCGACGCCGGCCTGATCGTGAATCAAGTCCAAGGGCGATACGAAGCGAAGAGCCCGATGATGAGGAAGTACCTTCGTGAGGTGCAAGTCTTGAAGGAGAGCTTCAAAAGCTTCGACATTGAGGCGATCCCGAGGGAAGAAAACGTGGAAGCGGATGCCTTGAGCAAATTTTCCTTGGGGGCACCCTTGGAGGAAAATCGGAAAGTGTACTTCTTGGAGAAGGTGATCTTGTCGACCACCGACCCGACGGAGGTATGTGCTATTGGAGCAGGATCAGAGGAGGAACCCACTTGGATGACCCCGATAGTCGCGTACCTGACTACGGGGGCAGTCCCCGATAATGAAGTGGTAGCTGACATGATACGTCGGATCACGGTTAACTACGTGATGCTGGACAGTCAGCTATACAAGAAGGGTTGGTTCTCGACTCCGTACTTGAAGTGTGTGGCGGAGCCCGACACAAATCGAATCTTAAGAGAGGTGCATGAAGGGGTCGCGGCTTGTCACGAAGGAGCTCGATCCATTATGAGGAAAGTCCTGAACTTGGGCTATTATTGGCCTACAATGAGCAAGGAGGCGACGGCGTTGGTCCGATCCTGTGACGCGTGCCAGAGGTACGCCCCGAATATCGTGGCTCAAGCCGCTAATCAGACGTCCATCAAGAGTGCTTGGCCCTTCGCGTAGTGGGGCATCGACTTGGTGGGACCTCTCCCACAGGCACAAGGTCAGTGTAAGTATTTGCTTGTGGCTATCGATTATTTTTCGAAATGGATAGAAGCTAAGGCGTTGGCCAAGACGACGGGGAACCAGATCATCAAGTTTCTCCAGACTCATATTGTATCCAGATACGGGATCCCCAAGGTGGTGATCAGCGACAATGGTCCACCGTTTAATGGGGCTCAAGTGAAGGAGTATTTGGAGGAGTTGAATATCGAGCATCGGACAGCCTCTGTCCACCATGCTCAGACTAATGGCCAGGTGGAATCGGCCAACAAAATCGTGATGGATGGCCTGAAGAAAAGGGTCTATGCCTTGAAGGGCAAATGGCTGAACGAGCTGGAAAATGTGCTTTGGGCTGTTAGAACGACACCCAAACGATCAACTGGGGAGATTCCGTTTGGCCTTGTTTATGGCATGGAGGCTGTTGCTCCCGTGGAGGTAGCTGTGGCGTCCCATCGGATGAGATATTATGAGCCTTTGACGAACGATGAAATGAGACGTCTGGATTTGGACTTGCTCGAAGAGAAGAGGCGGGAAGCCGATGAAGTCCAGGCTCGAATGCGTTTGGCGACGGCCAGGTATTACAATCAGCGAGTTAAGTCCCGACAATTCTTCGTCGGGGAGCTGGTTTGGCGTCGCAACGAGTTTACCCTTTTGGATCGAATCAACAAGATGTCACCAAAATGGGAAGGACCTTACAAGGTCGTGGGGATGCCAGCTTCGAATGCGTATAAGTTGGAAGACCTCGATGGCAGAGTATTGAAGCATTCTTTTAGTGGCGAACACTTGAAGAAATGTCATGCTTGATGAAAAGTCGCCTTAAGTGGTGCCTGATGAAAAGCCGCCATAAGTGGTGCCCGATGAAAAGTCGCCTTAAGTGGTGCCCGATGTAAAATCGCCTTAAGTGGTGTATGTTATTTATCGTTTGATTCGATGTAAGCAAGTTTTGTGCCATCAATGAATAAAGAGGTTGCTTCCGATCAGATTATTCTTAGATTTATTCTAAGTGTTGTTTAAAAGTCGCCTGAAGTGGTGCACGAGAAAAGCCGCCTTAAGTGGTGCACGAGAAAAGCCGCCTTAAGTGGTGCACGAGAAAAGCCGCCTTAAGTGGTGCACGAGAAAAGTCGCCTTAAGTGGTGCACGAGGTCAAGTCGTCTTAAGTGATGCACGAGGTTAAGTCGTCTTAAGTGATGCATGATTCTTTGATTTATTCTAAGTATGGGAAAGTCGCCTTAAGTGGTGCGTGATATTAAGTCACCTTAAGTGGTGCAAGTTGTTAAATCGTCTTAAGTGATGTGTGAAAATATCTTAAGTGTCGAGGCTTCGCCTTAAGTAAGTAAAGTCGCTTTGAGAAGTGCAATGGAAAATCAGAACTAAGAAAGTCTGATATTCATGAGGGCTCAAAGGCCCGAGGATTACAAAAATGAGGAAAATACAAGGACTCTAAAGATAAGCATTTAGGCTTGGTCCTTGTCGGTGGCATCAGCGGGAGCAGGGTCCACGAGGTCTGTGGCAGAAGGCTCCACAGGTTCAGCCGTTGGAGGGTCGATTATCAGGGCGTCAGCACTTGGAGGCTCCGCTGTGTCTTCAACAATCGCGGGAGTGCTCCCCTCATCACTCTCCTCCGAGAGAGAAAAGTATTACTTCGCGAAGGGAGCGAGAGATGGAGACTTGTCGAAGTTGATGGCGTCGCCATACTCCAGGTGGAGTTCCTCGACTGCATTGAAGAGGGTGTTCTCCACCTCCGCGCTGCAGAACTTCACTGCATCAGCCTGGAAGTCTTCGGACCTCCAATAATCCTCCCGGCCCTTGGTCTCGGCCGCGACCAGCTGCGCGGGAACCTCAGCAACTTGCTCCTCCAGAGCCTTCTTTTCAAGGACCAGCTTGTCCTCAGCAATCCGCCGCTCCCGTTTCAAGAGCCCCTCGAAGTCACGCACCTGCTTTTGGAGGTCCCGAGTCTTTCGGTCGAGGATGGCCTGCTCCTTGGCCAGTTTTCCCCGCGAAGACTCGGAGGCCGCGAGATCCTCCTCAAGCTTGGCTATGACAGGAGCCCCCTTAGCCCGCTCCTGCTCCAGGGCTTCTACGTAGGCGAAGATGTACCCCAGGAAACGGTTGATGTCCCCCATCTCCTGTGAAGGAAGGAAGATAAGTGTTAGTAGATGAGCAACCGGTCTTATTGATGAAGAAGAGAAAAGTGAATGTCTTACCTCTATCCGACGCATGCACATCTCTTGTACATCCCGGCGCATGTCCTCCCGATCCAAGGAGATCGGATACCTCATAGTAGGCAGGATGGAGCCGGCTACCAGGTGTACAACCAGCTCCGGGTATGTGTCCCCTTGTCGGAGCTGGACCCCTTGCAGCGTTTGGATCGGGGCCCAGGGAGCATCCTTCTGGGCGGGGTCGAGGACCTTGTAAAAACTCCCGTCGAGGGGGAGAGGAGAAGGGCCGACTTGAGTCGTGGAGGGGCGTGCCTCCGACTCACCCCGAGCTGGGGAAGGAATGAAGTCGTGGATGGGCGACGGTTGTCGCTGTTATTGTGAAGAAGGCGAGGGGGCAGCCCCTTGGAGGTTGGTTTCAGCGGGACTACCCCGTCCTCCGACGATGGCGAAGGGAGCCGCCCTCACCAGTCTCCTCGGAGGAGTCCAGGCTCTCTACCCGACGAAATTGTTCGCCGGTCGGGCTCTCTCCACCAGAGAAAAGTGGTGCCCCTGCTGAAGGAGGCGCCCCTGCTGAAGGTGGTGCACCTGCTGAAGCTCCAGCACCCGACTGAGCTCTTGAGTGACCTGCACCTAGAGGACGAGAGGAGGCTTCAGAAACATAATCAGGAAGTTCGTTAGGGCCCTTACACCAGACGATGCGCCGGGAGACATATTGGTCCTTCCCGCGGTAGTTGTAGTAGCCCGCCTTCAGGACACGAGGAGTTTCCCCTCAGAGGACACGTTTGACATCGGCGATGCGGGCCTCCATGGTCGTAGGGATCAATTCCTTCGGAACTAGCTTCCTGTATGATTTAATAGCGAGGCGGAGCTTTTTACCTTCTTCAGCAGTTTGGACATCGAAGAGCTTGTCCACCTCCACGCGGCTCCGCTTTGGCCTCTCCGCGGAAGGAGATCACGATGCAGCAGCCTTCTTGGCTGACTTCCTCTTCCGCGTAGGGCGGACAGCATCGGTCTCCCCCTGCTTAAGGATCAGATTGGTCAGCACGGATACCTTCTTAGCTGCAAACAGTAAAAAACAGAGGTTAGAAGCGTTACCCAAGAAACCATATTGGAAGGGCCGTCGAAGAGTTGACCCCCGGAGATTATGTCGAGGAGTCGGATCCCGGCATTCACCAGGTCCCGCTCCACGAGAGAATTGGCGTCAAGGGGAGTATAGGACTCCCCCCATCGGTAGAGCTGGATGAGTTGAAGGGTCTGGAAGTCTTCATCAGAATAGGTGTGGTAAGCGGGAGGAGAGTCCGCTTCCACCTCCCATCGGGGCCACGGGATTGAGGAGTTCTGGATGAAGAAGTAGCTCCTCTTCCACCCACTGTTATCGGACCCCGTGTCGACCAGGAGTCCCCGACCCTTGACCACCTTCCAGGTGTCATTGGTCCAGTTGCACAACCCGAGTTGCGTCTTGTTCCACTTCGGCATACGGGGGTAGGCACAGACTCCCGCCTCGTTGCACTTCATCCCGTAGAAGGTTCTGAAGAGCTTGAGGCTGTAAACCCACTTCTGTCGGAAGCAGAGCACTTGGAAGGCGTTCCATAGGCGGATGGCATGAGGAGAGAAAGTGGTCGGATGCGTCTTGTAGTGCTGGCACCTCTCGACTAGGTTGCCACAGAAGGGGAATCTAATCCCCGCTGATATTTGCCCCATAGAGACAAATACCTCCCCTTTCCGGGGACGAGTAACCTCAAGGTTACTCGAGAGGCGGGGCCAGGGATATGGGAAGCGAGGTTCCCAGGTAGAGGTGATGCATCCCTCCCGGAGAGCTGCATCGTAAGCAGTGCTGGAAATCTCGTTGAGTGCATAGTCGAAGTTGAAGGGCTTTCTCCCCTCGGAATTAGATCCACTGTCTGAAATCAGCCATGGCAAGGAAAGGTACATTGGGTTTTTCGGAAAATTGCAAACAAACTAAGCAGAGATGAAGGAAAAGATATAGGAGCAACGATGAAGAAATCCTTACCAGACATGATGACTTGAGGTGGAAAGGATGAACTTGACGTTGCCGGAAAGTTGTTCGGAGAACAGGAGGTTGGGGAAGCACTTGAGTCTTCGAAATCACAGAGCTTGAATTCTCAGAGAAGTTGCAGAAAAGCTTTTGGAATTTCAGAAACGGTAAAAGTGAAACTGTGCCCACGGTTAGGGTTTTATAGGCGAAGAGGACAGTCGAAAGGACGCTTTGATCTAAATCGTCGAAGTTGAAGCGTTTTGATCTGGACCGTTGAGTTGAAACGTGCAGAATGGCAACGGGTGTAATGATGAAACGGCCTGAAAAGCACTTTTTCAGAAAAGCAGGCGCGAAAAATCAGGCACGGGTGCCAAAGACGTCGCTTCGTTATCTGCTGCATTTAATGGCAGGGGAACCGAGGAGTCTTCTCGGATTTGGTAGTTATCCTCAAGGCATCAAGGAAACGTGAACGAGAAGATTTGTATCAAGTGACTGTATCAAGGGAAAGGTCTCCGACTCCGACGTCGGGAAGTCGGGAGTTGAAAGACACGACAAACTGTAAGTCCCTCATGTCTTGGGGGCAAATGATGGGTTTCGCTATAGCCGTTAGGCCCTTTAACGGTGAGGAAACGGTGAATAGGCCTACTGGGCCCTAAAATGGAGGTCAAGAAGACCAAGGTGAAGGGTCCCGACAGAGGGAGTCCCGATGATGAAAGGTCCCGACAGAGTCGGTCCCGATAGGTGAGCTGGAAGCTCCCGATGAAATGCCTTTAAGTAGGCCCCGATGATGAATCCCTGAGAATGATTGGCCCTGTCACGATGACGAGGGGCCCCGAGCGGTGACACAATGAGATAACTCTGGAGTCCCCGATATTGATCGGGACTTGCTATCAGAGGTTGAGGCTGAGATACGCGGGGCGTGGCCGAGATACGCGGAGCGTGGCTGAGATACGCGGAGCGTGGCCGAGATACGCGGGGTGTGGCCGAGATAAGCGAGATCATGGCCTAGATAGGCGGGATCGTGCCTGAGATACGCGGAATATGGGCTAACCACCCCAACGGTTCACCAGGTAACTGAGGTACCTCTCCGCCTATAAAAGGGCAGAGGTTACCTCAGATCACATTACGTTTTGAGATACACCCTTTGAGCTTACTGCTTGCCAGTTCATAGGAGATACTTATTTAAGCATCGGAGAGGGATTCTGGGTCACCACCCGGTCTATCCCCTCTTGCAGGATTACGTGGAGCAAAGGAGCTCGGATCGCCGTCAAGACCATACCGAAGTTCCACCGTGATCCAATACTATATATATATATAATGGTGATAGTTATAACCATGGTTATGAACCAAATACCATAACTATTATGGTTACAAAATTTATCATCATAACCGCACCATAACATAATTTTGCGTTTAACCATAACAGTAAATGGGCCAATTACTATAATTATTTGACTTTCACCAGACTATTGCCAGCCCTGCTCACTGAGAGGTGAAAGCACTACTGAATATGAATACTTTTATATTTTTAATACTCATGTGAGTTTTAAACTAATTAAATGATAAATTGATGAACCACAAACTATTAAGAAGCTACTCAATTTTGAAATATTATTGTATGGGGCGGTAGCCCTCTCACAATGTAATTGATGTGAGACCTGATAGTGGGCATCGGGTCCTACATCAATTACATTGTGAGAGGAGTATCGGTTCCCACTTCAATTACATTATGAGAGGGTAAGTGCCACCACTTACACGGCACTATAGAAGAAAATACTTAATACATAACACATTAATTAAATAGGGGTTTAAATTCGGTGCTGCGGAGATTTGATATTGCATGTTTTGATAATACGAGAAATAAATTAACCACTTAATTAACTATCCTATAATTTAAAATGATAGGGAACACACTTTAGATTAGGAAAAAACCCCGCAGGTACCGATGGTTTAACCGTATTCAACTTGTACCTATGTGGTTGGCAAAAAAAAAAAAAACTTGTACCTACGTGGATACAATTTGAAAGTTCATAACTGTACCGTAGATCTGTAATGTGATCCGTACTTAATTATGGTGCGGTTTAGTTGTGGAGTAGATAACTCGTTACCATTGCAATCCCTAAAAAAAAAAGGTGATGACAGATGGAACAAAATTATAAGTTGAGTGAAAATGAATTGTTTCTTCAAATAAGGATCACCCTCCACATGGATGCCAGTGGATATCTTAGTAAGTCAAAACTTATATAATATTTGAATTTGAATTATATATATAATAGGAATAGTATTATATATGTCAAGGTCAAATAAATATAAGCAGTTGTTCATCTCCTCGTCGTACACATTAAATAGAACGTATTATAGCCGTAAAGCGTTGAACATTGTTTGCTCCTAAATTCTTGGACTAAAGTAAAGACAATAAAAAATATATATGCTTCACTCCCTGCCTGCAGGTGCAGGTGCAGGCTGCAGGTATTATATGCATTTCCTTCCACAAATTAATAGAATCCATCTCTAATTAAGTTAGCTAGATATATATGGCCTTTAATACCACCTGGACACATGCATGCATGCTTCAAGGAACTTTGCTTTAATGGTTTTGTGGTACGTGTCTTAAATCAACACTCTATGATTCGGACCAATCGGATACGTGGAGTTAACAACGAAGACAGAAACCCAACACCTTCAATTAGAATCAGACTCTAATACAATACCATGATATATGTTGTATATTAAGTTAAGTGAAGCCCAACATATAACAACTATCAATAACTATACTAGTGGTAGTGGCAGGTGATCAAACCAGTTATCTATCTATCTATCCTACAAGATTTAAACGGATGGTTCCGTAGATTGGCTTGCCAAGATTATAAGGGAAATTGCTCACGTAAATACTAATCAGAGTAACTCAAATTATGTCGGAAGGTGGTTCTTTACGGGTCGGTGGGTCCAAGCTACATATACGTTTGTACTTTCTGTATGTATTTTAAGGTGAAACTTGAATCCACTCCTTAATTTATGGGGTGAGTTCAAACTACTTTTTCTCTTTTCTAAAAAACTTAATTACCATATATATATGTTTGACATAAATATCCAGCAAATGCAAATATGCAATCTATGGCATGAACAAACACTTTGCATGCAAGTTTGTAAGCGAAGGAAGGGACCTCACCTCACATGGGGAGGCATAATAATAAATTGAAAATGTATATATGTACGTATTTCTGATAGATAGATTAATTTGAGTATTATTATTCCATTCCATGCATGCATCTTGCCAAAGAGCGTGGATCCTGTTTGTGCAAGTGCAACAGTAGTGTTGATACATAACCACGCGTGTTTGCAATGCGGAGATGACGAGTAATGTAGTGAGTGAAGCTATCTGGATGGAAGGCTGGATCTGATTATCCTTTTCCTTCTAATAATGCAGTGAGTGAAGCATCTTTTGTCTACATTTTGTCTAATTTCCACCTACAATTTAGGAGCCAGCTAGTAATGTGCACCACTTTGCTCACCCTATATATCTCTTGTCTTCATTCAAAAGATATTCCACTCTCCATTCTAAAGCAAAACCATTAAATAAACAAAAACAAATGTCAAATTGAAGGAAACCAACATCTTCCTAGCTAGATTAAATCCAAGCTATTATTTTTATTAATTTGTTAGAGTAAAAATATATAACTCATTGTGAGTTAAGTCATATGATTGAAAACAATTATTTAGATGATAAGTTACTTATATGTATGACTATACAATGAATTTGTATGAGTCTTTACAAATTGTCTCAATAAAATTTTTCTTGAGAGCTCTTATTGAGTTCCAATACAAATACTTCAACTTCAAGAGGGGATCAATTATTTACTTGTATTTGACCTTATTATAGTATTTCGATATAATAAAACTAATCATTCGGCACATTGTTACTTGATAATTATGTTATAATAATATTATGAACTCACATTTTGTTATAATAATATATAACTGTTAGAAATATAAGATATTATATGTGACTAAAAAACTTATTATATCTATTTTAACATTATTAATTTTAAGCCGCTCTACTCTAAAAAAAACCCTAGAAGCCTCCTCCAACAATCAATCATCTAGTCGCCGACGCGGTCGTTTTTTTGGGCCGCGCCCTACATAATATTTATGGTAAATTTCTCTTTAATAGTTTATATTTTTTTATTCTGTGACGGTTGTTCACAACGGAGAATTCCATTCTCCTACGGTTTCCTTTTATTCCTCCCATTTTGGGAATTTTCCGTCTTCTTGTTATGGAGTATCTTCGTCTACATGTTATGAAGACTCTTCGTCTTCTCTAGGAACTGTTGCATCCGTCGACTATCTATCCAAGTTATTAGCAGCACTAAACGAATTTTCAAAGTCGATCGGCTTGTTTGGGACTCTATTCTGCGAAGTATACTTTCGGAACGAGTAGATTTAAGAGTTTATGGAGTAGATCTGGTTCGTATATGTAAATCAGATGGGAAATTCTGCATTTGGAGGCCTTACATGGCTGATGTTGTTTATTTGGGTGGTTGGGTCACTGGATTATCGGTGAAAACGACGTCTTCCATGAGGCTGTCAAGGAAGATGGTTGGTGGTGCAGATATTCAAGACCCGGAATATCAAGTTGGTTGGAGAATCAAGAGCATAATCAATTTCATCATGTACCTTGGTTAGAATGTACCTTGAAAATACTGAAAAAGTTTTTCCGAAGAAACGCACATATATGCGCAAACTGGATTCCTGTGCAATTTGGAAATGAGATGTTTCATGTGGATTAGGTGTTGTACCCCCATCTCCTCTAGTTTTATTTTTATTGATCGATTGTAATTATTTTTTTTGCATATTTGAATAAAACATCGAGAATTTCCTTGGGGAAAAAAATCTATTTTAACATGAAAAAATGAACGTAGATCAAGTTATGACTCTCTTTTAACGATATTTGAATATATAAAAAAATATAATTATGCTTGATTAAATTATTGAAATCAATAATTATGATTTGTTAATGCACTATTAAAAAAATCACGTCATTAATTAAATGATATATATATATATATATATATATATATATATATATATATATATATATATATATATATATATATTTGTTTTAAGTTCATTTTCTATGTTATTACCTAATTGAGTATCATAATGATATAATCATAACTTTGTCTACGGTACTTTAATTTACTCGTAGTATTTTTAATTTACCAGCAGTGGTGGTCTAGTGGTCAAGTGCGCTTACTCCTATGTGGATATTTAGCATTAATTATTAGAATAAATCAGAATTTATATTTTCTTAAGTTAGATTAAACCCTAGATGCTAATGTTAGTATAAATAGGGTGATTTACATGTAAAGAGGGACACAATAAAAAGATCAGCAAAAAAATATTAAATTCTCCTCGAAATTCGTGCCTAGTTATTTTGCTTTTTGTTTTGGTTAAATGTATTTTTTTTGGCGATTTCCGCTTTTAGTACCACTTGTTTTTGTTTCCGTCTAGTTTTGGTACCAAACGTTTGGAAAATGTATAGTTTTCATACATCCGTTAACTTTTCGTTAATTTTTCTATTAAAAGGTCATGTGCCGTGCACATGATCGTCCTAAACTTTTGAATTTGTTTCAATTTAGTCCATCTAATGCATCCCTAACTTTTATTTTGTTCAATTTAGCCCTAAAATTTCAAAATCGAACCGTTAACCCAAATTGACCTAGCCTAGGGCTAGGTCTGACCCTGGGTCGGGGTCGTCGGACCCAGGAGACCCTGACCCAGGTTCGGACCTAGCCCTAGGCTAGGTCCAGCTAGGTCAATTTGGGTCAAGGGTTCGATTTTGAAATTTTAGGGCTAAATTGAACAAAATAAAAAAACATTTTTGAAAAAATTGTAATTGCTCTTTACCTATCAGAAGAATTTCAGATGGTGGGATATACAGACAGTGATTGGGCAGGCGACACCCTGGAGAGGAAGAGCACTTCCGGTTATGCATTTCACTTGGGATCAGGAGTTTTCTCTTGGTCTTCGAAGAAGCAGTAGGTGGTTGCGTTTTCCACTACTGAAGCGGAATATATAGCGCCAGCTTATTGTACTACTCAGGTAGTTTGGTTGCGTCAAATGCTTGTAGAGTTACACCACAAGCATGACCATCCAACGAGTATCAAGTGTGATAATCAGTCAGCAATTACTATGTTGAAGAATCTTGTATTTTATGCAAGGAGTAAGCACATCGACATCAAGTATCACTACATCATGGATTTGGTGAAGGATGGCGAGATTACGCTGAAATATTGCAAAAGCGTGGAGCAAGTTGCTGACATATTCACGAAGCCGTTGAAGACCGATATTTTCCTTAAGCTGAAGGGAATGTTAAGCATGATCAAATTCGACGAGGTTAATTTAAGGAGGTTGTTATAAATAATTAAAATAAGTCCTCAACAATTAAGTTTTACTATTAGTTAATAATTGATAAGTTTTATTTATGATTAGAGAAATAACTTATTACTATGATTAGAATAATTATTAGAGTGGGGGAGTTTATGTAACCTAAAATCCTATGTAGAGAAGGGATGTGATTATGAAGGTAGAATACAACTCAAGCAACTCATAATAAAATATAAATATTTATATATTTGAGAGTGTGAGGTCCAACAACGTTACATTTATAAATATATTAATTATCCATCCCTACAAATAATTAGGCTAACTTCCTTAAAGCAAAGTGAAGGTAGCTGTAAAAGGAGGCCGTGATATCTAAATTAGAGAAACAGTATTACTACTGGAAGGGAAATGCAGATTAGACACTCCCCACTTAGTATGCTTCATTCACATTTCATTTGTGGCATGTGGAAGGAAGGCACAGATTTCCTTCCCACTCAACTTACACACTGCACCTACCTTTTTGACATCTATATAAAGGGTGGGAAGCATATCTCCATTAAGCATGATTGCAACAACCAATCTTAATTAAATATATAGTAAACACAACTAGACATAATAAGATTGGTCTAGTGAAGAAAACAAAAACAACAATGGGTCCTTGTTCCAGGAGTGTTTATTATGTGTGGATGGTTGTGTTTGCAATGATGGGAGTGGTGGTGGTTGATGCAAAAACACCACCGGGGATTGCAAACAACCCTAGCAATGCAAGGTGCCAGGACGAGAGATACAAGGAATGCAAGAACTTGGTGCATGTTTGCCCTAAGTTCTGCCCTAACGATTGCTATGTGGATTGTGTCTCTTGTAAGCCCCAATGTGGTCCCGCTCCTCCAACCACCGTAACCCCCTCCCCTCCTCCACCAACACCCACGGTCGTCGTAACCCCTTCTCCTCCTCCACCAACACCCACGGTCGTCGTAACCCCCTCGCCTCCTCCCCCAACTCCGGTGACTCCCACCGTAACCCCCTCCCCGCCTCCACCATCAGTTCCGACCACGGTAACCCCTTCACCTCCTCCTCCCCCAACTCCGGTGACTCCCGGCGTAACACCCTCACCTCCTCCGACGACGGTTATATATTCTCCTCCTCCTCCTCCTCCTACTACCACGCCTTCGTCTCCCCCACCACCTACTCCATCAACACCACCTTCCGATTCATCTACAGGTGCAGGTGTTCAAAGAGCAAGATGCAAAAACAAGTCCTTTCCTAAATGTTACAACCAGGACCATACTTGTCCTACTGCTTGCCCCTATCACTGTTCTGTTGATTGTGTCACTTGCAAAGCTGTTTGTCGTAACTACTCTCTTCTCTATACTATTATTCATTATTATAGCTCCTAACAAAAACACTCCTTACCTTACAAAATTTTGTCATAGACTTGAATAAAAGATTATTTCCTAGTAATTTTTGACTGACTTCTTCTCCCTTATATATATGATATGATGGATGACCCGACAGCATGTGATGGAACGGGTGCAGTATGTCAAGATCCCCGTTTCGTTGGAGGCGATGGTATTATGTTCTACTTCCATGGCAAGAAAGATCAAGACTTTTGCCTCGTCGCAGACTCTAACCTCCACATCAATGCTCATTTCATTGGCAAGCGCGGCAACTACATGAAGAGAGACTTCACTTGGGTCCAATCTATCGGAATCCTCTTCAACAACCACAAACTCTTCATCGGAGCAAACAAGACCGCCACATGGGACAACTCGCTCGACCGTCTTTCCCTTGCTTTTGACGGAATCCCAATTGACTTGGCCCAAAACGATGGTGCCACCTGGATATCCAAAACCAACCCAACCACATCACTTACTAGGGTTGGAGGTAATACTAACATTGTTGCATTAGAAGTTGAGGGCATGTTCAAGATCACAGCTAGGGTTGTCCCCATAACCAAACATGAATCTAAGGTGCACAACTATGGGATCACTGAAGATGACTGCTTTGCACATCTTGACTTGAGCTTCAAGTTCCATTCTCTTACCAACCAAGTCCATGGCATATTGGGACAGACTTATAGGTCTGGATATGTGAGTCGGGTTAAGATCGGAGCAACCATGCCAATAATGGGAGGTGACGATACGTTCGTGACATCGAGCTTGTTTAAACCCGACTGCAACGTTGCGCGATTTAGGGGTGCCAATGAAGATGACAGTGAGACCAATTTCGAATCCATGTTGGAGCTTCCGAGCTTAAGTTGTTCAAGCCGCTTGGATGGTCGAGGAGTTGTTTGCAAGAGATAAGCTAGCTAGCTAGCTCTTCTTTCGGCTCTACTGGATCGAGTCGAGCTCTCATAATATAAGTATTATCTATAAATTGCTTTCGTTTGAGTTTATATCCCTGACCCAAAAGTTTGTTCAGGAATATTTGTGAAGAAGAGGAGATATGATAAGTGAGGAAAAAGTTAATAATGTACCTTGCTGATCGAATAAAACTGATGTAATAATTTGAACTAGTTTTATCCTTTGTTTTGGATGGAATAAGGGACATGATATATGTCTAACTAATAATACACATTAATATATTATATACGTCGGATGTTGTTGTTACACTGGATGAATGTATTCTACGCTAACCGTACGCCTTAGCCCAAAATATATATATATATATATATATATATATATATATATATACTAGTTATTTTCGCACATGCGATGCATGTGCATATTTGTATTTTTTTGTTCATTTTTTTCCAGCTAGTAGAATATACCTTATATGTAAGGAGAAAGATTGCTGGCAGGTACGGTTCGCTCAATTTTTTGTCAAAAGTACTAGAAGAGAGACAACATTTGAATTGTACAAACTGATTTTGTTGCCTAAAAACTGCCATAAAATGGAGTTTTTGACCGATATAAGCCTTCATGGGCAACCAAATACAAATATAGACTGCATGAAAAATAATTACAAATATGAGGCAAACCGAGATTTCACATCTCGGTTTGGATTTTTTTCATCCAAACCGAGATGTGAAATCTCGGTTAGGATTTTTTTTTTTTAGGGTTTAGGGCACTAAAAAACCCTAAACCCTAAAAAAAAAAAAAAAAAATCCTAACCGAGATTTCACATCTCGGTTTGGATGAAAAAAATCCAAACCGAGATGTGAAATCTCGGTTTGCCTCATATTTGTAATTATTTTTTCATGCAGTCTATATTTGTATTTGGTTGTCCACGAAGGCTTATATTGGTCAAAAACTCCATAAAATGTGTCATTGGCATAATTAAAGGCATAACAATTGAAGACTATTAGTTTATATATCGGCGGCAAATTTCTTATCTTCGTCTTCCTACATTCAAAAATTGACTACTCATATACTTTAGGGTTAAGAACACAATAGGGGCCTGAATGTTTGCCCATGTTGCCAAAAGGGGTCTGAATTGAAAAAACGTATTATTAAGGGCCTGAATTTTGAGTTTTGTGTTTTTTCAAGTCTCCGTCCAAATTTTCTGTTAAATCTAACAGAATCACGTGAAAAGACAAAAATACCATTTTGTAATTATTATACAATTTATCAATTTAATTAATAAAATGTGCAATGTCTAAAATACCCCTACACACTAATTATGCCCTTAAGGCCACCACGCTCCGGCCACCGCCCGGCGACCACCACCGGCGACCGCCACCGGCCTCCGATCGGATCCAAAAAAGCTCCGATTGGAGCTCCGAAGCTCCGATCGGAGCCAAAAAAGCTCCGATCGGAGCTCTGTGGCTCCGATCGGGGCCACAGGGCTCCTGATCGGAGCCACAGGGCTCCCGATCGGAGCTCTGTGGCTCCCGATCGGAGCCACAGAGCTCCGATCGGAGCTTTTTTAGCTCCGATCGGAGCTTTTCGGTGGTCGCCGGAGGTCGGTGGTGGTCGCCGGAGGTCGGTGGTGGTCACCGGAGGCCGGTGGTGGTCACCGGAGGCCGGTGGTGGTCGCCGGAGGCCGGTGGTGGTCGCCGGAGTCGGGGTGGTGGTGGTCGCCGGAGCTGTGGTGGCTTAAAGGGTATTTTCGTAAACATATGAGAGACACACTTTGGTCAAAGGGCATTTTCGGGTTTTCAAATTATTTTTGGTCACATGCCAAGCATGTGACCACTTTCCGTCACTTTTAACAGAAAAAATAGACGGAGACCTCACTTATACACAAAACTCAAAATTCAGGCCCTTAATAATACGTTTTTTCAATTTAGACCCCTTTTGGCAACATGGGCAAACATTCAGGCCCCTATTGTGTTCTTAACCCTATACTTTATATTGTTCCTACATTTCTTATCTGAACCAACACTGTTGATTCATTCCGGCTCTAGTTGCAAGACCATCTTCAAGCTTCAGCATGAAACAATGATCCAAATTATGAATACATAAGAAAAAAAATATATATATGTTAAACAGGCTCCAACACTAAGAGCTTATTAGTACATTAACTTTGGATTGTTGGTTTCAGTTCCTTTCAGATTCTTGTATCTATTCAAGCAAAGCCTACTGAATTTAAGACCATTTTTTGGCCCAGTCAGTTACTTTCCAGCAACGGATCCAACCAACGTTCACTGAAATTTCAACAACTTCACTTCTCCTAAACCCTAAACCCAAAGTAAATAAACTCCACACATTTCACAACCAAGGAAAAAATTGAATGTCTGTGTAATTATACTACGTCAAAAGCAGTATAATGAGAAAAAAAAAATGACATGATCAATGGATGATTTTTCAAAAGTACAGTGGCCGAAAATGTTAATTTCCAATCCAGCATGAGCAATAATAAGGTAAAAAAAGAGCAACATAAACATTCCACTATGGCCGAGAAGACCATAACTTCTATATCCGAACAGTTCCACTTAATCGGAGAGCTGTGTTGACATTGGAAACAGTTGCTGCTGTTGCACCGGATTGTTGCATGGGCTCAGATCCAACTGCAGATTCACAGTGTATATAGGTACCAGGTTGCTATCTGCATTGGTGATGTCGTGAATGCTCGACATTTTCTGTTCTTTCTTTCCCGAGTTCTGTCTGAGAAGTACTGATGTGCGTAGCTGGCCATCTGGGTTGGGATCCGAGTCAGTACCACATTCCTTGAAATGCTTCTCCAGTACAACAATAATCAAGATATAACTATGTAATATGGTGTGTACTTGTTCAACGCTTAATCCATTAATCAAAATCTGGGGTTCAAACAAAAATAATAATAATAATAATCTAAATATCCTTTTACAGATTTATATACTTTGATTTAAAGCATGCAAAAATTTCTCCACTTTGATTTAAAGCATGTTGCTCTTTTTGTTGAAGTAGAGGTCATTATCTCATAAGAAATGAAGAAAAATTCATCATCTGAACCAACACATGAGGGAGTAAGAATTCTCAATTTCTTTCTAATTTCTCAATTTATTTCTCTATATATAATGAATTCTAAAAGTAGACTGAAGTGGAGAGTTTATTAGGCCTGACCTTGTGGTTGAAGGAAGTATAGCAATTGCTCCTCCACATTTAGAACCAGGTGCTTAGAGATTAGGTTGTCATTGATTAGATAATATGGTTAGTTAGCAATAGTAGTAGTATGTATGAGGAAACCTGTAAATTCAATACAATCGGTAAAATAGCAGAAACAATTAAAAAACGATGATTAACTACTAAAATAAATCCAACATAAAATATGTTAAATACACAGATGCAGTAGATTTATGAAGATGGCTATATATATATTATATTGCAGGAAAATCATTTCATTATGTATAGCTACAGTTAGGTTAGTCAATTTAACTTAGTTTTGTTTAAACAAATCCCCTTTCAAAGAAAATGGGTCGATATGCACTGAGCTGCTCTAGGATTTATAAACATGAGCACTACAAAATTAACTCCAAACAAAACTGAATCAGACACTACAATATAGAAAGTGAAACTACCTAATTTCTTGCATTAAACAAAATTTTCATTGTCCGATCAGTTTCATTCATTAAAAAAATGAATCAAATTAAAACGGTCTAACCTCAAAAAGATTAACTGAGGAACACTCCATTAATTCAGAACTTTCTTCTTAGAAGAATGAAGAGCAGAAACTGGAGAATCACATGTCGGTGTCCCTAAACCAAAACTTAGCACTTTTCCACTGCTTTTGACATGAGGCAAGTGAGTTCAAATAAAAAGAGCATTCATACGAAGATATATAACATCTTAGCAAGATCAGAATCACCGGCAGACTGCAGTAAAAATAAAATAATTACTAAGCAATAAACAGTGATAACTATGAGATTAAAACTTGCAAAACTTCTAAATCACCCAGATCGGGGCAGACTATCTAATCTTAAAATACCAAATTGTACACAGGCAGACAGACCCCATCAATTTTGTGGGTAAAGTAGGTGGTCAATTGGGGCTCGATTCCCTTATATGAGGTCTCTGTTAGATTCCAAAATTAAGAACCCGAGTTGGTTTAATTATTCTAACAGAGTAAAACCATTTTTGAAAAGAGAATTCTAGGAGCAGAAGTCGTACCTGGGTAGCATTGTTTGCATAGCAAACATATTATGGGAATTCTTCAATCTTGTAGCAAGGGTAGTTCCTGTGCGCCAGGCGACGGCGGGCCGGGGACGAGCCGTTTGCGAGCGGAACTCCAGCGGCGAGAGGCAGTGGACTGGTAAACGAGCAACACGGGTGAGCGAGAATTAGCGCCAGAACGACAGCTTCTGCCTTCTGGTGCTAGAAACCGTCCGTCGAATTAATGGGCCTGCTCAAGTCTCTTTACAGCGGCAAATTGCTTGATGTCCGTTCTGAACCGGCTTGGCTTGCACTTATGCCTAGTAAGCTGGTTTACTCCGGTTCAGATTATAAGTGGTACCGGTTTAGTCCGGTTCAGAGTATAAGTGGTACCCTTTGGTGGATGGTGGCTTTTGGGGGTGAGGACCCAAGCCAATTTATATATTGGTAAATGGATATATATCTACTTTACCAATATATTATTTGTGTTGTGTCCTCAACCCCAAAGGACACAACACTTCAAATGGTACAATTCATTCTCACCCCTACGGGCACTTATCAAAAGGCACTTCCTTCTTCATATCACCCCTACGAGCACTTCCTTCTTCATATTAAATTTGTCTTGAGCCTCTGAGCAAAAAAAAAAAAAATTGTGTTGACCCAGAATGTCTCCACCATAAGAAGCAGATAAGACGCCGAACAACCAAAAGGAGGAGACCAACCCCGGTTACTGGTTACCTAGGCATCCACAACTTCTTACCCTCAACCGCCAGTCTCTCAAGTAATGCTGGTACTTTTAAATTTCAAGTAATACAATCAAACATGCAAATTGATGTACATCTTCCATTGGCTTCATCTTGTCACCACAAGTTCCTCTTGCTAATACATCTAACGGAGATTATCAATTTGCAGAATTCGTTGCAGCCCTTTTTCCAATCGCACCCGCCGTGCTCTGCCTCCACTTCCTTCCTGCATTGTACGGATTTTGCCACCTTTGTTGCCAATGGGCACCACCAATGGCGTCATAGTGTCTAGAGGCCAGTAAGTTGTGATCACGACTCACACCTCTCCAATTCTTTCTTGCGGCCCTTCATTGTCCTGATAATCTCCGACTATGACATAAAATTTGGTGCCCATTAAAGGAATTCTCTGTAGAATGTAGATTTTCTTTAAAATTTGTGTATCCTTTATATATCTATATATTTGTTCGAATGTAATATTTCATTAAAATCTATGTATTGTGTATGGATATCGTATTTGTTCTCATGATTTTTATGGTTAGAGTAGAAGCGTACACTCGGTTGATACTTTTCATACTCTATATATATATATATATAGCTTTCAAATATTCAAATTGTCGCTGAGTTAATACTCAAATTGTCACTCAGTTACTGGTTTTAGGTAAAGATTGTCGATACTAAAATCGGTCGTCTCTGGTTGCAACTTGCAGCATTTAGGGTTTAGGGTTGAGTTAAACAAATATTTTTTGTGAATTGATTATCACTTACATAGTTTATATTAGTATACTACAATGCAGGTGAGGACATTTGAGACTCATTGTGGATCAATATCTCAATACGAGATGAAACATATGTGATCCTTAGCAAATACCTACAATGCAGGAATTGTGGCCGAGTACACGACGGGAGCATTAAATCAAAGCTTGCCTTAGCATGCCACTGGTTCATGGAGCTCGCTCAGCCGATGATTTAGCACATGAAATGAAGAACCATATCGCTATAAATAAATCCACCAAAAATCATAGTAAGTTAAGAATTTGTTCTCTTATTGTATTTCTAAATCAGATTGTTTGTGATTAGTATTTGCTGCTCTTTTGTCCATAATATCTGTTGGATTTTAGGGAAGTGAAACGCCCCACTCACACATAAACACACAAGGCTTAACACACATACAAATAACCCAAAAACTTAGCTTTGATTGTCATTGGAAGAAGAGCAAGTGGCGTCATTCCTTTCCTTCACTCACATATCTTTTTGTTCCTTTTTTTTTCACTACTGTCTATCAAACTTAGATATCTAGCGGCACTATTACATTTTTCTTTATTCCTTACACAAAACGCACCGTTTGACTAAACTAACTACTAGACATTAATTACGAAAATGCCACTCAGTATGCATGAACTAAACTAACACATTAATTTATGAATATTAATGTGTAAAATAAGTAATCCAAGATTGTTCTTATGAAACAGTCATGATGAGATGGAAAATTGTTCATGGCTAGCACTTTCTTGATGCTCCTTATTTATGTGGGCCATATCCACAAAAGTTTCAAGTACTAATTCTATAATTTGGCATAATTCAGTGTATAAAAATCATAGGTTGGAGTTTATATGGCGCTTTCAGCTCATGCAAATACTTGACGCTGGTATGAAATGAAGAAAAAACAGGAAAAGACTGTCGCTGCACATGAAAAATAACTTAAAGCTGCAGAGAGGAAAACTTAACTACTTAGGGTAATTAGTTTTAACATGTTAATTTATATCAACATTACGCAAATAAATGCATTGTCTATCTTTCAATGGTTACTCCAGAATCTCATGTAATTCTGTATATATACTCGAGAAAATTATCATTTTTATGCCAAATTTTTTTTTTTTTTTTTTTGTCAACGAGAAAACCAGTGCATCAGTTTCACACATGCTCAAAGTTCACTTTGAGAAGTTCAATTGGTTTAAAAGCAATAATTACTTGGTTATCAGTGGTCGTGGCAAAAAAAGTGGTCAAACGGAGACATGTAAGTAGCCTTGCATCTACTAAGTACTTCGACGTAGAAGAATACATGTGTTCATTAGTTTAGATCTTATTTTCGTTTTTTCGAATCTTCTGTTCATTGTTTGTTTTCTTCTTTACCGTACTCTAAAATTTCATTTACCATCAAATCTTTCAACATTACACTCACGTTTTCAACTTCTATCTTACTAGAACTGATGTAATTAACAACGACATGCGCGTGCAACGCACGCGCGGCAACAACTAGTATATATATATATATATATATATATATATATATCTTACTAGTAGTATACTCTAATAATTTATATAATAGAAGTAGCCACAGTTGTAAACTTTTCAAGAAATAAAAACTCTCATCTAATATAAATGAGCGGACTTTTACGTAGCTCTCCATAGAAGAAAGAAACCTAGTGGTACGTCAGTCTTTTTAGTCATCCTCCAATCGCCGGCGCAATCATCTATAGCTCATTTACACTTTTTTTTTCTTAATTTTCAAATTTAAATTAATTTTAAAATATATTTGAATAAAGTTTGAAATTATTTCAATATTATTTATGTTGGATCACGGACGAAGCTCCATTACGTTCTTGACGGAAAGCTTGAACTCCTGGGCTTCGCGTAATCCTGCAAAAGGGGATGACCTGGGTGGTGACCAAGAATCCCTCTCCGATGCTTAAATGAGTATATGAATGATGGGGTGGTAAGCAGTAATCTAAGCTCGTCTTAGAATGTGTGTTTTCTGAGGTAACTTCCTCCTTTATATAGGAGGGGAAGTTACTCAGTTACCTGAGACTGCGTCTGGCAGTTTTACCCACGATTCCGCATATCTCGTTCAGGATTCCATATATCTCGCCCCACGCTCCGCGTATCTCGCCCATACTCCGCGTATCTCGGGCATGCCCTGCGTATCTCGGGGGAGGTTATCTGTATCTTAACCGTTCTCCCACTACTCTATCTAGTAGGCTGGTTTCTCGGCCTTATCCTCTGATCACAAGTCCCAATTCATATCGGGGACTCCTGAGTTATCTCATTCTAGGTCACCATCCATGACCCTTTGTCTCACGAGACAGGTCCAGCCTCCTCGGGGCTTTATTATCGGGGCCTTCTCAAAGGCATATCGGGGCCTACTCAGAGGCTTCTTGTCGGGAGCATTCAGCTCATATATCGGGACTGCTAAAGTCGGGACCCTTCATACTGGGCTTCTGGGCCTTCCTGGCCTTTCACGAGGCCCACTGGACTTGCTCACCGTCTAGTGACTGTTAACGGGGCTAACGATTACATCGGAACCCATCATTTGCCCCCAAGACATGGGGGACTTGCAGTCTGTCGTGTCTTCCAATTCCAGACCTCCCGACCTCATCGTCGGAGGCTTTTGTCTCCATACCTCCCGATATAGCCATCGGAGGCTTTTGTCTTGAGACCTCCTGATATCACCATCGGAGGCTTTTGCCCTGAGCGCAATTCTTGAATAACAGAGCTTCTCACTCATGATTGCCTTAGGCCCACTGGACTCTAAGGACATTTGCCAAATCCGAGGAGACTCCTCGGTTACTGCAGCATTAAATGCTGGGGATAATGAAACGACGCCCAAACCGGCGTGACTGCTGCTTTCTGAAAAGGTACTCATTACGTCACTAACGTCTCTTCCGTACCGTCCCTATAATTTCGGCGATCAAGATCGAGTCGTTTCATCTTCAACGGTCCAGATTGAATCCGTCCAGCTGTCCTTTTGCCTATAAAAGCCAAAACCCTGGCACTATTCACTCTTCCTTACCGTTTTGCTTTCTGGAAATTCTGCCATTTTCAAACCTCGAAGCTTCTTCTCCAAGTTTCGTCTGCTCCTCCAGTGATCCAAGGCCTCCAGCCCTCCAGATCTTTCTTCATCCTTTCCGAGCAACCATCAACTATGTCTGGTAAGGTTTTCATTCTCTGCTTCCATGATTTGCTGACATTACCTTCTCCTCTTTTCTTAAGTTTTCCTGTTTGTAACCGTTTTTAGACGAGGCTCGTTCCGGGGAAAGGACCCCTTTTACCTTTGAGCTTGCCATTAACGAAATTTCCGAGACCTCATACGAGGTTGCTCTCCGAGAGGGCTGCATTACTTCAGACTGGGAACCCCGCTTCCCCTACGAGTCTCACCCAACCACCAGGAGGAAGCATATCGTCACGCGTCCTCGAGAGGAGAGGTGTTCGTCTCCACCGGGCAGATAAACGCTGGGATTCGATTCCCTTTTTGCGGGAACCTGGTGGAGATGTGCAACTTCTACCAGACGCATCCCTGCACCTTCTCTCCACATGCTATCCGCGTGTGGAACACTTTCCAAGTTCTGTGCCTCCGCCAGCGGTGGACGTACAGTTTGCTACTCTTCCGCACCTTCTACGGGATGAAGTGTAATAAGGCTGGTGTTTGCTCCTTCTCTCCCCGACTCCCCAAGTGGACAAAGGAGCAACTTTCACGGTTCGGCTGGGATGCTGAGACCTGGAAGTTTAATAAGGATCGGGTGCTGATTCGCGACTCGGGGTCCGACAATAGCGGATGGAAGAAGTATTACTTCTTCGTCCAGAACAGCTTTATCCCATGGCCCCGATGGGAGGTTGTGGCGGACCCTGCCCCCAAGCTCGACGTCTACACCGAGGATGACTTCAACACTCTCCAGCTGGTCCAGCTTTACCGTTGGGGGGAATCCTTCGTTCCCTCGACGCCAACAAGCTCGTGGAGAGAGACTTGATTCAGACGGAGTCCGGCTCCTTGATTCCGTTTCAAAGGATTTGGTTATCTGGGTAACACTTCTAACCACTTCGTCTTTTCATTTTTGCAGCCAAGAAGGCATCTCTGCTGACCCATCTCATGTTGAAGTAGGGGGAGACTGATGCCGTCCAGGGTGGCTCCAAGCGGAAGCGGAAGTCTTTGAAGAAGGGAACTTCTTCTTCTACTACTCCTCCGACTGAAGAGCAGATCGGGATGGCCAAGCGGGCCAGAAGGGAGGAGATAGACCAAGCCTTCGGTGTCACCACTGCTGAGGAAGGTAAGCGCGTTCGCCTCGCTATTAAGAAATATAGGAGGTTGGTTCCCAAGGAGTTTATCCCCGCTGATCGGGAGTCGCGGGTCCGAGAAATTAAGTATATACTTCGAGGAGAAACCCCCCGCGTCCTCAAGGCGGGATACTACAACTTCTTTGGAAAGGACCAACATCTCGCGCGCCAAATCATCTGGTGCCCCCATGATACTCTGCCTGATTTTATTCGTCCCGCAACCGCAGGTCCATCGGAGACCCTCACTCCGAGGAAGGCTGCTACTCCAGCAAGGGCCGCGACTCCACAGGAGCCGATGCTGGAGGATGCCCCGACCGAAGCTCAGTTCCGTCAGGTTACCAATTTGGAGGCTTCCCCCTCCTCCGAGGAGGCAAATGAAGGCGGCCTGCCAAAGGCCAGGTCGAAGCACCCTGAGGCCGACTGTGGAGGACGTGTCCCGGAGTCCTCCCCCGGAGTTCCGCTCTCCGACCCCCGAGCCTCCGACCGAGGTGGCTCCTTCGACTGAGGCTTCCAGGGTCATCCTTCCTCTCCCCGTGGATGAGAATCTTTACAAGGTTTTCACCCCCGACCAGGAGACGGCTCCCTGGAACCCGATCGAGTCTCTCCAAGGGGTCTCACTCCATCGGGGGGGACCTTCAACCTGAATTGGCCCTGCATCTGCTGGCAGGGTCAATTCCACCAGCCCTGAGGCGCCCAATCTCCTTGGCGCGGGAGGATATCGAGGAAGAGCTCTGCAATATGGCTATCCGTCGGATGGAGGTAAAACTTTACTCTCGCTTTTATTCTTCCCTTCATTGTTCTTGCCTTCGATTATCGGATTTTAATCCTTTTTCCCTTTCGTCTTAGGAAACCGCGGACCAGCAGCGCTGCTTTGGCTTCATCCTGGCCCTGAAGGGTGCTTTGGAGGAGGCACAAGCCAAGTCGGACCCCGACGCGTTGGCCAAGCTCCAAGCGGACCTCGACGAGGCTGTAGCGGCCAGGAATAAGATAGCCAAGGAGCAGGCCCTCCTTGGCGAGAAGGCTCTGGGCCTGCACAAGCAGGTCCAAGATCATGAGGTCGTGCTTCGTCGGGAGCGGAGGATGCTCCAGGAGGAACAGCGGCAACACGAGGTGGAGAAGAGGCAGCTCATCCTCGAGAAGGACATTCTCGCGGAAGCTCTCGCGGAAGCCAAGGCGGGACTTGAGGAAGCTAAGGCGAGGCTTGAGGCCGAAAAGGCTGAGTTTCTTGCCAAGCTGGCTGAGGCGAAGGCTCAAGGCCGCGAGGAGTATCGGAACTCCGATGATTTCCAGGCGGATGCCTTGGGGTTCTGCAAAACCGAGGTGGAGAACGTTCTGTTCAATGCCGTCGAGGAACTCTACACGACATACGAGGATTTCATCGACTTCAAGAAGTCTGAGACCCTCGCCCCCTTCGCGGAGAAATACTTCAACCTCCCCGCGGAGAGTGATGAGGCTGATGCCGCGGACCCGACTCCGTGGACTGCGGAGCCTTCTGCCCAGGTCCCCCCGAATCCTACTCCCTCCGAAGCTGCTGAGGACCCAACTTCCAACAAGGACCAAGCTTAATGCTCTATTCTTTAATTCCTTGTAATTTTCCTCCTTGTATCCTCCTTATCTTTTGTATATGAACCTTTAGGCCTTTGAGCCCTTATAAGAAATTCTTTCCATCTATTTTGGTCTCGATTATCGTTGCACTATTTAAAGTGACTTTAGATCCGTTACTTAAAACGCTCCGATGCATCACTTGAGATGACTTCATACATCCTTCCGATGCTTTACTCGGGACTTCACCACTTAAAGTTTCTCGTCCATATCATTTAATGTAACTTCGTATGTCTTTCGCGACATTTTCCTCGGGACTTTACCACTTAAGGTTTCTCATCCATGCCTTTCAAGGCAATTTTGTACATCACTTAAGATGATTTTCCGCACCCATTAAGGCTTTTATCGCGCCATTCTAGACGACTTAATCGTACCCTTTAGGGCTTTTACCGCGTCATTCCAGATGACTTAATCGTACCCTTTAAGGCTTTTTGCTGCATCATATAGACGACTTATGCGGACCCGTTAGGGCTTTTTCATACCTAGGCTTTTGGTTGCATCATAAAGACGACTTACTCATACCCCGTAGGGCTTTTGTCCGTACCTCGAAAGGCTTTTTATCGCACCATAAAGGCGACTTACTCGTACCTCGTAAGGCTTTTTATCGCGCCATAAAGGCGACTTACTCGTACCTCGTAAGGCTTTTATCGTACCTCGGAAGGCTTTTGTCGCATCCTTCAGGACGTCTTACTAACAGTTAGAATAAATCTAAGAGCAATTTGATCGGAAGCAACTTCTTTTATTCATTAATAACTCAAAGTTTTGCTTACACCGGATCGATGGATAACTTGCGCCATTCGCGGCGGCTTAACATCACGCACCTCTAAAGGCGACTTAATATCAAACATGATACTTCTTCAAGTGTGCGCCACTGAAGGAATGTTTCAACGTCTTGCCATCAAGGTCTTCTAGCTTGTATGCATTCGGGGCTGGCATCCCTACAATCTTGTAAGGTCCCTCCCATTTCGGTGATAGCTTGTTGATCCGATCTTGATGAACGAACTCGTTCCTCCGCCAGACAAGTTCTCCAACGAAGAATTGTCGGGATTTGACACGCCGATTATAATACCGGGTTGTTGCCAGACGCATCCGAGCCTGAACTTCATCAGCCTTCCACCTTTTCTCTTCGAGCAAGTCTAAGTCCAGACGTCTCATTTCCTCGTTCGTCAGAGGCTCATAATACCTCCTGCGATGGGACGCCACCGCTATCTCCACGGGAGCAACTGCCTCCGTGCCGTAAACAAGGCCAAACAGAGTCTCCCCCGTCGATTGCTTGGGTGTGGTTCTCACAGCCCACAGCACGTTTTTGAGCTCATCTAGCCAATGACCCTGCAGGGCATAGACCCTCTTCTTCAAGCCATCCATCACGATCTTGTTGGCTGATTCGACTTGGCCATTAGTCTGAGCATGATGGACGGAAGCTGTCCGATGCTCGATGTTCAATTCTTCAAGATACTCCTTCAATTGAGCCCCATTAAACGGAGGGCCATTATCGCTGATCAACACTCGAGGAACCCCATACCGGGATATGATCTGAGTCTGGAGAAACTTGAGGATCTGCTGCCCCGTCGTCTTGGCCAATGCCTTAGCCTCTATCCACTTCGAAAAGTAATCGATGGCTACGAGTAAATACTTGCACTGACCTTTTGCTTGTGGAAGAGGACCCACCAAGTCGATGCCCCACTGCGCGAAGGGCCAAGCACTTCTGATGGACATCAAGTCCGCGGCAGGAGCCACGATATTCGGAGCGTACCTCTGGCATGCATCACAGGATTGGACCATCGCTGTCGCTTCCTTGTTCATCGAAGGCCAATAGTAGCCTAGATTCAACGCCTTCCTCACAATGGATCGGGCCCTTTCATGACAGGCCGCAACTCCCTCGTGCAGCTCTCTCAGGATCCGATTCGTATCAGGCTCCGCCACACATTTCGGAAAAGGCTTTACATGCCCCCTCTTGTATAACTGGTTGTCCACCATCACGTAGTTGCTCACGATTCGACGCAACCTAACAGCTGCCACTTCATCATCGGGGAGTGCCCCCATAGTCAGGTATGTGACTATCAGGGTCATCCAGGTGGGTTTCTCTTCTTCCTCCGATCCTGCTTCAATAGCGCAAACCTCCGACGGATCGATGGTTGAGATAATTACTCTCTCCAGAAAGTGCACCTTCCGATTCTCCTCGGGGGCCACTCCCATAGCAAACTTGCTTAAGGCGTCTACCTCCGCATTTTCTTCCCTCGGGATCGCCTCAATGTCGAAGCTTTTGAAGCTTCCCTTCAAAGTCTGCACCTCGTGCAAATACTTCCTCATTGTCGGGCTCTTGGCTTCATAGTTCCCCTGGACTTGATTCACGATCAAGCTGGCATCGCACTTCACTTTTAAATGGTCGACTCCTGTACCCTTGGCGATTTTAAGGCCCGTGATGAGAGCCTCATACTCCGCTTCATTGTTGGTGGCCCTAAACGTCAAGGCCAAGGCATATCGCAGGGGCTCGCCTCCACCGGGCGGTATCAATACGAATCCTACCCCCGATCCTTCTACACTTGATGAACCATCAGTGTACATCTCCCAGGTGTTCTCTTCATTTGGCTGTTCTGGCTGTTCTGCTGTCGGGACCTCCATGGTTGCCCCCTCTGCAGGACCCGCTTCTTCCAGATCGGGTGCTGTAGACTCTGCTATAAAATCTGCCAATGCCTGGCCCTTAATAGCGGTTCTTGGAGCAAAAAGAATACAGAACTCCGTAAGCTCGATGGCCCATTTCACCAATCTTCCCGACGCCTCCGGTCGGTTCAAAAAGTGCTTCAAGGGCTGATTAGTTAACACCGTAACCTCATGAGCATGGAAGTAAGGCCGTAGCTTGCGAGCAGCAACAATCAACGCAAAGAGATACTTCTCAATAGCGGGATAATTCATTTCAGACTTGGCAAATGCCTTGCTTACATAATAAACAGGAACTTGGTTGCCCTTGACAATTTTTATTAAAACAGAACTAACAGCAACTTCAGAAACAGCCAAATAGAGATAAAGCGGCTCGCCTGGAACCGGTTTCGCCAACGGCGGGAGGGTACGGAGGTGCTGCTTGAGTGCTTGGAACGCCTCCTCACACTTGTCGGACCATTCAAACTTCTTGTGGGCCCTTAGCACATAAAAAAATGGCATGGCTCTGTCACTCGCCTTGGAAAGGAAACGATTCATCGCGGCCAATCGTCCATTCAGCACCTGGACCTCCCGATGGGTTTTCGGAGACTGCATCTCCTCAATTGCTCTCAACTTCTCGGGATTCACCTCGATTCCTCTTTGGCTCACCATAAACCCTAGGAATTTCCCCGAGTTCACTCCGAAAGCGCACTTGTCTGGGTTCAAACGAACCTGATGAAACTTCATCCGCTTAAACGCCGCCGCCAAATTTTGAACATGGTCTCCTGCCTGTCGGGACTTCACCAGCATGTCATCCACATAAGCCTCCATGGTCTTTCCCAGCATGTCTCCGAACAATTTGTTCACCATCCTCTGGTAAGTTGCTCCAGCATTGATCAGCCCGAAGGGCATAACGTCGTAGTGATAGACGTCACTATCAGCATAGAAGGCTGTATGGGGGGCATCCTCCTTCGACATCTTGATCTGGTTGTAACCCGAATAGGCATCCATGAAGCTCAGCAGCTCATGTCCCGATGTGGCATCAACCAACTGGTCAATCCTCGGGAGCGGATAGCAATCCTTCGGGCAGGCCTTGTTCAAGTCGCGGAAATCGACACACATCCGCCACTTCCCATTACTCTTTCTCACCAGGACTGGGTTAGCGACCCAAGTCTGGAATCGGAGCTCCTTGATGAATCCAGCGTCGAGCAACCTGCCCACCTCTTGCTGGATCGCGATCCTCTTATCCGCGCCCATCGGACGCCTCTTCTACGCGATAGGCTTGATTGCGGGATCAATCTTTAGCTCGTGCACGATCACGTCGGGGCTGATTCCTGGCATATCACTCGGGGACTAGGCAAACAGCTCCTTGAACTCCTTCAAGAGCTCAATCAATTCTCGGGCTCTTTCCTCCGACAGAGCAGACCCGATCTTCACCTTCCTTTGAGGTCCATCAATCTCAACCTCTTTCAGATCCTCCATGGGGGCGGGACGCCCAAATTCCTCTCTAGGATCGGCATCAGTCTGCAAGACAGCCATGGCTTCCCTCCTTCTCCTTCGAGTGGCGTTAACATAACACCTTCTTGACGCCACCTGGTCACCCTTGACCTCTCCGACCCCATTGTCAGTCGGGAACTTCATCTTCTGGTGGACGGTCGAGGCGACTGCCATGAGAGGGTTGATGGTGGTCCTCCCGATGATAGCATTGTACGTCCCCGCGGATTCTACCACGACGAAATCCACGTTCCGCCTTTCCATCTTCCAGCCACTACCGAACTCCACCGGTAAAGTAATCATTCCCAACGGATAGGAAGTAGATCCAGAGAATCCCACCATCGGGAAGTTCACCTGCGTCAGGTCCTTCTTTGTCTTTCCCATGGCTTCCAGGGCGTCCATGAAAAGAATGTCGGAGGAGCTCCCTCCGTCTATCAGGATCCGCTTCATCTCGAATCCGTCCACGTCCAGGGTCACGACCAAGGCGTCGTCGTGAGGGCTCTCCACGCCTATCAAATCCTCCGCTGAGAAAGAAATCACCATTTCTTCCTTTACAGTCCACGACCGGGACCTCTTGCCTAGCCACAGCAGCAGAGATGCGGGAAGCATAATTCTCCCGAGAAGCGGAGGTGTCACCTCCCGCTGCCATTCCCCCGTGAATGACGTTAATGGTTCCCCGCCTCTCCTTACGGGCACCGGAACCAGAGGATTCCGGCTCAACCTTCTTCTTCTTCGGAGATCGATCACGGGACTTGGAACGGGACCGCGACCGGGTTTTGGAACGGGATCGACACCTTCCCCTTCCGACGAACTCCTTAAGCTTCCCCTTCCGGATCAGCTTCTCTATCTCCTTCTTCAGCTCTCGACAATTATCCGTGTCGTGACCATTGGCTCGATGGTACCGACAGTATCGATCAGAACGGCCTCCCAAGAACTCACCTTCCTTCCTTGGGGGGTATCGGGCGAGACCCTGCCTATCCATCACGGCTAGTACGGAGGTCATCGAACTGTTGATGGGAACATTACGACCCTCGCGGTTATCCTTCCTCGGAGGACGCTTGTCCTCCCTTCTCTCGGGGCGACTACGGCTCCTACTTCCCTCCGATTTATCGCTTCCCTTGCGATCATCCGACAACTTGGACGATGGCTTTCCTCTTCCTGACTTCGGAGGATCAAGCTCTCCGGCAGCAATCTTCGACTCCTGCACGTCGATTTGCTGCTTTACCCTCGCTTGTAAGGCCTCCATGCTCCACAAAGCCTTCGCGGCTACACTGTGCATCAGATCGGAACCATACGGAGCAGTTAGGTTCCGAAGGAAAGTGCGGATGGTCTCTCCCTCCGATATCTCCTCATCGATCTCCTCAGCACTAGCAGTGAACCGTTGGTAGTAATATGCCAACGACTCATCGGATCTTTGCACCACCTGGGTCAGAGACCTCACACTCTTCAAGAGACGCCTACGACCTTGGTATTGCTTGATGAAGTGGTCGTGCATATCGGCCCAGCAAGTAATGCTTCCCAGCGGTAGGCTGAAAAACCATGTCATGGCCCTTTCTCCCAAGGTGATCGGGAACAGCGAACACACGAGGTCATCATTCGAGGTCCTACCCATACAGGCCTGGACATGCCTCTGAACGTGGCGAACCGGGTCTCCTTCTCCATCGTACTCCTTGATGGTCGGGATGCCTAGCCCTGGCGGGGCGACAGTATCCAGCAGCCGTGGAACAAAAGGGTGAGTGGATCGGTCCCTCAGCTCCGATGTCATATGCTTTTGATCGCCCATGCATATGTTGATGATTTTCACCACCTGATCTGGGGTAATGGGGTCATTCAGGGGAATGGTCCTGTGCTGCACTGGTCCGGGACCATCAACCACAAACTTCTCCGAGTTTGCGGGTTCCTTACCCTTGCTCCTGGGCTGAACCTCCTGAACCTCCTGTTCTTCTTGAACCTCCCTCGGAGGAGGTGGAGGCAGCTCTTCCCGTGGAGGCAACTCCTCTGCCCTCCTGGCAGCCTCCCTTTTGTCCAACAAAGCCTCCATGGCTGCTAGCATCTGCTACTGCCTTGGCCAACTCCGAATTTGAGGAAGCACCTATCTCCCTCCGAGGGATTTCTTCTCTGTGCACCACCGGATGTGGAGGAGCATCCACCTCCCTTCGCGGGATATCCTCTCTGTTTACCGCCGTGTCTCGGACTGAGACCTCATAATCTCCTCCATGCCCCCCTGTTTGAGAAACAGCAGGGTGCTCACCTTGTTCAGCAGCATACTCCGGCAACGGGGAATTCACAGTTCCAGTAGGGCGAGAACTGCCGGCCTGGACTTGCTTCTTCTTGCCACCACCAGCCATCGATCTAGTAGAAACTATTTTGGCTTTTCGTAAGCCTTCCCACAGACGGCGCCAATGCTGGATCACGGACGAAGCTCCGTTACGTTCTTGACGGAAAGCTGGAACTCCTAGGCTTCGCGTAATCCTGCAAAAGGGGATGACCTGGGTAGTGACCCAGAATCCCTCTCCGATGCTTAAATGAGTATATGAATGATGGGGTGGTAAGCAGTAATCTAAGCTCGTCTTAGAATGTGTGTTTTCTGAGGTAACTTCCTCCTTTATATAGGAGGGGAAGTTACTCAGTTACCTGAGACTGCGCCTGGCAGTTTTACCCACGATTCCGCATATCTCGTTCAGGATTCCATATATCTCGCCCCACGCTCCGCGTATCTCGCCCATACTCCGCGTATCTCGGGCACGCCCTGCGTATCTCGGGGGAGGTTATCTGTATCTTAACCGTTCTCCCACTACTCTATCTAGTAGGCGGGTTTCTCGGCCTTATCCTCTGATCACAAGTCCCAATTTATATCGGGGACTCCAAAGTTATCTCATTCTAGGTCACCATCCAGGACCCTTTGTCTCACGAGACAGGTCCAGCCTCCTCGGGGCTTTATTATCGGGGCCTTCTCAAAGGCATATCGGGGCCTACTCAGAGGCTTCTTGTCGGGAGCATTCAGATCATATATCGGGACTGCTAAAGTCGGGACCCTTCATACTGGGCTTCTGGGCCTTCCAGGCCTTTCACGAGGCCCACTGGACTTGCTCGACGTCTAGTGACTGTTAACGGGGCTAACGATTACATCGGAACCCATCAATTTCTAATTTTTTATATATATATATATATATATATATAAACTAGTATATACACTAATTTTTATAAAGTTGAGGGGTTGCAACCCCTCAGCTGTACGTAGCTACGCCACTGCATATATGATACTACGAGCCACCATAAATAATTTTTCATACCATTATAGTCTTACTTACTCATGCATGCGTGATTTAGTTTTAATTATTATTAAAGGTAATAACCATTTTCCAGAATTACAAGCGTTGAATCAAGTGCATATATGATTTTGGCCAATAAAAAAAGTGCATATATGATTTTGGCAAAAAAAAAAAGAAAATGCATATATGATGGACAACTAAAAGCATTGAATTAATTCATAGTGGTTGAATCAATCCATGATTATGCAGGGATGGAACCAAGTCCCTCTTTGATAAATGGACAAGCACGTTGAAAGTGACCAATTAAATTTGAACTTACTTGACCATTGGCGAAGTCGGGTAACATGTAAGTTGGGGATCTCAAGAGAATCGACGCAACAACAATGTAAACCATGATGATCAAGCAACTCTGCGTATAGTTAGAACACAAAATTGTTACAGCTGAAATGTTAAAGAATGTAATTAGGATGGCGGATTGAAATCTAAAGCTACAGAATTGTGTAGTGATGAAGGGTGTACCTCAAATGTCGTCTCCAGAACGGTGAGACTCTTTACAGGATATTCATTCTCTCTTTTTCACCACAATCGTCATGATCGCAGGCCTAAGTGGGTAGGATTTCGCCATGTTCATTCCTTTGAAAACCATTCTACGTGGATGTTGAAGACTTGGAGTGTCCGTTGCAAATGATGATGGATGAGCAACTGTCCGTTTAGCTTTGTTTAGTGAATGAATGGGTGGGTTTGGCTTTGGTTAGTGGATGTTGGAGACTTGGAGTGTCGGTTGCAGATGATGTTGGATGAGCAATTGTTTGTTTGGCTTTGGTTAGTGAATGGATGAGTTTGGTTTGGCTTTGGTTAGTGAATGGGTGGTAACAAAATATTATTATATATAATATATATGGAGAAGTACCTGTCCGTTCGGGTAGTGAATATGTGGGTATCAAAATTGCACCCTTTCATAGTGAGGCCACAAGTGACTTTTATAATAGTTATAGATTAGTGGATGCGCATGCAACATGAGCATCCATCATTTAATATATATTCATGTTTTAGATATAAAGTCAAACACCAACAGAAATTTTAACAGACTATATAAACGTGTGATTAGGTAAAACAAATGTTTGTACTACGTTAATTTTAGGTGACATGTTTAAATTATGGGTTAAAGTATTTTTCATACCATGTGTTTGAACATATTCCGCTTTTGGTACCACTTGTTTTTTTCATCTAGTTTTTGGTACCAAACATTTGAAGAAAATATAGTTTTCATACATCCGTTAACTTTCCGCCGGAACTGGCCGTTAGTTGGTCACGTGCAGTGCACGTAACTTTTTTTTTATAACAAAAAATAAAATTTGAAAGGAGATAAATGCCCTCTTACCTGTGTCGGACATAAAATCTGACCTATGGCGAAATACGTTTTGAAAACGTGAATTTTGAAAAGAGTCGACACTAGTTAATTGAAGGCTAACTAGAAGCCTAATTTCCTAGGCACATAATGAATTAAACACCTAGGAAAATTAATTGGTCTGCGATCAAAAGTTTTGAGTTCAGGGGTTCTGTTACGAATTAAAAAAAATGTTTTCCAATTACGCCCTTTCGGTACTTAATTGACCTATTTTCCAATTTAAAAATTTAAACATGCTTTCATGACAAATTAATCTAATAATATAGAAAAACTAAACTAATATCATGCGAAACTATTATTATCGACAAAATTAAGCCCTAAAAAAACTATTATGCATCTAAATCCCCTAATTGAGATAAATTCTAATTAACACTAAACATGCTCAAAAATCATGGTAAAGTTTGATAATATCATGCACATATATTTACAAAAATAAACATGGTATCTAATTAATTTACATCTAAACTAGTTAATTAAGATGATATGATAATAACACTAACAACAATAATAATGATAGAAGAAATAAAATAGTAATAATTCTAATAATATTAAATATATAAAAAAAAGGGACTTACCTTCGCCCTCCCAGGAAGACGACGGGTCAGCTGGCAGCTCCGGCGGACGAGAAGGTCGACGACAGGGAGGATGGCGGCGAAGACGGGCGGCACCAGAAGGAGGAGGACCACGGCGACCGGCGGGCGAATGGAACGCAGCGGCGGGCTGGGCCGGAATTGACAGCGGCAGCAGCCGCTGGCGCTGGGCGGAGAACCAGGGCAGCAGCAGGCAGTCTTGGTCGGGCCGGGACGCTTCTGCAGAGGACGACTGAGGCGGCGGGGGGCGAGCTGCCAGCTTCCGGCGAGAGAACCCCGGCGTGGTCACGGACTAGGCTGGGCGGCGACGGGAGCTGGACCAGTTCCAGAGACACGGGAGAGAGAGGGTTGAGAGGTGAGAGATAGTTTTGCACGGAAAACAAAAGAAATATTATTTTATTGCTGTCTAATTTTTGTGTGTTGTTTACATTGATACTAGGGACTATTTATAGCTAACCTAGACCCAAAAATTAGGAAAAAAATATATTCGCTCTAATATACTCTATAAATTCCGAAAATTATACAATATATATTTATGAACATTGCCATAAATATTTATTATATATTTTCTGAATTTTACATAATATTTATTGCATATATATTGTCCTAATTTGAGCCAAACCCATTTTTAGCAAGCCTGTGATCTTCTATATCCAGATACTTCTTTTTTTAAACGTGTTACACATAACATTTTTAACGTGCTATATATGTGTCGCGCATACCAAAATTAGGTGTTTACAGCTTGCCCCATAGAATGCGTTCGAGGGGGTTTGTCCAAAGACGAGTAAACACTAATTTTGGCTAGGAAGTATGTCGTCTTCCGGGTCTTCAAGTCTCCAAAGTGGATTTTGGCTTTACTGACGGACAACGCCAAAGAAAGTCCTCAAATGGTAGTGCGAAACGTAGAACCTCCAGCGGCGGTGCGATAAAGAAGAGCCTCCAGTGGCGGTGCAGTAAAGTAAAATCTTGATCGATGATGCCTCCAGTGGCGAGCGACAAGAAAAACACTCCAGTGGCGTGACTTGCGAAGGCTGAATACTAAGGCTTCGTCCGTCGGGGTTGACTCTCAGGAAGCTGGAAAACTTCAGATCCTGATTGTCAGTTGTGACTTGTAGGAACAGACTGTAACAGTCTTACTCATCATTTGAGTGGTGACTTGCGAGAACAGACTGTAACCGTCCCGTTTGCCGTGAATTTGACTCATAGAAACGGACTGTAACAGTCCTACTCGTCCTTGAATGGTGACTCGCGAGAGCAGACTGTAACCGTCCCGCTTGCCCTAAAGTTGACTCGTAGGAACAGACTGTAACAGTCCTACTCATCCTTGGAATGCGACCTGCGAGAACAGACTGTAACCGTCTCGCTTGCCGTGAAGTTGACTCGTAGGCACAGACTGTAACAGTCCTACTGGTCCTTGAATGGTGACTTGCGAGAACAGACTGTAACCGTCCCGCTTGCCGTGAAGTTGACTTTGGAAGACGCTCTGTCGTAGAAAATACGCTTGCGCATGAGTGTTTGTCCCTAATTTTTGCCTAAATTGTGCGTGGTGCGACAACCTAGCGGGATCTTTTCTCTCTCTCTCTTTTTTTTTTATAGAGAATTTCTCTCTTATTCTCTTCTTCTGCCACGGTCGATTGAGAGATTCCCGACCGTGCCCCTCGGTTTTTTCTCTCATTTTGCCATGACTGCAATTTCTGAATTTGCAGCCATGCCCCTCATTTCCTGATTTTGCCTAGGCCGCCCTTTCGGGTTTTCAACCAAGCGGAAGCACTCTCTTTTGTGGTAGCCAATTGCTGGGTGGATGTGACCCGTTCAATTGTTTTCCACTTTTTCATCAATAGTCAATTTAGGGTTGACTGTGGTTCGCTCTTTATTTCCTGTCTCGATGCAGGAGTACTCTAATTTATAGCCGTTTGGAGGGTGTCTAAGACCCTTTCCCCGCTTCTTTGAAGATGTGCGAGCCCTTTTTGATTTGTAGCCAATTGGAGGGTGGCTGTGGGCCTTCCAAAAATTCTCCCGCCCTCACAGGGTTCGCGGGAGTCACTTTTTACATGTAGCCATTTGAAGGGTGGCTGTGGCCCTTTCAAGAATGCAGTTTTAAAATCTTAGGTAAGTAGCTCAGGATGCGCTATGAAGCTTGTCGTCATCGCTACTTAAGGCCCTGGTTTTTTTTTTCAACTCTCCTTTTACCATGATTGTCCTTTCAGATTTTCAATCATGCCTCTCATCCCTAACTTTTGCCTAAGTCGCCCTTACAGGTTTTCGACCTAGCGGGAATTTTTTTCTTTTTCTTTTTTCTTTTTTCTTTTTTCTCCTTTTTTTTACACGGAGAAACTGCTCTTTTCAGGCATAGTACCTTTTAAGTGCGTCCGCGTTGATTGGACTAGGAAGGTCTTGACCGTCCATATCCGTGATGATCATCGCACCTCCCTTGAACACCTCTTTGACCACATAGGGTCCTTCGTACTTTGGCGCGAACTTCCCTCGCGAATCAGGATTGATACGCAGTACTTTACGCAACACCAAGTCCCCCAGTTGGAAATTACATGGTCGCACCTTCTTGTCAAAGGCCCTAGCCATCCGTTGTTGGTAACATTGCCCATGACATAGTGCCGTGAGCCTCTTTTCGTCGATGAGGTTCAACTGTTCATACCTTTGTCTAGCCCATTCTGCCTCGTCGAGCCCTGATTCTGCCAGAAACCTTGCAGAGGGGATCTCCACTTCCACGGGTAGAACAGCTTCAGTTCCGTATACGAGAGAAAACGGGGTTGCCCCGGTTGAAGTACGGATCGATGTTCTGTATGCCAAGAGTGCCCAAGGTAGCATATTATGCCAATCTTTGTATGTGACTGTCATCTTCTTAATGATCTTCTTTATGTTTTTATTTGCTGCTTCCACCGCGCCGTTCATCTGAGGGCGGTATGGGGACGAATTCCTGTGCTTGATCTTGAGTTGAACACATAAATCGTTTATCAACTTGTTGTTGAGGTTCTTGGCATTGTCTGTGATTATCGTCTCAGGCACCCCGTAACGGGCAACAATGTCTCCTCGTAAGCAACGCTCAAACGCTTTTGTAGTAACTGACGCAAGTGTGACAGCCTCTATCCACTTGGTGAAATAATCAATTGCCACCAAAATGAACCTGTGGCCGTTAGATGCATTTGGTGAAATGCGACCGATCACGTCAATTCCCCATATTGAAAACGGCTACGGAGAAGACATCGGATGCAACTCATTTGGCGGCGCATGAATCTGACTAGAGTACACCTGGCATAAGTGGCATCGCCGAACGTGCTCCACACAGTCTGTCATCAGGGTAGTCCAAAAACAGCCCATCCTCATGATTTTTCTCGCGAGCATGTGACCGCTCATGTGCGGTCCACAGCTTCCTTCGTGGACTTCCTCCATCAATCGCTTTGCCTCTTCCGAACCTACACATCTCAAAAGGGTAGCATCAAAATATTTTCTATAAAGAACCTCACCACTAAGAAAGTAATTGCATGCCATCCTGCGGATGGTTTCCGATCCTTGCTACTTGCACCCTCGGGAAACTCGCCTGACTGCAGGTATCTCTTTATATCAATGAACCAGGGTTCGCCATCTGATTCTTCAAGTGTGCAACAATATGCAAGACGCTTGTTTACTTGAATCTCGAGAGGCTCTATGGAATTCCCATCTGAGATATTCACCATTGATGCGAGGGTCGCCAACGCATCTGAGAATTGTTTTTTACTCCGAGGCATCTGCGTGAATGTTATTTCCTCAAAATTCTCGCTCAACTCTTCGATATGCTGATGATATGGTTGCAACTTGGGATCTCTTGATTTCCATTCTCCTAAGGTTTGGAGAATGATCAGCATGGAATCTCCATAAACCTCCAGTTCATGTATCTTGAAATCAATTTCCGCTTGCAACCCGAGAATGCACGCTTCGTATTCCGCCATGTTGTTGGTGCATGGAAAAGTAATATTTGCTGCTACAGGAAAATGTTGACCTTTTGGGGATAAGAGTACTGCTCCTACACCACAACCAGTGGAGTTTGCAGTTCCATCAAAATACATTCTCCACATGCTTCCATTTTATGTCTCTTCTTCCACGTTAAGTATGTCGCTATCTGGAAGTTCGTGACTTGCTTGATGATCGTCATCAATGGGAAACTCAGCTAGATGATCTGCAATAGCCTTTCCTTTTATAGAAGTACGAGGAATGAACTGTATGTTGTACTCAGCAAGCTGGACCTGCCATTTGACAACATTCTTCATTAATGCTGGCTTCTCTAGTATGTATTTCAAGGGATTCAACTTAGAAATGAGATGTATGGTGTAATATAACGTATACTGTCAGAGTCGCTGCATCACCCATACTAACGCGCAACTTGTCCTTTCAACCTCCGTGTACTTGGCCTCTCCTTCAGTGAACTTCTTGCTGATGTAATAAATGGCATGCTCTGTCTGGCCATCTTCATCTAGTTGCCCCAATCCCAATGAGCCTTTTCGAATCGCCAGATACAAAATAAGCGGCCGACCCGGAGTGGGTGGGACCAGGACTGGTGAATTGACGAGATATTCTTTGATTGAATCGAAGACATGCTGACACTCTTCATCCCATTCAATCAATGCATTTTTCCGTAGGAGGCGGAACAAAGGTTGACACTTGTTCGTCATATTGGCGATGAACTTCACGATGTAATTCAAACGTCCGAGCAAGCTTCTGACCTCCTTGACGGTAGACGGTGCTGGAAGGTCTAGTATCGCCTTGACCTTGTCGGGGTCCACTTCTATGCCCTTCTTGCTGACTATAAAGCCCAGCAACTTACCGGATGCTACTCCGAACGTGCATTTTGCTGGATTTAGCCTGAGCTTAAACTTCTTGAGCCGTTCAAAGAGCATCCGCAAGTTAACAAGGTGGTCTTCATCTTCGTGGGATTTTGCGATCATATCATCGACGTACACTTCTATCTGCTTATGCATCATGTCATGGAACAATGTCACCATTGCTCTCTGGTAAGTTGCCCCCGCATTCTTGAGTCCGAAAGGCATGACCTTGTAGCAAAACGTGCCCCACATTGTAATGAAGGTGGTTTTTGACTTGTACTCTTCTGCCATCTTGATTTGATTGTATCCAGAGAACCCATCAATGAATGAGAACATGTTGTGCTGTGCCGTGTTATCGACTAACATGTCAATATGAGGGAGTGGAAAGTTGTCCTTCGGACTAGCCTTGTTGAGATCTCGATAATCAACACAGACTCGAACACGACCATCCTTCTTCGGTACAGGGACAATATTGGCAACCAACTCGGAGTAGTGCACACCTCAAGGAACTCCGCGTTAATTTTCTTGATGATCTCTTCCTTTATCTTGAGGAGCAACTCTGGACTCTGCCGCCTTAAATGTTGTCTTTTGGGCATGAACTTCTCGGTATCTATGGGCAGAGTATGTTTCACAATTGCTGTATCTAAACCTGGCATGTCAGAATATGACCAAGCAAAGATCTCCTTGTACTCGTCTAGTAACTCGATCATCTGAGCTTTCTGAGATGGATCAAGAGTTGCCCCAATTTTGAGCTCTCGGGGTTCTTCCTTCGTACCGATGTTAACTATTTCGATAGTTTCGGCAGTTGATGGCTTTCTCTCTTCAAATATCTCGAGGTTCTCTCTTATTTCGATTGGAACATGGTCATCGTTATATTCCTCTGATGGAATCACATCGTCATGGTTTTCGTGTTTTCTTGTATTTTTCCTACGGTAAGGAAAATAACCAGAATTAATGCGAATTTGACGGGAAATAAATGAAAATGAGTAAAATCGAAATAAAGGGATTTATTTATATTGATAAGATCATGACAATATCCCTCTTTCCTATGCGGGGCTCATGATCTTGCCGCGCAAAGGAGTACAACAGAAACTCATAAATCTTACTCATCGCTAAGCGAAAGAGCATAAACCGGAATCGAAAACCAATTGGTGATTGCTTCTCCTTCAACAAACGGTCGGACATAAACGCCTGGGGGAACTTCTTCGAGGATGGCTCCAACTGTGGTGTCAACGATGAATAGTCCAGCCATTTCTTGGAATGCTTCATCTTCATCAGTTCGAATGACCTGAACTGGCCCTGGGAAAGTGACTGACAGTGGCGGAATGTTCATAGGCCTCCACCTTCTAGCGAATCGTCCCCTCTGGAAATCCATCAGTTATTGCTCTCCATGTGCACTTTGATCATCTTCTTGGAACGGGGAATACCCTAGCCCGTATCTGCATACACTTTCCTTCAGCTGGAGTGGACGCGGGATTCCTTGACACCTGATACCCAGGCCTTGACCCGGGACGAAATTATTCTTCAACATGAACCTTCCTACCATGATGTCTTCTTTGCTCAACGTTGGCTCTCCCCAATCCCTGATGACGGAGATTAGCTCAAAGGAATGGTATGCGGGTGGCTCATCTCCACTAGTGTTGATGACAGGCACCGCCGTTTCCTGATAGATGTTGTGATCACCTTCTCGCATGATTTCCACAAGGCGGTTGTTGATCACGTACTTCAGCTTCTGGTGTAGGGTGGATGGAACCGCCCCAGCCGCGTGGATCCATAGTCTTCCCAAGAGAAGACTGAAAACATTCGGGATATCCATGACCATGAAAGTGACATCAAAAACATTCGGACCAATCTCGAGCTGCAACTCAATCTCTCCATATACTTCCTTTTTCGTACCATCGAAAGCTCGAACCGCCGACTTGCTTGTACGGATATGGGACAGGTCAATCTTCATTTGCTTGAGTGTGGATAATGTGCAAACATCGACTGCCGAGCCACCGTCAATCATGACCTTCGAAAGCACAAATCTGTTACACTTGCAGACGATGTGGAGGGCTTTCACATGGTTCTGACCGTCAACTCCTAGATCATCATCCCAGAAATAGATCTGGTTCGAGAATATAGAGCCAATAATATTTCCCATCTGTTCAGCAGAGGTCTCCTTCGACACTAACGCTTCTTTGAACACATTCATGAGAGCTTCACGGTGACTTTCTGAGCTTAAGAGGAGAGCAAGCAAAGAAATTTGAGCCAGAGTCTTGCGGAGCTGATCAATCACTGTGTCCTCTCCTTCCTTCATGAACTTTACAAAGTCCACAACTTCTTCGTCAGTCACCTTCTTCTTCGGTGCTACTTCTACAACCTTATCTTTAGCAACATCCTCTATGTACGAACGACCCGAACGTGTCATGATCATAACATGATCATCTGGTTTTGCTGCCCCGACTATCTGAGCTTCATAATTCCAAGGGACCTTCTTGTTGATTTCATATTGGAAAGGAGTCAGGCCCTGCATCACTAGCGGCAACCTGGCTGATTGTTCAGACACATAATCAAGCACGAACGGCGTGATTACTGCAATAGCGACATCTTCTGACGACTCCTCTTCGAGACAGATCATGTTGATGGATGATGATGAACCAGCATTGTGTTGCGGCAAAGGGTTTGTCTTGACATTAGGAGGAGGGATTGGGTTGAGAATAAGGAGCTCATTGTCAAAAAGGTCTTGAATCTTGTGCCTCAGACGGGTGCATTTCTCTATCGAGTGTCTAGGTACTCCCATGTGGAACTCGCATCTCGAGTTTCGATTTTCATTGAGTACTTTCGAATCTGGCCTCATGAACTCGGGGCCGATGAGGTTTTGTTCCAACATCTTCTGGTACACCTCAGCCATTGACACGGGTAAAGGGGTGAAGGCCCTTGTTTCTCTCTGCCTGAAATTAGCTCGATTTGCTTGTCCGCCCGTAAAGGAGGGTTGTGGAGCCGGGGGTACTTGAGTCACTGGCTGAGGCGTGGGGGTTGTCAACTGCATCGGGTAGACTGCGCCTACAGTTGCATCTTTCGGGAGCGGCTTTTTGGCGCCACCCGTTTTTAGACCGTCTCTTTGGTAGCCTTTGAGAGGATCTTCAATCTTCCCCATTCGGATTCCTTGCTCAATCATCTCTCCGGATTTCACCAGGTCGGCAAAATTTGCAGAAACATGTCCCAATATATGGGAGTAGTAAGCTCCCTATAAAGTTCTGATGAACATAGATACTGCTTCTGTGTCGTCCAGTGGTGGTCGGACTCCGGCGGCCTTCTCTCTCCACGCCTGCATGTAGCTTCTGAAGGATTGTCCGCCAGTCATCTCCATGCCTTGAAGATCCATGCGGGTCGGAGCAGTGTCCAGATTAAACTTGTATTGGCAAACAAAAGCGTTAGCCATTTCCTCCCAGGTTGAGATATCACCGGCCTTCAAGCTGACGAACCAAACCAAAGCTGCTCCTTTCAAGCTCTCCTGGAACGTCTGGATCAAGAACTTCTCGTACTGCTGATAAGGGGCCATCTTTGCAAGGTAAATCCTCAGGTGGACAATGGGGTTTTCGGTGCCATCATATTTTTCGAAATCAGGGACTTTGAACTTATCTTGTCTTGACATGTCAGGGAACAAGTATAAGTCAGAGTAGCCAATGCCCCCGTACTGCTCAAGTCCGGACAGAGCCTTCATTTTTTCCTCCATTTTCTTCAAGCGGCGATCCTGTTCGGATTCGATGACCGGTGTGAATGCATTTGTGCTGGTTGCACCCCCTTGGTTTATTTGCCCGTGCACTGCCGTTGGATTCGAAAGGACATATGGCTTTGGCGCAGGTTGATCGAGAATGACTAAGGCCGGGGGTTGGTCACGAGGATGTTCTACCGTGGCCTCGGGAAGCACGGCGGAAGCTGGCGCCGTTGGTCCGGTGTTCGCTACGGGTGTTTTGAAGGAGGTTGGACTTGTGATTTCTGTCAGCAAGGCCGGGTTCGGGGCGAGGTGAGCTGACTGAGCTTCAAGCAGTGCCATGATGCGTTCCATGCTAGATGACATGTCGGCCATATCCTGATGCATCTTTGCATTGGTTGCCTCGATCTCGGCCATTCGCTTGTCGTGTTGTTCGATCTTCTCAGTGTTTTCCATATTGGTTGTTAATATTGTGATTGCCAGTATTAGCTAAATTTTCCCTGCATCGGGAAAATCGACGATTCAAAATGTGGACACAAAATACCATGCATGATTTTTTTTAAAAAAAAAAAAAAATCTATGTGCCATTCATTTCAACGTTTTATTCATGAAGGAGATAGTTTTACAAATAATATTTATACTCTAAAACGCTTTACACGACTGCGCATCTCGCCGAGTGCGTCGAGTGCTTGTTCTTTAGTCCTAACGAATGCAACAGACAAATGTTTTAAAAAAAGTTTCAGTCTTCTTGCTCTTCGTTTGAACTTTTCAAGATCAGCGCTTAACCGCGTCTTCTGTCTCTCTTTCACTTTAATAGCCCACTGCTGGTGCATGACGGTGGCTCGCGCTTCAGAGAGTTCTCCTTTTAAACGCGTGATTTCTTCTTTGGATCGTGCGCAATCTTGGGCCCAGGTGGCACATTGGATTTCGACTCAGGCAGCTAGTGTGTCGTACACGTCTTCATGGGAAGGTGGCCCGTCTCGCGACTTTTGTCTGATAATCTCTGCGGGGTCAATAATCGGATCTTCAACGTTAGTATGAAAGCAGTAGATGTACTCCTTAGTGGCACGATACATCCGCTCTTCTTCTCTGATATCCCCGGGCGGTCGGATTTTCTCCTCAATTCGATTTTCCCAAATTGCATGTATTCTTTGAGCTGCCTGTGTGAGCGCGGCTTGAGTAACTTTGTTGTCATCCCAGTCGAACATCGGAAGAGGTTCCTTTGTGCTAGTTGGTATGCCTTGAAGACCTCCGAGTTGTCGAACGACTCGGGCGGGGTAGGTGACTGACGAGCTCAAGTGACTAATAAGAGGAATACCGTTGAAATCTTTACACCTTAAAAATACAGGCTTTGGTGAAAACCATCGAGCTACCCATAAAATGTCTTTAGGTAAAAGTTTTGAAATTTTTTTTTTCTATTCACGGGTGCTCCATCCCTTGTTCACATGATGAGTATAATCTACCATTCTTGATATAATTTTTTTTCCAATAAGAAAATGAGCTTTGGGAAAACCAGCACCGATCTCTTTTAGGTGACTTAAAAATCATATTTTCAATAATGCTGGACTTGCTCTTAATCCTCCTCTCCCTTTAGTCTTTATGAAGTTTAGAGACGTGATTGTTTCAGCAAGCAACGCCACTACAAAACTTCTGCCTTCGACCACTTGAAGGACGACGTCGGCTAATGCCTCGTCTATATGGCTTTGGGAGTGGGGGAACAAGAGAGTTCCAAAAAATAACAGGAGATTGGCATGAGTTGCCCCTCAGATCATTCGGTTATCTTTCATTCTAAAACCAACCCAATTTATCAAGCGATTGATAGATAAACCCTGATGTGTGGCCACCATAAGCTCGTCAAACCCTCTGTTGGCCTGTAAGAGTTTAGAAAGCCTTTGTTTCTCGGACGCTTCGAATCTTGGTAAGATGATCCCCTTATTCCATCCCGGGCCTTGTATTAGCTGGCGATATTCTTCGAGGGTAGGGGTGAGCTCTATGCCATTGATGACGAACACTCCTTTCTCCGAGTCCCAATGGTCGGCTAAAGCTTCTAGCAAGTGCCACTCTATCTTGTAATCAGCAAGACGTTGAACTCCTCCGATGAGTTGGGTGACATAATCCTGCTCCGTTTTCGGCATGGCGTTCCAAAGGCGGTTGATGTCGTCCCTAGGAGCTGGAACGATCGTAATGCGAGGAAACTTGAGCAGTCTTTCCATCCTTACTAAAATGGAGTGTAAATCGATTAAGAGTGATGAAGTGAATGGCGCATATATATATATATATTTTTTTTTAAAAAAAATGATGTGCAATGCATGCTTGAAAAGTAAATTTCCACTAATATTCAGTTCAGGATTACATACATGGTGCAATAAAAAAAAATTACATTGGACCCAAATCCTATACAAGATAAATTACAGGGGTCGAGAACAATTAGAAGAAGAACACACGCAATTACGCATAGAAGCTTCAGGTGTGTGGTTTTGCTTTGTTCTAAAAGGTGAGTTCCACTGATAGGCTTCCGACACGGTGGTTTCCTCACCCCATCATAGGGATCACGGGACCTTCACGAGCGGTGGAGTTGTTCTGAATCGTTCCGGTCGCGCAGTCGTACCCTTACTAACTCTCTAGGGTTCCTAGTTGCCTTGGGATTTAGGCGTTTGGACATTATGCTTACAGTGAGTGTGTGAGGTTTCCAAAACCATAAAAAAAAAAACTTGTTAGGGAAAATAAAAAGCAAAAAAAAAAAAAACTCAGTACCTTCGAAAAAAAAATCTATATATAGTTAGAATAACGACGAAAAATATGTTTAAATTAAAACATGGCAAATAAGAGAATATGACAAGCCCGAACCCTCTTTGAAAAAAATTTCGTCCCCAGCAGAGTCGCCAAATTGTCGGACCTAAAATCTGACCTATGGCGAAATACGTTTTGAAAACGTGAATTTTGAAAAGAGTCGCCACTAGTTAATTGAAGGCTAACTAGAAGCCTAATTTCCTAGGCACATAATGAATTAAACACCTAGGCAAATTAATTGGTCTGCGATCAAAAGTTTTGAGTTCGGGGGTACTGTTACGAATAAAAAAAAATGTTTTCCAATTACGCCCTTTCGGTACTTAATTGACCTATTTGTCAATTTAAAAATTTAAACATGCTTTCATGACAAATTAATCTAATAATATAGAAAAACTAAACTAATATCATGCGAAACTATTATTATCGACAAAATTAAGCCCTAAAAAAACTATTTTGCATCTAAATCCCCTAATTGAGATAAATTCTAATTAACACTAAACATGCTCAAAAATCATGGTAAAGTTTGATAATATCATGCACATATATATTTTACAAAAAAAAAAAACATGGTATCTAATTAATTTACATCTAAACTAGTTAATTAAGATGGTATGATAATAACACTAACAACAATAATAATGATAGAAGAAATAAAATAATAATAATTCTAATAATATTAAATATATAATTTAAAAAAAAAAAAAAAACAGGACTTACCTTCGCTCTCCCAGGAAGACGACGGGTCAGCTGCCAGCTCCGGCGGACGGGAAGGTCGACAACAGGGAGGATGGCGGCGAAGACGGGCGGCACCGGAAGGAGGAGGACCACGGCGACCGACGGGCGAATGGAACGCAGCGGCGGGCTGGGCCGGAATTGACAGCGGCAGCAGGTGCCGGTGGCGCTGGGCGGAGAACCCGGCCAGCCCAGTCCGTGACCACGCCGGGGTTCTCTCGCCGGAAGCTGGCAGCTCGCCCCCCGCCGCCTCAGTCGTCCTCTGCAGAAGCGTCCCGACCCGACCAAGACTTCCTGCTGCTGCCCTGGTTCTCCGCCCAGCGCCACCGGCACCTGCTGCCGCTGTCAATTCCGGCCCAGCCCGCCGCTGCGTTCCATTCGCCCGTCGGTCGCCGTGGTCCTCCTCCTTCTGGTGCCGCCCGTCTTCGCCGCCATCCTCCCTGTCGTCGACCTTCCCGTCCGCCGGAGCTGCCAGCTGACCCGTCGTCTTCCTGGGAGGGCGAAGGTTAGTCCCGTTTTTTTTTTTTTTTTTTGCATTTTTATATATTTAATATTATTAGAATTATTATTATTTTATTTCTTCTAACATTATTATTGTTGTTAGTGTTATTATCATACCATCTTAATTAACTAGTTTAGATGTAAATTAATTAGATACCAAGTTTTTTTTTTTGTAAATATATGTGCATGATATTATCAAACTTTACCATGATTATTGAGCATGTTTAGTGTTAATTAGAATTTGTTGCGTCCTGGTTGAAATGGGTCGGATGGACGTGTTTGTCTGATTAGGTTGTTCAGGTTTTTGGGCTGACACCTTTCGCCTGGAAGAGGTATTCGCCTAATGTCGATGACGAGTGTTCGGTTTAACGCAGTGTCTCAGGAAAAGTCTGTGTCTCAGGAAACGGCTGTCTGGGCACAAGTCTTAGCATCTGGGCACATCTTACTCCTATTTCTCTTCCACACATTAGTTGCGGGGCCGTTCCTGCACAAAGGGCCAATACTAGCACGGAGATGGGGGGGGGTGGTGCTAGTGGAGCCCTCTCTGATGCTTAAGTCACAATTGGGCTAAAGGGAGAAAGATGACTCTAGAGAGAGAAAATATTTCTAAAGGGAAGTCAGAGCTCAAAATGCCAAAGTTGGGCAAATGAGAGGATGTGTGAAAATGGGTGGCCAAGGTCTCCTATTTATAGGCTACCTTGGGACCGGACCTGATTTTGAAGCGGTTTGATGACGGTTCAAAGGAAAGCGGTAACCGTCATCAATGTTGGCAATGCGCGAACTCGACTTCTCTACGTATAACGGTAATCGAGGGTACGCGTAATACCCATAGAGCAATCCGGACCTCGTCGAATTAGGGCAATTCGGCGAAGTCCGGATTGCCGTGCAACCCGGACGCGTGTACCGCGCTTCCGGACCGTTTTGACCCTTAGGAGGCGTTTTCTAAACCGTAATGTGATTTTTTACGTGTTTACGAGACCCGAAATATAAATACGAACCCGAATTAGACATATATCCATCACTTGCCCCCGAGTCAAGTAACGGTTCAAAACCTTTCTTGACTCTATTTTAAGTTAGGGTACATGTCCAATTTGAGCTTGACGCAAACCTTTCGGTTATATTGACAGTTGGACGTAGAAGTCTCGATTTCGTCCGTCCTTTGATTTTTTGACCGAGTGACTTTATTTCCTGTCATCACGGTTAGTGCAATAGAGAATGCGCATATATAACGTGCAAACATGATTACCGCTATGGATATAAGCGATTAGTAATATGTCATGCGGACATGCTGTTTATCAACATGCATGTACAAGTAACGGTCATGGCAAGAACGTAATTACGTGATGCTAGCAATATAATCTGTATACCCTAAAATGACTTGGCGATTAACAAATCATGAATCATGCGATATGTAAACATGCATGTAAAATGATGGACTTGATACGCGTAGCACTAAAATAATCATGCGCGTAGAGATAAATACTTAGAAGAGGGTGGAGTATACCGTAAGCACTTAGGCCTGGGTGTAGATGAATTACTCATTCGATCCTTATCACTAAGGAATCTTTTGGGATATGTGATTACACTAATCCCCGATCATTCTTCCAGCTTTTTGGGAATTCATTCTTCATCTTTCTTTGCAGGTAATTGCTCCACCATTTTTAGAAACCATTTGCTTGTTCATAGTTTCTTCAATGTCGTAAACTTTAGGTGCATCCCGAAAGTTACATGTTTGATTCTTGGCCTATTTTCAGAAATTGATACCACCAATCGACTCAGAACACCGCGAGGATTCCGGCGCCGCCTTCAGAATCGCCAGCCGACGCCGGACGCGCCCTCACGCACCGTCGCGTGTGCGTCGCCTCGCCGGCGCGTGCAACCCACGCGCCGCCTTCCCGTGCTCCGTTCGCTGCGGTTTTTACCTTTCTGAAATCGTATCGACGAGTGGAGTCCATTGTGATACTTTTTGTCACATTTTGAGGTAGTCTGAAAACTCGATTTTACAGAACAGCTTCGTCTTGATTTTTGGATGTTGCCATGTTGTTGTTCCTTTGAACTATTTGTCGTTGTTGTTGCATAGAACTGCCCATTGGTGTTCGTATGTTGAATAATTGCTGGTTGTTTATTGTTGCTATTGTCGTTAGCTCATGCCTTAGACAATTTTTTACCTCCGTGCATAGTCGTGGTAAAATTTTACCATTTGATATATTGCCCCCATGCCTTCGCGTAATGGTCTTTTGATCGGTACGTGTTGTTTTTCCCTTAACGGGTTTGTTGGTTGCCGGAAGTTGCTAAACATCTTTGGGGGTAGTCGTTTGTTGTCTTGATGCCTTAGAAAAATATTTTTCCTAAGTGTTGACGCGCTCTTCGCGGCTTGTCATGTTAGTCGCACCGCTTGCATGATGGTTTCTTGGGACGTTGGCCACTTTTGCTGCACGCATTAAATTTGCTATGCGCATTGACTTTGCTACACGTATGTCGTTATGTGTATTGGCGCTTTATGATCGCATGACTTTGATGTGTAGACTCCTTGTTTGGTTCTTGCAGATTACGAAGTCGCCGTAACCTTTTGTGGAACTCCTTTCTTTTTGATCGAATTACCACTATGAGTAAGTCCTTCATACCTACTTTGCAAATTTTGAGCATCTTGGTACTCATGATGGATAGCCTGTTAACCAGCTCTATGTCTTTCATGGAACTTGTATTGCAGGTTGGTTTGCCGGAAAGAGTTCGTCTCTCCACGCAGCGGCTTCACGCGTTGCTTCCCGCACTGATCAGGCTTTGATGGCCCCTGCCCCTATCACTCTCGCCAATTCGGGACGTGGTCCTGGCAAAGGGTATTTGAGTATGTTATTTAACAATCATTCTTGTTTTGATTATCTCTTGTTACTTATGCTTTCTTTGTTGGTAGGACCTTCTGCACATGTGACCGGGGATACTCCCCCGGTGTCTGATTCTCGCGTTTCTTCCAAGCGGACTTACACAGTGGCGCGTGGCCCGACTGATCCCAAGAGCTTGAAGCCAAATGCGGCAACTCCAACTCATTGTAACAAAGGCAAGGAAGTTGCGAGTCGCACTGTAGCGCCATCTGCCCCCCGGTCGGGAAACCGACCTGTGGAAGTCCGCGGACTCTGTTAGTATACTTTTGATAAGTATATTCTGTGGTTTTGTTATTTGTTGTTAACTGCTTTCCCTCTTTGTTGTAGCGGTTCCTCCTCTTAGGCGTGACCATCTGGTCTGCCCAGTTGGATTGGATATTACTGGGGACACTTGGGCACCTTTTGGTAATGGTAGTGTCTATTTTCCCAAGGAGTCTTCTCTTCGCACTCCAGAGTTTGGAGTTCGCGTATCGCGTAGATGTGTCCCTCCGGGTGATAGGCATTCTTTTCCATCGACTGATGAGGAGGCCGAGGCTTATGCGCAGAGTGCCTTGTCCCGGTTTGCTCCCGTGAGTATCTTGTTTCTTTTTGCCAAGTTTGCTGTTTTTGCGATATATGTTTTGCTTATTGCATTGACGTGTGTAGGTTGTTGCCGACATGGTGAACATGTCGTCTTTTGTTATGGAGCTGGTAAGCGCGAAGCAAGCTGCTATGAACAGGTGTGATGCTCTTTGTCAAGAGTTGTCACGAACCAAGGAGAAGGCGTGTTTGATGAGTTCGAAGGTCACTGCTTCTGAGGACCGTTATAAGGCGCGCCATATTCGCTTATCCAAGCTTAAATATGAGATTATTGCTCTTGAGAAGAAGGTCACGGACGATCTTCATGCGCAGGAAGCGGAATTACTTGCTCTCGGCAAGGAGAGTCGGAAGAAATGTGTACAAAATTACAAATGGGCTTTACCAAGTACATGGGTACTTCTGAATTCGAGACTGCTATTGAGGAGAAGGTGAACAAGTTGATGAGTGAGCGTTCCGAAGATTACTTCACTCGGGTGAAGGATCTTGATCCTGAGTTCCCCTTCGGCGAGCTAGGGCTTTATGCGCGTTATGCCCTTTCTCATATTGCGGCGTTAAGCCTTTTGGAGCGTGGAGTTCCCAACTATGAGATGTTGGTTGAATACAGTGGAGGTGTAAATGTCGTTGTTACTTCTCCTGAGTTTATGGAGGTTGCCCCCTAGCCTTCTGCAGGTGGTGCTGCTACTTGAGCTGCACCTTGATGTTTATTTTGAGCATGTTGGGTTCTTTTTCCACTTTTGCTTCTGGCTTTTGTGTTTGGAACTTGGCATGGATTGTTCCTTGAGTTTTTGCTTGTTTGCTTTGAACTATGTTGTTTGAACCTGCTTTATGCATAGCAGTTTGCATGATAACTCGTTAGTAATATTTCATACCGTTATCACTTACTGTTTTTGTTGAATGTGGATGACTAGTAACATAGTCGTAGTCTCCGTAGCTGTGACCATTAGGCACTTCTTGGTGGATGACTTGAGATGTTCTCAAGATTGCTTGCATGATGCATTACGCATGTTGCCTTTCTTTCCTGAATAGCTTGCCGTTATATATGTTGTAACCTGTTAAGTATTTCGCGTATAGCGACTTTTCTTAACAAGTAGTGTAATTGGCGTGGGTACTTGGCACAAAGGCACTTGACACTGGCCTTTGATATTTGAAAGGTGTTATCTTGGCTAAACAAGATACTAGTTTATACCGTCTCTTAGTTCCACTCTAAGGCGACGTTGTACAAGACTCAACTTGTAAATTTTATGAGTTTTGTAAACAGGGTGCACACCTGCCAGCGTGTATCAACCCGCGTTGGGGAAGCATACGTAAAAACATTTTGGTTTTTGAAATTTTTTTCTGTGGTACATGATTCCTGCGTCCAGGGATCACGTAACACGTTTTGAAAATATGTATTGTGATGCATGATTTCCGCGTCCAGGAACCATACAACACGCTTTGAAAATCTGTAGTACGGGATTGTCATCTAACAAGAGGGGGTTTTCCGTAAAGTGTGAACCCTTAAGTAGGAATTCGTAGTACGGGATTGTGATCTAACAAGAGGTTGTTCGCCGTAAAGTGTGAACCCTTAAGCAGGAATTCGTAGTACGGGATTGTCATCTAACAAGAGGACGTTCGTCGTAAAGTGTGAACCCTTAAGCAGGAATTCGTAGTACGGGATTGTCATCTAACAAGAGGACGTTCGCCGTAAAGTGTGATTAATCAGGAATTCGTAGTACGGGATTGTCATCTAACAAGAGGACGTTCGCCGTAAAGTGTGAAACCTTAAGCAGGAATTCATAGTACGGGATTGCCATCTAACAAGAGGACGTTCGCCGTATAGTGTGAACCCTTAAGCAGGAATTCGTAGTAGTTGATTGAAGCTATCTGATTAAGGTATAGTCTCTGGTGAGTATGATCCCTTAATAGGAGATACACACTTGTTGTAGCGTGGGATCGTTGTCTAACAAGAGAACTTTCGCCACTTATGGGGTGATCAGTCCCGAATTGTATTTGCCCGTCCTGTTCAGAATCCAGGGAATGGCGATGAACATGAGGATTTGCCTCTAACAAGAGATGTCACAACATGTCATTTGTATGTCGTCAATAGGACATTGTAGATAGAACGTCGTTAATATGACGTTTGAAGAAGGACGTCGTTGGTATGACGCTTTGAAGTAGAACGTCGTTAATATGACGTTTGAAAGCAGGACGTCGTTGGTATGACTCTTTGAAGTAGAACGTCGTTAATATGACGTTTGAAGCATGACGTCGTTGATATGACGCTTTGAAATAAATGGTTGCAATTATGTCCTTGCAAATATGTTGTTGTAGCATGCTGACTTTGAATATATCTTGGGTTTAATCCCAAGTTGTTAATTCCTTGATGACGCCTTTTGATATAGTCGTCAGTATGAGTAAGTTGTTGTTGATGATAAGCGTTATCATAACGCGTAGTAGATTTTTTGCTTGCACATAGCATAATATCTTGAATTGTTGATGTAGATAATAGTTGTTGTAGTTACTTTGCTTTGCTTCCAAGTAACGTGTATAGAATAGAATTGTTCCTACGAAGATAGAACAACTTCATTAGGTTCATGCGATTATTACAAAGATGCCACTTTATTTGAGAGTGTGGACTTTTCAACAAGTAGATGCATTATGAAAATAAGAGCAAAAGGGCTTGATACGACAGCTTCTTTTGTGATAGAAGATTATCCTTTCATCCATGGAATTTCTTCAAATGTCCTCCACTAAACGTGTTCGTAGAGGCATTGCCATTTGCATCTTCAAGGCGATATGCGTTGATATACGGGATGGATATGACCTTGTAATGGCCTTCCCACTTTAGAGACATTTTGTTAATTTGATCGAGATGTGAGAACTCATTCTTTCTCCACACCATTTCTCCGACATGGAATTGCCTTTCTTTCACCTTCCTGTTGTAATATCTTGCAGTTATCAAACGCATGCGTGCCTGATTATGCTCCGAGTTACGCCTTTTTTCTTCAGCCAGGTCTAGGTCTTGACACATGTCTACTTCGTTGGCTTGGGCGTTGAAATGGGTTGTGCGGTAGGATGAGACAACAATTTCGATGGAACGTCTGCTTCCGTTCCATACACCAGACTGAATGGTGTTTCTCCGGTTGACTCCTTTGGAGTTATTCGTAGTGCCCATAGTACACTGCTAAGCTCTTCTGCCCACCCTCCTTTTAGTGCATGCACTGTCTTCTTGAGACCGTCTAGGACGGTCTCGTTGGCGGCTTCGACTTGTCCGTTGGTTTGAGCATGGCGGACTGATGCGAAACGGTGGTTAATGTTGAGCCTTTCGCAAAATGTTTGAAGCCTTGAACTCTTGAATTGTGGTCCATTGTCGCTAATTAGCACCTTTGGAACTCCGTATCGTGAGATGATGTGATTTCGGATGAAATCCATTATTTGTGCATCGGTTGTTCGTGCCAATGCCTTTGCCTCGATCCACTTCGACGACAATGTACTTGGTTTGGCCTTTTGATCTTGGAAGTGGGCCCACCAAGTCGATCCCCCATTGTGCGAATGGCCAGGAACTTGCAATTGGGCTTAGCTCCGCGGCTGGTGCCGTGATACTTCTTGAATAAAGTTGGCAAGATTCGCATTCTTCGACCAAGTGCGTAGCTTGGTTCTTCATGGTTGGCCAATAGTATCCTAAGCTCAACGCCTTGCGTATTAGAGATCTCGCACCTTCATGGCAGGCCGCTTGGCCTTTATGCAAATCTTCTAACACTTTCTGGCTTTCTTGGAAGGTTATGCACTTTAGGTATGGGGTTGAAAATCCTCTCTTGTATAACTGGTCATCTATCAATGCGTAGTTGACAGCTTGCCTCTGGATTTTTTGGGCTTGAACTTTGTCTTCGGGGAGCTTGTGGTCTTTGAGATATGCCAATATTGGGGTCATCCAATCCGGATCTGGACTGATGCACAAGATTTCGAATTTGTCAATTACTGACAAGATTCTGTTTTCCACGAAGTGCGTTTCTTTGCCCTATTCATTGCCTTGTGCGAACTTGCTCAAGGCATCGGCTTCTTGATTTTCTTCTCTAGGCACCGAGATGATGTCGAAGGAATCGAGGCTTGTGATGAGGTCTTTTGCTTGCCCCAGGTATTTTTGCATATTTTCTGACTTCGCCGCGTATTCGCCTTTAACTTGATTGACGACTAACTGCGAATCGCACTTCACTCTTAGGTGCTTAACTCCAACACCTTTTGCAATTCTTAAGCCAGTTATCAATGCCTCGTACTCCGCCTCGTTGTTTGTTGCTCTAAATGTTAAGTTTAGAGCATACTTCAATGGATCTGATCCATCGGGTGGAATTAGGAGGAATCCGACGCCTGATCCTCCTACATTTGAAGATCCGTCGGTGTACATTTGCCACACTTCGGTATGTTCTGCAATTCGTTGAGTTCCGTATTGGACATCTGTCTCGGGTGTTATCCCGGTGAACTCTGCAATGAAGTCTGCCAATGCTTGCCCCTTGATTGCCGTTCGAGGAGCGAAATGAATGCGGAATTCACTCAACTCCACCGACCACTTCGTTAACTTTCCTGACATGTTTGGCTTTGACAGGATGTGCTTCAGGGGTTGGTCTGTTAGGACTGTTACTTCGTGTGCGTGGAAGTATGACCTCAGTTTCCTTGCTGCTATTATAAGCGCGTACAGGTATTTCTCGATTGGCATGTAGTTTATCTCGTACTTTGCAAGTATCTTGCTTACGTAGTATACTGGGAGCTGGGTAGTCCCTTTTTTTTTTACAAGTACTGAACTGACTGCCATGTTGCTCACCGATATGTACAGGTAAAGGGGCTCGCCTTGTATCGGTTTTGCCAATGCTGGCAATGTGTGCAAGTGTTGCTTTAATTGTTGGAAGGCCTCTTCACACACTGATGTCCATTCAAACTTCTTGTTTGCACGCAAGACTTCAAAGAAGGGGAGTGCCTTGTCACCTATCTTGGCAAGGAATCTGTTTAAAGCTGCTAGGCGGCCATTTAGTTGCTGGACTTCCTTATGTTTCTTTGGGGATTCCATTTCTTCTATTGCCCGCACCTTCTCTGGGTTAGCCTCTATCCCTCTCTTGCTCACCATGAATCCCAGGATTTTTCCTGATTGTACACCGAAAGCACACTTTGTTGGATTTAGGCGGACTTGATATTCACGCATTCTTTTGAAGATTGCTCATAAGGCATCAACATGATTGCGCCTTTTTGTTGACTTCACGACCATGTCATCCATGTATGCCTCCATTTTCTTCCTTATTAAATCGCCGAAGATGGTATTGACCGTTCGCTGGTATGTTGCTCCCGGATTGATCAAGCCGAATGGCATCACCGTGTAGTTGTATATTTCGCTATCTGCATAGAATGCAGTGTGCGGTGTATCATCTTTGAACATCGGGATCTGGTTGTATCCTAAGTATGCATCCATTACTGACATTAACTCATGGCCAGCGGTGGCATCGACTAGTTGGTCGATTCTTGGAAGAGGATATGAATCCTTGGGGCATGCATTGTTGAGATCTCTGTAATCGATGCACATTCTCAATTTGCCACTTGATTTAGGTACCAATACCGGGTTTGCCACCCATGTTTGGTATTTTGACTCTTCAATGAATCCTGCGTCAAGCAGTCTTCCTACTTCTTCTCTGATTGCCAGTTTCTTATCGCCCCCGAGGGGTCGAAGTTTTTGGGCTACTTCTCGAGTTCCTGGCTTGATGTTGAGCTTATGGGAGATAATGTCTGCGCTTATTCCGGGCATGTCGCTTGGTGACCATGCGAATAACTCGTTGTACTCTCTGAGGAGTGCTGTGATTTCTATCACTTCATCTTCTGACAAGGATGCTCCAATTTGGACCATTCTGTCTGGCTCTTCGATCTTTATTTTCTTTAACTCTTCTACTGGGGCTGGTCGGGCACGGCCTTCTCTTGGATCATTATCGATGATGGGCACGTCGTCCTTGTTTGGCTTGACGTTATTCTGGATTGCCACATTGTAACAATCCTTTGATAACTGTTGGTCTCCTTTGACTTCGCCAATTCCAGCTGTTGTTGGGAATTTGATCTTCTGGTGTGCCGTTGATGGCACCATTCCCCATGCATTCATAGTCGTGTATCCTAAGATACCATTGTACGCGTCAAGCTTGTCCACTACCACGAATGGTACTTCTATTTGGAGACGTGGGTCACTTTCTCCCAGTATAACTGGCAGTGTTATGGATCCCATTGGGTAACTTGAATCTCCCATGAATCCCACTAAGGGTGAATTCATCCTGTTGACATTCCTCTTTTTCCCAAGAGCTAGGATGACGTCTTTTGTAATGACGTTGGGCGAACTTCCTCCGTCGACCAAGATACGCTTGATGTCCATGCCGTCGATTGTCATGGTTATGACTAAGGCGTCGCTATACGGATATGTCATGTGTGTCTTGTCTTCTGAAGAAAAGCCAATGACATCTTCCACGCCAACATTTCCTTGCTGACTGCCTTCAGACTCAAGGATCATCAGGGAAGCGTATAATTCTCTTTCATATGGCGTTTCGCCTCCTGCGCCAAACCCTCCATGTATCACGTGGATGCTTGGAACTTCTGGGCCGTGCTGTGCGGATGGCACACAACTTGCTGGCACGGGTGACGTCATAGACTTTTTACGCCGTCCAAGGCGCTTCCTGGTTTCTGATAGATTGGCATTATTGGGAGCATTCTGATCACTCGTCATGTCTTTGCGGTATGATAGTTTTTTGTTCGAATCCCGGAGACGGCGTCAAATGTTGCGTCCTGGTTGAAATGGGTCGGATGGACGTGTTTGTCTGATTAGGTTGTTCGGGTTTTTGGGCTGATACCTTTCGCCTGGAAGAGGTATTCGCCTAATGCCGATGACGAGTGTTCGGTTTAACGCACTGTCTCAGGAAAGGTCTGTGTCTCAGGAAACGGCTGTCTGGGCACAAGTCTTAGCGTCTGGGCACATCTTACTCCTATTTCTATTCCACACCTTAGCTGCGGGGGCCCGTTCCTGCACAAAGGGCCAATACTAGCATGAAGAGGGGGGGGGGGGGGGGTGGTGCTAGTGGAGCCCTCTCTGATGCTTAAGTCACGATTGGGCTAAAGGGAGAAAGATGACTCTAGAGAGAGAAAATATTTCTAGAGAGAAGTCATAGCTCAAAATGCCAAAGTTGGGCTAATGAGAGGATGTGTGAAAATGGGTGGCCAAGGTCTCCTATTTATAGGCTACCATGGGACCGGACCCGATTTTGAAGCGGTTTGATGACGGTTCAAAGGAAAGCGGTAACCGTCATCAATGTTGGCAATGCACGAACTCGACTTCTCTACGTGTAACGGTAATCGGGGGTACGCGTAATACCCATAGAGCAATCCGGACCTCGTCGAATTTGGGCAATTCGGCGAGGTCCGGATTGCTGCAACTCGGACGTCCGGATTGCTGCAACCCGGAGGTCCGGTCCGGACGCGTGTACCGCACTTCCGGACCGTTTTGACCCTTAGGAGGCGTTTTCTAAACCGTAATGTGATTTTTGACGTGTTTACGAGACCCGAAATATAAATACGAACCCGAATTAGACATATATCCATCAGAATTTATCTCAATTAGGGGATTTAGATGCATAATAGTTTTTTTAGGGCTTAATTTTGTCGATAATAATAGTTTCGCATGATATTAGTTTAGTTTTTCTATATTATTAGATTAATTTGTCATGAAAGCATGTTTAAATTTTTAAATTGGCAAATAGGTCAATTAAGTACAGAAAGGGCGTAACTGGAAAACTTTTTTTTTTAATTCGTAACAGAACCCCCGTACTCAAAACTTTTGATCGCAAACCAATTAATTTGCCTAGGTGTTTAATTCATTATGTGCCTAGGAAATTAGGCTTCTAGTTAGCCTTCAATTAACTAGTGGCAACTCTTTTCAAAATTCATGTTTTCAAAACGTATTTCGCCAAATGTCAGATTTTAGGTCCGACAACCTGCATTCAGTCACCTCTGTCCAAGCCTCAATCAAAGCAAACCCAGTAACCCATCGACGGCGACGGCGAAGCAATCAAAGCTGGAGACTTGCGAATGGAGATTAAAAGAGATGTATAACCGCAGTGACTCGTAGAGATGTATAACCCTACAGAATCCCCACATCTCCCAATTGTCCCATAACGCTCTCCTCCCAGCAGCTTCCTTCTTCCGCGATCTTCAAATCCATACGTCTCTTGCTTCAGTCCATATTTCAATTCGTTCAGCCAATTGCAATCCTCTATACTGCGTATCATATTTCCTGCTATTCAAGGTTTAGTGATCAAGACCATGTTTTTGATAAAATTTTCAAACAGTTTATCCTGAAGGATAATATTTTTACTAATGTTATGATGATTAGTGATTATCCCAGCGAGATTCTAGCGGTTTCTCCTAATGCTGCAGAACAATTTCTCCGGCGAGATTCCGACGAGCTATGGAAACTGCAAGTCCCTGACTCGGTTCCAAGTCAACAACAACGACCTCACCGGAGAAGTCCCTCCAAGACAGTGGGGCCTACTGAACTTGAACGTCATTGACCTTGCCTCGAACAAGGTCGTGGGGACGATAACTTCTGAAATCGGAGCGCAAAATCCCCCTCTCGACTTGTAGCTCGAGAACCAGATGCGGCAGGACTGGTCGGCCTTCTTGCAGTACCTCCATAATAACGGTCTGGTCCTGCGATTGTCCGCTAGTGATTGATAGGAGAGTGAAGATGACATTGGTAAGGGCAATTCCATCCACTTAAGTCTTATTTTTTGTTACTAAGTTTCATCTTCGTTACTAAGTCTCCCAAGTTTCATCTCCGTTACTAAGTATTACAGGTTTTGTTCTTATTACTTTTTGTTTTTCTTCCGTTCTTTCTGTTAAATTTGACGAACTTGGTATGAGTTTTCTTCAGTTCATTCATATTTATGCCTATTAAGTTAAATTGAACCTCAGTTTTACATATATTTTTCAATTTCACTGTATGTACACTAATTTATATAAGTTAATGAGAACCATAAGTGTCATTTTTTCTTTTATCTTCTTTAAATGCTCGTACGGTTGAATTTTATGGAACTATTGGATAAAAATTCATCAAATTTAACGGACGGAAACAAAAAAAAAACCTGGAATACCAATTAGCAACGACTTAAATCTCGAACACCTAAAAACAACATGATGCAAATTTGAGACTATGATTAAATTCTTAACCATGATTTAATCCTCTATCCATTCTACTAAGTACCTAGAGGTTTTTTATATAAAGGAGGAGCTCCTGTAATTGTATTTCAACTAGGTGTTGACACCGTGCTACGCCCAGAGAGATATGCTAAACTATAAACATTAACATATATAAAATAGATTAAATCTATACATATGCTAAATCCTAAACATTTTTTTATTTATATACCGAAAATAAAGTCAATAAAAATAATTTTAAGATGCAACATATCTATCTTGAGCAACGTTTTCATAACCGTACCGCCTTCAAACCGGTCCTTAGGAAAACTATACATAATTATTTTGTTGGGTTATTACATTCAGCTAGGGGTGAAACCGGACCGGTCGGACTGGATTTTTGCTTATTTCGATCGGATGCCTAAATTTTCGGTCCGATTTTTTCCCTTAAAAAAATCCGACCAAAAAACCGTTTGAGACAAAATAAACCGTCCATTGGTAGTACGGTTTTTTCGGTTCGGTTTTCGGTTTAAACCGAAAATCCAATATTAAGAATTACCATTTAAAATTCTCATCATTTTCATTGAAAATATCATATCGAAATGATAAATAACTTCTATTAATATAATTAAATAATACAAATAGAAAAAATAATATTCATAAGTGACTATTTTACGATTTATATTTACATAATTAATTAATTATATTAATTAATATCAACTAATATAATATATATTGTATATATTTAATTAGCATAACGGTCGGTTCGGTCTCCACGGTCCTCAAAGCTCAAAATCCGAACCGGACCGAAAAACCGAATTAGAGTAAAAAAAATCCGACCAAAAATCAAACCGCATTTTGCGGATTCGGTTTTTTCGGTCCGAACCAGTTCGGTTTTCACCGATTTTTCGGACCAACCGGATTTTGGTTTCACCCATTCAGCCCATATTCATCCACTAAAATATTATCATCATCTCAAATACATTTTCACTCTAGCCCTAGTCCCCAAATTATTAGATCCTCCTTCACTTACCTTTACCTCCGGGCACCAGATGTTCATTCCACCATCTATAGCTGCCGGCACCTCCATCGTTCTCAAGTTAACGGTTCCTTCTTCACATTTATTTTAACCTCATTAATAAATTTTCCTTTCTTCCACCCGGGCACGTGAATCCGTAAGGTGGGTTCTCGTTAGTGGCGGACGTAGGAATTTGACAATAGGGGACAATTTTGAGAAGAAAAAAAAGTTGTTGAAAATTCTTTTGCCAAAAAAAATTAATTGAAAAATATATACAATTCAACAAATTTGATCAACTTTTACTTGTTAAACTTAATTATTAAATAAATTTTACAATTCAAACATGTCATACGAAAGAGCATAGTCATCTTCCATATTGAAAATTTTAACATCATGCTTAATACAAAAAGAACATACTCTACACATAAAACTGTTCAAATTAGAATTTTAAAGGAGATTTTTTCCGAATTAAATGAATGAACAAAAGATTTTAATCGAGTCCCGTGTTGATCACGGACTTTTTAAGACAATTTCGTTACATTATTAACTTATCGGTTGTATTAGAGGATAATCACAGACGCTTGTCTTCTAGATTTAACGATCTAGACAAAGTCGGAACTGCACTGGCCGGGCATAATAAGAATACTAATTTCTCATTCCGATCAGAAAAATTATAGTGACATTACACATTATTTTTCCAACAAAAACTATTACCTATAATTGTAGATAATCACTTTATATATATATATATATATATATTATCAAAAGATAGTATATCATACAGGTAAGCAATATATATAACTCGTTATGTACAATTTATCTGACAACTCATGAACACACACTTGCTTGCTCATACTTCCCAGTATCTTGCTTCCTTGGTGAAGTGTATATATATATAACTTTTTTGTTTAAAAAAAAATCAGAAATAAATGGGACATTAAGTCCCCATTTTATCAACGTGGAGCCGCCACTGGTTCTCGTCGGCAAAATGAGCTATGCAAAAACCGGCGAGAAGAGTCACAGTGGAGATCTCAATATCTCTTTAACCTGCAAATGAAATTTGAACTTTCACCTGCAAAACAGTTTTTTCTATTCCTAATAAAAAAACCAAAAACTCAATAATAATAATAATAATAATAATAATAATAATACATCATTTATGCGATGGCTATTTGATAGGGCACAAACTCACAATACACACCAAATCAGACATTTATTAACAGTTAGTTGAAGTCACCAAGCAACTAAACACAAAGAGTCTACATGAATGTATGAAATTAACTAAAACTAACAAAAATTCGAAAATCATATATAATAAAAAAGCTGAGAAATGACATCAAGATTACTACATACTGCATCTTGATTTCGTCTTCTACGTATTGATCTTGCGCCATAGATACTGCTACCTCATATTCCCATGTTCGATCACCCACCCACCGATCCACCACGTCGTCATCATCATCGCACCCAGCCACCATCCAGTCGTTGTTGCGCTGCCCGTAACCTATGCTCCGCCTAGACATCGAACAAAGCTAATCTGCAACCTCCATCACACCCAATGAGTCCTGTTCCGAACTCACTCCGACCCAGTTGACTCCTACCACCACAGCCTCGTTGAGACCGACTTCGATAGAGCCGCTCCCCAATCCCACTCCTCGTTCCGCCCCTTACCTGATCCTTCTGAATCGCTGACGTCTCCTTCTCCGTTTGGTATCTCCATGGTCTTTAATCGAAGGCAAAAAATTAAAATTGGGGCCGAACAAACCTTGAACGACCTGCTAGACCAAAGCCACGATGGGAAAATTCTAGAAGTTCGCTTTGAATGTATATGTGTTGCTTTAAGGGGCGAGTCGCGGTGGCGAGTTTGGAGGTGGAAGGTTAAGAAGAGGGAGATGTAGAGATTTGGAAGATGGGGAGTTGAGTTGTTGATGAGGTGAAAGGGTATTAATTAGGGTCATCAATGACGAAGCGTTTAGAGAGATAGTATTAATTAGGGAAATTGGGAAAATGATTAATCAGGAAAAGTCAAGCCGGGCGGACCGGGTAATTAGGGAGAGAAGATTAATTAGGAGAAGTCAAGGCGAGCGGACCGAAGCAGACAACATGCTGACGTGGCGAAAGCACAGTCCCTCCCTTATGCTGACGTTGGCAAAAGCACAATCTTCCCTCTCTCTCCTACCGTATCTATCTATATATATACACAATGTTCTCAAAGCACTTTATTCATCATCCTTTCCTCCCATTTTATTATGGGGCTAGCTAATTTGTTGTCAAGTTTATTTAAACTTGAGTTTCTGACCATTGGATCAACACATTTAAAACTCTCTCAGCTGAAAAAGAAAAAAAAAATGAAGTATGCACGAATTTCAATTCAAGTATAAATAAACCTGACAACAAATTAGCCTAACCCCTTCTATTATTCTAAGTAAAAAAACTACTTATACAGAGCAACCAATACATGACTTGAGTATTCAGGAAACACCGGCAAAGCATTCCACTGCACATCTATATATAGAACCCAACCAACACAAGTTTACACTCACCAACTTCTTTTGCTTTTACCCCCCGAAAAACAAAAATCTAACCATAGACAAGAACTTAACTCAAGTTCCTATCTATTATTTCCTAAAGCAATGCTCAAACCGAGCACAACAAAGATAACAACTCCTCATGATAAGGATGCCTATTACTTGATGAGGATGCATCTTATAGGAGACCCCTCAGCTCCCAGAAGCCTCAGAGGCAAACAGTGGACCGTATATAATCCTGCCGGAACATCATCCAGTTTCAGGCCTTCCACTAGGATTATTTCCTGCAACATTTTTTATCCAACCCAACAAACACTTTACATGATTAAACCATTTATATAAGCAAAATATCATGTTTGATGTCAGTTTTAACGAGACAACTTGTTTACCCTATGCTCAAGGAGAACGAGATGCGATGGAATCAAGTCGTCATATGCAGCAACTGACAAATAATCAACTCCTGCATTGTTGATTGCCTATAATAATCAGATATGCATGACAAAATGGTAACAACAAGCATCTGGAAACATAATCGCATTAAAAGAATTCAGTATCTAAAATAGAGTTACCAAGAATAGTAGTTGAAAGAAAAACAAAGAGATGTCCAAATAGTACTTACCAACAAGTTTGATGTCAGTGTTATCTACCAACCACTTTGCTCCATCCTTCATGAATCCCACGTAGCTTGAGTCAAACTCCTTTTTATACATAAGTCCCCTGTCCAAGAGATGTATGTTGTTTAGTCCAGGCATAATATTATTGAGCACTATCAGCAAATAATATCTTAGCTTCTGAAGCAGATTGCCTTTTGTATAATCGACCTGAGTATGTGGAACAATCTAATACATTATAAAGTTGACGGCTAGATAGATTTCTCTAAGTTTGTTATTGCAAGGAATCCGAATTTCTATTTCTTGTTTTGATCTTACTAGTTCCTTCCTTTATCCCAACCAACTTTCTTACTTATGACTCTGATAGTAATAGTAAGAGCTTTATATTGTTGGTAGTACAATGAAATGGTATATCACGAGAAGTTGCAATTCACATCCTTGTGATGATTTCTCACTGAACATGCACTTCATGCATTACATCAAATATATGAAATCCCAAGTTTGGTTTTTGGTTGGATCAACTGGTAAATTGAGTAGCGTTCCCAGAGGCGAACCAAGTTCTAATCCCGCTGGACCTTGGGGAGGGCTTTAACCTTAATGCCTCCAGACACAGTGAATATATATATATATATGTACCTATCTGTGTTTAGAGTCCTAAAGATCACACGTCGTACTCCCTTGGGTATATGTAAGGACTCCATGACCTCAGCTGAAAGACAAAGGATCAGAATGATAAGTTAACTTTATATGTAGAATGGAAGGGGGATGAATGATTAGAGCCTCTAACTATTCACATAAGGAAGTATCTTCCCCTTTAGTTTGACAACAATATGTCTGTGCAAGAAATCCTGCTAAAGTATCAAGTAGAACAGGTAAAACTTAACAGCACAGAAATAACGAATATCATATATTCTGTAATTTTATATCTATATGGTACAGCAGAACTATAAAATGTTAATCTCACAAGACACATACACCGTGAGATATTCAGTCATTCCTTATCGGCTCAAAGTGAGTTGTGTAAGAGTTGCATGGAACACCTCGATAAGTAACAATAAACATGAATTGCATACTTGCTTGTGTTCTGAAATTGGTTTTACAATATATAGAGAAGGTTAATATGAAACTGAAGTCTAAGCTGTATACAAATCTAAAGAGTTAATAGATATGAGCATAATCAAGTAACCACATGTGTAGATCATATGAGTGCGTGATACAATGCAAAAATCAACTAACACACACACCCCAAAAAGATTCATGGATTACACAGAGAAGTACATACCAGTTATATTCTTATTCCTGGGAACATCAACTAGTAGAGCAGGCCCTGAGATGAAGCAAAACCAATAGTGTTATTGTTGACATGACATAAACCTTCTGTGTAAGGTAGAAGGAACTTGTATATGGTTGTCAAGAAACAGTAAAACTACACCAACTTAACGGACGAATTTTCTAATATCCAAGCGGATTGGTGTTAAAGAAGAACATTGTACATGATGAAGTCGCCAGATTTGTTTCACTAAGAAATCAGCAGGTTTAAGAACAGGAAATCCAAATCTGTTTCATATATAATAACTACAGAGAAGTTACTTCCCTTTTTAGACTTACTAAAAAAAAAGGTCATCCTGATAAATCAAATTGAACCAGAACTACCAGAAACATGAAAAACCTAACCACTGAACAGAAATTGATTCAATTACCATTAAGAATTCCCAAGTCAAGAGTATCCACATCAAATCCAGCATCAAAATAGTGATCGTAGACGTGTCCTGGTGCATCCACGTGCGTGCCCGTATGAGCGGGGAGTTTCATCTCCGAGTTATTGGCGAGTGATCCGTTCTTCATGCTCGCAGGAAGCCAGAGGAACTGGCCTAGCCCCTCCGACGAGTCGAACGAGGGCATACTGGTAGTGATCCGGTGACTGATGTCGAAGATTCGACCTTCGTCATAGATTTCGCGGCGAACAGGTCTCAAATCCTCGCCGCCAGTTGAGGTTGAACACTCCTGGTTGCCTGTGCCGGGAACCGACGGATAGGCGATGCTATCTGAGGAGACGGATGAGAACAACAAGGGAAGGCAGAGAAGGAAAAGAAAGATGAGAGCTTTCATGATGCTTTCGCTGACTAAACAAACACAACGCTCTTTGGCAGAGAAGTTAAGTAGGGAAGACCAACAGAAGTACAGAAGCAACAAACAAACAATTTAGCTTTTCATCATCGACCTAGTGACGGCAATGGTGCGGTGAAATTCAAATAAGCAGGGTTATTCGTACCATTTACCGCAATGATTAACCACACCATTATAGTGAGGGGTGGTTATGGTGATGAATCTTGTAACCGCAATGGTTATGGTTATGGTTATGGTATTCAGTCCATAACCGCGGTTATAACCATCACCTCTATATATATAATATTAATATATATATATTACTAATACTTATATTGTTATATATATACATTATTATTATACTTTAATTATTAGTCAAATATTATAATTCTTATTCTGTTCCCTTTCCCACCCACCATTTTTTGTCTGTATTTCTTATTATTAGGTAACCACGATTGGAAGTGATGACGAATGATGATCAATGATCGCAAGTGATAGGCAATTGAATATATGTTTTTTTAATTAAGTGAAACAATGAAGTTGTGTTTAATTGGATTTCATGTATAAAACAATGAATGCATGTTTACTTTTCTTGTACGAAACAATGATTTTGTACTAGTTTGAATGATTGTGGTTAAATGGTTTAATCGTGGTTAAAAACCATGATTATGGTTATGGTATGAAAAATTATAACCGCAGTGATTATGGTTATGGTTATGGTATGAGCGAAAAAAATATGGTATGGTTATGGTATTAGTGTTATTCGCACCATACCCTCACCATCGCCAGCCCTACATCAAGTTTAGGAATGGGCGTGGCTATTTTGGTATCGAGTTTAATTCAAATCGAATTACAGACCGTCCGATTTCAATCAATATCAAGACTTGTGCACAGATAGATTCCATCTTCTTTGGCCCCGATCAAGCCCGCATTGTTACGTCTCTTCAACTTTTATTATCTATATATCTTTATACCAATATAAAATGTGAATGTTGTCCTCACCCCCAATAGGTACCTTTTCAACATTTTTAGTTTTATTATTATTATTATATATATATATATTATTTAGTTCTCATAATTTTATAAAATTGATGATTTAGTCTTTATTATCTTTGAGACCCATCTATTTATCTTTACTATTACTTAAAAATCATTTCGTTAGATTTTGTTATTTTTATTTTTTAAGTTCGCTTAATTGACATGTCGCTGTAGTTATTATTAAATTCTCAATCCAATAAACTTATCAATTAGGGATGCATATCTCCTGCCCCACTCTTCTTGTTCCAGATCGTGTCTCGTCGTTAAGATTTTGACACGTGTGTGTAATTAATTTTGTGGTTTTTTTTTCTCTAAAACCCTACTGAGATTTGTGAAACTTAGAAGGAAAATTAAATTTAAGGACACGTGTCAAAATCTAAATGGTGAGGCACAATCTGGGGCATGAAGAGTGGGCAGGAGATCTGAATCCATCAATTAGAGTCATCCTTAACATATGATATGCATTCAATATGTGCAAATGCCGGGTGCATGCATTGTTTCATTTACCATATCACAGATTTGGGGATGTTCCGCCCTTTGACATTTTTGTATCGCATAAATCAGTCACTTGCCAACTCATATAACCTATCAAAATATGGATCAACCGTAGTTCCTGAAGTTTGACTAAAATTTTCATTAGTTAAATTGCATTAATTTTTTTGTTAATTCACTTAACTTACATGTTACATTAATTATCATTAACTTCTTAATGCAATATACCTATAAATTCGAGTCACCCCCAAATTATGATATGTATTCAACTCGTGTACACTTAGAGTACATGTTGGGATTTTTTTGTATATGTGTCAACAAAGGTTCTTGAATTTTGACATTTTACGGATAACATGTTACTCACCGTCCATCATTTAGGGTCTCGAACTATTAATTTAGTTCTTCCATTTGTCAATTTAATCAAATTGTGTAGAACCTAATTAGTATATAAATAAATAATTGATGTAAAGTCAAGTATAAACTTTTGATTTTAATGAATTGAATTTTCCTTTGGCGTTAAAACAATTTTTGTTGGTATTATGGTATAAAATTGCATGGAACGTGTATAGTTACGTTTGTATAGGTCAAATTGTTCCACTAATGACTCTAAGTGGTTAAGTACGAGTTTACGTTCTTCACTCCTCAAGTTGATGAGTTGGATACAACTTTGTCGTTAATAACACACGCCATACGCGATGTAACTCATTATTAGTTCTAACTGTAAATATATATACATGTAAAGCTAATTTAGTACCGTAATGGAAAACAATAGTTAATTTTGTACATAATTATCATCTTCTATTTTTTTCGTTGTGAATTACATTGTGTAGTTCTTTTTTTCTCCCAGCCCTTCAAGTTGCCCATGTATTAATTAAATATCATCATATTAGAAAGCTTAAGATAAATTATATATCTTGAAATTTAGACGACCGATACGCGTGCAACGCACGCGTTAATAACTAGTAATATATATATATATATTATATAAAAGAGTGGAGAGATGGTAGTTAAATATAAACATGTCACGTCAGCATTTTAGGGCACGTTTGTTTGTCAGTATTGCGATATTCTAATACCGTTATTAGCTAATACCGTGTTTAAATATAAACATTGAGTGTCACGTCACATCATTTTCATTGTTGAGTCATTTAAATCATTTTTAACCTTTAGGCCTGTCTATTCATTTTCCACTCGCTCTCGGCCCACTCTTTTCCACTCTCGACCCACTCTTTTACAAATCTAAGGCTCTAAACCATAAATATATATAAAAGAGTGGAGAGATGGTGGTTAAATATAAACATGTCACGTCAGCATTTTAGGGCACGTTTGTTTGCCAGTATTGCGATATCCTAATACCGTTATTAGCTAATACAATGCTGACGTGACATGTTTATATTTAACCACCATCTCTCCACTTTTTTATATAATATATATATAAAAATGACGTGACTCAATGGTGCATGAAAATGAGTTCACATTGAGTGTCACATCACCTCATTTTTATTGTTGAGTCATTTAAATCATTTTTAACCTTTAGGTCTGTCTATTCATTTTCCACTCGCTCTCGGCCCACTCTTTTCCACTCTCGACCCACCCTTTTACAAATCTAAGGCTCTAAACCATAAATATATATAATTCATAAAGAAAAATCTATATCTATAAAATAAAGCAAAATGAGAGAGACTAACAGTTTCATTCTCAGCGCGACACGTCATCACCTTGAAACCAATAATAATTGAACATGTATTAACACAAATTACCAATCAGAATTTGACGTATCACACTTCTTCCATCGATCGATATCTATTCTTTAGCAACCCTCTTTACAACTTACAACAAATATAAAAGCTACTCTATAGCTTTGTATCTCAATGTGCGTAAAGATAAATATAACTATGCGTAAAGATAAGTATATAACTATAAAAAGTTGTACAATTTATTTTTTTATCCCCTAAAATGAATTCATATTTCTTAATTCTATGTCGTTTTTAATTTTCAATATTATACACACATGTTAAATTGTACAATTTATCAAGTAGCCCTACCAATAAAATATATATATAAAGCAATGAGAGAGACTAACAGACTCATTCTCAGCGTGATACGTCATCACCTTAAAACCAATAAATATTGAACATGTATTAACACAAATTACCAATCAGAATTTGACGTATCACACTTCTTCCCTCGATCGATATCTATTCTTCAACAACCCTCTTTACAAGTTACAACAAATATAACATCTAATCTATGGTTTTGTATCTCAATGTACCAAAAGATAAATATAACTAAAAAAAGTTGTAAAATTTATTTATTTTTATTCCCATAAGATGAATTCATATTTTTTAAGTTCTATGTTGTTTTTAATTTTCAATATAATATACACATGTTAAATATTACAATTTATAAGTAGTCCTGTATGTAACGCAGGATCAGCGCCTAATTGAAATAACAATTAAATGCATCTCTCTTTCTTTTGCATTTTTCTTCTTTTTTTATCATTATTATATTGCATGTATATTTCCTTTGATTTATGTCTCTTTTCTTTTGATTTGTGTGTAATTTGACATTTAATGTACAAAATTATTATCTTTGCAAAAATTATTTCCCTTATGTGAAGAAGGAACCTTAACGATAACTATCTAGCAATATTAGAAAAAAAAGTACTCAAATCCCCTACATAAAAATAACATAGCCAACAAGTTAGCCTAATTTGGGTCGCCTAATTTGGGTCGCCTAATTTAGGTCGACTAATTTAGGACAAGTCGGCCTAATTTGAGTCGACTTGTCTAGGACAAGTTGGGCCAAAGTAACTTTCTCGTGAATATAAATTTACACATTATACGGTACGGGACTTTAAAGTCATACATGATACGACTACATCTGACTTTAAAGCCTTGTTCAGGCTTTGTCGATATTTTACCGTTAATAGCATGTTGTTTCTTTCCCTTGCTCCTCGCTTTTCTCTTCCTCCGTCCTACAGGTTGTCCTGACATTTTGGATTCTTTCGTCACTGATGCCAATCGAGTATCTTCCATCTCAATTAATTTTATGACAGTTGGGAGATCTAACACTGAGCTACAGATAGTCAGAGTCCTGGTTTCTCTCAAGGACTTCGGAGTGTCCCGATTATGGCTTGAATTTTATCTCATTAGGTCATCTGACTATCATCCTCAAGTGGTTCAATCATGCTAAGGAGTTGGTATGCCTTTTCAAGCACACCAATGATATTGTTCTTTAGTTATTCATCCAAAGATGGTATAAGTGGGTGCAGCGTAACTGCTAAGCCGTTTCCATATTTTAGAAACAGTGCATCCCAGATATCCATTGTAACTGAAATACCCTTATACTCTTCTTTGAGGTATGAAGACATCTGTAACAGCAATATCTCCTTCGCCCTCTTGTCATCATGCTCCCTCTTAAAGTAGGCATATGCTAGCCCCTTGGCCAGGCCCGCTTCTGGAAAACTCATCGTTTTCCGAATATGGTCTATCAGACCCTTATCGCCTAGCAGATCATTGATGCGTTTGCACCACGACTCATATTTCGTTTCATTCAAAAGCTCATTGGCACATGATGAATCCATATGTGCAGCTATACGATACTAACATATTGATAATCATGCATAATCAGGGAGACAACAACATTTTGGAAAAAGAATTGCATACATCGGATATCTATGAGATAGAAGACACCAAATAATGATTCCCCAGACATCTAACCAAACCGACCGCCAGTAAACCGAGGGAAGGGGGTCATGAAAGAGTTCACATTACCGTCGTCTCCTTTCTAATAAATCAATCTTTTGAAACGGTTTAATCGCTTTTACCGGAACGGAAGGTTTTAAAACACCCGATCTTGGCTTTCCCAAGGCCCTTTTGAAAACGTTTCGAGGATTTCATATTTGCACACACAATTCTACTACAAAAGCAAATCATCATGTGCAAATCACATCCACGAAACAAACCACTCATCATGTACACGCGTCTTGCGTCTAATGTTCCGAGGAACTCATGCTAGCATATATAATTCTACTGCTAAGTAAATTATTACATGCTTATACATCCTCAACATTCTTGCATACGCATCATGTGTGATCACTCCATTACAAACATGCATATTTGGCGACTTATTTTCGGTTTTAAAATATTTGGGGCTGACTTGCAATTCATGTTATCAATCAAACATGCGTACTGTTGGATATGATTCGAGGTAACCTTACAAGGGTCGACAACCTTGAAGTCGGGACCCTCAAAATCAAGTCAACGACTAGTCATATTGGATCAAGAATATAAAGACGAATAGTCGACACCAATATAAAAAGATGTCGACCTTTAAGACAATAGTTGAAGAATAGCGACAAGGCTACTCAAAGATTCTCCTTCCTAAAAGTATGAATCGATTCGACAGCCAAGTACTATCAGAAACCATTCCTCCTAAGGAAAATGACAGATGTCAACCTATTCGCCTCCTCCTGACTCAAGAAGACCCCTCCCATTAAGGAGGGGGTACCAGCTGGCAACCTGCTTGTCGACTTTCTAACTAGATGAAACCTTCCTCTCAAGGTAAAACTGATGTGGCAACCTGCTTATCACCTAGTTAAAGAAACCTTCAACACTAAGGAACGAGGTGGTGGCGACCTGCTTGTCACCTACTGACACATCACTGTCCCCCTCCACCAATTATAGAGAGGCTGCCACCGCCACTAAGCAGCCAATCAAAGCATAAAGCTTGCCACCATATTAAAGTCAATATTTCCCCTATAAATAGGAGAACACCTTCATTATTTTGAAAGCTACATTCACATACTTTTATAGTATTATCTCTTAAATCTCATTACTGACTTAAGCTTCGGAGTGGAATCAAGGGCCGTCCCCACCCCTTTTCAGGTCCTCGCCTACCAAAAGCGCCCTAAAGGAAACTAAGTACCCCCGAGGTTGAGATAGACACCCTAAAGGAGCTAGCTACCGGCGAGATCTCGAAGTCCATTACCTGAAGCTTAGGGCCACGTCAACTTGATCCCAACCTTTGGCGTTGTCTGGGAACACGAGTCATGGCACCACCAAGAAATGGATCGAGACAAAATCAAACTGAAGGTATATTCCAGGGATCAACTGAAACCTTGGAAAATTACTTTAGACGATTCCAGGGAGCCTATAGCGGAGGCGAACTCTTAAAAGGAGAAGCTATTCGTGCATTCTTCAGAGGTTTAGGACCCAAATCCCAATCCTTAGCCATCACTCAGTGCACTGAGCCGGTGGGAAGGTGGGAAGAATTGATCCAAAGAGCAATTCTCCATGTGAGAGTAGAACAAGCCCTGACAAATCGCCTCCTCCAGCAGGAACCTCTACGGAGTCAAGGCGAGAGCTCATCTATGCAAGGAGCTTCTTCGAGGGAATTCCGGCGAACCCAACAAAGGTTAGAAAGACTTCATTTAGCTGAAGGAAGTCATCGCCCCGCCTCTTATTGTGAATATCACTGAGAAAAGGGGCATGACACTAAAGACTGCCTCCTCGCCAGGAGAGAGTTGGAGTTTATGCAAGAAGAGATCCAACGTCACCATCGCCATCGTTCCCATGAATGAAAAAGATGGAGGACACCCCCAGACAACAACATCAATGTCCTCTCAGGAGGATTTGCAGCTAGAGGAGAATCGAGCATGGCTCGAGACGCCTATGCGGCTCAAGACACATCCTCGCCAGGTACTCACAAGAGACCAAGGGCGCTGGAGCCCATAGAAGTCACCTTCTTTATGGAAGACTTTCTAGATCGACGCAGCTCCACGAAGACGCCCTCGTGATCACAACTCGAATAAATAATTACGAGGTAAAAGAATACTAGTCGACGGAGGAGATCTTGTCTTGAAACAAGGAGATCTGTTTATGGATATTGTGTTAAGTTAGGTGAATCTTTAGTTTCTTGGAAAGTTAAAAAGGATGCTACCATTTATTTATTTTCTGCTGATGCAGAGTACAAAAGTATGAGAAAGGTTATTACTGAGATTATTTGGCTTAGGGGCTTATTAAGTGAGCTTGGTTTCGTTCTGTATAGTCTTTCCACTCTTTATTGTGATAGTCATGCAGCAATTAAGATTGCTGCTAACCATATTTTTCCCGAAAGGACCAAACATATTGATATAGATTGTCTTTTTTCTCGTAAATAGGTCATTGATGGAACTGTTCAGACCAGGTTTGTGGGTACTAAGGAGCAGGTTGTTGTATTAAGTCCATCTCATATGATCAACATAGTTATTTGACTAACAAACTTGGTATGAAGAATGTTTTCTTTAAGGATAGTGTTGCAGGTGATCAAGATTATGGGGATCCAGGCTAGATGCAAAACTTTCCAGTTTGAGGGAGAATTTTGGAGGTGAAAACGTAAAGCTGGAAGATTTTGGGGACTTTTTTACTCTTATGCTGTTTTCTTTAGTCTGTTGTTGCAATTATTGTTTGTTTTGGATTGGTTTGTTATTAAACTTCGTTTGTTCTTAATTGTTTAGGGACCAAAGTTCCTTTTTGTAAAACTGTGACGTAAAGTCTTGATTAGCTCAGAATTTCCTTTAGTGTTATTTAGGGTGATGATAGACCACTTAAAAGAACCCTAGTCAAATAATTCTGCAATTGCTTTTTGTTTTGTCTCTTGTTTTCTTTGTTGCTCGAAACTCTAAACTATGTTTTATTTCCTTATTGTGTATTTCTTTGTAGTGTATAATATGAGTTAAGGATTTAGGAGATTAGTACTAAAGATTCAAAATTCGTTAGGAAGTAACCTCAGTGTGAACAGAGATGCTACGGTCCTTCAATGAAAAAATAAAAGTATAAACCACATGTTTGGTTATTGAAGTTCATGCCTAACTAGAAATAATATATACCCAGCAAAAAAAAACTAGAAATAATATATTATTATTATTATGTGATGCGATATGGATGCCAGTACTTGTGAAATAATATATGTGCATTCCAGCCATAAAGTTAGAGTGGCAGTCGCGGTCGCCACCAATTAATACTAAACCCCACCAACCCTCCTTTCTCCGAGAAATTATTAGTTGGACCCAGTCCGCCACATCAGCGTATGGACCAACCAATGAATGAGCGACACGTAATAAATGTATAATAAATCAATAACTTTGAGTAACATGTGATTACAACCTATTAATTTCTCATAATTAATCATACTTTATTTTTTTCCTAAAACAACCATTTCTTTTAATAAATAAAAATAATTTTCTAATATACAAATATATAACGTGTCTCTAGTTTCGTATTTTTTTTTCTAAAACACTATTGGACATGGTGAACCCTAGAGGATAAATGTCAATTTGCCCTCTAGGGTTCACCATGTCCAATAGGGTTTTAGAAAAAGAATACCACACACTTGTATTATATTTTATATATGAAAAAATATTTTTTTGATATACAAATATAATACGAGTGTCATTAGTTTGTGGTTTTTTTTTTTTCTAAAACCTAATTAGACATTGTGAATCCTAGAGGGCAAATTGACAGTTACCCTCTAGGGTTCACCATGTCCAATAGTGTTTTAGAAAAATAAAATAAGAAACTAGAGACACGTTATATATTTGTATATTAGAAAAATATTTTTATTTATCAAAAGAAATTATTGTTTTAAGAAAAAAAATGAAGTATGATTAATTAATGAGAAATTAATAGGTTGTAATCACATGTTATTCAAAGTTATTGATTTATTATACATTTATTACGTGTCGCTCATTCATTGGTTGGTCCATACGCTGATGTGGCGGACTGGGTCCAACTAATAATTTCTCCCTTTCTCCGCTCCAAAAGTTTTATATTATTTTTATTTACTAGCCAGGTGCCATGCAAATTGTTAATCCAATTTTTTCTTTTTTAGATGCTAATCCAATAGAAAACAACTGTTTGACCTGATGATCACAAATCAACCGCACTATTTTTTGCTTTATTATAATTACGATGAAAGTAATAAAAATATAACTTGTCGCAAACAAAACTTATATATGTAAAGATATATAATTCGTTAGTTCACTTTTAAAAAAAATATCGTTTCTATTAATAGGATAGGTAACTTCTTATACCTTATGAATCCAAAATCTTGTTGTGCATAATTATTATTGCAATTCCAATTCCAATATCGATAACGTTAAAGCACTCTACAAAATAACTTTTTGTGTCGAGTGGTATTTGAAGTGAATGCACATCGTGCATTACCGTTGTGAATTTGAGATGTGTTTTTAGATTTAATATAATAATTTTTTTTAGAGTTCATAAATTTCAATAAATTTTTAGAAAATAAAAAATTATAAAATTAATTTCATTAAGTATACATATAAAAATTACAACATTAAAACACGATTTAGAATAAAAAAAAGGGGAATAGATGATATTCGAACTCTATAGTTTAAAAAAAAATGGTAATATAATTTAATTGGATTAATCATACTATATATATATATATATTTAGCACTGAATTGAATTTATAAACGAATTAAGTAAAACCCTATTAAATGGCGATCGGTTACCATACAGTTATTGGTTTTCGCCCCCCAGAAACATAACTACCAAAACCCACATGTATGTGTCCTTCCTTCCCTGCAAACTATTCTAAAACCCCAAAGAAAAGCAAAGCAAGAACCACTATTAGACAAAGAAGAAGAAGAAAATATCGCACAAGCTTTTCCACCATGTCCACTGTTTCTCTTTCCATCTTCTTCTTCTTCTTCCTCGTCTCTCTCATCAACGCCGCCCAACCCCTCACCACGTCCCCCACCGACATTGCCGCTCTCGAGGCCTTCAAGTTCTCCATCAAGCCATCTTCTATCCCGACCTGGTCCTGCCTCGCAACCTGGAACTTCACCGCCGCCGACCCCTGCTCCGTCCCCCGCCGCACCTACTTCACCTGCGGCCTCGCTTGCTCCGACGACTCAACTCCGCGGGTCACCCAACTCACCCTCGATCCCGCCGGTTACTCCGGCGAGCTCACACCTCTCATCTCCAAGCTCACTCAACTGCTCACGCTCGACCTCTCCGACAACTCCTTCTACGGCCCCATCCCTCCTTCGATCACCTCCCTCTCCGCCCTCCACACACTCATCCTCCGATCAAACGCCTTCTCCGGCTCCGTACCTCCGGCAATCACCAATCTCAATAACCTCCAATCTCTTGACCTCTCCTATAATTCTCTTTCCGGGGATCTTCCGAAATCGCTGAATTCGCTCTCCAGCTTGAGGAGGCTGGATCTGAGCTTCAATAAGCTCGCCGGAGGTATCCCGAAGCTGCCACCGAACCTGATTGAGCTCGCTCTCAAGGCCAACGCTCTGTCGGGCCCTCTCGTAAAATCGGCCTTCGATGGGTCGATGCAGCTCCAAGTGGTGGAGCTCAGCCAGAACTCCATCTCTGGCACACTCGACTCCTGGCTCTTCTTCCTCCCCTCCATTCAGCAGGTCGATCTGGCTAATAACAACCTCACACGTGTCAACATCGCCCGTGACAGTGGAATCAGTAATTTGGTCGCTGTCGATCTGGGCTTCAACACCATTCAAGGGTAAGTCAACTCTAACCGACTTTTACCAAAAAACAAAAAAAAACAAAAAAAAACTCTAACCGACTAATCTGTTAATATATATTTCTTCACTTTCTTTTTTTGGTTAAATACTAGCTTCACTAAGTTTCTTCTTTTTAAACCAAAATAAATATTAGCTCAATTTGCGTCACCGTGCAAATAAGAAGCTACATTGTACCTAGTCTATATTTAGACAAAATACCACAAGCGATGTCCAAATTCATAATATAATTACTAATAATTGAAGTATACACATTATTTGCTTTTGTTTTTTTGGTTAAGTTACACATTACTAGCTGAAATATTCACTTTCGTTAAGTAAGTGTGATGCAATTTTGTAAACTAGTTGTATGCTTCAATGTTTGTTTTGCCAAAAAAAAAAACGGAATGAAGTTGGACTAAGCAAATGTTACCTAAACTTTATTTTAGTATGCATTTATTAGCCAAGCTTCAAGGGTAATCAGCATATTCACTTTTTTTTTTTTTTTGGTCATTTTCGTGACCATTTCCATTTAAAAAGACAGGAAAATGCACTTTTTTTTTTGGTCATTTTCGTGACTATTTCCATTTAAAAAGACAGGAAAATGCGACAAAGCCAAGTATTTTTACATGGTCAGATAATTTAAACGAGCAACTTGATCAAATAAAAAGTTTATCTAGTAAGTAGTGAAGTTGAGTTAGCAACTTGATAATTAAGAGAGTTTAATTAGGGTTTATATATATGTATGAATTAATTAAGGAGAGAAAAGCTGCTGGGTCAATTATTAATTTGGTAAAAATCTGGGAAGCTGCAGTAACGTTCCCGTGAACTTGGCCTCGTATCCGCTGCTGTCATCACTGTCGTTACGTCACAACCGTCTTCACGGCGCAATACCGGCGGAGTTGAGCAAGAAGACATCGCTGAGGAGGCTGTTCCTGGACGGCAACTTTCTGATAGGGAAGCCGCCGTCGGGTTTCTTCTCTACGGGGGAGGAGAAAGGATTCTCCGGCAGCCTCGCCGACAACTGCCTAAGAGGATGCCCAGCATCGTCACAGCTCTGCGTGCCTTCCCAGAAGTCAGATGCAGTGTGCAAACAAGCTTATGCTGGAAAACCAAGGTCTTAACGTTGTCACCCTCTTCTGTCAGAAACAAACAAACAAACATATTATTATTGTTATTTATAGTTTTCTTTTTATTAATTATTGCAGTATTTTTGTTTATTACTACTTACTAGTCTAGGATGTGGTGTAGATTATTAAATGAGAGAGGGAATTACTATTTTTACTTATTATTATAAAAACTAGATACTTATCCACGTTACGCGCTGTCGTCGTTTGGATTATAGAATCACATGATTAGGCTGACTCCGAGTATGATACAAGAGCATGATCAACCAGACTCCGATAATAATACAAGACCAGAGCATTATTAGAAAATTTATTTACATTAAGTAACAAAATCTTATTAATTTTTTTTTTTTAAAAAAAATCTTCAAAATTTCAAATAAATGCCTGAAGGACCGGGAGCAAACACGCCCATTAAAGGGCTCCCGGTCACTCGAGCATTTATTTGAAATTTTGAAGATTTTTTTTTAAATTTTAAATAATATTATGTTACTTAATGTAAATAAATTTTCTAATAATGCTCTGGTCTTGTATTATCCTTGGAGTCGGGTTGATCATACTCTTGTATCATACTCGGAGTCAGCCTAGTCATGTGATTCTATAATCCAAACGACAACAGCGCGCACGTGCGTAGCGCGGGCAGGTATCTAGTACAAGTATTAGGAAAATCCACTTAAGTGGATACAAAGATGTTGATTTAACTTTGTTTAGATTTTTATCTCTCTTTGTGTATATGATGTATGTTCTGTTAATTATATTTGCAGTGAAAATAATATACTGAAAATAATTGAAGTGTATACTTCAATTTCTCCCGTATGTGGAAAATTAAAAAATGTTAATAAAATTTTGTTTACGATTGTAGACATATGTGTTTAGTGCAATAGTATGGTGTTCTATTATAATTAGGGTTAAGAACACAATAGGGGCCTGAATGTTTGCCCATGTTGCCAAAAGGGGTCTGAATTGAAAAAACGTATTATTAAGGGTCTGAATTTTGAGTTTTGTTGATAATCAAGTTTCCGTCCAAATTTGCTGTTAAATGTAACGGAAACACGTGAAATGACAGAATTACCCTTTTGCAATTATTATACAATTTATCAGTTTAATTAATGAAATGTGAAATGTCTAAAATACCTTTACACATTAATTATGCCCTAAGGCCACCACGGCCACGGCCACCGACCACCACCCCCAGCTCCGGCGAACACCACCCCAGCTCCGGCGACCTGAACCCCCCTCCGGTGACCCAAAAAAGCCCTGGTCGGAGCCAAAAAGCTCTCATCGGAGCTCCAAAGCTCCGATCGGAGCTTTGTCTCCGATTGGAGCTCTGATCTGAGCCTTTTGGCTCCGATCGGAGCTTTTTTGGGTCACCGGACGGGAGGTTAGGGTCGCCAGAGCTGGGGTGGTGGTCGCCGGAGATGGATGGTGGTCTCCGGAGCCGGGTAGTGGTGGTCGCCGGAGCTGTGGTGGCTTAAATGGTATTTTCGTCTTTTTAGGTCAAACAAGTGAGGGACACACTTTGGTCAAAGGGCATTTTCGGGTTTTCAAATTATTTTTGGTCACATGCCAAGCATGTGACCACTTTCCGTCACTTTTAACAGAAAAAATAGACGGAGACCTCACTTATACACAAAACTCAAAATTCAGGCCCTTAATAATACGTGTTTTCAATTCAGACCCCTTTTGGCAACATGGGCAAACATTCAGGCCCCTATTGTGTTCTTAAACCTTATAATTATGTTGAGAGCTATTATGCTACTATTTATTTTAGCTTTTTTTGGTCAGTATTAATAGGGTAGTAATTATAGTTATAAATGAAAATATACAATAAAATATAGTAGTTGTAATAAAGAAAATCATTGGAAAATAAAGAATTGAAAATCTAGTTACGATTAAATTGAGAATATAATAAAGCTAAAAAAATCTAAGATAACAATACATTTTGGAAGACGACATTTCGAGTATATATACTGGTAAACCCTTGAAACTCTCCTTTCTTAACCAAGACCTTGGTTGAAGATTCTACAGTACCGCGTGATAACACAACATCTATTATATAATGTCATAGAAGTCCAAATAATTCTACTGTGATTTTATTTTAATTTTTTTTTTTTTAGTTTTATAACATTGTGTTGCTATTATATCATCTCGTAGTCAGCAGATCATGTCCTTATATTTTACCTTTGAATTCTGACTGATCATGCACATATATAATCCTCAACGAAAACGTGCAAATGCGTAGCGCATATCGGTATCCAATATAAACATTAGAGAAATAAACTTAAGGATTAACAACACTTATTTAATTTATTTATTATAAACATATATACAAATTATTGTAAAGCATTTATTATAATTATTTCGATTTCTATTAGAGCTATCTTTTTTTCTTTCCTTTGTTCAATTTTATTTTGGTTAACATTAGATTGGATGGAAAATACTCTCCAAAAAATAAATACGTACTATAAATTACATACTAATATAGTCTAACTTTTCTATCTTAATCGAAACTCAATTAATCGGAAAGGAAGCATACTAAAAAAATATACAAAAAATAAGGCAAACTTAGAAACAATCCTCAACCATGATTTACTCAAAATATAAATTAATCAAATTTTATTCTTTTGGAAAAAAAAAATTTCAATTCATCCAAAATTAAAAAGTTGAATTTCAATCTAACGTTTACATGGTAAGATTTAGTTGTTCTCTACGATATGTAATATTCTACATACTTACAATATCTTACTTTGTTAATGCATTTTTCACCATTTATTAGCGGTAATGCTATGACAAAAAAGCAAATGGTTGTGATGCTGTGAAATTTCTCAAGCGGCTTAGGAGGAGATCAAGGTCATTTGGCAACCAATTTATGCACCATATATAATTCAGACTCCGCATATATTCACATCCCATTCACAGAAACTGCTAAATAATGAATGGTCCTATATGTTGATCTCCACCTTTTGAGTTGAGTGAGTGTTACAATTGTTATACATGACTCTTAAGTTGCCGAATTTAAGGAGCTAAAATCTAGCTTCATCATATTCTCAGAATGTTGAATTATGCATTTGGAGCAACTACGCAAATACATCGGATGCATGCAAATGTAGAATTTGATTTCCTTAACTACATCACATTCATCTCGTGCATTATGATGGTAAGCTTACATTTTCAATAAACATTATCTGATTAACTCAAAATAACCAAAAAAAAAAAAAAAGATAGTTGTAGCGTCTAAATTGATGTAAGTTTGATACTTTTATCTTGTCATTTTAGTGAAACTTGTATTGAATTTTTTTTTTATGATTAGCTAAATTAAGGTTGAGGGTGTATATAAGATAGTGTTTAGGCCACATGATTTCGAGAAGGAATCTTCGAGATAAATTTTAAAAAAAATATATGAAAACTCGTAACGTTTTTCAATTCCAATAGTTTACACTCTCTACCTTATATACATTTTACATTATTCAAGCCAAAAAATATTATATAATTAAGAACTCATAATTCGAAAAAAAAAAAGGACTAATATAGGTGAGGATAAAAAACAATCAGGAAATGTTTATTGTTATGAAACATCTGGTACATGCTGCAAGGAATGATGTCCAACTTTTTGATCTCTGGATTATCTAAACGTCCATCAAATGTTCTTGGAACCAAACTTTCTCCAAGTTTTTAATATCTCTGGGTTATCCAAATTCCACCAAATATTCTTGGATGCAATTTTCGGTGATCATACTGAATCAAGAGCTGACCACTTATCTAGAAATAATAAAATGTCACGATCACTAAAAAATCTATCATAAGCCAATATATTAATATCCACAAAATTAGCCAAATTCTCTAGTATTTAACACTCTAAATGCCAAAAGAATATAATAAAGCACACAAAAATCTACTAGTGCACTTGTAGCCACATCAAAATCTAGCTGCAATGCTAATGAGTGGCACGTATCATGACTCTTTTCATCTCTTAGGAAACAAAAAGATTGTTACCGTAACTTCTAAAAATGGGATAGTAATAAAAGAATGGGCAAAACATGTACACAACTGAAGAAAACATTCACATGTTCCAATCTGAGAGGGATATATTTATAATCAGTCGGGCTATGAGAAATTTGTCAACTGAACAGAAGGTGGGTAGAAAATGGTGCATTTATTTTAAATATGCACCCAATTTGAGAATAGCAAACAGTTAACATTAACAACAAAATTAGATGAAGTAATGCGCTAAAAAATTAAAATCATAAAAGGCAATGTATCAAAATATGTCATGAAATTCTCTTCAGCTCTATATGCATTAATGACTACTATATATCCATAATAGTGTCAACAATTGAATTGGCTATTTACGTATATATGCCAAATATATAGATAACCAAAAAAAAAAAAAAATTGTACTGATTTCTCTTTATGCATTAATCAATCAACATTAAATATAAACATCATTCCTATCACATACACATCAGAAAAAGAACGGTTTGTCTAACATCATTTTAAAGTATCAGTGCTTTTATGCATTATTTTTGTTTAGAAATCATTTTATTTATAGTTTAATTTTTCAATTTTAAGAGCATTATACTATGTCTCTTATTAGTAATTATTTCATTTTTATTTTTGCCTCCGAATATTTTTTTTTTGTATTTTTTTAAATGTTAATTTTATTTTCTACAATGTAAACCTTAACATTTAAATTAAAAAAAAAAATCTTAAAATTCACTTTATAACCATTGTGATTATTCTGTTTAATTGTACTGATTTCTCTTTATGCATTAATCAATCAACATTAAATATAAACATCATTCCTATCACATACACATCAGAAAAAGAAGGAACCCATAAATGAAATTTTTTGGGTCATAAAGAGTAAATTACATACCAATAAGTATCACCATCTGGAATTGGACTACCAATAATGCAATAAGAATCCAAGTCACCTATTCCAGTCACCACTCCGGTACAACTGCAACCAATGCATATTTAAAAGGTGTTCAAAGTAAAAATACTTTTGGCGTAAGACAATTAAAACTCGACACTAAAATAAAATTTATAAATCTTCTTTCAAGATTATCATAATCCATATCATTGAGAAAAAAAAAAAGTTCTATGAAATTAATTACAGTAGCCGTTCTAGACATAAATTGGAAAATGAGGTCAACTTTTTTGAAATAATAGTAAAGAAATTAAGAGAAAATACTTGGTGATTTACGTATCAGAAATCAAGTAAAATCAGTTTTTAAGTAAAATTCAAGTACCTATTTCTTGGTTAACTTGACTTTCATAAAGTAAAACTCTGTACCTAGTCGGAGGAGTAATAATACCCAAATTGCAGAGCAAGGGTGAGATCATTAGCAGAAATATAACAGATGAACATAGTGGAAGCTAATTCAATCTACACTGTAACAAACCTTGGATATCTAACCTACATGGAATAGAAACCAATAGTAAGAAACAACTTCGTAAATGTATAACCTAGCCTGGAAAAAAAAATTCAAAAGACCACAAACATCAAACAGTTTAGATTGAAGCATTCCCGAAAGAACTGGAATTAATTCTAGGAAAAAAACTGAATTCTACCAAATATCTAGAAAAAGTAACATTTACACAAAATCTTCCATTGAAGTATATTAACACTATATTAATCACACAAACTGAAAAAAAAAACCCCGTAAATGAAAGGTAATTGTTCTAACCTTTTTCCGGAGCATCATCCATTTCATTGAGAAAAAAAATGTATATGAAATTAAAAAGGAAAAGAATGACAACTTGTCAAAGATACAAAATCCAAGTCAATATCATACCATCTAATTAATGATTACGGGCTACTACTGTTTGATTACGGGGAGTAATCATTACAGACATTAAATCGTAGTACATGCTAGTAATCGAAATTACGCAGCGGAAGATTCGCACATACCTCAAACAATGTCAGTAGTCCCAAGATCCTTCTTGCAGGGAGTTCACGATCCTCCGGTCGGCACCCGTAGATGTTCTGGTTAAGGAAGCCCTACGCGGTATGTTCTCTACAGCAAAGCCTCTGATTGATTCTTGGCAAGGGGACAGATCTCTGGAGTGTTTGCTAAAAGCAAATTGGCACACCCTTTAGTGACAATAGGTTCGGCCGGATATAGGTGTTTCTGGGGGAGGGTTTTCTCTTAAAACACCACTTAAAGGGGATTGTGATTAACCTTAATGAAACCCCTAACTCCCCATATATATAGGAGGAGTAAAGTGGACAAAAGTCCACTTTAACCCCTCCTAGGGTTTCGGCCGGCCACACATGTATAGGGAGGCCCAATTTTGGGCCTCTCATGTCAATTGAGATTTGGGTCTAGCCCAATTACCCTAATTTGACATGTACCTAATTTCCTTATGTAAACTATTCGCGTACTGAAACATAAACCAGATTTCCTTCTAAAAAAAAGGAATATCTCCCAAAATAAGTCTTTTTCATTTCACGAGGTACAACTAAAAATAGTATCTCCTTGAGACGGGAGAAGATTCTCTTTGAAAATGAGTTTTGTTCCATCAGCTAAAGCTTGAAGAAATCGAACTTTAAAAGGAATTATTTTGATTCAACCATCTCTTTTTTGACTTGCTTAGTTGAATTTTACATATTATGGGCTACCAATTACGGCACCCATCAACATATGCTTACAGCTCCCACTCACCGGATTGGGAGGGTGCCTGTTAATGTATTGTCGTCCAAATCTACATCAACATTTCACTCCTTCGATTTGGTCCTTGCTTCCGAACAGTTCATACGAGGTTTGTCGTGCGACCGGCGGATACGACGGGCATCGTGCTACTCATCTGTTAGGAGTATTGTAGCGCCCGTGGAACGTTGCTTCCCTTTTCTCTAATCAAACTGTTATAAACAACATTTATATAGTACCACACTGTATCCTAGGTCAACTGATAATTCTCATTCTGTCTAGCTTCCACATATGAACACTTCTCTAAGGCATCCGTACAAGTATTCACAACCTTCAACTAATATCCGGTTGGTGGCCACCTAGTGAATACAAGAGTTGGTGAATTACATGTGAACTTGACCATCCCCATCGCTCATATCCTCAGTCAAACCCAACCGGTTTCCAAAGACGTGGTCACTGGGCCTTTTTGTTCAGCACTACGCTCGTACGCCGGGAAGCGAGCATTGAGCCTGACCTTAGATATGACTTCTGAGTCCGTGAGGATAATTTAGGTGCCTCTTCATAAGGCTCATGGGATCAATCACACGCTCGAGGTGAAGAAGTTTGCGCCCGGCAGAATCACGATGATTCTTTCTTAGCACAACCGAGCTGTGACCCCGTGGTCGAACGTGGCACACGTAGTATGAAGCACGCGTTGATAGCATACCTGAACCTTTTGGGTTGACAGGAAAGGGATATGTCAATCATGCTATCACAGATTCTCATCGGGCCCAGAATGCGGTTAAATGACGAACGAAGTTCATCACGGCGATATGCAAAACGAAGATCATGTCGAGTTACTTCGAAACTAGATAATCGTTTTTCTTAATCAGGTTTATCCCCCTGACTCTTAACCAGTCTTGCTTGGTAAAGGCCTCCTTCCACCGCAAAACTACCGTACATGTGTGACTAGGTAAGGCCCACATTCGACATAGTTTGGCAGAGGATTGCGTCCTCCTATGACTTAGTTTATAGACCGTAAATCTGATGTAATCAAAACATTATGACGTCGATTGATCATAAACTCAGTTGTAATTCTTTCGCTTACAAAATGTAACTTTCTAATATCAAAATGTTATCACAGATACTTTCCATTTCTAAACCCTACGCAATCCAAGCAGTTTTATGTGCTTTCGAATATCTCCCTGCGTAGTGGTTTAGTTAATGGGTCTGCAATCATATTATCAGTGGACAAGTATTCCATAGTGATTATATTGTCTTCTACCATAGATTTAGCATAAAAATATTTCACATCAATGTGTTTGGACCTACTATGGTACTTCGGATTCTTAACTGCCGCAATGGTTGCTTGACTGTCAGAGAAGACCTTCACAGGTTTATTCTCGACATCGTCACCAAGCAGTGCAGTTAGAAGCCTTTTGAGCGAGACAGCTTCTAGTGCATTCTTAGAGAGAGCTACGAATTCCGATTCCATCGTGGATAGCGCGACACGGGTTTGCTTCTTGCTCGTCATGAAATGACGACATTAGCAAGGAGGAACACTCCCCCTGTGGTGGACTTACGATCATCCTGATCGCCACCATGGTCGGCGTCACTGTAACCGGTTAATTCTAACTTCTTGCCCTCATAGCACAACGCGTAGTTGGCAGTACCTTTCAGATAAAGAATTATTCGTTTTACATCCTTTAAATGTTTATAGCCAGGATCTGATTGGAAACGTGCTACTAGGCCCACAGGGTAACAGATACCCGGACGGGTGCATTGCATGGCATACATCAAACTACTGACCATGCTTAAATACTCCGCACCCTTCATCTGTTCACGCTCTACCAGGTTCTTGGAGCCGTCACGTTTTGACAGTGCGCACCCAAACACCACCGGCGTATCCACGAGTTTGGTATCCTGTAATCTGAATCTTTTTAACAGTTTGTTGATATAAGATTCTTGAGATAGACATAATTTCCGGGTAGCTCGATGTCTAGAAATTTTAATGCCTAAGATATATGTGGCCTCTCCCATGTCTTTCATCTCAAATACATATGCCAATCAGGACTTTGACTTGTTCATAAAACTCACGTTGTATGCGGCAATAAATATGTCGTCCACGTATAAGGTTAAGATGACATACTTAGACCCGGAGGTTTTATAATACACGCACGGATCCTAGTGAAGATTCACGAATCCGTTTCCTACGATTTCCTTGTGGAATCTGCGGTACCATTGCCGAGACGACTGTTTAAGACCGTAGATGGACCTTTGGAGTTTACAAACTTTTACGTTCGTTACTAGGAGTAATGAAACCCTCTGATTGCTCCATGTAGATCTTTTCCTCAGGTTTTCGTGGAGGAATGCAGTTTTAACATTCATTTGGTGCAGCTCGAGATTGAGACTTGCGACCAAGACCATGAATGGCCCTAACCGTGGTTTTACGCACAGTTAGTGAGTTTGTTTTGTCAAAATCGACTCCGTGAATTTGGGTACAGCCTTTCGCAATAAGTCGAGCTTTTATACCGTTCGACCTTTTCCATCAGTGGTGAGCCTTCTTTCAGGACTCACCGTATCCTTATGCCCATGTGGTTAACAGGTAAATCAACTATTGACTATAATGGCTTCATTTAGGCGATCTCTCTCATTTATTAATTTCCTCCATTTCTTTACTTGAGGTCTTTCCAATGCAGTCCAACAGTTGCTAGAGTGAGGTCATCACCCTTCTAGATGAGATACTTCTTTGGAGAAGTTCGATGCCTTTGACTTTTGTCTAGGCTTGTTTATCTCGTCTTTGAGTCTTATCGTCTCTCCCACTCGGAATGATGCCTCTTATCGGAGCATTTCTTCCAATTGGGATCAATTCTCCCACTCGAAATAACGCTTCTTATCGGAGCATCATTTCTATTGGGTACAATAGCAATGCTTGAACCCTAACCAACAGCTTTCCTTTGACGACTTATCGGTCTCGGAGTTTTACTTCCAAGATGAATTCCTTGATCACTAGTATCTGGAACCAAGTTTGTCGGATCACTCCCACTGGGAACAATGGGTAGTATAGGTAGTTGTGGCAATCCTGGTTCAGCATTGCGATAATCAGGTTCAACTTGATTCGTCCAAACAGCAACTGTGATTTCATGTGGTATGTGTTTATTCCTCCCACTGGATTTATTATATCATTTACCATGTCATTCACTCAAGTTGCTGGTTCAAATATATCCCACTCGAATTAACTGGGACCTGATACCGTAATCTTGCTCCTGATATGATCAAGATTCATAATTCTGAAAACTGTCAACGCATCGGAAAATTCATCCTCAAGTATGTAATGTTTACATGTTTGAGCACGGTTCCATGTCCTTAAGCTGAAAAACATGTACTTTCAAAGAGTAGTTAACATAATCCTGTCCTAAATACGTGTTTAATGCGCAAATTAATGTCGCATGGTGATATGATTTAACTCATTATCACTCTTCAACTTTTATGGTGACGTGTTATATCGATTTCAGTGGGACACACTACATGAATGTGAGTCACTTCTCATCATTCCTTAGAGAACATCTGATTAAGTGACTCTAACATTATGTTTATAAACTATGCTTCCAAAAGTGTGTGAATTGATTTGAATGCCTAGCCTGACTTGTCGTTCTAGGCGTACGAAAGGAAAATCGTTTAACCGACTTCATCCTTCTTCGTTTGCAAACTTATCTCAGATATTTTATCCCATCTCTGAACTGAGCATTTCAGGTTTTTACCTTATGTGTCAGTTGATACTTTTACAAGGTCGTGGTAGCTTTCCGAAGCCTACTTCTTACCGATTTAAACGTTATCCGAAGGAATGCAGACGAAAATTCAACACATCATCATTTAAACACTTCATTATTAAACTCATACTTTGAAACGATGTGTTCCTTTTTCGAGGTCCACTTGGTTACGATGTGTTCATTATCAACACAGCAATTTTACTGAAGTTTTAACCATTGGTTAAATCGTTTCATTTCTGAATTTAATTCAATTTAATCCAACCAGTTTTAAACATGATTAATATTACAGTTTGTTTCATTCAATGGAGTATTAACAAAGAAAGAGTTAGAATCAGTTAATTCTTACAGCTACGCAATCGATGGATTTTAATGGCATCTTGATTTTACTCAAATGATTAGATGTAGGATTAAAATGTATGGAGTTGTTTGATCTTATTGTTTCGGTTTACTTACTTTTCGGATCGATCTCGTTTCTAGCCAAGTCAATTAATTTTGACAAGCAGAACACATTTCGAATCGAATGGTAACTAAATTATTCAAAAGATTCCGAAATATCAATAACCAAAATTCAACAAAACGAACATATAAGAGAAATAACGACGATGATTTTAGAATCCAGATCATCCACGAAGCTTTAAGAGATAAAAGGTAGAGCGTTGGGAGGATTTAAATGAGACATATGTTGTTTTTTTATCACTGGAGTTCATCACACCGTATTTTTGTTTGAGGACCAAAATGATGATCCTGTTTCCTCTGCATCTCCCCTTGATCTCTTTCGGTGAAGCATAGAAGAATCCTCCAATCTCTTTTGTTTGCTTTCAACAAACAGGTCAGTGATAAACTTAATTGATTAAATCAATTAACCGAGCCCGTCTTCGTTGGCCAACCAAGATAGAGGGTACCTTTGTGTTATACTGAGTATCTTTCTATAATTCGATCTCTTGTTCGTAAGATCTGATGTGGGTTTTACACCTACATCTTGGGAAATAAGGGCAACATACTCAAACAACACTCTCCTGGCTTCGGCTGCCCTTCCTTCATCGAAGCGGAGTCTAATGGCACACCAAAGTTGAAGAGCACTTAATTTGAGTTTGAAGTCCTCTGCAACCTCTCTGTCCAAGGCTGCCAGTATCACCTCACAAGCTCTCCGAACTGCAAAGCTCCTTAAGTTATCGGGGTATGTAAGGACGCATTGTTTATTCACCCATGTCCTCCCTTTATTCACGTCAATATACGTATGTATACTTTCATCGAAAAATATTTCTCTTACATATTCAGTCCATGCATCCCAATCCACGCCATCCAGATTGCGAGGCTTGTAGAAGCGAACCGATCCAGCCATGAAAACTAACACTTTGATAATCAAGCAAAATCAGGGAGACAATAACATTTTGAGAAAGAAATGCATACATCAGATATCTATTAAGATTGAATCCGACAAATAATGATCCCTCAGTCATCTAAACCAACCGACCACCAGTAAACCAATGGAAGATGGCTGTGAAAGAGTTCACATTACCGTCGTTTTCAATCCAATAGATCAGTCTTTTAAAACGTATTTAATCGCAAATTACCTGAACAGGGATTTTTAAAACAAGCATACCCGATCTTGGCTTTCCCAAGGCTCTTTTTATTTTGGAAAAATATTACGATGAATTCACTCATGCATATATAATTCTACTATCCATGCAAATTATCATATGCCAGTAACATTCATCATACAAACCACATTCATGCTTACGCGTCATGCTTCTAATGTTCCGAGGAACTCATGTTTGCATACATAATTCTACTTCCATATAAATTATCAAATGCAACTACATCCTCAACATTCTAGCATACGTGTCAAACATGAAAGTTCCACAACAATCATACATATTTGGCGATTGGTTTTTGATTTTAAAATAATTTTAAACATTAGTGGCTGATTTGCAATTCTTGTTTATATTCAATCACGCAACATTCTAGACATAAATCCTAGGCATTTTCAACCATCACAACATGTCTATCCTAGTGCGCATTCCATATATTTAGCCAGGGCTCAGCCCACAATAAGCAATATCCAGCTAGCTTAACTCAGTCAAGACAACATTTCTAATCATACATTAATATATATTGAATAATAAACAATTGCAATTCAGCCCTCTAATTATACCAGTCCCAAAAACATGTATCTCCGAGATCCATCCCATAATCAAAACAAGACATAAAGGTTAGCAAACCTTGAGCACTGTGTAGGCCTATTAAGGTTCAAAACATTTGGATTTTAAAACTTGACCTCCCTATTTTAATTGACTTGAATTCGGTTTTAAAAATATGGTTCGATTCAGTCAATTTCAGTATGATTTGGCCGGTTCGGTTCAGAAAATTCGATTCGAAAATAAAATTCTGGTTCGGTTCGGTCCGATTTTTAATTTTAAAATCTGGTTAGGTCCGAACCAGTCCAATAAAATAGGGTTCGGTTCTGTTCAACACACAAAACCGGTTTGGTTAGATCCACTTAGTTACCCCAGACCGACCCGACCCGATTAGGTCAAACCGATTGAGAAAACCCGGTTTGATTTAAATTCGTCCCGGTTTGACATATTGGACCGACCCAATAATTAAAATTTAAAAGGTTGGGCCGAAATGTTTACTTGTGGCCCAAGTAGGGTTTTAAAGTCCAAAAATATTTAACATAGCCACCAAGTAACATTAACTATAAAATAATTTCCAATATTATATATATATATTTCGGCCAATATTACTACATATATATATATATTTATTGCTAAGATTCTATCTTTAAAATAAAATCAATCAACAATATATATATGTTTGTGTGTAAAATTCGGCACATATATAAATATATATATATATATTTTATTTATTGTCAATATCTTAAATAGAGAAACAAATATACTGACAATATTTTCTCAATATTTTAGGTAACTAAATCTATCAATAATATCTTTAACCCTATTAAATATTTAGATATATTGATAGTTATATATATTTCTATATATTAATGTGAATCTATACTAATGTTCCCAATTATAGATATACTGTTACCTAGTTTAAAAATTTAAATATGGTAAACAATATTATTTAAATATGTGGCCGAAAATTTTGTTGCTTGGGGACCAAGAAATTTACCTAAAATTTCAGGCACTAACAAATAATTGGGAACAAGTGGTCAAATTTTAATATCAAATTTTAATAAGATCTACAATCCAATGTTTGATTTTGATAAATATCACCTTTTTCTTGAAGATCATGAACATCAAATTAACCAAGAACATCATGAAAATTTCGGACCACCCTAAACATAAAAATTTGAAATTTTAAAATCCTTCTTTTTAAAATTTCGGTCCGAAAATTTTAAAACTTTCAAGAACACCAATTTCAATTTATCAAAATCATGAACTCCTAACTTGGCTCTGATACCATTGTTAGATTACGGGGAGTAATCACTACGGACATTAAATCGTAGTACATGCTAGTAATCGAAATTACGCAGCTGAAGATTCACACATACCTCAAGCAATGTCAGTAGTCCCAAGATCCTTCCTGCAGGGAGTTCACGATCCTCCAGTCGGCACCCGTAGCGGTTCTGGTTAAGGAAGCCCTACACGGTATGTTATCCACAACAAATCCTCTGATCGATTCTTGGCAAGGGGACAGATCTCTGGAGTGTTGCTAGAAAGCAAATTGGCACACCCTTTGGTGACTATAGGTTCGGCCGGCTATAGGTGTTTCTGGGGGAGGGTTTTCACTCAAAACACTACTTAAACGGAATTGTGATTAACCTTAATAAAACCCTAACTCCCCATATATATAGGAGGAGTAAAGTGGACAAAAGTCCACTTTAATCCCTCCTAGGGTTTCGGCCGGCCACATGTATAGGGAGGCCCAATTTTGGGCCTCTCATGTCAATTAGGATTTGGGTCTAGCCCAATTACCCTAATGTTACATGTACCTAATTTCCTTAAGTAAACTATACATATTATGGGTTACCAATTACGGCCGCCATCACCATATGCTTACAACTACTGCTGCAGTTTCTGGGAGCGGATAGGGAGTGTGAGCAATGTTGGATCACGGGCGAAGCTCCGTTACGTCCTTGACGGAATGCTCTGGACTCCTGGGCTCCGCGTAATCCTGCAAAAGGGGATGACCTGGGTGGTGACCCAGAATCCCTCTCCGATGCTTAAATGAGTATGTATCAATGGGGTGGCAGCAATATTCTAAGTGCGTATTAGAGAGTATGCGTTTTATGGGGTAACCTCCTCCTTTATATAGAGGGAGGAGTTGCCCAGTTACCTGTGACCATACTTGGCCGTTGTACCCATGATTCCGTGTATCTCGCCATGATTCCGCATATCTCGGTTAGGATTCCATATATCTCGCCCCACGCTCCGCGTATCTTACACGTACTCCGCGTATCTCGGGCACGCCCTGCGTATCTCGGGGGATCTATCTTTATCTCTAACCGTCTCCCACTACTCTATATAGTAGGCGGGTTTCTCGGTCTTTATACTCTGATCACAAGTCCCGACTCCTGTCGGAGACTCCAGAGTTGTCTCATTCTAGATCACCACCCAGGACCTTCAGTCTCTACGGGACAGGTCCAGCCTCTGCGGGGCTTTATTATCGGGGCCTTTACTAAGGCATATCGGGGCCTACTCAGAGGCTTCTTGTCGGGAGCATTCAGCTTCATACATCGGGACTACTAAAGTCGGGACCCTTCATACTGGGCCTCTGGGCCTTCCAGGCTTTTCACGAGGCCAACTGGACCTACTCGCCGTCCATTGGCTGTTAACGGGGCTAACGATTACATCGGAACCCATCATTTGCCCCTAAGACATGGGGGACTTTTAGTTCATCATGTCTTTCAGTTCAGATCTTCTGACCTCTTTGTCGGAGGCTTTTGTCTTCATACCTCCCGATACCGCCGTCGGGGGCTTTTATCTTTACATTTCTTGATACCTCAGCCAGAGGCTTTTGTCTTCATACCTCCCGATACCGCCGTCGGGGGCTTTTGCCTTGCGTGTGATTGTTGTGTAACAGAGTCTCTTACTCATGATTACCTTGGGCCCACCAGACCCCCATGGGCAGTTGCCAAATCCGAGGAGACTCCTCAGTTACTGTAGCATTAAATGCCTGGGGATAAGGAAACGACGTTTAAACCGGCGTGACTGTTGCTTTCTGAAAAAGGCAGCTGTGACGTCACTCACGTCCCTTCCGTACCTATAATCTCGGTGATTAAGATCGTGTCATTTTCTCTTCAACGGTGCAGATCAAGCCCATCCAGCTGTCTCTTCCGTACCGTCTCCATGATTTCAACGATTATGATCAAATCGTTTCATCTTCAACGGTCAAGATTAAGTCCCTCCAGTCGTTCTTTTGCTTATAAAAGCTCAAACCCTGGAATTATTCACTTCTTCTGCACTCTCTCGATTTCTGCTGTTCTTGCATTCCAAGCTTCTCCTCCAAGTTCTTCCTGCTGCTCAAGTGATCCCAGGCATTCAGCTCTTCCGATCTTCCTTCATCTTTCCTCACCGATCACCAATCATGTCTGGTAAGGACTTCCTTCTATGTTTTCATGATTTACTTGATGTTTGTTCTCCTTTTCTCAAATCTTCTTGTTTGCAACCGTTTTAGACGAAGCTAGTTCTGAGGCTAGGGCTCCTTTCACTTTTGAACTCGCTGTCAAAGAGATTTCTGAGGCTTCATATGAGGTTGCCCTTAGAGAGGGGTGTATTAACTCAGATTGGGAACCTCGTTTCCCGTATGAGTCCCAGCCTGCCGTCAGAAGGAAGCACATCGTTACGCGTCCTCGGGCAGGGGAAGTGTTCGTCTCCGCCGGACAAATAAGCGCGGGGATTCGGTTCCCCTTCTGCGGAAATTTGGTGGAGATGTGCAACTTATACCAAACGCACCCTTGTACCTTCTCTCCACACGCCATCCGCGTGTGGAATGCCTTTCAACTCCTATGCCATCGCCAACAGTGGACGTACAGTCTATTACTTTTCCGCACCTTCTACGGCATGAAGTGCAACAAGGCTGGTGTCTGCTCCTTCTCCCCCCGACTCCCCAAGTGGACAAAGGAGCAACTTTCCCGTTTCGGCTAGGATAGCGAAACTTGGAAGTTCCATAAGGATCGGGTGCTGATTCGCGACTCGGGGTCTGACAACAGCGGATGGAAGAAGTACTACTTCTTCGTCCAACACAGCTCTGTCCCGTGGCCTCAACGGGAGGTCGTGGCAGACCCTGCCCCCAAGCTTCTAGACTACACTGATGATGATCTCAATACTCTCCAAATGGTTCAGCTCTACCGTTGGGGAGACAACTTCATACCCCTCGATGCCAACAAGCTCCAGGAGAAGGACTTGATTATTATCGGAGTCCGACTCCTTGACTCTGTTTCCAAATATTTGGTCATCTGGGTAATACTTCTAACCATCTTGTCTTTTACTTTTGCAGCCAAGAAGGCTTCTCTGCTGACTCATCTCATTATGCAGCAGGGCGAGACTGATGCCGTCCAGAGTGGCTCCAAGCGGAAGCGAAAGCCGGTGAAGAAGGGCGCTTCCTCTTCCGCTCCTCTGTCTGCTGCTCCTCCCACCGAAGAGCAGGTCGTGGCCAAGAAGGCCAGGAGGGAGGAGATAGATCGGGCCTTCGGGGCTACCACCGTCGAGGAAGGTAAGCGCGTTCGTCGTGCAATTAAAAGATATAAGAAATTGGTTCCCAAGGAGTTTATCCCCGCTGATCTGGAATCGCGGGTTCGGGAAATTAAATACATCCTTCAAGGAGAAGTCCCCCGCGTTCTCAAGGCGGGATATTACAACTTCTTTGGGAAAGACCAGCATGTCGAACGTCAAATTCTCTGGTGTCCTGGCGGAATTCTTCCTGACTATGTTCGTCCTGCCACCGCAGGTCCATCGGAGACTCCTGCTCCGACGGAGGCTGTTACTCCAGCGGAGACTGCGGCTCCGCAAGAACTGATGCTGGAGGATGTCCCGGCGGATGCTCAGTTCCGTCGGGTGACTGATTTGGAGGCCTCTCCTTCTGTCGAAGAGCCTGACGAGGGGGGCCTACTTCCCCGCGGAAGGTCAGGGCCAAGGAGCATGAGGCCCGCCGTGAGGGACGTGTCCCGGAGTCCTCCTCCTGCTTTCCGCACTCCTACTCCCGAGCCTCCTCCGACCGAGGTAGCTCCTCCCACCGATGATGCCGAGGTTATCCCTCGTCTTCCGATGGATGATGTTTACAAGATTTACACCCCGACCAGGCGACGGTTCCCTGGCGTCCGATCGAATCCCTCCAAGGGTTTTCAGTTCGACGGGATAATCTTCAGCCTGACTTGGCCCTGCATCTGCTGGCAGGGTCAATTCCTCCCGCTTTGAGACAGCCGCTTTGCTTGACGCGGGAGGACATCGAAGAGGAGTTCCGCTCCATGGCCGTCCGTCGGATGGAGGTAATACTTTACCTTTGTTTGTTTTCTTCCTTATTTCTGCTTTCGACCATCGAATTCTAATCTTTTTTCCCTTCGCCTTAGGAAACTGCGGACCAGCAGCGTTGTTTCACCATCGCCTTGGCTCTGAAGAGTGCTTTGGAGGAGGCTGAAGCTAAGTCGGACCCTGATGCATTAGCCAAGCTTCAGGTGGAGCTCGACGAGGCGGTGGCGGCCAAGAACAAGATGGCTTCGGACCTGCTCAAGAAGGTTCAAGATCATGAGGCTGTCATGCGTCGGGAGCGGAAGATGGTCCAGGTGGAGCAGCAGCGGAATGAGGCGGAAAAGAAGCAGCTCATTCACGAGAAGGGCGTCTTCGCGGATCTTCTCGCGGAGGCCAAGGCGAGGTTTGAGGCGGAGAGGGCTGAGTTCTCTGCCAAGCTGGCTGAGGCAAAGGCTCAAGGCCTCGAGGAGGGCCGCCTGCAGGGCCGCGAGGAAGGTCTCCAGCAGGGTCGTGAAGAGGGCCGCCTACAGGGCCGCGGGGAGTATCGGAACTCTGAAGAATTCAAGGTGGCTGCTGTAGAGTTCTGCAAGTCCGAGGTGGAGGATGTTTTGTACAACGCTGTCGAGGAACTCTACACAGCCTACGCGGATTCCATTGACTTCACGAAGTCCGAGACTCTTGCCCCTGTCGCGGAGAAGTACTTCAACCTCCCCGCGGAGAGTGAAGAGGCTGCTGCTGTGGACCCGACTCCGCCGGCTGCGGAGCCTTCTGCCCAGGCCCCTCCGAACCTTGCTCCCTCCGATGCTGCTGAGGATCCATCTTCCAACAAGGACCAAGTCTAATGTTACATCTTTTTAGTCCTTGTAGTTTTTTCTCCTTCGTCTTTTGTATCAGAACTCCTAGGCCTTCGAGCCTTTATATAAGGAATTTCTTTCATCTGTCTTGGTTTCGATAATCATTCGCACTTATTTAAAGCGGCTTTAAACTCGTTACTCAGAACGTTCCGATGCACCATTTGAGATGACTTCATACGTCCTTCCGACGCTTGACTCGGGACTTTACCATTTAAGGTTTCTCGTCCAATCGGGACTTCACCACTTAAGGTTTCTCGTCCAAAATCGGAACTTCACCACTTAAGGCTTCTCGTCCAAAATCGGGACTTCACCACTTAAGGTTTCTCGCCCCCGCCTTTCAAGGCCATTTTTCACACCCTTTAGGGCTTTTGTCGCACCAACTCTGACGACCTCGATCGTACCCTTTAAGGGCTTTTATCGCGTCTTTATCAGACGACTTTCGCGGACCTGTTAAGGCTTTTTCATACCCGTTAAGGCTTTTGGCCGCATCATATAGACGACTTACGCGGACCTGCTAAGGCTTTTTCGTACCCGTTAAGGCTTTTAGCCGCATCATATAGACGACTTACGCGGACCCATTAGGGCCTTTTCGTACCTAGGCTTTTGGTTGCATCATAAAGACGACTTACTTGTACCCCGTAGGGCTTTTGTCCGTACCTGTTAAGGCTTTTGTCCGCATCATATAGACGACTTACGCATACCCATTAGGGCTTTTTTCATACCTCGGAAGGCTTTTCTCGTACCTCGGAAGGCTTTTCTCGTACCTCGGAAGGCTTTTTGTCGCGCCCTTCAGGACGTCTTACTAACAATTAGAATAAATATAAAATAATTTGATCGGAAGCAACTTCTTTTATTGATAACTCAAAGCTTTGCTTACATCGGATTGATAGATAACTTGCGCCATTCGCGGCGACTTAATATCAAACATGATACTTCTTCAAGTGTTCGCCACTGAAGGAATGCTTCAACGTCTTGCCATCAAGGTCCTCTAGCTTGTATGCATTGGGTGCTGGCATCCCTACGATCTTGTAAGGTCCCTCCCATTTCGGCGAAAGCTTGTTGATCCGATCTTGATGAATGAACTTGTTCCTCCGCCAGACAAGTTCTACAACGAAGAACTGTCGGGACTTGACACGCCGATTGTAATATCGGGCTGTTGCCAGGCGCATCCGAGCCTGGACTTCATCAGCCTTCCATCTTTTCTCCTCGAGCAAGTCTAAGTATAGACGTCTCATTTCCTCGTTTGTCAGAGGTTCGTAATATTTCGCGCGATGGGACGCCACCGCTATTTCCATAGGAGCGACTGCCTCCGTGCCATAGACCAGGCCAAACGGAGTTTCCCCTGTTGATTGCTTGGGTGTTGTTCTGACCGCCCACAGCACGTTCTCGAGCTCATCCAGCCAATGGCCCTGCAAGGCGTAGACTCTTTTCTTCAAGCCATCCATCACGATCTTGTTGGCTGATTCTACCTGGCCATTGATTTGAGCGTGGCGGACTGAAGCGGTCCGATGTTCGATGTTTAACTCCTCCAGGTACTCCTTCAACTGAGCCCCATTGAACGGAGGGCCGTTATCGCTGATCAACACTCGAGGAACCCCATACCGGGATATGATCTGAGTTTGAAGGAACTTGAGGATCTGCTGTCCTGTCGTCTTGGCCAATGCCTTAGCCACTATCCACTTTGAGAAGTAATCGATGGCCACGAGCAAATACTTGCACTGACCTTTCGCTTGGGGAAGAGGTCCTACCAAGTCAATCCCCCATTGCGCGAAGGGCCATGCACTCCTGATGGGCATTAAGTCCGCGGCGGGAGCCACGATATTTGGAGCGTACCTCTGGCATGCATCACAGGATCGGACCATTGCTGTCGCCTCCTTGTTCATCGAAGGCCAATAGTAGCCCAAGTTCAGCGCCTTCCTCACAAGAGATCGGGCCCCTTCATGACAGGCCGCGACTCCCTCATGTAGTTCCCTCAGGATCCGATTCGTGTCGGGTTCCGCCACGCATTTTAGGAAAGGCTTTACACACCCTTTTTTGTATAACTGGTTGTCCACCATCGCGTAGTTGTCCGCAATCCGACGCAACCTGACAGCTGCCACCTCGTCATCGGGGAGTGCCCCCGTAGTCAGGTATGTGACCATCGGGGTCATCCAAGTGGGCTTCTCTTCTTCCTCCGATCCTGTCTCAATAGCGCAGATCTCCGCTGGATCAATGTTTGAGATAATCACCTTCTCTAGGAAATGTACCTTCCGATTCTCCTCGGGGGCCACTCCCAGAGCGAACTTGCTTAAGGCATCTGCTTCCGCGTTTTCTTCCCTCGGGATCGCCTCGATATCGAAGCTTTTGAAGCTTCCCTTCAAAGTTTGCACCTCGTGCAAATACTTCTTCATTGTCGGGCTCCTGGCTTCATAGTTCCCCTGGACTTGATTTACAACCAAGCTGGCATCACACTTCACCTTTAGATGGTCGACCCCCGTACCCTTGGCGATCTTGAGGCCCGTAATGAGAGCCTCGTACTCCGCTTCATTGTTGGTGGCTTTGAACGTCAATGCCAAGGCATATCGTAGGGGCTCGCCTCCACCGGGCGGTATCAATACGAATCCTGCCCCCGAGCCTTCTACACTCGATGAACCATCAGTGTACATCTCCCAAGTGTTCTCCTCATTTGGCTGTTCTGGCTGCTCTGTTATCGGGGCCTGTTCTGCTATCGGGACCTCCATGGTTGCCCCCTCTGCGGGACCCGTTACTTCCAGATCGGGTGCCGTAGACTCAGCTATAAAATCTGCCAATGCTTGGCTCTTAATAGCAGTTCTCAGAGCGAAGTGTATACGAAACTCCGTAAGCTCGATGGCCCATTTCACCAATCTCCCCGACGCCTCCGGTCGGTTCAAAAAGTGCTTCAGGGGCTGATTAGTCAATACCGTGACTTCATGGGCATGGAAGTAAGGTCGTAGCTTTCGAGCGGCAATAATCAACGCAAAGAGATACTTCTCAATAGCGGGATAATTCATTTCTGATTTGGCAAATGCCTTGCTTACATAATAGACAGGCACTCTGTTGCCCTTGACAATCTTAATCAAAACAGAACTAACAGCAACATCAGAAACAGCCAAATAGAGATAAAGCGGCTCGCCTGGAACTGGTTTCGCCAACGGCGGAAGGGTACGGAGGTGCTGCTTGAGTGCCTGGAACGCCTCCTCGCACTTGTCGGACCATTCGAACTTCTTATGGGCCCTCAACACATCAAAAATAGCATTGCCCGGTCACTCGCCTTGGACAGGAATCGATTCATCGCAACCGGCCATTCAGCACCTGAACCTCCCGATGAGTCTTCGGGGACTGCATCTCCTCGATTGCTCGCAGCTTCTCAGGGTTCACCTCGATTCCTCTCTGGCTCACCATGAACCCTAGGAACTTCCCCGAGTTCACCCCGAAAGCACACTTGTCCGGGTTCAACCGAACCTGATGGAACTTCATCCGCTCAAACGCCGCCGCCAAGTTCTGGACATGGTCTCCTGCCTGTCGGGACTTCACCAGCATGTCATCCACATACGCCTCCATGGTTTTCCCCAGCATGTCTCCGAACAACTTGTTCACCATCCGCTGATAAGTTGCTCCGGCATTGATCAATCCGAAGGGCATCACGTCGTAGTGGTAGACGTCACTGTCGGCATAGAAAGCCGTATGGGGGGCATCCTCCTTCGCCATCTTGATCTGGTTGTATCCGGAATAGGCATCCATGAAGCTCAGCAGCTCATGTCCCGATGTGGCATCCACAAACTGGTCAATCCTCGGAAGCGGGTAGCAGTCCTTCGGGCAGGCCTTGTTCAAGTCGCGGAAATCGACACACATCCGCCACTTCCCGTTACTCTTTTGCACCAGGACTGGGTTAGCAACCCAAGTCTGGAATCGGAGCTCCTTGATGAATCCAGCGTCGAGCAGTCTGCCCACCTCTTGCTGGATCGCGATCCTCTTGTCCGCGCCCATCGGACGTCTTCTCTGCGCGATAGGCTTGATCGCGGGGTCAATCTTCAGCTCATGTACTATTACGTCGGGGCTGATTCCTGGCATATCACTCGGGGACCAGGCAAACAGCTCCCTAAACTCCTTCAGGAGCTCGATCAGTTCTCGGGCTCTTTCTTCCGACAAAGCAGACCCGATCTTCACCTTCCTCTGAGGCCCATCAATCTCAACCTCCTTCAGATCCTCCATGGGGGCGGGGCGCCCATACACTACAAGAATTTTGATCTATAGCGATAAATTCTATTGCGATGATATTGTGTTCTCGCTATAGATCGTGTCTATTGCGACGAAAAACAAATTTTGTCGCATACCATATAAAAATGATGAGAGCACCATCGCAATATCCAATCGTGACGACAAGTCATCGCAATAAAAAAGTGTTGCGGCAAACAAAAATTCTATTGCGAGGACTGCGTATCATCACAATAGAATGAGTTTATTGTGACGATGTGTAATATCCAATTGTGACGAATGCTTCTCGCAATACAAATTTTCCACCAAACTTTTACTGCAAAAAATTTAGAGAAACAAATTGTGATGACATATAATCTATTGTTATGACTGCATATCATCGCAACAGTGAGAGTTTATTGTAAGATGTGGAACATCTAATTGCGACGACTGATTCTCGCAATAAAAAAGTTTCCCACAAAAAAAATTGACGTCAAATATCTGTATGAAAACAACTGCGATAACGCCAAATATATAGCTAGGACCGCATGTCGTCACAATATAATAGACTTATTATGAGGATGTGTAATATCCAATTGCAACGACACCAAATCTATCGCTAGGACCACATATTCGCAATAAAATGAGTTTATTGAGGAACTGTAATATCCAGTTGCGACTATTGTTTTTCATAATAAAAAAATTAATACAAAAAATTAGCACCAATTTATGGGAAACCAATTGCAACAACATGTAATATATTACGATGACCGTATATCCTCGCAATACGTTGAGTGTATTGCAAGAATTTCTACTATTCTGTTGCGACGGTTCGTGCAGCCTTTTTCTACCAAAATGTCGACGCCAATTTTTTATTTGAAAATTTTTTGTCGACACTAAATACGTTTCTTATATTGTCGCAATAGAATGAGATTATTGGGAGGAGGAGTAATATTCAATTGCAACAAATACCTATTGCAACAATAATTATGCACAAACAAATTGGCACCAATTCTACAGCAAGCCAATTACGATAATACAAAATTTATAATGATGACCACATATCCTTCCAATATAGTGGATATATTGCGAGGATCAGGAATATCCATATACGATGACGGTATCGCAATTAATTATATTCTAAAATATTTTCAAATATCTATGTTTATAAACTTTTGGTAATTAACCCGAAATTAGTCAAAATTGGTTAATTTTGCATAAAAAATTCAAACAATTCTAAACTTTATACTCTAAACCATAAACCTTAAATGGGTTTTTTTTACCATGCTTGTGGAGCATTATGCTTTTGCTTTTTTTATTACTATGGTGGACTTAATTATAACATGTGTAAAACTTTAAAAGTGTGAAAAATTATGATTTTTTTTTGTAATTACACCTAATATTTTTATTATACTATTGATAATATCATTTTCCCTCTAGGTTCACCTTTAGGGCAATAGAAAAATATGAGAAAAAAAAGTACCAAAGTAGGGTGCTTGTGGAACATGATAGAAATACCCCCTTAAATGCTATAAACACCTAAAACATATATAAACCTTAAACCTAAACTTGAATACCCTAAACTCTTAAGTCCTACATATTAAACTAATAATATCCTAAACCTTAAAATCTTAAACTCTAAACTTTAAACCCTTAAATCTTAAACCATACAACCTTTCTACTCAAAATCTTAAACTCAAAACCTTTAAAACATTAATACGACTCTAAACCTTAAAATAGTAATCTCACTAAAACCATAATATTATAACCCTTAAACACTAAAACCTTAATATGCCATAAACCTTAAACACCATACCTTAAAACCTTAAATTCTAAAACTTAATACCATAAATATTAAACTATAAAACTTAATTAAAATCTAAATATGAAAATCTTAAATATTAATCTTTAAACCCCTTAAGTCAAGTATTGAAATTATTTAATACGACTAATATACCTGATAGTACCACATTTCCTTTTTCTTCTCTAAAAGTGTACGAAAATGGAAAAAAAAAATATATATATATATATATATATACGTATTTTTTGGAATTTAAAAATAATATAAAAATTATTTAAAGTACATTATAAATATCAACTTTATTTATGTTGAAACTCAATTGTCCTGTTCTTTTTTTTTTTTCAAACGAAATGTACTTGCAATAGAGCATTATCATTGCAATAGAGTTATTTATTACTATTAACTAGAAAATGGGAGCTATTTAATTGCTTTCTTATTATTGTGTATAAGAATATGGTAGTTTATTATTATTACCTATAAAAATTTAATAGAGCTAATTGAATATATATCATTTCCTTTTTTTTCCAAGGAATATATATCATTTCCTTACAAAGATTAACATTAACCCTAAATTAATGCAGCAGTCTCCGTTCAATCAAGTTGTGCAACAACATTCCACAAAGATTTTTGAAATTCGGTGAATTATTGTTTTGTAGCAAACAATACACACGCAGTACCCTTCGATTCTACCATGTCCCCGTCCTCTTCAGTTGCTGAGCGTCGACCCTGCTCTGTGGCCTTGGGGAAATCGATTGGATAAGTTTTTTTATTTGTAGATGTAAGTGGGTTCGGGCTCACTAATTTTAAGGTACCTAGCCTTGGTGGTGAGGAGGTTGAGTGTTGATGGGGTTGGAGTCTCTCTAATTTGAAGGTGGTTAAAAGTGACGTCTCCTAAGGTAAGTACAAACTATTGTCCCGGATCTGTAGAAATTGTACTAGTTCTTGTAATATCTCTTGACAAGACTTGATGTAAAAAAGATTGAGAAGTGTATGGGTTACCCTAATGCCCATTATGAGAATAAAGTACTGAAGGAAGAACAAGATGCTTAGGTTAGTAATTCTCACTGATCATCTTTAGAAAATATATTTCATTCCACATAAATTTTATGCAGCGTTTTAATGTACAATGTTTGACTTCCATACTGATATTTAACTGAAAGCCCTCTTGTGTAGGCAATTCTATACAATTTGACAAAAGTGAATGGAAGAATGGATTTTGGAGGAGGAAGAGCTGCTTTCTTGAATGGAAATGCTCGAGTTTTGGTTGGAAATGTTTAGGTTTCAATGATGAAAGAGGAAGTTTGGCTTTGAAACTAGTCGATGATCCCTTCTCAAATTCAGAGGAATCAATTTGGTTACCATGGAGTAGAAATGAAGAAAGGAAGAAGAAGAAGAAGAATATTAGTAATACCTACGTTGCAGAGACGACTATTTTAGATGTTGGTCATTTTAATTGATAATAATTATAGTTATATTTATTTCAAAATATTTGTAATAAATAAATAAATATTTATATTTTCGTTGCAATAGAGTTATAACTTTATTTGTTATAGTCACATATTAAAAAAAATTGTTGCAAAAAACTTAATTACGATAACTTTTTTTTATTTAAATAATAGTCACCAATAAAATTAAATTATCCACGCAATAATTGCGATAATGTTTAACTGCGTTGTCGCAACAGAATTATTATCTCACAATATGAAGACTAATTGCGACAATAATTTCAATTTATTATTTAATAGAATTGATAAATCCTCACAATACGTCTAATTATTGCGATAATATTTTTAAGTGTGTCATCGCAATAAGTTTATTAAATCCTTACAACAGATAGACCAATTGCGACAAATAATCTCGTAGATATATTGATAATCTTCCTCGCAATAGAGCACACTCTATTGCGATGACAATTTATTTTGTCGCAATATGGACCTATTGCTAGGGGTCTATAGTGACGAGGCTATTGCGACGATTTGTCGTCGCAACAAACATATAGCGACAATTTTCAAGGTTATTGCGACGATTTCAGTCGTCGCAATATCTATTAATTCTTGTAGTGATACTCCTCTCGAGGATCGGCATCAGTCTGAAGGACAGTCATGGCTTCCCCCCTTCTCCTTCGGGTAGCGTTAACATAGCATTTTCGCGACGCCACTTGGTCACCCTTGACCTCTCCGACTCCGTTGTCAGTCGGGAACTTCATCTTCTGGTGGACCGTCGAGGCGACTGCCATGAGAGGGTTGATAGTGGTCCTCCCGATAATAGCGTTGTATGCCCCCGCAGACTCCACTACGACGAAATCTACGTTTCGCTTCTCCATCTTCCAGCCACTACCAAACTCCACCGGTAAGGTAATCATTCCCAACGGGTAAGAAGTGGAACCAGAGAATCCCACCATCGGGAAGTCCACCTGTGTCAGGTCCTTTTTCGTCTTTCCCATGGCTTCTAGAGCGTCCATGAAAAGAATGTCGGAGGAAGTCCCTCCATCTATCAGGATCCGCTTCATTTCGAATCCGTCCACGTCCAGGGTCACGACCAAGGCGTCGTCGTGAGGGCTCTCCACGCCTACTAGATCTTCCGCCGAGAAAGAAATCACCATTTCCTCCTTCAGAGTCCACGACCGGGACCTTTTGCCTAGCACTACCGCAGCAGATATGCGGGAAGCGTAGTTCTCCCGAGAAGCGGAGGTATCACCTCCCGCTGCCATTCCTCCGTGGATGACGTTGATAGTTCCCCGCCTCTCCTTACGGGCACCTGAACCTGAGGCTTCTGGCTCGACCTTCTTCTTATTTGGGGATCGGTCACGGGACTTGGAACGGGATCGTGACCGACTTTTGGAACGGGATCGGCACCGTCCCCTTCCGACGAACTCTTTAGCCTCCCCTTCTGGATTAGCTTCTCAATTTCCTTCTTCAACTCCCGGCAGTTTTCAGTGTCGTGACCATTAGCTCGATGGTAGCGACAGTAACGGTCGGGGCGGCCTCCTAGGAATTCGCCTTCTTTTCTCGGAGGGTATCGGGCGAGACCCTGTCGGTCCATCACAGCTAACACAGAAGTCATCGAGCTATTGATGGGAACGGCCCGACCTTCTCGATTGTCCTTCCTCGGGGGACGCTTGTCTTCTCTTTTCTCGGGGCGACCACGGTTTCTATTCCCTTCCGACTTGTCGCTCCCTTTGCGATCATCCGACAGCTTGGACGATGGCTTTCCTCTTCCCGATTTCGGAGGATCAAGCTCTCCGCCAGCAATCTTCGACTCCTGGACGTCGATTTGCTGTTTCACCCTCGCTTGCAGGGCCTCCATACTCCATACAGCCTTCGCGGCTACACTGTGCATCAGGTCGGAACCGTACGGAGCGCTCAAGTTCCGCAGGAAGGTGCGGATGGTCTCACCCTCCGAGATTTCTTCATCAATCTCCGCAGCACTAGCAGTGAACCGTTGGTAGTAGTATGCCAACGATTCATCGGGTCTCTGCACCACCTGGGTCAGGGACCTTACACTCTTCAGGAGACGCCTTCGACCTTGGTACTGTTTGATGAAGCGGTCGTGCATATCGGCCCAGCAGGTGATGCTTCCTGGTGGTAGGCTGAAGAACCAAGTCATGACCCTTTCTCCCAAGGTTATCGGGAACAATGAGCATATGAGGTCATCGTTCGAAGTCCTACCCATACAGGCCTGGACATGTCTCTGAACATGGCGAACTGGGTCCCCCTCACCATCGTACTCCTTGATGGTCGGAATACCTAGCCCGGGCGGGGCAACGGTATCTATCAGCCGCGGAACAAAAGGATGACTGGATCGATCCCTCAGCTCCGATGTCATCTGGTTCTGATCACCCATGCAGATGCTAACGATCTTCACCACCTGATCGGGGGTGATAGGGCCATTCAGGGGAATGGTCCTGTTTTGCACTGGTCCCGGGCCATCGACCACAAATTTCTCCAAGTGCGCGGGCTCCTTACCTCTGTTCCTGGGCGGAGCCTCCCGAACCTCCTGTTCCTCTGGGACCACCCTCGGGGGGGGGGGGGGGGGGGGGGGTGGAGGTAATTCTTCTCGCGGAGGCAACTCTTCCGCCCTCCTGGCGGCCTCTCTCTTGTCCAGCAAGGCCTCCATGGCAGCCAAGAACATGGGCATAGCATCTGCTACTGCCTTGGCCAACTCCGAGTTCGAAGACGACCCTTCTTCCCTTCGCGGGACTCTTTCTCCTCCATGGCCCACCGGGTTCGGGGGAGCCTCATCTTCCTCCCTACGTGGGATATCCTGCCTGTTCATCTCTGTGTCTCGGACTGAGACCTCATAACCATCACCCTGCCCCCCTGTCTGGGAAAGAGCGGGGTTCTCACCTTGTTCAGCAACACGTTTTGGCAACGGGGAATTCACAGTTCCTGCGGGGCGAGAACTGCCAGCCTGAATCTGCTTCCTCTTGCCACCACCGGCCATTGATCTGGTAGAAGCTATCTTGACTTTTCGTAAGTTTCCCACAGACGGCGCCAATGTTGGATCACGGGCGAAGCTCCGTTACGTCCTTGACGGAATGCTCTGGACTCCTGGGCTCCGCGTAATCCTGCAAAAGGGGATGACCTGGGTGGTGACCCAGAATCCCTCTCCGATGCTTAAATGAGTATGTATCAATGGGGTGGCAGCAATATTCTAAGTGCGTATTAGAGAGTATGCGTTTTATGGGGTAACCTCCTCCTTTATATAGAGGGAGGAGTTGCCCAGTTACCTGTGACCATACTTGGCCGTTGTACCCATGATTCCGTGTATCTCGCCATGATTCCGCATATCTCGGTTAGGATTCCATATATCTCGCCCCACGCTCCGCGTATCTTACCCGTACTCCGCGTATCTCGGGCACGCCCTGCGTATCTCGGGGGATCTATCTTTATCTCTAACCGTCTCCCACTACTCTATCTAGTAGGCGGGTTTCTCGGTCTTTATACTCTGATCACAAGTCCCGACTCCTGTCGGAGACTCCAGAGTTGTCTCATTCTAGATCACCACCCAGGACCTTCAGTCTCTACGGGACAGGTCCAGCCTCTGCGGGGCTTTATTATCGGGGCCTTTACTAAGGCATATCGGGGCCTACTCAGAGGCTTCTTGTCGTGAGCATTCAGCTTCATACATCGGGACTACTAAAGTCGGGACCCTTCATACTGGGCCTCTGGGCCTTCCAGGCTTTTCACGAGGCCCACTGGACCTACTCGCCGTCCATTGGCTGTTAACGGGGCTAACGATTACATCGGAACCCATCAAGCAACAATACTTAATTTTCGGGGGGGGGGGGGGGGGGGGTCTTTAGTGCAGTTCTAGGTTACAGTTGCCCTGCTTCCATTTGAAATGCAAGCGTGACCATCGACTCATGCCGCGAACACGGTCGCCGATAAAGAGTTTAATCAATAGATGGATGGTGGAGAAGATAACAAATCAGAGCTACATAATAAAAGAGAAATGAAGCGGAGATGTGTAAAGATTTATTTATATATAAAGGGAAGAGAGGTTTAGAGAGAGAGAAACAAGAGTGGGGACTGGGAGTGCGTGAGAAATTTGGGGAAGATGTGAGAAAAAAGAGGGAGAGGAGTAGAGTTAGGAGAGAAAGGAGTTTGTCATGATTATCGAATATGACACTATATAAAATCTTACTTTATTCAATGGAGGGTATGTGTGTGATTTAATTTTATGAGCTTAAAGAATCACGATGAATTAGAAACCGGCAGTTACAGGCCTCTGACCATTTTATAATAGATAATAGATATAGAAAGTATCCTATGTATTGTATATTTAGCTTCAGTAAAATAGCGGAAAAGAAAATAGTTTTGTACGGGAGGAGAATCATAAGATTTTTTTTTTCCTTTTTGATCTGCATAGAAATATTATATTATATTATTATTATTTTGCATCTGTCTAACAAAATTTAGTATATTTTGCCACCAATGTAGTGCAAAAAACAGCATATAGTCGTTGAAGACTGATTACCTAGAAAAGCCAACTAGTGTTTAATTGTGATTATTCAATTTTCCGGAAAGGTAAGAACCTCCGAATCCCTCTAATTCCGAGTAAGCTATTCGGTTCATCCTTCATCTTTATTGCGTTATGGAAAAGTTAAATGTTATGGATGAATTTGCTGCTTCAACACTATTTTCCAATTAGGGAATTTAGGGTTTAAACCAAAAGATAATTTGAAATGTATTGACTTACGGATTATTGTCATAAATTATTTTCCGAGCAGTGCCTCTATTCCACTTTTCAAGAAGAGATTCGTGTATAGTTTATGCATGGCGCCACAATTTGGTTGTACTGATATAAATTATATATTGAAGTTTGTGTGCGTGATTAAATTATTACAATTTTAGGTTAACAATGCAATCTTAGCCACCAAATGGAACCCGTCTCATCTCTCCGGATCAAAGCTTTCACTACAAAATAAGTTGATTTACTTATGATTTAGCCGATTTTGTTGTTTTGCATCATGTAGAGGACAATTACAACAATTCCAATACAAGTTTCTTTCATTTCTCTTCAAGGATTATATGATACGACATCTATAAATTACATTTTAATTTTGTTTCTGCAACTCGATTGAAAATGTTTCTTTTTTTATTTGGGCAACTATAGGTTGTTGCTGCATTCTCATTCTTGGTTCTTAGATTTAGGAATTAAAATATTTTCAAATGCGTCTTGTACGTACCTTGAATCATCCATCCGTGTTTACTCCATCTTTAAGCAACTTTATATATTTGATTAAATTGAGTGCTTAAGTGAGAATTTGTGGTATTATGGAGAAAAGAGCATCTCAGTAAAACTTTGAAGCTTCAAAAAACATAACTGCTTCTGGTGCTTGTGCAATAAGTTGGACTCTTAAGGTAGCTGATCCTATTTTCGATTCACAATTAAATATTTTCAAGCCCACTCAGAAAATGAAATTTAGAATTTTCAACTATGCGTGGAGAATAATGTGCATCATCTAATGATATATAGTTTCATGGGTATGGCACATTGTGCATAATATATTTATTGTTCATTAACTTTCTGTAGTTGCTGATGAAATCATGTTGGTAGGATATAGTTTGGAATTTCTGGTTTATTGCTAATAATTTTCTATATATATCATTTGCTAGACATAATATATGGAAAATTTGATAAATGATCTATATGCCATTATAATTCGTGATTCTCAACTAGGTAATCTCATGTTTCGACTTATCTTGAATTAACAACTACTACTTGATAGGTGGGAGACAAATGACATATTCTCCACTCTTTTCTACATCAATAATGATAAGAGAGTTGGATAAGCTGCTAGCTGATAAGCCAAGGCTAATGGGCATGAGACTTAAGAATATAGTATTTTGTGATAGTTTGACTAACACCAAGTTTCTTAATATTATTCATGTAATGCTCAGAGGTTACTTATCTCTCTCTTTCTTGACCACATACAATCAGCATATTTGTTAGTTATGACACTGATACATCCCTTCATTTAGATGTATTTATATATTTAATAGTTATTTTCTTCACTCCTACTAAAACATCCTATATGATATGAAATTAAACTTCCAACCACATATTCTCATAACTTAAAAACATTTTTTTTAGTAATGAGTTGTTGCAATTATAGAATTCCAATTATATCATCCAAATATTTTGCATATCTAAAGGTGGTAGTATTATAAAGCAATGTCTCATGAAATTCAGTTAATTCTTTTACAATCAATTTGCATAAACCACTACAAAAAAAAATTCACAATTCCACATAGCCAAAGTGGTGTGGAGGTGTGTAAACAAGTGTACACACCGATTTCACACTAAAAAAAGCCTCGTGGAATTTAGAGATGGTAAATTGTAAAAAAATTGCACACCGAAACTTTGGTGTGTAAAATTTACATCTCGAAATTTTGGTGTGTAAAATTTACATACTGAAAATTTTAGTGTGGACTCCATGTGTATCAGATTTTTACACACGGAATATCAGCATGTAATTTTTTTGAAATTCCACACAAAGTACACAGGGATTGTAAATTTCCGGGTTTGGAATCCAAATGGAGTGTTGATGCAGCGTGATGGGGATAGATGGGACAAAAACTCGTTGAATTGAAAGGGAATACCGAGAATTTGATGGATAAAAGGCGCAAGAACTCGTTGATTCAAAGAATGCCGAGAATTTGACGCAGGGTAGAGGAAAACCTCAGTTTTTCTTTTCATATATCAATAAACTAAATGTAAATGACGGCTAACAGAGTTTAAATAGAAAAATCTAAATCCTAACTCTAAGACAAAATCCGAAATTAACAATAAAGCACCAAACAAAATCGACAAATTATAAAAAAGAGCGAAAGAAACATAAAACTGCAAATTTGACCATCTAGACGAAGGAATTTGGCCGAAAAACTTCAGACCCCATAAGTTAATATGGGTCTTGCTCAGATCGCCGTTTCCGCATGAAAAAGTGTTTTCGCACGCACAAATCCGAGACTTCGCCCACATCATTCTCTTCGGGGAAAAGAAGATTCACCCTCGAATCTTGCGCAACGAAGGCTAGTAATAGGAAGCAGGAAGAAGAACACACTCAGCCACAAAATCATAAAAAATTTCACGTAAAGCGGTGTTCGAGTGTGGTCTTGGTGCCGATGTTGGGGTCGATTTCCCTTGTGGCGTGTACCCGAAATCGGAGGTCAAGAGGCCTTCGAAGTCGCTCCTGGCGGTTGGGAAAAGGATTAATCTAGGATCATGGAAGGTGGAGTGATGATCGATCATCGCTGTGACGTCATCATCGTACTCATCATAAATTGGATTATCAAGAACAGTCGCGGTCTTGGTACGATTTGGTGCTAGCCAATCAAGAAACGGCATCGTGCAGTCTTCACTCTAATACCAATCCGATGTAGCTTGATGGGGACAGATGATACAAAAACTCGTTGAATTGAAAGGGAATACCGAGAATTTGATGGATAGAAGGCGCAAGAACTCGTTGATTCAAAGAATGTCGAGAATTTGACGCAGGGTAGAGGAAAACCTCATTTTTTTTCATATATCAATAAACTGAATTTAAATGACGGCTAACAAAGTTTAAATAGAAAAATATAAAACCCTAACCCTAAGACAAAATTCGAAATTAACAATAAAGCACAAAACAAAACCGACAAATTATAAAAAAGTGCGAAAGAAATATAAAACTGAAAATTTGACCATCAAGATGAAGGAATTTGGCCAAAAAACTTCAGACCCCATAATATATTATGGTTCTTTCTCAAATCGCCGTTTCTGCATGAAAAAGTGTATTCGCACGCCCAAATCCGAGACTTCGCCCACATCAAATGTCAACATAGGAATATTTTATGTTGACACATATTGAATCACCTTCTCCGTTACTAATACTCTATTTTTTGAATTGTTCATATTTCATACAATGTATTACATTTAGATGCATGACGTTTGATTTAAAAATTGGTATTTCGTATTAAATTTGTAGTTCCAAATACGAACCATTTAGTAACTAACAATTTAAACTCTATTTAGAATATTTAGTATTGCAATTATGGTTCCAAAAACGTCTGATTTAGTAACCATCATTTAAACTCTATTTATAACATTGAGTATTGCATCTGTGGCTCCAAACGAGTTAGATTTAGTAACTACCATTTACAATTTATTTTCTAATTTAGTATCAAATTTATATATTCTAAAGTATCATTTAGACTCATGTATATGTAATGTTGATACTAATGATATAGGTACTTTTGGTCGCATATGTTTGACTGTATTTTTTGCTTTTGGTACCATATATATTATTTTTTTTGGTATACTTTTGGTATCAAATGTTTGGACTTTATATACGTTTGTTTAGGGATGGCAACGGGTCACGGGTACGCACCAAACCGCGGGGCTCCGCTCCGTTTTTGCCCCGTCGACCCGCGATCCGTGACCCGTGGGGCGGGTACGGTTTTGGGGTCGACCCGCCCAGTCGCCCCGCCCCGCATATGTATCAATTTTATATATTACATGTATATTATATAAAACTATATATATAATATACTACATAGTCAAAATAATAAGAATTCTAATGAGTTTGGTGACTTGTATTTTAATTTGGATTTAAATTTATAATTTATGATTCAAATTTTAAGCTAAATTTGAATATGTAATTTAGGGTTTAGAATTCTTGTTAATAAAGTATGTGTTTCTGGTAGATGACCCGCGGTCGACCCGCCTTGCCCTGTGAGATATGGGGCAGCTACGGGTCGACCATCTTGACCCGCGGGGCGGGTACGGGGCAAGCGATACCCGCCCCGTGGCAATCCCTACGTTTGGTAGATCCATTGTTGGCCGTTAAATGACATGTGCAAGTCAAGTGATCAACCCCTAAACTTTTGAGTTTGTTCAATTTAGTCACTCTAATACACCCCTAACTTTTTTTGTTCAATTTTGTCCCAAAAACCCAAATTCAACCACTAACCTTGATGGACCTAGCCCGGGGTTAGGTCCGACCCTGGTCGGGGTCCCCCGTGTTGGATTACGGGGACGTAATACTACGGAATGCTAAACGTGTACATGTAAGTAATCTAATCACGCAGCGGAATAATGTACACATTCCTCAATAGCTTTCCTGCCCAAGAACGTTGTGGAGGGAGTTCTGATCCTCCGGTCGGAACCCGTACAAGTCTGAAATTTTCAAGATGTTCTTGGTAAATTTGATGTTCATGATCTTCAAGAAAAAGGTTATATTTATAAAAAGGGTTAAAGGTCCTTTTGGTACCACATGTTTGCAAAAATTACACTGTTCATACCACTAGTATTTTTTCGTACCGAATTGGTACCATATGTTTCCAAACCTTACTGTTTTGGTACCTCCGTTAGGGTTCTGTCAAAAACAGCCGTTAAATGGCATGTGCCATGCACGTGACCAGCCCAAAACTTTCAATTTTGTTACAATTTAGTCCATCTAATACATCCCTAACTTTTATTTTGTTCAATTTAGTCCTAAAACTTCAAAACCAAACCATTTTCCCAATTTGACCTAGCCGGACTTAGCCTAGGGCTAGGTCCGACCCTGGGTCATGGTCGCCGGACCCAGGCGACCCCGACCTAGGGTCGGACCTAGCCCTAGGCTAGGTCCGGCTAGGTCAATTGGGACCTATACCCAATTTGGGGCTAGGTCCCAATTGACCTAGCCGGACCTAGCCTAGGGCTAGGTCCGACCCTGGGTCGGGGTCGCCTGGGTCCGGTGACCCCGACCCAAGGTCGGACCTAGCCCATGGCTAGGTCCGGCTAGGTCAATTTGGGGAAATGGTTTGATTTTGAAGTTTTAGGACTAAATTGAACAAAATAAAAGTTAGGGATGTATTAGATGGACTAAATTGTAACAAAATTGAAAGTTTTGGGCTGGTCACGTGCATGGCACATGCCATATAACGGCTGTTTTTTACAGAACCCTAACGGAGGTACCAAAACAGTAAGGTTTGGAAACATATGGTACCAATTCGGTACGAAAAAATACTAGTGGTATGAATAGTGTAATTTTTGCAAACATGTGGTACCAAAAGGACCTTTAACCCTTATAAAAATCGAATATTGGATTGTAGATCTTATTAAAATTTGATCTTAATATGTGACCACTTGTTTCCAATATGGTGTTTTTGGCCGAACCCTAAGCTAAATTACAAGGTAAATTTTTTAATTTCTTAGGCACCAAGTTTCAAAATTCGGCCGAAATAAATTAGTATATTTTTTTTTTTTACCATATTTAAGTTTTTATTCTAGGTAACAATATATCTATAATTGGAAACATTATGATACATTTACATTAATATATAGAAATATATATAACTATCAGTATATCTAAATATTTAATAGGGTTAAAGATATTATTGATAGATTTAGTTACCTAAAAGATTGAGAAAATATATTGTTAGTATATTTGTTACCATATTTAAGATATTGACAGTAAATAAAATATATATTTATATGTTATATATGACCGAATTTTACATATATATTGTTGATTGATTTAATCTTAAAGATAGATTCTTGGCAATAAATATATATATGTTATGATGTTGGCCGAAATATATATATATATATATATATATATATATATATTTAATATTGGAAATTCTTTTATATAATTAATGATACTTGGTGGCTAAGTTAATTTTTTTTAATGGACTTTAAAACCCTACTTAGGCCACAAGTTCGGCCCAATCCTTTTGGTTTTAATTATTGGGCCTGCCCAATATGTCAAACCGGGACGATAAAACCGAATCGGGTTTTCTCAATCGGTTCGATCTAATCATGTAGGGTCGGACCTGGGTAACTAAGTGGATCTGACCTAACCAGTTTTGTGTGTTGAACCGAACCAAACACTATTTTTATTGGACCGATTCGGACCGAACCAGATTTCAAATTAAAACCGGACCGAACCGGATTTTTATTTTTGGACTGAACCGAACCGGATTTTACAGGACCAGACCCGAATCAGAAATTGACTTAACCGAACCGAACTGGACCAAACCGAACCGAAATTGACTTAACCGAACTAAATTTTCTAAACCGAATTCAAGTCAATTAAAATAGGGGGGTCAAATTTTAAAATCGAAATGTTTTTTTTAACCTTAATAGGCCTACACAGTGCTCAAAGGTTGGTAACCTTTATGCCTTGTTTCGATTATGGGGATGGATCTCGGAGATACATGTTTTTGGAACTGGATTAATTAGAGTGCTGAATTGTAATTGTTTATTATTAAATATATATTTATGCATGATTAGAAATGTTGTCTTGACTGAGTCAAGCTAGCTGGATATTGCATATTGGGGGCGGGGCCCTTGTTAAATATATGGAATGCGCACTAAGATAGACATGCTGTGATGGTTGGAAATGCCTTGCATGTCTAGACTGTTGCGTGATTGAATATAAGTTTGAATTGCAAATCAGTCCCTAATGTTTAAAATTATGTTAAAATCAAAAACCAGTCGCCAAATGTGTATGATGGGTGTGAATGTTGTTGGATTACGGGGACGTAATGCTACGGAATGCTAAACGTGTACTAGCAAGAAGTCTAATCTACGCAGCGGAATTAGTACACATACCTTTTAGCTTTCCTGCCCAAGAACGATGTGGAGGGAGTTATGATCCTCTGGTCGGAACCACGTGCAAGTTCTTCGTTAGAAGAAGTCCCACGCGATGTAGCTCCACAATAAGACCTCTGATCGATTCTTCAACGGAGATGGAACCTCGGACTTGATGTTGGTGGTGCCGAAATTTAGACTAGGGTGACAAGTTTTCTCAATGGAGATCCTTGTTCTTAATTGTGTGTTTAAACCCTTAGGAGTCACCCCTATATATAATATTGGGTGGAGTTGCCAAAAGGCAACTCCAACCAATGTGATACTAGGGTTTCGGCCGAACCATGCATGATAAGGGGGGATGCCCATTTTGGGCCTCCCTTGTCAATTACTAATTGGATTTGGCCCAATTAACCGAGATTGACAATTACCTAATTAACTTAGGTAATTCCCTTAATCCCTTAAGGGATTAAGTACCTTTTCATACCACTTCTTTGCACAGAATCCACTTTTGGTACTACTTCTATTTTTTTGTATACTTTTGGTACCAATGTTTTCAACTTTGTATCCTTTTGGTACCACCGTTAACTTTCCGTCCAAATTGACCGTTAAGTGGCATATGCCATGCACGTGACCGCCCTAAACTTTTGAATTTGTTTCAATTTAGTCCATCTAATGCATCCCTAACTTTTAATTTGTTCAATTTAGCTCTAAAATTTCCAAATCGAACCCTTGACCCAAATTGACCTAGCCGGACCTAGCCCTAGGTCCGGCTAGGTCAATTTGGGTCAAGGGTTCAATTTGGAAATTTTAGGGCTAAATTGAAAAAATTAAAAGTTAGGGATGCATTAGATGGACTAAATTGAAACAAATTCAAAAGTTTAGGGCGCTCACGTGCATGACATATGCCACTTAACGACTGATGGATATATGCCCAATTCGAGTTCGTATTTATATTTCGGGCCTCGTAAACACGTCAAAATTACATCTCGGTTTGAAAAACGTCTCCCAAAAGGTCAAAACGGTCCGGAAACGCATTTACGCGCGTCCGGGCTGGACCTCCGGATTGCAATGCAATCCGGACCTCGCCGAATTGCCCAAATTCGACGAGGTCCGGATTGCATTGCGGGTATCGTGCGATTACCGTTTCCGCGATTACCGTTACGTGTAGAGAAGTGAAGTTCGCGCATTACCAATATGGATGACGCTTACCGCTTGCTTTTGAACCGTCATCAAACCGCTTTAAAACCGGGTCCGGCCCCAAGGAAGCCTATAAATAGGAGGCCTTGGCCACCCATTTTCACACACCCTCTCATTTGCCCAACTTTGGTATTTTGAGCTCTGACTTCTCTCTAGAAATATTCTCTCTCTAGAAATTACTCTTTTACCCCTATAGTGACTTAAGCTTCGGAGAGGGCTCCGCTAGCACCCCCCCTCTCCGTGCTAGCATTGGTCCTTCGTGCAGGAATTGTCGCCCAGACATCCCGACTTGTGCACAGATCACCACCGCCTGAGACACAACCACGCGAATAGACGCGTCCTCACGGCTCAGTTCATCCAGGACGCAACACCGCTCAACCATAAGAACATACGCGTCCCCACGACCCAGTTCATCCAGGACGCAACATTGGCGCCGTCTACGTGATTCGAACAAAAAGCTACTATACCGCATAGACAATGCACGAGACCGATGACACCAACTTGGAGTATGTTGACATAAAGGATTCCGCCTTTGACGATGTCATTGATTTCTCATCAAAAAAACAAGGAGCACATCGCATACCACAACGCCTTGCCCATAACCTCGCAGAAGCCGATAAAAAGACAACTTGGATCCTTCCACATCCCTGTTGCCACATCCAATGCTTTCTTCACTCCAACAAGAAATGCATTCTCCGCACAATGCAACCAAGGAGCCTTCCAGTACAAAGGTGTCAACCCGTCACCTCCTTTGCCTCCAATTAACGAACAAGTTGAGACGATAGGGACAAAGTCTCGAGTCACAAGTCATCAAGACACACTGCACCAAAGAATAGAGGAGCAATGCACGGAAGGTACCTTCCAGTACCAACAGCCAAGGCACGAAGCTGCACGCTCATGCAACCTGTACGTGATAGCACAACACCAAAAAGAGACATGGAAACAACCCCCAAAGCAGAATCAAGCAAAACCGCCCTCAAGCGGTCAGCAAGGAAGAAATTGGCAGCCTCAGCCAAGAAGACCTCTTCAAGGAAATTTCCAGAAGCCAAAAGGAGTAAACCTCACTGACTGCATCCCTTTAAAAGCCCCGCCGTCCGAAATATTGAAAGAGATGAAGGATGCAAAAATGTGGAAAGCACCGAGCAATTTCAGAAACGGCCCGTTTTGGAAAGACAAAAACAAGTGGTGTGAGTACCACGAGGTCTTCGGCCACAAGACGAACAGTTGTGCCAGCCTACGTTTCCGCATTAACAGCTTCGTCCTCAAAGGCAAATTAAAGCAATTCACCTATCAAGGCGACAGCCCTCCAAAGAAGACTCAAGCAGAGTCATCCAAAATACACAAAGAAGGTCCTTCCACAAGGACAAGCCAAGACGATACTGACATCTGTCACAAGGAGGGACGGAAAAAACCTGCTAGTGACGACGACGTCCCAATCACGGGATTGACAACAAGAACCTTGAAGGCAATAATTGAAAAAGAGATACACGTTTCCTGGGAAAAGAGACAACCGCGACAAAAGAGGCCGTTCCAGTCAGATGCCCAAAGGCTCAAAGATACCAATCTCGCCATATGTGTTCCTTTGAACACACCATTGTCTGTCATCCTGAAAGAAATGAAGGAGACCAAGCTGTGGAAGAAACCCTTTAAATTCCGCAATGGCCCATTGGGAAAAGATGAAAGCAAATGGTGCGAGAATCACGAAGTATATGGCCATGAGACAGACAGCTGTGTCAGCTTAAAATTTCATGTAAACAACTTGATCTTAGAAGGAAAAATGATAAAGTATATCGACCATGGCAATAAGCATCAAAGGAAGCCTCGTGTGAAGTCTTCAGGAAAAGGCAAGGGAAAAGAAAAGACGGATGATAATCCACCTATCACCAAACGCCAGAAAAACAACGTCACTTATGGAACCAATTGTGACGACTTGTACAATCTTTAGAGTATGAATGCAGAAGAAGCAAATCCAAAACTCCCAGAAAACAAGCCTCACCGCCCACTTGAGTCAACGATTGCCTTCCTTGGCAAAGATGTTGAAGAACAACACAAGCAAAGTAAAACTTGGGGGCATGACATCAACTTTTGTCCATCCCCAAAAGGGGAGATTGAAGAGCTCAACACGCTAGATGCATTGAGAAACTATGTGGCATGTGGCAGAATCAACTAGCCAACAAATCACCTATGAGGACGTCAAACACATCAGCAATCCCTTTATCTTCCTTATCTCCTTTTTCGCATATCTATTTTAAATCTTTTAACGATTAAGTACAACTCATGCTTATTAGCCTCAGTAATTTTCAAAAGAAGTGATCACCAGACACTTTCTTGTAATCCGTTGTGCGAACTCTAAATATCTAATAAAGGTTAAATCTACTTTCGTAGGTACATTATTATGACGCATATTACCTTGGAATAACGCCAAGTAACAACTACGCACATATTACTCGCGTCAACAACACAAAGTTCCAACCATTTTATACGCGCAAGACTAAAAATCGTGTCGCAATAATAAACAAGGCGGGGGCATTACACAAGGACAGATCATGCACTATTAGAAGATGAAACAATATAAACAATCAGGAAACAGCGATACAACTTCCAAGCGACTTGGGGGGCACCAAGCTGACAAGTGCTCGGCAAGTCTACCTAACATATATACATGCCTATCATGATCTACACCTATCGTATCCGCACTCAGGGAAGTTTCCTACACAAACAAGGAATCCTTGTATCAGATTCCTTTACTTTAATTATTATATGCATAACTAAAAAGAAAATTTCATGACTCCATACTTTTGCAAACTTATAAAAATTGCGATTATCTGACAAAAGTAACTCTGCTTGTAGGTACATGCTACACTACGATTACTACTCAGGAATTACGCCAAGTAGTAACCTATGCACAAAAATCTACTTCAACAATACAAGCTAAGCATTGTGTTCAAGGAGGGATTTATGGTATACAACACCAACATATCTATTATCTACACCAACAAGGAGTTTACTTCTCCATTCATAATATAGGCGTCTATCTCAAGAAGGTGCCGGAAACACAAAGCCATCAAGCTATGTGCACAATCAACTTATATGCCGCAATGACAACCTGCAGATTATTTATTAAAACGACGACTATTCAGGGGCGTCAACTACAAGCAATATCTTGGATTAACACCAATACCTACTATCAAAACGACGACTATTCAGAGGCGTCAGCTACAAGCAATATCTTGGATTAACACCAAGACCTACTATCAAAACGACGACTATTCAGAGGCGTCAGCTACAAGCAATATCTTGGATTAACACCAAGACCTACTATCAAAATATCTTGGATTAACACCAAGGCCTACTATCAAAATAGCATGTTGAGGTATCCTTTTTTTTTTAAAGACAAGCCCCATGTTTACTTCTAAAAAATGACATGCTGTGACATCTCTGGTTAGAGGCAAATCCTCATGTTCATAGCCATTCCCTGGATTCAGAACAGGATGGGCATACGGGACTGATCACCCCTTAAGTGGCGGAGGTTCTCTGGTTAGACAACGACCCCACACTATAACAAGTGTGAATTCCTGTTTAAAGGGCTCACTCTTTATGGCGAATGTCCTCTTGATAGACGACAATCCCATATTACGAATTCCTGGTCAGGGTTCGCTTTATACGGCAAAAGTCCTCTGGTTAGATGACAATTCCGTACTACAGATTTTCAAACCGTGTTGCATGGTTCCTGGACGCAGAAAGCATGCATCACAATTCATATTTTCAAAAAAGTGTTACATGGTCCCTGGACGCAGGAATCATGTATCACAAGTATTTTTTCAAATATTTTACCAAATATTTTGTCAAATATTTTATCAAATATTTTATGTATCAAACACCTTTCAAAAAATTTTATCAACACGGTTTTTTGGATGTATCACATTCAATGCCAAAATATTTTTTCAAATATTTTAACAACAAGCTTTTTAGGGTTCACAAAATACTTCTTCAAAAACTAAAATGTTTTTACGTATGCTTCCCCAACGCGGGTTGATACACGCTGGCAGGTGCGCACCCTGTTTAAAACTCATAAAATTTACAAGTCGAGTCTTGTACAACGTCGCCTTAGAGTGGAACTAAGAGACGGTATAAACTAGTATCTTGCTTAGCCAAGATAACACCTTTCAAATACTAAAATGTTTTTACGTATGTTTCCCCAACGCGGGTTGATACACGCTGGCAGGTGCGCACCCTGTTTAAAACTCATAAAATTTACAAGTCGAGTCTTGTACAACGTCGCCTTAGAGTGGAACTAAGAGACGGTATAAACTAATATCTTGCTTAGCCAAGATAACACCTTTCAAATACACTACTTGTTGAGAAATATTGCTATACGCAAAAATACTTGGCAGGTTGCAACACATGTAGCGGCAAGCTATTCAGGAAAGAAGGGCAATATGCATAATGCATCATGCAAGCAATCAGGAGAGCATCTCAACTTATCAATCAAGAAGTGGCTATCGGTCACGACTGCGGGGACTATGTCTACGTTACTAGTCATCCACATTCAATAAACACAGTAAGTGATAACGGTATGAAATATTACTAACAAGTTATCATGCAAACTACTATGTATAAAGCAGGTTCAAACGACGTAATTCAAAGCGAACAAGTCGTAAGTAACAGCTAAGGAACAACTACAACAAGTCTCCAAACATAGAAGCCGGGGGGCAAACAGACTCAGAAACGAGTTCAACATATCCAAAAGATGGCACAGATTAAAGAATGCCATCATCTCTGACAGGACTCGGCGGAACAAGCAGAAGTTACCACCGTCTTCTCCAAACAAAACCTAAAGTGTGCAAGTCGCAACATCCTATGCTCTACCCATCTCGCCATGCCTTGGAGTCTAGCCAAGAGGGGCGATCATAACACTTAACAATGTGCGACGTACAGTCGCAACTACGGACATCATGTTCATCATCTAAGGATATATATCCTATCTTTCAAGTCCAAAGCATATGGACAACATAGATAACTCAAGGTATGAAATATTACTAACAAGTTATCACATAATTATTATTGAAAACAGGCCCAGGTGACGAAATATCATGCAAGCAAAGGCATGAACAAAGAATTATCAACATCAACACATTCATAAAGGGTTCAACATGCTGGAAGTAGACAGCCCAACAGCAACCAAGAGTCAACATCATCTCTAAAGACTTATGGCAAAGAGTTCATAATGTCAACATAAAATGCAATGTCATCATCCACATAGAAGACACGACAAGAATGATTGTTTCAACATTCAGCACAACATAGCTCTTCAACATAAGGGCAGCAATCAGCAATCAACAAATACTTACCTCGGTAGGAGTAACGCTCCTCCTTGGGCCGGTCCCTCGACCGGGGGGCAGAAGACACCACTGCACAACCCTCAACTCTATTTCCTTTATCACAAGAAGGAATCAGCACGGTCATGCTCGACATAAAAAACTAAGAATCGCTCGAGGAACGCGCCCCTGCATCGGATCTTTCGAGAACTATGCTAAAAACAGAAACTGCAGCCAGCGGTAACTTGGAAAGTTAACAAGTCCAAAGAAGATACAATGAGACGTCTTACTCACAAGCCCTTTACCGCCACCGTGTCCAAAGACTCCAGAGTAGCGGGGGCACTTGTATGGACATTCCTCTCAACAAATGGATTTCTATACACATCAGCTATCCGCAAAGACAAGCTTTCTCCCATCAAGATGGAGATAATGGACTTACTCACGGTAACAGCCGTGGAAAGACTAATTCTGACAAGAAGACAACAAGATCGGATATCCTGGAAAATGCAACCAACAATCCAGTTAGTGCGTGAACACACACCAACACTTATGCAAGCATCTATGCAACAGACGCTCCATGTGAGACAACCATATACGTACAAGACTCGTCAGTCTTCGTACAACAAGTAACAAGCATCACACAAGGGGGCAACCTCTTCAACACATTAACCTTGCATGACAACACCGAGCTCATACTCGCAGCATACAAGATTACAATGGTGGAATATTTCCTAAGTACTTGGCTCAGGATGACAGTCAGCATATTGCAAGCTGTCGACATACAACCGTGTGTCAGCATATTATCAGGAGTTGGCATATAATCTGTGTTCGCATCAAGCATACGGATACAGCATACATAGTCAGAGATGGTGAAAAGATTCTAAGTGTGGGGGCAAATACGCACACACAATGTACGTACATACATGTCGACAATGATGCATGTCGGCAAGGAGAAAAATATTTTCTAAGTGTTTCCATGTACGTACATACATGTGGACAAGGATGCATGTCGACAAGGAGAAAATATTTTCTAAGTGTTTCCATGTACGTACATACATGTCGACAAGGATGCATGTCGGCAAGGAGAAAAATATTTTCTAAGTGTTTCCATGTACGTACATACATGTCGACAATGATGCATGTCGACAAGGAGAAAATATTTTCTAAGTGTTTCCATGTACGTACATACATGTCGACAAGGATGCATGTCGGCAATGAGAAAAATATTTTCTAAGTGTTTCCATGTACGTACATACATGTCGACAAGGATGCATGTCGACAAGGAGAAAATATTTTCTAAGTGTTTCCATGTACGTACATACATGTCGACAAGGATGCATGTCGACAAGGAGAAAAATATTTTCTAAGTGTTTCCATGTACGTACATACATGTCGACAAGGATGCATGTCGACAAGGAGAAAATATTTTCTAAGTGTTTCCATGTACGTACATACATGTCGACAATGATGCATGTCGACAAGGAGAAAATATTTTCTAAGTGTTTCCATGTACGTACATACATGTCGACAAGGATACATGTCGGCAAGGAGAAAAATATTTTCTAAGTGTTTCCATGTACGTACATACATGTCGACAAGGATGCATGTCGGCAAGGAGAAAAATATTTTCTAAGTGTTTCCATGTACGTACATACATGTCGACAAAGATGCATGTCGGCAAGGAGAAAAATATTTTCTAAGTGTTTCCATGTACGTACATACATGTCGACAAGGATGCATGTTGGCAAGGAGAAAAATATTTTCTAAGTGTTTCCATGTACGTACATACATGTCGACAAGGATGCACGTCGACAATGAGAAAATATTTTCTAAGTGTTTCCATGTACGTACATACATGTCGACAAGGATGCATGTCGACAAGGAGAAAAATATTTTCTAAGTGTTTCCATGTACGTACATACATGTCGACAAGGATGCATGTCGGCAAGAAGAAAAATATTTTCTAAGTATTTACATGTACGTACATACATGTCGACAAGGACGCATGTCGACAAGGAGAAAATATTTTCTAAGTATTTCCATGTACGTACATACATGTCGACAAAGATGGATTGCATACAGCAAGTAGCTATGCCTCCTAATCACACCTACGACGTTCATCGACAAAGCTCATACGACGACATATATGGCAATGACCATAAATGTCAACGCGCATAGCAAAGTCAACGCGCATAGCAAAAGTCAACGCGCATAGCATAAGTCAACGCGCATAGCAAAAGTCAACGCGCATAGCAAAAGTCAACGCGCATAACAAAAGTCAACGCGCATAGCCAAAGTCAACGCACATAGCCAAAGTCAACGTGCATAGCAAATTTGGCACGTGCAAATAAAAAGGACCAACATCTCAAGAAGCTATCATGCAAGCGATGCAACTAATATGACGAACCGCGAAGAGAAAATACGACAACACTTAAGGAAATATTTCTCTAAGGCATCAAAGCAACAAACGACTACTTCCAAGAGACTCCTTGATGATAAGGATCAAAGGAGTAATGCACCTACAAGTACTTACGGTATACTCCGCCCTCTTCTAAGTATTTATCTCTACATACATGATTGTTTTGGTGTTACACGTATCGAATCCGTCATTTTACATGCATGTTTACATATCGCATGATTCATGATTTAATAATCGCTAAGTCATTTGAGAAGTATACGGATAATATTTCTTACGTCACATAATTACGTTCTTGCCATGACCGTTATTTATGCATGTACGTTGATAGAAGCATGTCCGCATGACGTATCCCTAACGATAATCATGATTGTATGTTATATATGCGCATTCCCTATTGCACTAACCGTAATGACAGGAAATAAAGTCACTCGGTTGAAAAATCAAAGGACGAGCGAAATCAAGACTCCAACGTCCAACCAATAATCAAAACCGGAAGGTTAGCGTCAAGCTCAAATTGGACACGTATCCTAACTTAAAATAGAGTCAAGAAAGGTTTTTAACCGTTACTTGACTCGGGGGCAAGTGATGGATATGTGCCCAATTCGAGTTCGTATTTATATTTCGGGCCTCGTAAACACGTCAAAATTACATCTCGGTTTGAAAAACGTCTCCTAAAGGGTCAAAACGGTCCGGAAACGCATTTACGCGCGTCCGGATTGGACCTCCGGATTGCATAGCAACCCGGACATCCGGATTGCAATGCAATCCGGAGGTCCGGATTGCATTGCAACCCGGACGTCCGGGTTGCTTGCAATCCGGACCTCGCCGAATTGCCCAAATTCGACGAGGTCCGGATTGCATTGCGGGTATCGTCCGATTACCGTTACGTGTAGAGAAGTCAAGTTCGCGCATTACTAATATGGATGACGGTTACCGCTTGCTTTTGAACCGTCATCAAACCGCTTTAAAACCGGGTCCGGCCCCAAGGAAGCCTATAAATAGGAGGCCTTGGCCACCCATTTTCACACATCCTCTCATTTGCCCAACTTTGGTATTTTGAGCTCTGACTTCTCTCTAGAAATATTCTCTCTCTAGAAATTACTCTTTTACCCCTATAGTGACTTAAGCTTCGGAGAGGGCTCCGCTAGCACCACCCCCTCTCTCCGTGCTAGCAATTGTCCTTCGTGCAGGAATTGTCGCCCAGACATCCCGACTTGTGCACAGATCACCACCGCCTGAGACACAACCACGCGAACAGACGCGTCCTCACGGCTCAGTTCATCCAGGACGCAACATCGCTCAACCATACGAACATACGCGTCCCCACGACCCAGGTCATCCAGGACGCAACAACGGCCAATTTGGACTGAAAGTTAACGGTGGTACCAAAAGGATACAAAGTTGAAAACATTGGTACCAAAAGTATACAAAAAAAATAGAAGTGGTACCAAAAGTGGATTCTATGCAAAGAAGTAGTATGAAAAGGTACTTAATCCCTTCCCTTAATTAACGGGCTCCTATTACGGCACCACGTCACCATATGCTAACAGCTCCCACTTGCCGGAATGGGAGGGTGCTCGTTAATCTATACGATTACGCAATAGTATCAACATCTCAATCTTCAGTTTTCGTCTCCGTCTCCGAATAGTTCATACGAGGCTTGCCGTGCGACCGGCGGATACGACGGGCATCGTGCTACTCATTTGTTAGGAGTATTGTAGCGCCCGCGGAATGTTGATTCCCTTTCATGAACCAAACCTGTTTGAAATAAAACTATGTACCACACTGTATCCTTGGTCAACTGTTAATTCTCCAATTGCCCAGTTTTCCACAAAGGAATAGTTCTCCAGGGCATCCGTACATGTGTTCACAACCTTCAACTAATATCCGGTTGGCGGCCACCTAGTGAACACGAGAGTCGGTGAATTAAAGGTGAACTTGACCATCCCCATCGCTTATACCCTTAGTCTGACTCAACCGCTTTCCAAGACGTGGTCATTTGGCTGTTTTCTTTGGCGCTACGCTCGTAGGCCGGGAAGCGAGCATTGAGCCATACCTTAGGTATAAGTTTTGAGTCCGTGAGGATACTTTGGATGACTCTTCATAAGGCATCCGGGATCAATCACACGCTCAAGGGGAAGAAGTATGCGCCCATTGAATCACAAGGATTCTAGCTAGCACAACCGAGCATGACCTCGTGGTCGAACGTGGCGCACGCAGTATGAAGCACGCGTCGATAGCACACCTGGTAAAGCCAGGGATGGGATATGTCAATAATGCTATCGCAGAATCTCTCATCTGGTCTTGAATGTGATATACACTGATGGACAAAGTCCAACTTGGCAATTTACAAAATGAAGATTAAGTCATGCTGTTAAGCGTGACAATGTTATCGTTTTGCTTAATCAGGTTTACCCCCTGATTCTTAGCCAATCTTGTTATCGTAGAGGTCCCTCTCTCCTTACAAGATGACCGTGCCTGTGTGACGAGGCAAGGTTCACATTCGACATAATTTTGGTGGAAGAATTTTACTTCTTCCTACGACTTAGTTTATAGACCGTAAAATCCGATGTTGTTAATCATTATGACGTCGATAAATCATAAACTCAAATTGCAATTCCTTTATTCAAATTGAAACATAATTTCAAATGTCAAAATGTTATCACTTTTACAAGCCACACAGTTTAAGCCCTACGTAATCCAAGCATTTTTACGTGCTTTTCAAAAATCTCCCTACGTAACGGCTTAGTTAAAGGGTCTGAAACCATATTGTCTGTAGGCAAGTATTATAAAGCGATTATGTTGTCTTCCAGAACCGACCTAGCATAATTGTATTTCACATCAATGTGTTTAGTCCTACTATGGTACTTTGGATTCTTAACTGCCGCAATGGCCGCCTGGCTGTCGAAGTACAACTTTACAGGTTTACTTGTCGGAGCCAATTAATGCAGTAAGAAGCCTTTTCAGCCAGACTGCTTCTTGTGCGTTTTTGGAGAGGGCAACGAATTCCGATTCCATAATGGAAAGCGCGACACAAGATTGCTTCTTACTTACCCATGATATGGCAGCATTAGCAAGGAGGAAAACTCCTCCTGTGGTGGACTTACGATCATCCGGATCGCCACCGTGGTCGGCGTCACTATAACCGGTCAATTCGAGCTGATTTCCCTCATAGCACATAACGTAGTCGGCAGTACCTTTCAGATATCTGATAATTCGTTTTAAGGCCTTTAGATGTTGATAACTAGGATCTGATTGGAATCTTGCTACTAGGCCCACAGCGTAACAGATGCCTGGCCGAGTACAGAGCATGGCGTACATTAGACTCCCTACCATGCTCAGATACTCTGCATTCTTCATCTATTCACGCTCCTGCTGGTTTTTCGGGCCATCACGCTTCGATAGCGCGCACCCGAACACAACCGGCGTATCCACGGGTTTAGCATCCTGCATTCTGAATCTTTTCAACAATTTGTTGATATATAATTCCTGAGATAGACATAATCTCCGGGTGACACGATCTCGGGCAATTTTGATGCCTAAGATGTACGTAGCCTCTCCCATGTCTTTCATCTCGAATGCTGATGCTAACCAGGACTTTGATTTATTCATGAAACTCACGTCGTTTGCAGCAATGAGTATGTCATCCACGTATAGTGTTATGATGATGTACTTAGACCCGGAGGTCTTAGTGTATACGCAGGGATCCTCGTGAAGATTCACGAATCCGTATCCGACGATTTCCTCGTGGAATCTGCGATACCATTGCCGAGACGACTTTTTAAGGCCGTATATAGATCTTTGGAGTTTGCAAACTTTACGTTCTTTGCCAGGAGTAATGAAACCCTCCGGCTGCTCCATATAGATCTCTTCCTCCGGGTTTCCATGGAGGAATGCGATCTTAACATTCATTTGATGTAGCTCTAGATCAATACTAGCAACTAGGGCAAGGATGGACCTTACTGTGGTGTAACGCACAGTTGGTGAGTATGTTTCATCAAAGTCCACTCCGTGGATTTGGGTATATCCTTCGCAATTATTCGAGTTTTGCACCACTCGAAATTTCCACCTGAAGTGAATTCTAAGATTTCACTTTCTAGTTCTGTGGTTAACAGATAAATCAACTAAAGACTAAAACTGAATTAGTTCTTATTTAGGCAATTTCATCCTCCATTGTTTTTCCTCCATTCCCTCGTTTTGAGGTTCTTCCTTTGCTTGATGAACCGTCACTGGTTCAAGAACGAACATAAAGATGTTTAAAACATCTCGTTTGATGGGATACTTCTCGAGAGAAGTTCGTTGCCTTTGACTATGTCTGGGCACGTTAATCCCATGTTTTAGTCTGATCGTTACTCTCACTCGGAATAATGCTTCTTATCGGGGCATTACTCCCACTGGGAACAATGGTGGTGGTTGAACTTGGAATATCCTCTCGGTCTCGGGTTTTTACCTCCGAGATGTATTCCTGATCACTAGGATCTGGAACCAAGTTAGTTGTTCCACTCCCACTAGGAAAAATGGGTAGTTGAAATAGTCCATCATCATGATTATATGGTCCGACTTGATTCGCATTTTGTGAGGGGGAGTGAGCCCTCTGAGTGGATTTATTATGAAGACGTTTCCATCATCATTTACCAAATCAATCACTTATGCTATATTAATTCTCCCACTTGAAGTAAGTGGGACCTGAGAATTTCCATCAACAATTTGTTATCTTTAATCAGTACTAGTTCGTTCGTTCTGCAAAGCGTTGGAAATCCATCCTCAAACCTTTATAATGTGTCATGTTTATCCACGAAACCATTGTTCCAGGCTAATTTTAAAACTCGTATTCTTCGCGAGTAGTGCGTACTCTTAATGAATACTCGTTTTAATGCGCAAATTAATGCGTCTTTGTGATAAGGTTTTACCCGAATCATTCATTAGCTTTTATGGTAACGTGTTAACCGATTTAGTCAGAACATAGTGTTTTACATTAATGTGAGTTAAATTAACTCATCCCGCAGGAACAATTAATGTGTAACTCTAACATTATGTAATTCTAAGCTAAGTTTATTGAAGTGTTTTAATGAATGCCTTTTAGCCAAACTCTTCGTTCAAGGCTAAGGGTGGGAGAGTCGTTTTACCGACTACTTCTTTTCGTTTATTTAACTCATCCATAAATTTATCTATTTTATGGACCATGTATTTAAGCTGTCGCTTTTAATGCCATGGTTGATATTCTAATTAGATTGTAGTAGCTGGAAGGCTTACATAAAATCTATGTAGTTATCAGTGAGTTATATCTGAAGAATTACAAACGAAAATTCCTTATTCATAAAAAGTACTTAAATTCGTTTTCTAAAACGATGTGTCCCGTCTTTCGAGGTGACATGCGCCACGCGCATACCCGGTTAAAAACCTTTGTTTTGAGAATCGTTTTAGTCTCCAAATTTAAAAGCAAATCGGTTTTAACATGCATATTATTTCGGAAGCTTTATCATTTTAATGGAGTACTTAACAAATAAGGATTAATATCGATTTGTTCGTTTTACGTTTGTTATGCGAGTTATGAATGTTTTTTAAAATGATGATATGATTTCGGATAAATTTTTAATCCAATCATTCTACTGATGGATTTTTAGTTACTTGTTCCGGATCGATCTCGTTTAACCGAGCCGATTAATTTCGGAAGGCAGACCATTTCAAAAAAAAAAAAAAAGAATGGTTACTACCTCATTCAATAATTCCGAATTAAGTTCAACAAATAGACGAGAAATAAGGATCCCAACAAAAACAACGACAGATTTCACGGATCAATAATTACAACTAAGCAAAGAAAGTCACATATATATGGCAGGAAGTCTTCACCACTTTGAGCAGTCCACCTGAAAATTAATTCAAGAATTGAATTATATCAGATGTTTTTGCATCAATTAAAACGTGTAACCGTCTTATGTATTGTGGTAAACGAGGCGTACCTTTTATGCACCTGAATCAACAGTAATTGTCGCACTGGATCATCGTTTAGACCTTTTGATGGGTTTAGCCAAACAATTTTGAAGTCCAGCAAATCTGGTCTCCGACACATCAGGAAGTTTGGAGATATTTCTATCTTTGTGGTCGGCATCATACAAGTCTATTGCCGTTTTAATTGCTGTGATCAGACGTGCAAGTCCGCTATCATCAGCAAACAATGAAATAGGAAACATTTCCATTACCTTCCGAATTTCTGCCCATTCATTCGCGGAGTCTAGAACGGTTTCTGTCCCATTCTCCTTGCATAGAATTTCATGGTACGAGGCCATTAATTCTCTTTCTTCAGCTGCCTTTCCCTTGCCGTAGCGAAGGTGTAAGGTGCACCAAAGATGCAATGCGCTCCTTTTGACGATGCTTTCTTCCGTTTCAGTTGCAATATGCGAGCAAATAATCTCGTGTGCTTTTTGATCCCTCCATAACCTGTTTGCACCGTTGTATCTGTAGGGCTCCCAATTCTCGGCCACATATATCTGTTTGTCCTAAGGATCAACGCGATCCTCAATTCCCGCGGGAATTAGATCATTTTTAACTCTAGTTGTCCAATCATCATAATTAATGTTATCCAGTTTGCATAATTTCTTAAAACGATCCGATCGAGCCATTTAGAACTATTATGATGACAATCATGTGAAGTTAGGAAGAGAACAACATTTTTGAGAGAATTGCATACATCGGATTATCTATTATTATGGAATACGACGAATAGTGATTCTTCAGTCACTAAACAAAACCAACCTTCAGTAAACCGATGAAGGGGTGTCGTGAAAGAATTCACACTATTGTCGTTTTTAATCTAATAGATCAGTCTTTTGAAAACAGTTATTCTATTGCAAATTACCGGAACGGGAATTTTCAAATAAGCATACCCGATCTTGGCTTTCCCAAGGCCCTTATGATTTTGTACAATTATCCGATAATTTACGCATGCATATTTATAATTATACTACATCTAGCAAATCATCATACCATGCCATAAATATCGAACACAACATGCTTACGCGTCATGCGTCTAATGTTCCTAGCATACATAATTCTACGTAAAGTAAATTATCACATGCGTTCTATTATGAACATCCTAGCATTCGCGTCAAAACATGCAATATCCACACATATCATGCATAATTGGCGACTGGAATTTTCGGTTTTATAAAACGCTTTGATAATATTAAGGGTTGTTTTGCAATTCATGCTTACAATCATTCATACAAATTTCTAGACATGGATTCTAGGCACTTTCAATCAGCATAGCATGTCTATCCTATTGCGCAAACCATATATTTAAATCCCAAAGCTCAATGTTCGCAATATAATATCCAGCTTGCTTGACTAAGTCAAGACGACAATTCTAATTATATCAAAATATATGATGCAGAAGGTAAACAATTGCAAATCAGCCCACTAATTTAATCCAGTCCCAAAAACATGCAAGTCCGAGATCCATCCTCATAATCGAAACCAGGCATTAGGGTTTTGACTGATACCGTGTATTAAAACACAAACCTAAGAGCACTGTTTATGCTAATTTTAAAGTTCGAAAACATCTTGGATTTAAAATTTGACACCCTATTTTATTGAACAATTTAAAATTTCCGAAAATTTTAAAGTGGTTCGGTCCAAATTTTAAAATCCGGTTCAACTTGGTCTGATTTTAAAAATTCCGGTTTGGTCCGAAACGGTTCAATAAAATAAGATTGTGGTTCGGTTTATCACTCAAAACCGGTTAGGTTAGGTTCAATTTAGTTACTACGGTCCGACCCGACCCGACTAGGTCGACCCAATTAAGAAAACCCGGATTGGTTTTATCCGTTCCGGTATAGCGATTGGACCGGCCCATAAACCCTAGGGTTTGGCCGAAAATATGTCTTGTGGGCTAAGTAGTTTTTTAAAGTCCACTAAAAACTTAACTTAGCCACCAAGAATATTAATTATTTAAAATAATTTCCAATATTGCTAATATATATATATAATTCGGCTAAACATATATATATATATGAATATCGTCAAGATTTTATCACTAAGATGTAAATCAATTAACAATATATAATATATATATAAATTTAGGCCAAACCATATATATATATATATATATTATTGTCAAATATATCTTTTAGGGTTTAAAATATGTAGACAATATATCTTCTTAATTGTTTAATAGTAACTAAATCTATCAATATATATATTATCCGAATTTTAATCCATATATATTGATAGTTGATATCCTTTACAATATTATATTAGAACCTATCCTTATTTTCCAACTTATATATATATATATATAGTTACCTATTAATAAAATTTAGAAATGGCAACATATATATTAAAATATTTGTGCCGAAATTTTAATAACTTGGTGAACAAGAAAATTAATTTTTTTTACCTAAAATACCCCTAGGGTTTTTGGCACAAACACAAAGAGTTGGAAAAGTTGTCAAATTTAAGATCAAATACTACCTTGATCAAGAATCAAAATTGTGTTCTTGATAAAACTCATGGTGTTCTTGAAGATTATGAACATCAAACTCATATTTAAACCCAAATTTTCGTCTATGATCTATAAAAACATGTAAATTCAAAAATTTAAAGTTTTTAAAGATCAAACACATAAAAATAGCTAAAAATTTCGGATTTCTTCATGGTGTTCATAAACATCAAAATTTTCGGTTTTTGTGAAATTTCAAGAACATTAGTTTATCAAAATTTTAAGAACTCCTAACCAGGCTCTGATACCACTGTTGGATTACGGGGACGTAATACTACGGAATGCTAAACGTGTACTAGCAAGAAGTCTAATCTACACAGCGGAATTAGTACACATACCTTTAGCTTTCCTGCCCAAGAACGATGTGGAGGGAGTTCTGATCCTCCGGTCGGAACCACGTGCAAGTTCTTCGTTAGAATTAGTCCCACGCGATGTAGCTCCACAACAAGACCTCTGATCGATTCTTCAACGGAGATGGAACCTCGAACTTGATGTTGGTGGTGTCGAAATTTAGACTAGGGTGACAAGTTTTCTCAATGGAGATCCTTGTTCTTAATTGTGTGTTTAAACCCTTAGGATTCACCCCTATATATAGTATTGGGTGGAGTTGCCAAAAGGCAACTCCAACCAATGTGGTACTAGGGTTTCGGCCGAACCATGCATGATAAGGGGGATGCCCATTTTGGGCTTCCCTTGTCAATTACTAATTGGATTTGGCCCAATTAGCCCAGATTGACAATTACCTAATTAAGTTAGGTAATTCCCTTAATTAACGGGCTCCGATTACGGCGCCATGTCACCATATGCTAACAAATGTTGCATGTTTGACACGTATGCTAGAATGTTGAGGATGTAGTCGCATTTGATAATTTACTCGGAGTGAATTATATATGCAAGCCTGAGTTCCTCGGAACATTAGACGCATGACGCATACCATGAGTGTGGTTTATATGATGAATGTTACTGGAGTATGATAATTTACGTGGACAGTAAAATTATATATGCATGAGTGAATTCATCGGAATATTTTTCCAAAATAAAAAAGGGCCTTGGGAAAGCCTAGATCGGGTATGCTTGTTTTAAAATCTCCGTTCCGGTAATTTGCGACTAAAACCGTTTTAAAAGACTGATCTATTGGATAGAAGACGACGATGATGTGAACTTTTTCACAGCCATTTTCCATTGGTTTACTGGTGGTCGGTTGGTTTAGATGACTGAGGAATCATTATTTGTCGGATTCTATCTTAATAGATATTTTATGTATTCAATTCTTTCTAAAAATGTTATAGTCTCCCTGATTTTGTATAATCATCAACTTGTTTAGTAACGAATAACAACATAGATGACATCAAGTTGTGCTAATGAGCTTTAGATTGAGACGAACTACGACTTGTGGAGCAAGCACGTCAATGCACTGTTGGAGGATCATGGCCTTGTAGGTCATATATAGAAATCCATGAGCTGCCCAAATGCTGGTCTAACCAAAGACCTAGCATATGCCCATGATAAGAGAGCCAATGAGGTATTGATGTCTGAGATGTCTCAGGATTTCCATGACATTTATAAGGATGTTTCGATTACAAAGGACATCTGGGATGCTCCATTCCTGAAATATGGAAATGGCATAGCAACGATCTTGAACCCTCTTATACCAACAATGGAAGAAAGCTTGAACAGCTACAGCAAGAGTGTGCTTGAAAAGGTATACGACCTGCTTGGAATGCTGAAACCACTGGAAGAGGAAGGTCAGGTGGGTGAATGGGATAAAATTCAAGCCATTGGGGTTCTCCCGAAGTCTTGGAGAGCAGCCATGGCTTTAGTGACTGCCATTGGTTCCGTGATGAATCTTGCATCAGTCCTGAAATTAATCGAGATGGAACAAGCTCGACTGAAACTAATACCGGAGCGTGCTGGGCAAGGGAAGAAATAATAGGTTGTTGACGGTAAAATGTTGACAAAGCCTAAACCAGGCAATCTCCGAGTTAAATCAGAGATAGTCCACGGGAACTCTAGTCCACGCCGAATAGGCGATGGAACAGGGTCCAACAAATTGCATCCTAAAAAGGTATGCGACGTTGGTTATGCAATGGAAGCTCTAGTTTCCTCTACTGTCATGTTAATTGAATCAAATCTTTCTTGGACTACTGACTCATGTGCGACAGACCACATAGCCAACAACAAAGGACTGTTCGCCAAGTTTAGACGATTGCCAAAGGATTCTAAGAGGATATACACTGGCGACAACTCACAAGTTGAAGTCATGGGAGTAGAGAACTGCAACTTTTCTATGAACAACAGCAGGACCATATTTCTTGAAAATGTCATTTTTGCTCCTAAAATCCGTAGAAATGTTGTTTATGTTTCCGCTCTTATGAATAATAATTATATTTTATCATTTGAGAAGAACTTTGTTCGCATAAATAAAGGCAATGTCTTCTTTGGGCATGCTTATTCCTCTTATGGTCTATTTATCATGGATTTGAATGGATGTATAGATTCGAATAGAATGTATTCATTATCCTCCAGGGAAACATAGACTGACGCGGCAGGATGGCATGCGAGGCTGGGACATATAAGCTATGATAGGGTCCATTAATTAACCCGAAGAGAGCTTTTGCCTGGTACCAGTAATGTGATTAAACACGCTTGCCCATTATATGTATATGTTACCTAAGTTAATTGGGCGCCGTAAATGGAAGCCCATTATATGTATATGTTACCCAAGTTAATTGGGTACATGTCACATTAGGACATTGGGCCAGACCCAAATCCCAATTGATATGAGAGGCCCAAAATATGGGCCTCCCTATACAAGTGGCCGGCCGAATATTAGTGAAGTGGTAAAGTGGACTTTTGTTCACTTTACTCCTCCTATATATATATGTGGTGTTAGGGGTTTTATTAGGTTAATCCTTAATCCTTCCTTGGAGTGTTTTAGAGAGAAAACCCTCATACCCAGAGAAACCACACTTCGGCTGAACCACATCACCACCACCAAGGGTGTGCCAATTTGTCTTCGAGCAAACACTCCGGAGATCCGTCCCTTGCCAAGAATCAATCCGAGGCTTTGTTGTGGAGAATATACCACGTAGGGCTTCCTTCACAAGAACCTCTACGTGTGCCGACTGGAGGATCGTGAACTCCCTTCTGCAAGGATCTGGGGACTACGGACTTCTTGTTGAGGTATGTGCGAATCTTCGGCTGTGTAATTTCGATTACTATCATGTACCATGGTTTTAGAATCCTTAGAGATTACTCCCCGTAATCTAACAAATACTTGTACGGATGCCTCGGAGAAGTGTTCCTATGAGGAAACTAGGCAAAAGGAGAATTATCGGTTTACTTAGAATACAGCGTGACACTATATAAATATTGTTTATAACAGGTTGATTGAAGAAAAGGGAATCAACGTTCCGCGGGCACTACAACACTCCTAATAGATGAGTAGCACGTTGCCCGCCATGTTCGCTGGTCGCACGGCAAACCTCGTATGAACTATTCGGAAGCAAGGGCAAGACAGAAGGAGTGAAATGTTGATGCAGATTTGGACGACAATACATTAACAGGCACTCTCCCATTTCAGCGAGTGGGAGCTGTAAGCATAAGGTGATGGGCGCCGTAAATGGAAGCCCGTTATATCTATATGTTACCTAAGACAATTGGGTAAATGTCACATTAGAACATTGGGCCAGACCCAAATCCTAATTGACACGAGAGGCCCAAAATTGGGCCTCCCTATGCATAGTGGCCGACCGAAATATTATAGATGGGTAAAGTGGACTTTTGTCAACTTTACTCCTCCTATATAAATATGGTGTTAGGGGTTTTATTAGGTTAATCCTAAATTCCTCCTAAGAGTGTTTTAGAGAGAAAAACACTCCCCCCATAACACCCTAGTTCGGCTGAAAATTCACCACCACCAAAGGGTGTGCCAAATTGCCTTCGAGCAAACACTCCGGAGATCCGTCCCTGTCAAGAATCGATATGAGGCTTTTCGGTGGAGAATATACCGCATAGGGCTTCCTTAACAAGAACCTCTACGGCTGCCGACCGGATGACCGTGAACTCCCTGCTGTAGGATTGGGACTACGGATTACGTCTGAGGTATGTGCGAATCTTCCAATGCGTAATATCTGTTACTAGCATGTACCATGTTTATAGTATCCGTTGTGATTACTCCTCATAATCTAACAGTGACCACCGACCGGATATTAGTTGAAGGTTGTGAATACTTCTGCGGATGCCTTGGAGAACTGTTCCTATGTGGAAACTAGGCAATTCGTGAATAATAGTTGACCAGGGATACAACGCGGCACATATATGTTTACAGGTTGATCACAGGTTGGGAATAAACGTTCTGTGGATGCTACAACGCTCTTAACGATGAGTAACACGATGTCTGTTGTGCCTGTCGGTCGCACGGCAAACCTCGTATGAACTATTCTGAAGCAGGGCATGGATCGAAGAATAAATGTTGATGTGTTGGTCGAAAACATATTAACAGGCACCCTCCCATTCCGGCGAGTGGGAGCTGTAAACATTTGGTGAATGGGCCACCGTAACAGGAACCCTGTAATATAAGCCCAACAGTTAGGTTATTGGGTAATGTCACATTCGGGATTTTGGGCTGGGCCTAAAATCTCAATTGACATGAGAGGCCCAAAATTGAGCCTCCCCTCTCTTTTGTAGCTGGCTGAAACTAGTAATTAAGGAGGTGAGATTTTCCCATCTCCTCCTTTAAATAAGGGGTGTCAGGATTTCTTTAGGGCTAATAGCTAATCACTCATTTCTCCTAAGTATTGAGACAAAGAAATCCCTCTTCCCTATATAGCCACTTCGGCCGAACCCTATCAAGAAGGAGGTGCCAAATTGCTTTGAGCAATAACCCCAGAGATCCATCCCCGTGAAGAATCGACAAGAGGATTTTCTTTGGAGACCTTTCCTCGTAGGATTAATAAGAATCACTACAGGATCCGGCAGTGGACCGCGAACTCCCAGAAGATCTTGGCACTACGGCAAAGGAGAAACTGGTATTTGTCCCAATTCCGCTGCTAAATAGTTACATGACACGTACACGTGTTTCTTGTCCGTAGTAACTATCCCCATAATATCCTACATTCCCAATGACCTTTTAAAACTGTTCTGAGGATTTCTCATGCAAGCATACATAATTCTACTACACTAGCAAATTATCATAAGCCCCCACATCCCGAAACTATCATGCATACGCATCACGCATAATCACACCACATCAATCATGCATATTTGGCGACTGAATTTCGATTTAAAAATATTTGGAGCTGACTTGCAATTCATGCTATCAATCAATCATGCGAACTTCTAGACATTGATCCTTGTCAAGATTGTTGGATCACAGTTGGAACTCCGGTATGGTCTTGACGGCGATCCGAACTCCTTCGCTCCACGTAATCTTGCAAGAGGGGAATAGACCGGGCGGTGACCCAGAATCCCTCTCCGATGCTTAAATGAGTATCTCAATTATCTCAATAAAACTGGCAAGCAAGTGTCTCAGTATGTAAAACGTATCTGATCTGAGCTAACCTCTGCCCTTTTATACGAGAAGGGCTACCTCAGTTACCTGGTGAACCGCTGGGGCAGTTAGCCCACGATCCCGCCTATCTCGGCCACGATCCCGCCTATCTCGGTCATGATCCCGCCTATATCGGCCATGATCCCGCCTATCTCGGCCATGATCTCGTTTATCTCGGCCACGCTCCGCGTATCTCGGCCTCAACCTCTGATAGCAAGTCCCGACCAATATCGGGGACTCCAGAGTTATCTCATTGTGTCACCGCTCGGGGCCCCTCGTCATCGTGACAGGGCCAATCATCCTCAGGGATTCATCATCAGGGCCTACTTGAAGGCATCTCATCGGGGCCTACTTAAAGGCATCTCATCGGGAGCGCCCAGCTCGCTTATCGGGACCGACCTTGTCGGGACCTTTCACCATCTGGACTCCTTTTGCCAGGACCCTTCGCATTGGTCTTCTTGACCCCTTTTAGGGCCCAGTGGGCCTATTCACCGTTTACTCGTCGTTAAGGGGCTTCATGGCTACAGCGGAACCCATCATTTGCCCCCAAGACATGAGGGACTTACAGTTTGTCGTGTCTTTCAACTCCCGACCTCCCGATATTGATATCGGAGGCTTTTCTCTTGACAAAATTTCTCGACACGGATCTTCTCGTCCACGGTTCCTCGATACCTCGAGGATAGTCACAAATTCGAGAAGACTCCTCGGTTACTCGGCCATTAAATGCAGCAGGGTGACGAAGCGACGGTTCTGGCACCCGTGCCTGATTTTTCTGAAAAAGTGCTTTCCAGGACGTTTCATCATTAGTTTCTCTCTCCATTCTACTCCTTTTATTTCAACGGCTCAGATCAAAACGTTTCAACTTCGACGACCCAGATTAGAACGTCGTTTCACTTATCCCTTCTCCTATAAAACCCTAATCCTGGGCACTGTTCTTCTTTTACAGTTTCTGCGATTTCAAGAGCTCTGCAACCTCAAAAGCACAGGTTCTTCTCCAGCTTTCTATTTTCCGATCACTTTTCCGGCCACCGTCAAGATCATCCTCTCCATTCCACTTCATCATGTCTGGTAAGAATTCCTTCTCTACTGTTAGCGTAGCCTTTCCCTTATCTTCGATCAGTTTGCTTGCACTTTTTTCCAAAAACCCACTGCGCCTTTTCTTGCCGTGGCTACTTTTCAGACAAGGGATCTAGTTCTGAGGGGCAAAAACCCTTTAACTTCGATTATGCTCCCAACGAAATCTCGGTGACTGCCTACGACGCAGCTCTCCGAGAAGGATGCATTACCCAAACCTGGGAGCTTCGTCTTCCTTATTCTCGCCACCATGCCTCGGGTGACCCTGTGGTCACTCGTCCTGAGGAGGGGGAAATATTTGTCTCTACGGGACAGATATCGGCCGGGATCCGATTCCCCTTCTGCGGGAACTTGGTTGATGTGCACCCACTACAAGACGCATCCAACTACCTTCTCCCAACACGCCATCCGTGTGTGGAATGCTTTCCAGGTTCTTTGCTTCCGCCAGAAATGGGTCTACAGCCTCCAGCTCTTTAGAACTTTCTACGGGATGAAGTGCAACGAGGCTGGGGTTTGTGCCTTCTATCCTCGGATGCCCAAGTGGAATAAGGCGCAGCTTGCTCTGTGCAGTTGGACCATCGACACCTGGAAGGTTGTCAAGGGTCGGGGACTCCTAATCGACACGGGGTCTGATAATAGCGGGTGGAAGAGGAGCTACTTCTTCATCAAGAACAGTTCCATCCCCTGGCCCCGATGGGAGGTGGAAGCGGACTCTCCTCCCGCTTATCACACTTACTCTGATGAAGATTTTCAGATCCTCCATCTTATCCAGCTTTACCGTTGGGGGGAGTCCTATACTCCCCTTGATGCTAACTCTCTAACGGAGCGGGACCTGGTGAAGGCTGGGATCCGTCTCCTCGACATAATCTCTGGGGGTCAACTCTTCGACGGCCCCTCCAATATGGTTCCCTGGGTAATTTTTCTGATCACATCTCTGTTTTCCATTGTTTGCAGCTAAGAAGGTATCCGTGCTGACCAATCTCATCCTTAAGCAGGGGGAGACCGACACTTTCCAACGCCCCGCGCGGAAGAGGAAGTCGGCGAAGAAGGCTGCTGCTCCCTCGGGGTCTCCTTCCGCGGAGAGGACTAAGCGGAGTCGCATGGAGGAGGTGGACAAACTCTTCGATGTCCAAAACGCTGAAGAAGGTAAACAGCTCCGCCTAGCTATTAAATCATACAGGAAGCAGGTTCCTAAGGAGTTGATCCCATCCACCAAGGAGGCCCGAATCAAGGAGATCAAACGCATCCTCCGAGGGGAAACTCCCCGCATCCTCAAAGCGGGTTACTACAACTACCACGGGAAAGATCAATACGTCTCTCGGCGCGTCATTTGGTGTAAGGACCCTAACCAACTTCCTGGCTATCTTTCTGAAGCAATTCATCCTCTAAGTGCAGGTCAGTCGGGAGCTCAGTCGGGGACTGAAGCTTCAGCAGGGGCACCACTTTCAGCAGGGGCACCACTTTCCGGTGCTCGAGGTGGAGAAGACTTCCCTCAACTTCTTGCCCCGATGGGATCGGGGGCTGGAGAAACCCTGACGGGCAATCAGTTTCGTCCGGTGGAAGATCTGGACTCCTCCGAGGAGACGGACGAGGGCCTCGCCTTAATTCTTCGTCGTCGGGGGACAAGACAGTCCCCGCTGAAACCAACCTCCGTGGGGCTGCCCCCCTCACCTCCTCCGCAGCAGCATTCGCCCATCCACAGCTTAACTCCCTCCGGGTCCCAGGGTGACTCGGAGATGCGCGCCTCCGCGACTCCAGCCGGCCCTCCTACTCTCCCATTGGACGGGAGCTTCTACAAGGTCTATGACCCCGATCAGAAGGCGGCTCCTTGGGCCCCGATCCAGACGCTACAAGGAGTGCAGCTCCGACAGGGTGACACGTACCCGGAGCTGGGTCTGCATTTGATGTCAGGCTCGGTTCTGCCATCTCTGAAGGTTCCGATCTCCCTGGATCGGGAGGACATCCGCGCGGATGTTCACGGAATGGCTATTCGTCGGATAGAGGTGAGGTTCTTATTTTCACCCCTTCATCAATAATGCAGAATATTCACGTGCTAACCTCTTCTTCTTTCCTTCACAGGAGCTGGCGGACATAAACCGCTCCTTCGGTTACATCTTTGCCCTCGAGGAGGCTCTGGAGCAGGAGCGGGCAAAGGGGGCTCCCGCGGTCATATCCAAGCTTGAGGAGGATCTCGCTGCCTCCGAGTCTTCGAGGGGGAAACCGGCCAAGGAACAGGCCATCCTTGATCGAAAGACTCGGGACCTCCAAAAGCAGGTTCATGACTTCGAGGGGCTGCTGAAGCGGGAGCAGCAGGAGCGACAAAAGGACGCGGAGGCTCGGGACAAACTTGTCCTCGAGAAGAAGGCTCTGGAGCAGGAGATTGCTGAGGTTCCTGCCAAGCTGGTCGCGGCTGAGACCAAGGGCCGGGAAGATTATCGGGGCTCTGAGGACTTCCAAGCTGACGCGGTGAAATTCTGCACCGCGGAGGTGGAGAACACCCTCTTCAACGCGGTCGAGGAGCTCCATCTGGAGTATGGGGACGCCATCAACTTCGACAAGTCTGCGACTCTCGCTCCTTTTGCGAAGAGGTACTTCGCCCTCTCGGAGGAGAGTGATGAGGGGAACACTCCCGAGGGTGTTGAAGACATGGCGGAGCTTCCAAGTGCCGATCCTCCGACAGTTGACCCCCCGATAATCGACCTTCCAGCATCTGAACCTGTGGAGCCTTCTGCCACAGATCTCGTGGATCCTGCTCCCGCTGATGCCGACAAGGACCAAGCTTAAATGTTCTATCTTTATAGTCCTTGTAATTTCCTCATTTATCGTGAACCTTGCAGATCTTTATAATATCACATCTTTTTTGGTTCCGATTATCATTGCACTTCACAAAGCGACTTAATTATACTTAGAATAAATCTAAGAACCACGCACCATCTAAGGCGACTTAACAACTTGCACCACTTAAGGCGACTTAACAACTTGCACCACGTAAGGCGACTTAACAACTTGCACCACTTAAGGCGACTTAACAACACTTAGAATAAATCTAAGAACAATCTGATCGAAAGCAACCTCTTTATTTATTGATGGCTCAAAATATACTTACATCGAATCAAACGATAGATAACTTGCACCACTTAAGGCGACTTAATAACATCGTGCACCACTAAAGGCAACTTAATAACATCGTGCACCACTGAAGGCGACTTAATAACATCGTGCACCACTGAAGGCGACTTAATAACTTCGTGCACCACTGAAGGCGACTTAATCTCAAACATAACATTTATTCAAGTGTTCACCACTGAAAGAATGTTTTAATACTCTGCCATCGGGGTCTTCCAACTTATACGCATTTGGAGCTGGCATCCCCACGACCTTGTAAGGTCCTTCCCATTTTGGTGACATCTTGTTGATCCGATCCAAAAGGGTGAACTCGTTCCGACGCCAAACCAGCTCTCCGACGAAGAACTGTCGGGACTTAACTCACCGATTGTAATATCTGGTCGTCGCCAAACGCATTCGAGCCTGGACTTCATCAGCATCCCGCCTCTTTTCCTCGAGCAAGTCCAGTTCTAGACGTCTCATTTCATCATTCGTCAAAGGCTCATAATACCTCATCCGATGGGACGCCACAGCTATTTCCACGGGAGCAACGGCCTCCGTGCCATAAACAAGGCCAAACGGAGTCTCCCCAGTTGATCGTTTGGGTGTTGTTCTAATAGCCCAAAGCACGTTTTCCAGCTCGTTCAGCCATTTGCCCTTCAAGGCGTAGACCCTTTTCTTCAGGCCATCCATCACGATTTTGTTGGCTGACTCCACCTGTCCATTGGTCTGAGCATGATGGACAGAGGCTGTCCGATGCTCGATATTCAGTTCCTCCAGATACTCCTTCACTTGAGCCCCGTTAAAGGGATGACCATTATCGCTGATCAACACCTTAGGAATCCCATATCTCGATATAATATGGGTCTGGAGAAACTTGACGATTTGGTTCCCCGTTGTCTTGGCCAACGCCTTGGCTTCTATCCATTTCGAAAAATAATCAATGGCCACAAGCAAATATTTACACTGACCTTGTGCCTGGGGGAGGGGTCCCACCAAGTCGATACCCCACTGCGCGAAGGGCTAAGCACTTTTGATGGACATCAGATTAGCAGCCGAAGCCACGTTATTCGGGGCGTACCTCTGGCACACGTCACAGGATCGGACTAATAACGTTGCCTCCTTGCTCATCGAAGGCCAGTAATAGCCCAAATTTAGCACTTTCCTCGCAATGGATCGGGCACCTTCATGACAAGCTGCGACCCCTTCATGCACCTCCCTCAGGATCCGATTTGTATCAGGCTCAGCCACACATTTCAAGTAAGGAGTTGAGAACCACCCCTTCTTGTACAGCTGACTGTCCACCACCACATAATTAACTGCGATCCGACGTATCCTGTCAGCTAGTACTCCATCATCGAGGACTGGCCCCGTAATCAGATACGCGACTATCGGGGTCATCCAAGTGGGCTCCTTCTCCGATCCTGCTTCAATGGCACATACCTCCGATGGATCGGTGGTTGACAAGATCACCTTCTCCAAGAAGTGCACCTTCCGATTTTCCTCAAGGGGTGCCCCCAAGGCAAATTTGCTCAAGGCATCCGCTTCCGCGTTTTCCTCCCTCGGGATTGCCTCGATGTCGAAACTTTTGAAGCTCTCCTTCAAGACTTGCACCTCACGAAGGTACTTTCTCATCATCGGGCTCTTCGCCTCATATCGTCCTTGGACTTGATTCACAATCAGGCCCGCGTCACATTTCACCCTCAGGTGACCAACTCCCGTACCTTTGGCAATTTTGAGGCCTGTGATAAGAGCCTCATACTCAGCTTCATTGTTGGTGGCCCTAAATGTTAAGGCCAAAGCATATCGGAGGGGCTCACCCCCACCTGGTGGTATCAATACGAACCTTGCTCCTGATCCGTCTGAACTCGAAGAGCCGTCAGTGTACAATTTCCCAAGTATTATCCTCATTTGGCTGTTCTGATTGCTCCGCCATTTCTGGTTGCTCTACTATCGGGACCTCCATGGTTGCCCCCTCTACAGGGCCCGCATCTTCTAGATCGGGGGCTGTAGACTCTGCTATAAAATCTGCCAAGGCCTGGCCCTTAATTGCCGTTCTCAGAACAAAGTGAATGAGGAACTCACTAAGCTCGACTGCCCATTTCACTAATCTCCCCGACGCATCAGGTCGGTTCAAAAAATGCTTCAAAGGCTGATTTGTCAACACAGTAATCTCATGCGCATGGAAGTAAGGCCTCAGCTTCCGAGCAGTAATGATCAACGCAAAAAGATACTTCTCAACGGCGGGATAATTCATTTCAGATTTGGCAAACACCTTGCTCACATAATAAACGGGGACTTGATTACCCTCGACTATCTTCACTAACACAGAGCTAATAGCAAACTCAGAAACAGCCAAATATAGATAGAGCGGCTCGCCTGGGATCGGTTTTGCCAACGGCGGGAGGGTGCGAAGGTGCTGCTTGAGTGCCTGGAATGCCTCTTCACACTTGGCAGTCCACTCAAACTTCTTATTGGCCCTAAATACTTCAAAAAATGGCATGGATCGGTCACTCGCCTTGGACAGGAAGCGATTCATTGCAGCTAGTCGCCCATTCAGCACTTGCACCTCCCGATGATTTATCGGAGACTGCATCTCCTCGATTGCCCTCAACTTCTCGGGATTCACTTCAATTCACCTTTGTCTTACCATAAAGCCCAAAAACTTCCCCGAATGCACTCCGAAGGCACACTTGGTCGGGTTCAAGCGAACCTGATGAAGCCTCATCCGCTCAAATGTTGTGGCTAAGTTGTGAACATGATCCTCAGCCTGTCGGCACTTTACCAGCATATTGTCCACGTAAGCCTCCATGGTTTTCCCCAACATGTCCTCGAACAGCTTGTTCACCATCCGTTGATAAGTTGCCCCGGCATTGATTAATCCAAAGGGCATGACATCGTAGTGATAGATGTCACTATCAGCATAAAAAGCAGTGTGGGGGGCATCCGCCTTAGCCATCTTGATCTGATTATAGCCCGAGTAAGCATCCATGAAGCTCAGCAATTCATGTCCCGATGTAGCATCCACCAACCGGTCGATCCTCAGAAGTGGGTAACAGTCCTTCGGGCAAGCCTTATTCAAGTCGCGGAAATCCACACACATCCGCCATTTCCCGTTGCTCTTCTTCACCTGAACCGGATTGGCGACCCAAGTCTGGAATCGGAGCTCCTTGATAAATCCAGCATCGAGAAACCTGCCCACTTCCTGCTGGATCGCGATCCTCTTGCCTGCGCCCATCGGACGCCTTTTCTGCGCGATAGGCTTGATCACGGGATCAATCTTCAACTCATGCTCAATCACATCGAGGCTGATTCCTGGCATGTCACTCGGGGACCAGGCAAACAGCTCCTTAAACTCCTTCAGCAGCTTGATCAATTCTCAGGCCCTTTCGTCAGACAGGGCGGACCCGATTCTCACCTTCCTCTGAGGTCCGTCAATCTCGACCTCCTTCAAATCCTCCATAGGGGCGGGACGCCCAAACTCCTCTCTGGGATCAGCATCGGTTTGGAGGATAGTCATAGCCTCCCGTCTTCTCCTTCGGGTGGCATTAACATAAAACTTCCTGGAGGCCACCTGGTCGCCCTTGACCTCCCCGACTCCGTGGTCAGTCGGGAACTTCATCTTCTGGTGAACAGTCGAGGAAACTGCCATCAGGGGGTTGATGGTAGTTCTCCCGATATTCGCGTTGTAAGCCCCCGCGGACTCAACCACCACGAACTCCACGTTCCTCCTCTCTGCTTTCCACCCACTACCGAACTCCACTGGTAAGGTGATCATTCCCAGCGGATAGGAGGTAAAACCAGAAAATCCAACCATCGGGAAGTTCACCTGCTTCGGATCCTTCTTCGTTTTCCCCATGGCCTCCAGTGCATCCATAAACAGAATATCGGAGGAGCTCCCTCCGTCGATCAAAATTTGCTTCATCTCTTACCCATCCACGTCCAGGTCACGACTAAAGCATCATCGTGCGGAGTCTCCACACCTATCAGGTCCTCCGCTGAAAAGGAAATCACCATCTCTTCCTTCGCGGTCCAGGATCGGGACCTCTTACCCAGCACCACAGCAGCGGAAATTCTAGAGGCATAGACCTCCCGAGAGGCTGTGGTATCACCTCCTGCTGCCAATCCTCCATGAATCACATTAATGGTGCCCCGCTTCTCCTTACGGGCACCAGAAGACTCTGGCTCTGACTTCTTCTTCTTTGGGGACCGATCGCGGGATCGGGAACGGAACCGCGATCGAGATCGGGAGCGGGATCGACACCGCCTCTCAGCCACAAACTCCTTAAGCTTCCCCTTCTGGATCAGCTTTTTGATTTCCTTCTTTAACTCCCGACAATGGTTAGTGTCGTGACCGCTGGCGCGGTGGAACCGACAGTAACGATCGGTGCGGGATCCCAAAAATTCTCCTTCCTTATTCGGGGGGGTACCTGGAGATACCCTGCCGATCCATCACCATTAACACCTCAGCCATGGAACTGTTTAGAGGAATGTGATAGTCCTCCCGCATGTCCTTCCTCGAGGGACGTCTATCCTCCCTTCGATCAGAACGACCCCGACTCCGACTGCCCTCGGATTTATCCTTCCGCTTATGGTCATCCAATGGTTTGAACGACTGCTTCCCATTATTTGACTTCGGAGGATCAAGCTCTCCGGCAGCTATCTTTGACTCCTGCACATCGATTTGCTGCTTCACCAGTGCCTCCATGTTCTACACTGCCTTCTCAGCCACGCTGTGCATCAGGTCGGAACCATAGGGGGCTGTCAGGTTCTGAAGGAAGGTGCGAATAGTCTCTCCCTCCGATATCTCCTCATCGATCTCCGCCACACTAGCAGTGTACCACTGGTAATAGTGTGCCAACGATTCGTCGGGCCTCTGCACCACCTGAGCCAGGGATCTCACGCTCTTCAAGAGGCGTCGACGACCCTGGTACTGCTGAATAAAACGGTCGTGCATATCAGCTCAGCTGGAGATGCATCCTGGGGGCAAGCTGAAGAACCACGTCAGGGCCCTCTCGCCAAGTGTACCTGGGAACAGCACACACACAATATCGTCGTTCGGGGCCCTGCCTAGACAGGCCATGAGGTGCTTCTGGACACGAACTGGATCCCCCTCGCCATAATACTCCTTAACCGTGGGGATGCCCAGTCCTGGCGGGGCGAGGGTGTCTATCAATCGGGGAACAAAGGGATGAGTGGATCGATCCCTCAGTTCCGACATCATCTGCTTCTGGTCCCCCATGCAGATGTTCACGATCTTCACCACCTGGTCGGGGGTGATGGGACCATTAAGGGGAATGGTCCTATGCTGCACCGGTCCAGGCCCATCGATCACAAATCGCTCCGACTGAGCGGGCTCCTTGCCCTTTTCCTGGTTCCTGGGTTGGGCCTCCTGTGTATTCTGAACCTCCCTTGGTGGAGGCACCTTCTCCTGCCTCTTTGCAGCCTCTCTCCGCTCTAGGAGAGCCTCCATGGCCTCCAGGAACATCGGCATGGCATCCGCCACAGCCTTCGCCAGGTCCGCGCTTGGAGGAGCATTCTCATCCCTATTCTCTTGATGTTGAGCAGTATCCTCAGGAACTTCATTGTGCCCCCCTGTTTGGGAAACCTTAGCAGGGGGATTTTGGTCCACAGCATGCTCCGGCAGCCCTGAATTCAAAGTTCCAGCAGGGTGACGGGAACCACCAGACCGTCGTTGTCTCTTCTGCCTTCCAGCCGCCCTTGAACGAGTAGAAGTCATTTTCAGCTTTTTGTTCGATTCCCACAGACGGCGTCAATGTTGGATCACGGTTGGAACTCCGGTATGGTCTTGACGGCGATCCGAACTCCTTCGCTCCACGTAATCCTGCAAGAGGGGAATAGACCGGGCGGTGACCCAGAATCCCTCTCCGATGCTTAAATGAGTATCTCAATTATATCAATAAAACTGGCAAGCAAGTGTCTCAGTATGTAAAACGTATCTGATCTGAGGTAACCTCTGCCCTTTTATACGAGAAAGGCTACCTCAGTTACCTGGTGAACCGCTGGGGCAGTTAGCCCACGATCCCACCTATCTCGGCCACGATTCCGCCTATCTTGGCCACGATCCCGCCTATCTCAGTCATGATCCCGCCTATCTCGGCCATGATCCCGCCTACCTCGACCATGATCTCGCTTATCTCGGCCACGCTCCGCGTATCTCGGCCTCAACCTCTGATAGCAAGTCCCGACCAATATCGGGGACTCCAGAGTTATCTCATTGTGTCACCGCTCGGGGCCCCTCGTCATCGTGACAGGGCCAATCATCGTCAGGGATTCATCATCGGGGCCTACTTGAAGGCATCTCATCGGGGCCTACTTAAAGGCATCTCATCGGGAGCACCCAGCTCGCCTATCGGGACCGACCTTGTCGGGACCTTTCACCATCAGGACTCCTTTTGTCAGGACCCTTCGCATTGGTTTTCTTGACCCCTTTTAGGGCTCAGTGGGCCTATTCACCGTTTATTCGTCGTTAAGGGGCTTCACGGCTACAGCGGAACCCATCAAAGATCACTCAGCATATCATGTTTATCCTAGTGCGCAACTCATTAATTGAAAACAGGTGCAACTAATTCCAAAAAAATTGATTTTAAAATTTGACCAACATATTTTCAGTTGACTCGGGTCGGCCTGAAAAATGTGGTTCGTTTCAGTCAACTTCGGTCCAACCGGTCCAATTCGGTCCAAATAATTCGTTCGGATTTTCATGCAAACCGTGTCGGTTTGGTTCGACTCATTAGTGTACCTGGTCCGACCCGACCCGAATGGGTTGGACCGATTGAGAAAACTCGGGTCAGTAGACCCGACCCGGTTGTATCGGTGGAACCCGACCCGGTTGTACCTGTAGGAACCCGGCCGATTCTGGTTCCACTAGTTATCCTAGTCGGTCGACCCGACCCGGATGTGCGAATTTGGACCAGCTCATTTACCCATAGGGTTCGGCCGAAATATTACTTAGAGGCTAAGCAGGGTTTTAAAATACACTAAAAACTTAACTTAGCCACCAATTAATATTAATTGTAGATATAATTTCTAAATATATTTGCACTATATATATATATATATATATTTAATATCAAGATTCTATATTTAGGGATAAAATATATCAACAATATATTTTCTTAATCTTAGGTAACTAATATATATCAGTAAATATTCTAAATTCCTTAAAATCATGCTAGAATATATCGATAATTAAAGTCACAATTTTCATGTGTATCTAACCCTAAAATTTGGCAAATATAAGCATGGGCCCGAAATTTTTAAAAACATCACATGCTAATTTTTGCCAAAAACACTAATTTTAGGGTTCAAAATTCTAGATAAATTTTTACTAAGATCAATATGTAAGCATATGGTGATGTGCGTCGTAAATGGAAGCCCATTATATGTATATGTTACCTAATTAATTGGGTACATGTCACATTAGGACGTTGGGCCAAACCCAAATCCCAATTGACATGAGAGGCCCAAAATATGGGCCTCCCTATGCATAGTGGCCGGTCGAATTTAATAGGTGGGTAAAGTAGACTTTTGTCCACTTTACTCCTTCTATATATATATGGTGTTAGGCGTTTTATTAGGTTAATCCTTAATCATTCATTGGAGTGTTTTAGAGAGAAAAACCCTCCCCCATAACACCCTAAGTCCGGCCGAACCTACCAACAACAAGGGTGTGCCAACTTGCCTTCGAGCAAACACTCTGGAGATCCGTCCCTTGCCAAGAATAGATCTGAGGCTTTGCTGTGGAGAATATACCGCGTAGGGATTCCTTAACAAGAACCTCTACGGGTGCCGACCGGAGTATTGTGAACTCCCTTCTGCATGGATCTTGGGATTACAGACTACTGTTGAGGTATGTGCGAATCTTCCGCTGCGTAATTTTGATTACTAGCATGTACCATGTTTACAGTATCCATAGTGATTACTCCCCGTAATCTAACAGTGGTATCAAAGCCTGTGTTAGGAGTTCATGATTTTGATAAATTGGTGTTCTTGAAAATTTTAGTTTGGACCGAAATTTTAAATGTGAAAGTTATAAAATTTTCGAACTTTGGGAATCAAGGGTGGTCAGAAATTTCCATGATGTTCTTAGGAAATTTGATGTTCATGATCTTCAAGAAAAAGGTGATATTTATCAAAATTGAACATTTGATTGAAGATCTTATTAAAATTTGATCTTAAATTTGACCACTTGTTTCCAATATGGTGTTATTGGCCGAACCCTAAGCTAAATTACAAGATAAACTTTTTAATTTCTTAGGCAACAAGCTTCAAAGTTTCGGCCAAAATAAATTACTATATTGTTTACCATATTTTAATTTTTATTCTAGGTAACAATATCTATAATTGGAAACATTAGAATAGATTCACATTAATATATAGATATATATAATTATCAATATATCTAAATATTTAATAGGGTTAAAGATATTATTGATAGATTTAGATACCTAAAAGATTGAGAAAATATATTGTCAGTATATTTTTTACCCTATTTAAGATTTCGACAATAAATAAAATATATATTTATATATGTGTGCCGAATTTTACATATATATATAGATTATTGATTGATTTTGTCTTAAAGATAGAATTTTAGCAATAAATATATATATATGTTTAATATGTGCCGAAATTATATATATATTTATAAATATTTAATATTAGAAATTATTTTATATAGTTAATGTTACTTGGTGGCTAAGTTAAATATTTTTAATGAATTTCAAAACCATACTTGGGCCACAAGTAAACATTTCAGCCCAACCTTTATGTTTTTAATTATTAGTCCGGTCCAATATGTCAAACCGGGACGTATTAAAACCGAACCGGATTTTCTCAATCGTTTCGACATAATCGGGTCGGGTGGGACCGGGGTAACTAAGTGGATCTAACCGAACTGGTTTTTGTGTTGAACCAAACCGAACCCTATTTTTATTGGACCGGTTCAGACCGAACGAGATTTTAAATTAAAACCGAGCCGAACCGAACCGGATTTTTCCGGACATAATCGAACCGTATTTTACCGGACCGGACCCGAACCGGATTTTCTGGACCGAGCCAGACCAAAATTGACTGAACCGAACTAAATTTTCAAAACCGAATTCAAGTCATTTAAAATAGGGAGGTCAAGTTTTAAAATCCAAATATTTTGAACCCTGAAATGACATACACAGTGCTCAAGGGTTGATAACCTTTATGCCTTGTTTCGATTATGGCGATGGATCTTGGAGATACATGTTTTTGGGACTGGATTAATTAGTGGGCTGAATTGCAATTGTTTATTAATCAATATATATATATTTATGCATGATTAGAAATGTTGTCTTGACTGAGTCAAGCTAGCTGGATATTGCATGTTGGGGGCTGTTAAGTCTACTTCCACTTAGGTAGCTTCGGGCTTCTTTTCTACGAACGGGCTCTGGATGTGTGCACGGGAACGGGTATCTGTCTGAATGCCGCGATCCTCGAAACACGATCCTCGAAACACGATCCTCGAACTAATCTTCAACTTCCCGACCTTGATCTCTCGAACTTCGGATCCTGCACAAGGGGCAGTAACCAGCGTGGGAGAGGGGGGGATGCTGGTTGGGCCCTCTCCGACGCTCAAGTCAAAATCTTTAGAGAGAGAAAGCCTTCTAGAGAGAAGTCAGAGCACGAAATGCAAAAAATGAGGGAGTTGTTTAAAATGGGAGATCTAGGCCCCTATTTATTGGGAACCTAAGGATCATGCCCAGTTTTGAACGGCTTGATGTCGGTATGGAGGAAAACGTATACCGTCATCAAGGTGGACAATGCGTGCACTAACTTCTCGCACTTGGCAAAATAATCGGGATAAGAGCGCGGAGAACATCGGCAATCCGGACCGGGTCCGGATTGCCTTAGGGCAATCCGGAAGTCCTCCGGTCCGGGTACTGCGCGTATTCCAGACCGTTTTGGACTTGGGTGTCCGCGGAAGAGTTCTTTTATGGGTTTTGGGGTATTTTGCGAGGCCCGAAATGTAAACACGAACCCGAATTGGACAGATATCTAACACTTGCCCCCGAGTCAAGTAGTGGTTTAAAACCCATGCTTGACTCTTTTTAAGATAAGATATTCGTCCAATTTAGGTTCGGTACTGACCTCAGGGGTGGCCTGTTTGTCAATTCGAGTGTAGGGATCATAAATTTGACCAACTTCAATTTTCCGTCGTATGTACGTAATCTGTTTACAAGGTTAGCGTAGCGGACAATATGCGTATAACAACATGCAATTAACGATATATTCGCAATATTATGTAATGAGAGAAATACTTGTAATAATAAAGAATTACACAACATGATAATATCATGGTACATGATGTAAGCATATAACACGTTGTCAACATGTAGATGACGATATATTAAATGGATGACGTGATCATGCAATAAGCAAAACACTTATAACAATATAAAATTGGAGAGCATGTACGTAGTCATGAAGCATGGTGTAAACGTAGAAAATGATGCAAGCATGTAGTATGATCTAAGCATGGAAAATGATGTAAACATGTAGTATGACGTAAGCATGGAAAATGATGCAAACATTCAATTCATACTTAGATTATAAAAATAATCATGTAACGACATAAATAATAAACGTGCATGATATATTCTATGTACGTAATATGTAATAGTAATTACGTGTAGTATGTATGCAATATGAACATAAGAGAGATGCAAAGATGCTTGTAAAGGTTGCTAAGGACTTATATGAAAATACATGAAAGTTTAGTCCTTAACACATGGTGTAGGCAAATTAGGAGAGAGAATACTCATTATCTTACATCCTTCATAGATAAATCTCCAAGAAGCTCTCTATTCTTGATGAAGATTAAGCTTTTGAGATCATAGATTTGGAGTAGACACACCATGGTTGATATCAGTTGGATTCCGGTGTGGCACGTGTCAATTCGGACTCGCTTCGTGTCGGTGAGTTCAATTCCGTACATGGCTGGACATTCCGTGACTTCGTTTGGCCTTAATTCGATCTTGAAATCATCATGTGTGTAGTCACCTTAACATGCACATAAGGTGTTTGATAAGATGCATTAGAGTCATTAGCTTTCCAAATTGGCCAAAATTTTTCTAAGTGCTGGAAATTTTTAGAAAAACATAAATAGATTGTTATACTTCCCTTGTGCATAGTATTCATTGTCGTCATATTGTTCCATGCTTTAATCATCGTTTTTGTATGCTTGATGTTGATGATGAATAGTTGTTCGAACATGATCGTTGATTGTAGTACACGGGTAATGGTAGGCTAGACAATGTTCTTTGAGCATAGTTTGTTGATCATCGGCCACTTTCTGCAAGCATGCTAAAATACTTAGAAAATATTTTAACAATATTTAATGCTTGTTACCATAGATGTCGTTGTATGAGCTTTGTCGATGAGCGTCGAAGGAATGCTTAAGAGGTATTGTGTAGAAGTTGATAATAGCTACTTGATGCATGCAATCCATTCTTATCGACATGTATGTACATACATGGAAACACTTAGAAAATATTCTCCCCTTGTCGACATCCATCATTGTTAACATGCATCCTTGTCGACATGTATGCTTGTCGACATGTATGTACGTACATGTAAATACTTAGAAAATATTCTTCAGTTGTCGACATGAATCTTTGTCGACATGTATGTACGTACATGGAAATACTTAGAAAATATTATTTCACTTGTCGACATGCATCATTGTCGACATGTATGTACGTACATGGAAATACTTAGAAAATATTCTTCACTTCTCGACATGCATCCTTGTCGACATGTATGTACGTACATGGAAATACTTAGAAAATATATTCTTCACTTGTCGACATGCATCTTTGTCGACATGTGTGTACGTACATGGAAATACTTAGAAAATATTATTCACTTGTCGACATGCATCCTTGTCGACATGTATGTACGTACATGGAAATACTTAGAAAATATTCTTCACTTGTCGACATGCATCCTTGTCGACATGCATCCTTGTCGACATGTGTGTACGTACCTGGAAATACTTAGAAAATATTCTTCACTTGTCGACATGCATCCTTGTCGACATGTGTGTACGTACATGGAAATACTTAGAAAATATTATTCACTTGTCGACATGCAGTCTTGTCGACATGTTTGTACGTACATGGAAATACTTAGAAAATATTCTTCACTTGTCGACATGCATCATTGTCGACATGTATGTACGTACATGGAAATACTTAGAAAATATTCTTCATTTGTCGACATGCATCCTTGTCGACATGTGTGTACGTACATGGAAATACTTAAGAAAATATTCTTCATTTGTCGACTTGCAGCCTTGTCGACATGTATGTACGTACATGGAAATACTTAGAAAATATTCTTCACTTGTCGACATGCATCCTTGTCGACATGTATGTACGTACATGGAAATACTTAGAAAATATTCTTCACTTGTCGACATTCATCCTTGTTGACATGTGTGTACGTACATGGAAATACTTAGAAAATATTATTCACTTGTCGACATGCATCCTTGTCGACATGTGTGTACGTACATGGAAATACTTTAGAAAATATTCTTCACTTGTCGACATGCATCCTTGTCGACATGTGTGTACGTACATGGAAATACTTAGAAAATATTCTTCACTTGTCGACATGCATCCTTGTCGACATGTATGTACGTACATGGAAATACTTAGAAAATATTCTTCACTTGTCGACATGCATCCTTATCGACATGTATGTACGTACATGGAAATACTTAAAAAATATTCTTCACTTGTCGACATGCATCCTTTTCGACATGTGTGTACGTACATGGAAATACTTAGAAAATATTCTTCACTTTTCGACATGCATCCTTCTCGACATATGTGTACGTACATGGAAATATTTAGAAAATATTCTTCACTTGTCGACAAGCATCCTTGTCGACATGTATGTACGTGCTTGTATGTGCGCACTTGCCCCCACACTTAATTTTTTTTTCTATCCTTGGTTATGTACGCTGTATCCATATGCTTGATGTAAACACAGGTTGTATGCCAACACCTTGTTGTATGCTAACACTTGGTAATATGCTGACACATAGTAGCATGCTGACAGCTTGCAATATGCTGACTGTCATCCTGAGCAAAACACTTAGAAAATATTTCGCCCTTGTAATCATGTATGATGCGAGTATGAGCTCGATGTCGACATGTAAGGTTGATGTGTTCAAGAAGTTGCGCCCCTTGCATGATGCTTGTTACTTGTTGCACGAAGATTATTAGGTCATTGCGTACATAGTTTTCTCACATGGAGCGTCCATTGCATAAATGTTTGCATAAGTGTTGATGCGTGTTTGCGCACTGATTGGATTGTTGGTTGCATTTTTCAGGATGTCAGATCTTGCTATCTTCTTGTTGGAATTAATTTTCCCACGGCTGTTATCATGAGTAAGTCTACTATTTCCATTCTGCGAGTAACTCTGTGATCGGATGTCGACATGGTTGAGCAGCTAAATAATACCCCAAGTGTAGATGCTGATGTCCTTGCTTGATTAATTGATGTCGGTACACATATACGTCCTTCTGAAGATTTGGTATGTTGATGATCTTTATGACTTGTATCATGTTGTAATGTAGGTCGGACTGACGGAAAAAGCTCGTCTTTGCAGATAGTTAATGTATACAATAATCCGCTTGTTGGAAGGGATGTCCGTACAATTGCCCCCGCTACTCTGGAGTCTCCGGACATGGTCGCGGTAAAGGACTTTTGAGTAAGGCACCTCCTTGTATCTTCTTTGAACTTGTTAATTTTCCAAGTTGTTGCTTTCATGTTGCTGGACGCGTGGTTGCAGTTCCTGGCTATAGCACAATTCTCAAAAGATCCCACGCAGGGGCGCGTTCCTCGAGCGATTCTAAGTTCTTTATGCCGAGTACGACCGTGCTAACTCCTTCTTGCGATAAAGGGAATAGAGTTGAGGGTCGTGCGGTGGTACCTTCTGCCCCCCCGTTGAGGGACCGGCCCAAGGAGGAGCGTTCCTCCCATTGAGGTAAGCGTTGTTTACTTCTTCACACTTGAAACTTGATCTTGAAGAAGACTAATTTTGACGCACGCAATGCTGATTGTCGCGCTTATTTTGAAGAGCTATGTCGTATTGAAGTTGAAGCGACCATTCTTGCCGTGTCTTTTGTGCGGATGACGACATTGCATTTGATGTTGACATTATGAAGTCTTTGTCATGGATCCTTGGAGATGATGTCACTCTTGGTTGGTGTCAGGTTGTCTGCTTCCAGCATGTTGAACCCTTTGTGAATGGGTTGATGTTGTTTTGAGGTTTTCGATAAATCTTTGTTTATGCCTTTGCTTGCATGGTATTTCATCACTTGGACCTGTTTTCAATAATAATAAACATGTGATAACTTGTTAGTAATATTTCATACCTTGCGTTATCTTCATTGTCTGTATGTATTGGACTTGCATGATAGGATTGAACTCTTTGTTGTGATGGATAGAACATAGGATGTTGCGACTTGTGCATTGCAGGGTGTTATGTGTCGGATCACGGTTGGAACTCCGGCACGTTCTTGACGGAAGTCCGAACTCCTTCGCTCCAAGTAATCCTACAAAAAGGGATAGACCGGGCGGTGACCCAGAATCCCTCTCCGATGCTTAAATGAGTATCTCGATGTAGGCAAGTATGTATGAAAGTATGAGTATGTGAATGTGTCAGACCTGAGGTAATTCCTTCCTTTATATAGGGGAGGAGTTACCCCAGTTACCTGTCGCGATAACTGACAGGGGCAGTTAGCCCACGTTCCATTTATCTCGGTCACTTGCCCACGTTCCGTCTTTTCAGGCAACTTCCCCACTACGCTGATAGTGGGCGTGTTTCTCAGCCTCATCCTCTGGTGGCAAGTCCCGACGGAGGTCGGGGACTCCAGAGTTATCTCCTTTGGTCACCGCTCGGGGCCCCTCGTCATCGGGACATGGCCAATATCCTCAGGGATTCAATATCGGAGCCTACTCGAAGGCATAATATCGGGGCCTAATTAAAGGCATATTATCGGGGCCTACTTAAAGGCATATCATCGGGAGCGTACAGCTCATATGTCGGGACCGACCTTGTCGGGACCCCTCGTATTGGTCCTCTAAGCCTCTTTTGGAGCCCAGTGGGCCTACTTCATCGTTTAGTCGTCGTTAATGGGCCTAACGGCTATATCTAAACCCATAATTTGCCCCCAAGACATGTGGGACTTACAGTTCGTCGTGTCTTCCGACTCCGGACCTCCCGATATTGGCATCAGAGGCTTTTAACTTTACAAAAAAATCTTCTGAAGCGGATCTCCTCATCCAAGAATCCCCGATATTCTGAGGATAACCGCCGAATCCGAAAAGATTTCTCGGTTACTCAACTATTAAATGCAGTGGGTGATGAAGCGACGGCTTGGGTACCCGTGTCTGCTTTTTCTGAAAAAGCACTTTTTAGCCGTTTTTTCGCGCGTCTCAACGACTCGGGTTGAAGCGTTTCATCTTTAACGGTCCGGATTGCAACGTCTCTTCGGCTATCCTCTCTCCTATAAAACCTCCAAATCCTGGCACTATTCATTTCTCCTCCACCGCTTCATCCTCTGCGATTTCAAAGGCTCAAGCTCTCCTTTTTGATTTCTAATCAACGCTCCGGCAGCCAGGATCTCCGACCATCAGGATCATCTTTTCTTCCCCAATTCAGCATGTCTGGTAAGATTCCTCCTCCAATTCCGAAAAAACTATTAGCATAGTTTTTCTTTTATCTCGATCACCTTACCCGGATTTTTCCAAAAATCAACTGTGCCTTTTCTTGCTCTGATCATTTTCCAGACGGTGAATCCAGTTCTGGGGAAAAAGCCCTTCAAGTTTGATTATGGTTGTAATGAAATTTCGGAACACGCCTATGACGAAGCTCTCCGGGAAGGATGTATCACTTCCACCTGGGAGCCTCGCTACCCCTATCCTCGCCCTCGCATCCCGGGCGACCCTGTGGTCACTCGTCCTCGGGAAGGGGAGGTATTTGTCTCCACCGGGCAAGTATCAGCGGGGATCCGATTCCCTTTCTGCGGGGATTTAGTCGAGATGTGTGAATATTACAAAACACATCCGACTACTTTTCCCCCCACGCCATCCGTGTGTGGAATGCCTTCCATGTCCTTTGCCTCCGCCAACAGTGGACCTATAGCCTCCGACTTTTCCGGACCTTCTATGGAATGAAGTGCAATGATGTCGGGGTCTGTGCCTTCTATCCGCGGATGCCTAAATGGAGCAAGGCGCAGCTCTCCCGATATAGCTGGAATGGTGACACCTGGAAGGTCGCCAAAGGTCGGGGGCTCATCACTGACTCGGGGCCTGACAACAGCGGTTGGAAGAAGAATTACTTCTTCATCCGGAACAGCTCCATCCCATGGCCCCGATGGGAGGTTGAAGCAGACCCTCCTCCTGCTTATCACACTTACTCTGAGGAGGATTTTCAATTTCTCCAGTGCATCCAACTCTATCGCTGGGGGGATTCCTTCGCTCCCCTCGATGCCAACTCCATCGTGGAGCGGGATCTGGTTCTGGCCGGGATCGTCTCCTCGATACTGCCTCCGGGGGTCAACTCTACGACGGCTCCTCCAATGTCGTTCCTTGGGTAATATTCTAATTGCACCTTTGTCTTCGTCTTTGCAGCTAAGAAGGTATCAACGCTGACCAATATCATGCTTAAGCAGGCGGAGACCGATGCCATCCAGCGTCCCGCTCGGAAGAGGAATTCCTCGAAGAGGGCCGCCTCCTCATCGGCACCTCCATCTGCGGAGGAGGTCAAGCGGGCCCGGGTGGACAAGATGGAGAGGATCTTCAACACCCAGACTCCCGAAGAAGGTAAGCAGCTTCGATTAGCCATCCGATTATACAGAAAGCGTAATCCCGAGGAGTTAATTCCCTCCGATAAGAAAGCCAGAATCGAAGGGATCAACCGCATCCTGCAAGGAGAAACTCCCCGCATCCTCAAAGCGGGTTATTATAACTATTACGGGAAAGACCAGTATCTCTCCCGTCACGTCATTTGGTGTAAGGATCCCGATAAACTCCCCGATTATCATTCTAAATCTTCTCGTCCTCCAGCTGCAGGTCAATCGGGAGCTGGAGCTTCAGCGGGGGTGCCACCCTCCGACGCCCGGGTCGGAGAGCCCCTTCTTCCACTTCCTGCCCCGATAGGATCGGGGACTGAAGATGCCCCGACGGACGGTCAATCCTGTCGGGTGGTTGACCTGGACATTTCTCACTCTTCTGAGGAGACGAGCGAAGGTCAAGCCCTGGTTCGTCGTCGGGGGGTTAGGCAGACCCCATTAGAGCCAACTCCCGAGGGGCTACTTCCATCTTCCCCAGCACAACAGTATTCGCCAATTTTGAGCCTGACTCCTGAAGGGACGACCGAGTCTCATGGCGGCTCGGAGGCGCGCACCTCCGACACTCAGGTCGTCCTTCCCCCTCTCCCCTTAGACGGGAGTTTCTATCAGCTTTACACCCCCGACCAGGCGGCGGCTCCCTGGACCCCGATCGAGTCACTGCGAGGGGTCCCGCTCCGTCGGGGCGATGCGCCACCGGAACTGGGTCTGCACTTGCTGGCAGGTTCAGTTCCGCCATCTCTAAAGCTTCCGCTCTCCTTAGCTCGGGAGGACATCCACACGGACATTCGCGAGATGGCTGTTCGCCGCGTGGAGGTAAGGCTTCCTATTTTTACACTTAGTATATAAGGTAAAATATTTTCATGTACTAACCTCTTCCTTTCTTTTTCACAAGAAATGGCGGACCAAAACCGCTGTTTCGGGTACATCCTGGCCCTGGAGGAGGCCCTTGAGCAGGAGCGAGCCAAGGCGGCCCCCGAGGTCTTGGCCAAGCTCGAGGAGGATTTGGCTGCCTCCGAATCGTCGAGGAGCAAGCTGGTTAAGGAGCAGGCCCTCCTTAACCAGAAGACTCGGGACCTCCTGAGGCAGGTCCATGACTTCGAGCGGTTGCTGAAGCAGGAGCGACAAAAGCTCAAGGAAGAGCAGCAGGGGCGCGCGGAGGATCGAGACAGGCTCGTCCTCGAGAAGAAGGCCCTTGAGGACGTCAAGGGGGGGACTGGAGGCTAAGAAGGTCCTTCTCACCAATCGGTCCCAACAGATGGAGCGGGAGATCGTTGAGTTCCCCATCAAGCTGGCTGAGGCTGAGGCCAAGGGTCGGGAAGATTATCGGGGCTCTGAGGATTTCAAAGTGGACGCGGTGAGGTTCTGTAACACGGAGATGGAGACAACCTTGCTCAATGCTGTCGAGGAGCTCCATCTGGAGTATGGCAGTGCCATTGACTTCACCAAGTCTCAGACTCTCGTCCCCTTCGCGGAGAGGTATTTCAGCCTTTCAGAGGAGAGCGACGGGGCCAACACCCCCGAGGGGACTGCGGGTGCTGAAGGCACGGTAGAGCCTCCAAGTACATACCTCCCGACAACTGATCCCCCGACAATCGACCCTTCACTGGCTGACCTCCAAGGGTCCGATCCTCCCGCGGCCAATCTTCCAGGATTCGATCCTCCGATCGCGGAGCCTTCTGCCACGGACCTCGTGGACTCTGCTCCCCTCGATGCTGCCAAGGACCAAGCTTAATGCTTTATTTTCGAATCCTTGTAATTTTCTTCTTTTGTCGTGAACCTTTCAGGCCTTTATAATATGGTTTCGATTATCGCTGAACCACTTAAGGTGAATTAACCACGCCACTTAAGGCGATTTGATCATACTACTTAGAGTGATTCGATACGTCACTTAAGACATTTTACCCACACCACTTAAGGCGACTTAGCCACGCCACTTAAGGCGATTTAACCACACCACTTAAGGCGATTTAACCACACCACTTAAGGCGATTTAACCACACCACTTAAGGCGATTTAACCACATCACTTAAGGCGATTTAATCGGAAGCAACCTATTTATTCATTGATGGCTCAAAACCTGTTTGTATCAAATCAAAACGATAAACAACTTGCACCACTAAAGGCGACTAATATCAGACATGACATTTCTTCAAGTGTTCACCACTGAAAGAATGCTTCAACACATTGCCATCGAGGTCTTCCAACTTATACGCATTTCGAGCTGGCATCCCCACGACCTTATAAGGTCCTTCCCATTTTGGTGACATCTTGTTGATCTGATAAGGGTAAATTCGTTCCGATGCCAGACTAGTTCCCCGACAAAGAACTGTCGAGACTTGACTCGCCGATTGTAATATCGGGCCGTTGTCAAGCGCATCCGAGCCTGGGGCCCCCTCGGCATTCCGCCTCTTCTCTTCGACCAAGTCCAAGTCCAGACGCCTCATTTCATCATTCGACAGAGGTTCATAATACCTCGTCCGATGGGATGCCACAGCTATTTTAACGGGAGCAACTGCTTCCGTGCCATAAACCAGGCCAAACGGAGTCTCCCCAGTCGATCGTTTGGGTGTTGTTCTAACAGCCCAAAGCACATTTTCCAGCTCGTCCAGCCATTTTCCCTTCAAGGCATGGACCCTCTTCTTCAGGCCATTCATCACGATCTTGTTGGCCGACTCCACCTGTCCATTGGTTTGAGCATGATGGACAGAGGCTGTCCGATGCTCAATTTTCAGTTCCTCCAGGTACTCCTTCCACTGGACCCCGTTAAACGGAGGGCCGTTATCACTGATAAACACCTTAGGGATCTCGTATCTGGATATAATATGGGTCTGGAGGAATTTGAGGATATGATTCCCCGTTGTCTTGGCCAATGCCTTAGCTTCTATCCACTTCGAGAAATAATCAATAGCCACAATCAAATATCGGCACTGACCTTTTGCAACTGGAAGGGGTTCCACCAAATCGATTCCCCATTGCGCGAAGGGCCAAGCACTCTTGATGGACGTCAGATCGGCAGCTGGAGCCGCGATATTCGGGGCGTACCTCTGGCAAGCGTCACAGGATCGGACTAGCATCGTTGCCTCCTTGTTCATCGAGGGCCAGTAATAGCCCAGGTTTAGAACTTTCCTCACGACGGATCGGGCACCTTCATGACAAGCTGAGTATCCTTCGTGCACCTCCCTAAGGATCCGATCTGTCGGGCTCAGCCACACATTTCAAGTAAAGAGTTAAATACCCCTTTTTATATAGCTGATTGTCCATCATCACATAATTGATCGCGATTCGGCGTAATTTGCCGGCTGCTACTTCATCATCGGGGACTGCCCCTGTAGTCAGGTACGCGGCTATCGGGGTCATCCAAGTGGGCTCCTCCGATCCGGTCTCGATGGCACATACCTCCGATTGATCGGTGGCTGACAGGATCACCTTCTCCAAGAAGTGCACCTTCCGATTTTCGTCGAGGGATGCCCCCAAGGCGAACTTGCTCAAGGCATCTGCTTCCACATTATCCTCCCTCGGGATCGCCTTAATATCGAAGCTCTTGAAACTCTCCTTCAAGGTTTTCACCTCACGAGGGTACTTTTTCATCATCGGGCTCTTTGCTTCGTATCGCCCCTGGACTTGTTCACAATCAGGCTAGCATCACACTTCACCTTTAAGTGACCAACTCCCATTCTTTTGGCAATCTTGAGTCCGGTGATGAGAGCCTCATATTCATCTTCTTTGTTGGTGGCCCTAAACATCAAGGCCAAGGCATATCGAAGGGGCTCGTCTCCTCCTGGCGGTATCAGTACAAACCCTGCTCCCGATCCTTCTGAATATGAGGAGCCATCAGTATACATCTCCCAAGTGTCTTCGTCATTGGGCTGATCTGACTGCTCTGCCATCGGGACCTCCGTGGTTGCCCCCTCTACAGGGCCCGCTTCTTCTAGATCGGGGCTGTAGACTCTGCTATGAAATCCGCCAACGCCTGGCCCTTAATAGCCGTTCTCGGAGCAAATTGAATGCGGAACTCACTAAGCTCGACTGCACATTTCACTAATCTCCCCGACGCATCAGGTCGGTTCAAAAAATGTTTCAAGGGCTGATTCGTCAGAACCGTAATCTCATGCGCATGGAAGTAAGGTCTCAGCTTCCGAGCAGTAACAATCAACGCATAAAGATACTTCTCAACGACGGGATAATTCATTTCAGACTTGGCGAGTGCCTTGCTTACATAATAGACGGGGGCTTGGTTACCCTCTACGACTTTCACTAAGACAGAGCTAACAGAAAATTCAGAAACAGCCAAATACAGATAGAGTGGCTCGCCTGGAATGGGCTTCGCCAACGGCGGGAGGGTGCGGAGGTGCTGCTTGAGTGCCTGGAACGCCTCTTCGCACTTGGCAGTCCACTCAAACTTCTTGTTGGCCATCAGCACTTCAAAGAACGGCATGGATCGGTCGCTTGCCTTGGACAGGAAGCGATTCATCGCGGCCAATCGGCCATTCAGCACCTGCACCTCCCGATGGTTCGTCGGGGACTTCATCTCCTCGATCGCCTTCAGCTTCTCAGGGTTCACCTCGATTCCCCTCTGGCTCACCATGAAGCCCAGAAACTTCCCTGAGTGCACTCCGAAGGCACACTTGGTCGGGTTCAAGCGAACTTGATGAAGCCTCATCCGCACAAACGCCGTGGCCAAGTTGTGAACATGATCCTCGGCCTGTCGGGACTTCACCAGCATATCGTCCACATAGGCCTCCATCGTTTTCCCCAGCATATCCCCGAACAGCTTGTTCACCATCCTCTGATAAGTTGCACCTGCATTGATAAGTCCAAAGGGCATGACATCATAGTGATAGATGTCGCTATCAGCATAAAAGGCGGTATGGGGGCATCCTCCTTGGACATCTTGATCTGATTGTAGCCGGAGTAGGCATCCATAAGGCTCAGCAACTCATGTCCCGATGTGGCATCCACCAGCTGGTCGATCCTCGGGAGCGGATAGCAATCCTTCGGGCATGCTTTGTTCAGGTCGCGGAAATCAACACACATCCGCCACTTGCCATTGCTCTTCTTCACCAGGACTGGGTTGGCGACCCTGGTCTAGAATCGGAGCTCCTTAATAAATCCAGCATCGAGCAACCTGCCCACCTCTTGCTGGATCGCGATCTTCTTGTCGGCACCCATCGGACGCCTTCTCTGTGCAATCGGCTTGATCGCGGGGTCAATCTTCAGCTCATGAGTAATCACATCGGGGCTGCTTCCTGGCATGTCACTCGGGGACCAGGCAAACAGCTCCTTGAACTCTTTCAACAAATCAATCAGTTCATGGGCCTTCTCCTCAGTCAGAGCGGACCCGATCTTCACCTTCCTCTGAGGTCCATCAATCTCGACCTCCTTCAAATCCTTCATCGGGGCGGACGCCGAAACTCCTCTCGGGGATCAGCATCAGTCTGGAAAATAGTCATAGCCTCCCGATTCCTCCTTCGAGTGGCATTGACATAGCACTTCCTGGAGGCCACCTGATCGCCCCTGACTTCCCCGACTCCGTGGTCGGTCGGAAACTTCATCTTCTGATGGACAATTGAGGCAATTGCCCCCATCGGGTTGATGGTGGTCCTCCCGATAATTGCATTGTAAGTTCCCGTAGACTCGACCACCACGAACTCCACGTCCCTCTTCTCCGACTTCCAACTGTTAGGTTATGAGATCTAGGTCAACGGGTGGTCGGCTTTGATCTCGCTCCTTACTGGGGATGTGTGTGATCCGGTATTCCTGAGTTGCCCTGCCTTAGCCTGTGTCCTTCCTTCCTTCCTTCTTTCCTTTGCCTCTTCTCTCCTTCTACCCTGCAGAAGGGGCAGTACCAGACACGGAGGGGGGTGGTGCCTGGTGAACCCTCTCCGATGCCTAAGTCAGTATTCTTCTAGAGAGATAAAGCTAGAGAGATGTCAGAGCTAAATTGTCCAAAATGGCCAAGATGATCAAATGAGCTGTAAAGGTGGGGTATTTATAGGCAACGGTGTCATTAAGGTGGCTTAATGACATCGTTAACCTTTAAACACAATTAATTAACCTTTAAGCGCATAATTAAGACCTTAGGATACGGAGAAGGTAGGCGACGTGGACCGAGTGTGGGAGTCCGAAAATGGTGCCGGGGCCCTTGGGGGAGGAGAAATCCGACCCCTAAGGGTAGGGGTTGGGTGAGGGCACCCAACCCCTCCTAGGGAGGATGGGGTTGGCCAACCCCATCCCTCCTAGGGGAGATCGGGTTGGCCGACCCGATCTCTCCTAGGAGAGATCGGGTTGGTCCACCCGATCTCCCCTAGGAGAGATCGGGTTGGCTGACCCGATCTCTCCTAGGGGAGGTCGGGTGTGGCCACCCAACCTCACCTAGGTGAGTTCGCCTCGGCCGGACGAGCGCTCCGGCCTCGTCCGAGCCGTTGATGTGTTCGCGAAGTGTTCGGGTTGAAGTTTCGATTTACAATCGTTAATGGGACGATAAAAATATAACGGTTTGGAAGTCAACGGGTTCAAATTGGGCGTATATCCATCACATGCCCCCGAGTCAACCAATGGCCTAACCCTTGATTGACTCTATTTTAGGATGGTATGACACGCGCAATTTGAAACCGGGATTTTACCTTCTTGTCTGAATGCTCGCTTACCCTTAGATGCGTGCCTCTGACTCTGCCCCCTGCCTTATGAGATAGAGGAATTGTAAACGTCAGAGTAGCACGGACGTGTGCCTAGGCACGCGTCCGTCTGCGGTAGGAGTAATAAACTTATCTTTGCTACAGGTGCATACTCAAAAAATACACACTTGCACAGGGGTGTGATACGAATGCGACTAAATAACTTATGCGTCAATTTCGTGCCGGGATTCTATCTAAGTGAGGAAGAATTTAATTTTGGCCAAAAAATTTCCTAAGTATGGAATGCTCAAAAATAAAACTAACTTGATAGTTTTTCTAAGTATGGGGATATACTTACCCATAGTTGAAAGGGATAAAAATGATGGTTTTTCCTTGGCCCTTAGATCTCATTTAAAGGTAGATGGAGGGTGGTGATTAAAACCCTTTAGAAAAAACCCTATCATCTTTCCAATATAGAGGAGAGTTAGAAAAATACCTTAGGAGTCACCATAGCCACCATCTTCCCTCTTCACTCACCCTTGGAGAGCAAGAAAAATTGGAGAGCACCCCCAAGGTAAGGGCCGGCCGAAATTTTCACCAAGGGGCAAAAACCCGGCCAGCAGCTCCGGCGGGAAGTGGTGACCAGCGTGGACGAAGGCAACTGGTGGACCAGCATCTCGAGACGGCGGCTTGATTCCCGGCGGCTGACGGACGGCGACGCGGCAGGTTCTTGGCAGGTGGGGAACGGCGACCAGACGAGCAGCGACGTCCGGAGCTTTCGACGGCGAGCTCGTCTCCGGCGGTGGCAGCGTCAGGTCCGGCCAGGATCGTCGATAGCGGGACCAGGCAGCTCCGGCGTGGTCTGGGACGGATTCCGGCGACGGAGAGACGGCTGGAAACGACTCCGGCGACGACGGGATTGAAGCTCCGGCGAGGGGCTGATTCCGACCGACTTCGAAATTTGAATTCCGGACCCGTTTATCACATCGGGTCGGGTTTTCCAAAGGTCCGCTCTTTTCCTTTCCGTTACCGCGTAAAACGTTGATTTTTGAATCGTTGATATTTGATTGCCGATGCTTGATTGCCGATATTTAATTGCCGAAATTTGATTGAATGTGGGATTGCCGTGGATAGCCGTTGATAGTTGTGGATTTGGGGAAAAATGTTTGCCGGTCGTCCGGATATGGTTTCTTGTCCGATCGGGCTATTCCGGTCTTGAACTTGATGTCGTACCGCCGTTGGTGTGTTAATTTTTGCTGGAGGGTATAACGGTAATTTTTTCCAAAACCCGACCTTAGGCTCAGATAAAATATTCAAATTGGTTGTCGTGGTGTCCTTGGCTCATGTTGATTATCTTTGCTGGGTGTCTTTGGATCTTTGATTGTTGTCGTTGGTCGGGTGTCGGAGTATTTCCGGTTCTTCGGAAATTTTTCTTGTCTTGATATTTGTCGTGTCGTGGCAGGTGCTATATTCCTGGTGGTGTCCGCGCACACAGACTCTTCAGAGGCGTCGTATCTTCCGAAGGATGAGTGAGTTCCTTTCCTCTTCCTTTTCGGTCGCATTACTTCCTTTCCTATTGCTAGCTTAGTACCGCGGCCTTCATTGGGGTGTTAGTCGAAATTTGATTCGAACTTTGGGATTTCCTGCTACCTTTGCCTTAGGTCTCGCTATCCTGTCAGAGAATCATCTCACTAGGTCCGATTACAACGAACACGTTACCCTAGGAGATATCTGTCCCCTAGATGAGCCTCTGTATCCTTTTCTCCCCTCTTTGGGGAATACTCGTGAGACGGTGACGGAGCCTCCTATAGGGAAGGTCGCCGTGTACCCCTCCCAGATCCGATGTGGGTTGAGGTTGCCTTACTGTGATGACCTCATAGAGTTGAGCAGGTTTTTCAGGATTTCTCCTGTGAACCTTGCCCCCAATGCCCTCCGTGTCTGGGTGGGCTTCCGGGTATTGTGCCATTGGTACTCCTGGATGTATTCCCTCGTTCTATTCTGATGCTTCTACCGGTTCCAGTACCAGACGAAGGTGGGGTTTGCGAGTTTCGTAACTCGCCATCCGACCTTCAAGGATCCCCGATTTACTGATTTCGGGTTAGTGGGATCGAGTGGGATACCTCCCTCCGTTTCGTGGCCCGGAGTGACAATTCGGCCAGTCACTGGGCTAAGCATTACTTCTTCATTACGGATCGATACGTCACTTGGTCGGTCTTGAATGAGGATCGGTCCGATGGTTGGCCTGCTTTCGGAGAGTTCTCTTCAGTTGATTTAGAGACTATGAAGATCATTCACGAGAGCAACAGGACTCGGTCATACTGCCCCGTGTCCTTAGTGACTGAGACGGATCTTTACGAGGCCGGGATCAGTTTGACTCCTGACTCCGGGGGTTCGGTATGTCACTTGGTCTTTCCATCTTTATTTACCTTCTGCTCTTCCTTTGTAGGTTGGTTTCATGGAAAAACCTATAACGTGCAGGGAGCCCCTGTTGATCTGAGCAAGAGGAAGGCTCCTTCTGGTTCTGCTCTGAAGAAATCCCCCCTGCCTGGGAAGAAGGCTGGGGCCTCTGGTATGCTTTCTCCTATTTGCTTCTTTATGGTATAACTTGTGCTTTCCTTATCTTGCTTTTCTTACATTGCTAGGGCGCTCCCCCTTGGTGACTGAGAGGGTCGTCTCCGTTGGCAGAGATTCTGGACCTTCCAAGTCTAAGCCGCGGAGATCTAATTCTGAGGCCGGGGCCTCGGCTGCTAAGAGAAAGAAAGCTGCAGATCCTGCTTCGCCTACTGCTCGTCCTCCGACCCTATCTCGTGATAAGGAGATGGTGGTCGAAGAGGTGCCTTCCCTGGCTGACAAAGGGAAGCGACCTGCTGGTGGTGGTTCCCCTGCCCCCCAGCCGAGGGCACGGTCCTCAGGTATGATCTCTACCTTGTTGCTGATCCTTCTATGTTTATATTTTCCTTTGACTTGCTTTGCTTGTGTAGGTGGGCCTCCGACTTTAAGTCGGAGGGATTTCGCCCGTCTTACTGATGAAGATGTTATTGGGTCTGAGTGGACTCCTTTCGCTGGTCTGAAGGAGTTCCACCTCGATAGCACCTCCTCTTTGCGGACTCCTGAGGTTGGCGTCCGCGTACTCCGCGGCGCCATCCCCCCTGGCGATCGTGTTGCTCCGCCCAAGTCTCCTGGGGAGACTCGGCGCTTTGTTCAGGGGGTACTTTCTCATTATGCACCTGTGAGTTGTTCCTTGCTTTCCTCTTATTACTTTCATAATGGCTATCTTTCGGTTACTCATCCCTTGTTTGAATTGTTAGGGTATGTCTGACATGGTGAACATGTCCTCGCTCGTGCTCGAGTTATCTGACGAGAGGAAGACCCTTGAGGACAGCCAGGTCTCTCTCAAGGCGGAGGTCGCCACTGCTGCTGAGAAGGCGCGATTATCTGATTTGAGGATGCAGGAGCTCCGGGACCAGGTGTCCTTGCTTGAGACTACTGTGGGCAGTTTGCGCCGGGAAGCTGAGGTTGCAGCGTCGCTCCATTCTGAGGAGTTGCGGAAGTTGGAGGCTAAGTGTCGGGCGGAGGAGAGGACTGTCGCGGTGTCTGAGTACAAGGCCTCCTCTGCCTTCACTGCCGATTATAGCGCGCGTCTCACTCAGGAGATGAACGGTTCGGTGAGTATCTGGTTGATCACATTTTCCGCATTGATCCTCAGTTCCCAGTTGGTGACCTTGGTGACTTCGGGCCATATGCCACTGGTTACATGGCTGTTTTGAGGGGTCAGGCTGCTGTTGCAGACGAGCCTGCCCCTGCCCATGTGGATGCTACACCAGTGGAGATTGGTACCTCAGATTCCTCCTCATCATCCATCTCTGCCGGTGGTTCAGCTTCAGGGGGTGAGGGTGACTCCCCCGAAGGTTCTGACTGATGTGTTTATCTCATGTTATCCTTGTATATAACTACACTCCTTCTCCCCTTTAATGGGTTGAGTGTCTTTTGAAATTGTGGTGGTGTTTGTTGTTACTTTCTTTTGCCGTATTGTGCTGTTGACTACGTGGTTCGCTTGCCTTTACATTAGTGCTTCTCATGCTTTTGTATATATCCCTTTGGTTATGGGCTCTTCTCTTGGTGTGTTTCCTTTACTTGTCTTTCTTTCGTGTTTTCCTTCATGTCATACCTGCCATTTCATAAAGAAAAAACATTACTTGTTCTTCACATTACTTTACTTAGAAATTTCTTTCTCATGGTATCCTTCTGAGCATGGTGTGATGATCTCTTCTGATACCCCTTACACGGTATACGTTGTACTGTTAGACCAAAGATACGCTCTTGGTGGGCGTCGAAATCTGTTCACGAGACAGGCTCTCGGACGGCACTTAACGTTTCACAGGATAGGCTCCCGGAGGGCTCAGGTTAGACCAAAGATACGCTCCTGGTGGGCGTCGAACTGGTAGTTTGAAATCTACCTCAAGATACGCTCTTGGGGGCGTCGAACTGGTAGTGTTTTTTCTACCTCAAGATACGCTCTTGGGGGCGTCGAATCTGGTAGGTTGCAAATCTACCTCAAGATACGCTCCTGGGGGCGTCGAATTCGTAGTTTTTGGAAACCACTCTCAAGATACGCTCTTGGTGCGTCGAATTCGTAGTGTAATAACTACTCTCAAGATACGCTCTTGGGGGCGTCGAAGGTCGTAGTATGAACACTACTCTCAAGATACGCTCTTGGGGGCGTCGAATGTCGTAGTATGAAAACTACTCTCAAGATACGCTCTTGGGGGCGTCGAATGTCGTAGTATAAGAACTACTCTCAAGATACGCTCTTGGGGGCGTCGAACCTGTCATTGACTTGAAGTCATGTCTGTGTAAGGATAACTTCGTGACTATACCACTACATTCACTGGAAAATACTTTTGAGTAACTACTACTCCCTTAGGAGCATTCATGTTTTTGTACACTTGGGATGCCTTGGTGCACCGAGACATCCTTTGTAGGAATAAAAGATAGTTGTAGAGTTGGAGTAACTTCGTGAGTTCTCCTTCTCAAAAGTTGTTTTTTGAAAAGCTTGTAAAGCTGAAACATGCAAAATGCTAAATATGAAACTAAGGATATGGGGTGGTCACTGTGTCTGTTGCCACGTACTCCTTGAAGTCTCCATTGTAAATTATTTCTTCCACTTCCACCTTCAACACTATGCAGTTGTTGGTTTGATGCCCCCAGGTCCCATGGTACTCACACCAACCCTGTGCATTTCTTCCTAGGAAGGCCTTGCTCCCTGCATGTTGGTAGCTCTTGCTTGAGGTGCTTGTGGAAAATTTCTTCTATGCTGAGTGTGAGGGGTGTGAATGTGAAATTGACACTTCTTCCCAATGTGTCCATTTCTCTTCCTCTCATCGGAACTTCATCCAACTGCTCCGCTTCCTGTGCAAATGCCTTGTCCAGCCTTGCCTTAAGCTCTCTCATTGTGCTCGTCATGACCATCTCATAGAGCCCTCCATAGGTCCCGAATGAGTTTGGATGCATGTTTCTAATGAATGCCCTTACTGCTTCTCCCCTTGTGATGTCCATGTTGGCACCATAATTGAAGAATCTCTGGAAATAGCTTGATATAGACTCCCGCGGCATTTGCTTGATATCATCTATGTAGCGGAAGCCTTTTAGGATAGAGTTCCTTGTTCTGTTCCCTATTATGGTGTCTGGCTGCCAAGGTATGGATGTCACCTTCACAGCCTTGCTCCTGTGTCTCCTTGTAGGCACTGTTTGAAAAAACTGCCTGCTCAGACGGAGTGTCACTCCACTCCTCCTCCTTCCTTGCCTTTGTCTCTCTCCCCTCCTTCTTCTATCCTGGTTGGCTCCTACCATGACCACAGCCACTGTGTCTGTCCCGTGTGATCCACGTCTCATTGAGTTGACGTAGCATTGCCTTGCAGTGCGTTGATCACCCAGGACCTCTCCAACCCCGTTCTCCGTGATGTACTTCAGCTTCTGGTGAACAGTGGATGGCACTCTTTCATATGGGTTTATGGTTGTCCTTCCTAGGATCCCATTGTAGGCTCCCAGGCTTTCAACCACCAAGAAATTGACATTTACCTTCAGCTGGGTCCATCCTTGGCCCATGGTTACTGGTAGGGTTATCATTCCCAGGGGGTAACTTGTTGCCCCTGAGAAGCCAACTAGAGGGAATTTGACCGGTTTGATGTCTGCTTTGGTTTTCCCTATCTCCTCTAACACTCTCAAGCTTAGGAGGTCAGCTGAGCTGCCCCCATCCACCAAAATTCTCTTTACATCAAAATTGTCAATATCTAAAGTAATAACTAGAGCATCGTCATGTGGAAAGACGATGTGGCTCTTGTCCTTCTCCGAGAACTCGATCTTCACTTCTTCCCCTTCTCTTGGCCTTTTTCTCCACCTTGGCACTGAGCTTAGCTTGGATGCATAGACCTCTCTTGCATTAGCAGTTGGGCCACCCGATGCTACTCCTCCATGTATCATATTTATGACTCCTTTTTTGTTGGGTGGAGGGTTGTAGTCTATCTTTCCCTTGCCCTTGTCTTTCTGTGATGGCCCTAGTTGCATACTGTTGCCCCCATGGTCTATGAATTGCTTCAGTTCTCCTCTCTGGACGATGTTGTTTATGCTTAGCTTTAGGCTAAAGCATTCATTTGTGTCGTGACCATAAGCCTCATGGTTGTCACACCATCTATCCTTGTGATTTCCCACCATTGGGGCTCTCCACCTTGCAGGGGGTGACCAAAGCTTTTGGTTCCGCATCTCTCTAAGTACGGTGGCTGGAGTGGCGTTCAGTGGGATGAACTTAATGACGTTTATTTCTCTAGCCTTTAAGGGTTCACCCATTTGGTTTCTTTGCTGTGGCGGACGCCATTCCTGCTGCCTTGCATGGTGCGGTGCCTGGGGTGGCTTGCCTTTGTTTGGCTTTTGATTATCCTCCTTGGCTGCCTGGATTTTGGCTTTCTTGCTTGCCCTGTGCCTTTCAAGGTCGATATGCGTTTTAACTCTTCCTGCAAGCTCCTCCAAGGTGCTTGCTGGCTTTTTGGCCATCTTTTCAGCCAATGTTGACCCAAAGCGACCTAAGTTTCTGATGAAGGCTCGTATAATCTCCCCTTCGGTGATGTCTCCCTGGATGTCTGCAATATTCTGGTTGAACCTAGTATAGTAGCTGGCCAGGGATTCATCGTATTCTTGTTTCACATCATCAATGGAGCCTGTTCCCTTGAGGAGTTTCCTCTCCCCTAGGTATCTCTGCAGAAACTTAGCTTTTAGCTGCTCCCATGAGTGGATGCTTCCAGAGGGTAGACTGAAGAACCAATGTGAGGCCACCCCTGATAGGGTGTTTGGGAACAAGAGTGCCTTGTACCTTTCATCAGTGGTCCTCCCAAATAGGGAGGCCTCATGCTGTTGGATATGCTCTAGGGGGTCTCCCTTCCCATTGTACTTTGCAATTTTCACTGTGTGCAGGGAGTCTGGCACCCTGTTCATCTCCAGTTCCCTTCTGAAAGGGTGGTTTGTCTTGTCACTTAGACAATGCAGGCTGGGTTTCTTTGACTCATTCAATTTCCGGGTTATCATGGCTTCTATCTCCTCCGGGGTGATCATCACCTGCGCCGGAGTATAATCCCTCTGATACCCACTGTAGTTGTAGACTGGGCTTACTGGGTTCCCTTGTCCATGTTGGTATGGACTATAGGTGTACCCTTGGTACGCCTGCTGGGGTGTTTCATGGAAGTCTTGCCTCCTTGGAGGTCTTGCTTGTCTTTCCTCCCCAAGCGGGGTGTAAGCCCTGTTGCTCTGCTGTTGCCTAGGAGGCACGAATTGTTGCCTTCCCTCTGGGGGTGGCTCCTGGTAATATCTTCTTTGTTCCTCTCGCTGCCCTGCTCGAGGGTGCGAGTAGTGCTCTTCTGTTGGGATCTGCTCCTCTTCATGAGCTTCAGTGTAAGTCCCTTGGGTGTATACCGGCCTTGCATATGCTGTGTGGGCGCGGTTGCCATCTCTCTGTGCCGGCATCCCATACGGGTACCTTTGGGGTTGCTCTTCATAATAGTATCCCTCAGGGGGGTGCCGTGTTGTGGGAAGGCACTCCCTGTTGTTCTCTTTCTCTCTGTGGCCTTCTTGCCCGGGGGGTGGAGGCTGTGGAGGACTCAGCCCCAGCTGGGCGTGAAGGTCCTCCCTCCTGGTTGTTCTGTTGTTGAGGAGGCTGTAGTATTTCTTGGGGCTCTGGATGCATTGGTTGCTTCCCAGGGTTAGGCTGCCTCCCTGGGGGTATGTGTTCTCTTCTCCGCCCATTGCCCCCAGGTGGGCGTTGGTGCCTAGACACCCTACTGTTCGTCATAGCTCGTGTAATAGCCAGGCTTTCTGTCCGAAGCCCACAGACGGCGCCAAGTGTTAGGTTATGAGATCTAGGTCAACGGGTGGTCGAATTTGATCTCGCTCCTTACTGGGGATGTGTGTGATCCGGTATTCCTGAGTTGCCCTGCCTTAGCCTGTGTCCTTCCTTCCTTCCTTCTTTCCTTTGCCTCTTCTCTCCTTCTACCCTGCAGAAGGGGCAGTACCAGACACGGAGGGGGGGGGGGTGGTGCCTGGTGAACCCTCTCCGATGCCTAAGTCAGTATTCTTCTAGAGAGATAAAGCTAGAGAGATGTCAGAGCTAAATTGTCCAAAATGGCCAAGATGATCAAATGAGCTGTAAAGGTGGGGTATTTATAGGCAACGGTGTCATTAAGGTGGCTTAATGACATCGTTAACCTTTAAACACAATTAATTAACCTTTAAGCGCATAATTAAGACCTTAGGATACGGAGAAGGTAGGCGACGTGGACCGAGTGTGGGAGTCCGAAAATGGTGCCGGGGCCCTTGGGGGGAGGAGAAATCCGACCCCTAAGGGTAGGGGTTGGGTGAGGGCACCCAACCCCTCCTAGGGAGGATGGGGTTGGCCAACCCCATCCCTCCTAGGGGAGATCGGGTTGGCCGACCCGATCTCTCCTAGGAGAGATCGGGTTGGTCCACCCGATCTCCCCTAGGAGAGATCAGGTTGGCTGACCCGATCTCTCCTAGGGGAGGTCGGGTGTGGCCACCCAACCTCACCTAGGTGAGTTCGCCTCGGCCGGACGAGCGCTCCGGCCTCGTCCGAGCCGTTGATGTGTTCGCGAAGTGTTCGGGTTGAAGTTTCGATTTACAATCGTTAATGGGACGATAAAAATATAACGGTTTGGAAGTCAACGGGTTCAAATTGGGCGTATATCCATCACCAACCACTACCGAACTCAACCGGTAAGGTAATCATCCCCACCGGGTAAGAGGTAGAGCCAGAAAATCCGACCATCGGGAAGTCCGCATGCTTCAGGTCCTTCTTGGTGTTTCCCATGGCCTCCAGCGCATCCATGAACAAAATATCGGAGGAGCTGCCTCCATCAATCAAGATCCGCTTCATCTCGTACCCATCCACGTTCAGGGCCACGACCAAAGCATCATCGTGCGGGGTCTCCACACCTATCAGGAACTCCGCTGAGAAGGAAATCACCATCTCTTCCTTCGGATTCCAAGTTCGGGCCCTCTTGCCCAGCACCACAGCAACAGGAATCCGAGAAGCATAGACCTCTCGAGATGCCGTGGTATCACCTCCTGCAGCAAACCCCCCATGGATCGCATTAATAGTCCCCCGCTTCTCCTTGCGGGTATTGGAAGACTCGGGTTTCTCCTTCTTCGGGGACCGATCGCGGGATCGGGAACGGGACCGCGATAGGGACCGGGAACGGGAACGGGATCGGCTCCGTCGCCTAGCCACAAATTCCTTGAGCTTCCCCTTCTGGATCAGCTTCTCAATATCCTTCTTCAACTCCCGACAGTGGTTAGGGTAGTGACCGCTGGCGCGATGGAAACGACAATAGCGATCGGTGCGGGCTCCCATGAACTCTCCATCCTTCTTCGGGGGGTACCTGGTGATACCCTGCCGATCCATCACTGCCAACACAGCACCCATGGAGCAAATGAGAGGAGTGTAACGGTCCTCCGTTTGTCCGGCTTCGAGGGACGCTTGTTTTCCCTCCGATTGGAGCGGCCTCGACCCCGACTGCTCTCGGGTTTATCTTTCATCCTGCGATCGTCCGAGGGCTTGAACGAATGCTTCCCCTTGTTCGATTTCGGAGGATCGAGCTCTCCGGAAGCTATCTTCGACTCATGTACGTCGATTTGCTGCTTCACCCTCTTCTGCAGCACCTCCATGTTCCACACAGCCTTCTCAGCCACGCTGTGCATCAGGTCGGAACCATATGGTGCTGTCAGGTTCCGGATGAAGGTGCGGATGGTCTCTCCCTCCGACATCTCCTCATCAATCTCGGCCACGCTGGCGGTGTACCTCTGGTAATAATGCACTAGCGACTCGTCGGGCCTCTGCACCACCTCAGCCAGGGATCTCACGCTTTTCAGGAGACGTCGACGGCCCTGGTACTGCTGGATGAAACGCTCATGCATCTGGGTCCAGGTAGAGATACACCCTGGAGGAAGGCTGAAGAGCCACGTCAGGGCCCTCTCACCAAGTGTGGCCGGGAACAGAACGCACATTATATCGTCATTCGGGGCTCTGCCTAGACAAGCCATAACATGCTTCTGGACATGGCGAACTGGATCTCCCTCGCCATCATACTCCTTGATTGTCGGGATACCAAGTCCTGGCAGGGCAGTGGTGTTCACCAATCAGGGGACAAAGGGATGAGTGGATCGATCCCTAAGCTCCGACATCATCTTTTTCTGGTTCCCCATACTGATGTTCACGATCTTCACCACCTGGTCGGGGGTGATAGGACCATTAAGAGGGATGGTCGTGTGCTGCACCGGTCCAGGCCCATCATTCACGAACTGCTCCGACTGAGCAGGCTCCTTGCCCTTGTCCTGGTGCTCGGGTTGGGCCTCCTGCCCGTCCTGATTCTCCCTCGGCGGAGGCGGAGGCAACTCTTCCTCCTTCTTCTTGGCAGCCTCCCTTCGGTCCAAGAGAGCCTCCATAGTCTCCAGGAATATCGGCATGGCATCCATCACAACCTTTGCCAAGTTCACCTTTGTAGGAGCATCCTGGTCCTCGGGATCTCCTCTCTGTCCTCCAACGAGTTTCGAATGGAATCCTCGTGATCGTCATGATGCCCCCCTGTTTGGGAACCAGCAGGGGAGGATCATTCTGATCAACACTATGCTCCGGCAACCCTGAATTCAGAGTTCCAGCAGGATGGCGGGAACCGCCGGATTGCCCTTGTTTCTTCTTTTGCTTGCCAACCATCGATCGGGTAGAAGATATCTTTGCTTTTTGTTACGATTCCCACATACGGCGCCAATGTTGGATCACGGTTGGAACTCCGGCACGTTCTTGACGGAAGTACGAACTCCTTCGCTCCATGTAATCCTGCAAAAAGGGATAGACCGGGCGGTGACCCAGAATCCCTCTCTGATGCTTAAATGAGTATCTCGATGCAGGCAAGTATGTATGAAAGTATGAGTATGTGAATGTGTCAGACCTGAGGTAATTCCTTCCTTTATATAGGGGAGGAGTTACCCCAGTTACCTGTCGCGATAACTGTCAGGGGCAGTTAGCCCACGTTCCATTTATCTCGGTCACTTGCCAATGTTCCGTCTTTTCAGGCCACTTCCCCACTACGCTGATAGTGGGCGTGTTTCTCAGCCTCATCCTCTGGTGGCAAGTCCCGACGGAGGTCGGGGACTCCAGAGTTATCTCCTTTGGTCACCGCTCGGGGCCCCTCGTCATCGGGACAGGGCCAATATCCTCATGGATTCAATATCGGAGCCTACTCGAAGGCATAATATCAGGGCCTACTTAAAGGCATATTATCGGCGCCTACTTAAAGGCATATCATCGGGAGCGTACAGCTCATATGTCGGGACCGACCTTGTCGGGATCCCTCGTATTGGTCCTCTAAGCCTCTTTTGGAGCCCAGTGGGCCTACTTCATCGTTTAGTCGTCGTTAATGGGCCTAACGGCTATATCTAAACCCATCATTATGTACACTTGGTACTTGTAGCATTGTAGGTAATAATGTACTTGGCACTTGGCCTTTGACATGTAGCAGTGTCGTCTTGACGTAGCAAGACTTAAGTTTATACCGTCTCTTAGTTCCACTCTAAGGCGACGTTGTTGCAAGATACTTCTTGCTGATTTTTTGTTTTGGCGTTATATGCTAAAGAGCAAGATAACGTTATACAAGACTCGACTTGTAAGTTTGATGAGTTTTGTACAAGTTTTTCTTTTATAAGCGTATAACATGAAGCTATCCTTTTTCAGGCATAAGTCTTCATGGTGTATGAACCCTTAAGAGAGTATGCATACTTTTAGTGTGTGGGGTTGTCGTCTATTAAGAGGATTTCCGCCACGATGGGGTGAACAGTCCCATAATGTATTTGCCGCATCGTGTTTTTATTCAGGGAATGGCTATGAACATGAGGATTTGGAGGATTTCACAACATGCCATTTTTTAGAAGTAAACATGGGGTTTGCCCTTTTGAAGAGGATGTCGCAACATGTTACTTTTGATAGATGTGAACATGGGTTTTGTCCCTACAAGGAGGATATTGCACCATGTCACTTTTAGAATAGGTTTTGGTTTTCTTCCAAGGCATTGTATGTTGTTGACGTTGTTCCTGAGTGAACGCCTTCTTGAGATAGACGCCGTTATGGATGGAGATATAAACTCCCTGTTGGTGTAGATAATAGATATGTTGGCGTTGTATGCCATAAATCCCTCCTTGAACATAATGCTTAGCTTGTATTGTTGAAGTAGATATTATGTGCATAGGTTACTACTTGGCATAATTCCAATGTAGTAATCATAGTGTAGCATGTACCTACGAATAGAGTTGCGCTTTGTCAGATAGTTGCAATGTTTACAAGTTTGCAAAAATATGGAGTCATGAAATTTTCTTTTTAGTAATGCATATAATAGATAAAGTAAAGGAGTCTGATACGAGGACTCCTTGTTCGTGGAGGAAACTTCCCTAAGTGCGGACACGATAGGTGTGGATAGTGACAGGTGCGCATATGTCGGGAGCGGAGCTTTTCCAAGTATCACCCGCTATATGTGATTGTGAATATGTATGTATGAACAACGACTATGCATTATTGTATGCGTCCTCTAGTTGATTCGCGTTGATGCCTCCTTAGCATGATGTACATGCCTATATATGATCATTGCTTGGTGTTTCCTTCTTAGAAGAATGGTACCGCGTGCTCTTGCAATTATTCGGTTCTTCACTTCGGTGGAATGCCGAACACTTGTCAGCTTGGTGCCCCCCAAGTCGCTTGGCAGTCGTACCACTGTTTCCTGATGGTTTCTATTACTTCATCTTCTGACCGTGATGCGCCTACTCGGACCATCCTTTCTGGCTCATCTATCTTGATTTCTTGTAATGCTTCAACAAGAGCAGGACGTGCATGATCTACCCTTGGGTTTTCATCAATGACGGGAATTCCGCTATTGTTTGTCTTGACATTATGTTGGAGTGCAACCTTGTAGCAGTCTTTTGATAGCTGCTGATCTCCCTTTATTTCACCAATTCCTGCCTTTGTTGGAAACTTGATCTTTTGGTGTAATGTTGACGCTTATCATACCCCACTTGTTCATGGTTGTATACCCTGGATTCTATTATATGCGTCAAGCTTTTCTACGATCACGAACGAAACGCCGATTTGGAGTTGTTGCTCTCCTTCTCCTATTGCGCATTGCGCGGTGTTGAATTTAATGTGATGGTTTTGCGATGTATGCTTCATGTGTTCACTTTCAAGGGGCCTGTGTTTATTTGATGTGTTTCTTTATACACTTGTGACTCTTCCCGAGGTTGTGTCTTATGACGATTGTGCACGTGGTTGAGAGATGTTATACTGGTGGAATCCTCATCTTCTCCTTTTTTTTGGCCGAAGATTAGGTTTCGGTGTCGGCGTACCTTTTGAGTGGTACGATCCTTCTTGTGTTTTTGACAAGGGTAAACTTGCTGGATGTTGGAAATAATTTTCTAACTCTTTTCTCGTGATGGGTTTGGCACATGCGTGCATATAATATAGGAGCGTATCCTGAATTCCTATCTTCCACAATGTTTATGACGTTGTTACTTTGGTGATGCCCCCGTCTTGTTTATTATTGCAGCGCGATTTTTAGTCTTGTGCGTATAGAATGCTTGAGGCTCCGTTGCACGGGAGATGTTGTATGGCCTAAGCCGTTTGTTGTTCCTAGTGCGATAGCTTGTGTTGTTGACGCAATTAATGTGTGCGTAGTTGTTACTTGGCGTTATTCCAAGGTAGTATGCATGATATAGTAATGTACATACGAAAGTAGATTTAACCTTCATTAGATATTTGGAGTTCGTACAACGGATTACAGGAAGGCGTCTACTGATCGCTCCTTTTGAAAAGTACTAAGGCTAATAAACATAAGTTGTACTTAATCTAAGAAGACTTATAGTAGATATGCAAAAATGAAGATAAAGGGATTGATGATGTGTTTGACGTCTTCATAGGTGATTTGTCGGCAAGTAGATTCTGCCACGTGCCACATAGTTCCTCAGTGCATCTAGCGTGTTGAGCTCTTCAATCTCCACCTTTGTGGATGAACAAATGTTGGTGTTATGCCCCCCAGTTTTATGGTGCTTGCATCGTTCTTCAACATTCTTGCCAAGGAAGGCAGTCATTGGCTCAAGTGGACGATGAAGTTTGTTTTCCGGGAGTTTGAAATTTGTTTCCTCCACCTTCGTGCTCCAGAGACTGTATAAGTTGTCATAATTGGTTCCATGAATGACATTGTTTTTCCCGCGCTTGGCGAGAGGTGGATTATCATTCGCCCTTTCTTTTCCTTTGCCTTTTCCTGAAGACTCCACATGAGACTTCTTTTGATGCTTATTGCCTTGGTCGATATACTTCTTCATTTCTCCTTTTAAGATTAAGCTGTTTACATGAAACCTTAATCCAACACAGCTTTCCGTCTCGTGGCCATACACTTCGTGATTTTCACACCATTTGCTTTCATCTTTTCCCAATGGGCCCTTGCGGAAATTAGAGGGCTTTTTCCACAGCTTGTTCTTCTTTATCTCTTTCAAGATGACGGACAACGGTGTGTTCAATGGAACACATTTGGCGAGATTGGTCTTTTTGAGCCATTGGACGTCTGACTGGAATGGCCTCTTTTGTTGCGGTTGTCTATTTTCCCAGGAAGCGTCTATCTTTTCCTCAATTATTGCCTTCAAGGTTCTTGTTGTAAGTCCTGTGATTGGGACATCATCGTCATTAACAGGCTTTTTCCGTCCCTCCTTGTGACGGATGTCAGCATCGTCTTGGCTTGTCCTCGTGGAAGAACCTTCCTTGTGTATTTTTGAGTGGGAGGTTGGAGATTGTTTCCATGCCCCTTCTTGGTGTTGTGCTATCACATACGGGTTGTATGAGTGTACAGCTCCTTGCCTTGGTTGTTGGTAGTGGAAGGTACCTTCCGTGTATTGCCCCCTATTCTTTGGTGCGGTGTGTCTTGATGACTTGTGACTCGGGACTTTGTTCTTGTCTCCTCGACATGTCCGTTGATTGGATGCATAGGTGGTGGTGGCGGGGCATATCCTTGGTTCGTTAACATTTTCGGAATGCAAGCAACTCTTCAAGCGTGGTCATCATGGTAGGAGTGACAGGTGGTGGCGGGTTGACACCTTTGTATTGGAGGACTCCTTGGTCGTACTGTGCGAAGGATGCACTTCTTGTTGGCATGAAGAAAGCATTGGATGTGGCCACAGGGATGTGGGAGGATCCAAGTCGACTTCTTGTCGGCTTCTACGTGGTTATGACCAAGGCGTCGTGGTACGCAGTGTGCTCTTTGTCCTTTGATGAAAAACCAATGACGTCTTCAAAGGCGGCATCCTTTATGTCGACATACTCCATGTTGGTATCACGGGACTTGTGCATTGTCTTTGCAACGTACACTTCTTGCTCGTATTACTTCTCGTTTTCAACATCAAAGTCTCCATGGATCATATGTACGTTTTCCATCTTCCCCGTAAAAAATGCATTGTACGCATTTTGGACTTCACAGCCATACTGTGCGGAAGGCACATTTGTGGATGGTACGGTTGAAGCGGTGGATCCTGTATCTGGAACGTGATAACATCCTGGTTGGCTTCTCGTCGGCTTCGGCTTGCTTGCACCCGCCTTCTTCGTTCTTCTTCCTGTCATGGCTTGCGGTACGGCACGACTTTTTGTTCGAATCACTCAGACGGCGCCAAGTGTTAAGTCTGCTTCCACTTGGGTAGCTTCGGGCTTCTTTTCTACGAACGGGCTCTGGATGTGTGCACGGGAACGGGTATCTGTCTGAATGCCGCGATCTTCGAAACACGATCCTCGAACTAATCTTCAACTTCCCAACCTTGATCTCTCGAACTCCGGATCCTGCACAAGGGGCAGTAACAAGCGTGGGAGAGGGGGGGATGCTGGTTGGGCCCTCTCCGACGCTCAAGTCAAAATCTTTAGAGAGAGAAAGCCTTCTAGAGAGAAGTCAGAGCACAAAATGCCAAAAATGAGGGAGTTGTTTAAAATAGGAGATCTAGGCCCCTATTTATAGGGAATCTAAGGATCATGCCCAGTTTTGAACGGCTTGATGTCGGTATGGAGGAAAACGTATACCGTCATCAAGGTGGACAATGCGTGCACCAACTTCTCGCACTTGGCAAAATAATCGGGATAAGCGCGCGGAGAATATTGGCAATCCGGACCTACCCGGATTGTTTAGCAATCCGTACCGGGTCCGGATTGCCTTATGGCAATCCGGAAGTCCTCCTGTCCGGGTACTGCGCGTATTCTGGATCATTTTGGACTTGGGTGTCCGCGGAAGAGTTCTTTTACGGGTTTTAGGGTATTTTACGAGGCTCGAAATGTAAACACGAACCCGAATTGGACAGATATCTAACAGGGGCGGAGCCCATGTTACATATATGGAATGCGCACTAGGATAGACATGCTGTGATGGTTGGAAATGCCTAGGATTCATGTCTAGAATATTGCGTGATTGAATAAAATAATGAATTGCAATCAACCCCTAATGTGTAAAATTATTTTAAAATCGAAAACCAGTCGCCAAATATGTATGATTGATGTGGAAGTATCATGTTTGACACGTATGCTTGAATGTTGAGGATGTAGCTGCATTTGATAATTTACTTGAAAGTAGAATTATATATGCAAGCATGAGTTCCTCGGAACATTAGACGCATGACTCGTAAGCATGAGTGTGGATTGTGTGATGAATGTTACTAGCGTATGACAATTTACATGAATGGTAGAATTATATATGCATGAGTGAATTCGTCGGAATATTTTTCCAAAATAACAAAGGCCTAGGGAAAGCCAAGATCGGGTATGCCTGTTTTAAAATCCCCGTTCCGGTAATATGCGATTAAAACTGTTTTTAAAAGACTGATTCATTGGATAAAAGACGACGATAATGTGAACTCTTTCACAGCCATCTTCCATTGGCTTACTGGTGGTCGGTTGGTTTAGATGACTGAGGAATCGTTATTTGTCGGATTCCATCTTAATAGATATTTTATGTATGCAATTCTTTCTCAAAATGTTATTGTCTCCCTAATTTTTCTTGATTATCAATGTGTTAGTTTTCATAGCTGAACCGATACAGTTCTACGAACCTCGCAACCTGGACGGCATGGATTATGATGCATGGAGAGATAATGTTATAGAGCTCCTGATCGCTGCGGATCTTGACGATCAAGTCAATCCGAAAGCGAAAAGGATAAGCCTGGACGAATATGGAAACCCACATGAGAGTAATAGCAAGAAAAGGTTGAGGAAGGATCGTAATGCACGGGAATTAATTCTCTCGCAACTGTCAACTGAAGTAGAAGGTGAGTTTATACAACTCAGCGCATTGCATATTTGGTGTGCCATATACCTTCGCTTCGGTAAGGGTAAGGCCGCTGAAGCACGAGCCTTAATGGCAGAATACTACAGTATTCTATGCAGTGATGACGGTGTAATAGCCTTTCATGATCCCGCTGACGAGTTAGACGTATGGACAAGGGCTCAGAAAGTAATGAGGATGTTTCCTCTTTTATGGTTTATTGACGAAAAAGGGCTCACGCGTAATCACATCGATTAAGACGACAATAGATTCATTGGTATCAGTAAACTTTCGAAGCAGATGATAAAGAAGGAAACATTCAGAAAGAACCCGAGGCATTCGATGAGAGATTCATTGGTATTCTGAAATGCTTGGCAACCGTCGGCAACAAAAGGTCTAAACGATGATCCGGTGCGATAACCACCATGATATCAGTACCTTTACGGTACAACTCGGTTAAGACGACCTGTCCATCACTCTTCTTCGTGATTGCTTCAAGTTTAAGATCTGAGACCACGGTATTTTTTATGTTGGTTTTCCTATTGTTCAATTTATGTTTGAATATTGGTTAATAATGTATCGGATTCGTTGAATAAAGTAGTTACCATTCGATTCGAAATGAGTTCTGCTTATCAAGATTAATCGACTCGGTTAAGAACAGGATTGATCCGAAATGTAACAAAACCAAAGTAATAAGGCTATTTGAAATGGCCGAATCAAACAAATCCATCCATCTTTTCCTACGTCTAATTCTTTAAGTAAAATCAAAATTCCATTAAAATCCGTTGATTGTGTAGCTCTAAGAATGAACCGGTTATGAATCTTACTTTATTATTAGTACTCCATTAAAATTAAATAATCAGTAGTGATGATCATGTGCGAAATCGATTGGATTAAATTAAGTTAAAATCAGAAATGAGACGATTTAAACTAGGGTTAAAGCTTCGGTGAATAGCGCTACGCGCAAGTGGACCTCGAAAGACAGAACACATCGTTTTGAATGATTAAGTGCTGAATTTTCCTTTGCATTCCTTCGTCAATAACTAACTGACAACATCAGTAAGAAGTATGCTTCATAAGCTACATCGAACTTGTAAAAGTATCAGTTGACGCATATGGTGAAAACCCAAAATGCTCAGTTCGGAGATGGGATGAAATCTCTGAGATAAGTTTGCAAAGGAAGAATGATGAAGTCGGTTAAATGATTTTCCTTACATACGCCTTGAACTTTAAGTCAGGCTAGGCATTCAAATCAAGTCATACACACTCAAGAAGCACAGTTCAAGAACATAATGTTAGAGTCAATCTATCAGGCGGTCCCTATGGGATGAAGAAGATGACTCACATGTATGTAAACCGTGTTACAATAAAATCGGTAAGACACGTCACCATAAAAGCTAAGGAATGATAATGAGTTAAATCATATCATCGTACGACATTAAATTGCACACTTAACACGTATTTGTGACAAGAGTACGTTAACTACTCGTAGAAGATACCTGTTTAAAGCTTTTGAAAATGGTACCGTCGTCAAACATGAGACATTACATCACTTGAGAACGAATTTCTAAATGCATGATCAGTTTCAAAGTATTGTAGTCTTGATCAAACAAGAGCAGGATAGCACTGACAATTAGGTCCCACTTAATTCGAGTGGGAGAGATTTGAACCGGCAACTCAAGTGAATTACATGGTTAATGATAATGGAAATATTTTCATAGTAAATCCAGTGGGAGGAATAAACCCTACCACATGAGATCACTGTTGCCGTAGAGACGGATCAAGTAGAACCCGATAGTCCTATTTTTGAACCAAGAATACCACAACTGCCTAGACTACCCATTGTTTCCAGTGGGAGTTACCCATTGTTTCCAGTGGGAGTGATCCGACCAACTTGGTTCCAGGTCCTAGTGATCAAGGAATTTATCTCGGAAATAAAACCCCCGAGACCAAGAGGTCGTCCAAGGAAAGTAGTAGGTCAAGGTTTAAGCACTGCTCTTGTTCTAAATGGAAGTGATGCTACGATAAGAGGCATTATTCCGAGTGGGAGAAACGTTCAGACTCAAGATGGGATTAACTAGCCTGGACGAAAGTCAAAGGCATCGAACCCATTGAGTAGGGTGATAATTTCACTCTAACAAATGTTGATAAGCATTGGAAAGACCTCAAGTTGGGAAAATGGAGGAAAATAATAAAAGAGAGAGTTTGGTTAAATGAAAGCCATTATAGTCTATAGTTGATTTACCTGCTAATCACAGGGGCACGAGGATAAGGTGAGTCCTGAAAGAAGGCTCACCACTGATGGAAAAAATCGGGCGGTGCGAAACCCGACTTGTTGAGGAAGGATATACCCAACTTCACGGAGTTGATGAAATAAACTCTTCGACTATGTCTAAAACCACGGTCAGGGCTAGTTACGGTTCTGGTCGCAAGTCTCTATCTTGAGATGCACCAAATGGATTTTAAGACCGCATTTCTCCACGGAAACCTGGAGGAAGAGATCTATATAGAGCAACCAGAGGGTTTCATTACTCATGGTAATGAACGTAAATTTGTAAACTCCAAAGGTCCATATACGGTCTTAAACAGTCGTCTCGGCAATGGTACAGCAGATTCCACGAGGAAATCGTAGGAAACGGATTCGTGAATCTTCACGAGGATCCGTGCGTGTATTATAAGACCTCCGGGTCTAAGTATGTCATCTTAGCCTTATACGTGGACGACATACATATTTCCGCAAACGATGTGAGTTTTATGAACAAGTCAAAGTCATGGTTGGCATCTGTATTTAGGATGAAAGACATGGGAGAGGTCACGTACATCTTGGCATTAAAATTGCTAGAGATCAGGCTACCTAGAAATTATGTCTATCTCAAGAAGCTTATATCAACAAACTGTTGAAAAGATTAAGATTACAAGATGCCAAACCCGTGGATACGCCAGTGATGTTTGGGTGCACATTGTCAAAACGTGACGGCCCCAAGAACCTGGCAGAGCGGGACAGATGAAGGGTGCACAGTATTTAAGCATAGTACGTAGTTTGATGTACGCCATGCAATGCATTTTTTCGGATATCTGTTACGCCGTGGGCCAAGTAGCACGTTTCCAGTCAGATCCTGGCTATCAACATTTAAAGGCTGTAAAAAGAATTATTCGTTATCTGAAAGGTACTGCCGACTACGCACCGTGCTATGAGGGCGGGAAGGTAGAATTGACCGGTTACAGTGACGCCGACCATGGTGGCGATCCAGATGATCGTAAGTCCACCTCAGGATGAGTCATTCTCCTTGCTTATACCGCCATTTCATGGATGAGCAAGAAGCAAACCCTTGTGGCGTTGTCCACGATAGAATCAGAATTCGTAGCCCTCTCCAAGAACGCACAGGAAGCGGTCTGGCTGAAAAGACTTCTTACTGCACTGCTTGATGGCGATGTCGGGAGTAAACCTTTGAAGGTGTTCTCTGACAATCAGGCAACCATTGCGGCAGTAAAGAATCTGAAGTACCATAGTAGGACCAAACACATTGATGTGAAATATTTTTATGCTAAATCTCTGGAAGAAGACAACATAATCACTTTTGAATACTTGTCCACTGATAACATGGTTGCAGACCCATTAACTACACCACTACGCAGGGAGATATTCGAAAAGCATGTAAAACTATTTGGATTGCGTAGGGTTTAAAAGTGGCTTGTACCTGTGATAACATTTTGATAATTGAAAGTTACATTTTTTAAACGAAAAAATTGCAATTGTATTTATGATCTATCGACATCATAATGTTTGAATACATCAGATTTACGGTCTATAAACTAAGTCGTAGGAGGACGCAATCCTTTGCCAAAACTATGTCGAATGTGGGCCTTACCTCGTCACACAGGTACGGTCATATTGCGGTGTAAGGAGGCCTCTACCAAGCAAGATTGGCTAAGAGTCAGGGGGATAAACCTGACTACGCAAGGCGATCATCTAGTCTCGAAGTAACTCGACATGATCTTCGTTTTGCAATTCGCCTTGATGAACTTCGTTCGTCATTAATCAACATTCTGGGCCAGATGAGAATTTTCGATAGCATGATTGACATATCCCATTCCTATCAACTTAAACGTTCAGGTATGCTATCGACGCGTGCTTCATACTACGCGTGGCATGTTCGACCATGGTGTCACAACTCGGTTGTGCTAGATAAGAATCCTCATGATTCTAGTGGGCACAAACTTCTTCACCTCGAGCTTGTGATTGATCCCGGGAGACTTATGAAGAGGCATCCAAAGTATCCCCACGGACTCGGAACTCATAACTAAGGTCAGGCTCAATGTTCGCTTCCCGACGTACGATCGTAGTGCTGAACAAAAAGGCCCAGTGACCACGTCTTTGGAAACCGGTTGGGTTTGACTAAGGATATGAACGACGGGGATGGTCAAGTTCACCAATAATTCACCGACTCTTGAATTCAATAAGGTGGCCACCAACCGGAGTTACAACACTCCTAACAAAGGAGTAGCACGATGCCCATCGTGTTTGCCGGTCGCACAACAAACCTCGTATGAACTATTCAGAAGCAAGAACGGAATCAAAGGAGTGAAATATTGATGCAGATTTGGACGACAATACATTAACAGACACCCTCCCATTCCGGTGATTGGGAGCTGTAAGCATCTGGTGATGGGTGCCGTTAATGGAAGCCCATTATATGTATATGTTACGTAAGTTAATTGGGTACATGTCACATTAGGACATTGGGCCAGACCCAAATCCCAAATGACCTGAGAGGCCTAAAATATGGGCCTCCCTATGGATAGTGGCCGGCCGAATTTAATAGGTGGGTAAAGTGGACTTTTTTCCACTTTACTCCTCCTATATATATGTGGTGTTAGGGGTTTTAGTAGGTTAATCCTTTCTTGGTGTGTTTTAGGAGAAAAACCCTCCCCCATGACACCCTAAGTCCGGCCGAACCTACCACCAACAAGGGTGTGCCAATTTGCCTTCGAGCAAACACTCCGGAGATCCGTCCCTTGCCAAGAATCGATCTGAGGCTTTGCTGTGGAGAATATACCGCGTAGGGATTCCTTCATAAGAGCCTCTACGGGTGCCGACCGGAGGATCGTGAACTCCCTTCTGAAAGGATCTTGGGACTACGGACTACTGTTGAGGTATGTGCGAATCTTCCGGTGTGTTATTGATTACTAGCATGTACCATGTTTACAGTATCCGTAGTGATTACTCCCCGTAATCTAACAAAATAACCCAATGTTTAATATTGATAAAGGTCATATTTTTCTTGATGATCATGAACACCAAGTTTTTACTACAAGCAAAATCATGAACAATCAGTTTTACCAAAAACTCAAGAACACTAATTTTAACAAAATTATGAACTCCCTACATAGGCTCTAATACCACTGTTGGAATTAGGGGACGATTACTACGGAAAAAAAATCTCATAGTACATTCTATAAAGAATGAACATACCAATATTTCTTTCCGTAGCCCAGGAGCGTCTCGGGGAGTTCACGATATGCCGGACGGATCCTATAGGAACTATTGTGAATGAGAAATCTACAAGCTATAGGGGTGAGGGATTTCTGTTGTCTCAACCTAAAGTGAGAAAGTGATTAACCTTAAAGAATCCCTAACACTCTCTATTTATAAGAGGTGGTGGGTTAAAACTCATCTAGGGAATAATCCCTAGTTCGGCCGGCCTAGTATAATTGGGGAGGCCCAATTTTGGGTCTCTCATGTTAATTGGGATTTAGGCCTAGCCCAAAATACCTAATGTGACATTACTCAATTATTCTTAGGATGTTGGGCTTATATTAATGACTCAAATTAAGATGGCCCATTCACCAAATGCCAACATAGCACTCCTCTTTAAAAAAAATGGGGGCCTACCTCACTTTTGAGTAGCCACCAAGTTTTAAGTTATCTTCTTTTTCAATTTTAAAATCCTCTCTTTCTTAAGAAGGTGAATCTCCACCCACATCCATCTCTTTTGTTGGTGATCAAGTCTCCATAATGGTCTAGATAGGAAATTTTTTTTGAAGGTTCGAACCAAACTGTGGTGATTCAATTTTGGTCCGATCGGGGGGGGGGGGGGGGGAGGGGAGCTCACGTTTGAGGTGGTGGCGGAAGGGTTTTCCGGCAGCGGGCGCGCGAGCGGCGGAGGACGTGGCGGCTATGTGCATGCGACGATTGGAGGTGCGCTTCGACGGGTAGCGGACGCAGTGGCAGCTGCAGCAGCGGAAGGGTTTTCCGGCGCTGGTGGCTGGTCTAGGCCGAACCGGGTCTTGGTTTATTGAGTCAACTCGGTGGCTCGGGTTTGATTCGCCAAAGGTCCAATATTTTATCCTTATTCGTTTTCTATCTTTTCCTTGTCATTAAATCAAAACATGCAGAACATTGTTATATAAAATTGTTTAATGCATGATAAAAAAGGTGTTTTATGTTGGTTGTTGTGAATTTTTGGCCGAAATTTGCATTTTTCCTTGGTTGAAAGTGTTGTCTCTTCCACATGAGTTTTTTTTTTGCTTTGGCCGTTTATTCGTATATCTCATGCATTGCATTGCTTTTTCCCCTTGTAGTGGGTGTTGTTGAATTTTGTATCATAGGATGTTAACCCCTTTGTTGGCCATGCTTTGCATCGCCCGCGTTTTTGCATCGCGCGTGTATTGCTTTGCCCCCGTAATACGCTTAGCTTGATCTTGAACATAGGTTGATAAATCTTGTATCTCCCGTGTTTTTGTATCTCGCGCGTATTGCCTTGTCCTAGTAGTAGGCCTAGATTTGTCTTGAACATAGGGTGTAACCCTTCCATCGTCCACGTTTTTGCATCGCGCGCGTATTGCTTTGCCTCTGTAGAAGGTTTAGCTTTATCTTGAACATAGGTTGATAAACCTTGTATCGCCCGCGTTTTTTGTATCGCGTGCGTATTGCCTTGCCCTCCGTAATAGGCTTAGCTTTATCTTGAACATAGGTTGATAAATTTTGCATCGCGCGCGTTTTTGTATCGCGCGCTTATTGCCTTACCCCGTAGTGGACGTAGCGGTCGTATCTCTTGTTACCATTGTAACGAGTGTAACCATCGCTTTGTTGACAGGATGATGTTGATTTTCATGAGTGTTGATAAGTCCTCCAATTTTTTTTGTAGGCTTTTGTGTTTTGGAGTAGACTTTTTCGTTATCTCTTTTTTAGGATTCGCCTTGCATAGTTGCAGTCAAGAGTATGCATAAGTTCCTTACTCCTAATGGCTCATGTTGTTACATTTCCTGACTATTATTGGGACTCTGGGTCTGAGTCGGAAGGAGATTGGAATACTTCCCCCGAATTAGAGTCGGTTTCTTGGCTAGTGCCTATTTCTGATTCTGAGTTTGCTTCTGATGTAGAGTTAGAGGTTGCACCCGAACGTTTGAGACGGGCATATTTAGGGAATTCTTTGCGGAATAGGGAATTTCACTCACACGTGGAGATGGCCGGTTTGTGCCCACTGGACGATCCCTTTTATCTCTTTGACGTTTATTCAAAGCGTTAACTTGATGATGTGACTATGCCCCCGAAGGGGATGTCAGTTGTATATATTTCCCAAGTTCAAAGTTTCTTGCGGTTTCCTTATTGTCAGGATATTGTGGAACTTAGCCGATATTATGGGATATGTCATTTTGACCTTTCTCCTCAATTCGTTAGAGCTTGGGTTGGTTTCCAGGTGTTGTGTCGGCGACAGTCTTGGGAGTATTCTTTTGTATTGTTTCGGTGCTTTTTCCGCATCCAGTATCAAAGTTCATCCGGCGTATATTCTATGATCGCCCGTTTTCCCTCATTAAATGGTCGAGGCTTTCATCAACTTGGTTTGGGTTATGTTGAGTAGGATACTCTTTATCGTTTTTTTGCCCCTTTTTACCGAACGAACAGTCACTGGGGTGATCACTACTTCTTTGTTAAGGATCGTTATGTCATTTGGCGGACTGACAATTCTTCGATTACGGATGTGAAGCCTACCTTCTCCGAGTTTTCCATGTCTGATCGGGAAGATATGAAGGCTATCTATGCTGTTCATGAGGCTCGGACATATCGGACTGTGCACTCGTTTACAGAGTTAGAGGTTTTTGGAGCGGGTGTTCGATTGACTTCCTCTTTTGTATGATATTGATTTTCTCATTTTCACCCATCATTGTTATGTCATTGTAGGTTGGTTTGCTGACAAAAACTCCCGCTCACAGGTAGGTGGGCCTGCATGAGGTGGTGCACCTGATCCTAAAAGGAAAGTATCTCCTGACGTTATTCCCAATGATTCTCAGGCTGCTAAGTCTTCAAAGTCCTCGAAACGAGACAAGATTGCGGAGTTGTTTTGCTAAGTAGGCATATTTTTAATTGTAATTACGAAAATAAGCATGTAAAGTTGAAAATTCCAACTTTAAGCAAATCCTTGGATGGGAGTCGAGGATTTGACCAAAAGCTCTGGTCAAATCCTCGGATGGGAGTCGAGGATTTGACCAAACGCTTTGGTCAAATCCTCGACTCCCATCCGAGGATTTGACCAAAGCTTTTGGTCAAATCCTCGACTCCTATCCGAGGATTTGACCGTAGCTTTGGTCAGATCCTCAATTTTTTTAAATAAAATAACTGAAATTAAAAAAAAAAAAATTCAATATTTTCAACATTAAAAAGAAATCATTCCAACATTTAAATATCAACTAATAATTATGCAAATCGATCTTGTGCATTTCATCGCAATTATGCAAATTGATCAACAATTAATCACTACATTATCTACATTCATCTCAATCTATCAACTAATAATTATCTAAATGATCGATTTGTATAATTGCGATGAAATTCACATTATTTAGATAATTATTAGTTGATAGATTGAGATAAATGTAAATCGGTTTGCATAATTATTAGTTGATATTTAAATGTTGGAATGATTTCATTTTAATATTGGAACTTTTTTTTTTTTTTTAATTTCAGTTATTTTATTAAAAAAAATTGAGGATTTGACCAAATCTACGGTCAAATCCTCAGATGGGAGTCGAGGATTTGACCAAAAGCTTTGGTCAAATCCTCGACTCCCATCCGAGGATTTGCATAAAGTTGGAAATTCCAAATTTACATGCTTATTTTCGTAATTACAATTAAAAATATGCCTACTTAGCAAAACAACTCCAAGATTGCGTGTGTGACAAATTTCGGAACTTGTCCTTTTTTGCTCTATTTTTTATATTATGATTGTATTTGAACCATTTTATCTATGTTCGCAGGTTGGGGTGTTGATTCAAGCAGAGTTTTGTCTGCATTGATGTTCAAGAAGGCCCGTTTCGAGGTTGGATCCTCGGAGAATTCTTCCAGGAAGAAGAAGAATGTCGATGTTGCCACTTCCCCACTGAAGGTTCCTTCTTGATATAAAGAGAAGGTTGTCACACCTTGCCCATTGTCGAGAGGAAAGGAAAGGAACCCATGCTGGACGGAGATGATGTGTTTGATTTGGACAATGCGTCTGATACTCCCTCCCTTGATCCGAGGATGCGATCCTCGTTTGAGATGTCGAATCGAGCTGGTATGACTCTTTATTTTGCTTTATGTGCTATTTATTATGTTTTTCATTCGTAACCTTGTTTTTAGGTAGGATAAGACTATTGTGTTGTCTCGTGAGGATTTCGTTCATCCCCATGATGGTGACATTGTTGGTTCCGCATGGGTGCCATTCTCCTCGTCTGGAGTACATCAATTTGACAAGTGATTTTGGAGAGTCCCGAAGTGGGTGTCCGCGTTTTACACGCCCTTGTGCCCCCTGGAGATCGAAAGTTGGCTCCTAGTGATCGCGGCGAAGCCCATCGAATGGTTGAGAAAGGGATTTCTTGATATGCTCCCGTAAGTATCAATTTTTTTTTTGGCCAAGAATAATGCATTAATTATTATAAAAAACTTCAATCTGGGTTACAATCTAAAAGTAAAAGGGAAATAAGAGGAGATGGGGGTTCCACGACCCAATTCATAGGACACATCTCCTTTCTGGACTGCAAAGCGATCCAGTTGGCGCAACGATTTGCGTTTCGACGAACAAAAGACCATGAAATTTCGGGCACTTGTTCAGCAAGTCTTCTGATGGTGGAAACGATGTCATTTATCCTCCAATCGCCGGTCTTCGCAGTCCCACGGATTTGATTGATTACATATTCTGACTCGGATTCTATAATCACTGATTGCCATCCGTTGTTGACCGCAAGTTGGGTTCCCATAAGAATAGCTTTTGATTCCACACTAGGTACGTTCATGTCATGAAAAAAGCCATTCCTTCCATCGATAAGGGATCCATTGGAATTCCTTGCCACGACCCCGATTCCGCTTCTTTTCGAAGTCGCCACCCAAGAACCATCACAATTAATTTTGATCTTACCCATGAGAGGTTTGACCCATGTCGCCGCAGTGATGGGTGTGGGGTCACTCGATGTCGGCTGTCGCTGAACATTGATGCGCCATGTTTCCTCAACGAGACTAGCCGCATATTGAACCACATGGGAAAGACGTGGTCGATCGCGGCTATGAACCGCACGCCACCTCTCCTTCCAAATTTCCCACGCGCGAGTCTCGACCTTTAATCGTACCATAGTGCCCGTCGATCCCAGAGACTTCTCCATGTCAATTAGCTCTTCGATCCAATCGGGCCATCGCAGTTCATTACCATTTTCCCATCTAATGCCCGCCCCCGCTAGCCAAATTGGTTTCGTCCATTTACATTGTAGGAGAGCATGATCAACAGTTTCACATCGATCACAAAATGGACACATTGGAGAAACATTGATCCCCCGCCTATTCAATTCATCAAATACTAGAATAGTTCGTGCACATGACCTCCAAAGAAAATGTTTTACCTTGGGTAGGGTAGATCCCTTCCATATTCCAGCCCATACACTCTTGGATACCATGTAAGACATCCAAGTTGCCGAGTTGGATTGTGGCGGTGCTTTCTCTCGGAGTCTTTGGTATAAAAGCTTGGGTTTTGCATCACCCTCCTTTGATGTTGGCCATATGATTCGATCTGAAGAGCTAGTTGGGGCCACATGTATCGCACGAATCGCATGTACCATATCCGTCGTTAGTAGGTTTTCGATCGGTTGCAAATTCCAGTGATTCTCAGGTGGACGTAGAAGTTCCGATACCATCATGTTTTGCAATGGCTCATCTACCGGATTAATATTCAGCTTGTAACCATCCATTCCGGGCACCCATGCATCCCAAAACACTCGAATACGTTGGCCCGAACCAATTCGCCAAACACCTTCATCCGCAAGTACATCTCGTCCTTCTAGTATACTTGACCATGCCAAAGAAGAACGTGCACCCTTTTGAACATCCATGAACTCATCGCGCGGGAAGTAGATACCTTTTAAGACTCTTGCCCAAAACGCACTTGGTTCATTTTGTAATCGCCAAGCCGTCTTAGTGAGTAAAGAAATATTGAAAATTTGTAAGTCTCGAAAGCCCATACCTCCTTCCTCCTTAGGTACGGTCATGCGACTCCATCTTCGCCAATGCATTTTCCGTTCATCTCCTCGTTGTCCCCACCAAAATTTCGCTACCAAACTCGTAATTTCTTCACACCACGATTTAGGTAGCTTGAAAAGAGTCATCGTGTATGTGGGAATCGCCGTTATTACCGACTTGATGAGCACTTCCTTCCCCGCTTGATTAAGGGATAGACTTTTCCATCCATTGAGTTTGGCGATCACTCGGTCCCTAAGAAACGCCAAGGCCTCCTTCTTTGACCCACCCCATACTGTCGGTAACCCCAAGTACTTGCCTGCATTATTGACCGCACTAATTCCTAAACATTAACGACCGCTTCTTTGTAAGTATCATTTTCGATTTTTCCTTTCTCTTTATGTTATTTAAAGTTCAAAATTTGATTGTTACTCTTTATTTTAGGGTGTTACCGACATTTTCAACTTGTCATCATATGTGATCAAGTTGGTCGAAAGGGGTGAGACTCGCCAAGCGAGCTTGAGGAGGCGCAGTAGTTGATACGTGGCCTAAACGAGAAAGTACGATGTTATGACTCTTCAGTCGCTTTTTCAAGGTCGCATTGCATCTCTTGAAGCCGAAGTTGCCAAGCTTCAACAAGAGAAGTTGGATGGAGTTGCAGCTGCAAAAGAGCAACTAGCGGTTGCGATTGCAACGAATAATGGCATAGAGCTTGGCGTGAAGGAGTATTTGGCTTCTTCAAAGTTGAGGCGGATCCCCAAGAGAAATGTGAGTCCATGCTTTTTGAGTTCGGCGAGGAGCTTGTTGGTAAGATTTACTCCACTGACCCTCTATTTACTTTTACGGAGCTTGGGGATTTTGCCGGTGATGGATATACGCCCAATTTGGACCTGTTTCAGCTCATATTATATTATTACGATAACCCCACACACAATTATAAATCGAAATATTGACCCGATTACACTACCCGTGGCAAAGAACGGATCGGGCAGGAAAAAAACCCGTATGGATCGTGGCTAGTCCCATCTCCCCTTTAGGAGATCGGGCCAGCTGGATCGATCACTCCTAGGAGAGATCGGACCAGTTGTCCGACCTTGGGTCTCTGAGACCGGACTATTTAGCCTGATCTCAATGGCCTCAGTACCACCCCCAGGCGACATAATGTGTCCGACCAAAGGGTGTACGCGACGTCTGGGAGACTGCCGTCCGGGTCACGCCTCGCCGAGACCCGACATCATTTGCACGTCCAACCCTTACACAATACTACGAATCTCCCATGCTTAAAAAAGGTTTTAACCCTTGATTACCTGTTAATAAAGTATTTTTAGGAGTTAACGGCGTCATTAACCGCCTTAATCTCCCTTGAGGCCTATATATAGTGCCCAAGTTCTTCTCATTATATACTTGATGATTTATTACACCTTTGAGCTCTGCCTTCTCTCTAGCTTCTCTCTCTAGAATACTGTACTAATTTAAGCATCGGAGAAGGTTCACCAGTGGCACCCCCGGCTTACCTCTCGTGCAGGTCAGCGAATGAGCGGATTACGGGAAGAAAAAAGGAGAACGGAGTGTAAGAAAGGAAGAAATCTACCCGTGGGACGAGCATTCAGGTCGACATCCAGTGGCCCCGACATACAAGTCCTCACACTTGGCGCCGTCTGTATGATTCGAACAAAAAGCCATGATAAGCAAACCATGAGCACGAGCAACAATACTTCACCACCCCCTACGAACCAATAGTCGGGTACCCAAGACAAACGTCATTCATGAAGGCTTTTCAAGAGAAGGTGCATTGTCCAACCCAAGAGATATTTATATCTCTCAAACAAGGAAACCATAGGAAAAACCAATGAGGGAGTTCTACCTTGCGCTACTCTGTCATCACAACCTCTGTCATTGCGACCGCGTTTACCGCCGCCGCTGCAACCCCTGTCATTGCAACCGCACTTACCGTCGCCGCTGAGACCGAGTTTTTCGCCATCGTTGCAACCACTGTTACCGTCGACAATCGACATTCAAATGCCAGTGTTTGCTACGATGTCACTTAGACCCGATGAAAGGACCGTCGACGACCGAAATCGCCGACGACCGAAATAGTCGACGACCGAAACAGTCATCGACCGAAAATCATCGTCAACCAAAATTGTCCAATTCAAGAGACACGTATGCCTCTCAAGCAAACAGGAGGTCCCATTGATAGACATGAAGGAGTGCCACTCTAGAGCACTACGATATGACATACAAAATTTGACAATATAGCAAGTGAGGAGGCAGTTAAACATCACACCCGTCATATAGAGGGTAGTCGATACAAGGATCGATTTCAGAAAGAAGCAACAATCTTTACAAATCAAGGCAAGCAAAGCTCCCGATTGGGAAACTCCCACGAACGATACAGGGAGTAATCTTTCACTACACATTCAATTATCTATATACTTTGATATTACTATGCATTGCAAACTCCTATCTTATGACAAGGAAACGTAGGGAATGAGAGCAAGCACAAGGGAGGAAGGATCGAACAGTTGAGGAAAACTTGTTTCAACCTAGAAAGCTGAATTGACTTTCAGTCGTTGTGATTCGCCGGAATTGCCGCCGTCGATCATCCGATTTCGTCACCTTGCTCCACCAAACCATCCCACATCACCGAGCTCTCACCTTTCATTGAATCAGTTATCATCGCCTCGCCCCGTCATGTGAGCCGCGTCGAGGAACAAATTGCGTCACACAACTATCACCTACTAAGTGCACGCGCTTTCATAGCGCGCGCACCCTCAAAGCAATCGCGCCGGAAAAGCGCACCCAAATCAAAGGTATTTAAGAATTCAACCACGGGTTACACAATAGTAATGGATCAAACTCAAACACCCCCTAAAAGCGGTGACTTATTACTCGACAACCAAGGGTATACTCAACACCAAAAGGGGGAGATAAATGCTAACTCCCGTGCCAAGATACAGAGAATGTCATGACATAGAAAAACAAAAAATGATCCCCTAGTCATCACAAGGGTCACCAAAAGCTTCAAAATTGGAAGGATACTGGTTTCGCAAGAGCAACTTCCTACAAGCGGGAGACACCCACATAACAGGTAACGGTAGACATATTTTCAGCACCGTCGACCTCCCAGATTACACACCAAAGGGTGATCTGAACCAGAAAAGAGCAAAAAGAAAAACCATGCATTACTAAGAAGGCTTTATGACAACCCCTCACGCCTAAAAGCCAAGAGGAAAACAAAGCCGCTCAAAGCGGGTGGAATAAATAATAGAGATACCTTGAACCCCGAGAATGTATGGAAATAAACATCCCAATAAGTGGTAATTGACCGTGCAGACCTCCGAGTCCGACTCATGGTAGTCGTCATGATCGGACGCGCCCATCTGATATATGACCTCACTACTTGGATTCGCTGAGCCGACTCAACAACTCAGTCTGTTATGTCTGAAAAAGACCATCAATTTGATCTACTCTCTCAGGAAACATCCCAAAAAGATACGCATACACATCAAAGAGGTGTATTCGGAGACAAACTCGAAAAAGATGCTCAAGGTTAGAGCTTCTCTCTTGAATGAGAAGAAATATGAGCTAACATCCCATTAAATAAATTCTAAGAAGTAATGAGCAAGTGGAGGCACCATTCAAATGGCATCCCAACGTCACCGCGGGGCGTATAGGCCAACTATTAACAAAAGAAGGGGAGACTTAAATTCCACCTACTACGCAATCCATAGAGGAACACCACCTGACCTATGTGATCTTACATAACCATCAGAAAAGGTGGCTACACTAAAGGAACTTTAATCACAAGTGATGCCAGCAAGCTTATCCCAACAAGGAGCATACTCTAATTAGAGAAGAAACATTCCTCATTGCCAACGAAAAACTCTAAAGAAACACGGTTTACAAAAGAGATAGTGCCACAGCCGAAATATAAAAAATGCAACACACTTCACATCAAGAGCCTTAAGGCATGATTAGAGTTATCCAAGCTCAACAAATGAAGAGCTCAACAACATGGGAAGTGAGGGTTCGAGATCGACCCTTACACTAAACGCATACCCTCACCAAACGCCTTGTCATGAGGTGGTAAGAAATTTGTATCCGACATCCCATCAAGAGAAAAATCCCAATAAAGGGGCCACCAACGGAAGATCCTGCCTTTAAGGTTATACGCCAAACACTCAGCGAATGAAGGTTACGACAAAGGAAAAGGGGGGTGGGGAACCCATCAATTCGACATCCCTCACCCAAGTATCATCCGCAACACAAACGTAACTTCTAATGATATTAGCTTGCAAGGCATAGCCAATACGGGGACAAACGCACGGAAAATCACGGGACAACACCTGTGAATCCAAAGGCAAACAATATTTTTAAGTTCAGGTCCTAAGTAAAGGAAAGCTTATAAACAAGATTGGAGAAGGGAGGATCATGACCAAGGTGACACTCCATAAAAGAATTAGAAAATTCTCTAAGGCATAAGTAAAAGTGGAGCACGCCAAGTTCAACTACACTTCAAGAAGATAATTACAGCCCGATCGGATATCCAAATCCGACACAAGATACACTGATCAGACTCACCAATCTGAAACACAGCTTCAAGTTAAACGACTCGAGACACTATCATATGAGAAAGCTTTTTGACTCAAAAGAAACAGGAAACGTTACTCATATTCGATCTTCACCGCAAAAGAATTTTTGTCAAAAAACAAGGAAGAGGGGGAAATAATTTACAAGCCTCTCTGGGATACATACACTGCCACATTCTAGTTACCAAGGGAACAAAAATCACCCACACCCAAAAGCAGAAGCTTCCCTCCCAACTCTAAGAGATACATCCGGCAAAGATATTGCCCAAACCATGGATATGATTGAAGCAAACAAGCATGAGAAAGAGTAAGTCCTGCAAGGGACACCCATTGCACCCAAGAAATCAGACATATTCAATAAAAACAAGAGTAGGAAGCTTCAAGCATAAGAGGTAACTAATCAAGGAACTGGACAAGGGGCCTTCAACGGCCAAAACTTAAAAGAAGGTGCGACAACCAAGCAAATTTGGGGGCATCAAACGAACAAGTGCTTGACAATCCACTTAAATATAGAAGTGGAGACTAGAAACAACATGCAACAAGAACACGCAATACAACTCCTCCTAGAGAAGTCGCAGAAGAGGAAAACAACCTCAACCCCCTGTACAGACTTGCCCTAAATCGGCGGCAACGAGCATCGCCCTCGAAAGGTGATCTCTCACACTCAGGAAGAGCACAGGTAATAGGAAATATTACAGAAAGAAAGTCCAAGTACAGATTCAGACAGCGTATCAAAGACGCACCTTACCTAGAAAATAACACCAGGTAAAAGTTACATTGTGTGCCCTCTAGGAGCCAGTCCTGTGAACAGTTTTCGACGCCCCTAAGAGTGTATCTTGAGAGCAGTTCTATACTGCGACCACATTTTGTGCCCTCCAGGAGCCAATCCTGAGAACAGTTTTCGACGCTCCCAAGAGCGTATCTTTAGACCAGTTCTATACTGCGACCACATTCTGTGCCCTCCACGAGCCAATCCTGAGAACAGTTTTCGACACCCCCAAGAGCGTATCTTGAGAGAAGTTCTATACTGCAACCACACTATGTGCCCTCCAGGAGCCAATCCTACGAATAGTTTGGACGCCCCCAAGAGCATATCTTGCGATCACTTTCGACGACCCCAAGAGCGTATCTTGCGATCACTTCGACGCCCCCAAGAGAGTATCTTTCGATCAATTTCGACGCCCCAAGAGCGTATCTTGCGATCACTTCAATGCCCCTAAGAGCGTATCTTGCGATCACTTGCACGCCCCCATGAGCGTATCTTGCGAACACTTCGACGCCCCCAAGAGTGTATCTTGCGAACACTTTCGATGCCCCCAAGAGCTTATCATGGGAACACTTTCGACGCCCCCAAGAGCGTATCTTGCGAATACTTTCAACTCCCCGAAGAGCGTATTTTGCAAACATTTTTTACGCTCCCAATAGCGTATCTTGAGAAAACCTCTTCATAATGCAAGTAAGATTATATGAGAAATGCAAGTATGATTATGATGACAATGAAGGCATGACAAAAATCAAGTGGATTAAAGAAAAGACACTTCGACAAAAGAAAAGAAACACGACAATAGGCAAACAAATCACAAGTAACGCAAAACAACCTAATGAGAAGACAAACCTTGAAGGTCACCCAGTGCGACCTCTAACAAGCTATGGAGAAGACACGCCTTGCAAGACGCCCAATGCTACATCTGACAAACTTTACTGTCTTGCATGTCACCCTCACATGACCTCTGCTTGCATACTGTCTTGCATGTCGCCCTTGCGTGACCTCTTCCTACAACCGACTTGAACATCATCAAGCATGGCTTTTGACAAGCATCACCCTTGCGCATTGTAAAGCACAACTCATGAAGAGGACATCCCAAAAGCAAAAAGGATACAACATCCAACAAGACGAGATGAGGGGATAAAACCCAACAAAATAGCCTAAAACAAAAGGCAACTATAGCAACAAAGGTATGAAATAATACTCATGATATAAAAACATAATGTTAAAACATTGGTGACATGTTCGCTAATAAGCATGGAATGCAAAAGCACAACTCCATACATCGCGAAGTGGCTATCATGTCCGCACACCGTGAAGTGGCTATCATGTCCACACGCCGCGAAGTGGCTATCATGTCCACACACCGAGAAGTGATATCATGTCCACACATCACTAAACGGCTATCAAGTACATGCATTGCAATGATGCTATTACGACCACGAACCTAAAGAGCCTACGTCTAACCTTAAGAGGAGATCTAAGACAAAGGGAAAACTTAATACCCTTCATATACTCATCAAAGGTTTGCAGTTATATTTCAAACTTCTTGGATGAGACCAGATAGGGGTCATCCTCATTTTGAAGTCAACCTCTCTATTCCACGAAATCAACCAAAAAACGGAGAATCATGGCAAGCACTTTTGAGGGCATATAAGAAATGATATGCACAATGACCACAACTCTTATACTCATGGTGGATAACTAGAGAGCATCCCTATAGGAATGTATAGCTTTCCACATACAATATATCCTAGATTACTAGATTAGCTTAGCTTGTGTACTAAGTTAGTTTAGTTAGTTAGATCTCCTTACTAGTATATATACTAGTTCTATACATTGTAACACTTGATTTTGGTTGATTAATACATTTCATATTCAATCTAAATCCTCCAAGCTTATATGGTATCAGAGCACATGTACGTTTCTTGACGATCAAGCAACCTGGATTCAGCTGGTTTCCGATTGATCTTTGGCTTCAATTCTTCGATTTGAGCTTGGATTTGTGCTTCCATTCTTGATTCCGCTGGATTTCGACTCTTAGTAAGTCTCTTGGATCATGAACTGAGTTGATTTTCAGATCAATTGGATTTGCTTGTGGATCAATTCTGCGTAGCATTGCTAGTTCTTGCTTTTCGGCCAAGTTTCTTCATCGCATTTGCTTCATCTACAAGTTTTGATTCAGATTGTGACTACTTAGCCAGTTTTCTTGATTACGATTATGGATTTCGTGATCTTGATTCAATTCTGAGCACTTCTGGATTGGATTGCTGCCTTCATTCGATCTGTATAGTTGCGTATTGCTGGATTTGGCTGGCATCTTTTGTCCTATTGTCCAGCTTGCATAATTGTACTCTTTTGGCCATTTCCATTGGAATTGTGTGGATGTGGTTGATAGTTTGCTGGATTTCCTTGCAATTCAAATCTATTTGAATCTCAATATATGTGGATTTGGAGTTGGATTATGGCTGATAACACCATTGAGGATCCTCTCTATTTACATCCATCGGACACCACTGGCTTGTTGCTGATTCCATTTCAGCTTCAAGGTTCCAGCAACTACAATGCTTGGAGTACAGCTATCAAGGAAGGACTACTTGTCAAGAACAAGATTGGATTTATTGATGGAAGCTTCCCAAGATTGAGTGTCCATGTGGCACAACATGTGAGATGGGATAGGGCTAATGTCATTGTTAAGGCGTGGCTTAGGAACACAATTGCTAAAGAGCTGGTCAATGGTTTGGTTTACAACAACACAGCTTTGTCTATTTGGAATGATCTTAAATAAATGTTTGACAAAGTTGATGGTACACATATCTTCCAGCTCACAAGAGAAATATACCAATGTTCACAAGGTGCTCTTTCAATCACTGAGTATTTTGGGAAGATGAAGCAGTTGTGGGATGCGTTGGGTTCCATTGATGATTTGAGGCTTGAGTGCTCAGCTGATAGCAAGATTATCAATGAACATAAGGAGAAACAAAGGCTGACTGCTTTCCTCTTGGGACTGAATGAATCATTTGCTCATGTGAGAAGTAGCTTATTGATGAGGCAACCACTCCCTTCACTAAGTGTGGCTTTCTCTGTGTTGTTACAAGAAGAGAGTCAACGTGCTATTGCTGGTTCAATTGGGGATATGGGAGAAGCTACTGCTCTATATTCTCAAAGGAACTTCCTCAATTGAAGAGGTTCTAGCTATTGCTATGGCTCAGGCAATGGAGGCAATGGTTCAAGGCCTAATGCTTCTTTTCCAAGAAACTACAATTCCAATGGAGGGATTTCTTCTTATGGAGGTTTCAATGGGGCTTCTAAAGCTTCAGCTGGGAAAACAGGCAAGATTGATAAGTCTAATTGGTTATGCACCTATTGTGACAAGATGGGGCACAAAGTGGACACTTGTTGGAAGAAGCATCCACAGCTTGCATCTTCATCTGCTTTGAAACGTCCATGGAATTCAGCTAATGTTAGCATTGATGAGAGTCCTCAATCTAACTTGGTTGAGCATGTAGCTGCTGGGGATAAGAGGATTTTCCATGGGACATGTGAGAAAAGGGTTTTGCACACTGGTTTGGATAAGAGGGTCCAACATGTAGCAATTCAAGGTGATTTTGAGCCTCTTTCTAATGAAGAGGATGAGCTTGTACATGTGAACATGGCAGGTATATCCAATCCATATACCCCTTCTATGATATGGATTGTAGACTCAGGTTCTACAAACTACATCACTCATCTTTTGAGCTGGCTACACAACTTGAGGAAGACAGATTCCAATCATCAATTTGTTCATTTGCCTAATGGTAACAAGTGTAGGGTTACTCATATTGGGAGCTGCTCCTTCTCTTCTGGTTTCACCTTGGATGACATCCTCTATGTGCTTGATTTCAAGTTCAACTTGACTTCAGTGTCTAAACTCCCAACTCAATTGAATTGCAAAGTTATATTCACTTTTGCCAATGTGTTGATTTAGGGCCATGTTGGGAAGCCAATGGTGATTGGTGAGAGATCTAAGGGGATTTATACACTCAGGGATTCAGTACCTTCAAGCTCAAGCAAGGTGTTTAAGTGATTCTTCTAGAAGTTGTGTCAAACAATGTACCATTTGCCCTTTGGCCAAGCTATAGAGTATATAAGTTGATATGCTCACATTGCATCTTGTTACTTACACTTGCATTTACTTCCATCATGTCATTAGATGATTGTATAAGGCTATTATATGGTGCGTATATCATGAAGTACATGTTACATGGTATATGCAGCTTGGTGCACCAAGTTAGGCACATAGGATAGTTAGTCCTAGTTGGTGATCCTTATCACCTAGTATATATAGTTTACCTCTTGCATTGTAATCCCTAATCATCAATCAAAAAATGATTCAACCTACTAAAGTTCATATGGTATCAGATCCACCTCAAATGGCGGCGCAACCACAAAGCTAAAGAAGACCAAGTTTCTTCAAACTTTTGCCTTAACATTCACCTTGTTCAAGTGTGGATTGGCAAATTCAGCTTCGTGGATCATCTTTTCTACTTCAAGAATCCATTTCTTACTTAAGAATGGACATCTAGTAAGTGGAATTTCAAGAACTCAACACGCATAGATAGATCTGCACCTAGACTAAGCAAAGCAAAGATGACTTAGTACTAGTTTGCTTGTTCTTGAAGAATTCAGCCTTGTTGAGCTGATTGCGTGTTTGATACTATCATTTTCTGGAGTTTGTATTGCTTCTCTAGATTTGGATATGGATTTTGAACTTATTTCAGCTGCGCCTCTTGCTTGAAATCTGGATATTCATTGCTTGGATTCACTTGCATACACATTGCTCGGCTGAGGAGTATTTGTGACTGCTTTGAGCTTTCTGTTCATATCCTCACGAATTCTGAGCTTTCATCAATGGAGAATGGTTTCTAATCCATTTCTGTTGATCTTCAAGCTTTGAACATCACGAATTTTGTTGCGGAATTGTACGGACAATACCAAAGAGTGAGCTGGATTTTGTCTTACTATCAACAACCTTGGTGTACTACTTTTGTTTGTAGTGCAACCTTGTGTATGCCATTTTGCTTGGATTTCTGGCAGCTGATTTCGTGGATTTAGTTTCCCCTAACTCCATTTTGATACCTACTTGTGTTGCTTGGGTTACAATATGGCTCAAGACACCAATGTTGATGACCCCCTTTACATACACCCCTCAGACACCACTGGCCATATGCTCATCCCTTTCCAACTTCAAGGGACCTCCAACTATCATGTTTGGAGCACATCAATCAGGGAAGGCTTGTTGGTAAAGAACAAGCTTGGTTTTATAGATGGCACATTCACAAGATTGGATGTTGATGTCAATGATAGAGTGAAATGGGATAGAGCAAATGCAATTGTCAAGGCATGGTTGAGGAATACTGTGGCCAAGGATTTGGTGAATGGTTTGGTCTACAACACAACTGCTTCTTCCATTTGGAATGACTTGAAGGAGATGTTTGATAAAGTGGATGGCACACAAGTCTTCCAATTAACAAGGGAGATTTACCAAACATCTCAAGGAGTGCTCTCCATCACTGAATACTTTGCCAAAATGAAGCAACTCTGGGATGCTCTTGCTTCTATTGATGATTTGGATCTTCAAATTGCTGGGGACATTGCCATTTTTAATGAACACAAGGAGAAGCAGAAGTTGATGGCATTTCTTTTGGGACTAAATGACTCCTATGGACACATTAGGAGCACCTTGCTTATGAGACAACCACTTCCTTCTCTTAGCATTGCCTTCTCTGTGTTGGTACAAGAAGAAAGCCAAAGGACAATCTCTGGTTCCATTGGTGATGTGGGTGAGGCAACTGCCTTATTCACTGGAAAGCACCCATCCTATGGTGGTGGTAGAGGCAATGGAAGAGGATATACAAGGGGTAGAGGCTTTGTAAGAGGCAATAGCATTGGAAGAGGAAATGGCTTTGGTAGAGGCAACTTTAATCCTTCAAGTGGGAGACCACTCAATACTTGCAACTATTGTGGCAAGAGAGGTCACATTAAAGACAATTGCTACATCAAGCATGGCTACCCATATGATCACCCAATCCATCAAAACAATCCAAATGCTCCTAAGAGGAATTGGAATTCAGCCAACATTGTTGAAGAAGGTGGCAACTCAAGCACAATTGAGCATGTGGCAGCCAAGGACAAAAGGATATTTCATGGCACAACTGACAAAAGGATCCAACATGTTGCTGCCCATAATGATCATTTTGATCATACACCTCTAAGCTTTGAAGATGTGGATCAAGCTCATGTCAACATGGCAGGTATATCTAGTGATTCTATGGTTTGGATAGTTGACTCAGGTGCTACTAATCATATCACTCATCAAATTGAGTGGCTACATGATTTGAAGAAGAGTGATTCTGATCAACAATATGTGCACTTACCAAATGGTCACAAGTGCAAAGTGACTCATGTTGGTTCTTGCTCTATCTCAAGTGGATTCACATTGACCAACATACTCTTGGTCCCTGACTTCAAGTTCAATCTGATCTCTGTATCTAGGTTACCTAGCCAGTTAAATTGCAAAGTGATCTTTACTCGTGATCATGTGTTACTTCAGGGCCAGAGTGGCAAGTCCATGGTGATTGGGAAATGGAATAAAGGACTATACACTTAGAAGGATGTGGTGCCTTCAAGCCCAAGGAAGTTAGCAGCTGCTTGCTTGGAGAATAAGGATGAAGTATTGAGATGGCATAGGCGTTTGGGCCATGTCTCAGAACAATATTTTAATCATTTGGATGTTTTAGGCTTGAATAAGACATATGGTTGTATCAAACAATGCACTACTTGTCCTCTTGCAAAACAATCTAGACTTTCATTTCCAATCAGTGATTCTATTGCTTCAAAGCCTTTTGATTTGGTTCACATGGATTTATGGGGGTCCTTACAAAGTGCCAACCTTCAAGAACAATCAATATTTCTTGACCATTGTTGATGACCACTCAAGGGCAACTTGGGTTTACTTGATGAGGCACAAAAGTGACACTTTCTTGCACATCAAGAATTTCTTAATCATGGTGAAGAATCAGTTTGGTACAATGATCAAGACTTTGAGGAGTGATAATGGGACTGAGTTCATCAATTCAGTTTGCAAAGGTTTGCTTCTTCAATTTGGCATCCTCCATCAAACTAGTTGTGTGCATACACCACAACAAAATGGAAGGGTGGAACGCAAACATAGGGACATCCTCAACATTGCTAGAGCTATAAGGTTCCAAGCATCCATGCAATTGAGGCATTGGGGGTATTGCATACTCAATGCTTGTTACTTACTCAACAGGCTACCCACTTCTATCTTGAAGTTCAAGTCACCTATAGAAGTGTTATATGGCAAAGCCCCTTCCCTTCATCACTTGAGAACTATAGGTTGTCTATGCTTTTCAACCAAATTGAACAACCATGACAAGTTTAGTCCAAGAGCTGAACCATGCATTCTAATGGGATATTCAAACTCCCAAAAAGGGTACCTTGTAATGAACATTTCAAACTCAGTCTTTCATGTTTCAAGAGATGTTCATTTCCATGAAGATATCTTCCCCTTTAGCATGTCAAAGGATGCTCTAAAGGCTCTTATTCCATCTTGCTTGGGAGTCAAGCAACCCTTTGAGGATTTCCCACATGAGAGCCCATCTTATTTTGACATGGATATATCAAGCAACACTCCTCCCATTGAGGTTACTACACCTCAAATGGATGATCAAGCACCTCAGATTGAGGTTCAAGCACCTCAACAACCAATTGAAGAAGCTCCACCCCAACCTTCCAATCTAAGAAGGAGCCTGAGAATTGCACAACTACACCCACCACCTCCTAGGAGAAGTGCAAGGCTTGCTGAACTCAAACAAAGATCAAGTTCAAATGTCATTTTTGGAATGGAGAAGTATGTATCCTATGACAACTTGGGTCCACAAACCAGATTATCATTTCCTATTAGTCAATCACATGCGTCTACTCCTTTTGCCTTAATACATTTGGATCTTTGGGGTCCATACAAAGTTCCAACCATCAAAGGCTACCAATATTTCCTTACAATTGTGGATGACTTCTCAAGGGCTACTTGGGTTTTCCTGATGAAGCATAAGAGTGATACTTTCATCCACATCCAAAGCTTTTTATTGATGGTTCAGAACCAGTTTGAGGCTATGGTCAAGACTGCTAGGAATGAGAATGGATCTGAGTTCATCAATTCCATTTGCAAGGATTATTTCCTTCATTTGGGAATTCAACATCAAACTAGTTGTACTTACACTCCTCAGCAGAATGGAAGAGTGGAGCGCAAGCATAGAAAAATTTTGAATATAGCAAGGGCATTGCGTTTTCAGGCTTCCATGCCAATCAAATATTGGGGTTATTGTGTGCTCACTGCTTGTTACTTGATCAACCGCATACCTTCATCCTCTTTGCAATTCAAATTTCAATGGAGGTGTTATATGGCAAGCAACCTTCCATCAACCATCTAAGAATCATTGGATGCCTATGTTTTGCCACCAACTTGAACAACTTGGATAAGTTTGGTTCAAGAGCTGAGCCTTGCATTCTAATGGGATATTCCACTTCACAAAAAGGCTATCTTGTGATGAAGATCTCTAATTCTAATTTCCAAGTGTCAAGAGATGTTGTTTTTCATGAGCACATCTTTCCATTTGGTATGTCTAAAGCAGAGCTGAGATCTCTGTTGCCTACTTGCTTGAAGTCCAAGTTATTGGTTGAAGCGCCTTCTTCTGATGATCAATGCTCTCTTGATAGAGCTCCTTTGGTTTCTCCATCTATTCTTGATGAGTTTATTGCTCCTCAGCTACCTCGTCAGCCACCTCCTCAGACACCAATGGTTGAAGTCATGCCTCCACAAGTCCCAACCTTAAGAAGGAGTTCAATGATTGCTCAACTTAGGGGAGCTTCTTCTTCCAATGTTGTCTTTGGTTTGGAGAAGTATATCACTTATGATCACCTGAATCCTAACTTCACTTGCTTCTTGGCCTCCATTGACAAAGTTAGGGAGCCTTCTACTTACAAGCAAGCAGTCAAGGATTCAAATTGGGTGGTAGCAATGAAGGATGAGATCAAAGATTTGCAAGATAACAACACATGGAGGATTGTGGATCTGCCTCATGGTAAGTCATCTATTGGTTGTACATGGGTGTTTAGGGTGAAGTACAAGTTTGATGGTTCCATTGAGAGATACAAAGCAAGGCTGGTTGCTAAAGGCTTAACTCAAGTGGAAGGGACTGACTTCAATGAAACCTTTTCCCCTGTGGTGAAAATGACAACTGTGAGGATTGTTTTGGCAATGGCAGCCTCATATTCTTGGGGCTTGTTTCACATGGATGCGAACAATGCTTTTCTTCCGGGTGACTTGCATGAGGAGGTCTATATGGATATTCCACAAGGCTTTGATTCTACAAAGTCTGATCTAGGCTCTCCAAGGCGTGTATGCAAGCTTTTGAAGTCTCTTTATGGGCTGAAACAAGCTTCTAGGCAATGGAACATCAAGCTCACCAATACCTTGTTGACGAATGGATACACTCAAAGTGCTTCTGATCATTCCTTGTTCACCAAGGTAGATGGCAAGGAAAGAGTATTTCTCCTCATTTATGTGGATGACTTACTCATCACAGGTTCAAATGCCTGTATGATTGACCAATTGAAATCCACTCTCAAATCCCATTTCAAGCTCAAAGATTTGGGCAACTTGAGATATTTCTTGGGTTTGGAAATTGCTAGGTCTAAGGAGGGTTTGGTCATCAATCAAAGGAAGTATGCGCTTGAGCTCATTGAAGAGGCTGGATTGGGAGCTGCTAGGCCAACTGAGACTCCTATAGAGTTCAACCTCAAGCTCACTACTTGTGAGTATGATGAGGCTACAAAGACTTCTTTTGATGATTTGCTCTTGGAGGATGCCACTGCTTATAGAAGATTGGTGGGCAAGCTTCTTTACTTGACCATGACAAGGCCAGATATTAGCTTCTCAGTTCAAATGATAAGTCAATTTTTTGATAAGCCTAAGAAGTCTCACCATAATGCAGCCATGAGGATCATTAAATACATCAAAGGAAGCCCTAGCCAAGGTTTGATTTACCCTTCAAATAATGTGCTTGACTTGAGTCTCTACTGTGATTCAGATTGGGCAGCTTGCCCCTTTAGTAGGAAGTCAGTAAGTGCATATTGTGTGAGGCTTGGAGGAGCTATGGTGGGTTGGAAAGTAAAGAAGCAAGACACAATTTCCCTTTCCAGTGCAGAGGCTGAATATAGGTGCTTAAGGGTGGCTATATAAGAAGCTCTTTGGGTTGCTCGACTATTGAAGGAACTTGGGATGCATTTGCAATTGCCCATACCCATCTACACAGATAGTGAATCTGCTGTGAAGATTGCCAAGAACCCTATGTTTCATGAACGCACAAAACACATTGAGTTAGATTTTCATTTCACTAGGCATCACATTAAATCAGGGCAAATTTCAGCTAAGCATGTTGCTTCTCGGGACCAATTGGCAGACTTGCTTACCTAGGCACTTGTCAAGAAGCAACATATTGCCCTTCTTAAGCTCTATGGAATCAAGGATGTGTTTCATGAAAAGAAAGGAGAAGAAAAAGATGGGAGCATATAGGAATGTATAGCTTTCCACATACAATGTATCCTAGATTACTAGATTAGCTTAGCTTGTGTACTAAGTTAGTTTAGTTAGTTAGATCTCCTTACTAGTATATATACTAGTTCTATACATTGTAACACTTGATTTTGGTTGATTAATACATTTGATATTCAATCTAAATCCTCCAAGCTTATAATCCCCACCAAACTTTCAAGCAAAATTTTCCTATCTTAGTTGGAGCCATGGCAAATGAAAGGAATTTCAATAAAAAGACAATGGTTACACCTATCACCAGAAGTAAGAACTTCAACACAAAGGTTAATCGCATGACCCCATGAGTATGCCAAAGGAGGCCCCTTCAAATTTTTCTTCAAACCTACACGAAACTGAAACATACAAGATATAAGAGGAGGCCAGCAAACAATGATAGACAGTCAGAGTTGCAACAAATCATAACAACCCCTAAGACAACTCAGGGACACCTGCTCCAGAAACGAGGAGGCAAGTTCAAAATATCGGCATGAGAATATGGTCGAACACAACAAAGTATAATGAAACGACACAAAAGTGAGCAAGTGTCTAATAAAAATTAAGATAGACTCTAGAAAGAGATGGATCCCTAAAGGGGGGGGGGGGGGTGGGGATGATCAACACAACAGGGAAAACAAGGAATCAATCTCATTTCCCATGTCCTAAAAAAAACAACAAACAGCTCAAAATCACAAACAAATAACAAGGCACCGCAACTCACTCAAAATAAATAAAAAAAAACTCTCCCACGACCCCCCCCCCCCCCGGCTAAAAAGGAGGAGGCGACCTGAATAAGAAACGTGATTAAATGCCCTTTTGTTAGCATATGGTGTTGGGCACTGTAAATGTAAGCCCATTATATGTATATGTTACCTAAGTTAATTGGGTACATGTCATATTGGGCCAGACCCAAATCCCAATTGACATGAGAGGCCCAAAATATAGGCCTCCCTATGTATAGTGGCCGGCCGAACTATGTAGGTGGGTAAAGTGGAATTTTGTCCACTACTCCTTCTGTATATATGTGGTGTTAGGGGTTTTATTAGGTTAATCCTTAATCCCTCATTGGTGTGTTTTAAAGAGAAAAATCCTCCTCCCCACAAACACCAAGTTCGGCCGAACCTTACCTCACCAAGGGTGTGCCAATTTGCCTTCGAGTAAACACTCCGGAGATCCGTCCCTTGCCAAGAATCGATCCGAGGCTTGCTATGGAGAATATACCACGTAGGGATTCCTTCACAAGAACCTCTACGGGTAGCGACCGGAGGACTGTTAACTCCCTCTTGCAAGGATCTTGGGACTACGGACTACTATTAAGGTATGTGCGAATCTTCCGCTGCGTAATTTCGATTACTAGCATGTACCATGGTTTTAGTATCCGTAGTGATTACTCCCCGTAATCTAGCAGTGGTATCAGAGCCTGTGTTAGGACCAGTTCGGACCGAACCAGATTTTAAATTAAAACAAGAGCGAATCATATTTTTATTTTCGGACCGAACCGAACCGAACCAAACCGGATTGAAATTGACTGAACTGAATTGAATTTTCAAAACCGAATTCAAGTCAATTAAAATAGGGGGCCCAATTTTAAAATCCAAATGTGTTTGAACCTTAATAGGCCTACACAGTGCTCGAGGGTTGATAACCTTTATGCCTTGTTTCGATTATGGGGATGGATCTCGGAGATACATGTTTTTGGGACTGGATTAATTAGTGGGCTGAATTGCAATTGTTTATTATTCAATATATATTTATGCATGATTAGAAATGTTGTATTGACTGAGTCAAGCTAGCTGGATATTGCATATTGGGGCGGAGCCCTGGTTAAATATATGGAATGCGCACTAGGATAGACATCCTGTGATGGTTGGAAATGCCTTGGATTCATGTCTAGAATGCTGTGTGATTGAATATAAGCATGAATTGCAAATCAGCCCCTAATGCTTAAAATTATTTTAAAATCGAAAACCAATCGCCAAATGTGTATGATGGATGGGAATATTGCATGTTTGACGTGTATGCTAGAATGTTGAGGATGTAGCCGCATTTGATAATTTACACGGAAGTAGAATTATATATGCAGGCATGAGTTTCTCGGAACATTAGACGCATGACGCGTAAGCATGAGTGTGGTGTGTATGATGAATGTTACCGGCGTATGATAATTTACGTGGATAGTAGAATTATGTATGCATGAGTGAATTCATCGGAATATTTTCCAAAATAGAAAGAGCCTCGGGAAAGCCAAGATCAGGTATGCTTGTTTTAAAATCTCTGTTCCGGTAATTTGCGATTAAAACCGTTTTGAAAGACTAATCTATTGGATAGAAAACGACGATAATGTGAACTCTTTAACAGCCATCTTCCATTGGTTTACTGGTGGTCGGTTAGTTTAGATGACTGAGGAATCGTTATTTGTCGGATTCCATCTTAATAGATATCTGATGTATGCAATTCTTTCTCAAAATGTTATTGTCTCCCTGATATTGCATAATCATCGATGTGTTAGTATGAATTGGTTGAATTAGTGCGATTCGATATTCCTCGCAATTTTGATGGTATAAATCATGATGAATAAAAGGAGTATGTGTTGAACTCTCTACTACGATTCCGAAAAGTTGAGAGGACGACTACGGATGAATATAGTAGTATGTATGATTTAGAAAATGAGAGACGAATGTAATAATTTGTTTCACCAAGCATAGGAGTAGGTTCTTTGATGATCTGAACGCATATGTGGTGATACATTCAACCTTGGTAAAAAGGGGGTTGAAGAATACTTCAATTCCAACCATGCAATGTTACAACTTGGTATACCTTTGCATCCGCCTCGGTGGAAGCAAGGATACAAAAGCTAAACATTTCGGTTAAACTTGATGGTCTTCTTTCTTTTCATGGATGTTGGCGTAAAACCCGCATCGGATCTTCAGAATGAAAGGTCAACATGGAAAAGATGTATATGGTGGTCTGATATTGACAGGACTCAATGATCTTGAGCCTAATCAAGTAGAGTAACAACAGCAGTAAAAAGGGAAACCTTCTCTGCTTACCATACTGAGTTCGAAAGAAGCCAACCATGATCCGCATATCATAGAGAAAACTGGACCATGAAGGTCTTATACGATAATCCGGCGGGTTAAACAATGTTGATAAAGTGTGTCTCAAGTACGCCTCGTAGGTCATGTGTATGAAGCGGTAAAATGTTTTATACAGACACGGATCATTTGATGTGATTCAATCGTGAATTTACACAGATGTGATATTCAACGTGGCTTAAAGTTCTCGACTATCTATGAGACAATCATGGATCAAATACGCGAATTTCATATCAAGAACCCTACCATTGTCATTTATCGTTTGTTTGAGTTACTATATTTTGATTATTTCGAGACATGGATTTATTGAATAAAGTAGTTTCCGTTCGATTCGAAATGTTATATACTTGTCAAAATTAATCGACCCGGTTAAACAGGATCGATCCGAAACGAAATTTAGGCCATATAAAAGTGGTCGAATAAAACGAAACGATTCACGTACTCTGTCATCACAGTCGGGACAACTGAACTGAACATACACATCGATTGCGTATTTAGATCGAAAAATTTATTATTTCTTATTTGTTAGTACTTCATTGAATGAAATAATCAGTAATGATGATCATGTGCGAAACCGATTGGATTAAATTAAATTAAATTCAGAAATGAAACGATTTAACCATGAGTTAAAACTTTGGTAAATAAACGCCCCGCGCGTGTGGACCTCAAAAGATGGAACACATCGTTTCAAAATACAAGTTTAATAATGAAGTGTTTAAATGATGAAGTGCTGAATTTTCGTTTGCATTCCTTTGGAAACAATTTATCGATAAAATATACATCGGGAAGAAGTATGCTTCATAAGCTACCACGACCTTGTAAAAGTATCAGCTGACGCATAGGGTGAAAACCCAAGATGCTCAGTTCGGAGATGAGATGAGATCCCTGATATAAGTTGTGCAAACGAAGAAGGATGAAGTCGGTTAAACGATTTTCCTTCCAAATGCCTTGAACGATAAGTCAGGCTAGACATTCAAATCTAGTTACGCATACTTCAAGCAACACAGTTCAAAAATATAATGTTAGAGTCAATCTATCAGTCGTTCCCTATGGGATGAAGAAGATGACTCACATGTATCTAACTTTTGTTCCAATAAAATCGGTAAGACACATCGCCATAAAAGCTAAAGAACGATAATGAGTTAAATCATATCATCTAGCGACATTAAAATGCGCACTAAACACGTATTTAGGACAAGAGTACGTTACCTACTCTTAGAAAATACTTGTTTAAAGCTTTTAAGAATGGTGTCGTGGTCAAACATGAAGACATTACAACACTTGAGGACGATTTTCCAATGCATGGACAATTTCAACCTATGTAGTCTTGATCAAACAGGAGCAGGAAAACACTGACAATCAGGTCCCACTTAATTCGAGTGGGAGAAATTTGAACCGGCAACTCAGGTGAATGACATGGTTAATGATAATGGAAACATTTTCATAGTAAATCCAGTGGGAGGAATAAACCTTACCACATGATATCACTGTTGCCGTAGAGACGAATCAAGTAGAACCTGATATTCAAATTGTTAAACCAGGAATACCACAACTACCTAGACTACTCATTGTTTCCAGTGGAAGTGATCCGACCAACTTGGTTTCAGGTCCTAGTGATCAAGGAACTCATCTTGGAAATAAAACCGCGAGACCAGGAGGTCGTCCAAGGAAAGTTGTAGGTTAAGGTTTTAAGCACTGCTCTTATTCCCAAATGAAAGTGATGCTCCGATAAGAAGCATTATTCCGAGTGGGAGATACGTTCAGACTAAAGATGGATTATAAAGCATAGACGAAAGTCAAAGGCGTCGAATCCATCGAGTAGGGTGATGACCTCACTCTAACGAATGTTAGTGAGCATTAGGAAGAACTCAAGTGGAGAAATAGAGGAAAACAATAAAAGAAAAAGATCGCCTAAATGAAAGCCATTATAGCATGTAGTTGATTTACCTGCTAACCACAGGGGCACAAGGATAAGGTGAGTCCTGAAAGAAGGCTCACCACTGATGGAAAAGGTCGGGAAGAGTAAAATCCGACTTGTTGCGAAAGGATATACCCAACTTTACGGAGTTTACTTTGACGGAATAAACTCATTGACTGTGCGTAAAACCACGGTCAGGGCCAGTCCTGGTCGCAAGTCTCGATCTCGAGATGCACCAAATGGATGTTAAGACCGTGTTCCTCCACGGAAACCTGGAGGAAGAGATCTACATGGAGCAACCAGAGGGTTTTATTACTCCTGGTAACGAACGTAAAGTTTTTAAACTCTAAAGGTCCATTTACAGTCTTAAACAGTCGTCTCGGCAATGGTACTGCAGATTCCACGAGGAAATCGTAGGAAACAGATTCGTGAATCTTCACGAGGATCCGTGCGTATATTATAAGACCTCCTGGTCCAAGTATGTCATCTTAACCTTATATGTGGACAACATACTCATTGCCGAAAACGATGTGATTTTTATGAACAAGTCAAAGTCATGGTTGGTATCTATATTTGAGATGAAAGACATGGGAGAAGCCACGTACATCTTTGGCATTAAAATTGCTAGAGATCGGGCTGCCCGGAAATTATGTCTGTCTCAAGAAGCCCATATCAGCAAATTGTTGAAAAGGTCCAGGTTACAAGATGCCAAACTCGTGGATACGCCGGTGATGTTTGGGTGCGCACTATCAAAATGTGACAGCCTCAAGTGTTAGATTACGGGGAGTAATCACTACGGAAACTTAAATTTGGTATGTGCTAGTAATATCAATTACGTAGCGGAAAGTATACACATACCTCAAGAGTAACTGTAGTCCATGATCCTTGCTCGAGGGAGTTCGCGATCCTCCGCTCGGAACCCATAGAAGTCCTTGTGAAAGAAGCCCTGCGCGGTATAAGCTCCACAACAATGCATCTGATCGATTCACGGCACAGGGACAGATCTCTGGAGAGTTTGCTTGAAAGAAATTTGGCACAGCCTTGGTGAGTTGCTTGTTTCGGCCGAACCTTGTAGTGTGGGAGGAAGGTTTTTCTCTCTAAAACTCTCTTGTGAGGGAATTATGATTAACCCTAAAACTTCCCTAACACTTCTTATTTATAGGACGAGTAAAGTGGACAAAAGTCCACTTTACCCCACCATAAACTTTTGGGCCTCCCATGTCAATTGGGATTTGGGTCTAGCCCAATTACCCTAATGTGACATTTACCCAAGTTCATTAAGTAAACTATACATATTATGGGCTATCAATTACGGCGCCCATCACCATATGCTTACAGCTCCCACTCGTTGGAATGGGAGGGTGCCTGTTAATGTATTGTTCCAAATCCGCATCAACATTTCTCCTCTTTGATCTGTTCCATGCTTCCGAATAGTTCATACGAGGTTTGTCGTGCGACCGGCGGATACGACGGGCATCGTGCTACTCATCTGTTAGGAGTATTGTAGCGCCTGCGGAACGTTGATTCCCTTTTCTCTAATCAACTTGTTATAAACAACATTTATATATTGTACCGCGTTGTATCCTAGGTTAACTGATAATTCTCCATTTGCCTAGTTTCCACATAGGAACACTTCTCCAAGGCATCCGTACAAGTATTCACAACCTTCAACTAATATCCGGCTAGTGGCCACCTAGTGAATACAAGAATCGGTGAATTACACGTAAACTTGACCATCCCAATCGCTCATACCCTTAGTCAAACCCAACCGGTTTCTCGTACGCCGGGAAGCGAGCATTGAGCTTGACCTTAGGTATGAGTTCTGAGTCCATGAGGATACTTCGGGTGCCTCATCATAAGGCTCCCGATATCAATATCACGCTCGAGGTGAAGAAGTTTGCGCCCGCCAGAATCACGAGGATTCCTTCCTAGCACAACTGAGTGGTGACCCTGTGGTCGGACGTGGCACGCGTAGTATGAAGCACGCGATGATAGCATACCTGAACCTTTTGGGTTGATAGGAAAGGGATATGTCAATCATGCTATCACAGATTCTCATCTGGCCCGGAATGTGGTTAAATGACGAATGAAGTTCATCACGGCGATATGCGAAACGAAGATCACGTTGAGTTACTTCGAAACTAGATAATCGTCTCGCTTAATCAGGTTTATCCCCCTGACTCTTAGCCAGTCCTCCCTCCACCACAAGACAACCGTACCTGTGTGACTAGGTAAGGCCCACATTCGACATAGTTTGGCAGAGGATTGCGTCCTCCTATGAATTAGTTTATAGACCGTAAATCTGATGTAATCAAAACATTATGACATCGATTGATCATAAACTCAGTTGCAATTCTTTCGCTTACAAAATGTAATTTTTAATATCAAAATGTTATCACAGATACATGCCATTTCTAAACCCTACGCAATTTAAGCAGTTTTACATGATTTTCGAATATCTCCTTGCGTACTGGCTTAGTTAATGGGTCAGCAATCATATTATCAAAGGACAAGTATTCCATAGTGATTATATTGTCTTCTACCATAGATTTAGCATAAAAATATTTCACATTAATGTGTTTGATCCTACTATGGTACTTTGGATTCTTAACTACCGCAATGGCTGCCTGACTGTTAGAGAACACCTTCACAGGTTTACTCTCGACGTCACCATTAAGCAGCGCAGTAAGAAGCCATTTCAGCCAGACTGCTTCCTGTGCATTCTTAGAGAGAGCTACGAATTCCGATTCCATCGTTCACACTGAGACACAGGTTTTCTTCTTGCTCGTCCATGAAATGGCGGCCTTAGCAAGGAGGAACACTCCCTTTGTGCTGGATTTATGATCATCCGGATCGCCACCATAGACGGCGTCACTGTAACCGGTCAATTCTAACTTCCCGTACTCATAGCACAGAACATAGTCGGCAGTACCTTTCAGATAACGAATTATTCGTTTTACAACCTTTAAATGTTGATAGCCAGGATATGATTGGAAACTTGCTATTAGGCCCATGGCATAACAGATATCCGGACGGGTGCATTTCATGTCGTACATCAAACTACCAACCATGCTTAAATATTATGCACCCTTCATCTGTGCGCGCTCTGCCAGGTTCTTGGGGCCGTCACGTTTTGACAGTGCGCACCCAAATACCACCGGCATATCAACGGGTTTGGCATCCTATAATTTGAACCTTTTCAACAGCTTGTTGATATAGGCTTCTTGAGACAGACACAATTTCCGGGTAGCCCGATCTCTAGCAATTTTAATGCCTAAGATATACGTGGCCTCTCCCATGTCTTTCATCTTAAATACAGATGCTAACCAGGACTTTGACTTATTCATGAAACTCATGTCGTTTGCAGCAATGAGTATGTCGTCCACGTATAAGGTTAAGATGACATACTTGGACCCGGAGGTCTTATAATATACGCACGGATCCTCGTGAAGATTCACGAATCTGTTTCCTACGATTTCCTCGTGGAATCTGCAGTACCATTGCCGAGACGACTGTTTAAGACTGTAGATGGACCTTTAGAGTTTACAAACTTTACATTCGTTACCAGGAGTAATGAAACCCTCCGGTTGCTCCATATAGATATCTTCCTCCAAGTTTCTGTGGACGAAAGCAGTCCTAACATCCATTTGGTGCAGCTTGGGGTCGAGACTTGCTACCAGGACCATTAATGGCCCTAACCGTGGTTTTACGCACTGTCAGTGAGTTTTTCTTATCAAAGTCCACTCCGTGAATTGGGTAAGTCCATTCGCAATAAGTCGGGTTGTTCAAACTTTTTCCATCAGTGGTGAGCCTTACTTCAGGGCTCACCTTATCCTTGCACTCCTGTGGTTAGCAGGTAAATAAACTATAGACTATAATGGCTTTCATTTAGGCGATCTCTCTCATTTATTATTTTCCTTTTTCTCCACTTGAGGTCTTTCCAATGCTTGTCAACAGTTTTTTTTTCACCTTACACAATAGGATACTTGCCTTTGACTCTCGTCTAGGCATTGCGAGTCCCATTTATTAGTCTGATCTTTTCTCCCACTCGGAATAATGCTTCTTATCGTAGCATCATTTCTATTGGGAACGATCCTCCCACTCGGAACAATGCTTCTTATCGGAGCATTGTCTCTATTGGTAACAAGAGCAGTGCTTGGACCTTGACTTGCAACTTTCTTATGACAACCTCTTGGTCTCGGTGTTTTACTTCCGAGATGCATTCTTGATCACTAGGATCTGGAACCAAGTATGGTTGGTTCATTCCCACTGGAAACAATGGGTATTTTAGGTAGTTGTGTCATTCCTGATTTAGCTATATGACCATCAGGTTCAACTTGATTCGTCTCATCAGCAACAGTGTTTACGTGTGGTATGGTTTATTCCTCCCATTGGTTTTACTATGAAAATGTTACCATTCTCATTTACCATGTCATTCAACTGAGTTGCTGGTTCAAATCTCTCCCACTCAAATTAAGTGGGACCTGATTGTCATTGTTATTATGCTCTGTTTTGATCATGACTTTGTTGATTGAAACTGTTCATGCATTTGGAAAATCGCCCTATTAGTGATGTAACGTCTCATGTTCGACTTCGACACCATTTTATAATCAAGCTGTAAACAGGTATTTTCTAAGAGTAACAGACGTACTCTTTTCCTAAATACATATTTATTGCGCAAATTAATGTCGCATGGTGATATGATTTAATTCATTATCACCTTTCAGCTATAGTTATCAATGAAACACAGTTTTACATTTATGTGAATCATCTTTCATCATCCCATAGGGAACCTTTGATAGAATGACTCCAACATTATGTAAATACAAACTGTGCTTCTTGAAGTGTGTATTTTAACTTGAATGCCTAGCATGACTTATCGTTCAAGGCTTAAGGAAGGAAAATCGTTTATCCGACTTCATCCTTCTTCGTTTGCTAACTTATCTCAGAGATTTTATCCCATCTCTGAACTGAGCATTTTAGGTTTTCACCTTATGCGTCAGTTGATACTTTTACAGGGTCGTGGTAGCTTCCGAAGCCTACTTCTTACCAATGTAAATGTTATCAATAAGTTGTTTCCGAAGGAATGCAAACGAAAAATTCAGCACATCATTATTCAAACACTTCATTGTTAAATTCATTTTATGAAAACGATTTGTTCCGTCTATCGAGGTCCACTTGCGCAAGGCGCAATTTACTATGGGGTTTAAACCCTTTGGTTAAATCATTTCATTTTGAATTTAATTCAATTTAATCCATCGGTTTCAAACATGATCATCATTACAGTTTATTTCATTCAATGGAGTAATAATAAATAAAATAAGTTTTATAACCAATGTGTCAAACAGCTAATTAAAAGGATCGAATAGCTTGAGGAATGATAATCAATACTATGACCGAGCATTTGTCATATGCTCATAACAACCGTTTCCTTTATTTCAAGGAACATTTTTATCATCGTGTATCTTATTAAGAAAATCAAGAAGAGGTTCATTTAGCAAAGCAAATAAAGATAAAGTCTTTCATTTAATCTTTATATCTTCGGGACAAGTTCCTCAGGTTTGTGCTTGTTCTCCTTCTCGGTTCTGTAATCAATAAAGATAATTTGAATTAGTCTTGAGTAAGAGGAGTCCTAGAAGAACTTATGAGGTTATCATTATTCTTCAGCACGTACATTGGGAGGGTTTGTGCAGGCAATAGCAAGGTGTCCTTTCACGCCACACCTAAAACACGTTCGAGTTTCCTCTTTACGTGTGTGTTTTGCCTATCTTTTCTTGCTTCCGAATTGCTTTTGCTTGAACTACTTCTAAGGTTTTGGAGCTAAAGGTTTATTAGCCTTAAACTGAAGTCCCTTGCCTTTATTATTGCGCTTACCCTTTTGCTTAGCTGGGTTTGAGGATGAAAGATGCATTTCTGCTCTTGGCTTTTCAGCCTTGAGGCGATCCTCTTCCAGCTCGAGATGAACTCGCACTTTCTCGAGGTCATCGAGTTGAGTGGCATGGGTAAGGTGCATTTTCATGCTATTCCAAGAGTCAGGCAAAGATCGAATTACGCATTGGACCTTTTGTTCGTCGGTCAGGATTTCTCCTACTTCCTTGAGTTCAGCAAGCATGTTAGACATATGTCTTATATGCTCCTTCATTGTGTGCTTGGGATTCATCTTGTATGAGTCTAAAGCGATGTTTAACGATCGCTTCTGAGCTGTTGTGTATACAGCAAACCCTGCCTTAAGACCGTCCCACAAGTCCATGGCAGACTCATAGTGATCATATTCATAGAGTATGTCATCCTCTAGCATTGACAACAAGGCGGAAGGAATTTCCTGGTCCTTTGGATCCAATTCGTCATGGAACTTCTTCAGTTCGTCCGTGAGGTCTCCCTCCGGCCTGACTTTCTTCGTAGTCAGATGCTCCAAACCTCTCATTTCGGTGATTACCATCCTTGCGCGCATATTCCAGATCATATAATTGTTGCTGTTCAACCTCACCCCCTTATTCATCTGGGACATAACATTGCTGATTGCAGCCATGACTAACACATCGATGATTATGCAAGAATCAAGGAGACAATAACATTTTGAGAAAGAATTTCATACATCAAATACCTATTAAGATGGAATCCGACAAATAATGATTCCTCAGTCATCTAAACCAACCGACCAACAGTAAACCAATGGAAGATGGCTGTGAAAGAGTTCACACTATCGATGTCTTCTATCTAATAGACAGTCTCTTAAAACAGTTTTAATCGCAAAATACCGGAACGGGAATTTTAAAATAAGCATACCCGATCTTGGCTTTCCAAAGGCCCTTTTTGTTTTGGAAAATCATTCCGATGAATTCACTCATACATACATAATTCTACTATCCATGTAAATTAACATATGCCAGTAACATTCATCATACACACCACACACATGCTTACGCGTCATGAGTCTAATGTTCCGAGGAACTCATGCTTGCATTCATAATTCTACTTACAAGTAAATTATCAAATGTAACTACATCCTCAATATTATAGCATACGTGTCAAACATGTAACATTCATATCAATCATACATATTTGGCGACTGATTTTCGGTTTGAATATAATTTTAAACATTAGGGGTTGATTTGAAATTCATGCTTATATTCAATTACGCAATATTCTAGACATGAATCCAAGGCATTTACAACCATCACATCATGTCTATCCTAGTGTGCATTACATATATTTAACCAGGGCTCCGCCCACAACATGCAATTTCCATCTAGCTTGACTATGTCAAGACAACATTTCTAATCATGCATCAATATATATATTGAATAATAAACAATTGCAATTCAGCCCTCTAATTAATTTAGTCTCAAAAACATGTATCTCCGAGATCCATCCGCATAATCGAAACAGTGCATAAAAGTTAGCAACCCTATGAGCACTGTGTAGTCCATTTCGAGGTTCAAAAACGTTTGGATTTTAAGACTTGACCTCCCTATTTTAATTAACTTGAATTAGGTTTGGAAAACATTGTTCAGTTCAGTCAATTTCAGTATGTTTTGGTCCGGTTTGGTTCGGTTCAGAAAATCATGTCCGGTACGGAAAATCCGGTTCGGTTCGGTCCAGCAAAATCTGGTTCGGTTCGATTTTTAATCTTAAAATCTGGTTCGGTCCGAACCGGTCCAAGAAAATAGGGTTCGGTTTGATTCAACACTCAAAACCGGTTTGGTTAGATACACTTAATTACCCTGGTCCGACCCGACCCGAATAGGTCGAACTGATTGAGAAAATCCGGTTCGGTTTTATTTCGTCCCGGTTTAATATATTGGACCGGCCCAATAATTAAAATTTAAAAGGTTGGGATGAAATGCTTACTTGTGGCCCAGATAGGGTTTTAAAGCCCAAAAATATTTACCTTGACCACCAAGTAACATTAATGATATAAAATAATTTCCAATATTAGATATATATATATATATATATATTTCTGACGAAACACAAACAAATATATATTTATTGCTAAGATTCTATCTATAAGATTAAATCAATCAACAATATATATATATATATATATATATATATATATATATATGCAAAATTCGGTTCAATATATATTACATATATTTATTTATTATCTTAAATAGGGTAACAAATATACGGACAATATATATTTTCTCAATATTTTAGGTAACTAAATCTATCAATAATATCTATAACCCTATTTAAATATTTAGATATATTGATAGTGATATATATTTTTATATATTAATGTGAATCTATCATAATGTTTCTAATTATAAATATATTTTTACCTTATTTAAAAAAATTAAAATATGGTAAACCGTATTATTTTAATAATTTTATATGTTTGTTCCGAAATTTCTTTACTTTGTGACCAAGAAATTAAAAATTTTACCTTGAAAATTGCTAGAATTTTGGGCATAAACACCTAATTAGGAACAAGTGGTCAAATTTTAATAAGATCTACAATCCAATGTTTGATTTTGATAAATGTTACATTTTTTTTTAAGATCATGAACATCAAATTAACTAAGAACATGAAAATTTCGGACCCATCATAAAACCCTTAAAAATTCGAAAATTTTAAATCTTTTTTCTTTAAAATTTTCGGTCCAAAATTAAAAATTTCAAGACCACCAATTTATCAAAATCATGAACTCCTAATACAGGCTCTGATACCACTGTTAGATTACGGGGAGTAATCACTACGGAAACTTAAATATGGTATGTGCTAGTAATATCAATTACGCAGCGGAAAGTTTACACATACCTCAAGAGTAATCGTAGTCCAAGATCCTTGCTCGAGGGAGTTCGCAATCCTCCGGTCGGAACCGGTAAAATTCCTCGTGAAAGAAGCCCTACGCGGTATAAGCTCAACAGCTAAGCCTCTGATCGATTCTTGGCACAGGGACAGATCTCTAGAGAGTTTGCTCGAAAGCAATTTGGCACACCCTTGGTGAGTCGCTTGTTTCGGTCTAACCTTGTAGTGTGGGAGGAAGGGTTTTCTCTCTAAAACTCTCTTGTGAGGGAGTTATGATTAACCCTAAAATTTCCCTAACACCTCTTATTTATAGGAGGAGTAAAGTGGACAAAAGTCCACTTTACCCCGCCATAACTTTCGGCCGGCCTATGTATTTGGGGAGGCCCAATTTTGGGCCTCCCATGTCAATTGGGATTTGGGTCTAGCCCAATTACCCTAATGTGACATTTACCTAAGTTCATTAGGTAACCTATACATATTATGGGCTGCCAATTACGACGCCCATCACCATATGCATACACCAAGAACCTGGAAGAGCGTGAACAGATGAAGGGTGCAGAGTATTTAAGCATGGTCAGTAGTTTGATGTACGCCATGCAATGCACCCGTCCAGATATCTGTTACGCCGTGGGCCTAGTAGCACGTTTCCAATCAGATCCTGGCTATCAACATTTAAAGGCTGTAAAACTAATTATTTGTTATCTGAAAGGTACTGCCGACTATGCACTGTGCTATGAGGGCGGGAAGTTAGAATTGACCGGTTATAGTGACGCCGACCATGGTGGCGATCCGGATGATCGTAAGTCCCCCCCCCCCCCCCCCCCAGAGGAGGAGTGTTTCTCCTTGCTAATGCCGTCATTTCATGGACGAGCTAGAAGCAAACATGTGTCGCGCTGTCCACGATGGAATCAGAATTCGTAGCCCAGGAAGCGGTCTGGCTGAAAAGGCTTCTTACTGCTTTGCTTGATAGCGATGTCGGGAGTAAACCTGTGAAGGTGTTCTCTGACAGTCAGGCAGCCATTGCGGCAGTAAAGAATCCGAAGTACCATAGTAGGACCAAACACATTGATGTGAAATACTTTTATGCTAAATCTTTGGTAGAAGACAATATAATCACTTTGGAATACTTGTCCACTGATAACATGGTTGTGGACCCATTAACTAAACCACTACGCAGGGAGATATTCGAAAAGCATGTAAAACTGCTTGGATTGCGTATGGTTTAAATATGGCATGTATCTGTGATAACATTTTGATAATTGAAAATTACATTTTTTAAACGAAAGAATTGCTATTGAGTTTATGATCTATCGACGTCATAATGTTTGAATACATCATATTTACGGTCTATAAACTAAGTTGTAGGAGGACGCAATCCTCTGCCAAAACAATGTCGAATGTGGGCCTTACCTCGTCACACAGGTACGGTCATCTTGCGGTGGAGGGAGGCCTCTACCGAGCAAGATTGACTAGAGTCAGGGGGATAAACCTGATTACGCAAGACGGTCATCTAGTATCGAAGTAACTCGATATGATCTTCGTTTTGCAAATCGCGTGATGAACTTCATTCGTCTTTAATCCACATTCAGGGCCAGATGAGAATATGCGATAGCATGATTTGACACATCCATTCCTTTGAACTTAAACGTTCAGGTATGCTATCGACGCGTGCTTCATACTGTGCGTTCCATGTTCGACCACGGGGTCACAACTCGGTTCTGCAAGATGAGAATCCTCGTGTATTCACTAGGTGGTCACCTGTAATTCACCGACTCTTGTATTCACTAGGTGGCCACCAACCAGATATTAGTTGAAAGTTTTTAATACTTGTACGGATGCCTTGGAGATGTGTTTCTATGAGGAACTAGGCAAAATGAGAATTATCAGCTGACCTAGGATACAACGCGACAATATATAAATGTTGTTTATAACAGGTTGATTGGAGAAAAAAGGAATCAACGTTCCGCGGATGCTACAACACTCCTAACAGATGAGTAGCACTATGGCCGTCGTGTCTGCCGGTCTCATGGCAAACCTTGTATGAACTATTCGGCAGCAAAGGACAAGATCAAAGGAGTGAAATGTTGATGCAGAATTGGACGACAATAGATTAACAGGCACCCTCCCCTCCCAACGAGTGGGAGCTGTAAGCATATTGTGTTGGTTGCCGTAAATGGAAGCCCATTATATGTATATGTTACCTAAGTTAATTGGGTACATGTCACATTAGGACATTGGGCCAGACCCAAATCACAATTGACATGAGAGGCCCAAAATATGGGCCTCCTAATGCATAGTGGCCGGCTGAACTATGTAGGTGGGTAAAGTGGACTTTTGTCCACTTTACTCCTTCTATATATATGTGGTGTTAAGAGTTTTATTAGGTTAATCCTTAATTCCTCCTTGGAGTGTTTTAGATAGAAAAAACCTCCTCCCAACAAACACCAAGTTCGGCCGAACCTTACCTCACCAAGGGTGAGCCAATTTGCCATCGAGCAAACACTCCGGAGATCCGTCCCTTGCCAAGAATCGATATGAGGCTTTGCTGTGGAGAATATACCGCGTAGGGCTTCCTTCACAAGAACCTCTACGGGTGCCGACCAGAAGACCGTGAAATCCCTCCTGCAAGGATCTTGGGACTACGGACTACTGTTAAGGTATGTGTGAATCATCCGCTGCGTAATTTTGATTACTAGCATGTACAATAGTTTTAGTCCGTAGTGATTACTCCCCGTAATCTAACACCTTTTGCATGGATCGACACTCAACCGCTACTTACACCCGACAAAAGGGTGATATCAGTCAACCATGAATATGAGAAACACAACGAGGCATGAACAACCTAACTCGGGCTTAGATAACATCACCGAATTTTTTTTACAAAGAGGCGGAACGACGAAACCTAGAACTCAAGACCTCGGAAAAATTAGGCACGCACCTTTTAAATGAAGTGACTCACAATATTACTCACCCATTTGGGGGAAAACGTTTTCAAGAATATTACTAGCCCGGCCGAAAAGCTCCCCCATGGAAAAGTTAAGATAAAAACCAAGGTCGACAGGAATCAACCCCAGGACAAACAACAGGTTGAACAAATCCTTTCCAAACTGAGCCACCACAAGGTGTACTTTCTTTCCTGATTAGAAGAAATCATGCTCCTCTCTCCAATAAAAAAAAGGAACATACACTCACGTTCATCCTCTTACGTAAGTCAATTGAGAGACATACACAAGGCATGCCAACCACAGGCGCAGTACAGTGTATACACGCATTGGCACATCAACATGAGATTTAACACCTCACTTTCAGAAGTCAAGTATAACTGCGATAGGAGCAGTGCAATGCACGCGCGCATCGACATTTCAACATGACGATTAACAACTCACTTTCATATGTTAAGTATAACTACCACATGCATAGCACAACGCGCGTGCGCATCAACGCACCAACATGAGGTACAACACCTCATATCCAGAGTCTGAGTGTACCCATCACAAGGACAACCCTGCGTGAACAAGCTAAAACACAATGCGATCAACGCAAAGGTCGAACCCCACTCATGAAAGTACAAGATACGCCTATTACGGGGGCAACCTTAACAACAAGCTACAGAAGGAAAACCGCCATCTATGAGATCCAACAATCAAAATGCGAGGTACACCAACAAAGGAAATAACCCCCGAATCGATACAAGGAAAACAAACCTTTAGCTTCAGCAGAAGGAGGAGCCCTCCGACACATCTGAAGGGAGGGACAACCCTCAACATATGTCGAAAAATCCCTTTCGCACAGAGGGAAAAAATAAAGTTTGTAAGAATTTTCATCCCCATTTCTATATAGAATTAATCGCAGGGAAAAGTTCAAGAACCATGCACGCGCTCCAACAAATGAAGGAAAATGTCACACCTATCAAAAGCCGAGGCTAAAAGATAATGCTCGCACTACTACAGGGGAGGCGAAACGTTTTGCCCGTCGAGTAACAGAGTTCACACTCATGGATAAAAAGGGAGTCTACACTCTCACCCTTAAACTTATGTTCATATTTATGATTTACATCCATGAATGCACCAATGCCTCTATCCACACTTATGCTTACAACGTATTTATGCATACATCCCTTCTTACACCCACGTCCATGTACATGCCAACACATATCAGCACCTACACTAGTGTTACGACACATTTGCGTTTACAGTACTCATATCGGCATGCATTCAACATTTGCGCATTCATATCTATGACCACCACATGTTTATGCTCGCATCCACCCTCATGTTTTTATATGTATGCATTCTAACACTCACATTCTTACATCTGTGATCACACACGTTTGCACTCGCATCCATATCCATGCTTATGTCCATCTGCATGTTAGCACACATATACTTACACTCACATGTGTTCAACACTTAGACATTTGTATCAATGATTGCCATGTATTCATGCTTACATCCATATACACACTAAATACATTCACACATATGTATATGACTACATTACGTTGGTAACCCCGACACTCGCACACGCTTGCACTCGACGTTCACACATTCATGTCGACGATTGCAACACGTTTACGCCCGCATCTGCGCTTATGTTTTTACTTGCATATGCGCCAGTACACACAATCATATCCATGGTATATCTATATTCACATCCATGCTCATGCTAATGTCTAAGTTTTCCTATTCTTTGAGAAGCAAAGGATAGGGCACTGCTTCGTACGCACAAACATATGGTAAGATCATCAAAGGTAATCAACGTATCCAAATTGAGCGTCTCATCCCATCGCACAATAAAGTCAATCAAGGGTTAGGCCATTGTTTGACTCGGGGGAAAACGATGGATATACGCCCATTTTGGACCCATCTCAGCTCAGATTATATTGTTAAGATAACCCCACACACGATTATAAATTGAAATATTGACCTGAGCACACTACCCGCGGCAAAGAACGGTTAAGGCGGGAAAAACACCCGCCCGGACCGTGGCTGGTCCGATCTCCCCTAGATTAATCGGTCCAGCTGTCCAACCTCGTGTCTCTGAGACCGGACTATTTAGCCCGATCTCAGGGGCCTCAGTACCACCCCCGGACGACGTAATGAGTCCGACCAAAGGGTGTACGCGACGTCCGGGAGACTTCTGTCCGGGTCGCGCCTCACCGAGACCCGATATCATTTTACACGTCCAACCCTTACACAATACTACAAACTCTCCCATGCTTACAAAGGTTTTAACCCTTCATTATCTGTTAATAAAGTATGTTTAGGAGTTAACGACGTCATTAACTACCTTAATCTCCCTTGAGGCATATATATTGTGCCCAAGTTCTTCTCATTATACACTTAATGATATATTACACATTTGAGATCTGCCTTCTCTCTAGCTTCTCGCTCTAGAATACTGTACTAATTTAAGCATCGGAGACGGTTCGCCGGTTCCACCCCCGGCTAACCCCTCGTGCAGGTCAGCGAAAGAGCAGATTACAGGAAGAGAAAAGGAGAACGGAGCGGAAGAATGAAGAATTCTACCAGTGGGACGAGCATTTGGATCGACATCTAGTTGCCCCGACATACACGTCCTAACAGCCGGCTTTGCTGCAAGCCATGTGCAATCTCTTTTGAGAGAGGACGTTATTTCCGAGGATTCCAAGTTTTCTTCCACTCCTCCCTGCGGTACTGCAGACCGCGGCCCTACGGGCCGTGATGGTGACGTTGCCCCCATCACTTCTATCAAATCGATGTTTCGGCTCTATGTTTGTATATATGCCTTTAGCTTTGCTCGAATGCTTTTATGTTCCATCGTTAGAAACTTGTCATTTGATATGTCGGCGTATGTCTCGTAGCTTTATGTTTTATATTCGAACCTGTCGTAAACAATCGAATGTTATGGAATTTTAATATACGTTGTATTTCATACCTTTTCATTCTTTCCCTTTTGGTTTGGGATATGCTAGCGGGTGACTGTTTCCACACTTTGAATTGTTGCTAGTTGTGTCCCTTTCGTTTTGAGGGCATTCTCTTTTCATGCTACGTTGGTTGTTTTCCGCTCTTGCATAGTATTAGATCAGTACTTGGTTGTTTCCAAGCGTTGCTTGTGTTCATTTTCCACTTGGTTTTCCCAAGGCATGACGTGCAACATGTCACTTTACTTGGTTTTCGCAATTGTAGAGTATATGGTAGAGGCGTTGCTCATTGAATGAGAGTGTTTCAACCGCTTACTTGATGCCTCAAGATAGCGTTATGACAAGACACGACTTGCTGAATTTGAGGCATTTTATTACCATTATCCGATGCCTCGAGATAGCGTTATGGCAAGACACTACTTGCTTAATTCTAAGCATTTTAGAGCCGCTTACTTGATGCATAGTGTTGTGGCAAGACGTTACTTGCTTAGTTTAGTTGGTTTTAGAGCTGGTTATATGATGCCTCAGGATAACGTTTTGACAAGACGCGACTTGCAATATGCGCTTTACCGCTTACTCGATGGTTCGAGATAGCGTTGTGGCAAGACGTTACTTGCTTGATTTGATACGTTTTAAAGTCGCTTATCCGATGCCTCGAGATAGCGTTTTGGCAAGAAACGACTAGCAAAAGTTAGTGCATTGGTGTTCCAAGGTATGTTGTTATGGCAAGACGTTACTTGTTTGGTTCGGTACGTTTTATGACCGCTTACTCGATGCCTCGAGATAATGTTTTGGCAAGGCGCTACTTGCGAAATGGTGTTTTTTTTCTTCCTCCGCTTGGTTTTCCAAGATATGGCGTTGGAGCAAGACGCTACTTGCAATTTTGAGCGTGTTTTGATTTTGTATGACCACTTCTTGGCTTTTCCGAAATAGGGTCGTGACATAGGAGGCTTTGCCGCTGTGCCTTTGTGTTTTCTAGACGTTCACTTGATAAGTTCAAGGCAACGGTATGGAAAGACGCGACTTGCAGATTTGGTGCGTTTTGGTATGTAGGTAAAATTCCGCAATGCGACTTGCCTATTCATTAGTATAGTTCAGAGGTCAGTGCGACGTGACTATCCGTGGTAAGTCATCTACTTGGTTTTTCTTCCAAAGTAGGTATAAGACCATTTCTTTGAAAGGTGGGTATGATTACCACTCCCTCATGGGGAATTCTTTCTTAACTACAAAACAAAAATAAGATGATATGTTATAAAGGCATATTGAAATGTCTTCATCGGGGTGGTACTTCCTTGCATCAGTTCTTGTAGCCTCCCTTGCTTGATTAGAACTTCAATCTAAATCTGCAGCACCATGCATTCGTTTGTGTGATGTCCCCGTGTCTTGTGATAGTTGCACCGGTTTATGGTGTCCGCACCCACAAAGGCCCGTTCCTCTTTGGTCGGCGAAGGCAACATGTAACACAGACGCTTGTTGTATAACTTGTCAATTTTTGTGTTGAGCGGGGTGAATGCATTTTTGGTCTTGTCCTTCATCTTTTCTTCCTTCTTCCTATCAATCACCATTTCATTGCATTGCAATTCTTTCTCCTCCAACTTCATGACGTATTCCAGCTTGCCTTTCCACTCCCCCATTGTGGTTGTTGTGACAATTCCATGCATGCCACCAAAGTACCTTATGTGGGAGGGTCTAAGGTTTTCGAAGGAGGTTCTTCTAGCCTCGTTTTTCGTGGTGTACATCTCTGTTTCATTTTTGGAGAACCTTATGAAATAGCTTCTTATTGTCTCCCCCGGCTCTTGCCATATGTCTTCCACTGAATGATGGCCCCAAGCAATTGCTTGGTTGGTTCTCCTTTGTCTTTTTTCTTCATGAGTTTCTTTTTCCTTTCTTGGCATTCGACTGTGGGTGCTTCGACAGCTTTCCTTTCTTGATATTCGAATGCGGGTGCTTCGACATCTTGCTTTTCTTGGTATTCGATTGCGGGTGCTTCGACAGCTTGCCTTTCTTGGTATTCAACTACGGGTGCTTCGAAAGCTTGCCCCCTCTTAGTTGAAGCTTTTTTGAATAGCTTACAGCTCCATTTTCTCTCAGGCGAAGCAGGTAGTCTCTTCCCCATTTGTTAATCTTGGTCCACCTCTTGTATGCTAGCAAAGTTTCGGTTTCATCTTCTCCTCTTGGAGTTTCTATCGCTACGATCATTGGCCCTTGCTGTGACTTCCTTCGCATTGCGTTCACATAGCACTTTCTTGTCCTCGTCTGGTCTCCTAGGATTTCCCAAATTCTATTGGGAGTTGGAAACTTTAACTTCTGGTGGGCTGTGGAAGGAACAATCTCATATGGATTTATGGTTGTTCTCCCTAAAATACCATTGTATAGCATTCGATCCTTTGATCAATTGCCTTTCTCCCAGGTATCATTGAAGGAACTTGGCCTACATTTGTGCCCATGACGTTATTGATTCTCTTGGAAGTCCAAGGAACCAATGTGAAGCTGGTTCTGCTAGTTTTGTTGGGAATCATAGAGCTACGAGTCTTTCATCGCTAACTCTCCCCATAAGTGATGCTTCACGCTGTTAAACATGTGTCATGGGGTCTCCCTTTCCTTCATACTTATCTATTTTCACTGGTGTCATTCCCTCCGGAAAGCACTCTTGGGAGAAAGGATGTGAATCCTTGTCACTCAGAGTGTGAAGAGCTTTTCATTTTGCCTCCCTCAACTTTCTTGCTACTATTTCTTCAATTTCTTCTGGCGTCATCGCCATTGTGGTGGATTCGGGGATGCATTTTAGCTCGCATTTTGAATCATTGTTGGGTATTGTGCTTGGAATGGTTGGTAAAAAAAGGCTTGGAAGATGTTGCGGCTTATTGTATTGATACTGATACGGGGATGGCGGCGACGGCTGTCTCCAAGACTGTGTCTGGGGTATGTCATTTTATCCAATCGTTGAGCTCTTGCTCCCATTGGAACATGTCTGTATTGGTACTGGAATGGAGATGGTGGTGGTGGCTGTCTCCATGACTGCAGTGAAGGTTCTTCCTCTCCTCTTACTGCTTCAGATAGTGTCCTTGTTGTAACATGTTGGTATTGGGTTGGAAGTGGCTGGTGCCTTGCGTGTTGACGCGGTGGTGATTGCCTTGTAGGCTGGGGTGAGACTTCCTCTTCGTGTGCCACATTTGGTCTTGTTCTCGTAGGGACTTGACTTTGATGTTGTGGTGGTGGAACTTGGTATCCTCCACGGTTACTTACTTCTTCCCTAAAGGCTAGAAGGTCATCGATTGCTGACATAAAACCTGTTGTCACTACTGGTGCGCCCTGGGAGTATGCTTGGTGTGCGGTTGCATCGTATGTATGGCGGTTGAACATTGACATTTCATATGATCGAATTCCATAAGATGGCATTCCATAAGGTGCTCCATGAGAGGGCATGCCATAGGGGAATCCGTGGGGAGGTCTTTCTTGCTGTGGCCTTAGAGGCGATGCTTGGGCTCTTGTTTGCAACTCTATGCTAGGATATCAACGTACCAAGAGGGTCGATGTTGCTGATGATTCATCCATGGGTGCGCGGGATTGTCCGGGCTGGTTAGAGGGCTGGGGTACTTGTGTATTCAGATGAATTGATGGTCTTGTGCTTCCCGGTGGAAGTTCGTCCCTCTCTTGCGGTGGAGGTGCTTCCTCCGATTGCTGACTTGCTGCCATTAATCGTGTAACAACCAGGCTTTTTGTTCGCATCGTCTTCGGAAAATCCGTTCGCTTTGGGACCATTCGTTCGATTTATAAGCTCCTCCCTTCGTGTCCATCTCCTCATCTCATTATCCTGCAAGAAGGGTTGCACCGGGGAGGGGGGTCCGGCGACCCCTCTCTGATGCTTAAGTAAGTACTGGGCTAGAGAGATAAAACGTTCTAGAGAGAGGTTAGAGCTAATCAATATGAACTTAAGTTGTAAATGAATGACAAGGTCCTCTATTTATAGAATTTGTGGGATGGTAATCCGGTTAGGGATAATGCTATCCCGGGATAGTGCGTAAGCGCGGATAGGACGGAAATATGTCATGATTGGCATCGAAGGGGCCCACTGTGTTTGGTAATATCCACGTATGTTTATACAGGCGTTGGGGACTCGTAGTGATCGATAACAGTGTAACTCAGGTGAAGGATCACCCGGTTGTCGGTACCGCGAGCGGGTGACGCGGCGGTCCTTGACTTATTCGGATTAGGGGTGTCCGTCCGGGGAGGTCCCGACGGACACCCCTCCGTCCGGACCAGTGGAGGGACTCCATTGGTCCGTGGGAGCCCCCTCTAACCGGACTAGTGGAGTTTCCTCCATTGGTCCGGATAGAGGGGCCTTCATCCGGTTCGGTGGAGGATTCCACCGGTCCGGATGGAAGACGTTAAAGTTTTGGTCCACGGGTTCCAGGTCACTTTATGTCCAAGTTTTGGTTTATAACCGTGTTTGGGGTCGTCGTGGTAACTAATTCGGGTTTAAGTGGGGTCAATCCGGGTGTATATCCATCAAATTCGAAGCTTGATAGATGTCGTATAAAAATGATAACATGGAGCAAGAGACGCTTTGGGCACAACCGTAAGAAGATGAAGGAAATTTATGAAAGGCTAAAAGTGATAAAAGAAGGAGACCCTGTGGGTGACTGTCGTTGAAGAAAAGGAACTTAGTACACAACTCGGTGAATTATGGAAAAGTGAGGAGATATATTGGAAACAACGGTCACGAGTCAAATGGTTAAATTATATGAACGCAACTCACAATTCTTCCATACTCCATCTGAATGATATCAATGGTAATCAAGTCACGGGTGAAGCTGAAATTGGTGGGGAACTTAGTGCTTTTTTTAAAGGTTGTTCACATCAACCGGACAAAGGGAGTGGCAAACCTTACATGAAGTGGTTTCTAAATCAGTAACAGATGAGGTCAATGCTGACATAACAAGGGAGGTGACCATGGAGGAGGTCGAAACGACTGTCTTTCAATTGGGTAGCTCAAAGGAGCTGGGGCCGGTTCGTTTTCCGAGAATATATTTTCAACGGTATTGGGACGTAGTGAGCGAAGATGTATTCACCATGGTCAAAGTGTTCCTTAAAACGGGCTCTTTTTCTCCAGCCCTAGGTTGTACGGATGTTGCTCTTATACCAAAAGTGCATAATCCTTGCGTGCTCAATCAATTTAGACCAATTAGCTTGTGCAACTTCGCTTATAAAAGGGATAAATGGTCTTTTGTTGTCATATGTTTGACCAGTGTTAGCTTTTGGTGTCATATGTTTGTTTTTGTAGGTTTTGTTGGTGTTTGAATATGTATGTGCGTGAGAGAGGTGGAGAGGTAATGAGAGAGTTGTTGTTGTCTACTCAACTTGTTGCTTTCTCATTCATTCCATCACCTATTTATAGGTACATATAGATACTTCTAGTGACTTGCCATTCTAGTGATTTCTTGTTGACTCCTACCTAGAGACTCTTCTACACACTCTTAATTACTAAAGACTCCTAAACACTTTTAGACACTTCTGGATACTTACTTAACTACAAATCAATCTTATTTTTCTAACATTCCCCCCCCCCCCCCCCCACCCCCCTTAAACATGATTTCTCTAATGTCATCCTTACGACGTTCATCACTTCTTTCCTTGTGTTTATCCTTATCATAACCACTCGAGTATACTTGGTCGTATATTCCCGGTTGTCTCTGCAAACTAATCGTCCTCTGCATATATCCTCGCGCTCTACGATTTTTGTATTCTCGTTCTGACATCATCATTTTATTTCTCCACTCTATTTCTTTGATAAATTCTTTGTTTATTGATCTATCACGTCCTTAAGAGAGACATAAATTACTATATAATTCTTCATCTTCATTCACTTCAACGACTTGCGCGGAATTGTATACATCTTGGATCATTCTTGTCCTCAGCACAGGTGATTCACTCGATTCGTCTTCTTCATTTTGATTATCAACATGTGGGGGTGATGTTTGTTCTTGAACTTCAACACGTCGGGCTTCTTTTCTTTGCAGATCTTGAACTTCCAAGATCTTTTTTGGTTGGTCATTACTCTTCTCCCAAGTTAATGATTGTTCTTCGTCAAACTCGACAACTCTTGAGATCACAACCCTCTTTGTAACTAGATTGTACAGTTTGTAGCCGCTTGTATTCTCTTCATATCCAAGCATAACACACTTCTGACTTCGTTGCAATTTTACATATGCCACCCAGCCGAAAACTCGGAGATGATTGATGCACGACTTCAGAGACCTCATAATTTGTTTGATGGCTTTCAAATGTTGATTACCAGGGTTTGATTGGAAACGCGCTACTAATCCTACAACGTAAAAGATATATGGACGAGAGCATTGCATCGCGTACATCAGACTTCTTACCTTACTAAGGTACTCTGCACTTTTTAACTGTTCATGCTCTACTAGGATCTTTGGGCCATCACGCTTCGACAGCGCACTTCCATATACAACCGGTATATCCACCGGTTTATCATCATAGAGATTTAAGCCTCTAAACAATTTGTTGATATAGGCTTCTTGAGAAGACATAATCTACGAGAAACACGATCTCTAGAAATCTTAATGCCCAAGATGTAAGTGCCTCACCCATGTCTTTCATCTAAAATACAGATGCTTACCAAGACTTTGACTTTTTGATACAACTCACATCGTTTGCGGCAATAAGTATATCATCGACGTATAACGTCAAGATGACATACTTTGACCCTAAGGTCTTAGTGTACATGCAGGGATCCTCGTGAAGATTCACGAATCTGTTGCCCACGATTTCCTCGTGGAACCTATGGTACCATTGCCGGGACGGTTGTTTAAGACCATAGATCGACTTTTGGAGCTTACAATCTTTACGTTCGTTCCCAGAATTGAGAAACCCTCTGGTTGCTCCATGTAGATCTCTTAATCCAAGTTTTCACGATGGAAGGCTGTCTTAACATCCATCAAGTGCATCTCGAGATCGAGTGAAGCAACCATGGCTAAAATGGCCCGGACCGTGGCGTAAGTGACACATAATGTTTCCACATTTTTTTACTGAAAAATGGAGAGAGAAAAAAGAAACTCATAATCGACACTTATAGCTATCAATTATTAGTTATACCTAATCCGTTATCCGAAAGGTACTGCCGACTATGCTATGTGCTATGAGGGTGGGAAGTTAAAATTGACCGGTTACAGTAACGCCGACCATGGTGTAAGCGAAACAAATGCAACTGAGTTTATGATCAATCGACGTCATAATGTTTTGATTACATCAAATTTACGGTCTAAACTAAGTCGTAGGAGGACGCAATCCTCTGCCAAAACTATGTCGAATGTGGGTCTTACCTAGTCACACAGGTACGGTCGTCTTGTGGTGGAGGGAGGCCTCTACTATGCAAGGCAGGCTAAGAATCAGGGGGATAAACCTGATTACGCAGAACGATTATCTATTATCGAAGTAACTCGACATGATTTTTGTCCTGCAGATCGTCGTGATGAACTCCATTCGTCATAAATCCACATTCTAGGCCAGATGACAATCTTTGATAGCATGATTGACATATCCCATTCCTGTTAACCCAAAAGGTTCAGGTATGCTATCAACGCGTGCTTCATACTACGCGTGCCATGCACGACCACGGGGTCACAGCTCGGTTGTGCTAGGAAAAGAGGCAAATCCTTCAATCGGGGGTGCTTCAACTTGTGGTGATTCAACCGGTGGCCGATCACCTGGCGGTGCTTCAATTAGTGGTGCTTCAACCGATAGCCTATCAGCTGTTGATGCTTCAACCATTCCTCCCTAGAAGCATTTCAGCAAAAAAAAACAACATTTGAGTAAAAAATACACCAGAAACAGACATTTCATCAAAGAAAACACAAAAAAAAACAACATCATTTCAGCAAAAACACACTAATTGGAATGAGAAATGAGAAGAGGGCTTGTTCTATTTGTTTACACAATAAAGGTATTTTTGTCTTTTCCAGTCTTTTTTTTAAGCAAAAAATTGTCACGTGCGGCGCACGTGATCCATTCCGTTAAGAAATAACGAAATATTTTGACAGCGCAACACTGGGTTAGCTCAGGTACCAATTTGTCACAAAATTTATCTGGGGTACCAATTCGTCTTGGGCTGTTAGCCCAGGTACCAATTTGGTTATAATCCTTTTTTATAATAGTATCACAGGAGATTCAACCTGATCATAGATTGAGGTGTAAATGATGAAAAACTGAATTTAGGTAGTTCAAAGCTGTAAATCTTTCATTTTTTTTCTCAACGTTCTTGAATTTAATGTTGGAGATTTTCTAGATTCTCCCCTTGAGGAGAAGCTTTTACTAATAAATGTACTGGTTTTTTTTTTTTTTTTTTAAGATATAAAAGGTGTTTGGTAATCCTATTATTCTTATCCATGAGAAGAAGATTGTCAGCATTAATGTCGGTATAAAAGTGATATAGTTAGCAGTAAAGGTAGATATTTGTGCTCAGATAATTCGTTATTTTAGATAGGGTTAACATGTCTTTTGGTCCATGATGTTTGACAATTTTTGGGTTTTGGTCAATGATGTTTTTTTTTACCTAGTTTTGGTACCATATGTTTGCAAATTTTTTCTAGTTTTGGTCTAACTGTTACATTCCGTCCATTTTTTTACATGTACAAGTCACGTGATCCATCCTAGTGATCAAGGAATGCATCTCGGAAGTAAAACCCCGAGACCAAGAGGTTGTAATACAAAAGTTATAGGTCAAGGGCACTGCTATTGTTCCCAACAGAGACGATGCTCCGTTAAGAAGCATTGTTCCGAGTGGGAGGATTATATTCCAATAGAAATGATGCTACGATAAGAGGCGTTATTCCGAGTGGGAGAAAAGATCAGACTAATAAGTGAGACTCATAATGCCTAGACGAGATTCAGAGGCAAGTATCCCATTGAGCAAGGTTAAAACCCCGCTCAAACTGTTGGCAAGCATTGGAAAGACCTCAAGCTGAGAAATGGAAAGAAATAATAAATGAGAGAGATCGCCAAATGAAAGCCATTATAGTCTATAGTTGATTTACCTGTTAACCACATGGGCATAAAGATAGGGTGAGCCATGAAAGAAGGCTCACCACTGATGGAACAAGTAAGAGAACCTGACTCATTGCGAAAGGTCTTACCCTATGCTTCACGGAGAGGACTTTGATAAGAGAAACTCAATGCATGTGCGTAAAACAACGTTTAAGGCCATTCATGGTCCTGGTCGCAAGTCTCCATCACGAGCTGCACCGAAGGAATGTTAAGACCGCGTTCCTCCACGGAAACCTGGAGGAAGAGATCTACATGGAGCAACCAGAGGGTTTAATTACTCCTGGTAACGAACGTAAAGTTTGTAAACTCCAAAAGGTCCTTATACGGTCTTATACAGTCGTCACGGCAATGATACCGCAGATTCAACGAGGAAATCGTAGGAAACAGATTGATGAGTTTTCACAAGAATCTGTGCACGTATTATAAGACCTCCAAGTCTAAGTATGTCAGCTTAACCTAGAACGTGGACGACATACTCATTGCCGCAAACGACATGAGTTTCATGAATAAGTCAAAGTCTTGGTTGGCATCTGTATGTGAGACGAAAGACATGGGATAGGCCACGTACATCTTAGGCATTAAAATTAGCAGAGATCGGGCTACCCGGGATTTATGTCTATCTCAAGAAGCCTATATCAACGAGCAGTTGAAAGTTGGTTCAGATTACAGAACGCCAAACCCGTGGATGCGCCGGTGGTATTTAAGTGTGCACTGTTGAATCGTGACAACCCCAAGAACCCGGTAGAGCGTGAACAGGTGAAGGGTGCAGAGATTTTAAGCATGGTTGGTATTTCGATATACACCGTGCAATACACCCATCCGAATATCTGTTACGTCGTGGTCCTAGTAGCATGTTTTCAATCAGATCCTAGCTATCAACATTTAAAAGACTGTAAAACGAATTATTAGTTATACCTAATCCGTTATCCGAAAGGTACTGCTGACTATGCTATGTGCTATGAGGGTGGGAAGTTAAAATTGACCGGTTACAGTAACGCCGACCATGGTGTAAGCGAAAGAAATGCAACTGAGTTTATGATCAATCGACGTCATAATGTTTTGATTACATCAAATTTACGGTCTATAAACTAAGTTTTAGGAGGATGCAATCCTCTGCCAAAACTATGTCGAATGTGGGTCTTACCTAGTCACACAGGTACGATCGTCTTGTGGTGGAGGGAGGCCTCTACTATGCAAGGCAGGCTAAGAATCAGGGGGATAAATCTGATTACGCAGAACGATTATCTATTGTCGAAGTAACTCGACATGATCTTCGTCCTGCAGATCGTCGTGATGAACTCCATTCGTCATAAATCCACATTCTAGGCCAGATGACAATCTGTGATAGCATGATTGACATATCCCATTCCTGTTAACCCAAACTGTTCAGGTATGCTATCAACGCGTGCTTCATACTACGCGTGCCATGAACGCCCACGGGGTCATAGCTCGGTTGTGATAGGAAAAGAGGCATATCCTTCAATTGGGGGTGCTTCAACTTGTGCTGATTCAACCGGTGGCCGATCACCTGGCGGTGCTTCAATTAGTGGTGCTTCAACCGACGGCCGATCAGCTTTTGATGCTTCAACCGTTCCTCCCTAGAAGCATTTCAGCAAAAAAAAACAACATTTGAGTAAAAAAATACACCAGAAACAGCAACATTTCATCAAAGAAAACACAAAAAAAAAACATCATTTTAGCAAACACACACTAAAAAATAGCAGCATTCCAGCAACAAAAACACCTAAAAACAGCATTTCAGCAAAAAGAACAGCAACATTTCAACAAAAAAACAACAGCAAAATTTCAACAATAAAAAAACAGCAGTTTCAGCCGTAAATAAAAACATCATTTCAACAAAAAAAAATAGCATTTCAGCAAAAAATGACAACAAAAAACAAATTTGAGCATCATTACCTGATTAAGGGGACAAGTCTTCTTGTTATAGCCCATTTTCTTTGATTGGGTGTGGTCATCAAAGAAGTAGAAGCCGTAGAAGACATCGATTTGAGTTGAGGGAAAGGAAATCACAGCATTTGGTAGAGAGATTTTGCAGCAATTGAAATGTTGCAAGCCCTAATTGGAATGAGAAATGAGAAGAGGGCTTGTTCTATTTGTTTACACAATAAAGGTATTTTTGTCTTTTCCAGTCTTTTTTTTAAGTAAAAAATTGTCACGTGCGGCGCACGTGATCCATTCCGTTAAGAAATAACGAAATATTTTGACGGCGCAACACTGGGCTAGCTCAGGTACCAATTTGTCACAAAATTTAGCTGGGGTACCAATTCGTCTTGGGCTGTTAGCCCAGGTACCAATTTGGTTATAATCCTTTTTTATAATAGTATCACAGGAGATTCAACCTGATCATAGATTGAGGTGTAAATGATGAAAAACTGAATTTAGATAGTTCAAAGCTGTAAATCTTTCATTTTTTTCTCAACGTTCTTGAATTTAATGTTGGAGATTTTCTAGATTCTCCCCTTGAGGAGAAGCTTTTACTATTAAATGTACTGGTTTTTTTGTTCTTTTTTTTAAGATATAAAAGGTGTTTGGAAATCCTATTATTCTTATACATGAGAAGAAGATTGTCAGCATTAATGGCGGTATAAAAGTGATATAGTTAGCAGTAAAGGTAGATATTTGTGCTCAGATGATTCGTTATTTTAGATATGAAGTTCACTCTTGCAGGTTGGTTAATCTTTGACTTCTCTGCAGAGGTTAAAAGAAAAGGGAAGGTGTTTCTCATTCACTTTTGATGTGATTATATATGTTCTACATGTTTGGACCTACTTCTAATTCCTATTAAGATTATGTGCTTATTTATTTTCAGGATTTACTGCTGTTGTGCTTTAAAGTGGCTGCGACAGATAAGGTGTCGTGTTGTCTGTTTAACGAACAATCTATACATTCCTCCAACTTATTGATGGAAATAGTTGTGCCTATCACAGTGCATGTCATATGATGCCGATAATTTCACTCTTCTATTATTTTCGAATAATTGTGCCTATTGTTTCTTTTAAATTTTGAATCTATCACTTCTGAAAGACACAAAATGTGAAATGTTAGGTTTTGATTCTTCGAATATTCGTTAATTTTTTGATATCAGACATGATTCTGTTGATGCAGATATATAGAGATGGGAACATATGCTTGATTTTGCATTTCAAGCCGATTTGGGCAAAAAATTGGTACCATTGCCGGGACGGTTGTTTAAGACCATAGATCGACCTTTGGAGCTTACAAACTTTACGTTCGTTCCCAGGGGTTAAGAAACCCTCTGGTTGCTCCATGTAGATCTCTTAATCCAAGTTTTCACGATGGAAGGCCGTCTTAACATCCATCAGGTGCATCTCGAGATCGAGTGAAGCAACCATGGCTAAAATGGCCCGGACCGTGGCGTAAGTGACACATAATGTTTCCACATTTTTTTTACTGAAAAATGGAGAGGGAAAAAGCAAACTCATAATCGATACTAACTCATAATCGATACTAATAGCTATCAAATATTTGTTAGGTACAAAAATACATATTATATTAATGCACTAATTATATTATGTTCTCAATGATCTATGTAGTGGAAAGTTGGTAACAGAAGTCAAATATTATTTTAATAAACTAAATAGAAAATAGATATATAAATTGATGTGTATAAAATATCCTACATGATGGACCAACTTACCTATATAATATATAACATGTTAATGCATGTTCGTCCAATGATTTGGACACTGTTTACTCTAAAGACTATAAAAACCTAATGATCGATGCTGAAAAGTCATCATCACACATATCGATTAACATCCAAACGACAATAGCAATACACACTTAGCTACTAGCAAACCTATAGCTAGAGTAAATGGCAGCTTACCAGAAGCTCTTTAGCGCTTCCATTCTTCTACTTTTGCTAGTAGCTTCGGTGGATGCTCAGAGCTTGAAAGTCGGGTTCTACAAAAAGACATGCCCCAAAGCCGAGACCATCGTAAGAAAGACCGCCGCTAGTTACATTGCCCGTGCTCGTACTTTAGCCGCTCCAACGTTGAGGATGTTCTTCCATGATTGCTTCATTAGGGTATGTAAAAAAAATGTAAATTGCATATATATATACTATATGCTTGTTATACGACATTATATATATGCATCTTTTGGTTCTAATAACTAGCTACATTTTTTTTTTTTTTTTTTGGTTTTGGTTAGGGTTGTGACGGCTCGATATTGTTGAACACGACGAATTCAAGTAACCCAACAGAGAAGAATGCGCCTCCTAACGCATTCCTTAGAGGGTTTCAGATCATTGATGAGGCCAAGGCTAGACTTGAGAAGGCGTGTCCCGGGGTGGTATCGTGTACTGACATTTTGGCCCTAGTGACGAGAGACGTAGTTGCCTTGGTACGTACAAATACATGTAGCTATATATTTTGTAAATTAATTGTGCATTATTACTACACATAAGTGAGTGGTTTAGGGTATTGGTGTAGCTAGCTAGCTAGAACATAGTCTAACAATGAATTGGTAAAATTTGAATTTTATGTGGGATAGGTGAATGGACCATACTGGGATGTGGAGACAGGGAGAAGAGATGGGAAAGTATCAATAGGATCTGATACTGCGACTCTGCCTGCTTTCACCAACAACATTACCACCCTCAAGGCAAGTTTTTCCGGCCTAGGTCTCAGCGTGAAAGACCTCGTTGTCTTGTCGGGAGCCCACACCATAGGAACCGGACACTGTTTCGCCTTCACCAACCGACTCTACAACTTCACCGGCAAGGGAGACACCGACCCTTCCATGGACCCCAACTACATCGCTCGGTTGAAGACCAAGTGTGCCAATGTCCCTAACGACTTGACCACCTTTGTGGAGATGGATCCAGGAAGCTTCAAGACCTTCGATAGCTCGAGCTACTACACACTCGTTCTAAAACGACGTGGTCTTTTCCAATCTGATGCGGCTCTTCTTGATGACCCCGAGACTAAGGCATATGTTAAGAAGCAAGCCATCACCCATGGCTCCACCTTCTACAATGATTTTGGCCGCTCCATGGTCAAGCTTGGCCGGGTTGGTGTCTTAACCGGAAAGGCTGGTGAGATCCGCAAGAAGTGTGGGTTTGTCAACTAAGAATCGGTTGCATTATTTTACTACTAAGCTAAGCTGCCTGCCATTTTGTAGTTGTCTTTCAATTATTGATTTCATTCTTTCATGTTGAGTAGTTTATTCTTCTCTCTCTCTCTCTCGTAGGTAATAAAGAAACATGTGTAATACACTAGTAATAATAATCAATTAATAAACTTTACCTACTTTCTTAATTATACACTTGTACTTTTTCTTAGAATTTATTTCACTTACATATTTATACACTTATAGTTTTACATATAATTTATATAATAAAACGTTATATCCATAAAATATTATTTACTTTTTATGGATTTTTTTTTGTTTCTATACAATATTGCTTTCGCAATTTCGAACCGAGACCGTTAAGGTTAAATCCCTTCCAAGGAGACGTCTCTGGCAAGATTCAAACTCGGGTTGCTCCACACAACGCAACTCGACCAATCTTGAGTTTCCTTATTAAAGTCCATGTTTATTAAAATATTATAATATCCTCTAATTATTTTATATATTTAGTCCTGGGTAAAACAAAACAAAGTATTTACTCATTAGTCGATGGAACACTTAATCGGGTCCATTGAAGCATCGCATCAGAAATAGGTAAGTACAAGCATGAGTGTTCGAATCCGGACAAACCAACTAACAAGATCAATGCAATTAATACTCTCTTCAAATTTAAGAAATACACTACAACTTGATGACCAGCAAATTAATCCTCCTCTCCCACAAACTCTCCACCTGCAAGATTTAGAAGATCAACTAGACTTCTAAACCTCTTAATGGGCTAGTGATTTTATCACTCCCACTCTCCAGAAAAATACAACTACTGCTATATTTAATATTTAGCAGCGGTAATACATGCTACCACTATTAGATATATATAGTTACAGACAAATTACCGCCATTGAAATAAGTCACATTAGTGACAATAATTGTCGCGGAAAAAAGAAAAGAATTTAGCGGTTGTAAAATACCGCCACTAAAATGACATTTTAGCATTAGACACAACTGTCGCTGTTAAAAGATATTATTTTTTTACAAATAGAGAAGCCGCTGCTAAAAACGTTTTTCAGTAGAAAAGTTAACTGTCACTAATGCCACCGTAAAGTGACATTGAAAATGTCGCTACTAAAATATCTATTTTGTGGCGAAACATATATTGATGTGAAAAAGAACCTTCAGCAGTGAAAAAAACATAGAGTGTTTGCTTTTAAAAGCGACGACGGATTTTCCGTTGCTAAAATATTTATTTTTTGACCAAATGAGAATCGCTGCTAAAACAATATTTTAGCAGCAGAAATAGCTATCATTTAAGTGTCCTTATAGTGGCTGTCTAGTAGTTGCGGCTGAAAACAATATTTTATGAGGAATAGTGTTCTACTGCCAAAACTATATTTTCATCAACAATAATAATAATCAGTTAATAAAATTTAGCAAGTTTCTTAATTATACACTTGTACTTTTTCTTAAAATTTATTTCACTTACATATTTATAAACTTGTATACCATTCGCTGCATATGTGTAGAAATGACGAAAAGATTAACACAATTATACCCTTATATAAACATATAACCTTAAATTAAACTCTAAAGTTTATAAACCCTAAATCTTAAAACTTAAATATTAAATCCTACACTTTTGACTTTTCTTTCACATGAAACAGTCATTCGTATTTAGAGAACCAGATAAAATTTGGGTTAATAGTTTCGTTTGATGGTGCCACATGTTTGGACCATGAGATGCTATGGTACAACAACGAAGCTGAAGTGACAATTTTGCCCTCAATTTATGTTATTATTGATAAAAATGGCTAAAAAAAAAAAAAAAAAAATTAGAAAAACTATATATGGCTTTTTTTTTTTTTTAAAAAAAAAAAAAAAGAAGAGATTTGAAAATTTCTAAATACTTTCAAAATTTATTAAATTAAAATTTTAAATTAATTAAATTATGAGCATTAAGAAAAAGTGTAAGCATTTAATTAGAGAATATAAATATTTTTAGATATAAGAAAATAATTAATTTAAAATTCATGAATTTATATTAAAAAAATATATATTTAATTATGTTGCAAAGATATTGTTATTACAATAGTGTATTATTCTTGCAATAGAGGTATTTAATGATTTATAAAAAAAAACCCAAAAAGTTATGTGCTTAATTTCCTTTTTTTAAAATATTAAATGGTTATTATTTTAATTAAATGGTATTTTTTTTCAACGCTATACAATATATTTTGCTGTAATATATCCATTTGTAAAATTGGTAAAAAATAAAAATAAAAGAATCATAGAACGAAAAAAGTATAAAGACCATATGTTTATATATAAAGTATAAACAACAATATTATTATCCATAATAATATAGCGAAAGCAATCTTGTATATAACCTTGACGGTCTCGGTACGAAATTGTGAAAGCAATCTTGTATATAAAAAAAAAAATCCATAAAAAAGAAATAATATTTTACAGATATAACGTTTTATTATATAAATTATATGTAAAACTAGTTAAATCATCGCAATAGACACGATCTATAGTGAGGACACATGGTCTTCGCAATAAACCAAATTTCTTGTAGTATGTATGTTAGTGACTTTAGTTATTGTACGAATGAGGTGTCTGGATGGATGGAGATTGACAATACTATGAAGAAGAAGGATTCGAAAGTGCTCGTAAGAGAGCTCATAGGCTCATGGAAGGAGGAAAGAGGAAAACGGCGAATATATGGGTAGAATTATCTTTTTGTTATGAATATACATGTATGGATGTGTATATATCATCTTCCTTATTTAGACTTTCCTAGTATTGATTTTACTTCATTTCCAAGTCTATGTAATCTTTATATAAGGCCCCCTATATGTAATAATAAGATCATCCTCAAGTTCCCTATTCTATTAGCTCTCTACTTTTGTAACACGTGTTATCAGCACGAGTCGCTCAAATAAACAAATTTGATCAAGGCATATCTTAACACAATATGAGTCGCCTCCTCTACCAAGTACCAACATGTCGATCATGCTCCAACAGATAGAAGCCCTTTCGGTCACCAACTGCCATCTTCCTCCATGGAAACACAATTTTGAAATTTTCTTCTTCTATTGTCTATACATACATATTAACTCTATAAATCATTATTGTTGGAAAATGGGCCAATTTTTATTAATTTTTTTTTTGGACTAATCTTGTTTAGAGCCCAAATGTTTTTTTATTATTGAGCCCAATGTTAAATCTAGCCCATTTTTTGTGAATGGAATTTGTGAAAAGAGTTTTGTACCACATCGAATAGATGAGCTCTCATCCTCCCTTCTCTTCTCCTATATAAAGGAGTCTTCCTCTTCACTTTTTTGGTAGAAGAAAATGAGATCTCTTCCTTTTGGTTGAGTATCCAATATTTTCGGAATCCATATTTTTGGAATCCAAGTTATTTTTCTCCTCCTCTGTTCTTCGTGTTGACGAATTGCAGAGTTCTTCTTAGGTTGATTTCGACTTATGTCGTGTTCAACCTTTCTAGTTGATTTTAGCCGTTGTCGTCGGCATTTCTGTTCTTTGTTTGAGTTCAGGTATTGGGTTCGTTTCGGTCGAGCGTGTTGCATGCATAACACGATTCGATGACAATGTTGAATCCTGGGAGGTGATCGCCCCTTGTATAAACCCCTTTGCATAACCCGAGGGTGGGGAGGGGCGAAATTGCCTTAAGGAGACTGTGATTAGCACGGGCCTCAGTATATAAAATACGTATTCGTTTTGTGTCGATTTTACGTATAATTTCGGTGTTGCCTATATTTTGCATGTTAACTGGTATAGTTACATGTAAGTAACCGAAATTTGACTAATTGCTTTTTAGTCATTGAATTTTAGAATATTGCATTTTGGTCCTCGGACTTTGTAAATTTGCATATTTACCCTCAATAATTCCAACAATCTTAAGGCAATTTTATTTGTTGGTTTTATGAGAGGATGCTTAATTGAATTTTGAGATTCAATTTTTTGGAGAAAATTATTTATTCTCTAAAAATTCACAAATATTGTCGAACAATGATGTTGAAAATGTGAACATGCTCGAGAGCACATGCGACTGATAAAATCGCTAAGGCCATTTAGGTCGTCGAGACTGGTAAAGTCGTCAAAAGCCGTTGAGACTATTAGGACCGTTGAGGTCGCTAAGTCGTTGAGACTACTATGAATAATCAAGATGGTCAAGGTTGTTAAACCTATTAAGGCATCCGAAATTGATATGTTTGCTAAGGAGGCTTTGGTGACTTGACCCAATTTAGCTGTTGAGGCCTATGGGGTCGTCGAATCCATTGTTGAAAATGTGATTTAAAAAAAAAAAAAAAATCGGTGAAAGCCGATTGAGTGTGTATGACAATTGTTATGGAAGTTTTCAATTGCACACTCCTGAACTTTGGCACGTATGTACCTCGTGGCGTTTGTATACGAGAGTAAGCCCCGTGTGGGTCTGGTTTTGTTAAAACCAAAATTAGCTGTGCCAAGTTTATTTTCTGTCCAACGGAAAAGAAAAAAAAAATTGATTTTTGTAACTGAAGTGATTAAACTTAGTTACTGAAATCAGAAATTCAGATCGTTATTTGAATTTTAGTAATCCGAATTTGATGTTACGGATTAATTATCCCAAGGGGTTGGTCATAGGTCCAATGTTTGAACGCTCCTCAATGAGAATGTAACTAACACTTGGCGGATAACTCTAAAATTGGGAAAGACCACGATCTTCTCGATGTGGTCTATATATGTTATTATTCTAGCGAGTGATGCTATCCCATATACCGACGCCTTGATTACCGAGGTTGGACACTCGTTTAGGCCGCCGTCTATAATGCAGGGAAAGTCGCCGAGACTTACTTCAAAAGTTGAAGTCAAAAGATGGAATTCTTTTTGACAATTCTAAAAAAAAAAAAAAAAAAGAGGAGGAAGCGTCCCTATTGGGAGCACTCGAAATCGTCAAAAGAACTGTACGTTAAATACAGATAGACGAAAAATTTGATTGGATGAAGTTGAATTACTTTAAGTGTAATGGCCATAGTGCCTGAAGTAAATATGAATAAAAATGTTTTTGCATTGGGCGTAGTGCCTATAGTGAACATGAGATAAGAATGTTCCTTCTTGTGCTAAATTTGTGGCACAATAATTTAGAACATGTTAATTACGATACCTTGCAGAGGTTATCTAACATGGTTCATATTCCTAAAATTAAAATAGATCAATAACTTAAATGTGAAGTTTGCGTTGAAGCGAAACTTATTCGGCCGAAAGGATTACCGAACTTCTTGATCTAAATACATAGCGAAGTTTGTGACTTAATATATGTCCAAACGCGAGGCGGGAAATAAGTACTTCATTACTTTCGTAGATGATAGTACAAAATATCGCTATGTGTACTTGATGAAGGAAAAAATGAAACAATTAACAAATTCATGGTTTACAAACAAAAACTTGAGTTTCAACTATTAATTGTTTTCGCAATGAGAAATGCGGCAACGATTATTCTCTGTTTAGAGAATGTTGACTTAAACACGATTTAATCGGTGAAGTCATTGCACACCGCATAAAACCCCGATGGAGTTGGGTTGCGGGTTCGATCCAACCGGGCAACGTTTTAATGTTTATTTTGAACTAATTAGTATTAATAACGTTGTCGACGGTCAAGGTTTTGGCTTAGTGTGCATTAGATAAAAATATGAAAATGTTGTTTTGGCACTTGCGGTGCAACAGTCGAGGCCTTTTATTGGTCTGAGGATCATACCGTTTGAGAAACGCAACGGTCTGGAAAAAAAAATGTTGATGTGTTAATGGTCTGAGGATCTACAACGATAAAAGGATGATCCGAGGATCAATGATGATGTGGTTGAGAATTAGTAATAACTTCATACCCAACTCGTGTGTTAACACATTACATTTTTCTGGTAGAAATTAAAATAGTATGGTTGAGACCATGTTTGTTTTAGGGTTATGACGGGGTAGCTATTTTAACTAGCAATTACCTTTTGAATAAGGTACCCCATAAGAAGGAAGATAAAACTATGTTTGATTTGTGCCTTCGAATGTGGGGGGTGTCTTGCTAAAAATTATGATACCTCTACGGAAAAGACGCATACATTCCCTAAACCGTTGATTGCATTTTCATAGGGTTTGCTCAGAATAGTAACGTGTATCGATTTGAGTCGAAAGTGTCAAATAAACACAAAGATACGTTAATGTAATCAATAAATGCATATTTCTTTGGAAAATGTATTTTTGGCTAAGTCTAGAGGAGAGGCAAGCATATGAGACTATAGAGGAAAAATAGTCAAGACCGAGAACATGGAGGGCATGTTGAGGTCGAGCCCATGATGAGTAAAAGGGCGAGGATTGAAAATCCTATGGTCCAGTTTTTTGACCTATATGCTTGAAGCCGAACCTTAGACTTACCACGAAGATGTAAACTCTTCTGAGAGACCTCTATGAAAAGAGGCAATCAATAGTGAAATTGAGTCCATCTTGCAGAACCGCACTTGGGAGCTGGTGGATCTTCCGCCCGGAGACAAACCGTTATGCTACAAGTGGATATTCAAATGTAAAATGAAAGAAGATGGATCAATTGATAATTACAAAGCCCGACTTGTCATAAAAGATTATAGACAAAAGGAATGGTGGAATTATTTTGATACATATTCTCCAGTAACTAGAATCACATTCATAAGGATGGTGCTTGCGATTGCAGCCTTGCAAATTCTAGAAATACATCAAATGGATGTGAAAACAAACCTGAGGGTTTCTCTGCGCGAGAGCAGGAAAAGAAAGTCTGTAAGCTTGTCAAATCTATGTATAGTCTTAGGCAGATGCCTAGACAATGGCTTTATAAATTTGACAGCGTTTTATTGGAGAAACGTTTCAGAATAAATAAGTATGAAAAACGTTTTACGTTGATGACATACTAATCGTTGGAAATAACGATGAGGTGGTCCGGTCCACTGGACCTATGTTGAATTTGAGTATTGACCTGGAAGACATGGATCTTGTCGATGTGATCTTTGGATTAAAACTCATTAGATCATCAGAAGGTCTCATTCTAAGTCAAATTCATATATTGACAAGTATTTGGATAAATTCAACAAAGATGACAAGAACGAGGTCAGTACTCCAATAGATACGAGTAAGTAATTTCAAAGAACAAGGGAGAATGGTTTTCCCAAATTGAGTACGCTCGGATTATTGGAAGTGTCATGTACTTAATGTCATGCACTAGACCAGATATCGCTCACGTTGTAAGTGTATTGAGTCGATATACGAGTAACCCTAGTGTTGTCCACTAGAACGGGGTAATCAGGGTACTTAGGTATCTGAGACATATTCGTAATCATGGTCTACACAAAGAGATATCCTTATGTGATAGAGTGTTATAGTGATGCAAAATGGATATCCGATTAGACACTATCACCTTGAGTATAAGGGGTTACGTATTCACCTTACGAGGTGCAACAGTGTCGTAGAAAATCCTCAAAACAAACAGTCATAGCCAGATCGACGATCAAGTCTGTGTTATTGTACTGGAGAAATGTGTCGAAGATGCAGAATGGCTATGTCATTTTCTCGAGGAGTTTACTAATTGGCCAAAACCTGTGTTAGGGCAAAGATTGATGGTTTGTTTTGGTTTAATCCAAATTAAATCCAATCTAATGAAATGTTGAAGATTTTCTTTAAGAGACAAGGTTAAAGCAGAAATAAGTGGTGCACCCCCCATTTGGCATGAAAACCTTTGTTAAAGGTTGGGAAATGGGACACTTTGCGAAGCTGTTGTTCACAAAAGAATCAATCTAAATTTAGATGTTGGATTAACAAAATTATTCCTGCAGGAAATGATAGTCTGAGGACTTTGTTGGTTTCAGAACATTGATGCAACGTTGCGACGATCAATCTGTATAACACAGTATAACCTGCATAATGGAATGTTTAGACATATACGTCATAATTCCATTAGACAGTTGCTCTCAAATATATTTATTGTGTCCGATATCGTAAAGTCGGCAGATAAATAGCGGATCCGCTACCCGAAAGGGTTAACCAGAGAGTTATTTGGCCAAGCGTCGAAAGGAATGGGGCTAAAGCCCGTCGAGGAAACACTCTTGAGAAGGAAAACCCAACCATGATGACTGGAGATCCCAAGAACTTGGTTCAATGGGACAACCTAATCACAAGAGTGAGTGTTGTCACTGTGGGGGTCAAACTCCAAAGCCCATTCCTATGATGCAAACAGTGATGGAGAAGAGGTTAAGCTTTTGCTGGTGTTGATCTTATAACAGTAATTGGAAATTACTTAATCAAGGTCATTTTCACACAAAGCTTTTAATGATTCGTAAGGAGAACTCAGAGTCGTGAAGATGCTCTTGAGACATAGAATCACCTATGCGAGTGAGAAGTGGGGCCGCTTCGAAAGGAATTGTTGAGGGCGCAATTTTTAGAAACGCTTGCAGAACCAGGCGAGTGATCCAGGGCCTAGGGATCACAGGGCGTGAACCGAACCATACTAGGAAGGTACCTGTGTGGGTTATGTCGTCTTCTACACCAACGACAGTCGGTTCAAGGACATCGCGTCTACCGACCAGTCAGTAGAGAAGACATGATCTCACAAGGGATAGGTTCAAAGGGGTTACCCCTACCTATCCTTTGCAGGTATTGACCGTTGAACTCAAAATTCGTGTCTAAATTTTCAATTTCCATTCATGTGGGGGATTGTTGGAAAATGGGCCAATTTTTATTAATTTTTTTTTTTTTTTGGACTAATCTTGTTTAGAGCCCAAATGTTTTTTTATTATTGAGCCCAATGTTAAATCTAGCCCATTTTTTGTGAATGGAATTTGTGAAAAGAGTTTTGTACCACATCGAATAGATGAGCTCTCATCCTCCCTTCTCTTCTCCTATATAAATGAGTCTTCCTCTTCACTTTTTTGGTAGAAGAAAATGAGATCTCTTCCTTTTGGTTGAGTATCCAATATTTTCGGAATCCATATTTTTGGAATCCAAGTTATTTTTCTCCTCATCTGTTCTTCGTGTTGACGAATTGCAGAGTTCTTCTTAGGTTGATTTCGACTTATGTCGTGTTCAACCTTTCTAGTTGTTTTTAGCCGTTGTCGTCGGCATTTCTGTTCTTTGTTTGAGTTCAGGTATTGGGTTCGTTTCGGTCGAGCGTGTTGCATGCATAACACGATTCGATGACACTGTTGAATCCTGGGAGGTGATCGCCCCTTGTATAAACCCTTTTGCATAACCCGAGGGTGGGGAGGGGCGAAATTGCCTTAAGGAGACTGTGATTAGCACGGACCTCAGTATATAAAATACGTATTCGTTTTGTGTCGATTTTACGTATAATTTCGGTGTTGCCTATATTTTGCATGTTAACTGGTATAGTTACATGTAAGTAACCGAAATTTGACTAATTGCTTTTTAGTCATTGAATTTTAGAATATTGCATTTTGGTCCTCGGACTTTGTAAATTTGCATATTTACCCTCAATAATTCCAACAATTATTTCTATCTCTCCTTCATGTGACTTACTCATTAATATTTTGTGATTTGATTTATTTCTCTTTGGTTTAATTGTAAATGGAACAGTGCCATGTTGTTCATGTAGATTGGTAACAAAAAAAAAAATGATGAATGGAATGGAACAATGGAAGGGAGCTACAGAGAACGAACGGATGTGTAGACGATCGCTGAAATTAGATATCATCAAAACAAAAAAAAAAAACAATGAAAATCAGCACGATTTCGTAGAGATCAATTGTCTAATTGCCTTGAGAGGTGTCATCCACAACTTTATACAAGGGAGGTTACTAATCTATATTATTAGATAATTAATGTTTATGGATTACTTTATATTTTTCTAATTAATTCCGATCTTTACGATTTCTATGCTCCTATATGCGGTTAATTTTAACTGAGTTTGATTTTCTTGCTTCAATATTCATGACCATGTTGAAGAGCTACACCGATCGTTTGAGAAGACCGGCCCGGATTACCACATTTCATGAAAGGACTTTGGATTTGCCCAACTCATTTTACGGCACACACGATATTACATGTTTTACGTACATGACATACGGTAAAAGTTTTTTTTTATATGAATATTAAATATTGAGTATAAATATATATGTGAAAATATCAATTTATTTGTAAAATTTCAATATTGAGTACGCATATTACGAAATATGTATTGATATGCTCTACTCCCTGAAGCGAGTGTAGAGGCACATGAGTTATCATAAAAAAATAAATTGTGTGGCTTAACACATGAGTGCTTGTTGGTGAAATATATCCAGTTGTAAATGTTGAACGAAAATTATACGCACCACACCCACTAGATATGCTTCGCTCCCTGAAGTGGGTGTAGCAATTTATGATTATAATGATGATGTACTCCACTCCCAGAAGTGAGTGTTGTAGTTTGTGATTATTCTTTTGATATCATCTGTACTCCCTGAAGTGAGTATCACAGTGATGAATATATTTCACTCCCTGAAGCGAGTATTACAGTTTATGAATCTGAAGGTTACAATTTTGTATAGTTACCATGACTCTGTGCATGGTTGAGATGAAATAGTTAATAGTTAGCATCATCAAGATATCGATAAAAGAACGATGATGCATCTTACAAATAAAGAATGCACGAAAAGAATGCAAAGTCCAATTGATTTGGAATAATGATAATTTTGAGAAGCGTGGTGACGCTAGCAGAAAAGTAATGATATTATGCAGCACAAAATTTGATTATATGAAGCGCAATGACACTAGGCAAAGCGGCCTATGTGGAAAACAAAAATCCTTGCATATATTATGATTAATTATGAGATATTTTGATCAAGAAAAATACATTCTTTATGAATATCGGATCATGAAGATTCGATATTACGATCGTGAAGATCAAAGTTATGAATATTCATATTTATTCTTCAAATTTTTCCTTTATAGTTATCTTTTATATTTATTGCACTACATTTACGGTTACATTTTTATTTCTTGCACTGCATTATATTTATTATATACATATATCATTATGCTCGTCGCATTTTATCAAGAGTTATTCAAAAGCTCAATAATTACTGCATTTAGGATCCAGAAGATCCTATAATGAAAAATGATTTAATGAAGTAAAAAACTTAAAGTATGAAAAGTGAATAATGTAAAACATGAGTTATACATAAAGAATCCTGAAGATTGTAAGAGATCGTGAATTATGAATAAATGATCATGAAGATCCTAGAAGATCTGGAAATGAATAAAAGGATCCTGAAGATCCTAAATATATGGGATTATGAATTAACGAGATTGAAGATCCCTAAAGATCTTAAATTATGAACAGAGATCCTGAAGATCCTGAATTATTTTTATGAATGATCTGGGATCGAGAAAATGAGATCTGAATATCCTAAGAGATTTTGCAATATAAACAAAAGATCATTAAAGATTTTGAGTTACAAATAAAGATCCTAATATATTGAGCTATAAGTGATCCCGAAGATCATGAAATTGAGCATTTATACGAAGTTATTTTATTTATTTCTTTACATTTTTTATTATTGTTATTTATATCTTACATATACAGTATATATTATTATAAAGAATTGATTACTCCGCAATCATCATTATGATGACGATGAATAAAATAACAATATGCGGATTATGTTACAAGAGATACATGACATATCTCCTACGGAAATACAAAAGATATACATATCAGCTAAACCTGAAGTTTACTGATGCATTAAGGTAAACCAGAAGTTTTACCCGTATAATACAATATTTGGCGTGACCGGTTACAGACCATTCCGGATCACTTAAGATGCGCAATACATTATTTGGAAGAACCTGAAGATTCTCCATAAATCATTATGATAATTGCTCTCAAATGAAAATTAATTATGTGATCATCATCAACTAAGTTCAGGATAAAATTCCATTATTTATGGAAATTATAAAAGGTGAATATGGGCATGTTCACCTGCCATGTGGACCGATATATTATTTTGAAAGATGCATCTACAATATGGTCACATGGGCGTTGATTATGAATTTGGAAATTTCCAGATTATGCAATAAAGAATGATGATGATATTGAAAGTTGATGATATTTACTACATGATTCAGACAATTACATGTAGATTTGTAGTTTAGCATGAAAGTTATAAATATCCTCCAATTAAATAGCTAAACCGCTACCAATGAGAGCAAATTGAGAACAACTGCATGCTATTATGAAAGCAGCAATATAACTGCGCATCAAGCCAATGTTAAATCACAGTTCTCCCCATTACAACCAATTTTTGGTGAAGAGACAAATTTCTCATATATTAATTTATGATGTGCGATATATGTTTGAATTGTTCCACCGCAACGCACAAACATGAGTCTGGAATGTTGGTAAAAATATTTTGTCTATAAATCAATTATTAGAGAACAATGACTGATATACATATTTAAAGCAAGAGTGTTGATTGTCATTGTTGAACAACTTTTCCCAACATTAGGGGGAGAAAAGAAGTAGCTGGCAGAAAAGAAATTGACTGGAAAAAAAATTGTTATTATCTCATTTAGATTCTCGCACAATGATAATATGAACCTGAAGTTCAAAGATATAAACATTTTCAGATACTGCCTATTCAGTGACTTTATGAGACCCAGAAAGTCATAAGTCAAGTACCAGCTGCAAATGCTCCAATTTAAAATGTCCTAGTATGACAAATCATAATGAAAAATAACTCACGCCTGAAGCGTGCGATATTAGTTCCAAAGAATTTTTTTAATAAAAGAATGGAGCAAGATAAATTTGGTCTTATTATGGAGGTGATTTCCCAAAAGAAGTAAAGACATAGCTAAATATGAAACCCCAGAAGTGGTTCAGGTACCTGAAAGTGATTACAATAAAGAAATCTCAATGAGTTATGTCATTAACGGGAAGTGATGGAACCGTAAAATATAAAGTTGTCGACAACAGTTTTAAATATTATTCATGAGTGAATTCATAAAACAAGACGAGGATCTTGAGCTCAATATGTCAAAGAATATTATGATTGGCCAAAGTTTGAAAAGACGCAAGTATTAACATGAAAAATGCAGAAGGTGGAAGCCAGTGGATACAAATTATTTCCCGCATAAATAAATTGTGTCGTAAGATATATACGCACAACCTGTGGTACAAATGTTATATGCAGAATCCTGGCAATTATTATATGGATCATTTAGTAGAGCAATCACCTTCAATTATATTATTACGTTGGCAGTACATAAATTTTTTTAAATGCAATTGATCACGCTATAGCCGAGGGGGAGAATTTAAAGATATTGAAACCCGTGAAGAGTTTTTAAATACAATCAATTTATTGATGATGTTAAAATTCAGACAAAATATATTGAAAGGACAAAGGTTTGGCTCGGCCTGAAGATCGAGTACTTAAGAGATTGAAAATAATATTTTCTTATAAAAGAAAATGTCTTGAAGCTATTTTGCATAGATAAACACATCTATTGAGTACCTTAATGATTGTAAGAATGCCGTGAATTTAATATCATGATGAATCAAGACCTAGATTAATTTGCTACACAAATATAAGTTATAACATGGAAGTGCACAATTTTCAAATGTAGCATTATATTGTATATATATATATATATATATATGAAGATAATGCAGGTTATATAGCTCGAGTTGAAGATTGTTATATCAAAGGAGACATACAAAACACATTCGCCTCAAGTTATTATTCATCCAACGAATTTGTTCATATGACTATCTAGCGGATCTTTTCAAGGAGGCTTTATCGTCTGCGACATCTGGAATATTGGCGAACATGATTGGATTACGTTGACTTAATAAAATTACGTGATGTCAACATCAGGGGGAGAATCAACACCGCTGCACTCTTTTTCCCTTAACCAAGGTTTTGTCCCACTGGGTTTTCCTGGTAAGGTTTTTAACGAGGCAGCTTACAAAAGGGATCCATAATTGTGTACTCTTTTTCCTTCACTAGATTTTTATCCCAATGGGTTTTTTCTAGTAAGGTTTTAACGAGGCACGATTCCCTTATGAACATCCAAGGGGGAGTGTTATGAATATACATGTATGGATGTTCAATATTGTGTATATATCATCTTCCTTATTTAAACTTTCCTAGTATTGATTTTACTTCCTTTCCAAGTCTATGTAATCCTTATATAAGGGCCCCCTATGTGTGATAATAAGATCATCATCAAGTTCCCTCTTCTATTAGCTCTCTATATTTGTAACACTTTTCAATATTACACTCATTTAATTGATCACATGAAAGTAAAGTGTTTGACTTTCCCTCCAATTTTTAAAAAAATAAAATTAAGAGAGCTAGTCGTCGCAATTTGATATCACACATCCCTGCAATAAACCCATTCTAAGTGAGGATATGCGGTTATCGCAACAGATTACGTCTAGTCACTATTATTATCTCCAAATTTGTCGCCAAAATATTAGGGAAATTTGTTATTGTAAGAAACCATCGTCGCAATTGAATAATAATATGCATCATCGTAATAAACTCGTTATACTGCGAGGATACACCGTTCTCGCCATAGATTTGTCGTCGTCGCAACATTTGTTTTATCGCGACATCGATTGTATATTGCGATGATCTTTTCGTCATTTTTATACAATAAGCGACAAATTGTATAATTCATTTTAATAGACACGAACTATAGTGAGGACATATTATCTTCATACTAGCATTCGTCGCAATAAACCAAATTTGTTGCAGTATGTTAGTGACTTAAACTATTGTATGAAGTGGGGTGTAGGGATGGATTGAGATTGAGTAAAATGTGGAAAGATGAATGATTTGAAAGTTCTTGTGAGAGAGCTCATGGAAGGAGGAAATAGGAAAGATACGAAAATAGAGATAAAATAGTCTTTTTAAATATTAAACTCATTTAATTGATCATGTGAAAATTAAGTGTTCGAATTTGCGTCCAATTTTAACAAAAATTGAAAAGAGGCTAACAATAACTAGTTTTAAAATATAAATGAGTTTAACATTTTAAGACAAATGGAGACAATCCTTATTTAGGTGAAACATAATAGGGGAGGTCTTTTGGTGCAATATCTTTTGTCACTTTTGACTTTTGATGCAGAATTTTTTTTGTGCAAAACGTTGGCAACTTTACACTTTTGGTGCATCCGTTAGTTAACCGCCAGTGTTGACCGTTAAATAGTTATGCGACTTGCACATGACCAACCCCAAATTTTTATTTTGTTCAGTTTAATCTTCAAATTTATTGCCCTAACTTTTAAGTTTTACAATTTAGTCCTAAACATTTGCAAACACACCCTATGGCTAAATTTACCTAGTCATGGTCCGAGCCATGGCGGGGTCGGACATTGCTTAGTGTCCCTGGACCTGGGCGACCCTAGCCATGATCCAACCCAGCTATGGGTCAAACCATGGCTAGGTTAATTTAGCCCTAGAGTCCCATTGGGTCAATTGGACCCTATGGCTAAATTGTCCTAGCGATGGTCTGACCCATGTCTGGGTCGGGCCCTAGCTTGGGTCACCCAGGTCCAGGGACCCTAGGCATGGTCCGACCTAACCATGGGTAGGACTATGACTGGGTTAATTTAGCCACAGGGTGTGTTTGAAAACGTTTATGGACTAAATTATAAAAATTAAAAATCAGGGCAATAAATTTGAGGACGAAACTGAACAAAATAAAAATTTGGGGCTGGTCGTGTGTAAGTCACGTGACTATTTAACGGTCAACACAGACGGTCAACTAACTGAATCACCACAAGAGTAAAAGTTGCAAATGTATTGCACAAAAAAATATACGACAAAAAAAGATGTTGCACTAAAAGACTTATTAACCCTAATGATAATATATACCATATTCATCTATATATATATATATATATATATATATATATATATATATATATACTAGTTGTTTACGTGCGTGCTTTGCATGCACGTGTTTCTAATATTTGTTAGTTCAGTTTTATGTTCATGCGGTTAGCTTTGCGAAGTGTGTTGGTAGAAATAAACATATAATGACACTTAAAATTGTTGAAAAAACACATATTGTCTTCAGATTATATATCATAATGAAATTTATATGGACAAAAATTATAATAGTATTTGATCTAAACGGAATTCGATTTAGCACAGTCACTAGAACACACAGTATGTACTTATGGTTGTGATTTAAGTTATAAAAAAAACATTCATAGTATCGGGTGCAATAAATGGTATTTTATGTCATGTTCATAATAACATGCAAATCTTGGTATAGCCAAGTTGAAACACAATAATCGTCTAGGGCTTGTTGTTCACCACTGTGACTTATACATTTATCTAAACACGCTCTACAGTAGCAAGTTAGTATGTAGTACAATGATACTTCAAATAACAAAATGGTAGAAAAATAATGTTCTTATGAATTTGCAAATGCTTTGATGCGTTGATTGTAGATGTGGAGAATGTATCTTCTTAACGTGACATACAAGAAATGGATTTAAAAATTTAGCGAAGAAGATAAACATCTGCGTAATCATAAATTTGTACTAATTTAAAACACTGATCTAAAAAAAATATATCCACAAACAACTTCAGATAATTTTAAAAGGCAAAATATTTCTCACACTCTGAGGGATTAGTAGCATCAAGAGTGCATTCTCATATAAATTTACAAAATAATAAATATTATAATAATAAATCATCTATAACACAAGCATTAACACCAAAGTTTGCTATACCAGAGTTTGCTATACGATAGAAAAAATATCATCTCTTTCTCGAATGTACAACCTGCAACATCATCCCACTATAACAAATCCTAATTGTTCATATATCAATACACATAAAAGAACATGCTTCTTACAATCTCTCCGACTTTGACCAGCTCGAAGTCTACTCCAAGTAAACTCACGGTCATGTTCCAGTGATCAGAGTCATTGTGTACACTCAATACCTTGTTCCCCAATTTGTTGTACATGTACTGACTGATCGGTCAATGGATTGATCATCAACTATGGCTCGGTTAGGTCTTTGATGAAATGAGAAGCCACAGTCATGTCTACAACACACGCTAGAGCCGTGCCTGAAAGTTTACGAAATTAAGTTATTTAGGAAGATACCTTATCAGACTAATATGATTTTGGCATGAACATATATATAATTAAGATTTCTACCGTACTCAACGATTTCTTTAGCAGCACTAAAGATGAAGGGCTTTTTTGCATGCATTAGAATGAATCTCATTTGGCTATAATAAGACCAAATGGATTAAACCTTCCAACCCACCATATTCTTCTTTGGTTTCTATGAATTGAAGAAGCACCTACATACTTGCACATGCATATTAGTTATACTCATTTGAAATCACCGCTAAAAAGAAATGTAGAACTTGTTAGATTCGCAAGCTATGTTGGTAATCATTCCCACATGAAGGTCAGGGGATCTTATCCTTTCTCCATCAAAGAATAATTAAATCAGCCGAGTCCAACCTGTTCAAAAAAATCTACTATTCAAGAAGTGATCATTCTCAGTCTTTGAAAACTGTTAGGGACTGTGTTCAGTTGCATAATGCATTATCTACAAGAGGCAGAATAGATGTGAGTATCGTATCATCATAAAAAATGCCTTTTTCTCAGAGATCCAAAGAAGATAATTAGAAAATTATGTTTTTAGACTGTGAATCATGTTCACATAGAGAAATCGCACAACTATAGATGATGTCGTCCCTCTCATAGATCTTCCATCCTTGCTCATCTAGCCTTGTGTCCATGTACATTCCTCTTTACCAACAAAATAAGTTGAGGTACAATCAACACCATATTTATAAAGTGTTAAGACCCAATTTCATTTATAAGAGCCCATACTTAATTTTTTTTCTTTCTTACACATGTGCAATTGGCTCGAGAGCTTCTTATCTTTGGCCCTGCTTGTCCCAGAGGATCCTTATACCATCAACTACATTACTAATATGCAATCATATGCAGCCATTGGTTGCGACTCAATCAATCAATATGTGTTGGCGAAAGTTATTTGATATACATTTGTGTTTCTATTAGACTCAGATTTCTCTTCCCCTTCTCTATTAGCTTGTCTATTTTTACTATCATTTGGAGATCCAAAGTCCCAAACACCCAAGCAAACAACAACTGCTTCTAGAGAAGTCGCGAAAGTTGACTGTTATTCATTCATTTTTTAATGAACCTTAAATCTATTTTCCTCTTCTTTAATAGCTTATATCTTCATATCATTTCGAGATCCAGAATCCCCTACACCCAAACCAGTGGTAACTGCTTCTAGATCATCAAAATTCAACTTCTATTTATCATTTGAACTTTCATTTATTCCTCATTGAGTGTAGTAATCAGATAAGACCTTAGCAGTGGCAGTGAGAAATTCAAAGCGATTATTGATGATATCCAATATACATCGAAATGAAAAAAGTATTGCTGAGTAAAGGCTATTGTTTGACAAGTGAAACCACATCAAAAAAAATTAGTTTGGCAAAAAAAATCAAGAAATTATTTACCTCTTCCCGTTTGAAAGAAGCTTCTGCAGATATGTCCCATTGCATCAAGAGTGATACCCTGAAATACAATTAAGTCACGATCTGCTGCTGCCTTCATCACAATCCGATGCGGGATCTAGTGGGAATTCTGTTGTTCCCTTCTGTTGCGAAATCCAGTTGATGTTTGTCACGTTCCTCGCAATCCCATGTTGTCTGCTCCTCAGTCGGAATTGACTAATTCATTCGGTGACGATCTATAGAGGTGAAATGTTGACTTAGTCAGACTCCCGCAGAGGTGAAAGTTATAGCCACGTACCATTCAGTCGGTGACGAAATCCAGTTTGCAGTCGGCAACCAGCAATTGGTGCAAGTTTGCAGCCGACAACTAGCAATCGGTGCAAGTAAGCTTTTTGTCCTCTTTGTCCTTAATTGCTGCAAGTCTGATCTTTATTTCATCATGGAAATCTGATGGCCCTAAACGTTAAAGCCCTAATAGAGTAAACATCGTTGTAGTGGGAAATTTGCAGTCAGGGCGGACGGGCGGCGGGCGGTCGTTTTTCGCGAGGAGCGGTTTAATTTAGACAGATCGTTTGGGAAGAGAGAAAGAGAGTTGTGTCATGTCTGTGTGGGGGAGGGAGAGACTTTGAGAAGTCGCGTTGGGTAGTTTTTTCCTTGGGTTTATAGGCCTTTTGGTACCCTATGTTTGCCCACTTTTGGCTTTTGGTACTACATGTTTGATTTTGCCTATTTTTGGTACCATACGTTTGCCAATTGTATACTTATGGTCCGACCGTTAGTTGACCGTTAAATAGTCACGTGACTTGCACATGTCTAGCCCCAAATTTTGATTTTGTTCAGTTTAGTCCTCAGTTTTTTTGTCCTAACTTTTTATTTTTGCAATTTAGCCCTTAAACATTTCCAACAGCACCTTAGGACTAAATTGACCTAGCCATGGTCCGACCAATGGCTAGGTCGTACCATGGCTAGGGTCATCGGACTCGGGCGAACCTAACCATGGTCCAACTTAGCCATGGGTTGGACCATGGCTAAGTCAATTTACCCAATTGGACCCAATTGCTAAATTGACCTAGCTATGGTCCGACCCATGGCTAGGTCGGACCATGGTTAGAGTCGCCCGGGTCCGGCGACCCTAGCCATGGTCCGACCAAGCCATGGGTCGGACTATGACTAGGTCGATTTAGTCCTAAGGTGCGATTGAAAATGTTTAAGGGCTGAATTGCAAAAATAAAAAGTTAGGACAAAAAATTTGAGGACTAAACTGAACAAAATCAAAATTTAGGGCTAGGCATGTGGAAGTCACGTGACTATTTAACGGTCAACTAACGGTGGGACCAAAAGTATACAATTGGCAAACGTATGGTACTAAAAATAGGCAAAACCAAACATGTGGTACCAAAAGCCAAAAGTGGTCAAACATAGGGTACCAAAAGACTTATAAACCCTTTTTCCTTCTATAAACGGTGATTTTGTTTAGACTTTAAGTAAAGCGGATCGGTTTACTACGTACCGGTTTGAGATTCATGGTATACCAAACCAGAAAATGTAATATTTGAAAGTAGGTGTCTTTTGGGATGAGGACACATCTCACATTTTATATTGGTAAAGAGATATATCAAGACGTTCTCTAACATGGTTACTCAGTTTTTTTCTTTTAAATATTTCAAAGAATTAGTTCAAGATTATGCACGCTGATATTTGTTTGTTGTTCTTTCCTAGCTTAAGTATCAACGGAATATAACATATCTAGTGCCTCAACTATATGGCATGTGTCTTATTGTTACTTTACAATAACTAATGCCTTAACAAGAATTCCATCTCTTATTTTGTTTAACCAAGTAAACATCTGTCCCTTTTAATGCATGTCCATGAATCCCACTCTCACCTCGTCAATCATATCATAAATGTTTATTATGAGTTTTCAGTCAATTTTTTCGGTTAAAGATTACTATTGAATAATAATCAATTAATAAACTTTAGCTAGTTTCTTAATTATATACTTGTACTTTTTCTTATAATTTATTTCACTTACATATTTATATACTTATAGTTTTACATATAATTTATATAATAAAACGTTATATCCGTAAAATATTAATTAATTTTTATGGATTTTTTTGTTTATATACAAGATTACTTTCGCAATTTCGGACCGAGACAATTAAGGTTAAATCCCTTCCAAGGAGACGTCTATGGCGAGATTCAAACTTTGGTTGCTCCTGACAACGCAACTCGACTAATCTTGAGTTTCCTTATTAAAGTCTAGGTTTATTAAAATATTATAATATCCTCTAATTATTTTATATATTTGGTGATGGGTAAAAAAAAACTGTGAATTTACTCATCTGTCGATGGAAGCATTTAACTGAGTCCATTGATGCATCGCAGAAAAAACCGGTAAGTGCAAGACACTCTTGAGTGTCCGAATCCGGAAAAACAGACTAACGAGAGCAATGCAATTAATATTCACTTCAAATTTAAGAAATACACTACAACTTGATGAGCAGCAAACTGATCCTCCTCTACTACAAACTCTCCATCTGCAGGATTTAAAAGATTAACTAGACTTCTAAACCACTTATATGGGCTAGTGATTTTATCCAGGGAAGTACAACTACTGCTATATTTAGTATTAAGCATTTTGTTCATTATTTAATTATGTATATCCATTAGTTTTTCAAATAGCACTTGGGTCATTACTACATTATTTCCTGCTAGGAAAGCCATTGGTTCGCTACAAGAAATCACATCTACAAAGTCTGGACTTTTTTCCGCCACTACAGTTGCAACTAAATATTTCATTTGGAAGTGGTAATACATGCTGCCACTAATAGACATATATATATATATATATACAGACAAATTACCGCCACTGAAATAACTCATTAGTGGCGACAATTGTCGCGGTAAAAATAATAAAATTCAGTGGTTGTAACATACTGCTACTAAAATGACATGTTAGCTACAAACACAACTGCTGCGGCTAAAAAAATAATTTCAGTAGCGAAGATAACTGCCACTTAATGACACCTTACAGTGACATCGAAAATGTCGCTTTTAAAATATATATTTTGTGGCAAAAAATATATTGATTCTAAAAAGAACCTTCAACGGCGAAAAAAAACTGCAACTGTTTACTTTAAAAGTGTCGATGGATTTTTCGTTGCTAAAATATTTATTTTAACAAAACAGGGATCTTTGCTAAATCAATATTTCAGTAGCGGAAATATCCGCCACTTAAGTGTCCTTATAATGGCGGTCCAGTAGCTGCTTCGAAAAAAAAAAAATCAATTTATGAAGAGTAGTGTTCTGCTGTTAAAACTTTATTTCATCAATAAAAGGAACCACTGATTGTTTAATTAAGTTCACGAAATCATATATTTAGCGGCAAATATCTTGTTTCCGTCTTCAAAGTTGTCACTAATTAAAACTTTAGCGGCGGAAATAAATATTGCCACTAATAAGCCCACCATATAGATGCGACTAAAATATTGCCACTAAATAATAATTTTAGTGGTGGCTACTATAAAATATCGACATTAAAGTACCATTTTAATTGCATATACAATCGTCGCTTCTAATGCAAACATTTTGCGGCTAAATCACTATATTATATATCACTACACCATTAACCACGTAATCATTATACCATGAAACACATTATCAACTTCTATATCAAGTGAATACATATTACGATAATTTTTAAAAGGTTATTTCATTATAGTAGTAAAACTACTGATATATATATTGTTTTTTTAACTAATGAAATGGGTATATCGTGTCAAGTACAAAACATATGGTACATTTGAGAGGCACAAAGCTCATTTGGTTGCCAAAATATACACTCAAATTGAAGGAAAATATTTCATTGAGACTTTCGATTCAGTTGCTATGATGTCCACTATGAGAATATTAATTCCTTGCTATTGTTGCTACAAGGAATTGAGATATTTTGCATATGGATGTGAATAATTCTTTTCGGCAATGAGATATTTTGCATATGGATGTGAATAATTCTTTTCGGCAATGAGATTTATTTGAGGACGTTTACATGAAGATACCTTAACGTTTTAATGATTTAGTAGGTGAAGTTTATTCTTCAAGAAGTTCTAAATTCTACATGTTATTGAAGTCTCTTTATGGACTTAAGTAAACTTCTTAATAATGGATTATGAAATTCACACAAGCTATATTGACTAATGGGTATAAGCAAAAACCTGCATACTATTCATTGTTAACTAAATTAAAAGGAAAGCATCGAGTTCTCCTTTTGTATACATCTTGATCACTTACTCATATAGTCATTTGGTTTCAAAATTGAAAGATGATCTTAAAAAAACTTCAAACTCAATGATTTGGGTCTTTTATAGATCTATCTTGTTTTGGATATTGCTAGGTCCAGTAAAGACATTCTGTTGAACCAAATTAAGTTTGGTTTGGAGTTAATCATGAATTCCTGTTTAAGATAAGGTTAAACCTGTTCCTACACAAATGAAAGGCAATTATGAAGCTTCCTACAAAAAATTAAGATAAGGCTTTTTATTTAAACAAAGAGGATGACATATTTGAAGATGATGATCGTTTGTATAGAAGATTGGTTGGGAAGATACTATATTTTGACTACGACAAAGCTACGCATTGAAATCTCCGTTCCAAACTGAGTTAATTTGTTCATCTTCCAAAAAATATCTCACTACAAATAATCAATGAGGGTAATTAGAAAGTAACACATGGTCAAGGGATCTTCTATCCTGCAAAAAATGATTTGCAATTGCAGATCTATTGTGATTATGAATGGGCAACTTGTCGTTTTACTCGAAGATATGTGAGCTCTTACTGTGTCAAATTGGGTTCTGCAATGGTCTCATGGAAAGTATATAATAAAATCAAAATATCTAAATCGAGTGGTGAGGTAGAGTATATAAGCTTAAGTTTAGATGCTGCAAAAAGATGAATGGATGAAGGATATGCTGCATGAAATGGGTATTGCATTAGATTAACCTATAAAGGTTTACTCAGGCAAAGTTTGACATCTTAATAAGTAAATATACTATATTTCACGAGCGCACAAAATATATATATCTCGATTACTATTTAACTCGTTAAACAATTGTCGATGGGACAATGATTGCAACTTATTATGCCACTACGTAACAACTGGAAGATTTGCTACCAAGGCCTTGTATCGACAACAACATGAGTTCTTATTGAATCAATTTGACATAAATTATGTCTTTCGGGAATGAGAAGAGCGAAATAACTCAGTAGCCAGAGATAGGCAACGAGCAGTCTTAAATTCCACATTGGGCCGATTCAAACCTAACGGGCCAAACATAGAGCAACAATTTCCACAAATGGGGGTTCAATCCTAAAACCAATTGGTTATTGGAGGAGGTAACCCACTTGCTTATATGGTGCTCTAACATCCAAATTACCACCGGTGTGGTATACACTCATAGTAGGATATTCAACACTCCCCCGCACTGTGATGACTCTTTTAACTACGGCACCGAATTTTCAAATCCGAACGGGTTGGAACTTAATTTCAACAAACCCCACTCTCACGCCCAGGCCGACTCGGACAATTGGTACGTGAAGTCAACAAAGTGGACACAAACCCAACACCGCTAATGATCGGAACCGGGCTCTGATATGATTTTAAATTCCACATTGGGCCGAGTCAAAGAATACATGGACTTATAAAACCAACAAGCCAACCATCGAACCGAGCCAACAATTCAACATAAACCAACTGCGCTAAGTCCAGTAACACGAAACAGCAACATCTACCAACCAGACCTTGCACAAGCCCAGATTGGCTCATTCTCAACACTCCACCTCGATCTGGGAATGTAAAACACAACTTCAGCTCAACAAAGAACCAAAAAGGGCAACAAACCAACAAGAGAAACAGACGCAAATCACTCCCCCTGGCTCAGAAAACTAATCATCATTGCCATTTTCAACAATCTAACTTCCAACACCTGAAAAAATATTAATCATCCCCAACTTACCAACCAGATACACATTTTTCTTAGAAGGAAAAGCCTTAGTAAACACATCTGCCAATTGCTCATTAGTTTTGAGATATTCAGCCTGCACAACACCATCCAGCAACTTTTGTCAAACAAAATGACAATCAATTTTAATATGTTTGGTCCTCTCATGAAAAATAGGATTAGAAGCTACTTGTAAAGCAGCTTTTGTTTTGTCCAGACCCGATTGATGTAACGGACTATCGAATCTTCGGGTTAATCACCGTGTTAGGTCCTTCTACTCGCGCACCTTGCTTCGCGTTTGCTGTCCGAACCTGCACACGGGGCACTAACTAGCACGGAGAGAGGGGTGGTGCTAGTTGAGCCCTCTCCGATGCTTAAATAAGAATTCTAAAGAGAGAAAGCTAGAGAGAAGTCAGAGCTCCAAAGCCAATCTCAAGTGAAGATAAAGTGTAAAATGAGTGGCCTAGGCTCCTTTTATAGGAAACCTTAGAATCGACCCCGGTTTTTGCGCGGTTCGACGCCGGTTTAAAAGAAAGTGTCAACCGTCATCTGGTTTGATCAAGGTTGGTTATTGGAAAACTCTAACTTAGTGTAAGAACACAAATGGAACACGCATGCTGCAGACGACAACTCGGATCACGTCGAATTTGGGCAATCCTGGCGTGATCCGGGTCGCCTAGGGCAATCCGGAGGTCCAGTCCGGACGCGTGTATCGCGCGTCCGGACCATTTTGACCCTCGGGAACGTGATTTGATCCGTTTATGTGATTTTGACGTGTTTACAAAGTCTGAAATGTAAATACGAACTTGAATTGGGCAGATATCCATCACTTGCCCCCGAGTCAAGTAATGGTTCAAACCTTGCTTGACTCTATTTTAAGATAGGATAAATGCCCAATTTAGGTTCGGTGCTGACCTCAGAGGTTGATTGATCGTTCAATGGGCACGCAGGTGTTGATTTCGCCTAACTTTAATTTTTCTTGGAGAGTATTTTGACATCTGCTGACAAGGTTAGTGTAGCAGAAATGCGTATATACAATAGATATATGCGAATAGTTATAAATATAAGCAATCACATTTATGGATGTTGACATGTATAAGGATGCACTGGTCGCAGACGCAGACACGGATGTGTCCGACGCGGGCGCGACCGGTGCGTTGTAAATTAATATGGACATGCATAATGCAATGATGTGTGATTGATAATAAAATCATGCAATTGATTATGCGATGATGAAAGTACGAATCATGGATTGACATAGATGACATGATCACAAATAAATCATGGACATGCAACATATGAGCAAGATCACACACGTCGAGTTAAAAATGATGTATGTTGCAACAAGGGTGTAAAAACACTTAGTCATGCCCCTAGGGACTTAGAAAAAATAGAGAGGGATCAAGGGTTACCCATAGGTGTAAACACCCTTAGTGAAAATGAGAAGAGCATTCACTAGTTAAGCCTCCACACTTGGTAGTTTTTAGGATCACTCTCATTTCTTGAAGGAGAAGAAACTTTGGGGTAGCAAAAGTTGGTCATCAACTCACCTTATTTGGCCGGCCAAAAACCAACCACCAATCACCGGAGGGAGCAGCGGCGGCGCGTGCGGTCCTCAGCGGCGATGCGTGTGATCCTCCCGGCGGCTGTGGGTGGATTTTGTGGCGGCGGGGAACTCTCCGGCACCGGCTTGAGGAGGTGAGTCCGATTCCGGGTATGGCTGAACCATTTGCAATCTTGTTTAGGCTCAATTTGATCTTGATTGTCTCTTGAAATTGATTGCTCTAGTATGCCCATAAGGTGTTTGTTAAAATTCATACAAGAAGTTAGTTCCACAAATCGGCCAAAATTTTGGCTAAGTGCTGAAAATTTAAAAACATAATTGTAAGTAGTAAAACTCCCCTCACGTATGGTGATCATTGTTGACATGTTGCACCATGATGTAGATAGTGTTCAAACATGCTTGACGTTGATTGTTGATAGTTGATCATTGTTATCTCCCTCATGATGAAACACTTAGAAAATATTTCTTGGTAGTCGACACTTACTACTTCACATTTGTCGTCTGCTATCATGGTGAAACACTTAGAAAATATTTTTTGGTAGTCGACGCTTGCTACTTGACGTCTGTCGTCTTTCGTCTGTTATCATGGTGAAACACTTAGAAAATATTTCTTCATAGTCGACGCTTCCTACTTGACGTCTGTCGTCTGCTATCATGGTGAAACACTTAGAAAATATTTCTTTGCTCAGCTTAGCTCCATGACCATACTATTATAGTGACTAGCATGTCGTCAACCCATGCATGCGTCCACTTGATATCATAATCATGATTGTTGTAGAAGTTGAATTTAATCTTCTCTTGACTAGTCACATGAGTAGGTAGGAACACACGTCACGGACGTGACCATTGCACGCGTGTTCACTGCGCGCGTTGCTTGTTGTATACATGATCACGGCGTGCATGACGTAGTATCTTGAACACTTAGAGTTTCTCAAGGGTGTTGAAGCATATGTTGTAGTCTTTAAGCAATGGTATATTATTATGTAGGCGCGTCGCTTGTCATGTACGTGCTCGACGTGTGCACACTCGTCGCACGTGTTATAACCACTTGAACACTTAGATTTTTTCTTGCATGTCAACATACATGTTGTAGTCCTGCATTAATTAGAAGATATATGCAAGTATAAATGTTAGTGCCATAATCATATTCGCACTTGTTACCTTAGATAAAGGCGTAGTATCCTGTAGACGCGCGTTGTTCGTGTAGACTGGTAAACAGTCGTGTAGAATACGTAAGCGTCGGGACGAGGCCCGTGTCGACATAGAGTTGCCCTCCATAGGGGATGTTCGCTATGTGATGTACATAGACTAACAAGTCTGTAGGTATGTATTTATCTCCATCGGGAGAGTGCTCGTTGCTTAGTGCTTGCATTGATGACTATCGCATATACACGCGCTGATCAAGTTGTTGTTCATCCTTGTAAGTTGAGTTGTTAAAGCGTACCTTCCAGAGTACACATTCGGACTTAGCTGATTTTGCAGACATGAGGTATTGAGTCTCGTGTTGACTTTTACTTAGATTTTCCGAAGTAAGGTATGCCTCTAGGTCGTTATTGAGTCTTTCCAAGGTAGGGTGTATTCGATCGGCTGCTACTTGTTGTTTTCAAAATAGGGCACAGATCAGTGGTCGACGAGGCGATGCTTCTTGTTATGTAGGTCAGAGGTCGACGACGCGACATGCCGTGTTGGAAAATGAGACAAGGGTCGACGAGTCGACGTGCTTATCCATGTCGTTGTCACTACCCGGAGCTTTCAATATAGAACACGTTCTGCGACCACTACTTGGTTGTAAATATGCTGGAGTGACACGCAAACATACGGTTCGTTTGACGATACGTAGACATAACAACCATTTCGAGATGCGCAGATATGATAGCCGCTCGGAGACGCGCGGACATGATAGCCGCTCGGAGACGCGCGGACATGATAGCCGCTTAATCCTGAAGTAGTAGATCTCATGTCGGTATGTCGACACGCGCGTGCGCGTCCTCACGATCATGGCAGTTACTCTTAAAATTTGGAAATTAGTTGTTACACCTTCTGTCGAAGCATGAACGCACTATGCAATCTTTGTTGCTACTATCTTTAGTTTCTGAACAAGAGGTGCTGCCTCCTCTCTCAATGCTTCGGCGCACGCGTGTTGCGCTTGACGACTTCATACTTAGTTTGTGAACAACGTGTTTCCCTCCTCCTAGGGTGTTGATCCGTACGCGCTGCCCTTGGAAGTGATACTTTTCAAAACCCGGTTAGATAGTGATCTTCTTGCCTTTCAAGGTTCGGGTCAGGGTCAAGGTCGACTTAGCGTCGTCACTGTCAACAATAGTCTTACTTGATTAGAAATAAAGTGATTCAACTTTGAGATTCGTCCCTTGAGCAACTCCAAGTGATCTGAGTTTACTGCTAGTAGCGAGTCGTTGAAGGCTCTTTCCCACAACAAACGGAAAGATGTTGAGGTTTGGACTCGCTTGTCTGCCCTTTCTGCCCCCGTGTCGAGGGATCGGATCTCGGAGGAGGAGCCGCTTGGAGCGAGAATATTTCTTATGTTACTGATCTTCCATTGAACTTGTTATATCTATCCTTCTTGTTTGCTTCTTTGTTGGAAGTATTGCTGAGGGATCGCGCGCGTGCTGAGGGATTGCGCGCGTGTTGAAGGGTCACACGTATGCTTGTTCGCTTTGCCCCCGTGCGTCTTGCTTGCTTTACCCTTGTGAGTATCATTCTTTACTCCTGTTATAGGTTGTTTGCGCGTTCTTCGGTCCTCGTTCCTTGTTAAAAATGGAACTATTTGTAAATCGATGTGGGTATTACCACTCTCTTAACCTTTTGTATTTTTTCTCCAAGAAGCATGATGTTTTTTGTTATGCAATGGCTGGAGCGAACAAGAAAGCTCGTTGCTTGTATTCTAAGGTTGTTCGATTGAAGGCTTCTGCCTTTGTTTGATAGGCTCGAGTTGTAACTCTTGAATCCGAGATGACTATCCTTCGCAAGAAGGTTGCTGATGATAGCGAGGTGCGCAATTATTCCGCAATGACGTCTAGACAGGCGTTGGTGTCTTGATGTATGATTTATGCAGGGTGTGTATACTCTTGCCCTCGTATTTCCGTTTGGTCAACTTGGTATATTAGACAGGCGTTCGTGTAGCACCCTTGCGCACTCAAGGTGCGGTTTCACATCGTGCTAATATTGTGTTCGTTGACGATGATGTTTGAATCGCAACTTGTATGATGTTAGCCCTTGTTTATATAGGCTTGGTATTGTGGAAGTGTTCGCGATAATGGTCGAACCTTGAAACTCTTCATAGAGTATGTGAATAGACATGTATGTCCTGCAAGCATTGACTAATATACATGTATAGGTGTTAGTACCATAATTATATATGTATCGTTACCCTGGATAGTCGCGCATTGCCATGTTGGTCATGCGTGTAGATGTCGTTTAGGCGTGTATATAAAGGTCGTGTGGGCGCGTACGTAAGGGCCGTATAGGTTATGTAGATGTTGAGTGGATTATACCACTTGCATGTTGTACTAGGTTGGTTGTGTTTGCTCTACCAAGCTTTGTACATAGTTGTTGTTCCCCATGTCTGGGTTGAGGTTACGCCGGGTGTTATTCCCTGAACCTTTTATATATACGTTTGACGTTTTCGAATAGACCTGTCATGATCATAGTATAAATGCATGATAACTCTTTAGTAGTATTTCATACCTTCCGTTACCATAGTTGTCCATATACATTGGACTTGCATGATAGGATAAAAATCCTTGTTGTAGTGGATATAGCATCCGTAGCTGCGAAAATAGGAAGTGCGTCGCTAAGTGTCATGAGTGCCCATCTTGTTTTAAACCCAAGGAATGGCATGATGAGCGTATCGAGTACTTGCCGTGTATATAGGTAGTAACACGCAAGACCATAGGATAGTAATGCACTTGGTGCTGGCGCTTGGCACGAGGGCACTTGGCACGTAGTAGAGTTGTCTTAACGAGGCAAGACCTTAGTTTATACCGTCTCTTAGTTCCACTCTAAGGCGACGTTGTGACAAGACACTACTTGTACTATACTATGCGTTCAGTTGGGCACACCCCGCGTGACGTTGTTGCAAAGCTTTCCATGGCTAGACCCGTACTTACTTTGCGATGCTACTACGCCTCAAATTGGTTAACCCAAGGGGCGGAACAGAGGTCGTATCAATAAGCCTTGTAGTTTTTACCTTCTCTTAAACCATTTCAAGGCGACGTTGTGGCAAGACAATACTTGCTCTATGCTATGCGTTTTTCCATCCGTCATTTGGGCACACCCCGCGTGACATTGTTGCAAGGCTTTCCGTGGCTATTCCAGTACTTACCCTGCGATGCTACTGCACCTTTCCAGGGTAAGTCCATAAGGGCTGTACAAGACCGCGTTAGAGCGACTTGCAGTTTTTTTCGTCTCTTGGTCCACTCCAAGGTGACGTTGTGGCAAGAAACTACTTGCTGAATTTAGTGTGTTTTATTCTGTTATATGCTCACGGGCAAAATAACGTTGTACAAGACACGACTTGTAAGGTTGGTGAGTTTTTCAAACAGGGTGTACTCCAGCTAGCGAGTATCAACCTGCGATGGGAAAGCATACTTTGTAATAGCATGGGGTTTCCCTCTAACGAGAGGATGTCGCGCCATGATGTATCAACCCGCGATGGGGAAGCATACTTTGTAATAGCATGGGGTTGTCGTCTAACAAGAGGATGTCCGCCATGACGGGGTGATCAGTCCCTTTGAATGTTGCCGCATCCTGTTTTAAACTCAGGGAATGGCTATGAACATGAGGATTTGCCTCTAACGAGAGGATTTCGCAGCATGCCATTTTTTAGTTGTGAGCATGGGGGTTGCCCTCTCAAGGAGGATGTCGTAGCATGTCACTTGTGGATAAATCTTGGTTTGAACTCAAGATGTAATTTGTTGTCGACGCTATTTGGAGTAGTCGTCGTTATAGATAGAGAGCGTTTATATGCTCATTGTTTAGGTTGATAATAGATATGCCGATGTTGTATAATATAAGTTGTTTGTTGTACATAGCGCGATAGCTTGTATTGTTGATGCGAGTAACATGCACGTAGTTTGTTACTTGGCGTAATTCCAAATTAGTATGTATGATGTAGTGATGTACCTACGAAAATACGTTGATTTCATTAGATAGTTGTTGCAATTACAAAGTTGCAAATATATGGAGTTATGAATCTCTTTCAAGTAATGCATGTAATGAGCCTGATACGAGGACTCATTGGTTGTGTTGGAAACTTCCCTAGGTGCGGACGCGTCAGGTGCAAACGCGTCAGGTGCGGACGCGTCAGGTGCGGACGCGACAGGTGCGGACGCGGAACTTTTTCAAGTACCCCCTGCTAAATGTTTATAGGGAAGTTTTTTGTCAGCCGTGATGTTAGATTCTTTGAGAATGTGTTCCCCTTTTCTGGTAGTAAATCTGATCCTATACCTCTTTTTTTACAAAGAAGACATTATTCATGATAAAATCAACGGTGGTGTAAATATTACTACTGACACACCCGTGATTGAGTTGGATTAGATGGATGATACATATGATGCAAGTGATGCAACTAACATTGCTGATGTTGAATTTCCAGATGCTTCTGCATATGATGATGATATTATTATCTCTGATGCCCCTTTCATAAGAAAATCTTCTCGTGAAAGAAAACCCCCAATTTGGATGACTTGTGTGATTACATCATTAATGTTGAATCTACTTCTAATCCCTTAAATCAGATTATTGGCTATAATGACGTTTCTTCTGTTTATTATTGTTACATGACAAATATTTCTAAGTTGGTGGAACCTAGTAGTTTTTAGGATGCACTCAATGATGATGGGTGGGCCAGATCAATGCAGGATGAGGTGTCTCTGCCTTGGAAAATAATGGGACTTGGGAATTGGTCCCACTCCCATAAGGTAATAAGGCTATTAGTTGTAAGTGGGTATAGAAATTGAAATATAATTCTGATGGTAATCTTGAACGTTATAAAGAACGTTTGGTTGCTAAAGGTTATAGACAAAATCATGGTATTGATTATTTTTGGAATTTTTCTCATGTGGTGATAATGAATACTGTTAGAACTGTGTTAGCTCTTGCCTCTGTTTATAATTGGGCTCTTTATCAAATGAGTGTTTTTAATGCCTTTTTACAAAGTGATTTGGATGCGGAAATCTATATGAATTTGCCTCAAGGGTTTAGTAATCAGAGCGGGATGGTTTAGTTTGCAGATTACATAAATCATTATATGGCCTTAAACAGACATCAAGGCAATGGAATAAGAAACTTACTGATTCTCTTATTAGTTTTGGTTATTCTCAGTCCATGTATGACTATTCCTTGTTCACTAAACATGAGGGCTCATAATGATTTTTTTTTTACTTGTTTGTGTTGATGCTCTGTTAATTACAGGCAATAATGACAAGTTAGTGACTCAAACGAAACAAGTTTTAGAAACTAGTTTTAAAATGAAAGACTTGGGAGAATTACAATATTTTCTTGGAATTGAAATTGCTCGTTCTGAAAAAGGCATTGTTCTTTCAAAAAGGAAAAGGAAGTATCTTTGTGTTGATCTCTGAGGTAGGATTGGCTAGTGGTAAGACACCTAAGACTCCTATGGAGTTTAATTCCAAACTTACAAGCCTCAAGTATGATAACTTTGTCAAACAAAATCAGAATGATAATGTTTTGTCTGATATTACTTCCTACAGAAGGCTCATTGAAAAATTGCTTTATCTGACTATATTAGGTCTGACATAAGCTTTGCTGTGCGGAATTTAAGTCAGTTTCTTAAGGCACCAAAACAATCCCACTATGATGCAGCACTTCGTGTTGTTAGATACATTAAGTTTGAACCTGGTAAGGGAGTTCTTCTCCCCTCCTTTAGCAATCCTGAATTATCAGTTTTTTGTGATTCAGACTGGGGGAACTGTGTAGAAACTAGGAGGTCACTTACAGGTTATTGTGTGAAATTAGGTGATTCTCTTGTTTCTTGGAAAGTAAAAAGGGTTTATAGGTCTTTTGGTACTCTATGTTTGCCCACTTTTGGTTTTTGGTACCACATATTTGGTTTTGCCTATTTTTGGTACCATACGTTTGTCAATTGTATACTTTTGGTCCGACTGTTTGTTGACCGTTAACTGGTCAGGTGACTTGCACATGCCTAGCCACAAGTTTTGATTTTTTTTCAGGTTAGTCCTCAAATTTTGTATCCTAACTTTGTTATTTTTGCAATTTAGCTCTTAAACATTCTCAACCGCAACCTAGGACTAAATTGACCTATCCATGGGTCGGACCATGGCTAGGGTCGCCAGACCTAAAATATTTAAGGGCTAAATTGCAAAATTAAAAAGTTAGCACATAAATTTGAGGACTAAACTGTAGAAAATCTATATTTGGGGCTAGGCATGTGTAAGTCACGTGACTATTTAACGGTCAACTCTAACAGTCAACTAACGGTCGGATCAAAAGTATTCAATTGACAAACGTATGGTACCAAAAAAATGCAAAACCAAACATGTGGTACTAAAAGCCAAAAGTGGGCAAACATAGGGTACCAAAAGAACTATAAACCCAAGTAAAAAGCATGACAAAATTTCTAAATCTTCTGCTGAAGTTGAGTATAGAAGTATATGTTATGCTGTATATGAGGTTGTATGGTTAAGGGGTTTACTAGTTGAACTTGGATTTGTTCAAACTGTTGCCTTGAAATTATTTTGTGATAACAAAGCTGATGGATATCTGCCCAATTCGGGTTCGTATTTACATTTCGGACTTCGTAAACACGTCAAAATCACATAAACGGATCAAAACACGTTCCCGAGGGTCAAATCGGTCCAGACGCACGATACACGCGTCCGGACCGGACCTCCGGGTTGCCTTGGCAATCCGGAGGATTCTGGATTGCCCTAGGCGACCCGGATCACACCAGGATTGCCCAATTCGACATGATCCGAGTCGTCGTCTGCAGCATGTGTGTTCCATTTATGTTCTTACACTAAGTTAGAGTTTTCCAATAGCCAACCTTGATCAAACCAGACGGCGGTTCACACTTTCTTTTAAACCGGCATCGAACCGCGCAAAAATCGGTGTCAGTTCTAAGGTTTCCTATAAAAGGAGCCTAGACCACTCATTTTACACTTTATCTTCACTTGAGATTGGCTTAGGAGCTCTGACTTCTCTCTAGTTTTCTCTCTCTAGAGTTCTTATTGAAGCATCGGAGAGGGCTCAACTAGCACCCCCCCCCCCCTCTCCGTGCTAGTTACTGCCTCGTGTGTAGGTTCGGACAGTGAACGCGAAGCAAGGTGCGCGAGTAGAAGGACCTAACACGGTGATCAACCCGAAGATTCGACAGTTCGTTACATCAAGCGGGTCTGGACGAAACATTTGGTGCCGTCTGCGAGATTCAAGCAAATATTCATTGCTCGCCTTCAAGAGCTAAGCAACCAAATCAAGAATAAGCACAGGTCGGAGCTTACCAAGGAGAGGTACATTGATCTACCCAAAAGACATGCACAGACCAACACTGGAATGCTGCGCTGTGTTACTACGTCACTGGAACCGTCACCGTCGCGATTGCGCGTACAGCTGCTGCAGCAATCGCTGCTACCACCACTCTTGTGACAGTGTTCACCACTATAGTAGCAACCGCTGACATGTTTGTCGTTGTAACCGCTGTTACAGCCAACCTTTGACATTCGTCTACAAGTGTTCGCTATCATTACTACAGTACGCGCACACCGATGGCAAGCGCGCGCATCCGTGTCCTTACAACACACCCAAGCCAAGGGTAGAGGAGAGATCGACATCTGACAACGCACAAGTAGGAAACCAATTTGCAACACTTCCTACGAGGGATGTTCCAATACTCGGCAATCAAGGGAAGCCTCAACACCGGGAGAAGGAGATTGTGACACAACAACGCGCTCTGTCGCGTCCGCGCCCGGCGCGTCCGTAAGAATCCTGGATTTTTCAAAAAAAATCCCCAACGAGAGCATGCGCTGACTACACCCATCCGACGTAGCCTCAAGGTTTCTAAATATCGCGCCGCGGTAATAAACAAGGAGGGAGCACCACTCAAGTGACAACGCCACCACCATTGCGGAAGATAGGAATTCAGGAGGGACTCCTATGTTACACGCACGCCTGTGCTAAACCTATCACGTGAGAAAATTTACAGAATTATCTCCAACATTCAGCAAGCTTACTCTCGTCAAACACATAAGAGGGTCGTACCACTCAAAACCCGTCACACAGACTCAACACCGTGAAGAGTCACGAGTGTATGAAGAAACACATCAACTAAACCAAGGCCTCATGGAATTGAACATATGAAGCGTACAACACAAAGCATACACACTATACTCAACAATGTGCGACGCGAGTCCGAGAAGGGAAGGGTTACTCTTACCCACTCCTAGCAACAAACACACTTGCATCAAAATGCAAGAAGAGAGGATAGTGAATTTACAAGTCTTCCTCAAGTATGAACATCGCTGAATGACAGTCACCGAGAGACACGCTCAACACTGAGCGATTATACTCTATCAAGAAACAACGGTGTGAATACCAAGCGACTTGGGGGGCACCAAGCTGACAAGTTCTTGGCATTCCACCGAAGTGAAGAAGTGAATCATTGCAAGAACACGCGGTACCGCTCCTCTAAGAAAATGCACAAACAAGGAATAAAACCTCAACATCCTATACGGATTGGCCCCAATAAGGAAACACCAAGAATCGCCCTCGAAGGACGATCTCTTCTTCTTTAACAAGGTCCATGTAACACGCGTTACTGCCAAGAGTAAACTCAGGTATGAGGTAACAACTCCACAACAGTACTGTTATGAATAAAACAGACCACTCGAGTAGGATATCTACTCAGGGTAGCCTGATTTAGTCAAGGCAAAATCCAAGCTGAACGGAACAAACTAGTCGCGAATAGTCTGATCCAGTCATATTGGCATTGCAGGCGATAAAGCCATATGAGGAGACTTATAACTCCACTTTATTCCCTAACCAATATATATCTCGAAGTATTGCAACTAGTTTGAGACAGGTTATATGTACATCCAAGAGATGTTTCAACAATACACCCTATCTAGGGAACAACACTAGGTGGAGCTGTATGCAACACTCTCTGCAATTCTCTATCTAAGAACATTCTACTTAGGCATCTAAGCCAAGTAATGGTCGTTTTATATTATTTGCATCATCATAACAAGTCTTCAAGTTAACTATAACTTGCGACATCTCGGCGAGCATTCTAATCAAACATCAGCTCTTACCTTGGAAATAATATCAAGTAACGATCGTACATATGCGTGTTCATCACGCTAAGGAAACAACGACGCGTATCGACTAAAGGACGCATACAGCAATGCATAGTCTCTCTTTATACATACATATCCACCAACACATTATTAGAATATGTGGAGAGGAGGGTTAAACCATAAGTAATATAGAATGTGAATGTATAAATGATTCAGCCAAGTATTACATGTTAGGAGACTACTATATATAGGAGTGTAATCCTAACTAACTAAGTTAACTATACAAGTCAACCTAAGGTACCATATATCTATACAAGTATGAGTACCTATCTATGTATGTACAAGTATGTACATCTATATTCCCCCATCTTTTCCTTCTTCTTCCTTTTAAAAGAAATAAAAGGAAAATTTGAGAGAAAAGTTCGATGATGAATGAAATTCCAAGGTCCAATCAAAACCCCGTCTTCAAATTGCCAGGGTACATTTAAACCCGGTCTTCCAAAATGCCAATGTACATTTAAACCCGGTCTTCCAAAATGTCAAGGTACATTTAAACCTGGACTTCACAAAATGGCCCCTCGAAAATCCAATTTCGGAAAATGGCCCCAAACTTAAGAACTGCTCTCAAAACAGCCCCAAACTTCACAAAAGCTTGCAAAGAAGACCCCAAAATCTTCAAAATCCAGCAAAAATTGCCCAAACTTCGAAATTATGTGCAGTGCATATGCGGGTGCACCGGGGTGCACAGGAGGACCAAATGCAGACTACGAAACCCGGTGTACGCAGGGAGCACGGCACAGCAGCCAAAGGTCGCGGGTTCGAAACCAGCGAAACACACGATTTCCAGAATATGAAGATCTGGGCAAAGTATGAATATCTTCAAATCTTCGTCGAAATTCCCAGGTGTTCATCATAGAACCCAGGCAAACCAGCTCTAATTCGACGCAAATCACTGCAATCAACCACCAAATCAACACAGGACCAATCACTGCATCAAATACGCACTGAAACCTGAAGAAAAAAAACGATCCAAAAGACTCCTTCGATCAAGTGATTGCTGACTTTTATAATCCATAAGGACAGCACATTTGTGCCAAATCTAACCAATCTTGTAGCTTGAATCGACATATTGGAGCCTCGAATCCAGCAGGAGCATCATGGCGCATAAAAATCAATCCAAACGCATCATATAAACATGAATCCAAGTCGAATTTGAAGAAATTGCATGAGCATTAAAGCAGCGCCAAGAACAGAGCAACAACACACCATATGCGAATCAAAATTAGACAAATCCACAGCAACAATCACCAAATTGGAGCTCAGAATCAATCACAGAGCCCAATGCGAAACCAAATCGATCCAAATCTCAGCATATAATCGAGCAATCAGCTCGAAATTGAAGATCAAACTTCAACCAGTAAATGGCGCTAAAACTGAGATTGAATCGGAATTACCAACAAACTCCACAGAAGAATTGCAATGATGCAAAGAGAGCAAATGAAGTGCAGAATCGAAGCAAAGCTCTCCAAATCAATGAGAATCGAACCTCACAGAAGCTGCCAGAAACAGAGCAGCAGCAGAATGAAGAACAACTAGTAGAATGATGATCCAAAAGGAGAGAATCAATCCAGCAGAGATGTCGATCTCAGAAACGAGAATCAAATCCAGATTGAATCCAGATCACAGGATCAAACAAGAATCGATGAACAGTTCTTCAAATCGATGAAACAATAACGCAGCAACAAGCTGAAGAACAGCTGCAGAAACTGAACTGCTGATCCAAAATAATGGAAATCTTCAATCCAAGTAGCAATAATGAGCAGCAGATCCACGAAATGCAGAAGCAACAACTTGATCTTCAATGTAATCCAAAGAATCGATGCTTGATCCTCAAGATCCAAGCTCAAATCGATGCAAAATCCTCTCGAAAAAGTGAAACCGAAGCTGAAAACCACACCTCTGATACCATATTAGAATATGTGGAGAGGAGGGATGAACCATAGGCAATATAGAATATGAATGTATAAATGATTCAACCAAGTATTACATGTTAGGAGACTACTATAAATAGGAGTGTAATCCTAACTAACTAAGTCAACTATACAAGTCAACCTAAGGTACCATATATATACAAGTATTAGTACATATCTATGTATGTACAAGTATGTACATCTATACTTGGACTCCAAGTCATAAAGTCTATAGCATTTTTGAATGTCATAATAACCCATAAAAAAAAGAAGGGATCACCCTGTCAGCTAATTTGTCTATAACCAAAATCTTTTTTGCAAGACAGTGACATCCAAAAACTCTCAAATGATCAATAATAGGTTTATTTTTAGAAAAAAAAAATTCCAAATGAGATTTTCCATCCAGAATATGTGTGGGCAGCAAATTAATCAAATAACACGCAGTTAAGACACATTCCCCCCAAAATTTGTTTGGAAAGTTCGTAATTTCAAAGCCCTAGTCATTTCAATAACGTGTCTATGTTTTCTCTCAACCCTACCATTTTGCTGAGGTGTGTATGAGCAGCTTGACTGATGGATTATACCCTTTGTTTTGAATTTTTTTTTGAAGATGATCACTAAAGAATTCACCACCATTGTCACTTCCAAAAACTTTTATCATTTTTCCAAATTGGGTATAAACCATCTGAACAAAGTGTTTTAAGAAAGGGTTAAAGATACTTTTCATACCACATGTTTGGCCGAATGTGGCTTTTAGTACCGGATGTTTGGTTTTGTATACTTTTGGTACCAAACGTTTGAAAAAATGTGGCTTTTGGTACATCCGTTAGTTGGCCGTTAATTTTTTCCGTTAAGTGACATGTGCAAGTCACGTGATCAACCCTAAACTTTCGATTTTATTCAATTTAGTCCCTCAAATATATTCATAACTTTTAATTTGTTTAATTTAGTCCCAAAACTTCAAAATCAATTACAATTGAATCATCGAACCCAATTGACCTAGCCGGACCTAGCCTAGGGCTAGGTTCGAACCTGGGTTGGGTCGGTCACGTGACTTGCACATATCATTTAACGGAAAAACTAACGGATGTACCAAAAACCACATTTTTTCAAACGTTTGGTACCAAAAGTATACAAAACCAAACATCCGGTACTAAAAGTCACATTCGGTCAAACATATGGTATGAAAAGTACCTTTAACCCTTTAAGAAATCTGCTACATCACTCTTAAAATGCACAAGGTAAACTCAGGTGACACGAGAATAATCATCAACCAAGGTAAAAAAGTACATTTTCTGATCAAAAGTAGCAGTATGATAGGGTCCCCAAACATCACTATGCACAAGATCAAAGATGGAATATGCTCTTTTATTATAAGTAGGAAAACTATTTCTGGTGATTTTGGTTAAAGGGCAAACAATGCAATCACTAATTACAAGATTCTTATTCCTAACAGTTACAAGTGGTTCAATGTGTTGCAATGCTTTCATAGAGGCATGCCCTAATCTTTTATGCCATAAATGGACAGAAACCTTATTCAAACTATTTAAAGTCGTAGGTATATCAACTTTGCTATTGGGACTGAAGAAATACAGACAAGATTGTTGTCTACCACATTTGAATGAAAAATAGCAGTGCAGTTCAGGTATTTTGTTAACTGAGAAATTGATATTAGATTAGAGGGTTAAAGGTACTTTTCATACCACATGTTTGGCCGAATGTGGCTTTTAGTACCAGATTGTTTGGTTTTGTATACCTTTGGTACCAAACGTTTGAAAAAATGTGGTTTTTGGTACATCCGTTAGTTGGTCGTTAGTTTTTTTTCCGTTAAATGACATGTGCAAGTTACGTGACCGACCCTAAACTTTCGATTTTATTCAATTTAGTCCCTAAAATATATTTCTAACTTTTAATTTGTTTAATTTAGTCCCAAAACTTCAAAATCAATTCCAATTTAACCATTGAACCCAATTGACCTAGCCGGACCTAGCCTAGGGCTAGGTCCGACCCTGGTTCGGGGTCACTGGACCCAGCCAACCCTGACCCAGGGTCGTACCTAGCCCTAGGCTAGGTCCGGCTAGGTCAATTGGGACCTAGCCTAATTTGGGTCGAATTTGATCTAGGTCCCCATTGACCTAGCCGGACCTAGCCTAGGGCTAGGTCTGACCTTGGGTCAAGGTCGGCTGGGTCTGGCGACCCAAACCCAGGTTCGGACCTAGCCCTAGGCTAGGTCCGGCTAGGTCAATTGGGTTCGATGATTCAATTGGAATTGATTTTGAAGTTTTGGGACTAAATTAAACAAATTAAAAGTTATGAATATATTTGAGGGACTAAATTGAACAAAATCGAAAGTTTAGGGTCGGTCACGTGACTTGCACATGTCACTTAACGGAAAAAACTAACGGCCAACTAACAGATGTACCAAAAGCCACATTTTTTCAAACGTTTGGTACCAAAAGTATACAAAACCAAACATCTAGTACTAAAAGCCACATTCGGCCAAACATGTGGTATGAAAAGTTCCTTTAACCCTAGATTAAAAGTGAAATAGAGTAAATATAAAATATTTCTCAGTATTCTTCTATCACCAAAAATATAATCTCCTATCCCAATAACTTTAGAATTTAAACCATTTGGTAATTGGACTTTGGTGTTAGAAAGAGTTTTAAAGTTGTTTAACCAGCTTAGCACATGTGCACAATATCCAATGATTTTCTTTATCATAGTGTGAAATAGGAGAAGATATACATGTTGCAGTAACATTGCCATCATCTGAGGTGGTTGTAGTAGCAATAGATGATGTATTGCCTCCATACCTCTTTATGAGAATATCAAATTGCTCAGTAGTAAGGGTGATGTTGTTGGATTACATGGCTAAATACTACAGAAACTCAGAAACGGTACATGCTAGTAATCACAATTACGCAGCGGAAGATGTGCACATACCTTAAACGCTTTCCATAGTCCCAAGATCTTGCTGAGGGAGTTCCCGATCCACCAGACGGAACCCGTAGAGGTTCTTGTTAAGGAAGCCCTACGCGGTATAGTCTCCACAGCATAGCCTCTGATTGATTCTTGGCAGGGACAGATCTCCGGAGTGTTTGCTCAAAGAAAATTGGCACACCCTTGGTGGTGAAGGCGGTTCGCCCGAAACTAGGGTTGCTAGGGCAGGAAGGTTTTCTCTCAAATTACAACAAATGAGGAATTGTGAATTACCCTAATAAAACCCCTAACACTCCCTATTTATAGGAGGAGAAAAGTGGACAAAAGTTCACTTTGCCCACACCTAGTTTCGGCCGGCCATTGTGTACAAGGGAGGCCCAATTTTGGGCCTCACGTGTCAATTGGGATTTGGGTCTAGCCTAATTTCCCTAATGTGACATTTACCCAATTGTCTCAGGTAACATATACATATTAATGGGCTTCCATTTACGGCGCCCAATCACCATATGCTAACAGCTCCCACTCGTCGGAATGGGAGGGTGCCTGTTAATGTATTGTTGTCCAAATCGCATCAACATTTCATTCTTTCGATCTTGCCCCTGCTTCCGAATTGTTCATACGAGGTTTGCCGTGCGACCGGCGGATACGACAGCTTTGTTCTACTCATCTGTTAAGAGTGTTGTAGCGCAAGTGGAACGTTGATTCCTTATTTCCAATCAACCTGTTAAAAACATTAAATTGTACCGCGATGTATCCTAGGTCAACGGTTAATTCTCCAATTGCCTAGTTTCCACATATGAATACTTCTCCAAGGCATCCGCACAAGTATTCACAACCTTCAACTAATATCCGGCTGGTGGCCACCTAGTGAATACACGAGTCGATGAATTACAGGTGAACTTGACCATCCCCATCGCTCATATCCTTAGTCAAACCCAACCGGTTTCCAAAGACGTGGTCACTTGGCCTTTTTCTACAGCACTACGCTCGTACGCCGAGAAGGGAACATTGAGCCTGACCTTAGATATGAGTTCAGAGTCCATGAGGATACTTCGGGTGCCTCTTCAAAAGTCTCCTGGGATCAAACACACGCTCGAGGTGAAGAAGTTTGCGCCCATCCGAATCTCGAGGATTCTACCTAGAATAACCGAGCCTGACCCCTTGGTCGAATATGGCACGCGTAGTATGAAGCACGCATCGATAGCATACCCAAACATTGTCAGAAGGGGGATATGTCAACAATGCTATCGCAGAATTTTCATATGGCCCAGAATGTGGTGAATGACGAACAGAGTTCATCACGGCGATGTGCAAAACGAAGATCATGTCGTGTTACTCTGAAACCAAATGATCATTTTGCTTAACCAAGTTTATCCCCTTGTTCTTAGCCAGTCTTGTTACGGTAGAAGTCTCCCTCTTCTACAAGACGACCGTGCATGTGTGACAAGGCAAGGCCCACATTCGACATAATTTAGGTAGAGGATTGCGTCCTACTACGACTCAGTTTATAGACCGTAAAATCCGATGTAATCAAACATTATGACGTCGATGAATCATAAACTCGATTTGCAATTCTCTCATTTATTAAAAAAAAAAAATGTAACTTTCAATTATCAAAATGATATCACAGATACATGCCCACTTTTAAACCCTACGTAATCCAAGCAGTTTAACGTGCTTTTGAAATGACTATTTGCGTAATGGTTTAGTTAATTGGTCTGCTACCATTTCATCAGTGGCGAGTATTCTAAAGTGATTATACTGTCTTCTACCATATATTTTGCATAATTATATTTCACATCAATGTGTTTAGTCCTACCATGGTACTTTGGATTCTTAACTTCCGCAATAGCTGCCTGATTGTCAGAGTACACCTTCACAAGCTTGCTCCCGACATCGTAATCAAGCAGTGCAGTAAGAAGCCTTTTCATCCAGACTGCTTCCTGTGAATTTTTGGAGAGAGCAACGAATTTCGATTCCATCTGAGACAGCGCGACACAAGATTGCTTCTTGCTCGTCCATGAAATGGCGGCATTAGCAAGGAGGAAAACTCCTCATGTGGTGGACTTACGGTCATCTGGATAGCCACCATGGTCGGCGTCACTGAAACCGGTCAATTCTAACTTCCAGCCCTCATAGCACAGTACGTAGTCGGCAGTAACTTTCAGATAACGTATAATCTGTTTATAGACTTTAAATGTTGATAGTCAGGGTCTGACTGGAATATTGCTACTAGACCCTGTTGGATTATGGTGACTAGACCTACATAAATGAAACCCTAGTTGCGGACCTAAAATCTGACCTAAGGCGAATTACGTTCTGAAAACGTGCAATTTTAAAAGAGTCGCCACTAGTTAATTACGGCTAACTAGACACCTATATTACCTAGGTAAAAAACAAATTAGCACCTAAGTAAATTAATTGGCCTGCGTTAAGAGATTTGAGTTCGGGGGTTCTGTTACGAATTAAAAAAAATATTTTTCTAATCACGCACTTTTGGTACTTAATTAACATGTTGGCCAAATTAAAAATTGAAGCATGCTTTTACGACGAATAAATCTATAAAGAAAACTAAACTAGTTTTTTTACGCGACATTGTTATTAACGATAAAACTGAGCATTTAAAATATTATTAAGCATCTAAAACTTCTAATTACGTTAAAATCAAAACGAAATTAAACATGCTCAAAATTATGACAAAAAATTACATGTCACATACATATTTACCGTATCACATGTTATCGACTTAATTTACATCTAACTATTTAATTAACATGGTACGATAATACCTATAATAATAAATCAGTAAATAATTAAATATATAAATAATAAATAAATAAAATAAAATAAAAACAAACAAACAAACAGCAGCACGGTTACCTGTGGGGCGGAGATGGCAGCGCAGCAGGATCCAGCGACGACAACTCGGGCTCCGGCGACGATGAACAGCGGCGCAGCAGCAGACAGAAACATCGGAGCTCCGGGAGGGCGAACTCCGGCGACGCGGGCGAGCTTTGGGCTGGGCGGTGGTCTGTCCTGGTGGCCGGCGGTACCGACAGCAGCAGCAGCAGCAGCAGGTAGGCCGGAGTTGACAGCAGCAAGGCAGCGTCTCGGTCTGGCAGAGCGGCGCGACGTGACCCCGGTGCAGGACGGGCGGACGGCGGCGAGGTCGACCGGAGCTCCGGCGACTGTAGGGGTGAGATAACCTCAAACGTGAAAAAAAAAACTTGGCACAAATTACGAAAAATAATGATATTTTATTCTGAATTTTTTCTGTGTATTTTTAACATAGAATAGGTACCTATTTATAGGTAAATTGACACCCAAAAATTAGGAAATCAATATTCCCTCAATATTCACCCTATTAAATCCGAAAATATATATATAAATATATATATTATATATTTTCTGATTTTTTACATCATATTTATTGCATATGTATTGTCCTAATTTAAACTGAGCCTATTTTTGGCAATCCCGTGACCTTCCATATTTAAATATTTCCTTTTTTAAACGCGTTACACATAACATTTTTAACATGTTACATACGTGTCGCGCGTACCAAAATTAGGTGTTTACAGCTTGCCCCTCTTTGGACGGACTCCCGTAGAATGCATTCGAGGGGGTTTGTCCAAAGACGAGTAAACACTAATTTTGGCTAGGAAGTATATCGTCTTCCGGGTCTTCAAGTCTCCAAGGTGGCCTTTTTATTGATGGTGCGAAAAATTAGAGCCTCTATCAGCGGTGCCCCTGTCGATAGTGCCTCCATTGGTATCGCAGAAAGTAGAACCTCCGTCGGCGGTGCCCCTGTTGGCGGTGCCTCCATTGGTAGTGCAGAAAGTAAAGCCTCCAGTGGCGTGCGAAAAAGTAAAGCCTCCAGTGGCGTGCAGTAATGTAAAACTTTTGGTGATGATTGGTAACAGAAGACCTCTACGTCAGGCAGTACCAACATCCTCTGGTGACTCCTCTAGTGGCGAGTGGTAACGGAAAAACCTCTACGTCAGACCGTACCGGAAAACCTCTGGTGATATCTCTGGTGGCGAAAGACCTCTACGTCAGATCGTATCGGAGAACCTTTGGTGATGCCTCTAGTGGCGAGTGTCGGAGATGAGCCTCTGGTGGCGTCCGTTGGAGAGGTGCCTCTAGTGGCATGACTTGCGAAGGCTGAATACTAAGGCTTCGTTCGTCGGGGTGACTCTCAGAAAGCCGGAACACTTCAGATCCTGATTGTCAGTTGTGACTTGTAGGAACAGACTGTAACAGTCCTACTCATCCTTTGAGTGGTGACGTGCGAGAGCAGACTGTAACCGTCCCGCTTGTCATGGTTTGACTTTGAATGTTTGTCCCTAATTTTTGCCTAAATTGCGCATGGTGCGACAACTTAGCGGGATCTTTTTTTATTTTTTTTTCTTGGGAATTTCTCTTTTTTCTCTCCTTTTGCCACAGTCGATTGAGAGATTTCCGACCGTGCCCCCTTATTTCCTGATTTTGCCTAGGCCGCCCTTTCGGGTTTTCAACCTAGCGGAAGCATTCTTTATTTGGTAGTCAATTTCGGGTTGACTGTGGCCCGTCATTTATTCTCGCCTCGACACGGGAGTATTTGTAGCCGTTTGAGGGTGGCTGTGACCCTTCTCTCACCTTCTTCAATGTTGCGGGAGCTTCTTTTGATTATAGCCATTTGGAGGGTGGCTGTGACCCTTTACAGTTTGAAAATCTCAGGTAAGTAGCTCAGGATGTGCTATGAAGCTTGTCGTCATCGCTACTTAAGGCCCTGGTTTTTTTTTTTTTTTTTACTCTCCTTTTACCATGACTGTCCTTTCAGATTTTCAATCATGCCTCTCATCCCTAACTTTTGCCTAAGTCGCCTTTACAGGTTTTCGACCTAGCGGGAAATTTCTTTTTTCTTTTTCTCTTTTTTTTTTTTTTACTCGGAGAAACTGCTCTTTTCAGGCATAATACCTTTTAAGCGCGTCTGCGTTGACTGGACTAGGAAGGTCTTGACCGTCCATATCCGTGATGATTAGCGCACCTCCCTTGAACACCTCTTTGACCACGTAGGGTCCTTCGTATTTTGGCGCGAACTTCCCTCGCGAATCAGGATTGATACGCAGTACTTTGCGCAACACCAGGTCCCCTGGTTGGAAATTACACGGTCGCACCTTCTTGTCAAAGGCCCTAGCCATCCGTTGTTGGTAACATTCCCATGACATAGTGCCGTGAGCCTCTTTTCGTCGATGAGGTTCAATTGTTCATACCTTTGTCTAGCCCATTCTGCCTCGTCGAGCCCTGATTCTGCCAGGATCCTTGGAGAGGGGATCTCCACTTCCACGGGTAGAACAGCTTCAGTTACGTACACGAGAGAAAACGGAGTTGCCCCTGTTGAAGTACAGATTGATGTTCTGTATGCCAAGAGTGCCCAAGGTAGCATATTATGCCAATCTTTGTATGTGACTGTCATCTTCTCAATGATCTTCTTTATGTTTTTATTCGCTGCTTCCACCGCGCCGTTCATCTGAGGGCGGTATGGGGATGAATTCCTGTGCTTGATCTTGAGTTGAACACATAAATCGTTTATCAACTTGTTGTTGAGGTTCTTGGCATTGTTCGTGATTATTGTCTCAGGTACCCCGTAACGGGCAACGATGTCTCTTCGTAAAAAACGCTCAAACGCTTTTGCAGTAACTGACGCCAGTGTGACAGCCTCTATCCACTTAGTGAAATAATCAATTGCCACAAAAATGAACCTGTGATCGTTAGATGCATTTGGCGAAATGGGACCGATCACGTCAATTCCCCACATTGAAAAAGGCCACGGAGAAGACATCGGGCGCAACTCATTTGGCGGCGCATGAATCTGACTAGAGTACACCTGGCATAAGTGGCATCGCCGGACGTGCTCCACGCAGTCTGACATCAGGGTAGTCCAAAAATAGCCCATCCTCATGGTTTTTCTCGCGAGCATGTGACCACTCATGTGCGGTCCACAGCTTCCTTCGTGGACTTCCTCCATCAATCGCTTCGCCTCTTCCGAACCTACACATCTCAAAAGGGTGGCATCAAAAGATTTTCTATAAAGAACCTCACCACTAAGAAAGTAATTGCATGCCATCTTGCGGATGGTTTTCCGATCCTTGCTACTTGCACCCTCGGGAAACTCGCCTGACTGCAAGTATCTCTTTATATCGAGGAACCAGGGTTCGCCATCTGATTCTTCAAGTGTGCAACAATATGCAGGACGCTTGTTTACTTCAATCTCGAGAGGCTCTATGGAATTCCCGTCCGAGATATTCACCATCGATGCGAGGGTCGCCAACGCATCTGCGAATTGATTTTTACTCCGAGGCATCTGTGTGAATGTTATTTCCTCAAATTTCTCGCTCAATTCTTCGATATGCTGATGATATGGTTGTAACTTGGGATCTCTTGTTTTCCATTCTCCCAAGGTTTGGAGAATGATCAGCATGGAATCTCCATAAACCTCCAATTCCTGTATCTTGAAATCAATTGCCGCTTGCAACCCGAGAATGCACGCTTCGTATTCCGCCACGTTGTTGGTGCACGGAAAAGTAATCTTTGCTGCTACAGGAAATTGTTGACCTTTTGGGGATACAAGCACTGCCCCTATACCACATCCGGTGCAGTTTGCAGCTCCATCAAAATACATTCTCCACATGCTTCCATTTCTGTCTCCTCCTCCACGTGAAGTATGTCGCTATCCGGAAGCTCGTGACTTGCTTGATGATCGGCATCAATGGGAAACTCGGCTAGATGATCTGCAATAGCATGCCCTTTTATAGAAGTACGAGGAATGAACTGTATGTCGTACTCAGCAAGCTGGACCTGCCATTTGGCGACATTCTTCATCAATGCCGGCTTCTCTAGTATGTATTTCAAGGGATTCAGCTTAGAAATGAGATGTATGGTATAATACAACGTGTACTATCGAAGTCGCTGCATCACCCATACTAATGCGCAACTTGTCCTTTCAACCTCCGTGTACTTGGCCTCTCCTTCAGTGAACTTCTTGCTGAGGTAATAAATGACGTGCTCTGTCTGGCCATCTTCATCTAGTTGCCCCAACATGCATCCCAATGAGCCTTTTCGAACCGCCAGATACAAAATGAGCGGCCGACCCGGAGTGGGCGGGACCAAAACCGGCGAATTGACGAGATATTCTTTGATTGACTTGAAGGCATGCTGACACTCTTCATCCCATTCGATCAATGCATTTTTCCGTAGGAGACGGAATAAAGGTTTACACTTGTTCGTCATATTGGCGATGAACCTCGCGATGTAATTCAAACGTCCGAGCAAACTTCTGACCTCCTTGACGGTAGACAGTGCTGGAAGGTCTAGTATCGCTTTGACCTTGTCGGGATCCACTTCTATACCCTTCTTACTGACTATAAAGCCCAGCAACTTACCGGATGTTACTCCGAATGTGCATTTTGCTGGATTTAGCCTGAGTTTAAACTTATTAAGCCGTTCAAAGAGCATCCGCAGGTTGACAAGGTGGTCTTCATCTTCGCGGGACTTCGCGATCATATCATCGACGTATACTTCTATCTGCTTATGCATCATGTCATGGAACAATGTCACCATTGCTCTTTGGTAAGTTGCCCCCGCATTCTTGAGTCCGAAAGTCATGACCTTGTAGGAAAACGTGCCCCACATTGTGATGAAAGTGGTTTTCGACTTGTCCTCTTCTGCCATCTTGATTTGATTGTATCCAGAGAACCCATCCATGAATGAGAACATGTTGTGTCGTGCCGTGTTATCGACTAACATGTCAATATGAGGGAGTGGAAAGTTGTCCTTCGGACTAGCCTTGTTGAGGTCTCGATAATCAACACAGACACGAACACGACCATCCTTCTTCGGTACAGGGACAATGTTGGCGACCCACTCGGAGTAGTTGCACACCTCAAGGAACCCCGCGTTAATCTGCTTGATGATCTCTTCCTTGATCTTGAGGAGTAACTCTGGACTCTGCCGCCTTAAATGTTGTCTTTTGGGTTTGAACTTCTCGGTATCTATGGGCAGAGTATGTTGCACAATTGCTGTGTCTAAACCTGGCATGTCAGAATATGACCAAGCAAAGATCTCTTTGTACTCGTCTAGTAGCTCGATCATCTGGGCTTTCTGAGAAGGATCAAGGGCTGCCCCAATTTTGAGCTCTCGGGGTTCTTCCTTCGTACCGATGTTAACTATTTCGATAGTTTCGACAGTTGATGGCTTTCTCTCTTCGAATCTATCGAGGTTCTCTCTTATTTCGATCGGAACATAGTCATCATTATATTCCTCTGATGGAATCGCATCGTCATGGTTTTCGTGTTTTCTTGTATTTTTCCTACGGTAAGGAAAATAACCGGAATCAATGCGAATTTGATGAGAAATAAATGAAAATGAGTAAAATTTGAAATAAAGGGATTTATTTATATTGATAAGATCATGATAATATCCCTCTTTCCAATGCAGGGCTCATGATCTTGCCGCGCAAAGGAGTACAACGGAAACTCATAAATCTTACTCATCGCTAAGCGAAAGAGCATAAACTGGAATCGAAAACCAATTGGTGATTGCTTCTCCTTCAACAAATGGTCGGACATAGACGCCTGGGGGAACTTCTTCGAGGATGGCTCCAACTGTGGTGTCGGTGATGAACAATCCAGCCATACCTTGTAATGCTTCATCTTCATCAGTTCGAATGACCTGAGGTGGCCCTGGGAAAGTCACTGACAGTGGCGGAATGTTCATAGGCCTCCACCTTCTAGCGAATCGTCCCCTCTGGAAACCCATCAGTTGTTGCTCCCCATGTGCACTTTGATCATCTTCTTTGAACGGGGAATACCCTAGCCCGTATCTGCACATACTTTCCTTCAGCTGGAGTGGACGCGGGATTCCTTGACACCTGATACCCAGGCCTTGACCCGGGATGAAATTATTCTTCAACATGAACCTTCCTACCATGATGTCTGCTTTGCTCAGTGTTGGCTCTCCCCAATCCCTGATGACGGAGATTAGCTCAAAGGAATGGTATGCGGGTGGCTCATCTCCACTAGTGTTGATGACAGGGACCGCCGTTTCCTGATAGATGTTGTGATCACCTTCTCCCCTGATTTCCACAAGGCGATTATCGATCACGTACTTCAACTTCTGGTGTAAGGTGGATGGAACCGCCCCAGCCGCGTGAATCCACAGTCTTCCCAAGAGAAGACTGAAAACATTTGGGATATCCATGACCCTGAAAGTGACATCAAAAACATTAGGACCAATCTCGAGTTGCAACTCAATCTCTCCATAAACTTCCTTTCTCGTGCCATCAAAAGCTCGAACTGCCGACTTGCTCGTACGGATATGGGACATGTCAATCTTCATTTGCTTGAGCGTGGATAATGGGCAAACATCGACTGTCGAGCCACCATCAACCATGACCTTCGAAAGCACGAATCCGTTACACTTGCAGACAATGTGGAGGGCTTTCACATGGTTCCGACCGTCGACTCCTAGATCATCATCCCATAAATAGATCTGGTTCGAGAATATAGAGCCAATAACATTACCCATCTGTTCAGCAGAAGTCTCCTTCGGCACTAACGCTTCTTTGAGCACATTCATGAGAGCTTCACGGTGACTTTCTGAGCTTAAGAGGAGCAAGCAATGAAATTTGAGCCGGAGTCTTGCGGAGCTGATCAATCACTTTGTCTTCTCCTTCCTTCATGAACTTTACAAAGTCCACAATTTCTTCGTCAGTCACCTTCTTCTTCGGTGTTACTTCTACAGCCTTATCTTTAGCAACATCCTCCATGTACGAACGACCCGAACGTGTCATGATCATAACATGATCGTCTGGTTTTGCCACTCCGACTATCTGAGCTTCGTAATTCCAAGGACCTCCTTGTTGCTTTCATATTGGAAAGGAGTCGGGCCCTGCATCACTAGTGGCAACCTGGCCGACTGTTCAGGCACGTAATTAAGTACGAATGGCGTGATTACTGCAATAGCGACATCTTCTGATGACTCCTCTTCGAGACAGATCATGTTGATGGATGATGATGAACCAGCATTGTGCTGCGGCAAAGGGTTTGTCTTGACATTAGGAGGAGGGATTGGGTTGAGAATAAGGAGCTTATTGTCAATGAGGTCTTGAATCATGTGTCTCAGACGGGTGCATTTCTCTATCGAGTGTCCAGCTATTCCCATGTGGAACTCGCATCTCGAGTTTGGATCGTCGTTGAGTACTCTCGAATCTGGCCTCATTAACTCGGGGCCAATGAGATTTTGTTTCAACATCTTCTGGTACACCTCAGCCATTGACACAGGTAAAGGGGTGTAGGCCCTTGTTTCCCTCTGCCTGAAATTAGCTCGATTTGCTTGCCCGCCCGTAAAGGAGGGTTGTGGAGTCGGGGGTACTTGAGTCACTGGCTGAGCCGTGGGGGTTGTCAACTGCATCGGGTAGACTGCGCCTATAGTTGCATCTTTCTGGAGCGGCTTTTTGGCGCCACCTTTTTTTAGACCATCTCCTTGGTAGCCTTTGAGAGGATCTTCAATCTTCCCCATTCGGATTCCTTGCTCAATCATCTCTCAGGATTTCACCAGGTCGGCAAAATTTGCAGAAACATGTCCCAATAAATGGGAGTAGTAAGCTCCCTTTAAAGTTCCGATGAACATAGATACTGCTTCTGTGTCTTCCAGTGGTGGTCGGACTCCAGCGGCCTTCTCCCTCCACGACTGCATGTAGTTTCTGAAGGATTGTCCGCCAATCATCTCCATGCCTTGAAGATCCATGCGAGTCGGAGCAGTGTCCAGATTGAACTTGTATTGGCGAACAAAAGTGTCGGACCTAAAATCTGACCTAAGGCGATATTACGTTTTGAAAACGTGCAATTTTGAAAGAGTCGCCACTAGTTAATTATTAGGCTAACTAGAATCCTGAATCACCCAAGCGAATAACGAATTAAACACCTAGGTATAAAATCGGTCTACGATCAGAAATTCGAGTTCGGGGGTTCCATTACGAATTAAAACATATAGAATTAATCACGTCATTTCGGTACTCTATTCACAAATTATGCCATGGTTAAAAATAATTAACAAAGACTGAGCCTAACTAAATCAGTATGCAAACATAGTGAAAACTAATATGTTACATATAAGAATTCATACGTATATAACTATTTTATTATATAACTATTTTAAAAGAAATAAATGAATAAATAAAAAGAAGATATTTAGAAAGGACAAAACAAACCTGGTCCCTATCATCTTCAACTTTTGTTCTCCAAGGTCGAATGGATTAAATAACGCTAATCAGCGAGGATACGAGCGACATAAGAGACCAACGACTTTGGGCGAACCGCGGTGAGGTGCCAAGACAGGACCAGAGCAACGGGAGTGACCATGTGAGGGCTGGGACGGACAGGTGTGGGCTAATCGGAGCGATTCAGACGGTGGCAGCAGGAAGACAACAGCCCGGGGTGGCCGGAGATGCTTCTGGCAGTGCTGGACTACAGAGCAGAGGGGTCCTACGAACCTCCGTACTCGTCTGGTTTTACCGGGTATGTCCGCAAGGCCTAGGACACTCGAACCAGGAATCTGAGATCGAAACCTGCAATTGCAAACGATCAGAGTTTTGGTCCGGTATAAGATCGAACTAGGAAAGAAAAGATAATTTAAGGAACAAGAGGAGGAGTTTCGGATCAGCGCTGGCTTGAACAGTGAGGGATGCGGGTGGAGACGATGGGGAGCGGACTTTGGGCGGAGCGACCACTGGATGCCTTGGCGTTCGTCGGTCAGAATCAGAGATGAAGCAGCAGCATGTGGCGTCGATGGGATGAGCGTGGCGACTGGAGAGAGACTGAAATGGACGGGAATGGCCGGGAACAGCAAATCGACGAAAAGAACCGGTGGCCATGGCTGAATAACAGAGTCGAGGACGGTCCGGGGAGGCGCAGCGAATCGAGGCAGTGACGGGGCGCAGTTTAGCCATGGAGTTGGCGCAGATTGGATGTCGCCTTTGCTCGGTGGTGATTTGGCCATGGAAATTCACGTCTATGTTCTTGCTAAAGAACTTGAATGGTTTTGATAATGGCAATGAATATAATATAATAAGAAAATATACTTATATATTAATAACAACAAGAAATCGATTCTTTAACCTCGTCGAAGAACAAACTTAAATGATATATATACGATAACCAAGTCGAATAACAAACTGCAATCAGAACTTCATCTTTTTTTTTAGAAAGCTGCGATGCTTTTTATTCGGTTGTCTCCCCCCTCTACATCAAGTAACATAGCTAGCTATTTATAATAACTATTACCTAGTCTAATCTTAGCAACAAATATTGCTGATTTATTTTGCTAATAAATGTTAAATATTCAGAAAATATACTCTAAATATTCAACAAATATTTTCTACAATAAATACAAATAAATATCCTAATTTTGCAGGAGCCATTCTTGGAAACTTCTCGACTTGCCATATTTTGAACACTTCCCCATTTAGTGCGCCACATGCCACGAGTGTCGCGCGTGGTCCAAAATTAGGTGTTTACAAAAAGCGTTAGCCATGTCCTCCCAGATTGAGATATCACCGGCCTTTAAGCTAACGAACCAAACCAAAGCTGCTCCTTTCAAGCTCTCCTGGAATGTCTGGATCAAGAACTTCTCGTACTACTGATAAGGGGCCATCTTTGCAAGGTAAATCCTCAGGTGGACGATGGGATTTCCGGTGCCATCATACTTCTCGAAATCAAGCACTTTGAACTTCTCTGGCCTTGACATGTTAGGGAACAAGCATAAGTCGGAGTAACCAATGCCCCCGTACTGCTCAAGTCCGGGCATAGCCTTCATCTTTTCCTCCATTTTCTTCAAGCAGCGATCCTGCTCGGACTCGATGACCGGTGATGATGCACTTGCGTCGGCAGCAACCCCTTTGTTCCTGTGCCCATATGTTGTTGTTGGATTTGGAAAGACATATGGCTTTGGTGCGGATTGGTATGGTATGACTAAAGCCGGGAGTTGGTCACAAGGAGGTTCTACCGTGACTTCGGGAAGCACAGTGGCAACTGGCGCCGTCAGTCCAGTGCTTGCTACGGGCGTTTTGGAGGAGGTTGGACTTGTGAATTCTGGCAGCAAAGCTGGGTTTTGGGCGCGGTGAGCTGACTGAGCTTCAAGTAGTGCCATGATGCGTTCCATGCTAGATGACATGTCGGCCATATCCCGATGCATCTTTGCGTTGGCTGCCTCAATCTCGGCCATTCGCTTGTCGTGTTGCTCGATCTTCTCAGTGTTTTCCATTTTAGTTGTTAGACGCGTTCGTGCCAGTATTAGCTAAATATTTCCTGCATTGGGGAAAAATCGACAATTCAAAATGTGGACACCGAATACCATGCATGATTTTTTCAAAAAATGTGCCATTCATTTCAGCGTTTTATTCACGAAGGAAATGGTTTTAAAATAATATTTAAACTCTAAAACGCTTTACACGACAGCGCATCTCGCCGAGTGCGTCGAGTGCTTGTTCTTTAGTCCTAACGAATTCGACGGACAAATGTTTTGAAAAAAGTTTCAGTCTTCTTGCTCTCCGTTTGAACTTTTCAAGATCAGTGCTTAACCGCGTCTTCTGTCTCTCTTTCACTTTAATAGTCCAATGCTGGTGCATGACGGTGGCTCGCGCTTCAGAGAGTTCTCCTTGTAAACGCCTGATTTCTTATTTGGAACGTGCGCAGTCCTGGGCCCAGGTGGCACATTGGATTTCGACTCGGGCACCTAGTGTGTCATACACGTCTTCATGGGAAGGTAGCGCTCCTCGCGGCTTTTGCCCGATAATCTCTGTGGGGTCAATAATCGGATCTTCAACGTTAGTATGAAAGCGGTAGATGTACTCCTTAGTGGCATGATACATCCGTTCTTCTTCTCTGATATCCCCGGGCGGTTGGATTTTCTCTTAAATTTGACTTTCCCAAATTGCATGTATTCTTTGAGCTGCCTGTTTGAGCGCGGTTTGAGTGACTTTGTTGTCATCCCAGTCAAACATCGGAAGAGGTTCCTTTATGCTAGTTGGTATGCCTTGAAGACCTCCGAGTTGTCGAACGACTCGGGCTGGGTAGGTGACCGACGAGCTTAGTGACTAATAAGAGGAATACCGTTGAAATCCTTACACCTTAAAAATACAGGCTTTGGTGAAAACCATCGAGCGACCCATAAAATGTCTTTAGGTAAAAGTTTTGAAAAATGTTTTTTTCCATTCACGGGTGCTCCACCCCTTGTCCACCCCTTTTCAGTAGACAAGTATTCTAAAGTGATAACATTGTCCTCAACCATATTCTTACCAAAATTATATTTTATGTCAATGTGTTTCGTCCTGTTATAGTACTTGGGGTTCTTAACTGCTGCAATTGCTGCTTGACTGTCAGAGTATACCTTCATAGGTTTACTCCCGTCCTCGTCGCCAAGCAATGCAGTTAGGAGCCTTTTAAGCCAAACCGCTTCTTGTGCGTTCTTAGAGAGAGCCACGAATTCGTATTCCATAGTAGACAGCACGACACATGTTTGCTTCTTGCTTACCATGAAATGGCGGCATTAGGAGGTAGGAATACTCCTCCTGGAGTGGATTTACGATCACCAGATCGCCACCATGGCCGGCGTCACTATATCCTAACAATTCGAGTTTTCCACCCTCATAGCACAGAGCGTAGTCGGCAGTACCTTTCAGGTATCGAATTATCCGTTTCACAGCCTTTAGGTGTTGAGTGCCAGGATCTGATTGGAATCATGTTACTAGGCCTACAATGTAACAGATGTCCGGTCGAGTGCATTGCATGGCATACATTAAGTCGCCACCCATACTTAAGTATTCTACACTCTCCATCTGTTTACGCTCCACCAGGTTCTTCGGGCCATCACGCTTCGACAGCGCACACCCGAGCGCAACCGGCGTATCCACGGGCTTGACATCCTGTAGTCGGAACCTTTTCACAATTTGGTTATATAGGATTCTTGAGATAGACATAGTTTACGAGCAGCCCTATTCCTAGCAATCTTAATGCCTAGGATGTATGTGGCTTCTCCCATGTCTTTCATCTCAAATACAGATGCTAGCCAGGACTTTGATTCATTCATGTAACTTACGTCATTTGCGGCAATTAGTATGTCATCGACATATAATGTCAGGATGACGTACTTAGACTTGGAAGTCTTCGTGTACACGCACGGGTCCTCGTGAAGATTCATGATTCCGTTTCCAATGATTTCCTCATGGAATCTGTGGTACCATTGCTAGGATGATTGTTTAAGAGCGTAAATAGATCTTTGGAGTTTACAAACTTCACGTTCGTTGCCAGGGGTAATGAAACCCTCCGGCTGTTCCATATAGATCTCTTCCTCCATGTTGCCATGGAGGAATGCAGTCTTAACATGCATTTGGTGCAGCTCCAGATCGAGGCTTGCAACCATAGCCAATATGGCCCATACTGTGGTGTAACGCGCAGTAGGTGAGTAAGTCTTGTCAAAGTCTAATCCGTGGAGTTGGTTATATCCTTTCGCGACAAGTCGAGCTTTGTACCGCCTCGACAGCTCCATCAGAAGTGAGTTTCAATTTCAGAACCCACTTGGCACCTATCGCTATGCGGTTACCAGGCAAATCAACTAAAGACCAAACGGAATTAGCTTTCATAGAGGCGATTTCATCTTCCATTGCTTTCCTCCATTCTTTTGCTTGAGGTCCTTCCATAGCTTGTTTAACCGTTACTGGTTCATCAACTGAAGTAAGAGTGAATAACTCGCCTCTTTCGATGGGATACTTCTTGGGAGAAGTTCATTTCCTTAGACTTCATATAGGCTCGTTTGTCCCATCTTGAGATTGAACTTCACTCCCACTGGGAATAATGCTCGTTATCGGTGCAATACTCCCACTGGGAACAAGGGTGCTACTTGAAATTTCACCAACAAATTTTCTTGGGCGACCTCTCCGGCTCGGAATTCCACCTCCGATATTAATTCCACGGTTATTATGACCGGAAATTGGGTTAGTCGTACCAGCCGTACTTGTTAGAGTAGGTAGTTGCGGTAAAATTTGGATTTTCATCCATGGGTTCGGTAGCATGATCATGTCCGACTTGATTCGCATCAGCAGCAACAGTGATCGTTGTGGTTGGATTGACTCCTCCCACTGGATTTACTATGAAAATGTCTCCATCTTCATTTACCATATCGTTAACTTGTGTTGCTGCCTCAATTCTCCCACTCGAATCGAGTAGGACCTGATCGTAAGCGTCCTCTAGTTCAGTCAAAACTTCATTCATTGATTTTGAATAAGCTACGTAAATTCTACTTATTAATGCAATGTCTCATGTTCGACCACGTCGCCAATATCCCTAAGCTATTGCACACATGTATGCTTTAGAGATAACTTTCAATAGCTCATGCGGTACTATGTGTGTATTAGCAACAATAATGTTGCTGTTATGGTAAGATTCCACTAATTACCAATAGCTTGTTTGGTTTCGCGTAACCGATTGTACATTAATTAGGTTCACCACATGACTTGTAAATAATCCAATAACTCACCTTATGTAAGGGATGTTATAGGTTAGAATTTACTGTTCATGTTATTGACCTTATTAATGGAGTGTGTATATCGTTTTAATGCCTTAGCCAATCCCTTGTCGTTAGAGGCTAATAGTGGGAGACGTCGTTCAACAGACGTCCCTTTTCATTGCTCGCTCATACTCCAAGGCTTTAACCACCGTAAATCGTGCATTTAGGTTCTCACCTTAATGCTCTTTTAAAATTATATACGAGAACGTCGTATAAGTAGAACCCTTTAATGGGTATTCGTGCAAATGAAATTTATTTCCAGCATTAAATCAAGAACACACTTAATGCTGAATTTTGTATTCGAATCGTTGTATTCCATCTGTCGAGGAATACAAGCGTCGCGCGCGTATTTTACCCGGTGTAACCCGAGGTACATCGTTTCGATTTCCAAAATTCACCTTTAATCGGTTTCATACATGTTCATCGTTAAAAATTTAACAATGGAGTACTAACAAATAAAGATAACCCATAATATCGCACTCAAATTCGCAATGCAATGGAATGTAACCATAAGATCAAGGGCTCGTGGTAAAATAATTCATACTCATTGCAAGCATCAAACTTAAATGCTTAATTAAAGGTTCATCGTTTTACACGAATAAACACTTTTGGTTCAAGAGTATGAATTACTAAACTAGAAAAGGACCAAGCAATTAAGGACGGATATTATTCCTAGTCCTTATTTTATTGGGTGTCTTTCAACTCCATCCTTACGTTCATTCCTTTTCTCAATCCTGTGATTCAAAAGGAAGTTTTGAATCATTCTTGAGAGTAGGGAAATGCTGGGGAGAGTGTATGAATTTCGTCATTTCTTTCTCTGAACACATCTTAGGAGGATTTGTATAGGCGGCAGCAAGGTGTCCTTTCACACCACACCTGAAGCACGTTCGAGATTCCTCTCGACGTGCTTTCTTGCTCTGCATGTCCTTACAACCAAATGTCTTAGCTTTACTGTCTTTCTGTGTATCTGGATCAGAAGATACATATGTTTTCCTTTGAAAGTCTTTACACATTCTCTTCCGTTTACCCCTTTGCGTAAGTGGAAAGGATGATGCAACATGCATCACGACTCTAGGTCTTTCAGCCTTGAGTCGTTCCTCTTCCAGCTCAATATGAACACACACATTCTCGAGTGTATCGAGATGGCTTCCTTGGGTAAGATACATTTTCATGCTATTCCAAGAGTTTGGTAAAGAGCGGATGAAGCATCGGATTTTCTGCTCTTCCGACAGGACATGTCCTGCCTCCTTGAGTTCAGCAAGCATGTCAAACATATGTCCAATATGTTGCTAAATTGTATGCTCAGGATTCATCATATAGGAGTTAAAGCGATGTTTAACGATTGCTTACGGGCTAGTGTATAAGCACTAATCCCCGTTCTAAAGACCATTTTGCAAGTCCTTAGAAGGCTCAATATATCGTCCTTCAGCGTAGTCATCAAGGTAGAGCGAATTTCTCAATTCTTTGCATTCCATTTGTCATGGAATGTCTTATGTTCATCAATGAGGTTTCCCTCATAGTTATCATCCTTAGTGGTCAAATGATCCAGACATTCTGTTTCAGTAATTACCGTCCTCGGACGTTCACGATTAGTACCATTAAATCTCACTACCTTTGCCAGGTGTGAGATTACATTGCTAATCGCAGCCATTCGAACTAATATATGAAAATTTTGCATAAGACGGAAGACAAAAACATTTTGCAAAATAAATTGCATTCATCGGACATCTATGAGATAGAAGATATCAAATAATGATTCCTCAGAAATCTAACCCAACCGACCAACAGTAAAGCCCGAAGGAAGGGGCGTCGTGAAGGAGTTCACATTACCGCTATCTTCTTTCTAATAGACCAGTCTTTTAAAACGGTTTAATCGCTTTAACCGGAACGGGAGGTTTTAAAATACCTGATCTAGGCTTTCCCAAGGCCCTTCTGAAAACGTTTCTAGGAAGGGTTAATAACCTAGGAGAGGTCTGAAGTTTGCCCCATGTTAACGGGAGAGGTCTGAAGTTTCAAATGTTGATTTGAGGTGTCTGAAGTTTCAACTTTGTTGATTTGAGGTTTTCCGTCCATTTTTAGGGTTAAATTTAACAGAATTGTGTGAAATGGCATTCTTGCCCTTTTAATATTTTTTTTATTTAATATCTCATTTGAGTAAATGTGAAATGACAAAATTACCCCTAAAGTCAAATTACTCCGGCCACCACCATCTCAGCTCAGGAGACCACCACCAAACTCCGGCGACCACCACCGACCACTAACACGGCTCCGATCGGAGCTTTTCGGCTCCGATCGGAGCTTTTCGGCTCCAATGGGAGCTTTTCGGCTCCGATCGGAGCTTTTCGGCTCCGATTGGAGCCGTGTTGGTGGTCGGTGGTGGTCGCCGGAGTTCGGTGGTGGTCGTCGGAGCCGAGGTGGTAGTGGCCGGAGTCGGGTGGCGGTGGCCGGAGCCATGGTGGCTTTAAGGGCATTTTCGTCTTTTCCTTCAAGCATGTGAGAGGCACACTTTGATAGTAGGGCATTTTTGGAATTTTATTTCTGGTCACATGCCAAACACGTGACCAATTTCCGTCACAATGAACGGTAAAAACAGATGGAGACCGTTGTTATCAACAAAGTTGAAACTTCAGACCTCTCAAATCAACATTTGAAACTTCAGACCTCTCCCGTTAACATAGGGTAAACTTCAGACCTCTCCTAGGTTATTAACCCTTCTAGGAACTATAGTTTGCACATATAATTCTACTATCCCAGTAAATTATCATGGCATATCACATCCAAGAAACCAAACACACCTCATGCATACGCGTCATGCGTCTAATGTTCCGAGGAACTCATACTTAGCATATATAATTCTACTTTTTAAGTAAATAATCACATGCTAATACATCCTGAATATTCATGTATACGCATCATGTGTGATCAAACCATACAAACATGCATATTTGGCGACTGATTTCCGCTTTAAAAACATTTGGCGCTGATTTGCAATTCATGCTATAAATCAATCATGCGTACTTCTAGACATGAATCCTAGGCAAGTGCAACCATTACAGCATGTCTATCCTAGTGTGCAACTCATTAATTGAAAACCAGGGCTTAACCCAAACATGCATAATCCAGCTAGCTTGACATAGTCAAGACGACAATTCTAATCATGCAATAATATCAATTAAATAAAAATTCAGCCCACTAAATGATTCAATCCCAAAATCATGCATTTCCAAGATCCATCCCCATAATCGAAACTAGGCATCGGGTTTAATTAAAGCGCAAACAACTTAAACCTGTGAGCACTGTGTAGGTAATTTAAAGTTCGAAAACATTTGGATTTAAAAATTTGACCATCCTATTTTAATTAATTAATTCAGCTCGGATTAATTCCAGTTCGGTTAAGACCGGTTCGGACCGGTCTGGTTCGGTACTAGGGTTTGGCCGAACCGGTTCAGTTTTAAAATAGGATTCGGTTCGGTTCGTCACTCAAACCGGGTCGGTTCGACCCATATTAGTTTCCCCGGTCCATCCCGACCCGAATGGGTCGTGTTGGGACCCAGACAGTACAGAGTGTCGGATCCTGGTGTTGATTCGGGAAGATGCCTCGGGTTGCTCATTCGCCGGGTCTTCGCACGTGTCAGGGCTCATGCGTCTCCGTATACATGCACGAGGGGCAATATCGAACACCACGCAAGGGGGGGTGGAGTGCGATGAACCATCTTCGAAGCTTAGGTCAGGTATTTTAGAGAGAGAAAGTAAGAGAGAGGTCAGAGCTTCCGCTATCAACTTAGTCGTAAAATGGGAGATTAGAGTCCCTTAAATAGGAGTTTTCCAACTCGAACATGGTTTTGAATGATCCAACGCCGGTTTAATGTAAAGTATGAACCGGGCATAGACGGGATTAAAGCTAACATCGGGATGGTATGCACGTGTAGCGTTTGCGTAGGGGTTTATGCGTCATCAAGAGAAGTAATCCGTACCGTCCCGGAGTATCGCAAGGATCCCGGGAGGTCCGGAGTGTCGGGACAATCCGGACCCGGTCCGGATTGTGATGACAATCCGGATGAGGTGCGAATCCGGGGCGTGTACGCGCGTGCCCCAGACTTTTTAATACTTGCGGGTAAATAATTCAAGACCGTTTGGTGGGTTTGACGTGTAAACGAAGTTCTTATAATATAAAACGAACCCGAACCGAACGTATACCCATCATTTGCCCCCTGAGTCAAGTGGTGGCGTGGCCACGTCTTGACTCTGTTTTCGATAGAGTATACGTTCAATTTAAGTCCGGGTGTTACCTCGGGGTGGACTTACAATCTGTCGGTGCGTGGACCTTATTATGATACACCCTTCCTTGCGCTTGGACTGGAGTAATCATATCTGTCGACATGATTAGTATAGCAAGCATGTATATATGACATATACGTATATGATAACTCTAGTTCGTGCATGCGATCATGGATATGAATGCTAACATATATATGATCACGATGTGTGCGTGTACGTGAGTCGGCATAATATTATGAAATTAAATCATATAAGTATGGGCATGTATATATGCGATAACATGAGTAAGGGTATATGCATGTCGGGATTGTCATTGTAAACACGTGACATGGATATGCAAACGTGTGTGTATAGATGCGCGCGCGTTTGCACAGATATGTAAACATGCTTAAGTGTTAGGGATTCCTTTCAAAAGAGAGAGAAAAAATATGGAGGGGGAAAGATGTTACCCATAGGTGTATATAAGGGAGTGTATTCAAATATCTCCACACTTAGTATCCCCCCTTTTTAGAGTTGTCTTCTCCATTTCTTAGAGAGTAAATGACTTAGCAGTAAAGCCACTCACCCACCCACACCCCTTCACCACCGGCCAACCACCACTCACCGGAGGAACCAGCTCGTGGCGGCGGGACCAGCGGCTGCAGGCACGGCGGAGGGCGACGGCGACCACTGTGGACGACGAGCGAAGCTTCGGGCGGAACTCCGGCGTCGATCTCGGGTATGTAACCTCATTTTTTGTAGGTGATTCGGTTTTTTTGGGTTGATTAAAACCATTTCCAAGTATAGTGATGTCTTTACTTGCCTCAATTTGGCTAATCTTTGCCTTGATTTTGAACTTGATCATCCATGCCCACCAAGTGTTTGATGAAATGCCTAGCATAGTTTAGTATAACAAGAAGAGCATAAAAATGGCTAAGTATTTTACCACTAGTATGTATAGAGTAGGGATATCACTTCCCATGTTGATTGTAACTCTTGAATGCTCGATATGTTGGCATGACATGTATGTATATTTTTGGTGGCATAGAGATGCTTGTAGCCATGGTTAAGCTTTGTATTCCCAAGGAAGTGTATGTATGTATGTATGTATCCATATCCTACACATGTTAAACAAGCATATGCATATAGGTGTTAGTGCTATAAATGTATTTGCCAATTTTTTAATGTGTTTTGATCCACTATTTGGGTACCCCAGTTATAGCTTTAAAGCGAGGTGTTCCTTGGCTAGTCCTTGTACTGACCTTGCGATGCTACTACACCTCTACTTGGTTATTCCAAGGGGTTGTGCAAGTTTTTTTTTTAACAACTTGTAGTTTTTTCCGTCTCTTGGGCCATTCCAAGGCGACGTTGTGGCAAGACATTACTTGCTTGGTTGGAGTGTTTTATTTATCTTATTTGTTCAAGGACAAGATAACGTTTTACAATACTCGACTTGTATGTTTGGTGAGTTTTTCGCTGCATTGTGTATTGCGGCGATTGTTGTCTACGCTCCTTCCGACGTAGATAGTTGGTACGTAATAATGAACGCTACTTGTGGGTAGTAGTAGGTTCACATGGGGTTGCCCTCGTACAGAGGATGTCGCGCCATGAATGCGTTTAGTAATCTATACTGGGTGTCTCGTTCCTTAGTAAGATGTCATGGGGTTGCCCTCGTGAAGAGGATGTCGCGCCATGCAAGACTTTAGTAATCTATACTGGGTGTCTCATTCCTCAGTAAGATATCATGGGGTTGCCCTCGTATAAAGGATGTCGCGCCATGTATTTGTGTGGGGTTGCCCTCGTATAGAGGATGTCGCACCACTTAATAGATGATCGCCTCTTGGTTGAAAAATCCAAGGAATGATTGTTGTAATCATGGGGTTGCCCCCGGGTGGGGATGCCGCGTCATGTTACTTGTAGATAATCCTTAGAAAAATTCCCATGATGTAGTTGTATAGAGTGGATATAATAGATATCATGGAAGAGAGCGTATCGCGAGCTCGTTGTTGATGTCGAGTATTGATATGTTGGTGGCGTATAATATAAGCCTCTTGTTGTATAAGCGTTTAAGCTTGTCGTATTGTTGCAAAGTTAATGCATAAAGTCCACTACTTGGTGTTATTCCTGAGCACGGATTGTATGAGAGTAATGTACCTATGAAATACATTAACTTCATTAGACTTTGTCGTATTTACAATTCTGGATAGATGGGGTCAACTGATCACCCATTTGTAAATAATCTACTAAAAGCATTAGCACTGAAAAAAAGTAAAGCTTGAAAGTGGATGGATGCATAAAGTTGTGCGTATCGCAGTGATAGGGATGTGGTTGTCGCCTCCCGACATGTTGTGATAAAAGTTGTCTGTTTACATGGTGTGATGGCTACACGCCACGCGATGTTGCAAGGCCCCGAGGGTTATCATCTCTTCTATTTATACTCGTAGAATGAGGCAGTCTCATTTGTGCTGTGACCCCAGGTGTTTTGGAATTTATACCAATGCGTGATGTTAGCTCCCAAGAACGCATTTGGTGTTTCCCTTGGGGAGGGTAGCTTGTTCTGTAGGATGCTCACAAATATCTCTCAGACCTCTGTGTTCAGAGGAGTGAATTCGTATTATGGGCCATCAAGTGTGCTCCTGCTTGCGTGTTGTTGAAAGAGTGCTCCTCCCTCACCTGCGGGTTGTTTGCTCCACCCTAGTTCACGTTCACAAGCGACTGCTCTTTCAAGTTTGTCTTTGAGGTCACTCATTAACTGAGTGCTCCTCCAACCATACTCTCTTCCAAGTAGAAGGAAGGATCGCACATTAAAGTTCATGAAGAACGCTTTGATCATTGCCTCATTTGTTGCCTTTAGCAAAGCTGCATTCAGCACGAAGTGCTTGAAGTATTCCAAAGTTGGTTCTCTTTCTTCTTGCCTGATGTCCCAAGCACTTTGCAGTGTTGGGGCTTGTTGGTAGTTGGTTGGCCGTATAGGCGCAAAGAGTTGTTCAACACGTATCTCTTCCACTTGCTTATCATCTTCCTGTTCGGGAAAACCCTGCCTGATCATGGCGATGGACATTTTTTGTTTACGCCTTAGAACGTTTACATAGCACTGTCGTGCTGCCTTTTGATCTCCTAGGATCTCTCTAACTTCATTCTTGGTTGGGAATTTCAGCTTCTGATGTGCCGTGGATGGCACTATCTCAAAGGGGTTTATGGTTGTTCTTCCGAGAATCCCATTATACGCCCCCAAGGTTTCGACCACAATAAAGTTGACATTAATATCAAGCTTTGTCCATCCTTCTCCGAGTGTTACCGGGAGTGTGATCGTATCAAGTGGGTATGTTGCAGCTCCTGTGAAGCTTATGAGAGGGAATGTTCCGGGACTCAAGTCTGCCTTTGTACGACCAAGTTGTTCTATCACCTTGATGGTAAAGATGTCAGCGGAACTTCCTCCGTCAACGCGGATTCGTTTTACGTCGTAGTTCACTATAGGCATGGTGATGATGAGTGCGTCGTCATGGGGGTATATGATGTGTCTCATGTCTTCTTTAGAAAACATGATAACCAGATCCTCTTCTACCCCTCTTGGCCGTTTTCCGTATTTGGGGTGCGTCTCTGCCTGTGAGGCGTAGACATTCCTTGAGTGCGAGCCTTGGCCCCCAGCAGCTGGTCCTCCGTGTATGACATTTATTACACCCCTCTTTGGAGGAGGTGGGTTGTCATACACCTTCTCTTTTCCTTTTTTTTCTTGGACGTCTCTCATTGGGTCTTTGTAAGGGTGTTTTCCCCCTGATCGACATAGTGCTTTAGCTCGCCCCGCAGAATGATGTTGTTTATGCGCATCTTTAGGCTGAAGCAGTTGTCAGTGTCGTGTCCCTTAACCTCGTGGTTTTCACACCACTTGTCATCTTCCTTTCCCAAGGGGCTATTTCACCAATTGTTTGGTTCCCTCCAGAGATTAGTTTCCTTCATCTCTTTTAGGATTGCCGACATAGGGGCGTTTAGTGGAATGAGGTTCGCGGTGTTGACCTCCCTTGGTTTTTGGAAACCGACCTGGACGGGACGCTTAGGCTGTGGTTGCCACATCTTTTGTTGCTAGTTTCCTTGGGGTTGTTTTGCCTGTGAGGCCTTGTTGGCATTGTCTTAGTTGCACTCAGCGTTCAGCTTTGCCCTTGCATTGTTCCTGAACCTTTCTAGGTCCACGTACTCCTTCACGCGCGAGGCTAACTCCTCCAGAGTTTCAGCCGGGCGTTTGGACATCTTTTCCCCCAAGGAGAAACCTAAGCGACCCAGGTTCCTTATGAATGCCTTGATTATTTCATCTTCAGACAAGTTCTTCTGAATGTCAGCAATGTTCTGATTAAAACGGATGTAATAATCAGCCGAGGATTCATCATATTGTTGCTTCACATCATCTAATGCGTTGGAGTCTTTGAGCAGTCCTCGTTCACCTATGTACCTCTAGATAAAATTTCCCTACAAGTATGTCAGGGAGGTCACGCTTTCCTTTGGAAGTGAGAAAAACCAATGTGCCGCTTAACCTATTAAGGTTTACGGGAACGTGACCGCCACATATTCTGAGTTTGAAGTTCTTCCCAGCAACAAAGCCTCGTGCTGCTGCACGTGCTCTATGGGATCACCTTTTTCCAGAGTATCTCTCAATTCGTATGTTGTTTAGGATTCCCAGAACCCGTTCATACAACATCTCCTTGGCGAAGGGGTGACTTGCGCTATCTGTTAAGACGTGCATTGATCTGGTCTTTTTCTGCTTTAGCTTTTGCTCAATGAGCACCTCCAAAGTCTTAGCGGTTAACCCTGTGAGGGGAACGTTGTCGTTTCTCTCAGGTATTCCCCAAACATTGTTTTGATTTCCGCTATCCTGCCCCCAGATTTGTTGGTAGTGAGAGGCCTCCCTGCCTTGTCTCTCATTCAGGTTTCTTGGCTGCTTCCATGATTTGGACGGGTATGGCCTTTCATAGTAAGTTGCACCAGAGTGGGATCCTTGAGGTCCTACACTGTAGTATTGAGGGTTGGCAGCCGGGGGCTGTCTTCCCTGTTGCCTTGGAGCTTCTCTTCGGGCTGTGTCATGAGACACTGCTTCCCCTGCAGGATATACTTGAGCAAGTGGTGGCGGTGGTGGGGGAGGTGGTGGAGGCGCGTAGCCTTGATTTCTTAGAGTATCCCTGAAGGCCAGGAGTTCTTCTATTGCTTGCATCATTGCAGGAGTTACGGTTGGGATTTCCTCTATTGCTTGCGTACGCGCCCTGGACTTGCACCTCATCCGCATTGTCATCACAATCCGGACCAGGTACGGATTGCATGACAATCCGACCCTCCAGATTGTCTCGACACTCCGAACCTCCCGGGATCCTCGCGATACTCCGGGACAGTCCGGATTACTCCTCTTGATGACACATAAACCCCTACGCAAACATTACACATGCAGACCCTCCCGATGTTAGCTTTACTCCCATCTACGCCCGGTTCATACTTTACATTAAACCGGCGTTGGACCGTTCAAAACCGGGTTCGAGTTGGAAAACTCCTATATAAGGGACTCCACTCTCCCATTTTACGACTAAGTTGACAGCGGAAGCTCTGCCCTCTCTCTTACTTTCTCTCTCTAAAATACCTGACTTAAGCTTCGGAGAGGGTTCATCGCACTCCACCCCCTCCTCGTGGTGTGCGATACTGCCCCTCTTGTAGGTATACAAAGACGCACGAATTCGGCGCGTACGAAGACCCGGAATATGAGCAACCCGAGGCATTCTTCCTTCGTCACTACCAGGATCCGACTCCCCACTCGGAAAGGATCCAAAATCCGCTAGGTCCCTATATATAGGAGTGGAGGTGGGAAAAATCCCACCTCCTTACTCCTTAGGTCGGCGCCGAACTTGTGTGGCAAGGGAGGCCCAATTTTGGGCCTCCCATGTCACATGGGATTTTAGGCCTAGCCCAAAAATTCCTCATGTGACTTAGTCCTAATTTATTAGGTACTCAGCCTCTAGTTAATGGGCTACCAATTACGGCGGCCCTTAAACCCAAATGCTAACAGGCCCACAGCGTAACAGATGTCCGGACGAGTGCAAAGCATGGCGTACATGAGACTTCCGACCATGCTTAAATATTATGCACTCCTCATATGTTCACGCTCTATATGGTACTTCGGGCCGTCACGTTTTGACAACGCGCACCCAAATACTACAGGCGTCTCCACGGGTTTGGCATTTTGTAATATGAACATTTTCAACAGTTTGTTGATATAGGCTTCCTGAGATAGACATAACCTCCGGGTCGCACGATCTCTAGCAATTTTAATGCCCAAGATGTACGTAGCCTCTCCCGTGTCTTTCATCTCAAATATAGATGCCAACTAGGACTTTGATTCATTCATGAAACTCACATCGTTTGCAGCAATGAGTATGTCATCCACGTATAAGGTTAAGATGACGTACTTAGACTTAGAGGTCTTTGTATACACGCATGGATCCTCATATAGGTTCACGAATCCGTTTTCAGCGATTTCCTCGTGGAATCTGCGGTACCATTTCCGAGACGATTGTTTAAGACCGTAAATGGATCTTTGGAGCTTACAAACTTTTCGTTTGTTACTAGGAGTAATGAAACCCTCCGGTTGCTCCATATAGATCTCTTCCACTAGGTTTCCGTGGAGGAACCCGGTCTTAACATCCATTTGGTGCAGCTCTAGATCGAGGCATTCGACCAGGACTATGATGGCCCTGACTGTGGTGTAACGCACAGTCGGTGAGTATGTTTCATCGAGGTCCACTCCGTGAAGGTGGGTGTGTCCTTTCGCAACTAGTCGGGCTTTGTATCGCTCGACATCTCCATCAGCAGTGAGTTTCAAAACCCGCTTAGCCCCTATGTATCTGCGATTAGCAGGTAAATCAAATAAAGACCATACCGAATTGGCTTTCATTGAGGCGATCTCTACCTCCATTTCTTTCCTCCATTCCTTCGCTTGAGGTCCTTTCAACGCTTGTAGAACCGTTACCGGTTTGTCAACGGAAGTTAGAGTGAAAATTTCACCATCCTCGATGGGATACTTCTTGGGAGAAGTTTGATGCCTTTGACTTCGTCTAGGCTCGTTAATCCCATCTTGAGTCTGAACGTTGCTCCTACTCGGAATAATGCTTCCTATCGGAGCATCACTCCCACTGGGAACAAGGGCAGTGCTAGAACCTTGACATACAACTTTTATTGGACGACCTCTCGATCTCAGGATTTTATCTCCGAGATGAATTCCTAGATCACTAGGATCTGGAACCAAGTTGGTTGATCCACTCCCACTGGGAACAATGGGAAGTTGTAGTATTATTTGATTTTCATCCAGCGATCCGGCTACATGATTATCAGGTTCAACTTGATTCGCACTTGCAGCAACAGTGATTTGTGTGGTAGGATTGTCTTCTCCCACTGGATTTACTATGAAAATGTCTCTATCTTCATTTACCATGTCATTCACTTGCGTTGCTGCCTCAAATCTCCCACTCGAAGTTAGTGGGACCTGACCACAATTGTCATCCTGCTCCATTTCAATCAAGACTTCATCTGTTTTGATTTCACCAAGCGTTGGAAATTCATCCTCAAGGAATGTTACGTCTCATGTTCAACCACGGCACCATTATTTCAAGCTAATTTAAACATGTATCCTCTAAGAGCAGTTGTCATACTCTTGATCTGAATAATTATTTAATGCGCAAATTAATGTCGCATGATGATAAGCTTTACCTCGCTATCATTTCATTTAGCTTTTATGGCATCGTGTATTGGAACATAGTTCTACATTGATATGAGTCAACTGCATTTTATTCCATAGGGAACGTCGTTGTTGAACTCTAACATTATGTTTTCAAACAATGCCTGTTGAAGTGTGTTATCGATATGAATGCCTTGCCAGACTTGTCGTTCAAGGCATTTAGTGGGAGAGTCATTTTACCGACATCATCCTTTTCATTTGCTAATTCATCTCAAAGAATTATTCCATCTTTGAATTGTAAATTGGGCTTTCGCCTTATGTGTTAGTTGATACTTTACGAGTTCGTTGAAGCTTGTGAAGCATACCTCTTTTCGTCGTATAAGTTTTAAATGAGTTGTTCCCAAAGGGAGGCAAATGAAAATTTAGCATTCATTCATTAAAACACTTCATCATTAAATTCGTACTCTGAAACGATGTGTTCCGTCTTTCGAGGTAAACGCGCGCGTGGCGCCTATTCTAGGTTTAACCCATGGTGTAAATCGTTTCATTTCCGAAATTCAATTTAATTTAATCCAATCGGTTTCGCACATGTTCATCATTACGGAATTTATCATATAATGAAGTACTAACAAATAAGAAAGAGTTAAATCGGTTCGTTCTTGGAACTACGCAATCGATGGGTATTAACGGTATTTTGATGTTTCACGATATTGGATGAAGCAGAGTGTGTATATTTGTTTTATCCGACCAATTGCACTAGGCGGATATTTCGGTTTCAACTTCGTTTCAGATCGATCCCGTTTAACCGAGTCGATTAATTTTGACAAGTAGATCACATTTCAAATCGAACGGAAACTACTTTATTCAATAAGCCAGAGTCTCAATCAACCAAAATTCAAACGTTAAACGAACAATAAGAGAAATAACGACAATGGGTCTGATTTCAGATCTTCTACGAAGCTATAAGAGATAAAGGTAAAGCTACAAAGATAACTGCTGCCAGCTCGACCAACAATCCTGAAAGAAATATTCACAAGTGAATTACATCAGGTGACATTGGTCATATAAAACATTTAACTGCTTTATATATGTGGCAAACGAGGTGTACTTCTTACGGCACTAATCAACAGTGTTTGTCGCACTGGATCTCGTTTACGGACCAATTTGATCATGTTCCCTCTACTGATTCCCTCGATCTCTTGCGGTGATGCACAACGGAACCTTTCGGTTCCTTTTGGTTTCTTTTGACGAATAAGAGCATGGTAAACCTAATCGATTCGATTAAGTAACCTAATCCTTTGTCATCAGCTAACCATGATAGCGGGTATCTCTGTGCTATATTGAGTACTTTTCTCCAATTTGATCTTTCGTCCTGAAGATCCAACGCGGGTTTTACGCCAGCATCATGGGAAAGTAAGGCAACATACTCTAACAGAACTTTTCTTGCTTCGGTTGCCCTCCATTTACCATAGCGGAGCTTGAGGGCAACCTAAAGCTGAAGACCAGTGTAGTTGAGTTTGAAGTCCTCTGCAACCTCTTTGTCTAAGGCTGCCAATATCACCTTACAAGCTCTCTTATCCTCAAGGCCTCTCATCCCTTGACGGGTTTTAAGATTTCCATTCTCATCCACCAAAGTCCTTCCCATTTCAGCATCAATACACTCATGTGTATTTTCAGCGACGAGAAGTTCTCTCACATGTTCACTCCATGCATCATAATCCATACCATCCAGATTGCGAGGCTCAAAGAAGCGTACCGACCCAGCCATGAAAACTAACACATGCACAATCAGGGAGAAATAACATTTTGAGAAAGAATTGCATACATTGGATATCTATTAAGATGGAATTCGACAAATAATTATTCATCAGCCATCTAAACCAACCGACCACCAGTAAAACGAGGGAAGGGGGTTGTGAAAGAGTTCACATTACCGTCGTCTTCTATTCAATAGATCAGTCTTTTTAAAACAGTTTTTATCGCAAATTACTGGAACGAGAATTTCAAAATAAGCATACCCAATCTTGGCTTTCCCAAGGCCCTATTTGTTTTGAAAAATATTCCGCTGAATTTACGCATGCATATACAATTCTACTTCACAAGCAAATTATTATAGCAAGCCAAATTCATCATCCAAACCACACATCATGCATACGCGTCATGCGTCTAATGTTCCGAGAAACTCATGCTAGCATATACATAATTCTACTTCCTAAGTAAACTATTACATGCAGCTACATCATCAACATTAAAGCATACGTGTCATACATGAAACTTCCACATCAAATATGCATATTTGGCGACTGGTTTTAGTTTTTAAAACATTTTAAAATATTAGGGGCTGGGTTGCAATTCAAGCTTACCGTCAATTATGCGAATTTCTAGACATGAATCTTAGGCAATTGCAACCATCACAACATGTCTATCCTAGTACGCAAATCATATATTTAAACAGTGCTCTGTCCCCCAACATGCAATTTCCAGCTAGCTTGACATAGTCAAGGCGACATTTCTAATAAATATATGTGACGAAAAGTAAACAATTGCAATTCAGCCCTCTAATTATTCCAGTCTCAGAGTCATGCATTTCCGAGATCCATCCGCATAATCGAAACTAGGCATTAAGGTATAATTAAAACGTGAAAATTTTAAACCTTCGAGCACTGTGTAGACTATTTTAAAGTTTGAAAACATTTGGATTTTAAAATTTGACCATCCCATTTTATTAATTGACTTGAATTCGATTTTGAAAAATCCGGTTCGGTTAAGTCAATTTCGGTTCAATCTGGTTCAGTTCGGTTACATAAATCTGATTCGGGTTCGGGCCGGTTTTATTTTAAAATCTGGTTCGGTCCGAACCGGTTCAATAAAATAGGATTTCAGTTCGGTTTAACACTCAAAACTGGTTCGGTTAGATCCACTTAGTTACCCCGGTTCAACCCGACCCGAATAGGTCGAACCGATTAAGAAAACCCGGATTGGTTTAATCTGTTCCGGTTTAGCAAATTGGAGCAGCCCATTAAACCCATAGGGTTCGGCCGAAATGTTAATTATGTAAAATAATTTCCAATAAAACCCACTAAAAACTTAACTTAGCCACCAAGAAATATTAATTATGTAAAATAATTTCCAATATTGCATATAATATATATATATATATATATATATATATATATATATATATATATATATATATATATTTATTGTTAATATCTTTAATAGGGAAACAAATATATTGACAATATATTTTCTTAATCTTTTAGGCAACTAAATCTATCAATAATATATTTATCCCTATTAATTATCTAGATATATTGATAGTTATATATATTTCTATATATTATGTGAATCTATCCATATATTTCCAATTATAGATATATTGTTACCTTTAATAAAAATTAAAATATGGTAAACAATATTACATGTATATTTCAACAGAAACTAGTAAACTTGGGGCCTAAGAAATTATAAATTTTACCTTGTAATCTCTTAGGGTTCGGCCGAAGAAAACACCAATTGGAAACAAGTGGTCAAATTTCAAGATCAAATTTTACTAAGATCTACAATCCAATATTTGATTTTTATAAAATTCACGTTTTTCTTGAAGATCATGAACATCAAATTTTACTAAGAACATCATGAAATTTTCGGCAGTAACAATTATAAAAATCTGAAATTTTAAATTTTCACTACTTAAAATTTCGGTCAACATGTAAAAATCAAGAACATCAATTTATCAAAATCATGAACTCCTAACACGGGCTCCGATACCACTGTTGGATTACGGGGCTAAATACTATGGAAACTCAGAAACGGTACATGCTAATCACAATTACGCTGCGGGAAGATGTGCACATACCTTAAACGCTTTATGTAGTCCCAAGATCTTGCTGAGGGAGTTCTCGATCCACCGGACGAAACCCGTAGAGGTTCTTGTTAAGGAAGCCCTACATGGTATAGTCTCCACAGCAAAGCCTCTGATCGATTCTTGGCAAGGACAGATCTCCGGAGTGTTTGCTCTAAGCAAATTGGCACACCCTAGGTGGTAAAGGTGGTTCGGCCGAAACTAGGGTTACTAGGGGAGGCGAGTTTTCTCGCAAATTACCTCAAAAGAGAAATTGTGAATTACCCTAATAAAACCCCTAAGACTCCATATTTATAGGAGGAGCAAAGTGGACAAAAGTCCACTTTGACGACACCTAGTTTCGACCGGCCATGGTGTATAAGGGAGGCCCAATTTTGGGCCTCTCATGTCAATTGGGATTTGGGTCTAGCCCAATTTCCCTAATGTGACATTTACCCAATTGTCTGAGGTAATATATACATATTAATGGCTCTTATTTACGGCGCTCAATCACCATATGCTAACAGATGTTCCCTTGAGAGCTCACACCAGCAATGACATTAGAAGAACATGTCTCTCCTCCAACATTTGTGACAATATTGGCTTTAGAAAATGTCACATTTCCCTTCATCGAATCTCTCAGCTTGAAACAATTTTATTTGCAGTGCCATTTCCTTTTACAAAAATCACAACCTTTCCTATAACATTTTTCTGAAGTATGGCCTTTCTTCTTGCAAAAATCACATTCCAGATTAGGATTGTTCAACCTTCTTGGCTTTGTATCATTCCCACCGGATGAAACATTCAGCCCAAGGCTCATCCCTTCAGAATAAATAGAGGCACTAATGTCTCTCTGGATTTCCTCTTGAATAAGAGCAATGTATGTCTTATTAAGAGAGGGCAATGGAGTCCACAAAAGAAGATTGCTTCTGATGTTAGAATAATTCTAACTGAGACCCATGAGAAATTGAAAGAGACGTTGGTTGTCCCTATGTTCAAGATGCTGCTTGAATAATGGATCATCAATGTGAGGGAGAGCACAAACAATTTCATACTCCATCCACAAACTTTTCAGCTTGGTGAAGAAAATTGAAACACTATCCAGCCCTTGGCGACATAGAGTAATCTCCCTATGAAGTTGATAAATCCTTGAACCATTAACCTTGTCAAAACGTTCACGCAAATATTTCCAAGCAAGAAAAGCACTCTCGGAATACATGATTCCATTAGAAATATCATCAGCAACAGAGTTAATAATCCACCCAAACACGACAACATTACATCTGTCCGGTGAGCATGAATTTTTTCATCATAAGCATCGCACTTGCAAGAAGTAGTTAAAAACCCTAACTTATTCTTACCAAGCAGAATAATCTGTTTACCACGACTCTATTTTCTATAGTTTTCTTGCCCAGTCAACTTAACAGGCAAAAAGCTCTAGCCATGATTATCATTCGCATAAAAAAAAGATATGGTGATATGAATGAACCTCAGTTGTGAGATCGAGACTGCTGTCACCAGTGGTTGCTGCAATTGTACCAGGAATCTTTGAATCGGTCTCATTACCGCCTCTCGACATGGCTCAGCATGATAGATCGGTCGAAGTAGGGCAAAGATGACAGAAGCAACCGATTCACGGATAGTGAATCGAAGAGGAGCAGAAGAGACGCGTTTCGTAAGAGAAACAGAACGCCGGTAACGCAATGAGTCACAGCAAGAAAGAAGAACAGAGCAGCGTCAATATGGCAGAACAAGAACGAAAGGAGCACAGTTATGTTGGAGAAGAAACGACGCAAAAATGAGAATCGTCACGAAAATGATTCTTGTATGCAGGATCTGCGAGTTGGAGAAGAAGCGACAGAACACTAGAAAAGCGAGACGAGGGCTAGGGTGCCCCCTTCTACTCTAATACCATGTGAAGATTCTAAACCTTAACCCTAATTTTGCAGTGGAAAAGAAGAAGAGATGGTGGAAATCAGACTAGTGTTGCAGCTCATCAGGCTAAGTTAGCCAAGACTAACTCAACCCTCACCTTATATATGGCCGGGGTCTTGAGTAATAACTCAAAGTTCCCCTATAATATTATAACCTACAAATAAGCCCTCAAAGAACACATGGACTTATAAAACCAACAAGCTAACCATCGAACCGAGTCTACGATTCAGCATAAACCAACTGGGCCAAGCCTACCAACACGAAATAGCAACATCAACCAACCAGACCTTGCACAGGCCCAGACTGACCCATTCTCAACAAGCAGATGCTTACTCAACCAAAAAGAGAATTGAAAGATGAGGAGGAATGTTTTAGTGTAGAGAATGGTTGAATAACTTAGCTATTAAGGTAGCTTACTTAGTTATCAAGGTAGCTTACTTTAAAATAAACAAAAGGTAGCTTACTTAGTTATTCAGTTAGTTGAAGTTAGTTATCATACTAGTTAGTTATATAGAGTAGAAATTTTGTACATGATAAATTGACAAATAACATTCACATTTTTCTTCTTTTACTTCTACGAAACCTATGCATATCCACACAGACTGGTGGCACCAACAACCGATAATTTTTCCTAGCTGAGGGGGTAATGTCATATGTGGGCTAACCAAATTAGATTACATAAGCCTTTTCATAAACAATTGAATGAATATTTGTATTCGAAATTCTAATACATGTAAGAGTACACTGCAATATGAGCACATCTGTTTTTTTTATTGGGGTACATAGTAACATTGAAGAGACCCCCTCCCCTATATATGTAGCTCAATATACCCGATGTACATCTGTATTGCATTGTCACGTTCCAATCCTGAAGGAAGTACAGGTACTGCGATGATACATACGTTCCGTTCCACCGGTGTTGAGAACAAACATTGGCTTACGAGCGAGGAGAAAGATATATCATCTTGCTCTCCTTTAATGTTCCACATAATTGGGCACTAAGTTTCCTTTGGAATTTTCCCTTAACAAAGTGGCTTTGACGTCGGTTACATTACATCATTGGATTTGAATTGTTCCCTTGAAGGTAGTTGTCTAAGGAGTTGTTCGCAGAGGTTAAACATGTTCTTGTGTATGTTGATGTTAGAGAAAAGTTTGTTTCGCTATAAAAAATTTATGAGCCAACCTACCGTTGATTGGTAAGCTCAGTACCGTGGCTAGATCATGCAATGTAAGTCAGTTCACGTTTAAAAAGGTGAAATATGTATGTGTCTCTGCACCGCACCACCGCTCCTCTACAATATGTAGAAGGATCGCATCTAACTCAATACATGTTTTCACTACTCTGAACCCGAAACGGGATGTGGTGACGATAGCTTCGCTCGTCGGGTATAGGTTCTCCAAATATAACTTCCGAAAAACTAAAATATACCATTATCAGCATTAAAAGTATATCTCTATCTGCATGCATGTTTAAATTACCATTTGTTAATTTCAATTAATATTTACAAATTTAAATTAGCGTTTGCTAATAATATTACTAAAAGGATATATATATATATATATATATATATATATATATATATATATATATATATAAATTATTGTATTCGCAGCGACATCTTGATACAAATGACGATCATGTTGTACAAAACTGAATGGTTGACTGATTTCTTTCTAGGCCCTCTAAAACTAGAGCTAGAGACATGTCTACTACATATGCCACGTTTAGAATAGCTAATTTCGCAACTAGCCATGGAGAGTATCGATTAGAGTATGTATTGTAGAACTTTGGGAGAAGAGTTGCGACTGCAATTCGCATCCTCGTGGGTTTTTATTGTAGATGAGGACGCAACTCACATGCGCTTAATGGAATTTTTGACCGATATAAGCCTTTATGGACAACCAAATACAAATATAGACTGCATGAAAAAATAATTACAAATATGAGGCAAACCGAGATTTCACATCTCGGTTTGGATTTTTTTCATCCAAACCGAGAATCTCGGTTAGGATTTTTTTTTTTTTTTTTTTAGGGTTTAGGGTTTTTTAGTGCCCTAAACCCTAAAAAAAAAAAAAAAATCCTAACCGAGATTTCACATCTCGGTTTGGATGAAAAAAAATCCAAACCGAGATGTGAAATCTCGGTTTGCCTCATATTTGTAATTATTTTTTCATGCAGTCTATATTTGTATTTGGTTGTCCATGAAGGCTTATATCGGTAAAAAACTCCGCTTAATGTGGTCTAACAGCACTACTCGAATGAGATTCACGTAATTTCTTTTACGGTGTGACGCAAAATCTCATTCATATAGGTTAAGTAATCGTTATCCTAACGGCAGGGTACGAATATGGAACGCGTCCTAACGTTAACATTGTGTTAATTCCAAAACCCTAATTATGAAAGAAACTACATGAATAGCAGTCGTGTTGCCTAAACGAGGTGAATATGATGAGTCGTAACCCTTATTATTTTCTTGAACAATCTTGAAGAGTTGCTATTAAAGTAATAGATGCTAACTTTGTGCACAACGCGTGTAAGAAAATCAAAGTAAAAAAGTTGAGTTCAACGTTAAAAAAGTTTATAAAGGTAAAACCGTTGAAATCAAATTGGAGAAATAAAAATAATTTAAAGATTTTCATAAATATAATATTAAAAATGTATCTATTTTGACCAGTAACCTAAAAAATTGAAAAATATATATGTTTTATATTATATCTATATAGTAGGCCGTATTAAATTTTATATTATATAGATTTTATATTTATGTAAGTTTATATATTAAAATTATATATATAGTATATATTTATAACATATTTATGTAGCTGTTCCCTAATACAAATATTGATAGGGGACTTGTGAACGAATCATAGCTTGAGGTCTGCTTCCCTAATACAACTATCTTCCACAAACCGGCGGTGGGTTCCGATCATTGTCCGTTGCTCCTATATCTTGACTATCGGGATAAGAGAGGACGGAAGACTTTTAAATTTGAGGCAACGTGGTTAGCGGAGGAGGGGTGCAATGAAATAGTGAGAGAAACGTGGGGTCGAACACCGGAATCTAATGAACAAGTAAGCCTTGGTAGTAGACTAGCACGGTGTCGTGCTGCTCTCCATCGGTGGGGTAAGTCAAATTTCTCTAATTGTAAACACCTAATTTTGGTACGCGCGACACGTATATAACATGTTCAAAAATGTTATGTGTAACGCGTTTAAAAAAGGAAGTATTTAAATATGGAAGGTCACAGGGTTGCTAGAAATAGGCTTAGTTTAAATTAGGATAATATATATGCATTTAATATTGTGTAATATTCAGAAAATATATGATAAATATTTATGGCAATATGCAATAAATATATATTCACAATTTTCGGAATTAATTTATGTATATTAGGGAAAATATTGTTTTCCTAATTTTAGGTGAAAATCTAGCTATAAAAGGACCCCTAGTCAATGTAAAAACACATAGAAAAAACCAGAATAAAATAATAATAATTTTCTGAAACTGTGCAACTTTTTCTTTTTTCTTTATGCGCCATCCCTTCCCGCAGTCACCACCGGAGCTGCTTGCACTGGAGATCTCGCCGCAGGCCAGCCTTGCCCGTCCGCCTCAGGAGTCCCGGTGAAGGTCGTTCTCTGCCACCCGCGTCGCTCGCTGGTGCTCGTGACACTCGCCATCGTCGGACGCAGTCCGCCCTGCTCGCGCCGTCTTCAGATCTCTCTCGCCCCGACAGCAGCCGCCGGAGATTGGCCTGCCCTCTGCCTGACCGGAGGTTCGCCAAGAACCTCGTACCACCGCGCCGACTACTTTTGTTGCCGGAGCTGGAGCTCGTCCCACCGCCGTCCTCCTCCTCCTGCAGGTTTCCCGTTCCCGCTGCTGTGTTAGTTTTTTTTTTTTAATTATTATTATTATTATTATTATTGTTATTATTTAATAATTTGTTTTTTTGTTTAAATTTTCTGTTTATTCTTTATTATTATTATATTATGTTGGCTAGGCAATTAAAATGTAAATATAATTAGATAGCATATTTTTGTGAATATATGTGTATGATATGTAATTACTAAATTGTATCAAGTTTGGAGCATGTTTAGTTTTGTTTAGATTTTATTTCATTAGGAGAATTAGATGCTTAATAGTTTTTTTTTAGGTTCATATTTATTGTTAATGATAGCTTTTGCATAAAAATTAGTTTAGTTTTTTTATAACGTTATTTGACGTAACGAATGTTTAAATTTTAAAAGTGGCAATTAAGTGAATTGAGCACCGAAAGGGCGTAATTAAAGATCTATATTTTTAATTCGTAATAGAACCCCCGAATTCGAATTTCTGATCATAGGCCGATTTAATACTTAGGTGTTTAATTCATTATTCGCCTAAGTAATTTAGGATTCTAGTTAGTCTTTAACTAACTAGTGACGACTCTTTAAAAATGCATCGTTTTCAAAAAGTTATTCGTCGTAGGTCGGATTTTAGGTCTGACAATTTGGCGACTCTGCTGGGGAAGTTTTAGAGGGTTCGGGCTCATTATAATCGCTTATTGCCATGTTTTTTTTGAGTTTTTATATTTTATTATCTTCACTATTCTAACTTTGTTTTTTTTTTTTTTGTGACAGGGTCATATTTTAGAGTTATTAACTAACGTTTTCTTTTTTGTGGCATTGTTTGAATTCGCACACACTCACTTTAGTGTAATCACCAAAATGCCTAAAACCCAGGGCAACTAGGAACCCCGGAGAGTTAGTAAGGGTACGACCGCGCGGCCGAGCCGCGGGAACGACTCGGAACAACTCCACTCTCTTGTGAAGGTCTTATGATCCCTATGATGGGGTGAGGAAACCACCTTGTCGGGAACCTATCAGTGGAACCCACCTTGTAGAGCAAAGCCGCACAGTTTTTTTTACCCCCTAACATGTTGTGGTTTATCCGTGTTTTTTTTGTTGTAAAAAAGAGTTGTCAGGAAAACTGTAAGTTTTTTTAAACTGTGTAACTTTTATTCTCATGCATTCATCTAACTGCATTTTTTTAAAAAAAAAAAAAAAAAACTTTTTTTTTTTCAGCTAAGTAGTCGGTCATTTAGAAATTTTCTTTCCAAAAACATGCATTTTGTATGCATTGTTTTTTTTTAAAAAAACCTCTTACCTGAATTTTTTTTATTTTAAACTTGCGTTTCATACGCATTATTTTTTTTCTTAAAAAAAAACTCTTCAGGTAAGTTGTGATTTTGGTTAGCGTGTCGCGTATGCAAAAAAAACATTTTAGAAAAATTGTGATTCCCATTTAGCTATTAGAGCTTCTAATTTCGAACGTGCATTCCATATGCATCATTTCAAAAAAAATTACCTGAATTGTTTTATTTCAAATAATGCATCCAGTATGCATTAATTTTAAAAAAAACTTTTTAGATAAATCGTAAGCTCTCTTAGTTTTGGGGCTCTTTGTTTAAAAAACTTTTTACCTGATTTTTTTTTTAAAGATGTGCATCTCATATGCTTTATTTTTTCGAAAAAAACCTTTCAGGTAAATTGTAATTTTTCTTAGTTGTAAAACTTTTATTTTTTTTAAGTTTTCATATTGTATTTATTTTTGTGCATCTCATATGCATTTTTTTAAAAAAAAAAATCACTTGTTTTTTATTTTGAGCAACTAGGATGTACTGATTTTTTTTCCCTCATAAAAAACAAAAAACAAAAAAATTCAAGTAGCTTGTAAGTTTTCTCAACTGTACAACTTTCACCTCATTTACATATCATAGGCATTGTTTTAGGAAAAAAGTTTTTAGATAGATTGTAAATCTTCTCTTAGTTGTTGAGCTTTTAATTCCAAATATGCATTGCATTTGCATTATTTTTAAAAAAACTTTACCTGAATTTTTCATTTTGTATATACATTCCATATGTATCATTCAGGTAAACCGGTTGTAAGTTGTAAGTTTCTTTATAGTAGAACTTTAACTTTCGAGCATGCATGAGCATTACAAAAAAATTTCGAAGTGTCATTCGTTTTTATCCAAGGTGTATTGCTCTTTTCTGGCAAGATCGTCTCAACATTCGCATGAGCAAGCGTTTAAAAAATGAGAGTTTTGATGCTAATTTTTTTTTAAATAGTTTAATTGTGCAGTTGAGTGCGACTATTCAAGTTTAAACAAAGGATGAGAAAATCTTTTTGAAAGAGCTTTGTCTTGAGCATCTGTCATGCGTTCGAGCTAGATAGTGCACTCAACAAACTCAGTAAACTCCAAGCTAGTGCAAAACACCTTAGATCATAAATTTTGATTCTTTCTGAAATGTAATCAAAATTATGAAATGAATGACATTAGAAGTTTTCCGGAAAATCATGCATGACTCATTTGATTCTTTATACTAACTTTCATGTTTGGTATTTTCAGGTACCCTTGGATAGGTATCTGGTACATACGGGTGGTGTCGGCCAAATGGGGCAACATTAAAGGAACGTGCAGCCATCCAATTGCACGAAAAACAAATTGTGCACTTGGGATATCCAACGCTCAGGTACGGTGAATTATACTTGATTTTTCCTTAAGATTTGAGTGTCCCTATTCTTTTTGCAGATCAGACGACCACTTCGACGAGGTCGCAACCACGTGAAACGTGACTGCTCCAAAGAACTTACATGCCCAAATTCCACCTATCATGTGTGGAATTCATATACGTCCCTAAATCAAGTCGTGCATCCGTTTTACGGTGAGGTCTAAACCGGTCGATGGTAACCAAGGGGCATCTCCTATTGAGATCAGTCATGTCCGGAGATGAGAAGATATCAAGAGATCATCAAGAGCCTCGTGAAGATTCAATATGCTGATCAATGAACATTTTAGATGTCAAGCAAATGAAGCATTATTGTTGGTGCCTTCCGTCAGAGGTCCAGGGGCTTGTACTTCCGGCAGGTGCTCATATACAAGTTGTGATTTCTAGATGGAGCAGGAAAATCAGGACATGCAGCAGGTCCAGTCGCATAGCGAGCACATTTCCCCACTAGAAAAAATCCAACACCCAGGTAAGAAAAGTTGTGATCATTTTTATCCCCGAAATTTAGTTTTTCCTTAATCATTGTGCAGTTTGGATAATCATCCTAATCAAAGCCCCTGAAGAGCACATCTCGTGCGCGGCCCTTTGCTCGCCGCAAGCTGTCGAATTTATCCCAGATACCTCATGCGATATCTATGCCCAAATTTACCATTTGCGGACTACTGTGCCAAACTCAACACCATCCATGTGTGTTCATCAACCAGACCATTCATACAGAATGTGACGAGCCTAACCCGATTGGTGCTAGCTATGGGGCATCCCCAGACGAGATTGAGCAATAGCCAGGGCACTTGAGAAGCCGATAGAAGAAATCATTGTCTATGTTATCCAATGACCGTAGGGTCCATCCAGGGCGTCGACACAACCGACGTATTTTGACTCAATCAGCTGAGTCATTCTCAAGAAGATGTTTTGAATTAAAAATTTTCAATTTGCCACTAGGGGCATATACATAATTGTTGTTGATTATTTTTGTTAAATTTTATTTTTCAAAAAAGAGCCAAAAAAAAAAAAAGCAAAAGAGCAACAAAAAAGAAGAAGCAAAAAAATCAATTTTCTTTAGGGTCACAGTCGCCCTTTAATCGGCTACAGAAAAATAAAGAAAGTGTCCATGCAAATCTTGTGAGAGCATGAATAAATAAAAGGGTCACAGTTGTCCCTAAATCAACTACAAATAAAAGGGTCACAGTCGTCCCTAAAACGACTACAAAGAAAGGGCCACAGCCACCCTTCAAATGACTACAGATAAAGAGCACTCCCGCAACATCAAAAGCGGGAAATAGGTGAAAGGGCCACATCCACCCTCCAAACGGCTACAAATAAAAGAGTGACCCCGCGAACACTGTGAGGGCGGGAGAATAGAAAGGGCCACAGCCACCCTTAAAATGGCTACACAAAAAGAGTGATCTCGTGAACCCGGTGAGGGCGGGAAAATAAAAGAAAGGGTCACAGTCGTCCCTCAAACGGCTACAATCAAAAGAGCGCTCCCGGAGCATCAACGGCGGGTATTAAGTGAAAGGGTCACAACCACCCTCGAAATGGTACGTACAAAAAGTGTTTCCCGGATCAGAGACGAGGAATGAAGGGCGACAGCCACCCTCCAAATGGCTACAATCAAAAGAGTTCCCGCAACATTGAAGACGGTGAGGACGGGCCACAGTCAACCCGAAATTGGTGACTAAAAAAGAGCTTCCGCAACAACAAATGAGGAAAATAAAGATAGGGCCATAGCCACCCTTTAAACGGCTACCAAATAAAGAGCGCTTCTGCTAGGTTGAAAACCCGAAAGGGCGGCCTAGGCAAAATCAGGAAATGAGGGGCATGGTTGCAAATACAGAAAATTGCAATCATGGCAAAAGGAGAGAAAATAAAAAAACTGAGGGGCACGGTCGGAAATCTCTCAATCGACCGTGGAAAAAGGAGAGAAAAAAAGAGAAATTCTCAAAAAAAAAAAAAAAAAAAAAGCAAGATCCCGCTAAGTTGTCGCACCATGCGCAATTTAGGAAAAAATTAGGGACAAACATTCATGCGCATGTGCATTGTTTACGACACGGCGTCTTCCAAAGTCAACTTCACGGCAAGCGAGACGGTCACAGTCTGCTCTCGTAGGTCGCATTCCAAGGATGAGTAGGTCTGTTACAGTCTGTTCCTACGAATCAAACTCACGGCAAGCGAGACGGTTACAGTCTGCTCTCGCGAGTCACCATTCAAGGATGAGTAGGACTGTTACAGTCTGTTCCTACGAGTCAACTTCACGGCAAGCGGGACGGTTACAGTATGCTCTCGCGAGTCACCATTCAAGGATGAGTAGGACAGTTACAGTCTGTTCCTACAAGTCAAATTCACGGCAAACGGGACGGTTACAGTCTGCTCTCGCGAGTCACAATTCAAAGATGAGTAGGACTGTTACAGTCTGTTCCTACAAATCAACCGACAATCGGGATCTGAAGTGGTCCAGATTTCTGAGAGTCACCCCCAACGAACGAAGTATTAGTATTCAGCCCTCGCAAGTCACGCCACTAGAGGCACTTCTCCAACGGACGCCACTAGAGGCTCTTCTCCGACATACGCCGCTAGAGGCATCGCCAAAGGGTCTCCGGTACGTTCTGACATAGAGGTCTTCCGCTACCAGAGATATCACCAGAGTTTTTCCGGTACGGCCTGACGTAGAAGTCTTCCGTTACCACTCGCCACTAGAGGCATCACCAAAGGTTCTCTGGTACGGTCTGACGTAGAGGTCTTTCGCCACCAGAGATATCACCAGAGGTTTTCTGGTACGGTCTGACGTAGAGGTTTTTCCGTTACCACTCGCCACTAGAGGCGTCACCAGATGTTGTTGGTACTGTCTGACGTAGAGGTCTTCTGTTACCAATCATCACCAAAGGTTTTACTTTATTGCACGCCACTGGAGGTTTTTCCTTGTCGCTCGCCACTGGAGGCAACGTCGATTGAGGTTTTACTTTACTGCACGCCACTGGAGGCTTTACTTTTCCGCATGCCACTGGAGGCTTTACTATTTTGCACGCCACTGGAGGCTTTACTTTTCCGCACGCCACTTGAGGCTTTACTTTCTGCACTACCAATGGAGGCACCGCCAACAGGGGCACCGCCGACGGAGGTTCTATTTTCTGCCCTACCAATAGAGGCACTGTCAACAGGGGCACCGCCGACAGAAGTTTAACTTTTTCGCATCGTTAATAAAGCCAAAGGCCACCTTGGAGACTTGAAGACCTGGAATAAGATATACTTCCAAGCCAAAATTAGTGTTTACTCGTCTTTGGACAAACCCCCTCGAATGCGTTCTAAGGGAGTCCGTCCAAAGAGGGGCAAGCTGTAAACACCTAATTTTGGTACGCGCGACACGTATATAACATGTTCAAAAATGTTATGTGTAACGCGTTTAAAAAAGGAAGTATTTAAATATGGAAGGTCACGGGGTTGCTAGAAATAGACTTAGTTTAAATTAGGATAGTATAGATGCATTTAATATTGTGTAATATTCAGAAAATATATGATAAATATTTATGGCAATATGCAATAAATATATATTCATAATTTTCGGAATTAATTTATGTATATTAGGGAAAATATTGTTTTCCTAATTTTAGGTGCAAATCTAGCTATAAAAGGACCCCTAGTCAATGTAAAATCACAGAGAAAAAACCAGAATAAAATAATAATAATTTTCGGAAACTGTGCAACTTTTTAATTTTATTTTTATTTATTTATTTTTTCTTTCTGCGCCATCCCTTCCCGCAGTCACCACCAGAGCTGATTGCACTGGAGATCTCGTCGCCGGCCAGCCTTGCCCGTCCGCCTCAGGAGTCCCGGTGAAGGCCGTTCTCTGCCACCCGCGTCGCTCGCTGGTGCTCGTGACACTCGCCATCGTCGGACGCAGTCCGCCCTGCTCGCGCCGTCTTCAGATCTCTCTCGCCCCGACAGCAGCCGCCGGAGATTGGCCTGCCCTCTGCCTGACCGGAGTTTCGCCAAGAACCTCGTACCGCCGCGCCGACTACTTTTGTTGCCGGAGCTGGAGCTCGTCCCACCGCCGTCCTCCTCCTCCTGCAGGTTTCCCGTTCCCGCTGCTGTGTTAGTTTTTTTTTTTTAATTATTATTATTATTGTTATTATTTAATAATTTGTTTTTTTTGTTTATTCTTTATTATTATTATATTATGTTGGCTAGGTAATTAAAATGTAAATATAATTAGATAGCATGTTTTTGTGAATATATGTGTATGATATGTAATTACTAAATTGTATCATGTTTGGAGCATGTTTAATTTTGTTTAGATTTTATTTCAATTAGGAGAATTAGATGCTTAATAGTTTTTTTTAGGTTCATATTTATTGTTAATGATAGTTTTTGCATAAAAATTAGTTTAGTTTTTTTTATAATGTTAGATTAATTTGACGTAACGAATGTTTAAATTTTAAAAGTGGCAATTAAGTGAATTGAGTACCGAAAGGGCGTAATTAAAGATCTATATTTTTAATTCGTAATAGAACCCCTGAATTCGAATTTCTGATCATAGGCCGATTTAATACTTAGGTGTTTAATTCATTATTCGCCTAAGTAATTTAGGATTCTAGTTAGCCTTTAATTAACTAGTGGCGACTCTTTAAAAATGCATCGTTTTCAATACGTAATTCGCCGTAGGTCGGATTTTAGGTCTGACACTAATAATAAACTCAATATTGCTGAATTGCAAGATAAGCTTGTGACATTACAATGGCTTTCTAATGAGAATTATGAGAAAGATGAAGAGACCCGAGTGAAAGCAGAACTTGCTAAATTTTGGCAAAGAGAGGCGGCATATTGGAGACAAAGATCGAGGGTACAATGGTTGAAGGAGGGGGATAGAAACACTAAATTTTTTCATCAAACCACACTCTCAAGACGCAAACGAAATAATATTTTGAGACTACAAAAGGCCGATGGGAGCTAGATTGAACAAGTGGAGAGCATTATGGCCGAATGTAGTGAGTATTATCGGCGCTTGTTTCAATCGGAAGGCACGAAAAGTTGGGAAAGGGTTTTGAGCTGTGTACCAAATCTGATTTCGGAGGGAATGAATAATATCTTGTTGGCTCAAATCAGTGATGAAGAAGTCCGTAGGGCGGCCTTCCAACTTGGTGGTTCAAAATCTCCTGGGCCCGACGAGTTTCCTGGGTTGTTCTATCAGAAGTTCTGGGCCGTGATGTCATCCAGGAGGTCCGGGTCTTCTTCGAAACGGGTAACATCAGCCATTCTCTTTTCTTTGCTGATATTTTTTTGATTTCAAAAGTACCTAACCCTGTGAACACCACCCAATTCCGACTGATAAGCCTTTGTAATTTCAGCTACAAAATTATTTCGAAAATCATTGTTAACCGGCTGAAACCATTACTACCTAATGTCATATCATCGTTCCAAAGTGCTTTCGTGTCTAGCAGGTTAATACATGATAATATCGTTATTGCTCACGAGGTGTTTCATCATTTGAGAATGAAAGACGGAAGAGCAAGGAAGGAAGCGACGGTTAAGATCGATATGAATAAGGCTTACGACCGTGTGGAATGGAATTTCTCTTTATGGCCCTCCAATCCTACGGCTTTGATGATAGGTGGATCCACTTGGTGAAACAATGTGTTACGAAGGTCCAATATAGTGTGGTTGTGAACGGCAAGAAAACATGTCGTTTTCAACCAAATCGTGGTATTCGCCAAGGAGACCCTCTCTCACCATATTTATTTATATTGGTGGCTGACGTTTTTTCGAGACAGATAATGGACGCGGCGGAACGGAGTATATTGACAGGTTTGAGCATCTGACGTGCTTGTCCTCGGCTTCATCACTTATTTTTTCATAAAGGCAGATGAGCGAAATGCTAGGTCTTTGAATAAGATCCTCAACGAATATAGCCAGGCATCCGGTCAAAGCATCAACCTTGATAAGTCGGAGGTGTTTTTTGGATCCAACGTTGATGATGGAACCAAGACAGTTGTGGTATAAACACTGGGTATACGTGCGATGCAAGAGTCCGGAAAATACCTAGGGCTACCGACGGTTTGGGGGAGGTCAAAACGGGAGGATCTTGGTTTCCTTAAAGATCGAGTGGCCAATAAAATTCATGGGTGGAAAAATCTCTTCCTAAACAATGCGGGGAAAGAGGTACTTATCAAGGTGGTAACTACGACCATTCCTACCCATGCTATGGCTCTCTTCTCGTTCCCCATCTCATGGTGTGATGATATCAATTCCTTGGTGGCTCGGTTTTGGTGGGGACAAAGGGGGGATGAGAGGAGGTTACATTAGAAGCGATGGAATCGAATGACTGTTGCAAAGGAAGTGGGAGGATTGGGGTTTCAAGACATCAAGACTTTCAAACAAGCAATGCTCACCAAAACAGCGTGGCGAGTCCAAAATGAACCCGATGCGCTATGGGTGAAGGTTCTAAAAGGTATCTACTTCCCAAGATCTACCTTTATTGAGGCTTCAAAGGGTGGAAGACCGTCTTGGGCTTGGTCGACTATTTTAACGGGGCGGGACATACTTCCTAAGGAAGGTATTTGGCGTGTGGGGAATGACGAATCTATCCGAATCTTTCACGACGCATGGATACCTGACTTACCCGGGCATTGGTTAGGAATCGATCTTGCTGGAAACAATTTGAATTTAACGGTTGCTGAGCTTCTTCGACCACCCGATAACTCATGGAATTTGGAGCGAATTTATGATGTTCTTGTTGAAGGTGAAACTTAAGCCATAATGAGTATTCATGCCAGAAGGGGGAGTGCTTCACCGGATAAACTTGTTTGGCCGAAGTCAAAGTCGGGGATAGCCACGCCTAAATTGGTCTATCATCGACTACGGGAAATAGAGGAAACAGAGCCAATCCCTCGAACGTCAACATCCAGGAGCGTCTCATCTCGGGTTTGGAAAGGAATTTGGAAGGGTAAAGTTCCTCCTAAGATCAAACATTTTATTTGGAAGAGTTGTGCTCGTGCATTGCCGACTTTTGATGAGCTGAATCAGAGATGTGTCAATGTGGAACCAAAGTGTCCTTTTTGTGATCGAACCCAAACCATTGACCACGCTTTGCTGAATTGCTCGTTGACTTCACTGGTATGGTTTGGGGGACTGGGGCTGCGGTGGTTTCATGGGAATGCACCGTCTTGGGTGTAGTGGCTAGAGGAAACGATTGAGAAGTCTAAAGAGAGTGGAGGAGCAGAGTACATACGTCTCAAGACGGAGATTGGGGCATGGGAAATTTGGAAAGAGCGTTGTAGAGCTACGTACCAAAAAGACCGACCTAATCCACAACGAGTATTAGAGAAAATTGCATATTTTGTTGAAGAAATGTGGAAATCTTCTCAACGTAGCAGCTCTACAAATCATCTCGGTGCACATGCCCAGACAATCATTTCGACATGGCAAGCTCCAAACAGAGGTACAATTTCTATTTGTGTTGACGGTTCATGGTCGGTGGAATCTGGATGGGGTGGAACGGGAGTAGTTGCCAGAAACGAATTCGGAAAATTGATTGCGGGAAGAAACTCAAGGAGTCGTGAATTTAGTGCAACCATGTCGGAGGCAAAATCAATACTACAAGGTGTCGAGCTTGCAGTTCATCACAATTGGAGGGAAGTCGTTATCGAGTCGGATGCGGAACACATCGTAAACCAAATTCGACACACAGCGACAAACCCCGACTTGAGGTTCGAGAACATTATTAGCTCTATCCGTCACTTGGCAAGTATGATTCAAAATATCAGTTGGAAAGTTATCCGAAGAGGCGCTAACCGTAGCGCAAACTGGGTGGCTATCCACTCCAGAAAGGAGATGTGTCCGGCAAATTGGGTTTTAGTACCCACTTCTCCTCTTTAATCAATTCTGTTATTAGATTGTAACCCAGGTTGAACGGTGTTTTTTTATTATAATAAAGTATTATTCATGGCCAAAAAAATATGTAGTTGTTCGTAATAATTTTTTTATATTATATTATACATTGTATTTACGTAGTTAGTAGTATTATATATATATATATATATATATATATATATATATATATATATATATATACATATATATATATATATATATATTGATTAGAATTGAAAACCTACCTGGCGACCTTAGAATGCTTCGTAATCAAATTGTTTCGATGTATCATTTATAAAAGAAACTTTTAATACGCTGTTATTTTATTTTACGTTAATATTAAAGTATGAGATACAAATATTTTCTTAATTCGCATATACACAATATTTTGAATCTAAATTTATAGACTTGCAATTAAAATTAAGTTAAAAAACGATAATTAGAAAAAATTACATGTTTCACTGAGAAAATATTTGTAAGTCTAATTAATATATATTTAAGTATATTTGGTTTTCAGAAAATAGTTATTTTTTTAAGGGAAAAAATCGTTTGACCCGTCATGAGAATTAGGGTTCGCAGGAAATAAACGGGAACAACTGATGCCCCCCTTTAATCTTGTGCAAGCTCCTTTGATAATCTGCAGTGGAACCCTAGTTCTCCGATTGGTCTTTCCAGGAGTGTTGACAGCTGATTGTGTTCAGATTCGCGACTGTTATACCTGCCGTTACGGACATAGTGAGTTCTGGATGCAAATGTCTACTCCTGTTTAATTGCTGATTCGCCACGAATAGTTGCCGCCGCCGTGATGTTAAATGTTCAATCGGTTTCTTATTCATTATGAAGTTCTGACCTTTTCCATTAATATACACAGTAGCAGCAGAAGTTTCATCTGTATTCTCTGGATTAAGATTGAACCATCATAAACCATGGGGAAGTCAAGTACTAAGTGAGATTTGTTTCCTTAGTTCTTAATTGAAATCTCTTTCGACGATATTACCCAATGGTTTGATTCTTCATAATAAATTATGTAACTGAGACGTTTTCTCCAATCTCGATTGCAGGTCGGACATTGCATCAAAAGCTGACCGGAAATTTGAGAAGAAAGTCCAGTTTTATTCTAGTATGTTAAGTTCCTAACGTCCTCTGATTATCAAATATCAAACAATTCTTAATGTGGATTCTACTATTTCTTTGGATTGAGGGGTTTGGAACTAAATAGAGGGAAAGTGAAAGAGTTGGGAGGGAGGCCGAATCGGTTGTTTGAATTTGGAATTAAAGGAAAATATAGGGATCACTTCCCTCTAAATCCCTTACATTTTAACTAGTGAAATGGGTTAGAAACTCTCTATTTCCTTCCTTTTAATGAGGTTGTATCCCATAGGGATTTATTTTCCATCCATTCCTCCCTTTCCTTTCCCTCAGTTTCCCTATCTTGATTTCATTCCCTTTACTGCTCTTCTTTCAAGGGCTCTGTCCTGATCTTCTCATTGCTTTGTGTAGAGATTAGAGATACAGTTGCTTCTTTGAGTGCCACAAAAGCCATCACCAAGGTGAGTTTCTCTATCTGCTCCTTTCATCTTTGGTTTTCCTTGTGAAATGAATGAATACTATACCCTGTATAGACTTTCGAGTTTGACGCCTATTTATGAAAATATTTATCACAAATCAGATTTAGATTGGATGAAACAATCAGCGCGTGCTATTAAAACAACGGAATCTGAGACTCTTGATAGAAGGACAGGATGCAAAATCACATTTTATATATTAAAAGGCTGAGATAGCCTTAACATTAAGTGGTTTCGTCGTTGTAATGGATATCTTATTTCTTCCTATTAGATGAGAAACTCAGTTAATACTAAGAGACATTTTAGATATAGTTGATCTGAATGCATCAATTGTGATATAAAGTACAATTCTGTGTTCGGTTTTGTTGCATTATGTATCTTCACTCCTTTTGTAATTTCATTTTACTTTTTTTTGGTCTCGATTGGCTAGCTATGTTTCCCAGTCTGATCACATTTTGAGAATCTGTTACTTAACTACTGCTTTGTTATTCAATATATTTAACTAAAGCGAGTTTTTGTTTTTTACTCTAGCAGAGAAAGAAACAACGGAGTAGAAGACAGAAGTTGAAAGCATTTGACCTCTCTGCACTCTCAGAGTTTCTTCCTGAGCTGAAGGAGAAGGAGAAAGAGAACTTGAAGGTTAATTGCAAAAACCGGACAAAGATAATGTAAGTAATATTCCTTAATGATTATTATTGATGCCAACTATTCTTAGAAGGATCCTACTTATTAGAAATTGTGGGGGGTTTTTTGGTAGGGTGGAGGAAGCGAGACGGATGAATGAATTCCACAAGGATCCTGGTTTTCAGAAGGATCCATTTGCCTTTATTGACGGTCTTCTAAAGAATATGTATCCCGAAGAGGAGAAAGCGAAGAAGATTGTGAAGAAAGATGGGAAAAAGAAGAGAAAGAAGAAAAAGTCAAGTGCTTCGGGTGCACCTTTGGCTATGGAAGTATAACTCGGGAAAAAAATGATTGATGCTTCCTCCTATCCTAGGGTACAGGTGTGGTATTAACCTCTTAGAAAATCTTTTGAAATTACAAGGTTAGATTGTTTCTTATGTTTGTATTGGGAAGTTTGTTGATAGAAAACATCGTTGACAATATCTGCTTTCTAGAATACTTGATCTGTCCCTACAAGCTTGATTTTATTCAAGGTATGTTCTTCTTGGTGGCACCAGAAAGATGATGGATATATTGTTGTGGATGAATTGGTAGTCTCTCTAACAAGCTTTACTAACATGCCATTGTGAAAGAAGATTGGGAACAACAAAACTACACTCTATAGAGCAGTATTTGTGTCAAATGAATTACAATATTACATTACATTACATGAAGAAGTGTATTATGAATTATAATCAAGTCCTGCAACATGATCACTGCTTGGTGGCTGACTGGTAGATGAACACTGCTGTTAGGACTCCGACCAATCCTGTAACTGCCAATGCAACGGTTGGGAGGGGACTTGTGAGCCCGAAATTCTGCATCAACACAGGGCGACGCTTAAGGAGATAATTAGAAAGAAATTCAAACATATGAATGAAAGACCCACCTCGAGAAGTCCTTTGCCGGTTGCTATTTCAACGCTTATGGCCACAGCAAAGCCGATCATAGCAACTCGGCCAATCCAAATGTCTAAACTGTTGTTGCTGCCCTGAGTACTTTGCTCACTCCTTATGGAGGTTGATGCTGCTCTGCATCTTGACTTACTTACAAATGATGATGATGATGATCTCTTTATCACTGCATTGTAGTAATAGGGTTGGATACAATGTTTATGTAAGCTCAGAAAAAGAAAATTACTCTCAAGAATTGACAGAGAGGGCGGTCAGGTCATAATTGATTGAGCAGTACAAAATTGGGGATACTTACAGAGAGAAGAGCCAGAAACGAAGACAGAGCGGACTGGAGCAACAGTAGATACCCCTAGCGAAGAAGAAGAAGTGATTTGTGTTCTTCTGGGTGAAGAAGTGGAAGCGCAGACATCTGTGAACGTCAATCAATCAGAAATTTAGTATGTAGACGCCCAAATCTTCTGAGAAGTAGGAGAGAAGAGAGGTTACCTCGAATATTTGAGATGGAGGGAGAAGCAGAGAGTTGAGCCAACGCCATTGGAAGAAGAAGATGCTTATGATGAATATGAGAAGAGGAGAGGAACGCTGGGTCTGTTCGTTATCTATTTGGTTGAAGATGACGAGAGATCTGTTCCTTCTCGAAACCAGCCGTAGATATTATCTAATCATTTACTATTACAATATATAAATATATATATATATATAATATAATAAAGAGGGTTTAGGGCTTGCGCGGTACATTAAATATTTATTTAAATTATAGTAGTATTTATCATTAAAATTATTTATTTATATAGAAAATGCTAGAAATAGAATGTATATTAAATTAATTTTTCTATAAAATAGATGTAAACAAAATAAAATATATAAAATTATAGATTAATAAACTAGTCTAAAACAAATTGTTTATACAAATTGTGCTATGAGGGAAGTAAACAATTTCATACTATCACTGTCAACTCATCAAAGTGAAACTGCTACGGTAACTATTACGGTAAAATTAGAATTTTTTCAATGGTGGAGACTAAGTTCCACTTCTATATTAGGACCCACAAAATTTCATACTATCAGTATATATTTCTTTATAAAAACACGATATAAATTAAATGTTCGTATTTTCAAACTAGTAAATGAGATTTAAGTTTTTGTTTGGCTGACGTAAAAAACAAAAAAAAAAAATTGAAAAATTATGTACAAAATCATAAAAATCTAATTGATTTTTTTAATTATTTTTACATTTTTTTTTTAAAAAATTGTCACTTTTATGTCAAATATTCGGATTCTAACTTTTAACTCGTCACTAGTAATAAGGAGGAGGGATTTCTTTTTGACTCACTATAAATGAAGAAAGTGATTAACCTTAATTAGTTCATTAACACTCTCTATTTATAAGATGAGGTGGGCAAAAACCACCTCACCACCTTACATGTTTCGACCGGCCTATAATGAGAAAAATAGGCTCAATTTTTGGTCTCTCATGGCCATTGGAATTTTAGGTCTAGCCCAAAATCACTAATGTGACATTACCCAATTGTCTTAGGTAACAATCTCATATTAATGAGCTCCTATTTACGGCGGCCCAATCTCCAAATGCCAACAGCTCCCACTCACCAGAATGGAGGGTGCCTCTTAATATGTTGTCGACAAACACATCAACATTTGTTCTTTGATCCAGTCCTGCTTCGGAATAGTTCATACGAGGTTTGCCATGCGACCGGCGGACACGACGGGCATCGTGCTACTCATATGTTAGGAGTTTGTAGCGCCCGTGGAACATTGATTCCCATCTATAATCAACATGTGTGAAGGAAGCCCTACGCGGTATATTCTCCACAGCAAAGCCTCAGATCGATTCTTGGCGAGGGACGGATCTCCGAAGTGTTTGCTCGAAGGCAAATTGGCACGTCATTGGTGAATAGGTGGTTCGGTCGTGGTGGAGTTATGGGGGAAGAGTTTTCTCTCAAATCACCACAATGGAGGAATTATGATTCACCCTAATAAAACCCTAACACCCCATATATATAGGAGGAGTAAAGTGGACAATAGTCCACTTTACCCCCACCACATATTCGGCCGGCCACATGTATAGGGAGGCCCAATTTTGGGCCTCTCATGTCAATTGAGATTTGGGTCTGGCGCAATGTCTTAATGTGATATTTACCCAATTAACTTAGGTAACATATACATATAATGGGCTTCCATTTACGACGCCCAACACCATGCATACAGCTCCCACTCGCCGGAATGGGAGGGTGCCTGTTAATGTATTGTCGTCCAAATCTGCATCAGCATTTCACTCCTTTGATCTCACCCTTGCTTCCGAATAGTTCATACGAGGTTTGCCGTGCGACCGGCGGACACGACGGACATCGTGCTACTCATCTGTTAGGAGTGTTGTAGCGCATGCGGAACATTGATTCCCTTTTCTCCAATCAACCTGTTATAAACAACATTTATATAGTGTCACGTTGTATTCTAGGTCAACTGATAATTCTCATTTTACCTAGTTTGCTCATAGGAACACTTCTCCAAGGCATCCGTACAAGTATTCAAAACCTTCAACTAATATCCGGTTGGTGGCCACCTTAGTGAATACAAGAGTCAGTGAATTATAGGTGAACTTGACCATCCCCATCGCTCATATTCTCAGTCAAACCCAACCGGTTTCCAAAGACGTGGTCACTGGGCCTTTTTGTTCAGCCCTACGCTCGTTCGCCGGGAAGCGAACATTGAGCCTGGCCTTAGATATGAGTTCCGAGTCCGAGAGGATACTTTGGGTACCTCTTCATAAGGCTCCCGGGATCAATCACACGCTCGAGGTGAAGAAGTTTGCGCCCGCTAGAATTACGAGGATTCTTATCTAGCACAACTGAGTTGTGACCCCGTGGTCGAACATGGCGCAATATGAAGCACACGTCGATAGCATACCTGTACATTTAAGTTGACAGTAATGGGATATGTCAATCATGCTATCGCAGATTCTCATCTGGCCTAGAATGTGGATTAATGACGAACGAAGTTCATCACGGCGATTTGCAAAACGAAGATCATGTCGAGTTACTTCGAGACTAGATAATCTTCCTGCGTAATAAGGTTTATCCCCCTGATTCTTAGCCAGCCTTACTTGGTAGAGGCCTCCCTCCACCGCAAGACGACCGTACCTGTGTGACTAGGTAAGGCCCACATTCGACATAGTTCTGGCAGAGGAATGTGTCCTCCTACGACTTAGTTTATAGACCGTAAATATGATGTATTCAAACATTATGACGTCGATTGATCATAAACTCAATTGCAATTATTTCATTTCAAAAATGTAACTTTCAATCATCAAAATTCTATCACAGATACTGTCGGACCTAAAATCTGACCTAAGGTGATTTAAGTTTTGAAAACGTTGATTTTGAATTACGTTTTCCGAAAGGGCGTAATTACAAATCAACGTTTTCAAAACGTAAATCGCCTTAAGTCAGATTTTAGGTCCGACAATTTGGCGACTCTGCTGGGGATATGAGATTTTAGGTCAAAATCAACGTTTTCAAAACGTAAATCGCCTAAACTAGTGGCGACCCTTGAGCATCCTTGGAGACTTTGTGGCTTGACGCGTCCGGAATTTGACGTATCATGTGTAACGTCGTTACGTCCGGGTCAAAATCGAGTGTTTACAGATACACGCCACTTTTAAACCCTACGCAATCTAAGCAGTTTTACATGCTTTTCGAATATCTCCCTTGGTAGTGGTTTAGTTAATGGGTCCGCAACCATGTTATCAGCGGACAATTATTCCAAAGTGATTATATTTTCTTCTACCATAGATTTAGCATAAAAATATTTCACATCAATGTGTTTTGGTCCTACTATGGTACTTCAGATTCTTTACTGCCACGATGGCTGCCTGACTATCAGAGAACACCTTGACAGGTTTACTTCCGACATCGCCATCAAGCAGCGCAGTAAGAAGCCTTTTAGGCCAGACCGCTTCCTGTGCATTCTTGGAGAGGGCTACGAATTCTGATTCCATCGTGGACAGCGTGACACAGGTTTGCTTCTTGTTCGTCCATGAAATGGTGGCATTAGCAAGGAGAAAGACTCCTCCTGTGGTGGATATATGATCACCCGGATCGCCACCATGGTCGGCGTCGCTATAACCGGTCAATTCTAACTTCTCGCTCTCATAGCGCAGTGCGTAGTCGGCAGTACCTTTCAGATAACGGATTATTCGTTTTACAGCCTTTAAATGTTGATAGCCAGTTTTGATTGGAAACGTGCTAGTAGGCCCACGGCGTAACAGATATCTGGACGGGTGCATTGCATGGCGTACATCAAACTACCGACCATGCTTAAATACTCCGCACCCTTCATCTTTTCTCGCTCTGCCAGGTTCTTGGGGCCATCACGTTTTGACAGTGCGCACCCAAACACCACCGACGTATCCACGGGTTTGACATCCTGTAATCTGAACCTTTTCAACAGTTTGTTGATATAGGCTTCTTGAGATAGACATAATTTCCGGGTAGCCCGATCTCTAGCCATTTTAATGCCTAAGATGTACGTGGCTTCTCCCATATCTTTCATCTCAAATACAAATGCCAACTATGACTTTGACTTGTTTATAAAACTCACGTCGTTTGCGGCAATGCGTATGTCGTCCACGTATAAGGTTAAGATGACATACTTAGACCCGGAGGTCTTATAATACACGCACGGATTCTCGTGAAGATTCACGAGTCTGTTTCCTACGATTTCGTCGTGGAATCTGCGTACCATTGCCGAGACGACTGTTTAAGAACGTAGATGGACCTTTGGAGCTTACAAACTTAACGTTCGTTACCAGGAGTAATGAAACCCTCTGGTTCCTCCATGTAGATCTCTTCCTCCAGGTTTCCGTGGAGGAATGCGGTCTTAACATCCATTTGGTGCAGCTCGATATTGAGTGCTGCGACCAGGACCATAAATGGCCATAACCGTGGTTTTACGCACAGTCAGTGAGTATGTTTCGTCAAAGTCCTATCCGTGAATTTGGGTATATCCTTTCGCAACTAGTCGGGCTTTGTATTGCCTAACCTGTTCCATCAGTGGTGAGCCTTCTTTCAGGACTCACCTTATCCTTGTGCCCCTGTGGTTGGCAGTTAAATCAACTATAGACTATAATGACTTTCATTTAACCTATCTCCCTATTTTATTATTTTCCTCCATTTTCTCCACTTGAGGTATTTCCAATGCTCATAAACATTTGTTCGAGTGAGGTTATCACCCTACTCAATGGGTTCGATGCCTTTGACTTTCGTCTAGGCTTGTTAATCCCATCTTGAGTCTAAACGTTTCTCCCACTCGGAATAATGCCTCTTATCGGAGCATCACTTCCATTGGGAACAAGAGCAGTGCTTAAACCTTGACCTACAACTTTCCTTGGACGACTTATTGGTCTCAGAGGTTTTATTTCCGAGATAAATTCCTTGATCACTAAGACTTGGAACCAATTTGGTTGGATCACTCCCACTGGAAAAAATGGGTAACTCCCACTGGAAACAATGGGTAGTCTAGGCAGTTGTGGCATTCCTGGTTCAGCAATATGATTATCAGGTTCTACTTGATTCGTCTCTGCGGCAACAGTGATTTCATATGGTAGGGTTTATTCCTCTCACTGGATTTACTATGAAAATGTTTCCATGATCATTTACTATGTCATTCACTTGGGTTGTTGCCGGTTCAAATCTCTCCCACTCGTATTAAGTGGGACCTGATTGTCAGTGTTACTGCTCTGGTTTAATCAAGACTACATCAGTTTGAAACTAACTATGCATTGGAAATCCATCCTCAAGTTATATAATGTCACATGTTCGACCACAACACCATTTTCAAAAGCTTTAAACAGGTATTTTCTAAAAGTAGGTAACGTACTCTTGTCCTAAATACGTGTTTAGTGCGCAATTTAATGTCGCACGATGATATGATTTTAACTCATTATCATTCCTTAGCTTTTATGGTGACGTGTCTTACCGATATCATTGGAACACAGTTTACATCCATGTGAGTCATCTTCTTCATCCCATAGGGAACTCTTGATAGATTGACTCTAACATTATGTTCTTGAACTGTGCTACTTGAAGTGTGCGTCACTTGATTTGAATACCTAGCCTGACTTATAGTTCAAGGCGTTTGGAAGGAAAATCGTTTAACCGACTTCATCCTTCTTCGTTTGCAAAACTTATCTCAGGAATTTCATCCCATCTCCGAACTGAGCATCTTGGGTTTTCACCCTATGCGTCAGCTGATACTTTTACAAGGTCGTGGTGGCTTATGAAGCATACTTCTTTCCAATGTAAATGTTATTAGTAAGTTATTTCCGAAGGAATGCAAACGAAAATTCAGCACTTAATCGTTCAAAACACTTCATTATTAAATTCGTATTTTGAAACGACGTGTTCCGTCTTCCGAGGTCCACTCGCGCATTGCGCTATTTACCAAAGCTTTAACCCTTGGTTAAATCGTTTCATTTCTATTCAATTTAATCCAATCGGTTTCACACATGATTATTATTACTAATTATTTCATTCAATGGAGAATTAATAATAAAGTAAGATTTATAACCAGTTCATTCTTAGAGCTACGCAATCAATGAATTTAAATGGCATTATGATTTTACTCAAAGAATAGGATGTATGAGAAAATGTATGGAGTTGTTTGATTTGGCTATTTCCAATAGCCTTATTGCTTCAGTTTACTTATATTTCAGATCGATCTCGTTTCTAGCCGAGTCGATTAATCTTGATAAGCAGAACTCATTTTGAATCGAACGGTAACTAGTTTATTCAATGAATCTGAAACAATAATAACCAGAATTCAAACAAAAATGAACAGTAGAAAAACCAACATAAACAATACTGGGGTCTCAGATCTCAAACTTGAAGCAGTCATGAAGAAGAATGATGGACATGTCGTCTTAACCGAGTTGTACCGTGAAGGTAGTGATATCATGGTGGCTATCGCACCTGATCATTGTTTAGACCTTTTGTTGTCGGGGGTTGCCAAGCATTTTGGCATACCTATGAATCTGTCATCGAATGCCTCAGGTTCTTTCAGAAAGTTTCCTTCTTTATCATCTACTTCGAATAGGTCTATTTTCGTCTCAATCGATGTGAACAGACGCGTGATCCTTTTTTCGTCAACAAACCATAAAAGAGGAAACATCATCATTACTTTCCAAGCCCTTGTCCATACGTCTACTCGTCAGCGGGATCATGAAAGGCTATTACACCGTCATCAATGCATAGAATATTGTAGTATTCTGCCATTAAGGCTGGTGCTTCAGCGGCCTTACCCTTACCGAAGCGAAGGTATATGGCACAACAAAAATGCAATGCACTGAGTTGTATAAACTCTCATTCTACTTCAGTTGACAGTTGCGAGAGAATTAATTTTCATGCATTACGATCCTTCCTCAACCTTTTCTTGCTGTTACTCTCATGTGGGTTTCCATATCGTCCAGGCTTATCCTTTTCACTTTCGGATTGACTTGATTGTCAAGATCCACAGCGATAAGGACCTCCATAAAATTATCTCTCCATGCATCATAATCCATGTCGTCCAGGTTGCGAGTAAGGATGGCAACGGGGCGGGTCGGGGCGGGTTTTTGCAGCCCCGGACCCGCCCCCGCGGGTCGGCCTGGCTGACCCGGCCCCGGCCAAATGGGCCTTTCGGGTCGGGTCGGGTCAACAATCCCGCGGGTCGACCCGCGGGGCCCCGACCCGCCCCGTCATATGAACAATTTTTTTTTTTTTTTTTAACTTTTCAATATTAAATACAATTTTTTTTTGTCAAAATATTACATTATATATAAATTCAAAACATAAATCTAACATCAATCAAATATAAACAACAAACACATCAAATTCATTACAAATACAAATTTAAATCCAAACACCAAATTAACAAATCATAATAATCTAAATATAAATCTATTTGGTCCATGTTATTTATATAGGTACTACATTAACCATATTTTTTTTATTAAATGTTAGATCATATTAACATAAAAAAATTTTAAAACAAAAATTATATACATATGGATTTCGGGGCGGGTCTACGGGTCCCCGGGTCTCTAGACCCGCCCCGACCCGAGCCCGACCCGCCCCGGACCCGACCCGTGACCTGCGGGTCGGCGGGTCGGCGGGTCAAAACCGGGTCGGGGCCCCGCGGGTCAGCGGGGCCCCGAGACCCGTTGCCATCCCTAGTTGCGAGGTTCGTAGAACTGTATCAGTTCAGCCATGAAAACAAACACATTGATAATCACGCAAAATCAGGGAGACAATAACATTTTGAGAAAGAATTGCATACATCAGATATCTATTAAGATGGAATCCGACAAATAACGATTCATCGGTCATCTAAACCAATCGACCACCAGTAAACCAATGAAAGATGGTTGTGAAAGAGTTCACATTACCGTCGTCTTCTATCCAATATATCAGTCTTTTAAAACGGTTTTAATCTCAAATTACTGGAATGAGGATTTTAAAACAAGCATACCCGATCTTGGATTTCCCAATGCCCTTTTTATTTTGGAAAAATATTATGATGAATTCACTCATGCATATATAATTCTACCATTCACGTAAATTATCATACGCTAGTAACATTCATCCACAAACCACACTCATGCTTACGCGTCATGCGTCTAATGTTCCGAGGAACTCATGTTTGCATATATAATTGTACTTCCAAGTAAATTATCAAATGCGGCTACATCCTCAACATTCTAGCATACGTGTTAGACATGCAACTTCCACATCAATCATACATATTTGCCGACTGGTTTTCGATTTAAAAATAATTTTAAATATTAGGGCCTGATTTGTAGTTCATGCTTATATTTAATTACGCAACATTCTAGACATGAATCCTAGGCATTTCCAACCATCACAACATGTATATCCTAGTGCGCAAACCATATATTTAACCAGGGCTCCGCCCCCAATATGCAATATCCAGCTTGCTTGACTCAGTCTAGACAACATTTCTAATCATGCATAAATATATATTGAATAATAAACATTTGCAATTCAGCCCACTAATTAATCCAGTCTAAAAAACATGTATCTCTGAGATCCATCCCCATAATCGAAACAATGCATAAATGTTATCAACCCTTGAGCACTGTGTAGGCCATTTTAAGGTTCAAAACATTTGGATTTTAAAACTTGACCTCCCTATTTTAATTGACTTGAATTCGGTTTTGAAAATTCAGTTCGGTTTAGTCAGTTTCGGTCCGGTTTGGTTCGGTTCGGTCTAGAAATTCCGGTTCGGGTCCGGTCCGATGTGAAATCCAGTTCGGTTCGGTTTTAATTTCAAAATCTAGTTCGGAACCGGTCCAATAAAATAGGGTTCGGTTCAACACACAAAACCGATTCGGTTAGATCCACTTAGTTACCCCGGTCTGACCCGACCCGACTAGGTCGAACCGATTGAGAAAATCCGGTTCGGTTCAATTCGCCACGGTCTGACATATTGGACCGGCCCAATAATTAAAACCAAAATGATTGGGCCGAAATGTTTACTTGTGACCTAAGTAGGATTTTGAAGTCCATTAAAAATATTTAACTTAGCCACCAAATAACATTAACTATATAAAATAATTTCCAATATTAAATATATATATATATATATATATATATATATATATATATATATATATATATATATTCCGGTAAATATTATAACATATATATATATTTATTACCAAGATTTTATCTTTAAGATTAAATCAATCAACAATATATATATATATATATATATATATATATATATATATATATATATATATATATGTAAAATTCAGCTATATATAAAAATATATATTTACTAGTTATTAACGCGTGCGTTGCACGCGTATTAATCGTCTAAATTTCAAAATACATAATTTATCTTCAGTTTTCGAATATTTTAATATGTAGTTAATACATGGCCAAGTTTAGGGGTTGCGAGAAATGAATATGTGATCGAAAAGAACGACACAAAGTAATTCAAAACAGGAAAAATAGAAGAGTATAATTAAGTCAAAAAATTAACTATTGTTTTAAATTACGATACTAATTTACTCTTATAACTAATAATGAGTTGGATTGAGCATGACGTGAGTTATTAACGACAAAGTTGTATCTAATTTATCAACTTGAGGGGTGAAGAATGTAAGTCCGTAATTAGCCACTTAGAGTCATCGGTGGAGCAGTTTGACCTATATAAACGTAACTATACATTTTTCATGCAATTTTATATCATAATACCAACAAATTGATTTAACGCTAAAGGGAAATTTTTTTTTGGCCACCGGGACGCTAAAGGAAATTTCAATTCATTAAAATCTAAAATTTATGCTTGATATGTCAATTACTTATTTAACTACTAATTAGGTTACAATTTGATTTAATTGACAGACGGAATAACTAAATTAATGATTCGAGACCCTAAATGTTGGACAATGAGTATCAGGTTATCTGTAAAAGATCAAAATTCAAGAACCGTGGTTGACCCATATTTTGACATTTGATATGATTTGACAAGTGACTGATCTATGTGTTACAAAAAAATCTCAACATGTACTCGAAGTTTGCATGAGTTGAGTACATATCATACTTTATGGGTGGCTCAAATTTATAGGTATATTGTATTAATAAGTTAATGATAATTAATGTAACATGTCAGTTAAGCGATCTAAACAAAAAAGTTAATGCAATTTATCTAATGAAATTTTTAGTAATACTCAAATATTGTAGGGACTAAATCATCAATTTTTTTAAAACACTAATGTCTAAAGTTTATACTTGAATTCAACTTAACTATTTATTCAACTATCAATTAGGAGATACCAACTATGATTGAATTTACAAACGCAAGAACTAAATCGATAGTTCGAGTCATTAAGTATTAAACATTGAGTAACATGTTATATGTAAAGTCAAACTTCAAGAACCACGTTTGATCCATATTTGATATGTTATATGAGTTAGCAAGTGACTAAATTATGTGATACAAAAATGTCAACAAGTGGAACATCCCCAAATCGGTGATATAGTGAATGGAAAAATGCATCTACCTTACATTTGCACCTATTGAATGCATGTTGACTCTAATTGATAAGTATATTTGATGGATAAATTAATAATAACTACGGTGATCTACCAATTAAGCGACCTAAAAAACTAAAAATAAAAAAATGTAACTAAATGGTTTTTTTTAGTAATAGTAAAGATAAATAGATGGGTCTCAAAGATAAAAAGACTAAATTGCCAATTTTATAAAAACAGGGGAACTAAATATAATACATATATATATATATATATATATATATATATATATAATAAAATATAAAATATGAAAACTAAATATAATATATATATATATATAATAAAATAAAAACGTTTAAGATGTACCTTTTAGGGGTGAGGACAACTCTCACATTTTATATTGGTATAAAGATTTACTGTGAATATTATAATAGGGAATCACATATATTGACAATATATTTTCTCAATCTTTTAGTAAACTAAATCTATCAATAATATCTTTAACCCTATTAAATATTTAGATATAGTGATAGTTATATATATTTCTATATATTAATGTGAATCTATCCTTATGTTTCCAATTATAGATATATTGTCACCTAGAATAAAAATTAAAATATGGTAAACAATATTTTATTGGGTTCGACCGAATTTAGCTTTCTTGGTGCCTAAGAAATTAAAATTTTGACCTTGTTAATTTTCCTATGGTTCGGCCCACTATATTGGAAACAAGAGTTTGAAGATCAAATTTTAATAAGATCTACAATCCAATGTTCGATTTTGATAAATATCACATTTTGCTTGTAGATCATGAACATCAACTTTACCAAGAACATCATGAAAATTTCGGACCATCATAAACCCAAAAATTCGAAAATTTTAAAACTTTCACATTAAAATTTTCGGTCCAAATCTTAAATTTTCAAGAACACCAATTTATCAAAATCATGAACTCCTAACTTTGCTCTGATACCACTGTTAGATTAAGGGGAGTAATCACTACGGATACTATAAACAAGGTACATGCTAGTAATCGAAATTACGCAGCGGAAGATTCGCACATACCTTAACAGTAGTCCGTAGTCTCAAGATCCTTGCAGAAGGGATTTCACGATCCTCCGGTCAGCACACGTAGAGGTTCTTGTGAAGGAAGCCCTATGCAGTATATTCTCCACAATAAAGCCTCAGATCGACTCTTGGCGAGGGACGGATCTCCGGAGTGTTTGCTCGAAAACAAATTGGCACACCCTTGGTGAAGAGGTGGTTCGGCCGAAGTGGTGGAGTTATGGGGGAAGGGTTTTCTCTCAAATCACCACAAGGGAGGAATTATGATTCACCCTAATAAAACCCCTAACACCCCATATATATAGGAGTAAAGTGGCAAAAGTCCACTTTACCCCCCACCACATATTCGGCTGGCCACATGTATAGGGAGGCCCAATTTTGGGCCTCTCATGTCAATTGGGATTTGGGTCGGGCCCAATGTCCTAATGTGACATTTACCCAATTAACTTAGGTAACATATACATATAATGGCCTTTCATTTACGGTGCCCAACAACATATGCTTACAACCATGACAATGGGTATCTCTATAGATTATTAAACATCATTTTCCATACATACCTCTCATTTTGAAGATATAGTCTGCGCTTGACACCCGCATACATGGAAAGTAGGTAATCATACTCAACTAAAAAATTTCTAGCTTCGGCGATCTTTCCTCCACAAAAGCGGATTCTTAGGGCACACCAAAGCTGTAAGGAAGTGTAGTTGAGTTTGAAGTCCTTCACAACCTCTTCGTCCAAGGTTGATAATATCACCTTGCAAGCTTCCTGATCATCGCAGAACCTTATCTCTTGACGGGGTTTCAGATTACCAAATTCATCCACCATTATCCTTCATGCTTTGGCATCAATACATTCGTAGATTCCTTTAGCAGCGAGAAGTTCTCTCCCATGAACATTCCAAGCATCATAATTCATATCATCCAGATTGCGAGGTTTATAGAAGTGCACCAAACCAGCCATGAAAACTAACACATTGATAATCTTGCATAATCAGGGAGACAATAACATTTTGGAAAAAGAATTGCATACATCGGATATCTATGAGATAGAAGGCGACAAGTAATGATTCCTTAGACATCTAACTAAACCGACCGCTAGTAAACCGAGGGAAGGGGGTCGTGAAAGATTTCACATTACCGACGTCTTCTTTCTAATAGATCAGTCTTTTATAACGGTTTAATCGGTTTCAGCGGAACGGGGAGTTTTTACATGCACCCGATCTTGGCTTTCCCAAGGCCCTTTTTAAAACGTTTCGAGGAATTCATGCATGCACATATAATTCTACTACACAAGCAAATCATCATGGGCAGGCCACATCCAAGAAACAAACCACTCATCATGCATACACGTCATGCGCCTAATCTTCCGACTATAATTCTACCACTTAAATAAATTATCACATCTGGCTACATCCTCAACATTCATGCATACGCATCATGCGTGATCACAACACATCAATCATGCATAATTGGTGACTAATTTTCGGTTTTAAAACATTTGGGGCTGACTTGCAATTTGATGGGTATACGTCCGATTCGGGTTCGTTTTCTAATTATTCGGACTTCGCCTACACGTCAAACCCACCAAACGGTTCTAAAATAATCACCCGCAAGTCCAAAACGGCCCGGGATACGCGCGCGCGTATCCCGAGCATGGGACTCGTCCGGATTGTCCGAAAATCCGGACAGAAGTCCGGATTGTCTAACAATCCTGACCTCCGGATTGTCTAACAATCCTGACCTCCGGATTGTGTCTAGAAATACGCGTGACTCCTATATATGCACGTACGGTAATTGCCGGACTCTCCAACGTCAACTTCATGCTCGTCCACGTCCGGTTCACTTTTTCACAATTAAACCGAAGTTGGACCGTTCAAAACCCGGTCTGATTTCAAGGTTTCCTATAAATCGGAGCCTTGATTGTTCATTTCAAAACTAAGTTGACAGCGAAGCTCTATCCTCTCTCTAAACTTTCTCTCTCTACAAATTCTAATTTAAGCTTCAGAGAGGACTCATCGCACTCCACCCCCTCTCTACGTGGCGTGCGATACTGCCCCTCGTGCAGGTGTTCGAAGACGCACGTATCCCGGCACGTGCGAAGACCCACTACATCAGCAACCCAGAGCGCATTTACCAGGACCCGACTCTCTGTCCAGTCTAGGTCCCAACATTTTGGCGTCGTCTGAGAGACTCGATCAAACAAGCTCTCGCTCACCAGCAATAGCTACATGGCAAACACATACGTCATACATGGAGGCTTTAGAGCTGGTGGAGAAACGTCGTACGCAAGGGAAGCATACGGAGCTCACATCGTACAACAGCCACCCAAACACCAGCAAGAGGACGAACCTATGGAAGACGCCATATACATCTCGGCAAAAGACAAGGAGCATATAGCGTACCCACACGACGATGCCATAGTCATAACCATGGAAATAGACAACATGGATGTCAGGCGTATATTAGTGGATGGAGGAAGTTCCCCCAGCATAATAACCAGGCAAATAGTCCTCGCCTTGGGAAGGAAGAATAGTATCAAGCAGATACACTCACCACTTGTTGGCTTCATCGGGGATATCAAATACCCGGTCGGAATAATCAAGTTACCAATCACCCTGGGAACTTGTGATAAACGATTACACATGGAGATACCTTTCCTAGTTGTGGAAAAACTAGGCGCATACAATGGTATCCTAGGATACACAGTTATGAATGCATGGGGCATGATATCATCAACTGCGCATCAAAAGATAAAATTCCCAACCCCTGCGGGAATTGGGGAAGCCAAGGGGGGCCAACAGCTTTCAAAAGAGTGTTACATCACGGCACTCCAGCACAATGTCAAGGAGGATTACAGCGACATCCCTTCCATCGACGAGGACCCCATGAAGGAGCACGCTCGTCCAACTCCATTGGATGAGTTGCGAGAGGTAAAGATAGAAGGACCAGATAGCATGGTTCGAATAGGCGCATCACTTTCGGAGGAGGAAGTGATAGAAATCACAGCACTCCTAAGGTAGTATAAAGACCTATTTGCATGGTCCCCAAGTGATATGCCTAGGATAAGCCCAGACGTGATTTCGCACAAACTCAACATCAAACCATGAGTTCGAGCCATCGCACAAAAATTACGACATCTCGGAGGAAACAAGAAAGTAGCTATCCGAGAAGAAGTAGGAAAGCTCTTAGAAGATGGATTCATTGAAGAGTCAAGGTTCTAAACCTGGGTCGCAAAGCTTGTATTGGTACCAAAGACGAGTGGCAAGCTGAGGATGGGTATCGATTACAGAGACCTCAACAATGCATGCCCCAAGGACGCATATCCTTTGCCAAGAATCGACCAATTGGTTGATGCCACTGCAGGCCATGAATTGCTAACTATAATGGACGCATATTTCAGGGTAAAACAAAATACCAGTGTTCCCAGAGGATGCATCACACACGGCATTCTACGCAGATAGCGACATATACAATTACAAGGTAATTCCGTTTGGTCTAATCAACGCGGGTGCGACATACCAACGGATGGTAAACACCATATTTGGGGATCTGATTGGGAAAACCATGGAAGCATACTTCAATGACATGGTTGTGAAATCAACAAAGATATACAACCATGCAGACGACTTGCGCGCAACATTTCAAAGAATGCGTGAATTCCAAGTTCGCCTAAACCCAACAAAGTGCGCTTTTGGTGTATAATCAGGAAATATACTAGGATTCATGGTTAGCCAACGAGGCATAGAGGCGAACCCAGAAAAAGTTAAGGCAATCGAAGATATGGCATCCCCTACAAAATATAAGGAGGTGAAACAACTAAATGGCCGTTTGGCAGCCTTAACTGATTCCTAGCAAAGATAGAAGATAAAGCACTCCCTTTCTTTGAAATACTGCGCGCAAAAAAAAAGTTTGAATGGGTGCCGGTATGTGAAGAAGCTTTCCAGCAGTTAAAGCAACATTTGCGAACACTGCAGGCATTGGCAAAACCAATACGAGGAGAACCCCTCTACCTCTACATATCGGTTAGCAACACTGCAGTCAGCTCAGTGCTTATCAGGCAAAAAGGCAATACCCAGCTACCGGTATATTACGTCAGTAAAACCCTGGCAAAATACGAGGTGAATTACATGCCAATAGAGAAGTACCTGTATGCCTTCATCATCGCGGCAAGAAAGCTGAGACCATACTTTCATGCGCACGAAATAACAGTACTCACAGATCAACCACTGAAGCATATAGTGGCAAAACCAAATATGTCAGGTAAACTGACAAAGTGGGCAATCGAGCTAAGCGCCGCATCCACTTCGCCCCGCGAATTGCAATCAAGGGACAAGCCTTAGCGGATTTCATTTCAGAATTCACAGGGATCACGCATGATGAAACAACACAAGAAAACGCCCCACAAGCAGCAGAGCCCGTTGATGTATGGGAGATGTACACAGACGGATCATCAAATGTAGGAGGCTCAGGGGCAGGACTCCTTCTAATACCACCAGATGGGTCGGAACCTCTGAAGTACGCCCTAACTTTGGTATTCGGAGCAACAAACAACGAGGCAGAATACGAAGCCTTGATAATAGTTCTAAGAATTGCCAAAGGTGTAGGTGTCAAACACCTAAGAGTAAAGTGCGACTCACAGCCGGTCGTCAACCAAGTAAAGGGCGAATACATGGCAAATTCTGAAAAAATGCAGAAGTACCTAAAGCCGACAAAGGAACTTGCTGACACTTTTGACACCTTCGACATAACGTCAGTCCCGAGGAATGAAAACCAAGAGGCAGACGCTCTAAGAAAGTTCGTACAAGGCAACGAACAAGGCAAAGAGACACACTTTGCCGAACATAGAATTCTATCAGTCATCGAAAAATTGGAGGTGTTAACCATTGAAGCCACACAGACTGGGATGACACCAATCCACGCAATCCTGACAACAGGCGCGCTCCCAGACGACAGAACACAGGCGAACAAAATACAAGGGTCACCGTTAACTATGCGATCATAGAAGGCCAACTTTATAAGAAAGGTTTTTTAACCCCATACTTAAAGTGTATCGCACAGCCGGAAACGCAAAAGGTGTTAAAAGAGCTACATGAGGGACAGGCAGCCTGCCATGAAGGAGCAAGGTCTTTGATTCGCAAAGCTCTACATCTGGGATACTACTAGCCTTCCATGAAAGCCGAAGCAATAAACATGGTAACAGAGTGCGACTCCTGCCAAAAATACTCAAGAAGCATCACAGCACCAGCCACGGAGCTAAGCCCAATAGCAAGTGCGCGGCCCTTCGCGCAATGGGGTATCGACTTGGTAGGTCCTCTCCCAAAATCTAAAGGGAAAACCAAGTATATCGTGGTTTCTATCAACTATTTCTCCAAATGGATAGAAGCCAAGGCATTGGCAAGAACAACGGACGCTCAAATCATCGATTTTATCAGAAATCATATTGTTGTTCGATATGGCGTCCCAAGAGTACTTATAAGTGACAATGGCCCGCAATTCAAAAGTGGTAGGCTAAAAACCTACTGCGAAACCTTGAACGTAGAGCAACACTTCGCGTCAGTGCACCACCCACAAACCAATAGACAGGTGGAGTCAGCGAATAAGATCGTCTTGGATGGTCTAAAGAAAATAATACACGCACTAAAAGGAGGATGAGCCGAAGAGCTCGGCAGTGTCCTATGGGCGATACGCACAACGCCTAAGCGAACAACATGAGAGACAACATTCAGCCTGGTGTATAGAACAGAAGCAGTCACTCTAGTAGAGATAGTCGTCTCATCATACCGGACAACCCATTACGACGTCCAAGCAAACGAAGAAGAAAGACTTCTAGATCTGGACTTGGCTGATGAAATGCGTTGGAATCAGAGGAAATTCAAGCAAGGATGCGTTTAATAACCTCGAGATACTACAATAAAAAGGTCAAAGGAAGACAATTCCATGTAGGCGAAATGGTGTGGAGAAAGAATGAATTCACATAACTTGACACAATCAACAAGTTATCGCCTAAATGGGAGGGTCCCTACAAGATAGCATTCGATGAGTATACGTCCGATTCAGGTTCGTTTTATATTATTCATACTTTGTTTACACGTCAAACCCACCAAACGGTCTCAAATTATTCACCCGCGAACACTAAAAAGTCCTGGGCACGCGCGTAAGCCCCCCTGACTTACATCGCGTCCGGATTGCATGACAATCTGGACCAACATCCCGGACCTCTCGGGATCCTCGCGATACTCCGGGACGGTCCGGAATACTCTTTTTGGTGACGTACAAATCCCTACGCAAACACTACACGTGCAGACCCTCCTGATGTCAGCTTTACTCCCGTCTACGCCCGGTTCATACTTTAATTTTAACCGGCGTTGGACTATTCAAAACCGGGCTCGAGTTAGAGAACTCCTATTTAAGGGACTCCACTCTCCCATATTACGAAAAAATCATTCGAAGTTGACAGCGGAAGCTCTGACCTCTCTCTTACTTTCTCTCTCTAAAATACCTGACTTAAGCTTCGGAGAGGGTTCATCGCACTCCACCCCCCCTTGTGTGGTGTGCGATACTGCCCATCTTGCAGGTTTACGGAGACGCGCGAGCCCTGACACATGCCAAGCCCCGACAAGTGAACAACCCGAGGCATTTTTCCGAGTCAATACCAGGATCCGACATTCCGTCCAGTCCGGGTCCCAACATTTTGGCGCCGTATTTGGGAAACGCTACGATATGTCATGGCGTACCACTGTTATTCTAAGACCACCAGTTTACAAGATTTTGGAGAGTCGTGTCAAGTGAGCGCGTGTACATCCATATAGCAATGCGAGATCTACCACCTCACGTACGAAGTAGGGTTTTAAAATCCACTAAAAACTTAACTTAGTCACCAAGAAATATTAATTATGTAAAATAATTTCCAATATTGCATATATATATATATATAATTCGGCCAAATCTATATATATATATAATTATTGTCAAGATTCTATCTATAAGACAAAATCAATCAATCAACAATATATATATATATATATATATATATATATATATAAATTTCGCTAATACACTATATATATATTTATTTGTTGTCAATATTTCCAACAGGGAAACAAATATACTGACAATATATTTTCTTAATAATTTAGGCAACTAAATCTATCAATAATATCTTTATACCTATTAATTATCTAGATATATTGATATTTATATATATTTCTATATATTATGTGAATCTATCCATATATTTCCAATTATATATATTGTTACCTTTAATAAAAATTAAAATATATTAAACAATATTATATGTATATTTCGGCCGAAACTAGTAAACTTGGGGCCTAAGAAATTATTTTTTTTTTACCTTGTATTTCCTAGGGTTCGGCCGAAAAAACACCAATTGGAAACAAGTGGTCATATTTCAAGATCAAATTTTACTAAGATCTACAATCCAATGTTGTTTGATTTTGATAAAAGTCATGTTTTTATTGAAGATCATGAACATCAAATTTTACTAAGAACATCATGAAATTTCCGGCACTAACAATTATAAAAATCATAAATTTTAAATTTTGACTACTTAAAATTTCGGCCAACATGTTAAAATCAAGAACATCAATTTATCAAAATCATGAACTCCTAACACGTGCTCTAATACCACTGTTGGATTACGGGGCTAAATACTACGGAAACTCAAATACGGTACATGCTAGTAATCACAATTACGCAGCGGAAGATGTGCACATACCTTAAACGCTTTTCGTAGTCCCAAGATCTTGCTGAGGAGTTCTCGATCCACCGGACGGAACCCGTAGAGGTTCTTGTTAAGGAGGCCCTGCGCGTTATAGTCTCCACAGCAAAGTCTCTGATCGATTCTTGGCAGGGACAGATCTCTGGAGTGTTTGCTCAAAGCAAATTGGCACACCCTTGGTGTAGGAAGTGGTTCGGCCGAAACTAGTATGTGTTAGGGAGGAGGGTTTTCTCTCAAATTACCACAAAGGAGGAATTGTGAATTACCCTAATAAAACCCCTAACACTCCCTATTTATAGGAGGAGCAAAGTGGACAAAAGTCCACTTTGCCCACACCTAGTTTCGGCCGGCCATGGTGTATAAGGGAGGCCCAATTTTGGGCCTCTCATGTCAATTGGGATTTGGGTCTAGCCCAATTTCCCTAATGTAACATTTACCCAATTGTCTCAGGTAACATATACATATTAATGGGCTTCCATTTACGGCGCCCAATCACCATATGCTAACACATGCCATGTAAACGAATTATACAGCGGAATTAGGGGCACAAACCTACAATGCTTTCCGTAGACCAAAGATCTTATAGGGAGTTCTTGATCCGCTAGAAGGTTCCCGTAAGGATTCTGGTTAAGGAATACCTACGCAGATTGGTCTACAACAAAGCCTCTTGTTGAATCTTTAGCAGGAACGGGTCTCCGGAGTAATTGCTCGAAGCAATTTGGCACTTCCTAGGGCTTGTGAGTGGTTCGGCCGAAACACTACTATTAGGGAGGAGGGACTTTTGTCTCACAACAAAGGAAGAAAGTGATTAACCTTAATTAGTTCCTTAACGCTCCCTATTTATAAGATGATGTGGGCAAAAACCACCTCACCACTTTACATGTTTCGGCCGACTTATAATGAGAAAGGGAGGCCCAATTTTGGGGCTCTCATGTCCATTGTGATTTTAGGCCTAGCCCAAAATCCCTAATGTGACATTAACCAATTATCTTAGGTAACAGTCTCATATTAATGGGCTCGTATTTACGGCAACCCAATCTCCAAATGCCAACACGATTCATCTCTGACGCTTAAATTAGTATATGATTTGTAAAAATGAGAATCTTAATAATGAGAGTGTAAGACTTACTATTTATAGGGGTGTTCACCGTCTTTGTACGAATCGTTCCTTACTTGAGGGGTTTTCTAATGGTGGCGGCGTCTGACTCCTTATTGGCGATGAGGGCGGCTACTGGTGACAAGTGGGTCGCGACATGTCTTGATGACGAGTAGATCGCCACATGTCTTGATGAGTAGGTCGTCACCTGTCTTGATGACAAGTATGTTGCCTCATATCGATAGTGGTTCTGGAGTATCCCTTCATCTGAGTAGTTTGAAAGCTCTCGTTTATCCTTAGCTTTGAAGGTTTCTAAGACGGTGTCGCCTATATAGGAAGACGTTAAGTGTCGAAACCTTTGTAACTATTATGATTCTAACACCTGCCCACGAGAAGTTTGGTGTTGGATTTTTAGGGGGAACGACATACGCCGAGATTTTACTATGTAAAAATTATTTTTAATGAGTAATTTTTTTTGTAGATGGTGACGACTTTATTCGTTTAATGTTTAGTTTTATGACTGATCCCATTCGAATCGTCTAGGAATTAGTTTTGATGACTAATCTCCTTTCTAGATGGCAAAACATTTATTTGTTTAAGGGTTAGTTTTATGACTGATCCCTTCGAATCATTAAGAGTTAGTTTTGATGAATAATCTCTTTTTGTAGATGGCGACGACTTTCTTCGTTATGACTGATCCATTCGAATCATCTAGGAGTTAATTTTGATGCCTAATCCCCTTTGTAGATGGCACCAATGGATTCTTAATTCTTGAAACATGTGTATTTATTTATTCATAGACCTTCAAAACACATTACATCATTAGGTAATACTTATAATCGTAGAATTCTTCAAACGTAGAATTTCTTCAGATACTCGGCGTTGAAAGTTCTATTGAGGTATCGCCCTTGGGGTCTTTCAATTTGTTTTCATTAGGACCTGGTACATCAATATTAATGTATGGAACATCCCACTTGTGTTTCATTTTTCCTCTTTGATCGGCGGCTGTGAGTTCATTCTTTCGAAGTACATTCTCTCTCATAAAGAACTATCATCGACCAACCTTCCGACTGAAGTTTCTAATCGTTGTTAGTTTCATTCTTCCTTGAGTCTCTTCTGATATCCATCTTTTTTCATTGACAAGATCTAGATAAGTCCTTCTTTGTTCGTCATTTTTGTATGTGGCCACTCTTCGAGTTGAATACTTCAATGGATTAGACTGTTTCGGATCCATATACCATGTTGAACGAAGTTTCTCTTGTTGCCCTCTTTGATGTAGTTCGTATGACCCAAAGCACCTGGTCTAGTTCGTTCACCCAATTTCCTTTTGAGGCGGCAACTCTTTTCTTTTATCCACTGAGGATTATCTTGTTAGCTGCTTCTACATGCCCATTTGTTTGAGCGTGGTGTACCTAACTGAAATGATGGTTGATATGCATGTCGTCACAAAAGTGAGCCAGTTCTTCACTGGAAAATTGAGGACCGTTGTCGCTAATCAGGATCTTTGGACTCTGTTTCTGCATATAATTTGTTCTATTAGGAATTTGATCACTTGGAAAGCTCCATTTGGAAAAATAATCGATGGCTACAATTATATGGGTGCGTTGCTTCGTTGATCTTGGAAGTGGTCCTATCAGATCTATTCCCCATTATGAAAAGGTCCATGAACTCATCATTGATGTAAGTTTTGTGGGTGGACGAGTTATTATTGGACGTAGACTTGTCAGTCTATGCAGATTTGAACCAGAGTCGTCGCTTATTTGCTCATATTTGACCAATACAAGTTTTGTCATAGTTTTTTGTATCAGAGTTCTGACCCCTTCATTATATACGACGTCGCCTTTATGTAGGTCGTTGAAGATACTTTTTGCTTGATGAGTAGTGACGCACCGGCATGGCGTTGAGAAGCTTCTTTTGTAAAGGTACACATCGATGAAGATAAAGCTTCTAGCCAATCGTTGGATTTTCATTGCAGATAGTGACTCTTCTAGTATAACTCAATTCTCCAAAAAGCGTGTATGAGTGTCATCCATGATGGGGATGCTTGTAGGTTGAAGATGAAGGGGCCCGCTTCTACTTTTGAATATTGAGAACTTTTGATGAAATGGACTTGGGTTGTCGTGGCTCCCCTTCAAGGAAAATTTACTCAGGGCATAAGCCTCTTAACTGTATTCTCGATGAATGACATCTATTTGGAAATGAAGCATATCCTTGATTAGTCGTTGCACTTCCTCCGCTTATTCTTCATGTTTTCTGTCAAGGCGACATATGTACCTTTTGTTTGGTTGACGACTAGTTGAGAATCAGATTGAACCTTCAAGATTGTAATGCTCATGCCTTTAGAGATTTGAAGGCCCATAAGAAATACCTCATACTCTGCTTCATTATTGGTGGCTCAGAATGTTAAAACGCGAGCATAATATAGTGGTTCCCCATCAGGTGGTGTTAATATCAGACATGCTCCACACCCTTTTGTTGAAGAGCATCCATCAGTGAATAATATCCAACGTAGGGTGTGACTGGCGTTGCGTTCTGGTGTCACTTTCACATGATCCATATGCATGACGATTGGTTCAACGTCGGGGGCAGCGATATTTTCAGCAATGAAGTCGGCGCATTTGTCCCTTGATTGCCTTCCGGAACTCGAAGTGTACTCGGAACTCACCTAGCTCAATTATCTTAACCATTCGTCCCGAGACATCTTGATGCATCGTAATGGGGGATAGGAAGCGCAAAAGTTCGTTGATTCAAAGAATACCAAAAGTTTGACGTAGAATTGAGGAAAACATCGATTTTTTCATTAATAATTCAGTTGAATGTAAATGAAGGCTAACATAGTTTAAATATTGTAAAGAAAAACCCTAACCCTAGGATAAAAATGAAATTAACAAGTAAAAAAAACAACGGAAAATTGCAAAACGACCCAAAAAAATACAAAACTGCAATTTTAACACTTTAAACGAAGAAATTTGGCCGAAAAAACGACGTATCACATGGCATAGCGATGACTATTGGTTAGATCGTCGTTTCTGCATGTAAAACTCTATTCGCGCGCCAAAATTCAACGTTTCAAAGTCCGGTGCTGGAAATCGCAGAATTAGTCAATTATGTCCGCATCACATCTGATTTTTGAAGTATGCGCTTTGGAGGTTGATTAGTGAGTTCTATAATTCCATAGAGTGGCGTCCTCCTCAATAAAGCTGGATTTTCCAATTCCAACTCATAAGGATTCATGATCGATCTGAGAGTTGAACAGCTTGTTGGAACTGAAGTTTCTAGTGAAGCATGATGAATGGACTGTGAAAGCGGTAAAGATGCATGTTGTACGACGCAAGCACGGACAGGGGCACATCATCTTTATTCATTGATCTGTTGTAAAATCAATCTCTGGAAAGATCAATCCTCAATTATTAATGCTTTTTTTTTCTTCCAATTATATTTTCAGTTTCCCCGAGTAACTGTGAAAAGGAATATGAATGAATTAATATTTTATAGAAAAAGAAAAGACTTTTCTTCTGTTCATGGTGCGGACAAAAAAGGAAAGACCATAGTCAGTCCCCAGTTGAGTGTCCATATCCTAAGAGGTTAAGCGCTCCTCGTCGTTCTCGATCGAAATCCGGCGCGTTTGATCTCAAATTCCTCGGCTAAATCATCGTATCTTTTTAATCGAAGGCTTGCTTCTCCCCCATAGGAACCACCCATGTCTCCCTTCATCACCGCTTCGGGAGTCACTCACCCATTGCTCTTCTCCAGACCAAGCCACCTTTTCTGGCTAGTTCCTCGTCTTCTATGTATATTTTTTATAAGACCTCAAGACTTCTCAGAGACACCATTCTTGCTAGAACAGAAGACAAGGCAAAAGACTCTTCTTCGATTGAAGAACCTCTGCTCAATTCAGAGAAACGCTTCCAGGTTCTTCAGTTTTTGCTTTTTCTGTTTCGATTGCATCAACTGGAGCTTTTTTGTTTTTGTTGTTTCTTCTCCTGTATCATCAATTGGTTAAGCAGCATCTGTATTATTATCAATGTATCTCACGGGGAGGAAGTTGTTTAATCATTAAGAAAACTGAGGGGTTTTACATTACAAGGCATTGCTGTGGAGTTCCATTATTGAGCTGTATAATTATAATTTATAAAAGACAGATACTTGACATGAAAGATGTGAACTTCCTATCTTGGGCTATAATTATATCCCAAGTTTCTCTGTTTCTGTAAGTAATGGACATGACTTAGTTTAGTAGGATTAAGCTACATATATTCACTTTAATATGGATCTTGTACTTGTCTTTCACAATCAAAATAATTCCCAAATTAAAGACAAACTTGAGCAAATAATTCTCAAGTTGTGACATGTGTTCTTATAGGGAAGCAGTATAAAGTTCTTGATCTGACTATTATTCATGGTGCAGAAATGAAAAGATGACAAAGTGTGATTTTCAGAATTTCATGTATATGCTCTCGTGGTTCGCCGGGTATTCTAACAAGGAAAAGCTCTACTGTCTAGAAGTAATATGCTAAAAACTATAACTCTTTCCAGATATTAGGTTAATATGTTTTGTTTAGTAACTTCCAACTCTTTCTCCAATAGCATCTTTCTCTTGTTTGAAAATTTTCAGAGCTCTACTTCTTGATGTTTCTTGGTCAATGAAAAGGGTGATATATAGTAACTTTTAAGTATTTGAAATGTATCTCCAGGATATTTCTCCAAATGGAACATGTGATCCTCTGTGCTCAGTCGACGAACTGAGCTCCGAAGATTTTGAAACCAATTACCAGCCAAAAACTGATCTGATAAAAGCAGTTGCGGTTTTCGCTGCTGCTGCTATCGGAACTTTAGCAATTAGTCACTCATGGGTAGCTGCCAATCAGGTTCATTACAGATTCCTTACTTATTGTTTCTTTTTTTTTTTTCATTCTTTTTTCTTTGTGAGAAAATGGTTCTAGAATTGATAGGACCTTGTAGCTGTTTTATCCAGTTAAAAGGATGTTGCATGTTACTAACTTTTGTTATGGGTGCAGGATCTCGCCATGGCAATTTTATTTGTTGTCGGGTACGCAGGAATAATTTTCGAAGAGTCTCTAGCTTTCAACAAAAGTGGGGTAGGACTGCTTATGGCTGTCAGCTTATGGGTGGTCCGGAGTATTGGGGTAAGATTCTAATGTAATTTATCTAAATTAGATAAAGTAAAACCCAACAAGTTTCAAATTGTGCAGTGGGGGGAGCTGTCTTTTCTTACAGTCTCATTCTCACGTGTTAATTGCTACTGTGAAATTTTTTGATGTTCTTGAGTTGTGCTTCAGGCTCCCTCAACTGATATTGCTGTCTCAGAGCTGACACATGCATCTGGTGAAGTCAGCGAAATTGTGTTTTTCTTGCTTGGTGCAATGACGATTGTGGAGATAGTAGATGCTCATCAAGGATTTAAACTTGTTACAGACAATATAACCACTAGGAAGCCTCGGACTCTCTTATGGGTGGTACGTCCAGTCATTTTAATCTCCTGCTTATATTGCATAGTGAGATGACTAAGTAACAAGCCTTCCTTTAATTTATATTACAGTCTATTTGTTATAATGTCTTCAAAAATCTTTAATCTTTTTCTTTCCAGCCTTAATGTACTTCCTACACCAGTAGGAAAAGATAAAGTGTACAGAATGGTTGGGGAAAGCATTAAGACTTCTCAAGTGAATAACTAACACGCCATTTAGTAGTTTCCAGCCATTGCTTATTTCTCTATTGTCAGTTTGGATTGAATTGTATTCTCTTAGTTTTCAAATCCTCAGCTAAAATTACAAGCAAATACGCTCGGTCAATATATTCGATTTCTTAGGAAGCAAGTAGATTCTAAGCATTTTATAGACTTGAATGCAATTATCAGAGAATGTTTCTTCATTCACTGTGATACTCCGATTTAATAGTCGCAGTTTAATTTTGAATAAACTAGTGAAGTGATACCTCTAATAAAACTCGGATTTCATGTCTAATTATCATACTGATCTTCCCTTGTCAAATAATACAGGTTGGTTTTGTGACATTTTTCCTCAGTTCTGTGTTGGACAACGTAACATCAACCATTGTCATGGTCTCACTATTGAGGAAACTAGTTCCCAAATCTGAGTACCGCAAGTAAGTCCCAAGCTATTTCGGCTCTGTTTCATAGGACAACTGATCTGGATGAACAGTTGTTCGTTCCTAATAGAAATTCGTCTCTTTGGAAACTGTTCTGTGAAGAGAATTGCTGCAGAATATTTTTGGAGAAGAAATCATCTAAACATTATTGAATATTTTTGGATTTGATATTCCAGACTCCTTGGAGGTGTTGTAGTGATAGCAGCAAATGCTGGTGGGGCATGGACCCCAATTGGTGATGTTACCACAACCATGCTGTGGATACATGGCCAGATATCCACATTGCCAACAATGACGGTGCTTTACTCTCTTCTGTATCGGCTCTACTTTGATGGAATTGAGTACTAGAAAGATGCCATAAACTGACTTTATGTGTTGTCTCTTTCAGGGCTTGGCTATTCCCTCAGTAGTGTCTCTAGCAGTGCCATTGGCTCTTATGTCCTTTACCAGGTATGTTTTCCATCTAGAGATTAGTGTTGTTTTGTTGTATTGGAATGGAATGGCCTGTAAATCAATGTGGCTTGTCTCCTGTTGGGTGGTGCAGTGAAGTTAGTGGGAAGGGACAGGAATATCCTGATGTTTTGGCAACGGAAGAGATGGGACCTCGAGGAAAGCTCGTGTTTGCTGTGGGTATTGGAGCATTGGTTTTTGTTCCAGTATTCAAGGCCCTGACTGGTTTGCCTCCATTCATGGGAATGCTTCTTGGACTTGGAGTATTGTGGATTCTAACGGACGCCATCCATTATGGTGAATCAGAGAGGCAACAGTTGAAAGTACCGCAAGCCTTGTCTCGTATTGACACCCAAGGAGTGCTTTTCTTCCTAGGGATTCTTCTTTCTGTGAGCAGGTAAAATTCTAACCACAAACATTAAAGGAAAACACATGTGTTGTTAGATGTTGTGATGAAAGAATTGAAATTTGGATGCAGTCTTGAAGCAGCTGGTGTTCTGAGATTGATTGCAAACTACCTAGACTCGCATATCCCAAACATTCAACTAATAGCAGGAGCAATAGGAGTGGTGTCAGCAATCATAGACAATGTTCCACTAGTGGCAGCAACGATGGGGATGTATGACCTCACATCTTTCCCTCAAGATTCAGAGTTCTGGCAGCTCATTGCTTACTGTGCGGGGACTGGGGGTTCCATGCTCATCATTGGCTCAGCTGCTGGAGTCGCCTACATGGGGATGGAGAAGGTCGACTTCTTCTGGTACCTTAAGAAGGTACATACATAAACTACATTCTTCTTCTTCCCAGAAAAAAGGCGGTTAATTTATTTATTAATGATGAATAAATAGGTGAGCGGTTTTGCATTTGCTGGGTATGCTGCTGGAATTGTTGCGTATTTAGCACTTCATAATCTCAACCTCGCACTACCCACAACAGTGGCTCAGCTTCCTTTTATTTCAGCTTCATGAATCTGGCACGGGAATCTCATCTTTGTTCAGTAAGTGGCTTCATTGATTGAGGAGGCTAGGTTAACTTCGATCAGATAGATTCAATGTAGCGGGATGGAATGCATTGATGTGGAATATAGAAAACATAGATTTTTATTGCCCACGAAAAATTAGTCCTAGCCCTTTTCTACTGTATGTATGTATGTATATGTATTGTTTCCTGAAGAAGAAGAAGAAGGATTAGCATTAGTTGCAGACAGAATCCGCCTCCAAGGTTTGGCAGGTTGGTTGGCTGACTCTCAGAGGATCAGAAAATGGAATAAATTATACAAATATATGATAGAATAGTCGAGAATTTTAATTTTGTGGTTTGGTTGACATTGTATTATCAACTCAGCACTCTTTTTTTTTTTTTTTTTTTTTTATCAAAATTACCATTAAACGTATAAATTTTATTATTAAAAATGTTTAAACAATATATATAATTATCAGATTCTATATATAATTATAAGAATGTATGACTAACAATTATATTTAGTAAGTAAATATGTATTTCTTTTAATATTTGGATGGTTTATAATGATATACTAAAAAATTACAATATTATATGTTTAAACCTATTAATTAAGAAATAGAATTTCTAAGATTGAATTATATAATTTTTTTATAATATAGGGCAAATATGTTGTAGAGTTTGTTTCATTTGATTAAATAAATTATTTTAAATAATAAAAACCTAATAAATAAATTATCAATATTAAACATATTACTTATCGTGTTACCTAAAATTAGCCACACCTATATTTACATAATTTGGAAGACTTAATTCAAAGCTTCACTGGTCAATTGAATGGATAGTGAGATTTTCACCTACCTGAAGAGGAAAATATTAGAAATCTAGTTAATAATTGAAATGAATTATCTCTCTACTAAGAGAATGGCTTCCATAAGAGGTCCTATTTATACACGTAGTTGAGTGGGAGGCAAAATGATTTCTCCTTGAAGGCTTCTCCATCATTCTTCTTGCATGCACTATTAAGTGTGTGCCAATATTCTCTACTTAGAGAATAACTTTTTCAGACTGACTTCTTTTTTATGCATGGTAGCCACGTTTTTATTCTTATTTAAACGGATAATTATTCGTAGCTATCTACGCAAAAGGATCTTGAGAATCCTGCATAGTGTCATCTGTTTTCTTGCTGCTGCTATTAGCCTCCTCATCATTTTCACCTTCAAATTCAAAAAGGATCTCTTCCAATTGTCTCTACAATTCAATTTTTGAAGTGGATAATACTAGTTCTTTTAGAACTTCCGAAATATCCTTCTTAGGAGTTTCAACCACCAGTGGCGGAGGTGGATTGAATGAAACTAAGCCCTTCGGAGTAAAAGCAGAATCTTCTTTAAAAAAATTCAAATTTATCCCACCATTTAATTGAGATTCTTCTTCCTAAATAAGGAATTTCAGCAACTAATTTTCCAAATCGATTAATTGGCATTTTAGCCATAACAATTTCCCACTTCAGAATCCATGGGACTTTGTAGAGAGCTGTAAAAATAAGCTCAGGGTTTTTTAGAGATGAATTATCTCTTCAAATTGTTCATAAAATTTTCTGATTTTATCTGGGAAGATAATTGGGTTTGCTCCCCAAGTATAAAACCATTTGATAAACCACTGGGGAATTTTAGTGGTGTCAAAATCCCGGAATTGAAGAAACCAGGTGTGCTTCTTCTGTCGATTTTCGTAACAGAAAGCACCTTCCCAAGTTTTGATATAATCAAAATAATTAAGCATATGCTTCACTTTAGGCATTTCGTGATAACGAAATAGATTACCATTCCATTGCTCGGGGGTTAAAACCCTTTTGATGAAGGCTTTGGAATAAGCCCACTCATTGGTGCCTCTGGTGACTGAGCTAAAATTTACAGACTGAGTAACCTGCAGAATGACTATATAAAAATTGGTTTCATTTTGGGATAAAAGAAAGGATCTCCAAATTCCTTAAGATAGAAGGAAGATATTTCTTCTGGAGTTAGATGAGCATATTTTTGCTCAATAGGGGCTACCCACAAAGTAGCACTTGGGATAAATGGGTAAACAAAATCATTAGGTTGTTCTGATTTGCTTGCCGCTGAATAAGCGTCTTCTATTAGCTGCATTTCAGCGCGTATAGCCTTTAAGGCTTCAGCTTTTAGCTGATCTTTTATTTTTGCAAAGGTTGCCTTATAAGACATAGACGAAGTAGCCATTATGGCTTTCCATTTCTCATTCGGCATCTTCTTACTCATTTTCGTGCTAAAAATTGTTGAGTTAGAAAATCAGGCTGAGAACTATATGATCCCTTAATAAACTCAATATCAAAATCAAATACGGATAATAATCATTGTCATCTAGAAAAAATTTGCTCTGATGCGATATTTTAACATCTTTTTCTAAAATATTTTTTGCTGCTTTGCAATCAACTCTAATAAGGAACTTCTGATTGAGCAGATCGCTTTCAAATTTTTGCACACATAGAACTATTGAAAGAATTTATTTTCTGACAGTAGCATAATTTTTTCGTGGTCCTTGCCACACTCCAGAAGCAAATCTTACTAGAGTTTCTTTATTCTCAATCCTTTGTTTAAGGATTCCACCATAACCTAGTTCTGATGCATCAGTTTCAACAATTTTAAATGCATCAGGATGTGCAATTGCAAGACAAGAAATTTTCTAGATTTTTGCTTTAATTTTCTGAACATCCTTAGTGTGAGTTTCAGACCATTCAGAAGGGTTTTTCCTTAGCTTTTCGAATAAATATTTCGCGTCTATAGCTAGATTTTTATAGAAATCTGAAACGTAATTTATACTTCCTAAAAATCTATGTAATTAAGTCTTATCTTTTATTTCATCTGGAAATTTTCCACCAAAACTAATTGACCTATCAGTGGGAAATATTGTCTATTCTTTGATGATATGACCAAGAAACCTGATTTTTGTTTGAAACAACTTAATTTTCTTGGCTGATACAACCAAACCTGCTCTTTTGACTGCATTTATAGATGCATTTAAATGTTTCAAATGTTGATCAATATTTTCTGAGAAAATTAGTACATCGTCTATATAAACGATGCAGAATGACATATATGGGCTAAAGATAGCATTCATTATATTTTGAAATTCAGAAAGAGCATTTTTTTTTTTTAACTCGAACGGCATAACATTCTATTCGTAATGTCCAAACGGGACGGTGAAAGCCGTTTTATATCTATCTTTTTTTTGGCAATTTGAATATGCCAGAATCCAGATTTTATGTCAACTTTTGACATAACCTTAGTTATGTAAAGTCGATTTAATAAATTCTTTTTATTAGGGATTGGATATCTAATCCATCTTAAAACTTTATTAAAGGGCTTATAATTGATAACAAGCCTCGACACTCCTCATTCTAATTCAGCAACATTCTCAACATAAAATGATGGACAACTACATGGACTATATGATTTAATTAATCCTTTAGCTATGAGCTCATCAATTTCTTTTTTACAAATTTCCAAATGGCGAGGACCCATGGCAATAGGTCTAGCTTTTGTTGGAATTTGTCTTTCGTCAAAGTTTGGTTCATATGGTACAACGTGCTTCTTTCGTTCCCAAAAGGCATCGGGAATATCAAAACAAACTGTACTTTCTATATATTTTTGTAAATTAGAAATTTTTTTGTCATATAGGATGTTTGAATTTTTTCAGCTATCTTTTTATAGTATATTTCTTGAGTTAAGGAGTTTAAAAAATTTATTTTCTCTTAATTTTCTTTTGTATCAATCTCGTGATAACGAGGTTCTGAAACAAATTTAAAAGTTATATCTTGTTGATTAACAGTACTTGTAATTCCTTCTTCAGTAATGCTATTAATATGATAAAGCATATGAAGAAATAGATTTCCAAGAATAACATCATGGGATAAATTTTTAACCATTATAAATGGAATTTCTAAACAAATTCCTTTATTGCAGACTGCGGTATGTAACTTGTATTTTACAAGCATTTTACTACCATTTGCAGTATTTAGAAATTCAGTTGTTTTCGAGAAATATCTCGACGGAACAAGTCTTTCATTGATACAATTTAGGTCTGCTCCAGAGTCAACCATTGCAATCACGGAGAAAGAATATTCTCTATGAACAATAATGTTGACTTTGATATGTTATTTATGAGTAATAACTCTATCAAGCATATTTACAAATGTTAAGGAGTTTATAGCTTCTAAAGATTTTTCTCCTACTTCACTGTCAGTTGCTTCGTCTGTTTTAGATTCTAAAATGAGAACCTGGATTTTATTTCACTTAATTCTTTTTTTTTTAGAATTTTTATTTCATACATTAAATTATTAATACAAGAAGAATCACCTATGTCTTATTCTATTGGGGAATTAGCCATCCTTAGAATTTATTTGAGACTAGAAGCCTCAGGTTCTTTTAATTTTAACTGCTTCTCAAGTTTTTTAACATTATACTGCTCTTTATAATTTTATAGCTTTTCTCTTATTTCTTTCGGATCAGAAATTTGATATATCATATCTAGTATAAAATTTTGCTCCTGGGGTATGACAAATAACTCATTTTCTTTGCAAAGTGATTTGTAATAATTACAATTCTCACGACAATTAGAATCATTTGACTCATCCTCAGATTCAGAATCATTAGTCTGATCTGATTCATTTGCGGCGAAACAATTATTTTTATCTGTAATAATAGATACTTCTAAATCTTGTCATTCATCATTAAAGAATAGTTTTTCTAAAGTTTTCTTTAGTCATTCATCAATATCTAGACTGTTAATTTTCTTTTTCAATTTACACTGAAGAGTAACCCGAAAAATCAGCTCCACTTCCTCTATAATCTGGGTGTTCTCTTTGTATGTGAGTTTCATTTGAGTGTTCCAGCTTTGTAATTGTATGTGAGTCTCCTTCGTAGCATTCTGTACCTGTGATAATATTGGTATCAGAGCCAGGTTGTAGTGAAGGTATGTATGTATTCTATTATAGCCCTTGATATTTATATATATATATATATATATAGTTTTATTTATGGATTGTCTATGTTAATTTAAAACCTTAATCTATACGAGTTACTCTTAGGGGTTCGGAAAAAAGGTTTAGTCTATTTAAACAGTTTATTTTGTTGTGAAACCCGGGTGGGGCGTATAACCACCTTAAGTCGCGTTGCCCGAGTCCCGAAAAGGCTAAGAGGGGGCGTTAGGGTTGGCGTAAATTGTTGATAGTGATCAACAAAGAAATGCTTAGGTGTACTAGGTCTTTGTCTAATAGGCAAAGTGATGCAAGCAGTAGTAATAGTAATAAGGAAATCCTTTTAAATGAAAATTTTGAAAAGGGTTTAGAAAACTGAAAATTACCAGCACAATCATCTGTTTATAAACATAAAGGAACATTTCAATTTGCTTCTGATTATGTAATTAAAACAGTAAAAGAAGCCACTCCCTTAGCAGAGGGATATATTCATTTCAATTATTAACTAGATCTCTAATAGATAAACATTAAGAGAATCATAAATTTCTGCATGTAGGTTTAATCCAAGTTTGATTAAAACCAGCAACCATGCTAGGATTAAATACATCCGCAATAATATGTGTTAGAGACAAAAGACATAATAAATTTTATGATTCCTTATTAGAAATAATTGAATCTAGTTTGTGTGATGACCCAATATATTTTTCATGTTTTCCTAATTTCACATTGTCATTAAATGACCCTAACCTCATGCATGCTCTCTGCCTTGACAATAAATCTAATGGTTTTAATATGATGCAAGGATCAGAGAACATAAATCTTATTTATAGAATTCAATATAAGTGATGAATACTGTAGTTCCAAAATTAAAATTGTTATCTTCAGATCCAAAAGGATCAACTACTTTGTTTATTACAAATCTTGCTAAAAGTAATTTAAAAGTCTGAAAAACTATCTCTTGGAATCAGGTAAAATTACCTGAAAACTAGGTTTTAGAAGGTGCTTGTTAACCTGTAAAACAGGAAAATCGTGAACTTGAAGAAGTAATTGAATATCCAGATGGTAGCGTTGAAATTAGATTCTCTAGTAAGAGAATTGCTCGCCTAAGCTTAATTCAGACCATAATAATTTTACCCAAGGAAGATTTTCTTCATCTTCTGCTCCTATATCCAATCTAGAAAAATATGCTCATCTAACTCCAGAAGAAATATCTTACTTCCATCTTAAAGAATTTGGAGATCCTTTCTTTTATCTCAAAGAAACCAATTTTTATATAGTCATTCTGCATGTTACTCAGTCTGTAGATTTTGACTCAGTCACCAGAGGCAGCAATGAGCGGACTTATTCCAAAGTCTTCATCAAAAAGGCTTTAACCACCCGAGCAATGGAATGGTGATCTATTTCGTTATCACGAAATGTCTAAAGTGAAGCATATGTTTAATTACTTTGATTATATTAAAGCTTGGGAATGTGTTACGAAAATCGTCAGAAGAAGCACACCTGGTTTCTTCAATTCCGGGATTTTGACACCACTAAAATTCCCCAGTGGTTTATCAAATGGTATTATACTTGGGTAGCAAACCCAATTATCTTCCTAGATAAAATCAAAAAAGTTTATGAACAATTTGAAGAGATAAATTCATCTCTAAAAAAACCCCTGAGCTTATTTTTACAGCTCTCTACAAAGTCCCATGGATTCTGAAGTGAGAAATTGTTATGGCTAAAATGCCAATTAATCGATTTGGAAAATTAGTTGTTGAAATTCTTTATTTAGGAAGAAAAATCACAATTAAATGGTGGGACAAATTTGAATTTTTTAAAGAAGATTCTGTCTTTACTCTGAAGGGCTTAGTTTCATTCAATCCACCTCCGCCACCAGTGGTTGAAACTCCTAAGAAGGATATTTCGGAAGTTCTAAAAGAACTACTATCATCCACTTCAAAATTGAATTGAAGAGACAATTGGAAGAGATTCTTTTTTAATCTATGTGAAAATGATGAGGAGGTTAATAGCAGCAGCCAGAAAACATATGACACTATGCAGGATTCTCAAAATCCTTTTGCGTAGATGGCTACGGATAATTATCCGTTTAAATGTAAGTACTTATGCACTAATTAGTGTAAATATATAATTAATCGGCAAAATTTTCTGTTTATTAATAGTAAAATACTTTGATGTAAATTTTGACACTTGAACTTCCTAGAAAGAAGAATAAAAACGTGGCTACCATGCATAAAAAAGAAGCCAGTTTGAAAAAGTTTTCTCTCAGCAAAGAATATTGGCAGATACCTGATGAAGACCCTTCAACGTAGAGTGCATGTAAGAAGAATAATGGAGAAGGCTTCAGGGAGAAATCATTTTGCCTCCCACTCAACTACGTGTATAAATAGGACATCTTATGGAAGCTAGAGGCACACTTAAAATCAGCTCCAGTTCCTCTATAATCTGAGTGTTCTCTTTGTATGTTAGTTTCATTTGAGTGTTCCAGCTTTATAATTGTATGTGAGTCTTTTTCGTAACATTCTATACCTGGAATAATATTGGTATCAGAGCCAAGTAGTAGTCAAGGTATATATGTATTCTATTATAGCTCTTGATGTTTATTATATATGTTTGTAGTTTTATTTGTGGATTGTATGTGTTAATTTAAAACATTAATCTTCACGAGTTACTCCTAAGGGTTCGAAGGAGACTCGCATCAATATTAAACATATTACTGATTAAACATATTACTTATCGTGTTACCTAAAATTAGCCACCTATATTTACATAATTTGGAAGGAGTTTTGATGAGCTGACATTTGGACTAGTATCTCTACAGATGACTTTGATTTTTTATGTTTGAACCTGTAGGCCTACTCCTTTCTATTATGTCATACTTTAATCAGATATAACAGATTCGAACACACTAAAATGAAAAAAATACTTGGCGCGAAAAAATTATTTTAAATGTGAAACACTTCTCATGGATCATCTAGAAACCAACAGGAAAAAAAAAAACAGAAAAGATAGACATTCCGCCACTTATGTTCCGCCACAAACCGACTGTGTGGAGGAATAAATTTGTCCTAAAAGTTGATGTAAATTATATGTGATGCCATTTTGTCTGTTTCGGAATTTCTCGGAACACAAATCACGGATCTTCTATCAAGTCTAAAAACAATACAAGAGCATATGTAAAATAGAGAGTGCAGTCCATGGCGAAAAGTTTGAGCATCAATACCAACTATTCAAAAACAATACATAACTAGGAGGAGTAACACTATCAAACTATGGTTACACTCTCCTGACCTTTCTTGGTGATTCCAATCAAACTGCAAGTCCATTTCTGATGCTCCATCCAGAAATTCATATATCTCACTTAAAAGAATCTGTGGTATTCTTTTTGGTTGAAATCTGTGGTATTCAGATACAATAAATCTTATATCCAAGCTTTTTTCTTTTTACCCCAAAATAAAAAATAAAAATCTCCATTTGTGTCCCGACGAACTCACTTTTAGAGGTTCATTTTAAGGTGTCTAAGCTCTTTCGCATGTATGGAGGCAGAGGAGCCACCAAGTCGAGGCTTTCCAGTTCGGAGAGGTCATATCTTGAAGCTTGATGATTCTTTAAGACGGCAGAAACGTCTGGTAAATGAATTTGCTTACAGTGTAGATGGAGGCGAGGCTGCTTATCACATATGCTTCCACTCTCCATCTCCAATCCAAATGGAAGAACACTCTTCTTCTCTCCATCAGAAGAAGAAGAAGCTGAAGGAAACTGTTCTGAATTCCTTTTCCTATGAGTTTGCCACCCGTATTTGTAATCACCTACTATAGGAGTACCCAACACCTCAGCGCAATGAACCCTAAGCTATATCAATCCCCGAAAATCAGAAACCATATTTAACAGAGCTTTATTATTATGTAAATAATATCATCTTTGAATTACCTGGTGCTTTCTACCCGTGAGAGGACTTAACTCTAGCCATGTATAACCTGCATAGCGCGATGAAGCATTCAAATGGCATTACAGTTTAGTACAAGTTCAGGAAGTGGCTACTTTTCAGACCAGTCTGCATTTTTATGGTTACCAATCACTCATTCTCCACAAAGAATCACTAAAATCAACGTTGCTGCTCCTCAATATGCAGTTTTAAGGACTACATGACTTACCATTGCAAGAGTCAATTACTTGGTACTCTGTTATTGCATGCTGAGATGAAATTGACTGGACTTGATCACTGTCTTTAATTACTGTAATACGTTCTGATTTCCCATTATCCACAATGACCTGACAAAAAGCTCAAAATAAAGCCACGTTTTGTTATTATTATGACATAAAAGAAATTGGTGCATGGAGGATTGGCAATCTTTCTCAAGAAGATGAGTTTCTAACCTTCCCCAGAGGTGCTGAAATCACACCCTTCGATTGTCTCGGTTTACCCATTACCAAAGCCCAATACCTTCTTTGCAGTACTCGTTTTCTTCTTGAGATATCCTCCTACAATAAATACGAGCTCCCAATAGATTGATTTCTAATTTAAAATTGACATGAAGTATCAATCATTAAGGTCCATCCATCCATGAAACTCACATTATTTGACGCTCCAATGGTTTTCTCACGGAATATGGAATGCAGAAATGTCGCACTGGTTCTCGTTCTACCCATCACCAAGATGCCACTGCTATCTCTGTCTAATCTGTGCACCTTCAAATTCCAAAAAGACCTTTTTTATAATTCCATCACTCTTAAGCGCAGCTTGGATTCAGGCACTTTGAAAGTTGGGTGTCATAATGAGCCATATATGATGTGAGACACTTATATTTTGAGTTATTATACTTTAGTTAGTCTTGGCAGCATTTGTTAGCTTTAGTTTTTAATAATTATAGTTTGGTTCAAGAGCATCTTTCTAGCTTAGTGGCTCAGAATCTGTTCATCATTACGACTTTTCATCATCATTATCTATGCTCTCTATTTTATCCCAGCAAGTTGAAGTACAATTAGTTTTGAGTTAACTCATACAAAAGAAGCATATAATGTTATTTAATGTGCATTCTGCTAATGCCTAATAACAAGACATAGATGAAAAGATACTAGCTACTACAATAAGCAGAGGAAGTTTTTTAAGCTCATCGAGACTTACCAGTCGTGGCGGCTCCATGCAGTCAAATTTTAAACAAGTAGCAGCCAGCTCATCTAAACTAGTTTGAATACCGATTCCACCCTGCACAGAGTATTTGACCATAAGGCTCTAGGTTGTCTTTCTCAAATAATCAAAGGCAACCAAAAAAAGAAAGAAATGTTAATCAAAGAGACAGAAGAAACAAGTGAACATAGCTAACCTGGACTGGCATTCCAGGAGGCTTATTGATGGCAATAATGGATGAATCCTGCCATGAGTAAGGTAGGGATGTTACGAATTGTTCTTGTGACGAGTTAAGAGAGAGCATATTCATTGATGAAAAGATAGGATCTCAGAACCTTATAAATCACAAGGCTCCTAACAAAGTCTTGTTCTTCAGAGTCGAAATGGCATTTCTTCTCTTGCTTCTTCGGGTGTAGCTCTTTAACAGAGATAGGAAGATAAACTCGATCTCCAAGGTTCATTGAATCTTTAGCTGCAATCTTTCAATAAACTCTAATTTAAGATTTGTGGCACATAATCGTAGTCCTGAACTGAAATACAGAAACTAAGCATATGTATTCCTCATTGATGCACAGTTGCATACTGCAATAGAGAAGGTAACATTTCCATGGGAAAAGAAAGAAGTGTTAGGCATCCATTACCTTTTTCAGCTTAGAATTAGACTGATCCACGCCAGATGAGTCCCTTCTTACCTACAAGGATAATTATGATTTGGGTATTCAGATAGAGAAATAAAAATCTAGGGCCCTGTTGCATTTGCAATTGTATCTTATAGTGAGAAAAAATCGAAAGACTGCAGATTTGATCCTTCAACACTGAGATATATAGGTATTTAAAGTTTCCCTTTGATAAGTTAATATCTACTCTTACTTAATAATAGAAATGCCCCCTCTGACTACCTCTTCTCCTAGCCTAAACCTTTTCCATACTGTGATGTTGGAAAATGAAGCAAAAACCCTATTCAGAAATCCAGGCTACGAAAAAGTAGCTCATAAGGCAAATGGAAGACAGCAATGACCTGTTTCAAGCGAAAGAGTTTCTGAACAAGACTTCTTGGAAGCTCCGGGCAGCACCGAGAAACCCACTTCAACGCCGTAGTAGCGGCGGCTGTTGGAAGTTCAGCGGCTCCACCGTGAGATGCTTCTCTTCCGATAGCGGCACCATCAGCCGAACCGTCGAATGGGGGCAAAGTCAGCCAGTTGCCTTCAATCTTGTCGCTGCTACTTGTGTTGTAGCTGCGGGTTTGCTCCTTGGAATAAGAGCTTAATCTCTGGAATAACGATGCGAGTAGCCTTGTGCCGCCAGTTGCCGAGGGGGGCGATGCTGACGAGAGGAGAGCCATCCTGAGCAATAAGGGATCCGGCATGGGGTGGCGGTATCACCGGTTGATTGCGCCAAGTGAAACTGCGCCTAATTCTGACCAATCAGAGCCCTTTATTAATAAAGGTTAAATTTGTCAATCCCTAAAATGTGTCGCGGTTTATTTGGTTCTTGTCACATCACTTAATTTACCTAAACCGAATTAGACCGTAACAGACATTAAAAATAAATGTCGTTATTTGTCTGTTAGACTTGATCGTACTGTACATTAGGGTTTTCAGAATTGCTACCTAAAAAAAAATTATACCGTACCTAAAAAAAAATTATACCGTCTTGGCGACCAACTATCTAGGGATGGCAACGGGGCGGGTCGAGGCGGGTTTTCGCAGCTCGGACCTGCCCCGCGGGTCGGCCTGGCTGATCCGGACCCGGATAAGGGACGGGTCGGGACGGGAAAAAAATTTCCAGGGTCGACCCGCGGGGCTCTGACTCACCCCGCCGTGTGAACAATTTTTTTTTTTAATCTTTTTTCACTTCTTAATATTAAATACAAATTTTTTTGTCAAAATATTACACTATATATAAATGCAAACCATAAATCTAACACCAATCAAATACAAACAATAAACACATCAAATTCATCACAAAATACAAATTCAAATCCAAACACCAAATCCAAATTAACAAATCCTAATAATCTAAATATACATCTATTTATAATTTGGTCCATGTTATTTATATAGGTACTAACCATAAACAATGTTACATCATATTAACATATATATATATATATATATATATATATATATTAGGAACTTCGGGGCGGGTCTGCGGGGCCCCACGCCCCGTGACCCGCGGGTCGGCGGGTCAAAACAGGGTCGGCGCCCGCGGGTCGGCGGGGCCCCGTGACCCGTTGCCATCCCGACCAACATCGCTCCCACCATGCGGGTCCTGGCACGCCAACCCTCCTTAGCATCTCTACCCTGGTCACCCACTCCAGATCCGCAAATATCATCGCATGGCGTTATTGTCGTGGGCTTCATCTTCCGACGACCGGGCTACTATGCTAACCTCATCAACCGGATCCTCAACTCTAATGCCTTCGGCTCCGACAACCGAGATAAAACCCTGCGCGTCAACAGTGATGAAGTGAAGGATTGGTTCAAGTCCAGGAGAATTAGCTATTATCACAAGCAAGAGAGGAGAATCGTGTACTTGCAGTTCTCCTCGAAGCACTACCCGGTAGTTCATATATCTTCATCCAATTTTGGGTTGGGGTTCGATTGGTGGTATAGCCTCTCACTATAGAATGGTTTTTGGCTTTTTGTTTTGCTTCTTCCATCAGTAGAGTAGAGAGCAGATCACGAATTGTTGCAGCTCCCTCCCTGAAGATGAGGAAGACGCTCCGCAAGAAACGGAAGCTCGAAGAATCAACCGAAAAAGAATTTATTTATGACATAGACTCCGATGATAAAGAATTTCAAGGTTCCTCTTTTTCGTCTCGTTTCTTCAAAAATACACAATTTTTCCCTATCTTCAAAGTAAAAGAAGAATACACAATTTCGCTTCGTTACTTAAAAAATAATATTAATTTCGCGAATTCATGCAATGAAATTTAATTTTGTAGGAAAATGCACCCATACGGGATGCTCGTGTGAGTTACGGAGAGAGCGGGGACCGAAGTGTTGAATCCGGGAAGTTAGTAGCCGCTCGTCTATCTCCGAGCCTATAAATAGAGCCATATATGAGACCTATGAGACAGTACATCAGAAAACTCACGGATTCTATATACAACTCCATATACATATAGTGTTGCTCTAGTTTCTAGTATAAGGGTCATCAACTGTGGAAACCGAGGTGCGATCCGATCACGTGACGCACCTCTCCGACCGGCATCCCGCCACGCCGCCGTGATTCCAAACCGCCGCGACGATCTACGCTTCCGCAAACCGCACGCCGCCACACTGAACAAGTAAGTGTCGTCTCCGAGTTACGATCTCATGTCTTACTAATGTGTGTGTTTTAGCGTGCATGTAGGTCGAATTCCTTCATTGGTATCAGAGCAGAAGGTTCGGTTTCCGGCTCCGGCATGGTCTTCGTGACGGTGTTGCCAAACTTCCACCGATTTTTGGAGTTTTGTAACTCCACCCGTTTCGGATGTGTCCGGCCCTCCTTTAGTGAGTATTAGTTGCTCATTTTTGCTGCATTAAATTCGTGGTCATGTGGACTACAAACCCTACGAACCCCGGCGAAAATCCGACCGTTTTCGTGGCCGAGTGTGGCCGCGAAACTCCAACTCCATCGTTTTTGTTATGTTCGCATGGCCATATTCACGGTTTGTTCGTGTGGCCTAAGCATGGGGCGAGGCACAACGGCCACCTCCATGAGAAAAGTGGCGGCCATGGCTGCTACACCGAGCTCAAAACTTGTTTTTTTTTTCGAAAATATTTTCCTTGCCGGAAATGAGTATTTTTTACGAACGGCTACCACGAGTCTTCGGTGGTGTGTTGCCGGTGACGGTTACGAGCAAAATGGTTAAGGAATGAGTGGGAGTAGTGGCTAGGTCGTGGGTTGATTGGGGGAAAGTTATTTTCAGTTTTTCAACGTAAAAACTGGGTGGAGAAGATGACATAATGCGGGTCGGTATTATTTTTAAAAGCCGGGTCAAAATCAGTTCGCAAGTGAGATAAGTATGATCTGTTTATATTGAAATGGGCTGTTTTTTTTACAATATCAAGCCATTATATTTCACAACTGGGCCGTGTTCATTTTTTTTGTAAAATACGGGCCGGGTTTTTTTTTGATAGTATAAGGGCCTAATTGTTTTCACAACTTTAGCCCACGTGACCCTTTTATTTTGACTGCGATCAATTTTTTTTTATTAAAACCAGATTCAGCCCCCACTTTCTCAAAGTGATAAAATGGTCCAATTTTTTTAGGGACGAAATATTTTTATTACACTATAGTCCCTAATCTTTTTAAAGCAATTAAATGCATGATTAATATTATTAGTATCATGTTAGGGGTGCTATTTTATTTAGCATTATGTTTACTAGAATTGCATGTTGGATCCCGTAGTTTGAATATGTTTCAACTACAAGCGAAATACGTTTTCGTAAAGTCTTAAGAGACTCGATTGTAATATTCTTGAGTTGAAATTGAGGAAATTATTCTGTTTAGAAAGACCGAGCTTGAAGTGGAAACTTGACGTCGCGCCCCCTCCTCCCCGGCCTGGGAACTACGGTTCTGTCTAGGTAACGGGAGTGTTGGGGCCTGTCTCGCGAACCCTTCGGTCCACCTGGAAATATTCCTCTAAACGTAACTTTTGAGAATTTACATGAGGGTCCTAAGTCTTTTAAAGGATTTTTATGCGAGTTTGTCTTGCTATATCCGAAATGGGGTGCTAGATTTTAGTTATGTGTAAAACATGATACTTGATAATTCATTTAAAATCCATGTATACGTACATTTTATGGGCATGCATGTTTTGCTTATTATGACATGATTTTGCTAAGCATGATACATGTTGATTTATATAGTATCCATGTATATGGTGTTTTGAGATGCATGCTAGCATGATTTATTATGTCATGTCATTGTCCAAATCATCATTCATTTAAGCATGTTTGAATATTTCATGTTTAGTACATACTAATTTGTTTAGTATACTTGTATATATCAATCTTGAGAACATGTTTTACTCGATTGATACTTGTTATATGCTAAGCATGATTCGTGATGATTTGTGTAGAATCCATGTGTAAGTCAACATTGAGAGCATGTCAACTTGCTTAATGATTATTACATGTTTAGCATGTCACATGTTGTAGTTAGTCATTCATGTATAAGCTAAATCATGATTGCATGTTGACGTAATCAATGTGGTTGGAACTTGACTTGATTATTGGCTAAAATTAATTCTCGCTAAGCATGTACTTTGGACGATGATTGGGAACATAGTGAACTTTTGACTCCGGGGCATGCTCGCTTTAATTAATTCGGTCAATAAGAAAGTTGGGTATAACATGTGTAAGTATAATGAACAATGATTCTTGCATGCCTTGTTGAATGATCCTGATATGATGTTATCTCTTTTGTGTAAAGGATGACATCAGTTCTCCAAAAGATTGTTGCCGAACTTAGTTGTGCGCTAAAATTGAATGGTGCTAACTATGAGGTCTGGCAGGAGAAAGTTCAGTACTTACTCCAAAAGCTTGAAATTCTGGAGACCATATCCAATGGCATGGAAGAGCCTAAAGCGGGGAATACGGCCCAGCAGAGGCAAGACTTGAAAGCCTATGAGGCCTGGAAAGTGAAAAATTGCACCGTGTGCATCATTTTGTTGAGTGCTATGAATGATGGTGTGTTCAAGGAATTTCAAGGTTATCAGAGTGCTAGGGCACTCTGAGACGACTTGAATAAGAAATTTGGTTTCTATTCCACAGAAAGGATACAGTTCCTAACTATGAGATTAGCCTCTTATAAGAGGCATCCTGAACACTCCTTGAAGTTACATATTTGGAATATGGCTGATATGATAGCTGAACTCAGGCGCGCTGGTCATATGTTCACTCAAAGGCAGAAACTCCAGGTTGTAATTCACTCCTTACACGATTCATGGATGCGTGTCAGAGTGCAGTTATCCCGCTTTGATTGGGCTGCCACTCTAGAAGAAGTTCAGAGACTTCTAAATCTAGAAGAGGAAATGCATAAGAGTAAGAGTACTCTGGCTGAGTTGCATGTGGCGACTTCCTCTGAAGCTCAAAGGAGGCCTAAGAGAAGGAATCGTGGTAAGAAGTATGAGCATGATGGGTCAAGTCAGAAACAAAAGACTGATGAAATTGGCGAGCGGAAGCGTCCGTGTTGTGTCCAAATGGCTAAGAGAAAGTGCTATAGTTGTAACTGTATCGGTCACTACTCGAAAGATTGCACTGCTCCAAAGCGTCAGGCATGTCTTGGTGCTTAAACTAGTAGATTATTGAGTTTCTAATTTGATCGATATATGATTATAATCATTTTGATTTGTGACTCAGGATTGAGCCTTGGACGAGAAGATTTAGTTGATCTTTGACATCTCGACTAAAGCATGATGGAAATGGAACACTCGAGCTTCAGCCGAATATGTTGGCATTAGCAAGCTATGTCTATGAGACAACCGAGTTTTTCAATGCCTTACTGTTTAGTCAAATAGCCGATGTTCAGTTTTATTTCTGTTAGACCTAGTTGTTCAATTGATGTTTCAATGACATTGAGTTTGTGTATATATGGTTAGTTCCGGCGGATTTATTGTATATCGAACTTGAGTCTTGCAATGATTTCAATATATCTAAATATTTATTTGTCGCAAGGATGCTAGCGATGTGACCGGAAGCCTTATTTTGAGGCAACCAGAATAGGTTCAAATTAGACATCTACTAGCCCATATTTGTTGTGGAAAGGATTAAATATGTTTCGTATCTTGTATATTTATTTAATATTCTATATATGGCTAAGCGAGTCTTGTAGATGTATTGAACAGATAAAGAACTTGTGCTTCTCATATACGTTAAGACGGTGGTTAGCTCATCGACTTGACTTATAAAGATACGTCATATAAAGAGATAGTTCATTCCATTGACTATTTTCTTTGGCACTATGCAACATAAGCATGTTGCTAGAAGACATAGATGATACGCTTCTGAAGATGGTTGAGTCAGTGACAACATTGGTCCAATAATACATTATTTGTGGCAATATCCAGGTCTCTCCACAAGGAGGACCTACCTTATATCGAGACGAATGTTTGTCAACTTTATCAAGTCCCTAAATATTAGTTGCATACCAATTCATATACGTTACGATCCGGAAAAATCCGAAAGTGGGAGCAAGTTTGTGCCTAAACTAAAAGACGTCGAAATGAACATGTTTATCCTTATAAAAGGAAAAGTGGGTTATGACCCATTTTAGGGTTCTTGAGCTAAATGTACAAAGATAAATTCATTCGAGTGGGAGGATTTTTGCAGATGTTGAATAAGTTTCTCATCATGCTCGTAGATGTTGAATAAGTTTCTCGTCATGCTCGCATTCTTCATCATCAGTTGAAAATGTAGATGATCTTGGTCATGATCTTAGTTCAAGTGGGAGAAAGAACTTTCATGTTGTTACTCGAAATGAGTATAGGTTATCGTTCCAGTGGGAGCTTGTACAAAATGTTCTTAATCCTGATGGGAGCTTATTGTGGCTTCTAATACCCTTTAAAGAAAATGGAGGACAAAATGGAAGAAGCAAAGCGCAAATGGATCAGTGAGGTCCTAAATGTCATGAGAAATTTGAGATGTGTCTCGAATAAATGCGAACGTGATATTCGCATGAGCCCAGCCATGTTGATCTTGGATGTAAATATTTCCTTTGAAATATCAAAGTAGAAATCGAAGCACTTCTCCATATTGTGGTATGAGAATGCAGCTTTTGGACTATGGTGGTCCGTTAGCATTCTACTTTATTCCCTCGAGGCAATATTATTAATAACGATGTGTTAGTCATGTCAGATGTTTTAGTCACTACGGACTAAGACTGTTATTAAAACATTGACAAGATCATGTAAAGTAAATGCGCTTGACACATAGTACGTGCTGGTAGTTACAGAGTTAATCAAATGAGTATGAGACTTAATTGATATCTGGAGGGTAAATCAATATAATATTGGAATTGAGATTCTAAGAGATCATTTGAGAGAATATGTTTCTTGGGTGATTGCTCATATTATTACCTCGATAAGATAACTATGTATAAAGGTCATGACTTGATGCGCTAAATGTCTTAATTAAGATGAGCTCAGTCGAGTGTCTTGTGCATGTTGTGACGTGCACTAGACCCACTATTAAATCGGGCATATGACTCGACTTGGATTGATGCTCAAGGATCAGATAAAGATGGATGTTGAGGCGTCGTACATATGTGTATGACAAGATATAGTGAAGTTGTTCCTAGTGGGAGTAACGACTTCCTTAGGGAAATGTTTCTTACTGACTGGCCATCAGATACTGAGAAACGAGTGCAAACTTCACTATATGCGAATGAAGCTAGTGCTCTCGCAACAGCAACCGATGTTTATATTTGGTCTATAAGGTTCCTATATATATTCTGGATGATGCACATTATTGTTTCAATGTTAGTCTACTGTTAATTCTGCTGTACTATTTTCCGAAAAGGATCCTAACGATGTTTGAACATTCAATAGACCAATATAACTATGCATAAGGCATGGTTGCATGCAAGATGGTGAATGTGAAGTGTTAGTCGATGGATGATGGGTAAGCGGTAAGTCCGTAAAGCCCTTGCATATGAGCAATTCATCGACATTCGGTCACAATGAAGACAAACGGTCTTGAACATTGTGTAGACAGCGATAAAGTTTGCTTATTTTTCCCAATGATCACATCACAATGTTCATTTTTATCAATACATTTGATTTTAATACACACTTGTTTATTGTGATTGCTATGTTCATTCACTCGAATTGTCAAATGTATGTCGGGTAAACTAGAGGTTAGCTCTCTCACACGAGCAACCGCCTCCGCGTCTTAGTGACGTTACGTCTGTGTAAACACCTAATTTTGGTACGCGTGACACGTATATAACACGTTAAAAAATGTTATGTGTAACGCGTTTAAAAATGGAAATATTTAAATATGGAAGGTCATGGAGTTGCCAAAAATAGACTCAGTTTAAATTAGGACAATACATATGCAATAAATGATGTAATAATCAGAAAATATATAGTATATATTTATGGCAAAATTCATAAACATATATATAATTTTCGGATTTATTGAGTGCATATTAGAGAAAATATATTTTTTTCCTAATTTTGGGTCTAGGTTAGCTATAAATAGTCCCTAGTAAACTGGACAGCAATAAAGTAAACAAAAAAAAAAAAAAAACAAAATTGGACAACAATAAAGTAATATTATTCTCGAAATCTGTGTTTTTTCTTTTTTTTTTTATTTTTTTTATTTTTTTTCTGCCTTCTGCACCACCGGAGCAGCCCTGGTGGTTGTCGGCGCCGCCCTGCCCCGGTGAGCCCAAGCCCGCCCGACGTGCCTCATCCGACCGCCTTCGCCCGGTCCCGCCTGCCCTGCCGCCCGGCCCCGCCTGCCCTGTCACCGGAGGTCGAATCCCAAGTCGCCAGAACCACCTTGCTTCCTCTGTTGCCGGGATCGAGTCTGCTGCCGTTGCTGCTGCTCTGGTCCTCCGCCCAGCACCGCTAGTCCCTCGCCGTTGCTGATTCCGGCCATCCTGCCGCCGTCCAGCCCACCGCCCGTCGCCGGAGTTGTATCCCGCCGGTCCCTTGCTGCTGTCTGTCCTGGTAACTGCAGGTAAAGTCCCGTTGCTGCTGCTATTTTTTTTAATTAATATTAATATTATTATTAATTATTTAATTTTCTGTATTATTATTATTATCTTTATTGTTATTATTATACCATGTACCATGTAAATTAACTAGTCTAGGTCTAGATTAATTAGATAACATTTTTTTTGCAAATATACATGTATGATATGTAATTATTAAATTGTATCATGATTTTGAGTATGTTTAATTTCGTCTAGATTTTAACCAAATTAGGAGTTTTAGATGTTTAATAGATTTGTCATTGATAATAATTTCGCATAAAATTAATTTAGTTTGTTTTATATGTTATTAGATTAATTCGAGGTAACACATGTTTAAATTTTAAATTGGAAAATAGGATAATTAAGTACCGGAAGGGCGTAATTAGGAAATAATTTTCTTAATTCGTAACAGAACCCCCGAACTCGAATTTCTGATCGTAGACCAATTTTATACCTAGGTATTCAATTCGTTATTCGCTTAGGTAATTTAGGATTCTAGTTAGCCTTAATTAACTAGTGGCGACTCTTTTCAAAAATCCACGTTTCCAAAACGTTAATTCGCCGTAGTTTGGATTTTTAGGGTCTGACAATTTGGCGACTCTGCTGGGAGAACTTAGAGGGTTCGGGCTTTGTATATTTTCTTATTTGCCTTTTTTTAGTTTATTTGTGTATAACTCTGTTATTCTAACTTTGAGTTTTTATGTGATAGGTGCGAAACTTTTTATTTTACTAACTTATGTTTCTTTGTTGAACCCGTACACACACCACTTTAGTGTAATATCCAAAACGCCTAAAACCCAGGGCGACTAGGAACCCCGGAGGTTTAGTACGGTACGACAGGAGCGGCTGGGCCGCCGGTACGGCTCGGAAAAACTCTACTCGCTTGTGAAGGACCTATGATCCCTATGATGGGGGTGAGGAAACCACCTTGTCGGGAACCTATCAGTGGATCCTACCTTGTAGAACAAAGCAAAAACACACACTCGAAGCTTCGATCTTGCCGCTGTGCGTACTTGCGTGTGTTCTTTTTCTAATTGTTCTCGACCCTTAGATTTTTTCATGTATAGGACATGGGTCTCGATATAATCTTTATTTTTTGTACCGTATGTAATTGTACAACGCGTATTAATGGAAATTTACGTTACAAGCATGCATCATATTTTCCCAAAAAATGTGTCATTCAAATCATCGTTTCTAAAACGCTTTACACGCCATTTTCGGTAAGAGTGAGAAAACTGCGCAATTGCCTTTGTATCACGGCCCTTCCTTTTTTCAAGGCTGGCTTTGACCAGATTCGGACCAGCATGATGGACGCAGAGCGAGACTATCGAAGAGATACCGCGTAGAGTGGAGTGCTGCAATCGCTCAAAATAGAAACGTCAGAGTTAAGTGCTCGTTCCAAATTCCGAACAAGTGGTAAAAAGTGAAACCATTTTGAAAAGAGCTTATTGCATTACCTTCGCTCGGATTTTGGGGCAAGCACTCGACACGTTTTGACCAAGTTTCGCAGTTGTGTAAAGCGTCTTAGAAATATATTTTAGTTATAAAACATTTTTCAAAAGATGATGAGTTGAACGACACATTACTTTCAAAATGATCATGCATGATATCTTGTGTTCCATATTCTGAATATCCCATTTTTCGCTGCAGGTATTACTGGCCATTACGCGAAAAACCACTAACATATAGGACGCTCAGAAGATCCAGCAACAAGAGGAACGAATAGCCGAGATCGAGACGGCTAATGCTAAAATGCATCAGGATATGGCATCCATGTCGGCAAGCATGTAGCGCATCATGGAACTCCTCGAGGCTCGATCAACCAACAATACTCTAAAACCGGCCTTGCTGACAGCGACCTCGAGTCCAGAATCCTCCACAACACCTGTGGCGAATACTGGACCTCCAATGCCGGCTGCAACCGTGCTTCTCGACGCCACGGTAGAACCTCCTCATGACCAACCCCCTGTTTTGGTCATTCCTGATCAATCTGCATCAAAGTCGCATGTCCTTCCGAAATCGACAGTAATGTATGGGCATGTTAACCAAGGAGGTGCAATCGGCACAAATGAAGCCACATCATCACCTGTCATTGAATCCAAACAGGATCGCCGCTTGAAGAAAATGGAGGAAAAGATGAAGGTTTTGTCCGGACTTGAGCAGTATGGAGGCATTGGTTACTCCGACCTATGCCTTTACCCCGACATGTCAAGACCGGAGAAATTCAAAATCCCTGACTTTGATAAGTATGATGGCACCGGTAATCCCATTGTCCACTTGCGGATTTACCTCACAAAGATGGCCCCTTACCAGAAGTATGAGAAATTCTTAATCCAGACATTCCAGGAAAGCTTGAAGGGAGCGGCTTTGGTTTGGTTCGTCAACTTGAAAGCCGGTGACATATCTACGTGGGAAGAGATGGCTGACGCTTTCGTTCGCCAGTATAAGTTCAACTTGGATACAGCTCCGACCCGCATAGACCTCCAAAGCATGGAGATGGAAGGGGGGCAATCATTTAGAAGCTATATGCAGGCTTGGAGAGAGAAAGCCGCTGGAGTTCGACCACCACTGGAAGACGCAGAAGCGGTGTCCATGTTAATCGGCACTCTTAAAGGGGCATATTACTCCCATTTGTTAGGGCATGTTTCAGCCAACTTCGCTGATTTGGTGAAATCCGGAGAAATGGTAGAGCATGGCATTCGAACTGGAAAACTTGAAGACCCCTCTAGGAGTCAACAAGAGGATATAACCAAAAAGGGAGGCTCCAAGAACTGGTCATCCAAAGACGCAACGGTAGGTGCAGTCTACCAGACACAAGCTCCGCAAACCCCCGTTGTGGGTGGACCTGAAAACCGGACTGTGAACAAGATGCGGGAGTCTAGAAAATTCACACTTTTACCAGTATCGGCCACCGAAGTATATCAAAAAGTACTTGCTCAGGGTCTCATTGGTCCTGAGGTTTGGAAGACTACTTCAAGGATACCCAACAATGATCTGAACTTGAAGTGAATGATGCAAGTCGATTGACAATTCCGTCTTTTCTTGAGTCGATGTTCCTAACGAAGCACTCAAAAAAATAAAGTCATGCATGCGCCTTCACGAACCAAGCCGTACATTCATTTCATGGTGACATCCAAACTGGTCAGTGGCAACCAAATGGCATATCCCCGTTCAGATTGAGCACAAACGCCACATGAAGAAAAAGACGGAACATGCAACAGATCCATTAAAGATGTCAGGCACCTAGGTAAGAGAAGTCGTGATCAATTTTCTCCCCGAAATTTGAGTTTTTTCCTTACTCATTGTGCAGCTTGGATAATCATCCAATTCAAGACCCCTGAAGAGCACATCTCGAGCACGACCCTTTGATCGCCGACCGTTCTGAGGTCAACCGTCAAGTTTGTCCCGGATATTTCAGACAATTTTCATATGTGGCCTGCTTGGCCAAACTCCACGTCATCCATGTGTGATCCTCAACCAAGTCATACATTCGTCATGTGACGAGCCTTACCCGATCGGTGCTAGCCATGGGGCATCCCCGGATGGGATTGAGCAACAGCCGGGGCACTTGAGAAGCCGAGAGAAGAAATCATTTCCTATGTCATTTATTGATCGTAGGGTCAATCCAGGGCGTCGACACAACCGACATATTTTGACTCAGTCAATTGAGTCCTTATCTAGAAGTTGTTTTGAATAAAAAAATTTCGATTTGCCACTAGGGGCATGTACATAATTGTTGTTGATTAGTTCCGTTAAATTTTCGTTTAAAAAAAAAGGCAAAAAAAAAACAAAAAAAACTAAAAAAATCATTTTCTTTAGGGAAACAGCCGCCCTTTAATTGGCTACAGAAAAATAAAGGGAGTTTTCACGTAAATTTTGTGAGAGCAGTGGAAAAATAGAAGGGTCACAGTTGTCCCTAAATCAACTACAGATAAAAAGGGCCTCAGTCATCCCTAAAACGACTACAAAGAAAGGGCCACAGCCACCCTTAAAATGGCTACACAAAAAAAGCGATCCCGCGAACCCGGCGAGGGCGGGAAAATAAAAGGAAGGGTCACAGTCGTCCCTCTAAACGGCTACAATCAAAAGAGCGCTCCCGAAACATCGATGGCAGATATTAAGTGAAAGGGCCACAACCACCCTCAAAATGGTTACATACAAAGAGTGTTTCCCGGATCAGAGACGAGGAATGAAGAGCCACAGCCACCCTCCAAATGGCCACAAATCAAAAAAGCTCCCGCAACATTGAAGACGGTGAGAAAAGGATCGCAGCCACCCTCCAAACGGCTACAGATACTCCCGCATCGAGGCGAGAATAAATAACGGGCCACAATCAACCCGAAATTGGCTACTAAAAAAGAGCTTCCGCAGCAGCAAATGAGGAAAACAAAGATAGGTCCATAGCCACCCTCTAAACGGCTACAAATAAAGAGTGCTTCCGCTAGGTTGAAAACCCGAAAAGGCGGCCTAGGCAAAATCAGGAAATGAGGGGCATGGTTGCAAATTTAGAAATTGCAATCATGGCAAAAGGAGAGAAAATAAAAAGCTGAGGGGCACGGTCGCCATCTCAATCGGCCGTGGCAAAATGAGAGAAAAAAGAGAAATTATCGGAAAAAAAAAAAAATCCCGCTAAGTTGTCGCACCATGCACAATTTAGGCAAAAATTAGGGAAAAACACAGGCGTATTTTCTACGACACAGCATCTTCCAAAGTCGACTTCACGGCAAGCGAGACGGTTACAGTCTGCTCTTGCAGGTCGCATTCCAAGGACGAGTAAGACTGTTACAGTCTGTTCCTACGAGTCAAATTCACGGCAAACGGGACGGTTACAGTCTGTTCTCGCAAGTCACCACTCAAATGATAAGTAGGACTGTTACAGTCTGTTCCTACAAGTCACAACCAACAATCAGGATCTGAAGTTATCCAGCTTTCTGAGAGTCACCCCCGACGAACGAAGCCTTAGTATTCAACCTTCGCAAGTCACGCCACTAGAGGCACTTCTCCAACGGACGCCACTAGAGGCTCATCTCCGACACTCGCCACTAGAGGCATCACCAAAGGTTCTCCGGTACGATCTGACGTAGAGGTCTTTCGCCACCAGAGATATCACCAGAAGTTTTCCGGTACGGTCTGACGTAGAGGTTTTTCCGTTACCACTCGCCACTAGAGACGTCACCAGAGGATGTTGGTACTGTCTGACGTAGAGGTCTTCTGTTACCAATCATCACCAAAAGTTTTACTTTACTGCACGCCACTGGAGGCTTTACTTTTTCGCACGCCACTGGAGGCTTTACTTTCTGCACTACCAATGGAGGCACCGCCAACAGGGGCACCACCGACGGAGGTTCTATTTTCCGCACGCCAACGGAGGCACCGCCAACAGGGGCACCGCCGACCGAGGCTTTACTTTTCTGCGATACCAATGGAGGCACTGTTAACAGGGGCACCGCCGATAGAGGCTCTACTTTTTTCGCACCATCAATAAAGCCAAAGGCCACCTTGGAGACTTGAGGACCCGGAAGACGACATACTTCCTAGCCAAAATTAGTGTTTACTCGTCTTTGGACAAACCCCCTCGAATGCATTCTACGGGAGTCCGTCCAAAGAGGGGCAAGCTGTAAACACCTAATTTTGGTACGCGTGACACGTATATAACACGTTCAAAAATGTTATGTGTAATGCGTTTAAAAATGGAAATATTTAAATATGGAAGGTCATGGAGTTGCCAAAAATAGACTCAGTTTAAATTAGGACAATACATATGCAATAAATGATGTAATAATCAGAAAATATATAGTATATATTTATGGCAAAATTCATAAACATATATATATATATATATAATTTTCGGATTTATTGAGTGCATATTAGAGAAAATATATTTTTTTTCCTAATTTTTGGGTCTAGGTTAGCTATAAATAGTCCCTAGTGTCTATGTAAAAAAAAAAAAAAAAAAGCTGGACAGCAATAAAGTAATATCATTCTCGAAATCTGTGTTTTTTTTTTTAATTTTTTTTTTCTGCCTTCTGCACCACCGGAGCAGCCCTGGTGGTTGCCGGCGCCGCCCTGCCTCGGTGAGCCCAAGCTCGCCCGACGTGCCTCCTCCGACCGCCTTCGCCCGGTCCCGCCTGCCCTGTCACCGGAGGTCGAATCGTCGAATCCCAAGTCGCCAGAACCACCTTGCTTCCTCTGTTGCCGGGATCGAGTCTGCTGCCGTTGCTGCTGCTCTGATCCTCCGCCCAGCACCGCTAGTCCCTCGCCGTTGCTGATTCCGGCCATCCTCCCGCCGTCCAGCCCACCGCCCGTCGCCGGAGTTATATCCCGCCGGTCTCTTGCTGCTGTCTGTCCTGGTAACTGCAGGTAAGGTCCCGCTGCTGCTGCTATTTTTTTATTTTTATTTTTTAATATTATTATTATTATTAATTATTTAATTTAATGTATTATTATTATTATCTTTATTGTTATTATTATACCATGTACCATGAAAATTAACTAGTCTAGATTAATTAGATAACATTTTTTTGCAAATATACATGTATGATATGTAATTATTAAATTGTATCATGATTTTGAGTATGTTTAATTTCGTCTAGATTTTAACCAAATTAGGAGTTTTAGATGTTTAATAGATTTGTCATTGATAATAATTTTGCATAAAATTAATTTAGTTTTTTTTATATGTTATTAGATTAATTCGAGGTAACACATGTTTAAATTTTAAATTGGCAAATAGGATAATTAAGTACCGGAAGGGCGTAATTAGGAAATAATTTTTCTTAATTCGTAACAGAACCCCCGAACTCGAATTTCTGATCGTAGACCAATTTTATACCTAGATATTCAATTCGTTATTCGCTTAGGTAATTTAGGATTCTAGTTAGCCTTAATTAACTAGTGGCGACTCTTTTAAAAAATCCACGTTTCCAAAACGTTAATTTGCCGTAGGTCGGATTTTTAGGGTCTGACAGTCTGTGTGACAAGGGGAGATGAGATAGGATTTTGAGCTTAAAATGGTCAAGTGGATGATTAGAGAGCTAACTGCTCGAATTCATAAGTCGCTCGTTGACATGCGGTCATCGATAACTTTAGTGGAATGAAGTTCCACGTAGTTTACCTTAGAGCGGGATGAGAGTTAGTGGACTCTGGTTTAGATGCATGCGGCATTTGAACAGACATCCGCACAACACTGTCTTTGAGAAAAATGACATACACTCCATGGGAAAAGGAGAAGAGTGCTGTGACACACGTTTCATAACATGTGTGCTATTATTGGACCATGGGTTTACACAAGCATGATCTCAGCTTGTTGTAGTGTCAGACCCAGGATCCTTATGAGGTTCCTAAACGGTGCAGAGTATTTAAGCATGGCCAGTACTTTGATGTATGCCATGCAATGCACCCGTCCGGATATCTGTTACGCCGTGGGCCTAGTAGCACGTTTCCAATCAGATCCTGGTTATCAACATTTAAAGGTTGTAAAACGAATTATTCGTTATCTGAAAGGTACTGCCGACTACGCACTGTGCTATGAGGGCGGGAAGTTAGAATTGACCGGTTACAGTGACCCCGACCATGGTGGCAATCCAGATGATCGTAAGTCCACCACAGGAGGAGTGTTTCTCCTTGCTAATGCCGCAATTTCATGGACGAGCAAGAAGAAAACCTGTGTTGCGTTGTCCACGATGGAATCAGAATTCGTAGCTCTCTCCAAGAATGCACAGGAAGCGGTCTGGCTGAAAAGGCTTCTTACTGCGCTGCTTGATGGTGACGTCGGGAGTAAACCTGTGAAGGTGTTCTCTGACAGTCAGGCAGCTATTGCGGCAGTTAAGAATCCGAAGTACCATAGTAGGACCAAACATATTGATGTGAAATATTTCTATGCTAAATTGATGGTAGAAGACAATATATCACTATGGAATACTTGTCCACTGATAACATGATAGCGGAGTGTAAACACTCGATTTTGACCCGGACGTAACGACGTTACACATGATACGTCAAATTCCGGACGCGTCAAGCCACAAAGTCTCCAAAAATGCTCAAAGGCACATTAGGGAAATTATTATAAAATATATTTTAAATTATTTCGAATATATTTAATATTTTCGGAATATTTAAAAATATATACATAATAATTTTTTTTTTTATTTTTAGAAAATTATCTGTAAAATATTTATCTCCAGATATTATTTTTTATTCAAAAAATAATTATCTGTAAAGATATATATCCTTAGGAATATTCTCTAGAATAATTATCTGTTAGCATTTTTTATTTTAATTTTATCTGTAATCTAGACTAGGTTTTTAGTATAAATAGGGGTCTAGGTTTACATTGTAAAACACACAGAAAAACACAAGAACAACAAATAATACATTATTTCTCGGGGTCTGCGTGATTTTCGTCATCTAATGCTCAGAAAAAATTTAATTTAATTTTTTTTTGTCTGCTTAGTTCCAGACGTGAGTCCCTCCTCCGGCCACCGGTGGCCGGACCACAGCCCTCGCTGGTCCGCTGCCCCGCCTGGCTCGCCAGTGGCCGCCCTCAGCTCCGCCCGGCAGCCTTCTCTCTCTCTCTCTCTCTCTCTCTCTCTCTCTCTCTCTCTCTCTCTCTCTCTCTCTCTCTCTCTCTCTCTCTCCCGTTGCTGCGCCACACCACCGACTGGACCACCTGCCTTTGCCTGCCCGACTTCAGCCGCGTCAACAACCTGCCAGGCACCCACCGCTCCGTTTCTCGCCCAGACCTCGCCGCCGGGACCCGTGAACCCCCCGCCGCGCCTCCGGAGGGCTGCCTTGCCATCGTCTGCATCTGCTTCTAGCCGAAGCTCCGCCGCACCCAGCCCATCTGCTTCTGTTCCTGGCGACCCGTGCGTCCCCAAGTCCCGCGCCGTCCGAGCCCCGCCCTGCTGCCTGGCTCGTCCTGCCGTCGCGCCCCGTTCCGGCCGTCCACCGTTGCCCCATCACTACGGCGTCCAGGTGCAGATCCACTCCTTCTTTCTCTTTTGTTTTTTTTTGTTCTTATTTTATTTATTTACTAATTTTAATACTTACTGATTTATTTATTTATTTTTGTATTTATTATTAAATATTAAAATATTAAAATAATTAGACTAATTTTAATTTGGTTGTAAGTAAATAATGCTAATCACATTATAATATTGTTTATTTTATCATATTTTTTTTAGATTTAATTTGACACAAGTAATTCGAATAACCGATTAATTTGAGTTAGTTAAATAATAAAAAATGGTTAATCATGTATATCTCATCATGTTTTGATTGATTAAAACGATAAATACTTAATTGTGCATACTCGTCATTTTTGTTCACGTCAATTTAATTATGTATGATAGTTGTTAATGTTATTAGGTCATTCCTATGCATAACTAATTCATAGTTGATTAACGATGAAAATTGACAAATGAGTTAATTGAGTACCGAAAGGGCGTATTTAAAATTTATATTTTTAATTCGTAATAGAACCCCCGAACTCGAATTTTTGATTGTAGACCGAATTTATGCCTAGGTGCTTAATTCGTTATTCACTTAGGTAATTTAGGATTCTAGTTAACCTAATAATTAACTAGTGGCGACTCTTTCCAAATCCATGTTTTTTTAAACGTAATTAGCCTTAGGTTAGATTTTAGGTCTGACAACTTGGCGACTTCACTGGGGACATTTTAGAAGGTTCGGGCTCAGTATGTTTACATTTTGCCATGTTTGAGTTTTGTAATTTTAATTTTATTTTAATTTTTCTGATCTAACTTATTTTTTGTGATTTCAGGTGTGGAGTTAATTTTTTTTTTTAGGGATTAAGTACATTTTCATACCACTTCTTTGCACAGAATCCACTTTTGGTACCACTTCTATTTTTTTGTATACTTTTGGTACCAATGTTTTCAACTTTGTATCATTTTGGTACCACCGTTAACTTTCCGTCCAAATTGGCCGTTAAGTGGCATGTGCCATGCACGTGACCGCCTAAACTTTTGAATTCGTTTCAATTTAGTCCATCTAATGCATCCGTAACTTTTAATTTGTTCAATTTAGCCCTAAAATTTCCAAATCGAACCCTTGACCCAAATTGACCTAGCCGGACCTAGCCTAGGGCTAGATCCGACCCTGGGTCGGGTTCACCTAGGTCAGGCGACCCTGGGTCGGGTTTGCCTGGGTCCGGCGACCCTGGCCCAGGGTTGGACCTAGCCCTAGGCTAGGTCCGGCTGGGTCAATTGGGACCTAGCCCCAATTGAACCCAATTGGGGCTAGGTCCCAATTGGCCTAGCCGGACCTAGCCTAGGGCTAGGTCCGACCCTGGGCCAGGGTCGCCTAACCCAGGCGAACCCGACCCAGCGTCGGACCTATCCCTAGGCTAGATCCGGCTAGGTCAATTTGGGTCAAGGTTTCGATTTGGAAATTTTAGGGTTAAATTGAACAAATTAAAAGTTAGGGATGCATTAGATGGACTAAATTGAAACAAATTCAAAATTTTAGGGCGGTCACGTGCATGGCATATGCCACTTAACGGCCAATTTGGACGGAAAGTTAACGGTGGTACCAAAAGGATACAAAGTTGAAAACATTGGTACCAAAAGTATACAAAAAATAGAAGTGGTACCAAAAGTGGATTCTGTGCAAAGAAGTGGTATGAAAAGGTACTTAATCCCTTTTTTTTATGACTGACTATTTTTCTTTGTTGTATATGTATTACTTAAATTTGCACACACTCACTTTAGTGTAATGTCCAAAACGCCTAAAACCCAGGGCGACTAGGAACCTCGGAGGTTTAGTACGGTACGACCGGAGCGGCAGGGCCGCCGGTACGGCTCGAAAAAACTCTACTCGCTTGTGAAGGTCTTATGATCCCTATGATAGGGTGAGGAAACCACCTTGTCGGGAACCTATTAGTGGAACCTACCTTGTAGAGCAAAGCCACACATTTTTTTACCCCCCTAAAATGATCTGTTTTTTTTTTTTGTTGTAAGTGTTATCATACGACTGTTTGTATAGCTTTTATTTCTCATGCATTCATCTCATTGCATTTAAAAAAAAAAAAAACCTCTTACCTAAATTTTCATTCGAAATATGCGTTTCATGCACATTATTAAAAAAAATCAGGTAAGTTGTAATTCATAATTAACGCATCATTCGCGCATTATTTTCAAAAAAATATTTTCAAGAGAAATTTAACTCCCTTTTAGCTATTAGAGCTTCTAATTTTAAAATGCATTTTATTTCTAAACATGTGTTTCAGATGCATTGTTTTTTTAAAAAAAAACCCTTACCTAAATTTTTATTCTAATTATGCGTCTCATGCGCATTATTTTAAAAAAAAACTCTCAGGTAAGTTGTAATTTTTGTTAGTGCGTTACGTATGCATTACTTAAGAAAAAAATTTCAGAAAAATCAGTTTCTTTAGCTAGTAGAGCTTCCTTTCGAACATGCATTTCATATGCATTTTTTTTTCTAAAAAACCTCTTACCTGAATTTTTATTTTTAACATGTGTTTCGTACGCATTATTTTTGAAAAAAACTTTTCAGGTAAGTTGTCATTTTGGTTAGTGTATTGTATATGCATTGCTTAAAAAAAACAAAAAAAAACAAAAACAAAACAAAAAAAAAGGAAAATTTGTAATTCCGCTTTAACTGATAGAGCTTCTAATTTCGAACGTGCATTCCTTATGCATCATTTTAAAAAACTTTTTAACTGAATTGTTTTATTTTTAATAATGCATCCAATATGCATTAATTTAAAAAAAAAATCTTTTTAGATAAACCGTAAGCTCTCTTAGTTTTACGGCTCTTTGTTTAAAAAAAAAACATTTTATCTGAATTTTTAATCAAAAAACGTGCATATCATATGCATTATTTTCGAAAAAAACCTTTCAGGTAAATTGTAATTTTTCTCAGTTGTAGAACTTTTATTTTTAAGTTTGCATCTTGTAATTATTTTTGTGCATCTCATATGCATCCTTTTAAAAAAACTTTCCGCCTGATTCTTAATTTTGAGAAACCAAGATGCATTGATTTTTTTTCCCCTCGCAAAAAAACTTTTCAGATAACTTGTTAATTATCTTGACTGTAGAACTTTCATCTCAAGTATGCATCTCATGTGCATCGCATGCGCATTGTTTTAGGAAAAATATATGTTGATAGATTGTACACATTCTTAGTCGTAGAACTTTTAGTTTCAAACATGTATTCCATGTGTTGTTTTCAAAACTACTTACCAGAATATTTTATTTCAAACATGTATTTCATACACATTATTTTTTGAAATTTTTTTTCATGTAAGTTGTAAAATTCTGTTAGTGCATTCAATGTGCATCATTTTTTTTAAAAATTAGAAAAATTTGTAATTCCTTTTTGGCTCTTAGAGTTTTTAAATTCAAACATGAATTGCATATGCATCATTTTCAAAAAAACCTTTTTACCTGATTTTTTTAAAGCATGCATTCAATATGCATTATTTTTTTTTATAAAAAAACATTTCAGGTAAATTGTGAGTTTTTTTTTTAGCTATAGAGCTTTCAAACTCACACATGCATCTCAATTGCATTATTTAAAAAAAAAATCCACCTGAAAATTTCATTTCAAAATATGCATTTCATATGCGTCATTCATTTAATATGTTGTAAGTTGTAACTTTCTTAAAAGTAGAATTTTAACTTTCGAGCATGCATGAACATTTAAAAAAAAAAACTCAAAGTGTCATTCGTTTTTATCCAAGGTGTTTTGCACTTTTTTGGCAAGATCGTCATTTCAACATTTGCATGAGCGAGCATTTAAAAAATGGGGGTTTTGATTCTTTTTGAGAAAATAGTTTAACTGTGCAGTTCAGTGCTACTATTCGAGTTTAAACAAAAGACGAGAAAACCTTTTTGAAAAAAACTTTGTTTTGAGCATTTGTCCCGCGTTCGAGCCAGATAATGCACTCAACAAACTTAGTAAACTCCATGATGGCGCAAAACACATTTGATCATAAATTTTGATTCCTTTTCAAAAAAGTAGTCAAAATTACGAAATGAATGACATTAGAGTTTTCAAAAAATCATGCATGATTTCTCATATTCTCTACACTGATTTTTCATTCACTATTTTCAGGTACCCTGGGTTAAGGTATCATGTACACATAAGTTATGCCGGCTAAATGGGGCAACAAAAAAGAACATGCAGTAATCCAGTTGCACAAGGAACAAATTGCACACTCGAGATATCTAACACTGAGATGCGTTAAATTGTACTTAAATTTTTCCTTGAGATTTGAGTATCCCTACTCTTTTGCAGGTCGGATGACCATTTCAACCAATGCCGCAACCGTGTGAAACGTGAGCGCTTCGAAGAGTTTCCATGAAAATTTCACCTACCATGTGCGAAATTCATACGCTTTCCAAGACGAGGTATACAACCGTTATGTGGACAGGTTTAAACCATTCAACGGTAACCATGGGGCATCTCCCATTGAGATCGGACATGTCAGGAGATGAGAAAATTTCAAGAGATCATCAAGAATCCCGTGAAGATTCAATGTGCCGATCAATGTAGCTTGACTCGATCAACCGAATCCTTTTCCGAAAAAAGTTCTGAAATTTTCAGTCTGCCACTAGGGGCATATATTTTTCAGCAGGTGTACATAAGCAAGTTGTGGAGCAGGAGAATCAGGACATGCAGCAGATCCAGTCGCATAGCGAGCACATTGCCCACTGAAAAATCCAACTCCCAGGTAAGAGAAGTTGTGATCATTTTTATCCCCGAATTTTGAGTCTTTCCTTATTCATTGTGCAGCTTGGATAATCATCCAAATCAAAACTCCTGAAGAACACATCTCATGTACGACCCTTCGCTCGCCGATCATTCTTATGCCAGCTATCGAATTTATCCCAGATACCTCGGACGATATCTATGCCTAAGTTTACCATTAGCGGACTACTGTGCCAAACTCAACACCATCCATGTGTGTTCGTTAATCAGGCCATTCGTCCAGCATGCGACGAATTATGAACCAGTCAGATGTAGCCGTGGGGCATTCCTGTTAAGATCAAGCATGGTTGAAGATAGAAGACATCCAGAGATCTTCCTTTTAAAAAAGATCGAGATTCCATGAAGAACGACCGTGCTAATGAAAGAGCATTTGAGAGGAAGAAGAAGAAGAAATTATTTTCGGTGTCGTCCACCCATTGAAAGGATCCTCCAGTCAAGACATCGACATAACCAACTTATTTGACAAGTTTTCCTCCAGAGAAGTTCTGAGAAATTAAAAGGTTTAATATGCTATTAGGGGCATGTAACATAGTTGTTGTTAATTAGTTCCTGTAGATTTTCTTTCCATTTGAAAAAATAAAAAAGAGAGAAAAAAATAAATTCCCTCTAGGTTGAAAATCTAGGCAAAAGTCAGGGAGAGGGGCATGATTAAAAACTCGCAGGGGCAGTCATGGAAAAAGGTGAGATAAAAAAAAAATTCCATTAAGGGTCACAGCCGCCCTTTAATCGGCTACAGAAAAATAAAGAAAGCGTTCGTACAAATCTTGTGAGAGCAATGAAGCAATAAAAGGGTCACAGTTGTTCCTAAATCAACTACAAATAAAAGGGTCACAGTCATCCCTAAAATGACTATAAAAAAAGGGTCACGACCACCCTTCAAATGGCTACAGATAAAGAGCGCTCCCGCAACATCAAAAGCGGAGAATAAGTGAAAGGGTCACAACCACCCTCCAAACGGCTAAAGATAAACGAGTGACCCCGCGAATCCTGTGTGGGCGGGAAAATAAAAAGGGCCACAGTCGTCCCTAAAACGACTCCAAAATAAAGGGCCACAGCCACCCTCCAAACGGCTACAGATAAAAGAGTGACCCCGCGAATCTTGTAAGGGCGGGAAAATAAAAAAGGCCACAGTCGTCCCTAAAACGACTACAAAATAAAGGGCCACAGCTAGGGGTGAGCTCGGGCCGGGACGGGCGGGCTTTTACCTGAGCCCGAGCCCGAGCCCGAAATTTTCGGGACAGTAATTTTTAGCCCGAGCCCGAAAATGAGGAAAATGGCCCGCCCGAGCCGGGACTTCGGGACTCGGGCTCGGGCTAGCCCGAATTTTAACAAAAAATCTAAAAAAAAAAAAATTCAAACATGGAGGAAGATGGTTAGATACTAACTATAGTTAGTGGGGAATATATATAATTATATATATTTTTATAGTATTAAAAAAAATTCGGGACGGGCTCGGGCTTTTCGGGATTTTGGCACAAAAGCCCGAGCCCGAGCCCGAATTGAAAATAAAAGTCCCGCCCGCTCGGGCTCGGGTCTATTCGGGACCGGGTTTTTCGGGACGGGCTCGGGACGGGGTTTTCGGGCTTTCGGGTTTTCCTGCTCAGCCCTAGCCACAGCCACCCTCCAAACGGCTACAGATAAAAGAGTGACCCCGCGAATCTTGTAAGGGTGGGAAAATAAAAAAGGGCCACAGTCGTCCCTAAAACGACTACAAAATATTAAAAAAAAGGGCCACAGTCGTCCCTAAAACGACTACAAAATAAAGGGCCACAACCACCCTTCAAATGGCTACAGATATAGAGCACTCTCGCAACATTGAAGGCGGGAAATGAGTGAAAGGGCCACAGCCACCCCTAAAATGGCTACCTACAAAGAGTGTTCCTCGAATCCTGAGAGGATGGGAGATTGTTGAAAGGGCCATAGCCACCCTCAAAATGGCTACATATAAAGAGTATTCTCGTGAATCTTGTGAGGCCGGGAAATCATTTGAAAGGGCCACAACCACCCTTAAAAGGCTACAAATCGAAAGAGTACTCTCGGAACACGACGATGGAAATAAATAAAAGGGCCACAGCCACCCTCCAAATGGCTACAAATAAAAAGAGCTCTCGTGAAATTGAAGACGGTGAGGAAAGGGTCACAGCTACCCTCCAAATGGCTACAAATACTCTCGCATCGAGACGGGAAATAAAGTACGGGTCACAGCCACCGTTTAATCGGCTACCAAAAAAAGAGTGATTCCGTTAGGTTGAAAACCCGAAAGGGAAGCCTAGGCAAAATTAGGAAATGAGGGGCATAATAACAAATTCAGAAATTGCAATCATGGCAAAAGGAGAGAAAATAAAATCCCGATGGAATAAAAACCCCAAGGGGCAATCCATGCAAAAATTAAGAAAACCGAGGGGCACGGTCTAAAATTTTGACTGTGGCAAAAGGAGAGAATATGAGAGAATAAAAAAAAAAAAAAGATCCCGCTAAGTTGTCGCGTCATGCGCAATTTAGGAAAAAAAATTAGGGACATGCATTCAAGTCGTCAAGCCATTCGAGGCTCTTATCCAACCAACGCCACTAGAGGCATTTCCCCGGCATATGAGGCTCTTCTCCAACGGACGCCACTGGAGGCTTTTCCTTGTCGCACGCCACTGGAGGCATCGTCGATCGAGGTTTTTACTTTACTGCACGCCACTGGAGGCTTTACTTTTCAGCACGCCACTGGAGGCTTTACTTTCCCGCACACCACTGGAGGCTTTACTTTCCCGCACGCCACTGGAGGCTTTACTTTTCTGCACGCAACTGGAGGCTTTACTTTTCCGCACGCCACTGGAGGCTTTACTTTTCCGCACGCCACTGGAGGCTTTACTTTCCCGCACGCCACTGGAGGCTTTACTTTCCTGCACGCCACTGGAGGCTTTACTTTCCCGCACGCCACTGGAGGCTTTACTTTTCTGCACGCCACTGGAGGCTTTACCTTCCCGCACGCCACTGGAGGCTTTACTTTTCTGCACGCCACTGGAGGCTTTACTTTCCGCACCGCCACTGGAGGCTTTTCCTTGTCGCACGCCACTGGAGGCATCGTCGATCGAGGTCTTTACTTTCTGTACCGCCAACGGAGGCACCGCCAACAGAGGCACCGCCGACCGAGGCTTTACTTTTCCGCACCGCCACTGGAGGCTTTACTTTCTACATCGCTGATGGAGGCACCGCCAACAGGCGTCCCGCCGACAGAGGTTTTATCTTTCCGCACCATAATAAGCATATGAGGCACCTTGAAGACTTTGAAGAATTGGAAGAGAATATACTTTCTGGTCAAAATCAATGTTTCTTCGTCTTTGGACAAACCCCTTCGAACGCGTTCTATGGGAGTCCGTCCAAAGAGGGGCAAACTGTAAACACTCGATTTTGACCCAGACGTAACGACGTTACACATGATACGTCAAATTCCGGACGCGTCAAGCCACAAAGTCTCCAAAAATGCTCAAGGGCACATTAGGGAAATTATTATAAAATATATTTTAAATTATTTCGAATATATTTAATATTTTCGGAATATTTAAAAATATATATATAATAATTAGTTTTTTTTTTATTTTTAGAAAATTATCTGTAAGATATTTATCTCCAGATATTATTTTTTATTCAAAAAATAATTATCTGTAAAGATATATATCCTTAGGAATATTCTCTAGAATAATTATCTGTTAGCATTTTTTATTTTAATTTTATCTGTAATCTAGACTAGGTTTTTAGTATAAATAAGGGTCTAGGTTTACATTGTAAAACACACAGAAAAACACAAGAACAAGTAATAATACATTATTTCTCGGGGTCTGCGCGATTTTCGTCATCTAGTGCTAAGAAAAAATTTAATTTAATTTTTTTTTGTCTGCCAAGTTCCAGACGTGAGTCCCTCCTCCGGCCACTTCTGGTCCGGCCACCAGTGGCCGGACCACAGCCCTCGCTGGTCCGCTGCCCCGCCTGGCTCGCCGGTGGCCGCCCTCAGCTCTGCCCGACAGCCTTCTCTCTCTTCTCTCTCTCTCTCTCTCTCTCTCTCTCTCTCTCTCTCTCTCTCTCTCTCTCTCTCTCTCTCTCTCCCGTTGCTGCGCCACACCACCGTCCGGACCACCTGCCTTTGCCTGCCCGACTTCAGCCGCGTCAACCACCTGTGAGGCGCCCACCGCTCCTTTCTCGCCCAGACCTCACCGCCGGGACCCGTGAACCCCCCGCCGCGCCTCCGGAGGGCTGCCCTGCCATCGTCTGCATCTGCTTCTGGCCGAAGCTCCGCCGCACCCAGCCCGTCAGCTTCTGTTCCTGGCGACCCGTGCGTCCTCGAGTCCCGCGCCGTCCGAGCCCTGCCCTGCTGCCTGGCTCGTCCTGCCGTCGCGCCCCGTTCCGGCCGTCCACCGTTGCCCCATCACTCCGGCGTCCAGGTGCAGATCCACTCCTTTCTCTTTTGTTTTTTTTTGTTCTTATTTTTTTATTTATTAATTTTAATACTTACTGATTTATTTATTTATTTTTGTATTTATTATTAAAAGATTAAAATAATTAGACTAATTTTAATTTGGTTGTAAGTAAATAATGCTAATCACATTATAATATTGTTTATTTTATCATATTTTTTTTAGATTTAATTTGACACAAGTAATTCGAATAACCGATTAATTTGAGTTAGTTAAATAATAAAAAATGGTTAATCATGTATATCTCATCATGTTTTGATTGATTAAAACGATAAATACTTAATTGTGCATACTCGTCATTTTTGTTCACGTCAATTTAATTATGTATGATAGTTGTTAATGTTATTAGGTCATTCATATGCATAACTAATTCATAGTTGATTAACGATGAAAATTGGCAAATGAGTTAATTGAGTACCGAAAGGGCGTATTTAAAATTTATATTTTTAATTCGTAATAGAACCCCCAAACTCGAATTTCTGATTGTAGACCGACTTTATGCCTAGGTGCTTAATTCGTTATTCACTTAGGTAATTTAGGATTCTAGTTAGCCTAATAATTAACTAGTGGAGAATCTTTCAAAATCCACGTTTTTAAACGTAATTAGCCTTAGGTTAGATTTTAGGTCTGACACGGACCCATTAACTAAACCACTACGCATGGAGATATTCGAAAAGTATGTAAATCTGCTTGGATTGCGTAGGGTTTAGAAGTGGCATGTATCTATGATAACATTTTGATATTAGAAAGTTACATTTTGTAAGCGAAAAAATTTCAACCGAGTTTATGATCAATCGACGTCATAATGTTTTGATTACATCAAATTTTCGGTCTATAAACTAAGTCGTAGGAGAACGCAATCCTCTGCCAAAACTATGTCGAATGTGGGCCTTACCTCGTCACACATGTACGGTCGTCTTGTTGTGGAGGGAGGCCTCTACTAAGCAAGGTTGGCTAAGAATCGGGGGGGGGGGGGGGGGGGGGGGGGGGGGGGGATAAACTTGATTACGCAGAACAATCATCTACTGTCGAACTAACTCGACATGATCTTCGTTTTGCAGATCATCGTGATGAACTTTGTTTGTCATTAATCCACATTCTGGGCCAGATGAGAATCTGCGGTAGCATGATTTGACATGTCCCATTCCCTTGAACTTAAACGTTCAGGTATGCTATCGACGCGTGCTTCATACTACGTGTGCCACGGGGTCACAGCTCGGTTGTGCTAGGAACGAATCCTCGTGATTCTGGCGGGCGCAAACTTCTTCACCTCGAGCGTGTGATTGATCCCGGGAGCCTTATGAAGAGGCACCCAAAGTATCCTCACGGACTCAGAACTCATATCTAAGGTCAGGCTCAATGTTTGCTTCCCAGCGTACGAGCGTAGTGCTGAACAAAAAGGTCCACTGACCACGTCTTTTGAAACCGGTTGGGTTTGACTAAGGATATGAGCGATGGGGATGGTCAAGTTCACCTGTAATTCACCGACTCTTGTATTCACTAGGTGGCCACCAACCGGATATTAGTTGAAGGTTGTGAATACTTGTACGGATGCCTTGGAGAAGTGTTCCAATGAGGAAACTAGGCAAAATGAGAATTATCAATTTACCTAGGATACAGGGCGACACTATATAAATGTTGTTTATAACAGGTTTATTGGAAAAAAGGGAATCAACGTTCCGCGGGCGCTACAACACTCTTAACAGATGAGTAGCACGATGCCCGTCGTGTCCGCCGATATTACGACAAACCTCGTATGAACTATTCAGAAGCAAAGGACTAGATCGAATGAGTGAAATGTTGATGCAGATTTGGACGACAATACATTAACAGACACCCTCCAATTCCGGCGAGTGGGAGTTGTAAGCATATGGTGATGGGCGCCGTAAATGGAAGCCCATTATATGTATATGTTACCTAAGTTAATTGGGTACATGTCACTTTAGGACATTGGGTCAGACCCAAATCCCAATTGACATGTGAGGCCCAAAATTGAGCATCCCTATACTATACATGGCCGGCCGAATTATGGGTGGGTGTAAAGTGGACTTTTGTCCACTTTACTCCTCTTATATATATGGGGAGTTAGGGGTTTTACTAGGGTTAATCACAATTCCCTTCAAGTGGTGATTTGAGAGAAAAACCTCCCCCCAAATACACCTATATCGGCCGAACCTAGCATCCACCAAGGGTGTGCCAAGTTGCCTTCGAGCAAACACTCCGGAGATCTGTCCCTTGCCAAGAATCGATTAGAGGCTTTGCTGTGAAGAATATACCACGTAGGGCTTCCTTCACAAGAACCCCTACGGGTGCCGACCGGAAGATCGTGAACTCCCTCCTGCAAAGATCCTGGGACTACGGACAACTGTAGAGGTATGTGCGAATCTTCCGCTCCGTAATTTCGATTACTAGCATGTACAATGATTTAGTTTATGTAGTGATTACTCCCCGTAATCTAACATTATCCTCTAGGGTTCACCGGGTAAAATTATTTACCCAATTAATAGGTTTTTAGAAGAAAAAAAAGTCATAAATTATTTAAATACATTTACCATCTAGGATTAACCCAGCCCAATAGGGTTCTAGAACAAAAAAAAACAAAAAAAAAAAACAAAAAAACTATTGTAAATTATCATCTTTTAATTGGCTCTTGTGTGTTGGCAAAAAAAAAACCGCTTTGTATAAATGTGATGTTCTTATAGAATTAGTCGTATAAGAAAACGTGCTAACAAATAATTTATATATATTTGTTGAGTAAGAAGAAATATATATATATATATATATATATATATATATATATATATATATATATATATATATATATATATATATTAGATAAACTTAATTAGAGTTATACAAAAAAAAGCCAAAAGAAATTGTTACATACTTAAACAAGTGAGAAAATCATGTAATGCACTCTACAAAAAATTAGTAGAAAGGTTGATCTGTCACTCTGTGATTAGCCTCTGTTTTCTTGCATTTTAAGGGGGCTACTTACCCTAGATGCTCTCTAAAAAAGACAAAGGATACAAAATCTCCTTATCTCTATACATGGTCTCGCCAAGAGACAAAACAAAGATGATGAACAGAGATAAGAGTTGCTGTCGTCGACATGGTTGTCCAGAGCATGAGCACGCGAAGGTGGAGGCAATCAGGCGCGGACAAGCGGAGAATGGGGTCGGAAGACGAATGCGTCACCGGTTTTGGCTCCTGTGGTCGGGACGGCCGAGATTTTTCTGTGATGTAGGAGGCGAAGGTCAGAAGTGAGGTTTTGGCTAGAGGCAGGTCTGTCGGTGTTTGGGCAAAGACCAAGAAAGACGGCGCGGTGGTGCTGCTGTGACTGGTCGGACTGATGCTAGGGCGTTGAGGCGAATGAGAGCGACTGGGTTTGGTGGAAACCACGGGACGAGCAACTGACAACGAACGACGTCAGATGGCTGCGGCAAATGGGGAAGAAAAACTGGAGGCGTTGGTGCTTGGGCTCGGCTGCGTCAACGGTGGGAATCAGGAGCCGGTTGCTGGGCTGATAGGAGGCGGTATCTTCACTGGTATGGGGTCGGCGAATCGGAAGAGCAAACCGTGGACAGGCTGAGCAAACAAAGGCATAGTGGCAGCCTCCGGTGGAGTGGAAACTGTGTAGTGGCAGCGGCGGTCTCCGGTTGAGCTGAATCCAACCAATGTGGTACAAAATTTTCTACATTTTCTATCCACTTTAATATTCAATTTTGAGCCCAATATCAACACTAGCCCAAAATTATATATATGCAAAAATAACCATGTCCAACAAATGGTTGGTAGGTAAAATTAGGAGTTTTTGACCAAAATAGGACTACATGGACAACCAAATACAAATATAGGCTAGAAAAAAAATTATTGACAAATATAGGGCTGGCCGGGTTGAGGGAATCCGGCTAAAGAAAAAAAAAAAAAACTTAAATGCTTGGCCGGGTCCCTAGAACCCGGCCAACTGTTTATCTTTTTTTTTTTTTTTTTTTTTTAATTTATTTATTTAAGACAAATTCAAAAAAAAAAAAGTAACCCATTATTTATTTCTCTCTATATATACAACCTTAACTATCTAACTCATGGCCAATACGGGTAGTCAAGGATCATGGACCAATACGGGCGGAACCGATTAGAGTTCGAAGATTTTTGGCCGTGAATAGTGTTTTTCGGGCGGACGTTCGGATTTTGACACGTGAATAGTGTTTTTCGATCGAAAACGGGGTTCAATCAAAACAGCAAAAACTCCCGAAATAACATAAAACACGATTTTGAGGCAAAATAACGAACAAGTCCCGAATATATTGAAAACGGCAAAAACTCCCGAAATAACATAAAACGCGATTTTGAGGCCTCAGATGATGGAATTCGGTCAAAAAGGAGCGTATATCACGGCATAGCCGTGATTTTGAACCGGAACCCCGTTTTCAATCGAAAAACACTATTCACGTGCCAAAATCCGAACGTCCGCCCGAAAAACACTATTCACGGCAAAAAATCTTCGAACTCTAATCGGTTCCGCCCGTATTGGTCCATGAGCCTTGACTACCCGTATTGGCCATGAGTTAGATAGTTAAGGTTGCATATATAGAGAAATAAATAATGGGTTAATTTTTTTTATTTTTTTTTTGAATTTGTCTTAAATAAATAAATTTAAAAAAAAAAGATAAATAGTTGGCCGGGTTCTGGGGACCCGACCAAGCATTTAAGTTTTTTTTTTTTCTTTGGCCGGGTTGGGGGAACCCGGCCAACCCGGCCAGCCCTATATTTGTCAATAATTTTTTTTCTAGCCTATATTTGTATTTGGTTGTCCATGTAGTCCTATTTTGGTAAAAAAGTCGAAAATTAGTGGGTCAAATGATTTGAGATTCTGATATTTTAGGATTTGAGAAATGTAAAAAACTAATGAGATATTGATGGGTTCAAAATTCTTAAGTTTAATAAATTAAATGATTAATAGACAATGTCGTAAGAATAAATTTTGAGTGAATGGAACTTCATTTTGGCAACATATTACAATCCAGAGAAAACTTTTATGGTTTGGTTAATAACTTTTGTGTCTTTAACATAATTAATTAGATTTGGGAATTTTTTTAGTAGAAATCTAGAAATATTAGAAACTTATATAAACTTGCTGCGTATTTTGCAACAAAAGAAAAACATTTTAGTGGATTTTATACAGATAGGGTAATTAAGATTTTATTAATTGAAAGAAAACCCATATTAAGGAGTGAGGAGAAAGAGATTAATTATTAAACTGTAAGAGACAAAGAGGCGGTGCATTGATTAGAGGGTAGTGAAAGAAACATGGTCTCTTCTCGGGGATAGTGGATTTGACCAAACCACACACACAATATATCATCGAGAAGAGAATCCGACGAGACTCTCTCTCTCTCTCTCTCCCCTGGAATTAGTTAATCGTTCTCCAGAGCAAATTCGAAATAATTCTGGAGATGTGAGCAAGGGTTTTGTTTGGAGCATGAGATTGATGAGCAGAAATTTTCGATTTTGGGGACATTCATGGCAGATGATCATCATAAGGCGTCTATACTGGATGATTTCGAGTGGGAAATACTTAACATGAAAGGAAGTTTGTCTCAGCTTCTCTTCTCAGACGATCTCATCCTCGGAGGAGGCACTCATTTCACCAACCTAAACCTTCCTCCTTCGAATTCTCCCACAATGCTGTGTTTCGAAAACCCAAAACATGATACTTACCAGAAACCAAATCCCAAACCCAAAGCAACAGCCCTAAAGGTATCGCCTTTTAGTACCAAAATGGGGAAGAAACCGACATACTTAAAAAATAAAAGCTTAGTCTTTTAAAAATGCATGCTCTTTTGTTGTCTTTTAGCATTTCTTCATGGCAAGTTCAAAACTTTAGGTTGGAGTTTGCTGATTTCCGTCTTGATTTTCCTGGCAGCGGAAGGGGGACTCTGTCATTTGTCCAGTTGGAACATCTTCAAAAAGGATGAAACTTGAGAATTCTGTATCAACCTCAACCCGCCATGCAAAGGTCTGGTTGAGGTCGATGGTTTTTATTTTTCATTTAAAAAAATAAAATAAAAACTTGTAGATACCTTACCTATGTATGCTTTTCTGATGTACTAAAACTTAAAGACTAGGAGACAGGGAATGGGGGAGAGAATTGCAGCATTGCAGCAGCTCGTATCTCCCTACGGAAAGGTAAATTGATTTTCTTTTAAATAAAAAAAAATAATTGCATGGTTGGGAATTAGATATATATGTATTTGAGTTGGGTTAAAAAAGGAAATGTGTTATTGTTTTGCAGACGGATACTGCATCGGTGCTAGATGAAGCTAAGGGGTACATTAAGTTTCTTCAGGAGCAAGTCCGAGTCCTCTGTTCCCCGTATCTTCAAGTCTCCCCTTCCACTCCAGTGAGTTCTCTATATCATATTTTCAGCTTATTTTTTAATGAATTCTTCAACATAATGAGTGTTTGTTTTGTTAATCTTGAGCATTTTTTTATCTCCAGCTAATCACCAACCCAATCTTAGGTTTCAGTCTTCTGTTAGATCCACAAAATATTCTATGATTTTACACGTCAATAGCGGGATTTTTTTTATTTATTTTTAAATATATATACAAGATTGCTTACGCAATTTCAAGCAGCGAATTTTAAAGTTAGTTTAAACTGCCTTCCAGGCGTTTCCGGTGGATTCGAACTCGGATCGCTTCGGGAACACAATTTGTTTTACCAGTTAGTCCAACCAACCTTAATAGATAGTGTGATTAATTAGTAAAATTTAAGCCCAACTTTTAGTATTACGCTAAAAAGAAAACAAATTAAAGCTCATTTTTTGCTTGGCAAAAAGTGTTTTGAAGTTGGGTTAATAACTAAAAAACCGTCCTACGTTAAAATTAGGTGTTTGAAGTTTAAAATATTAAAATGGACTGTCCCAAGTTTCATTTTTGTTGAAATTTGGTGTCTCCGCACGTCTTTTTTTCTCCCTTCAATCATTTTCATCAACTCACTCACCCACTCATAATCCATCACTCTTTACTTTTCACAAAATCGTCAAATTTCACCCAAAAGTTGAACATACAAAAAAAAGTTTCTAGCAGAGTGGTGTGGAGCAATTTTTCAACGATAACGAAGCGAGATTTACTTACTCGGATGTGGCCAACTTCTTAGGTGACGGTCCCGGCAAGATGACGAGAAGGGAGTGTGTATGTGAGCTCGAATTTGATAGTCGGTTTCGTTGGAATTGACTTCTCTAAAGTAATCACACCGAGACACCACATTTTAACAAAATTGAAATTTTGGACACTACGGTTTAACATTTGAAACTTCATACACCTAATTTTAAAGGTAAACCTTGGACAGTTTTTTAATTATTAACTGTTTGAAGTTTGAACCAAAATACAAACTTTCCACATGGGATTTGTAAATGACATGTTGCATTGAGTGGTTCTTAACATGAGAAGCTATTGGGATATGATTTGTGTATGAACAATTTGAGGAGAGGAAACCCATATGTCCTTTCTAATAGAGAATGCTTTTTTTTTTCTTTTCCAAAACTACGGTTCACCTTTGATTCAGATATGTTTAAAGAGATAGATGATTTGGTAGAAGTGTAATGTAAGACGGACTATTGCAATAATGTCTCTCTTGATTTGAGGAGAGGAGACCCATATGTGCTTGTCTAATAGAGAATGCTTTTTTTCTTTGTATTCCAAAATAGGGTTCACCTTTGATTGAGATATGTTTAAGGGTTAAGAACACAATAGGGGCCTGAATGTTTGCCCATGTTGCCAAAAGGGCTCTGAATTGAAAAAAACGTATTATTAAGGGCCTGAATTTTGAGTTTTGTGTATAAGTGAGGTCTCCGTCTATTTTTTCTGTTAAAAGTGACGGAAAATGGTCACATGCCAAGCATGTGACCGAAAATAATTTGAAAACCCGAAAATGCCCTTTGACCAGAGTGTGTCCTCACATATTTGACCTAAAAAGACGAAAATACCCTTTAAGCCACCACAGCTCCGGTGACCACCACCTGGCGACCACCACTCCGGCGACCACCACTCCGGCGACCAAAACCCCCTCCGGCAACCAAAACCCCCTCCGGCGACCCAAAAAAGCTCCGATCGGAGCCGAAAAGCTCCGACCGGAGCTCCAGAGCTCCGACCGGAGCTCCAGAGCTCCGACTGTGGCCCCGAATCGGAGCCACAGAGCTCCCGATCGGAGCTCTGTGGCTCCCGATCGGAGCTTTATGGCTCCGTTCGGAGCTTTGGAACTCCGATCAGAGCTTTTTGGGGTCGCCGGAGGGGGTTTCGGTCGCCGGAGGGGGTTTTGGTCGCCGGAGTGGTGGTCGCCGGAGCTGTGGTGGTGGTCGGTGGCGGTGGCTGTGGTGGCCTTAGGGCATAATTAGTGTGCAGGGGTATTTTAGACATTTCACATTTCATTAATTAAACTGATAAATTGTATAGTAATTGCAAAAGGGTAATTTTGTCATTTCACGTATTTCCGTTACAGTTAACAGCAAATTCAGACGGAAACTCGATTATCAACAAAACTCAAAATTCAGATCCTTAATAATACGTTTTTTCAATTCAGACCCCTTTTGGCAACATGGGTAAATATTCAGGCCCCTATTGTGTTCTTAACCCTATGTTTAAACTAAGATATATGATTTGGTAGAAGTGTAATGTAAGACGCACTATTGCAATAATCTGTCTCTTGATTTAACATACATACATAGGGATTATTATATTGTTGGTCTGAAAATATTCTTGCAACATTATTTATTTAGAATTATTATTGGCTATTGCAGCAGGGAGAAGTAGGAGGATCAAAGAGGAAGAAGAACCTGAGAAGCATGGGACTGTGCCTAGTTCCAGCAACTTGCTGCAACACCCTCCACGTGGAAAACGGTAACGGTGCTGATTTCTGGTCACCAGTTACGGTCATCAACAGTAGCACCAAATGTTCTTCTTCAATTCCTCCTCGGTTGTAGACATTTAGTGTATGTATGTACAGTAAGTATGACGCGATGAGCATCCTTTTTGGTTTTTGCAGTGCTCATACCAAAACAAAGACTGATAAAATTTTGGGGGATAAATTAGGTAAAGATGAAAACACTCTAGACTGACTGAGATGGGTGTATGGAAATGTTCATATTTTTGTTTTGTCATTATTATTAGGGTTAACAGTTCTTTTGGTCCATGATGTTTGACAACTTTTGGGTTTTGGTCAATGATGTTTTTTTTACCTAGTTTTGGTACCATATGTTTGCAGATTTTTTCTAGTTTTGGTCTAACCGTTACATTCCATCCATTTTTTGACATGTACAAGTCACGTGATCCACCCTAAACTTTCAATTTTGTTCAATTTAGTCCCTCTAATACTTTCCTAACCTTTTTTTTGTTCAATTTAGTCCCGAAGTTTCAAAAATTCAATTGGACCTATTTTCCAATTGGGGTCAATTTTGAAACTTCGGGACTAAATTGAACCAAAAAAAAGGTTAAGAGAGTATTAGAGGACTAAATTTAAAGTTTAGAGTGGATCACGTGACTTGAACATGTCAAAAAATGGACGGAATGTAACGGTTAGACCAAAACTAGAAAAAATCTGCAAACATATAGTACCAAAACTAGGTAAAAAAAACATCATTGACCAAAACCCAAAAGTTGTCAAACATCATAAATGAAAAGACCTGTTAACCCTTATTATTATTATAAACTGAACTCCCTCTTTAAAATATTTGGGTCAACTCCTGATTTTTGTGAGGACAACATAGGATGATTTACAATGTCTTAACATTTTACAGGTAGGTTTAAATGAACTTTACGGAAGAGATTATATCCATTTCAGTGATGTATTCACATCGGTGATAATCACTATAAGAAAATATACATTTGAACCAAAAATAAATGTGTTCAAAAAATAGTGTGTTAGATTTCATAATTTTATTATGGAAATTGATACACAATCCGACACTGATATGCCGAGAAATTCCGACCGTGGGACTCCGAAAATACCCTAAAAATTGATGAAAATTACATCTCTTCCATTAAAACACAATTCGGAACAACTAGCCAACTAGGTATGCGTGGTCGGAATTTCTATCGCCACTCTTTTATTATTTATGCATAGTTTTGTTTTGAGTTCAAACTAGAGTATTGAGAATATAAAAATGTTCAAAATATAAAAATAATATTATGGCTAGTAATTTACTCATTATTTGTTATGATCGAGGATTATTGACACGCTCTCCGTATGAATCCTCTTAAGACATTTGTGGAATTGTTTTCACGCCTTTGTACTATTAGAGCATCCACACTGGTATTACGTAAAGATTACGTAAACGTGGGCTCTACATGTTTATTTAAGTAAAGTAAAAAAAACTTTCTGCAGTGGTTTTACATAGCATTCCTTAAAGATGAGACGCACACGCAAATTTATGTTTTTACATAAAGCATTCCTTAAATATAAAGAATGTACTATGTATTACGTAACCAATTTTTAATTATAAATTAATTCATTTTATAATTAATGCTAATATCTTATTGGTGATTGTTGGAAAATTTAATAATACAATATATTTAAGGAATATGTTTAAGTAATACGATTGCAGAGAAAATAATTTTTATGTGTGTCTTAACTTTACGTATTACTTAAAGTGTACATAAATGTCTACGTGACAACTTTAAAGAATACAATTTATGTAAAACCATTATGGATGCTCTTACATTTGTCCCTATTTGAGAGTCCAAAACCCCAATATTTATGGGCTAAAACAAGTTAGATTTCATATTTAATTTTAAATAAACATCAAGGAAGAGATTATATCCCTTTTATAGCAGTTTAGGTTCGGAAGTTTGGTTTATCATTATGAGAAATTATATATTTAAATTAGAATATATAGTTTTTTTAAAAGAAGATTTAAATTCTATATATTATACTATAATAATAATATATTATATGTAACTATGGGCGGATGAAGAATAACAAAGAATGTCACATTTATTGTTTATTTATATTTATAAATAAAAAATTCATTCTTTTTACATTACGATATATTCTTGTATCGTCCTAGAGATCAAGCTGATCATATAGTCTTGTATCGTCTTTTGGATATTGTCAATCATGTCATGCATCATTCTTATGACGTCATTGTAACAATTTGAGCATGTCATTTTGCGCGCGCGCGTAGCGCGGGTTAGAGTCTAGTATATAATATAATTAATGTTTGATATTAAATTGTTAGCTGAAGTTTGAACATCGGTACAATTTAAAGTTTTTTCTAGCAATTTATTCGCTTATGGACAAATTGCTAACTTTGTCGGGTTTGGAAGAGACTATATCCTTTCATCTAACATTTATTTAAATAAACTTCAAATATTTTGTCTAATAAGAATGAAATTAGTAATATCATGTTTTTTTTAGCAATTTGTCATACTATGCAAAAATGTTCTCTATTATTGATTTCCTAAATCCACCAATGTAATAGGGGATGACAATTTCTAACACGACACGAAAACACGAGTTGTAACTGAGTTTTTTTTTTAATGTTGCTATAATACACGAAAATATGTCTCGTTTCTAACAACTCTTTGACACGAATAGACACACTTTCAAGCACGTCTGTGCAGCACAGAGTTGTAGGTGCACAGATACACAATATAGACATCGCTTATCTGAAACTTAATATTTAGTTATAAAACTATTAATTTTAAAAATATGGTTAATAACTAAAAAACTGTCCAAGGTTTACACTATGTTAAAATTAGGTGTCTAAAGTTTTAAATGTTAAACTGTAGTGTCCAAGGTTTCAATTTTGTTAAAATGTGGTGTCTCGGTGTGATTACTTTAGAGAAGTCAATTCCGACGAAACCATCTATCAAATTCGAGCTCCCATACACACTCCCTTCTCGTCATCTTGTAGGGACCGTCACCTAAGAAGTTGACCACATCCGCGCAAGTAAATCTCGCTCTGTTGTCCTTGGAAAATGGCTCCACACCACTCTTCTAGAAACTTTTTTTTAATGTTCAATTTTTGAGTGAAATTTGACGATTTTGTGAAAAGTAAAGAGTGAAGGATTATGAGTGGGTGGGGGGTTGATGAAAATGATCGAATGAAGATGAAAAGACGCGCAAAGACACCAAATTTCAACAAAAATGAAACTTGAGACAGTCCATATTAACATTTCAAAGTTTAGACACCTAATTTTAACATAGGGTAAAGCTTGGACGGTTTTTTAGTTATTAACCCTTAAAAATATTACAACTATGTCCGTACATTAATATATATATATATATGTATTTACTTTAGTACTCATACTTTGATAGGACTGTTAGGTTCTAAGCCCTCGGTCAACGGGTTGTCGATCTAAGGCTTATTCCCCACTGGTGAACTGACGGATTCAGAACTCTCAGGGCTAGTCGTTCTGATGCTTGTCCTTCTGCTCTCCTCCTTCTCTTCTCCATGCTACCCTGAAGGATCCAGAACTCTCAGGGCCAGTCGTTCTGATGCTAGTCATTCTGTTCCTTTCCTTCTTCTCCACGCGACCCTACAAGAGGGGTAGTATCAAGCACGGAGGGGGGGGGGGTGCTTGATGAACCCTCTCTGATGCTTAAGTCAGAACGATAGTTCTAGAGAGATAAAGCTAGAGAGATGTCAGAGCTAAACTTCTCAATTAGCCAAGATGCTCAAATGAATGGTGGAATGGTTGTATTTATAGGCAACGGTGTCATTAAGGTGACTTAATGATATCGTTAACCTTTAAACACAATTAATTAGTCCTTGATCACATAATTAAAACCTTAAAGCATGGAGAGGTTGGCGGAAATAATCTAAGTGCGGGAGTCGGGGCCCTTGGGGGCGGGGAGAAAATCCGACCTCCAAGGGTAGGGGTTGGGTGTGGCCACCCAACCCCTCCTTAGGGGAGATGGGTTGGCCAACCCTATCTCCCCTTGGGGAGGTCGGGTATGGCCACCCGACCTCACCTAGGTGAGTTCGTCGCGCGGCCCGAACGAGTATTTTCGCCTCGTCCGGACCGTTGGCGCTTCGGCGGGGTGTTTGGGTTGAAGTTTCGATTTATAATCATTAACGGGGTGATCAAAATAAAACGATTCGGAAGTCAACGGGTTCAAATTGGGCGTATATCCATCACATGCCCCCGAGTCAACCAATGGCCTGACCCTTGATTGACTCTATTTTAGGATGGTATGACACGCGCAATTAGAAGCTGGGATTTTACATTTTGTCGGAATCTTTACTTACCCATGGGTGTGTGTTTCTGACTCTGCCCCCTGTCTTATAAGATAGAGGAATTGCAAACGTCAGAATAGCACGGACACGTGTCCAAGCACGTGTCCGTCTGAGATGGAAATAATAAATCCAATACCGTCACGAGCTTATACTCGGAAAATATACGTATATGTGGGGATGCAACATGAATATGGTTAAGTGAGTCTATGCTTCAACTTCATGACGGGGTAAGCCTATTTGGGGAAATTTTTCGATTTTGGTCCAAAATTTTTTCTAAGTATGGGATACTAGAAAATATGCCTATAGGATGTTAACTAGGAGTGAACATGGACATATCATGAACATGAAAGTGTGTACTAGCATACATGCAAGTAGGAACACAAGTATGGGAGTGGGTGTAGACATGCTGCGGTTGTAGTCATGAATGTATGCATGGATATATGGCGGCTATGTGCATGGATGTCTAAATGTTTGAACACACGGGAGTGTGCACATGGGCATGCATGTGAGTGCAAGCGTAAACATGTATGTGTGTATGGATGGGTTGTGAGTATAAGAATGAGTGATGGCATTGGTGTACTTATAGATGTAAATCATGAATATGAGCATAAGTGCAAGGGTGAGAGCATAGACCTCTCCTTTACTTGAGGGTGGGAACTCTGCCACTCAATGGGACACAACGTTCCGCCTCCCTCGTACTAGCGCGAGCGTTGACCTTTAACATCGACCTTCGGCATGTGTAACATTTTTCCTTCATTCGTTGGAGCGTGTGTATAGCTCTTGATCCTTACCCTGTAATTTGTTCCCCATAAAAGTGAGGGTGAAAATGCTTACAAGCTTTCTTCTTACCCACCGTGAGCGAAGGGATTTATTGACATGTGTTAAGGGTTGACCCTTCATTCGGATGTGTCGGAGCGTTGCTCCATTTGGGGAAGCTAAAAGTTCGCCCTCTTTGTGACGCTCTGGGATTTGTTCCCTTAGATAGGTCTCTTGGGTTGTGGTTTTGCTTCCGTAACTTGATTGATGTTAAGGTTGCCCCCGTAGTAGGCGTATATCGCCCCTCCATGAGTAAGGGTCGATCTTTTGGGAAGTTTTCTTCTTCAGACAGGGAGACCTTGAAGATCGTTTTCCAAGGCAGTCAGACCAAATCTGACTGTCCTGTGTCTTGGGTGTCCGAGGTGGACTCGTATGACCTCTTGTAGGTTGGTTTCATGGAGAAACGTATAAGGTGTAGGCTGAGCGTTCCGAACGTACCGTTGAATCGAATGAGAGGGAAGAACCCTCTAGTTCTGCTCATCAGGCCAAGAAATCTTCTAAGTTAGGGAAAGCTGCAGAGGCTTCCGGCATGTTCTTTTTCCATTCTCTTTTCTTTGTGATATACTTATGATTGTTCTCATGTTGCTTCCTTCTTGTTGTTAGAGCGTTCGCCCCTGGTTACCGGGTTCTTGCGGTGGGCGAGAGTTCAAGTCAATCTAAATCCAAGGCGTGGAAACCTGACTCTGAGGTCGGGCCCTCGGCTGCCAAGGAGAAGGAAACCGCGAGAGGCTCTCCTTCAAGTGCCCCTTTGCCGACTCCCTCTCATGATAATGAGGTAGTGGTTGAAGAGGCGCCCTCTTTGCTTGACAAAGGGAAACAACCTGTGGATGGCGATGGGGTGATCATAGGTCTTGATGTCTCTTCTCTATCCTCTGCCCCCCAGCCGAGGGGCCGAGTCTCAGGTTTATTTCATCTTCATGTAGATTTGACGACTTTTGAAGGTGTCTTTGGCTTTCCTATGGGTTATGTTATTAACCCTCGCGTTGAAGATTTTTCTTTTGGTGATGGGTGTGATCATCGCCTTTCATTGAGGTTCCTTTCTCTTGCCATGGCTCTGATTAAGATAGCAAATTATTGCTTGGGAGTTTGGTGGAGACTGCTCTTGAGTTAGCCTCTACTAGTATCGTAGTTGTGATCATTGTGGGGATCGTTTTGTTATATGCCCCCAATAGTGCTTGTCGTGATTCTTTGCTTTATGGTTGATTTCATGAGATATGGAGGTTGTCTTCATAATGAGGACGTCTCCTACCTAGTATCATCCAGGGGGTTGAAATATAAGTGCATACCTTTGATGAGCGTATGAAGGGTGTTGTTTTTTCCTTTTTCTTGAATCTCCTTTTGAGGTTAGGTGTTGGCTCTTTAGGTTTGTTGTGGACTTGATGGTCCTTTTATTTTGTGTGGATATGATAACCACCTCTTGGTGTGTGGACATGATAGCCACTTCGCAGTGTGTGGACATGATAGCCACTTCAGGGTATGTAGCCACATCACGATGTATGGAGTTGTGCTTTAATATTCCTTTCTCATTGGAGAGCCTTCATTGTTATAGTTGCCTTTTGTTTAGGCTATGTTTGTTGGGTTAGGTCCCGATGTCTCGTCTTGTCGGATGTTGTATCCTTTATGCTCTTTAGATGTCTCATTCCTGAGTTGTGCTTGACGATGTTCAAGTCTGATACGAGCATAGGTCACGCGAGGGCGACATGCAAGACAATAACGTTTGTCGGAGGTTGCTTTGTGCGACTTGTAAGGCAATTCCTCTTCTTGATGGGTCGAGTTTATTTTGAGAGCCTTGAACTTTGGATTTCATGTCTTTGCTATCCTTCTTGGTGGTGTTGGGTTCCTTTGAGATACTTCTCTTGACTTGTGATATGGATGGTAGGATAACTCGTTACTTTTCATGATAACCTCTTGTACTTCTGTATATGATCCTTTGGTCATGGACTTCTCCCTTGTATATGCTTTCCTTTACTTATCTTTCTTTTGTGTTTTCCTTCACATCATACCTGCCATCTCATCAATAACAAACATTATGTGTTCTTCATACAACTTTGCTTTGCAATTATTTTCTCATGGAATCCTTCTTAGTATGGTGTAATGATCTCTTCTGATACCCTTTAAATGGTATGTATGGTACTGTTAGACCAAAGATATGCTCTTGGTGGGCGTCGAATCTGTTCACGAGACAGGATCTCGGAGGGCACTTAACGTTTCACAGGATAGGCTCCCGGAGGGCACAAGTTAGACCAAAGATACGCTCCTGGTGGGCGTCGAATCTGGTAGTTTGAAATCTACCTCAAGATACGCTCTTGGGGGCGTCGAATCTGGTAGTTTGAAATCTACCTCAAGATACGCTCTTGGGGGCATCGAAGGTCATCGTTTTTAGAAACCACTCTCAAGATACGCTCTTGGGGGCGTCGAAGTTCGTAGTTTTTGGAAACCACTCTCAAGATACGCTCTTGAGGGCGTCGAAGGTCGTAGTTTTTAGAAACCACTCTCAAGATACGCTCTTGGGGGCGTCGAAGTTCGTAGTTTTTGGAAACCACTCTCAAGATACGCTCTTGAGGGCGTCGAAGTTTGTAGTTTTTGAAAACCACACTCAAGATACACTCTTGGGGGCGTCGAAGGTCGTAGTTTTTGGAAACCACTCTCAATATACGCTCTTGGGGGCGTCGAAGGTCGTAGTTTTTGGAAACCACTCTCAAGATACGCTCTTGGGGGCGTCGAGGGTCGTAGTATGAAAACTACTCTCAAGATACGCTCTTGGGGGCGTCGAATCTGTTCGCGGGATAGGCTCCCGCAGGGCTCAGAATATTACTTTACCTTGTGTCACTCCTCATGTAGGGTGTGTCTTTGATACGCCTTTTAGATCTTTACTTGAGTTTTCTTTCCATGATATTGCATGTTACCACGCTTTTTCTTCAATGTGGGGGATCACCTTTCGAGGGCGATGTTTGTGTGTTGCCAACTTAGGACGAACAACCCAAGGTTGGTTGGACCAACTGGTAAAGCGAGTTGTGTTCCCCGTGGGCGACCCGAGGTCGAAACCCGCCGGAGACGCCGCCTTGGGGAGGACTTTAACCTTAACGCTCCCGGTCCGGACTTGCGAAAGCAATGTAAATATATCAAAAAAAAAAAAAACTTAGGACGAGTTCGTACAGGGAGTTGAGGATGTTTTCCTCTTATGTGACCTCTTCTAGGAGAAGTGGTATTGCATGTTCTTGTGATCTTCTCCCTCTAATCTCTTCTTTTACACTTAGGTGGACTACCAAGCACTTATTCGTTTGGTGCCCCCCAAGTTGCTTGGTGGTCATACCGCCTTTCATATTTGGCCGTTGAAGGCCTCTCGTTCATTTTCTTGGTTGGGTACCCCTTATGCTCGGGGCTCCCTTGTCTGCTTGTTTGAATGCGATGAGTGTCCCTTGTAGGATTTACTCTTTCTCATGCTTGCTTGTTTCAGTCATAGGCATGGTTTGGATAATGCCTTTGTCGGATGTATCTTTAGAGGTTGGGTGGAGAGATTTTGCTTTGGGTCGGTGGGGGTGATTTTCATTCTCTTGATAACTAGGATGTGGCAGTGTTTGTATCCTAGGGGTGCTTGTAAATTCTTTCCCCCCCTTCAATGTGTTTTTTAGAAAAAACACTTTTGCGGTGATGATAGAGCAGGAGTAACGTATCTTGGAAGGGATTGTATTTAGGTTGAAAAGATTTCTCATAGAATGGTATCTTGAGTTGTTAATCTCGAAGGTGTGTTTCAGACTAGTCAATCTGATCCATGCTTCTTCCTCGGGCATGGGGGGGTCTGACCGGGCTGTGATAATCTTCTTGAAGTGTTGTGGTACTTAGTGTGCTTTGCATTTTCCTTTACACTGGAGTATTCTTCAATGCCTTTAGGGAGTGTCACATTGGTCATGCTCCTCCCACCTTGAATCTTTATTATAGACTTCCTTTGAATTAGGACTTGAACCTAAAAAGGATGTTTTCCTTTAGGTTTGCAGGTGATGCTCCATGATTTTCCATGAATTTGCCCCCGTATTGGCTATTCCTTGTTGGATAGCTTCATTAGAGGCTGCTTTGTATTGCGTACGTATACGTGTTTGAGGTGTGTTGAGCTGACAAGTCCCTCCTTTTTCATTTTGTCATAACCTTCATTCATCATGTGTTCGGCGTATGGCCTTAAAGGCGGGATATTTTTCTAGTGCCCCTTTTATCGAGGTTCTCCTCTTGATGGGATGCCAGTGTCAAATGTCTTATCATTCGCAGACAAGGTGTTTGATCAGGATGTGCGTCTAGTGTGAGGGTCGATCTTGAAACCTTACTCCCCAAGCTTTTGAGCTCTTCTTTGGTTGATCTTGTAGAACTATTATCATGCCCTAAGGCTCTTGATAGGAGATGTATCTCCTTTTTCATATTCTAGTTGTTGCACTATCTCTTTTGCTAATCTTGTATCTTTAGAGTTTCTCTCTTGGTGCATGACTTCAATGACATGATTTTCTACCGATGTTTGTTCTGTTAGGACTTGTATCCTTGGTTGCCTTCCTTTCTTGTGAGATGGCGAAGGAGTGTTTATGAACACTCAAATGTGTCGTACTTGGTAGAGGTATGCGCCTAATCTTTAGGGCGCTGTCTTGAATCTTCGTGTACCTATCTTTGATGAACATGTTATTCATTGCATATATAATACGAAGTCCAAGGATCTCCGGGTTAGGATCATATTTTGAGAACAGAGACATAGTCATCTATTAGATAACCTCTTTATCTACGGAGTTTATTTTTGCAAGGATACTTGTAAGGATACTTGTAAGGATATGTGTTCCATCTTTGTTCCTTGTTCATTTGCAGTGCCGTGTCCCTAATGGGTGTGTTGATGTTCTGACCACCTTTACTAGTAGGGGGTCCTTTGGTATTAGGTATGCCTGACTCTTCTCTAGTATCATCAATAGTTGGTCATGGGAGATGTCTGACGGACTCCCTTCATGCATTATGGTTCTCTTTATGTCAAAGCTAGCGATTCCCTCTTTTATGACTAATATATCATTGTGTGGAAATACTATGTTTTCCATATCCCTTTTTAAAAGCTTGATGATGGTGTCGCCATTCTTCCTTTGCTAGGCTTGGTGCCCTTGAGAGTTTTTTGATGAAAGTGTATTTTATTACCTGCGATGAGCTTACTAGGTGTAGTCGCGACTTCTGGTTATTTTGTGAAACAATATAGATCCATTGGCGGCGTTTGCCTTTGAAGGTGGGCGTTGTCTATGTGATATGGTTTCCTCCATTTTTGGAGGGATGTGTTCGCGGCTACCCCGTCTTGTGCTAATGGGCGTTTGTGGGGAGGGCATGTTGTGACTGGTGCCCCCCTTGCATACCGATGCCAGATGGGATCCTTTGACGGACTTGGCCCTAGGATGCTTAGTGGAAGGTTATAGTAGGGGTAATACTTTGTGACCTTCATGGTAGTTCCTCTATAGGATGTTGGGAGTGCTCAACTTATTTTTGTAAGTGAGCCTTCCATCTTGTGATCTTTCCCAGAAACTTGACCTTATAGGTGTTCTTTGAGATTGAGGAATCTGTTGCTTGTGCATCTCTTGATTGGCGACGGCCTTTTATGGATTCTTCTAGTGGTCCACCTGTGTATATATATATCCCGGAGCCCGAAGGCGTCCGGTATGGTCTTTCTTGGAAAACATGTTGATATCAAGTATCAAAATCTATCCCTTTTAGGGAGTTGACTTGTTATGCAGTTAAATTAAATAAGAGGATATGGGTGTGGGAGTGTTGATACCCCCTGCTTCCTTGGTAATGTAACTGTCTTCCTCCATTAGTCTGTGTGTATTCCTTCCACTTGAGGAATATAAGGTCGCATCCTTGCAAGACGGACTAGGTAGAGGTGTATCCTTCATGTATGCTATGTGTGATCTCACTCCACTACGTCTCTCCATGAGACTTCCCATTGTAGTAGCTATGTACTAACATGGTGTGGTACTCTATGAGTTCCCTTTTCAAATCCTTGTTTTTTCGACTTCTCCCCTGTCCTAGGGGGATGTGTACCAAGGGTTGTCGTACACAAGAGGTTGGGACCTGTCGTGCTGTATCATGAGTAGGTGGTTGCCTTGTTGTGTTGTCGGGGCGATGTCCCTCCCTTTGAGCTTTCCTTGGAATGTCTATTAGTCATGTCCGTGGTGATACGAACTGTATGTGTGCCTTGCTGAGGTGGATGTTGGAACTCTTATATCCTTGGTGGTCTGACTTGCATGTCCTCCCTTAGTGGGGTGTATGTCCTAGCTCTTTGCTGTGTTTGTTATTGCATTGGAGGCACAAATTGTTGTCCTCCCATTGGGGGTGGCCTTTTCTCTTCTCTCCTTTGTTTTTCTCGCTGCCCTGTTGGAGGGTGCGAGTAGTGTTTTTTCTTCTGGGACTTGTTTTTCCTCATGAACTTCTTCTTTTTCATGATGGTGTTGCCTTCCCTGCCTGTTCCTCAGAGTCTCTCTATAGGCTAGCAGCTCATCCAATGCGTTCATCAACCTCGGAGTCACTGTCTGTGCTCCTTGCGAGTATGCGGGCCTTGTGTTGGTTGTGTGGGCACGATTGTCGTTCCTTTGAGTCGGAATTCCATATGGATACCCTTGAGGTTGTGCCTCATAGTAGTACCCCTGTGGAGGTGCCGTGTATTGGGATGGCACTCCTTGTTGCCCCTCCTGTCTCTGTGGCCTCCTAGCCAATGGAGTTGAAGCTGTGGAAGACTCAGCCCCAGCTGGGCGTGAAGGTCCTCCTCCTTGATTGTTAGGCTGGGGTGCCTTTGGGGCTACCTGAGGCTCTGAGTGTGCAGGCTGTTTCTCTGGGTTAGGCTGCCTTGCTGGAGGTATAGGCTGTCTCTCTTGCCTACTGCCCCCCAGGTGGGCGATTATCTCTAGACGCTAAGCTGTTCATCATCGCTCTCGTGATTGCCAGGCTTTCTATTCGAAACCCACGGACGACGCCAAGTGTTAGGTTCTAAGCCCTCGGTCAACGGGTTGTCGATCTAAGGCTTATTCCTCACTGGTGAACTGACGGATTCAGAACTCTCAGGGCTAGTCGTTCTGATGCTTGTCCTTCTGCTCTCCTCCTTCTCTTCTCCATGCTACCCTGAAGGATTCAGAACTCTCAGGGCCAGTCGTTCTGATGCTAGTCCTTCTGTTCCTTTCCTTCTTCTCCACGCGACCCTGCAAAAGGGGCAGTATCAAGCACGGAGGGGAGGGGGGTGGTGCTTGATGAACCCTCTCCGATGCTTAAGTCAGAACGATAGTTCTAGAGAGATAAAGCTAGAGAGATGTCAGAGCTAAACTTCTCAATTAGCCAAGATGCTCAAATGAATGGTGGAAGGGTTGTATTTATAGGCAACGGTGTCATTAAGGTGACTTAATGACATCGTTAACCTTTAAACACAATTAATTAGTCCTTGATCACATAATTAAAACCTTAAAGCATGGAGAGGTTGGCGGAAATAATCTAAGTGCGGGAGTCGGAAAACGGAGCCGGGGCCCTTGGGGGCGGGGAGAAAATCCGACCTCCAAGGGTAGGGGTTGGGTGTGGCCACCCAACCCCTCCTTAGGGGAGATGGGTTGGCCAACCCTATCTCCCCTAGGGGAGATCGGGTTGGCTGACCTGATCTCCCCTAGGGGAGGTCGGGTATGGCCACCCGAACTCACCTAGGTGAGTTGGTCGCGCGGCCCGGACGAGTATTTTCGCCTCGTCCGGACCGTTGGCGCTTCGGCAGGGTGTTTGGGTCGAAGTTTCGATTTATAATCATTAACGGGGTGATCAAAATAAAACGATTCGGAAGTCAACGGGTTCAAATTGGGCGTATATCCATCAAGGACAAACTCACAACTTTTAATATTTCTATATATATATAATGTTATTATATAAAAAGAAAATATAAGTTATCTTATTCTAATAGAAACGATAAGGGTCAATGTATCGCCTTATGAACAAGTACTACAAGAAAAATCAATTTTTCCTACGGGCCAGATCGGTCGGAATCATTATGGAGATGGCATTTACGTCTGTTTTCCGTCGGATATGACATCTCGTTAAAACCAGTGCCAGAACGCGGTCGGAAAGGTTCCTGACAGGCAAATGCGGTCGGGAAACATTGCCTACGGGATATATCCGTCGGGAATGGGGCGGTACATTAAATCTGTCATTAAATTTTCCAACCGTTGTCCTGCCGATGTAAGGGTGGCCGCGAGGCTGCGCTGCCGCCCTCTCGACTCCAATTGGCCGGTGTTAAAGCTGTCCTAGGGAGCTGCAACCTGATGTTCCTGAATAAGCGTGTTTAGCAGCTGATTTTTCGTTTCCGATGAAAGTCTTTAGAATTCCATTAGGCAAACGTTAATTACACATATTTAGTCACCCATTTCGTTAGAACTGAAACCTTCCATTACATTAATATAGCAGCCAAAATGGAGAACCAAAATTGAAATTCAAACTAATTGGAGCAAGTTAATTCAAATTTCCCCATTATTTCTTCCCGCATTTTTCTCATTCCTTTTAATTATGTATATTATTGAAAACTCAAATTTCAAAGTTGAAATGACTGGATGTATGTGTGTGTGCAAGCATATCAGTTATAAAGTTGGAAATTATTATATGTTGTTCCATTGTGATTATTTTCGAAATTTTAGCCCATTGCCCAAATGCTAACAGTGAAAACACCATGTAGGAAACATGTATATAAGGTGTGAGAACACTGTGTTAATATGCATGCAAAATGTGTATTGAACGGGGCATGTTTCACAAGGATTATTGGGGGTCGGGTGGACTAGGATAGTCTACGTGACCATCTTGAATCGCACGAGCCAAACAGCTTGCACAATCCAAGCTGAATCGTCCGAGCCAGGCACGGTTTAACTAGATCGTGCGAATTGTTTAATTCGCACGGTTCAGCCTGAACCGTGCGAGCTTGGCTAGCTTGCGCGGTTCAGCCACCGTGTGAACCAAATTGGTCCACACGGTGTCATTTGGGTGAGTGTTCCTGTTTTTCCTTTGCATGCTTCGAAAAGTAAAACTTACATCGAGACCTCGGTCGCATTTTTATACCCGTCATGCCGATAGTTTTGTTATTCCATTACTTGTTGCCGGTCTGTTAGTAATAATTGGGTGTATATCCATCACAACATACGATTGGTTGCGCCATGTTTGGTTCTCTTATTCATTTCTCATTTATAGATTTTTGACTTATAAATACACTTCTCTTCATACATTTACACACTATATATTAGAAATACAAGGTAAGTAGAGCTAAGCAAAATATTCGATTGGACCCAAAACCAAATAGGAACCAACCGTTTAGCAGGGCTGAAATAAAAAACTGAGATCGTAAAACCGACAAAAACCAAACCGGACGGGTCCGAAAAAACCGAACCGTAAATAAACGGTTCGATGTGTGGTCAGATTATTTTTTCTTCGGTTTTTCGGATTGGTTCGGTCTTCATACTCTAAAAACCGTGGAGACCGAACCAGACCGATTTATCCAATATATATGATATATATTATTATTATATATTAAGAACCGGCTAAATACTAGCGACTAATATTTCAGTTGAACCAACAGCCGATAATCTAACAATCACCGAGATTTGTGTCAAGCCCTATCTCTCACTTCATTTTATAGACTTCTTCGAGGTAGAACTCTGCGTGACTAGGATTCTTGGAGGTAGAACTCTGCGTGTCTAGGAAGCAATGCATCAACGTGTTCCTTTTTTTTAACAAGTATAAACAGTAAACTACGTACGAATCTTTGAAGATTTTTTTTTTATCTTCTTCGTAATTCTCATAATTATGTGGTGATTAATTTTATAAATTCTAAGTAAAATTTGATTTATTTGGTATTCTACCTAATTTAATTAATGGGCACTTCAACGTGGTCTACGTGTAAAAATTGGAGATGTTTTAAAAACTGATTATTATTTTCGGATTTTTGGTTTAAACCGAAATCCGTACTAAATATGGACATTTATTTTCTTACAGTTTTTTGGTCGGATTCTTTTGTTGCAAAAATCCAGTCTGAAATAACCGGACCCCGACCGAAATAGTTAAAAAAATCGGTCCGACCGGACCGATTTAACCCCTACCCTTTAGTCAGACGTTAGAGAAACATATCGAGCACTTGCGCTAACTGTTCAAGGCATTGCCGGAGAACACATTTCATTCAAAAAATGATAACTTCACGTTTGCATAATGAGAAATATCATTTCTCGGCCACATCGTTGGAGAAGGACGCGTGAGGATGACTCGGTGAAAGTGTGGTACATTGAAGATTAGAAGCTGCCAACTAGGCCGGCCGAGGTGAGATCATTCCTGGAAGATTGCAGTGCTACTCAATTAGCTGCTTAAGAAGAACAAAACTTGGGACTATTGTGTGGAGTATCAAACGGCGTTCTATCGACTGAAGTGATCAATGACAGAAGATCCCGTGCTTGCACTGCCTGATTACAACAAACAGTTCGAGGTGTAGATAGATGCCTCGAAATATGTTATATGAGGAGTTCTCATGTAGGATGGACATCTAGTGGAGTTTAAAAGCCGGAAGCAGAATTAGACCAAGTAGGGGTACATTGTCAGAGAAAAGGAGATGGCCGCAGTGGTGCAAGCCCGAGAAGATGAACTTTGTAGCTAGCGCGTTGAGCAGAAAGGCGGAGTTGATATCCATTTTTCAACTTGAGAAGCCGTTAGTGGAGTCAATCATCGACGAACGCATCATTGAGAAGATATACAGAAGCCTAGGCGCAAGTACGTTGTCAAATTTGGTAACATATTTAGAATATGCCACTTGTCATATTAGTCTTCTCATTAATTGTATAGCTTCCTTAAAGAGCTTTCTGCGCTTGTATATATATGAGTCCTCTCATTCATTTGTAACAATTTAAGAGTTGAAGAATCAATACAATACATTGAGTTCTCTCTTTATATTCATCTTTAATTCTCATGATAGAGTGTTAGGTTGATTTAAGAGCAGTTCCTAAAGCCGCACGGGTGAGTGAAAAGTGGGTAAACTTCAAGGCTGTTTCAGTTTAATTTCTAAGCCCTAATTGACAATTAAAAAAACATGATATCAAACGATAATAAGACCTTATTAACACTAGTTTTAGTTAAAAAGTTAGGCTAACAAACTGTCGTATTTGAAAATTGAAAGGATATTTGGAAATAAATTATGTAATTGGTATGTTATCCTTTTGGTTACTTGATGTTTGTTTATTAATCCTTAGTTTAACTATTGGAAGTGTTCAGGAAAAAAATAATAATAATATTGTAAGTGTTATTATAATTGACTTCATTAAATCCATTTTTACAACATTTATGAATGCAAAAATGCTATATGCATCAGTAATTAGCAAGAGACTATCTTAAGAGTATACTTCATAACTAATTAAGCCATTAGGGGTGTCACATTACGTCCCATATTACATTGTTTTGTTTGCCAAACAACGTAATGTGCAATGTAATGTAATTAATGTCCATTATAATATGAGATTACGTCCAAACTTCATTCAACGTAATGTGAGATTACATCCAAAACAAATGTAATGTGAGATTACGTTCAACATTACGAAGTGTTATTATTTATTAAATAGATAAAATATTTTGTATTATCTTTATAGTTTATTATGATAATAATAATGTTGTTATTATTATTATTATTAATTTTTTTTTGTATTATATATATTTCATAACTCATTAATAATAAATAATAATATACATGATGTTTGTTTAAAATGAGTAAGTTTTTTCTTTGCATTTTTTTTTATAAAAATTATAAAACTATATATAATGTTTTAATTAATAGAATTTAGTATTAACGACACACATAATCTTTAAGAAGTTTGATGTTGGCAAAATATATATTCTTTTAAATCCTATCATATTAAGATATAATATACTCTAGTATAGATTAATATAATAATAATAAAGTCACAATACAATGTACATTACAACACACTCAAAACATTGTAATATATCATTACGTTACACATTACAATACAACCAAACACTGCAATCTAACATTACATTACGTAGCTCACATTACTTTTAATCTCGCATTTCAAGTAATCTCACTGTTGGAACCTGGATTTGATGGGAAGGTTTCTACGGTGTCTCCGAGCTCCCCAGTCTTCGAATCCTGGGTACGCACATGCAAATAGGGATAATGCCAGGGTAAACCTTGGTGATTCCTCCTCGATGGTCAAGTTAGTAACCATTTTTGTAAAGAGAGAGATCAATATTGTATATAATAATTTTTCATACCTCAAAGATTAATAAGAGAATTTATTTATATGTTATGACTGTTATGCTATCAGATTAATTATAGCCAATTAACTTTATGGTAACAGATTAATTATAGATAATTACTGTTATTGTAACAAGCTATTTATAGTCGGTAACTGTTATGGTATTAGACAATTTATATAAAATGATTGATATGGTATCAAATCACCTTGTGGTTAAAATTAATCGTACAAGAGTTAGTGTTGTTGATAATGATTACCCATTTATCTCAAGTATAAATTTAGAAAATCATAAAATATTTTCATTTTTTTGGTAGAATCTAGCTGATCTGGTGGTGAGTTGGTGAGGTGATGAGCCGGTGAGGCAATGTGCCTTTAAGGCGGTGAACTGATAAAGCAATGAACCTTTTAGGCGGTGAGCCGATAGGGGAATAAATGTCAAGGCGACGAGCTGTAAGTTACAGATTTATGTTACTCTCTTCGAGTAAATTATGAAATATCACATCTTTGGGTGATTACCTAATGTGAAGGGTGGTTCTCCCACATCCCCTTTCATATGTTACATTGCTCTTTTCGAGTAACCGCTAGCATAGGGGGAGTGTATGCATTCCAAATGAAGAAGACACAAAAACCATAGGCACACCCCTAACCATAAGGAGGAGATGCAATTCAACGCCCAGAACAAGACATGGAGCAGGTCATCTTCTCCCACGATGACACTTTATTCGTTACAAAGGTCGCCAATAGATTAAATGTCAGAAGTATATTGAGAAGGGGGAACAACTTCCTACTCATCGATGGCAATCATGTTACTAATGCCGTTCGAGTCAGAACAAAAGCAATTACCCATAAACACCACCTTAGTAGAGGTGACAAGTCTCGACTCATAAAACAAACCTACATGTACAAAAAAAAATCAACCCCGATGATATGACATTTTCGACTGCATACAGAAGGGTGTAGTCCCCAACCCAAAATGAGATAGGAGAAGAGATAACCAAACGAGAACAAGAAGATGTCAAATCCTCCTGAAACGAGACACCACCTTCCAAAACCACGAGGGACCGATGGGTCCGACCAAAACGCAGCATTGCTTGACCACGATGGAACATCAAATAAAGGAGACGACACACGACTGCTCCTTCCTAAAAAATGCATTACTTGAAGGAACACGGCATACACTCAGGAAACATAGCTTACCACTTCACCTAACTTGAAACATCATATCAAGCCAAGGATCAAGGATGGCTACATCACATTGACCACTCGTCACCACCGCAAAGCAAACTCCTCATGTTTTCCATCAATGAGTACAACCTCGAGTAGAAAAAACTCAACATTTGCAATGCTAAGAACACCCCCAGGCTGAACCACTCCCATCCAACCTATGACGAGAAATGTTAGATTCCACATTGGGCCGAGCCAAGCCCAACGGGCCAGCAGAGAGTCATATAGGCAAGTGGGGTTCCATCCTAAAACCAATTGGTGATAGGAGGAGGTGGCCCACTTGCTTATATACTACTCTAATATACAAATTCCATCCGGTGTGGTATTCCAGACTCACGGTGGAGTGTCTATTTCAACATTCCCCCTCACCGTGAGGACTCTCTGATTTCAGACAGACCATCTCCCAGGCCCAGACCCGATCCGGGCTCTGATACCATGAAATCTGATTTGGAGAATTCAGTATCTTCTTTTACTAATTAACGATTACAATATATAACTGTACAAACAAGCTAGATTTAGTAAAGAGCTATACTAGGAAAGTATTAAAGCTGGAAATTAACTATTATACAATTATGCAGACTTTCTATATTTAACAAGAAACATATATGATCAGAAGAAAACGATACATCAAACGTCGTAGATTGTATTTCGGGGCGCATCAACTTCGACTTAAGCCAACATATCATCCATTAACAACATCGATGGTAATAATTCTATGAGAGCATCCTCGATCAAATGAGCATCATCAATTGTCCCGGCTACTCCAAACAAGCAAAACTCTCTATGAGCGTGATCAAGAAACACTATCCTTCCAAGAACACATGGAGTCCCCATACCAAAGTCTAAGAGAAGGACAATCACTGCATGGTTCAATTCCTTATATGAAGAGAAACAATAATCCCAAGAGACCTTAGTAGGTACCACGACACGTTCATTCAAGAAAACAACGACATGGAGAACTAATTAAGAGGATGAGGGAATGTAAAAACCTTATTCCATAATGGAGCATTGCCACATAATAGTCACTGAGGAAAATGATTAACATCTTGAATACATATACATTGTAAGAGTGACTGGAACACATCAACTCTTGCGTTAGGAATGAGGGGGCAATGAAGCACAAGAATCAACATCGTACCCAAACGTCACAAGAGACCAAACAAGAGTTGACGTATACCAAGATGCCATAGGGTTCTTGTCAGACCCTAAAATTCTGCCCTAAGGCGAATTACGTTTTGAAAACGTATGTTTTAATAGAGTCGCCACTAGTTAATTAAGGCTAACTAGAATCCTAAATTACCTAGAGAATAACGAATTAAACACTAGGTATAAAATCGGTCTACGATCAGAAATTCAGATTCGGGGGTTCTTTTATGAGTTAAAAATATTATTTTTAACTATGCCCTTTCGGTACTCAGTTCACTTGATTTGCCAATTTTATTTTTAAATATATTATTCAACTTAATCTAACAATGTCAGGATTTAATTAATTTCATATGCAATAATAATAAGTCTAAAACTAATTGTAATTTATAACTCCTAATTAAAAAAAACCTAAAAAATATCAAAATTATTAAACATGCACAAATTTATACAAAACTCAATATAAATTTAACATACATACAATTTGAGCAATTAAACATGCTATCTAATTAAATTTAATCAAACTAGGTGCTGACCCCGCGCTACGCGCGAGGCGACCTGTTAAAATACAAACGTTAACCTTATATGTAAAAGATTGAAAATCTATTTTAAGTTTCTTGACTTTAGATATAATATGCATCAAGTCTCTAATTTTCAAAATTGTCGATAATATGCATCAAGTCTCTATTTTGAGCTCTAATTTTTCAAAATTGTCGATATTTTAAGTTTCTTGACTTTAGATATAATATGCATCAAGTTTCTCGGTACTCAGGTTACATGTTGTGGTCCTACTATTTCACTATGGGGTTTGAATCGGCCCACGTAAATATTACAGTATCAAACATTGCTGAAAATAATTTGAGTCAAATGTATTCAGCCGAATCATTCAGCCCAAATACTCAATTTAGTAGAGTGTAAATTGATAAAAATAAATATTAAACGATATAACATTTTAATTTTTAACGTATTTAGACTTAACTGAAACTCTCTTATTCAGAAAATGCCCATTTAAGATATCAACCCCCTGTTCAGTTCAGAACCCACAAGAATAATAAAAGTGAATCTACTGTGGAATGTGAATAGGCTACATGGATTTGATTTAGCAGGCCTTGCTATGTGAATGGCCCAGAAAACAAACTCAGCCCACACTGATAATGATGTGGATTAATGAAGGCTGACGTGTCACACGGTAGTAGGCTGATGTGGTGCTTTCATATGCACTCTGGATGCTGACGTGGCATCACCAGATTAGTCTTCTATCTTTCCTCTTGCTTTATTATATATATCGATTACATCTAAACTACCAATTAAATTAAACATCTACATTTAAATTATTAAATTAAATATAATAATATGATATTATAACAGAATAATAAATAAAATAATAAAATAAGTAAATAATTAAATAAATAAAAACCTAAAAACCTTACCTGCGCAAAAGCAGGTGCAACATAGGGGAAGACAGAGGGCCAGCAACGGGTCTTCAGACCTCTGGCGGCCAGGAGCGGCGGTGATGACGACAACGGTGCAACGACAGGCGGGTAGCGTGACTCTGGTGACCGGCAGCAGTGGACGACTCAGGCAGCAGCGAGGCGGAGCAGGGACAGCGAGGGTGGCTCGGAAACAGCGACGGGAAGGACTGGCGGCTCGGATGGCTTCGTCGGCGAGAACGACAAGCGAACCTTCGGTCAGGGCGGCGCAGCAGCCAGGGAGCGGTGGCTGGGCAGTGTGGCGGCAACAGGAGGAGTCAGCTGAGCTGGGATCACCGGCAGAACCTTGGGCATCGGCGATATTTTTTTTTTTTTTTTTTTTGCAGTAAAAGAAAAAAAAACTTTAAACTACATGACAAATTTACACGAATTTCGAGATCTGATCGTAATATTATTGATGGTCTTTTTTGTGTCATTTTACATGTGGAGGGAACCCCTGTTTATACTAATCTAGGCTAGAACTAATTAAGCAATAAATTACATTGATTTATTCTCCTAATAAATGCTAAATATTCTGAACATTAAATACAAATATTAAGAAAATATACTCTGCAATAAATACAAATAATTATCCTAATTTTGCAGGAGCCATTCTTGGAAGCTTCGCGACTTGCCATAGATGCGCCACATGTCACGTGTGCCGCGGCTGGTCCAAAATTAGGTGTTTACAGTTCTATCAACCATTATGAATCAAGTTACACTCCCTCTAATATAAAAAGCACCAGAGGCTTATTAGAAGTTCCATACAAAATAACACCACATTCTCAAATCGAGAAGTTTAATCTCATGAAAACAAACGTCAACCAACAATATACATACCATAAGGCAGGGGGCATCGCACAAACAAGCATCTATGAAAATTAAGAGAATAAATTGAAGAAGGGAAACACCATTCAACTTGGATACATAGAACAAAAGAGGTCATATCGCTAGAAATAGCTATTACAACCCCCCCCCCCCCCCTCCCCCCAAGGCAATAAACTTCTCTCCCAATTCCAGAGGATACACATAAGGAAGAAGTTAATGAAACACCACTCAACTTGAACCAATAGGTATGAGTATCCACAGCAATGGTCAATGCAAATCGACTTCAAGACAGAGATAGATGAAGCTCCCCCTCCTCATCTCAGAATATTACCACCATACCAATGGTTAACGCACGCCAACGCAAAGACAGGGATGGATATGCCAATTGAAGAGATCCTAAGCCTATTAAGGACCAAAGACACGAGCCGCGTACTCGACAAATAGAGGGGAGGCAGTGAATCTCCATAAAGATGACACAACAAAAATTGCCCCCAAAAGGTGATCACCCACACATGAATGCTTTACAATTAGTAAACTTATACTTAACATAGACTATGATACTCTATGACCAGAAGGTCCAAGACCCCAACTATCATTTGACATCAAGATCAACAGATAACTGATCAAATATCTCCAAAGGTATTAATCCTAAAAAAAAGAAGAGCAACACGCCTTATTTCGGACGTCCTCAAGTAGTGGACCAAGATCAACAAACCCTACTTTGGATGCCCTTCAAGTAGTGTACCAAGATCAAAAAGCCCTACTTCGGATGCCCTCTAAGTAGTGGACTAATATCTACGAGCCCTACTATGGGAAACACCCAAGTAGTGGACTATACCAGCCACACTTGGTACTCATACCAAAGAGTGGGCACAATACATAGTAAACAACCTATATATTGGTAAGAAGATCTACGAGCCCTACTATGGGAAACACCCAAGCAGTGGACTATGCCAGCCACACTTGGTACTCATACCAAGTAGTGCGCACCCTACATAGTAAACAACATATGTATTTGTGAGAAGAGCTACGAGCCCTACTATGGGAAACACCCAAGTAGCGGACTATACCAACCACACTTGGTACTCATACCAAGTAGTGGGCACCTTACATAGTAAACAACCTATGTAGTGGTGAGAAGATATACAAACCCTACTTGGTACACACCCCAAGTAGCGGGATAAGAATAAAACCCTCTACTTGCTATACACCCTAAGTAGTGGGAGAAGAACGACACCCCCTACCTAGTATACACCCAAATTAGCAGGAGAAGAATGACACCCCATACTTGGTATACACTCCAAGTAGCAGGCAAATAATGACATCCCATACCGGGATGAATCTCAAATTTTCTTATCAGAATTGAAAAAATGTGAATAGCGAACAACATTTCAGTAAAATAAGCTAACATCGGTCAAGCCCTCACTCAGGATAAAATTGGCACAAGTAAGCATATCTTTGCTGAGAGAACAATCCAACCCAAGCACGAAGCACTTCAAGGTCACACCTTACTTTAAAAGGTCAAGATAAAAAGAGCTCAGCAACCATAACTCAAACATTCAACGAGTCCTACTCAGGAAAGAAACCCCAACAAGCGTCCCGAGCGGACACATGCCATCCGGACTACAACAAGCCGAACATACATAGACTACTGGGACCAGAATGGCCCAAGCACCATCACTCCAACCAAACCACTAAATGCATTTGGAAATGGGGAGAGGTACAATACCCACGCAGACTAGAGCCACCCAGTAGTCATCAACAAAACCAAGCCAAAAGAAAGCAACCAAAAATGCCAAAGGCTACAACAACAACCCCTTAACCCCTCCCAACACCCCCTCTCAACAAAAGAAAGCTACTACAAGTGTTCACCACTAGAGAAGAACCAACAAGAGTTATACACAATCTCTTATGGTGACAGCAAGATAAGGGTCACAAAACAATCTCAACCAAAAAATAATAATAATATGACGTGACATAGTTGAAGAAAGAATCAGTAGAAAGGAAATCCTACTGAAAGTGGCAGGATCACAGTCACCATCGACCTCACAATCAACTTATCATAACTGTTTCATACATATCCGGAAAACAACGCTACACCCCACTATCAAAGTTGGAAGAAACCTTGAATCTCCCCAGAGAAACTATGGAGGCATCTTTAACTCTCTCACGAGGAAATCCCTCATCGAATGAGAAATACCGTTGAAGAAAAGTCAACATATCCAAGAAGTCGACATCCTCTCTTTAGGGGGAGACAACCCAATGGAGAGACTGATGGATATTCGCCCAATTCGGGTTCGTATTTATATTTCGGACTTCGTAAACACGTCAAAATTACATAAACGGTTCGAAAACACATCCCCGGGGTTTAAAACGATCCGGACGCGCAACACACACGTCCGGACCGGACCTCCGGATTTCCAAGGCAATCCGGACAGCTCCAGGTTGCTTTAGGAAAATCCGGAGGCGTCCGGATCGCCTCGGACGACCCGGAATACGTTGGGATCATCCGAACCCGACGTAATCCGAGTCGTCGTCTGCAGGGCGCGTGTTCCATTTGTGTCACCACACAAAGTTAGAGTTTTCCAATAGCCAACCTTGATCAAAACAGAAGACGGTTCACATTTTTCTTAAAACCGCCGTCAAACCGCTCAAAAACCGGGATCGGTTCTAAGGTTGCCTATAAATAGGGGACCTAGGCCATTCATTTGGGGGGTAATATCACTTGAGATTGGCTTAGGAGCTCTGACTTCTCTCTAGATTTCTCTCTCTAGAATTCTCATTTAAGCATGAGAGAGGGCGCAACCAGCACCACCCCCCCTCTCCGTGCTAGTTACTGCCCCGTGTGCAGGTTCGGACAACAAGCACGAAGTAAGGAGCGCGTGTACAAGGCAGGACGCGTATAAGCACAACTTGAAGATAACGTCCTAACACTCCGGGGACAGTGCTGTCTGCAACATGTGATCAACCACACATTCAAACACTTAGCCGTTTTATAGGCCCAAAGACAGCCGACATATCAATATTCTAATAATGCGACATATTGACAGTCTGACACTTGTGGATTCCGACACCCCGACTAGGACTCTACACAATGATCAACCTGAAGATTCGTCAAGGCCGTTGCATCCAGCGGTTCAGGACGAAACATTTGGCGCCGTCTACGAGATTCGAACAAGAAGCCATATCGCACCACAAGCTATGACGAGCAATCATCCTCCTTCTGATAGTGTCAAGCTGCAGGAAAAGAAGAAAGGCCCAGGGCTCCCGAAAAAGACGCCTGCAAGGAGTCAGCCTGGACCTTCGAACATCCCCTAAGCTACTTCGACCGCTTCCTCAGTGCCTGCAAGAAGCATGCCTTCCACACAGCACGAACAAGGAGTGCGCAATGCAGTGCACAACACACCTCCACCGGGATCTGAGAACAGACCGCAACAGTTCCCCTACGGGATGCCTCCAGAGGACACATAACAATAAGGAAGAGGTGCACACCCAACGCCAACAGTCACTACTGCTATGATGGCTGCACTTGAAGAATTGCTAGTTTTCAGAGAAACTTTGAGGAACCAAGGATATGCACCAACTCCTCCACCACCACTAGTCAATGGACAAGCCATACCAGCAAGGGCAGTGTCACACAACACTATCCGCCAAAGGACCCCAATCCAGGTAGGAGAAAACCATCCGAAAGATGCATTCCAGTATCAATAGGCAATGAATAAGCCAAGGCAAGAAGCAACGCGCTCATACACTCCCTATGAAAAAGCGCATGGTCAGGAAAAGTCATGAAGGCAGCCTCCGCCTCCACGCTCACAGCGATACTACAAGAAAAATTCGTACCAAGCAACCAAATCAAGAATAAGCACACGCGGAAGCTTACCAAGGAAAGGTCCATCGCTCTACCCAAGAGACATGCACAGACAAACACTGGAACGCTGCGCTATGTTACTACGTCACTGGAACCGTCACTATCGAAATTGTGCATACAGCTGTTCCAGCAATCGCTGCTACCACCTCTCTTGTGACAATGTTCGCCACTATAGTAGCAACCGCTGCCATGGACGTCGTTGTAACCGTTGTTACCATCAACCTTGGGCATTCATCTACAAGTGTTCGCTATCATTATTACATTACGCGCACATAGGGCAGGCGTGTACGTCTGCCGCACAACCTTCATAAACACAGGGAGAAATCAAGGGAAATACGAAGCAGGGGAAGAACGACCCCTCATAAATTCAATCTAATTCGAAGACGACCTGACAATGACCATCATCGCCAACGGAGAATCACCACATATCACATACGCTCCGCCCGAGCTGGCCGCTCTGTGAGCAGCACATGTCGATTGACACGTTCACTATCTTCCGAGGACTCCTTTACTATCATTAAAGTGGTCGCATCTGCACTGATCTACCAACCAAACAACGCCGATGTACACAGACACGCGCATTTACAAAGTGCGCACATTTCAAGGGTGCATACACTTCCAAAGCGCACGCAGCTCCAACATTGCGGTGTCCCCTGATCAATACCTGTCAAACGCGCACACCGATGGCAAGCGCGCGCACCCACATCCTTCCAACACACCCAAGTCATGGGTATACAAGAGTTCGACCTCTAACGACGTGCAAGTAGGAAAACAAATTGCAACACTTCCTACGAAGGATGTTCCAACACTCGGCAATCAAGGGAAGCCTCAACACCGGGAGAAGGAGAATGCAACACAACAACGCGCTCTGTCGCATCGCACCCGACGCGTTCGCACAAATCCCGGATTTTTCCAAAATTCCCTAACGTGGGCATGCGCTGACTATACCCATCTGAGGTATCCTCAAAGATTCTAAATATCGCGCCGCGATAATAAACAAGGAGGGGGCACCACTCAAGTGACAACGCTACCACCATTGCGGAAGATAGGAATTCAGGAGGGACTCCTATGTTATATGCACGCCTGTGCTAAACCCATCACATGAGAAAAGTTAGAGAATTATATCCAACATCTAGCAAGTTGACCCTCGTCAAGCACGCAAGAGGGTCGTACCACTCAAAAATTTATACATCTGTCACACAAACACATCATCGTGAAGAGTCACGAATGTATGAAGAAACACATTAACTAAACCAAGGCCTCATGGAAGTGAACATGTGAGGTGTACAACGCAAATGATACACACTATACTCAACAACGCGCGACGCGCATCTGAGAAGGGAAGAGTTACTCTTGCCCACTCCTAGCAACAAACAAACTTGCATCAAAATGCAAGAAGAGAGGGGAGCGAATTTACAAATCTTCCTCAAATATGAGCACGGCTGCATGACAGCCACCAAGAGACAAGCTCAACACTCGACGCAAGAGCGGGGGCATCTTGCTTAACCCCAGCATACAGAACACAACATCCCCTGTACTGGATACAATCATTATACTATATCAAGAAACAACGATGCGACTACCAAGCGACTTGGGGGGCACCAAGCTGACAAGTGCTTGGCATTCCACCGAAGTGAAAAAGAGAATCATTGCAATAACACGCGGTACCGCTCCTCTAATAAAATGCACCAACGAGGAATACAACTTCAACATCCTATAAGGATTGGTCCCAAGAGGGAAACACCAAGCATCGCCCTCAAAGGACAATCTCTTCTACTTGAACAAGGTCCACGTAACACGCGTTACTGCCAAAGGTAAACTCAAGTATGAGGTAACAACTCCACAACGGTACTATTATGAATAAAGCAGACCACTCGAGTAGGATATCTACTCAGGGTAGCCTGATTTAATCAAAGAAAAATCCAATCTGAACGGAACAGACTAGTCGCGAATAGTCTGATCCAGTCATATTGACATTGCAGGCGATAGATCCATATGAGGATACTTATAACTCCATTCTATTCCCTAACCAATATACATCTCAAAGTATTGCGACTAATTTGAGACAGGTTATGTGCACACCCAAGAGATGTCTCAATGACACAACCTATCTAGGGAACAACACTAGGTGGAGCTATATGCAACACTCTCTGGAATTCTCTATCTATGGATATTCTACTTAGGCATCTAAGCCAAGTAATGGTCTAGTATATATCATTTTCATCATCACAACAAGTCCCCAAATTAACTATAACTTGCGACATCTCAGCGAGCATTCTACTCAAACATCAGCTCTTCCCTTGGAAACAATACCAAGTAACAATCGTATATATATACGTGTGCATCAAGCGAAGGAAGCATCGACGCGTATCGACTAAAGGACGCATACAACAATGCATAGTCTCTATTTATACATACATATCCACCAACACATTTAACAGGGGTTACTTGAAAAAGTTCCGCACTCAATGCGTCCGCACCTATCGCGTTCACACCTGTCGCGTCCGCACCTGACGCGTCCGCACTTGATGCATTCGCAACTAGGGAAGTTTCCTACACAACCAAGGAGTCCTCGTATCAGGCTCCTATTCAATCTATTACATACATTACTTGAAGGGGATTCATAACTCCATATATTTGAAACTTTGTAATTGCAACAACTATCTAACGAAATCAATGTATTTTCGTAGGTACATCACGACACCATACATACTACTTTGGAATTACGCCAAGTAACAAACTACGCGCATATTACTCGCATCAACAATACAAGCTATTGCGCTATGTACAACAATCGACTTATATCATACGTCGACATATCTACTATCAACATCAACAATGAGCATATAAACGCTCTCTATCTAAAACGACGACTACCTCGAATAGCGTCGACAACACACTACATCTTGAGTTTAAGCCAAGATTTATCTACAAGTGACATGCTGCGACATCCTCCTTGCGACGGCAACCCCCATGCTCACAACTAAAACATGGCATGTTGCGAAATCCTCTTGTTAGAGGCAAATCCTCATGTTCATATCCATTCCCTGAATCATAACAGGATGCGGCAACTTTCAAAGGGACTGATCACCCAGACATGGCAACGTGCTCTTGTTAGACGACAACCCCATGCTACTTCAAAGTATGCTTCCCCATCGCAGGTTGATACATCATGGAAGACGTCCTCTTGTTAGAAGACAACCCCATGCTACTTCAAAGTATGTTTCCTCATCGCGGGTTGATACATCATGGGGCGACATCCTCTCGTTAGAGGCCAACCCCATGCAACTACTACAAGTATGCTTCCCCATCGCTGGTTGATACATCATGGCGAACGCCCTCTTGTTAGACGACAATCCCATATTATTTTCAAAGTATGCTTCCGCATCGCGGGTTGATACAACGCTATCAGGAGCGCACCCTGTTTGAAAACCTCACCAACCCTACAAGTCGAGTCTTGTAAAACGCTATCTTGCCCGTGAGAATATAACGAAATAAAACACACCAAATTCAGCAAGTAGTGTCTTGCCACAACGTTGCCTTGGAGTGGACCAAGAGACGGTAAAAACTGCAAGTCACTCTAAAAGTGGTCTTGTACAACCTTTCTGGACTAACCATGGAGAGGTGCAGTAGCATCGCAAAGTAAGTACGGGTCTAACCATGGAAATCTTTGCAACAACGTCACGAGGGGTGTGCCCAACCGACGGATGGAAAAACGCATAGCATAGTGCAAGTAGCGTCTTGCCACAACGTCCCCTTGAAATGGTTCAAGAGACGGTAAAAAACTACAAGGCGTATGGATACGACCTTTGTCCCGTCCCTTGGAATAACCAAGTTGAGACGTAGTAGCATCACAAAGTAAGTACGCGTCTAACCATGGAAAGCATTGCAATAACGTCACGTGGGTTGTGCCCAACCGACGGATGGAAAAATGCATAGTATAGAACAAGTAGCGTCTTGTCACAACGTCGCCTTAGAGTGGAACTAAGAGACTGTATAAACTAAGGTCTTGCCTCGTCATGACGACTCTACTACGTGCCAAGTGCCAATGCCAAGTGCCCTCGTACCAAGTGTCAGCGCCGAGTGCGATGCTATCACATGATCTTGCGTGTTACTATCTATAAACACGAAAATTACTCAATACACTCATTACACCATTCCTTGGATTTAAAACAAGATGGGCACTCGTGACACTTAGCGACGCGCGTCCTATTGTCACAACTACGGATGTTATATCCATTACAACAAGGAAATCAATCCTATCATGCAAGTCCAATATATACAGACAACTATGGTAACACAAGGTATGAAACATTACTAACGAGTTATCATGCATTTCGACTATGATCATGACAGGTCTATTCGACAATGTCAAACGTATATATAAAAGGTTCAGGGAACAACACCCAGCATAACCTCAACCCAAACATGGGGAACAACAACTATGTACAAAGCTTGGTAGAGCAAACACAACCAACCTAGTACATCATGAAAGTGGTATACCGCACTCAACATCTACATGCCTATACGACCCTTACGTATGCGCCCACGCGACCTATATAATACACGCCTAAACGACATCTACACGCATGACCAACATGGCAATGCTCGACTATTCAAGGTAACAGTACATATATAATTATGGTACTAACACCTATACATGTATATTAGCCAATGCTTGCAGGACATACATGTCTACTCACATACTCTATGAAGAGTTTCAAGGTTCGACCATTGCTGCGAACAACTTCCTAATACCAAGCATGTGTATACAACGGCTAACATAATAACAAGATGCGATTCAAACATCATCATCAACAAACACAGACATAGCACGATGTGCAAACCGCACTTTGAGTTCTCAAGGGTGCTACATGAATAGTGGCAGACTTAGCAAATATACCAAGATTGACCAAACAAAAGCACGGGGGCAAGAGTATACACACCTTGCATAAATCATACACCAAGATGCCAACGCCTGTCTAGACGTCATCGCAAAATAATTGCGCACCTCGCTATCATCAGCAACCTTCTTGCGAAGGACAGTCATCTTGGATTCAAGGGCAGCAACTCGAGCCTATTAAACAAAGGCAGAAGCCTTCAATCCAACTACCTTAGCATCTAGCCATTTCATAGCAAACAACATCATTCTTCTTGGAGAAAAAATACAAAGGAGTAAAGAATGATACTCACAAGGATAAAGCAAGCAAGACGCACAGGGGCAAAGCAAACATGCATACGCACTTTTTTTCAACACGCGCAAGATCCCTCAGCACGCGCGCGATCCCTCAGCAAAAATATCATCAAAGAAGCAAACAAGAAAGATAAACATGGGATGATCGACAACATAGGCAGCATACCCTTTCAAATCGGCTCCGCTGTCGAAATTCGCCCCTTGACCCGGGGGCAGAAAGAGCAGGCGGACGAGTCTAAATCTAACATATTTCCCTCTATTGTGGGAAAGAACCTTCGATGACTCGCCACCAGCAGTAGACTCAGATCGCTTGAAGTGGCTCGAGGGACGAATCTCGAAGTCGGATCACTTTATTCCTGATCAAGTAAGAGTATTGTTGACAGTGACGACGCTAAGTCGACCTCGATCTCGACCCAGAAAGGCTAGAAGACCATTATCTTACCGGATTGTATCACTCCCAAGGGCAGCACATACGCATCAACACCCTAGGAGGAAGGCAACATGTTGTTCAAAAACTAAGTTTGAAGACGTCAAAGCGCAACACGTGTGTGCCGACGCATTGAGGGAGGAAGCAACACCTCTCGTTTAGAAACTAAAGATAGTAGCAACAAACATGGCATAGTACGCTCATGCTCCGACACGTCAATAGGAGATATTATCACTCATTTCCAAATGATAAGTATAACTACCATAATCGCGAGTACGCATACGTACGTGTCGACATGCCAACGTAAGATCCACTACTTCAGGTTTAAGCGGCTATCATGTTCGCACGTCTCTAAGTGGCTATCATGTCCGCAAAATCAGCTATGTCTGGATGTGTACTCTAGAAGATACGCTTTGACATCTCAGTCTACAAGGATGAACAACAACTTGATTAGCGCGTGTATAGGCGACAGTCATCAATGCAAGCACTAAGGAATGAACACTCTCTCGATGGAGACAACTACATATCTACAGACTTGTTAGTCTCTATACATCATATAGCGAACATCCCCCTCGGGGGGTAACTCTATGTCAACATGGGCCTCGTCCCAACACTCACATGTTTTATGTGATCTACGTACATCTACATGAGACTCTATGTCAACATGGGCCTCATCCCGACAGCTACGTGTTCTACGTAATCAACGCGCGTCTACATGATACTACACCTTTATTTAAGGTAGCAAGTGTGAATATGATATTGGCACTAACATTTATACTTGCACGTATTTTCCAGTTAATACAGGACTATGACATGTATGTTGACATGCAAAGGAGAAATTTTATGTGTTCAAGATATTACATCACGCATGCTATGATCATGTACACAACGAGCAACGCGCGCGCGCAGTGAACAACACATGCGACATATAACAAGCGTCAACTATCAAGAAGTATTTTCTAAGTATTTCTCCATGATAGCAGATGTCTAATAACAAGGGTCGACTATCAAGAAATATTTTCTAAGTATTTCTCCATGATGGCAGATGTCATATAACAAGGGTTGACTATCAATAAATATTTTCTAAGTATTTCTCCATGATGGCAGATGTCAGATGACAAGGTGTCGACTATCAAGAAATATTTTCAAAGTGTTCCACTATGTCAGCAGTCGGCATATGACAAGGTGTCGACTATCAAGGAATATTTTCTAAGTGTTCCACTATGTCAGCAGTCGACATATGACAAGGTGTCGACTATCAATGAATATTTTCTAAGTGTTCCACCATGTCAGCAGTCGACACATGACAAGGTGTCGACTATCAAGAAATATTTCTAAGTATTTTGCTATGTCAGCAGACGACACATGACGAGGTGTCAACTATCAAGAAATATTTCTAAGTATTTTGCTATGTCAGCAGACGACGCATGACGAGGTGTCAACTATTAAGAAATATTTCTAAGTATTTTGCTATGTCAGCAGACGACACATAACAATGTGTCAACTATCAAGAAATATTTCTAAGTATTTTATTATGTCAGCAATCTACATGTGACGAGGTGTTAACTATCAAGAAATATTTCTAAGTATTTTACTATGTTAGCAGTCGACATATGACGAGATGTCGACTATCAAGAAATATTTCTAAGTGTTCAACTACGATAGCAGACGACAGACAACACCTGACAGATGACACATGTCAAGTAGCAAGCGTCAACTATCAAGAAATATTTTCTAAGTGTTTCACTATGGTGGCAGACGACACATGACACTCAACACGTGTCAAGTAACAAGCGTCGATTACCAAGAAACATTTTCTAAGTGTTTTTTCATGAAGGAGATAACAATGATCTATTATCAACTATCAACAATCAACATCAAGCATGTTCGAATGCTATCTACGCCATGGTGCATCATGTCAACAATGATCACTATACATGAGGGGAGTACTATTACTTACTATCATGATTATGAATTTTCAGCACTTAGCCAAAATATTGGCCAATTTGGAAAACTAATCTCTTTTGGGAATTTTAACAAACACCTTGTGTGCATCCTAGATTAACTAAATTTAAGAGGCAATCAAGATCGATTTGAGCCTAAATGAAGTTGCAAAGGGTCCAGCCATACTCGGAATTAGACTCGACACCACGAGACGACCCCGGAAAGTTGTCCACCACCGCCGGAAGTCACCCACCGCCGTCGGAGCTCCACGCGCCGCTGCAGCTCCGCCACGCGCCGCCGTGGACTGCACCGTGGCCACCTCCTTTCTTCGCCGGAATTCCGCCGGTGATGAGCCTTATATGGCTGCCCCAAAATTGCTTGGTCTTCAAATGTGCTTAGCCCCAAAATTGGCTTCTCCGAAAGTTTCTTATTCTTCAAGAAAAGAGAGGATCTTGAAAACCATTAAGGATGAAGGTTAAACAAATGGGTATTCTCTCTCCTATTTTCCCTAATAGTGTTCACACTTTTAGATAAGTCATAAATTACTCTCTATTTTTCTATAAGTCCTTAGTATCATGACTAAGTGTGTTTACATCACTATTACAACATACGACACTTCATGACGCGTTATGTGCAATCATGCTCACATGTTACGTACACATGATTTATTTACGATCATCTCATTTATCCTAAGTCATAATCCACGTTCTCATCATCATATGATTGATTGCATGATTTTATTATTGATAAAACGTCATCATATCATCAACATCGTTATCATCGCACTCGTCATGTACGTAGCGAACACATCCATGATTAGTACATCTTTATACATGTTGACATTTAGAAATATGATCACATCCATCCATTATATATATATATATATATATATATCTGCTACACTAACCCTGTCAGCAGACAATGGATCACTCTTCAAGAAAAATCAAGGATTGACGAAATCAAAGCTCAAGTATCCAACCAACGATCAATAAAATTCTAAGGTCAACTCCGAACCTAAATTGGACGATTATCCTATTTTAAAATAGAGTCAAGCAAAGTTTGAACCGTCACTTGACTCAGGGGAAAATGATGGATATTCTCCCAATTCGGGTTCGTATTTATATTCCGGACTTCGTAAACACGTCAAAATCACATAAACGGTTCGAAAACACATCCCCGGGGTTTAAAACGGTCCGGACGCGCGACACACGCGTCCGGATCGCCTTGGACGACTCGGAATACGTCGGGATCGCCTGAACCCGATGTAATCCGAGTCGTCGTCTGCAGCGCGCGTGTTCCATTTGTGTCACCACACAAAGTTAGAGTTTTCCAATAGCCAACCTTGATCAAACCAGACGATGGTTCACGTTTTCCTTAAAACCGCTGTCAAACCGCTCAAAAACCGGGATCGGTTCTAAGGTTGCCTATAAATAGGGGACCTAGGCCATTCATTTGGGGGTAATGTCACTTGAGATTGGCTTAGGAGCTCTGACTTCTCTCTAGCTTTCTCTCTCTACAATTCTCATTTAAGCATCCGATAGGGCGCAACCAGCACCACCCCCCTCTCCGTGCTGGTTACTGCCCCGTGTGCAGGTTCTGATAACAAGCGCGAAGTAAGGAGCGCGTGTACAAGGCAGGATGCGTATAAGCACAACTTGAAGATAACGTCCTAACACTCTGGGGTTAGTGTTGTCTGCAACATGTGATCAACCACACATTCAAACACTTAGCCGTTTTATGGGCCCAAAGACAGCCGACATATCAATATTCTAATAATGCGACATATTGACAGTCTGACACTTGTGGGTTCCGACACCCCGACTCGGACTCTACACAATGATCAACCTGAAGATTCGTCAAGGCCGTTGCATCCAGTGGTTCAGGACGAAACAGAGACAACACCAATAAATTTGTGAATATCGACTTCGAGCCCCTTTTAAAGAGAACCTACTGGTAAAATGCAAACTCCACAAGAAGTAACAAACCCTACAATAACCATCATCAACGTTGCTCGCATAAAGAAAACAATGATTATCAACGATGAAGGGAGATACCCCAATGAATCTAGAACATAGATTGATCCCAAGGGGGATAGGGGGAGCCCCTGAGGGGATGGTCGACATGACAGAGAAGACTCAAAATCAATCTCAGCAATACATATCAACCAATTCCTCTTATCCTTAGAAAGGGCAAACAACTCGATGTCGCACGTCAACTCCTTTCCCTTATTCCTGGAAAGAACAACCGGCGGAAGGAACAACCGACCCTTTGAAAATCGGGAGAGCTTTAGAGGCTTGCCCATGAATCACTTGGGAAGAACACATCGGAGCAACGCCATAGTAATAACGTGTCCCTACAAGATCAGATCAATATGGAAACCGAAGACCAGAGCATATACATGCGATGTAAAAGATAGCATATTTACCATCTAGAATGCGTAACAAGAACTCCACAAGTTAATGCATGAAGGCATGGAAATGGGGCATACCTCAAAATGATCGATTAAAACCAAACTCCACCTTGCACAACTTGAGTGGGCTATGAACTTGATCAGGCCAGAGGAAACCTCCACCACTAAATCCACATTCATTATCTCAACCAAACAGAGTATCATGCTTAATTACAAGGTATCTATCAATCTGACCAGAATGAATCGATACACCACCCTACCCAGACCAAGACCCATCCGATGGCGCAATCTGACCGAGATAAAGCCACAACGAGCTATACTCGGTCCGGTCGGGACCGAACCCAACTTCGTGTCCGACCAGAAGCCGAGCCTCGCCTCCTCCCCTAGGCAAATGAGAAACTTGATTGGGTCCCCGTTGGACCTCGACCAAAAGAAGAGGTAATAAGATAAGCAGTGTCTTCAAAGTCAGAATCCGGAAATAATGAGTTAGACTTATGGGGAGAAGACTCACCAATAATCTTCCACCGTGGAAGAAAAGGAAAAAAAAATCCAAATAAAGGAAGCACCATAGGAGTACTACGAGCGACTCTGCAAACTAGCCGCAACACAACCACACTTTTTCCCCACTTTGGACCCAGCTGGAGCAGGGGTAACAACAACCCAATTTTGATCCACTAGGAAGCACAAATCAAAGACTTTGCCCAAATGGACCAAGGGATGCACCACTCGGATTGGCATGAAGACCTCAATCGATACGATGCAAGAACCATCATTACTACTTAGGGAATTTTAAGTGGTTAAATCCCGGAGAAAAAAAAATAAACTACCATGAAAAAGAATTTCTAGCGGAATCATAAACCACCCGGACAAACAAAAAGAAGCCTAAGTAATACACCTAGTCAACCGAACCAAGAAGAAAAAGAATAAGGCCCCCACTTAAGACCGATAGCTGAGTATCAACATTCATCTTACCCAAGCCGACTCGAAGATAATGCATAACACCACTAGGACTAAGTGGAGGAGGGGCTTTCACTTACCTTAAGTAGGGAACAAACGAAGTCACCTATATAATGTCAATTCATGACCCGGGGGCAATACAAGGAACTAGAACTATCATAGCATCCCCCCCAAAGCAACATGGACGACACACCTAGTATGCAACCTCCCCATCAATAACAAGGTCATTGGTGATGAACATCGATTCAACAAACTAACCGACCGAGATCAAGACTCGTTTCTCTCGACTCGGCCTAACCAAAATCGAGATTCACCTCAGCCCCACGGATCCAACAACTCTATTAACCACTTCATGGAGGATCAAGAACTATCTACCCTATAGGTCAAAAACGAAAATCATCATGGTCGACAACAAATCACCATGTGTGATCAAAAGTTATCTACTACGAAAAACAATTACAAGAGTCACATTGGTCGACAACGAGCCACCATGAGTGATCAAAATCTTTATACTACGAAACAACAACCAAAAACACCGTGGTTGATCCATAATAACAACTTCAACATCAAATGAAGGATTATGACTCAATTGGGCTCCTTCCTATATATAATATGAAGACAAGTAAATACGAGGTACATTTACTAAGCTTGGGGGAAAATAATGGATATACGCCCAATTTCTACGAGTGACCCACCACCTGACTACGGGAAGGATCACGTGTGGTCTTAAAAACCTCAAAGATCTTGAGAGAGTATACCCCCCCCCCCCCCCCCGAAATGGACCCCAAATCGGCCGACTTGACTTAAGAGAAGTCGGCCCCGATGGTCGACTTGTGGCAAAACAAGTCGACCCGCCAACCATAGGGTCGACCCCTACCCCAAAAATGACCCCCTCCAACAATGATGCACTCCACAAGGACGTACCCCCTCCAACAAGGATGCACCCCCCCCCCCCCCCCCCCCCCCCCCAGATGTACAATGTGAACTCCTCCGTAGCCAAACATGACTTACCCACAGTTAACAAGGTAATTACCATATCCCGAACAAGATTAACTCCTATTCTGGAATAAGGTCCCCAACCTCTATAAATAATCATTCATTTCACTCATTTGAGGTTTAGGCCCTCTCTCTATAATTACGCTCTTCATTTATCTCTCTAGAAGTGAGACTTACTTAAGCATTAGAGAGGATTCACCAGAACACCTCCAGTCTACCTGTCAGACCCGTAAAGTCTGACTTGTTGGGAAGTACGAATTTGGCTATGATAGACGTGCTTCCCAAGCCTTGCAAGTGTTTGGAAGGTAAAAATAGTGAATCGTAGCATTGTGTGACGTGTTTTGAGTGTTTTAGAATAATTGGCAGCAAAGTGGAGTTGGTGGGATTCGATCCATGGAAAAGAGTTTGTCCCGCGTCCGTCAAAAGTTTGGCTCGCGTCATTGAGTGCTTTTTCCGTATCCATCCCGAGATTGTCCCGTACGAGCAAAGAGTTGTCCCGTACCAGCAAAGAGATTCCCGTACGAGCAAAGAGTTTTGTCCCGTACCAGTGAAGTTTGTCCCGTACCAGCCTTAGTGCTTGTCCCGCGCATTCTGTGTGTTCGTCCCGTGCATTTTGTGTGCTTGACCCGTGCTTGGTGAGTGCAAGTCCCGTACCTAGCAAATGTTCCAGACGAAGCTGCTCAGTCCATGCCCAGACAGTGCTTGACCCGTGCTTTTTGTGTGCATGGACCGTGCTTTTAGTGTGTTCAGCCCGTGCTCAGCAAGTGCCCAACACCAGAAAGGCTGAATTGGACCAGAATGGTGGAAAACCCATGTTGATGGAAAAGACAAGTCCGAGCCTGTGAGGATGAAGGGAATTTCGAAATTAAGGGATGCCAAGCTGTTTCTTAGCTAAGTATATGTGAAGATTCTATCTATAGCTATATTTAAGGGAACTAGATATATTGTGAGCTTTGTTAATTAGTTATAGATATATATATGTTATAAATATATATCTATACTAATATAGCTATATATTAAGGGAACTTAGATATATTTGTGGGTTTTGTAAAGGCTATGGATATATATATGATATAAATATATATCATAGCTAAGTATAGATAGAATTGGATAGATATAGATGGATTTCTCCTAGGAGTCTAAGGGAATCCGAAAATCCATATAAATGGAGAGTTCCCTTGTGTTGAAATCAGTTTTTCCTCACCCATCTAGGGCAAAACTGAAGAGTGATTGTGAGCGTCTCAATTGTATGGTGGTAATTCAGGCGCGTAGCCTCTATTGAGTAATAAAGGCAAGTGTTCCACTTTATTGATTGTGTGCTGTGATTTTCCATTGTGTTTGCTGCATTTTTACCTTGTGATTCAAGATCCTTGCTGCGTCCCAAGTACCTTGCTGCGTTTTGGCTTGTTCGTGATCGTGTTGGCTTCGAGTTTGGCTGGTGGTTCTGTGGAGTGAATCACGCCAGCAAGTGCTATACTTAGGCGAAAAATAAGCCCTAATTTAGTCCTTGTGACACTACCCCTCTTTAAAAGTGATTACAGAGAGGAGTACGACAAGAAGTGGAGACATACAACCAAGGTCACCCCGTGGGAGCACAAGATCCAGCATTGATCAAGTAAAATCTCGTTTTTTTATTAACTCGTTGGCGATTAATTATATTTTATAATAGAATACTGATACACGTCCCGACAATTCGTTTCGCCGAGTTCCGATTTCTAAGTGTGTGGCATAGTTGTAATTTTGAGCAACTTCAGGAGCATAGTATAACCCAGACTCAATCGGATCATGGAGGAACCTAAACGTCGGAACTCCAAACATTTCCGTTTACAATAATATGTATAAAGTACAGATATGTTATTAGGGGTCGAAACTTTGCTATTTTTTCTGGCTCAACATGAAAATCGCTCTGATTCTCAGTGATGCATTTTGTCACTTACACTCAGGGCAGCCAAATTTATTTTTGTATTTTTTTTTTTCTTGAAGTGGGGGCATCAATAGCGATCTATGGAACTCATTATTATCGAAGAATCCAAATAAAAGAAATATAAAATACTATTTTTGTGATGCAGAAGAAACTTAGCATCGCTAAGCAGCCCCACGTACGTGGACCTTACTTAGCCTAATAATAAAACATTTAAACCTGGACGTCGTAAATTCCCATGATAATCCATGCAGATAAGATTCTTGAATCGACGACGATATGAAAGAAATACGATGCCACACCCAAGGTGTAATTAATGCGATTGATCAACACTTGAAGCTCAGCCTTACACTACCCTCTCCAATTTCGTGGCCCCTGTAGCTTCCATGCTGGCGCCTCTATCATCACTCGTTCCTTAGCCCTTACGGATTACCCATTTGGATCCCGTACCTACCCTGAAACTGCGTAGATTTTTTTCTTAGTAAATTCGATAGTATTAAAAACCAAAACAACCCGCAGAGATTCACCATTAGATAATGTTTACATAGAAACTAATTGAACTAAAAAAATATTTTAAAAAAGAAGTAGAAGTTTCAAACACCATATTTTAGCGAAAAAATAGGGGCCAAATTCTTATGAATGGATCCGCCCCAGCCAAGTAGAACGTTTATTATTCGGTTCCGGATCTAGTAAAAATATATAATGTCATTTGTAAGATATTATCAATTGCTTGATTTTTTGAAAAGGTTTTTTTTATTGTTGTCGGACTTATTATATATATTACGTTGTATATGATCACAGACTAATTTTGTGAAATTACTCGTTTTAGAGAAGAAAAAAATGAAAAGGTCTAACGGAGAATAAATATATATAGTCAAAGGATATAGGTTTCAGGTAGTTTCCGGTTCCATGACTAGCTAGGTAAAATCCGTATATGAAATGAAGAACCCGTTTCTTCTATTAAGTAAAATTATAGAGCACCCGAAAGTGCTAACCACGTAGCTAGCACTCCAATTTCTCTCCTTAAAACCCCTACAAATACCAGGAGATTCCTGGTCACTCCCATCCTCCATATTCTACTACAGACAAATTAAACATGTTGGATATCTGGTCTTGGATCTGTGAGCTCCCTAACTCCCCCGACTCAGACTCACCCCATCTCCTTGAGCTGGCCAGTTCAAAGGTCGGCAAAGCTGCCTCGCCTTCTCTAAGGTCCATCCAGCTAAAAGCTGACCGCACCATTGATGACGTCACCGGGTCCAAGTCTGTGGTCTTTTCTTTACTGATGCAAGGATTTGAATCTGACGCTGCCATCTGGGTGTCTGCCACCTGTCCTCTCGACGGCTCTGATAAACCCTTCCTTCCACTGGTTCTCCAGCTCCTCCAGGAGACCATCTCCCGGTCACCCACGGCGCAGGATAGCACATCATGTCCCCGCTCCAAGCTCCAAAACATCAAGCCCGAGCCTGTCTCGTGGATAATGGAGACTCACGCGCCCGATTCTCTATCTAGCTTCTTCAACATCGTATTCCTCACGCGCTTGTTCTGGCTCTGTTGCTTCGACGCGCCTAGCGAGGTCGGGTCCTTCTACTTCCAGTACCTTCTTGGGCCGAACGTGGAGGGTCTGTGTTCTAAGCATGGTCATGTGCTTCGGACATTCCTGGTGTCGATTGGTGTGGACGCTGAGCTTTGCTTCATGCGCACCCTCGGGTACATGTTAGCAAAGTGGTTGATTTTAAGGGATGTGGCGGTTGGGTTACACACCTTAACCCTCTTGCCCGCGGCGAGTAATAATCTCGTCTTCTCCTACTCAACGGAAGCGCATGGTTTGTGGATTCTGAAAGGTTACGTGCCAGTGCAAGCCATGAGGCTCACCCGCTCCTGTAACCAATTCTGGAATTTCGCTAAGGACTCCGTTCTTAAGTATGTTCTTGCTCATCAACAACTGGAGGCAGTTATTCAGTTGCAATATGCAGTAAAATACTTCGAAAACCACATACAGGTAAGCTACGTTTTATTTTATTTTTTAACAAAAATTAAAAGATAATTATATTCCTAAGTTTACACCATGTTGTCTTTAGGTATTCTAGGTTTAGATTGCTGTTACTAGGTATTTCAAAGAAAAAAAATAGAACATAATGACACCTATGTTTCCTTTATTTTATGTCAAATAGTCTTTTTATATAGTGAAATTGAAGTATTTATGTAAAATTGAGGCTTATTTTAATTTAATTGACATAAATATACATAAATTGAGAAAAACTCACACAAAAATCCGTTAAATTTGATAGAAAAAATGGATGGAAAAACAAAAAACAACAAAAACGAAATTTGACACCTATTAGCAGGGAACGGTGTAAGATCTATTAGTAATAATTTAAACATAGGATACTTTAAAGCAAAATGGTACAAACTTGAGACTATAATTTAGTTCTAAAAAAATATGAATTTGGTACACAAGAAAATAATTTTTGTTAGTTTAACATCAACTACTATACTAATGTAATATTTAGGAAATACTGTAAGAATGTAGAAATATATATTACCTATTCGCAGTATAAGTAATATTTTATTATTTTGGGTGAAATGTAGGTAAATGTACGGGTTGACAATATACGGCTCCACGTGGTGAAGCTAGGGTTCAAGAAGGACGAAAATGAAGGGAACGACCTGGGCAGTGAGAGACACTTCCCCTCCCACGTCCGTGTCTGGATCGGACCGGAGGTGGGAGCCACCTACGTGGGTGGATTCAGTCTAGGCCGGTCCACTAACAACTCCGGCAAAGAAATTGAGACACAAAGGATAGTGAAGGGTAGTTTCGGAAAGACCAAAGTCCCCAAAGTGAAGGCCACCGCCAGGACCTCCACCAGGACCAAGATTAAGAACTGGAGGTGGGATCAGGACGCAGAAGGAAACGCCGCCATATTCGACGGGGTGTTATGCGACGGCGCAACTGGGCACGAGATCGAGATGTGGAGGCCCGGAAATGGGGAGAACGAGCTGCAGAAGAGATACTCCGGGGCGAATAGGCCGTTTACGAAGAGCGGAGGGTTGATTTTGGCGGGAGACGAGTGCGGGAGAGATGTGTGTTGGAGGCTGAGCAAAGAGATGGAGGGGAGTGTGCTGAAATGGAGGATCGGTGGGAAGGTTTCTCTGACGTATTGGCCTAATACTAATAGTGACGCCATCCCAACTAATTCTTACTTTGAGAATAGGGTTGTGGAGTGGTGTGATGAAGTTGATTTGCCCTTGATCCCCCTAACCAAATTATAACAACTTATTATTACTAGCTTAGTTAATTTGGTGTGGGTTTGTAAAAGTTGACACCATATAACTATTATATTATTCCTAGGTAACACCATATATCTATTATACTATTCATAGGTTTTTGGTCCGCGCATTGTGTGTGGTTCAATATTTTATGTAATCGATGTTTGTGTTTATGCTATATATTATTATATAGATAATGTTTTGTAAATATTGCTTATTTTTTATTATTCTTTTTATTAATTTAGTCGTGACCTCTCAGACACCAAAGTCGAGACCTCCCAAACAGGAAATTTGGAACCACTAAAGTCGGGATCTCTAAGACACCAAATTCGAGAAATCCCAGATAGGAAAGTCTAGGCCACTAAATTTGGGACCTCCCAGACAGGAAAGGCGGGACCACTAGAGTCAGGACCTCCTAAAAGAGCTGAACTGACGGCTGATGGGTTCCGATGTAATCGTTAGCCCCGTTAACAGTCAATAGACGGCGAGTAAGTCCAGTGGGCCTCGTGAAAGGCCTGGAAGGCCCAGAAGCCCAGTACGAAGGGTCCCGACTTTAACAGTCTCGATATATGAGCTGAATGCTCCCGACAAGAAGCCTCTGAGTAGGCCCCGATATGCCTTTGTAAAGGCCCCGATAATAAAGCCCCGCGGAGGCTGGACCTGTCTCGTGAGACAGGGTCCTGGGTGGTGACCTAGAATGAGATAACTCTGGAGTCCCCGACAGGAGTTGGGACTTGTGATCAGAGGATAAGACCGAGAAACCCGCCTACTAGATAGAGTAGTGGGGAGACGGTTAAGATATAGATAAACCTCCCCCGAGATACGCATGGCGTGCCCGAGATACTCGGAGAGTGGGCAAGATACGCGGAGCGTGGGGCGAGATATACGGAATCCCGAACGAGATATGCGGAATCGTGGGTAAAACTGCCAGGCGCAGTCTCAGGTAACTGAGTAACTTCCCCTCCTATATAAAGGAGGAAGTTACCTCAGAAAACACATTCTCTAATACGAACTTAGATTACTGCTTACCACCCCATTGATCACATACTCATTTAGGCATCGAAGAGGGATTCTGGGTCACCACCCAGGTCATCCCCTTTTGCAGGATTACGTGGAGCCTAGGAGTTCAAGCTTCCCGTCAAGAACGTAACAGAGCTTCGCCCGTGATCCAACATTGGCGCCGTCTGTGGGAACGTAACAAAAAGCCAAAATAGTTTCTACCAGATCAATGGCCGGTGGTGGCAAGAAGAAGCAAGTCCAGGCCGGCAGTTTCCGCCCCGCTGGAACTGTGAATTCCCCGCTGCTGGAATATGCTGCTGAACAAGGTGAGCACCCCGCTGTTTCTCAGACAGGGGGGCATGGTGATGATGAGGTCTCAGTCCGAGACACGGCGGTGAACAGGCCAGAGATCCCGCGAAGGGAAGTGGATGCTCCTCCAAATCCGGTGGTGCACAGAGAGGAAATCCCGCGAAGGGAAGTAGGTTCTTCCTCAAACTCGGAGTTGGCCAAGGCAGTAGCAGATGCTATGCCTATGTTCTTGGTAGCTATGGAAGCTCTGTTGGACAAGAGAGAGGCTGCCAGGAGGGCAGAGGAGTTGCCTCCGCGAGAAGAGTTGCCTCCACCCCCTCCAAGGGTGGTTCCAGAAGAACAGGAGGTTCAGGAAATTCAGCCCAGGAATAAGGGTAAGGAGCCCGCGCACTCGGAGAAATTCGTGGTGGATGGTCCCGGACCAGTGCAACACAGGACCATTCCCCTGAATGGCCCCATCACCCCCGACCAAGTGGTGAAAATCGTCAACATCTGCATGGGTGACCAGAAGCAAATGACATCGGAGCTAAGGGACCGATCTACTCACCCTTTCGTTCCACGACTGCTAGATACCGTCGCCCCGCCAGGGCTAGGCATCCCGACCATTAAGGAGTATGATGGTGAAGGAGACCCGGTCCGCCATGTTCAGAGACACGTCCAGGCCTGTATGGGTAGGACCTCGAATGATGATCTCATATGTTCGTTATTCCCGATAACCCTGGGAGAAAGGGCCATGACTTGGTTTTTCAGCCTACCGCCGGGAAGTATTACGTGCTGGGCTGATATGCACGATCGCTTCATCAAGCAATATCAAGGCCGGAGGCATCTCCTGAAGAGTGTGAGGTCCCTGACCCAGGTGGTGCAGAGATCCGACGAATCACTGGCGTATTACTACCAACGATTCACTGCCAGTCCGCGGAGATCGATGAAGAGATATCGGAGGGAGAGACCATCCGAACTTTCCTTCGGAATCTAACTGCTCCATATGGTTCCGATCTGATGCACAGTGTAGCCGCGAAGGCTGTGTGGAGTATGGAGGCCCTGCAAGCGAGGGTGAAACAGCAAATCGACGTCCAGGAGTCGAAGATTGCTGCCGGAGAGCTTGATCCTCCGAAGTCGGGAAGAGGAAAGCCATCGTCCAAGCTGTCGGATGATCGCAAAGGGAGCGACAAATCGGAGGGAAGTAGGAACCGTGGTTGTCCTGAGAGAAGGGAGGATAGGCGTCCTCTGAAGAAGGATAACCGCGAGGGTCGTAGTGTTCCCATCAACAGCTCAATGACCTCCGTGCTGGCTGTGATGGATCGGCAGGGTCTCGCCCGATACCCCCCGGGGAAGCTGAAGGAGTTCGTCGGAAGGGGACGGTGCCGATCCCGCTCCAAAAGTTGGTCACGGTCCCGTTCCAAGTCCCGTGATCGATCCCCGAAGAAGAAGAAGGTTGAGCCGGAAGCCTCCGGTTCTGGTGCCCGTAAGGAGAGGCGGGGGACCATTAACGTCATTCATGGAGGAATGGCAGCGGGAGGTGATACCTCCGCATCTCGGGAGAATTACGCTTCCGGCATCTCTGCTGCTGTGGTGTTAGGAAAGAGGTCCCGGTCGTGGACTATAAAGGAAGAAATAGTGATTTCTTTCTCAGCGGAGGATTTGATAGGCGTGGAGACCCCCCACGATGACGCCTTGGTCGTGACCTTGGACGTGGATGGATTCGAAATGAAGCGGATCCTGATAGACGGAGGGAGCTCCTCCGACATTCTTTTCATGGACGCCCTGGAGGCCATGGGAAAGACGAAGAAGGACCTGACGCAGGTGAACTTCCCGATGGTGGGATTCTCTGGATCTACTTCCTATCCATTGGGAATGATTACCTTACCGGTGGAGTTTGGTAGCGGCTGGAAGATGGAACGGCGGAACGTGGATTTCGTCGTGGTAGAATCCGCGGGAACATATAATGCTATTATCGGGAGGACTACCATCAACCCTCTCATGGCAGTTGCTTCAACCGTCCACCAGAAGATGAAGTTCCCTACTGACAATGGGGTCGGAGAGCTGGTCAAGGGTGACCAGGTGGCGTCACGAAAGTGTTATGTTAATGCCACTCGAAGGAGAAGAAGGGAAGCCATGGCTGTCCTGCAGACCGATGCCGATCCTCGAGAGGAGTTTGGGCGTCCCGCCCCCATGGAGGATCTGAAGGAGGTTGAGATTGATGGACCTCGAAGGAAGGTGAAGATCGGGTCTGCTTTGTCGGAGGAAAGAGCCCAAGAGTTGATCGACCTCTTGAAGGAGTTCAAGGAGCTGTTTGCCTGGTCCCCGAGCGATATGCCAGGAATTAGCCCCGACGTGATAGTGCACGAGCTGAAGATTGATCCCGCGATCAAGCCTATCGCGCAGAGGAGACGTCCGATGGGCGCGGATAAGAGGATCGCGATCCAGCAGGAGGTGGGCAGACTGCTCGACGCTGGATTCATCAAGGAGCTCCGATTCCAGACTTGGGTCGCTAACCCAGTCCTGGTGAGAAAGAGCAATGGGAAGTGGCGAATGTGTGTCGATTTTCGCGACTTGAACAAGGCCTGCCCGAAGGATTGTTACCCGCTCCCGAGGATTGATCAATTGGTGGATGCCCCCCATCGGGACACGAGTTGTTAAGCTTCATGGATGCCTATTCTGGTTACAACCAGATCAAGATGGCAAAGGAGGATGCCCCCCATACGGCCTTCTATGCCGATAGTGACGTCTATCACTACGACGTAATGCCCTTCGGATTGATCAATGCTGGAGCAACTTACTAGAGGATGGTGAACAAGTTGTTCGGGGACATGCTGGGAAAGACTATGGAGGCGTATGTGGATGACATGCTGGTGAAGTCCCGACAGGCAGGAGACCATGTCCAAAACTTGGCGGCGGCGTTTGAGCGGATGAAGTTTCATCAGGTTCGGTTGAACCCAGACAAGTGTGCTTTCGGGGTGAACTCGGGGAAATTCCTAGGGTTCATGGTGAGCCAGAGAGGAATCGAGGTGAATCCTGAGAAGCTGCGAGCAATCGAGGAGATGCAGTCCCCGAAGACTCATCGGGAGGTTCAAGTGTTGAATGGCCGGTTGGCCGCGATGAATCGATTCCTATCCAAGGCGAGTGACAGAGCCATGCCATTTTTTTATGTGCTAAGGGCCCATAAGGAGTTTGAATGGTCCGACAAGTGCGAGGAGGCATTCCAAGCACTCAAGCAGCACCTCCGTACCCTCCCGCCGTTGGCGAAACCGGTTCCAGGCGAGCCGCTTTATCTCTATTTGGCTGTTTCTGAAGTGGCTGTTAGTTCTGTTTTGATTAAGATTGTCAAGGGCAACCAAGTGCCTGTCTATTATGTAAGCAAGGCGTTTGCCAAATCTGAAATGAATTATCCCGCTATTGAGAAGTATCTCTTTGCGTTGATTGTTGCCGCTCGAAAGTTACGACCTTACTTCCATGCCCACGAGGTTACGGTGTTAACTAATCAGCCCTTGAAGCACTTTTTGAACCGACCGGAGGCGTCGGGGAGATTGGTGAAATGGGCCATCGAGCTTACGGAGTTCCGTATTCATTTTGCTCCGAGAACCGCTATTAAGGGCCAGGCATTGGCGGATTTTATAGCTGAGTCTACAGCACCCGATCTAGAAGAATCGGGCCCTGTAGAGGGGGCAACCATGAAGGTCCCGATAGCAGAACAGCCAGAACAGTCAAAAGAGGAGAACACTTGGGAGATGTACACTGATGGTTCATCGAGTGTAGAAGGATTGGGGGCAGGATTCGTATTGATACCGCCCGGTGGAGGCGAACCCTTGCGATATGCCTTGGCCTTGACGTTTAGGGCCTCCAACAATGAAGCTGAGTATGAGGCTCTCATCACAGGCCTTAAAATCGCCAAGGGTACGGGAGTCGATCATTTAAAAGTGAAGTGTGATGCCAGCTTGATCGTAAATCAAGTCCAGGGGAACTATGGGGCCAAGAGCCCGACAATGAGGAAGTATTTGCACGAGGTGCAGACTTTGAAGGAAAGCTTCAAAAGCTTCGATATCGAGGCAATTCCGAGGGAAGAAAATGCGGAGGCAGACGCCTTAAGCAAGTTCGCTCTGGGAGTGGCCCCCGAGGATAATCGGAAGGTGCACTTTCTGGAGAGAGTAATCATCTCAACCATAGATCCATCGGAGGTTTGCGCTATTGAAGCAGGATCGGAGGAAGAAGAGAAACCCACCTGGATGACCCCGATGGTCACATACCTGACTACGGGGGCACTCCCCGATGATGAGGTGGCAGCTGTTAGGTTGCGTCGAATCGCGAGCAACTACGTGATGGTGGACAACCAGTTATACAAGAGGGGGCATGTAAAGCCTTTTCTGAAATGTGTGGCGGAGCCTGATACAAATCGGATCCTGAGAGAGCTGCACGAGGGAGTCGCGGCCTGTCATGAAGGGGCCCGATCCATTGTGAGGAAGGCGTTGAATCTAGGCTACTATTGGCCTTCGATGAACAAGGAGGCAACAACGATGGTCCAATCCTGTGATGCATGCCAGAGGTACGCTCCGAATATCGTGGCTCCCGCCGCGGACTTGATGTCCATCAGGAGTGCTTGGCCCTTCGCACAGTGGGGCATTGATTTGGTGGGACCTCTTCCACAAGCAAAAGGTCAGTGCAAGTATTTACTCGTGGCCATCGATTACTTCTCGAAGTGGATAGAGGCTAAGGCGTTGGCCAAGATGACGGGGCAACAGATCCTCAAGTTCCTTCAAACTCAGATCATATCCCGGTATGGGGTTCCTCGAGTGTTGATCAGCGATAATGGTCCTTCGTTCAATGGGGCTCAGTTGAAGGAGTATCTGGAGGAATTGAACATCGAGCATCGGACAGCTTCCGTCCACCATGCTCAGACTAATGGCCAAGTCGAGTCAGCCAACAAGATCGTGATGGATGGCTTGAAGAAGAGGGTCTATGCCTTGCAGGGACATTGGCTAGATGAGCTTGAAAACGTGCTGTGGGCTGTTAGAACAACACCCAAGCAATCGACGGGGGAAACTCCGTTTGGCCTTGTCTATGGCACGGAGGCAGTTGCCCCCGTGGAGATAGCGGTGGCGTCCCATCACAGGAGGTATTATGAGCCTCTAACGAACGAGGAAATGAGACGTCTAGACTTAGACTTGCTCGAGGAGAAAAGGTGGAAGGCTGATGAAGTTCAGGCTCGGATGCGTCTGGCAACAGCCCGATATTATAATCGGCGTGTCAAGTCCCAACAATTCTTCGTGGGAGAACTTGTTTGGCGGAGTAACGAGTTCGTTCATCAAGATCGGATTAACAAGCTATCGCCGAAATGGGAGGGACCTTACAAGATCGTAGGGATGCCAGCCCCGAATGCGTACAAGCTAGAAGACCTTGATGGCAAGACATTGAAACATTCCTTCAGTGGCGAACACTTGAAGAAGTATCATGTTTGATATTAAGTCGCCGCGAATGGCGCAAATTATCTATCGATCCGATGTAAGCAAAGCTTTGAGTTATTAATGAATAAAAGAAGTTGCTTCCGATCAAATTGCTTTTAGATTTATTCTAACTGTTAGTAAGACGTCCTGAAGGACGCAACAAAAGCCTTCCGAGGTACGATAAAAAGCCTTATGAGGTACGAGTAAGTCGCCTTTATGGCGCGACAAAAAGCCTTTCGAGGTACGGACAAAAGCCCTACGGGGTATGAGTAAGTCGTCTTTATGATGCAACCAAAAGCCTAGGTACGAAAAAGCCCTAACGGGTCCGCGTAAGTCGTCTATATGATGCGGCAAAAAGCCTTAAAGGGTACGAAAAAGCCCTAACGGGTCCGCATAAGTCGTCTATATGATGCAGCAAAAAAGCCTTAAAGGGTACGATTAAGTCGTCTGGAATGACGCGGTAAAAGCCCTAAGGGGTACGATTAAGTCGTCTAGAATGGCGCGATAAAAACCTTAAGGGGTGCGAAAAATCATCTAAGTGATGTGTAAAGTTGCCTTGAACGGCATAGACGAGAAACCTTAAGTGGTGAAGTCCCGAGTAGACGAGAAACCTTAAGTGGTGAAGTCCCGAATAGACAAGAAACCTTAAGTGGTAAAGTCTCGAGTAAAGCATCGGAAGGATGTATGAAGTTGCTTTAAATAGTGCAAACGATTATCGGGACCAAAACAGATGAAAGAAATTTCTTATATAAAGGCTCAAAGGCCTGAAGGTTCCGATACAAAAGATAAAGGAGGAAAAATTACACGGACTAAAAGAATAGAGCATTAAGCTTGGTCCTTGTTGGAAGTTGGGTCCTCAGCAGCTTCGGAGGGAGTAGGATTCGGAGGGGCCTGGGCAGAAGGCTCCGCAGTCCGCGGAGTCGGGTCCGCGGCATCAGTCTCTTCACTCTCCGCGGGGAGGTTGAAGTACTTCTCTGCAAAGGGGGTGAGGGTCTCGGACTTCTTAAAGTCGATGGAATCCTCGTATGCCGTGTAAAGTTCCTCGACGACATTGAACAGAACGTTCTCCACCTCGGTTTTGCAGAACCCCACGGCATCCGCCTTGAAATCATCGGAATTCCGATATTCCTCGCGACCCTGAGCCTTTGCCTCAGCCAGCTTGGCAGAAAATTCAGCCTTCTCGGCTTCAAGTTTTGCCTTGGCCTCCGCGAGAGCTTCCACGAAAACGCCCTTCTCGTGGAGGAGCTGCCTCTTCTCCGCCTCGTTCCGCCGCTGATCCTCCTAGGCTATCCTCCGCTCCCGACGCAGGACGGCCTCATGATCATGAACCTGCTTCTGCAGGCCCGTAGCTGATGGGTTCGATTACAGCCGTCAGGCCCTTTAACGGGGAGGAAACGGCAAACAGGCCCACCAGGCCCAAAATGAAGGTCAAGATGACCTAGGAGAAGGGTCCCGACGAAGGGAGTCCCGACAAGGCAAGGTCCCGACAGAGTGGTCCCGACAGTGGAGCTGGAAGCTCCCGATGAGAAGCCTTTAAGTAGGCCCCGATGATGAATCCCTGAGAATGATTGGCCCTGTCACGATGACGAGGGGCCCCGAGCGGTGACACAACGAGATAACTCTGGAGTCCCCGACGGGAGTCGGGACTCGTTACCAGAGGATAAGGCCAGGATACGCGGGGCGTGGCCGAGATACGCGGAACGTGGTTAAGATACACGGAGCGTGGCCGAGATACGCGGGGCGTGGCCGAGATAAGCGAGATCACATCCGAGATACGCGGGATACGGGCTAACCACCCCCAACGGTTCACCAGGTACCTGAGGCATCTCTTCGCCTATAAAAGGGCAAGAGGTCACCTCAGAACACTTACGTTGAATTACATACCTTTTGAGATTATTTGCTTGCTAGTCCGTACTAGACACTCATTTAAGCATCGGAGAGGGATTCTGGGTCACCGCCCGGTCTATCCCCTCTTGCAGGATTGCGTGGAGCAAAGGAGCTAGGATTGCCGTCAAAGTCCGTACCGGAGTTCCACCGTGATCCAACATTGGCGCCGTCTGTGGGAAGCAAACAAAAAGCTGATATGCCTTCTACTCGATCAATGGCGGCTGGCAAGCACAGAAGACAGGGACAATCCGGTGGTTCCCGTCACCCCGCTGCAACGAATCTGGATTCAGTACCAGAACAGGAGGAAAACCAGAACCATCCCCCGGCTGAGCTCTCCCAGACAGGGGGGCACAATGGAGATCCCGAAGATATTGCTCCTCAGCACCAGGGCAATAGGGGGCAGGAGGCTCCCCCAGCTACAGACTTGACAAGGGCCGTGGCGGAAGCCATGCCCATGTTTCTGGCGGCCGTAGAGGCTCTCTTGGATCGGAGAGAGGCTGCAAGGAGGCAGGAGGAGATGCCCCCGTTGGAGGAAGTGGCCCCGCCAACAGAGCGTCGGAACGCACAGGAAGCCCCGCCCCGAGGCCAGGACGGGAGTAGAGCATCCGGTCAGCCGGAGAGGTTCGTGATTGATGGGCCCGGACCAGTACAGCACAGGACCATTCCCCTGAATGGTCCCATCACTCCCGACCAGGTGGTAAAGATCGTGAACATCTGCATGGGAGAACAGAAGCCGTTGGTGTCGGAGCTAAGGGATCGATCCACTCATCCCTTCGTTCCCCGACTCATCGACACCCTTGCCCCGCCTGGGCTAGGCATCCCCACGATAAAGGAGTATGATGGCGAAGGAGATCCGGTTCGTCATGTCCAGAAACACCTTATGGCGTGTCTAGGAAGAGCCCCGAGTGAAGATATAGTGTGTACGCTGTTCCCAAACACACTTGGAGAAAGAGCCCTGACCTGGTTCTTTAGTCTACCCCCAGGCTGCATCACTTGCTGGGCAGATATGCATGATCGATTCATTCAGCAGTACCAGGGTCGGAGACGTTTATTGAAGAGCGTGAGGTCCCTGACCCAGGTGGTGCAGAGAGGCCCGACGAATCACTAGCTCATTATTACCAACGGTACACAGCCAGCGTAGCAGAGATAGACGAGGAAATCTCGGAGGGCGAAACCATCCACACCTTTATTCGGAACCTGACAGCCCCCTATGGTTCCGACCTGATGCACAGCGTGGCTGAGAAGGCTGTGTGGAATACGGAGGCACTACAAAAAAGGGTGAAACGGAAAATCGATGTCCAGGATTCGAAAATAGCCGCAGGAGAGTTGGAGCCCCCAAAATCGAATAAAGGAAAGCAGTCGGTTAAACCCTTTGACGATCGTAAGTCAAAGGGTAAACCCGACAGTAGCAAGAATCGAGGCCGTCCGGATCGGAGGGACGATAGGCGTTCTTTAAGGAAAGATAAGCGGGAGGATCTCGACATTCCTCTCAACTGCTCCATGGCGGAGGTGCTGACAGTCATGGAACGACAAGGTATCTCCAGGTACCCCCCAAAGAAGGATGGAGAATTCTTGGGATCTCGCACGGATCGCTACTGCCGATTTCACCGCGCAAATGGTCACGACACCAATCACTGTCGGGAACTGAAGAAGGAGATTGAAAAGCTGATCCAGAAGGGGAAGCTCAATGAATTCGTCGGGGATAAGCGGTGTCGATCCCGCTCTCGATCCCGATCGCGGTCCCCTTCCCGATCCCGCGATCGGTCCCCAAAAAAGAAGAGAACCGATCCAGAGTCATCCGGTGCTCGCAAGGAGAGGCGGGGCACTATCAACGTGATTCATGGAGGGTTTGCTGCTGGAGGTGATACCTCATCCGCCCGAGAGGTCTATGCCTCTAGAATCCCTACGGAGGTGGTACTGGGTAAGAGGTCCCGATCCTGGACCTTGAAAGAAGATATGGTAATCTCCTTCTCGTCGGAAGACCTCATAGGTGTGGAGACTCCGCACGACGATGCCTTGGTGGTAACCTTAGATGTAGACGGGTTCGAAATGAAGAGAATTCTAATCGACGGAGGGAGCTCCTCCGACATTCTATTCATGGACGCGCTAGAGGCTATGGGAAAAACGAAGAAAGATCTAAAGGAGGCAAACTTCCCGATGGTCGGGTTCTCTGGCTCAACCTCCTATCCGTTAGGAGTAATCACCTTACCAGTGGAGTTTGGTAGCGGGTGGAAATCAGAAAGGAGGAACGTGGAGTTTGTTGTGGTTGATTCCGCGGGGACCTACAACGCGATTATCGGGAGGACCACTATTAATCCCCTGATGGCGGTCACCTCGACAGTGCACCAGAAGATGAAGTTCCCGACCGACCACGGAGTCGGAGAGGTCAAGGGCGACCAGGTGGCTTCCCAAAAATGCTATGTTAATGCCACCCGGAGGAGGAGGCGAGAGGCCATGACTGTCCTCCAGACAGACACAGATCCCAGAGAAGAGTTTGGGCGTCCCGCCCCCGTAGAAGATCTGAAAGAAGTCGAGATCGACGGACCCCAGAGGAAGGTGAAAATCGGGTCTGCTCTGACTGAGGAGACAACCCAAAAATTGGTGGAGTTGTTGAAGGAGTTCAAGGAGCTGTTTGCCTGGTCCCCGAGCGATATGCCAGGAATCAGCCCCGATGTGATCGTACACGAGTTGAAGATAGACCCCGCGATCAAGCCTATCACGCAGAAAAGGCGTCTGATGGGCACGGACAAGAAGATCGCGATCCAGCAGGAGGTGGGCAGGTTGCTAGATGCTGGGTTCATTAAAGAACTACGATTCCAAACTTGGGTTGCTAATCCAGTGCTGGTGAAGAAGACTAACGGGAAATGGCGAATGTGTGTGGATTTCCGCGACCTGAATAAAGCTTGCCCGAAGGACTGTTATCCACTCCCAAGAATCGACCAGCTGGTGGATGCCACGTCGGGACCTGAGCTGTTGAGTTTCATGGATGCATATTCAGGCTACAACCAGATCAAGATGGCCAAGGAAGACGCTCCCCATACAGCATTCTATGCGGACAGTGACATCTATCACTACGATGTCATGCCTTTTGGGTTGATCAATGCTGGGGCAACCTACCAACGGATGGTGAACAAACTGTTTGGAGATATGCTGGGAGAAACCATGGAAGCTTACGTAGATGATATGCTGGTGAAGTCCCGACAAGCCGAGGATCACGTACACAACCTAACCATGGCATTTGAGCGGATGAGGCTCCACCAAGTTCGCTTGAACCCGACGAAATGCGCCTTCGGAGTCCACTCAGGGAAGTTTTTGGGCTTCATGGTGAGCCAAAGAGGAATTGAAGTGAATCCTGAGAAGCTGAGGGCAATCGAGGAGATGCAGTCTCCGATAAACCATCGGGAGGTACAAGTGCTGAATGGTCGACTAGCTGCAATGAATCGCTTCTTGTCCAAAGCCAGCGACCGATCAATGCCGTTTTTTGAAGTCTTGAGGGCCAACAAAAAATTCGAGTGGACCGCCAAATGTGAAGAGGCGTTCCAAGCACTCAAGCAACACCTTCGCACCCTCCCGCCGTTGGCGAAACCGGTTCCAGGCGAGCCGCTCTATCTTATTTGGCTGTTTATGAATTTGCCATTAGCTCTGTGTTAGTGAAGGTTGTCGAGGGTAATCAAGTCCCCGTTTATTATGTAAGCAAGGCGTTTGCCAAGTCTGAATTAAACTATCCCGCCGTTGAGAAGTACCTCTTTGCGTTGATTATTACTGCTCGGAAGCTAAGGCCTTATTTCCACGCACACGAGATTACTGTGCTGACAAACCAGCCTTTGAAGCATTTTTTGAACCGACCGGACGCGTCGGGAAGATTAGTGAAGTGGGCAGTAGAGCTTAGTGAGTTTCGAATACACTTTGCTCCAAGAACGGCAATTAAAGGCCAGGCATTGGCGAATTTTATAGCAGAATCTACAGCCCCCGATCTGGAAGAAACGGGCCCTGTAGAGGGGGCAACCGTGGAGGTCCCGATAGAAGAACAACCAGAGAGGGCAGAGCAATCAGAACAGCCAAACAAGGAAAATATCTGGGAGATGTACACGGATGGCTCCGCGAGTTCGGACGGATCAGGAGCAGGCTTTTTGTTGATACCACCGGGCGAAGGTGAACCGCTCCGATACGCCTTGGCTTTAACATTCAAGGCCACAAACAACGAAGCGGAGTATGAAGCTCTTATCACGGGCCTAAAAATTGCTAAAGGCACGGGAATCGATCACTTAAGAGTGAAGTGCGACGCAGCTTTAATCGTGAACCAGGTTCAAGGGCGATACGAAGCAAGGAGTCCGATAATGAAGAAGTATCTGCGAGAGGTACAAGCCCTAAAAGAGAGCTTCAAAAGCTTCGATATCGAGGCAATTCCGAGGGAGGAAAATGTAGAGGCAGATGCCTTGAGCAAATTTGCCCTGGGGGCACCCTTGGAAGAAAATCGGAAGGTGCACTTCTTGGAGAAGGTGATCTTATCAAACATCGACCCAACACAGGTGTGTACCATTGAAGCGAGATCAGAGGAGGAGCCAACTTGGATGACCCCGATAGTCGCGTACCTGACTACGGGGGCAGTCCCCGATGATCAAGTAGCAGCGGACAGGGTACGTCGGATCGCGGCCAATTATGTGATGCTAGACAATCAGCTGTACAAGAAGGGCTGGTTCTCGACTCCATACTTGAAGTGTGTGGCAGAACCTGACACCAATCGGATTCTGAAGGAAGTACACGAAGGGGTCGCGGCTTGTCATGAAGGGGCCCGATCCATCTTGAGGAAAGTGCTGAACTTGGGCTATTATTGGCCCACGATGAACAAGGAAGCAACGACGTTGGTCCGATCATGTGACGCGTGCCAGCGGTACGCCCCGAGTATCGTGGCTCCGGCCGCTAATCTGACATCCATCAAGAGCGCGTGGCCCTTCGCGCAGTGGGGCATCGACTTGGTGGGATATTACGAAAGCTGGCCTCGTTTATGGCACGGAAGCTGTCGCCCCCGTAGAGGTAGCTGTGGCGTCCCATCGGATGAGATATTACGAGCCCCTGACGAACGATGAAGTGAGACGTCTGGACCTGGACTTACTCGAAGAGAAGAGGCGGGAAGCCGATGAAGTCCAGGCTCGAATGCGATTGGCGACGGCCAGGTACTACAATCGGCGAGTGAAGTCCCGACAGTTCTTCGTCGGGGAGCTGGTTTGGCGTCGCAACGAGTTCACCCTTTTGGATCGAATCAACAAGATGTCACCAAAATGGGAAGGACCTTATAAGGTCGTGGGGATGCCAGCTCCGAATGCATACAAGTTGGAAGACCTCGATGGCAGAACGTTAAAGCATTCTTTTAGTGGCGAACACTTGAAGAAACACCATGCTTGAATGAAGTCGCCTTAAGTGGTGCCCGATAAAGTCGCCTTAAGTGGTGCTCGATAAAGTCGCCTTAAGTGGTGCCCGATAAAGTCGCCTTAAGTGGTGCCCGATGTAAAAATCGCCTTAAGTGGTGTATGTTGTTTATCGTTTAATTCGATGTAAGCCAATTTTATGCCATCAATAAATAAAGAGGTTGCTTCCAATAAGAGTTGTCCTTAGATTTATTCTAAGTAGCAAAAAGTCGCCTTTAGTGGTGCACGATACTAAGTCGCCTTGAGTGGTGCACGATCCTTAGATTTATTCTAAGTATCAAAAAGTCGCCTTGAGTGGTGCACGATACTAAGTCGCCTTGAGTGGTGCACGATCTTTAGGTTTATCCTAACTAGGTCGTCTTAAGTGATGCACGGAACAAATTCGCCTTGAGTGGTGCACGATCCTTAGACTTATTCTAAGTGTCAAAAAGTCGCCTTGAGTGGTGCACGATACTAAGTCGCCTTGAGTGGTGCACGATCCTTAGATTTATTCTAAGTATCAAAAAGTCGCCTTGAGTGGTGCACGATCTTTAGGTTTATCCTAAGTAAGTCGTCTTAAGTGATGCACGGAACAAAGCCGCCTTAGGTGGTGCAAGTTATTAAATCGTCGGATGAAGGACGTACGAGAATGTCTTAAGTGTCGAAGTTTCGACCTAAGCGCGTATAGTAAAATCACTCGGAGAAGTGCAACGAAAGAATCGGAACTAAAAAAGTCTGATATTGATAAAGGCTCGAGGGCCCGACGATGACAAAAGAGAAGAAGATACAAGGACTCTAAAAGTAAACATTCAAGCTTGGTCCTTGTCGGCAGCGTTGGCAGCAGCTGGATCCGCGGAGTCGGTAACAGAAGGATCCACAGGGTTGGCTTCGGGAGGATTGGCTATCGGGGCGTCCGCACTTGGAAGTTCAGAAGCGTCTTCGACAATTACGGGGGTACTCCCCCCATCACTCTCCTCGGAAAGAGCAAAATACTTCTTCGCAAAGGGAGCGAGGGAAGGAGACTTGTCGAAATTGATAGCGTCCCCGTACTCCAGGTGGAGCTCCTCAACCGCGTTGAAGAGAGTGTTCTCCACCTCCGCGCCAGAGAACTTCATGGCATCGGCTTGAAAGTCCTCGGATCTCCGATAGTCCTCCCGACCCTTCACCTCCGCCTCGGCCAGCTGCGCAGGAAATCCCGGGATTTGCTCCTCCAGAGCCTTCTTCTCGAGGACCAGTTTGTCCTCGGCAGCCTTCTTCTCCTGGGTCAGCCTGTCCACAGCTGCCTCCCGCTCCTGTCGCTCTTGCCTCAAGAGCCCCTCGAAGTCCCCGATCTGCTGCTGGAGGTCCCGAACCTTCTGATTGAGGACAGCCTGTTCCTTGACAAGCTTTCCCCGCGAAGACTGGGAGGCCTTGAGATCCTCCTGAAGCTGCTCACGGATCCCTCGGTCCCGCTCCCGGGACTCATCGTAGGCAATGACATACCCGATGAGGCGGTTGAAGTCCCCGAGCTCCTGCTATAAGAAGGAAAAGTGTTAATGGACAAACGACCCGATTTATCATCAAAAAGAAAGAAGCGAAGTCCTACCTCCATACAGCGCATGGCCATATCCCTGACCTCCCGATGCATGTGCGTCCGATTGAGGCAAATCGGATACCGCATAGTAGGCAGGATCGAACCTGCCAGCAGATGCAGGGCCAGCTCCCGGTCCTGCTCCCCTTGTGTAAGCGGGACTCCTTGAAGCGTCTGGATAGGAGTCTAGGGGGCATTCTCTTGTGAAGGATCGAAGGGCCTGTAGAAGTTCCCATCGAGAGCAAGAGGAGAAAGAGGACGATGAGTAGAAGGGCATGCCTCCGTCTCGGCCCGAACAGGGGAAGGAGTAAAGTCATGGATGGGCGAGGGCTGCCGCTGTTGCGCAGAAGATGAGGGAGGCGGCCCCTGAGGGGTTGGTTTCAAGGGGGATTGCCCCGTCTTCCGACACTGACGAAGGGAGCCACCCTCGTCAGTCTCCTCGGAGGAGTCCAAGGTTTCCACCTGACGAAATTGTTCGCCAGTCGGAGCCTTCTCTCCAGCTGAGGAAGGCACCCCCGCTGAAGACGGTGTGTCCGCGGAAGCTGCGGCACCTGACGGAGCTCCCGAGCGACCTGCACCTGGATGATGAGAAGCTTCAGAAATGTAGTCAGGAAGTTCATCGGGATTCTTACACCAAATGATACGTCGGCAGACGTATTGATCCTTCCCGCGAAAATGATAATAACCCGCCTTCAAGACACGAGGAGTTTCGCCTCGAAGGATTCGTTTGACGTCAGCGATACGGGCCTCTTTGGTTGAAGGTATCAAATCCTTCGGGACCATCCTCCTGTATGATTTTATAGCAAGTCGGAGCTTTTTACCTTCTTCAGCATTCTGGACATCAAAAAGCTGGTCCAGATCCACCCGCTTCCGCTTAGGTTGCTCCGCTGAAGGAGACCCCGACCGAGCAGCAGCCTTCTTGGCGGACTTCCTCTTCCGCGAGGGGCGGACAGCATCAGTCTCCTCCCTGCTTAAGGAATAGATCGGTCAGCACAGATACCTTCTTGGCTGCAAATAGTAAGCAAAGAAGAGTTAGAAGTTTACCCAAGGGACCATATTAGAAGGGCCGTCGAAGTGCTGCCCCCCAGAGACAATATCGAGGAGTCGGATCCCGGCGTGCACCAGGTCCCGCTCCACAAGTGAGTTGGCGTTGAGGGGAGTATAAGACTCCCCCCATCGATAAAGCTGTATAAGTTGAAGAGTTTCGAAATCCTCGTCGGCGTAAGTATGGAAAGCAGGCGGAGGGTCTGCCGCCACCTCCCACCGAGGCCAGGGAATCGAAGAGTGTCGGATAAAGAAGTAGCTCTTCTTCCAGCTACTGTTGTCGGACCCTGTATCAACCAAGAGTCCCTGACCCTTGACCACCTTCCAGGTGTCATTGGTCCAACCACATCGGGCAAGCTGCTGCTTACTCCACTTAGGCATCCGAGGGTAGAAGGCGCAAACCCCCGCCTCATTGCACTTCATCCCATAAAAGGTTCTGAAGAGCTGGAGGCTGTAGACCCACTTCTGTCGGAAGCAGAGGACTTGAAAGGCGTTCCAGAGACGGATGGCATGGGGAGAAAAGGTGGTGGGATGTGTCTTGTAATGCTGGCACATCTCGACCAGATTACCGCAAAAGGGGAATCTGATCCCCGCTGATACTTGTCCCGTAGAGACAAATACCTCCTCTTTCTGGGGACGAGTAACCTCAGGATTACTCGAGGGGCGAGGCCAAGGATACGGGAAACGAGGTTCCCAGGTGATGGTGATACAATCCTCTCGGAGGGCTGCATCATAAGCAGTATTGGAGATCTCATTTGGAGCATAATCAAAATTAAAGGGTTTTCTCCCCTCAGAGCTGGAACCGTTGTCTGAAAAGCAACCATGGCAAGAAAAATACAGTGGGACTCTTGGAAAGCTATAAAAAAGGAAAAGACGAACAAGCAACAAAGGGGAATCCCTTACCAGACATGATGAAGTAGAGGTTGAAGGAGATGAACGAAACGTCGCCGGAAAGATGATTGGAGAAACTCCAAAGACCTTCGAAATCACAGAGCTTGGAATCGCAGAGGAGTCGCAGAGGAATCGCATAGAGCTCTTGAAAATTCGAAGACGGTAAAAGTTAAATTATGACCATGGCTAGGGTTTTATAGTCGAAGAAGACGGTTGAAAGGACATTCGATCCGAGTCGTCGAAGTCGAAGAGTCTTAATCTGGACCGTTGAGATGAAACGTGCAGAAGGACAACGGACGTAATGATGAAACGGCCTGAAAAGCACTTTTCAGAAAAGGACAGGCGCGAAAAATCAGGCACGTGGGCTGAAAACGTCACTCCATTATCTACTGCATTTAATGCACTAGGGAACCGAGGAGACCCCTAGGATTTAACAATTATCTACAAAACATTGAGGAAACGTGAAGGAGAAGACTGATAATTGAGTAACTAAACCAAGGGAAAGATCCCCGATTCCAGCATCGGAAGATCGGGAGTTGGAAGACACGACGAACTAAACGTCCCTCATGTCTTGGGGGCAAATGATGGGTTCGATTACAGCCTTCAGGCCCTTTAACGGGGAGGAAACGGCAAACAGGCCCACCAGGCCCAAAATGAAGGTCAAGATGACCTAGGAGAAGGGTCCCGACGAAGGGAGTCCCGACAAGGCAAGGTCCCGACAGAGTCGGTCCCGACAGTGGAGCTGGAAGCTCCCGATGAGAAGCCTTTAAGTAGGCAACGATGATGAATCCCTGAGAATGATTGGCCCTGTAACGATGACGAGGGGCCCCGAGCGGTGACACAACGAGATAACTCTGGAGTCCCCGACGGGAGTCGGGACTCGTTACCAGAGGATAAGGCCAGGATACGCGGGGCGTGGCCGAGATACGCGGAACGTGGTTAAGATACACGGAGCGTGGCCGAGATACGCGGGGCGTGGCCGAGATAAGCGAGATCACATCCGAGATACGCGGGATACGGGCTAACCACCCCCAACGGTTCACCAGGTACCTGAGGCATCTCTTCGCCTATAAAAGGGCAAGAGGTCACCTCAGAACACTTACGTTGAATTACATACCCTTTGAGATTATTTGCTTGCCAGTCCGTACTAGACACTCATTTAAGCATCAGAGAGGGATTCTGGGTCACCGCCCGGTCTATCCCCTCTTGCAGGATTGCGTGGAGCAAAGGAGCTAGGATTGCCGTCAAAGTCCGTACCGGAGTTCCACCGTGATCCAACAGTAGCCATCTCGTCGAGGAGGGTCCGTTCTTTGGCTATCTTGACCCTGGCCGCTACAGCCTCGTCGAGGTCCGCTTGGAGCTTGGCCAAAGCGTCGGGGTATGACTTAGCTTGTGCCTCCTCCAAAGCACCCTTGAGAGCCAGGATGAAGCCAAAGCAGCGCTGCTGGTCCGCAGTTTCCTAAGACGAAGGGGAAAGAGATTAGAATCTGATAATCGAAGGTAAGAACAATGAAGAGAACAGAGTAAATGTAAAGTTTTACCTCCATCCGACGGATGGCCATATTGCAGAGCTCCTCTTCAATGTCCTCCCGCGCCAAGGAGATTGGCCGCTTCAAGGCTGGAGGAATTGACCCTGCCAGCAGATGCAGGGCCAATTCAGGCTGAAGGTCCCCCCGTTGGAGTGGGACCCCTTGGAGAGACTCGATCGGGTTCCAGGGAACCGTCTCCTGGTCGGGGGTGAAAACCTTGTAAAGATTTTCATCCACGGGGAGAGGAGGGATGACCCTGGAAGCCTCAGCCGGAGGAGCCACCTCGGTCGGAGGCTCGGGAGTCGGAGTGCGAAGCTCTAGAGGAGGACTCCGGGACACGTCCTCCACGGTTGGTCTCAGGATGCTCCGACCTGGCTTTCGGCGGAGCAGGCCACCTTCATTTGGCTCCTCGGAGGAAGGAGAAGCCTCCAAGTCGGTCACCTGATGGAACTGAACTTCCGTCGGGGTCTCCTCCATCATCGACGCCTGTGGAGTCGCGGCCCGTGCTGGAGTAGCAGCCCTCCTCGGAGTGAGAGCCTCCGATGGACTTGCGGTTGCGGGACGAATAAAATCAGGAAGAGTATCGTGGGGGCACCAGATGATTTGGCGCTCAAGATGTTGGTCCTTTCCAAGGAAGTTGTAGTATCCCGCCTTGAGAACGCGGGGGGTTTCTCCTCGAAGGATGTATTTGATTTCTCGAACCCGCGATTCCCGATCAGCGGGGATAAACTCCTCGGGGACCAGCTTCCTATATTTCTTAATAGCACGAGGGACACGCTTACCTTCCTCGGCGGTAGTGACCCCGAAGGCTTGGTCTATCTCCTCCCTTCGGGCCCGCTTGGCCTCGGTCCGCTCTTCGGTCGGAGGGGCAGCAGAAGAGGAAGATCCCTTCTTCAGCGACTTCCGCTTCCGCTTGGAGCTACCTTGGACGGCATCAGTCTCCCCCTGCTTCAACATGAGATGAGTCAATAGAGATGCTTTCTTGGCTGCAAAAATGAAAAGACAAAGTGGTTAGAAGAGTTACCCATATGACTAAATCCTTGGAAACGGAATCAAGGAGCCGGACTCCGATATGAATCAAGTCCTTCTCCACGAGCTTGTTGGCGTCGAGGGGAATGAAGGATTCCCCCCAACGGTAGAGCTGGACCAGCTGGAGGGTGTTGAGGTCATCCTCGGTGTAGACCTCGAGCTTAGGGGCAGGGTCCGCCACAACCTCCCATCGGGGCCATGGGACAGAGCTGTTTTGAACGAAGAAGTAATACTTCTTCCATCCGCTATTGTCGGACCCTGAATCACGAATAAGCACCCGATCCTTGTGGAACTTCCAAGTCTCGCTATCCCAGCCGAAACGTGAAAGTTGCTCCTTTGTCCACTTGGGGAGTCGGGGGGAGAAGGAGCAAACACCAGCCTTATTACACTTCATTCCGTAGAATGTGCGGAAGAGCAGCAAACTGTATGTCCACTGCTGGCGGAGGCACAGAAGCTGGAAAGTGTTCCACACGCGGATGGCGTGTGGAGAGAAGGTACAGGGGTGCGTCTTGTAGAAGTTGCACATCTCCACCAGGTTCCCGCAAAAAGTTAATCGAATCCCAGCACTTATCTGCCCGGCGGAGACGAACACTTCTCCCTCTCGAGGACGCGTGACGATATGCTTCCTCCTGGTGGTGGGCTGAGACTCGTAAGGGAAGCGGGGTTCCCAGTCCGAGGTAATGCAGCCTTCTCGGAGAGCAACCTCGTACGAGGTCTCAGAAATCTCGTTAACAGCAAACTCAAAGGTAAAAGGGATCCTTGCCCCAGAACTAGCTTCGTCTAAAAACGGTTACAAACAAGAAAACTTGAGAAAAGAAGAGAAGGTAACATCAGCAAACCATGAAAACAGAGAAGGAAAACCTTACCAGACATTGTTGATGAGTGCTTGGAGAAGATGGAGAAGGATCGGGAGGGTTGAAGGCCATGGATCACTTGAAGAGCAAAAGAAACTTGGAGAAGAAGCTTCGAATTCAAAAATGGCAGAACTTCCAGAAATTGAGACGGTGAAGAAGAAGTGAATAATGCCAGGGTTTTAGCATTTATAAGCAAAGGGACAACTGGATGGATTCGATCTTGACCGTTGAAGACGAAACGATTCAATCTTGATCGTCGAGATTATGGGGACGGTACGGAAGAGACATTGGTGACGTAATGAGTGCTTTTTCAGAAAGCAGCAGTCACGCCGGTTCGAGCGTCGTTTCAAAATCCCCAGCATTTAATGCTGCAGTAACCGAGGAGTCTCCTCGGATTTGGCAATTTCCCATAGAGTCCAATAGGGCCCAAGGCAATCATGAGTGAGAAGCTCTGTCATTCGATAATTGCGCGCAAGACAAAAGCCTCCGATGGCAATATCAGGAGGTATGGACATAAAAGCCTCCGACGGTGAGGTCGGGAGGTCTGGAACTGGAAGACACGACGGACTGCAAGTCCCCCATGTCTTAAATGATGGGTTTCGATGTAATCGTTAGCCCCGTTAACAGTCAATAGACGGCGAGTAAGTCCAGTGGGCCTCGTGAAAGGCCTGGAAGGCCCAGAAGCCCAGTACGAAGGGTCCCAACTTTAACAGTCTCGATATATGAGCTGAATGCTCCCAACAAGAAGCCTCTGAGTAGGCCTCGATATGCCTTTGTAAAGGCCCCGATAATAAAGCCCCGCGGAGGCTGGACCTGTCTCGTGAGACAAAGGGTCCTGGGTGGTGACCTAGAATGAGATAACTCTGGAGTCCCCGACAGGAGTTGGGACTTGTGATCAGAGGATAAGACCGAGAAACCCGCCTACTAGATAGAGTAGTGGGGAGACGGTTAAGATATAGATAAACCTCCCCCGAGATACGCAGGGCGTGCCCGGGATACTCGGAGAGTGGGCAAGATACGCGGAGCGTGGGGCGAGATATACGGAATCCCGAACGAGATATGCAGAATCGTGGGTAAAACTGCCAGGCGCAGTCTCAGGTAACTGAGACTTCCCCTCCTATATAAAGGAGGAAGTTACCTCAGAAAACACATTCTCTAATACGAACTTAGATTACTGCTTACCACCCCATTGATCACATACTCATTTAGGCCTCGGAGAGGGATTCTGGGTCACCACCCAGGTCATCCCCTTTTGCAGGATTACGCGGAGCCCAGGAGTTCAAGCTTCCCGTCAAGAACGTAACGGAGCTTCGCCCGTGATCCAACAACGGCAACTCCCCCTCCCCCCCCAGAAAATCGTCGATCTCCCTAGAAGGTCGTCAACCCGGAAATTCGTTGACCCCCCCTCCAGATGGTCGTCAACCCGGAGAGTCGTCGACCCCCTAAAAGGTCGTAAACCCATAAAGTCGTCGACCCCCAAAGGTCGTAAACCTGGAATGTCCTCACCCCTGAAAGTCATCGACCCCCTAGACAAGTCGTCAACCCGTAAAGTCTTCGACCCCCTAGAAGGTTTTCAACCCGTAAATACGTAGACCCCCAAGTAGGTCGTCAACCCGGAAAATCTTCGACCCCGCAAAAGATCGTCAACCCAGAAAGTCGTCGACCCCCCAAAAAGTCATCAACCTCCCAAATAAAAAAGTCGGCATCAATTATCATCAACAACAGATGACGACCTGCTTGTCACATACTTAGAATAAAATCATTTCTCTTAAGGAAGAAGAGGTGGCAGCCTGCTTGTCACCTACTTAATAGAAAACTCTTCATCCTAAGAGAGAAGAGGCGGCAACATGCTCGTCACTTACTGACACATTGCCCCTATTAGGTTACAATTCAAGATAATCTAAGGTCGAAAACTAGCAAGTCAGGACCATCAAAGTCGGAACCACGAAGTAAACTTCGACGACCATTTAGATCCTAAATAAAGAGATAAAGACAAAAGGCCGACACAATCATTTCAAGGAATGGCGACAATCAAGACAACATTCAAGCAAATGGTGATACCTTTCGACAAAACTCTTCCTCTTAAGGAATGGGAGGAGGCGACGACCCAGCACTCATGAAGAGACATAAAAATAAAGACAAAAGGTCGGCCCATCCTTTTCAAGAAATGACAGCAACCAAGACAACATCCAAGCAAAGGGTGACAGCTCTCGACAAAACCCTTCCTCTTAAGGAATGGGAGGAGGTGACGACCCAACACTCGTAAAGAGACCCTTCCTCTTAAGGAAAAAGGGCCATGTGGAAACCTATTTTTCACCTTCTATATGAATAAACTTTCTTCCCTAAGGAATGGTGAGATGGAAAGCAAGTTATACCGAATATATTAAACCTCTTCTTTTAATTGAACAATGAGGTGGCGACCTGCTTGTCACCTGTTTCTGCCAACACATGAAGAAACCCATCACAAACGGTAGCCACCATTTAAATTCGGTAGAAATTTCCTATAAATACCCTCAAATAGTTTCATACACAGTTAATTATTCTCATATTCCATTACTGACTTTAGCTTCAGAGTGGAATTAGGGGAAAATCCCCATCGCCTTTTCAGGTTAACGCCACAAAGCTCCACAAAAGAAACTAATTACCCGGTGGGTTGAGATAGACACCTAAGAGAGCAAACTAAGACGACTTCCTGAAATCCATATCCGAAAGCTAGGGCCTGGCGATCATTGATCCAACATCTGGCGCCCTCTGTGGGAGGACATAAAAAAGTCATGACCCTATTGAAGAAAAAGAAGATAGGAGTAACCGCTTTGGTGGAAGATGTATTATGGATGGATCCCACTAACTCCAAACAAGTTGATGGAGAAGAAGGGAGAGAACCTCCTCCACACAACAATGACACTACCAGTGAGGAACAACATCCTCAATCCGAGCCACATCCAAACATGGAGGAAACAAGATCAGCTCCCTTAACTGTCCCGCAAGAAGTGCTGGAAGTATTCACAACATTCTGGAATCAGGCTCAGCCTGGGGCTATCCCTGTCCCTAAGGAGCCAGCACCGGAGGCATCTCAGCTAGAAGAAGAAGCTTCAAGCATAAAAACCACAGGGACAAAACATCTAATCCAAGGAGAAGTGAAAAAGGTGATGATGGTTGACACTCAAGCCAAATAGCCAACATTATTTACGTTGGGTCAAGTAGAAAAGTTATTGGAGAGAAGGAAAAAGGGATCTGGGACATGTTAGCCATCAGAGATCACACCTCTTGTTCCCAGTGGGAGTGTTGTTCCGAGTGGGAGTATTTTCCTAGTGGGGGTGTAGTTCAAATTCAAGATGGGAATATTGAGCCTAGACATAATCAAAGGCATCGAACTTCTCCTAAGAAGTATCCCATCGAGAATGGTGAATTATTTACCCTGACTTCAGTTGATGAACCAATAACGGCTAAGCAAGCATTGGATGGACCTCAAGCGTAGTAGTGGAGGAAAGCAATGTCGGAAGCGATTACCTCTATGAAAGCCAATTCGGTGTGGTCGTAGTTGATTTGCCTGCTAACCGCAGAGCAATAGGGGCTAAGTGGGTTTAGTAATTGAAACTCACTGTTGATGGAAACGTTGAGTGCTACAAAGTTTGATTGGTTTCGAAAGGATATACCCAACCCACGGAGTGGACTTTGATGAGACATACTCACCGACTGTGCGTTACATCACCGTTTGGGCTATTTTGGCCCAGGTTTCAAGCCTCAATTTGGAGCTGCACCAAATGAATGTTAAGACTGCATTCCTTCACGGAAACCTGGAGGAAGAATTCTATATGGAGCAACCAGAGGGTTTCGTTACCCCTGGAAACCACGTAAATTTTGTAAAATCCAAAGATCGATATATGGTCTTAAACAATCGTCCCAGCAATGGTACCGTAAGTTCCACGAGGAAATCGTTGGCAACGGATTCGTGAATCTTCACGAGGATCCCTGCGTGTACACTAAGCCCATATGTTATCTTGACGTTATACGTCGATGACATACTCATTTCTGCGAACGACGTGAGTTATTTAAATGAATCAAAGTCCTGGCTGTTGGATTACGAGGCTAAATACTACGGAAAATCAAATGGGGTACATGCTAGTAATCAGAATTAAACAACAGAAGATGTGCACACACCTTAAACGCTTTCCGTAGTCCCAAGATCTTGCTGAGGGAGTTCTCGATCCATCGGACGGAACCCGTATAGGTTCTTGTTAAGGAAGCCCTACGCGGTATAGTCTCCACAATAAAGCCTCTGATCGATTCTTGGCAGGGACAGATCTTCGGAGTGTTTGCTCAAAGCAAATTTGCACACCTTTGGTGAAGGGGTTAGGTTCGGCCGAATATGGTGTTTCTATGGAGGAGGGATTTCTCTCAAATTGCCACAAAGGAGGAATTGTGAATTGCCCTAATATAACACCTAACACTCCCTATTTATAGGAGGAGCAAAGTGGACAGAAGTCCACTTTGCCCACTCCTAATATTCGGCCAGCCTAGTGTATAAGGGAGGCCCAATTTTGGGCCTTTCATGTCCATTGAGATTTGGGTCTAGCTCATTTTCCCTAATGTGACATTTACCCAATTGTCTCAGGTAACATATACATATTAATGGACTTCCGTTTACGGCGCCGAATCACCATATGCTAACACTAGCTGGCATCTGTTTTTGAGATGAAGGACATGGGAGAAGCCACGTACATCATAGGCATTAAGATTGCTAGGGATAGGGCTGCTCGTAAACTATGTCTTTCCAAAGAAGCCTATATCAACAAATTTTTGAGAAGGTTCACTCTCCAAGATGCCAAACTTCAGGATATGTCGGTCGTGTATGTGTGTGCGCTGTCGAAGCTTGATGGCCCGAATGACCAGGCGGAGCATGAATAGGTGAAAAGTGCAAAGTACCTCAGTATGGTTCGTAGTCTAATGTATGTCATGCAATGTAGTAGTCCTGATATTTGTTACACTATGGGCCTAGTAGCACGTTTCCAATCAGACCCTGGATATCAACATTTGCGATATGTTAAACGAATTATTTGATACCTAAAAGGTACTGCCAACTACGGACTGGGCTATGAGGGTAGAAAGCTAGAATTGACTGGGTTCGGTGACGCCGACCATGGTGGCGATCTGGATGATCGTAAGTCCACCTCAAGAGGAGTATTTCTCCTTGCTAACGTCGTCATTTCATGGATGAGCACGAAGCAATCATGTATCGTGCTGTCCACGATGGGATCCAAATCCGTGGCCCTCTCTAAGAATGCACATGAAGCTACTTTTGACTGCTCTGCTTGACGTCGAGGACGAGACTAAGCCTGTGAGGATTTACTCTGATAGTCAAGCAGCGATTGCAGCAGTTAAGATCAAAAGTACCATAATAGAACGAAATACATTGATATTAAATATAATTATGCGAGGAGTATGGTAGAAGAAAAATTGATCACATTAGAATACTTATCATCTGAGAGTATAGTGGCAAACCCATTAACCATACCTTTAAGCATGGAATTTTTCGAAAAGCATGTTAAAATGCTTGGACTGCGCAAGGTTTAGGAGGATTATATTGTGTCAATAACATTTTGAGATTTGAAGTAATATTCGAATGAAAGAATTACATCGGATTTTACGGTCTATAAATTAGTCGTTGGAGTGTAAAACCTCCCAATAAAACATGTCAAATGTGGGCCAGCCTCATCACACAAGCTCGGTCATCTTGATGGAGGAGAAACCCCACCATGTTAAGACCGGCTAAGAACCATGGTGTTTTCGAAAGATAAACCTGGTTAAGCAAAACGATTAGGGTAACACAACATGATCTTCGTTTTGTGTATCGCCGTGATGAACTCAGTTCATCGGAAACCACATTCTAGACCAGATGAAAATCTACGATAGCATATGAAATTTCTCATTCCTGACAATATGTAAGTTCAGGTTATGCTATCGACGGTACTTCATACTGCGCGTGCACGTTCGACCATGGGGTCAAGCTCGGTTGCGGTAGATAGAATCCTCGCGATTCGGATGGGCACAAACTTCTTCACCTAGAGCGTGTGAATGATCCCGGGTGCCTTATGAAGGAGCACCCGAAGTATCCTTACGATATCAGAACTCATATCTAAGGTCAAGCTCAATGGTTGCTTCCAGGCGTACGAACGCAGTGCTGAACAAAAAGACCTAGTGACCACGTTTTGGGAACCGGTTGAGTTTGACTGAGGGTATGAGCAATGGGGATGGTCAAGTTCACCTGTAATTCTCCTACTCTTATATTCACTAGGTGGCCGCCAACCGGATATTAGTTGAAGCTTGTGAATACTTGTGCGGATCCTTAGAGAAGTATGTAAGCATATGGTGATGGGCGCCGTAAATGGAAGCCCATTATATGTATATGTTACCTAAGTTAATTGGGTACATGTCACATTAGGACATTGAGCCATACCCAAATCCCGATTTGAGAGACCTAAATCCCCGGAAGGTTCTTCTATGCATCGCCGCAAGAGATTAAGGGAAGATGTAGAGGAAACGGGATCATCATTTTGGTCCTCAAACGAGAATCCAGTGTGATGAACACCAGCGATAAAAGTACATTAAATGTCTCGTTTAGTACTCCTGATGCTCTACCTTTATCTCTTAAAGCTTCGTGGATGATCTGGAATTTATGCCATTGTGGTTATTTCTCTTATTGTTCAACTTATGTTTGAATTTTGGTTAATAATGTTTCTGATTCATTGAATAAAGTAGTTACCGTTCGATTCGAAATGAGTTATGCTTATCAAGATTAATCGACTCGGTTAAGAACGGGATCGATCCGAAATGTAACAAAACCAAAGTAATAAGGCTATTTGAAATGGCCGAATCAAAAAAAATCCATCCAGCTTCTCCTACATTTAATTCTTTGGGTAAAATTATAATGCCATTAAAATCCATTGATTGCGTTGCTCAAAGAATGAACCGATTAAGATACTTTCTCAATTATTAGTACTCCGTTAAATGAAATAATTAGTAATAATAATCATGTACAAAACCGATTGGATTAAATTTAATTAAGTTCAAAAAATGAAACGATTTAACCAAGGGTTAAAACTTCGGTAAATAGCGCTACGCGCATGTGGACCTCGAAAAACGGAACACATCGTTTCAAAATACGAGTTTAATGAAGAAATGCTTTGAATGATTAAGTGCTTAATTTTCGTTTGCATTCCTTCGCAAATAACTTACTGATAACGTTTACATCGGAAAGAAGTATGCTTCATAAGCTACCACGACCTTGTAAAAGTATCAGCTAACGCATATGGTGAAAACCCAAGATGCTCAGTTTGGAGATGGGATGAAATCCCTGAGACAAGTTTGCAAACGAAGAAGGATGAAATCGGTTAAACGATTTTCCTTCCAAACGCCTTGAACGATAAGTCAGGCTAGGCATTCAAATCAAGTGACGCACACTTCAAGAAGCACAGTTCAAGAACATAATGTTAGAGTCAATTTATCGGGCGTTCCCTATGGGATGAAGAGGATGACTCACATGTAAGTAAACTGTGTTCCAATAAAATCGGTAAGACACGTCGCCATAAAAGCTAAGGAATGATAATTAGTTAAAATCATATCATCGTGCGACATTAAATTACGCACTAAACACGTGTTTAGGACAAGAGCATCTTACATATGTTAGCATATGGTGACGTGGCGCCGTAATTGGTAGCCCGTTAACATTAAGGATATTATCCAAGATAATCGGGTAAATGTCACATTAGGTTAATTGGGCTTGACCTAATTCCTAATTGACATGGGAGGCCCTAAATTAGGCCTCCCCTCCTTAATGTGTGGTTCGGCCGGACCTAGTCCCACATTGGTTGGAGTGGACTTTTGTCCACTCCACCAATCCTATAAATAGGGGACTCACCTAAGGGGTTTTACACATCAATCTAATTAAGAAGTACCTCCATTGAGAAACTTGAGAGAAATCCTCTCACCCCTTAGTAGTGAAAATTCGGCACCATCATCTCAGTCCGAGGTTCTGTCCCCGTTGAAGAATCGATCAGAGGATTTGCTGTGGAGCTTATACCGCGTAGGACTTCTTCTCACGAAGAACTTGTACGGGTTCCGCCCGGAGGATAAGAACTCCCTCCACATCATTCTTGGGCAGGAAAGCTATTAAGGTATGTGTACATTATTCCGCTGCGTAGTTAGATTACTTGCATGTACACGTTTAGCATTCCGTAGTATTACGTCCCCGTAATCCAACAGTAGTATCAGAGCCTGTGTTAGAAGTTCTTAATTTTTTTTTGATAACTGATGTTCTTGAATTTTTACAAAAATCGAAATTTTTTGTTTATGAACACCAAAGTATTTTCGAAAATTTAAACAAGAAAACATGTGTTTGATCTTTAAAAACTTAAAATTTTCGGAATTTACATGTTTTTATAGATCAAAACCGTAAATTTAGTTTAAATTTGAGTTTGATGTTCATGATCTTCAAGAACACGATGAGTTTTATCAAGAACACTTTTTGGATTTATGATCATGATAGAGTTTGATCTTAAAATTTGACAACTTTTCCAAGTAGACATGTTTGTGCCGAAAACCCTAGGGGTATTTTAGGTAAAAAAAATTAATTTTCTTGGCCACCAAGTAGTTTAAAAATCGGCACAAATATAAAAAAGATATACATTGCCATATTTTAATTTTAATTATTGGTAACAACATATCTATAAGTTGGAAATATGGATAGGTTCACAATATAGTATTGAAATATATATTAACTATCAATATATATAGATAATAGATAGGGTTAATATATATTGATAGATTTAGTTGCTATAAAAGATTAAGAAAATATATTGTCTACATATATTTTAATCCCTAAAGATATATGTAACAATAATTATATATATATATATATATATATATATAAGAATGGCCGAAATTTTTATATATATGTTTATATTGTTAATTGATTTACATCTTAAGGATAGAATCTTGACAATATTTATATATATGTTTAAATATGTGCCGAAGTATATATATATATATATATATATATATATATATATATATATATATATTAGCAATATTAGAAATTATTTTATATAATTAATATTTCTTAGTGGCTAAGTTAAGTTTTTAGTGGATTTTAAAACCCTACTAAGCCCACAAGATATATATCGGTCGAACCCTAGGGTTTATGGGCCGGTCCAATTGCTAAACCGGAGCGGGTTAAACCAATTCGAGTTTTCTTAATCGGGTGGACCTTTTTCGGGTCGGGTCAAACCAGAGCAATTAAGTAGAACCTAACCAAACCGGTTTTGAGTGATGAACCGAACCGCTATCTTATTTTATTGAACCATTTCAGATCAAACCAGATTTTAAAATTGGACCGACTCGAACTGGATTTTTAAAATGGACCGAACCAAATTTTAAAATTTTCGGAAATTTTAAAATGTTCAATAAAATAGGATGTCAAATTTTAAATCCAAAACGTTTTCGAACTTTATAATTAGCCTAAACAGTGCTCTTTTGCGTTTTTAATACGTTTTCGGTTAAAACCCTAATGCCTGGTTACGATTATGGGGATGGATCTCGGATATGCATGTTTTTTTGGATTGGATTAAATTAGCGGGCTGAATTGCAATTGTTTACTTTCTGCAACATATATTAGAACCGTCGTCTTGACTTAGTCAAGCTAGCTGGAGAATATATATTGCGAGCATTGAGCTCTGGGATTTAAATATATTGATTGTGCAATCAGATAGACATGCTATGCTGATTGAAAGTGCCTAGAATCCATGTCTAGAAATTTCACATGATTGATTGTAAGCATGAATTGCAAAACAGCCCCTAATATTTACAAAACGTTTTCAAAACCGAAAATTCCAGTCGCCAATTATGCATGATGTGTGCGGAAGTTGCATGTTTTGACACGTATGCTAGAATGTTCAGGACTAAAAGCATGTGATAATTTACTTTACGTAGAATTATGTATGCTAGGAACATTAGACGCATGACGCGTAAGCATGTTGTTTGGTTTGTTCGATATTTATGGCGTGATATAGTGTTATGCATGCGCAAATTATCGGATAATTATTTTAAATTAAAAGGGCCTTGGGAAAGCCAAGATCGGGTATGCTTATTTGAAAATTCCCGTTCCGGTAATTTGCAACATAATAACAGTTTTCAGAAGACTGATCTATTGGATTGAAAACGACAATAGTGTAAACTCTTTTCACAACACCCCCTTCCCTCGGTTTACTGGCGGTCGGTTTGGTTTAGTGACTGAATGATCACTATTCGTCGTATTCCATCTTAATAGATAATCCGATGTTTGCAATTCTATCAAAATGTTATTGTCTCCCTAACTTAGCATAGTTATCAATGTGTTAGTATCGATGGCTGCAACTAGCAATGTCATTTCCCAGTTAAAAAAGGGAATAAGGTTGAATAGTAGTAATTATAAGATATGGAATAAACGATTTAAGATGATAATCTCTGAAATAAGAGGTCTGGATCATCTGACCACAAAACAAACTAGGCCTGAGGGAGACCTCACAGAAGAGCAAAAGACATTCTATGATGAATGGGATGTCAAGGATCATGATGTTCGGTCCACCTTGTTATCTATGCTGGAAGATGAGATACTCTATAGGTTTGATCATTTGGGAACTGCCAAAGACCTCTGGGATGGTCTTAAGGAAACATTCAGTGTTTACACCATAGCCCAAAAGTGATCGTTAAACATCGCTCTTGACTCCTATAAGATGAACCCCAAGCATACTACGAAGGATCATGTTATGCATGTGTGTAACTTGATCGCTGAACTCAAGGAAGCAGGTGAAAATCTGTCTGAGGAACAACAAATCAATTACATGATCCGCACTTTGCCCGACTCTTGGAGCATCGTGAAAATGAGCCTTACCCATGCCACCCATCTCGACACCCTCGAGAAGGTGCAAGTTCATCTTGAGCTGGAGGAGGATAGACTCAGGGCTGAAAAGTCCAGGTCTGAAATGCATATTGCATCCTCCGCGCCAGCCGAACAAAAGGGGAAGCGCAAGAGAAAGGTCAAAAGTCCTCAGAATAAAACTGAGAAGTTTGTGGCAAATAAACGCCAGAAGAAGTTTAAACACAAACAAACTGGTGGCAAGAAAAGGCAAGCAAAACAAACACGCAAAGAGGAAACTCGAACGTGTTTTAGGTGTGGTGTGAAAGGACACCTGGCTGCTGCCTGTACCAATCCTCCTAAGGTACGTAAAGAGAAAAGACGATGAAATTAGTCATTCTCTTCCGCTTCTAAACACTCGAGAGTAATTCATTTTCCTTTTGAATTACAAAACCGAGAAACATAAGAAACAACCTGATCGAGGATGCCCCAGAAGAATAAAGATAGAATGAGAAATTTTTATCTTTAAATTGCTAAAACTTCTTGACTTTTATTTTCAGTTTGAGATACTCTTAAATAAGTTCCGTAAAGGAACATATTATTTTTCCTAAGTATTTGAGAATATTTAAGTTGAGTATTGAATTTATCATCGTTCGTTTTAATCGTATTATTAACGTTATTCAACACATTGCTAATACATCCTTATTTGTTAAGTACTCCATTAAATATTAAGTATCCCAATTAAAATGTGCATGATAATCCAATTTGATTTTAAACTTGGAAACTAAAAAGATTTTGAAACCATGGACTATACCTGATATAAGGCGCGTTGCGCATGTCACCTCGAGAGACGGGACATATCGTTTTAAAAGTACAAATTTAATGATGAAGTGTTTTAATAAATGAATGCTGAATTTTCGTTTGTAATCCTTTGGAAATAACACATTGATGACTACCGTGGTTAGAAGTATGCTTTAATGCTACTAAGATCGAGTAGTACATCAACTATAGCATTAAGCAAGAGCTCAAATGCATAGTCCATGAGGTGGATAAGTCTCTGGATGAGTTAACAAACGAAAGGAAGTACTCAGTAAAATGACACTCCCACTATAAGCCTTTAATGAAAAGTTTGGCTAAGCAATCATATTATTAAATACTTCGAGAAACATAGTTTAAAATAACATTATGTTAGAACTCAACATTAATTGTTCCTACGGGACGAAAAGTTGATTCATATTAATGTAACACTATGTTCTAATAAGATCGGTTGACGCGATACCATAAAAGCTAAGAAATGATACGGGTAAAACCTTATCTTAAAGTAGCATTAATTTGCGCATTAAACAAGTATTTATTAAGAGTACGGTCTACTCTTAAAAGATACAAGTTTAAAATTAGCTTGGATTAATAGTAACGTGGTCGAACATGACACATTATAAGAATTTGAGGATAGATTTCCAATGCTTTGCGGAACGAAACGAACATAGTACTGATCGAATCAATAAATGGTTAACGGAGATTCTCAGGTCCTACTTACTTCGAGTGGGAGAATGATATAGCATTAGTAAATGCATTAGTGAATGACATGTTAAATGATGATGGAAACATCCTCATAATAAATCTAGTGGGAGAGCTCACTCCCCCTCACATAATCATCACTAAATGCTAATGCAAATCAATTCGGACCTAATAATCATAATGCTGAGCTAATACAACTGCCCATTATTCCTAGTGGGAGGGAAACAACCAACTTGGTTCCAGATCCCAGTGATCAAGGAATAAATCTCGGAGGTAAAATCCCGAGACCAAGAGGTCATTCTAAGGAAGTTGTATATCAAAGTTCAAGCATCGCCATTGTTCCCAGTAGGAGTGATGCTTTGAAAAGAAGCATCATTCCGAGTGGGAGTAACGATCATGCTATAGATGGAATAACGAGCCTAGACATAGTCAAAGGCAATGAGCTTCTGTCAAAGAAGTATCCCATCAAATGAGACATTCGTTCATGAACCAGTGATGGTTCAGCAAGCAATAAAATAACCTCAAATGAGGGAATAGAGGAAAACAATGGAGGATGAAATAAGCCTTAGTATAAATAACTTCGGTTTTGGTCTTCAGTTGATTTACCTGCTAACCAAAGAGCTAGAAAGTGAAATTTTAGAATTCAATACTGATGGAAAGTCGAGTGGTGCAAAACTCGAACGATTGCGAAAGGATATACCCAAAATTCACGGAGTTGACTTTGATTAAACATACTCACCAACTGTGCGTTATACCACAGTTAGGGCCATCCTTGCCCTTGTTGCATGTCTCGATCTAGAGCTGCACCAAATGGATGTTCAGACCGCATTCCTCCATGGAAACCTGGAGGAAGAGATCTATATGGAGAAGCCAGAGGGTTTTATTACTCCTGGCAAAGAACGTAAAGTTTGCAAACTCCAAAGGTCTATTTACGGTCTTAAACAGTCGTTTCGGCAATGGTATCGCAGATTCCATAAGGAAATCGTTGGAAACAGATTTGTGAACCTTCACGAGGATCCCTGCGTTTACACCAAGACCTCCGGATCTAAGTATGTCATCATAACCTTATACGTAGATGACATACTCATTGCTGCGAACGATGTGAGTTTCATGAACAAATCAAAGTCCTGGTTAGCATCAGCATTTGAGATGAAAGACATGGGAGAGGCCACGTATATCTTAGGCACTAAAATTGCCCGAGATCGTGCGGCCCAGAGATTGTGTCTGTCTCAAGAATCATATATCAACAAACTGTTGAAAAGATTCAGAATGCTCGATGCCAAACCCGTGGATACGCCGGTTGTGTTCGGGTGCGCGCAGTCAAAGAGTGATGGCCTGAAGAACCAGCAGGAGCGTGAACAGATGAAGAATGCAGAGTATCTGAGTATGGTAGGAATTCTAATGTATGCCATGCTCTGTACTCGGCCGGATATCTATTACGCTGTGGGCCTAGTAGCAAGATTCCATTCAGATCCTAGTTATCAACATCTAAAGGCCATGAAACGAATTATAAGATATCTGAAAGGTACTGCCGACTATGTTCTATGCTATGAGGGCAAACATATAGAATTGACCGGTTATAGTGACGCCGACCACAGTGGCGATCCGGATGATCTTAAGTCCACCATAGGAGGGTCCTCCTTGCCAATGCTGCCATATCATGGGTAAGCAAAAGCAATAATGTGTCGCGCTTTCCAATATGGAATCGGAATTCGTTGCCATCTCCAAAAACGCACAAGAAGCAGTCTGGCTGAAAAGGCTTCTTACTGCATTAATTGGCACTGGCAAGAAGAGTAAACCTGTGAAGGTATACTCCGACAGTCAAGCAGCCATTGCAGCAGTTAAGAATCCAAAATACCATAGTATGACCAAACATATTGATGTGAAATACAATTATGCTAAATCTATTCTGGAAGACAATATAATCTCTTTAGAATTCTTGTCCACAGACAATATGGTCGCGGACCCATTGACTAAGCCATTACGTAGAGAGATTTTCAAAAAGCACGTAAAACTGCTTGGATTATGTAGGGCTTAATAAGTGGCTTGTATAAGTGATGGAATTTTGACATTTGAAATAATATTTCGATTGAATAAAAGAATTTCAAATTGAGTATATGATCTATCGACGTCATAATGATAAATAACATCGGATTTTACGGTCTATAAACTAAGTCGAAGGAAGAGGTAAAATTCTTCCACCAAAATTATGTCGAATGTGAACCATGCCTCGTCACACAGGCACGGTCATCTTGTAGGAGAGGGGGACCTCTACCACAACAAGATTGGCTAAGAACCAAGGGGATAAACCTGGTTAAACGAAACGATAACTTTGTCACGCTTACAACATGACTTAGTCTTCATTTTGTAAATCGCCGTGTTGGACTCTGTCCATCATTAAATTCACATTCAGGGCTAGAAGAAAGATTATGCGATAGCATGATTGACATATCCCATCCCTGGCTTGTCCAGGTGTGCTATCGACACGTGTTTCATACTGCGCGTGCCATGTTCGACCACGGGGTTATGCTCGATTGTGCTAGCTAGAATCCTTGTGATCAAAGGGCGCATACTTCTTTACCTTGAGCGTGTGATTGATCCCGGGTGTCTTATGAAGAGGCACCCAAAGTATCCTCAAGGACTCATAACTTATACCTAAGGTCTGCCTCAATGTTCGCTTCCCGGCGTACGAGCGTAGAGGCAAAGAAAACGGCCAAGTGACCACGTCTTGGAAACCGGTTGAGATAGACTAAGGGTATAAGCTATGGGGATGGTCATATTCACCTATAATTCACCGACTCTTGTGTTCACTAGGTGGCCACCAACCGGATAATAGTTGAAGGTTTTGAACACTTGTACGGATGCCCTAGAGAAGTATTCCTATGTGGAAAACTGGGCAATTGGAGAATTATCAGTTGACCAAGGATACAGTGCGGTACATGTTTTATTTTTAACATGATTGATTTACGAAAGGGAATCAACGTTCTGCGGGCGCCACAACACTCCTAACATATGAGTTGCACGATGCCCGTCGTATCCGCCTGTCGCACGGTAAACCTCGTATGAACTATTCGGAGACGGAGACAATGACTGAAGACTGAGACATTGATGCTATTGGATGACAATACATTAACAGGAACCCTCCCATTCCGGCGAGTGGGAGCTGTTAGCATATGGTGACGTGGCGCCGTAATTGGTAGCCCGTTAACATTAAGGATATTATCCAAGATAATCGAGTAAATGTCACATTAGGTTAATTGGGCTTGAGCTAATTCCTAATTGACATGGGAGGCCCAAAATTTGGCCTCCCCTCCTTAATGTGTGGTTCGGCCGGACCTAGTCCCACACTGGTTGGAGTGGAATTTTGTCCACTCCACCAATCCTATAAATAGGGGACTCACCTAAGGGGTTTTACACATTAATCTAATTAAGAAGTACCTACATTGAGGAACTTGAGAGAAACCCTCTCACCCCCTTAGTAGTGAAAATTCGGCACCATCATCTCAGTCCGAGGTTCTTTCCCCGTTGAAGAATCGATCAGAGGATTGCTGCGGAGTTTATACCGCGTAGGACTTCTTCTCACGATGAACTTGTACGGGTTCCGACCGGAGGATCAGAACTCCCTCCACATCGTTCTTGGGCAGGAAAGCTATTAAGGTATGTGTACATTATTCCGCTGCGTAGTTAGATTACTTGCATGTACACGTTTAACATTCCGTAGTATTACGTCCCCGTAATCCAACAACCTACTCTTAGAAAATACCTGTTTAAAGCTTTTGAAAATGGTACCATGGTCGAATATGAGACATTACATCACTTGAGGACGAATTTCCAATGCATGGTCAGTTTTCAAACTGATGTAGTCTTGATCAAACTGGAGCAGGATAACACTGACAATCAGGTCCCACTTAATTCGAGTGGGAGAGAGATTTGAACCGGCAACTCAAGTGAATGACATGGTAAATGATAATGGAAACATTTTCATAATAAATCCAGTGGGAGGAATAAACCCTACCACATGAGATCATTGTTGTCGTAGAGACAAATCAAGTAGAACCTGATAGTCATATTTTTTAACCAAGATTGCCACAACTGCCTAGACTACCCATTGTTTCCAGTGGGAGTGATCCGACCAACTTGGTTCCAGGTCTTAGTCACCAAGGAATTTATCTCGAAAATAAAACCCCGAGACTAAGAGGTCATCCAAGGAAAGTTGTAGGCCACAGTTTTAAAGCACTGATCTTGTTCCCAATGGAAGTGATGCTCCAATAAGAGGCATTATTCCGAGTGGGAGAAACGTTCAGACTTAAGATGGGAATGACAAGCCTAGACGAAAGTCAAATGCATCAAAGCCATTGAGTAGGGTGATAACCTCACTTAACAAATGTTGATAAGCATTGGAAAGACCTCAAGTGGGGAAAATGGAGGAAAATATTAAAAGAGAGAGATCAGTTAAATGAAAGCCATTATAGTCTATAGTTGATTTACCTGCTAACCACAGGGGCACAAGGATAAGGTGAGTCCTAAAAGAAGGCTCACCACTGATGGAACAGGTTAGGCAATACAAAGCCCGACCAATTGCAAAAGGATATACCCAAATTCACGGATAGGACTTCGACGAAACATACTCACCGACTGTGCGTAAAACCACGATTAGGGCCATTTATGGTCCTAGTCGCAGCACTCGATTTCGAGCTGCACCAAATGGAGCAACCAGATGGTTTCATTACTCCTGGTAACAAACGTAAAGTTTGTAAGCTCCAAAGGTCCATCTACGGTGTTAAACAGTCGTCTCGGCAATGGTACCGCTGATTCCACGAGGAAATCGTAATAAACGGATTCGTGAATCTTCACGAGGATCCGTGCATGTATTAAAAGACCTACGAGTCTAAGAATGTCATCTTATTTGAGATGAAAGACATGGGAGAAGCCACGTACATCTTAGGCATTAAAATTTCTAGAGATCGGGCTACCCGGAAATTATGTCTGTCTCAAGAAGCCTATATCAACAAACTGTTGAAAAGGTTCAGATTACAGGATGCCAAACCCGTGGATACCCCGGTGGTGTTTGGGTGCGCACTGTCAAAACGTGACGGCCCCAAGAACCTGGCAGAATGAGAACACATGAAGGGTGCAGAGTATTTAAGCATGGTCGGTAGTTTAATGTACGCCATGCAATGCACCCGTCCGGATATCTGTTACGCCGTGGGCCTAGTAGCACGTTTCAATAAGATCCTGGCTATCAACATTTAAAGATAGTAAAACGAATAATTCGTTATCTGAAAGGTACTGCCGACTGCGCACTGTGCTATGAGGGAGAGATGTTAGAATTGACCGGTTACAGTGACGCCGACCATGGTGGCGATCTGGATGATCGTAAGTCCACCACAGGATGAGTGTTTCTTCTTGCTAATGCCACCATTTCATTGACGAGCAAGAAGCAAACCTGTGTCGCACTGTCCACGATGGAATCGGAATTCGTAGCCCTCTCCAAGATCGCACAGGAAGCGGTCTGGCAAAAAAAAGCTTCTTACTGCGCTGCTTGATGGCCATGTCAGGAGTAAACCTGTGAATGTGTTCACTGACAGTCGGGCAGCCATTGCGGCAGTAAAGAATCCGAAGTACTGTAGTAGGACCAAACACATTGATGTGAAATATTTTTATGCTAAATCTATGGTAGAAGACAATATAATCACTTTGGAATACTTTTCCACTGATAACATGGTTGCGGACCCATTAACTAAACCACTACGCGGGAGATATTCGAAAAGCATGTAAAACTGCTTGGATTGCATAGGGTTTAAAAGTGGCATGTATCTGTGATAACATTTTGATAATTGAAAGTTACATTTTTTAAACGAAAGAATTTCAAGGGAGTTTATGATCAATCGACGTCATAATATTTGAATACATCAGATTTACGGTCGTGGGAGGATGCAATCCTCTGCTAAAACTATGTCGAGTGTGGGCCTTACCCAGTCACACAAGTACAGTCATCTTGCGGCGGAGGGAGTCCTCTACCAAGCAAGATTGGCTAAGAGTCAGGGGGATAAACCTGATAACACAAGACGATCATCTAGTCTCGAAGTAACTCGACATGATCTTCGTTTTGCAAATCGTCGTGATGAACTTCGTTTGTCATTAATCCACATTCTGAATCAGATAAGAATCTGCGATAGCATGATTGACATATCCCAATCCTGTCAACTTAAACGTTAAGGTGTGCTATCGACGCGTGCTTCATATTGCGCGTGCCATGTACGACCACGGGGTCACAGCTCGGTTGTGCTAGATAAGAATACTCGTGATTCTAGCAGCGCAAACTTCTTCACCTCGAGCGTGTGATTGATCCCGGGAGACCTATGAATAGGCACCCAAGGTATCCTCACGGACAAAGGAACTCATATCTAAGGTCAGGCTCAATGTTCGCTTCCCGGCGTACGAGCGTAGTGCTGAACAAAAAGGCCCAGTGACCACGTCTTTGGAAACCAGTTGGGTTTGACTAAAGATATGAGCGATGGGGATGGTCAAGTTCACCTATATCTCACAGACTCTTGTATTCACTAAGGTGGCCACCAACCGTGTATTAGTTGAAGGTTATGAATACTTGTACGGATGCCTTGGAGAAGTGTTCCTATGTGGAAACTAGGCAAAAGGAGAATTATTAGTTGACCTAGGATACAGTGCGACACTATATAAATGTAGTTTATAACAGGTTGATTGGAAAAATGGGAATCAATGTTCCGCGGGCGCTACAAAACTTCTAACAGATGAATTGCACGATGCCTGTTGTGTCCGCCGATCGCACGCCAAACCTTGTATGAACTATTTTGAAGCAAGGGAGAGATCAAAGGAGTGAAATGTTGATGCATATTTGGAGGACTATACATTAACAGGCACCCTCCCATTCCGGCGAGTGGGAGCTGTAAGCATATGATGATGGGCGCCGAAAATGGAAGCCCATTATATGTATATGTTACCTAAGTTAATTGGTTACATGTCACATTAGGACATTGGGCCAGACCCAAATCCCAATTGACATGAGAGGGCCAAAATATAGGCCTCCCTATACATAGACCGGCTGAATTATAGGTGTTGGGTTATGATTGATTAAACTCGTCATTAAGCACAAGAGTCGAGTACGTTCAAAGGTCAGGGAAAGAAGAGTCGTCGACCTTTCTAACTCATCTTAACGAGATAGGGAAGAAAGGTCGACGACAACTTATGAAAAAGTCGACTTCCAAAGTACGACTAACCGCCACTAGGAGAAACCTTCCTTCGAAGGTAAAGACAGGTGGCGACCTACTTATCATTATCATCAGAAGAGACCTTCCTTCGAAGGTAAAGACAGGTGGCGACCTGCTGGTCACTATCATCAGAAGAAACCTTCCTTCGAAGGTAAAGACAGGTGGTGACCTGCTTGTCACTATCATAAGAGGAAACCTTCCTCCGGAAGTAAACACAGGTGGCGACCTGCTTCAATCGTTATCAGAGGAAACCTTCCTCTAGAAGTAAAGACAGGTGGTGACCTGCTTAAAACACCTGCTAAAGGAAACCATCCCAGTTAAGTAAAGATGAGGTGGCGACCTGCTTGTCACCTGCTTGACCGACTCTGAAGAGAAACCCCCCAAGGAGGGTAACCGTCATATAAAGTCGGTAACTTATCCCTATAAATAGGGACTATTTCTATTTACTTCATTACATTCAGTCAGTTCTAAATACGTTCTTATATTATTACTCTCAAATCCATTACTGACTTAAGCTTCGGAGTGGAATCAGGGGCCATCCCCACCCCTTTTTCAGGTTCTCGCCCCACATAACCTCTTAGAGGAAAACTTAGCGTTCGAGAGAGCTAAGTCCGAGGCGATACTTGGAAGTCCATTCCCCGAAGTTCAAGGCCACGTCATTTTGATCCCAACAATAGGTAAGGGGTGAAGTGGACATTTATTCACTTTACTCCTCCAATATATATTGGGTGTTAGGGGTTTTATTAGGTTAATCCTTAATCCTTCCTTGGAGATTTTTTAAGGAGAAAACCCTCCCCCCATAACACCCTGAGTTCGGCCGAACCTACCACTACCAATGGTGTGCCAATTTACCTTCAAGCAAACACTCCATAGATCCGTCCCCTGCCAATAATCGATCTTAGGCTTTGATGTGGAGAATATACTCCATAGGGCTTCCTTCACAAGAACCTCTACGGGTGCCGACCGGAGGATCGTGAACTCCCTTCTGCAAGGATCTTGGGACTACGGACTACTTGTGACGTATGTGCGAATCTTCCGCTGCGTAATATCGATTACTAGCATGTACCATGTTTTTAGTATCCGTAGTGATTACCCCCCGTATTCTAAAAAAGTGTTCCTATGTGAAAACTAGGCAATTGGAGAATGACAGTTGACCAAGGATACAGCGTGGCACATATATGTTTACAGGTTGATAGCATGTTAGGAATCAACGTTCCGCGGACGCTACAACACCCTTAACCGATGAGTAGCACGATGTCTGTTGTGTCTTCCGGTCGCACGACAAACCTAGTATGAACTATTCCGAAGCAGGGCTGGATCGAAGAAAAAATGTTGATGTATTGGTCGACAACATATTAACAGGCACCTTCCCATTCCGGCCAGTGGGAGCTGTTGGCATTTGGTGAATGGGTCGCCGTAAGAGGAGCCCTTTAATATAAGTCCAACACCTAAGTAATTGGGTAATGACACATTAAAGATTTTGGGCTATGCCTAGAATCTCAATTGACATGAAAGGCCAAAAATTGGGCCTCCCCTTTACATAGTAGGCCGGCCGAAACTTGTGAGAGTGGTGAGGTGGGTTTTTCCCACCTCCTGTTATAAATAGGGGATGTCAGGATTTCTTTAGGGTTAATCAGTTCATGAGATAATCACCCATTCTCCTAAGTGTTGAGATAAAAAATATCTCCTCCCTATTACCCTAAGTTCGGCCGAACCCTATAGTGCTTGGAGGTGCCAAATTACTTAAAGCAATTACCCCAGAGATCCATCCCTGTGAGGAACCGACCAGAGGCTTTGTTGTGGAAATCATTCTGTGTAGGTGATTCCTTAACAAGAATCCTTACAGGATCCGTCCGGAGGACCGTGAACTCCCCTCAAGACCTTGGGTCTACGGAAAGAAAGAATTGGTATGTGTCTATATTCCCCTGCGTAATTAGTTTACCTAGCATGTACATGTGTTTTTGCCTGTAGTAATCATCCCCTAAATCCAATATATATATATATATATTCTTAGCCAAAAAATATATGTATATTTAGTTACCAAATATATATTTTGTCTTAACAAATATATCTACACCCATTAATTAAGGAGGTTAAGAAAACTTTACCCCCAAGCAATATATAATTTGGTCGAACCCTACTAGTGGAGCACTCTTAGTGGAAATTAATCCTTATAGTTAATGAGCAAGCTCAATTGGCCATAAAACCTCTATAATTCGGCACACCATATAATTATTAGGGTTAATTGTTATAATTAACTTACACCTATAATTGGATTTGGTTAATGGGCTACCATTAAGGGCTGGCCATAATTTTTCTGTCACTTCGTAGACTTATAAATTCCACATAGCGAGAGTATCAGCTCTATGGTGTAATTTACACATATAACTTACGTTACGTCCGTAATTCTAATTATATTTGGTTTCTCACCTTAGTACCGAACCCATTATAGGTTTCAAACCTTTTTCTTATTTGTTCCTAATGTTGGTTAAGTTACATACATCTAGAAATGCAATATTTAATATTTAAACAGGAAAATTCAGCAACCATGTAACTGAGAGAAAATACGTACTTGCGCATGCACCGATATCATAAATGAACTTTTATAAAACATGAACTATTTCACTAGATTATTTAACAGCGGCCAAACATCTAATTATGCGAATGTTTCATAAAGAAATGATTGAATTCTATCAATAAGAACTTTATTTTCATAACCATTTTATAGACATTCTGATATGGGTCTGCTCAGCTAGTTATGTTCTTATTGACGATCTCGATTATGCAATTATAAATTTGTGGAATCGGTTTAGTCAAACAGACTTAAAGGATGCGTTAAAATGCTATCATTTATCAGCTACGTACCTGAGGAGGATTAGTCCAAGAAGCAGCCAAATGGCCTTTTAAGCCATACCTAAAACACCTTCGAGTTTCAAATTTTTGGGCTTTGTACTTCTTGCTCTTGCCCAGATTTTGGACCATTTTATTTTTGTTTCCACTATTCGAATCCTGGGGATCTTTTACCTTGAAATTGTTCCCTTTTCCTCTGTTCCCTTTTCCTATGTTCCATCGCTTCCCTTTCTTCTGTGAGGACGATGTTATCAATGTTGGATTACGGGGACGTAATACTACGGAATGCTAAATGTGTACTATTAAGTAATCTAATTACGCAGCGGAATAATGTACACATACCTCAATAGCTTTCCTTCCCAAGAACGTTGTGGAGGGAGTTCTGATCCTCCGGTCGGAACCTGTACAAGTTCTTCGTGAGAAGAAGTCCTACGCGGTATAAGCTCCACAGAAAATCCTCTGATCGATTCTTCAACGGGGACAGAACCTCGGATTGATGTGCACCGAAAATCTCAACTAAGGGTGAAAGGGTTTCTCTCTAGTTCCTCAATGGAGTGACTTATTAATTTGATTGATGTGTTAAACCCCTTAGGAGACCCCCTATATATAGCATTGGTGGAGTGGACAAAAGTCCACTCCAACCAATGAGGTACATGGTTCGGCCGAACCATGCTAATTAAGGGGGAGGCCCAATTTTGGGCCTCCAATGTCAATTAGGGATTGGGTCTGGCCCAATTAACCTAATGTGACAATTACCTAATTAACTTAGGTAATTTCATTAACATTGACGGGCTACCAATTACGGCGCCACGTCACCACATGCTAACAGCTCCCACTCGCCAGAGGGTGCCTGTTAATGTATTGTCATCCAATAGCATCAACATTTCAGTCTTCAGTCATTGTCTCCGTCTCCGAATAGTTCATACGAGGTTTGCCGTGCAACCGGCGGATACGACGGGCATCGTGCTACTCATCTGTTAGGAGTGTTGTAGCGCCCGTAGAACATTGATTCCCTTTCGTAAATCAATCCTGTCAAAAATAAAATATGTACCGCACTGTATCCTTGGTCAACTGATAATTTTCCAATTGCCCAGTTTTCCACATAGGAATACTTCTCCAGGGCATCCGTACAAGTGTTCACAACCTTCAACTAATATCCGGTTGGTGGCCACCTTGTGAACACAAGGGTCGGTGAATTATAGGTGAACATGACCATCCCCATAGCTTATACCCTTAGTCTAACTCAACTGGTTTCCAAGACGTGGTCACTTGGCCGTTTTCTTTGGCTCTACGCTCGTACGCCAGGAAGCGAACACTGAGCTAGACCTTAGGTATAAGTTCTGAGTCCGAGAGGATACTTTGGGTGCCTCTTCATAAGACACCCGGGATCAATCACACGCTCAAGGTGAAGAAGTATGCGCCCTTTGAATCAAACTGATTCTAGTTAGCATAACCGAGCATGACCTCGTGGTCGAACATGGCACGCGTAGTATGAAGCACGCGTCGATAGCACACATGGACAAGCCAGGGGTGGGATATGCCAATCATTCTATCGCAGAGTCTTTCATCTGCCCCTGAATGTGATTTTAATGATGGACAAAGTCCAACACGTCGATTTACAAAATGAAGATTAAGTCATGCTATAAGCGTGACCAAGTTATCGTTTCGTTTAACCAGGTTTATCCCACTGGTTCTTAGCCAATCTTATTGTGGTAGAGGTTCCCCTATCCTACAAGATGACCGTGCCTGTGTGACGAGGCAAGGTTCACATTCGACATAATTTTTGGTGGAAGAGTTTTACCTCTTCCTATAACTTAGTTTATAGACCGTAAAATCTGATGATATTTATCATTATGACGTCGATAGATCATATACTCAATTTGCAATTCTTTTATTCAATCGAAATATTATTTCAAATTTCAAGATGTCATCACTCATATAAGCCACTTATTAAGCCCAACGTAATCCAAGCAGTTTTACGTGCTTTTCGAAAATTTCTTTACGTAATGTCTTAGTTAATGGGTCTGCGACCATATTGTCTGTGGGCAAGTATTCTAAAGCGATTATATTGTCTTCCACAACTGATTTGGCATAATTGTATTTCACATCAATGTGTTTAGTCCTACTATGGTACTTTGGATTCTTAACTGTTGCAATGGCTGCCTGACTGTTGGAGTATACCTTCACAGGTTTGCTTTTCTTGTCAGTGCCAATTAATACAGTAAGAAGCCTTTTCAGCCAGACTGCTTCTTGTGCGTTTTTAGAAAGGGCAACAAATTCTGATTCCATAGTGGAAAGCGAGACACATGATTGCTTCTTGCTTACCCATGATAAGGCAGCATCAGCAAGGAGGAAAACTCCCCCTGTGGTGAACTTACGATCGTCCGGATCGCCACCGTGGTCGGCGTCACTATAACTAGTCAATTCGATTTGCCTGCCCTTATAGCACAGAACATAGTCGGCAGTACCTTTCAGATATCTTATAATTTGTTTTACGGCCTTTAAATGTTGATAGCCAGGATCTGATTGGAATCTTGCTACTAGGCCCACAGCGTAACAGATGTATGGCCGAGTACATAGCATGGCGTACATTAAACTTCCTACCATGCTTAGATACTCTGCATTCTTCATCTGTTCACGCTCCTACTGGTTCGTCGGGCCATCACGCTTCGACAGTGCGCACCCGAACACAATCGGCGTATCCACGGGTTTAGCATCGAGCATTCTAAATCTTTTCAATACTTTGTTGATATATGATTCTTGAGATAGACTCAATCTCCGGGCGGCACGATCTCGGGCAATTTTAATGCCTAAGATGTACGTGGCCTCTCCCATTTTTTTCATCTCAAATGCTGATGATAATCAGGACTTTGATTTGTTCATGAAACTCACATCGTTTGCAGCAATGAGTATGTCATCTACGTATAAGGTTATGATGACATATTTAGACCCGGAGGTCTTGGTGTAAACGCAGGGATCCTCGTGAAGATTCACAAATCCGTTTCCGACGATTTCCTCGTGGAATCTGCGATACCATTGCCGAGACGATTGTTTAAGACCATAAATAGATCTTTGGGGTTTGCAAACTTTACGTTCTTTGCCAGGAGTAATAAAACCCTCTGGCTGCTCCATATAGATCTCTTCCTCCAGGTTTCCATGGAGGAATGCAGTCTTAACATCCATTTGGTGCAGCTCTAGATCAGACATGCAACAAGGGCAAGGATGGCCCTAACTGTGGTATAACGCACAGTTGGTGCGTATGTTTCATCAAAGTCCACTCCGTGAATTTGGGTATATCCTTTCGCAACCAATCGAGCTTTGTATCGCTCGACTTTTCCTTCAGCAGTGAGTTTGAGTTTCAAAACCCACTTAGCTCCTTTTGCTCTACGGTTAGCAGGTAAATCAACTAAAGACCATACCGAATTAGCTTTCATTGAGGCGATTTCTTCTTCCATTGCTTTTCTCCATTCTTTTGCTTGAGGTCCTTCCATCGCTTGTTTAACCGTTACCGGTTCATCAACATACGTGAGAGTGAAAATCTCTCCTCTCTTAATAGGATACTTCTTGGGAGAAGTCCGTTGCCTTTGACTGCGTCTAGGCTCATTTGTCCCATTTTGAGTCTGATCCATACTCCCACTGGAAATAATGCTTCGTATCGGAGCACTACTCCCACAGGGAATAATGGTGTTACTAGAGCTTTGAGCAACAACTTTCCTAGGACGACCTCTTCGTCTCGGGATTTCACCTCCGAGATTAGTTCTTTGATCGCTAGGACCTGGAACCGAAGTGATCAATCCGCTCCCATTTGGAATTATGGGAACAATAGGTAGTTGTGTGACATGATTATCGGTTTCAACTCTCGGATTCCCAGCAATAATGATTTGTGTTAGGGGATGAGTCAGCCCTCCCACTAGATTTATTATGGGGATTGTATCCTCATTAACCGAATCACTTGTTGCTGTGTTAAATCTCCCACTCGAAGAAAGCGGTACCTGAGAATCCTTGTCATCTTGTTCTAGTTCGATCAAGACCTCGTCTGTTTTTATTTCTCGAAGCGACGGAAATTCGTTCTCAAGAAAAGTGACGTCTCTAGACTCATGTTCATACACATTACCGTTCTCAACGGCTGACACAAATACATAACCTTTTGAGTTCTCAAAGTATCTGATGAAGATACTTTTGAGTCCTCTGGGGCCTAACTTGCCAAAACGGCTGTCAGTTGTATGTGTGTAAGCCGCGCACCCCCAAGGTCGCAGCTTGGTGAGATTTAACTATCTACCAGTCCAGAGTTCATACGGTGTTGTGTTAACTGCTTTTGATGGGACAAGGTTTACTACATGAGTAGCAGCAAGCAACGCATATCCCCAATAAGAAATTGGTAATTGTGCTTGTGACATCATGGTTCTTACCATGTCAAGGAGAGTTCGATTACGACGTTCAGCCACACCATTTTGCTGTGGTGTGTTGGGGATCGTCGTTTGACGGGCGATCCCACGTTCTTTGCACAACTTATCAAACTCATTAGAGAGATATTCTCCACCTCTATCGGTGCGTAGGTTTTTAACCTTTCGCTCCTGTTGATTCTCTTTGTGCTTTAGAAAGCTTTTGAAGCAATCAATTGCTTCCGATTTACGAGTAATCAAATGAGTAAACCCGAATCGGGTGTAGTCGTCGACGAAAGTTACGAAGTATCGCTTTCCATTTCTAGCAGGTACGTTCATTGGTCCACATAAGTCTGAATGGATTATTTGTAATGGAAATTTGGCTCGTATTGCTTCACTGAATGGCTTGCGGGTGGATTTTCCAGCTAAACAGTCATGACAAGTGTGTTTTACCACATTGTTTGTTCCGGGAAAAAGCCCTCGTTTTGCTAACGATTGAACTATGTCGTAGCCTATATGTCCAAGCCGCGAATGCCATCCGGTCGCGTCAGTTTCTACTTCTTTGGAGGACATTGCATACATTCTATATGAATTTACATTTCCATGCAAATCCATGATAAATAGACCGTTATAAGAAAAGGCATATCCAAATAAAGTATCCCCTTTATTTATGCGAACTAAGGATCTCTCAAATGATAAAACAAAGTTCTTATTCATAAGAGCAGAAACAGAAACAACATTCCTACAGATTCTAAGAGCATAAAGGAAATTTCAAGAATTAAGGATTTTCTATTGCCCATTGGCAATTTACAAGTCCCTATTCCTATGACTTCAACTTGTGAGTTGTCGCCAATGAATATCCTTTTAGAATCCTTCGGCAATCGTCTAAACTTGGCAAATAGTTCTTTATCGCTGGCTATGTGGTTCGTTGCACCTGAATCAAGAATCCAAGATGGATTTGAGTCAGTTAACATGACAGTTGAGGAAACTAAAGCTTCCTCTACATAACCAAAGTCGCATACCTTCTCAGGGTGCGATCTGCTGGAACCTGCACCATCGCTTATTCGGCGTGGGCTCGAATTCCCGCATACTATCTCAGATTTTAATCTGGGACTGCCTTGTTTAGGCGTAGTCAACGTTTTACTGTCGACCGCCTGTTGTTTCTTTCCCTTGTTCCTGAATTTCCTTTTCTTACGACCAGCTTGTCCTGCCACTTTCGGTTCTTTCGACACTGAAGTTAATCGAGTTTCTTCCATCTCGATTAGTTTCAGGACAGATACAAGATCAAGCACGGAACTGCTAATAGTCAATATGGCCTTGGTTGCTCTCCAAGACTTCGAGAGTATCCCTATTATGGCCTGAATTTTATCCCATTCAGCCATTTGACTGTCATCTTCCAATGGTTAGAATAAGCGAAGGAGACCGCATACTTTTTCAAGTATGCTTTTACTGTTGTTGTTCAGACAGGTTTCTAATGTTCGTATAAGTGGGTGCAGTGTAACCACCATGCCACTTCCATATTTCAGAAAGAGAGCATCCCAGATGTCCTTTGAAGTCGGATCATCCTTATATATGTCATAGAAATCCTGTGACATTTCAGACAGTATCATCTCCTTAGCCTTCTTGTCATCTTGCTCCCATTGAAAATGGGCGAATGCTAGATCCTTTGTTAATCCGGCATTCGGAAAATTCATGGTCATTTGAATGTGGTCAATTAGACCATGTCCTTCCAATATTGTAACGACGCGTTTGCTCCACGAGTCGTAATTCGTCTCAACTAATAGCTCAGATGATAATGCCATATATTCATTGATAACAATTCAAGGTTGGGAAGACAACAACATTTTGATAGAATTGCAAACATCGGATTATCTATTAGGATGGAATACGACGAATAGTGATCCTTCAGTCACTAAACCAAACCGACCGCCAGTAAACCGAGGGAAGGGGGTGTTGTGAAAGAGTTCACACCATTGTCGTCTTCAATCCAATAAATCAGTCTTTTGAAAACGGTTATTATTTAACAAATTACCGGAACGGGAATTTTCAAATAAGCATACCCGATCTTGGCTTTCTCATGACCATTTTTTATTTTGTAAAAATTATCTGATAATCTACGCATGCATAATACTATATCACGCCATAAACATCGAACAAACCAAAACAACATGCTTACGCGTCATGCGTCTAATGTTCCTTAGCATACATAATTCTACTTAAATTAAATTACCACATGCTTTCACTCATGAACATTCTAGCATACGTGTCAAAGCATGCAACTTCCGCATACGTCATGCATAATTGGCGACTGGTATTTTCAGTTTTAAAAACGTTTTGAAAATATTAGGGGTTAACTTGCAATTCATGCTTACAATCAATCATGCAAAATTTCTAGACATGGATTTTAGGCAATTTCAATCAGCATAGTATGTCTATCCTATTGCGCATACCATATATTTAAATCCCAGAGCTCAATGCTTGCAATTTATTATCCAGCTAGCTTGACTAAGTCAAGACGACAGTTCTAATATATGTTGCAGAAAGTAAATAATTGCAATTCAGCCCACTAATTTAATCCAGTCCCAAAAACATGCATATCGGAGATCCATCCCCATAATCGTAACCAGGTATTAGGGTTATATCCGAAAACGTGTTAAAACGTAAACCCTAAGAACATTGTTTAGGTTAAATTTTAAAGTTCGAAAAAATTTTGGATTTAAAATTTGACATCCTATTTTATTGAACATTTAACATTTCCGAAAAAATTTAAAATTTGGTTCGGTCCAATTTAAAATCCTGTCTGAGTCGGTCCAATTTTAAAAATCCGGTTTGGTCTGTAACTGTTCAATAAAATAAGATTGTGGTTCGGTTCGTCACTCGAAACCGGTTCGGTTTAGATTCACTTAGTTACTTTGGTCCGACCCGACCCGACTAGGTCGACCCGATTAAGAAATCCGTATTGGATTAACCCTTCTAGTTTTGCAAATTGGACCGGCCCGATAAACCCATTGGGTTCGGCCGAAACATTTCTTTTGGGCTAAATAAAGTTTTAAAGTCCACTAAAAACTTAACTTAGCCCACAAGAAACATTAATTATGTAATTAAGATGTAAATCAATTAACAATATAAATATATATATGTAATTTTCGGCCAAATATATATATATATATATATATATATATATATATATATATATATATATATATATATACATATAATTAATGTCAAATATATATTTAGGGATAAAATATATAGACAATCTATCTTCTTAATCTTTTTAAGTAACCAAATCCTATCAATATATCTTTATCCCTATCTTTTAGCTAAATATATTGATAGTTTATATATTTTACTATATAATGTGAACATTTCCTTATCTTTCCAATTTATTGATATATATACTGATACCACTGTTGAATTACGGGGACGTAACACTATGGAATGCTAAACGTGTACTAGTAAGTAATCTAAATACGCAGCGGAATAATGTACACATACCTCAATAGCTTTCCTGCCCAAGAACGTTGTGGAGGGAGTTCTGATCCTCCGGTGATCGGAACCCGTACAAGTTCTTCGTGAGAAGAAGTCCTACGCGGTATAAGCTCCACAGCAAATCCTCTGATCAATTCTTCTACGGGGACAGAACCTCAGACTGATGTGCACCGAAAATCTCAACTAAGGGTGAGAGGGTTTCTCTCAAGTTCCTCAATGGAGGAACTTAATAATTTGATTGATGTGTTAAACCCCTTAGGAGACCCCCTATATATAGCATTGGTGGAGTGGACAAAAGTCCACTCCCACCAATGTGGTACATGGTTCGGCCGAACCATGCTAATTAAGTGGGAGGCCCAGTTTTGGGCCTCCCATGTCAATTAGGGATTGGGTCTTGCCTAATTAACCTAATGTGACAATTACCTAATTAACTTAGGTAATTTCCTTAACATTGACGGGTTACCAATTACAGCGCCACGTCACCACATGCTAACAATCAATGCCTAAGACTGGGTCTTGACCAAAGTTTTATCCGCCTTTGATTTATCATCCTGAAATTCAATGTAACTACGCATAATGCTTCCGTATTGAGTTTTTGATTTATCATCCTGAAATTCAATGTAACTACGCATAATGCTTCCGTATTGAGTTTTTCAGAATGGGCCAGCTGCATCCTCATGGGTTCATATGAGTCTGCAGGAGATAGTATTATTGCACAAATTTTCTGTTCCTCGGTCTAAATTTGACCTGCCTCTTGCAGCTCGACTATCATTCTGACATGTGTCCCATATGCTGCCTTATGGTGTACTGGGGATTCATCCTGTTTGATTCAAGTGCAATGTTAATGGAGCAGATTTGTACTTGCGTGTATACTCTAAACTTATTTATCAATGCATACAAGATGTCATCCTCCACCAAGGCCAGCAGAATTGCACGGACTTCTCTATCTTTGGCATCTATTATGAAAGGCGGCTATTTCAGGGGTAACATCTCCCTCAGGACATTCATTTTTACAGGTGTTAGGTGGGGTCCACTTTTCAGTACATCTACCGCCATGCGGGCTCGTACGTTCCATATCTAACGATTCTATCCGTTCAATTTTATCCATTCAGCACAGCAATAACATTTCTTGTCGCAACCATTCTAACCACACTATCAACTCTGTACTCATGTTCCAGTCTGCAAGTTAAAATATTAGAATGAACAAATACATGCATTGGATATCTAGGTGATGGATTACGATCACTAGAGTTTGTTTACTGTTCTTTACCGAAATCACCAGTACCTCCCAATAAAATGAAATAAATTACATTAAACTCCGTAAATTTTTGTAATCCCCACCTAGATCGATCTTTCTAAACATTTCAACTTAAGTGAACCAGAATGAAATCTAACACATTCTCTGACCCAAAATTCGTCTCTAATTAGGGTTTGCATATTATCACTAACCAAGAAAGCATTCATAATTATCTAATAGCAAATTATCGTATTATAGCAATAAAGTCCATCTAACATGCATAATACATTTAAATTAGGTTCATCACTTACTACTACCCATTCTGTAAAATTTTAAACTTAAAGGGAAAATTTTAAACTTTTTCAAACTTTGGGGACAAATATGTGTAAGCATATAGTGATGAGCGCCGTAAATGGAAGCCCATTATATGTATATGTTACCTAAGTTAATTAGGTAAATGTCACATTAGAAAATTGGGCCAGACCCAAATCTCAATTGACATGAGAGGCCCAAAATATGGGCCTCCCTTATGCATAGGCCGGCCGAATTATTAAGGTGGGCAAAGTGGACTTTTATCCACTTTGCTCTTCCTATAAATACATAGAGTTATGGGATTTTTATGGTTAAATCTTTAATCCTTCTTTAGAGTTTTTTAGAGAGAAAAACCCTCATCCCCACACTAAGTTTTGGCCGAACCACATCAACACCAAGGGTGTGCCAGTTTGCCTTCGAGCAAACATTCTGGAGATCTGTCCCTTGCCAAGAATCGATCAGAGGCTTTGTTGTGGAGAATATACCACGTAGGGCTTCCTTCACAAGAACCCCTACGGGTGCCGACCGGAGGATCGTGAACTCCCTCCTGCGAAGATCCTAGGTCTACGGATAACTGTAGAGGTATGTGTGAATCTTCCGCTGCGTAATTTCGATTACTAGCATGTACCATGATTTAGTTTCTGTAGTGATTACTCCCCGTAATCTAACAGTGGTATCAGAGCCTGTGTTAGGAGTTCATGATTTTGATAAATTAGTTCTCTTCAAAATTTATAATTTTGGACCGGAATTTTTAAAGGGATTTTAAAATTTCGAATTTTAAGGTTTATGATGGTCCGAAATTTTCATGATGTTCTTAGGTAATTTGATGTTCATGATCTTCAAGAAAAATATGATATTTATCAAAATTAAACATAGGATTGTAGATCTTATTAAAATTTGATCTTAAAATTTGACCAATTGTTCCCAATTTTGGGTTTTTTGCCGAAAACCCTAGTAATTTACAATATAAAATTTTTAATTTCTTGGTCACCAAGTAAGGAATATCGGCCAAAAAATTTAAAATTATATTGTTTACCATATTTTAATTTTATTCTAGGTAACAATATATCTATAATTGGGAACATTAGGATAGATTCACATTGATATATAGAAATATATATATAACTATCAATATATCTAAATATTTAAATAGGTTAAAGATATTATTGATAGATTTTAGTTACCCAAAAGATTGAGAAAATATATTTTTAATACATGTTTCTCTATTTAAGATATTGTATAGATGTATGCCGAAATTTATATATATATATATATTGTTAATTGAATTAATATTAAAGATAGAATCTTAGCCATAAATATATATATGTTTATAAGGTCTGAAATTTATATATATATTATTAATATTAGAAATTATTTTATATAGTTAATGTTACTTGGTGGCTAATTTAGATATTTTTTAGACTTTAAAACCCTACTTAGGCCACAAGTGAACATTTCAGCCCAACCTACTATATTTTAATTATTGGGCCGGTCCAATATATCAAACCGGGACAAATTTAAATCGAACCGGGTTTTCTCAATCGGTTCGACCTAATCGGGTCGGGTCGGACCGGGGTAACAAAGTGGATCTAACCAAACTGGTTTTGTGTGTTGAACTGAACCCTATTTTATTGGACCGGTTCGGACCGAACCATATTTTAAATTTAAAACCGGACCGAACCGAACCGGACTTTGTCGGACCGAACCGAACCGGATTTTCCTGACCGGAACGAACCAGATTTTCTGGACCGAACCGAACTGGACCAAACTGGACTGAAATTGACTGAACAAACCGTATTTTAAAACCGAATTCAAGTCAATTAAAATAGGGAGGTCAAGTTTTAAAATCCAAATGTCTTGAACCTTAATAGGCCTACACAGTGGTCAAGGTTTGCTAACCTTTATGCATTGTTTCGATTATGGGGATGGATCTCGGAGATACAATTTTTGGGACAAGTTAAATTAGTGGGCTGAATTGCAATTGTTTATTATTCAATATATATTTATGCATGGTTAGAAATGTTGTCATGACTGAGTCAAGCTAGCTGGATATTGCATATTGTGGGCGGAGCCCTAGTTAAATATATGGAATGCGCACTAGGATAGACATGCTGTTATGGTTGGAAATGCCTAGGATTCATGTATAGAATGTTGCGTGATTGAATATAAGCATGAATTGAAAATCAACCCCTAATGTTTAAAATTATTTTAAAATCGAAAACCAGTCGCCAAATGTGTATGATGGATGTGAATAATACAAGTTTGACAGGTATGCTAGAATGTTGAGGATGTAACCGCATTTGATAATTTACTTGGAAGTAAAATTATATATGCAAGCATGAATTCCTCAAAACATTAGACGCATGACGCGCAAGCATGAGTGTGGTTTGTATGATGAATGTTACTGGCGTATGATAATTTACATGGATAGTAGAATTATATATGCATGAGTGAATTCATCGGAATATTTTTCCAAAATAAAAAAGGGCCTTGGGAAAGCCAAGATCGGGTATGCTTATTTTAAAATTCCCGTTCCGGTAATTTGCGATTAAAACCGTTTTAAAAGACTGGTCTATTGGATAGAAGACGAAGGTAATGTGAACTCTTTCACAGCCATCTTCCATTGGTTTACTGGTGGTCGGTTGGTTTAGATGACTGAGGAATCATTATTTGTCAGATTCCATCTTAATTGATATTTGATGTATGCAATTCTTTCTCAAAATGCTATTGTCTCCCTGATTATGCGTGATTATCCACATGTTTAGTAACGAATTACCGCATAGATGACATCATCTTGTGCTAATGAGCTTTTGATTGAGAACAAGTACGACTCGTGGAGCAAGCGCGTCAGTGCACTGTTGGAGGATAATGGCCTTATAGGTCACATTCAGTAGTCCATGAGCTGCCCAGATGGTGGTCTAACCAAAGACCTAGCATTTGCCAATTTTCAATGGAAGAAAGATGACAAGAAAGCAAAGGAGATATTGCTGACTGAGATGTCTTAGGAATTTCATGATGAGTATAAGGATGTTCTGATTACTAAGGACATTTGGGATGCCCTCTTCCTAGGATATAGAAACGGCATGGCAGTAATTCTGCACCCACTTATACCATCAATGGAAGAAAGCTTAAACAGCTACAGCAAGAGTGTACTTGAAAAGGTATACGATCTCCTTGCCATGTTGAGACCACTGGAAGAAGAAGGTCAGATGGGTGAATGGGATAAAACTCAAGCTATCATCGGGGTCCTCCCAAAATCTTGGGGAGCATCCAAGGCTTTACTGACTGCCAGTGGTTCTGTGTTAGGTCTTGCATCGGTGCTCAAATTCATCGAGATGGAAAAGGCTCGACTGAAACCAGTACCGGGACGAGCTGGGTAAGGAAAGAGGAAGATGATGTACAAAGGAAAGAAACAACAGGCTGTCAACGGTAAAATGTTGACAAAGCCTAAACCAGGCAATCTCCGACTAAAATCAGAGATAGTCCGCGGTAACTCTAGTCCACGCCGAATAGGCGAAGGTACAGGGTCCAGCAAATCGCATCCTGAAAAGGTATGCGACGTTGGTTGTGTAATGGAAGCTCTAGTTTGCTCTACTGTCCTGTTAACTGACTCAAATCCTTATTGGATTCTTGATCAGGTGCGACAGACCACATAGCCAACGACAAAGGACTGTTCGCCAACTTTAAACGATTGCCAAAGGATTCTAAGAGGATATACATTGGCGACATCTCACAAGTTGAAGTCATAGGAGTAGGGAACTGCAAGTTGTCTTTGAACAATGGCAGGACCATGCTACTTGAGAATGTCCTTTTTGCTCCTAGAATCCGTAGAAATAATGTTTCTGTTTCCGCTCATATGAATAGTAATTACATTTTATCATTTGATAAGAACTTTGTTCGCATTAATAAAGGCGATGTATTCTTTGGGCATGCCTATTCCTCTTATGTTCTCTCTTTATCATGGATTTGAATGGTAGCATAGATACGAATAGAATGTATGCATTATCCTCCAAGGAAGCAGGGACTGATGCAGCCGGATGGCATGCGAGGCTGGGACATATAAGCTATGATAGGGTCCATCCATTAGCTCGGAGAGAGCTTTTTTCTGGTATCAGCAATGTGACTAAACTCACTTGCCATGATTGTCTAGCTGGAAAGTCCACCTGCAAACCATTTGGAGAAGCTCAACGAGCCGTTGCAGTTGATTCACTCAGACATTTGTGGACCAATGAGTGTAACCGCTAGGAATGGGAAACGATACTTCGTAACTTTCATTGACGACTTTACCCGTTATGGGTTTACTCATTTGATTACTCGTAAATCCGAGGCAATAGATTCCTTTAGAAACTTTCTAAACCTCGTAGAGAATCAACAGGAGCGAAAGGTGAAAACCCTACGCACTGATAGAGGTGGGGAATATCTCTCTAATGAGTTTGATAAGTTGTGCAAAGAAAGAGGGATGGCCCGTCAAACGACAATCCCCAACACACCACAGCAGAATGGTGTGGCTGAAAGTCGTAATCGAACACTCCTATACATGGTCAGAACCATGATGTCGCAGGCACAATTACTGATCTCCTATTGGAGTGATGTGTTATTGACTGTCACTCATGTAGTAAACCTTGACCCAACTAAAGCGGTAGACACAACGCCATATGAGTTGTGGCATGGAAATGAATTAGATCTCACAAGATTGCGACCTTGGGGTTGCGCTGCCTATACACATACTACTGACAGCCGTTTCGGCAAGTTGGGACCCATATGACTAAATAGTATCTTTATCAGGTATTCAGAGAACTCTAAGGGTTACGTATTCGTGTCAGCTCAAGAAAATTGTGGCGTGGTCAAACATGAATCTAGAGACGTAACTTTTCTTAAGGACGAATTTCCAACGCTTGAAGAGATTAAAACAGATCAGGTATTAACTGAACTGGAGCAGGATATTATCGATGATCAGGTCCCACTTACTTCGAGTGGGATATTTGAACCGGAAACTCAAGTGAATGACATGGTTAATGATAATGGAAACATTTTCATAGTAAATCTAGTGGGAGGACCAAACCCTACCACAATCACTATTGCTGCAGAGACGAATCAAGTTGAACATGATAATCATGTTGTCGAACCAATACCACAACCACCGATACTACCCATTGTTTCCAGTGGGAGTGTACCGACCAACTTGGTTCCAGGTCCTAGAAGGAATTAATCTTGTAGGTGAAATTTCGAGCACTGCACTTGTTCCTAGTGGAAGTGATGCTCCGATTAGAAGCATTGTTCCGAGTAATGTTCAGAGTCAAGATAGGGGCAACGAGCCTAGACGTAGTCAAAGGCATAGAACTTCTCCTAGGAAGTATCCCATCGAGAGAGGAGAAATCTTCACTCTAATATCTGTTGAAGAACCAGTGACGGTTCAACAAGCGTTGGAAGGACCTCAAGCGAAGGAATGGAGGAATGAAATAGAGGAAGAGATCTCATCAATGAAAGCCAATTCGGTATGGTCTTTAGTTGATTTACCTGCTGACCGCAGTGTTAGATTACGGGGATTAATCACTACGGATACTTAAACAAAGTACATGCTAGTAATCGGAATTGCGCAGCGGAAGATTTGCACATACCTTTAAGATGATCCGTAGAACCAAGATCTTCTCAGGAGGGAGTTCACGGTCCTCCAGTCGGGACCCTTAGAGGACAGATCTCTGGAGTGTTTGCTTGGAAAGCAAATTGGCACACCCTTGGTGAAGCAAAGGGTTCCGCCGAAACTACTAGTGTGGGGAGGGGGGTTTTTCTCTCTATAACACTCTAATGAGGGAATTGTGATTAACCCTAAAAATCCCCTAACACCATGTATTTATAGGAGGAGCAAAGTGGACAAAAGTCCACTTCGCCTACACCTAGGTTTCGGCCGGCCATGCATAGGGGAGGCCCATAATTTGGGCCTCTCATGTCAATTGGGATTTGGGTCTAGCCCAATTACCCTAATGTGACATTTACCTAATTTCCTTAGGTAAACTACACATATTATGGGCTACCAATTACGGTGCCCATCACCATATGCTTACAGCCCCCACTCGTCGGAATGGGAGGGTGCCTATTAATGTATTGTCGTCCAAATGTGCATCAACGTTTCACTCCTTCGATCTTCTCCTTGCTTTCGAATAGTTCATACGAGGTTTGCCGTGCGACCGGCGGATACGACATGCATCGTGCTACTCATCTGTTAGGAGTATTGTAGCGCCCGCGAAAAATTGATTCCCTATTCTCCAATCAACCTGTTATAAACAACATTTATACTGTACCGCGTTGTATCCTAGGTCAACTGTTAATTCTCGTTTTGCCTAGTTTCCACATAGGAACACTTCTCCAAGGCATCCGCACAAGTATTCACAACCTTCAACTAATATCCGGTTGGTGGCCCCCTAGTGAATACAAGAGTCGGTGAATTACATGTGAACTTGACCATCCCCATCGCTCATATCCTTAGTCAGACACAACCGGTTTCCAAAGACGTGCTCACTGGGCCTTTTCGTTCAGCACTACGCTCGTACGCCGGGAAGCGAGCATTAAGCCTGACCTTAGATATGAGTTCTAAGTCCGTGAGGATACTTTAGGTGCCTCTTCATAAGGCTCCTGGGATCAATCACACGCTCGAGGTGAAGAAGTTTGCGCCCGCCTGAATCACGAGGATTCCTTCCTAGCACAACCGAGCTGTGACCCCATGATCGTACGTGGCACGCGCAGTATGAAGCACGCGTTGATAGCATACCTGAACCTTTTGGGTTGACAGGAAAGGGATATGTAAATCATGCTATCACAGATTCTCATCTGGCCCAGTATGTGGTTAAATGACGAACGAAGTTCATCACGGCGATTTGCAAAATGAAGATCATGTCGAGTTACTTCGAAACTAGATAATCGTCTTGCTTAATCAGGTTTATCCCCTGAATCTTGGCCAGTCTAGCTTGGTAGAGGCCTCCCTCCACCGCAAGACTACCGTACATGTGTGACTAGGTAAGGCCCACATTCGACATAGTTTTGCAGAGGATTGCGTCCTCCTACGACTTAGTTTATAGACCGTAAATCTGATGTAATCAAAACATTATGACGTTGATAGATCATAAACTCATTTGCAATTATTTCGCTTAGAAAATGTAACTTTCTAATATCAAAATGTTATCACAGATACATGCCATTTATAAACCCTACGCAATCCAAGCAGTTTTACATGCTTTTCGAATATCTCCTTGCGTAGTGGTTTTGTTAATGGGTCTGTTACCAAGTTATTGGTGGACAAGTATTCCATAGTGATTATATTGTCTACTACCATTAAAATTTAGTATGAAATTATTTCTCATCAATGTGTTTGGTCCTACTATGGTACTTCAAGTTCTTAACTGCCGCAATGGCTGCTTGACTCTCAGAGAAGACCTTCACAGGTTTATTCTCAACATCACCACCAAGCAGTGTAGTTAGACGCCTTTTGAGCCAGACCGCTTCCTGTGCATTCTTAGAGAGAGCTACGAATTCCGATTCCATTGTGAACAGCACGACTTAAGTTTGCTTCTTGCTCGTCCATGAAATGGCGGCATTAGAAAGGAGGAATGCTCCTCCTGTGGTGGACTTACGATCATCCGGATCACCACCACGGTCGGCGTCAATGTAATCGGTCAATTCTAACTTCCTGCCCTCATAGCATAGTTCGTAGTCGGCAGTACCTTTTCAGATAACAAGTTACTCGTTTTATAGTCTTTAAATGTTGATGGCTAGGATCTGATAGGATACGTGCTATTATGCCTGTGGCGTAACAGATATCCGAGTGGGTGCATTACATGGCGTAGAACAAACTACCGACTATGCTAAAACATCATGCACCCTTTATCTATTTAAGCTCTGCCAGGTTCTTGGGGTCGTCACGTTTTGACAGTGCGCACTCAAACAACATTGGCGTTTACACGGATTTTGGCATCCTGTAATCTGAATCCTTTTCAACAGCTTGTTGATATAGGCTTCTTGAGACAGACACATTTTCCGGGTAGCCTGATCTCTAGCAATTTTAATGCCCAAGATGTACGTGGCCTCTCCCATGTCTTTCATCTCAAATACAGATGCCAACCATGACTTTGACTTGTTCATAAAACTCACGTCGTTTGCGGCAATGAGTATGTCGCCCACGTATAAGGTTAAGATGACATATTTAGACCCGGAGGTCTTATAATACACGCATAGATCCTTGTGAAGATTCACAAATCTGTTTCCTACGATTTCCTCGTTGAATTTGTGGTACCATTGCCGAGACGACTGTTTAAGACCGTAGATTGACCTTTGGAGTTTGCAAACTTTATGTTTTTACCAGGAGTAATGAAACTAGGGGTGAGCAATGGTCTACCAAGACCATTACCAAGACCAAGACCGCCCAAGACCAAGTCCATTTTGGACCAAGACCAGTGGTCTTCTTTTGATGGTCTTATTTGGACTTGGTCTAAATTTCAGACCAAGACCGAAAAGCCCATTGAGACCATTTAGGACCATTTAAGACCAATCTAATTTTTTTTTTTAAATGGAATTTACAAATAATAATAAAACCAATTTTGAACTCTCTACTCTCACCCAATCACTCTCATTTAGTCTCACCAGTCACTAGGGCCGAAAGCAAAACTCAGTAGGTCCGAAAAACCGCCAGAAACCAAATCGGACCGATCCGAACAAATCGAACGTAAATAGACCGGTAATGTGTTGTCTCATTTTTTTAAGTATATTAGTAAGTGTAACTTGTTTTACTAATTGCTCAAACTATTTTTTTTTTGTATATATGTGATTCAGTTAATTACTAATATAGTACCTAGAGAAAAATGTCAAAATTAATTACGTAAATACTATTTTATGAGTTAGTGATTTGAGTTTCAAATTCTAGTTTTTTTTTTTTTTTTTGCCGAAGTTTCAAATTCTAGTTGAGATGCCACATTTGCAAAGATTTTAACCTCGTAGCACTTCAAAACCAAAACTATCAAAATCAAACCGGACCGATCCGAACAAATCGTAAACGAGTTTTATGTTTCTATTTTAATTTATTTTGGAACTCTGAATATACTTTCTAAGAAATTGGAGATATTTTAAATATTGATTATTATTTTCGAATTTTCTATTTAAACCGAAAATCAGACCGAAAAAACTGTTCTAAATATGGACAGTTTATTTTTTTCAAAATGGATTTTTGGTCGGACTTTTTTTGTTGAAAAAATCCGGACCGAAAAATGTGGACCCCGGTCAAAATAGCTAAGAAACCGGTCTGACCGGATCGGTTTCACCCCTACCAGTCACCGGCTCCACGGGCACGGGTCGGATCTTCCTCTACTCCAATATATTATATATAATTATAATAAGTGAATTTTCAACTTATGATTATTACAAAAATAATATTCGACAAATTTTAAAAAATTAAATTAAATTAAAAAAAAACATTAAAAATAAAAATGGTCCTAAATGGTCCTAATGGTCTGGACCAAAACCAGAACCAAAAAGACCAAGACCATTTTAAATGGTCCAAATGGTCCTGGTTTGGTCCTAGACCATTTGGAGGAGGACCATTTACAAATGGTCTTGCATGGTCTTGGTCTGGTCCTGACCAGGACCAGACCACGCTCAGCCCTGTGGTTAGCAGGTGAATCAACTATTGACTTTAATGCCTTTCATTTAGGCAATCTCTCTCATTTATTATTTTCCTAAATTTCTCCACTTTAGGTCTTTCCAATGCATGTCGATAGCCGATAGAGTGAGGTTATCACTCATCCAGATGGGATAATTCTTTGGAGAAGTTCGATGCCTTTGACTTTCTTCTTGGCTTGATTATCCCGTCTTTGAGTCTTAACGTCTCTCCCACTCGGAATAATGCCTCTTGCTTTTCTTCCAATTGGGATCAATTCTCCCACTCGAGATGATGCTTCTTATCGAAGCATCACTTCTATTGGGTACAAGAGGAGTGTTTTATCCATAACCGACAGCTTTCCTTATACGACTTCTCGTTCTCGAAATTTTAATTCCAAGATGAATTCCTTGATCACTAGGATCTGGAACCAAGTTTGTCGGATCACTCCCGCTGGGAACAATGGGTAGTATAGGTAGTTGTGGTATCCCCGGTTTAGCATTACGATAACCAGGTTCAACTTTATTCGTCCAAACAGCAACGGAGATTACTTGTGGTAGGTGTTTATCATTTACCATGTCATTCAGTTGAGTTGCTGATTCAAATCTCTCCCACTCGAATTAAGTGGGACCTGATGTCAGTAATATCCTCTTATGTCTGATCAAGACTCATTGTACTGAAAACGTCAATGCATCGGAAAATTTGTCCTCAAGTATGTAGTGTCACATGTTCGACCACGGTACCATGTCTGTAAGCTGTAAACATGTATTTTCAAAGAGTAGTTAACATACTCTTGTCCTAAATACGTGTTTAATGCGCAAATTAATGTCCATTGTGATATTATTTAATTCATTATCACTCTTCAGCCTTTTTATGGTGGCGTGTAGTACCGATTTCAGTGGAACACTGTTTTACATTATGTGAATCATTTTCTCCTCATCCCATAAGGAACGTATGGCGAAATGACTACATCATTTATGTTTACAAACTATGACTATAGAAGTGTGTCATTTGATTTGAATGCTTAGCCTGACTTATCGTTTAAGGCGTACAGAAGGAAAATTGTTTCACCGACTTTATCCTTCTTCGTTTGCCAACTTATTTCAGAGATTTTATCCCATCTCCGAACTGAGCATTTTAGGTTTTCACCTTATGCGTCAGTCGATACTTTTACAAGGTCGTAGTAGCTTTCGAAACCTACTTCCTACCGATGTAAATGTTATCAATAAGTTATTTCCGAAGGAATGCAAACGAAAATTCAGCACATCATCATTTAAACACTTATGTATTAAATTCATACTTTGAAACAATGTGTTCCTCTTTCGAGGTCCACTTGCGCGAGGCGCAACTTACCCTAGTTTAACCTTTGGTCAAATCGTTTCATTTCTGAATTTAATACAATTTAATCCAATCGGTTTCGCATATGATTATCATTACAGTTTATTTCATCCAATGGATTAATTATAATAAAGAAAGATATAAGCAATATACTTATAAGAAATGCATCAAACAGCTAATTAAAAGGATCGAAAAGCTTGAGAAACGGTAATTAATACTTGAGGACTGATATAGAGTCCGACTTCAGTGTTCCGACATCATCCGACCAAGACACAGTGGCAGTGATTGAAATTTTGTCAACTTTTGGGGCAATCTTATTACCACGCACATTCGGAATACATCGGAACCTATATTTCGGAATCAGCATCATTTTCCTTAATACTTTCTCTGAGCATGGTTACATGCTAAAAACAAAATTTTTCCTGTATTTGAAGGAACATTATTAACTATCGTTTAAACTGAATAATTTATAAGAGGTTTATTAATCAAAGCAAATAAAGATAAAGTCTTTCATTCTTTATTTATATCTTTGGGGCAAGCTCCTCAGGTTTGTGCTTGTTCTCCTTCTCGATTCTATAATCCAAAAGAACGAATTGAATTACTCTCGAGTAAGAAGAGTCCTAGAAGAACTTATGAGTTTATCATTATTCTTCAGCACGTACCTTGGGAGGATTGATACAGGCATTAGCAAGGTGTCCTTTCACGCCACACCTAAAACACGTTCGAGTTTCCTCTTTACGTGTCTGTTTTGCTTTGCCTTTCTTACCACTGAATTCCTTTCGCTTGAACTTCTTCTGAGGTTTCGGAGCTAGAGGTTAGTCATCCTTGACCTGGAGATTCTTTCCCTTCATCTTGCGCTTACCCTTTTGCTCAGCTAGAAATGAGGATGCGATATGCATTTCTGCCCAAGGCTTTTCAGCCTTGAGACGATCCTCTTCCAGCTCGAGATGAACTCGCACTTTCTCGAGGTTATCGAGTTGAGTGGCATGGGTAAGGTGCATTTTCATGCTACTTCAAGAGTCAGATAAAGATCGGATCACGCATTGGACTTTATGTTCCTCCGTCAGGATTTCTCCTGCTTCCTTAAGTTCAGCAAGCATGTTAGACATGTGTCTGATATGATCCTTCATTGTATGCTTTGGATTCATTTTGTATGAGTCTAAAGCGATGTTTAACGATTGATTCTAGGCAGTGGTGTAAACACCTAACCCTGCCTTAAGACCATCCCATAGGTCCTTGGCAGACTCATAGTGATCATACCCGTAGAGTATGTCATCCTCAAGCAGTGACAGCAAGGCAGAACGGATCTCCTGGTCCTTTGCATCCCATTCATCATGGATTTTCTCCAGTTCTGTCGTGAGGTCCCCCTATGGCCTTACTTTTTTCGTAGTCAGATGCTCCAAACCTCTCATTTCAGTAATTACCATTTTCGCTCGCTTATTCCAGATCTTATAATTGTTGTTGTTCAATCTCACTCCCTTATTCATTTGGGAGATTACATTGCTGATCGCAGCCATTGCTAACACTTTGATAATCATGCAAAAAATTAGGTAGACAATAACATTTTGAGAAAGAATTGCATACATCAGATATCTATTAAGATTGAATCCGACGATTAATGATTCATCAGTCATCTAAACCAACCAACCACCAGTAAACCAATGGAAGATGGCTGTGAAAGAGTTCACACATTATCGTTGTTTTCAATCCAATAGATCAGTCTTTTAAAACGGTTTTCATCGCAAATTACCGGAACGGGAATTTAAATTAAGCATACCCGATCTTGGCTTTCCCAAGGCCCTTTGTTTTTGGGAAAATATTCTGATGAATTCACTCATGCATATATAATTCTACTAATCATGTAAATTATCATACGCAAGTAACATTCATCAAACAAATCACACTCATGCTTACGCGTCATGCGTCTAATCTTCCGAGGAACTCATGCTTGCATACATAATTCTACTTCCAAGTAAATTATCAAATGCAACTACATCCTCAACATTCTAGCATACATGTCAAACATGAAAAAAATTCCACCACAATCATACATATTTGGCGACTGGATTTCGGTTTTAAAATAATTTTAAACATTAGGGGCTGATTTGCAATTCATGTTTATATTCAATTACGCAACATTCTAGACATAAATCCTAGGCATTTCCAACCATCACAACATGTCTATCCTAGTGCGCATTCCATATATTTAACCAACTCCGCCAACAACATGCAATATCCAGCTAGCTTGACTAAGTCAAGACAACATCTCTAATCATGCGTTAATATATATATTGAATAATAAACAATTGCAACTCCACCCTCTAATTAATCCAGTCCCAAAAACATGTATCTCTGAGATCCATCCCCATAATCCAAACAAGGCATAAAGGTTAGCAACCCTATTGAGCACTGTGTAGTCCATTTAAAGGTTCAAAAACATATGGATTTTAAAACTTGACCACCCTATTTTATTTAATTGACTTGAATTCGGTTTTGAAAATCATTTCAGTTCAGTCAATTTCTGTTCGGTTCGGTCAGGTTTAAAATCCGGTTTGGTTCGGCCCAATTTTAATTTTAAAATCTGGTTCGGTCCGAACCAATCCAATAAAATAGGGTTTGGTTCGGTTCAATACACAAAACCGGCTCAGTTAGATCCACTTAATTACCCTGGTTCGACTCGACCCGATTAGGTCAAACCGATTAAGAAAACCCGGTTCGATTTAAATCCATCCCGGTTTGACATATAGGACCGGCCCAATAATTAAAATTTCAAAGGTTGGGCCGAAATTTTTACTTGTGGCCCAAGTAGGGTTTTAAAGTCCAAAAAAATATTTAACTTAGCCAGCCAGTAACATTAATTATATAAAATAATTTCCAATATTAAATATATATATATATATATATATATCGGCCAAATTAAAACATATATATATTTATTGCCAAGATTTTATCTATAAGATTAAATTAGTCAACAATATATATATATATATATATATATATATATATATATATATATATATATATATATATATATATATATGTAAAAATCGGCACAATGTAATATATATATATTTATTGTTAATATCTTAAATATGGTAACAAATATACTGACAAAATATTTTCTCAATCTTTTAGGTAATTAAATCTATCAATATCTTTAACCCTATTAAATATTTAGATATATTGATAGTGATATATATTTATATATATTAATGTGAATCTATCATAATGTTCCCAATTATAGATATATTGTTACCTTAATTAAAAATTAAAATATGGTAAACAATATAATTTAAAATTTGTGCCGAAAATTATGTCCCTTGGTGCTTAAAGATTTAAAATTTTACCTTGTAATTTACCTAGGGTTTCGTCTAATAACATCAAATTGGGAACAATTGGTCAAATTTCAAGATCAAATTTTAATAAGATCTACAATCCAATGTTTGATTTTGATAAATATTACACTTTTCTTGAAGATCATGAACAAATTAACCAAGAACATCATGAAAATATCGGATTCACCAACAAACCCAAAAAATCGAAAAATTTAAAAAACTTCTTTTAAAAATTTCAGTTTTTAATTTTAAACATCAAGAACACCAATTTATCAAAATCATGAACTCCTAACTTGGCTCTGATACCACTGTTAGATTACGGGGAGTAATCACTACAGATACTTAAACAAAGTACATGCTAGTAATCGGAATTGCGGAGCGGAAGATTCGCACATACATTTATGATGATCCGTAACCCAAGATCTTCTCAGGAGGGAGTTCACGATCCTCCAGTCGGGACCCGTAGAGGTTCTTGTTAGAGAAGCCCTACGTGGTACAAGCTCCACAGCAAAGCCGCTGATCGATTATTGGCATGGGGACAGACCTCTAAAGTGTTTTCATGGAAAGAAAATTGGCACACCCTTGGTGAAGCAAAGGGTTCGGCCGAAACTACTAGTGTGGGGAGGAGGGTTTTTCTCTCTAAAACACTCTAATGAGGGAATTGTGATTAACCCTAAAATTCCCTAACACCATGTATTTATAGGAGGAGCAAAGTGGACAAAAGTCCACTTTGTCCACACCTAGGTTTCGGCCGGCCATGCATAGGGGAGGCCCATAATTTGGGCATCTCATGTCAATTGGGATTTGAGTCTAGCCCAATTACCCTAATGTGACATTTACCTAATTTCCTTAGGTAAATTATACATATTATGGGCTACCAATTACGGCGCCCGTCACTATATGCTTACACGCAGAGCCATAGGAGCAAAGTGGGTTCTTAAATTGAAACTCACTGCTGATGGAAAAGTTGAGCGCTACAAAGCCCGACTTGTTGCGAAAGGATATACCCAACTTCACGGAGTGGACTTTGACGAAACATACCCACCAACTGTGCGTTAGACCACAGTACGAGCCATTGGTCGCAAGTCTCGATCTCGAGCTGTACCAAATGGATGTTAAGACAGTATTCCTCCAGGGAAACCTGGAGGAAGAGATCTACATGGAGCAGCCGGAGTGTTTCATTACTCCTGGTAACGAACGTAAAGTTTGTCAACTCCAAAGGTCCATATACGGTCTTAAATAGTCGTCACGACAATGGTACCGTAGATTCCACGAGGAAATCGTAGGAAACGGATTCGTGAATCTTCACGAGGATCCGTGCATATATTATAAGAACTCGGTTCAAAGTATGTCATCTTAACCTTATACGTGGACGACATACTCATTGCTGCAAACGACGTGAGTTTCATGAATAAGTCAAAGTCCTGGTTAGCATATGTATTTGAGATGAAAGACATGGGAGAAGCCACGTATATCTTAGGCATTAAGATTGCTAGAGAGCGGGCTACCCGGAAATTGTGTCTGTCTCAAGAAGCCTATATCAACAAGTTGTTGAAAAGGTTCCGATTACAGGATGCCAAACCCGTGGATACGCCGGTGGTGTTTGGGTGCGCACTGTCAAAACGTGACGGCCCCAAAAACTTGGCAGAGCGTGAAAAGATGAAGGGTTCAGAGTATTTAAGCATGGTTGGTAGTGTTATGTACGACATGCAACGCACCCGTCCGGATATATGTTACGCCGTGAGCCTACTAGCACGTTTCCAATCAGATCCTGGCTATCAACATTTAAAGGCTGTAAAACGAATAATTCGTTATCTGAAAGGTACTACCGACTATGCGCTGTGCTATGAGGGCGGGAAGTTAGAATTGACCGGTTACAGTGACGCCGACCATGGTGGCGATCCGGATGATCGTAAGTCCACCACAGGAGGAGTGTTTCTCCTTGCTAATGCCACCATTTCATGGACGAGCAAGAAGCAAACCTGTGTCGCGCTGTCAACGTTGGAATCAGAATTCGTAGCTCTCTCTAAGAACGAACAGGAAGCGATCTGGCTGAAAAGGCTTCTTACTGCGCTGCTAAATGGTGACATCGGGAGTAAACCTGTGAAGGTATTCTCTGACAATCAAGCAGTCATTGCGGAAGTAAAGAATCCGAAGTACCATAGTAGGACCAAACACATTGATGTGAAATACTTTTATGCTAAATCTATGGTAGAAGACAATATAATCATTATGGAATACTTGTCCACTGATAATATGATTGCGGACCCATTAACTAAACCACTACGCAGGGAGATATTCGAAAAGCATGTTAAACTGCTTGGATTGCGTAGGGTTTATGATGTGGTTGAAGTGTCGGATTTTCCTATATGAATATATATTTTCGAGTGAAAACGGTGATCTGAGAAAGACCCATAGTATAATATGGGATTTAATAGTTTTAGGCCGAATTCCTTCGTTTAAAGGGTCAAATTTGCAGCTTTATGTTTCTTTCGGTCTTTTTTATAATTTGTCGGTTTTGTGTGGTACTTTATTGTTAATTTTGGATTTTTTATTAGGGTTAGGGTTTTATATTTCTCTATTTAAACTCTGTTAGCCATCTTTTACATTCAGCTTATTGATATATGAAAAAAACTGAGGTTTTCCTCTAGCATGCGTCAATTCTTCGGTATTTTTCTGAATCAACGAATTTTTGCGCCTATATCCAAAATATTCTCGGCATTCCTTTGAATCAAATATTTTTTTTCAAATCTATCCCCATCACGCTGCATCAGATTGGTATCAGAGCAGAAAATTTTGCGAGATGTCGTTCATTGATTGGCTAGCACCGGATCTTACCAGAACTGCTACCATTCTTGATAATCCAATTTATGATGAGTACGCCGACGATGATGACGTCACAGCGATGATCGACCATCAATCCACCTTCCATGATCCTGGCTTCATCCTTTCCCCAGGAGCAAATTCGAAGGCCTCTTGACCTTCGCTTTCAGGTACATGCCGCAAGCCAAATCGACCCCAACGTCGGCACAAAGACCACACTCGAACGCCGCATCGAGTGAAAATTTTTATGATATTGTTTCTGAGTGTGTTCTTCTTCCTGCTTCCTATTATTGGCCTTCCTTGCGCAAGATTTGAGGGCGAATCTTCTCTTCCCCGGTGAGAATGATGTGGTTGAAGTGTCGGATTTTCCTGTATAAATATAGTTTTTCGAGTGAAAACGGTGATCTGAGCAAGACCTATAGTAAACTATGGGGTTTAACGGTTTTAGGCCAAATTACTTCGTTTAAAGGGTCAAATTTGCAGTTTTATGTTTCTTTCGGTCTTTTTTTATAATTTGTCAGTTTTGTTTCGTACTTTATTGTTAATTTCGGATTTTGTATTAGGGTTACGGTTTTAGATTTCTCTATTTAAATTCTGTTAGCTGTCATTTACATTCAGCTTATTGATTAATGAAAAAAAACTGAGGTTTTCCTCTACCCTGCGTCAATTCTTCGGTATTCTTCTGAATCAACGAATTTTTGCGCCTCTATCAAACAAATTCTCGTAATTCCCTTTCGAATCAAAGAGTTTTTTATTCCTATCCCCATCACGCTGCATCAGATATCACGCTGCATCAGTTTAGATATGGCATGTATCTGTGATAACATTTTGATAATTGGAAGTCACATTTTTTAAACGAAAGAATTTGAATTGAGTTTATGATCTATCGACATCATAATGTTTTGACTACATCAAATTTTCGGTCTATAAACTAAGTCGTAGGAGGAAGCAATCCTCTGCCAAAACTATGTCGAATGTGGGTCTTACCTCGTCACACAGGTACGGTAGTCTTGCGGTGGAGGGAGGCCTTTATCAAGCAAGGCTGGCTAAGAATCAGGGGGATAAACCTGATTACGCAAAACGATCATCTAGTGTCGAAGTAACTCGACATGATCTTCGCTTTGCAGATCGCCGGGAAGAACTTCGTTCGTCATTAGTCCACATTCTGGGCCAGATGAGAATCTGCAATAGAATTATTTGACATATCCCATTTCTTTGAACTTAAACGCATGTATGTTATCGACGCGTACTTCATACTACGCTTGCCACGTTTGACCACGGGGTCACAACTCGGTTGTGCTAGGAAAGGAATCCTCATGATTCTAGCGGGCGCAAACTTCTTCACCTCGAACGTGTGATTGATCCCGGGAGCCTTATGAAGAGGCACCCGAAGTATCCTCATGAACTCAGAAATCATACCTAAGGCCAGGCTCAATGTTCGCTTGTCGGCGTACGAGCGTAGTGCTGAACAAAAAGGCCCAGTGACCACGTCTTTGGAAACCGGTTGGGTTTGACTAAGGGTATCAGCGAAGGGGATGGTCAAGTTCACCTGTAATTCACCGAATCTTGTATTTACTAAGGTGGCCACCAACTGGATATTAGTTGAAGGTTGTGAATACTTGTACGGATACCTTGGATAAGTGTTCCTAAGTAGAAACTAGGCAAATGGAGAATTATCAGTTGACCTAGGATATAGCGCGACACTATATAAATGTTATTTATAACAGGTTGATTGGAGAAAAGGGAATCAACGTTCCGCGGGCGCTATACTACTCCTAACAGATGAGTAGCACAATGCCCGTCGTGTCCGCCGGTCGCACGGCAAACTTCGTATGAACTGTTCGGAAGCAAGGACCAGATAGAAGGAGTTAAATGTTGATGCAGATTTGGATGACAATACATTAACAGGCACCCTCCCATTCAGGCGAGTGGGAGCTGTAAGCATATGGTGATGGGCGTCGTAAATGGAAGTCCATTATATGTATATGTTACCTAAGTTAACTGGGTAAATGTCACATTAGGAAATTGGACCAGACCCAAATCCCAATTGACATGAGAGGCCCAAAATATGGGCCTCCCTTATGCATAGGCCGGCTGAAATATTAAGGTGGGCAAAGTGGACTTTTGTCCACTTTGCTCCTCTTATAAATACATAGTGTTAGGGGATTTTTAGGGTTAAATCCATAATCCTTCCTTGGAGTGTTTTAGAGAGAAAAAACCTCGTCTCCACATTAAGTTTCGGCCGAACCACATCAACACCAAGGGTGTGCCAATTTGCCTTCGAGCAAACACTTTGGAGATCTGCCCCTTGCCAAGAATCAATCAGAGGCTTTGCTATGGAGAATAGGGCTGGGCATAAAAACCGGTTCGGGCGAACCGAACCGGAACCAAACCGGAACCGAACCAATACAAACCGGTTCTGACTGAACCGGTTCTTAAATGGTTCGGTTTTGATAAGGAATATATGGAGCGGTTTTCAACTGGTTCAAAACAGGTTCCGAACCGGTTTTGAACCAGTTTTTCAGAACCACTTTTATTACATAAAGCCTAAATTGTTAAATAGTAATACACTCTTGCATCTTTTTTTTTTGGTAGATTAAAGGGCTATAATCAAGCCGAGTATCCGGCAAGCTCGACTCGACTCAGTTTACTCGAGCTCGAACTCGGCCGAGCCTTAATTTTTCAAGCTCGAGCTCGACTCGGTGCCATACTTGACATGTTCGAGTTCGGCTCGATAAGGTTAAAAATTCAATTAAATAATAAATGGTGCATCTTAGCTCGAGGTCGAACTATTCCTCGACTCAATATATACATATATAATATTATTACGTAAAACTCGAAAAACTCAAACTCGAACCCGACTCGAATATGCAAAACAAAAAAGCTCGATTAGGCTCGCGAGCCTCTCGAGTCGAGTACAAGTGAACTCGAACTCGACTCGGTATCAAAAAAAGTTCAACTCGACTCGAAATTTAGCGAGTCGAATTTGAATATCGACCAAACCGATCTCGAGAAGCTCACGAGTAGCTTGAATCGTTTACACCCATAGGGTAGATCCTTCACTATTTGGGTTTGGTTCATATTGGATATATAGGTGGTCGTAGCAGATTTGTTTACTTATATATAGTTATTATATATTATGTTAGCTCATATCAGTTCTACAGTCAATTGAGTTTAGTTTTGAACTCGAAACTTAACTTAGGAATAGTTCTATATTGGCCGTATAATTTGAATTTTAGTAAAAAAAAAGTGTATATTTTGAATTTTAGTAAAAAAAAATGAAAAAAGGTTCAAAACCGGTTCTCCTATGGTTCGGTTCTAGGACCTAAAATCTGGTTCGGTTCTTACCTGGTATAGAAAACCAACTGAACCTAAAATCTGGTTCCGGTTCGGTTCTGAACCGGTTTGGCCAAAAACCGAACCATGCCCAGCCCCAGTGGAGAATATACCACGTGGGGCCTCCTTCACAAGAACCCCTACGGGTGCCGACCGGAGGATCGTGAACTCCCTCCTGCGGAGATCATGGGTCTACGGATAACTGTTGTAGAGGTATGTGTGAATCTTCCGCTGCGTAATTTTGATTACTAGCATGTACCATGATTTAGTTTCCATAGTGATTACTCCCTGTAATATAACAATATGCAATTTCTGAAATTTTAAATTTCTTATCGTAAATTCTCTAGGGCTCATTTGAAAATAAATCAAACGTATGGATCTAATTGCAAATTCTGAAAATTTCTCTTGACTTAGAACTTTTCTATCATACAAAAACACCTACATAGTTTTAACATGCTCATGAATTCTAAGAACATCATAAACATGTAGAAACCAACATTAATTTAATTCATTCCAATTTTAATAAAACCCTAAAATTTCAATTTTACCGCCAAAAGTCAAATTTTCAAATAATCCAAAACCTCATATTACTTCCATCCAAGTAACAAGCTACAAAGGTAAATATTCAATATTTTCATACTTATACAATAAAGATTCGATCTTTCATGTTTAGTTTGGATCAAGATTCAATCATTTGACTAAATCAATATTCAATTTTATGAGATGAATCCGACAATCGAATCTTGGTAGGATTTTCACACCAAAACCCTAACCCTAATTATCAAGATTTCAATTCGTCGAATTAGGGTTACTAGTAATTAGGATTTTGGGGTTAGATGACTCTAGGTTATTCACCCACATCAGACGATGGAAGGAAGCGACAGCACGAGGCCAGCTCTACGAAGGAGTACGGCGGCTCGGTGCCGCAGATCCGAGGCATGAATTGCCTGATTCGGTCGGATTCCATGATTTGAAATTTCAAACTATAACCAGATTTCTTAGCAACTAAGATATGTTAGTTTACTCCAATTAAAGCTACTTTTTTTCAAGAACCTCAATTCCAAATTTGAATAAAAATCGCAAATCTTAAACATAACATATACTAGCTCTGATATCACTATTGGAAATTATGGATAATCAGAAACAAAAAGCTTAATTAATCAAAGAAAACTAACCGGTTTTTGAGAGACTATCCCACAGGTCCTGACTTGAAGATCGGGTCCTCGTACGTAGTTGCTTCCCACGTTCTTGATCTTCTCGTCCTTAACTCTCAGGCGTCTTTAACAATGTTTTTTCGCAGTTCACCGACCGGGGTCCTTCAATCTCACTCTACAGGGATAGGAAGGAACAATTCTCCACGAACTAAACCTCACGGTATGGAAGAAATAGACTATGTGTTCTAGGCAATAGGTTTTGCTCTCGATTCACACTATTGGTGGTGAGAATGATTAATTGCATAATAATGCTTGTGTATTCTTAGGCCGAATAAATTTCACCATTCATATAGGGGCGATGTGATTTGTTTCCAAGATATATATAGCTCAATATTGGTAACAATATATATTTAATTCGATATAGATATATATATAATCTACCAAGATTATATAAAGATTTCCTATAATATCATATAATATATAAATTAGTATAATACATATATATATATATATATATATATATATATATATATATATATATATATAATTATTCTTAGACAAATATATATGTAAACACCAAATTTTAGTCCGCGCGTAGCACATTAAAAATGTCATATGTGACGCGTCAAAAAAAGGAAGTATTTAAATATGGAAGGTCTCGAAGTTTCTAAAGATAGGACTGGTTAAAATAGGACAATGTATATGCATTAATTATTGTAAAATATTTAAAAATATATTATGTGTATTTATGGTGAAATACATAAATATATATGTATATTTTCGGAATATTAAATACATACTTTTTTCAGATTTTATTTTCCTAATTTAGGGGTCCTAGTTTAGCTATAAAAGGGGTCCTTTTACAAGTAAAAATACACACAACATCAATAGTATACATCAGTTCTCGAAAACCGTGCTATTTCGTCTTCAAGTAATTTCATTTTATTTTTTTTCGGAAAAAGGTCCCGCCGCTGCAGCTCCCTGACCGGAGATCTCCTGATCGCCGCTCCACCAGTGCCACACTCCACCTACCTAGTGCCGCCCTGCCCCGTCCACAGCCTGCTAAGCCCACCTCAGACCACCGGTTGCCGGCACACACTCTCTCTCTCTCTCTCTCTCTCTCTCTCTCTCTCTCTCTCTCTCTCTCTCTCTCTCTCTCTCTCTCTCTCCTCTTCTCCAGCCCTCCCCACTCCCTGCCGGCGCCGGTGGTCACCCAGATCTCGCCGGAGCGCCGTGTTTCGCCTCGTCAAACTCTGGCCACCGTACTTCAAGTCCAGTCCGACGACCCCGGCTCCACTTCCATCACGATCGGAATCCATTCACCCATGCTCATCCCACTTCAATCTTCTGCGTCATAATCTGACACCGCTCTGCCCCAGGTCGTCGTTGTTTCGCCCCTGACCGCGACCAAAGCTCCACCCAGCTGCCATATATGTACCGTCCGCTGGTGTGCGTCGCCATCGCCACGCCGGAATCCTGCTGCGTCTTCCAGGTGACTCTCCGCAGCTGTTTTTTTTTTTAGTTTATTATTATTGATTTATCTGTTTATTATTATATTAGGATAATTAAGTTGATTTTTAATTTAACTATGTATATATGATACTAATCGCATGTTGTAACATTGTTTATTTCATTATTTTTATGCATGTTGTATTATTAGATTTAATCTGACATTTAATAAATCAAATTTTAATTAGTTTAGATTAATTAGGAGGTTAATTGTGTATATTTGTCATGTTAGTTCGCATCAATTTAGTTATGTATCATAAATGTTAGCGTTATTTAATTTTATCACTATTCATGCTCAAGTCGATTTATAAATTGATTAACGATAAATTGGCAAATGAAGTGAATTGAGTACCGAAAGGGCGTAGTTAAAAATTTAGATTTTTAATTCGTAATAGAACCCCCAAACTCGAATTTCTGATCGTAGACCGATTTTATACCTAGGTGATTGATCCATTATTCGCTTAGGTAATTTAGGATTCTAGTTAGCCTAAATTAACTAGTGGCGACTCTTTCAAATTGCACGTTTTCAAAACGTAATTCGCCATTGGTCAGATTTTAGGTCAGACAATTTGGCGACTCTGCTGGGGAAGATTTTAGAGGGTTCGGGCTCATTATATTCGCTTTTTCCATGTTTAATTTTGGTATTTTTATTTTTATTTTTTAATTTCACTGATCTAACTTGTTTTTTGTGATTTCAGGTGTAGAGTTAATTTTTTTATGACTGAATATTTTTCTTTGTTGTATATGTATTATTTAAATTCGCACAAACCCACTTTAGTGTAATCTCCAAACGCCTAAAACCCAGGGCGACTAGGAACCCTGGAGGTTTAGTACGGTACGACCGAAGCGGCTGGGCCGCCAGTACGACTCGGAAAAACTCCACTCGTTTGTGAAGGTCTTGTGATCCCTATGATGGGGGGAGGAAACCACCTTGTCGGGAGTCTATCATTGGAACCTACCTTGTAGAGCAAAGCCAAACACTTTTTAGACCCCGCTAACATGTCGTTTTTTTATCAATGTTTTGTTGTAAATGTTCTTTTTATTTAACCATGCATCTAATTCATTTTTTTTTAAAAAGAAAAATCAAAAAAACATTTTCAGCTATGCAGCGTGTCATTTAGATATAATTTTTCTTTCCAAACTTGCATTTCATATGCATTATTTTTTTTAAACCTCTTACCTGATTTTTTTTATTTCAAACTTGCATTTCATGCGCATTAATTTTTTTTTAAAAAAAAACTCTTCAGGTAAGTTGTAATTTTGGTTGCGCGTCGCAAATGCAAAAAAGAAAAAACATTTTTTAGGAAAAGTTGTAATTCAGCTTTAGCTATTAGAGCTTCTAATTTTGAACGTGTATTCCATATGCATCATTTAAAAAAAAAACTTTTTAACTGAATTTTTTTATTTTTAATAATGCATCCGGTATGCATTAATTAAAAAAAACGTGTTAGATAAATCGTAAGCTCTCTTAGTTTTAAAGCTCTTTGTTTAAAAAACTTTTTACCTGAATTTTTATTCAAAAGACGTGCATCTCATATGCATTATTTTCGAAAAACCTTTCAGGTAAATTGTAATTTTTCTTAGTCGTAGAACTTTTAAACATGCATCGCATTTGCATCATTAAAAAAAAAAAATTACCTGGTTTTTTTCATTTTTGTACATATGTATCATTCAGGTAAACTGGTTGTAAGTTGTAACTTTCTTAACAATTGAACTTTAACTTTCGAGCATGCATGAGCATTTAAAAAAAAAAAAAATCGAAGTGTCATTTGTTTTTATCCAAGGTGTATTGCATTTTTTTTCGGCAAGATCGTCTCAACATTCACATAAGCTAGTGTTTTAAAAAAAGAGATTTGATTCTTTTTTTTTTTTTTTTTGAAAAATATTCTAACTGAGCAATTGAGTGCGACTATTCGAGTTTAAACAAAGGACGAGAAAACTTTTTTTAAAAAACTTTGTTTTGAGCATCTGTCTTGCGTTCGAGCCAGATAGTGCACTCAGCGAATTCAGCAAAACTCCAAGCTAGTGCAAAACACTTTGGATCATAAATTTTGATTCTTTCTGAAATGTAATCAAAATTATAAAATGAATGACATTAGAAGTTTTCCGAAAAATCATGCATGACTTCTTTTATTCTAACTTCCATGTTTGGTCTTTTCAGGTACCCTTGGATAGGTATCTGGTACATACAGGTGGTGTCGGCCAAATGGGGCAACATAAAAAGAACGTGCAGTCGTCCAGTTGCACGAAGAACAAATTGCGCACTCAGAATATCCGACGCTCAGGTATGATAAATTATACTTGATTTTTCCTTGAGATTTGAGTGTCCCTACTTTTTACAGATCAGACGACCACTTCGATGAGGTCGCAACCACCTGAAATGTGACTGATTCAAAGAACTTCCATGCCAAAATTCTACCTACCATGTGTGGAATTCATGCGCGTCCCCCGAACCAAGTCGTACATCCGTTTTACGGTGAGGTCTAAACCGGTCAGTGGTAACCAAAGGGAATCTCCCGTTCAAATCGAGCACAACCGTCAGATGGAGAAAAAAGTCAGAACATGCAACATGTCCATTCACATATGGAACAAATTTCCATTAAAGATGTCAAGCACCCAGGTAAACGAAGTTGTGATCAATTTTTCCTTACTCATTTTGCAACTCGGATATTCATCTAAACAAATCCCCTAAAGAGCACATCTCGTGCATGGCCTTTTGCTCGCCGACTATTCTTGTGCCAACTGTCGAATTTATCCTAGATACCTCGGGCGATATCTATGCCCAAATTTACCATTTGCGGACTACTGTGCCAAACTCAACACCATCCATGTATGTTCATTGACCAGGTCATTCATCCTGCATGCGACGAGCCTAACCTGGTAGGTGCTAGCCATAGGGCATCCCCAGACGAGATTGAGCAATAGACAGGGCACTTGAGAAGCCGAGATTAGAAATCACTATCTACGTCATCCATTGGTCGTAGGGTCCATCCAGGGCGTCGCAACGACCGACTTATTTTGACACAATCAGCTGAGTCCTTCTGAAGAAGATGTTTTAAATTAAAATTTTCAAATTTGCCTCTAGGGGCATGTACATTATTGTTGATTATTTTCTTCAAATTTTCTTTTTCAAAAAAGCAAAAAAAAAAAAAAAATCATTTTTCTTTAGGGTCACAGCCGCCCTTTAATCGGCTACAGAAAAATAAAGAGAGTGTTCACGCAATTCTTGTGAGAACATTTAAGAAATAAAAGGTTCAAATGTCCCTAAATAAACTACAAATAAAAAGGATCACAGTCGTTCCTAAAACGACTACAAAGAAAAGGGCCACAGCCACCCTTCAAATGGTTACAGATAAAGAGTGCTCCCGCAACATCAAAAGCGGGAAAAAAGTGAAAGGGCCACAACCACCCACCAAACGGCTACAAATAAAAGAGTGACCCCACGAATCTTGTGAGGGCGGGAGAATAAAAAGGGACACAGCCACCCTTAAAATGGCTACAGAAAAAGAGTGATCCCCGCAAACCCAGTGAGGGCGGGAAAATAAAAGAAAGGGTCACAGTCGTCCCTCTAAACGGCTACAATCAAAAGAGCTCTCCCGGAATATCGATGGCGGGTATTAAGTGAAAGGGCCACAACCACCCCCAAAATGGTTACATAAAAAGAGTGTTTCCCGGATCTGATACGATGAATGAAGGGCCACAGCCACCCTCCAAATGGCTACAATCAAAAGAGCTCCCGCAACTTTGAAGACGGTGAGAAAAGGGTCACAGCCACCCTCCAAACGGCTACAAATACTCCCGCATCGAGGCGGAAAATAAAGTACGGGTCACAGCCACCGTTTAATCAGCTACCGAATAAAGAGTGCTTCCGCTAGGTTGAAAACCCGAAAGGCGGCCTAGTCAAAATCAGAAAATGAGAGGCATGGTTGCAAATTCAGAAGTTGCAATCATGGCAAAAGGAGAGGAAATAAAAAACCGAGGGGCACGGTCGGAAATCTCTCAATCGACCGTGGCAAAAGGAGAGAATATGAAAGAAATTAAAAAGAAAAAGAAAAAAAATCCCGCTAGATTCTCGCACCATGCATAATTTAGGCAAAAGCTAGGGAAAAACATTCATGCGCAAGCGCATGTTCTGCGACTCAGTGTCTTCCAAGTAAACTTCACGGCAAGCGAGGCGGTTATAGTTTGCTCTCGCATGTCGCATTTCAAGGATGAGTAGGACTGTTACAGTCTGTTCCTACGAGCCAACTTCACGGCAAGCGAGACGGTTATAGTCTGCTCTCGCAGGTCGCATTTCAAGGATGAGTAAGACTGTTACAGTCTGTTCGTACGAGTCAACTTCACGGAAAGCGGGACGGTTACAGTCTGCTCTCCCGAGTCACCATTCAAGGATGAGTAAGACTGTTACAGTCTGTTCCTACGAGTCAATTTCACGGCATACGGGACGGTTACAGTCTGCTCTCGCGAGTCACCATTCAAGGATGAGTAGGTCTGTTACAGTCTGTTCCTACAAGTCACACACCGACAATCAGGATTTGAAGTGTTCCAGTTTTCTGAGAGTCACCCCCCGAAGAACGAAGACTTAGTATTCAGCCTTCGCAAGTCACGCCACTGGAGGATTTTCCTTATCTCTAGCCACTAGAGGTTTTTCCTTATCGCTCGCCGCTGGAGGCATCGTCGATTGAGGTTTTACTTTACTGCACGCCACTGGAGGCTTTTCTTTCTGCACGCCACTGGAGGCTCTTCGTTACTGCACGCCACTGAAGACTTTACTTTTACGCATCGCCAACGGAAGCACCGTCAACAGGGGCACCACCGACCGAGGCTTTTCGTTACTACACGCCACTGGAGGCTTTACTTTTACGCATCGCCAACGGAAGCACCGTAAACAGGGGCACCGCCGACCGAGGCTTTTCGTTACTGCAGGCCACTGGAAGCTTTAGTTTTACGCACCGCCAACGGAAGCACCGTCAACAGGGACACCGCCGACTGAGGCTTTACTTTTCCGCACCGCCACTAGAGGCTCTTATTTACCGCACTGCCGCTGGAGGCTCTACATTCTGCATTACCAATAGAGATTTTCTTTCGCACCGTCCGAAATAAGCCAGGAGTTTCCTTGAAGATTCAAAGACTCAAAAGAATATATACTTCCCAACCAAAATTAGTGTTTACTCGTCTTTGGACAAATCCCCTCGAACTTGTTCTACGGGAATTCGCCCAAATAGGGGAAAGTTGTAAACACCTAATTTTGGTCCGCGCGTAGCACGTTTAAAATGTCATATGTGACGCGTCAAAAAAAGGAAGTATTTAAATATGAAAGGTCTCGAAGTTTCTAAAGATAGGACTGGTTAAAATAGGACAGTGTATATACATTAATTATTGTAAATATTTAGAAAATATATTATGTGTATTTATGGTGAAATACATAAATATATATGTATATTTTCGGAATATTTAAAGCATATATTTTTTCAGATTTTATTTTCATAGTTTAGGGGTCCTAGTTTAGCTATAAAAGGGGTCCTTTTACATGTTAAAATACACACAACATCAATAGTAAACATCAGTTCTCGAAAACCGTCATATTTCGTCTTCTAGTGATTTCATTTTTTTTATTTTTATTTTATTTTTTATTTTTGGAAAAAGGTCCCACCGCTGCAGCTCCCGGACCGGAGATCTCCTGACCGCCGCTCCGCCGGTGCCGGACTCCACCCACCTGGTGCCGCCCTGCCCTGTCCACAGCCTGTTAAGCCCACCTCCAACCACCGGTTGCCGGCACTCTCTCTCTCTCTCTATCTCTCTCTCTCTCTCAACCCTCCCCGCTCCCTGCCGGCGCCGATGGTCACCCAGATCTCGCCGGAGCGCCGCGTTTTGCTTCGTCAAACTCTGGCCACCGCACTTCTAGTCCAGTCCAACGACACCGGCTCCACTTCCATCACGATGGGGATCCGTTCACCCCTGCTCATCCCGCTTCGGTCTTCTGCGTCATAATCCGACCACCGCTCCGCTCCAGGTCGCCGTTGCTTCGCCCCTGACCGCGACCAAAGCTCCACCCTGCTGCCATATCCGTCCCGTCCGCTGGTGTGCGTCGACATCGCCACGCCGGAATCCTGCTGCGTCTTCCAGGTGAGTCTCCGCTGCTGTTTTTTTTTTTATTGTTTAGTTTTTTATTATTAATTTATTTATTTGTTATTATATTAGGATAATTAAATTGATTTTTAATTTAACTATGTATATATGATACTAATCGCATGTTGTAACATTGTTTATTTCATTATTTTTATACATGTTGTATTATTAGATTTAATCTGACATTAAATAAATCGAATTTTGATTATTTAGATTAATTAGGAGGTTAGTTGTGTATATTTGTCATGTTAGTTCACGTCAATTTAATTATGTATCATAATTGTTAGCGTTGTTTAATTTTATCACTATTCATGCTCATGTCGATTTATAAATTTATTAACGATAAAATTGGCAAATGAAAGGAATTGAGTACCGAAAGGGCGTAGTTAAAAATTTAGATTTTTAATTCGTAATAAAACCCCCGAACTCGAATTTCTGATCGTAGAACGATTTTATACCTAGGTGATTAATCCATTATTCGCTTAGGTAATTTAGATTCTAGTTAGCCTAAATTAACTAGTGGCGACTCTTTCAAATTGCACGTTTTCAAAACGTAATTCGCCATTGGTCAGATTTTAGGTCTTATAATATATATTCCAAATATATCTTTAGGCTTAACATATATATATATATATATATATATATATATATATATACTCTCATTAATTAATGAGGTTAAAAAAACTTAACTCCCAAGCAATATATAATTCGGCCGAACCCTAGTGGTGAACCACATTTAGTGGACCATAGTATCTATAGTTAATGAGCAAGTCTGATAGACTCTATAACCTCTATAATTCGGCACACCACCTAATTATTAGGTTAATTACTCTAATTAATTGCACCTCAATTGGGTTTGTTTAATAGGCTATCATGAAGGGTGGCCCATATTCCCCAATTTCCATTAACCTCGACCATTACCGCCTTTTCCGTGAAATATGTATTCTTGCCCGTCGATTTTCCTTTACGGAGCCATGAATTCTTGATTTGATTCCCATATACAGTGCCAAAGTTGAATCTTGAAGTCTGGTCTCATTATTTACTTCTCTGTCCCGCCCAAGTCGGTACCTGCAAGAGGTAAAATGTGGGGTTGTGCCCCACGACTCTACTCTGAATCTTAAATTAGTATAGTTGTGGTGAGTAATATGAACCTTGATAATGAATACAGAAAGCTTACTATTTATAGGGTTCTCAATACAGACCTACCGAGCGGTAGCCTCCTTATTGTGATTGGTTGATAGGGTTGAGTTCAAGTATTGGTTCGGTTCGGTTGTACGAATTACGTGTATAATTCAACATCACGGTTGTATCATGAGAGGTGATCGTCTCGTATAATCCTAGTTGAATAGCATGAGGGTTAGGCGGGTGAAATTGCGTTAAGAAGACCCTGATCTGCACGTTACAAAATTGTTTTTGTTTCGGTCCTTTTATTGTTATTTCAGTTTCTGTATTCATACAAGTTATTTGTGATAACTATATATTGGGCACTGAATAAAAATTATTTGGAAAGTTGTCCTATATAGTTCAGAATACTGTGTTTTACCCCTATATCGACCAACACACATGCTACAGAAACTTAGTCACCCCTCCTTACACGTTATCAACTCGCTCTTTTACCTGATTTTATTTTTTAAAACGTGTAGCTCATTCTCTTCAACAAAGTCACCCCTTTATCCATTTTCTAAACGTGAGTACATTGAAAGGACAGGAGCAATATAGAATCCCCTCCCCACTAATAGTGGTAAGTAAACCGTCTCTTTAACAAAGCTAATCCCTCCCCACTAAAGTCATACATTAGACAGCTTTAGCAAAACTTTACGAATAATGGTAAGTGGACTCTCTTTAACAAAGTCATACTATATTACTTTTAGACAGCTTTAGCAAAACTTCACTAACAATGGAAAAATCAAACTTGTAAAATTAAACTCAGCTCTTATTTTTTTAGTTAAAACAATTGATACATTAATATTAATTATCTTAAAGAAATTAAGAGAAGTTATGTAATTATAAAAAGCAATTATTAATTAATAAATTACTTAAATGTGTGTCCTTATAATGAACTTGTATGTGTTTTATGAATTGTCCTCTTGAAAGTTCTTATAAACTTGTGTCAGAGTCGATGGTTCGACATCGACTAGAAGAGGCACAGTTGGTGAACTCCATGAGTGTGCTATTAAGTATTGATGCACAACGATGTATGTGTTGATCATACATGTGATGAATCCATATATGGCTCGATAAAGCATTGTGTTAGATCTGTGTGTATGACTCTAGTGTGGTGCACCTTGTTAAAAGTTCAAAGAAAACCTCATACTTAGGATAATAAACACAGTTTGTAGTGTGAGTGTGATTGTGATTGTGATTTTAATAAGTGTTGTCTTAAATTAATGAAGCTGGCTAAGATGCAAAATGAATAAAAAAACGTGTAAGTCCACGACGAAGCTATTAAGGGAGTGTTTGGATGGACATGCAATGTGAGATTATTTGAAATGTGAGATTACAAGTAATGTGAGACGTAATGTAAGATTACTTGTAATGTTAGATTACAGTGTTTGGTTGTGCTGTAATGTGGAGTGTAATGTTAGATTACATGTTTGGTATGTGTTGTAATGTGCATCGTAATATGACTTTATTATTATTATATTAATTTATACGAGAGTATGTTATATCTTAATATGATAAGATTTAAACGAACATATATTTTGACAACAACTAACTTCTTAAGGATTATGTGTGTGGTTAATACTACAATCATTTATGAAATCTAAAGACTAAATATTTAATCTCAATACGCACAACTACTAAAATTCTATTAATTAAAACATTATATATAATTTTATAAGATAATTTTCATAAAAAAAAAATATAACGAAAAAACGTACTCATTTTATATGAATATCATGTGCATTATTATTTATTATAATAATAAATTATGAAGTATATAAAAAATAAAAAACTAATAATAAAAAAATATTATTATCATAATAAACTATAAAGATTATTATCATAATAAATAATTTATCTATTTAGTAAATAATAATAATCCGTAATGTTGGACGTAATCTCACATTACGTCCGTTTTTGGATGTGATCTCACATTACGTTGATTGGAGATTGGACGTAATCTCATATTATAATGGACATTACATTACAATACACATTACGTCGTTTGGCAAACCAAACAACGTAATGTTGATGTAATGTGAGACGTAGTGTGAGATTACGTCCCACATTACATCCATCCAAACATTCCCCTAAGGGGTTGGGGCTAATTACCCCCTTAATTTTAAATAATGTGTAATTTTGACTTTAAAAATTATAATAATTTTCAATAGGTCTTGTAATGTTTTATATTTCCCCGCTGAACTTTTGTTACATTAATTGTTTGCATATAGTTCATATTTTACCCCTAAACAAAATTCCTGTTTTTGTAGCAGAATAGACCTGGCAGGTGACACCCTGTAATATTGCCACGCTGGGAGACTAATGTAGTTAAACTTATGAAAAACTATATCATTATAGGAATTTGTGACGTCACTTTATTAATTTACACACAATATAGTACTCCGAGGCCGATAGGACGGACTTATATATACTTTCTGTCCAATCCCCTACTCAATCGAGACCCACATTTTGTGTGTGAATTAACTAGTGTGATAATATCAGTCTTAACTATAGGCTACATTGCTAATCGTAGTTCCAGATATAAAACGCTGATATTTGATATCCTAATAATTACAATTTACGAGATTAATTATTTTTCACTTTTTTTATTTAAATTGACGAAACAAAAAATGTTTTCTAAACATTAAATAAGACTAAACCGTGAGAAAAATATAGGATACTTCAGAAAAAGTAGAAAATAAAATAGTTCGGTTGCTTAAAGCATCAATTTTAATTTTAAAATAAGTCGAAAAAAGTGAAATCTAATAGTTGGATACTAAATATCAATATTTTAAATACGGAAGAGTGATTTGCAACACATGGTCTATAGTTGTACTATTTTGAGGTTCTTAACCCTAATATTAATTAATTTCAGTTAATTCTAGTTGGACATATATATGAAGATGTTGTATATATTAAACCAATGTTAGCGTTATTTTTAGGGTGGGAAGAGGTAGGGTTTAGAAGAAGAAGGTAGAATGGATATTAGGCAAGTTATTCACATGAATGATGGAGCTGGAGAAACTAGCTATGGCAACAACTCTTTGCTTCAGGTACGTTGGTTATTTATAATAATGTAATATATATATGGCATGGCATGGCATGGCATGGCATGCATGATGTGTTTAGTGTACGTATATGAGCAGAGAAGGGCTATGTGTTTAGCAAAACCCTTAATGGAGGAAGCCATGAACGCCCTGTACTCATCAGGCAGTAGTGTCGGGACAGTGACGAGGCTCGCCATAGCCGACTTGGGATGTTCTTCCGGACCAAACACGCTATTTGCAGTCACGGAGCTGATGGAAACTGTGGACACATTGTGTAAGAAGAATGGAAAAATTGCACCTGAGTACCAAATATTCTTGAATGACCTTCCTGGGAATGACTTCAACACAATATTCAGGTCCTTATTACCCAACGGCATCTATACTAGAAACTCAAGACAGTGCTTCTTTGCTGGTGTTGCTGGTTCTTTCTATGGAAGGCTTTTCCCTAGAAACACTCTTCACTTTGTTCACTCTAATTATAGCCTCCAGTGGCTATCTCAGGTAACAACAACCTCTAACTCATCACTTATTAATTATATATACACGCTTAACAACCAAAACACAGTCATAACACATGTTGCTAATCGATGTTTCATATTTAAAATGTTGATATTCGGTGTTTCTATTATTAAAGGGTTAAGAATCTAAAATTATCTAAAGTTTCATCAATGTTGAAATTTGGTGTCTGAAGTTTAAAATCTTAAAATTGACAATCTCAGATTTCATTTTTGTTGAAATTTGGTGTTTCTGTACGTATTTTCCTCTCCCTTCATTCATTTTCATCAACTCACTCACCCACTCATAATCTATCACTCTTTACTTTTCACAAAGTCCCCAAATTTCCCCAAAAGTTGAACATCCAAAAGAAAAGGTTTCCAATTACAGAGTGGCGTGGAGCAATTTCTAGCAACAACGGAGCAGGATTTATTTGCACGGATGTGGTCAGCTTCTTAGGTGACGGTCCTGGAAAGGCGACGAGAATGGAGCGTGCATGGGAGGTCGAATTTGAAAGTCGGTTTCATTTGTAGTTCAAATGCTTAAAAAAACATGTTTTTGTTTTCAATTTTAGAGAAAAAAGTTGAAATCAACAAATCTAATTGTTGGAACACTAAACATTAACATTTTAAATTTGGGACAGCGATAAGCAGCATGACCTATAGTTAGTACTATCTTTCTAGAATCGTAACCCTTAATTATATTCTAGCATATATATATATGTTTTTTTTTATTATTATAGAATCTACTTTTATATTATGTTGATTATAACTATACAAAAAATAATTAGGTTCCCAAAGGAATAGAGGGTAACAAGAGGAATATATTCATGGGTAGTAGTAGCCCGCAGAGAGTGGTGGATGCTTACTACAAGCAATTCAAGGACGACTTTTCCACGTTTTTGAAGTGTCGAGCTGAGGAATTGGTGCCAGGTGGTCGCATGTTGCTCACGCTTCTTGGAAGACAATGTGAGGATCCAGCTAGCAGTGAATGTTGCATCATCTGGCAACTCTTGGCTATGGCTCTCAATAACATGGTTACTGAGGTACGTACCGTACGTATAATTAATATATATAGCTGGCTAGCTACGTACACTTGGTAAATTAAACACAAACTCCTTAAGCTGCTAATTAAAATGGTAGGTAGACATATATTGTAACTCTATTAACTTTGATGAATGACATGTGAAATCATGTTACGTACATCAGTGAAACAAATTAATTAACAATAGGATAGGATGAATATATATATTCTTTTAGTATATTATTCAATTTAAAAAAATAAGGTTGTAAGTTAATGATACGCGCGCATGCAGGGAGTAATAGAAGAAGAGAAGTTGAACAGTTTCAACATCCCAAACTACATGGCTTCTCCAGCTGAAGTAGAAGCGGAGGTGTTAAAAGAATCTTCTTTCTCCATTCACTATTTGAAGACTTCACAAGTGAGCTGGAGTGGGCGCACCACCAATAGCAATAATGGTGGAAAGGAATTGGAAGAAGAAGAAGAAGAAGGGTACAGTGTTGCCATGTGCATGAGATCTGTGGCTGAGCCGCTGCTGCGCCATCACTTTGCGGGTGATGATGATCAAGATGTGATTATTGAAGATGTGTTCAATAGGTACAAGCTTCTCATAGTAGACCATATGGAAAAAAACAAGACCAAGTTCATCAATCTACTCGTCTCTCTTGTTCGAACCTCACAAACCTCTGAGGAGAAACAAGGATGATCCAGGAGGTGTTGCCGTTAGACTTCAAAAATTGCTCACCTCACTCCTATGCTTATTCATTTTCCTTTCCTACTTTTTTGGTTTACTAGTTATTTATTTTTAGATGGTTGATGATTGATTTTGCTTTTAATCTAAGCGGGACCACAACTTTAGCATTTCTAGTTAGCTCCCCCCTATATGTATCAGTTGATTGATGTTGAATAAATATACTTTCAGCTATATCTTGCTTCCTAAGTAAACCTATGTATTATGTTAGTCCATTAACCAAGCTCGATTAAGTCTAACTTAAATTAGAAGCAACTAACACATAGTAATAAGGCTAGGGCTGAAATGTGTTTGCTCATTAACTATAAGGATTGATGCCTAATAAGGACTCTGATACAATTAAGATTCGGCATACCCATTGTATTTCTATGTGTGTAAGAAATAATCTCACCAATATTAGGAAAGTGAATACAATGGGTCGGCCTATATATATAAGGGAATAATATATTGTGCATTAAATCTTGATAAATATATAACTTCGAAAACAAGTCACTATTTCCCCTTCAACGAGAGGGTGGACTAAGCTACCATGACGGGCTTCTTCAAAGACAGCTCCAATTGTTCTGTTGAAGAGAACAGTCTGGCTAGATCATGCAGAGCTTCCTCCTCATCAGCATGAATCTCATGTGTCGGCCAAGAAACTCATTTACAATGGGTGGATGTTCATAGACTTCCTCCTTCCAGCGAAACGTCCTCTACGAAAATTCCATCCATTCATGTTGCTCATGTGCATTGTGATTGTCTTCCTTGAAAGGGGAATATCTTAGGTCATACCTACGCACATTTTCTTTCAACTGGAGAAGGTCTGGGATGCCTTGGTTGTTAAAAACCAAACCCTGACCAGGGAAATTATTTTTCTTCAACATGAACTTCCCACCATAATCTCTGCTCTGCGTGGTCTAGGCTTACCTCAATCCCTGATGATAGAGATCGGCTCAAAGGAATGGAACGTCAATGGCATGTATCGTGGTTTCCTGCTAGATATTGTGATCACCTTTTTCACTTATGGCCACAAGACAGTTTTTGATTATGTACTCCAACTTCTGATGCATGGTGGAAGTGACTGTCCCAGCTGCATGATCCCTGTTCTTCCCAAAATAAGTCTAAAAACGTTTGAAGGTCCATGACCATGAATTTTACGTCAAAGGTGTATGGACCAATCTCGAGTGGTAGTTAAATCTCTCCATAGACATCCTAAATAATACCATCGAAAGCTCGAAAAACCATCATACATTTACGGATGTGAGACAAATTTATTTTCATTTGTTTGAGCGTGATGAAGGGAAAATAGATTATCGAGCTGTTGTCGACCATGAGCTTCGAAAGAACAATCCATTGCATTTGCAGACGATGCAAATGACCCTCATGTGATTCTGGCCTTCGCCCCATGTTCATCCCTTATAAAATAAATTTGGTTTGAGAATATGTAACCAATAATGTTCCTTATCTGTTCGGTGGAGACCTCCCTTGGTATTAAGTCTTCTTTGAACACATTCATCAAGGCCTTACGGTGAATTTATGAGCTTAAGATGAAAGCAGGCAAAATAATTTGAGCTACAGTCTTGCGAAACTGATCAATCACCTTGTCTTCACCTTCCTTCATGAACTTTACAAAGTCCATAAATTTCTCATACGTTACCTTCTTCTTTGGGGGTCGATTCAAAATCTTTATCTTTAGCTGCATTCTCCAAGTATGAGCGACTTGAATGCATCATGAATCATTTCATCATATTCCTGCTTTGCTTCCCCAACTACCTAGCCTCGTAAATCCATGGAACCCTTTTATCATTCTCATATTGGAAGGGGCCAATATCTTTAATGGAGACCTGGCCGGCTATTCGGTTGCAAAAACCACCACAAGCGGCGTGACTAGTGTTGGAAATTATAGCAATTGGGCTGCCCTTCATGGAAGCCTATTAGCCATGCATAATTGAGTGTGAGATAATTAGAAACAACTAACCCATTAACTAGGCCTATGTGCCGAATTCATGTTGTGTTAGGGCCCTATTGTGCTAGCTCATTAACTAGAAGTATTAAGGTCCATTAACTGGACCATTAAAGAGAAATTTGCCCAGCCCACTTGTGGTATTACTTGGTGGTCAAGTTTTGACTACCTAGATTAATGAATGTAAATATTATTTCTAGAGATAGATTTGGTAATTATATATATATCTATAATTGTCTAGAGATAATTATATATATAATACATAATCAAATATATTATATTCTATTGTAGGAAATAATATATACATCATTAATAATAGTATATATGTACAAGGAAATAATATATTGTTGAATATATTATATTCTGTTTATATTGAATATATATAATCGTATGAGATTATATATAAATCTATAAAGGGAATTAAAAATATACACTATCTACCTTAAGAGATTAAGATTTTGGAAACAAATCACCTCACCCCCTATAAATAACTAGTTCGGCCGAAGTGCTTAAAGATATTCATTAGTGTGCAAATTAATCATCCACACAACTAATAGTGAGAGATAGCTACCCCCCCCCCCCCCCCCCCCCAGTAAACCCCGTCCAACAAGTTATGATACATCAGTCGGTGAAGACTTATCCTCCTTTTGTGTTAACAGCAAGATTAGAGGACCTTGTCCAACAAGCTATGATACAACCCGCGTTCAGGATCTCGGAGAAGGAGGACAACATCAATAGGCATGTGAGGATAATCTCGCCATAACCTGTAAGTATAGTTAGTGATTAACCATGTTATTTCAAACAACTACTACAACAACAAAATTATCTAGCAACACCATTTCAAGATAAAACACGGTGATGGAAGATGAAGCACATGCATTGTGATTAGGTAAAGGGTTGGTGTTGACGTTCGGTAAAGGAACCTGGTTAATAATCAAGAGCTTGTGGCATTAAGGTCCTGAATTCTGTGTGTCAGACGTATGTCGTTTTTTGTCGAGTGTCCAGCTACCCCCAAGTGATAATTAAACTTCGAGTTCAGTTCTTTGTTAGGCGTCCTCGAATCTGACTTCAAAACCTCAGTACCAATTCGTCCATGAGCAAGTGCCTTCTGGTACAACTATGTTGCTGGCAACGGTAGATGTAAACTCCATGGGCTCTCGAGACCTATTGGTGGCTCGATTGCCTTATCCACACGTAAAGGAAGGCTATGGGTCTTGAGATACTAGATTCACTAGTTAGGGTGGGGTGTAGCGGATTTTGGGTACTGCATTGGTAGACTGCACTACTGTGGTATCTTTCGGTGATGGATTTTTAGGACCACCCTTTTTTACACCGTCTCCTTGATAACTTTTCAGGGGATCTTCAATCTTCTCCGTCTGAATCTCGTGCTCAATCATCTCGTTGAACTTAACCTAGTCGGAAAAATTTGCTAAAATGTGCTTAGGTAACTGAGAGTAGTATGCCCTATTTACAGTGCCGATAAACAAAGACACTACTTCTGCTTCATTTAAAGCTGGGCAAACTTCAACTACTTTTTCCCACCAACCCTGCATGTAATACCTAAACAATTTCCTTTCCTTCATTTTCATGCTATGGATATCCATGTGTGTTGGAGTTGTGTCCAAATTGAACTTGTACTTGCGAACGATGTCAGTTCATCCCAAGTAGAAAATTCACTGCATTTAAGTCGACGAACCAAACCATGGTTGCTCCTTTCAAATTCTCCTGGAAATTTTGGATCATAATACTTGTAAGGGGTAATATTCGTAAGATAAATTCGGGGATGGACAATGGGATTACATGTTCCATCATACTTCTCAAATTCGGAACCTTGAATGTTCTCGGTCTAGACATCTTCAGAAAACAACATAAATCAGAGTAGACGATGCCTCTATATTGCTCAAAGTCTGATGACTTCATCTTCTCTTCCATCTTCGTTAGGCGGTGTTCCTGATCAGACGCAATGATCAGATGTGGTGATGCAGATGCCCTACATGAAATGTTAAGAAGTGACATGAAGTGTTCAATGTTCAAGTAACAATGCGGTCACAACCTGCTATAATTAGGCGTTGGAAGCCTCAAGTTGAGCCATATGAACCTCATGTTGCTGGATTTGATAAGTGTTTTCCATGTTGATGACTTTCTTGTACGTGCCATTACTTACCTATTGATTTTCAGAAATTCAAAAATTAGAATCTAGAACACAAAATATTACGCATGCTCATTTTGAAATCAATGTTCCATTCATTAGAAATCTTATTCATTAAGCAAATAGTTTTAGAAATAAGATTTATACTCTAAGACGTTTAACAAGACTGCACATCTCGTCAAGTGTGTGGACTGCTTGTTCCTAAGTTCTAACGAAGGCAGCAGATAAGTGTTTAGAAAATAGTTTTAGTTTTTTTTCTCTTCGTTTGAACTTTTTAAGATTAGCACTCAACTGCAATTTTTTTATATTTCCTTCACTTTCACTTTTAGAGATAACTGTTGGTACATAAAAGTGGCTCGTGCTTCAGAAATGTCTCTTTGCAAAATGATAGATATATTCTTGGCTTGTGCGGCCTTAGGCCCGAACAACACACTGAATATTGACCTGAGTTGTTAGTGTGTCGTATACATCTTCATGGGAGGGATGTGGGATCTGCGTCTTCTATCCAATGATTTTTATAGGATAGAAAGTTGGCACCTCTAGAACTGTATGAAATCGGTGAATGTATTCTTTGGTGGCACGATAGATCTATTCATTTTCTTCGAGATCGCCAGGCAGTTGGACTTTTTCCTCAATTTTATTCTCCCAATTTTCTTGCATTCGCTGGGCAGCCTCCTTAAACGTGGCTCGGGTAACTTTATTGTCGTGTCAATCGAATATGAGGTGAGGTCTATTTGTACTCGCAAGTATGCCTTGTTCAAGGGTGTTCTATCATATATCTACTTGGGAGCTGGTAGATTCGTAATGTGAGAACACTTACGCGGTCTTTCCATCCTTACAAAAAAAAAACTGGTGTGTAAAGCGTTTTAAAGTTGACAAAACGAAAGGCACATAACATTTTTTTTAAACAAAATTATATCTAACATGCATGTTTGGAAAGTAAATTTCCACTAATATTCAATTCACGATTATGTTAGTGCGGTATATACCTGCACCATACACATGATAAACTCTAAACACAAGAGAACAATGAAAAAAAAAACACGCATGTATGCATAAAGACAGGATGTGGGCTTCGAGGGTGTGTTCGACTTTGTTCTAATAGGTAGGTCTCAGTGATAGGTTCTTTATCCGGTGGTTTCTTCACTCCATCACAGGGATCTCAAAACCTTCCGAGAAAGTGGAGTTTTTCTGAATCGTACATACGGCATTGCCGCTCCGGTCGTAACAAAGAAAATGATGTAAATCATAATAAAAAAAAATGTATCTATGACACACAAGAAAAAGTTAGAATATTGATGGCAAATCTATATATATATACTAGGTGCTGACCCCGCGCTACGCGCGGGCGACCTGTTAAACTATACACATTTACTTATATGTAGAAGATTGAAAATATGTTTGGTTGATTGCATTTAGTAATTGTATTTGTATATGATAGTTACTTAACTAATATTTGATAAAATTAGAGCGGTTTAACTTTTATTTTGTACAATGTTAAAAAACAAATTTTACCAAAAAAAACATCATTTTAATGAAAGTAAAAAATATTCAAGAACTCTTAAAAAAAATCAACTATAAATTGCTAACCTCCATATTATCAACATTATTATTCAACCATAATAAGTTGTAAACTAAAGAAGAAATAAACAAAGCAACATTTTGAAATCTTTATGATAAGTTACCTAGTTATATATGAATGTATACTACACTTGAGAAGTATGAGAGAAAGTTGTGTTGAAATTAAGAGTACATAAGAAGTGATTGAAATCAAGATGTTATATAAGGTTGTTGTATCAAATCATAAGGATAAGAAATATACAAAAGACTATAGATATGATGCATAGTTGACATTGATGACACCGAAAGGAATACAAATTGCAAAGCTCGATAATCTGAACGCCTTGGAGCCCCATGTGAACCTTGACCACCGCCACCACCATGGCGCTACTGTAATGATCATTTGACGATGAACGCCCACTACCACAACCTCCATGAGGAAGCTCCACCTGATGAACACCCACAGGTCACAACCACGGCCTCCGTGAGCAAGCTCCACATATTGAACAATTAACGGTAAACCACCACCATCAGCCAAAACATGAGAATGATTTAAAAAATGATTAAGCAATTTGTAAACCAAGCGACCGCGCGTAGCAAAAAATCCATTAAACTGATCATCCACCTGGATGATCAGTTTAATTTAACTGAAAGTGATTTTATGCCGAGCACTACTAATAACACAAACCACCTTGTTTTGTAAAAGGAATTCATGTAACGAAATATTGAATTCTATTTTTCTTTTTTGTTTGAATGTATTTTAGTGAGAGATGTATAGATTATTAGGCCACTGAGTTTCAAGACACAACTATAGTACCAAGTGTTTCATATATATACTATAGACCTAATCATTTCTGCAACATTGCAGTTTCTAAGGTTTTCAGTGGCATAAAAAACCTTAAAAGCTTGGTCTCAACTATCTGATATATGTGCTATCTAACTGAAAAAACAAATCTGATATACATTAATTACCACCTAATTTATCTAAATTATAAAAGCCAAATTTAAAAAGCAGTTTAAAACTGTAGCAGAATGAAAATCAACTTCCACCTACCTACACGGGATGAATGGATGGCAAAGTGTATCACTGCTGAACAACATCTTCTTAATTTGTACTTCCTTGATCATCAGACAAATCTGCAACTAAAAAGCTTAGAAAAGACAAACCATTTGAATTCCTCGCATTATATCATTGGCAGTAGTAATGAGACCAAAGAAGCATGAGTGAGTAAAAATATAAAGAAGTTGGCAGCAAATAATTTAGAAACATGAACTACTTAAAATCTCTACTCAGTGAAGCTTTTTGAATCCAACCATTATTACAATATATATAAATAAAAATAAAAGCAAAATAGTGTCAAATGGTAAATCAAAATATGACTATAGTAAGTAACAGATATGTCTAATATTTTGTACCACCACCGATTATTCACATCAATGAAAAGATAAAAGTTACCAAGAGTAGCAAACCACTTGGATCGAACTCGACGTTCTTGGGCTTCAAATTTTTGCTTAATGCAAAACCTGCATCAACAAAATTGTTCATGAATCAGCAACAGTAGATAAGAAACCCGCATCAACAAAATTGTTCATGAATCCAAAACCAGGATTTCTCCTGATGTTTCCATAATTCTGAGCAAGGGAAGACGGCACGAACTCTTCGGCTTCGACATCATCTCGTCACCCTCTCCGCCACCGACTCGATGACACCAAAACTGAATTAAAGTGATTAATCGACCCAACCGTTTTGGATTCTTTAAGTGTGGAGTAAATTTATGATTAGTATTCACAATGGAAGCAACATAAGAGACTTAGCCCTTTCAAATCGAACATATCTCAAATTCAAAATATAAACAAAGAGGCGATTCAAAATATAAAAGAGGCGATTAAAAATATAAAAGAGGAACTTCAGAAGAACCTAGCACTATTCTTCATAAACTCGTCATTGCCATTTCTTTCATGGAAATTTCCCCAAACACTTGGTATACATTATTATGAATCAATACTGTAGATAGATAATAGAACTTAATTTAAGCCAAATCGCAAGAATGATCACGCAAAAGAAACTCACTCACAACAACTTACAACCACAACAACATCAATAGAGAGGAACACCAGCTGAATCTATGCAGGTTTAAGTAATAATTCGAACATGAATCAGCGAGATTTATAGATGAATCATACCACTCGTGTTGAATTGAGAACGGTTTGGGGTGGTAATTCACTGAATTTGGCATTAGGGCATCCAAGATGTACCGAGCTGAGCCGCCTCGGTTTCGGAGTCGATGGCTTCCAGGAATTGGAGAGAAGAAAATTACATTGATGATGTAGGAATTGAAATATTGCTTAGTATACTTGGTTTTCTTGGTATAGTGATGCAAATGAATGGAATCGCCGCTGTCAATTGGGGAGTTGGAAAACTGGGAATGAGAAAGAGAAAATGTTGAGAGACAGATAAAGTACCCGAAGACACTACATCATTTGGTAATAAGCCCTACCATGGAGGGGAGTATGGCCTTTTCGAGATTTAGAAAAGCATCTAGTCCTGCAACTGCCTTTTAGTTAATTGCTTATAGATCAAGAAAAGTGTAAGATTATACTGGAAGTGATTTACATGCATAGAAGATTAAAATAACATTATAGTAATGGTATTACCATCTTGGTAGGCATGATTAAGAGTGAAGCCATACATATCTACTGATTCACACATAGATAAACCAAATTCTAGAGCCTTAAGCTCAGTTCCATTTGCTGCAGACCCAAAGGAAGCAACTAACATCATATACACAGGGTTGTTTATTGGAATTTCCTGCATTAAACCCACCTCCAATTAAACCAGCAGCTAGAAATAATGAAATGTTAGGAAATTTGATTAAAATCGGTGAAATGCAAGTTGAATTCTATATTTAGGCAGAGAGAGAGCTCAAAATTAGATAAAAACAGAAAGCCGACATGGAATCAAATAGCTACTTAAATTTATTATTGAACCTTAAGAGCTGCATAAACATGGCCATAAGTTGTTCCATTGTCAAACCTAAATCCGAGAAGATTGAATTGAATTGATTGTCTACTAATTGCCACATTGATAAACCATACATATCTACCTAGATACATTTCCATCTGCAAGGGCATCATGTTATCATCTGAAAAGAGTCGTATCAAAGGAAGAGAAATTCACCTGTGAAAAACCATGTGGAAGGAAGAAAAACTTAAAGGCACCGCTGTAGTGAAAGATGCTGCCCTTCATCCCATATAATCGGAAACTCTTCACTGAAGGTTCTTATTGGAATTGGAATTTCCTGCATTAAATCCACCTCCAATTTCATCATAAAATTTAATCAGTAGCTAAAAATAATGAAATGACAGGAAATTTGATCAAAATCGGTGAGGCAAAGAGACTAAAAAATAGATAAAAACAGAAAAACGACATTGTCGAATCCTAGAAGTTTGCTTGGAGAGAACGACTTGCGTTCCTTTGATATTTCAGAGATGATTGAAGGATTCATCAAGAAGGGGGACCATCTCTGAAGCCGCTGCTGATTCATGCTGCCAACAACCACCATCATGTAATTCAGTTGACCCTTGATCATCTAGGTTTTTCAATCCAAATTGAAGAGCTTAAATTAAATCATATAAAATCAATCTGAGAACGACGTGAATTGAAAAATCGCGAAGATCAATTACCTGGAGCAGGCGGCATTCGGAGGAGTGCTCGTTCCAGTGAACCCGGCAGCAGTGGGCTATTAAAGTTCGGTGGGGGCGGACGAACACCAAGGTTGAGCCGTGATAAGAGTGAAGTCTCCACATCTGACTGAACATAAGATCGGAACAGAAGAGAAGAAGATGAAGAGCGGATGCGCTTGAAGAGGAGAAGAGACGGTACACGTGTAAGGAAAGTAAGGTTCGTTTCTGTGCTGACGTGGCAAAGTCTCCTTTGTTATTCCCGCTGATGTGGCAGTTTGTGAGAGTTTTAGCCTCTCTCTCCTTCTGCCTTATTATATATATAGATATATATAGAAACGACAGGAAAGAGACTAAAAGTGCAGCTCTTTACGTGTGGGTTGGTCTTTCCCTCTGCTCTACAGTTTCGGGTAGTCTCTTTAGTTCTCACCATTAATTAGATCTTCCGTTCTTCACACGACAATCACTGCCAAACCCGAATTTATCTCTTCACTTTACAGACGACGATCACAGCAAGTCACTCATGGTCGGAAATCAGTCGGGAGGCAGCAGTCGAGACTCAAGCGTCGGCGGATAATCAGTTCCATCACCGGTCAGTTGTGCTGCATATCCGCCTCTGTTGGATAATCAGACTACGAGGTCATTGGATGGGGATTCTACTAAGACGCAATCAAGGTAGTATTGGTTGAGTCTATTGAGTTAATTGTTCGTTATTTTGATTTTTATTGGGGATTTGGTGCTGTTGAATCCACGATATGTGTCTAGGTTCTGCAGATGAAATTGGCAGTACTGAACATTATACTGCACATATTAAGCGCTGGATTTGGTTCGAATTTGGTGCTGTTTGACCCACGGCTGCTGATTTCAGAGAACATTCGCAAACCATGATTGGCCAATTTTTAAACGTTTGGATGATCAGCTGTTCATGTAGCAGAGGTAAATCCCCTAATACAAGGATTGCGTCTCACATAAGTGACGACAAGACTTTAAGGTACTTGGTTTTTGCTAAACCTATAAGTTACAGTTTTATAATCGCTTTTGATTTAGCAATTGTTGTTTGAGTGCATCCTAGATTTCTTCATTCAAATGCAACCAATCATAAATGGGAAAGGTAAAAGAAAAATGAGGCAGATATTTAGAGTCTCTTTCTTTATTTCAGAATGAATTTGTTAAGATGGTGTTTTGGTTAATTTGAGTATTCATGTGACATGTCAAAATATCATGATTTTTTAAGGTTAAGATGTTAACTTAGCTACTAGCTTATTGCTCTAAGCCTGTTAAGGATGAACACTGTGATGTTGATGATAAAATGTTGAAATATTTAGTTTTTTTTTTTCACAGCCACAGTCCAGGATTCATCCCTAAGTTGATGTCCATCAAGAAAGATCCTAAGACCGAAGCTAGCAACACCTTTATAAGCTCTCTAAGTCTTTTGGATTATTAGTTAAGATTTTTCTCCATATCATAAAGATTAAATTTGGGAAAAAAAAGAAAAGACTTTATACTTTGTAGTATTACTTGCATATGGAAATTCATAAAATTGAAGTTACAGGTGTTTATGCTGGACCAAATATGTCTAATTGCTCATTAGAGTAGAATTTGATAGAAATTCATAAAATTGAAGTTGCAGGTGTTTATGCAGGACAAAATATGTCTAACTGCTCATTAGAGTAGAATTTGGTGTTTATAGAAATTCATAAAATTGAAGTTGCGGGTGTTTATGCTGGACCAAAGATGTCTAATTGCTCATTAGAGTAGAATTTGGTGGGTTTAAATTAATCTAATAAACATGTCATGCTGCAGATAAATTATGAACTCATATAGTTTTTGTAATTTGTTAAAAATTTGTGTCTGTTATTTGAGTGATATAGGTATAAACTTCATGGAAGGTCTCTGCAAATGTAGCTGGTGATGATCAGGAGAAGTTGTTGAAGCCACGTGACAGAGGAAGGAAACATTCAGTAGAATCGAAAGGTTGAACAGAAAGTGTTATCAAGGTCCCTCTCAAGTCTCAACAGCAAGAGGTTAAACGATTCAACTCTTCCTGAGGCGTTTCACCACAGCAGAAGCGGCACCAATTCAATTCCTCACGTCGTTTCAAATAAAATATTCAGACGATATAAGCTCTTGTTGTTCTTCATGCGTGGATCGGCCCAAAGGTTAGTGACCCAATTACATGGCTTTCAATTAATTGATTCAGTGTCCCAATCTATTGATTGTGATCACTGGTCTTTAATCTTCGACGACCTCTACGATTTCTGCAAAAAAACTGCCGATCCAGACTGAAAATGAAAAATAGTATAGTAATTAATTCTGCAATTTTTTGCCTCTATTTATTCTGAAATCTTCAAAAAAAAAATTCTATTTGATACAGTTTAGTTATTATTTGTCTCTGTTATGAGACATTATTGAGTTGTTATGATGTTTTTAGCACACAGTAGATGTAGGAATCAATGGGCATACTCTTGCAAGAAAGTGAGAACAGAGGTCGTTTATAAGCCTAAGATAAGTGTTTTGATTGTCTGAAGTGATTTTGGTCGTCTGAAGTGATTTGGTTGTCTTCAGGTTTCCGAGTCATTTTCTGTGGATGAGCTCTGAGTCGCCGCTTGCATAATGAGGTGGGTTTTTTTTTTTAATCTCATGTTGAATTATTTTAGCGGTACTGTATTGATGTGTAACGTCTACATATCCTCATTAGGTCTGATATAGTTCTTCCAATGATCACACAGGGTTTCAGAAGAATTGCAGAAGATAATTGAGGTGTTTGCAGATGCCTCCATTGCTGTAAAGAGGTATGATAATGGAGCAGTTAAGACCTGATCCGGTCTAATGAAGCCTTAGCTCCGGCATCCATGAACAGTTTGAGTTTCAAAGGATTGTGCAGGTAAATCTGAGATTCTATATCCCTTTTCTGATTAAGAAAAATGTAGTTATGGCTGCAAATTTTGCTCAATTTCATAGCCTAATTTCACATAATTTGTTGTGTTATTCTCAATTGTGAACTAGAAGTGCTTAATTCTCGGAAGAGTTGCTCCAATTTTCCCAATCTGCAGTTTCACGGCTTAAGTTAATTGCTGATGTTGCTACAATTTGCCTAATATGCAGTTTCATCAATTTGATATATTTAATTAGATTTGAAGAGATGGTTGCTTGAGACCATATTTTTCTTAATCGTGTTTCCAATTTTGATTTGAAGAGATATTATACATTCAATTTATTTGGTTCTAATCCTACAGACTAATCACTACACTTTTAGTTACTTTCATGTCTTTGAGAGAATGATAAATTTTGGAGATCTTTGGTTTTGACGACTTAATGGTGCCTAATGTTTTAAGGGATATTAATGTCTCTACGCAATCATCTGTTCGCCAGAGGTTGGGTATATACACTTTTGATGAGGTATAATTCTCACTTAGCTTGCTATTCTTGAATATTGTTTGCTTTATGGTTTAAGTTAGCTCCTGTTGGTAACTTTGTAACTTTCATGATTCATTAAGATGTTATGTCTTTCTGTTAAATCTCTATGGTGTACTTTGAAAAGTGCACACTAGATTTGCAGTTTTGCAAAATTTAGCTTCCTTTGCCAATTAATGTCATTTTACGTGGAGTTTGAAACCATATTGCAGCCATCAATATAAGATAGTTAAAGATATATGCAAACAGTATAAAAAATTGCAAACATGCATCATATATCTCATTTGGAAGTTGGAATTTAAATTTATTTTCTACATGCTTGCTTTTGAGGTGCTTCTTCCATCCAAAATATGTAACTGAATAATACATTTTTAAGGGTCTATAATGTTTATGAGGATTTGTTCAGGTCAATGTGGAGAAGCTAAATATGACTATCCATTAGTTTTGCAGACGAAGAAATTGATTTCTGAGATTGAATAGCTGGAAAAAAAAAAAAAAAAAAAAAAAAAAAAAGTTACCGATAGAGAACAACATGAGGAACAACTTTGAACAAATGATTTATGATTTTAGAAATCATACTTTTAATGAATTCAGATAAAAAGCAAAATAATGTGATGCTCAGTGTAGTTCTAATCTTAATTCCATTTTCCTTCTCTGTTTTGTGAATGAACTTTTGGGTGATGTTGTCTCTTGGAATATTTAACAGACTCTATCAGTGTATACTAATGTGAAGATTGTACATGCTGTTTTTTGGTAAGATAATCATTATATATGCAACTCATGTTCATATTATTCTTTGATAATGTATCGTATGCAATTTCGGTTGGTAAGGGGCGAGGCAAAGAGAAGTAGGAAAGAAAGAAAGATCAGGGCACTAAACCTGAAGCCCGTGGCTTTCTGTACAATGTAGCTGTCAGTACATGATTATCCTTTACTACTTGGTAGATTTTGATTCGATTGCAAGCTCTTGAAATAAATAGAACTATTTTGGCTGCTTGGATTAATTGTGTTATTTCATTTCAATGATTTACAGGATTTATAGATCTTGGTGTATTCTTAGATACTTCATCTTGAAGCCTTTACCTACCAATGAAGGTAAATTCTCAACAATGAATAAGTAAATTATATAGTTTGTTAAGATGTATAATCGTGAGAAACATGACCTAACTCCATAAATGTTCTTTTGTTTTCTTTCGAATACACGTTAATTAACATTTTATTTGTTGATTACATAATTTCCATTTTCTAATTCAAAAAGGCGCAAAGTGGTGTGGCATGGATAGAGCCCCCTTCAAAGATGGAATATTGTGACGAGAAGATGATGACGATGGTTGCAGCGAGATAGATGCAATTTATAAGATATTTACTAAGGTTGAGCTTTTGTGTTATTGTACATGCTGTTTTTGTTGATATGATTTATTTTTAGTGTGGATAAATATGTTTCGGGTGCCACCTTCTTATGAAAGTTTCCATATCTTTGTTTGCATGTGCTCAGATCGGTGGTATTCAGTTAAATCGTCGGGTCAATAACCTGGGAGAGGTCTGAAGTTTGGGCCATGTGAATTTGAGAGGTTTGAAGTTTAAATTGGTGATAAATAGAGGTCTGAAGTTTTGATTTGTAGATAATAGAGGTCTCCGTTAGTTTTTTCCGTTAAAATTAACAGAAATTGGTCATGTGTTTGACATGTAACCAGAAATAAAATTAAATTCCAAAAATGCCCTTCTTCCACCTCACATGCTTAAATGAAAAGACGAAAATGCCCTTAATGCCACCACCAACTCCGGCGACCACCACCCAACTCCGGCGACCACCACTCAGCTCCGGCGACCACCACCCGCTCCGACGATCACCACCCAACTCCGGCGAGCACAACCGCGGCCCCGGTTGGGCCCAAATCGGAGCCATCGGCCCCGATTGGGCCCTCAAAGCTCCGATCGGAGCTCGGTAGCCCCGAATCAGAGCCACGGAGCTCCGATCTGGAGCTCTGTGGCCCCAGATCGGAGCCACAGAGCTCCGATCGGAGCTCCGTGGCTCCGATCTGGGGCCACCGAGCTCCGATCGGAGCTTTGTGGCTCCGATCGGGGCCCAGTCGGGGCCGATGGCTTCGATTTAGGCCCATCGTGGCGGTCGTCGGAGTTTGGTGGGGTCGCCGGACTGTGAGTGGTGGTCGCCGGAGTTCGGTGGTGGTCGCCGGAGTTGGGTAGTGGCCGGCGGGAGCCGTGGTGGTGGCCAGAGTTGGGTTATGTTTTAATTAGTGAAAGGGGTATTTTTGTCATTTCATGTTCAATTAATTAAACTTTAATTTGTTTAAAATATTGTCAGTGGTAAATATGACATTTCACGTGTTTATGTTAAATTTGACAGAAAATTTGGACGGAAAACCTAAAAATCACAAAGTCCAAACTTCAGACCTCAGTTATCACCATTTCAATTTTCAGACCTCTCAAATTCACAAGGTCCAATCTTCAGACCTCTCCCAGATTATTGACCCTAAATCGTCATACGCACTTGAATGTATTATGATGATATATAGTTTTCTTTCTTATATAATATATTTTTCTTCTATAATTTTTATACTTGCCACCAAGCGCTGTGTGGATTCATCATACATATGAATCTTCATATCCATGTATAATAAAATATAGGGTTAAAGGTACTTTTGATACCACATGTTGGACCAAATGTGGCTTTTAGTACTGGATGTTTAGTTTTGTATACTTTTGGTACCAAACGTTTGAAAAAATGCGGCTTTTGGTACATCTGTTAGTTGGCCGTTAGTTTTGGCCGTTAAATGACATGTGCAAGTCACGTGATCGACTCTAAACTTTTAATTTTGTTCAGTTTAGTCCCTCAAATATATTCCTAACTTTTATTTTGTTTAACTTAGTTATAACACTTCAAAATCGGACCCAATTAAACCAATCGAATTCAATTGACATAGCCCCATTTGGGTCAAATTTACCCAATTGGAGATAGGTCCCAATTGGGTTCAATTTTGAAGCTTTAGGACTAAATTAAACAAAATAAAAGTTATGAATATATTTGAGGGACTTAATTGAACAAAATTAAAAGTTTAGAGTCGATCACGTGACTTGCACATGTCATTTAACAGCCAAAACTAACGGCCAACCAACGGATGTACCAAAAGCCACATTTTTTCAAACGTATGGTACCAAAAGTATACAAAACTAAACATCCAGTACTAAAAACCACATTCGGTCAAACATGTGGTATCAAAAGTACCTTTAACCCTAAAATATAATTCAGTACATTTTGATGCATCACATATATAAAACTAAGCAAGTCAAAACATAATTTCATTTTTTTACAAATATGTTAACAATTAAAGTTTAGCAGGTCACCCCGCGCGTAGCGCGGGGTCAGCTCGTAGTATAAATAAAACTAAAAAATGTATGGTAAATAAGAAAGTATAAGGAACCTAAACCCTCTAAAGTCCTAGTAGAATTATCAAATTGTCGTACCTAAATCTAACATATGTTTAAATCAGCATTAGTTAATTAATGTTAACTAGAAACATATATTTGATAGGGAAATAGTGAATTAAACACATAGGTTTAATATCAATCTACGAAAAAATATTTAAGTCAGAGTTCTATTACTGAAGAAAAAAATCTAATTTAAAATTTCGTTATTTCAATACTCTACACATATAACATAACATGTCATTTTTCTAGTTTTTTAATTTTATTTTATTATAATAATAATAATAATAATAACACTTGCACTGCTAATTTAGACGGCGATATACTCTTTTGTGCAAAAGATAGAAAAATGTTTATTAAATCAAAATTATATGAATATGACAAAGCCATATCCAATACCAATACCAGTGTTATCAGAACCGGACCGGACCGGCGGTCCGACCGCGGTCGGACCGGAACCGGACCCCTCACCGGTCCGGTTTGCTTATTTCCGGAGGATGTAAGCGAACCCGGTTCTGAAGTCCGGTTTTCACCGAATCGGCCGGTTTTGGGCGAATCGGGCGGTTCACCGGTTCGGACTCTTTTCATTAAAAAAAATTAAAAAAAAATTAAAATTTTTTTAGGGTAAACTTATAGAGAGGCAGGCCCCGATCCGGACTAAAACCTACATAATGGTTAACTTACAAAGAGGATATGCAAATTTGCATTTTTTTTACTAAAACCGGTCGGACCCGGTTCGGACCGGGTCCGACCGGCCGAACCGGGAACCGGTGGCCCTGCCGGTTCAGGCCCCGGTCCGGTTCTGATAACACTGACCAATACATCATCTCGTTAGATACCTGAAGGAGGAGCTGCTTTTTGTCCTCACTCACACGAAGTGTCTGCGCTCTGACAATTTTGTTTGTTGAGACGTTTTTCCGTCTTGTTTATGTCTGTCTAATCTGTCGACTCTGACCGCTCTCTGTTTTTTAATAGAATTAGAGAAATATACACGTGCGGCGTGCGGTGCGTATATATTGTATTATATTTTTATGTAATGACTGTATTTAGAAATAGAAGTAAAATAACACATAAATTTTAAAGAAGACAATAGATTCACATAATCCTAATAAATATTAAAATATTTAATAAGAAAAATGTTGAGCATATTTCTTTTATCTATATAAATATGGTCCAGGACTTAGTGACTGGTCCATTAGTCTTTTAATATGATAGTTTATAAATTTGCTTCTTGTTGTTGTCGAATAATAAACTCATAAGTTTACAAAAAAAAAAAATGTTATACTGCCCTCTTATATTTTATTAAAATCGTGATTGTCCATTTTAATTTTTTTTTGGTGAATTATTATATACCCCTTTATTATATTTTAAATTTGTGAATATAAACTAAATAGAGCATAACTATCTACTTTACCAATATATTATTTGTGTTGTGTCCTCAACCCCAAAGGACACAACACTTCAAATGGTACAATTCATTCTCACCCCTACGGGCACTTATCAAAAGGCACTTCCTTCTTCATATCACCCCTACGAGCACTTCCTTCTTCATATTAAATTTGTCTTGAGCCTCTGAGCAAAAAAAAAAAATTGTGTTGACCCAGAATGTCTCCACCATAAGAAGCAGATAAGACGCCGAACAACCAAAAGGAGGAGACCAACCCCGGTTACTGGTTACCTAGGCATCCACAACTTCTTACCTTCAACCGCCAGTCTCTCAAGTAATGCTGGTACTTTTAAATTTCAAGTAATACAATCAAACATGCAAATTGATGTACATCTTCCATTGGCTTCATCTTGTCACCACAAGTTCCTCTTGCTAATACATCTAACGGAGATTATCAATTTGCAGAATTCGTTGCAGCCCTTTTTCCAATCGCACCCGCCGTGCTCTGCCTCCACTTCCTTCCTGCAATGTACGGATTTTGCCACCTTTGTTGCCAATGGGCACCACCAATGGCGTCATAGTGTCTAGAGGCCAGTAAGTTGTGATCATGACTCACACCTCTCCAATTCTTTCTTGCGGCCCTTCATTGTCCTGATAATCTCCGACTATGACATAAAATTTGGTGCCCATTAAAGGAATTCTCTGTAGAATGTAGATTTTCTTTAAAATTTGTGTATCCTTTATATATCTATATATTTGTTCGAATGTAATATTTCATTAAAATCTATGTATTGTGTATGGATATCGTATTTGTTCTCATGATTTTTATGGTTAGAGTAGAAACGCACACTCGGTTGATACTTTTCATACTCTATATATATATATATATATATAGCTTTCAAATATTCAAATTGTCGCTGAGTTAATACTCAAATTGTCACTCAGTTACTGGTTTTAGGTAAAGATTGTCGATACTAAAATCGGTCGTCTCTGGTTGCAACTTGCAGCATTTAGGGTTTAGGGTTGAGTTAAACAAATATTTTTTGTGAATTGATTATCACTTACATAGTTTATATTAGTATACTACAATGCAGGTGAGGACATTTGAGACTCATTGTGGATCAATATCTCAATACGAGATGAAACATATGTGATCCTTAGCAAATACCTACAATGCAGGAATTGTGGCCGAGTACACGACGGGAGCATTAAATCAAAGCTTGCCTTAGCATGCCACTGGTTCATGGAGCTCGCTCAGCCGATGATTTAGCACATGAAATGAAGAACCATATCGCTATAAATAAATCCACCAAAAATCATAGTAAGTTAAGAATTTGTTCTCTTATTGTATTTCTAAATCAGATTGTTTGTGATTAGTATTTGCTGCTCTTTTGTCCATAATATCTGTTGGATTTTAGGGAAGTGAAACGCCCCACTCACACATAAACACACAAGGCTTAACACACATACAAATAACCCAAAAACTTAGCTTTGATTGTCATTGGAAGAAGAGCAAGTGGCGTCCTTCCTTTCCTTCACTCACATATCTTTTTGTTCCTTTTTTTTTCACTACTGTCTATCAAACTTAGATATCTAGCGGCACTATTACATTTTTCTTTATTCCTTACACAAAACGCACCGTTTGACTAAACTAACTACTAGACATTAATTACGAAAATGCCACTCAGTATGCATGAACTAAACTAACACATTAATTTATGAATATGAATGTGTAAAATAAGTAATCCAAGATTGTTCTTATGAAACAGTCATGATGAGATGGAAAATTGTTCATGGCTAGCACTTTCTTGATGCTCCTTATTTATGTGGGCCATATCCACAAAAGTTTCAAGTACTAATTCTATAATTTGGCATAATTCAGTGTATAAAAATCATAGGTTGGAGTTTATATGGCGCTTTCAGCTCATGCAAATACTTGACGCTGGTATGAAATGAAGAAAAAACAGGAAAAGACTGTCGCTGCACATGAAAAATAACTTAAAGCTGCAGAGAGGAAAACTTAACTACTTAGGGTAATTAGTTTTAACATGTTAATTTATATCAACATTACGCAAATAAATGCATTGTCTATCTTTCAATGGTTACTCCAGAATCTCATGTAATTCTGTATATATACTCGAGAAAATTATCATTTTTATGCCAAATTGTTTTTTTTTTTTTTTTTGTCAACGAGAAAACCAGTGCATCAGTTTCACACATGCTCAAAGTTCACTTTGAGAAGTTCAATTGGTTTAAAAGCAATAATTACTTGGTTATCAGTGGTCGTGGCAAAAAAAGTGGTCAAACGGAGACATGTAAGTAGCCTTGCATCTGCTAAGTACTTCGACGTAGAAGAATACATGTGTTCATTAGTTTAGATCTTATTTTCGTTTTTTCGAATCTTCTGTTCATTGTTTGTTTTCTTCTTTACCGTACTCTAAAATTTCATTTACCATCAAATCTTTCAACATTACACTCACGTTTTCAACTTCTATCTTACTAGAACTGATGTAATTAACAACGACATGCGCGTGCAACGCACGCGCGGCAACAACTAGTATATCCATATTGTTGAAAGAAGGTTTAAAATATTTTATTGAAAAAAAAAACACTTGAAACTAAGGGAGGTCTCGATGGAGTATATTATTTCGTTTGCTGCATAATTAATTACTTCACTTTTTTTCAATGTTTGCTTTACTTCTATAAGTAGTCGATAAAAGTTGTGCACTTTAAAAGGAAAATAGCTCATTTTGATGGCTAAAAACATTCAAAACTTTCTTCATATAGGTTCTTGACTAAGAATATTCTAAACTTGCTTCATATATGTTGATGAGTGAATGCCCAAAATAGGCTTCATTGCCAAACTTATTCCCAAACTATGCTTCTTTAGAAACTAAATCCCAAACTAGGTCTTTTTTTTTAATCATTTATATTTTAAATTTTACACCCAAAGTTTTTATTTTGTTAAAATTGATCCTAAACATAAATATAATACAAGAAATATATAAAAAAAAGTTGAAAATTAAGATAATTATATGTACGTTACGAAAGTAGAGAGCTAATAGAAGATGGAACTTGAGGATGTCTTATTATCACACATAAGGGGCTCTTATATAGGGATTACATAGACTTGGAGGAGAAGTAAAATCAATATAAGGAAGAAGGTCTAAATAAGGAAGATGATATATACACATAATATTGAACATCCATATAATATATTCATAACACTTCCCCTTGGATGTTCATAAGGGAACTGTGCCTTGTTAAAACCTTACTAGAAAAAACCCAGTGGGATAAAAATCTAGTGAAGGAAAAAGAGTACACAATTATGGATCCCTTTTGTAAGCTGCCTCGTTAAAAACCTTACCAGGAAAACCCAATGGGATAAAACCTTGGTTAAGGGAAAAAGAGTGCAGCGGCCAGCGGTGTAGATTCTCCCTCTGATGTTGACATCACGTAATTTCATTAAGTCGACGCAATCCAATCATGTTTGCCAATATTCCAGATGTCGCAGTCGATAAAGCCTCCTTGAAAAGATCCGCTAGATAGTCATATGAATAAATTCGTTGGATGAAGAATAACTTGAGGCGAATGTGTTTTGTATGTCTCCTTTGATATAACAATCTTCAACTCGAGTTATATAACCTGCATTATCTTCATATATATATATATATATACAATATAATGCTACATTTGAAAATTGTGCACTTCCATGTTATAACTTACATTTGTGTAACAAATTAATTTAGGTCTTGATTCATCATGATATTAAACTCATGGAATTCTTACAATCATTAAGGTACTCAATAGATGTGTTTATCTATGCAAAATAACTTCAAGACATTTTTTTTATATAGGACAAGATTATTTTCAATCTCTTAAGTACTCGATCTTCAGGCCGAGCCAAACATTTGTCCTTTCAATATATTTTTTCTGAATTTAACATCATCAATAAATTGATTGTATTTACAAACTCTTCACGAGTTTCAATATCTTTAAATTCTCCCCCTCACGCGATGCCCCTTTCGGCTATAGCGTGATCAATTCAACTTATCAAAATATCAGTTTTCTTGATTCGCATAATATCATCTGATATATCTTAGCTCAAATGAGCTATACATTGTGGAGAATATAACATAATTTGCCTGTATTATTTTAAATGGTACAATATCTTTATTATCCAACATTCTTGGAAAAAATTTCATTCTAGCATTTTCAATCCTTCTAGGATTTTCACTTTAATTTTGCTATCAAATTAGCCACCCAAAAAGACTATAAATAATTCATATGTGGGACGCATTCAAAACTTTTTATGTACTGCCAACGTAATAATATATTTGAAGGTGATTGCTCCACTAAATGATCCATATAATAATTGTCAGGATTTTGCATATAACATTTGTACCACCGGTTGTGCGTATATATCTTACGACACAATTTATTTTTGCCGGAAATAATTTGTATCCATTGGCTTCCACCTTCTGCATTTTTCATGTTAATACTTGCGTCTTTTCAAACTTTGGCCAATCATAATACTTGTTTAACATATTGAGCTCAAGATCCTCGACTCCTCGTCTTGTTTTATGATTTCACTCATGAATAATATTCAAAACTGTTGTCGACAACTTGATATTCTCGGTTCCATCATTTTCCCATTAACGACATAACTCATTGAGATCTCTTTATTACAATTATTTTCAGGTACCTGAACCACTTCTGGGGTTTCATAATTAGTTACATCTTTACTTATTTTGGGAAATCACCTCCATAATAAGACCATATTTATATTTTTCTTTCCATGCTCCATTCTTGTTTTAAAAATTTCTTTGGAACCATTATCGCACGCTTCAGGCGTGAGTTATTTTTCATTATAATTTGTCATAGCGGGACATTTCAAATTGGACCATTTGCAGCTGGTACTTACTTGACTTATGACTTTCTGGGTCTCATAAAGTCACTAATTAATAGGCATTATCTTAAAATGTTTATCTCTTTGAACTTCAAGTTCATATTATCATTGCGCGAGGATCTAAATGAGATAATAACAAATTTTTTTTTCAGTCAAACCTCTTTTCTGCCAGCTGCTTATTTTCTCCCCCTAATGTTGGGAAAAGTTGTTCAACAATGACAATCAACACTCTTGCTTTATATATATATATATATATGTCATTGTTCTCAAATAATTGTTAATATCAAACATATTTCCCAACATTGAAGGCCCATGTTTGTGCGTTGCGGTGGAGAAATTCAAACATATATCGCACATCATTAATATATGATAAATTTTTCTCTTCACCAAAATTTGGTTGTAATGGGGAGACTTGTGATTTAACATTGGCTTGATGCGCAGTTATATTGCTGCTTTCATAATAGCATGCATTTGTACTCAATTTGCTCTAATTGGTGGCAATTTAGCTATTTAATTGGAGGATCTTTGTAACTTTCATGCTAAACTGCAAATCTAGACATATAATCGTTTGAATCTTGTAGTAAATATCAACTTTCAATATCATCATCATTCTTTATTGCATAATCTAGAAATTTTGCTATTGCAAATTCGTGATAATTAAATGCATATGCGACCATATTGTAGATGCATATTTTAAAATAATATATCGGTCCACATGGCAGGTGAACGGTCTCATATTCACCTTTTATAATTTCCACAAACAAGGGGATTTTATCCCGAACTTAGTTGATGATGATCACGTAATGAATTTTCCTTTAAGAGCAAGTATTGTAATGATTTTTGGAGAATCTTCAGGTTCTTCCATGTAATTTCTTGCACAACATAAGTGATCCGGAATGGACTGTAACCGGTCACGCCAATTATTGTGTATTATATGGGTAAAACTTCTGGTTTACCTCTATATCTAACAGTAAACTTCTGGTTTACTGAAATATTTAATCAACCATGCCAATATTGGCGGTAAACTTATGGTTTACCTGATATGTATTTCTTTCATAATCTGCAAGAGATATATTTTGTATCTCTTATAACACATTTCGCATGTTTTTATTTTATTCATTGTCATCATAATGATGAATGCGAGTAATCAATTCTTTATAGTAATAAATAAATAAATAAATAATATGAAACATATAAATAACATTAATCAAAATAATGCGAAAGTGTAAAAATAATAATATTTTAATAACTTCATATAAATGCTCGTAATTCATGATCTTTAGGATCATTTATAGCTCAAAATATTTTAGGATCTTCATGATCTTTATTTGTAGCTCAAGGTATTTACAGATCTTTTATTCATATCTCAAAATCTCTTAGGATCTTCAGGATCCTATTTTCATCATTCTAGATCATGCTTTCGAAATAATTTAGGATCTTCAGGATCTCTATTGATTATTCAAGATCTTCATGGATCTTCAATCTCGTTAATTCATAGTCCGAGATATTTAGGAACTTCAGGATCCTTTATTCATTTATTGATCTTATAGGATCTTCCTGATTATTTATTCATATCTCATGATCTGTTAGGATCTTCAGGATCCTAAATGTAGTAATTATTGAGGTTTTGAATAACTCTTGATCTTCTTGATCATTTTATAAAAAAAAATTAATGAGCATAATGATATATGTATATAATAAATAAAATGTAGTGCAAGAAATAAAAAGTAACTGTAAATGCAGTGCAAGAAATATAAATATAAATATAAATATAAATATAAATATAAATATAAATATAAATATAAATATAAATATAAATATAAATATAAATATAACTGTAAATGCGGAATTTAAAAATAAATATGAATATTCGTAATATTGATATTAATGAACGTAATATCGGATCTTCATGATACGATATTCATAAAGAATGCAATTTTATTGATCGTACTATTAACGAATAATATATGCAAATATTTTATATATATGAGGCCAAACTTGCCTAAGCACTTCATAAAGTCATCAAATTTCGCGCTGCATATATCATCAATTTTATGACAGCGTTATCGTGCTTCTCAAAATTATCATTATTTTAAATCAAATGGACTTTGCATTCTTTTCGTGCATTCTTTATTTGTAAGAGACATCATCGTTCTTTATCGATATCATGATGATGCTAAAAATTTCATCTCTTTAAACAACTTCTATGCTCATAAACCTGACAATTATAGAAAATTTGCACTATTTCCGAATCAACACTCACTTTAGGGAGTGGAATATATTCATTGTAATCATACACCTCAACACTCACTGGGAGTGGGGATACACATGATAATAAATAAATTGAGTCGCTCACTTCAAGGAGTGGAGAATACTATCATTGCAATCATAAATTGCAATACACGCTTCATGGAGTAGATATTATCACCATTATATTATAAACTACAACACTCGCTTCTAGGATTGGAGTATATCATATTGATATCATACATTGCAACACTCACTTCAGGGAGCGTAGCATATCTAGTGGGCGATGCATATAATTTTTTGTTTATATATTTTAGCATCTACCAATAATGCCACACTATTCATTTTTTTCGTGATAACTCATGTACTACACACTCACTTCATAGAGTGGAGTCATATCAATACATATAATTTTATGTTGTATGCCATAAAAACCGCGTCTTGCAAAACTTGTCATATGCTGCAAAATCATGTCTTGCTAATCTGACATATATATAAATTCCTAACACATGGAAAAAAAATTGATTAAACATCAATAATAAATAGAAGATAACTATTTAAAACAATTAATAAAAGGACACTTGATTGAGATCCTCTTCTCATCAATAGTCTGATTAGAAACATTAGCTTCGAGATGATTGTGTTCGGCTTCTGGATGATATTTTGAACAAAAACATTATCAAATCTTGATGAGATATATCTTTACATATAGCATATATATCTACAATAAAGACCAATACAAATAATAACGTTAGATTATAAAAATAAAAAATTACATAAGAAATTATTAGTAGAAATTGAAAATAGTGTAATCTCCCTTTATATGTATGCTGGGTCCTGAGGTACTTCTACCCCATCCATCCCTTCGCTGTTGGATTCCTTTAACACCTCGTGCGATCTTCTTCTATCTGATATTGAAGTTAGGATCGATTTTATTATTTAGAGTGAAATCGTGCTGATAACGTGTTACAAAAGTAGAAAGCTAATAGAAGATGGAACTTGAGGATGTCTTATTATCACACATAAGAGGCCCTTATATAGGGATTACATAGACTTGGAGAAGAAGTAAAATCAATGAGTAAATTTTCTACCTGTGAAATTTCCAGTGAAATTCAAGAGAAAGTATGAAAGAGAATGTAATAGAACAAATGTATTGGTCATTGGTGGGGCCCTAAACCACTTTCTATAGAAATTTCACACCATATTTCACAGTTTATATCACCACTCAAAATCAATATAAGGAAGGTCTAAATAAGGAAGATGATATATACACATAATATTGAACATCCATATAATATATTCATAACGGTGTAAAATTTATAAACATAAAAATAATAAATTAGTAATTGTGAAAAAAAAATTCTAAAAATAGAATATGCCAAATATATAAGTTATAAAAAAAGTGATATAAAACGTAAAGAAACTAAATACTCGTGATTTTTGTAAGTATAAAAATATAAACCCTAAATAAAATATGTTAAATTTATAAAAATACATAAAATTAGCGAATGAAAAAATAACGGATAAACTAATTTAAATTTTAAAAATCAAAAGAATATTGGATTTTAGTTAGTTTTTTTTTTTTTTTTTTGCATAATCTTAATGAATATAATTTGTATATCATTATATATTTGTTTTAAAATTTATTTATTTTTATACTTTTTCTTTTAATTTCACATATTTTTTAGAATTAAAATCTACAAAAGTTGTTTTGTTTGATTATTTTCTAATGTGCATTTTGAACATTTAATTAATTAAATTAAATTTTATTTCTATTTTTATTTTTTCATACATTTATTCTTCTTAAATTTCAATTTTTTTTATTATATTTTTCTTTAGGGTTCATTTGTAACATATTGTAAACTTTAGGATTAAAATTAAATAATATATATTACTAATAAAATGAAAAGACCTATTTTGGGAATTAGTTTCTAAAAGAGCCTAGTTTGAGAAATAGTTTGGTGAATGAACCTACTTTGGAGTTCACTCTATGTTGATGACATGACCATAATCGGTTCATCAGTGTTCACAGTAGGCCAAATGCTCTAAATTAAGAACATCAATAAGTGTTAAAATAGGGAAATATAAGTAAAAAGAAAGTACTCCACGAAAGAGTATCAGTCGTCATAACAGAACTTTCAACTTAATATCATGGGAAGCACCATTCTGAAAAACCAAACTAACCTGACTCATGCACTCTACCTATGAAATCCACAGTAGAAGGATCTCAGTTCACTGAATTCAAATAAGTCGTGAAGTATGGTTAGCATATAAGATAGAATAATGTGCATTTCCTTGAACGAGTATCTCTCATTCAAGACTTCCTTTGAATAGATAAACATAGATATTGTATGAGCTAGTAAAGCTAACATTTTCGGCAGCCTGAAATGATTAAGTTTTCACAAATCAATGAAAAGTATGCTCAACCTCAGGATGGTAGAAGTTTCTCAAAGATAAGTATTGATAAATTTATGATCTACTTTTCAGTTACAATAGAAGATGAATGAAAGCAATGATCGTGAAGAAGAAGAAAACACAAATCACAGTAACAACAACCAACACCCGTGATTAAGGATCTCCAATTGGTCAGTGTAGGCTATTTATCAATATTACATGCTGGTTTTTTCCGCAGAAATGATCAGAAGAATAAGAAAACACAAATCACATTAACAAAAACTAACACCTCGGCTTTGGCCACGAGAGTTGGAACAATGGAAATCCGCGGTGTACTGCAGTAGCCCTATTAAAGTGATTGCATGACAATAGTGTAGGAGAGTGGCGTGGATGAGCATTTCATTCATGAGCTTTCATGGAGAAGAATAAAATCTACCCACTGGTTTTACATTTTCATAATCCAACAACATAAGTCAAACTACATCTCATCATATTCGTTCGATACAAACAACCACGTGACTCACTACCGGCATTAACCTCTCTATCTAACTAACTGCATTATCCAATCTCATGTTCTTCTGTATGCTTGCAGGAAAGAAAAGTAAAACCCTTTTGCTGGACAAGGATACCACAATTTCTTCATCATTTCATTTCATTTGCATCTCATTTCAGTTTGTCAATTGCCTCCTACATCGGGTAGGTGGAGTTTTAGTGTTCTTCCTCTTCTTCCTAGCCCTGCTTGTTTTTTTCTTGCTTTTTCGACTTTCTTCTTCTTCTTCTAGCTTATTATTCCCAGGAACACAACTTGACTCGGGTTTCACCCCACTTTCATCTCTTCCATTACTACAGGCAGCAGCAGCAGAATTATCTGCAACTGTTGTCGTTTCAGGAACCCCACTATTACTCTTAACACCTTTGCCACACACATTTATTTTCCTTCCTTCAGGATGCTTTAATAACCAACGTGCATTCCCAAGCCACTTACTCACCTGTGCCCAACAAAACAACCAACAGAGTCAGGTCAGGATTCGGTTCAACCAAATTGAAAGACGAGCGGAGTGGGTGACCTGTTGGTAAGTGATCCCTAGTTCTTGTGCCAAGCTTTCTTTGGCAGCACGGTCAGGAAAGTGATTTGTGTTGAATGCCACTTGAAGTCTCTGCAACCACCAGTAAATCTTGTTAGTATGCATTAGTACCAAGGGAAGTTGTGAGCTATAATTAGTGCAAGTCTTGTTAGTTTACCAAAATATATATGTATTATGCATCCAACTAGACATTTACAAAATGTTCACATTTATCTACATATTTTTTTACTAAGGTTTCTTTCATTACTACTGAGCATCATCAGTTCATCTTCCCTTCTGACAGCTCATTTTCATTTTACACAACATTCATCCTCCAAGTAACCCCAAAATAAAATCAGAAGAAAGAAAACAACCATGCTAGCCTAATCCAAAAGTCCTATCAAGGCAATAAAGAGCCTATGCACTAAGTAGCAATGGCACCAGAACTAGGGAAGAAGACGACTTCTACTTCTATTTGACATTTTCTTTTTAAACATTTGGTTTGTTTAGAGGAAAAAAGGGTACTCTTCCAGCTTCCTCCAATTCTCTTCCCCTACATCTCTTCTCTTACCCCAGACAAAGGGGATTCAACCAAAGAGTAAGTCTTGACTTCACACTAGGTTTACATACTTAACAGATCAAGCATGTGTGAAAAGAATACAGGAATTCACTGGTTCTGTAGTTTTTTAGGGTTTTATTCTTTTTTATTAGGGTTTAGTACCTAAACACAGTCCCAAGTATAGGTCATGTTGCGATTTGGTGTCTCGCCTTTTTTTGTTGATATATTCGATGTCCGAAATATCAGATTTGTTACTTTCCACTTTATCCGTCTGATTTCGGCATTAAAATTGGTGTTTTTAAGCAACAAAAACATGTTTTCCCTTTTTTTCAAAGTATCAATGGTTTAGGCTAATCTGATTCCTAAAAAGACATGTTTTTGTTCTATCAGTTTTAAGAGGAAAAAGTGGAAATCAACAAATCTGATATTTCAATTATCAACAAACAAAAAAACTGAGACACCAAATCGCAACATGGCCTATACTTGGGACCGTGTTTAGGTACTAACTCCCTCCTCCCTTCACCAAAAAAACTTTTGTCTATTCAAACAAAGGAAATGAGAGCTCTCCTTCCCTTTACCTCCAATGCATATCCAAACTAAGCCTTAGCAAACCAAATAACAGAGCACGCCACAAAATTGACACTTTCACTTTATAGCACCGTCGTGCAAAAGTTTGGATTTACATAGGAACAAAAAAACTACTGTTGTGCCTTGCACGGTTGGAATGTCAATATAAATGTATTATAAGAAAAATTAGAATATATTATAGTAGGAAATGAATTATCTTTCAGTTTTGTGAAATACCTCCTTTGCGTCTTTCCCCAGTATTCTTTTAGGATTTGATGATTGCCCTTTTGCACCAGCAGAATTAGATTTCGGAGAGTCTTTAATTTGTGGACCAGCTGATGTGTTTGTACTTACAGAATGCTTCTCATTGTGTCTTCTCTTTGCACTTGCTTCAGGCTCGTCAATCTGATGCTTTCTCTTATTTGTCCCTACAGCGTCTGTCCACTCTTCATCATCACTCGACTCATCAGCTGACGTACCCCCATATTCCTCCTTCAATGACAATCACAGAAATACAATTTCATATGTATTATGTAGTGAAGATTGAAATGCTAGGGAAAAAAAACAAATAGAGTAGAACATACAAATAGAGCATAGACATTAACATCTTCAAGATCTAGCCTGGGTAATAGAACCTAAGAGCCCGTATCTATAATTTTATCTTATATATAATTGGGTTAATAACTAAAAAACTGTCCAAGGTTTACTCTATGTAAAAATTAGGTGTCTGAAGTTTGAAATGTTAAAATAGACTGTCCCAAGTTTCATTTTTGTTGAAATTTAGTGTCTCTGCGCGTCTTTTCATCTCCATTCAATCATTTTCATCAACCAACCCACCCACCCACTCACTTATAAACCATCACTCTTTACTTTTCACAAAATCGTCAAATTTCACCCAAAAATTGAACATTAAAAAAAAAAGTTTCTAGAAGAGTGGCGTGGAGCCATTTTCCAAGTACAACAAAGCGGGATTTACTTGCACGGATGTGGCCAACTTCTTAGGTGACGGCACCGGCAAGATGACGGGAAGGGAGTGTGTATGGGAGCTCGAATTTGATAGACGGTTTCGTCGGAATTGACTTCTCTAAAGTAATCACACCGAGACACCACATTTTAACAAATTTGAAACCTTGGACACTACAGTTTAACATTTGAAACTTCAGACACCTAATTTTAACATCGGGTAAACCTTGGGCAATTTTTTAGTTATTAACCCTATATAATTTAAGAATACTGGTGCAGATAGGTCCTATACAGGACCCAGAAAGGAGAAGAGAGGCAGATATTTGACTTGCATGTTGTGATTAACTAAGTCTGCATATGAAAGATATAAATGAGATAACCTACATCGTGTAGTTTTTTATAGTCCAATCGAGAAACATGCCTCTTTGCTGTAATAGGACTAGCTCCACTTTCTCCGGTGTCTGACTCCATCAATGATGCATCATCCAGATTCTGTTTCTTTACTCCTACAGGACCCTCATCAACCAATGTGGCAGAAAGATCCTCAGAATCAGAAGAGAAATCAGAAGTTGAACTTTCCTTTTTAACCTTATCGAGATCTGGAGCATCAGGATCATAATCGTCATCTTCTGAATCATCCGAAGAAAGGCCGAGGTCCTGATTATTATCCTTAGGGGGTCCACCATCTGATTTTTCAGATGCAATAGCATACTCGGAACCACTAGAACCTGACTCATTGCAGTCCTCGTCATTCCGGGGCTTCTCAGGGTCATAATCATCATCTTCAGAATCATCTGTGGAAACTCCAGAGTTGGGATCCATGTTCCCAGATTTAACAGCCTCAGGGAAGACCTTCTGCATACCGTAATGACATACCTATTAGTATTTGGTAAAATATAGAGACGGATATAAACCAGCATAGCTATGGCTAAAGATTCTGTCAATAACCTCCCAGCTGTCCTTCATAAGAAGTTTTGTTCCTTGAGATTCATTAAGCAAGTCCACACACTCAACTTTGCAATCACATCCAGGGCATAGCCAACCCTCATTATCAGGAGGGACTGTAAGCGAAGAGGAAAATAAATCAGTCAGTAATAGATTCTTTTTATTAAAAAAAAAAAAACAATTGATCGGGAACTAATGAACAGATTATTACTGTCTTCTTTATGCAAAGGTGGTTCCAGGCAGAATTGATGAAACCCGCGCTCACAAAACCCATCGCATAGTATGATATCATTATCAAGAGTTAAATCTTTGGACCCACATTTAGCACAGAATATCTGCCACGTGAAGATACAAGGTTATTATTTCCATGGATTAGTTGTATGAAATAAAATAGCATGGAAAATTAATGCATTATCTAAGGAAATGATCCCTACATCCTCACTATCAATCATGCCTTCAGAATCGAACAAATCTTCTGACAGCTTTCCTTCCGCGCAGAGTGAATCAAGATTCTGAAATAGATCTCTTATCTTTAACTTCCTTCGAACAATTTCAGACTTAGCTCGCTCAATCTCCTTGTCAGGTTTTAACTTGTCTAGGCTGCAGAATAAATTAGACAATTAAGAAAATAATAATAATAATGGACAAGCCATAATTGATTTCACCGACTGGATAGCTCTTTCAAACAACCCATAGTTACTTCAAGATCTTCCATCAAGAAGATACTCATAATCACCAGCAGAACAGATTAATATATAACACACCTCAGGATAATTAATGAAGACATGTATGTCCATCAGAACATTCAAACCAACGTCCATTCTTCTAGAGAAATGTATATAGTCTAGTTTCATGTATTTTTATAACTTGGAGAAACTAGTGACAATTGGCCAAAAAAATAGTGACATGTTTATAAAGGGTGCAAGTTACTTCATGATAAAGTAAGCAAAGTAAATGATACCATCATCTTTGAGCAAGAGCAAAAGCAAAAGCAATATTTTCATGTAGCTATAGGAATGTCCGTACCTCAGCCCTTTCCATCCTTCACTAGAATAAGCATCAATCAGGCTTTGCTCATATCTTATCCGGTTTAGCATATAACTTAAGTTTTTTCTAATTCTTGAATATTCATTGGATGTCACGTTCTTTTCACTATTCTTCTTCCTTCCACGCTTTTTGACTTCAGTCGTAGTAGCATTAGCCTTTTCATTCTCCAAGTCCACATCTTTTGCATTGGCGACCGACTTTGAGCATTCATCTCTATCAGAAATAAGAGAAGATCTCAACGTATAACTTTTTTTCGTTCCTTTTGCAATTGTTTTGTACTTACGACCAGAACGAGCCAGATTTTTCTTTGGATTTTCAGACTGAGCTTCTAGCTGTTCCTGGCCAGAGATAACTTCAACAGGTATCTCCACATGTTGAGTAGCAAGGCCAAGAACACATGTTCTACCCTCAGGATGTATTTCTATACCTCCAAAAGGAACATCTTCCTTGTTTAGTGAAGCTGGATGTGGATATAACTCATTTTCAGTACTAACTGGTAGAGCATCATGATTATGAATATAGACCGATCCATAGGTTTGACTTGGTTTAGCATTTTCAGGATGTGAACCAGTTGCAGACACATCCTTAGAAGGGCCTGGCACAGCTTCTGAAGGAAAAATTCTAGTTGCACTTTCATTCACCGTTTCTAAACAGGGTTGACCTCCTACTTCCACCAGACCTTTCGGACTCTCTTTCTTATTTTCCATCTGCTCATGGACTACATGCTTCAATGTTATGTTGCTTGTTTCTTCTAAACCAGCATCAGAATTCTTTCCTTGTAGACCTACAGCTTCTTCAGAATCCCTTCCTCGTATAATTTCAACATTATGATCATGGTGGCCTTCAGTTTCAACATTCTGAAATCCACTCGCATCTCCACAGTTTTTTGCAGAGAAGTCACTATCAATCATATGTGGCACATCTTGAAGAAGGTCTTGCATTTTCTGATCTTCAACATAATTCACTGCTTCAACACTTGCTTCTCCAACTTCATTAACATAATTCTTAGTTTCAACATGGTCATTTGATGTTGATGCTGCTACCTCAGTTGGCAAACTTTCCAAAACACAGCCTCGGTGTTGCTCCTGCTTACCCTCCTCGAGACACGAAGAAGTTTCACTCAGCATACTGCAGACTTGACCGAAAAGTATATATCTCCACAACCTAATAACAAAATTTGGCCAGGGACTATCTTTTCCAGTAAGTACAAGTTCAAGTGAAGGACCAAGAACTTGTAGGGGGCAAGCAATTCTGACAAAAGATAATACTTGGGGTCTAAATTTAGTGTACAAAGAGAAGACTTGTGTCCAGAGGAATCCTCTAAAGTAGAGTACAAACTCAGCATCCAATTACTAAACCTGCATCAAGAAAGAAGATGATAGAGTAATGAGGGACAGAGTAACTAACTCTATTGACAAAGCTAGGCTAGGGCACTATCTTAAAAGGCAGGAGGGAGCACAGTCTTCTCTGTCTAGAATGCAGTAAATGACCAGAGCAAAGTTGTAAGACTTGAAGCAAAGGAAATGAGTAGCAACAAATGAAGGAAAGTAGGAGAGTTGTTTCCAGGTTTAGCTAAGTTTGGAAGTAGTAGCTGAATAGCTCAACAATGCAACAACTAGTGCGCATAATCCAACGCCCAAACGAAGAAGAAGTGAGAGGGAAAGGCAGTGAACCTCGTATTTGATTTGGAGTCGACTGAATCTGCGTGAAGGACGCCGTAGCTGGAAGACGGGATTCCGCACACATACGATAGATATGTGGAGAGAGAGAGAGAGAGTTTTTGTGGGAGCTTTTGCCGCTGCCGGTGGGATAGAAGAGGGAGAGGAGGAATGAGAGAGAAGAAGCTAAGCCCTCTAAATCTGGGCCATCGTCGTTGAGTAGTGAGTGCCTCAGCCTGCCTGCCTTACAGTTATTGCCCTCTTATGCCTACCACTTTCTGGGCCTCCCAACGGCCCAATTTATCGAATCTATAGTCAAATTTATATATATATACTAGAGTGAGTATTCAGCACGCGCGATGCACATGCAGAAACTCATTGAGAGATGGTGTGTGTTTGGCAAAATAGTATAAACTAGCTACTAAACCCGCGCACCGCGCGGGTTAAAAATACCAAGATATTAAATAAGTATATCTTAATTTATTTTCGAAATAATAATTCTAAAAAGACGTATGTTCATTAAATTGATTACTATATAATTCTATATATTTTTATTGTAAATAAAGCTTGTATAATTATACTTGTAAAAGTAAGCATAACATACTCTTGAAATTTGAAGTTATTATATTTTTTCAGACAAATTTGAATTTATTATGGTTGATTAAGATTTGGCCTAAAAATGTATAAATATGATCTATTAAAGTTATGAAACTTTTTACCAAAAAAAAGTTATGATGCTCGTAATTTTAAGGTTTTTCTATATTATTATTATTATTATTATTATTATTATTATTATTATTATTATTATTATTATTATTATTATACTTATATATTATTTAATTTTTTTGTTTTTTTAATAATTATGTTATAACTATATTTATATTACTATTTTTTTCAGTGTAAAAGTTTTTTTTTTATAAATATTAATATTGTATATATAAATAAAAAATTATAAATTTATTTAAAAAACTTATATGATTATTAAATTACTAATTATAAGTTGTTGTTTTTTATGAAAATTGATCTAAATTATATAAACGATGATATTTTTTTGTTGACCTTATGTGCTATGTTTTTGTTTTACTGTATATATATAGTATACTATACATAAATACACATATTATAGGTACATATATAATATTAATCATAATAATTAAATTTATATCATTTGGTAAAAAAAAATTGATTAAATATGACCGTGTAAACATTACAAATACTGCTATCAAAGTTTAACATAATACTATAAATAGATAATGTAAAATCATAATATTTCAATATTTTAGGATCAATATGAAAGAAATACATAATTCAAATTACACACATATGCGTAGTGTGAACACACGTGTGGAAGAACCTCTCATCCAATAATAGCATGCTAATTAACATTCAATAACTTATTCGTCTTAATGTTGATATTATCTCAAATACGAATTACACGAACTCGAATCGTAGATTGAGAAAAATAAAGTTGTATATCACCCATAAAAAAAGTAACTATAACCATTAGGAGATAATCGAACTATAATAAATTTCAAAAATCAAGATATGGAGCTTACCAATTGAAGAAAACATAACCCATATGTTCCACAGTTCAAATTACAAAGTTACCGGCTCAATCAATCCACCGACCCGGACGGAAAATATCCAACAGAATTGACCTACAAAAAATAATATAAGAATTAATAACATCATATAATAATAGCATAAACAATTGAATTACTTATTTTTTGAATATTAATATTATCTCAATCATAAACTATACGAACTCAAATCGCAAATCGACTAAAAACATGTAAATCATCCACTTCATTGCTAGGACCAGTCTCATCCATGGCAAAAAAAACAGTATTTCTAACACTGACACACATACTGATATGACCATACCCACAAGAGTAACTGTCAAAACCAAAATTTAGAGTTAATCAATCTCTTTAAAAAAAAAACCTAATTTCGACACACTTACCTCGAATTTGATGAAACAACGTTTCATTAATTTTAGTTGATATACAACTCACCACCATGAGCCCTACATCTAAATACAAATCCAACATATATAAAGTCCATGAATATATATTCAGTATAAAATAATAGATAAATTAGTCGGAGCATAAACTGACATATTATGTGAAACTATTATCGTCTTTATACAATTATTATTTATTGGCCGTAACCTGCATACAAAATTAGGGTATGCTTAGAGACTGATACTGGTTAGAGATTTATATTAAGGTTTACAAAAGGATTAGATCAAAATATTTATTTCACATAAGAATTTAAATGTCAAAGAAAAACGTGTACTAACTCATCATTAGCAACTCTATCTGCTTCGTCCATCTCTTTTAGACCCACTTTCTACATTCTCTGCATTCAAACAATTCACATTATGAGTGCATATAACTTAAGTCCATGTATAATTGTATGTATATATAGATAATATAAAATATAGGAAATAGTTACATTACACATAAAACCTCGTTGGTGTTTCTGTCATCCTTGTTTCGTCAAAGCTCTTCTTCTCGTATCCCCGTATAGGATATTTACTGGCTGGTACAAATGTCCACTAAGTCGTAATCAAAGTTGTATCTGTAGCCTCGATATGATCACCTCCCAGAGAAAATTTATGATATGATCATCAAAAAGTGTTGTTGCTTCAGAAAATAGGTAGCCCATGTAACAATTGACATCCTGTTGTTTCAACATTATACAAAGTTATCAGTTGCTTTCTTAAGGAGTTTTAGCTCAATCAAAAGCAGCTCGAACTTACCTAGGAAAGAATACGTTCTTTATGCTGGATGATCAGGACTTTCACGATCAGAAGGTTTATGCGAAAAGCTTTTGCTTGAGCAATGTACATGCAATAAAAAATGACATGCAATATATATACAGTATTTAACGGTTTCTTGGGAGCATTAGCCGACAGTGCTTTAACATCTTTTTTGGCATAATTTGAGCAATATATAGCAAGATCTCTTATTTAATGGATTTCCTTTGATAAAAAAATTTTATGCGACAATATATTTTATTATAATATTAAAAATTTACAATCACTTAAATAATTTATATAGGTTATATATAGTATAATATATATTTTTATGTAGTAGGTAAGTTATATTTTTTATTGTAATATAATATATATTGTGCTTCCTAAATTATGGGTGTACTTATTATACAAATATATATTGATTTTTTATTTCTAAATAATTTTTAAAAATAAATATACATTTTTTTTGCCGATTCTATTTGAATAGTTTAATTGTTTTGATACTATTTTTTTTCCGAATCTAGTTGGATAGTTTAATTAGGGTTTTGCACTTATTTATTAATTATTAGTATATTTTTTTAGGTAGTCCATTTATATAGTAGGTTGCCGTGAATTACGTAGTTGCCTTAAAATTCCTAATTGTATATGTTCATTATATATATAGATAGAAAATTCTAAAGCTTATATGTATTTATCTGCCCGTGAGTTTTTTTTATATTTCTTCCTAAATCATGTATTGTTATTTATGAGTTTTTTTTTTTTTTATGACTAATTGTATATATATATTACTTTGTTTATTATTATTTCTAAATTTATATTGTTTATTAAATTTCTTTACCAATATACATTGCTTATGTGGCGGCCTATGGTCTTCCGGAGCCAAACTGTATAGATTTTCTATTTAAAAGGAAACTTTTAATTAATTTGTTTCTTTAAATTGCGTAGATACCAAATTAGGAGATAAAAATACTTCTTAATTTTCAACCAATCAATATTATGTATCTAAATTTAGAGAACCCCTATTAAATTCCGATTAAATTAGGAAACAGTGTCTACGTGGACTGTCCACGTGTCGGTCAGAGGGCTTCCGATACCGAATTAATATAATATAGTAGATAATAATTTCGAACTTAAAAGTAATATAATAAAATAATATAAAGATATTAGTTATAAGAGTTATATAGAAGGGTAACCATATAAAATACCTCTAATCAAACAACAAGTTTCACGTTACCAAAAAACAAAAACAACAACAACAACAACAAGTTTCTTAAAGTTTATATATATATATATATTATAAATTCTGAAAGAAATGTAATAACAAAGTGAATGTGGAGCTGGAGATTTTGTTTTTTACGTTAATCGATACATTTATGAAAACTGAGCTAAGGGTTTTGTAGTCAATAACTTCATAGTATTTATTGCACTAGGGAGCTAAGAGTTTTTAAGTTGCAATTAATCGCAATTAAAATTTCGTTGATTTGGAACCGTTCAAATTTCAATGTATACAATTAATCGCAATTAAAATTTCGGACCGTTCAATATTCAATGTATGCAATTAATCGCAATTAAAATTTCCCTGATTTCGAACCGTTCAAGATTCAATGTATGCAATTAATCGCAATTAACATTTCAGACCGTAAAGATTCAATGTATGTAATTAATCGAAATTAAAATTTTGCTGATTTTTAACAGACGCTTGACGCGGAGCCGGCGAACGAAGATACCAGGCGGTACGGGCGGCTGACAGTCTCAATTGCAGAGCCATCTCTATCTCCGGCGAGATATTAGTGGTGGTCATCGAAGCCATAACTGTTGAAGAACAGACGCTTGACACGGGTCCGACGACCAAAGGTAGCATGCGGTACGGGCATCTAAAATTTATTTGTGAATTTGCGCAATTTTATTTTATGGTTCAAAATTTTCAATCTTTCGTTAACTTTTTCAAATTTGAAACTGATATTTTATTTAAAAATAGTGTTTCAACATATTACAAATAGTCAGTATAAATTTCATCGAATATTAATTTGTTGATTATACATATTTGATAAATCACCTCGCGTGATGCGCGGGAAATGCACCTAGTAACTTGAAAATTCAAGTACATTCTATTCTATTTGATATGTAATTATACTATAAATAGAATTAAAGCTGTTGAGCATTATTAAAAACATTTCCACATAGTAAAATTTTAAACGAATTTCACCGATACAACTAAATCATAATAACCCTAAAGAGTTCCTCTTAATCTATTTTGTCCACTGTTGCGTCCCGAATGAACTGGTTCGGGGGGACGCGTCTGTTCGTATGGTTGTGCGGGTTCTCGGGCTATAACCCTTCGTCTGAGAGAGGTTTGTGCCACTGACGAGTGTTCGGTTGATTCCCGGAAAGGTCTGTGTCTCAAAGTGCGGTTGTGTCTCAGGGGGGTGTCTGAGTCTCAAGAGGCGGCAGTCTGTGCACAAATCCAGATGTCTGGGCGACGATTCCTGCACAAAGGACCGGTGCTAGCACGGAGAGGGGGGGGGGGGGGGGGTGGTGCTAGCGGAGCCCTCTCCGAAGCTTAAATCACTATAGGGCTAAAAGAGTAATTCTAGAGAGAGAAAATATTTTTAGAGAGAAGTTAGAGCTCAAAATACCAAAGTTGGGCAAATGAGAGGATGTGTGAAAATGGGTGGCCAAGGCCTCCTATTTATAGGCTTCCTTGGGACCGGACCCGGTTTTAAAGCGGTTTGATGACGGTTCAAAAGCAAGCGGTAACCGTCATCCATATTGGTAATGCGCGAACTTGACTTCTCTACACGCAACGGTAATCGCGGAAACGGTAATCGCACGATACCCGCAATGCAATCCGGACCTCCGGATTGCTTTGTGCAACCCGGAGGTCCGGTCCGGACGCGCGTAATTGCGTTTCCGGACCGTTTTGACCCTTTGGGAGACGTTTTTCAAGTTGAGATGTAATTTTGACGTGTTTACGAGGCCCGAAATATAAATACGAACCCGAATTGGACATATATCCATCACTTGCCCCCGAGTCAAGTAACGGTTTAGAACCTTTCTTGACTCTATTTTTAAGTTAGGATACGTGTCCAATTTGAGTTTGACACTAACCTTTCGGTTTTGGTCGTTGGTTGGACGTAGACATCTTGATTTCGTCCGTCCTTTGATTTCCCGACCAAATGACTTTGTTTCCTGTCATCACGGTTAGTGCAATAGGGAATGCGCATACGTAGCGTGCAAGTATGGTTACCGTTAGGGATATAAGCAATTAGCAATACATCATGCGAACATGCTTTTATCAACATGCATGTACAAGTAACGGTCATGGCAAGATTGTAATTACACGATGCAAGAAATATAATCCGTACGCTTCTAAAACAACTTAGTGACTATCAAATCAAATCATGCGATATGGAAACATACGCGTAGGATGACGGGTTTGATACGTGCAATATCAAAGTAATCACGTATGTAGGAGTAGATATTTAGAAGAGAGGGTGGAGTATACCGTAAGTGTTTAGGCGTGAGTGTAGATGAGTTACTCCTTTAATCCTTATCATCAAGGCATCTTTTGGGATATGTAACTACACAAATCCCCAATCATTCTTCCAGCACCTTGGGAATTCATTGTTCCTTCTTCTTTGCCGGTAATTCCTTCATCATTTCCAGAAATTGTTTGTGTGTTCATAGTTTCTTCACCGTCGTAAAGCTTAGGCAAATCCCGAAAGTTTCGTGTTTGATCCTTGACTTGTTTTCAGAAATTGACACCACCATTCGACTCAGATTGTCGCGAGGATTCCAGCGCCGCCTTCCGATCGGAGCTTTTTTGGCGGTCGCCGGAGTCGGGGTGGTGGTCGCCAGAGCTAGGTGGTGGTCGCCGGAGCCGAGTAGTGGTTGCCGGAGTCGGAGTGGTGGTGGTGGTCGCCGGAGCCGTGGTGGATTAAAGGGTATTTTCGTCTTTTTAGGTCAAGCATGTGAGGGGCACACTTTGGTCGGAGGGCATTTTCGGGTTTCCAGTTTATTTTCGGTCACATGCCAAGCATGTGACCACTTTCCGTCACTTTTAACAGAAAAAATAGACGGAGACCTCTCATATAAACATAACTCAAAATTCAGGCCCTTAATAATATCATTTTTCAATTCAGACCCCTTTTGGCAACTCGGACAAACATTCAGGCCCCTATTGTGTTCTTAACCCAAAATTCTATAAAATACTTTCTTCAACAATTTTGTTTAAGCTTCCCGGCCAGCTCGACCGTCGACCATCACCTGGCCGTCCTCTCCCAGCCATCGATCGGAGCTCCGCCTGCCTAGTCATCTCCGCTGCTTCCTGCTGCCACCGCGTCGCCGGAAGTTGTTCTCTCCGCCGACTTTGCTGCCATCTGTGCCGCACAGATCCATCCCTTGCGGTTGCAGTATCGTGACTTCCATTGTTGTGGTGAGTTTTTTTTTACTTATATTGTTTAATATATATTTACTTGTTCTTTATTTACTTATATATAATTATTATATTCTTAAATTTAATTAGATCTGGTTAGTTTTTATTGGGTAGAAGACTTAATTGCTTAAATTATATATGTATGTATCTATTGAATATATGTTAGGTTGTGTTTTGATCTAAGCATGTTTAGTAATTTTGGTGTTTTTTTTAGATTTCGTCTCAATTAGAAGTTATAGATTATGATTAGTTTTTAGACTTAGGTTTATAATTGATAATATTTTTGCATATGATAAAAATTAAATTAAATCTTGACATCGTTAGATTAATCTGATGTAACATATATTTAAAGAATAAAGTTGACAAACAAGTTAATTGAGTACCGAAAAGGCGTAACTAAAAATTATATTTTTAATTCATAATAGAACCCCTGAACCTAATTTTTTATCGTAGACCAATTTAATACCTAGGTGTTTAATTCGTTATTTCTTAGATAATTTAGGTTTCTAGTTAGCATTTAATTAACTAGTGGCAACTCTTTCAAAACGCACGTTTTTCAAAACGCAATTCGCCTATGATAGATTTAGGTCTGACACACTTTATCCCTTACAAGTTGACCAAATGCGTGAAGAAATTAATTTAAGATCTATACCTAAAAGATTTCGTGGGAACCTTTTCTTAGTTATCCTCTTTATTTAACAAAAACTAGATTTCCTTTATTTTTTTTAAAAAAAAATCATTTTCTATTGACATAAGATAAAAATTGTTTACATTATAATTATAATATATATATCATTGTTGTTGGATTACGGAGCTAAATACTACGGAAACTCAAATATGGTACATGCTAGTAATCACAATTACGCAGCGGAAGATGTGCACATACCTTAAACGCTTTCCGTAGTCCCAAGATCTTGCTGAGGGAGTTCTCGATCCACCGGACGGAACCCGTAGAGGTTCTTGTTAAGGAAGCCCTACGCGGTATAGTCTCCACAGCAAAGCCTCTGATCGATTCTTGGCCGGGACAGATCTCCGGAGTGTTTGCTCAAAGCAAATTGGCACACCCTTGGTGGTGAAGGTGGTTCGGCCGAAGTGAGGTATTTAGGGAGGATGGGTTTTCTCTTAAATTATCTCAAAGGAGGAATTATGATCTAACTAAATAAAACCCCTAACACTCCCTATTTATTAGAGGAGCAAAGTGGACAAAAGTCCACTTTGCCCACACCTAATATTCGACCGGCCATGGTGTAAAAGGGAGACCCAATTTTGGGCCTCTCATGTCAATTGGGATTTGGGTCTAGCCCAATTTCCCTAATGTGACATTTACCCATTGTCTCAGGTAACATATACATATTAATGGGCTTCCATTTACGGCACCCAATCACCATATGCTAACAGCTCCCACTCGCCGGAATGGGAGGGTGCCTGTTAATGTAGTGTTGTCCAAATCGCATCAACATTTCATTCTTCTGATCTTGTCCCTGCTTCCGAATAGTTCATATTAGGTTTGTCATGCGACCGGCGGATACGACAGGCATCGTGATACTCATCTGATAGGAGTGTTGTAGCGCCCACGGAATGTTGATTCCCTATTTCCAATCAACCCGTTAAAAACATTAAATTGTATCGCGTTGTATCCTAGGTCAACTGTTAATTCTCCAATTGCCTAGTTTCCACATATGAATACTTCTCCAAGGCATCCGCACAAGTATTCACAACCTTCAACTAATATCCGGCTGGTGGCCACCTAGTGAATACAAGAGTCGATGAATTACAGGTGAACTTGACCATCCCCATTGCTCATACCCTCAATCAAACCCAACCAGTTTCCAAAGACGTGGTCACTTGGCCTTTTTCTTCAGCACTACGCTCGTACGCCGGGAAGCGAACATTGAGCATGACCTTAGATATGAGTCTGAGTCCATGAGGATACTTCGGGTGCCTCTTCATAAGGCTCCCGGGATCAATCACACGCTCAAGGTGAAGAAGTTTGCGCCCATCCGAATCTCGATGATTCTACCTAGCACAATCGAGCATGATCCCGTGGTCGAACATGGAACGCGTAGTATGAAGCACGCGTCGATAGAATACCCGAACATTGTCAAGAATGAGATAGTCAACAATGCTATCACAGAATTTTCATCTGACCCAGAATGTGGTGAATGAGGAACAGAGTTCATTACGGCGATGTGCAAAATGAATATCATGTCGTGTTACTCTGAAACCAAATGATCGTTTTGCGTAACAAAGTTTATCCCCTGGTTCTTAGCCAATCTTTTTACGGTAGAGGTCCCCCTCTCCTACAAGACGACTATGCCTGTGTGACAAGGCAATGCCCACATTCGACATAATTTAGGCAGAGAATTGCGTCCTCCTACGACCCAGTTTATAGATCGTAAAATCCGATGTAATCAAACATTATGACGTCGATGAATCATAAACTCGAATTGCAATTCTCCCATTTATTAAAAATGTAACTTTCAATTATCAAAATGTTATTACAGATACATGCCCACTTTTAAACCATACGCAATCCAAGCAGTTTAACGTGCTTTTCAAATGTCTTTTTGCGTAATTGTTTAGTTAATGGGTCATTTACCATGTCATCAGTGATTATATTGTCTTCTACCATAGATTTAGAATAATTATATTTCACATCAATGTGTTTAGTCCTACTATGGTACTTTGGATTCTTAACTGCCGCAATAGTTGCCTGACTGTCAGAGTACACCTTCACGGGTTTCACTCCCGACATCGTCATCAAGCAGCGTAGTAAGAAGCCTTTTCAGCCAGACTACATCCTGTGCATTTTTGAGAGAGCAACGAATTATGATTCCATCGTAGATAGCGCAACACAGGATTGCTTCTTGCTCGTCCAAGAAATGGCGGCATTAGCAAGGAGAAAGACTCTTCCTGTGGTGGACTTACGATCGTCTAGATCGCCACCATGGTCGGCGTCACTGAAACCGGTCAATTCTAACTTCCAGCCCTCATAGCATAGTACGTAGTCGACAGTACCTTTCAGATAACGTATGATCCGTTTTACAGCCTTTAAATGTTGATAGCCAGGGTCTGATTGGAATCTTGCTACTAGGCCCACAGCGTAACAGATGTCCGGACGAGTGCAAAGCTTGGCGTACATGAGACTTCCGACCATGCTTAAATACTCTGCACTCCTCATCTGCTCACGCTCTTGCCGGTTCTTCGGGCCATCACGTTTTGACAACGCGCACCCGAATTCTACCAGCGTCTCCATAGGTTTGGCATCTTGTAATTTGAACATTTTCAATAGTTTGTTGATATATGCTTCCTGAGATAGACATAACCTCCGGGCGGCACGATCTCTAACAATTTAATGCCCAAAATGTACGTAGCCTATCCCATGTCTTTCACTTCAAATACAGATGCCAACCAGGACTTTGATTCATTCATGAAACTCGCATCGTTCACAGCAATGAGTATGTCATCCACGTATAAGGTTAAGATGACGTAGTTAGATTCAGAGGTCTTTGTATACACGCATGGATCCTCGTGGAGTTTCATGAATCAGTTTCCAACGATTTCCTCGTGGAATCTGCGGTACCATTTCCGAGACGATTGTTTAAGAACGTAAATGGATCTTTGGAGTTTACAAACTTTTCGTTCGTTACCAGAAGTAATGAAACCCTCCGGTTGCTCCATGTAGGTCTCTTCCTCCAGGTTTCCGTGGAGGAATGCGGTCTTAACATTCATTTGGTGTAGCTCTAGATCGAGGCATGCGACCGGGGCTAGGATGGCCCTGACTGTGGTGTAACGCACAATCGGTGAGTATGTTTCATCAAAGTCCACTCCGTGAAGCCGGGTGTATCCTTTCACAACTAGTCGGGCTTTGTATCGTTCGACATCTCCATCAGCAGTGAGTTTCAGTTTCAGAACCCACTTAGCCCCTATGGCTCTGGGGTTAGCAGGTAAATCAACTAAAGACCGTACCGAACTAGCTTTCATTGAGGCGATCTCTTCCTCCATTCCTTCGCTTGAGGTCCTTTCAACGCCTGTTGAACCGTTACCGGTTCGTCAACAGAAGTAAGGGTGAAAATTTCACCCTTCTCGATGAGATACTTCTTGGGAGAAGTTCGATGCCTATGACTTCGTCTAGGCTTGTTAATCTCATCTTGAGTCTGAACGTTTCTCCCACTTGGAATAATGCTTCTTATCGGAGCATCACTCCCACTAGGAACAAGGGCAGTGCTAGAACCTTGACCTACAACTTTTCTTGGACGACCTCTCGGTCTCAGGATTTTACCTCTGAGATGAATTCATTGATCACTAGGATCTGGAACCAAGTTGGTTGATCCACTCTCACTGGGAACAATGGGTAGTTGTGGTATTATTGGATTTTCATCCAGCGGTCCGGCTACATGATTATTAGGTTCAACTTGATTCGCACTTGCGGCAACAGTGATTTGTGTGGTAGGATTGTCTCCTCCCACTGGTTTTACTATGAAAATGTCTCCATCTTCATTTACCATGTCATTCACTTGCGTTGCTGCCTCAATTCTCCCACTCGAAGTAAGTGGGACCTGACCATCATTGTCATCCTGCTCCATTTCGATCATGACTTCATCTGTTTTGATTTCACCAATCCTTGGAAATTCGTCCTCAAGGAATACTATGTCGAATGTTCGACCACGGCACCATTATCCCAAGCTAATTTAAACATGTATCCTCTAAGAGCAGTTGTCGTACTCTTGATCTGAATATTTGTTCAATGCGCAAATTAATGTCGCATGATGATAAGGTTTATTTCGCTATCATTCCCTTTTAGCTTTTATGGCGTAGTGTTTGACCTATTTTATTGGATCATAGTTCTACATTGATGTGAGTCAACTGCCTTTAATTCCATAGGGAACGTTGGTTGTTGAACTCTAACATTATGTTTTCAAACTATACATGTTGAAGTATTTATCGATATAATGCCTTGCCAGACTTGTCGTTCAAGGCATTTAGTGGGAGAGTCATTTTACCGATATCATCCTGTTCATTTGACCATCCCATTTTATTAATTGACTTGAATTCGATTTTGAAAATTATGGTTCGGTTCAGTCAATTTCGGTTCAATCTGGTTCTGGTTCGGGCTGGTTTTATTTTAAAATCTGGTTCGGTCCGAACTGGTTTAATAAAATAGGATTTCGGTTCAACACTCAAAACCGGTTCGGTTAGATCCACTTAGTTACACCGGTTCGACCCGACCCGACTAGGTCGAACCAATTAAGAAAACTCGGATTGGTTTAATCCGTTTCGATTTAGAAAATTGGACCGACCCATTAAACCCATAGGGTTTGCCCGAAATGTTTCTTGTGGTCTAAGTAGGGTTTTAAAATCCACTTAAAACTTAACTTAGCCACCAAGAAATATTAATTATGTAAAATAATTTCCAATATTGCACATATATATATATATATATATATATATATATATATATATATATATATATATAAATTTTGGCCAAATCTATATATATATATATATATATATTTATTGCCTAGATTCTATCTATAAGACAAAATCAATCAACAATATATATATATATATATATATATATATATATATATATATATATATATATATATATAAATTTCGGCTAACATACACACACATATATATAATTATTGTCAATATCTTTAATAGGGAAACAAATATACTGGCAATATATTTTCTTAATCTTTTAGGCAACTAAATCTATCAATAATATATTTATCCCTATTAATTATCTAGATATATTGATAGTTATATATATTTCCATATATTATTTGAATATATCCATATATTTCCTATTATAGATATATTGTTACCTTTAATAAAAATTAAAATATGGTAAACAATATAATATGTATATTTCGGTTGAAACATGTGTAACTTGGGGCCTAAGAAATTAAAAAATTTACCGAGTAATTCCTTAGGTTCGGCCGAAACATGTGATTGGAAACAAGTGGTCAAATTTCAAGATCAAATTTTACTAAGATTCACAATCCAATGTTTGATTTTGATAAAAGTCACGTTTTTCTTGAAGATCATGAACATCAAATTTTACTAAGAACATCATGAAAATTTCGGCACCAACAATTATAAAATCGGAAATTTTAAATTTTCACTATTTAAAATTTTGGCCAACATGTTAAAATCAAGAACATCAATTTATCAAAATCATGAACTCCTAACACAGGCTCTGATACCACTGTTGGATTACGGGGCTAAATACTACGGAAACTCAAATAGGGTATATGCTAGTAATCACAATTACGCAGCGGAAGATACGCACATACAAACGCTTTCCGTAGTCCCAAGTGTAAGTATATGGTGATGGGCGCCGTAATTGGTAGCCCATAATATGTATAGTTTACCTAATGAACTTGGGTGAATGTCACATTAGGGTAATTGGGCTAGACCCAAATCCCAATTGACATGAGAGGCACAAAATTGGGCCTCCCTATACTAATGGCCGGCCGAAATTCATAGTGAGGGTAAAGTAGACTTTTGTCCACTTTACTCCTCCTATAAATAAGAGGTGTTAGGGAATATTTTAGGGTTAATCATAATTCCCTCACAAGAGAGTTTTAGAGAGAAAAACCCTCCTCCCACACCACACTAGTTCGCCCGAACCCTTACCTCACCGAAGGTGTGCCAAATTGCTTTCGAGCAAACTCTCCAGATATCTGTCCATGTGCCAAGAATCGATCAGAGGATTTGCTGTGAAGCTGCACCACGTAGGGCTTCTCTAACAAGAACCTCTACGGGTCCCGACCGGAGGATCGTGAACTCCCTATCGAGAAGATCTTGGGTCTACGGGTCATCTTAAAGGTATGTGTGAAACTTCCACTGCGTAATTGATATTACTAGCATGTACCTTGTTTATAGTATCTGTAGTGATTACTCCCCGTAATCTAACAGTGGTATCAGAGCCCGTGTTAGGAGTTCATGATTTTGATAAACTGATGTTCTTGAAAATTATAATTCTGGACCGAAATTTTTAAAAGAAAATTTTAAAAGTTTCGAATTTTAGGGTTTATATGATAGGTCCGAAATTTTCATGTTCTTGGTTAAATTGATGTTCATGATCTTCAAGAAAAAGGTGATATTTATCAAAATAAAACTTTGGACTGTAGATCTTATTAAAATTTGACCATTTGTTCCTAATTTTATGTTTGTGCCGAACCCTAATTGAAATTACAAGGTAAATTTTTTAAATTTCTTAATTACCAAGGAATAAATTTCGGCCATAATTTTTAATTATATTGTTTACCATATTTTAATTTTAATTAAGGTAACAATATATCTATAATTAGGAACATTATGATAGATTCACAATAATATATAGAAATATATATCACTATCAATATATCTAAATATTTAAATAGGGTTAAAGATATTATTGATATATTTAGTTACATAAAAGATTGAGAAAATATATTGTCAATTATTTGTTTCCCTATTAAAGATATTGACAATAAATAAAATATATATAATATATATTGTGCCGATTTTACATATATATATATATATATATATTGTTGATTGATTTAATCTTAGAGAGAGAATCTTAGCAATAAATATATATATGTTTTATAGTGCCGAAATATATATGTATATATTTTAATATTGAAAATTATTTTATATAATTAATGTTACTTGGTGGTCAAGTTAAATAAATTTGGACTTTAAAACTACTTGGGCCACAAGTAAACACTTCGGCCAAACCTTTTAAATTTTAATAATTATTGGGCCGGTCCAATGTGTTAAACCGGGACGAAATAAAACTGAACCGGATTTTCTAAATCGGTTCGACTTATTCGGATCGGATCCGGTCGGATCGGACCGGGGTAATTAAGTGGATCTAACTGAATCGGTTTTGAGTGTTGAACCATGCCGAACCCTATTTTCTTGGACCGGTTCGGACCGAACCAGTTTTTAAATTTAAAACAGGACCGAACCAGATTTTTGCCGAACCGGACCAAACCAGATTTTCTGGACCGGACCAGATTTTCTGAACCGGACCAAAACAGACTGAAATTGACTGAACCGAACAATGTTTTCTAAACCGAATTCAAGTCAATTAAAATAGGGAGGTCAAGTTTTAAAATCTAAATGCTTTTGAACATCGAAATGGACTACACAGTGCTCATAGAGTTGCTAACCTTTATGCCTTGTTTCGATTATGGGGATGGATCTCGGAGATACATGTTTTTGGAACTGGTTAAATTAGTGGGCTGAATTGCAGTCGTTTATTATTCAATATATATTTATGCATGATTAGAACTGTTGTTTTGACTGAGTCAAGCTAGCTGGATATTACATGTTGTGGTGGAGCCCTGGTTAAATATATGGTATGCGCATTAGAATAGACATGCTGTGAAGGTTGAAAATGCCTAGGAATCATGTCTAGAAGCTTGCGTGATTGAATATAAGCATGAGTTCCAAATCAGCCCCTAATGTTTAAATTATTTTAAAACCGAAAACCAGTCACCAAATATGTATGATTGATGTGGATGTTACATGTTTGACACGTATGCTAGAATGTTAAGGATGTAGTTGCATTTGATAATTTACTTAAAAGTATAATTATAAATGCAAGCATGAGTTCCTCGGAACATTAGACGCGTGACGCGTAAGCATGTATATGGTATGAATGATGAATGTTACTAGTATATGATAATTTTCATGGGTTGTAGAATTGTGTATGCATGAGTGAATTCATTGGAATGATTTTTCCAAAACAAAAAGGGCCTTGGGAAAGCCAAGATTGGGTATGCTTATTTTAAAATTCCCGTTCCGGTAATTTTCGATTTAAACCGTTTTTAACAGATTGATCTATTGGGTAGAAGACGACAATAGTGTGAACTCTTTCGCAGCCATCTTCCATTGGTTTACCGGTGGTCGGTTGGTTTAGATGACTGAGGAATCACTATCTGTCGGACTCTATCTTAATAGATATTTGATGTATGCAATTCTTTCTCAAAATGTTATTGTCTCTCTGATTTTGCTTGATCATCAATGAGTCTGCCGTGGACTTGTGGAACGGTCTTAAGGCAGGGTTTGGTGTTTACACCACAGCTCAGAAGCGATCGTTAAACATCGCTTTAGACTCATACAAGATGAATCTCAAGCACACAATGAAAGAGCATATTAGACATATGTCGAACATGCTTGCTGAACTCAAGGAGGCAGGAGAAATCCTGACCGACGAACAAAAGGTCCAATGCGTAATCCGCTCTTTACCTGACTCTTAGAATAGCATGAAAATGCATCTTACCCATGCCACTCAACTCGATGATCTCGAGAAAGTGCAAGTTCATCTCGAGCTGGAAGAGGATCACCTCAAGGTTGAAATGCCAAGGGCGGAAATGCATATAGTGCATCCTCGCATCCAGTTGAGCAAAAGGGTAAGAGCAAGAAAAAATGCAAGAGACTTCAGTTTAAGGCTCCAAAACCTCAGAAGAAGTTCAAGCGAAAGCAATTCGGAGGCAAGAAAAAGTAGGCAAAACAGACACGTAAAGAGGAAACTCGAACGTGTTTTAGGTGTGACGTGAAAGGACACCTTGCTATTACCTGCACAAATCCTCCCAAGGTACGTGCTGAAGAATAATGATAACCTCATAAGTTCTTCTGGGACTCCTCTTACTCGAGAGGAATTCAATTTTTTCTCTAGTGATTACAGAACCGAGAAGGAGAACAAGAACAAATCTGAGGAACTTGCCCCGAAGATATAAAGATTGAATGAAAGAATTTATCTTTATTTTCTTTGCTAAATGAACCTCTTCTTAATTTTCAATATAAGATACATGATAATGTTCCTTGAATATAGGAAACGTTTGTTTTGAGCATATGACAAATGTTCGGTCATAGTATTGATTATCATCCTCGAGCTATTCGATCCTTTTAATTATCTGTTTGACGCATTGCTTACACATTGATTATAAATCTTATTTTATTATTATCACTCCATTGAATGAAATAAACTGTAATGATAATCATGTTTGAAACCATTAAAACCGATTAAATTGAATTAAATTCAGAAATGAAACGATTTAACCAAGGGTTTAACCCCAGAGTAGATTGCGCAACGCGCAAGTGGATCTCGATAGAAGGAACACATCGTTTCATTACATGAGTTTAATATTGAAGTGTTTATATGATGACGTGCTGAATTTTTGTTTGCACTCTTTCGGAAATATGACTTACTGATAACATTAACATCGGTATGAAGTAAGCTACGTAAGCTACAACGACCTTGTAAAAGTATCAACTGACACATAAGGTGAATACCTAAGATGCTCAGTTTGGAGATCGATAAAATCTCTGAGATAAGTCGGCAAACAAAGAAGGATCAAGCCAGTTAAATGATTTTCCTTCCAGAAGCCTTGAACGATATGTCAGGCTAGGCATTCAAATCAAATGACACACTTCAAGAGACACAGTTTATACATACATAATGTTGGAGTCGTTCTATCAGAAGTTCCCTATGGGATGATGAAAGATGATTCACATAAATGTAAAACTATGTTTCAATTAATATCGGTAAAGTACGACGCCATTATAGCTGATGGGTGATAATGAGTTAAATTGTATCCCATGCGACATTAATTTGCGCAACAAAAACACGTATTGAGGACAAGAGTACGCCAGTTACTCTTAGAGAATACCTGTCTACAACTTGGATAGTTAAATGGTACCGTGGTCGAACATGAGACATTACATCACTAAGAGGGCGAATTTTCCAAATGCATGAACAGTTTCAATCAATGAAGTCATGATCAAAACGTAGCAGAATAATGATGACAATCAAGTCCCACTTAATTAGAGTTGGAGAGATTTGAACCAGCAACTCAAGTGAATGACATGGTAAATGAGAATGGGAACATTTTCATAGTAAATCCAGTGGGAGGAATAAACCCTGCCACAAGTAATCACTGTTGCTGTTGGGACGAATCAAGTCGAATTTGATGGTCAAAATTGCTTAACTAGGAATGACACAACTACCTATATTACCAGTGTCCCCAGTGGGAGTGATCCAACCATACTTGGTTCCAGATCCTAGTGATCAAGGAATGCATATCGGAAGTAAAACCCCGAGACCGAGAGGTTGTACTTGGAAAGTTATAGGTCAAGGTTCTAGCACTGCTGTTGTTCCCAACAGAGACGATGCTCCGATAAGAAGCATTGTTTCGAGTGGGAGGATTATTCCCAATATAAATGATGCTACGATAAGAAGCTTTATTCCGAGTGGGAGAAAAGATCAGACTAATAAGTGGGACTCATAATGCCTAGACAAGAGTCAAAGGTAAGTATCCTATTGAGCAAGGTGAAAACCCCGCTCAAACTGTTGGCAAGCATTGGAAAGACCTCAAGTGGAGAAATGGAAATAAATAATAAATGAGAGAGATCGCCTAAATGAAAGGCATTATAGTATTTAGTTGATTTACCTGCTAAACACAGGGGCATAAGGATAAGGTGAGCCCTGAAAGAAGGCTCACCACTGATGGAAAAGGTCGAACAACTCGACTTACTCCGAAAGGACTTGCCCAATTCAGGGAGTGGACTTCGATAAGAGAAATTCACTGACTGTGTGTAAAACCACGGTTAGGGCCATTTATGGTCCTGGTCGCAAGTCTCGATCTAGATTTGCACCAAATAAATGTTGAGACCGCAATCCTCCGCGGAAACCTGGAAGGAAGAGATCTACACGGAGCTAATGGAGGGTTTCATTACTCCTAGTAACAAACATAAAGTTTGTAAACTCCAAAGGTCCATATACGGTCTTAAACAGTCATCTCGGCAATGGTACCGCAGATTCCACAAGGAAATCGTAGGAAACGGATTCGTGAATCTTCACGAGGATCAGTGCGTTTATTATAAGACCTCCGGGTCTAAGTATGTCATCTTAACCTTATAGGTGGACGACATACTCATTGTTGCAAACGACATGAGTTTTATGAACAAGTCAAAGTCCTGGCTAGCATCTGTATCTAAGATGAAAGACATAGGAAGGCCATGTTTATCTTAGGCATTAAAATTGCTAAAGATCGGGCTACCCGGGGATTGTGTCTATCTCAGGAAGCCTATATCAGCAAGTTGTTGAACAGGTTCAGATTACAGGATGTCAAACCCGTGGATACGCGGTAGTATTTGGGTGCGCACTGTCTAAACGTGACGACCCCAAGAACCTGGCGGAGCGCGAAAAGATGAAGGGTGCAGAGTATTTAAGCATGGTTGGTAGTTTGATGTACATCATGCAATGCACCCGTCCGGATATCTGTTACGTAGTGGGCCTAGTAGCACATTTCTAATCAGATCCTGGCTATCAACATTTAAAGGCTGTAAAACGAATAATTTGTTATCTGAAAGGTACTGCCGACATGCTCTGTGCTATGAGGGCGGGAAGTTAGAATTGACCGGTTACAGTGATGCCGACCATGGTGGTGACTCGGATGATCGTAAGTCCACCACATGAGTAGTATTTCTCCTTGCTAATGCCGCCATTTCATGGACGAGCAAGAAGCAAACCTGTGTCGCGCTGTCAACAATGGAATCGGAATTTGTTGCTCTCTCTAAGAATGCACATGAAACAGTCTGGCTAAAAAGGCTTCTTACTGCGTTGCTTGGTGGTGACGTCGGAAGTAAATCTGTAAATGTGTTCTCCGACAGTCAGGAAGTTATTGCGGCAGTTAAGAATCCGAAGTACCATAGTAGGACCAAACACATTGATGTGAAATATTTCTATGCTAAATTGATGGTAGAAGACAATATAATCACTATGGAATACTTGTCCACTGATAATATGATTGCGGACCCACTAATTAAGCCACTACGCAGGGAGATATTCGAAAAACATGTAAAAATGCTCGGATTGCGTAGGGTTTAGAAATGGCATGTATCTGTGATAACGTTTGATATTAGAAAGAGACATTTTGTAAGCGAAAGAATTGCAACTGAGTTTATGATCAATCGACGTCATAATGTTTTGATTACATCAAATTTACGGTCTATAAACTGAGTCGTAGGAGGACGCAATCCTCTGCCAAAACTATGTCGAATGTGGGCCTTACCTAGTCACACAGGTACGGTCGTCTTGTGATGGAGGGGGGCCTCCACTATGCAAGGTTGGCTAAGAATAAGGGGGATAAACCTGATTGAGCAGAATGATTATCTATAGTCGAAGTAACTCGACGTGATTCTCGTTCTGCTGATCGCTGTGATGAACTTCGTTCGTCATAAATCCACATTGTGGGCCGGATGAAAATCTGTGATAGCATGATTGATATGTCACATTCCTGTTGACCCAAAAATGTTCAGGCATGCTATCAACGCGTGCTTCATACTACGCGTGTCATGTTCGACCACGGGGTCACCGCTCGGTTGTGCTAGGAAGGAATCCTCGTGATTCTGCCGGGCGCAAACTTCTTCACCTAGAGCGCTTGATTGATCCCGGGAGCCTTATGAAGAGGCACCTGAAGTATCCTCATGGACTCAGAACTCGTACCTAAGGTCAGGCTCAATGCTCGCTTCCCGGCGTACGAGCGTAGTGCTGAACAAAAAGGCCCAGTGACCACGTCTTTGGAAACCGGTTGGGTTTGACTAAGGGTATGAGCGATGGGGATGGTCAAGTTCACCTGTAATTCACCGATTCTTGTATTCACTAGGTGGCCATCAGCCGTATATTAGTTGAAGGTTGTGAATACTTGCACGGATGCCTTGGAGAAGTGTTCCTATGTGGGAACTAGGCAAATGGAGAATTATCAGTTGACCTAGGATACAAAGCGGTACAATATATATAAATATTGTTTACAACAGGTTGATTGGATAAAAGGGAATCAACGTCCCGCGGGCGCTAAAACACTCCTAACTGATGAGTAGCACGATGCCCGTCGTATCCGGCGGTCGCACGGCAAACCTCGTATGAACTATTCGGAATCACGGATCAGATCAAAGGGGATAAATGTTGATGCAGATTTGGACAACAATACATTAACAGGCACCCTCCCATTCCGGCGAGTGGGAGCTGTAAGCATATGGTGATGGGCGTCGTAATTGGTAGCCCATAATATGCATAGTTTACCTAATGAACTTGGGTAAATGTCACATTAGGGTAATTGGGCTAGACCTCAATCCCAATTGACATGAGAGGCCCAAAATTGGGCCTCCCTATACTAATGGCCGACCGAAACTCATAGTGAGGGTAAAGTGGACATTTGTCCACTTTACTCCTATAAATAAGAGGTGTTAGGAAATATTTTAGGGTTAATCATAATTCCACCATAAGAGAGTTTTAGAGAGACAAACCCTCCTCCCCCACCACACTAGTTCGGCCGAACCCTTACCTCACCATAGGTTTTCCAAATTGCTTTCGAGCAAACTCTCCAGAGATCTCTCCCTGTGCCAAGAATCGATCAGAGGCTTTACTGTGGAGCTGCACCACGTAGGGCTTCTCTAACAAGAACCTCTACGTGTCCCGGCCGGAGGATCGTGAATTCCCTATCGAGAAGATCTTGGGTCTACGGATCATCTTAAAGGTATTTGTGAAACTTCCGCTACGTAATTGATATTACTAGCATGTACCTTGTTTATAGTATCCGTAGTGATTACTCCCCGTAATCTAACACCAAAATCACGTTGAGCGAGTTCTCGATCTATCGGACGAAACCCGTAGAGGTTCTTGTTAAGAAAGCCCTACGTGGTATAGTCTCCACAACAAATCCTCTGATCGATTCTTGGCAGGGACAGATTTCCAGACTGTTTTCTCAAAGCAAAATGGCATATCCTTGGTGGTGAAGGTGGTTCGGCCAAAGTGAGGTATTAAGGGAGTTGGGATTTTCTCTTAAATTACCACAAATGAGGAATTATGATCTAACTTAATAAAACCTCTAACACTCCCTATTTATAGGAGGAGCAAAGTGGACAAAAATCTATTTGCCCACACCTAATATTAGGTCGGCCATGGTGTATAAGGGAGGCCCAATTTTGGGCCTCTCGTGTCAATTGAGATTTGGGTCTAGCCCAATTTCCCTGATGTGACATTTACCCAATTGTCTCAGGTAACATATACATATTAATGGGCTTCATTTACGGCGCCCAGTCACCATATGCTAACAATTGTAGATAAGTGGAATAATTGTATGGGTATGAACACTAATTATAGAGATATTCATAACAGTCATCAGATTTGTGGATGTTCATGAATGATGTGTGCCTCGTTAAAACCTTATTAAAAAAAAATTGGGATAAAGGTTTAGTAAAGATAAAAGAGTACATAATTGTTGATTCTTTTATAAGATATATCACTAAAAATCTTACAAGGAAAATCTAGTGGAACAAACCCTTGGTTAAGATAAAATAGTACAACGTTGTTAATTATCTCATAGTCTGATGACAAAGTTGTTGGATCTTGAAGGTCTGGCTTAGCCTGGGCGAGGCCCTTTTGGTTCTTTACATTGGCGTCTCTCCGAAGTTGGGAAGCTTTTTGTGATAGCTTATTCTTCTAGGGAGACTGCTTTATGGCGAGACCTGGAAAAGGTGAGGTTGTTCCCTCGATTCCACTCTGAAACTCAAATTAGTTAAGTGTATTGAAAGTAGTAATCTTGTAAATGAATGTAATTTTTTTTATTATTTATAGAGGTTTGAAACCGACTTTATGGCGGCGTTACCTTCCTCAGAGGGTTTGCTTTTGTAGTGGTAATAAGTAGGTTGCCACCTCACTTTTATTTAGGAGAGTGGGTTTTCTTATGACGGTGTCAAGCAGGTGACAAGTTGATAACCACCTCACTTTTACTTAAGAAGAGTACGTTTCCTTCTGTGGCAGTGTTAAGCAGGTTGCCACTTCACCATTCCTTAATATGATGGATTTCCTCCAAGGAGTACTAAGTTGGTCTCCACCTCATCATTCCTTAACATGATGGGTTTATTGTGGCATCGCCTTTTTATATCGTTCTTGTGGTCTTGTGGTTTTTGCGTCGCCTAGAGCACCTTCTTTTGAGTATTTCTTCATTGATCTTCTGAAGTCGTTGCATGTTGCTTAATATTTTACCATGGTTCCAACATTTGCCCCCATGACTTTTGGTGTCAGCTTCTTTTCTTATAAAATAAGAAGTCGGCGTGTGTCGAGTAATTTAGTCTTATCAGACTGGAACCCCTCTTTAATACCTCTTAAGTCATAACTTTATAGGAAAAGAAGATAATATTATGACTAACCTCTTTTCGATATGTAAATGTCTGGTTATGAAAATGAGGACGAAAAATATATTTACTTACATCTCTAACAATATTACAACAATTTACGTAGGTACTCAAATGTGGTTTATCCATTTATAATCCCTCCTAAACTTTTTTCTATATAAAATATGAATTCCATCATTCTCATATAGGTGCTTGATTTTAATCATAAAATCGACGAAGATTGATCTAGCCGAAATCCTAGAAACGGAACAGGAGAGAGCACTGGAGAAAAGGAAACGACACAGAGTAAAACCGGGCCAGATTCCTTCAAGTGGCCAACCCTCACCTTATTTAACACTAAAGGAAACCCCAAGAAATCAATCTCAGGTTTTACCCCACAGTCTTTAGAAATGAAGGAATTTACCCACCAAGAAAGAAAGAAATACAAACAGATCCAACAGAAGTACGTACAAACTACCAAATGGCCCTTAAACAAATATAACTAACAAAAAACTTATAAAGGCACCAAATAGTTTGAGGACGTGCAAACAGGTCCCTCAGATTATTTAGGACTACAATCTGAGCCCCATTCTTCACACTCTCCCTTAATCCTGAAGAATTCCATCATCGGGATGCTCCCCCTTGATCAAAGACCCTCTGAAGACATTCTTCATTCCAAGCTTTCCCACCAAATAACTGTGTTGCTTGACTGATATTGGCTTAGTGAATACGTCTGCCACTTGATCATCTGTGCCAACATGCCTAAGCTGCAATGTACCATTCAAAACCCTATCTCTAACCATATGACAATAAATTTCAATATGTTTTGTCCTCTCATGGAAGACAGTGTTAGTGGAAATCTGAATAGCAGACTTACTATCACAAAACAACAAAGAAGGCCCTTTTTGCTCAAAACCAAGTTCTAGTAACACAACTCTTAACCAAATAATCTCAGATAAAGTAACTCTCATGCTCCTATACTCTGCTCCAGCAGAGGAACAAGACACAGTTTCTTGCTTTTTAACTTTCCAAGAAACCAAAGACTGGCCCAGTTTTATGCAATAACCAGAAAGAGACCTCCTAGTTTCAACACATCTACCCCAATCTGAATCACTATAAGCAATTAATTCAGGCACAAAATTGGCAGATAAAAGGATACCTTTACCTGGTTCAGATTTCACATATCTGACCACCCTAAGTGCAGCCTCATAATGAGACTGTTAGCATATGTTGACGTGGCGCCGTAATAGGAGCCCGTTAATTAAGGGAATTAGCTAAGTCAATTAGGTAATTGTCAATTTGGGCTAATTGGGCCAAATCCAATTAGTAATTGACAAGAGAGGCCCAAAATGGGCCTCCCCCCTTTTTACATGGTTCGGCCGAAACCCTAGTACCACATAGGGTGGAGTTGCATTTTGGCAACTCCACCCAATACTATATATAGGGGTGACTCCTAAGGGTTTATACACACAATTAAGAACAAGGATCTCCATTAAGAAAACTTGTCACCCTAGTCTAAATTTCGGCACCATCAACATCAAGTTTGTGGTTCCATCTCCGTTGAAGAATCGGTCAGAGGTCTTGTTGTGGAGCTACATCGCGTGGGACTTCTTCTGACAAAGAACTTGCACGTGGTTCCGACCGGAGGATCAGAACTCCCTCCACATCGTTCTTGGGCAGGAAAGTTAAAAGGTATGTGTACTAATTCCGCTGCGTAGATTAGATATCTTGCTAGTACACGTTTAGCATTCCGTAGTATTACGTCCCCGTAATCCAACAGAGACTTCTTTGGAACCTGCAAATATTGACTCAATTGTTGCACAACATATGATATGTCAGGTCTAGTCACTCCAAGATATAATAATCTGCCTATCAGCCTTCTATAAACACTTGCATCATCTATGACAGGATCACCCTTATTCAACCCCAGGTGATCATCATAAGATTTACTAGTTAATTTCAAATTCATTTCCATAGGAGAATCAGCGGGTTTAGAACCAGACAAACCAACTTCAGAGATAAGTTCATGAGCATACTTTCTCTGATTCAAAATAATACCTTTATCAGACCTAATCAGCTCAATCCCAAGAAAATATTTCAAATCATCTAAGTATTTCATACGAAAATTAGCCTTGAGCACACGTTTCAGATTAGCAATAAGAACATAACTATTGCCAGAAATCAATAAATCATCAACATAGACCAGCAAGACTACAATTTGACCATCCAAAGACTTAGTGGACATATAATAATCATTCTTGGACTGCAAGTAACCAAAATCAATCAAGGCATCACACAACTTAACATTCCACTGCCTAGAGCCCTGTTTCAACCCATATAAGGATTTGCGTAATCTGCACACTACCCCCTTGATTACCAAATCCCTCTGGAACAGACATATATACCTCCTCATCTAAATCCCCTTGCAAAAAAGCATTATGCACATCCATTTGAAACAAATGCCAGTTATTAATGGCAGCTAAGGCTAACACAACGCGCACAATATTCATTTTAGCAACAGGAAAAAATGTCTCATAATAATCAATGCCAAATTGCTGATTATAACCCTTAGCTACTAATCTAGCCTTATATCTCTCAAGAGACACATCAGAGTTATACTTCAATTTATACACCCATTTACAACCAATTACAGACTTACCAACAGGGAGGGGGAACCAGGTCCCAAGTGTGATTTGTCTCCAAAGCACTGATCTCCTCCTGCATTGCAGAGACCCATCCTGGATCCTTGCAAGCTTCTGTGTAGGACCTGGGCTCTATAAGCTCATAAATGGATGTAAGAAAACCAAAGCATGTTTTAGAAACATCTGAATACCCAATAACTTGAGAGATAGGGTAAAGAACACTGTTAGTACTCATATCATAATCTTTCTGCCAGAGTGGAGGTTTTATGTGTCTCCCAGATTTAGTCATAACCTGCAAGGGGGGAATAGGGACTGGGACAGGCTCACAAGACGAACAGTTGTGCCAGCCTACGTTTCCGCATTAACAGCTTCGTCCTCAAAGGAAAATTAAAGCAATTCACCGATCAAGGCGACATCCATCCAAAAAAGACTCAAGCAGAGTCATCCAAAATACACAAAGAAGGTCCTTCCACAAGGACAAGCCAAGACGATACTGTCATCTGTCACAAGGAGGGACGGAAAAAACCTGCTAATAACGACGACGTCCCAATCACGGGATTGACAACAAGAACCTTGAAGGCAATAATTGAAAAAGAGATACACATTTCCTGGGAAAAGAGACTACCGCAACAAAAGAGGCCATTCCAGTCAGATACCCAAAGGCTCAAAGATACCAATCTCGCCATATGTGTTCCTTTGAACACACCGCTGTCTGTCATCCTGAAAGAAATGAAGAAGACCAAGCTGTGGAAAAAACCATCTAAATTCCGCAATGGCCCATTGGGAAAAGATGAAAGCAAATGGTGCGAGAATCACGAAGTATATGGCCATGAGACAGACAACTGTGTCAGCTTAAGATTTCATGTAAACAGCTTGATCTTAGAAGGAAAAATGATGAAGTATATCGACCAAGGCAATAAGCATCAAAGGAAGCCTCGTGTGAAATCTTCAGAAAAAGGCAAGGGAAAAGAAAAGGCGGATGATAATCCACCTATCGCCAAACGCCAGAAAAACAACGTCACTTATGGAACCAATTGTGACGACTTGTACAATCTTTGGAGTATGAATGCAGAAGAAACAAATCTCAAACTCCCAGAAAACAAACCTCACCGCCCACTTGAGTCAACGACTGCCTTCCTTGGCAAAGATGTTGAAGAACAACACAAGCAAAGTAAAACTTGGGGGCATGACATCAACTTTTGTCCATCCCCAAAAGGGGAGATTGAAGAGCTCAACACGCTAGATGCATTGAGAAACTATGTGGCACGTGGCAGAATCAACTAGCCAACAAATCACCTATGAGGACGTCAAACACATCAGCAATCCCTTTATCTTCCTTATCTCCTTTTTCGCATATCTATTTTAAATCTTTTAAAGATTAAGTACAACTCATGCTTATTAGCCTCAGTAATTTTCAAAAGAAGTGATCAGTAGACGCTTTCTTGTAATCCATTGTGCGAACTCTAAATATCTAATAAAGGTTAAATCTACTTTCGTAGGTACATTATTATGACGCATATTACCTTGGAATAACGCCAAGTAACAACTACGCACATATTACTCGCGTCAACAACACAAAGTTCCAAGCATTTTATACGCGCAAGACTAAAAATCGTGTCGCAATAATAAACAAGGCGGGGGCATTACACAAGGACAGATCATGCACTATTAGAAGATGAAACAATATAAACAATCAGGAAACAGCGATACAACTGCCAAGCGACTTGGGGGGCACCAAGCTGACAAATGCTCGGCAATTCTACCTAACATATATACATGCCGATCATGATCTACACCTATCGTATCCGCACTCAGGGAAGTTTCCTACACAAACAAGGAATCCTTGTATCAGATTCCTTTACTTTAATTATTATATGCATAACTAAAAAGAAAATTTCATGACTTCATACTTTTGCAAACTTATAAAAATTACGATTATCTGACATAAGTAACTCTGCTCGTAGGTACATGCTACACTACGATTACTACACAGGAATTACGCCAAGTAGTAACCTATGCACAAAAATCTACTTCAACAATACAAGCTAAGCATTGTGTTCAAGGAGGGATTTATGGTACACAACACCAACATATCTATTATCTACACCAACAGGGAGTTTATTTCTCCATTCATAATATAGACGTCTATCTCAAGAAGATGCCGGCAACACAAAGCCATCAAGTTATGTGCACAATCAACTTATATGCCGCAATGACAACCTGCGGATTATTTATCAAAACGACGACTATTCAGAGGCGTCAACTACAAGCAATATCTTGGATTAACACCAAGACCTACTATCAAAACGACGACTATTCAGAGACGTCATCTACAAGCAACACCTGGGAATAACACCAAGATCTACTAGCAAAATGACGACTATTCCAAAGGCGTCAACTACAAGCAATATCTTGGATTAACACCAAGGCCTACTATCAAAATAGCATGTTGAGGTATCCTCTTTTTTAAAAGACAAGCCCCATGTTTACTTCTAAAAAATGACATGCTGTGACATCTCTGGTTAGAGGCAAATCCTCATGTTCATAGCCATTTCCTGAATTCAGAACAGGATGGGCATACGGGACTGATCACCCCATAAGTGGCGGAAGTTCTCTGGTTAGACAACGACCCCACATTATAACAAGTGCGAAATTCCCGTTTAAAGGGTTCACTCTTTATGGCGAATGTCCTCTTGATAGACGACAATCCCATATTGCGTATTCCTGTTCAGGGTTCGCTTTATACGGCAAAAGTCCTCTGGTTAGATGACAATTCCGTACTACAGATTTTCAAACCGTGTTGCGGTTCCTAGACGCAGAAAGCATGCATCACAATTCATATTTTCAAAAAAGTGTTACATGGTCCCTGGACGCAGGAATCATGTATCACAAATATTTTTTCAAATATTTTACCAAATATTTTGTCAAATATTTTATCAAATATTTTATGTATCAAACACTTTTCCAAAAAATTTATCAACACGGTTTTTTGGGTGTATCACATTCAATGCCAAAATATTTTTTCAAATATTTTATCAACAAGCTTTTTAGGGTTCACAAAATATTTCTTCAAAAACTAAAATGTTTTTACGTATGCTTCCCCAACGCGGGTTGATACACGCTGGCAGGTGCGCACCCTGTTTAAAACTCATAAAATTTACAAGTCGAGTCTTGTACAACGTCGCCTTAGAGTGGAACTAAGAGACGGTATAAACTAGTATCTTGCTTAGCCAAGATAACACCTTTCAAATACTAAAATGTTTCTACGTATGCTTTCCCAACGCGGGTTGATACACGCTGGCAGGTGCGCACCATGTTTAAAACTCATAAAATTTACAAGTCGAGTCTTGTACAACGTCGCCTTAGAGTGGAACTAAGAGACGGTATAAACTAGTATCTTGCTTAGCCAAGATAAAACCTTTCAAATACACTACTTGTTGGGAAATATTGCTATACGCAAAAATACTTGGCAGGTTGCAACACATATAGCGGCAAGCTATTCAGGGAAGAAGGGCAATATGAATAATGCATCATGCAAGCAATCAGGAGAGCATCTCAACTTATCAATCAAGAAGTGGCTATCGGTCACGAATGCAGGGACTATGTCTACGTTACTAGTCATCCACATTCAATAAACACAGTAAGTGATAACGGTATGAAATATTACTAACAAGTTATCATGCAAACTACTATGTATAAAGCAGGTTCAAACGACGTAGTTCAAAGCGAACAAGTCATAAGCAACAACTAAGGAACAACTACAACAAGTGTCCAAGCATAGAAGCCGGGGGGCAAACAGACTCAGAAACAAGTTTAACATATCCAAAAGATGGCACAGATTATAGAATGCCATTATCTCTGACAGAACTGGGCGGAACAGGCAGAAGTTGCACATTAGTGTCACCACCGTCTTCTCCAAACAAAAACCTACAATGCGCAAGTCGCAACATCCTATGCTCTACCCATCTCGCCATGCCTTGGAATCTAACCAAGAGGGGCGATCATAACACTTAAAAATGAGCGACATACAGTCGCAACTACGGACATCATGATCATCATCTAAGGATATATATCCTATTTTCCAAGTCAAAAGCATATGGACAGCATAGATAATTCAAGGTATGAAATATTACTAACAAGTTATCACATGATTATTATTGAAAACAGGTCAAGGTGACAAAATTTCATGCAAGCAAAGGCATGAGCAAAGAGTTATCAACACAACATCAACCCATTCACAAAGGGTTCAACATGCTGGAAGCAAACAGCCCTACACTAACCAAGAGTGGACATCATCTCTAAAGTCCTATGGCAAAAGTTCATAATGTCAACATCAAATGCAATGTCATCATCCACGCAAAGACGCGACAAGAATGATTGTTTCAACATTCAGCACAACATAGCTCTTCAACATAAGGGCGACAATCAGCAATACAAGCATCAAAATCAGCAATCAACAAATATTTACCTCAGTAGGAATAACGCTCCTCCTTGGGCCGGTCCCTCGACCGGGGGGCAGAAAACACCACTGCACAACCCTCAACTCTATTTCCTTTATCACAAGAAGGAATTAGCACGGTCATGCTCGGCATAAAGAACTAAGAATCGCTCGAAGAACGCGCCCCTGCGTCGGATCTTTCGAAGATTATGCTAAAAACAGAAGTTGCAGCCAGCGATAACTTGGAAAATTAACAAGTTCAAAGAAGATACAACGAGACGTCTTACTCACAAGCCTTTTCCCGCGACCGTGCCCGAAGACTCCAGAGTAGCGGGGGCACTTGTATGAACATTCCTCTCAAAAAATGGATTTCTATACACATCAGCTATCCGCAAAGACAAGCCTTTTCCCATCAAGATGGAGATAGTGGACTTACTCATGGTAATAACCGTGGGAAGACTAATTCTGACAAGAGGACAGCAAGATCTGATATCCTGGAAAATGCTATCAACAATCCAGTCAGTGCGCAAACACGCACCAACACTTATTCAAGCACTTCTGCAACATACGCTCCATGTGAGACAACCACGTACGTACAAGACTTATTAGTCTTCGTGCAACAAGTAACAAGCATCACGCAAAGGGGGCAACCTCTTCAACACATTAACCTTGCATGTCGACAAGAAGAAAATATTTTCTAAGTGTTTCCATGTACGTACATACATGTCGACAAGGATGCATGTCGACAAGGAGAAAAATATTTTCTAAGTATTTCCATGTACGTACATACATGTCGACAAGGATGCATGTCGACAAAGGGAGAATATTTTCTAAGTATTTCCATGTACGTACATACATGTCGACAAGGATGCATGTCGACAAGAAGAAAATATATTCTAAGTGTTTCCATGTACGTACATACATGTCGACAAGGATGCATGTCGACAAATGGAGAATATTTTCTAAGTATTTCCATGTACGTACATACATGTCGACAAGGATGCATGTCGACAAGAAGAAAATATTTTCTAAGTGTTTCCATGTACGTACATACATGTCGACAAGGATGCATGTCGACCAAGGGAGAATATTTTCTAAGTGTTTCCATGTACGTACATACATGTCGACAAGGATGCATGTCGACAAGGAGAAAATATTTTCTAAGTGTTTCCATGTACGTACATACATGTCGACAAGGATGCATATCGACAAAGAGAAAATATTTTCTAAGTGTTTCCATATACGTACATACATGTCGACAAAGATGGATTGCATACAGCGAGTAGCTATGCCTCCTAATCACACCTACGACGCTCATCGACAAAGCTCATACGACGACATCTATGGTAACAAGTATTAGATATCGCTTAAATATTTCCTAAGTGTTTTAGCATACTTGCAGGCAATGCCCAACAGTCTATACCTGACGCTCAACCATTAGCGCCAACGCGCATAGCAAAGTCAATGCGCATAGCAAAAGTCAACGCGCGTAGCAAAAGTCAACGCGCGTAGTAAAAGTCAACGCGCGTAGCAAAAGTCAACGCGCATAGCCAGAGTCAACGCACATAGCAAAGTTGGTACGTGCAGTAAAAAGGACCAACATCTCAAGAAGCTATCGTGCAAGCGATGCGACTAATATGACGAACCGCGAAGAGCAAATACGACAACACTTAAGAAATATATTTCTCTAAGACATCAAAGCAACAAACGACTACTTCCAAGAGACTCCTTGATGATAAGGATCAAAGGAGTAATGCACCTACAAGTACTCACGGTATACTCCGCCCTCTTCTAAGTATTTATCTCTACATACATGATTGTTTTGGTGTTACACGTATCGAATCCGTCATTTTACATGCATGTTTACATATCACATGATTCATGATTTAATAATCGCTAAGTCATTTGAGAAGTATACGGATTATATTTCTTACGTCACGTAATTACGTTCTTGCCATGACCGTTACTTGTGCTTGTACGTTGATAGAAGCATGTCCGCATGACGTGTCCCTAACGATAATCATGTTTGTACGTTATATATGCGCATTCCCTATTGCACTAACCGTAATAACAGGAAATAAAGTCACTCGGTCGGAAAATCAAAGGACAGACGAAATCAAGACTCCAACGTCCAACCAATAATCAAAACCGGAAGGTTAGCGTCAAGCTCAAATTGGACACGTATCCTAACTTAAAATAGAGTCAAGAAAGGTTTTTAAACGTTACTTGACTCGGGGGCAAGTGATGGATATGTGCCCAATTTGAGTTCGTATTTATATTTCGGACCTCGTAAACACGTCAAAATTACATCTCGGCTCGGAAAACGTCTTCCAAAGGGTCAAAACGGTCCGGAAGTGCGTTACGCGCGTCCGGGTTGCTTGCAATCCGAACGTCCGGGTTGCTTGCAATCCGGACGTCCGGATTGCATTGCGGGTATCGTGCGATTACCGTTTCCGCGATTACCGTTACGTGTAGAGAAGTCAAGTTCGCGCATTGCCAATATGCATGACGGTTACCGCTTGTTTTTGAACCGTCATCAAACCTCTTTAAAACCGGGTCCGGTCCCAAGGAAGCCTATAAATAGGAGGCCTTGGCCACCCATTTTGACACATCCTCTCATTTGCCCAACTTTGGTATTTTGAGCTCTGACTTCTCTCTAGAAATATTTTCTCTCTCTAGAATTACTCTTTTAGCCCTATAGTGACTTAAGCTTCGGAGAGGGCTCCGCTAGCACCACCCCCCACCCTCTCCATGCTAGCACCGGTCCTTTGTGCAGGAATCGTCGCCCAGACATCCGGATTTGTGCACAGATCACCGCCTTTAGAGACTCAGACGCCCTTGAGACACAACCGCACTTTGAGACACAGACCTTTCCGGGACTCAACCGAACACTCGTCAGTGGCACAAACCTCTTTCCGACGAAGGGTTACAGCCCGAATACCCGCTCAACCATACGAACAGACGCGTCCCCACGACCCAGTTCATCCAGGACGCAACAGCCCCCGGAGGCAACATCAAGGAGTTAGATCCCTGCCAGAACCAGGTCCCGCTCCACGATGGAGTTGGTATCGAGGGGAGTGAAAGAATCCCCCCTAGCGATAGAGTTGGACGCACTGGAGAATCTGGAAATCCTCCTCGGAGTAAGTGTGAAAAGCGGGAGGAGGGTCTGCTTCAACCTCCCATCGGGGCCACGGAATAGAGCTGTTCCGGATGAAGAAGTAATTCTTCTTCCAGCCGCTGTTGTCGGGCCCCGAGTCAGTGATGAGCCCCCGACCTTTGGCGACCTTCCAGGTGTCACCATTCCAGCTGTACCGGGAGAGCTGCGCCTTGCTCCATTTAGGCATCCGCGGGTAGAAGGCACAGACCCCGGCATCATTGCATTTCATCCCGTAGAAGTTCTGGAAAAGTCGGAGGCTGTAGGTCCACTGTTGGCGAAGGCAAAGGACAAGGAAGACATTCCACACACGGATGGCGTGGGGGAAAAAGTAGTCGGATGTGTTTTGTAATATTCACACATCTCGACTAAATTCCCAAGAAGGGGAATCGGATCCCCGCCGATATTTGCCCGGCGGAGACAAATACCTCCCCTTCCCGGGGACGAGTGACCACAGGGTCGCTCGGGACGCGAGGGCGAGGAAAAGGGAAGAGAGGCTCCCAGGTGGAAGTAATACATCCCTCCCGGAGAGCTGCATCATAGGCGGTTTCTGAAATCTCATTACAAGCATAATCGAACTTGAAGGGCTTCCTCCCCCCGGAACTGGATTCACCGTCTGGAAAATGATCATGACAAGAAAAGGCACAGTTGATTTCCGCAAAAGTCCGGGTAAGTTGATTGAGATAAAAAGAAAAACTATGCTAACAAGTTTCTTCGGAATCGAAGGAGGAAATCTTACCAGACATGTTGAATCGGAGAAGAAAAGATGATCTTGATGGTCGGAGATCCTGGTTGCCGGAGTGCTGATCAGAAATAGAAAGGAGAGCTTGAGCTTTTGAAAACATAGAGAATGAAACGGTAGAGGAGAACTGAATAGTGCCAAGATTTGGAGTTTTATAGGAGAGAAGACAGCCAAAGAGACGTTGCAATCCGGACCGTTGAAGATGAAACGCCTCAACCTGAGTCATCGAAACACTAGAGACAAAACGACTAGAAAGTGCTTTTTCAGAAAAAACAGGCACGGGTACCCAAGCCGTCGCTTCGTCACCTGCTGCATTTAATAGTTGAGTAACTGAGAAATCTTTTCGGATTCGGTGGTTATCCTCGGAATATCGGGGAACCTTAGAGGAGGAGATCTGCTTCAAAAGATTTTTCGTAAAGTCGAAAGCCTCCGATGCCGATATCGGGAGGTCCGGAACTGGAAGACACGACGAACTGTAAGTCCCTCATGTCTTGGGGGCAAATGATGGGTTTCGACATAGCCGTTAGGCCCATTAACGACGAAGTAAACGGTGAAGTAGGCCCACTGGGCTCCAAAAGAGGCTTAGAGGACTAATGCGAGAGGTCCCGACATATGAGCTATACGCTCCCGATGTTATGCCTTTAAGTAGGCCCCGATGATATGCCTTTAAGTAGGCCCCGATGATATGCCTTTGAGTAGGCCCCGATATTGAATCCCTGAGAATATTGGCCCTGTAACGATGACGAGGGGCCCCGAGCGGTGACCAAAGGAGATAACTCTGGAGTCCCCGACATCCGTCGGGACTTGCCACCAGAGGACAAGGCCGAGAAACACGCCCACTACCAGCGTAGTGGGAAAGTGGCCTGAAAAGACGGAACGTGGGCTACTGGCCGAAATAAACGGAATGTGGCAGTTATCTCAAGAGGTAACTGAGGTAACCCCTCCCCTATATAAAGGAAGGAGTTACCTAAGGATTGACATATACATTCACATACTGATACTTGCTTGCCTACATCGAGATACTCATTTAAGCATCGGAGAGGGATTCTGGGTCACCGCCCGGTCTATCCCCTTCTTGCAGGATTACTTGGAGCGAAGGAGTTCAGACTTCCGTCAAGAACGTACCGGAGTTCCAACCGTGATCCAACAAGAACCACTCGGTGAGCCTTATTCAGAAAGATGTTCCATTAACCACCGTAGATGCAATGAAAAGAACAATCTCTGGCATGCTGGGTCTGCTTCCATCTAACCAGTTTCAAGTTCATATTGACGCTCTATGGGAGCCCCTCTCCAAGCTGCTGATTTCTTCAATGATGACAGGTTAGTACCTGTCATCTTATTATGTCTCCAGTCAATGAAATTTTCTTATTATTCATTGTGGGGATTCTATGATGAAGAACAGTGCAGTCTTAACTCTCATTCCGTGTCATTCTAATGGCGATCTTACCCTAATTTCCTTTTATTTCCTTTATGATAAAATTAATTAGATAATAATTAATAAATGGAGATGTGGTAAAGAGAACATCTGATCTTTCTATTGACAGCTTGTGTTAAGCTGGATGATTAATTGATTGTAATTGTATCACCTCTGTTTCAGATACACATTAAGAAATGCTGAGTACAGACTTTGCATGGAAAGGAATCTGAATATTTATGAGCAGAACTCAGAAAACCAAATGCCAGATGGTTCCAAATTAGATATGCAGAAACTCTTACTTGACAATGCCAAAAAGATAAGCTTTCCTGGAGAAAGTGCTCTGTCATCCAAATTTTAAGAATTTCAAGAAAACATAGCAGCAGAAGTTGGCGCTCAGAAGCTTGGGGAAATTTCTCATGAAGCACAGGAATACATCCACTATATAAACACCTAATTTTGGTACGCGCAACACGTATATAACACGTTCAAAAATGTTATGTGTAACGCGTTTAAAAAATAAAGTATTTAAATATGGAAGGTCACGGGGTTGCCAAGATAGGCTCAGCTTAAATTAGGACAATACATATGCAATAAATGATGTAATAATCAGAAAATATATAGTATATATTTATGGCAAAAATCATAAATATATATATATATAATTTTCGGATTTATTGAGTGCATATTAGAGAAATATATGTTTTCCTAATTTTTGGGTCTAATTTACCTATAAATAGACTCCTAGTATCTATGTAATAGACACAGAAAAAAACAGAAAATACAGCAATAAAGTATTAATTTTCCTTGAAAATTGTGCAATTCTTCTTCCTCCTGCGTGCTATTTTTTTTTTTTTAACCAAGTCATCCATATAGAGCTCCGCTAGTTTTAGATCCGACCGCCCCGCCCGCTACTGCCACGGTGGTCCTGCCTCGCCGTCGTCGTCTCGGATCACCGGAGTCGCCGTCGAAGTCACCTGCTGCTGCCGCTGCCCCCCCGACGAATCCACCACCACCAGCTCCGATCAGCGCGTTCGGTTACCTGCTACTACCCGAAGCCTCTTGCCGGGTTTACCACCAGAGACGAGATCCGCTCGTCCGCTGTCCAGTTCACTCCGTTGCTGCTGTTATCGGTCGCCACTGCATTCTGTCTCTATCCCGCACTCCTTCGTATCAGGTAGGTTGCTCTTTATATTAATATATGTATTGTCCTATATAATATTAATATGTATTGTCGTTTAGTGTTTGTTTCCTTTGTCTAATACTGTCCACTTTGATTTAGTTTAGTTTACTATTTTATTTTAATATATAATATATGTATAGTTGAAGTATGTATTGAGCTTAAATTAGACATATAGTTTATTATACCATGTTTTATTTAATTACTTTCAATAATGGTTAGCGTTTTTAGGTTATTGTTTGAGTAGGAATTATACTGATATTTATTAATCTTGATAATACTTATTTAGCTTAGAAATCTAAACTGTATATATTGTGAATTAATATGCATATTAGTGGCAAATTAAGTGAATTGAGTACCGAAATGGCGTGATTAATTCCATGTGTCTTCAATCCGTAATAGAACCCCCGAACTTGAATCTTTGATTGTAGACCAATTTCAGACCTAGGTTTAACTCACGTTTCACTTAGGCAATTTAGGATTCTAGTTAGCCTAACAATTAACTAGTGGCGACTCTTTTCAAATTCCACGTTTTCAAAACGTAAATTCGCCTTAGGTCAGATCTTAGGTCCGACATCCACCATTTACAGTCCCGTTTATCATCAGCCAAAAAGGTATATATATATCTAGTAAACGTCGCTTCCTGTTCATAGAATGTTGCTTAGTAGTGCCAGCATATAGATATACACTCGCTCTAAGTAAAATTTTAATGGGAGTAAGACGATAGTTATTGCATGGCATTCCACCAACTAAAACATAATTGCTTTTCGATTAGATATGAGATCCATGTTGATTGGGGAATGAAGCTTATCAAGGTCTAACAAACCATTGGAAACATCCAAATTTGTAGTGTTGCTGCAGCTATTTAAGCATTTATAGCTACAAAAACTTGGCAGTAGACCCTGGTGCATGCCGCAAATCGGCAATAGGGGATGCTACACAGGACAACACCTGGACACCAAACAACCCTCTTCATGCAGCTACATTAAGTACTTGCTATTTAGGACCAAGTTTCACATACAGAAACTGGTAACCATAAATGTGTAGAAGAAATAACAAAAGAAAAATGTGGGCTTACAGTTACAAGGCTTTTAATGACCTTGGAGCTTTCGCCCAAATATGATCATACAAACATTGGCCTTATTCCGATGAATCAGTGCTATAAATTTGCCACAGTTAGGAGATAAGGGGCTTTCTTTCAATCAAGTCATCACTTATAATGAAATAACAATATTAAGTTATCAACATCAGAAGAACTGTTCCATGGTAACAGGAATATGAATATGACATCAAGATATCGATCAATTTTAAGCAATGACCTTTCAACTGCTTTTATGTGTCATTATGGTTTAGAGGTTACCATATCTTGTCTCCTTTTTTTTTTTTGCAGGAACTTCATGATGTCAAAAGAAAAAACGCTGCTTTGCAACTGCAGCAATTTGTGGGGGAGGAAAAGAATGATTTACTGGACTACTTGAGATCACTACAACCAGAAAAGGTCTGCACTTTATGCTTTTTTGAATAGATATTGTTATGATTAATGCTTTGGTGTCTGTCTTTGAGGTAGATCATTCCGTCATATATCCAAGCCTCGCCACATCAATGAAGTTGGTATTATGGTACGAAGTTTACTGAATCCATCGTGATTATGGTCCCTATTTGTTTTTTTTTTTTTTTCCTCTAAAGCTAGCTAGATTTAATACCCAAATGGGTGTCATTTTCTTGATGGTCACCCAAAGATAACCTGAAAGATACCACAGTTACCATTAGGTCAGGCTGAGGGGCTTGATTTCATATCCCATCCGAGAGTTTACAAGCATGTTTAACAAACTTCTGCATCTCTTTTTGCAATTTATATTATCTCCAGCCATATAATGTGTTTCTGTTACTTAAGATTATAGATGACACTTGTTGGTAGACATTTGATACCTTCCGTATAACCACTAGAAGATATGGTTAAGATACGTTTGGCCTGATTCAAATGTCTGATTGCTGAGCTTTCAGAACCTACATCTCCTGAACTGAAAGAAACAATTCACTCAGTTGTCTATGGTCTTCTTGCGATCTTATCCCCCAGAATACAGTCCAAGCCAGCTTCCGCTTCATCAGACAATACCTCGACCAGTGCTGTTAGTGAATATGGTCCTCAACTTCTTGAGAACACTTCCCTTCATTTCCAACCCTTCATTTCATTAACTAGGGATTACCTGGCACGTCTTCTCTTATGGTAAGATTTGATTCTAGTCCTACTAATTATCTTTGAACTGGTTTTCGTTTTCAATTTTTTGAGTGCTGAGAAGTTGCTGTTGCAGAGAGAAGTCCAACATCAATAATTAGTTACATTCCATTTTCGAGAAATTGGTGTCTTGTCTAAGTCTGCTAATAAACATCCTTTTATTCAATAAGTTTGCTAATAAACATCCTTTTATCTCTACCGTAAGCCCATTTTTTGCCATTTAATGTGCTGAGAATCCCTTGAGAAGAGCTAATAAAGGAGATAAAATAATGAAAAAGGAACAGTTGTGGGCAATTGAAAGATGATTCGTTCAAGAATAGAAAAAACTGGTATGAAGAGGATCAATTGATTTTAGCTGGTGCATAGATTCTTTCTTGAGAAATCTATCGTTTAATGAGTTTTGTTAAGTATTGCTTTTGGCAAAAAAAAAAAAAAAAAAAACTTGCTAATTATGAGCACTTGGGTTGTTGATGAAACAAAATGTGTATGTACAAACATAATAAACTTTTGTTCCTCCCGGTGATGCTGCCGTGTTTTAACAAAATCATTAGGTGCATGCTGTTGGGGCATTATCTAAGGGGGCTCGAGTATCGTCTAGAGCTTGTGGAACTTCTATCCCTCCCTACCGATGAGCAGAAAGAGAGATGTTCATGGTAAAGAACACATCCCCTGAGATGATAATAGGAGCAGAATCAACGTTGTTCGTAATTAGGAAAGAAAGATGTGTTTGATTCCTGAAGTTGAGACAATGAGGTGAGAACAAAGTGTATACTACGGTCGAGAAAGATGATTAGGTCATTGTGCTTGCTTTGTATGTAGTAGCTTCTTATGTTCATAATATGTGTCACAATAATAGACATGTCGTTTTATCTTGGGTCAATAACCTGGAGAGGTCTGAAAATTGGCCATTGTGAATTTGAGAGGTCTTAATATTGGAATGATGATAACTGAGGTTTGAAGTTTGGACTTTGTGATTTTTAGGTTTTCCATCCAAATTTTCTGTCAAATTTAACGGAACCACATGAAACATCCGAAATACCCTTTTGCAATATTGAATTCATTAAAAGTTAAATTAATATAAGGGTTAATAGGTCTTTTGGTCCAACATGTTTGACAACTTTTGGGTTTTGGTCATATATCTTTTTTTTTTGCCTAGTTTTGGTACCATATGTTTGAAAACTTTTGGTTTTTGGTCAATCCGTTAGTTGACCGTCAGTTTGACCGTTAAATAGTCATGTGACTTGCACATGCCTAGTCCCAGAATTTTATTTTGTTCAGTTTAGTCCTCAAAATTATTGTCCTAACTTTTTATTTTTACAATTTAACCCCTAAACATTATCAACCGCACCCTAAGAGTAAATTGACCTAGCCATGGTCCGACCCATGGCTAGGTCGGACCATGACTAGGGTCACTGGACTTGGGTGACCCTAACCATGGTACGACCTAGCCATGGGTTGGGCCATGGTTAGGTCAATTTAGCATTTGGGTCCAATTGATCAAATTGGACCATTAGGCAAATTTGACCTAGCCATGGTCCGACCCATGGCTACGTCGGACCATGGCTAGGGTCACCGTACCTGGGCGACCATACCCATGGTCCGACCTAGCCATGGGCCGGACCATGGCTAGGTCAATTTAGTCCTAGGGTGCGGTTGATAATGTTTAGGGGCAAAATTGCAAAAATAAAAAGTTAGGACAATAATTTTGATGACTAAACTGAATAAAATAAAGTTTTGGGATTAGACATGTGCAAGTCACATGACTATTTAACGGTCAAACTGACGGTCAACTAACGGATTGACCAAAAACCAAAAGTTTTCAAACATATGGTACCAAAACTAGGCAAAAAAAAAGATATATGACCAAAACCCAAAAGTTGTCAAACATGTTGGACCAAAAGACCTTTTAACCCTTAATATAAACATGAAAAGACAAAAATACCCTTGTCACTAATTTAAACACTTCAACATGTGCAGATCACGTGGAAACAAATTGAGAAAGAAAGATTGAGGAGAAATTAGAAGGAAAGAAGAGAAAGGAAGGAAAGAAGAGAACGGAGGTTTTAGGAAATTAGGGTTCCTGCTGAAGCGATTTAGGGCCGCAAGAGTCGCCGCGTCACCAGGAGCTCGCCTGCCCAGTCTGCCGAAGTCGCTGGTGCTGCCTTCTTCCACCACAATCGTCGTTCACTGCTTTACTGAGATGAGTGAGATTGGGTCTTCGTTCGAATCGAGCCAGAGCCGGTCGATTTCGCGCCGGAATGCATGCTGTAACCCGGGTGAGATTGTTATGTGTCGCTGCGACGTTACAGCAGTGGTGAGAACGTCGGGAACATGTGAAAATTTTGGCCGGAGATTCTATGGGTGCCCGTTTTACTCGGTAAGATTTCAATTGGGGCTGGGTGAGTGGGGATATTGTCCATTATGCCCAATTACGATAAACTGAACCTCAATTTGATCTTGAAATTGTTCAATTTCTGTAAAATTGGGATGATTTCGATTTTGTGGACATTACATTCTGTCAGTTTAATGCAAACTATTAATTTGGTTGTTGATTGTTGTTGTATATTTGGCTGTTGATTGTTAAAAGTAATTTCTGTTGATGGTTGTTGTATAATTTGGCTGTTTTTTGGTTTGTTCTTGCTGTAAGGGAAGAATGGGGACGATTGTGGCATTTTCGAATGGGTTGAAGAATGGATGTGTTCTCAGTCAAATAGGATGGATGTTATGGCGAAGAGAAAACTTGCTGAAGCCGAAGCAAAACTAAACCGACTTGAGAGGATGTATCGCTGTAAACACTCGATTTTGACCCGGACGTAACGACGTTACACATGATACGTCAAATTCCGGACGCGTCAAGCCACAAAGTCTCCAAAAATGCTCAAGGGCACATTAGGAAAATTATTATAAAATATATTTTAAATTATTTCGAATTTATTTAATATTTTCGGAATTTTTTAAAAATATATATATAATAATTAGTTTTTTTTTATTTTAGAAAATTATCTGTAAGATATTTATCTCCAGATAATATTTTTTTATTTAAAAAAAAAAAATTATCTGTAAAGATAAATATCCTTAGGAATATTATCTAGAATAATTATCTGTTAGCATTTTTTATTTGAATTTTATCTGTAATCTAGATTAGGTTTTTAGTATAAATAGGGATCTAGGTTTACATTGTAAAACACACAGAAAAAAGACAAAAAAGAAGCAATAATACACTATTCATCGGGATCCGCGCGATTTTCGTCCTTTCGTGCTCAGAAAAAAAATTAATTTAATTTTTTTTTTTCCGAGACAGCTCCGCTCCCTTCCAGCCAACCTCACCGGCGACGGTCCACCGCCCTCCGGCGGCCCAGCCCTACCGCCACACCAACTCGACCACCAGTGCCGCCGCCTGACGCCACCGCGCGACCTCCGGACCGCCTCCCGCCGGCGACCCCCCCCCTCTCTCTCTCTCTCTCGCTTTCTCTCTCTTCTCTCTGTCTCTCTCCACGACCCAGGCATCACAGAGCCGGACCTGCGCCACTCCGGGCCACCCCGGGCCACCGAAGGTCGTCTCCAAGACCTCCCAACCCCCATTGCTTCGTCCTCCGTCGCCCGAGCCACCCTACGCTCCGGTCTGCCGCCGCCCAGCTCGCTCCGACGAGCCTCCAGAAGCCATGTCCGCCAGATCTGCCCGTCCACGCTGCCAGCCATTCGCCCGTCTGTGACCTCGCGCCGGCCCTGCTGTTCGATTCCGACTTGCGCCGACGTTGTCCGAGTCCGGGCCACCGCCGTCCGGGCCACCTCTGGCTGCTGCCGGCCGTCTTCCTTCTCTGCAGGTGACCCGTGTTGTTTCCTTTTATTATTATTATTATTATTATTATTAATATTTTGATTATTATTATTATTATTATTAGGTTTTCTGTTTTAAATTATTATTATTATTATATTATAATTAATTAAAAATTAAAATGTAATTAGTTAGATTTAATTAATAGTTTAGATGTAATTGGTAAAATTTAATTAGTAATTTAATTGTAATTGACTACTTTTAATTTAATAGCATGTGGGAAGTTTTTTTTAGTATTTTAGATTTCATTTTTACTAGGAGTTATAGGTTATAATTAACTTTTTTTAGATTTAGAATTATATCTGATTAATATTTTTTATGATGAAATTTTATATTTGTTTGCATATTCTAAGTTTAATTAGATATTGACGTCGCTAGATTAATCTGATATAACATGAATTTAAAGAATAAAATTGGCAAATTAAGTGAATTGAGTACCGAAAGGGCGTGATTAATTTCATGAGCTTTAATTCGTAACAGAACCCCCGAACTCGAATTTCTAATCATAAGATCGTTTTATACCTAGGTGGTTAATTCGTTATTCACTTGGGTAATTTAGGATTCTAGTTAGCCTAATAATTAACTAGTGGCGACTCAATTAAAAATCCACGTTTTCAAAACGTAATTCGCCTTAGGTCAGATTTTAGGTCCGACAATTTGGCGACTTTGCTGGGGATGTTTTAGAGGGTTCGGGCTCATTATATTCGCTTATTTGCCATGTTTTTTTTATTTAATCTAATTCTTTTTTTTTTTCTCTTGATTAATCTAACTTTGTTTCTTTTTTTTTACAGGTACAAAGTGTAGAATTTAAACTAATTCTTGTCTTTTTTTGTGGCATTGTTTGAATTCGTACACACCACTTTAGTGTAATATCCAAAATGCCTAAAACCCATGGCAACTAGGAACCTCGGAGAGTTAGTAAGGGTACGACCGCGCGGCCGAGCCGCCGGAACGACTCAGAACAACTCCACTCGCTTGTGAAGGTCCTATGATCCCTATGATGGGGAGATGAATCCACCTTGTCGGGAACCTATCAGTGGAACCTACATTGTAGAGAAAAGCCACACATTTCTCCCCCCCTTAACATGTCGTGTTTTATCCTTGTTATTTGTTGTAAAAAAGGTCATTAGATAAATTATAAGTTTTTTTTTGTATAACTTTTATTTTTAAGCATGCATCCAATTTCATTTTTTTTAAAAAAAAAAATCATATTTGCAGCATGTCTCTTAGGTAGAACTCTCATTTCAAACGTACGTTCCTTATGCACGGTTTTAAAAAAAACTCTTACCTAAATTTTTTCTAAAATATGTGTTTCATGCGCATTATTTAAAAAAAAAACAGGTAAGTTGTAATTCATAATTAACGCATCATTCGCGCATTATTTTCAAAATAATATTTTCATGAGAAATTGAACTCCATTTTAGCTATTGGAGCTTCTAATTTTAAAATGCATTTTTATACGTTATTTTCAGAAAAAACAAAAAAAAAAACATATTTAGCTAAGTAGTTAATCCCTTAGTTGTATATTTTTATTTCTAAACATGTGTCTCAGATGCATTGTTTAAAAAAAAAAAAACCCTTACCTAAATTTTTATTCTAAATATGCGTCTCATGCGCATTATTTTAAAAAAAGAACTCTCAGGTAAGTTGTAATTTTTGTTAGTGCGTTACGTATGCATTACTTAAAAAAAAAAAAAACATTTCAGAAAAATTAATTTCTTTAGCTATTAGAGCTTCCTTTCGAACATGCATTTCATATGCATTTTTTTTTCTAAAAAAACCTCTTACCTGAATTTTTATTTTTAACATGTGTTTTGTACGCATTATTTTTGAAAAAAACTTTTAAGGTAAGTTGTAATTTTGGTTAGTGTATTGTATATGCATTGCTTAAAAAAAAAATTTAGAGCTTCTAATTTCGAACGTGCATTCCATATGCATTATTTAAAAAAAAAACTTTTTAACTGAATTGTTTTATTTTTAATAATGCATCCAATATGCATTAATTTTTTTAAAAAAAATTTTAGATAAACCGTAAGCTCTCTTAGTTTTAGGGCTCTTTGTTTAATAAACATTTTATCTGAATTTTTAATAAAAAAAAAATGTGCATATTATATGCATTATTTTCGAAAAAAAACCTTTAATGTAAATTGTAATTTTTCTCAGTTGTAGAAGTTTGCATCTTGTATTTATTTTTGTGCAACTCATATGCATCATTTAAAAAAAAAAAAAAACTTTTCGCCTGATTCTTAATTTTGAGCAACCAAGATGCATTGATTTATTTTTCCTTCGTTAAAAAAAAACAAAAAAATCATTACAGATAACTTGTAAATCATCTTGACTGTAAAACTTTCATCTCAAATATGCATCTCATGTGCATCGCATGTGCATTGTTTTAGGAAAAATATTCTGGTAATAGATTGTACACATTCTTAGTCGTAGAACTTTTAGTTTCAAACATGTATTCCATGTGTTGTTTTCAAAACTACTTACCAGAATGTTTTATTTCATGCATGTGTTTCATACGCATTTTTTTTTGGAAATTTTTTTTATGTAAGTTGTAAAATTCTGTTAGTGCATTCAATGTGCATCATTTTTTTTAAAAAATAAGGAAAATTTGTAATTCCTTTTTTGCTCTTAGAGTTTTTTAAATTCAAATATGAATTGCTTATGCATCATTTTCAAAAAAACTTTTTACCTGATTTTTTTTAAGCATGCATTCAATATGCGTTATTATTTTTTTTTATAAAAAAAAAAACATTTCAGGTAAATTGTGAGTTTTTTTTAGCTATAGAGATTTCAAATTCACGCATGCATCTCAATTGCATTATTTAAAAAAAAAATCCACCTGAAATTTTCATTTCAAAATATGCATTTCATATGCATTATTCAGGTAAACTGTTGTAAGTTGTGAATTTCTTAGAATAGAATTTTAACTTTCAAAAATGCATTTCATATGCGTCATTCATGTAATATGTTGTAAGTTGTAACTTTCTTAACAATAGAATTTTAACTTTCGAGTATGCATGAGCATTTTTTATAAAAAAAAAAAAAAAAACTCGAAGTGTCGTTCATTTTTATCCAAGGTGTATTGCACTTTTTTGGCAAGATCGTCATTTCAACATTCGCATGAGCGAGCATTTAAAAAATGGGAGTTTTGATTCTTTTTTGAGAAAATAGTTTAACCGTGCAGTTGAGTGCTACTATTCGAGTTTAAACAAAGGACAATAAACCTTTTTGAAAAAAACTTTGTTTTGAGCATTTGTCCCGCGTTCGAGCCAGATAATGCACTTAGCAAACTCCATGATGACGCAAAACACATTTGATCATAAATTTTGATTCTTTTTAAAAAAAAAAAATCAAAATTATGAAATGAATGACATTAGAGTTTTCAAAAAATCATGCATGATTTCTCATATTCTCTACACTGATTTTTCATTCACTCTTTTCAGGTACCCTTGGTTAAGGTATCATGTACACATAAGTTATGCCGGCTAAATGGGTCAACAAAAAAAGAACATGCAGACATCCAGTTGCACAAGGAACAAATTGCACACTCAAGATATCTAACGCTGAGGTGCGTTAAATTGTACTTAATTTTTTCTTTGAGATTTGAGTGTCCCTACTCTTTTGTAGGTCGGATGACCACTTCAACCAATGCCGCAACCGTGTGAAGCGTGAGCGCTTCAAAGAGTTTCTATGAAAAATTTCACCCACCATGTGTGAAATTCATACGCTTTCCAAGACGAGGTATACAACCGTTATGTGGCTAGGTTTAAACCATTCAGCGGTAACCATGGAGCATCTCCCATTGAGATCGGACATGTCAGGAGATGAGAAAATTTCAAGAGATCATCGAGAATCCCGTGAAGATTCAATGTGCCGATCAATGTAGCTTGACTCGATCAACCGAATCCTTTTCCGAAAAAGTTCTGAAAATTTCAGTCCGCCACTAGGGGCATGTACTTTTCAGCAGGTGTACATATACAAGTTGTGGAGCAGGAGAATCAGGACATGCAGCAGGTCCAGTCGCATAGCGAGCACATTGCCCACTGAAAAATCCAACTCCCAGGTAAGAGAAGTTGTGATCATTTTTATCCCCGAAATTTGTGTTTTTCCTTACTCATTGTGCAGCTTGGATAATCATTCAAATCAAAACTCTTGAAGAACACATCTCGTGTATGGCCATTTGCTCGCCGACCATTCTTATGCCAGTGATCAAATTTATCCCAGATACCTCAGGCGATATATATGCCTAAGTTTACCATCTGCGGACTACTGTGCCAAACTCAACACCATTCACGTGTGTTCATTAATCAGGTCATTCGTCCAGCATGCGACGAGCCTAACTCAACAGGTGTTAGCCATGGGGCATCCTCAGACGAGATCGAGCAATAGTCGGGGCATTTGAGAAGCCGAGAGAAGAAGTAATTATCTATGTCACCCATTGATCGTAGGATCCATCCAGGGCGTCGACACGACCGACATATTTTGACCAATCAACTGATTCATTCTCTAGAAGATGTTATGAATTATAAATCTCAAAGCTGCCACTAGGGGCATGTAAATAATTGTTGTTAATTATTTGAGGTAAATTTTCATTAAAAAAAAGAGAAAAGAGAAAAAAATGAATTTCCGCTAGGTTGAAAACCTGTAAAGGCGACCTAGGAAAAATTCATGGAGAGGGGCATGATCGAAAACCCACATGGGCAGTCATGGCAAAATGTGAGATGAAAAAAGCAAAAAAGCAAAAAAAAAATGAGAAAAAAAAAACTCAGTTTTATTTAGGGTCACAGCCGCCCTTTAATTGGCTACAGGAAAATAAAGAGAGTATTTGTGCTAATATTGTGAGAGCAGTGAAGAAATAAAAGGGTCACAATTGTTCCTAAATCAACTACAAATAAAAGGGTCACAGTCATCCCAAAAATGACTATAAAAAAAGGGTCACGGCCACCCTTCAAATGGCTACAGATAAAGAGCGCTCCCGCAACATCAAAAGCGGAGAATAAGTGAAAGGGCCACATCTACCCTCCAAACGGCTAAAGATAAAAGAGTGACCCAGCGAATATTGAAAGGGCGGGAAAATAAAAAAGGGCCACAGTCGTCCCTAAAACGACTACAAAATAAATGGCCACAACCACCCTTCAAATGGTTACAAATAAAGAGCGCTCCCGCAACATCAAAAGCGGAGAATAAGTGAAAGGGCCACAACCACCCTCCAAACGGCTAAAGATAAAAGAGTGACCCCGCGAATCTTGTGAGGGCGGGAAAATAAAAAGGGCCACAGTCGTCCCTAAAACGACTACAAAATAAAGGGCCACAGCCACTCTCCAAACGGCTACAGATAAAAGAGTGACCCCGCGAATCTTGTAAGGGCGGGAAAATAAAAAAGGGTCACAGTCATCCCTAAAACGACTACAAAATAAAGGGCCACAACCACCCTTCAAACGGCTACAGATATAGAGCACTCTCGCAACATTGAAGGCGGGAAATGAGTGAAAGGGCCACAACCACCCCTAAAATGGCTACCTACAAAGAGTGTTCCTCGAATCCTGAAAGGATGAGAGATTGTTGAAAGTGCCATAGCCACCCTCAAAATGGCTACATATAAAGAGTATTCTCGTGAATCTTGTGAGGCTGGGAAATCATTTGAAAGGGCCAGAGCCACCCTTAAAACGGCTACAAATCGAAAGAGCGGTCCCGGAACATCAACGATGGAAATAAATAAAAGGGCCACAGCCACCCTCCAAATGGCTACAAATCAAAAGAGCTCTCGCGACATTGAAGACGGTGAGGAAAGGGTCACAGCCATCCTCCAAATGGCTACAAATACTCTCGCATCGAGACGGAAAATAAAGTACGGGTCACAGCCACCGTTTAATCGGCTACAAAAAAAAGAGCGCTTCCATTAGGTTGAAAACCCGAAAGGGCAGCCTAGGAAAAATTAGGAAATGAGGGGCATGATAGCAAATTCAGAAATTGCAATCATGGCAAAAGGAGAGAAAATAAAATCCCGATAGAATAAAAAACCCCAAGAGGCAATCCATGCAAAAATTAGGAAAACCGAGGGGCACGGTCTAAAATTCTGACCGTGGCAAAAGAAGAGAATATGAGAGATTAAAAAAAAAAAAAAGATCCCGCTAAGTTGTCGTGTCATGCGCAGTTTAGGCAAAAATTAGGGACATGCATTCAAGTCGTCAAGCCACTCGAGGCCCTTATCCAACGGACGCCACTAGAGGCATTTCTCCGACATATGCCACTAGAGGCTCTTCTCCGACGGACGCCACTAGAGGCTCTTCTCCAACGGACGCCACTAGGGGCTCTTTTCAAAATACTCGCCACTGGAGGCTTTACTTTCTGCATCGCCACTGGAGGCTTTATTTTCTGCATCGCCAACGGAGGCACCGCCAACAGGGGCACCGCCAACCGAGGCTTTACTTTCCCACACGCCACTGGAGGCTTTACTTTTATGCACGCCACTGGAGGCTTTACTTTTCTGCACGCCACTGGAGGCTTTACTTTCCCGCACGCCACTGGAGGCTTTACTTTTCTGTACACCACTGGAAGCTTTACTTTCCCGCACGCCACTGGAGGTTTTACTTTTCTGCACGCCACTGGAGGCTTTACTTTCCCGCATGCCACTGGAGGCTTAACTTTTCTGCACGCCACTGGAGGCTTTACTTTCCACACCGCCTCTAGAGGCTTTTCCTTGTCGCACGCCACTGGAGGCATCGTCGGTCGAGGTCTTTACTTTCTGCACCGCCAACGGAGGCACCGCCAACAGGGGCACCGCCGACCGAGGCTTTACTTTTTCGCACCGCCACTGGAGACTTTACTTTCTGCATCGCTAATGGAGGCACCGCCAACAGGCGTCCCGCCGACAAATGTTTTATCTTTCCGCACCAGAATAAGCATATGAGCCACCTTTAAGACTTTGAAGAATTGGAAGAGAATATACTTTCTGGTCAAAATCAGTGTTTCTTCGTCTTTGGACAAACCCCTTCGAACACATTCTACGGGAGTCCATCCAAAGAGGGGAAAGCTGTAAACACTCGATTTTGACCCGGACGTAACGACGTTACACATGATACGTCAAATTCCGGACGCGTCAAACCAAAAAGTCTCCAAAAATGCTTAAGGGCACATTAGGAAATTATTATAAAATATATTTTAAATTATTTCGAATATATTTAATATTTTCGGAATATTTAAATATATATATATATATAATAATTAGTTTTTTATTTTTAGAAAATTATCTATAAGATATTTATCTCCAGATATTATTTTTTATTTAAAAAATAATTATCTGTAAAGATATATATCCTTAGGAATATTCTCTAAAATAATTATCTGTTAGGATTTTTTTATTTAATTTTTATCTGTAACTAGGCTAGGTTTTTAGTATAAATAGGGGACTAGGTTTACATTAAAAAAAAAAAAATTTAAAAGAAGAAAACGAATAAAGAGAAAGAAACTCCGTTTTTGAATTCCTTGGTAGCATTCCTTCTGATTTTAACTTGAATTATTATTATTATTATTATTATTATTATTATTATTATTATTATTATTATTATTATTTGGTATTATCGACACTGCAGTGTTCTTTTATGTCCATCTCCATCCTCCATCGGTTGCAGATGACGGAACCGCTTCACCACCGATTGATCATCACCACATTGTCATCGTCATGGAGCCACACGGGTGTTTAGCGAGCTCCATCGTCCATCCGTCCCTTCATCGTAACAGCACCTCCTTTCACCGCGGTTTACGAAAACCATGCAGCTCCACTCCCGATCCACCGACTCTTGTCCCGACCATCATCCATTTCCGACTTGTGCTATCCTCACCGGAGTTCCACCTCGTCCGCTCGCCATTAACCCGACCTTCTAGCCGCTATTCGTCGCTTACCGTCCCTTGATTTTTTTTTTTAATAGCCACACCTATCTTTGCTGCCATTCACGGTCTTCGTTCATGCTTCAGGTAATTCACTTCTTTCATGTTGGTTCAGAAAGGAAAGTCATCTTCTTCATTCTCTTTAGTAGACATCTCCGATCAATTGATCCATCTCACGTCGTTAGGCCATCGTCGCTCCGCCTTACCGCCGACTTCATTAAATTGATCCCCTACCCGCCGGAGCTCGTCCTAATCTGGTCGTCGTTGAAGTTTTCTTTCTTCCCAAGTAATAAGTTCTCGTTCCATCCATGCTACCATCACCGACCGAGCTTTCTCTCGTCGTCCTCCGGTCATGATCCCGCACTCCGATCTGCCCAGACCAGCAGCTGCGCTCCATCGCTCTGTCCCGCAATCAGTCACTCTAGCCAACCGTTTACCCGCCGGTCGGAAGCATCGAATGAGCCATCGTCTTCTTCTTCACAGGAGTCGTCATCTTCATCACTGACCTCCACCTCCTGACGCCACTCTCGGACCAAAACCACCCCAAGCTTCACTCGAGTAACGCCTTCACTCGACGTGCCCAAACTCCACCGGTTTCGACAACCTCGCCATCTTTTTGGCCACCGTGGATGCCCCGACTTCGCCGTGCTACCCTCGGACCTCGTCGCCTTGGACCTCGTCGCCTTCCGTCATCCGCTCATTCATGCAGAAGCCTGACACAATTATCAACCCATGTGCTGTCGAAGCCACCCATCGTTGTCCAAGCTCCGTCCGTTGCTGTGCATCCCTGTCATTCTTTTAAACAACCACCCACGTTCTCAGCCACGGTGCAGTGATCAGTCGTCTGCCCGGAGCTTGACATGCTTATCAACGTTTGCAGAAGAAAAGATCAGGAGCTGAGCAGACATAAATTTCTCGAATGAGTTAAGCCTAACTGGAAGAATTGCTATTCACTGTTATTCGTCAAAGGTATTGTTTGTTTTGGTTTTATTAATAGAGTATTTTATTATTATAGATCAGATTACCTTTTACATTATTATCACTATTATTATTATAGCACAATTATAATTATATTATTTTTTCTTATTTCATGCTACATTGTATAATAATGATTAGTTAACAAAATAATATCTTAACGGGATGAACTGGAATAATTAATATACTAAAAATATAAACTTAGGCAAATAAGTTAATAGAGCACCGAAATGGCGTAATTAAAAATTATTTTTTTTAATTCGTAATAGAACCCCCGAACTCGAATTTCTAATCGTAGACCGATTTTCTACCTATGTGTTTAATTCATTATTCGCTTAGGTAATTTAGTATTCTAGTTAGCCTTAATTAACTAGTGGCGACTCTTTCCAAAATCGCGTTTTCAAAACGTAATTCGCCGTAGGTTAGATTTTAGGTCTGACAATTGCATTGTAATTTGTTGCTTATGTATGTCAGTGATAGGTGCTTTATTTGTAGGAAAATTCTATCTTTAAGTGAAACATTATGTGGCATGCTTCCGTTGTTTGATTTAGGTGTTTATCAGTTGTAAGTCTATCAAGTGTGTGATAGTGTAAAATTGTAATGTCTGATGTATTACTATTATGGATAAAATTGTTATGTTGTGTATTACTGTTATGTTTAAGCTCAAATGTCAACATTGTATTGTTTAAAATCAGTAAAATTGTATTGTCCGAAAGTTAAAAATTGTGGACATTAGAAGTCTGGAGTTTGACATGTGTTGATAATCAAGGTCTGAAAACTGTACTGTTGTGACATTTAGGGGTCCGAAAGTTTAAAATTGTGTACATTAGAAGTCTGGAGTTTTACAGTTGTTGATAATCAAGGTCTGAAAATTGTACTGTTGTGACATTTAGGGGTTCGAAAGTTTAAAATAGTGGACACTAGAAGTCTGGAGTTTTACAGCTGTTGATAATCAATGTCTGAAATTATACTGTTGTGACATTTAGGGGTCCGAAAGTTTAAAATTGTGTACATTAGAAGTCTGGAGCTTTACAATTGTTGATAATCAATGTTTGAAAATTGTATTGTTGTGACATTTACGGGTCCGAAAGTTTAAAATTGAGGACATTAGAAGTCTGAGTTTTGACAGCTGTTTAATAAGATTTGAAAATTGTACTGTTTTGAACCACAAAACAAGGTAGTAAATCTGGACATTAAAAGCATGTTGTTCATAAACCACAAGGTAGTACTGAATAACATTTAAGTCAACTGAACTGAACACAATTGAACAAAGCCATTCTCAAAATAGTTTGCCGTGATACTCTTTGTCAACATGGGACAATATGGTATCACACAAAACTACATAGTTATGTTATCCTAGTCTAAACATACCCAACATCCAAAGCAAACATCCAAAAGGAGTCCACACATCTCCCACAAACACATAACAAGCTTCTTAATGAGTTTAGACATCTCCAAAAAGACATACCACCACTAACCTATTTATTCCTCCTACTTCCCTCCTTTCATATCATCATCAATTGATATCACCAAATTTTTAGCCGGCCTTGGAGGAACAAATTGCGGGTTTTGAAGTCTTATGCTTCTCCTCAGTGGTTTCTGAGGAGTCATTCCGCCTCTTGTTACCGGTATCTTTGTCCGATAACCAGGGAAGATACGTACTGGGCCCTCAATACAAAGTGATGGAGGGATTATCATATTCAGGGGACTTGCATCCTCAATAACTAGTCCAACAAAATCAGTTTCTGGTATAGTTCTTCTCCGGACTGTTTCCTTCGGAAGCTCCTCATCATGGACTTGTTCCTCGGGATGCTCCTCCTCATCATGCACTAGTTCATCGCGTCTGTCCTGTTGGACTGGTTCAGAGGGAAGCTCCTCCTCATGAACTGGTTCAGAGGGAAGCTCCTCCTCATGGACTGGTGAACTGGGACGCTCCTCCTCATGGCCTGGTGAACCCGGATGCTCCGTTTTAGTTTCTTGGACTGGTTCACTGGGATCCACCTTCTCGTGATGGGAGGATTTATGTCTTATCTTTTTTCCTATAGACTGCATAATCAAACACAAATGAGCATGACTAAACAGACATTAGTATGCACACAACCATTAACGATTATAGCAGGTAACGAACTGATATATATCCGGCTAATGTTTCTTCACCGGAGTCCATGTATACATCATGGTTATCAGCTTCATGGAGTGCTTCCTCTTCTCCATCATGAATCTCCTCTTCTTCTTCATCATCATGAATTCCATCATGGACTGCTCCCTCAGGAATCTCCTCTTCTTCATGGACTGCAGTATTCTCACGAATCTCCTCTTCCTCATGGACTGCTCCCTCAGGGACTGCTTCCTCATTATTATACTCTTCTTTATGTCCCTCATGGCCTGCTCAAGCAGGAATCTTCTCATCTTCATGAACTGCAACATTCTCATCCTCATGATTTGCCCCCTCATTATTTTCCTCTTCTTCTTGCTCCTCAAGGACTGCAGCATCTTTCATTTTCAGCCTCTTTCTTGTGGACTGCATAACACATAAACAAAGAATGAGTTTGGGGATAAACCATACTAAATAACTAAAAACAATGGGAATGACATATACCAAAATGTATTCAGACAGGGTGTCTTCATCATTTGCCTCATATTCATTTTCATCATCCACAAATATATCACGTCGTTTTCTCTTCATCCTTTTCTTGGACTGCGGAAAAAAAAAAAAACCGAACCTCAAATATCAACAAATATCATAACCAGACCTCAAATATCAACAAGTATCATACCCAGACCTCAAATATCAACAAGTATAATACCCAGACCTCAAATATCAACAAGTATAATACCGAGACCTCAAATATGAACAAGTATTATACCCAGAACTTAAATAGCATGTATAACCAATTTCTAGACATACATACCTGATTTTGGTCAGGATGTTTCCTTCTGCTAGATTCAGTCACACCATCATTCTCAACTTCATCCCATGGTGATGCTAGCCAGTCAGACGAAACCTACAATGTGTTCGGTGTCAGGTAACCCCATTTGCAAGTAACAACATTATAACCAATGAACCTGTTATTACCTTAGCAGAAGTAGCAGTACCCTCAGCAGCAGTACCTTCTGCAGCAGTACCCTCAGCAGCACCCTCAGCAGTACCATCAGCAGCACCGGCAGCAGCAGTAGTGCCCTCAGCAGCAGCAGTGACCTCCTAAACCAATTACATATGTTTGACGTAGTTGTAAATTAGGTATGTGAAAAGATACATTAACATCAAAACAGTACTGACCTGTCTCCTACTATTCAGAGGACATCTTCTTCTGTTGTGCTCTCCACTTTTGCAAATTGAGCAGTTGATCTGGAATGTCCTCATCAGTCTTGAAGGACCAGCCTCGTGTCTATGTCTTGTCCTTATCTTTCTTGGTCGACCAGATTGTCTTCTAAACCTCGGAGGCAATATAGGGATGTTGTCCTGTGGCTCCCAGAACTCCTGACTCGGGACAGGATACACTGGCCGGGTATAAGACCTCAACATGGCGTCCTTCCTAAAAGTTGGATGCACAAAGTTTGAAAGTGTGCGGGGCTCTTGACGAATACATCTCAGAGCGTGCCCACATGGAATACCAGTTATTTGGTACTCCCGGCATGTGCATTGGTACATTTCCAGATCAACAGTGTACCTGCTTCCAGCATACTGCACTTCATACAGGCCCTCTCCTGAGTATGTGACGTTGCATCCAATAGAAACTGAATATCATCGACCTATCTTCTTCAATATCTCTCCACCCAACCTCCCTTTCCAGAGTGCAACTTCCTCCCTCTTATCTTGGAACCGCTTCATAAAATACGTCTTAATGAATTCAAAGCAGTTATAATGGGTTTGGACTTGCAGCCAAGTAATACCTTGTTCCAGCTCTCACAGATGTTGTTCATGATTGCATCCACTTTTGACCACTCAGGGAAGTAACACCATGCCCATTGCTGCCGGGGGATTCTGTCTAGATAGTTGAATGTATTAGCATTCAGTCTCCTCAAAGCGTCCATATGTTCCCGATTAATATGCAACAGGCAAGCAGACACAGCAGCCCACACATGGTTCTTGATAGCAACTCCCTTCCATTATTCCTTCTTCATAATTTCATGTATGTGCCGGACACACCTTCTGTATTCAGCTTCTGGGAAGGTAGTCTCAACAGCATTAACAATACCCTATAACAAACCAGATATGAAGGACATTAGTTAATGCACTGTGTTTTCATCCAGACCTCTCATGTCAACACAGATATTACAACAGCATATGAAGGGTGAAAGAATGTCTTACCTTCTGTCTATCTGACATTATAACCCAGCTCCTTCCTGATGGACCTGTGCCAATGTCTGTTTTTCAGACGATCTAGAAACCAGGCCCAGTTGTCGTAGGTTTCCGCTTCTACCCAAGCAACCCCAATCGGGAACAGCCCCTGATTAGCATCTTGTGATATGGCTGAGAGAAGCTGACTATGCTTTGCACCTTTGAGATGACAACCACCTACACCAATGAAAGGTCTGCAACCCTCGACAAAGCCGGTCTTCCATGCGTCTAAGCACATGTACATCCTCTGGAATTGACCACCATTCAATTTAATACCAACTGTACTCCTACGGTTGGCTGCCAAGACAGCATGGGGGTTGGCTGTCAAGACAGCATGGGCGTAGTCCCAGAGCAGACCGTATTTTTTCTCTCTCTCTCCAATGATGATTTCGTCCATATCCTTGTAGGCGTGTAGACAGTCCACCGGCTGACATCCAAATGTTTGTCTCGGGCAAGCTCGGAGACAATATATGCAGGTTGCAGCCTCTGCTCTCTATACTTGTCCATGTACTTGCTGACGATCCACTTCTTATTGACATGTTTAGTCCTAAGCACAATGCAACCTTTTTTGTGCTTGTTCACGAAAGTCTTAACCTGGAAATACCCACAAACAAGATCAGACAATCATAACAAACAGTTTAAATTATAAAAAAACACCAAATAGAGTGATGTAAGAGTACTGTACCTGCATAGTTTCCTCCTTCTGAACCTTGGAGGCATAGATCCTCCAGCCACATTTCTTCTTGCAAACGGCATCCACATTTTTCTTGTTGTTGGACTGAAACCGGTAGGTGTATCGGTGTAAAATGCTATGCTCCGCCAATGCCTGACGGAATGCTTCAGAATTCGGGAACAGAAGCCCGATCCTCAGCTCTGGTGGAGGGGCATTTGGTCTTGTACTCTCCTTGTACTCCGGGAACCGAGCGTGACTGCCCACTTCTTCATCAGAGTCCGACTTTGGAAGAGACGCCAGGCTCAAACTGTTGTGTAGCAGATCCTGTATAGCAGGTCCACTAACATCATCCAGCAATTCCAATTCATCGAACTATTCTGCTGGAGGTCCATATGCGGAACAAACAAATATATCAGTCATGTGATATACTTACATAATAAATCAGTAATTAAGCAGTTGAATAACACTAACCTGCAACATTCCCAACATTGGCCCTGTCACTGGTGACCTTCCTCTTCACGACAAAGACTTGCTTCCTCCTTTCTGCCTCCTTCGCCTTCTCCACCCGTGTCGTTTCCTTGGAAACTCTATGCCATGGGTCAGGACCATCAGAATCTGTGTTGTGCACGTCCTCTCCATATCTAGGCTCCCAGTCTTCATCGGAGTGTATTTCAGCAGGAAGACAGTGTTCTTCAACTTCAATGTCTTCTTCTTCACCAGATTCAATGGACACCTCTTCATAGGAGGAAGATGCCTCATCTCGGCTCCCCTCTAGATCGACATGTATGGGAGATGTAGGTGCTTGTCCATCTCTTTCAGCTACTTCCCGTGCCAACCCCGACCTCAACTCTTCCATGGCATCCCTGAACTGACCCAGGTCGTCGCTTGTTCGACTTGTCCCTTCAACACCTTGCATAGTTCTGGACCCTTCAACATCGTCCTTAATCATGTACAACTGCATCAGGGCTCCTCTAGGATGCCTCTCTATCACATCACCCCAATCAGACATACCCAAGATTAGTTTTAAGGCGATTACTCCACCAAGCATAAACTTTCTATAGTTTATTAATTGCCACTCCGGATAGCCATACTTTTCCATCGCCACCTTCAGTAGCTGCCTGAATGGGTAGAAGATTGAAATCTCAAAGCAGTCGATCTGGCCAACGTAGTGACTAAGAGACCCATCCGCTTCAACAATAAACCGGTCATGATGTTTATTTCCACAGTTATTGGATACTCTTCCATACTGCTTTGTGGCTGTACATCTGCCAGCAATCAAATTGACAAATTAGACAGTTTCTGACAAATCACACATTTGAAGGGTAACAAAGTTCTGAACATTTGTTAAGGTATGAAGAAGGTCTGAACTTTTGTTCTTGATTAAAATAAAGGTCTGAAGAATGTCTCATTCAGTAAAATGTTTTCCAATAGAAGTTGTAGTCAGTCAGTAAAATAACTGAGACCTCTATTTTAAAACATTATACTAACTGGGACCTCTATTGTAAACAAAAAGAACTGTTCAGACCTTTGTCTTACACAAATGTATGACTGATTTCAAATATACAAGAACTTGTCAAATGTCATCAAAAGCTCAATACCACAGAAATATTGTAAGAAATAACAAAATTTGCTCAACCAAACTGTTAACACTCTCACTGAAGTGTTGTTGTTGTTTAAAAAAGAGGAGTGTCAATTTCCTCTTGTGTGAAAAATCAGGTCTCAAATGTTCTTCATTCAAATTATAGGTCTCCAATCAGTTTGACATTATAAGTTTCCAGTCAGTTTACAGTTACCCGAAAATGAAACCGTAAAAATATTTGTTCAAGTTTTCTTGTTTTGAACAAAACCCTATACAAATTTCAGTCTCTAATCCAAACAAGAGGTTTAATGCATCAACTATCCATTTTTCAACCTCTAATTAGCCAACCGGCCCAACTTCACTCACTGAAAAGTAACATTTTCGACTTTCATTAACAATGAAATGTTCAAGTTCTTCAAATTTCACTTTCTTCCTAAACCAAATTCAGTTAGCCGTTACACATGCATAAAGTTTCGATTTTGCCAACACTAATCAACCAACATACCCAACTGAACTAACTAAAAACTATCAATTTCAACTGTAATTAACAATTTTTTTTTCAGTGCAGTCACAATTTCAATATTCAATTTCAACTTTCAATCTTCCTACATTCTGTCCAGAATCTGCTAAATGCTTCATTAAAATCAGATAATTTACATTTTTTAACACATCCTCCAAGAAAAATCTAAACTTGTACAAATTTTACTTCAGTTTCAACAATTTGTAAAAACCCACAAGAAATACAAACTTAAAATCTCACATTCTGTGTAAAATTAACTTACCAGACATACTAGTCATCTTCCTCAGTCCTGAAATTCGTCCACCGCTCGCGTCCTCTACAGTGTCGTCACCTTCGAAGACCTAGTACAACTCTCCTCTTTTCCGATGCAACAATTCCCGTCAACCTCGCCGCAGGCTGTACGAAATTCCCGCTCCACTTCGCCGGAAACTTCTTCAGAGTCCTAGTCGGAGCAAACCCTAGTTTCGTTCTTCAGTTTTTTGAGAGAGTTTGAGAATAGAGAGAATGGAGAAGATGGAGAAGTTTGATAGGATGTGACAGAGTGAGTAGGGAGATGAAGAGACGTCTGCTTTCTTTTTGCCGTCCAAGTGTATTTTTGTCATTTCCGCTCGGCACGTGACAAGCACAAGGGTGAAGGAGGGGCAATTTTGGGATTTAATTTTTAAGTGAGGCACATTTTTTACGCGTGACAACTTTCTGTCAATTTTGACAGAAAAATCTAACAAAAACCTTAGTTATCAAAAAGTCCAATATTCAGATCTCAATTATCACCATTTCAATCTTCAGACCTCTCATATTCACAAGGATCAATCTTCAGACCTCTCCCAGGTTATTGACCATTTATCTTTGTAACTAAAATGGATATTCTGCACATAGGGAACAAGATTGAGTTGTATTGAAGGGGACGTTTGTGTATCATGAATCTCTTGCACATCACTAGTTGTACACAAATAGGGGAAAAGAAGCTCATCATGACAAAGATGAAGTTGGAGATTCAAAATTTGACAGACATCTCACAATTTGATCACTTAATGCAAAACTCAATCCAACTGACATAAAACATTGAGAGGGTTACATTTAATCCGAGTCAGATGAGTCGGGATTTGAGCTTTGCCGGACACTCCGTCTGGATTGTGCACTAGCCTTTGATGAGGACTCCCCCTCAAAGAAGATAACTTGAGACTTGGCCAATCGTTCCTCCAAGTCTTCAGTGCTAAAATCATCTGTCCCACCAAGCTGATCAAACCCAACCTGAGGATTTGAGCCAACCATAAGGAAAAAAGTATCTAAAATTAATTAGCATAAGTGAAGACATTTATCCTACATACCACATAGTCGTCCACCTTGGTGTTCTTAATAAGGGCAAGAGTTGGAAGAACCCTGATCTTGAGCTTATCCGCAAGGAAAGGGCTTTTCTCCGCTTGGATTTTCACAAACCGTGTCTCTATGTGCTGCTTTGCTAGTATGCTCAAGTGCTTGTCCATCACCTGCACAAAATTCATGAGCATCAACACATCTCTCTAACTACTCCTCCTCCAACTATAACCATTACTTAATCCCAAATCATAGAAGCTACAAATTTCAAGTTTGAGACGGATCGTATCTGAATGGCAGATGGAACATGTATTGAAAGCTTTGTGTATGTCCTCAATGTACCATAATTTCACAGAACACTGAACTTTGGTTGCGTTTTAATTCATTGCTCATCTCATTTAAATTTTGTATATCCTTCAGCTAACAGGTGTTGATAACTGAAATAGATCATGTTTCTACAAACAAATGCTTCTGTAGGTCTCTCTCTCTCTCCACAATCTTCAACCCATCTTACTAATGCTGTTCATAAGACTCATTAACAAGGATTAGTAAAAGCCAAGATTCGAATCAAAATCACAATTTATTCCCATTTCTTCAACATCACTAAGCTGCTTGAGGATCTGGATTGCACGGGAATCTGACTATCTCCCCAGATTCCTACCAGCTTTTGCTTACATCATGATTATGTGTATTATAAAGTGAGAAGAAGCTTCAGGGAAAAATCTTTGACTTTACTCATATTTAGATAATTCGTGACACCTTGAATGAACTTTGGTTGTGTTTTAATCTCACCATGTGTACCGCCGTTTCCATCAATCTACAACAGATAAACCCTATAAGCCCAGACAGAATGCTCCAGAAGAGAAAACCAAAGTACCTTGCAAGGCCAGTTTTCGCGGAAAAAGTGACAAACGACGCGGTCGCTGGCTTTAACCGCAGCGAAGAACTCCTTCTCGGAAAGAATTTCAGAATATTCTCCATGGCCGAGAGAGATCCAGCGGTTTCGCTTCTCCGCCATCTTCTTCATCTGCTGCAGCCGCCTCTCTCTCAACACTTCTATATCGTCGAGGTCAAGCCGATCTAGAGCCGCGATCTCGTCATCGATCTTGTCCTCGACGGCCTTGGCAACAGTGAGGACTTGATGCTCAATAATCTGCCATGGTAGTTCGCTAGTACAGTTCAGAACTTTACACACATATAATTTTACATCGCCAAGAAAGAAGAAGATGGACGGTGAAGATATAGATTGAAGGGAATACCTCTTGAACTGGATTCGACATCGAGATCTTGCTTGTGGAAGAACGCGCTCTCTTCTCCCTCTGTTGTGATGCAGCTAAAAATGCCCAAACTCAACAGAGAGGAGAGGAGAGGGGGAAAGGAGGCTGATTTGCTACAAAAATAAATATAATTTCTAGCGCTTTGATAGAAAATGTGAAACAAAGTGTGAAAAAACCATAGAAAGCTGCCACATGCCACATGACAATGCATTGCATGATTCTCTTTCCAATTTATGTCAAATTGTTAACTGACATGTGGCAGTTGTTAACTTTCTATGGTTTTTTCACTCTTTTTTTTCACACTTTAAGGAATTACTCAATTTCCAAATGTCCAGAAAAAAAAACGAACAAAATGGTTTCGCATAAATTAGGGGTGAGCAAATATCCCGAGAGGCTCAAAATCCCGCCCTAGCCCGTCCCAAAAAGCCCGTCCCAAAATTGTACCCAAGCCCTAATGGGCGGGACTTTTCTTCTCAACTAGGAATAGGGCTAGGGATTTTTTACGAAGTCCCAAAAGACCCGTCCCGTCCCTTTTTGCTAACTAATCAGCTATAAACTATAATTAGTTAAGTTAACTTTAGTGATGGCTCGGGTTGAAGTTCCATTTAATCTGGGATTTGTATTTATAACTTGTTATGTCAGATTTGTTGGTGACTTTGTGTTAGAGTCTTGGTAAAACTTAGTTTTGGAGTCATTCGTGAACTATTTTGGAGAACCAATTTATGTGTTGAACTTGATGTTCTGAGTGATTTTGGTGTTTTATGGTGAACTTTGTGGTATGTGCTGAACTTTGTTGTTGTTCTATGTTTGGTTATGGTTTAATTAAATTGAGTATGATTTTTTTTTTTTTGAACTTGGATGGGAATTTGGGTTTGTCCCATTTGTCCCTAGTCCCTGTAGGCCCGTGACGAGCGGACCTTTTCTTACTAGCTAGGGCTCGGGATAGGGCTCGGGACAGCCATTAAGTGGCCCTAGTTTTAGGGCTTGGGCCATTTTTTAGAAAAAGTCCGCCCATCTGTCCCATGCTCAGCCCTAGCATAAATGCGTCGTTTCTTTTAGGGGTTGTTTGGAATTTGGATGGATGTAACGTGTGATTTAATCTTATATAACGCCCCACATTATTTCGTTTGACAAATCCGTAATGTGCATTGTAATATAATGTGATATTATATAAAAAAACAGATGTATTATGAGATTACGTCAAATATTACATTACATAATGTTATTAAATAGATAAAATATTTTGTAATTTTTATAGTTTATTATGATAATATTATTATTATTAGTTTTTTTTATTTACTTCATAATTAATTATTATAATAAAGAATAACACAAATAATGTTCGTATAAAATAGGTAAAAGATTTTCATGGTATTTTTTTATAATTTTTTTTATTAAACTATATAAAATATTTTAGGGTTAACAGGTCTTTTGGTCCATGATGTTTGACAACTTTTGGGTTTTGGTCAATGATGTTTTTTTTTTACCTAGTTTTGGTACCATATGTTTGCAGATTTTTTTTAGTTTTGATCTAACCGTTACATTCCGTCCATTTTTTGACATGTTCAAGTAACGTGATCCACTCTAAACTTTAAATTTAGTCTCTCTAATACTTTGTTAACCTTTTTTTTTGTTCAATTTAGTCCCGAAGTTTCAAAATTGACCCCAATTGGACAATAGGTCCAATTGAATTTTTGAAACTTCGGGACTAAATTGAACCAAAAAAAGGTTAGGAAAGTATTAGAGGACTAAATTGAACAAAATTGAAAGTTTAGGGTGGATCCCGTGACTTGTACATGTCAAAAAATGGACGGAATGTAACGGCTAGACCAAAACTAGAAAAAATATGCAAACATATGGTACCAAAACTAGGTAAAAAAAAACATCGTTGACCAAAACCCAAAAGTTATCAAACATCATGAACCAAAATACAAGTTAACCCAATATTTTAATTAATAGAATTTAAATAGTTATGCATAAGTTTAAATATTTAGATTTTAGAGTTCATAAATGATTATAGTACTAACCACAAAAATAAAAAGTTTAAAAAGTTAGTTGTTTTTTTAAAATAAACATTTGTTTAAATCTTTCATATTAAGATATAATATACTCTCATATAGATTAATATAATAATAAAAAAGGCACGTTGCAATGCACATTACAAAGCACACCAAACACTATAATCTAACATTACCCTCCACATTATGTTACAACCAAACATTGTAATCTAACATTACATTACGTAGATCACATTACTTGTAATCTCACATTACGTCCATCCAAACGCCCCATTAGTTTTATCAGATCACGCTCTAATCTTGGTTTCTGCATTTCTCGAATTTAATCAATTAACGATTTTGTATTTACTAAATATAAAAATACTAAATTTATAAATTTACTTATTTAGTAAAATATCCAAATACGCGGCTTTCATTTGTATATAGAGTTGTATTTAATTACCATTCGAGTAAAAAAAAAACTATCGTTCGAGTTATTTAATCAATTTATTAACAATTAATGTAATTAACATAATTCAAAAAAAAAAAAAATTGGGGTAGGTGAATTAGATGAATGTATCCTTTTATTTTTTTAACGTATTTTGGTTTTTTTTACTGTTAAATTTTGGGAGATGATCGCCCCGTTTTAAACCTTGTGCATAGCTTGAGAGTGAGGTAGAGCGAAATTGACTTAAGGAGATTGTGTACTGTATTTTAGTATAAAATATATGTATTTATTTTCATAATGATTTTACGTACAATTTCGGATTCGTGTATATCTTGCATAATAATTAGAGTAATTACTTATAGGTACCCAAAATTTGACTAATTGCATTTTAGTCCTTGAATTTTTTTAATATTGCATTTTGGTTCTTGGACTTTATAAATTGCATATTTACCCTCAATATTTCCAACAATTGATTGGGTTAACAGTTTGGCAGAGTGAACCATTTAAAGTAAACTGGCTGAGTGAGCTATATAACTTGCATTATCCTCATATATGTATATACAATATAATGGTACATTTTAATTATATATATATAGCTCTCATTTGGATTAGAAAATTAATTCAGGTCTTGATTCATTCTGATAATAAACTCATGTCATTCGTTTATTGGAGATACTGAAATATTTCTTAACCATGTTCCAATGTGACTATATTGGCTAAGAACTAAATCTTGCTTGTAACAAATAATATTTTATGTTTCTTTAAATTAACAAGATACATTAGCGCTCTTATAACACTATATAAGGTACTTCTGGACGATTATATTCATTTCTATCCCACGAGGAAGGAAACTATATTTATACAAATCTAGCAATCTTATAATAATTAGTATACTCAATAGATGTGTTATATCTATGTAAAATATATTTCAAAGCCTTCTTAACATAGGACAAGTATCTCATCGTTTTCTTACGTGCTCAATTTTCAGGCTAAGCCACAATTTTTTATCTTTTAATTTTTTTTGTCTTAATTTATACCAATCAATCAATTGACTGTATTTATAAACTCTTAAGGAGTTTCAATATCTTCAAACTATAGGAGTGTACACACCTTACTTACTAACAATGTATTATAAGTTAGTATAGTTAGTTAGTGTTATCCTCCCTTGTATAAATAGAAATCATATACATTGTAACAACTGATTTGGGATGATCAATACAGTGCATATTCATTCTAAATCCTCTTTATTCATATGGTATCAGAGCTGCGACATGGATTTCTTGAAGATCACGCAATCTTGATTCAGCTGGATTTCGTGGATTTTTTGGCTTCGATTCTTCAATTGAGCTTGGATTTCATCTACATTCTTGATTAAGAATCTAAGTAAGTCCCTTGGATCAAAAATTGATTAGTTTTTCAGCTCATTTGGATTTGGTTTGGATAGAACTGCGTAGCATTACTAGATTTTGCTTCGCTGCCTGGATTTGTCTTCGTCTTTAGAATTCCTTGCTTGGAGTGCAAGAATTGGTCCAGATTCCATTGATTCCTGTTGATTTATTAATAACGATTGAGGATTTCGTGATCTTGATTCAATTCTGAGTGCTTCTGGATTGATTTGCTGCCAAGCATTGCTGGAATTAGCTGGCAGTTTTGTCTTCTTGCATAGCTTGCAATTCGTCTGCTTCCTTTGATCTTGTGTGGCTGTAATTGGAAGTTCGTGGAATTTTCTTGCAAATTAAGTCAGATTAGTCTTTATATTTGCATTTGGGATTGAGCTATGACTGATAACACCATTGAAGATCCTCTTTACTTGCATCCCTCGGACACCACTGGATTGCTCTTAATTCCATTCCAGCTTCAAGGCTCCAGCAATTACCACACATGGAGCACTGCCATAAAAGAGAGTCTCTTGGTGAAGAACAAAGTTGATTTCATAGATGGCAGCTTCACAAGGTCAAGTGTCTCTGTGGCACAGATACTAAGGTGGGATAGGGCAAATGCTATTGTCAAAGCATGGCTTCGAACACAGTAGCTAAGAACTTGTGAATGGATTGGTTTATAATAATACTTCTTTGTCTATTTGGAATGATCTCAAGGAGATGTTTGATAAGGTTGATGGTACTCAAATCTTTCAGCTGACTAGGGAGATCTACCAAACCTCACGAGGTGTCCTTTCCATCACTGAGAACTTTGGGAAAATGAAGCAATTGTGGGATGCTTTGGCCTCAATTGATGATTTGATGCTTCAATGCTCAGCTGACAACAAGATTGTGGTTGATCAAAGGAGAAGCAAAACCTGATTGCTTTCCTTTTGGGGCTGAATGAGTCTTATGCTCATGTGAGGAGCAGCTTATTGATGAGGCAACCACTCCCATCCCTTAGCGTGGCTTTCTCTGTTTTGGTTCAAGAAGAGAGTCAACGTGCAATTGCTGGCTCAATTGGGGATGTAGGACATGCTACTGCTTTATATTCCCAGAGGAACTCTTTTGGTAATTCAAGGAGTTTTAATGGAGTTGGCAATGGTGCTAGGAACAATGCCAATGGTTCAACTTGATTTCAGTGTCTAAGCTTCCAAATCAATTGAATTGCAAAGTGGTATTTACATTTGAAACTGTGTTGATTCAGGGCCAAATTGGGAAGCCAATGGTGATTGGTGAAAGGTCTAAGGGACTCTACATACTCAAGGATTCAGTACCTTCCAGCTCAAGAAAGATGGTGGCAGCTCATTCCATAACTACACCCAATAAGGAGGATGCTTGGACCTGGCATAGACGTTTGGGACACATCTCAGCTACACATATGAGTCATTTGAATGATGTATTGAATTTGAATGATTCCTCTAGTAGTTGTATCAGACAATGTACCATTTGCCCTTTGGCCAAGCAAACCAGATTATCATTTCCTATAAGTAATTCCCATGCCTCTACCCCTTTTACCTTGATTCATTTGGATCTTTGGGGCCCCTATAAGGTCCCTACCATCAAGAATTATCAATATTCCCTTACAATTGTGGATGATTTTTCAAGAGCTACTTGGGTGTTTCTGATGAGGTATAAGAGTGACACTTTCCTTCACATCAAGGACTTCTTATTGATGGTTCAAAATCAGTTTGGGGTTATGGTCAAGACAGTGATGAGTGATAATGGATCTGAATTCATCAATTCCATTTGCAAAGATCACTTTCTTCAATTGGGGATTCTGCATCAAACAAGTTGTGTGCACACTCCTCAACAATGGAAGAGTGGAACGCAAGCATAGACACATTTTGAATGTGGCAAGGGCATTGCGTTTTCAAGCTTCTATGCCTATCAAGTATTGGGGGCATTGTGTTCTCACTGCTTGTTACTTGATCAATCGTATGCCATCCTCATCTTTGAACTTCAAGTCCCCAATTTAGGTGTTATATGGGAAGAAACCTTCAATTAGTCATTTAAGGATCATTGGCTGCTTGTGTTTTGCCACAAAATTGAACAACTTGGATAAGTTTAGTTCAAGAGCTGAGCCTTGTATTCTCATGGGTTATTCTACTTCTCAAAGGGATATCTTGTGATGAGTGTTTTGACTTCAGTTTTTCAATTATCAAGGGATGTTGTTTTTCATGAACACATCTTTCCTTTTTGCATGTCCAAGGCAGAGTTGAGGTCTATATTGCCAACTTGCTTGGAGCCCAAGTCACAGATTGGTGGACCTTCTAATGGGGATCAGTGTGCTTTTGATGAGGCCCCTTTGGCATCTCCTCCTATTATTGATGAAGTAAATGCTCCATATTCACCTACTGCCATTGTTGAATACCCACATCCACAAGTACCCACTTTAAGGATGAGTGCTAGACTTGCTCAACTCAGGACAAGTTCATCTTCCAATGCTGTTTTTGGAATTGAGAAGTATGTTTCAAATGGTCACTTGAACAAAGTTTAATTGCTTTTTGGCTTCAATTGAAGAGATTAAGGAGCCATCTACTTACAGAAAGGCAGTCAATGACTCTAAATGGGTTGAGGCTATGAAAGAGGAGATCAAAGCTCTTCAAGATAATCATACTTGGAAGGTTGTGGAATTACCTCATGGCAATGCTACTATTGGATGCAAATGGGTGTTTAGGGTGAAGTACAACTCTGATGGTTCCAATGAGAGGTACAATGCAAGATTGGTTGCTAAGGGCTTTACTCAAGTGGAAGGAACTGATTTCAATGAGACCTTCTCCCTAGTTCTGAAGATGACCACTGTGAGGATTGTATTGGCTATGGCTGCAGCCTATTCTTGGGGCTTATTTCACATGGATGTGAACAATGTCTTTCTTCAAGGAGATTTACATGAGGAGGTCTACATGGATATTCCCCAAGGCTTTGATTCATCCAAGTCTGATTTGGGGTCACCTAGGCATGTATGCAAGCTATTGAAGTCACTTTATGGCTGAAACAAGCTTCTAGGAAATGGAACATCAAGCTCACCCACACCTTGTTGGAAAATGGATACACTCAAAGTGCTTCTGATCATTCCTTGTTCACCAAGGCTGAAGGCAAGGATAGTGTTTTTCTCCTTATATATGTTGATGATTTACTCATTACTGGTTCTAATACACGCATGATTGATCAATTGAAGTCCACTCTCCAATCCAATTTCAAACTCAAGGATTTGGGTAACTTGAGATATTTTTTTGGCTTGGAGATTGCAAGATCACATGAGGGACTTGTCATCAATCAAAGGAAGTATGCACTTGAGCTCATTGAGGAGACTGGTTTGGGAGCTGCTAGACCAACAGAAACTCCTATGGAGTTCAACCTTAAACTCACTACTTGTGAATTTGATGAGGCCACCAAGTCTTCTAATGATGATTTGCTTTTGGAGGATGCGACTTCTTTTAGAAGATTGATTGGCAAGCTCCTATACTTGACTATGACAAGGCCATATATTAGCTTCTCTGTTCAAAGGCTAAGTCAATTTGTTGATAAGCCTAAGAAGTCTCACCATAATGCAGCTATGAGGGTCATTAGATACATCAAGGGCAGTCCATGCCAATGATTGATTTATCCCTCCAACAATGCACTTGACTTGAGCTTATATTGTGATTCAGATTGGGCAGCTTGTCCATTCAGTAGGAAGTCAGTTAGTGCATATTGCGTGAGACTTGGGGGAGCTATGTTGGGATGGAAAGTAAAGAAGCAGGATACCATCTCCCTTTCTAGTGCAGAGGCTGAATATAGGTGCTTAAGGGTGGCAATTCAAGAGGCTCTATGGGTTGCAAGGCTACTAAAGGAGTTGGGGTTCAAATTGAGCTTACCAATTCCTATCTACACTGATAGTGAGTCAGCTGTGAAGATTGCCAAAAATCCTATGTTTCATGAACGTACCAAGCACATCGAATTAGACTGCCACTTTACTAGGCATCACATTGAGCCAGGGATGATTTCAGCCAAGCATGTTGCTTCTAGGAATCAATTGGCAGACTTGCTCACCAATGCACTTGTCAAGAAGCAACACATTGCCCTACTCAAGTTATATGGTATAAAGGATGTGTTTCACCAAAAGAAAGATGGGGAAAAATATGGGGGTATATAGGAGTGTACACACCTTACTTAGTAACAATGTATTCTAAGTTAGTATAGTTAGTTAGTGTTATCCTCCCTTGTATAAATAGCAATCATATACATTGTAACAACTGATTTGGTATGATCAATACAATGCATATTCATTCTAAATCCTCTCTATTCATACAAACTCTCTCCCTCGCGTGATGCCTCTTTCAGTTATAGTGCGATCAGTTCAACTTATCAAATATCAGTTCATTGATTCACATATTAGCATCTGACACAACTTAGCCCAAATGAGCTATACATTTTGGATAATATACCATAAGCAGCCTGTTGGGATCAAAATGACGTGGCCACAAACTTCACGAAATGGACTTCTAGGCTTCGCCTTGGACGTAGCTCTCTCGAGGACTTGATTTCCTCTGGGAGACTTTTAAGGTCGAGCACCTAAAAAGGGGTGGGGATGGCCCCTGATTCCACTCTGAAGCTTAAGTTAGTAATGTATTTGAGAGTGTAATATATAAGTATTCAGAGCAAATTGTTTTTAATTGAATAAGATAGGTCCCTATTTATAGGGGAGAGTTACCGGCTTATCAGTGGTGGTTATCTCCTGTTGGATCACGGTGGAACTCCGTTACGGTCTTTGACGGCGATCCTAGCTCCTTTGCTCCACGTGGTTCTGCAAAGAGGGGATAGACCGGGCGGTGACCCAGAATCCCTCTCCGATGCTTAAATGAGTATCTCGTGTGGACTGACAAGCAGCAATCTCAAATAACGTATATCCAAAAACGTAGTTGATCTGAGGTGACCTCTGCCCTTTTATAGGCGGAGAGGTACCTCAGTTACCTGGTGAACCGTTGGGGGTGGTTAGCCCGTATTCCGCGTATCTCGGGTGCGATCCCGCCTATCTAGGCCATGATCTCGCTTATCTCGGCCACGCCCCGCGTATCTCGGCCACGCTCCGTGTATCTTAACCTCGTTCTGCGTATCTCGGCCACGCCCCGCGTATCTCGGCCTTAACCTCTGATAACAAGTCCCGACTAATATCGGGGACTCCAGAGTTATCTCGTTATGTCACCGCTCGGGGCCCCTCGTCATCGTGACAAGGCCAATCATTCTCAGGGATTCATCATCGGGGCCTACTTAAAGGCTTCTCATCGGGAGCTTCCAGCTCGCCTATCGGGACCGACTCTGTCGGGACCTTTCATCATCGGGCTCCCTCTGTCGGGACCCTTCACCTTGGTCTTCTTGACCTCCATTTTAGGGCCCAGTGGGCCTATTTGCCGTTTCCTCACCGTTAAAGGGCCTAACGGTCATAGCGGAACCCATCATCTCCTTAGTGAGTTTTCCTTTGGAGTCGGCCAAGCAGGTGACAAGCAGGTCGCCACCTCACTTTTACTTAGGAGGGAAGTATTTCCTAAGGCGGCTGAAGCAGGTGACAAGCAGGTCGCCATCTCACCTTTACTTCGGAGAAAGGTTTTCCCTTGGAGACGGTGGGAAGCAGGTCGCCACCTGTCTTTACTTCGAGGGAAGGTTTTCCTTTGGAGACGGTGGGAAGCAGGTCGCCACCTGTCTTTACTTCTAGGGAAGGTTTTCCCTTGGAGACGGTGGGAAGCAGGTCGCCACCTGTCTTTACTTCGAGGGAAGGTTTTCCCTTGGAGACGGTGGGAAACAGGTCGCCACCTGTCCTCTGGAAGATTCTCTAAGTCTCCATAGTCGACCAGTCATTCTTTTGAAGTCGACTTCTTCATGATTGGTAGTCGACCTTTTATCTCCAAATGGTTGGAATAAACAAGAAAGGTCGTCGACTTCTTTTCCTCGCCCTGAAAGCGTACTCGACCTGTCACCTGTAGGAAATCACCATAGACCAAGAACGTACATACATAGTCGGGTTTATTTATAACCCAACACTTGCCTCCGAGACTCGAGTCGTCAGCTTCATTTACTTAAGGTGAATGCTTGAGTCGAGTAAAGCCCCATTTGTGGCGAGATAATCTAATTCTCAGGACTTGTGGATTTCCCGGACTTTCCAGAAGTTGAAGAGGCCCTCCCTCGGGATTAGGATTTCTAACCGTTGGGAGAAGAGATGGTTTCGGCATGCAGAGATCTCCTAGGGAAGCTAAAAGATCAAGTCCTTCCCGCTTGACAAGTGTACAGCAGTGGTCAGGTTGTCAGAGAATGTTCCAATGAGCGGCTGACCTCGGGAAATCTTCCTTTGGAAGCTGTTCCTCTGCTTGTGGCTATAAATACCAGACTCTCTTCTCTTCTGTTCTGACTTCTATTTCTCTCTTCAAGCTTCGATTGGATATTTCAGGATAGATCATCTTCAACATCAGTTTTGAAGAACATGGCTGGTGATTCTACCTCAGGTATTTGCGGAGTTTTCTTTTATTTTAGTAAAGATTTCATTAATGTGTAGATCTTTTTCCTGCCAGCTTTCATTAGGGCGATTATTCAGTGTCGTCTTCAAGCCACGGTCGACGGTTCGTCTGCCCCTAGTCCGTCAATCGAAACAAACCCTATTTCTTCTCCAACCCCAACACTTCCAGGTAATATCCAAACCCGAGCTCCTTCTAACGTAGGGGCGAGCTCAGTGGTACCTCCTGCATATCCTTCTAGTGCGGGTAGGACGAGGGGTACCCCTCATCGTTCTGGTTGGGATAGGGATGAGGTCCCCTGGCGAAGAAAGAGACATGGTGGCAGCTCTTCTTCTTCTTCGACACCAGTGCCTCCTTCAAGGGTTGATAAGTCGACTCGGCCATCGCCAAGTGATGAGGCGTCCTCTCACGATCCCATCAATTATGAAGGTCCTTCCTTTAATTGGGATATGTTACTAGACCCTCCTACCAGCTCCTCTTCCCTCTGGAATCCTCTTCAGTCCTTACAGGGGTATTCCCTCAAAGAAGGACATTCCATCGCCAATGTCGACCTGGCCCTTCACCTATTGAATGCCTCCATCCCTCCTCAAGACCACTCTCTTATGGGAACAAAACCAGAGGAGGTGGAAGAGGCCTTACGCCACTTTCTTTTAAAACAAGCAGAGGTAATGATACTTTTCTTTTCTTTTTATAAAACTTCCCCTACGCTGAATATTTCTAACTTTTATCGACAGGCTTCCAAAGATTCTCTACGCCTTTCCCGTCTAGTGATCGATCTTTCCAGGGAATTACAATCCACCAAGGAACGACTATCCTCTGGCGAAGCTAAGGGATTAGTGCGGTTTCTTAAAGAAGAAAATGCGCATTTAAAGAGGGATCTTGAGTGTGCTCAGGAGAGATCGACTACTCTTCAAAAAGAACTCAAAAGGAGCGAGGAGTCTCTACAAACCGTTTCTCTACTGGCTAAAGAGTATCGGTACCTAATGGAAGGGAAGAATAAGGAGAATGTGACTCTGAATCAGGAGAACGTTAAGCTTCTCAAGGAAGTCGATACTTGGCGCCAGGAGGCGTCGGATTTAATGAAATCAAAGGCCAAAGTCATAGAAGAGTACAAGGCAAGCTCGGACTTTAAAGCGGAGATGGTTATCGCAGCCTCTGACTTACTCCACACCACCCTAAAGGAGATGGTGGTCAACTTGAGGGCTTACTAGGCGGATTTTCCTTTCTCTCAAGTTCCGATCCTCGAACAATTTTTACGACTTCCCACCGAGGAGGATGATCAACCATCAAAAGAACACGACCGTTCGTCTGACGAAGACGACTGTGTTATTGTCTCTCCTTCTAAGGGTAAGAAATCCGTGTAAAATGGACTATCAAGAGACTCCCATATCTTCTATGTATGACTTTTCATAATAAATAAATTTATCTGGGCAACACCTAGCTTTTGACATTCTTAACTAGGATCGTATATATATAATTTCCAGGAGGTAGCAAACATACTTTATTTTTACTACCCTTTAGGATTAAAGAATCGATCGTGTAAGTAGGAGGTAGTCTTTGATACCTTTAGATTGACAACTTGAGGACTGATTTGTTGATCCTCTTTTGAGTCTTTTTGATCGGGTCCTTATTGTGCCTCAGCTCTTGTCGCTATTTTGAGCGTTAGGACATCCGAGTTGTAGAATTCGATCGAATCGTTGCCGTACCTAGGCTTTGGTCGCCATCTTGGGCACATAATGGTCGACGATCGATTTGTAGACCTTCCATCGAATTGTCGCCGTACCTATGCTTTAGTCGCCATTTTGGGCACATAATGGTCGACAACCGATTTGTAGACTTCGATCGAATCGTCGCCGTACCTAGGCTTTGGTCGCCATTTTGGGCACATAATGGTCGACGACCGATTTGTAGACCTTCCATCGAATTGTCGCCGTACCTAGGCTTTAGTCGCCATTTTGGGCACATAATGGTCGACAACCGATTTGTAGACTTCGATCGAATCGTCGCCGTACCTAGGCTTTGGTCGCCATTTTGGGCACATAATGGTCGACGAACGATTTGTAGACCTTCCATCGAATTGTCGCAATACCTAGGCTTTAGTCGCCATTTTGGGCACATAATGGTCGACAACCGATTTGTAGACTTCGATCGAATCGTCGCTGTACCTAGGCTTTGGTCGCCATTTTGGGCACATAATGGTCGACGACCGATTTGTAGACCTTCCATCGAATTGTCTCCGTACCTAGGCTTTAGTCGCCATTTTGGGCACATAATGGTCGACAACCGATTTGTAGACTTCGATCGAATCGTCGCCGTACCTAGGCTTTGGTCGCCATTTTGGGCACATAATGGTCGACGACCGATCTGTAGACCTTCCATCGAATTGTCGCCGTACCTAGGCTTTAGTCGCCATTTTGGGCACATAATGGTGGACAACCGATTTGTAGACTTCGATCGAATCGTCGCCGTACCTAGGCTTTGGTCGCCATTTTGGGCACATAATGGTCGACGACCGATTTGTAGCGAGTTTGAGGGTGGTGACACTGGAATGATGATTTCTTTATGAAGAAAGTAGATCGAAGGATCTTTTTTATTCATCAATTCCTGAATATTACATCAAAAAGGAAAACTCGAAATTAGTTATAACAAATATCTATCATAGAATTTGATTATGACTTCTCTGCTTGTCGTGTCGCGGCTTGATAACAATGTCGAGCCATGTTTTGGTCCCCCCGGACCTCACCAATTCCTTGTGGTGTTGAGAACCTCATTACTTGGTGTGCCGTGGACGGGATGATTCGATAAGGATTGAGAGTCGTCCGTCCGATGATAGCATTGTATGATGATGCAGCATCAACCACTACAAAGAGTATATCTATTTGCAACGTTTTATCTTCTCCTATGATGACGGTTAGTCGAATGGCTCCCAAGGGATATGTAGTTTCTCCTGCAAAACCTATCAAAGGGAAATCGACCTTCTTCAAGTCCTTTTTAGTAAAGCCTAATTGCCTAAAGGCTGAATAAAAGAGAATATCCGTTGAACTTCCACTATCGATGAGCACTCTTTTGACTCTATACGTGGAGATCAGAAGAGTAACCACCAAGGCGTCTTCATGAGGTTGATTCTCTTCCGCCAAATCGTCCATTGTAAAACTGATAGTTTCAAGATCAGGCTCTCTAGGCCTTTTTCCCATTACCGCCGCTGTAGATATTTGGGTAGCATACACTTCTCGAGCCGCATTTGTTCCTCCTCCCGAGGCAAATCCCCCGGCGATAAAGTTGATCGTTCCTCTTGGGGGGTGGGGGGGGGGGTTGATCACGAGGAGGAGATCGAGATTCCTCCCTTGGGCTACGATTTCGCTTCTTCGGAATATTGGGGTTCTTTTCCACAAATTTTAATAACTTGTCCCTCTGGATAAGGGTCTCTATATCTTGCTTCAAGAGGGTACACCCATTTGTGTTATGCCCCCTTACCTGATGGTAGCGACAGTAAGCATTTACCTGGTGACCCAACATGTTTCTTCTTGCCGGTGGCGGGTTAGTAAGGCGGAGCTTCTCCATTTCCTGAATTACTACCGATACATTATGGGTAAGAGGAGTATATTTGGAGGGATAAGGATTAGAATCTCTCCTTATTCCTTGTCGATTCCCTGGTCGGAAGTCTCGCCCACATCTTTCTTCCCTCCTAGGTGGTCGGGAAGCGAAGCCCTCCTCGATCTTGGCGGGCACCAGTTGTTTCTTGACTTCTTTGGGAAGCCCTTCATGTGACCTCTCTAGGTCGATGAATTTCTTTACTTTGATGGCGAGGGTGTCAATCCTTTGCACGGGCTTCATCACCATGCTGTCCTTCAGAGCTTGGCTCTGCACTCTAAGACCCCTCCAGAAGGTCCGGATCAGCTCGCCATCCGTGGCGTCCTCGTTCAGCTGTTGGAGTATCTTGTGAAACCTTGTGTAGTAGTTGGCCAAGGTTTCACCTGGGCCTTGCTCGATCTTGTCGAGGAAGTTCATGCTCTTGAGGCGTTGCCTCTGACCTATGTGTTCTTCAATGAATTTGGTTTTCAGCTCATCCCATGAGTCTATAGAGTTGTCGGGGAGACCATAAAACCAAGTAGACGCCTCTTCCTTCAGCGTGGTTGGGAAGAGTGCTGCATAATGATCAGGCGTTGCCCCTCTTCCCAAGAGGGAGGAGTTGTGGGCGTTGATGTGGCGAAATGGGTCGCCTTCTTCGATATAATCGTCGATGCTCCTCGCGAAGACTTGCGGGGGAAATCGAGTATTGAATAGCCTTTTGGTGAAGGGGTGAGAAGTATGATCACGAACGATGAGCAAATCGTTCGCACCTCGCCTCTTCTTCTCCAACAGTTCTTCGACTTGCCCTATTATGAACATGACAGGTTCCTTGCTCACCGTTTCGGCCTCGGGGGCTTTAGGGGTTTCTCTCTCCAGGGGATTCTCCTCCTCGATTTTCACACGGGAAGCTACTTCTTCCTTTTTTGAGGCCTCTCGGGTTGGCTTTTTTTTCTTCTTCTCTGGAACAGCCCCTGCTTGGGTTTTATTCCAAAAAGTAATAAAGGCAGCTATTACCTCCGGAGGAACTGCTTGGGGAGCTGTTCTCGCATCTTCCAAAATTGGCAGAGATTTGGAATGGTTGAGGGTTTCATCGCCGCCAACACCATTAGATTGGGGTATTGGGGGATCTTCTTGGGGGATCGGCCTCGATGTGGTAGGATCCACTGGTAGACTGCTCCTTTCTTCCACCAGAGTGTTGGAAATCTTGCTCTTTTCGGCAGCCATGACTTTTTGATCTGTTCCCACAGACGGCGCCAAATGTTAGGATCAAAATGATGTGGCCACAAACTTCACGGAATGGACTTCGAGGCTTCTCCTTGGACGTAGCTCTCTCGAGGACTTGATTTCCTCCGGGAGACTTTTAAGGTCGAGCACCTAAAAAGGGGTGGGGATACTGATTCCACTCCGAAGCTTATGTTAGTAATGTATTTGAGAGTGTAATATATAAGTATTCAGAGCATATTGTTTTTAATTGAATAAGATAGGTCCCTATTTATAGGGGAGAGTTACCGACTTATCAGTGGCGGTTATCTCCTTAGTGAGTTTTCCTTTGGAGTCGGCCAAGCAGGTGACAAGCAGGTCGCCACCTCACTTTTACTTAGGAGGGAAGTCTTTCCTAAGGCGGCTGAAGTAGGTGATAAGTAGGTCGCCACCTCACCTTTACTTAAGGGAAAGGTTTTCCCTTGGAGACGGTGGGAAGCAGGTCGCCACCTGTCTTTACTTCGAGGGAAGGTTTTCCTTTGGAGACGGTGGGAAGCATGTCGCCACCTGTCTTTACTTCGAGGTAAGGTTTTCCCTTGGAGACGGTGGGAAGCAGGTCGCCACCTGTCTTTACTTAGAGGGAAGGTTTTCCCTTGGAGACGGTGGGAAGCAGGTCGCCACCTGTCTTTACTTTCGAGGGAATGTTTTCCCTTGGAGACGGTGAGGTCGCCACCTGTCCTCTGGAAGATTCTCTAAGTCTCCATAGTCGACCAGTCATTCTTTTGAAGTCGACTTCTTCATGATTGGTAGTCGACCTTTTATCTCCAAATGGTTGGAATAAACAAGAAAGGTCGCCGACTTTTTTTCCTCGCCCTGAAAGCGTACTCGACCTGTCACCTGTAGGAAATCACCATAGACCAAGAACGTACATACATAGTCGGGTTTATTTATAACCCAACACTTGCCCCCGAGACTCGAGTCGTCAGCTTCATTTACTTAAGGTGAAGGCTTGAGTCGAGTAAAGCCCCATTTTGTGGCGAGATAATCTAATTCTCAGGACTTGTGGATTTCCCGGACTTTCCAGAAGTTGAAGAGGCCCTCCCTCGGGATTAGGATTTCTAACCGTTGGGAGAAGAGATGGTTTCGGCATGCAGAGATCTCCTAGGGAAGCTAAAAGATCAAGTCCTTCCCGCTTGACAAGTGTACAGCATTGGTCAGGTTGTCAGAGAATGTTCCAATGAGCGGCTGACCTCGGGAAATCTTCCTTTGGAAGCTGTTCCTCTGCTTGTGGCTATAAATACCAGACTCTCTTCTCTTCTGCTCTTACTTATGTTTCTCTCTTCAAGCTTCGATTGGATATTTCAGGATAGATCATCTTCAACATCACTTTTGAAGAACATGGCTGGTGATTCTACCTGAGACAATTGGGTAAATGTCATATAAGGTATTTGGGCTTGTCCTAATTCATAATTGACATGAGAGGCCCAAATATTGGGCATCCCACATCAATAGGCCGGCCGAAATTAATATAGAGGTTAAAGTGGACTTTAGTCCACTTTACTCCTCCTATATAAAGGGGAGTGTTAGGGGTTTTTCATAAGTGATCAACAACTCATTCCTTAGAGTAACTTGAGATAAAAACCCTCATCCCCTTACACCTATAGTTCGGCCGAACCTCCTTAGTCACCAAGGGTGTGCCAAATTGCTTTCTAAGCAATCAGTCCGAAGATCCGTCCTCGTTGAAGAATTGATTAGAGGATTTACTGTGGAGACATACTTCGTGGGACTTCTTTCTAAGAACTTGCACGAGGTTCCGACTGGTGGATAGTGAACTACCTCCACAAGATCTTGGGTAAAGGATTCATCTAAAAGGTATGTGCGAATTCTTCCGATGCGTAATTGTGATAACTAGCACGTACATGATTTAGTGTTTCCTAGTATTACGTCCTCGTAATCCAACACTGGTATTAGAGCCAGGTTTAGGAGTTCATGTTTTTGATGAAATTGGTGTTCTTGAAATTTTAGGAGTATCATCGTATGCTTGGGTATAGGAGTCAATAGCGATGTTTAACGATCGCTTTTTGGCTATGGTGTAAACACCGAATGTTGCCTTAAGACCATCCCAGAGGTCTTTGGAAGTTCCCAAATGATCAAACCTATAGAGAATCTCATCTTCCAGCATAGATAACAAGGTGGAACGAACATCATGATCCTTGATTTCCCATTCATCATAGAATGTCTTTTACTCTTCCGTCAGGTCTCCCTCAGGCCTAGTCTGTTTTGTGGTCAAATGATCCAGTCCTCTTATTTCAAAAATTATCATCTTAACTCGTTTATTCCATATCTTATAATTACTACTATTCAACCTTATTCCATTGTTCAACTGGGAAATGACATTGATAGTTGCAGCCATCGATACTAACACATTGATAATTATGCAAAGTTAGGGAGACAATAACATTTTGACAGAATTGCAAACATCGGATTATCTATTAAGATGGAATACGACGAATAGTGATCATTCAGTCACTAAACCAAACAGACCGCCAGTAAACCGAGGGAAGGGGGTATTGTGAAAGAGTTCACACCATTGTCGTCTTCAATCCAATAGATCAGTCTTTTTTATTATTTTGAAAATTACTGGAACGGGAATTTTCAAATAAGCATACCCGATCTTGGCTTTCCCATGGCCCTTTTTGATTTTGTAAAAATTATCCGATAATTTACGCATGCATAATACTATATCACGCCATAAACATCAAACAAACCAAAACAACATGCTTACGCGTCACGCGTCTAATGTTCCTTAGCATACATAATTCTACTTATAGTAAATTACCACATGCTTTCATTCATGAACATTCTAGCATATGTGTCAAAATATGCAACTTCCGCATACATCATGCATAATTGGCGACTGGTATTTTCAGTTTTAAAAACGTTTTAAAATATTAGGGGCTGACTTGCAATTCATGCTTATAATCAATCATGCGAAATTTCTAGACATGGATTCTAGGCAATTTCAATCAGCATAGCATGTATATCCTATTGCGCATACCATATATTTAAATCCCAGAGCTCAATGCTCGCAATTTATTATCTAGCTAGCTTGACTAAGTCAAGACGACAGTTCTAATATATGTTGCAGAAAGTAAACAATTGCAATTCAGCCCACTAATTTAATCCAGTCCCAAAAACATACATATCCGAGATCCATCCCCATAGTCGTAACCAGGTATTAGGGTTTTATCCGAAAACTTGTTAAAACGTAAACCCTAAGAGCACTGTTTAGGTTAACTTTTAAAGTTCGAAAACATTTTGGATTTAAAATTTGACATCCTATTTTATTGAACATTTAAAATTTCCGAAAAATTTTAAAATTTGGTTCGGTCCAATTTAAAATCCGGTCTGAGTCGGTCTGATTTTGAAAAATACGGTTTGGTCCGAAACAGTTCAATAAAATAAGATTGTGGTCCGGTTCATCACTCGAAACCGGTTCGGTTTAGATTCACTTAGTTACTTTGGTCCGACCCGACCCGACTAGGTCGACCCGATTAAGAAAACCTAGATTGGTTTAACCCGTTCCGGTTTTGCAAATTGGACCGGCCCGATAAACCCATTGGGTTCGGCCGAAACATTTATTTGGGCTAAATAGAGTTTTAAAGTCCACTTAAAACTTAACTTAGCCCACAAGAAACATTAATTATGTAAAATAATTTCTAATATTGCTAATATATATATAAAATTCGGCACTTATATATTATTAATATAAATATTGTCAAGATTCTATCTTTAAGATGTAAATCAATTAACAATATAAATATATATATATAATTTTTGGCCAAATATATATATACATATAATTATTGTCAAATATATATTTAGGGATAAAATATATAGACAATATATCTTATTAATTTTTTTTAAGTAACCAAATCCTATCAATATATCTTTATCCCTATCTTTTAGCTAAATATATTGATAGTCTATATATTTTACTATATAATGTGAATCTTTCTTTATCTTTCCAATTTATATATATATTGTCTCCTTTTAATAAAATTAAAATATGGTAACAAGTATATCCATATGCTAGGGCCGGCCGAATTTTACTTACTTGCACCATAAGAAATTAAAAATTTTACCTAATAATTCACCTAGGGTTTCGGCCATAACACCAAAATTGGAAAAATTGTCAAATTTTAAGATCAAACACTAGTATGATCATGAATCCAAAAAGCGTTCTTGATAAAACTCATCGTGTTCTTGAAGATCATGAACATCAAACTTAAATTTAAACAAGAATTTTCAGTTTTGATCTATAAAAACATGTAAATTCCGAAAATTTTAAGTTTTTAAAGATCAAACATATGAAATTTGTTTAAAAATTTCGGATTACTCATGGTGTTCATCATAAAAATTTCGGTTTTTATAAAATTTTTAAGAACATCAGTTTATCAAAATTTCAAGAACTCATAACACAAGCTCTGATACCACTGTTGGATTACGGGGACGTAATACTACAGAATGCTAAACGTGTACTAGTAAGTAATCTAATTACGCAGCGGAATAATGTACACATACCTCAATATCTTTCCTGCCCAAGAATGTTGTGGAGGGAGTTCTGATCCTCCGGTCGGAACCCGTACAAGTTCTTCGTGAGAAGAAGTCCTACGCGGTATAAGCTCCATAGCAAATCCTTTGATCGATTCTTCAACGGGGACAGAACCTCGGACTGATATGCACCGAAAATCTCAACTAAGGGTGAGAGTGTTTCTCTCAAGTTCCTCAATGGAGGGACTTATTTATTTGATTGATGTGTTAAACCCCTTAGGAGACCCCCTATATATATAGCGTTGGTGGAGTGGACAAAAAGTCCACTCCAACCAATGTGGTACATGGTTCGGCCGAACCATGCTAATTAATGGGGAGGCCCAATTTTGGGCCTCCCATGTCAATTAGGGATTGGACCTGGCCCAATTAACCTAATGTGACAACTACCTAATTAACTTACGTAATTTCCTTAACATTGACGGGCTACCAATTACGGTGCCACGTCACCACATGCTAACAGCTCCCACTCGCCGGAATGAGAGGGTGCCTGTTAATGTATTGTCATCCAATAGTATCAACATTTCAGTCTCCAGTCATTGTCTCCGTCTCCGAATAGTTCATACGAGGTTTTCCGTGCGACTGGCGGATACGACGAGCATCGTGCTACTCATCTGTTAGAAGTGTTGTAGCGCCCGTAGAACGTTGATTCTCTTTCGTAAATCAATCCTGTAAAAAATAAAATATGTACCGCACTGTATCCTTGGTCAACTGATAATTCTCCAATTGCCCAGTTTTCCACATAGGAATACTTCTCCAGGGCATCCGTACAAGTGTTCAAAACCTTCAACTAATATCCGGTTGGTGGCCACCTTGTGAACACAAGAGTCGGTGAATTATAGGTGAACATGACCATCCCCATAGCTTATACCCTTAGTCTAACTCAACCGGTTTCCAAGACGTGGACACTTGGCCGTTTTCTTAGGCTCTACGCTCGTACGCCGGGAAGTGAACATTGAGCTAGACCTTAGGTATACGTTCTGAGTCCGAGAGGATACTTTGGGTGCCTCTTCATAAGACACCCGGGATCAATCACACGCTCAAGGTGAAGAAGTATGCGCCATTTGAATCTCAAGGATTCTAGCTAGCACAACCGAGCATGACCCCGTGGTCGAACATGGCACGCGTAGTATGAAGAACGCGTCGATAGCACACCTGGACAAGCCAGGGGTGGGATATGTCAATCATGCTATCGCATAGTCTTTCATCTGGCCCTGAATGTGATTGTAATGATGGATAGAGTCCAACACGGCGATTTACAAAACGAAGATTAAGTCATGCTATAAGCGTGACCAAGTTATCGTTTCGTTTAACTAGGTTTATCCCCTGGTTCTTAGCCAATCTTGTTGTGGTAGAGGTTCCCCTCTCCTACAAGATGACCGTGCCTGTGTGATGAGGCAAGGTTCACATCCGACATAATTTTGGTGGAAGAGTTTTACCTCTTCCTACGACTTAGTTTATAGACCGTAAAATCCGATGTTACTTATCATTATGACGTCGATAGATCATATACTCAATTTTGCGATTCTTTTATTCAATCGAAATATTATTTCAAATGTCAAAATGCCATCACTCATACAAGCCACTTATTAAGCCCTACGTAATCCAAGCAGTTTTACGTGCTTTTTGAAAAATTTCTCTACGTAATGGCTTAGTTAATGGGTCTGCGACCATATTGTCTGTGGACATGTATTCTAAAGCGATTATATTGTCTTCCACAACTGATTTGGCATAATTGTATTTCACATCAATGTGTTTAGTCCTACTATGGTACTTTGGATTCTTAACTGCTGCAATGGCTGCCTGACTGTCGGAGTATACCTTCACAGGTCTGCTCTTCTTGTCAGTGTCAATTAATGCAGTAAAAAGCCTTTTCAGCCAAACTGATTCTTGTGCGTTTTTAGAAAGGGCAAAGAATTCTGATTCCATAGTGGAAAGCGCGACTCAAGATTGCTTGTTGCTTACCCATGATATGGCAGCATTAGCAAGGAGGAAAACTCCCCCTGTGGTAGGCTTACGATCGTCCGGATCGCCACCGTGGTCGGCATCACTATAACCAGTCAGTTCGATTTGCCTGCCCTTATAGCACAGAACATAGTCGGCAGTACCCTTCAGATATCTTATAATTCGTTTTACGGCCTTTAAACGTTGATAGCCAGGATCTGATTGGAATCTTGCTACTAGGCCCACAGCGTAACAGATGTCTGGACGACTACATAGCATGGCGTACATTAAACTTCCTACCATGCTTAGATACTATGTACTCTTCATCTTTTCACGCTCCTGCTGGTTCTTCGGGCCATTACGCTTCGACAGCGCGCACCCAAACACAACCGGCGTATCCACGGGTTTAGCATCGAGCATTCTAAATCTTTTCAACATTTTGTTGATATATGATTCTTGAGATAAACACAATCTCCGGGCGACACGATCTCGGGAAATTTTAATGCCTAAGATGTACGTGGCCTCTCCCGTGTCTTTCATCTCAAATGCTGATGATAACCAGAACTTTGATTTGTTCATGAAACTCACATCGTTTGCAGCAATGAGTATGTCATCTATGTATAAGGTTATGATGACATATTTAGACCCGGAGGTCTTGGTGTAAATGCTGGGATCGTCGTGAAGGTTCACAAATCCGTTTCCGACAATTTCCTCGTGGAATCTGCGATACCATTGCCGATACGATTGTTTAAGACCGTAAATAAATCTCTGGAGTTTTCAAACTTTATGTTCCTTTGCCAGGAGTAATAAAACCCTCTGGCTGCTCCATATAGATCTCTTCCTCCAAGTTTCCATGGAGAAATGCGGTCTTTAACATCCATTTGATGCAGGCTCGTGATCGAGGCTTGCAATAAGGGCAAGGATGGCCCTAACTGTGGTGTAACGCACAGTTGGTGAGTATGTTTCATCAAAGTCCTCTCCGTGAATTTGGGTATATCCTTTGGCAATCATTTGAGTTTTGCACCACTCAAATTTTCCATCAGTAGTGAATTATAAAATTTCACTTTCTGGCTCTGTGGTTAGCAGGTTAATCAACTGAAGACCAAAACCGAATACGTTCTAATTTAGGCATTTTTCATCCTCCATTGTTTTCCTCCATTCCGACGTTTGAGGTTCTTCCAATACTTGCTGAACCGTCACTGGTTCGTGAACGAATGTCTCACTTGATGGGATATGTTAGGTTATAAAGTCTAGGTCAACGGGTCGTCAATCTAGAATTTATCTCCCACTAATGAAATGTCGGGTTCAGTGTTCCTAGGGCTAGTCGTTCTGATCCATGCCCTTCTACTCCCTTGGGGTAGTCGTTCTGATATATGTCCTTCTCTTCTCTCCTTATGACCTCCTTTCCTTCTCTCCTTCTGACCTCCTTTCCTTCTCTCCTTCTGACCTCCTTTCCTTCTCTCCTTCTGACCTCCTGAGGCTTGTCCTTCTGCTCTATGCTCTTCTGCTTCCTTGGCTCTCTTCTCCTTGCCACCCTGCAAGAGGGGCAATACCAGGCACAGAGGGGGGGTGGTGCCTGATGAACCCTCTCCGATGCCTAAGTCAGTACGGTTTTAGAGAGATAAAGCTAGAGAGATGTCAGAGCAAAATTATGCAACTTGCCAAGATGATCAAATGAATAGTGGAGGTGTGGTATTTATAGCCAACGGTGTCATTAAGGTGTCTTAATGACATCGTTAACCTTTAAACACAGTTAATTAACCTTTAAGTACATAATTAAGACCTTAGGATACGGAGAAGGTTGGCGGAAATAAACCGAGTATGGGAGTCCGAGGATGGTGCCGGGGCCCTTGGGGGGGGGGGGGGAGGAAAATCCGACCCCCAAGGGTAAGGGTTGGGTGAGGTCACCCAACCCCTCCTAGGGGGGATAGGGTCGGCTGACCCGATCTCCCCTAGGGGAGGTCGGGTGTGGCCACCCAACCTCACCTAGGTGAGTTTAACTCGGCCGGACGAGCGCTTCGGCCTCGTCCGGGCCGTTGGTGTTCTCGCGAAGTGTTCGGGTTGAAGTTTCGATTTACAATCATTAACGGGATGATAAAAATAAAACGATTCGGAAGTCAACGGGTTCAAATTGGGCGTATATCCATCACATGCCCCCGAGTCAACCAATGGCCTAACCCTTGATTGACTCTATTTTAGGATGGTATGACACGCGCAATTTGAAACCGGGGTTTTACCTTTCGTCTGAATGCTTGCTTACCCGCGGATGCGTGCCTCTGACTCTGCCCCCTGCCTTATGAGATAGAGGAATTGTAAACGTCAGAGTAGCACGGACGTGTGCCTAAGCACGCGTCCGTCTGAGGTGGGAGTAATAAATCTATCCTTGCTACGGGCGTATACTCAAAAAATACATGCTCGCATAGGAATGCAATACGAATGCGGCTAGGAGATTCATGCTTCAATTTCATGTCGGGATTTGTCTAAGTGGAGAAAAATTTCAATTTTGGTCCGAAATTTTCCTAAGTATGGGATACTAGAAAATATGCCTATAGGATGTTAACTGGGAGTGAACATGGACATATCATGAACATGAGGATGTGTACTAGCCTACATGCAAGTAGGAACATAAGGATGGGAGTGAGTATAGACATGCTGCGATTGTAGTCATGAATGTATGCATAAATATATGGCGGCCATGTGCATGGATGTCTAAATGTTTGAACACATGGGAGTGTGTACGTGAGTATGCATATGAGTGCAAGCATGAACATGTGTGTATGTATGGACGGGTTGTGAGTATAAGCATGAGTGATGACATTGATGTACCTGTAGATGTTAATCATGAATATGAGCATAAGTGCAAAGGTGAGAGTATAGACCTCTCATTTATCTAAGGGTGAGAACTCTGCCACTCAATGGGACACAACGTTCCGCCTCCCTCGTACTAGCGTGGGCATTGTCCATTAACCTCGACCTTCGGCATGTGTAACATTTTTCCTTCATTCGTTGGAGCGTGTGTATAGCTCTTGACCTTTGCTCTGCAGTTTGTTCCCCATAAAAGTGAGGGTGAAAATGCTTACGAGCTTTCTTCTTACCGCCGCGAGCGAAGGGATCTATTGACATGTGTTAAGGGTTGACCCTTCCTTCGGATGTGTTGGAGCGTTGCTCCATTTGGGGAAACTAAAAGTTCGCCCTCTTCCCTTGGTATTAAGGTTGTCCCCGTAGTAGGCGGATCTTGCCCCTCCATGAGTAAGGGTCGATCTTTGCGTTGGTTGCTCGTATAGATGACTCACTTTTGGGAAGATTTCTTCTTCAGACAGGGAGACCTTGAAGATCATTTTCCAAGGTAGTCAGACCAAATCTGACTGTCCTGTGTCTCGGGTGTCCGCGGTGGACTCGTATGAGGCGAGGACTCGTATGACCCCTTGTAGGTTGACTTCATGGAGAAAAATATAAGGTGTAGGCAGAGCGTTCCGAATGTACCGTTGAATCGGATGAGAGTGAAGAACCCTCTAGTTCTGCTTATCAGGCCCAGAAATTTTCTAAGTCAGGGAAGGCTGCTAATGCTTCCAGTATGTTCTCATTCCATTCTCTTTTCTTTGTGATATACTTATGATTGTTCTCAGGTTGCTTCCTTCTTGTTGTTAGAACGTTCGCCCCTGGTTACCGAATGGGTTCTTGCGGTGGGCGAGAGTTCAAGTCAATCTAAATCCGAGGCGTGGGAACCTGACTCTGAGGTCGGGCCCTCGGCTGCCAAGGAGAAGGAAACCGCGAGGGGCTCTCCTTCAAGTGCCCCCTTGCTGACTCCTTCTCATGATGAGGAGGTAGTGGTTGAAGAAGCGCCCTCTTTTCTTGACAAAGGGAAACAACCTGTGGCTTGTGATGGGGTGATCATAGGTCTTGATGTCTCCTCTCTATCCTCTGCCCCCCAGCCGAGGGGCCGAGTCTCAGGTTTATTTCATCTTCATGTAGATTTGACGACTTTTGAAGGTGTCTTTGGCTTTCCTATGGGTTATGTTATTAACCCTTGCGTTGAAGATTTTTCTTTTGGTGATGGGTGTGATCATCGCCTTTCATTGAGGTTCCTTTCTCTTGCCATGGCTCTGATTAAGATAGCGAATTCTTATTTGGGAGTTCGGTGGAGACTGTTCTTGAGTTAGCCTCTACTAGTATCGTAGTTGTGATCGTTGTGGGGATCGTTTTGTTATATGCCCTCAATAGTGCTTGTGGTGATTCTTTGCTTCATGGTTGATTTCATGAGATATGGAGGTTGTCTTCATAATGAGGACGTCTCCTACCTAGTATCCCCCAGTGGGTTGAAATATAAGTGCCTACCTTTGATGAGCGTATGAAGAGTGTTGTTTCTCCCTTTTTCTTGAACCTCCTCCTAAGGCTAGGCGTAGCCTTTTGATGTTCGTGGTCGGGATGGTGTCTTTACAATGCATGTCTTTGACAGATGTTTTATGATGTGCTGCCATGATAATCGCTTCGGGGTATGTGGACGTGATAGCCACTTCGTGATGTGTCGGAGTGATAGCCCTTCTGTAGTGTGTGGACATGATAGCCAGTTCAGGGTATGTGGACATGATAGCCACTTCAAGGTATGTGGACATGATAGCCACTTCAAGATATGTGGACATGATAGCCACATCACGATGTATGGAGTTGTGCTTTAGTATTCCTTTCTCATTGGAGAGCCTTCATTGCTATAGTTGCCTTTTGTTTAGGCTATGTTTGTTGGGTTAGGTCCCGATGTCTCGTCTTGTCGGATGTTGTATCCTTTATGCTCTTTAGATTTCTCCTTCATGAGTTGTGCTTGACGATGTTCAAGTCTGATACGAGCATAGGTCACGCGAGGGCGACATGCAAGACAATAACGTTTGTCGGAGGTTGATTTGTGTGACTTGTAAGGCAATTCTCTTTTTGATGGGTCGAGTTTATTTTGAGAGCCTTGAACTTTGGATTTCATGTCTTTAATATCCTCCTTGGTGGTGTTGGGTTTCTTTGAGATACTTCTCTTGACTTGTGCTATGGATGGTAGGATAACTCGCTACTTTTCATGATAACCTCTTGTGCTTCTGTGTATGATCCTTTGGTCATGGACTTCTCCTTTGTATATGCTTTCCTTTGCTTATCTTTCTTTTGTGTTTTTCTTCACATCATACCTGCTATCTCATCAAGAAAAAAACATTATGTGTTCTTTATACAACTTTACTTTGAAATTACTTTTTCATGGAATCCTTCTCAGTATGGTGCGATGATCTCTTCTGATACCCTTCAAATGGTATATATGGTACTGTTAGACCAAAGATACGCTCTTGGTGGGCGTCGAATCTGTTCACGAGACAGGCTCTCGGAGGGCACTTAACGTTTCACAGGATAGGCTCCCGGAGGGCACAGGTTAGACCAAAGATACGCTCCTGGTGGGCGTCGAAATCTGTTCACGAGACTGGCTCTTGGAGGGCACTTAACGTTTCACAGGATAGGCTCCCGGAGGGCACAGGTTAGACCAAAGATACGCTCCTGGTGGGCGTCGAAATCTGTTCACGAGACTGGCTCTCGGAGGGCACTTAACGTTTCACAGGATAGGCTCCCGGAGGGCACAGGTTAGACCAAAGATACGCTCCTGGTGGGCGTCGAAACTGGTAGTTTGAAATCTACCTCAAGATACGCTCTTGTGGGCGTCGAATCTGGTAGTGTTTTTTCTACCTCAAGATACGCTCTTGGGGGCGTCGAATCTGGTAGGTTGCAAATCTACCTCAAGATACGCTCCTGGGGGCGTCGAAATTCGTAGTTTTTGGAAACCACTCTCAAGATACGCTCTTGGTGCGTCGAAGGTCGTAGTATAGAAACTACTCTCAAGATACGCTCTTGGGGGCGTCGAAGGTCGTAGTATGAACACTACTCTCAAGATACGCTCTTGGGGGCGTCGAAGGTCGTAGTATAAAAACTACTCTCAAGATATGCTCTTGGGGGCGTCGAAGTTCGTAGTATAAAAACTACTCTCAAGATACGCTCTTGGGGGCGTCGAATCTGTTCGCGGGATATGCTCCCGGAGGGCACAAGGTTCGTAGTTTTAGAACTACTCTCAAGATACGCTCTTGGGGGCGTCGAATGTGTTCTCGGGATTGGCTCCCGGAGGGCTCATAATATTACCTTATCTTGTGTCCCTTCTCATGTATGGTGTGTCTTTGATACGCCTTTTAGATCTTTACTTGAGTTTTCTTTCTATGCTATTGCCTGTTACCACGCGTTTTCTTCAATGTGGGGGATCACCTTTCGAGGTCGATGTTTGTGTGTTGCCAACTTAGGACGAGTCTGTATAGGGAGTTGAGGATGTTTTCCTCTTATGTGACCTCTTCTAGGAGAAGTGGTATTCCATGTTCTTGTGATCCTCTGCCTCTAATCTCTTCTTTTGCACTTAGGTGGACTACCAAGCACTTATTCGTTTGGTGCCCCCCAAGTTGCTTGGTGGTCATACCGTCTTTCTTATTTGGCCGTTGAAGGCCCCCCTGTTCATTTTCTTGGTTGGGTACCCCTTATGCTCGGGGCTCCCTTGTCTGCTTGGTTGAATGCGATGAGTGTCCCTTGTAGGATTTACTCTTTCTCATGCTTGCTTGTTTCAGTCATAGGCATGGTTTGGATAATGCCTTTGTCGGATGTATCTTTAGAGGTTGGGTGGAGAGCTTTTGCTTTGGGTGGGTGGGGGTGATTTTCATTCTCTTGATAACCGGGATGCGGCTGTGTTTGTATCCTAGGGGTGCTTGTAAATTCTTTCCCCCCTTCTTTCTGTTTTAGGTTGAAAAGCTCTCTCATAGAATGGTGTCTTGAGTTGTTAATCTCGTAGGTGTGTTTCAGACTAGTCAATCTAATCCATGCTCTTTGCTCGTGCATGGGGGGTCTGACCGGGCTGTGATAATCTTCTTGGAGTGTTGTGGCACTTAGTGTGGTTTGCCTTTTCCTTCACATTAGAGTATTCTTCAATGCCTTTAGGGGGTGTCACATTGGTCATGCTCTTCCCACCTTGAATCTTGATTATAGACTTTCTTTGAATTAGGACTTGAACTTAAAAAGGATGTCTTCCTCTAGGTTTGCAGGTGATGTTCCATGATTTTCCATGGGTTTGTCCCCGTATTGGCTATTCCTTGCTGGATAGCTTCATTAGAGGCTGCATTTGTATTGCGTACGTATACTTGTTTGAGGTGTGTTGAGCTGACAAGTCCCTCCTTTTTTGTTTTGTCATAACCTTCATTCATCATGTATTCGACGTATGGCCTTAAAGGCGGGATATTTTTCTAGTGCCCCTTTTATCGAGGTTCTCCTCTTGATGGGATGCCATAGTCAAATGTCTTATCATTTGCAGACAAGGTGGTTGATCGGGATCTGCGTCTAGTGTGGGGGTCGATCTTGAAACCTTACTCCCCAAGCTTTTGAGCTCTTCTTTGGTTGATCTTGTAGAACTATTATCCTGCCCTAAGGCTCTTGATAGGAGATGTATCTCCTTTTCATACTCTAGTTGTTGCACTATCTCTTTTGCTAATCTTGCATCTCTAGAGTTTCTCTCTTGGTGCATGGCTTCAATGACAGGATTTTCTACCGATGTTTATTCTATTAGGACTTGTATCCTTGGTTGCCTTCCTTTCTTGTGAGATGTCGAAGGAGTGTTTGTGAACACTCCAATGTGTCGTACTTGGTAAAGGTATGCGCCTTAATCTTTATGGCCCTGTCTTGAATCTTCGTGTACCTATCTCTGATGAACATGTTATTCATTACATATATAGTACGGAGTCCAAGGATCTCCGGGTTAGGATCATAGTTTGAGAACAGAGACATAGTCATCTATTAGATAACCTCTTTATCTACGGAGTTTATTTTTTCAAGAATAAATGCAAGGATACTTGTAAGGATACTTGTAAGGATACTTGTAAGGATATGTGTTCTATCCTTATTCCTAGTTCATTTGCAGTGCCGTGTCCCTAATGGGTGTGTTGATGTTCTGACCACCTTTACTAGTAGGGGGTCCTTTGGTATTAGGTATGCCTGACTCTTCTCTAGTATCATCAATGGTTGGTCATGGGAGATGTCTGACGGACTCCCTTCATGCACTATGGTTCTCTTCATATCAAAGTTGGTGATTCCCTCTCTTATGACTAATATATCCTTGTGTGGAAATACTATGTTTTCCATATCCCTTTTTAAAAGCTTGATGATGGTGTCACCATTCTTCCTTTGCTAGGCTTGGTGTCCTTGAGAGTTTTTGATGGAAGTGTATTCCATTACCTAGGATGAGCTTACTAAGTGTAGTTGTGTCTCTTGGCTATTTTGTGAAATCATAAAGATCCGCTGGAGGTGTTTGCTTCTGATGGTGGGCGTTGCCCATGTGATATGGTTTCCTCCATTTTTGGAGGGATGTGTTCACGGCTACCCCCTCTTATGCTAATGGGCGTTTGTGGGGAGGGCATGTTGTAACTGGTGCCCCCCTTGCATACCCATGCCCGATGGGATCCTTTGACGGACTTGGCCCTAGGATGCTTAGTGGAAGGTTATGGTAGGGGTAATCCTTTGTGGCCTTCATGGTAGTTCCTCTATAGGTTGTTGGGAGTGCTTGGAAGTGAACCATCCCTCTTGGTGATCTTTCCCAGAGTCTTGACCTTATAGGTGCCCTTTGAGATTGAGAGATCTGTTCCTTGTGTATCTCTTGGATGGCGGCGGCGTTTTATGGACTCTTCTAGTGGTCCACCTGTGTGTATATATATATCACGGAGCCCGAAGGCGTCCGGTATGGTCATTCTTGGAAAACATGTTGATATCAAGTATCAAAATCTACCCCTTTTAGGGAGTTGACTTGTTATGCAGTTAAATTAAATAAGAGGATATGGGAAGGATATGGGTGTGGGGGTGTTGATATCCCCTGCTTCCTTGGTAATGTAACTGTTTTCCTCCATTAGTCTGTGTGTATTTCTTCCACTTGAGGAATATAAGGTCGCATCCTTGCAAGGCGGACTAGGTGGAGGTGTATCCTTCATGTATGCTATGTGCGATCTCGCTCTACTATGTCTCTCCATGAGACTTCCCATTGTAGTAGCTACGTGCTAACGTGGTGTGGTACTCTATGAGTCCCCTGTTCAAATCCTTGTCTTTTCAACTCCTCCCCTGTCCTAGGGGGATGTGTGCCAAGGGTTGTCATGCACAAGGGGTTTGGACCTGTCGTGCTGTATCATGGGTAGGTGGTTGCCTTGTTGTGTTGTTGGGACTATGTCCCTCCCTTTTAGCTTTCCTTGATATGTCCCTTAGTCATGTCTGTAGTGATACGGACTGTATGTGTACATTGCCAGGGTGGATGTTGGAACTCCTATATCCTTTTTGGTCTGGCATGTATGTCCTCCCTTAATGCGGTGTATGTCCCTGTTGGGGTACTTGGTTGAATCCATGCCTCCTTGGAGGTCTTGCCTGTCTATCTGCCCCCAGAGGGGTGTATGCTCTGGCATCCTGTGTCTGTTGTTGCCTTCTCTGCCTGTTCCTCAGGGTCTCTCTATAGGCTAGCAGCTCATCCAATGCGTTCATCAACCTCGGAGTCACTGTCTGTGCTCCTTGCGAGTATGCGGGCCTTATGTTGGTTGTGTGGGCACGATTGTCGTTCCTTTGAGTCATTATTTCATATGGATACCCTTGAGGTTGTGCCTCATAGTAGTACCCCTGTGGAGGTGCCGTGTATTGGGATGGCACTCCTTGTTGCCCCCCTGTCCCTGTGGCTTCCTAGTCAATGGAGTTGGAGCTGTGGAAGCCTCCTCCCTGCTTGTTAGGCTGGGGTGCCTGTGGGGCTACCTGAGGCTCTGGGTGTGCAGGCAGTTTCTCTGGGTTAGGCTGCCTTGCTGGAGGTATAGGCTGTCTCCTTCGCCTATTGCCCCTAGGTGGGCGGTGATGTCTAGATACTAAGCTGTTCGTCATCGCTCTTGTTATTGCCAGGCTTTCTGTTCGAAGCCCACAGACGGTGCCAAGTGTTAGGTTATAAAGTCTAGGTCAACGGGTCGTCAATCTAGAATTTATCTCCCACTAATGAAATGTCGGGTTCAGTGTTCCTAGGGCTAGTCGTTCTAATCCATGCCCTTCTACTCCCTTGGGGTAGTCGTTCTGATATATGTCCTTCTCTTATCTCCTTCTGACCTCCTTTCCTTCTCTCCTTCTGACCTCCTTTCCTTCTCTCCTTCTGACCTCCTGAGGCTTGTCCTTCTGCTCTATGCTCTTCTGCTTCCTTGGCTCTCTTCTCCTTGCCACCCTGCAAGAGGGGCAATACCAGGCACAGAGGGGGGGTGGTGCCTGATGAACCCTCTCCGATGCCTAAGTCAGTACGGTTTTAGAGAGATAAAGCTAGAGAGATGTCAGAGCAAAATTATGCAACTTGCCAAGATGATCAAATGAATAGTGGAGGTGTGGTATTTATAGGCAACGGTGTCATTAAGGTGGCTTAATGACATCGTTAACCTTTAAACACAGTTAATTAACCTTTAAGTACATAATTAAGACCTTAGGATACGGAGAAGGTTGGCGGAAATAAACCGAGTATGGGAGTCCGAGGATGGTGCCGGGGCCCTTGGGGGGGGAGGAAAATCCGACCCCCAAGGGTAGGGGTTGGGTGAGGTCACCCAACCCCTCCTAGGGGGGATAGGGTTGGCCAACCCTATCCCCCCTAGGGGAGATCGGGTCGGCTGACCCGATCTCCCCTAGGGGAGGTCGGGTGTGGCCACCCAACCTCACCTAGGTGAGTTTAACTCGGCCGGACGAGCGCTTCGGCCTCGTCCAGGCCGTTGGTGTTCTCGCGAAGTGTTCGGGTTGAAGTTTTGATTTACAATCATTAACGGGATGATAAAAATAAAACGATTCGGAAGTCAACGGGTTCAAATTGGGCGTATATCCATCAGGATACTTCTTAAAAGAAGTTCGTTGCCTTAGACTAAGTCTAGGCTTGATAATCTCATCTTGAGTCTGATCGTTACTCCCAGTTGGAATAATGCTTCTTTTCAGAGCATTAATCCCACTGGGAACAATGGCGGTGCTAGAACTTTTGGTCTACAACTTTCTTAGAATGACCTCTTGGTCTCAGGATTTTTTCTCCGAGATTTATCCTTTGATCACTAGGATCTGGAATCAAGTTAGTCATTTCCTCCCACTAGGAATAATGGGCAGTTGCGACGACTATTGGATTTTCATTCAATGGTTCAGCATTATGATTATCAGGTCCGACTTGATTCGCATTAACATTTAGTGATGATTATGTGAGGGGGAGTGAGCCCTCCCACTGGATTTATTATGAGGACATTTCCATCATCATTTACCATGTCATTCACTAGTGCATTCACTAATGCATTCACTAATGCTATATCATTCTCCCACTCGAAGTAAGCGGGACCTGAGAATCTCCGTTATCCATTTTAATCCGATCAGTACTTTAGTTCGTTTCGTTCCGCAAAGTATTGGAAGTCCATCCTCAAATGTCTATAATGTGTTATGTTCGACCACGTTACCATTAATCCAAGCTAATCTTAAACTTGTATTCTTTAAGAGTAGACCGTACTCTTGATAAATACATGTTTAATGTGCAAATTGATGTTGTTTTATGATAAGGTTTCACCCGTATCATTTCTTAGCTTTTAAGGTAACGCTCCAACCGATTTTATTGGAACATAGTGTTACATTAATATGAATCAACTTAATTTCATTCTGTAGGAACAATTAATGTTGAATTCTAACATAATGTAATTTTAAACTATGTTTCTCGAAGTATTTAATAATATGATTGCTTAGCCAAACTTATCGTTAAAGGCTTATGATGGGAGAGTCATTTTATTGACTTCTTCCTTTCATTTATTAACTCATACAGAGACTTATCCAACTCATGGACTATGCATTTGAGCTTCTTCTTAATTCTATAGTTGATGTACTACTCGATCGTAGTAGCATTAAAGCGTACTTCTAACCATGGTAGTCATCAATGGGTTATTTCCAAGGAATCATAAACGAAAATTAGCATTCATACTTTAAAACACTTCATTATTAAATTTGTACTTTAAAACGATGTGTTCCGTCTTTCGAGGTACACGCGCGTACGGCGCAGAAAACCAGTTTTATCCAGTGGTTTTGAATCGTTTCATTTTCAAAATTTAATATCAAATCGGTTTTTCATGCACATTAACCGGGGAATTTATCATTTAATGGAGTACTCAATAGCAAATAAGGATGTATTAGCAATGTGTTGAATAACGTTAATAATAAGATTAAAACGAACGATGATAAATTCAATACTCAACTTAAGTATTCTCGAATAGTTAGGAAAAATAATATGATCCTTTACAGAACTTATTTGAGAGTATCTTAATATATAAGTCAAGAATTTTTAGCAACTTTAAAGATAAAATATCTCATTCTATCTTTATTCTACTGGGGCATCCTTGATCAGGTCGTTGCTTCTGTTTCTCGGTTCTGTAATTCAAAATGAAAATGAATAACTCTCGAGTGTTTAGAAGCGGAAGAGAATGAATGATTTTCATCATCTTTTCTCTTTGCGTACCTTAGGAGGATTGGTACAGGCAGCAACCGGGTGTCCTTTTACACCACACCTAAAACACGTTTGAGTTTATTCTTTTCGTGTTTGTTTAGCTTGCCTTTTCTTGCCACCAGTTTGTTTGCGTTTAAACTTCTTCTGGGTTTTGTTTGCCACAAACTTCTCAGTTTTATTCTGAGGACTTTTTCCCTTTCTCTAGCGCTTCCCATTTCGTTCGGCTGGCACGGAGGATGCAATATGCATTTCAGACCTAGACTTTTTAGCCATGAGTCTATCCTCCTCTAGCTAAAGATGAACTTGCACCTTCTCGATGGTGTCGAGATGGGTGGCATGGGTAAGGCTTATTTTCATGATGCTCCAAGAGTCGGGCAAAGAACGGATCATGTAATTGATCTGTTGTTCCTCAGAGATTTTCACCCGCTTCCTTGAGTTCAGCGATCAAATTACACACATGCATAACATGATCCTTCATCGTATGCTTGAGATTCATTTTATAGGAGTCAAGAGCGATGTTTAACGATCGCTTTTGGGCTATGGTGTAAACACCGAATGTTGCCTTAAGACCATCCCAGAGGTGTTTGGCAGTTCCCAAATGATCAAACCTATAGAGAATCTCATCTTCCAGCATAGATACAAGGTGGAATGAACTTCATGATCCTTGACATCCCATTCATCATAGAATTTCTTTTGCTCTTCCGTGAGGTCTCCCTCAGGCCTAGTCTGTTTTGTGGTCAAATGATCCAGTCCTCTTATTTCAGAAATTATCATCTTAACTCGTTTATTCCATATCTTATAATTACTACTATTCAACCTTATTCCCTTGTTCAACTGGGAAATGACATTGCTAGTTGCAGCCATCGATACTAACACATTGATAATTATGCAAAGTTAGGGAGACAATAACATTTTGACAGAATTGCAAACATCGGATTATCTATTAAGATGGAATACGACGAATAGTGATCCTTCAGTCTCTAAACCAAACCGACCGCCAGTAAACCGAGGGAAGGGGGTGTTGTGAAAGAGTTCACACCATTGTCGTCTTCAATCCAATAGACCAGTCTTTTGAAAACGGTTATTATTTTGCAAATTACCGCAACGGGAATTTTCAAATAAGCATACCGGATCTTGGCTTTCCCATGGCCCTTTTTGATTTTGTAAAAATTATCCGATAATTTACGCATGCATAATACTATATCACGCCATAAACATCAAACAAACCAAAACAACATGCTTACGCGTTGATGGGTTTCGCTATAGCCGTTAGGCCCTTTAACGACGAGTAAACGGTGAATAGGCCCACTGGGCCCTAAAAGAGGTCAAGAAGACCAACGCGAAGGGTCCTGACAAGAGGGGTCCCGATGGTGAAGGGTCCCGACAAGGTCGGTCCCGATATGCGAGCTGGACGCTCCCGATGAGATGCCTTTAAGTAGGCCCCGATAATATGCCTTTAAGTAGGCCCCGATGATATGCCTTTGAGTAGGCCCCGATATTGAATCCCCGAGAATGTTGGCCCTGTCACGATGACGAGGGGCCCCGAGCGATGGTCTAATGAGATAACTCTGGAGTCCCCGATGTTGGTCGGGACTTGCTATCAGAGGTTGAGGCCGAGAAAAACGCCCACTATCAGAGTAGTGGGGGAGTGGCCCGAGATAAGCGAAACGTGGGCAACTGGCCGAGATAAGCGGAACGTGGCCGAGATAAGCGGAACGTGGGCTAACTGCCCTGGCGGTTCATCAGGTAACTGGGGTAACTCCTCTCCTATATAAAGGAAGAAGTTACCTCAGATCACAGATACGCACTTACATACTGATACTTTTGCTTGCCTTGCCTGCCACGAGATTCTCATTTAAGCATCGGAGAGGGATTCTGGGTCACCGCCCGGTCTATTCCCTTCTTGCCGGATTACGTGGAGCGAAGGATTTCAGATTTCCGTCAAAGACCGTACCGGAGTTCCAACCGTGATCCAACATTGGCGCCGTCTGTGGGAAGCGTAACGAAAAGCAAAAATGACTTCTACTCGTTCAATGGCGGCTGGCAAGCAGAAAAAACAAGGACAGTCTGGTGGTTCCCGTCACCCTGCTGGAACTCTGAATTCAGGGCCGCCAGAGCGTGTTGTGGACCAAAATCTCCCTGCTGAGGTTTCCCGAACAGGGGGCACAATGAAGTTCCTGAGGATACTGCTCGACACCAAGAGAATAGGGAGGAGGATGCTCCTCCAAACGCGGACCTGACGAAGGCTGTGGCGGATGCCATGCCAATGTTCTTGGAGGCCATGGAGGCTCTCCTAGAGCGGAGAGAGGCTGCCAAGAGGAAGGAGGAGGAGCCTCCGCCTTCGCCGAGGGAGGTTCAGAATTTGCCGGAGGCCAACCCAGAAACCGACCTGATGCACGGCGTGGCTGAGAAGGCTGTGTGGAACATGGAGGCGCTGCAGACGAGGGTGAAGCAGCAAATCGACGTGCAGGAGTCGAAAATAGCTGCCGGAGAGCTTGATCCTCCGAAGTCAAATAAGGGGAAGCAGTCGTTCAAACCATTGGACGACCATAAGTGGAAGGATAAATCCGAGGGCAGTCGGAGTCGAGGCCGCTCTGATTGAAGGGAGGACAGGCGTCCCCCGAGGAAGGACAAGCGGGAGGATCATCACATTCTTCTCAATAGTTCTATGGCTTCCCTGTTGGCGGTGATGGATCGACAGGGTATCTCCAGGTACCCCCCGAAGAAGGAAGGAGAATTTTTGGGAGCCCGCACCGATCGTTACTGTCGGTTCCACTGCGCCAGCGGTCACGACACTAACCATTGTCGGGAGTTGAAGAAGGAGATCGAAAAGCTGATCCAGAAGGGGAAGCTTAAGGAGTTTGTGGCTGAGAGACGGTGTCGATCCCGCTCCCGATCTCGATCGCGGTCCCGATCCCGCGATAGGTCCCCAAGGAAGAAGAAGTCCGAGCCGGAGTCTTCTGGTGTCCGTAAGGAGAAGCGGGGCACCATTAATGTGATTCATGGAGGATTGGTAGCAGGAGGTGATACTACAGCCTCTCGGGAGGTCTATGCCTCTAGAATTTCCGTTGCTGTGGTGCTGGGCAAGAGGTCCCGATCCTGGACCGCGAAGGAAGAGATGGTGATTTCCTTTTCAGCGGAGGACCTGGTAGGTGTGGAGACTCCACACGGTGATGCTTTGGTCGTGACCCTGGACGTGGATGGGTACGAGATGAAGCGAATTTTGATCGACGGAGGGAGCTCCTCCGATATTCTGTTTATGGATGCGCTGGAGGCCATGGGGAAAACGAAGAAGGACCTGAAGCAGGTGAACATCCCGATGGTTGGATTCTCTAGTTTTACCTCCTATCCGCTGGGAATGATCACCTTACCAGTGGAGTTCGGTAGTGGGTGGAAAGCGGAGAGGAGGAATGTGGAGTTCGTGGTGGTTGAGTCCGCGGGGGCCTATAATGCGATTATCGGGAGAACTACCATCAACCCGCTTATGGCAGTTGCCTCGACTGTTCACCAGAAGATGAAGTTCCCGATTGACCACGGAATCGGGGAGGTCAAGGGCGACCAGGTGGCTTCCAGGAAGTGCTATGTTAATGCCACCCGAAGGAGAAGACGGGAGGCTATGACTATCCTCCAGACTGATGCTGATCCCAGCGAGGAGTTTGGGCGTCCCGCCCCTATGGAGGATTTGAAGGAGGTCGAGATTGATGGACCTCAGAGGAAAGTGAAAATTGGGTCCGCTTTAACTGAAGAGACGGCCCGAGAATTGATCGACCTGCTGAAGGAGTTCAAAGAACTGTTTGCCTGGTCTCCGAGTGACATGCCAGGAATCAGCCCCGATGTGATTGTGCATGAGTTGAAGATTGATCCCGCGATCAAGCCTATCGCGCAGAAAAGGCGTCTGATGGGCGCAGACAAGAGGATCGCGATCCAGCAGGAGGTGGGCAGGTTGCTCGATGCTGGATTTATCAAGGAGCTCCGATTCCAGACTTGGGTCGCCAACCCGGTTCTGGTGAAGAAGAGCAATGGGAAATGGCGGATGTGTGTTGATTTCCGCAACTTGAATAAGGCTTGCCCGAAGGATTGTTACCCGCTTCCGAGGATCGACCAGTTGGTGGATGCTACGTCGGGACATGAATTGCTGAGCTTCATGGATGCTTACTCTGGCTATAATCAGATCAAGATGGCTAAGGAGGATGCCCCCCACACTGCCTTTTATGCTGATAGTGACATCTATCACTACGATGTCATGCCCTTTGGATTGATTAATGCCGGGGCAACTTATCAAAGGATGGTGAACAAGCTGTTCGGGGACATGCTGGGAAAAACCATGGAGGCTTACGTGGACGATATGCTGGTAAAATCTCGACAGGCCGAACATCATGTAAGCAACTTGACGGTGGCGTTTGAGCGGATGAGGCTTCATCAAGTTCGTTTGAACCCAGCTAAGTGCGCCTTTGGAGTGCACTCGGGGAAGTTTTTGGGCTTTATGGTAAGCCAGAGGGGAATTGAGGTGAATCCTGAGAAGCTGAGGGCAATCGAGGAGATACAGTCTCCGACAAATCATCAGGAGGTGCAAGTGCTGAATGGCCGACTACCTGCAATGAATCGCTTCCTGTCTAAGGCAAGCGACCTATCCATGCCATTTTTTGAAGTGTTGAGGGCCAATAAGAAGTTTGAGTGGACTGCCAAGTGTGAAGAGGAATTCTAGGCACTCAAGCAGCACCTCCGCACCCTCCCACCATTGGCGAAACCGATCCCAGGCGAGCCGCTCTATCTATATTTGGCTGTTTCTGAATTTGCTGTTAGTTCTGTCTTAGTGAAAGTTGTAGAGGGTAGCCAAGTCCCCGCCTATTATGTAAGCAAGGCACTCGCCAAATCTGATATGAATTATCCCGCCGTTGTGAAGTATCTCTATGTGTTGATTGTTACTGCTCGGAAGCTGAGGCCTTACTTCCACGCGCATGAGATTACCGTTTTGACGAATCAGCCATTAAAGCATTTTTTGAACCGACCTGATGCGTCGGGGAGATTAGTGAAATGGGCAGTCGAGCTTAGTGAGTTACGCATTCACTTTGCTTCGAGAACGGCTATTAAGGGTCAGGCGTTGGCGGATTTCATAGCAGAGTCTACAGCCCCCGATCTAGAAAAAGCGGGTCCTGTAGAGGGGGCAACCATAGAGGTCCCGATAGCAGAGCAACCAGAAATGGCAGAGCAATCAGAACAGCCAAATGAGGAAAATACTTGGGAAATGTACATTGATGGCTCTTCGAGTTCAGACGGATCAGGAGCAGGGTTCGTATTGATACCACCAGGCGGAGGCGAGCCCCTTCGATATGCTTTGGCCTTAACGTTTAGGGCCACCAACAATGAAGCTTAGTATGAGGCTCTTATCACAGGCCTCAAAATTGCCAAAGGTACGGGAGTTGGTCACTTAAGGGTGACATGTGACGCTGGCCTGATTGTGAATCAAGTCCAAGGACGATATGAGGCAAAGAGCCCGATGATGAGAAAGTACCTTCGTGAGGTGCAAGTCTTGAAGGAGAGTTTCAAAAGTTTCGATATTGAGACAATCCCGAGGGAGGAAAACGCGGAAGCGGATGCCTTGAGCAAATTTACCTTGGGGGCACCCCTCGAGGAAAATCGGAAGGTGCACTTCTTGGAGAAGGTGATCTTGTCAACCACCGATCCATCGGAGGTGTGTGCCATTGAAGCAGGATCGGAGGAGGAGCCCACTTGGATGACCCCAATAGCCGCGTACCTGACCACGGGGGCAGTCCCCGATGATGAAGTAGTAGCTGACAGGATACGCCAGATCGCGGTTAATTACGTGGTGGTGGACAATCAGCTATACAAAATAGGGGTGGTTCTCAACTCCTTACTTGAAATGTGTGGCTGAGCCCGATACAGGTCGGATCCTTAGGGAGGTGCACGAAGGATATTTGGCCTGTCACGAAGGTGCCCGATCCATCGTGAGGAAGGTGTTGAACCTGGGTTATTACTGGCCCTCGATGAACAAGGAAGCAACGATGCTAGTCCGATCCTGTGAGGCTTGCCAGAAGTACGCCCCAAATATCGTGGCTCCAGCTGCCGACCTGACATCCATCAAGAGTGCTTGGCCCTTCGCGCAGTGGGGAATCGACTTGGTGGGACCCCTTCCAGTTGCAAAAGGTCAGTGTCGATATTTAGTCGTGGCTATTGATTATTTTTCGAAATGGATAGAAGCCAAGGCGTTGGCCAAGACAACGGGGAGCCATATCCTCAAATTCCTCCAAACCCACATCATATCTCGATAAATGATCCCCAAGATGGTGATCAGCGATAACGGCCCTCCGTTTAACGGGGCCCAATGGAAGGAGTACTTGGAGGAACTGAAAATCGAGCATCGGACAGCCTCTGTCCATCATGCTCAAACCAATGGATAGATGGAGTCAGCCAACAAGACCGTGATGGATGGCCTGAAGAAGAGGGTCCATGCCTTAAAGGGCAAATGGCTGGACGAGCTGGAAAATGTGCCTTGGGCTGTTAGAACAACACCTAAACGATCAACTAGGGAGACTCCATTTGACCTTGTTTACGGCACGGAGGCAGTTGCTCCCATTGAAATAGCTGTGGCATACCATCGGACGAGGTATTATGAACCTATGTCAAATGATGAAATGAGGCGTCTGGACTTGGACTTGGTCGAAGAGAAGAGGCGGAGTGCCGAGGAGGCCCAGGCCCGGATGCGCTTGGCAACGGCCCGATATTACAATCGACGAGTCAAGTCTCGACAGTTCTTTATCGGGAAACTGGTCTGGCGTCGGAACGAATTCACCCTTTTGGACCGGATCAACAAGATGTCACCAAAATGGGAAGGACCTTATAAGGTCGTGGGGATGCCAGCTCGAAACGCGTACAAGTTGGAGGACCCCGATGGCAATGTATTGAAGCATTCTTTTAGTGGCGAACACTTAAAGAAATGTCATGCTTGATGTAAAGTCGCCTTAAGTGGTGCACGATGTAAAGTCGCCTTAAGTGGTGCACGGTGTAAAGTCGCCTTAACTGGTGCACGATGTAAAGTCGCCTTAAGTGGTGCAAGTTATTAAGACGCCTTAAGTGGTGCACGGTGTAAAGTCGCCTTAAGTGGTGCAAGTTATTAAGACGCCTTAAGTGGTGCACGATGTAAAGTCGCCTTAAGTGGTGCAAGTTATTAAGACGCCTTAAGTGGTGCACGGTGTAAAGTAGCCTTAAGTGGTGCACGATGTAAAGTCGCCTTAAGTGGTGCAAGTTATTAAGACGCCTTAAGTGGTGCACGGTGTAAAGTCGCCTTAAGTGGTGCACGATGAAAAGTCGCCTTAAGTGGTGCACGGTGTAAAGTCGCCTTAAGTGGTGCAAGTTATTAAGACGCCTTAAGTGGTGCACGATGTAAAGTCGCCTTAAGTGGTGCAAGTTATTAAGACGCCTTAAGTGGTGCACGGTGTAAAGTCGCCTTAAGTGGTGCACGACGTAAAGCCGCCTTAAGTGGTGCCCGATGTAAAGTCGCCTTAAGTGGCGCAAGTTATTAAGACGCCTTAAGTGGTGCACGACGTAAAGCCGCCTTAAGTGGTGCCCGATGTAAAGTCGCCTTAAGTGGTGCAAGTTATTAAGACGCCTTAAGTGGTGCACGATGTAAAGTCGCCTTAAGTGGTGCAAGTTGTTATGTCGCCTTAAGTGGTGCACGATGTAAAGTCGCCTTAAGTGGTGCACGATGTAAAGTCGCCTTAAGTGGTGCACGATATTAAGTCGCCTTCAGTGGTGCAAATTGTTTATCGAAGTCGCCTTAAGTAGCACGATTAAATCGCCTTAAAGTGGCACGATTAAATCGCCTTAAGTGGTGTGGGTAAATCACCTTAGGTGGTGCAGCGATAATCGGAACCAAAGGAGATTGGTATTATAAAGATCCAAGAGGTTCACAACAACAGAAGAAAATTACAAGGATTCGAAAATAAAGCGATTAAAACTTGATCCTTGGCAGCGTTGAGGGGAGCAGGGTCCACGAGGTCTGAGGCAGAAGGCTCCGCAGCAAGATGATCGGATCCTAGAAGATTGGCCGCGGGAGGATCGGACTCTTGGAGGTCAGCCGGTGAAGAGTCGATTATCGAGGAATATTGGAGGAGGAGATCCGCTTCAAAAGATTTTTCGAGAAGTCGAAAGCCTCCGATGCCGATATCGGGAGGTCTGGAACTGGAAGACACGACGAACTATAAGTCCCTCATGTCTTGGGGGCAAATGATGGGTTTCGCTATAGCCGTTAGGCCCTTTAACGACGAGTAAACGGTGAATAGGCCCACTGGGCCCTAAAAGAGGTCAAGAAGACCAACGCGAAGGGTCCCGACAAGAGGGGTCCCGATGGTGAAGGGTCCCGACAAGGTCGGTCCCGATATGCGAGCTGGACGCTCCCGATCAGATGCCTTTAAATAGGCCCCGATGATATGCCTTTAAGTAGGCCCCGATGATATGCCTTTGAGTAGGCCCCGATATTGAATCCCCGAGAATGTTGGCCCTGTCACGATGACGAGGGGCCCTGAGCGGTGACCTAATGAGATAACTCTGGAGTCCCCGATGTTGGTCGGGACTTGCTATCAGAGGTTGAGGCCGAGAAACACGCCCACTATCAGAGTAGTGGGGGAGTGGCCCGAGATAAGCGGAACGTGGGCAACTGCCCGAGATAAGCGGAACGTGGCCGAGATAAGCGGAACGTGGGCTAACTGCCCTGGCGGTTCATCAGGTAACTGGGGTAACTCCTCTCCTATATAAAGGAAGAAGTTACCTCAAATCACAGATACGCACTTACATACTGATACTTTTGCTTGCCTTGCCTGCCACGAGATTCTCATTTAAGCATCGGAGAGGTATTCTGGGTCACCACCTGGTCTATTCCCTTCTTGCCGGATTACGTGGAGCGAAGGATTTCAGATTTCCGTCAAAGACCGTACCGGAGTTCCAACCGTGATCCAACACGTGTCATGCGTCTAATGTTCCTTATCATACATAATTCTACTTAAAGTAAATTACCACATGCTTTCATTCATGAACATTCTAGCATACGTGTCAAAACATGCAACTTCCGCATACATCATGCATAATAGGCGACTGGTATTTTCAGTTTTAAAAACGTTTTAAAATATTAGGGGCTTGTTGGATCACGGTTGGAACTCCGGTACGTTCTTGACGGGAAGTCCGAACTCCTTCGCTCCAAGCAATCCTGCAAGAAGGGAATAGACCGGGCGGTGACCCTGAATCCCTCTCCGATGCTTAAATGAGTATCTCGATGCAGGCAAGCAAGTATCAGTATGTAAGTGAACGTAACAATCCTGAGGTAACTCCTTCCTTTATATAGGGGAGGGGTTACCTCAGTTACCTGTTGAGATAAACGCCACGTTCCGTGTATCTCGGCCAGTAGCCCACGTTCCGTCTTTTCAGGCCACTTTCCCACTACGCTGGTAGTGGGCGTGTTTCTCGGCCTCGTCTTCTGGTGGCAAGTCCCGACGGATGTCGGGGACTCCAGGGTTATCTCCTTTGGTCACCGCTCGGGGCCCCTCGTCATCGGGACAGGGCCAATATTCTCAGGGATTCAGTATCGGGGCCTACTCAAAGGCATATCGTCGGGGCCTACTCAAAGGCATATCATCGGGGCCTACTTAAAGGCATATCATCGGGGCCTACTTAAAGGCATATCATCGGGAGCGTCCAGCTCCTATGTCGGGACCGACCTTGTCGGGACTTCCCGTATTGGCCCTCCAGGCCTCTTTCGGAGCCCAATGGGCCTATTTGGCCGTTTACTCGTCGTCAATGGGCCTAACTGCTACGTCGAAACCCATCATTTGCCCCCCAAGACATGAGGGACTTATAGTTCGTCGTGTCTTCCAGTTCCGGACCTCCCGATATCGGCATCGGAGGCTTTCGATTTTTCGGGAAATCTTTTGAAGCAGATCTCCTCCTCCAAGATTCCCCGATATTCAGAGGATAACCACCGAATCCGAAAAGATTTCTCGGTCACTCAACTATTAAATGCAGCAGGTGACGAAGCGACGGCTTGGGTACCCGTGCCTGTTTTTTCTAACAAAGCACTTTCTAGCCGTTTTGTCTCTAGTGTTTCGACGATTCAGGTTGAGGCGTTTTATCTTCAACGGTCCAGATTGCAACGTCTCTTTGGCTTTCCTCTCTCCTATAAAACCCCAAATCTTGGCACTATTCAGTTCTCCTATACCGTTTCATTCTCTGTGTTTTCAAAAGCTCAAGCTCTCCTTTCTATTTCTGATCAACACTCCGGCGACCAGGATCTCCGACCATCAAGATCATCCTTTCTTCGCCGATTCAACATGTCTGGTAAGATTTCCTCTTTCGATTCCGAAAAAACTTGTTAGCATAGTTTTTCTTTTTATTTCAATCATCTTACCCGGACTTTTGCGGAAATCAACTGTGCCCTTTCTTGTCATGATCCTTTTCCAGACGGTGAATCCAGTTCCGGGGGGAGGAAGCCCTTCAAGTTCGATTATGCTTGTAATGAGATTTCAGACACCGCCTATGATGCAACTCTCCGGGAGGGGTGCATTGCTTCCACCTAGGAGCCTCGCTTCCCTTTTCCTTGGCATCGCGTCCCGGGTGACCCTGTGGTCACTCGTCCCCGGGAAAGGGAGGTATTTGTCTCCACCGGGCAAATATCGGCAGGGATCAGATTCCCCTTCTGTGGGAATTTAGTCGAGATGTGTGAATATTATAAAACACATCCGACTACTTTTTCCCCCTACGCCATCCGCGTGTGGAATGCCTTCCTTGTTCTATGTTTTCGCCAACAGTTGACCTACAGCCTCCGACTTTTTCGGACCTTCTACGGGATGAAATGCAATGATGCCGGGGTCTGTGCCTTCTACCCGCAGATGCCTAAGTGGAGCAAGGCGCAGCTTTCCCGATACAGCTGGAATGGCGACACCTGGAAGGTCGCCAAAGTTCGGGGGCTTATCACCGACTCGGGGCCCGACAACAGTGGCTGGAAGAGGAACTACTTCTTCATTCGGAACAGCTCCATTCTGTGGCCCCGATGGGAGGTTGGGGCAGACCCTCCTCCCGCTCTTCACACTTACTCCGAGGAGGATTTCCAGATTCTCCAGTGCGTCCAACTTTATCGGTGGGGGGATTCTTTCGCTCCCCTCGATGCCAACTCCATCGGGAGCGGGACCTGGTTCTGACCGGGATCCGACTCCTTGATGTCGTCTCCGGGGGTCAACTCTTCGATGGCCCTTCCAACCTCGTTCCTTGGGTAATATTCTAACTGCACTTTCGTTTTCGTCTTTGCAGCTAAGAGGGTATCGTTGCTGACCAATCTCGTGCTTAAGCAGGCGGAGACCGATGCTGTCCAACGCCCCGCGAGGAAGAGGAAGTCTTCAAAGAGGGCCGCCTCCTCTTCGGCACCTCCCACTTCGGAGCAGATCAAGCGGGCTCGGGTGGAGAAGATGGAGCAGATCTTCAACACCAAGACTCCCGAGGAAGGTAAACAGCTCCGCTTAGCAATTCGATTATACAGGAGGCGTATTCCTGAGGAGTTAATCCCCTCCGATAAGGGAGCCAAGATTGAAGGGATAAAACGCATCCTGCAAGGAGAAACTCCCCGCATCCTCAAAGCGGGTTACTACAATTATTACGGGAAGGACCAGTATCTCTCCCATCGCGTTATTTGGTGTAAAGATCCTGATCAACTTCCTGATTTTCTTTCTGAAGCTTCTCGTCCTCCAGCTGCAGGTCAAACGGGCGCTAGAGCTTCGGTGGAGGTGCCACCCTCCGACGCCCAGGTCAGAGAGCCCCTCCTTTCTCTTCCAGCCCCAGGAGGATCGGGGACTGAAGACGCCCCGACGGACGGTCAGTTCCGTCAGGTGGTTGATCTGGACGTCTCTCACTCTTCTGAGGAGGCAAGCGAGTCAGCCCCTGATTCGTCGTCGAGGGGTGACGCAGACCCTGCTGGAGCCGACTCCCGAAGGGCTGCCCCCATCTTCTCCAGCACAACAGCTTTCGCCGGTCTTGAGCCTGACTCCCGAAGGGACGACGGGTTCTCATGGCGGCTCGGAGGTCCGCACCTCCGACACTCAAGGCGTCGTTTCCCCTCTCCCCTTAGATGGGAGCTTCTACCAGCTGTACTCCCCCGACCAGGCGGCGGCTCCCTGGACCCCGATCGAGTCATTGCGGGAGGTCCCGCTGCGTCCGGACAATATATCACCGGAACTGGGTCTGCATCTGCTGGCAGGTTTAGTTCCGCCATCTCTGAATCTTCCGCTTTCCTTGGCTCGGGAGGACATCCACGAGGACCTTCGCAGCATGGCCGTTCGCCACGTGGAGGTAAGACTTCCTGTTTTTACACTTACTATATAAGGCAAAATATTCTCGTGTACTGACTTCTTCCTTTCTCTTCCACAGGAAACAGCGGACCGGCACCGCTGCTTTGGGTACATCTTGGCCTTGGAGGAGGCCCTGGAGCAGGAGCGAGGCAAGGCGGCCCCCGCGGTCTTGGCCAAGCTCAAGGAGGATCTGGCCGCCTCCGAATCGTCGAGGGGAAAGTTGGTTAAGGAGCAGGCCCTCCTTAACCAGAAGACTCGGGACCTCCTGAGGCAGGTCCACGAATTTGAGCGGCTGCTGAAGCAGGAGCGACAAAGGCTCCAGGAAGAACAACAGGGGCGCGTGGAGGATCGGGACAGGCTTGTCCTTGAGAAGAAGGCCCTTGAGGATGCCAAGGCGGGGCTGGAGGCTGAGTAAGTCCTTTTCGCCAATCGGTCTCAACAGATGGAGCGGGAGCTCGCTGAGTTTCCCACCAAGCTGGCCGAGGCTGAGGCCAAGGGACGGGAAGATTATCGGGGCTCCGAGGCTTTCCAAGTGGATGCGGTGAAGTTCTGTACGGCGGAGGTGGAGACCACCTTGCTCAATGCTGTCGAGGAACTCCATCTGGAGTATGGTGGTGCCATCGACTTCACCTAGTCTCAGACTCTCGCCCCCTTCGTGGAGAGGTATTTCAACCTTTCCGAGGAGAGCGACGGGGCCAACACCCCCGAGGGGACTGCGGGTGCTGAAGGCACGGTGGAGCCTCCAAGTGCAGACCTCCCGACAACTGATCCCCTGATTATCGACCCTTTACTGGCTGACCTCCAAGAGTCCGATCCTCCCGCGGCCAATCTTCCACGATCCGATCCTCCAACCGCGGAGCCTTCTGCCACAGACCTCGTGGACCCTGCTCCCCTCGACGCTGCCAAGGATCAAGCTTAATCGCTTTATTTTCGAATCCTTGTAATTTCCTTCTGTTGTCGTGAACCTCTTGGATCTTTATAATATCAATCTCCTTTAGTTCCGATTATCGCTGCACCACCTAAGGTTAATTAACCATGCCACTTAAGGCGATTCGATCATACCACTTAAAGTGATTGCGTCACTTAAGACATTTTACCCACACCACTTAAGGCGATTTAATCGTGCCACTCAAGGCGAAACCACGCCACTTAAGGCGATTTAATTGTGCAACTTAAGGCGAAACCACGCCACTTAAGGCGATTTAATCACACCACTTAAGGAGATTTAGCTACACCACTTAAGGCGATTTGATCATACTTGCACCACTGAAGGCGACTTCGATAAACATCTTGCACCACTGAAGGCGACTTAATAAACAACTCGCACCACTGAAGGTGACTTAATAACTTGCACCACTTAAGGCGACTTAATAACTTGCACCGCTTAAGGCGACTTAACAACTTGCACCACTGAAGGCGACTTAACAACTCGCACCACTTAAGGCGACTTAACAACTTGCACCACTTAAGGCGACTTAACAACTCGCACCACTTAAGGCGACTTAACAACTTGCACCACTTAAGGCGACTTAACAACTCGCACCACTTAAGGCGACTTAACAACATGCACCACTTAAGGCGACTTAACAACTTGCACCACTTAAGGAGACTTAACATCAAGCATCACATTTCTTCAAGTGTTCGCCACTAAAAGAATGCTTCAACACATTGCCATCGAGGTCTTCCAACTTATACGCGTTTCGAGCTGGCATCCCCACGACCTTATAAGGTCCTTCCCATTTTGGTGACATCTTGTTGATCTGATCCAAAAGGGTAAATTCGTTCCGACGCCAGACCAGTTCCCCGACAAAGAACTGTCGAGACTTGACTCGTCGATTATAATATCGGGTCGTTGCCAAGTGCATCCGAGCCTGGGCCTCCTCGGCACTCCGCCTCTTCTCTTCGACCAAGTCCATGTCCAGACGCCTCATTTCATCATTCGACAGAGGTTCGTAATACCTCGTCCGATGGGATGCCACAACTATTTCAATGGGAGCAACTGCCTCCGTGCCGTAAACAAGGCCAAACGGAGTCTCCCCAGTTGATCGTTTGGGTGTTGTTCTAATAGCCCAAAGCACATTTTCTAGCTCGTCCAGCCATTTTCCCTTCAAGGCATGGACCCTCTTCTTCAGGCCATCCATCACGATCTTGTTGGCTGACTCCACCTGTCCATTGGTTTGAGCATGATGGACAGAGGCTGTCCGATGCTCAATTTTCAGTTCCTCCAAGTACTCCTTCTAGTGGGCCTCGTTAAACGGAGGGCCGTTATCGCTGATCACCACCTTGGGTATCCCGTATCGGGATATGATATGGGTCTGGAGGAATTTGAGGATATGGTTCCCCGTTGTCTTGGCCAATGCCCTTGCTTCTATCCATTTCGAAAAATAATCAATAGCCACAATTAAATATCGGCACTGGCCTTTTGCAACTGGAAGGGGTCCCACCAAATCAATTCCCCGTTGTGCGAAGGGCCAAGCACTCTAGATGGACGTCAGATCGGCAGCTAGAGTCACGATACTTGGGCGTACCTCCAGCAAGCGTCACAGGATCGGACTAGCACTGCTGCTTCCTTGTTGGACATCATGATCTGATTGTAGCCGGGGCAAGCATCCATAAAGCTCATCAACTCATGTTCCGAGGTGGCATCCACCAAATGGTCGATCCTCGGGAGCGGATAGCAATCCCTCAGGTATGCTGTGTTCGGGTCGCGGAAATCAACACACCTCCGCCATTTGCCGTTGCTCTTCTTCACCAGGACCGGGTTGGCGACCCAGGTCTGGAATCAGAGCTCCTTATAAAATCCAGCATCGTGCAACCTGCCCACCTCTTGCTGGGTCGCGATCTTCTTGTCGGCACCCATCGGGCGCCTTCTCCGTGCAATCGGCTCGATCGCGGGGTCGATCTTCAGCTCATAAGTAATCATATCGGGGCTGATTCCTGGCATGTCACTCGGGGACCAGGCAAACAGCTCCTTAAACCCCTTCAATAAATCAATCAGTTCTTGGGCCGTCTTTTCGGACAGCGCGGACCCGATCTTTACCTTCCTCTGAGGTCCACCGATCTCGACCTCCTTCAAATCCTCTATTGGGGCGGGACGCCCAAACTCCTCTCTGGGATCAGCATCAGCCTGAAAGATAGTCATAGCCTCCCGATTCCTCCTTCGAGTGGCATTGACATAGCACTTCCTGGAGGCTACCTGATCACCTTGGACCTCCCCGACTCCGTGGTCAGTCGGGAACTTCATCTTCTGATGGACAGTGGAGGCAATTGCCCCCAACGGGTTGATAGTGGTCCTCCCGATAATTGCGTTGTAAGTCCCCGCGGACTCAACCACCACGAATTCCACGTTCCTCTTCTCTGGCTTCCAACCACTACCGAACTCGACCGGTAAGTTAATCATCCCTATCGGGTAAGAGGTAGACCTAGAAAATCCGACCATCGGGAAGTCCGCCGGCTTCAAATCCTTCTTTGTTTTTCCCATGGCCCTTAGCGCATCCATGAACAAAATGTCGGAGGAGCTCCCTCCATCAATTAAGATCCGCTTCATCTCGTACCCATCTACGTTCAGGGTGACGACCATAGCGTCATCGTGCGGGGTCTCCACTCCTATCAGGTCCTCCGCTGAGAAGGGAATCACCATCTCTTGCTTCGGAGTCCAAGTTCGAGCCCGCTTGCCTAGCACCACAACGATAGGAATCCGAGAAGCATAGACCTCCCGAGGTGCCGTGGTATCTCCTCCTGCAGAAAGTCCCCCATTTATCACATTAATGGTTCCCTGCTTCTCCTTGCGGGCATTGGAAGACTCAGGCTTATCCTTCTTCGGGGATCGACCGCGGGATCGGGAACAGGACCGCGATCGGGACCGGGAACGGGATCGACTCCGTTGCCCAGCCACAAATTCCTTGAGCTTCCCCTTCTGGATAAGCTTCTCAATTTCCTTCTTCAGCTCCCGACAATGGTCAGTGTCGTGACCGTTGGCGCGATGGAAACGACAATACCGATCAACGCGGTCTCCCATGAACTCTCCATCCTTCTTCGGGGGGTACTTGGCGATACCCTGCCGGTGCATCACCGCTAACACAGCACCCATGGAGCAAATGAGAGGAGTGTAAAGGTCCTCCCACTTGTCCGACTTCGAAGGACGCTTGTCCTCCCTCCGATCGGAGCGGCCTCGACCCCGACTGTTCTCGGGTTTGTCTTTCCTCCTGCGATCATCTGATTGCTTCCCCTTGTTCGACTTCGGAGGATCGAGGTCTCCGGCAGCTATCTTCGACTCCTGCACGTCGATTTGCTGCTTCACCCTCTTCTGCAGCGCCTCCATGTTCCACACAGCCTTCTCAGCCACGCTGTGCATTAGATCGGAACCATATGGTGCTGTCAGGTTCCGAATAAAGGTGCGGATGGTCTCTCCCTCCGACATCTCCTCATCAATCTCGGCCACGCTGGCAGTGTACCTCTGATAATAATGCGCCAGCGACTCGTGGGGCCTCTGTACCACCTCAGCCAGGGACCTCGCGCTTTTCAGGAGGCGTCGGCGGCCTTGGTACTGCTGGATGAAGCGATCATGCATCTGGGTCCAGCTAGAGATGCACCCTGGAGGAAGGCTGAAGAACTACATCAGGGCCCTCTCACCAAGTGTACCTGGGAACAAAACGCACACTATGTCGTCATTCGGGGCTCTGCCTAGACAAGCCATGACATGCTTCTGGACATGACGAACAGGATCCCCCTCGACATCATACTCCTTGATTGTCGAGATACCCAGTCCTGGCGGGGCAGTGGTGTTCACCAATCGGGGAACAAAGGGATGTGTGGATCGATCCCTCAGCTCCGACATCATCTTCTTCTGGTCCCCTATACAGATGTTCTTGATCTTCACCACCTGGTCGGGGGTGATGGGACCATTGAGAGGGATGGTCCTATGCTGCACCGGTCCAGGCCCATCGACCACGAACTGCTTTAATAAGGCAGGCTCCTTGCCCTTGTCCTGGTGCTCGGGTTGGGCCTCCTGCCCGTCCCGATTCTCTCTCGGCGGAGGCGGAGGCAACTCCTCCTCCTTCTTCTTGGCATCCTCCCTTCGGTCCAGGAGAGCCTCCATAGTCTCCAGGAATATTGGCATGGCATCCAGCATAGCCTTCGTCAAGTCCACCTTCGTAGGAGCATCCTGGTCCCTCCTCGGAACCTCTTCCCGGCTCTCCGACAAGTTTCGAATGGAATCTTCGCGATCATCATGATGCCCCCCTGTTTGGGAAACAGCAGGGGGAGGATCATTCCGATCAACAGTGCGCTCCGGCGGCCCTGAATTCAGAGTTCCAGCAGGATGACGGGAACCGCCAGATTGTCCTTGTCTCTTCTTTTGCTTGCCAGCCATCGATCGGGTAGAAGCCATTTTTGCCTTTTGTTATGATTCCCACAGACGGCGCCGATGTTGGATCAGGGTTGGAACTCCGGTACGTTCTTGACGGAAGTCCGAACTCCTTCGCTCGAAGTAATCCTGCAAGAAGGGGATAGACCGGGCGGTGACCCAGAATCCCTCTCAGATGCTTAAATGAGTATCTCGATGCAGGCAAGCAAGTATCAGTATGTAAGTGAACGTAACAATCCTGAGGTAACTCCTTCCTTTATGTAGGGGAGGGGTTACCTCAGTTACCTGTTGAGATAACCGCCACGTTCCGTGTATCTCGGCCAGTAGCCCACGTTCCGTCTTTTCAGGCCACTTTCCCACTACGCTGGTAGTGGGTGTGTTTCTCGGCCTCGTCCTCTGGTGGCAAGTCCCGACGGATGTCGGGGACTCCAGAGTTATCTCCTTTGGTCACCGCTCGGGGCCCCTCGTCATCGGGACAGGGCCAATATTCTCAGGGATTCAGTATCGGGGCCTACTCAAAGGCATATCGTCGAGGCCTACTCAAAGGCATATCATCGGGGCCTACTTAAAGGCATATCATCGGGGCCTACTTAAAGGCATATCATCGGGAGCGTCCAGCTCCTATGTCGGGACCGACCTTGTCGGGACTTCCCGTATTGGCCCTCCAGGCCTCTTTCGGAGCCCAATGGGCCTATTTCGCCGTTTACTCGTCGTCAATGGGCCTAACGGCTATGTCGAAACCCATCAGGGCCGACTAGCAATTCATGCTTACAATCAATCATGCGAAATTTCTAGACATGGATTCTAGGCAATTTCAATCAGCATAGCATGTCTATCCTATTGGGCATACCATATATTTAAATCCCAGAGCTCAATGCTCGTAATTTATTATCCAGCTAGCTTGACTAAGTCAAGACGACAGTTCTAATATATGTTGCAAAAAGTAAACAATTGCAATTCAGTCCACTAATTTAATCCAGTCCCAAAAATTTGTCGGTCGGGTTGGAAATGAAGAATTTGTCGATGTTTTGATCGTATTGCAAGTGAGGTACCATAGAAGTTAGGGTTAAATGTCCTTTTGGTACCACATGTTTGCAAAAATTACACTGTTCATACCACTAGTATTTTTTCGTACCGAATTGGTACCATATGTTTCCAAACCTTACTGTTTTGGTACCTCCGTTAGGGTTCTGTCAAAAACAGCCGTTAAATGGCATGTGCCATGCACGTGACCAGCCCAAAACTTTCAATTTTGTTACAATTTAGTCCATCTAATACATCCCTAACTTTTATTTTGTTCAATTTAGTCCTAAAACTTCAAAACCAAACCATTTTCCCAAATTGACCTAGCCAGACTTAGCCTAGGGCTAGGTCCGGCTAGGTCAATTGGGACCTAGCCCCAATTGAGTTAAATTGGGGCTAGGTCAATTTGGGGAAATGGTTTGATTTTGAAGTTTTAGGACTAAATTGAACAAAATAAAAGTTAGGGATGTATTAAATGGACTAAATTGTAACAAAATTGAAAGTTTTGGGCTGGTCACGTGCATGGCACATGCCATTTAACGGCCGTTTTTGACAGAACCCTAACAAAGGTACCAAAACAGTATGGTTTGGAAACATATGGTACCAATTCGGTACGAAAAAATACTAGTGGTACGAACAGTGTAATTTTTGCAAACATGTGGTACCAAAAGGACCTTTAACCCTAGAAGTTAAGACAGTGGGTGATGTACATGAAATAGAGGTTTTTGAGTTTGAGATGGAGGGGAGGGGAGGGGAGGGGAGGAGAGGAGTTTTCACTTTCAAAGGGAGATGAGCATGGACTTGACGTCCTTATTAAATTCAAATAGAATGACTTAAGCAGTTGTGTATCAACTTATCTCCAAATTTTAGGAGAAATTCGAGGAAGACATGGAGATATGATTGATGGGTTCCGATGTAATCGTTAGCCCCGTTAACAGCCAATGGACGGCGAATAGGTCCAGTGGGCCTCGTGAAAAGCCTGGAAGGCCCAGAGGCCCAGCACGAAGGGTCCCGACTTTAGCGGTCCCGATGTATGAGTTGAATGCTCCCGATGAGAAGCCTCTGAGTAGGCCCCGATATGCCTTAGTAAAGGCCCCGATAATAAAGCCCCGCAGAGGCTGGACCTGTCTCGTGGAGACTGAAGGTCCTGGGTGGTGACCTAGAATGAGACAACTCTGGAGTCCCCGACAGGAGTCGAGACTTGTGATCAGAGGATAAGACCGAGAAACCCGCCTACTAGATAAGAGTAGTGGGAAGACGGTTAGAATACAGATAAACTCCCCGTGATACGCAGGGCGTGCCCGAGATACGCGGAGTACGGGTAAGATACGCGGAGCGTGGGGCGAGATATATGGAATCCCAGCCGAAATATACGGAACCATGGCGAGATACACAGAATCATGGGCACAACGGCCAAGCATGGTCACAGGTAACTGGGCAACTCCTCCTCCTATATAAGGGAGGAAGTTACCCCAGAAAACGCATACTATCTAATACGAACTTAGGCTCTTTGCTTACCACCCATTGATCACCATACTCATTTAAGCATCGGAGAGGGATTCTGGGTCACCACCCAGGTCATCCCCTTTTGCAGGATTACGCGGAGCCCAGGAGTCCAAGCTTTCCGTCAAGGACGTAACGGAGCTTCGCCCGTGATCCAACATTGGCGCCGTCTGTGGGAACCTTACGAAAAGTCAAGATAGCTTCTACCAGATCAATGGCCGGTGGTGGCAAGAAGAAGCAAGTTCAGGCTGGCAGTTCTCGTCCCGCAGGAACTGTGAACTCCCCGTTGCCAGAACGCGTTGCTGAACAAGGTGAGAACTCTGCTCTCTCCCAGACAGGGGGGCAAGGTGATGGCTATGAGGTCTCAGTCCGAGACGCTGAGACGAACATGCAGGATGTCCCGCGTAGGGAGGAAAATGAGGCTCCCCCAAACCCGGTGGGCCATGGAAGAGAAGGAGTCCCGCGAAGGGAAGAAGGGTCGTCTTCGAACTCGGAGTTGGCCAAGGCAGTAGCGGAGGCTATGCCCATGTTCTTGGCCGCCATGGAGGCCTTGCTGGATAAGAGAGAGGCCACCAGGAAAGCGGAGGAGTTGCCTCCGCGAGAAGAACTACCACCACCTCCGCCGAGGGTGGACCCCAAGGAACAGGAGGTTCCGCCCAGGAGCAAGGGTAAGGAACCAGCACACCCGGAGAAGTTCGTGGTTGACGACCCGGGACCGGTGCAAAATAGAACCATTCCCTTGAATGGCCCCATCACCCCCGATCAGGTGGTGAAGATCGTGAGCATCTGCATGGGTGATCAGAAGCAGATGACATCGGAGCTGAGGGATCGGTCCAGCCATCCTTTCGTGCCGCGGCTGATCGATACCGTAGCCCCGCCTGGGCTAGGTATTCCGACCATCAAGGAGTACGATGGTGAGGGGGACCCAGTTCGCCATGTGCAGAGGCATGTCCAGGCCTGTATGGGACGAACATCGAACGATGATCTCATATGCTCATTGTTCCCGATAACCCTGGGAGAAAGGGCCATGACTTGGTTCTTCAGCCTCCCTCCAGGAAGCATCACCTGCTGGGCCGATATGCACGACCGCTTCATCAAGCAGTATCAAGGTCGAAGGCGTCTTCTGAAGAGCGTGAGATCCCTAACTCAGGTGGTGCAGAGGCCCGATGAATCGTTGGCATACTACTACCAGCGATTCACTGCTAGTGCCGCGGAGATTGATGAAGAAATTTCGGAGGGTGGGACCATCCGCACTTTCCTGCGGAACTTGAGCGCTCCGTACGGTTCCGACCTAATGCATAGCGTAGCCGCGAAGGCTGTGTGGAGTATGGAGGCCCTGCAGGCGAGGGTGAAACAGCAAATCAACGTTCAGGAGTCGAAGATTGCTGTTGGAGAACTCGATCCCCCGAAGTCGGGAAGAGGAAAGCCATCGTCCAGGCTGTCGGACGATCGCAAAGGGAGCGACAAGTCGGAGGGAAGTAGGAACCGTGGTCGTCCCGATAAAAGAGAAGACAAGCGTCCTCCGAGGAAGGACAACCGAGAGGGTCGGGCTGTTCCCATCAATAGCTCGATGACCTCTGTGTTAGCTGTGATAGACAGACAGGGTCTCGCTTGATACCCCCTGAGAAAAGAAGGCGAATTCCTAGGAGGCCGTCCTGACCGTTACTGTCGCTACCATCGAGCCAATGGTCACGACACTGAGAACTGTCGGGAGCTGAAGAAGGAGATTGAAAAGCTGATCCAGAAGGGAAAGCTGAAAGAGTTCGTCGGGAAGGGTCGGTGCCGATCCCGTTCCAGAAGTCGGTCACGATCCCGTTCCAAGTCCCGCGATTGATCCCCGAAGAAGAAGAAGGTCGAACATGAGGCCTCGGGTTCAGGTGCCCGTAAGGAGAGGCGCGGAACTATCAACGTCATCCATGGAGGAATGGCGGCGGGAGGAGATACCTCTGCCTCTCGGGAGAACTACGCTTCCCGCATATCTGCCGCGGTGGTGCTAGGAAAAAGGTCCCGGTCGTGGACCCTGAAGGAGGAAATGGTAATTTCTTTCTCGGCGGAGGATCTAGTAGGCGTGGAGAGCCCTCACGACGATGCCTTGGTCGTGACCCTGGACGTGTACGGATTCGAGATGAAGCGGATCCTGATAGACGGAGGGAGCTCCTCCGATATTCTTTTCATGGACGCTCTGGAAGCCATGGGAAAGACGAAGAAGGACCTGACGCAGGTGGACTTCCCGATGGTGGGATTCTCTGGCTCCACTTCCTACCCGTTGGGAATGATTACCTTACTAGTAGAGTTTGGTAGTGGCTGGAAAATGGAGAAGCGAAATGTGGATTTCGTCGTCGTGGAGTCCGCGGGGGCATACAACGCGATCATCGGGAGGACCACCATCAACCCTCTTATGGCAGTCGCCTCGACGGTCCACCAGAAGATGAAGTTCCCGACTGATAATGGGGTCGGAGAAGTTAAGGGTGACCAGGTGGCATCGCGGAAATGCTACGTTAACGCCACCCGACGAAGAAGGAGGGAAACCATAACTGTCCTTCAGACTGATACTGATCCTCGAGAGGAGTATGGGCGTCCCGCCCCCATGGAGGATTTGAAGGAAGTAGAGATCGATGGACCTCAGAGGAAGGTGAAGATCGGCTCTGCTTTGTCAGAGGAAAGAGCCCGAGAGCTGATCGAGCTCTTGAAGGAGTTTAAGGAGCTGTTTGCCTGGTCCCCGAGTGATATGCCAGGAATAAGCCCCGACGTGATAGTGCACGAGCTGAAGATAGACCCCGCAATCAAGCCTATCGCGCAGAGAAGGCGTCCGATGGGCGCGGACAAGAGGATCGCGATCCAGCAAGAGGTGGGCAGACTGCTCGATGCTGGATTCATCAAGGAGCTCCGATTCCAGACTTGGGTGGCTAACCCGGTGCTGGTGCGAAAGAGTAACGGAAAGTGGCGGATGTGTGTCGACTTCCGCGACCTGAACAAAGCCTGCCCGAAGGACTGCTACCCGCTTCCGAGGATTGACCAGCTGGTGGATGCCACATCGGGACATGAGCTGCTGAGCTTCATGGATGCCTACTCCGGGTACAATCAGATTAAGATGGCGAAAGAGGATGCCCCCCACACAGCTTTTTACGCTGATAGTGACGTCTACCATTACGATGTGATGCCCTTCGGATTGATCAATGCCGGAGCAACTTACCAGCGGATGGTGAACAAGTTGTTCGGGGACATGCTGGGGAAAACCATGGAGGCATATGTGGACGACATGCTGGTGAAGTCCCGACAGGCAGGAGACCATGTCCAGAATTTGGCGGCGGCATTTGAGAGGATGAAGTTCCATCAGGTTCGGCTGAACCCCGACAAATGTGCTTTCGGGGTGAACTCAGGGATGTTCCTAGGGTTCATGGTGAGCCAGAGAGGAATCGAGGTGAACCCTGAGAAGCTGCGAGCAATCGAAGAGATGCAGTCCCCGAGGACTCATCGGGAGGTCCAGGTGCTGAATGGCCGGTTGGCCGCGATGAATCGCTTCCTATCCAAGGCGAGTGATCAAGCTATGCCATTTTTTGAGGTGCTGAGGGCCAACAAGAAGTTCGAATGGACCGACAAGTGCGAGGAGGCGTTCCAGGCACTCAAGCAGCACCTCCGTACCCTTCCGCCGTTGGCGAAACCAGTTCCAGGCGAGCCGCTCTATCTCTATTTGGCTGTTTCTGATGTGGCTGTTAGTTCTGTTTTGATTAAAATTGTCAAGAGCAACCAAGTGCCTATCTATTATGTAAGCAAGGCGTTTGCCAAGTCTGAAATAAACTATCCCGCTATTGAGAAGTATCTCTTCGCGTTGATTATCGCCGCTCGAAAACTGCGACCTTAATTCCATGCCCATGAAGTCACGGTACTGACTAATCAGCCCCTGAAACACTTTTTGAACCGACCGGAGGCGTCGGGGAGATTGGTAAAATGGGCCATCTAGCTGACGGAATTCCGCATTCATTTTGCTCCGAGAACCGCTATTAAGGGCCAGGCATTGGCAGATTTTATAGCTGAGTCTACGGCACCCGATCTGGAAGTAGCGGGTCCCGCAGAGGGGGCAACCATGGAGGAAGTCCCGACAACAGAACAGCAGCCAGAACAGCCAAATGAGGAGAATACTTGGGAGATGTACACTGATGGTTCATCGAGTGTAGAAGGCTCGGGGGCAGGATTCGTATTGATACCGCCCGGTGGAGGCAAGCCCCTGCGATATGCCTTGGCGTTGACATTCAATGCCACCAACAACGAAGCGGAGTATGAGGCTCTCATCACAGGCCTTAAGATTGCCAAGGGTACGGGAGTTGACCATTTAAAGGTGAAATGCGACGCTAGCTTGGTTGTAAATCAAGTCCAGGGGAACTATGAAGCTAAGAACCCGACAATGAAGAAATATTTGCATGAGGTGCAGACTTTGAAGGGAAGCTTCAAAAGCTTTGATATCGAGGCGATCCCGAGGGAAGAGAACGCGGAAGCAGATTCCTTGAGCAAGTTTGCCCTGGGAGTGGCCCCCGAGGAGAATCGGAAGGTGCATTTCCTAAAGAAGGTGATTATCTCAAACATTGATCCGGCGGAGATCTGTGCTATTGAGACAGGATCGGAGGAAGAAGAGAAGTCCACTTGGATGACCCCGATGGTTACGTACCTAACTACGGGGGTACTCCCCGATGACAAAGTGGCAGCTGTCAGGTTACGGCGAATTGCGGACAACTATGCAATGGTGGACAACCAGTTGTACAAAAAAGGGTACGTAAAGCCTTTTCTAAAATGCGTAGCAGAGCCTGACACAAATCGGATCTTGAGGGAGTTACATGAAGGAGTCGCGGCCTGCCATGAAGGAGCCCGATCTCTGGTGAGGAAGGCATTGAACCTAGGCTACTATTGGCCCTCGATGAACAAAGAAGCGACCGCGATGGTCCGATCCTGTGATGCATACCAGAGGTACGCCCCAAATATCGTGGCTCCCGCCGCGGACCTAATGCCCATCAGGAGTGCATGGCCCTTCGCGCAATGGGGAATTGACTTGGTGGGACCACTTCCCCAAGCGAGAGGTCAGTGCAAGTACTTACTCGTGGCTATCGACTACTTCTCAAAGTGGATAGAGGCTAAAGCATTGGCTAGAACGACGGGGCAGCAGGTCCTCAAGTTCCTTCAGACTCAGATCATATCCCGGTACGGGGTCCCGCGAGTGTTGATCAGCGACAACGGCCCTCCGTTCAATGGGGCTCAGTTGAAGGAGTACCTGGAAGAATTAAACATTGAGCATCAGACTGCTTCAGTCCGCCACGCTCAGACCAATGGCCAGGTAGAGTCAGCCAACAAGATCGTGATGGATGGCTTGAAGAAGAGAGTCTACGCCTTGCAGGGCCATTGGCTGGATGAGCTCGAGAATGTGCTATGGGCTGTGAGAACGACACCCAAGCAATCAACAGGAGAAACTCCGTTTGGCCTGGTTTATGGCACGGAGGCAGTCGCTCCCGTGGAGATAGCGGTGGCGTCCCACCGCGCGAAATATTACGAGCCTCTGACAAATGAGGAAATGAGACGTATGGACTTAGACCTACTCGAGGAGAAGAGATGGAAGGCTGATGAAGTCCAGGCCCGAATGCGTCTGGCAATAGCCCGATATTATAATCGGCGTGTCAGGTCCCGACAATTTTTCGTGGGAGAACTTGTCTGGCGGAGGAATGAGTTTGTTCATCAAGATCGAATCAACAAGCTATCACCAAAATGGGAAGGACCTTACAAGATCGTAGGGATGCCAGTGCCCAATGCATACAAGTTAGAGGATCTCGAAGGCAAGACGTTGAAGCATTCCTTCAGTGGCGAACACTTGAAGAAGTATCATGTTTGATATTAAGCCGCCGTGAAGGGCGCAAATTGTCTATCAATAAGATCCGATGTAAGCCTATTTTGAGTTATTTATGAATAAAGAAATTGCCTTCCGATCAAATTGCTTTCAAATTTATTCTAACTGTTAGTAAGACGTCCTGAGTGACGCGACAAAAGCCTTCCGAGGTACGATGAAAGCCCCGCAGGGGATGCGTAAGTCGTCTATATGACGCGGCCAAAAGCCTTAACAGGTACGGACAAAAGCCCTACGGGGTACACGTAAGTCGTCTATATGACGCAACCAAAAGCCTAGGTACGAAAAGGTCCTGATGGGTCCGCGTAAGTCGTCTATATGATGCGGCCAAAAGCCTTAACGGGTACGGAAAAGCCTTAACAGGTCCGCGTAAGTCGTCTATATGATGCGGCAAAAAGCCTTAAAAGGTACGATTAAGTCGTCCGGTAGAGACGCAGTAAAAGCCCTAAGGGGTATGAAAACGGCCTTAAAAGGCATGGACGAGAAACCTTAAGTGGTGAAGTCCCGATTTTGGACGAGAAACCTTAAGTGGTGAAGTCCCGATTTTGGACAAGAAGCCTTTAGTGGTGAAGTCCTGGTTTTGGACGAGAAGCCTTAAGTGGTAAAGTCCCGATTGGACGAAAAACCTTAAGTGGTAAAGTCCCGATTTGATAAGAAGCCTTAAATGGTAAAGTCGCGAGTAAAACGTCGGAAGGACGTATGAAGTCATTTTAATGGCGCATTGGAACGTTCTGAGTAACGAATTGTAAGCCGCTTTAGATAAAGTGCAAATGATCATCGAAACCAAAACAGATGGAAAGAGATTCCTTAGATAAAGGCTCGAAGGCCAAAAAGGGGATTCGTGACCAATACACAGGATAAGCAAAAAAAAAAAAAAAGGAGAAAGGCAACAAGGACTAAAAGATGTAAGCATTAAACTTGGTCCTTGTTGGAAGATGGAGCCTCAGCAGCGTCGGGGGAAGCAAGGCTTGGAGGGGCTTGGGCAGAAGGCTCCGCAGTTGGCGGAGTCGGGTCCACGGCAGCAGCCTCTTCACTCTCCGCGGGGAGGTTGAAGTACTTCTCCGCAACGGGGGCAAGAGTCTCGGACTTTGTGAAGTCAATGGAATCCGCGTAGGCTGTGTACAGTTCCTCGACGGCGTTGAACAAAACGTCCTCCACCTCGGACTTGCAAAACTCCACAGCAGCCAGCTTGAATTCTTCAGAGTTCCGATACTCCCCGTGACCCTCCTCGCGACCTTGCTGGAAACCTTCCTCGCGGCCTTGCAGGCGGCCTTCCTCGAGGCCCTGAGCCTTGGCCTCAGCCAGCTTGGCAGAGAACTCAGCCCTCTCCGCCTCAAACTTCGCCTTGGCCTCCGCGAGGAGATCCGCGAAGACGTTTTTCTCATGAACGAGCTGCTTCTTCTCCGCCTCGTTCCGCTGCTGGTCCGCTTGGACCATCTTCCGCTCCCGACGCATAACAGCCTCGTGATCGTGAACCTTCTTGAGCAGGTTGGAGGACAAATCATCGAGGAGAGCCTTCTCCTTGGCCATCTTGTTCTTGGCCGCTACAGCCTCGTCGAGTTCTACCTGAAGCTTGGCTAAAGCATCAGGGTTCGACTGGGCCTCCGCCGCCTCCAAAGCACCCTTCAGGGCCAGGATAAGGCCGAAGCAGCGCTGTTGGTTCGTGGTGTCCTAAAAGAAGGAAAGGAAAAGATCAAGACATAAGCAATCGAAGATAAGAGTAATGAAGAAAACGAAACAAGGATAGAAGTTTCACCTCCATCCGACGAATGGCCATGTCGCGGATCTCCCCCTCAAAGTCCTCCCGCGCAAAGGACAGGGGCCGCCTCAAGGCTGGAGGAACGGACCCCGCCAGCAGATGCAGGGCCAGTCCAGGATCAAGCTCTCCCCGTCGAAGTGGAACCCCTCGGAGAGACTCGATCGGGTTCCAAGGCATCATCCCCTCATCGGGGGTGAAAACCTTGTAAAGGTTTTCATCCACGGGGAGAGGGGGGATGACCCCGGAACTTTCAGCAGGAGGAGCCACCTCCGCTGGCGGCTCAGGGGTTGGAGTGCGAAGAACAGGAGGAGGACTCTGGGACACGTCCCTAACAGCGGGCCTCACGCTCCTGGACCCCGACCTGCCGCGGGGAAGCAGGCCCCCCTCTTCAGGCTCCTCGACAGAAGGAGAAGCTTCCAAATCGGTCACCTGGCGGAACTGAGCTCCCGCCGGGGTGTCCTCCAGCATCAGTTCTTGCGGAGCTGCAGTCTCCGCCGGAACGATAGCCTCCGTTGGGGCAGGAGTCTCCAAGGGACCTGCGGTGGCGGGACGAATAAGGTTAGGAAGAGTACCTTCAGGACACCAGATGATTTGACGATCGAAATGTCTATTCTTCCCAAGGACGTTGTAGTATCCCGCCTCAAGGATGTGGGGAATTTCTCCTCGAAGGATGTACTTGATCTCTTGAACCCGTGTTTTCCGATCAGCGGGGATAAACTCCTTGGGGACTAATTTTTTATATTGATTAATTGCACGACGAACGCGCTTACCTTCCTCAATGGTGGTGGCCCCGAAGGCCCGATCTATCTCCTCCCGCCTGGCCTTCTTGGCCCCGACTTGCTCGTCAGTAGGAGGAGCAGCAGATAAGGGAGTGGAGGAGGCAGTACCCTTCTTCACCAGTTTGCGCTTCCGCTTGGAGCCACTCTGGACGGCATCAGTCTCGCCCTGCTTCAGAATGAGATGAGTCAACAGAGAAGCCTTCTTGGCTGCAAAGGTAAAAATAAAATAGTTAAAATATTACCCAGATGACTAAATCTGCAGAAACAGAGTCAAGGAGCCGAACTCCGATAGCAATCAGGTTCCGCTCCTGGAGCTTGTTGGCGTCGATGGGTATGAAGTTGTCCCCCCAGCGGTAGAGTTGAACCATCTGGAGGGTGTTGAGGTCATCCTCAGTATAATCTTGGAGCTTGGGGGCAGGATCCGCCACGACCTCCCATCGAGGCCAGGGGACAGAGCTATGCTGGACGAAGAAGTAGTACTTCTTCCAACCACTGTTGTCGGACCCAGAATCACGAATCAGCACCCGATCTTTGTGGAACTTCCAAGTTTCGCTATCCCAGCCGAAACGTGAAAGTTGTTCCTTTGTCCACTTGGGGAGTCGGGGGGAGAAGGAGCAGACACCAGCTTTGTTGCACTTCATGCCGTAGAAAGTGCGGAACAGCAGAAGACTGTACATCCACTGCTGGCGGTGGCATAAGAGTTGGAAGGCATTCCACACGCGGATGGCGTGTGGAGAGAAGGTACAGGGATGCGTTTTGTAGAAGTTGCACATCTCCACCATGTTCCCACAGAAGGGGAACCGAATCCCCGCGCTTATTTGCCCAGCGGAGACGAACACTTCCCCTGCCCGAGGAGGTGTAATGATGTGTTTCCTCCTGACAGCGGACTGGGACTCATACGGGAAACGAGGTTCCCAATCAGAGGTAATACACCCCTCTCTAAGGGCAACCTCATATGTAGCCTCCGAGATTTCATTGACAGCGAACTCGAAGGTGAAGGGAGTCCTAGCCTCAGAACTAGCTTCGTCTAAAACGATTGCAAGCAAAAGGATTTGAGAAAAGAAGAATAAACCGCAAGCAAATTACGAAAACGTAGAAAGAAATTCTTACCAGACATAATTCAATGGTCGAAGGAGTAAGGTAAAGGAAGATCGGAAGGGTTGAGAGCCTTGGATCACTTGAACACCAGGAGGAGCTTGGAGAGGAAGCTTCGAATACAAAGATGGCTGAAAACGAGAGAGTGCAGAAGAAGTGAATAAGACCAGGGTTTTACCTTTTATAGGCAAAAGGACAATCGGAGGGGACGTAATCTTGAACGTCGAAGACGAAACGATTTGATCACAACCATCAAAATTATGGAGACGGTACGGAAGAGACAGCTGGATGGGCTTGATCTGCACCGTTGAAGAGGAAACGACACGATCTTAATCACCAAAATCACAGGCACGGAAGGGACGTGTGTGACGTCACAGTTGCTTTTTCAGAAAACAGCAGTCACGCTGGTTTAAACGTCGTTTCCTTATCCCTAGGCATTTAATGCCACAGTAACTGAGGAGTCCCCTCGGATTTGGCAACTGCCCATGGGGCCTGGTGGGCCCAAGGCAATCATGAGTAAGAGACTCTGTTACGCAACGATCACACGCAAGGCAGAAACCCCCGACGGTGGCATCGGGAGGTACGAAGACAAAGGCCTCCCACGGTGGTATCGGAAGGCGTGAAAGCGAAAACCTTCGACAAAGAGGTCAAAAGATCTGGACTGAAAGACATGACGAACTAAAAGTCCCCCATGTCTTGGGGGCAAATGATGGGTTCCGATGTAATCGTTAGCCCCGTTAACAGCCAATGGACGGCGAATAGGTCCAGTGGGCCTCGTGAAAAGCCTGGAAGGCCCAGAGGCCCAGCACGAAGGGTCCCGACTTTAGCGGTCCCGATGTATGAGCTGAATGCTCCCGATGAGAAGCCTCTGAGTAGGCCCCGATATGCCTTAGTAAAGGCCCCGATAATAAAGCCCCGCAGAGGCTGGACCTGTCCCGTAGAGACTGAAGGTCCTGGGTGGTGACCTAGAATGAGACAACTCTGGAGTCCCCGACAGGAGTCGAGACTTGTGATCAGAGGATAAGACCGAGAAACCCGCCTACTAGATAAGAGTAGTGGGAAGACGGTTAGAATACAGATAAACTCCCCGTGATACGCAGGGCGTGCCCGAGATACGCGAAGTACGGGTAAGATACGCGGGGCGTGGGGCGAGATATATGGAATCCCAGCCGAAATATACGGAACCATGGCGAGATACACGGAATCATGGGCACAACGGCCAAGCATGGTCACAGGTAACTGGGCAACTCCTCCTCCTATATAAGGGAGGAAGTTACCCCAGAAAACGCATACTATCTAATACGAACTTAGACTCTTTGCTTACCACCCATTGATCACCATACTCATTTAAGCATCGGAGAGGGATTCTGGGTCACCACCCAGGTCATCCCCTTTTGCAGGATTACGCGGAGCCCAGGAGTCCAAGCTTTCCGTCAAGGACGTAACGGAGCTTCGCCCGTGATCCAACAATGATCACCGTGGTAGTTTTTTTTAGAGATAGCTTAGAAATATTGTGATGTACGTGAGAGATATACATGGCTAGAAAATATTAATTTTCTATAGGAAGCTTGACAAAATCTTCATTTATACTATATCTGTTTGTTTAATATAAATTATTTCTAATTAATTAATGTTATTTAGCAACAAAGATTAATCAATGAATTATATATATTTACAATAAAAATCATTAATGATAAATAATATACTATATTATTTTCTATTTAATTATAGATATTTTTTTTTCTGTCTCTATTTAGTATATAGAGTTGGTTAAGCACTGACCTCAATACTTTTTCCTACCAATTTTACGGCATAAAAGAAAAACTATTTTTTTAAAGATTGGAACTTTTTGGCAAAAAAAAAAGGAGTAATTTGAAGTATTCTATTGAACAAAATAAAATTTTGTATAATTTATGTTATTCGACTAGCTATATCTGATTTTGTTAAACAATTTTTTTTTGTCAAGTAGCAATTTTTTTTCGCTATTTGGTCATAGTATATATATATATATATATATGATTAGTGACTAATATTTACTCGTTACATCATAGTAGACACAAATATATTCTAGTGACCACATTTTATATTCTGTCACTCAATATTACTTTTTAGTGACTATTTATACTTTTATCACACAATGTCTTATCACTAAAGATACAATTTCTTGTAGTGAAGAGGTTCGGCCGAACTAGTACTCTTAAGGGGGAGGGTTTTCTCTCAAATCACCACTTATGAAGAATTGAGCATTACCCCAAATAAAACCCTAACATCCTTTATTTATAGGAGGAGCAAAGTGGACAAAAGTCCACTTTGCCCCTACCACTAAAGTTCGGCCGGCCATGTATAAGGGAGGCCCAATATTTTGGGCCTCTCATGTCAATTGGGATTTGGGTCAAACACAACTTCCCTAATGTGACATTTACCTAATTTCTTAGGTAACGTATACATATTAATGGGCTACCAATTACCATATGCTAACACATACATGCACACATGATGACATACAATAATTCATTCATATATGTTACATTACGTACATGCGCACATACCCATGTTGACACGCTCGTATTCACTTGCAATATTACTTAGGATTTATTACAAGCACGTATGATCAGTATCAATGCTTACATCCATTAAACCATATTCTTACACACTTATGAATCACCCCTTACTTGTGTATATTATTGCATCTATGATTATAAAAATGACATTGGTCAAACACCCTCCTAGTACGGAAGGAACGACAGTCGGGCAACACGCATTAACAACGACAGACTCATTAAAGAGGTAAAATATAGCCAAGGTACAATCGGGTGTGCATCCTTCTAAAAAATAGAGTCAAGTAAAAGTAAAACCAATGCTTGACTCGGGGGGGAATGATGGATATACACCCAATTGGACCTCACTAAGGCTCGACCTGGTCGCCTCGTTGACCCCGAACATGGTAAGTGGCCGAGACCGGGACTGGAATAGTCCGTTGTCAAACATTGGACTATCCCGGTCAGAGGGACCGGAATAGTCCGGTCGTGACGGGGCCGACGCATCCCGCGCTCAGCCCCTGACGTCTAGGTTATTGACACCTGGGTTACGCGCACGCATCACTTTCCCGTATACTATGTGGACCCCACTCAATAATGTGGGCCCCTCCGATGCCAATATCACAATCCCTCTAAATAGGGCCTCATATTCTTCATTTACAACTTGATTTCACTTGAATGCTCTGACCTCTCTCTCTCAAACCAATCTCTCATTTTAGTATCGCAGAGGGTTCGTCGGAACCCCCCCGGCTTACGCCTTGTGCATTAAGCGAGATAAGGAGCAGGAGCGGAATGAGCAAGTAAAGTGATCTCGACTCGATAAAAGACCGCCAAGATCGGAACCTCGACGAGCGTGAACCATCACTTTTCCGATTAACCAAAAAAAAACAATAAGTTATACGTTTAGACGGAGAATGTTTATATACAACTCAATTTTGATCGTCCCAAGATCCTAAAGTGAATGTATTCTCAGTTTGATCTTTTATTATTTATTTTTTTGCGATGACCATTTTGTAGTTGTCCGTTCAATTCTTGGTTAGTTCTCTCAAGACCTTCATTGAAATTTACATTATGATGAATATGCTCAAGCTTTGTAAAACCCATTAGAGAAACTCACAAAATTATCTGATCTATCCAAGGAAATACAATAATGCTTATTAATAAATAATGACTTGTGATGAACCAACAATTCTTAGGTTTAAAATCAATTCTACCATTTTTTAGCCTAATCCAAATTGTGAGGTTTAAAATCAATTCAAAAACATTTAGAATTTTTTTTTTTTTGCCACGTGAATCAATGAATGTTTCTAGATTTTAAAAAGCACAAGAAACACATTATTAAGATAAGCTATATTACTTACTTAAGTACACTTATTTCATTTAACTGTGACATTCAAAAGTTATATTGAACATGCTTTAAAAAACATTGAACACGAATTTTGAAAGAGTATTAAAGGATATAATAATTGCTATCAATTTGCAACATGTTGAGTCATTCACTAAATAAGCAGTAATGAGATTTCCCAACGTTGATGAAACCTTAAGATTTTCGCACCTTGGTGAACTACACAACCATATATGCGCCGCATTCATCAAATGAAACTAAATGTTAGAGTAGAAGAAACCACTCTAGAATTTAATTGATCGAATATATAATTTTTAAACTCATAAGATTGTTTCACAATTTATAGTGATATTCTCGAAGTGTAAAGACTATTATATTGCTATAAATATATAGATGCAAATACCAATTTTATGGAAATAGAGTTATTGTTAAATATTTATCTTTGACAACAAAGTACAACTAATTTAGGTAACTTATTAATTGATTAGTTATAACTAAAAAAATTTTCTTTACTCGACCCACAGTGAAATACTTTTTTCTAGTAGTGAATACCAACGATTTCAGGACATTGAGACATGTTTAGGGATTGTAACAACAAAATATTTTGAATACGACATATTTTGTTATAAATTTTCCATTTTCCTAATATTCCAGCAACACATAAGGATTATATTAGTGTCATGTGACATATAACAAAAAATATGCAAAACTTAGTTGAGTAAACCAAATAAGCACTATCAAATCACACTGGTTAACCAACCGACCACATAACAAAACTTAATAGAGCATTTGAACTAATAACCAATTTGTTTATTTGGTATACCTAAATAAATTCCTTTGCAAAATACTTACGCTAACAAATATTTTTCATCAGTATTCACTACTATAAATATGTGTTTCTTTTTGAGTTAAGTGAATGTGGTACTTTCAACTATAACCAATATATTAATAACTTACCTGAATTAACAGTATTTAATTGCCAGAAATAAAGATTTAGCAGTAACTCTATGTCCATAAATTAGTATTTGCATCTCTATATTTATGACAATATAATAGTGTTTACACTATGAAAATATTAGTATAAACTGAGTGAAATCCTATCAATATAAATCAAATATTCGATCAATTAAGTTCAAGAGTGGTTTCTTCCAATTGACCCAAGTTTGATCGTCTAGTCAACCTGACCCATGGGTCATATCATGGCCCAAATTTCCGGAACTTAACATGATCACACTAGATCATGATTTGAAGAGACGTTTACAGCCATTAAATCTTTATTTAATCAACATAAATGATATTTGATGAAAAAAGTATACAATAATAAAGGAGACCCAGTTCAAGTTTATGATTACTCTAAAATACTTAATATAGAGATACCGTGAGATTAATTGATCTCAAATATATTCAATTTTGTTTTATGTACATATTCATCAATGCATACAACTACAAACGTAATTCATAGAAAAAATTGACATAATCATTGAATTTAACTACGTAATGACAAGATATTGAAGACAATGCATGCAAATATCGAAAGTTAATAGTTCATTCTCGAATCGTGAAGGTAAGAGAGATTGTAAGAGAGGGTCATGCGGTTAGTTGAGTGAAACAGATCATATTTATAGGAGTTTTATACATTCTATTTTGGTAAAAATTGTAGGATTATAGGGCATTAATACTACAAAAATGAAACAAGTCATATGCTATGTAAACGAATTATGCAGCGGAATTAGGGGCACATACCTACAATGCTTTCCGTAGACCAAAGATCTTCAAGGGGAGTTATTGATCCGCCGGACGGTTCCCGTAAGGATTCTACTTTAGGAATACCTACGCATATTGGTCTCCACAGCAAAGCCTCTTGTCGATTCTTCAGCGGGGATGGATCTCCGGAGTAATAGCTCGAAGCAATTTGGCATCTCCTTAGCTAGGATATGGTTTAGCCGAAACTTTCACTAGGAATGAGGGATTTCTTTGTCTCAACACTTAGGAGAATATAACTAGGTGGTTAACCGTAAATTAATACCTGACACTCCCTATTTATAAGATGAGGTGGGACGAAACCCACCTCACCCTAATGCAAGTTTCGGCCGGCCACTTATGAGAAGGGAGGCCCAATTTTGGGCCTCTCATGTCAATTGGGATTTTAGGCCTAGCCCAAAATCCCTAATGTGACATTGCCCAATTATCTCAAGTAACAGTCTCGTATTAATGGGCTCCTATTTATGGCGGCCCAATTTTCCAATGCCAACTAAAATAATTACATTACAACTTGCATACCAAATATTTGTTTTGGTAAGTTGTAGGGTTTGGTATGGAAACCTTGTCGGTTTTTAGGAAAAAAATATATTTAAAAGTAAATTAAAAATAATCGATTTTTTGTATAAAAGTAATTAAATATTCTTCATATAGATGTTTTGAAAAATAACCTAACTCGTACCTAAATTATAGAGAGTGTGATTTTTGTAAATGATTTTTGTAAATATTTATCCGGAGTTTTGTTTATGAGTCACCCACTACTCATTTTACCAAATTAGGGGGAACGTCTTGGCCGTGCCCATGTCAAACCTAATCGCATGTTTATGTTTGGGATGAGACAAAAGCCAAGGCGAGCCCCACAACTTAGCCAAATTATTCATGATCGATATAGAGTTTAGATCAACAAGCATACCTTTTTTTTTTTTTGTTTACCACGGGATCTCTTAGGGGGCCTCATCAGGAGTGCATCACTCGTAACATGCTTGCCCAACACTTAGAATAGTCCACACTTATATAGTAAAAAACGAGTTTATACGTAGAGGCAAAAAATGGTAGGTAAAGTTGAGTCGTAAAGATGGAACGTAGAAACGTAAGTTTCTACTTATATACTAAAATTGCATTTATAGTGAAATGTATAAATGTACATATGCGATTATGTTAAAATAAATATGAAAATAGTAAATATACTCATTAATAATCTTTAACATTTTTTCCAATAAGAGATATGGGCCCACCAGTGGTCACCTCAATCCTCACGATGAGCAATTGTTGTGGAATCGTGAGAAGAATTAACAAGTAAAATACAGTGCGGGCCTATAACTCAATTGACATTTTAGGGTTTTAGAAATATTAAAGAGAAAGAGATGTTAGTGGAGTCTAAGACTCTCGGGTATTATTAAATGACCAACGAATATTGAACCTGAATGGAATAGAAGACGATTTGTGCCATAAATTATTATCCATGAAAATATTCTCGTGTGTTTTTTTGATAAGTTTTGTGAGATAGGCCTAATATATTAGATTTGGACAACTTTTAACTAATAATTGTTAAAAAAAATCTAGAAATGGTAGAAACTTTCGATTCTATCTGTTGTTGTGACTCTACACGCGTTTCTATCTTTCTACTCAGAAAACGACTATGGTTACCTTTAACTCGATTTTTATGGTAAAAACGTAAAAACACATGTTTTTACGTCTAAGAAACGATTTTGTAACTTCATATGTCCACACTCCGGTTGGAATTAGGGGATGATAACTACGGAAACAAAAATCACATGGTACATGCTATGTAACAAATTACGTAGCGGAAAGAAGACACGAAACAATATTGCTGTCTGTAGCCCAGGAGCGTCACGGGGAGTTCACGATCTGCCGGACGGATCCTGTAGGGACACTTGTGAAGGAGAAATCAAAGGGCAATAGTCTCCATAGCAAAGCCTCTTTACATCTGGTCACTGGGATGGATCTCCAGGGTAAATTGATTGAACAATTTCGGTACCTCTTTGTGTGGTGGTTGTTTCTGCCGAACCTCTAATAAAAGGGGAGATGGATTTATTTTGTCTCAACCTAAAGTGAGAAAGTGATTAACCTTAAAGAAATCTCTAACACTCTCTATTTATAAGAGGTGGTGGGTTAAAACCCACATAGGAATTAATCCCTATATCGGCCAGCCATGTATAATTAGGGAGGCCCAATTTTGGGCCTCTCTTGTCAATTAGGATTTAGTCATAGCCCAAAATCCCTAATGTTAGATTACCCAATTATATGTAGGATGTTGGGCTTATATTAAAGGGCTTCTATTATGGCGGCCCATTCACCAAATTCCAACAGCTCCCACTCGCCGGAATGGGAGGGTGCCTGTAAAAATGTTGTCGACCAACACATCAACATTTATTCTTCGATCCAGTCCAGTTCTCGAATTGTTCATACGAGGTTTTCCGTGCGACTGGCAGACACTATAGGATTACAGGGCTAAATACAACGAAAAAAAAATAAGATACGTGCTTGGTAACTAATACGCAACGGAAGATAGTGCACATACCTACTTTGCATCCTTAGTCCCTATATCGCTTGAGGGGAGTTCTCGATCCACTGGACGGTTTCCGTAGATGTTCTTGTTAGAGAAGCCCTACGTGGACTATTCTCCACAGCAAAGCCTTAGTCGATTCTTCACAGGGATAGATCGTCGGAATAAATTGCTTGTCACAATTTGGCACCTCCTTGGTTGGTTGAGTGATTCGGCCGAAACCCTTAGGTAATAGGAATAAGGGTTTTCTTTTTGTCTCAGCACAAATGAAGAAATGTATTAATTGATGAACCCTAAATCAATCCTAACACTCCCTATTTATAAGAGGAGGAAAGTGGACAAAATGCCAAATTTTGGTCTCTCATGTCAATTGAGATTTAAGGTCTAGCCCAAAATCCTAATGTGACATTACATAATTTCTTAGGTACGATACCATTATTATTGGGGTCTTAATTACGACGGCCTATTATCCAAATGCTAACAGCTCATACTCGCCGGAATGGGAGGGTGCCTATTAATATGTTGTCTCCAACACACCAGCATTTGTTCTTTGATCCAGCACTTGCTCCGAATAGTTCATACGAGGTTTTTCCGTGCGAACGGCGGACACGGTGGGTATCATGCTACTCATCTTTTATGATTCTCGTGGACTCTACCTAGTACAACTGAGCCTAACCCCGTGGTCGAACATGGCACGCGCAGTATGAAGTGAGCGTCAATAGCATAACCTGAATTTAGACAGGAGTGGGAAATTGCATATGCTATGGCAGATTTGTCATCTGGCCCAGAATGTGGTTATTTAATGAATAAAATTTGTTACGGCGATTTGCAGAACTTAGATCAAGTCGTGTTACCCCGAAACCAAATGATCGTTCTTCTTAACAAGGTTTTCCACCGTGGTTCTTAGCCGATCTTGATATGGTAGAGGTCCCCCTCTCCGTCAAGACGGCCGAGCATGTGTTACGAGGCTTGGCTCACATTCAAAATTATATCATTTTGGAGGTTGACCCTTCTACGACTAGTTTATAGACCGTAAAAGTCCAATGTAATTTAAACATTATGACGTCGTAAGAATCATAAACTCAAAATTGCAATTCATTTTATTCAAATACTTCAAATCTCAAAATGTTATCATCACAAAACAATCCACTTAAACCCTACCCTGTCCCAGCATTTTATCATGCTTTTCGAAAACATCCCTGCGTAAAGGTTTAGTTAATGGGTCTGTCATCATACTTTCAGTAGAAAAGTATTCTACTGTGATTAATTTTTCCTCAACCATATTCTTAGCATAATTATATTTTACAACAATGTGTTTCATCCTGCTATGATACTTAGGGTTCTTAACTGCTGCATTTGCTGCTTGACTGTCAGATTACAACTTCACAGGCTTACTCCTGTCCTGGACGCCAAGCAATGCAGTTAAGAGTTTATTAAGCCAGACCGCTTCTTGTGCATTCTTAGAGAGGGCCACGAATTCAGATACCATCGTAGACAGCGCGATATATGATTGCTTCTTGCTCATCCATGAAATGGCGACATTAGCAAGGAGGAATATTCCTCCTGTGGTGGACTTACGATCATTTGGATCGCCACCGTGGTCGGCATCACTGAACCCAGTAAATTCTGGTTTTCCACCCTCATAGTGCAGTCCATAGTCGGTAGTACCTATCAGGTATTGAATAATTCGTTTCACGACCTTTAAATGTTTATAGCCAGGGCCTGATTGGAATCGTGCTAATAGGCCCACTGCGTAAACAATGTCTGGACGAGTGCATCGCATGGCATACATTAAGCTGCTAACCATACTAAGGTATTCTGCACTTTTCATTTGTTCACGCTCAGCCAGGTCCTTTGGGCCGTCACGTTTCTACAACGCGCACCCAAACACAATCGGCGTATACACTAGTTTTGCATCTTGTAATCTGAACCAATTCAACAATTTGTTGATATAGGATTCTTGAGAGAGACATAGCTTGCGAGCAGCCCGATCCCTAGCAATCTTAATGACTAGGATGTACATGGCTTTTCCCATCTCCTTCATCTCGAATACAAATTCTACCCATGACTTTGTTTCATTCATGTAACTCACATCGTTCATGGCAATTAATATGTCATCTACATATAATGTCAAAATGACGTACTTCGACTCAGAGGTCTTAGTGTACACGCATGGATCCTCGTGAAGATTCACGAATCCGTTTCCGACGATTTCCTCGAGGAATCTGCGGTACCATTGTCGGGATGATTGTTTAAAACTGTAGATAGATCTTTAGAGTTTACAAAATTTACGTTCATTACCAGGAGTAACGAATCCCTCCGGTTGCTCCAATAGATCTCATCTTCCATCTTTTCGTGGAGGAATGCATTCTTAACATCCATTTGGTGCAGCTCTAGATCGAGGCTGGCAACCAGAGCCAAAATGGCTTGGATTGTGGTGTAATGTACAATCGGTGAGTATGTCTCATCAAAGTCCAATCCGTGAAGTTGAGTATGTCCTTTTGCAACGAGTCATGTTGTACCTCTTAACGGCTCCATACGCAGTGAGTTGCAGTTTCAGAACCCACTTGGCACCTATGGCTCTGCGGTTAGCAAGAAAATAAACCAAAGACCAAACCGAATTAGCTTTTATAGAGGAGATCTCATTCTCCATTACTTTCCTCCATTCTTTCGCTTGAGGTCCACATATAGATTTTTTAACCGTTACCGGTTCATCAATCGAATTTAGAGTGAATAACTCGCTTCTTTCAATGGGACACTTCTTGGGAGAAGTTCGATGCCTTTGACTACGTCTAGGCTCGTTAATCCCATCTTGAACTTGAACAACGCTCCCACTCGGAAAAATGCTTGTTATCGGGGCATTACTCCCATTGGGAACAAGAGCATTACTTGAACTTTCACCAGCAACATTTCTAGGACGACCTATTGGTCTCAGAATTTCACTTCCGAGATTAATTCCGCAGTTACTAGGACCAGGAACCAAGTTGGTGTTACTATTCCCGCTTTTGCCAATAGGTAACTGCGGCATCATAGGATTTTCATCCAACGGTTCAGGAACATGATTATCAGGTTCGACTTGATTGGCACCTGCAGCAACAGTGATCTGTGTGGTTGGATTGACTCATCCCACTAGATTTATTATGAAAATGTATCCATCTTCATTTACCATATCGTTAACTTGTGTTGCTGCCTCAAATCTCCCACTCGAAGTAAGAGGGAACTGATCATCATCATCCTGCTCTAGTTCAATCAAGACTTCGTTCGTTTTGTTGTCATTAAACAATGGGAAATCGACCTCAATTGACGTAACGTCTGATGTTCGACCACAACTCCAATCCCGAGTTATAAAAAACATGTATGTTGTAGAGATACTTTCCAGTACTCTTATCGGTACAATGTTTGTTTTTCTACCATAACGTTGCATGTTGGTAAGACCCGTCTCATTACCGTTTAGTAGCTCTCATGGTTTTGTGACAACCGATTTTATGGGAACAAAGTTCTACATGAGTGAAAGTCAACATCATATCATCCTTTAAGGAGATTGGAAGTTTAGTTAAACACATCATGTTTAAAACTTTGTCCTAGGAGTATATGATCTTTAATAATGCTTGCGCTATCTTATCGTTAGAGGCGTATAGTGCGAGACGTCATCTAACGGACGTTTCTTTTCATTGCATACTCATTTTCAAAGGTTTTGTCTACCTTTGAATTGTGCATTCGATTTTCACCTGGTGCAATATTTGATTCTGTACGAGATCATGGTAGCTTTTAAAGCATACTTCTTCTCGATTTACGAGAAATCAATGAGTAAAACTCGTAAGGGTCTTAAATGCGAATGAAAATTTATGACAAGCATTAAATCGAGAATACACTTTGTTGGGATCAAAATGAAGTGGCCTTGAACTTCTAGTAGTGGACTTCGAGGTCTCGCCGGGAGCTAACTCTTTTAGGTATCTTTCTCGACCTCTCATGTACTTAGTTTCCTTTAGGAGCTTTGTGCTAGGCGAGGACCTGAAAAGGGGTGGGGATGTCCTCTAATTCCACTCCGAAGCTTAAGTCAGTAATGGATTTAGAAAGTGTATTGTAAAGTATGAGAATAAAGATTAATAAATGTTTATAACGTTCCCCTATTTATAGGGGAAGATTACCGACTTCAAGTGGTGGCCGTTATGTCTTGATTGGCTGTTCAATGGTGGTGGTTGCATTTTCTGATTGGTTGAGAAAGACGGTGAGAAGTCAGCTGGTGACAAGCAGGTCGCCACCTTCCTTAACTGGGTGACAAGCAGGTTGCCACCTAAGTTTTATCTTGAGAGGAAGGTTTCTTCAATTCTAAAGGTGGCGAGTAGGTCTCCACCTGTCCTTTCCTTAAGAGGAAAGGTTTCTTCGTTGTATTTGGTAGTCAACTTGACTCTTACCTTAAGAGGGAGAGTTCCGAGTGACCTTATCGCGTTGCCTATCTTCGATAGTCTCTTTAGGAGTCGACTTTCCCTTGTATAGTCGTCGACCATTTATCATTATCTCTTCAAGTTGAAGGTGAATCTCGACTTTAATATCCATGACCCATGTCAGATCGCCTGGAATCATATCCAACACTCACCGTCGAGACATAAGTCATTAGTTTTTAAAATAAAGAGGAAGGAGTTATGTCGAGTACCTTTTATGATGAGAGAAGGACGTTGCCCTTTTATCCTTTTGAACATATGCTTTTCGCCGTCATTGATGTTAATAGAGTCGAGAAATCAATTGTAACTGCTCCTTTATAGAGGCGACTTTCGAAAGTCGGGGAAGGGAGTCAGTGTTATGACTGATCTCTTGATCACTGCCGACTATATGAAGTCGAGGAGTCAGTTAAGACTGATCTCCTTTGTAGATGGCGACTTTTGGAAGTCGAGGAGTCAATTAAGACTGCTTCTTTGTAGAAGGTTGAAGGTGTCAGTATTATGACTGATCTTCTAGATCGTCGCCGACTTTATGTAGTCGAGGAGTCAGTTAAGACTGCTCCTTTGTAGAAAGTTGAAGGAGTCAGTATTATGACTGAGCTCCTGGATCGTCGCCGGCTTTATGTAGTCGAGGAGTCAGTTAATACTGCTCATTTGTAGATGGCGACTTTCGGAAGTCGAGGAGTTAGTTAAGACTGCTCCTTTGTAGAAGGTTGAAGGAGTCAGTATGATGACTGATCTCCTGGATCGTCGCCGACTTTATGTAGTCGAGGAGTCAGTTAAGACTGCTCCTTTGTAGAAAGTTGAAGGATTCCGTATTATGACTGATCTCCTGGATCGTCACCGACTTTATGTAATCGAGGAGTCAGTTAAGACTGCTCATTGTGGAAAGTTGAAGGAGTTAGTATTATGACTGATCTCCTGGATCGTCGCCGACTTTATGTAGTCGAGGAGTCAGTTAAGACTTCTCATTTGTAGATGGCGACTTTCGGAAGTAGAGGAGTGAGTTAAGACTGCTCCTTTGTAGAAGGTTGAAGGAGTTAGTATTATGACTGATCTCCTGGATCGTCGCCGACTTTATGTAGTTGAGGAGTCAGTTAAGACTGCTCCTTTGTAGATGGAGACTTTCAGAAGTCGGTGAGTCAGGTAAGACTTCTCCTTTGTAGAATGTTGAAGGAGTCAGTATTATGACTGATCTCCTGGATTGTCGCCGACTTTATGTAGTCGAGGAGTCAGTGTTATGACTGATCTCCTTTGAAGATGGCGACTTTCGGAAGTCAGAGAGTCCTGTTTGAGTACATCAAGAAGAGATGAGTCATATGTTTATTCATTACTTTATTGTAATTGAAATACACGAAAAGTATTTTCTTCTAAACATAGAACTTTTTGAAGTACTCTGCATTAAAAGTCCTGTTGAGGCGTTGCCCCTGCGGATCCTCTAGTTTGTAAGCATTGGGACATGGTATGCTGATGAGTACATAAGGGCCTTCCCATTTTGGCACCATCTTTCCTCTCTGATCAGCTGTTAAGAATTTATTTCTTCGTATGAAATTTTCCCCTAGGAAGAATTGGCGTCGCCCTACTTTTCGATTAAAATATATAGCAGTGGCGAGCTTCATTCATCCTTGAATTTCTTCAGAGGCCCATCTTCTTTCCTCGGCCAGATCCAAGTCGATCTTCCTTTGTTCATCATTCTGGTCGACTTGATATGTGGCGATTCTTTGGGAAATATAAGATACCTCAATGGGTGAAACAGCTTCCGATCCATAAACCATGCTGAAATGAGTCTCACCAGTGGCTCTCTTGGGTGTGGTTCTGAGTGCCCAAAGTACCTGATCCAACTCTTCGACCCAAATTCCCTATAGAGAGGCCACCTCTTCTTCAATCCGTTGAGAATTGTTTTGTTGGCTGCCTCGACTTGTCCATTTGTTTGGGCATGATGGACATAACCAAATCGAATGATTGATTAACATTTCTTCACAAAAGTCGGCGAGTTCGTTGCTGGAAAACTGAGGGCCATGTTCGCTGATGAAGATCTTTGGCACCCCGTATCGACATATGATTTGTTCTCGTATGAACTTAATCATTTGGAAAGTGGTCGTTGATGCCAGGGATTTTGCTTCTATCCACTTAGAGAAATAGTCGACGACGACTACAATATGTGTTCGTTGACCTGTGGATTTGGGCAAGGGCCCAATGAGATCGATCCCCAATTGTGCGATAGGCCAGGCACTCATCATAGGAGTAAGGTCTGCTGGAAGCTTAACGATTCTGGGAGCGTAGACTTGGCAGGCAGGACAAGTTTGCACGAGTGCTTTCGCATCTTTGTGCATAGTTGGCCAGTAGAACCCTTGTCAAAGAGCTTTTAATACCAAGGTTTTGGCTCCTTCATGACATCCAGCATTGCCTCTATGCAGGTCTTCCCTTATTCTTTCAGTTTGGGAGGCAGCTACGCATCGGAGGTAATGAGTGGAATATCCTCTTTTATAGAGATATCCATCTAAGATTACGAATCGCCGCGTCACTCTTTGAATTTTAGTCGCCTCCAACGGATCTTCTGGGAGAGTCCCCTTTTCCAGATAATTCGGGATGGGAGTAATCCATGAGTTGGGGGCTTGAACATTAAGAACTTCAGCTCCTGCTTCCACGGCTGAGTAGAGAGAATTCTCTATGAAATGCACTGTCGCGGGGGGAGTGTTTCCCAAGGCGAATTTGCTAAGGGCGTCGGCCTCTTGATTATTTTCTCGAGGGATGGCCTCTATTTGCAAATGAGGCATGTCTTGCACGAGCCTCCGTACTTCCTCTGCATATTTCATCATGTTTTCCCCTCTAGCGACATAGGTCCAACTCGTCCGAATAACAATTAATTCAGAGTCGCACCGTACCTTTAGGTTGGTAATTCCCATACCTTTGGCTATTCGAAGACCTGTTAACAAAGCCTCGTATTAAGCTTCATTATTGGTAGCTCGAAAGGTTAAAGCTAACGCGTATCGAAGTGGCTCTTAGTCAAGCAGCGTTAATACTAATCCTGCCCCACATCCCAAGGCGGAGGACGATCCATCGGTATAAAGTAACCATGGCATAATGTCGTTGGCAATATTTTCTTGTGTAGCCTTCACATGTTCTTCTGGCGGGAGGATGACGGGTTTGGCTTCTGGTGTTGCTGTGTTTTCAGCTATGAAGTCGGCCAGTGCTTGACCTTTGATCGCCTTTTCATGGTTCAAAGTAAATGCGGAATTCACTTAGCTCCACAGCCCACTTAACCATCCTCCCTTAAATGTCAGGCTTCTGCAATAGCTGCTTTAGGGGGTTGATTAGTGAGTACCGTAATTTCATGAGCGTGGAAGTAAGGTCGAAGTTTCCTGGCGGCTATCAATAGAGCATACAGGTACTTCTCGATCTCCATGTAGTTAGCCTCAGCAACCCCAAAGAGCTTACTGACGTAGTAAGCCGAAATTTGAATGTTTCATGTCTCTTTAACGAGTACTGAGCTCACTGCTACTGAGCTTATACTTAAGTAGAGGAACAAAGGATCCTCAGGCAGTGGCTTTGCTAAGGCGGGAAGCGAGTTAAGGTGTTTCTTCAATTGTTGGAAAGCTTCCTCTCACTCCGGTCCATTCAAATTTTTTGTTTGCCCTTAGAATTTTGAAGAAGGGGAGGGACTTGTCACCCGATCTTGCCAAGAATCTTCCCAAAGAGGCCAGTCTTCCATTGAGACTTTGCACTTCTCTATGGCAGGTAGGCGAGGACATTTCTTCTATGGAAGCAACTTTTTCCGGGTTGGCTTCGATCCCTCTTTGGCTAACCATAAAACCCAAAAACTTCCCTGATTGAACCCCAAAAGCACACTTAGTTGGATTTAATCTTACTTGGTGGAGTCTCACAAGCAAATGCCTCCTCCAAAATCTTGAACGTGATCTTGCCCTCTTTTTGTTTAGACTAGCATGTCATCGACATAAGCTTCCATGTTTCTTCCTATCATGGATTTGAAGAGTTTGTTCACCATGCGTTGATAAGTGGCTCCAGCGTTTATCAAACCAAAAGAATGACCTTATAGTGGTAGATGTCGCTATTCGCATAAAAGGCGGCATGGGCCTTATCATTGGTGTGCATTTGTATCTGGTTGTATCTTGAGTATGCATCCATGAAGCTTAGAAGCTCGTGTCTTGATGTGGTGTCGACCAGTTGGTCGATTCTTGGTAGGGGTAGGTGTCTTTTGGACATGCTTTGTTGATATCTCAAAAATCTACACACATCCTCCACCTCTTATTGGATTTCCTCACCAGGACTGGATTGGCGACCCAGGTTTGGAATCGTATCTCCTTCACAAAACCAGTCTCGACCAGCTTTCCCACCTTTTGGCGTATTACTGCTTTCTTCTCCGCTCCTATAGATCTTCTCTTCTGGGCTATGGGTTTCATGGCGGGATCTATTCTTAGCTCATGGGAGATAATATCTGGGCTTATTCTTGGCATGTCACTAGGCTCCCAGGCGAATAGCTCCTTGTATTTTCTAAGGAGGGCAGTTATTCTTTCGACAAGTTCCGGGGGGAGAGCAGCTCTAATCTTGACCTTTTTATTGCCCTATTCCAAGGCGACTCCCACTAATTCCTCCATTGGGGATGGTCGTCCACCTTCTTCCCGGGGATCTTCGTCTGTTACGATAGACATGGCCTCTCTTTGGTTACGTCTTCGAAGAATATTGACATAACATCGTCGAGATGCCTTCTGGTCGCCCAACACCTCTCCCATTCCATAATGAGTGGGAAACCTCATGACTTGATGGGCAGTGAAAGGGACAATGTAATTGGAATTGAGAGTTCTCTTTCCCAATATGGCGTTGTAGGCGTTGATCTGGTCGACGACCACAAAGCGCACCTTTAAATGCAAGGCCTTCCATCCTTGGCCCAAGATCACAGGGAGTTGTATTGCCCCCAGGGTGTAAGTTGTTCTTAGGGATGGCAACGGGGCGGGTCGGGGCGGGTTTTCGCAGCCCCGGACCCGCCCCGCGGGTCGGCCTGGCTGACCCGGCCCCGGCCAAATGGGCCTTCCGGGTCGGGTCGTGTCGGGTCAACAATCCCGCGGGTCGACCCGCGGGGCCCCGACCCGCCCCGTCATATGAACAATTTTTTTTTTTTTTTAATTTTCAATATGAAATACAATTTTTTTTGTCAAAATATTACATTATATATAAATTCAAAACATAAATCTAACATCAATCAAATATAAACAACAAACACATCAAATTCATTACAAATACAAATTCAAATCCAAACACCAAATTAACAAATCCTAATAATCTAAATATAAATCTATTTGTAATTTGGTCCATGTTATTTATATAGGTATTATATTAACCATATTTTTTATTAAATGTTAGATCATATTAACATAAAAAAATTAAAAAAAAAATTATATATATATGGATTTCGGGGCGGGTCTACGGGGCCCCGGGTCTCTAGACCCGGACCCGCCCCGACCCGAGCCCGACCCGCCCCGGACCCGACCCGTGACCCGCGGGTCGGCGGGTCGGCGGGTCAAAACCGGGTCGGGGCCCCGCGGGTCAGCGGGGCCCCGAGACCCGTTGCCATCCCTAGTTGTTCTCCCTGCAAATCCTACCAATGGGGAAGTCATCTTTTGAAGATCCTCTTCTTTGTATCCCATCGCGGTGATGGTCTCAAAGGTGATTACGTCAGTAGAGTTTCCTCCATCTACCAGTATTCTTTTAACTTCGAAATTACCTATTTGAGTTGTAATTACGAGGGCGTCCTCCTGGAATAGTGTTGATCTCGATAAGTCCTTCGTAAATAAAGTAACTATCACGGGTTCGAGCTCCCTTGATCTCTTGCGAGTATCTATCGATGAGGTGTCTCGAGTCGCATAGGTGTCTCGAGCTGTGCTCGACTCTCCTCCAGCGGCGAACCCTCCCGAAAAAAACATTGATGTTGTTGTCTGGAGGGGATCTCCATCTTCGACCTTCGTGGGCTCAACGACGGTGATGTCGTTGAATTTCTCTTTGGATGAATTCTAATTCCCTCCTCGCCAGGAGGCAATCTTCCGTGTTGTGCCCCTCTTCTTGGTGACTTTAACAGTAAGAGAGGGGACAGTGAGTTCCTTCCGTTGCTAGAAGTGCTTCCATCCTTTGTTGAGTTTGCCGGAATTCCTTGGAGGAAACTCCTCGAATGGACGAACTCTCCCCTTGATCTCGTGGGGTTTGTTGTAGAGTTGGGCGATTCACCCGGGCTTGTTCCGCTTCTATATGGATAGTCTCCCGTTGAATCAACTCTTCCAAACTTTTCACTGGTTCAGTGTAATGAGTGATGGCAAAGGATCGGGACTGGGGTCCCAAACTCTAAAGAACACTTGGATGGCTTCTCTTTCTGAGAGTTCACCTCCGGTATATCCTCCTTGAAATCTCCTAAAGTAATTCTCCAAGGTTTCATTTGACCCATGGAATATACTCTCAGCTCTAGGCGTCTGGTTTTGCCTATTTGACTCCTTGATGGTGCCATGAATTTTTTATCACCGTTCCCACAGACGGCGCCAAATGTTGGGATCAAAATGACGTGGCCTTGAACTTCTAGTAGTGGACTTCGAGGTCTCGCCGGGAGCTAACTCTTTTAGGTATCTTTCTCAACCTCTCAGGTACTTAGTTTCCTTTAGGAGCTTTGTGCTAGGCGAGGACCAAAAGGGGTGTGGATGTCCCCTTATTCCACTCTGAAGCTTAAGTCAGTAATGGATTTAGAAAGAGTGTTGTAAAGTATGAGAATCAAGATCAATAAATGTTTATAACGTTCCCCTATTTATAGGGGAAGATTACCGACTTTAAGTGGCGGCCGTTATGTGTTGATTGGCTGATCAATGGCGGTGGTTGCTGTTAGATATCAGTCCAATTCGGGTTCGTGTTTACATTTCGAGCCTCGGAAAATACTCCAAAACCCGTAAAAGAAATTTTCCGCGGACACCCAAGTCCAAAAACGGTCCGGAATACGCGCAGTACCCGGACCTGGGGACTTCCGGACAGCCAAAAGGCAATCCGGACCGGTCCGAATTGTTAAGCAATCCGGACCCGACCCGGATTGCTAAACAATCCGAAGGTCCGAATTACCGACGTTCTCCGCGCTCATCCCGATTATTTTGCCAATTGCGAGAAGTCGGTGCACGCATAGTCCACCTTGATGATGGTATACGTTTTCCTCCATACCGACATCAAGCCGTTCAAAACTGGGCATGATCCTTAGGTTCCCTAATAAATAGGGGCTTAGGTGTCCCATTTTAGAGGAATCCCTCATTTTTGGACTATGGGTGCTCTGACTTCTCTCTAAAAGGCTTTCTCTCTCTAGAAGATTTTGACTTGAGCGTCGGAGAGGGCCCAACCAGCATCCCCCCCTCTCCCACGCTGGTTACTGCCCCTTGTGCAGGATCCGGATTTCGAGACTAAGTTCGAGGTAGTTGAAGATTAAGTTCGAGGATCGTGTTTCAGGGATCGCGGCGTACCCGTCCCTGTACACATATCCGGAGCCCGTTCGTAGAAAAGAAGCCCGAAGCTACCCAAGTGGAAGCAGACTTAACAGTTTCCTTTTCTGATTGGTTGAGAAAGACGGTGAGAAGTCAGCCGGTGACAAGCAGGTCGCCACCTCCCGTTTCTTACTAATGAGGGTTTCCTTAACTGGGTGACAAGCAGGTTTCCACCTAAGTTTTATCTTGAGAGGAAGGTTTCTTCAATTCTAAAGGTGGCGAGTAGGTCTCCACCTGTCCTTTCCTTAAGAGGAAAGGTTTCTTTGTTGTATTTGGTAGTCAACTCGACTGTTACCTTAAGATGGAGAGTTCTGAGTGACCTTATCGCCTTGCCTATCTTCGATGGTCGCTTTGGGAGTCGACTTTCCCTTGTATAGTCGTCGACCATTTATCTCTTCGAACGATTTCCTCGTGGAATTTGTGGTACCATTTCCATGATGATTGTTTAAGACCGTAGATACATCCTTGGAGTTTACAAACTTTATGTTTGTTGCCAGGAGTAACGAAACCCTTTGGCTGCTCCATATATATCTCTTCCACCAGGTTACCATGGAGGAATGCAGTCTTAACATCCATTTGGTGCAGCTCCAGATCGAGGCTCGCAACCAAAGCCAATATGGCCCGTACTGTGGTATAACGCACAGTAGGTGAGTATGTCTCATCAAAGACCACTCCGTGTATGGGTATATCCTTTCACAACGAGTCGAGCTTTGTATCGCTCGACAACTCCATCATCAGTGAGTTTCAGTTTCAGAACCCACTTGGCACCTATTGCTCTGCGGTTAGCAGGCAAATCAACCAAAGACCATACCGAATTAGCTTTCATAGAGGCGATCTCATCCTTTATTTATTTCCTCCATTCTTTCGCTTGAGGTCCATCCATAGCTTGCTTAACCATTACCGGTTCATCAACCGAAGTGAGGGTGAAAAATTCACCTTTTTCGATGGGATACTTCTTAAGAGAAGTTCGGTGCCTTAGACTACGTCTAGGCTCGTTAGTCCCATCTTGAATTTGAACTACGCTCCCAATAGGAATAATGCTCATTATCAGTGCAATACTCCCACTGGGAACAAGAGCCCTACTTGAACTTTCACCAACAACTTTTCTTGGATGACCTCTCGGTCTCAGATTTCCACCTTCGAGATTAATTCCACAGTTATGATGACCGGGAACCGAGTTGGTCATACCACTCCCACTAGGTGCAGTAGGTAGTTGAGGTAATATTGGATTTTCATCCATCGGTTCAGTAACATGATCATCAGGTTCGACTTGATTCGCACCTGCATCAACAGTGATCTAGGTGGTTGGATTGACTCCTCCCACTGGATTTATTATGAAAATGTCACCATATCGTTCACTTGTGTTGTTGCCTCAAATATCCCACTCGAAGCGAGTGGGACCTGATCATCATTATCCTCTAGTTCAATCAATACTTCATTCGTTGATGTTTATAAAGCTATGGAAGTTCAGCCTCAAGTAGTGTAACGTCTCATGTTCGACCACGTCACCAAGCTCCCAAGCTATTACACACATGTATGCTATAGAGATACTTTTCAGCATTCCATTTGGTTATATGTGTGTTTTATTTGCAACATGGATGTCGCAATTTTGGTAAGATCCCTTTCATTACCAGTAGCTCACATGGTGTCGTGTAACCGATTTTTAACTAGGTTCACCACATGATTTGCAGTTAACCATAACTTTCCTGTGAAAGGGAGGTTATAAGTTGAACTTGCGATATCATGGTACTGACCTTGTTTATGTAGTGCGTGTCGTTTTAATGCTTCGCCAATCTTTTATCGTTAAGGCAAATAGTGGGAGACGTCGTTTAACGGACGTTCCTTTTCATTGCTCATTCATACCCCAAGGTTTTATCCACCATGGATCGTGCATTAGGTTTTCACCTTATGCTCGTTGAAATTCTTTACGAGAATTTAGTATGAGTAAACCCTCGAATGGGTATTCGTGCAAATAAAATTTACTTCAACCATTAAATCAAAAATACACTTTATATTGAATTTTGTACTTTGAATCGATGTGTTCTATCTCTCAAGGAACACGCATGCAGTGTGGGCGCATCACCAAGTTTTGCCCGTGGTGAAATCGTTTCGTTTTCAAAAATTAAGTTTAATCGGTTTTGTACATGTTCATCATTACGATTTTAAATATTTCATGGATTACTAACAAATAAGGAATTTAAATCGGTTCGTATTCTAACTACATAATTGATGGGTTTATTTAGTTCGGTCGACCCAACACGAACGACAGAGTATGTTAATTGTTTCGTTTTATTCGACCATTTGTCCTGGCCGAAATTTGGTCCCTACACAGTAGGTTCAGATTTTTGTTTCGGATCATTCCCTTTGACCCGGCCGATAAATTGATAAGTAAGTTGTGTATCGAATCGAACAACAATTACTTTATTCAATGTTTCCGAATCTTGAATGACGAAAATTCAAATGAACAACGAAAGAAAAATGATAATGATATGGTTCTTTAGCTGAATGTCGCGTGTTCGATACATGCTCATTGCATAGAAAATCGAGAACTTCTAACTCATATTGAACACCACATCTGAAAAAAAAACTCATGAGTGAATCACATTAGATGATCTGTGTCAGAATAAAACCGTTTTAGAGCTTTATATACACGACATACGAGGCGCACTTAAGACGCACTTTCATCGACGGTGTTTGACCCACCGGATATCGTATGGGACCATTGCGGTCCAGTTCTCTTCACGACATGCGGAAATCATGAATGACTTCCCTCGATGATTTGTAGTGATTTGTGAAATTGGTTTCCCTTTCGTCCTGGTTACTGCACTTGAATAGACTCATGGTAAGTGAGCCCCATCGACGTCAGTCAACCATTAAAGGGGATGCCTCTTTTCTATAATAAATATTCTCCTCCATGTTGACCTTTCTTTCGAAGGTCTTGAGCGGCTTTTACACTAGAATCCATGGAGAGAAGACAATCATATTCAATCGGAACATTTTTAGCTTTAGCGACCTTGCTTCCTCCGAAGTGGATGCAGAGGGGTCACCAAAGCTATAATGTTGTCAGGTTCTTCAACCCCTTTTGTCCAAGGTTAAGAATATCGCCACAAACACATTCAGCTTACCAAAGAACCTACACCCACTATTGGGAAACGGATTACCACATTCATTCGTGATCATCAAAGTCATACGGACTACTACATTCATCCCTAGTTATCCTCTCCGCTTTTGGAATCGCAGCATAGAGGAGTCTAACACATACTCTATTCATACACACCATCAAGATCGCGATGAATTACGGATTGCACTCATTAAGCCAACTCAAGCCAATATATTGATAATTATGCGAAACCAGGGAGACAAAAATATTTTGAAAAGAATTGCGTTCATCGGATATCTATGAGATAGAAGGTGACTAATAATGATTCCTCAGACATCTAACCCAACCGACCGACAGTAAACCGAGGGAAGGGGGTCGTGAAAGAGTTCCCATTACCGTCGTCTTCTTTCTAATAGATCAGTCTTTTAAAACGGTTTAATCGCAATCACTGGAACGGGAGGTTTTAAAACACCCGATCTTGGCTTTCCCAAGACCCTTTTTAAATATTTTTCTAGGATTACAAGTTTGCACACACAATTCTACTACACAAGTAAATCATCGTGCGCAAATCACATCCAAGAAACAAACCTCACCTCATGCATACGCGTCATGCGTCTAATGTTCCGAGGAACTCATGCTTAGCCTATATAATTCTACTGCTTAAGTAAATTTTCACATGCCAATCTATCCTCAACATTCATGCAAACGCATCATGCGTGATCACACCATTCAAATATGCATATTTGGCGACTGATTTCCGCTTTTAAAACATTTGGGGCTGACTTGCAATTCATGCTATAGATCAAACATGTGTACTTCTAAACATGAATCCTAGGCAATTGCAACCATCACAGCATGTCTATCCTAGTGCGCAACTCATTAATTGAAAACCAGGGTTCTGCCCAGAACATGCATAATCCAGCTAGCTTGACATAGTCAAGACGACAGTACTAATCATGCAATAATATCAATTATAGCAACTGCAATTCATCCCACTAAATGATTCATTCCCAAAATCATGCATTTCCGAGATCCATACCCATAATCGAAACTAGGCATCAGGTTTAATTAAAACTTTGAAATATTAAACCTTTAAGCACTATGTAGGTAATTTAAAGTTTGAAAACCTTTGGATTTAAAAATTTGACCATCCTATTTTATTTAACTAATTTGGTTCGTTCGGTCCGGTTTAATTAATCTGGTTCGGTCAAACCGGTTCGGACCAGTTCGGTACGGTTTGAAAAATGCTTCGACCAGACCGGTTTGGTTTAAAATAGGAATTCGGTTCGGTTTGTAACTCAAACCGGATCGGTTCGACCCATTTAGTTGCCCCGGTCCGACCCGACCCGAATGCGTCGGACCAACTGAGAAAACCCGGCTTTTGACCTGCTCAGGTTTGGACCCGTGGAACCCGACCCAGTTTGGTTCGGTTGACCCGGTTCAGGTTCCCTTGGTCTCCCGGGTCGGTTGACCCGACCCGGTTGTGCGAAATTGGACCGGCCCGTTACCATATAGGTTCGGCCGAAATTGAGACTTGTGGGCCAAGTAGGGTTTTCAAGTCCACTAAAAACTTAACTTGGCCACCAATTAAAAGTTAATTATAATATAATTTCCAATTTTCCGCACATATATATATATAATTCGGGCACAAACATATATATATATATATATTTACTGTCAAGATTCTATATTTAGAGATATATGATAAATCAACGATATATATACACATATATATTTGGCAACACTATATATATATATTATTGTCAATATTCAATATTAGGGATATATTTTCATCAATAATATATATATTTTAGGGTTAAAGGTAATTTTGGTGCCACATGTTTGACATGTGTATGTTTTTGGTGCCATATGTTTGAGAGGTTGTATGTTTTTGGTATTTCCGTTAGTCAACAATTAGTTTGACCATTTAATACTTTTATTTTTGTTCAATTTAGTCCTCAAATTTATATTTCTAAAATTTAGTCCCTATTGTTTGTTCAAGTCACCGTCCATGACCGCCGGCCACCACCCACCACCTCCAAGGCCACCGACCGCCACGAAACAGGCCGGCCACCACCCCACGACAGTGGCCACCACCGCTTGGGGCCGAAAACCACCCCAATTGGTGGTGGCCGGCCCCAATTGGTGGTGGCCACCTCAATTGGGGCCGGCCACCACCAGTGGTGGTAGCTACGACCCTAATCGGGCTTGTCCACCACCAGTGGTGGTGGCTACAGCCCTAATCGAGGCCGGCCACCACCAATTGGTGGTGGGTACAACCCCAATCGGGGTCGGCCACCACCAATTGAGGCCGCCGGTCCCGGCTGTAGCCACCACCAACTAGTGGTGGCCGGCCCCGATTGGGGCTGTAGCCACCACCACTAGTGGTGGCCGGCCCCGATTGGGGCTGTAGCCACCACCGATTGGGGTGGTTTTCGGCCCCAAGCGGTGGTGGCCGGTGCCATAGGCTGGTGGCCGGCCCGTTTTGTGGCGGTCGGCGGCCTTGGAGGTGGTGGGGGGGGGGGGTCGGCGGCCTTGGACGGTGACTTGAGCAAACAATAGGGACTAAATTGTAAATATTAAATTTTAGAAATATAAATTTGAGGACTAAATTGAACAAAATAAAAGTATTTAACGGTCAAACTAACTGTTGATTAACGGAAATACCAAAAACATACAACCTCTCAAACATATTGCACCAAAAGCCTACAAAATGAAACATATGGCACAAAACCTACACATGTCAAACATGTGGCACCAAAAGTACATTTAACCCTATATTTTATCAATCTTTTAGGCAACTGTATTATCAATAATATCTAGTTCCCTAATATTGTGCTAGATATATTGATAGTTATTATCCACAATTATCTTGTGAACCTAGCCCTAATTTTGACATAATCCATAGGGATTAAAAATTTCAGCCGAATATACTAAAGTATTTTCTCAAAAAAAATTCGGTCACTTTAGGGTTACTTGTGGACTAAGAAATTAAAATTTTCACCTTGAACACCTAAATGAGGGTTCGACCGAAAACACCAAAATTAGGGTTTGTGGTCAAATTTCAAGATCAAATCTTGCAAAGATCAAGAATCCAAAGTTTGATTTTGATAAAAGTCTTATTTTTCTTGAAGATCATGAACATCAAACTTCACTATGAACATCATCAAAACTCACGGCCAACACGATTTACCCCAAAAATCGAAAATTTAAAACTTTGAAACCAAGTTTAAAAATTTCGGCACCACCAATAAAATCAAGAACACCAATTTTATCAAAAACACGAACTCCCTAACACAGGCTCTGATACCACTGTAGGATTTAGGTGATTAATATTACGGAAACAAATCAAGATATGTGTGTGGTAACTAATACGCAGCGGAATAAGGTGCACATACATACCAATGCTTCCACGTAGTCCAAGACCGTTGAGGGGAGTTCTCGATCCGTCGGAGGGTTCCTGATCCGTCGGACGGTTCCCTTTAGAGGTTCCTGTTAGAGAAGCCCTACGCGGATAAGGCCTTACAGCAAAGCCTCGGTCGATTCTTCGCGGGATGGATCTCCTGGAGTAAATTGCTTGAAAAAATTTGGCACCTCCTTGCTCCTGTGTGGTTCGGCCGAAACTTAGGTATTTAGGATTGAGAGTTTTCTTTTAATTTCACCACTTAGGAATAGGGGTGAGCAAAACCCGACTGGAACCAGAACCGGAACCGGTCGTTTGGGTAGGTTCCGGATAATTAATTTTAATACCCTGTAAAATCGGTTCCGGTTCCGAGATGAGTTGTGAGAACCGGAACCAGAACCGGAACCGATATATTTTAGTATATAGATATGTAAACTTGTCAGGCCCATAAGCATGCTGAACTTAACTCTTGAAGCCCATGTAGATTTTTTTTTTACTATAGTGAAGCAGCGGCATCACTCATCAGCACCCGAAACTGACCTGAACACTCAAATTTGGGATCTGAACCAGACCCGAGACCGGGTCAATTTCAAGTTCTTTTCGGGTTTGGTCCAAATTGACAGGCCTATCTTGGTGTACACCCCAACTGTTGCTTGAGGATTTCGGCGCGTTCCTTAAGCCCATTATTTGGATATAACATATAGGACTCATTTGGAAGATGGAACGAAGTATTTATCAAATGAGACCAATTGTTAGAATAGAAGAAAACACTCTAGATCTTAATTAATCGACTATATGATTTTTAAATACACGGGATTATCGCTCTATTTATACTGATATTATCGAAGTGTAAAGACTATTGTAGTGCTATAAATAACGCGATGCAAATACCAATTTTATGCAAAAATAGTTATTGTTAAATATTTGAAACTAAATACTTCTAATTTAGGTAACTGTTGGATCACGGTGGAACTCCGGTACGGACTTTGACGGCAATTCTAGCTCCTTTGCTCCACGCAATCCTGCAAGAGGGGATAGACCGGGCGGTGACCCAGAATCCCTCTCCGATGCTTAAATGAGTGCCCAATACGAACTGGCAAGCAATAATCTCAGAGTATGTAATTCAACGTAAAAGTTCTGAGGTGACCTCCTGCCCTTTTATAGGCAAAGAGACGCCTCAGGTACCTGGTGAACCGTTAGGGGTGGTTAGCCCGTATCCCGCGTATCTCGGGTGTGATCCCGCCTATCCAGGCCATGATCTCACATATCTCAGCCATGCCCCGCGTATCTCGGCCACGCTCCGTGTATCTTAACCACGTTCCGCGTATCTCGGCCACGCCCCGCATATCTTGGCCTTATCCTCTGATAGCGAGTCCCGACTCCCGTCGGGGACTCCAGAGTTAACTCGTTGTGTCACCGCTCGGGGCCCCTCGTCATCGTGACAGGGCCAATCATTCTCAGGGATTCATCATCGGGGCCTACTTAAAGGCTTCTCATCGGGAGCTTCCAGCTCAACTGTCGGGACCGACTCTGTCGGGACCGACTCTGTCGGGACCCTGCCTCGTCGGGACCCTTCTCCTAGGTCATCTTGACCTTCATTTTGGGCCTGGTGGGCCTGTTTGCCGTTTCCTCCCCGTTAAAGGGCCTGACGGCTGTAATCGAACCCATCATTTGCCCCCAAGACATGAGGGACTTTTAGTTCGTCGTGTCTTCCAACTCCCGATCTTCCGATACTGGAATCGGGGATCTTTCCCTTGGTTCAGTTACTCAATTATCAGTCTTCTCCTTCACGTTTCCTCAATGTTTTGTAGATAACTGTTAAATCCTAGGGGTCTCCTCGGTTCCCTAGTTTATTAAATGCAGTAGATAATGAAGCGACGTTTTCAGCCCACGTGCCTGATTTTTCTGAAAAGTGCTTTTCAGGCCGTTTCATCATTACGTCTGTTATCCTTCTGCACGTTTCATCTCAACGGTCCAGATTAAGACTCTTCGACTTCGACGACTCGGATCGAAGTGTCCTTTCAACTGTCTTCTTCGACTATAAAACCCTAGCCATGGTCATAATTTAACTTTTACCGTCTTCGAATTCTTAAGAGCTCTTTGCGATTTCTCTGCGATTTCTCTGCGATTCCAAGCTCTGTGATTTCGAAGTTCTTTGGAGTTTCTCCGATCATCTTTCCGGCGACGCTTCGTTCATCTCCTCAACCTCTACTTCATCATGTCTGGTAAGGGATTCCCCTTTGTTGCTTGTTCGTCTTTTCCTTGTTTATAGCTTTCCAAGAGTCCTACTGTATTTTTCTTGCCATGGTTGCTTTTCAGACAGCGGTTCCAGCTCTGAGGGGAGAAAACCTTTTAACTTTGACTATGCTCTGAATGAGATCTCCAATACTGCTTATGATGCAGCCCTCCGAGAGGGTTGTATCACTATTACCTGGGAACCCCGATTCCCATATCCTTGGCCTCGCCCCTCGAGTAACCCTGAGGTTACTCGTCCCCAAGAAGGGGAGGTATTTGTCTCTACGGGACAGGTATCAGCGGGGATCAGATTCCCCTTTTGTGGTAATCTGGTCGAGCTGTGCCATCATTACAAAACGCACCCCACTACCTTTTCTCCCCATGCCATCCGCCTCTGGAACGCCTTTCAAGTTCTCTGCTTCCGACAGAAGTGGGTCTACAGCCTCCAGCTCTTCAGAACCTTCTATGGGATGAAGTGCAATGAGGCAGGGGTTTGCGCCTTCTACCCTCGGATGCCCAAGTGGAGTAAGCAGCAGCTTGCCCGATGTGGTTGGACCAATGACACCTGGAAGGTGGTCAAGGGTCGGGGACTCTTGGTTGATACAGGCTCCGACAACAGTAGCTGGAAGAAGAGCTACTTCTTCATCCGACACTCTTCGATTCCCTGGCCTCGGTGGGAGGTGGCAGCGGACCCTCCGCCTGCTTTCCATACTTATACCGACGAGGATTTTGAAACTCTCCAACTTATCCAGCTTTATCGATGGGGGGAGTCTTACACTCCCCTCAACGCCAACTCACTTGTGGAGCGGGACCTGGTGCACGCCGGGATCCGACTCCTTGATATTGTCTCTGGGGGGCAGCTCTTCGACGGCCCTTCTAATATGGTCCCTTGGGAAAACTTCTAACTCTTCTTCGTTTACTGTTTGCAGCCAAGAAGGTATCTATGCTGACCGATCTATTCCTTAAGCAGGGGGAGACTGATGCTGTCCGCCCCTGGCGGAAGAGGAAGTCCGCCAAGAAGGCTGCTGCTCGGTCGGGGTCTCCTTCAGCGGAGCAACCCAAGCGGAAGCGGGTGGATCTGGACCAGCTCTTCGATGTCCAGAACGCTGAAGAAGGTAAAAAACTCCGACTTGCTATTAAATCATACAAGAGGATGGTCCCAAAGGATTTGATTTCTTCGACCAAGGAGGCCCGTATCGCTGACGTCAAACGAATCCTTCGAGGCGAAACTCCTCGTGTCTTGAAGGCGGGCTACTATCATTTTCGCGGGAAGGATCAATACGTCTCCCGACGTATCATTTGGTGTAAGAATCCCGATGAACTTCCTGACTACATTTCTGAAGCTTCTCATCCTCCAGGTGCAGGTCGCTCGGGAGCTCCATCCGGTGCCGCAGCTTCCGCGGACACACCATCTTCAGCGGGGGTGCCTTCCTCAGCTGGAGAGAAGGCTCCGACTGGCGAACAATTTCGTCAGGTGGAAACCTTGGACTCCTCCGAGGAGACTGACGAGGGTGGCTCCCTTCGTCAGCGTCGGAAGACGGGGCAATCCCCCTTGAAACCAACCCCTCAGGGGCCGCCTCCTTCATCTTCTCCGCAGCAGCGGCAGCCTTCGCCCATCCATGACTTCACTCCTTCCCCTGTTCGGGCCAAGACGGAGGCATGCCCTTCCACTCATCGTCCTCTTTCTCCTCTTGCTCTCGATGGGAACTTCTATAGGCCCTTCGATCCTTCACAAGAGAATGCCCCCTGGACTCCTATCCAGACGCTTCAAGGAGTCCCGCTTACACAAGGGGAGCAGGACCGGGAGCTGGCCCTGCATCTGCTGTCAGACTCGATCCTGCCTACTATGCGGTATCCGATTTGCCTCAATCGGACGCACATGCATCGGGATGTCAGGGATATGGCCATGCGCCGTATAGAGGTAGGACTTCGCTTCTTTCTTTTTGATGACAAATCGGGTCGTTTGTCCATTAACACTTTTCCTTCTTATTGCAGGAGCTCGGGGACTTCAACCGCCTCATCGGGTATGTCATTGCCTACGATGAGTCCCGGGAGCGGGACCGAGGGATCCGCGAGCAGCTCCTGGAGGATCTTAAGGCCTCCCAATCTTCGCGGGGAAAGCTTGTCAAGGAACAGGCTGTCCTCGATCAGAAGGTTCGGGACCTCCAGAAGCAAATCGGGGACTTCGAGGGGCTCTTGAGGCAAGAGTGGCAGGAGCGGGAGGCGGCTGTGGACAAGCTGGTTCAGGAGAAGAAGGCTGCCGAGGACAAACTGGTCCTCGAGAAGAAGGCTCTGGAGGAGCAAATCACGGGGTTTCCTGCGCAGCTGGCCGAGGCGGAGGTAAAGGGTCGGGAGGACTATCGGAGGTCCGAGGACTTCCAAGCCGATGCCATGAAGTTATTTGGCGCGGAGGTGGAGAACACTCTCTTCAATGCGGTTGAGGAGCTCCATCTGGAGTACGGGGACGCCATCAATTTCGACAAGTCTCCTTCCCTTGCTCCCTTTGCGAAGAAGTATTTTGCTCTTTCCGAGGAGAGTGATGGGGGGAGTACCCCCGTAATTGTCGAAGACGCTTCTGAACTTCCAAGTGCGGATGCCCCGATAGTCGATCCTCCCGAAGCCAACCCTGTGGATCCTTCTGCTACCGACTCCGCGGACCCAGCTGCTGCCAACGCTGCCGACAAGGACCAAGCTTGAATGTTTACTTTTAGAGTCCTTGTATTTTCTTCTCTTTTGTCATCGTCGGGCCCTTGAGCCCTTATCAATATCAGACTTTCTTAGTTCCGATTCTTTCGTTGCACTTCTCCGAGTGACTTTACTATACGTGCTTAGGTCGAAACCTCGACACTTAAGACATTCTCGTACGTCCTTCCTGACGATTTAATAACTTGCACCACTTAAGGCGACTTAGTTCCGTGCATCACTTAAGACGACTTAATTATTACTTAAGTAATATCTAGGAATCACGCATCACTTAAGACGACTTAATATCGTGCACCACTTAAGGCGACTTTTTGACACTTAGAATAAATCTAAGGATTGTGCACCGCTTAAGGCGACTTAGTCCCGTGCATCACTTAAGACGACTTAATATCGTGCACCACTTAAGGCGACTTTTTGATACTTAGAATAAATCTAAGGATTGTGCACCACTTAAGGCGACTTTTCTCGTGCACCACTTAAGGCGACTTTTCTCGTGCACCACTCAAGGCGACTTTTCTCGTGCACCACTCAAGGCGACTTTTCTCGTGCACCACTCAAGGCGACTTTTCTCGTGCACCACTCAAGGCGACTTTTCTCGTGCACCACTCAAGGAGACTTTATAAAGCTTAGAGTAAATCTAAGAATAATTCTGATCGGAAGCAACCTCTTTATTTATTGACGGCACAAAATTGGCTTACATCGAATTAAACGATAAACAGCATACACCACTTAAGGCGATTTTACATCGGGCACCACTTAAGGCGACTTTATCGGGCACCACTTAAGGCGACTTTCTTCAAGCATGGTGTTTCTTCAAGTTTCGCCACTAAAAGAATGCTTTAACGTTCTGCCATCGAGGTCTTCTAACTTGTACGCATTTGGAGCTGGCATCCCCACGACCTTGTAAGGTCCTTCCCATTTTGGTGACATCTTGTTGACTCGATCCAAAAGGGTGAACTTGTTGCGACGCCAAACCAGCTCCCCGACGAAGAACTGTCGGGACTTCACTCGCCGATTGTAGTACCTGGCCGTCGCCAATCGCATTCGAGCTTGGACTTCATCGGCTTCCCGCCTCTTCTCTTCGAGTAAGTCCAAGTCCAGACGTCTTACTTCATCGTTCGTCAGGGGCTCGTAATATCTCATTCGATGGGACGCCACAGCTACCTCTACGGGGGCGACAGCTTCCGTGCCATAAACGAGGCCAAACGGAGTCTCCCACGTTGATCGTTTGGGTGTCGTTCTAACAGCCCAAAGCACGTTTTCCAGTTCGTTCAGCCACTTGCCCTTCAAGGCATAGACCCTCTTCTTTAGGCCATCCATCACGATTTTGTTGGCTGATTCCACCTGGCCGTTAGTCTGAGCATGGCGTACAGAAGCAGTCCGATGCTCGATGTTCAACTCCTCCAGATACTCCCTCACCTGAGAGCCGTTAAACGGTGGACCATTGTCGCTGATTACCACCTTAGGAATCCCGTATCTGGACACAATGTGGGTCTGGAGGAACTTGACGATCTGGTTCCCCGTTGTCCTGGCCAATGCCTTCGCCTCTATCCATTTCGAAAAATAATCGATTGCTACAAGTAAATACTTACATTGACCTTGTGCTTGTGGAAGGGGTCCCACCAAGTCGATGCCCCACTGCGCGAAGGGCCACGCGCTCTTGATGGATGTCAGATTAGCGGCCGGAGCCACGATACTCGGGGCGTACCTCTGGCACGCATCACAGGATCGGACCAACGCCGTTGCTTCCTTGCTCATTGTGGGCCAATAATAGCCCAAATTCAGCACTTTCCTCATGATGGATCGGGCCCCTTCATGGCAAGCCGCGACCCCTTCGTGCACCTCCTTCAGAATCCGATTGGTGTCGGGTTCTGCCACACACTTCAAGTACGGAGTCGAGAACCAGCCCTTTTTGTACAGCTGATCGTCTAGCATCACATAATTGGCCGCGATCCGTCATATCCTGTCCGCTGCTACTTTATCATCGGAGGCTGCCCCCGTAGTCAGGTACGTGACTATCGGGGTCATCCAAGTTGGCTCCTGCTCCGATCTCGCCTCAATGGCACACACCTGTGTTGGGTCGATGTTTGATAAGATCACCTTCTCCAAGAAGTGCACCTTCCGATTTTCTTCCAAGGGTGCTCCCAGGGCAAATTTGCTCAAGGCATCTGCCTCTACATTTTCCTCCCTCGGAATTGCCTCGATATCGAAGCTTTTGAAGCTCTCTTTCAGGGCTTGTACCTCTCGCAGATACTTCTTCATTATTGGACTCCTTGCTTCGTATCGCCCTTGAACCTGGTTCACGATTAAAGCTGCGTCGCACTTCACTCTTAGGTGATCGATTCCAGTGCCTTTAGCAATTTTCAGGCCCGTGATGAGAGCCTCATACTCCGCTTCGTTGTTTGTGGCCTTGAATGTTAAAGCCAAGGTGTATCGGAGCGGTTCACCCTCACCCGGTGGTATCAACAAAAAGCCCGCTCCTGATCCGTCCGAACTCGCGGAGCCATCCGTGTACATTTCCCAGGTATTTTCCTTGTTTGGCTGTTCTGATTGCTCTGCCCTCTCTGGTTGTTCTTCTATCAGGACCTCCATGGTTGCCCCCTCTACAGGGCCCGCTTCTTCCAGATCGGGGGCTGTAGATTCTGCTATAAAATCCGCCAATGGCTGACCTTTAATGGCTGTTCTTGGAGCGAAGTGTATGCGAAACTCACTAAGCTCTACTGCCCATTTCACTAATCTTCCCGACGCATCCGGTCGGTTCAAAAAATGCTTCAAAGGCTGGTTCGTCAGCACAGTAATCTCGTGTGCGTGGAAATAAGGCCTTAGCTTCCGAGCAGTAATAATCAACGCAAAGAGGTACTTCTCAACAGCGGGATAGTTTAATTCAGACTTGGCAAACGCCTTGCTTACATAATAGACGGGGACTTGATTATCCTCGACAATTTTTACTAACACAGAGCTAATGGCAAATTCATAAACAGCCAAATAAAGGTAGAGCGGCTCGCCTGGAACCGGTTTCGCCAACGGCGGGAGTGTGCGAAGGTGTTGCTTGAGTGCTTGGAACGCCTCTTCACATTTGGCGGTCCATTCGAATTTCTTGTTGGCCCTCAGGACTTCAAAAAATGGCATTGATCGGTCGCTGGCTTTGGACAGGAAGCGATTCATTGCAGCTAGTCGGCCATTCAGCACTTGTACCTCTCGATGGTTTATTGGAGACTGCATCTCCTCGATTGCCCTCAGCTTCTCAGGATTCACCTCAATTTCTCTCTGGCTTACCATAAAGCCCAAAAACTTCCCTGAGTGGACTCCGAAGGCGCATTTCGTCGGGTTCAAGCGAACTTGGTGGAGCCTCATCCGCTCAAATGCCATGGTTAGGTTGTGCACGTGATCCTCGGCTTGTCGGGACTTCACCAGCATATCATCCACGTAAGCCTCCATGGTTTCTCCCAGCATATCTCCGAACAGCTTGTTCACCATCCGCTGATAGGTTGCCCCAGCATTGATCAACCCGAAAGGCATGACATTGTAGTGATAGATGTCACTGTCTGCATAGAACGCTGTATGGGGAGCGTCTTCCTTGGCCATCTTGATCTGGTTGTAGCCTGAGTACGCATCCATGAAACTCAACAGCTCATGTCCCGACGTGGCATCCACCAGCTGGTCGATTCTCGGGAGTGGGTAACAATCCTTTGGGCAAGCCTTGTTCAGGTCGCGGAAATCCACACACATTCGCCATTTCCCGTTAGTCTTCTTCACTAGCACCGGATTGGCAACCCAGGTTTGGAATCGGAGCTCTTTAATAAACCCAGCATCGAGCAACCTGCCCACCTCTTGCTGGATCGCGATCTTCTTGTCCGTGCCCATCGGACGCCTTTTCTGCGTGATAGGCTTAATCGCGGGATCTATCTTCAGCTCGTGTACGATCACATCGGGGCTGATTCCTGGCATATCGCTGGGGGACCAGGCAAACAGCTCCTTGAACTCCTTCAATAATTCAATTAATTTCTGGGCTGTCTCTTCAGTCAGGGCAGACCCGATTTTCACCTTCCTCTGGGGTCCGTCGATCTCGACTTCTTTCAGATCTTCTACGGGGGCGGGACGCCCAAACTCTTCTCTAGGATCCGTGTCTGTCTGTAGGACAGTCATGGCCTCTCGTCTCCTCCTTCGGGTGGCGTTAACATAGCATTTTCGAGAGGCCACCTGGTCGCCTTTAACCTCCCCGACTCCATGGTCGGTCGGGAACTTCATCTTCTGGTGCACTGTCGAGGCAACCGCCATCAGGGGATTAATGGTGGTTCTTCCGATAATCGCGTTATAGGTCCCCGCGGAATCAACCACGACAAACTCCACGTTCCTCCTTTCTGATTTCCACCCGCTACCAAACTCCACTGGTAAGGTGATTACTCCTAGCGGATAGGAGGTTGAGCCAGAGAACCCGACCATCGGGAAGTTTGCCTCCTTTAGATCTTTCTTCGTCTTCCCCATAGCCTCCAGCGCGTCCATGAATAAGATGTCGGAAGAGCTCCCCTCGTCGATTAGAATTCTCTTCATTTCAAACCCATCTACATCCAAGGTTACCACCAAGGCATCGTCGTGCGGAGTCTCCACGCCTATGAGGTCTTCCGACGAGAAGGAGATTACCATCTCTTCTTTCAAGGTCCAGGATCGGGACCTCTTACCTAACACCACTGCCGTAGGGATTCTAGAGGCATAGACCTCTCGGGCGGATGAGGTATCACCTCCAGCAGCAAACCCTCCATGAATCACGTTGATAGTGCCCCGTCTCTCCTTGCGAGCACCGGATGACTCTGGATCGGTTCTCTTCTTTTTTGGGGACCGATCGCGGGATCGGGAACGGGACCGCGATCGGGACCGAGAGCGAGAGCGAGATCGACACCGTTTATCCCCGACGAATTCCTTGAGCTTCCCCTTCTGGATCAGCTTTTCGATCTCCTTCTTCAGTTCTCGACAGTGATTGGTGTCGTGACCATTTGCGCGATGGAACCGGCAGTAGCGGTCTGTGCGAGATCCCAAGAATTCTCCATCCTTCTTTGGGGGGTACCGGGAGATACCTTGTCGTTCCATAACCTTCAGTACTTCCGCCATGGAACAGTTGAGAGGAATGTCGAGATCCTCCCGCTTATCTTTCCTTGAAAAGCGCCTATCGTCCCTCCGATCCGGGCGGCCTCGATTCCTACTACAGTCGGGTTTACCTTTTGATTTGCGATCGTCAGAAGGTTTAATCGACTGCTTCCCCTTATTCGATTTTGGGGGCTCCAACTCTCCTGCGGCTATCTTCGACTCCTGGACATCGATTTGCCGTTTCACCCTCTTCTGTAGTGCCTCCATATTCCACACAGCTTTTTCAGCCATGCTGTGCATCAGGTCGGAACCATAGGGGGCCGTTAAGTTCCGAATGAAGGTACGTATGGTCTCACCTTCCGAGATCTCTTCGTCGATTTCTGCCACACTAGCGGTGTATCGCTGGTAATAGTGTGCCAGCGATTCGTCGGGCCTTTGCACCACCTGGGTCAGGGACCTCACGCTCTTCAATAAATGTCTCCGACCCTGGTACTGCTGAATGAATCGGTCGTGCATATCTGCCCAGCAAGTGATGCAGCCTGGGGGCAGACTAAAGAACCAGGTCAGGGCTCTTTCTCCAAGTGTGTTCGGGAACAGCGTACACACTATGTCTTCACTCGGGGCTCTTCCCAGACACGCCATAAGGTGTTTCTGGACATGGCGAACCGGATCTCCTTCGCCATCGTATTCCTTTATCGTGGGGATGCCTAGCCCAGGCGGGGCTAGGGTGTCGATGAGTCGGGGAACGAAGGGATGAGTGGATCGATCCCTTAGCTCCGACACTAGCGGCTTCTGTTCTCCCATGCAGATGTTCACGATTTTTACCACCTGGTCGGGAGTGATGGGACCATTCAAGGGAATGGTCCTGTGCTGTACTGGTCCTGGCCCATCGACCACGAACCTCTCCGGCTGACCGGATGCTCTACCTCTGTCCTGGCCTCGGGGCGGGGCTTCCTGTGCGTTCCGACCCTCTGTTGGCGGGGCCACTTCCTCCAACGGGGGCATCTCCTCCTGCCTCCTCGCAGCCTCTCTCCGATCCAAGAGAGCCTCCACGGCTGCCAGAAACATGGGCATGGCTTCCGCCACGGCCCTTGTCAAGTCTGTAGCTGGGGGAGCCTCCTGCCCCCTATTGCCCTGGTGCTGAGGAGCAATATCTTCGGGATCTCCATTATGCCCCCTGTCTGGGAGAGCTCAGCCGGAGGATGGTTCTGGTTTTCCTCCTGTTCTGGTACTGAATCCAGATTTGTTGCAGCGGGGTGACGGGAACCACCGGATTGTCCCTGTCTTCTGTGCTTGCCAGCCGCCATCGATCGAGTAGAAGGCATATCAACTTTTTGTTTGTTTCCCACAGACGGCGCCAATGTTGGATCACGGTGGAACTCCGGTACGGACTTTGACGGCAATCCTAGCTCCTTTGCTCTACGCAATCCTGCAATAGGGGATAGACCGGGCGGTGACCCAGAATCCCTCTCCGATGCTTAAATGAGTGCCCAATACGAACTGGCAAGCAATAATCTCAGAGTATGTAATTCAACGTAAAAGTTCTGAGGTGACCTCCTGCCCTTTTATAGGCAAAGAGATGCCTCAGGTACCTGGTGAACCGTTAGGGGTGGTTAGCCCGTATCCCGCGTATCTCGGGTGTGATCCCGCCTATCCAGGCCATGATCTCACGTATCGCAGCCATGCCCCGCGTATCTCGGCCACGCTCCGTGTATCTTAACCACGTTCCGCGTATCTCGGCCACGCCCCGCATATCTTGGCCTTATCCTCTGATAGCGAGTCCCGACTCCCGTCGGGGACTCCAGAGTTAACTCGTTGTGTCACCGCTCGGGGCCCCTCGTCATCGTGACAGGGCCAATCATTCTCAGGGATTCATCATCGGGGCCTACTTAAAGGCTTCTCATCGGGAGCTTCCAGCTCAACTGTCGGGACCGACTCTGTCGGGGCCCTGCCTCGTCGGGACTCCCTTCGTCGGGACCCTTCTCCTAGGTCATCTTGACCTTCATTTTGGGCCTGGTGGGCCTGTTTGCCGTTTCCTCCCCGTTAAAGGGTCTGACGGCTGTAATCGAACCCATCAGTAACATATTAATTAATTGGTTATAGCTGAAAATTCGTGCTTTACATGAGCCACAAAAATACTAATTTTTAGTAGTGAATACCAACGACTTCATGAGACTGAGACATGTTTGGGGATCAACAAAAAAATTGTATTTTTAATTGCTCGACATTTTTTGTTGTATATTTTAACTTTCAAATATATCAGCGGCACATCATGATAATATCAGTGTTATGTGACATATAGCAAATATTATGTAAAAATTAGTTAAGTAGACCAATTAACCACATTTTGAAAATATACGGTACCATAGAATCACATTGGTTAAGAAATCGACCACATAACTAAACTTAACCATTATATTAATTTAGTCTACCTAATTAAATTCTGTTTGCAAAGTCACTTATGTCAACAAATATTTTTTGTCGGTATTCCCTACTAGAAATAAGTGTTGCATCTTGAGTTAAGTGAAGGTGGTATTATCGGCTATAACAGATAAACTGATAAGTTACCTGAATTAGCAGTATTTAGTTGCCAAAACTAAGGATTTAGTACTAACTCTCTTTCCATAAAATCAGTATTTGCATCTCTATATTTATGGCAATATAATAGTCATTATACTATGAAAATATCAGTATAAATTGAGTGAAAATCCGATGAATATAAATGAAATATTCGATCAATTAAGTTCCAGAGTGGTTTCTTCCAGCCAACCCAAGTTTGATCGATAATCAACTTGACCCATGGGACATATCATGGCCCAAATTTCCCAAAATCTACATGATCACACTAGATCATGATTTGAAGATATATTTGCAGTCATTAATCCCTAATTTAATAGAAACGAATAATATTTGTTGAAAAGAGGGATCCAGATCACCTGCCTCACTCTTCTTATTCCGGATCTTGTCTCGCCGTTATGAACTTGACACTTGTACTCGGTGTAATTTTTTTTGTCGATTTTTTAAAAACCTATTGGGATTGGTGAATTCTAGGAGGAAAATATTAAATCTAATGACACTAGTTAAAATTACAATGGTAAGGTACGATCATGGGTAGGAACAGTGGGGCATGTGATCTACATCCGAAAAAGAGTATTCAACGATAAAAAAGACCTAGTTCAATTATATGATTACTCTGAAATGCTTAATATAGACATATTGTGAGATTAATTGATCACAAAGATATTCAATTAGGTTTTATGTACATTTTCATCAATGCATATAAATATAAACGTAATATAATGAAAAATTGACATAAACTTTTGATTTAAGTTCATAATGACAAGATATATGCTTGTTGATAATGGAGAAAAAGAGCACTGGACCTTAGCTTATTGAAGAAATAGTACGGAAATATCAAAACTTAATAATTCCATCCCGATAAAGAAGGTAAGAGAGATCGTAAAAGAGAATGGTGCAGTTAGCTGAGTGAAATAAATTGTATTTATAGGAGTTTTGCACAATCTATTTTGGTAAAAATAATAATTATATTACCACTTAAATACCAAATATTTGGTTTGGTAAGTTATTAGGGTCGGGTATGGAAACCTTGTCGGTTTTTAGAAAAAAAAAGAATAATATTATTTAATAGTAAATAAAAAATATGTATTTTAAAAAGTAATAAATCATCATATATATGTTTAGAAAAATCACTTAACATGTACCTCAATTATAGAGGGTATCTTTTTGGTAAATGAATTATTATTATTTTATTTTTGTTACCACATTTATCCGCAACTTGGTTTATGAGTCACCCATTGCACATTTAACCTAATTAGGGATATCGGCTTGGCCGAGCCCGTGTAAAACCTTGTCGCATGACTATTTTTGGCATGAGCCAAAGTTAGGGTGAGCCCCCTATCTCAGCCAAATTAATCATGGTCGGTCTAGAGTTTAGATCGGTCGTCATAATTGTTTTTTTTCCAGTGGGATCTTTTAGTGGGTCATTAGGAGTGCATATCACATGTAACCTGCATGCTCCACACCTAGAATAATCCACAGACCTATTAGTGCATATAGTATAAGGTAAAGTGATGGTCATTAATATTTTTTATTTTTTTATTTAGACGGAAATGATACTTTAATTAATTAAGTACATTACATTACATTAAATGTATCGTCTTACTACTTTAAATATATATATATATATTAAAAACCTCAATTATTAATGGAGTTTCTCTTTGCGAAAATATATAAATTATAAGGGATAAGAATTCAAAATATAAATTAGATGTTTGCTTGGAATGAGGTTGGAAATACAATTCTTCCAAATTCCACATTTGTAAAGAACTAGTTATTAACGCGTGCGTTGCACGCGTATTAATCGTCTAAGTTTTAAATACATAATTTATCTTCAGTTTTCTAATATTTTAACATGTAATTAATACACGGTCAAGTTTAGAGGTTGCGAGAAATGAATTTGTGATCAAAAAGAACGACACAAAGTAATTCAAAACGGGAAAAATAGAAGATGATAATTAAGTCAAAAAAATTAACTATTTTTTAAAATTACGATACTAATTTACTGTTATAACTAATAATGAGTTGGAATGAGCATGATGTGAGTTATTAACGACAAATTTTTATCTAATTTATCAACTTGAGGAGTGAAGAATGTAAGCCCGTAATTAACCACTTCAGTTTGACCTATACAAACGTAACTATACACTTTTCATGCAATTTTATATCATACTACCAACAAAAATTGATTTAACGCTAAATGAAATTTCAATTCATTAAAATCTAAAGTTTATACTTGATTTTATGTCAATTACTTAGTTAACTACTAATTAGGTTGTACACAGTTTGATTTAATTGACAGACTAGAGAACTAAACTAATGATTCGAGACCCTAAATGTTGGACGATGAGTACCAAGTTATCCGTAAAATATCAAAATTCAAGAACCGTGATTGACCCATATTTTAACAGTTGATATGATTTGACAAGTGACTGATCTATGTGATACGAAAAAAATCTCAAACATGTACTCGAAGTTTGCACGAGTTGAGTACATATCTTACTTTATGAGTGGCTCAAATTAATAGGTATATTGTATTAATAAGTTAATTATAATTAATGTAAGATGTCAGTTAAGCGACCTTAACAAAAAAATTAATGCAATTATCTAATGAAATTTTTAGTAATACTCAAATATTATACAAACTAAATTATCAATTTTTTAAAACACTGATGTCTAAAGTTTATACTTGAATTCAACTTAACTATTTATTCAACTACCAATTAGGAAATACCTAATATGATTGAATTTACAAACGCAATAACTAAATCGATAGTTCGAGTCAATAAGTATTAAACATTGAGTAACATGTTATATGTAAAGTCAAACTTCAAGAACCACGTTTGATCCATATTTGATATGTTATATGAGTTAGCAAGTGACTAATTTATTTGATACAAAAATGTCAACAAGCGGAACATCCCTAAATCGGTGATATAGTGAATGGAAAAATGCATCTACCTGACATTTGCACCTATTTAATGCATGTTGACTCTAATTGATAAGTATATTTGATGGAGAAATTAATAATAACTACGGTGACCTACCAATTAAACGACCTAAAAACCTAAAAATAACAAAATGTAACTAAATGGTTTTTTTAGTAATAGTAAAGATAAATAGATGAGTCTCAAAGATAAAAAGACTAAATCGACAATTTTATAAAAATAGGGGAACTAAATATATCACGTATATATATATATATATATAAATATATGGGAACTAAATATAGTATATATATATATAATAAATTAAAATAAAAATAAAAATGTTCAAGAGGTACCTTTTGGGGGTGAGGACAACTTTCACATTTTATATTGGTATAAAGATAAAATTGTTATTCTTGACTCTCTCTTTAAGACTGACTATTCACTTATTTTCTATCGTTATTTCTCCGTCCCTATTTCTTGTTCCATATTCTCCATTCTTTATTCAATTTACTATGATTTGAATGTGCTTCATATTGTCTCTATCATTTTTTTTGTTAATTTTATGATTATAAATGAGTCATGTTATTACTATGTATTAGGTATATATTCTTTCAACTTATATGGGCTCATTCGTATAATAAACAGTTAATTATTAAGTTGCTAATGAAATTTGTTCCGTCAGACATTGCTAGTTAAAATATATATATATATATTTTAAACAATTCTACCTTAAGTTGTCAAACCTTGCAAATAACTAGCTTCATTGCATATTCTAATCTATTTTGGACGGTATTCTGCACGAATGTTGCACGTGATGTTGAAATTCGTGAGAAATCTAATTAAATGCCCGATAATACCCATACTAGTATCTCTTTAGGGTTTTCAGATAGCAAACAAAGATTACCATTGTGTGCATATTGTTAGCTGAAATATGCTTCAATTGATAAACTTTGCTATCTAACCGAAACTAGGCTATGAAAAATAATAGATGAACATTGTTTTATAAAGTATTTTCTAGCCAAACTTTGAATGAGTAGATTTAACATTTTGCCTAATTTTTTCTGACATTGCTTAGAATTTGGATATCATATGCCACACAAATGACCTTTTTTGTTCAAAACATATGGAAAATATGCATCATAACTAGATAATTGCATGATTCATAAAGCTGAACTAGATTTTCATTGAACTCCTGGGAGGAACCACACAATTCTGAAGAAGTCTTATCTCGAGAGTGATTTCGATGGATTCTCTTTCCCTCTTAAGGCTATCTCCTTGTGCAATTATCGTCGGAATGACTCGAAGTATGAATTGGCATGACATCATCTCGATGGTCAATATCACCATATTGTCAAGCAAAATCATGTATTACATATACGTTAGACAATAAATATTTGGTAAATGGCTTCAGTGCATCCACATATTTGGGTATGTTATTTCCACTGTCCATGTACTTTATTTCTTAATATCTTTCACACTTAACTATTTATGTTACGAGTAATTACGAAAAAATCATATTTAACTCTGTTTGTTTTGTAAACAATAAACCTAACATTTTTTCTTTGCAAAAAAAAAAAAAAAACTCAACTTTATTAAACATAGCAAATTACAAACTATGTTGATTTTTCCATTAAAAATGATGAAAATTGAACATGTAATATGCACGTAATTTATTTTAACAAAAACATTATGTTGATTTATCCATCATGCGTCAAATGAACAAGTATTATATGGTTATTATGTGTGGATTTCCGTAATGAATATAAAAAATCAACGTAATTTGTACTTTGTTATGTTTTGTAAAGTTGAATTAATTTTTTGCAAAGAAAAAAAAGTTATGTTTGTTTTTTGCAAAAAATACTAATGTTTTTTTTTGCTAAACGGAGCGCATATATTAAGAAAAACACAGCCAACCATAGAGTTCTTACAAACAAACACACAACTAACAAACTGAAGACCCCAAATCAACCAATTCCTGAGGGAAGTTTGGTGCAAACCAACAACCAACAAGGTTCAACAAATGTGATCTTTTAGCAAGATCATGAGCTGGTGACAAAAGAAGCCTAGAAACCTTAACAACTAACAACAAAGGAAACTGCAAATAAAGACTACAGATGTCTGAAAGAACCCCAAACAAAACAACATGAGACAAGGAGTGGTTATTAATGGCCTCCACCAACAGCAAGGAATCTGTCTGTAAGAGCATCCACAGTGGTATTACGTAAAGAATACGTAAACGTGGGTCCTACATGTTTATTTAAGTAAAGCAACAAAAACTATCTACAGTGGTTTTACATAGCATTCCTTAAAGATGGGACCCACACGTAAATTTATGTTTTTACATAAAGCATTCCTTAAATTTAAGTAATGCACTATGTATTACGTAACCAATTTTTTATTATAAATTAATTCATTTTATAATTAATGCTAATATTTTATTGGTGGTTGTTGGAAAATTTAATAATAAAATATATTTAAGGAATATGTTTAAGTAATACGAGTGCAGAGAAAATATTTTTTACGTGTGTCTTAAATTTACGTATTACTTAAAGTGTACATAAATGTTTACGTGGCAACTTTAAAGAATACAATTTAGGTAAAACCATTGTGGATGCTCTAACACTATAGGAACCTGTGAAAAGCGTTGCGCCATTAAAAGACCTGCCTTGCAAGCATGTGCTTCTGCTAAAAGATGATCCACTCCACGGAAGGACACTGTAGTCATTGCCTCCACCACACCACTAGGATTAATCAAAAGAGCTGCTCCTACCAACACCCGGGCTTCCATATTTACAGCACCATCACTGACAAGCCTCCAGTGATGGTGTGGCTCCTGCACATCTAGAACATGTTTCCTGGGGGAGTCTGGGCAGAGGGACCTCACTGCTGATAAACCTGTGCAGCATATTGATAAGTCATCCAAATCAGTAAATAATGAATTCAACTGTTGCATAATATTAGAAATATTAGGTCGTCGATGTCTGAAGACCCATTCATTCCTAGCTAGCCAAATAGACCAAAGAACAAGGCATTTTTGTGCCATCAGTTTCCTCTTCTGCAGCTTAGAGAATGTTGGAGTTGGGAAAACCTCCAACCAGTCAATGACAAACGAAAAAACAATTGTTGATGTACGAACCCCTAGGGGACAAGCAAACCACAATCTAGCAGCAAAAGGGCATTCCCACATCAGATCAAACCAGGATTCAACATTACTCAAACACATTGGACAAGTGGCATCTATAGAGGTAATACGTCGTTGGAAATTTAACCTAAGGGCTAAACCACCCATGCAACCCTTCCAAATGAACGTCTTCACCTTAGGGAGCAATACCAAAGACCAGAAATTACTCCAAAAAGTGGGACTAACAGTCATAGGGGGAGTCGAGGTAGAACCATAAATTTGAGATAGAAATAAGGATTGAAGCAAGTTGTAACCAGATTTCACTGTATATGAGCCTGTCTTGTGAAATAACCATATAAAACGATTCAGAATTGGGAAGAGAGGAATGTTAATGTCTGCAATTGATTGAACCTCCATGGGATGAACAACCTCATTCAATTGATCCAATCTCCAGGAATCTTGAGAAGAATCAATGAATAAGGAAACCTTAGCAGTGTTTCCATCATCTAAACCAACCCTCCACTGAAGCAAAGATGAAACATTTGGGACCGAAGGGTTATTCCAGAAGTTGATGCTTTCACCATTACCTACCAACCACCTAGTAACAATAGATAACAGTGGCCTCAAGCTGAGAAGATTTCTCCACACAGCAGAATGATTAGACGAGCTTGAGGCCAAGAAGATAGAATGATTAGGAAAATATTTCTGCTTCATAACTGAGGGCCAAAGGGAATTCTTATCCGTTACCAGTCTCCATAATTGTTTAAACATAAGAGCGGAGTTTTGGATACAGAGATCCTTGAGACCTAAATCACCTTCCCTCATGCTTTTTGTAAGTTTTGACCAGGCAATCCAGGGAATACCAGATCTATCAGCACGGTTTTTCCACCAAAATTGCCTGATCATTTGCTCCAGCTTGTCTAGAACATGAGAAGGGAGTTTAAGACAACTCATTGTATATACACGAATATAGGAAGTTGTAGCCTTGATGAGAACCTCATTACCAGCAGGAGACAATAAATTAGACATCCAACCCTGTATTCTTGCCTCTACTCTATCAATTAAGGAAGCACCTATAGATTTCTTTTGAGAAAACCAATCTACAGGAAGGCCTAAGTACTTTTCTGAATAAAGCATCTTTGGAATACCAAAAGAGGTAATAATGTGATTTTTAATTGCTTGATTAACATTCCTATTGAATTTAACAGAATTCTTTTGATAATTAATACACTGGCCAGATTGGGTCTCATAGGTATGTAGTAAACCTTGGAGTGCAGCAAGATTTTCAATAGCTGCTTCCAAGAACAGGAAACTATCATCTGCAAAGAACAGATGTGTAATTGGCTGACAGTTCTTTATACCTTTAAGTTGTGAATTTTGTTGAAAAAGTGTGAACTGCGTAGACAGGACCTCGGCACAATGAATAAAGAGGAATGGTGACAAAGGGTCACCCTGCCGGAGGCCTCTAGAGGGAGAAATCATATCTGAGGGTGATCCATTGATGAGGATATTACTGGTAGCATTTGTAACGCCAGTCATGATCCAAGAAACAAATAACTCAGGAAAACCCAGGGAAACTAGAACACCTCTAAGGAAAGGCCACTCAACACGATCATAAGCCTTGGTCATATCTAGCTTTAAAGCCATTAAGCCGATACAACCTCATCTTCTCTTCTTAATAGTGTGCAACAATTCCTGAGCTAGCAAGATATTTTCTGTGATGAGTCTCCCAGGAACGAAGGCACTTTGAAATGGGTAAATAATATCAGGCAACACTGCTTTCAACCTATTAGCTAGAATCTTGGAAATAAGTTTTTACGTTGTGTTGCAAAGGCTTATAGGTCTCCATTGAGCTAAAGATTAAGGTTGAGAGTTCTTTGGAATTAAGACAACATGAGTTTGATTAAAACCTCTTAGCATCTGGCCTGACTGAAAAAAGTTCTTGACTGCCTTGATAGTATCAGAGGATAAAACCTTCCAATTTCTTTGGAAAAAAACAAGAAGGAAAGCCATCAGGTCCCGGGATTTGTCTGGGTGAAGACTCTGAAGGGAAGCAAGGATCTCTTTATCCTCCACCATATCATCCAAAGGAAGTAAGACATTCCTAAGGTTCCTAGTAAGGAGGCAATCTAACATAGACAAAGGTTCCTAATATTGATTGGAAGTGAAGATATCAGAAAAATAGGAAACAACACATGATCATGAATTTGAGAAGGTTGAGTTAACCAGTTTTAATCAGAGTCAGTCATCCAATCCAATCTATTAATCTTATGACGTGCAAGAGTTTGGCGTGAAAGAATTTAGTGTTTCTATCTCCTTCCAACAGCCAGAGTTGTCTGGACTTGAGTTTCTAGTGAATTTCTTCCATGTGATAAAGATCATGAAGCCTAGAGGACATGCTAGCCTCTTCAACAAGGTCTAAGGATGGCGTTTGGCATTGCAGTAGCTCATTTAGAGCATCAGCAATCTTTGACTGGATATGGCCAAACATTGTTTTATTCCAATGTTTCAAAGAATATCTCAGGCGGGCTAGTTTTTTATGAAGAATATACTGAGGCAAACCCAGAATGGGAAAATTCCAAGATTTAACCACATCCTCTCAAACCTAAAGGGTCGTCTTGAGAAAGATCTTCTGCTTGCCCCAGAAAGTGATAGCTGAAGAGGGCAGTGATCTGGAGCTATCATTTCAAGATGAAACAGAGAAGCATCTGGAAAACAAGTCACCCAATCTAGAGAACCTAAAGCTCTGTCCAAATGACCGTTGATATTATCATCCCCACTCCTCCTATTAGACCAAGTGAATGGAGGACCCTGAAAACCTAAGTCCAGAAGATCTAAAGAGCTAGACCAGATATATGATTGCAGTAATCTAGCTGCTGACCTTGGAGGGCCACCATTCTTTTCATCAAGGGCCTAGATATCATTGAAATCACCTAACAACAGCCACGGCTCAGCGGCTACTAGTCTAATCAAAGGGTTAAGAACCTATGAAAGGTCTGAACTATCACCCATGTTAACGGGAGAGGTCTGAAATTTAAAAAGTTAATAACAGAGGTCTGAAATTTCAATTTTGTTGATTTGAGGTTTTCCGTCCATTTTTAGGGTTAAATTTAACTGAATTGTGTGAAATGACATTTTTGCCCTTTAATATTTTGTTTTATTTAATATCTTATTTAAGGAAATGTGAAATGACAATTTTACCCCAAAGTCAAATTAAAACCACCCAACTCCGGCCACCGCCACCTGACTCCGGCCACCACCACCCGACTCCAGCGACCACCACCCGACTCCGGCGACCACCACCTCGACTCCGACGACCACCACCTCGGCTCCGGCGACCCGACTCCGGCCACCACCTCGGCAAAAAAGCTCCGATCGGGGCCAAAAAGCTCCGATCGGGGCCAAAAAGCTCCAATCGGGGCCAAAAAAGCTCCGATCGGGGCCAAAAAAGCTCCGATCAGAGCTTTGTGGCTCCGGCCGGTGGCTCCGATCGGAGCTCAATCGGGGCCGGTGGCTCCGATCGGAGCCCAATCGAGGCCGGTGGCTCCGATTTTGGCCCAATCGGAGCCTTGGTGGTGGTCGCCGGAGTACGGTGGTGATCGCTGGAGTACGATTGGTGGTCGCCGGAGTACCGTGGTGGCTTCAAGGGCATTTTGGTCTTTTCACTCCATGCATGTGAGGGGCACACTTGATAGAAGGGCATTTTTGGAATTTTATTTTATTTCCGGTCACATGCCAAGCATGTGACCAACTTCCGTTAGTTTTAACGGAAAAAACTAACGGAGACCGCTGTTATCAACAAAACAGAAATTTCAGACCTCTGTTATTAACTTTTTAAATTTCAGACCTCTCCCGTTAACATGGGTGATAGTTCAGACCTTTCATAGGTTCTTAACCCCTAATCAAACTAAGAGCACCCCAAAAATGGAATCTATCCTAAAAAACTGAGGGAGCATAGACAAAGGTAAAATACCAGATTGAGGATGTGGGATTATTCTGGACTGAATACTGTATAAAGAACTTCTCTGATTTGATAATGTCTAAACGAAAAAGGAATCTCGAAGCAATGAGTAACCCTCCTCTAGTCTCTTGTGGTGGCACAAATACAATGTGTTGGAAACCTAGAGTCTCAAAAACCTGCTCCAATATCCCTGGTTTAAACTATACTAGGGTTCCACTGCGCCACAAAATGACGCAGATGTTGAATTGTCAAGGCATTTCCAGAGCCCTGACAATTCCAAGCTAGAATATTCATAATAGCCGTGGGAACTGCAAGAACTGTAGCCCCGCTATAGCAGTACTATCTGAAGAAGCAAGAACAGAAGAACCATAAAAAGATTCATGCCAAATAGAAAATAAAATTGACACCTGAGAGTGAGTGCTTGGAAGATCCACCACCATTTCTTGATCCGTGCCTGAAGAATCCTTTGAGCTGATCTCCTCCACCTCCATCATTCTCTGACGTGTCCTCCTTGGTTGCCCCTGAGGCATACGAGTGTCACTAGTATGGATGCCCGGACGCCTAAATTCGTCGAAAGTTCTATTCCTCGCCGCCAGAGCCTCCGATGGGCCATTTTCGAAAATGGGCTCCTTTCCACTTCTATGTTCTACCTGGGTCAGTCCAGTCACATTGGTGCTCATTGCCGGTGGCATTGGAGGTGACGGGGATCTGTTTGATGGGTCGGCCTCATGGTTATTTGCTGGTTGTCTTAGATTGTGTATGATGTCCAGAATGACCAATTGATCCATCAAAATGTCCTCCTCAGAGCCATGTCTGTTGCCCAAACTCAAATAGATGTAGAGTGGCCTATTACGACGGGAACTCTCAATCGCTTCCAGAATCAAAGTCGTCGTCGGTGAAGGTAACACAGAGTCCGGTGAGACCTCATGAACCTCCTCCACAACCCTTCTTCTTGATGGTTCAGGGATATTTAACACCGCAAAAGGCTCAACATAAAGTGGGAAGACCGTCTCCCAAGTATGCGATGGAGCATGAGCAGCAAACTGAGTCTATGGGGAAGCCCACTGAAAGTTCAAGTGCTGATAGAAGGGCACAAAGACATTAAGAGGAAACGGGGCATGGGCTAAGGGAACATATGAAGGTGGTACATAAGTTGGAGATGGGAATTCTGTTGGCCTCAAATTTTGTGGAAAAGTTGGTGGATGAGCCCAGTTGAACCCCGGAGCTAAGGTTGATGAGGATAATATAGGTACAGGTTGATTAGCTCCCTAAGGGAAAAAAGAGATTGGCTGTGCTTCAATTGGCTCATTCACTGGACCATTATTTTGTGGTGCAGGAGCCCTAAAATCTACCTGATGAGGTATATCAGCACGAGAGGAGGGGACTTCTGATCTTGCATGTTGGTCTCTTGAAGAGGGATCCAATTAGTAAGCATCCATGAACCTCGATTTCCAAAAGTATACATATCGTGAAATGAGGAATTAACTTGGGTAACCCCTGGCTCATCAGCATCTCTGGCCAGCCTAGCCGTGAGATCCGTCAACATCACTGACCCCGGTGATCTGCACTCTTCAATATTGTGACCAAAACGCCCACACCGCCTACAGGGAAGGCCAAGACGGTAAGCTATCAGCACATCATGAGTTTTGGACCCATCAGTGATTCCCACAGAAGGCAACACCGCAAGGAGATTCATGCGAACCCTAATCCTTGGAAAAGCAGTAATCCAAGTTCTATCCATGGCAACCTCCGTCTGAAGAACCTCCCCCACCTGGGAGGCCACGAGATTGATGTTTTCATCTGTCATAAGATTGATGGGAATCCCTCGGAGTTCAATCCAAGTTTCCACCCGTTTAAAATCAGCTAACGTGCTTGGCAAGACAGGATCTGGTCTCCATAAATGAAGAATCATGCCCTGAACATTAAAAGCTCCATTTTGCAGCACTTCTAGAGCTTGGTTTTCCGACGTAAAATGAAAACCCAGAGTCCATCTTCACAGCGAATGACTTCAGGAGCTTCATCAAACCTCCAGCTTGTAGCAACAAAACAACGAACAACGTCCTCTCTAACTCGCCGCAGAGCCAGAAAGCGACCAAACAGAACCCTTCGCAGAATCTCCATATTATTAGAACTGGACGAGGTAGGTGAGATTTTGGTGGATGTTGGATCACGGGCGAAGCTCCGTTACGTCCTTGACGGAAAGCTTGGACTCCTGGGCTCCGCGTAATCCTGCAAAAAGGGGATGACCTGGGTGGTGACCCAGAATCCCTCTCCGATGCTTAAATGAGTATATGATCAATGGGGTGGCAGCAGTAATCTAAGTGCGTATTAGATGATGTGTTTTCTGAGGTAACTTCCTCTTTATATAGGAGGGGAAGTTACTCAGTTACCTGTGACCGTGATTGGCCGTTTTGCCCATGATTCCGCATATCTCGCTACGATTCCGTATATCTCGTTCAGGATTCCATATATCTCGCCCCACGCTCCGCGTATCTTGCCCACTCTCCGAGTATCTCGGGCACGCCCTGCGTATCTCGGGGGAGTTTATCTATATCTTTAACCGTCTTCCCACTACTCTATCTAGTAGGCGGGTTTCTCGGTCTTATCCTCTGATCACAAGTCCCAACTTCTGTCGGGGACTCCAGAGTTGTCTTCATTCTAGGTCACCATCCAGGACCCTTTGTCTCACGAGACAGGTCCAGCCTCCGCGGGGCTTTATTATCGGGGCCTTTTACTAAGGCATATCGGGGCCTACTCAGAGGCTTCTCGTCGGGAGCATTTAGCTCGTGTAATGGACCACTGAAGTCGGGACCTTTCGTACTGGGCCTCTGAGCCTTCCAGGCTTTTCACGAGGCCCACTGGACCTACTCGCCGTCCATTGGCTGTTAACGGGGCTAACGATTATATCGGAACCCATCATTTGCCCCCAAGACATGGGGGACTTTTAGTCCTTCGTGTCTTCCAGTTTCAGATCTTCTGACCTCGCTGTCGGAGGCTTTCTTGTTCATACCCCCCGATATTGCCATCGGAGGCTCTTGCCTTCAGGCCTCTTGATACCTCAATCGGAGGCTTTTGCCTTGCGCGTGATTTTCGTATGGCAGAGTTTCTTACTCATGATTACCTTGGGCCCACTAGACTCTATGGGCAGTTGCCAAATCCGAGGAGACCCCTCGGTTACTGTAGCATTAAATGCTAGGGATTGTGAAACGACGCTTAAATCGGCGTGACTGTTGCTTTCTGAAAAAGCACTTATTACGTCACCACATCTCTTCCGTACCGTCCTCTTAATCTTGACGATCAGGATCGAATCGTTTCATCTTCTACGGTCAAGATTAAATCCTTCCAGTTGTCTTCTTGCTTATAAAAGCTAAAACCCTGGCATTATTCACTTCTTCTTCACCCTCTCAGTTTCTGGAAATTCCGCCATTCTTGAGTTCGAAGTTTTTCTTCTCCAAGGTTCTTCTGCTCCTCAAGTGATCCAAGGCCTTCAATCTCCCCAATCCTTCTTCATCTTCACCAAGCATCTATCGACAATGTCTGGTAAGACTTCCCTTTTTTGTTCTCATGATTTGCTGATACTATCCTCTCTTCTTTTCTTGAATTTTTCTGTCTGTAACCGTTTTAGACGAGGCTAGTTCTGAGGCTAGGACCCCTTTCAACTTTGAACTTGCTGTTAATGAGATTTCGGAGACCTCGTATGAGGTTGCTCTCCGAGAGGGCTGCATTACCTCGGATTAGGAGCCTCGTTTCCCCTATGAGTCTCAGCCTGCTGTCAAGAGGAAGCATATCGTCACGCGTCCTCGAGAGGGTGAAGTGTTCGTCTCCGCCGGACAGATAAGCGCGGGGATTCGATTCCCCTTCTGCGGGAACCTGGTGGAGATGTGCAACTTCTACAAGACGCACCCTTGTACCTTCTCTCCACACGCCATCCGCGTGTGGAATGCCTTCCAGCTCATGTGCCTCCGCCAGCAGTGGACGTACAGTCTACTGCTCTTCCGCACATTCTACGGAATGAAGTGCAATAAGGCTGGTGTTTGCTCCTTCTCCCCCCGACTCCCCAAGTGGACAAAGGAACAACTTTCACGTTTCGGCTGGGATAGCGAGACCTGGAAGTTCCACAAGGATCGGGTGCTGATTCGCGACTCGGGGTCGGATAATAGCGGATGGAAGAAGTATTACTTCTTCGTCCAAAACAGCTCTGTCCCATGGCCCCGATGGGAGGTCGTGGCGGACCCTGCCCCCAAGCTCGAGGTCTACAGCGAGGATGACCTCAACACCCTCCAGCTGGTCCAGCTTTACCGTTGGGGGGACTCCTTCATACCCCTCGACGCCAACAAGCTCATGGAGAAGGACCTGATTCATATCGGAGTCCGGCTCCTCGACTCTATTTCCAAAGATTTAGTCATCTGGGTAATTCTTCTAACCACTTTGTTTTTTATTTTTGCAGCCAAGAAGGCTTCTCTGCTGACTCATCTCATGTTGAAGCAGGGCGAGACTGATGCCGTCCCAGGTGGCTCCAAGAGGAAGCGGAAATCGCTGAAGAAAGGAGCTTCCTCTTCCGCCACTCCTTCTGCTGCCCCTCCGGCCGAGGAGCAAGTCGTGGCCAAGCGAGCCAGGAGGGAGGAAATTGACCAAGCCTTCGGGGTCACTACCGCCGAGGAAGGTAAGTGTGTCCGTCGTGCTATTAAAAGATATATGAAACTGGTTCCCAAGGAGTTTATCCCCGCTGATCGGGAATCGCGGGTTCGAGAAATCAAGTACATCCTTCGAGGAGAAACCCCCCGCGTTCTTAAGGCGGGATATTACAACATCTTTGGAAAGAACCAACACCTCGATCGTCAAATCATCTGGTGTCCTCGTGGTACTCTTCCTAACTTTATTCGTCCCGCCACCGCAGGTCCATCGGAGGCTGTCACTCCGAGGCGAGCTGCTACTCCAGCTCGGGCCACGACTCCACAGGCGCCGGTGACGGAGGAAACCACGACGGAAGCTTAGTTCCGTCAGGTGACTGATCTGGAGGCTTCTCCTTCTTCTGAGGAGCCCAACGAGGGTGGCCTGCTTTTCCGCCGAAAGTCAGGTCAAAGCAGCCTGAGGCCCGTCGTGGAGGATGTGTCCCGGAGTCCTCCTCGCGAGCTCCGCACTCCAACTCCTGAGCCACCGGCCGAGGTGGCTCCTCCGGCTGAAAGTTCCGGGGTCATCCCCCCTCTCCCCGTGGATGAAAATCTTTACAAGATTTTCACCCCCGACCAGGGGACGATTCCCTGGAACCCGATCGAGTCTCTCCGAGGGGTTCCACTCCAGCGGGGAAACCTTGATCCTGAATTGGCCCTGCATCTGCTGGCGGGGTCAATTCCTCCAGCCTTGAGGCGGCCCATATCCTTGGCGCGGGAGGACATCGAGGAGGAGCTCCGTGCTATGGCCATCCGTCGGATGGAGGTAAAACTTTACCTTTGCTTTATTTTCGTCATTGTTCTTTGCCTTCGACCATCGGATTCAAATCCTTTTTCCCTTCCATCTTAGGAAACCGCGGACCAGCAGCGCTGCTTCGGCTTCATCCTGGCTCTCAAGGGTGCTTTGGAGGAAGCTCAAGCTAAGTCGGACCTCGACTCGTTGGCCAAGCTCCAGGTGGACCTCGACGAGGCTGTGGCGGCCAGGAACAAGATGGCCAAGGAGAAGACTCTCCTTGACGAGATGGCTTCGGGCCTGCTCAAGCAGGTTCGGGATCACGAGGCTGTCATGCGTCGGGAGCGGAAGATGGTCCAGGCGGATCAGCAGCGGAACGAGTCGGAGAAGAGGCAGCTCATCCATGAGAAGGGTGTTCTCGCGGAAGCTCTCGCGGAGGCCAAGGCGGGGTTCGAGGCCAAGCTGGCTGAGGCCAAGGCCCAGGGCCACGAGGAAGGTCGCTTGCAGGGTCGCGAGGAGGGTCGTCTACAAGGCCGCGAGGAGTATCGGAATTCTGAGGACTTCAAGGTGGATGCTGTAGGGTTCTGTAAGTCCGAGGTGGAGAACGTCCTGTTCAATGCCGTCGAAGAACTCTACACAGCCTACGAGGATTCCATCGACTTCAAGAAGTCCGAGACTCTCGCGCCTTTCGCGGAGAAGTACTTCAACCTCCCAGCGGAGAGTGAAGAGGTTGATGCCGTGGACCCGACTTCGCGGACTGCGGAGCCTTCTGCCCAGGCCCCTCCGAACCTTGCTCCCTCCAACGCTGCTGAGGACCCGACTTCCAACAAGGACCAAGCTTAATGCTCTATCTTTTAGTCCTTGTAGTTTTTCTCCTTTATCTTTCTGTATCGGAACCTTTTAGGCCTTCGAGCCTTTATATAAGAAATTTCTTCCATCTAATTTAGTCCCGATAATCGTTTGTGCTATTTAAAGCGACTTTAGACTCGTTACTCAGAACGTTCCGATGCACCATTTAAGATGACTTCATACGCCCTTCCGACGCTTTACCCGAGGCTTTACCACTTAAGGTTTCTCGTCCTATCGGGATTTCACCACTTAAGGTTTCTCATCCAATCGGGACTTCACCACTTAAGGTTTCTCAACCCATCGAGACTTCACCACTTAAGGTTTCTCATCCAATCGGGACTTCACCACTTAAGATGATTTTTCACACCCCTTAAGGCTTTTACCGCGCCAATTCAGACGACTTAATCGTACCAGTTAGGGCTTTTTGCCGCATCATATAGACGACTTACGCGGACCCGTTAGGGCTTTTTCGTACCCGTTAAGGCTTCTGGCCGCATCATATAGACGACTTACGCGGACCCGTTAGGGCTTTTTCGTACCCGTTAAGGCTTTTGGCCGCATCATATAGACGACTTACGCGGACCCGTTAGGACTTTTTCGTACCTAGGCTTTTGGTCATCATAAAGACGACTTACTCGTACCCCGTAGGGCTTTTGTCCGTACCTTGAAAGGCTTTTTGTCGTGCCATAAAGGCGACTTACTCGTACCTCGTAAGGCTTTTCTATCGTACCTCGGAAGGCTTTTTGTCGTGCCCCTCAGGACGTCTTACTCGTACCTCGTGAGGCTTTTCTATCGTACCTCGGAAGGCTTTTTGTCGCGCCCCTCAGGACGTCTTACTAACAGTTAGAATAAATCTAAAAGCAATTTGATCGGAAGTAACTTCTTTTATTAATAACTTAAAGCTTTGCTTACATCGGATGGATAGATAATTTGCGCCATTCGTGGCGACTTAATATCAAACATGATACTTCTTCAAGTGTTCGCCACTGAAGGAATGCTTCAGCGTCTTGCCATCCAGGTCCTCTAGCTTGTACGCGTTCGGGGCTGGCATCCCTACGATCTTGTAAGGTCCCTCCCATTTGGGCGATAGCTTGTTGATCCGATCTTGATGAACGAACTCGTTCCTCCGCCAAACAAGTTCTCCAACGAAGAACTGTCGGGACTTGACACGCCGATTATAATATCGGGCTGTTGCCAGACGCATCCGAGCCTGAACTTCATCAGCCTTCCACCTTTTCTCCTCGAGCAAGTCTAAGTCTAGACGTCTCATTTCCTCGTTCGTCAAAGGTTCGTAATATTTCGCGCGGTGGGACGCCACCGCTATCTCCACGGGGGCAACTGCCTCCGTGCCATACACCAGGCCAAACAGAGTTTCCCCCGTCGATTGCTTGGGTGTTGTTCTAACAGCCCACAGCACGTTTTCAAGCTCATCTAGCCAATGACCCCGCAAGGCATAGACCCTCTTCTTCAAGCCATCCATCACGATCTTGTTGGCTGACTCGACTTGGCCATTGGTCTGAGCATGGCGGACGGAAGCTGTCCGATGCTCAATGTTCAGTTCCTCCAGGTACTCCTTCAACTGAACCCCATTGAACGGAGGGCCATTGTCGCTGATCAATACTCGAGGAACCCCATATCGGGATATGATCTGAGTTTGAAGGAACTTGAGGATCTGCTGCCCCGTCGTCTTGGCCAACGCCTTAGCCTCTATCCACTTCGAGAAGTAGTCAATAGCTACGAGTAAATACTTGCACTGACCTTTTGCTTGGGGAAGAGGTCCCACCAAGTCAATCCCCATTGCGCGAAGGGCCAGGCACTCCTGATGGACATCAAGTCCGCAGCGGGAGCCACGATATTCGGAGCGTACCTCTGGCATGCATCACAGGATTGGACCATCGCTGTCGCTTCCTTGTTCATCGAAGGCCAATAGTAGCCTAGGTTCAACGCCTTCCTCACAATGGATCGGGCCCCTTCATGACAGGCCGCGACTCCCTCGTGCAATTCTCTCAAGATCCGATTCGTGTCAGGCTCCGCTACACACTTCAGAAAAGGCTTTACATGCCCCCTCTTGTATAACTGGTTGTCCACCATCACGTAGTTGTCCACAATCCGACGCAACCTGACAGCTGCCGTCTTATCATCGGGGAGTGCCCCCGTAGTCAGGTACGTGGCTATCGGGGTCATCCAGGTGGGCTCTTCTTTTTCCCCCGATCCTGCTTCAATGGCGCAAACCTCCGACGGATCGATGGTTGAGATAATCACTCTCTCCAGAAAGTGCACCTTCCGATTCTCCTCGGGGGCCACTCCCAAAGCAAACTTGCTTAAGGCGTCTGCCTCCGCATTTTCTTCCCTCGGGATTGCCTCAATATCGAAGCTTTTGAAGCTTCCCTTCAAAGTCTGCACCTCGTGCAAATACTTCCTCATTGTCGGGCTCTTGGCTTCATAATTCCCCTGGACTTGATTCACGATCAAACTAGCATCGCACTTCACTTTTAAATGATCGACCCCCGTACCCTTGGCAATCTTAAGGCCCGTGATAAGAGCCTTATACTCCGCTTCATTATTGGTGGCCCTGAACGTCAAGGCCAAGGCATATCGCAGGGGCTCGCCTCCACCGGGCGGTATCAATACGAATCCTGCCCCCGATCCTTCTACACTTGATGAACCATCAGTGTACATCTCCCAAGTGTTCTCCTCATTTGGCTGTTCTGGCTGTTCTGTTATCGGGACCTGTTCTGCTATCGGGACCTCCATAGTTGCCCCCTCTGCGGGACCCGTTACTTCCAGATCGGGTGCCGTAGACTCAGCTATAAAATCTGCCAATGCCTGGCCCTTAATAGCAGTTCGCGGAGCAAAATGTATACGGAACTCCGTAAGCTCGATGGCCCATTTCACCAATCTCCCCGACGCCTCCGGTCGGTTCAAAAAGTGCTTCAAGGGCTGATTTGTCAACACTGTAACCTCGTGGGCATGGAAGTAATGTCGGAGCTTTCGAGCGGCAACAATTAACGCAAAGAGATACTTCTCAATAGCGGGATAGTTCATTTCTGATTTGGCAAATGCCTTGCTTACATAATAGACGGGCACTTGGTTGCCCTTGACAATCTTAATCAAAACAGAACTAACAGCAACATCAGAAACAGCCAAATAGAGATAAAGCGGCTCGCCTGGAGCCGGTTTCGCTAACGGCGGGAGGGTACGGAGATGCTGCTTGAGTGCTTGGAATGCCTCCTCGCACTTGTCGGACCATTCAAACTTCTTGTGAGCCCTTAGCACATCAAAAAATGGCATGGCTCTGTCACTCGCCTTGGATAAGAATCGATTCATCGCGGCCAACCGGCCTTTCAGCACTTGAACCTCCCGATGAGTCTTCGGGGACTGCATCTCCTCGATTGCTCACAGCTTCTCGGGATTCACCTCGATTCCTCTCTGGCTCACCATGAACCCTAGGAACTTCCCCGAGTTCACCCCGAAAGCACATTTGTCTGGGTTCAACCGAACCTGATGAAACCTCATCCGCTCAAACGCCGCCGCCAAGTTTTGGACGTGGTCTCCTGCCTGTCGGGACTTCACGAGCATGTCATCCACATAAGCCTCCATGGTCTTCCCCAACATGTCTCCGAATAACTTGTTTACCATCCGCTGGTAAGTTGCTCCGGCATTGATCAGTCCGAAGGGCATAACGTCATAGTGATAAACATCATTGTCAGCATAGAAGGCCGTATGGGGGGCATCCTCCTTAGCCATCTTGATCTGGTTGTATCCGGAGTAGGCATCCATGAAGCTCAGCAGCTCATGTCCCGATGTGGCATCCACCAACTGGTCAATCCTCGGGAGCGGGTAGCAATCCTTTGGGCATGCCTTGTTCAAGTCGCGGAAATCGACACACATCCGCCACTTCCCATTACTTTTTCGCACCAGGACTGGGTTAGCAACCCATGTCTGGAATCGAAGCTCCTTGATGAATCCAGCATCGAGCAGTCTGCCCACCTCCTGCTGGAGCACGATCCTCTTATCCGCGCCCATCGGACGCCTCCTCTGCGCGATAGGCTTGATCGCGGGATCAATCTTCAGCTTGTGCACTATCACGTCGGGGCTGATTCCTGGCATATCACTCGGGGACCAGGCAAACAGCTCCTTGAACTCCTTCAGGAGCTCGATCAACTCTCGGGCTCTTTCCTCCGACAAAGCAGACCCGATCTTCACCTTCCTTCAAGGTCCATCAATCTCGACCTCCTTCAGATCTTCCATGGGGGCGGGACGCCCAAACTCCTCTCGAGGGTCGGTGTCAGTCTGCAGGACAGCCATGGCTTCCCTTCTTCTTCGTCGAGTGGCATTGACATAGCATTTTCGTGACACCACCTGGTCGCCCTTGACCTCTCCGACACCATGGTCCGTCGGGAACTTCATCTTCTGGTGGACGGTTGAAGCAACTGCCATGAGAGGGTTGATGGTGGTCCTCCCGATAATGGCGTTGTACGTTCCCGCGGATTCTACCACGACGAAGTCCACGTTCCGCTTTTCCATCTTCCAGCCACTACCAAACTCCACCGGTAAGGTAATCATCCCCAACGGATAGGAAGTCGATCCGGAGAAGCCCACCATCGGGAAGTTCACCTGTGTCAGGTCCTTCTTCGTCTTACCCATGGCCTCCAGGGCATCCATGAAAAGAATATCGGAGGAGCTCCCTCCGTCTATCAGGATCCGCTTCATCTCGAATCCGTCCACGTCCAAGGTTACAACCAAGGCGTCATCGTGGGGGCTCTCCACGCCTATCAAATCCTCCGCTGAGAAAGAAATCACCATTTCCTCCTTTAGAGTCCACGACCGGGACCTCTTGCCTAGCACCACAGCAGCGGATATGCGAGAAGCATAATTCTCCCGAGAAGCGGTGGTGTCACCTCCCGCTGCCATTCCTCCGTGAATGACGTTAATGGTCCCCCGTCTCTCCTTACGGGCACCGGAACCAGAGGGCTCCGACTCAACCTTCTTCTTCTTCGGGGATCGATCACGGGACTTGAAACGGGACCGCGACCGACTTTTGGAACGGGACCGGCACCTTCCCCTTCCGATGAACTCCTTAAGCTTCCCCTTCTGGATCAGCTTCTCTATCTCCTTCTTCAGCTCCCGACAGTTATCCGTGTCGTGACCATTGGCTCGATGGTATCGACAATAACGATCTGAGCGACCTCCCAGGAACTCTCCTTCCTTCCTCGGGGGGTATCGGGCGAGACCCTGTCGATCCATCACAGCTAGCACGGAGGTCATCGAGCTGTTGATGGGAACACTATGACCTTCGCGGTTATCCTTCTTCGGAGGACGCCTATCCTCCCTTCTCTCGGGGCGGCCGCGGTTCCTACTCCCCTCCGACTTGTCGCTTCCTTTGCGGTCATCCGTCAGCTTGGACGATGGCTTTCCTCTTGCTGACTTCGGAGGATCCAGCTCTCCAGCAGCAATCTTCGACTCCTGCACGTCGATTTGCTGTTTCAACCTTGCTTGCAGGGCCTCCATGCTCCACACAGCCTTCGCGACCACACTATGCATCAAATCGGAGCCACAAGGAGCAGTCAAGTTCTGAAGGAAAGTTCGGATGGTCTCCCCCTCTGATATCTCCTCGTCATTCTCCGCGGCACTGGCAGTGAACCGTTGGTAGTAGTATGCCAACGATTCATCGGATCTCTGCACCACCTGGGTCAGGGACCTCACGCTCTTCAGGAGACGCCTCCGACCTTGATATTGCTTGATGAAGCGATCGTGCATATCAGCCCAACACGTGATACTCCCCGGGGGTAGGCTGAAAAACCACGTCATGGCCCTCTCTCCCAAGGTGATCGGGAACAATGAACATATAAGATCATCATTCGAAGTCCTACAAATACAGGCCTGGACATGTCTCTGAACATGGCGTACCGGGTCTCCTTCGCCATCATACTCCTTGATGGTCGGAATGCCTAGCCCTGGCGGAGCGACAGTATCTAGCAGCCGTGGAACGAAAGGATGACTGGATCGATCCCTTAGCTCCGATGTCATTTGCTTTTGGTCACCCATGCAGATGCTGACGATTTTCACCACCTGATCGGGGGTGATGGGGCCATTCAGGGGAATGGTCCTGTCCTGTACTGGTCCCGGGCCGTCGACCACGAACTTCTCCAAATGCGCGGGCTCCTTGCCCTTATTCCTGGGCTGAATCTCCTGAACCTCCTGTTCTTCTGGAACCACCCTCGGAGGGGGTGGGGGCAGCTCTTCTCGCGGAGGCAACTCCTCCGCCCTCCTGGCGGCCTCTCTCTTGTCCAACAGAGCCTCCATGGCTGCCAAGAACATAGGCATAGCATCTGCTACCGCTTTGGCCAACTCCGAGTTTGAAGAAGAGCCTACTTCCCTTCGCGGGACTTCCTCTCTGTGCCCTAATGGGTTTGGGGGAGCATCCACCTCCCTTCGCGGGATATCTTGCCTGTTCAGCGTCGTGTCTCGGATTGAGACCTCATCATCACCATGCCCCCCCTGTCTGAGAAACAACAGGGTACTCACCTTGTTCAGCAACATGTTCCGGCAATGGGGAGTTCACAGTTCCAGCGGGGCGAGAGCTGCCGGCCTGAACTTGCTTCTTATTGCCACCACCGGCCATTGATCTGGTAGAAACTATTTTGGCTTTTTGTTAGCTTCCCACAGACGGCGCCAATGTTGGATCACGGGCGAAGCTCCGTTACGTCCTTGACGGAAAGCTTGGACTCCTGGGCTCCGCGTAATCCTGCAAAAAGGGGATGACATGGGTGGTGACCCAGAATCCCTCTCTGATGCTTAAATGAGTATATGATCAATGGGGTGGCAGCAGTAATCTAAGTGTGTATTAGATGATGTGTTTTCTGAGGTAACTTCCTCCTTTATATAGGAGGGGAAGTTACTCAGTTACCTGTGACCGTGATTGGCCGTTTTGCCTATGATTCCGCATATCTCGCTACGATTCCGTATATCTCGTTCAGGATTCCATATATCTCGCCCCACGCTCCGCGTATCTTGCCCACTCTCCGAGTATCTCGGGCACGCCCTGCGTATCTCGGGGGAGTTTATCTATATCTTTAACCGTCTTCCCACTACTCTATCTAGTAGGCGGGTTTCTCGGTCTTATCCTCTGATCACAAGTCACAACTTCTGTCGGGGACTCCAGAGTTGTCTTCATTCTAGGTCACCATCCAGGACCCTTTGTCTCACGAGACAGGTCCAGCCTCCGCGGGGCTTTATTATCGGGGCCTTTACTAAGGCATATCGGGGCCTACTCAGAGGCTTCTCGTCGGGAGCATTTAGCTCGTGTAATGGACCACTGAAGTCGGGACCTTTCGTACTGGGCCTCTGAGCCTTCCAGGCTTTTCACGAGGCCCACTGGACCTACTCGCCGTCCATTGGCTGTTAACGGGGCTAACGATTATATCGGAACCCATCAGTGGAAGGCACAGAGACAAAGATACGTTGCAATAAAGGGGTAGACTGAAGACGACAATGATAGTGAAGCTTAGCTTTAATAGAAGAAAAGGTTGCAGGTTCCATGGCAGAAAGTAGGTAATGATTACTTACCAAACAGGCGTCGCTCCCCAAACACGGCTGCCAGACATGCAGACAATGGATGCTCGCCACATAAGCCACGCTAATATGAAGATCAAGAGACAAAGATTATCTCCTGGTTCAGACGCAAACACAGCATATGAAGCAGTCGAAGCGTCGAAGGACGAAAAAAATCACCGAAATGGAACAGGGGAATGAAGACGAACCAGAAATAAAAAAAACTAACCAAAATGGAAAGTCGAAGAATGAACCCTAGGAGAGAGAATAGAGAGAAAACCTAAGGCCGAAGAAAACCTGTTTTTTTTTATCTTTGATAATTATGTTAAATATATATACTGTACCATGCTTTTTTTTCAAAAAAAAAAAATTTACCCTTAAAACTGAAAAGAAAACAAGATTGAGGTGATTGTGATGATTATGAGCTCCATGAAGACGATTCAAAATCCTCTACCAGATAAATGTGACTGACATTTTAATAAGTAATAAAAGGACATGTAATAACAAAAAAAAAGGGTAGTACGTTGCAGCACAATAATGATTATGCTCAACTCACTTTTCATCACCCCAAGATCCTAAATAAAATTTCTTCTCAGTTTGATCTTCAATTTCTTTGTTGCGAAGACCAATTTGTAGTTGTCGGTTCTATTCACGCCCGGTTCCCTAACGAACTTCACTTCAATTTACAGTATGTTGAATACGCTCAAGATTTGTAAAGCCCAACAGAAAAGTAATTACACATAAAAATTATCCGATATATCCAAGGAAATACATTTCTTCTTATTATCAGAGAGTGACATGTGGTAAACCAACAATGTTAAGGTTTAAAATCTACTTTACCCTTTTTTAAGCCTAAAATCCAAATTGTGAGGCTTAAAATCAGTTCAAAAGCATCTGGAACAAATATTTTGCCCCCCCCCCCCCCCCCCCCCCCCCGACACAATGAATGTTTCTAGATTTTAAAAAACACTAGAAACACATTATTAAGATATACTATATTAATTTACATAAGTACACATATATCATTTAACATAAATTTTGGACAGAGTATTGACAGAGATAATAATTGCTATCATATTTCAACATGTTGATCCATTCATTAAATATGCACTTATGACAATTCCCAAAGGTGATGAAACCTTAAAATTTTCTTACCTTGGTATACACTCAAGCTGTTGTTTAAGGATTTTGTTATAGCTTATTTGAACAACCACATTTGCACCGCGTTCCCTAAGCCCATGATTAGGATATACTATATTAGACTCCATTGAACATGGAACGAAACATTCATAAAATGAAACTAAATAGAAGAAAAAACTCAAAAGCTTAATTGATCAAATATATGATTTTTAAATGCATAGAATTTTCTTTCAATTTATATTAATAAGAGTATTATACTAATAAAGAGTATTATAATCGGCAAAAAACAAGAGTATTATATTTCCATAAATAACGAGATGCAAATAACATTTTTATGGAAAACAAAATAGAAATACATATTTCTAGTAGTGAATACCAAAGATTTCATGACACTGAGACATGTTGGGGGATCAGCAAGAACACGAAATTTTTAATTGCACAACATTTATTATTTTATATTTAATTTTTCCTACCATATCAACGGCACATCATGATAAGTGTCAATTGACATAAAAAAATATGATAAAGCTAGTTGAGAAAATCAAATAACCACATTTTCAAAATATGAGGTACCATCGAATCACATTTTTAACCAACTTACCACATAACGGAAACTTAATAGAGCATTACAACTATTAAATTTTTTATTTATTTAGTCTACCTAATTAAATTCCGTTTGTACAATTGTATTCACTAGAACTAAGTGTCTCACCTTTAGATAAGTGAAGGTGATATTTGATGGAATTAGGGGATATTTACTACGAAACAAAACACGTGTACATGCCAGGTAAACTAATTACGCAACAGAATAGGGACACATACCAGTTTCTTGCTTTCCGTAGACCCAATATCTTGATGGGAGTTCCCGGTCCGCCAGACGGCTCCTGTAAAGATTCTTGTTAGGGTATCACCTACACATAATGCTCTCCACAACAAAGCCTCTTTCAATTCTTCGGCAGGATGGATCTCCGGGATGATTGCTCGAAGCAATTTGGCACCTCCTTCAATAGGTGGTTCGGCCAAATATTTGTGGTGTAAGGGTGAGGGATTTCTTTAGTCTCAACTAAAAGGGAGAAAGTGATTAACCCTAAAGAAATTCCTAACACTCTATATTTATAGAGGAGGTGGGCAAAAACCCACCTTAACCTGACACCATATTCAGCCGGCCTATGTGTTAAAGAGGAGGCCCTATTTTGGGCCTCACATGTCAATTTGGATTTTAAGCAAGGCCCAAAATCCCTATTGTGACATTACCCATTTACTAAGGTGTTGGGCTTATATTAAAGGGCTCCTATTACGGCGGCCCATTCGCCTAATGCCAACAGCTCCCACTCGTCGGAATGGTAGGTTGCCTGTTAATATATTGTTGACCAACACATCAACATTTGTTCTTCGATCCAGTCTAGCTTTTGTATGTATACATTGACCTTTTGGATCGATACGATCCTCGACTCCCGCAGGTATCAGGTCACATTCAACACTAATTTTCCAATCATCATAATTAATATCATCCAGTTTGCATATTTTCTTAAAACGATCCGATCGAGCCATTAGAACTATTACAATGAAAATCATGCAAAGTTAGGGAGACAATAACATTTTGACAGAATTGCAAACATCGGATTATCTATTAAGATGGAATACGACGAATAGTGATCCTTCAGTCACTAAACCAAACCGACTGCCAGTAAACCGAGTGATGGGGGTGTTGTGAAAGATTTCACATTATTGTCGTCTTCAATCCAATAGATCAGTCTTTTGAAAACGGTTATTATATTGCAAATTACCGGAACGGGAATTTTCAAATAAGCATACCCGATCTTAGCTTTCCCATGGCCTTTTTTATTTTGTAAAATTATCCGATAATTTACGCATGCATAATGCTATATCATGCCATAAACATCGAACAAACCAAAACAACATGCTTACGCGTCATGCCTCTAATGTTCCTTAGCATACATAATTCTACTTGAAGTAAATTACCACATGTTTTCATTCATGAACATTCTAGCATACGTGTCAAAACATGCAACTTCCGCATACGTCATGCATAATTGGCGACTGGTATTTTCAGTTGTAAAAGCATTTTGAAAATATTAGGGGCTGATTTGCAATTCATGCTTACAATCTTATTATGCGAAATATCTAGACATGGATTCTAGGCACTTTCAATCAGCATAGCATGTCTATCCTATTGCACAAACCATATATTTAAATCTGAGAGCTCAATGCTCGCAATATATTATCCAGCTAGCTTAACTAAGTCAAGACGACAGTTCTAATATATATATATTTTGCAGAAAGTAAAAAATTGCAATTCAGCCAACTAATTTAATCCAGTCCCAAAAACATGCATATCCGAGATCCATCCCCATAATCGTAACTAGGTATTAGGGTTTTATCCAAAAACGTGTTAAAACGTAAACCCTAAGAGCACTGTTTAGGTTAACTTTTTACAGTTCGAAAATATTTTGGATTTAAAACTTGACATCCTATTTTATTGAACATTTAAAATTTCCGAAAAATTTTAAAATTTTGTTCGGTCCAATATAAAATCCGGTTTGAGTCAGTCCGATTTTAAAAATCCGGTTTGGTCCGAAACGGTTCAATAAAATAAGATTGTGGTTCGGTTCATCACTCACAACCGGTTTGGTTTAGATTCACTTAGTTACTTTGGTCTGACCCGATCCAACTAGGTTGACCCGATTAAAAAAATTCAGATTTGTTTAATCCGTTCCGGTTTAACCATTTCCTTATCTTTCCAATTTATAGATATATTGTCTCCTTTTAATAAAATTAAAATATGGTAACAAATATATCCATTATGCTAGGCCGGCCAAATTTTACTTACTTGCACCCCAAGAAATTAAATTTTTTACCTAATAATTCACCTAGGGTTTCGGCCATAACACAAAAAATTGGAAAAACTGTCAAATTTTAAGATCAAACACTACTATGATCATGATTCCAAAATAATGTTCTTGATAAAACTTATTGTGATCTTGAAGATCATGAACATCAAACTCAAATTTAAACATGAAGTTTCGGTTTTGATCTATAAAAACATGTATATTCCGAAAATTTTAAGTTTTTAAAGATCAAACATATGAAATTTGTTTAAAAATTTCGGATTACTCATGGTGTTCATCATCAAATTTCAGTTTTTATAAAATTTTCAAAAATATCAGTTTATCAAAATTTCTAGAACTCCTAACACTCGCTCTGATACAACTGTTGGATTACGGGGACGTAATACTACGGAATGCTAAACGTGTACTTGTAAGTAATCTAATTACGCAGCGGAATAATGTACACATACCTCAATAACTTTCCTGCCCAAGAACGTTGTGGAGGGAGTTCTGATCCTCCGGTCGGAACCCATACAAGTTCTTCGTGAGAAGAAGTCCTACGCGGTATAAGCTCCACAGCAAATCCTCTGATCGATTCTTCAACGGGGACAGAACCTCGGACTGAATGCTCGGAAGCAATTTGGCACACCAATGGTGGTGTTAGGGGGCCGGCCGAAATATGCTTGTAGAGAGAAAGAGAATTCTCTCAAATCACAACTTAGGAGGAGTTGTGATTAATGTGTGTTTTGGGAGTGACCCAAAGACCTCCTTATATAGTGGGAGGAGGAGAAAATCCTCCTACCTACTATTAGGGTTTCGGCCGACCTACGATGTGGGTGGGAGGCCCAATTTTGGGCCTCCCCATGTCACATGGGAATTGGGTCTGGCCCAATTACCCCTAATGTGACATTTACCTAATTATCTTAGGTAACCACATATATTAACGGGCTACCAATTACGGCGCCACGTCACCATATGCAAACAATATTATGAGGATAGTTACTACGGACAAGAAACACGTGTACATGCTAGGTAACTAATTACGCAGCTGAATAGGGATAGGTACCAGTTTCTCTTTTGTCGTAGTCATTGGGGGAGTTCGCGTTCCACCGGCCGGATCCTGTAGTGATTCTTGTTAAGGAATCGCCTACGAAGAATGGTCTCCACGACAAAGCCTCTTGTCGATTCTTCGCGGGATGGATCTCTGGGGTAATTGCTCAAAGCCATTTTGGCACGTCCTACTTGATACATTCGGCCGAACCTATGTTAATAGGGAGGAGGAATTTATTTGTCTCAACACTTAGGAGAAATGAGTGATTAAATATTATTAACCTTAAAGAAATCCTGATAACCCCTATTTATAGGAGGAGGTGGGAAAATCTCACCTCCTTATTTACATTGTTCGGCTGACCTAGCTTAGGAGAAGGGAGACCCAATTTTGGAAATTTTGGGTCTTTTCATGTCAATTGGGATTTTAGGCCTACCCCAAAATCTCTAATATGACATTACCCAATTACCTGAAGTGTTGGGCTTATATTAAATGGCTCCTATTACGGCGACCTATTCACCGAATGCCAACAGCTTGCTCCTCTCTTTCTCTGTAAGAGATGTCGTGATGTACCACTAAGTTAAATACTCAATAATCTCTCGTGACTCACACTACAAGCCACATTTTCTGTTCTATATTGTTGTGTCATGGTAATACTACCACATCGGTTGGATAAACCAACTATGTGGTGTATATAAGCCAAATGGGTCCTCCCACCTAATAGACTAGTTTATTGGGATGGGCTTTTCCATTTGGTTTGTAACAATTGGTATCAGAGCCAAACATTGGAGTGGCGACCCACGGAGTGGTGGCGTGGAAAAGCCAGTCGTGACCAACGTGGCCGTGACCAACAAGGGCTCGTATTGGTGGCTCACGAAGTGGTGGCCTGGAAGACAGCCTGTCGTGACCAACGTGACCGTGACCAACGAGGATGTCGGTCTCCATAAGGGGGAACGATTGTCATCGTAATACTACCACATCGGTTGGATAAACCAACTATGTGGTGTATATAAGTCAAATGGGTCCTCCCACCTAATAGACTAGTTTATTGGGATGGACTCTTCCATTTGGTTTGTAACAATTGGTATCAGAGCCAAACCTTGAAGTGATGGCCTGGAAAAGCCAGTCGTGATCAACGTGGTCGTGATCAACAAGGGCTCGTAGTGGTGGCTCACGGAGTGGTGGCCTGGAAGAAAGCCTGTCGTGACCAACGTGACCGTGACCAACGAGGACGTCGGTCTCTATAAGGGGGAACGATTGTCATGGTAATACTACCACATCGGTTGGATAAACCAACTATATGGTGTATATAAGCCAAATGGATCCTCCCATCTAATAGATTAATTTATTAATTTATTGGGATGGACTCTTCCATTTGATTTGTAACTTGTTACCATAGAAAAGCACCCTACCCTAAGACACGGGATGATAAGTTTTAGTAACAACAATAGCTAATGGGCCAAATGTGCCGAATCGGCCGAATTCAGTATGTAGCAAATGTTCACATTGATTTGAATTCCTCGTTACTTATCTATATATAATATAATTTAGGTACACTTCTAAGGCTATAGCTTAGATTTTTGCCATGTCAACAATAAGCATTTTGATTGATTGATAATTGGTTTTGTAACTTCTTCATATGTTACACATTATTCAATTCTTTAATCTCATTTTATCTACATGTATATTAGTTAATCTTGATTAGTATACTAATTCACATTCTTCATATTTATATTCTAATATTTTTGGTGAGTTTTACAAAAATAATTTGTGCAACATGTAGTTAAAATAGTGTTAACAATTAGGGTATCAATTTGCAAAAAATGTAAAATTTTAACTCAACAAAAGATTCTAATAAGAATTCTTAAGAATAAAATGTGTATTGCCTCCTTAAATTTAAATACTTTTTAAGAAAAAAATTCATGCATGCTTACTTTCATTAAAAGTTTAAATCAACCTATTTTTTTCACATATTTTGTCACATTTTCAATTATTTCTAAAACTAACTATAATATAACCATTGTTAAAAATATCAAAAGTATGTCTATGCTTTTAAAATTCTCAAATAAACTCAATTTTTTTTCTTCTAATGTTTGAATTACACCAACATCAATTGACAATATATCATATGTTTTCTATGTTAAAACTTATGGTACTACATATTGTAATAAAATAAAAAATAAAAAATGATGAATTTATTACTACTTTTTACGTAGAGTGCGAGTAAGATATCATAGTAATATAATAAAAACAATGGAAATATTTGGAAATTAAAAGTAGATGTGTTTTGATAAAACCTACCTATTATTATCCTCCATCTGTTACTAAAATTCACGCATGCTTACTTTCATTAAAAGTTTAAAAAACCTCTCTTTTTCACATATTTTGTCACATTTTCAATTATTTCTAAAACGAACTATAGTATAACCATTGTTAAAAATATCAAAAGTATGTCTAAACTTTTAAAATTCTCAAATAAACTCTATTTTTTTCTTCTAATGTTTGAATTACACCAACATCAATTGACAATATATCATATGTTTTCTATGTTAAAACTTATGGTACTACATATTGTAATAAAATAAAAAATAAAAAATGATGAATTTATTACTACTTTTTACGTAGAGTGCGGGTAAGATATCATAGTAATATAATAAAAACAATGAAAATATTTGGAAATTGAAAGTAGATGTGTTTTGATAAAACCTACCAATTCTTATCATCCATCTGTTACTAAAATTCATGCATGCTTACTTTCATTAAAAGTTTAAAACAACCTCTCTTTTTCACATGTTTTGTCACATTTTCAATTATTTCTAAAACAAACTATAGTATAACCATTGTTAAAAATATCAAAAGTATGTCTATGCTTTTAAAATTCTCAAATAAACTCTATTTGTTTCTTTTAATGTTTGAACTACACCAACATCAATTGACAATATATCATATGTTTTCTATGTTAAAACTTATGGTACTACATATTGTAATAAAATAAAAAATAAAAAATTATGAATTTATTACTACTTTTTACGTAGAGTGCGGGTAAGATATCATAGTAATATAATAAAAACAATGGAAATATTTGGAAATTGAAAGTAGATGTGTTTTGATAAAACCTACCAATTCTTATCATCCATCTGTTACTAAAATTCATGCATGCTTACTTTCATTAAAAGTTTAAAACAACCTCTCTTTTTCACATGTTTTGTCAGATTTTCAATTATTTCTAAAACAAACTATAGTATAACCATTGTTAAAAATATCAAAAGTATGTCTATGCTTTTAAAACTCTCAAATAAACTCTATTTTTTCTTCTAATGTTTGAATTACACCAACATCAGTTGACAATATATCATATGTTTTCTATGTTAAAACTTATCGTACTACATATTGTAATAAAATAAAAAATAAAAAATGATGAATTTATTACTACTTTTTACGTAGAGTGCGGGTAAGATATCATAGTAATATAATAAAAACAATGGAAATATTTGGAAATTGAAAGTAGATGTGTTTTGATAAAACCTACCAATTCTTATCATCTATCTGTTACTAAAATTCATGCATGCTTACTTTCATTAAAAGTTTAAAACAACCTCTCTTTTTCACATGTTTTGTCACATTTTCAATTATTTCTAAAACTAACTATAATATAACCATTGTTAAAAATATCAAAACGTATGTCTATGCTTTTAAAATTCTCAAATGACCTCTATTTTTTTCTTCTAATGTTTGAATTACACCAACATCAATTGACAATATATCATATGTTTTCTATGTTAAAATTTATGGTACTACATATTGTAATAAAATTAAAAATTAAAAATCATGAATTTATTACTACTTTTTACGTAGAGTGCGAGTAAGATATCATAGTAATATAATAAAAACAATGGAAATATTTGGAAATCGAAAGTAGATGTGTTTTGATAAAACCTACCAATTCTTATCCTCCATCTGTTACTATTCTAATTAATTATTTTAAGTTCTCCGTCCTTGAATTTTCATTTTCATCTTCATCTTCTATATATGTCTTATACTCTTCTTCTAGGTTTTGTTCATTCACTGCTAAAAGGATTTGTAATCTCAACATTCAGTTGCATCGATCTAAAAAATTAACACAGTGTCGAATGAAAATTGCTTATTCGAGCAGAATACTAGGATTAAGATCCCTTCAGTCGGTCTCGGCACCCGAAATATCGATCAGTCTCATATTTATGATACCCTTGCTGTGATCGTTAAGGTAAATTTTTTTAGGGTACTTGAAAGATGACAATTTTAGTTTAAATTAGTTTATGCTGATTAAACTGCAGATTGACTACGCTAACTTGATTGTGCTCATAGTATGGCAACAAGAAGGATGCATGTTTTTGTTTAGATAGATTGTTTTGAATTTTTTCTAGATATTTTTGTGCATTACATGCTTCACTTGATAAAAAAAAACGTAAATAATTTTTAAAAAATCGGTGGAAAAACAACCTAAATTAGCTCATAAATATTTATAATTTATCATCTATATAATTAATACATAACATAAACACAAACAAAAATTATAAAAATATCAACCCGCGCAATGCGCGGGCCAAATACCTAGTATATAATATAATAGTATGCTCCATGGTCTAATAATAATTCATTTTATTAATCCTAGTTAACTATTTTAATCAGGGGTTGGCCTTGGGCATAGTTTAATTAATTAGTTGCCCAATAAAGTGAGATTAGTGATGAAATGAAGTGAAAATGAAGGCAAAAAAAGCAATCGGTTGCAACTAATGATAAGGGTTGAGTAGACACAACAAATACAATAATAATGAGCAGAGAAGAGAATAAAAAAGCAACACCAACAAACCATAATCATCATCCTCACCTTACCTCAAAATCTGTCTCAAAAAAATCCAACCATATATATATATATGTGTGTGGTATTAATAGTAAAAGTAGTAGGCATACGTAGAAATTAATAAACGATCCAGAAGAAGAGCAGCAGCAACTCAACCACCTATTAATAATGAATGGAAAATTTAAGGAAATTAGATGGACGGGCTCCTCTCCTCTAAAGCAGCAAACTAAGCAGAGCTCCTCCGACTGCTAAACCCATGCCTACAACCACCTTTCCTGCTCCGCTCTGCATATATTTCATCCATACATTATAATTCATGTCAACCACTACACTACTTATAATATACACTCAATATATTATTCTTCAAAACCAAGTGTCCATCACAGTTAGTAAGATTGCATGCGTGGTGGCCATTTACCTATTTATCCCATTCAATTATATATGTTTCTATATATATAATATGAATAATGATTAAAACTGAGAAAGTTTCCGTGAAATTTCCACTGAAAGCAACAGTTAATACGTAATAACTATACGTAATGATCGGCGTAGCTTTTCTATTTTTTGTATTCTACTATTATACTTAATTACTTTCCAGTTTTGCCCCTATTAATTGGAATGAACTGAGGAGATCTAAACGTCACTGTGCAATCCTAAAAAAAGTATTTAGCTCTCCTAGTCCTAGTCCCTCCTACTCTCCACTCTCCAGTCTCCAGCACAATAAAACTTAAATGATCAAACAAAAAAAGTTCTCTATATTTTTTTTAAGAAAAGTTTGAAGTGAATTTGTCTATTTTAATAGAATAGATGTTTCGTATGAATTTAACTTTTAGACTACTTTAATTTAATTTATGTGATTGCTTAAAACGTTTTACTATATTATATTTTTCTAATTGGCCAATTTTTTTTATTATATTATATTAGTATAACAATAAAAAGTCTCATTTATATATTTATATTATCTAAATAAAAATACCATTTTTTAGTTAAACTAGTTTTTGTAGGCAAATAACTTAGCCTATCATAGTAACTTCTCATTTCGATATTTAAATAAAAAAAATTCTAAAATTCTCATAAATTTACACCATGAAGACTCTAATATAAGGTTTTATGTATATAAAAACCATTCACATTAACCAACTATACAAATAAACTCTACAAAATTTAATTACAAATAAGTCAAATTAACATATTCAAATCAACTTAAGTGGATTCCTAATGCTTATATTAAATACCGACCCGGGTTACGTGCGCGTATTATATCGTCATGAATATGATAAATGACATGATTAAACCGACTCGAATAATCAAACCGAATTCAATTATAATACATGAATAGAATTATAAATAAAAAATATTTTTATAAAATAAAATTAATAAATTATTAGAAATTGTAAAGTCAAATGTTTATTTGATCGAAAAATAAAAAGACACATTAAAGGGCTCCCGACCGCTCGAGTATTTGACTTACAATTTTTAAAAAATTATTATTGTTATTTTAAAAAAATAATTCAGTAATTCTCTACTATTGTATTATTGTTGAAGTCAATTAACCCAAATATATTATCCTCAAAGTCGGTTTAATAATGTCATTTTTCATATTCATCCTATACAAGTGGATAGTGCGAGCTAGTATCTAATATATATATAGATATATATATATATATTATCACTAACAAATTTATACTTGTAATTATTTATTTTTTTCTATCGTTGAAATTAATTTTTGGTAATATATTAGAATAATTATTAGGAAGAAGATTTTTGACACTACATGCTAAAGTCTAGGGCCACCGTTACTTTGGAGTTATCCGCTAAGAATAGAGGATACTATTATGAAGGGTATAATTGGAACAACGGAAAACAGAATACATTTCAAACCAGAATAAAATTTGGGACCCTCTCGGTGTAGCCCACTTTTACTTTCGGGCGTTATTTCACAGTGAATTTCTCAGTCTTTAGCAGCGCTCATATAATATACAGAATTAATTGTTTCACTGGAACATGATCACTTGCTCTATTTTGGCATTCTTATGCATTACATACAATTTGAAAATAATATGTTTACTTATATACATAATAATGCATTCACAATCCCAAATAACATCTATAGATTCTTAAGACCAAAAAAAAAAAAATCTAGAATAATTAATCATCCATCTAGCATATATATGTGGAGTAATCGAAAATCATCTCAAATCCATAGCAAGCAAGAGAGTTGTTCAGTTACCAACAATGTGTTGCTATATATGTAGGGAAACCTTTCTGAACCCTAAATAATATAATTACTTATAACAGAGATCTATCTATCCATATCAAAGCTACAGGGGAACATTTTATATGAACAACTACCATTTTGAACGCGATGTTTAAAAAGCAGAATATAATGTAGCAAGAGTTGTTAAGAATCGATTGATAATGGAAAAACGTACCTGATCTGACTGTGACGGGCCTGGAGCACCCACACTGAGGCTGGGAGCTGGAGCTGCGGTGGGCGGAGCCGGAGAGCTCAGCAGCACAGGCGACGGAGCAGGAGAAGTCGGCTTCATAGCCGGAGCTGGAGCTGGCGGAGAAGCGAGTGGAGCCCGCGGCGGTGGAACAGACGGAGGCGGAGTCGCTGGTGGTGGAGGAGGAGTGGCCGGGGGAGGGGAAGCAGGGGGAGGAGACGCTGGAGGAGGGGAGGCAGGTGGAGGAGGAGATGCTGGTGGAGGGGAGTTAACCGGGGGTGGTGTGGCAGGTGGAGGAGATGCCACAGGCGGCGGAGAGGTCAAGACCGGAGGCGGAGCAGAAAGCGGCGGGGGAGTGGCTACCGGTGGGGTGAGAGGAGCAGGAGTAGCTGTGGGAGAGGTGGCGGGGGACTGAGCACGGACCTCTCCGGCGACAGCAATGCAGAGGAAGGTAATGAGGAGGACAGTTTTGGGATCCGAACACATGGTGGTGGTGGAGACTAACGTGCGCACCACAGAGAGAGAGAGAGAGAGAGAGAGGTTGGGATGAACTGAACTCTCTCTTCTACTTTTATTTTTTTTGCTCGGAAAGTTAAATCTGTCTGTGTTCTGAAAGAGAGAAGAAGAAGGCGCTGCAGAAAGCAGTAGAGAAGACAGATAAATAGAGAGGCGCCCTCTATTCTGATCTGAACAGAGGAGGTTTAGTACGGTCACGAGCTTCTCGCTCATACTCCTCCTCTCGTTTTACTATACTACGTTACGTCGTATTTCTACTTTGCTTTTTTTCTGGTATCTTACGGGCTCCTAGGGTTAAGAACACAATAGGGCCCTGAATGTTTGCCCATGTTGCCAAAAGGGGTCTGAATTGAAAAAACGTATTATTTAGGGCCTGAATTTTGAGTTTTGTGTATAAGTGAGGTCTCCGTCTATTTTTTCTGTTAAAAGTGACGGAAAGTGGTCACATGTTTGGCATGTGACCAAAAATAATTTGAAAACCCGAAAATGCCCTTTGACCAAAGTGTGTCTTTCATATGTTTGACCTAAAATGACGAAAATACCCTTTAAGCCACCACAACTCCGGCGACCACCACCACCCCGACTCCGGCGACCACCACCGGCCTCCGGCGACCACCACCGACCTCCGGCGACCACCACCGGCCTCCGACGACCACCACCGGCCTCCGACGACCACCACCGACCTCCGACGACGACCGAAAAGCTCCGATCGGAGCTTTGGAGCTCCGATCAGAGCTTTGGAGCTCCGGTCGGAGCTCTGTGGCTCCGATCGGGGCCACAGAGCTCCAGATCAGGAGCCACAGGGCTCCGATCTGGAGCCCTGTGGCTCCGATCGGGAGCCACAGAGCTCCGATCTGGAGCCCTGTGGCCCCGATTGGAGCCACAGAGCTCCGATCGGAGCTTTGTGGCTCCGACCGGAGCTCCAAAGCTCCGATCGGAGCTTTTCGGTGGTCGCCGGAGGTCGGTGGTGGTCGCCGGAGGTCGATGGTGGTCGCCGGAGGCCGGTGGTGGTCGCCGGAGGTCGGTGGTGGTCGCCCGAGCCGGGTGGTGGTCGTCGGGCGGTGGCCGGAGCGTGGTGGCCTTAAGGGCATAATTAGTGTGTAGGGGTATTTTAGACATTTCACATTTTATTAATTAAATTGATAAATTGTATAATAATTACAAAAGGGTATTTTTGTCTTTTCACATGGTTCTGTTAGATTTAACAGAAAATTTGGACGGAGACTTGAAAAAACACAAAACTCATAATTCAGGCCCTTAATAATACGTTTTTTCAATTCAGACCCCTTTTGGCAACATGGGCAAACATTCAGACCCCTATTGTGTTCTTAACCCTAGAAACTAACATACGTACGTATACATAGTTATTATTACAAATAGAAAATCTCAACTCACAGCTTCGCATAATGATGATTATAAATGATTTTCGTTCCTGAAAGATGATCAAATTTGAATCTTTACCTTATCATGAAGACATGCACCAGTGCCAAATCCATATTTATTCTTTCCTATCAACACATATCTCATAGCATGACTCCATTTAGGGTAATTTTCGACACCAGTAAGAACAACATAAGTCATCGCGCTGAAGGACTGTCATTTGCATGTAAGTAAAGAGGGTGGAAAGAATCTACCAAAGTCATCGCTTCGTGATATGCCTGATCGGTTGCATCGAGGCCTTGTTCGATCCAGACGTACAATCATCCTTCTTGCTGTCGGAGTCAGACATCATGATTCATCAAGAACAGTGAGGTCGAAGGAATAAAATGACCATCAATCGACCCTAACGAGGACTCGCAAAGAAGACAAATCTTTGTCTATAACCACTAGCACGAAGAACACCGAAGCTAGTTGCGAATCGTGAATCGCAACAAGTGAACAACACGGGAACATCGAGGAACGAATCGTCACGAAAACGAAACGTTTTCGAGAAGAACACCAGTTCCACAACTCACAGAATCGACATATAAGGTATTAGGCTGCCTTATTACTCTTATACCATGGCAGTTTTGCTCAAGAACCTCAAGAAACACCCATGAGCAGAAACCCTAGCAAAGCGAAAAACTGAGAAAAAGGAAGTTGAGGGATTGCAAGATTAAGTTCCTTCATCTGGTTAATCATCCCCATTAACCCTAAACTAAAATATATGTGTTAACAATACACCCTGAAGTTCTTGAGGGAACCCATAACGGCCAGAAAGAAAACAAAAGCTAACAAAGATATCCAATCCAAAACAGATAAGCCCAAGAATAACAACGAGCCCAAATAATAAACACCAGAAGAGTATAATGGTCTTACTGGTCGAATCGTTAACTGATACTAGGATTTAGGGTTTGATTCAATCTGAGTTTGATTAATATGTTAACTGAGTTTGATTCAAGCTCGATTTTTGTAGTCACAAAAAATGCTAATTTATTATTATGTATAATGGTCTTACTGGTCGAATCGTTCGTAGTCATGATAAATACTAACTTACTCTGATGTATCATAGACTTATGAGTTGAATCCAGTCGAGCTAAATTATATCCGGTTTAGATGTGATCTGGGATTGAGTTTCAAAAGTTTGAACTCTACGGATCGAATTTGAACTCTCGGTAGTTTTTAATCAAATTGAGGATGACATATATTGTACTTGACTTGTCTCGTTTACACCCATATTCTTATTTCTTACATTAGCTTAATCTGTAATTTCACAAAATAGTTTAAGTTTAGACCACTTTACATTATATATTGACCAAATTTAATTAACTAAATGAAACAACATTAGTCATTCGTATATTCTCGTATTACTAATGTTTCTAATTCTTACGTGATTTGATTGGTATGGGGATATTATTAGAAATAAGGACAGAACTGGAAAAATGAAGAAACTAATTTAGTATTAATTGATAGTCGTCCAATACTTTTTTCTTTGTGCATTTTGACAACTTTGCAAGACAGTCGCATGGGAGAACTCGCATGCTACAGCAATTCTCTAAAAAAATAAAATAAGGGTAACAAATATTGAAGAGGAAGTAAATATAAATGAAACTAATATGTTGTAGATATTCAGAATTTCATTCCTTAAGTAAGTACAGTCGCGTGTATCATGACCTCCGGGATCGTTGCAATGTTGTTATTTTTTGCTGGATCATGAATTCCATATTTGATTACTTAGCAACTTCTATGATGTATTCTGAATCTACCCTATTAGCTTGGAATGAATTAAAGCAGCAATTTGACAAGGTCAATGGTACTAGGATTTATCAACTGTACATGGAGAAAGTCCTTACTCGTCAAGGACTCGATTTCATTTCGACTTTCTTTACCAAGCTGAGATTGCTTTGGCGTGAATTCGATGCTACTTTTTCATTGCTACATATAAAGGCTGATCCTTTTGAGAAGAACTTGGAGCACAAGAAAAATATGAGGCCTTTTCAGTTTCGTATGGGACTAAACGACTCTTTCTCCTCTGTAAGGAGTACCCTACTGCTTTGGGCACCTTTTCCTTCTTAAGTCAGGAGGAGAATCAGAAGGGTACTACTTCTGATATTTCTGGTTATGTTGAATTGGTGGCTAGTAATCTTACGTCCTTTAGGGAAAAACCCAAGGGAAAGCAGTCGTTGAAATGCATCTTCTATAATAAGAAGGGGCATAAAGTTGATAAATGCTATGCGAAATTGTGTGATTTCTGCAAGAAGAAAGGGCATGTGAGGGACAAATGTTTCAAACTGAGTGATTAGATGAATAAGGCAATGTTGCTAAGGCCAATTCTGCTGCTTCTATGTTGGGGAGCAATGATTGTTCTTGCTGGTAGGATTGCCAGTGTTGCAGGTATTGCTACAAAAACCACGGATGCTCATGCAAACATTGATGGTATCTTCTTATTCTTTTCTTTTCATAATAATAGAGGTTGTTGGATCCTTGATAGTGGTTCCATAGTTCACATGACTTATACAATAAATTGGTTAAAATTTGATAACGTAGAATTTGGAACCAAAGTTCTTTTTACCTAATGGTGACTTTTCTGAAATTAAATGCATTGGGACTCTCATTTTGTAACTCGGAATAAAGTTGCAACATATTCTTTATATTCCTTCATTTAAGTATAACCTCTTTTTGTTTCAAGATTAGCTTCAGATTTGAACTGTAAGGCAACTTTTTATCCAAACATTGCAATATTGCAGGACCTCTCAAGTGGGAAGGTCTTGGGGATTGGCAATGAGCATCGAGGTCTTTATTTCTTCAAATCAAATAGCTTGACTGCTTTATCTTCTTTTACTGGTGTTGTTGAGAATAATGCCACTATGTGGCATAGAAGTTTTGAACATGCCCTTTGCAAGCCTTACAGCACTTAGGCAGTCTATATCTCTCTAGAAATAAAGTTGAATGTGTAGAAGCATGCGCTATATGTCCCAAGGAAAAGATCACTAGAACTTCTTTTCCTGTTTCAAATCTCAGAGCTAGCTAACCCTTTGATCTAATTCATTGTGTTGTATGGGGACCTTATCACTGTCCAACCTATGATGATAAAAGATTTTTCTTGACTATGGTGGATTATCATACCAGGGTTACTTGGATTCACCTTTTACCGTTTAAATTTGATGTCTCTATTGTTCTGAAAAGCTTTATTGCCCTGATTGAAACTCAGTTTTCCAAAACCATAAAGTGTTTTCATACTGATAATGAATGAGAGTTTTGAGTCATCATATTAAAACTATTTTTAGTGAGAAAGGAATCCTCCATCATAGTAGATGCCCCCATACTCCTCAGAATGGTAGAGTGGACGCAAACACAGACATCTTCTTAAAGTTGCTAGAGCACTTAAATTACAAGATTTATACCAATTTTTTTTTTTTTGGGGAATGCATATTAATTGCTTGCTATATTATTAATTTGATGCTTGCAAAATTCTTGGAAGGAAAGTCTCCCCTAGAGGTTATGAGTGGTAAAAAGCATGTTATTGGGCATCTTAAAGTTTTTGAACGTCTGTGTTATGCTAAGAAACTTGTGGTGATTGACAACTTTGCTTCTAGGGCAACACCCTATGTTTTTATTGGTTACTCTGAAGTACAAAATGTATATAGGCTCTATGATTTGGATAATAAGAAGTTTTTGATAAGCATGGATGTTAAGTTTCATGAAACTATATTCCATTTTTAGCATTTCCAACTTGATCAAATACCAGTTTTCTTTGAATTTCCCTTACATGATGATTCCAATATATACACTAGTTTTGAATCGCCCGTGGAGTCTGATGTCATTGTTTTTATCGAGGATCATCCTAGTGTGATTAGGAAGGATCCACCTATTGCAACTACAAATGATGAATCTTGTGATTCTGATGTTGAACTGTCAAATGATGAGTTACCTACTAACTCTGATGATGGTCCTGAACCTTCTGTTTTTGAGGGGATAGTTACTAGATATGGGAGAGAAATTAAGCCTCCAATCTTGAGCAAAGATTTTGTTACGGGAAGTGTTTCTACTCATTATCCAATTGCGAATTTTGTTTCATATGACGCTCTATCTCATTCATATTAGTGTTACTTAACTTCTTTTTCTGAGTTGGTAGAACCAAGCAGTTATGCTGAAGCTGCAAATGATCCCTTGTGGATACAAGCAATGAAAGATGAAATTTTAGCTCTGGAGGACAATGGGACTTGGGACTTAGTCCCACTTCCATCAGGTAAGGTGCCAATAGGTTGTATGTGGGTGTATAAGCTTAAGTATAAGTCTGATGCAAACTTAGTAAGATATAAGGCTAGGTTAGTTGTCAAAGGATATGAGCAAAAGTATGGGATAGAATATTATGAGACTTTTTTTCCCCGTGGATAGAATGAACACAGTCAGAGTCATTCCCTCACTTGCCTAAATTTTGAAATAGCCTCTTTATCAAATGGATGTTTACAACGTATTTCTTCAAGGGGAATTAGATGAGGAGGTGTATATGACTCTGCCTGAGGGATTTACTGATCAAGGGGGGAAGTCAAATGTTTGTCGATTGTGTAAATCCCTTTATGGCTTAAGCTTGGATCAATGCTAGTTTTACAAGGTTTAAGCTTGATTATTCATTGGGGTTAAAGGGTCTTTTGGTGCCACATGTTTGACCAAAGTTGGCTTTTGGTGCCACATGTTTATTTTAGTAGGTTTTTGGTGTCATATGTTTGGGCTAAGTATGTTTTTGGTGCTTTTGTTACACATCTGTTAATTTCCACCGTTAGTGGTCACGTGCACGGCACGTGACCCGTAAAAAAAATAGAAAATGACTGAAATGCCCTTATCTCTTTACCTTTATTTTGACGACCCTTCAGTTTCTTTCTTCTCAGCCAATTTGAATAAGGAGATCCTTTCTCTGCTTTTCCTCTCAAGCACGGCGCGACGAAGCAGAGAGATGAACCAGAGTGGATCTTCAAACTCCTCTTCCTCGATGGTGATTCCTGCACCGAATTACCAGAAGTGCTTCTGCGGTTCGACTTGCGTCATCAAACGTGCCTATACATGGAAGAACTTCTCTAGAGGTTTCATGGGTGCCCCTATTTCAAGGTTTGGGTACTTCATAATCCTATAAATTGCGCGATCGTTATTCTGGTGTCGAATTTCAAGTTGACAAGCCTAATTTGTAAGACATCGAAACGATTTTGGGGGTGGACTGTACAATTAGGGTTACGATATGTCAATAGGGTTTTTCAATTAGGGTTTCTACAAATTAGGGTTTTCAATTGGGCATAATTAGGGTTTCAATTACGCTGAATTAGGTTTACGTTCATTCAATTAAAGATGGGAATTACCACTTGAGGTTTTCAATTAGGGTTTCTACAAATTAGGGTTTTTAATTGGTCTTGATTAGGTTTCAGTTGCGTAAATTAGAGTTTCACAAATTAGGGATTTCAACAGGATTAGGGTTCCAATTTCGGATAATTATGGTTTAGTGTCGTTTTAGGGCTTAGTGAAATTGAAATGGGGGTTTTCAGTTAGGTTTATAAAATTTGAAATACCACTCTCTTTGCCTTTTTCTTGTTGAACATTCATCTTTTAATGATACTTAGGAACAGTTCAAGGAGTGGCATTTCAAGGGAATGATGGGTTTATAGTTCGTTGCTATTGATTTAGAATCGAGAAAAAAAATCTTTAGAGTACATTGCTAGTTGTTAGAATGAGCAAATGTTTGGATCTTACACTGCATAGGCATTCTTTTCTTTTCGGCAATTTCTAGAGACAACTTTTATTTATGTGGAGTCTGAACGTTGTTTGATATTCTAGTTTCTTTCACATCCAATGTAAGTCTCTTTTTTGTGTTTCAGTTTTAAATTGCCAATGTTTCATGTGGATTTTTTGGTTGTTGTTTTAGTGTTAATGCCTTGTTTTTACAGGATTTCTGAATGAACTAGATTGTAGAAATGGAGTCATAAGTAGGAAAAACTGAATTTTTCAATTGCGTTCACTATTGACAGGTTGCTGGAAAAACTGCATTTGAGTATTTTGAATGGGAAGATCCATTGATGTGTCAATATGGGAAAAGAGCAGTGAAGAAATTCTAATCAATGCACGAGGATCTGGATGCTAAAATAGGGATGATGGACATCGAGAATGGTAAACTGAAGATGGGCCAAGCTAAATTAGAGATCGACAATGCTAAATTGAAGATGGAAACAACGAATTTGGAGATCGACAACGCTGACTTGACAACTAGATTGGAGAGTGCGACAAATAAGATTAGGAAGTTAGTCTGTGTTATTATGGTTATGTGTGTAGTACTTGTTATACGTACAACAAATTAGGATTAGGTGTTCAAATGGGGTACTTTTGTTTAGTTGTGCAAACATGTTCTAATGTTATGTTGAAAATAGAATTGCAAAAAAAACCATCAGAATGCTGAAAAATAGAAAACTGAAAACATAACAGAATAATGCTGAAAAACTGAAAACTGAAAACAGAACGGAATAATGTTGAAAAAAAGAACAGTGTACATAATAGAATTGCAGAAAACTAAATTGCTAAAAAAAAAATAACAGAGTTGCAGAAAACTGAATTGCAGAAAACTGACTTGCATAATGCAGAAATAAACATAACGGAATGCAGAAATAGAGAACTGATTTGCAGCATGATGCATAAAAAATAACAGAATGCAGCAGAATGCAGAAAAACAGAAAATTGACCCAAAATTGAATGTTTAAACCTGGTAACCAAATAGATAATGCAGACCAAGTAATGCAGAAAAACATATAATGCAGAAAAAAACACTAAATAGAACAACATGATGATCAACACCAATATATCACCAAAATGCAAACAAAACATATTCTGTTGTATTCAATAACCTAGTCCAATTAACCATCACTATGGAGTATCACTCAAAAAACATCTACTATCCATTCCGACCACAACTAAAACCACCATAATCGAGTATTCCAGTATACCATAACAAAGCTAAAACAACTAGTCTAAACATACATAATCAAGAGCCTACAAAGTGATAGGTTCTTCTTCAATCGACCTTGGAAGCTCAACATCTGGTTTCTGTTCTTCACCCCACGAGCCTACATACAAATTTAAGCATCAAAACATGTAATTAAAGTAATAAATACTCAAAGTCAATACTAAACTTACCAGTAGTCGATTCAAAATGGTCTTTATCCTAGTTCTCGAGGTTTGTTCAATGGGAATGTCATCCACATGTGGTGTTCCAGATGGCTGATTTGGTGGAGCTGCCGGTGGCATATCACCCTCTTCTGGCTGGTCAAGCAGTTCAGGCAGCTTCCTTTTTGCCTTATAGTTTTTTCCACTTCGTCTTGAACTCTCTGGTTGGTCATGCACTTCAAGTGCCTGCATAGACTCTCTCTGCCTTCTCTCATTCTTCATACCCTCTGGCTGCATTGTTTCCAACTACAAAGTGATTAATTATTTACAGAACCATATTAATCATCAAACTCAAACATGAAAAAACATGAATCAATAATTCCCCGTGGTTCAGAATCTTGGGTCTGACCTGGATCAACATGGCAAGATCTCTTATTGTACCCAGTTTGACCACATAACAAGCAATGCTGCCTCAGCCCATGCTTACCCAACTTGGATTGCCCTGGTTCCACCTCAAACTCAGACCTCTCCCGCTTCTTCTTAGATCTTCCTGTTCTTCGCTTAAATATTGGTGGATCGATATGCAAAGTATCACTTTTCACCCAATCCTCCCTACCTGGCAACGCATGAATGACACTTTCTGTTGCATATTGGTCTGATATTAAATTTCTTACATGTGGTATCTAAGCAAACCTCTATGTTGTGATTGGTTTCGGTGATTATCGATTATTTTTATTGCATAATCGGCTGCATTATTGGATCTGTGGATTTTTTTTTTTTTTTTGGTTTCTGGAGTTTTTCGTTTCCTTGCGGAGTCATATCTTCGGCTCCGTTGATGATGATGATGTTGGTGGTCTTCCGTATTATTACTTCCGTGGCTTAACTCCAGATGATGAAATTTCTTGCATCCCTGGTCCATTTTTATTCCTGGTCGAGCTCAGATTCATGGGCACCGATCTCATCGGGAATCAGAGGTTGTGATCGCAGGCTTCTAATTTTGTCGCTCATATGGGAGATCACTACAGGAAAGGGGTGAGATAACGGCTATGTCTGACGGCAGTATATACATTTAGCCGTAAAAAAGTAGTCAGATTTATAGATAACGGCTGTATATATGTACAGCCGGCATTTTTCTGATTTAACGGCTCACTTATCAAGCCGTGAAAAAAAAAAAAATCTACCGGCTCATTTCAGAAGCCGGTGGAAATAATTTTTTTTTTATTTGTTACGGCTCAAATACAGAGCCTCTAATTTTTTTTTTTTTTTATGACCCGGCTTATTATTTGGGCCGTTAGAAATTTTTTTTTTGAAGGCCCTATTTTGGAGCTGTAAGACTAGTGTAAATATTATAGGGTATAGGGAATAATGGCGGTTCTTCTTCTTCTTCTCCAGAGTACGGCGCAATTCCTCCTAGCTATTAACAGAGAGCAATTTTTAGGGTTTCGATTCCGGAGCACCGATTCTGTCGAAGTGGACGGCTAAGGGAGAGGCCGGTGCGGGAAGGAGCGGCTGCTGGAAGGAGCGGCTGCTGGAAGGAGCGGCTGCAGGAAGGACTGGCGCGCAAGGAGTAGCGCAGGAAGGAAGCGCCCTGCAGGAAAAAAATTGCTGAAGGAATTGGGTTTCAGAATCTCTCTGTTTAAGGTCCTGCAGGAAGGAATTTGCTGCAGGTGAGTCTCTGTCGATTTAGATTTTTGTCCCTGCAGCAATGTAGTAAAAAACGCGACTCTAACTCTTAGAATCGGACGTTTATACGAGTTTGCCAATGAAAACGAGTTAAATCGGAGTCTGAGACGGTACTTAAGCAGAAACGGGTAGAGTCGTAACTAAAGACGTAGGGACGTACAGAGTCGCCGATTTTGTAAGTTTCTACCGATTATATATATTTATATAATAGTGTGAAAAATTCAGTCGGTGCAGTGCTGAGTCATCGTGGTAGCATTCTAGAGAATTTATATGGATCATAAAACGAACATGGTGCTGTCAAACGAGAGAAAAATTGAATCGTCAAGTACAAGATTGATCTTCTTCATCATTTTTTTCGAAGTTATCTGATTTCTCCGAACATGGTGCTGTCAAACGAGAGATACAAAGCCTTTGACTTCTCCTAAACATAATGTTTATCCTCCTAATAAATATAGTCACTGTCATGTGTTAACATAGTTAGTGAACTGTGTAAGCACTTTTTTACTCAAATATAATGCAAAAATATAATGCAGTTTCAAGTTGCATAGTCGAGAAGAGAAGTTATGATTATTGATATTAAAAAAATAACTAGCTATCGCTGGTGTTTTAAATATGTATGATCATTTTTGCAGCTCTCTTTTTTGCACTTTATATATAAACAAAAAAAAACTTGATGAGTTTCTAAATAAGATATGATCACCAGCTAGTATATATTTATTAAACAAAAGAAGGGGGGTATCAAAGATTTACTTGAGGATAGCTCATAACACGTTTTATATTGTGTCATTTCTTTGTTCATATATTGTACACTATGGTTGAACATAATTTTTTGATTGCAGGACTCCTGAAATCATCTGAGCTTGACAAGATTTCGTAACAGTTCATCATCGAACGAGGTTTGCTTGCTTGCTTGATTTCTTGTTAATTTTCTTGTCTACTAATTGCTTGGTTTACTGATTTAAGTAGTCTAAATAATTTTGGTAGGAACTTTGGAATTTTATATGGACAAAACTTGGATAAAAAAACCGAGAGCAAGTCAGGAGTATAAACACGGTGTTATAAATTTCATTGACTTTGCTCGTAGGAATGGTTTGATTAATGGAAAACTATCATGTCCATGTCGCAAATGCAAAAATAAATATTATCACGTCCCTAGTGTAGTTGAGGAACACCTGAGAATATCTGGGTTCTTGGTTGGCTACACTAAATGGTTCTTTCATGGCGAATCATGTATAGAAACTCATAGTAGCAACGTGCTCCAACAACATAGTAGTCCATTAGGGAACAATGATAGTCATGTCAATTTGGATGAAGAAGGGGATTTGAGAGGTTTATTTTATGCTGCCATGGGATCTAGTTTGGATGATAATGTGCCATCTGGTATGGAAAATGGTTTTACTAATATCTCGTCTAGTGTTGAGACACCTGACGTGTCTCATGAACAGATGTCACCTCTTCAAAAATTAATGAGGGACTGTGAAAAACCGTTATATCCTAATTGCGAGTCTTTCACCGTGATATCATTTATTTTGCATATATGGAATGCAAAAACAGTTGGCGGTTGGTCTCGGAAATCTCTTGACATGTTGCTTGAAATATTAAGAATTGCATTCCCTGAAGCAACTTTTCCATCTTCTTATTATGATGCTAAGAAGTTGCTTAAAGAATTGGGCCTTGGGTATGAAAAAATACATGCATGTCCGAATGATTGCATGATATATTGGGGTGAGCATGATAAACATTCTTCTTGTCAAACTTGCGGCCTCTCAAGGTGGACAAATAACAACAAAGACACCACTGAAGATAACTTAGAAGAGTCTGCTTCTAAAACAAAAAAGAAACCTGCCAAAGTACTTCGTTACTTTCCGTTAATTCCAAGACTCAAACGTCTCTACATGTCAAAGAATACTGCATCTTCGATGAGATGGCATGAGGAGGGTCGAACAAAAGATGGAGTCTTGAGACATCCTGCAGATGCACTGGCGTGGAAGGCATTTGATGAGCGATATCCAGATTTTGCTGCTGATCCACGTAATGTTAGGTTAGGATTAGCTAGCGATGGTTTTAACCCATTTAGGACGATGAGTGCAACTTATAGTACATGGCCTGTTATATTAATGCCTTACAATATGGAGCCTTGGTCCTGCATGAAGAAATCGTCGCTTATTTTGTGAATGGTGATCCCGGGTGAAAGAGGTCCTGGAAATGATATAGATATCTATCTAAAACCACTAATCGAAGAGTTAAAACAACTCTGGATTGGTGTTGAGGCATATGATGCTTTAAAGGGTGAACATTTTATTCTCCGTGCATCGCTCATGTGGACTGTTAATGACTTTCCTGCATATGCCAATTTATCTGGTTGGAGCACGAAAGGTCGAGCCGCGTGTCCTATATGTGCATCTTCAACTGAGTCTTTGTGGTTGGATAGTGGTGGCAAATATTGTTATATGTGTCACCGTCGGTGGTTGGATAAAGATCATCCATTCCGTCGTCAAAGTACTCAATTTGATGGTACAGTAGAGATGCGACTTCCGCCTAAGCCCCTTTCCGGTGTTGAAGTTTTTGAGCAAATGAGAAGGTCAACCAATAGGTATGGTAAAGATCCCAAGTTATCAAAGAAGAGGGCAAGAGATGGTGATAAGAGCGAGTCATTAGTCTTTTGTGCAGATGAAGACAATTTTGAGGTTTTGGATGATTTGGAAGTATGTGCGTCAACATCTACTGAAAATACAACAATGTGGAAGAAGAGGAGCATATTTTTTGAGTTGCCTTATTGGAAATACAATCTTCTTCGACATAATTTGGATGTGATGCATATAGAAAAAAATATTTGTGATAATGTTATTGGTACTTTGTTAAATATTGATGGGAAGACGAAGGATAATGAGAAAGCGCGGCATGACCTAAAGGCTATGGGAATCAGGCCTGAACTTCATCATGTAGAACGTCCTAATGGCAAGCCTTATTTGCCTCGTGCTTGTTATACTTTCACGCTATCTGAAAAAGATCAGTTTCTTAAGGTGTTGAAAGATCTCAAAGTTCCCGATGGATATGCTTCAAACATATCTAGGGGGGTGAATCTAAAAGAGCGCAAACTTTCAAATCTTAAGAGTCATGACAGCCATGTGCTTATGCAAGATATTCTGCCGATTGAATTGAGGGGTTTATTGGCTAAGCATGTGGTTTTGGCACTTAATAAATTGTCTGCTTTTTTTAAAAAGTTGTGCTCTAAAACTCTTCGTCTTGAGGAGTTGGATGAACTTCAGAGTCATGCTGCTCTTGTACTTTGCCATTTAGAGAAGATTTTTCCCCCAGGATTCTTTACGATCATGGTGCACTTAATTATACATCTTCCCCTAGAAGTAAAACTTGGCGGCCCAGTTCAATACCGGTGGATGTATCCTATTGAAAGGTTAGTTATGCCAAATTTCCACTAAGTGTAAATGTGCATATTGCTGAACTAACATAATTTTTCTAATTGTATTCTTAAGGTTTTTGGTAACCTTAAAAAACTATGTGCGGAACAAAGCTCAACCAGAGGGATCAATTGCAGAAGGATACATTGTTGAAGAATGTATGAATTTTTGCAAGAGATTTATGGGAGATTTAGGCTCAATCTTTAATCGGCCAAAGAAGAGCTTATCCTATGCAGGTGGTGAAAAGTATTTGTTTTCATCTGGTGGTCATTTTATTGGTAGTGCTCAAACAGGAGTTCTTGACAATATGTCCCTAGCTCAAGCACACCGCTATGTCCTACTTCATAGTGATATGATGGAAACTTATCGTCGGTCAGTTTTCATTTCAAATATCTTAATTTATCCTAAAGTGATTGGTTAAAGTATGTCTGAATTGAGAAAGTTGCAGGAAGTTTATTGATGTTCAGAGAATGGAACACTGTTCTAGTTCTACATCACGAATTGAGGGTCAATGGTTTGTAGAAAATTTTGCAAATTGGCTTCAAAGACAGGTTTATGTTGACTCTCAATTTTGTTTGAATAAACAATATGAATTCATGAGTAAAAATACTTTGATGCTCATGATATTTCTAACATTACAGGTTCCTGAAATGTTAGCAAATAAATGTCCAGAGGAATTAATTGCTCTTGCGACTGGCCCAAATTCAATTGTCAGGAGATTTAGTGGTTTTTCTATCAATGGATACGTATTCCACACCAAAGACCGTGAGAAGAATAGAAAGAGTCAAAACAGTGGTATAATGGTGGAGGCAGATGGTGAAGCTTATTATGGCCGACTTTCAGATATTGTAGAAGTTGATTACTATGGGAGATACTTAGTTGTTCTATTTCGCTGCGATTGGATCGATGTCAAATCTCCTAGGGGGATAAAAAAGGATTCAAACGGCACAATCTTAGTTAATTTTTCCAAGTTGATTCATACAGGAGAACGCTTGCGTGATGATCCTTTTGTGTTTTCATCTCAAGTCAAGCAAGTGTTTTATGTGCGAGATCCTAAATATCCGGATTGGCACCAAGTGGTTGAGATGAAACCAAGAGACACCATTTGATATGGGAAACGTTCACTGTGATGAGGATAATGATAATGATGTTGATGATGATGATTCTAGGCAATGCATGCCTTATAATGTATTAGATGTTGATGAGCTTAACAATCATCATAGTTGGATTCGAGAAGATAATGAAGAATAAGTTTTACTTCTTTTTTTTGTACATATTGCATGGTATGTGTTATATTTTATAGAAATATGAATATTCTAGTGTAAAAATGAATATAATAATCTCATTAATCTCAATATTTTGCAGATGTCTAGGACGCAATCAGGTTCAATGGATTACAGTCATGATGAAGTTAGAGAGCAGTCCACCAATCAAGTTCCATCAGAAGCTAACAACTTATCTACTGAGGAAGAAGATGATATAATGATCACCCATGTCGAGATTTTAGGTGGTGTATATATATCTTATTTATCTCATTGTTATTTATTGTCATTATTTCATAGTGTCTTAAAATGTTTGATCTTGCTTTATAGCTAACTCTGGTCGCCGATTTTGGAAGAAGAGTCATATTGCTGCACAAGATGTATGGACGTTTGATGATGGAAAAATAATTGTGCCCCTGAATGAGGTATGCCAACCTGTTGGAAAAGCGGCGAAGGTTCTAGGAAATTGGCTTGGGGAAGTGGCTCGCAAGTCCGACTTATGTCCTTTGAATTTCAAAAAATGGAAGAAGTTGCTGGAGAACTTCAAGCACAATTTATTAGGTGTAGTGAAGGTAAAACTATATGTTATTTATCTTTCAAAGTCATATTTTGATGGCCCAAAAAAAAATTACTTACTCATACTCATCTATACATGTTTACAGACGAAGTTCGTTTGTTTGGATGATTCTTATGGAAACTTTGACAAGTTTGTACTAACATCCATCTCTAAGAAGTGGAAGGATTATAAGGCAGATTTGAAGAAAGAATACCTTAAACCAGGTACTTCACCAGAAGAAGTCAAAGCAAATGTCATCGATGGAGTGCCGCAATGGCAATGGGAACAACTAGTAGACTATTGGTTTTCTGAAGAAGGGCAGGTTAGTACAACTTGGTTGCATGTGTAAATAATGCATCTAATCTATATTACATGTTATTAAGCTTTTATATTGTCCATGTAGAAATTATCACAGATTGGAAAACATGCTCGTTCAATGCAGACGTCTCTTCATACAACTGGAAAAGAAAGTTTTGCTTGTGCAAAATTTAGATTGGTATGAGTTTTTATATCAAACTTTCTTTTAAATTACATAAATTGGTACTTAAACAGTTTTATCATTTTAATTTGGCAGGAAAAAGAACGTAAAAAACAAGTGGGAAGACTTGAATTTTATGAGTATGCCCATATTCATAAAAGTAGTGGATTATTTATTGATGAAGTAACATCCACATTAGTGGTAATTGCTTCTTTTTTACAGCCAAACTACATTATAATTTTTCTTCTAGAAATAGTGTATTATGATGTGGTAATGCTTCTTATGGATTTTATGATACAGCAACAATGTAAATCCAATTTACAACAGCGTACCACCGAAAACCCACATGAGAATCCAGATGCAATTGAGCATCGTGTCTATCAGGAAGTCATATGTGGCAATAAGCCTGGGAGAATCCGTGGTTATGGGCTTGGTGTCACACCTACCATGGCACGGTTATCTAAGAAAGGTAAGATGACTGAACAAGAAGTGGAAAGACGTGTGCGATCATGCCTCGAAGAAGGATTACGTAAACAGGAAGAAAGAATGAGTGCACAAATGGGGGAAATGCTCAAACAGTTCCAAACCATGCAATCTGGATACGAATCTCAGATTGCAAAACTGCAGGCCGATATGAATGGTTTCAATTCATTTCAAAGTTTCATGGCAAGCGGTGCTGGTAATTTTACACCATCTACAAGTTTAGGTTCCGGTGGTATTGCTCCTTTGCCGAATACGAATCAAGTAAGTATGCTCTTTTTTTCTAAAGTATGACAACTTTACACATAAAGTTGGGTTTGTGTTAATATATATATATGATTAACCTTTTATATATACACAGATAAATTTCACGGGATATGGATTTGGTGGATGTGGTGTTCGTCAAGCGAATACAAATTTTGTAAGTATATATATATATATTCACTACAATGTAGCGTATTATTAGACTTTATTGTAATAAGAAATGTTAGCATTTGATGTTTTTTATGGAGTGTTCAATATTTAATGAATATGAGAATATACTTTATGCTGATTTTTTTTTTTTTAATTACAAGGACCAAATGACACAGCCTAGAGGGCATAGTGGTGGTATCGGTCCATCAAGTGCAGTTGCAAATCAAGTAAGTATCTGAGCGGTTCTTAACATAATTTGTTTTACACATTGTCGTAATCATTTTATTTTATAAACATGTATAGCTTAATTTCATGGGACATGGATTTGGGAATGCAAGTGTGATCCATATGAATGGTGCACCAACAAATGCAAATCAAGTAAGTATTTTGATGGTTGATAAGTCGTCTTAATTAGTTCTAAATTGTGTGGGGATCATTATTGAATGACTTGAGTGTATATTTTAACATGAATAAACATCAGAGCTCGCTGCAGAGTGGTTTTACTATCCCAAGTGCAAATGTGGTCCCAAGTGGAAATGTGGTCAATTTTAATGGAGCACCAGCAAATGCAAATCAAGTAAGCATCTTAGTAGTTGATAACATTAATTAGTAAATTACTGTGTGTTTACTATTGTTCAACATACATGTATAGCTTAACTTCATGGGACATGGATTTGGAAGTGCTTTTACTGGATATAGAATTGGTGGTGGTGGATCTTCATCAAGTCAGAATAGAGTAAGCAAAATAAGCTATATATGTAGCTACTTCCCCCCCCCCCCCCCCCCCCCCAATATTTAACTACTTTTTCAAAATATTGAATTATTTTGTAATTATAGTGTACCGTGTATTTGATATCAATTTGGTATTGATTTTTACATTGCAGAGTACCGATCAATATGGAAATGGAACTGGAAGTAATCAATCTGGAGATGGAATCGGAAGCAATCAATATGAAGATGGAACCGGAAGTATTCAGTCTACAGATGGTTAGATTGGTAATCAATATATAGTTGCAGCTTATTTTAGGAATTATGGTTGGATTATCAGTGTTTTATTCTAAAAATATTGTGTTATATACTAATATTGTGATGACTATTTATATTAAACTTTTGATTGTTAATGTACTGGATGTTATTTGAATTTTATGTTAATTTTGTTGTTTAGAAACAGCATTTACAGGTTTTATTTGTATGAATACACAATATATGTAATTTAGAACAGAATTGTGCCTGAAAAAAACAGCAAAAAAAAAAAAAAAAAAACTTTACGGCTGAAAAAAACTGCCGCTGTATGCCTAATTAAAAAGCCGTCTGGACATACATAGCGGCTCTTTTGTTTGGCCGTCCAGTAATTAATAGCGGCTCATATATTAAGCCGCAAAAAAAATAATAGCGGCTCCTTTTTCGAGCCTCAAGGTAATTAATAACGGCTACTTTTTCGAGCCGCAAGTTAATTAATAACGGCTGTTTTTTTTAGCCGCAAATCCAATAATAACGGCTGTTTCAATTAAAGCCGTGAGAAACTTCCCGACGCTCAATTTAGCGGCTCATATGAAATACAGCCGTTATGATTTATATGCATATTTTTTCAGCCGTTATCTGATTAATTTAGAGCCGTTAACAAACATCTTTCCTGTGGTGGATCATTGATCGATCTCATGATCAGGAAGAGATCTACCATCGACGTTGTCGATGTGGTGCATTCTGGGGCACTGACTTTGTCGCAGTTGCCGACTGGAGATGCTGACGGCTAGGGTTTCGATGGGAGAATTAAATGCAGTTTTGTTTCATTTTCATAGTAATTAATTCAGTAATAAATGGTGATAAATTGTAGTAATTATCATTGCATCTGTTTTGCTGGTCTTGTGTGCTTAACTGCATATGTTCCGTTTCTCTTTTTCCGGGTTAGGTTGAAGATGATCCGGGGTCAAATTCAAGTTTTTTCAGTTTTGATTAACAATCGAAACTTCAGTTATTATTATTATTATTATTATTGGGCTTCCGTATTTTTACTTTTGGCCCATTTATTTCTCGTTTATTAGGCTATATATATAGTTATTGGACTTCGTTAATTGTTTATTCTCTAGTTGGGTCGTATATATGCTATACATATTAATTATGGATACAGTTTACCAAAGGCCTATTTATCCTTTTTTTTTTTACAGCTTAATTAATTAATGTATTGTTTTGTGCATGTTAAGAGTTCCACAAGTGTAATATAGTTAAGTGTGTTTATGATATTCTTAAAATTGTGTGATTGAACATGCATGTCTTAACATAAGATCTGTGAATACATGAGTGCGTGAAGATAATTGTATAATACATTATTGACCACTTGCATTTTATTTTATGCGAGGCAACTTAATATATTGGACAATGGAGTCTTAAAGTATATTCATGGGATTTCGCCTATTGCGCTTCCGTTTTCCTATTTAATGGGGAAATTCAAGTAAGTGCTTCTTAAGATTAAGTTGACTTCAATTTATACTACTTAAGTTATATGCATGTTTATTATTATATATTGCTGCGTTATAGATAGTTTCTAAATTAGCAGAATAGAAGTATCTTGTAGTGTGATTATAAAGTATAGTCGTAGCAAGTAATTAAAGAACCACATAGAAATTAACTACAAGAATTAAGTTCGGGTTTTTTTAAATATAGATGTTAATAAAGTCAACATTATTGTGTCAAGAGTTGCCACAGCACCTTGTGCATAATAGTGTCATAATCTAAAGTAATGGAACATCAATTTTGTTGGAGTATAGCCACAGCAGTTCTATGCAGATTGGTGTGTGAATTAAATTATCTATTCGCATCCAGATAATATACTTTAGAGTATATGAAGTCTTGACATCTACTTCAGTAGTTACCCGATTAAAGTCATGAGTACTTAAGAAACTTTAGTTGCTCCAAATATAGTCTACTCATGATTAATCAAATATAATAAAGATGTCTATGCAATGTGATTTCAAACGTAGGTGTAGCCACAACAGCCTACTAAGGGAAAACACATATAGTAAAATTGCAATGTAGTAACAAGCATCGAATTGTGGTTAAGTTGTGAGGTTAATGACTCGGCCCACAGGAGGTTATTAATTGAATAACTTAATCAGTCTGGGAGAATGAATTTGGTATTGCGGTAGAGTGGTCCTATGCCCACAGGATAACGGACAACTCAGAGTCGTGATATTAAATTCATTTGTCTCACTAGTAGATTCATGCAGTTTGCCCCGTCGCCCATAGGCCGGATGAATTTACTATATAAAGTAATTATTTAAAATTACCTTGGTTTGGAAAATTTCCTCAGTTATGTTCATGTGCTTATTTAGACTTCCTATTTAATGTTGTTATATTTTTTGCGACTATTTAAGGGTTTAAAGTAAATTTGGCAATTTATTTTTGGTAGATATTGTTTACAAAGTAAAGAAAATATATAAATGAGTCATATAGAGTAATTTTATCCCAACAAATACTATCTGGATTAGGTTAATCAAGTATATTGATTATGTGTAAAGGAGGTGGTCAATTAGGAATCCAGACCCCGATTGCGTAATCTTGAAGAAGGGATAAAATATTATTCGACATTAAGTAAATGATCATACTGAGACCAACAAATCTGTCATCTAAAATGGATGGCAATTGGGTAATGTGTCTCTAAAGAAAAATTGTGAGTTCATAAAAGAGTCACTTGAAATGGGTGGCATGAAACTCGTACATAATGATTATTTATAAAGTTGCCGCATATAAGATTAATGACTATAAAGAAAGATATATTAAAGAATATAAATCTAAAGAATCACATAAAGAAAGTACTCAAATTTCATACAGATTGATCAGGTCGACTCAATTCGTTATTTGTATTACCAGTAGTTTCTCTCACATAAAGAAGAAAATTTATATTAAAATAAATGTGTCTTTTACTCAAGTATTTTGCACTATCCATTTTATATTATTAGACACATATATTTTATTATTTTCTAAAGGAAGCAACCATTTTGAAATAAATAAATAAACTTTTTATTATCATTTAGAGAGAATTAAGTATATCTACTGGTATAAAGTCAATCTTAAAACTAATAGTACATCTTTAGTAAAGATTCTATAAAGTTACTTGAGATTCTTGAGATCATATTTGTGTATAGTTCCTTGATATAATTTGGTCAGAGATTTTATCTCATCCGTTTGACCGTCAAGATATGTGTATTTATCTTCATAAAGAAAACTGGTATATGGTGTTTTAAAACCATTTTGCATCAAAGGTTAAATACAATTTAAATGAATTTAAGATCGTTGGATCTTATAAAGTAGGAACTGAAGTATATACACAAGCAATCACAACACGTGTTGGTCTATTAAGGAAAATCTTTCTTTGAACCACATGATGCTTATAAGGAGTCAGGTTAATTAATTTAAACGTGGCTAGAAGAATTTATATGAGAATAGACCTATAATGAACTATAAATTTAGTATTTTGCTACCGATCATTTAGAATTGCATTCAGGTATGATATAAGAAATATCAAATTTCTTTTAAAGAGCCATTGTTGTCCTTATTAAATACAAAAGTCGTATCAACATTCTCTTATGTTGTCTTTGACACATTTGAGTTAAAGTTAGGATCTATAGAAGTTAAGGATTTTATAATCCTCATAAAGTAAAGATCCTATAAAAGTTAATGACTTTAAAGCTAAGGATTTCAAAGGCATTTACAACAATATAATTGTCCATAAAATAAAGTTTAAATATATTGAACCTAGTGGGAGGATTGATTTCCAAGAAATCTATTCCGGAATGTTGTTCTTGAAAGTATTTTGATTACAAAAGTACAAAATGGATCATTAAGGTATAGTAATCAACTTAGGAACAAGTTCATAAAGAGGTTCAATTACAGACAACTAATTAGTTGCATATATTATACATAAAGACTTATAGATAATAAATTAGTTTGATAATGGAAGTCTACAATATTTTATTATTTTGACAATTATCGTACATCTCATTGAGGATGTTTGTACGACAACATAATGAATGTTCAAAATTAAGTCATGTATGTCGTTAGGGTAAACTTGAGTATATAACCGGAAGTCAAGTCAGTAAAATCATGAAATTACCATAAGGGGTGGCATCATTGATTGCATAAGGCTTCTGGTAATGTTAATGATAAAAAGTCAGACTTCGGTGAATATTCATATAGAGGGCATTGCATGATGATATCATATTTGAGAAGTAACACTATGATGGTGGCTCATTTGGTGCTCAGTTAAGGTTGGAGCTTACCCATAGATGTAACTGTTTTAGAGAGATGTATATGGAGCAGCTTAAGGAAATATATAATGGTCAATAAGGCAAAAGTAATTGCACATGTTTTAAAGTAAATCTCTTACGAATAGTATCTCAGATTTTTCAATACAATTTTCATTATAGTTGTCACCTCCTTTAACTTTGAGAATCTCTTTAGTAAAATAGATAATCTTAAGTCAGTGGGAGTTTCCTGAAGGTTAGTGGGAGTTTATGATATGCAAAATTACAAATGATTACAGTTTGACTATTTGATGGTGGTCACATACATAAGGTGGAATTTGTCTAACACAAATAGATATCAAGAATACCATTTCAGAGGGTTACAAATTTTTAGGAGTATCAAGTGCCCAATGACACAAACTCTAGAATAATCATAAAGTGGTCTTTGTATGTCGATATTAAGATTAGACCAATAAGGATTCTCTGAAATAATACAACTATAAAGATGTCTGTCGACAATTACCTAGGTTAACAAGGGAAAGAATTTAGAGAGGCATGTTTATCGACAATTACCTCTTAACAAGGGAAAGAATTTAGAGAGAACTTGATGCTCAAACACCAATACAATGGTGACTACAGTTGATCCATCCTGACCAAAAGTTTACTAGTAATCAGGTATTATGGTCAAATTTGGATATAGGCCTATTTACGGTATGTTTCTCTCATATGCCTAACTTGTACAAGGAATAATGACGAACTATCCCATCAAGCTATGCATATAAAAGGATTTCGTCGGGAGTTAAGGTTGGACCGGAGTGACTTTTACAAGTCATTATAAAGTTTTCCCTAAAGTGCTTTTTTCTGGATTATTGTGTATCGTGGCTCATGAAAGGGAAGTACTCGACAAAAGTAATGGGTATCACCGCCATGGCTCGTATACGATATTTCAGGGATGAGTGTGAGGTCTCCACAATTTGGAGAATATTATTTTGGGCAATTCAGAACACCGATATATTGAATATATGTGTCATGGGACCAAGTGGGAGAATGTAAGAATACATTATGCGACACAAGCTAATATATAAAAATTATATTCTCTCTGTTAAGTGGTCCTCACGTCACATATATTTATTAGGGTATCTGGTGTAATATTCTAATTTTGTGGGACTAAAGTTTAAGTCTTGTGGATGGGAGGACTTATAAAGTTATTATTAATTACTTAGCGGTCCCTGACTTCGCCTATAAATAAATGGTTAGTGTCATTCATTCAGACGTCCCATATGGTTAGGCAGAAGCCGGAAGACCGCTATTCTGACATTCACTATGCAGGTTCTCATCAATCGTTCTAAGCATGTTCATCCTATCATAACTGGAGGTACGATCCTAATTCCGCTGCATATTGGTCTGATATTAAATTTCTTACAAGGTCGAATAGCTCCAGGACTGCCGATGGCATAATACTCGAAAGCTAACCCAGCACCGTATTGCGGCAGATGCATGATCAAGACGGGAGATCCTGACACAACTTCTGCAAGTCCGAGCAATAAGGAAAGCACAACCCCTCTCGGATCTGGGAGGCGTAAATAGCCAAAAAATCGTCTAGAGGCACAGTAGGCATTCCCAGACTAGCATCAGTGATGATATCAAACGGGGAGAATTCCTCTCCCGAAGGACAAAACCCAGAACGAAACAACAAGACGTTGATACTCATCGCGATCCAACATGTTACCCGCAAATGTTTGCACTAAGTCCCCTGACCTCACGCGAGTCTCCAAATCGGGGGAAGAAGGTGTATCATATGCAGTCTCCGGCTCGGACGAATCTGAAAAATCCGTCTCGGAATCAGAATCCGAATCGGGACAAAATCTAACAGGTGGAGTGGGAATATGAGACTTACTCATGTTCACAAATCCGGCGAGTCGGGAAAGCAATCCTAAGGATAAACGCGCCAGTTCCCCATGCTACAACTCCTACAAGGATACAGCTACAACCCATTCAATAAATGCGCGTACACCTAACGTTTTGACAACTACTATGCAACGAACACACCCCGCTCGGGGGAAACATCATGCCTACAAATCTATAAGTGTTTAACTACTACATAGCGAACATCCTCTATACGGGGGAAACTCTATGTTAGTAACGGCCTCGTCCCAACACTTATACGATCTACATGTGTGTATGCACAACTACGTACGTCTATGTGCGCCTACGTATCCGCGAGTACCTACACACACCCGCATCCAACTATATGTGTTTGCATACACTAGTATGTGCTCATGCATAATTACATGTGCTTATGTGCAACTATATGGGCATACTTGCACTTACATGTGCCTATGAGTGCCAAAATGTGCACACATGCACCTACACATGCTCATGTGTGTCTACGTATGCTTACATGCATCTACCCTTGCCTAAGACGGATACCCAAGGTAATAAGTGCAAATACATTTATAGCACTAACACCTATATGGATATGCTTGTTTAACATGTGTAGGATATGGATACATACATACATACACTTCATTGGGAATACAAAGCTTAACCATGGCTACAAGAATCTCTATGCCACAAAAAATATACATACATGTCAAGCCAACATCTCAAGCATTCAAGAATTACACTCAATAAGGAAGTGATATCCCTACTCTATACATACTAGTGGTAAAATACTTAGTCATTTTTATGCTCTTTTTGTCATACTAAACTATGCTAGGCATTTCATCAAACACTTGGTGGGCATGGATGATCAAGTTCAAAATCAAGGCAAAGGTTAGCCAAATTGATGCAAGCTAGTAAAGATATCACCATACCTGGAAGTGGTTCTAATCAACTCCAAAAAACCGAATCACCTCAAAAAATCAGGTCACATACTCGAAATCGTCGCCGGAGTGCCGCCCAAAGCTCCGTCCGCCGTCCGTCGATGCTGCCGCCGTCCTCCGCCGTGCCTGCTATCGTCGGTCCCGTCGCCACAAGCTGGTTCCGCCGGGGAGTGGTGGTTGGCCGGTGGTGAGTGGGTGTGGGTGGGTGAGTGGTTTGAGTGCTAAGTCACTTACTCTCTAAGAAAAGGAGAAGACAACTCTTGGAAATGGAGGCAAAGTGTGGAGAGTTTTTTCATACACTCCTTTATATATACCTATGGGTAATATCTCCTCCTCTCCATATTTTTTACTCTCCTTTGGAAAGAACTTCTAACACTTACGCATGTTTACATATCCGTGCATACACGCATGCATCTACACACACGTTTGCATATCCATGTCACGTGTTTACAATTGCAATCCCGACATGCATATACCCTTACTCATGTTATCGCATATATACATGCCCATAATCATATGATTTAATTTCATAACATTACACATCATACGCCGACTCCCGTACACGCACACATCATGATCACATATATGTTAGCATCTATATCCATGATCGCATATACGGACTAGAATTGTCATATACGTATATGTCATACATACATGCTTGCTGCACTAATCATGTCAGCAGATACGATTACTCCCGCCCAAGCCCAAGGAGGGATGCATCATAATAAGGTCCACGTACCAACGGACAATAAGTCCACCTCGAGATAACACCCGAACTTAAATCAAACGTATACTCTATCAAAAATAGAGTCAAGACGGGGCCACGCCACCACTTGACTCGGAGGCAAATGATGGGTATACGTACGATTCGGGTTCGTAATATATTATTCGGACTTTATTTACACGTCAAACCCACCAAACGGTCTCGAATTATTCACCCGCGAGTTCTAAAAAGTCTGGGGCACGCGCGTACGCGCCCCGGATTTGCACCGCGTCGGATTGTCATCAAAATCCGGACCAGGTCCGGATTGCAACGCAATCAGCGGAAGCTCTGACCTCTCTCTTACTTTCTCTCTCTAAAATACCTGACATAAACTTCGAAGAGGGTTCATCGCACTCCACCCCCTGCGTGGTGTGCGATATTGCCCCTCGTACAGGTATACGAAGACGCACGAGCCCCGACACGTGCGAAGACCCGTGGCGAGTGAGAAACCCGAGGCATCTTCCCGAATCAACACCATGATCCGATACTTCGCCTGGTCCGAGTCCCTACAGGGTCCTTTATATAGGGCCCCAGATGAATGGGTTGGGCTAATTAAGTAGATGGACTTGATGAACCACTAGTTAACTTTAACTATATTTTTTGTGACGTATAAAAGAGGAAGATAGTTTTCCATGTAACAAGTATATCTCACTAATTTCCTTAAGGTATATAAATTTATTAATTTAGTATCGGTTTAAATGTTTATCATCTAATTTATATGCAAAACTCTCCAACTAGATATTAGACGAAGCTAGGTAGGTCAAATACTCCATTAAATATGGATCGAATTGCCAGCATTAATGTACGTAAGACTAAAGGAAAATGTAAAATTGGAGAAGAATACAAGATTGGATAATCCCATACATACTCCATTGAACTCACACAACCCAAAGGGATTTACATAACATATCGATTAAATTCGATATGATAACACTTTGATTACTATATATATAAGATATTTATTTATTAATTATTCTAAATTATATTATTTGTTAACGTGTTATATATATTATAATATTAATTAAGATGAGAGTAAATATCAGCGTTATCGATAAGGTGGTTGGTCCTAAGCCAATATGTCTCCGGGAAAGAAGCTGCAGTATCAGGAACATCATCCATCACTCTCTCATGGCCTTGTGGCACGTATATTCCTGTCCTTGGATGTGGGACCCACACCGTTCCTACCTTCTTCCTCGTTGTCGGCCTCAATCCTCCGTCGTCTTCACCACTGCTACCATTCAGTTGTGGCTTTTCTTCTTCTGCATAATATAAGCCGCCGCAGCTTCTTAGGGTTTTATACTGTGCACCTTGCCTGCAACAATTAATGTTTTTACAAATATATACACCACACCAAACTAGAATTAAAGCTAAATTAACTTATATTGAATTCTCTGGAGCATGATATCATCAAGTCTTTCATATTCTAGCTAAATTTTAATTCTTAAACATAAATCTTATGGACTAATTAATTCCAACACACATGCATGCATATATTATATACATAATACGCACGTACTAGATATAAATAAATAATTACACACTTGATTAATTCTACTAATTACCGAAGTATCAGTAGCTTAGTTGTCGCTACAATGGCTTTGCCTTTGACCATGCCCACTGGCCGATCGAGTCTCTTCTTCTTCTTCTGTCTAAGTAAGCAGGAGAGTAGCTAGTAAAGTTAGTTTTAGAGATTTCAAGTGGCGTCTTGGCCTTATATACTACCACTGCATTATTTATTATCCTACCGTAAACAATAATTAATTGATTTAACACTGTATTATTCCTCTCTGCCCTTGTTTAACATATGTTCTTCCATCACATCTTAATTAATGTTTACGGAGAATAAAAAGCATGTACGTGTAGATAAAGCAAAAAGTTACAACATATATAAAAGCCACTTATTCTGTTTATATATATAAAGAAACATATTAATTCTTCTTCCATTAATCTATGGTTCTAATTAAAAACCTTATGCGCAACCATTCACATATATAGAATTATTCCTTCTTCATATCTTTTTCCCTTCTAGCTAGCTTGAGAATAATAATAGTTAAAAGAGAAGAGAAGAATAATAGCATGGGAGTTTGACACGCTTGTAAGGAGGGAATATATAGTTAGATTTAGTCTCTAGTGTAGTGTGTGTGTAAGGGTATCAACATTATTTCATTACAATATAACTAGCTAGCTAGCATGCGTAACCAATGTACCATTACGACTACTAAAATTTATTATATTCTTATTATTATTATTTTATACATATAAACACATTCTTTCATCAAGGGAATGGAAGTTTCACAAGTACAAAAAGCAACATCGTCGAATCAATTAGAAACCCTAAAGGGAAACCAGCGCTGCTAGCTAGCTTAAGTACTTGAAGTGATGCACAACAAATGTAACACAAGACGCTTGTAGAAAATTGTCGAATTGTTCTTGTGGTTATATCTGATGGAACAAGCTCGTACGGGGTCCGATCTTGGCGGCCTTGCATCGAGTCATCCTCTAATCTTCGTGTGTTACGGTCAATCCAACTCCGTGCCTGGCGGACCTGCACAAAGGGCAATGCCAGAGAGGAGGGGGTTTCTCTGGCGAACCCTCTCCGATCACTACAAGAAAATTGACAATTCGTGACGACACTTTTTTAAGGGAATCAATTCCCTCACAAATTATAAGAATTTTCTAGGGATTTATTATATTTTGAGAGATTTTAAAGGGATTTTCAAGGAAGTTTTCAAGGAATTTTCTGGCCAAGCTCTTTGTTAGGAGTCATTCTCTTACAAAAATTTTGAATGTTGTACTTCTAAGGGATTTTCATAATTCCTTTACAAATAAGGTTATACGTCCCTCACAAACAAATCATTCACAAACGACTAGGATTTCTTGTAGTGATGCCTAAGTCAGACAATAATTCTAGAGAGATAAAATGTAGAGAGAAGTCAGAGATCCGATGTCTCAATCGAGATTAAGTTGGAAAAGAAGGACCTAGACCCTTATTTATAGAGTTTTGGATCTGAGCACCAAAGGGGCCTGATGGATATATGTCCAATTCGGGTTCGTATTTATATTTCGGGCCTCGTAAACACGTCAAAATTACATGTCGGTTTGAAAACATCTCCCAAAGGGTCAAAACGGTCCGGAAACGCATTTACGCGCGTCCGGACCGGACCTCCGGATTGCATTGCAACCCGGACGTCCGGGTTGCTTGCAATCCGGACCTCGCCGAATTGCCCAAATTCGACGAGGTCCGGATTGCATTGCGGGTATCGTGCGATTACCGTTCCCGCGATTACCGTTACGTGTAGAGAACTCAAGTTCGCGCATTACCAATACGGATGACGGTTACCGCTTTCTTTTGAACCGTCATCAAACCGCCTTAAAACCGGGTCCGGTCCCAAGGAAGCCTATAAATAGGAGGCCTTGGCCACCCATTTTCACACATCCTCTCATTTGCCCAACTTTGGTATTTTGAGCTCTGACTTCTCTCTAGAAATATTCTCTCTCTAGAAATTACTCTTTTACCCCTATAGTGACTTAAGCTTCGGAGAGGGCTCCGCTAGCACCACCCCCCCCCCTCTCCATGCTAGAACTGGTCCTTTGTGCAGGAATCGTCGCCCAGACATCCGGATTTGTGCACAGACCACCGCCTCCTGAGACACAACCACACTGAGACACAGATCTTTACGGGAGTCAACCGAACACTCGCCAGTGGCCCAAACCTCTTCCCGACGAAGGGTTACAGCCCAAAAACCCGCACAACCAAGCGAACAGACGCGTCCTCACGACCCAGTTAATCCAGGACGCAACATTGGCGCCGTCTACGTGATTCGAACAAGAAGCTACCGTACCGCAAAATCATGATGAGTGATCACAACCCTCCCGAAGAGGTTAAGAACCCAAGGAAAAGGCCCGGGCGTCCCAAGAAATCCCCGGCAAACAAAAGAACAGGAGGCCAAGCGCCAGTTGGGAGCCAGTCCGGACCCTCCCACATCCCAAGAGCTACTTCCGTAGCTTCATTCATACCGACTGACAATGTGCCCAACGCACATCACAGAGAGCCAAGGGACAAATATCACGCACCTCCACCTGGTTTCGAGCCAGAGATGCACGAAGATGAATCCCAGGCGGAAATGCCGCAGGGCGAACAAAGAACGGGGACAAACCCGATGCCCACCATTACTCCAGCGATGATGGCGGCACTAGAAGAGTTACTCGCATTCCGCGAATCTCTAAAAAACCAAGGATATGCGGCTCAGCCACCTCCGTCCAACCAACAGTACGCCGCGCCAGCAAGAGAGATGTCGCAAGACACTACTCGCTACGGCAATCCTTTCCAGGGCAGAAACCAACACGCAAGATATGAAGCTACACGATCATACACTCCTTCCCAAGGAGCCCATCATTGGAGGAGTGAAAGGCAGCCCCCATTCTACCACCCACAGCAGCCAACGAGGGATGATCCCTTCCAGGCCACAAGCAGGGATCAATCTGACATCTACCACAACAATGGTCGGCAAAATCCTTCAACAGGTTATGCTGAAACCAGTAAAAGGGTTTACCGCCGAGATGTTAGAAGAAATGGTGGAGAAGAAGATGAAGGAAGCAAAAATGAAGGGTATGCACGCTCTTGAAGAAAGGGCGTCACATCCGTTCGCTGACCACCTGGTGAACAGTCGTGTCCCAGACGCACTGTATCGAATTGGAGGAGACCTCTAACGTGGAAAAGGAGATCCAGTTGAACACGTGCAAAAGTACGAGGTCTCTCTGCTAGGCAGAACAAAGAACCCGCACCACTTTGCAATGACGTTTTCACAAACTCTTGCCGAGACTGCAGCACACTGGTTCTTCTCACTGCCATGCGGAAGCGTCACTTCATGGGCAGACCTGAAGGCTAAATTCATTCAACGATACATGAGCGCACATTGTTAAAGGGGTCGAATGCTCTGGACGACGTCCAACAACAAAACGAAGAATCTCTCGCCGACTACTACGTCCGCTTCAATCAGAATATCTCTGATATCCAGGGGAACCTGACGGAAGGAGAGATTGTTCGAGCGTTCATTCGAAACCTCGGACGAAGAGGCTATGCCCTAGCAGAAAAGATGGCGAAGCGCCCAGCCGAAACCATGGAGGAGCTAGCCGCAAGAGTAAAAGAATACGTTGACCTCGAAAGGTTCAGAAGCTAGAACAAGGCAAAAATCTCCGCGGCAAAGGCAAAAGAAAATCCAAAGCAGAACCAACCAAAACCACACTCAAGTGGTCAACAAGGAAGACATTGACAACCTCAGCCGAAAAGACCTTTTCAAGGAGATTTTCAGAAGCCAAAGGAAGTAAATCTTGCCGACTGCATTCCTTTGAATGCCCCGCTGTCTGTAATATTGAGAGAGATGAAAGACGCGAATATGTGGAAAGAGCCGAACAATTTCAGGAAAGGCCCACTGGGGAGAGACAAGGACAAGTGGTGTGAAAACCACGAGGTCTTCGGCCACGAGACCGACAGCTGTGTCAGTCTACGCTTCCGCATTAACAACTTCGTCCTCAAAAGCGAATTGAAGCAGTTTGTCGATCAAGGCGACAACCCCCCGAGAAAGGCTCAAGCAGAGCCATCTAAAAGAGGAAACAAGGGAAAAGAGAAGGTCAATGACAACCCTCCGCCAGCTAAGCGAGGTGTAATCAACGTCATACACGGAGGACCTGCCGCCGAAGGACAAGTGTCTAATGCTCGGGACATTTATGCATCCCAAGCAGCAACATTGCCAAAATACGGAAAGCGCAAGCAACCGGAGCAAGAAGACGCAGTCATCCAATTCTCCAGGGAAGACTTAAAGCATATCATTTACCCTCACGATGACGCTTTAGTCATAACCATGGACATTGACGGATACGATGTGAAAAGAATCCTTGTTGATGGTGGAAGCTCCGCTGACATTCTTCATGTCAAAGTCCTAGAGCAACTGGGAAGATCTGTCAAAGACTTGACCCCAGGAACCTTCTCGCTAGTCAGCTTCGCCGGAGCAGCTACACAACCCCTGGGTACAATCACGCTTCCTGTCATCCTTGGCCAGGGGTGGAGAGCATTACATGTCAACGTCACTTTCGTCGTTGTAGAATCTCTCGGGGCCTACAACGGAATCTTGGGACGAACAACGATCAACCCCTATGTGATCGTGCCCTCCATTGTCCACCAAAAGATGAAGTTCCCTACGGAACATGGGATTGGGGAAGTGCTAGGCGACCAGATAACCGCAAGACGTTGTTACGTCAATGCCTTGAGAGCAAAGCACCAATTTCATGTGGCAATGATAAATTCCTTCAAGAGGCAGAAAGTTGTTGATGAAAGAAAGAAGCAAGTGGTGGAACAAGCTGTTACAGTTTGGAACCCACAAGAAAGCATCCAGTATTCGCCATGGCACCAGATATGGCTCGTCAAGCAGGGAGAAGGCTAGCCAATCATGGAATACTTCATCAGATTCGCTTCTAACGCCTCCTCGGCGAAAGCAACAAGAGAAGAGGTGATAAGCGTGTTCTATGCAAACATGAACGCCAAATCTTTCCTTCTCTTCGGGCGAACTCATGGATGGCGAACAACAAAAACCATGGCAGATCTAAAGGATAAGCTTGAGACAGCAGTCTTATGCGAACAAGAACTGAGGAGGGGTACACCCCTCAGTTGGGACAAAGGAGTTCGAGCAAAAACGAACAAACAGGAAGACGCAAGCATCGATATCGACAACATCTTCACACCGCTAAACACGGTTGCTGAAGACATTTACGTCAACCTACTTGAAAACAAGCTCCCAAGTCCACTTATTCCGAAGACAGCTTTCTTGGGCAACAACATCAGAGAATGGTGCAAGTACCACAAAACTTGGGGGCACAACACAAACATGTGTCTACCATTAAGGTGGGAGATTGAAGAGTGCATCACGCTAGGTGCATTAAGGCGATTTGTTGCAACCGACTCCGCGACGTGGTCATCAAACCAGCCATAATGAAACGGGAGAAACAACTATCTTTTAGATTACTTTGCGCATTCCTAGTGTTTCTAGTATAATCAATGTAAATACGCGCAAGTATCTAATAAAGTCAATCTACATTTGTAGGTACACATCTATCTCTTGCACGCTATTTTTTGGATTAAACGCGAAGCAACTAAACTACGCGCTTATTATCTACATCAATAATCCAAGATATTATACCATGTGCAAGCAAAATCTATCACGCGTTATGACAACGCTTATCTTCAACAACAATTTACTCATATTGATGATCACATCAAAAGGTATCATCATAGAATAAAAAACTTGGAGTTAAGCCCAAGACATTTTCAAAGACAGCATGCTGCAAATACACATAATGGATGATATTTGCATATCTACACCAACAAGGAGTTTATTTCTCCATTCATAAATTGACATTTATCTCAAGAAGGTGCCGGCAACACAAAGCCATTGCGCTATGTTCACAGCCAACTTATATGACGCAAGGACAACTTGCGGATTACCTACAAAAAAGGAACTTATAGCAATTCTCTAATCAAGGTGACGACTATTCAAGAACCGTCATCTACAAGCAATATCTTGGATTAACACCAAGACCTACTATCAAAGGTGGCATGTTGAGGTATCCTCTTTGAAAAGACAAACCCCATGTTTACTTTTAGAAAATGACATGCTGTGACATCTCTTTTTAGAGGCAAATCCTCATGTTCATAGCCATTCCCTGGATTCAGAACAAGATGGGCAAATACAATAACGGGACTGATCACCCCATAAGTGGCAGAAGTTCTCTTGATAGACAACGATACCACGCCACAACAAGCTCGAATTCCTGTTTAGGGTTCACTCTTCATGGCGAATGTCCTCTTATTAGATGACAATCCCATATTACGAATTCCTGGTAAGGGTTCACTCTTCATGGCGAATGTCCTCTTGATTAGATGACAATCCCATATTAAGAATTCCTGGTAAGGGTTCACTCTTCATGGCGAATGTCCTCTGGTTAGATGACACTCCCATATTACGAATTCCTGGTAAGGGTTCACTCTTCACGGCGAATGTCCTCTGGTTAGATGACAATCCCATATTACGAATTCCTGGTTAGGGTTCACTCTGTACGGCGGAAGTTCTCTTGCTAGATGACAATTCCATACTACAGATCTTCAAAACCGTGTTGCATGGTTCCTGGACGCAGAAAACATGCATCACAATTCATATTTCCAAAAAGTGTTACATGGTCCCTGGACGCAGGAATTATGTATCACAAGTATTTTACCAAATACTTTGTCAAATATTTTATCAAATATTTTATGTATCAAACACCTTTCCAAACATTTTATCAAACAAGGATTTTAGGGTTCACAAAACACTCTTTCAAAACCCAAAATGTTTTTACGTATGCTTCCCCAACGCGGGTTGATACACGCTGGCAGGTGCGCACCCTGTTTAAAACTCAAAAAATTGACAAGTAGAGTATTGTACAACGTTGCCTTAGAGTGGAACTAAGAGACGGTATAAACTAGTATCTTGCTCAAGCCAAGATAACACATTTCAAACATACTACTTGTTAAGTCGCTATACGCGAATCACTTGGCAGGTTTCGACAGATACAACGACAAGCTATGCAGGAAGACGTACAACATGCGTAACGCATCGTACAAACAATCTTGAATCAAAAGTGGCTATCGGTCACGATAGCGGGGACTACGTTTACATTACTAGTCATCCACGTTCAGTAAACACAGTAAGCGATAACGGTATGAAATATTACTAACAAGTTATCATGCAAACTGCTATGTATAAAGCAGGTTCAAACGACGTAGTTCAAAGCGAACAAGTCACAAGCAACAATCAAAGAACAACTCCAACAAGTTTATAAACATAGAAGCCGAGGGGCAAGCGGACTCATAACGAGTTCAACATATCGAAAAGATGGCACAATTCAAAGGATTCAATCATCCCTGACAGGGCTGGGCGGAACAGGAAGAAGTTGCACATTAGTGCCACCACCATCTTCTCCAAACAAAAATGCAAACTGAGATGTTGCAGTGTCTAAGCGTCGAAGCTCGGCAACTTGCCCAACAGCAAACTCCGCATACGGCCCTAACTTGTCAAAAGGAAAGCCAGGAGCAAGAATGCTCACTCTACGAATAAAGTCCTCAGCAAACTCGCTGAGCATAGGAGCGGCCTTCGCCGTGGCAGCAGCAGTAACCGCACTGTCAAATCCAGGAGTAGAAGGGAACTTGCTAAGTCCCTCTTCAATGCCAGCCTTCATTTCTTCCTCACGCACTTTCCGACAGGCAATCTTGTGCTTGCCTGCGTTGTCAGAAATGGCCTTCTCAATGGCAGCGTTCTCAGATTCTAGCTGAACAAGGCTGGCATGATCAGCATCATAACGAGCATCAAAGTCCGTCTTCTTCAACGAAAGACGGCGCACTTCGTCTTTAGCTTCCTCAAGCTCCTTGGACAAAGTGGCAGCTTTATCAGCAATGGCACGCCTCTCCTGGACAAGCTCCAGCATGAAGGAGGCCATGTGCACCATATCAGAAACAACCTGAAAACAAAGAAACAATAAGCATACATGTTCGAGAACAACGAACACAACAAAGTAAAAAAGTATACTCACTGGGGTGAATCCAGATAGCGATCTCTCAACGAAAGTTCTTGCCTCCTCGTCACTCGAGGGTCGGACAACTCGATCACCAAGAGAAATAGATCGATGAAGAACGCGCACGCCAACTTCCGGCATGCTCAGCTGGGAGTCCTTGGGAAAAGTAAGATCTCCTGCCACATATGGCATCCACTTACCATCTGAGATATCACCGTCCAAAGGACGAAGCAAATCCGCACGTCCAAGTGGCGGGATAACTACATGAAAACCATGCAATGTTATGCAAAAGCCAAAAATAAAGCGCACAAAAGCACACAATCAAGTGTTCAGCTTATACCAGAAGGAAGAGAACGTTCCACCTCGGACCGCTCCTTCGAGCGGGGGGCAGACAACGCATCCTCGCAACCGTCAACTTCCTTCCCTTTATGACAGGAAGGAGTAGGAACGGTCACAGTAGTCTTCGGACGCTTCGAACTGCTCGAAGAACGCGCCCCAGTGGTGGACCGTTTGGAAGAGTCAGGAACGGCAACAACGCGATCAGTAACAAGCGTCGTGCGACCTGCAAGTTACATGCAAAGTTACAACCCAACCAAGAAAGTACATAAGGAAGATTGCTTTTTTAAAAAACCATCTACCTTTTCCACGTCCAGAAGCCGCCAATATTCCAGAAGCAAGAGGGGGAACAATCCTTCCGCTAGAAGCAATCTTGCGAGTGGCCGCCGTCTGTAAAGACGGGATTTTTCCGTCAAACCAACCTACAGTGCAACACGGTAAAAAGTTATAAAAATGATCAACATACCGAAGCTGCAGAAGGGAGCACATGGATCCCAGCATCAATCAATTCTTGATCGGATGCACGCAACGAGCAAATAAAGCCGCGCGATTGTTGACAATGATATATCTGTCTTATCACTTCCTTATCCGACAAGGAGAGTTCCCGAAAATCAGGCGCGGGATCAAAATTCCGAACATACTCGACATCCCAAGTCGTCCCCGCGTCATGAGCAAAAAAGTAATGGTGCCTCCAATGGTCGGCAGATCGATCCGCAGTAGCAACTAATCGGTAACTAGGATCCCACTTGGCTTCCCCAAGATCAAGTTCCTCAAAACCATCGCTTTGCAAATTCGGCCAACGAACTTTCACACTGCACAATCCCGCTGAGTTCGGACTCTTAAGCTGGTAGAAGCAGCGAAAGAGGGTGCGGGAGTAACGCCAGGACTGCTTGTGAAGCAGCACTCTGAAACAAGTCCATACTCGAATCCCGTTGGGTGCAAGATCTAAAGGGGAAATCCCATAACCGCTACAGAGCTCAACCAAGTCAGAGCAGTAGGGAAACCGCAAACCCTCTCTAACGTGAGATGTATACACAACGGATAAATCTACGGGCGGAGGAGTAGCATCTCCTAAACTACTCTCACGGATTGCGTCAAAGGGATAAACGGCCTCGGTACAAGGGTCAAGCCCGGAAGCACTCGTATATAGGGTAAACAAGGATCTATCCAAGCGGTTAGTGTAGTACCTAACCAACACCTCAGCCTCTCCAACAGGAGACGCCTCAACAAAAGGATCTGCAGCTACACCCTCGTCGGCGCCCAAGACACTATCTACTGGTAAAACCAGGTCTACCTCCAAATCATCCTCTATATCAGAATTAAAGGGAGTCTGCGATAGATGAGTGGTGGACTTACTCATTGCAACAACACGATCAAAAGGAAGGAAGCTCCGCAAGAGGTTACTACGACCCCACAATCTGCGAGAAGCAAGCAAAAGTCAACGCGCATAGCAAAAGTCAACGCGCCTATCAAAAGTCAACGCACATAGCAAAAGTCAACGCGCGTATCAAAAAGTCAACGCGCGCATCAAAAAGTCAACGCGCGTATCAAAAAATCAACGCACGTAGCCAAGGTCCACGCACATAGCAAAGTTGGTACGTACGATAAAAGGGACTAACGTCTTAAGAGACTATCATGCAAACGGTGGGACTAACGCGACGAACCGCGATGATCAAACGCGGCAACACTTAGGAAAAATATTTTTCTAAGGCGTCAAAACAACAAGTGATTATGCCTAAAGACATTTGGCAATCCCCGTCAACCGAAAAACCCGCTAAGGGAAAAAATTACGCATACCGACCAAAAAGCCTCTACACAAAGACACGGGGGCACCTATGTCCAAACGGGGAATTCTACCCCAACTATCCACGGAAGTGAAAAATCGTCTAAGTCATGGACCAACGACGATAATAACGGCAACCAATCAGCAATTATTCGACATACAAGCACCAATAAGCAGTTCCACACGACAACAACAACAAATAGCTCAAACGAACAACAATACGGCGACATTCGAAATCAAGTCGAAGCTGTCCTGTAAAATTGAGTTTCCAAATTATCTCAAAACGTGACAAAAAGTATCACAATGGACTCCCCTCGTCGAGACGATTTCGGAAAGGTAAGGACCGCGACGAGCAGAACCCGGGAAGGCGGCGCGTGGGTTACACGCGCCTGAGAGGCGAATCCCACGCGGCGGCGCGTGAGGGCGCGTCTGGCGTCTCCTGGCGATTCCGAAGGCGGCGGTGGAATCCTCGTGACAATCTGAGTCGATTGGTGGTGTCAATTTCTGAAAACAAGTCAAGGTTCAAACACGAAACCTTCGGGATATGCCTAAGCTCTACGACGGTGAAGAAATTATGAATACACAAACAATTTCGGGAAATGATCAAGGAATTACCTGCAAAGAAGAAGGAATAATGAATTCCCAAGATGCTGGAAGGATGGTTTGGGATTTGTGTAATTACATATCCCAAAAGATGCCTTGTTGATAAGGATTAAAGGAGTAACTCGTTTACACTCACACCTAAACACTTATGGTATACTCCACCCTCTCTTCTAAATATCTACTCCTACGTACGTGATTATTTTGATATTGCACGTATCAAACCCGTCATTCTACGCGCATGTTTCCTTATCACATGATTCATGAATCGATAATCGCTAAGTCGTTTTAAAAACGTACGGTTTATATTTCTTGCATTGCGTAATTACGATCTTGCCATGACCATACTTGAGCATGCATATTGATAAAGGCATGTTCGCATGATGTATTACTAATTGCTTATGTCTCCAACGATAACCATACTTGCACGCTACGTATGCGCATTCCCTATTGCACTAACCGTAATGACAGGAAACAAAGTCACTCGGTCGAAAAATCAAAGGACGGACGAAATCAAGATGTCTACGTCCGACCAACGATCAAAACCGAAAGGTTAGCGTCAAACTCAAATTGGACACGTATCCTAACTTAAAAATAGAGTCAAGAAAGTTTCTAAACCGTTACTTGACTCGGGGGCAAGTGATGGATATATGTCCAATTCGGATTCGTATTTATATTTCGGGCCTCGTAAACACGTCAAAATTACATCTCGGTTTGAAAACATCTCCCAAAGGGTCAAAACGGTTCGGAAACGCATTTACGCGCGTCCGGACCGGACCTCCGGATTGCGCGAAGCAACGGGTTGCTTCGGAGAGGGCTCTTTAGAATTACTCTTTTACCCCTATAGTGACTTAAGCTTCGGAGAGGGCTCCACTAGCACCACCCCCCCCCCCCCCTCTCCGTGCTAGCACTGGTCCTTTGTGCAGGAATCGTCGCCCAGACATCCGGATTTGTGCACAGACCACCGCCTCCTGAGACACAACCACACTGAGACACAGACCTTTACGGGAGTCAACCGAACACTCGCCAGTGGCCCAAACCTCTTCCCGACGAAGGGTTACAGCCCAAAAACCCGCAAAACCACGCGTACAGACGCGTCCTCACGACCCAGTTAATCCAGGACGCAACAGGGCCCACATTTTAAGTGGGGCCCGCACAGAGATTAAGAGAGTGGTCGGGTATAAGCGCGCCCTGGACGATGGTGTCCGGGAGTAGGGGGCCGACACAGGACGTGTCGGCCCCGTAAGCACCGAACTAGTCTGGTTGCCTTGCATAATTAATGGAACATTTCAAATTAACATGTTTTTTAATCTGTGAGTAATATTAATAAAATTTGTAACTATAGGATTTTATGTTAATCATGTTGTTTCAGGTAGGGAAATGCCCTAATTGGTTAGACATTTGGTGCAGTGATTAAACAAGTTGACGTGTCGGGTTGTGATGTTTAATCGATATATTAATCTCAGACAAAATCTAGTTTTGATAAGCATTTTGAAAACACAAAACTTAATGAAATTGATGCAGCTGGTCATGCACTTACTTGTTTAGGAGAGTCTGTAAGAAAATATTTTTGAAAGACTCTGAAAATAGAATTTTGGAGATACAAGCCATGAAATCAGATTTTTTCAGCAAAATGACAAATGGAGCGAGCTTATATGAAGGAAAATGTTTGAAATCACACGAGTCTTTCTACCATCTTTGATACTCCCTCCCTCCTACCATTGTTTCCATACTCTTACCCCATTTGTCGTGCACATCCTTGGCTCTATAAAATTAGGAAGGAAATTTTAAACATCAACATCATCCTCGCATCTCTAAAAATCATCATCACAAAAGAAGGAGCAGTTGTTTCGCATAGTATTTATTAGCTGTAAGTTTTGATTTGTACGTATTTGATAACTTATGTGGATTTGGAGATCGATGCAGCCACCCATAGTAGGCTTTAGGTCGAACTTCATTACCAATACGTGTTGACTACACCCTTATCCTTTTCTTTAGTTATCACATAATTCAGTTGCATATTACATATAAGTTAGAATGAATCGAGTTTCTCCAAGTGTTGCTTAACGTATTTTAAAATCACTTTTCAACTCATTGAATTTTTTAAGTTTCAATTTTCTGGCAAATTCAACCCTTTGAGATACATATACTTGTTTTCAATTGGACCCAATCCGACTTAGGGTCTCAATTGACGCAACCAGAGTCGGCCCTTGGGAAGGGTCTGACCCAGACCTAGGCGAACTTGGTTAGGATCCGACCTTAAATTGGGCGAACCTAGTCAGGATCTGACCCTGACCATGGATCGATCTTGGCTAGGTCCACCGCTTCAAGTGTCTGATTGACTCGATTTAGAGATTAAACTTGATGCATTTGGAGACTAAATCTAACATAATAAAAAAAATTAGGAATGTAATAATAACATTTTTTTTTCTTAATATAAACAAGAAATTTTTTGGCATTTTACAAATACTTAACGGTTTCTGTCATATTCTAATGAAAAATGAACAATAATATATGTTTTAAAAACAAATAAGTATAATACACAGAAATCTCAAATGGGACAATAGTAATTTTGATCCAAACATAAGGGGAAAACAAACACTTTTTCTTCAACTTTTTTATTTTGCCAAAGGAAACTCTGAATCTGACTCAATAACTATCATATAATAGAAACAAGAGGATATGAGGTATTGAAACACATTTTAAAGGGAACGTCTCCTTTCTAGAATGAATAGCAATCTAGTTGGCGAATTGGTTTGCGTTGCGTCCGATAAATTTCCAACGAATCTCTGAAATTATTCTTGCTCTTTGACAAATATTTCCTATGATGTTTTCGAGTCTTCAATCAATTTCGGATTCTCCTCAGATTTGATGAATGATATACTCCGCATCTGATTCAATGACAACCTTATCCCTTCGATGATAAACAATCAATTTCACCTCTTGTAAAACAGTCACCGCCTCAAATTGGTTGCATTAACATCCTGACACGAAGAATAACATCCCGCAATAGGTATTCCACCACTATATCTAGCAATAATACATGTGCCTCCTCGCCCCGTTCCCGACATCTAAAATCCATAAACTAAATAATATTATTAGGTTTGATTAAATTAAACAAGTATAATGCGAGGCTCATACACTACAAATGCAGTTTTTTTTTTTTTTTTGTTAGTGTTGGATCACGGGCAAATCTCCGTTACGTCCTTGACGGAAAGCTTGGACTCCTGGGCTCCGCGTAATCCTGCAAAAGGGGATGACCTGGGTGGTGACCCAGAATCCCTCTCCGATGCTTAAATGAGTATATGATCAATGGGGTGACAGCAGTAATCTAAGTGCGTATTAGATAGATGTGTTTTCTGAGGTAACTTCCTCCTTTATATAGGAGGGGAAGTCACTCAGTTACCTGTGACCGTGATTGGCCGTTTTGCCCATGATTCCGTATATCTCGCTACGATTCCGTATATCTCGTTCGGGATTCCGTAGATTTCGCCCCACGCTCCGCGTATCTTACCCATACTCCGCGTATCTCGGGCACGCCCTGCGTATCTCGGGGGACTTATCTATATTTTTAACCGTTTCCCACTACTCTATCTAGTAGGAGGGTTTCTCGGTCTTTATCCTCTGATCACAAGCCTCGACTCCTGTCGAGGGCTCCAGAGTTATCTCATTCCAGGTCACCATCCAGGACCCCTTGTCTCACGGGACGGGTCCAGCCTCTGCGGGGCTTTTACCATCAGGGCCTTCACTAAGGCATATCGGAGCCTGCTCAGAGGCTTCTTGTCGGGAGCATTCAGCTCACACATCGGGACCGCTAAAGTCGGGACCCTTCATACTGGGCCTCTGGGCCTTCCAGGCTTTTCACGAGGCCCACTGGACCTACTCGCCGTCCATTGGCTATTAACGGGGCTAACGATTACATCGGAACCCATCATTTGCCCCCAAGACATGGGGGACTTTTAGTTCGTCGTGTCTTCCAGTTCCAGACCTTCCGACCTGGCCGTCGGAGGCTTTGGTCCTCGTACCTCCCGATATCGCCGTCGGAGGCTTTTGTCTTCGTACCTCCTGATACCGCCGTCGGGGGCTTTTATTTTTTTACGTTTCTTGATACCTCAGTCGGAGGCTTTTACCTTGCGCGTGGTTGTCATATGAGAGAGTCTCTCACTCATGATTACTTTGGGCCCACTGGGCTTTGTGGGCAGTTGCCAAATCCGAGAAGACCCCTCGGTTACTGTAGCATTAAATGCTAGGGATTATGAAACGACTCCCAACTCTGCGTGACTGTTGCTTTCTGAAAAAGCACTCATTACGTCATCAACGTTTTTTCCGTACAGTCACCATAGTCTCGACGATCAAGATTAAATCGTTTCGTCTTCAACGGTCCAGATTAAGTCTGTCCAGCTTGTCTTTTTGCTTATAAAAGCTAGAACCCTGGTACTATTTTCCTTCACTGTCTCCATTTCTGGAAGCTTATCCATTTTCGAACTCGAAGCTTCTTCTCCCCGTTTCTTTTGCTCTTCAAGTGATCCGAGATTTTACAATGTCGGGTAAGGTTTTCTTCCCTATTGTTTTGCCTTCATCTTTACTTAGCTTGATTGTGGTTTTCCGAATCATTCCTTTCAATGGCTGATTTCAGAAAGTGGATCTGGTTTCGAGGGAAGGAAGCCTTTCAACTTCGACTATGTTCTGAACGAAATTTTCAGCACTGCTTATGATGTAGCTCTCCGGGAAGGGTGTATCATTTCCACCAAAGAAACCGATGCTCAAGGCCGGAAATGCATACCACAAGTTCAGAGTGAAGAGGAGCTACTTCTTCATCGGAAACTCCTCGATCCCATGACCCCGATAGTCAATCCTTCAACGGCTAACCCTATAGAGCCTTATGTTACCAACCTCGTGGACCCAGCTCCCGTTGATGCCGTGGACCCGACTCCGCGGACTGCGAGGCCTTCTGCCCAAGCCCCTCCGAACCTTGCTTCCTCCAATGCTGCTGAGGACCCTTCTTCCAACAAGGACCAGGCTTAATGCTCTATATCTTTAGTCCTTGTAGTTTTTCTCCTTGATATTTTGTATCGGACCTCTTTGGCCTTCGAGCCTTTATATAAGCAATTTCTTTCATCTTCCAACTATCTTGATTCCGATAGTTATATGCGCTATTTGGAGCGACTTTAGACTCGTTACTTAGAACGTTTCGATGCACCGTTTAAGATGACTTCATACGTCCTCCCGACGCTTTACCACTTAAGGTTTCTCGTCTTATCGGGATTTCGCCACTTAAGGCTTCTCATCCAATCGGGACTTCACCACTTAAGGTTTCTCGTCCAATCGGGACTTCACCACTTAAGGTTTCTCGTCCAATTGGGACTTTACCACTTAAGGTTTCTCGTCCAATCGGGACTTCACCACTTAAGGTTTCTCGTCCAATCGAGACTTTACCACTTAAGGTTTCTCGTCCCTGCTTTTCGAGGCCATTTTCCACATCACTTAAGATGATTTTTCACACCCCCTAGGGCTTTTACCGCGCCAAATCTGACGACTTTAATCGTACCCTTTAAGGGCTTTTATCGCGCCTTTACCAGACGGCTTAATCGTACCCTTTAGGGCTTTTTGCCGCATCATATAGACGACTTACGCGGACCTGCTAAGGTTTTTTCGTACCCGTTAAGGCTTTTGGCCGCATCATATAGACGACTTACGCGGACCCATTGGGGCCTTTTCGTACCTAGGCTTTTGGTTGCATCATAAAGACGACTTACGCATACCCCGTAGGGCTTTTGTCCGTACCTGTTAAGGCTTTTGGCCGCATCATATAGACGACTTACGCATACCTCGTAAGGATTTTCTCGTACCTCGGAAGGCTTTTGTCGCGCCATAAAGGCGACTTACTCGTACCTCGTAAGGCTTTTCTCGTACCTCGGAAGGCTTTTGTCGCGTCCCTCAGGACGTCTTACTCATAACTAGAATAAATCTGAAAATAATTTGATCGGAAGCAACTTATTTTATTAATAACTCAAAGCTTTGCTTACATCGGATTGATAGATAACTTTGCGCCATTCGCGGCGACTTAATATCAAACATGATACTTCTTCAAGTGTTCGCCACTGAAGGAATACTTCAACGTCTTGCCATCAAGGTCCTCTAGCTTGTATGCATTGGGTGCTGGCATCCCTACGATCTTGTAAGGTCCTTCCCATTTCGGCGAAAGCTTGTTGATCCGATCTTGATGAATGAACTCGTTCCTCCGCCAGACAAGTTCTCCAACGAAGAACTGTCGGGACTTGACACGCCGATTGTAATATCGGGCTGTTGCCAGACGCATCCGAGCCTGGACTTCATCAGCCTTCCATCTTTTCTCCTCGAGCAAGTCTAAGTCTAGACGTCTCATTTCCTCGTTCGTCAGAGGCTCGTAATATTTCGCGCGATTGGACGCCACCGCTATCTCCACGGGAGCGACTGCCTCCGTGCCATAGACTAGGCCAAACGGAGTTTCTCCTGTTGATTGTTTGGGTGTTGTTCTAACAGCCCACAGCCATTTTCCAGCTCATCCAGCCAATGGCCCTGCAAGGCGTAGACTCTCTTCTTCAAGCCATCCATCACGATCTTGTTGGCTGATTCTACTTGGCCATTGGTCTGAGCATGGCGGACTGAAGCGGTCCGATGCTCGATGTTCAATTCCTCCAGGTACTCCTTCAACTGAGCCCCATTGAACGGAGGGCCATTGTCGCTGACCAACACTCGAGGAACCCCATACCGGGATATGATCTGAGTTTGGAGGAACTTGAGGATCTGCTGTCCCGTCGTCTTGGCCAATGCTTTAGCCTCTATCCACTTTGAGAAGTAGTCGATAGCCACTAGTAAGTACTTGCACTGACCTTTCGCTTGGGGAAGAGGTCCTACCAGGTCAATGCCCCATTGCGCGAAGGGCCAGGCACTCCTGATGGACATCAGGTCCGCGGCGGGGGCCACAATATTCGGTCAAACCTCTGGCACGCATCACAGGATCGGACCATTGCTGTCGCATCCTTGTTCATCGAAGGCCAATAGTAGCCTAGGTTCAGTGCTTTCCTCACGATGGATCGGGCCCCTTCATGGCAGGCTGCGACCCCCTCGTGTAGCTCTCTTAGGATCCGATTTGTATCCGGCTCCGCCACGCATTTCAGGAAAGGCTTTACATGTCCCTTCTTGTATAATTGGTTGTCCACCATCGCGTAGTCGTTCGCGATTCGACGCAACCTGACAGCTGCCACATCATCATCGGGGAGTGCCCCCGTAGTCAGATATGTGACCATCGGGGGTCATCCAGGTGGGTTTCTCTTCTTCCTCCGATCCTGCTTCTACAGCGCATACCTCCGATGGATCGATGGTTGAGATAATCACTTTCTCTAGGAAATGCACCTTCCGATTCTCCTCGGGGCCCACTCCCAGAGCGAACTTGCTTAAGGCATCTGCTTCCGCATTTTCTTCCCTCGGGACCGCCTCGATATCGAAGCTTTTGAAGCTTCCCTTCAAAGTCTGCACCTCGTGCAAATACTTCTTCATTGTCGGGCTCCTGGCTTCATAGTTCCCCTGGACTTGATTTACGACCAAGCTGGCATCACACCTCACCTTTAGATGATCGACTCCCGTACCCTTGGCAATCTTGAGGCCCGTGATGAGAGCCTCGTACTCCGGTTCATTGTTGGTGGCTTTAAACGTCAACGCCAAGGCATATCGTAAGGGCTCGCCTCCACCGGGCGGTATCAATATGAATCCTGCCCCCGATCCTTCTACACTTGATGAACCATCAGTGTACATCTCCCAAGTGTTCTCCTCATTTGGCTGTTCTGGCTGCTCTGTTATCGGGGCTTGTTCTGCGATCGGGACCTCCATGGTTGCCCCCTCCGCGGGACCCGTTACTTCCAGATCGGGTGCCGTAGACTCAGCTATAAAATCCGCCAATGCCTGGCCTTTAATAGCGGTTCTCGGAGCGAAATGAATACGGAACTCCGTCAGCTCGATGGCCCATTTCACCAGTCTCCCCGACGCCTCCGGTCGGTTCAAAAAGTGCTTCAGGGGCTGATTAGTCAATACCGTGACTTCATGGGCATGGAAGTAAGGTCGTAGCTTTTGAGCGGCAATAATCAACGCAAAGAGATACTTCTCAATAGCGGGATAATTTATTTCAGACTTGGCAAACGCCTTGCTTACATAATAAACGGGCACTTCGTTGCCCTTGACAATCTTAATCAAAATAGAACTAACAGCCACATCAGAAACAACCAAATAGAGATAAAGCGGCTCGCCTGGAACCGGTTTCGCCAACGGCGGAAGGGTACGGAGGTGCTGCTTGAGTGCCTGGAACGCCTCCTCGCACTTGTCGGACCATTCGAATTTCTTGTGGGCCCTCAGCACATCAAAAAATGGCATGGCTCGGTCACTCGCCTTAGATAGGAATCGATTCATCGCGGCCAACCGGCCATTCAGCACCTGAACCTCCCGATGAGTCTTCGGGGACTGCATCTCCTCGATTGCTCGCAGCTTCTCAGGATTCACCTCGATTCCTCTCTGGCTTACCATGAACCCTAGGAACTTGCCCGAGTTTACTCCGAAAGCGCACTTGTCCGGGTTCAACCGAACCTGATGGAACTTCATCCGCTCAAACGCCGCCGCCAAGTTCTGGACATGGTCTCCTGCCTGTCGGGACTTCACCAGCATGTCATCCACATACGCCTCCATGGTTTTCCCCAGCATGTCTCCGAACAACTTGTTCACCATCCGCTGGTAAGTTGCTCCGGCATTGATCAATCCGAAGGGCATCACGTCGTAGTGGTAGACGTCACTGTCGGCATAGAAAGCCGTATGGGGGGCATCTTCCTTCGCCATTTTGATCTGGTTGTATCCGGAATAGGCATCCATGAAGCTCAGCAGTTCATGTCCTGATGTGGAATCCACCAACTGGTCAATCCTCGGAAGCGGGTAACAATCCTTCGGGCAGGCCCTGTTCAAGTCGCGGAAATCGACACACATCCGCCACTTCCCGTTACTCTTTCGCACCAGGACTGGGTTAGCAACCCAAGTCTGGAATCGGAGCTCTTTGATAAATCCAGCGTCGAGCAGTCTGCCCACCTCTTGCTGGATCGCGATCCTCTTGTCCGCGCCCATCGGACGCCTTCTCTGCGCGATAGGCTTGATCGCGGGATCTATCTTCAGCTCGTGCACTATCACGTCGGGGCTGATTCCTGGCATATCACTCGGGGACCAGGCAAACAGCTCCTTAAACTCCTTCAGGAGCTCGATCAACTCTCGGGCTCTTTCCTCCGACAAAGCAGACCCGATCTTCACCTTCCTCTGAGGCCCATCAATCTCAACCTCTTTCAGATCCTCCATGGGGGCGGGACGCCCATACTCCTCTCGAGGATCGGCATCAGTCTGAAGGACAGTCATGGCTTCCCTCATTCTCCTTCGGGTAGCGTTAACATAGCATTTTCGCGATGCCACTTGGTCACCTTTGACCTCTCCGACTCCGTTGTCAGTTGGGAACTTCATCTTCTGGTGGACCGTCGAGGCGACTGCCATGAGAGGGTTGATAGTGGTCCTCCCGATAATAGCGTTGTATGCCCCGGCAGACTCCACTACGACAAAATCTACGTTTCGCTTCTCCATCTTCCAGCCACTACCAAACTCCACCGTTAAGGTAATCATTCCCAACGGGTAAGAAGTGGAACCAGAGAATCCCACCATCGGGAAGTCCACCTGTGTCAGGTCCTTTTTCGTCTTCCCCATGGCTTCCAGAGCGTCCATGAAAAGGATGTCGGAGGAACTCCCTCCGTCTATCAGGATCCGCTTCATCTCGAATCCATCCACGTCCAGGGTCACAACCAAGGCGTCGTCGTGAGGGCTCTCCACGCCTACCAGGTCTTCTGCCGAGAAAGAAATCACCATTTCCTCCTTCAGGGTCCACGACCGGGACCTTTTGCCTAGCACCACAGCGGCAGATATGCGGGAAGCGTAGTTCTCCCGAGAAGCAGAGGTATCACCTCCCGCCGCCATTCCTCCGTGGATGACGTTGATAGTTCCCCGCCTCTCCTTACGGGCACCTGAACCTGAGGCTTCTTGCTCAACCTTCTTCTTCTTCGGGGATCGGTCACGGGACTTGGAACGGGATCGTGACCGACATCTGGAACGGGATCGGCACCGTCCCCTTCCGACGAACTCTTTTAGCTTCCCCTTCTGGATCAGCTTCTCAATTTCCTTCTTCAGCTCCCGACAGTTTTCAGTGTCGTGACCATTGGCTCGATGGTAGCGACAGTAACGATCAGGGCGGCCTCCTAGGAATTCGCCTTCTTTTCTCGGAGGGTATCGGGCGAGACCCTGCCGGTCCATCACAGCTAACACAGAAGTCATCGAGCCATTGATGGGAACGGCCCGACCCTCTCGATTGTCCTTCCTCGGGGAACGCTTGTCCTCTCTTTTCTCAGGGCGACCACGGTTTCTACTTCCCTCCGATTCGTCGCTCCTCTTGCGATCATCTGACAGCTTAGACGATGGATTTCCTCTTCCCGACTTCGGAGGATCAAGCTCTCCGGCAGCAATCTTCGACTCCTGGACGTCGATCTGCTGTTTTACCCTCGCTTGCAGGGCCTCTAACTCCACACAGCCTTCGCGGCTACGCTGTGCATCAGGTCGGAACCGTACGGAGCGCTCAAGTTCCGCAGGAAAGTACGGATGGTCTCTCCCTCCGAGATTTCTTCATCAATCTCCGCGGCAGTAGCAGTGAACCGTTGGTAGTAGTATGCCAACTATTCATCGGGTCTCTGTACCACCTGGGTTAGGGACCTTACACTCTTCAGGAGACGCCTTCAACCTTGGTACTGCTTGATGAAGCGGTCGTGCATATCGGCCCAGCAGGTGATGCTTCCTGGCGGTAGGCTGAAGAACCAAGTCATGGCCCTTTCTCCCAAGGTTATCGGGAACAATGAGCATATGAGGTCATCGTTCGAAGTCCTGCCCATACAGGCCTGGACATGCCTCTGAACATGGCGAACTGGGTCCCCCTCACCATCGTACTCCTTGATGGTCGGAATACCTAGCCCGGACGGGGCAACGGTATCTATCAGCCGCGGAACGAAAGGATGACTGGACCGATCCCTTAGCTCTGATGTCATCTGCTTCTGATCGCCCATGCAGATGCTGACGATTTTCACCACCTGATCGGGGGTGATGGGGCCATTCAGGGAAATGGTCCTGTTTTGCACTGGTCCTGGGTCGTCGACCACGAACTTCTCCAGGTGCACTGGTTCTTAACCCTTGCTCCTAGGCGGAACCTCCTGAACCTCTTGTTCTTCTGGGACCACCCTCGGAGGGGGTGGAGGTAGCTCTTCTCGCGGAGGCAACTCCTCTGTCCTCCTGGAGGCCTCTCTCTTGTCCAGCAAGGCCTCCATGGCAGCCAAGAACATGGGCATAGCATCTGCTACTGCCTTGGCTAACTCCGAGTTCGAAGACGACCCATCTTCCCTTCGCGAGACTCTTCTCCTGTACGCCCCACCAGGTTCGGGGGAGCCTCGTCCTCCTCCCTTCGCGGGATATCTTGCTTGTTTATCTCCGTGTCTCGGACTGAGACCTCATAACCATCACCATGCCCCCCTTTCTGGGAAAGAGCGGGGTTCTCACCTTGTTCAGCAACACGTTCTGGTAACGGGGAATTCACAGTTCCTGCGGGACGAGAACTGCCCACCTGAACCTGCTTCTTTTTGCCACCACCGGCCATTGATCTGGTAGAAACTATCTTGACTTTTTGTAAGTTCCCACAGACGGCGCCAATGTTGGATCACGGGCGAAGCTCCGTTACGTCCTTGACGGAAAGCTTGGACTCCTGGGCTCCGCGTAATCCTGCAAAAGGGGATGACATGGGTGGTGACCCAGAATCCCTCTCCGATGCTTAAATGAGTATATGATCAATGGGGTGACAGCAGTAATCTAAGTGCGTATTAGATAGATGTGTTTTCTGAGGTAACTTCCTCCTTTATATAGGAGGGGAAGTCACTCAGTTACCTGTGACCGTGATTGGCCGTTTTGCCCATGATTCCGTATATCTCGCTACGATTCCGTATATCTCGTTCGGGATTCCGTAGATTTCGCCCCACGCTCCGCGTATCTTACCCATACTCCGCGTATCTCGGGCACGCCCTGCGTATCTCGGGGGACTTATCTATATTTTTAACCGTTTCCCACTACTCTATCTAGTAGGCGGGTTTCTCGGTCTTTATCCTCTGATCACAAGCCTCGACTCCTGTCGGGGGCTCCAGAGTTATCTCATTCCAGGTCACCATCCAGGACCCCTTGTCTCACGGGACGGGTCCAGCCTCTACGGGGCTTTTACCATCAGGGCCTTCATTAAGGCATATCGGAGCCTACTCAGAGGCTTCTTGTCGGGAGCATTCAGCTCACACATCGGGACCGCTAAAGTCGGGACCCTTCATACTGGGCCTCTGGGCCTTCCAGGCTTTTCACGAGGCCCACTGGACCTACTCGTCGTCCATTGGCTATTAACGGGGCTAACGATTACATCGGAACCCATCAGTTAGAAATAGCGTGGTTAAGTTACCGCGCACTTGATTATTGAAAAATATCTTAGAATTTAAGTAATTTTTTTTTTTTTAGAAAGTATAAAAAAAAAAAAGTCTCACTATTATTCTATTCTATATATAAGTACTAAGATATATATATATATTATAAAATCATAATGAATGTTTATTCGTAGACCTTTAATTGATTTATGTATGTTATAGTTTATGACTATTTCAACTTTACTCTTAAATATAATGCTTATTTTATTGTTAAAAATTGCAAAAAAAAAAAAAATTAATCAATTTATTAAAAAAACATTAAAAAAAAAAAATTTACAATAATTTTATGCATAAATTTATAAAACTGAAAAACTAGTATATTTTTCTAAAAAAATTATTATTTTTTTCTTTTATATTTTTTTAAATAATTCCATTTTTTTTAAAAAATGTATACAGTAATTCTTTGTATAAATTTTATTTTCCACTTCTAAAATAGTTTTACTTATTTATTTGCTATTTTTTATAATAAAATTTAAAAAATAGCTTATTAATTTTACAATTTGTAGTCAGCAAAGAATTGATGGTTTACTATTACTAGTACTTGTAAGGGTTAAGAACACAATAGGGGCCTGAATGTTTGCCCATGTTGCCAAAAGGGGTCTGAATTGAAAAAACGTATTATTAAGGGCCTGAATTTTGAGTTTTGTGTTTTTTCAAGTCTCCGTCCAAATTTTCTGTTAAATCTAACAGAATCACGTGAAAAGACAAAAATACCCTTTTGTAATTATTATACAATTTGTCAATTTAATTAATAAAATGTGAAATGTCTAAAATACCCCTACACACTAATTATGCCCTTAAGGCCACCACGCTTCGGCCACCGCCCGGCGACCACCACCCGGCTCCGGCGACCACCACCGGCCTCCGGCGACTGCCACCGGCCTCCGATCGAGCCAAAAAAGCTCCGATTGAAGCTCCGAAGCTCCGATCGGAGCCAAAAAAGCTCCGATCGGAGCTTTGGAGCTCCGGTCGGAGCCACAAAGCTCCGATCGGGGCCCAGAGCTCCAGATCGGAGCTCTGTGGCTCCCGATCGGAGCCACAGAGCTCCGATCTGGAGCCCTGTGGCTCCGATCGGGAGCCACAATGCTCCGATCTAGAGCCCTGTGGCTCCGATCGGGAGCCACAGTGCTCCGATCTGGAGCCTTGTGGCTCCGATCTGGAGCCCTGTGGCTCCGATCGGGAGCCACAGAGCTCCGATCTGGAGCCCTGTGGCCCCGATCGGAGCTTTTCGGTCGTCGCCGGAGGTCGATGGTGGTCGCCGGGGGTCGGTGGTGGTCGCCGGAGGCCGGTGGTGGTCGCCGGAGGCCGGTGGTGGTCGCCGGAGTCGGGGTGGTGGTGGTCGCCGGAGCTGTGGTGGCTTAAAGGGTATTTTCGTCATTTTAGGTCAAACATATGAGAGACACACTTTGGTCAAAGGGCATTTTCGGGTTTTCAAATTATTTTTGGTCACATGCCAAGCATGTGACCACTTTCCGTCACTTTTAACAGAAAATTTGGACGGAGACTTGAAAAAACACAAAACTCAAAATTCAGGCCCTAAATAATACGTTTTTTCAATTCAGACCCCTTTTGGCAACATGGACAAACATTCAGACCCATATTGTGTTCTTAACCCTACTTGTAATGGTACAGTGGATGCACGTGCTAGCTAGTCGCTAGTTGGTAAATTAAAATAGTTTTGATACCCTTCAACGGATTTTTTGTTAAAATGCCCTCCTCAAACATGGCATTTCTAAAAATGCCCTCCAAAGGAGGGCAGGCTCGCGTGTCCAACGCGTGCCAGCTGGGCACCAGCTAGGCACTGTCCAGCTGCTATAGCAGCTGGACCGGTCGGACCGGGCCGGATAAACCGGTAGCGGTCTGACCGTAAGGGCAAATACCAATTTTTTTTTTTTTTTTTTTACGAAAATGTTAATTGAGTTTAGCTAGAATCGAACCCAGGACTTACACTAAAAACATTGATGCACTACCACCACACTACAAGCTAGAATGTTGACAAAATAATAGATAAAATATTTTTATTTATAATTCTATTCAATCAATGGAATGGAACCGGGTTCCCTCATCTCTCTGGTTTTTTTTTTTCACTTTTTACATCTATTAATATTCACTAAATTCAAATTTACAACTCCAAATTCAATGAAAATCAAAAGTTAGCGTCTTTATATCGTAATAAACAATGTGCTATTTTTCTAAAAAAAAATATTCTAATAATTTCGAAAATTACTGTTTTCATCACTGAATGGTGTTATACCACCCTAAAACCTAAATTTAGAGTAAATCTCATTTTTTAGAAAATGTTCAAAAAAATATTCTTTTTTTTTTGTCAGTTTCCCATCCCGCGGTTTTTTTTTTTTTTTTTCACTTTTTACACCTATTAATATTCACCAAATTCAATGAAAATCGAAAGTTCGTGTCTTTATAACGTAATAAACAATGTGCTATTTTTTTAAAATTTATTCTAGTTATTTCGAAAATTAATGTTTCCATCACCAAATGGTGTTATACCCACCCTAAAATGCAAATTTGGAGTAAATCTTATTTTTTAGAATGTTCAAAAAATATATTATCGGACTTCAAATTAGGCCCCGTTTTCGGTATTGGATTTTACTAATACGTGACAATTCGGAAAAAAAAAATTGAACATTTTCTAAAAAATTATGTTTGCTCCAAATTTAGGTTTTATGGTGGTATAACATCATTACGTGATGAAAACATTAATTTTCGAAATTACTAAAATAAATTTTAAAAAAATAGCACATTGTTTATTTATTACATTATAAAGACGCTAACTTTCGATTTTCATTGAATTTGGAGTTGTAAATTTGAATTTAGTGAATATTAATAGATGTAAAAAGTGAAAAAAAAAACCCGAGGGATGGGGAACCCGGTTCCATTCCATTGATTAAATAGAATTATAAATAAAACAAATTTAACTATTATTTTGTCAACATTCTAGCTTGTAGTGTGGTGGTAGTGCGTCAACATTTTTAGTGTAAGTCCTGTGTTCGATTCTAGTTAAACTCAATTAATATTTTCGTAAAAAAAAAAATAATAATAATAATAATTGGTCTTTGCTCTTACGGTCAGACCGGTACCGATTTATCCGGCCCGGTCCGACCGGTCCAGCTGCTAGCAGCTGGGCACTGGGCACGCGTTGGACACGCGAGCCAGCCAGCTGGACGGGGCATTTCTACAAATGCCCTCCTTTGGAGGGCATTTTTAGAAATGCCATGTTTGAGAGGGCATTTTAACAAAAAAATCCCCCTTCAACAGTCTACTACACACTACGCCACTACGGACTAAATCTACCTATATATTCCGTTCCAATAAGAAAAATATATACTCTCAAGGGAATGGAACTTTCACAAGTACAGAAAAGCAATATCATATCGAATCAATTGGAAAGTCTACAGGGACAGCAGCAGAGAGCGGATACACAACAAAAGCAGTCACGTGCTTATCTAAATCAAATATTAAAAACAATATAATTATGTTCCAATAAATTAAATGAATAAAGATATTGATGAATATGTCTCAAATGCGCGAAACTTACGTGCATACGAAGCGATATTTAAGGCCAAAGAATGCTCCTTGGATAAACTCCGAACAAGCCTCCTTGCATCAAAGACAAGTCTCAGCATGACACCGGTCCTCATTTCACTGGCCCAACCGAGAGCCAATAAGAACCAACCTTGGGACAAAGTAAGGCAAGCAACTATTGTCAAATATCACAAAATCATCAACATATATATACTAATAAAATCTAAATCTTACAATCATAAGACTTACTAAACATGGAATAGTTAGTTAGACTATAATCAAAATCAATAAGAGCTTCAAACAAAAAAACCTGCTTAAGACCATATAAAGATTTGTGTAAAGGTTTATCAGTCTTTTGGTTCCCTGTATTTGCTCACTTTTGGCTTTTGGTACCACATGTTTCGTTTTGCCTAGTTTTAGTGTCTACGTTTGTCAATTGTATACTTTTGGTCCGACCGTTAGTTGACCGTTAGAGTTGACTGTTAAATAGTCACGTGAATTGCACATGCCTAGCCCTAAAGTGAGAATGATACGAGCGAACCTCCGAAGTAAGATCGAGGTTGCTTGCGCTAGTGGTTGCCGCGAGGAGATTCGACGATGTTTGATCCTTCGAATCGGATGCCTTACCGCCGTCCGACATGGCTTAGCGAGGAAAGAACTTGAAGATGAATCGTCACGAAGTGAATAATACACCAAGAGTTTATTCGGAAGCAAGGACGAGATCAAATGAGTGAAATGTTGATGCAGATTTGGACGACACTACATTAACAGGCACCCTCCCATTCCGGCGAGTGGGAGCTGTAAGCATATGGTGATGGGCACTGTAAATGGAAACCCATTATATGTATATGTTACCTAAGTTAATTGGGTTCATGTCACATTAGGACATTGGGCCAGACCCAAATCCCAATTGACATGAGAGGCCCAAATTTGGGCCTCCTTATGCATAGTGGCAGGCCGAATATCTTAGGTGGGTAAAGTGGACTTTTATCCACTTTACTCCTCTATATATAAGGGGTGTTAGGGGTTTTATTAGGGTTAATCATAATTTCCTTTAAGTGGTGATTTGAGAGAAAACCCTTCCCCCATAACATCACCACATTCGGCCGAACCACAATACACAAAAGGGTGTGCCAATCTTCTTTCGAGCAAACACTCCAGAGATCCGTCCCTTGCCAATAATCGATCTGAGGCTTTGCTGTGGAGAATATACCGCGTAGGGCTTCCTTCACAAGAACATCTACGTGTTCCGACTGGAGGATCGTGAACTCCCTTCCGCAAGGATCTTGGGACTACGGACTACTGTTGAGGTATGCGCGAATCTTCCGCTGCGTAATTTCGATTACTAGCATGTACCATATTTATATTATCCATAGTGATTACTCCCCGTAATCTAACACATCAAATTTACTAATAACATCATGAAAATTTCGGCCAACATGGTATTACCCAAAAATAAAAAATTTTAAAACTTTGAACACAAGTTGAAAAATTCGGTTCGGCCAACACAAAAAAATCCACAAACACCAATTTTATCAAAAACACGAACTCCCTAACACATGCTCAAATACCACTATAGGATTTAGGGGATTAATACTACGAAAACATAAATCCTAGATACGTGCATGGTAACTAATACGAGCGGAAGAAGGTGCACATACCTATACTGTTTCATGTAGCCCAGGACCTTTGAGAGGATTTCTCGATCTGCCAGACGGTTCCTTTTAGAGAAGCCCTACGGGGATTATACCTCACAGCAAAGCCTCTATCGATTTTCCGCGGGATGGATCTACTCGGAGTAAATTGCTCGTCGCAATTTGGCACCTCCTTGGTGTGTGTAGTGCTTCGGCCGAAACTCTTAGGTTTAGGGAGTAGAGTCTTTTTTTTAATCTCACAACTTGTTAGAGATTGATTAGCACTATAAAACACCACCTTATGTCCCTATTTATAAGAGTGGAGGTGGCATTTAGGCCTAGCCCAAAATCCCTAATGTGACCCAAACCCTAATTACTTAGGTACATGTCTTTAATTAATGGGCTCCCAATTACGGCGGCCCATAGTCCAGATGCTAACACGCCCAACCACCGACCAGGTTTTCATCGACTTGCCGCCTCAGCAACGTGAGCCTCCACTTAGCCATATCCTCCATCTTGCAAACAACAAACCTCCGAGCCTTCGCCCCCTTCCCTTTTCTACTGGTCCCCCGCCAAGTATGGCAAAAACGAGTCCAGATCGTAGGAAACTTACACGAGGCAGGTCTGAAAGTCCAAATCGGAGCAACGACGGCGGCAAATTTCATCGAGGACTGCAGATTCCACATCTGTGCTTCTTCAAAACCCTAAACCGGTGGATCAGAGAACCGTCCGGTTCTCCTGAAACCGGCCGGTTCTCCAAAAACCGGTACGGGAAACCGGGCTTGCATCCATGCTGGTCTTTTAATTAGACCGGACCGTCTAGGGGTCCGGCTCTCGGTCCGGTTCCGATAACACTGGTTCATAGTTCAGACATCTTCAAGCAGTGTTATCAGAACCGGACCGGGCGTCGTACCAGTTGAGGTGCCGGTTCCCGGTTCATCCGATCGGACCCGGTTCGAACCCGGCCGGAGCTCAAAAATAGAAAACATCAGATTCTAAGCCAGTCTCCCTTACTGACCCAAAGAAGAAAAAAAATTACCTTCCAAAAGCCCAACCCACCAGTCCCCGAAGCCCAATCATTCCCCTACCCCTTAAGATACAACAGAAGTTGAGTTAATTCATCATCACTCAGATCAAGTTAGGGTAGCCAGCAGCAGAGTCGAGCAGCACGACCTTTGATTTGTTCCGGAACCACCTCTTAGCCTTCCAACCCATTGCTGCTCCACACAAATCAACAACACATTACATATCACTACTCACTATAAGCTCCACTCCAACTTCACATAACTTAGTAATGCTCTTCCTTCCCTAACCCAAACCTCCAATAGCTGATTGACCCTGTCGGCTGGACAATGCGTTCGGCCCCATCTCTTCCTTCACCCGAGAAGGAAGTGTTGGTATCAGGAGATGGAAGTTGGATGAAACCGGCGTCGGACTTGACGATGTAGAGTGTAGACTCCAACTCAATATGAAGATCGTTGATTCGTTGCAGAAGCTCCTTCAAGTAGTCAGTCTATCGCATCTCCTAAGATCGATGCTCTAAGAAAAAGGGTTATTTCCCTCCCTCTCTGGCGGCTGCACCCGGGATTTAGGGTTTTGCCTTTTTTTAAAAAAAAAAAAAAAAGTGGAACCGGCGGGCCGGAGAACCGCCCAGTTCTCTTAAAACCGGCCGGTTCACCAAAAAACCGGCTATCGAACCAGATTCACTTACATCCTCCAGATTTGCTCGAACCGGACCGCTAGAGGCCTCGGTTCGGGTTCGAACCCGGTTGGACCGCCGGTCCGGCCCAGTTCTGATAACACTGTCTTCGAGGGAAAATTCTTGTGTAGGGGCGGTGTTTACACCGCCCGGTTGGAGTGCGCCACGTGTTAACCCCCTCTTCTCCTATTTTCTGTTTTTCGTTCTCTTTCCTCTTTTATTATCTCTAATTCTCTTTTTCGGGTTTTTTTTTTTTTTTGGTAAACCTCTTTTTCGGCTTCTCTCTTCGAGGGAAATATTTTCTATTATTATTTAATTTGTCTCTAATAAAAAGTAGCAGTCTCTCTCCTTTATTTATGTTTAATTATTATTTATTACTAGAATCAATACAGTAATAATAATAAATAATGAATTACAATATTTAGTTATAATTAGTTTCGATAAATAATTCGCAAAATAGAAAATTATAGTTTGAAAAAATAGGAAAAAATATATTAATTAGTATTGAACAGTTATATACAATTTTTGAGTGGTTATATCTATATATTATTAGCGATTCATGTTATATTACATGAGAAATGTTATTAATTTTATAATTTTTTTAAATCTTATTTGGCTGGATGAACCTTGAATTTTTTTAAATTTCAGGTCCTATGGTTTATAATCCTGTTAGAGTCCAGATTACATGTTACACTATTTCTATCTTAGATCGTTGTGATCTTGATACATGTCCTTAGTTTAAATATTTTCCTTATAGGGTTTAGCAATCTCAATAGTTTTTTTTTTTTTTTTTTAAAAAAAAGACAAAATTGAATTTATCAAGTACATGTGTCAAGATCACAACGGAGATGCATGATCTGATATGCAGGAAGAGTGGAGTAGATAATTTGAATCCAGTTCACATAATCCAATAAAATATTTAGAAAGTTCACATAATCCAATAAAATATTTAGAAGAAAAAAAATTATAAAACAAATGATAGTTGCCAAGTGACAAAAAAAATGACTCTTATAAGATAATATTTGACCAAAAAATATATTATAATGTATACTTTTATCTAAATAAACTTATTGCGACACAAGAATAATAACTAATTAAAATAATAAATTTGTTGGTAAGTAATTTTTTTTTATTATTTTTTCAAAACTTAAAAAAAAAATTCAAGATTATATTTCGTTAAGTATTATATAGCATTTTGAAATAAATAACTAATATTTAAAATAGGTGAGAGAAAAAGAATCAGAAGTTATTTTTTATTGGAAAAGTAAAAAGATAAAATATAGAAACGGAAAAAAGACGAAACAGAAAGAAAAAAGAAAAAGAAGAGAGAACGTGTTGACACGTGTCAGTCTTCAATTGGGGCGGTGTAAAAACCGCCCTTACCTAACAATTTCCCGTCTTCAAGGGTCAGTTGCGTTTACCCCATTTAAATTTAAGAGCCAGAGCTGAGCTGCTGCTCAAACGACAAACCGACGACGCACAGGGGGCTGAAAATGTCTGAGAATCCACTGCTCCATTCTCTCTTCCAAAACTTGGAAAACTTATCAGCATGCTTCCAGACCCATCTCTCTAATTTCATCATCGCGGCTTCCTCTAGTAGTAGCCCGTCTCCCTCAAGTCGTCAAACCCCACTCTTATCTGTCTCTTCTGGATCATCCACAGCAGCAACTTCAAGCGCCAATTCAGTTCAATCAGCAGACATCTTAAACAAGGTATCAGTCTTCTACTATTATTTCATAGCTCGTATAGTAGTAATTTAGTCTTTTATCCTTAGTATGTTTGGCCTCGGTTTATAGTAAGTGAATGCCTCTTAGGTGTTCGATGAAAATTCCAAACGGAAGCTTAGGCTCTAATTTCTGAATTATTATTATTATGAGTCTATCCACTTATGTATAGAATAGTCAATAGTTAGTTAATAGTCAGCCATCTGCAGATCAGATGGTAGTCCCTTCCATCCTAACAAATGACTTAGGTTGTGCTATACAATGTCTGTGAAGATGAAAAAATTCAAATAAATAAAACTATAGAAAGAGCAACCATATTTATTTGTTTAAAACTCAATTTTATCTACCCTTTTAGGCACAATCCGCTGCACCCGTGACAAAACAAGAGCTCGGGAGGTGCACCTGGACTTTTCTTCACACTCTTGCTGCCCAGGTAGGACTATTCAAATTTAGTTAGCTTATATATATATATTTTAAAAAGTTCCTTAAATTGTTGTTTGTTCATGATTATTGTTCTTGCCATCAATACCATTTTTCCATCATTAGTTGCCAGTGCCAGTATCGTTGTATCTCGCGACTTAGCAATTCATCCCATCAGTCCCTTTTGATTGCTGCTATCTTTACTTTCTCATAACTCCTGATTCTTTCAGTATCCAGACAATCCAACAAGACAGCAGAAGAAGGATGTAAAAGATTTGGTATAGCTTCACCTACTGCTTTCTCCTCTATGATATATATATATATATATATATATATATATATATATATATATATATATGTCTATCATTTCCATCTTATATTATATTGATTGAGAATGGAACCACATCTGTAGAATGAATATGAAGGAGAATTCTATTTATCTAGATCATACTGACTGACTCATGAATTTGAACCTTCAGATGGCTATATTATCTCGGATGTATCCTTGCCAGGAATGTGCTGACCATTTTAAAGATGTACTCAGGCAAGCAGTCGTCCCTGTCTTCTCTGCATTAAATGAAGCAGTATTAATATGTGATTCACTCACTAATTATTTCAATGTTTGAATTGATTTTGATAGAGTGAATCCTGTTCAAGCGGGGTCTCATGCCGAGTTATCTCAGTGGCTATGCCACGTTCATAACGTTGTTAATAGAAGGTAGGCAAATTCAAATGTTGGTTACTGATGATGATGAATGATTTGGCGATAACTTTGTGTGTAAAATTTGGCAGTCTTGGAAAATCGGTGTTCCGGTGTGAGCGGGTTGATGCAAGATGGGGAAAACTCGAGTGTGAGCAGCGAGCATGTGATGTACAAGGAGCTCTTACAAAATTCGACTGAGTTTACTTTATCGCTACCTATACTCATAGAGAGAGTAATCATATTGATGAATCAAATCACCAAAGATGGAAGCAGCTATTGATGTAAAATATCAACTTGTGAATCAATCACCAAGACATTTATATTTCCAGAGAAAGAAATAACTAATTGGTTGTGGAGGATTGGTTGGTGTTTGGTTGTAAGTTCAATGGATTGGTACGGTGGAGCTTGATGAACGGGTCGGAGTTGTGAGATGAGTTGAGCGTCGTCTTAGTGTGAAACACCATGCCGATAGATGACTGTTTCAGCAAATTAAACGGAATTCAGTTATAAAGTTGAAGATGAGAAGCCATCTATCATTGACTAACAAGATAATACTGACATAGGCATATATTGCAAATGTCCGTGGAGGAGGGGATTACATAAAATTGTATCATCTACAACAACAACAGTATATACATAGTATAGCTAGCTGTTACAAATTAATTGAAAATGGTAGAAACTAAGGCAAAGTAAGAAAAGTAACCTGTTGCAGGCAGGGAGTAGGGCTGGCAACTCGTGCGTGTTCGTGTCGTGCTAGGTTCGTGTCGTGTTCTGAAGGGTCAACCCAAACACAGCCCAACACTAAGGCGTGCCACTTTTGTTCAGCACGAACACGAAACGAGAAAAACACGACACGGCCCGACACGAAAAATCTATAGTAAATTGAATAAAAAATTCACACATAACAATTTTTTAAGCTAAAATTTTAAATTACTCAATATTGAGAGAGTTTAATCCGAACTTTATAAACACCATTGCAAAAAGAGGTCATGCTAGCTTTATATATTTTATATTTGTAAAAATTATTGTACATATATATATATAACTATCGTGTTATCGTGTCGGGCCGTGTCACCAGTATCAAACACGAACACGACACGAATTTTTTTTACACGATTTGGCACGGCCCGATTTTGGCACGACACGAAAATGATTGACCCAAACCGGTAACTTTCCGTGTCGTGTTCATGTCGGCCCATCGTGCGGAGCACAAATTGCCAGTCCTAGCGGGAGTATCAGGGCGAGTTGGAATATGGAGAAGGAAAAGTAACCATGTTCGGTCGGGCTTCAACTTTTATGAATGAGAGAATTTCATTACAAAGTGAGAGTTCAGTTTCTACATATATAGTAAGTTAGTAACTAACTTTTGAAACCTAACTAACTTTAGACACAAATTTAGAAACGGACTGAAGTGAATTAGAAAAGAACTGAAAGTAATCGTATCATTCCCTTTCATTTTCTTCTTTTCTTCGTTTTTTTTTCATATTCTTATTCATCATCTTATATTCTACTTCTCCCTCTTGCTCCTTCTTTTCTCGATACACATCCTTAATTCCATATTGATTGATAAAGAATTCATGTTGCTCTCTTTCTAAGGATTTAGTAAGCAAATCCGCAAGCTGATTAACTGATGGAATGTACGTGGGAATAACAGTTATATTCATTACATTTCCTCAAATGAAGTAGTAATCACTGTCTATATACTTTGTCCTCTCGTGAAACATAGGATTTTTGCTGATTTGGATGCCAGATTTGCTATCTGTGGGAATGCCATTAGCAATCACTCACCCCAGTTCACTGAGGAGCCTCTTCATCCAAATGGCCTCACCTACTGCCCTACTCAAACTCCTATATTCAGCCTCTGCACTAGATTTAGAGACAACGTCTTCTTTCTTAACCTTCCAGTGCACCATAGCATTTTCCAGTTGAACACAATCAACACTAAAGGACTGCCTTGAGAATGAGCAAGATCCCCAATCAGCATCGCAGAAAATAGCAAGTGAAAGCTCTGCCTTTTTAACATGATAAAATAATCATTGCCCTGGAGAAGATTTAACATATCTGATCAATCTCATAGCAGCTGCATAATGAGAGTACTTAGGAGCTTGCACAAACTGAGATAAGTTTTGGACAGAATAACAAATATTAGGGCGTGTCATAGTGAGATATAAGAGCTTGCCAACCAATATTTGATATAACGACACATCAGGAAAGGGCTTATCTATCTGATTCAGAGTGAAAGCATCATCATAAGCTATAGTGGTAAGCTTTAGAATCTGCTCTGTTGGTGTTGCTATAGGTTTGGCAGCTCCTAGACCAGTTTCTTCAATTATTTCTAAAGCAAATTTCCTCTGACTAATTAATAAATCAGTAGGTGATCTTGCAACCTCTAATCCCAAAAAGTACTTTAGTAGCCCCAAATCTTTGATTTTGAAGTTGAAATGCAACAATCTTTTCAATTCAAGAATTAGAGTGTGATCATTGTCCGTGATTAGAAGATCATTTACATAGATCATCAAAAACACCTTTAGCTGTCATTTAGATTTGAAGAAGAGTGAAATTAGTGCTACTCTGACAGTAGCCATTCTTCAATGGAGCTTGAGTCAACTTAATACTTAATATTTCATTGTCTTGATGCTTGTTTCAGCCCATAAAGAGATTTGATCAATTGCAGACTTTTGACTTGTCCAATCCTTCAAAACCTCTAGGGACCTCCATATAAACTTCTTCAACTAAGTCCCCATGTAAGAATGCATTATTAACATCCATACGAAATATATTCCACTGATGAGCAACAGCTAGAGCCAAGAGAGTTCTGACAGTGGACATCTTTGCAAATGGAGAGAATGTTTCATTGTAATCATCTCCTTAATCTTGTGTATATCCCTTAGCAACCAAACTTGCTTTATATCTCTCCATTGTGACATCAACATTGTATTTCACACGATAAATCCACTTGCATCCAATAGCAACCTTATCCTTAGGTAACTCCATTAGAACCCAAGTATTATTAGCCTGTAGAGCACATATCTCAGCCCTCACTGCTTCTATCCAAAGAGGATCTTTTACTACTTCCGAATAATTCCTTGGCTCTTTAATCTTAACAATATTAGAGATAAAACATTTGTAAGAAGGAGAAAGTCGATCATAAGTGATGTAGTTTTCCATTCCATATGCTGAATGAGCCTGCCTTACTGTTGGAGTCACAAAATCAGTTAAATGAGATGAGGGCTTTGAAATTCTAGATGATCTCCTTTGTGATCTCCTCTTGTATATGGGTTTGAGAATTTTCATCATAAAAAACAACCTGATTATTCTCATTTGTATCTCTCAGATAAGGTAGCTTGAGAAGTAAGGCAACTTTTGCTCATTCTGAAAGGAAACACATCTTCTTGAAATGTCACATCTCTGCAAGTATGAAAAGACTTCAGATATAAATATGACTTTATATCCCTTCTTGGTCACTGAATACCCCATGAGAACACCAGCCTCAGATCTTGGAGAAAATTTATCTCTGTTATTAAGGAAAGTAGAAAAGCATAGACTTCTAATAACACGTAGGTGGGATAGATCAGGCTTCTTCCCTTATAAACACTGATAAGGTGATTTCCTTTTTAAGACAAAATAAGGAACCAAATTCACCAAGTAACATGTTGCAAGTAGCAAGTATACAATAACCCCAATACTTGATAAGAATTGAAGCATGTAATATTTGCTCTAGCAACATTCAGTAAATGCCTGTGCTTACGCTCAACTCTAGCATTTTGCTGTGGTGTGAAAGCACGGCTGGCCTCATGTCTGATCCCCAATTGTTGAAACAAAGACCTAGTGAGATTATTGACAAAATCACTTACATTATCACTTCGAAATCTTTTGACAGAGGCTCCAAATTGGGTTTTCACCATCACTAAGAAGTTCTTAATGTACAAGACAACATCATCCTTGCATTTCAGAAGGTAAACCCAAGTACATCAAGAACAATCATCCAATATGGTAAAAAAATACTGACATTGCTTTATAATAGGGGTTCTATAAGGTCCCCACAAATCAATATGAATCAGATCGAATAGCTCAGTTGAATGTTATGGAGAAGCAGAAACGGGTTAGTTTCACAAAGACCCCAAGGGTGCCAAAGAATGAGTGGTTGGAATTGGTGCATACAGAAGTTTGGGGCCAGCTCCAGTTTCATCACTTGGCGAATCCCGGTTCTATGTTACCTTCATTAATGCTTTCAATAGGAAGGTATGAGTTTACTACTTTAATTGCAAGTTAGACGTGGTTGCTACTTTCAATAAGTGGAAAGATGAAGTTGAGAATCAGACTGGGCTGAAGATCAAATGCCTGAGGTCTGACAACGGGAGGAGTACGAAAAGTCAGAATTCATATCATTATGTGCAGCTGAGGAAATCAGACCGATGAAGACAATTCTTAGCAAGACAAGATAGAATGGAATCACTGAGAGGATGAATAGTAAATTGAACGAACGTGGAGTATGAGAATCTATTGTCGACTGCCCGACATGTTCTGGGTAGATGCTGTTAACACAGCTGCCTACTTAATCAACAGGGGACCTTGAGTTCCTCTGTGTTTCAAGATTCCTGAAGAGGTATGGACGGGAAAAAAACTCAGGTATTTGATGGATATCTGCCCAATTCGGGTTCGTATTTACGTTTCGGACTTCGTAAACACGTCAAAATCACATAAACGGATCAAAACACATTCCCGAGTGTCAAAATGGTCCGGACGCGCGACACACGCGCCCGGACCGGACCTCCGGATCGCCTTACGCAATCCGAACCGGTCCGGATTGCCCTAGGCGACCCGAATCACGCCAGGATTGCCCAATCCGACGTGATCCGAGTCGTTGTCTACAACATGCATGTTCTATTTGTGTTCACACACACTAAGTTAGAGTTTTCCAGTAGCCAACCTTGATCAAACCAGACGACGGTTCACACTTTCTTAAACCGGGCTCGGTTCTAAGGTTGCCTATAAAAGGAACCTAGTGCACCCATTTTATTCCTTACATTCACTGGAGATTGGCTTAGGAGCTCTGACTTCTCTCTAGCTTTCTCTCTATAGAATTCTCATTTAGGCATAGGAGAGGGCTCTACCAGCACCACCCCCCTCTCTGTGCTGGTTACTGCCCCTGTGTCCAGGTTCGGACAACGAGCGTGAAGCAAGGAGCGCGAGTAGAAGAACCTGACACAACGATCAACTTAAGAATTCGTCAAGTCCGTTACGTCAAGCGGGTTTGGACGAAACATTTGGCGCCGTCTGTAGGAACCAAGGATATGTACCACATCCTCACCACCTCCCCCACCACCAGTCAATGGACAAGCCATGCTAGAAAGGACAATGTCACGCAACGCTACCCGCCAAGAGACCCCATTCTAGGGAGGAGAACATTATCCAGAAGATACATACCAGTACCAGCAGGCAAGGAACGAGCCAAGGCAAGAAGCGACGTGTTCATACACTGCCTATAATAGGGCGCATGGTCAGGAAGAGTCATGGAGGCAACCTCCGCCTCCACGTTCACAGCAGTACTACAAGGAAAGTTCCTACCAATCAACAAGTCAAGAACATGCTGGGTTGTACCGCAACATTGGGTGAAGAAGGCCAGTGGTCAATGATGACGTTCCAATTACGAGACTCACATTGAAGGTTCTAGAAGCCATAATCGAACAAATATGAAGCAATGTAAGATGAAAGGCATGCATGCATTGGATGAAACGCGTCTCACCCTTTCACAGTCGAACTGGTACACAGTCGTGTGCCGGACGTGCTCTATGGAATCATAATTGACAAGTATCGAGGAAAAGGAGACCCAATTGAGCACGTGCAGCAGCACGAGGCCTCTCTGCTCGGAAGAACTGACAACCCACATCACGTGTCCATGACGTTCCCCCAAACTTTGGCAGGAACAGCAGCGCACTGGTTCTTCTCGCTTTCACGCGGGAGTGTAACTTCTTGGCCATACTTGAAATCAAAATTCATACAGCGATATATGGGAGAGCGCACGCTCTTAAAAGGATCGAACGCATTGAATGACGTGCAGCAGCAAAATGAGGAATCGTTTGCGGATTATTACATCCGCTTCAACCAAAACATTGCTGACATTCAAGGCAATTTAACTGAAGGGGAGATAGTTCGAGCTTTCATAAAAAAACATGGGTCGTAAAGGATATGCACTCGTCGAGAAAATGTCCAAACGTCCTGCTGAGACACTTGAAGAGCTGGCACCAAGAGTAAAAGAATTCGTGGACCTGGAGAGCTTCAGGCAATAAAACAAGGCTAAGTTGAGTGCTGCCCGTGCAAAGGACAACAACAAGCCAGCGAGACCACCGCAAGGCAACCAACAAAATAGGCAGTGGCAACCACAACAAAAAAGACCATTTCAATCGGACTTCCAAAAGCCCAAAGAGATTAATCTTATAGAATGCGTTCCTTTGAATGCGCCACTGTCTGTTATCTTGAAGGAAATGAAAGAAACCAAACTGTGGAAAGAAACTTTTAACTTCCGCAAGGGTCCGTTGGGAAAAGAAGAAAACAGGTGGTGTGAAAACCACGAAGTAAATTGCCATGAAACGGACAACTGTGTAAGTTTAAGATTCCGCATAAACAATTTCGTCCTGATAGGAGAATTGAAGCATTACGCCGACCAAGGTGACAAACGTCCAAAGAAGGCCAACGCGGAGTCGTCAGGAAAAGGCAAAGGAAAAGAAAAAGTGAATGATAACCCACCTCCTGCCAAGCGAGGAGTAATCAACGTCATTCATGGAGGCCCAGCTGCCGGGGGTCACGTGTCTAATTCAAGAGATGTCTACGCATCACAAGTAATGACACTTCCTAAATATGGGAAGCGACTCCAACCCGAAGAGGACGACGTCATCATCCAATTTTCAAGAGAGGACATGAAGCACATTGTCTACCCTCATGACGACGCCCTCGTCATTACAATGGACATCGCTGGATATGACGTGAAGCGCATTCTTGTAGACGTAGACAGTTCTGCAGACATATTGCATGTTGGAGTGCTTGAAAAATTGGGAAAAACGATAGCATACCTTACTCCCGGGACCTTCACTTTGGTTAGCTTTGCAGGTGCTGCAACCTGTCCCCTGGGAACAATCACTTTACCAGTCATCTTTGGCGAAGGGTGGAAAACGCTTAGCATCAACGTCACCTTCGTGGTGGTAGAAGCTCTAGAAGCATACAATGGAATCTTGGGAAGGACGACGATAAACCCTCACGAGATCGTTCCATCCATCGTTCACCAAAAGATGAAGTTCCCAACAAGAAACGGGATTGGTAAAGTACTCGGAGATCAGACGACGACACGAAAGTGTTATGTCAATGCATTGAGAAGCAGACAACATGTCGCCATAGCAATGGTCGACACTTGCAAGAAGAGAAGATTGAACACCGAGTCCGGTATTGAAGAAAGCAAGGAGCGAGTTTTAACCCTTGTAAGTCCGCTAGAGAGAGTTTGCTTCCCAGCATGGCAAAGTGTTTGGGACATCAAGCAAGGACAGAATGAGCCAATAATGAGTTATTTCAGAAGGTTCGCTTACAACGCCGCCTTGGTTAGAGCAACGAAGGGAGATGTAATCAACGCATTATTCTTACACATGAATGCTCCATCTTTCCTCTTTTTCGGAAGAATCAGTGGATGGCGAACCAGTGATACGATGGCAGACTTAAAAGATAAGCTGGAAACTGCAATCGCATGTGAACGAGAGCTGGGATGGGGTACACCTCTCAGCCAAGAAGGGGAAGTTCAAGCTGACAAGCGACCAAACGGAGTCACATGCGTCTACTACGATTAAATTTCACTCCTATAAACACAGAGGTTGAGGAAATATATGTTAGCCTCCTAGAGAACAAGCTTCCCTCGAACCAAAGACAGCTCTTCTAGGCAAGGATATTGATGGGTTGTGCAAACACCACAAGACATGGGGGCACAACACTAACGATTGCCTCTCTAAGATTGGAAATTGAAGAGATCATCGTGCTAGGCGCACTAAAGAGTTATGTGGCGCACAACTATCCCGTTCCGCCATCAGGCCAACCATGAAGGCGGCAAACACATCATCCATCCCTTTATATCCATTTATGCTTATTTACTCTAACTCTTTTTAGATTTAATGCAGTAGTACTCTAGTGTAGTTTACGCTTGTTAGCTCTACTACATTTCGGAATGGAGATCTGTTGACGCCTTCCTGCAACTCGTTGTACATATACCAAGAACCTAATGAAATCAATCCACTTTCGTAGGTACATTACTACGTTATACATACTACTTTGGAATTACGCCAAGTAGTAAACTACGCGCATATTACTCGTATCAACGATACAAGCTATCGTGTTATATGCAAAAAATCGACTTATATTATAAACGTCGACATATCTATTATCAATATCAACAATGAGCACATAAACACTCTCTATCTATAACGACGACGACTCCAAATAGCGTCGACAACACACTACATATTGAGTTCAAACCAAGATTTATCTAAAAGTGACATGCTGCGACATCCTCCTTGTGAGGGCAACCCCCATGTTCACAACTAAAAAATGGCATGCTGCGAAATCCTCATGTTAGAGGTAAATCCTCATGTTCATAGCCATTCCCTGAGTTTAAAACAGGATGCGGCAACATTCAAAGGGACTGATCACCCCGTCATGGCGGACATCCTCTTGTTAGACGACAACCCCATTGTTGGGATCAAAATGACGTGGCCTTGAACTTCTAATAGTGGATTTCGAGGTCTCGCTGGGAGCTAACTCTCGTACGTATCTTTCCTGACCTCTTGGGTACTTAGTCTCCTTTGGGAGCTTTGTGTGAGACGAGGACCTGAAAAGGGGTGGGGATGGCCCCTGATTCCACTCCGAAGCTTAAGTCAGTAATGGATTTAGAAAGAGTATTGTAAAATGCGTGAATCAAGATTGTAGAATATATATAATGTTCCCCTATTTATAGGGAGAGATTACTGACTTTAAATGGCGGCTACCCTCTTGGGAGAGTTTCTGTCCAGAGTCGGTTTAAGCAGGTGACAAGTAGGTCGCCACCTCATCTTTCCTTAGCTTGGAAGGTTTTCCTTTGGCGGCTGAAGTAGGTTGCCACCTTTCCCTTTCATTAAGAGGAAGGTTTCTTCATGGTGGCTAAAGCAGGTCGCCACCTGTCCCTTTCCTTAAGAGGAAGGTTTCTTCATGGCGGCTAGAGCAGGTCGCCACTTGTCCCTTTCCTTAAGAGGAAGGTTTCTTCAGTGGTGTTTTGGCTATCGACTCGACTCGTACCTTAATAGGAGAGCCTTGAGTGATTTAGTCGCCTTCTTTTGTTAGTCGTTCTTCAAAAGTCGGCCTTTTCATATGTAGTTGTCGACCATTTGTCTTTGCCTTGTCGTTCTGAACAGAAATGGTCGACGACTTATATTCTTTAGTCTCGCCTTTAAACATACTCGACTTCATACTATTCTATCATTTTTAATCGTAACCCAACACTTGCCCCCCGAGACTTAATTCGTCAACTTCATTTGTGAAGAGGAGGTCTTGAGTCGAGTACAACCTCCATGATCTATTGGCGAGATTCGGTATCCAATTTGGCCATCAATTTATGAACTTCTAATTTTTGAGGTTGAGACAGGTGTCTTTAGTCGAGACGTGGCCCTTGGCTAATGAATTTTTGACCGTTGGGTGATTTTGAAGAAGCTAAAGAGTCGTTTCAGTAAATTCGCAACGGTTTTCTAGACAACGGTCACGTTGTCAGTGAATGCACCAATGAATGATGACCTAGGGAAGGCTTCCTTGAGAAGTTATTCAAGCGGCGGTGACTTTAGTATAAATGCTACTGTTTCACTTTCATTTTTTACTTTTGCTCTTGTTTTCACAATCTGATTTGATCCTTCAAGAGTTAGCCATTCCTGAGTGGAAAACAAATATTTATGGCGGACAGTCCTTCTTCAGGTATTCTGAGATTACTTCTTTCTTTTTAGGACCACTACTTCTGTACCTTTTAACAACATTTTGATGATCAGATTTCTTTTTCCTCTTAGATTTTATCAAGATGATTATTCGGACTCATCGTCAAGCTATGGCAGAAGCTTCTTCTGCCCCCAAGTCGAAAGAAGCTAACAGTGGGGCGTCTATCGATACTCATATCGATGTCGAGGCTATCCCTTCCGCTAAGAAGTTGCCTGTGAGATCCTCCAAGGACAAGGGTGAGGTGAAGAATTATTCCAGTCGAGATAAGAATACCCATTATTCTAACTATTGGCTAAAGAGAAGGCGATGTGGACATTCATTTTCTTCTTCATCGACTCAAGCGTTACCTACTCGTGCTGAGACTTCTGCCTGTGGTCTTCCGGATTATGAGGGTCCTTCTGTTAGATTACTGGGAGTAATCACTACGGAAACTAAATCATGGTACGTGCTAGTAATAGTAATTACGAGCGGATGATTTACACATACCTCAACAGTAACCGTAGTCCAAGATCCTTGCTCGAGGGAGTTCGCGATCCTCCGGTCGGAACCCATAGAAGTTCTTGTGAAAGAAGCCCTACTCGGAATAAGCTCCATAGCAAAGCCTCTGATCAATTCTTGGCACGGGGACAGATCTTTGCAGAATTTTCTCGAAGGCAATTTGGCACACCCTTGGTGAGGGATATGGTTTGGCCGAAACACTAGGTGTGGAAGGAGGGTTTTTCTCTCTAAGACACTATTTTGAGGGAATATGATTAACCCTAATAATTCCCTAACACCTCTTATTTACAGGAGGAGTAAAGGGGACAAAAGTCCACTTTACCCTACACTATAGTTTCGGCCGGCCTATGTATTTTGGGAGGCCCAATATTGGGCCTCCCATGTCAATTGGGATTTGGGTCTCCCCCAATCACCCTAATGTGACATTTACCCAATTTCATTAGGTAAACTATTTATATTATGGGCTACCAGTTACGGCGCCCGTTACCATATGCTTACAGCTCCCACTCACTGGAATGGGAGGGTGCCTGTTAATGTATTGTCGTCCAAATCTGCATCAACATTTCTCTCCTTTGATCTGCTCCTTGCTTCCGAATAGTTCATACAAGGTTTGCCGTGCGACCGACAGATACGACGGGCATCGTGCTACTCATCTGTTAGGAGTATTGTAGCGCTCGCGGAACGTTGATTCCCTTTTCTCTAATCAACCTGTTATAAACAACATTTATATATTGTACCGCGCTGTATCCTAGGTCAGCTGATAATTCTCCATTTTCCTAGTTTCTGTTAGATTACGGGGAGTAATCATAACGGATACTTAAACAAGGTATATGCTAGTAATTGGAATTACGCGGCGGAAGTTTCACACATACCCTTAAAGTGATCCGTAGACCCAAGATCTTCTCAGGAGGGAGTTCACGATCCTCCGGTCGGGACCCGTAGAGGTTCTTGTTAGAGAAGCCCTACGTGGTGCAAGCTCCATAGCAAAGCCTTTGAACGATTCTTGGCATGTGGACAGATCTCTGGAGAGTTTGCTCGAAGGCAATTTAGCACACCTTTGGTGAGGGATATGGTTCAGCCGAAACTATCAAGTGTGGGGTTGAGGCTTTTTCTCTCTAAAACACTCTTGTGAGGGAATTGTGATTAACCCTAAAAATCCCCTAACACCTCTTATTTATAGGAGGAGTAAAGTGGACAAAAGTCCACTTTACCCCACCTAGGGTTTCGGCCGGCCTATGTATTTGGGCAGGCCCAATTTTGGGCCTCCCATGTCAATTGGGATTTGGGTCTAGCCCAATTACTCAATGTGACATTTACCCAAGTTCATTAGGTAAACTATATATATTATGGGCTACCAATCACGGCGCCAATTACCATATGCTTACAGCTCCCACTCGCTGGAATGGGAGGGTGCCTGTTAATGTATTGTCGTCCAAATCTGCATCAACATTTCTCTCCTTTGATATGCTCCTTGCTTCCGAATAGTTCATACGAGGTTTGCCGTGGGATCGGCGGATGCGACAGGCATCCGCGTAACATTGATTCCCTTTTCTCCAATCAACTTGTTATAAACAACATCTATATATTGTACCGTGCTGTATCCTTCGTCAACTGTTAATTCTTCTTTTTCCTAGTTTCCACATAGGAACACTTCTCCAAGGCATCCGTACAAGTATTCACAACCTTCAATTAATATCCGGTTAGTGGCCACCTAGTGAATACAAGAGTCGGTGAATTACAGGTGAACTTGACCATCCCCATTGCTCATATACTTAGTCAGACCCAACCGGTTTCAAAAGACGTGGTCACTGGGCCTTTTTGTTCAGCACTACACTCGTACGCCGGGAAGTGAGCATTGAACCTGACCTTAGATATGAGTTCTGAGTCCGTGAGGATACTTTAGGTGCCTCTTCATAAGGCTCCTGGGATCAATCACACGCTCGAGATGAAGAAGTTTGCGCCCGCCAGAATCACGAGGGTTCCTTCCTAGCACAACCGAGCTGTGACCCCGTGGTCGAACGTGGCACGCGCAGTATGAAGCACGCGTTGATAGCATACCTAAACCTTTTGGGTTGACAGGAAAAGGGATATGTCAATCATGCTATCACAGATTCTCATCTGGCCCAGAATGTGGTTAAATGACGAACGAAGTTCATCACGGCGATATGCAAAACGAAGATCACGTCGAGTTACTTCGAAACTAGATAATAGTCTTGCATCAAGTTTATCCCCTGACTCTTAGCTAGTCTTGCTTGGTGGAGGCCTACCTCCACCGCAAGACGACTGTACCTGTGTGACTAGGTAAGGCCCACATTCAACCCTATTCATAATGGTATCCAGTCGCACACAAGATCGGGTTCTAATCAACCAATCTATAACTAGTTCGAATCAAGACCTCTTGTACTCCCGGATTGCTTGGGGACGACTTGCTCTACACTTTGTTAGGTTCTAAGAAAAAGATCATTAACCAACTGATTATGCAACCCTACCAAAAGAAAGTGGATAATTAGCCAGTTCTAACGGGAACCTCCAGCGTTGCCGGCAGGGTTTCGGTAAGGAAACACTAGCCCCGTGTCATAAGACAATTGGGATGTCTAGCAACCCGGAAGCCAGGCTTCTGGTGGTGACGGGTGATGGAGAATTAGGGTAAGATTCCGGAGAGGGAGCTTGAGAAAAGGCTACCACATCCAAGGAAGGCTGCAGGCGCGCAAATGACCCAATCCTGACACGGGGAGGTAGTTACATTACAATAAATAATAATACTGGGCTCTTTGGCAGAGGATTGCGTCCTCCTACGACTTAGTTTATATACCGCAAATCTGATGTGATCAAAACATTATGACGTCGATTGATCATAAACTTAGTTGCAATTCTTTCGCTTACAAAATGTAACTTTCTAATATCAAAATGCTATCACAGATACATTCCATTTCTAAACCCTACGCAATCCAAGCAGCTTTACATGCTTTTTTAATATGTCCATGCGTAGTGCTTTATTTAATGGGTCTGTTACCAAGTGTTGGATCACGGTGGAACTCCGGTACGGACTTTGACGGCAATCCTAGCTCCTTTGCTCCACGCAATCCTGCAAGAGGGGATAGACCGGACGGTGACCCAGAATCCCTCTCCGATGCTTAAATGAGTGCCCAATACGAACTGGCAAGCAATAATCTCAGAGTATGTACTTCAACGTAAAAGTTCTGAGGTCACCTCTTGCCTTTTTATAGGCGAAGAGATGCCTCAGGTACCTGGTGAACCGTTGGGGGTGGTTAGCCCGTATCCCGCGTATATTGGATGTGATCTCGCTTATCTCGGCCACGCCCCGCGTATCTCGGCCACGCTCCGTGTATCTTAACCACGTTCCGCGTATCTCGGCCACGCCCCGCGTATCCTGGCCTTATCCTCTGGTAACGAGTCCCGACTCCCGTCGGAGACTCCAGAGTTATCTCGTTGTGTCACCGCTCGGGGACCCTCGTCATCGTGACAGGGCCAATCATTCTTAGGGATTCATCATCGGGGCCTACTTAAAGGCTTCTCATCAGGAGCTTCCAGCTCATCTGTCGGAACCGACTCTGTCGGGACCTTTCATCATCGGGACTCCCTTCGTCGGGACCCTTCTCCTAGGTCATCTTGACCTTCATTTTGGGCCTGGTGGGCCTGTCTGCCGTTTCGTCATCGTTAAAGGGCCTGACGGCTGTAGTCGAACCCATTATTTGCCCCCAAGACATGAGGAACTTTTAGTTCGTCGTGTCTTCCAACTCCCGACCTCCCGATATTGGAATCGGGGATCTTTCCCTTGGTTTAGTCATTCAATTATCAGTTTTCTTCTTTTACGTATCCTCAGCGTTTTGTAGATAACTGCCAAATCCCAGGGGTCTCCTCGGTTCCCCAGTTCATTAAATGCAGTAGATAGTGAAACGACGTTTTCGGCTCTCGTGCCTGATTTCTCGCGCCTGTCTTTTTCTGAAAAGTGCTTTTCAGGCCGTTTCATCATTACGTCTGTTGTCCTTCTGCACGTTTCATCTCAACGGTCCAGATTAAGACTCTTCGACTTCGACGACTCGGATCGAAGTGTCCCTTCAACTGTCTTCTTCGCCTATAAAACCCTAGCCATGGTCATAATTTAACTTTTACCGTTTCCGAATTCTCAAAAGCTCTCTGCGATTTCTCTGTGATTTCAAGCTCTGTAATTTCAAAGGTCTTGGAGTTTCTCCGATCATCTTTCCGGCGACGCCTCGTTCATCTCCTCAACCTTTACTTCATCATGTCTGGTAAGGGATTCCCCTTTGTTGCTTGTCCGTCTTTTCCTTGTTTATAGCTTTCCAAGAGTCCCACTGTGTTTTTCTTGCGATGGTTGCTTTTCAGACAGCGGGTCCAGCTCTGAGGGGAGAAAACCTTTTCACTTTGATTATGCTCTGAATGAGATCTCCAATAATGCTTATGATGCAGCCCTCCGAGAGGGTTGTATCACTATTACATGGGAACCCCGTTTCCCCTATCCTTGGCCTCGCCCCTCGAGTAACCCTGAGGTTACTCGTCCCCAAGAAGGGGAGGTATTTGTCTCTACGGGACAGGTATCAGCGGGGATCAGATTCCCCTTTTGTGGTAATCTGGTCGAGATGTGCCATCATTACAAAACACACCCCACTACCTTTTCTCCCCATGCCATCCGCCTCTGGAACGCCTTTCAAGTTCTCTGCGTCCGACAGAAGTGGGTCTACAGCCTCCAGCTCTTCAGAACCTTCTATGGGATGAAGTGCAACGAGGCGGGGGTTTGTGCTTTCTACCCTCGGATGCCCAAGTGGAGTAAGCAGCAGCTTGCCCGGTGTGGCTGGACCAATGACACCTGGAAGGTGGTCAAGGGTCGGGGACTCCTGGTTGACACGGGGTCCGACAATAGTAGCTGGAAGAGGAGCTACTTCTTCATCCGACACTCTTCGATTCCCTGGCCTCGGTGGGAGGTGGTAGCAGATCCTCCGCCTGCTTTCCATACTTACACCGACGAGGATTTTGAAACTCTTCAACTTATCCAGCTTTATCGATGGGGGGAGTCTTACACTCCCCTCAACGCCAACTCACTTGTGGAGCGGGACCTGGTGCACGCCGGGATCCGACTCCTCGATATTGTCTCTGGGGGGCAGCTCTTCGACGGCCCTTCTAATATGGTCCCTTGGGTAAACTTCTAACTCTTCTTTGTTTACTGTTTGCAGCAAAGAAGGTATCTGTGCTGACCGATCTATTCCTTAAGCAGGGGGAGACTGATGCTGTCCGCCCCTCGCGGAAGAGGAAGTCCGCCAAGAAGGCTGCTGCTCGGTCGGGGTCTCCTTCAGCGGAGCAACCCAAGCGGAAGCGGGTGGATCTGGACCAGCTTTTCGATGTCCAGAATGCTGAAGAAGGTAAAAAGCTCCGACTTGCTATAAAATCATACAGGAGGATGGTCCCGAGGGATTTGATACCTTCAACCAAAGAGGCCCGTATTGCTGACGTTAATCAGATCCTTCGAGGCGAAACTCCACGCGTTCTGAAGGCGGGCTACTACCATTATCAGGGGAAGGATCAATACGTCTCCCGACGTATCATTTGGTGTAAGAATCCTGATGAACTCCCTGATTACATTTCTGAAGCTTCTCATCCTCCAGGTGCAGGTCGCTCGGGAGCTCCATCGGGTGCCACAGCTTCCGCGGATGCACCATCTTCAGCGGAGGTGCCTCCTTCGGCTGGGGAGAAGGCTCCGACTGGCGAACAATTTCGTCAGGTGGAAACCTTGGACTCCTCCGAGGAGACTGACGAGGGTGGCTCCCTTCGTCATCGTCGGAGGACGGGGCAATCCCCCTTGAAACCAACCCCTCAGGGGCCGCCTCCTTCGTCTTCTCCGCAGCAGCGGCAGCCATCGCCCATCCATGACTTCACTCCTTCCCCCGTTCGGGCCGAGACGGAGGCGTGCCCCTCCACTTATCGTCCTCCTCCTCCTCTTGCTCTCGATGGGAACTTCTACAGGCCCTTCGACCCTTCACAAGCGAATGCCCCCTGGACTCCCATCCAGACGCTTCAAGGAGTTCCGCTTACACAAGGGGAGCAGGACCGGGATCTGGCCCTGCATCTGCTGTCAGGCTCGATCCTGCCTACTATGCGGTATCCGATTTGCCTCAATCGGACGCACATGCATCGGGATGTCAGGGAGATGTCCATGCGCCGTATAGAGGTAGGACTTCGCTTCTTTCTTTTTGATGATGAATCGGGTTGTTTGTCTATTAACACTTTTTCTTCTTGTTTGTAGGAGCTCGCGGACTTCAACCGTCTTATCGGGTATGTCATCGCCTACGGTGAGTCCCGGGAGCGGGACCGAGGGATCCGCGAGCAGCTCCAGGAGGATCTTAAGGCCTCCCAGTCTTCGCGGGGAAAGCTTGTCAAGGAACAGGCTGTCCTCGATCAGAAGGTTCGGGACCTCCAGAAGCAGATCGGGGACTTCGAAGGGCTCTTGAGGCAAGAGCGGCAGGAGCGGGAGGCGGCTGTGGACAGGCTGGTCCAGGAGAAGAAGGCTGCCGAAGATAAATTGGTCCTCGAGAAGAAGGCTCTGGAGGAGCAAGTCGCGGGATTTCCTGCGCAGCTGGCCGAGGCGGAGGTAAAGGGTCGGGAGGACTATCGGAGGTCCGGGGACTTCCAAGCCGATGCCATGAAGTTCTTTGGCGCGGAGGTGGAGAACACTCTCTTTAATGCAGTTGAGGAGCTCCACCTGGAGTACGGGGACGCCATCAACTTTGACAAGTCTCCTTCCCTCGCTCCCTTTGCGAAGAAGTATTTTGCTCTTTCCGAGGAGAGTGATGGTGGGAGTACCCCCGTAATTGTCGAAGACGCTTCTGAACTTCCAAGTGTGGACGCCCCGATAGTCGATCCTCCCGAAGCCAACCCTGTGGATCCTTCTGCTACCGACTCCGCGGACCCAGCTGCTGCCAATGCTGTCGACAAGGACCAAGCTTGAATGTTTATCTTTAGAGTCCTTGTATCTTCTCCTTTTTCGTCATTGTCGGGCCTTTGAGCCTTTATCAACTATCAGACTTTCTCAGTTCCGATTTTCTCGATACATTTCTTCAAGTGGTTTTATACTTGCCTGGGTCGATACTTCGACACTTAAGACATTTTTGTACGTCCTTCCCGACGATTTAATAACTTGCACCACTTAAGGCGACTTAGTCCCGCGCATCACTTAAGACGACTGAATTATTACTTAGAGTAAGTCTAAGGATCACGCATCACTTAAGACAACTTGATTATTACTTAGAGTAAATCTAAGAATTGTGCACCACTTAAGGCGACTTAACATCGTGCACCACTCAAGGCGACTTTTGATACTTAGAATAAATCGAAGGATTGTGCACCACTTAAGTCGACTTAATATCGTGCACCACTCAAGGCGACTTTTTGGTGCTTAGAATAAATCTAAGGATTGTGCACCACTTAAGGCGACTTAATATCGTGCACCACTCAAGGCGACTTTTTGGTACTTAGAGTAAATCTAAGGATTGTGCACCACTTAAGGCGACTTAATATCGTGCACCACTCAAGGCGACTTTTCTCGTGCACCACTTAAGGCGACTTTTCTCGTGCACCACTTAAGGCGACTTTTCTCGTGCACCACTTAAGGCGACTTTACTCGTGCACCACTTAAGGCGACTTTGATACTTAGCATAAATCCAAGAATAACTCTTGATTGGAAGCAACCTCTTTATTTATTGACGGCACAAAATTGGCTTACATCGAATTAAACGATAAACAGCATACACCACTTAAGGCGATTTTACATCGGGCACCACTTAAGGCGACTTTATCGGGCACCACTTAAGGCGACTTTACTCAAGCATGGTGTTTCTTCAAGTGTTCGCCACTAAAAGAATGCTTTAACGTTCTGCCATCGAGGTCTTCCAACTTGTACGCATTTGGAGCTGGCATCCCCACGACCTTATAAGGTCCTTCCCATTTTGGTGACATCTTGTTGATTCGATCCAAAAGGGTGAACTCGTTGCGACGCCAAACCAGCTCCCCGACAAAGAACTGTCGGGACTTTACTCGCCGATTGTAGTACCTGGCCGTCGCCAATCGCATTCGAGCTTGGACTTCATCGGCTTCCCGCCTCTTCTCTTCGAGTAAGTCCAAGTCCAGACGTCTCACTTCGTCGTTCGTCAGGGGCTCGTAATATCTCATCCGATGGGACGCCACAGCTACCTCTACGGGGGCGACAGCCTCCGTGCCATAAACGAGGCCAAACGGAGTCTCCCCCGTTGATCGTTTGGGTGTCGTTCTAACAGCCCAAAGCAAGTTTTCCAGTTCGTTCAGCCACTTGCCCTTCAAGGCATAGACCCTCTTCTTTAGGCCATCCATCACGATTTTGTTGGCTGATTCCACCTGGCCGTTAGTATGAGCATGGCGTACAGAAGCAGTCCGATGCTCGATGTTCAACTCCTCCAGATACTCCCTCACCTGAGAGCCGTTAAACGGTGGACCATTGTCGCTGATCACCACCTTAGGAATCCCGTATCTGGATACGATGTGGGTCTGGAGGAACTTGACGATCTGGTTCCCCGTTGTTCTGGCCAATGCCTTCGCCTCTATCCATTTCGAAAAATAATCGATTGCTACAAGTAAATACTTACATTGTCCTTGTGCTTGTGGAAGAGGTCCCACCAAGTCGATGCCCCACTGCGCGAAGGGCCACGCGCTCTTGATGGATGTCAGATTAGCGGCCGGAGCCACGATACTCGGGGCGTACCTCTGGCACGCGTCGCAGGATCAGACCAACGCCGTTGCTTCCTTGTTCATCGTGGGCCAATAGTAGCCTAAGTTCAACACTTTTCTCATGACGGATCGGGTCCCTTCATGACAAGCCGCGACCCCTTCGTGTACCTCCTTCAGGATTCGATTGGTGTCGGGTTCTGCCACACACTTCAAGTACGGAGTCGAGAACCAGCCCTTCTTGTATAGCTGATTGTCCAGCATCACATAATTGGCCGCGATCCGACGTATCCTGTCCGCTGCTACTTGATCATCGGGGACTGCCCCTGTAGTCAGGTACGCGACTATCGGGGTCATCCAAGTTGGCTCCTCCTCTGATCTCGCTTCAATGGCGCACACCTGTGTTGGGTCGATGTTTGATAAGATCACCTTCTCCAAGAAGCGCACCTTCCGATTTTCTTCCAAGGGTGCCCCTAGGGAAAATTTGCTCAAGGCATCTGCCTCTACATTTTCCTCCCTCGGAATTGCCTCGATATCGAAGCTTTTGAAGCTCTCTTTCAGGGCTTGTACCTCTCGCAGATACTTCTTCATTATCGGACTTCTTCCTTCGTATCGCCCTTGAACCTGGTTCACGATTAAAGCTGCGTCGCACTTTACTCTCAAGTGATCGATTCCAGTGCCTTTAGCAATTTTTAGGCCCGTGATAAGAGCTTCATACTCCGCTTCGTTGTTTGTGGCCTTGAATGTTAAAGCCAAGGCGTATCGGAGCGGTTCACCTTCTCCCGGTGGTATCAACAAAAAGCCCGCTCCTGATCTGTCCGAACTCGCGGAGCCATCCGTGTACATCTCCCAGGTATTTTCCTTGTTTGGTTGTTCTGATTGCTCTGCCCTCTCTGGTTGTTCTTCTATCGGGACCTCCATGGTTGCCCCCTCTACAGGGCCCGCTTCTTCCAGATCGGGGGTTGTAGATTCTGCTATAAAGTCCGCCAATGCCTGGCCTTTGATGGCCGTTCTTGGAGCAAAGTGTATTCGAAACTCACTAAGCTCTACTGCCCACTTCACTAATCTTCCCGACGCATCCGGTCGGTTCAAAAAATGTTTCAAAGGCTGGTTCGTCAGCACAGTAATCTCGTGTGCGTGGAAATAAGGCCTTAGCTTCCGAGCAGTAATAATCAACGCAAAGAGGTACTTCTCAACAGCGGGATAGTTCAATTCAGACTTGGCAAATGCCTTGCTTACATAATAGACGGGGACTTGATTACCCTCGACAATCTTTACTAACACAGAGCTAATGGCAAATTCAGAAATAGCCAAATAAAGGTAGAGCGGCTCGCCTGGAACCGGTTTTGCCAACGGCAGGAGGGTGCGAAGGTGCTGCTTGAGTGCTTGGAATGCTTCTTCACATTTGGCGGTCCATTCGAATTTCTTGTTGGCCCTCAGGACTTCAAAAAACGGCATTGATCGGTCGCTGGCTTTGGACAAGAAGCGATTCATTGCAGCTAGTCGGCCATTCAGCACTTGTACCTCCCGATGATTTATCGGAGACTGCATCTCCTCGATCGCCCTCAGCTTCTCGGGATTCACCTCAATTCCCCTCTGGCTCACCATAAAGCCCAAGAATTTCCCCGAGTGGACTCCGAAGGGGCATTTCGTCGGGTTTAAGCGAACTTGATGAAGCCTCATCCGCTCAAACGCCATGGTTAGGTTGTGCACATGATCCTCGGCCTGTCGGGACTTTACCAGCATATCATCCACGTAAGCCTCCATGGTTTTCCCCAGCATATCTCCGAACAGCTTGTTCACCGTCCGCTGGTAGGTTGCTCCAGCATTGATCAACCCGAAAGGCATGATATCGTAGTGATAGATGTCACTGTCCGCGTAGAACGCTGTGTGGGGAGCGTTTTCCTTGGCCATTTTGATCTGGTTGTAGCCTGAATACGCATCCATGAAACTCAACAGCTCATGTCCCGATGTAGCATCCACCAGCTGGTCGATTCTCGGGAGCGGATAACAGTCCTTTGGGCAGGCTTTATTCAGGTTGCGGAAATCCACACACATTCGCCATTTCCCGTTAGTCTTCCTTACCAGCACCGGATTAGCAACCCAAGTTTGGAATCGGAGCTCTTTAATAAACCCAGCATCGAGCAACCTGCCCACCTCCTGCTGGATCGCGATCTTCTTGTCCGTGCCCATTGGACACCTTTTCTGTGTGATAGGCTTGATCGCGGGGTCTATCTTCAGCTCGTGTACGATCACATCGGGACTGATTCCTGGCATGTCGCTCGGGGACCAGGCAAACAGTTCCTTGAACTCTTTCAGCAACTCCACCAATTTTTGGGCTGTCTCTTCAGTCAGGGCAGACCCGATTTTCACCTTCCTCTGTGGTCCGTCGATCTCGACTTCTTTCAGATCTTCTACGGGGGCGGGACGCCCAAACTCTTCTCTAGGATCCGTGTCTGTTTGAAGGACAGTCATGGCCTCTCGTCTCCTCCTTCGGGTGGCATTAACATAACATTTTCGAGAAGCTACCTGGTCGCCTTTAACCTCTCCGACTCCATGGTCGGTCGGGAACTTCATCTTCTGGTGCACTGTCGAGGCGACCGCCATCAGGGGGTTAATGGTGGTTCTTCCGATGATCGCGTTGTAGGTCCCCGCGGAATCGACTACCACGAACTCCACGTTCCTTCTTTCTGATTTCCACCCGCTACCAAACTCCACTGGTAAGGTGATTACTCCTAGCGGATAGGAAGTTGAGCCAGAGAACCCGACCATCGGGAAGTTTGCCTCCTTTAGATCTTTCTTCGTTTTCCCTATAGCCTCCAGCGCGTCCATGAATAGGATGTCAGAGGAGCTCCCCCCGTCGATTAGAATTCTCTTCATTTCGAACCCGTCTACATCCAAGGTTACCACCAGGGCATCGTCGTGCGGAGTCTCCACGCCTATGAGGTCTTCCGACGAAAAGGAGATTACCATCTCTTCTTTCAAGGTCCAGGATCAGGACCTCTTACCCAACACCACCGCCGTAGGGATTCTAGAGGCATAGACCTCTCGGGCGGATGAAGTATCACCTCCAGCAGCAAATCCTCCGTGGATCACATTGATAGTGCCCCGTCTCTCCTTGCGAGCACCGGATGACTCTGGATCGGTTCTCTTCTTCTTTGGGGACCGATCGCGGGATCGGGAACGGGACCGCGATCGGGACCGAGAGCGAGATCGACACCGCTTATCCCCGACAAATTCTTTGAGCTTCCCCTTCTGGATCAGCTTTTCGATCTCCTTCTTCAGTTCCCGGCAGTGATTGGTGTCGTGACCATTTGCGCGATGGAATCGGCAGTAGCGATTTGTGCGAGATCCCAAGAATTCTCCATCCTTCTTTGGAGGGTACCGGGAGATACCCTGTCGTTCCATGACTGTCAGTACTTCCGCCATGGAACAGTTGAGAGGAATGTCGAGATCCTCCCGCTTATCTTTCCTTGAAGAGCGCCTATCGTCCCTCCGATCCGGGCGGCCTCGATTCCTACTACTGTCGGGTTTACCTTTTGATTTGCGATCGTCAGAAGGTTTAACCGACTGCTTCCCTTTGTTTGACTTTGGGGGCTCCAACTCTCCTGCGGCTATCTTCGACTCCTGGACATCGATTTGCCGTTTCACCCTCTTTTGCAGTGCCTCCATATTCCACACAGCTTTCTCAGCACTGTGCATCAGATCGGAACCATAGGGGGCCGTTAAGTTCCGAATGAAGGTACGTATGGTCTCACCTTCCGAGATCTCTTCGTCGATTTCTGCCACACTGGCGGTGTACCGCTGGTAATAGTGTGCCAGCGATTCGTCGGGCCTCTGCACCACCTGGGTCAGGGACCTCACGCTCTTCAATAAACGTCTCCGACCCTGGTACTGCTGAATGAATCGGTCGTGCATATCTGCCCAGCAAGTGATGCAGCCTGGGGGCACACTAAAGAACCAGGTCAGGGCCCTTTCTCCAAGTGTGTTCGGGAACAGCGTACACACTATATCTTCACTCGGGGCTCTTCCCAGACACGCCATAAGGTGTTTCTGGACATGGCGAACCGGATCTCCTTCGCCATCGTATTCCTTTATCGTGGGGATGCCTAGCCCAGGCGGGGCTAGGGTGTCGATGAGTCGGGGAACGAAGGGATGAGTGGATCGATCCCTTAGCTCCGACACTAGCGGCTTCTGTTCTCCCATGCAGATGTTCACGATCTTTACCACCTGGTCGGGAGTGATGGGACCATTCAAGGGAATGGTCTTGTGATGTACTGGTCCTGGTCCATCAACCACGAACCTCTCCGGCTGACCGGTCGCCCTACTTCTGTCCTGGCCTCGGGGCGGGACTTCCTGTGCGTTCCGACCCTCTGTTGGTGGGGCCACTTCCTCCAACGGGGGCATCTCCTCCTGCCTCCTCGCAGCCTCTCTCCGATCCAAGAGAGCCTCCACGGCTGCCAGAAACATGGGCATGGCTTCCGCCACGGCCCTTGTCAAGTCTGTAGCTGGGGGAGCCTCCTGCCCCCTATTGCCCTGGTGCTGAGGAGCAATATCTTTGGGATCTCCATTGTGCCCCCCTGTCTGGGAGAGCTCAGCCGGGGGATGGTTCTGGTTTTCTTCCTGTTCTGGTACTGAATCCAGATTTGTTGCAGCGGGGTGACGGGAACCACCGGATTGTCCCTGTCTTCTGTGCTTGCCAGCCGCCATCGATCGAGTAGAAGGCATATCAGCTTTTTGTTTGACTCCCACAGACGGCGCCAATGTTGGATCACGGTGGAACTCCGGTACGGACTTTGACGGCAATCCTAGCTCCTTTGCTCCACGCAATCCTGCAAGAGGGGATAGACCGGGCGGTGACCCAGAATCCCTCTCCGATGCTTAAATGAGTGCCCAATACGAACTGGCAAGCAATAATCTCAGAGTATGTACTTCAACGTAAAAGTTCTGAGGTCACCTCTTGCCTTTTTATACGCGAAGAGATGCCTCAGGTACCTGGTGAACCGTTGGGGGTGGTTAGCCCGTATCCCGCGTATCTCGGATGTGATCTCGCTTATCTCGGCCACGCCCCGCGTATCTCGGCCACGCTCCGTGTATCTTAACCACGTTCCGCGCATCTCGGCCACGCCCCGCGTATCCTGGCCTTATCCTCTGGTAACGAGTCCCAACTCCCGTCGGAGACTCCAGAGTTATCTCGTTGTGTCACCGCTCGGGGCCCCTCGTCATCGTGACAGGGCCAATCATTCTTAGGGATTCATCATCGGGGCCTACTTAAAGGCTTCTCATCAGGAGCTTCCAGCTCATGTGTCGGAACCGACTCTGTCAGGACTTTTCATCATCGGGACTCCCTTCGTCGGGACCCTTCTCCTAGGTCATCTTGACCTTCATTTTGGGCCTGGTGGGCCTGTCTGCCGTTTCCTCATCGTTAAAGGGCCTGACGGCTGTAGTCGAACCCATCACAAAGTTATTGGTGGACGAGTATTCCATAGTGATAATATTGTCTACCACCACAAATTTAGCATTAATTATTTCATATCAATGTGTTTTGGTCCTACTATGGTACTTCGGATTCTTAACTGCCGCAATGGCTGCTTGACTGTCAGATAAGACTTTCACAGGTTTATTCTTGACATCGCCACCAAGCAGCGCAGTTAGAAGCCCTTTAAGCCAGACCGCTTTCTGTGCATTCTTAGAGAGAGCTACGAATTCCTATTTCATTGTGCATAACGCGACTTAGGTTTTATTCTTGCTCATCCATGAAATGGCGGCATTAGGAAGGAGGAATGTTCCTCCCGTGGTGGACTTACGATCATCTGGATTGCCACCACGGTCGGCGTCAATGTAATCGGTCAATTCTAACTTCCTGCCCTCATAGCACAGTTCGTAGTCGGCAGTACCTTTTCAGATAACGAGATCCTCGTTTTAATAGTCTTTAAATGTTGATGACCAGGATATGATAGGAAACGTGCTACTAGGCCTATGGCGTAACAGATATCCGGACGGGTGCAATACATGGCGTATAACAAACTACCGACCACGCTAAAACATCCTGCACCCTTTATCTGTTCACACTGTGCCAGGTTCTTGGGGGCCGTCACGTTCTGATAGTGCGCACCCAAATAACATTGGCGTTTCCACGGATTTTGGCATCCTTTAATCTGAATCCTTTTCAACAACTTGTTGATATAGGCTTCTTGAGACAGACACAATTTCCGGGTAGCCCGATCTCTAGCAATTTTAATGCCCAAGATGTACGTGCCCTCTCACTTGTCTTTCATCTCAAATACAGATGCCAACCAGGACTTTGACTTATTCAACAATCTCATGTCGTTTACATCAATAAGTATGTCATTCACGCATAAGGTTAAGATGACATACTTAGACCCGGATGTCTTATAGTACACGCACGGATCCTCATGAAAATTCACAAATCCATTTCCTACAATTTCCTCATGGAATTTGCGGTACCATTGCCGAGACGACCGTTCAAGACCGTAGATGGACCTATGGAGTTTACAAAATTTTACGTTCGTTACCAGGAGTAATAAAACCATCTGGTTGCTCCATGTAGATCTCTTCCTCCAAGTTTCTGAGGATGAATGCGGTCTTTATACTCATTTGGTGAGGTTCGTAATCGAAACCTGCAACCAGGACCATGAATGGCCCTGCACCGCGGTTTTAGGTGATTTCTCTCATTTATTATTTTCTTCCATTTCTCCACTTGAGGTCTTTCCAATGTATGTCGATAAAGTGAGGTTATCACTCTTTTAGATGGGATACTTCTTTGGAGAAACTCGATGCCTTTGACTTTCGTCTAGGCTTGATTATCCCGTCTTTGAGTCTTAATGTCTCTCCCACTTGGAAAAATGCCTCTTATCGGAGCATTTCTTTCAATTGGGATCAATTCTCCCACTCGAGATGACGCTTCTCATCGGAGCATCACATCTATTGGGTACAAGAGGAGTGCTTTAACCATAATCGACAACTTTCCTTGAACGACTTCTTGGTCTTAGAATTTTACTTCCAAGATTAATTCCTTGATCACTAGGATCTGGAACCAAGTTTGTCAATTCACTCCTACTGGGAACAATGGGTAGTATATGTAGTTGTAGTATCCTCGATTAGAATTACGATAATTAGATTCTACTTGATTCGTCCAAACAGCAACAGTGTTTATTTGTGGTAGGTGTTTAGACCTCACACTGTATTTATAATGAAAATTTTCCCATTATCATTTACCATGTCATTCACTTGAGTTGCTAGTTCAAATCTCTCCCACTCAAATTAAGTGGGACATGATGTCAGTAATATCCTCTTCAGTCTTATCAAGCCTCATTATTCTGAACTGTCAATGCATCGGAAATTTCATCCTCAAGTATGTAATGTAATATGTTCGACCACGATACCATGTCTTTAAGCTGTAAACATGTATTTTCAAAGAGTAGTAACATACTCTTGTCCCAAATACGTGTTTAATGCGCAAATTTATGCCGCATGATGATATGAGTAGCTCATTATCATTGTTCAGCTTTTATGGCTACTTGTCTTATCGATTACAATGGAACATAGTTTTACATTAATGTGAACAATTTTCTCATCATCCCATAGGGGACGAGTGACGAAATGACTACAACATTTATGTTTTCAAACTATGCCTATAGAAGTTTGTCATTTGGTTTGAATGCTTAGCCTAATTTATCGTTCAAGGCATATGGAAGGAAAATCGTTTAACCGACTTAATCCTTCTTCTTCTGCTAACTTATTTCAGAGATTTTATCCCATCTCCGAACTGAGTGTTTCAGGTTTTCACCTTATGTGCTAGTTGATACTTTTACAAGGTCGCAGTAGCTTTCGAAGCCTGCTTTCTACCGATGCAAATGTTATCAATAAGTTATTTCCGAAGGAATGCAAACGAAAATTCAGCACAGCATCATTTTAAGCACTTCTACATTAAACTCATACTTTGAAACGACGTTCCTCTTTCAAGGTCAACTTGCGCGAGGCGCAGCTTACCCTAGTTTAACCTTTGTTTAAATTGTTTCATTTCTGAATTTAATACAATTTAATCCAATCGATTTCGCACATGATTATCATTACAGTTTATTTCTTTAAATGGATTAATAATAATAAAGAAAGATATAAGCAATATACTTATAAGCAATGCATCAAATAGCTAATTAAAAGGATCGAAAAGCTTGAGAAACGGTAATTAATACTTTCTCTGAGCATGGTTACATGCTCAAAATAAAATTTTTCTTGTATTCAAGGAACATGATTAAGTATCCTTTAAATTGAAGAATTTAGAAGAGGTTTATTAAGCAAAAAAAATAAAGATAAAGTCTTTCATTCAATCTTTATATCTTCGGGGCAAGTTCCTCAGGTTTGTGCTTGTTCTCCTTCTCGGTTCTGTAATCCAAAAGAATGAATTGAATTACTCTCGAGTAAGAGGAGTCCTAGAAGAACTTATGAGTTTATCATTATTCTTCAGCACGTACCTTGGGATGATTGGTATAGGCATTAGCAAGGTGTCCTTTCAAGCCACACCTAAAACACGTTCGAGTTTCCTTTTTACATGTCTGTTTTGCTTTGCCTTTCTTACCACCGAAGTGCTTTCGCTTAAAATTCTTTTGAGGTTTCGGAGCTAGAGGCTTATCAGCCTTGACCTGGAGATTCTTTCCCTTCCTGTTGCGCTTACCCTTTTGCTCAGCTGGAAATGAGGATGCGATATGCATTTCTGCCATAGGCTTTTCAGCCTTCAGACGATCCTCTTCTAGCTTGAGATAAACTCGCACTTTCTCGAGGTTATCGAGTTGAGTGGCATGGGTAAGGTGCATTTTCATGCTACTCCAAGAGTCAAGTAAGGATCGGATCACACATTAGACTTTCTATTTGTTTCGTCCGAACCCGCTTGATGTAACGGACTCGACGAATCTTTAATTTGTTCGCTGTGTTTGGTCCTTCAACTTCATGCTTTTCGTCCGGACCTGCACACAGGGGCAGTAACCAGCACGGAGGGCGGGGGGGGGGGGGGGGGGGGTGGTGCCGGTTGATCCCTCTCCGATGCTAAAATGAGAATTCTAGAGAGAGAAAGCTAGAGAGAAGTCAGAGCTCTTAAGCCAATCTTTAGTGAATGTAAAGTGAAAAAGGATGGCCTAGGTTTCCTATTTATAAGCAACCTTAGAACTGATCCCGGTTTTTGTGCGGTTCTACGCCGTTTTAAAGGAAAGTGTGAACCGTCGTCTTGTTTGATCAAGGTTGGCTATTAGAAAACTCTAACTTGGTGTGAAGACACAAATGGAATACGCGCGCTGCAGACGACGACTCATGTCACGTCGGGTTCGGACGATCCTGGCGCGATCTGGGTCGTCTAGGGCAATCCGGAGGTCCGGTCTGGACGCGTGTGTCGCGCGTCCGGACCGTTTTGATCCTCGGGAGCGTATTTTGTCGGTTTATGTGATTTTGACGTGTTTGCGAAGTCTGGAATGTAAATACGAACCCGAATTGGGCATATATCCATCACTTTCCCCCGAGTCAAGTAATGGCTTGAACCTTACTTGACTCTATTTTAAGATAGGATACGTGTCCAATTTGGGCCCGATGCTGACCTCAGGCGATGGTCTATTGTCGGTTGGGCACGCGGGCCTTGATCGCCTAACTTTATTTTTCTTAGCGAGTATTTGATATCTCCTGACAGGGTTAGTGTAACAGATACGCGTATATACAACAGACATATGTGACGAGTTGTAAATATATATATAATCATGCTCACGGATGTTGACATGCATAAGAATGTATCTGTCAAGAATATGTTAACCATGGATGTACCCGACACGCGCGTGACGGGTGCGGTAATAAGGATGTACATGATGCAATGACGTGTTATTGATAATAAATCACGCAATCAATTATGTGATGATGAAAACATGGATCATGACTTGAGATAAATAAATCATGGATATATAGCATACGAGCATGATTGCACATGTCGAGTCTAAAAATGACGTGTGTTGTAACAAGGATGTAAAGACACTTAGTCATGCCACTAGGGACTTGTAAAAAATAGAGAGGGATCAAGGGTTACCCATAGGTACAAACACCATTAGTGGAAATGAGGGAGAGTATTCATTAATCAAGTCTCCCCACTTAGTAGTTTTTAGGATCTCTCTCATTTGTGAAGGAGAAGAAACCTTGGTGTAGCAAACTTTGGTGCTAAATCACATTGGTTGGCCACATTTAATCACCATCACGGCGACGGGATAATGATGAGGAGTTACGGCGGCATAAGGGCAGCTCGTGGTGGCTGGGGCGGCGCGTGGCATCCACGGCGGTGTCGCGTGGAATTTTCCGGCGGCCTTTGGTGGTAGTTTTCGCGGTGGTTCGATCGTCTTGAGGTGGTGAGTTCTATTTTGGGTATGGCTAAACCATTTGTAACCTTGTTTGGATCCAATTTGATCTTGATTGTCTCTTGAAATTGTTTACTCTACCATGCCCACAAGGTGTTTGATAAAATTCCTACAAGAGGTTAGTTCTACAAATCGGCCAAAATTTTGGCTGAGTGCTGAAAATTTGTAAACATGATTGTAAGTAGTAATACTCCCCTCATGTACGGTGGTCATTGTCGACATGTTGCACCATGATGTAGATAGCGTTCGAACATGCTTGATGTTGATTGTTGATAATTGATAATTGATCATTGTTATCTCCTTCATGATAAAACACTCAGAGAATATTTATTGATGGTTGATGTTCACTACTTGACATTCATCGTCTGTCTTCTGTCGACTGTCGCCTGATACCATAGCAAAACACTTAGAAAATATTTCTTGATTGTTGACGCTTGCTATATGACGTCTGCCATCATGGAGAAATACTTGGAAAATATTTCTTGATTGTTGATGCTTGCTATCTGACATGTCTCGTGTGTCATGTGTCGACTGCTGACATGGTGGAACACTTATAAAATATTCCTTGGTAGTCGACACTTGTTATATGTTGACTGTTGACATAGTGGAACACTTAGAAAATATTCCTTAATAGTCGACGCTTGTTATCAGTCAACTGCTGACATAGTTGAACACTTAGAAAATATTCCTTGATAGTCGACGCTTGTTATCAGTCGACTGCTGACATAGTGGAACACTTAGAAAATATTCCTTGATAGTCGACGCTTGTTATCAGTCGACTGCTGACATAATGGAACACTTAGAAAATATTCCTTGATGGTCGATGCTTTTATCAGTCGATTGCTAACATGGTGGAACACTTAGAATTTCCCAAACATGCTAAGGCATATATTGTAGTCATTAAGCAATGGTGTAGCTTTATGTAAACGCGTCGCTTGTCATGTACGTGCTTGATGCGCGTGCAGTTAGCGCGTGTGTTGTAACCACTTGAACACTTAGATTTTTCCTTATATGCCAATATACATGTTTTAGACATGCATTAATTAGAAGATACATGCAAGTATAAATGTTAGTGCCATAATCATATTCACACTTGTTACCTTAAGCAAATGTATAGTATCATGTAGACGTGCGTAGATCACGTAATGTACGTAAATGTCGGGACAAGGCCCATGTCAACATAGAGTTTCCCCCCCAGGGGGATGTTCGCTATGTGATGTATAGAGACTAACAAGTCTATAGGTATGTAGTTATCTCCATCAGAAGAGTGTTCTTTGCTTGGTGCTTGCATTGATGACTGTCACGTATACACGCGCTGATCAAGTTGTTGTTCATCCTTGTAAGTTGAGTTGTCAAAGCGTATCTTCCAGAGTACACATCCAGACTTAGCTGATAATGCAGACATAGGGTGTCGCACAAGCATACGGGAAATTTGGCGATACACGGACGTGATAGACACTTCGAGACGCGCGGATATGATAGCCGTTTGGAGACGTGTGGACATGATAGCCGCTTGGAGACGTGTGGACATGATAGCCGCTTAAAGATGCGCATACATGATAGCCGCTTAATCTTGAAGTAGTAGATCTCACACTGGTATGTCGACACGTGCGTACGCGTCCTCGCGATCATGGCAGTTACACTTAGTAAGTTCAAAGGGCTGGGAAAGAAGAGTCGTCGACCTTTCTGAATCGTCTTAATGAATAGGGATGAAAGGTCGACGACAACTTATGAAAAAGTCGACTTCCAAAGTATGACTGCCCGCCACTAGGAGAAACCTTCATTCGAAGGTAAAGACAAGTGGCGACATGCTTATCATTATTATCAGAAGAAAACTTCCTTCGAAGGTAAAGACAGGCGGCGAACTTCTTATCATTATTATAAGAAGAAACCTTCCTTCGAAGGTAAGGACAGGCGGCGACCTGCTTATCATTATTATCAGAAGAAACCTTCCTTCGAAGGTAAAGACAGGTAGCGACCTGCTGGTCACTATCATCAGAAGAAACCTTCATTCGAAGGTAAAGATGAGGTGGCGACCTGCTTGTCACCTGCTTGACCGACTCTGAAGAGAAACCCCCCAAGGAGGGTAACCGCCATATAAAGTCGGTAACTTATCGCTATAAATAGAGACTATTTCTATTTACTTCATTACATTCAGTTAGTTCTAAATACGTTCTTATATTATTACTCTCAAATCCATTACTGACTTAAGCTTCGGAGTGGAATCAGGGGCCATCCCCATCCCTTTTTCAGGTTCTCGCCCCACATAACCTCTTAGAGGAAAACTTAGCATTCGAGAGAGCTAAGTCCGAGGCGATACTTGGAAGTCCATTTCCCGAAGTTCAAGGCCACGTCATTTTGATCCCAACATTTGGCGCCGTCTGTGAGAACTCCGATCAAGAAGTCGTGACCTCTAGAGAAGGAACAAGATGTCCGACCTCCCGGTGGAAGGAAATAATCCCCCAGCGGATCCTACCACCTCGAAGCCAATCACCAGAGATGATCCGTCCATTCCACAAGCTAATGGCGGAGGTAATTATGGAAATATCAGTCATTCCAAGTCATGACCAAATCTAGAAGAAGTAAGGACAGTCCCCCCGGCTGTCCCCCAAGAAGTATTGGCGGCCTTCATAACCTTTTGGAATCAAGCCCAGGCGGGCACCATCCCCGAAAAGGCACCCGCTCAAGAAACTTTCCAGAAGGAGGAGGTGGCGTCCAGCGTAAAAATCCAGGAGAAAGAACCCCCGGAGAAAGAAATTCCTAAGACTCCTGAAGGAGAAATGGCGAGCAAAGAACCTGTCCTATTCACTATGGGACATGTGGAAGAGTTGTTAGAGAAAAAGAGAAGGGGGACGAACGATTTGCTAATTTTTCGCGATCATACCTCCCATCCTTTCTCTAAAAGGTTGTTCAACACTCGAGTTCCTCCGTAAGTCTTTTCGAGGAACATTGACGACTACACAGGCGAAGGAGATCCTGTTCGCCACATCAACGCCCATAACTTTTCCCTCCTGGGAAGAGGGGCAACTCCGGATCACTATGCGTCCACTTGGTTCTATGGCCTCCCCGACAACTCGATCGATTCATGGGAGGAACTGAAGGCTAAATTCATCGAAGGCCATATAGGCCAAAGACAGCGCCTGAAGAGTATGGATTTCCTAGATAAAATTGAACAAGGTTCTAATGAAACCTTGGCCAATTATTACACTAGGTTCCATAAGATACTCCAACAGTTAAATGAAGACGCCACGGATGGCGAGTTGATCAGGACCTTCTGGAGAGGTCTTAGGACGCAGAGCCAAGCTCTGAAGGACAACATGGTGATGGAGCCGGTGAGAAAGATCGATGCCCTCGCCACGAAGGTGAAGAAGTACATAGATCTGGAAAGATCACACGAGAAGTCGCCTCGAGAAATCAAGCGCCTAGTCGTGCCAACAAAAACCGAAGAAGGCTCCGCTTCTCGACCACCTAGGAGGGAAGAAAGACGAGAGGGAAACTTCCGACCCGGAAACCGTCCCGGAATGAGAAATCCTAACCCCTATCCAGAAAAGTTTACTCCTCTCACACACAATATATCAGTTGTGCTCCAGGAGATGGAAAAACTTAAGCTGGATGATCCTCCCCTGGTTAAAAAGGGACCGATGGGATCTCAGATGAACGATTATTGTCGATATCATCGGATTCAGGGACACGACACTAACGAATGTGTCGCCTTGAAACATGGCATCGAGGCTTTAATCTGAAGGGGCAAATTACTCAAGTTCGTCGACAAACCTTCCAAGGCTCTAAAACGGAGTCGAAGCCCCAGAAGAAATTCTCGATCTCCCCCTCATGACAACCCACCCCAAGAGGGACAATCAACGTCATTACTGGAGGATTCGCCTCAGGAGGTGAAACCAGCACTGCTCGAGAAGCTTATGCCACCCAGATCTCACAAGGTAGAGATAAAGGGAACGCGCCAGAAGAAGTCGACCCAGTGGTTATAAGTTTCACCACCGACGACCTTATAATGGTCACCCAACCGCATGACGACGCTTTGGTCATCACTGCTACTTTGGCAGATTACGAGGTCAAGAGAATTCTAATCGACAGTGGAAGCTCGACCGATATAATTTTTTACGAAGCTTTCCAGAGTCTGGGATTAACACAGAGGGATCTCCTGAAGGTCGACTTTCCTCTCATAGGATTTGCCGGAAGGACCACCTATCCAATGGGCGCTATCAAACTCCCAATGGTTCTGGGAAAAGAGAATACGACTCTAACCGTAGATGTGCTCTTCGTAGTCGTCGACGCCGCCTCAGCATACAATGCCAATATTGGAAGAACGACTCTTAATCCTCACCGGATAATCCCCTCAACAGCTCATGAAGTAATGAAATTCCCGACACCGCACATGATAGGGGAAGTGAGAGGCGATCAAACTGCATCTCGACGATGTAACGTCAGTTCGATGAGACGTCGGAACCAGAGAGAAGTCATAGAAACGGTGCCCTATTATTAAGAAAATAATTTCGCTTATTTTTAAGGCTAATGTTTGCTCTATGATGCTTTTTCTTTGTAAGATTCAGGACGGATAAATTTAAAAGGCCCTCCCTTTTTCAAGATATCCGAGCTTTTCTTTCTAGGCGACCAGCACTCAAAAAAAAAAAAAAAAAAAAACTGACTAGCAACAATCTGATATCATCTAAATCACTCAGATTAGTCGAGGCGGTGTCGAAAAATTACGAAGAACTCAAGAGTCGATCATCAAAACGTCTGATATCCACTAATTCACTCAGACGGATCGACTACTTGCAGTGCAGAAGAACTCAAGAGTCGATCATCAAAACATCTGATATCCAATAAATCACACAGACAGATCGACTACTTGCAGTGCAGAAGAACTCAAGATTCGATCATCAAAACATCTGATATCAGTCAAATCACTCAGATGGATCGACTACTTGCACTGCAGAAGAACTCAAGAGTCGATCATCAAAACGTCTGATATCCACTAAATCACTCAGACGGATCGACTACTTGCAGTGCAGAAGAACTCAAGAGTTGATCATCAAAACGTCTGATATCCACTAAATCACTCAGACGGATCGACTACTTGTAGTGCAGAAGAACTCAAGAGTCGATCATCAAACATCTGATATCAGTTAAATCATTCAGATGGATCGACTACTTGCAGTGCAGAAGAACTCAAGAATCGATCATCAAAACGTCTGATATCCACTAAATCACTCAAACGGATCGACAACTTGCAGTGCAGAAGAACTCAAGAGTCGATCATCAAAACATCTGATATCCACTAAATCACTCAAACGGATCGACTACTTGCAGTGCAGAAGAACTCAAGAGTCGATCATCAAAACATCTGATATCAGTCAAATCACTCAGATGGATCGACTACTTGCAGTGCAGAAGAACTCAAGAGTCGATCATCAAAACGTCTGATATCCACTAAATCACTCAGACGGATCGACTACTTGCAGTACAAAAGAACTTGAGGATCGCTAACGGCCTGATATCCACTAAATCACTCAGACGGATTGATTACTTAAAGTTCTTAAAGACTGATCTTCTCAAAGTTCGATTGTTTAGAATTTCGATATCTATTCTAAAATCGAGCATGTTCAATGAGCAACAATCTTTGGTATGTTTATTGGGAATGATTAGACTTTCTAAAAAAGATCTAATACTACTTTAAGTTTGGCGGAAAGTGCAAAAGGGTAATAAAGGAACGAATGAGCAAAGATCGTCAAAGACGGATAAAACCTCCCTTCTTTCATTAAACAAACAAAAGTTTACATTGAGTCGGGAAGGAAATTAAAACATCTATACAAGCTTCCTCCTCCTCTCCCTAGCCCTAGCCTTCTCCACCAAATACCCTCGAAGAGCCTCCACCTTCGAGAAGTCGAAATTAGGGTCTATAGCCCTAATATCCTTCACCACTGAGGCAAAGGTCGAGAGAAGCATCTGTCCGCAAGTCATGGCAGCATCATTCTGGTACGCCTCACTAGCTTTATAGCTAGCAGTGACCTCAGAATCAGATCTCTTGTGCTTCTCCACCTCCGCCTTCAGCATGGCGATCTCCTCTTGACAAGAAACCACCTTGGTTCGAAAAATCTTCAGAAAAGCAGCCGAATCCCGATAAGCCTCGCTGAAAACCGCCGAAAGAGTCATAAAACCCTCAAGGCATCTCTGCAAGAGGAGAGCTCTTCGGTCGTAATCGTCAAGGTGGCAGTCAGGCGAGTGAGCTCCTCTTCAAAATGAGCAACCTCTCTTCGAAGATGTTGCCCCACCTCCACCTCCAACTCTATAGAGGCAAGTTTCCCCCTCAGGAGAGAAACTTCCTCATTCAAGTCGAGGATCAATTGACCAACCTGGAGGAAGTCGCGGGTGGCCTGAAAAAGAACAAACGGGTTCAGTATGAAATTATACCAAAAAGATAACAGCAGGAAAAAACGTCGAAAACCCTTACCTTGGCTTGCCGATGCAGGATTTTTTGAGTAGCCTCATCCGCACAATCAATTGGCAAGCGGGGGCGATCTTGGGGGGGGGGGGGGGGACGGAGGCGTTGCCAGGTGGAGAGCCAACTCTTTATTGGCAATGGAGTGGCCCTCCTTCAGTTGGTACCCCTTCAAAGAGGCGAGTGGATCCCAGTCGACATCCCCCCTTAAGGAGTCGGGGGCAGAATGGAGCATCCTCCAAGCAAAACGAGGACCCTCAAACCTCAAGCCTGTCATGGCTTGCGAAGTAGAAGGCTCCATAGGAGCCTTACCCTTTGAATCATCTCCTGCAAAAGAAAAATGTTAAAGAGATTTTATAAGCCTTAAGAAAAGATCGACGAAGAATGAGATTCTATACCTTTGGAGGAAGAAGGGCCAGTAAGAATAGGAGTGACTGTAGGAACAGTCTCCTGAAATTCGGAAATGGGGGTGGCAACGGTGACCCTCGCCTTCTTGGAAGATTTGGCGTTTCCCTTCTTGGCAGGCCTCTTAATCCTTCCTTGAGGGGTCCTTACTTCCTCTGCAGCTTCAGTTGCCTCCCCCGCCTCAGCAGAATCTACAACGGTATCAAGAGAAGACCCCTCCAAAACAGGCTGAGCCTCATGGAAGTCAATAGGTTCAGGGGCGATCTCCGCGGCCGCTGCTACCGGATCCTCGGCAAGAGGCACTCCTGTCGCCGCCTGAGCATCACAAAGATGCTTAAAAAGACCTACAGAAAGCAGAAAGAAGATTCAAAAGGCGACTATGAAATGAAAGAAGAAATTACCCATATTAGAGAAGGATCCTCAAGTCGTAGACGGATCGAGGCATGGATGAGGGCCTCCTCTGTGGTGTCAACCACAGACTTCCAGGGAACAAAGTCGGGAGAGGTAACTATAGCGTGAATTTTTCCAAGAGTGACAAGCTCCTCCAGGGTCAACCCCCGTAGAGTCGGGGCAGAATCAGGACCAAGTGAGGGAATTAAAGGCCAGGAGACGCCTTCTCGACAGAAGAAGTAGTAATGCTTCCAGTTGGCATTATAAGATCTAAGATTGGTCACCAACTCTGTGGCTGACTCCCAAGAATACTCGCCATCAGTAGGCCATCGACTATTGAAGCTACAAACAAGCTCCCGACTCTTTCGCAATTGGTAAAAGCACCGAAAAATTCGTAAAGAATACGTTCATTGGTTGACGTCGCACAAGCAACGAAAACCCACCCAGAAACGGATAGCATTCTCCGCCAGTTGGCAAGGATGAATGCGATAATGCTCGCAGAGCTCTTTCAAATCATCACAGAAAGGGAATCAGAGTCCCGCCTCGAGCTGACCTAGATACACCGGGACCTCTCCCTCTCTAGGTCGATATTTTTCCCCAACGGGACCGGCGTATCTAGGGTTCTCGGCGTCGCTCAGATTGCCTAAAGTCATGGCTTTTATGAAGCCATGACAAGTTAATTTGTTCTTTTTGGGAGAAGGAAAGGAAGGGATAAACCCTTGAGAACTACCTGAGGGAATTTGAGCAGCCATGGGAGTTTTAGAGAGAGACTGGAGAAAAGAAGCTTCTTTTTCAGGATCAGAAGGGCCGTCAGTGGCGACTCCAACTGAAATACTCTTTTCAAGAGTACACGGTCGAGGAGAATTGGGATTAATGAAAAAAAAAAACGCTGTATTTGTTCGCCAGGATGAGAGAAGAAACAAGAGAAGAGGTAAAAAAATGAAAGTGGAAGCCCTATTTATACTGAAGAGCTCAGTCGCTTGGGTAACTTCCCAACGAAGCCTTCCTGAGGTCAGCCATCCATTGGTGCCTTCACTGACAACAAGACCGTTGCCCTGCACCTGTCAATAGACTAGCGAGGTGACTCTCCAACTCTCCAAGGAGCTCTCAACGGTCAGAATTACTGAGCCAAAGTCTTGTTCCTAACCTAAAGTCTCTTCAACTCTTGTGAACCCAAGAGTTCTATCGGCTAACAGAGTATTCTCGCCAAGGATCAGAGGTAATACTCAACTCAAGACCTCCCCTTTATAAATAAAGTTGACGACTTAAGTCTCGGGGGCAAGTGTTGGGTTATGATTGATTAAACTCGTCATCAAGCACAAGAGTCGAGTACGTTCAAAGGGCAGGGAAAGAAGAGTCGTCGACCTTTCTGACTCGTCTTAACGAGATAGGGATGAAAGGTCGACGTCAAGGTATGAAATAGTCGACTTCCAAAATATGACTGCCCGCCACTAGGAGAAACCTTCCTTCGAAGGTAAAGACAGGTGGCGACCTTCTTATCATTATTATCAGAAGAAACCTTCCTTCGAAGGTAAAGACAGGTGGTGACCTGCTTATCATTATTATCAGAAGAAACCTTCCTTCGAAGGTAAGGACAGGTGGCGACCTGCTTATCATTATTATCAGAAGTAACCTTCCTTCGAAGGTAAAGACAGGTGGCAACCTGCTGGTCACTATCATCAGAAGAAACCTTCCTTCGAAGGTAAAGATGAGGTGGCGACCTGCTTTTCACCTGCTTGACCGACTCTGAAGAGAAACCCCCCAAGGAGGGTAACCGCCATATAAAGTCGGTAACTTACCCCTATAAATAGGGACTATTTCTATTTACTTCATTACATTCAGTCAGTTCAAAATACGTTCTTATATTATTACTCTCAAATCTATTACTGACTTAAGCTTCGGAGTGGAATCAGGGGCCATCCCCACCCTATTTCAGGTTCTCGCCCCACATAACCTCTTAGAGGAAAACTTAGCGTTCGAGAGAGCTAAGTCCGAGGCGATACTTGGAAGTCCGTTCCCCGAAGTTCAAGGCCACGTAATTTTGATCCCAACACCATGTTTGTTGGTACTATCTTTAGTTTCTGAACGGGAGGTGTTGCCTCCTCTCTCAATGCGTCGATGCACGCGTGTTCACTTGACGACTCCATACTTAGTTTGTGAACGATGTGTTGCCCTCCTCTTAGGGTGTTGATGCATGCGCGCTGCCCTTGGAAGTGATACTTTTTTCAGATCCTGGTTAGATAGTGATCTTCTTGCTTTTCTGAGTCCGAGTCGGAGTCGTCTTAGCGTCGTCATTGTAAACAATACTCTTACTTGATCAAGAATAAAGTGATCCGACTTCGAGATTCGTCCCTCAAGCAACTCCGAGTGATTTGAGTTTACTGCTAGTGGCGAGTCGTTGAAGGCTCTTTCCCACCACAAAGGGAAAGATGCTGAGGTTTGGACTCGCCCGTCTGCCCTTTCTGCCCCCTTGTCTAGGGACCGGATCTCGGCGGAGGAGCTGCTTGGAGCGAGAATATTGCTTATGTTGTTGATCTTCGATTACACTTGTTTCATCTATCATTCTTGTTCGCTTCTTTGATGGTAGTATTGCTGAGGGATTGCGCGCGTGTTGAAGGGTCCCGCGTATGCATGTTCGCTTTGCCCCCAAGCGCCTTGCTTGCTTTACTTTTGTGAGTATCATTGTTTACTCTTGTTATAAGTTGTTCGCGCGTTCTTCGATTCTCGTTCCTTGTTGAAAATGGAACTATTTGTAAATCGTGGTGGGTATTACCACTCTCTTCATCTTTGTATTTTTTTTCCAAGAAGCATAATGTTGTTTGATATGCAATGGCTGGAGCGAACAAGAAAGTTCACTGCTTGGATTCTAAGGTTGTTGGATTGAAGGCTTCTTCCTTTGTTTGATAGACTTGAGTTGTTGCTCTTGAATCCGAGATGACTATCCTTCACAAGAAGGTTGCTGATGATAGCGAGGTGTGCAATTATTCCGCGATGAAGTCTAGACTGTTGTTGTCGTCTTGATGTATGATTTATGCAAGGTGTGTATACTCTTGCCCCCATGCTTCCGTTTGGTAAACTTGGTATATTTGCTAAGTCTGCTACCGATCATGTAGCACCCTTGTGCACTCAAGGTGCGATTTGCACATCGTGCTATATTGTGTTTGTTGACGATGATGTTTGAATCCCAACTTGTATGATGTTAGCCCTTGTTTATATAGGCTTGGTATTGTGGAATTGTTCGCGACAATGGTAGAACCTTGAAACTCTTCATAGAGTGTGTGAATAGACATGTGGGTCCTGCAAGCATTGACTAATATATATGTATAGGTGTTAGTACCATAATTATATATGTACTGTTACTGAATAGTCGCACATAGCCATATTGGTTATGCATGTAGATGCCGCATAGGCGGGTATGTAAGGGTCGTATAGGCTATGAAGATGTTGTGTGGAGTATACCACTTGCATGTTGTACTAGGTTGACTGTGTTCGCTTTACCAAGCTTTGTACATAGTTGCTGTTCCCTATGTCTGGGTTGAGGTTACGCCGGGTTTTGTTCCCTGAACCTTTTATATATACGTTTGACGTTGTCGAATAGACCTGTCATGATCATAGTTGAAATGCATGATAACTCGTTAGTAGTATTTCATACCTTGCGTTACCATAGTCTCCTTATTGTAGTGGATATAACATCCGTAGTTGTGACCATAGGACGTACGTCGCTAAGTGTCATGAGTGCCAATCTTGTTTTAAATCCAATGGATGGCGTAATGACTAATGAGTTTATTGAGTACTTGCCGTGTTTATAGATAGTAACACGCAAGATCATGGGATAGTATTGCACTCGGCGCTGGCACTTGGTACGAGGGCACTTGACACTGGCACTTGGCATGTAGTAGAGTCGTCTTTGGCGAGGCAGGACAATAGTTTATACCATATCTTAGTTCCATTCTAAGGCGAAGTTGTGACAAGACGCTACTTGTTCTATACTATGCGTTTTTCCATCCGTCAGTTGGGCACATCCCGCGTGACGTTGTTGCAAAGCTTTCCATGGTTAGACTTGTACTTACTTTGCGATGCTACTGCGCCTCAACTTGGTTAACCCAAGGGGCGGAAAAGAGGTCGTATCAATACACCTTGTAGTTTTTACCGTCTCTTGAACCATTTCAAGGCGACGTTGTGGCAAGATGCTATTTGCTCTATACTATGCGTTTTTCCGTCTGTCGGTTGGGCACACCCCGTGTGACGTTGTTGCAGAGCTTTCCATGGTTAGACCCGTACTTACTTTGCGATGCTACTGCACCTCTCCATGGTTAGTCCAGAAGGGCTGCACAAGACCGCTTTAGAACGACTTGCAGTTTTTCCCGTCTCTTGGTACACTCCAAGGTGACGTTGTGGCAAGACACTACTTGCTGCATTTGGTGTGTTTTATTCCGTTATATGCTCACGAGCAAAATAGCGTTGTACAAGACTCGACTTGTAAGTTTTGTGAGTTTTTTAAACAGGGTGAGCTCCGCTAGCGTGTATCAACTCGCGATGGGGAATCATACTTTGTAATAGCATGGGGTTGCCCTCTATAGAGAGGATGTCGCGCCATGATGTATCTGTTGGATTACGGGGACGTAATACTACGGAATGCTAAGCGTGTACATGCAAGTAATCTAACTACGCAGCGGAATAGTGTACACATAAGTTTTAGCTTTCCAGCCCAAGAACGATGTGGTGAGAGTTCTGATCCTCCGGTCGGAACCACGTACAAGTTCTTCGCGAGAAGAAGTCTTACGCGGTGTAAGCTCCACAACAAAGCCTCTGATCAATTCCTCAACGGGGACAGAACCTCGGACTAAAATGTGCACCGAAATTATCAACTAAGGGGGTGAGAGGTTTCTGTCAAGTTCCTCGATGGAGGTACTTCTTATTAGATTGATGTGTAAACCCCTTAGGTGAGTCCCCTATATATAGGATTGGTGGAGTGGACAAAAGTCAACTCCAACCAATGTGGGACATTAGTTCGGCCGAACCATGCTATTAAAGGGGGAGGCCCAATTTTGGGCCTCCCATGTCAATTAGGGATTGGGTTGGGCCCAATTAGCCTAATGTGACAATTACCTAATTAACTTAGGTAATTTCCTTAGCATTAACGGGCTAACAATTACGGCGCCACGTGACCGTATGCTAACAGCTCCCACTCGCCGGAATGGGAGGGTGCGTGTTAATATATAGTTATCCAATAGCCACATAGGAATACTTCTCTAGGGCATCCGTACAAGTGTTCACAACCTTCAACTAATATCCGGTTGGTGTCCACCTAGTGAACACAAGATTCGGTGAATTATAGGTGAACTCGACCATCCCCATCGCTTATACCCTTAGTCTAACTCAACCGGTTTCCAAGACATGGTCACTTGGCCGTTTTCTTTGGCTCTTCGCTCGTACGCCGGGAAGCGAACATTGAGCCAGTCCTTAGTTGTAAGTTCTGAGTCTGAGAGGATACTTTGGATGTCTCTTCATAAGATATCCGGGATTAATCACACGCTCAAGGTGAAGAAGTATACGCCCTTTGAATCACTAGGATTCTAGCTAGCACAACTGAGCATGAACCCGTGGTCGAGCATGGCACGCGCAGTATGAAGCACGCGTCGATAGCACACCTGGACTAGCCAGGATTGGGATATGTCAATCATGTTATCGCAAAATCTCTCATCTGGCCCTAAATGTTATTTTAATGATGGTCTGGGTCCAATACGACGATGTACAAAATGAAGATTAAGTCATGCATTAAGCGTGACAAGGTTATCGTTTCGTTTAACTAGGTATATCCCCTGGTTCTTAGCCAATCTTGTTGTGGTAGAGGTGCTCATCTCCTTACAAGATGACCGTGCCTGTGTGATGAGGCATGGTTCAAATTCGACATAATTTTGGTGGAAGAGTTTTACCTCTTTCTACGACTTAGTTTATAGACCGTAAAATCCGATGTTATATATCTCATTAAGACGTCGATAGATCATATACTCAGTTTGCAATTCTTTTATTCAATCGAAATATTATTATTTCAAATGTCAAAATGTTATCGCTTATACAAGCCATTTATTTAAGCCCTATGAAATCCAAGCAGTTTTATGTGCTTTTCGAAAAATTTCTCTACGTAATGGCTTAGTTAATGTGTATGCGACCATATTGTCTGTGGACAAGTATTCTAAAGCGATTATATTGTCTTCCACAATTGATTTGGCATAATTGTATTTCACATCAATGTGTTTGGTCCTACTATGGTACTTTGGATTCTTAGCTGCTGCAATGGCTGCCTGACTGTCGGAGTATACCTTCACAGGTTTGCTCTTCTTGTCAGTGCCAATTAATGCAGTAAGAAGCCTTTTCAGCCAGACTGCTTCTTGTGCATTTTTAGAAAGGGCAACGAATTTTGATTCCATAGCGGAAAGCGCGACTCAAGATTGCTTCTTGCTTACCCATGATATGGCAGCATTAGCAAGGAGGAAAACTCCCCCTGTGGTGGACTTACGATCGTCCGGATCGCCACCGTGGTTGGCGTCACTATAACTAGTCAATTCAATTTGACTGCCCTTATAGCACATAACATAGTCGGCAGTACCTTTCAGATATCTTATAATTCGTTATACGGCCTTTAAATGTTGATAGCCAGGATCTGATTGGAATTTTGCTACTAGGCCCATAGCGTAACAGATGTCTGGCCGAGTACATAGCATGGCATACATTATACTTCCTACCATGCTTAGATACTCTGCATTCTTAATCTGTTTTAAGCTCCTGCTGGTTCTTCGGGCCATCATGCTTCGACAGCGCGCACCCGAACACAACCGGCGTATCCACAAGTTTGGCATCGAGCATTCTGAATCTTTTCAACAGTTTGTCGATATATGATTCTTGAGATAGACACAATCTCGGGCAATTTTAATGCCTAAGATGTACGTGGCCTCTCCCATGTCTTTCATCTCAAATGCTGACGCTAACCAGGACTTTGATTTGTTCTTGAAACTCACGTCGTTCGCAGCAATGAGTATGGCATCTACGTATAGTGTTATGATGACATACTTAGACCCGGAGGTCTTAGTGTATACGCAGGGATCCTTGTGAAGATTCACAAATCTGTTTCCGACGATTTCCTCGTGGAATCTGCGATACCATTGTCGAGACGACTGTTTAAGACCGTAAATGGACCCCTTGGGGTTTGAAAAATTTACGTTCTTTGCCGGGAGTAATAAAACCCTTAGGCTGCTCCATATAGATCTCTTCCTCCAGGTTTCCATGGAGGAATGCGGTCTTAACATCCATTTGATGCAAGCTCGAGATCGAGGCTTGCAATCATGGGCAAGGACGGCCCTGACTGTGGTGTAATGCACAGTCGGTGAGTTTGTGTCGTCAAAGTCCATTCCGTGAATTTGGGTATATCCTTTCGTAATCTTTTGAGTTTTAAACCACTCAACTTTCCATCATCAGTGAATTCAAAAATTTCACTTTCTAGTTCTGCGGTTAGCTGATTAATCAACTAAGGACCAAAACCGAATTTGTTCTTATTTAGGCATATTTCATCCTCCATTCCCTCGAGCTTCTTCCCTTGCTTTGCTGAACAGTCACTGATTCAAGAACGAATGTCAAGATGTTTAACACATCTTATTCGATGGGACACTTCTCGAGAGAAGTTCGTTGCCTTTGACTATGTCTAGGCTCGTTAATCCCATCTCTAGTCTGATCGTTACTCCCACTCAGAATAATGCTTCTTATCGGAGCATTACTCCCACTGGGAAGAATGGCAGTGCTTGAACTCTGATCAACAACTTTTCAGGATGACCTCTCGGTATCAGAATTTTACCTCCGAGATGTATTCCTTGATTACTAGGATTTGGAACCAAGTTGGTCGTTTTTCCCTCCCACTAGGAATGATGGGCAGTTGTATTAATTCATCGTTTTGATTATCAGGTCCGACTTCATTCGCATTTGTATTTAGTGATGATTATATGTGAGGGGGAGTGAGCCCTCTCACTGGATTTATTATGAAGACGTTTGTATCATCATATACCATATCAATCACTTATGCTGTATCAATTCTCCCGCTAAAAGTAAGTGGGACCTGATAATCTCCGTTAACAATTCATTGATTCGATCAGTACTATGTTTGTTCGTTCCGCAAAACATTGGAATTCTATCCTCAAATATTTATAATATGTCATGTTTGACCACAATACCATCAATCTAAGCTAATCTTAAACTTTTATTCTTTTAAGAGTAGACCGTAATCTTAATAAATACTTGTTTAGTGCGCAAATTAATGCTGCTAACGATAAGGTTTTACCCGTATCATTCTTTAGCTTTTATGGTAATGTGTCAACCGATTTTATTGGAACATAGAGTTACATTAATGTGAATCAACTTAATTTCATCCCGGAGGAGCAATTAATGTTGAACTTCATAATTATGTAACTTTGAACTATGTTGCTTGAAGTATTGAATAAAATGATTGCTATAGCCAAACTATTCGTTCAAGGCTTATAGTGGGAGAGTCGTTTTACTGACTTGTTCCTTTCGTTTGTTTAACTCACCCTGAGCCTTATTCACCTCAAGGGCTATGTATTTAAGCGTTCGGTTTAATGCCATAGTTGATGTGCTTACTAGATTGTAGTAGCTGTGAAGCATACTTATAATCTTAGTGGTTATCAATGAGTTATATTCAAAGGACTACAAACAAAAATTTAGCATTCATTAATATACTTCAGCATCCCCTCTCTCGAGGTGACATGCGCCACGCGCATACCAGTTTTAAACCGTGGTTTTGAAATCGTTTTAGTCTCCGAATTTTAAAATCAAATCGGTTTAACATACATATTATTTCGGGATACTTATCATTTACTCAACAAATAAGGATGCATTAGCAATGTGTTGAATAGTGTAAATAATAAGATAAAAATGAACGATGATGAATTCAATAATCTATTAAAGTATTAGCCAATACTTAGAAAATAATACGTTCCTCTATGGAACTTATTCAAGAGCATATTTAACAGAAATAAAAGTCAAGAAGTTTTAGAAAATTAAAGATAAAGAAATCTGTCATTCTATATTATTCTCCTGGGGCGTCCTCGATCAGGTCGTTGCTTCAGTTTCTTGGTTCTGTAATTCAAAAGAAAATGAATTACTCTCGAGTGTTAGAAGCGAAAGAGAATGAATGATTTTCATCATCTATTCTAATTACGTACCTTAGGATGATTGGTACAGGCATTAGCCAGGTGTCCTTTTACGCCACACCTGAAACACGTTCGAGTTTCCTCTTTACGTGTTTGTTTTGCTTGCCTTTTATTGCAACCAGTTTGTTTGCGTTTAAACTTCTTCTGGGATTTGTTTCCCACAAACTTCTCAGTTTTGTTCTAAGAACTTTTGCCCTTTCTCTTGCGCTTCCCCTTTTGTTCGGCTGGCTCAGAGGATGCAATATGCATTTTAGATATGGACTTTTCAGCCCTAAGTCTATCCTCTTCCAGCTCAAGATGAACTTGCACCTTCTCCAGGGTATCGAGATGGTTGGCATGGGTAAGGCTCATTTTCATGATATTCCAAGAGTCGGGCAAAGAGCGAATCATGTAGTTGATTTGTTGTTCCTCGGACAGGTTTTCACCTGCTTCCTTGAGTTCACCGATCAAGTTACACACATGCATAACGTGATCCTTCATCGTATGCTTGGGATTCATCTTATAGGAATCAAAAGCGGTGTTTAACGATCGCTTTTGGGCTATGGTGTAAATAGAAAATGTTGCCTTAAGACCATCCCAGAGGTCTTTGCCAATTCCCAAATGATCAAACCTATTGAGAATCTTATCTTCCAGCATAGATTACAAGGTGGAACGAACATCATGATCCTTGACATCCCATTCATCATAGAATGCCTTTTGCTCTTCCGTGAGGTATCCCTCAGGCCTAGTTTGTTTTGTGGTCAAATGTTCCAGACCTCTTATTTCAGAGATTATCATCTTAACTCGTTTATTCTATATCTTATAATTACTACTATTCAACCTTATTCCCTTATTTAACCGGGAGATTACATTGCTAGTGGCAGCCATCGATTCTAACACATAGTTATGCTAAGTTAGGAAGACAACAACATTTCGACAGAATTGCAAACATCGGATTATCTATTAAGATGGAATACGACGAATAGTGATCCTTCAGTCACTAAACCAAACCGACCGTCAGTAAACCGAGGGAAGGGGGTGTCGTGAAAGAGTTCACACTATCGTCGTCTTCAATCCAGTAGATCAGTCTTTTGAAAACGGTTATTATATTGCAAATTACCGGAACGGGAATTTTCAAACAAGTATACCCGATCTTGGCTTTCCCAAGGCCCTTATAATTTTAAAATGAATTATCTGATAATTTACACATGCATAATACTATATTACGCCATAAACATCGAACAAACCAAACCTGCTTACGCGTCATGCGTCTAATGTTCTTAGCATATATAATTCTGCGTAAAGTAAATTATCACATGCTTTTATCCTTGAACATCCTAGCATACGTGTCAAAACATGCAACATCCGCACAAATCATGCATAAATGGCGACTGGAATTTTCAGTTTTAAAAACGCTTTGAAAATATTAGGGGCTATTTTGCAATTCATGTTTACAATTAATCATGCAAAATTTCTAGACATGGATTCTAGACACTTTCAATCAGCATAGCATGTCTATCCTATTGCGCAATACATATATTTAAATTAAATCCTAGAGCTCAATGCTCGCAATTAATATCCAGCTAGCTTGACTGAGTCAAGACGACAGTTCTAATATATATGTAGCAGAAAGTAAACAGTTGCAATTCAACCCACTAATTTAATCCAGTCCCAAAAACATACATATCCGAGATCCATCCCCATAATCGAAACTAGGTATTAGGGTTTTAACCGAAAAACGTGTTAAGATGCAAACCCTAAGAGCACTGTTTAGGCTAAATTTAAAGTTCGAAAACATTTTGGATTTAAAATTTGACATCCTATTTTATTGAATATTTTAAAATTTCCGAGAAATTAAAAAAGTCTGGTACGGTTCAAGTCGGTCCGATTTTAAAAATCCGGTTTGGTCTGAAACGGTTCAATAAAATAAGATTGTGGTTCGGTTTATCACTCAAAACCGGTTAGGTTATGTTCATTTTAGTTACCTTGGTCCGACCCGACCCGACTAGGTCGACCCGATTAAGAAAACCCGGATTGGTTTTACCCGCTCCGGTTTAGCAATTGGACCGGCCCATAAACCCTAAGGCTTTTGCGGAAATATGTCTTGTGGGCTAAGTAGAGTTTTAAAGACCACTAAAAACTTAACTTAGCTAACAATAAATATTAATTATTTAAAATAATTTTCAACATTGTTAATATATATATATATATTTCGGCATATACTTATATATATATATATATATAAATATTGTCAAGATTCTATCTTTAAGATGTAAATCAATCAACAATGGATATATCTATATAAAATATTTGGAACATATATATATATTTTTTATTATTGTCAAATATATATTTAGGGATTAAAATATGTAGACAATATATTTTCTTAATCTTTTATAGCAACTTAATCTATCAATATATATTATCCCTATATTTATCTATATATATTGATAGTTAATATCTTTTACAATATTATATTATGAACCTATCCATATTTCCAACTTATAGATATATAGTTACCTATTAATAAAATTTAAAAAATTGGCAACCTATATCTTTTAATATTTGTGCCGAATTTTTCATTACTTGGTGTCCAAGAAAATTAATTTTTTTTACCTAAAATACCCCTAGTAATTTCGGCACAAACATGTAAAAACGGAAAAGTTGTCAAATTTTAAGATCAAACCCTAACTTGATCATTAATCCAAAAGGTGTTCTTGATAAAACTCATGGTGTTCTTGAAGATCATGAACATCAAACTTAAATTCGAACATAAAAATTCGGTTTTGATCTATAAAAAAATGTAAATTTAAAAAAATTTAAGTTTTCAAAGATCAAACACATGAAATTTACTTAAAAATTTCGGATTACTCATGGTGTTTATGAACATGAAAATTTTGGATTTTTCAAAACTCAAGAACATCAGTTTATCAAAAATTTAAGAACTCGTAACTTGGCTCTGATACCACTGTTGGATTACGGGGATGTAATACTACGGAATGCTAAAAGTGTACATGCAAGTAATCTAACTACGCAGCGGAATAGTGTACACATACCTTTTAGCTTTCATGCCCAATAACGATGTGAAGGGAGTTCTGATCCTCCGGTCGGAACCACGTACAAGTTCTTCGTGAGAAGAAGTCCTACACGGTGTAAGCTCCACAACAAAGCTTCTGATCGATTCTTCAACGGGGACAGAACATCGGACTAAGATGTGCACCGAAAATATCAACTAAGGGGGTGAGAGGTTTCTCTGAAGTTCCTCAATGGAGGTACTTCTTATTAGATTTATGTGTAAACCCCTTAGGTGAGTCCCCTATATATAGGATTGGTGGAGTGGACAAAAGTCCACTCCAACCAATGTGGGACATTAGTTCTGCCGAACCATGCTATTAAAGGGGGAGGCCCAATTTTGGGCCTCCCATGTCAATTAGGGATTGGGTCGGGCCCAATTAGCCTAATGTGACAAGTACCTAATTAACTTAGGTAATTTCCTTAGCAATAACGGGCTAGCAATTACGGCGCCACGTCACCATATGCTAACAGTATCAACCCACGTTGAGGAAGCATACTTTGTAATAGCATGGGGTTTTTGTCTAACAAGAGGGCGTCCGCCATGTTGTATCAACCCGCGTTGGGGAAGCATACTTTGAAGCAGCATGGGGTTGTCGTCTAACAAGAGGACGTCCGCCATGTCGCATCAACCCGCGTTGGGGAAGCATACTTTGTAGTAGCATGGGGTTGTCGTCTAACAAGAGGACATCCGCCATGTCGGGGTGATGAGTCCCTTTGAATGTTGCCGCATCCTGTTTTAAACTCAGGGAATGGCTATGAACATGAGGATTTTCCTCTAACAAGAGGATTTCGCAGCATGCCATTTTATAGTTGTGAACATGGGGGTTGCCCTCACAAAGGAGGATGTCGCAGCATGTCACTTGTAGATAAATTTTGGTTTGAACTCAAGATTTAGTGTGTTTTCGACACTATTTGGAGTAGTCATCGTTATAGATAGAGAGCGTTTATATGCTCATTGTTGATGCTGATAATAGATATGTCGACATTGTATAATATAAGTCGATTGTTGTACATAGCGCGATAGCTTGTATTGTTAATGCGAGTAATATGCGCGTAGTTTGTTACTTGGCGTAATTCCAAAGTAGTGTGTATGATGTAGTGATGTACCTATGAAAATATATTAATTTCATTATATAGTTGTTGCAATTACAAAGTTTCAAATATATGGAGTTATGAATCTCCTTCAAGTAATGAATGTAATAGATAGAGTAAAGGACACTAGTACGAGGACTCTTTGGTTGTGTAGGAAACTTCCCTAGGTGCGGACGTGATAGGTGCGGACGCGTCAGGTGCGGACGCGATAGGTGCAGACGCGATAGGGGCGGACGCGACGGGTACGTACGCGATAGGTGCAGACGCGTTAGGTGCGGACGCGTTATGTGCGGACGCGTTAGGTGCGGACGCGGCAGGTGCGGACGCGTTAGGTGCGGATGCGTTATGTGCAGACGCATCAGGTGTGGATGCGTTAGGTGCAGAGGCGACATGTGCGGACGCATCAAGTGCGGAACTTTTTCAGGTATCCCCCTTTAAATGTGTTGGTAGATATGTATGTATGAATAGAGACTATGCATTGTTGTATGCGTCCTTTAGTCGATACGCGTCGATGCTTCCTTAGCGTGATGCGTACGTATATATACGATTGTTACTTGGTGTTGTTTCCAAGGTAAGAGCCGATGTTTGAGTAGAATGCTCGCCGAGATGTCGCAAGTTATAGTTAACTTGGAGACTTTTTGCGATGATGCAAATGATATATATGCGACCGTTACTTGGCTTAGATGCCTAAGTAGAATGTCCATAGATAGAGAATTCCAAAGAGTGTTGCATACAACTCCACCTAGTGTTGTTCCCTAGATAAGGTGTGTCGTTGAGACATCTCTTGGATGTACATATAACCTATCTCAAGTTGGTCGCAATACTTCGACATATATATTGGTTAGGGAATGAAATGGAGTTATAAGTATCCTCATATGGCTCTATCGCCTGCAATACCAATATGACTGGATCAGACTATTCGCGACTAGTCTGTTCCGTTTAGCTTGGATTTTTCCTTGACTAAATCGGGCTACCCTGAGTAGATATCCTACTCGAGTGGTCTGCTTTATTCATAACAGTAATGTTGTATAGTTGTTACCTCATACCTGGGTTTACCCTTGGTAGTAACACGTGTTACCTGAACCTTGTTTAGGTAGAAGGAATCGTCCTTCAAGGACGATGCTTGGTGTCTCCCTCTTGGGACCAATCCATATAGGATGTTGAATTTGTATTCCTCATTGGTGCATTTTCTTAGAGGAACGGTACCGCGTGTTCTGCAACGATTCGCTTTTTCACTTCGGTGTAATGTCGAGCACTTGTCAGCTTGGTGCCCCCCAAGTTGCTTGGTAGTGGCACCGTTGTTTCTTGATAGAGTATAATGATTGTATCTTGTACGGGGGATGTCGTGTCCTGTATGCGGGGGTTCAGCAAGATGCCCCCGCTCTTGCGTCGAGTGTTGAGCGTGTCTCTCGGAGACTGTCATGCGACAATGCTCATACTTGAGGAAGACTTGTAAATTCGTTCTCATCTCTTCTTGCATTTTGATGCAAGTGTGTTTGTTGCTAGGAGTGTGTAAGAGTTACCCTTCCCCTCTCGGACACGCGTCGCGCATTGTTGAGTATAGTGTGTACGCTTTGCGTTGTACACTTCATGTGTTTACTTCCATGAGGACTTGGTTTACTTGATGTGTTTCTTCATACACTCGTGACTCTTCACGGTATTGTGTCTGTTTGACGGCTGTATAAACTAATGAGGGATGTTAGACTGGTGGAGTCCTCTCATTTTCTTTGTTGTAGGCGATGATAGTGTTTTGCTGACAGCGTAGGTTCTGAGTGGTACAACCCTCTTATGTGCTCGACAAAGGTAAACTTTCTGGATGTTGGAGTTAATTCTCTAACTTTTCTCACGTGATGGGTTTAGCACAGGCGTGCGTATAACATAGGAGTCACTCCTGAATCCCTATCTTCCGCAATAGTGGTGGCGTTGTCACTTGAGTGGTGACCCCCTCTTGTTTATTACCGCAACGTGATATTTAGAGCCCTTGAGGTTCAGTCGTATGGGCGTAGTCAGCGCATGCCCCCGTTGGGGATTTTTTGAAAAATCCGGGATTTGTACGGACGCTTCGGGTGCGGATGCAACAGAGCGCGTTGTTGTGTCACAATCTTCTTCTCCCGTTGTTTAGGCTTCCTAATTGCCGAGTGTTTGAACATCCATCGTAGGAAATATACAATTTGGTTTCTTACTCGCGCGTCATTAGAGGTCGAACTCTCGTATACCCATGACTTGAGTGTGTTGTAAGGACGCGGGTACGCGCGCTTGCCATCGATGTGCGCGTTTGAAAAGTATTGATCAGGGGACACCACAAGTTGGAGCTGCGTGCGCTTTGGAAGTGAACGCAGCCTTGAAATGTGCACACTTTGGAAATGCGCGTGTCTGTGCACGTTAGCGTTGTCTTCTTGGTAGATCCATGTGGATGCGACCACTTTGATGATTGTAAAGGGATCCTCGGAAGACGGTGAACGTGTCAAACGAAGAACGTTGCTCATATAGTGGTCAGCTCAGGCGTAGCGTATGTAATCTGTGATGATTTCTGTTGGCGAAGATGATCTTCGTCAAGTCGTATTCGAATTAATTCGAAAATATGAGGGGTCATCCTTCCCCTACTTCTTATTTCCCTTGGTTCCTGTTCTGTGTGCGCGTACTGTAGTAACGATAGCGAACACCTGTAGACAAATGCCAAAGGTTAATGCTAACAGCGGTTACAACGACGTCCAAGGCAGCGGTTGCTACTATAATGGTGAACACTGTCACAAGACCGGTGGTAGCAGCGATTGCTGCAGTGACTCTTCCTGACCATGCGCCCTTACATGGGGAGGGTATGTGCGCGTCTCTTCTTGCCTTGGCTCGTTCCTTGCCTGTTGGTACTGGTATGCACCTTTGAATATTGTTGTTGTGTCTCCTCTGCAGACATCCCGTAGGGGAACTATTGATTTGTGTGCGCTCCGTGCTCGTACCCTGGTGGGGGTGTGTTGTGCACTGCGTTGTGCACTCCTGGTTCGTGCTGTGCGGCAGGCATGCTTCTTGCGGGCACGGAGGAAGCAGTCGAGGTAGCCTCAGGGATGTGAGAAGATCCAAGCCGACTCCTTGCTGGCGCCTGCTTACTTGACTGCTCGACAGTTGTCTTCTTCGGGCGCCCTTGGCCTTTCTTATTTTTCTGCTGGTTTACATTGTCAGGAGGAGGATGATTGCTCATCATAGTTTATAGTGCAATATAGCTTCTTATTCGAATCCTGTAGATGGCGCCAAATGTTTCGTCCGAACCCGCTTGATGTAACAGACTCGACGAATCTTCAATTTGTTCGTTGTGTTTGGTCCTTCAAATTCACGCTCCTAACTTCATGCTTTCATCCGGACCTGCACACAGGGGCAGTAACCAGCACCGCGGGAGGGGGGGGGGGGGGGTTGGGGGTGGTGCCGGTTGAGCCCTCTCCGATGCTAAAATGAGAATTTTAGAGAGAGAAAGCTAGAGAGAAGTCAGAGCTCTTAAGCCAATCTTAATTGAATGTAAAGTGAAAATGGATGACCTAGGCAACCTTAGAATCGATCCCGGTTTTTGTGCGGTTCGACGCCGGTTTAAAGGAAAGTGTGAACCGTCGTCAAGTTTGTTCAAGGTTGGCTATTAGAAAACTCTAACTTGGTGTGAAGACACAAATGGAATACGCGCGTGCAGACGACGACTCGGATCACGTCGGGTTCGGACGATCCTGGCACGATCCAGGTCGTCTAGGGAAATCCGGACCTCTCCGGATCGCCTAAGGAAATACGGAGGTGTCTGACGCCAAATTTTTCGTCCGAACCCGCTTGATGTAACAGACTCGACGAATCTTCAATTTGTTCGCTGTTTTTGGTTCTTCAACTTCACGCTCCTAACTTCATGCTTGACTTCCGGACAGCAAGCACCACGTAGGGGGGGGGTGGTGCCGGTTGAGTCCTATCTGATGCTAAAATGAGAATTCTAGAGAGAGAAAGCTAGAGAGAAGTCAGATCTCTTAAGCCAATCTTAAGTGAATGTAAAGTGAAAATAGATGGCCTAGGTTCCCTATTTATAGGCAACCTTAGAACCGATCCCGGTTTTTGTGCGATTCGACGCCAGTTTAAAGGAAAGTGTGAACCGTCGTCTGGTTTGAACAAGGTTGGCTATTAGAAAAGTCTAACTTGGTGTTAAGAAACAAATGGAATACTTGCGCTGCTGACGACGACTCGGGTCACGTCGCGTTCGGATGATCCGGGCACGATTCGAGTCATCTAGGGTAATCTGCACCTCTCCAAATCGCCTAAGGCAATCCGGAGGTCCGGTCCAGACGCCTGTGTCGCGCGTCCGGACCGTTTTGATCCTTGGGAGCGTATTTTGTCGGTTGATGTGATTTTGACGTGTTTGCGAAGTCCGGAATGCAAATACGAACCCGAATTGGGCATATATCCATCACTGTTCCTCCGTCAGGATTTCTCCTGCTTCCTTGAGTTCAGCAAGCATGTTAGACATGTGTTTGATATGCTCCTTCATAGTATGCTTTTGATTCATTTTGTATGAGTCTAAAGCAAGGTTTAACGATCACTTCTGGGCAGTGGTGTAAACACCAAACCCTGCCTTAAGACCATCCCATAGGTCCTTGGCAGACTCATAGTGATCATACCCATAGCGTATGTCATCCTCAAGCAGTGACAGCAAGGCGGAACAGATCTCCTGGTCTTTTGCATCCCATTCATCATGGATTTTCTCCATTTCAGCCGTGAGGTCTCCCTCTGGTCTGACTTTCTTCGTTGTCAGATGCTCCAAACCTCTCATTTTAGTAATTACCATTTTCACTCGCTTATTCCAGATCTTATAATTGTTGCTGTTCAATCTCACTCCCTTGTTCATTTGGGAGATTACATTGCTAATCGCAGCCATTGCTAACACTTTGGTAATCATGAAAAAATTACGTAGACAATAACATTTTGAGAAAGAATTGCATACATCAGATATCTATTAAGATTGAATCCGTCAAATAATGATTCCTCTGTCATCTAAACCAACCGAGCACTAGTAAACCAATGGAACATGGTTGTGAAAGAGTTCACATTACCGCCGTTTTCAATCCAATATATCAGTCTTTTAAAACGGTTTTAATCGCAAATCACCGGAACGGGAATTTTAAAACAAGCATACCCGATCTTGGCTTTCCCAAGGCCCTTTGTATTTTTGAAAATATTCCGATGAATTTACTCATGCATATATAATTCTACTAACCATGTAAATTATCATACGGAAGTAACATTCATCAAGCAAATCACGCTCATGCTTACGCTTCATGCGTCTAATGTTCCGAGGAACTCATGCTTGCGTATATAATTCTACTTACAAGTAAATTATCAAATGCAACTACATCCTCAACATCCTAGCATACGTGTCAAACATGAAAAATTCCATAACAATCATACATATTTGGCGACTGGTTTTTGGTTTTAAAACAAATTTAAACATTAGGGGCTGATTTGCAATTCATGCTTATATTCAATCATGCAACATTCTAGACATGAATCCTAGGCATTTACAACCATCACAACATGTCTATCCTAGTGCGCATTCCATATATTTAACAAGGGCTCCGCCCACAACATGCAATGTCCAGCTAGCTTGACTATGTCAAGACAACATTTCTAATCATGAATTAATATATATTGAATAATAAACAATTGCAATTCAGCCCTCTAATTAATCTAGTCCCGAGATTAAACAATTGCAACATGTATCTCCGAGATCCATCCCCATAATCGAAACAAGGCATAAATGTTAACAACCTTATGAGCACTGTGTAGTCCATTTAGAGGTTCAAAAACATTTGGATTTTAAAAACTTGACCACCCTATTTTATTTAATTGACTTGAATTCTGTTTTGAAAAACATTTCAGTTTAGTCAATTTCGGTTTGGTTTGGTCTGGTTCAGTCCAGAAAATTCGGTCCGGTTTTAAATTTTAAATTTTGGTTTGGTCCAATTTGGTTCGGTTCGGTTCGGTCCAGAAATTCCGGTTCGGGTCTGGTCCGATGAAAAATCCGGTTCGGTTCGGTCCGGTTTTAATTTCAAATTCTGGTTCGGTCCGAACCGGTCCAATAAAAAAGGGTTCGGTTCAACACACAAAACCGGTTCGGTTAGATCTACTTAATTACCCCGGTTCGACCCGACCCGATTAGGTCGAATCGATTGAGAAAAGCCGGTTCGATTTAAATCCGTCCCGGTTTAATTTATTAGACCAGCCCAATAATTAAAAATTTCAAAGCTTGGGCCGAAATGTTTACTTGTGGCCCAAGTAGGGTTTTAAAGTCCAAAAATATTTAACTTAGCCACCAAGTAACATTAATTATATAAAATAATTTCCAATATTATATATATATATATATAATTCTGCCAAAATATAACATATATATATATATATTTATTGCTAAGATTCTATCTTTAAGATTAAATCAATCAACAATATATATATATATGAAAAAAAAAACGGCTAGTATATATAAATATATATTTTATTTATTGTCAATATCGTAAATAGGGAAACATATATCAACAATTTTTTCTCAATCTTTTAGGCAATAAAATCTATCAATAAAATCTTTAACCCTATTAAATTTTAGATATATTGATAGTGATATATATTTCTATATATTTATGTGAATCTATCCTTATGTTCCCAATTATAGATATACTGTTACCTAGATTAAAAATTAAAATATGGTAAACAATACATTAATTAATTTGGGCCTAATTTTATTTTCTTGGTGCCTAAGAAATAAAAAGTTTTACCTTGCAATTCCTTAGGGTTAGCCGAAATTAACACATAATTATAAACAAGTTGTCAAGTTTCAAGATCAAATTTTAATAAGATCTACAATCCAATGTTTGATTTTGATAAATATTACACTTTTCTTGAAGATCATGAACATCAATTTTACCAAGAACATCATAAAAATTTCGGTTTTATCAACAACCATAAAAAATAGAAATTTTCGAAATTTAAAATTTAAAATTTTTCGGTTTTTCAATTTAAATTTTCAAGAACACCAATTTATCAAAATCATGAACTCCTAACACAGGCTCTGATACCACTGTTAGATTACAGAGAGTAATCACTAGGGATACTTAAACAAGGTATATGCTAGTTATTGGAATTTCGCAGCGGAAGTTTCACACATACCTTTAAGGTGATCCGTAGACCCAAGATCTTCTCAGGAGGGAGTTCACGATCCTCCGGTCGGGACCCGTAGAGGTTCTTGTTAGAGAAGCCCTACGTGGTGCAAGCTCCACAGCAAAGCCTCCGATCGATTCTTGGCATAGGGACATATCTCCGGAGAGTTTGCTCGAAGGCAATTTGGACACCCTTGGTGAGGGATATGGTTCGGCCGAAACTATCAAGTGTGGGGTTAAGAGTTTTTCTTTCTAAAACACTCTTGTGAGGGAATTGTGATTAACCCTAAAAATCTCCCAACACCACTTTACCCACACCTAGGGTTTCGGCCGGCCTATGTATTTGGGGAATTCCAATTTTGGGCCTCCCATGTCAATTAGGATTTTGGGTCTAGCCCAATTACCCTAATGTGACATTTACCCAAGTTCATTAGGTAAACTATACATATTATGGACTACCAGTTACGTTTCCCAGTACCATATGCTTACAGTTTCCACATAGGAACACTTCTCCAAGGCATCCGTACAAGTATTCACAACCTTCAACTAATATCCGGTTGGTGGCCACCTAGTGAATACACGAGTCAGTGAATTACAGGTGAACATGACCATCCCCATCGCTCATACCCTTAGTCAAACCCAACTGGTTTCCAAAGACGTGGTCACTGGGCCTTTTTGTTCAGCACTACGCTCGTACGCCGTGAAGCGAGCATTGAGCCTGACCTTAGGTATGAGTTCTGAGTCCATGAGGATACTTCGGGTGCTTCTTCATAAGGCTCCCAGGATCAATCACACGCTCGAGGTGAAGAAGTTTGCGCCCGCCAGAATCATGAGGATTCCTTCCTAGCACAACCGAGCTGTGACCCCGTGGTCGAACATGGCACACGTAGTATGAAGCACGCGTTGATAGCATACCTAAACCTTTTGGGTCAACAGGAATAGGATATGTCAATAATGCTATCACAGATTCACATATGGCCCAGAATGTGGATTTATGACGAACGAAGTTCATCACGGCGATTTGCAGGACGAAGATCATGTCGAGTTACTTCGATTATAGATGATCGTTCTGCTTAATCAGGTTTATCCCCTGATTCTTAGCCAGCCTTGCATAGTAGAGGCCTCCCTCCACCCAAGACGAACGTACCTTTGTGACTAGGTAAGGCCCACATTCGACATAGTTTTGGCAGAGGATTGCGTCCTCATACGACTCAGTTTATAGAACAAAAATTTGATGTAATTAAAAACATTATGACGTCGATGGATCATAAACACAATCGCAATTCTTTCTTTTAAAAACGTAACTTCCGATTATCAAAATGTTATCACAGATACATGCCATTTCTAAACCCTACGCAATCCAAGCATTCTCACATGCTTTTTGAATATCTCCCTGCGTAGTGGTTTCCGCAATCATATTATCAGTGGAAAAGTATTCCATAGTGATTATATTGTCCTCTACCATAGATTTAGCATAGAAATATGTCACATCAATGTGTTTGGTCCTACTATGGTTCGGATTCTTAACTACCGCAATAGCTGCCTGACTATCGGAGAACACCTTCATAGGTTTACTCTCGACGTCACCACCAAGCAGCGCAGTAAGAAGCCTTTTCAGCCAGACTGCTTCTTGTGCATTCTTAGAGAGAGCTACGAATTCCAATTCCATCGTTGACAAAGCGACACAAGTTAGATTCTTGCTCGTCCATGAAATGGCGGCATTAGCAATGAGGAACACTCCTCCTGTGGTGGACTTACGATCATCCAGATCGCCACCATGGTCAGCGTCACTGTAACCGGTCAATTCTAACTTCCCGCCCTCGTAGCATAGAGCATAGTCGGGAGTACCTTTCAGATAACGAGTTATTCGCTTTACAACCTTTAAATGTTGATAGCCAGGATCTGACTGGAAACGTGCTACTAGTCCCACGGCGTAACAGATATCCGGATGGGTGCATTGCATGGCGTACATCAAAATCCCAACCATGCTTAAATATTCTGCACCCTTCATCTGTTCACGCTCCGCCAAGTTCTTGGTGCCGTCACGTTTTGACAGTGCGCACCCAAACACCACCAGCGTATCCACGGGTTTGGCATCCTGTTATCTGAACCTTTTCAACAGCTTGTTGATATAGGTTTCCTGAGACATACATAATTTCCTGGTATCCCGATCTCTAGCAATCTTAATTCCCAAGATATACGTGGCCTCTCCCATGTCTTTCATCTCAAATACAGATGCTAACAAGGACTTTGACTTATTCATGAAACTCATGTCGTTTACAGCAATGAGTATGTCGTCCACGTATAAGGTTAAGATGACATACTTAGACCCGGAGGTCTTAGAATACACGCACGGATCCTCGTAAAGATTCACAAATCCGTTTCCTACGATTTCCTCATGGAATCCGCGGTACCATTGCCGTGGCGACTGTTTAAGACCGTATATGGACCTTTGGAGTTTAAAAACTTTAAGTTCGTTACCAGGAGTAATGAAACCCTCCGATTTCTCCATGTAGATCTCTTCCTCCAGGTTTCCGTGGAGGAATGCGGTCTTAACATCCATTTGGTGCAGCTCGAGACTTGCGACCAGGACCATAAATGGCCCTAACCGTGGTTTTACGCACAGTCAGTGTGTTTCTCTTATCAAAGTCCACTCCGTGAGTTGGGTAAGTCCTTTCGCAACAAGTCGGGTTGTCCGACCTTTTCCATCAGTGGTGAGCCTTCTTTCAGGGCTCGCCTTATCCTTGTGCCCCTGTGGTTAGCTGGTAAATCAACTAGATACTATAATGGCTTTCATTTAGGCGATCTCTCTAATTTATTATTTTCCTCCATTTCTTCACCTGAGGTCTTTCCAATGCCTGCCAACAGTTTGAGCGAGGTTTTCACCTTACTCAATGGGATACTTGCCTTTGACTCTCGTCTAGGCATTATGAGTCCCATTTATTAGTCTGATCTTTCCTCCCACTCGGAATAATGCTTCTAATCGGAGCATTGTCTCTATTGGGAACAAGAACAGTGCTAGAAACTTGACCTACAATTTTCCTATGACAACCTCTTGGTCTCGGGGTTTTACTTTCGAGATGTATTCCTTGATCATTAGGATCTGGAACCAAGTATGGTTGGATCACTCCAACTGGAAACAATGGGAATTTTAGGTAGTTGTGTCATTCCTGGTTTAGCAATATGACCATCAGGTTCAACTTGATTCATCTCTACAGCAACAGTGATTACGTGTGGTAGGGGTTCATTCCTCCCATTGGATTTACTGTGAGAATGTTCCCATTCTCATTTACCATGTCATTCACTTGAGTTGCTGGTTCAAATCTCTCCCACTCAAATTCAGTGGGACCTAATTGTCAGTGATATCCTTCTTTGTTTTGATCATGACTATATTGTTTGAAACTGTTCGTGCATTTAGAAGATTCGTCCTCTTAGTGATGTAACGTCTCATGTTCGACCACGACACCATTTAACCAAGCTGCAAACAAGTATTTTCTAAGAGTAATTAACATACTCTTGCCCTAAATATGGGTTTATTACGCAAATTAATGTCGCATGGTGATATGATTTAACTCATCATCATCTTTTAGTTTCTAATGGCGGCGTGTCTTACCGAATTATCATAACACAGTTTTACATGTATGTTCATCATCTTTCATCATCCCATAGGGAACGTCTGATAGAATGACTAGAACTGTGTTATTTGATTTGAATGCCTAGCCTTTCTGGAAGGAAAATCATTTAACTGACTTCATCCTTCTTCGTTTGCCGACTTATTTCAGAGATTTTATCCCATATCCGAACTGAGCATCTTAGGTTTTCACCTTACGTGTCAGTTGATGCTTTTACAAGGTCGTAGTAGCTCACGTAGCCTACTTCATATCGATGTAAATGTCATCAATAAGTCTTAATCTCGATGGAATGCAAACGATTATTCAACACATCATTATCTAAACACTTCATTATTAAATTCATATATTGAAACGATGTGTTCCGTCTTCGAGGTCCACTTGCGTTAGGCGCAACTATCTCTAGTATTAACCCTTGGTTAATTCGTTTCATTTCTGAATTTAATCCAATTTAATCAAATCGGTATCAAACATGATCATCATTACAGTTTATTTCATTCAATGGAGTAATTTATAACAAAATAAGATTTATAACCGGTTCGTTCTTGGAACTACGCAATCAATGGATTTTGATGGCATTTTGATTTTACTCAAATGATTAGATGTAGGAGAAAATGTATGGAGTTGTTTGAATTTGGCTATCTTCAATAGCCTTTATTTTTTCGGTTTATCACTTTTCGGATCGATCTTGTTTCTAGCCGAGTCGATTAATCTTGATAAGCAGAACACATTTCGAATCGAATGGTAACTACTTTATTCAAAAATTCTGAAACAATAACCAAAATTCAAACATAATGAACAATTGGAAATATAAACAACATAAACAATACTTGGGTCTCAGATCTCAAACTTGAAGCAGTCACGAAGAAGAATGATGGACAGGTCGTCTTAACCGAGTTGTACCGTGAAGGTACAGTTCATCGTTTAGACCTTTTGCTGCCGGGGGTTGCCAAGCATTTTAACATACCAATGAATCTTTCATTGAATGCCTCGGGTTCTTTCGAAAAGTTCCCTTCTTTATCATTTGCTTCGAATAGGTCTATTGTCGTCTTAATCCTTTTGATCAGACGTGTAAGCCCTTTTTCGTCAACAAACCATGAAAGAGGGAACATCCTCATAACTTTCCGAGCCCTTGTCCATACATCTAACTCATCAGCGGGATCATGATAGGAAATTACACCATCATTACTGCATAGAACACTGTAGTATTCTGCCATTAAAGCTCTCGCTTCAGCGGCCTTACCCTTACGGAAGCGAAGGTATATGGCACACCAAAGATGCAATGCGCTGAGTTGTGTAAACTCTTCTTCTACTTCTGTTGTCAGCTGCGAGAGGATCAACTCCCGTGCATTGCGATCCTTCCTCAACCTTTTCTTGTTGTTGCTTTCATGAAGGTTTCCATTTTCGTCCAGGCTTATCCTTTTCGCTGTGGGATTGACTTGATCGTCAAGATCCGCAGCGATCAGGAGATCCAGAACATTGTCCCTCCAAGCATCATAATCCATGCCGTCCAGGTTGCGAGGCTCGTAAAAGCGAACCGACCCAGCCATGAAAACTAACACTTTGATGATCAAGCAAAATCAGGGACCCTTTTGTTTTGGAAATTCATTCCAATGAATTCACTCATGCATACATAATTCTACTATCCACATAAATTATCATATGCCAGTAACATTCATCATACATACCACACACATGCTTACGCGTCATGCGCCTAATGTTACGAGGAACTCATGCTTGCATTCATAATTCTACTTCCAAGTAAATTATCAAATGCAACTACATCATCAGCATTCTAGCATACGTGTCAAACATGTAACATTTACATATATCATACATGTTTGGCGACTGTTTTCGGTTTTAAAATAATTTAAACATTACGGGCTGATTTGCAATTCATGCTTATATTCAATTACACAAACTTCTAGACAAGAATCCTAGGCATTTTCAACCATCACAGCATGTCTATCCTAGTGCGCATACCATATATTTAACCAGGACTCTGCCCACAACATGCAATATCTAGCTAGCTTGACTCAGTCAAGACAATAGTTCTAATCATGCATAAATATATATTGAATAATAAACAATTGCAATTCAGCCCACTAATTTAACCAGTCCCAAAAACATGTATCTCCGAGATCCATCCCCATAATCGAAACGAGGCATTAAGGTTAGCAACCCTATGAGCACTGTGTAGTCCATTTTAAGGTTCTGAAACATTTGGATTTTAAAATTTGACCTCCCTATTTTAATTGACTTGAATTTTGTTTTGAAAACTCGGTCTGGTTCAGTCAATTTTAGTCCGTTTTGGTCCGGTTCGGTCTAGAAAATCCGGTTCGGTCCGGGAAAATACGGTTCGGTTCGTTCCGGCTTAAAATTTTAAAATCGGGTTCGGTCTAAACCGATCCAATAAAATAGGGTTTGGTTCGGTTCAACACTCAAAACCGGTTCAATTAGATCCACATAGTTAACCGGTCCGACCCGACCCGACTAGGTCGAACCAATTGAGAAAATCCGGTTCGATTTAAATTCGTCCCGGTTTGACATATTGGACCGGCCCAATAATTAAAATTTCAAAGGTTTGGCCGAAATGTTTACTTGTGGCCAAAGTAGGATTTTAAAGTCCAAAATTATTTAACTTGACCTCCAAGTAACATTAACTATGTAAAATAATTTCCAAATATATATATTTCGGCTAAATACAAACATATATATATATATTTATTGCCAATATTCTATCTTAAAGATTAAATCAATCAACAGTATATATATATATATATATATATGTAAAATTCGGTTCTTATATATAATATATATATATATATTGTCAATATCTTAAATAGGGTAACAAATATACTGACAATATATTTTCTCAATCTTTTAGGTATCTAAATCTATCAATAATATCTATAACCCTATTTAAATAATTAGATATATTGATAGAGATATATATATTTCTATATATTGATGTGTATCTATCTTAATGTTCTTAATTATAGATATATTGTTACCTTAATTAAAAACAATTAAAATATGGTAAACAATATATGTGTGCCGAAATTTGGTTACTTGGTGACCAAGAAATTAAAAAATTTACCTTGAAAAAAAATATATTAAAATTTTCAGCACAAACACCAAATTAGGAATAAGTGGTCAAATTTCAAGATCAAATTTTAATAAGATCTACAATCCAATGTTTGATTTTGATAAATATTACACTTTTCTTTAAAATCATTAACATCAACTTAACCAAGAACATCATGAAAAATTTCGGTTACACCAATAACTTTAAAAATCGAAAATTTTAAATTTTTCTTCTTAAAATTTTCGGTTGTCAATCTTTAAATTTCAAGAACATCAATTTATAAAAATCATGAACTCCTAACACAGGCTCTGATACCACTGTTAGATTACGGGGAGTAATCACTACGGAAACTAAATCATGGTACGTGCTAGTAATAGTAATTACGCAGCGGATGATTTACACATACCTCAACAGTAACCGTAGTCCAAGATTCTTGCTCGAGGGAGTTCACAATCATCCGGTCGGAACCCGTAGAAGTTCTTGTGAAAGAAGACCTACGCGGTATAAGCTCCACAGCAAAGCCTCTGATCAATTCTTGGCACGGGGACAGATCTCTGGAGAGTTTGCTCGAAAGCAATTTGGCACACCCTTGGTGAGGGATATGGTTCAGCCGAAACACTAGGTGTGGGAGGAGGGTTTTTCTCTCTAAAACAATCTTGTGAGGGAATTATGATTAACCCTAAAAATTCCCTAACACTTCTTATCTATAGGAGGAGTAATGTGGACAAAAGTCTAATTTACCCCACACTATAGTTTAGGCTGGCCTATGTATTTGGTGAGGCCCAATTTTGGGCCTCCCATGTCAATTGGGATTTGGGTCTAGCCCAATTACCCTAATGTGACATTTACCCAAGTTCATTAGGTAAACTAAACATATTATGGGCTACCAATTACGGCGCCCATTACCATATGCTTACACCTTCTTTCGACTGGGATATGTTGTTTAATTCTTCTGTCAACTATTACATTGTTAACCCCGACCTGGTTCTTCATTTATTAAATGCTTCAATTCCCCCCAAGGATTGCCGGCGTCTAGGGATAGGTGTGGACGAAGTAGAGGAGGCTACTCGCCTTTTCCTTTTAAAACAAGCTGAAGGGAACATTGCCCCCTTTGATCATCGAATTTACTCATTATTTGATCTTCTTTTTCTAATTTCTTCTGCAACAGCTTCCAGGGATTCCCTCCAATATTCTCGTCTGATGATCAATATTCTTAAGGAGTTACAATCGACCAAATCGAAACTTAGGGACTTAGCACCTATAGAAGATGTAGGAGAGGTTTGGATCCTTAGAGAGGATAATGCCAAGTTGAGGGAAGATCTTAAACATGCGGCTAAACGTCTACTGCTTTTGAATGAGAGCTTCATAAAAGTGTGGAATCTTTACAAAGTTCCCTTTTGTTGGTCCAAGAATACCGTAATCTGCTGGGGAAGAAACGCAAGGAAAGATAGGCTTTCAAAGTAGAAAACATCATTCTTCGCAAGAAAGTCGACGTGCTGCAGAATGAGATGTCGAGCTTGAGGGGCTCAGCAGCTAGAGTTGTTAATGAATTACAAAGAAAGTCTAGCCTACCAAGCTGACATCACGGTTGCTGCTTATGACCTACTATTCCCATCCCTTAAGGAGATTGTGGCTAACTTATGAGCGTATCAACCCGATTTTCCTTTTTCTCAAGTACCCCTTCTCCAACAATATTTGGAGATTCCTATCGAGGAGGATGATAGCTTTGTTGTTTCTTCCTCCAAGGGAAAAGAAGCTTTATAAGTAGTTGCTCTTTAGATTTCTTGAATGCTTTCTTTCGATTAATTCCTTGTGTAATGAATTCTATCTTCCATAATGAAAGTTCTAACAAAATTTCTGGATTTATTATCTTCATTTAGATTCTGCCAGTGTCGTGTTTATCAATTTAAAATAGTAAACACTAACCTATTGGGTAAATAGTCGACTTTTGAAGAAGTCGACGATCGAGATTGTAGGCGTCGATCTTCTATCGAGTTGTCGACGTACCTAGGCTTTATCACCATTTCAGACATGTCGCCTTTGGGCGGCTTATTGATTTTTAGGCGTCGTTCTTCTATCGAATTGTCGACGTGTCCTGGCTTGGTCGCCCTTTTTAGGTACAAGGTGTCGTTGATCAATTCGTAGACACTATCTTTCTATCAAGTTGTCAACGTACCTAGGCTTTATTGCCATCTTGGGCACATAATGTCGACAATCGATTGTAGACGCTGATCTTCTATCGAGTTGTCGACGTACCTAGGCTTTATTTCCAAATTCCATCTTGGGTACATAATGTCGACAATCGAGATTGTAGACGCCGATCTTCTATCGAGTTGTCGACGTACCTAGGCTTTATTTCCATCTTGGGCACATAATGTCGACAATCGATTTGTAGGCTTCGTTCTTCTATTGAGTTGTCGACGTACCTAGGCTTTATTGCCATCTTGGGCACATAATGTCGACAATCGAGATTGTAGACGCTGATCTTCTATAGAGTTGTCGACGTACCTAGGCTTTAATGCCATCATGGGCACATAATATCTACAATCGAGATTGTAGACGCCGATCTTCTAACGAGTTGTCGACGTACCTAGGCTTTATTTCCATCTTGGGCACATAATGTCGACAATCGAGATTGTAGACGTCGATCTTCTATCAAGTTGTCGACGTACCTAGGTTTTATTGCCATCTTGGGCACATAATGTCGACAATCCAGATTGTAGACGCCGATCTTCTATCAAGTTGTCGACGTACCTAGGCTTTATTGCCATCTTGGGCACATAATGTCGACAATCAAGATTGTAGACGCCGATCTTCTATCGAGTTGTCGACGTACCTAGGCTTTATTTCCATCTTGGGCACATAATGTCGACAATCGAGATTGCAGACGCCGATCTTCTATCGAGTTGTCGACGTACCTAGGCTTTATTGCCATCTTGGGCACATAATGTCGACAATCGAGATTGCAAACGCCGATCTTCTATCGAGCTGTCGACGTACCTAGGCTTTATTTCGATCTTGGGCACATAATGTCGACAATCGAGATTGTAGATGCCGATTTTCTATCGAGTTGTCGACATACCTAGGCTTTATTGTCATCTTGGGCACTGAATATCAACAATCGAGATTGTTGACGCCGATCTTCTATCGAGTTGTCGACGTACCTAGGATTTATTCCCATCTTTGGCACATAATATCAACAATGGATTTGTAGGCTTCGTTCTTCTATCAAGTTGTTGACGTACCTAGGCATTATTGCCATCTAAGGCACATAATGTCGACAATCAATTTGTAGACGCCGATCTGTGATGGTAATATTTGAACGATTTCTTGTTAAGAAAGAGGACCTCGAAGGGGCCATATTCATTCATGGTTTCCTGAATATTATAATAAAAGAAAGATTTCGAAATATTAGTAAAAAAAAAGAGGCATCTACTTTAGAAGTTTTTAAAACTTCTCTGGGCGTCGTATCGATGTGTTGTAGCAGTGTCGCGCCATGGCCTGATCTCCTCGAACCTCACCAATTGCCTTAGGCGTTGAGAATTTCATTATTTGATGAGCAGTCGACGGGACGATCCGATGAGGATTAAGTGTAGTTCTTCCGCTGATAGCAGTGTATGCTGAGGCGGCGTCAACGACTACAAAGAGTATATCGATTTGTAAAATTTTCTCATCTTCTCCCAAAATGGTGGTTAGTCGAATAGCTCCCATGGGATAGATGGTTTCTCCTGCGAAGCCTATCAAAGGGAAGTCGACTCTCTTTAAATCTCTTCTCGTCAAACCCAGTTGTAAGAATGCTTGGTAGAAAAGGATGTCAGTTGAGCTTCCGCTATCGATAAGGACTCTTTTGACCTTATACGTGGATATAAGGAGAGTAACAACCAGGGCGTCTTCATGAGGTTTATCCATTTTTAAAAGATCACTGGCAGTGAAGCTAATAGTTTCGAGCTCGGGTCCTCGAGGTCTTTTTCCCATCACACCCGCTGTAGATATTTGGGCAGCATATACTTCTCGAGCTGAATTCGTTCCTCCTCCTGACGCGAATCCTCCCGCGATGACGTTCATTGCCCCTCTCTGGATTGGGGCGGGATGGTCATGAGGAGGAGGTCAGGAGTTCCCTCTTGGGCTGCGATTTCGTTTCTTGGGGGCGTTGGTAGATTTCTCCACAAATTTTAACAGTTTACCTCTTTGAATGAGAGTCTCGATGTCCTGCTTTAAGATAATGCATTCATTCGTATCGTGCCCCCTAACGTGGCGATACCGACAATAGGCATTTATCTGATGACCCATCATGTTCATCCTTGCTGGAGGTGGGTTGTTTAAACGGAGTTTCTCCATCTCTTGAAGTACTACCGCAACTTTGTGTGTGAGAGGGGTGTACTTTGCTGGATAAGAGTTGATGTCTCTTTTCTGATTTTGAAAGTTTTTGGGTCGAGAGCCTTCACCTCTCTTCAGGGGTCGAGAAGCAGAACCCTCCTCGATCTTAGCAGGAATGATCTGCTTCTTGGCCTCCATGGGCGATTTCTCGTGTGACTTTTCCAAGTCGATGTACTTTTTGACCTTGATGGCGAGGGCATCAATCTTCCGTACGGGCTTCATTACCATGCTATCTTTTAGAGCTTGGATCTGAACTCTGAGACCTCTCCAGAAGGTCTTGATCAACTCGCCATCAGTGGCGTCTTCATTCAACTGCTGGAGTATCTTGTGGTATCTAGTATAATAATTGGCTAAGATTTCATCAGGACCTTGCTCAATTTTATCTAGAAAGTCTATACTTTTGAGGCGTTGCCTCTGGCCTATGTGACCTTCTATGAACTTAGTTTTCAGCTCTTCCCATGAGTCGATCGAATTATCGGGAAGACCATAAAACCAAGTGGATGCCTCCTACTCCTTTAGAGTTGTTGGGAAGAGAGTTTCATAATGATCAGGGGTTGCCCCTTGTTGGATCACGGTTGGAACTCCGGTACGGTCTTGACGGAAATCCGAAATCCTTCGCTCCACGTAATCCTGCAAGAAGGGAATAGACCGGGCGGTGACCTAGAATCCCTCTCCGATGCTTAAATGAGAATCTCGTGGCTGGCAAGGCAAGCAAAAGTATCAGTATGTAGGTGCGTATATGTGATCTGAGGTAACTTCCTCCTTTATATAGGAGAGGAGTTACCCCAGTTACCTGATGAACTGCCAGGGCAGTTAGCCCACGTTCCGCTTATCTCGGCCACTTGCCCACGTTCCTCTTATCTCGAGCCACTTCCCCACTACTCTGATAGTGGGCGTGTTTCTCGGCCTCAACCTCTGATAGCAAGTCCCGACCAATATCGGGGACTCCAGAGTTATCTCATTAGGTCGCCGCTCGGGGCCCCTCGTCATCGTGACAGGGCCAATCGTTCTTAGGGATTCAATATCGGGGCCTACTTAAAGGCATATCATCGGGAGCGTCCAGCTCGCATATCGGGACCGACCTTGTCGGGACCCTTCACCATCGGGACCCATCTTGTCGGGACCCTTCGCATTTGTCTCCTTGACCTCTTTTAGGGCCCAGTGGGCCTATTCACCGTTTACTCGTCGTTAAAGGGCCTAACGGCTATAGCGAAACCCATCATTTGCCCCCAAGACATGAGGGACTTACAGTTCGTCGTGTCTTTCAACTCCCGACCTCCCGATATCGGTATCGGAGGCTTTTCCCTTGACAAAATTTATTAACACGGATCTTCTCGTCCACGATTCCTCGATACCTCGGGGATAGTCACCAAATCCGAGAAGACTCTTCGGTTACTCAGCCATTAAATGCAGCGAGTAACGAAGCGACGACTTGGGTTCTCGTGTCTGCTTTTTCTGAAAAAGCACTTTTCAGGCCGTTTCATCATTAACGTCTCTTTCCGTTCTGCCCCCTTTTATCTCAACGGCTCGGATTGAAACGTTTCACCTTCAACGGTCCAGATTAGAATGTCCTTTCGACTATCCCTTCTCCTATAAAACCCTCAATTCTGGGCACTGTTCTTCTTTCTCTTTTACCATTTCACTCTCTGCGATTTCGAAAGCTCTGCAACTTCGAAAGCTCAAGTTCTTCTTCGGCTTCCTGTTTTCCGATCAGTCTTCCGGCGACCGTTAAGATCATCCTTTTCGCTCTGATTCATCATGTCTGGTAAGACTTCCTTCTCTGATGTTAGCATAGCTTTTCCCTTGTCTTTGATCAGTTTGCTTGCATTTTTCCGAAAACCCACCACGCCTCTTCTTGCCATGGCTAATTTTCAGACAGCGGATCCAGTTCTGAGGGGAGAAAACCCTTCAACTTCGATTACGCACCCAATGAAATCTCGGTGACTGCCTATGATGCAGCTCTCCGAGAAGGATGCATCACCTTAACCTGGGAGCCTCGCCTTCCTTACTCTCGCTACCGTGCCTCGAGCGACCCTATGGTCACTCGTCCCGAGGAAGGGGAGGTATTTGTCTCCACCGGACAAATATCGGCAGGGATCCGATTCCCCTTTTGTGGGAATTTGGTCGAGATGTGCGCCCATTACAAGACGCATCCGACTACCTTCTCCCCCCACGCCATCCGCGTGTGGAATGCTTTTCAAGTCCTCTGCTTCCGACAAAAGTGGGTCTACAGCCTCCGACTCTTCCGGACCTTCTACGGAATGAAGTGCAACGAGGCTGGGGTTTGCGCCTTCTATCCTTGGATGCCTAAATGGAATAAGCAGCAGCTTGCGCGGTGTAGTTGGACCAGCGACACCTGGAACGTTGTCAGGGGTCGGGGGCTCCTCATTGACACAGGGTCCGATAACAGCGGGTGGAAGAAGAACTACTTCTTCATTAAGAACAGTTCTATCCCATGGCCCCGATGAGAGGTTGAAGCGGACTCTCCTCCCGCTTATCACACCTATTCCGATGAAGATTTCCAAATCCTTCACTGCATCCAGCTTTACCGTTGGGGCGAATCTTACACTCCCCTCGCCGCTAACTCCCTCAAGGAGCGGGACCTGGTGGATGCCGGGATCCGCCTCCTCGATATGATCTCCGGGGGTCAACTCCACGACGGCCCCTCCAATATGGTTCCTTGGGTAATATTTCTGATCCTGTCTCTGTTTTCCATTGTTTGCAGCTAAGAAGGTATCACTGCTGACCAATCTCCTCCTTAAGCAGGGAGAGACCGACGCTGTCCAGCGCCCCGCGTGGAAGAGGAAGTCGGCAATGAAGGCCACCGCTTCGTCGGCATCTCCCTCCGCGGAGAGGACTAAGCGGACCCGAGTAGAGGAGATGGACAGGCTCTTCAATGTCCAAAATGCCGAAGAAGGTAAACAGCTCCGCCTAGCTATTAAGTCGTACAGGAAGCAAATTCCTAAGGAGTTAATCCCCTCCGGCAAGGAAGCCAGAATCAGAGAGATCAAACGCATCCTCCGAGGGGAAACTCCCCGCATCCTCAAAGAGGGTTACTACAACTACCATGGGAAAGACCAATACCTCTCCCGGCGCGTCATTTGGTGTAAGGATCCTGACCAACTTCCTGACTATCTTTATGAAGCATCTCATCCTCCAGGTGCAGGTCAATCGGGAACTCAGTCGGGGGTTGGAGCTTCAGCAGGGGCACCACCTTCCGGTGCTCAAGTTGGAGAGGGTCTCCCTCAACTTCTTGCCCCGATGGGATCGGGGGCTGAAGAAACCCCGACAGGCGATCAGTTTCGTCGGGTGGAAGATCTGGACTCCTCCGAGGAGACAAGCGAGGGCCTCGCCTTGGTTCGTCGTCGGGGGACGAGGCAGTCCCCACTGAAGCCAACCTCCAGGGGGCTGCCCCCCTCATCTCCTTCGCAGCAGCACTCGCCCATTCACAGCTTGACTCCCTCTGGGTCCCAGGGCGACTCGGAGATACGCACCTCCACGACTCCAGTCGGTCCTCCTCCTCTCCCCTTGGACGAGAGCTTCTACAAGGTCTACGACCCCGACCAAGAGGCGGCTCCCTGGACCCCGATCCAGACGCTACAAGGAGTCCAGCTCCGACAGGGTGATACATACCCGGAGCTGGGTCTGCATTTGGTGGCAGGCTCGGTTCTGCCGTCTCTGAAGCTTCCGCTCTCCCTGGCTCGGGAGGACATCCACGCGGATATCCGTGGAATGGCCATTCGTCGGGTGGAGGTAAGGTTCCTATTTTCACCCTTTAATCGATAAGGCAGGATATTCATGTGCTAACCTTTTCCTCTTTTCTTCGCAGGAGACGGCGGACATAAACCGATGCTTCGGGTACATCCTGGCCCTCGAGGAGGCTCTGGAGCAGGAGCGGGCCAAGGGGGCTCCCGCGGTTGTAGCCAAGCTCGAGGAGGATCTCGCCGCCTCCGAGTCTTCGAGGGGAAAATTGGCTAAGGAGCAGGCCCTCCTTAATCGAAAGACTCGGGACCTCCAAAAGCAGGTTCAGGACTTCGAGGGGCTGCTGAAGCGGGAGCAACATGAGCGGAAAAAGGATGCGGAGGCTCGGGACAGACTTGTCCTCGAGAAGAAGGCTCTGGAAGACGCCAAGGCGGGGCTGGAGCGGGAAATTTCTGAGGTCCCTGCCAAGCTGGCCGAGGCTGAGACCAAGGGTCGGGAAGATTATCGGGGCTCTGAGGACTTCCAAGCTGACGCGGTGAAATTCTGCACCACGGAGGTGGAGAACACCCTCTTCAACGCGGTCGAGGAGCTCCATCTGGAGTATGGCGACGCCATTAATTTCGATAAGTCTGCGACTCTCGCCCCCTTTGCGAAGAGGTATTTCGACCTCTCGGAGGAGAGTGATGAGGGCAACACCCCCGCGGGTATTGAAGATGTGGCGGAGCTTCCAAGTGCCGATCTCCCGACAGTTGATCCCCCGATAATCGACCCTCCAGCAACTGAACCTTCACCGACTGACCTCCAAGGGTCCGATCCTGTGGAGCCTTCTGCCACAGATCTCGTGGATCCTGCTTCCGCCGATGCTGACGAGGACCAAGCTTAATGCTCTATCTTTATAGTCCTTGTAGTTTTTCTCTCTTTGTAATGAATCCTCGGGCCTTTGAGCCCTCACAAATATCAAACTATTTTAGTTCCGATTTATCGTTGCACTTCTTAAAGCGACTTAACTATGCCACTTAAGGCGATTTAGCACGTCACCTAAGACATTTCAACACATCACTTAAGACGATTTAGCCCACACCACTTAAGGCGATTTAATCGTGCCAACTAAGGCAATTCAATTCGCACCACCTAAGGCGACTTAGCCACACTTAGAATAAATCTAAGAACCACGCACCACTTAATGCGACTTTGCCACTTAAGGTCATTTACTTGCACCACTTAAGGCGACTTAACAACACTTAGAATCAATCTAAGAACAATCTGATCGGAAGCAACCTCTTTATTCATTGATGGCTCAAAATCTGCTTACATCGAATCAAACGATAGATAACTTGCACCACTTAAGGCGACTTAATAACATCGTGCACCACTGAAGGCGACTTAATAACACCGTGCACCACTGAAGGCGACTTAATAACAACTTGCACCACTAAAGGCGACTGAATATCAAACATGACATTTCTTCAAGTGTTCACCACAGAAAGAATGTCTCAATACTTTGCCATCGAGGTCTTCCAACTTATACGCATTTGGAGCTGGCATCCCCACGACCTTATAAGGTCCTTCCCATTTTGGCGACATCTTGTTGATCCGATCCAAAAGGGTGAAGTCGTTCCGACGCCAAACCAGTTCTCCGACAAAGAACTATCGGGACTTAACTCGTCGATTGTAATATCTGGCCGTCGCCAAACGCATTCGACCCTGGACTTCATCGGCATCCCGCCTCTTTTCCTCGAGCAAGTCCAATTCCAGACGTCTCATTTCATCATTCGTCAAAGGCTCGTAGTACCTCATCCGATGGGACGCCACAGCTATTTCCACGGGAGCAACTGCCTCCGTGCCATAAACAAGGCCAAACGGAGTCTCCCCAGTTGATTGTTTGGGTGTCGTTCTAACAGCCCAAAGCACATTTTCCAGCTCGTTCAGCCATTTGCCCTTCAAGGCATAGACCCTTTTCTTCAGGCCATCCATCACGATTTTGTTGGCTGACTCCACCTGTCCGTTAGTTTGAACATGATGGACAGAGGCTGTCCGATGCTCGATATTCAGCTCCTCCAGATACTCCTTCACTTGAGCCCCGTTAAACGGAGGACCATTATCGCTGATCAACACCTTAGGAATCCCGTATCTGGATATAATATGGGTCTGGAGAAACTTGACGATTTGGTTCCCCGTTGTCTTGGCCAATGCCTTAGCTTCTATCCATTTTGAGAAATAATCAATGGCTAAAAGCAAATATTTGCACTGACCTTTTGCTTGTGGGAGGGGTCCCACCAAGTCGATACCCCACTGCGCGAAGGGCCAAGCACTCTTGATGGACGTCAGATTAGCAGCCGGAGCCACGATATTCGGGGCATACCTCTGGCACGAGTCACAAGATCGGACTAACATCGTCGCCTCCTTGCTCATCGAAGGCCAGTAATAGCCCAAATTCAGCACTTTCCTCGCAATGGATCGGGCACCTTCGTGACAAGCCGCGACCCCTTCGTGCACCTCCCTAAGGATCCGATTTGCGTCGGGCTTAGCTACACATTTCAAGTAAGGGGTTGAGAACCACCCCTTTTTGTATAGCTGATTGTCCACCACCACGTAATTAACCGCGATCCAGCGTATCCTGTCAGCTACTACTTCGTCATCGGTGACTGCCCCCATGGTCAGGTACGCGGCTATCGGGGTCATCCAAGTGGGCTCCTCTTCCGATCCTGCTTCAATGGCACACACCTCCGATGGATCGGTGGTCGACAAGATCACATTCTCCAAGAAGTGCACCTTTCGATTTTCCTCGAGGGGTGCCCCCAAGGCAAATTTGCTTAAGGCATCCGCTTCTGCGTTTTCCTCCCTCGGGATTGCCTCAATATTGAAACTTTTGAAACTCTCCTTCAAGACTTGCACCTCACGAAGGTACTTTCTCATCACCGGGCTCTTTGCCTCATATCGTCCTTGGACTTGATTCACAATTAGGCTAGCGTCACATTTCACCCTTAAGTGACCAACTCCCGTACCTTTGGCAATTTTGAGGCCTGTGATAAGAGCCTCATACTCAGCTTCATTGTTGGTGGCCCTAAACATTAATGCCAAAGCATATCGAAGGTGCTCGCCTCCACCAGGTGGTATCAATACGAACCCTGCTCCTGATCCGTCTGAGCTCGAAGAGCCATCAGTGTAGATTTCCCAAGTATTTTCCTCATTTGGCTGTTCTGATTGCTTTGCCATTTCTAGTTGCTCTGCTATCGGGACCTCCATGGTTGCCCCCTCTACAGGACCCGCTTCTTCCAGATCGGGGGCTGTAGACTCTGCTATGAAATCTGCCAACGCCTGACCTTTAATAGCCGTTCTCGGAGCAAAGTGAATGCGGAACTCACTAAGCTCGACTGCCCATTTCACTAATCTCCCCGACGCATCAGGTCGGTTCAAAAAATGCTTCAAAGGCTGATTCGTCAACACCGTAATCTCATGTGCATGGAAGTAGGGCCTCAACTTCCGAGCAGTAATGATCAACGCAAAAAGATACTTCTCAACGACGGGATAATTCATTTCAGATTTGGCAAACGCCTTGCTTACATAATAAACGGGGACTTGGTTACCCTCGACAATCTTCACTAACATAGAGCTAATAGCAAACTCAAAAACAACCAAATATAGATAGAGCGGCTCGCCTGGAATCGGTTTCGCCAATGGTGGGAGGGTGCGGAGGTGCTGCTTGAGTGCCTGGAATACCTCTTCGCACTTGGCAGTCCACTCAAATTTCTTGTTGGCCCTCAGCACTTCTAAAAATGGCATGGATCGGTCGCTTGCCTTAGACAGGAAGCGATTCATTGCAGCTAGTCGGCCATTCAGCACTTGCACCTCCCGATGATTTGTCGGAGACTGCATCTCCTCGATTGCCCTCAGCTTCTCGGGGTTCACCTCAATTCCCCTTTGGCTTACCATAAAGCCCAAAAACTTCACCGAGTGCACTCCAAAGGCGCACTTGGCTGGGTTCAAACGAACTTGATGAAGCATCATCCTTTCAAACGCCACCGCCAAGTTGCTTACATGATCTTCGGCCTGTCGGGACTTTACCAGCATATCGTCCACGTAAGCCTCCATGGTTTTCCCCAGCATGTCCCCGAACAGCTTGTTCACCATCCTTTGATAAGTTGCCCCGGCATTAATCAATCCAAAGGGCATGACATCGTAGTGATAGATGTCACTATCCGCATAAAAGGCAGTGTGGGGGGCATCCTCCTTAGCCATCTTGATCTGATTATAGCCAGAGTAAGCATCCATGAAGCTCAGCAATTCATGCCCCGACGTGGCATCCACCAACTGGTCGATCCTCGGAAGCGGGTAACAATCCTTCGGGCAAGCCTTATTCAAGTCGCGGAAATCAACACACATCCGCCATTTCCCATTGCTCTTCTTCACCAGAACCGGGTTGGCGACCCAAGTCTGGAATCGGAGCTCCTTGATAAATCCAGCATCGAGTAACCTGCCCACCTCCTGCTGGATCGCGATCCTCTTGTCTGCGCCCATCGGACGCCTTTTCTGCGCGATAGGCTTGATCGCGGGATCAATCTTCAACTCATGCATAATCACATCGGGGCTGATTCCTGGCATGTCACTCGGGGACCAGGCAAACAGCTCCTTGAACTCCTTCAGCAGCTCAATCAATTCTCGGGCCCTCTCGTTAGACAGGGTGGACCCGATTTTCACCTTCCTCTGAGGTCCGTCAATCTCGACCTCCTTCAAATCCTCCATAGGGGCGGGACGCCCAAACTCCTCTCTGGGATCAGCATCGGTCTGGAGGATAGTCATAGCCTCCCGTCTTCTCCTTCGGGTGGCATTAACATAGCACTTCCTGGAAGCCACCTGGTCGCCCTTGACCTCCCCGACTCCGTGGTCAGTCGGGAACTTCATCTTCTGGTGAACAGTCGAGGTAACTGCCATCAGCGGGTTGATGATAGTTCTCTCGATAATCGCATTATAGGTCCCCGCGGACTCAACCACCACGAACTCCACATTCCTCCTCTCCGCTTTCCACCCACTACCGAACTCCACTGGTAAGGTGATCATTCCCAGCGGATAGGAGGTAAAACTAGAGAATCCAACCATCGGGAAGTTCACCTGCTTCGGGTCCTTCTTCGTTTTCCCCATGGCCTCCAGCGCATCCATAAACAGAATATCGGAGGAGCTCCCTCCGTCGATCAAAATTCGCTTCATCTCGTACCCATCCACGTTCAGGGTCACGACCAAAGCATCATCGTGTGGAGTCTCCACACCTACCAGGTCCTCCGCTGGAAAGGAAATCACCATCTCTTCCTTCGCGGTCAGGATCGGGCCCTCTTGCCCAGCACCACAGCAGCGGAAATTCTAGAGGCATAGACCTCCCGAGAGGCTGTGGTATCACCTCCTGCTGCCAATCCTCCATGAATCACATTAATGGTGCCCCGCTTCTCCTTACGGACACCAGAAGACTCCGGCTCGGACTTCTTCTTCGTTGGGGACCGATCGCGGGATCGGGAACGGGACCGCGATCGAGATCGGGAGCGGGATCGACTCCGCCTCCCAGCCACAAACTCCTTAAGCTTCCCCTTCTGGATCAGCTTTTCGATTTCCTTCTTCAACTCCCGACAATGGTTAGTGTCGTGACCGCTGGCGCGGTGGAACCGACAGTAACGATCGGTGCGAGCTCCCAAAAATTCTCCTTCCTTCTTCGGGGGGTACCTGGAGATACCTTGTCGATCCATCACCGTTAACACGGAAGCCATAGAACTATTGAGAGGAATGTGATGATCCTCCCGCTTGTCCTTCCTCGGGGGACGCCTGTCCTCCCTTCGATCAGAGCGACCTCGACTCCGACTGCCATCGGATTTATCCTTCCACTTACGATCGTCCAATGGTTTGAACGACTGCTTCCCCTTATTTGACTTCGGAGGATCAAGCTCTCCGGCTGCTATCTTCGACTCCTGCACATCGATTTTCTGCTTTACCCTCGTCTGCAACGCCTCCATGCTCCACACGGCCTTCGCGGCCACGCTGTGCATCAGGTCGGAACCATAGGGGGCTGTCAGGTTCCGAAGGAAGGTGCGGATAGTCTCTCCCTCCGATATCTCCTCATCGATCTCGGCCACACTAGCAGTGTACCGCTGGTAATAATGCGCCAGCGATTCGTCGGGCCTCTGCACCACCTGGGCCAGGGACCTCACGCTCTTCAAGAGGCGCCGACGACCCTGGTACTGCTGAATAAAACGGTCGTGCATATCAGCCCAGCTGGAGATGCACCCTGGGGGCAGGCTGAAGAACCACGTCAGGGCCCTTTCTCCCAATGTGGCCGGGAACAACACACACAGTATCATCATCCGGGGCTCTGCCCAGACAGGCCATGACATGCTTCTGGACATGGCGAACTAGATCTCCCTCGCCATCATACTCCTTAATTGTGGGGATACCCAGCCCTGGCGGGGCGAGGGTGTTTATCAATCGGGGAACAAAGGGATGGGTGGATCGATCCCTCAGTTCTGACATCATCTGCTTCTGGTCCCCCATGCAGATGTTCACGATCTTCACCACCTGGTTGGGGGTGATGGGACCATTAAGGGGAATGGTCCTATGCTGCACCGGTCCAGGCCCATCGATCACAAATCGCTCCGACTGAGCGGGCTCCTTGCCCTTGTCCCGGTTTCTGGGTTGGGCCTCCTGCACATTCCGAACCTCCCTCGGCGCAGGCGGAGGCACCTCCTCCTTCTTCTTGGCAGCCTCTCTCCGCTCTAGGAGAGCCTCCATGGCCTCCAAGAACATCGGCATGGCATCCGCCACAGCCTTCGTCAGGTCCGCGTTTGGAGGAGCATCCTCCTCCCTATTCTCTTGGTGTCGAGCAGTATCCTCAGGAACATCATTGTGCCCCCCTGTTCGGGAAACCTCAGCAGGGGGATTTTGATCCACACTGCGCTCCGGCAGCTCTGAATTCTGAGTTCCAGCAGGGAGGTTAGAACCACCAGTCTGCCCTTGCTTTTTCTGCTTGCCAGCCGCCATTGAACGAGTAGAAGCTATCTTTGACTTTTTGTTAGTTTCCCACAGACGACGCCAATGTTGGATCACGGTTAGAACTCCGGTACGGTCTTGACGGAAATCCGAAATCCTTCGCTCCACGTAATCCTGCAAGAAGGGAATAGACCGGGCGGTGAAACGTTTCAATCCGAGCCATTTAGATAAAAGGGGGCATAACAGAAAGAGACGTTAATGATGAAACGGCCTGAAAAGTGCTTTTTCAGAAAAAGCAGACACGAGAACCCAAGCCGTCGCTTCGTTACCCGTTGCATTTAATGGCCGAGTAACCGAAGAGTCTTCTCGGATTTGGTGACTATCCCCGAGGTATCGAGGAATCGTGGACGAGAAGATCCGTGTTAATAAATTTTGTCAAGGGAAAAGCCTCTGATACCGATATCGGGAGGTCGGGAGTTGAAAGACACGACGAACTGTAAGTCCCTCATGTCATGGGGGCAAATGATGGGTTTCGCTATAGCCGTTAGGCCCTTTAACGACTAGTAAACGGTGAATAGGCCCACTGGGCCCTAAAAGAGGTCAAGGAGACCAATGCGAAGGGTCCCGACAAGATGGGTCCCGATGGTGAAGGGTCCCGACAAGGTCGGTCCCGATATGCGAGCTGGACGCTCCCGATGATATGCCTTTAAGTAGGCCCCGATATTGAATCCCTAAGAACGATTGGCCCTGTCACAATGACGAGGGGCCCCGAGCGGTGACCTAATGAGATAACTCTGGAGTCCCCGATATTGGTCGGGACTTGCTATCAGAGGTTGAGGCCGAGAAACACGCCCACTATCAGAGTAGTGGGGAAGTGGCCCGAGATAAGCAGAACGTGGGAAAGTGGCCGAGATAAGCGGAACGTGGGCTAACTACCCTGGCAGTTCATCAGGTAACTGGGGTAACTCCTCTCCTATATAAAGGAGGAAGTTACCTCAGATCACATATACGCACCTACATACTGATACTTTTGCTAGCCTTGCCTGCCACAAGATTCTCATTTGAGCATCGGAGAGGGATTCTGGGTCACCGCCCGGTCTATTCCCTTCTTGCAGGATTACGTGGAGCGAAGGATTTCGGATTTCCGTCAAGACCGTACCGGAGTTCCAACCGTGATCCAACACCCCTCTTCCTAAGAGGGAAGAGTTGTGGGCGTTGATATGGCGAACAGGATCTCCCTCGCCTGTGTAGTCGTCGATGTTCCTTGCAAAAAATTGCGGAAGAACTCGAGTATTGAACAGCCTTTTGGAGAAAGGGTAAGAGGTGTGGTCACGAACAATTAGCAGATCGTTCGCCCCTCTTCTCTTCTTTTCCAACAATTCTTCCACGTGTCCTAAAGTGAATAGGATGGGTTCTTTGCTCGTCGCATCGATTTCCGGAGCCTTAGGAATCTCTTTTTCCAAGAGATTTTCCTCTGCTACCTTCACACTGGAAGCCACCTCTTCCTTCTGGGAGACTTTTCGGGTTGGTTCCTTCTTGTAAGGAATAGTTCCCGCCTGGGCTTGGTTCCAAAAGGCTATGAAAGCCGCCATTACCTCCTGAGGGACAGCCGAGGGGACTGTTCTCACCTCTTCTGGATTTGGTAATGACTTGGAGTGACTAGGATTCTCTTTACTACCAGTGCCATTAGCCTGGGGCATAGGCGGATCTTCCTCCAGTGCTGATTTTGAAGTGGTGGGATTCACTTGGAATCTTCCCACCTCCTCTACCACAGAGTTTGGAATCTTGATCTTCTCAGAGGCCATGACTTTTTGATCAATTTCCCACAGACGGCGCCAAATGTTGGGATCAAAATGACGTGGCCTTGAACTTCTAGTAGTGGACTTCGAGGTCTCGCCGGGAGATAACTCTCGTAAGTATCTTTCCTAACCTCTTGGGTACTTAGTCTCCTTTGGGAGCTTTGTATGAGGCGAGGACCTGAAAAGGGGTGGGGATGACCCCTGATTACACTCCGTTAGAAAGAGTGTTGTAAAATTCGTGAATCAAGACTGTAAAATATATATAATGTTCCCCTATTTATAGGTAGAGATTACCGACTTTAAATGGCGGCTACCCTCTTGGGAGGGTTTCTGTCTAGAGTCGGTTTAAGTCTGTGACAAGTAGGTCGCCACCTCATCTTTCCTTAGCTGGGAAGGTTTTCCTTTGGCGGCTGAAGTAGGTCGCCACCTGTCCCTTTCCTTAAGAGGAAAGTTTCTTCATGGCGGCTAGAGAAAATCGCCACCCGTCTCTTTCCTTAAGAGGAAGGTTTCTTCAGTGGTGTTTTGGCTATCGAATCAACTCGTACCTTAATAGGAGAGCCTTGAGTTATTTAGTCGCCTTCTTTTGTTAGTCGTTCTTCAAAAGTCGACTTCTTCATATGTAGTTGTCGACCATTTTTCTTTGCCTTGTCGTTCTGAACAGAAATGGTCGACAACTTATTTTTCTTTAGTCTCGCCTTTAAACATACTCGACTTCATACTATTCCATCCTTTTTAATCTTAACCCAACACCCATGCTACTACAAAGTATGCTTCCCCAACGCGGGTTGATACATCATGGCGCGACATCCTCTTGTTAGAGGGCAACCCCATGCTATTACAAAGTATGCTTCCCCAACGCGGGTTGATACATCATGGCGTGACATCCTCTCAACCCCATGCTATTACAAAGTATGCTTCCCCATCGCGGGTTGGTACACGCTAGCAGGAGCGCACCCTGTTTGAAAAACTCACCAAACTTAGAAGTCGAGTATTGTACAATGCTATTTTGCAAGTGAGCATATAACGTAATAAAACACACCAAATGCAGCTAGTAGTGTCTTGCCACAATGTCGCCTTGGAGTGGACCAAGAGACGGAAAAAACTGCAAGTCGCTCTAACGGGATCTTGTACAGCCATGGAGAGGTGCAGTAGCATCGCAAGGTTAGTACTGGAATAGCCGCGGAAAGCCTTGCAACAAGGTCACACGGGGTGTACCCAACTGACGGATGGAAAAACGCATAGAATAGAGCAAGTAGCGTCTTGCCACAACGTCGCCTTGAAATGGTTCAAGAGACGGTAAAAACTACAAGGCGTATTGATACGACATTTGTTCCACCCCTTGGGATAACCAAGTTGAGGCGTAGTAGCATCGCAAAGTAAGTACGGGTCTAGCCATGGAAGGCTTTGCAACAATGTCACGCAGGGTGTGCCCAACTGACAGATGGAAAAACGCATAGTATAGAACAAGTAGCGTCTTGTCACAACGTCACCTTAGGCTGGAACTAAGAGACGGTATAAACTAATGTCTTGCCTTGCCAAGATGACTCTACTACATGCCAAGTGCCCTCGTGCCAAGTGCCAGTGCCGAGTGCAATGGTACCCCATGATCTTGCGTGTTACTATCTATAAACACGGAAAGTACTCGATACACTCATTACGCCATTCCTTGAATTTAAAACAAGATGGGCTTTCATGACACTTAGCGACGCACGTCCTACGGTCACAACTACAGATGTTATATCCATTTCAACAAGGAGATCAATCCTATCATGCAAGTCCAATGTATACAGAAAACTACGATAACACAAGGTATGAAATACTATTAACAAGTTATCATGCATTTCTACTAAGATCATGTTAGGTCTAGACGACAAAATCCCAAGCAAGCAGAATATAAACAAAGGTTCAAGGGTCAACTCCTAGAGCAACCTCAACCCAAAACATGGGGAGCAAAAACTATGTACAAGAGTTTGATATACTTCTGAAAATCAACCTGGCGCCACTCGCGAGGTGTCGTCATCTCCAGCTTGCTCGGGGGCAACCTCCATAATCTCAGCAGAGGTGATAACAAGGTTGATACCACCGTCATCATTGAACAACATCTCATAATTGGCCTCCTCAAGTGCCAAGCGGCGTAAAGCGTCAACATATCCAACAACATAATCCACGTAAGGACCCAACTTGTCAAAAGGAAATTCAGGGACAAGAATACTCACCTTGCGGATGTAATCCTCTGCAAATTCTCTCATTAGCTTATCTGACTTCACCTCGGCGGCCGCATCGACTGCACTAGCAAAGGCGGGTGCTCAGCAAGTCCTTCCGCCTTGCCAGACTTATAGCCCTCCTCGTGTGCAGCACGCAGCGCTACCTCATGAGCGTTAACATCCTCCGTAATCTTCTTCTCGAGGGCGACGATCTCTACCTCAAGCTCGACAACTCGAGCCCGACTAGAAGTATAACGAGCCTCAAAATCCGCGGCCTTCTAGCTAAGGGTGCGCGCCTTCTCTTTGGATTGAGCAAGCTCACGACGGATGGTGTCGCATTTTTCAACTGCAGCCCGCTTCTCGCTTGTAAGCTCCATCAAGAAGGACGACATGTTCACCATGTTGGCAACAGCCTGAGAACAACGCAACAACAAACAAGGCATAAAGGTGGTACAACAATTGCATTCATACAAATAATGAAAAAGAGAAGATTGATACTCACGGGAGCGAATCGAGTCAATGCACTCTCAACATAGGCTTGCACCTCCTCATCAGTCGGCGGCCGAATACGTTGATCGCCAGGAGGGACGCACCTTTGCAGCACTCGCACGCCTACCTCCGGAGTGCTAAGTTTGGAATCCTTAGCAAATCAAGGACCACCGGTAGCAAAGGGCGTCTAATCACTCACAGAAATGTCGCCCTCCAGAGGACGAGTCAAGTCAGCACGTCCAAGCGCAGAGAGCGCTGTAAAGGAAACAAGAATAGATATATGAAAACAACAAGCAAAAGATTTGAAGGATAGCAAAAGAAAGAAGCACGCGATACATACATCGGCGAGGAGTACGCTCCTCCGCGGGTCGATCCCTCGAACGGGGGGCAGAAAGCGCCTCTGTGCGACCTTCCTCTCCTTTCCCTTTCCCGCGGGAAGGAGTTTGGCTTGTCGCACCGACCTTAGTGCGCTTGGGTTCACTCGAGGCACCCGCCACCGCGTCGGATCTCTTAGCGGGTAGGCTGTAGTTCGGAGCAGGAACAACGCGCTCAGTCACGAGAGCCGGGCGGCCTGCAAACAACGGCATGCAAACAAAGACAAGTTAAGAACAATAGAACAGAAGAATAGTAAGACAAAGGAAAATCACACGGAAATATTTTACTCATCAATCCCTTGCCACGGCCATGTCCGGAAGCCTTAGGAGTAAGAGGAGCAGGAGACGACGTGACCTTCCTAGTAGAAGAAATGACACGAGCAGGATCCGTCTGCAAGAACGAGCTCTTTCCATCAAACCAAACTACATCACAACATAATAGGAAGTTATAAAGGCTTTTAGCTTACCGAATCCTCAGAAGAAAGCACATGAATCCCTGCATCAATCAACTCCTGGTCTGATGCACGCAACAAACACTGATAAGTGCGCGCCTGCTGACATTGATATATGTGCTTCAAAACCTTCTTATCCGCAGAAGAGAGTTCAGAGAAAGTGGGGGCAGGATCAGCCTCCGTAACATGCGTCGTATCCCAAGTAGTGTCAACATCACACACAAAGAAGTACTGATGTCGCCAGTGAGAACCGGAACGGTCAGCCTTCGCGGCAAGCCTGACATCACTATCCCACTCTGCATCTCCAAGCCAAAGTGTCGTGAACCCCTTCTCTTGCAAACAAGGCCAACGCATCTTCATGCAACATAACCTTGTTACATCTGGACGCAAAAGTTGGTAGAAGCAACAGAAGATAACTGTAGAATAATGCCACGACTGCTGGTGGAATAGTACTCGGAAACAAGTCCACACGCGGAGTCCTGCAGGCGCAAGATCCAAATGCGGGATCTGGTAAAATCGGCAAAGATCAACTATGTCTGGACAATAAGGAAAGCGTAAGCCCTCCCGGATCTGCCACAAGTAAACAGCGGACAAGTCATCTTGAGGTACCGTAGTTTGACCTTGGGTGACGTCTGGGAGCACGTCGAAAGGAAATACAACTTCCAAGTATGGACAGGTCTGGAGGTAGAAGTGCCCCACATATATCGCACCTCGTTTATCCGGTTGGTACTGAGTCACCTATGTCATCTCTAGTTCGGCTGCAGACTCTGGGGTGTGATCAGCATCGACTCAAGTCGGCCTCTGAGTCATCACCAACGTCTGAACATAAAGTAACTTGCAGAGTAGGAATGGGAGACTTACTCATCACAAACCAAGAAGAACTGTCTTGTTGCTCCAACCTGCAAATGCAAATAACAACTCGATCAACGCGCGCATACGCGACAGTAACCCATGCGAACACTAAGTAACAAACACTCTCCATATGGAGACAACTACGTATCTACAGACTTGTTAGTCTCTATACATCACATAGCGAACATCCTCTGCGGGGGCAACTCTATGTCGACATGGGCCTCATCCCGACACCTACGTGTTTTACGTGATCCACACGCATCTACATGATACTACGCCTTTACTTAAGGTAACAAGTGTGAATATGATTATGACACTAACATTTATACTCACATGTATCTCCTAATTAATGTAGGACTACAACATGTATATTGACGTACAAGGAAGAAATCTAAGTGTTCAAGTGGTAACAACACGCGCACTGAGTGCGCACGCGTCCAGCACGTATGTGACAAACAACGCGCTTACATAATTCTACGCCATTGCTTAACGATTACAACATACGCTTCAACACGCTTGAGAAATTCTAAGTATTCAAGATACTACATCACGCACGCTATGATCATGTATGCAACAAGCAACGCATGCAATGAACACGTGTGCAATGGTCACATCCACAACATGTGTTCCTACCTACCCATGTGATTAGTCAAGGAAAGATTAAATTCAACTTCTACAAAAAACATGGTTATGATGTCAAGTGGTTGCATGCATGAGTTGACGACATGCTAGTCACTATAGTAGTATGGTCAGGGGGCTAAGCTAAACAAAGAAATATTTTCTAAGTGTTTCACCATGATAGCAGGCGATAGGTAGCAAGCGTCAACTATCAAGAAATATTTTCTAAGTGTTTCACCATGATAGCAGACGAAGGGTAGCAAGCATCAACTATCAAGAAAACTTTCTAAGTGGTCCACCATGACAGTAGACGACAGACGACGGATGTCAAGTAGTAAGCGTCGACTACCAAGAAATATTTTCTAAGTGTTTTATCATGAGGGAGATAACAATGATCAACTATCAACAATCAACGACAAGCATGTTTGAACACTATCTACATCATGGTGCAATATGTCAACAATGACCACCATACATTAGGTGAGTATTACTACTTACAATCATGTTTATGAATTTTCAGCACTTAGCCAAAATTTTGGCCGATTTGTGGAACTAACTTCTTGTAGGAATTTTAACAAACACCTTATGGGCATGCTAGAGTAAAATATTTCAAGAGATAATAAAGATCAAATTGGATCCAAACAAGGTTGCAAATGGTTTAGCCATACACGAAATTGAGCTCACCACCTCAAGCCGATCGGACCACCGTGAAAACCACCACCAATGGCCACCGGAAAATCCCGTCGCTGCCGCGAGCCACCCCCGTGCCGCCGTAGCTCCTCACCGTCGTCTCTTCATCGTGGTGGTGATTAAATGTGGCCGACCAATGTGACTTAGTACCCAAGTTTGCTACCCAAGGTTTCTTCTCCTTCAAGAAATGAGAGTGGTCCTAAAAACTACTAAGTGTGGAGGCTTAACTAATGAATACTCTCTCTCTCATTTCCACTAATACTATTTATACCTATGGGTAATCCTTCATTCCTCTCTATGTTTTACAAGTCCCTAGTAGCATGACTAAGTGTTTTTACACCCTTATTACAACATACATCATTCTTAGACTCGACATATGCAATCATGCTCATGTGTTACATATCCATGATTTATTTGCGATCATCTCATCTATCTTAATCCATGATCTACATTTTCATCATTACATGATTGATTGCATAATTTTATTATCAATCATACGTCATTGCACCATGTATGTCCTTATTACTTTAGATGCACCCGTCACACCTATGTCGGACACGTCCATGTCTAACGCGTTCGCGGTCGGAGTATGCATGTCAACATCCATAAATATGATTACATGCATTTATAACTCTTCAAATGAATTTAATGTATATACACATATCTGCTACACTAATCATGCCAGCGGACGTCAAATTACTCGCCAAGAAAAATTAAGGATAGGCGAAATCAAGGCACATGTGCCCAATCGATGATCAATCAACCTCTGAGGTCAGCACCGAACCTAAATTGGGCATTTATCCATCTTAAAATAGAGTCAAGCAAGGTTTGAACCATTACTTGACTCGGGGGCAAGTGATGGATATCTGCCCAATTCGGGTTCGTATTTAAGTTTCGGACTTCGTAAACACGTCAAAATCACATAAACGGATCAAAACATATTCTCGAGGGTCAAAACAGTCCGGATGCACGACACACGCGTCCGGATTGCCTATGCAATCCGGACCTCCTGATTGCCCTAGGTGACCCGGATCACACCAGGATTTCCCAAATCCGACGTGATCCGAGTTGTCAGCATGCGTGTTCCATTTGTGTTCGACACTAAGTTAGAGTTTTCCAATAGCCAACCTTGATCAAACCAGACGACGGTTCACACTTTCTTTTAAACCGGCGTCAAACCGCACAAAAACCGGGGTCGGTTATAAGGTTGCCTATAAAAGGGACCTAGGCCACCCATTTTATTCCTTACATTCACTGGAGATTGGCTTAGGAGCTTTGACTTCTCTCTAGAATTATCATTTAGGCATCGGAGAGGGCTCAACCAGCACCACCCCCCCCTCCGTGCTGGTTACTGCCCCTGTGTGCAGGTTCGGACAACGAGCGTGAAGCAAGGAGCGCGAGTAGAAGAACCCGACATAGCGATCAACTTAAGGATTCGTCAAGTCCGTTAAGTCAAGCGGGTTTGGAAGAAACAGTATTCACATCCGAGAACTTTTGGGTGCACAACTTATGTTCATGTGTGATGGATATACGCCCAATTTGAACCCGTTGACTTCCAAACCGTTGTATTTTTATCGTCCCATTACCGATTGTAAATCGAAATTTCAACCCGAACACTTCGCGAACACATCAACGGCTCGGACGAGGCCGGAGCGCTCGTCCGGCCGAGGCAAACTCACCTAGGTGAGGTTGGGCGGCCACACCCGACCTCCCCTAGGAGAGATCGGGTCAGCCAACCCGATCTCTCCTAGGGGAGATCGGGTGGACCAACCCGATCTCTCCTAGGAGGGATGGGGTTGGCCAACCCCATCCTCCCTAGGAGGGGTTGGGTGCCCTCACCCAACCCCTACCCTTGGGGGTCGGATTTCTCCTCCCCCAAGGGCCCCTACGCCATTTTCGGACACCCACACTCGGTTCACGTCGCCTACCTTCTCCGTATCCTAAGGTCTTAATTATACGCTTAAAGGTTAATTAATTGTGTTTAGAGGTTAACGATGTCATTAAGCCACCTTAATGACACCGTTGCCTATAAATACCCCACCTTCACAACTCATTGGAGGATCTTGGCAATTTGGATTATTTTGCTCTGACATCTCTCTAGTTTATCTCTCTAAAAACGATACTGACTTAGGCATCGGAGAGGGTTCACCAGGCACCACCCCCCCCCCCCTCTCTGTGTCTGGTACTGCCCCTTCTGCAGGAAGGAAGGAAGGAAGGAAGGAAGGAAGCAAGACAAGGCAGAGCAACCCGAAGACATCAGATCATCTACGTCTCCAGTGAGGAACGGGATTTGAGCCAATCATCCTTTGACCCAGATCTCGGAACCTAACACTTGGCGCCGTCTGTGGGCTTCGGACAGAAAGCCTGGCTATAACACGAGCAATGACGAACAGCAGGGTGTCTAGGCACCACCGCCCACCAGGGGGCAATGGAAGAAGGAGAGAGCCTATACCCCCAGGAAGGCAGCCTAACCCTGGGAAGCAGCCAATGCAACCAGAACCACAAGAAATACCACAGCCTCCTCAACAGAACAACCAGGAGGGAGGACCCTCACGCCCAGCTGGGGCAGAGTCCTCCACAGCCTCCACACCTCGGGCAAGAAGGCCACAGAGAGAAAGAGAACAACAGGGAGTGCCGTCCCAGCACACGGCACCCCCTGAGGGGTATTATTATGAGGCGCAACCCCAAGGGTACCCGTATGGGATGCCGGCCCAAAGATATGACAACCGCGCCCACACAACATATGCAAGGCCGACATACACCCAGGGGACACACACTGAAGCCCATGAAGAGGAACAGATCCCAACAGAAGGGCACCACTCGCACCCTCGAGCAGGGCAGCGAGAGGAGCAAAGAAGATACTACCAGGAGCCACCCCCAGAGGAAAGGCAACAATTCGTGCCTCCTAGGCAACAGCAGAACGCAAGGGCTTACACCCCACTGGGGGAGGACAGATAAGCAAGACCTCCAAGGAGGCAAGAATTCTATGAAGCACCCCAGCAGGGACACCAAGGATACACCTACAGCCCGTATCAATACGGACAAGGGATCCCGGCAAGCCCTATCTACAACCACGGAGGCTATCAGAGGAATTACACTCCAACACCGATATTGATCACTCCGGAGGAAATAGAGGCGATGATAACCCGGAAGATGAATGAGTCAAAGAAAACCAACTTGCATTGTCTAAGTGACAAGACGAACCACCCTTTCACAAGGGAACTGGAGATGAACAGGGTGCCAGACTCCCTGCACACAGTGCAAATTGCAAAGTACAATGGGAAGGGAGACCCCCTAGAGCATATCCAACAGCATGAGGCCTCCCTATTTGGGAGGACCACTGATGAAAGGTACAAGGCACTCTTGTTCCCAAACACCCTATCAGGGGTGGCCTCACACTGGTTCTTCAGTTTACCCTCTGAAAGCATCCACTCATGGGAGCAGCTAAAGGCGAAGTTCCTGCAGAGATACCTAGGGGAGAGGAAACTCCTCAAAGGCACAGGCTCCATCGATGATGTGAAACAAGAATATGATGAATCTCTGGCTAGTTACTACACTAGGTTCAATCAAAATATCGCAGACATCCAAGGCGACATCACTGAGGGTGAGATAATACGAGCCTTTATCAGAAACCTAGGCCGCTTCGGGTCCACACTGGCAGAAAAGATGGCCAAGAAGCCAGCAAGCACCTTAGAGGAGCTTGCAGGAAGAGTCAAAACTCATATAGACCTGGAGAGGCACAGGGCAAGTAAGAAAGCCAAGATTCAAGCAGCCAAGGAAGACAATGCAAAGCCGAACAAAGGCAAGCCACCCCAGGCACCTCAGCACACAAGGCAGCAGGAATGGCGTCCGCCCCAGCAAAGAAACCAAATGGGCGAACCACTAAAGCCCAGAGAAATAAATGTCATCAAGTTCGTCCCATTGAACGCCACTCCAACTACTGTCCTCAAAGAGATGCGAAACCAGAAGCTCTGGTCACCCCCTGCAAGGTGGAGAGCCCCAATGGTGGGGAATCACAAGGATAGATGGTGCGACAACCATGAAGCTTACGGGCACGACACGAACGAATGCTTTAGCCTAAAGCTAAGCATCAACAATGCCATCCAAAGGGGAGACTTAAAGCAGTTCGTGGATCATGGAGGCAACAGCATGCAGCTAGGGCCATCACACAGAGACAAGGGCAAAGGCAAAGTAGACTACAACCCCCCACCCAACAAGAGAGGAACCATAAACATGATTCACGGGGGAGTAGCCTCAGGTGGCCCAACTGCTAATGCAAGGGAGGTCTACGCATCAAAGCTGGGTTCAGTGCCGAGGTGGAGAAAAAGGCCAGGAGAAGGAGAAGAAATCAAGATCGAATTCTCAGAGAAGGACAAGAGCCACATCGTCTTCCCACATGACGATGCTCTAGTTATCACAATAGACATTGATAATTTTGATGTAAAGAGAATTTTGGTGGATGGGGGCAGCTCAGCTGACCTCCTAAGCTTGAGAGTCCTAGAAGAGATAGGGAAAACCAAGGCAGACATCAAACCAGTCAACTTCCCTCTAGTTGGCTTCTCAGGGGCAACAAGCTACCCTCTGGGAATGATAACCCTGCCGGTGACCATGGGCCAAGGATGGACACAGCTGAAGGTGAATGTTAATTTCCTGGTGGTTGAAAGCCTGGGAGCCTACAATGGGATCCTAGGAAGGACAACCATAAACCCATATGAAATCGTGCCATCCACTGTACACCAGAAGCTGAAGTACATCACGGAGAATGGAGTCGGAGAAGTCCTGGGTGATCAGCGCACCGCAAGGCAATGCTACGTCAACTCCATGAGACGTGGATCACACGGGACAGACACAGTGGCTGTGGTCATGGTTGGAGCCAACCAAGATAGAAAGAAGAGGAGAAGGAGGAAAAGGCAGGGAAAGATGAAGAATGGAGTGGTACTCCGTTTGAGTAGGCAGTTTTTTCAAACAATGCCTAAGAGGAGACACAGGAGCAAGGCTGTGAAGGTCACAGCCATACCTTGGCAGCCAGATACCAAAGAGGGGAAAAGAACAAGTGACTCCATCTCAAGAGGCTTCCGTCACATCGATGATATCAAGCAAATGCCGCGGGAGTCAATATCAAGCTATTTCCAGAGATTCTCCAATTATGGTGCCAACATGGACATCACAAGAGGAGAAACCGTCAGAGCATTTATTAGAAACATGCATCCAAACTCATTCGAGGCCTATGGAGGGCTCTATGAGATGGTCATGACGAGCACGATGAGGGAGCTCAAGGAAAGGCTAGACAAAGCATTTGCAAGGGAAATGGAGCAGCTTGATGAAGTCCTGGAGAAGGGAAGAAACACTGACGCACTGGGAGGAGGTGTAAACTTCACATTCACACCCCTTACAGTGAGCATAGAAGAAATTTTCCACAAGCACCTCAAGCAGGAACTACCCACATGCAGGGAGGAGGGCAAAGCCTTCCTAGGAAGGGATGCACAGGGATGGTGTGAGTACCATGGGACCTGGGGGCATCAAACCAGCAACTGCATGGTGCTGAAGATAGAAGTGGAAGAAATGATTCACAATGGAGGTCTGAAGGAGTACGTGGCAACAGACAAAGTGACCACCCCATATCCTTAGTTTCATATCTAGCACTTTACATGTTCAAGCTTTCCAAGTTTTTAAAACAAATTTTGAGAAGGAGAACTCACGAAGTTCCTCCAACTCTACAACTATCTTTATTTTCCTCCAAAGGGTGTCTTGACCCACCCAAGGCACCCCACATGTACAGAAAACATGAACACTCTCAAGAGAGTAAGTTTTCCTTCAAAGGCACTTTCCAATGAATGTGATGATATAATCATGATGTTATCCTTACACAGATATGACTTCAAGTCAACAACAGTTTCGACGCCCCCAAGAGCGTATCTTGAGAGTAGTATTCATACTACGACCTTCGACGCCCCCAAGAGCGTATCTTGAGAGTAGTATCCATACTACGACCTTCGACGCCCCCAAGAGCGTATCTTGAGAGTAGTATTCATACTACGACCCTCGACGCCCCCAAGAGCGTATCTTGAGAGTGGTTTCCAAAAACCACGAACTTCGACGCCCCCAAGAGCGTATCTTGAGAGTAGTGTTCATACTACGAACATCGACGCCCCCAAGAGCGTATCTTGAGAGTAGTTATTACACTACGACCTTCGACGCACCAAGAGCGTATCTTGAGAGTGGTTTCCAAAAACTACGAATTTCGACGCCCCCAGGAGCGTATCTTGAGGTAGATTTGCAACCTACCAGATTCGACGCCACCAAGAGCGTATCTTGAGGTAGAAAAAACACTACCAGATTCGACGCCCCCAAGAGCGTATCTTGAGGTAGATTTCAAACTACCAGCTTCGACGCCCACCAGGAGCGTATCTTTGGTCTAACCTGAGCCCTCCGGGAGCCTATCCTGTGAAACGTTAAGCGCCCTCCGAGAGCCTGTCTCGTGAACAGTTTTCGACGCCAACCAGGAGCGTATCTTTGGTCTAATCTGCGCCCTCCAGGAGCCTATCCTGTGAAACGTTAAGCGCCCTCCGAGAGCCTGTCTCGTGAACAGTTTTCGACGCCAACCAGGAGCGTATCTTTGGTTTAACCTGTGCCCTCCGGGAGCCTATCCTGTGAAACGTTAAGCGCCCTCCGGGAGCCTGTCTTGTGAATAGTTATCGACACCAACCAAGAGTATATCTCTGGCCTAACCTGTGCCCTCCGGGAGCCTATCCTGTGAAACGTTAAGTGCCCTCCGAGAGCCTGTCTCGCGAATAGTTTCGACGCCAACTAAGAGCGTATCTTTGATTTAACCTGTGCCCTCCGGGAGCCTATCCTGCGAAACGTTAAGTGCCCTCCGAGAGCCTGTCTCGTGATCAGATTCGACGCCCACCAAGAGCGTATCTTTGGTCTAACAGTACCATGTATACCATTTAAAGGGTATCAGAAGAGATCATCGCACCATGCTCAGAAGGATCCAATGAGAAAATAATCTCAAAGTAAAGTTATATGAAGAACACATAATGTTTTTTCGTGATGAAATAGCAGGTATGACATGAAGGAAAACACGAAAGAAGGATAACTAAAGGAAACACATCAAGAGAAGAGTCCATAACCAAAGGGATACATACAAAAGCATGAGAAGCATTAATGTAAAGGCAAGTGAACCACGTAGTCAACAACACAATGCGGCAAAGGAAAGTAACAACAAACACCACCACAATCTCAACAGACACTCAACCCATTAAAGGGGAGAAGGAGTGCAGTTATATATACAAAGATAGCATGATGTAAACACATCAGTCAGAACCTTCGGGAGAGTCACCCTCACCCCCTGAAGCTGAACCACCGGCAGAGATGGATGAAGAGGAGGAGTCTGAGGTACCAATCTCCACTGGTGTAGCATCCACCTGGGCAGGAGCAGGCTCGTCTGCAACAGCAGCCTGACCCCTCAGAACAGCCATGTAGCCAGTGGCGTATGGCCCGAAGTCACCAAGGTCACCAACTGGGAACTGAGGATCAATGCGGAAGATGTGATCAACCAGATACTCACCAAACTGGTTCATCTCCTGAGTAAGACGCGCGCTATAATCAGCAGTGAAGGCAGAGGAAGCCTTGTACTCAGACACTGCGACGGTCCTCTCCTCTGCCCGACACTTAGCCTCCAACTTCCGTAACTCCTCAGAATGGAGCGACGCTGCAACCTCAGCTTCCCGGCGTAAACTGCCCACAGTAGTCTCAAGCAAGGACACTTGGTCCTGGAGCTCCTGCATCCTCAAATCAGATAAACGCGCCTTCTCAGCAGCAGTGGTGAGCTCCACCTTGAGAGAGACCTGGCTGTCCTCAAGGGTCTTCTTCTCGTCAGATAACTCGAGCACGAGCGAGGACATGTTCACCATGTCAGACATACCCTAACAATTCAAACAAGGAATGAGTAACCGAAAGACAGTCATTATGAAAGTAATAAGAGGAAAGCAAGGAACAACTCACAGGAGCATAACGAGAAAGTACACCCTGAACAAAGCGCCGAGTCTCCCCAGGAGACTTGGGCGGAGCAACACGATCGCCAGGGGGGATGGCGCCGCGGAGTACGCGGACGCCAACCTCAGGAGTCCGCAAAGAGGAGGTGCTATCGAGGTGGAACTCCTTCAGAGCAGCGAAAGGAGTCCACTCAGACCCAATAACATCTTCATCAGTAAGACGTGCGAAATCCTTCCGACTTAAAGTCGGAGGCCCACCTACAAGAGCGAAGCAAGTCAAAAGGAAAATATAAACATAGAAGAATCAGTAACAAGGTAGAGATCATACTTGAGGACCGTGCCCTCGGCTGGGGGGCATGAGAACCACCACCAACAGGTCGCTTCCCTTTGTCAGCCAGGGAAGGCACCTCTTCAACCACCATCTCCTTATCACGAGATAGAGTCGGAGGACGAGCAGTAGGCGAAGCAGGGTCCGCAGCTTTCTTCCTCTTAGCAGCCGAGGCCCCGGCCTCAGAATCAGGTCTCCGCGGCTTGGATTTGGAAGGTCCAGAATCTCTGCCTACGGAGACGACCCTCTCGGTCACCAAGGGGGAGCGCCCTAGCAATGTAAGAAAAACAAGATAAGAAAAACACAAGTTATACCATAAAGAAGCAAATAGGAGGAAGCATACCAGAGGCCCCAGCCTTCTTCCCAGGCAGGGGGGATTTCTTCAGAGTGGAACTAGAAGGAGCCTTCCTCTTGCTCATATCAACAGGGGCTCCCTGCACGTTATAGGTTTTTCCATGAAACCAACCTACAAAGGAAGAGCAGAAGGTAAATAAAGATGGGAAGACCAAGTGACATACCGAACCCCCGGAGTCAGGAGTCAAACTGATCCCGGCCTCGTAAAGATCCGTCTCAGTCACTAAGGACACGGGGCAGTATGACCGAGTCCTGTTGCTCTCATGAATGATCTTCATAGTCTCTAAATCAACTGAAGAGAACTCCCCGAAAGCAGGCCAACCATCGGACCGATCCTCATTCAAGACCGACCAAGTGACGTATCGATCCGTAATGAAGAAGTAATGCTTAGCCCAGTGACTGGCCGAGTTGTCACTCCGGGCCACGAAGCGGAGAGAGGTATCCCACTCGACCCCACTCAACCCGAAATCAGCAAATCGGGGATCCTTGAAGGTCGGATGGCGAGTTACGAAACTCGCAAACCCCACCTTCGTCTGGTATTGGAACCGATAGAAACATCGGAACAGAACGAGGGAGTACTTCCAGGAGTACCAATGGCACAGCACCCAGAAGCCCACCCAGACACGAAGGGCACTGGGGGCAAGGTTCACAGGAGAAATCCTGAAGAACCTGCTCAACTCTATGAGGTCATCACAATAAGGCAGCCTCAACCCAAATCGGATCTGGGAGGGGTACACGGCGACCTTCCCTATAGGAGGCTCCGTCACCGTCTCGCGAGTATTCCCCAAGGAGGGGAGAAAAGGATACAGAGGCTCATCTAGGGGACATATATCTCCTAGGGTAACGTGCTCATTGTAATCGGACCTAGTGAGATGGTTCTCTGACAGAGTAGCGAGACCTAAGGCAAAGGTAGCAGGAAATCCCAAAGTTCGAATCAAATTTCGACTAACACCCCAATGAAGGTCACGGTACTAAGCTAGCAATAGGAAAAGAAGTAATGCGACCGAAAAGGAAGAGAAAAGGAACTCACTCATCCTTCGGAGGATGCGACGCCTCTGAAGAGTCTGTGTGCGCGGACACCACCAGGAATATAGTACCTGCCACGACACGACAAATATCAAGACAAGAAAAATTTCCGAAGAACCGGAAATACTCCGACACCCGACCAACGACAACAATCAAAGATCCAAAGACACCCAGCAAAGATAGTCAACATGAGCCAAGGACACCACGACAACCAAGTTGAATAATTTTATCCGAGCCTAAGGTCGGGTTTTGGAAAAAATTACCGTTATACCCTCCAACAAAGATTAACACACCAACGGCGGTACGACATCAAATTCAAGACCGGGATAGCCCAATCGGACAAGAAACCATATCCGGACAACCGGCAAACATTTTTCCCCAAATCCACAACTATCAACGGCTATCCAAGGCAATCCCACATTCAATCAAGCATCGGCAATCAAATATCAGCAATTCAAAAATCAACGTTTTACGCGGTAACGGAAAGGAAAAGAGCGGACCTTCGGAAAACCCGACCCGATATGATAAACGGGTCCGGAATTCGAATTTCGAAGTCGGTCGGAATCAGCCCCTCGCCGGAGCCCCAATTCCGTCGTCGCCGGAATCACTCCCAGCCGTCCTCTCGTCGCCGGAGTCCGTCCCAGATCACGCCGGAGCTCCCTGGTCTCGCCGTCGACAGTTCTGGCCGGACTTGACGTTGCCGTCGTCGGAGGAGAACTCGCCGTCGAAGCCTCCTGACGCCGCTGCTCGATTGGTTACCGCCCTCCGCCGGCCAAGCTCGTGCCGCGCCGCCCTCGTCCGTCAGCCGCCGAAAATCAAGCCGCCGTCTCGAGCTGCTGGTCCGCCAGTTGCCTTCGTCCGCGCTGGTGACCACCTCCCGCCGGAGCTGCTGGCCGGATTTTTGCCCCTTGGTGAAAATTTCGGCCGGCCCTTACCTTGGGGGTGCTCTCAAATTTTTCTTGCTCTCCAAGGGTGAGTGAAGAAGGAAGATGGTGGCTATGGTGACTCCTTAAGGTATTTTTCTAACTCTCCTCTATTTTGAAAAGATGATAGGGTTTTTTAAGGGGTTTTAATCACCACCCTCCATCTATCTTTAAATGAGATCTAAGGGCCAAGGAAAAACCATCATTTTTATCCCTTTCAACTATGGCTAAGTATATCTCCATACTTAGAAAAACTATCAAGTTAGGTTTATTCTTGAACATTCTATACTTAGAAAAAATTTTGGCCAAAATTAAATTTTTCCTCACTTAGATAGAATCCCGGCACGAATTTGAAGCATAAGTCACTTAGTTGCATTCGTATTGCATCCTTGTAAGAGTATGCATTTTTTAAGTATACGCCGGTAGCAGCAATAGATTTATTGCTCTCGCCTCAGACGGACGCATGCTTAGGCATACGTCCGTGCTACTCTAACGTTTACAACTCCTCTATCTCATAAGACAGGAGGCAGAGTCGAAGACACGCATCCATGGGTAAGCTGGCACTCAGATGAAAGGTAGAAACCCCGGTTTCAAATTGCGCGTATCATACCATCCTGAAATAGAGTCAATCAAGGGTTAGGCCATTGGTTGACTCGGGGGCATGTGATGGATATACGCCCAATTTGAACCCGTTGACTTCCAAACCGTTGTATTTTTATCGTCCCATTACCGATTGTAAATCGAAATTTCAACCCGAACACTTCGCGAACACATCAACGGCTCGGACGAGGCCGGAGCGCTCGTCCGGCCGAGGCAAACTCACCTAGGTGAGGTTGGGTGGCCACACCCGACCTCCCCTAGGAGAGATCGGGTCAGCCAACCCGATCTCTCCTAGGGGAGATCGGGTGGACCAACCCGATCTCTCCTAGGAGAGATCGGGTTTCGGGTCGGCCAACCCGATCTCTCCTAGGAGGGATGGGGTTGGCCAACCCCATCCTCCCTAGGAGGGGTTGGCCAACCCCATCCTCCCTAGGAGGGGTTGGGTGCCCTCACCCAACCCCTACCCTTGGGGGTCGGATTTCTCCTCCCCCAAGGGCCCCTGCGCCATTTTCGGACACCCACACTCGGTTCACGTCGCCTACCTTCTCCGTATCCTAAGGTCTTAATTATACGCTTAAAGGTTAATTAATTGTGTTTAGAGGTTAACAATGTCATTAAGCCACCTTAATGACACCGTTGCCTATAAATACCCCACCTTCACAACTCATTGGAGGATCTTGGCAATTTGGATTATTTTGCTCTGACATCTCTCTAGTTTATCTCTCTAAAAACGATACTGACTTAGGCATCGGAGAGGGTTCACCAGGCACCACCCCCCCCCCCCTCTGTGTCTGGTACTGCCCCTTCTGCAGGAAGGAAGGAAGGAAGGAAGCAAGACAAGGCAGAGCAACCCGAAGACATCAGATCATCTACGTCTCCAGTGAGGAACGGGATTTGAGCCAATCATCCTTTGACCCAGATCTCGGAACCTAACAATGTAGATCGAGAGAAGAGGGACAATCTTGATGCGAAGGTTGTGGAGTGCTACTTCATAGGTTATGGTTCTTGTTGGATCACGGGCGAAGCTCCGTTACGTCCTTGACGGAAAGCTTTGGACTCCTGGGCTCCGCGTAATCCTGCAAAAGGGGATGACCTGGGTGGTGACCCAGAATCCCTCTCCGATGCTTAAATGAGTATGTGATCAATGGGGTGGTAAGCAAAAAGTCTAAGTTCGTCTTAGATGATTAGCGTTTTCTGAGGTAACTTCCTCCTTTATATAGGAGGGAAGTTACTCAGTTACCTGTGGCCATGATTGGCCGTTTTGCCCATGATTCCGTGTATCTCGCCACGATTCTGTATATCTCGTTAGGGATTCCGTAGATTTCGCTCCACGCTCCGCGTATCTTACCCATACTCCGCGTATCTCGGGCACGCCCTGCGTATCTCGGGGGGCTTATCTATATCTTTAACCGTCTCCCACTACTCTATCTAGTAGGCGGGTTTCTCGGTCTTTGTCCTCTGATCACAAGTCACGACTCCTGTCGGGGACTCCAGAGTTGTCTCATTCTAGGTCACCACCCAGGACCTTCAGTCTCTACGGGACAGGTCCAGCCTCTGCGGGGCTTTATTATCGGGGCCTTTACTAAGGCATATCGGGGCCTGTTCAGAGGCTTCCTGTCGGGAGCATCTAGCTCATGTGTCGGGGCTGCTATCATCGGGACCCTTCATATTGGGCCTTTGGGCCCTCCAGGCCTTTCACGAGGCCCACTGGAACTATTCGCCGTCCACTGGCTGTTAACGGGGCTAACGATTCCATCGGAGCCCATCATTTGCCCCTAAGACATGGGGTACTTTTAGTTCGCCGTGTCTTTCAGTTCCGATCCTCCGATCTTGCTGTCGGAGGTTTTTGTCTTCATACCCTCCGATACCACCGTCGGAGGTTTTTGCCTTGCGTGTAATTGTTGTATAACAGAGTCTCTTACTCATGATTACCTTGGGCCCACCAGACCCCATGGGCAGTTGCCAAATCCGAGGAGACTCCTCGGCTACTGTAGCATTAAATGCCTGGGGATAAGGAAATGACGTTTACATCGGCGTGACTGTTGCTTTCTGAAAAAGCAGCTGTGACGTCACTCGCGTCTCTTCCGTACCTATAATCTTGGCGATTAAGATCGTGTCGTTTCCTCTTCAACGGTGCAGATCAAACCCGTCCAGCTGTCTTTTCCGTACCGTCCCCATGATTTCAACGATTATGATCGAATCGTTTCATCTTCAACGGTCAAGATTAGGGTCCTCCTTTTGTCCTTTTGCTTATAAAAGCTAAAACCCTGGCTTTATTCACTTCTTCTGCACTCTCTCGATTTCAGCCATTCTTGCATTCGAAGCTTCTTCTCCAAGCTCCTCCTGCTGTTCAAGTGATCAAGGCCTTCAACCCTTCCGATCTTCCTTCATTTTACCTCTTCGACCACCGATCATGTCTGGTAAGGGCTTTCCTCTATGTTTTCGTGATTTACTTGCCGTCTGTTCTCCTTTTCTCAAATTCTTTTGTTTGCAATCGTTTTAGACGAAGCTAGTTCTGAGGCTAGGGCTCCTTTCATTTTCGAATTTGCCGTCAATGAGATCTCTGAGGCTTCATATGAGGTTGCCCTTAGAGAGGGGTGTATTACCTCAGATTGGGAACCTCGTTTCCCGTATGAGTCTCAACCTGCTGTCAGAAGGAAGCACATCATTACGCCTCCTCGGGCAGGGGAAGTGTTCGTCTCCGCCGATCAAATAAGTGCGGGGATTCGGTTCCCCTTCTGCGGAAATATGGTGGAGATGTGCAACTTCTACAAAACGCATCCTTGTACCTTCTCTCCACACACCATCCGCGTGTGGAATGCCTTCCAATTCTTATGCCACCACCAGCAGTGGACGTACAGTCTACTGCTATTCCGCACTTTCTACGGCATGAAGTGCAACAAAGCTGGTGTCTGCTCCGTCTCCCCCCGACTCCCCAAGTGGACAAAGGAACAACTTTCACGTTTTGGCTGGGACAGCGAGATTGGAAGTTCCACAAGGATCGGATACTGATACGCGACTCGGGGTCTGACAATAGCGGATGGAAGAAGTACTACTTCTTCGTCCAGCACAGCTCTGTCCCATGGCCTCGATGGGAGGTCGTGGCGGACCCTGCCCCCAAGCTCTTAGACTACACTGAGGATGACCTCAACACCCTCCAAATGGTTCAGCTCTACCGTTGGGGAGACAACTTCATACCCCTCGACGCCAACAAGCTCCGGGAGAAGGACCTGATCATTATCGGAGTCCGACTCCTTGACTCTGTTTCCAAGGATTTGGTCATCTGGGTAATATTTCTAACTATCTTATTTACCTTTGCAGCCAAGAAGGCTTCTCTGCTGACCCATCTCATTATGAAGCAGGGCGAGACTGATGCCGTCCAGAGTGGCTCCAAGCGGAAGCGAAAGCTGGTGAAGAAAGGTGCTTCCTCTTCCACTCCGATGTCTGCTGCTCCTCCCACCGAAGAGCAGGTCGGGGCCAAGAAGGCCAAGAGGGGGGAGATAGATCGGGCCTTCGGGGCCACTACTGTCGAGGAAGGTAAGCGCGTTCGTCGTGCAATTACGATATAAGAAATTAGTTCCCAAGGAATTTATCCCCGCTGATCGGGAGTCGCGGGTTCGGGAAATTAAATATATCCTTCGAGGAGAAGTCCCCCGCGTTCTCAAGGCGGGATATTATAACTTCCATGGGAAAGACCAGCATGTCGAACGTCAGATTCTCTGGTGTCCTGGCGGAATTATTCCTGATCATGTTCGTCCTGCCACCGCAGGTCCCTCGGACACTCCTGTCCCGACGGAGGCTGTCATTCCAGCGGAGACTGCAGCTCCGCAAGAACTGATGCGGGAGGACGTCCCGGCGGAAGCTCAGTTCCGTCGGGTGACTGATTTGGAGGCCTCTCCTTCTGCCGAGGAGCCTGACGAGGGGGGCCTGCTTCCCCGCGGAAGGTCGGGGTCAAGGAGCATGAGGCCCGCTGTGAGGGACGTGTCCCGGAGTCCTCCTCCTGCTTTCCGTACTCCTACTCCTGAGCTTCCTCCGACCAAGGTAGCTCCTCCCGTCGATGATGCCGAGGTTATCCCTCGTCTTCCGATGGATGATGTTTACAAGATCTACACCCCCGACCAGGCGACGGTTCCCTGGCGTCCGATCGAATCCCTCCACGGGTTTTCGATCCGACGGAATAATCTTCAGCCTAACTTGGCCCTGCATCTGCTGGCAGGGTCAATTCCTCCCGCTTTGAGGCTGCCGCTTTGCTTGTCGCGGGAGGACATCGAAGAGGAATTCAGCGCTATGGCCGTCCGTTGGATGGAGGTAACACTTTACCTTTGTTTGTTTCCTTCATCTCTGCTTTCGAGTATTGAATTCTTAACTTTTTTCCCTTCGCCTTAGGAAACTGCGGACCAGCAGCGTTGTTTCGCCATCGCCTTAGCTCTGAAGAGTGCTTTGGAGGAGGCGGAAGCCAAGTCGAACCCTGATGCCTTAACCAAGCTTCAGGTAGAACTCGACGAGGCAGTGGCGGCCAAGAACAAGATGGCCAAGGAGAAAGCTCTCCTAGACGAGATGACCTCGAGCCTGCTCAAGAAAGTCCACGATCATGAGGCTGTCATGCGTCGGGAGCGGAAGATGGTCCAGGTGGAGCAGCAGCGGAATGAGGCGGAGAAGAAGCAACTCATTCACGAGAAGGACGTCTTCGCGGGTCTTCTCGCGGAGGCCAAGGCGAGGTCTGAGGCGGAGAGGGCTGAGTTCTCTGCCAAGCTGGCTGAGGCAAAGGCTCAAGGCCTCGAGGAGGGCCGCCTACAGGGCCGCGGGGAGTATCGGAACTCCGAAGAATTTAAGGTGGCTGCTGTAGAGTTCTGCAAGTCCGAGATGGAGGATGTCTTATACAACGCCGTTGAAGAGCTCTATACAGCCTACCCGGATTCCATTGACTTCACGAAGTCCGAGACTCTCGCGCCTGTCGCGGAGAAGTATTTCAACCTTCCCGCGGAGAGTGAAGAGGCCGTTACCGTGGACCCGACTCCGCCAACTGCGGAGCCTTCTGCCCAGGCCCCTCCGAACCTTGTTCCCTCCGATACTGCTGAGGATCCATCTTCCAACAAGGACCAAGTCTAGTGTTACATCTTTTTAGTCCTTGTAGTTTTTTCTCCTTCGTCTTTTGTATCAGAACTTCTAGGCCTTCGAGCCTTTATATAAGGAATTTCTTTTCTGTTTTGGTCTCGATAATCGTTTGCACCTATTTAAAGCGGCTTTAAACTCGTTACTCAGAATGTTCCGATGCACCACTTGAGATGACTCCATACCTCCTTCCGACGCTTGACTCGGGACTTCACCATTTAGGGTTTCTCATCCAATCGGGACTTCACCACTTAAGGTTTCTTGTCCAATCGGGACTTCACCACTTAAGGCTTCTCGTCCAATCGGGACTTCACCACTTAAGGCTTCTCGTCCAATCGGGACTTCACCACTTAAGGCTTCTCGTCCAATCGGGACTTCACCACTTAAGGCTTCTCGTCCAATCGGGACTTCACCACTTAAGGCTTCTCGTCCAATCGGGACTTCACTACTTAAGGTTTCTCGTCCCTGCCTTTCAAGGCCATTTTCAACACCCCTTAGGGCTCTTATCTTGCCAAATCAGATGACTTTAATCATACCCTTTAAGGGTTTTTATCGCGTCTTTGCCAGACGACTTTCGCGGACCTGTTAAGGCTTTTTCGTACCCGTTAAGGCTTTTGGCCGCATCATATAGACGACTTACGCGGACCTGTTAAGGCTTTTTCGTACCCGTTAAGGCTTTTGCCGCATCATATAGACGACTTACGCGGACCCATCAGGGCTTTTTCGTACCTAGGCTTTTGGTTGCATCATATAGACGACTTACATGTACCCCGTAGGGCTTTTGTCCGTACCCGTTAAGGCTTTTGGCCGCATCATATAGACGACTTACGCATACCTCGGAAGGCTTTTATCGTACCTCGGAAGGCTTTTGTCGCGTCCTTCAGGACGTCTTACTAACAGTTAGAATAAATCTAAAAGCAATTTGATCGGAAGCAACTTCTTTTATTCATAAATAACTCAAAATAGGCTTACATCGGATCTTATTGATAGACAATTTGCGCCCTTCGCGGCGTCTTAATATCAAACATGATACTTCTTCATGTGTTCGCCACTGAAGGAATGCTTCAACGTCTTGCCATCAAGGTCCTCTAGCTTGTATGCATTGGGTGCTGGCATCCCTACGATCTTGTAAGGTCCCTCCCATTTTGGCGATAGCTTGTTGATCCGATATTGATGAACGAACTCGTTCCTCCGCCAGACAAGTTCTCCCACGAAGAATTGTCGGGACCTGACACGCCGATTGTAATATCGGGCTGTTGCCAGACGCATTCGGGCCTGAACTTCATCAGCCTTCCATCTTTTCTCCTCGAGCAAGTCTAAGTCTAGACGCCTCATTTCCTCATTTGTCAGAGGCTCGTAATATTTCGCGCGATGGGACGCCACCGCTATTTCCACGGGAGCGACTGCCTCCGTGCCATAGACCAGGCCAAACGGAGTTTCTCCTGTCGATTGTTTGGGTGTTGTTCTCACAGCCCACAGCACGTTTTCGAGCTCATCCAGCCAATGGCCCTGCAAGGCATAGACTCTCTTCTTCAAGCCATCCATTACGATCTTGTTGGCTGATTCCACCTGGCCATTGGTTTGAGCGTGGCGGACTGAAGCGGTCTGATGTTCGATGTTCAACTCCTCCAGGTACTCCTTCAACTGAGTCCCATTGAACGGAGGGCCGTTGTCGCTGATCAACACTCGAGGAACCCCATACCGGGATATGATTTGAGTTTGGAGGAATTTGAGGATTTGCTGCCCCGTCATCCTGGCCAATGCCTTAGCCTCTATCCACTTTGAGAAGTAATCGATAGCCACGAGCAAATACTTGCACTGACCTTTCGCTTGGGGAAGAGGTCCCACCAAGTCAATCCCCCATTGCGCGAAGGGCCATGCACTCCTGATGGGCATTAAGTCCGCGGCGGGAGCCACGATATTCGGAGCGTACCTCTGGCATTCATCACAGGATCGAACCATTGCTGTCGCCTCCTTGTTCATCGAAGGCCAATAGTAGCCCAAGTTCAGCGCCTTCCTTACAAGAGATCGGGCCCCCTCATGACAGGCCGCGACTCCCTCGTGTAGCTCCCTCAGGATCCGATTCGTGTCAGGTTCCGCCACGCATTTTAGAAAAGGCTTTACATACCCTTTTTTGTACAATTGGTTATCCACCATCGCGTAGTTGTCCGCAATCCGACGCAACCTGACAGCTGCCACCTTATCATCAGGGAGTGCCCCCGTAGTCAGGTATGTGACCATCGGGGTCATCCAAGTGGGCTTCTCTTCTTCCTCCGATCCTGTCTCAATAGTGCAGATCTCTGCTGGATCTATGTTCGAGATAATCACCTTCTCTAGGAAATGCACCTTCCGATTCTCCTCGCGGGCCACTCCCAGAGTAAACTTGCTTAAGGCATCTGCTTCCGCGTTTTCTTCCCTCGGGATCGCCTCGATATCGAAGCTTTTGAAGCTTCCCTTCAAAGTCTGCACCTCGTGCAAATACTTCTTCATTGTCGGGCTCCTGGCTTCGTAATTCCCCTGGACTTGATTTACAACCAAGCTGGCGTCGCACTTCACTTTTAAATGATCGACCCCCGTACCCTTAGCAATCTTGAGACCCGTGATGAGAGCCTCGTATTCTGCTTCATTGTTGGTGGCTTTGAACGTCAACGCCAAGGCATATCGTAGGGGCTCGCCTCCACCGGGCGGTATCAATACGAATCCTGCCCCCGAGCCTTCTACACTCGATGAACCATCAGTGTACATCTCCCAGGTATTCTCCTCATTTGGTTGTTCTGTTATCGGGGCCTGTTCTGCTATCGGGGCCTCTCTCATGGTTACCCCCTCTGCGGGACCCGTTACTTCCAGATCGGGTGCCGTAGACTCAGCTATAAAATCTGCCAATGCCTGGCCCTTAATAGCAGTTCTCGGAGCAAAATGAATACGGAACTCCGTCAGCTCGATGGCCCATTTCACCAGTCTCCCCGACGCCTCCGGTCGGTTCAAAAAGTGCTTCAAGGGCTGATTAGTCAATACCGTGATTTCATGGGCATGGAAGTAAGGTCGTAGTTTTCGAGCGGCAATAACCAACGCAAAGAGATACTTCTCAATAGCGGGATAATTTATTTCAGACTTGGCAAACGCCTTGCTTACATAATAGATAGGCACTTGATTGCCCTTGACAATTTTGATCAAAACAGAACTAACAGCCACATCAGAAACAGCCAAATAGAGATAAAGCGGCTCGCCTGGGACTGGTTTCGCCAACGGCGGAAGGGTACGTAGGTGCTGCTTGAGTGCCTGGAACGCCTCCTCGCACTTGTCGGTCCATTCGAACTTCTTGTGGGCCCTCAGCACATCAAAAAATGGCATGGCTCGGTCACTCGCCTTGGATAGGAAGCGATTCATCGCGGCCAACCAGCCATTCAGCACCTGAACCTCCCGATGAGTCTTCGGGGACTGCATCTCCTCGATTGCTCGCAGCTTCTCAGGGTTTACCTCGATTCCTCTCTGGCTCACCATGAACCCTAGGAACTTCCCCGAGTTCACCCCGAAAGCACATTTGTCGGGGTTCAGCCGAACCTGGTGGAACTTCATCCGCTCAAACGCCGCCGCCAAGTTCTGGACATGGTCTCCTGCCTGTCGGGACTTCACCAGCATGTCATCCTCATACGCCTCCATGGTTTTCCCCAGCATGTCTCCAAACAACTTGTTCACCATCCGCTGGTAAGTTGCTCCGGCATTGATCAATCCGAAGGGCATCACGTCGTAGTGGTAGACGTCACTGTCGGCATAGAAAGCCGTATGGGGGGCATCCTCCTTCGCCATCTTGATCTGGTTGTATCCGGAATAGGCATCCATGAAGCTCAGTAGTTCGTGTCCCGATGTGGCATCCACCAGCTGGTCAATCCTCGGAAGCGGGTAGCAATCCTTCGGGCAGGCCTTGTTCAAGTCGCGGAAATCGACACACATCCGCCACTTCCCGTTACTCTTTCGCACCAGGACTGGATTAGCAACCCAAGTCTGGAATCGGAGCTCCTTGATGAATCCAGCGTCAAGCAGTCTGCCCACCTCTTGCTGGATCGCGATCCTCTTGTCCGCGCCCATCGGACGCCTTCTCTGCGCGATAGGCTTGATCGCGGGGTCTATCTTCAGCTCGTGCACTATCACGTCGGGGCTGATTCCTGGCATATCACTCGGGGACCAGGCAAACAGCTTCTTAAACTCCTTCAGGAGCTCGATCAGTTCTCGGGCTCTTTCTTCCGACAAAGCAGACCCGATCTTCACCTTCCTCTGCGGTCCATCAATCTCAACCTCCTTCAGGTCCTCCATGGGGGCGGGACGCCCATACTCCTCTCGAGGATCGGCATCAGTCTGAAGGACAGTCATGGCTTCCCTCCTTCTCCTTCGGGTAGCATTAACATAGCATTTTCGCGACGCCACTTGATCACCCTTGACCTCTCCAACTCCGTTGTCAGTCGGGAACTTCATCTTTTGGTGGACCGTCGAGGCGACTGCCATGAGAGGGTTGATAGTGGTCCTCCCGATAATAGCGTTGTATGCCCCCGCAGACTCCACTACGACGAAATCTACGTCTCGCTTCTCCATCTTCCAGCCACTACCAAACTCTACTGGTAAGGTAATCATTCCCAACGGGTAAGAAGTGGAACCAGAGAATCCCACCATCGGGAAGTCCACCTGTGTCAGGTCCTTTTTCGTCTTTCCCATGGCTTCCAGAGCGTCCATGAAAAGGATGTCGGAAGAGCTCCCTCCGTCTATCAGGATCCGCTTCATCTCGAATCCATCTAAGTCCAGGGTCACGACCAAGGCGTCGTCGTGAGGGCTCTCCACACCTACTAGATCTTCCGCCGAGAAAGAAATCACCATTTCCTCCTTCAGAGTCCACGACCGGGACCTTTTGCCTAACACCACCGTGGCAGATATGCGGGAAGCGTAGTTCTCCCGAGAAGCAGAGGTATCACCTCCCGCCGCCATTCCTCTGTGGATGACGTTGATAGTTCCCCGCCTCTCCTTGCGGGCACCCGATCCTGAGGCTTCTTGCTCAACCTTCTTCTTCGGGGATCGGTCGCGGGACTTGGAACGGGACCGCGACCGACTTTTGGAGCGAGATCGGCACCTTCCCCTTCCGACGAACTCTTTTAACTTCCCTTTTTGGATCAGCTTCTCAATTTCCTTCTTCAGCTCCCGACAGTTTTCAGTGTCGTGACCATTGGCTCGATGGTAGCGACAGTAACGGTCAGGGCGGCCTCCTAGGAATTCGCCTTCTTTTCTCGGAGGGTATCGAGCGAGACCCTGCCGATCCATCACAGCTAACACAGAAGTCATCGAGCTATTGATGGGAACGGCCCGACCTTCTCGATTGTCCTTCCTAGGGGGACGTTTATCTTCTCTTTTCTCGGGGCGACCACGGTTTCTACTTCCCTCCGACTTGTCGCTCCCTTTGCACTCATCCGACAGCTTGGACGATGGTTTTCCCCTTCCCGTCCTCGGGGGATCGAGCTCTCCGGCAGCAATCTTCGACTCCTGGACGTCGATTTGCTGTTTCACCCTCGCTTGCAGGGCCTCCATACTCCACACAGCTTTCGCGGCTACACTGTGCATCAGGTCGGAACGTACGGAGCGCTCAAGTTCCGCAGGAAAGTACGGATGGTCTCTCCCTCCGATATCTCTTCATCGATCTCTGCGGCACTGGCAGTGAATCGTTGGTAGTAATATGCCAACGATTCGTCGAGCCTCTGCACCACCTGGGTCAGGGACCTTACACTCTTCAGAAGGCGCCTCCGACCTTGATACTATTTGATAAACCGATCGTGCATGTCCGCCCAGCACGTAATGCATCCTGGTGGGAGGCTGAAAAACCAAGTCATGGCCCTTTCTCCCAAAGTAATCGGGAACAGCGAACACACGAGGTCGTCGTTCGAGGTCCTTCCCATGCAAGCCTGGACATGTCTCTGAACATGGCGAACCGGGTCTCCTTCACCATCGTACTCCTTGATGGTCGGGATGCCTAGCCCTGGCGGGGCGACCGTATCCAACAGCCGCGGAATGAAAGGATGGCTGGATCGATCCCTCAACTCCGATGTCATCTGCTTCTGGTCACCCATGCAGATGTTGACGATCTTCACCACCTGATTGGGGGTGATGGGGCCATTCAGGGGAATGGTCCTGTTTTGCACCGGTCCTGGGCCGTCGACCACGAATTTCTCCAGGTGCGCCGGTTCTTTACCCTTACTCCTGGGCGGAACCTCCTGAACCTCTTGTTCTTCTAGGACCACCCTCGGGGGGGGGGGGTGGAGGTAATTCTTCTCGCGGAGGCAACTCCTCCGCCCTCCTGGTGGCTTCTCTCTTGTCCAGTAAGGCCTCCATGGCAGCCAAGAACATGGGCATAGCATCTGCTACTGCCTTGGCCAATTCCGAGTTCGAAGACGACCCTTCTTCCCTTCGCGGGACTCTTTCTCCTCCGTGGCCCACCGGGTTTGGGGGAGCCTCATCTTCATCCCTACGCGGGATATCCTGCCTGTTCATCTCCGTGTCTCGGACTGAGACCTCATAACCGTCACCCTGCCCCCCTGTCTGGGAAAGAGCGGGGTTCTCACCTTGTTCAGCAACACGTTCTGGCAACTGGGAATTCATAGTTCCTGCGGGACGGGAACTGCCAGCCTGAACTTGCTTCTTCTTGCCACCACCGGCCATTGATCTGGTAGAAGCTATCTTTGACTTTTCGTAAGCTTCCCACAGACGGCGCCAATGTTGGATCACGGGCGAAGCTCCGTTACGTCCTTGACGGAAAGCTTTGGACTCCTGGGCTCCGCGTAATCCTGCAAAAGGGGATGACCTGGGTGGTGACCCAGAATCCCTCTCCGATGCTTAAATGAGTATGTGATCAATGGGGTGGTAAGCAAAAAGTCTAAGTTCGTCTTAGATGATTAGCGTTTTCTGAGGTAACTTCCTCATTTATATAGGAGGGGAAGTTACTCAGTTACCTGTGGCCATGATTGGCCGTTTTGCCCATGATTCCGTGTATCTCGCCACGATTCCGTATATCTCGTTAGGGATTCCGTAGATTTCGCCCCACGCTCCGCGTATCTTACCCATACTCCGCGTATCTCGGGCACGCCCTGCGTATCTCGGGGGGCTTATCTATATCTTTAACCGTCTCCCACTACTCTATCTAGTAGGCGGGTTTCTCGGTCTTTGTCCTCTGATCACAAGTCACGACTCCTGTCGGGGACTCCAGAGTTGTCTCATTCTAGGTCACCACCCTGGACCTTCAGTCTCTACGGGACAGGTCCAGCCTCTGCGGGGCTTTATTATCGGGGCCTTTACTAAGGCATATCGGGGCCTGTTCAGAGGCTTCCTGTCGGGAGCATCTAGCTCATGTGTCGGGGCTGCTATCATCGGGACCCTTCATATTGGGCCTTTGGGCCCTCCAGGCCTTTCACGAGGCCCACTGGACCTATTCGCCGTCCACTGGCTGTTAACGGGGCTAACGATTCCATCGGAGCCCATCAGTTCTGACAAGTTCGGCTACAGGTTTTTGGATGAGAATAACAGAAAGATCCTGAGACACTGTGACTTTTGATGAAGACGTCTTGTACAAAGACAGAGATCAGAAATCTTTAGAGACTCCAAAGCAAGTGGGAGTTTTTGTTGAGGTGATGAAGTTAGAAAAAAACTCAATCAACTCCGGAGACTGACGGTGAAGAAACAGAAGTCGATTCAGAGGTGGAGTTATAAGAAAAGCCAGTAACACCTAAGCCCATTAAGCTCTTTATATTGCTGGCAGCATATAGTCGGTTACATTGACTTTGGTATATATATAGCGAGTAATATGTAAAGTTCAGAGAGCCACTGCGGATTCTTTCTTATATGTATAACATGGGTGAATTGTGGCGGTGCCTTGTTTAAAGGCTGTATATATGTAGAGATTAGACCAATAAAGCCCGTGGTGTGTATTCGTTAATCAGTAGACCCGAAAAAAGAGTGGTTTTAGGAGAGTGTTTATTTAGGGTTTATGGTTAGGTTTCTATATGTATTGTGAGAGAGGGTGCTCTATGTGGTCTCGTCTTGTAACTTTTCAGTGTTGATTGTGCTAGTGAAGATGGCGTTCCTTCTCTACATGTGAATGTAGGTCGAATTGGCTGAACAATGTTAAATATTGTCTTCTCTATTGTTTTATTTCTTAATCATTTGGGAATGTTGAGAGAATCGATCATATTATCAATGATCACTTTTGCACAGATCTTTTTTGTCGTTGCTATATGACTTGAGATTATGGATGCTCCCTAGAGTGATCCTCCTTTTCTATCTACTTGAGCACCGTAGAAATTCAAGAGGTTTGTTAAGTTAGTTAGAATGAGTGATTTAGATGCGCCTAGGAAATTACCGTCCTGGTTGGTTATTTTCTGTGACAAGATAGAAGCGGGTCTTACATTCCCTTTTGCCCTGAGATGGTAGAATTTTGCAACTACTATGGTGTTGCTTTTACGTGCTGTCCCCTTTCTTGAGAAGATCAAATTCCTGGTCGTCCATACATACGTTGGACCCCATCAGCCGAGGCTCAACTCTTGAGTACGGTCTTATTGATTTTTACTTTTTTTCCCCGCACGTGTTATTTTCCGCCCACTTTCAACAGTCAATCCCGCATGCTTTCTTAGGTGTGACCAGAGTTGCTTTGCCATATTGACCCCGATCCCTGAGTCAACTAATCGTTGGTCACAGTCACATTCTCGTGAGCCACCACTACGATCCCGTGGAAAGAGCTCAATTCACGCCTCCCTACGAACGACTTTTTTGCCTAAGAGTTATCCACCTTCTTGGGAAAGCCTAAAAAATTTGCCTCCGCCCTTTCTAGCAGTTTACTACACAATAGCGCAACTCCGCCCTTTTGCCCTGATGTGGAAGAATTGAAGGTTTCTAGAAGCAGCGGGTTCGCGCAACGAGGGCGTTGCGTTGGTTGGGTTAGGGAGAATGTCACGTAAATGGAAAAGTGGTGCAAGTTAGAGCACACCAACGTCTACTACGTCCAAATGAGTTTTTGTATATAAAGCTCTTTAGGGGGGAGTAGTAGTTGGAAGCCAAGCCCGGACGTGATGGATGTGGATCTCTCCCCCTATACATGGGGTGTCACTTGAAAGCCGATGGCTAGTTTTCAATGTCCTGGTTGTAATCGGTAAGATGTTGCATATCCTTTGTATATAAAGCTCTTTAGGGCGGAGTAGTAGTTGGAAGCCAAGCCAGGACGTGATGGATGTGGATCTCTCCCCCCTATACATGGGGTGTCGCTTGAAAGGCGATGGGTGGTTTTCAATGTCCTGGTTGTAATCGGTAAGACGTTGCATATCCTTTGGGATCCTACTAGTTGGGAGCTAATGTCGCTCTCCTGATGATGGCCAGGGTAGGAAAACCAGTCAAGCTGCTCTTAGGAGCGAGACCCCCTAACCACGACTCGTTCCGTCCGAATACGTAGTGCGTGTTAAGCTTCGAGAACTGATCTTTGGAGTAAAGAGGGATGATCCGGTTGTGGGAAGGCTGGATGCCCCGCGTGTTGATTCCGCTGGGAGCATAATAATCCAGACACGTGACAAGCCGCCCGTTTCCCATCGTGGAAAAGTTCACTTTTTAATTTTTCAATAATATCTATGACTTTTTTTTTAATTATTTTATCTCTCAAATCTAATTTCAACGAGTATTTTTAATCTTTTTTTACGCTAAACTAAATTTTTTAGTTAGATTTTCTTACTCACACGACGTTCATATGTTTACATTTTTTTTTTCAAATATCTCTTCCTATATTAATTAGGACTTCACAAATTTATATATAAAATATTTGGTAACCGTAAAGTTAAAAGTATTTTGATATCTTATTTTAGTCTCTACTTAAAATCAAGAATCTCTCTACATAAATAATTAATAAATTAAAATTTTCTATTTAACTGATATATCTATAGAATTTTATTGTAAACCTACTAAATTCGTCAAGTAGGCGTTTGTATTTTTAATAAAAAAAAAAATATAACTATAGAATACACTAACATTACATAAATATAAAATATTTGTATATAATATAAAAACTAACTAAAATCAACTACACAAATAAATATTATATATGAATATATTATATATAATATAAATATTATGTAAACCTACATAAAATAAAATATTTACGTTATAAAAAAATTACAGTTTATAAACTTACTTAAATATATAATATACAAACTTATTACGAACATATATATATATATTTATATCAAATTTTTTAAGTTAATTATTAAAATAGATAAAAAATAATTGATATTATATCTATGAAATTCTTCAAATTATTTTTATCTCTCAAATCCTATTTAAAAGAGTTACCTAAAAAAAATTAACATTCAACTCTATTTTTTTAGTTAAGTTTTCTTATTCGAGCGGTGCGCGGTAAGAGTGTCAATGGGGCGGGGCAGGTGTAAACACCTAATTTTGGTACGCGCGACACGTACGTAGCATGTTAAAAATGTTATGTGTAACGCGTTTAAAAAAGGAAGTATTTAAATATGGAAGGTCACGGGGTTGCCAAAAATAGGCTCAGTTTAAATTAGGACAATACATATGCAATAATATGGTGTAATAAATCAGAAAATATATAATATATATTTTCGGATTTAATAGGGTGAATATTGAGGGAATATTGATTTTCCAATTTTTGGGTGTCAATTTACCTATAAATAGGTACCTATTCTATGTAAAAAAAAAAAATTCTACATGAATAAAGTATTATTTTGCCTAGAAATTCGTGCAGAAAATTTAATTTCAGCTTCCCACCCCCGTCAGAAGTCAGTCGCCGGAGCTCTGGCCGTCCCGTCGCTCGCCTGGTCGCCGGAATCGCGCCGCCCCGTCGCCTGAAGCTGCCAGACCGCGACGCCCCGACGAGCTGCTGCCGTTGCCGTCGTCTGCCCTGCAACACCGGCTGCTGCTGCCATAGATCTAGCCCCCGACGAACTGCTGCTGTTGCCTGCCGGACCCGCCGCTGCTCGCCACGCCCCGCCTGACCGGACCGCTGTGACAAACCCGGAGCCTGTCGGACCGCTGCTGCCGAACCACCGCTGCTGCCATCGCCGAAGGTCGCCGGAAATCTCTGTTGTCCCATCTTCTTCTCCGGCGCTGTAGGTAAGGTGTCGTGTGCTTATTCTGTTTTTTTTATATTATTATTATTATTTTAATTTTTGTTATTATTATTATTATTAGTATAGTTATTATTATACCATGTTAACTATTCAGTTTAGATGTAGATTAGTAAAATAACACGCCTAATGAATATATGTGTATAATATGTGATTATCAAATTGTGCTGGGATTTTGAGCATGTTTAACGTTAATTAGATTTTATTTCAATTAGGGAATCTAGACGCATAATATTTTTTTTTTTTAGGTTTAATTTTGTCGATGTTAAATGTTTCGCATGATTTTAATTTCAAAACTGGCAAATATGTTAATTAAGTACCGAAAGGGCGTGATTAGAAAAATATTTTTTTAATTCGTAATAGAACCCCCGAACTCAAATCTTTGAACGCAGACCAATTAATTGCTTAGGTGCTAATTTTTTTTTTACCTAGGTAATTTAGGTTTCTAGTTAGCCGTAATTAGCTAGTGGCGACTCTTTCAAAATTGCACGTTTTCAAAACATAAATTCGCCATAGGTCATATTTTAGGGTCCGACAATTTGGCAACTCTGCTGGGGAATTATCTTAGAGGGTTCTTGCTTGTTAAAATTGCATGTTTGCCATGTTTTAGTTTGTATAAGTATTACTCTAATTTTGTACAAGTTTTTACTAACGTTTGTTCTTCTTGATTAAAACCTGCACACACCACTTTAGAATAAGAACCAAACGCCTAAAACCCAGGGCGACTAGGAACCCCGGAGGTTTAATACGGTACGACCAAAGCGGCTGGGCCGCTGGTACGTCTCGGAAAAACTCTACTCGCTTGTGAAGGTCTTATGATCCCTGTGATGGGGTGAGGAAACCACATTGTCGGGAACCTGTCAATGGAACCAACCATAGAGCAAAGCAAAAAAACACACTACCCAAAGCTTCGATCCGTTCGATATGCGTACATGCGTGGTTTTCGTTTTTCGCTTTGTAATTCTCGACCCTTAGGTTTTATGGTGTATAGGATATGGGTCCATGTGTAATCTTACTCTTATAATGTTGTAATTGTAATTGTGGCGTGGATATTAGTGGAAACTTTACTTTCAAAACATGCATCATCATTATTCAAAAAATTTAGTGTCATTCGTTTCACCAACTTTAAAACGCTTTATACTCCATTTTGGTAAGGATGGAAGCACTGCGCAAATGTCCGCACGTCACAGCTTTGCCAGCCCCCAAGGAAGATATCAATCGTATCTGGAATGCCATGCTAAGCACAGAGCGAGAGTACGTCACCAAGATCATTGGTAGAATTCAACGTCTCCCCGACTATCCGATAGAGTGGCACATGCTTGATGCCTTAACCAACTTTTGGGACCCGGAAAAGGCGGTGTTCGTCATTAATGGCATAGAGCTAACCCCCACGCTAGAGGAATACGGACAACTAGTCCAAGGCGTCGGAGAGATGTATCATGTCTGCCCTTCTACGAGCTAAAAATCATAGGGTGGCTGACGAGCTTATGGTGAATGTAGAGCATGGCATATCTATCAATCGTTTAATAAAATGGATCGAATTTAGAATGAAAGATGATCGAGCGATCCGAGGAGCAACCCACGCCTATCTCCTACTATTTTATGGGACTGTCTTATTCCCCCGCTCCAAAAGCCATATAGACGTGGCCCTGGCACACGTTGTCCTTCAAGTGGTCGAAGGCAGAGGTTACACAGTGGCGCTGCTTGCCGAAAAAATCACGTCACTAAACCTCGTAAAGGCTAAAGGAAAAGGGGTAATCAGGGCAAGTCCAGCTTTACTACAAATATGGTTTTTAAGTCACTTAGTTGAGATTGGCGCGGGTTTCCCCAAATTTCGTTTCCTCATTGACCAACAAATTATATCAAGGATGATAGATTATTCTCACCATGTGAATAGGGGTTGGAGTGCCCTTGAGTGGAAAAAGAATTTTTCGAAACTTTTACCTAAAGATATTTTGTGGGTAGCTCGTTGGATTTCACCAAAACCCGTATTTTTAAAATGCAAAGATTTCAAAGGTATTCCTCTTATCAGTCACCTAGGCTCAGTGGTCACTACCCGGATCGAGTCATTCGACAGCTTGGAGGCCTCCAAGGTATACCAACAAGCGCAACGGGATCTTCTCTGGTTTTCAACTGGCACGACGATAAAATCACTCAAGCCGCACTCAAAAAAGGATCCCGAGCAGATTCAAAAGATTTGGGAGGACCGAGAGGAGGAGAAAATCCAAATGCCAGATGATCTAGGAGAGGAGGAGAGGATGTATTGCGCCACTAAAGAATACATTTACCGGTTTCATACTACCCCAAGGGAGTCCCTCATTGACCCTACAGAAATCCTTGGACCAAAGCCACAAGCTCAAAACCCCTCTAATGAAGATGTGTACGATACACTGGCGGCTCGGGTAGAAATGCAGTGCGCAACTTGGGTCCAAGACTGTACAAGAGCCAAAGAGGAGGTCATGAAGTTACGGGAAGACCTAGACAAAGCAAATGCCACCGTTATGCACCTGCAGTGGGCCGTTAAGGTGAAAGAGAGACAAAAGACGCGGCTAAGTGTTGATCTTGAAAAGTTCAAACGAAGAGCAAGAAGACTGAAACTTTTTTCAAAACATTTGTCCGTCGCATTCGTTAGGACTAAAGAACAAGCACTCGACGCACTCGGCGAGATGCGTAGTCGTGTAAAGCGTTTTAGAGTTTAAATATTAAAACTGTTTCCTTCATGAATAAAACGCTGAGATGAATGGCACATTTTAAAAAAATCATGCATTGTATTCGGTGTCCACATTTTGAATCATCGATTTTTTTTCCAACGCAGGAAATATTTAGCTAATACTGGCACGAACGCGACTAACGACTAAAATGGAAAACACTGAGAAAATTGAGCAACACGACAAGCGAATGGCCGAGATCGAGGCAGCCAACGCAAAAATGCATCAGGATATGGCCGACATGTCATCTAGCATGGAACGCATCATGGCACTGCTTGAAGCTCAGTCAGCTTACCGCGCCCCAAACCCAGCCTTGCTACCAGAAATCACAAGTCCAACCTCCTCCAAAACGCCCGTAGCAAATACCGGACCTCGAATTCCGGCTGCAACCGTGCTTCCTGACGCCACGATAAAACCTCCTCGTGACCAACCCCCGGCTTTAGTCGTACCAGACCAATCCGCACCGAAGCCGTATGTCCTTCCAAATCCAACAACAGTATATGGGCCCGTGAACAAAGTGGGTTCTGCCGGCATAAATGAATTCACATCATCACCGGCCATCGAATCCGAGCAGGATCGCCGCTTGAAGAAAATGGAGGAAAAGATGAAGGCTCTGTCCGGACTTGAGCAATACGGGGGCATTGGTTACTCCGACTTATGCTTGTTCCCTGACATGTCAAGACCAGAAAAGTTCAAAGTGCTTGATTTCGAGAAATATGATGGTACCGGAAATCCCATCGTCCACCTGAGAATTTACCTTGCAAAGATAGCCCCTTATCAGCAGTACGAGAAGTTCATGATCCAGACGTTCCAAGAGAGCTTGAAAGGAGCAGCTTTGGTTTGGTTCGTCAGCTTGAAGGCCGGTGATATCTCAACCTGGGAGGACATGGCTAACGCCTTTGTTCGCCAATACAAGTTCAATCTGGACACTGCTCCGACACGCATGGATCTTCAAAGCATGGAGATGACTGGCGGACAATCCTTTAGAAACTACATGCAGGCGTGGAGAGAGAAGGCCGCCGGAGTCCGACCACCACTGGAAGACACAGAAGCAGTATCAATGTTCATCGGAACTTTAAAGGGAGCTTACTACTCCCATTTATTGGGACATGTTTCTGCAAATTTTGCCGACCTGGTAAAATCCGGAGAGATGATTGAGCAAGGAATTCGAATGGGGAAGATTGAAGATCCTCTCAAAGGCTACCAATGAGATGGTCTAAAAAAGGGTGGCGCCAAAAAGCCGCTCCCGAAAGATGCAACTGTAGCCGCAGTCTACCCAATACAGTTGACAACCCCCACGGCTCAGCCAGTGACTCAAGTACCCCCGGCTCCACAACCCTCCTTTACAGGCGGACAAGCAAATCGAGCTAATTTCAGACAAAGAGAAACAAGGGCCTTCACCCCTTTACCGGTGTCAATGGCTGAAGTGTACCAGGAGATGTTAGAACAAAACCTCATCGGCCCCGAGTTCATGAGGCCAGATTCGAGAGTACTCAATGATGATCCAAACTCGAGATGTGAGTTCCACATGGGATTAGCTGGACACTCGATAGAGAAATGCACCCGTCTAAGACACAAGATTCAGGACCTCATTGACAATAAGCTCCTTATTCTCAACCCAATCCCTCCTCCTAATGTCAAGACAAACCCTTTGCCGCAACACAATGTTGGTTCATCATCATCCATCAACATGAACTGTCTCGAGGAGGAGTCGTCAGAAGATGTTGCTATTGCGGTAATCACGCCATTTATACTTAATTATGTGCCTGAACAGTCGGCCAGGTTGTCACTAGTGATGCAGGGCCCGACTCCTTTCTAATATGAAAGCAACAAGAAGGTCCCTTGGAATTACGAAGCTCAGATAATCGGAGCAGCAAAACCAGACGATCGTGTTATGATCATGACACGTTCGGGTCGTTCGTACATGGAGGATGTTGCTAAAGATAAGGTTGTAGAAGTAACACCAAAGAAGAAGGTGACTGACGAAGAAATTGTGGACTTTGTAAAGTTCATGAAGGAAGGAGAGGACAAAGTGATTGATCAGCTCCGCAAGACTCCGGCTCATATCTCTTTGCTTGCTCTCCTCTTAAGCTCAGAAAGTCATCGTGACGATCTCATGAATGTTCTCAAAGAAGCATTAGTGCCGAAGGATACCTCTGCTGAACAGATGGGTAATGTTATCGGCTCTATATTCTCGAACCAGATTTATTTCGGGGATGACGATCTAGGAGTCGACGGTCGGAACCATGTGAAAGCCCTCCACATTGTCTGCAAGTGTAACAGATTCGTGCTTTCGAAGGTCATGGTTGATGGTGGCTCGGCAGTCGATGTTTTCCCATTATCCACGCTCAAGCAAATGAAGATTGACATGTCCCATATCCGTACGAGCAAGTCGGCAGTTCGAGCTTTTGATGGCACGAGAAAGGAAGTTTATGGAGAGATTGAGTTGCAACTCGAAATTGGTCCTAATGTTTTTGATGTCACTTTCAGGGTCATGGATATCCCGAATGTTTTCAGTCTTCTCTTGGGAAGACTATGGATCCACGCGGTTGGGGCGGTTCCATCCACCCTACACCAGAAGCTGAAGTACGTGATCGACAATCGCCTCGTGGAAATCAGGGGAGAAGGTGATCACAACGTCTATCAGGAAACGGCGGTCCCTGTCATCAACACTAGTGGAGATGAACCACCCGCATACCATTCCTTTGAGCTAATCTCCGTCATCAGGGATTGGGGAGAACCAACGCTGAGCAAAGCAGACATTAGGAAGGTTCATGTTGAAGAATAATTTTGTCTCGGGTCAAGGCCTGGGTATCAGGTGTCAAGGGATCCCGCGTCCACTCCAGCTGAAGGAAAGTGTATGCAAATACGGGCTAGGGTATTCCCTGTTCCAAGAAGATGATCAAAGTGCACATGGGGAACAACAACTGGTGGGTTTCCAGAGGGGGCGATTCACTAGAAGGTGGAGGCCTATGAACATTCCACCACTGTCAGTGACTTTCCCAGGGCCACCTCAGATCATTCGAACTGATGAAGATGAAGCATTACAAGCTATAGCCGGATTGTTCATCACCGACACCACAGTTGGAGCCATCCTCGAAGAAGTTACCCCAGGCGTCTATGTCCGACCATTTGTTGAAGGAGAAGCAATCACCAATTGGTTTTCGATTCCAGTTTATGCTCTTTCGCTTAGCGATGAGTAAGATTTATGAGTTTCTGTTGTACTCCTTTGCGCGGCAAGATCATGAGCCCCGCATTGGAAAGAGGGATATTATCATGATCTTATCAATATAAATAAATCCCTTTGTTTCAAATTTTACCCATTTTCATTTATTTCTCATCAAATTCGCATTGATTCCGGTTATTTTCCTTACCGTAGGAAAAATACAAGAAAACACGAAAGCCATGACGATGTGATTCCATCAGAGGAATATAATGATGACCATGTTCCGATAGAAATAAGAGAGAGCCTCGAGAGATTCGAAGAGAGAAAGCCATCAACGGCCGAAACTATCGAAATAGTTAACATCGGTACGAAGGAAGAACCCCGAGAGCTCAAAATTGGGGCAACCCTTGATCCTTCTCAGAAAGCCCAGATGATCGAGCTACTAGACGAGTATAAAGAGATTTTTGCTTGGTCATATTCTGACATGCCAGGTTTAGATACAGCAATTGTGCAACATACTCTGCCCATCGATACCGAGAAGTTCAAACCCAAAAGACAACATTTAAGGCGGCAGAGTCCAGAGTTACTCCTCAAGATCGATGAAGAGATCATCAAGCAAATTAACGCGGGGTTCCTTGAGGTGTGCAACTACTCCGAGTGGGTCGCCAACATTGTCCTTGTACCGAAGAAGGATGGTCGTGTTCGAGTCTGTGTTGATTATCGAGATCTCAACAAGGCTAGTCCGAAGGATAACTTTCCACTCCCCCATATTGACATGTTAGTCGATAACACGGCACGGCACAACATGTTCTCATTCATGGATGGGTTCTCTGGATACAATCAAATCAAGATGGCAGAAGAGGACAAGTCGAAAACCACTTTCATCACAATGCGGGGCACGTTTTGCTACAAGGTCATGCCTTTCGGACTCAAGAATGCGGGGGCAACTTACCAGAGAGCAATGGTGACATTGTTCCATGACATGATGCATAAGCAGATAGAAGTATACGTCGATGATATGATCGCAAAGTCCGGCGAGGATGAAGACCACCTTGTCAACTTGCGGATGCTCTTTGAACGGCTCAAAAAGTTTAAACTCGGGCTAAATCCAGCAAAATGCACATTCGGAGTAACATCCGGTAAGTTGCTGGGATTTATAGTCAGTAAGAAGGGTATAGAAGTGTATCCCGACAAGGTCAAAGCGATATTAGACCTTCCAGCGCCGTCTACCGTCAAGGAGGTCAGAAGCTTGCTCGGACGTTTGAATTACATCGCGAGGTTCATCGCCAACATGACGAACAAGTGTCAACCGTTGTTCCGCCTCCTGCGGAAAAATGCATTAATTGAATGGGATGAAGAGTGTCAGCATGCCTTCAAGTCAATCAAAGAATATCTCGTCAATTCGCCGGTTTTGGTCCCGCCCACTCCGGGTCGGCCGCTCATTTTGTATCTGGCGGTCCGAAAAGACTCATTGGGATGCATGTTGGGGAAACTAGATGAAGATGGCTAGACAGAGCACGCCATTTATTACCTCAGCAAGAAGTTCACTAAAGGAGAGGCCAAGTACACGGAGGTTGAAAGGACAAGCTGCGCTTTAGTATGGGTAATGCAGCGACTCCGACAGTACACATTGTATTACACCATACATCTCATTTCTAAGCTGAATCCCTTGAAATACATACTAGAGAAGCCGGCATTGATGAAGAATGTCGCCAAATGGCAGGTCCAGCTTGCTGAGTACGACATACAGTTCATTCCTCGTACTTCTATAAAAGGGCAGGCTATTGCAGATCATCTAGCCGAATTTCCCGTTGATTACGATCGTCAAGCAAATCACGAGCTTCCGGATAGCGACATACTTCACGTGGAGGAAGAAACAGGAAATGAAAGCATGTGGAGAATGTATTTTGATGGAGCTGCAAACTCCACCGGATGTGGTATAGGGGCAGTGCTTGTATCCCCAAAAGGTCAACATTTTCCTGTAGCAGCAAAGATCACCTTCCCGTGCACCAACAACGTGGCGGAATACAAAGCGTGCATTCTCGGGTTGCGAGCGGCAATTGATTTCAAGATACAGGAATTGGAGGTTTATTGAGATTCCATGCTGATCATTCTCCAAACCTTGGGATAATGGAAAACGAGAGATCCCAAGTTGCAACCATATCATCAGCACATTGAAGAGTTGAGCGATAAGTTTGAGGAAATAACATTCACGCAGATGCCTCGGAGTAAAAATCAATTTGCAGATGCGTTGGCGACCCTCGCATCAATGGTGAATATCTCGGACGGGAATTCCATAGAGCCTCTCGAGATTGAAGTAAACAAGCGTCCTGCATATTGTTGCACACTTGAAGAACCAGATGGCGAGCCCTGCTTCCTTGATATAAAGAGATACTTGCAGTCAGGCGAGTTTCCCGAGGGTGCAAGTAGCAAAGATCGGAAGACTATTCGCAGGATGGCATGCAATTACTTTCTTAGTGGTGAGGTTCTTTATAGAAAATCTTTTGATGCTACCCTTTTGAGATGTGTAGGTTCGGAAGAGGCGAAGCGGTTGATGGAGGAAGTCCACGAAGGAAGCTGTGGACCGCACATGAGCGGTCACATGCTCGCAAGAAAAATCATGAGGATGGGCTATTTTTGGACTACCCTGATGTCAGACTGCGTGGAGCACGTCCGACGATGCCACTTATGCCAGGTGTATTCTAGTGAGATTCATGCGCCGCCAAATGAGTTGCATCCGATGTCTTCTCCGTGGCCTTTTTCGATGTGGGGAATTGACGTGATCGGTCCCATTTCACCAAATGCATCTAACGGTCACAGGTTCATTTTAGTGGCAATTGATTATTTCACCAAGTGGATAGAGGCTGTCACACTGGCGTCAGTTACTGCAAAAGCGTTTGAACGTTTCTTACGAAGAGACATCATTGCCCGTTACGGGGTACCCGAGACAATAATCACGGATAATGCCAAGAACCTCAACAACAAGTTGATAAACGATTTATGTGTTCAACTCAAGATCAAGCACAGGAATTCGTCCCCATACCGTCCTCAGATGAACGGCGCGGTGGAAGCAGCGAATAAAAACATAAAGAAGATCATTGAGAAGATGACTGTCACATACAAAGATTGGCATAATATGTTACCTTGGGCACTCTTGGCATACAGAACCTCGATCCGCACTTCAACCGGGGCAACTCCGTTTTCTCTCGTGTATGGAACTGAAGCCGTTCTACCCGTGGAAGTAAAAATCCCCTCTGCAAGGATCCTGGCAGAATCAGGGCTCGACGAGGCAGAATGGGCTAGACAAAGGTATGAACAATTGAACCTCATCGACGAAAAGAGGCTCACGGCACTATGTCATGGGCAATGTTACCAACAACGGATGGCTAGGGCCTTTGACAAGAAGGTGCGACCATGTAATTTCCAACCTGGAGACCTGGTGTTGCGCAAAGTACTGTGCATCAATCCTGATTCGCGAGGGAAGTTCGCGCCAAAGTACGAAGGACCCTACGTGGTCAAAGAGGTGTTCAAGGGAGGTGCGCTGATCATCACAGATATGGACGGTCAAGACCTTCCTAGTCCAATCAACGCAGACGCGCTTAAAAGGTATTATGCCTGAAAAGAGCGGTTTATCGTAAAAAAAAAAAAAAAAATCCCGCTAGGTCGAAAACCTGTAAAAGAGACTTAGGCAAAAGTTAGGGATGAGAGGCATGATTGAAAATCTGAAAGGACAGTCATGGCAAAAAAAAAAAAAAAAAAACCAGGGCCTTAAGTAGCGATGACGATAAGCTTCATAGCGCACCCTGAGCTACTTATCTGAGATTTTCAAATTGTAAAGGGCCACAGCCACCCTCCAAAAGGCTACAAATACTTCCGCATCGAGACGGAAAATAAAGTACGGGTCACAGCCACCGTTTAATCGGCTATCAAATAAAGAGTGCTTCCGCTAGGTTGAAAACCCGAAAGGGCGGCCTAGGCAAAATCAGGAAATGAGGGGCATGGTTGCAAGTTCAGAAATTGCAATCACGGCAAAAGGAGAGAAAATAAGAAAACCGAGGGGCACGAACGAAAATCTCAATCGGCCGTGGCAAAAAAAAAAAAAAAAAAAAAGATCCCGCTAGATTGTCGCACAATGCACAATTTAGGCAAAAATTAGGGACAAACACTCATGCCCAAGCAGCATCTTTGAAAGTCGACTTCAATGCAAGCGGGACTGTTACAGTCTGTTCTCGCAAGTCACCACTAAAATGATGAGTCGGACTGTTACAGTCTGTTCCTACAAGTCACAACCGACAATCAGGATCTGAGGTTATCCAGCTTTCTGGGAGTCACCCCCGACGAACAAAGCCTTAGTATTCAGCCTTCGCAAGTCACGCCACTAGAGGCACTTCTCCAACGGACGCCACTAGAGGCTCATCTCCGACACTCGCCACTAGAGGCATCACCAAAGGTTCTCCGGTACGATCTGACGTAGAGGTCTTTCGCCACCAGAGATATCACCAGAGGTTTTCCGGCACGGTCTGACGTAGAGGTTTTTCCGTTACCAATCGCCACTAGAGGCGTCACCAGAGGTTGTTGGTACTGTCTGACGTAGAGGTCTTATGTTACCAATCATCACCAAAGGTTTTACTTTATTGTACGCCACTGGAGGCTTTTCCTTGTCGCTCGCCACTGGAGGCAACGTCGATTAAGGCGTTACTTTTCTGCACGCCACTGGAGGCTTTACTTTCACGACGCCACTGGAGGCTCTATTTTCTGCGATGCCGATGGAGGCACTGTCAGCAGGGGCACCGCCGACAGAAGTTTAACTTTTTCGCATCGTCAATAAAGCCAAAAGGCCACCTTGGAGACTTGAAGACCCGGAAGAAGATATACCTCCTAGCCAAAATTAGTGTTTACTCGTCTTTGGACAAACCCCTTCGAATGCATTCTACGGGAGTCCGTCCAAAGAGGGGCAAGCTGTAAACACCTAATTTTGGTACGCGCGACACGTACGTAGCATGTTAAAAATGTTATGTGTAACGCGTTTCAAAAAGGAAGTATTTAAATATGGAAGGTCACGGGGTTGCCAAAAATAGGCTCAGTTTAAATTAGGACAATACATATGCAATAATATGGTGTAATAAATCAGAAAATATATAATATATATTTATATATATTTTTTCGTATTTAATAGGGTGAATATTGAGGGAATATTGATTTCCAATTTTTGGGTGTCAATTTACCTATAAATAGGTACCTATTCTATGTAAAAAAACACACAGAAATTACTACATGAATAAAGTATTATTTTGTCTAGAAATTCGTGCAGAAAATTTAATTTCAGCTTCCCACCCCCGTCAGAAATCAGTCGCCGGAGCTCTGGCCGTCCCGTCGCTCGCCTGGTCGCCGGAATCGCGCCGCCCCGTCGCCTGAAGCTGCCAGACCGCGACGCCCCGACGAGCTGCTGCCGTTGCCGTCGTCTGCCCTGCACCACCGGCTGCTGCTGCCATAGATCTAGCCCCCGACGAACTGCTGATGTTGCCTGCCGGACCCGCCGCTGCTCGCCACGCCCCGCCTGACCGGACCGCTGTGACAAACTCGCAGCCTGCCGGACCGCTGCTGCCGAACCGCCGCTGCTGCCGTCGCCGAAGGTCGCCGGAAATCTCTGCTGTCCCATCTTCTTCTCCGGCGCTGTAGGTAAGGTGTCGTGTGCTGTTTCTGTTTTTTATTTTTTATTTTTTTATTATTATTATTTTAATTTCTGTTATTATTATTATTATTATTAGTATAGTTATTATTATATCATGTTAACTAATTAGTTTAGATGTAGATTAGTAAAATAACATGCCTAATGAATATATGTGTATAATATGTGATTATCAAATTGTGCTGGGATTTTGAGCATGTTTAACGTTAATTAGATTTTATTTCAATTAGGGAATCTAGACGCATAATATGTTTTTTTTTTTAGGTTTAATTTTGCCGATGTTAAATGTTTCGCATGAAGTTAGTTTAATTTCAAAACTGGCAAATATGTTAATTAAGTACCGAAAGGGCGTGATTAGAAAAATATTTTTTTTAATTCGTAATAGAACCCCCGAACTCAAATCTTTGAACGCAGACCAATTAATTGCTTAGGTGCTAATTTTTTTTTACCTAGGTAATTTAGGTTTCTAGTTAGCCGTAATTAGCTAGTGGCGACTCTTTCAAAATTGCACGTTTTCAAAACATAAATTCGCCATAGGTCAGATTTTAGGGTCCGACAGCAGGTATCGCTAAATCCGGATCCGCCCTGCGTGTCGACATGGTCGACCTGTACCTGTCCCATGTACCTCGCGGTGTAGGACCCCGCGGGTCGCCTCACAATGAATATAATTGATTATTACTGGTTATAAATCCTAAACTCTATATTCACCATATCCAAATTCAACTCTAAATTCGAACAGCTAATTACAAATTTAAATTTAAATCAGAATTACCAAACTTATTAAAACCCTCGTTATTTTGACTATTTTATTATATTATCTATATATATATATAACACATCCGGGGCGTGGCGGATCCGCAGGGCGGGTATTACTAAACCCGAACCAATCCAATAACCCATAGGTCACGAGTCGACGGTTCAAAATCGATATGGGACCTCGCGGTTTAGTGGGAAGCCGTGACCCGTTGACACCCCTAATGCGCAGGGGGTTAGCATTTGGGTATATAATAAATGGAGTGTAAATAATCCTATCGAGAAGAAGAGATCAATGAGAGGTTTGAAACTTGAAAGTGATATTTGTAGCTAATGTTATGGATCATGTCATTGTGACATGTGATTTGATAACAAACCACATGTGGAGGAGCCCAGTTTGGATTTAAGAATAAGTGACCACTTACTCTGTACTTAGAAATTTTACTGTACTAGTGAATATAGTGTCAACTGTTCTATATATACGTGTGTTTATCAGACACCCAGAAATGGCTGTCTTTCTTATGTGTTAGCTACCGACCTAGCTGTGCTGATCAATTCCTAGGATTAAATAATGACATTGACCTTCTGGATTCTTATTAACTAACCACCACCCGTAGCTTATATACTACTAGACGAAGCACTTTCGAGGTGAGTTTCTAGTTTATTCAATTCAACTAAGTGCTGCCAATTTATCAACGTAGCTATTAGAGTAAATTTCACACTCTCTAATGGTGTGGAGATCAAATTCCACTTCTATTTACATAATTTTATACTTTTAATATGAGGTTTTTTAAACACATTATAAATAAATTGAATAATCATATTATAAAAATACGAAAATGAACAAACTAGTAAATGAGATTTAAATTTTGGACCAGCTTAATTAAACAAAAATTGGAAAAGAAATGTACAAAATCAATATTCGGATTCGTCAAAAATATAGTTGTTTTAACTAATTGTTACATATTTTTCGAATTCGTCAAAATTTGTTAATATGTCTAATATTCGGATTTCAACTTTGACCGACGTGTGTGGTCATTCGAAAGTTGAAACTCAAAGTCGTTAAAGTAATAGTTCTATTATTTACCTACTATAATTTATAAAATAATTATGATTCTTTTAACATTTAAAAAAATATAAAAAAAAGTTACGAATATAACATATAAATGAAGACGTAAAATTTTTAAATAATGATTGCCATAATTTAAATATTACCATAGAGAAAAATACAAATAACATGTTCCCAAATAAAATAAAATGAATACTATATATATTTGAGACTACATAAAATTGTCACACGCATTACTAAATTGCTAGAGGTGTTCGACCAAATTCTTTTGTAATTTTTTATATTATTTTTATCACGTAACTGGACATTTTCTTAGATTCATGCTTACGCACATTAATCAGATACATATTAGTAAATCAGTTATGGGTAATAATCAGATGTTTTTACTAATGATTTCCAATTATGTAAATTAGAATTATATTATATTATATATCATCCTAAAAAAATTTACAATACAATTTATTCCTTTTATATAATAATATAATATAATAAGTAAAATAAATATAAATATATATGGGTAAAAATAATTTAATATCTTTTATTGTTTCGGAGAGAGACTTTGTGAAATTGACATGTAAAAAATGATACCACATTTAATAATATTTAATTTTATACTATTTTAAAGTTTAAAATTGAAGATTGTGCGACATTGTTAAATTTTAAAAAAACTGAGTCTGAAAGCTCTGGAATAGATTCAAATGTAAAAAGTATTAATTTCAGTTCTGGTAATTGTTTAACTTACTTAATATTAAAAATGACTAATTACAACTCGAATTATTATATCATATATATATATATATATATATATATATATAATCTACTAGAAATGCAAAATAATTGAATAAAAAGTATTAAAAAGTTAGCACCGATATGAACAGTAGTGTGGTCTATTAATAGGAACGGTACCATTTCTCTCTACTCATTAATAGAAAAACCATAATCTTTTTAATTCTAATGACGTTTAGTGGCGTCCATTGGCAAATATTGGAACTAGGACTCTCATTTTAAAATTAAGAATTCTTATTGTAATTTCGAATTTCAATTTTAATCATTACTAATAGAAATGAATAGAAAATGGTAAATATAAACAGACTAAGAAGGGGAAGGTAGATTGAATGTGCTCTTATGATACCACACAAATACTGACTAAATTACTTATCAAAGCTAACTAACGAGAATAAATAATAATTATCTAACTTATAATTTTTGAATGGCTTAAAAACATAATAAATAATAATATTGCAACGAATAAATGAATATATCTATATATAATATAATTTCAATGTAAGCTCTAATATTTTGACAAGTACTAAAACGAGTCGGTTACGTGTCAAAATATAGTATTTCTATTGGTCCACCTCAAATTGTAACTCTCATCAATGACATGTCAAATCCAAGTAGACAATGGTAAGTACTTAAAAATTCTCCAAGCATCCTCATTCCATGTTGAGATCCGTTTTATTTTTTATCCGTTTTTTTAATCTCCATCATAACAATTACTAATTATAGCTCTATGCATAATATAATTTCTATGTAAGCTCTAACATTTTGACAAGTACTAAAACGAGTCGGTTACGTGTCAAAATATAGTATTTCTATTGGTCCACCTCAAATTGTAACTCTCATCGATGACATGTCAAATCCAAGTAGACAATGGTAAGTACTTAGAAATTCTCCAAGCATCCTCATTCCATGTTGAGATCCGTTTTATTTTTTATCCATTTTTTTAATCTCCATCACAACAATTACTAATTATAGCTATAAATAAAAAAAAAATGTGTTATTTTTACTTTTTTTTATTCATATGATACTATTAAAGTCATCAAAATTGATATTAAGTTGTATTTTTGATAAATTAGTATATGTACGTTTTAATATTAATTAATAATCACATATTATATTGACATTTATTTATTTAATTTCATTTCTCAATATTATAAAAAAAACATAAAACGTGCTTTTTCTAAAAACTCTTTTATGCGTAAAATTGTATACTAATATATATAAGATCATAAAATATTTCATAATAATTAATTAATTGTATACATGTTAAATGTGACATGTAAGAGCATCCACAGTGGTTTTACATAAATTGTATTCTTTAAAGTTGCCATGTAGACATTTATGTACACTTTAAGTAATACGTAAATTTAAAACACACGTAAAAAATATTTTCTCTGCAATCGTATTACTTAAACATATTCCTTAAATATATTTTATTATTAAATTTTCCAACAACCACCAATAAGATATTAGCATTAATTATAAAATGAATTAATTTATAATAAAAAATTGGTTACGTAATACATAGTGCATTACTTAAATTTAAGGAATGCTTTATGTAAAAACATAAATTTACGTGCGGGTCCCATCTTTAAGGAATGCTATGTAAAACCACTGTAGATAGTTTTTGTTGTTTTACTTAAATAAACATGTAGGACCCACGTTTAGGTAATCTTTACGTAATACCATTGTGGATGCTCTAAAAAATTATAATTATAAAAGCTAAAATAATGATGAAAATTTTCATATATTATATATAATTATTATTTACTTAATTTAATTTTGAGATTAAAAAAAAAAACTGTAAGTATGAAAAAATAATACAATGTATTTTTTTTAAAATGGTTAACCAAAAAAAAAATGGTATTATAGTATAGGATATGATAAATAATTTATTGATACAAATAATCAATATATTTTCAATGAAGGTAATATATAATCTAATAATTAAAATTAAAATTCCAAGCAACAATTATTTTTACATTTTGCCCAAATCTCGGACAAACTCCATAAATCATATTTAAATTTATGTAATTCAATAAAAAATACTATCATTTCCGATGATATTTTTGGTACTCTAAATAATAAATATAAATACGTACATACAATTATTCATATAAAAATATTCTCTTCCAAGAAATTATCAAAGCAAGAAATTATCTAGTTGATTAATAACAAGAAATTAAGAAGAAGTAGCTTCCAAGTGAAAGGTTACAAGCAAATTCAATGAAGAATTGTATGTGTAGAAATGAATTAAATAGAGCAAATCATCAATCAAAGCAATAAAGTCCAAACTAATTAATATTCTCATCCTAAGAAGAAGAATAAGACAACTAGACGAAGCATGCATTGTAATCCACGGAATCTAGCTGGGAGAGATCATTCCTGGCAAGTATCCATGCCGTCTCGGCCAAGCAACAGACGAGGCTTTTTCGCCGGATGAGGGCTCTCTACCTCCTCCTCGCCGGAAAAGGAGACTCCTTTACTTTCAAATTTCACGACCACTAACGGGACGACGACGGCTCCCTCTCCGGCGCCGCCACGGCTTGGTTCTTGCTCAGCTGGCAAGTTCAGGTCGAAGTTCCGAATTATGGTGGAGCTCGAACCACTTCCGTTGGAGTTGGTGGCCGCAGCGCCGCCATCGTAGTGGCAGCGCTTGTGGCCGCCAAGGGCTTGTCCGGTGGAGAACGTTTTGTGGCAGATGGAGCACTCATGGGTCTTGCCTCCACTGGTCACCGGAGAGCTACTGTCTGTGGTCGCCGGTGCAGCGGCTGCCGCCTCCGTTGCAGACGATTTACGGTGGCTTGCTTTGTGGCCGCCGAGGGCTTGGTAGGAGGGGAACGATTTGTTGCAGACGGTACACTGGTAGGAGAGCTTCAAAGTCGGCGGCGCCGGCAGATTCTGGGCGGCGGGGCCGGCTTGACTGCGCGCGAGCATGACGAGACAGACGGCGAGGTATTCCTCTTCGGTGGGTGGGTTAGTGGGCTTGAAACGTGGTCGTTTGGAGCGCTTCCTCTTAGCCCAAGACTCGTAGTTGTCTACTGCTTCTTCATAGAAGGGATTTGCTGTGGTAGGGGAGTCGAGAGCTTCTACAGCCATTTTGAGAATGAGAGATGATTTTTATGGTCAAGTAAATGGATTTGTGTGTGTTTATACTTTATATATATTTATAAAGGAAAAATTCTTCTATGGCATATGGCGGCGTGGCAACACCTGTTGCCCCTTCTACTCTCAAACATTTTGTCATGTGGGACCCAATAGTGGGTCCCCTATCACAAAAATTGTGAGAGTAAAAGGACAACAGGTATTGCCACGGTGCCATCAAATAAGTTGGTGGCTTAGTGGAGACAGTTCATGGCAGTTCGAGTTTATCTGTGCTTCCTTTTACTGGGCCAGTTGAAAGAATAATCAATCAAGTCAATAATAATAAGAGGCATAGAGCACTTTGCAATGCTAATTCCTAGTTTCATATTGTAAATTTGTCACGGTAGAAAATTCTTAGTTCCACTTACTACTAGTTTCTACATATAATAATTAAATAGGAACTTTGCATTTTAATGAGAGTTCCTACTTTCAAAATGTGAATTCCTAGTTCCTAGATTTGTCACTGGACGCTGATTAGGCGCCACTAGGTGTGACTAGGATTACTAATATTACCGTTTTGCCATTATCACGTGAATAGTGAATTGAGACAGTTCCCACTAATAGGAAATCCCACGTTACTGTTCATGTCGGTTCCTACTCTTTAGTATTATTTTATTCAATTGTTTTACTTTTCTTTTTTATTATATATATATATTATGCTACGCTAAGTCGGACAATGACACGAGCCGTAATAGGTCTTTTTAATATTAAATAAGTTAAATAATGATACGAACCAAAATTACTACTTTTTAACTTCAAATCAATTTCAGAGTTTCCAGACTCAATTTGTTTATATTTTAACATGTAACACAACCGCCAGTTCTAAATTTTGAAAAATTGTATAAAATTCTATATTATTAAATGTGAAATAATTTTTTTATTAAAAAACATTATATTATTTTAATGCATATATATTTATATATAATCTACTTATTATATTATTATTCTATAAAATGAATATTTTTTTTTATTATGATGATACATTATATAAAAATAATATTTGTAGGATGATATACAATTTTTTTTTTTTGTATATTAAAATCATTAGTAAAAACACATAAGGGCTTCACCTTTAACTGATTTGGTAATATGTATCTAATTAATGTGCATAAACGTGATTCTGCTAACAACGATGAATCAAGACATGTCAATCGATGAATAACAGATATACACTGATATCATGAAATAATACTGATTCAATTAATTTAATTAATCACTGTTATTATATCAAAAATTATATTTAATAATCATCATGACCGCTGAGACTGCACTAGGGTTGTCAACGGGGCGGGTCGGGGCGGGTATCGCTTGCCCCGTACCCGCCCCGCGGGTCGAGATGGCCGATCCGTACCCGCCCCACACAGTTCGCGGGGCGGGGCGGGTCGACCCGCGGATCACCTATTAGTTGTACATAATATATTATTAGCAATTTAAACCCTAAATTCTATATTTACCATATACAAATTCAATTTAAAATTTAAATCACAAATGAAAAATTTAACTTCAAATCCAAATACAAGTTACAAATCCTAATTATTTTAACTGTGTATTATATTACTTATATAATTTTATATAAATACATGTAATATATATATAAATTATCCACATACGGGGCGGGGCGGGTCAACGGGGCGGGGCGACCCCAAAACTGTACCCGCCCCACGGGTCACGGATCGCGGATCAACGGGTCAAAATCGGGGCGGGGCCCCGTGGGTCACGGATTACCCGTGACCCGTTGCCACCCCACTGCACCTATTAGTAATATTACTATAGTAAAGTAACGTATAATTATTGAAAAGATTCAACACTTCTAAAGTTATATTTGATTCTTCCATGTTGAATTATCAATCAAACTGGCAAAAAAAGATTTAAGACGATTTGGTCGAACATCTCTGGCAATTTAGTAATGTGTGTGACAATTCTATATAGTTTCATATATATATATGTGTTAACTTTTAATTAATTGGCAACTTTAATATATTGTTTTTATATTTTTTTGCAATGTCATTTTTAAATTACTGCAATCACTATTTAAAAAAAAAATTATATGCTCATTTATATATTATATTTGTTTTTATACAATTTTCAAATACCAAAAGAATCGTAATTACTTTTAAACGTATAGTACGTAAATAATTGAACTAACATAACGACGTTGACTTTCAAATTTTGGGATAATTAACAACACACGCTGGTCAAACTTGTAACCCAAATATTTGATATAAAATTGAAACTTTGACGAATTCATAAAAGGGTGTGGTTCTACAAAATGTGAAAAATCTTGTGAAATTTTCATAGAAAGTGGAATGGGCCCACACCAAGCATCAACACATTTGTTTCTTTACTTTCTCTTTCCTGATTTCTATTGAAATTTCACAAATAATTTCACATTTAATTCGGTCTTACTCTTTAATTAATTCGGTCTAACACTTGAATCTCATTCATTGGTTTGTTCATTTCCATATTTTTAAAAATATGAATATTTAATTTATATATAATACTTAAAAAAATTTGGTCGAACATCTGTTGGATTTTAATATGCATGTGCTAATTCAATGTTGTCTCAAATATATATATATATATACCAAAATAAAATGTGAATGTTGCCCTCAACCCAAAAGGTGTACTCCATTCAAAAGGTGGCTTTCAATATGTCAAATTGGACCAAACCGGATCCGCCCGGAATCCTAGCAAGTACCAAGCCGAGGCAGTTACTAAGAAGAGTTCAGGATTTAGACTCCAACTGATCATGGCAGAGAGGATCAGATGTGGGAAGATCTGCTCTCCCACTGCTATGCAGCCGCGGTGGTGAGTTAAGGATTTATGCCGCTTGCCCCAAGTTTGTCTCCGACCGATTCTTTTGTTTGTCTTCGTGACTACTCTACATCTGCTCTGTCAGTTTCTTGTACGTAAGTTATCTCCTATGTTTGTGTTTATGCTTTAAATATACTGGTTTAACGAGATACGCAATAGTTTTATGTGAACTTAACTCGAATCATATTCGTATTTCTGTCTAATCACAGATCAGACCTCATATTCAAAAGACAGAAAAGTCAATCTTGAGCGATGGAAAGCCTTATCTTTCAAAGGTATAATAATGCAAGTGCAACTTAGATTTAATTTTTTCCTATTTTTTTTTGTAGAACTGCCACCGGAATTCAACCATTATGTGCTCATTCAGAGTTCCCGGTTCTGAAACTGGACTTCAGTTAAATTTGCATTGGAATTTGGCAATTGATGGCTATGGATGATCAGTTTATTTATCTGAAGTAAAGCTGAATCAAATGAAGGAGGCGAACGAATACCTACCATTGAAGAAAGGAGATTGGATGATCGTATGGCTTCATGATTTTGAATCATTGGACACTCTGTTATCTTAACACAACGATTTATTATGGCATACATCTCTGAAGGAAATAACTAAAGATAAATATTAATGTATTTTCCTATGCAAACATAGTATTAACTGTATTATTTTTATTTTCTTGTATGTTTTAATTAATTTATCAATAAATCTAAACTTTTAAAACTGGATTCATTAGATCAGAACAGACTTACGAGATTTTGAAGTTGTTGCAAGCTCGAATATATATGCGGAATGAAGAGTGACTCACTGAATTCATTCTCTTAAAAAGGCCAACATCGGTATCACCATGATTGATGCAACTGACACGGCTTGTCGGTTGAGCTAGGTATTCAAGAAAACTGATGTTGCCTTGAGTGATTATCATAGTAATAACATATGCACATGTATTTCTCCTGCTCATTTTGACTTTCTTCGTATGATCTTAAATTTTCTTTTGCTGTTCTTTCGATGTAGATCCTTTTGATGTTTACATTAAAAAGTGTACTCCATCTCATGAAGTATTCTATGCACTCCTATTTATATTTCCATACTATATATGTATATATTGATGGGTTCCGATGATATCGTTAGCCTCGTTAACAGCCAATAAACGACGGGTAAGCCCAATGGGCCTTGTGAAAGACCTGGAAGGTCCAGAAGCCCAGTATGAAGGGTCCCGACGAGATCGGTCCCGATATATGAGCTGAATGCTCCCGACAAGAAGCCTCCAAGTAGGCCCTGATATGCCTCTGAGAAGGCCCCGATAATAAAGCCCCGAGAAAGTTGGCTCTGTCCCGTCGGACGAGGGGTCCTGGGTGGTGACCTAGAATGAGATAACTCTGGAGTCCCCGATATGGATTGAGACTCGTGATCAGAGGATAAGACCAAGAAACCCGCCTACTAAATAGAGTAGTGGGGAAACGGTTGAGATACGGATAAACTCCCCCGAGATACGCAGGGCGTGCCCGAGATACGCGGAGCGTGGGCGAGATACGCGGAGCGTGGGGCGAGATACACGGAATCCCGAACGAGATATACGGAACGTGGGTAAAACTGCCAGGCGCGGTTACAGGTAACTGAGGTAACTTCCCCTCCTATATAAAGGAGGAAGTTACCTCAGAAAACACACATTCTCTAATACGAACTTAGATTACTGCTATCCACCCCATCGTTCATACTCTCATTTAAGCATCAGAGAGGGATTCTGGGTCACCACCCAGGTCATCCCCTTTTGCAGGATTACGCGGAGCCCAGGAGTTCAAGTTCCCGTCAAGAACGTAACGGAGCTTCGACCGTGATCCAACATTGGCGCCGTCTGTGGGAACGTACAAAGAGTCACAATAGTTTCTGTTAGATCGATGGCTGGTGGTGGCAAGCAGAAGAAACAAGTCCCGGCGAGCAGTTATCGCCCTGCTGGAACCGTGAATTCCGCGTTGCCGGAGCATGCTGCTGAACGAGGTGAGCACCCTGCTGTTTCTCAAACAGGGGGGCATGGTGAAGATTATGAGGTCTCAGTCCGAGACACGGCGGTGAACATGGAGGATATCCCAAGAAGGGAGGTGGATGCTCCTCCAAATCCGGTGGTGCACAGAGAGGAAATCCCGCGAAGGGAGGTAGGTGCTTCCTCAAACCCGGAGTTGGCTAAAGCAGTAACAGATGCTATGCCCATGTTCTTGGCGGCCATGGAAGCTCTGCTGGACAAGAGAGAGGCTGCCAAGAGGGGAGAAGAGTTACCTCCACGGGAGGAGTTGCCTCCGCCTCCTCCAAGGGAGGTTCAAGAGGAACAGGAGGTTCAGTCCAGGAATAGGGGTAAGGAACCCGCACACTCGGAAAAGTTCGTGGTCGACGGTCCCGGACCAGTGCAACACAGGACCATTCCCCTGAATGGCCCCATCACCCCTGATCAGGTGGTGAAAATCGTCAACATCTGCATGGGCGACCAGAAGCATATGACATCGGAGCTGAGAGACCGATCTACTCATCCTTTTGTTCCACGGCTGATTGATATTGTCGCCCCGCCAGGGCTAGGTATTCCGACCATCAAGGAGTACGATGGTGAAGGAGACCCGGTCCGCCATGTTCAGAGGCATGTCCAGGCCTGCATGGGTAGGACCGCGAATGATGACCTCGTGTGTTCGCTGTTCCCGATCACATTGGGAGAAAGGGCCATGACGTGGTTTTTCAGCCTACCGCCAGGAAGTATTACTTGCTGGGCTGATATGCACGACCGCTTCATCAAGCACTATCAGGGTCGTAGGCGCCTCTTGAAGAGCGTGAGGTCTTTGACCCAGGTGGTGCAAAGATCTGACGAATTGTTGGCGTATTACTACCAACGGTTCACTGCTAGTGCTGCGGAGATTGACGAGGAGATATCGGAGGGAGAGACCATCCGCACCTTCCTTCGGAACCTAACTGCTCTGTATGGTTTCGATCTGATGCATAGTGTAGCCGCGAAGGCTGTGTGGAGTATGGAAGCCTTGCAAGCGAGGGTGAAGCAGCAAATCGACGTGCAGGAATCGAAGATTGCTGCTGGAGAGCTTGATCCTCCGAAATTAGGAAGAGGAAAGCCATCGTCCAAGCTGTCGGACGATCGCAAAGGGAATGACAAATCGGAGGGAAGTAGGAGCCGTGGTCGCCCCGATGAAAGGGAGGACAAGCGTCCTCCGAGGAAGGATAACCGAGAGGGTCGTAATGTTCCCCTAGACAGTTCGATGACCTCTGTGCTAGCAGTGATGGATCGGCAGGGTCTCGCCCGATACCCCCCGAGGAAAGAAGGTGAATTCTTGGGAGGTCGCTCTGATCGTTACTGTCGGTACCATCGAGCTAATGGTCACGACACAGATAACTGTCGGGAGCTGAAGAAGGAGATAGAGAAGCTGATCCAGAAGGGGAAGCTTAAGGAGTTTGTTGGTAGGGGACGGTGCCGATCCCGTTCCAAAACTCGATCGCACTCGATCGCGGTCCCGTTCCATGTCCCGCGATCGATCTCCGAAGAAGAAGAAGGTTGAGCCGGAATCCTCCGGTGCCCGTAAGGAGAGGCGGGGAACCATTAACGTTATTCATGGAGGAATGGCGGCGGGAGGTGATACCTCCGCTTCTCGGGAGAATTATGCTTCCCGTATTTCTGCTGCTGTGGTGCTGGGAAAGAGGTCCCGATCGTGGACTGTGAAGGAGGAAATGGTGATTTCTTTCTTAGCGGAGGACCTGATAGGTGTGGAGAGCCCCCACGATGACGCCTTGGTCGTGACCTTGGATGTGGATGGATTCGAGATGAAGCGGATCCTGATAGACGGAGGGAGCTCCTCCGACATTCTGTTCATGGACGCATTGGAAGCCATGGGAAAGACGAAGAAGGACCTGACGCAGGTGAACTTCCCGATGGTGGGATTCTATGGTTCTACTTCCTATCCGCTGGGAATGATTACCTTACCGGTGGAATTCGGTAGTGGGTGGAAAGCGGAAAGGCGGAACGTGGATTTCGTCGTAGTGGAGTCTGCTGGTACGTACAATGCTATCATTGGAAGGACCACCATCAATCCTCTCATGGCGGTCGCCTCGACCGTCCACCAGAAGATGAAGTTCCCGACGGATAATGGAGTTGGGGAGGTCAAAGGTGACCAGGTGGCATCCAGAAGGTGTTATGTTAATGCCACCCGGAGGAGAAGGAGGGAAGCCATGGCTGTCCTTCAGACTGATGCTGATCCTCGAGAGGTATTTGGGCGTCCCGCCCCCATGGAGGATCTGAAAGAGGTCGAGATTGACGGACCTCAAAGGAAAGTGAAGATCGGGTCTGCTTTGTCGGAGGAAAGGGCCCGAGAATTGATCGAGCTCCTGAAGGAGTTCAAGGAGCTGTTTGCCTGGTCCCCGAGCGATATGCCAGGAATCAGCCCCGACGTGATTGTGCACGAGCTGAAGATTGATCCCGCGATCAAGCCTATCGCGCAGAAGAGGCGTCCGATGGGCGCGGATAAGAGGATCGCGATCCAGCAGGAGGTGGGCAGGCTGCTCGATGCTGGGTTCATTAAGGAGCTCCGATTCCAGACTTGGGTCGCTAACCCGGTCTTGGTGAGGAAGAGTAACGGGAAGTGGCGGATGTGTGTCGATTTCCGCGACTTGAACAAGGCTTGCCCAAAAGACTGTTATCCACTCCCGAGAATAGACCAGCTGGTGGATGCCACGTCGGGACATGAGCTGCTGAGCTTCATGGATGCTTATTCCGGTTACAACCAGATCAAGATGGCGAAAGAGGATGCCCCCCACACAGCTTTCTATGCTGATAGTGATGTCTATCACTATGATGTTATGCCCTTTGGGCTGATCAATGCTGGAGCAACTTACCAGAGGATGGTGAACAAGTTGTTCGGGGACATGTTGGGAAAGACCATGGAGGCTTATGTGGATGACATGCTAGTGAAGTCCCGACAGGCGGGAGACCATGTTCGCAACTTAGCGGTGGCGTTTGAGCGGATGAAGTTTCATCAGGTTCGTTTGAATCCGGACAAATGCGCTTTCGGAGTGAACTCGGGGAAATTCCTGGGATTTATGGTGAGTCAAAGAGGAATCGAGTTGAATCCCGAGAAGCTGAGAGCAATCGAGGAGATGCAGTCTCCGAAAACCCATCGGGAGGTCCAGGTGTTGAATGGACGATTAACTGAGATGAATCGTTTCCTATCCAAGGCGAGTGACCGAGCCATGCCATTTTTTGATGTGCTAAGGGCCCACAAGAAGTTTGAATGGTCCGACAAGTGCGAGGAAGCATTTCAGGAGCTCAAGCAACACCTCCGTACCCTCCCACCATTGGCGAAACTGGTTCCAGGCGAGCCGCTTTATCTCTATTTGGTTGTTTCTGAAGTTGCTGTTAGTTCTGTATTAATAAAGATTGTCAAGGGCAACCAAGTTCCTGTTTATTTTGTAAGCAAGGCGTTTGCCAAATCGGAAATGAATTATCCCGCTATTGAGAAGTATCTCTTTGCGTTGATTATTGCTGCTCGAAAACTGAGGCCTTACTTCCATGCCCACGAGATTACGGTGTTAACTAATCAGCCCTTGAAGCACTTTTTGAACCGACCGGAGGCGTCGGGGAGATTGGTGAAATGGGCAGTCGATCTTACGGAGTTCCGTATTCACTTTGCCCCGAGAACAGCTATTAAGGGCCAGGCATTGGCGGACTTCATAGCAGAGTCTACAGCACCCGATCTGGAAGAAGCGGGTCTTGTAGAGGGGGCAACCATGGAGGTACCGATAGCAGAACAATCAGAACAGCCAAATGAGGAGAACACCTGGGAGATGTACACTGATGGTTCATCAAGTGTAGAAGGATCGGGGGCAGGATTTGTATTGATACCGCCCGGTGGAGGCGAGCCCCTGCGATATGCCTTGGCCTTGACGTTTAGGGCCACCAATAATGAAGCTGAGTATGAAGCTCTCATCACGGGCCTTAAAATCGCCAAGGGTACGGGAGTCGATCATTTAAAGGTGAAGTGTGATGCTAGCCTGATCGTGAATCAAGTCCAGGGGAATTACGAGGCGAAGAACCCGACAATGAGGAAGTATTTACACGAGGTGCAGACTTTGAAGGGAAGCTTCAAAAGCTTCGACATTGAGGCAATCCCAAGGGAAGAAAACGCGGAGGCAGATGCCTTAAGCAAGTTTGCCCTGGGTGTAGCCCCCGAGGAGAATCGGAAGGTGCATTTTCTGGAGAGGGTAATCATCTCAACCATTGATCCATCGGAGGTGCGTGCTATTGAGTCAGGATCGGAGGAAGAAGAGAAATCCACCTGGATGACCCCGATAGTCACATACCTAACTACGGGGGCACTCCCCGATGATGAAGTGGCAGCTGTTAGGTTGCGTCGAATCGTGAGCAACTACGTGATGGTGGACAACCAATTGTACAAGAGGGGGCATGTAAAGCCTTTTCTGAAATGTGTGGCGGAGCCTGATACGAATCGGAACTTGAGAGAGTTGCACGAAGGAATCGCGGCCTGTCATGAAGGGGCCCGATCCATTGTGAGGAAAGCGCTGAATTTAGGCTACTATTGACCTTCGATGAACAAGGAAGCGACAGCGATGGTCCAATCTTGTGATGCGTGCCAGAGGTACGCTCCGAATATCGTGGCTCCTGCCGCGGACTTGATGTCCATCAGGAGTGCTTGGCCCTTCGCGCATTGGGGCATTGACTTGGTGGGACCCCTTCCACAAGCAAAAGGTCAGTGCAAGTACTTACTTGTTGCCATTGATTACTTTTCGAAGTGGATAGAGGCTAAGGCGTTGGCCAAGACGACGGGACAGCAGATCCTCAAGTTCCTCCAGACTCAAATCGTATCCCGGTATGGGGTTCCTCGAGTATTGATCAGCGATAATGGCCCTCCGTTCAATGGGGCTCTGTTGAAGGAGTATCTAGAGGAATTGAACATCGAGCATCGGACAGCCTCGGTCCACCACGCTCAAACAAATGGGCAGGTCGAATCAGCCAACAAGATCGTAATGGATGGCTTGAAGAAGAGGGTCTACGCCTTACAGGGTCATTGGCTAGATGAGCTTGAAAACGTGCTATTGGCTGTTAGAACAACACCCAAGCAATCGACGGGGGAGACTCCGTTTGGCCTCGTTTATGGCACGGAGGCAGTGGCTCCCGTGGAGATAGCGGTGGCGTCCCACCGCAGGAGGTATTATGAGCCTCTGACGAACGAAGAAATGAGACGTCTGGACTTGGACTTGCTTGAAGGGAAAAGGTGGAAGGCTGATGAAGTTCAGGCCCGGATGCGTCTGGCAACAGCCAGGTACTATAATCGGCGGGTCAAGTCCCGACAATTCTTCGTTGGAGAACTTATCTGGCGGAGGAATGAGTTCGTCCATCAAGATCGGATCAACAAGCTGTCACCGAAATGGGAGGGACCTTACAAGATCGTAGGGATGCCAGCCCCGAATGCGTACAAGTTAGAAGACCTTGATGGCAAGACGTTGAAACATTCTTTCAGTGGCGCACACTTGAAGAAGTATCATGTCTGATCCTAAGTCGCCTTAAGAGGTGCATGATGTTAAGTCGCCGCGAATGGCGCAAGTTATATATCGATCCGATGTAAGCAAAGCTTTGAGTTATTAATGAATAAAAGAAGTTGCTTCCGATCAAATTGCTTTTAGATTTATTCTAACTGTTAATAAGTCGTCCTGAAGGACGCGATAAAAGCCTTCCGAGGTACGAGTAAGACGTCCTGAAGGACGCGATAAAAGCCTTCCGAGGTACGATTAAAAAGTCTTCCGAGGTACGAGTAAGACGTCCTGAAGGACGCGATAAAAGCCTTACGAGGTGTGAGTAAGTCGCCTTTATGGCGCGATAAAAAGCCTTTCGAGGTACGAACAAAATCCTTACGAGGTATGAGTAAGTCGTCTTTATGATGCAACAAAAAGCCTAGGTATGAATAAAAGCCCTAAGGGGTCCGCGTAAGTCGTCTTTATGATGCAGCAAAAAGCCCTAAAGGGGTCCGAGTAAGTCGTCTTTATGATGCAGCAAAAAGCCCTAAAGGGGTCCGAGTAAGTCGTCTTTATGATGCAGCAAAAAGCCCTAAAGTGGTCCGATTAAGTCATCTGGAATGACGCTATAAAAAGCCTTAAAGGGTACGATAAAATCATCTTAAGTGATGTGTGAAATTGCCTTGAACGGCATGGATGAGAAACCTTAAGTGGTGAAGTCCCGAGTGAAGCATCGGAAGGATGTATAAAGTCATCTTAAGTGATGCATCGGAACCTTTTAAGTAACGAGTCAAGTCGCTTTAAGTAGTGCAATAATGGTTGAGACCAAAATAGATGAAAGGAATTTTTTATAAGGGCTCGAAGGCCTAAAGGTTCCGATACAAGGAGAAAACAAAGAGGAAATTACAAGGACTTAAAGAATGAAGCGTTAAGCCTGGTCTTTGTTGGAAGTTGGGTCCTCAGCAGCTTTGGAGGGAGCAGGATCCGCGGGGTCCTGGGCAGAAGGCTTCGCAGTTTGTGGAGTCAGGTCCGCGGCACCTTCGGGGGCATCGGCCTCATCACTTTCCGCGGGGAGGCTGAAGTATCTCTCCGCGAAGGGGGCGAGGGTCTCGGACTTCTTGAAGTCAATGGCATCCTCGTATACCGTGTAAAGCTCCTCGACGGCATTGAGCAGAACGTTCTCCACCTCGGTCTTGCAGAACCCCACGGCATCCGCCTTGAAATCATCGGAGTTCCGATACTCCTCGCGACCCTCCTGGCGACCCTCCTCGCGGCCCTGAGCCTTTGCCTCAGCCAGCCTGGCAGGAAATTCAGCCTTCTCGGCCTCGAGTCCCGCCTTAGCTTCCTCAAGAATGCTCTTCTCGAGGGCGAACTGCCTCTTCTCCGCCTCGTGCCGCTGCTGTTCCTCCTTGAGCATCCTCCGCTCCCGAAGCAGCACGGCTTCATGATCATGGACCTGCTTTTGCAAGTCTATAGCCTTCTGGCCAAGGAGGGACTGCTCCTTAGCTATCTTCTCCCTTGCCGCCACAGCATCGGCAAGGTCCTCCTGGAGCTTGGCCAAAGCTTTGGGGTCCGAACTGGCCTGCAACTCCTCCAAAGCACCCTTCAGAGCAAGGATGTAACCAAAGCAGCGCTGTTGGTTCGCAGTTTCCTAAGGCAGAAGGAAACGAGAGTAAGGTCCAATAATTGAAGGCAAGAACAACGAAGGCAAGAATAAAAGAGAGAGTAAAGTTTTACCTCCATCCGACGGATGGCCATGTCGCGAAGATCCGCCTCGATATCTTCGCCAGCCAAGGAGATCGGGCGTCTCAAGGCTGGTGGAATTGACCCTGCCAGCAGATGCAGGGCCAATTCTGGCTGAAGGTCTCCCCGATGGAGTGGGACCCCTTGAAGAGACTCGATCGGGTTCCAGGGAACCGTCTCTTGATCGGGAGTGTAAACCTTGTAAAGGTTCCCATCCACGGGGAGAGGGGGATGACCTTGGAAGTCTCGTCGGAGGCTCTGGAGTGGGAGAGCGGAAATCAAAGGGAGGACTCCGGGACACGTCCTCCACAGCTGGCCTTAGGATGCTCCGCCCTGGCCTCTGGCGGGGAATCAGCCCTTCGTTCGGCTCCTCGGAAGAGGGGGAAGCATCCAGGTTAGTCACCTGACGGAACTGAGCTTCCGTCGGGGTATTCTCAGCTATGGGCTCGTGTGGAGTCGCAGCCCTCGCTGGAGTTGCAGCTTTTGTCGGAGTAAGAGCCTCCGATGGACCTGCGGTGGCGGGACGAATAAAGTCAGGAAGAGTATTATTAGGGCACCAGATGATACCGCGTGGGACGTGCTGGTCCTTTCCAAAGAAGTTGTAATAGCCCGCCTTGAGGACGCGGGGTGTTTCCCCTCGAAGTATATATTTGATTTCTCGGACCCGCGACTCCCGGTCAGCGGGGATAAACTCCTTGGGAACCAACCTCCTATATTTTTTAATAGCTCGGCGAACGCGCTTACCTTCTTCGGCGGTGGTGACACCGAAGGCTTTGTCCACCTCCTCTCTTCTGGCCCGCTTGGCCAACGTGACTTGCTCCTCAGTCGGAGGAGCTGTAGAAGAAGAGGCTCCCCTCTTCAAAGACTTCCGCTTTCGCTTGGAGCCTTGGACAGCGTCGGTCTCCCCCTGCTTCAACACGAGATGGGTCAGCAGAGATGCCTTCTTGGCTGCAAAAATGAAAGTAAAAGGCAGTCAGAAGTGTTACCCAAAGAACCAAGTTGTCAGAAATGGAATCGAGGAGTTGGACCCCTATCTGGATCAGGTCCCCCTCCATGAGCTTGTTGGCGTCAAGGGGAGCGATGGAGTCCCCCCAACGATAAAGCTGGACTAGTTGAAGGGTATTAAAGTCATCCTCGGTGTAGACTTCAAACTTGGGGGCAGGGTCCGCCACAACCTCCCATCGAGGCCATGGGACAGAGCTGTTCTGAATGAAGAAGTAGTACTTCTTCCATCCACTGTTGTCGGACCCTGAGTCGCGAATGAACCCCCGATCCTTGTTAAACTTCCAGGTCTCGCCATCCCAGCCGAATCGAGAAAGTTGCTCCCTGGTCCATTTGGGGAGTCGGGGGGTAAAGGAGCAGACTCCAGCCTTGTTACACTTCATCCCGTAGAAGGTACGGAAGAGCAGCAAGCTGTACGTCCATTGCTGGCGGAGGCACAGGACCTGGAAGGCGTTCCACACGCGGATAGCGTGTGGGGAGAAGGTGGTTGGATGCGTCTGATAGAAGTTACACATCTCAACCAGATTCCCGCAGAAAGGGAATCGGATCCCAGCGTTTATCTGCCCTGTGGAGATGAACACCTCTCCTTCTCGATGGCGGGTAACTATGTGCTTCCTCCTGGTGGTTTGCTGGGAATCATAGGGAAAGCGGGGTTCCCAGGCCGAAGTGATGCAGCCTTCCCGGAGAGCAGCTTCATACAGGCTCTCTGAGATTTCGTTAGTAGCAAGCTCAAAGGTAAAGAGGTTCCTTCCTCCAGAACTGGCCTCGTCTAAAAACGGCCATAATGGGAAAACTCAGGAAAGGAAAAGAAAACAAATTCAGTAAATCATAGAGGCAAAGAAGAAAGGTCTTACCAGACATAGCGAATGATGGATCGGAGAAGACGAAGAAAGATCTTGACGACTGGAGGCCTTGGATCACCGGAGAATCAAATGAGTCTGAGAGAGAAAAGCTTCGAGGCTTAACAATAGCAGAGTTCGCAGAAATCAGAACGGCAAGGAAGGAGTGAATAGTGCCAGGGTTTTGGCTTTTATAGGTAAAAGACAGCTGGACAGATTCAAATCTGGACCGTTGAAGATGAAACGACTCAATTTGGATCGCCGAGATTATAGGGGACAGTACGGAAGAGACGTTAGTGACGTAATATTGCTTTTTCAGAAAGTAACAGTCACGCCTCCTTAGGCGTCGTTTCATTATCCCTAGCATTTAATGGTGGAGTAACCGAGGAGTCTCCTCGGATTTGGTAACTGTCCTTGGAGTCTCGAGGAATTGTGAGTGAGAAGCTCTGTAATTCAAGAGTTGTACCCAAGGTAAAAGCCTCCGATGGTAATATCGGGAGGTCTGAAGATGAAAGTCTTCGACGATGAGGTCGGGAGGTCCGGAATTGGAAGACACGACGGACTGCAAGTCCCCCATGTCTTGGGGGCAAATGATGGGTTCCGATGATATCGTTAGCCCCGTTAACAGCCAATAAATGGCGGGTAAGCCCAATGGGCCTTGTGAAAGACCTGGAAGGTCCAGAAGCCCAGTATGAAGGGTCCTGACGAGATCGGTCCCAATATATGAGCTGAATGCTCCCGACAAGAAGCCTCCAAGTAGGCCCTGATATGCCTCTGAGAAGGCCCCGATAATAAAGCCCCGAGAAAGTTGGCCCTGTCCCGTCGGACGAGGGGTCCTGGGTGGTGACCTAGAATGAGATAACTCTGGAGTCCCCGATATGGATTGGGACTCGTGATCAGAGGATAAGACCAAGAAACCCGCCTACTAAATAGAGTAGTGGGGAAACGGTTGAGATACGGATAAACTCCCCCGAGATACGCAGGGCGTGCCCGAGATACGCGGAGCGTGGGCGAGATACGCGGAGCGTGGGGCGAGATACACGGAATCCCGAACGAGATATACGGAACGTGGGTAAAACTGCCAGGCGCGGTTACAGGTAACTGAGGTAACTTCCCCTCCTATATAAAAGAGGAAGTTACCTCAGAAAACACACATTCTCTAATACGAACTTAGATTACTGCTATCCACCCCATCGTTCATACTCTCATTTAAGCATCGGAGAGGGATTCTGGGTCACCACCCACGCGGAGCCCAGGAGTTCAAGTTCCCGTCAAGAACGTAACGGAGCTTCGACCGTGATCCAACATATATGGTCAAGCCAACTATAACAATTTTCAGAATTTGAATCATCAAACGCTCATTAACTTTGTACTTTACCGTAGTAGATCTAATATGCATATGAGAGGACTATCTACTCGGTTGTTCATTTAGAGGAATACAGTTTCTAGGATGTGCTTTTTAATGACTATGCAATTTCTGGTATTCACATTCTTAGTGGTGATACTCCTAAAAGTTCGGTGAACACACTCGTGCTTAGTCACATCTTTTACTAACCTACCAGTTTTGTGAGGTACTTATCTTGAGGTTAGGCCTTGTCAACATCCTCTTTAACTCCTGAAAAGAGCAGCATTTGCATGTTCAATTAAGATTTATAGGACATTTCTTTGAAAGTAATATTTTTAAAATCTTTAATTTGTGGTAGGGAATTTATAAGTATCAACCGTTTACTTGTTAAAATTTGAGTTATATCAACTCTGTGTAGCTGTAGCATCGTGATTTATTTACTAACAATGAAATATGTTACTCCATGTATTGTTTAAATGTCTAAGAGCATATAAAAACATGTAGTGATTTTGTTCCGTTTAGAAGAAGATGCATTCAGCTTGAGGAATGAGGGCAGAGCTAATTTGCATAAAGGAAACAATTTTAGATAACAAGTCATCATTAATGGATAGAAAAAGATTACAATTTATTCATTTGAGATCATAATCATGATTATTCTGTAACAAATTACTCTAAGGTGTTCTTGGTCTTCCACTTTCTCCATAGGATACTTTTATGTTATTCTTTAAGGTATGTCATTTATCATTATTTTTCAAATTTCAATTACAATGTAAAATTTGTTCTAAAGAGTAATTAGGGAGTAAAAAAATATTGGACAAGCAATAGTCATTGATTAAGGATGCTTGTTGTATTGGTTTTAATGTTGGCATATTATCCAATCCCATGATGCATCACCGCTAACTAAAATATATTTAAACGGAAATTTTAGAAACACGCGTGTACAACGCACGCGCGAAATAACTAGTATATATATATATATATGCTTATTTTTTAATTGACAAATTTAAGATATTTTCTGTAATATGATTTTTGAATTAGGACAATCATATTTAACAAATTACGTGCTTATTTATATATTATGTTTGTAACTTTTTATATAATTATTTAAATACCAAAATAATTTTGTATTTATAAATATTTAATTTATCTAGAGAGTTTTTTGTACAAAAAGTTATATTGTGAGTATAGAATTATGTGGGTCCCAAATTGGAAGTGGAACTAGGTCTCCACCACTGTAGAGATTTCCTATTTTACTATAGCATTTACTGTAGCAGTTCCCACTTTGATGAGTTGGCAGTGACGTGGCGGGTGAGGTGGAGGAACTAGGAACTCACCATTGGAATTGCTCTTATATTTCTCAAATTTTAATAAATAATAATAATACTCGAAACAAGTGATAAGGTGACGTAAACACTTAATCTTAAACCACGCGCGACACGCGTGGTATGTGTCGCACTAAATGAGAAAGTGTTTAAATAAAGCAAGTCGTAAATTTTTTAAGAAGACTCCAACGTATATTAAGATATTATCTATAATTATTATATAATTTATTTGCTGAATATTTAATGTAATGTTTAGAATATTTAGTATTTATTAGCAAATAAATCAGTAGATTTTATTAAAATCCTATGTCTCTGACATTAGTATATATAGATATGTATAAGACGAAAAGAAGGGGGAACAGAGGTTATAATAAAATAGTTTTGTTTACATTGATATGTGTGCAAAAGGACATTGTCTTTTTCAAGCCTCCATGGTTTAAAGTTTCCCCGCCAATTCCTTCCTTCCGAGTTTCTCCACATTTGGCCGGTCGACTATCCAATCCGCCACTCTCCGATCATCATCGCGAATCACCTCCAACCACGACTATCGTCCCGCTGCTGTCACCGGACCGCCCTATCTCCTGAGCTCGATCCAATCCACTAGCCCGACCGTCCATGTTGTAAGAGATAAAGATCTTGTATCACCCGCATAAGAGATTTAGCTAATCTTAATAAGTTTGGTTTTAGTTTTGCTGTAAATATAATCTCCTATTAGTTAGTCTTTGTAGATAAGTATCAACAACTTGTATGTAGTATATATATATGTACTCCTCATTCAATATTAATTAAGATATCAATTCTATATCTCAAATTCACTCTCACCTTTTATAGTATCAGAGCTTTAAGCCCTACGACACTAATTCATCATGTCTTCAAACAACTCCAACTCATATCAGCTACCTAATGGCCTCGTCTCTATCAACGTGGGATCCCAGCTTCCCTTGAAGTTGACAACAGACAACTACCCATCGTGGCGTGCACATTTCAATGCCCTCTTAGTTGGGTATAATCTTTTAGGGTTTGTCGATGGCACCAATCTTTGCCCAGAAAAATCTGTAACGACAGATGGAAAGACACTCCCGAATCCAAACCACCTTTTATGGTTGCGTCAAGACCAACTACTTTTGCACGCCATCATGGCATCCGTTTCAGAACGGATCATGCCATTTATTGCTTCTGCGACTTCATCTAAAGAAGCATGGAATAAACTCATACATCTCTACGCCAACAAATTTCGTTCTCGAGTCATGTCACTTAAAGAACGGTTGGCCTCTATGTTGCGTGGCAACAGTTCTGTAGCCGAATATCTGCAAATTGTTAAGACAATTGCAGATGAATTAGCTCTTGTTCAGTCTCCTCTACAGGACGATGATCTCGTTATCTACGTATTGCAAGGTCTCGGTCTAGAATTTAAGGAGATATCTGCTGTAATTCGTGCTCGTGATAATCCAATCAGCTTCGAAGAACTCCACGACAAGTTGGTTGCCCATGAAATTTCTTGAAGAGGGAAGAGACTATCTCAAACTAATTCGTCGCTGCTCACTACACCCGCAAAACTGGAGGATTTTCACCAATGGAACATAAAAATCAGAGTAATCGAAACAAGCAGAATAATTCTGGTCGCCGACAACAACAACCCAATCAGCAGCGGACGAACTCCAGCACCGTCATCTGTCAGTACTGTGACAAAACTGGACACACCGCAAAACGATGTTTCAATCCGAAGAACCTACGTGCACCTGTAGCTAATTGTGCGTCCCCAAGCCAGGCGTCGAATCAAGGATGGCTCATGGACTCTAGAGCCTCTCACCATGTAACCAATGAGTTGGAGAACTTAACTCTTCAATCGGTTTATGACGGGCCAGACGAAATTGCAGTTGGAGATGGTGCAGGTTTGCAAATTACTCACACTGGTTCTCTTACACTTCCCTCGGAATCTCGTAACATTAAGCTGTCAAAAGTTCTATGTGTTCCTAATATGCAGCAAAACCTTGTTTCGGTCTCTAAACTATGTCGAACTAATCTTATATCTGTTGAATTTTTCCCCTCTTATTTTGTGGTGAAGGATTTGAGCACGGAGGCGCCTCTTTTACGGGGACCAAGTGAGAATGATGTCTACCGACTACCTCGCATGTTACCCAGGCAAGCAGTGGCATTGGCTAGCGTCGCGACATCTACGTCAAGTAACACCTGGCATAGGCGACTTGGTCATCCAGCTTCATCGATTCTTCATCATGTTCTCAAGAGTATTCCTTCTTCTTCCAGTAATTTTAGGGCTATGTCTCAGTCTTGTGCTTCTTCTAGATGTAACAAGAGTTATAAGCTTCCATTTGCACTGTCGAGTCTTCGTAGCAATAAACCTCTTGAGCTTATATATACCGACGTTTGGGGTCCGACTCCTATTTTATCAATTGACGGTTTCAAATATTATGTTGCTTTTGTTGATCATTTCACAAGATATACTTGGTTGTATCAAATTCGAAAAAAGTTTGATGTATTCGCACTATTTCCGAAATTCAAAGCCCTCGTGGATTTATTTCACACTCTTATCATATCAATCTTTTCCGATGGAGGTGGAGAATATCAACAACTTCGGGATTTTTTTGCGACTCATGGGATTTGTCATCTCACCACTCCTCCACACACCCCTCAACACAATGGGATAGCCGGACGTCGTCATCGACACATTGTCGAAACTGGTCTAACTCTCCTCCATCAAGCGTCTCTCCCATTATCGTTTTGGTCGCATGCCTTTCTTAAGGCTGTTTATTTGATAAATAGGCTTCCAACCCCCACGTTAGACCTTCAAACTCCATTCGAATCTCTCTACGGAGAGAAACCCAACTATAAAAACCTGAAGGTTTTTGGGTGCACTTGTTATCCATGGTTGCGACCATACGCGAAACACAAACTAGATCAACGGTCTCGGCCTTGCATTTTTCTTGGATAATCGTTCAATCAAAGTGCTTTCAAATGCTATGATCCTAGTACGAATAGGGTTTTCATGTCTCCTCACGTACTTTTTGATGAAGAATCGTTTCCGGGCTCCTCTTGGAACCTATCGTCTTCTTCTAGTGTGACACCTTCGGCTCCGATTCCAATCATTACAAGCATGCCTGCCACTCAACCTCTGCCTATGCCAGCCACCATCGCCACTGCAGCCCCAACTGAACAGCAAATCCTCGAGCATGTAGAGGCGTCCCCGCAACAAATTCCAGAACCCGTCTCCCATGAGCCTAACTCAATACCACCAGCTGCCTCTGATCGTATTCATCCAATGACTACAAGGTCTCAAAACAATACTTTTAAACCAAAGAAGGCACTTTCAGCTACCAAACACCCGTTGACCCCACCACCAGAACCAATATGTGCTTCGCAAGCACTTAAACTCCCAAATTAGAGAGCTGCCATGAATGTTGAGTTTGATGCCTTACTGAGAAATGGCACTTGGGATCCGGTTTTGCCTACAAAAGATCAAAATATTGTGGGTTGTAAATGGGTGTTCCACTTAAAGAGAAATCCCGATGGTAGTATCGACAAGTACAAGGCTCGTTTGGTTGCGAAAGGGTTTCACCAACGCCCCGGTCTTGACTTCACCGAAACATTCAGTCCTGTTGTTAAACCAACAACTATTCGACTTGTGCTATCGATCGCGGTCTCTCGTGGTTGGCAAATTCAACAACTTGATGTTAACAATGCCTTTCTTCATGGGACTTTGGACGAAGAAGTATTCATGGAGCAGCCACCGGATTCGTAGGTGAGAATCGCCCATCACATGTCTGTCGGTTACGAAAGGCTATATATGGTCTCAAGCAAGCACCTCGAACTTGGTTTCGGGAGCTTAGCACGTTTCTTTTAGAAGCGGGGTTTTATCATTCACAGTCCGATCGATCCTTATTTATTTATTTATCAGAAGGATGATGTACTTATCTATTTCTTGGTTTATGTAGATGACCTTCTTATAACAAGGAGTCACAGTGATTCCATTTCCAAATTTGTTCGAGCATTGTCACGACGATTCTCTTTAAAAGATATTGATATGTTGACCCGCTACATGTATTCCTTGGAGAGGAGGTCCTACAAACTGACGATGGACTCTTCATGTCGCAGCATCACTATATACGGAAAATTCTTGCTCATGCTCTCATGGCTGATGCAAAAAGTGTATCCACTCCGATGGCTTCTTCACCGCCTTTACATCTTTCCGATGGTGCTCCTGCTGCAGACTCCAAACTCTATCGTCAAATTTTGGGTTCCCTTCAATACCTCTCGATCACGCGACCCGACATCTCATTCTCGGTTAACAACTTGTCCCAATTCATGCATGCTCCAAGTGAGCTTCACTAGACAGCATTAAAACATGTCCTTCGTGTTAGAAAATAAACATGTTTCTAGATGATTATTAATGAAGAGTCTAGATAGTCTAAGTTAGTTGGGCAAATGTTATTAAGGCTAGGTAGTTGGGAGATGTCATTAATTCTAACTAGTTGGGAAGTAAGTCTAGAACTCTCATCTTGTACCCTATAAATAGATGATGGAATGAATGAGAAATCATCAAGTTGAGTAAACAAACAACAAGTCTCTCATATCCTCTCCACTCTCCCACTCTCACACAAACACATATTCAAACACCAACAAGTGGTATCAGAGCAAGTCCAAAGATCGCGATGGCAACGACAAGCATGCAAGTGCCGAGATTGACGAAGGATAACTATGATAGGTGGTGTATCCAAATGAAGGCCCTATTGGGATCTCTTGACGTGTGGGAGCTCGTGGAGACCGAGTTCGAGGAGCCCGAAGTGACGACGGAGATGACAAAAGAAGAGAAGGAAGAATTGAAGGAGCAACGGAAGAAGGAGAAGAAGGCTTTGTTCACAATATATCAAGGTCTTGATGAAGCCACGTTCAAGTTAGTCGCTCTAGCCAAGACATCATACGAAGCCTGGGTTATACTCCAAAAGGCGTACGGAGGCGTTGAAAAGGTAAAGAAAATTCGCCTACAAGCTCTTCGTGCTCTATTTGAATCCCTACATCAAGAAAACTCGGAATCTATCTCCGATTACTTCACGAGAGTCATTTCAATTGCACATTAAATGCGAAGAAATGGAGAAACTTTAGAAGATGTTCGTGTCATAGAGAAGATCTTGAGATCTCTCGATCCAAAGTCGATCTAGTTGCCGTGGCGATTGAAGAATCCAAGGACTTAGAAGAGATGTCCGTGGAACAACTCATGGGCTCCCTACAAGCCCATGAACAATGACTTATGAAGAGAGGAGAAGGTCAATCCTTGGAGCAAGCTTTACAAGCGAATGTGACGTTGAAGAATGGCGGATCACGAGGCGGCTTCCAAAGAGGAAGATTCACAACACGGAGAGGAAGAGGTGGTCGAACAACAACCACCAATGAATTCGACGACGATGATGGAGAGTCGATCCAAGAAGGATATCGAGGAAGAAATTGCGGTCGCGGTCGTGGTCGCGGACGAGGTCGTGGTGGATGGAGAAACGACAAATCGGGAGTACAATGTTATGTGTGTAAAAAATACGGTCATTATGCAACAGAGTGTTGGTATAACACCGACAATGAGGAAGAAAATGCAAACTTCGCAGAGAAGATTGACGACGATGGAGTTCTTTTGATGGCATACAATCAAGTGAAGGAAACGGAGTCCAACACATTGTTCATCGACACGGGAGCTTCCAACCATTTGTGCGGAAGAAAGGAGTTTTTTGAGGAGCTCGATGAAGGACACGTTGGGCACATCACTTTTGGAGATCTTTCCCAACATCAAATTAAAGGGAAAGGTAAAGTTCTCTTTGAACTCAATAACGGACGACAGCTATGCATCGCCAATGTCTATTTTGTTCCCGATATGAAGAACAATATTTTAAGTGTCGGACAATTGCTCGAGAAGGGATACGACGTCCGGATCAAAGAGAATACACTCACCATCCGTGATAATAACAACAATGTTATCACGAATGTAGCCATGACGAAGAATCGAATGTTCCCATTGGAGTTAAGGATCAATGAGAAGAATTGCTTGAAGGCGACAACCATAGACAACTCAGCTCTTTGGCATCTCCGGTATGGTCATCTTAATTTCAAGGCGCTGGAATTGATGGAGAAGAAAAACATGGTACGAGGTTTGCCCAAGATCAATCATCCCAACGACGTGTGCGAAACATGTGTCATCGGAAAGCAACAAAGGAAACCATTCAAGAAGTATCCGTCGAAGAGAGCAGCTGGTCGTCTCGACTTAGTCCATTCTGATGTGTGCGGACCGATCAAGCCCATGTCGATTGGCGGGAATAGGTATTTCTTGACCTTTACTGATGATTATAGTGGCAAGACTTGGGTTTATATGATGAAGCAGAAGAGCGAAGTCTTGAAGAAGTTCAAGGAGTTCAAGAACATGGCCGAGAAGCAAAGTGGTCGTTATTTGAAGTGCTTGCGGACCGACAGAGGAGGCGAATACAAGTCGCATGAATTTGAAAGGTTTTGCAAAGAGAACGGGATAGTGCAATAGCTAACAATGCCGCAAACACCACAACAAAATAGAGTATCCGAGAGGAAGAACCGGACGATCCTGAATTAAGTTCGCTGCATGTTGAAGAAGAGAGATGTCCCGAAAGAATTTTGGGGAGACGTTGCTACTGCAGTTTATTTGCTTAACAGGTTTCCTACAAAACAGATTGGAGACATGACGCCGGAGGAAGCATGGAGCAAGCGCAAGCCAAGTGTCGAGCATCTTCGAGTCTTCGGATGCATTGCGTATGCAAAAGTTCAAGAAGAAAAGCGAACGAAGCTCGAGGATAAGAGTATGAAGTGTGTCATGCTCGGCTACGGAGAGAACTCCAACGGCTACAAGTTATACAATCCTGTCACAAAAAGGGTTGTAATGTCGCGGGACGTCAAGTTTGATGAGGAGCGAGCATGGAATTGGGAGAACAACAACCAGCAAAAGGAGATCTTAGATGCGGAGGAGTCGGAGCAAGAGAGTGTCCGAAATGAGGAAGTCCAGGAGCCAACTTCACCCGCAAATGCTGGAGCCCAATTAGAAGGAGAAAGCTCAAGTGAATCACCCGTGAGGAAGACAAGGAGGATTCAGGATATATATACCTCTACAGAGGAAATTGAATGTAAATGATGAAGAACTATATGGTAATCTATGTCTCTCTGCAGGATGTGAAGTCAAAGAAACAATGTGGAGAAAGAAAAGGGCGACGACGCATGGAAAATTCAAGAACGTAGAGAGCGAAGACACAGATGGAGTACGGATTGTCGACAAAGACATTCAGGAAAAGACCACCAAGAATATTCGAGTGGTTATGACAAAGCCAAGCACAAGACCAAACAAGTTACAAGAAGAAATCATGAAGATCATGCGGACGAAAACTGGAGAAACAAGTTTAAGGGGGGATGTTAGAAAATAAACATGTTTCTAGATGATTATTAATGAAGAGTCTAGATAGTCTAAGTTAGTTGGGAAAATGTTATTAAGGCTAGGTAGTTGGAAGATGTCATTAATTCTAAGTAGTTGGGAAGTAAGTCTAGAACTCTCATCTTGTACCCTATAAATAGATGATAGAATGAATGAGAAATCATCAAGTTGAGTAAACAAACAACAAGTCTCTCATATCCTCTCCACTCTCCCACTCTCACACAAACACATATTCAAACACCAACACTTCGATACCTCAAAGGAACAATTAATCATGGCATCCATCTTCGTCGAAGTGACTCACTCGATCTCCATGCATATTCAGATGCAGACTGGGCTGGAAACCTAGATGATCGCAAATCCACTACAACATATGTTGTCTTCTTGGATACAAATGTGATTTCTTGGAGATCCACAAAGCAAAAGTCAGTGGCACGATCTACCACTGAAGTCGAGTATCAAGCTGTTGCAGCTACCGCGGCCGAGATTGTATGGGTTAGCTCTCTTCTTCGTGAGCTTCGGATTCTGCTTCGTCACCCTCCACAGATACTATGTAACAACATTGGGGCAGTTTATCTTTGTGCAAATCCAATCTTTCACTCCCAAATGAAGCATATCTCCATCGCATTTCACTTTGTTCGTGATAGAGTTGCTAAAGGACTCCTCCAAGTCGGTCATGTGTCTTCAGTTGATCAGGTTGCCGATAACCTTACTAAACCCTTACACTCCACTCGCTTTCAACAACTTCGATCCAAGATGGGAGTCTCTGATGGATCCTTCATCTTGCAGGGGCGTGTAAGAGATAAAGATCCCGTATCACCCGCATAAGAGATTTAGCTAATCTTAATAAGTTTGGTTTTAGTTTTGCCGTAAATATAATCTCCTATTAGTTAGTCTTTGTAGATAAGTATCGACAACTTGTATGTAGTATATATAGATGTACACCTCATTCAATACTAATTAAGATATCAATTTTATTTCTCAAATTCACTCTCACCTTTTACATGTTCCGGCCATCCATCGTGTCCCCTTGACATCATATTCATCCCCAACCTCTTCTGACTTCACCCTCGTATCCTCCAGAAACTTCCGGGTCCGTTTGTTGTCATTCGATTGACCACATCACTTTCGTCGCTGCTTATCGATCCACCACCGAGTTCCACCCACAGCTTCGCTTTGTCCAACCTCCAGTTGCCTTGCTCTTGTCTAGCCTTCAGGAACAGTTCGTTGTCCCTCCCATATGCTTCAATTCTTTTTTCCGGCCAGCTCCGACTGCGACCTCTGATTAGCGCCGACGCCGATCAGTAATCCAATCACTGTCCATCACTATATTCGGATGTTGCGCTGAGCAAAAACAATAAATGTGGGCAGGTCTTTAAACTCCTGGATTCGATCGATTCTATCCTTAAACAGAGATGGATTGCTTCTGTATTCCGATAAAATGAATTCAGGACCCCAGATGATTTATTTTTGAATGAGCTCTCGTCGTTTTTTCCTTCACATTAACCCAAAGTACATGTAATTTTATCTTGTTTTTGGGTAATAGGTAACCGTCTACAATTATTTATATAAATATGTATTATTTTAGTTTTAAGTATGTACATATAAATTGTATATACATAATGTGTTATGATAGGTCTTAATTCAGGTATGTTCGATGGTTGTTAGAATTCTTAAGTTTAATTTTGGTACTGAATTAGTTCACTTATGTAGAGTTGGTTTATAATCGTTAATTCATTGAATAATTTTAAATATTTTTTGAACGTTTTTTCTAATTTTATAAAATTGTATATTTATTAGACTAGTGGTAATTTGTGAATTGAGTACTGAAAATGCGAGATTATTACCATGTGTTTTGATTTCGTAATAGAACCTCCGAATTTGAATTTATGATCGTAGACAGATTTTATACCTAGGTTATTTAATTCGTTATTTACTTAGGTAATTTAGGTTTATAGTTAGCCTTAATACTTAACTAGTGGCGACTCTTTAAAAATTCACTCTTTCAAAACGTATTCACCTTAGGTTAGAATTTAGGTCTGCCAATTTGGCACTCTACTGGGGACACTTGAGGGTTTGGGCTCTTTACATTCACTATTTTGCCATATATCTTTATTTCTTTTTTCACTATTCTGACTTTGTATTTTTGTGTGGCAGGTGCACAATTAAGATTACAACTTTTCTTTTCTTTGTGCCATTATATAAACTCGCACACACCGCTTTTAGAATAGTATAAAAAACGCCTAAAACCCAGGGCGACTAGGAACCCCAGAGGTTTAGTACTGTACGATCAGAGCGGTTGGGCCGCCGTACGACTCAAAAAAACTCCCTCGCTTGTGAAGGTCTTGTGATGTTGGATTACGGGGACGTAATACTACGGAATGCTAAACGTGCACTAGTAAGTAATCTAATTACGCAGCAGAATAATTTACACATACCTCAATAGCTTTCCTACCCAAGAACGTTGTGGAGGGAGTTCTGATCCTCCGGTCGGAACCCGTACAAGTTATTCGTGAGAAGAAGTCCTATGCGGTATAAGCTCCACAGAAAATCCTATGATCGATTCTTCAACGGGGATGGAACCTCGGACTGATGTTCACCGAAAATCTCAACTAAGGGTGAGAGGGTTTCTCTCAAGTTCCTCAATGGTGGGACTTATTAATTTGATTGATGTGTTAAACCCCTTAGGAGACCCCCTATATATAGCATTGGTGGAGTGGACAAAAGTCCACTCCAACCAATGTGGTACATGGTTCGGCCGAACCATGTTAATTAAGGGGGAGGCTCAATTTTGGGCCTCCCATGTCAATTAGGGATTGGGTCTTGGCCCAGTTAACCTAATGTGACAATTACCTAATTAACTTAGGTAATTTCCTTAACATTGACGGGCTACCAATTACGGCGCCACGTCACCACATGCTAACAGCTCCCACTCGCCGGAATGGGAGGGTGCCTGTTAATCTATATGGTTACACAATAGTATCAACATCTCAGTCTTTAGTCTTCGTCTCCGTCTCCGAATAGTTCATACGAGGTTTTCCGTGCGACCGGAGGATACGACGGGAATGGTGCTACTCATATATTATGAGTGTTGTAGCGCTCACAGAACGTTGATTCCCTTTCGTAAATCAATCCTGTCAAAAATAAAATATGTACCGCACTGTATCCTTGGTCAACTGATAGTTCTCCAATTGCCCAGTTTTCCACATAGGAATATTACTCCAGGGCATACGTACAAGTGTTCACAACCTTCAACTAATATCCGGCTGGTGGCCACCTAGTGAACACAAGAGTCGGTGAATTATAGATGAACATGACCATCCCCATAGCTTATACCCTTAGTATAACTCAACCGGTTTCCAAGACGTAGTCACTTTGCCGTTTTCTTTGGCTCTACGCTCATACGCCGGGAAGTGAACATTGAGCTAGACCTTAGGTATAAATTCTGAGTCTGAGAGGATACTTTGGGTGCCTCTTCATAAGACACCCGAGATCAATCACACGCTCAAGGTGAATAAGTATCCGCCCTTTGAATCACAAGGATTCTAGCTAGCACAACCGAGCATGACCCCGTCGTCGAACATGGCACGCGTAGTATGAAGCACGCGTCGATAGCACACCTGGACAAGCCAGTGGTGGGATATGTCAATCATGCTATCGCAGAGTCTTTCATCTGGCCCTGGATGTGATTTTAATGATGGACACAGTCCAACACAACTATTTACAAAATGAAGATTAAGTCATGCTATAAGCGTGACCAAGTTATCGTGTCGTTTAACCAGGTTTATCCCCCTGGTTCTTAGCCAATCTTGTTGTGGTAGAGGTTCCCCTCTCATACAAGATGACCGTGCATGTGTGACGAGGCAAGGTTCACATCCGACATAATTTTGGTGGAAGAGTTTTACCTCTTCCTACGACTTAGTTTATAGACCGAAAAATCTGATGTTATTAATCATTATGACGTCGATAGATCATATACTCAATTTTTAATTCTTTTATTCAATCGAAATATTAAATGTCAAAATGCCATCACTCACAAAGCCACTTATTAAGCCCTACATAATCCAAGCAGTTTTACATGCTTTTCGAAAATGTCTCTACGTAATGGCTTAGTTAATGGGTCTTCGACCATATTGTCTGTGGGCAAGTATTCTAAAGCGATTATATTGTCTTCCACAACTGATTTGGAATAATTGTATTTCACATCAATGTGTTTAGTCCTACTATGGTACTTTGGATTCTTAACTGCTGCAATGGCTGCCGGACTGTCGGAGTATACCTTTACAGGTTTTCTCTTCTTGTCAGTGCCAATTAATGCAGTAAGAAGCCTTTTCAGCCAGACTGCTTCTTGTGCGTTTTTAGACAGGGCAACGAATTCTGATTCAATAGTGGAAAGCGCGTCCCATGATTACTTCTTGCTTACACATGATATGGCAGCATCAGCAAGGAGGAAAACTCCCCCTGTGGTGGACTTACGATCGTCCGGATCGCCACCGTGGTCGGCGTCACTATAACCAGTCAATTCGATTTTCCTACCCTTATAGCACAGAACATAGTCGGCAGTACCTTTCAGATATCTTCGTTTTACGGCCTTTAAATATTGATAGTCAGGATCTGATTGGAATCTTGCTACTAGGCCCACAGCGTAACAGATGTCTGGCCGAGTACATAGCATGGCGTACATTAAACTTCCTACCATGCTTAGATACTCTGCATTCTTCATCTGTTCACGCTCCTGCTGGTTCTTCGGGCCATCACGCTTCGACAACACGCACCCGAACACAACCGGCGTATCCACGGGTTTAGCATCGAGCATTCTGAATCTTTTCAACAGTTTGTTGATATATGATTCTTGAGATAGACATAATCTCTGGGCGGCACGATCTCGGGAAATTTTAATCCCTAAGATGTACGTGGCCTCTCCCATGTCTATCATCTCAAATGCTGATGATAACCAGGACTTTGATTTGTTCATGAAACTCACATCGTTTGCAGCAATGAGTATGTCATCTACGTATAAGGTTATGATGACATATTTAGACCCGAAGGTCTTGGTGCAAACGCAGGGATCCTCGTGAAGATTCACAAATCCGTTTCCGACGATTTCCTCGTGGAATCTCCGATACCATTGCCGAGACGATTGTTTAAGACCGTAAATAGATCTTTGGAGTTTGCAAACTTTTTGTTCTTTGCCAGGAGTAATAAAACCCTCTGGCTGCTCCATATAGATTTCTTCCTCCAGGTTTCCATGGAGGAATGCGGTCTTAACATCCATTTGGTGCAGCTCTAGATCGATACATGCAACAAGGGCAAGGATGGCCTAACTGTGGTGTAACGCACAATTGGTGAGTATGTTTCATCAAAATCCACTCCGTGAATTTGGGTATAACCTTTCGCAACCAATCGAGCTTTGTATCACTCGACTTCTCTATCAGCAGTGAGTTTGAGTTTAAAAACCCACTTAGCTCCTATTGCTCTGTGGTTAGCAGGTAAATCAACTAAAGGCCATATTGAATTAGCTTTCATTGAGGCGATTTATTCTTCCATTGCTTTTCTCCATTCTTTTGCTTGAGGTCCTTCCATCGCTTGTATAACCGTTACCGGTTCATCAACAAACGTGAGAGTGAAAATATCACCTCTCTCAATGGGATACTTCTTGGGAGAAGTCTGTTGCCTTTGACTGCGTCTAGCGTCATTTGTCCCAATTTGAGTCTGATCCATACTCCCACTGGAAATAATGCTTCTTATCGGAGCACTACTCCCACTGGGAATAATGGTGGTACTAGAGCTTTGAGCAACAACTTTCCTAGGACGACCTCTTCGTCTCGGGATTTCACCTCCTAGATTAGTTCTTTGATCGCTAGGACCTGGAACCGAAGTGATCGATCCGCTCCCATTTGGAACTATGGGAACAATAGGTAGTTGTGTGACATGATTATCGGTTTCTACTTGATTCACATTCCCAGCAATAGTGACTTGTGTTAGGGGGGGAGTGAGCCCTCTCACTGGATTTACTATGGGGATTATATCCTCATTAACTGAATCACTTGTTGCTGTGTCAAATCTCCCACTCGAAGAAAGTGGGACCTGAGAATCATTGTCATCTTGTTCTAGTTCGATCAAGACTCCGTCTGTTTTTATTTCTCGAAGCGATGGAAATTCGTTCTCAAGAAAAGTGACGTCTCTAGACTCATGTTCGTACACATTACCGTTCTCAAGGGTTGACACAAATACATAAAATTTTGAGCTCTCAGAGTATCTGATGAAGATACTTATGAGTCCTCTGGGGCCTAACTTGCCAAAACGGCTGTCAGTTGTATATGTGTAAGCCGCGCACCCCCAAGGTCGCAACTTGGTGAGATTTACCTCTCTACCAGTCCAGAGTTCATACGGTGTTGTGTAAACTGCTTTTGATTGGACAAGGTTTACTACATGAGTAGAAGCAAGCAACGCATCTCCCCAATAAGAAATTGGTAATCGTGCTTGTGACATCATGGTTCTTACCATGTCAAGGAGAGTTCGATTACGACGTTCAGCCATACCATTTTGCTGTGGTGTGTTGGGGATCGTCGTTTGACGGGCGATCCCACTTTCTTTGCACAACTTATCAAACTCATTAGAGAGATGTTCTCCACCTCTATCGGTGTGTAGGGATTTAAACTTTCGCTCCTGCTGATTCTCTACGAGCTTTAGAAAGCTTTTGAAGCAATCTATTACTTCCGATTTACGAGTAATCAAATGAGTAAACCCGAATCGGGTGTAGTCGTCGATGAAAGTTACGAAGTATCGCTTTCCATTTCTAGCAGTTACGTTCATTGGTCCACAAACTTCTGAATGGATTATTTGTAATGGAAATTCGGCTCGTTTTGCTTCACCGAATGGCTTGCGGGTGGATTTTCCAGCTAGACAGTCATGACAAGTGTGTTTTACCACATTGTTTGTTCTAGGAAAAAGCCCTCGTTTTGCTAACGATTGAACTCTGTCGTAGCCTATATGTCCAACCCACGAATTCCATCCGGTCGCGTCAGTTTCTACTTCTTTTGAGGACATTGCATACATTCTATATGAATTTACATTTCCATGAAAATCCATGATAAATAGACCGTTATACGAAAAGGTATATCCAAATAAAGTATCCCATTTATTTATGCGAACCAATGATCTCTCAAATGATAAAACAAAGTTCTTATTCATAAGAGCAGAAACAGAAACAACATTCCTACGGATTCTAGGAGCATAAAGGACATTATCAAGAATTAAGTATTTGCTACTGCCCATTGGCAATTTGCAAGTCCCTATTCCTATGACTTCAACTTGTGAGTTGTCGCCAATGAATATCCTTTTAGAATCTTTCGGCAATCGTCTAAACTTGGCAAATAGTTCTTTATCGTTGGCTATGTGGTCCGTTACACCTGAATAGAGAATCCAAGATGGATTTGAGTCAGTTAACATGACAGTTGAGGAAACTAAAGCTTCCTCTACATACCCAAAGCCGCATACCTTTTCAGGGTGCGATCTGCTGGAACCTGCACCATTGCTTATTCGGTGTGGGCTGGAATTCCCGCATACTAGATTTTAATCTAGGACTGCCTTGTTTAGGCGTAGTAGACGTTTTACTGTCGACCGCCTGTTGTTTCTTTCCCTTGTTCCTGAATTTCCTTTTCTTAAGGCCGGCTTGTCCTGCAACTTTCGGTTCTTTCGACACCGAAGTTAATCGAGTTTCTTCTGTCAGACCCTAAAAACCCGACCTCAGGCGATTACGTTTTGAAAAAGTGAATTTTGAAACAGTCGCCACTAGTTAATTATTAGGCTAACTAGAATCCTAAATTACCCAAGCGAATAACAAATTAAACACCTAGGTACAAATTCGGTCTACATTCAGAAATTCGAGTTCGGGGGGTTCTATTACGAATTAAAAATAAACAATTTTTAATTACGCCCTTTCGGTACTCAATTCACTTAATTTGCCAATTTCAATATTTTATTTTAATGATAATAGAAAAGATATATTGAACACTTATAATGCAGCTAAAATTTTATGTCCAATTCTAACATAATTTTCAACAATAAAGTCCCAAGTTCGATTAACACCAAATTTAAACAAACCTAAATTTATTAGCACTGATTTTAATAATTAAATAATCACTCCTATACTAAAAGAATACCAGTCAGATATTGATAATTACCTTTAATTGCTTTCGGGATTTTTTTATGGAAGCTTAGAGGGTCGGAGTGGTGGCTTCGTGAACAGATGGGACCATGTGAATTTTTGTCACCAGCGAGCTGAAGCAAGTACATGTGGAGCGAAGCTGCCAAGAAGGGATAGGTACCGTCGTGGCATGGCTAACAAAACACGGACGAGATGGTGAATCAGCTGCCGGAGCTGGGTCAGGCGGCGGAGCCTGGCTATGCGACGTGGAAAAGTCGGAAGATGACGATGGTGTCGAGCTGCAGCGAGGTAGGAGACGATTGGAGCCAAGCTGCGGTGGTGGTCGTCGATGAGTGATGCGGTCGTCGAAAAGCAGGTGGAGTAGTGATGAACCGTGGCTGAAGGCGAGCAGTGGCGTGGGTGTGGTGGCGCTCCGGCGAGATTTGATAGTCACCGGCGAAGGGCGTGTGGCGGTGGATGGCTGCTGCCGGCGGTGGATGGCTGCTGAAAACAAGAAAAAAAACCGCAGAATGGTTGGAGAGGAAAGAGAGAGAAATATGGGTTTGCACGTTTTTCGAGAATACTATTATTTTATTCCAATTTTTTTTCTATGTGTTTTTACATTGGCAAGGGGTCTTTTTATAGCTAATCTAGACCCTAATATTAGGAAAACAATATATTTGCTCTAATATACACAATAAATCCGAAAATTACACAATATATTTTTATGAACATTGCCATAAATATATATTATATATTTTCTGAATTTTTACATAATATTTAGTGCATATATATTATCCTAATTTGTGCTAAACCTATTTTTGGCAACCCCGTGACTTTCCATTATCAGATACTTCCCTTTTTTAAACGCGTTACACATAACATTTTTAACGTGTTATAAACGTGTCACGCGTACCAAAATTAGGTGTTTACAGTTTGCCCCTCTTTGGGCGGACTCCAGTAGAATGCATTCGAGGGGATTTGTCCAAAGACGAGTAAACACTAATTTTGGTTAGGAAATATATCTTCTACCGTCTTCAAGTCTCGAAGGTAGCCTTTGGCTTTATTAACGATGCGAAAAAGTTAAACTTTTGTCGGCGGTGCCCCTGTTGACAATGCTTCCATTGGTAGCGCAGAAAAGTAAAGCCTCGGTTGGCGGTGCCCCCGTTGGCGGTGCCTCCGTTGGCGTGCGGAAAATAGAATCTTCGTCGGCGTTGCCCCTGTTGGCGGTGCCTCCATTGGTAGCGCAGAAAATAGAACCTCCGTCGGCGGTGCCCCTGTTGGCGGTGCCTCCATTGGTCGTGCAGAAAATAGAACCTCCGTCGGCAGTGCCTCTGTTGGCGGTGCCTCCATTGGTACTGAAGAAAGTAAAGCCTCCAGTGGCGTGCGGAAAAGTAAAGCCTTGGTCGGCGGTGCCCCTGTTGGCGGTGCCACCATTGGTAGTGTAAAAAATAGAACCTCCGTCGGCGGTGCCCTTGTTGGCGGTGCCTTCATTGGTAGCGCAGAAAATAGAACCTCCGTCGGCGGTGCCCCTGTTGGCGGTGCCTCAATTGGTAGTGCAGAAAGTAAAGCCTCCAGTGGCGTGCGGAAAAATAAAGCCTCGGTCGGCGGTGCCCCTGTTGGCGGTGCCTCCGTTGGCGGTGCAGAAAGTAAAGCCTCGGTCGGCGGTGCCCCTGTTGGCGGTGCCTCCGTTGGCGTGCCCCTGTTGGCGTTGGTGCCCCTGTTGGCGGTAGTGCCCCTTTCGGCGTGCCTCTATTGCCTGTGGTGCCCCTGTTGGCGTTGTGCCCCTGGTGGCGGTCTTGAGAAGTGCAGCGTTGCGCATGGATGTTTGTCCCTAAATTTTGCCTAAATTAACCAGGGTGCGACAATCTAGCGGGATCTTTCTCTATTTTTTTTTTTAGAATTTCTCTTTTTTCTCTCCTTTTGCCACGGTCGATTGAGAGATATCCGACCGTGCCCCTCGGTTTTTTTATTTTCTCTCATTTTGCCATGATTGCAATTTCTGAACTAGCAACCATGCCTCTCATTTCCTGATTTTGCCTAGGTCGCCCTTTTGGGTTTTCAACCTAGCGGAAGCACTCTTTATTTGGTAGCTGATTAAACGGTGGCTGTGATCCGTACTTTATTTTCCGCCTCGATGCGGGAGTATTTGTACCCATTTGGAGGGTGGCTGTGACCCTTTTCTCACCGTCTTCAATGCTGCGGGAGCTCTTTTGATTGTAACCATTTAGAGGGACTACTGTGACCTTTTCTTTTATTTCCCGCCCTCACCGGGTTCGCGGGATCATTTTTTTTGTGTAGCCATTTTGAGGGTGGCTGTGGCCCTTTTAATTCTCCCGCCCTCACTGGGTTCGCGGGATCACTCTTTATTTGTAGCCATTTGGAGGGTGGCTGTGAATCTAAAGAAAAATGAGTTTTTTTTTTTTTTTTGCAGCTCACATTTTGCCATGACTGCCTCTATGGGTTTTCAATCATGCCACTCTCCCTATCTTTTGCGTACGTCGCCTTTTCAGGTTTTCAACCTAGCGGGAATTTATTTTTTCTCTCTTTTTTCCAGTCGAAATGAAAATTCACAAAACAACTGTTTACAAGCCCCTGGTGGCAGATTGAAAACTTCAACTTCTTAGGTCCTCTTTTGGAGAAGAACTTGGCTGACCGAGTCAGTATATGTTGATTGTGTTATCTTCTCTGATTGACCTCGTGACAATAATGTCTTATTTGCTTGACTGCTCATCCAATGTATGCTCTTTGTTTTTTTTTTTCCATTTTGTTTATAGTTGATCTCAACAAGAGATGCCCCCTGGTTAGTACTCATTTAAGCTTACCATATGACAGATGAATGGCCTGGTTCGGGAAGGCGCATGTATTCCCTGTATGGAGATTTTGATCACTGGGTGATTTGAATCCTTCATCGGCCGCCTTGATGGGCTTGGTAGTCCATGACTTTACTTTTTTGAGTGCTTCGTTAGGAACATCGACTCAAGAAAAAACTGAATTGTCAATCGACTTGCATCATTCCTAAAAAAAAGAAAACCAATTAAACAAACTCAAATTTAGGGATTTATTTATATTGATTAGATCATGACAATATCCCTCTTTCCTATGCGGGGCTCATGATCTTGCCGCGCAAAGAGTACATAATTGAAAAGTTTATTCACTGCTAAAAAAATGGATGTAGCGCTAAGAGGTTTTTCAAGAGAAATCATGTGGACGTGGCCGAAGGGGGGTTGGCGTCAGCCGACGGAACTGTGTTAAGAATCATAACCTTATGGTCAATGAGATCCTTGATTCTATGCCTCAGACGCGAGCAATCCTCAGTTGAGTGACCAAATATCCCCATGTGAAACTCACACTTCGAGTTTGGATCATTGTTGGGTATCCTTGAAGTAGTCTTCCAAACCTCAGAACCAATGAGACCCCGAGCAAGTGCTTTCTGATATATTTTGGCGACCGATACTGGTAAGGGTGTGAATTTCCTAGACTCCCGCATCTTGTTCATAGTCCGGTTTTCAGGTCCACCCACAACGGGGGTTTGCGGAGCTTGTGTCTGGTAGACTGCACCTACCGTTGCGTCTTTGGATGACCAGTTCTTGGAGCCTCCCTTTTTGGTTCTATCCTCTTTTTGACTCCTGGAGGGGTCTTCAAGTTTTCTAGTTCGAATGCCATGCTCTACCATTTCTCCGGATTTCACCAAATCAGCAAAGTTGGCTGAAACATGCCCTAACAAATGGGAGTAATATGCCCCTTTAAGAGTGCCGATGAACATGGACACCGCTTCTGCATCTTCCATGGTGGTCGGACTCCAGCGGCTTTCTCTCTCCAAGCCTGCATATAGCTTCTAAATGATTTCCCCCCCTTCCATCTCCATGCTTTGGAGGTCTATACGGGTTGGAGCTGTATCCAAGTTGAACTTATACTGGCGAACGAAAGCGTTAGCCATCACTTCCCACGTAGAAATGTCACTGGCTCTCAAGTTGACGAACCAAACCAAAGCCGCTCCCTTCAAGCTTTTTTGGAATGTCTGGATTAAGAATTTCTCATACTTCCGGTAAGGGGCCATATTTGTGAGGTAAATCCGCACGTGGACAATGGGATTACCGGTGCTATCATACTTCTCAAAGTCGGGGACTTTGAACTTCTCCGGTCTTGACATGTCGGGGAAAAGACATAGGTCGGAGTAACCAATGCCTCCATACTGCTCAAGTCCGGACAAAACCTTAATCCTTTCCTCCATTTTCTTTAAGCGGCGATCCTGTTCGGATTCGATGACAGGTGATGATGTGACTGCATTTGTGCCGATTGCACCTCCCTGGTTAACATGCCCATACATTACCGTCGGTTTCAGAAGGACATGCGGCTTTGATGCGGATTGATCAGGAATGACCAAAACAGGGGTTGGTCATGAGGAGGGCCCACCGTGGCATCGGGAAGCACGGTGGTAGCTGGCATTGTAGGTCCTGTATTCGCCACAGGTGTTGTGGAGGATTCTGGACTCGAGGTCTCTGTCAGCAAGGCCGGTTTTAGAGTATTGATGGTTGATCGAGCCTCGAGGAGTTCCATGATGCGCTCCATGTTTGCCGACATGGATGCCATATCCTGATGCATTTTAGCATTAGCCGTCTCGATCTCGGCTATTCGTTCCTCTTATTGCTGGATCTTCTGAGCGTCCTCCATGTTAGTGGTTTGTCGCGTGATGGCCAGTAATACCTACAGCGAAAAATGTGATATTCAGAATATGGAACACAAGATACCATGCATGATCGTTTTGAAAGTAATGTGTGATTCAACTCATGATCTTTTGAAAAAATGCTTTGTAAAATATGTTTCTAAGACACTTTACACAACTCGGAACTCGGTCAATGAGCGTCGAGTAATTGCCCCATACTCCGAGCGAAGGTAATGCAACAAGGTTTTTCAAAATGGATCCGATTTTCACCACTTGTTCAGATTTTGGAACGAGCACTTAACCCTGACGTTTCTATTTGAACGAATACAACACTCCACTCTACGCGGTATTTCTTCAATAGTTTCGCTCTACGTCCATCATGCTGGTCCGAACCTGGTCAACGCCAGCCTTGAAAAATGGAAGGGCCGTGATACAAAGACAATTGTGCAGTTTTCTAATGCTTACCGAAAATAGTGTGTAAAGCTTTTTAGAAACGACGATTTGAATGAAACATTTTTTGAGAAAATATGATGCATGCTTGTAACGTAAATTTCCATTAATATGCGTTGTATAATTACATATGGTACAAAAAATAACGATTACATCGAGACCCATGTCCTATACATGAAAAATTCTAGGGGTCGAGAACAATTAGAAAAAGAACACACGCAAGTACGCATAGCGGCAGGATCGAAGCTTCAGGTGTGTGTTTTTGCTTTGTTCTACAAGGTAGGCTCCACTAATAGGTTCCCGACAAGGTGGTTTCCTCACCCCATCATAGGGATCATAGGACCTTCACAAGCGAGTAGAGTTTTTCCGTGCCGTACTGGCAGCCCAGCCGCTCCGGTCGTACTGTACTAAACCTCCGGGGTTCCTAGTTGCCCTGGGTTTTAGGAATTTTGGTGATTATTCTAAAGTGGTGTGTGTGCGGGTTCAACAAAGAAACATAAGTTAGTAAAATAAAAAGTTTCGCACCTATCACATAAAAACCCAAAGTTAGAATAACAGAGTTATACACAAATAAACTAAAAAATGGCAAATAATAAAATATACAAAGCCCGAACCCTCAAAGTTATCCCCAGCAGAGTCGCCAAATTGTCAGACCCTAAAAATCCGACCTAAGGCGATTAAGTTTTGAAAACGTGAATATTGAAAGAGTCGCCACTAGTTAATTATTAGGCTAACTAGAATCCTAAATTACCCAAGCGAATAACGAATTAAACACCTAGGTACAAATTCAGTCTACAATCACTTAATTTGCCAATTTCATTATTGTATTTTAATGATAATAGAAAAGATATATTGAACATATATAATGCAGCTAAAATTTTATGTCCAATTCTGACATAATTTTCAACAATAAAGTCTCAAGTACGACTAACACCAAATTTAAACAAACCTATATTTATTAGCACTGATTTTAATCATTAAATAATAACTCCTATACTAAAAGAATACCTGTCAGAGATTGATAATTACCTTTAATTGCTTTGGTGATTTTTTTATGGAAGCTAAGAGGGCCGGAGTGGTGGCTTCGTGAACAGATGGGACCAGGTGAATTTTTGTCACCAGCGAGCTGAAGCAAGTACCTGTGGAGCGAAGCTACCAAGCTGGGATAGTTACCGTCGTGGCATGGCTAACAAAACACGGACGAGATGGTGAATCACCTGCCGGAGCTGGGTCAGGCGGCGGAGCCTGGCTTTGCGACGTGGATAAGATCGGAAGATGACGATGGTGTCAAGCTGCAGCGAGGTAGGAGACGATTGGATAAAAGCTGCGGTGGTGGTCGTCGATGAGTGACGCGGTCGTCGAAAAGCAGGTGGAGTAGTGATGAACCGTGGCTGAAGGCGAGTAGTGGCGTGGGTGTGGTGGCGCTCCGGCGAGATTTGATAGTCACCGGCGAAGGGCGTGGGGCGGTGGATGGCTGCTGCCGGCGATGGTCCGGTGAATGAAAACAAGAAAAAAAACGCAGAATGGTTGGAGAGGAAAAAGAGAGAAATGTGGGTTTGCACGTTTTTCGAGAATACTAATATTTTATTCTAATTTTTTTTCTGTGTGTTTTTACATTGGCAATTGGTCCTTTTATAGCTAGTCTAGAACCTAATATTAGGAAAACAATATATTTGCTCTAATATACACAATAAATCCGACACAATATATTTTTATGAACATTGCCATAAAAATATATTATATATTTTCTGAATTTTACATAATATTTAGTGCATATATATTATCCTAATTTGAGCTAAATCTATTTTTGGCAACCCCGTGACCTTCCATTATCAGATACTTCCCTTTTTTAAATGCGTTCCACATAACATTTTAACGTGTTATATACGTGTCGCGCGTACCAAAATTAGGTGTTTACATCTTCCATCTCGATTAGTTTCAGGACAGATGCAAGATCAAGCACGGAACTGCTAACAGTCAATATGGCATTGGTTGCTCTCCAAGACTTCGGAAGTATCCCTATTATGGCCTGAATTTTATCCCATTCATCCATTTGACTGCCATCTTCCAATGGTTTGAATAAGCGAAGGAGAACGCATACTTTTTCAAGTATGCTTTTACTGTTGTTGTTCAGACAGGTTTCTAATGTTGGTATAAGTGGGTGCAGTGTAACCGCCATACCACTTCCATATTTCAGAAAGAGAGCATCCCAGATGTCCTTTGAAGTGGATCATCCTTATATATGTCATAGAAATCCTGTGACATTTCAGACAGTATCATCTCCTTAGCTTTCTTGTCATCTTACTCCCATTGAAAATGGGCAATGCTAGATCCTTTGTTAATCCGGCATTCGGGCAATTCATGGTCATTTGAATGTGGTCAATTAGACCATGTCCTTCCAATATTGTAACGACGCGTTTGCTCCACGAGTCATAATTCGTCTCAACTAATAGCTCAGATGATAATGCCATCTATTCATTGATAACAATTCAAGGTTGGGAAGACAAAAACATTTTGACAGAATTTGCAAACATCGGATTATCTATAAGGATGGAATACGAAGAATAGTGATCATTCGGTCACTAAACCAAACCGACCGCCAGTAAACCGTGGGAAGGGGGTGTTGTGAAAGAGTTCACACCATTGTCGTCTTCAATCCAATAGATCAGTCTTTTGAAAACGGTTATTATTTCGCAAATTACCGGAACATGAATTTTCAAATAAGCATACCCGATCTTGGCTTTCCCATGACCCTTTTTTATTTTGTAAAAATTATCCGATAATTTACCCATGCATAATACTATATCACGCCATAAACATCGAATAGACCGAAACAACATGCTTACGCGTCATGCGTCTAATGTTCCTTATCATACATAATTCTACCTAAAGTAAATTACCACATGCTATCATTCATGAACATTCTAGCATACGTGTCAAAACATGCAACTTCCGCATACATCATGCATAATTGGCGACTGGTATTTTCAGTTTTAAAAACGTTTTGAAAATATTAGGGGCTGACTTGCAATTAATGCTTACAATCATTCATGCGAAATTTCTAAACATGGATTCTAGGCAATTTCCATCAGCATAGCATGTCTATCCTATGGTGCATACCACATATTTAAATCCCAGAGCTTAATGCTCGCAATTTATTATCCAGCTAGCTTGACTAAGTCAAGACGACAGTTCTAATATATGTTGCAGAAAGTAAAAAATTGCAATTCAGCCCACTAATTTAATCTAGTCCCAAAAACATGCATATCCGAGTTCCATCCCCATACTCGTAACCAGGTATTAGGGTTATATCCGAAAACGTGTTACAACGTAAACCCGAAGTGCACTGTTTAGGTTAACTTTTAAAGTTCGAAAACATTTTGGATTTAAAATTTGACATCCTATTTTATTGAACATTTAAAATTTCTGAAATTTTTTTAAAATTTGGTTCGGTCCAATTTAAAATCCGGTCTGAGTTGGTTCAATTTTAAAAATCCGGTTTGGTCCGAAACGGTTCAATAAAATAAGATTGTGGTTCGGTTCATCACTCGTAACCGGTTCGGTTTAGATTCACTTAGTTACTTTGGTCCGACTCGACCCGACTAGGTCGACCCGATTAAAAAAACCCGGATTGGTTTAACCCGTTCCGGTTTTGCAAATTGGACCGGCCCAATAAACCCATAGGGTTCGGCCGAAACATTTTTGTTGGGCTAAATAGAGTTTCAAAGTCCTCTAAAAACTTAACTTAGCCCACAAGAAACATTAATTATGTAAAATAATTTTCAATTTTTCTAATATATATATATATATAATTCGGCACTTATATATTGTTAATATATATAAATATTGTCAAGATTCTATCTTTAAGATGTAAATTAATTAACAATATAAATATATATATGTAATTTTCGGCCAAATATATATATATATATATAATTATTGTCAAATATATATTTAGGGATAAAAATATATAGACAACAATATACCGTCTTAATCTTTTTAAGTAACCAAATCCTATCAATATATCTTTATCCCTATCTTTTAGCTAAATATATTGATAGTTTATATATTTTACTATATAATATGAATCTTTCCTTATCTTTCCAATTTATAGATATATTGTCTCCATTTAATAAAATTAAAATATGGTAACAAATATATCTATTATGTTAGGCCGACCGAAATTTTACTACTTGCACCCTAAGAAATTAATTTTTTTTACCAAAAATACCCTTAGGGTATTCGGCACAAACATGAAAAATTGGAAAAGTTGTCAAATTTTAAGATCAAACCATAACTTGATCATTAATTCAAAAAGTGTTCTTGATAAAACTCATCGTGTTCTTGAAGATCATGAACATCAAACTCAAATTCAAACCTAAAATTCGGTTTTGATCTAAAAAAACATGTAAATTCTGAAAATTTTAAGTTCTTAAAGATCAAACACATGATGCGTTTAAATTTTCGGAAATACGTTGGTGTTCATAAACAATAATATTTCAGTTTTTCAAGGTTCAAGAACATCAGTTTATCAAAAATTTAAGAACTCCTAAACCTCACACTGATACCACTGTTGGATTACGGGGACGTAATACTACGAAATGCTAAACGTGTACTAGTAAGTAATCTAATTACGCAGCGGAATAATGTACACATACCTCAATAGCTTTCCTACCCAAGAGCGTTGTGGAGGGAGTTCTGATCTTCCGGTCGGAACCCTTACAAGTTATTCGTGAGAAGAAGTCCTACGCGGTATAAGCTCCACAACAAATCCACTGATCGATTCTTCAACGGGGACAGAACCTCGGACTGATGTGCACCGAAATCTCAACTATGGGTGAGAGGGTTTCTCTCAAGTTCCTCAATGGAGGGTGTTAAGTTTGCTTCCACTTGGGTAACTTCGGGCTTCTCTCCCACGAACGGGCTCTGGATGTGTGCACAGGAACGGGTATCTGTTTGTATGCTGCGAACCTTGAGACACGATTCTCGAACCAGTCTTCAACGTCCCGACTTTGATCTCTCGAACTCCGGGTCCTGCACAAGGGGCAGTAACCAGCGTGGAGGAGGGGGGAATGCTGGTTGGGCCCTCTCCGACGCTCAAGTCATAATCTTTAGAGAGAGAAAGTCTTTTAGAGAGAAGTCAGAGCTCGAAAAGCCAGAATGAGAGAGTTGTTTAAAATGGGAGACCTAGGTCCCTATTTATAGGAAATCAAAGGATCGTGCCCGGTTTTATACGGTTTGATGTCGGTTTAAAGGAAAACGTATACCGTCATCAAGGGGGACTATGCGCGCAGTGACTTCTCATACTTGGCCAAATAATCGGGATAAGTGCGCGGAGCACGTCGGTAATCCGGACCGGGTCCGGATTGCCTTAGGGCAATCCGGAAGTCCCTCGGTCTGGGTACTGCGCGTATTCCGGACCGTTTTGGACTTGTGTGTCTGCGGAAGAGTTCTTTTAAGGGTTTTGGAGTATTTTGCGAGGCCCGAAATGTAAATACGAACCCGAATTGGACAGATATCTAACACTTGCCCCCGAGTCAAGTAGCGGTTCAAAACCCATTCTTGACTCTTTTAAGATAAGATATTCGTCCAATTTAGGTTCGGTACTGACCTCAGGGGTGGCCTGTTTGTCAATTCGAGTGTAGGGATCATAAATTTGACCAACTTCAATTTTCCGTCGTATGTACGTAATCTGTTTACAAGGTTAGCGTAGCGGACAATATGCATATAACAACATGCAATTAACGATATATTCGCAATTATCATGTAATGAGTAAAATACTTGTAATAATAAAGAAATATACAACGTGATAATATCATGGTATATGATGTAAGCACATAACACATTGTCAATATGTAGATGACGACATAGTAAACGGATGACGTAATCATGCAATAAGCAAAACACTTAGAATAATATGAAATTGGAGAGCATGTATGCAATATGAACATAGGGGAGATGCAAAGATGCTTGTAAAGGTTGCTAAGGACTTATATGAAAATACATGAAGGTTTAGTCCTTAGCACATGGTATATGCACTATTAGTGAAAATTAGGAGAGAGAATACTTATCATCTTACATCCTTTGTAGATAAATCCCCAAGAAGCTCTCCATTCTTGATGAAGATGAAGCTTTTGAGATCATAAATTTGGAGTAGACACACCATAGTTGATATCAATTGGATTCCGGCCAAGGGAGGGAGCAAGGTTGACGGCGCGTGGAAGAGAGATTGGCGGCGCGTGACTGGAACTACGGCGGCGCGTCATCGCGGTGGTGGCAGCGCGTGATTTTTCCAGTGTGGCACGTGTCAATTTGGTCTTGCTTCGTGTTGGTGAGTTCAATTCCGTACATGGCTGGACATTTCGTGACTTCGTTTGGCCTTAATTCGATCTTGAAATCATCATGTGTGTAGTGATGCATTAGAGTAATTAGCTTTCCAAATTGGACAAAAAAAATTTCTAAGTGCTGGAAATTTTTAGAAAAGCATAAATAGATTGTTATACTTCCCTTGTGCATAGTATTCATTGCCATCAGGTTGTTCCATGCTTTAGTCATCATTTGTGCATGCTTGATGTTGATGATGGATAGTTGTTCGGACATGATTGTTGATTGTTGTACATGGGTAATGGTAGGCTAGACAATGTGCTTTGAGCATCGTTCGTTGATCATCGACCACTTTCTGCAAGCATGCTAAAATACTTAGAAAATACTTTAACAATATTTAATGCTTGTTACCATAGATGTCGTCGTATGAGCTTTGTCGATAAGCGTCGTAGGAATGCTTAGGAGGTATTGTGTAGAAGTTGATAATAGCTACTTGATGCATGCAATCCATCCTTGTCGACATGTATGTATGTACATGGAAACACTTAGAAAATATTCTCCCCTTGTGGACATCAATCCTTGTCGACATGTATGTACGTACATGGAAATACTTAGACAATATTCTTCACTTGTCGACATGTATCCTTGTCGACATGTATGTACGTACATGGAAATACTTAGAAAATATTCTTCACTTGTCGACATGCATCCTTGTCGACATGTATGTACGTACATGGAAATACTTAGAAAATATTATTCACTTGTCGACATGCATCCTTGTCGACATGTATGTACGTACATGGAAATACTTAGAAAATATTCTTCACTTGTCGACATGCATCCTTGTCGACATGTATGTACGTACATGGTGTTCGTACACTGATTGGATTGTTGTTTGCAATTTTCAGGATTCAAAGTTACGCAGTCTCCTTTTCAGAGTTAGTCTTCTTGCCGCGGTTACTATGAGTAAGTCTTCTATTCCCGTTCCGCAAGTGAAATTATGTTCCGATGTTGGTGACGAGCCGGGTGTCAACACAGTTGAGTCTCTTAAGGATACAACGAGGAATGTGAGTTACTTCTTCAACTAAATTGATGAAGATATGCTTGAGTTGTACGCGACTTGTTGTGGACTTGATCCTGCTTAGGAAGGTGTTCTTCCTTATGACGTGTTGCCCGACTCCGAAAAGGGGCAAGTTACTGTTCCTCCTATTGACTTGTCCGCAGTTTATACCTCACAGATTAAGGAAGGTCTGCGTTTTCCTTGTTGTCCTGATTTGGTGGACCTTTGTCGTTATTACCGGATATCACCCTTAAGTCTATCTCCTGCTGGCTTCCGTGTATGGAGCTGCTTTCGAGTTTTGTTTCACAGGCAATCTTGGCACTATTCCACTACCCTTTTCCGATGCTTCTATCAACTGATGTGTCCAGACGCGACGGGGTTATGTGGTATGAAAATGCGTTGGACAAACTTGCAAGATAAGGGTTTCAAGAAGCTTGGTCTTGGAGATGCCGAGTGGGATCATAAACAACGCCTAGCCGCCCCGGCTGATCGTTCTGGTTCTCATTGGCGACATCATTACTTCTTCGTATGCGATGTCGGGACTGTTTGGGATGTTGAGAGTTTGGAGAAAGCTGATCCTGCTCCTATTTTCTTTGATCTTTCCTTGGATGATAGGGAGGCGGTGAAGAGTATTTTCCGATGTCAGCAAGAGCACCGCTATCGTTGTCTATTACGTGCTTCAGATCAGGATTTGATTGATGTCGGGATTCATATACTTCCTTCTGAAGATTTGGTATGTTGATAACTTTTATAACCTGTACTATGTTGCAATGTAGGTCGTAATGATGGAAAAAGCTCGTCTTTGCAGACAGTTATTGATCGTGATAACCCGTCAGTTGGGCGTCGTGTTCGTAATACTGCCCCCACTATTCCTGAAGGCTCCGGACATGAACGTGGTAAAGGACCTAGAAGTGAGGCATCTTCTTGTATCTTCTCTTGACTTGTTGATTTTCCAAGTTTTGTTATATTCATGTAGTCTTTGTTCTTTTAGGTAACTCCGTACATGTAACTGAGCGCGCTGTTGCAGTGCCTGCCACTAGTGTTCTTCCTAAGAGATCTGCCGCAGTGGCGTGTCCCTCGAGTAATCTGAAGCGCTCCAAACCAAGTGCGGCTATTCCAGCTTCTTCTTGCGATAAAGGGAAGAGAGTTGAGAGTCGCACGATGGCGCATTCTGCCCCCCGGTCGAGGGATCGGCCCGAGGAGGAGCGTTCTTCCCGCCGAGGTATGCATTGTTTACTTTGACATACTTCTTATACTTAGTATATTTTGCTGATGTCTTTTTTGTTTTATGTTGTCCTTATTGTAGCGTTGCCACACATTAAGCGTGATGACTTGATCCTGTCTGACGGAATTGATGTTTCTGGAGAAAACTGGTCACCTTTCTCCACTGGTAGTCTTCATTTTCCGAAGGACTCCAAACTTAGCACTCCAGGAGTTGGTGTACGAGTGCTTCAGAGATGTGTTCCTACTGGTGATCATGATGTCAAACCATCTACTGATGAGGAGGCGCAGGCATATGTTGAGAGTGGCTTAGCTGAATTTGCACCGTTAGATTTTGTTCTAACTTTCTTGCCTTCCTGCTGTTAGCGTATGCTTTGTTGTTGTTGTTGATCATGATCGTATTGTTTGTTGTACTTAGGCTATTTCAAGGATGATGAACATGTCTTCCTTTGTGTTGGAGCTTGTGAGTGAGAGGAGGGCTGCTATCTAGAGGAGCAATACAGTTTCTCGCGAGCTGCACAGTCCGAAGAGGAAGTGCAGAATTTGAACTCCAAGATTGCTGATATTGATACGCGCATTGCTACTCGTTGCGTCCATGTTGAACAACTTGAGGCCGAGATTGCTGCTATCAAGCAGCAAATTGCAGAGAACAACAGTGTTCATGATGTCGCGCTTGTTCTGTTCGTGATGAAGCACATAGAGCGGGTGTTGAGAAGGGACTCGCTGAATATCCTAGTACCCCTGCCCATTCTGCTGCCGTCCTTGCGGCTGCTAAAGAGGATTTTGCACCTTTGATTGATGAGTTTTCCAAAGATTATATTGGCAGAGTTTGGATGCTAGCTCCTGGTTTCCCTTTTGACAAGCTAGGTCCTTATTCTTCTTTTGCTGTTAACCATGTTGCGGATTTGCAACGTAAGGAAGCTGAAGCGGCTTCTATTGCTTTGACCTTTGGATATGATAATGTTGATATTGAACTTGGTGTTGATTTCCTGGACATGCTGTCTTAGTCCTTTTGAGATGGTGATATGTTTGAGGCTTTTGTACAAACCTTTATTTGTGCGTTTGCTTGTATGGTACTTTGTCCTTTGGACCTGTTTTTCAATAATAATAATCATGTGATAACTTGTTAGTAATATTTCATACCTTGTGCTATCTTTATTGTCTGTATGTGTTGGACTTGTATGGTAGGATTGAATTCCTCGTTATGATGTATAGAACATCCATGTTGCGACTTTAATATAATAGATAGTAATGTATTTGGCACTGGCACTTAACATATAGCAGTGTAGTCTTGACAAAGCAAGTCTTTAGTTTATACCGTCTCTTAGTTCCACTCTAAGGCGACGTTGTTGCAAGATACTTCTTGCTGATTTTGCTGTTTTTGCGTTATATGCTAAAGAGCAAGATAACGTTATACAAGACTCGACTTGTAAGTTTGATGAGTTTTGTACAAGGTTTTCTTTTAAAAGCGTATAACATGAAGCTATCCTTTTTCAGGCCTAAGTCTTCATGGTGTATGAACCCTTAAGAGAGTATATATACTTTTAGTGTGTGGGGTTGTCGTCTATTAAGAGGATTTCCGCCACGGTGGGGTGATCAGTCCCATAATGTATTTGCCGCATCCTGTTTTTATTCAGGGAATGGCTATGAACATGAGGATTTGCCCGGAGGATTTCACAACATGTCATTTTTTAGAAGTAAACATGGGGTTTGCCCTTTTGAAAAGGATGTCGCAACATGTTACTTTTGATAGATGTGAACATGGGTATTGTCCTTACGAGGAGGATATTGCACCATGTCACTTTTTAGAATAGGTTTTGGTTTTCTTCCAAGGCATTGCATGTTGTTTTGTTTCTTGATGTTAATCCATAGTAGAATGCATAATGTAGAGATGTACCTACGAAAGTAGATTGACCATCATTAGATACTTGTTGTGTTTACAATAGTTTTGCAGGAAGGCGTCTATTGACTGCTTCTTCCGAAATATTTCTAAGTACAAAAGCATGATCTGCACTTATATTCTTAAAGGTGTATTGAAAAAGATAAATTGGAAGTGGAAAGTTTATCTTCCTCAAATATGTCTTGGCGGCTGACGGGCGCTGTTGTTTGCAACATAGCTTCCCAAAGCTCCATGTGCAATAAAATCTTCGATCTCCATCCTCAAAGTCAAACAACCATTGGTATTGTGCCCCCAAGTTTGGTGATATCGGCACCAATCTTCAATATCCCTGCCTAAGAAGGCGGTCTTCAGCTCAAGTGGTCTTGGAAGCTTGTTTTCCAGAAGCTTGATGTATATCTCTTCCACCTCCGTGTTTAAGGGAGTGAAGATGTCAGCGTACTCCATACTTGAGCCTTCTGATTTCCCTGAAGTTTGAGCTTCCATACTTGCGTTGAGAGGTGTGCCCCATCTCAATTCATGTTCACAAGAGATTGCAGTTTCAATCTTGTCTTTCAGGCATGCCATCGTCTTAGTTGTACGCCATCCAAATACCCTTTCGAATAGCAAAAATGTTGGCGCACTCATGTTCAAGTAAAATGCGTTGATGGCGTCCTTCTTGATTGCTCTTAGTGCAGTTGCATTTTGGGCGAACCTCCGGAAGTAGGTCATGATGGATTCTTCTTCTCCTTGTCTGACATCTAGCACACTCCGCTTAGGCGAACAAAGTATCTTGTCAAGTTCAGACCTTGGCGATAACTTTTCCATCTTCCTTTTATCATCATCGTTTGAAGCGAACAGCTTTCTTTTTGCACCAACTTCTATCATGGAAATTGATACTTGTTTCATTTTCCACTGGGCATTGACGTAGCACTTTCTTGCGGCTGTCTGATCACCTAGCACCTCTCCGATCCCATGAGGAGTTAGGAACTTCATTTTCTGATGAGCTGTAGATGGCACAATGTCGTGCGGGTTGATTGTCGTTCTTCCTAGGATGCCGTTATATGCCCCAAGTTATTTACCACTACAAATGTGACGTCTATATTCAGTGTCTTCCAACCTTCTCCAAGGATAACTGGAAGTGTGATCATACCCAATGGGTAGGTTGCAGCTCCTGCGAAGCTAATTAGCGAAAATGTGCTTGGCGAGAGATCGGCTTCCGTTTTTCCCATCTTCTTGAGAACTTCTATATGCACTAAATCCGCAGCACTCCCACCGTCTACCAATATCCTTTGCTGGTGATATCCATTGTTATCCATTGTTTTGACCAAAGCATCATCGTGGGGATACACTATGTGTTTCTTGTCAGCATTTGAGAACGGGATGACTACGTCTTCCTTCTCTGGTTGTCGGCTCTTTCCGTACTTGGGTAGAACTTGTAGCTGTGAGGCATAGACATCTCGGGCATTAGAAATGATACCTCCTACTGCTGGCCCACCATGGATTACGTTGATGACACCACGCTTTGGCGGTGGTGGGTTCTCATTCATTTTCTCCTTTCCCTTGTTCCCCTTTCCGGATGGCTCTGCATGGTTCTTCTTTTGGCACTTGTCGCCTTGATCTACATATTGCTTGAGCTCTCCTTTAAGGATGAAGTTGTTTATACGGAATCGTAAGCTGACACATCTGTTCGTTTCATGGCCGTAGACTCCATGGTTTTCACACCATTTATCTTCATGCTTTCCAAGTGGCCCTTTTCGGAAGTTTGCTGGCTCCCTCCACATGTTATCTTCCTTCATCTTCTTCAGGATTATGGAAAGTGGTGCATTCAAAGGAACGCATTCTGCCAAGTTCACTTCTTTTGGTCTTTGGAATTCTGGCTGATATGGCCTTTTATTCGGTTGGAATTGTCTTGCTTGTTGCGGGCCTTGTTGGGGTTTTGCTTGCTTCTCCTTAGCGCGAGCTGCATTAACTTTCGCCTTATGCTGTTCTCTGAATCTTTCTAGATCCACGAATTCTTTTACCCTTGCCTTCAATTCTTCAAGTGTCTCAGCTGGGCGCTTTGACATCTTTTCAGCCAGGGAATATCCTCTTCGGCCTAAATTTGCAATGAAGGCGCGCACGATTTCTCCTTCGGTGATGTTTCCCTGAATGTCTGAGATGTTTTGGTTGAAACAGATGTAACAATCTGCTAACGACTCGTCGTTTTGCTGTATCACCTCATTCAACGCATTTGTCCCTTTAAGGAGTGTGCGTTCTCCCATGTATCTTTGAATGAACTTTGCCTTCAGGTATGCCCATGACGTAACGCTTCCACATGGTAGTGAAAAGAACCAGTGTGCGGCAGTTCCAATAAGAGTATTAGCAAATGTCATGGCAACATGATGCGGGTTGTCAGTTCGTCCCAGCAAAGAAGCTTCATGTTGTTGTACATGTTCGATTGGATCTCCTTTTCCTCTATATTTTTCTCCACCGATTCTGTACAGGGCGTCTGGAACGTGACTGTGTACTAGTTCATTAGAGAATGGATGTGATGCATTTTCTTCAAGGGCATGCATTCCTTTCATCTTTGACTGCTTCATCTTTCTCTCAATAATTTCTTCTAAGGCCTTAGCCGTAAGTCTCGTGACTGGGATGTCATTGTCGTATGCGCGCTTCCTCCACCCATCATTGCATGTGTCAGCATGGCTTGCTGTCTTGAAGCTATCTTCCTTGTGTAGGCGTTGTGAATTGCTCACAGGAGGTTGCTTCCATCTTACTCCTTGTTTTTGCTTCACGCCAATACTTGGGGTGCATGAACGTGCTGGCTCCTGCCTAGCCTGTCGGTAGGTACCTTCAGAGTCTCCCACTCCTTCTGGATGCTGCGGATTTTGATGGTTGACATCATGCGACGCCTCCCTAGCTGGTGCATCTTGTTCGTTAGCATGCGAGGGTGGTGGCGGAGGTGCGGCATATCCTTAACTCCTTAAAATCTCCCTGAGAGCAAGGACTTCTTCAAGTGCCACCATCATTGCCGGTGTGACTGGAGGCATGTTGGTTGCATTCCTTGGTTGTTGCTGTACTTCCTCAGCTGGCATCCCGGATGGGAATTCCTAACTCATCCTCGTCCTTTGCTCTTGCACAGGTGCATTGTTTTGATCTTCCAGACCTTCTTGTGCAGGAGGCGCATTTGTGGATGGCATGGATGAAGCCGTAGATTCTGCATCCGGAATATGAGAAGGTCCTGGTTGGCTTCTCGTTGGCTTCGACTTGCTTGCACCCGCCTTCTTTGGTCGTCTTCCTGTCATAGCTTGCGGTATGGAACGAATTTTTGTTCGAATCACGTTGACGGCGCCAAATGTTAAGTTTGCTTCCACTTGGGTAACTTCGGGCTTCTCTCCCATGAACGGGCTCTGGATGTGTGCACAGGAACGAGTATCTCTTTGTATGCTGCGAACCTTGAGACATGATCCTCGAACCAGTCTTCAACGTCCCGACTTTGATCTCTCGAACTCCGGGTCCTGCACAAGGGGCAGTAACCAGCGTGGAGGAGGGGGGGAATGCTGGTTGGGCCCTCTCCGACGCTCAAGTCATAATCTTTAGAGAGAGAAAGTATTTTAGAGAGAAGTCAGAGCTCGAAAAGCCAGAATTAGAGAGTTGTTTAAAATGGGAGACCTAGGTCCCTATTTATAGGAAACCAAAGGATCGTGCCCGGTTTTATACGGTTTGATGTCGGTTTAAAGGAAAACGTATACTGTCATCAATGGGGACTATGCGCGCACTGACTTCTCATACTTGGCCAAATAATCGGGATAAGTGCGCGGAGCACGTCGGTAATCCGGACCTACCCGGATTGTCTAGCAATCCGGACCGGCTCGGATTGCCTTAGGGCAATCCGGAAGTCCCCCGTTCCGGGTACTGCGCGTATTCCAGACCGTTTTGGACTTGGGTGTCTGCGGAAGAGTTCTTTTACGGGTTTTGGAGTATTTTGCGAGGCCCGAAATGTAAATACGAACCCGAGTTGGACAGATATCTAACAGAGGGACTTATTAATTTGATTGATGTGTTAAACCCCTTAGGAGACCCCCTTTATATAGCATTGGTGGAGTGGACAAAAGTCCACTCCAACTAATGTGGTACATGGTTCGGCCGAACCATGTTAATTAAGGGGGAGGCCCAATTTTGGGCCTCCCATGTCAATTAGGGATTAGGTCTTGGCCCAATTAACCTAATGTGACAATTACCTAATTAACTTAGGTAATGTCCTTAACATTGACGGGCTACCAATTACGGCGCCACGTCACCACATGCTAACATGTGATTCCTATGATGGGGTTAGGAAACCACATTGTTGGGAACCTATCAGTGGAACTTACCTTATAGAACAAAACCACACATATTTTTTAGACCTTAACATATTTTTTGTTGAAAGTTATCCGGTAAACTGTAAGTTTTTCTATATGTGAACTTTTATTATTTTAAGCATTCATCCCATAGCGTTTTTCAGAAAAATATAATATTAAAAAAAACTATTTTATTTTTAAGAAGAATTTCCCTTAGGTATAGTTTTTTTAATAACATGCATTCCATATGCATTGTTTGAAAAAAAAAATCTTGCCTAAATTTTAAATTTCAATCATGTGTTTCATACGCATTATTTAAAAAAAAAAAGATTATTCAGGTAAGTTGTAATTTTGGTTAGTGTGTCATATATGCATTACCTTTTAAAAACCATTTCAGGAAAAATTGTAATTTCTCTTTAATTATTGAGCTTCTAATTTCGAACATGCATTCCATATGCATCACTTTAGAAACTTCTAAATTGTTTTTATTTTTAATAATGCATCGAATATGCATTATTCTTTTAAAAAAACTTTTTAGATAAATCGTAAGCTCTCTTAGTTTTAGAGCTCTTCTGTTTAAAAAATATTTTACTTGTATTTTTAATTGAAGACATGCATTTCATATGCATTATTTTCGAAAAAAATATTTCAGGTAAATGGTAATTTTTCTTAGTTGTAGAACTCTTATTTTTAAGTTTGCACCTTACTTATTTTTGTGCATATCGTATGCAATTTTTTTTTTTTTAAGTTTCACCTGAATTTGTAACACTGTACAACCAAGATGCATTGATTTTTTTTTTTTCCATCTTAAGAAAAAAAACAAAAATATTTTCCGGTGATTTTTAAGTTTTCTTAGTTGTAGAACTTTCATTCTTTTAGTTCATCTCAAGTTCATTATCTTCAAAAATATGTGCATCTCATGTGCATTATTTTAAAAAAGATTTTTTTTAGATTGTAAACCCTCTTAGTTTTAGATTTTTAACTTTAAATGTGCATCATATATGCGTTGCTTTTTTTAATTAAAAGAGCTACCTGATTTTTCTCAAACATGCATTTCATATGCATCATTCAGGTAATCTGTTGTAAGTTGTGAATATCTAAACAATAGGTTTTTAACTTTCAAGGACGCATGAGCATTTAAAAAAACTCTCAAAGTGTCATTCGTTTAAGGTGTATTAATTTTTTCATCAACTCTGAAATTGAAGAACCTATATGAGCTACATGTTTTTTTTTTAAAAAAATGTTTGTTCAAATATTTGTTTGAAAAGTAGATTAATTGTTCAGTTAAGTGTGACTGTGCGAGTTTAAACAAATGCCAAGAAAATATTTTGAAAGAAAATCTTTGTTTTAAGCATATGTCATGTGTTCAAGTCTGTTAGTAAGCAATCAATTAACTCTATGAAAAGTAAGCAATCATAAATTTTGATTCTTCGTGAAATGTATTCAAAACTATGAAACAAATGACATTTGAGTTTTCGCAAAAAATGCATGCATGAATGACATCTCTCATCATTTATACTAATTTTCATATTTTATATTTTCAGGTACCTTTGATCTGTTGTCTCACATATACATGTTGTGTCCACCATATGAAGAAGAGATATCAGAACATGCAGCATGTCAAGTCGAATAGAGAACGGATTGCCCACTCGGGATATAAAACACTCAGGTGCTAAGCTAAATTGAGGTATGACATATAAGGGATTTCGAGTCAGGCCGAAATCCCCATGGGCCATATGCGACCCATGTGGGTCGGCCCCATTGAGCATGTGGTGCGACGGAACTAAGCAAGAACCCACCAAGGGTTTTCCTCACCTCCTCTTATAAATAGAACGTGTTAAGGATTTCTAGGGGTTGGTAATTCTCTCCATTTTAGTTGTCACAAAAGAAACCCCCTCTCCTTAGACACTTAGGTTTGGCCGAAACAAACCCCAAGAGTAGGTGCCGAATTTCTCCAAGTAATTAACCCGGAGATCCATCCTGCAACCGGATTGAAAGAGGCTTTGCTGTAGAGACCATTGGCTTCAGAATGCCTCCTTAACAAGATTCAAACGAAGGACACCGTCCGGCATTCCGTGAACTCCCGTTGATATCTTGGACTGCGGATTGTGATATAGGTATGTGCACCCTTTCCGCTGCGTATTAGTTATCTGGCATGTATCCAGTTTTGATCCGTATTAATTGTCCCTAAAACTAACAATGGTATCAGAGACTGTGTATGGTGTTCATGATTTTAATAAAAAACGTTATTTTTATCAAAATTGGACTTTGGATTTTTAATCGAGGTAAAATTTGATCTAAATAATTGCCTACCAACCCCTAAGGGTCGCGACATAGTCACAGCTAGCCTTGACCAAGTCACGACGTGAGCCATGGCTTGGACGTGGCTAGCCGTGGCGGCCACGGCCAAGCCACCGACGACGGTACATGAGGTAGCCAGGGCTGGCCGTCGCGAGGTCAAATCACAAAATTAATTACCAATATATTATGTGCATATTTTTAGGAATATTTGAATATTTGGAGATAATTAGTTACCTTAAAAGATTGAGAATATATATTTACTGATAGGTTTTATCTTTAATGGAGAATCAAATCAGTTATACATATATATTGTGCATTAATTATCTATAGGGTTATATCTATTATAATTAATATTACTTGACGGCAAAGTTAAGTTTTTGGCGGATATAAAACCTACTTAGCCACTAAGTAATTAGGGTTTCGAACAAGGTCGATTTGGGCCGGAACCCAAATGCGCAACCGGGTCGGGTCGAGTGACCCGGATAACCAAAGTGGGATCCGAACCGGTTCGGTTTAGATTGGGTCCCACCGGGTCAAACGTGTAGGGCCAACCCGACCCGGAATTCTCAATCGGTCCGACTCGGGTCGGGTCAGACCAGGTGGGCTAATGGGTCAGTTCAAACCTGACCCGGTTTGAGTAAAACCAAACCGAACCAAACCTAACTAAACTGGATAGGACCTGACCGGGTCCAACCGGTCGGACCGGGTTGACTGAACCAAACCGGTTAGACTGGACCGGTTCGGGTCGACTGAATTTAGGTCTGGTCAAATTTATAATCCAAATTCTTTTGAACTTTAAATTACCTACACAATCCGAATTGGTTTGATATTTACACGTTTTAATCAAACTTGATGCCTAGTATTGGTTATGGGGATGGATCTCGGAAATATCATGATTATGTGACTGAATCATTTAGAGGGCTGAATTGTAATTGTTATATATTGATATAAATGCGTGTTAGAATTGAGACTTGGCTATTGTTGGAATACGGGGCAGATTACTACGGAAACATAAACAAGGTACATGCTTGAAATAAGAATTACGCAGGGGAAGATATGCACATACCTTAAACCCTTTCCGTAGTCCCCAAGTATCCTGCTGAGGGAGTTCACGACCCACCGGACGGAACCCGTAGAAGTTCTTGTTAAGGAAGTCCTACGCGGTATTATCTCCACAGCAAAGCCTCTGATCGATTCTTGGCAGGGACGGATCTCCGGAGTTATTTGCTCCAAGCAAAATGGCACACCCTTGGTGGTGCAATATGGTTCGGCCAAAACTGTGTTCTAGGGGAGGGAGGGTTTTCTCTCAAATTACCACTTAGGAGGAATTGTGAATTACCCCAAATAAAACCCTAACACCCTTTATTTATAGGAGGAGCAAAGTGGACAAAAGTCCACTTTGCCCCTATATACAATTTCAGCCGACCATGTATAAGAGAGGCCCAATATTTTGGGCCTCTCATGTCAATTGGGATTTGGGTCAAGCCCAATTTTCCTAATGTGACATTTACCCAATTTCTTAGGTAACGTATTTATATTAATGGACTACCAATTACGGCGCCCAGTCACCATATGCTAACAGCTCCCACTCGCCGGAATGGGAGGGTGCCTGTTAATGTATTGTTCTCCAAATCGCATCAACATTTCACTCTTCTTATCCTGCCCCTACTTCCAAATAGTTCATACGAGGTTTGCAGTGCGACCGACGGATACGACGGGTATCATGCTACTCATCTGTTAGGAGTGTTGTAGCGCCCGCTGATTGTTGATTCCCTATCACAAATCAACCTGTTGAAAACACCAATTTGTATCGCGCTGTATCCTAGGTCAACTGATAATTCTCCGATTGCCCAGTTTCCACATAGGAATACTTCTCCAGGGCATCCGCACAAGTATTCACAACCTTCAACTAATATCCGGTTGGTGGCCACCTAGTGAATACAAGAGTCGGTGAATTACATGTGAACTTGACCATCCCCATCGCTCATACCCTTATCAAACTCAACCGGTTTCCAGTGACATGGTAACTTGGCCTTTTTCTTCAGCACTGTGCTCATACGTTGGGAAGCGAACATTGAGCCTGACCTTAGGTAAGAGTTCTGAGTCCATGAGGATACTTCGGGTGCCTCTTCATAAGGCTCCCGGGATCAATCACACGCTCGAGGTGAAGAAGTTTGCGCCCGTCCGAATCACGAGGATTCTATCTAGCATAACCGAGCATGACCCCGTGGTCGAACGTGGCACGCGTAGTATGAAGCACGCGTCGATAGCATACCCGAACATTGTCAGGTGTGGGATATACCAATGATGCTATCACAGAATTTCATCTGGCCCAGAATGTTGTTAATGACGAACATAGTTCATCACCGGTGAAGTGCAAAGCGGAGATCCTATCCTGTTACTCCGAAACCAAATGATCGTTTTGAATAACCAAGTTTTCCAACTGGTTCTTAGCCAGTCTTGCTTCGGAAGTGGACCTCATCTCCTACAAGACGACCGTGCCCGTGTGACAAGGCAAGGCCCAGATTCGACATAATTTATGCAGAGGATTGCGTCCTCCTACGACTTAGTTTATAGACCGTAAAATCCGATGTAATCAAACATTATGACGTCGATGAATCATAAACTCAAATTGAAATTCTTTCATTTATCAAAATGTAACTTCCAATTCATCAAAATGTTATCACAGATACATGCGCACATTTAAACCCAACGTAATCCAAGCAGTTTAACACGCTTTTCAAATGTCTCCCTGCGTAATGGTTTAGTTAGTGGGTCCGCCACCATATCATCAGTGGGCGAGTATTCTAAATTAATTATATTATCTTCTACCATAGATTTAGCATAATTATGTTTCACATCAATGTGTTTAGTCCTACTATGGTACTTCGGATTCTTTACTGCCGCAATCGTTGCTTGACTGTCAGAGAACACCTTCACCGGTTTATTCCCAACATCGCCATCAAGCAGCGCAGTAAAAGCCTTTTCAGCCAGACGCTTCCTGTGAAAACTTAAACATGGTATGTGTTAGTAATATCAATTACGCAGCGGAAAGTTTACACGTACATTAAGAGTAACCGTAGTCCAAGATCCTTGCTCAAGGGAGTTTGCGATCCTCCGGTCGGAACCCGTAGAAGTCCTTGTGAAGCCCTACGTGGTATAAGCTCCACAGCAAAGCCTCTGATCGATTCTTGGCACATGGACATATCTCTGGAGAGTTTGCTCGAAAGAAATTTGGCACACCTTCGGTGAAGTACTTGGTGCGGCCGAACCTAAAGTGTGGGAATGAGGGTTTTTCTCTCGAAAACTCTCTTGTGAGGGAATTATGATTAACCCTAAAATTTCCCTAACACCTCTTATTTATAGGAGGAGTAAAGTGGACAAAAGTCCACTTTACCCCACCATAAAATTTTGGCCGGCCTATGTATTTGGGGAGGCCCAACTTTGGGCCTCCCATGTCGATTGGGATTTGGGTCTAGCCCAATTACCCTAATGTGACATTTACCCAAGTTCATTAGGTAAACTATACATATTATGGGCTACCAATTACGGCGCCCATCACCATATGCTTACAGCTCCCACTCGCCGGAATGGGAGGGGGCTTGTTAATGTATTGTTGTCCAAATCCGCATCAACATTTCTCCCCTTTGATCTGCTCCATGCTTCCAAATAGTTCATACGAGGTTTGCCGTGCAACCGGCGGATACGACGGGCATCGTGCTACTCATCTATTAGGAGTATTGTAGAGCCCATGGAACGTTGATTCTCCTTTCTTTAATCAACCTGTTATAAACGACATTTATATATTGTACCGCGCTGTATTCTAGGTCAACTGATAATTCTCCATTTGCCTAGTTTCCACATTGGAACACTTCTCCAAGGCATCCGTACAAGTATTCACAACCTTCAACTAATATCCGTCTAGTGGCCCCCTGGTGAATACAAGAATCGGTGAATTACATGTGAACTTGACCATCCCCATCGCTCATACCCTTAGTCAAACCCAAACGGTTTCCAAGACGTGGCCACTGGGCCTTTTTGTTCAGCACTGCGCTCGTACGCCGGAAAGCGACCATTGAGCCTGAACTTAGGTATAAGTGCTGAGTTCATGAAGATACTTCGGGTGCCTCTTCATAAGGCTCACGGGATCAATCACACGATCGATGTGAAGAAGTTTGCGCCCGCCAGAAACACGAGGATTCCTTCCTAGCACAACCGAGTTGTGACCCCGTGGTCGGACGTGGCACACGTAATATGAAGCACGCGTTGATAGCATACCTGAACCTTTTGGGTTGATAGGAAAGGGATACGTCAATCCTGCTATCACAGATTCTCATTTGGCCCAGAATGTGGTTAAATGACGAACGAAGTTCATCACGGCTGTTGGGATCAAAATGACGTGGCTCTAGAACTTCGGGTAACGGACTTCGAGATCTCGCCGGGAGCTAGCTCACTCAGGTTTCTTGACCTCGTGGGTACTTAGTTTCCTTTGGTGGCTTTGTGCTGGGCGAGGACCTGAAAAGGGGTGGGGAAGGCCCCTGATTCCACTCCGAAGCTTAAGTCAGTAATGGATATCGAGAGAATATTGTAAAGTATATGATAGAACTTAGTTTAAATAATGAAAGCGAGCCCCTTTTTATAGGGAGATCTTTACCGACTTTCTCAAGGAGGCGGCTACTATGCCTTGATTGGACGTTTAATGGCGGTGGCTTCCTTTACTTGATTGATTGAGAAAGACGGTGCGAAATCAGTAGATGACGAGCAGGTCGCTAGCTAGTGCCATTTTCTTCAGAGGAAGGTTTTCGTGGCATAGAGGGCGGCAAGCAGGTCGCCAGCTGGTGCCCCTTCCTTCGGAGGGAAGTCTTCCCAGAGGCGGCGAGCATGTCTCCACCTGTCCTTTCTTGAGAGGGAAGGGTTCATCCAAGTATCTGATGGTCGACTCGACTTGACTCGTACTTTAGTAAGGAAGCTTTAATCCTCTGAAAAGGGAGCCTTGAATGAGTTTCTCGCCTTGTCCTTTGTTGTCTGGTAGGTCGACTTCTGTTTGTAGGGTAGTCGACCATTCATCTTTGTCTCCTTATTCCAGACTTGAATGGTCGATCACACGTTCTTTTGAGAACTCAAATTTTACTCTGTCGACTCATGCTAGGCTGCCTCGAACCATATCCAACACTTGCCCCTGAGACATAAGTCATTAGTCTTTAAAATAAAGGGGAAGGAGTTATGTCGAGTACCTTCCATGATGGGAAAAGGATTTTGCCCCCCGCTTTCTCAGCATTTAGGTTCCTTTTTGTCATTCGGTGTTGGTAGAATCGAGGAGTCAATAGAGACTGATCTCTTCCATCGAGATGATCTTCCAATGTTGAGTAGTTAATTAGGATAGCTCCTTTGTTGAGAGGGCCTCAAGGAGTCGAGAAGTCAGTTGAGACCTCCTTTATAACCATTGATTATGGGAAGTCGAGGGGTCAGTTATGACTGCTTCTTTTTATAGAGGCGACTTTCGGAAGTCAGGGAATGGAGTCAGTGTTATGACTGATCTCTTGATCGCCTCCGACTGTAGGAAGTCGAGGAGTCAGTTATGACTTCTCCTTTGTAGAAATTTGAAGGAGTCAGTATTATGACTGATCTCCTGTGTAGAGGTGACTTTTGGAAGTCGGGGGAGGGAGTCAGTGTTATGACTGATCTCTTGATAGCCGCCGACTGCAGGAAGTAGAGGAGTCAGTTATGACTGCTCCTTTGTAGAAAGTTGAAGGACTCAGTATTATGACTAATCTCCTGTGTAGAGGCGACTTTCGAAAGTCGGGGGAGGGAGTCAGTGTTATGACTGATCTCTTGATCGCCGCCTGTAGGAAGTCGAGGAGTCAGTTATGACTGCTCCTTTGTAGAAAGTTGAAGGAGTCAGTATTATGACTGATCTCCTGTGTAAAGGCGACTTTCGGAAGTCGGGGGAGGGATTCAGTGTTATGACTGATCTCTTGATCGCCGCCGACTGTAGGAAGTCGAGGAGTCAGTTATGACTGCTCCTTTGTAGAAAGTTGAAGGGGTCAATATTATGACTGATCTCCTGTGTAGAGGCGACTTTCGGAAGTCGGGGGAGGGAGTCAGTGTTATGACTGATCTCTTGATCGTCGCCGACTGTAGGAAGTCGAGGAGTCAGTTATGACTGCTCCTTTGTAGAAAGTTGAAGGAGTCAGTATTATGACTGATCTCTTGTGTAGAGGCGACTTTCAGAAGTCGTGGGAGGGAGTCAGTCTTATGATCTCTTGATCACCGCCGACTGTAGGAAGTCGAGGAGTCAGTTATGACTGCTCCTTTGTAGAAAGTTGAAGGAGTCAGTATTATGACTGATCTCCTGTGTAGAGGCGTCTTTCGGAAGTCGGAGGAGGGAGTCAGTTTTATGACTGATCTCTTGATCGTCGCCAACTGTAGGAAGTCGAGGAGTCCTGTTTCACGCACATTAGGAGGAAAGAAATCATATCTTTATTTATTTCATTGTATTCAAGATACATAAAAAAGGATCTTTCTATACATAGAATTTCTTCAAGTGCTCCGCGTTAAAAGTTCTGTTGAGGACTTCAGCTCCTGCTTCTACGGCTGAATAGAGAGATCTTTCAATGAAGTGTACTGTTACTGGCGGAGTGTTTCCCAAGGCGAATTTGCTGAGGGTGTCCGCCTCTTGATTTTCCTCGCAAGGAATAGCTTCTATTAGAAAATGGGGCATATCTCGGATGAGTCTTCGTACCTCTTCTGCGTACTTTTTCATATTTTCCCCTTTGGCGACATAGGTTCCATTCGTCTGATTAACAATCAATTCGGAGTCGCATTGTACCCTTATGTTGGTGATTCCCATACCTTTGGCTATTCGAAGATCTGTGAGTAAAGCTTCATACTCGGCCTCATTATTGGTTGCTCGGAAAGTTAAAGCCAAGGCATAGCGGAGTGGCTCCCCATCAGGTGGTGTTAGCACTAAACCTGCCCCACATCCCAAGGCAGAGGACGATCCATCAGTGTATAGCGACCATGGCATAGTGTCATTAGCTGTGCTCTCTGGCGTAGCCTTTACATGCTCTTCTTGTGGAAGAATGACGAGTTTAGCATCTGGTGTTATCATATTCTCGGCTATAAAGTCGACCAATGCTTGACCCTTAATCGCCTTTCGTGGTTCAAAGTGAATACGAAATTCACTTAGCTCTACTGGCCACTTAACCATTCTTCCTGAAACGTCGGGCTTCTGTAGCAGTTGTTTCAAAGATTGGTTGGTGAGCACCGTGATTTCATGAGCGTGGAAGTAAGGTCGAAGTTTTCTGGCCGCTATTAACCGAGCATACAGGTATTTCTCGATCTCCATATAGTTAGCTTCAGCTACGCCAAAGAGCTTGCTAACATAGTATACCAGAATTTGAATGTTGCAAGTCCCTTCAATTAGGACCGAGCTCACTGCCGATGAGCTGACACTCAAATATAGGAATAAGGGATCCTCCGGTAGCGGCTTTGCCAAGGCGGGGAGCGAGTGGAGATGTTTCTTCAATTGCTGGAAGACTTCTTCGCACTCTAGTGTCCATTCAAATTTCTTATTGACTCTTAGAACTTTGAAGAAGGGAAGAGACTTGTCACCTAGTCTTGCCAAGAATCTCCCCAACGAGGCCAGTCTTCCATTGAGACTTTGTACTTCTCTATGGCAGGTAGGCGAGGACATTTCTTCTATGGTTGTCACTTTCTCAGGGTTAGCTTCGATCCCTCTTTGACTAACCATAAAACCCAAAAACTTTCCTGACTGAACCCAAAAGCACATTTAGTGGGATTCAGTCTTACTTGGTGAAGTCTCATGCAAGCAAAAGCCTCTTCCAAATCTTGGACGTGGTCCTGCCCCCTCTTAGTCTTAACCAACATATCGTCGACGTATGCCTCAATATTCCTTCCTATCATGTGTTTGAAGAGCTTGTTCACCATACGTTGATAAGTAGCTCCCGCGTTTATCAAGCCAAACAACATAACCTTATAATGATAAATATCACTATCGGCGTAGAAAGCTTTATGGGCCTCATCCTTGGGATGCATTCGTATTTGGTTGTACCCCGAGTACGTGTCCATGAAACTCAGGAGCTCATGTCCTGAAGTAGCGTCGACCAACTGATCAATTCTTGGAAGAGGATAGGAATCCTTTGGACATGCCTTGTTGAGATCTCGAAAATCCACACACATCCTCCATCTCTTATTAGATTCTCTTACCAAGACTGGATTGGCGACCTAGGTCTGGAATCGTATTTCCTTAAGAAAACTAGCTTCGACTAGTTTTCCCACCTCCTGGCGAATTACTGCCTTCTTCTCTGCTCCCATAGATCTTATTTTCTGAGCCATGGGCTTTATGGCAGGATCTATTCTTAATTCGTGGGAGATGATTTCCGGGTTTATCCCTGGCATGTCGCTGGGTTCCCAAGCAAATAACTCCTTGTATTCCCTTAAGAGGGGGGGTATCCTCTTGGCTATTTCTGGGGGGAGAGCAGCTCCAATCTTGACCTTTCTTTCCTCTCCTTCCTAGGCGACTTCTGTCAATTCTTCCATAGGGGCGGGTCGTCCTCCTTCTTCTCGAGGATCATCATCTGTGATGATAGAGAGGGTTTCCTTCTGGTTATTTCTCCGGAGGAAGTTAGCATAACATTGGCGAGATGCCTCTTGGTCGCCCCATACTTCTCCTATTCCTTGATGAGTGGGAAACCTCATGACTTGATGGGCAGTGGAAGGGAAAATTTAATTGGAATTGAGAGTTGTCCTTCCCAATATGGCGTTGTAGGCGTTGATCTGGTCGATGACCACAAAGCGCACCTTTAAATGCAAGGCTTTCCATCCTTGGCCCAAGATCACAGGGAGTTGTATTGCCCCCAGGGGGTAAGTTGTTCTCCCTGCAAATCCTACCAATAGGGAAGTCATATTTTGAACATCTTCTTCTTTGTACCCCATCGCGGTGATGGTCTCGAAGGTGGTTACGTTAGTAGAGCTTCCTCCATCGGCCAATATTCTTTTAACTTCGAAATTACCTATCTGAGCTGTATTTACGAGGGCGTTTTCCTGGAATAGTGTCGCTCTCGACAAGTCCTCCATAGAAAAGGTAACTATCATGGGTTCGAGCTCCCTTGATCTCTTGCGAGTATCTGTCAAGGAGATGTCTCGAGCCGCATAGGTGTCTCGGGCTGTGCTCGACTCTCCTCCAGCGGCGAATCCTCCTGACAAAACATTGAAGTTGTTGTTTGGATGGGATCTCCATCTTTGACCCTTGTGGGCTCGACGATGGTGATGTCGTTGAATTTCTCTTTGCATGAATTCTACTTCTCTCCTCGCAATGAGGCAATCTTCCATGTTGTGCCCCTCTTCTTAGATACTTTCACAGTAAGAGAGGGGACGGCGAGTTCTTTCCGTTGCTAGAAGTGCTTCCATCCTTTTTGAGTTTGCCAGAATTCTCTTGAGGAAACTCCTCGAATGGATGAACTCTCCCCTTGCTCTCGTGGGGTTTGGTGTAGATTTGGGCGACTCACCCGGGCTTGTTCCGCTTCTATATAGATAGTCGCTCGTTGAATCATCTCTTCCAAAATTTCCATTGGTTCGGTGTATTGAGTGATGGCTAAGGATCGGGACTGGGGTCCCAAACATCTGAAGAATACCCGGATGGCTTCTCTCTCCGAGAGTTCACCCCCGGTATATCCTCCTTGAAATCGCCTAAAATAGTTTTCCAAGGTTTCATTTGGTCCTTGGAATACACCCTCGTCTATCCGTGCTTGATTTTGTCTTGCTCGATTCCTTGGTTGAGCCTTGACTTTTTGATCACCGTTCCCACAGACGGCGCCAAATGTTGGGATCAAAATGACGTGGCTCTAGAAATTTGGGTAACAGACTTCGAGATCTCGCCGGGAGCTAGCTCACTCAGGTATCTTTCTTGACCTCGTGGGTACTTAGTTTCCTTTGGTGGCTTTGTGCTGGGCGAGGACCTGAAAAGGGGTGGGGAAGACCCCTGATTCCACTCCGAAGGTTAAGTCAGTAATGGATATCGAGAGAATATTGTAAAGTATATGATAGAACTTAGTTTGAATAATGAAATCGAGCCCTTATTTATAGGGAGATATTTACCGACTTTCTCAAGGAGGCGGCTACTATGCCTTGATTGGCTGTTTAATGGTGGTGGCTGCCTTTACTTGATTGGTTGAGAAAGACGGTGCGAAATCAGTAAGTGACGAGCAGGTCGCTAGCTGGTGCCACTTTCTTCAGAGGAAGGTTTTCGTGGCATAGAGGGCGGCAAACAGGTCGCCAGCTGGTGCCCCTTCCTTCGGAGGGAAGTCTTCCCAGAAGCGGCGAGCAGGTCTCCACCTGTCCTTTCTTGAGAGGGAAGGTTTCATCCAAGTATCTGATGGTCGACTCGACTTGACTCGTACTTTAGTAAGGAAGCTTTAATCCTCGAATTTACTTATACTTCAAAAAAGGGGAGCCTTGAATGCGTTTCTCATCTTGTCATTTGTTGTCTGGTAGGTCGACTTCTGTTTGTAGGGTAGTCGACCATTCATCTTTGTCTCCTTATTCCGGACTTCAATGGTCAATCACACATTCTTTTGAGAACTTGAATTTTACTCTGTTGACTCGTGCTAGGCTGCCTCGAACAATATCCAACAACGACGATATGCGAAACGAAGATCACGTCGAGTTACTTCGAAACTAGATAATCGTCTCGCTTAATCAGGTTTATCCCCCTGAATCTTAGCCAGTCTTGTTTGGTGGAGGCCTCCCTCCATCACAAGACGACCGTACCTGTGTGACTAGGTAAGGCCCAAATTCAACATAGTTTGGCAGAGGATTGCGTCTTCCTACGACTTAGTTTATAGACCGTAAATATGATGTAATCAAAAAATTATGACGTCGATTGATCATAAACTCGGTTGCAATTCTTTCGCTTACAAAACTTAACTTTCTAATATCAAAATGTTATCACAGATACATGCCATTTCTAAACTCTACGCTATCCAAGCAGTTTTACATGCTTTTCGAATATCTCACTGAGTAGTGGCTTAGTTAATGGGTCCGCAATCATATTATCAGTGGACAAGTATTCCATAGTAATTATACTGTCTTCTACCATAGATTTAGCATCAAAATATTTCACATCAATGTGTTTGGTCCTACTATGGTACTTCGAATTGTTAACTGCCGCAATGGCTGCCTGACTGTCAGAGAACACATTCACAGGTTTACCCTCGACGTCACCATTAAGCAACCCAGTAAGAAGCCTTTTTAGCCAGACTGCTTCCTGTGCATTCTTAGAGAGAGCTAAGAATTCTGATTCCATCGTTGACAGGGCGACACATGCTTGCTTCTTGCTTGTCCATGAAATAGCGACTTTAGCAAGGAGGAACACTCCCCCTGTGGTGGACTTACGATCATCCGGATCGCCACCATGGTCGGCATCACTGTAACCGGTCAATTCTAACTTACCGCCCTCATAGCACAGAGCATAGTCGGCAGTACCTTTCAGATAACGAATTATTCGTTTACAACCTTTAAATGTTGATAGCCAGGATCTGATTGGAAACGTGCTACTAGGACCACTGCATAACAGATATCCGGACGGGTGCATTGCATGGCGTACATCAAAATACCAACCATGCTTAAATATTCTGCACCCTTCATCTGTTCGCGCTCTGCCAGGTTATTGGGGGCCGTCACGTTTTGACAGTGCGCACCCAAATACCACCGGCGTATCCACGGGTTTGGCATCATGTAATTTGAACCTTTTCAACAGCTTGTTGATATAGGCTTCTTGAGACAGACAGAATTTCGGGGTAGCCCGATCTCTAGCAATTTTAATGCCTAAGATATACGTGGCCTCTCCCATGTCTTTCATCTCAGATACAGATGCTAACCAGGACTTTGACTTATTCATGAAACTCACGTCGTTTGAAGCAATGAGTATGTCATCCATGTATAAGGTTAAGATGACATACTTGGACCCGGAGGTCTTATAATACACTCACGGATCCTCGCGAAGATTCATGAATCCGTTTTCTACAATTTCCTCGTGGAATCTGCGGTACCATTGCCGATACGATTGTTTAAGACCGTAGATGGACCTTTTGAGTTTACAAACTTTACGTTCGTTACCAGGGGTAATGAAACCCTCCAGTTGCTCCATGTAGATCTCTTCCTCCAGGTTTCCGTGGAGGAATGCGGTCCTAACATCCATTTGGTGCAGCTTGGGATCGAGATTTGCGACCAGGACCATTAATGGCCCTAACCGTGGTTTTACGCACAGTCAGTGAGTTTCTCTTAACAATGTCCACTCCGTGAATTGGGTAAGTCCTTTCACAATAAGTCGGGTTGTCGACCTTTTTCCATCAGTGGTGAGCCTTACTTCAGGGCTCACCTTATCCTTGTGCTCCTGTGGTTAGCAGGTAAATCAACTATAGACTATAATGGCTTTCATTTAGGAGATCTCTCTCGTTTATTATTATCCTCCATTTCTCCACTTGAGGTCTTTCCAATGCATGTCAACAGTTTTTTTTTCACCTTACTCAATAGGATACTTGCCTTTGACTCTCGTCTAGACATTGCGAGTCCCATTTATTAGTCTAATATTTTCTCCCACTCAGAATAATGCTTCTTATCGTAGCTTCATTTCTATTGGGAACGATCCTCCCACTCGGAACAATACTTCTTATCGGAGCATTGTATCTATTGGGAATAAGAGCGGTGCTAGGACCTTGACTTGCAACTTTCCTATGACAACCTCTTGGTCTCGGGGTTTTACTTATGAGATGCATTCCTTGATCACTAGGATCTGGAACCAAGTATGGTTGGTTCACTCCCACTGGAAACAATGGGTATTTTAGGTAGTTGTGTCATTCCTGGTTTAGCTATATGACCATCAGGTTCAACTTGATTTGTCTCAACAGCAACAATGTTTACGTGTGGTAGGGTTTATTCCTCCCACTGGATTTACTATGAAAATGTTCCCATTCTCATTTACCATGTCGTTAACTTGAGTTGCTGGTTCAAATCTTTCCCACTCGAATTATGTGGGACCTGATTGTCATTGTTTTTCTGCTCCGTTTTGATCACGACTTCGTTGATTGAAACTGTTCATGCATTTGGAAAATTCGCTCTCTTAGTGATGCAATGTCTCATGTTTGACCTCGACACAATTTTATAGTCAATTTGTAAACAGGTATTTTCTAAGAGTAACAGACGTACTCTTGTCCTAAATACGTGTTTATTGCGTAGATTAATGTCACATGGTGATATGATTTAACTCATTATCACCTTTCAGCTATAATGGCGATGTACCTTACCGATATTATAGAAGTGTATATGAAGACTATGTTCAATACACTATGCATACACTTAGTTTCACTATGCATACACTCTGCCACTATGTATGCACCCGGTTATGCTATGCAAACACTATGCACCTGGTTCACAACTCTTTGTATAGTCTTAGTTGGTGAGCCTAGTTTTACTTAGTATATATATTGTATCATCTTGATTGTAATCCCTAGTGATCAATGAAGTAAATTTCCAGCTTATATGGTATCAAAGCTATGTAAATGGCGGCGCAAACTTGGAGATGAAGCAACCTAGTTCTTCTTCATTTCTACTTGTGATTTTCCATTGATCCAACTTGGATTCAGCTTGGATTACTTCTTGGTTACTCAATTCAGCTTGTATTAACCTTTCTTTTGCTTAAGAAAGGCTTTGGGTAAGTCTCATTCCAAGATCTGAGCTGCGTAGGAATCATTTTGGTGATTTGAACTAGTCTTCAAGCTGATTTGCCTAGTTCTTCCTGGATTGAGCTATGGATTGCTATTTGCGTGGATTCTCTTGTTGAATTCTTGGGTTTGCACTTGATTCCTGGTTATTATAGTGGACATATTTCACTATTGAGCTGTGCTTATAACTTGATCTCCATTGTTTCTCTGCGTTTTGAGCTTTGATAGTTCATTGCTCGACTAAGGTGTTCTTTCAGTTTGTTGAAGAATTTTGCATTGAGATTGTGGATATCTGCTTCCACAATCATTGGAGATTGTTCATATTTGTTTGTTGGTGGCTTCTCTTGATTGGTCTACTCAGATTTGTGGGCGGATCTGTACGAATTCAGTTGGATATTGCTAGCTGATTCTTTGTCCTATTGCAAGTTTGGTTGTGTGCCACTTTTGTCACTTTGTGGTAGCTGGTTCATTTCGGTTTTCTTGGAAATCTGCTGATTATATTCCTTGAATTCTCCCCTATTTGAATCAAGTTTCTGAATTGCAAGATGGCTAATGAGTATAGCATTGATGATCCCCTTTACATTCATCCCTCGGATACAACTGGCCACCTCCTTATCCCTTTTCAATTGCAAGGCATTTCCAACTACCATGCTTGGAGCACCTCAATCAAAGAAGGCTTGCTGGTCAAAAACAAGTTGGGTTTCATTGATGGAACTTTCACAAGGCTCAATGTTCCACTTGATCAAAGGGTGAAATGGGATAGAGCCAATGCCATTGTAAAGGCCTGGCTCAGAAACACAGTGGCAAAGGACTTGGTTTTTGGATTGATTTATAACCCAACTGCTGCTTCAATTTGGAATGACTTGAGGGAAATGTATGACAAGGTGGATGGAACAAATTTTTCAATTGACAAGAGAAATTTACCAAACTTCTCAAGGCACACTTTCCATCACTGAGTACTTTGCCAAGATGAAGCAACTTTGGGATGCTCTTGCTTCCATTGATGACTTGCAACTTGAATGTGCTAGAGACATTGCCATTGTTAATGAACACAAAGAGAAGCAAAAGCTAATGGCATTCCTCTTGGGACTGAATGACTCCTATGGCCACATTAGGAGTAGCTTATTGATGAGACAACCACTTCCTTCGTTAAGCATTGCTTTCTCTGTTTTGGTTCAAGAAGAGAGTCAGAGATCAATCTCTAGTTCTATTGGAGATATTGGTGAGACTACTGCCCTATATACAAGAAGGAATCAATCATTTGGAGCTGGAAGAGGCAATGGTGGCCCTGGCAGGGGCAATGGAAGGAATGGTGGAAATCCTGGTAGGGGCTATGGAAGATCTAATGACACAAGGTTTTGTAACTATTGTGGAAAAAGGGGTCATTTGGAAGATACTTGTTTCATCAAGAATGGTGTACCACCACATCATCAACCATCCAAGAAGCCTAGGGCCAATGTTGTTGACAATGGTGGAAGCTCAAGTACAATCATGCATGTGGCAGCTGGGGACAAAAGGATTGTACATGGCACAACTGAAAAGAGGATTCACCATGTAGCTGCCCATGATGATTTTGACCATTTAACCTTTGAAGATGTTGATCAAGCTCATGTCAATATGGCAGGTACAACTAATTAGCCTATGATTTGGATAGTTGATTCAGGTGCAACTAACCTCATCACTCACCAAATTGATTGGCTACATGACTTGAGAAGAAGTGATTCAGATCACCAATTTGTTCACTTACAAAATGGTCACAAGTGCAGAGTGACTCATATTGGTTCTTGCACTTTCTCTAGTGGATTCACATTGACCAACATACTTTTGGTCCCTGATTTCAAATTCAACTTGATCTCAGTTTCTAGGCTTCCTAATCAATTGAATTGCAAAGTGATCTTTACTTGTGATCATGTGTTGCTTCAGGGCCAGAGTGGCAAGTCCATGGTGATTGGGGAATGGAATAAAGGACTTTACACCTTGAAGGATGTGGTGCCTTCAGACTCAAGAAAGATAGTTAATGCTTGCTTGGGAAATAAGGAGGATGTTTTGATATGGCACAAACGTTTGAATCATTTGGATGTTTTAGGTTTGAATAAGTCTTATGGTTGTATCAAACAATGCACTATTTGCCCCCTTGCAAAGCAATCTAGATTTTCATTCCCAATTAGTGATTCAATTGCTTCTAGACCTTTTGATTTGATTCACATGGACTTATGGGGTCCCTACAAGGTGCCTACATTCAAGAACAATCAATACTTCTTGACCATTGTTGATGATTATTCAAGAGCAACTTGGGTCTATTTGATGAAGCACAAGAGTGATACTTTCTTGCACATCAAGAATTTCTTGATAATGGTGAAGAATCAGTTTGCAACTATGGTGAAGACTTTGAGGAGTGACAATGGGACTGAGTTCATCAACTCAGTTTGCAAGGATTTACTTCACCAATTTGGCATCCATCATTAATCTAGTTGTGTGCATACACCACAACAAAATGGAAGAGTGGAACGCAAGCATAGGGATATCCTCAACATTGCTAGAGCAATAAGGTTCCAAGCTTCCATGCCATTGAGACATTGGGGGTATTGCATACTCAATGCTTGTTATTTGCTCAACAGGCTACCATCTTCTATCTTGAATTTCAAGTCACCCATGGAGGTATTATATGGGAAGGTGCCTTCTCTACAACATTTAAGGGTGATAGGTTGTTTATGCTTTGCAACTAGACTAAACAACCATGACAAATTCAGTCCAAGGGCTGAGCCATGCATTCTTATGGGTTACTCCACATCTCAAAAAGCGTACCTTCTAATGAACTTTACCAACTCAGTCTTTCATGTATCTAGGGATGTTAAATTCCATGAGGATATTTTCCCATTCAGTTTGTCAAAGGAGGCCTTGAGAGCTTTGATCCCCTCTTGCTTGGATGCCAAGCAACATCTTGAGGAGTTTCCAACTGAGACTCCAATATACTTTGATGACCCTCCACCTCAACATGTTGATCAAGCTCAGAATCAAATACCAATTGATGATGCTCCTCAACCACCTACCTTGAGGAGAAGTGCTAGACTTGCCAAACTACATCCACCACCTCTTAGGAGGAGTGCAAGGATTGCTGAACTACAAAACAAGGCCACATCCAATGCTACTTTTGGCATGGAGAAATTTATGTCTTATGACACTTTGGGACCTCAATACAAGTGTTTCTTGACTGCCATTGACAGAGTCAAGGAACCAACTACTTACAAGCAAGCCATCAAGGATCCTAACTGGATTATGGCAATGAAGGAGGAGATACAAGCTCTTCAAGACAACAACACATGGAAATTGGTGGATCTTCCTCTAGACAAATCATCAATTGGGTGCAAATGGGTCTTCAAAGTAAAGTACAATTCAGATGGATCAATTGAGAGATACAAGGCTAGATTGGTTGCCAAGGGTTTTACTCAAATTGAAGGGACTGATTTCAATGAGACATTTTCACCTGTGGTCAAGATGGACACAGTGAGGATTGTCTTAGCATTGGGAGATGCCAAATCTTGGGGTCTATATCACATGGATGTTAACAATGCATTTCTTCAAGGTGATCTAACTGAAGAGGTGTATATGGATATTCCCGAAGGTTTTGATCATTCCAAATCCAATGATGGGTCTCCTAAACGTGTGTGCAAGCTTATCAAGTCACTATATGGCCTCAAACAAGCATCAAGACAATGGAATATCAAGCTCACACAAACTTTGGTGAAGAATGGATATAAGCAACATGCCTCTGATCATTCCTTGTTCACCAAGATACAAGGTGTTGACAAAGTCTTCTTGCTCATTTATGTTGATGATTTTCTAATCACAGGTTCCAATGCCAAGATGATCAATCAATTGAAGTGCATTCTACAAACACACTTCAAGTTGAAGGATTTGGGGGAATTGAGATATTTTTTGGGATTGGAAATTGCAAGATCCAATCAAGGACTTGTGATTAATCAAAGAAAGTATGCTATGTAGTTGATTGAAGATGCAGGCCTAGGAGCAGCTAGGCCTATTGATACACCAATGGAATTCAATGTCAAACTCACAACATATGAGTATGACAAGGCAACCAACTCAAATTCAGATGATCCTCTTTTAGAGGATGCCACTTCTTTTAGAAGATTGGTTGGTAAGTTACTATACCTTACCATGACTAGGCCTGATATTAGCTTTTCAGTGCAAAAGCTTAGTCAATTTGTGGACAAGCCTAAGAAATCACACTACAATGCAGCCATTAGAGTGATCAAATACATCAAGGGCACCCCTGGCAGAGGGTTAATCTATCCCTCAAACAACAACCTCAATTTGAGCTTGTTTTGTGATTCTGATTGGGCTGCTTGTCCTTTTAGTAGAAAATCAGTGAGTGCATATTGTGTAAAACTTGAAGCAGCTATGATAGGTTGGAAGGTCAAGAAACAAGATACCATTTCACTATCAAGTGTTGAAGCAGAGTATAGATGCCTAAGAGTTGCAATTCAAGAGGCACTTTGGGTAGGCAGAATTCTTAAAGAACTTGGTTTGCAAGTAAGCCTTCCTATTCCCATATACACATATAGTCAAGCAGCTGTGAAGATTGCTAAAAATCCAATGTTTCATGAGCGTACAAAGCATATTGAATTGGATTGTCACTTCACAAGGCATCACATTGAACTTGGGATGATTGGTGTCCATTACATTCCTTCAAAGGATCAACTAGCTGACTTGCTTACCAAGGCTTTAGTGAAGAACCAACAGTTAGCCTTGTTGAGATTATATGGAATTAAAGATGTCTTCCAAGAAAGAAAAGAAGAGGAAGAAAAGGATGGGAGAATATAGAAGTGTATATGAAGACTATGTTCAATACACTATGCATACACTTAGTTTCACTATGCATACACTCTGCCACTATGTATGCACCCGGTTATGCTATGCAAACACTATGCACCTAGTTCACAACTCTTTGTATAGTCTTAGTTGGTGAGCCTAGTTTCACTTAGTATATATATTGTATCATCTTGATTGTAATCCCTAGTGATCAATGAAGTAAATTTCCAGCTTATAGATATCAATGGAACACGGTGTTACATTTATGTGAATCATCTTTCATCATCCCATAGGGAACCTTTGATAGAACGACTCCAACATTATACAAACTGTGCTTCGTGAAGTGCGTCTTTTAACTTGAATGCCTAGCCTGACTTATCGTTCAAGGCTTATGGAAGGAAAATCGTTTAACCGACTTCATCCTTCTTCGTTTGCTAACTTATCTCAGAGATTTTATCCCATCTCTGAACCGAGCGTTTTAGGTTTTCACCTTATGCGCCAGCTGATACATTTACAAGGTCGTGGTAGTTTCCGAAGCCTCTACCGATGTAAACGTTATCAATAAGTTGTTCCGAAGGAATGCAAACGAAAATTCAGCACATCAGTATTCAAACACTTCATTATTAGATTCATTTTATGAAAACGATGTGTTCCGTCTATCGAGGTCCACTTGCGCAAGGCGCAATTTACTCTGGGGTTTAAAAACCTTGGTTAAATCGTTTCATTTCTGAATTTAATTCAATTTAATCAAATCGGTTTCAAACATGATCATCATTAGAAATTTATTTCATTCAAGGGTTAAGAACACAATAGGGGCCTGAATGTTTGCCCATGTTGTCAAAAGGGGTCTGAATTGAAAAAACGTATTATTTAGGGCCTGAATTTTGAGTTTTGTGTATAAGTGAGGTCTCCGTCTATTTTTTCTGTCATAAGTGACGGAAAGTGGTTACATGCTTGGCATGTGACCAAAAATAATTTGAAAACCCGAAAATGCCATTTGACCAAAGTGTGTCTCTCATATGTTTGACCTAAAATGACGAAAATACCCTTTAAGCCACCACAGCTCCGGCGACCACCACCACCCCGACTCCGGCGACCACCACCGGCGACCACCACCGGCCTCCAGTGACCACCACCGACCTCCGGCGACCACCACCGACCTCCGGCGACCACCACCGGCCTCCGGCGACGACCGAAAAGCTCCGATCTAGGCTAATGTGTACAGCTGAGGGGAACCCTGTTGAACTATTGGAGAGAATCATGACTATATCCGATGCCCAGCAGAAGACGGATCCTAGAAACAACGACGCTGAACTCTGTGTGGATAATCAATTGGGGTTTGCTAAAGACCGGACAATCAGTAGGTACGACCTATCAATCAAATTATGGTGATTTTGACACTACATTTCATCAACTGGGATATTGATTCTAGAGAACAGATAAATTTTAGTTAAATTAATCGGGATTATATTATGAATTGTGGCCAGATTAACTGAGATGAACAGCAAAGAATACTTGAAGCACCATGCTGCAATGGTAGCATCAGCAGGGAAGCTAAGTGCAGATGAAAGCACCGACAAAGCAGAAGCAGAGCATGTCTTATGAAGAATATAACTTAAGAGAATAAGTCGGGATTTACGGGCCAAAAACATGTCTACATTGGCACACAGAGCTCCGATGGGGAGCCACAGATCGGAGCTTTTTTTGCTCCGATCGGAGCTTCGGAGCTCCAATCGGAGCATTTTTTGCTCCGATCGAAGGCCGGTGGCGGTCGCCGGAGGCCGGTGGCGGTCGCCGGAGGCCCGTGGCGGTCGCCGGAGGCCGGTGGCGGTCGCCGGAGCGTGGTGGCCTTAAGGGCATAATTAGTATGTAGGGGTATTTTAGACATTTCACATTTTATTAATTAAATTGATAAATTGTATAATAATTACAAAAGGGTATTTTTGTCTTTTCACGTGGTTCTGTTAGATTTAACAGAAAATTTGGACGGAGACTTGAAAAAACACAAAACTCAAAATTCAGGCCCTTAATAATACGTTTTTTCAATTCAGACCCCTTTTGGCAACATGGGCAAACATTCAGGCCCCTATTGTGTTCTTAACCCTTCATTCAATGGAGTAATAAAGAAATAGTTTTAATCGGTTAATTCTCAGAGCTACGCAATCGATGGATTTTAATGGCATGATCTAGTCCATAGATTTAGATGTAGGAGGAAATGTATAGATTTGCTTGATTATGTCATTTATTATGTCATTCTCATTTTGGTTATTTACTTATTTCGGATCGATCCCGTTCTTAACCGAGTCAATTAACCTTGATAAGCAATACTTTTCGATGAACTACTTTATTCAATGAAACCGAAACAATGTATTCCATATTCATAAATTAAACAAATAGAAAAACCAACACTGAACAATAATGGGGTCTCAGATCTCAAACTCGAAGCAGTCATGAAGAAGTTTGATGTACTAGATGTCTTAACCGAAGTGTACCCAAAGGTATTGATATCATGGTGAGTAAAGCACCGGATCATCGTTTACACTTGTTTTTGCTGGAGGTTGCCAAGCATTTCAGCATACCGATGAATCTTTCATCGAATGCCTCGGGCTCTTTTGGAAAATTTCCTTCTTTCTCATCTGTTTCGAATAGGTCCATCGTAGTCTTGATCGATTTGATCAAACACGTTAGGCCTTTCTCGTTAACAAACCATGAAAGAGGAAACATCCTCATTACCTTCTGAGCCCGAGTCCATACGTCCAACTCATCTGCGGGATCATGATAGGCTATTATGCCGTCATCACTACATAGAACACTGAAGTATTCCGCCATCAAGGTTCTTGGTTCGGCGGCCTTACCCTTACCGAAGCGAAGGTATATGACACACAAAAGATGCAATGCGCTGGGTTGCGTAAATCTTCTTCTACTTCATCTGTCAGCCGCGAGAGGATCAACTCTCGTGCATTTCGATCCTTCCTCAACCTTTTCTTGCTGTTGCTATCATGTGGGTTTTTGTATTCGTCCAAGCTCAGCCTATCCGCTGTCGGATTGATCTGATCGTCAAGATCTGCAGCGATCAGAAGATCCATAACATTATCTCTCCATGCATCGTAATCCATGCAGTCCATATTGCATGGCTCGTAGAACTCTACCGGGCCAGCCATGAAAACTAACATATTGATGGTTATGCAAGAATCAGGGAGACAATAACATTTTGAGAAAGAATTGCATACAGCAAATACCTATTAAGATGGAATCTGACAAATAAAGATTCCTCAGTCATCTAAACCAACCAACCACCAGTAAACCAATGGAAGATAGCTGTGAAAGAGTTCACACTATCGCCGTCTTCTATCTAATAGACCAGTCTCTTAAAACGGTTTTAATCGTAAATTACCGGAACGGGAATTTTAAAATAAGCATACCCGATCTTGGCTTTCCCAAGGCCCTTTTTGTTTTAGAAAATCATTCCGATGAATTCACTCATGCATACATAATTCTACTATCCATGTAAATTACCATATAACAGTAACATTCACCATACACACCACAAACAAGCTTACGCGTCATGCGTCTAATGTTTCGAGGAACTCATGCTTGCATTCATAATTCTACTTATAAGTAAATTATCAAATGTAACTTCATCCTCAACATTCTAGCATACGTGTCAAACATGTAACATTCACATCAATCATACATATTTGGCGACTGGTTTTCGGTTTTAAAATAATTTTAAACATTAGGGGCTGATTTGCAATTCATGCTTATATTCAATTACGCAACATTCTAGACATGAATCCTAGACATGAATCCTAGACATTTACAACCATCACATCATGTCTATCCTAGTGCGCATTACTTATATTTAACCAGGGCTCCGCCCACAACATGCTATTTCCAGCTAGCTTGACTATGTCAAGACAACATTTCTAATCATGCATCAATATATATTGAATAATAAACAATTGCAATTCAGCCCTCTAATTAATCCAGTCCCAAAAACATGTATCTCCGAGATCCATCCCCATAATCGAAACAAGGCATAAAGGTTAGCAACCCTATGAGCACTGTGTAGTCCATTTCGAGGTTCAAAAAACATTTGGATTTTAAAACTTGACCTCCCTATTTTAATTGACTTGAATTTGGTTTAGAAAACATTGTTCGGTTCAATCAATTTTAGTCCGTTTTGGTCCGGTTCGGTTCATTAAGAAAATCCGGTTCGGTCCGGTCCGTAAAATCCGGTGCAGTTCAGTCTAGCAAAATCCAGTTTGGTTCGGTCCGATTTTTTATTTTTAAAATCTGGTTCGGTCCGAACTGGTCTAAGAAAATAGGGTTCGGTTCGGTTCAACAATCAAAACCGGTTTGGTTAGATCCACTTAATTACCCCGGTCCGACCCGACAAGAATAGGTCGAACCGATTGAGAAAATCCGGTTCGGTTTTATTTCGTCCAGGTTTTACATATTGGACCGGCCCAATAATTAAAATTTAAAAGGTTGGGCCGAATGCTTACTTGTGGCCCAAGTAGGGTTTTAAAGTCCAAAAATATTTAACTTGATCACCAAGTAACATTAATTATACAAAATAATTTCCAATATTAAAAATGTATATATATATATTTCGGACCAAACACAAACATATATATATTTATTGCTATGATTCTATCTATAAGATTAAATCAATCAACAATATATATATATATATATATATATATATATATGTATGCAAAATTCGGTTCAGTATATATATATATATATATTTATTTATTGTCAATATCTTAAATAGGGCAACAAATATACTGACAATATATTTTCTCAATATTTTAGGTAACTAAATCTATCAATAATTTTTATAACCTTATTTAAATATTTAGATATATTGATAGTTATATATATTTCTATATATTAATGTGAATCTATCTTAATGTTCCTAATTAAAAATATATTGTGTTACCTTAATTAAAAATTAAAATATGGTAAACAATATTATTTTAATAATTTTATATGTTTGTGCCTAAATTTCTCTACTTGGTGACCAAGAAATTAAAAAATTTACCTTGAAAATTGCTAGAATTTTCAGCACAAACACCTAATTAGAAACAAGTGGTCAAATTTTAAGATCAAATTGTAGTAAGTTCTACGATCCAATGTTTGATTTTGATAAATATTACCATTTTCTTGAAGATCATGAACATCAAATTAACCAAGAACATGAAAAATTTCGGACACATCATAAAACCCTTAAAAAAATCGAAAATTTTAAATCTTTTTACTCTAAAATTTTCGGCCCAAAATTGAAAATTTCAAGAACACCAATTTATCAAAATCATGAACTCCTAACAAATGCTCTGATACCACTGTTAAAATAAGGGGAGTAATCACTACAGAAACTTAAACATGGTATGTGCTAGTAATATCGATTACGCGGCGGAAAGTTTACACAGACCTTAAGAGTAACTGTAGTCCAAGATCCTTGCTCGAGGAAGTTCGCGATCCTCCGCTCGGAACCCGTAGAAGTCCTTGTGAAAGAAGCCCAATGCGGTATAAGCTCCACAGCAAAGCCTCTGATAGATTCTTGGCACAGGGATAGATCTCTGGAGAGTTTGCTCGAAAGCAATTTGGCACACCTTCGGTGAAGTACTTGGTGCGGCCGAACCTATAGTGTGGGGAGAGGGTTTTTCTCTTTAAAACTTTCATGTGAGGGAATTATGATTGACCCTAAAATTTCCCTAACACCTTTTATTTATAGGAGGAGTAAAGTGGACAAAAGTCCACTTTACCCCACCATAAACTCTTGGCATGCCTATGTATTTGGGGAGGCCCAATTTTGGGTCTCCCATGTCAATTGGGATTAGGGTCTAGCCCATTTACCCTAATGTGACATGTACCCAAGTTCATTAGGTAAACTATACATATTATGGGCTACCAATTATGGCGCCCATCACCATATGCTTACATTTTTATAGAGAACAGCGAATTCCGATTCCATCATAGACATCGCGACACATGATTTCTTCTTGCTCGTCCATGAAATGGTGGCATCAGCAAGGAGAAACACTCCTGTGGTGGACTTACAATCGTCTAGATCGCCACCGTGGTCGGCGTCACTGAATCTGGTCAATTCTAACTTCTTGCCCTTATAGCACAATACGTAGTCGACAGTACCTCTCAGATATCGTATGATCCGCTTTACAGCTTTTAAATGTTGATAACCTGGGTCTGAGTGGAATCCTTCTACTAGGCCCACAGCGTAACAGATGTCCGACCAAGTACAAATCATGGCGTACATGAGACTCCCAACCATTCTTAAATACTCTGCACTCCTCATCTGTTCACGCTCTTGCTGGTTCTTTGGGCCGTTGCGCTTTGACAACGCGCACCCGAGTACTACCGGCGTTTCCACAGGTTTGGCATCCTGTAGGCTAAACCTTTTCAACAGTTTTTTGATGTAGGCTTCCTGAGATAGACATAACCTCTGGATGGCACGATCTCTAGTAATTTTAATACCCAAGATGTACGTAGCCTCTCCCATGTCTTTCATCTCAAATACAGATGCCAACCAGGACTTTGATTCATGTATAAAACACGCATCATTTGTGGCCATGAGTATGTCATCCACGTATAAAGTTAAGATGACGTACTTAGACCCGGAGGTCTTTGTATACACGCATGGATCCTCGTGGAGATTCACGAATCCGTTTCCAACGATTTCCTCGTGGAGCCTGCGGTACCATTACCGAGATGATTTTTTAAGACCGTAAATGGATATTTGGAGTTTACAAACTTTATGTTCGTTACCAGGAGTAATGAAACTCTCCGGTTGCTACATGTAGATCTCCTCCTCCAAGTTTCCATGGAGGAATGCGGTCTTAACATCCATTTGGTGCAGCTCTAAATCGAGGCTTGTGACCAAGACTAGGATTACCCTTATTGTGGTGTATCTCACAGTCGGTGAGTAAGTCTCATCAATGTCCACTCCGTGTAGCTGGGTGTATGCTTTCGCAACTAGTCGAACTTTGTATCGCTCGATATTTCCATCAGCAGTGAGTTTCAATTTCAGAACCACTTCGCCCCTATGGCCTTGTAGTTAGCAAGTAAATCAATTAAACACCACACAAAATTGGCTTTTATTGAGGCGATCTCTTCTTCAATTGCTTTCCTCATTCCTTCGCTTGAGGTCCATTCAACGCATGTTGAACCGTTACTGGTTCGTCAACAGAAGTTAGGGTGAATATTTCACCCTTCTCGATGGGATTCCTCTTGGGAGAAGTTCGATGCCTTTGACTTCGTCTAGGCTCGTTAAACCCATCTTGAGTCTGAACATTGCTCCCACTCGGAATAATGCTTTCTATCGGAGCATCACTCCCACTGGGAACAAGGGGAGTGCTGGAACCTTGACCTACAAGTTTTCTTGGACGACCTCTCGGCCTCGGAACCAAGTTTGTTAACCCACTCCTACTTGGAACGATGGGTAGTTGTGGCATTATTGGATTTTCATCCAGCGCTCCGGCAACGTGATTATCAGGTTTAACTTGATTCGCACCTGCAGCAACAGTGATTTGTGTAGTAGGATTGTGTCCTCCCACTACTATGAAAATGTCCCCATCCTCATTTACCATTTCATTCACTTGCGTTGCTGCCTCAAATATCCCACTCGAAGTAAGTGGGACCTGACTATCATCGTTATCCTGCTCCAATTCGATCAAGACTCCGTCTGTTATACCTCACCAAGCGTTGAAAATTCGTCCTCAAGGTGTGTAACGTCTCATGTTCAACCACGATACCATTACCAGAAACTAATTTAAACATGTATACTCTAAGAGTAGTCACCATACTCTCGGTCCAAATACTTGTTTAATGCGCATGTTAATGTCGCATGAAGATAAGAATTAACTCATTATCACTCCTTTTAGTTTTTATGGCGTCGTGTTTGACCGATTTTTTCGATGAAGTGTGTTATCAATGTGAATGTCTTGCCAAAATTTTCACTCAAGGAATTTAGTGGGAGAGTCATTTTACCGACATCATCCTTTTTATTGGCTAATTCATCCCAAATACTTGGTCATCTTTGAACTGTGCAATGGGCTTTCGCCTTATGCGTCAGTTTATACTTTACTAGTTCGTGGTAGCTTGTGAAGCTTACATCTATTTATCGTGTAAGCATTGAATGAATTATTCCCAAAAAGAGGGAGGCTAATGAAAAATTCAGCATTCATTTAAAACACTTCATCATTAAATTCGTACTTTGAAAACGATGTGTCTTGTTAGATATCTGTCCGATTCGGGTTCGTATTTACATTTCGGGACTCATAAAATATCCCAAAAACCCTTTTACAGGACATCTAAGTCTAAAAACGGTCCGGGATACGCGTAATTCCCGGGCCGTTGGACTTCCGGATTGCCCTAAGGCAATCCGGACGGTCCGGATTACCGTTTTTACCTCGTACGCTCACCCCGATTAAATTTCCAAGTGCGGGAAGTCAGTGCATACATAATTCGCCTTGATGACGGTATACGTCTTCCTTACATACCGACATCAGGTAATTCCAAACTGGGCATGATCCTTAGGTTCCCTATAAATAGGGGGCCTAGGTCTCCCATTTGGGTTAATTCCCTCACTTTTGGACTTGAAATGCTCTGACTTCTCTCTAAGGCTTTCTCTCTCTAAAAGTGTTAACTTGAGCATCGGAGTGGGCTCAACCAGCATCCCCCCCACGCTGGTTACTGCCCTTCGTGCAGGTCCCGAAGATCAAGAGTCCAAGGTTGAGGATCAAAGTCCCGCTCGGTGATTGTGTATTAAGGATTGCGGTGTTCCCGTCCTTATACATATATCTCGAGCCCGATCGTGAAGGAAGAAGCCTGTTCGTGAAAGAAAAAGCCCGAAACAACCCAAGTGGTGAAGTGAACCCAACATTTGGCGCCGTCTGAAGTGATTCGAACAAAAAGCCGTGCTGCAAGCCATGACAGGAAGACGACCAAAGAAAATAGGTGTAAGCAGGATGAAACCGACGAGAAGTCAACCAGGACCTTCTCACATGTCGGATGCAGAATCCACAGCTTCGTCCATTCTGTCCGCAAACGCCCCTCCTACACAGTTCATGCCAGAAGATCAGAACAACGTGCCTCCACAAGAGCAAGGAGCAAGGGTGGATCAAGAAATTTCATCAGGAATGCCAGCTGAGGCAGCACAGCAGCAGTAGCTAGGCAATGCAGCCAACATGCCTACAGTCACACCGGCAATGATGGCAGCATTTGAGGAACTTCTTGCTCTCAGGGAGATCTTAAAGAATCAAGGTTATGGTGCGCCTCCACCACCCACGCGTGATAATGAACAGGCTGCTCCAGCCAGAGAAGTGTCATATGAGGCCAATCAGCAGAAATCGCAACACCCAGGCGGGGTAGAAGGTTCTGAAGATGCCTATCAACAGACCAAGCGCGAACCAGCACGTTCACGCACTCCAAGCGTTGGCATGAAGCAACATGGAGTAAGATGGAAGCAGCCTCCTGTGAGCAATTCACAACGCCCACACAAGGAGGATAGCTCTAAAACAACAAGCCAGGCTGGCACAGGCAACGAGGGGTGGAGGAAGCCCACGTACGAAAACGACATCCCAATCACGGGACTCACGCCTAAGGCCTTAGAAGAAATGATTGAGAGGAAAATGAAGAAATCAAAGATGAAGGGAAAGCATGCCCTGGAAGAAAATGCATCGCACCCATTCTCGGATGAATTAGTGCACAGTCACGTTCCAGATGCCCTGTACAGAGTTGGCGGTGAAAAATATAGAGGGAAAGGAGACCCAATCGAGCATGTGCAGCAACATGAAGCGTCTCTGCTAGGACGAACGGACAACCCGCATCATGTTTCCATGACATTTGCTAACACTCTAGTCGGAACGGCCGCACATTGGTTCTTCTCGCTACCATGCGGAAGCGTCACGTCATGGGCATATCTAAAGGCAAAATTCATTCAAAGATACATGGGAGAGCGCACACTTCTTAAAGGGTTGAACGCGTTGAATGAAGTGACACAGCAGAACGACGAGTCATTAGCAGATTATTACATCCGCTTCAATCAAAACATCTCAGACATTCAAGGAAACATCACTGAGGGAGAAATCTTGTGCGCCTTCATTGCAAATTTAGGCCGAAGAGGACATGCTCTGGCTGAAAAGATGGCAAGGCGCCCAGCTGAGACGCTTGAAGAATTGGCAGCGAGAGTAAACGAATTTGTGGATCTGGACCGATTCAGAGAACAACATAAGGCGAAAGTTAGTGCAGCTCGTGCTAAGGAGAAGCAAGCAAAACCCCAGCAAGGCCCGCAGCAAGCGAGACAATTCCAGCCCCACAAGAGGCCATATCATCCCGAGTTCCAAAAACCAAAAGAAGTGAACCTGGCAGAGTGCGTTCCTTTGAATGCACCGCTTTCCATAATCCTGAAGAAGATGAAGGAAGATAATATGTGGAGGGAGCCAGCGAACTTCCGAAAGGGACCACTGGGAAAACAGGAAGATAAATGGTGTGAAAACCATGAGGTCTACGACCATGAAACAAACAGCTGCGTCAGCTTGCGGTTTCGCATAAACAACTTCATCCTTAAAGGGGAGCTCAAGAAATATTTCGACCAAGGCGATAAAAGACAAAAGAAGAACCATGCAGAGCAACCCGGAAAGGGAAACAAGGGAAAGGAGAAAGTCAACGAAAACCCACCACCGCCAAAGCGTGGTGTCATCAACGTAATCCATGGTGGTCCAGCAGGGTAGCGTTTCTAACGCTCGAGATGTCTATGCCTCACAGCTAAAAGTTCTGCCATAGTATGGGAAGAGACGACAACCGGAGAAGGAAGATATAATCATCCCGTTCTCAAACGCCGACAAGAAACACATAGTGTATCCCCATGATGATGCTTTGGTCATAACAATGGACATCAATGGTTTTGACGTGCAAAGGATTCTGGTAGATGGTGGGAGTGCTGCGGATCTACTGCATATAGAGGTGCTTAAAAAGATGGGAAAAAAGGAAGCTGATATCTCGCCGAGCACGTTTCCATTGGTAAGTTTCGCACGAGCGGCAACCTATCCACTGGGCATGATTACGCTTCCAGTTATCCTTGGAGACGGGTGGAAGGCATTGCATATAAATGTCACATTTGTGGTAGTAGACAACTTGGGGGCATATAACGGCATCCTGGGGAGAACAACGATCAACCCACATGACATTGTGCCATCTACAGCTCATCAGAAAATGAAGTTCCTAACTCCTCACGGAATTGGAGAAGTGCTAGGTGATCAGACTGCCGCACGAAAGTGCTATATTAGTGCCCTAAGGAAAATGAAACAAGTGTCAATCGCCATGATAGGAGTTGGTGCAAAGAGAAAGCTGTTCGCCTCGAACGACGATGAAAAAAGAAAGAAGGATAAGTTATCTCCAAGGTCCGAACTAGACAGGGTTCTTTGTCCACCTAAGAGGAGTGTGCTTGATGTTAAGCAGGGAGAAGAAGAATCCATCATGTCCTATTTCCAAAGGTTCGCTCAAAATGCAACTGCACTGAAAGCAAGCAAGAAGGACGTCATCAATGCATTTTTCCTGAACATGAATGCATCAAAATTTGGGCTATTTTGAAGAGAATTTGGTTGGCGCACAACCAAGACAATGGCATGCTTAAAAGACAAAATACAGACTGCGATCTCTTGTGAGGGTGAATTGGGATGGGACACACCTCTCAACACAGGTGGGGAAGCTCAAATTTCAAGGAAACCAGAAGGCTCAAGCACGGATTATGCCAACATCTTCACACCTTTGAACACAGAGGTGGAGGAGATATACGTCAAGCTTCTGGAAAACAAGCTTCCAAGACCACTTGAGTCCGAAACCGCCTTCTTAGGCAGGGATGTTGAAGAATGGTGCCAATATCACCAAACTTGGGGGCATAGTACCAATGGTTGTTTAACCTTGAGGATGGAGATTGAAGAATTTATCGCGCATGGAGCTCTGGGAAGCTATGTAGCAAACAAACGGCTGAGATATATCTAAGGGATATAGACTTTCCACTTTTAATCTATCTTTTTCGGTGCACCTTTAGGAATATAAGTGCAATTCATGCCTTTGTAATCAGTAGTATTTCGAAAGAAGCGGTCAGTAGACCCCTTTCCGCAAAGTCATTGTAAACGCGACAAATATCTAATGATGGTCAATTTACTTTCGTAGGTACATCTCTACATTATGCATTATACTCTGGATTACCATCAAGTAAAAAACAACGTGCATACTACTCATAATCATCACGCCACGCAACTTATAATTGGCGACTTCAGAAGGTGCATCTTCAACAAATTCAAAAGCAATATTATGCAATATTCCAAAAAGTGACATGGTGCAATATCCTTCTCAAAAGGACAATACTCATGATCACATCTATAAAAAATAACATTGCGACATCCTTTCCAAGAGTGCAAACCTCATATTTACTTCTAAAAATGACATGTTGTGAAGTCTTTCGGGCAAATTCTCATGTTCATAAGCCATTCCCTGAATTAAAACAGGATGCGGCAAATGCAATGATGGGACTGATCACCCCACTGTGGTGGGAATCCTCTTAATAGACGACAACCCCACATACTCAAAGTATGCATACTCTCTTAAGAGTTCATACACCATGAAGACTCAAGCCCGAAAAGGGATAACTTCATGTTATACGCTTTTGAAAGCAAATCTTATACAAAACTCATCAAATTTACAAGTCGAGTCTTGTATAACGTTATCTTGCTCTTTAGCATTTAACGCAACAACAGCAAAATAAACAAGAGGAATCTTGTAACAACGTCGCCTTAGAGTGGAACTAAAAAACGGTATAAACATAAGTCTTGCTTCGTCAAGATGACATTGCTACATGTCAAGTGCCAGTGCCAAGTGCCAAGTGCCCGCGCCAAGTACATTACTAATTACAAGCACCCGGCATACACATCTTGCCATACCTTGGATTCTAACCAAGAAGGGCACTCATACGAACATCATGTTCATCACCTAAGGATACCTATCCTATCTTCCAAGTCCGAAGCATACGGACAACATGGATACTCAAGGTATGAAATATTACTAACAAGGTATCACATGATTTTTATTGAAAAACAGGTCCAAAGAACGAAGTTCCATAAAAAGCAAAAACATAAAAAAAGATTTGGGCAAAAGCCTCAAACATATCATCACCTCCAAAGGACTAAGACAACATGTCCAGAAAATCAACACCAAGTTCAACATCAGCATTGTCGTATCCAAAGGTCAAGGCAATAGAAGCCGCTTCAGCTGCCTTACGTTGCAAAGCCGCAACATGGCCAACAGCAAAAGAAGAGTAAGGACCCAACTTGTCGAACGGAAACCCGGGGGCAAGTGCATGTACTCTGCCAATGTAATCTTTGGCAAACTCATCAACCAAGGGTGCAAGATCCGCTTTAGCAGCAGCAAGGACAGCGGCAAAATAAGGATACTCAGCCAGTCCCTTCTCAACACCCGCTCTGTGTGCCTCGTCGCGAACGGAAGCAAGTAAGGTATCATGAACACTGTTGTTCTCCGCAATTTGCTGCTTGATAGCAGCAATCTCGGCCTCAAGTTGCTCAGCATGGACACGGCGAACAGCAATACGCGCATCAATATCGGCAACCTTGGAGTTCAAATTCTGCACTTCTTCTTCGGACTGTGCAAGCTCGCGGGAAACTGTACTGCACTTTTTGATAGCAGCCTTCCTCTCACTTACAAGCTCCAACACGAAGGAAGACATGTTCATCATCCTTGAAATAGCCTAAGTGTAACAAACAAGGCAATCATGTTCAACAACAACAACAAAACATACGTGAATATCAGGAAGGCAAAGAGTTAAAGTAAAATCTACCGGCGCAAATTCAGCCAGGCCGCTCTCAACGTATGCCTGTGCCTCCTCATCAGTAGACGGTTTGACATCATGATCGCCGGGAAGAACACATCTTTGAAGCACACGCACACCAACTCCTGGAGTGCTAAGTTTGGAATCCTTTGCTAAATGAAGACTTCCAGCGGAGAAAGGTGACCGGTTTTCTCCGGAAACGTCAATCCCGTCAGAAAGGATCAAATCATCAGACTTAATACGTGGCAACGCTACAATAAGAACAAAGTAAAACAAAGAAGACATTAGCAAAATATACTAAGTATAAGGAATATGTCAAGTAGAACAATGCATACCTCGGCGAGAAGGGCGCTCCTCCTCGGGACGGTCCCTCGACCGGGCGGCAGAAGGCGCTATCGTGCGACTCTCAACTCTCTTCCCTTTATCACAAGAAGGAGCTGGAACAGCCGCACTCGGTTTAGAACGCTTCGAGTCACTCGAGGGACACACCCCCGCGGAAAATCTCTTGGGAGGAACACTAATGGCAGGTACCGCAACAACCCGCTCAGTCACATGCACGGAGTTACCTAAAGGAACAAAGACAACGTGGATATAACAAAACTTGAAAAAATCAGTAAGTCAAGAGTAAAGTACAAGAAGACGCCTCACTTTTCGGTCCCTTGCCACGATCATGTCTAAAGCCTTCAGGAATAGTGGGGGCAACATTACGAGCACGACGCCCAACAAGCAGGTTGTCACGAGTATTAGCTGTCTGCAAAGACGAGCTTTTTCCATCAAAACAACCTACATTGCAACATAATACAGGTTAAAAAAGATATCAACATACCAAATCTTCAAAAGGAAGTATATGAATCCCAGCATCAATCAAATCCTGATCTGAAGCACGCAATAGACAACGATAACGGCGCTCTTGTTGACATCGAAAGATGATCTTCACCGCGTCCCTATCATCCAAGGAAAGGTAAAAAAAAAAAAAAGGAGCCGGATCAGCCTTCTCCACGCTCTCAACATCCCAAATAGTCCCGACATCGCATACGAAGAAGTAGTGGTGTCGCCAATGGGAACCAGAATGATCAGCGGGGACGGCTAGACGTTGTTTGTGATCCCACTCAGCATCCCCATTACCAAGCTTCTCGAAGCCCTTATCTTGCAAATTCGGCCAACGCATCTTCATCCCACATAACCCCGTGGCTTCTGGACACATCAGTTGATAGAAGCATCGGAAAAGAGTGGTAGAATAGTGCCAAGATTGCTTATGGAACAAAACTTGAAAGTAGCTCCATACACGAAGGCCAGCAGGAGAAAGTCTCAAGGGTGATATCCGGTAATAGCAACAAAGATTCACCAAGTCATGACAATAGGGAAAGCGCACACCTTCCTTAATCTGCAAGGTATAAATTGCGGATAGATCACTTGGAGGAATAGTAACTTGCCCTTTCTTGGAGTCCGGAAGCACGTCATAAGGAAGAATAGCCTCCAAAGCAGAATCAAGTCCACAACAAGTCGCGTATAGCTCAAATATGTCTTCGTCAATATAATTGAAAAAATAACTCACATCCCTCGTCGTATCCTTAAGAGACTCAACTGTGTTGATACCCGGCTCGTCACCAACATCAGGACATAATGTTACTCGCGGAACGGGGATAGAAGACTTACTCATGATAACCATAGCAAGAAGACTAACTCTGAAAAGAAGACTGCGTAACTCGGAATCCTGAAAATTACAAGAAACAAGTTAATCAGTGTGCAAGCTCCATGTACGTACATACATGTCGACAAGGATGCATGTCGACGAGTGGAACATATTTTCTAAGTGTTTTCATGTACGTACATACATGTCAACAAGAGGAAAATATTGTCTAAGTGTTTCCATGTACGTACATACATGTCGACAATGATGCATGTCGACAAGTGAAAAATATTTTCTAAGTGTTTACATGTACGTACATACATGTCGACAAGGATGCATGTCGACGAGTGGAAAATATTTTCTAAGTGTTTTCATGTACGTACATACATGTCAACAAGAGGAAAATATTTTTTAAGTGTTTCCATGTACGTACATACATGTCTACAAGGATGCATGTCGACAAGTGAAAAATATTTTCTAAAGTGTTTACATGTACGTACATACATGTTGAAAAGGATGCATGTCGACAAGTGAAAAATATTTTATAAGTGTTTACATGTACGTACATACATGTCGACAAGGATGCATGTCGACGAGTGTAAAATATTTTCTAAGTGTTTTCATGTACGTAAATACATGTTAACAAGAGGAAAATATTTTCTAAGTGTTTCCATGTACGTACATACATGTCGACAAGGATGCATGTCGACGAGTGGAAAATATTTTCTAAGTGTTTTCATGTACGTACATACATGTCAACAAGAGGAAAAAAAAATTTAAGTGTTTTCTTGTACGTACATACATGTCGACAAGGATGCATGTCGACAAGTGAAAAATATTTTCTAAGTGTTTACATGTACGTACATACATGTCGACAAGGATGCATGTCGACGAGTGGAAAATATTTTCTAAGTGTTTCCATGTACGTACGTACATGCCGACAAGGGTGGATTGCATACATCAATTAGCTACTATCGACTTCTACACAATGCCTCTTGAATATTCCTACGACGCTTATCGGTAAAGCTCATGCGACAATATCTATGCTATCATTACCAACATACAACCATGGACGGCCATGTACGTACGACTACCGATCATCAATATCGAGAATGCTAGAACAACAACTAAAGCATGGGAAAACATGTCCACAATGGACGCTATGCGTAAGGGAAGTACAGCGATTCATTTACACTTTTCTAAAAATTTCAGCACTTAGGAAAATTTGGGCCGATTTGGGGCTAAGTATTCTAATGCATTTCATCAAACGCCTTGTATGCATGATAAGATGACTAGGTACATGATGATTTCAAGTCTAAATCAAGGCCAAACGAAGTCACGAAAGGTCTAGCCATATACGAAATTAGACTCGTCGACACGAAACAAGTCTTAATTGCTACTCGCCCTCACCCGAAGATCTACGCGCAGCCGCCGTCCGCACGCGCCGCCATCACCGCCCTCACGCGCCGCTGCCAATTGCCTCACGCGCCGTCCCCCTTTGCTTCACGCGCCGTCTCGATTCCCTCCTTGCCCGGATTCGATCTTGGTCGATGTCAAATATGTTGAGATTACTCCAAATTCACACCTCCATGAATTCCCTCTTCTTCAAGAATGGAGAGCTTCTTGAGGATTTATCTATTAAGGATGTAAGATAATGGGTATTCTCTCTCCTAATTCTCATTAATAGTGCCTACACCATGTGCTAAGGATTAAACTAATATTTATTTTCATACTTGCATCTCTCCTATGTTTGTCTTAAATACATGCTCTCTAGTATTACATAGCGCGCTTCGTAGATCGTCATGCATGATTATTACCTTTATACATACATAATACAAATTCATGATAGTCGCGTGATTATTTTTATAAATCTAAGTATGAATTACATGCTTACATCCTTTTTCATATTTACATCATGTTTCATGATTACATACATGTTCTCCAATTTCATATTACTCTAAGTGTTTTGCTTATTACATGATTACGTTATTCATCTACTACGCTATCATCATTTACATATTGACAACGCGTTACATGCTTATTTCATACACCATGATATTATCATAATACATATCATTGTACGCATATTGTCCGCTACGCTAACCTTGTAAACAGATTGCGTACGTACGACGGAAAATTAAAAGTTGGTCAAATTTAAGATCTCAACATTCGAATTGACAAACATGCCACCCCCGAGGTCAATACCGAACCTAAATTGGACGAATATCTTATATTTGAAAAGAGTCAAATACAGGTTTTGAACCACTACTTGACTCTGGGGCAATTGTTAGATATCTGTCCAATTCGGGTTCGTATTTACATTTCGGGACTCATAAAATATCCCAAAAACCCTTTTACAGGACACCTAAGTCTAAAAACGGTCCGGGATACGCGTAATTCCCGGGCCGTTGGACTTCCGGATTACCGTTTTTACCTCGTACGCTCACCCTGATTAAATTGCCAAGTGCGGGAAGTCGGTGCATACATAGTTTGCCTTGATGACGGTATACGTCTTCCTTACATACCGACATCAAGTAATTCCAAACTGGGCATGATCCTTAGGTTCCCTATAAATAGGGGGCCTAGGTCTCCCATTTGGGATAATTCCCTCACTATTGGACTTGAAATGCTCTGACTTCTCTCTAAGGCTTTCTCTCTCTAAAAGTGTTACCTTGAGCGTCGGAGTGGGCCCAACCAGCATCCCCCCCCCCCCCCACGCTGGTTACTGCCCTTCGTGCAGGTCCCGAAGATCAAGAGTCCAAGGTTGAGGATCAAAGTCCCGCTCGGTGATTGTGTATTAAGGATTGCGGCGTTCCCATCCTTATACATATATCTTAAGCCCGATCGTGAAGGAAGAAGCCCGTTCGTGAAAGAAAAAGCCCGAAACAACCCAAGTGGTGAAGTGAACCCAACATGTCCCATCTTTCGAGGTACACGTGCTTGTAGCGCCTATTCCAGGTACTATCCCATGGTTTAAATCGTTTTATTTCCAATATTCAATTTAATTTAGTCTAATCGGTGTCAAACATGTTCATCATTAGAGAATATATCATATAATGGAGTACTAACAAATAAGAAAGAAATAAATCGGTCCGCCCTTAGAACTACGCAATCGATGGATATTAATGGTATTTCGATGTTCCGCGATATTTAGATGAATGAGTGTGAGTATTCATGTTTCATCCGACCATCTTGGTGGATATTTTGGTTTTAACTTCGTTTCGGATCGATCCCGTTTTATAGGGTCGATTAATCTCGACAAGTAGATCTCATTTCAAATAGAATGGAAACTACTTTATTCAATAAATCCGAATCTTAATCAACCAAAATTCAAACATTAAGCAAACAAATAAGAGAATCAACGACAATGGGTTTGTTCAAAGATTTTCGACAAAGCTGTAAGAGATAAAGGTAAAGCTGCAAGGAGAACTGCTGCCAACTCGACCAACGATCCTGAAAGAAATATTCACAAGTGAATTTCATCAAGAGACATTAGTCATATAAAACTTTAATGGCTTTATATATGTGGCTAACAAGGTGTACTTGTTAGGGAACTAATCACAGTGTTTGTGCACTGGATCTCATTTAGGGACCGATTTGATCTCGTTCCCTCTGCTAATTCCCTCGATCTCTTGCGGTGGTGCACAGAGGAAACTTTCGGCTCCTTTTGGTTGCTTTCGGAAAATAATAACATGGTAAACCTAGTCGGTTCGGTTAAGTAACCCAATTATTTGTCGTCAGCAAACCATAATAACGGGTATCTCTGTGCTATATTGAGTACTTTCTTCCAATTGGATCTTTAGTCCTGAAGATCCAACGTTGTTTTTACGCCAGCATCTTGGGAAAGTAGGGCAACATACTCTAACAATACTTTTCTGGCTTCGGCTGCCCTCCCTTTACCGTAACAGAGTTTAAGGGCAGCTCAAAGCTGAAGAGCACTATAGTTGAGTTTGAAGTCCTCTGCAACCTCTTTGTCTAGGGCTGCCAATATCACCTTACAATCTCTCCGATCCTTAAGGCCTCTAATCCCCTGACAGGTTTTGAGATTGCCATATTCATCCACCAATGTCCTTCCCATTTCAGCATCAATACATTCGTGTGTATTTTCTACTATGAGAAGTTCCCTTACATGTTCACTCCATGCATCATAATATATACCATCCAGATTTCAAGGTTCATAGAAGCGTACTGACCCAACCATTGATACTAACACATTGATAATCATGCATAATCAGGGAGATAATAACATTTTGAGAAAGAATTGCATACATCGGATATCTATTAAGATGGAATACGACAAATAATGATTCCTCATGCTAGCAAATATAATTCTACTTTCCAAGTAAACTATCACATGAAGCTACATCCTCAACATTCAGGCATACGTGTCATACATGAACACTTCCACATCAATCATGCATATTGGACGACTAGGTTTTGTTTTTAAAACATTAAAAATATTAGGGGCTGATTTGCAATTCATGCTTAGAATTAATCATGCGTGTTTCTAGACATGAATCCTAGGCAATCACAACCATTACAGCATGTCTGTCCTAATGCGCAAACCATATATTTAACCAGGGCTCAACCCTCAACATCCAGCTAGCTTGGCATAGTCAAGACAACAGTTCTAAAAAATATATGCGACGAAATGTAAACAATTGGAATTCAGCCCTCTAATTAATCCAGTCCCTAAATCACGCATTTCCGAGATCCATCCCCATAATCGAAACTAGGTAATAAGGTTTAATAAAAAACATAAAAGTTTTAAACCTTCGAGCACTGTGTAGACTACATAAAGTTAAAAAACATTTTGATTTTAAAACTTGACCATCTTATTTTATTAATTGACTTGAATTTGATTTTGAAAAATCCGGTTCGGTTCAGTCAATTTCGGTCCAGTAAATCCGATTCGGTCCGGTTTAATTTTTTAAAAAAATATGGTTCGGTCCGAACCGGTCCAATAAAATAGGGTTCGGTTTAACACACAAAAACTGGTTCGGTTAGGTTCACTTAGTTACCCCGGTTCGACCCAACCCGGCTAGGTCGCCCCGATTAAGAAAATCCAGTTTGGTTTTATTTTTATCCAGTTTAGCAAATTGGACCGGCCCATTAATCACTTAGGGTTGGGCCGAAATAATCTTTTGGGCTAAGTAGGGTTTTAAAGTCCACTAAAAACTTAACTTAGCCTCCAAGAATTATTAACTATATAAAATAATTTCCAATATTGCATATATATATATATATATATATATATATATATATATATATATATATATATATATATATTTATTGTCAAGATTCTATCTATAAGATGTAAATCAATCAACAATATATATACACATATATAAATTTCGGTCCAACTATATATATATCTATATATCTGTTTATTGTCAATATCTTTAATAGGGAAACAAATATACTAACAATATATTTTCTTAATCTTTTAGGTAACTAAATCTATCAATAATATCTCAGTCCCTTTAAATTAGCTAGATATATTTATAGTTATATATATTTCCATATATTTAATGTCAACCTATCATTATGTTTCCAATTATAGATATCTTGTTACCTCTAATTAAAATTAAAATATGGTAAACAATTATCTAGCCCTATTTCGGTCGAAACTTTTAACTTGGGGCCTAAGAAAATGAAAATTTCGGCACGTCCACTTAAAAATGTCGAAAATTTTAAAAAGTCACATCTTTAAATTTTCGGCCAGAAATTTAAATTTTCAAGAACATCAATTTATCAAAATCAAGAACTTCTAACAGAGGCTCTGATACCACTGTTGGAATACAAGGCAGATTACTACGAAAACATAAACAAGGTACATGCTTGTAATCAGAATTACACAACGGAAGATATGCACATACCTTATCCCTTTCCGTAGTCCCCAAGGATCCTAATGAGGGAGTTCACGACCCACCGGACGGAACCCGTAGAAGTTCTTGTTAAGGAAGTCCTACGCGGTATTGTCTCCACAGTAAAGCCTCTGATCGATTCTTGGCAGGGACGGATATCCGGAGTGATTTTCTCCAAGCAAATTGGCACACCCTTAGTGGTGCAATATGGTTCGGCCGAAACTGTGTTCTAGGGGGGAGGGTTTTCTCTCAAATCACCACTTAGGAGGAATTGTGAATTACCCCAAATAAAACCCTAACACCCTTTATTTATAGGAGGAGCAAAGTGGACAAAAGTCCACTTTTCCCCTACATACAATTTCGGCCCGCCGTGTATAAGGGAGGCCCAATATTTTGGGTCTCTCATGTCAATTGGGATTTGGCTCAAGCCCAATATCCCTAATGTGACATTTACCCAATTTCTTAGGTAACGTATACATATTAATGAGCTACCAATTACGGCGCCCAGTCACCATATGCTATCAGCTATGTCAAGCTAGCTGGATATTGTATGCTTGGGGCAGAGCTTTGTTGTCAATTAATGAGTTGTGCACTAGGAGAGACATGGTTTGCTGAGTGATCTTGATAGTATTCATGTCTAGATGTAAGCATGATTTTGAAAACATGAATTGCAAGTCAACCCCAAATATTTTAAAATGATATTCAGTCGCAAAATATGCATATTTGACGTGGAATGACTACGCATGATGCGTATGCATGATAGTTTCAGGATATGACTTCATGCGATAATTTGCTAGTGAAGTAGAATTATGTATGCTTGCATGAGAAATCCTTGAAACATTTTAAAAAGGGCCTTGGGAAAGCATAGATTGGGTGTATGTAAAAACACCCCGTTCCGATTAAAATAGCGATTAAATCGTTTTTTCAAAGACACTGATCTATTAGAAATGAGACGTCAGCAGTGTGAACTTTTTACACGGCCCCCTTCTATTGGTTTACTGGTGGTCGGTTAGGCTAGATGACTGATGAATCATTGTATGTCGCTTCCTATCTCATAGGCATCCGATGTAAGCTATTCTTTTCAAAATGTTTTAAATTGTCACCTTGATTGTTGCAATTGTTTGTAAATGTGTTAGTTTCAAATAACATCGATGGATTCATCTAGTGCCAAAGAGCTTTTGGATGAGAAGAACTATGACTCGTCGTGAAAACACATCAAAGTCATGCTAGATGATAATGGATTGATTGAATACATTGAGCTATCCCGATGCAGGCCTGACCAAAGGGCTAGCATACTCTCACTTCAACTGGGAGCGGGATGACAAAAGAACAAGATAAATTTTCTATTTGAAATGTCCAAGGACATTAATGATCAGTACAAGGATATTTGGTAACAAAGGATATCTGGGATGCTTTATTAATGAAATATTAAAACTGCATTTGAGCTCAGCTGCACCCACTGATAGCATCTTTGGATGAAAGTCTAAAGAGCGATAGCATAAGTGTACTTGAGAATGTATACCACCTCCTCAACATGGTTAAACCTCTTGAGGCTGAAGGTCAGCTGGCAGAATGGGATAAAATTCTTGCCATAATCGGGGTTGTCCCGAAGTCTTGAAGAGCAACCAGGACTCTACTAACAGTTAGTATTTCTCCTCTAGACCTTGCGCCGGTCCGGAAATCAATTGAGATGGAAGAAACTCAATTAGCAATTGCTGTGCCTGTGGCTAAATTGGCAGGATCATTTGCTAGACAAAAAAGGAAGTTGAAGAACAGGAGTAAGAAATAACAGGTTGTTGACCGTAAAACATCAACAAGGCAATCTCCCTGTAAAATCGGAGAAAGCTGGTAAGAACTCTAGTCCTCGCCATTCAGTTTAGGGCGGAAGTTCTAGCAACCCGCATACCAAGGTATGCAACATTGGATATGTTATTGCAACTTTCGTTTGTTCTAGTGTCATGTTAGGAAATTCAAATCCTTCATGGATTCTTGAGTCAGGTGCAACAGGCCACATTACCAATGATAGAGGGTTATTTGCCATGTTCAGGCGTATGCCGAAGGGTTCGAAATGGATATATGTAGGCGACAACTAACAAGTTGAAGTCGAGGGAATAGGGAACTGCAAGTTACCCATACGCAACGACTGGACCTTACTTCTGGAAAATGTCCTCTTTGCACCAAGAATTTGTAGAAATGTTGTTTCTGTTACTTCTCTTATGAATATTGGTTTCGATTTATCATTTGAGAACTTATTGTTTAAGATCAATGAAGGCAAGACCTTTTATGGATATGCAAATTCTTCTGATGGACTCATTGTTATGGATTTAAGTGAAAGCGAGAATTCGAACCATTATGTTTTCAATATCATCTAGGGAAACATAGACTGATGCGGCCGGATGGCATGCCCGGTTGGGAAATACAGGCTATGACAGAGTTCAGATACTAGCCCAGAAAGGGATTTTTCCTAGGGCAATTCATGTGGTAAAAACCACTTGTGAGGACTGTCTAGCTGGAAGGTCCACCTGCAAACCATTTGGCGACGCACTTCGAGCCGAATATCCTTTGCATTTAGTACATTCCAACATATGTGGACCCATGTCACCGCTAGTGGTGGTAAACGTTACTTCGTAACTTTCATTGATGACTTTATCCATTACGGGTTCACTCATCTGATTACTTGTAAATCCGAGGTCATTGTGTGCTTTAAAAGCTATCTTAATCTCATGGAGACTCAGCTGGAGCGTAAGGGGAAAACCTTACAAAATGAAAGAGGAGGTGAGCACCTCTCAAATGAGTTTAATAAGTTATGCAATGAAAGGGCTATTTTCCGTCAAATGACGATCTCTTATACTCCACATTAGAACAGTGTGGCGGAGCGACGTAATCGTACACTCTTGGACATAGTAAGAACCATGATGTCGTAAGCTCTACTTCCGATCTCCTTTTGGGTTGATGCATTGTTGACTACTACTCGTGTAGTAAACCCTGTACCTAAAAAATTGGTGGATGATGGGTCCGACTACAGCCGTCAGGCCCTTTAACGGCGAGGAAACGGCAAACAGGCCCACCAGGCCCAGAGTAATGGTCAAGATGACCTAGGAGGAGGGTCCCGATGAAGGGAGTCCCGACGAAGCAAGGTCCCGACAGAGTCGGTCCCGACAGTGGAGCTGGAAGCTCCCGATGAGAAGCCTTTAAGTAGGCCCCGATGATGAATCCCTGAGAATGATTGGCCCTGTCACGATGACGAGGGGCCCCGAGCGGTGACACAACGAGATAACTCTGGAGTCCCCGACGAGAGTCGGGACTCGTTATCAGAGGAAAAAGCCAAGATATGCGGGGCGTGGCCGAGATACGCGGAACGTGGTTAAGATACACGGAGCGTGGCCGAGATACGCGGGGCATGGCTAAGATACGCGAGATCACGTACGAGATATACGGGATACGGGCTAACCACCCCTAACGGTTCGTCAGGTACCTGAGGCATCTCTTTGCCTATAAAAGGGCAGGAGGTCACCTCAGATCATTTACGTTGAGTTGAATACACTTTGATATCTGTTACTTGCCTGTCAGACGAAGTACTCATTTAAGCATCGGAGAGGGATTCTGGGTCACCGCCCGGTCTATCCCCTCTTGCAGGATTGCGTGGAGCAAAGGAGCTAGGATTGCCGTCAAGATCCGTACCGGAGTTCCACCGTGATCCAACATTGGCGCCGTCTGTGGGAATCAAACAAAAAGCTGATATGCCTTCTACTCGATCGATGGCGGCTGGCAAGAACAGAAGGGGACAATCCGGTGGTTCCCGTCACCCTGCTGCAACGAATCTGAATTCAGTACCAGAACAAGAGGAAAACCAGAACCACCCTCCGGCTGAGCTCTCCCAGACAGGAGGGCACAATGGATCGCATCCCGAAGATGTTGCCCCTCAGCACCAGGACAACAGGGGGCAGGAGGCTCCCCCAGCTGCAGATTTGACGAAGGCCGTGGCAGAGGCCATGCCCATGTTTCTGGCGGCTGTAGAGGCTCTCTTGGATCGAAGAGAGGCTGCGAGGAGGCAGGAGGAGATGCCCCCGTTGGAGGAAGCGACCCTGCCGACAGAGGGTCGGAACGCACAGGAAGCCCCGCCCCGAGGCCAGGACAGAGGCAGGGCAACTGGTCAGCCGGAAAGGTTCGTGGTTGATGGGCCAGGACCAATACAGCACAGGACCATTCCCCTGAATGGTCCCATCACTCCCGACCAGGTGGTAAAGATCGTGAACATCTGTATGGGAGAACAGAAGCCGCTGGTGTCGGAAGTGAGGGATCGATCCACTCATCCCTTCGTCCCCCGACTCATTGACACCCTAGCCCCGCCTGGGCTAGGCATCCCCACGATAAAGGAGTATGATGGCGAAGGAGATCCAGTTCGCCACGTCCAGAAGCACCTTATGGCGTGTCTGGGAAGAGCCCCAAGTGAAGACATAGTGTGTACGTTGTTCCCGAACACACTGGGAGAAAGGGCCCTGACTTGGTTGTTTAGTCTGCCCCCAGGCTGCATCACTTGCTGGGCAGACATGCACGACCGATTCATTCAACAGTACCAGGGTCGGAGGCGTTTATTGAAGAGCGTGAGGTCCTTGACCCAGGTGGTGCAGAGGCCCGACGAATCGCTGGCTCATTATTACCAGCGGTACACAGCCAGCGTAGCAGAGATAGATGAAGAAATCTCGGATGGCGAAACCATCCGCACCTTCATTCGGAACCTGACAGCCCCCTATGGCTCCGACTTGATGCACAGCGTGGCTGAGAAGGCTGTGTGGAATATGGAGGCATTGCAGAAGAGGGTGAAGCGGCAGATCGATGTCCAGGAGTCAAAGATAGCCGCGGGAGAACTAGAACCCCCAAAGTCAAACAAGGGGAAGCAGTCGAGTAAACCTTTCGACGATCGTAAGTCAAAGGGTAAACCCGACAGTGGCAAGAATCGAGGTCGTCCGGATCGAAGGGACGACAGACGTTCTTCGAGGAAGGATAAGCGGGAGGATTTTGACATTCCTCTCAACTGCTCCATGGCGGAAGTGCTGACAGTCATGGAGCGACAAGGTATCTCCAGGTACCCCCCGAAGAAAGATGGAGAATTCCTGGGGTCCCGCACAGATCGCTACTGTCGATTTCACCGCGCAAATGGCCACGACACCAATCACTGTCGGGAGCTGAAGAAGGAGATTGAAAAGCTAATCCAGAAGGGAAAGCTCAAGGAGTTCGTTGGGGACAAACGATGCCGGTCCCGCTCTCGGTCCCGCTCTCGGTCCCGCTCTCGGTCCCGATCACGGTCCCGTTTCCGATCCCGCGATCGGTCCCCGAAAAAGAAGAGAACTGATCCAGAGTCATCCGGTGCTCGCAAAGAGAGACGAGTCATCAACTTGATTCATGGAGGATTTGCTGCTGGAGGTGATACCTCATCCGCCCGAGAGGTCTACGCCTCTAGGATCCCTACGGCAGTGGTGTTGGGTAAGAGGTCCCGATCCTGGACCTTGAAAGAAGAGATGGTGATCTCCTTCTCGTCGGAGGACCTCATAGGCGTAGAGACTCCACATGACGATGCCTTGGTGGTAACCTTGGATGTAGACGGGTTCGAAATGAAGAGAATTCTAATCGACGGGGGGAGCTCCTCCGACATCCTATTCATGGACGCGCTGGAGGCTATGGGGAAGACGAAGAAAGATCTAAAGGAGGCAAACTTCCCGATGGTCGGGTTCTCTGGCTCAACCTCCTACCCGCTATGAGTAATCACCTTACCAGTGGAGTTTGGTAGCGGGTGGAAATCAGAAAGGAGGAACGTGGAGTTTGTCGTGGTTGATTCCGCGGGGACCTACAATGCAATTATCGGGAGAACCACCATTAATCCTCTGATGGCGGTTGCCTCGACTGTACACCAGAAAATGAAGTTCCCGACCGACCACGGAGTCGGGGAGGTCAAAGGCGACCAGGTGGCGTCCCGAAAATGCTATGTCAATGCTACCCGGAGGAGGAGGCGAGAGGCTATGACTGTCCTCCAGACAGACACAGATCCCAGAGAAGAGTTTGGGCGTCCCGCCCCCGTAGAAGATCTGAAAGAAGTCGAGATCGATGGACCCCAGAGGAAGGTGAAAATCGGGTCTGCTCTAACTGAGGAGACAGCCCAAAAATTGGTGGAGCTGCTGAAAGAGTTCAAAGAGCTGTTTGCCTGGTCCCCCAGCGATATGCCAGGAATCAGCCCCGACGTGATCGTGCACGAGCTGAAGATAGACCCCGCGATCAAGCCTATCACGCAGAAAAGGCGTCCGATGGGCACGGATAAGAAGATCGCGATCCAACAGGAGGTTTGCAGGTTGCTCGATGCTGGTTTCATTAAGGAGCTCCAATTCCAGACTTGGGTTGCCAACCCAGTACTGGTGAAGAAGACTAACGGGAAGTGGCGAATGTGCGTGGACTTCCGCGACTTGAACAAGGCTTGTCCAAAGGATTGCTATCCACTCCCGAGGATTGACCAGCTGGTGGATGCTACATCGGGACATGAGCTGTTAAGTTTCATGGATGCATATTCAGGCTACAACCAGATCAAGATGGCCAAAGAAGACGCCCCCCACACAGCGTTCTATGCAGACAGCGACATCTATCACTACGATGTCATGCCTTTCGGGTTGATCAATGCCGGGGCAACCTACCAGCGGATGATGAATAAGCTGTTTGGAGATATGCTGGGAGAAACCATGGAAGCCTACGTGGATGATATGCTGGTGAAGTCCCGACAAGCCGAGGATCACTTGCACAACCTGACCATGGCATTTGAGCGGATGAGGCTCCATCAAGTTCGTCTGAACCCGACGAAATGCGCCTTCGGAGTCCACTCAGGGAAATTTTTGGGCTTCATGGTAAGCCAAAGAGGAATTGAAGTGAACCCTGAGAAGCTGAGGGCAATCGAGGAGATGAAGTCTCCGATAAACCATCGGGAGGTGCAAGTACTGAATGGCCGACTAGCTGCAATGAACCGCTTCCTGTCCAAAGCCAGCGACCGATCAATGCCGTTTTTTGAAGTCTTGAGGGCCAACAAAAAATTCGAATGGACCGCCAAATGTGAAGAGGCATTCCAAGCACTAAAGCAGCACCTTCGCACACTCCCGCCGCTGGCAAAACCGGTTCCAGGCGAGCCGCTCTTCCTTTATTTGGCTGTTTCTGAATTTGCCATTAGATCTGTGTTAGTAAAGGTTGTCGAGGGTAATCAAGTCCCCGTCTATTATGCAAGCAAGGCATTTGCCAAATCTGAATTGAACTATCCCACCGTTGAAAAGTACCTCTTTGCGTTGATATTACTGCTCAGAAGCTAAGGCCATATTTCCACGCACACGAGATCACTGTACTAACGAACCAGCCTTTGAAGCATTTTTTGAACCGACCGGATGCGTCGGGGAGATTGGTGAAATGGGCAGTAGAGCTCAGTGAGTTTCGAATACACTTTGCTCCAAGAACGGCCATCAAGGGCCAGGCATTGGCGGACTTTATAGCAGAATCTACAGCCCCCGATCTAGAAGAAACGGGCCCTGTAGAGGGGGCAACCATGGAGGTCCCGACAGAAGAACAACCAGAGAGGGCAGAGCAATCAGAACAGCCAAACAAAGAAAATACATGGGAGATGTACACGGACGGCTCTGCGAGTTCAGACGGGTCAGGAGCGGGCTTTTTGTTGATACCACCAGGTGAAGGTGAACCTCTCCGATACGCCTTGGCTTTAACATTCAAGGCCACAAACAACGAAGCGGAGTATGAAGCTCTTATCACGGGCCTGAAAATTGCTAAAGGCACGGGAATCGATCACTTGAGAGTAAAGTGCGACGCAGCGTTAATCGTGAACCAAATTCAAGGGCGATACGAAGCAAGGAGTTTGATAATGAAGAAGTATCTGCGAGAGGTACAAGCCCTGAGAGAGAGCTTCAAAAGCTTCGATATCGAGGCTATTCCGAGGGAGGAGAACGTAGAGGCAGACGCCTCGAGCAAATTTGCCCTGGGGGCACCCTTAGAAGAAAGTCGGAAGGTGCACTTCCTGGAGAAGGTGATCTTATCAAACATCGACCCCACGCAGGTGTGCATCGTTGAAGCAAAATCGGAGGAGGAGCCCACTTGGATGACCCCGATAGTCGCGTATCTGACTACGGGGGCAGTCCCCGAGGATAAGGTAGCAGCAGACAGGATATGTCGGATCGCGTCTAATTATGTGATGCTGGACAATCAGCTGTACAAGAAGGGCTGGTTCTCGACTCCATACCTGAAGTGTGTAGCAGAACCCGACACCAACCGAATCCTGAAGGAAATGCATGAGGGGATCGCGGCTTGTCACGAAGGGGCCCGATCCATTTTGAGGAAGGTGTTGAACTTAGGCTACTATTGGCCCACGATGAATAAAGAAGCAACGGCGTTGGTCCGATCATGCGACGCGTGCCAGAGGTACGCCCCGAGTATCGTGGCTCCGGCTGCTAACCTGACATCCATCAAGAGCGCTTGGCCCTTCGCGCAGTGGGGCATCGACTTGGTGGGACCTCTTCCACAAGCACAAGGACAATGTAAGTATTTACTTGTAGCTATCGATTATTTTTCGAAATGGATAGAGGCGAAGGCATTGGCCAGAACAACGGGGAACCAGATCGTCAAGTTCCTCCAAACCCACATCGTGTCCAAATACGGGATTCCTAAGGTGGTGATCAGCGACAATGGCCCACCGTTTAACGGCTCTCAGGTGAGGGAGTATCTGGAAGAACTGAACGTTGAGCATCGGACCGCCTCCGTACGCCATGCTCAGACTAATGGCCAGGTGGAGTCAGCCAACAAAATCGTGATGGATGGCCTGAAGAAGAGGGTCTATGCCTTGAAGGGCAAATGGCTGAACGAACTGGAAAATGTACTTTGGGCTGTTAGAACGACACCCAAACGATCAACAGGGGAGACTCCGTTTGGCCTCGTATATGGCACGGAAGCTGTCGCCCCTGTGGAGGTAGCTGTGACGTCCCATCGGATGAGATATTATGAGCCCCTAACGAACGATGAAGTGAGACGTCTGGACTTGGACCTACTCGAAGAGAAAAGGCGGGAAGCCGATGAAGTCCAAGCTCGAATGCGCTTAGCGACGGCCAGATACTACAATCGGCGAGTGAAGTCCCGACAATTCTTTGTCGGGGAGCTGGTTTGGCGTCGCAACGAGTTCACCCTTTTGGATCGAATCAACAAGATGTCACCAAAATAGGAAGGACCTTATAAGGTCGTGGGGATGCCAGCTCCGAACGCATACAAGTTGGAAGACCTCGATGGCAGAACATTAAAGCATTCTTTCAGTGGCGAACACTTGAAGAAACACCATGCTTGAAGAAAGTCGCCTTAAGTGGTGCCCGATAAAGTCGCCTTAAGTGGTGCTCGATAAAGTCGCCTTAAGTGGTGCCCAAAAAAGTCGCCTTAAGTGGTGCCCGATGTAAAATCGCCTTAAGTGGTGTATGCTATTTATCGTTTAATTCGATGTAAGCCAATCTTATGCCATCAATAAATAAAGAGGTTGCTTCCAAATAAGAGTTGTCCTTAGATTTATGCTAAGTGTAAAAGTCGCCTTCAGTGGTGCACGATGAAAGTCGCCTTCAGTGGTGCACGATGAAAGTCGCCTTCAGTGGTGCCCGATGAAAGTCGCCTTCAGTGGTGCACGATGAAAGTCGCCTTCAGTGGTGCACGATATTAAGTCGCCTTAAGCGGCGCAAACTGAAAAGTCGCCTTAAGTGGTGCACGATGAAAGTCGCCTTCAGTGGTGCACGATGAAAGTCGCCTTCAGTGGTACACGAGATCAAGCCGCCTTAAGTGGTGCACAATACTTAGATTTATTCTAAGTATCCAAAAGTCGTCTTAAGTGATGCATGGGATTAAGTCGCCTTAAGTGGTGTACAATCTTTAGATTTATTCTAAGTATCCAAAAGTCGTCTTAAGTGATGCGTGGGATTAAGTCGCCTTAAGTGGTGTACGATCTTTAGGCTTATCCTAAATAACGATTAAGTCGTCTTAAGTGACGCACTCGATATTAAGTCGCCTTAAGTGGTGCAAGTTATTAAATCGTCGGGAAGGACGTATGAGAAATTCTTAAGTATCGAAGTTTCGACTGCTAAGAACTAAGTCGTCTTAAGTGATGCACTCGATGCTAAGTCGCCTTAAGTGGTGCAGGTTGTTAAATCGTCGGGAAAGACGGAAGACAACAAAAGATCGAAATTAAAGGAGTCCAATATTGATAAGGGGCTCAAAGGCCCGATGATGACAAAAGAGAAGAAGATACAAGGACCCTAAAAGATAAAAATATTCAAGCTTGGTCCTTGTCGGCAGCATCGGCAGCAGCTGGGTCCGCGGAGTCAGTAGCAGAGGGATCCACAGGATTGGCTTCGGGAGGATTAGTTATCGGGGCGTCCGCACTTGGAAGTTCAGAAGCGTCTTCGACAATTACGGGAGTATTCCCCCCGTCACTCTCCTCGGAAAGAGTAAAATACTTCTTCGCGAAGGGAGCGAGGGAAGGAGACTTGTCGAAGTTGATGGCGTCGCCATACTCCAGGTGGAGCTCCTCAACCACGTTGAAGAGAGTGTTCTCCACCTCTGCGCCAAAGAACTTCATGGCATCAGCTTGAAAACCCGCCGACCTCCGATAGTCCTCCCGGCCCTTTTCCTCCGCTTCGGCCAGCTGCGCAGGAAACCCCGCGATTAGCTCCTCCAAAGCCTTCTTCTCAAGAACCAGTTGGTCCTCGGCAGCCTTCTTCTCCTGAGCCAGCCTGTCCACAATCACCCCCCCGCTCCTGCCGCTCTTGCCTCAAGAGCCCCTCGAAGTCCGCGATTTGCTGCTGAAGATCCCGAATCTTCTGATTAAGGGCAGCCTGCTCCTTGACAAACTTCCCCCGCAGAGACTGGAAGGCCTTGAGATCCGCCTGAAGCTGCTCGCGGACCCCTCGGTCCCGCTCCCGGGCCTCATCATAGGCAATAATATACCCGATGAGGCGGTTGTAGTCCCCGAGCTCCTGCAATAAAAAGGAAAAATGTTAATGAACAAACGACTCGATCTACCATCAACAAGAAAGAAGCAAAGTCTCACCTCTACGCGGCGCACAGCCATATCCCTGATATCCCGCTGCATATGTGTCCGATTGAGGTAAATCGGATGCCGCATAGAAGGCAGAATAGAACCCGCCAGCAGATGTAGGGCCAACTCCTGGTCCCGTTCCCCTTGTGTAAGCGGGACTCCCTGAAGCGTCTGGATAGGAGTCCAAGGGGCATTCGCCTGTGAAGAATTGAAGGGCCTGTAGAAGTCCCCATCGAGAGCAAGGGGAGAGATAGGACGAGGAAGGGAAGGGCACGCCTCCGTCTCGGCCCGAACAGGGGAGGGAGAGAAGTCGTGGATAGGTGAGAGCTCCCGCTGCTGCGGAGGAGACGAAGGAGGCGGCCCCTGAGGGGTTGGTTTCAAGGGGGATTGCCCCGCCTTCCGAAGCTGTTGAGGGGGGTCAGCCCCGCCAGTCTCCTCGGAGGAGTCCAGAGTCTCCACCTGACGAAACTGTTCGCCAGATGGTGCCTTCTCTCCAGCTGAGGAAGGCACCCCCGCTGGAGGCGGTGCATCTGCGGAAGCTACGGTACCCGAGGAAGCTCCCGAGCGACCTGCACCTGGAGGATGAAGAGCTTCAGAAAGGTAGTCAGGAAGTTCATCGGGATTCTTACACCAAATAATACGTCGGGAGACGTATTGATCCTTCCCGCGGTAATGATAGTAGCCTGCCTTCAAGACTCGGGGAGTTTCGCCTCGAAGGATTCTTTTGACATCAGCAATGCGGCCTTTCTTGGTCGAGGAAATCAAGTCCGACGGGACCATCCTTTTATACGATTTAATAGCAAGTCGGAGTTGTTTACCTTCTTCAGCATTCTGGACATCAAAGAGCTGGTCCAGATCCACCCTCGTCCGCTTGGGCTGCTCCGCTGAAGGAGACCCCGACCTGGCAGCAGCCTTCTTGGCAGACTTCCTCTTCCGCGAGGGGCGGACAGCATCAGTCTCCCCCTGCTTAAGGAATAGATCGGTCAGCACAGATACCTTCTTGGCTGCAAACAATAAACAAAGAAAAGTTAGAAGGTTACCCAAGAGACCACGTTGCAAGGGCCGTCGAAGAGCTGCCCCCCAGAGACAATACTGAGGAGTCGGACCCCGGCCTGCACCAGGTCCCGCTCCACCAGAGAGTTAGCATTGAGAGGAGTGTAAGACTCCCCCCAACGATAAAGCTGGATTAGTTGGAGAGTCTCGAAGTCCTCATCGGCATAAGTATGGAAAGCAGGCGGAGGATCTGCTGCCACCTCCCACCGAGGCCAAGGAATAGAAGAATGTTGGATGAAGAAGTAGCTCTTCTTCCAGCTACTGTTGTCGGACCCTGTATCGATCAAGAGTCCCCGACCCTTGACCACCTTCCAGGTGTCACTGGTCCAACCGTGCCGGGCAAGCTGCTGCTTACTCCACTTGGGCATCCGAGGGTAGAAGGCGCAAACCCCCGCCTCGTTGCACTTCAGCCCATAGAAGGTCCGGAAGAGTTGGAGGCTGTAGACCCATTTCTGTCGAAGACAGAGGACTTGAAAGGCGTTCCAGATACGGATGGCATGAGGAGAGAAGGTAGTGGGGTGTGTTCGGTAATGATGGCACAGCTCGACCAGGCTACCACAAAAGGGGAACCTGATCCCCGCTGGTATTTGTCCCGTAGAAACAAATACCTCCCCTTTCTGGGGACGAGTAACCTCAGGGTCACTCGAGGGACGATGTCGAGGATATGGGAAACGAGGTTCCCAGGTGATGGTGATGCAACCCTCTCGGAGAGCTGCATCATAAGCAGTAGTAGAAATCTCATTTGGAGCATAGTCAAATTTAAAGGGTTTTCTCCCCTCGGAGCTGGAACCGCTGTCTGAAAAGCAACCAGGGCAAGAAAATACAGTGGGACTCTGGGAAAATTAGAAAGAAAAAGACGAACAAGCAACGAAGAGGGTTTCCTTACCAGACATAATGAAGTAGAGGTTGAAGGAGATGAACAAGATGTCGCCGGAAAGATGATCGGAGAGACTCCAAAGACCTTCGAAATCACAGAGCTTGGAATTGCAGAGGAATCGCAGAGAGCTTTTGAGAATTTGAAGACGGTAAAAGTTAAATTATGACTGTGGCTAGGGTTTTATAGTCGAAGAAGACGGTTGAAAGGACACTTCGATCCGAGTCGTCGAAGTCGAAGAGTCTTAATCTGGACCGTTGAGATGAAACGTGCAGAAGGACAACGGGCGTAATGATGAAACGGCCTGAAAAGCACTTTTCAGAAAAGGACAGGCGCGAAAAATCAGGCACGTGGGTCGAAAACGTCACTCCATTATCTGCTGCATTTAATGCACTAGAAAACCGAAGAGACCTTTGGGATATAGCAGTTATCTACAAAACCCTGAGGAAACGTAGAGGAGAAGACTGATAAATTAAGTAACTGAACCAAGGAACAGATCCCCGACTCTAGTATTGGAAAATCGGGAGTTGGAAGACACGACGAACTAAAAGTCCCTCATGTCTTGGGGGCAAATGATGGGTCCGACTACAGCCGTCAGGCCCTTTAACGGCGAGGAAACGGCAAACAGGCCCACCAGGCCCAGAGTAAGGGTCAAGATGACCTAGGAGGAGGGTCCCGATGAAGGGAGTCCCGACGAAGCAAGGTCCCGACAGAGTCGGTCCCGACAGTGGAGCTGGAAGCTCCCGATGAGAAGCCTTTAAGTAGGCCCCGATGATGAATCCCTGAGAATGATTGGCCCTGTCACGATGACGAGGGGCCCCGAGCGGTGACACAACGAGATAACTCTGGAGTCCCCGACGGGAGTCGGGACTCGTTATCAGAGGAAAAAGCCAAGATATGCGGGGCGTGGCCGAGATACGCGGAACGTGGTTAAGATACACGGAGCGTGGCCGAGATACGCGGGGCATGGCTAAGATACGCGAGATCATGTACGAGATATACGGGATACGGGCTAACCACCCCTAACGGTTCGCCAGGTACCTGAGGCATCTCTTTGCCTATAAAAGGGCAGGAGGTCACCTCAGATCATTTACATTGAGTTGAATACACTTTGATATCTGTTACTTGCCAGTCAGACGAAGTACTCATTTAAGCATCGGAGAGGGATTCTGGGTCACCGCCCGGTCTATCCCCTCTTGCAGGATTGCGTGGAGCAAAGGAGCTAGGATTGCCGTCAAGATCCGTACCGGAGTTCCACCGTGATCCAACAGTGGACACGACACCATATGAGCTGTGGACGGGTAAAGAAGCGAATCTTACCAGGATGCGATCTTGGGGTTGTGCAGCATACACGTATAAGAACGGCAACCGATACGGAAAGTTAGGGCCTAGAGGATTGAAAAACATCTTTATAAGATACTCGGAGAACTCTAAGGGATATGTTTTTGTGGCGGCTCAAGAAAATGGTGGTGTGGTCGAACACGAGTCTAGGGACGTTACGATTTTAGAGGATGAATTTCCTAGGTGACATCAACACGAATGAAATCTTAAAGAACTTGAACATGACGAGGATGATCAGGTCCCACTAATTTCTAGTAGAGAATTGAGGGAGCAACCACTGTGAATGAAATGGTAAATGAGAACGGGAACATTTTCATAATAAATTCAATGGGAGGAGTCAATACACCCGCAAAGATCACAGTTACTCCGTGGTGCGAATCAAGTAGGACCTGATAATCCAGTTGCACCGTTGGATTCCTATAACTCCTTAACTACCTGCTGGCAACATTGGGAGTGGGACAACCAACTTGGTTCCTGGTCCAAGTGGTCATGTTATTCATCTCGGGGATAGAAACCCGAGACCAAGGGGTCGTCCAAGAAAGGTTGCAGGAGAAGGTACCAGTAACGCCATGGTTCCAAGTGGGAGAATTGTTCCTAGTGGGAGCGTAGTTCAAGATGGGAATAATGATCCTAGACGTAGTCAAAGGCAAAGAACTTCTCCTAAGAAGTTTTCCATCGAAAAAGTGAGTTATTCACCCCGACTTCAGTCGATGAACCACTCACGGTTAAACAAGCTCTGGAAGATCCTCAAGTGAAGGAATGGAGAAAGAGTTCGCCTCAATGGAAGCTAATTCGGTTTGGACGTTAGTTGATCTGCCTGCTAATCGCATAGCGATCGGGGTAAAGTGAGTTCTGAAATTGAAATTCACTGCTGATGGAAACGTTGAGCGATACAAAGCTCGACTTGCCGCGAAAGGTTATAAACCAACTCCATGGAGTGGAATTTGATGAGACTTACTCATCGACTGTGCGTCACACCACAGTCTGGGCCATTTTGGCCATGGTTGCTAGCCTCGATCTCGAGCTGCACCAGATAGATGTTAAGACTACCTTTCTTCATGGGAACTTGGAGGAAGAGATCTACATGGACCAACCAGAGGGTTTCTCATCCTTTGGGAAAAAAATTTAAAGTTTGTAAGCTCCAAAGGTCAATCTATGGTATTAAACAACGTAGGTTCCACGAGCAAGTCGTGGACAACGGATTCGTGAATCTTCACGAGGATCCCTACGTATACACTATGACCTTATGGTCAAAGTATGTCATCTTGACGTTATACGTCGATGACATACTTATTGCCTAGAATGATATGAGTTATTTGAAGAAGTCAAAGTCTCGGTTAGCATCTGTATTTGAGATAAAGGACATGGGAGAGACCACTTACATCTTTAGTATTAAGATTGCTAGAGATCGTGGTGCTCGTAGATTATGCCTTTCTCAGGAAACCTATATCAACAAATTGGTTTAGAAAGTTCAATCTATGATGCTAAACCCGTGGAGACACCAGTTATATATGGGAGTGCGCTATTAAAGCTTGATGAACCAAAGAACCTGGTAGAGCGTGAACAGATGAGAAGTGCAGAGTACCTCAGTTTGGTAGGAAGTCTGATGTACGCGATGCAATGCACTCGTCCAGATATCTGTTACGATGTGGGATTAGTAGCGCATTTCCAGTCGAACCCCGGTTATCAAAATTTACGAGCCGTGAAACGAATAATGAGATACCTGAAAGGTATGACAGACAAAAGACTTTTTTATGTGGGAAGTAATTGGTAGGATATAGTGACGTCGACCGTGTTGATGACCTAGATGATCATAAGTCCACTTAAGGAGGAGTGTTTCTCCCCGCTAAATGCCTCCATCTCTTGGTGAGCAAGAAGCAATCATGTGTCGTGCTGTCCACTATGGAATCCGAATTTCATAGATCTCTCAACAAACGCACATGAGGCTTTCTGTCTTAAGAGACTCTTGGCCGCCCTGCTTGACGTCAAAGATGGGAGTAAACCTTTGCGCATTTACTTTGATAGTCAAAGTACGATCGAGGCAGTCAAGAATCCAAAGTACCATAGTAGGAAAAAACACATTTATGTAAAATACTACTATGCGAAGAGTGTGGTAGAAAACAAGTTGTTCAGAGTTGAATCCAAGCCTTTGGAAAACATGGTTGCGGATCCATTGACTAAACCCTTACATAAGGATGTTTACGAAAAGCATGAAAACTGCTTGGAATGTATAGGATTTAGAAGGCTTTTAATGTGACAGTAATATTTATGGATTTGAAGCAATATTTTAGTAAAAGAATTTCTATTTGAGTTTATGATATTTACGACGTGATAATTGTAATATTACATCGGATGTACGGTCTATAAACTAGTCGTTAAAGAGTAAAACATCCTTATAAAACATGTCGAATGTGGACCTTGCCATGTCACATGGGCACGGTCGTCTTGATGGAAGGGAAACCTCAGCAACATCGACTAAGAGCCATGGTATTTCGAAAGAGAAACTTGGTTATGCAAAATGATCATTTGGTTTTGGGAAACACGATATGATCAATGTTTTGCAGATCGCCGTGATGAACTTCGTTCATCTATAACCACATTCCGGGCTAGATAAGAATATATTATAGCATATGACATTCCCACTCTTGATATAAAATAAATTCAGGTTATGCTCTCGTCGCGCACTTCATATTGCGCGTGCCATGTTCGACCACGGGGTCAGGCTCGATTGTGTTAGATGGAATCTTCCAAGATTCTGAAGGACACAAGCTTCTTCACCTTGAGCGTGTGACTGTTCCCGGGTGCTGAAAGAAACAGCACCCGAAGTACCCTTACCACTCGGAGCTCATGTCCAAGGTTGGGCTCAATGTTCGCTCGCAGGCGTATGAGGCCAAGTGACCACATTTTTAGAACCGATTGAGTTTGACTAAGGATATGAGCAATGGGGATGGTCATGCACATATGTAATTCACTAACTCTTGTATTCACTAGGTGGCCACTAGCCGGATATTAGTTGTAGGTTGTGAATACTTGTACGGATACCTTGGATAAGTATTCCTTAAGGGAAACTAGGCAATATGAGAATAACACTTGACCAGGGATATACCGCGCCACAGATAAGTAACATGTTGGGAATCAACGTTCCGCAGATGCTACAACACTCTTAACCGATGAGTAGCACGAAGTCCGTTGTTTCTACGGGTCGCACGGAAAACCTCATACGAACAATACGGGAACTGGATTTGATCAATGAATAAATATTGATGAGTTGGAAAACAACATATTAATAGACACCCTCCTTTCCGGCAAGTGGGAGCTGTTGGCATTTATAGTAAATTGGCCGCCGTAATAGGAGCTCATTAGTATAAGCCCAACATTCTAAGAAAAATTAAGATACGACATATAAGGGATTTCGGGACAGGCCGAAATCCCCATTGGCCATACGCGACCCATGTGGGCCAGCCCAATTGAGCATGTGGTGCGGAGAACTAAGCATGAACCCACCAAGGGTTTTGCTCACCTCTTCATATAAATAGGAGCTGCTAGGTATTTTCTGTGGTTGGTCATTATCTCCCTTTTAATAGTCACAAAAAAAATCTCCTCTCCATAGAAACTAAGGTTCGGCTGAAACTTACACCAAGAGTAGGTGCTAAATTAATTCAAGTAATTCACCCCGGAGATCCATCCAACAACCGAATTGAAAGAGGCTTTGCTGTGGAGACCATTGCCTTCGGATTGCCTCCTTAACAAGAGTCAAACGAAGGACACCATCCGGCATTCGGTGAACTCACGTTGACATCTTGGGCTACGAATTGCGATATAGGTATGTGAACCCTTTCCGCTGCGTATTAGTTACCTGCCATGTACCTAGTTTTGATCTGTATTAATTCTCCCTAAAACCAACATAACCAAGGGGCATCTCTCATTGAAATTGAGCATGACCAGAGCATTTGAGAAGCCGAGAAAAGAAGGAATTGTTTATTTTGTCATCCACCTGTCGTAGGGTCCATCCAAGACGTCAACACGGCCGACATATTTTGACTCAATCAACAGAGTCATTCCCTAGAAGAAGTTTTGAATTAGAATTTTCCAAATCTGCCACTAGGGGCATGTAAATATTTGTTGTTGTTGATTATTTTCTGTAATTTTTCTTTTCATTTTGAAAAAAAATTAAATTTCCGCTAGGTTTAAAAACCGTAAAGGTGAACTAGGTAAAAATTACAGATTGATGGGATTGATTGAAAACCCGCAGGGGCAATCATGGCAAAAGGTGAGCTGTAAAAAAAAGTTTTCTTAGGGTCACAGCCCCCATTGACTACAAAAAAGTAAAGAGAGTGTTCTTGTAAATCTTGTGAGAGTAGAGAATGAATAAAAAGGCCACAGTCGTCCCTAAATCGACTATAAAGAAGGACCATTGCCACCCTTAAATGGCTACACATAAAGAGTGTATCTAGCGAGGATGGGATGTGTTAGATATCTGTCCAATTCGGGTTCGTATTTACATTTCGGGCCTCGTAAAATATCCCAAAACCCGTAAAAACCCTTTCGCGGACACCCAAGTCTAAAACGGTCCGGGATACGCGCAATTGTCGGGGCGAAGGATTTCCGGATTGCCCTAAGGCGATCCGGAGGTCCGGATTGCCTAAGGTAATCCGGACCGGTCCGGATTGCCTTGTAGGTCTGGATTACCGTTTTTCTCCGCGCTCATCCCGATTATTTTTGCCGATTGCGAGAAGTCGTTGCACGCATAGTCCACCTTGATGACGGTATACGTATTCCTACATACCGACATCAAGCCATTCAAAACTGAGCATGATCCTTAGGTTCCCTATAAATAGGGGCCTAGGTCTCTCATTTTAAACAACTCCCTCACTTTTGGACTTTGGATGCTCTGACTTCTCTCTAAGGCTTTCTCTCTCTAGAAGTTCTAACTTGAGCGTCGGAGTGGGCCCAACCAGCATTCCCCCCTCCCACACTGGTTACTGCCTCTCGTGCAGGACCCGAAGATTAAGAGTTCAAGGTCGAGGATTGGGAGATTAGCTCGGTGATTGTGTTTTAAGGATCGCGGCGTTCCCGTCCTTATACACACATCTCGAGCCCGATTGTGAAGAAAGAAGCCTGTTCGTGAAGGAAAAAACCCGAAGCTGCCCAAGTGGAAGCGAACATAACATTTGGCGCCGTCAGTGTGATTCAAACAAAAAGCCATTCCGCAACGCGAGCTATGACTGGAAGACGACCAAAGAAGGCGGGTGCAGACAAGCCGAAGCCGACAAGAAACCAACCAGGACGTTCTCACGTTCCAGATATAAGATCCACCGCCTTATCCGTGCCAACCGCAAACGTGCCTTCCGCACAGCACGATCCCGAAGTTCAAAATAATGCATCAGCACACGAGTTCGAGCGAAGGACGGGGATTAATGAAGAGTTCCCATACGGGATGCCAGCCAACAAACAGAAGCAGGCAACAAGTCAGCAGGATCATTTGAACGTGCATAAAGATATGTTCGCTGCATCCTCCATGCCAAAAAGCACTTAAAGTCCAGAATAAAACATACATTGAATCCTATCCGGAAAAGACGGCAAACGTACATATGATCCATGGAGACTCTGATGTTGAAAGCGAGAAGTCGTACGAGTAAGAAGTGTACGTTGCAAAGACAATGCACAAGTTCCATGATACCAACATGGAGTATGTCGACATAAAGGATGCCGCCATTGAAGATGTCATTGGCTTTTCATCAAAGGACAAAGAGCACATTGCGTACCACGACGCCTTAGCCATAACCACGCAGAAGCCGACAAGAAGTCGTCGACTTGGATCCTGTTGCCATGCCTGTTGCCACATCCAATGCCTTCTTCATGCCAACAAGAAGTGCATCCTTCGCACAGTACGACCAAGGAGTCCTCCAATACAAAGGTGTCAACCCGCCATCACCTGTCACTCCCACCATGATGACCGCGCTCAAAGAGCTTCTTGCATTCCGAAAGATGTTAAGGAACCAAGGATATGCCCCGCCACCACCACCTATGCCTCCAATCAACGGACAAGTCGAGGAGACAAGAACAAAGTCCCGAGTCACAAGTCATCAAGACACACCGCACCAAGGAATAAGGGGGCAATACATGGAAGGTACCTTCCAGTACCGACAACCAATGCAAGGAGCCGCACGCTCATACAACCCGTATGTGATAGCACAACACCAAGAAGGGACATGGAAACAACCTCCAACCTCCCGCTCAAAAATATACAAGCCAAGACGATCCGTCACAAGGAGGGACGGAAAAAACCTATTAATGACGATGATGTCCCAATCACGGGACTTACAACAAGAACCTTGAAGGCAATAATTGAGGAAAAGATAGACGCTTCCTGGGAAAAGAGACAACCGCAACAAAAGAGGTCATTCCAGTCAGACGTCCAAAGGCTCAAAAACACCAATCTCGCCAAAGGTGTTCCATTGAACACACCGCTGTCCGTCATCTTGAAAGAGATAAAGAAGACCAAGTTGTGGAAAAAACCCTCCAATTTCCGCAAAGGCCCATTGGGAAAAGATGAAAGCAAATGGTGTGAAAATCACGAAGTGTATGGCCACGAGACGGAAAGCTGTGTTGGATTAAGGTTTCATGTAAACAGCTTAATCTTAAAAGGAGAAATGAAGAAGTATATCGACCAAGGCAATAAGCATCAAAAGAAGTCTCATGTGAAGTCTTCGGGAAAAGGCAAAGGAAAAGAAAAGGCGAATGATAATCCACCTATCGCCAAGCGCCGGAAAAACAACGTCATTCATGGAACCAATCATGACGATCCTTGGAGCATGAAGGTGGAGAAAAAAAATTTTCAAACTCCCGGAAAACAAACTTCACCGACCACTGGAGCCAATGACTGCCTTCCTTGGCAAGAACGTTTAAGAACGATGCAAGCACCATAAAACTGGGGGGGCATTGCACCAACATTTGTTCATCCCCAAAGGAGGAAATTGAAGAGCTCAACACGCTAGATGCACTGAGGAACTATGTGGCACATGGCAGAATCAACTTGCCGACAAATCACCTATGAAGACGTCAAACACATCATCAATCCCTTTATCTCCATTTTTTTGCATATCTACTGTAAGTCTTCTTAGATTAAGTACAACTTATGTTTATTAGCTATAATACATTTCAAAAGGAGCGATCAGTAGACGCTTTCCTGTAGTCCGTTGTACGAACTCCAAATATATAATGAAGGTTAAATCTACTTTCGTAGGTACATTACTATATCATGCATACTACCTTGGAATAACGCCAAGTAACAACTACGCACATATTAATTGCGTCAACAACACAAGCTATTGCACTATGAAAAAGAAACGGCTTAGGTCATACAACATCCCCCATGCAACGGAGCCTCAAGCATTCTATACGCACAAGACTAAAAATCGCATTGCAATAATAAATAAGACGGGGGCATTACCCAAGTGACAACGTCATCAACATTATGGAAGATAGAAATTCGGGATACACTCCTATGTTATACGCACGCCTGTGCCAAACCCATCACGAGAAAAGAGTTAGAAAATTATTTCCAACATCCAGCAAGTTTACCCTTGTCAAGAACACAAGAAGAATCGTACCACTCAAAACGTATGCCGACAGCGAAACCTAATCATCGGACAAAACAAAGGAGAAGGTGAGGATTCCACCAGTATAACATCTCTCAACTAAACCAAGGCCCCTTGAAAGTTAACACATGAAGCATACATCGCAAAGCCAGCACATTAATTCAACACCGCGCAATGCGCAATAGGAGAAGGAGAGCAACAACTCCAAATCGGCGTTCCGTTCGTGATTGCAGAAAAGATTGACACATATAATGGAATCCTAGGGTATACAACCATGAACAAGTGGGGTATGATAAGCGTCAACATCACACCAAAAGATCAAGTTTCCAACAAAGACAGGAATTGGTGAAATGAAGGGAGATCAGCAGCTATCAAAAGACTGCTACAAGGTTGCACTCCAACATAATGTCAAGACAAACAATAGCGGAATTCCCGTCATTGATGAAAACCCAAGGGTAGATCATGCACGTCCTGCTTTCGTTGAAGCATTGCAAAAAATCAAGATAGATGAGCCAGAAAGGATGGTCCAAGTAGGCGCATCACGGTCAGAAGATGAAGTAATAGAAACCATCAGGAAACAGCGGTATGACTGCCAAGCAACTTGGGGGGCACCAAGCTGACAAGTGCTCGGCATTCCACCGAAGTGAAGAAACGAATAATTACAAGAACACGCGGTACCATTCTTCTAAGAAGGAAACACCAAGCAACGATCATATATAGGCATATACATCATGCTAAGGAGGCATCAATGCGAATCAACTAGAGGACGCATACAATAATGCATAGTCATTGTTCATACATACATATTCACATTTAGCGGGTGATACTTGGAAAAGCTCCGCCCCCGACATAAGCGCACCTGTCACGATCCGAACCTACCACCTCCGCACTTAGGGAAGTTTCTTGCACAAACAAGGAGTCCTCGTATCAGACTCCTTTACTTTATTTATTATATGCATTACTAGAAAGAAAATTTCATAACTCCATATTTTTGCAAACTTGTAAACATTGCAACTATCTAACAAAGAGCAACTCTGTTCGTAGGTACATACTACACTATGATTACTACATGGGAATTATGCCAAGTAGTAAACTATGCACATAATATCTACTTCAACAATACGAGCTAAGAATTATGTCCAAGGAGGGATTTATGGCATACAACGCCAACATATCTATTATCTACACCAACGGGGAGTTTATTTCTCCAACCATAACAGCGGCTATATCAAGAAGATGTCGGCAACACAAAGCCATCACGCTATGTGCACAGTCAACTTATATGTGGCAATGACAACTTGCAGGTTATCTACAAAAAGGGATTTATAAAATTCTCAACTCAAAGTGACGACTATTCCAAAGGCGTCAACAACAAGCAATATCTTGGATAAACACCAAGATTTACTATCAAAAGTAGCATGTTGTGGTATCATCTTTGTAAGGGATACTTCTAAAAAATGGCATGCTGTGAAAAGCTCTTAGAAGCAAATCCTCATGTTCATAGTCATTCCCTGAATAGAAACAGGATGCAGCAAATGCAATGATGGGACTTATCACCCCACCGTGGCGGAAATCCTCTTGTTAGACGACAACCCCACACACTAAAAGTATGCATACTCTCTTAAGGGTTCATACACCATGAAGACTTAGGCCTGAAAAAGGATAGCTTCATGTTATACGCTTTTTAAAGCAAACCTTGTACAAAACTCATCAACTTACAAGTTGAGTCTTGTATAACGTTATCTTGCTCTTTAGCATTTAACGCCAAAACAACAAAATCAGCAAGAAGTATCTTGCAACAACGTCACCTTAGAGTGGAACTAAGAGACGGTATAAACTTAAGTCTTGCTACGTCAAGACAACACTGCTACATGACAAAGACAAGTACCAAGTGTACATAACATCTTGCAATGCGCAAGTCGCAACATCGTATATTCTATCCATCACAACAAAGAGTTCAATCGTATCATGCAAGTCCAATACATACGGACAATGAAGATAACGCAAGGTATTAAATATTACTAACAAGTTATCACATGTTTATTATTATTGAAAACAGGTCCAAGTGATGAAACATCATACAAGCAAAGGCGTAAACAGAGATTTATCGAAAACCTCAAAGCAACATCAACCCATTAACAAAGGGTTCAACATGCTGGAAACAGACAACCTGACACCAACCAAGAGATAGTATCATCTCCAAGGATCTATAGCAAAAAGTTCATAGTGTCAACATCAAAGGCAATGTCGTCATCCGCACAAAAGACACCGCAAGGATGGTCGCTTTAACTTCAATACGACATAGCTCTTCAACAAAAGCGCAACAATCAGCAATGCGTGCATCAAAATCAACCGTCTTCAAGATCAACTTTCAAGTGTGAAGAAGTAAACAACGCTTACCTCAATGGGAGGAACGCTCCTCCTTGGGCCGGTCCCTCGACCGGGGGCAGAAGGCACCACCGCACGACCCTCAAATCTATTCCCTTTATCGCAAGAAGGAGTTAGCACGGTCGTACTCGGCATAAAGAACTTAGAATCGCTCGAGGAACGCGCCCCTGCGTCGGATCTTTTGAGAATTGTGCTAAAGCCGGGAACTGCAACCACGCGTTCAGCAACATGAAAGCATCAACTTGGAAAATTAACAAGTTCAAAGAAGATACAAGGAGGTGCCTTACTCACAAGTTCTTTACCGCGACCATATCCAGAGACTCCAGAGTAGCGGGGGCAATTGTACGAACATTCCTTCCAACGAGCGGATTACTGTACACATCGGCTATCTGCAAAGACGAGCTTTTTCCATCAAGTCCAACCTACATTACAACATGATACGAGTCATAAAGGATATCATCATCTACAGTTGGTGTATTATTTAGCTGCTCTACCATGTCGACATCCGAACACAGAGTTACTCGCAGAATGGAAATAGTGGACTTACTCATGATAACAACCGTGGGAAGATTAATTCCGACAAGATGATAGCAAGATCTGATATCCTGAAAAATACAACCAACAATCCAATCAGTGCGCAAATATGCATCAACACTTGTGCAAACATTTATGCAATGGACGCTCCATGTAAGACAACTATGTACGTACAAGGCTCGCACAACAAATAACGAATATCATGCAAGGGGGCAACTTCTTCAACACATCAACCTTACATGTCAACATCGAGCTCATACTCGCAGCATACATGATTACAAGGGCGAAATATTTTCTAAGTGTTTTGCTCAGGATGACAGTCAGCATATTGCAAGCTGTCAGCGTGTTACTATGTGTCAGCATATTACTAAGTGTTAGCATACAACAAGGTGCTAGCATACAACCCGTGTTTACATCAAAGCATATGGATACAACGTACATAGCCAGGGATGAAGAAACGATTCTAAGTGTGGGGGCAAGCGCACATACGTGTACGTACATACATGTCGACAATGATGGATGTCGACAAGCAAGGAATGTTTTCTAAGTGTTTCCATGTACGTACATACATGTCGAAAATGATGCATGTCGATAAATGAAGAATATTTTCTAAGTATTTCCATGTACGTACATACATGTCGACAAGTGAATAATATTTTCTAAGTATTTCCATGTATGTACATACATGTCGACAAGGATGCATGTCGAAAAGTGAAGAATATTTTCTAAGTATTTCCATGTACGTACATACATGTCGACAAGGATGCATGTCGACAAGTGAAGAATATTTTCTAAGTGTTTCCATGTACGTACATACATGTCAACAAGGATGGATGTCAACAAGGGGAGAATATATTTTCTAAGTGTTTCCATGTACGTACATACATGTCAACAAAGATGGATGTCAACAAGGGGAAAATATTTTCTAAGTGTTTCCATGTACGTACATACATGTCGACAAGGATGCATGTCGACAAGTAAAGAATATTTTCTAAGTGTTTCCATGTACGTACGTACATGTCGACAAGGATGGATTGCATACATCAAGCAGCTATTATCAACTTCTACACAATGCCTCCTAAGCATTCCTACGACGCTTATCGACAAAGCTCATACGACGACATCTATGGTAACAAGCATTAAAAATTGTTAAAATATTTTCTAAGTGTTTTAGAATGTTTGCAGACAATGACCGACAGTCTATACATGATACTCAACGTACATTACCTAAGCTATCATTACCAACATACAACCATTGACGGCCATGTACGTACAACTACCGATTATCAACATCGAGCATACTAAAGCAACGACTAAGGCATGGAACAACATGTCAGCAATGAACACTATGCATAAGGGAAGTATAATGATTCATTTACACTTTTCTAAAATTTTCAGCATTAGAAAAATTTTGACCGATTTGGGGCTAAGTATTCTAATGCATTTTATCAAACACCTTGTATGCATGGTAAAGATAACTAGGTACTTAGTGATTTCAAGATTGAATCAAGGCCAAAAGAAATCAAGAAATGTCCAACCATGTACGGAATTGAACTCACCAACACGAAGCACGTCTGAATTGACACGTGCCACACCGGAATCCAATTGATATCAACAATGATGTGTCTACTCCAAATCTATGATCTCAAAAGTTTCATCTTCATCAAGAATAGAGAGATTCTTGGAGACTTATGTATGAAGGATGTAAGATAATGAGTATTCTCTCTCCTAATTTTTACTAATAGTGTCTACACCATGTGCTAAGGACTAAACTTTAATATATTTTCATATAAGTCCTTAGCAACCTTTACAAGCATCTTTGCATCTCTCCTATGTTCATATTGCATATATACTACACAATGCTTCATGACACACTACACGTAATTATTATTACACATTACGTACATAGATTTTAGCATGCACGTTTCTTATTTATGATCGTTACATGATTATTTTTATAATCTAAGTATGAATTGAATGTTTGCATCATTTTCCATGATTACATCATACTACATGCTTGCATCATTTTCTATGTTTACATCATGCTTCATGATTACATACATGTTCTCCAATTCCATATTATTCTAAGTGTTTTGCTTGTTGCATGATTACGTCATTCGTCTACTACACTGTCATCATTTACGTATGGACAACGTATTACGTGTTTACATCGTGTACCATGATATTATTACATTGCATGTTTCTTTATTATTTCAAGTATTTCATTCATTATATGATATTGCGAATATAGTTGCATGTCGTTGTACGCATATTGTCTGTTACGCTAACCTTGTAAACAGATTACGTACGTACGACGGAAAATTAAAAGTTGGTCAAATTTATGATCTCAACATTCGAATTGACAAACAAGCCACCCCTGAGGTCAGTACCGAACCTAAATTGGACGAATATCTTATCATTGAAAAGAGTCAAGCACGGGTTTTGAACCACTACTTGACTTGGGGGCAAGTGTTAGATATCTGTCCAATTCGGGTTCGTATTTACATTTAGGGCCTCGTAAAATATCCCAAAACCCGTAAAAACCCTTTCACGGACACCCAAGTCTAAAACGGTCCAGGATACGCGCAATTCCCGGGCCGAAGGACTTCCGGATTGCCTTAAGGCGATCCGGACCAGTCCGGATATTATTTAGGGATGAGGGATTTCTTTTTATCTCACCAAAAAGGAAGAAGATATTAGCTCTTTATAAATCCTTAACACCACCCTATTTATAAGAGGAGCAAAGTGGACAAAAGTCCACTTTTCCCTCTAAGAAATTCGGCCGGCCATAGATATGAGGGAGGTCCAATTTTGGGTCTCTCATGTCAATTGGGATATTAGGCCTAGCCCAAAACACTAATGTGACATTACTCAATTACCTTATGTAACAGACTCATATTAATGGGCTCCTAATAACGGCGACCTAATCTCCATATGCCAAAGCTCCCACTCGCTGGAATGGGAGGGTGCCTGTTAATATGTTGTCGACCAACACATCAACATTTGTTCTACGATTCAGCCCTACTTCAAAATAGTTCATACAAGGTTTGCTGTGCGACCGAAGGACATGAAGGGCATCGTACTACTCATATGTTAGGAATGTTGTAGTGCCCGCGGAACGTTGATTCCCCATATTTAATTAACACGTGAAAATTATATTGTGCTGCGTTGTATCCTAAGTCAACTGTCATTCTTCAATTGCCTAGTTTCCACATAGGAATACTCCTTTAAGGCATCCGTGCAAGCATTCACAACCTTCAACTAATATCAGGTTGGTGGCCACCTAGTGAATACAAGAGTCTGATAATTACAGGTGTACATGACCATCCCCATCGCTTATACCGTTAGTCAAACTCAACTGGTTTCCAAAGACGTGGTCACATGGCCTTTTTGTTCAGCACTACGCTCATACGCCGGGAAGTGAACATTGAGCTTGACCTTAGGTATGAGTTATGAGTCGCGATGATACTTTGGATGCTTCTTTATAAAGCAACCGGGAACAGTTACACGCTCAAGGTGAAGAAGTTTGTGCCCATCTGAATCTCGTGGATTCTGTCTAGCACAACCGAGCCTAACCCCATGGTCGAACTGGGCACACGCAGTATGAAGCGCGCGTCGATAGCAAAACCTTAAATTTAGTCAGGAGTGGGAAATGTCATATGCTATCGCAGATTTGTCATTTGGCTCAGAATATGGTTATCTGACGAACCAAGTTCGTCACGGTGATTTTCAAAACATAGATCATGCCGTGTTACCCCGAAACCAAATGATCATTATGGTTAACCAGGTTTGCCACCGTGGTTCTTAGCCGATGTTGATATGGTAGAGGTCCCCCTCTCCGTCAAGACACCCGAGCATGTGTGACGAGGCTTGGCCCACATTCGACATTATTTTATTTTTGAGGCTGTCCCTCCTAAGACTAATTTATAGATCATAAAAATCCGATGTAATTCAAACATTATGACTTCATAAAAATCATAAACTCAAATTGCAATTCATTTTATTCAAATATTACTATAAATCTTAAAATGTTATCATCATAATATAAGCCACTCAAACCCTATGGAGTCGTAGCATTCTCATATGCTTTTCGAAAACATCCATGCGTAATGGTTTGGTCAATGATCCGCCATCATACTCTCAGTGGACAAGTATTCAAATGTGATCAATTTCTCCTCAACAATATTCTTAGCATAATTGTATTTTATATCAATGTGTTCCGTCCTGTTATGGTACTTAGGATTCTTAACTGCTGCAGTTGCTGCTTGATTGTCAGAGTATACCTTTACAGGCTTACTCTTGTCCTCGACGCCAAGCAATAGTTAAGAGCCTTTTAAGCCAGACTGCTTCCTGTGCGTTCTGAGAGGGCCACGAATTCGGATTCCGTTGTAGATTGCGCCACACAGGAATGCTTCTTGCTCATCCATGAAATAGCGGCATTAGCAAGGAGAAATACTTCTCCTGAGGTGGACATACGATTATCCGGATCACCACCATGGTCGGCGTCACTGAACCCTGTCAATTCTAGTTTTCCACCCTCATAGCACAGTCTGTAGTCGGCAGTACCTTTCAGGTATCGAATAATTCGTTTCACGGCCTATAAATGTTGATAGCCATAGTCTGATTGGAATTGTGCTACTAGACCCACAACGTAACATATGACTGGACGTGTGCATTGCATGGCATACATCAAGTTGCCAACCATACTAAGGTATTATGCACTTTTCATCTGTTCACGTTCAACCAGGTTTTTTGGGCCATCACACTTCGACAACGCGCACCCAAATACAATCGGCGTAGCCATGGGTTTGGCATCTTGTAGTCTGAACCTTTTCAACAATTTGTTGATATTGGATTCTTGAAAGAGACATAGCTTGCGAGCAGCCCGATCCCTAAAAATCTTAATGCCTAGGATGTACGTGGCTTCTCCCATGTCCTTCATTTCAAATACAAATGCAAGCCAGGACTTTGATTCATTCATGTAACTCACATCGTTCGTGGCAATCAATATGTCATCCACATGTAATATTAGGATGACGTACTTCGACTTAGAGGTCTTAGTGTACACGCATGGATCCTCGTGAAGATTCATGAATCTGTTTCTGACGATTTCCTAGTGAAACCTGCGGTACCAGTGCCGGGATGATCGTTACCAGGAGTAATGAAACCCTCTAGCTGCTCCATATAGATCTCTTCCTCCAGGTTTCCATGGAGGAATGCAGTCTTAACATCCATTTGGTGCAGCTCTAGGTCGAGGCTTGCAACCAAAGCCAAAATGGCCCGGACGGTGGTGTAACGCACAGTCGGTGAGTATGTTTCATCAAAGTCCACCCCGTGAAGTTGGGTATATCCTTTCGCAACGAGTCGAGCTTTGTACCGCTCGAAAACTCCATCAGCAGTGAGTTTCAACTTCAAAACTCACTTTGCCCCTATGGCTCTGCGGTTAGCAGGCAAATCAACTAAAGACCACACCAAATTAGCTTTCATAGAGGTGATCTCATCCTTCATTGCTTTCCTCCATTCCTTTGCTTGAGGTCCATCCATAGCTTGTTTAACAATTACCGGTTCATCAACCGAAGTCAGAGTGAATAATTCACCTATTTCGATGGGATACTTCTTGGGAGAAGTTCGATGCCTTTGACTACGTCTAGGCTCGTTAGTACCATCTTTAACTTGAACATCGCTCCCACTAGGGAATAATGCTCGTTATCCTTGAACTTGAACATCGCTCCCACTAGGAATACTGCTCGTTATCGGTGCAATACTCCCACTGGGACCAAAAGCGTTACTTGAACCTTCACCAACAACATTTCTTGGTCGACCTCATGGTCCCAGGATTCTATCTCCGAGATTAATTACACGGTTACTAGGACCAGGAACCAAGTTGGTTGTACCACTCCCACTATCCCCAGTAGGTATTTGAGGTAATATAGGATTTTCATCTAGCGGTTCAGCAACATGATTATCAAGTTCGACTTGATTCGCACCTGAAACAATAGTGATCTGTGTGGTTGGATTGACTCCACCCACTGGATTTATTATGAAAATTTCTCCATTCTAATTTACCTTGTCGTTCTCTTGTGTTGCTGCCTCAAATCTCCCACTCGAAGTAAGTGGGACCTGATCATCTTCATCATGCTCTAGTTCAATTAAGACTTCATTTTCGTTGATGTTATAACAAAACAATGGAAATTCGTCCTCAATGAACGTAACGTCTCATGTTCGACCACGCCACCAATCTCCTGAGCTACCACACACATGCATGCTATAGAGTTATTTTTCAGTACTCTAGGTTCCAACTTTGCTTTCACTGTTGTTGGTACAATGTGTGTTTGTTTTGCAACCGGTATGTCGCATTTTGGTAAGATCTGTCTCATTACTTTTTAATAGCTCAAGTGGTGTCGTGATAACCGATACTATAGGAACAAAGTTCTACATGAGTGAAAGTCAACATATATCATCCTTGAAGGTCGGAAGTTGAGCTAAAGACATCATGTTTCAGACTACGTCCTTGAAGTGCATGAGTAGAAATGCTTTGCCAATATTTATTGTTAGAGGCGTATAATTGGATAGTCGTCTGACAAACATATCATTTTTCATTGTATACTCATTATCAAAGGTTTTGTCCACCTTTGAACTGTGCATTAGGTTTTCACCTTGTGCAATAATTGATTTTTTACGAGATCGTGGTAGCTTTTGAAGCATACTTCTTCTCGATTTATGAGAAATCAATAAGTAAAACCATAAATGGGTCTTTATTGCAAATGAGAATTTGTATCAAGCATTAAATTTAAAATACACTTCGTATTAAATTTGTACTTTTAATCGATGTGTCCCATCTATCGAGGAATTTTGCGTGTGGCGCGCATATCACCAGTTATTACTCATGGTGAAATCGTTTCATTTCCAAAATTTAATTTAATCGATTTGGTACATGTTCATCATTACAGTTTTAATTATTTAGTGGAGTACTAACAAATAAGGAAGATTTAAAAGTTTTTTTCTAAGTTCGCGATCGATGGGGTATTTATGAATCATATTATGTGTGCGAATTTTATGTGTCGTCTTGACAACTTGGCTGATCATGTAGACATAATTCCAAATTTATTGGATTTGGGATCAACCCTTTGACCGGGTCGATAAATTGATAAGTAGATTGTATTTCAAATTGAATTGAGTGTAATAATAATCATTTTATTCAATAATCCAATAAATACCATACGCCGAAATATTAGTGACACCGAAAGTTAAATGACATCAACAAGGGTCTGTAAAGCAATAACAAAGAGAAATTGTTCGTCTAGAATCTTCAAGCTTTGTCGAACACGACACCTGAAAAGAATTCATGAATGAATCACATCAGACGATTTGAGTTGTATAAAACATTTACAGTTTTATATATGGAAACCAAGGCGTACCTGAGACGCACTTGAATTAACGGTGTCTTGACCTACCAGATTTTTGTTTGAGCCTTTTATTGCTTGATTCTAGAACTTTACGCATATGAGTGAAGGGGCCTCCAACTCATAAATTTCTTTAAGGTTTAGTCCATCATACAATCTCAAGATCGTCCGGATCGATCTGATCAGACGCTTGAGGCCATTCTCATCAACAAACCACGATAAAGGAAACTTTTTCATGATAGGATAAATCCTTTTCCATGCCTCATTCTCGCCATCAGGGGGGATGGTTTGTGATAATGCTGGCATCCATGTGTAGAGTAACATCATATTCCAAAATGAGTTCTCTAGCTTCTGCCGCATTTCTATCGTCGAAGCGAATGTGCAAAGCACACCAAAGGTGTATTGCACTGAGATTCATGAACTGCTCCGCAATTTCTATTGTCAAGGTTGAAAAGATCAACCATGCTGCTTTCTGGTCCTTGCGAGTCCTTTCGTCGTCAAGGGAGAGCGGATTACCATATTCATCCGTCATCATCCTATCTCCATGAGGATTCAGACAATCCTCAACCTCTTACGCGGAGAGGATCTTCCACACATATTCTCTCCATTCATCATACCTCATTCCATCTAGATCGCAAGGAACATAGAACTGCACTCTATCTGCCATCTATACTTTCAACACATGGACAATCATGCATAATCAGGGAGACAATAACATTTTGGAGAAAGAATTGTATACATCGTATATCTATAAGATAGAAGGCGACATATAATGATTCCTCAGACATCTAACAAAACTGACCGACAATAAACCGAGGGAAAGGGGTCGTGAAAGAGTTCACATTACGGACGTCTTCTTTCGAATAGATCAGTCTCTTAAAACGGTTTAATCACTTTTACCGGAACAGGAAGTTTTAAAAAACACCCGATCTTGGCTTTCCCAAGGCCCCTTTTTAAAAAAAAATGTTTCGAGGATTTCAAGTTTGCACATACAATTCTACCACATAAGAAAATCATCATGTGCAGATCACATCCATGAAACAAACCACTCAACATGCATACACGTCATGCATCTAATGTTCCGAGGAACTCATGCTAGCATATATAATTATGCTTCTTAAGTAAATTATCACATGCTTATTCATCCTCAACATTCATGCATACGCATCATGCGTGATCACACCATAACAAACATGAATATTTTGCGACTGGTTTTCGGTTTAAAAACATTTGGGGCTGACTTGCAATTCATGCTATCAATCAAACATGCGTACTTCTAGACTTGAATCCTAGGCATTTGCAATTATCACAACATGACTATACTAGTGCGCAACTCATTAATTGAAAACCAGGGCTCTGCCCACAATATGCAATATCCAACTAGCTTGACATAGTCAAGAGGATAGTTCTAATCATGCAACAATATCAATTGAATAGCAATTGCAATTCAGCCCACTAAATTAATCAGTCCCAAAATCATGCATTTCCGAGATCCACCCCCATAATCGAAACTAGGCATCAGGTTTAATTAAAATGTGAAAATATTAAACCTATAAGCACTGTGTAGTTAATATTAAAGTTCGAAAACATTTGGATTTTAAAATTTAACCATCCTATTTTAAATTAACATGGTTCGGTCCGTTTCAGTCAAATCCGGTTTGGTTCAGTCCGGTTTAGCTGGCCTGGTTCGGTTTAAAATAGGAATTCGGTTCGGTCCTTCATACAAACAGGGTCGGTTCGACCCATTTTAGTTGCCCCGGTCCGTTCTGAATGGGTCAGACCGATTGAGAAAACCCGGTTTGGTTGACCCGCACCGGTTCTGGACCCTTGGAACCCGACCTGACCAGTTTAAGTTCGGTTGACCCGGTTCAGGTTCCCTTGGTTATCCAAGTCGGTTGACCCGCCCCGGAAGTGAAAAATTGGACCGGTCCAGTATCCTAATAGGCGCGGCTGAAATTGTTACTTGTAGGCTAAGTAGGGTTTTAAAATCCACCACAAACTTAACTTAGCCGCCAAGTAACAATTAATTATAAAATAATTTTCAATATCTGCACATATATATATAAATTTCGGCACAAACATATATATATATATATATATTTATTTATTTATTTATCTATTGTAAAGATTCTATATTTGGTATATAAATTTATCAACAATATATATATATTTATATTTCTCAATATTTAGGCAACTAATATCTATCAAATTGACAATATTATCTATATCCCTAATATTGTGCTAAGATATATATCCATAATTATCTTGTGAATCTAGCCCTAATTGAGACCTAAAACCCTAGGCAAAAATTTCGGCCGAATTAAATTGTAAATTTTCTTAAAAAATTTCGGTCACTTTAGTGTTACTTGTAGACTAAGAAATTTAAAAATTTCATCTTGCACACCTAAATTGGTTCGGCCAAAACCTCTAATTAGGGTTAGTGGTCAAATTTCAAGATCAAAACTTACTAAGATCAACAAATGTTTAAGTTTGATAAAAGTCACGTTTTTCTTGAAGATCATGAACATCAAATTTTATTATGAACATCATGAAATTTTCGGCCACCTTTATTTTAAAAATAAAAAATAAAAAAAACTTGATATTTAAAATTCTCGGCTGACTATATCAAATCTAAGAACACCAATTTTATCAAGATCATGAACTTCTAACACAGGTTCTGATACCACTGATGGATTACGGGGCTAAATACTACAGAAACAAAAACGTAGATACGTGCATGATAACTAATACGCAGCGGAAGATAGTGCACATTCCTATATTGCTTCCGCAGTACCAAGATCACTGACGGGAGTTTTCGAACCGTCGGACGGTTCCCGTAGAGGTTCTGGTTAAGGAAGCCCTCCTATGGCACCTCCTAGGGACTTAGTGGTTTCGGCCGAAATATGTATTATAATAAGAGGAGCAAAGTGGAAAAAAGTCCACCTTACCCTCTAAACAATCCTGCCGGCCATAGATATGAGGGAGGCCCAATTTCGGGCATTTCCTGTCAATTGAGATTTTAGGTCTAGCCAAAAATCCCCTGTAAACACTCGATTTTGCCCCGGACGTAACGTCGTTACACATGACGGAGTAAATAAATAAATAAATATTTTTAAACATCTCGGATATATTCAAAATATCTCGGATATATTCGAAATATATAAAATATATATATATATCTATTACATAAATAAAAAAACTGAAAATTTGAAAATCTCCTCACATAGAAATGTCCTCACAAATAATATTAATTAATTAATTCCTATTTTTTTGAAAAAAAAAAATCAAAAGTCATGGATACACTAATGCACCTATTCGATCCAACCTAATCCCAACTCGAACCGTTCTTTCCCTTCATTGTTCCATCAAACGGCTCTCTGTGTCGTTTCCTAGCTACCATTCTTAGTTCCTTACAACTGCCACTCTTTATTGGATCAACCTTGTTCAAAACCGATGAAAACAGACATCCTGAAAACCATGCCGGTTGAGGGTTGCAATCCACTTTTTATCTTATCGGATCGGAGCGCCGCCCATGACGTAGCCGATGAAGAGGATGATGCCGTGGACACTTGAACAGAGCGTTGCATATGAACACGATGTAGCTTTCGCTGGAGCACAAGTGAAGGACGATTATGATGAAATCGGAGAGAGAGGTTGTGAAATCATCAACTAACTGTAACATTCGGGTAAGATTATTCGGATCCACCATCTCCATTGTAGTCTCTTGAAGATGGTCGGTGTTAGGGTTTGGTGTTGCACGGAAAAGTGAAATTAACATCGGTGTTGTGTCTGTTTTATAAGGAAGAAAGAAAGATAAGACATAGACAGAGAAAACTAAATCTCAACAAAGAGAAACGCAACATAAACCATCGGATTCTCATACATTGCTGCCGTGGAAACGAAATCTTCTTACTATAATGAACTCTTTGTTTGAAACAAGGAAAGGTGATGATGTTTTACATTTCATTTGTATTATATGTATGCTTTTAGTCTTAGCACCTTTGGAAATAATGAAAACAAACCTCCTGTCAACAGAAACATTATTGCAAATCAATATGCATTCAATTTGTAATACTTTAGAAACATTTCTATTAGATATATGTCTCCAAGACTTTGAGAAGGAAAATCAAGCTGATGTTGAATATAATAAATAATGTGTACCGCTTCTTCTGATTTACTTGCTTTATTACATAGTTATTAATCAAAACTTACTATTTAATGCAAAGTTAAACTTGGAACTATTGTATATAGTTACTTTGCTTGATTTTCAAAAATTCGAAAGGTTACCTTGTTAATTTATGCGATAGTAAAAAATACTTATTTGTATTTCGTTATTATGACAAATTAAAAGGAAAATAGTCCAACTCTTTTTTTATGTTTGTACAAATTTTTACTATATTTTTTATTCTGAAATTTTTTAATACTCTCAAGTTTTGTTGTTTTTTATGTAAAAATATTTTTATAATTTTTATTTATACTATTGAAGATTGCACAAGTATTTTTGTGGCTTGTTGTATCGTTCTAATTTTATTAGCAGACTTAATTATTCTATTAATTAAATATATCAGTCCAGTTTCCTTGATTTTCATTTTAGTTTTCTCAAATTTAGTAAGAAACTCATTCATATTAAAATAAAAATTTCCTTAACTTACTATTTTTTTTTCCTTTCTTGGAATCACTAAGAGTATCATCATAATGGCAACCCTTGATAGCTCATTCTCCATATCTTAATGAGAATATCTTAATAGTTATAAGAGCAGGTTGGTGTGTAGAATATATTTTACATAGAAATTATACAAATTGTTTCCTAAATGTGTTACTTTCTATAGTGTTATTCTTATATATATTTTGTTTGATTAACAAAGTCTAACTATCAACTTAGTATGCTAATGCTTTATGGGGAACAACTTGTATAACTTAGGATTTTATTTTATTGTCATTGAACATTGAATCTCAACAACTTTTTGAACTATTCTCGACTATTTGACACACTTTTGAAACTCAAACAAGAGTTATCAGTATTGGAGTTTACGATTAATAAATTGTTGTGACTTTAAAGAAAACTCATTTTAAATAATATTTTTAATTATTATGTCTTAATAAATTGTTGTGACTTTAAAGAAAACTAATTTTAAATAATATTTTTAATTAGTATGTCTCATGTAATAGAAAAATCAAGATTATCAATTATAAGAACTCGAAAAGACAACTGCAAATTTTAATTAAATTGTTATTTTATAGCATACGATATACTAATTATCATAATTCAAAAAGACTACTCTAAACGTTTATCTAAGAGCTATAAATGTACAGATATATACTTTGAACTTAATCATTATAGTAAAGAAATCATAAATGTATACTCATATATGTTTGGATTAGCAACACGTGCCACGCACGTGTCCGTTTCTAGTATATATATATATCTATATTTAATATAACTCTGAAAGGTATTGTAATAATTCGACACATCATAAAATGTTATAATGACATGTCACAATAGAATCAAATTATTGGCCCATATCAAATTCTCTTAGATATATGTTACAAATCATTGCCACATATACATTGATAATAAGCTAGAATTGCTCCAAGACACCATATTAAATCTTACAAGCAGTTATTTTTCTAGACGTAACGTTTATGGTGGTTGATACCTCACAATACCTTCCCAAACCCTGTAAACGCTCTCTCATTTCCTCGAACTATTTTTTTAATCATGATCATGATAATAATGAAGAACAACACTATCGTCAGACATTTAGTCATGCAATACGATTTGTACTTATATGGCCGTGTACTTTCCTCCCGATGAATCTTGCCTCATTTCTTTTTACATTAAGGTCATATCTATGATTATAGCTTCCCTGCCTTTTTTTTTTTTTTTGTTATTTACATTGCTCTCGCAATTATGCTAAACCTCATCCCCAACTTCTCTCTCTACAACATGCATTATGGTCTTCCTATTCCTTTGAAACCGGTGTTTGTGCTAGAAGTTAAACATTAACCGGTTCGTCGATTTCTACATTTTTAGAAAAATGTAGTTTTGATAGTGAATAATAAACTGGCAACTAAACAACAATATCTACATAATGAAAAAAAAAACACACAATATAATATGCATATAACCACAGTTCATAAAATACTTATTCTATTTATATACTATTTTCAAGCATCGAATAAACAAATAATTCTAAGTTATTTTATTACATGCAGTTGCAAATACCTTCTCAAGCTATCAGATAGATCGATCTTCATACTATAAAAATATATATCTCAAAATTAGATTTGCGCTTATTATGCTAACTATGTATTCGAACTATTTTTAAATAAAATGGCCACACACAGGAACCATATGGTGCTTATATAATAATATGTACTTACTTATTTTTCATTATGGAGTACAAGTGTTGAGATAGTCTTCTAAAAAAACTTTGAAATAATAATCAATAAGTATATAACTACTATATTGCAATGATAAAGATGTAAGATCCATATATCACATTATAGAGAAAAAATTCAAACAGTTAAAGAAAACAATGATTAATTATAAAACTATTGACGATAATTTAATAGAATGATGACTTTGATCTCGCCAAAACATATATTTCCGGAAAAATATCAACACAACTTATCGTCACGGACACTACAAATTGTAAATCATGATAAAAATCACACTTGTGGCATACAATAATAGAGTAAGATAGTAATATATAAGTTAAAAATAGTATATATATATATATCTTCAGTTTGTGCACTAGAACTTTTTTTTAAGTTTGTGTGTAAGTAGAAATTATTTTATCTTGAATAAAATAATACATATATCAAATTAATATAATAAATTAAGAAAAAAACTATGCAATATGAGGATTAGAATTGAATAAAAAACAAGATGAATTTGAATAATAACAGCGTCCTAATAATTTTACACAAAAGTATTATTATAATAATGTAACAAAAAAAATTATTATCCGCGCAACGCGCGGGATCGGCTATCTAGTCTAGTATCCAGTATAATTTGATTAAGTCTTCTACAAACATGACACATAAGTTTTTAGTCCCATTAGTTGTCAAAAAGAAACATTTTCATTGGTTGATGAATTTTCTACATAACGGTCGATGACATGGATTCGCCACATGTACCCCTAGAAACTCTAGATTTCTTCCAAAGACTCTCATTGAATCTCACAGTATGTTACATAATCTCTCACCTTTTTTTTTTTTTTTTTGCTATTAACAACAATTGATCACTTATGAATATATATATAAGCCTAATTTTTAGATAATCATATTTCATGTATAATTTTATAAGCCTAATTTTTACAAATTTTGTATTTCTCCATATTATTAACATATAAAACTATATGCTAATTATAAGAGTTAAATTAATCATAATGTATATATTATATAAATACTAATATAAAAAATTTTGTGGCCAAAATATAAATGTATTATAATGTAATTTATTACAAACATATAGAATTATAATTTACATGTATATATATATATATATATATATATATACCATTATAGATTTATTATTATGTACTTAATTATAATTATACATATAGAACTATTATAAGAAAAAAGTATTGTTATATAATATATCACCTCTTTGTTTACGTTATATAATCTCTCGCCTCTTTTTTTATTATAATTGTATAAATATTTATCATATAGAAAAAGATTATATAATCATATTTCATGTACAATTTTATTTATAATATAAATAAAATGATAGATCTCATTTGTACAAAAAGTTTTGATTATAAAACTATAAAATAATTAAAAAAACTAAATTAATAATAAATTACATACACAATAATATAATTTTATTATCATTTACTTAATTATAGTTATATATATTTTGTTACAAGAACAAATATTACCCTAGATAGTTACTAATATTATAATATTATCGTATACCTAATTAAATATTTAAAACACAAATATTGTAAAGCCCAAAATTAATAGCAACATTATTAATAGTTTTTTTTTTTTTTAATTTCTATGTATTTCTTAAACACGCCAAAAATAATAATTATTCTACAAATAGTTACAATTTTTAATAAAAATATATTTTTGATTTAGTATTCACATGGTCAATATATGATAATAAACATCATAATAATTCAAATAAAACCACTATATAACATCATATTAGTAATGATTAATATCATCCTTTTTTTCAACTCATATTAATTATCCATTAAATTTATCAATAGATATACACATATTTTTATATCGTGTAAATTCTTAATTTCAATATTTGGTTATACGAATTTCATCAACTTAAAATTAATACATTTTATAAATTAGTATTTAAAATTATTATATTTTTCATCTTTTATATAAATATTCTCTTTAACTCAGAAAACAAATTTAATCCCCACTTAAAGTGCGGTTTTCTTCTCTAGGGTTTATGATTTGTATATTAATGTTTCTAAGTAATAAAGTGAAGTAACTTCATATCAAAATTAAACCATCTCATTGTTCCACATCAATCTATATATCTTGCCGATGATAAGGTATTGTCATGTGTACACATATAGTGACTTGGAATTGCTCAAAATTTTCTCATCCAATCATACAAACCGTTTCATTTAATAATTAATACTAACTCTATTTATTTGTTACAATCAAATTAATTTATATACTTTCTTATTAGAACGCCTACAATATTATTATACATTTATATTGATTTATTATTTTGTTAGCAATAAATTTTTTAATTAATAAAATGAATGAAAATATAACTGTTAATATCTAAGAAAATTATTTTTAGACTACTATAATAATCAACATTGTCTTATATTTTTCTTTCATTGACATTCATTTTATGGATAGCAAAATAAAAATAAATTAACAAACTCACACACACACACACACATATATATATATATATATATATATTATTAAATAGTTAGAATATTTTTATTGATATAATTATTTTGCTATTAATATATTTGACATGAAATAATAAAAAATGTTAAAACTAATGGAAGACTATTACAATAATTAATCATGTTTTAAATTTTATTTTTATATTTACACCTATTTTGTGCAAACATTAATTACATCTAATTATTTAAACTACAACAACAAAATAAATATTTTTATATCGCGCAACGCGCGAGTTTATTCTCTAGTATATAATAGTTATTTATCTGTAAGATAATTATCTATAGGTATTATCTCCTATTATTTAGGGATAATTATCTATATATATTTATCCGTAAGAATATATCAGTTAGTTATTTTATTATTTTAAGATTTAGGAGATCTTATCTATAACTAGGTCTAGTTTTACTATAAATAGGGGTCCAGATCTACATTGTAAAATGTAAACACAGAGAAAATAACACAACATATTTCGAAGAAGCCGTCGTGGATATTATATTTTGCTTCGTTGCATTTTTATCAATTTGTTTATTTATAATTAGTATTATTTTTATTGTTATTAGTGTTGTTGTGTTAATGGTCATCATCGTCTCCTTCTTTGCCTAGGAGAACAGAGACAACCATCCAACTTGCTCCACCGAACTCTGACCATTCGCTACCCTCGTCACCTCCCTTTGTAAAGTCTTGATGTTGTTTTTTGCCAAATTATTAAGTCATGACATAAAAAGGTCGCATGTCAACTTTGGAACTTTGCTTTTAAGGTAAACGCTTCCAATGAATTTTATTTTTATATTATTGTTTTAATTACTGAGTTGTATAATTAGATAGCTTTACTATATTATGATAGACATGTATAATTCGATAGTTATACTATATTATGATAGTAAGTAGATGATGATGATCGTAGTGCATCATTCATATATAAATATGATAATTTAACTAGAATAGATATTAGTTGGCAATTTAAGTGAATTGAGTACCGAAAGAGCGTGATTAATTTCATGTGTTTTTTAATTCGTAATAGAACCCCCGAACTCGAATTTCTTATCTTAGATCGATTTAATGCCTAAGTATTTAATTTATTATTTGCTTAGGTAATTTAGCATTCTTGTTAGCCTAATAATTAACTGGTGGCGACTCTTTTCAATATTTCACGTTTTCAAAACGTAATTCGCTTTAGGTTAGATTTAGGTCTAACAATTTGACAACTCTGTTGGGGATACTTAGAGGGTTCGGGCTCATTACATTCACTTATTGCCATGTTTTTAGTTTTTATTTTTTTTTTGAATATTCTAACTTTTTTTTTCCTTTCGCACACACCACTTTAGTGTAACATCCAAAATGCCTAAAACTCAGGGCAACTAGGAACCACGGAGAGTTAGTAAGGGTACGACCGGAGCGGCTGGGCCGCCAGTACGACTCCGAAAAACTCCACTCGCTTGTGAAGGTCTTGTGATCCCTATGATGGGGGGGGGGGGGGGGGGGGGGGGGGGGGAGAGGAAACCACCTTGTCGGGAGCCTATCAGTGAAACCTACCTAGTAGAGAAAAGCCGCACATTTTTACCCCCCTAACATGTCGTGTTTTATCCATGTTTTTGTTATAAAATTTATCAGGTAAACTGTAAGTTTTTCTAACTGTGTAATTCTATTTCTAAGCATGCATCCCATTGCATTAAAAAAACAACAAAAAATTCATCTTTTCAACATGTCTCTTAGGTAGAACTTTCATTTTCAAACGTACGTTCCTAATGCACGTTTTAAAAAAAAACCTCTTACCTAAATTTTTGTTCTAAATATGCGTTTCATGCGCATTATTTAAAAAAAAAAACTTCCAGATAAGTTGTAATTCATAATTAGCGCATTTTCGCGCATTATTTTCAAAACAATATTTTCATGATAAGTTGATCTTTTTTTAGATATTAGAGCTTCTAATTTCAAAATACATTTTGTATACATTATTTTCAGAAAAAAAAAAAAAAAAAAAACCGAAAACATTTTTAGCTAAGTAGTAAATTCTTTAGTTGTAGAATTTATTTCTAAACATGTGTTTCAGATGCATTGTTTTAAAATACAAAAAAAATCCACCTGAAATTTTCATTTTAAAATATGCACTCCATAAGCATTATTAAGTAAACTGTTGTAAGTTGTAGGTTTCTTAGGGTTAGAAATTTAACTTTCGAGCATGCATGAGCATTAACAAAAAAACTCAAAGTGTCATTCGTTTTCTATCTAAGGTGTATTACACTTTTTAGCCAAGATCGTCATTTCAACATTCGCATGAGAAAGCGTTTAAAAAAATGGAGATTTGATTCTGATTTTTGAAAAATAGTTTAATCGTTTAGTTGAGTGCAACTATTCAAGTTTAAACAAAAGACGAGAAAATCTTTTTGAAAAAAAAAAAACTTTGTTTTGAGCATATGTCCTGCTTTCGAGACAGATTGTGCACTCAGCGAACCCATTAAACTCCATGCTAGTGAAAAACACCTTAGATCATAAATTTGATTCTTTGTAAAAAGTAATCAAAATTACGAAATGAATGACATTAGTGTTTTAAAAAAAAAAAGAATCATGATAATTTCTCGTATTCTCAACACTGATTTTTCATTCACTCTTTTCAGGTACACTTGGTTAGGTATCCTGTACATATAAGTTCTGTCGGCCAAATGGGAAAAAAAACATGTAGTCATCCAGTTGCCCGAAAAACAAATTGCGCACTCGGGATATACAACGCTCAGGTGCGATAAATTGTATTTGATTTTTTCGTTGAGATTTGAGTGTCCCTACTCTTTTAGCAGGTCTGGCGACCACTTCAACCATGAAACATGACTACTCCAAAGAACTTCCATGCCAAAATTTCACTTACCATGTGTGGATTTCATAAACGACCCCAAACCAAGCCATAAATTCGTTTTACGGTGAGGTCTAAACAGGTCAGTGGTAGCCAAAGGGCATCTCCCTTCAGATCGAACACAACCACCAGACGGAGAAAAAAGTCGGAACATGCAGCATATCCATTCACATATGGAACAAATTACCAATAAATATGTCAAACACCCAGGTATGAGAAGTTGTGATCAATTGTATCCCCGAAATTTGAGCTTTTTCCATACTCATTGTGCAGCTCGGATAATCATGCAAATCAAAGCCCATGAAAATCACATCTCGCGCACGGAAATTTGCTCGCCGACCATTCTTGCCTCAGCTGCCGAATTTGTCCCAAATACCTCGGGCAATATCTATGCCCCAATGCGGACTACTCAACAACATCCATGTGTGCTCATCAACCAGACCATTCATCCAGCCTGCGCCGAACCTAACCCAATAGGTGCTAGCCATGGGGCAACCCCAACTTAGATTGAGCAATGACATGGGCACTTGAGAAGCCGAGAGGGGGATACATTATCGTCTCTATCATCCATTTGACGTAGGGTCCATCCAAGACATCAACACGGCGACGTATTTTGACTCAATCGATTGAGTCCTTCTCTAGAAGATGTTTTGAATTAGAAATTTTCAATCTGCTACTAGGGGCATGTAAATAATTGTTGTTGATTATTTTCGGTAAATTTTCTTTTAAAAAATTGAAAAAAGTAAAAAAAAAAAAAAAAAGCAAAACACAAACAAAAAAACTCATTTTTCTTTATGGTCAGAGCCGTTCTTTAATCGGCTACAGAAAAAATAAAGAGAGTATTCATGCGAATCTTATGAGAGTAAAGGGTCACAGTCGTCCCTAAAACGATTATAAAGAAAGGGCCACAGCCACCCTTCAAATGGCTACAGATAAAGAGCGCTCCTGCAACATCAAAAGCGGGAAATAAGTGAAAAGGCCACATCCACCCTCTAAACGGCTACAGATAAAAGATGACCCCGTGAACCCTGTGAGGGCGGGAGAATAAAAAAGGGCCACAGCCACCTTTAAAAAGGCTACACAAAAAGAGTGACCCCGCGAACCCTGTGAGAGCGGGGGAATAAAAAAAAGGGCCACAGTCGTCCCTAAAACGACTACAAGGAAAGGGCCATAGCCACCCTTCAAATGACTACAGACATGGAGAACTCTCGCAACAGTGAAGGTGGGAAATTTTGAAAGGGCCACAGCCACCATCAAAATGGCTACATATAAGGAGTATTACCGTGAATCTTGTGAGGCCGAAAATCATTTGAAAGGGCCACAACCATCCTTATAACGGCTACAAATCAAAGAGCGCTCCCGGAACATCGACGACGAGAAATAAATGAAAGGGCCACAACCACCCTACAAATGGCTACAAATCAAAAGAGCTCCCGCGACATTGAAGACAGTGAGGAAATGGTCACAACCACCCTCAAATGGTTACAAATACTCCCGCGTCAAGACGGGAAATAAAGTACGGGTCACAGCCACCGTTTAATCGGCTACCAAATAAATAGTGATTCTTCTAGGTTGAAAACCCGAAAGGGCGGCCTAGGAAAAATTAGGAAATGCGGGGCATGATCGCAAATTTAGAAATTACAATCATGGCAAAAGGAGAGAAAATAAAATCCCGATGGAGTGAAAACCCCAAGGAGCATTCCATGAAAAAATTAGGGAAACCGAGGGGCGCAGTCGAAAATCTCTCAAAGTTGACTGTGGCAAAAGGAGAGAGTTTGAGAGATTAAAAAAAAATCTCGCTAAGTTGTCGCACAATGCAGAACTTAGGCAAAATTTAGGGACAAATATCCATGCGCAACGCAGCACTTCCCACCACCGCCAACTGAGGCACCACCGCCAACAGGGGCACCACAACCAATAGGGGAACCACAGCCAATAGAGGCACGCCAATAGAGGCACACCGCCAACATGGGCACACCGCCAACAGAGGCACGCCAACAGGGGCACCGCCGATCTAGGGTTCACTTTTTCGCACTACCAACGGAGGCACTGCCAACAGGGGCACCGCTGATGAAGGTTCTACTTTCTATAGCCAACAAGGACGTGCTAACGAAGGCACCGCCAACAGGGGCACCACCGACCGTGGCCTTACTTTCCGCACGCCACTGGAGGCTTTATTTTCTGCACAACCAACGGAGGCATCCATAACAGGGGCACCGCCGAACGAGGCTTTTCTATTCCGCACGTCGTCGGAGGTTTTACTTTCTGCACCGCCAATAGGGGCACCGGCGACCGAAGCTTTACTTTTCTGCACGCCACTGGAGGCTTTACTTTTTGCACCACCAACGGAGGCACCGCCGACCGAGGCTTTACTTTCCCGCACGCCACTGGAGACTTTACTTTCTGCACCGCCAACGGAGGCACCGCCAACAGGGGCACCACCGACTGAGGCTTTACTTTTCCGCACGCCACTCGAGGCTTTACTTTCTGCACCGCCGAAAAAGGTTCTACTTTATGCATTACCAACAAAGGCACCGCCAACAAGGGCACCACCGACAGAGGTTTTTATCGTTTCCGCACCGTTCAAAATAAGCATATGAGCTACCTTTAAGACTTCAAAACAAAAGAAGGCAAAATTGGTGTTTTCTTGTCTTTGGACAAGCCCCCACTACAAGAAAACTGGTTTTAAGCAACGCGAAAGCTGCGACGCTTTTAAAAGCGTCGCAAACTTTTTTGGTGCGCAGAGTTTAGACAACCTTTAGGGAAGCGTCGGCTAAACATAAATATTAAAGCAACGCTTGCTCTTAGCGTTGTTTAAAGTTTGATTTAGGCAACCGTTTTAAATGATGCGTTGCTTAATTATTAAATTTAAACAACGCTTTTTTACACATCGGCTTAACATGTATATCAAGCTACGGTTTTTCTTAATGTTGTTTATCCTTTAGAGTTTATGCGATGTGTTTTGGTATTGTGTTGTTTAGTGTTTAGATTTTAAGCAACGTTTTATAAAACGTTGCCTTAACTTGAATATTAAACAACGCTAAAAGTTAGTGTTGTTTAAAGTACATGTTTAAGCAACATTTTTTCTGGTTTAAAAATTTGGGCCTTAAAAAAGTCAACTCAGCCCAAATTATGTGTGAATCCTAGCCCAGAAGAAGAAGCCGTGAATCCTATAGGTTCAGAGTTGAATTCTTCTTTTTCCAGCAAAGGTGAACTCCACTCCACCTTCTTCTTCCAGCAATCGCGTTCCGCTCCACCTCACTGCAGCTCTTCACCTACTCTAAATTGGAATAGCGACTCCGAGCCGGGAAGGGCTTTATCTCGTCTAAGAATTATCCTTTCGATTCTAGGAAGGTCTTCACTGCGATTCAAGGTATCTATCCGATTTTAGTTGAATCGCTAAATTTAGATCAGATTTGGGTGAAACCCTAGGAATGCTATTAACGGTTGGTTTATGCGTTGCGCGTTGCAGTTCAGTACTCTTCATAGTTCCGTTACTAAGAACGGCGGGTAGCGACGGAAGAAACTCCGGATTGGTTGCCAGCTGGTTGCAATCGAAAACTACGGATCGCCTGCTGCCACTGCAGGAATTTTCGATAAGGTAGAATACTGAACCTTACTTTGCTGATTTCATTCTCGCCTTAATTACTGGTTCTTCTACGGATCTATCTGACCCGTTGAACGGGGCACACCCTGATTGTGTACCGCTTGCCGCCACATTCCATAGTGGAAGAGGATGATGAGACGAGATTGAGAACGCTCTTGACCACGCTAACTGTTTTCCTGGAAGCACGGTAGCTTGCGTAGGCAAGGAAAGTAAGAAGAATTACTTGGTTAGCTCGGAAGGAAATATATGATTTCCCAAACAGTCCAAGCCTGACCACCGGCTTATTATTACATCCATCCATATCAATAATATAGCTAGCTGGTAGACTTGATCAAGTGTTTAACGATTGGTTTCTGCGTTGCAGTTCAGTACTCTTCATAGTTCCGTTACTAAGAACGGAAGGTAGCGACGGAAGAAACTTCGGATTGATTGCCAGCTGGCTTTGCTTGCGGTCTGCATTTCTGCAGTTTGTTTTTTCCGCCAAAATAAACCTGCAGGTAATTATAAGCTCGAGACCACTTGTTTTATAAGCTCCTTCCATTGTCCTCATAGCTTCTTATCAGCTACCATCTGCATCGACAAGTATCGGGCTCTGTTTTAATTTGATTCCTTCTGTTTAAGATCACAATTGCCCCTAGAGCTGGTAGGGAGCTTGGTTATGTTAGGAGTAAAATGGACCATATCAAGTTTCAAGCAGAAATGCTAAGGTACCGTCTTCAGGTTATTTCTGTTGAATTCAGGTGAATCTGATATATTGTTGTTGGTTACTTATTTTACTCTTACCGTTATCTTTGCAGTCGACAGTCTGTTCTGGATCATATCACCGTCCTATTTGCACCTCGTGCAGCAAATGAGCTTTGCTTTGGCAAGACTCATGTCAGGAAACTTTTTCCATCAAATACGTTATAACTGGAAAATAATAATAAAACTCCTAAAACAATTAATTATGATGATAAGTATTCACTTTGACGATGGTTTCTTGTATGTGAAACGAAACAGGTGAGCACCATATGGGCAGAAACAACGGATAATGCGCAAAGAGCTGCAAGAATGTTAATCCTTCGTGGGCTTTCTGAGAAGCATCATGGCCTCAATAATTTATGGGTCCCTGACCGGATCGATGTAAGCCCTCCTTTTCATAATAGAATCATTATGTGGTTCAGGGATTAGCTTTCTGATAATGAACATATTTGCAGGAGATTTATTCCGATGCATTGCAAATTTTGAACACTTGTTATGATAGGGCTAAAGAGCTTAGCTTTTTCCTGGTTTGTTCAATTTTAGGACTGTATATTCAGTATTAATAATATAATCGTGTGCAAAAGTGGTGGAATAGATACTGCAAGACAACATGAAACTGTTGGATGCAGTAGTGGAGGAGCTGGTAGAGAAGAAAAGCGTGACAAAGCTAGAATTTGTGCAGCTAGTGGAGCGTTATGGCTCTATCAGACCAATGCCCCCAACCATAATCGACATTCGGGTTGCTAAGCTCACTGAGTTCAGAGAGAAGATGATGGCGATGAATGAGAGTCGGGAGAAGGAAGTTGTTGACGTGTAAGTTAAATAAAAGGAAGTCACGCCATTTCAGAGAAATGCGTGAAGGTGATACCCTACCTGTTTGAGGACCAACGGTATATATATATTATGAGCTTGGGATAGATATATATAGCTTCTTCTTGTAACAATAATAGAGCTATATGATCCTTTAATACTATTACTGTTTGGTATGTATGTAGGGGCGTTTTAGGTACAAGGTGGGGCAAGTTAGCGCATTTGGGATGCTTGCTGGTGGCACAGGCATCACCCCCATGTTTCAGGTATATATATATATTATAGTGGATGGATTAATAGATTGATGATTAGTTAAGTAAAATTTGTGACTCAGTTAGTTTTACTTGAAAACCCCAAAGATAAAACCATCGTCCGTCTATTATACACCAATCTCACTTTTTAGTACATCCTTCTTAAGGTAAATACATATATATTATTGATAATTAATATATATTATTAAATGGATTAATTAATTACTTACTTGCTTACACATGCAGGCGGAATTAGATGGTTATGCAAGCAAGCTCCCTGAGCAGTTCAAGATTTATTACGTACTTGCTAAGGTTGGAGATAATTAATTCATCTATCTCTTCCTTATTTATTCAATTATCAATTCATATATAGGCTCCTCCTTCGGATTTGGAGTAGAAGGGCGGAATAGGTCACATAAGCAAGGAAATGATTCAAAAGAATTGCCCCTCCTGCCAATCACGTTAAGGTTTTTATTTCATTTCATTGATAATAATAATAGTAATTTGGATTAATTTGATGCCACAAGCTGGGTAGCGACGGAAGAAACTCCAGATTGGTTGCGCGCACTAGCGGAGGCACTTGAGCGTGTCAGGGTTGAGCAAGTAGAGGCACTAGAGCGTGTTCAAGCGGATGCACGAGCAGAGATGTTCTCTATTCTTAAGGGGTTTGGACTGAGCCAGCTTTCTTAAGATATGAGCTCTTATTATGTTTATGACTATATACTTTTTAGTTATTATATTTTGACAACTATCTACTGTTTTATTTGTGAGCTTCTATTATGTTTATGTAAAAAACTATCAACTACTTTGTTTATGATAACTTTTTTTTTTTTTTGTAGAATGAATGTATGATGTCTCTTTGGATTCAATGAACTTGAGTATAAATGGTATCCAATTAATAATTTAATATATTGCATTGCTGGTTTAGGCAACGCAGCGTTGCCTATACTTCAAGTATAAGCAACGCAAAAAGCGTTGTTTATACAAGAAGTAAAGGCAACACATAAAGCGTTGTCTATACTTGAAGTATAGGCAACACCTAAAAGCGTTGTCTATACTAGAAGTATAGGCAACGCCTAAAAGCGTTGTCTATACTTGAAGTATAGGCGACGCCTAAAGCGTTGTCTATACTTGAAGTATAGGCGACGCAGAAAGCGTTGTCTATACTTGAAGTATAGGCGACGCAGAAAGCGTTGTCTATACAAGAAGTATAGGCAACGCACAATGCGTTGTCTATACTTGAAGTATAGGCAACGCACAATGCGTTGTCTATATTAGAAGTATAGGCAACGCCAAAAGCGTTGCTTATACTTAAAAGTTACACAATGTTTTCTGGCGTTATCTAAACCTTAAATAAGGACGACGTTAAAAAAACGTTGCATTTACTTATTTTTTAAGCGACGCTTAAAGCTAAACGTCACAAAGTTTTAGGCGACTCCCCTCAATGCCGACGCTTCCATTTGCATCGTTGATTGCGTCGCCAAACTTTAGGCGACGCAAAAAGCGTTGCCTAAAGCAAATTTTAGCGTTGCTTAAACACTGTTTTCTAGTAGTGTCCCTTGAACAAGTTCTATGGTGGCATGCCCAAAGAGGGGCAAACTGTGAACACTCGATTTTGCTCCGGACGTAACGTCGTTACACATGACGCGTCATTTTTAGATGTGTCAAGTCACGAAGTGTTCAAAAAATGCTCATGTGCATATTAGAGTAAACAAATATATATTTTTAAACATCTCGGATATATACGAAATATCTCAGACATTTTCGAAGTATATATATATATATATATATATATATATATATATATATATATATATATATATATATATATATATATATGTGTGTGTAATTATTATTTATCTGTAAGATAATTATTTATAGGTATTATCTCCTATTATTTAGGGATAATTATCTATATATATTTATCCCTAGGAATTTATCTGTTAGTTATTTTATTATTTTAAGATTTAGGAGATCTTATCTGTAACTAGGTCTAGTTTTACTATAAATAGGGATCCAGATTTATATTGTAAACACAGAGAAAATAACACCACATATTTCGAAGAATCCGTCGTGGATATTATAATTTGCTTCGTTGCATTTTTATCAATTTTTTTTATTTATCATTAGTATTATTATTATTGTTATTATTGTTGTTGTGTTAATGATCATCATCGTCTCCTTCTTTACCTAGGAGAATAGAGAAACCATCCAACTTGCTCCACCGAACTCTGACCATTCGCTACCCTCGTCTCCTCCCTTTCTTAAGTCTTGATGTTGTTTTTTGCGAAATTATTAAGTCCTGACATAAAAAAGGAATCGCAAGTCAACTTTGGAACTTTGCTCTTAAGGTAAACGCTTCCCATGAATTTGATTTTTATATTATTGTTTTAATTACTGAGTTGTATAATTAGATAGCTATATTATATTATGATAGACATGTATAATTGGATTGTTATACTATATTATGATAGTAAGTAGATGATGATGATCGTAGTGCATCATTCATATATAAATATGATAATTTAACTAGAATAGATATATTAGTTGACAATTTAAGTGAATTGGGGGGAGGGAACAGAGGTTTATAATAAATTAGTTTTGTTTATGTAAAAGGACATCGTCTTCTTCAAGCCTTCATAGTTTAAGGTTTCCTCGCCGATTCCTTCCGACCTGCTCACGCCAGTCGACTATCCAAACCACCACACTCCGATCATCATCGCGAATCACCTCCAGCCACGACCATCGTCTGTTGTTGTCACCTGACCGCCTTATCTACAGAGCTTTTTCAAGCCAGTAGCCCGGCCGTCCATGTTCCGGCCATCCATCGTTTCCTCTTGACGTCATATTTATCCCCAACCTATTCTTACTTCACCCTCGCATCCTCCAAGAACTTTTGGGCCCGTTCGTTGTCATTCGGTCAGCCACATCACTTCTGTTGCTACTTGTCGATCCACCACCGAGTTCCTCCCACGACTTCACTTTGTCCAACCTCCAGTTGCCTTGCTCTGGTCTGGCCTTCAGGCAAAGTTCGTTGTCACTCCCATTTGCTTCACTTCGTCGTTCAACCAGCTTTGACTGCGGCCTTTGATTAGCTCCGACGCTTTGCAACCGTCCAATCACTATCTATCACTATATTCGGATCTTGCGCTGAGCACAAGAAATAGATGTGGACAGGTCCTTAAACTCCTGGATTCGATCGATTCTGTCCTTAAACAGAGATGAATTCAGGACCACAAAGGATTTGTTTTGGAAAGAGCTCTAGTCGCTTTAACCTTCACGTTAACCCAAGTACATGTAATTTTGTCTGGTAATAGGTAATTGTCTGCAATTTTTTTTATATAAATAGGTATTATTTTAATTTAAGTATGTACATATATATTGTATATAACTAATGTGTTATGATAGGTCTTAATTCATGTATGTTCGATGGTTGTTAGAATTCTTAAGTTTCATTTTGGTAATAAATTACTGTTCACTTATGTAGAGTTGGTTTGTAATGGTTATTTATTAGCGAATAACATTAAACATTTTTTGACCATTTTTTCTAATTTTATTAAAATTTATATTTATTAGAGTGTAGGCCGTAGGATTACGAGGTTAAATACTATGGAAACAAAACCCTAGATACGTGCATGGTAACTAATACACAGTGGAAGATAGTGCACATACCTGTAATGTTTCCTGTAGTCCTAGGATTACTGAGGGGAATTCTCGATCCGCCAGTCGGTTCCCGTAGATGTTCTAGTTAAGGAAGCACTACACAGATCATGCTCCACAGCAAAGCCTCTGTCGATTCTACAGCAGGATGGATCACCGGAGTAAATTGCTTGACGCAATTTGGCACCTCCTAGGGAGACTAGGGTTTCGGCCGAACCACTATGTATTTAGGGAGGAGGGATTATCTTAATCTCACGACAAAGGAATGGAGAATTAGCTTGTTAATAAATCTCATGTTGTCGACCAACACATCAACATTTTTAGCCCTGCTCCAGAATTGTTCATACGAGGTTTACCGTGCGACCGGTGGATAAGATGGGCATCGTGCTACTCATTTGTTAGGAATTTAGTTGCGCCCGCGGAACGTTGATTCCCATCTTTAATCAACCTGTTAAAACAATACTGTAACACGTTGTAATTTAGGTCAACCGTCATTCTCCAATTGCCTAGTTTCCGCATAGGAATACTCCTTCAGGGCATCCTTACAAGTATTAACAACCTTCAACTAATATCAAGCTGGTGGCCACCTAGTGAATACAAGAGTCGGAGAATTACATGTGTATATGGCCATCCCCATTGCTCATACCCTTAGTCAAACTCAACCGGTTTCCAAAGACGTGGTCACTTGGCCTTTTCGTTCAGCACTACGCTCGTACGCCGGAAGTGAACATTGAGCTTGACCTTAGGTATAAGTTCTGAGTCCGTGAGGATACTTTGGATGCTGCTTCATATAGCATCCGGGATCAGTCACACGCTCACGGTGAAAAAATTAGTGCCATTCCGGAAACTAATACGCACTGGAAAGGGTGCACATACCTATATCGCAATATGTAGCCCAAGATGTCAACGGGAGTTCACGGAATGCCTGACGGTGTTCTTCATTTGACTCTTGTTAAGCAGGAAATCTGAAGGCAATGGTCTCCACAGTAAAGCCTCTTTCAATCTGGGTTCAGGATGGATCTCCGGGGTGAATTACTTGAAGTAATTCGGCACCTACTCTTGGTGTATGTGGTTCGTCCAAAACTCCTAGTGTCTAAGATGAGAGGATTTCTTTGTGACTACTAAAAGGGAGAGAATGACCAACCCCAAGAAATCCCTAATACCTCATATTTATAAGAGGGGGTGAGGAAAACCCTTGGTGGGTATTTGCTAGGATCGGCCGCACCATGCTCAATTGGGCCGGCCCACATGAGTAGTGTATGGCCCATGGGGATTTCAGCCTGACTCGAAATCCCCTATGTGTCATACCCCAAATTTGCTTAGCATGTTGGGCTTATATTAATGGGCTCCTAATACGGTGAGCCATTTACTCTAAATGCAACAACTTCAAGTTATCCAGTTACGGGACATACAACCGACGAACCAACATAAATTTTATGATATGCGAGTTTGATTATGTCATGAATAGTAAAATACGGGACATCGATCCAACTATAATTTATACGATACGGGACATCGAGCCAACTATGATTTATACGATACGAGACATTAAGCCAACTATGATTCATACAATACGGGTCAGCAAGCCTATATGAGTTATTCAAGATAGGCCATCAAACCGACATAAAATGTTATGAAACATTAAGCCGACAACAAATTTATACACACTGTTTATTCGATGCGTTCGTTATCTTTTAGTATGTGTCATCGATGTATAAACAAATATCATCGCTTGCTCCACACAGGTACGGATCCAGGATTTGAATTCAGGGGGGGCAAAATTTTCTTTCTGAAGTCGAGATCCGATAGTAAATAGTCTAACATGAGATCTTCATAGTTTTTCTTCAAACACTTATCAATTATATTTTGACTTGAAATTCCTTCTTCAACTATGAATTTCATTTTAAGACTAAAATATTGATAACTTTCTAAATATATGTATACATAAATTTAAGTACAAAATAAACATTTTAAATAAATACAAAGTTCTTTTTGAGTTGCAGAGTACGCTTGTAACTTTTAGTATTCACCTACGATTTGACTCAATTGTAACATTCACATGAGAAATTAATTAATGTTTACTTGTGATACACTGTAAACGACTCAGTTCATCTTGGACATTTAAAATGTATTCAACGATATTTTTCTTGGATTTTTTTTTAAGAAAATAACAATTATCAAAGTTTTGAAAAATGTTGTACGTTTTAAAACATGGTATATTTATATAAATTATCTAACAACGTATGTTCAAACACCGCAAACAAATGTTTTTTACATAGCGTACCCCCTTATTTCATCTACTAGGTTCAAATAGCTTCAACAATATAATTTAGTATATATTGACTTAACTAATTAATTGAACTCCAACAGACAATTAATTCAAAAGTAGCAATTGATTAAAATGAAGAAGAACAGAGAGATAAAAGATGTTGAGGGAAATTCGAAATTATTTGGGGCCACTATTTATGGGGAGTTTCAAACTTTCATATCTTCTTTATACCTTATTCATGTCATCATGTTCCCAAGCTATATTACCCTACTCATGTGACTCCCCATTGCAAGTGCAGCGACGTCGACAATTTCGGTACTACAGAAACCTCAGGTGAAATCGGAATCTTCTTCGCAACTCATCCTCTTAATTTGCCTACTTCGCTAATGCGTATGTATATTAATTTTTTGTCTGCCCAGGGGAGAATCGCTTGCGCACTGCAGCGCAAACCATTGGTGTACTGCAACAACGACATACACACGTTTTGTAGATGTAATGATCTATGAATAAACAAAGTTAATTTTAAGCTCATTAGTGGCCCTGAAATAAAACTTTTTGTGTTGCAGGTAATCAACTATTCTGCTACACATTCTTTTCACCAAACCAGCAATTTATTTTGTAGTTAGTCATGTTCAAGTGCATAATTGATTATAGTATATTTACTTCGTCATCAATGTCTAACCATTCTATATTCATTATTTAATCAGTTCGTAGGTTGAGGAAGTCCATCAATGTGTTAGCATCCTATATGTTTATGTTTTCACATGAATTAACCCCATTTTAACCGCCTACATAAGGGGTTAACACACTGAACACGTATGTTGACAACTATTCGTAAACATATGTATGAAATACGTCTCCATATAGCTTTCTTATCCTAATGTTTGCTTTCTAAACAACATATTGCATTTAAACCTTCAATTATGATGGTATTAATGGTTTCCTATTCTTAATTTTTTTTTGTAGAGATACACGTGAACGTTGCAGATAGCATTTGGAGCAACGTAAACGTCAAACTGTTGGTTACAATGCTAATAACACCTTAATTGATTCGTCTTCAGTCATACAAGCTTCATATCAACATTTCCTCCTAGTCTGCTTGACTAAGGACTTGTACTGGTTTCCAAATTTATATCGGTCAACAACAATTGGAATAGTGTTATGTAGTAAATGTAATACTGGTTTATAATTCATGGAAAATATCAAATGTGTAAACATTAGTTCAGCTTCAAATGGAATAAATCTCAAAATGGTATTTTCACTTTCTCTTCGACAATTGATGTTAAGATAGTATTTGCAATTCTAAATAATGTAGGAAAATATGTTCATTGTCGACGTTGCATTTCGCTGTAAAACCGACAATTAGACGTCAATTGTACCGACTGTAAAGAACATATGTGAAACCCACATAAATGTATCAAAACATCTCTATTATTAGAGGGGGTCTCTAATGCTAAAGTAAACATACAGGGATTATGAACAAAATCATGCAAGCACGTTACAGTAATTTCTCTTCACATTCTAGTCTCATCCGTTGGATTTGAATTGACCCGAGTCTAAATGTTTCATACATGTGTTGTGTCATCAAAACTGTATTAAGAATTGGTAATTTTAAAGCTAAATTAAACATTCAACATAGAAATAGTTATTGATTAATATAATAAAAACAATACGTTTTCAAATGCTCAAACCACCATCAATCAGTTTCCAACTTCCCAAGAATTGTAACGGAGCCTTGCATTGTAATCACACAAGATGGTTCTAAACCCGACAATTTATATTTAACTATTACCGACTTCCAACAATACATTTGATATCAGCTGCTGGGATGCTAAATGTCGTCAAGAAATAATCTAAGATGTTGTGCGACCTAATATTTCGACTCGAAGTATAAATATCTAAAAATGACTAATAGCAATGACCTAATAGCGAGCTTTCATCACTAACCAGAGTGACGACTAAAACTGCGCAATTCCCGCTTGCTAAATTCTATTTTGAAGACCGCTTCTGGAAACTAAACCTTAGGTTCTAAACACAATGCATTTGAATCCGACTGTTAACAAATTTGACAAGGAGTTTTAGCATTGAACCCTTGAAGTCTATACGCCGGCGACACATCCTCCCAGTCCTCCAGACAGCCATACGCATGTAATAAATCAGTCAGAACTTTTAATACTGATTTTATGTAAGTACCGCTTCCTGGCCGATTTGGTCTGTATGAAATAGTTACTGACCGATTTTTTCGATTAGCAAATTTAATACATAATACAGACTCGTGTATTAACTACTTGTCTTTTTCGTCAGAATTCGGTATTAATAGGCTATCTAATACAGATTTAATACCGATTTCGACTGTATTAAATCGCCTGCTTTCCTGTAGAAGAGAGCCTAGCCCTCATATATATAAGACCGATATGTTTTCATTCTAGAACTAATTGGCATAGAGTGAGTAGCTTAGTAGTCTTATTAGGGCTGTCAATTTATGACGACAACATAGCATGACACGAACACGCACGGAAAAAATCGTTTCCGTGCAACCATATATCAGAACAATGTCACGATAGCATGATCACGATTAACACGATATAAATTTCTTGTCTCTTTCGTGCTTAGGTATCAAAACACGACACACACGATAATGTTTTACTAATAAGTGTAATATTTTTGTATATTTGCACAATTTTCATTTAAACACTTTTATAACTTCAATTAATTATGTACTTTTTAGAGTTTGTCAACCCTATATTATAAACTTATAAATACTGACATATTAATTTATAGTTTTTTGTTATATGAAATTCATTATTTTGATTTTTTGCCTAAAAAACTCGTATAGAAATGTTCTGCATAATAATTTAATACAACACGATATCACGACATGAACACCAAGAAAAATTATGTGTCGTGTTTTAAAATGCGGGACGATAAACTTACCGTGCATGTTTGTGTTCAATAAGTTTAACACGACGCGATTATTAAAAACACAAGATAATAAGCACGATAACATGGTTTGCACACCTAATTCTTAATTCTTATATAGGGTATAAATCTTTCAATTTTCCCAATATACTATTAACTCACATCTAAAACTCTTTTAACTTAGAATCACGACGTGTAAAATGGTTACCAATTCTAGACCTCTAAGGAATGAGTACGAGGAGAAAATTAATGAAGACTTACTTAAGCTTGACGATGTACCGACTTGAGCAAAATATACATTATTGGAATTATATTAAAATACAAAAGAGCCCTCAATTTTTTTATTTTTTTTTGGTAGAAGAGAGAGAGAGAGCCCTATTGTGATCCTTAGAGTCGTGTGCCTAGAGGCCATATTATATATAATATATGATGGCATATCTAGCTTATTTATTGTAAATAGAAAACTAGTCATTTTTTAAAATTAGATAGATCGTGCAGGCAGGCCAAGAAACATGACTACAAATAGACAATTATAATAATTCACAGAAATTAAAGATTATATTGTAATATTTTAACAATTTGAGAACTAATATTTAAATATATAAATTTGAGTTATAAACATGTTATTACAAAAATTAGCATGCAGATGGCGTACAATATTGAAATCGCAACGAGAATCGACTGAATGGAAGATCGAATTTAAATCCAGATGTCTGTGCGGATTACGGTTTCATAAATGCTATTTTGCCCAACATTATCCTTAAGTTGTGCAACTAAGTTTAACACGAGACGATAACATCCAAGAGTATAATATTGCACTGAATCGATTTCCACACAAAATTCGTTCAACCGGACCAAATCAATACTTATACTTAATAGGAACAAGAAATACAACACCAACGACCATAAATTAATTTAAACCTGAAGGATTTTTACTATGGAAAACTTGGTTGTAGTCACATTTAAAAAACCCACTAGGAAGAAGACACGACGGCAGAATTAAACCCACTATATCAGAAAATGAGATTAATATGAAGAGCACCTACTGTGTATTGGATTTTAAACTAATATTGACACTCCAAAAAAATTGGTAATTTGTGAAGGAATTTTCAACATTCCCTATACATGTCCATGATCTTTCTACTATGCTCTACAAACTTATGGTAGCTCTTTTTTACATCTTTCTATTGTCCTAAAGGTAAACCCTATAGGGAAAATTATATTATTAATAGTATGATACAAAGTTTAAGTGTAGTTAAAAGAATCCATACTTTTAAAATTTTACATATGTTACAATTAAGTCCAACCTAGTAGTAAAAAAAGCACAAGCATGCTAGAAAATTTCATATGTCTCTCCCAAACTAGATTTCTTGTAGTGTGAAACCGTTCGGAAAATTGGATGCTCTACTATGAATGTTGAGGACCCATTAAATAGGATGTAAAAGAGAGTGGAAAGATTAAAATAACCAATATGGTACAATATATTTTAAAATTATCTTCAAACCCAAGTTGGATTAAGTAAAATATATATATAATTCAAATAAGCTCAGGGTCAATAATAATGTCCCACATGAATGGAAATTGAAAATTTAGCAATGTCTCTAGACACGAAATTTGAGTTCACGGTCGATACCTACATAGGATTGATTAGTGTTACCCTTTGAATCTTGCCTTTACTGCTAGCTAATCAGTTGACATGATGTCCTGAATTGACAATCGTTAGTGTAAATGATGATATAGAAAACACATGTATTTGCCTAGTACATTTCAGTTCACGACTTAATCTTTTTTATGGTCGTAGGCATTGCCTTGTTCTGCATGTGTTTCCAAGTTCTCTGTCATCAACGGTTCCTTTTCAGGCGGCATCTCTCTTCTCACTAGCAATAGGTAATTCTTTATCTCAAAAGTTTCATTATGATTTTGAGTAAACGCAAGAGTTTCAACACGAATAAGATATTTCTTATGAATCATTAAAAACTTACGTTTAACCTCAATTCACCTTATCACTATTGTGCATCACGGGAATGGGATCGAGGTTTAACCCCACCGTGATGTTCCGTTGAACCTAGATCTTGGAATCTTCAGTCAACTATAAATTTTATTTTCAGAGAAATTATTTTATTGACCTAGTCCACCACCTAGGATGTGGACCAACCAGTAAAATATTAACACATCATCAATAGTAAGCTGTAAATAAATGTTATAATGTAGAGAATAACATTCGATTCTATTAATTAATTAGTTCTCTCTCTAAACATTAATAATTACTAAAAGAATTAAATTTTACTCCATCAACATTAATTACCACAAGAATAATTTGAAAAGAATATATAATTAATTTTCTTAACTTTGATTTTCCACACTCTCCTCCTAAAATTCACTATAATAATCTATACATATATTGACAAAAAAAAATCTTTACATATATATATATATATATTATACATAATATATAGTATTATTGTAGATAAAAAATACATAATAATTATATTTAATAAAAAATACTGCATATACATATAATACAAGTGTTACTACTTTTGTGATTTTTTTTAAAAACTCTATTGGGTGTGGTGAACCTTAGAAGACAATGAACACTTCCCCTCTAGGGTTCACCACATTCAATAGGTTTTTTTAAAAAAATATATGAAATTAGTGACACTTATATAATACTGTATATTTAAAAAAAATTGTAGTTTTTTTTTTTTAATATATATTATGCATGGTAAATCCTTAACGGTAATTTAATATATTAATTGTCATGGTAGTGAATATAACCAATGTGAAATAATGAAAATTGACTTTCAATTAATTAGAAATGTTTAATAATATAACAATTATTTTAGTAATTATTAATGTTCAGAGAGATAACTAATTAATTAATAAAATCGAATGTTATTCTCTACATTATAACATTTATTTCTAGATACCATTGATGATGTGTTAATTTTTTACTGGTTTGGTCCACATCCTAGGTGGTGGACTAGGTCCATAAAATAATTTCTCGTATTTTCATCATCAAAAGTGGTTACTTCTCAAGCTTAATTTCATTCCCTTTAATGTTTAGTCAACTAGCTCTCTATTTAAACATTTGGTTAGCGGATTCGCAATATTAACACTTAGTCTTACGTAGTTAAACTTATAACTCTAGTCAGAGCAATTCACTAATGGAGTAATAAATATCTTCGACATATGTCTTAGACTTTCCATGTACATGCTACTTTGTGCAGTACAAATCACATATTGAATACTATAATGCATGCATCTCGATCCTTAGACTTGTCATAGTCTTCATGTTTTCATTTCCTAAATAATTTGCGTCAATCCAAAATTATATTTATGCCGAATACTAGAGGGTTTGTAAAATGTCTCGTTACCCAACCTTTCTACAAGAGTGATTTCTAGGCCAATGGGGGTGCACAACAATTGGATTACAGTTCAAACCTCGTCCCCTAAACATAATCGTAGTATTTATTTGGATTACACCACAATGATCAAATCAATCTCCATACAGGTCTTGATATAAGTTTTGGCCACCTCGGAATATCATCAAATAAATGACACAGTCATTATGGTTCTTCAACGCTAGCTCTTGTCTAGTGATATTAACTCAGATTCCATAGTAGACGTGGTTATAACTGTTTGTTTCGATTATTTCCATGATATTGTTGCACCTCATGCGGTGAACACGGATCCATTTGTGGACCTCGAGTCTTTTAAATCAGATATCAAATTTACATCGATATAGCTTTCAAGAACACTTAGATATCTATCATAACACAATAGTTAGTTACGAGAATGTCTCAGGTACTTGAGAGTAACCTGATAGAACAGTACTAGTTTTATGTACTTGGTTACTCTTATATCTACTCAACACGCATACAACATGTGTAATATTATTCATTATCTTTTATACGCATCATAATATACATGACACTTTTAATGATATAAAAGAGACTGAAGATATTATTACAAATTGGTTTTTACAATAAATTGAAATTTTTTCGAAACAAATATTTTTATCACAGTTTTTTTTTTATCAAAATAAGTCTATATAACAAACACATACTTTTGTTACAATAAGGCCAATTGTTACACATAGTATAGTTTGTCAAAAGAAGTATACACAAACTTTGTTACATGAATGTCAATTGTTCTAAATGGTAGTTTGCCAAAATAAGGATATTATAACAAACATAAACTTTTATAACGAGAACGTAATTGATCAAAAAAGTCAATTTTAACGAACATAGATTGTCAAATAAGTCTATTTTAACGAACACAGATTGTCAAATAAGTCTATTCTAAAACACAATTTGTAGCAACATCAACTGGAATTGCACACAAAAACATCAATTGGAATCACATTTTTTATAAACGAATATACATTAAATATATAATTAAATTTTAAAAATTTTAGAATTTAATTTTTTTTCATTATAGACTTATAATAAAAATTATATAATAAAAAAATAGGATTTTTTTTTATCATATTTCTAAATCAATAATAAATAATAAATTGGATAAACATTGTTGAATTATCATCAAGAATAAAAACAATAATAGAAAATATTACTTACCATTTCATAAATTCTTGGGAGAATTGATTTTGATCCAGAGGTACGGTGAATTTGCATTTTATCACAGTTTTTCTTGTTTGCAGCACTAGCTTTCTGTAAAACATTAGATATCACAAGTTTTTTGAATTTAGAATGACTGTGACATAAATGGTTTATGGTCAGCACAACAAATATACAAGATGTTAATTACAATGAAGAGATCAAATATATAAAATTGAACTTGTCGATATCAAAATGATCACAAATAGCAACTCAATCTTCTTTCATTACACCTTTTTTTTTTTATCACAAAGTAAGAACACCGATCGCCAGGTCCACCCCCATTAGGAGGTGGGTCCGTGCATGAGCAAGAATCATAAGCTCGTCCACGAATAGATTTTCTTTTCACTCAGTGGAAAAGTTGGCACTCAAGGCAGGCCACTCCTGGTGGGCTCGACCGAGAAGTAATAAAATCGGGACGCCCAGAAGAATAAAGAACAACCTGGGGCGAGTTTTCCCGCACCTGCACCAACACTACCACCATCACAGCGTTGAGACTTTGATGTGGAAGTAGGTTAAGGTGGTGCTCTACCAAAGAAGAGAAAATACAAAACCTCAGGTTGTTCTTCATTCTTCTAAGAGTCCTGATTTTGGTGACGAGGAGGATAAAAAGGGTAAGATGAATAATAGTCGTATGCAGCCACGTGCACAAAGGGTTGCACAAAGGGTAAAGAATCAAAAGAATGGGATGCATTGGTGGCAGTTGAAGATCCAGACTGAAGCAGTGGAGCGAAAGAAGAAACCCAAGAAGAAGAGTGGAGAAACAATAAAGAAGAATAAAAAGTAGAGCAGTAAAGAAAAACAAAAGTGTAGCAATAAGAAAGCGTTCAAAGCACTTATAGCTTGTGAAATGTAATCAAATATAAATTTATTCTTTAGTTAATTAATAATTGTATTTTTAGGCAGAAAAAAACGTTTTGAATCCACATATATCTCAACCAACAACTTGAATAGTTCAAGTTATTATTTTTTTCTTTTATTTGGTTAAGTTCTAAGATTGATGTTAGTTGGTCAAATTGCTTTAGAATTGAGAAAAAAAAAGTTACTTAACAAATGTAAAAATATAATCGGTAAAAAAAAGTAATTAGTTTTAATTATTGGAAAAAAAAACAAATGTAATTGGTAAAATTAAAGTGATTTGTTTATAATTTTTAGAGATCGATTTAGTTAATACTCATACTATTTGAGTTATAAAATGTTAACATTAGCCGAATAAAATTGTAAAAAGGATCACTGATAAAATATATTTTGGCATAAAAGATTACTTAAATAATTTTTTATAATATTCAGTTGAATGTTACATTTTCTTGTAACGATGCATTTTAAAAAAAAAATAAAAAAATAAAAAAAATAAAAAAAGAGCTGTTTGTGACGAAAGTTGTAGTAAAAAATTGCCATAGTATATGTATTTGAGCAGGAGTAAACAAGTGTGTTTGAACATTCTCGTAGAAGATTTTTGTAACAAATACAAATTTGTCACAATGAACTTATTGTAAAAAAAGGTTATTTTTGTAAGAAATAACGAGATAATCACATACAACTAGTTATCGTTCAAACAAGAAATCCAACCGATTGTGACGAGATTATCCCCATAGGTTCTTTAATGATGTCCTCCTCCCTAGATCCTGAACGCATGTTGTATCGCGACTTGTCAGAAGGGTGGAAGGGATGGATTAGGGGATGATTTCCTCATCCGTAGATCCTTAGTAACCCCCTATACCTCAAGGGTGGAAGGGATGGATTAGGGGTTACTATGACTTACGCTACTCTCTCTCACTACTGGCTTAGTGTGGAGGATTAATTTACAAACTAATGAATGAATTCCCTAGTTAGGACGAACCCTATATTTAGAAGGAGGGAGATGATTTGTTTCTAAAATATTAATTTCCTAAGAGCATCCACAATGCACAACTCAAATTCCTATCCCACTTTGTGCCATGTAGGTGGCAACTAATCAAGATGTAATATAAAATAAAGGTGTATAGGAGTTGTCCATGAGTACTTCAATGGTGTCTACCAAGTTAGACTCTCATATTTATATTTGTATTATCATTTCTTCTTCTTTCATAAATAAAAAGTAAGAAAATTGAGAATAAAAAGATGGTATAGTAATGGTGGGATGAGAGATAGTAAACCCCATCAATGAGGGGTTGGACAAGAAAAACAAGTTTACTCCAATGCAAACAGACAAGACATTATGCCAGATGGAGGAGTTGTCCTTCAAAAAGTTGATGCATTGTGGATGCTCTGACATGGTATTTAATTCATTTAATAGATCTATATATAATCACTAATGATTATATATATTCAGTATTAACAGAATATAATATATTTATCAATATATTATTTCCTTGAAGATATATATTATTATTAATGATGTATATATTATTTCCTACAATATAATATATTGTATTATACATAATATATAAATTATCCACTTGATGGACCTTAATCAGTATAGTTTTAGCAGCCAAGTAGGTACTTAATTCACATTAATTTTTGCACATGGGCCTCAATTAATAGGCTAGTTGCTTTATTTAACTCACACTGAATTATGCATGGTTAATGGGCTTCCAAGAAGGGCGGTCAAAATGTTATTAATGCCAACAATTTTGACAAAACAGGTAGTGAAACACATTCATAAATATATATATATATATATATATATATATATATATATATATATATTTCTCGAGAAATATTTACTTGGATCATTCAGAGTGTAGACCAGTTTCTCATCATTCTTGTTGAATTATCTAATATATTATTTATAATGAACTAACTTAAAATAATATTATAACTTTCTCGTGAGCTTTAATTTAGGGATCACATCAGAAATGCTCATACCTCTCATGTAAAATCTCGAATTCAAAATATTATTCACGAACCATCTCATCATACATCCAACAATAAACATGTCATTCTCGTTAAAAAAAATGAATGATATAATATTCAATACGTATATTTCACGTATATACACTAGCCTACACTTCTAAATTTTTATATTTTTACTTAACACGGCAGTATCAAACTTTAGACGTTATTAAATTGCCACTTGTTATATATCATATGGATATTTGACAAAAAAATTTGCTTTATATAGATTTTTTCTTCTAAACTTAAGTCAAGAAAAAAATTTCACTCTCCATTTGATATGGCAATAATTGCAAGTACCATCCTTATAGAAATAATTTTTGTCACGGAAAAATATGTGTCAAATAATCGTGGCCTTCGCTTTACTTGTAAACCTTCAATTAAAAAATCTTAATTTTTCTTTATCAATTGATCCATATGCATTCAATTTTCGTTTTATAATCCACTTGTATCATAATCATTTTCTTGCAGGAAGAAAATCCACTAACTTTCAAGTATTCTATTGCATGACGGATTCAATTTTACTGTTGACCACCTATTTTCATAGAGGAAGTTATGCATATTGTTGTTCACAACTTATTAGAAGGTTTTATTTTCAACCTCAAGCATATTTCTCATTTGTCACCGCGCAACAATTTAAGTTTCTTATTGAATTGATTCTCAACTTCTTATTTTTAAAGCGTGAATGTCTAAATAGTTTTATATTTACTTTTTATCATAAAAATATATCAATATTTTTTACTATCATCCACAAAATTGATGAAATAATTATTGCTACTTCTAGTTTAGACAAATTTCAAGTTACAAATGTTGTTATGTATTCAAAATGGTGGTACAATATTCATTTTGTACTAATAGATTAGAACTTCGAGAGCATAGCACAAGTTACACGTGTGTTTTGATCAATTTTTGAAATGTATTGATATGATCCATATTAATTAACATTCGCAAGGTATCACTTGTAGGTTAGCGGTTTGTTTCCTGGCGGAAGATCCATTAGCTCCCAAGTATGATTCTGCAAGATGGATTCAATTTAACTATTGATTGCCTCTTTCCATAGATTTTCTTCAAAAGAGTTTTAGGCTTCGTGGTAAGTCTAAGGTTCGGCTTCAAGCATATAAGTCACAAAATCTTAACCATAGGATTTTTCAATCCTAGCCCTTTTACTTCTCTTGGGCTCGACTTCGCTAGAAATACATTTTCAAAGAAATATGCATTTCTTGATTCCAATATCGCATCTTTGTGTATATCTAACACCTTTTGATTCAGACACAAGAAACCGATATGCATTATTGTTCTGAGCATACCCTATGGAAACATAATCAAATGTTTTAGGGCCTATTCACACCTTTTTACGCATAGGTATTATAATTTTAGCAAGGCACCCACATATTCGAAGGCACAACTCAAATAGAGTTTTATGTTCCTTCTTATAAGGCGTCGTATTCAAAAGGTAATTGTTAGTTCAAATAACTTCTCCCCCCCAAGTTCTGGGATTACCCTAAACTGATCAACATTGAATTCATCATTTCCTTCATATTCGTTTTTTTCCTTAATGTAACCCAACTTAATCAAGGTTCATGAGGTGCAATGACTTCATAGATTAAATCGTGTTTAAGCCAACATTGTCTAAACAGAGAATCATTGTTGTCACATTTTTCATTGCGAAACATTTAATTATTTTATTTTCCATTTAAATCGCAACACTTTGTACCATCATCGATCAGAGTGATAAAGTACTTTTAAGGTCGTCTGCTTAGAAAAAAAAAAGTACAAGTCGCAACTAACAAATCTAGCGGTTCGAAGTGAGCATATATACAACACAAATTTCAACATTTGTGTCAATTGTAAGGATATGATGTTAATTAAGTTTCACAAGGTTTCGAACTTAACATGTCCTACTTGATGGGTTCGACTATAGCCGTCAGGCCCTTTAACGGTGAGGAAACGGCAAATAGGCCCACCAGGCCCAAAATGAAGGTCAAGATGACCTAGGAGAAGGGTCCCGACGAAGGGAGTCCCGACGATGAAAGGTCCCGACAGAGTCGGTTCCGACAGATGAGCTGGAAGCTCCCGATGAGAAGCCTTTAAGTAGGCCCCGATGATGAATCCCTAAGAATGATTGGCCCTGTCACGATGACGAGGGGCCCCGAGCGGTGACACCACGAGATAACTCTGGAGTCTCCGACGGGAGTCGGGACTCGTTACCAGAGGATAAGGCCAGGATACGCGGGGCGTGGCCAAGATACGCGGAACGTGGTTAAGATACACGGAGCGTGGCCGAGATACGCGGGGCGTGGCCGAGATACACGAGATCATGGCCTAGATAGGCGGGATCACATCCGAGATATGCGGGATACGGGCTAACCACCCCCAACGGTTCACCAGGTACCTGAGGCATCTCTTCGCCTATAAAAGGGCAAGAGATCACCTCAGAACACTTACGTTGAATTACATACCCTTTGAGATTACTTGCTTGCCAGTTCGTATTGGGCACTCATTTAAGCATCGGAGAGGGATTCTGGGTCACCGCCTGGTCTATCCCCTCTTGCAGGATTGCGTGGAGCAAAGGAGCTAGGATTGCCGTCAAAGTCCGTACCGGAGTTCCACCGTGATCTAACATTGGCGCCGTCTGTGGGAATCAAACAAAAAGCTGATATGCCTTCTACTCGATCGATGGCGGCTGGCAAGCACAGAAGACAGGGACAATTCGGTGGTTCCCGTCACCCCGCTGCAACAAATCTGGATTCAGTACCAGAACAGGAAGAAAACCAGAACCATCCCCCGGCTGAGCTCTCCCAGACAGGGGGGCACAATGGAGATCCCGAAGATATTGCTCCTCAGCACCAGGGCAATAGGGGGCAGGAGGCTCCCCCAGCTACAGACTTGACCAGGGCCGTGGCGGAAGCCATGCCCATGTTTCTGGCAGCCGTGGAGGCTCTCTTGGATCGGAGAGAAGCCGCGAGGAGGCAGGAGGAGATGCCCCCGTTGGAGGAAGTGGCCCTGCCAACAGAGGGTCGGAATGCACAGGAAGTCCCACCCCGAGGCCAGGACAGAAGTAGGGCGACCGGTCAGCCGGAGAGGTTCGTGGTTGATGGACCAGGACCAGTACAGCACAGGACCATTCGCTTGAATGGTCCCATCACTCCCGACCAGGTGGTAAAAATCGTGAACATCTGCATGGGAGAACAGAAACCATTAGTGTCGGAGCTAAGGGTTCGATCCACTCATCCCTTCGTTCCCCGACTCATCGACACCCTAGCCCCGCCTGGGCTAGGCATCCCCACGATAAAGGAGTACGATGGCGAAGGAGATCCAGTTCGCCATGTCCAGAAACACCTCATGGCGTGTCTGGGAAGAGCCCCGAGTGAAGACATAGTGTGTACGCTGTTCCCGAACACACTTGGAGAAAGAGCCCTGACCTGGTTCTTTAGTCTGCCCCCAGGCTGCATCACTTGCTGGGCAGATATGCATGATCGATTCATTCAGCAGTACCAGGGTCGAAGACGTTTGTTGAAGAGCGTGAGGTCCCTGACTCAGGTGGTGCAGAGGCCCGACGAATCACTGGCTCATTATTACTAGCGGTACACGGCCAGTGTGGCAGAGATCGACGAAGAAATCTCGGAAGGTGAGACCATCCGTACCTTCATTCGGAACTTAACGGCCCCCTATGGTTCCGACCTGATGCACAGTGTGGCGGAGAAAGCTGTGTGGAATATGGAGGCACTACAGAAGAGGGTGAAACGGCAAATCGATGTCCAGGAGTCGAAGATAGCCGCGGGAGAACTGGAGCCCCCAAAGTCGAACAAAGGGAAGCAGTCGGTTAAACCTTCTGACGATCGCAAATCAAAAGGTAAACCCGACAGTAGTAGGAATCGAGGCCACCCGGATTGGAGGGACGATAGGCGCTCTTCAAGGAAAGATAAGTGGGAGGATCTCGACATTCCTCTCAACTGTTCCATGGCGGAAGTACTGACAGTCATGGAACGACAGGGTATCTCCCGGTACCCCCCAAAGAAGGATGGAGAGTTCTTGGGATCTCGCATAGATCGCTACTGCCGATTCCATCGCGCAAATGGTCACGACACCAATCACTGCCGGGAATTGAAGAAGGAGATCGAAAAGCTGATCCAGAAGGAGAAGCTCAAAGAATTTGTCGGGGATAAGCGGTGTCGATCTCGCTCTCGGTCCCGATCGCGGTCCCGTTCCCGATCCCGCGATCGGTCCCCAAAGAAGAAGAGAACCGATCCAGAGTCATCCGGTGCTCGCAAGGAGAGACGGGGCACTATCAATGTGATCCACGGAGGATTTGCTGCTGGAGGTGATACTTCATCCGCCCGAGAAGTCTATGCCTCTAGAATCCCTACGGCGGTGGTGTTGGGTAAGAGGTCCCGATCCTGGACCTTGAAAGAAGAGATGGTAATCTCCTTTTCGTCGGAAGACCTCATAGGCGTGGAGACCCCGCACGATGATGCCTTGGTGGTAACCTTGGATGTAGACGGGTTTGAAATGAAGAGAATTCTAATCGACGGAGGGAGCTCCTCCGACATTCTATTCATGGATGCGCTGGAGGCTATGGGGAAAACAAAGAAAGATCTGAAGGAAGCAAACTTCCCGATGGTCGGGTTCTCTGGCTCAACCTCCTATCCGCTGGGAGTAATCACCTTACCAGTAGAATTTGGTAGCGGGTGGAAATCAGAAAGAAGGAACGTGGAGTTCGTGGTAGTCGATTCCGCGGGGACCTACAACGCGATAATCGGAAGAACTACCATTAACCCCCTGATGGCGGTCGCCTCGACAGTGCACCAGAAGATGAAGTTCCCGACCGACCATGGAGTCGGAGAGGTTAAAGTCGACCAGGTGGCTTCTCAAAAATGTTATGTTAACGCCACCCGAAGGAGGAGACGAGAGGCCATGACTGTCCTTCAGACAGACACGGATCCTAGAGAAGAGTTTGGGCGTCCCGCCCCCGTAGAAGATCTGAAAGAAGTCGAGATCGACGGACCCCAGAGGAAGGTGAAAATCGGGTCTGCCCTGACTGAAGAGACAGCCCAGAAATTAATTGAATTATTGAAGGAGTTCAAGGAGCTGTTTGCCTGGTCCCCCAGTGATATGCCAGGAATCAGCCCCGATGTAATCGTACACGAGCTGAAGATAGATCCCGCGATCAAGCCTATCACGCAGAAAAGGCGCCCGATGGGCACGGACAAGAAGATCGCGATCCAGCAAGAGGTGGGCAGATTGCTCGATGCTGGGTTTATTAAAGAGCTCGATTCCAAACCTGTGTCGCTAATCCGGTGCTGGTGAAGAAGACTAACGGGAAATGGCGAATGTGCGTGGATTTCCGCGACCTGAACAAGGCTTGCCCAAAGGACTGTTACCCACTCCCGAGAATCGACCAGCTGGTGGATGCCACGTCGGGACATGAGCTGTTGAGTTTCATGTATGCGTACTCAGGCTACAACCAGATCAAGATGGCCAAGGAAGACGCTCCCCATACAGCGTTCTATGCAGACAGTGACATCTATCACTACGATGTCATGCCTTTCGGGTTGATCAATGCGGTGGCAACCTATCAACGGATGGTGAACAAGCTGTTCGGAGATATGCTGGGGGAAACCATGGAGGCTTACGTGGATGATATGCTGGTGAAGTCACGACAAGCCGAGGATCACGTGCACAACCTAACCATGGCATTTGAGCGGATGAGGCTCCACCAAGTTCGCTTGAACCCGACGAAATGCGCCTTCGGAGTCCACTCAGGGAAGTTCTTAGGCTTCATGGTGAGCCAGAGAGGAATTGAGGTGAATCCTGAGAAGCTGAGGGCAATCGAGGAGATGCAATCTTCGATAAACCATCGGGAGGTACAAGTGCTGAATGGCCGACTAGCTGCAATGAATCGCTTCTTGTCCAAAGCCAGCGACCGATCAATGCCGTTTTTCGAAGTCCTGAGGGCCAACAAGAAATTCTAATGGACCGCCAAATGTGAAGAAGCGTTCCAAGCACTCAAGCAGCACCTTCGCACCCTCCCGCCGTTGGCAAAACCGGTTCCAGGCGAGCCGCTCTACCTTTATTTGGCTGTTTCTGAATTTGCCATTAGCTCTGTGTTAGTAAAGATTGTCGAGGGTAATCAAGTCCCCGTCTATTATGTAAGCAAGGCATTTGCCAAGTCTGAATTAAACTATTCCGCCGTTGAGAAGTACCTCTTTGCGTTGATTATTACTGCTCGGAAGCTAAGGCCTTATTTCCACGCACACGAGATTACTGTGCTGACGAACCAGCCTCTGAAACATTTTTTGAACCGACCGGATGCGTCGGGAAGATTAGTGAAGTGGGCAATAGAGCTTAGTGAGTTTCGAATACACTTTGCTCCAAGAACGGCCATCAAGGGCCAGGCATTGGCGGATTTCATAGCAGAATCTACAGCTCCCGACCTAGAAGAAACGGGCCCTGCAGAGGGGGCAACTATGGAGGTCCCGATAGAAGAACAACCAGAGAGGGCAGAGCAATCAGAACAGCCAAACAAAGAAAACACCTGGGAGATGTACACGGATGGCTCCGCAAGTTCGGACGGATCAGGAGCGGGCTTTTTGTTGATACCACCGGGTGAAGGTGAACCACTCCGATACGCCTTGGCTTTAACATTCAAGGCCACAAACAACGAAGCGGAGTATGAGGCTCTCATCACGGGCCTGAAAATTGCTAGAGGCACGGGAGTCGATCACTTAAGAGTGAAGTGTGACGCAGCTTTAATCGTAAACCAGGTTCTAGGGCGATACGAAGCTAGGAGTCCGATAATGAAGAAGTATCTACGAGAGGTACAAACCTTGAATGAGAGCTTTAAAAGCTTCGACATCGAGGCAATCCCGAGGGAGGAAAACGTAGAGGCAGACGCCTTGAGCAAATTTGCCTTGGGGGCACCCTTGGAAGAAAGTCGGAAGGTACACTTCTTAGAAAAGGTGATCTTATCAAACATCGACCCGACGCAGGTGTGTACCATTGGGGCAAAATCGGAGGAGGAACCCACTTGGATGACCCCGATAGTCGCGTATCTGACTACGGGGGCAGTCCCCGATGATAAGGTAGCAGCAGACAGGATATCTCGGATCGCGTCTAATTATGTGATGCTGGACAATCAGCTATACAAGAAGGGCTGGTTCTCCACTCCGTACTTAAAGTGTGGCAGAACCCGACGCCAATCGAATCCCGAAGGAAATGCATGAAAGGGTCGCGGCTTGTCACGAAGGGGCCCGATCCATTATGAGGAAAGTGTTGAACTTGGGCTACTATTGGCCCATGATGAACAAGGAAGCAACGGCGTTGGTCCGATCCTGTGACGCGTGCCAGAGGTACGCCCCGAGTATCATGGCTCCGGCCGCTAATCTGACATCCATCAAGAGCGCTTGGCCCTTCGCGCAGTGGGGCAACGACTTGGTGGGACCTCTTCCACAAGCACAAGGTCAATGTAAGTATTTACTTGTAGCAATCGATTATTTTTCGAAATGGATAGAGGCGAAGGCATTGGCCAGAACAACGGGGAACCAGATCGTCAAGTTCCTCCAAAACCACATCGTGTCCAGATACGGGATTCCCAAAGTGGTGATCAGCGACAATGGTCCACCGTTTAACGGCTCTCAGGTGAGGGAGTATCTGGAGGAGTTGAACATCGAGCATCGGACAGCTTCTGTGCGCCATGCTCAGACTAATGGCCATGAAGAATCAGCCAACAAAATCGTGATGGATGGCCTCAAGAAGAGGGTCTACGCTTTGAAGGGCAAGTGGCAGAACGAACTGGAGAACGTGCTTTGGGCCATTAGAACGACACCCAAACGATCAACGGGGGAGACTCCGTTTGGCCTTGTTTATGGCACGAAAGCTGTCGCCCCTGTGGAGGTAGCTGTGGCGTCCCATCGGATGAGATATTACGAGCCCCTGACGAACGATGAAATAAGACGTCTGGACTTGGACTTACTCGAAGAGAAGAGGCGGGAAGCCGATGAAGTCCAAGCTCGAATGCGATTTGCGACGGCCAGGTACTACAATCGGCGAGTGAAGTCCCGACAGTTCTTCGTCGGGGAGCTGGTTTGGCGTCGCAACGAGTTCACCATTTTGGATCGAGTCAACAATATGTCACCAAAATGGGAAGGACCTTACAAGGTCGTGGGGATGCCAGCTCCAAATGCGTACATGTTAGAAGACCTCGATGGCAGAACGTTAAAGCATTCTTTTAGTGGCGAACACTTGAAGAAACACCATGCTTGAAGAAAGTCGCCTTAAGTGGTGCCCGATAAAGTCGCCTTAAGTGGTGCCCGATAAAGTCGCCTTAAGTGGTGCCCGATGTAAATTGCCTTAAGTGGTGTATGCTGTTTATCGTTTAATTCGATGTAAGCCAATTTTGTGCCATCAATAAATAAAGAGGTTGCTTCCAATCAGAGTTATCCTTAGATTTATGCTAAGTGTCAAAGTCGCATTCAGTGGTGCACGAGAAAAGTCGCCTTCAGTGGTGCACGAGAAAAGTCGCCTTAAGTGGTGCACAATCCTTAGATTTTTCTAAGTATCAAAAAGTCGCCTTGAGTGGTGCACGATACTAAGTCGCCTTGAGTGGTGCACGATACTAAGTCGCCTTGAGTGGTGCACAATCCTTAGATTTATTCTAAGTATCAAAAAGTCGCCTTGAGTGGTGCACGATACTAAGTCGCCTTGAGTGGTGCACGATACTAAGTCGCCTTGAGTGGTGCACGATCTTTAGATTTATTCTAAGTGTCAAAAAGTCGCCTTAAGTGGTGCACAATCCTTAGATTTATTCTAAGTATCAAAAAGTCGCATTGAGTGGTGCACGATACTAAGTCGCCTTGAGTGGTGCACAATCCTTAGATTTATTCTAAGTATCAAAAAGTCGCCTTGAGTGGTGCACGATACTAAGTCGCCTTGAGTGGTGCACGATACTAAGTCGCCTTGAGTGGTGCACAATCCTTAGATTTATTCTAAGTATCAAAAAGTCGCCTTGAGTGGTGCACGATACTAAGTCGCCTTGAGTGGTGCACGATCTTTAGATTTATTCTAAGTGTCAAAAAGTCGTCTTAAGTGATGCACGGAACTAAGTCGCCTTAAGTGGTGCAAGTTATTAAAGTGTCGAGGTTTCGACCTAAGCACGCATAGTAAAATCACTCGGAGAAGTGCAACGAAAGAATCGGGACTAAAAGTCTGATATTGATAAGGGCTCGAGGGCCCGATAATGACAAAAGAGAAGAAGATACAAGGACTCTAAAAGTAAACATTCAAGCTTGGTCCTTGTCGGCAGCGTCGGAAGCAGCTGGGTCCGCGGAGTCGGTAGCAGAAGGATCCACAGGGTTGGCTTCGGGAGGATCGACTATCGGGGCGTCCGCACTTGGAAGTTCAGAAGCGTCTTCGACAATTACGGGGGTACTCCCCCCATCACTCTCCTCGGAAAGAGCAAAATACTTCTTCGCAAAGGGAGCGAGGGAAGGAGACTTGTCGAAATTGATGGCGTCCCCGTACTCCAGGTGGAGCTCCTCAACCGCATTGAAGAGAGTGTTCTCCACCTCCGCGCCAAAGAACTTCATGGCATCGGCTTGGAATTCCTCGGACCTCCGATAGTCCTCCCGACCCTTTACCTCCGCCTCGGCCAGCTGCGCAGGAAATCCCGCGACTTGCTCCTCCAGAGCCTTCTTCTAGAGGACCGGTTTATCCTCGGCAGCCTTCTTCTCCTGGGCCAGCCTGTCCACAGCCGCCTCCCGCTCCTGCCACTCTTGCCTCAAGATCCCCTCGAAGTCCCCGATCTGCTTCTGGAGTTCCCGAACCTTCTGATCGAGGACAGCCTGTTCCTTGACAAGCTTTCCCCGCGAAGATTGGGAGGCCTTAAGATCCTCCTGGAGCTGCTCGCGGATCCCTCGGTCCCGCTCCCGGGACTCATCGTAGGCAATGACATACCCGATGAGGCGATTGAAGTCCCCGAGCTCCTGCAATAAGAAGGAAAAGTGTTAATAGACAAACGACCAGATTTGTCATCAAAAAGAAAGAAGCGAAGTCCTACCTCTATAAGGCGCATGGCCATATCCCTGACATCCCGATGCATGTGCGTCCGATTGAGGCAAATCGGATACCGCATAGTAGGCAGGATCGAGCCTGACAGCAGATGCAGGGCCAGCTCCCGGTCCTGCTCCCCTTGTGTAAGCGGGACTCCTTGAAGCGTCTGGATAGGAGTCCAGGGGGCATTCTCTTGTGAAGGATCGAAGGGCCTGTAGAAGTTCCCATCGAGAGCAAGAGGAGAAAGAGGACGATGAGTGGAAGGGCCTGCCTCCGTCTCGGCCCGAACGGGGGAAGGAGTGAAGTCATGGATGGGCGAGGGCTGCCGCTGCTGCGGAGAAGATGAAGGAGGCGGCCCCTGAGGGGTTGGTTTAAAGGGGGATTGCCCCGTCTTCCGACGCTGACGAAGGGAGCCACCCTCGTCAGTCTCCTTGGAGGAGTCCAAGGTTTCCACATGACGAAATTGTTCGCCAGTCGGAGCCTTCTCTCCAGCTGAGGAAGGCACCCCCGCTGAAGACGGTGTGTCCGCGGAAGCTGCGGCACCTGATGGAGCTCTCGAGCGACCTGCACCTGGAGGATGAGAAGCTTCAGAAATGTAGTCAGGAAGTTCATCGGGATTCTTACACCAAATGATACGTCGGGAGACGTATTGATCCTTCCCGCGATAATGATAGTAGCCCGCCTCCAAGACACGAGGAGTTTCGCCTCGAAGGATTCGTTTGACGTCAGCGATACGGGCCTCCTTGGTTGAAGGTATCAAATCCTTCGGGACCATCCTCCTGTACGATTTTATAGCAAGTCGGAGCTTTTTACCTTCTTCAGCATTCTGGACATCGAAAAGCTGGTCCAGATCCACCCGCTTCCGCTTAGGTTGCTCCGCTGAAGGAGACCCCGACCGAGCAGCAGCCTTCTTGGCGGACTTCCTCTTCCGCGAGGGACGGACAGCATCAGTCTCTCCCTGCTTAAGGAATAGATCGGTCAGCACAGATACCTTCTTGGCTGCAAACAGTAAACGAAGAAGAGTTAGAAGTTTACCCAAGGGACCATATTAGAAGGGCCGTCAAAGAGCTGCCCCCCAGAAACAATGTCGAGGAGTCGGATCCCGGCGTGCACAGGTCCCGCTCCACAAGTGAGTTGGCGTTGAGGGGAGTGTAGGACTCCCCCCATCGATAAAGCTGGATAAGTTGGAGAGTTTCGAAATCCTCGTCGGTGTAAGTATGGAAAGCAGGCGGAGGGTCTGCTGCCACCTCCCACCGAGGCCAGGGAATCGAAGAGTGTCGGATGAAGAAGTAGCTCCTCTTCCAGCTACTGTTGTCGGACCCTGTGTCAACCAGGAGTCCCCGACCCTTGACCACCTTCCAGGTGTCATTGGTCCAACCACATCGGGCAAGCTGCTGCTTACTCCACTTGGGCATCCGAGGGTAGAAGGCGCAAACCCCCGCCTCATTGCACTTTATCCCATAGAAGGTTCTGAAGAGCTGGAGGCTGTAGATCCACTTTTGTCGGAAGCAGAGAACTTGAAAGGCGTTCCAGAGGCGGATGGGGGAGAAAAGGTAGTGGGGTGCGTTTTGTAATGATGGCACAGCTCGACCAGATTACCACAAAAGGGGAATCTGATCCCCGCTGATACCTGCCCCGTAGAGACAAATACCTCCCCTTCCTGGGGACGAGTAACCTCAGGATTACTCGAGGGGCGAGGCCAAGGATATGGGAATCGGGGTTCCCAGGTAATAGTGATACAACCCTCTCGGAGGGCTGCATCATAAGCAGTATTGGAGATCTCATTCAGAGCATAGTCAAAGTTAAAAGGTTTTCTCCCCTCAGAGCTGGAACCGCTGTCTGAAAAGCAACCATGGCAAGAAAAATACAGTGGGACTCTTGGAAAGTTGTAAACAAGGAAAAGACGAACAAGCAACAAAGGGGAATCCCTTACCAGACATGATGAAGTAGAGGTTGAGGAGATGAACGAAGCGTCGCCGGAAAGATGATCGGAGAAACTCCAAAGACCTTCGAAATCACAGAGCTTGGAATCGCAGAGAAATCGCAGGGAAATCGCAGAGAGCTCCTGAGAATTCGACGACGGTAAAAGTTAAATTATAACCATGGCTATGGTTTTATAGTCGAAGAAGACGGTTGAAAGGACATTTAGATCCGAGTCGTCGAAGTCGAAAAGTCTTAATCTAGACCGTTGAGATGAAACGTGCAGAAGGACAACAGACGTAATGATGAAACGGCCTGAAAAGCACTTTTCAGAAAAGGACAGGCGCGAAAAATCAGGCACGTGGGCTGAAAACGTCGCTTCATTATCTACTGCATTTAATGAACCGGGGAACCGAGGAGACCCCTAGGACTTAACAGTTATCTACAAAACATTGAGGAAACGTGAAGGAGAAGACTGATAATTGAGTAACTGAACCAAGGGAAAGATCCCCGATTCCAGTATCGGAATATCGGGAGTTGGAAGACACGACGAACTAAAAGTCCCTCATGTCTTGGGGGCAAATGATGGGTTCGACTATAGCCGTCAGGCCCTTTAACGGTGAGGAAATGGCAAACAGGCCCACCAGGCCCAAAATGAAGGTCAAGATGACCTAGGAGAAGGGTCCCGACGAAGGGAGTCCCGACGATGAAAGGTCCCGACAGAGTCGGTTCCGACAGATGAGCTGGAAGCTCCCGATGAGAAGCCTTTAAGTAGGCCCCGATGATGAATCCCTAAGAATGATTGGCCCTGTCACGATGACGAGGGTCCCCGAGCGGTGACACAACGAGATAACTCTGGAGTCTCCGACGGGAGTTGGGACTCGTTACCAGAGGATAAGGCCAGGATACGCGGGGCGTGGCCAAGATACGCGGAACGTGGTTATGATACACGGAGCGTGGCCGAGATACGCGGGGCGTGGCCGAGATACACGAGATCATGGCCTAGATAGGCGGGATCACATCCGAGATATGCGGGATACGGGCTAACCACCCCCAACGGTTCACCAGGTACCTGAGGCATCTCTTCGCCTATAAAAGGGCAAGAGATCACCTCAGAACACTTACGTTGAATTACATACCCTTTGAGATTACTTGCTTGCCAGTTCGTATTGGGCACTCATTTAAGCATCGGAGAGGGATTCTGGGTTACCGCCCGGTCTATCCCCTCTTGCAGGATTGCGTGGAGCAAAGGAGCTAGGATTGCCGTCAAAGTCCGTACCGGAGTTCCACCGTGATCTAACACTACTCAAATTAGGAAACTCAAACACTAAGTGCAAAGAATAATTTTATTCATGTTCCTTGTAGCACAACGGTCATTACACTTAAAATAACTCCTTTCATCTCCATGCCCACATGAGTTTCTCTTCTAAGTCATTACCAAAATTATTGACTTGAATATAAGGCGGAAGTATCTCAACACAATGTTTAGAGATAATTCTAAAAAAAAACATCTTATTTGCAGTTTGTTGTCTTTCTGTATTTCGCATACAGCTCTTTGGACGCGATTTTCAACAAATGATGCCCGCAAAAGAAGTTCGAGTGGTTGCGTAGTTAAGCTCCCATTAGGGACGCTTATTCTTCATAGTTTGTCAAAAAGAATTCATTCTTTGACTTCAACTCAAGAAGTTAGTCTAACGACTTTTTCCAGCACCATGGACTGCGATGTGGACGAGTGTCCAACCCTGTTAATCGATGTGCTAGTATCTGTGATAGCACAACTTGCTAGAATAATAGCACATCACAGACCCACATTGAGAAGATTACGGTATTTCCCAATTTTAGAGTTGTTAGCTAAATTCTCGTTTTGTAGTGTTCAAACATTGGACTTATGATCAACTTTTTAGGAGTTTTAGAAGTCCGGGTATTTGGAGCCCATCCCTCCAATAGTAATTACTTTGGGATATCAAATTTAGATTACTAAAATTTAAAAATTCAATTTGATTTACTGATTAGAGTTACTAAGTTTAATCACTTTAGTTACAGAAATTTAATGGGTTTTCCTATTGAACGGAAATGAACATGGACACAGTTAATTATGGTTTTAACAAAACCAGACCCACACGGGGCTAACCTTTTGAGTGACTACTCTTGTACACACGTCGCGACGTACATACATGCCAACGTTCAGGGGTGTGCAATCGATTCGTTGATTCACACTTACATGCAAACACTTACATGTCAAATGTAATAATCAGTGTTAGACAAAGAAACAAAATTTTCCATAACAATAATCATTCATACCAAATCGGCCTTAAGCGATTTTTCAGTCCAAAATACTCATGTATCTTAATTCATAATTCAATACGATCTCATTTTCAATAATGGCAAAAAAAAAAAAAAGTAGAAATTAGATTCCAAAATGTTGACTCTAGGAAAAAATGGACACTCAACCTAGGAGGTAGCACTTTTTCTACAAGTTTTGAAGAGACTGAAGAGTTTTTAATATAGGTGGTGAGAGTGGTACAAAAGATTTTCACATTTTGCATTCACTTAAAATGGACTCTATACAAAACTGAGCTCTATTCTTATTTTTGGGCTTACTAACAAAACAAGATCAAAATTATTTTAAATATACAATTAACCCATTCTTTCTAACGGTAAAAAAATAAAAATAAAATAAGCACATAGTCCAACATAAATTTCTTGTTGTAGCTCTAGTTAAGATTTGTTCTTTTTTTTCTATTTAAAAGGAATGGGCTTGATTGATATATGCCTAATTCGGCTTCGTATTAATATTCCGGGCTACGCAAACACGTCAAAATCACATAAACAGACAAAAATACACTCCCGAGGTTTAAAACGGTCCGGACGCGCGACACACGCGTCCGGATTGCCCTAGACAACCCGGATCGCGCTGGGATCGTCCGAACCCGACGTGATCCGAGTCCTCATCTGCAGCGCTCGTGTTCCATTTGTGTCCTCACACCAAGTTAGAGTTTTCTAATAGGCAACCTTGATAAACCAGACGACGGTTCACACTTTCCTTTAAACCGGCATTGAACCGCACAAAAACCGGAGTCAGTTCTAAGGTTGCCTATAAAAGGGACCTAGGCCACTCATTTTAGACTTTAAATTCACTTGAGATTGGCTTAGAAGCTCTAACTTCTCTCTAGCTTTCTCACTCTAGAATTCTCATTTAAGCATCGGAGATGACTCAACTGCCCCCCCTCCCCCCCCTCCCCCCCCCCCCCCCCCCCCCTCCCCCCCCTCCCCCCCTCCCCCCCCTCCCCCGTGTTGGTTACTGCCCCTGTGCGCAGGTTCGGACGACGAGCGTGAAGTCAGGAGCGCAAGTTGAAGGACCGAACACAGCTATCAAATTGAAGATTCGTCGGGTTCGTTACATCAAGCGGGTTCGGATGAAACATTTGGCGTCGTCCGCAGGATTCGAACAAGAAGCTATGCACTACAAGCTATGACGAGCAATCATCCTCCTCCTGACAATGTCAACCCGCGGGAAAAGAAGAAAGGCCCAGGGCGCCCGAAGAAGACAACTGTCGAGTAGACAAGTAAGCAGGCGCAAGCAAGGAGTCAGCCTGGACCTTCTCACATCCCTGAGGCTACCTCGACTGCTTCCTCCGTGCCTGCAAGAAGCATGCCTGCCGCACAGCATGAACCAGGAGTGCGTAATGCAGTGCACAACACACCCCAGCCAGGGTACGAGCACGGAGCGCGCACGAATCAACAGTTCCCCTACGGGATGCCTGCAGAGGAGACGCAACAACAAGAAAGAGGTGCAAATCCAGCACCACCAGCCACCCCTGCCATGATGGCAGCACTGAAAGAATTGCTAGCTTTCAGGGAGACTTTAATAAGCCAAGGATATATACCACCTCCTCCCCCACCGCCGCCAGTCAATGGTCAGGCCATCCTAGCAAGGGCAATGTCACCTGACACTTCCCGCCAAGAGACCCCATTCCAGGGTAGAGAACAGTATTCAGAAGGTACATAGCAGTACCAACAGGCAAGAAGCGACGCGCTCATACACTCCCTATGTAAGGGTTCATGGTCAGGAAGAGTCATGATGGAAGTGTTAGATTACGGGGAGTAATCACTACAGAAACTTAAACATGGTATGTGCTAGTAATATCAATTACGCAGCGGAAAGTTTACACATACCTCAAGAGTAACCAAAGTCCAAGATCCTTGCTCGAGGGAGTTCGCGATCCTCCAGTCGGAATCCGTAAAAGTTCTTGTGAAAAAACCCTAAGCTGTATAAGCTCCACAGCAAAGCCTCTGGTCGATTCTTGGCATAGGGACAGATCTCTGGAGAGTTTGCTCGAAAGAAATTTGGCACACCCTTGGTGACTTGCTTGTTTCGGCAAAACCTTATGGTGTGCAAAACCTTGTGAGGGACATATGATTAACCCTAAAATTTTCCTAACACCTCTTATTTATGGGAGGAGTAAAGTAGACAAATGTCCACTTTACCCCACCACAAATATTCGGCCGGCCTATGTATTTGAGGAGGCCCAATTTTGGGCCTCCCATGTCAATTGGGATTTAGGTCTAGCCCAATTACCCTAATGTGACATTTACCCAAGTTCATTAGGTAAACTATACATACTATGGGCTAACAATTACGTCGCCCATTTCCATGTGCTTACATCTCCCACTCGCCGGAATGGGAGGGTGCCTGTTAATGTATTTTTGTCCAAATCCGTATCAACATTTCTCCTCTTTGATCTGCTCCATGCTTCCGAATAGTTCATACGAGGTTTTCCGTGCGACCGGCAGATACGACGGGCATCGTGCTACTCATCTGTTAGGAGTATTGTAGCGCCCGCGGAACGTTGATTCCCTTTTCTCTAATAAACCTATTATAAACAACATTTATTTATTGTACCGTGATGTATCCTACGTCAACTGATAATTCTCCATTTGCCTAGTTTCCACATAGGAACACTTCTCCAAGGCATTCGTACAAGTATTCACAACCTTCAACTAATATCCGGCTGGTGGCCACCTAGTGAATACAATAATTGGTGAATTACTGGTGAACTTGACAATCCCCATTGCTCATACCATTAGTCAAACCCAACCGGTTTCCAAGACGTGGTCATTGGGTCTTTTTTTTTTTCAGCACTACGCTCGTACGCCGGGAAGCGAGCATTGAACCTGAACTTAGGTATAAGTTCTAAGTCCATGAGGATACTTCGGGTGCCTCTTCATAAGGCTCCCGGGATCAGTCACACGCTTGAGGTGAAGAAGTTTGCGCCCGCCAGAATCACGAGGAATCCTTACTAGCACAACCGAGCTGTGACCCCGTGGTCGAACGTGGCACGAGTAGTATGAAGCACGCGTTGATAGCATAACTGAACCTTTTGGGTTGACAGGAAAAGGGATATGCCAATTATGCTATCACAGATTCTCATATGGCCCAGAATGTGGTTAAATGACGAACGAAGTTCATCACGGCGATATGCGAAACGAAGATCACGTTGAGTTACTTCGAAACTAGATAATCGTCTCGCTTAATCAAATTTATCCCCCTGAGTCTTAGCCAGTCTTGTTTGGTGGAGGCCTCCCTCCATCACAAGACGACCGTACCTGTTTGACTATGTAAGGCCCACATTCGACATAGTTTGGCAGAGGATTGTGTCCTCCTACGACTTAGTTTATAGACCGTAAATCTGATGTAATCAAAACATTATGACGTCGATTGATCGTAAACTCGGTTGCAATTCTTTCGTTTACAAAACGTAACTTTATAATATCAAAATTTTATCACAGATACATGCCATTTCTAAACCCTACGCAAGTCAAAATGCTTTTCGAATATCTCCCTGCGTAGTGGCTTAGTTAATGGGTCCGCAATCATATTATCAGTGGACAAGTATTCCATAGTGATTATATTGTCTTCTACCATAGATTTAGCATAAAAATATTTCACATCAATGTGTTTGGTCCTACTATGGTACTTCAGATTCTTTACTGCCGCAATGGCTGCCTGACTGTCAGAGAACATCTTCACAGGTTTACTCTCGACGTCACCATTAAGCAGCGCAGTAAGAAGCCTTTTCAGCCAGACTGCTTCCTGTGCATTCTTAGAGAGAGCTACGAATTCCAATTCCATTGTTGACAGCGCGACACAGGTTTTCTTCTTGCTCGTCCATGAAATGGAGGCTTTAGCAAGGAGGAACACTCCCCCTGTGGTGAAATTACGATCATCCGGATCACCACCATGATCGGCGTCACTGTAACCGGTCAATTCTAACTTCGCGCCCTCAAAGCACAGAGCATAGTCGGCAGTACCTTTCAGATAACGAATTATTCGTTTTACAGACTTTAAATGTTGATAGCCAGGATCTTATTGGAAACGTGCTACTAGGCTCACGGCATAACAGATATCTGGACGGGTGCATTGCATGGCGTACATCAAACTACCAACCATGCTTAAATATTCTGTACCCTTCATCTGTTGGCGCTCTGCCAGGATCTTGGGGACGTCATGTTTTGACAGTTCGCACCCAAATACCACCGGCGTATCCACGGGTTTGGCATCCTGTAATTTGAACCTTTTCAACAACTTGTTGATATAGGCTTCCTGAGACAGACACAATTTCCGGGTAGCCCGATCTCTAGCAATTTTAATGCCTAAGATATACATGGCCTCTCCCATGTCTTTCATCTCAAATACAGATGCTAACCAGGACTTTGACTTATTCATGTAACTCATGTCGTTTGCAGCAATGAATATGTCGTCCACGTATAAGGTTAAGATGACATATTTGGACCCGGTGGTCTTATAATACACGTACGGATCCTCGTGAAGATTCACGAATCTGTTTCCTACGATTTCCTCGCGGAATCTGCGGTACCATTGGCGAGACGACTGTTTAAGAACGTAGATGGACCTTTGGAGTTTACAAACTTTACATTTGTTACCACGAGTAATGAAACCCTCTAGTTGCTCCATGTAGATATCTTCCTCCATGTTTCCGCGGAGGAATGCGGTCTTCATGACATATGGTGCAGCTCGAGATCGAGACTTGCAACCAAGGCCAGAATGGCCCGTACTGTGGTGTAACACACAGTTGGTGAGTATGTTTCGTCAAAATCCACTCCGTGAAGTTTGGTATCCTTTCGCAACAAGTCGAGCTTTGTATCGCTCGACCCTCCCATCAGCGGTGAGTTTCAATTTGAAAACCCACTTGGCTCCTATGGCCCTTCGTCCATCAGGTAAATCAACTAAATACCATACCGAATTGGCTTTCATTGACGAGATCTCCTCCTCCATTGCATTCCTCTATTCCTTTGCCTGAGGTCCTTCCAACGCTTCTTGAACCGTTACAGGTTATTCAACATATGTTAGAGTGAAGATTTCTCCTCTCTCGATGGGAAACTTCTTAGGAGAAGTTTTATGCCTTTGACTACGTCTAGGCTCTGATGGGTCCGACTATAGCCGTCAGGCCCTTTAACGGCGAGGAAACGGCAAACAGGCCCACCAGGCCCCAAAATGAAGGTCAAGATGACCTAGGAGAAGGGTCCCCGACGAAGAGAGTCCCGACGAGGCAAGGTCCCGACAAAGTCGGTTCCGACAGTGGAGCTGGAAGCTCCCGATAAGAAGCCTTTAAGTAGGCCCCGATGATGAATCCCTGAGAATGATTGGCCCTGTCACGATGACGAGGGGCCCCGAGCGGTGACACAACGAGATAACTCTGGAGTCCCCGACGGGAGTCGGGACTCGTTATCAGAGGATAAAGCCAAGATATGCGGGGCGTGGCCGAGATACGCGGAACGTGGATTAAGATACACGGAGCGTGGCCGAGATACGCGGGGCATGGCTAAGATACGCGAGATCATGTCCGAGATATGCGGGATACGGGCTAACCACCCCTAACGGTTCGCCAGGTACCTGAGGCATCTCTTTGCCTATAAAAGGGCAGGAGGTCACCTCAGATCACTTACGTTGAAATTGAATACTTTTGATATCTGTTGCTTGCCAGTCAGACGAGGCACTCATTTAAGCATCGGAGAGGGATTCTGGGTCACCGCCCGGTCTATCCCCTCTTGCAGGATTGCGTGGAGCAAAGGAGCTAGGATTGCCGTCAAGGTCCGTGCCGGAGTTCCACCGTGATCCAACATTGGCGCCGTCTGTGGGAAACAAACAAAAAGCTGACATGCCTTCTACTCGATCAATGGTGGCTGGCAAGAACAGAAGACAGGGACAATCCGGTGGTTCCCGTCACCCTGCTGCAACGAATCTGAATTCAGTTCCAGAACAAGAGGAAAACCAGAACCATCCCCCGGCTGAGCTCTCCCAGACAGGAGGGCACAATGGATCGCATCCCGAAGATGTTGCCCCTCAGCACCAGGACAACAGGGGGCAGGAGGCTCCCCCAGCTGCAGATTTGACGAGGTCCGTGGCAGAGGCCATGCCCATGTTTCTGGCGGCTGTAGAGGCTCTCTTGGATCGAAGAGAGGCTGCGAGGAGGCAGGAGGAGATGCCCCCGTTGGAGGAAGCGACCCTGCCGACAGAGGGTCGAAACGCACAGGAAGCCCCGCCCCGAGGCCAAGACAGAGGTAGGGCGACCGGTCAGCCGGAGAGGTTCGTGGTTGATGGGCCAGGACCAGTACAGCACAGGACCATTCCCTTGAATGGTCCCATCACTCCCGACCAGGTGGTAAAGATCGTGAACATCTGTATGGGAGAACAGAAGCCGCTGGTGTCGGAGCTGAGGGATCGATCCACTCATCCCTTCGTCCCCCGACTCATTGATACCCTAGCCCCGCCTGGGCTAGGTATCCCCACGATAAAGGAGTATGATGGCGAATGAGATCCAGTTCGCCACGTCCAGAAGCACCTCATGGCGTGTCTGGGAAGAGCCCCAAGTGAAGACATAGTGTGTACGTTGTTCCCGAACACACTGGGAGAAAGGGCCCTGACTTGGTTCTTTAGTCTGCCCCCGGGATGCATCACTTGCTGGGCAGACATGCACGATCGATTCATTCAGCAGTACCAGGGTCGGAGGCGTCTATTGAAGAGCGTGAGGTCCCTGACCCAGGTGGTGCAGAGGCCCGACGAATCGCTGGCTCACTATTACCAGCGGTACACAGCCAGCGTAGCAGAGATAGATGAAGAAATCTCTGAGGGCGAAACCATCCGTACCTTCATTCGGAACCTGACAGCCCCCTATGGCCCCGACCTGATGCACAGCGTGGCTGAGAAGGCTGTGTGGAATATGGAGGCATTACAGAAGAGGGTGAAGCGGCAGATCGATGTCCAGGAGTCAAAGATAGCCGCGGGAGAACTGGAACCCCCAAAGTCGAACAAGGGGAAGCAGTCAAGTAAACCTTTCGACGATCGAAAGTCAAAGGGTAAACCCGACAATGGCAAGAATCGAGGTCGTCCGGATCGGAGGGACGACAGACGTTCTTCAAGGAAGGATAAGCGGAAGGATTTTGACATTCCTCTCAACTGCTCCATGGCGGAAGTGCTGACAGTCATGGAACGACAAGGTATCTCCAGGTACCCCCCCGAAGAAAGATGGAGAATTCCTGGGGTCCCGCACAGATCGCTATTGTCGATTTCACCGCGCAAATGGCCACGACACCAATCACTGTCGGGAGCTGAAGAAGGAGATTGAAAAACTGATCCAGAAGGGGAAGCTTAAGGAATTTGTCGGGGATAAGCGGTGCCGATCCCGCTCTCGGTCCCGATCGCGGTCCCGTTCCCGATCCCGCGATCGGTCCCCAAAGAAGAAGAGAACCGATCCAGAGTCATCCGGTGCTCGCAAGGAAAGACGGGGCACTATCAACGTGATTCATGGAGGGTTTGCTGCTGGAGGTGATACCTCATCCGCCCGAGAAGTTTATGCCTCTAGAATCCCTACAGCAGTGGTGTTGGGTAAGAGGTCCCGATCCTGGACCTTGAAAGAAGAGATGGTGATCTCCTTCTCGTCGGAGGACCTCATAGGCGTAGAGACTCCGCATGACGATGCCTTGGTGGTAACCTTGGATGTAGACGGGTTCGAAATGAAGAGAATTCTAATCGACGGGGGGAGCTCCTCCGACATCCTATTCATGGACGCGCTGGAGGCTATGGGGAAGACGAAGAAAGATCTAAAGGAGGCAAACTTCCCGATGGTCAGGTTCTCTGGCTCAACCTCCTACCCGCTAGGAGTAATCACCTTACCAGTGGAGTTTGGTAGCGGGTGGAAATCAGAAAGGAGAAACGTGGAGTTTGTCGTGGTTGATTCCGCAGGGACCTACAATGCAATTATCGGGAGAACCACCATTAATCCTCTGATGGCGGTTGCCTCGACTGTGCACCAGAAGATGAAGTTCCCGACCGACCACGGAGTCGGAGAGGTCAAGGGCGACAAGGTGCCTTCCCGAAAATGCTATGTTAACGCCACTCGGAGGAGGAGGCGAGAGGCCATGACTGTCCTCCAGACAGACACAGATCCCAGAGAAGAGTTTGGGCGTCCCGCCCCCGTAGAAGACCTGAAAGAAGGCGAGATCGACGGACCCCAGAGGAAGGTGAAAATCGGGTCTGCTCTGACTGAGGAGACAGCCCAAAAATTGGTGGAGTTGTTGAAGGAGTTCAAGGAGCTGTTTGCCTGGTCCCCCAGCGACATGCCAGGAATCAGCCCCGATGTGATCGTGCACGAGCTGAAGATAGACCCCGCGATCAAGCCTATCACACAGAAAAGGCGTCCGATGGGCACGGATAAGAAGATCGCGATTCAGCAGGAGGTGGGCAGGTTGCTCGACGCTGGGTTCATTAAGGAGCTCCGATTCCAGACTTGGGTGGCCAACCCAGTGCTGGTGAAGAAGACTAACGGGAAATGGCGAATGTGCGTGGACTTCCGCGACCTGAACAAGGCTTGCCCAAAGGACTGCTATCCACTCCCGAGGATCGACCAGCTGGTGGATGCCACATCGGGACATGAGCTGTTAAGTTTCATGGATGCGTATTCAGGCTACAACCAGATCAAGATGGCTAAGGAAGACGCCCCCCACACAGCGTTCTACGCAGACAGTGACATCTATCGCTACGATGTCATGCCTTTCGGGTTGATCAATGCTGGGGCAACCTACCAACGGATGGTGAACAAACTGTTTGGAGATATGCTAGGAGAAACCATGGAAGCTTACGTGGATGATATGCTGGTGAAGTCCTGACAAGCCGAGGATCACGTGCACAACCTTACCATGGCGTTTGAGCGGATGAGGCTCCATCAAGTTTGTTTGAACCCGACGAAATGCGCCTTCGGAGTCCACTCAGGGAAATTCTTGGGCTTCATGGTGAGTCAGAGAGGAATTGAAGTAAATCCTGAGAAGCTGAGGGCAATCGAGGAGATGCAGTCCCCGATAAACCATCGGAAGGTGCAAGTACTGAATGGCCGACTAAGCTGCAATGAACCGCTTCTTGTCCAAAGCCAGCGACCGATCAACGCCGTTTTTTGAAGTCTTGAGGGCCAACAAAAAATTCGAATGGACCGCCAAATGTGAAGAAGCGTTCCAAGCACTCAAGCAGCACCTTCGCACACTCCCGCCGCTGGCAAAACCGGTTCCAGGTGAGCCGCTCTTCCTTTATTTGGCTGTTTCTGAATTTGCAATTAGCTATGTGTTAGTAAAGATTGTCGAGGGTAATCAAGTCCCCGTCTATTATGTAAGCAAGGCATTTGCCAGATCTGAATTGAACTACCCCGCCGTTGAGAAGTACCTCTTTGCGTTGATTATTACTGCTCGGAAGCTAAGGCCATATTTCCACGCACACGAGATCACTGTGCTAACGAACCAGCCTTTGAAGCATTTTTTGAACCGACCGGATGCGTCGGGAAGATTAGTGAAATGGGCAGTAGAGCTTAGCGAATTTCGCATACACTTCGCCCCGAGAACGGCCATTAAGGGTCAGGCGTTAGCAGATTTCATAGCAGAGTCTACAGCCCCCGATCTGGAAGAAGCGGGCCCTGTAGAGGGGGCAACCATGGAAGTCCCGACAGAAGTACAACCAGAGAGGGCAGAGCAATCAGAACAGCCAAACAAGGAAAATATCTGGGAGATGTACACGGATGGCTCCGCGAGTTCAGACGGATCAGGAGCGGGCTTCTTGTTGATACCACCAGGTGAAGGTGAACCGCTCCGATACGCCTTGGCTTTAACATTCAAGGCCACAAACAACGAAGCGGAGTACGAAGCTCTTATCACAGGCCTAAAAATCGCTAAAGGCACTGGAATCGATCACTTGAGAGTGAAGTGCGACGCAGCTTTAATCGTGAACCAGGTTCAAGGGCGATACGAAGCAAGGAGTCCGATAATGAAAAAGTATCTGCGAGAGGTACAAGCCTCGAGAGAGGGCTTCAAAAGCTTCGATATCGAGGCTATCCCGAGGGAGGAGAACGTAGAGGCAGACGCCTTGAGTAAATTTGCCCTGGGGGCACCCTTGGAAGAAAATCGGAAGGTGCACTTCTTGGAGAAGGTGATCTTATCAAACATCGACCCAACACAGGTGTGCACCATTGAGACAAAATCGGAGGAAGAGCCCACTTGGATGACCCCGATAGTCGCATACCTAACTACGGGGGCAGTCCCCGATGATAAAGTAGTAGCCGACAGGATACGTCGAATCGCGGCTAATTACGTGATGCTGGACAATCAGCTATACAAGAAGGGCTGGTTCTCGACTCCGTACTTGAAGTGTGTGGCAGAGCCCGACACAAATCGAATCCTAAAGGAGGTGCATGAAGGGGTCGCGGCTTGTCATGAAGGGGCCCGATCCATTATGAGGAAAGTGCTGAACTTAGGCTATTATTGGCCTACGATGAGCAAGGAGGGGACGACGTTGGTCCGATCCTGTGATGCGTGCCAGAGGTACGCCCCGAGTATTGTGGCTCCGGCTGCTAATCTGACATCCATCAAGAGCGCTTGGCCCTTCGCGCAGTGGGGTATCGACTTGGTGGGACCCCTCCCACTAGCACAAGGTCAGTGTAAATATTTGCTTGTAGCCATTGATTATTTCTCAAAATGGATAGAAGCTAAGGCGTTGGCCAAGACAACGGGGAACCAAATCGTCAAGTTTCTCCAGACCCATATTGTATCCAGATACGGGATTCCTAAGGTGTTGATCAACGATAATGGTCCTCCGTTTAATGGGGCTCTCAGGTGAAGGAGTATCTGGAGTTGAACATTGAGCATCGGACTGCTTCTGTACGTCATGCTCAGACTAATGGCCAGGTGGAGTCCGCCAACAAAATCGTGATGGATGGCCTGAAGAAGAGGGTCTATGCCTTGAAGGGCAAGTGGCTGAACGAACTAGAAAATGTGCTTTGGGCTGTTAGAACGACACCCAAACGATCAACAGGAGAGACTCCGTTTGGCCTCGTTTATGGCACGGAAGCTGTCGCCCCTGTGGAGGTAGCTGTGGCGTCCCATCGGATGAGATATTACGAGCCCCTGACGAACGATGAGATGAGACGTCTGGACTTGGACTTACTCGAAGAGAAGAGACGGGAAGCCGATGAAGTCCAAGCTCGAATACGTTTGGCGACGGCCAGGTACTACAATCGGCGAGTGAAGTCCCGGCAGTTCTTCGTCGGGGAGCTGGTTTGGTGTCGCAACGAGTTCACCCTTTTGGATCGAATCAACAAGATGTCACCAAAATGGGAAGGACCTTATAAGGTCGTGGGGATGCCAGCTCCGAATGCGTACAAGTTGGAAGACCTCGATGGCAGAACATTTAAAGCATTCTTTTAGTGGCGAACACTTGAAGAAACACCATGCCCGATGAAAAGTCGCCTTCAGTGGTGCACGATATTAAGTCGCCTTAGATGGCGCAAGTTGAAAAGTCGCCTTAAGTGGTGCACGATGTAAAGTCGCCTTCAGTGGTGCACGATATTAAGTCGCCTTAGATGGCGCAAGTTGAAAAGTCACCTTAAGTGGTGCACGATGTAAAGTCACCTTCAATGGTGCACGATCCTTAGATTTATTCTAATTATCAAAAAGTCGCCTTGAGTGGTGCACGATCCTTAGATTTATTCTAAGTATCAAAAAGTCGCCTTGAGTGGTGCACGATGTAAAGTCGCCTTAAGTGGTGCACGAGAAAAGTCGCCTTGAGTGGTGCACGATCCTTAGATTTATTCTAAATATCAAAAAGTCGCCTTAAGTGGTGCACGAGAAAGTCGCCTTGAGTGGTGCACGATGTAAAGTCGCCTTAAGTGGTGCACGAGATTAAGTCGCCTTGAGTGGTGCACGAGATTAAGTCGCCTTAAGTGGTGCACGGTGAAAAGTCGCCTTAAGTGGTGCACGGTGAAAAGTCGCCTTAAGTGGTGCACGATGTAAAGTCGCCTTGAGTGGTGCACGATGTAAAGTCGCCTTAAGTGGTGCACGAGAAAAGTCGCCTTGAGTGGTGCACGATCCTTAGATTTATTCTAAGTATCAAAAAGTCGCCTTAAGTGGTGCACGAGAAAGTCGCCTTGAGTGGTGCACGATGTAAAGTCGCCTTAAGTGGTGCACGAGATTAAGTCGCCTTGAGTGGTGCACGAGATTAAGTCGCCTTAAGTGGTGCACGGTGAAAAGTCGCCTTAAGTGGTGCACGGTGAAAAGTCGCCTTAAGTGGTGCACGATGTAAAGTCGCCTTAAGTGGTGCACGAGGTTAAGTCGCCTTAAGTGGTGCACGAGATTAAGTCGCCTTAAGTGGCGTGGTTTCGCCTTAAGTGGAATAAAGCGATTGAACTTGATCCTTGGCAGCGTCGAGGGGAGCAGGGTCCACGAGGTCTGAGGCAGAAGACTCCGCAGCAAGATGATCGGATCTTGGAAGATTGACCGCGGGAGGATCGGACTCTTGGAGGTCAGCCGATGAAGAGCCGACTATCGAGGAATATTGGAGGAGTCTTCTCGGATTTTGTGGCTATCCTCGAAGTATCGAGGAATCGCGAACGAGAAGATCCGTGTCAAGGAATTTTGTCAAGAGAAAAGCCTCCGATACTGATATCGGGAGGTCGGGAGTTGAAAGACACGACGAACTAAAAGTCCCTCATGTCTTGGGGGCAAATGATGGGTCCGACTATAGCCGTCAGGCCCTTTAACGGCGAGGAAACGGCAAACAGGCCCACCAGGCCCCAAAATGAAGGTCAAGATGACCTAGGAGAAGGGTCCCGACGAAGAGAGTCCCGACGAGGCAAGGTCCCGACAAAGTCGGTTCCAACAGTGGAGCTGGAAGCTCCCGATAAGAAGCCTTTAAGTAGGCCCCGATGATGAATCCCTGAGAATGATTGGCCCTGTCACGATGACGAGGGGCCCCGAGCGGTGACACAACGAGATAACTCTGGAGTCCCCGACGGGAGTCGGGACTCGTTATCAGAGGATAAAGCCAAGATATGCGGGGCGTGGCCGAGATACGCGGAACGTGGATTAAGATACACGGAGCGTGGCCGAGATACGCGGGGCATGGCTAAGATACGCGAGATCATGTCCGAGATACGCGGGATACGGGCTAACCACCCCTAACGGTTCGCCAGGTACCTGAGGCATCTCTTTGCCTATAAAAGGGCAGGAGGTCACCTCAGATCACTTACGTTGAAATTGAATACTTTTGATATCTGTTGCTTGCCAGTCAGACGAGGCACTCATTTAAGCATCGGAGAGGGATTCTGGGTCACCGCCCGGTCTATCCCCTCTTGCAGGATTGCGTGGAGCAAAGGAGCTAGGATTGCCGTCAAGGTCCGTGCCGGAGTTCCACCGTGATCCAACAGGCTCGTTGTTCCCATCTTGAGTCTGAACAATACTCCCACTTGGAACAATGCTTCCGATCAGAGCATCACTCCCACTGGGAATAAGTGCAGTGCTTGAACCTTCTCCTACAACCTTCCTTGGTCGACCTCTTGGTCTCGGGATTCTATCTCTGAGATTAATTCCTTGATCAGTAGGATTTGGAACCAAGTTGGCCGATATACTCCCACTTGAAACAATGGGCATCATCGGTGGTTGTGGTATTGGTTCGATAACATGATTATCAGGTTCAACTTGATTCGTCCCTACAACAACAGTGATTGTGGTAAGGTTTATTCCTCCCACTGGATTTACTATGAAAATGTTTTCATTCTCATTTACCATGTCATTCACTTGAGTTGCTGGTTCAAATCTCCCACTCGAAGTAAGTGGGACCTGATCACCAATATTATCCTACTCTAGTTCGGTCAATACTTCATCTGTTTTAATCTCTCCAAGTGTTGGAAATTTGTCCTCAAGAAACAATGGCGTCTCTGGATTCATGTTCGACCAGGCAACCATTATATTGAGCTGACACAAATACGTAACCCTTAGATTTCTCTGCATACCTAATAAAGATATTATTTAGTCCTCTGGGTCCCAACTTGCCGAAACGGCTATCAGTCGTATGCGTATAAGCGCCGCAACCCCAAGGTCGCAGTCTTGTGAGATCTAATTCTCTTCCATGCCACAGCTCATAAGGCGTTGTGTCTACTGCTTTGGTTGGTACAAGGTTTACTATATGAGTGGCAGTCAATAACGCATCACTCCAACAGGAGATAGGTAATTATGCCTGCGACATCATGGTTCTGACCATGTCCAGGAGAGTTCGATTACGAAGTTTAGCCACACCATTCTATTGTGGTGTGTTAGGGATTGTCGTTTGACAGGTTATTCTTCTCTCTTTGCACAACTTATCAAACTCATTAGAGAGATATTCTCCACCTCTATCAGTGCGTAGGCTTTTCACCTTACGTTCCTGTTGATTCTCTACGAGGTTTAGAAAGTTTTTAAAGCAATCTATTGCCTCGGATTTACAAGTAATCAAATGAGTAAACCCATAATTGGTAAAGTCGTCAATGAAAGTTACGAAGTATCGTTTCCCATTCCTAGCGGTTACACTCATTGTCCACAGACGTCGGAGTGAATCAACTGCAACGGATATTCGACTCATTGAGCTTCTCCAAATGGTTTGCAGGTGGACTTTCCAGCTAGACAATCATGGCAAGTGAGTTTAGTCACTTTGCTGATACCAGGCAAAGGCTCTCTTCGGGCTAATGAATGGACCCTGTCGTAGCTTATATGTCCTAGCCTTGCATGCCATCCTGTTGCGTTAGTCTCTGCTTCGCTGGAGGACAATGTATACACTCTATTCGTGTATATGCTACCATTCAGATCCATGATAAAGAGGCCATAAGATGAATAGGCATGACCGAATAAGAGAATGCCTTTATAATACGAACAAAGTTCTTCTCAAATGATAAAATGTAATTATTATTCATGAGAGCGGAAACAAAAACAACATTTCTACGGATTCTAGGAGCAAAAAGGACATTCTCAAGTAGTATGGTCCTGCCATTGTTCATAGATAATTTGCAGTTCCCTACTCCTATGACTTCAACTTGTGAGTTGTCTCCAATGTATATCCTCTTAGAATCATTTGGCAATCGTCTAAACTTGGCGAACAATCCCTTTTCATTGGCTATGTGGTCCGTCGCACCTAAGTCAAGAATCAAATAAGGATTTGAGTCAGTTAACATGACGGTAGAGGAAACAAGAGCTTCCATTACATAACCAACGTCGCATACCTTTTCAGGATGCGATTTGCTGGACCCTATTACCTTCGCCTATTCGGCATGGACTAGAGTTCCCGCGGACTATCTCCGATTTTAGGCGGAGATTGCCAGGTTTAGGCTTTGTCAACATTTTACCGTCGACCGCCTGTTGTTTCCTTCCTTTGTTCATCCTCTTCCCTTGCCCAGCTTGTCCCGGTGCTGGTTTCATTCGAGCCTATTCTATCTCGATGAATTTCAGCACCGATGCAAGATCCAACACAGAACCACTGGCAGTCAATAAAGCCTTGGCTGCTCTCCAAGACTTCGGGAGGGCCCCGATGATGGCCTGAATTTTATCCCATTCACCCACCTGACCTTCTTCCTCCTGTGGTTTCAAAGTGCTAAGGAGATCATATACCTTTTCCAGTACACTCTTGTTGTAGTTATTAAAGCTTTCTTACAAGGCAGGTATGAGTGGGTGCAGGATTGCTGCCATGCCGTTTCCGTATCTCAGGAAGAGGGCATCCCAAATGACCTTTGCAATCGGAACATTCTCATACTCATCATGGAATTCTTGAGACATCTCAGACAACAGAATCTCCTTTTCTCTTTTCTCATCTTTCTCCCATTTAAAATGGGCATATGCTAGGTCCTTGGTTAGACCAGCTTCTGGGTAGCTCATGGATTTCTGAATGTCACCTAACAGGTCATTGTCCTCCAACAGTGCACTGACACACTTGCTCCACGAGTCATAGTTTGTCTCAGTCAAAAGCTCATTAGCACAATTCGTTGTCATCTATGCTGTAATTCGTTACTAAACACAATGACAATCATGCACAATCAGGGAGACAATAACATTTTGAGAAAGAATTGCATACATCAAAAATTTTTAAGATGGAATCCGACAAATAACGATTCCTCAGTCATCTAAACCAACCGACCACCAGTAAACCAATGGAAGATGGCTGTGAAAGAGTTCACACTATCTCCGTCTTCTATCTAATAGACCAGTCTCTTGAAAGAGTTTTAATCGCAAATTACCGGAACGGGAATTTTAAAATAAGCATACCCAATCTTGGCTTTCCCAAGGCCCATTTTATTTTGGAAAATCATTCTGATGAATTCCCTCATGCATACATAATTCTACTATCCATGTAAATTATCATATGTCAGTAACATTCATCACATGCACCACACACATGCTTACGCATCATGCGTCTAATGTTCCGAAGAACTCATGCTTGCATTCATAATTCTACTTACAAGTAAATTATCAAATGTAACATCATCCTCAACATTCTAGCATACGTGTCAAATATGTAACATTCACATCAATCATACATATTTGGCGACTGGTTTTCGGTTTTAAAATAATTTTAAACATTAGGGGTTGATTTTCAATTCATGCTTATATTCACTTACGCAAACTTCTAGACATGAATCCTAGGCATTTACAACCATCACAGCATGTCTATCCTAGTGCGCATTCCAAATATTTAACCAGGACTCCGCCCACAATATGCAATTTCCAGCTAGCTTGACTATGTCAAGACAACAGTTCTAATCATGCATAAATATATATTGAATAATAAACAATTGCAATTCAACCCTCTAATTAATCTAGTCCCAAAAACATGTATCTCCGAGATCCATCCCCACAATCGAAACAAGGCATAAAGGTTAGCAAACCTATGAGCACTTTGTAGTCCATTTCGAGGTTCAAAAACATTTGGATTTTAAAACTTGTCCTCCCTATTTTAATTGACTTAAATTCGGTTTAGAAAACATTGTTCGGTTCAGTCAATTTCAGTCCGTTTTGGTTCGGTTCAGAAAATTCAGTCCGGTCCAAAAAATCTGGTTCGGTCCGGCAAAATTCAGTTCAGTCTGGTCCATTTTTAATTTTAAAATCTGGTTCGGTTCGAACCGGTCCAAGAAAATAGGGTTCGGTTCAACACTCAAAACTGGTTCGGTTAGACCCACTTAATTACCCCGGTCCGACCCGACCCCGAATAGGTCGAACCGATTGAGAAAACCCGGTTCGATTTAAATTCGTCCCGGTTTAACATATTGGACCGGCCCAATAATTAAAATTGTGAAGGTTGGGCCAAAATGTTTACTTGTGGCCCAAGTAGGGTTTTAAAGTTCAAAAATATTTAACTTAGCCACCAAGTAACATTAATTATATAAAATAATTTCCAATGTCAAATATATATATATATATATATATATATATATATATATATATATATATATATCTTTCGGCACTAATTAAATATATACATATTTATTGCCAAGATTCTATCTATAAGACAAAATCAATCAACAATATATATATGTATATATAAAATTCGGTACATATATAATATATAAATTTTATTTATTGTCAATATCTTTAATAGGGTAACAAATATACTGACAATATATTTTCTCAATCTTTTAGTTAACTAAATCTATCAATAATATCTGTAACCTTATTTAAATGTTTAGATATATTGATAGTGATATATATATTTCTATATATTATTGTGAATCTATCCTAATGTTCCTAATTATAGATATATTGTTACCTTAATTAAAATTAAAATATGGTAAACAGTAGAATTTTAAAATATTGTGCCGAAATTTATTCCCTTTTGTTTAAGAAAATTAAAAATTTTACCTTGTAATTTCATCAAAAATTCGGCACAAATAACTAATTAGGAACAAGTGGTCAAAATTTAACATCAAATTTTAATAAAATCTACAATCCAATATTTAATTTTGATAAATATTACACTTTTATTGATGATCATGAACATCAAATTTACCAAGAACATGAAAATTTCGGACCTATTATAAAACCCTTAAAAATTCGAAATTTTAAATCTTTTCACTTTAAAATTTCGGTCCAAAATTAAAAATTTCAAGAACACCAATTTATCAAAATCATGAACTCCTAACACAGGCTCTGATACCCCTGTTAGACTACGGGGAGTAATCACTACGGAAACTTAAACATGGTATGTGCTAGTAATATCAATTACGCAGCGGAAAGTTTACACATACCTCAAGAGTAACCGTAGTCCAAGATCCTTGCTCGAGGGAGTTCGCGATCCTCCGGTCGGAACCCGTAGATGTTCTTGTGAAAGAAGCCCTACACTGTATAAGCTCCACAGCAAAGCCTATGATCGATTGTTGGCACAGGGACAGATCTCTGGAGTTTGCTTGAAAGCAATTTGGCACACCCTTGGTGACTTGCTTGTTTCGGCCGAACCTTATAGTGTGGGAGGAGTGTTTTTCTCTCTAAAACTCTTGTGATGGAATTATGATTAACCCTAAAATTTCTCTAACACCTCTTATTTATAGGAGGAGTAAAGTGGACAAAAGTCCACTTTACCCCACCACAAATATTCGGACGGCCTATGTATTTGGGGAAGCCCAATTTTGGGCCTCCCATGTTAATTGGGATTTGGGTCTAGCCCAATTACCCTAATGTGACATTTACCCAAGTTCATTAGGTAAACTATACATACTATGGGCTACCAATTTCGGCGCCCATCACCATATGCTTATAGGAAGCCTCCGCCTCCACGCTCATAGCAGTCCTACAAGGAAAGTTCCTACCAAGCAACCAACTCAAGAATAAGTACACAAGGGAGCTTACCAAGGATTGGTGCATCGCTCTACCCAAGAAACGTGCACAGACCAACACTGGAACGCTATGTTGTGTTAGTACGTCACTGGAACCATCACCATCGCAATTGCGCGTATAGCTGCTGCAGCTGCTACTACCACTATAGTAGAAACCGCTGCTACCACTGCCTTGGACGTTGTTGTAAACGTTGTTACCATCAACCTTTGGTATTTGTCTACAAGTGTGCGCTATCGTTACTATAGTACGCGCACACAGAACAGGAACCAAGGGAAATAAGAAGCAGGGGAAGGACGACCCCTCATATTTTTGAATTAATTCGAATATGACCTGACGAGGATCATCGCTGCCAACAGAAATCATCACAGATTACATACGCTACGCCTGAGCTGACCACTATATGAGCAACGTTCGTCGTTTGACACGTTCACTATCAATCGAGAATCCCTTTACAATCATCAAAGTGGTCGCATCTGCACTGATCTACCAAGCATACAACGCTGACGTGCACAGACACGCGCATTTCCAAAGTTCGCATATTTCAAGGCTGCGTTCACTTCCAAAGCGCACGCAGCTCCAACTTGTGGTGTCCCCTGATCAATACCTGTCAAACGTGTACATCGATGGGAAGCGCGTGTACCCGCGTCCTTACAACACACCCAAGTCATGGGTTTAAGAGAGTTCGACCTCTGACGACGCGCAAGTAAGAAACCAAATTGCACACTTCATACAAAGGATGTTCCAACACTCAGCAATCAAGGGAAGCCTCAACACCGGGAGAAGGAGATTGTGACACAACAATGAGCTCTGTCGCGTCCGTCCAAATCCCGGATTTTTCAAAAAGTCCCCAACGGGGCATGCGCTGACTACGCCATACGACGGAACCTCAAGGGCTCTAAATATCGCGTCGCGGTAATAAACAAAAGGGGGGCACCACTCAAGTGACAACGCCACCACCATTGCGGAAGATAGGAATTCAGGAGGGACTCCTATGTTATACGCACGCATGTGCTAAACCCACGTGAGAAAAGTTAGAGAATTATCTCCAACATCCAGCAAGCTTACCTTCGTCGAGCACATAGGAGGGTCATACCACTCAGAACCTGTCACACAGACACAACACCGTGAAGAGTCACGAGTGTATGAAGAAACACATCAACTAAACCAAGGCCACATGGAAGTGAACATGTGAAGCGTACAACACAAAGCATACACACTATACTCAACAACGCGCGACGCTCGTCCGAGAGGGGAAGGGTTAGTCTTAGCCACTCCTATCAACAAACACATTTGCATCAAAATGCAGGAAGAGAGGAGAACAAATTTACAAGTCTACCTCAAGTATGAGCATTTCCGCATGACAGTCACCAAGAGACACGTTCAACACTCGATGCAAAAGTGGGGGCATCTTACTGAATCCCCGCGTACATGACACAACATCCCTCGTACAGGATACAATCATTATACTCTATCAAGAAACAACGGTGCGACTACCAAGCAACTTGGGGGCACCAAACTGACAAGTGCTCAACATTACACCAAAGTGAAAAAAGCGAATCGTTGCAAGAACACGCGGTATCGCTCCTCTAAGAAAATGCACAAACAAGGAATACAACTTCAACATCTTATACGGATTGGTCACAAGAGGGAAACACCAAGCATCGTCCTCGAAGGACGATTCCTTCTACTTGAACAAGGTCCAGGTAACATGTGTTACTACCAAGGGTAAACCCAGGTATGAGGTAAAAACTCTACAACAATACTATTATGAATAAAGCAGACCACTCGAATACATATTTACTCAGGGTAGCCTGATTTAGTCAAGGCAAAATCCAAGCTGAACGGAACAGACTAGTCGCGAATAGTCTGATCAATCATATTGGCATTGCAGGCGATAGAGCCATATGAGGAGACTTATAACTCCATTTCATTCCCTAACTAATATATATCTTGAAGTATCCCGACCAACTTGAGACAGCTTATATGTACATCCAAGAGATGTCTCAACGACGCACCTTATCTAGGAAACAACACTAGGTGGAGTTGTATGCAACACACTCTGGAATTCTCTACCTATGGATATTTTACTTAGGCATGTAAGCCAAGTAACGGTCGCGTATATATCATTTGCATCATCGCAACAACTCTCCAAGTTAACTATAACTTGCGACATCTCGGCGAGCATTCTACTCAAACATCATCTCTTACCTTGAAAACAATACCAAGTAACAATCGTATATATACGTGTGCATCAAGCAAAGGAAGCATCGACGCATATCGACTAAAGGACGCATACAGCAATGCATAGTCTCTATTTATACATACATGTCCACCAACACATTTAGAAGGGGATACTTGAAAAAGTTCCGCACCTGACGCGTCAGCACCTAACGCGTCCGCACCTAACGCATCCGCACCTAACGCGTCCGCACCTATCGCGTCCGCACCTGTCGCGTCCGCACCTAACGCGTCCGCACCTGTCGTGTCCGCACATGTCGCGTCTGTACCTGACGCGTCTGCACCTAACACGTCCTCACCTAGGGAAGTTTCCTACACATCCAAAGAGTCCTCGTATCAGGCTCCTTTACTCAATCTATTACATTCATTACTTGAAGGAGATTCATAACTCCATATATTTGCAATTTTGTAATTGCAACAACTATCTAATGAAATCAATGTATTTTCATAGGTACATCACTAAATCATACACACTACTTTGGAATTACGCCTAGTAACAAACTACGCACATATTACTCGCATCAACAATACAAGTTATCGCGCTATGCACAACAATCGACTTATATTTGACAACGTCGACATATCTATTATCAGCATTAGACAATGAGCATATACACGCTCTCTATCTATAATGACGATAACTCCAAATAGCGTCGACAACACACAACATCTCGAGTTTAAACCAAGATTTATCTACAAGTGACATGCTGCGAATCCTCCTTGTGAGGGAAACCCCCATGTTCGCAACTAAAAAATGACATGCTGTGAAATCCTCTTGTTAGAGGCAAATCCTCATGTTCATAGCTATTCCCTGAGTTTAAAACAAGATGCGGCAACATTCAGAGGGACTGATCACCCCGACATGGCGGACGTCCTCTTGTTATACGACAACCCCATGCTACTACAAAGTATGCTTCCCCAACGCGGGTTGATACATCATGGCGGATGTCCTCTTGTTAGACAACAACCCCATGCTACTACAAAGTATGCTTCCCCAACGCGGGTTGATACATCATGGCGGACGTCCTCTTGTTAGACGACAACCCCATGTTACTACAAAGTATGCTTCCCCAATGCGGGTTGATACATCATGGCACAACATCCTCTCGTTAGAAGGCAACCCCATGCTATTACAAAGTATGCTTCCCCATCGCGGGTTGATACACGCTAGCAGAAGCGCACCCTGTTTGAAAAACTCACCAAACTTACAAGTCAAGTCTTGTACAACGCTATTTTTCCCGTGAGCATATAACGGAATAAAACACACCAAATGCAGTAAGTAGTGTATTACCACAACGTCGCCTTCGAGTGGACCAAGAGAAGGAAAAAACTGCAAGTCGTTCTAAAGCTGTCTTGTGCAGCCCTTATGGACTAACCATGGAGAGGTGAAGTAGCATCGCAAAGTAAGTACGGGTCTAACCATGATAAAGCTTTGCAACAACGTCACGCGGGGTGTGCCTAACTGACGAATGAAAAACACATAGCATAGAGCAAGTAGCGTCTTGCCACAACGTCGCCTTGAAATGGTTCAAGAGACGGTAAAATCTACAGGGCGTATTGATACGACCTCTGTTCCACCCCTTGGGTTAACCAAGTTGAGGCGTAGTAGCATCACAAAGTAAGTACGGGTCTAACCATGGAAAGCTTTGCAACAACGTCACGCGGGGTGTACCCAACTGACGGATGGAAAAACGCATAGTATAGAACAAATAGCGTCTTGTCACAACGTCGCCTTAGTGTGGAACTAAGAGACGGTATAAACTAATGTCTTGCCTTGCCAAGATGACTCTACTACATGCCAAGTGATGGATATCTGCCCAATTCGAGTTCGTATTTACATTTCGGGCCTCGTAAACACGCCAAAATTACATCTCAACTTGAAAAACGTCTCCCAAAGGGTTAAAACGGTCCGGAAGCGCGTTACGCGCGTCCGGACCGGACCTCCGGATTGCATTGCAACCCGGACATCCGAATTGCATTTGCAACCCGGACGTCCGGGTTGCTTGCAATCCGGACGTCCGGATTGCATTGCGGGTATCGGGCGATTACCGTTACGTGTAGAGAAGTCAAGTTCGCGCATTGCCAATATGGATGACGGTTACCGCTTGCTTTTGAACCGTCATCAAACTGCTTTAAAACCGGGTCCGGTCCCAAGGAAGCCTATAAATAGGAGGCCACCCATTTTCACACATCCTCTCATTTGCCCAACTTTGGTATTTTGAGCTCTGACTTCTCTCTATAAATATTTTCTCTCTCTAGAAATTACTCTTTTAGCCCTATAGTGACTTAAGCTTCGGAGAGGGCTCCGCTAGCACCACCCCCCCTCTCCGTGCTAGCACCGGTCCTTTTTGCAGGAATCGTCGCCCAGACATCCGGATTTGTGCACAGACCACCGCCTTCTGAGACTCAGACGTCCTCCTGAGACAGAACCGCGCTTTGAGACACAGACCTTTCCGGGAATCAACCGAACACTCGTCAGTGGCACAAGCCTCTTTCAGACGAAGGGTTACAGCCTGAAAACCCGCACAACCATACGAACAGACGCGTCCCCACGACCCAGTTCATCCAGGACGCAACATTGGCACCGTCTACGTGATTTGAACAAAAAGCTATTGTACCGCAAAATCATGACGAGTGATCGCAACCCTCCCGAAGAGGTTAATGCGAAAAACACAAGGAAAAGGCCTGGACGTCCCAAGAAGTCCCCGGCAAACAAAAGAACAGGAGGCCAAATGCCAGCTGGGAGCCAGTCGGGACCCTCCCACATTCCAAGAGCTACCTCCGTAGCTTCATCCATGCCAACGGAAAATGTGCCCGACGCACAGCCCAAAGAGCCAAGGGACGAGCATCACTCACCTCCACCTGGTTTCCGGCCAGAGGTGCATGAAGATGAATCTCAGACGGAAATGCCGCAAGGCGAACAAAGAACGGGAGCAAACCCAATGTCCACCGTTACTCCAGCGATGATGGCTGCGTTTGAAGAGTTACTCGCATTCCGCGAGTCTCTGAAAAACCAAGGATATGCTGCTCAACCACCTCCAACCAACCAAGAGCGCGTCGCGCCAGCAAGAGAGCTGTCGCAAAACACTACTCACTACGGCAATCCTTTCCAAGGCAGAACCCAACACGCAAGATATGAAGCCGAACGGTCATACACTCCTTCCCAAGGAGCCCGTCATTGGAGGAATGAAAGGAAACCACCATTCTACCACCCACAGCAGCCAACAAGGGATGATCCCTTCCAGGCCACAAGTAGAGATCAATCTTACATCTACCACAACAATGGCCGGCAAAATCCTTCAACAGTTTACGCTGAACCTGTAAAAGGGTTTACCGCCGAGATGTTAGAAGAAATGGTGGAGAAGAAGATGAAGGAAGCAAAAATGAAGGGTATGCACGCACTTGAAGAAAGGGCGTCACATCCGTTCACGGACCACCTTGTGAACAGTCGCGTCCCAGACGCACTGTACAGAATTGGAGGAGACCTCTACCGCGGAAAAGGAGATCCAGTGGAACACGTGCAAAAGCATGAGGCCTCTATGCTAGGCAGCACGAAGAACCCACACTACTTCGCAATGACGTTTTCACAAACTCTTGCCGGGACTACAGCACACTGGTTCTTCTCACTGCCATGCGGAAGCATCACTTCATGGGCGGACCTGAAGGCTAAATTCATTCAACGATACATGGGCGAGCGCACATTGCTGAAGGGGTCAAATGCCCTGGACGACGTCCAACAACAAAACGAAGAATCTCTCGCCGACTACTACGTCCGCTTCAATCAGAATATCTCTGATATTCAGGGGAACCTGACGGAAGGAGAGATTGTTCGAGCGTTTATTCGAAACCTCGGACGAAGAGGCTATGCCCTAGCAGAAAAGATGGCAAAGCGCCCAGCTGAGACCATGGAGGAGTTAGCCGCAAGAGTTAAAGAATACGTGGACCTCGAGAGGTTCAGAAGCCAGAACAAGGCAAAAATCTCTGCGGAAAAGGCAAAAGAAAATCCAAAGCTGAACCAACCAAAACCACACTCAAGTGGTCAACAAGGAAGAAATTGGCAACCTCAGCCGAAAAGATCTTTTCAAGGAGATTTTCAGAAGCCAAAAGAAGTAAATCTTGCTGACTGCATTCCTTTGAATGCCCCGCTGTCCGTAATATTGAGAGAGATGAAGGATGCGAACATGTGGAAAGAGCCGAATAATTTCAGAAAAGGCCCGCTGGGGAAAGACAAAGACAAGTGGTGTGAAAACTACGAGGTCTTCGGCCATGAGACGGACAGCTGTGTCAGCCTACGTTTCCGAATTAACAATTTCGTCCTCAAAGGCGAATTGAAGCAATTTGTCGATCAAGGAGACAACCCCCCGAAAAAGGCTCAAGCAGAGTCATCAAAAAGAGGAAACAAGGGAAAAGAGAAAGTCAATGACAACCCTCCGCCAGCCAAGCGAGGTGTAATCAACGTCATCCACGGAGGACCTGCCGCCGGAGGACATGTGTCTAATGCTCGGGACATTTATGCATCCCAAGCAGCAACATTGCCGAAATACGGAAAGCGCAAGCAACCGGAGCAAGAGGACGCAGTCATCCAATTTTCCAGGGAAGACTTAAAGCATATCGTTTACCCTCACGATGACGCTTTAGTCATAACCATGGACATCGACGGGTATGATGTGAAAAGAATCCTCGTCGATGGTGGAAGCTCCGCTGACATTCTACATGTCAAAGTCCTAAAGCAATTGGGAAGATCAGTCAAAGACTTGAATCCGGGAACCTTCTCGCTAGTCAACTTTGCCGGAGCAGCTACACACCCCCTGGGAACAATCACGCTTCCTATCATCCTTGGTGAAGGGTGGAAAGCATTGCATGTCAACGTCAATTTCGTCGTTGTAGAATCTCTCGGGGCCTATAACGGAATTATGGGACGAACAACAACAATCAACCCTTACGTGATCGTGCCCTCCACTGTCCACCAAAAGATGAAGTTCCCTACGGACCATGGGATTGGGGAAGTGCTAGGTGACCAAATAACTGCAAGACGTTGTTACATCAATGCCCTAAGAGCAAAACACCATTTCCATGTGGCAATGATAAATTCTTTCAAAAGGCAGAAAATTGTTGATGAAAGGCGGGAACAAGTTGTGGAACAAGCTGCTATAGTTTGGAAGCCACAAGAGTACATTCAGTATTCGTCATGGAACCAAATATGGCTCATCAAGCAGGGTGAAGACGAGCCAATCATGGACTACTTCATCAGATTCGCTTCTAACGCCTCCTCGACAAAAGCAACAAGAGAAGAAGTGATAAGCGTGTTCTATGCAAACATGAACGCCAGATCTTTCCTTCTCTTCGGATGAACTCATGGATGGCGAACAACAAAAACCATGGCAGATCTAAAGGATAAGCTTGAGACAGCAGACTTGTGCGAACAAGAACTGAGGTGGGGTACACCCCTCGGTTGGGACAAAGGAGTTCGAGCAAAAACGAACAAACAGGAAGGCGCAACCATCGATATCGACAACATCTTCACACCGCTAAACACGGTTGCTGAAGACATTTACGTCAACCTGCTTGAAAACAAGCTCCCAAGTCACTTGTTCCGAAGACAGCTTTCTTGGGCAGCAACATTAGGGAATGGTGCAAGTACCACAAAACCTGGGGGCACAACACAAACATGTGTCTTCCACTAAGATGGGAGATTGAAGAATGCATCGCGCTAGGCGCATTAAGGCGATTTGTTGCAACCGACTCCGCGACATCGTCATCAAACCAGCCATAATAAGATGGGAGAAATAACTATCTTTCAGATTACTTTGCGCATTTCTATTCCAAGTGTTTCTAGTATAATTGCATCTACATATTTCAAGAAGGAATGATCGGTTGATGCCTTCTCGAAAAAAACAATGTAAATACGCGCAAGTATCTAATAAAGTCAATCTACATTTGTAGGTACATATCTATGCCTTGCATGCTATTTTGGATTAAACGCGAAGAAACAAAACTACGCACCTACTATATACATAAAAAATCCAAGATATTATGCCATGTGCAAGCAAAAATCTATTGCGCGTTATGACAACGCTTATCATCAACAACAACTTACTCATATTGACGACTACATCAAAAGGCGCCATCATGGAATCAAAAACTTGGAAGTTAAGACCAAGATATTTTCAAAGTCAGCATGCTACAACTACATATAACGGATGATATTTGGAAAAGCCACGTTCCCAATATATGCGTACCTATCATGATTCGCACCTATCGCGTCCGCACTCAGGGAAGTTTTCCTACACAAACAAGGAATCCTCGTATCAAATTCCTTTACTTCATTTATTATATGCATGACTAAAAAGAAAGTTTCATGACTCCATACTTTTGCAAACTTATAAAAATTGCGATTATCTGACAAAAGTAACTCTGCTCGTAGGTACATGCTACACTACGATTACTACTCAGGAATTACGCCAAGTAGTAACCTATGCACAAAAATCTACTTCAACAATACAAGCTAAGCATTGTGTTCAAGGAGGAATTTATGGTATACAACACCAACATATCTATTATCTACACCAACAGGGAGTTTATTTCTCCATTCATAACATAGGCATCTATCTCAAGAAGATGCCGGCAACACAAAGCCATCAAGCTATGTGCACAATCAACTTATATGCCGCAATAACAACCTGCGGATTATTTATCAAAACGACGACTATTCAGAGACGTCATCTACAAGAAACACCTTGGAATAACACCAAGATCTACTAGCAAAATGACGACTATTCAGAGACGTCATCTACAAGAAACACCTGGGAATAACACCAAGATCTACTAGCAAAATGACGACTATTCCAAAGGCGTCAACTACAAGCAATATCTTGGATTAACACCAAGGCCTACTATCAAAATAGCATGTTGAGGTATCCTCTTTTTTAAAGACAAACCCCATGTTTACTTCTAAAAAATGACATGCTGTGACATCTCTTGATTGAGGCAAATCCTCATGTTCATAGCCATTCCCTGGATTCAGAACAGGATGGGCAAATACAATACGGGACTGATCACCCCATAAGTGGCGGAAGTTCTCTGGTTAGACAACGACCCCACACTATAATAAGTGTGTATATCTTGTTTAGGGTGCACTCTTTATGGCGAATGTCCTCTTGATAGATGACAATCCCATATTACGAATTCCTGTTTAGGGTTCGCTCTTTTTGACAAATGTTCTCTTGTTAAGAAAACAACCCCATGCTATAACAAGTGTGAATTCCTGTTTAGGGTTCACTCTTTATGGCGAATGTCCTCTTGATAGAAGACAATCCCATATTACGAATTCCTGTTTAGGGTTCGCTTTATACGGAAAAAGTCCTCTGGTTAGATGACAATTCCGTACTACAGATTTTTCAAACCGTGTTGCATGGTTCCTGGACGCAAAAAGCATGCATCACAATTCATATTTTCAAAAAGTGTTACATGGTCCCTGGACGCAGGAATCATGTATCACAAGTATTTTACCAAATATTTTGTCAAATATTTTATCAAATATTTTATGTATCAAACACCTTTCCAAAAATTTTATCAACACGGTTTTTTGGGTGTATCACATTCAATGCCAAAATATTTTTTCAAATATTTTGTCAACAAGCTTTTTAGGGTTCACAAAATACTTCTTCAAAAACTAAAATGTTTTTACGTATGCTTCCCCAACGCGGGTTGATACACGCTGGCAGGTGCGCACCCTGTTTAAAACTCATAAAATTTACAAGTCGAGTCTTGTACAACGTCGTCTTAGAGTGGAACTAAGAGACGGTATAAACTAGTATCTTGCTTAGCCAAGATAACACCTTTCAAATACTAAAATTTTTCTACGTATTCTTCCCCAACGCGGGTTGATAAACGCTGGCAGGTGCGCACCCTGTTTAAAACTCATAAAATTTACAAGTCGAGTCTTGTACAACGTCGCCTTAGAGTGGAACTAAGAGACAGTATAAACTAGTATCTTGCTTAGCAAGATAACACCTTTCAAATACACTACTTGTTGAGAAATATTGCTATACGCAAAATACTTGGCAGGTTGCAACACATATAGCGGCAAGCTATTCAGGAAAGAAGGCAATATGCATAATGCATCATGCAAGCAATCAGGAGAGCATCTCAACTTATCAATCAAGAAGTGGCTATCGGTCACGACTGCGAGGACTATGTCTACGTTACTAGTCATCCACATTCAATAAACACAGTAAGTGATAACAGTATGAAATATTACTAACAAGTTATCATGCAAACTACTATGTATAAAGCAGGTTCAAACGACGTAGTTCAAAGCGAACAAGTCGTAAGCAACAGCTAAGGAACAACTACAACAAGTTTCCAAACATAGAAGCCGAGGGGCAAACAGACTCAGAAACGAGTTCAACATATCCAAAAGATGGCACAGATTAAAGAATGCCATCATCTCTGACAGGACTCGGCGGAACAGGCAGAAGTTGCACATTAGTGTTGCCACCGTCTTCTCCAAACAAAACCTACAGTGCGCAAGTCGCAACATCCTATGCTCTACCCATCTCGCCATGCCTTGGAGTCTAGCCAAGAGGGGCGATCATAACACTTAACAATGTGCGACGTACAGTCGCAACTACGGACATCATGTTCATCATCTAAGGATATATATCCTATCTTTCAAGTCCAAAGCATATGGACAGCATAGATAACTCAAGGTATGAAATATTACTAACAAGTTATCACATAATTATTATTGAAAACAGGTCCAGGTGACGAAATATCATGCAAGCAAAGGCATGAACAAAGAATTATCAACGTCAACCCATTCACAAAGGGTTCAACATGCTGGAAGCAGACAGCCCAACAGCAACCAAGAGTCAACATCATCTCTAAGGACTTATGGCAAAGAGTTCATAATGTCAACATCAAATGCAATGTCGTCATCCACACAGAAGACACGACAAGAATGATTGTTTCAACATTCAGCACAACATAGCTCTTCAACATAAGGGCGACAATCAGCAATCAACAAATACTTACCTAAGTAGGAGTAACGCTCCTCCTTGGGCCGGTCCCTCGACCGGGGGGCAGAAGACACCACTGCACAACCCTCAAATCTATTTCCTTTATCACAAGAAGGAATTAGCACGGTCATGCTCAGCATAAAGAACTAAGAATCGCTCGAGGAACGCGCCCCTGCGTCGGATCTTTCGAGAATTATGCTAAAAACAGAAACTGCAGCCAGCGATAACTTGAAAAATTAACAAGTTCAAAGAAAATACAATGAGACGTCTTACTCACAAGCCCTTTACCGCCACCGTGTCCAAAGACTCCAGAGTAGCGGGGGCACTTGTATGGACATTCCTCTCAACAAATGGATTTCTATACACATCAGCTATCCGCAAAGACAAGCTTTCTCCCATCAAGATGGAGATAGTAGACTTACTCATGGTGTGGGAAGACTAATTCTGACAAGACGACAGCAAGATCTGATATCCTAGAAAATGCTATCAACAATCCAATCAGTGCGCAAACATGCACCAATACTTATTCAAGCATTTATGCAACAGACGCTCCATGTGAGACAACCATGTACGTACAAGACTACTCAGTCTTCATGCAACAAGTAACAAGCATTACGCAAGGGGGGCAACCTCTTCAACACATTAACCTTGCATGACAACACCGAGCTCATACTCGCAGCATACAAGATTACAATGGTGGAATATTTTCTAAGTACTTGGCTCAGGATGACAGTCAGCATATTGCAAGCTGTCGGCATACAACCACGTGTTAGCATATTATCAGGAGTTGGCATATAACCTGTGTTCGCATCAAGCATACGGATACAGCATACATAGCCAGAGATGGTGAAAAGATTCTAAGTGCGGGGGCAAACACGCACACACAATGTACGTACATACATGTCGACAAGGATGCATGTCGACAGGGAGAAAAATATTTTCTAAGTATTTCCATGTACGTACATACATGTCGACAAGGATGCATGTCGACAAGAAGAAAATATTTTCTAAGTGTTTCCATGTACGTACATACATGTCGACAAGGATGCATGTCGACAAAAGGAGAATATTTTCTAAGTATTTCCATGTACGTACATACATGTCGACAAGGATGCATGCCGACAAGGAGAAAATATTTTCTAAGTCTTTCCATGTATGTACATACATGTCGACAAAGATGGATTGCATACAGCGAGTAGCTATGCCCCCTAAACACACCTACGACGCTTATCGAAAAAGCTCATACGACGACATCCATGCGCCAACGTGCATAGCAAAGTCAATGCGCGTAGCAAAAGTCAACGCGCGTAGCAAAAGTCAATGCGCATAGCAAAAGTCAAGGCGCGTAGCAAAAGTCAAGGCGCGTAGCAAAAGTCAACGCGTGTAGCAAAAGTCAACGCGCCTAGCAAAAGTCAATGCGCATAGCAAAAGTCAACGCGCATAGCCAAGTTAACGCGCGTAGCAAAAGTCAACGCACGGAGCAAAAGTCAACGCGCGTAGCGAAAGTCAACGCGCATAGCAAAGTTGGTACATGCAGTAAAAGTGGCCAACATCTCAAGAAGCTATCATGCAAGCGATGCGACTAATATGACGAACCGCGAAGAGCAAATACGACAACACTTAAAGAAATATTTCTCTAAGGCATCAAAGCAACAAACGACTACTTCCAAGAGACTCCTTGATGATAAGGATCAAAGGAGTAATGCACCTACAAGTACTTACGGTATACTCCGCCCTCTTCTAAGTATTTATCTCTACATGCATGATTGTTTTGGTGTTACACGTATCGAATCCGTTATTTTACATGCATGCTTACATATCGCATGATTCATGATTTAATAATCGCTAAGTCGTTTGAGAAGTATACGGATTATATTTCTAACATCGCGTAATTACGTTCTTGCCATGATCATTACTTATGCACACACGTTGATAAAAACATGTCCGCATAAAGTGTTCCTAACGGTAGTCATGTTTGCACGTTATACATACGCATTCTCTATTGCACTAACCGTAATGACAGGAAATAAAGTCACTCGGTCGGAAAATCAAAGGACGGACGAAATCAAGACTCATACGTCGAACCAGCAATCAAAACTGGAAGGTTAGCGTCAAACTCAAATTGGACACGTATCCTAACTTAAAATAGAGTCAAGAAAGGTTTTAAACCGTTACTTGACTCGGCGGCAAGTGATGGATATGTGCCCAATTCGAGTTCGTATTTACATTTCGGGCCTCGTAAACACGCCAAAATTACATCTCGACTTGAAAAACGTCTCCCAAAGGGTTAAAACGGTCCGGAAGCGCGTTACGCGCGTCCGGACCGGACCTCCGGATTGCCTCCAGATTGCGTTTGCAACCCGGACCTCCGGATTGCGCGGCAAACCGGACCTCGCCGAATTGCCCAAATTCGACGAGGTCCGGATTGCATTGCGGGTATCGGGCGATTACCGTTTCCTCGATTACCGTTACGTGTAGAGAAGTCAAGTTCGCGCATTGCCAATATGGATGACGGTTACCGCTTGCTTTTGAACCGTCATCAAACCGCTTTAAAACCGGGTCCGGTCCCAAGGAAGCCTATAAATAGGAGGCCTTGGCCACCCATTTTCACACATCCTCTCATTTGCCCAACTTTGGTATTTTGAGCTCTGACTTCTCTCTAGAAATATTTTCTCTCTCTAGAATTACTCTTTTAGCCCTATAATGACTTAAGCTTCGGAGAGGGCTCCGCTAGCACCACCCCCCCCCTCTCCGTGCTAGCACCGGTCCTTTTTGCAGGAATCGTTGCCCAGACATTCGGATTTGTGCACAAACCACCGCCTTCTGAGACTCAGACGTCCTCCTGAGACACAACCGCGCTTTGAGACACAGACCTTTCCGGGAATCAACCGAACACTCGTCAGTGGCACAAACCTCTTTCAGACGAAGGGTTACAGCCCGAAAACCCGCACAACCATACGAACAGACGCGTCCCCACGACCCAGTTCATCCAGGACGCAACACCAAGTGCCAGTGCCCTCGTGCCAAGTGCCAGCGCCGAGTGCAATACTATCCCATGATCTTGCATGTTACTATTTATAAACACGGCAAGTACTCGATACACTCATTACGCCATTCCTTGGGTTTAAAACAAGATGGGCACTCACGACACTTAGCGACGCACGTCCTATTGTCGCAGCTACGGATGCTATATCCACTACAACAAGGATTCTTATCCTATCATGCAAGTCCAATATACGGACAACTATGGTAACACAAGGTATTAAATACTACTAACGAGTTATCATGCATTTCTACAATGATCATGACAGGTCTATTCGACAACGTCAAACGTATATATAAAAGGTTCAGGGAACAACGCCCGGCGTAACCTCAACCCAGACATGGGGAACAACAACTATGTACAAAGCTTGGTAGAGCGAACACAGTCAACCTAGTACAACATGCAAGTGGTATAACATAACCTATACGGCCCTTACATACCCGCCTATGCGGCATCTATATGTATAACCAACATGGCAATGCGCGACAATTCAGGGTAACAGTACATATATAATTATGGTACTAACACCTATACATATATATTAGTCTATGCTTGTAGGACTCACATGTCTATTCACATACTCTATAAAGAGTTTCAAGGTTCGACCATTATCGCGAACAATTCCACAATACCAAGCCTATATAAACAAGGGCTAACATCATACAAGTTGTGATTCAAACATCATCGTCAATAAACACAATATTAGCACGATGTGCAACCGCACCTTTGAGTGCACAAGGGTGCTACATGATCGGTAGCAGACTTAGCAAATATACCAAGTTGACCAAACGGAAGCATGGGGGCAAGAGTATACACACCCTGCATAAATCATACATCAAGACGACAACACCTGTCTAGACGTCATCGCTAAATAATTGCGCACATCGCAATCATCAGCAACCTTCTTGCGATGGATAGTCATCTCGGATTCAAGAGAAACAACTCAAGCCTATCAAACAAAGGCAGAAGCCTTCAATCCAACAACCTTAGCATCCAAGCTGCGAACTTTTGTTCACTCCAGCTATTGCATAACAAACAACATCATGCTTCTTGGAGAAAAAAATACAAAGGTGAAGAAGGTGGTAATACCCACCACGATTTACAAATAGTTCCATTTTCAACAAGGAACAAGAACCGAAGAACGCGCGAATAACCTATAACAGGAGTAAAGAATGATACTCATAAGGTTAAAGCAAGCAAGGCGCACGGGGGCAAAGCGAACATGCATACGCTCGGCCCTTCAACACGCGCGCGATCCTCAGCAATGCTACCAACAAGTTCAATGGAAGATCAGCAACATAAGCAATATTCTCGCTCCAAGCGGCTCCTCCGCCGAGATCCGGTCCCTCGACACGGGGGCAGAAAGGGCAGACGGGCAAGTCCAAACCTCAGCATCTTTGGGAAAGAGCCTTCAACGACTCGCCACTAGCAGTAAACTCAGATCACTCGGAGTTTCTCGAGGGACGAATATCGAAGTAGGATCACTTTATTCATGATCAAATAAAAGTATTGTTGACAATGACGATGCTAAGACGAACTCGACTCCGACTCGTACTCAGAAAAACAAAAAGATCACTATCTAACCGGGATCTGAAAAAAGTATCACTTCCAAGGGCAGCGCGCATGTGTCAACACCCTAGGAGGAGGGCAACACATAGTTCGCAAACTAAGTATGGAGTCGTCAAGCGAACACGCGTGCGCCGATGCATTGAGAGAGGAGGCAACACCTCCCGTTCAGAAGCTAAAGATAGTAGCAACAAACATGGCATAGCGTGTTCATGCTTCGGCACGTCGACAAGAGGCGTAACAGCTCATCTCCAAATGCTAAGTGTAACTGCCATGATCGCGAGGACGCATACGCGCGTGTCGGCATACCATTGTGAGATCTACTACTTCAATATTAAGCGGCTATTATGTCCGCGCATATTTAAGCGGCTATCATGTCCACACGTCTCCAAGCGGCTATCATATCTGCGCGTCTCGAAGTGTCTATCACGTCCATGTATCGCCAAACATCCCGTATGTTGGCGCGACACCCCATGTCTGCAAAATCAGCTAAGTCCGGATGTATACTCTGGAAGATACGCTTTAACAACTCAACTTACAAGGATGAACAACAACTTGATCAGCGCGTGTATACGCGACAGTCATCAATGCAAGCACCAAGGAACGAACACTCTCCTGATGGAGATAACTACATACCTATAGACTTGTTAGTCTCTATACATCACATAGCGAACATCCCCCTCGAGGGGCAACTCTATGTCGACATAGGCCTCGTCCCGACACCTACATACATTACGTGATCTATGCACGTCTACATGATACTATGCCTTTGCCTAAGGTAACAAGTGTGAATATGATTATGGCACTAACATTTATACTTACATGTATCTTCTAATTAATGCAGGTCTACAACATGTATATTGACATATAAGGAAAAATCTAAGTGTTCAAGTGGTTACAACACATGCGCTAACTGCGCGCGCGTCAAGCACGTACATGACAAGCGATGCGCTTACATAATGCTACACCATTGCTTAATGACTACAATATATTCCTTAGCATGCTTGGGAAATTCTAATTGTTCAAGATACTATACCACGCACGCTACGATCATGCATGCAATAAACGACGCGTGCAATGAACATGCGTGCAGTAATCACGTCCACGACGTGTGTTCCTATTAGTCAAGAGAAGATTAAAATCAACTTCTACAACAATCATGTTTATGATATCAAGTGGACGCATGCATGAGTTGACGACATGCTAAGTCAATATACTAGTATGGTCATGGAGCTCAACAATCAAGGAATATTTTCTAAGTGTTCCACCATGTCAGCAGTCGACTGATAACAAACGTCGACTATCAAGGAATATTTTCTAAGTGTTCACCATATCAGCAGTCGACAGATAACAAGCGTCGACTATCAAGGAATATTTTCTAACTGTTCCACCATGTCAGCAGTCGACTGATAACAAGCGTCGACTATCAAGGAATATTTTCTAAGTGTTCCACCATGTCAGCAGTCGACAGATAACAAGCGTCGGCTATCAAGGAATATTTTCTAAGTGTTCCTCCATGTCAGCAGTCGACTTATAACAAGCGTCGACTATACGGGAATATTTTCTAAGTGTTCCACCATGTCAGCAGTCGATAGATGAAAAGCGTCGACTATCAAGGAATATTTTCTAAGTGTTCCACCATGTCAGCAGACGACTGATAGCAGACGACATACGAAATATGTCAAGTAGTAAGCATCAACCATCAAGAAATATTCTCTAAGTGATTTATCATAAAGGAGATAACAATGATCAACAATCAACAATCAACATCAAGCATGTTCGAACGCTATCTACATCAAGGTGCAACATGTCAACAATGAGCACCATACATGAGGGGAGTATTACTACCTATCATCATGATTATAAATTTGCAGCACTTAGCCAAACTTTTGGCCGATTTGTGGAACTAACCACTTGTAGGAATTTTATCAAACACCTTGTGGGTAAACAATTTCAAAAGAAAATCAAGAACAAATTGGATCCAAGCAAGGTTACAAATGGTTTAGCCATACCCGAAATTGAACTCACCACCCCAAGACGATCGGACCACCGTGGAGAACACCGCTAAAGGCCGCCGGAAAAACCATCACCGCCGTGAAAGTCACGCGCCGCCGCCTTGATAGCCACGCGCCACCACTCCTGCCGCCGTGAGCTAATTCCGTGTCACCGTAACTCCTCACCGTCGTCCCGTGTGGTGGTGATTAAATGTGGTCGATCAATATGATTCGGTTCCCAAATTTCCTACACCAAAGTTTCTTCTCCTTCAAGAAATGAGAGTGGTCTTAAAAACTACCAAGTGTGGATGCTTAACTAATGAATACTCTCTCTCTCATTTTCACTAAGAGTGCTTACACCTATGGGTAACCCTTGATCCCTCTTTTTTTTTCTAAGTCCCTAGAGGCATGACTAAGTTTTTTTACATCCTTGTTACAACACACGTCATTTTTAGACTCGACATGTGCAATCATGCTCGTATGCTATACATCCATGATTTATTTATCTTAATTCATGATCCATGTTTTCATCATCACATAATCGATTGCATTATTTTATTATCAATAACACGTCATTGCATCATGTACATCTGTATTACCGCACTTGTCACGCGCGTGTCAGGTACGTCCATTACTAACGCATTCGTGATTAGTACATTCTTATGCATGTCGACATCCATAAATATGATTGCATATATTTATAACTCTTCGCATATATCTATTGTATATACGCATGTCTGCTACACTAACCCTGTCAGCAGATATCAAAATACTCGCCAAGAAAATTAAGTTAGGCAAAATCAAGGCCCGCGTGCCCAACCGACAAGAAATCAACGCCTGAGGTCAGTATCGGACCCAAATTGGACATGTGTCCTATCTTAAAATAGAGTCAAGTAAGGGTCAAGCCATTACTTGACTCGGGGGCAAGTGATGGATATATGCCCAATTCGGATTCGTATTTACATTCCGGACTTCGCAAACACGTCAAAATCACATAAACAGACAAAAATAAGCTCCCGAGGTTTAAACAGTCCGAACGCGCGACACACGCGTCCGGACCAGACCTCCGGATTGCCCTAGACAAGCCGGATCGCGCCGAGATCGTCTGAACCCGACATGATCCGAGTCGTCGTCTGCAGCGCGCGTGTTCCATTTGTGTCCTCACACCAATTTAGAGTTTTCTAATAGCCAACCTTGATCAAACCATACGACGGTTCACACTTTCCTTTAAACTGGCGTCGAACCGCACAAAAATCGGAATCAGTTCTAAGGTTTCCTATAAAAGGGACCTAGGCCACTCATTTTACACTTTACATTCATTTGAGATTGGCTTAGAAGCTCTGACTTCTCTCTAGCTTTCTCTCTCTAGAATTCTCATTTAAGCATCGGAGAGTGCTCAACCGGCACCACCCCCCCCTGTGCTGGTTACTGCCCCTGTGTGAAGGTTCGGACGACGAGCGTGAAGTCAGGAGCGCAAGTTGAAGGACCGAACACAGCGATCAAATTGAAGATTCGTCGGGTCTGTTGCATTAAGCGGGCTCGGACGAAACAGGGCTAGTAGTGACGATCCTAGGCCCATCTCGCTACTTAATATTCGAGCTCTCCTGATCACGGTCTGGGTTTTTACGACCAGACTTAGCGAGCAACCAGCGCACTCACTGGCCTTGTCAACGTAGCCCAACCAGCAGCCTAGTATGGTCAAGAGATTAGCCCGTGCCCAGCTCTACTCGCCTTCTCATATGCCCGACGCGGGGTGTGGGTCAGGCGGGACTTGATATGTTTTAAACAGGTCACCGCGAGGTGACGCCTCTGAGGGGTTTCGAACCTGGGACCTCGAAGCCAAACAACATGAGAGTAAGCGTTCTTGACCACTTAAAATTTATTGTATTTAGAGCATCCACAATGGTATTACGTAAAGATTACGTAAACGTGGGCCCTACATGTTTATTTAAGTAAAGCAACAAAAACTATCTACAGTGGTTTTACATAGCATTCCTTAAAGATGGGACCCACACGTAAATTTATGTTTTTACATAAAGCATTCCTTAAATTTAAGTAATGCACTATGTATTACGTAACCAATTTTTTATTATAAATTAATTCATTTTATAATTAATGCTAATATCTTATTGGTGGTTGTTGGAAAATCTAATAATAAAATATATTTAAGGAATATGTTTAAGTAATACGATTGCAGAGAAAATATTTTTTACGTGTGTCTTAAATTTACGTATTACTTAAAGTGTACATAAATGTCTACGTGGCAACTTTAAAGAATACAATTTATGTAAAACCATTGTGGATGCTCTTAGAGCATCCACACAATGGTTTTACTTAAATCGTATTCTTTAAAGCTGCTACGTAAACATTTATGTACACTTTAAGTAATACGTAAAGTTAAGATACACGTAAATAATATTTGCTCTGCAGAGGTATTACTTAAATATATTCCTAAATATATTTTATTATTAAATTTTCCAACAACCACCAATAATATATTAGCATTAATTTTAAAATGAATTAATTTATAATTAAAAATTGGTTACGTAATACATAATGCATTACTTAAGTTTAAGGAATATGTTACGTAAAAGTAGGTGGGTCCCATTTTAAGTAATGCTATGTAAAACCATTGTAGCGCGTTTTTATACATTTTACATAAAAAAAATATATTAAACAAACATTTAAGTAGTAAATTGTGTTGAGATTATTTCTTTATTTATATATAGTAATATAGTCTGACATGGTATGGGTATGAAAGGTGAAGGGGTAGATACGACATAGGCAATAGAACATTCTATAAATGTATCATTATAATTATATAGATGCCCACTGGAGATATTAAATATGAGATGAAAGAAATAGTATTATACAGTTATGGACATATATATATAATAATAATGTTTTCCCAAAAAATAAAGACGTATAATAATAAATAATAATATAAAGGAGGAGAGGAGACAAGAAGATGACGTTATTTCCAGATAGCAGACGTCGTTGTCTATTTCAAACACACCCGAGAATGTCGGCTCACAGTGAGTCTGAGTCCTCCTTATTTTAATTTTTCGCGCACGTCCTCCCTCCCCTCGAGATTCTTCTTAAGCCTATAGTTTTAGTTATTGATTTGGCAAAAAAAAAGTTTTAGTTATTGATTATTAATTTTTTCGATATATTATTATGATGATCATAAAAATATTTTTTTTGATATATTTATATTGCTTTCACAAGTTCGGACCGGGAGCGTTAAAGTTAAAGTCCTCCCTACGACGTCCCCAGCGGGTTTCAATCATGAGTCGAAGACGGGGAACACAACTCGTTTTACCAATTGGTCCAACCAACATTGCGTCGGATCATAAAAAAAAATATATATATATATATTATAAGTCGAGGATCCTAGTGTCTTCAATCAAAACTAGAGCTTGACTACGGAAAATATATTATAATTTGAGGATCCAAATCCAAAGTGTCTTCAATGGAAACTAGAGCTTGACTACCCGTATGTTTGGATCTTCACAAATGGATGGACCGGAGCTAGCTCCTCACCCATTTATCTAGATTCTCATTCAAAATTTAAGTCAGAAACTTGCAAGACTCAATTGTAAATTTTTGAGAGGTTTAACGAGATACGGTATTTATAGGTCTCTGGTCTGATAGCATTGAATGACATGTTCATCATGAACCGTCTCTTTAACCACCATTGAACCGCCAAACTTACATGTGGTTAAATCTTACTTTACTTGAGTTTAATTGACCAACTATGGTAATTAATTGGAGTTAGAGGAGTTGTTTTCACAACATTTTTTCTTGTGGGATCACTAGTGATGTTGAATGACGATAGTTGTGTAACGCGTTTAAAAAATGTTATGTGTAACGCGTTTAAAAATGTTATGTGTAACGCGTTTAAAAAAGGAAGTATCTGGATATGGAAGGTCGCGGAGTTTCAAAAGATAGGACTGACTTAAATTAGGATAGTTATTTGTATTTATTACAGATAATATTTGTTGAATATTTTAGAGTATATTTTCTGAATATTTAGCATTTATTGCTAGAATAAATCAATGTAATTTACTACCTAATTAGAGTAAAATCATAGGTCTATGTTAACCTATATATAGAGTAGGGTTTTACATGTAAAAGGGGAGGACATTCGAATCGAAAGTAAAGAACAGATGAAAACAAATGAATAAAAAGTTCCCGTTTTATTTCAACATATGGAGTTTTTTTTTTTTCAACAAATTATGTTGAATTGATTTTGTAATTATTTTTGTTATAATTATAATTATTATTACTATTATTATTATATATATATATATATATATATATATATATATATATATATATATATATATTTAACATCGTCTTCTTTACTGGGTAGGATCCTCCATCATCTCCAATTCCGGACCTCGTCTTGTCACTCGCTCGGCTACTGATCGAAGACCATCCATCAAATCATGTCTGGTCACCTCCGACTTGCTTCGTACTTTGCCGTATATCCCCTCCTGATGCCACTGAGCTCCCCTGCTGTCGTTTAGCACCACCCAGACGACGAGCTACACCTCATCTTCTGTCCATCTCTCTTAGCCTGATTGCGACCATCCACCGACCTCCTGGACATCCGGTCGTCCATCCCTCGACATCAACCTTAACTAATTCTGTTGGCCCTGCTCCGACTGCGCTTCCCACCCTCTTTCGTCTGTAGCCTGCGCTCCGGCGAGCCCCGTCTCTTGTCACCATTCTCCGACCTTGACCCTGCGTTGCCATCCATAGTGTCTCGACCCCGCTCAGCGACCCAGTCCCCTCGCACTGCTTTGTTGTGGTGTCCGATGTACGATCTAATTGTTTCTGCTCAAACTCAGGTTTCTGCTCAAACTCAGTTTCTGTTCGTTCCGTCTCTCATGTATGTAATGTAATCTAATCAGATTTATTAGAGCATCCACAATGGTATTACATAGTATTACTTAAATGTGGGTTCATGTAAAATGCATAAAAACGTGCTACAATGGTTTTACATAGCATTCCTTAAAAGTGAGACCCACCTACTTTTACGTAACCTATTCCTTAAACTTAAGGAATGCACTATGTATTACGTAATTACTTTTTTTATTATAAATTAATTAATTTTATAATTAATGCTAATATCTTATTGGTGGTTGTTTGAAATTTAATAATAAAATATATTTAAGGAATATATTTAAGTAATACGATTGCAGGGCAAATATTCTTTACGTGTGTCTTAAATTTACGTATTACTTAAAATGTACATAAATGTCTACGTGGCAAATTTAAAGAATGCATTTTATGTAAAACTAAATAGGATGCTCTTAAGTCTTAAATTTTATCTTGTTAATTTTTGTCTTCTTTTGAGAAATTAATTAATAATTTAGTGGAATAAAGCTGCAAGTAACAAAGTTCGTTAGTTGAATTAATTTACTTACCTTTATTTATTACTATTATTTTTTTCTTTTTTGCGATTTTAATTAATATACATGAATCATGATTACATTCTTACTGTAAAACTAATTTTCCTTTTAGTAAATTTTTATTTTTATTGTTAAAAAAATTAATTCTCGAATTGATATAAAAATGGAAAATTAAGTGAATTGGGTACCGAAATGGTGTAATTAAAAATTGTTATTTTAAATTCGTAACAGAACCCCCGAACTCGAATTTCTGATCGTAGACCGATTTCATACTAGGTGTTTAATTCGTTATTCGCTTAGGTAATTTAGGATTCTATGTAAACACTCAATTTTGACCCGGACGTAACGACGTTACACATGATACGTCAAATTCCGGACGCGTCAAGCCACAAAGTCTCCAAAATTGCTCAAGGGCACATTAGGAAAATTATTATAAAATATATTTTAAATTATTTCGAATATATTTAATATTTTCGGAATTTTTAAAAATATATATATAATAATTAGTTTTTTTATTTTTAGAAAATTATCTGTAAGATATTTATCTCCAGATATTATTTTTTATTCAAAAAAAAATAATTATCTGTAAAAATAAATATCCTTAGGAATATTCTCTAGAATAATTATCTGTTAGCATTTTTTATTTAAATTTTATCTGTAATCTAGACTAAGTTTTTAGTATAAATAGGGGTCTAGGTTTACATTGTAAGACACAGAAAACACATCAGAAAATAATAGACTACTTTTCTTAGGATCCGTGCGAATTTGTCTCCATGTGCTTTATTTAAAAAAAAAAAAGTTTTTTTTTTCTTCTTCTTTTCCGTCTGGAGAACTCCACTGTCGCTGACTTCCGGCGACCCCGTCCACCAGAATCATCACCATGGCCTCGCCTGCTCCCGCCGTCGCTCGTCTGTCCGCTGCCGTCTGTCCCTGCTTCGCCCCGTCCGTCCGCTGCCGGTGCCTGCTGCTGCTGCTTCCGTCCATTGCTGCTGACCGGTGCCTGCTACTGCTGCTGCCGTCGCACCTCGTCCGTCGCACCCTGTCCGTCCGTCCGTTGTCGTCCGCTGCCGTCGCGCCCGTCCGTCCCTGCTCCGCTCGCGTGCTGCTGCCGGCCTGGCTGCTGTTGCTGCCGTCCGCTAGGTTAACGCAGGTAAATTTTTTATTTTTTTTACTGATTTAATTTATCTATATTTTTTATATTAACTATTAATATGTTAAAATAATTAGGTTGATTTTAATTTAGTTTGTATGTAAATAATACTAACTCCATGTTGTAGTATTGTTTATTTTATTATGTTATGTTAGATTTAATTTGACATAAATAATCTGAATATTGATTAATCTACGTTAATTAAACAATAAAAAGGTTAATTATGGATATTTTATTATATTTTAATTAATTTTAATTAATTTAGATTAATTGAAATAATAAATGTACATATTCGTCATGTTAGTTCGCGTTAATTTGATTTTATATGATAATCGTTAGTGTTATTAGGTCGTTCGTATGCATAACTAATTCATAGTTAATTTACGATGAAAATCGGCAAATTTGTGAATTGAGTTCCGAAAGGGCGTAGTTAAAAATTTTGTATTTTTAATTCATAATAGAACCCCTGAACTCGAATTTCTAATCGTAGACCGATTTTACGCCTAGGTGTTTAATTCGTTATTCGCTTAGGTAATTTAGGATTCTAGTTAGCCTTAATTAACTAGTGGCGACTCTTTTAAAAATCCACGTTTTCAAAACGTAATTCGTCGTAAGTTAGATTTAGGTCTGACAATTTGGCGACTCTGCTGGGGACGATTTGAGGGTTCGGACTCTTATATATTTGCTTATTTGACATCTTTTAGTTTAAACATATTTCTCGTCGTTATTCTAACTATAGTTTTTTTTCCATAGGTACGAAGCTCTTGTTTTTATTTTTATGTCCACGAACAAGTTTTTTTTATGGTGTTGTCTGAAACCACACACACTCATGTTGAGCATAATGTCCAAAACACCTAAATCCCAGGGCAACTAGGAACCCCGGAGAGATAGTAAGGGTACGACCGCGCGGCCGAGCCGCCGGAACGACTCAGAACAACTCCACTCGCTTGTGAAGGTCCTGTGATCCCTATGATGGGGTGAGGAAACCACCTTTTCGGGAACCTATCAGTGGAACCTACCTTATAGAACAAATCAAAAACACACACATGAAGCTTCGATCCTACCGTTGTTATTTTACATGTTTGCGTGCTTTTATCTCTTTCTTTCGACCCCTAGAATTTATCTCGTATAGGATCTGGGTCTAATGTAATCTTTTATTTTTTGCACCATGTATGTAATCGCGAACCGCATATTAGTGGAAATTTACTTTTCAAGCATGCATTACACATCATTAAAAAAAAAAATATGTGTCATCCACTTCATCACTCTAAAACGTTTTACACTCCATTTTAGTAAGGATGGAAAGACTGCCCAAGTGTCCTCACATTGCGATCGTTCCAGCTCCTAGGGACGACATCAACCGCCTCTAGAATGCCATGCCGAAGACGGAGCAGGATTATATCACCCAACTCATCGGAGGAGTTCAACGGCTTGCTGATTACAAGATAGAATGGCACTTGCGAGAAGCCTTAGACGACCATTGTGAATCGAAGAAAGCAGTATTCATCATCAATGGCATAGAGCTCACTCCTACTCTCGAGGAATACCGCCAGCTGGTACAAGGCCCGAGATGGAATGAAGGGATCGTCTTACCAAGATTTGAGGTGTCCAAAAAGCAGAGTCTTTCTAAACTCTTACGGGCCAACAGAGGGAAGATGGTTAACGAGCGTATGGTGGCCACACATCAGGGTTTATCTATCAATCGTTGATAAGTTGGGTTGGTTTTAGAATGAAAGATAATCGAATGATCCGAGGAGCAACTCACGCCTATCTCTTGTTATTTTTTGGAACTCTCTTATTCCCCCACTCCCAAAGCTATATAGACGAGGCATTAGCCGACGTCGTCCTTCAAGTGGTCGAAGGCAGAAGTTTTATAGTGGCGTTGCTTGCTGAAACAATCATGTCTCTGAACATCATAAAAGCTAAAGGGAGAGGAGGATTAAGAGCAAGTCCAGCTTTATTGCAAATATGGTTTTTAAGTCACCTAAATGAGATCGGCGCCGGTTTCCCCAAAGCTCATTTCCTTATAGAAAAACAAATTATATCAAGAATGATAGACTATACTCATCATGTAAACAAATGATGGAGCACCCGTGAATGGAAAAAACATTTTTCAAAACTTTTTCCTAAAGACATTTTATGGGTAGCTCGATGGTTTTCACCTAGGTCTGCATTTTTAAGGTGTAAAGATTTTAACGATGTTCCTCTTATTAGCCACCTAAGCTCGTTAGTCACCTACCCGGCCCGAGTCGTTCGACAACTCGGGGGTCTTCAAGGCATACCAGCTAACGCAAATGCACCTCACTTGATATTCGACTGGGACGACAACAAAGTTACTCCAGCCACACTCAAACAGGCTGCTCAGCGAGTACATACAATTTAGGAAGGTCGAATCGAGGAGAAAATCCAACCGCCCGGGGATATCAAAGAAGAAGAGTGGATGTATCGGGCCACTAAGGAGTACGTCCACCGTTTTCACACAGTCATTAAAGATCCAATTATTGACCCCGCAGAAGTTATTGGACAAAAGCCACAAGACGCACCACCTTCCCATGAAGACGTGTACGACACGCTAGCTGCCCGAGTCGAAATCCAATGTGCCACATGGGCCCGAGATTGCGCACAATCCAAAGAAGAAATCAGGCGGTAACAAGAAGAACTTTCTAAAGCGCGAGCTAACGTCATGTACCAGCAATGGGCACTTAAAGTAAATGAGAGGCAAAAGACGCGGTTAAGTGCTGACCTTGAAAAGTTCAAACGAAGAACGAGAAAACTGAAATTTTTTTCAAAACTTTTGTTTGTTGAATTCGTTAGGACTAAGGAGCAAGCACTCGACGCACTCAGCGAGATGCGCAGTCGTGTAAAGCGTTTTAGAGTTTAAGTCTTAGTTGTAAAATTATCTCTTTTTTGAATAAGATGTTGAAGTGAATGGCACATTAATTTTTTTAAAAAATCATGCATGGAATTCTTTGTCCACTTTTTGAATCGTCATTTTTCCAATTGCAGGACTAGCTAGTACTGGCACGTACGCGAAACATCACTAATATGGAGAACACACAGCAAATCCAGCGACATGAGGAACGAATGGTCGAAATCGAGGCAGCTAACGCAAAAATGCATGAAGATATGGCCACCATGTTAGCAAACATGGAACGCATCATGGCACTCCTCGAGGCTCAGTCAACCATCGATGCTCCAAACCCGCCCTTGCCGACAGGGACCTCAACTCCAGGCCCCTTTGATGGATATACGCCCAATTTGAAACCGTTGACTTCCGAACCGTTGTATTTTTATCATCCCATTAACGATTGTAAATCGAAACTTCAACCCGGACACTTCACGAGAACATCAACGGCTCGGACGAGGCCGAAGCGCTCGTCCGGCCGAGGCAAACTCACCTAGGTGAGGTTGGGTGGCCACACCCGACCTCCCCTAGGGGAGATCGGGTCAGCCAACCCGATCTCTCCTAGGAGAGATCGGGTCGGCCAACCCGATCTCTCCTAGGAGAGATCGGGTCGGCCAACCCGATCTCTCCTAGGAGGGATGGGGTTGGGTGCCCTCACCCAACCCCTACCCTTGGGGGTCGGATTTCCCTTCCCCCCAAGGGCCCCGACACCACTTGTGGACTCCCATACTCGGTTTACTCCGCCTACCTTCTCCGCATCCTAAAGTCTTAATTATGCTTTTAAAGGTTAATTAACTGTGTTTTAGGGTTAACAATGTCATTAAGCCACCTTAATGACACCGTTGCCTATAAATACCCCATCCTCACAATTCATTTGGACATCTTGGAAATTTGGATTATTTTGCTCTGACATCTTTCTAGCTTTATCTCTCTAAAAACGATACTGACTTAGGCATCGGAGAGGGTTCACCAGGCACCACCCCCCCCTCTCTGTGTCTGGTACTGCCCCTTCTGCAGGGCGCAAGGAGAAGAGAAGCGACAGAAGGAAGGACGCAAACTAAGACAGGGTAACCCGAGAAGACCGGATCATCCACCCCTCCAGTGAGGAACGAGATTTGAGCCGACCACCCGTTGACCCAAATCCCGGAACCTAACACTTGGCGCCGTCTGCGGGCTTCGGACAGAAAGCCTGGCTATAACACGAGCAATGACGAACAGCAGGGTGTCTAGGCACCACCGCCCACCAGGGGGCAATGGGAGAAGGAGAGAGCCTATACCCCCAGGAAGGCAGCCTAACCCTGAGAAGCAGCCAATGCAACCAGAACCACAAGAAATACCACAGCCTCCTCAACAGAACAACCAGGAGGGAGGACCCTCACGCCCAGCTGGGGCTGAGTCCTCCACAGCCTCAACCCCCCTGGCAAGAAGGCCACAGAGAGAAAGAGAACAACAGGGAATGCCATCCCAGCACACGGCACCCCCTGAGGGGTATTATTATGACGCGCAACCCCAAGGGTACCCGTATGGGATGCCGGCCCAAAGGGATGGCAACCGCGCCCACACAACATATGCAAGGCCGGCATACACCCAGGGGACACACACTGAAGCTCATGAAGAGGAACAGATCCCAACAGAAGGGCACCACTCGCACCCTCGAGCAGGGCAGCGAGAGGAGCAAAGAAGATACTACCAGGAGCCACCCCCAGAGGAAAGGCAACAATTCGTGCCTCCTAGGCAACAGCAGAACGCAAGGGCTTACACCCCACTGGGGGAGGACAGACAAGCAAGACCTCCAAGGAGGCAAGAATTCTATGAAGCACCCCAGCAGGGACACCAAGGATACACCTACAGTCCGTATCAATACGGACAAGGGATCTCGGCGAGTCCTATCTACAACCATGGAGGCTATCAGAGGAATTACACTCCAACACCGATATTGATCACTCCGGAAGAAATAGAGGCAATGATAACCCGGAAGATGAATGAGTCAAGGAAAACCAACTTGCATTGTCTAAGTGATAAAACGAACCACCCTTTCACAAGGGAACTGGAGATGAACAGGGTGCCAGACTCCCTGCACACAGTGCAAATTGCAAAGTACAATGGGTAGGGAGACCCCCTAGAGCATATCCAACAGCATGAGGCCTCCCTATTTGGGAGGACCACTGATGAAAGATACAAGGCACTCCTGTTCCCAAACACCCTATCAGGGGTGGCTTCACACTGGTTCTTCAGTCTACCCTCTGAAAGCATCCACTCATGGGAGCAGCTAAAAGCGAAGTTCCTGCAGAGATATCTAGGGGAGAGGAAACTCCTCAAAGGCACGGGCTCCATCGATGATGTGAAACAAGAATATGATGAATCTCTGGCCAGTTACTACACTAGGTTCAATCAAAATATCGCAGACATCCAGGGCGACATCACTGAGGGTGAGATAATACGAGCCTTTATCAGAAACCTAGGCCGCTTCGGGTCCACACTGGCAGAAAAGATGGCCAAGAAGCCAGCAAGCACCTTAGAGGAGCTTGCAGGAAGAGTCAAAACTCATATAGACCTGGAGAGGCACAGGGCAAGTAAGAAAGCCAAGATTCAAGCAGCCAAGGAAGACAATGCAAAGCCAAACAAAGGCAAACCACCCCAGGCACCTCAGCACACAAGGCAGCAGGAATGGCGCCCGCCCCAGCAAAGAAACCAAATGGGCGAACCACTAAAGCCCAGAGAAATAAACGTCATCAAGTTCGTCCCATTGAACGCCACTCCAGCTACTGTCCTCAAAGAGATGCGGAACCAGAAGCTCTGGTCACCCCCTGCAAGGTGGAGAGCCCCAATGGTGGGGAATCACAAGGATAGATGGTGCGACAACCGTGAAGCTTACGGGCACGACACGAACAATGCTTCAGCCTAAAGCTAAGCATCAACAATGCCATCCAAAGGGGAGACCTAAAGCAGTTCGTGGATCAAGGGGGCAACAGCATGCAGCTAGGGCCATCACACAAAGACAAGGGAAAAAGCAAAACAGACTACAACCCTCCACCCAACAAGAGAGGGACCATAAACATGATACACGGAGGAGTAGCGTCAGGTGGCCCAACTGCTAATGCAAGGGAGGTCTATGCATCAAAACTGAGTTCAGTGCCGAGGTGGAGGAAAAGGCCAAGAGAAGGTGAAGAAGTGAAGATTGAATTCTCAGAGAAGGACAAGAGCCACATCGTCTTCCCACATGACGATGCCCTAGTTATCACAATGGACATTGATAATTTTGATGTAAAAAGAATTTTGGTGGATGGGGGCAGCTCAGCTGACCTCCTAAGCTTGAGAGTCCTAGAAGAAATAGGGAAAACCAAGGCAGACATCAAACCAGTCAACTTCCCTCTAGTTGGCTTCTCAGGGGCAACAAGCTACCCCCTGGGAATGATTACCCTGCCGGTGACCATGGGCCAAGGATGGACACAGCTGAAGGTGAATGTTAATTTCTTGGTGGTTGAAAGCCTGGGAGCCTACAATGGGATCCTAGGAAGGACAACCATAAACCCATATGAAATCGTGCCATCAACTGTACACCAGAAGCTGAAGTACATCACTGAGAATGGAGTCGGAGAAGTCCTGGGTGATCAACGCACCGCAAGACAGTGCTACGTCAACTCCATGAGGCGTGGATCACACGGGACAGACACAGTGGCTGTGGTCATGGTAGGAGCCAACCAAGATAGAAAGAAGAGGAGAAGGAGGCAAAGGCAGGGAAAGATGAAGAATGGAGTGGTACTCCGTTTGAGCAGGCAGTTTTTTCAAACAGCGCCTAAGAGGAGACACAGGAGCAAAGCCGTGAAAGTGACAGCCATACCTTGGCAGCCAGATACCATAGAGGGGAAAAGAACAAGTGACTCCATCTTAAGAGGCTTCCGTCACATCGATGATATCAAGCAAATGCCGCGGGAGTCAATATCAAGCTATTTCCAGAGATTCTCCAGTTATGGTGCCAACATGGACACCACAAGAGGAGAAACCGTCAGAGCATTTATTAGAAACATGCATCCAAACTCATTCGAGGCCTATGGGGGACTCTATGAGATGGTCATGACGAGCACGATGAGGGAGCTCAAAGAAAAGCTAGACAAAGCATTTGCAAAGGAAGTGGAGCAGCTGGATGAAGTTTTGGAGAAAGGAAGAAAGACTGACACACTGGCAGGAGGTGTAAACTTCACATTCACGCCCCTTACAGTGAGCATAGAAGAAATTTTCCACAAGCACCTCAAGCAGGAGCTACCCACATGCAGGGAGGAGGGCAAGGCCTTCCTAGGAAGGGATGCACAGGGATGGTGTGAGTACCATGGGACCTGGGGGCATCAAACCAACAACTGCATGGTGCTGAAGATAGAAGTGGAGGAAATGATTCACAAGGGAGGCCTGAAGGAGTACGTGGCAACAGACAAAACGACCACCCCATATCCTTAGTTTCATATCTAGCACTTTACATGTTCAAACTTTCCAAGTTTTTCAAAAACAACTTTTGGGAAGGAGAACTCACGAAGTTCCTCCAACTCTACAACTATCTTTAATTTCCTCCAAAGGGTGTCTGGACCCCCCAAGGCACCCCACATGTACAGAAAACATGAACACTCTTAAGAGAGTGAGTTTTCCTTCAAAGGCACTTTCCAATGAATGTGGTGATATAATCATAATGTTATCCTTACACAGATATGACTTCAAGTCAACAACAGTCTCGACGCCCCCAAGAGCGTATCTTGAGAGTAGTATTCATACTACGACCTTCGACGCCCCCAAGAGCGTATCTTGAGAGTAGTATTCATACTACGACCTTCGACGCCCCCAAGAGCGTATCTTGAGAGTAGTATTCATACTACAGCCTTCGACGCCCCCAAGAGCGTATCTTGAGAGTAGTGTTCATACTACGACCTTCGACGCCCCCAAGAGCGTATCTTGAGAGTAGTTATTACACTACGACCTTCAACGCACCAAGAGCGTATCTTGAGAGTGGTTTCCAAAAACTACGAATTTCGACGCCCCCAGGAGCGTATCTTGAGGTAGATTTGCAACCTACCAGATTCGACGCCACCAAGAGCGTATCTTGAGGTAGAAAAAACACTACCAGGTTCGACGCCCCCAAGAGCGTATCTTGAGGTAGATTTCAAACTACCAGCTTCGACGCCCACCAGGAGCGTATCTTTGGTCTAACCTGAGCCCTCCGGGAGCCTATCCTGTGAAACGTTAAGTGCCCTCCGAGAGCCTGTCTCGCGAATAGTTTTCGACGCCAACCAGGAGCGTATCTTTGGTCTAACCTGCGCCCTCCGGGAGCCTATCCTGTGAAACGTTAAGTGCCCTCCGAGAGCCTGTCTCGCGAATAGTTTCGACGCCAACCAGGAGCGTATCTTTGGTTTAACCTGTGCCCTCCGGGAGCCTATACTGCGAAACGTTAAGTGCCTTCCGAGAGCCTGTCTCGTGAACAGTTTTCGATACCAACCAAGAGTATATCTCTGGTCTAACCTGTGCCCTCCGGGAGCCTATCCTGTGAAACGTTAAGTGCCCTCCGAGAGCCTGTCTCGTGATCAGATTCGACGCCCACCAAGAGCGTATCTTTGGTTTAACAGTACCATGTATACCATTTAAAGGGTATCAGAAGAGATCATCGCACCATGCTCAGAAGGATCCAGTGAGAAAGTAATCTCAAAATAAAGTGATATGAAGAACACATAATGTTTTTTCTTGATGAAATAGCAGGTATGGCATGAAGGAAAACATGAAAGAAGAATAAGTAAAGGAAACACACCAAGAGAAGAGTCCATAATCAAAGGGGTATATACAAAAGCATGAGAAGCATTAATGTAAAGGCAAGCGAACTACGTAGTCAACAACACAATGCGGCAAATGAAAGTAACAACAAACACCACCATAATCTCAAAAGACACTCAACCCATTAAAGGGGAGAAGGAGTATAGTTATATACAAAGATAGCACGATGTAAACACATCAATCAGAACCTTCGGGAGAGTCACCCTCACCCCCTGAAGCTGAGCCACCGGCAGAGATGGATGAAGAGGAGGAGTCTGAAGTACCGATCTCCACAGGTGTAGCATCCACCTGTGCAGGGGCAGGCTCGTCTGCAACAGCAGCCTGACCCCTCAGAACAGCCATGTAGCCAGTGGCGTATGGCCCGAAGTCACCAAGGTCACCAACTGGAAACTGAGGATCAATGCGGAAAATATGATCAACCAGATACTCACCAAACTGGTTCATCTCCTGAGTGAGACGCGCGCTATAATCAGCAGTGAAGGCAGAGGAAGCCTTGTACTCAGACACTGCGACAATCCTCTCCTCTGCCCGGCACCTAGCCTTCAACTTCCGCAACTCCTCCGAGTGGAGCGAAGATGCAACCTCAGCCTCCCGGCGTAAACTACCCACGGTAGTCTCAAGCAAGGACACTTGGTCCCGGAGCTCCTGCATCTTCAAATCAGATAAGCGCGCCTTCTCAGCTGCAGTGGCGAGCTCCGCCTTGAGAGAGACCTGGCTGTCCTCAAGGGTCTTCCTCTCGTCAGATAACTCAAGCACGAGTGATGACATGTTCACCATGTCAGACATACCCTAACAATTAAAACAAGGGGTGAGTAACCGAAAGACAACCAATATGAAAGTATAAAGAAGAAAAGCAAGGAACAACTCACAGGCGCATAACGAGAGAGTACACCCTGAACAAAGCGCCGAGTCTCTCCAGGAGACTTGGGCTGAGCAACACGATCGCCAGGGGGAATGGCACCGCGGAGTACGCGGACGCCAACCTCAGGAGTCCGCAAAGAGGAGCTGCTATCAAGGTGGAACTCCTTCAAACCAGCGAAAGGAGTCCACTCAGACCCAATAACATCTTCATCAGTAAGACGCGCGAAATCCTTCCGACTTAAAGTCGGAGGCCCACCTATACAAGCAAGGCAAGTCAAAGGAAAATATAAACATAGAAGGATCAGTAACAAGGTAGAGATCATACCTGAGGACCGTGCCCTCGGCTGGGGGGCAGGGGAACCACCACCAACAGGTCGCTTCCCTTTGTCAGCCAGGGAAGGCACCTCTTCGACCACCATCTCCTTATCACGAGATAGGGTCGGAGGACGAGCAATAGGCGAAGCAGGATCCGCAGTTTTCTTCCTCTTAGCAGCCGAGGCCCCGGCCTCAGAATCAGATCTCCGCGGCTTGGACTTGGAAGGTCCAAAATCTCTGCCTACGGAGACGACCCTCTCGGTCACCAAGGGGGAGCGCCCTAGCAATGTGAGAAAAACAAGATAAGGAAAACACAAGCTATACCATAAAGAAGCAAATAGGAGGAAGCATACCAGAGGCCCCAGCCTTCTTCCCAGGCATGGGGGATTTCTTCAGAGTGGAACTAGAAGGAGCCTTCCTCTTGCTCAGGTCAACAGGGGCCCCCTGCACGTTATAGGTTTTTCCATGAAACCAACCTACAAAGGAAGAGCAGAAGGTAAATAAAGATGGGAAGACCAAGTGACATACCGAACCCCCGGAGTCAGGAGTCAAACTGATCCCGGCCTCGTAAAGATCCGTCTCAGTCACTAAGGACACGGGACAGTACGATCGAGTCCTGTTGCTCTCATGAATGATCTTCATAGTCTCCAAATCAACGGAGGAGAACTCCCCAAAAGCAGGCCAACCATCCGACCGATCTTCATTCAAGACCGACCAAGTGACGTATCGATCCGTAATGAAGAAGTAATGCTTGGCCCAGTGACTGGCCGAGTTGTCGCTCCGGGCCACGAAGCGAAGAGAGGTATCCCACTCGACCCCACTCAACCCGAAATCAGCAAATCGGGGATCCTTGAAGGTCGGATGGCGAGTTACGAAACTCGCAAACCCCACCTTCGTCTGGTATTGGAACCGGTAGAAACATCGGAACAGAACGAGGGAGTACTTCCAGGAGTACCAATGGCACAACACCCGGAAGCCCACCCAGACACGGAGGGCACTGGGGGCAAGGTTCACAGGAGAAATCCTGAAGAACCTGCTCAACTCTATGAGGTCATCACAGTAAGGCAACCTCAACCCAAATCGAATCTGGGAGGGGTACACGGCGACCTTCCCACTAGGAGGCTCCGTCACCGTCTCGCGAGTATTCCCCAAGGAGGGGAGAAAAGGATACAGAGGCTCATCTAGGGGACAGATATCTCCTAAGGTAACGTGCTCATTGTAATCAGACCTAGTGAGATGGTTCTCCGACAGGGCAGCGAGACCTAAGGCAAAGGTAGCAGGAAATCCCAAAGTTCGAATCAAGTTTCGACTAACACCTCAGTATAGATCGCGACACTAAGCTAGCGATAGGAAAGGAAGTAATGCGATCAAAAAGGAAGAGAAAAGGAACTCACTCATCCTTCGGAGGATGTAACGCCTCTGTAGAGTCTGTGTGCGCGGACACCACCAGGAATACAGTACCTGCCACGACACGACAAATATCAAGACAAGGAAAATTTCCGAAGAACCGGAAATACTCCGACACTCGACCAACGACAACAACCAAAGATTTGAAGACACCCAACAAAGATAGTCAACATGAACCAAGGACACCACGACAACCAAATCGAATAATTTTATTCGAGCCTAAAGTCGGGTTTCGGGCAAAATTACCGTTACGCCCTCCAACGAAGATTAACACACCAACGGCGGTACGACATCAAATTCAAAACCGGGATAGTTTAATCGGACAAGAAACTATATCCGGACGACCGACAAAAACTTTTTCCCAAATCCGCAACTATCGACGGTTATCCACGGCGATCCCACATTCAATCAAACATCGGCAATCAAACATCGGCAATCAAGTATCAACAATTCAAAAATCAACGTTTTACGCGGTAACGGAAAGGAAAAGAGTGGACCTTCGGAAAACCCGACCCGATGTGATAAACGGGTCCGGATTTCGAATTTGGAGACCGCCGGAAACCAGTCCCTCGCCGGAAATCAAGTCCCGTCGTCGCCAGAGCTAGTTTTGGCCGCCCCACCGTCGCCGGAAAACACCGCCCGTCGTACCGGAGTCGTCCCACCTCGCCGTCGATCGCCTTCGCCGGACCAGACGTGGCCTCCGTCAGCGGCAGCCTTGGCGTCGTCCTGGTCTGCTGGTCAGTCCCGCCTCCACGCCGCCGTCTCGAGCCGCCAATCCCCTAGCCGTCTCCGTCCCGTGCTGGTGGTCACCTCCCGCCGCTGCTGGCCGGAATTTCGGGTCTCTCGCCGGAATTTTGGCCGGCCCTTACCTTGGGGGTGCTCTCAATTTTTTCTTGCTCTCCAAGGGTGAGTAAAGAGGGAAGATGGTGGCTATGGTGACTCACTAAGGTATTTTTCTAACTCTCCTCTATATTGAAAAGATGATAGGGTTTTTTAAAGAGTTTTAATCACTAGCCTCTATTTATCTTTAAATGAGATCTAAGGGCCAAGGAAAAACCATCACTTTTATCCTTTTTAACTATGGCTAAGTATATCTCCATACTTAGAAAAACTATCAAGTTAGGCTTATTCTTGAGTATTCCATACTTAGGGAAAATTTTGGCCAAAATTAAATTTTTCCTCACTTAGGCAGAATCCCGGCACGAAATTGAAGTGTAAGTTACTTAGTTGCATTTGTATTGCACCCTTATGCGAGCATGTATTTTTTGAGTACACGCCTGTAGCAAAGATAGATTTATTACTCCCACCTCAGACGGACGCGTGCTTAGGCACACGTCCGCGCTACTCTAACGTTTACAATTCCTCTATCTCATAAGGCAGGGGGCAGAGTCGAAGACACGCATTCATGGGTAAGCAAACATTCAGACGAAAGGTAAAACCCCGGTTTCAAATTGCGCGTATCATACCATCCTAAAATAGAGTCAATCAAGGGTTAAGCCATTGGTTGACTCGGGGGCATGTGATGGATATACGCCCAATTTGAACCCGTTGACTTCCGAACCGTTGTATTTTTATCATCCCATTAACGATTGTAAATCGAAACTTCACCCCGGACACTTCGCGAGAACATCAACGGCTCGGACGAGGCCGAAGCGCTCGTCCGGCCGAGGCAAACTCACCTAGGTGAGGTTGGGTGGCCACACCCGACCTCCCCTAGGGGAGATCGGGTCAGCCAACCCGATCTCCCCTAGGGGAGATCGGGTGGACCAACCCGATCTCTCCTAGGAGAGATCGGGTCGGCCAACCCGATCTCTCCTAGGAGGGATGGGGTTGGCCAACCCCATCCTCCCTAGGAGGGGTTGGGTGCCCTCACCCAACCCCTACCCTTGGGGGTCGGATTTCCCTTCCCCCCAAGGGCCCCGACACCACTTGTGGACTCCCATACTCGGTTTACTCCGCCTACCTTCTCCGCATCCTAAAGTCTTAATTATGCGTTTAAAGGTTAATTAACTGTGTTTTAGGGTTAACAATGTCATTAAGCCACCTTAATGACACCGTTGCCTATAAATACCCCATCCTCACAATTCATTTGGACATCTTGGAAATTTGGATTATTTTGCTCTGACATCTCTCTAGCTTTATCTCTCTAAAAACGATACTGACTTAGGCATCGGAGAGGGTTCACCAGGCACCACCCCCCCTCTCTGTGTCTGGTACTGCCCCTTCTGCAGGGCGCAAGGAGAAGAGAAGCGACAGAAGGAAGGACGCAAACTAAGACAGGGTAACCCGAGAAGACCGGATCATCCACCCCTCCAGTGAGGAACGAGATTTGAACCGACCACCCGTTGACCCAAATCCCGGAACCTAACACCCTTAGCGAATATAGGAACCGCAATACCAGCTACCACTGTACCTCCCAACACCACGGTGGACCCCTCTCGAAACCACCCTACTTTGATCAGCCCCAATTAGACTCTACCAACGCCACGTGTCTCTCCGAGCCCGACCATAATGCACGGGCATGTTAACCAAGGGGGCGCAACCGGCACAAATGCTTTCACATCATCGCCTGTCATCGAGACTGAACACGATCGCCGCTTGAAGAAAATGGAGGAAAAGTTGTAGGCGTTCTCCAGTCTCGAACAATATGGGGGCATTGGTTATTCTGACCTGTGCCTTTTTCCTAACATGTCAAGACCGGAGAAATTCAAAGTCCCTGAGTTCGAGAAGTACGATGGCCTTGGTAATCCCATAGTCCACCTGCGGATTTACCTTACGAAGATGGCCCCTTACCAATAGTATGGCCAACCCGATCTCTCCTAGGAGGGATGGGGTTGGCCAACCCCATCCTCCCTAGGAGGGGTTGGGTGCCCTCACCCAACCCCTACCCTTGGGGGTCGGATTTCCCTTCCCCCCAAGGGCCCCGACACCACTTGTGGACTCCCATACTCGGTTTACTCCGCCTACCTTCTCCGCATCCTAAAGTCTTAATTATGCGTTTAAAGGTTAATTAACTGTGTTTTAGGGTTAACAATGTCATTAAGCCACCTTAATGACACCGTTGCCTATAAATACCCCATCCTCACAATTCATTTGGACATCTTGGCAATTTGGATTATTTTGCTCTGACATCTCTCTAGCTTTATCTCTCTAAAAACGATACTGACTTAGGCATCGGAGAGGGTTCACCAGGCACCACCCCCCTCTCTGTGTCTGGTACTGCCCCTTCTGCAGGGCGCAAGGAGAAGAGAAGCGACAGAAGGAAGGACGCAAACTAAGACAGGGTAACCCGAGAAGACCGGATCATCCACCCCTCCAGTGAGGAACGAGATTTGAACCGACCACCCGTTGACCCAAATCCCGGAACCTAACACCCTTAGCGAATATAGGAACCGCAATACCAGCTACCACTGTACCTCCCAACACCACGGTGGACCCCTCTCGAAACCACCCTACTTTGATCAGCCCCAATTAGACTCTACCAACGCCACGTGTCTCTCCGAGCCCGACCATAATGCACGGGCATGTTAACCAAGGGGGCGCAACCGGCACAAATGCTTTCACATCATCGCCTGTCATCGAGACTGAACACGATCGCCGCTTGAAGAAAATGGAGGAAAAGTTGTAGGCGTTCTCCAGTCTCGAACAATATGGGGGCATTGGTTATTCTGACCTGTGCCTTTTTCCTAACATGTCAAGACCGGAGAAATTCAAAGTCCCTGAGTTCGAGAAGTACGATGGCCTTGGTAATCCCATAGTCCACCTGCGGATTTACCTTACGAAGATGGCCCCTTACCAATAGTATGAGGAGTTCTTGGTCCAAACGTTCCAAGAAAGCTTGAAAGGAGCAGCTTTGGTTTGGTTCGTCAGCTTGAAGGCCGGCGATATCTCAACATGGGAAGAAATGGCCAACGCTTTCTTTCGCCAATATAAGTTCAATTTGGACACCGCTCCGATCCGCATGGAACTCCAGAGCATGGAAATGAATGCGGGACAGTCCTTCAGGAACTATATGCAGTCTTGGAGGGAAAAAGTGGCTGTAGTCCGACCACCTCTAGAGGATGCGGAAGCGGTATCCATGTTTATTGGAACTCTGAAGGGAGCATATTACTCTCATTTACTGGGACATGTTTCTGCAAATTTCACTAACTTGGTGAAATCCGGAGACATGATCGAGCAGGGAATCCGGACAGGGAGGATTGAAGATCCCCTCAAAAGCTACCAGGGAGACGGTTTGAGAAAGAATGGTGCCAAAAAACTGCTCCCAAAAGACGCAACTGTCAGCGCAGTCTACCTGATGCAGTTGGCGGCACCTGTGACTCAACCAATGACTCAAATACCCCCGGCTCCACAACCCTCATTCACAGGTGGACAAGGAAATCGAGTTAATTACAAGCAAAGGGACGTAAGATCCTTTACGCCCTTACCTGTGTCAATGGCCGAGGTGTACCAGAAGATGTTAGAGCAGAACCTCATCGACCCCGAGTTCATGAGGCCATATTCAAAAGTACCCAACGACGACCCAAGTTCGAGATGTGAGTTCCATATGGGGATAACAGGACACTCCATAGAGAAGAGCACCCGCCTGAGGCACAAGATTCAAGACCTCATTGACAACAAGCTCCTTATTCTCAACCCGATCCCTCCTCCAAATGTCAAGACGAACCCTCTGCCGCAACACAATGCGGGTTCATCATCGTCTATCAACATGATCTGTCTTGAAGATGAGTCGTCAGAAGATGTCGCTATCGCGGTAATCACACCATTCGTACTAAATTATGTGCCCGAACAGCCAGCCAGGCTGCCACTAGTGATGCAGGGGCCAGCTCCTTTCCAATATGAAACCAACAAGAATGTCCCTTGGATCTATGAAGCTCAAGTAATCGGGGCACCAAAACCAGATGATCATGTCATGATCATGACACATTCGGGTCGCGTGTACGCAGAGGATGTTTCTAAAGGCAGGATTGTAGAAGTGGCACCAAAGAAGAAGATAACCAACGACGAAATTGAGGACTTCGTAAAGTTCATGAAGGAAGGAGAGGACAAAGTGATCGATCAGCTCCGCAAAACCCCGGCTCAAATTTCTTTGCTTGCCCTCCTCCTAAGCTCATAAAATCACCGCGAGGCTCTCATGAATGTGTTCAAGGAAGCGTTAGTTCCAAAAGAGACCTCTGCCGAACAAATGGGCAATGTTATTGGCTCCATATTCTCGAACCAAATTTATTTCGGGGATGATGATCTGGGAGTCAACGACCAGAACCATGTAAAAGCCCTTCACATTATCTGCAAGTGTAACGGATTTGTGCTCTCGAAGGTCATGATTGACGGTGGTTCGGCAGTCGTTGTTTGCCCATTATCCACGCTCAAGCAAATGAAGATTGACTTGTCACATATACGAACAAGCAAGTCGGCGGTTCGAGCTTTCGATGGTACAAAGAAGGAAGTCTACGGAGAGATCGAATTACAGCTCGAAATTGGTCCAAATGTTTTTTATGTAACCTTTAGGGTCATGGATATCCCGAATGTTTTCAGCCTTCTCTTGGGAAGATCATGGATCCACGCGGCTGGGGCAGTTCCATCCACCCTACATCAGACACTGAAGTACGTGATTAACAACCGCCTTGTGGAAATCAGGGGGAAGGTGATCACAACATTTACCAGGAAACGGCAGTGCCTGTCATCAACACCAGCAGAGATGAACCACCCGCATTCCATTCCTTTGAACTAATCTCTGTCATCAAGGATTGGGGAGAGCCAACACTGAGCAAGGCAGATATCATGGTGGGAAGATTCATGTTGAAGAATAATTTTGTCCCGGGTCAAGGCCTGGGTATCAGGTGTCAAGGAATCCCGCGCCCACTCCAGCTGAAGGAAAGTGTATGCAGACACGGACTGGGGTATTCCCCTTCCCAAGAAGAGGATCAAAGCGCACATGGAGAGCAAGCACTGATGGACTTCCAGAGGGGACGATTCACTAGAAGATGGAGGCCTATGATCATTCCGCCACGGTCAGTCACTTTCCCAGGGCCAGCTCACGTCATTCGAACCGATAAAGATGAAGCATTACAAGCCTTAGCAAGACTGTTCATCACCGACAACACATTCGGAGCCGTCCTCGAAGAAGCGCCCCCAGGCATTTATGTTCGACCCTCCGTTGAAGGAGAAGCAATCACCAATTAGTTTTCAATTCCGGTTCATGCTCTTTCGCTTAGCGATGAGTAAGATTTATGAGTTTCTGTTGTACTCCCTTGCGCGGCAAGATCATGAGCCCCGCATAGGAAAGAGGGATATTGTCATGATCTTATGAATATAAATAAATCCCTTTATTTCGATTTTTTTTCCCGTCAAATTCGCATTGATTCCGGTTATTTTCCTTACCGTAGGGAAAATACAAGAAAACACGAAAACCATGACGATGTGATTCAATCAGTGGAATATAGTGATGACCATATCGAAATAAGAGAAAGTCTCGAGATATTCGAGGAGAGGAAGCCATCAACTGCCGAAACTATCAAGATAGTTAACATCGGTACAAAGGAAGAACCCTGAGAGCTCAAAATAGGGGCAACTCTTGATCCCTCTCAGAAAGCCCAGATGGTCGAGCTACTAGACGAGTACAAGGAGATCTTTGCCTGGTCATATTCCGACATGCCAGGCTTAGATACATCTATTGTGCAACATACTTTGCCCATAGATAATGAGAAGTTCAAGCCCAAAAGACAACATTTAAGGCGACAAAGTCCGGAGTTACTCCTCAAGATCAAGGAAGAAATCAACAAGCAGATTAACGCAGGATTCCTTGTGGTGTGCAACTACTCTGAGTGGTGTTGGATCACGGTTGGAACTTCGGTACGGTCTTGACGGCAATCCGGAATCCTTCGCTCCACGTAATCCTGCAAGAGGGGAATATACCGGGCGGTGACCCAGAATCCCTCTCCCATGCTTAAATGAGAATCTCGTGGCAGGTAAGGCAAGCGAAAGTATGAGTATGTAAGTGCGTATATCTGATCTGAGGTAACTTCTTCCTTTATATAGGAGAGGAGTTACCCCAGTTACCTGATGAACAGCTGGGGCAGTTAGCCCACGTTCCGCTTATCTCGGCCACGTTCCGCTTATCTCGAGCCACTTCCGCTTATCCCGGCCACGTTCCGCTTATCTCGAGCCACTTCCGCTTATCTCGGGCCACTTCCCCACTACTCTGATAATGGGCGTGTTTCTCAGCCTCAAGCTCTGATAGCAAGTCCCGACGAAAGTCGGGGACTCCAGAGTTATTTCCTTTGGTCACCGCTCGGGGCCCCTCGTCATCGTGACAGGGCCAATCGTTCTTAGGGATTCAATATCGGAGCCTACTCAAAGGCATATCATCGGGGCCTACTTAAAGGCATATCATCGGGGCCTACTTAAAGGCATATCATCGGGAGCGTCCAGCTCGCATATCGGGACCGACCTTGTCGAGACCCTTCACCATCGGGACTCATCTTGTCGGGACCCTTCGCATTGGGCTTCTTGACCTCTTTTAGGGCCTAGTGGGCCTATTCACCATTTACTCGTCGTTAAAAGGCCTAACGGCTGTAGCGAAACCCATCATTTGCCCCCAAGACATGAGGGACTTACAGTTCGTCGTGTCTTTCAACTACTGACCTCCCGATATCGGTATCAGAGGCTTTTTCCTTGACAAAATTTATTAACGCGGATCTTATCGTCCACAATTCCTCGATACCTTGGGGATAGTCACCAAATCCGGGAAGATTCTTAGATTACTCAGCCATTAAATGCAGCGGGTGACGAAGCGGCGATTTTGGCACCCGTGCCTGATTTTTCTGAAAAAGTACTTTTCAGGCCGTTTCATCATTAACGTCTCTTTCCATTCTGCCCCCTTTTATCTCAAAGGCTCGAATTGAAACGTTTCACCTTCAACGGTCCAGATTAGAATGTCCTTTCGACTATCCCTTCTCCTATAAAACCCTAATTCTGGGCACTGTTCTTCTTTCTCTTTTACCGTTTCACTCTCTGCGATTTAAAAACCTCTGCAACTTCGAAAGCTCAAGTTCTTCTTCAGCTTCCTGTTTTCCGATCAATCTTCCGGCGACCGTTAAGATCATCCTTTCGCTCCGATTCATCATGTCTGGTAAGACTTCCTTCTTTAATGTTAGTGTAGCTTTTCCCTTGTCTTTGATCAGTTTGCTTGCGTTTTTGCGAAAACCCACCACGCCTTTTCTTGCCATGGCTAATTTTCAGACAGCGGATCCAGTTCTGAGGGGAGAAAACCCTTCAACTTCGATTACGCTCCCAATGAAATCTCGGTGACTGCCTATGATGCAGCTCTCCGGGAAGGATGCATTACCTTAACCTGGGAGCCTCGCCTTCCTTACTCTCGCCACCGTGCCTCGAGTGACCCTATGGTCACTCGTCCCGAGGAAGGGGAGGTATTTGTCTCTACCGGACAGATATCGGCAGGGATCCGATTCCCCTTTTGCGGGAATTTGGTTGAGATGTGTGCCCATTACAAGACGCATCCGACTACCTTCTCTCCCCACGCCATCCGCGTGTGGAATACTTTTCAAGTCCTCTGCTTCCGACAAAAGTGGGTCTACAGCCTCCAGCTCTTCCGGACCTTCTACGGAATGAAGTGCAACGAGGCTGGGGTTTGCGCCTTCTATCCTCGGATGCCTAAATGGAATAAGCAGCAGCTCGCGCGGTGTAGTTGGACCAGCGACACTTGGAAGGTTGTCAAGGGTCGGGGGCTCCTCATTGACACAGGGTCTGATAACAGCGGGTGGAAGAGGAGCTACTTCTTCATTAAGAACAGTTCTATCCCATGGCCCCGATGGGAGGTTGAAACGAACTCTCCTCCCGCTTATCACACTTACTCTGATGAAGATTTCCAAATCCTTCACTGCATCCAGCTTTATTGTGGGGGGAATCTTACACTCCCCTTGACGCTAACTCCCTCAAGGAGCGGGACCTGGTGGATGCCAGGATCCGCCTTCTCGATACAATCTCTGGGGGTCAACTCCACGACGGCCCCTCCAATATGGTTCCTTGGGTAATATTTCTGATCATGTCTCTGTTTTCCATTGTTTGCAGCTAAGAAGGTATCACTGCTGACCAATCTCCTCCTTAAGCAGGGAGAGACCGACGCTGTCCAGCGCCCCGCGCGGAAGAGGAAGTCGGCAAAGAAGGCCACCGCTTCGCCGGGATCTCCCTCCTCGGAGAGGACTAAGCGGACTCGAGTAGACGATATGGACAGGCTCTTCAATGTCAAAAATGCCGAAGAAGGTAAACAGCTCCGCCTAGCTATTAAGTCGTACAGGAAGCAAGTTCCTAAGGAGTTAATCCCCTCCAGCAAGGAGGCCAGAATCAAAGAGATCAAACGCATCCTCCGAGGGGAAACTCCCCGCATCCTCAAAGCGGGTTACTACAACTACCACGGAAAAGACCAATACCTCTCTCGGCGCGTCATTTTGTGTAAGGATCCTGACCAACTTCCTGACTATCTTTCTGAAGCATCTCATCCTCTAGGTGCAGGTCAATCGGGAACTCCGTCGGGGGCTGGAGTTTCAGCAGGGGCACCACCTTTCGGTGCTCAAGTTGGAGAGGGTCTCCCTCAACTTCCTGCCCCGATGGGATCGGGGGCTGAAGAAACCCCGACAGGCGATCAGTTTCGTCGGGTGGAAGATCTGGACTCCTCCGAGGAGACAGACGAGGGCCTCGCCTTGATTCGTCGTCGCGGGACGAGGCAGTCCCCCTCAAGCCAACCTCCAGGGGGCTGCCCCCCTCACCTCCTTCGCAACAGCATTCACCCATTCACAGGTTGACTCCCTCTGGGTCCCAGGGCGACTCAGAGATGCGCACCTCCACGACTCCAGTCGGTCCTCCTCCTCTCCCCTTGGACGGGAGCTTCTACAAGGTCTACGACCCCAACCAGGAGGCGGCTCCCTGGACCCCGATCCAGACGCTGCAAGGGGTCCAGCTCCGACAGGGTGATACATACCCGGAGCTAGGTCTGCATTTGGTGGCAGGCTCGGTTCTGCCGTCTCTGAGGCTTCCGCTCTCCCTGGATCGGGAGAACCTCCGCGCGGATATCCGTGGAATGGCTATTCGTCGGGTGGAGGTAAAGTTCCTATTTTCTCCCTTTAATCGATAAGTAAATATATTCATGTGCTAACCTCCTTTTCTTCTTTTCTTCGCAGGAGATGGCGGACATAAACCGCTGCTTCGGGTACATCCTGGCCTTCGAGGAGGTTCTGGAGCAGGAGCGGGCCAAGGGGGCTCCCGCGGTTGTAGCCAAGCTCGAGGAGGATCACGCCGCCTCCGAGTCTTCGAGGGGAAAATTGGCTAAGGAGCAGGCCATCCTTAATCGAAAGACTCGGGACCTCCAAAAGCGGGTTCAGGACTTCGAGGGGCTGCTGAGGCGGGAGCAGCAGGAGCGGAAAAAGGATGCGGACAGACTTGTCCTCGAGAAGAGGGCTCTGGAAGACGCCAAGGCGAGGCTGGAGCGGGAAATTGCTGAGGTCCCTGTCAAGCTGGCCGAGGCTGAAACCAAGGGTCAGGAAGATTATCGGGGCTCTGAGGACTTCCAAGCTGACGCGGTGAAATTCTGCACCACGGAGGTGGAGAACACCCTCTTCAATGTGGTCGAGGAGCTCCATCTGGAGTATGGCGACGCCATTAACTTTGATAAGTCTGAGACTCTCGCCCCCTTTGCGAAGAGGTATTTCGACCTTTCGGAGGAGAGTGATGAGGGTCACACCCTCGCAGGTATTGAAGACGTGGCGGAGCTTCCAAGTGCCGATCTCCCGACAGTTGATCCCCCGATAATCGACCCTCCAGCTGCTGAACCTTCACCGACTGACCTCCATGGGTCCGATCCTGTGGAGCCTTCTGCCACAGATCTCGTGGATCCTGCTTCCACCGATGCTGGCGAGGACCAAACTTAATGCTCTATCTTTGTAGTCCTTGTAATTTTTCTCTCTTTGTCGTGAACCTCGCAGATCTTTATAACATCAAATCTTTTTTCGTTCCGATTATCACTGCACCACTTAAGGTGATTGCGTCACTTAAGACATTTTGCCCACACCACTTAAGATGACTTAATATCGTGCACCACTTAAGGCGACTTAGCCACACTTAGAATAAATCCAAGAACCACGCACCTCTTAAGGCAACTTTACATCGTGCACCACTTAAGGCGACTTAGCCACACTTAGAATAAATCCAAGAACCACGCACCTCTTAAGGCGACTTTACATCGTGCACCACTTAAGGCGACTTCGCAACTTGCACCACTTAAGGCGACTTAACAACACTTAGAATAAATCTAAGAACAATCTGATCGGAAGCAACCTCTTTATTTATTGATGGCTCAAAATCTGCTTACATCGAATCAAACGATAGATAACTTGCACCACTTAAGGCGACTTAATAACATCGTGCACCACTGAAGGCGATTTAATAACATCGTGCACCACTGAAGGCGACTTAATATCAAACATGACATTTCCTCAAGTGTTCACCACTGAAAGAATGCTTCAATACTTTGCCATCGAGGTCTTCCAACTTATACGCATTTGGAGCTGGCATCCCCACGACCTTATAAGGTCCTTCCCATTTTGGCGACATCTTGTTGATCCGATCCAAAAGGGTGAACTCGTTCCGACGCCAAACCAGTTCTCCGACAAAGAACTATCGGGACTTAACTCGCCGATTGTAATATCTGGCCGTCGCCAAACGCATTCGAGCCTGGACTTCATCGGCATCCCGCCTCTTTTCCTCGAGCAAGTCCAGTTCCAGACGTCTCATTTCATCATTTGTCAAAGGCTCGTAGTACCTCATCCGATGGGATGCCACAGCTATTTCCACGGGAGCAACTGCCTCCGTGCCATAAACAAGGCCAAACAGAGTCTCCCCAATTGATCGTTTGGGTGTCGTTCTAACAGCCCAAAGCACATTTTCCAGCTCGTCCATCCATTTGCCCTTCAAGGCATAGACCCTTTTCTTCAGGCCATCCATCACGATTTTGTTGGCTGACTCCACCTGTCCATTAGTTTGAGCATGATGGATAGAGGCTGTTCGATGCTCGATATTCAGCTCCTCCAGATACTCCTTCACTCGAGCCCCGTTAAACGGAGGACCATTATCGTTAATCAACACCTTAGGAATCCCGTATCTGGACATAATATGGGTCTGGAGAAACTTGACAATTTGGTTCCCCGTTGTCTTGGCCAATGCCTTAGCTTCTATCCATTTTGAGAAATAATCAATGGCTACAAGCAAATATTTGCACTGACCTTTTGCTTGTGGGAGGGGTCCCACCAAGTCGATACCCCACTGCGCGAAGGGCCAAGCACTCTTGATGGACATCGGATTAGCAGCAGGAGCCACGATATTCGGGGCATACCTCTGGCACGCGTCACAAGATCGGACTAACATCGTCGCCTCCTTGCTCATCGAAGGCCAGTAATAGCCCAAATTCAGCACTTTCCTCGCAATGGATCGGGCCCCTTCGTGACAAGCCGCGACCCCTTCGTGTACCTCTATAAGGATTCGATTTGCATCGGGCTCAGCCACACATTTCAAGTAAGGAGTTGAGGACCACCCCTTTTTGTATAGCTGATTGTCCACCACCACGTAATTAACCGCGATCCGGCGTATCCTGTCAACTAGTACTTTATCATCGGGGACTGCCCCCGTAGTCAGGTACGCGGCTATCGGGGTCATCCAAGTGGGCTCCTCCTCCGATCCTGCTTCAATGGCACACACCTCCGATGGATCGGTGGTCGACAATATCACCTTCTCCAAGAAGTGCACCTTCCGATTTTCCTCGAGGGGTGCCCCCAAGGCAAATTTGCTCAAGGCATCCGCTTCCGCGTTTTCCTCCCTCGGGATTGCTTCAATATCAAAACTTTTGAAACTCTCCTTCAAGACTTGCACCTCACGAAGGTACTTTCTCATCACCGGGCTCTTTGCTTCATATCGTCCTTGGACTTGATTCACAATCAGGCTAGCATCACATTTCACCCTTAAGTGACCAACTCCCGTACCTTTGGCGATTTTGAGGCCTGTGATAAGAGCCTCATACTCAGCTTCATTGTTGGTGGCCCTAAACGTTAAGAGCAAAGCATATCGAAGGGGTTCGCCTCCACCAGGTGGTATCAATACGAACCCTGCTCCTGATCCGTCTGAACTCGAAGAGCCATCAGTGTACATTTCCCAATTATTTTCCTCATTTGGCTGTTCTAATTGCTCTGCCATTTCTGGTTGCTCTGCTATCGGGACCTCCATGGTTGCCCCCTCTACAGGACCCGCGTCTTCCAGATCGGGTGCTGTAGACTCTGCTATGAAATCCGCCAACGCCTGACCTTTAATAGCTGTTCTCGGAGAAAAGTGAATGCGAACTCACTAAGCTCGACTTCCCATTTCACTAATCTCCCCGACGCATCAGGTCGGTTCAAAAAAATGCTTCAAAGGCTGATTCGTCAATACAGTAATCTCATGCGCATGGAAGTAAGGCCTCAGCTTCCGAGCAGTAATGATCAACGCAAAAGATACTTCTCAACGGCGGGATAATTCATTTCAGATTTGGCAAACGCCTTGCTTACATAATAAACGGGGACTTGGTTGCCCTCGACAATCTTCACTAACACAGAACTAATAGCAAATGCAGAAACAGCCAAATATAGATAGAGCGGCTCGCCTGGAATCGGTTTCGCCAATGGTGGGAGGGTGCGGAGGTGCTGCTTGAGTGCCTGGAATGCCTCTTCACACTTGGCAGTCCACTCGAACTTCTTGTTGGCCCTCAGTACTTCAAAAAATGGCATGGATCGGTCACTTGCCTTGGACAGGAAGCGATTCATTGCAGCTAGTCGGCCATTCAGCAATTGCACCTCCGGATGATTTGTCGGAGACTGCATCTCCTCGATTGCCATCAGCTTCTCGGGGTTCACATCAATTTCCCTTTGGCTCACCATAAAGCCCAAAAACTTCCCCGAGTGCACTCCAAAGGCACACTTGGTTGGGTTCAAACGAACTTGATGAAGCCTCATCCGCTCAAATGCCACCGCCAAGTTGCTTACATGATCTTCTGCCTGTCGGGACTTTACCAGCATATCGTCCACGTAAGCCTCCATGGTTTTCCCCAGCATGTCCCCGAATAGCTTGTTCACCATCCTTTGATAAGTTGCCCCGGCATTAATCAATCCAAAGGGCCTGATATCGTAGTGATAGATGTCACTATCAGCATAAAAGGCAGTGTGGGGGGCATCCTCTCTAGCCATCTTGATCTGATTATAGCCAGAGTAGGCATCCATGAAGCTCAGTAATTCATGTCCCGACGTGGCATCCACCAAATGATCGATCCTCGGAAGCGGGTAGCAATACTTCGGGCAAGCCTTATTCAAGTCGCGGAAATCAACACACATCCGCCATTTCCCATTGCTCTTCTTCACCAAAACCGGGTTGGCGACCCAAGTCTGGAATCAGAGCTCCTTGATAAATCCAGCATCGAGCAACCTGCCCACCTCTTACTGGATCGCGATCTTCTTGTCTGCGCCCATCAGACGCCTTTTCTGCGCCCATCGGACGCCTTTTCTGCGCGATAGGCTTGATCGCGGGGTCAATCTTCAATTCATGCAGAATCACGTCGGGGCTGATACCTGGCATATCACTCGGGGACCAGGCAAACAGCTCCTTGAACTCCTTCAGCAGCTTGATCAATTCTCGGGCCCTCTCGTCAGACAGGGCGGACCCGATTTTCACCTTCCTTTGAGGTACGTCAATCTCGACCTCCTTCAAACCCTCCATAGGGGCGGGACGCCCAAACTCCTCTCTAGAATCAGCATCGGTCTGGAGGATAGTCATAGCCTCCCGTCTTCTCCGTCGGGTGGCATTAACATAGCACCTCCTGGAAGCCACCTGGTCGCCCTTGACCTCCCCGACTCCGTGGTCGGTCGGGAACTTCATCTTCTGGTGAACAGTCGAGGCAACTGCCATCAGCGGGTTGATGGTAGTTCTCCCGATAATTGCATTATAGGTCCCCGCGGACTCAACCACCACGAACTCCACATTCCTCCTTTCCACTTTCCAGCCACTACCGAACTCCACTGGTAAGGTGATCATTCCCAGAGGATAGGAGGTAGAACCAGAGAATCCAACCATCGGGAAGTTCACCTGCTTCAGGTCCTTCTTCGTTTTCCCCATGGCCTCCAGGGCATCCATAAACAGAATATCGGAGGAACTCCCTCCGTCGATCAAAATTCGCTTCATCTCGTACCCATCCACGTCCAGGGTCACGACCAAAGCATCATCGTGTGGAGTCTCCACACCTACCAGGTCCTCCGCTGAAAAGGAAATCACCATCTCTTCCTTCGCGGTCCAGGATCGGGACCTATTGCCCAGCACCACAGCAGCGGAAATTCTAGAGGCATTGACCTCCCGAGAGGCTGTGGTATCACTTCCTGCAGCCAATCCCCCATGAATTACGTTAATGGTGCCCCGCTTCTCCTTACGGGCACCAGAAGACTCCGGCTCGGACTTCTTCTTCCTTGGGGACCGATCGCGGGATCGGGAACGGGACCGCGATCGAGATCGAGAGCGGGATCGACACGGCCTCTCAGCCACAAACTCCTTAAGCTTCCCCTTCTGGATCAGCTTTTCGATCTCCTTCTTCAACTCCCGACAATGGTTAGTGTCGTGACCGCTGGCGCGGTGGAACCGACAGTAACGATTGGTGCGAGCTCCCAAAAATTCTCCTTCCTTCTTAAGGGGGTACCTGGAGATACCCTGTCGATCCATCACCGTTAACACGGCAGCCATAGAATTATTGAGAGGAATGTGATGATCCTCCCGGTTGTCCGTCCTCGGGGGACGCCTGTCCTCCCTTCGATTAGAGCGGCCTCGACTCCGACTACCCTCGGATTTATCCTTCCGCTTACGGTCGTCCAACGGTTTGAACGACTGCTTCCCCTTATTTGACTTTGGAGGATCAAGCTCTCCGGCAGCTATCTTCGACTCCTGCACATCGATTTGCTGCTTTACCCTCATCTGCAACGCCTCCATACTCCACACGGCCTTCGCGGCCACGCTGTGCATCAGGTCGGAACCATAGGGGGCTGTCAGGTTCCGAAGGAAGGTGCGGATAGTCTCTCCCTCCGATATCTCCTCATCGATCTCGGCCACACTAGCATTGTACCGTTGGTAATAATGCGCCAGCGATTCGTCGGGCCTCTGCACCACCTGGGCCAGGGACCTCACACTCTTCAAGAGGTGCCGACGACTCTGGTACTGCTGAATAAAACGGTCGTGCATATCCGCCTAGCTAGAGATGCACCCTGGGGGCAGGCTGAAGAACCACGTCAGGGCCCTTTCTCCCAATGTGGCCGGGAACAGCACACACACGGTATCATCATCGGGGGCTCTGCCCAAACAGGCCATGACATGCTACTAGACATGACGAACTGGATCTCCCTCGCCATCATACTCCTTAATTGTGGGGATACCCAGCCCTGGCGGGGCGAGGGTGTCTATCAATCGGAGAACAAAGGGATGGGTGGATCGATCCCTCACTTCCGACATCATCTGCGTCTGATCCCCCATGCAAATGTTCACGATCTTCACCACCTGGTCGGGGGTGATGGGACCATTAAGGGGAATGGTCCTATGCTGCACCGGTCCAGGCCCATCGATCACAAATCGCTCCGACTGAACGGGCTCCTTGCCCTTGTCCCAGTTTCTGGGTTGGGTCTCCTGCACATTCTGAACCTCCCTCGGCGGAGGCGGAGGCACCTCCTCCTTCTTCTTGGCATCCTCTCTCCGCTCTAGGAGAGCCTCCATGGCCTCCAAAAACATCGGCATGGCATCCGCCACAGCCTTCGTTAGGTCCGCGTTTGGAGGAGCATCCTCCTCCCTATCCTCTTGGTATCGAGCAGTATCCTCAGGAACTTCATTGTGCCCCCCTGTTCGGGAAACCTCAACGATTTTGGTCCACAGCACGCTCCGGCGACCCTGAATTCAGAGTTCCAGCAGGGTGACGGGAACCACCGGATTGTCCTTGCTTTTTCTGCTTGCCAGCCGCCATTGAACGAGTAGAGGTCATTTTTGCTTTTCGTTACGTTCCCACAGACGGCGCCAATGTTGGATCACGGTTGGAACTTCGGTACGGTCTTGACGGCAATCCGGAATCCTTCGCTCTACGTAATCCTGCAAGAGGGGAATAGACCGGGTGGTGACCCAGAATCCCTCTCCGATGCTTAAATGAGAATCTCGTGGCAGGTAAGGCAAGCGAAAGTATGAGTATGTAAGTGCGTATATCTGATCTGAGGTAACTTCTTCCTTTATATAGGAGAGGAGTTACCCCAGTTACCTAATGAACTGCTGGGGCAGTTAGCCCACGTTCCGCTTATCTCGGCCACGTTCCGCTTATCTCGAGCCACTTCCGCTTATCTCGGCCACGTTCCGCTTATCTCGAGCCACTTCCGCTTATCTCAGGCCACTTCCCCACTACTGTTATAGTGGGCGTGTTTCTCGGCCTCAAGCTCTGATAGCAAGTCCTGACGAAATTCGGGGACTCCAGAGTTATTTCCTTTGGTCACCGCTCGGGGCCCCTCGTCATCGTGACAGGGCCAATCGTTCTTAGGGATTCAATATCGGAGCCTACTCAAAGGCATATCATCGGGGCCTACTTAAAGGCATATCATCGGGGCCTACTTAAAGGCATATCATCGGGAGCCTTCACCATCGGGACTCATCTTGTCGGGACCCTTCGCATTGGGCTTCTTGACCTCTTTTAGGGCCCAGTGGGCCTATTCACCGTTTACTCGTCGTTAAAAGGCCTAACGGCTGTAGCGAAACCCATCAAGTGGGTTGCCAATATTGTCCCTGTACCGAAGAAGGATGGTCGTGTTCGAGTCTGTGTTGATTATCGAGATCTCAACAAGGCTAGTCCGAAGGACAACTTTCCACTCCCTCATATTGACATGTTAGTCGATAGCACGACACGACACAACATGTTCTCATTCATGGATGGGTTTTCTGGATACAATCAGATCAAGATGGCGGAAGAGGACAAGTCAAAAACCACTTTCATCACGATGTGGGGCACGTTTTGCTACAAGGTCATGCCTTTCGGACTCAAGAATGCGGGGGCAACTTACCAGAGAGCGATGGTGACATTGTTCCATGACATGATGCATAAGCAGATAGAAGTGTACGTCGATGATATGATCGCAAAATCCCGCGAAAATGAGGACCACCTTGTCAACCTGCGGATGCTCTTTGAACGACTCGAGAAGTTTAAACTCAGGCTAAATCCAGCAAAATGCACATTCGGGGTAACATACGGTAAGTTGCTGGGCTTTATAGTTAGCAAGAAGGGTATAGAAGTGGATCCCGACAAGGTCAAAGCGATACTAGACCTTCCAGCACTGTCTACCATCAAGGAAGTCAGCAGCTTGCTTCGACGTTTGAATTACATTGCAAGGTTCATCGCCAACATGACGAACAAGTGTCAGCCTTTGTTCCGCCTCCTGCGGAAAAATGCATTGATTAAATGGGATGAAGAGTGTCAGCATGCCTTCAGTTCAATCAAAGAATATCTCGTCAATTCACAAGTCCTGGTCCCACCCACTCTGGGTCGGCCGCTTATTTTGTATCTGGCGGTTCGAAAAGGCTCATTGGGATGCATGCTGGGGCAACTAGATGAAGATGGCCAGACAGAGCACGCCATTTATTACCTCAGCAAGAAGTTCACTGAAGGAGAGGCCAAGTACACGGAAGTTGAAAGGACGAGTTGCGCATTGGTATGGGTGATGCAGCGACTCCGACAGTATACGCTGTATTACACCATACACCTCATTTCTAAGCTGAATCCCTTGAAGTACATACTAGAAAAGCCGGCGTTAATGAAGAATGTCGCCAAATGGCAGGTCCAGCTTGCTGAGTACGACATACAATTCATTCCTCGTACTTCTATAAAAGGCAGGCTGTTGCAGATCATCTAGCTGAGTTTCCCATTGATGACGATCATCAAGCAAGTCACGAGCTTCCAGATAGCGACATACTTCACGTGGAAGAAGAGACAGAAAATGGAAGCATGTGGAGAATGTATTATGATGGAGCCGCAAACTCCACCGGCTGTGGTGTAGGGGCATTACTCGTATCCCCAAATGGCCAACATTTTCCGGTAGCGGCGAAAATTACTTTTCCATGTACCAACAATGTGGCAGAATACGAAGCATGCATTCTCGGGTTGCGAGCGGCAATTGATTTCAAGATACGTGATCTGGAGGTTTATGGAGATTCCATGTTGATCATCCTCCAAACCTTAGGAGAGTGGAAAACAAGAGATCCCAAGTTGCAACCATATCATCAGCATATTGAAGAGTTGAGCGAGAATTTCGAAGAAATAACGTTCACGCAGATGCCTCGGAGTAAAAACCAGTTCGCAGACGCATTGGGGTCCCTCGCGTCAATGGTGAATATTTCAGATGCGAGTTCCATAGAGCCTCTTGAGATCGAAGTAAACAAGCGTCCCGCGTATTGTTGCACACTTGAAGAATCAAATGGCAAACCCTGGTTCATCGACATAAAAAGATACTTGCTGTCATGCGAATTTCCCGAGGGCGCAAGTAGCAAGGATCGGAAAACCATCCGCAGGATGGCATGTAATTACTCTCTTAGTGGTGAGATTCTTTATAGAAAATCTTTTGATGCCACCCTTTTGAGATGTGTAGGTTCGGAAGAGGCAAAGCGATTGATGGAGGAAGTCCACGAAGGAAGTTGTGGACCACACATGAGCGGTCACATGCTCGTAAGAAAGATCACGAGGATGGGCCATTTTTTGGACTACCCTGATGTTAGACTGTGTCAAGCACGTCCAACGATGCCACCTATGCCAGGTGTACTCTAGTCAGATTCATGCGCCGCCAAACGAGCTGCACCCGATGTCTTCTTCGTGGCCTTTTTCAATGTGGGGAATCGATGTGAACGGTCCCATCTCACCAACTGCATCTAACGGCCACAGGTTTATTTTGGTGGCAATTGATTATTTTACCAAGTGGGTAGAGGCGGTCACGCTTGCGTCAGTTACTGCAAAAGCGTTTGAGCGTTTCTTACGAAGAGACATTGTTGCCCGTTACGGGGTGCCCGAGACGGTAATCACAGACAATGCCAAGAACCTCAACAACAAGTTGATAAACGATTTATGCGTTCAACTCAAGATCAAGCACAGGAATTCGTCCCCATACCGCCCTCAGATGAACAGCGCGGTGGAAACAGCGAATAAAAACATAAAGAAGATCATTGAGAAGATGACAGTCACATACAAAGATTGGCTTAATATGCTACCTTGGGCACTCTTGGCATACAGAACTTCGATTCGTATTTCAACCGGGGCAACTCCGTTTTCTCTCTTATACGAAACTGAAGCCGTTCTACCCGTGGAGGTAGAGATCCCTTTGCAAGGATCCTGGCAGAATCAGAGCTCGACGAGGAAGAATGGGCTAGACAGAGGTATGAACAGTTGAACATCACTGACGAAAAGAGGCTCACGGCACTATGTCACGGGCAATGTTACGAACAACGGATGGCTAGGGCTTTTGTCAAGAAGGTACGACCACGTAATTTCCAACCGGGGGACCTGGTATTGCGTAAAGTGCTGCGTATCAATCCTGATTCGCGAGGAAAGTTCGCACCAAAGTACGAAGGACCCTACGTGGTCAAAAAGGTGTTCGAGGGAGGTGCACTGATCATCACGGATATGGACGGTCAAGACCTTCCTAGTCCAATCAACGCAGATGCACTTAAAAGGTACTATGCCTGAAAAGGGCAAACTTCTCCATGTAAAGCTTAAAAAATAAAAAAATCCCGCTAGGTCGAAAACCGGTAAAAGCGACTTAGGCAAAAATTAGGGATGAGAGGCATTATTGAAAATCTGAAAGGACAATCATGGTAAAAGGAGAGTTGAAAAAAAAAAAACCAGGGCTTTAAGTAGCGATGACGACAAGCTTCATAGCGCATCCTGAGCTACTTACCTGAGATTTTCAAACTGCATTCTTAAAAGGGCCACAGTTGTCCCTAAAACGACTACAAACTGAAGGGCCACAACCACCCTTCAAATGGTTACAGATAAAGAGCGCTCCCGCAACATCTGTTGGATCACGGTCGAAGCTCCGTTACGTTCTTGACGGAAAGCTTGAACTCCTGGGCTCCGCGTAATCCTGCAAAAGGGGATGACCTGGGTGGTGACCCAGAATCCCTCTCCGATGCTTAAATGAGTGTATGAACGATGGGGTGGTAAGCAGTAATCTAAGTTCGTATTAGAATGTGTGTTTACTGAGGTAACTTCCTCCTTTATATAGGAGGGGAAGTTACTCAGTTACCTGTAACTGTGCCCGGCAGTTTTACCCACGTTTCCGTATATCTCGTTCAGGATTCCATGTATCTCGCCCCACGCTCCGCGTATCTCGCCCACTCTCCGCGTATCTCGGGCACGCCCTGCGTATCTCAGGGGAGGTTATCTGTATCTCAACCGTTTCCCCACTACTCTATCTAGTAGGCGGGTTTCTTGGTCTTATCCTCTGATCACAAGTCCCAATTCATATCGGGGACTCCAGAGTTATCTCATTCTAGGTCACCACCCAGGACCCCTCGTCCCACGGGACAGGTCCAGCTTCCTCGGGGCTTCATTATCGGGGCCTTCTCAAAGGCATATCGGGGCCTACTCAGAGGCTTCTCGTCGGGAGCGTTCAGCTCATATATCGGGACCGATCTCGTCGGGACCCTTCATACCGGGCTTCTGGACCTTCCAGGTCTTTTATAAGGCCCACCGGACTTACTCGCCGACTATTGACTATTAACGGGGCTAACGATTAGATCGGAACCCATCATTTGCCCCCAAGACATGGGGGACTTGCAGTCCGTCGTGTCTTCCAATTCCAGGCCTCCCGACCTCATCGTCGAAGGCTTTTATCTCCAGACCTCCCGATATCACCATCGGAGGCTTTTACCTTAGGTACAATTCTTGAATAACAGAGCTTCTCACTCATAATTCCTCAAACTCCATGGACAGTTGCCAAATTCGAGGAGACTCCTCGGTTACTGCACTATTAAATGCTAGGGATAATGAAACGACGCCTAAACCGGCGTGACTGCTACTTTCTGAAAAAGCAATATTACGTCATTAACGTCTCTTCCGTACTGTCCCCTATAATCTCGGCGATCCAGATTGAGTCTTTTCATCTTCAACGGTCCAGATTTGAGTCTGTCCATCTTTCCTTTTCCCTATAAAAGCCAAAACCCTGGCACTATTCATTCCTTCCATGCCGTTCTGATTTCTGCGAATTCTACCATTGTCAAACCTTGAAGCTTTTTCTCCAAGTTTCGTCTGATTTTCCGGTGATCCAAGGCCTCCAGCCGTCAAGATCTTTCTTCGTCTTCTCCAATCAACCATCTACGATGTCTGGTAAGGTTTCCTTCTCTGCTTCTATGATTTACTGAATTTGTCTGCTTTTCCTTTCCTGAGTTTTCCTGTTATGGCCGTTTTTAGACGAGGCCAGTTCCGGAGGAAGGAACCCCTTTATCTTTGAGCTTGCTACTAACGAAATCTCTGAGACCTTGTACGAGGCTGCTCTTCGAGAAGGCTGCATTACTTCAGCCTGGGAACCCCGCTTCCCCTATGAATCCCAGCAAACCACCAGGAGGAAGCACATAGTCACGCGTCCTCGGGAAGGAGAGGTGTTTGTCTCCACGGGGCAGATAAACGCCGGGATTCGGTTCCCCTTCTGCGGGAATTTGGTTGAGATGTGCAACTTCTATCAGACACATCCATCCACCTTCTCCCCACACGCTATCCGCGTGTGGAATGCCTTCCAGGTTCTGTGCCTCCGCCAGCAGTGGACGTACAGCTTGCTGCTCTTCCGCACCTTCTACGGGATGAAGTGCAACAAGGCGGGCGTCTGCTCCTTCACTTCCCGACTCCCCAAATGGACCAGGGAGCAACTTTCTCGGTTCGACTGGGATGGTGAGACCTGGAAGTTTAACAAGGATCGGGTGCTCATTCGTGACTCAGGGTCCGACAATAGCGGATGGAAGAAGTATTACTTCTTCGTCCAGAACAGCTCTATCCCATGGCCCCGATGGGAGGTTGTGGCGGATCCTGCCCCCAAGTTCGAAGTCTACACCGAGGATGACTTCAACACTCTTCAGCTGGTCCAGCTTTACCGTTGGGGGGAGTCCTTCACTCCCCTTGACGCCAACAGGCTCGTGGAGGGGGACCTGATCCAGATCGGAGTCCAACTCCTCGATTCCATTTCTGAGAATTTGGTTATCTGGGTAACATTTCTAACTGCTTTTTATTTTCATTTTTGCAGCCAAGAAGGCATCTCTGCTGACCCATCTCGTGTTGAAGTAGGGGGAGACCGATGCTGTCCAGGGTGGCTCCAAGCGGAAGCGGAAGTCCCTGAAGAGGGGGGCCTCTTCTTCTGCAGCTCCTCCGACTGGGGAGCAGGTCGGGATGGCCAAGTGGGCCAGAAGAGAGGAGATAGACCAAGCCTTCGGTGTCACAACTGCCGAGGAAGGTAAGCGCGTTCGCCACGCTATTAAGAAATATAGAAGGTTGGTTCCCGAGGAGTTTATCCATGCTGACCGGGAGTCGCGGGTCTGAGAGATCAAATATATTCTTTGAGGAGAAACCCCCCACGTCCTCAAGGCGGGATATTACAACTTCTTTGGAAAGGACCAACACGTCCCGCGCCAAATCATCTGGTGCCCAAATAATACTCTGCCTGACTTCATTCGTCCCGCAACCGCAGGTCCATCGGAGGCTCTTACTTCGACAAAGGCTGCTACTCCAGCGGGGGCTGCGACTCCACAGGAGCCGATGACCGAAGATGCCCCGACGGAAGCTCAGTTCCGTCAGGTGACCAACTTGGAGGCTTCCCCCTCCTCCGAGGAGCCAAATGAAGGCGGCTTGCTTCCCCGCCAAAGGCCAAGTCGAAGCATCCTGAGGCCCACTGTGGAGGAGGACGTGTCTCGGAGTCCTCCCCTGGATTTGCGTTCTCCAACTCCGGAGCCTCCGACCGAGGCTCCTCCAACTGAGGCTTCCAAGGTCATTCCTCCTCTCCCCGTGGACGAGAACCTTTACAAGGTTTACACCCCCGATCAAGAGACGGTTCCCTGGAACCCGATCGAGTCTCTTCATGGGGTCCCACTCCATCGGGGAGACCTTCAGCCAGAATTGGCCCTGCATCTGCTGGCAGGGTCAGTTCCACCAGCCTTGAGACGCCCGATCTCTTTGGCACGGGAGGATATCGAGGAAGACCTTCGCAACATGGCTATCCGTCGGATGGAGGTAAAACTTTACCCTTGCTTTTGCTCCTTCCTTTGTTGTTCTTGTCTTCAATTATCGGATCTTAATTTCTTTTCCTTCTGCCTTAGGAAACGGCCAACCAGCAGCGCTGCTTTGGTTACATCCTTGCTCTGAAGGGTGCTTTGGAGGAGGAGCGGGCCAGGTCGGACCCCAGAGCCTTGGCCAAGCTCCAGGAGGACCTTGCCAGCGCTGTGGCGGCAAGGGAGAAGATAGCTAAGAAGTAGACCCTCCTTGGCGAGAAGGCTATGGGCCTGCATAAGCAGGTCCAAGATCATGAAGCCGTGCTGCGTCGGGAGCGGAGGATGCTCAAGGAGGAACAGCAGGGGCACAAGGCAGAGAAGAGGCAGCTCATCCTCGAGAAGAACATTCTCGAGGAGGCTAAGGCAGGACTTGAGGCCGAGAATGCTGAATTTCCTGCCAGGCTGGCTGAGGCAAAGGCTCAGGGCCACGAGGAGGGTCGCCAGAAGGGTCGCGAGGAGGGCCGCGAGGAGTATCGGAACTCCGATGATTTCCAGGCGGATGCCGTGGGGTTCTGCAAAACCGAGGTGGAGAACGTCCTGTTCAATGCCGTCGAGGAGCTTTACACGACATACGAGGATTCCATCGACTTCAAGAAGTCCGAGACCCTCGCCCCTATCGCGGAGAAATACTTCAGCCTTCCCGCGGAGAGTGATGAGGCCGATCCCCCTGCAGGTGCCGCGGACCCGACACCACAGACTGCAGAGCCTTCTTCCCAAGCCCCCTCGAATCCTGCTCCCTCCAAAGCTGCTGAGGACTCAACTTCCAACAAGGACCAAGCTTAATACTTTATTCTTTAAGTCCTTGTAATTTCCTCTTTTTTTCCTCCTTGTATCGGAACCTTTTAGGCCTTCGAGCCTTTATAAGAAATTCCTTTCATCTATTTTGGTCTCGATAATCGTTGCACTACTTAAAGTGACTTGACTCGTTACTTAAAACGTTTCGATGCATCACTTAAGATGACTTCATACATCCTTCCGATGCTTCACTCGGGACTTTACCACTTAAGGTTTCTCATCCATATCATTTAAGATGATTTCACACGTCTTTCGCGACGCTTTCCTCAGGACTTCACCACTTAAGGTTTCTTGTCCTTGCCGTTCAAGGAAATTTTGTACATCACTTAAGATGATTTTGTCGTACCCTTTAAGGCTTTTATCGCGCCATTCTAGACGACTTAATCGTACCCCTTAGGGCTTTTGTCGCGTCATTACAGACGACTTAATCGTACCCCTTAGGGCTTTTTGCTGCATCACATAGACGACTTATGCGGACCCGTTAGGGCTTTTTCATACCTAGGCTTTTGGTTGCATCATAAAGACGACTTACTCATACCCCGTAAGGCTTTTTTCCGTACCTCGAAAGGCTTTTTATCGCGTCCTTCAGGACGTCTTACTCGTACCTCGGAAGGCTTTTAATCGTACCTCGGAAGGCTTTTATCGCGTCCTTCAGGACGACTTACTAACAGTTAGAATAAATCTAAAAGCAATTTGATCGGAAGCAACTTGTTTTATTCATTAACAATTCAAAGCTGGCTTACATCGGATCAATCGATAGATAACTTGCGCCATTCGCGGCGACTTAACATCACGCACCTCTTAGGCGACTTAATATCAAACATGATACTTCTTCAAGTGTGCGCCACTGAAGGAATGTTTCAACGTCTTGCCGTCAAGGTCTTCTAGCTTGTACGCATTCGGGGCTGGCATCCCTACCATCTTTTAAGGTCCCTCCCATTTCGGTGATAGCTTGTTGATTCTATCTTGATGAACGAACTCATTCCTCCGCCAAACAAGTTCTCCCACGAAGAATTGTCGGGACTTGACTCGCCGATTATAGTACCTGGCTGTTGCCAGACGCATCCGAGCCTGAACTTCATCAGCCTTCTACCTTTTCTCTTCGAGCAAGTCCAAGTCCAGACGTCTTATTTCCTCGTCCGTCAGAGGCTCGTAATACCTCCTACGATGGGACGCCACCGCTATCTCCACGGGAGCAACTGCCTCCGTGCCATAAACAAGGCTAAACGGAGTCTCCCCCGTCGATTGCTTGGGTGTTGTTCTAACAGCCCACAGCACGTTTTCAAGCTCATCTAGCCAATGACCCTGCAAGGCGTAGACTCTCTTCTTCAAGCCATCCATCACGATCTTGTTGGCTGACTCGACTTGGCCATTGGTCTGAGCATGGTGGACGGAAGTTGTCCGATGCTCGATGTTCAATTCCTCCAGATACTCCTTCAATTGAGCCCCATTAAACGGAGGGCCATTATCGCTGATCAACACTCGAGGAACCCCATATCGGGATATGATCTGAGTCTGGAGAAACTTGAGGATCTGCTGCCCCGTCGTCTTGGCCAATGCCTTAGCCTCTATCCACTTCGAAAAGTAATCGATGGCTACGAGTAAATATTTGCACTGGCCTTTTGCTTGTGGAAGAGGTCCCACCAAGTCAATGCCCCACTGCGCGAAGGTCCAAGCACTCCTGATGGACGTCAAGTCCGCGGCAGGAGCCACGATATTCGGAGCGTACCTCTGGCACGCATCACAGGATTGGACCATCGCTGTCGCTTCCTTGTTCATCGAAGGCCAGTAATAGCCTAAATTCAGCGCCTTCCTCACAATGGATCGGGCCCCTTCATGACAGGCCGCGACTCCTTCGTGCAACTCTCTCAGGATCCGATTCATATCAGGCTCCGCCACACATTTCAGAAAAGGCTTCACATGCCCCCTCTTGTATAACTGGTTGTCCACCATCGCGTAGTTGCTCACGATTCAACGCAACCTGACAGCCGCCACTTCATCGTCGGGGAGTGCCCCCGTAGTCAGGTATGCGACTATCGGGGTCATCCAAGTGGGTTTCTCTTCTTCTTCCGATCCTGCTTCGATAGCGCATACCTCCGATGGATCGATGGTTGAGATAATTACCCTCTCCAGAAAGTGCACCTTCCGATTCTCCTCGGGGGTTACACCTAGGGCAAACTTTCTTAAAGCGTCTGCCTCCGCATTTTCTTCCCTCGGGATTGCCTCAATATCGAAGCTTTTGAAGCTTTCCTTCAAAGTCTGCACCTCGTGCAAATACTTCCTCATTGTCGGGCTCTTCGCTTCGTAATTCCCCTGGACTTGATTCACGATCAAGCTGGCATCACACTTCACCTTTAAATGATCAACTCCCGTACCTTTGGCGATTTTAAGGCCCGTGATGAGAGCCTCATACTCAGCTTCATTGTTGGTGGCCCTAAACGTCAAGGCCAAGGCATATCGCAGGGGCTCGCCTCCACCGGGCGGTATCAATACAAAACCTGCCCCCGATCCTTCTACACTTGATGAACCATCAGTGTACATCTCCCAAGTGTTCTCCTCATTTGGCTGTTCTGGCCGTTCTGCTATCGGGACCTCCATGGTTGCCCCCTCTACAGGACCTGCTTCTTCCAGATCGGGTGCTGTAGACTCTGCTATAAAATCTGCCAATGCCTGGCCCTTAATAGCCGTTCTCGTAGCAAAGTGAATACAGAACTCCGTAAGATCGATGGCCCATTTCACCAATCTCCCCGACGCCTCCGGCCGGTTCAAAAAGTGCTTCAAGGGCTGATTAGTTAACACCGTAACTTCATGGGCATGGAAGTAAGGCCGTAGCTTTCGAGCAGCAACAATCAAAGCAAAGAGATACTTCTCAATAGCGGGATAATTCATTTCAGATTTGGCAAACGCCTTGCTTACATAATAAACAGGAACTTGGTTGCCCTTGACAATCTTTATTAAAACAGAACTAACAGCAACTTCAGAATCAGCCAATTAGAGATAAAGCGGCTCGCCTGGAACCGGTTTCGCCAACGGCGGGAGACTACGGAGGTGTTGTTTGAGTGCTTGGAATGCCTCCTCGCACTTGTCGGACCATTCAAACTTCTTGTGGGCCCTTAGCACATCAAAAAATGGCATGGCTCGGTCACTCGCCTTGGATAGGAAACGATTCATCGCGGCTAATCGTCCATTCAGCACCTGGACCTCCCGATTGCTCTCAGCTTCTCAGGATTCACTTCGATTCCTCTTTGGCTCACCATAAATCCCAAGAATTTCCCCGAGTTCACTCCGAAAGCACATTTTTCCGGGTTCAAACGAACCTGATGAATCTTCATCCGCTCAAACGCCGCCGCCAAGTTGCGGACATGGTCTCCTGCCTGTCGGGACTTCACCAGAATGTCATCCACATAAGCCTCCATGGTCTTACCCAGCATGTCTCCGAACAACTTGTTCACCATCCTCTGGTAAGTTGCTCCAGCATTGATCAGTCCGAAGGGCATAACGTCGTAGTGATAAACATCACTATCAGCATAGAAGGCCGTATGGGGGGCATCCTCCTTCGCCATCTTGATCTGGTTGTAACCAGAATAAGCATCCATGAAGCTCAGCAGCTCATGTCCCGATGTGGCATCCACCAACTGGTCGATTCTCGGGAGAGGATAACAATCCTTCGGGCAAGCTTTGTTCAAGTCGCGGAAATCGACACACATCCGCCACTTCCCATTACTCTTCCTCACCAAGACCGGGTTAGCAACCCAAGTCTGGAATCGGAGCTCCTTGATGAATCCAGCGTCGAGCAGCCTGCCCACCTCCTGTTGGATCGCGATCATCTTATCCGCGCCCATCGGACGCCTCTTCTGCGCGATATGCTTGATCGCAGGATCAATCTTCAGCTCGTGCACTATCACGTCGGGGCTGATTCCTGGCATATCGCTTGGGGACCAGGCAAACAGCTCCTTAAATTCGTTCAGGAGCTCGATCAAGTCCCGGGCTCGTTCCTCCGACAAAGCAGACCCGATCTTCACTTTCCTCTGAGGTCCGTCAACCTCGACTTCTTTCAGATCCTCCATGGGGGCGGGACGCCCAAACTCTTCTCGAGGATCGGCGTCAGTCTGAAAGACAGCCATAGCTTCCCTCCTTCTTCTTCGGGTGGCGTTGACATAACACCTTCTGGATGCCACCTAGTCACCCTTGACCTCTCCGACCCCATTGTCAGTCGGGAACTTCATCTTCTGGTGGACGGTCGAGGCGACTGCCATGAGAGGGTTGATGGTGGTCCTCCCGATAATAGCGTTGTACGTCCCCGCAGACTCTACCACAACGAAATCCACGTTCCGCCTTTCCACTTTCCACCCACTACCGAATTCCACCGGTAAGGTGATCATACCTAGCGGATAGGAAGTAGAGCCAGAGAATCCTACCATCGGGAAGTTCACCTGCGTCAGGTCCTTCTTCTTCTTTCCCATGGCCTCCAGGGCGTCCATAAACAGAATGTCGGAGGAGCTCCCTCCGTCTATCAGGATCCGCTTCATCTCGAATCCATCCACATCCAGGGTCACGACCAAGGCGTCGTCGTGGGGGCTCTCTACGCCTACCAAATCCTCCGCTGAGAAAGAAATCACCATTTCCTCCTTTACAGTCCATGACCGGGACCTCTTTCCTAGCACAACAGCAGCAGAAATACGGGAAGCATAATTCTCCCGAGAAGCGGAGGTATCACCTCCCGCCGCCATTCCTCCATGAATGACATTGATGGTTCCCCGCCTCTCCTTACGGGCACCAAAGGATTCCGGCTCAATCTTCTTCTTCTTTGGGGATCGATCACGGGACTTGGAACGAGACCGCGAGCGAGTCTTGGAACGGGATCGGCACCGTCCCCTACCAACAAACTCCTTAAGCTTCCCCTTCTGGATCAGCTTCTGTATCTCCTTCTTCAGCTCCCGACAATTATCTGTGTCGTGACCATTGGCTCGATGGTACCGACAGTAACGATCAGAGCGACCTCCCAAGAATTCACCTTCTTTCCTCGGAGGGTATCGGGCGAGACCTTGCCGATCCATCACTGCTAACACGGAGGTCATCGAACTGTTGAGGGGCACACTACGACCCTCTCGATTATCCCTCCACGGGGGACGCTTGTCCTCTCTTCTATCGGGGCGACCACGGCTCCTACTTCCTTCCGATTTGTCGCTCCCTTTGCGATCATCCGACAGCTTGGACGATGGCTTACTTCTTCCGGACTTCGAAGGATCAAGCTCTCCGGCAGCAATCTTCGACTCTTGCACGTCGATTTGCTGTTTCACCCTCGCTTGCAAGGCCTCCATACTCCACACAGCCTTCGCGGCCACACTGTGCATCAAATCGGAGCCATACGGAGCAGTCAGGTTCCGAAGGAAAGTGCGGATGGTCTTTCCCTCCGATATCTCCTCATCGATCTCCGCGGCACTAGCAGTGAACCGTTGGTAGTAGTATGCCAACGATTCGTCAGATCTCTGCACCACCTGGGTCAAAGACCTCACGCTCTTCAAGAGGCGCCTACGACCCTGATACTGCTTGATGAAGCGGTCGTGCATATCAGCCCAGCAAGTAATGCTTCCCGGCGGTAGGCTGAAAAACCATGTCATGACCCTTTCTCCCAAGGTGATCGGGAACAGCGAACACACGAGGTCATCATTCGAGGTCCTACCCATACAGGCCGGGACATGCCTCTGAACATGGCGAACCGGGTCCCCTCACCATCGTACTCCATGATGGTCGGAATGCCTAGCCCTGGCGGGGCGACAGTATCTAGCAGCCGTGGAACAAAAGGATGAGTAAATCGGTCCCTCAGCTCCGATGTCATATGTTTCTGGTCTCCCATACAGATGTTGACGATTTTCAACACCTGATCGGGGGTGATGGGGCCATTCAGAGGAATGGTCCTGTGTTGCACTGGTCCGGGACCATCAACTACGAACTTCTCCGAGTGCGCGGGCTCCTTACCCCTATTCCTGGGCTGAACCTCCTGTTCTTCTGGAACCCCCCTTGGAGGAGGTGGGGGCAACTCTTCTCGTGGAGGTAACTCTTCTCCCCTCCTGGCAGCCTCTCTTTTGTCCAGCAGAGCTTCCATGGCTGCCAAGAACATGGGCATAGCATCGGCCACTGCCTTAGCCAACTCTGGGTTTGAGGAAGCACCTACCTCCCTCCACGGGATTTCCTCTCTGTGCACCACCGGATTTGGAGGAGCATCCACCTCCCTTCTCGGGATATCCTCCCTGTTTACCGCCGTGTCTCGGACTGAGACCTCATAATCTTCACCATGCCCCCCTGTTTGAGAAACAGCAGGGTGTTCACCTTGTTCAGCAGCATACTCCGGCAACGCGGAATTCACAGTTCCAGCAGGGCGAGAACTGCTTGCCAGAGCTTGTTTCTTCTTGCCACCACCAGCCATCGATCTAGTAGAAACTATTTTTGCTTTTCGTAAGATTCCCACAGACGGCGCCAATGTTGGATCACGGTCGAAGCTCCGTTACGTTCTTGACGGAAAGCTTGAACTCCTGGGCTCCGCGTAATCCTGCAAAAGGGGATGACCTGGGTGGTGACCAAGAATCCCTCTTTGATGCTTAAATGAGTGTATGAACGATGGGGTGTTAAGCAGTAATCTAAGTTCGTATTAGAATGTGTGTTTTCTAAGGTAACTTCCTCTTTTATATAGGAGGGGAAGTTACTCAGTTACCTGTAACTGCGCCCGGCAGTTTTACCCACGTTTCCGTATATCTCGTTCAGGATTCCATGTATCTCGCCCCACGCTCCGCATATCTCGCCCACTCTCCGCGTATCTCGGGCACGCCCTGCGTATCTCGGGGGAGGTTATCTGTATCTCAACCGTTTCCCCACTACTCTATCTAGTAGGCGGGTTTCTTGGTCTTATCCTCTGATCACAAGTCCCAATTCATATCGGGGACTCTAGAGTTATCTCATTCTATGTCACCACCCAGGACCCCTCGTCCCACGGGACAGGTCCAGCTTCCTCGGGGCTTCATTATCGGGGCCTTCTCAAAGGCATATCGGGGCCTACTCAGAGGCTTCTCGTCGGGAGCGTTCAGCTCATATATCGGGACCGATCTCGTCGGGACCCTTCATACTGGGCTTCTGGACCTTCCAGGTCTTTTATAAGGCCCACCGGGCTTACTCGCCGTCTATTGACTGTTAACGGGGCTAAAGATTACATCGGAACCCATCAAAATCAAAAGCGGAGAATAAGTGAAAGGGCCACAGCCACCCTCCAAACGGCTAAAGATAAAAGGGTGACCCCGCGAATCCTGTGAGGGCGGGAAAAAAAAAGGGCCACATTCGTCCCTAAAACGACTACAAAATAAAGGGCCACAACCACCCTCCAAACGGCTACAGATAAAAGAGTGACCCCGCGGATCTTGTAAGGGCGGGAAAATAAATAGGGTCACACTCGTCCCTAAAATGACTACAAAATAAAGGGCCACAACCACCCTCCAAATAGTTACAAATCAAAAGAGCTCGCGCATTGAAGACGCTGAAGAAAGGGTCGGTGCCACCCTCCAAATGGCTACAAATACTCTCGCATCAAGACGGGAAATAAAGTATGGGTCACAGCCACCGTTTAATCGGCTACCAAAAAAGAGTGCTTCCGTTAGGTTGAAAACCCGAAAGGGCAACCTAGGCAAAATTAGGAAATGAGGGGCATGATAGCAAATTCAGAAATTGCAATCATGGCAAAAGGAGAGAAAATAAAGTCCCGATGGAATGAAAACCCCAAAGGGCAATCCATGCAAAAATTAGGAAAACCGAGGGGCACGGTCTAAAATTCTGACCGTGGCAAAAGGAGAGAATATGAGAGATTAAAAAAAAATATTCCCGCTAAGCTGTCGCGTCATGCGCAGATTAGGCAAAAATTAGGGACATGCATTTAAGTCGTCAAGCCACTCGAGGCCCTTATCCAACGAACGCCACTAGAGGCATTTCTCCGACATATGCCACTAGAGGCTCTTCTCCGACGGACACCACTAGAGGCTTTTCCTTGTCGCACGTCACTGGAGGCATCATCGATTGAGATTTTACTTTTTCGCACGCCACTGGAGGATTTACTTTTCCGCACGCCACTGGAGGCTTTACTTTTCCGCACGCCACTGGACGCTTTACTTTTCCGCACGCCACTGGAGGCTTTACTTTTCCGCACGCCACTGGAGGCTTCACTTTTCCGCACGCCACTGGAGGCTTTACTTTTCCGCACGCCACTGGAGGCTTTACTTTCCCGCACGCCACTGGAGGCTTTACTTTCCCGCACGCCACTGGAGGCTTTACTTTCCCGCACGCCACTGGAGGCTTTACTTTCCCGCACGCCACTGGAGGCTTTACTTTCCCGCACGCCACTGGAGGCTTTACTTTCCCGCACGCCACTGGAGGCTTTACTTTCCCGCACGCCACTGGAGGCTTTATTTTTTCTGCACGCCACTGGAGGCTTTACTTTCCCGCAAGCCACTGGAGGTTTTACTTTTCTGCACGCCACTGGAGGCTTTACTTTTCGCACCGCCACTTGAGGCTCTTTACTTTTCCGCACCGCCACTAGAGGCTCTTTACTTTTCCGCACCGCCACTGGAGGCTTTACTTTCGGCATCGCTAATGGAGGCACCGCCAACAGGCGTCTCACCGACAAAAGTTTTATCATTTCCGCACCAGAATAAGCTTATGAGCCACCTTGAAGACTTTGAAGAATTGGGAGAGAATATACTTTCTGGTCAAAATCAGTGTTTCTTCGTCTTTGGACAAACCCCTTCGAACACGTTCTACGGGAGTCCGTCCAAAGAGGGGCAAACTGTAAACACTCGATTTTGACCCGGACGTAACGACGTTACACATGATACGTCAAATTCCGGACGCGTCAAGCCACAAAGTCTACAAAATTGCTCAAGGGCACATTAAGGAAATTATTATAAAATATATTTTAAATTATTTCGAATATATTTAATATTTTCGGAATTTTTAAAAAAATATATATAATAATTATTTTTTTTATTTTTAGAAAATTATCTGTAAGATATTTATCTCCAGATATTATTTTTTATTCAAAAAAAATAATTATCTGTAAAGATAAATATCCTTAGGAATATTCTCTAGAATAATTATATGTTAGTGTTTTTTATTTAAATTTTATATGTAATCTAGACTAGGTTTTTAGTATAAATAGGGGTCTAGGTTTACATTGTAATACACAGAAACACATCAGAAAATAATAGACTACTTTTCGTGGGATCCGTGCGAATTTTGTCTCCTTGTGCTTTATTTCAAAAAAAAAAAATTCTTCTTCTTTTCCCTCTGGAGACCTCCACTGTCACTGACTTCCGGCGACCGGCGACCCCGTCCACCAGAATCATCACCACGGCCTCGCCTGCTCCCGCCGTCGCTCGTCTGTCCGCTGCCGTCCGTCCCTACTTCGCCCCGTCCGTCCGCTGCCGGTGCCTGCTGCTGCTGCCGTCCATTCCTGGTGACCGGTGCCTGCTGCTGCTGCCGTCGCACCCCGTCCGTCGCGCCCCGTCCGTCCGCCCGTTACCGTCTGCTGCCGTCGCGCCCGTCCGTCCCTGCTCCGCCCGCGTGCTGCTACCGACCTGGCTGCTGCTGCTACCGGCCTGGCTGCTGCTGCTGCCGTCCGCTAGGTTAACGTAGGTAAATTTTTTTTTTTTTTACTGATTTAGTTTATCTATTTTTTTTATATTAACTATTAATATGTTAAAATAATTAGGTTGCTTTTAATTTATTTTGTATGTAAATAATACTAACTCCATGTTGTAGTATTGTTTATTTTATTATGTTAGATTTAATTTGACATAAATAATCTTAATATTGATTAATCTAGGTTAATTAAACAATAAAAAGGTTAATTTTGGATATTTTATTATATTTTAATTAATTTAGATTAATTGAAATAATAAATGTACATATTCGTCATGTTAGTTCGCGTTAATTTGATTTTATATGATAATCGTTAGTGTTATTAGGCCGTTCGTATGCATAACTAATTCATAGTTAATTTACGATGAAAATCGACAAATTTGTGAATTGAGTACCGAAAGGGCGTAGTTAAAAATGTTGTATTTTTAATTCGTAATAGAACCCCCGAACTCGAATTTCTAATCGTAGACCGATTTTACGCCTAGGTGTTTAGTTCGTTATTCGCTTAGGTAATTTAGGATTCTAGTTAGCCTTAATTAACTAGTGGCGACTCTTTTAAAAATCCACGTTTTCAAAACGTAATTCGCCGTAAGTTAGACTTAGGTCTGACATTCTAGTTAGGCTTAACTAGTTGTGACTCTGTTCAAAAACCCACGTTTTCAAAATGTAAATCGTCGTAGGTAGGATTTTTAGGGTCTGACACAACATCGGCGGGAGGACTAGGTGTTGGATTACGGGGTTGATTACTACGGAAACATAAATAAGGTACATGCTTGTGATCAGAATTACGCAACGGAAGATGTGCACATACCTTAAACCTTATCCATAGTCACAAGGATCTTGCTGAGGGAGTTCACGATCCACCGGACGGAACCCGTAGAGGTTCTTGTTAAAGAAACCCTGTGTGGTATTAGCTCCACAGCAGAGCCTCTGATCGATTGGCAGGGAAGGATCTCCGGCAAATTGGCACACCATTGGTGGTGGTGAAGAGTTCGGCTGAAGTACGTGTTAAAGGGGGGGAGGGTTTTTCTCTCAAATCACCACATAGGAAGAATTGTGAATTACCCCAAATAAAACCCTAACACCCCTTATTTATAGGAGGAGCAAAGTGGACAAAAGTCCACTTTGCCCCTTGCAATATTCGGCCGGCCACTTATGTTAGGGAGGCCCAATTTTGGGCATCTCATGTCAATTGGGATTTGAGTCAAGCCCAATTTCCCTAATGTGACATTAACCCAATTTCTTAGGTTACCTATACATATTAATAGGCTACCACTTATGGTGCCCAGTCACCATATGCTAACACTGGGTGGTTGGTTTGGACAATTACTGAGATGGAGGTGGGAATACAATGCCTCTACCACTCCATGAGGTGGAGCGGCGCTCTTCCACATGGAGTAGGGGCACTGCTGCTCCTCATAGAGGAGTTGGAGTGGCACCCTCTCATTATGGAAAATGGCGAAGCGTCTCTTGGCGACCTAACCTAGTTTTAAAGGATTATGATACCAACTCAAAAGTGGTTGAGATTAGGAACGGGAATTCATGAGATATCATTCATCAAATCAAGCATAATTCCAAATACATGATTGTTAGCTTTATAAATGACACAATAGAACATTCCCAAAATAGTAAACAACTAGTTAAGCTAATTATTTGGGCTCCTCTTCTCACTTCATGCATAATGGCTGCTTCTTCATGCGTCGTGGGAATCTTATGGTTGGGCTTCACTTGTTTGATCTAAAACATGGCTTCCTCCACGAAGAACCTTGTCCTCAAGGTGAAAAGAAGGAAAGTTGAGCTTGAAGCCGGTGGAAAATTCCCAGGTGGCATCTGCAGGGGACGAATTGCTCCATTGGATAAGGAGTTGACGAAGCGAACGCTCGCGACGCTTGACGAGGCAAGTTTCAAGCACGGAAATTGGAAAAAATACTTCTTCAATGTCCACTATTCGTAAAGGAATCAGAGTCGGGGGTGTACCATGACAGAGTTTCAGTAATGAAATGTGAAACACTGGGTGAATCCTGGTCATGGCTGGCAACTCGAGGTGGTAGGCGACCTGGCCAATTTGACGTAGAACCTTAAATGAACCATAGTACTTGGTAAGGAGCTTGTGGACACGGTGGTCCTTCAAGGATGCACGCTTGTAGGGATGTAACTTGAGGTACACCATATCACCAATGTCAAAAGAACGGGGACTGCGATGTTGGTCAGCTTGTTGTTTCATATGATTACGAGCTATGTCGAGGTGAAACTTCAAGAGCCGAATAGAGTCTTCCTGATTACGCAAGAGTAAGTTTGTAGCCTGAACCGGGTAGTTCTTTGGAACGTATGGAATATGTAAATGAGCTGGAAATCCATACAATGCTTGAAATGGCGTCATTTTGATGGTGGAGTGGGGTGTAGTATTATACCACCATTTTGCCAAGGAAAGCCAGGACGCCCAAGAGCTCAGATTCTCCCCTGCCATACAACGAAGATAGCCCTTCAAGCATCGATTAACCACATATTTTTTTCCCGTCGGTTTGGGGGTGGTAAGCTGATGATAATTTCAATTCCACACCCTGATATGAGAAAAGTTGCTGCCAAAAGGAGCTCACAAATACAACATCTCAATCATTGATGATGGATTTTGGGAATCCATGGAGGTTGTACACATTAACGAGGAAGGCTTGTGCCATTGTGACCGCAATATATGGGTGAGATAAAGCGATGGAATGGGTATATTTGAACAGTCGATCAACCACCACCATTATCACATCATTGCCGCTCGATTTGGGAAGGCCCGATATGAAGTCCATCGACAAATCAGTAAAGAGACCAATTAGGAGACGGGAGGGGCTGCAATAATCCCGGACTTGCAAAATTCTCATTCTTGTTGCGTTGGCAAGTAGAACACTCTCGAATCCATTGGCGCATCTGTTAGCTTGCCCCATTCCAATGCACTACAGAAGTAAGTCGTTTAGTTGATGCTTGGACACCAGAGTGCCCTCCAAATGCTGAGTTATGCATCAATTCAAGCAGTTCTCGACGTAAGGCATCATTATTGCCCACCACAATTCGACCATTTCGCCAAAGAAAGTCATTCCGCCATGAGAAACGAGAGGGTCCAGTCCCTTGTTGCAGTGTTGTAATTAGAGCTGCACAATCTTGATCAGCAACCCAGCTATCTTTGATTTTGGTAAGGAGCACATCAGGCATTGTAGCAACGGTTAGGGCGCAAAGAGCAGCTTCTGGAATTCGAGACAAGGCATCGGCTGTTGGATTACGGGGACGTAATACTACGGAATGCTAAAACATGTACATGTAAGTAATCGAATTACGCAGCGGAATTATGTACATACCTCAATAGCTTTCCTGCCAAAGGATGTTGTGGAGGGAGTTCTGATCCTCCGGTCGGAACCTCGTACAAGTTCTTCGTGAGAAGAAGTCCTACGTGGTATAAGCTCCACAGAAAATCCTCTGATCAATTCTTCAACGGGAACAGAACCTCAGACTGAATGCTCAAAAGCAATTTGGCACACCTATGGTGTTATGGTGGCCGGCCGAAACTAGGTTATTTGAGAGAAAGGGATTTCTCTCAAATCACAACTTAGAAGGAGTTGTGTTAAGGTGTATTTGGGAGTGAGCCCAAGACCTCCTTATATAGTGGGAGGAGGAGAAAATCCTCATCCCTTATATCTAGGGTTTCGGCCTATAAGCTTGAATCATACTTCATTCATGATTAGGGATTACAAGCAAGGTGATACAATATATATACTAAGTGAAACTAGGCTCACCAACTAAGACTATACAAAGAGTTGTGAACCAGGTGCATAGTGTTTGCATAGCATAACCGGGTGCATACATAGTGGCAGGGTGTATGCATAGTAAAACTAAGTGTATGCATAGTGTATTGAACATAGTCTTCATATACACTTCTATATTCTCCCATCCTTTTCTTCTTCCTCTTTTCTTTCTTGGAAGACATCCTTGATTCCATATAGCTTCAACAAAGCCAAGTGTTGGTTCTTCACTAAAGCCTTGGTTAGCAAGTCAGCTAGCTGATCCTTTGAAGGAATGTAGTGAACATCAATCCTGCCTTGTCCAATGTGATGTCTTGTGAAATGACAATCCAATTCAATGTGTTTGGTACGCTCATGAAACATTGGATTTTTAGCAATCTTCACAGCTGCTTGACTATCTGTGTATATAGGGATAGGAAGGTTTACTTGCAATCCAAGTTCCTTGAGAATCCTGCCTATCCAAAGTGCCTCTTGAATAGAAACTCTAAGGCACCTATACTCTCTTCAGCACTTGATAGGGAAATGGTATCTTGCTTCTTGACCTTCCAAGCTATCATAGCTGCTCCTAGCTTTACACAGTAGGCACTCACTGATTTCCTACTAAAAGGGCAAGCAGCCCAATCAGAGTCACAAAACAAGCTCAAATTAAGGTTTTTGTTGGAAGGATAGATCAAGCCTTGGCCTGGGGTGCCCTTGATGTACTTGATTACCCTAATGGCAGCTTCATAGTGAGACTTCTTTGGCTTGTCTACAAATTGACTTAGTCTCTGGACTGAGAAGCTAATGTCTGGTCTTGTCATTGTAAGATAGAGCAATTTTCCAATAAGTCTTCTAAATGAAGTAGCATCCTCTAATAGCACATCATCAGTGTTTGAGTTGGATGCTTTGTCATACTCATGTGTGGTGAGCTTGACATTGAATTCCATAGGAGTTTCAGAAGGCCTTGCAGCCCCTAAGCCAGCCTCCTCAATGAGCTCCATAGCATATTTCCTTTGATTGATTACAAGTCCTTGATTTGATCTTGCAATCTCCAAACCCAAGAAGTACCTCAAGTCCCCCAAATCCTTCAATTTGAAGTGTATTTGAAGTGTGTGTTTCAATTGATTGATCATCTTGGTATTGGAACCAGTGATTAGAAGATCATCAACATAGATCAATAGAAACACCTTGTCGTTGCCTTGTATCTTGGTGAACAAGGAATGATCTGAGGCACATTGTGTATAACCATTCTTCAACAATGTTTGGGTGAGCTTGATGTTCCATTGCCTTGAAGCTTGTTTAAGGCCATATAGGGACTTCTTAAGCTTGCATACACGTTTGGTAGCCCCTTCAAGAGACTTTGAAGGATCAAAACCTTGTGGAATATCCATGTACACTTCCTCAGTTAAGTCACCTTGAAGAAAAGCATTGTTGACATCCATATGGTATAATCCCCAAGATTTGGCAGCTGCCAATGCTAAGATGATCCTCACTGTGTCCATCTTGACCACAGGAGAGAATGTCTCATTGAAATCAGTCCCTTCCACTTGAGTGAATCCTTTGGCAACTAATCTTGCTTTATACCTTTCAATGGAACCATCAGAGTTGTACTTGACCTTGAAGACCCATTTGCAACCTATTGAAGATTTTCCTTGGGGAAGTTCCATGAGTTCCCAAGTGTTGTTTGCTTGAAGGGCTTGTATCTCTTCCTTCATGGCCGAAATCCAATTGGGATCCTTGATTGCTTGCTTGTAGGAGCTTGGTTCCTTGATTTTGTCAATGGCAGCCAAGAAGCATTTGTATTGAGGGCCTAAAGTGTCATATGACATATACCTCTCCATGCCAAAAGTGGCATTGGAACTTGATCTTTGAAGTTGAGCAATCCTTGCACTTCTCCTTGGTTGTGGTGGATTGAGTTGTGCAATTCTAAGACTCCTCCTTAGATTAGAAGGTTGGGGTGGATCAACCACAATGGGTGGTTGAGGTGTTGGAGTTTGTTGAGGTGGTGGAACTTCATTGATTGGGATGTGTCTTTGTATATCCTCATCAAAGTAAGTTGGATTCTCTTGTGGGAAGTCTTCAATGGATTGCTTGGCTCCCAAGCAAGATGGAATGAGAGATTTTAAAGCATCCTTGGACATGCTAAATGGGAAGATGTCTTCATGAAATGAAACATCCCTTGAAACATGAAACATTGAGTTGGAAATGTTCATCACAAGGTATCCTTTTTGTGAAGTTGAATACCCCATAAGGATGCATGGTTCAGCCCTTGGACTAAACTTGTCATGGTTGTTCAATTTGGTTGCAAAGCATAAGCAACCTATGGTTCTCAAATGAAGAAGAGAAGGTGCTTTCCCATATAGCACTTCCATAGGTGATTTGAACTTCAAGATGGAGGTGGGTAGCCTGTTGAGCAAGTAACAAGCATTGAGTATGCAATATCCCCAATGTCTCAATGGCATAGAAGCTTGAAACCTTATGGCTCTAGCAATGTTGAGGATGTCCCTATGTTTGCGTTCAACCCTGCCATTTTGTTGTGGTGTATGCACACAACTTGTTTGATGAAGAATCCCAAATTGAAGAAGTAAATCTTTGCAAAATGAGTTGATGAACTCAGTTCCATTGTCACTTCTCAAAGTCTTGACCATTGTACCAAATTGAGTCTTGACCATGATCAAGAAATTCTTGATGTGCAAGAAGGTGTCACTCTTGTGTCTCATCAAACAGACCCAAGTTGCTCTTGAATGATCATCAACAATGGTCAAGAAATATTGATTGTTCTTGAAGGTAGGCACCTTGTATGGTCCCCATAGATCCATGTGAATCAAATCAAAAGGCTTTGAAGCAATTGAATCACTGATTGGAAATGAAAATCTAGATTGCTTTGCAAGAGGACAAATAGTGCATTGTTTGATACAACCATAGGTCTTATTCAAGCCTAAAACATCCAAATGGTTCAAATATTGTTCTGAGACATGACCCAAACGCCTATGCCATCTCAATACTTCATCCTTATTCCCCAAGCAAGTAGCTGCTATCTTCCTTGGGCTTGAAGGCACCACATCCTTCAAGGTGTACAATCCTTTATTCCATTGCCCAATCACCATGGACTTGCCACTCTGGCCCTGAAGCAACACATGATCACAAGTAAAGATCACTTTGCAATTTAACTGGCTAGGCAACCTAGAGACTGAGATCAAATTGAACTTGAAATCAGGGACCAAAAGGATGTTAGTCAATGTGAATCCACTTGAGAAAGAGCAAGAACCAATATGGGTCACTTTGCACTTGTGACCATTTGGCAAGTGCACATATTGGTGATCAGAGTCACTCTTCTTCAAATCATGTAGCCATTCAATTTGATGAGTGATATGGTTAGTTGCACCTGAGTCAACTATCCAAACCATAGGATCACTAGATATACCTGCCATGTTGACATGAGCTTGATCCACATCTTCAAAGGATAGAGGTGTATGATCAAAATGATCATCATGGGCAGCAACATGTAGAATCCTTTTGTCAGCTGTGCCATGGAAGATTCTCTTGTCTTTGGCTGCCACATGCTCAATTGAACTTGAGGTTCCACCATCTTCAACAATGTTTGCTGAGTTCCAATTCCTCTTAGGAGCATTTGGATTGTTTTGATGGATTGGATGATCATATGGGTAGCCATGCTTGGTGTAGCAAACATCCTCATGATGACCCTTCTTACCACAATAGGTGCAAGTAGGAAGTGGTTTCCCATTTGAAGCATTGAAATTGCCTCTGCCTCTTCCAATGCCATTGCCTCTTCCAAAGCCTCTACCCCTTGCATATCCTCTTCCATTGCCTCTACCTCCTCCATAAGATGGAATCTTCCCAGTGAATAAGGCTGTTGCCTCACCCACATCACCAATGGAACCAGAAATAGTCCTTTGACTCTCTTCTTGTACTAACACAGAGAAGGCAATGCTAAGTGTAGGAAGGGGTTGCCTCATAAGCAAGTTGCTCCTAATGTGTCCATAGGAATCATTTAGTCCCAAGAGGAAAGCCATCAGCTTCTGTTTCTCTTTGTGCTCATTGACAATGGCAATGTCCCCAGCACATTGGAGAACCAAATCATCAATGGAAGCAAGAGCATCCCATAGTTGCTTCATCTTGGCAAAGTATTCAGTGATGGAGAGCACACCTTGAGATGTTTGGTAAATCTCTCTTGTCAATTGAAATATTTGAGTGCCATCCACTTTGTCAAACATCTCCTTTAAGTCATTCCAAATGGAAGAGGCTGTAGGATTGTAGATCAATCCATTGACCAAGTCCTTGGCCACAATGTTCCTTAACCATGCCTTGCCAATTGCATTTGCCCTATCCCATCTCACTCTATCATTTACACCAACATCCAATCTTGTGAATGTGCCATCTATAAAACCAAGCTTATTCTTCACCAATAAGCCTTCTCTGATTGATGTGCTCCAAACATGATAGTTGGATGTTCCTTGAAGCTGAAAAGGGATGAGCATATGGCCAGTGGTGTCTGAGGGGTGAATGTATAGGGGATCATCAACATTGGTTTCCTGAGCCATCTTGCAAGCAAATTAACACAAGGAGCTTGAAGATTCAGAGTAAAGGGAATTCAGAAGCAAGTGACTCCAATGAAAACGCACACAAACTATGCACTAGCAACAAAACTAGCACACCAAGTTTGTTGAGAATAAGACAAAATTCCAGCTCACTCTTCAGTACAATTTGTACAATCCGCAACAAATTACTCCAATGTCAATGTTCACAAATCACTAGGGATGGATTAGGATCAAATCTCCATTGAAGAAAGCTCTGAAATCTTCAAGAAATGGAGTGAAAACTCGAAGAACACACAATGACTCCTCAGCCGAGCAAAGTGTATGCAAACGTTGTAACGTGGGAAAATCACAACTTCCAAGTGGTATGCGCAGCTTGAACAAGCTCAAAATTCATATCCAAATCCAGGGAAACAAAGCAAATCCCAGATTATAACAAGAACAATCACGCAATCAACTCAACAAGGCTGAAATCAACAAGAACTAAGCAAACTAGGACTAAGACATGTTGGCTATCCTTAGTCTATGCTCAGCTTTGTGTAGTGTTGTGATTTCTTGAATTTTTACTTACTTGACATCCATTCTTGCACAAGAAATGGAAATTTCAAGTTGAGATGAAGATCCACGAAGCTTATCTTGTATGGTTATGCAAGAACAAGGTGAACTTTGAAGGCTAATGTTGAAGAAATTTGATCTTCTTCAACTAGATGTGTACGCCGCCATTAGGGATGGCTCTTGTTGGATCACGGGCGAAGCTCCGTTACGTCCTTGACGGAAAGCTTGGACTCCTGAGCTCCGCGTAATCCTGCAAAAGGGGATGACCTGGGTGGTGACCCAGAATCCCTCTCCGATGCTTAAATGAGTATACAATCAATGGGGTGGCAGCAGTATTCTAAGTGCGTATTAGAGAGCATCAGATGATGGTTTTCTGAGGTAACTTCCTCCTTTATATAGGAGGGGAAGTTACTCAGTTACCTGTGACCGTGATTGGCCGTTTTGCCCATGGTTCCGTGTATCTCGCCACGATTCCGCGTATCTCGGTTGGGATTCCGTATATCTCGCCCCACGCTTCGCGTATCTTGCCCATACTTCCGCGTATCTCGAGCACGCCCTGCGTATCTCGGGGGACTTATCTATATCTTTAACCATCTCCCACTACTCTATCTAGTAGGCGGGTTTCTCGGTCTTTATCCTCTGATCACAAGTCTCGACTCCTGTCGGGGACTCCAGAGTTGTCTCGTTCTAGATCACCACCCAGGACCTTCAGTCTCTACGGGACAGGTCCAGCCTCTGCGGGGCTATAATATCGGGGCCTTTACTAAGGCGTATCGGGGCCTACTCAGAGGCTTCTTGTCGGGAGCATCTAGCTCATGTGTCGGGGCCGCTATCGTCGGAACCCTCCATACTGGGCCTCTGGGCCTTTCAGGCTTTTCACGAGGCCCACTGGACCTGTTCGCCGTCCATTGGCTGTTAACGGGGCTAACGATTACATCGGAACCCATCATTTGCCCCCAAGACATGGGGTACTTTTAGTTCGCCGTGTCTTTCAGTTCTGATCCTCTGATCTTGCTGTCGGAGGCTTTTGTCTTCACACCTCCCAATACCGCCGTCGAGGGCTTTTATCTTTACATTTCTTGATACCTCTGTCGGAGGCTTTTGCCTTGCACACAATTGCTATATGACAAAGTTTCTCACTCATGATTACCTTGGGCCTACCAGACCCCCATGGACAGTTGTCAAATCCGAGGAGACTCCTCGGTTACTGTAGCATTAAATGCCTGGGGATAGGGAAACGACGTTTAAACCGGCGTGACTGTTGCTTTCTGAAAAAGGCAGCTGTGACGTCACTCACGTCCCTTCCGTACCTATAATCTCTAGGATTAAGATCGTGTCGTTTCCTCTTCAACGGTGCAGATCAAGCCCATCCAGCTGTCTCTTCCGTACCGTATCCATGATTTCAACGATTATGATCGAATCGCTTCATCTTCAACGGTCAAGATTAAGTCCCTCCAGTTGTCTTTTTGCTTATAAAAGCTAAAACCCTGGCATTATTCACTTCTTCTGCACTCTCTCGATTTCCGCTGTTCTTGCATTCGAAGCTTCTCCTCCAAGTTCTTCCTGCTGCTCCAGTGATCTCAGGCATTCAGCTCTTCCGGTCTTCCTTCATCTTTCCTCACCGATCACCAATCATGTCTGGTAAGGGCTTCTTTCTATGTTTTCATGATTTACTTGATGTTTGTTCTCCTTTTCTCAAATCTTCTTGTTTGTAACCATTTTAGACGAAGCTAGTTCTGAGGCTAGGGCTCCTTTCACTTTTGAATTTGCTGTCAATGAGATTTCTGAGGCTTCATATGAGGTTGCCCTTAGAGAGGGGTGTATTACCTCGGATTGGGAACCTCGTTTCCCGTATGAGTCTCAGCCTGCCGTCAGAAGGAAGTACGTCGTTACGCATCCTCGGGCAGGGGAGGTGTTCGTCTCCGCCGGACAAATAAGCGCGGGGATTCGGTTCCCCTTCTGCGGAAATTTGGTGGAGATGTGCAACTTCTACCAAACGCACCTTTGTACCTTCTCTCCACACGCCATCCGCGTGTGGAATGCCTTTCAACTCTTATGCCACCGTCAGCAGTGGACGTACAGTCTACTACTTTTCCGCACCTTCTACGGCATGAAATGCAACAAAGCTGGTGTCTGCTCCTTCTCCCCCCGACTCCCCAAGTGGACAAAGGAGCAACTTTCACGTTTCGGCTGGGATAGCGAAACTTGGAAGTTCCACAAAGATCAGGTGCTGATTCGCGATTCGGGGTCTGACAACAGCGGATGGAGGAAGTACTACTTCTTCGTCCAACACAGCTCTGTCCCGTGGCCTCAGCGGGAGGTCGTGGCGGACCCTGCCCCCAAGCTCCTAGACTACACTGAGGATGACCTCAACACCCTCCAAATGGTTCAGCTCTACCGTTGGGGAGACAACTTCATACCCCTCGACGCCAACAAGCTCCAGGAGAAGGACTTGATTATTATCGGAGTCCGACTCCTTGACTCTATTTCCAAAGATTTGGTCATCTGGGTAATACTTCTAACCATCTTGTCTTTTACTTTTGCAGCCAAGAAGGCTTCTCTGCTGACTCATCTCATTATTAAGCAGGGCGAGACTGATGCCGTCCAGAGTGGCTCCAAGCGGAAGCGAAAGTTGGTGAAGAAAGGCGCTTCCTCTTCCACTCCTCTGTCTACTGCTCCTCCCACCGAAGAGCAGGTCGGGGCCAAGAAGGCCAGGAGGGGGGAGATAGATCGGGCCTTCGGGGCCACTACCGTCGAGGAAGGTAAGCGCATTCGTCGTGCAATTAAAAGATATAAGAAATTAGTTCCCAAGGAGTTTATCCCCGCTGATCGGGAGTCGCGGGTTCGGGAAATTAAATATATCCTTCAAGGAGAAGTCCCCCGCGTTCTCAAAGCGGGATATTACAACTTCTTTGGGAAAGACCAGCATGTCGAACGTCAAATTCTCTGGTGTCCTGGCGGAATTCTTCCTGACTATGTTCGTCCTGCCACCAGGTCCATCGGAGACTAATGCTCCGACGGAGGCTGTCACTCCAGCGGAGACTGCGACTCCGCAAGAACTGATGCTGGAGGATGCCCCAACGGATGCCCAGTTCCGTCGGGTGACTGAATTGGAGGCCTCTCCTTCCGTCGAAGAGCCTGACGAGGGGGGCCTGCTTCCCCGCGGAAGGTCGGGGCCAAGGAACATGAGGCCCGCCGTGAGGGACGTGTCCCGAAGTCCTCCTCCTGCTTTTCGCACTCCTACTCCCGAGCCTCTTCCGACCGAGGTAGCTCCTCCCACCGATGATGCCGAGGTTATCCCTCGTCTTCCGATGGATGATGTTTACAAGATTTACACCCCCGACCAGGCGACGGTTCCCTGGAGTCCGATTGAATCCCTCCAAGGGTTTTCAATTCGACGGGATAATCTTCAGCCTGACTTGGCCCTGCATCTGCTGGCAGGGTCAATTCCTCCCTCTTTGAGACATCCGCTTTGCTTGACGCGGGAGGACATCGAAGAGGAGTTCCGCTCCATGGCCGTCCGTCGGATGGAGGTAATACTTTACCTTTGTTTGTTATCTTTTCGACCATCGAATTCTAATCTCTTTTCCCTTCGCCTTAGGAAACTGCGGACCAGCAGCGTTGTTTCACCATCGCCTTAGCTCTGAAGAGTGCTTTGGAGGAGGCTGAAGCTAAGTCGGACCCTGATGCGTTAGCCAAGCTTCAGGTGGAGCTCGACGAGGCGGTGGCGGCCAAGAACAAGATGGCCAAGGAGAAGGGTCTCCTCGACGACATGGCTTCGGACCTGCTTAAGAAGGTTCAAGATCATGAGGCTGTCCTGCGTCGGGAGCGGAAGATGGTCCAGGTGGAGCAGCAGCGGAATGAGGCGGAGAAGAAGCAGCTCATTCACGAGAAGGGCGTCTTCGCAGATCTTCTCGCAGAGGCCAAGGCGGGGTTTGAGGCCGAGAGGGCTGAGTTCTCTGCGAAGCTGTCTGAGGCCAAGGCTCAAGGCCTCGAGGAGGGCCGCCTGCAGGGCCGCGCGGGGTATCGGAATTCTGAAGAATTCAAGGTGGCTGCTGTAGAGTTCTGCAAGTCCGAGATGGAGGATGTTTTATACAACGCCGTCGAAGAGCTCTATACAGCCTACCCGGATTCCATCGACTTCACGAAGTCCGAGACTCTCGCCCCCGTCGCGGAGAAGTACTTCAACCTCCCCGCGGAGAGTGAAGAGGCCGCTACCGTGGACCCGACTCTGCCAGCTGCGGAGCCTTCTGCCCAGGCTCCTCCGAACCTTGCTCCCTCCGATGCTGCTGAGGATCCATCTTCCAACAAGGACCAAGTCTAATGTTACATCTTTTTAGTCCTTGTAGTCTTTCTCCTTCGTTTTTGTATCCGAACTCCTAGGCCTTTGAGCCTTTATATAAGGGATTTCTGTCATCTGTTTTGGTCTCGATAATCGTTTGCGCTTATCTAAAGCGGCTTTAAATTCGTTACTCAGAACGTTCCGATGCACCATTTGAGATGACTCCATACGTCCTTCCGACGCTTTACTCGGGACTTCACCACTTAAGGTTTCAAATAGAATCGGGACTTTACCACTTAAGGCTTCTCGTCCTATCGAAACTTCACCACTTACGGTTTCTCGTCTAATCGGGACTTCACCACTTAAGGCTTCTCGTCCAATCGGGACTTCACCCCTTAAGGTTTCTCGTCCAATCGGGACTTCACCACTTAAGGTTTCTCATCCCTGGCTTGCAAGGCCATTTTTCACACCTTTCAAGATGGTTTTTCACACCCCTTGGGGCTTTTACCGCGCCAAATCAGACGACTTTAATCGTACCCTTTAAGGGCTTTTTTCGTACCTGTTAAGGCTTTTGGCCGCATCATATAGACGACTTACGCGGACCTGTTAAGGCTTTTTCATACCCGTTAAGGCTTTTGGCCGCATCATATAGACGACTTACGCGGACCCATCAGGGCCTTTTCGTACCTAGGCTTTTGGTTGCATCATAAAGACGACTTACTTGTACCCCGTAGGGCTTTTGTCCGTACCTGTTAAGGCTTTTTGGCCGCATCATATAGACGACTTACGCATACCTCGTAAGGCTTTTTATCGTACCTCGGAAGGCTTTTCGTCGCGCCCTTCAGGACGTCTTACTAACAATTAGAATAAATCTAAAATAATTTGATCGGAAGCAACTTCTTTTATTGATAATTCAAAGCTTTGCTTACATCAGATTGATAGATAACTTGCGCCATTCGCGGCGACCTAATATCAAACATGATACTTCTTCAAGTGTTCGCCACTGAAGGAATGCTTCAACATTTTGCCCTCAAGGTCCTCTAGTTTGTATGCATTGGGTGCTGGCATCCCTACGATCTTGTAAGGTCCCTCCCATTTCGGTGATAACTTGTTGATCCGATCTTGATGAACGAACTCGTTCCTCCGCCAGACAAGTTCTCCCACGAAGAATTGTCGGGACTTGACACGCCGATTGTAATATCGGGCTGTTGCCAAACGCATCCGAGCTTGGACTTCATCAGCCTTCCATCTCTTTTCCTCGAGTAAGTCTAAGTCTAGACGTCTCATTTCCTCGTTTGTCAGAGGCTCGTAGTATTTTGCGCGAAGGGGCCGCCACCGCTATCTCCACGGGAGCAACCGCCTCCGTGCCATAGACCAGGCCAAACGAAGTTTCCCCCGTTGATTGCTTGGGTTTTGTTCTAACAGCCCACAGCACGTTCTCGAGCTCATCCAGCCAATGGCCCTGCAAGGCGTAGACTCTCTTCTTCAAGCCATCCATCACGATCTTGTTGGCTGATTCTACTTGCCCATTGGTCTGAGCATGGCGGACCGAAGCGGTCCGATGTTCGATGTTCAACTCCTCCAGGTACTCCTTCAATTGAGCCCCATTGAACGGAGGGCCGTTGTCGCTGATCAACACTCGAGGGACCCCATACCGGGATATGATCTGAGTTTGAAGGAACTTGAGGATCTGCTGCCCCGTCGTCTTGGCCAATGCCTTAGCTTCTATCCACTTCGAGAAGTAATCGATGGCCACGAGCAAGTACTTGCACTGACCTTTCGCTTGGGGAAGAGGTCCCACCAAGTCAATCCCCCATTGCGCGAAAGGCCATGCACTCCTGATAGGCATTAAGTCCGCGGCGGGAGCCACGATATTTGGAGCGTACCTCTGGCATGCATCACAGGACCGGACCATTGCTGTCGCATCCTTGTTCATCGAAGGCCAATAATAGCCCAAGTTCAACGCCTTCCTCACGATAGCTCGGGCCCCTTCATGACAGGCCGCGACCCCTTCGTGTAGCTCTCTCAGGATCCAATTCGTGTCGGGCTCCGCCACGCATTTCAGAAAAGGCTTCACATGCCCCTTCTTGTATAATTGGTTGTCCACCATCGCGTAGTCGTTCGCGATTCGACGCAGCCTGACAGCTGCCACATCATCGTCGGGGAGTGCCCCCGTAGTCAGATAGGTTACCATCGGGGTCATCCAAGTAGGCTTCTCTTCTTCCTCCGATCCTGTCTCAATAGCGCAGATCTCCGCCGGATCAATGTTTGAGATAATCACCTTCTCTAGAAAATGCACCTTTCGATTCTCTTCGGGGGCCACTCCCAGAGCGAATTTGCTTAAGGCATCTGCTTCCGCGTTTTCTTCCCTCGGGATCACCTCGATATCGAAGCTTTTGAAACCTCCCTTCAAAGTCTGCACCTCGTGCAAATACTTCTTCATTGTCAGGCTCCTGGCTTCATAGTTCCCCTGGACTTGATTTACGATCAAGCTGGCATCACACTTCACCTTTAGATGATCGACTCCCGTACCCTTGGCGATATTGAGGCCTGTGATAAGAGCCTCGTAGTCCGCTTCATTGTTGGTGGCTTTGAACGTCAACGCCAAGGCATATCGTAGGGGCTCGCCTCCACCGGGCGGTATCAATACGAATCCTGCCCCCGAGCCTTCTACACTCGATGAACCATCAGTGTACATCTCCCAGGTGTTCTCCTCATTTGGCTGTTCTGTTATCGGGGCATGTTCTGCTATCGGGGCCTCTTCCATGGTTGCCCCCTCTGCGGGACCCGTTACTTCCAGATCGGGTGCCGTAGACTCAGCTATAAAATCCGCCAATGCCTGGCCCTTGATAGCAACTCTTGGAGCGAAATGAATACGGAACTCCGTAAGCTCGATGGCCCATTTTACCAATCTCCCCGACGCCTCCGGTCGGTTCAAAAAGTGTTTCAGGGCTGATTAGTCAATACTGTGACTTCATGGGCATGGAAGTAAGGTCGTAGCTTTCGAGCGGCAATAATCAACGCAAAGAGATACTTCTCAATAGCGGGATAATTTATTTCAGACTTGGCAAACGCCTTGCTTACATAATAGACAGGCACTTGGTTTCCCTTAACAATTTTGATCAAAACAGAACTAACAGCCACATCAGAAACAGCCAAATAGAGATAGAGCGGCTCGCCTGGAACCGGTTTCGCCAACGGCGGAAAGGTACGGAGGTGCTGCAACGCCTCCTCGCATTTATCGGACCATTCGAAATTCTTGTGGGCCCTCAGCACATCAAAAAACGGCATGGCTCGGTCACTTGCCTTGGACAGAAATCGATTCATCGCGGCCAGCCGGCCATTCAGCACCTGAACCTCCCGATGAGTCTTCGGAGATTGCATCTCCTCGATTGCTCGCAGCTTCTCCGGATTCACCTCGATTCCTCTCTGGCTCACCATGAACCCTAGGAACTTGCCCGAGTTTACTCCAAAAGCACATTTGTCCGGATTCAACCGAACCTGATGGAACTTCATCCGCTCAAACGCCGCCGCCAAGTTCTGGACATGGTCTCCTGCCTGCCGGGACTTCACCAGCATGTCATCCACATATGCCTCCATGGTTTTCCCCAGCATGTCTCCGAACAACTTGTTCACCATCCGCTGGTAAGTTGCTCCGGCATTGATTAATCCGAAGGGCATCACGTCGTAATGGTAGACGTCACTGTCAGCGTAAAAAGCTGTGTGGGGAGCATCCTCCTTCGCCATCTTGATCTGGTTGTACCCGGAGTAGGCATCCATAAAGCTCAGCAGCTCATGTCCCGATGTGGCATCCACCAATTGGTCAATCCTCGGGAGCGGGTAGCAATCCTTCGGGCAGGCCTTGTTCAAGTCGCGGAAATCGACACACATCCGCCAATTCCCATTACTCTTTCGCACTAGGACTGGGTTAGCAACCCAAGTCTGGAATCGGAGCTCTTTGATAAATCCAGCGTCGAGCAGTCTACCCACCTCTTGCTGGATCGCGATCCTCTTGTCCGCGCCCATCGGACGCCTTCTCTGCGCGATAGGCTTGATCGCGGGATCTATCTTAAGTTCGTGCACTATCACGTCGGGGCTGATTCCTGGCATATCACTCGGGGACCAGGCAAATAGCTCCTTAAACTCTTTCAGGAGCTCGATCAACTCTCGGGCTCTTTCCTCCGACAAAGCAGACCCGATCTTCACCTTCCTCTGAGGCCCATCGATCTCAACCTCCTTCAAATCCTCCATGGGGGCGGGACGCCCATACTCCTCTCGAGGATCGGCATCAGTCTGAAGGACGGTCATGGCTTCCCTCCTTCTCCTTCGGGTAGCGTTAACATAGCATTTCGCGATTCCACCTGGTCACCCTTGACCTCTCCGACTCCGTTGTCAGTCGGGAACTTCATCTTCTGGTGGACCGTCGAGGCGACTGCCATGAGAGGGTTGATAGTGGTCCTCCCGATAATAGCGTTGTATGCCCCCGCAGACTCCACTACGACGAAATCTACGTTTCGCTTCTCCATCTTCCAACCACTACCAAACTCCACCGGTAAGGTAATCATTCCCAACGGGTAAGAAGTGGAACCAGAGAATCCCACCATCGGGAAGTCCACCTGTGTCAGGTCCTTTTTCGTCTTTCCCATGGCTTCCAGAGCGTCCATGAAAAGGATGTCGGAGGAACTCCCTCCATCTATCAGGATCCGCTTCATCTCGAATCCATCCACGTCCAGGGTCACGACCAAGGCATCGTCGTGAGGGCTCTCCACGCCTACTAGATCTTCCGCCGAGAAAGAGATCACCATTTCCTCCTTCAGGGTCCACGACCGGGACCTTTTGCCTAGCACCACCGCCGCAGAGATGCGGGAAGCGTAGTTCTCCCGAGAAGCAGAGGTATCACCTCCCGCCGCCATTCCTCCGTGGATGACGTTGATAGTTCCCCGCCTCTCCTTACGGGCACCTGAACCTGAAGCTTCTGGCTCAACCTTCTTCTTCTTCGGGGATCGGTCGCGGGACTTGGAACGGGATCGTGACCGACTTCTGGAATGAGATCGGCACCGTCCCCTTCCGACAAACTCTTTTAGCTTCCCCTTCTGGATCAACTTCTCAATTTCTTTCTTCAGCTCCCGACAGTTTTCGGTGTCGTGACCATTGGCTCGATGGTAGCGACAGTAACGGTCAGGGCGGCCTCCTAGGAATTCGCCTTCTTTTCTCGGAGGGTATCGGGCGAGACCCTGTCGGTCCATCACAGCTAACACAGAAGTCATCGAGCTATTGATGGGAACAGCCCGACCTTCTCGATTGTCCTTCCTCGGGGGACGCTTGTCTTCTCTTTTCTCGGGGCGACCGCGGTTTCTACTCCCCTCCGATTTGTCGCTTTTCTTGCGATCATCTGACAACTTAGACGATGGCTTTCCTCTTCCCGACTTCGGAGGATCAAGCTCCCCGGCAGCAATCTTCGACTCTTGGACGTCGATCTGCTGTTTTACCCTCGCTTGCAGGGCCTCCATACTCCACACAGCCTTCGCGGCTACGCTGTGCATCAGGTCGGAACCGTACGGAGCGCTCAGGTTCCGCAGGAAAGTACGGATGGTCTCACCCTCCGATATTTCTTCATCGATCTCCGCGGCACTCGCAGTGAACCGTTGGTAGTAGTATGCCAACGATTCGTCGGGTCTCTGCACCACCTGGGTCAAGGACCTCACACTCTTGAGGAGGCGCCTACGGCCCTGATATTGCTTGATAAACCGATCGTGCATGTCCGCCCAGCACGTGATGCATCCTGGCGGGAGGCTAAAAAACCAGGTCATGGCCCTTTCTCCCAGGGTGATCGGGAACAGCGAGCATATGAGATCGTCGTTCGAAGTCCTACCCATGCAGGCCTGGACATGTCTCTGAACATGGCAAACTGGGTCCCCTCACCATCGTACTCCTTGATGGTTGGAATACCTAGCCCGGGCGGGGCAACGGTATCTATCAGCCGCGGAACAAAAGGATGACTGGACCGATCCCTTAGCTCCGATGTCATCTGCTTTTGATCACCCATGCAGATGCTGACGATTTTCACCACCTGATCGGGGGTGATGGGGCCATTCAGGGGAATGGTCTTGTTTTGCACTGGTCCTGGGCCGTCGACCACGAACTTCTCCAGGTGCACTGGTTCTTTACCCTTGCTCCTGGGCGGAACCTCTTGAACCTCCTGTTCTTCTGGGACCACCCTCGGAGGGGGTGGAGGTAACTCTTCTCGCGGAGGCAACTCCTCTGTCCTCCTGGCAGCTTCTCTCTTGTCCAGCAAGGCCTCCATGGCAGCCAAGAACATGGGCATAGCATCTGCTACTGCCTTGGCTAACTCCGAGTTCGAAGACGACCCTTCTTCCCTTCGCGGGACTCCTTCTCCTCTGCGCCCCACCGGGCACGGGGGAGCCTCGTCCTCCTCCCTTCGCGGGATATCTTGCCTGTCTCGGACTGAGACCTCATAACCGTCACCCTGCCCCCCTGTCTGGGAAGAACGGTTCTCACCTTGTTCAGCAACACGTTCTGGCAACGGGGAATTCACAGTTCCTGCGGGACGAGAACTGCCAGCCTGAACCTGCTTCTTCTTACCACCACCGGCCATTGATCTGGTAGAAACTATCTTGACTTTTTGTTTGTTCCCACAGACGGCGCCAATGTTGGATCACGGGCGAAGCTCCGTTACGTCCTTGACGGAAAGCTTGGACTCCTGAGCTCCGCGTAATCCTGCAAAAAGGGATGACCTGGGTGGTGACCCAGAATCCCTCTCCGATGCTTAAATGATTATACAATCAATGGGGTGGCAGCAGTATTCTAAGTGCGTATTAGAGAGCATCAGATGATGGTTTTCTGAGGTAAATCCCTCCTTTATATAGGAGGGGAAGTTACTCAGTTACCTGTGACCGTGATTGGCCGTTTTGCCCATGATTCCGTGTATCTCGCCACGATTCCGTGTATCTCGGTTGGGATTCCGTATATCTCGCCCCACGCTCCGCGTATCTTGCCCATACTTCCGCGTATCTCGGGCACGCCCTGCGTATCTCGGGGGACTTATCTATATCTTTAACCATCTCCCACTACTCTATCTAGTAGGCGGGTTTCTCGGTCTTTATCCTCTGATCACAAGTCTCGACTCCTGTCGGGGACTCCAGAGTTGTCTCGTTCTAGATCACCACCCAGGACCTTCAGTCTCTACGGGACAGGTCCAGCCTCTGCGGGGCTATAATATCGGGGCCTTTACTAAGGCGTATCGGGGCCTACTCAGAGGCTTCTTGTCGGGAGCATCTAGCTCATGTGTCGGGGCCGCTATCGTCGGAACCCTCCATACTGGGCCTTTGGGCCTTTCAGGCTTTTCACGAGGCCCACTGGACCTGTTCGCCGTCCATTGGCTGTTAACGGGGCTAAAGATTACATCGGAACACATCATTATTTAATGCTACAGTAACCGAGGAGTCTCCTCGGATTTGATAACTGTCCATGGGGGTCTGGTAGGCCCAAGGTAATCATGAGTGAGAAACTTTGTCATATAGCAATTGTGTGCAAGGCAAAAGCCTCCGACAGAGGTATCAAGAAATGTAAAGATAAAAGCCCCCGACGGCGGTATCGGGAGGTGTGAAGACAAAAGCCTCCGACAGCAAGATCAGAGGATCAGAACTGAAAGACACGGCGAACTAAAAGTACCCCATGTCTTGGGGGCAAATGATGGGTTCCTATGTAATCGTTAGCCCCGTTAACAGCCAATGGACGGCGAACAGGTCCAGTGGGCCTCGTGAAAAGCCTGAAAGGCCCAGAGGCCCAGTATGGAGGGTTCCGACGATAGCGGCCCCGACACATGAGCTAGATGCTCCCGACAAGAAGCCTCTGAGTAGGCCCCGATACGCCTTAGTAAAGGCCCCGATATTATAGCCCCGCAGAGGCTGGACCTGTCCCGTAGAGACTGAAGGTCCTGGGTGGTGATCTAGAACGAGACAACTCTGGAGTCCCCGACAGGAGTCGAGACTTGTGATCAGAGGATAAAGACCGAGAAACCCGCCTACTAGATAGAGTAGTGGGAGACGGTTAAAGATATAGATAAGTCCCCCGAGATACGCAGGGCGTGCCCGAGATACGCGGAAGTATGGGCAAGATACGCGGAGCGTGGGGCGAGATATACGGAATCCCAACCGAGATACGCGGAATCGTGGCAAGATACACGGAATCATGGGCAAAACGGCCAATCACGGTCACAGGTAACTGAGTAACTTCCCCTCCTATATAAAGGAGGAAGTTACCTCAGAAAACCATCATCTGATGCTCTCTAATACGCACTTAGAATACTGCTGCCACCCCATTGATTGTATACTCATTTAAGCATCGGAGAGGGATTCTGGGTACCACCCAGGTCATCCCCTTTTGCAGGATTACGCGGAGCTCAGGAGTCCAAGCTTTCCGTCAAGGACGTAACGGAGCTGCGCCCGTGATCCAACAGCTCTGATACCATATAAGCTTGAATCATACTTCATTCATGATTAGGGATTACAAGCAAGGTGATACAATATATATACTAAGTGAAACTAGGCTCACCAACTAAGACTATACAAAGAGTTGTGAACTAGGTGCATAGTGTTTGCATAGCATAACCGGGTGCATACATAGTGGCAGGGTGTATGCATAGTAAAACTAAGTGTATGCATAGTGTATTGAACATAGTCTTCATATACACTTCTATACGGCCGATCTATGTGTGGTGGGAGGCCCAATTTTGGGCCTCCCATGTCACATGGGAATTGGGTCTGGCCCAATTAGCTCTAATGTGACATTTACCTAATTATCTTAGGTAACCACATATATTAACGGGCTACCAATTACGGCACCACGTCACCATATGCTAACAGCTCCCACTCGCCGGAATGGGAGGGTGCCTGTTAATGTATTGTCATCCAATAGCATCAATATTTCAGTCTTCATTTGTTGTCTCCGTCTCCGAATAGTTCATACGAGGTTTGTCGTGCAACCGGCGGATACGACGGGCATTGTGCTACTCATCTGTTAGGAGTATTGTAGCGCCTGTAGAACGTTGATAACCTATCGTAAATAAATCCTGTCAAAAATGAAATATTTACCGCACTGTATCCTTGGTCAACTGATAATTCTCCAATTGCCCGGTTTTCCACATAGGAATACTTCTCCAGGGCATCCGTACAAGTGTTCACAACCTTCAACTAATATCCGGTTGGTGGCCACCTAGTGAACGCAAGAGTCGGTGAATTATAGATGAACATGACCATCCCCATAGCTCATACCCTTAGTCTTACTCAACCGGTTTCCAAGACGTGGTCACTTGGCCATTTTCTTTGGCTCTACGCTCGTACGCCGGGAAGCGAACATTGAGCCAGACTTTAGGTATAAGTTCTGAGTCCGAGAGGATACTTTGGATGCCTCTTCATAAGACACCCGGGATCAATCACACGCTAAAGGTGAAGAAGTATGTGCCCTTTGAATCACAAGGATTCTAGCTAGCACAACCGAGCATGACCCCGTGGTCGAACATGGCATGCGCAGTATGAAGCACGCGTCGATAGCACACCTGGACAAGCCAGGGGTGGGATATGTCAATCATGCTATCGCAGAGTCTTTCATCTGGCCCTGAATGTGATTTTGATGATGGACGGAGTCCAACACGGCGATTCACAAAATGAAGATTAAGTCATGCTATAAGCGTGACCAAGTTATCATTTCGTTTAACCAGGTTTATCCCCCTGGTTCTTAGCCAATCTTGTTGTGGTAGAGGTTTCCCTCTCCTAAAAGATGACCGTGCCTGTGTGACGAGGCAAGGTTCACATTCGACATAATTTTGGTGGAAGAATTTTACCTCTTCCTACGACTTAGTTTATAGACCGTAAAATCCGGTGTTATTTATCATTATGACGTCGATGGATCAAATACTCAAATTGCAATTCTTTTATTCAATCGAAATATTATTTAAAGTGTCAAAATGTCATCACTTATACAAGCCACTTGTCAAGCCCTACGTAATCCAAGCAGTTTTACGTGCTTTTCGAAAATCTCTCTACGCAATGGCTTAGTCAAAGGGTCTGCGACCATATTGTCTGTGGAAAAGTATTCTAAATCGGTTATATTGTCTTCCAGAACATATTTAGCATAATTGTATTTTACATCAATGTGTTAGGTCCTACTACGGTACTTTGGATTCTTAACTGCTGCAATGGCCGCCTGACTGTCAGAGAATACCTTTACAGGTCTGCTCTTTTTGTCAGTGCCAATCAATGCAGTAAGAAACCTTTTCAGCCAGCTGCTTCTTGTGCATTTTTGGAAAGGGCAACGGATTTCGATTCCATAGTGGAAAGCGCGACACATGATTGCTTCTTGTTTACCCATGATATGGCAGCATTAGCAAGGAGGAAAACTCCCCCTGTGGTCGACTTACGATCGTCCGGATCGCCACCGTGGTCGGCGTCACTATGACCAGTTAATTCGATTTGCCTGCCCTTATAGCACATAACATAGTTGGCAGTACCTTTCAGATACCTTATAATTCGTTTTACGGCCTTTAAATGTTGATTGTCAGGATCTGATTGAAATCTTGCTACTAGGCCCACAGCGTAATAGATGTCTGGCCGAGTACATAGCATGGCGTACATTAGAATTCCTACCATGTTGAGATACTCTGCATTCTTCATCTGTTCACGTTCTTGCTGGTTTTTCGGGCCATCACGCTTTGACAGCGGGCACCCGAACACAACCGGCGTATCCACGGGTTTGGCATCTAGCATTCTGAATCTCTTCAACACTTTGTTGATATAAGATTCTTGAGATAGACATAATGTCCGGGCGGCACGATCTCGGGCAATTTTAATGCCTAAGATGTACGTGGCCTCTCCCATGTCTTTCATCTCAAATGTTGATGCCAACCAGGACTTTGATTTATTCATGAAACTCACATCGTTCGCAGCAATGAGTATGTCATCTACGTATAAGGTTATGATGACATACTTAGACTCGGAGGTCTTGGTGTAAACGCATGGATCTTCGTGAAGATTCACAAATCCGTTTCCAACGATTTCCTCGTGGAATCTGCGATACCATTGCCGAGACGATTGTTTAAGACCGTAAATAGATCTTTGGAGTTTGCAAACTTTACGTTCTTTGCCAGGAGTGATAAAACCCTCTGGCTGCTCCAAATAGATATCTTCCTCTAGGTTTCCATGGAGGAATGCGGTCTTAACATCCATTTGATGCAGCTCTTGGATCAAGACACGCAACAAGGGCAAGGATGGCCCTAACAGTGGTGTAACCCACAGTTGGTGAGTATGTTACATCAAAGTCCACTCCGTGAATTTGGGTATATCCTTTCGCAATTATTCGAGTTTTACACCACTCGACCTTTTTCCATCCGTGGTGAATTCTAAAATTTCATTATCTAGCTCTACGGCTAGCGGATAAATCATCTGAAGACCAAAAACGAATTTGTTCTAATTTAGGCAATTTCATCCTCCATTGTTTTCCTCCATTTCTATTTTTAGGTCCTTCCGATACATTGGCGAACCGTCACTGGTTCGTGAACAAATGTCTTACTTGATGGGATACTTCTTAAAAGAAGTTCGTTGCATTAGACTAAGTCTAGGCCGATATTCTCATCATAAGTCTGATCGTTACTCCCACTCGGAATAATGCTTCTTCTCAGAGCATTACTCCCACTGGGAACAATGGCGGTGCTTGAACTTTGGTCTACAACTTTCTTAGAATAACCTTTTGGTCTCGGGATTTTACTTCCAAGATTCATTCCTTGATCACTAGGATCTGGAACCAAGTTGGTCGATTCCTCTCACTAGAAATAATGGGTAGTTGTGTCAGTTACTGGATTTTCATCCAACGGTTCAGCATTATGATTATCAGGTCCGACTTGATTCGCATTAACATTTACTGATGATTATTTGAGGGGGAGTGAGCCCTCCCACTGGATTTATTATGAAGACGTTTCCATCATCATTTACCATGTCATTCACTAATGCATTCACTAGTGCTATATCATTCTCCCACTCGAAGTAAGTGGGACCTGAGAATCTCTGTTATCCATTTTAATTCGATCAGGACTTTAGTTCGTTTCGTTTCGCAAAGTGTTGGAAATCCACCCTCAAGTGTTTCATGTTCGATCACGTTTACCATTAATCCAAGCTAATCTCAAACTTGTATTCTTTAAGAGTAGTCCGTACTCTTGAGAAATACCTGTTTAATGTGCAAATTAATGTTGTTTTATGATGATGTTTCACCCAAATCATTTCTTAGCTATTATGGTAACGCGTCAACCGATTTATTAGAACATAGGTTTTACATTAATGTGATTCAATTTATTTCATCCCGGAGGAACGTTTAATGTTGAATTCTAACATTTATGTAATTTTAGACTAAGTCATTTGAAGTGTTTAATTACATGATTGCTTTTAGCCAAACTTATCGTTTTAGGTTAGTAGTGGGAGAGTCGTTTTACGGACTGCTTCCTTTCGTTTATTAACTCGTCCAGAGATTTATCCATCTCATGGATTATGCATTAGTTGACATCCTACTTGATTGTAGTAGCCTTTTAAAGCATACATGTTGACCATAATAGTTATCAATGAGTTATATCCAAGGGATAAACGAAAAATAAGCATTCATTCATTAAAAAACTTCTTTATTAAATTTGTACTTCAAAACGATGTGTTCCATCTTTCGAGGCAAACGCGCGTACGGCGCATAAAACCAGTTTTATCCCGTGGTTTAAATCGTTTTGTTTTCAAATTTAACTTAATCGATTTTGAACATGTTTAATTATTACGCAAATAATCATTTTAAATGGAGTACTAACAAAAAAAGAAGAATTAAGTCGGTTCGCCTTTTAGAACTATGCGATCGATGAATTTATTCTGTGCAGTTTAACCTGACTGAGATTGTTGGATCACGGTTGGAACTCTGGGTACGTTCTTGACGGAAGTCTGAACTCCTTCGCTCCAAGTAATCCTGCAAGAAGGGGATAGACCGGGCGGTGACCCAGAATCCCTCTCCGATGCTTAAATGAGTATCTCGATGTAAACTGGCAAGTATCAGTATGTATGTATGAACGTAATGATCCTGAGGTAAATCCTTCCTTTATATAGGGGAGGGGTCACCTCAGTTACCTGTGAGATAACTGCCACGTTCCGTTAATCTCGGCCATGTAGCCCACGTTCCGTCTTTTCAGGCCACTTCCCCACTATGTTGATAGTGGGCGTGTTTCTCGGCCTCGTTCTCTGGTGGCAAGTCCCGACGGATGTCGGGGACTCCGGAGTTATCTCTTTTGGTCACCGCTCGGGGCCCCTCATCAATCGGACAGGGCCAGCATTCTTAGGGATTCAATATCGGAGCCTACTTAAAGGCATATCATCGGGGCCTACTTAAAGGCATATCATCGGGGCCTACTTAAAGGCATAGGATCGGGAGCGTTCAGCTCGTATGTCGGGACCGACCTTGTCGGGTCCCCTCGTATGTCGGGACCGACCTTGGGGCCCAGTGGGCCTTCTTCGCCGTTTAGTCGCCGTTAATGGGCCTGGCGGCTATATCGAAACCCATCATTTGCCCCCAAGGCACGAGGGACTTATAGTTCGTCGTGTCTTCCAACTCCGGACCTTTCGATATTCCGATGATAACCACCGAATCTGAAAAGATTTCTCGATTACTCCAGTATTAAATGCGATGGGTGATGAATCGACGGCTTGAGTGCCCGTGCCTGCTTTTCTGAAAAAGCGCTTTATAGCCGTTTTGTCCCTAGTGTTTCGACGATTCAAGTTGAGGCATTTCATCTTCAACGGTTCTGATCGCAACGTCTCTTTGCCTATCCTCTCTCCTATAAAACCTCAAATCTTGGCATTATTCAGTTCTTCTCTACTGTTTCATTCTCTGTGTTTTCAAAAGCTCAAGCTCTCCTTTCCCTTTTTGATCAACACTCCGGCGACCAGGACCTCTGACCATCAAGATCATCCTTTCTTCTCCGATTCGACATGTCTGGTAAGGTTTCCTCCTTCGATTCCGAAGAAACTTATTAGCGTAGTTTTTCCTTTTATCTCAATCAACTTACCCAGACTTTTGCGGAAATCATCTGTGCCTTTTCTTGCTCTGATCCTTTTCCAGACGGCGAATCAAGTTCCGGGGGGAGGAAACCCTTCAAGTTTGATTACGCTTGTAATGAGATTTCAGACACCGCCTATGATGCAGCTCTCCGGGAGGGGTGCATTACTTCCACCTGGGAGCCTCGCTTCCCTTTTCCTTAGCCTCGCGTCCCGGGTGACCATGTGGTTACTCGTCCCCGGGAAGGGGAGGTATTTGTCTCCACCGGGAAAATATCGGCAGGGATCCGATTCCCCTTCTGTGGGGACATAGTCGAGATGTGTACATATTACAAAACACATCCGACTACTTTCTCCCCTCATGCCATCCGCGTGTGGAATGCCTTCCGCGTCCTTTGCCTCCGCCGACAATGGCCCTATAGCCTCCGACTCTTCCGGACCTTCTACGGGCAGAAGTGCAATGATGCCGGGGTCTGCGCCTTCTACCCACGGATGCCTAAATGGAGCAAGGCGCAACTCTCTCGATACTGACTCGGGGCCCGACAACAGTGGCTGGAAGAGGAATTATTTCTTCATCCGCAACAGCTCCATTCCGTGGCCCCGATGGGAGGTCGAAGCGGACCCTGCCCCCGCTTTCCACACTTACTCCGAGGAGGATTTCCAGATTCTCCACTGCATCCAGCTTTATCGTTGGGGGGACTCTTTCGCTCCCCTCGACGCCAACTCCATCGGGGAGCGGGACCTGGTTCTGACCGGGATCCGACTCCTTGATACCGTCTCCGGGGGTCAACTCTTCGACGACCCTTCTAACCTCGTTCCTTGGGTAATATTCTAACTGTACTTTCGTTTTCATCCTTGCAGCTAAGAAGGTATCACTGCTGACCAATCTCATGCTTAAGCAGGCGGAGACTGATGCTGTCCCATGCCCCGCGAGGAAGAGGAAGTCTTCGAAGAGGGGGACCTCCTCATCGGCACCTCCGACTTCGGAGCAGATCAAGCGGGCTCGGGTGGAGAAGATGGATCAGATCTTCAACACCAAGACTCCCGAGGAAGGTAAACAGCTCCGCTTAGCAATTCGATTATACAGGAGGCGTATTCCCAAGGAGTTAATCCCCTCCGATAAGGGAGCCCGGATCGAAGGGATCAAACGCATCCTGCAAGGAGAAACTCCCCGCATTCTCAAAGCGGGTTACTACAATTATTACGGGAAGGACCAGTACCTCTCCCGTCGCGTCATCTGGTGTAAGGATCCTGATCAACTTCCTGATTTTCTTTCTAAAGCTTCTCGTCCTCCAGCTGCAGGTCGATCGGGAGCTGGAGCTTCGGCGGGGGAGCCTCACGGGTCGGGGAGCCCCTCCATTCTCTTCCTGCCTCCGGAGGGTCGGGGATTGAAGACGTCCCGACGGACGGCCAGTTCCGTCGGGTGATGGACCTGGATGTCTCTCATTCTTCCGAGGAGGCAAGCGAGGGTCAGCTCCTGGTTCGTCGTCGAGGGGCGAGGCAGATCCCGCTGGAACCGACTTTCGAAGGGCCGCCTCCATCTTCTCCGGCGCAGCAGCCTTCGCCGGTCTTGAGCCTGACTCCCGTGGGGCCGGCGGGTTCTCATGGCGGCTCGGAGGCCCGCACCTCCGATACTCAAGGGGTCGTTCACCCCCTCCCCTTGGACGGAAGCTTCTACCAACTTTACTCTCCCGTCCAGGCAGCGGCTCCTTGGACTCCGATCGAGTCGTTCCGGGGGGTCCCGCTGCGTCGGGATGATGTGTCCTCAGAACTGGGTCTGCACCTGCTAGCAGGCTCAGTTCCCCCTTCTATGAAGCTTCCGCTCTCCTTGGCCCCGGAGGACATCCACGGGGACATTCGGAATTTGGCCGTTCGTCGTGTGGAGGTAAGTCTTCCTGTTTTCACACTTAGTAAATAATGTAAAATATTGTCATGTACTAACCTCCCATCTTTTCTACAGGAAATGGCGGACCAGCACCGCTGCTTCGGGTACATCCTGGCCCTGGGGGAGGCCCAGAAGGAGGAGCGAGCCAAAGCAGCCCCTGAGGTCGTGGCCAAGCTCAAGGAGGATCTGGCTGCCTCCGAGTCGTCGAAGGGGAAGTTGGTTAAGGAGCAGGCCCTCCTTAACCAGAAGACTCGGGACCTCCTGAGGCAGGTCCACGATTTCGAGCGGCTGCTGAAGCAGGAGCGCCAAAGGCTTAGTGAGGAGCAGCAGGGGCGCGCGGAGGATCGGGACAGGCATGTCCTCGAGAAGAAGGCCGTGGAGGATGCCAAGGCGGGGCTGGAGGCTGAGAAAGTCCTTCTCGCTAACCGGTCCCGACAGCTGGAGCGAGAGGTCGCCGAGTTCCCTGCCAGGCTGGCTGAAGCTGGAGCCAAGGGTCGGGAAGATTATCGGGGCTTCTAGGCTTTTCAAGCGGACGCGGTGAAGTTCTGCACGGCGGAGGTGAAGAACACCTCGCTTAACGCTGTCGAGGAGCTCCATCTGGAGTATGGTGGTGCCATCGACTTCACCAAGTCTCAAACTCTCGCACCCTTCGCGGAGAGGTATTTCAGCCTTTCTGAGGAGAGCGACGGGGCCAACACCCCCGAGGGGGCTGCGGGTGCTGGAGGCACGGTGGAGCCTCCAAGTGCAGACCTCCCGACGACTGAGCCCTCAATGATCGACCCTCCCGCGGCTAATATTTCAGGGTCCGATCCTCCCGCGGCCAATCTTCCAGGATCCGATCCTCCGGTCCAGGAGCCTTCCGCCACAGATCTCGCGGACCCTGCTCCTCTCGACGCTGCCAAGGATCAAGCTTAATCGCTTTATTTTCGAATCCTTGTAATTTCCTTTTTGTCGTGAACCTTTTGGATCTTTATAATATCAATCCCTTCCGGTCCCGATTACTATTGCACCACTTATGGTGAATTAATTACGCCACTTAAGGCAATCCGGTCATATCACTTAGAGTAATTTCGACGCGTCACTTAAGACATTTTACCCACACCACTTAAGGCGATTTAATCGTGCCACTTAAGGCAACTTATCCACACCACTTAAGGCGATTTAATCGTGCCACTTAAGGCGGAACCACGCCACTTAAGGCGATTTAATCGTGCCACTTAAGGCGGAACCACGCCACTTAAGGCGATTTAATCGTGCCACTTAAGGCGGAACCAGGCCACTTAAGGCGATTTAATCGTGTCACTTAAGGCGGAACCACGCCACTTAAGGCGATTTAATCGTGCCACTTAAGGCAACTTATCCACACCACTTAAGGTGATTTAATCGTGCCATTTAAGGCGGAACCATGCCACTTAAGGCGGAACCACGCCACTTAAGGCGATTTAACTACACCCATTAGGGCGATACTACACCACTTAAGGCGATTTAAGCATACTTAGAATGATAAATCTAAGCACAATCTAGTCGGAAGCAACCTCTTTATTCATTGATGGCTCAAAACACTAAACAACTTGCACCACTGAAGGCGACTTCGATAAACAACTTGCACCACTGAAGGCGACTTAACAATCAACTTGCACCACTGAAGGCGACTTAACAATCAACTTGCACCACTGAAGGCGACTTAACAATCAACTTGCACCACTGAAGGCGACTTGATATCAAGCATGAAATTTCTTCAAGTGTTCGCCACTAAAAGAATGCTTCAACACATTGCCATCGAGGTCTTCCAACTTGTACGCATTTCGAGCTGGCATCCCCACGACCTTATAATGTCCTTCCCATTTTGGTGACATCTTGTTGATCCGATCCAAAAGGATAAATTCGTTCCGACGCCAGACCAGTTCCCCGACAAAGAACTGTCGAGACTTGACTCGTCGATTATAATATCGGGCCGTCGCCAAGCGCATCCGAGCCTGGGCCTCCTCGGCACTCCGCCTCTTCTCTTCGACCAAGTCCAAGTCCAAGCGCCTCATTTCATCATTCGACAGAGGTTCATAATACCTCGTCTGATGGGATGCCACAGCTATTTCGAAGGGAGCGACTGCTTCCGTGCCATAAACAAGGCCAAACGGAGTCTCCCCAGTTGATCGTTTGGGTGTCGTTCTAACAGCCCAAAGCACATTTTCCAGCTCATCCAGCCATTTGCCCTTCAAGGCGTGGACCCTCTTCTTCAGGCCATCCATCACGATCTTGTTGGCTGACTCCACCTGTCCATTAGTTTGGGCATGACGGACAGAGGCTGTCCGATTCTCAATTTTCAGTTCCTCCAAGTACTCCTTCCACTGGGCCCCGTTATACGGAGGGCCATTATCACTGATCACCACCTTGGGGATCCCGTATCGGGATATGATATGGGTCTGGAGGAATTTGAGGATATGGTTCCCCGTTGTCTTGGCCAATGCCTTAGCTTCTATCCATTTCGAAAAATAATCAATAGCCACGACTAAATATCGACACTGACCTTTTGCAACTGGAAGGGGTCCCACCAAGTCGATTCCCCATTGCGCGAAGGGCCAAGAACTCTTGATGGACGTCAGATCGGCAGCTGGAGCCACGATATTCGGGGCGTACCTTTGGCAAGCGTCATAGGATCGGACTAGCATCGTTGCCTCCTTGTTCATCGAGGGCCAGTAATAGCCCTGGTTCAGCACTTTACTCACGATGGATCGGGCCCCTTCATGACAAGCCAAATATCCCTCGTGCACCTCCCTAAGGATCCGAGCTGTGTCGGGCTCGGCCACGCATTTCAGATAAGGAGTTAAATACCCCTTTTTGTACAGCTGATTGTCCACCATCACATTGGGCGCGATTCGGGGCGTATCTTGCCAGCTTCTACTTCATCATCGGGGACTGCCCCCGTAGTCAGATATGCGACTATCGGGGTCACCCAGGTGGGCTCCTCCGATCCGATCTCAATGGCACACACCTCCGATTGATCGGTGGTTGACAGGATCACCTTCTCCAAGAAATGCACCTTCCGACTTTCATCAAGGGGTGCCCCCAAGGAGAACTTGCTCAAGGCATCTGCTTCCACATTATCCTCCCTCGGGATCGCTTCAATATCGAAGCTCTTGAAACTATCCTTCAGGGTTTGCACCTCGTGAAGATACTTTCTCATCATCGGGCTTTTCGCTTCGTACCGCCCCTGGACTTGGTTCACGATCAGGCTAGCATCACACTTCACCTTTAAGTGACCAACTCCCGTTCCTTTAGCAATCTTGAGGCCAGTGATGAGAGCCTCATACTCAGCTTCATTGTTGGTGGCCCTAAATGTCAAGGCCAAGGCATATCGGAGGGGCTCACCTCCATCTGGTGGTATCAGTACGAAACCTGCTCCCGATCCTTCTGAATTTGAGGAGCCATCGGTATACATCTCCCACGTATTTTCGGCGTCGGGCTGTTCTGACTGCTCTGTTATCGGGACCTCCGTGGTTGCCCCCTCTACAGGACCCGCTTCTTCTCGATCGGGGGCTGTAGACTCTGCTATGAAATCCGCCAATGCCTGGCCCTTAATAGCCGTTCTCGGAGCAAAGTGAATGCGGAACTCACTAAGCTCGACTGCCCACTTCACTAATCTCCCCGACGCATCAGGTCGGTTCAAAAAATGTTTCAAGGGCTGATTCGTCAAAACAGTAATTTCATGCGCGTGGAAGTAAGGCCTCAGCTTCCGAGCAGTAACAATCAACGCATAGAGATACTTCTCCACGGCAGGATAATTCATTTCAGACTTGGTGAGTGCCTTGCTTACATAATAGACAGGGACTTGGCTACCCTCTACAACTTTCACTAAGACAGAGCTAACAGCAAATTCAGAAACAGCCAAATACAGATAGAGTGGCTCGCCTGGGATGGGCTTCGCCAATGGCGGGAGGGTACGAAGGTGCTGCTTGAGTGCCTGGAACGCCTCTTCGCACTTGGCAGTCCACTCAAACTTCTTATTGGCCCTCAACACTTCAAAAAATGGCATGGATCGGTCGCTTGCCTTGGACAGAAAGCGATTCATCGCGGCCAATCGGCCATTCAGCACCTGCACCTCCCGATGGTTCGTCGGGGACTTCATCTCTTCGACCGCGTTCAGCTTCTCAGGGTTCACCTCGATTCCCCTCTGGCTCACCATGAAGCCCAGAAACTTCCCTGAGTGCACTCCGAAGGCGCATTTTGTCGGGTTCAAGCGAACTTGATGAAGCCTCATTCACTCGAACGCTGTGGCTAAGTTGTGAACATGATCCTCAGCCTGTCGGGACTTCACCAGCATGTCGTCCACATAGGCCTCCATTGTTTTCCCCAACATGTCCCCGAACAGCTTGTTCACCATCCTCTGATAAGTTGCACATGCGTTGATCAATCCAAAGGGCATAACGTCATAATGATAGATGTCACTATCAGCATAAAAGGCGGTGTAGGGGGCGTCCTCCTTGGACATTTTGATCTGATTGTAGCCGGAGTAGGCATCCATAAAGCTCAGCAGCTCGTATCCCGATGTGGCATCCACCAGCTGGTCGATCCTCGGGAGCGGATAGCAATCCTTCGGGCATGCCTTGTTCAAGTCACGGAAATCCACGCACATCCGCCACTTGCCATTGCTCTTCTTCACCAGGACTGGGTTGGCGACCCAGGTCTGGAATCGGATCTCTTTAATGAATCGAGCATCGAGCAACCTGCCCACCTCTTGCTGGATCGCAATCTTTTTGTCGGCACCCATCGGGCGCCTTCTCTGTGTGATCGGCTTGATCGCGGGATCAATCTTCAGCTCGTGAGTAATTACATCGGGGCTGACTCCTGGCATGTCGCTCGGGGACAAGGAAAACAGCTCCTTGAACTCCTTCAGCAAATCAACCAGTTCTCGGGTTGTCTCCTCCGACAGAGCGGACCCGATTTTCACCTTCCTCTGAGGTCCATCAATCTCGACCTCCTTCAATTCTTCCATCGGGGCGGGACGCCCAAACTCCTCTCGGGATCAGCGTCAGTCTGGAAAACAGTCATAGCCTCCCGATTCCTCCTTCGGGTGGCATTGACATAGCACCTCCTGGAAGCTATCTGATCGCCCTGGACCTCCCCGATTCCGTGGTCAGTCGGGAACTTCAGCTTCTGATGGACAGTTGAGGCAACTGCCCCCAGCGGGTTGATGGTAGTTCTCCCGATAATGGCGTTGTAGGTCCCCGCAGACTCGACCACCACGAACTCTACGTTCCTCTTCTCCGACTTCCAGCCGCTTCCTAACTCGACCGGTAAGGTAATCATCCCGATCGGGTAAGAGGTAGAGCCAGAAAATCCGACCATAGGGAAGTCTGCGGGCTTCAAGTCCTTCTTGGTTTTTCCCATGGCCTGTAGTGCATCCATGAACAGAATATCGGAGGAGCTCCCTCCATCAGTCAGGATTCGCTTCATCTCGTACCCGTCCACGTTCAGGGTCACGACCAAAGCATCATCGTGCGGGGTCTCCACACCTATCAGGTCTTCCGCTAAAAAGGGAATCACCATTTCTTCTTTCGGAGTCCAATTTCGGGCCCTCTTGCTCAGCACCACAGCGATGGGAATCCGGGAAGCATAGACCTCCCGAGCAGCCGTAGTATCTCCTCCTGCAGCAAGTCCTCCGTGAATCACATTAATAGTTCCCCGCTTCTCCTTGCGGGCATTGGAAGACTCAGGCTTATCCTCCTTCGGGGATCGACCACGGGATCGGGAACGGGACCGCGATCGGGACCGAGAACGGGATCGGCCCCGTTGTCCAGCCACAAATTCCTTGAGCTTCCCCTTCTGGATCAGCTTCTCAATCTCTTTCTTCAACTCCCGACAATGGTTAGTGTCGTGACCGTTGGCACGGTGAAAGCGACAATAAGGATCAGTGCGGGCTCCCATGGACTCTCCATCTTTTTTCGGGGGATACCTGGCGATACTCTGTCGGTCCATCACCGCCAACACAGCACCCATGGAACAAATGAGAGGGGTGTAGTGGTCCTCCCGCCTGTCCGACTTCGAGGAACGCTTGTCTTCCCTCCGATCGGGACGGCCTCGACCCCGACTGCTCTCGGGTTTATCTTTCTTCCTGCGATCGTCCGAGGGTTTGGACGATTCTTTCCCCTTGTTTGATTTCGGAGGGTCAAGATCTCCGGCAGCTATCTTCGACTCCAGTACGTCGATTTGCTGCTTCACCCTCTTCTGCAGCGCTTCCATGTTCCACACAGCCTTCTCAGCCACGTTGTGCATCAGGTCGGAACCATACAGTGCAGTCAGGTTCCGAATGAAGGTGCGGATGGTCTCTCCCTCCGACATTTCCTCATCAATCTCGGCCACGCTGGCAGTGTACCTCTGGTAGTAACGCGCCAGAGATTCGTCGGGCCTCTGTACCACCTCAGCCAGGGACCTTGCGCTTTTCAGGAGACGCCGACGGCCCTGGTATTGCTGGATGAAGCGATCATGCATCTGGGTCCAGCTAGAGATGCATCATGGAGGAAGGCTGAAGAACCACGTCAGGGTCCTCTCACCAAGTGTACCTGGGAACAAAACGCACACTATATCATCATTAGGGGCTCTGCCTAGACACGCCATGACATGCTTCTGGACATGGCGAACTGGATCTCCCTCCCCATCATACTCCTTGATTGTCGGGATGCCCAGTCCTGGCGGGGCAGTGGTGTTCACCAATCGGGGAACAAAGGGATGAGTGGATCGATCACTCAGCTCCGACATCATCTTCTTCTGGTCCCCCATACAAATATTCACGATCTTCACCACTTGATCAGGGGTGCTAGGGCCATTGAAAGGAATGGTCCTATGCTGCACAGGCCCAGGCCCATCGACCACGAACTACTCCGCTAGGGCAGGTTCCTTGCTCTTGTCTTGGTACGCGGGTTGGGCCTCCAGCCCGTCCCGATTCTCCATCGGCGGAAGCGGAGGCAACTCCTCCTCCTTCTTCTTGGCGGCCTCCCTTCGGTCCAAGAGAGCCTCCATAGCTTCCAAAAATACTGGCATGGCATCCATCACAGCCTTTGCCAAGTCCGTCTTTGCAGGTGCATCCTGGTCCCTCCTTGGGATCTCTTCTCGGCTCTCCGATGAGTTTCGAATGGAATCTTCGCGATCATCATGATGCCCCCTTGTTTGGGAAACAGCAGGGGGAGGATCATTCCGATCAACAGTGCGCTCCGGCGGCCCTGAATTCAGAGTCCCGGTAGGGTGGCGAGAACCGCCGGATTGTCCTTGTCTCTTCTTTTTCTTGCCAACCATCGAACGGGGAGAAGCCATTTTTGCTTTTTGCTTCCTTCCCACAGACGGCGCCAATGTTGGATCACGGTTGGAACTCCGGTACGTTCTTGACGGAATTCTGAACTCCTTCGCTCCAAGTAATCCTGCAAGAAGGGGATAGACCGGGCGGTGACCCAGAATCCCTCTCTGATGCTTAAATGAGTATCTCGATGTAAACTGGCAAGTATCAGTATGTATGTATGTATGAACGTAATGATCCGGAGGTAACTCCTTCCTTTATATAGGGGAGGGGTCACCTCAGTTACCTGTGAGATAACTGCCACGTTCCGTTAATCTCGGCCATGTAGCCCACGTTCTGTCTTTTCAGGCCACTTCCCCACTATGTTGATAGTGGGCGTGTTTCTCGGCCTCGTTCTCTGGTGGAAAGTCCCAACGGATGTCGGGGACTCCAGAGTTATCTCTTTTGGTCACCGCTCGGGGCCCCTCGTCATCGGGACAGGGCCAGCATTCTCAGGGATTCAATATCGGAGCCTACTTAAAGGCATATCATCGGCGCCTACTTAAAGGCATATCATCGGGGCCTACTTAAAGGCATTTCATCGGGGCCTACTTAAAGGCATAGGATCGGGAGCGTTCAGCTCGTATGTCGGGACCGACCTTGTCGGGTCCCCTCGTATTGGTCTTCTAAGCCTCTTTGAGGCCCAGTGGGCCTTCTTCGCCGTTTAGTCCCCGTTAATGGGCCTGACGGCTATATCGAAACCCATCAGAGATGATGGAGTATGTACATCGTTTCGTCTTGTTCGACCAATTTTACCTGGCAAAAATTTTGGTTCTAACCCGTGGGTTTGAATTTTCGTTTCGGATCGTTCCCTTTGACCGGAACGTTAAATTGAGAAGCAAACTGTGCTTCGAATCGAGCAACAATTACTTTATTCAATAACTCCGAATCTCAAAATAACCAAAATTTTAATAATTCGAACAAACAACGAACGATAAATGACAATGGTATGGTTCTTGACATGAAAGTCATGTGTCTGATCCATGCTTATATGAACTTTAAGTCATGTTGAACATTACATCTGATTAAATTCACTAGTGAATCACATCAAATGGTTTGTGTTCAAATAAAACGTTTCACGGTTTTACATACATGACATACAAGGCGTGTCTAAGACGCACTTAATTAACGGGGTTTAACCCACTGGATTAATCGTATAAAACCTTTCACGGTCTAGTTCATTTCATGATATATAGATCACAATTGACTTCATTTGATCTCTTGTGGTGAGTAGAGAAGGTTTTTGCTTCACTGCCTTGGTTCCTATGCTTAACTAGACTCAAGGTTATTGAATCCTGTCAATGTTAGGCAACCATATACATCTTTTCCATGTTGACCTTTTATTGCGAAGGTCTCGAGTGGCTTTTACACCAGCATCCATGGACAAATAAAAGAACATCACATTCAACCGAAACATTTCTAGCTTTAGCATCTTTGCTTCTACCGAGGCAGATGCAAAGGAACACCAAGTTTTGACATTGTCTGGTCGCAATTGAAGTCTTCTTCAACCCCTTTATCCAAGGTTGAATGTATCACCACATTTGCATTCAGATCATCAAAGAACCTACTCCAAATATTGGGAAACAAACTATCACGTTCATCTCTCATTGTCAAAATCATGCGAACTACCATATTCATTCGTAATTGTCCTCTCCGCTTATCGGAATCGTAGAGAGGAGTCGAATACATATTCCTTACGTTCATCATAATTCATACTATCAAGATTGCAATGTTCATAAAAGCGTACCAACTTAGCCATGGAAACTCGATACATTGATAATCATGCTAAGTTAGGAAGACAAAAACATTTTGACAAAATTGCAAACATCGGATTATCTATTAAGATGGAATACGACAAATAGTGATCCCTCAGTCATCTAGAACAAACCGACCGCCAGTAAAATCAACGACGGAAGGGGGTCCGTGAAAGAGTTCACACCATTGTCGTCTTCAATCAAATAGATCAGTCTTTTGAGAACGGTTATTATTTTGCAATCACCGGAACGGGAATTTTCAAACAAGCATACCCGATCTTGGCTTTCCCATGGCCCTTTGTTATTTTTTTTAAATTATCCGATAATTTACGCATGCATAACATTATATCACGCCATAAACATCGAATAAACAACATGCCTACGTGTCATGCGTCCAATGTTCCTTAGCATACATAATTCTACGTAAAGTAAATTATCACATGCTTCTAATCATGAACATTCTAGCATACGTGTCAAAACACGCAACTTCCGCATACATCGTGCATAATTGGCGACTGGTATTTTTGGTTAAAACGTTTTCTAAAATATTAGGGGTTGATTTGTAATTCATGCTTACAATCAATCATGCGAAATTCTTAGACATGGATTCTAGGCACTTTCAATCAGCATAGCATGTCTATCCTATTGCGCGAACCATATATTTAAATCTCAGAGCTCAATGCTCGCAATTTATTATCCAGATAGCTTGACTAAGTCAAGACGACAGTTCTAATATATGTTGCAGAAAGTAAACAATTGCAATTCAGCCCACTAATTTAGTCCAGTCCTGAAAACATTCATATCCGAGATCCATCCCCATTATCGTAACTAGGTATTAGGGTTTTATCCAAAAATGCGTTAAAACGTAAACACTAAGAGCACTGTTTAGGTTAACTTTTAAAATTCGAAAACATTTTGGATTTAAAATTTGACATCCTATTTTATTGATGAACATTTTAAAATTTGCAAAAATTTTAAAATTCTGGTTCCGTCCAATTTAAAATCCGGCTCGGGTCGGTCCGATTTTAAAAATCCAATTTGGTCCGAAATTGTTCAATAAAATTAGATTGTGGTTTGGTTCATCACTCAAAACCGGTTAGGTTTAGATTCATTTTAGTTACCTTGGTTCAACCCTACCCAACTAGGTTGATCCGATTAAGACGATCCGGATTGGTTTAACCCTGTTCCGTTAATGCAAATTGGATTGGCCCATGAACCCTAGTGGGTTTGGCCAAAACACCTCTTTTGGGCTAAATAGAGTTTTAAAGTCCACTAAAAACTTAACTTAGCCCACAATAATTATTAATTATATAAAATAATTTCCAATATTGCTAATATATATAAAAATTCGGCACATATATTATTAATATATATAAATATTGTCAAGATTCTATCTATAAGATGTAAATCAATTAACAATATAAACATATATATATAATTTTCGGCCAAATCTCTATATATATATAAATATTTTAAAAAATATATTTAGGGATAAAATATATAGACAATATATCTTCTTAATCTTTTTAAGTAACTAAATTCTATCAATATATCTTTATCCCTATCTTTTAGCTAAATATATTGATAGTTTATATATTTTACTATATAATGTGAATCTTACCTTATCTTTCCAATTTATAGATATATTGTCTCCTTTTAATAAAATTAAAATATAGTAACATATATATCTACTAGGGCCGGCCGAAATTATCTTACTTGGACCCTAAGAAATTAAAATTTTACCTAATAATTTACTAGGGTTTTCGGCCATAACACCTAAAATTGGAAAATTTGTCAAATTTTAAGATCAAATACTACTATGATCATGAATCCAAAAAGTGTTCTTGATAAAACTCATCGTGTTCTTGAAGATCATGAACATCAAACCCAAATTCAAACATGAATTTCGGTTTTGATCCATAAAAACATGTAAATTTCGAAAATTTTAAGTTTTTAAAGATCAAACATATGAAATTTATTTAAAAATTTCGGATTACTCATGGTGTTCATAATATATATAAATTTCGGTTTTTATATAAATTTCAAGAACATTAGTTTATCAAAAATTTTAAGAACTCCTAACCAGGCTCTGATACCACTATTTGATTACGGGGACGTAATACTACGGAATGCTAAAACATGTACATGTAAGTAATCGAATTACGCAGCGGAATTATGTACATACCTCAATAGCTTTCCTGTCCAAGGATGTTGTGGAGGGAGTTCTGATCCTCCTGTCAGAACCTCGTACAAGTTCTTCGTGAGAAGAAGTCCTACGTGGTATAAGCTCCACAGCAAATCCTCTGATCAATTCTTCAACGGGAACAGAACATCGGACTGAATGCTCGAAAGCAATTTGGCACACCTATGGTGTTAGGGTGGCCGGTCGAAACTAGGTTATTTGAGAGAAAGAGATTTCTCTCAAATCACAACTTAGAAGGAGTTGTGTTAAGGTGTATTTTGGGAGTGACCCCAAGACCTCCTTATATAGTGGGAGGAGGAGAAAATCCTCCTCCCCTATATCTAGGGTTTCGGCCGACCTATGTGTGGTGGGAGGCCCAATTCTGGGCCTCCCATGTCACATTAGAATTGGGTCTGGCCCAATTAGCCCTAATGTGATATTTACCTAATTATCTTGGGTAACCACATAAATTAACGGGCTACCAATTACGGCGCCACATCACCATATGCTAACATCGACCACTACATTTTCTTTTCCGGCTTTGTAAAAGATCTCATAATCAAACCCCAATAGCTTGGCCAACTATGTATGTTGTAATGGAGTTGTGACTTTTCGTTCCAATAAAAATTCCAGACTTCGTTGATCCATACGAATAATAAACCTCATTGAAATCAAGTACTAATGTCATTTATACTGCAAGTAATATTGCCAACAACTATTTCTCATATGCAGACAACCATTGGTGTTTAGCTGACAATGTTCTGCTAATAGATGCAATGGGGTGGTTCTCTGGCATCGGGATTGCTCCAATCCCGACGATTGAAGCATCAGTCTCTTTCACAAATGGCTTGTTGAAATTGGGTAAGGCCAACACTGGAGCAGTTTGGAGAGTTTTTTTGAGGGTCGTAAATGCAGCTTGGGTTCTGTCATCCCAATAAAATTTATCTCGCTTCAATAAATCAGTGAGGGGTTTGCTCAATGTACCATACGCACGTATGAATCTGCGATAATAACCCGCTAACACGAGAAACCCTCGTAATTGTTTGAGTGAAGTCGGCATGGGCCACTCAACAATTGCAGCAACCTTCTTGGGATCAGTGGAAAATCCTACCCCTGCGACGAAGTAACCCAAGTATTTGACCTTCGATCCAACAAATGTGCACATGGTTAACTTTGCATACAAGCAATGATCACGTAAGAGATGCAAAACTGCTTGCAAGTATTGTAAGTGCTGCTGAAAATTATCGATGTACACCAATATATCATCGAAGAAGACAAGAACAAACCTCCGTAGGAAGGGCTTAAATATAAAATTCATCAACCCTTGGAAAGTAGTTGGTGCATTGGTTAATCCAAACAGGATCACCTTGAATTCATAATGGCCTTCATGGGTACGAAAAGCTGTTTTGTGGATGTCATCCTCCCTCATTCGAATTTGGTAGTAACCTGAACGAAGGTCCAACTTAGAAAAAATCTATGCTCCGTGTAGCTCATCCAATAACTCCTCGACTAGCGGAATTAGAAATTTTTTCTTGGTTGTTGTTGCATTAAGCCTACGATAATCAATGCACATTCGCCAAGAGCCTTCTTTCTTATTTACTAACACAACTGGAGCCGAAAAAGCACTGGAGCTCGGTTTAATGACTCCACTCTCCAGTAGTTCAACAACCATTTTTTCGATTGCTGATTTTTGTACAGCATGGTATCGATATGGCCTTACCGCAATTGGATTTGTACCGATCTTGAGAGGAATGGTGTGGTCCATTGATCGATATGGAGGTAACATTGTGGGTTGTTGAAACACATCATCATACTGATTTATAAGGCCAGCTATCTCATTATTTGCAGGTTCCTCTACTCGAAGGATTTGGTCAACTGTATTAGAAGTCAATGAAAGGCTACAAAGGTGAATTGCAGCTACTTGAGTCCCTTGTTCCAGCAGCTTAGGCATCTTTTCTGAGCCTGTTAACTCCACTCGAGCATCAAGCTGTCCTTGTATCTCACACAATCAGTCCCATCATAAAATTTCAGATACAGCTTCTTGAAGTTCATAATAACATCAACAAAGTTAGATAACCATTGAGCACCAAGAATCAAATTGTAGTTGTCTAAGGGCAGCAATAATACATCAGCGGAGTATATTGGACCCTTAAGGGTGCATTGAAATCCATTGCACGCAAATTCACAGGGCATCTCATGACCATTGGCTACAGTGACTTTGAAACAAGGCAAACACACACACACAATCGCAACCCGTTTAGCCAAATTTAAATCCAGAAAATTATGAGTGCTTCCTGAATATATGAGAATATGTATGGTTTTATTACCCATATGTCCAGCTACCTTGTTCGTTGTCCCTCCCCAAGACCTGGTGATTGCATGGATGGTGATCTGAGGACTGTCCTCCAGTTCTGCTGTGTCAAGATTCATTTTTCTATGTTAACATCTATTTTTTTATGTCAACATCATGTTCTGCTGTGTTAACATGTATGTCATCATCAACCTCCATCATGTAGAGATGGTGTTTCTTGCAGCGATGCCCAGGGACGAACTTCTCATCGCACCTAAAACACAAGCCCTTGATTCGCTTCTCCTTGATTTCTTTGCTAGTGAGGACTCTACTATTCCTCGATCCAGCATTCCTCCATAATGGTGCTGGTGGTGGTGGAGGTTTTTCCGGTAAGGGGACCGATGGGGGGCTGAAACGAGGATTACCACGAAGCCTCAATGTCGATTCATGCAGTTTTGCTAAGGCATGTGCATCGTACAAGTTTTTTGGTTGAATCATCCGCATGATTCCTTGAAGAGATGGATCTAAGCCTCCGATGAAGTTTCTCATGGCTAGTTTCTCCAATAAGTGTACTCTGAAGAAGCACCGATTCAAATTACTTGAAGTAATCCATGATAGTACCTACTACTTCAGATTCTTCAAGTCTAGTAAGGGATCGTCAAAAGTACTCACCCCAAAACGAGATTTATGGCGATTGAGTTTTCTCATGTTATAGCTTCATGTTGAAGCTCTTTCATCTTTGTGAAGGACTCATGCCATAGTACTGCATAACCCTCCAAATGGATTGTTGCCATATCGATCCTACTTCCTTAAGGAATCGAATCGATCTTGAAGTAATGGCCACATCAAAGTAACCACCCTTCAACGTCATTCCCGCATAACTTTGGGAACTCCATCTTCCCTAAGCGGAACGATCGATTTTGCTGTGCTGGGTTGGTCATGATGGTGGACGCCGGAGTGCCTTCAATGGAACCGGTAGGTGTAAGTTTTACAAACCCTAATTGCCAGGATCTTGATCATGCTTTATGTGGATTAAAGTATAGTGACGAATGACTTACCTGGTCTTGATCTCAATTCCTCCGATCTTCTTAGATTGTCAATTCGCTTCTATGTAGAACAGTTCTACTTCTCTCCCTTGTCCATCCTTCTGTCAGAGACCAGTTGATGGAGAACTACTCTTTCTCTCTGTGTCAATAACTGGCAGGGAGAGAGGACCGTTTATAATATTAACCCTTTAATCTGATACGTCCATCAAGTAACCAATTGAACGGTCTAGATTAAATCATACCATAAAGATACATATTGATATAATATAATATAATACATTATTCAATATATCTATACTCATTAATATTATCTGGCCACATAATTAGAATATATATTGTAACATTAAATATATATTCTTACATTCTCCCACTTGGCCAGATAATAACATAAGTCTTACATCTTTATGGAATAACATAAGGCGCGCGTAAAATCTAATCTTTCCGTTCATCATAATTACTTACATTCAATAATCTGTAAATGCGGGTTATGGCGGTCATACACTTATTTAAGCAGCATACTCCCTTCCATATACCACGACAATCACATCTTATCAAACATAAGCCTGTAAGCAATATATATAAACACATTAGGGTCCGAGTAAGGCTTTGCATAAGGTTTTCCCGTTATCATAAACTTTATGTGTACACAATCATAATTAACAGGAAAACATTGGAGTCAGAAACATATCATTGAGCTCAGAGTGTCAAACATCATCATCATCATCAACTTTACAACTAAGACCAATTATTTGCATGCTTATTTAATGTCATTAGTTGTAAACATTCATTTAAATACATCATTGTCAGCTTGACCATTATGCTGACAGACACTCTAGTTTCTGAACTTTCTTCTTAACGACAATAAACTTTCATTCCATAAGTTTGCACCTTTAATGCTTGTCGTTTTGACGAAGAAATAACTGTGGCGTTATTACGATAAATTTTCCAGCAACTTGGTAACGGTGTCGACAACCTCAAGCCCTGAAATAAGTCCCACGGTTCTTAATGCATGATAAACATGCTAAAGCCTTACTTTACATTATTGATAACGACAGATAATTACTACTTTTCAGTAATATTGCTCCAACACATAAAAGGAACAATTAATTAAGAGTGGACTTTCAACTGTCAAGATATCCCTTAAATCTGAATCTACATGAACATAAATGCATTCACATGTTCTTGTAGGTGCATTAGGACTTTATTTGCAGCATTCGAGAACTATACTCCCTCTTTAAGATCATTTCAATGTGAGCTTTCTGAGACAATCCAACTGTAATTGTGACTAGATTAAAATTTTAATTTAATCTTAGTCACATAAATTGTCTCTCACATTAACTTTCATCTTAACTTCAGAGAGTACATAATCATTTAAATGTGAGCAAGATGTAATCAATTATACAGGTAAAATATCTGCGTACTCCCACTAATCTTATTGTTCATACAACAGTAAAGTAACTTAATAAACCATTCGTGGCAACATCAATTTTATCATATAAATTGATTTCTAAAATGACCATTCATTAATTGAGAAATATAAAATTCGTAACATAATATATTGTGGGAATGAAACCAAAAAATATTTACTAGTATCTGAATCCTACAAGTAAACCAACTTCCAGAATAACAAGTTTTCCTAATGTTATTCTAAATGATTTGACTTTATCAGATGATTATACTTTTCTTTCTTTATGAAGTATCATGTCTTTCGAACATTATCTCTTATGTTGAAATTTTCATTCAACTGATGGAACTATATTCCAATCCATGTGAATAATGTATTCATACAGATAGACAATGTCTATCATTTACCATAATATCCACATCTTATTATTCAGACACTCCCAGTAATTTCATTATTCTTAAGATTAACAAAACTGGTTTCTACAATTTTCGGACTTCAGTTAAGAAAATAAGTCTTTATACCCTTTGGGTCTTTTAATGTTACTCCAGAGTAAACATTTCATTCAAGAATCCATTATTTAATGTGGATCATAAATATTTATTTTAACTTTATTAGACAACCTCAAACATAATGGTGTCTTAACCAAGCTCCCTTCCAACACACAGATCATTAAGATGTTGGAACTGCCTTTTCCCGTTATCATATTTTTATACATTTCTAATGAAAGTCACCACACATAAGGACATTATAAGTTTTCACGTTTCTATCTAATTGCTTACTTTCCATCAAGAAAAAACACTCAGCTAATAGATATGTCATACATGAATAACATTAATAAGCGTGACTAACTAACTTTCTTCATTAACTCTTAATATAGAAAAATAAACATAAATTCATAAGTTCAAGAAGATATACAAATTATCCCCCTATTCTTGACACTTATTAATTTTCCGCATAATAATCATGCAATAAGCGAGATATACAAAATATTACATTTTATTCATGTATGAAAAACAATTGCACTAACCTTTTAGCAGCACTCCTTTATGCATGGTTGATATGTGACTTCCTTATTCTTCATAAACATACGAGCTAACTCAATATCACTTAATGAACACTTTAAAGTGCTCTCATAAATATTGAGTTATCTCTAGTCATCCTTAAGGTCTTTAATCTTGCTCCATAAATTAGCCAACTCAAACTTCTACATTCTATACAACTCAAAACTTAATGGTTTTAAGTTTGTACATACGAGTGACTTATTACATAATTTGTTCTTTCATCCACAAAACTTCATAATTTTCTTTAGGGTTAAAGGTCCTTTTGGTACCACATGTTTGCAAAAATTACACCGTTCATACCACTAGTATTTTTTCGTACCGAATTGGTACCATATGTTTCCAAACCTTACTGTTTTGGTACCTCCGTTAGGGTTCCGTCAAAAACAGCCGTTAAGGGTCGGGGTCGCCTGGGTCCGGCGACCATGACCCAGGGTCGGACCTAGCCCATGGCTAGGTCCGGCTAGGTCAATTTGGGGAAATTGTTTGATTTTGAAGTTTTAGGACTAAATTGAACAAAATTAAAGTTAGGGATGTATTAGATGGACTAAATTGTAACAAAATTGAAAGTTTTGGGCTGGTCACGTGCATGGCACATGCCATTTAACGGCTATTTTTTACGGAACCCTAACGGAGGTACCAAAACAGTAAGGTTTGGAAACATATGGTACCAATTTGGTACGAAAAAAATACTAGTGGTATGAACAGTATAATTTTTGCAAACATGTGGTACCAAAAGGACCTTTAACCCTTTTCTTTATTTATTGTTTGTGGAATAAACCAAAATTATTCGCATTAACTTAAGATTTACTCTGTTATATCGTGTTTATACTTTATGATTTGACTTTCTACTTAAGTTGTGTACCCGTAAGGATACTATTTAATTGTGTTATGTCAGGACCTAGTAACTTTAGAGGAACCTGACTTACACAGTTTTGAAAGTCAAACCTATTAAACACAATAACTGAACATACATGCGAATCAACTATAATAGCTGCAAATTACATACTTGTCAATCTATAAAATAAACTAATATAGAATCAACTAATCATTCAGAGTATATCATAATCGACCTTTGGGCAACAACTATAATATATTATCATTAAGTAAATGCCAATTAGTAAATGAACTATTATAGATTCAGATAATCAATAAGAGTATATCATAGTCGACCTTTGGGCAACGACTACAATACACTAATCTTAATTAAATGCCATAACATTATTTGGAAATCATCAAAGTATACTATAACCGACCTTTGGGCAACGACTATAGCACACAAATCTTAATTAAATTCCATAGCATTATTGGACAATTAAAGAAAATCTTCGGTTAAATATACAAGTTATCTTTGGATATACAAATATATAGAACCAAAAGATCCTAATTATCCCATCATGTTTACAAGTTATAGAAAGCGATTCACCTTTGGGTAAATCCTAAAATTCTAGTAACAAGCAAACGTCAATTTATCCAATCATGTATACAGTAATAGGCATTTCATTATTATCATGGATAAATGACAATTGTATTATATGCATGAAACAAATAAACATTCTAGATTAGCCACTTTGGTGACAATAATCTACTTAAAATATAAGTTCATGCATATAGTTATTGATCTTTCTTTAGACATTACTATTGTATTATACATGAAGCAAATACACATTCTAGATTAGCCACTTTGGTGACAATAGTCTACTTAAAATATATGTTCATGCATATAATAATTGATTTTCTTTAGGCATGATAACACATTCTAGTTCTGTCACTTTGGTGACTAGAAACTAACCATAAAGTCATGTTGATAGTAATGTCCCATTAAACCATAACCTTATCATTCTAGTTCAATCACTTTGGTGATTAGAAACTAACTATAAAGTCATGATGACCGTAAATGCCTCATTCATGCATAACATTATCATTCTAGTTCAATCACTTTGGTGATTAGAAACTAGCCATAAAGTCATGCATGTAGGCTTTAAAGTAATATTTCAATAACTAATTATAACCCAACGTAATGGTTATCATCATAGGATTGAAACATCTCACTAGAAAACAGTAGGTTTGGCTAAAATAAAATATTTTTAACCATTAAAGTTAATGGTTTTACACCATAAAAAACTATAATTTTCCTTAATGAGTAGCGGAAGCAATTAACAAGGAAACTAAATCAAGTAATCTTTCATGCAATAGCCATTTTCATGCTTAATTCAAACTTGCTAAATCCTTCAATATTGAAACATAATCAACCATTAATTTCTAATTAGAATCACATGATCCAATATGTCATTCATTCACCACTCATGCATAAGTAATAACATCATCATGATTTAGAATCCATAAACACATGAATATGAGTCTCAATTGACTACCATAATCACACTCCAAATTCATCATTTAGGTGTATATCCATATTATTATAAGCATGCGATTCTAATCACCCTTAAGGCATGTAATGAACGAAATAGGTAAACTCTAATTTGATCACTTTAGGAACCAGTATCAAGATACTATACATGCTAGTACGTGTAGTTCTTAAACTGATCTAGCATACTATCATCATGAGTTGTATAAAAGAGGGAGAGTATACATACGTGAAATTCTGAAAGCCCTCCACTTAGCGGATTCGCAGATACGTGATCATTTTCATCCACGTGATGTCCTTGTAAAGTCAGTCATAATGTAGAGGATTTATCACATATTACATGGTGGATTCATAACCGTAGTAATCTATCTCTTCTCCCGGATCGAACCACTCGGAAGACAAATCGAGATGCAACTCATCGCTCTCCCAAATGCCTCATGTCCTCGAGAAGCATAATGAGATGAAGACAATAATTCCATTATCAGAAATTTTATTAAACAATTCCAAATCAACAAAACCAATTTCATTAGGTGATAAATCAAATTCCTTCAATTGCTAACCAAATTCCATGAATAACAATTCCATTCGCTAACAATCATGCCATCAGTATGCAATCATCATATCATTATATATATATATATATATATATGGTGAAGCAATACGTAATCTATAGCGAAGGAATTGCATGTATTCAATTATCCTCATATCAGAACACAACGAAGGAATTAAAACAAATCATGATACAGGTGGCAATTAGCATGCGTGAGAATAGGATCAAGTTGCTAGTGGGATATAATCTTATATCCATGAGAAAGCTAGCCACCAATCAACACAATTCAATCCGCAATTATTAAACAATTCAAAATTCATACGTACGCGACAAAATCAACGTAAACCATGGAAGTCAGCATCACCAATTCGTTTAGGAAATTGATACTAAAACGGAGATCGAATTCAAAGCCCAGGCCAGGAACAAATTTACGACGGTCGGTTCCTTACTTATTAAATATATCGTCGCAGTTATCAATTACTTAAACACAATAATTCCAACATAAATCATGATCAACAACATAGGCTCTGATACCACATGTAAGTTTTACAAACCCTAATTTCCAGGATCTTGATCATGCTTTATGTGGATTAAAGTATAGTGACGAATGACTTACCTGGTCTTGATCTCAATCCCTCCGATCTTCCTAGACTGTCAATTCGCTTCTATGTAGAACGGTTCTACTTCTCTCCCTTGTCCATCCTTCTGTCAGAGACCAGTTGATGGAGAACTGTTCTTTCTCTCTGTGTCAATAACTGGCAGGGAGAGAGGACTGTTTATAATATTAACCCTTTAATCCGGTACGTCCATCAAGTAACCTATTGAACGGTCTAGATTAAATCATACCATAAAGATACATATTGATATAATATAATATAATACATTATTCAATATATCTATACTCATTAATATTATCTGGCCACATAATTAGAATATATATTGTAACATTAAATATATATTCTTACAGTAGGAACGACCCCTCTCTGGCTCTAGTAATCTACATGTTTCAGGACGCCATCCATCATCATCTTCATACTTTCCATGGCGACCTTCATGTCCGCCATTGCAGAGGTCAGATCGACCATGGCCATAGCATGGATGGCCACCGTCGTCTGAATCGTAGCATTATTTCGTTCATTTTGTTGCAAACGTGTTTCTGTCTTCGTTAGAAAGTGGAGGAGAAATGGAAACGAAGAAAAAAGTTTCATAAGCAGATAAGAAAGGGTGGTGGGGTAGCTCTGATACCAATAATACCATCTCAAAAAGTGGTTGAGATTAGGAACGGGAATCCACGAGATATCATTCATCAAATCAAGCATAATTTCAAATACATGATTGTCAGCTTTATAAATGAAAGAATAGAACATTCCCAAAATGGTAAACAACTAATTAAGTTAATTATTTGGGTTCCTTTTCACTTCCTGCATAATGGCTGCTTTTTCATGCGTCGTGGGCCTCTTCTGGTTGGGCCTCACTTGTCCGATCCATAACATATTACCGTACTGATCGAAAATTCAAGCAAGTCATTATGAAAAATGATATTGCCTATTTCGTATCATGTGGGCTCATCATTCACAGTGTTTTTGTTTGGACCCATCAATTATTATTTCTTTTTTTAGTTATAATTATCATAAAAAAAATATCTTAAAGGGTCAAGTACCTAGAATCTGATGTTAATATCGACTGTCTCAAGTTTTATTTTGTTGCAATTTGGTATCTTTGTCAAATTTTGGAGTTAAATATGAGAGAAATTGGTCACTTGCAGGTCACGTGACCAAATAAATTTGAAAATTTCTAAATTGCCCCCAAAATGGAGCGTGCCTGTCACGTGCAGACCTCTTATTCCGGAAACCCACCTCCAATATCGAGCCACCCACCTCCGATTCCGGACACCCATCTCCGATTCCGGCCACCCACCCCCGATTCCAATTTAATCGATATTAACAATTTAATCTTGAGAGACCAAACTGATACATGATGCAAACTTGAGACAATTTTTAGGTTTTTAAATATGATTGACTCCTGCAAATATTATTAATTTCATCACAAGCTAGCTTCCATATTTATTCTATAATTTCTTGAGGGTTTTGCACCATCGAAGAGAGAGGGTTGGTTAAGAGTTATTAAATTGGTGATTACGGCTGTATTTGCGTGATTTTGAATAATTAATTAATGTATTGATCGAGATCCCTCTTCCCCTTGATAATTTATACAGATGATATGATGAAATCATTGTTTCATCCTGTCCAAGCTACCATATATAAATGAATGTTGGATCGTATCTTCTCATTATCTTATCTTTCACTAGCTACTTCAAGTCAATTAATTATAATTCAGAAACTAACTAGCCAGATGGAGGGATCATCAATGGAGGTTATCTCAGAAGGAGAGTGGAGCTCTCTCAGTGCCATGTACACAACTACCGAGGAGGCCAATTTCATGGCTCAATTGCTCGCTCCTAACAACCCCACTCTCAATGCCGAGCTTCACTTAAACTCAGCTTCAGCTTCCCGGTTGAGAGGCTGGCATGGCACTAGCACTACTGATGAACCCTCCTCCTCATTCTACGCCTCTTCCTCTTCTGCTAACTTGTTTTCACAAATCCCGAATGGTCCGCTTCATCATCATCACCATGAGATTGACCATTACTTTTTTTTTGACACAATCCGATATTGGAGATAAGTAGTTGAACCATGATGATGAAATGATGGCCGAACACATGATGAGTAACAATGTGCAGACGACGAAAGAGAATGTCAACAACTCTTTTGAAAGCTCAAGGAAAAGGTCTCGAAGCACAGGAAATGTGTGTAGTTATAGCTAACCTAATTCAATATCATTTGTATCAATAATGTTATTGATTCTACCCATACATTATATTAGCTAGGAATAAGTTGGTATCATTAATTCTCTGCCATCATTTATCTTAATGATCATAGGGTTTATCTTTTTTTTAAAAAAAAAAAAATAGATTGAGAAGTTGAAGAAGAGTCAGAGGTTGGAGTTGTCAAGGGAGACGACGGTGGAGGATGGAAGCAACTCCCGGGCTCATAAGTCGAGCACGTGTTGCTCAGAACAAGACGAGTCTCAGGAGCCTGCAATATTGAACCAGCTTAGTGGCAGAACCCGTGCAAGCCTAGGGGCAGCTACTGATCCTCAGAGTCTCTATGCAAGGGTGGGTGGGTTCTAAATCTTCCTATACCATACAGTCTCATATATTTCTAGGGCTGGGCATAAAAACCGGTTCGGGTGAACCGAACCGGAACCAAACCGAAACCGAACCAATACGAACCGGTTCTTACTGAACCGGTTCTTAAATGGTTCGGTTTTGATAATGAATATATGGAGCGGTTTTTGACTGGTTCAAAACAGGTTCCGAACCGGTTTTGAACCGGTTTTTCCGAACCACTTTTGTTACCTAAAGCCTAAATTGTTAGATAGTAATACACTCTTGCAACCTTTTTTTTTTTGTAGAATAAAGGGCTATAAACAAGCCTAGTATCCGACAAGCTCGACTAGACTCAGTTTACTCGAGCTCGAACTCGACCGAGCCTTAATTTTTCAAGCTCGAGCTCGACTCGGTGCCATACTTGACATGTTCGAGTTCGGCTCGACTCGGCTCGATAAGGTTAAAAAATTCAATTAAATTATAAATGGTGCACCTTAGCTCGAGGTCGAACTCGACTAGGCTCGAGCTCGAACACTTCCTCGACTCAATATATACATATATAATATTATTACGTAAAGCTCGAAAAACTCAAACTCGAACTCGACTCGAATAGGCAAAAAAAAAAAAAAACTTGATTAGGCTCGGGAGCCTCTCGAGTCGAGTACAAGTGAACTCGAACTCGACTCGATATCAGAAAAAGATTGACTCGAGTGAGTCGAATTTGAATATTGACCAAGCCGATCTCGAGAAGCTCACGAGTAGCTTGATTTGTTTACACCCATAGGGTAGATCCTTCACTATTTGAGTTTGGTTCATATTGGATATATAAGTGGTCGTAGCAGGTTTATTTTCTTATATATAGTTATTATATATTATGTTAGCCCATATCAGTTCTACAATCAATTGAGTTCAGTTTTGAACTCGAAACTTAACTCATAAATAGTTCTATATTTTAACTGAGATGATAGATTAATATACAAATTTTCAACCAGAGATTTTCTGCACTTTTGAAGTTTGAGCTACGCCTCTTGACGTCGCTTAAAGTCTCGATATTTATATTTTAAATATTTGACTTTTTTTATAATTTTAGATTGTTTCTAATTTAGACTTTGATACTCTCTCATCTGAAGCGATCAATTGTCTTTATAATTTGTATTTTGCAAATGTTTGGATTGTTTATGGATTATCAACTTGGGTGTGTATTTTGAATTTTAGTAAAAAAAAATGAAAAAATGGTTCAAAACCGGTTCGAACCGGTTCAGAACCGGTTTTGCTATGGTTCGGTTATAGTACCTAAAATCTGGTTCGGTTCTTACGTGGTACAGAAAACCAACTGAACCTAAAATCTGGTTCCGGTTCGGTTTTGAACCGGTTCGGCCCAGAACCGAACCATGCCCAGCCCTACATATTTCTTTAAGACTCCTTACCCAATATGTTGGGTTGCAGAAAAGGAGAGAGAGGATCAACGAGAGACTGAAAGTTCTACAAGGTCTTATCCCAAATGGTACTAAGGTAAATCCAAACAATAAAAATAGCTTAGCTTAGCTTAGCTTAGTTATATGAAGATTTAATTAGGAGGTTTGAGGTAATTATTATTTTGGTTAATAGGTTGATATTAGCACAATGCTTGAAGAAGCAGTACATTACGTCAGGTTTTTACAGCTCCAGATAAAGGTAGGTAAAATTAAGCTATGTAATTTTGAATTGTGTATATAACGAAATTAATGTAGGTAATTAATTAATGTGGAGTTCGGATGATCATTGGATGTTTGCTCCAATTGCTTACAATGGCATTGACCTCAGGCTCGATATGAGGATTGACACACACACACTAATGAGGAGGAGTGGAAGAATATCTGATTCGAGACGTGGCCATTTTTTCTGACTAATAATAAATAAATAAAACTTATGCACTCCTGCATGCTATCTAGTCTAGTCTAGTCTAGGTACAAAAAAACTAACTGTTGTAACTAACTTGTCGTGACTTGCTGCGCAAGACGGTGAGATAAATAGAGGCTGAACACGACTGAATATGAAGCAGCTTCATTCAAATAACATTGTTAGCAAATTGCAGTCTCTCTCTCTCTCTTTGCGTTTGTTTAGCTTCAGAGCTGACAGTCAAACATTTTGGCAGAGAAGCCAACCAAATAGCTAGCTAGCTCCATATTCAGTTTCTGCAAACATTCCATCTCTATCTCTAAGAAAGGAAAAAACAAACCCAGAAAATTAAGGAATAAAGAATGTTTGTATGTAGGTAAAAAAGCAGCATAATTAGATTAACCATGTCACTCAAACTGATAGACAGGCAGACCAAGGGATGGATAACAAACAGATGAAAACGACACACTTACATGTAAAGCTAACCATATACAATCACATGTAAACACAGAATCAACCGTATCAACAACCTTCTCCTTTCTATTTCTCTTTTGTATTGTTCCTTCCTTCCTTCCTTCCATGTTCTAAATCTAAAACTGACCACCTTCAACAACCTGTGAATGGAATAATAACAAAAACAGAGCAGGACCCAATAAATAATCCTAATCCGTGTTTTTTTTTTTTGTCTTCATGATTATCCCCTCAAACAACAGCCCCCATCTATCATTTACCTTTAGGGGTGTTGATTATCCTCGCTTACGTGATTCGGGACTTCAGATTGGCTATCAAGTGGCATGTACTGCGCCATTATTGCCCTGATCTCTGAGTCCATGTAAGACTGCAAATTCACAATCAACATCATCTTCAAAATCCTCAACTTCACCAAATAAAAATATTCTTCTTCATATTTCAAACTAATTCTATAGCTAGCACCGAAGGGAAGGACAAAATGTAAGGCTTGGCTTACTCTTAATCTGTATTTGTAAACAAGATATGCACCAGAAGCAGCCACAGCCAGACCAATCATGATGATCCAAACAGCAGTCCATGCAGATTGTGTCCCTGTGCTCCTCTTACCTGCCACCAATACTAATCTTAGCAACCACTCCAACTTTAGAATAATTTACAACCAATAATATCATTATCTTATAATAATAATATGGAGTGGACTCAAGTCGGGCTACATACTTATGCAGGTATCATGATCCCGGATATACAGAAGATCTCCACTGCAGGTGCACTCGTAGCTTCCCCACGTATTCTTGCAGCTGCACTCCGGGCATTGGCATGCTTTCTTCTCTTTGCATTCATCAACATCTATTTATTTATTTGTTTATTTAATAGAAACATCAACCGATCAGTAAAGAAGCAAGCTAGCTAGATATCATTTCATTTGATATATATAACAAGAGCAGAAGGAGTATTTTCATGCATGTTTCAACACACAAGCTGGTAAGTTTCTTACCTTTACAGCTATTAACACCATCACCTTTAAAACCAACAGGACATTGGCATTTGCTGTTTCCAGAGTCCTACCCAACAGCATAAAATACAGTTAAGCCAATGAATCTTCTTTTGGGAGAATTCAAGTAAATACGAATGCAAAGATCACCTACCAAACAAGCAGAATATTCTTCCCCATCCCGTGATTCATGCCAACATCCTCCGTTGTTAATCTTGCACCTTCCAGGTCCACTTGCTGCAAACCACAAACAGTTAGTTATTCCACCAGCACAACAAACTTGCAGAGCACAACAAACTCTAAGGACTAAATTATCGTGCTTACATACTTCAAAATAAATGAAGACCTGTTTAATGCTTACAACTAAAGTTATTAAAACCGGGTTTTTTGCTTTTCTGATCAGTGCTATCAAATATCACCCCAAAGGAAAAGTAAACTACATATCTCAAACAAGAAATCACCTTCACAAGTGGTATAGCCGTCTCCCTTAAATTGCACACCATCGATCAGTGGGCATTCACAGACTCTACCACGAAAAGTGTCCTAGGTGTTGGCAAAAAACGAGTACATAAGTGCAAATAACATAATGTATATAATCAAATGTATATCACCACATTTTTGTTCATACCTTACACGCCGTGAGATTAGCTGTTTTGTCATGCCAACAGCCTCCATAGTTTTCCAAGCACTCATTGGTCTCCACCTCTGTAATGCATAATGCAACCATTAACTTAGAGAATAACCATCAAGAACTACATCTAATTACACCATTATAAACACTTACCACCGCTCAAACATACAGCAGGCTCTGTCGTTTCCTCAAAACCAGAACAGATAGCCTTCAAAACAGCACCTTTCTCCAACTTGCCTGAGAAAAGAAAAATCTCTATATCAGTATTTCAACACGGAGCACGATGCAAGAACTTTTCGGAAGGAAGAGAGAACAAGAATCTGTTTCCCGTTTAAACGTGGCAAATGTTGAAAAACCCACCAAATGCATACACGGATTTCAAAATTGTACCATCTGACGGTTTTGTCTAAGAAGAGAAAGGACTTCAATAGAGGACGTATACACACCTCGATATTGTCTATTGTTGACAACAATAGTTGGCAATATGGTCACATCACCTCTAGATCCTTTTCCGACCTATAGAAGAGGTTAGAAATATAATATCAGTATACAGCTTATATAACAATGTCTAGCACATAAAGGAAATTCTTGGGGAAATATGGCTAATATCCAGAAGATCACTGCTGAGAATAACTAACTTGTGCATCTTGTTCTTCCTTTAGAACAGGATTATCAGAATCAGCATTTGGATCCCCCATACACTTCTCAATCTTTTTTGCATCAAGGCCTGCAATTTTATATAAGATTAACATGATGTATTTATCAAGATTGAGATCAACTCAGCAAACCAACTGGAATTCAATATTCATTTTTTCTCTACCTAGAGATTTGATAACACCATCAGCACACTCCTTATTGTATTTCTTCTCCTTCATAGGACACCTAATCTGAAAGTCAGTGACATAGTCCCACCAGACCCAAGGCTTTTTAGTCTCATTTGCAACTTTGAAGACACACAGCTGCCTCAAGTTCTCAAGAACAACATCTTTTCCTTCATAACCTGTGCTAAAATCCTGCTCAGGGTCTGGAGAACAGTATCTACCATGGTTGATGCACTGAGATTTGCACTGCTTGCTCAAAGTGAACGCATTAGGGCAGTACCATGTTATGTAATGTGGAGTAAACTGAGTGTATCCCCCCTTTTCAAGAATCTGAGATGCACCCTTAAAATCTTTAACAAATTCCATTAGCATATCACATTTCACACCACATTCATCGTTGCTGTTGGTCCACAGCTCATATTCCACACGGTCATCCGGATGAGGTACAGCTTCTCTCCAATCAAGATTAACAGTGACCATATCACCGCCACTAATTGCTCTTTTCAGTGTTTCTCCAAAACTTTTTTCAATGAGCGCCGATGGTACTGTAATGTTCTCAATGTACTTTGCAGTCGAACCATCCTCTTCTGGAGTATCCATTGTTATCAATGCCTCCTCAATGTCATCAGCAACCAGAACTGCAGAGGCACCAGCTTTCTGGGCGTTCCAGACTTTCAAGGCAAAGAAGCAGTCTGGAGAGCATAGACGAAGGTTAAAACTTATGATTCACAAAAATAAATGAATTCATGATTTACGAATACTTGCAAAGCTAAGAATAGTGAGGCGTGGAGGTAAATAGACATTAGACAATATAAAAGCCACAAGAAAATTCCATAAGCAAATGACCAACAAAATGAACAGTAATTGGAAATGTGTGAGATATCGTATCCTAAAAGCAAATCCCAAATGTCGAAGATAATATCAGGAAAAAGATGCTCAGAAATGCATCATGATGCAATAATCAAATGCCCAAGAGAGTAGAAATTAGCAAAAATAGTAATGATTGTGATATTATAGAGTTGAAACTTGAGACCATCTTCAGACAATGAACAAACACGATCCAAAAATTTACAGCATATAACTAAATACTTTTAATAAATAAATAAATAAAACAACTCAAACTAAAGAAGAGTGAAGGTCTTGATTGGCTGTATCAGGTTAACAGCTTTTCAAGAACTTGAATATTTTAAAAAAAAAATACTAAGGGGAATAAGAGCCTGAAAACAGTACAGCTCAGATAACATCCACCCACATGTAACTCCGTAAAATAATTATATAGTTGATTACAAGCCAAACAATGTCTCAGCCTAAAAAGCAAGGCCTCAGCCTGAAAACATGCAGTACGTGACACTACAATGGTATAACCAGTTCTGACATGCAAATGAAGACGACTAAAACTTTATCAGAACATATCTAATAACTACTTCTCTTGGTTACAACAAAGAGAGATGAACCTTTGCTTCTCTAAAGATCAACCACCACACCAATAATTCCATATGTCCAACATTACAATGAATGTTTTGCTTTGCATAATGCTTGTTTCTATGCCTTCAACATAAGGAATTTAATATGAAAAACGGGTATCTTCGGTATTGCAGTAAGAATTAACTGAAGCGAGCTTACATAATGGCACATGTTAGGCTCCAACCTAAGGAGTGATCATGCAAAAACTAAGAAAGGGTGGTCTTCCTATAGCAGCAAGAATAAACTGGATAAAAATCACTACAAAAGCAAATAAGTTTAGTCCATCCAATTATCAGCAGCAGCAAAGTGCAAAACCCAAAACGACAGATTTTTCAATCCGCTAAAAGCTACGAAAAATCAGGGTAGCTATAGAAAGAGCACAGAAGCATCCATAACAAATTGCATGCAAGAATTTTAAGCTCATTTCGCATCATTAAGAAGTAATATAACCCACAAAATATAGGAGTGAAAAGCAAGTAAGCCAATCGAACTTATATCTAAAGGGTAGCGCTAAGATCAAAGGAATTAGCAGTTGATCAATCAGAAACGTCGATAGAGTACCTCCACGATCAACCAGAACGAAAGTGGGTAGAGCGCCGGGCTTGGATTGGAAAGAGATATCAAAATCACTGAACTCTTTGCATCCCTTCTGATTCTCCTTGGGGTACACAACAGCCCCAGACATGCTGCCTCCATACTGCGGAATCCCGAAGTTTCCGATAGCACTATCGTAGGTGCCCTTAACTTTGTCGGGCGAAACCACTCTCAAGCTATTCTTCTCGACGACGAATCTCGCCGTCGATAGAGGGCAAAGCGAGAGGAACAGAAGCCCTATGAAAAAAGATGAAGCAGCAGCAGTAGGGGCTGATCTCCGGAGCAGCTCCATGGTGGTTCAAGAAATGAGTAGCTTGGAAGATCCGGGGAAGGGGAGGTTTAGCTAAGTAAAATTTGGGGTTAACGGGACATGAAAGAGGAAGCTTGTTGCTGGGTGCTTCGGCTTGTGAGAAGGAAGAAATTGGAGGGTAGTGGTGGCTTCTTCTTCTCGCTAGTCTTTCATTTTTCCTTACGGAAGAAGGAACGAGAAGGATAAAGAGCAGTGTAGTTGGGGTTTTGTTGGGTAATAATAGTGGGGTTGGGAGTTTCTGCAAGAGAAGAAATGACTTGCTCTTTCGTGTGGGTTCGAAAAGAAGCTAATGCAAACGCAACCCTGTGTTCCCTCTTTGCCAAAATAGTAGTTGACCAGTGAGTCAACAGGAAAGTCTGGTATGTATCAATTTGGTGTAATAAAGTATATTTTTGTTTTGCCAAAAAAAATATATAATTTTCCCAAAGGAATTCCATTAATGAAACGGTTAAAACAGTAGTTAAGGATAAAACGGGTAGGCCTACCCGACCCGGAATTCTCAATCAGTCTGACCCGGGTCGGGTCGGACCTGGTGGGATAATGGGTCAGTTCAAATCCAACCCGGTTTGAGTAAAACTGAACCGAACCAAACCTACTGAACCGGATAGGACCGGACCGGGTCTAATCGGTCGGACCGAGTTGACTCAACCGGGACGGTTTGACCGGACCGGTTCGGGTCTACTGAATTTAGGTCAGGTCAAATTTAAAATCCAAATATTTTTTAACTTTAAAATTACCTACACAGTGCAAATTGGTTTAATAGTTACACATTTAATCAAACATGATGCCTAGTTTCGGTTACGAGGATGGATCTCGGAAATTGCATGATTACGGGACTGAATTGAAACTGTTATATATTGATATAAATGCATGTTAGAATTGAGTATTTACTATGTCAAGCTAACTGGATATTGCATGCTTAGAGGCAGAGCCCTGTTGTCAATTAATGAGTTGCGCACTAGGATAGACATGCTTTGCTGAGTGATCTTGATAGGATCCATGTCTAGATGTACGCATGATTTTGAAAGCATAAATTGCAATTCAGCCCCAAATATCTTAAAAATATATTATGTCGCCAAATATACATGTTTGATGTGGAATGACTACGCATGATGTGTATGCATGATAGTTTCAGGATATGGCTACATGCGTTCATTTGCAATTGAAGTTGAATTATGTATGCTTGCATGAGAAATCCTCGAAACATTTTAAAAGGGCCCTGGGAAAGCCAAGATCGGGTGTATGTAAAAACTACTCGTTCCAGTTAAAACAATGATTGAACCGTATTTCAAAGAGACTGATCTATTAGAAAGGAGACGTCGACAGTGTGAACTCTTTTACACGGCCCCCTTCCATTGATTTACTGGTGGTCGGTTAGGCTAGATGACTGAGGAATCATTGTCTGTCGCTTACTATCTCATAGATATCCTTAAATTGTCACCCTGATTTTCGCAAATTGTTTGTATATGTGTTAGTTTTCAATGGCTAAAAGAGTGCAATTCTATATTCCTCGCAATCTTGATGGTGTGAACTATGATGCTTGGAGTAGCTATATGAAGTATCTCATCGATGCTAAGGGCATCTATCAGTGTATTGATGTGAAAACAAAGAGGAGGATGACGGATGGATATGGTATTCCGTGTCCCAATCAATGGATGAGTTTCTTTGATGATCTGGAAGCGACTGTGGTGATACTTTCAACCTTGACTCGAGATATTGTAGAAGACTTCAAATGCAACCACACTGTATTACAGCTTTGGTGTTTCTTTTGCATCCGCTTCGGTGGAGGCAAGGCCGCTTAAGCTAGAAATGTCTTGGTTGAGTATGATGATCTTCTCTCCATGGATGTCGGTGTAAAAGCCGCACGAGACCTTCAGGATGAAATGTCAACATGGAGGCGAATATTTCTCATATTGAAGAGGTATCCCCTGTCATGTTTTGCTGACGATGAAGGACTCAGTTACTTGATTTAATCAATTAAGTATACCATGAGTCTATTCAAGGGCAGTAACCAGGGCAAATGGGGAACCACCTTCACATATCACCACAAGAGATTAAGGGAAGTCTACCATGATCTCTGTATATAATGGAGAGAACCGGACCACGGAGGTCCTAAATGAATATAAAGCTGTAAAATATTTTATTCAGACACAGATCATCTGATGTGATTCACTCGTGAATTTTTCAGGTGTGGTGTTCGGCATGGCTCGGAGTTCTCGACTATCTTTTCTTTCTTTGTTGCTGCATATGATCAAGAATCTCATCATTGTCGTTTCATCTATCATTGTTCATTTGAATTGATGACTTTTGTGTTTCGGATTATTGAATAAAGTGATTTTCATTGAGATTGAATGTCATTCGACTCGAAGTACAATTTACTTATTAATCCATCGACCCGGTCAAATGGATCGATCCAAACAAAATCCGGTAATAGGGATTAAAACCAAATAGTTTGGCCAGTTCAAAGAGGTTGAATGAAAGAAACGATTAACACACTCCATCATCATGAATAACCCATCTATTGCGTAACTAGATCGAACGATTTAGTTTTCTTATTTGTTAGTACTCCATAAATATAATTGATATCGTAACGACGAACATGTATGACACCGATGATTAAATTGTGGAAACGAAACGATTTCACCTAGGGTAACATCCGTGTATGACGCGCACAGCGCATGGATTCCATGTAAAATCGGAACACATCAATTCGAGTTCAAATTTAATGGAAAGATGTTGGCATTTGGTGAATGGGCTGCCATAATAGGAGCCATTTAATATAAGCCAAACACCTAAGTAATTGAGTAATGTCACATTAGGGATTTTTGGTTAGGCCTAAAATCCCAATGGACACGAGATTCACAAAATTGGGCCTCTCCTTTCTCCAATATGGTCATCCGAACTTTAAGAGTGGTGATGTGGGTTTTGCCCACCTCATCTTATAAATAGGGGGTGATAGAATTTCTTTAGTGTTAATGAATTAATCACTCCTTCTCCTAAGTGTTGTGACAAAGAAATGCCTCCTCCCTAAACACCCTCGATCGGCCAAACCTACATGCTTGGAGGTGCCAAATTGCTTCGAGCAATTACTCCAGAGATCCATCCCTGTGAGGAATCGACAAGAGGCTTTGCTGTGGAGACCATTTCATGTAGGCGATTCCTTAACAAGAATCCTTACAGGATCCGTCTGGCGGACCGCGATCTCCCATCAAGATCTTTGGTCTACGGAAAGCAAGAACTGGTATGTGTCCCTATTTTGTTGCGTAATTAATTTACTTGGCATGTACACGTATTTTTGTCTATAATAACTATCCCATATATACTACAGTGGTATCGGAACCTGTGTTAGGTAGTTCTTGATTTTGATAAAATTGGTGTTCTTGAGTTTTTGATAAAAATGATATTCATGAAATTGAGTATTTTTGGTAAAACTGATGTTCTATAATAAATTGCAGCCACATCTATATATATAGGCCGGCCGAACTTACTAGGGGCAAAGTGGACTTTTGTCCACTTTGCTCCTCCTATAAATAAAGGGTGTTAGGTTTTATTTTGGGTAATTCACAATTCCTCCTATGTGGTGATTTGAGAGAAAACCCTCATCCCTAAAAGTACTAGTTCGGCCGAACCATATTGCACCACTAAGGGTATGCCAATTTGCTTAGAGCAAAACACTCTGATATCCGTCCCTGCCAAGAATCGATCAGAGGCTTTGGTGTGGAGCTAATACCGCGTAGGGCTTCCTTAACAAGAACCTCTACGGGTTCCGTCTGATGGATCGTGAACTCCCTCGGCAGGATCCTTGGGACTACGGAAAAGGTTTAAGGTATGTACACATCTTTCGCTGCGTAATTCTGATTACTGGATTGTACCTGTTGTTATGTTTCCGTAGTAGTCAACCCCGTAATCCAACAGTGGTATCAGAGTCTGTGTTAGAAGTTCTTGATTTTGATAAATTGATGTTATTGAAAATTGAAATTTCTGGCCGGAAATTTAAAGATGTGATTTTTAAAATTTTCGAAATTTTTAAGTTGATGGTGCTGAAATTTTCATGATGTTCTTAGTAAAAATTTGATGTTCATGATCTTAAAGAAAATGGGGACTTTTTTCAAAATCAAACATTGGATTGTAGATCTAATTAAAATTTGATCTTGAAATTTGACCAATTGTTTACAATTATGTGTTTCGGCCGAACCCTAGGTAAATTAACAAGGTAAATTTTTTAATTTGTTAGGGCCCAAAAAAGAAAGTTTCGGCCAAATATACTAGTATTATTGTTTACCATATTTTAATTTTTATTAAGGGTAACAATACATCTATAATTGGAAACATAAGGATAGGTTCACATTAAATATATGGAAATATATAACCATCAATATATCTAACTAATTTATAGGGATTAAGATATTATTGATAGATTTAGTTACCTAAAAGATTAAGAAAATATATTGTCATATATTTGTTTCCCTATTAAAAATATTGACAATAAATAAAAAAAAATTATATATATATATATATATATTATTGATTGATTTTGTCTTATAGATAGAATCTTGGTATAATATATATATGTTTATTATGTGTGCCGAAATATATATATATATATATATATATGCAATATTGGAAATTATTTTATATAGTTAATAATTCTTGGGGCTAGTTAAGTTTTTAGTGGACCATAAAACCCTACTTAGCCCACAAGATTATTTCGGCCCAACCCTATGGGTTTAATGGGCCGGTCCAATTTGCTAAACCGGATAGGAATAAAACCAAACCGGATTTTCTTAATCGGTTCGACCTAGTCGGGTTGGGTCGAACCGGGGTAACTAAGTGGACCTAACCGAACCGGTTTTGTGTGTTGAACCGAACCGGTTTTGTGTGTTGAACCGAACCCTATTTTATTGGACTGGTTCGAACCGACCAGATTTTGAAAATAAAATTGGACCGAACCGAACGGGAATTACTGGACCCGAACCGAACCAGACCGAAATTGACTGAACCGAACAAGATTTTCAAAATTGAATTCAAATCAATTAATAAAATGGGATGGTCAAGTTTTAAAATCCAAATTTTTTTAACTTTAATTACACAGTGCTCGCAGGTTTAAAACTTTCATGTTTTAATTAAACCTTAATGCCTGGTTTCGATTATGGGGATGGATCTCGGATATGCATGATTTAGGGACTGGATTAATTAGTGGGCTGAATTGTAATTGTTTACTTTTCGTCACATATATTTATTAGAACTATTGTCTAGACTAAGTCAAGCTAGCTGGTTGTTGGGGGCAGAGCCCTGGTTAAATATATGGTTTCTGCACTAGAACAGACATGCTGTGATGGTTGCGAATGCCTAGGATTCATGTCTAGAAACACACATGATTAATTGTAAGCATGATTGCAAGTCAGTCCCTAATATTTTAAATGTTTTAAAAACAAAAGTCAGTCGCCAAATATGCATGTTTGATGTGGAAGTTTCCATGGATGACACGTATGCTTGAATGTTGAGGATGTAGCTGCATGTGATAGTTTACTTGGAAAGTAGAATTATATATGCTAGCATGAGTTCCTCGGAACATTAAACGCATGACGCGTATGCATGATGTGTGGTTTGGTTGATGAATTTGGTTTGCTATGATGATTTACTTGTGAAGTAGAATTATACATGCATGCGTAAGTTCATCGGAATATTTTTTAAATACAAAAGGGCATTGGGAAAGCCAAGATCGGGTATGCTTATTTCTAAGTTCCCGTTCCGGTAATTTGTGAATAAAACCATTTTTAAGAGACTGGTATATTGGATTGAAGACGACGGTAATGTGAACTCTTTCACGAACCCCCTTCCCTCGGTTTACTAGCGGTTGGTTAGTTTAGATGGTTGGGGAATCATTATTTGTCGTATTCCATCTTAATAGATATCCTATGTATGCAATTCTTTCTCAAAATGTTACTGTCCCCCTGATTATGCATGATTATCAATATGTTAGTATCAATGGCTGCGATCAGCAATGTCATCTCCCAAATGAATAAGGGGGTTAGACCGCTTAGTAATAATTATAAGATCTGGAATAAGCGCGCGAAGATGGTAGTTACTGAAATGAAAGGTTTGGAACATCTGACTACAAAACATGCCAGGACAGAGAGAGACCTCACGGCTGATCAGAAGGCATTCCATAATGAATGAGATGCTAAGGATCTGGAATTCCGTTATGCCTTGTTGTCAATGCTGGAAGATGATATACTCTACAGGTATGATCACCTGAAGTTTGTCATGGACCTCTGGGATGGTCTTAAGGCAGGTTGGTGTATATACCATAGCCTAGAAGCGATCATTAAACATTGCTTTAGACTCCTACAAGATGAATCCTAAGCATTCGATGAATAAGCATATTAGGCATATGACTAACATGTTTGCTGAACTCAAGGAGGCAGGAGAAATCCTGTCTGATGAACAGAAAGTCTAATGTGTGATCCGTTCTTTGCCTGACTCTTGGAATAGCATGAAAATGAACCTTACCCATGCCACTCAACTCGATAACCTCGAGAAAATGCGAGTTCATCTCGAGCTAGAGGAGGATCGCCTAAGGGCTGAGAAGCCTAGGGCCGAAATGCATATTGCATCCTCCATACCAGTTAAGCAAAAGGGTAGGCGCAAGAGGAAAGGCAAAGGCCTTCAGAACAAGGCTGACAAGTCTATGGCTCCGAAACCTCAAAGAAAATTAAAACGCAAGCAATCTGGTGGCAATAAAAGCCAAGCAAAACAAACACGTAGAGAGGAATCTCGAACGTGCTTCAGGTGTGGTGTGAAAGGGAACCTGGCTGCTGCCTGTACCAGTCCTCCCAAGGTACGTACTGAGAAATAATGATGAAAGTCATAAATTCTCCTTGGATTCTTCTTACTCGAGTGTAACTTAATTTACCATTTTGGATTACAGAACCGAGAAGCAGAACAAACGCGGACCGGAAGGGGGATGCCCCGGAACAATAAAGAATTAGACGATAGTCTTCATCTTTACTTGCTAGAACTTTTTGAATATTCAGTTTAAGATACTCGTCGATAAAACATGGGAACCGTTTCTTTTAAGCATGTAAAAATGCTTGGACCGAGTATTGATTTTCCATCTTCACCGAGTTGTTTGATCTAATTATTGCTATTCGATACATTGCTTTCGATTTAAATTTCTTTCTTTCTTAAATGTTAGTACTCCACTAAATGATAAATTTCGTAATGATGAACATGTTTGACACAGATCAGATTAAATTAAACTGAATTTTGGAAACGAAATGATTTAAACCGTGAGATATTACCTGGAATAGGTGCCACAGGCGCGTGTACTTCGAAAGACGGAACACATCGTTTTCAAAGTACAAATTTAATGATGAAGTGTTTTCAAATGAATGCCGAATTTTCACTTGCCTCCCTTTTGGGAATAATTCATTCAATACTTACACGATGAACTCGTAAAGTATAAACTGACGCATAAGGCGAAAGCCCAATGCACAGTTCAAAGATGAATAAGTATTTGGGATGAATTAGCCAATGAAATTGATGATATCGGTAAAATGACTCTCCCACTATATACCTTGAAAAAGATGTTTGGCAATACATTCACATCGATAACACACTTCATCAACAAAATTGGTCAAACACAACACCATAAAAGCTAATAGGAGTGATAATGAGTTAATTCTTATCATCATGCGACATTAACATGTCCATTAAACAAGTATTTGAACAGAGATTATGATGACTACTCTTAGAGGATACATGTTTAGATTAGCTTGTAATAATGGTTCCGTGGTCGAACATGAGACGTTACATGCCTAAAGGACGAAATTTCAGCGCTTGATGAGATATAACAGACAAAGTCTTGATCGAATTGGAGCAGGATAACGATGATAGTCAGGTACCACTTACTTCAAGTGGGAGATTTGAGGCAGCAACCCAAGTGAATGAAATGGTAAATGAAGATGGGGACATTTTCATAGTAAATCCAGTGGGATGAGCCAATCCTACCACACAAATCACTGTTGCTGCAGGTGCGAATCAAGTTGAACCTGATAATCACGTTGTTAGACCTCTGTATGAAAATCCAATGATGCCACAACTACCCATTGTTCCCAGTGGGAGTGGATTAACCAACTTGGTTCCGAGACCGAGAGGTCGTCCAAGAAAAGTTGTAGGTCAAGGTTCCAGCACTGCCCTTGTTCCCAGTGGGAGTGATGCTTCGATATAAAGCATTATTCCGAGTGGGAGCAATGTTCAGACTAGATGGGATTAACGAGCCTAAATGAAGTCAAAGTCATCGAACTTCTCCCATGAAGTATCCCATCGAGAAGGGTGAAATATTTACCCTAACTTCTATTGACGAACCAGTGACGGTTCAACAAGCGTTGAAAGGACCTCAAGCGAAGGAATGGAGGAAATCAATGGAAGATGAGATCGCCTCAATAAAAGCCAATTATGTGTGGTTTTAGTTGATTTACCTGCTGACCGCAGTGCCATAGGGGGCGAAGTGGGTTCTGAAACCGAAACTCACTGCTGATGGAAATGTCGAGCGATACAAAGTTCGATTGGTTGCGAAATGTTACACCCAGCTTCAGGGAGTGGAATTTGATGAGACATACTCACCGACTGTGCGGTACACCACAGTCAGGGCAATCCTGGCCCTGGTCGCATGCCTCGATCTAGAGCTGCACCAAATGGATGTTAAGACCGCATTCCTCCACGGAAACCTGGAGGAAGAGATCTATATGGAGCAACCGGAGGGTTTCATTACTCCTGGTAACGAACGTAAAGTTTGTAAACTCCAAAGAACCATTTACGGTCTTAAACAATCGTCTCGGCAATGGTACCGCAGGTTCCACGAGAAAATCGTTGGAAACGGATTCTTGAATCTCCACGAGGATCCATGCGTGTATATAAAGACCTCAGGGTCTAAGTACGTCATCATTACTTTGTACGTGGATGACATACTCATTGCCACAAACGATGTGAGTTTCATGCGTGAATCAAAGTCCTGGTTTGCATCTGTACTTTGAGATGAAAGACATGGGAGAGGCTACGTACATCTTAGGCACTAAAATTGCTAGAGATCGTGCCATTCGGATGTTATGTCTATCTCAGGAAGCCTACATCAACAAATTGTTGAAAAGGCTTAGATTACAAGATGCCAAACCCGTAGAAACGCTGGTAGTATTCGGGTGCGCATTGTCAAAGCGCGACTGCCCGAAGAACCAGCAAGAACATGAATTGACGAGGAGTGCAGAGTATTGAAGCATGGTCAGAAGTCTCATGTACATCATGCTTTGCAATCTTTCGGACATCTATTACGCTGTGGGCCTAGTAGCAAGATTCCAATCACACCCTGGCTATCAACATTTAAATGTTGTAAAGTGGATCATATGATATCTGAAAGGTACTGCCGACTACGGATTGTGCTATGAGGGCAGGAAGTTAGAATTGCCCGGATTCAGTGACGCCGACCATGGTGGCGATCCAGACGATCGTAAGTCCACCACACGAGGAGTGTTTCTCCTTGCTGATGCCGTCATTTCATGGACGAGCAAGAAGCAATCATATGTCGCGCTGTCTAAGATGGAATCAAATTTCGTTGCTCTCTCTAAAAATGCACAGGAAGCGGTCTGGCTGAAAAGGCTTCTTACTGCGCTGCTTGATGGCGATGTTGGGAGTCAACCTGTGAAGGTGTTCTCTGACAGTCCTGCACCAATTGCGGCAGTAAAGAATCCAAAGTACCATAGTAGGATTGAACACATTGATGTGAACATAATTATGCTAAATCTATGGTAGAAGATAATATAATCACTTTAGAATACTCGCCCACTGATGATATGGTGGTGGATCCACTAACTAAACCATTACGTAGGGAGACATTTGAAAAGCATGTTAAACTGCTTGGATTGCGTAGGGTTTAAATGTGGGCATGTCTCTGTGATAACATTTTTGATGAACTGAAAGTTACATTTTTAAGAGAATTGCAATTCGAGTTTATGATTCATCGACGTCATAATGTTTGATTATATCGGATTTTACGGTCTATAAACTAAGTCGTAGGAGAACGCAATCCTTTGCATAAATTTTGCGAATGTGAACCATGCCTTGTCACACGGGCACGGTCGTCTTGTAGGAGAGGGGGACCTCTTCAGAGCAAGACTGGCTAAGAACCAGTTGGGAAACTTGGTTATGCAAAAACAATCATTTGGTTTCGGAGTAACACGACATGATCTTAGTTTTTGCACTTCGCCGTGATGAACTCTGTTCGTCATTAACCACATTCTGGGCCAGATGAAAGTCTGCGATAGCATCAATGACATATCCCACACCTGACGATGTTTGGGTATGCTATCGACGTGTGCCACGTTCGACCACGGGGTCATGCTCGGTTGTGCTAGATAGAATCCTCGTGATTCGGATGGGCGCAAACTTCTTCACCTCGAGCGTGTGATTGATCCCGGGAGCCTTATGAAGAGGCACCCAAAGTATCCTCATGGACTCGAAACTCATACCTAAGGTCAGGCTCAATGTTTGCTTCCCGGCATATGAGCGCAGTGCTGAAGAAAAATGCCAAGTTACACCATGTCTTTGGAAACTGGTTTGGTTTGACTAAGGGTATGAGCGATGGGGATGGTCAAGTTCACCTGTAATTCACCGACTCTTGTATTCACTAGGTGGCCACTAGCCGGATATTATTTGAAGGTTGTGAATACTTGTGCGGATGCCTTGGAGAAGTATTCCTATGTGGAAACTGGGCAATTAGAGAATTAACAGTTGACCTAGGATACAGCGCAAAAAAATCGATGTTTTTAACAGGTTGATTTGAGATAGGGAATCAACATTCCGCAGGCGCTACAACACTCCTAACAGATGAGTAGCACGATGCCCGCCGTATCCGCCAGTCGCACGGCAAACCTCGTATGAACTATTCGGAAGAAGGGGCGGGATTAGAAGAGTGAAATGTTGATGCGATTTGGACAACAATACATTAACAGGCACCCTCCCATTCCGGCGAGTGGGAGCTGTTAGCATATGGTAATTGGGCGCCGTAATTGGTAGCCCATTAATATGTATACGTTACCTAAGAAATTGGGTAAATGTCACATTAGAGAAATTGGGCTTGACCCAAATCCCAATTGACATGAGAGGCCCAAAATTGGGCCTCCCTTATATACTATAGGCCGGCCGAACTTACTAGGGGCAAAGTGTACTTTTGTCCGCTTAGCTCCTCCTATAAATAAAGGGTGTCAAGGTTTTATTTGGGGTAATTCACAATTCCTCCCAAGTGGTGATTTGAGGAAAACCCTCCTCCCTAAAAGTACTAGTTCGGCCGAACCATATTGCACCACCAAGGGTGTGCCAATTTTCTTAGAGCAAAACTCCTCGGAGATCCGTCCCTGCCAAGAATCAATAAGAGGTTTTGTTGTGGAGCTCATACCACGTAGGGCTTCCTTAACAAGAACCTCTACGGGTTCCGTCCGGTGGATCGTGAACTCCTCCAGCAGGATCCTTGGGACTACGGAAAAGGTTTAAGGTATGTGCACATCTTCCAGTGCGTAATTCTTATTATTGGCATGTACCTAGTAGTCAACCCTGTAATCCAACATATATGACAATATATTTTTTTAATCTTTAGGTAACTTAATCTATCGATAATATCTGAATTCCTATAAATTATCTAGATATATTGATAGTTATATATATATTTCTATATACTAATGTTGTTAACATATGGTGATGTGGCGCCGTAATTGGTAGCCCGTTAATAAATGTGGTTACCTAAGATAATTAGGTAAATGTCACATTAGGGCTAATTGGTCCAGACCCAATTCTCATGTGACATGGGAGGCCCAAAATTGGGCCTCCCGCCCACATCATAGTTCGGCCGAAACCCTAATAGTAGGGATGAGGATTTTCTCCTCCTCCCACTATAAAAGGAGGTCTTGGGGTCACTCCCAAAACACACCTTGATCACAACTCCTCCTAAGTTGTGATTTGAGAGAAATCATTTTCTCTCTACAAGCATATTTCGGGCGGCCCCCTAACACCACCATTGGTGTGCCAAATTGCTTCCGAGCATTCAGTCTGAGGTTCTGTCCCCGTTGAAGAATCGATCAGAGGATTTGCTGTGGAGCTTATACCGCGTAGGAATTCTTCTCACGAAGAACTTGTACGGGTTCCGACCGGAGGATCAGAACTCCCTCCACAACGTTCTTGGGCAGGAAAGCTATTGAAGTATGTGTACATTATTCCGCTGCGTAATTAGATTACTTACTGGTACACGTTTAGCATTTTGTAGTATTACGTCCCCGTAATCCAACAGTGGTATCAGAGCTTGTGTTAGGAGTTCTAGAAATTTTGATAAACTGATGTTCTTGAAAATTTTATAAAAACCGAAGTTTTTATGATGAACACTATTGGGATCAAAATGACGTGGCCTTGGAACTTCGAGTAGTGGACTTCTAAGTCTCGCCGGGAGCTAGCTCACTCAGGTATCTTTCTTGGTCGCGTGGACACTTTGTTTCCTTTGGTGGCTTGGTGCTAGGCGAGGACCTGAAAAGAGGTGGGGATGGTCCATGATTCCACTCTGAAGCTTAAGTCAGTAATGGATATCGAGAGAATAATATAGAGTAATTGATAGATCTTAGAACCTAAATAATGAAAGTGAGCCCCTATTTATAGGGAAAATGTTACCGACTTCGTGGGGCGGTTACCCTCTGGGGAGGGTTTTGTCCAGAGTCGGCTTAAGTAGGTGACAAGCAGGTCGCCAACTCATCCTTCCTTAGTCAAGAAGGTTTCTTCCTTCAACAGTGGAAGCAGGTCGCCACCTGTACCTTTCCTTAGGAGGAAGGTTTACTTCTGAAAGAGCTTTTAATAGTCGACTCGACTTACTCTTTAAAATAGAGATCTGGTAGCTTGGTCGCTTCTATCCTTATCAATAATGTTCTGAAAGTCGACTTCCTCAAAAGATGATAGTCGACCTTTTACCTTTGTTTCACCATTCCAAACAAGGTTGGTCGTCGATTCGTCAATCTCGCCAATAAACGTACTTGGCTCTAGTCTCTGTCGTTTAATCGTAACCCAACACTTGCCCCCGAGACTTAAGCCGTCAGCTTCATTTATGAAGAGGAGGTCTTGAGTCGAGTATAATTCTTGAACATGTTCGAGCGAGATTCTGTCTCTATTAGTTCGCTTATCTCGGCTGGATAGGCTAAAAGAGGATACCTTTAGTCGAGGCAAGATGCTAGTCCCTATGGCTTTCCTGACCGTTGGTCTGGGAGAAGCTGGAGACTCACCTCGATAAGCTCTGACAGGTGCAAGGCAACGGTCATGTTGTCAGGGAATCACCCAATGAATGCCTGACCTCGGGAAAACTTCCTTGGGAAGTTTAAGTGGTTAATACTTCTTAGTATAAATACCACCATTTACTCTTCACTCTTTACTTCCTGCTCTCGTTTTTAGTCATCCTGGCGAATCAATATAGTTCTTTCTTCATTAACCCTAGCTCGCCTCGTCCCTGCGCTCCTGAAGAGAGAATTCTTGTTGGAATCGCCACTGCTGGTCCTTCCGATCCGACTCGAGAAGCTTCTTTCCTTCGATCCCTTTCTCAGACTCCCATGGCTGCTCAATTCCAACAAGGTAGGTCGCAAGTCATCCCTTCTTTTCTTGAGTCTCCTAAAGAAATAACTGGCACCGCTTTCGTAAAAGCTGTGACCCTAGGTAATCTGAGAGATCATGAAGGCCCTCGCTATGCTGGTCCCCCCGGACAGGGATACAGGGCCAGGGATGGAGAGGTCCCAGTATATGCGGGCCAGATTGAGGCGGGGCTCCGATTTCCTTTTTGCACAGAGTTGGATGAACTCTGTGAGCATTATAGGATACATCCTTGCCAGCTCACAGTCAATGCTATCCGCTTCTGGGTTGGTTTTTGGTGTTTGTGCGACGTCTACAGTTGGACGTACACCCTTTAAGTCTTTAGATGATTCTATCAATTGTTGAGAAGCAAGTCGATGATCTTTGGTTTCAAAGGTCGATGGCCCTCAGATGACCAACTTTCTTGGAAATCAGCCAAGGAATTGGTGGTTGGGCTTAAGTCTTATAATGCAAACTGGAAGAATTATTACTTTTTCTGTCGAGAAGGCGTCACTTGGCCCATATCCCCTCCTCTTGGTGCTGACGGTCCCCCCACTCTCCGTGGATTAACTCCTGAGGAAATCGCCACGGTCGGCCAGATTCGCGCCGTCGTGACCTCGAAAGAGTTTGAACCGTGGAATCAATTGAAGATACAACAGAAGACGCTCTTATTAGTTCCTCAATTCGTCTCCGCACTGAAGATCCTCCTCTTGATTGGGTAACTTCTTTTTCGTAGTAGCTTTTTAAATTCTCTTTTGGTTTCATGTAGGTCTCTTTAAGAAGCTTTTTGATGCTCGTGGTCAGGCGGCAACATGAGTGCCCTTGGACGATTTTGCGGCGACCAGCTCTAAGTTCTCCTCTGAACAACCCTCCCTGACGGGAGTTATTACTGAGGCAGCTATTACTGAGGCAGTTATTACTGAGGCTACCCCTAATTCTGAGAAGGCGGAATCTGCGGAGGACGTCGTGAAGACTCCTCGCGTGAGGACCAAGGGGACTGCCCACAGAGGTATCCCCAAGCCTAATAAAAGGGCACATGTGATCGACGCCACTCCTCATAGTTCCAGGAGATGGCTTCCTTGGACGCTCCTGCCGTTTCTGACTCCCCTACTCCCAAAGGTAGAAATTTTTCCATTCTCGATTTCATCTTTGTTCGGATTTCCTTACTTTTTTCTAACTTATTTTCCTCTTGTAGAAGTCGCCCAAGAGGAAGGGGGTCGTGGTGAAGCTTCTAGCTCCCAAGCCATGATTGACTTGAAGTTTGAAGGTCCTCCCTTTTCCTGGAAGATGCTTCATACTGCCCCCGAGTCATCCTCAGGTTTCGCCAATTGGGATCCCCTGGTTTCTTTGAAGGGCTATCAGTTGAAGGAGGGACACTCCATCGCCAATAGGGAGTTAGCCCTCCATCTTATAAATGGCTCCATTCCTCCTCAAGATCGCCCTCGCATTCCTGTGGAATGTGCTGATGAAACTGCTTGCATGTTTCTACATCGGCAGGCCAAGGTAAATAATTTTATCCTTCTCATAATCTAGATTTCTATAAAATCGCTTCCGTACTTATCTTGCTATGCTTTCAGGCCACCCGCGATTTTTTACAAGTCGGTCAGCTGCTCATCGACTTGGGTGAAGAAGTTTCCTCTTTAAAGGGGTAGCTCACCTTGGTGGAGTCAGAGGCAGAAGAGGTGCAACGCCTCCGAGGAGAAAATACCCGCCTGGAAGAGGAACTTCGTCGTCTAAAGGAGGACTTCGCAATTATTGCCAAAGATCTCGCCTCCCTGGAGGACATTGTAAGGGCATCCGCTAATATGATCGAGGAAGTCGCCTCTCTGAAGGACACAGTGAGGGCCTCTATGACTTTTGGAGCATTGATGGATGATGCTCGCCGTACTTCCGCCGCTTTCTTAAGGGTTTTTCGTGCCAAGGTGGCTTCTCATCAAGAGGAGATCGCTTTGTTGAGAGCGGAGATAGAGGAGCATAAGAAGTCTGCCCCCGAGATCATTGCTGACTATAAGGCTAGCGCTGATTTTCAAATCGACGCCGCCATGGTCAGTGGGCAGATGCTTTTTTCCAGCTTTGCCTCTGTGGTGGCGGATATCAGGGCCATGGACCCTAGTTTTGATTTCTCGCAGGATCCTTCAAGATTACTTAGCGGAGGAGGCTATGAGTAGGAAAGACTCTGTATAGATTTACTTTTTCTTTTCCCATCCCTCTGTAATCCCGACTTGATGTAATCAATATTTACTAATGATAGAAGGGAGCCTTCTTTTTGGCAGTTCTCGTGCATTCATCCTTACTTCCAATCATTCTCGTGATAAATTTACCCAATATCAGAATTACACCTTTTCAAGAATAAGGCTCTTAATCGATTTTCTAGAGCGAAACATTTAAAATCTATATAATCGATAATTAATATTTAAGGAGGATTTTATCCTTAGAAAATCAAACCTGTCTTCTGAGTCATCGACCGATCTGAGTGATTTAGTTGATATCAGATGTTTGATTGTCGACTCTTGATTCAGCAGTAGTTCTCCAATACTTAACCTCTTTCGAGTAGTCGACCGATCTGAGTGATTTAGTTGATATCAGATCTTTGATGGTCGCTCTCGATTCAGAAAAAGCTCTTCAATACTTAACCTCTTTCGAGTAGTCGACCGATTTGAGTGATTTAGTAGATATCAGATCTTTGATGGTCGCTCTCGATTTGGAAAAAGCTCTTCAACACTTAACCTCTTTCGAGTAGTCGACCGATCTGAGTGATTTAGTAGATATCAGATCTTTGATGGTCGCTCTCGATTTGGAAAATGCTCTTCAATACTTAACCTCTTTCGAGTAGTCGACAGATCTGAGTGATTAAGTAGATATCAAATATTTGATGGCCACTCTCGATTCTGAAAAAGCTCTTCCTCGACGCCACCTCTTCATCGACCAATTCTGAGTGATTTAGATGATATCAGATTGTTGATAGTCGATTTTTGAGTATTTTGACGGAAGAACTCAGAATCTTGAAATAAAAGGGGCCTTAAGAGGCTTTATATTTATTTATCCTTCCTGAGTTTCACACAAAAAGCATCATAAGATAAACATTAGCCTTAAAAGACAAACAAAATTGCTTTCTTAATTAGGCGCAGTTTCTATGACTTCTCTTTGATTGCGACGCCGCATTGAGCTGACGTAGCATCGTCTGGATGCGGTTTGATCTCCTATTACTTCCCCTATCCCTTGTAGTGTCGGAAACCTCATTACTTATTGAGCAGTTGACGGGATTATATGATGGGGATTGAGAGTAGTTCTTCCGATGATGGCGTTATATGAGAAGGCGGCGTCAGCGACCACAAAAAGCACCTCAATTGTAAGGGTTGTTTTTCCCTTTCCCAGAATCATTGGCAGCTTGATGGCTCCCATTGGATAGGTAGCTCTTCCGGCGAATCCTATGAGGGAAAGTCGACATTGAGGAGATCTCTTCCAGTTAGTCCCAAATTTTGGAAGGCTTCGTAAAAGAGTATGTCCGTCGAGCTCCCACTGTCGATGAGAATACTCTTTACTTCATACTCTGCTATAGTGGCAGTGATGACTAAGGCGTCATCATGAGGATGAGTGACCATCATTAAGTCGTCAGTTGTGAAGCTTATGGTTATCGGGTCGATTTCCTCCTGTCTCCTGCCTTCATTCTCATGCGATGTTCGAGCAGCATAGACTTCCCGGGCGAGGCTGGTTTCTCCTCCAAAACCAAATCTTCCGGCGATGACATTTATCGTTCCCCGTTGAGTCGAAGTTGGATTGTTATGGGGGGGAGATCGAGAATTCCTTTGAGGGCTACGACTTCGTTTTCTGGGCGCTTTGGAGGGCTTTTCGATAAACTTTAACAGTTTACCTCTTCGAATTAGCGCCTCAATGTCGTGTTTCAGAGAAACACATTCGTTCGTGTCGTGCCCTTGAACTCGATGGTAACGACAATAGTCGCTCATCTGAGATCCCATCGGGCTTTTCCTGACTAGAGGGGGATCATCCAGTCTAAGTTTCTCCATCTCTTGAAGCACCACAGATATATTGTGTGCGAGTGGAGTGAACTTTGCGGAATAAGGATTAGGCTCCTTCTTCATTCCTAGGCGATTTCCTTGTCGAAAAGTTCCCTCTCGTCTTTCTTCTCTCTTGGATGGTCGAGAAACGGAACTTTCTTCGGCCTTGGTTGGAGTATTCAGCCTCTTGACTTCCATGGGAGATCTTTCATGTGACCTCTCCAAGTCGATGTACTTCTTAACCTTGATGGCGAGAGCGTCAATCTTTCGTACTAGCTTCATCACCATGCTATCCTTCAAGGCTTGACTTTGTACCCTGAGACCCCTCCAGAAGGTCCTGATCAACTCGTCATCAGTGGCGTCTTCATTCAGCTGCTAAAGTATCTTATGGTATCTAGTATAATAATTGGCTAAGGTTTCATCAGGACTGATGGATAAATGTCCAATTCGGGTTCGTGTTTACATTTCGGGCCTCGTAAACGTGTTGAAAATTACATCTCGTTTTAAAAACATCTCCCACGGCATCAAAACGGTCCGGAAGCGCCCTTACGCGCGTCCGGACCGGACCTCCGGGTTGCTTGCAATCCGGACCTCCGGGTTGCTCGCAATCCGGAGGTCCGGGTTGCTCGCAATCCGAAGGTCCGGGTTGCGCGGCAATCCGGACCTCGTCGAATTGCCCAAATTCGACGAGGTCCGGATTACCTTACGGGTATCGCGCGACCACCGTATCCGCGATTACCGTTGCGTGTAGAGAAGTCAAGTTCGCACATTACCAATATGGATGACGGTTACCGCTTGATCTTGAACCGTCATCAAACCGCTCTAAAACCGGGTCCGCTCCCAAGAAAGCCTATAAATAGGAGGTCTTGGCCACCCATTTTGGGACATTCTCTCATTTGCCCAACTTTGGTATTTTGAGCTCTGACTTCTCTCTAGAAATTCTCTCTCTCTAGAAATTACATTTTTGCCACTATAGTGACTTAAGCATCGGAGAGGGCTCCGCTAGCACCACCCCCCCTCTCCGTGCTAGCATTGATCCTTTGTGCAGGATCCGATATCCGTGTCACAACCTTGCCGGGTCACAACCTTGCCGGGTCACAACCTCATCCGTGTCACAACCTTGCCGGGTCACAACCTTGCCGGGTCACAACCTCGCTGAGTCACAACCTTGCCGGGTCACAACCTTGCTGGGTCACAACCTTGCCGGGTCACAACCTTGCCGGGTCACAACCTTGCCGGGTCACAACCTTGCCGGGTCATAACCTTGCCGGGTTACAACCTCGCCGGGTCACAACCTCGCCGGGTCACAACCTTGCCGAGTCACAGCCGTACCGAGACACAGACTTCGTACGGGAGCAAGCCTGAACACTTGTCAGTGGCCCAACCTCCTCCCAACGGAAGGGTTACAAAGGCCCGCACAACCACGCGAATAGACGCGTCCCCACGACTTAGTTCATCCGGACGCAACATTGGCGCCGTCTACGTGATTCGAACAAACAAGCTACCATACCGCAGAAGTCATGACAAGTGATCACAACCCTCCCGACGAGGTGAAAAACCCAAGGAAAAGGCCTGGACATCCCAAGAAGTCCCCGGCAAACAAAAGAACAGGAGGCCAAGCTCCAGCTGGGAGCCAGTCGGGACCCTCCCACATCCCAAGAGTAACTTCCGTAGCTTCATCCATACCGACTGACAATGTGCCCAACGCACAGCACAAAGAGCCAAAAGACAAACACCACGCACATCCACCTGGTTTCGAGCCAGAAATGCACGAGGATGAATCCCAAACGGAGATGTCGCAAGGCGAACAAAGACCGGGGGCAAACCCGATGCCCACCGTTACTCCAGCAATGATGGCAGCGCTGGAAGAGTTACTCGCATTCCGCGAGTCTTTAAAAAACCAAGGATGCGCGGCTCAGCCACTTCCGGCCAACCAACAATATGCTGCGCCAGCAAGAGAAATGTCGCAAGACACTACTCGCTATGGCAATCCTTTCCAGGGCGAACACCAACAAGCAAGATATGAACCTGCACGGTCATACACTCCTTTCCAAGGAGCCCAACAGTGGAGGAACGAAAGGCAGCCCCCATTCTACCACCCGCAGCAACCAACAAGAAACGATCCTTGTCAGGCCACAAGCAGGGATCAATCTGACATCTACCGCAACAATGGTCAGCAAAATCCTTCAACAGGTTATGCTGAACCGGTAAAGGGATTTACCGCCGAGATGTTAGAAGAAATGGTGGAGAAGAAGATGAAGGAGGCAAAAATGAAGGGAATGCACGCTCTTGAAGAAAGGGCGTCTCACCCATTCGCTGACCATTTGGTGAACAGTCACGTCCCAGACGCACTGTACCGAATTGGAGGTGACCCCTACCGTGGAAAAGGAGACCCGATTGAACATGTGCAAAAGCACGAGGCCTCTCTGCTAGGCAGAACAAAGAACCCGCATCACTTCGCAATGACGTTTTCACAAACTCTTGCCGGATCTGCAGCGCACTGGTTCTTTTCACTGCCATGCGGAAGTATTACTTCATGGGCGGACCTTAAGGCCAAATTCATTCAGCGGTACATGGGCGAGCGCACGTTGTTAAAAGGGGCAAACGCTTTGGACGACGTCCAACAACAAAACGAAGAGTCCCTGGCCGACTACTACGTCCGCTTCAATCAGAACATTTCTGACATTCAGGGGAACCTGACCGAAGGAGAAATCGTTCGAGCATTCATTCGAAATCTCGGACGAAGAGGCAATGCCCTAGCTGAGAAAATGGCAAAGCGCCCAGCGGAATCCATGGAAGAATTAGCCGCAAGAGTCAAGGAGTACATAGACCTTGAAAGATTCAGAAGCCAGAACAAGGCGAAAATCGCTGCAGCAAAGGCAAAAGATAATCCAAAGCAGAACCAACCAAAACCACACTCAAGTGGTCAACAAGGAAGGCATTGGCAACCTCAGCCGAAAAGACCTTTCCAAGGGGATTTTCAGAAGCCAAAGGAAGTAAATCTTGCCGACTGCATCCCTCTGAATGCCCCGCTGTCTGTAATTTTGAAGGAAATGAAGGACGCAAATATGTGGAAGGAGCCAAACAACTTCAGGAAAGGCCCATTGGGAAGAGACAAGGACAAGTGGTGTGAAAACCACGAAGTCTTCGGCCATGAGACCGATAGCTGCGTCAGTCTACGCTTCCGAATCAACAACTTTGTCCACAAGGGCGAGTTGAAGCAATTTGTTGATCAGGGCAACAACCCCCCGAGAAAGACTCAACCAGAGTCGTCAAAAAGAACAAACAAGGGAAAAGAGAAGGTCCATGACAACCCTCCGCCACCCAAGCAAGGTGTAATCAACGTCATACACGGAGGGCCTGCCGCCGGAGGACAAGTATCTAATGCACGGGACATTTATGCATCCCAAGCAGCAACACTGCCAAAGTACGGAAAGCGCAAGCAACCCGAGCAAGAAGATGCAGTCATCCAATTCTCAAGGGACGACTTAAAGCATATCGTTTACCCCCACGATGATGCTTTAGTCATTACCATGGACATTGACAGTTACGATGTCAAAAGAATTCTTGTGGATGGTGGAAGCTCTGCTGACATTCTACATATCAGAGTCCTGGAGCAACTAGGAAAATCTGTCAAGGACTTGTCCCCAGGAACCTTCTCATTAGTTAGCTTCGCAGGAGCAGCTACACAACCCTTGGGTACAATCACACTTCCTGTCATCCTTGGCCAGGGGTGGAGAGCACTGCATATCAACGTCACTTTCGTAGTTGTAGAATCCCTTGGAGCCTACAACGGAATCTTGGGACGAACAACGATCAATCCCTATGTGATCGTGCCCTCCACCGTCCACCAAAAAATGAAGTTCCCAACAGAACATGGGATTGGAGAAGTGCTTGGCGATCAGATAACCGCAAGGCGTTGTTACGTCAATGCCTTGAGAGCAAAGCACCAATACCATGTGGCCATGACAAATTCTTTCAAGAGGCAGAAAGTGGTCGATGAAAGAAAGAAGCAACCGATGGAACAAGCCATTACAATCTGGAACCCGCAAGAAAGCATCCAGTTCTCACCATGGCACCAGATTTGGCTCGTTGAGCAGGGAGAAGACGAGCCAATCTTGGAATACTTCATCAAATTTGCCTCCAACGCCTCAACCGCGAAAGCAACAAGAGAAGAAGTGATAAGCGTGTTCTATGCAAACATGAACGCCAAATCTTTCCTTCTCTTTGGACGAACTCATGGATGGCAAACAACAAAAACCATGGCGGATCTAAAGGATAAGCTTGAGACAGCAGTCTTATGCGAGCAAGAACTGAGGTGGGGTACACCCCTCAGTTGGGACAAAGGAGTTCGAGCAAAAACGAACAACCAGGAAGACGCAAGCTTTGATATCAACAACATCTTCACACCGCTAAACACGGTGGCCGAAGACATTTACGTCAACCTGCTGGAAAACAAGCTCCCAAGTCCGCTTGCCCGGAGACAGCTTTCTTGGGCAACGACATCAGAGAATGGTGCAAGTACCATAAAACTTGGGGGCACAACACAAACATGTGTCCACCATTAAACTGAATGCATCACGCTAGGTGCATTGAGGCGATTTGTTGCAACCAACTACGCGACATCGTCATCAAACCAGCCATGACGAAACGGGAGAAACAACTCTCTTTTAGATTACCTTGCGCATTCCTACTATTTCTAGTATAATCAATGTAAATACGCGCAAGTATCTAATAAAGTCAATCTACGTTTGTAGGTACACATTTATCTCTTGCACGCTATTTTTTGGATTAAACGCGAAGCAACAAAACTATGCGCCTATTATCTACTTCAATGATCCAAGAAATTATGCCATGTGCAAACAAAATCTATTACGCGTTATGTCAACGCTTACCATCAACAACAACCTACTCATATTGACGACTACATCGAAAGGCGTCATCATGGAATCAAAAACTTGGAAGCACATGCTACACTACAATCACTACTCAGGAATTACACCAAGTAGTAACCTATGCACAAAAATCTACTTCAATAATACAAGCTAAGCATTGTGTTCAAGGAGGGATTTATGGTATACAACACCAACATATCTACTATCTACACCAACAAGGAGTTTATTTCTCCATTAATAATACAGGCGTCTATCTCAAGAAGGTGCCAGCAACACAAAGTCATCAAGCTATGTGCACAATCAACTTATATACCGCAATGACAACCTGCGGATCTACTATCAAAACGACGACTATTCAGGGCGTCAACTACAAGCAATATCTTGGATTAACACCAAGATCTATTATCAAAACGACGGCTATTCAAGACGTCAACTACAAGCAATATCTTGGATTAACACCAAGATCTATTATCAAAACGACGGCTATTCAAGACGTCAACTACAAGCAATGTCTTGGATTAACACCAAGACCTATTATCAAAACGACGGCTATTTAGGGCGTCAACTACAAGCAATGTCTTGGATTAACACCAAGACCTACTATCAAAACGGCGACTATTCAGGGCGTCAGCTACAAGCAATGTCTCGGATTAACACCAAGACCTACTACAAAAATACCTTGGAATAACGCCAAGGCCTACTATCAAAATAGCATGTTGTGGTATCCTCTTTTTTAAAGACAAGCCCCATGTTCACCTCTAAAAAAGGACATGCTGTGACATCTCTGGTTAGAAGCAAATCCTCATGTTCATAGTCATTCCCTGGATTCAGAACAGGATGGGTATACGGGGCTGATCACCCCTCAAGTGACGGAAGTTCTCTGTTTAGACAACGACCTCACTCTATAACAAGTGCGTATATCCGGTTCAGGGTGCACTCTTTATGGCGAATGTCCTCTGTCTAGTCGGCATTCCCATATTACGAACGCCATCAGGGTTCGTTTTATACAGCAAAAGTTCTTTGTTTAGACAAAGACCCCACTCTATAACAAGTGCGTATATCCGGTTCAGGGTGCACTTTTTATGGCGAATGTCCTCTGTCTAGTCGGCATTCCCATATTACGAACGCCATCAGGGTTCGTTTTATACGGCAAAAGTCCTCTGGTTAAGATGACAATTCCGTACTACAGATTTTCAAACCGTGTTGCATGGTTCCTGGACGCAGAAAGCATGCATCACAATTCATATTCTCAAAAAAGTGTTACATGGTCCCTGGACGCAGGAATCATGTATCACAAATATTTTTTCAAACATTTTACCAAAAAAATTTTGCCAAAATTTTTATCAAATATCTTATGTATCAAACTCCTTTCCAAAAAATTTTATCAACACGATTTTTTGGATGTATCACATTCAATGCCAAAATATTTTCTCAAATATTTTATCAACAAGCTTTTTAGAGTTCACAAAATGCTTCTTCAAAAACAAAAATGTTTTTACGTATGCTTCCCCAACGCGGGTTGATACACGCTGGCAGGTGCGCTCCCTGTTTAAAACTCATAAAATTTACAAGTCGAGTCTTGTACAACGTCGCCTTAGAGTGGAACTAAGAGACGGTATAAACTAGTATCTTGCTTAGCCAAGATAACTCCTCTCAAATAATACTCTTACGTATGCTTCCCCAACGCGGGTTGATACACGCTGGCAGGTGCGCTCCCTGTTTAAAACTCATAAAATTTACAAGTCGAGTCTTGTACAACGTCGCCTTAGAGTGGAACTAAGAGACGGTATAAACTAGTATCTTGCTTAGCCAAGATAACTCCTCTCAAATAATACTCTTACGTATGCTTCCCCAACGCGGGTTGATACACGCTGGAAGGTGCGCTCCCTGTTTAAAACTCATAAAATTTACAAGTCGAGTCTTGTACAACGTCGCCTTAGAGTGGAACTAAGAGACGGTATAAACTAGTATCTTGCGTAGCCAAGATAACTCCTCTCAAATAATACTCTTACGTATGCTTCCCCAACGCGGGTTGATACACGCTGGCAGGTGCGCTCCCTGTTTAAAACTCATAAAATTTACAAGTCGAGTCTTGTACAACGTCGCCTTAGAGTGGAACTAAGAGACGGTATAAACTAGTATCTTGCTTAGCAAAGATAACACTTTTCAAATACACTACTTGTTGAGATATATTGCTATACGCAAAAATACTCGGCAGTTTGATACACATATAGCGGCAAGCTATTCAGGAAAGAAGGGAAATATGCATAATGCATCAGGCAAGCAATCAGGAGAGCATCTCAACTTATCAATCAGGAAGTGGCTATCGGTCACGACTGCAGGGACTATGTCTACGATACTAGTCATCCACATTCAATAAACGGAGACTCGGCGGAACAAGCAGAAATTGCCACCGTCATCTCCAAACAAAACCTATAGTGCGCAAGTCGCAACATCCTATACTCTACCCATCTCGCCATGCCTTGGAGTCTAGCCAAGAGGGGCGATCACAACACTTAACAATGCGCGACATATAGTCGCAACTACGGACATCATGTTCATCATTTAAGGATATATATCCTATCTCTCAAGTCCAAAGCATATGGACAACATAGATAACTCAAGGTATGAAATATTACTAACAAGTTATCACATAATTACTATTGAAATCAGGTCCAGGTGATGAAATAACATGCAAGCAAAAGCATGAACAAAGAATTGTCAACATCAACCCATTCACAAAGGGTTCAACATGCTGGAAGCAAATAGCCCAACAGCAACCAAGAGACTACATCATCTCTAAGGACTTATGGCAAAGAGTTCATAATATCAACAACAAATGCAAGAATGATTGTTTCAACATTCAGCTCAACATAGCTCTTCAACATAAGGGCGACAATCAACAATCAACAAACACTTATCTCAGTAGGAGTAACGCTCCTCCTTGGGCCGGTCCCTCGACCGGGGGGCAGAAGACGCCACTACACAACCCTCAACTCTATTTCTCTTATCACAAGAAAGAGTTAGCACGGTCATGCTCAGCATAAAGAACTAAGGATCGCTCGAGGAACGCGCCCCTGCGTCGGATCTTCCGAGAATTATGCTAAGAACAGAAACTGCAAGCCAACGATATCCTGGAAAGTGCTATCAACAATCCAGTCAGTGTGCAAACACGCACCAACACTTGTTCAAGCACTTATGCAACAAACGCTCCGTACAAGACTTATTAGTCTTCATGCAACAAGTAACAAGCATCGAGCAAGGGGGGCAACCTCTTCAACAGAACAACGCGCGTATCAAGGATAACGCGCGTATCAACATCAATGCGTGTATCAAGGTTAACGCGCGTATCAACATCAACGCGCGTATCAAGGTTAACGTGCGTATCAACATCAATGCGCGTATCAAGGTTAACGCGCATATCAACATCAACGCGCGTATCAAGGTTAACGCGCGTATCAACATCAATACGCGTATCAAGGTTAACGCGCGTATCAACATCAATGCGTGTATCAAGGTTAACGCGCGTATCAACATCAACGCGCGTATCAAGGTTAACGCGCGTATCAACATCAACGCGCGTATTAAAGTTAACGCGCGTATCAACATCAATGCGGGTATCAAGGTTAACGCGCATATCAACATCAATACGCGTATCAAAGTTAACGCGCGTATCAACATCAATGCGCGTATCAAGGTTAACGCGCATATCAACATCAACGCGCGTATCAAAGTTAACGCGCGTATCAACATCAATGCGCGTATCAAGGTTAACGCGCATATCAACATCAACGCGCGTATCAAAGTTAACGCGCGTATCAACATCAATGCGCGTATCAAGGTTAACGTGCATATCAATATCAACGCGCGTATCATGTTTCCATGTACGTACATACATGTCGACGAGGATGCATGTCGACAAAGAGAAAATATTTTCTAAGTGTTTCCATGTACGTACATGCATGTCGACGAGGATGCATGTCGACAAGGGGAGAATATTTTCTAAGTGTTTCCATGTACGTACATGCATGTCGACGAGAATGCATGTCGACAAGGGGAGAATATTTTCTAAGTGTTTCCATGTAAGTACATGCATGTCGACGAGGATGCATGGCGACAAGGGGAGAATATTTTCTAAGTATTGCCATGTACACACATACATGTTAACAAAGATGGATTGCATACAACGAGTAGCTATGCCCCCTAAGCACACCTACGACGCTCATCGACAAAGCCCATACAACAACATCTATGGTAACAAGCATTAGATATCGTTTAAATATTTCCTAAGTGTTTTAGCATACTTGCAGGTAATAACCAACAGTCTATACCTGACGCTCAACTATCAACATCAACGCGCGTATCAACATCAACGCGCGTATCAACATCAGCGCGCGTATCAACATCAACGCGCGTACCAACATCAACGCGCGTATCAACATCAACGCGCGTATCAACATCAATGCGCGTATCAAAGTCAACGCACGTATCAAAAGTCAACGCGCGTATCAAAAGTCAACGCACGTATCAAAAAATCAACGCACGTAGCCAAGTTCCACGCACATAGTAAAGTTGGTATGTACCATAGAAAGGACTAACGTCTTAAGGAGCTATCATGCAAATGGTGGAATTAACGCGACAAGCCGTAAGATTCGAACGTGGCAATGCTTAAGGGAAATTTTTCTTTAAGGCGTCAGGACGACTAGTGACTACGCCTAAAGTTATTGGGCAATCCCCGTCAACCAAAAACCCACCAAGAAGGAAAATCATGCATATCGACTAAAAAGCTTCTACGCGAAGATACGGGGAATTCTACATCAAAACACCCATGGAAATGGAAAATCGCCTAAATTATGGACAAACGACGATAATGATGGCAATCAATCAGCAATTACTCGACGTATAAACATCAACAAGCAGTCCCACATATCGACAACGAAAAACGACTTAAACAAGCAACAACACGGTGACATCGACATTCAAGTCGAAGCTGTCCTAAGAATTCGAGTTTCCAAAGTACCTCAAAACGTGACAAAAGGTATTCCAATGGACTCCCCTCGTCGAGACGATTCCGGAAAGGTGTGGACCGAAACGAGGCGAGCCCGGGAAGGCGGCGCGTGGGCCACACGCGCCGGCGAAGCCGCTCCACTTGCGGCGGCGCGTGAGGGCGCGTGCGGAGGCTTCTGGCGGCTCCGAAGGCGGCGCTGGAATCCTGTCAAAACGTATCTAAGCTCCACGACGGCAAAGAAATTTTGCACACAAAAGCAATTTCGGGAAAAGATGAATGAATTACCTGCAAAGGGAGTGGAATGATGAATTCCTAGGATGCTGGAAGGATAAATGGGGATGTGTGTATTTACTAATCCCAAAGAGATGCTTTGTGGATAAGGATCAAAGGATTAGTTTACCTACACTCAAGACTAAGCCCCTACGGTATACTCTACCCTCTCCTTCTAAAATATCTATTCCTATACATGTCTTGACATTGCACGTATCAAGTCCATTACTATACTCGTATGTTGCAATCACATAATTCTTGATTCGGTAATCACTTAGTCATTTTAGAAGCATACGATTTCTACTTCTTGAATTGCGTAATTACAATCTTGCCATGACTATTACTTATGTACGCATATGGATAGATACATGATCGCATAGCGCATTACCATTTGCTCATGTCTCCGACGACAATCATATTCGCGCATATACATTTCCTATTGCACTAACCATGATGATAGGAAATAAAGTCATTCGGCCGAAAAATCAAGCGACGGACGAAATCAAAATGCTTGCGTCCGACCAACGATCAAAACCGAAAGGTTAGCGTCAAACTCAAATTGGACAAATATCCTAACTTAAAATAGAGTCAAGAAAGGTTTTAAACCGTTACTTGACTCGGGGGCAAGTAATGGATAAATGTCCAATTCGGGTTCGTGTTTACATATCGGGCCTCGTAAACGTGTCGAAAATGACATCTCGGTTTAAAAACATCTCCCACGGCATCAAAACGGTCCGGAAGCGCCCTTATGCGCGTCCGGACCGGACCTCCGGGTTGCGCGGCAATCCGGACCTCGCCGAATTGCCCAAATTCGACGAGGTCCGGATTACCTTACGGGTATCGCGCGACCACCGTATCCGCGATTACCGTTGCGTGTAGAGAAGTCAAGTTCGCACATTACCAATATGGATGACGGTTACCGCTTGATCTTGAACCGTCATCAAACCGCTCTAAAACCGGGTCCGGTCCCAAGAAAGCCTATAAATAGGAGGTCTTGGCCACCCATTTTGGGACATTCTCTCATTTGCCCAACTTTGGTATTTTGAGCTCTGACTTCTCTCTAGAAATTCTCTCTCTCTAGAAATTACCTTTTTGCCACTATAGTGACTTAAGCATCGGAGAGGGCTCCGCTAGCACCACCCCCCCCCCTCTCCGTGCTAGCATTGGTCCTTTGTGCAGGATCCGACATCCGTGTCACAACCTTGCCGGGTCACAACCTTGCCGGGTCACAACCTCATCCGTGTCACAACCTTGCCGGGTCACAACCTTGCCGGGTCACAACCTCGCCGAGTCACAACCTTGCCGGGTCACAACCTTGCCGGGTCACAACCTTGCCGGGTCACAACCTTGCCGAGTCACAACCTTGCCGGGTCATAACCTTGCCGGGTCACAACCTCGCCGGGTCACAACCTCGCCGGGTCACAACCTTGCCGAGTCACAGCCGTACCGAGACACAGACTTCGTACGGGAGCAAGCCTGAACACTCGTCAGTGGCCCAACCTCCTCCCAACGGAAGGGTTACAAAGGCCCGCACAACCACGCGAATAGACGCGTCCCCACGACTTAGTTCATCCGGACGCAACAAGGACCTTGCTCAATTTTATCCAGAAAATCCATACTCTTGAGGCGTTGTCTTTGGCCTATGTGACCCTATATAAACTTGGCCTTCAACTCTTCCCATGAGTCAATCGAGTTATCTGGAAGACCATAGAACCAGGTAGACGCCTCTTCAGAGTTGTGGGGAAGAGCGCCGCGTAGTGGTCCGGTGTTGCCCCTCTTCCTAGGAGGGAAGAGTTATGAGCGTTGATATGACGAACTGGGTCTCCCTCGCCTGTGTAGTCTTCGATGTTCCTCGCAAAGACTTGCGGAGGGACTCGAGTACTGAATAACCTCTTGGAGAAAGGGTGAGAAGTGTGGTCGCGAACGACAAGTAGATGACTCGCTCCTCTTCTTTTCTTCTCCAGTAATTCTTCTACCTGTCCTATAGTGAATAGGACAGGGCTTTTGCTCGCCATTTCACCTTCTGGCGTTTTTTGGGCCTTCTCCAGGAGATCCTTTTCCATGATCTTCACACTGGAAGCCACCTCTTCCTTTTGGAGACTTCTCGAGTGGGTTCCTTTTTGTCAGGAACCATTCCTGCCTGGGCTTGTTTCAAGAAGGCTATAAAGGCCGCCATTATCTCCTGAGGGACAGCCCGAGGGACGGTTCTCGCTCTTCCTTATTTGGTAGTGACTTGGAATGGCTGAGATTCTCTTCGCCACCAGTACCATTAGCTTGGGGCACTAGTGGGTCTTCTTCTGGTGTGGGTCTTGAGGTGGTGGGACTTGTTTGAGTGTTTCCCATTTCCTCAACCACAAGGTTTGGCATCTTGTTTTTCTCGGAGGCCATGACTTTTTGATCTCGTTCCCACAGACGGCGCCAAATTTTGGGATCAAAATGACGTGGCCTTGGAACTTCGAGTAGTGGACTTCTAAGTCTCGCCAAGAGCTAGCTCACTCAGGTATCTTTCTTGGTCGCGTGGACACTTAGTTTCCTTTGGTGGCTTTGTGCTAGGCGAGGACTTGAAAAGAGGTGGGGATGGCCCCTGATTCCACTCCGAAACTTAAGTTAGTAATGGATATCGAGAGAATAATATAGAGTAATTGATAGATCTTAGAACCTAAATAATGAAAGTGAGCCCCTAATTAAGAGAAAATGTTACCGACTTCGTGGGCGGTTATCCTCTGGGGAGGGTTTTTTCCAGAGTCGGCTTAAGTAGGTGACAAGAAGGTCGCCAGCTCATCCTTCCTTAGTCAAGAAGGTTTATTCCTTCAACAGTGGAAGCAGTTCGCCACCTGTACCTTTCCTTAGGAGGAAGGTTTACTTCTGAGAGAGCTTTTAATAGTCAACTCGACTTACTCTTTAAAATAGAGATCTGGTAGCTTGGTCGCTTCTATCTTTGTCAATCATGTTCTGAAAGTCGACTTCCTCAAAAGATGATAGTCGACCTTTTACCTTAAGTTTGATGTTCATGATCTTCAAGAAAACGATGAGTTTTATCAAGAACACTTTTTGGATTCATGATCATAATAGTGTTTGATCTTAAAATTTGACAATTTTTCCAATTTTGGGTGTTATGGCCGAAACCCTAGGTGAATTATTAGGTAAAATTTTTAATTTCTTTGGGTGCAAAAAAGAAAAATTCGGCCGGCCTAGGTTAGTTATATATGTTACCATATTTTAATTTTATTAAAAGGAGACAATATATCTATAAATTGGAAAGATAAGGAAAGATTCACATTATGTAGTAAAATATATAAACTATCAATATAATTAGCTAAAAGATAGGGATAAAGATATATGGATAGGATTTGGTTACTTAAAAAGATTAAGAAGATATATTGTCTATATATTTTATCCCTAAATATATATTTGACAATAATTATATATATATATATATTGTTATATATTTACATCTTAAAGATAGAATCTTGACAATATTTATATATATTAATAATATATAAGTGCCGAATTTTATATATATATTAGCAATATTGGAAATTATTTTACATAATTAATGTTTCTTGTGGGCTAAGTTAAGTTTTTAGTGGACTTTAAAACTCTATTTAGCCCAAAAGAAATGTTTCGGCCAAACCCTATGGGTTTATTGGGCTGGTCTAATTTGCAAAAGCGGAACGGGTTAAACCAATCCGGGTTTTCTTAATCGGGTCGACCTAGTCGGGTCGGGTCGGACCAAAGTAACTAAGTGAATCTAAATCGAACTGGTTTCGACCGATGAACTGAACCACAATCTTATTTTATTGAACCGTTTCAGACCAAACCGGATTTTTAAAATTGGACCGACTCAGACTTGATTTTAAATTGGATCGGACCAAATTTTAAAATTTTTCGGAAATTTTAAATGTTAAATAAAATAGGATGTCAAATTTTAAATCCAAAATATTTTCGAACTTTAAAAGTTAACCTAAACACTGCTCTTAGGGTTTACGTTTTAACACGTTTTCAGATAAAACACTAATACCTGGTTACGATTATGGGGATGGATCTCGGATATACATGTTTTTTGGACTGGATTAAATTAGTGGGCTGAATTGCAATTGTTTACTTTCTACAACATATATTAGAACTGTCGTCTTGACTTAGTCAAGCTAGCTGGATAATAAATTGTGAGCATTGAGCTTAGGATTTAAATATATGGTATGCACAATAGGATAGACATGCTATGTTGATTGAAATTGCCTAGAATCCATGTCTAGAATTTTCGCATGATTGACTGTAAGCATGAATTGCAAGTCAGCCCCTAATATTTTTCAAAACGTTTTTAAAACTGAAAATACCAATCGCCAATTATGCATGAAGTATGCGGAAGTTGCATGTTTTGACACGTATGCTAGAATGTTCATGAATGATAGCATGTGGTAATTTACTTTAAGTAGAATTATGTATGCTAAGGAACATTAGACGCATGACGCGTGAGCATGTTGTTTTCGTTTGTTCGATGTTTATGGCGTGATATAGTATTATGCATGCGTAAATTATCGGATAATGTTTACAAAATCAAAAAGGGCCATGGGAAAGCCAAGATCGGGTATGCTTATTTAAAAATTCCCGTTCCGGTAATTTACAAAATAATAACCGTTTTCAAAAGACTGATCTATTGGATTGAAGACGACAATGGTGTGAACTCTTTCACAACACCCCCTTCCCTCGGTTTACTGGCGGTCAGTTTGGTTTAATGACTGAAGGATCACTATTCGTCGTATTCCATCTTAATAGATAATCCGATGTTTGCAATTCTGTCAAAATGTTATTGTCTTCCTAAATTTGCATAATCATCAATGTAAGAGTTGGCTCAATTAGTGCGATTCGATATTACTCGCAATCTTGATGGTATTAATTATGATGAGTAAAATTGGAGTGTGTGTTGAACTCTCCACTACGATCCCGAAAAGTGGAGAGGACAACTACGGATGAATATAGTAATCTGTATGATTTTGACAATGAGAAATGAATGTAATAATTTGTTTCCCCAAGAATTGGAGTAGGTTCTTTGATGATCTGAACGCATGTATGGTGATACATTCGACCTTGGTAAAAAGGGGTTGAAGAAGACATCAATTGAAACCAAACAATGTTATAGCTTAGTATTCCTTCGCATCCGCCTCGGTGGAAGCAAGGATGCAAACGCTAGAAATGTTTCGGTTGAATGAGATGGTCTTCTATCTTTTTATGGATGTCAGTGTAAAACCCGCATCGGGTCTTCAGGATGAAAGGTCAACATGGAAAGGATGTATATGGTTGTCTGATATTGATAAAACTCAATATCCTTGAGCCTAATCAAATATAGTAACCACAGCAGTGAAATCTGCTCACCATACTGAGTTCGAAAGAAGTGAACCATGATCCATATAGCAAGAAGAGAACTGGACCGAATAAGTCATATACGATAAAACGGTAGGTTAACCCCCGTTGATAAAGTGCGTCTCAAATACACCTCGTAGGTCATGTGTATGAAGTTGTAAAATGTTTTATACGGACACAGATCATTTGAAGTGATTCACTCGTGAATTTAACTCATTGATAACTACTTTAGTCAAGATGTATGCTTTAATGCTATTATGATTTAGTATAACATCAACTATAGCATTAACGCGAAAGCTTAAATGCATAGCCCATGAGATGAATAAATCTCTGGATGAATTAATAAACGAAAGGAAGTAGTCAGTAAAATGACACTCCCAGTACAAGCCTTTAACGGAAAGTTTGACTAAGCAATCATATTATTAAGGGTTATTAGGTGTTTTGGTACATGATGTTTGACGACTTTTGGGTTTTGGTCCATGATGTTTATTTTTGCCTAGTTTTGGTCTCATATGTTTGCATATTTTTTCTAGTTTTAGTCTTTCCGTTAATATTTTTCGTTAAGTGACATGTGTAAGTCACGTGATCCGCCCTAAACTTTTGATTTTGTTCAATTTAGTCCCTCTAATACTTTCCTACCTTTTTTTTGTTCAAATTAGTCCTAAAGTCTCAAAATTGACTTCTCCAATTTGAGTCGATTTTGAGACTTTAGGACTAAATTGAACAAAAAAAAGAGTTAGGAAAGTATTAGAGGGACTAAATTGAACAAAATCAAAAGTTTATGGTGGATCACGTGACTTGCACATGTCACTTAACGGAAAATATTAATGGAATGCAACGGAAAAACCAAAACTAGAAAAAATATGCAAACATGTGAGACCAAAACTAGGAAAAAATAAACATCATAGACCAAAACTCAAAAGTCGTCAAACATCATAGACCAAAACACTTATTCACCCTATTATTAAATACTTCGAGAAACATAGTTTAAAATTACATTATGTTAGAACTCAACATTAATTGTTCCTATGGAATGAAATTAAGTTGATTTCATATTAATGTAAAACTATGTTCCAATAAAATCGGTTGGAGCGTTACCTTAAAAGCTAAGAAATGATACGGGTGAAACCTTATCATAAAGCAGCATTAATTTTCACATTAAACATATATTTATCAAGAGTACGGTCTACTCTTAAAGAATACAAGTTTAAGATTAGTTTGGATTAATGGTAATGTGGTCGAACATAACACATTGTAGAAATTTGAGGATGGACTTCCAATACTTTGCGGAACGAAACGATCTAAAGCACTGATCGGATTAAAATGGATAACGGAGATTCTCAGGTCCCACTTACTTCGAGTGGGAGAATGATATAGCATTAGTGAATGCATTAGTGAAGACATGGTAAATGATGGTGGAAACGTCCTCATAGTAAATCCAGTGGGAGGGCTCACTCCCCCTCACATAATCATCACTAAATGTTAATGCGAATCATGTCGGACCTGATAATCATAATGCTGAACCATTGGATGAAAATCCAATAGTCATCGCAACTGCCCATTATTCCTAGTGGGAGGAAATGACTAACTTGATTCCAGATTCTAGTGATCAAAGAATAAATCTTGGAGGTAAAATCCTGAGACCAAAAAGTCATTCTAAGAAAGTTGTAGACCAAAAGTTCAAGCACCGCCATTGTTCCCAGTGGGAGTAATGCTCCGAAAAGAAGCATTATTCCGAGTGGGAGTAACGATCAGACTCAAGATGAGATTATCGAGCCTAGACTTAGTCTAAGGCAACGAACTTATTTTAAGAAGTATCCCATCAAGTGAGACATTCGTTCACAAACCAGTGACGGTTCAGCAAGTATTGGAAGAACCTCAAACGTCGGAATAGAGGAAAACAATGGAGGCTGAAAATGCCTAAATTAGAACGTATTCGGTTTTGGTCTTCAGTTGATTTTTACCTGCTAACCACAGAGCTAGAAAGTAATTTTATAATTCACTACTGATGGAAAATTTGAGTGGTACAAAACTCGAACGATTGCGAAAGGATATACCCAAATTCACGGAGTGGACTTTGATGAAACATACTCACCAACTGTGTGTTACACCACAGTTAGGGTCATCCTTGCCCTTATTGCAAGCCTCGATCACGAGCCTGCATCAAATGGATGTTAAAGACCACATCTCTCCATGGAAACCTGGAGGAAGAGATCTATATGGAGCAGCCAGAGGGTTTTATTACTCCGGGCAAAGAACGTAAAGTTTGCAAACTCCAAAGATCTATTTACGTTCTTAAACAATCGTCTCGGCAATGGTATCGCAGATTCCACGAGGAAATCGTCGGAAACGGATTCGTGAATCTTCACGAGGATCCCTGCGTTTACACCAAGACTTCCGGGTCTAAATATGTCATCATAACCTTATACGTAGATGACATACTTATTGCTGCAAACGATGTGAGTTTCATGAACAAATCAAAGTCCTGGTTATCATCAGCATTTGAGAGGAAAGACATGAGAGAGGCCACGTACATCTTAGGCATTAAAATTGCCCGAGATCGTGCCGCCCAGAGATTTTGTATGTCTCAAGAGTAATATATCAACAAACTGTTGAAAAGATTCAGAATGCTCGATGCCAAACCCGTGGATACGCCGGTTGTGTTTGGGTGCGCGCTGTCGAAGCGTGATGGCCCGAAAAACCAGCAGGAGCGTGAACAGATGAAGAATGCAGAGTACCTAAGCATGGTAGGAAGTCTAATGTACGCCATGCTATGTACTCGGCCAGACATCTGTTACGCTGTGGGCCTAGTAGCAAGATTCCAATCAGATCCTGGCTATCAACATTTAAAAGCCGTAAAACGAATTATACGATATCTGAAAGGTACTGCCAACAATGTTCTGTGCTATAAGGGCAGGCAAATCGAATTGACTGGTTATAGTGACGCCGACCACGGTGGCTATCCGGACGATCGTAAGTCCACCACAGGGGGAGTTTTCCTCCTTGCTGATGTTGCCATATCATGGGTAAGTAAGAAGCAATCTTGTGTCGCGCTTTCCACTATGGAATCAGAATTCGTTGCCCTTTCTTAAAACGCACAAGAAGCATTTTGGCTGAAAAGGCTTCTTACTGCATTAATTGGCACTGACAAGAAGAGCAAACCTGTCAAGGTATACTCCGACAATCAGGCAGCCATTGCAGCAGTTAAGAATCCAAAGTACCATAGTAGGATCATACACTTTGATATGAAATACAATTATTCCAAATCTGTCGTGGAAGACAATATAATCACTTTAGAATACTTGTCTACAGACAATATGGTCGCAGACCCATTAACTAAGCCATTACGTAGAGAAATTTTCGAAAAGCACGTAAAACTGCTTGGATTATGTAGGGCTTAATAAGTGGCTTGTATGAGTGATGGAATTTTGACATTTGAAATAATATTTTGATTGAATAAAAGAATTGCAAATTGAGTATATGATCTATCGACGTCATAATGATAAATAACATCAGATTTTACGATCTATAAACTAAGTCGTAGGAAGAAGTGAAACTCTTCCACCAAAATTATGTCGGATGTGAACCTTGCCTCGTCACACAGGCACGGTCATCTCTTAGGAGAGGGGAACCTCTATCACAACAAGATTGGCTAAGAACCAGTGGGATAAACCTGGTTAAACGAAACGATAACTTGGTCACGCTTATAGCATGACTTAATCTTCGTTTTGTAAATCGCCGTGTTGGACTCTGTCCATCATTAAAATCACATTCAGGGCCAGATGAAAGACTCTGCGATAGCATGATTGACATATCCCATGCCTGGCTTGTCCAGGTGTGCTATCGACGCGTGCTTCATACTACGCGTGCCATGTTCGACCACGAGGTCATGCTCTGTTGTGCTAGCTAGAACCCTTGTAATTCAAAGGGCGCATACTTCTTCACCTTGAGCGTGTGATTGATCCCGGATGTCTTATGAAGAGGCACCCAAATTATACTCTCAGAATCAGAACTTATTCCTACGGTCTAGCTCAATGTTCGCTTCCCGGCGTACGAGCGTAGAGCCAAAGAAAATGGCCAAGTGACCACGTCTTGGAAACCAGTTGAGTTAGACTAAGGGTATAAGCAATGGGATGGTCATGTTCACCTATAATTCACCGACTCTTGTGTTCACTAGGTGGCCACCAACCGGATATTAGTTGAAGGTTGTGAACACTTTTACGGATGCCCTGGAGAAGTATTCCTATGTGGAAAACTGGGAAATTGGAGAATTATCAGTTGACCAAGGATACAGTGCGGTACATATTTTATTTTTGACAGGATTGATTTACGAAAGGGAATCAACGTTCTGCGGGCGCTACAACACTCCTAACAGATGAGTAGCACGATGCCCGTCGTATCCGCCGGTCGCACGGCAAACCTCGTATGAAATATTCGGAGACGGAGACAATAACTGCAGACTGAGAAGTTGATGTTATTGGATGACAATACATTAACTGACACCCTCCCATTCCGGCGAGTGGGAGCTGTTAGCATATGGTGATGTGGCGCCGTAATTGGTAGCCCGTTAATATATGTGGTTACCTAAGATAATTAGGTAAATGTCACATTAGGGCTAATTGGGCCAGACTCAATTCCCATGTGACATGGGAGGCCCAAAATTGGGCCTCCCACCCACATCACAGTTCGGCCGAAACCCTAATAGTAGGGAGGAGGATTTTCTCCTCCTCCCACTATATAAGGAGGTCTTGGGGTCACTCCCAAAACACACCTTGATCACAACTCCTCCTAAGTTATGATTTGAGAGAAATCATTTTCTCTCTACAAGCATATTTCGGTCGGCCCCCTAACGCCACCATTGGTGTGCCAAATTGCTTCCAAGCACTCAGTCCGAGGTTCTGTCCCCGTTGAAGAATCGATCAGAGGATTTGCTATGGAGCTTATACCGCTTAGGACTTCTTCTCACGAAGAACTTGTACGGGTTCCGACCGGAGGATCAAAACTTCCTCCACAACGTTCTTGGGCAGGAAAGCTATTGAGTTATGTGTACATTATTCTGCTGCGTAATTAGATTACTTACTAGTACACGTTTAGCATTCCGTAGTATTACGTCCCCGTAATCCAACAAATGAGACTATCCATATATTTCAAATTATAGATATATTGTCACCTTTAATAAAAATTAAAATATGGTAACAATATATAAATATATATTTACAAACTTGGGGCCTAAGAAATTAAAAAAAATTACCTTGTAAATATCCTTAGGGTTCAGCCGAAAATACTAATTGGAAACAAGTGGTCAAATTTTAATAAGATCTACAATTCAATGTTTGATTTTGATAAAAGTCACATTTTTCTTGAAGATCATGAACATCAAACTTTACTAAGAACATCATGAAAATTCTGGCACTAACAATTATAAAAATCGGAAATTTAAATTTTCATTCTTTAAAATTTCGGCCAACACAAGTAAAAATCAAGAACATCAGTTTATCAAAATCATGAACTCCTAACACAGGCTCTGATACCACTGTTGGATTACGGGGCTAGATACTACGGAAACATAAACAAGGTACATGCTTGTAATCAGAATTACGCAGCGGAAGATGTGCACATACCTTGAACTTTTTCCGTAGTCCCAAGATCTTGCTGAGGGAGTTCTCAATCCACTGGACGGATCCGTAGAGGTTCTTGTTAAGGAAGCCCTACGCGGTATAAGCTCCACAGCAAAGCCTCTGATCGATTCTTGGCAGGGACGGATCTCCGGAGTGTTTGCTCGAAGCAAATTGGCACACCCTTGGTGTCACAGGTGGTTCAGCCGAACTTGTATCTAAAGGGGGGAATGGTTTTTCTCTCAAATCACCACTAAGGAGGAATTGTAAATTACCCTATTAAAACCCTAACACCCCTTATTTATAGGAGGAGTAAAGTGGACTTGTCTACTTTGCCCCTCTCCTAGTTCGGCCGGCCTATATGTACAAGGGAGGCCCAATTTTGGGCCTCTCATGTCAATTGGGATTTGGTTCAAACCCAATTTCCCTAATGTGACATTTACCCAATTTCTTAGGTACCATGTACATATTAATGGGCTTCCATTTACGGCGTCCAATCACCATATGCTAACAATTACATCATCCAATGCATCTGAGATTTTCAAGAGTTTTCATTTCCGTAGGTAGTTCAGTTGAATTTGAGCTTCAGGACTAACCAATAACTTACTGAGTCTTGAGGCAGTCCAAAGAATCAATAAGATGCGTTTTACTTTAATGTAGAGGAAAAGGACGGTGCAAAGTGGCCAAAATTTCATGTTCTCTCTAGGAGGGACGCTACGTGGCTTTGAACGTGTTTAACAGGGTTTACATCCCAAGTGTAAGTATCGATCTATCTAGGAACGGCAGACGGTTGGATGAGGATGTTCACTAGCTCTGTCGTGTTCGTATATTAGGCATTATCGCTTAGCTGAGCCATGAGCTTCGCCTTTCCATCATTTAGGTGGATGGCGATAAACCTAACCACCTTTTCCAATGTCAGCGCACATGGGATAGTTATCATTCGCTCGGTGGCCAGTGCAGTGCATAGTGCCACATATTGCATGCATGTGATCGGGGCGGTCGTGGCCACTCTTCCGAGGCACCGTAGGTAACCCAGGGCATGTCTTGCGGCTCCTTCAAGTTTCCTATCTCCCTTCAGTCCAAGAGTTCCTCAATGGATGCAAGAATCTCGGACGAGAGCGTTGTTTGTGGGTGAGCCCCTTTGGCGATTCCCTCGACTGAGCAAGGTGCTAAGTAGGATTTACTGGCTGGGGTTTTCTTCTCGATGAGGCGTGTAAATGACCCTCATTTTTGAGAGGGTAGGTTGACCTACCCCTGAGGTTGATGAGGGCTCCTCGGAAAGATAAGCCATTCCGGTTGGTTATTCTTGTGGTATCTGCTAACTGCTCGTTTGCTTGCAGCCTTAGAGCGGGTGACCACATTGGTCCAGTGATGAGGATATGAATGAATATTAGTTGTTCTTTTCCACAGACGAAGTCAATTGTTAGATATGACTCAACGGGCTTCAGTTGGGCTCCAGGTCCCTCTATACAAAGACCTATAAAAAGTATGAACCGAGTCGTCGCCCGGTAATCCCATTCTGATACTTAAGTGAGAACACTTGTAGAAAGAGGTTCGTATATCGTATATGAATGAGCTTAAATGGTATTTATATGTAAGGTTAGTAAATAGAGTTTATACGATGATGAGTATCTCTACCCAACCATGGTTACCCAAGTTGATATTTCTTAGTATACATTATTTTCATTAAGGGGATGTCCCCTGTACATTGTCGGGCATACATCCCTCGCCTGTCGGCCATTATGGGAACGTCGCATGTGGTGTTTGGAGGAGCAGTTACTATGTTGATTTTCTTCATTTATGTATAGTAGCGGAGCATTCATGGTCGAGGCATCGCCCCGTCTGGTTGCTCGCCATGTTGTAGAGATGTCGGGTTGGTTATACCGGCGTGCCCACTTCTTATAAGGTCATCACATTTTTTACACTTATATATATACTAGGTGCTGACCCTGCGCTACGCGCAGGACGACCTGCTAAATCGTAAACTTTAACATGTATCTATAATATTTAAAAGTAAAAACAATACCGAGTATAAAAGATAAGAATGTCATTTGCGAATTCAAAAAATATAAATTGTTTTAGTACGAAGATTTGAAGTTGTATACGTGATTTTGTACATTGACATATAAAGCGTAGCGACCTGGACAAATAATTGTACTCAGAGACATGAAATTGGTTCATTATTGAAAAATGAATATGTTAGGGGAAGAAAATAACGAAACATTGTATATAAAATATAGGGTTAAGAACACAATAGGGGCCTGAATATTTGTCCACGTTACCAAAAGAGGTCTGAATTGAAAAATGATATTGTTAAGGGCCTGAATTTTGAGTTATGTTTATATGAGAGGTCGTCTATTTTTTCTGTTAAAAGTGACGGAAAGTGGTCACATGCTTGACATGAGACCGAAAATAAACTGAAAACCCGAAAATGCCCTCCGACCAAAGTGTGTCCCTCACATGCTTGACCTAAAAAGGCGAAAATACCCTTTAAGCCACCACGGCTCCGGCGACCACCACCACCACCCCGACTCCGACCACCCGGCTCCGGCGACCACCACCCCGACCGCCAAAAAAGCTCCGATCAGAGCTTTTTGGCTCCGATCAGAGCTTTTTAGGCGGTCGCCGGAGTCGGGGTGGTGGTCGCCGGAGCCGGGTGGTGGTTGCTGGAGTCGGGGTGGTGGTCGCCGGGGCAGTGGCCGGAGCCGTGGTGGCCTTAAGGGCATAATTAGTGCGCAAGGGGACATTTCACATTTCATTAATTAAACTGATAAATTGTATAATAATTGCAAAAGGGTAATCCTGTCATTTCACGTGGTTCTGTTACATTTAACAGAAAATTTGGACAGAAACCCGAAAAACACAAACATGAAAATTCAGGTCCTTAATAATACCATTTTTCAATTCAGACCCCTTTTGACAACATGGGCAAACATTCAGGCCCCTATTGTGTTCTTACCCTAAAATATATAAAAGATCATTATTTGAACGAATATGGGAGCTCTCCCCAGTTATGCGAGGGGTTATATATTATATACATATAGTTACCAGTATTCTACATATTGTGACTACATACATGTATTTAGTACTCCAATACAATAACAATAATGTGAGTTTATGAAAAAGGCTTAGTTACTACACCGTAGTGAATTAAATTAAATTAACTCTAATACCTTGCAGCCTATCATCCACTCAGCAAATTCAATAAAATGAGGAAGCTGAATAAACTGTACAATTCTTTCCATAGATCTTCGAGTAGTTTTTCTAGCACTGCAAAATGGAAACAGAAGAATGTTGATAGTCCACTTGCCAAGCTTTGACAAAAAAAAAAAAAAACACCTACCAAGCACACCAGCAGATTGCACAACCACAAAGAATAAAACTAAACAGTTGAAGTGTAAAACAATTGAGAGTACCAATAGTAGGTTATAACTTTTTTTTTTTTTTTTTTTTGCCAAAATAGTAGGTTATAACTTATAAACTCAGAAATCAGTGTAATCTGTCTGGTGCACCATAGTGGGTTGAGATCATAGAAGGGTTCAATATAGCAGTAAGACTCTTTAAGGAAAATTTGAGCGCCTCACTAATGCAGATTGTTAAGAAAAGATCTCCAAATAATTGAACAGTGTGATTCAACTATGGGATATAATAGCATCACATTCACTTGTGCTTCCAGAATAGCACAACAACATATATAGCCCAACATCTGGTTCTGGTGTAGTTGTTATATAGATGTACTTTTCCAAACCGAAGCTGAGGCTGTCGCTGCATGGTTATACATCTTTCATCAACATGTGTTGGATCCGCTCCAATCAGCATGGTCTTGTCATGTGCTGGAAAATGACCCCTGAACATTAAAATTTCAAATCATTATAACTTTAAATGAATATAGGTAAATATGGAATTTTTTTTCATACAGAACAAACCTCACTTTCAGACAGTAATGTTTGTTCTTTGTAGAGTGATATTAATATGTCCATCATCATAATCACATAAGCTACAACGATTGATCCATAAGTGCTTGGAATTGGGTTTGGTTTGAATTCCATCAACATCACGGCCTCAGCCTCCTTCAAATACTAAATTGTATAATATAACATGTTCACAGTTCACACTCCTTCAGCCTCAAACATCATGGCCCCTACCTCCTTCAAATTCTAATCTATTGTAAGACCATTTTCATGTAAATAACCTCGAACAGACTCGATAAATGCTAATTTGCTCTTCAATTTTTTGACTTTCATGTACTAAACAACTGATAAATCATTCAACATATTGTTGAATTGCGACAATCAAATTATCAAAAGAAGTCCTAACCAAAAAAACACATATAATTGAAGAGTCTAACTGAATATGTAGAAACTTACAATTTTCCTTGAATGTGTGCTTCTTTCCTGGAGCTATGACTAAACGACGTTTCTCGTATTACTGAAGGAATGCTTCCGCTTCGTCTACAACAAAGATGCTCGAATTAATTGGAATTCAGTGAATTGGAATTGAAAGGAGAAAGACGAAACATCAGAGAAGGGTAATACATTCCTCGTGAATCGAAATCGTCTTGAATCATCGTGAATCTGAACTGAAGAAATCAATCACTAAAACCAAGCTTGATACTCAAAATTATTAAGCAGAAAAGAGAAACCCAAGAACTATGATGCAAATGATCAACGACATGGATTGATCGTTTGTAGAAACATATTGAACCTGGATTGATCAACGACAATTGATGATCGGCAACAGCGAGTGTCGTTTTTGGGCCGCATGCTTTAATTTGGGAATTGTAACGATATATAAACATCCTTTTGTGTGTTGCAAACTTCCGGTGATTGGATCGTTTGGGGGATTAAGTGACTCGTTTGGGCAGGGAATTTGTGGCGTCAAGGATTTATCACCGCCACATCATGGGATGTTCGATCTGCTCTCAAATTGGCCTTGATTCACACACTGATTAATGGTATTCTGGAACTGATTGAGGAATGAAAAATGGAGAAACAAATTGAGGTGATTAATGAACACGGACATGAAGAGAAGAAGCGTGTTTGCTTGTTGATATTCTCATCGGTCCCGCCCAGTTTCAACGTCGTCGCAGCGGTGCAACCCACCCACCGTCTGCCATCCGAACCAGCCCTAGCCACCCATCTTGTAGCAAATCCGGCGCGGAGACCCCACTCTACCGGAAATGACACTGACTCGAGTTCGTCATGAGATTGAATCGACTTCGTTTGGGGAGTAGAAGTGATAAATTAGGGTTCTTAATGGTGAGATTGAAGAGCTGTTGAAACAGCCGGCATTAAAGAAGAGGGGCGTGTAAGATTGAAACGGTTGTTTTGAAGAAGATGTCGCCTGGTCTCCCGAGCGAAGATGTTTCCTTCCAACGCGTAGTGCAGATGCGCGTGTGAGATGCTGCTGACGTGGCGGATCAGAGTTGCTCACTATTAGCTGACGTGGCAACATGAGTGGTCTTTGTTAACTTCTTTCCAGCTGCTGACGTGTCAAGCTCCGGATGAAACAAAATCACTGACGTGGCAAAACCATACTCCTCCTTCATCTCTCCTCTTGCTTTATTATATATATAGATAGATACACATCTATATTGATTGATATGCACCTAATTATGGTGCCATCAATGTCATGACCAAAGAATATAATATCGGGTGGCTTGGACAAGAAAACAAAGCGGACCAATGATTCAAATATGAGGCCTAATAGCGAAATAGGTGTCCAATATGGAAGAGATTCACGTAGGCTACAAGTCCATGCAGACATCTAATCAACTTCGATTAGATGTCATTTTCATTGGACTTCAATAGCGGATTTCCTCCCTATAATGAAGAGTTCTGCGCGGACTAGAGATCCATTTCATTGGACTCCAATGGAATGGAGCTACCCTAGTAAGGAGGAGCTCCACGCTGATAGAACTCCACTCAGACTGCCTATCCACAGAAGCAAATCTTGCCGATATCTACAACTTAACCCGTCTGATAGAAAATAGTGAATATAAGGTTGTTACTCTACTAATTCATGAATTAGTAAAGTAATGATTTAGAATAATGATAAACTTGTAACATATTGGCCTTTATCCTTGTTTAAGAGGGAATTAAACTATTCGTACAACGGAATGACCCTTAATTCGCAGTCCTGAAGTCTAAGAACAATCATATATATATATATATATATATATATATATATATAAAATTATCGGTGGTTGAAAGATGTACATTATCTCTGTGCCAATAACTTAAGATGCGACATATATAATTACAAAACAAAAAGCTGATTATTTTTAAAGAGACTTTTGTTTGATTTCGCAGGAAATTTCGTTAACATCATTTACAGTTGCCTTAAGAACACAATAGGGGCCTGAATATTTGCCATATTGCCAAAAGGGGTTTGAATTGAAAAATGATATTATTAAGGGCCTGAATTTTGAGTTATGTTTATATGAAAGGTCTTCGTCTATTTTTTCTGTTAAAAGTGACGGAAAGTGGTCACATGCTTAGCATGTGACCGAAAATAAACTGAAAACCCGAAAATTCCATCCGACCAAAGTGTGCCCCTCACATGCTTGACCTAAAAAGACGAAAATACCATTTAAGCCACCACGGCTCCGGCGACCACCACCACCACACCGACTCCGGCAATCACCACCCGGCTCCGGCGACCACCACCCAGCCCCGGCGACCACCACCCCGACTCCGGCGACCGCCAAAAAAGCTCTGATCGGAGCTACAGAGCTCCGGTCGGAGCTACAGAGCTCCGGTCGGAGCTACAGAGCTCCGGTCGGAGCTAAAGATCTCCAGATCGGAGCTCTCTGTGGCTCCGATCGGGGCCACAGAGAGCTCCGATCTGGAGTCCTGTGGCCCCGACCGGAGCCACAGATCTGGAGCCCTGTGGCTCCGACCGGAGCCTTTTTGGCGGTCGCCGGAGTCGGGGTGGTGGTCGCCGGAGCCGGGTGGCGGTCGCCGGAGTCGGGGTGGTGGTCGCCGGAGCCGGGTGGTGGTTGCCGGAGTCGGGGTGGTGGTCGCCGGGGCGGTGGCCGGAGCCGTGGTGGCCTTAAGGGCATAATTAGTGTGCAGGGGTATTTTAGACATTTCACATTTCATTAATTAAACTGATAAATTGTATAATAATTGCAAAAGGGTAATTCTGTCATTTCACGTGGTTCCGTTACATTTAACAGAAAATTTGGACGAAAACCCGAAAAAACACAAACATGAAAATTCAGGCCCTTAATAATACCATTTTTCAATTCAGACCCTTTTTGACAACATGGGCAAATATTCATGCCCTTAGTGTGTTGTTAACCCTTTACAGTTTGGCTTTTACCTTTCCAATCAGTGGTTAGATCCTAGATTTCTTTTGCTTAACCTGATACTCTTATATATATTATTATATGATATATATTCAGCAACGTATACTCACTCAATTACCAATATATTATATATATTTGACAAAAAAAAATATATTATATATAGTATATCATCTTAATATGATGGTCAAATTTGAATCAACAAGCTTTGACTTTTTATTATCCACGGGCCAGCAGAGCGCACACATGCACCACAAGTAACTAACTAACTAGCTCTATATCCATTATCCTCCTTTCCTTAATCATCAAAAAAGGTGGTAGCTAGCTTTGAAGAAGAAGATGGAAGGTTTGATTCCATTAGTAATAGAGTACTACGCCATGAGAAAGAAGCAAAGTCCGCCTCATCATAACACCTTTATTATGTCTGATTCTTCATCCAACCGGAGCTACCATTTGCTGACCACGACTACAGCTGCTGGAACTGGAAACCACCACGTCCACGACGACTCCTTTAATATTAATAATGACAGAAGAAGAAGCTTGTCCATGTACTCTCACCGGCCGGAGGAGGACGATTCAACCCGATTTCTCCTCCCATCATAAATCACCCCTGCACTCGTCAATCGTTCCTTCCTCCATTAAAGGAAGCTGATGTTCGAGATTTTGAAGTGTCGGATTTTAGTGTGCGAGTACATGTTTTCATGCAAAAACGGCAATCTGAGCAAGACTTATAGTAAACTATGGAGTTTGACGGTTTTAGACCAAATTCCTTCGTCTAGATTGTCAAATTACAGTTTTATGTTTCTTCGGATCTATTTTGAAATTTGTCGGTTTTGTTTGGATTTAATTGTTAATTTCGGATATATCTTCGAATTAGGATTTTTGCTTTAGTTATTTAAACTCTGTTAGCCGAATTTTGTATTCAGTTTTTGAGATTATTAATGAAAAATAGACGTTTTCCTCAACCACGCCTCAATTCCTCGGCATTCTTTTGAATCAACAAATTTGTGCGCCTCTATTTAACAAATTCTCCCCTACATTCAATGAGTTTTCGTGCATTCTACCATTTATCTATTCTCATCACACTGCATCAGAATCAGAAGCTTAATTAAGGAAATGGAAAAAATAGTGTTTACCCGTATTTATTAGATATTAGTTTGCAACATTAATAAGATCATATTAATAAGATCATGTGCGTCGAAAGTGTTTAATTTCCATCAAAAACTGACTTGTCATTAGATGGAGAAACACTATGAAAAAAATTTCATTATCTGTTGGTTAATTAAAACATGATTTGAAAGATATTAACCAAAAACAATGATCAAGATTCAGGGCCGTAATGAAGGCCTAAAGCGAGATTTTAATTTGGAGCCTTTTTTTTTTATGGATTTTTTATTAAAAAAAAATTCGAGCTTTCATAGACGCAAAATCACAAATTAAAGGTATATATATACTCAGAAAATTTTGAACATTCCATTTTCAATTGATATTTAATCGTTATTGATCTTAAATAATATTTTATTAATTTTAATTTTAAAAAACTTCTTTCACTTGAAGCAACAGTCGCTGGAATTGTTAACATTATTCCATAAGCAATATATGCATTGGAAAAAGTTTTTTTTGTGTGATTCAATATTTCAACAAGAGGTTTATCTTCTGTTTGACTACTTTTTATTAACACTTTTAGTCCAATGAATAAATCTAATCCATCAATATTAGAACGGTCGTTAAAAACAGAATGAAAAAAAATAAAACCTGCTTATATTGAATTTATAGATAATTTGTTCAAGTCGAAAAGATTGAGTTAGCCGATGTGCCCACTGATCATATTCATATGATTTTGTTGGAACTAAAATTATCATGGTCTCAAAAGAAGATTTCAAAGTATTTGTATAGTGATTCTATTAAATGAACTACAATTTATATAGGAAAACATGACCGTTACAAATAATATTTAAGTTAAAGAATAACATATATGTAAAAAGTAGTTATTTGTTAAGTTATTTATAGGGATGGCAACGGGGCGGGTTTTCGTAACCCCGGACCCGCCCCGCGGGTCGGCCTGGCTGACCCGGACCCGGGAAATTGTTCCTCCCGGGTCGGGGCGGGGCGGGTCACAAATTCCGCGGGTCGACCCGCGGGGCCCCGACCCGCCCCGCCGTGTGAATAATTTTTTTTTCTTCCATTTATCAATATTAAATACAATTTTTTTTTGACAAAATATTACATTGTATATAAATTCAAACCATAAATCTAACATCAATCAAATACAAACAACAAACACATCAAATTCTTCACAAAATACAAATTCAAATCCAAACACCAAATCCAAATTAACTAATCCTACTAATCTAAATATACATCTATTTATGATTTAGTCCATGTTATTTAGAGCATCCACAATGCATCAATTTTTTGAAGGACAACTCCTCCATGTGGCATAATGTCTTGTCTCTTTGTTTTGTAGTAGACTTGTTTTTCTTGCCCAATCCCTCATTGGAGGGGTTTACTCTCTCTCATCCCACCGTTACTCCACCATTTTTAAATTCACATATTTCTTACTTTTTATTTATGAAAGAATGAGAGATGATAATACAAAAAATAAATATGGGACTTGAACATGATAGACACCATTGAAGTAGTCATGGACAACTTCTAGTCACTTTTACTTTATATGACATGTTAAATAGTTGGCATCTATGTGGCACAAAGTGGGATTGGAGTTGGGGTTGTGCATTGTGGATGCTCTTATATAAATATTATATTAACCATATTGTCCAGTAAATGTTACATTATATTAAGGGTTAGCATGTCTTTTGGTCCATGATGTTTGACAACTTTTGGGTTTTGGTCAATGATGTTTTTTTTTACCTAGTTTTGGTACCATATGTTTGCAGATTTTTTCTAGTTTTGGTCTAACCGTTACATTCCGTCCATTTTTTGACATGTTCAAGTCACGTGATCCACTCGAAACTTTAAATTTAGTCCCTCTAATACTTTCTTAACCTTTTTTTTTGTTCAATTTAGTCCCGAAGTCTCAAAATTGACCCCAATTGGACAATAGGTCCAATTGAATTTTTAAAACTTCGGGACTAAATTGAACAAAAAAAAGTTAGGAAAGTATTAGAGGGACTAAATTGAACAAAATTGAAAGTTTAGGGTGGATCACGTGACTTGTACATGTCAAAAAATGGACGAATGCAACAGTTAGACCAAAACTAGAAAAAATCTGCAAACATATGGTACCAAAACTAGGTAAAAAAAAATATCATTGACCAAAACCCAAAAGTTGTCAAACATCATGGACCAAAATACCTGTTAACCTTATATTAACATAAAAAATATATATTAGAAATTCGGGGCGGGTCAACGGGGCCCCGCGGCCCTAGACCCGAACCCGCCCCATGACCCGCAGGTCGACGGGTCAAAACTGGGTCGGGGCCCCGCGGATCAGCGGGGTCCCGATACCTATTGCCATCCCTAGTTATTTGTATTACTTAAATAATGAGTGAATTTAGCATAATTAATTAATTAATTAAAGAAACAAAAGTTTACATTAAAATAAATTTTGTTTGTGGCCTCATAATGATAATTGATTACCTAGAAAATAGGAAGTAGATTAGTAAAATAATTAAATGTGTTTTCATTTAATTAGGTAGTTAATTGAGTAGTGAATTATGATCGGTGAAATTAAATTTGGTGGGGCCAAAATTTTCAGATCATTTAATGCTAATTAGTAATTCGAAAATGATAATAACTATGGAACAAAAAGGAAAATAAAAAATGTTATTAATTAAAAACGAATTTACACTAATTAATTACTAATATACTACTAACTATAATTATGAGGCCTTAATATTATGAGGCTTAAGCCCTAGCCTTGGTGGCTTGGGCCTTAGGCCGGCCCTGACAAGATTCCGTATTTTTGTCAAGGCCTCGATCTTTGTTTGAGGTACTGTTTATTATGATATATTTTCTTTTAAAAAGTTTAATGGATTGAGCAAGCTTTTTAATGACAAATTAATTAATTAATTTTTTTTTCTACTAAAAACAAATTAATTAAGCACTAGAACACGGTAGCGGATTAGGAGAAGTGGGGACTGTTCACGCGCTGTTTTTTTTTTTTCTTCTTGTACCTCTCTTTTGAAAAAAATAGTACTTACTATATTAATTCATTTTTCTTGAATAGAAATCACCTAATCTACTACATCAATAAAATTAACAATGACCTACACGCTCAAAGGTTATGCATCCTCACATTCAAATATCAAATATGTGGAGTATTCTCACCACCGGTCAACATATCTTTTACCAGTATAACTTTCTACCACTATATCTATTTCTATTTATTTACCAATATACTATATATATATATATAAATAAACTGTCTGAAGTTTGTTTTATGTTGAAAGTTTGTGTCTGAAGTTTGAAATGTTAAAATGGACAGTCTTGGGTTTTTTTTTTTTTTTTTTGAATTTAGTGTCTCCGCGTGTCTTTTTCTCTCATTTCAATCATTTTCATCAACCCACTCATAATCCATCATTCCTTACTTTTCACAAAATCGTCAAATTTCACCTAAAAGTTGAGCATCCAAAAGAAAAGGTTTCTAGTAGAGTGGTGATGAGCGATTTCCAGCGACAACGAAGCGAGATTTACTTGCCCGGGTGATGCCGGCTTCTTCGGTGACGGTCCCGGCAAGGTGACGAGAAGGGAGCTTGCATGGGAGCTCGAATTTGACAGTTGGTCGTCGGGATTGGCTTCTCTAAAGTAATCACACCGAGACACCAAATTTCAACCAAAATGAAACCCGGCACACTCAATTTAAACGGCAGACACCAAATTTCACATGGGACAAACTTCAAACAATTTATTTGTAATTAATCCAAATTATATATATATATATACACAACATTTAATAAAACTTAAAATTCTGAAATTGTCCTCACCAGTAAACATGTCCTCTCATGTAGTCACCCTTTCACCCCAAGCATCACACCCTTTTTGTTAGCCCTTAAACAGTTTCACAATATTAAAACAAGTAACAGTATTCACCGTCAAATTCAATAATATAATAGTTTCAAATCCTTTAAGCGCCCCTTCCGCCAGTTTACTTAGTTAGCCCCAACCATTGTCTCTGATGTGTAGCTAACCATATATGGACGAACATGTGCTGTCCCCAGCCCCTATCCCCTACCTCTGTCCCCTTTATACAAGCCTTACACGTGGCTAAAGTCCACATCCAAAAAATATATATATATATTGGCTGCACCCTCTTGCTTTTATAATAAGTGGCGGCCCCTTATTTATATGCAAATTATACAAATATATTATTATTTACCTTAGTGTTATATAATAGTATAAAAATATAATTAATTATTTAGATACAATAAACTAATTATATATAAGTATATATTCTTTATACGTAAATATTATATGTATATATAATTATATCTTTTTAATTAATATACACTTATTATTATTATATATATATATATATTATATTATAATACAATATATTTATTAAATCAATTATGTTTATATATATATATAAACCAGATATAATGTTTTTTATGATTTAACGCATTAAAGTAAATAATAATAATAATAATAATAATAATCTAAAAAGAGAGCAAACTAAAAGTTCAACTTTTATAATGTTTTTTTAAAATATAACAAAAAATATAATACATATTTGTCACAAATCTTAGTTTCTTGTCTTCATTATAATCTAATTGGTCATTGTCCATTTAGCATCATTTATCAGTCTGCGGTTCTTCTTCCTGCATAAAAAAAATAATGATTTGAATAAAAAATAAAGCAAGAAAAAATTAAGAAAACAAAAACTAGTTCAATGAAATTACAATACTTACAAAAGCGTGTTTTCCAAGTAGGTTAAATAATTTATGTCAGCATACATACCTGTATTATATTCGTCGTACTAGTAATCCTTGAATTACTTGCACACCTCAAAATTGAGGTTGGAATTGGGCATGCTCAAGTTTGAGTTGGCATCACCCTTAAATTAAAAAAGAACAAATTGTCAAAAAATAATAATTAATAAAGAAATATTAAAAGGTTAAAAATCATCAAATAATTAAACCATGACTTCAAATATTTTATAATGTCATATATTTACCTCTAAGGAATATGATCCCATAAGCATTTGAGTAAACCCAATATTATCTCCAATATCCATGAAATTATGTTCAACAACCTTACACATATTAAAACAAGCAAGGTAAGTCGGTGCATTAATAATACAAAAGAGTATCTACATAATTGTACATTAGCTTTTGTGATTTACCTGACTAATAGGAGGTTGGTGATGCATTTGAGTCGGTAATATCATAGAAGGTCCATCTCTATTTTCACGAACGTCACTATTTAGCTGTCATTATATTTTAGAAGTAAAATTCAGATAATTAATAAATAATATTTTGCTGAAATTTATTTTTATGAATATAAAGTAAAGAAAAAAAACATAAAACATACCATTGCTTGATCTTTCCCTCTGAGACTATTTTCTCTTGGCCTTTTATTTTTTGTAGCTCTTTCCAATGCACTCTTTCTTCTACGAGATCCACCGGTTGACCTTGTTTTCAATTTTATCCCCTTAACCTTCTTATTCTGCCCATCCACAAGTACTTCTTTATTCTTTGCACCAGAATGTTGTCCAGTTTTATCAGAGGACAGGCTCATCCCCTTTAATGTTGCTTCAATATTCTTTAGAGTTTCGTTATAACTATCCACAGCAATGTTGCAAGATTCGTCAGTTAACGAAGCTCGCATGGACAAATTAGCATATATTCTAGCCAACAACTTATAACGGCTCCCAATACTAGCCTGGGGAGAAGGGAGATCAGTGGAAATAGGATTAGAACATAAGGTTCCAACTTTAGCATCATTTCGCCATCTCTTCAAAATGTACTCATCAGGAAGCCTCTTAATATTGTGGAGCTGGAGAACCTTTAATGCATGAGCACATAGTATTCCTGAAAATTCAAATTTGCTGCAGCTACACTCCACTTTCACATTAGCAGAGTCAAAATGAACAAAATGAGGCAAGGGCTTTCCAGAGGAGAATACCTTATACATGGTTACTGCTTCAACCCTCTCAACCATATGATGTTCACAATTCCATGCAAGCAACAATTGGTCATTGAAGTCATTAAATATAGCAGGAGTGTACACGTTTCTTGCCTGCTCTAGTATTTCAACTTTCTCACGTAGATAATGCCTACTCTGAGACGCCTGGAAATCAGCTTTTAATTCTTTATAACGTCGATCACTTACCAACCTTTCAAAGTGTTCAAAGAAGCGTAAAAGATCGAAGTTGTAGTTGATATACTTCTTGATCTGGTTGTTCATGCTCTCACTTCGTTGGGTCGATATCATGTTACCACAGAATGTCTTACGACCATATACTAAAGCCCACTTCTCCTTCACTTCATACTGTTTCTTCAACCATAAATTTTCTTGGAGATCATAATTATCAAGCATCTTATTCCATGCAATAATAAAATTATCTTCGTCATCATAGTCATATATACAACTCTGAAAGTCCTTGGCAAAACCAGCGAAATTTTCAAATACATGACTAAGGTGTTTAGCTGCATTTTGATACATATGCCATATACATAACCTATGGTGAGTTTCAGGCCAGCTATCTCCTAATGCACTTGCCATGGCTGCATCTTGATCAGTAAGAATGGTTTTTGGTTTTTTTCCTGACATTACTTGGACAAACGTATCGAATAACCACTTAAATGTAGCACTGGTTTCATCGTACAATAAAGCTGATCCAAAAAATATAGTTTGCTTATGGTGGTTAATACCAACAAATAACGCGAGTGGTCTTCCATCTTTATGTTTCTTATATGTTGTATCTAGACATACTACATCACCAAAGTAGTCATAATCACTTTTCATTCTTCCATCCGCCCAAAAAATATTTGTAATGAGATCATCAATGTCTACTTGTATGGCATAAGAAAAATTAGGATCATTCAATTGCATCTTCTGTAAATATTCCATTAAACCTCCAGTGTCTCCAACTTTGACCTCTTCAGTTCTTTTTTTCCTTAAGTAATTATGGTAGTCATCTGGAATAAAACCAAGATTTTCTAATCCACCTACTCGTCTCGCCATTAATTCTATACTAGCTTTTGGAGCAATTCCTGAACTGTCGGCTAGTTCAGCTTCAAACTTTTGTATAGAAGTAATATTTCTTTGGGACCTCAAAAATATGCGTTTTCTAGGGGAAGCCAAGGCATGTGAATGCGTAGAAACAAAATTAGTTACTTGGAGCTTACCAGTATCATGGTTGATCTTCAATTTCAGTTGAGCTTGGCAATTGAATCTTGTTTCAGGTTGATGACTTTTTATATTTCTTTTATCTTTACCCCGTGTGCCTTCACATGAGCAAACAAACATTCGATGTGTCCAGTTTCCATACTTATCTTTGTGGAATTTACTTCTCCGGATACTAAATCCAACTTCTTTAGCATATCTATTGTAAAAATCATAGGCTTCTTGCTCATCAGCGAACTCCATACCGAAATTTGGTATAAATTCTTGTGAAACACTGCAATGAATCGTACTCCCATCATCTTGATCATGTTCCACATTAGCTGCATTAATACGGTCTGGACTTTCTTCGATTAACCGGTCTTCCGATTCTAAATTAAAATCAAGTCTTCTACAAGATTGATTATCAACTTTTTCAAAATTGCTTTGTCTTTCCATCACCTATAAAAATATGCAAAATAAATAAATAAGCACTGCATCTCATGTCCATATAATTTGATGTTAACGCAATTTTATTAAAATTATCGAATTTGTTATGTTTCTTTGTATAAAAAAACTAATTACGACAATTGTTAACACACTAACCTTAGTTATTGCTATTCTATTAGTAAAAGAAATATAATTATATGTATATATAATATCTATAAATAATATATATCCTTACTGTATATTAATAATATATATGCTAAAAGATATTATATATACTAATAAATAAATATTTTTTATATATTATATCAATAATTAATTATATTAATAATATTATATCAATAATCAATAATAAAGATAAATATATATAAAAGAGCTATCTGTTGAAAAAAGTTAGAGTGGGAGTCGATGAAATTCATTAAGTATAATTTATTCACTATAAATTATAATTACTTCATAAAGGTCCCTTCATAAATAAAAGAGAGAGGAGAAAAGCATGGAGTGGATGAGCACGTGTTATACAAAAAAAGTTTAATTAATAAAATAATAAGCCAAAGTGAGGAGAAAAGACTTTAGCCACGTGTAAGGCTTATATGAAGGGGACACAGGTAGGGGATAGGGGCTGGGGACAGCACATGTTCGTCCAACCATATATAACCTCTTTCATAACCATCTACTTTTTATCTATATATATTAACCTTGTCATTCGTAAGTCATCTCTCTCTTTCTTTTTCTCGCTTGGTAGTGGTGAAGCTTTTCTTAATCTCCAGTATCTGGTCTCGAGTGGCTTCTAACAAGACTGAGTCATTGGTTATTGATGGGTTCCGCTATGACCGTTAGGCCCTTTAACGGCGAGGAAACGGCGAATAGTCCCACTGGGCCCTAAAATTAAGGTCAAGAAGACCAAGGTGAAGGGTCCCGACGTAGGGAGTCCCGATGATGAAAGGTCCCGACAGAGTCGGTCCCGATAGTTGAGCTGGAAGCTCCCGATGAGAAGCCTTTAAGTAGGCCCCGATGACGAATCCCTGAGAATGATTGGCCCTGTCACGATGACGAGGGGCCCCAAGCGGTGACACAACGAGATAACTCTGAAGTCCCCGATGTTAGTCGGGACTTGCTATCAGAGGTTAAGGCCGAGATACGCGGGGCGTGGCCGAGATACGCGGAGCGTGGCCGAGATACGCGGGGCGTGGCCGAGATAAGCGAGATCATGGCCTAGATAGGCGAGATCGTGCCCGAGATACGCGGAATACGGGCTAACCACCCCAACGGTTCACCAGGTAACTGAGGTACCTCTCCGCCTATAAAAGGGCAGAGGCTACCTCAGATCAATTACGTTTTGAGATACGCTACTTGAGATTACTGCTTGCCAGTCCATACGAGATACTCATTTAAGCATCGGAGAGGGATTCTGGGTCACCGCCTGGTCTATCCCCTCTTGCAGGATTACGTGGAGCGAAGGAGCTAGGATCGCCGTCAAAGATCGTGCCGGATTTCCACCGTGATCCAACATTGGCGCCGTCTGTGGGAAACGTAACAAAAAGCTGATATGCCTTCTACTCGTTCAATGGTGGCTGGCAAGCAAAGAAGACAAGGACAATCTGGTGGTTCCCGTCATCCTGCTGCGACGACTTTGAATTCACCATCGGAACATGAGGAGGACCAGAATCTTCCTGCTGCTGAGGTCTCCCAGACAGGGGGGCATAATGAAGGTTCTGAAGATGCTGCTGCTCAACACCAGGGGAATAGGGAGCAGGAGGCTCCTCCAGCTGCGGACCTGACGAGGGCTGTGGCAGAAGCCATGCCGATGTTTCTGGCAGCTGTGGAGGCTCTCTTAGATCGGAGAGAGGCTGCGAAGAGGCAAGAGGAGATGCCCCCACTAGAAGAGGAAGTGCCCCCACCAGCAGAGGTTCAGAACATGCGGGAGGCTCAGCCCCGAAGCCAGGGCAGGAGTAGGGATTCCGTTCAGCCAGAGCGATTTGTGGTCGGCGGGCCAGGACCAGTGCAACACAGGACCATTCCCCTTAATGGTCCCATCACCCCCGATCAGGTGGTGAAGATCGTGAACATCTGCATGGGAGAGCAGAAGCCGCTGGTGTCGGAGCTGAGGGATCGATCCACCCATCCCTTCGTTCCTCGACTCATAGACACCCTCGCCCCGCCAGGGCTGGGTATCCCCACGATTAAGGAGTATGACGGTGAGGGAGATCCGGTTCGTCATGTCCAGAAGCACCTCATGGCGTGTCTGGGCAGAGCCCCGAATGAAGATATCGTGTGTACGCTGTTCCAAAACACACTTGGCGAGAGAGCCCTGGCCTGGTTCTTCAGTCTGCCCCCAGGCTGCATCACTTGCTGGGCTGATATGCACGACCGGTTCATTCAGCAGTACCAGGGTCGCAGACGTCTGCTGAAGAGTGTAAGGTCCCTGACCCAGGTGGTACAAAGGCCCGATGAGTCGCTGGCGCACTATTACCAGCGATACACTGCTAGCGTGGCGGAGATTGACGAGGAGATTTCGGAGGGTGAAACTATCCGCACCTTCATTCGGAACCTAACAGCCCCCTACGGTTCCGACCTGATGCACAGCGTGGCTGAGAAGGCTGTGTGGAATATGGAGGCACTGTAGAAAAGGGTGAAGCGGCAAATCGATGTCCAGGAGTCGAAGATAGCCGCTGGAGAGCTCGAGCCCCCGAAGTCGAATAAGGGAAAGCAGTCGGTCAAATCCTTAGACGAGCGCAAGTCGAAGGATAAAGCCGAGGGCAGTCGGGGTCGAGGTCGCTCTGATCGGAGGGATGATAGATGTTCCTCGAAAAAAGACAGGCGGGAGGATCATGACATTCCTCTCAATAGCTCTATGGCGGAGGTGTTGACGATCATGGAGCGACAGGGTATCTCTAGGTACCCCCCGAAGAAGGAAGGAGAGTTTTTGGGATCCCGCACCGACCGCTACTGTCGATTCCATCGCGCGAATGGCCACGACACCAATCATTGTCGGGAGCTGAAGAAGGAGATCGAAAAGCTGATCCAGAAGGGGAGGCTTAAGGAGTTTGTCGGGGAGAAGCAGTGTCGATCCCGTTCTCGATCCCGATCACGGTCCCGTTCCCGATCCCGTGATCGGTCCCCAAAGAAGAAAAGGTCTGACCCGGAGTCTTCCGGTGCCCGTAAGGAGAAGCGGGGCACTATCAATGTGATTCACGGAGGATTTGCCGCGGGGGGGGGGGGGGGGGGGGGTGATACCTCGTCCTCCCGAGAAGTTTATGCCTCTAGAATTCCTGCTGTTGTGGTGCTAGGTAAGAGGTCCCGATCCTGGACCCTGAAGGAAGAAATGGTGATCTCCTTTTCGTCGGAGGATCTCGTAGGCGTGGAGACTCCGCACGATGACGCTTTGGTCGTGACTTTGGATGTGGATGGGTACGAGATGAAGCGGATTCTGATCGATGGAGGGAGCTCCTCCGATATTCTATTCATGGATGCGCTGGAGGCCATGGGGAAAACGAAGAAGGACCTGAAGGAGGCGAACTCCCCGATGGTCGGATTCTCTGGTTTTACCTCCTATCCGCTAGGAGTGATCACCTTACCAGTGGAGTTTGGTAGTGGGTGGAAATCGGAAAGGAGGAACGTGGAGTTTGTGGTAGTTGAGTCTGCGGGGACCTACAACGCGATTATCGGGAGAACTACCATCAACCCCCTGATGGCAGTTGCCTCAACTGTTCACCAGAAGATGAAGTTCCCGACCGATCATGGAGTTGGAGAGGTCAAGGGCGACCAGGTGGCTTCCAGGAAATGTTATGTTAACGCCACCCGAAGGAGAAGACGGGAGGCTATGACTGTCCTACAGACAGATGCTGATCCTAGAGAAGAGTTTGGGCGTCCCGCCCCCGTGGAGGATTTAAAGGAGGTCGAGATTGATGGGCCTCAGAGAAAGGTGAAAATCGGGTCTGCTCTGACCGAGGAGACAGCCCGAAAATTGATTGAGCTGCTGAAGGAGTTCAAGGAGCTGTTTGCCTGGTCCCCGAGTGACATGCCAGGAATCAGCCCCGACGTGATTGTGCACGAACTGAAGATTGATCCCGCGATCAAGCCTATCACACAGAAAAGGCGTCCGATGGGCACGGACAAGAGGATTGCAATCCAGCAGGAGGTGGGCAGGTTGCTCGATGCTGGGTTTATCAAGGAGCTCCGATTCCAGACTTGGGTTGCTAACCCGGTGCTGATGAAGAAGAGCAATGGGAAATGGCAGATGTGCGTTGATTTTCGCGACCTGAATAAGGCTTGCCCGAAGGACTGTTACCCGCTCCCGAGAATCGACCAGCTGGTGGATGCCACGTCAGGACATGAGCTGTTGAGCTTCATGGATGCATACTCGGGCTATAACCAGATCAAGATGGCTAAGGAAGACGCTCCTCACACAGAATTCTATGCAGACAGTGACATCTATCACTACGATGTCATGCCTTTCGGGTTGATCAATGCCGGGGCAACCTACCAGCGGATAGTGAACAAGCTGTTCGGAGATATGCTTGGGGAGACCATGGAGGCTTACGTGGATGACATGTTGGTGAAGTCCCGACAAGCTGAGGATCATGTGCGCAACCTAGCCATGGCGTTTGAGCGGATGAGGCTTCATCAGGTTCGCTTAAACCCGACAAAATGCGCCTTCGGAGTCCACTCAGGGAAATTTCTGGGCTTTATGGTGAGCCAGAGAGGAATTGAGGTGAATCCCGAGAAGTTGAGAGCGATTGAGGAGATGCAGTCTCCGATAAATCATCGGGAGGTGAAAGTGCTGAATGGTCGACTAGCTGCGATGAACCGCTTCCTGTCCAAGGCAAGTGACCGGTCAATGCCATTTTTTGAAGTCCTGAGGGCCAACAAGAAGTTTGAGTGGACCGCCAGGTGTGAAGAAGCGTTCCAGGCACTCAAGCAGCACCTCCGCACCCTCCCGCCGTTAGCGAAACCGGTTCCAGGCGAGCCGCTCTATCTTTACTTGGCTGTTTCTGAATTTGCCATTAGCTCTGTGTTAGTGAAGGTTGTCGAGGGTAATCAAGTCCCCGTCTATTATGTAAGCAAGGCGTTTGCCAAGTCTGAATTGAATTATCCGGCCGTTGAGAAGTATCTCTTTGCGTTAATTATAACTGCTCGGAAGCTAAGGCCTTATTTCCATGCACACGAAATTACTGTGTTGACGAACCAGCCTCTGAAGCATTTTTTGAACCGACCGGATGCGTCGGGGAGGTTAGTGAAATGGGCAGTCGAGCTTAGTGAGTTTCGCATACACTTTGCTCCGAGAACGGCTATTAAGGGCCAGGCATTGGCGGATTTCATAGCAGAGTCTACAGCCCCCGATCTGGAAGAAGCGGGCCCTGTAGAGGGGGCAACCATGGAGGTCCCAATGGCAGAACAACCAGAGATGGCAGAGCAATCAGAACAGCCAAGCGAGGAAAATACCTGGGAGATGTACATGGATGGCTCCTCGAGTTTAGATGGATCAGGAGCAGGGTTTGTATTAATACCACCAGGGGGAGGTGAACCGCTTCGATATGCTTTGGCTTTAACATTTAGGGCCACGAACAACGAAGCTGAGTACGAGGCTCTTATCACGGGCTTAAAAATTGCCAAAGGTACGGGAGTCGCTCACTTGAGAGTGAAGTGTGACGCGGCCCTGATTGTAAACCAGGTTCAAGGGCGATACAAGGCGAAGAGCCCGATGATGAGGAAGTACCTGCGCGAGGTGCAAGCCTTGAAGGAGAGTTTTAAAATCTTCGACATCGAGGCGATCCCGAGGGAGGAAAACGTGGAGGCAGATGCCTTGAGCAAATTCGCCCTGGGGGCACCCTTGGAGGAAAATCGGAAGGTGCACTTCTTGGAGAAGTTGATCTTGTCGACCACCGACCCGACACAGGTGTGTGCTATCGAAGCAGGAACGGAGGAGGAGCCCACTTGGATGACCCCGATAGTCGCGTACCTGACTACGGGGGCAGTCCCCGATGATAAAGTAGTAGCTGACAGGATACGTCGGATCGCGGCTAATTACGTGATGTTGGACAATCAGCTATACAAGAAGGGCTGGTTCTCGACTCCGTACTTGAAGTGTGTGGCTGAGCCCGACACAAGTCGAATCCTGAAAGAGGTGCATGAAGGGGTCACGGCTTGTCATGAAGGGGCCCGATCCATTAGGAGGAAAGTGCTGAACTTGGGCTATTATTGGCCTACGATGAGCAAGGAGGCGACGGCGTTGGTCCGATCCTGTGACGCGTGCCAGAGGTACGCCCCGAGTATTGTGGCTCCGGCCGCTAATCTGACATCCATCAAGAGCGCTTGGCCCTTCGCGCAGTGGGGCATCGACTTGGTGGGACCTCTTCCGCAAGCACAAGGTCAGTGTAAGTATTTGCTTGTAGCTATCGATTATTTTTCGAAATGGATAGAGGCAAAGGCGTTGGCCAGAACGACGGGGAACCAGATCGTCAAGTTCCTCCAGACCCATATTGTGTCCAGATACGAGATTCCTAAGGTGGTGATCAGCGACAATGGTCCACCGTTTAACGGGTCTCAGGTGAGGGAGTATCTGGAGGAGTTGAACATCGAGCATCGGACAGCCTCTGTCCGCCATGCTCAGACTAATGGCCAGGTGGAATCGGCCAACAAAATCGTGATGGATGGCCTGAAGAAAAGGGTCTATGCCTTGAAGGGCAAATGTCTGAACGAGCTGGAAAACGTGCTTTGGGCTGTTAGAACGACACCTAAACGATCAACTGGGGAGACTCCGTTTGGCCTTGTTTATGGCACAGAGGCTGTTGCTCCCGTGGAGGTAGTTGTGGCGTCCCATCGGATGAGATATTACGAGCCTTTGACGAATGATGAGATGAGACGTCTGGATTTGGACTTGCTCGAAGAGAAGAGGCGGGAAGCCGATGAAGTCCAGGCTCGAATGCGTTTGGCGACGGCCAGGTATTACAATCGGCGAGTTAAGTCCCGACAATTCTTCGTCGGGGAGCTGGTTTGGCGTCGCAACGAGTTTACCCTTTTGGATCGAATCAACAAGATGTCACCAAAATGGGAAGGACCTTACAAGGTCGTGGGGATGCCAGCTCCAAATGCGTACAAGTTGGAAGACCTCGATGGCAGAGCCTTGAAGCATTCTTTTAGTGGCGAAAACTTGAAGAAACACCATGCTTGATAAAAGTCGCCTTAAGTGGTGCCCGATGAAGAGTCGCCTTAAGTGGTGCCCGATGAAAAGTCGCCTTAAGTAGTGCCCGATGTAAAATCGCCTTAAGTGGTGTATGTTATTTATCGTTTGATTCGATGTAAGCAAGTTTTGTGCCATCAATGAATAAAGAGGTTGCTTCCGATCAGAATTATTCTTAGATTTATTCTAAGCGTTACTTAGTCGCCTTGAGTGGTGCACAAGAAAAGTCGCCTTGAGTGGTGCACGAGAAAAGTCGCCTTGAGTGGTGCACGAGAAAAGTCGTCTTAAGTGATGCACGAGATTAAGTTGTCTTAAGTGATGCATGATTCTTAGATCTACTCTAAGTGTTGTAAAAGACGTCTTAAGTGATGCACGAGATTAAGTCGTCTTAAGTGATGCATGATTCTTAGATCTACTCTAAGTGTTGTTAAAGTCGTCTTAAGTGATGCACAAGGTTAAAGTCGTCTTAAGTGATGCATGATTCTTGGATTTATTCTAAGTAGTGGAAAGTCGCCTTAAGTGGTGCGTGATAGTAAGTCACCTTAAGTGGTGCAAGTTGGTAAATCGTCTTAAGTGATGTGTGAGAATATCTTAAGTGTCAAGGTTTCGCCTTAAGCAGGTAAAGTCACTTTGAGAAGTGCAATGAAAAATCGGAACTAAGAAAGTCTGATATTAATGGGGCTCAAAGGCCCGATGATTACAAAATGAGGAGAATACAAGGACTCTAAAGATAAGAAGTTAGGCCTGGTCCTTGTCGGCGGCATCTACGGGAGCTGGGTCCACAAGGTCGGTGGCAGAAGGCTCCACAGGGTCAGCCGCTGGAGGATCGACTATCGGGGCATCAGCACTTGGAGGCTCTGCTGTGTCTTCAACAATCGCGGGAGTACTCCCCCCATCACTCTCCTCCGAAAGAGCAAAGTACTTCTTCGCGAAGGGAGCAAGAGAAGGAGACTTGTAGAAGTTGACGGCGTCGCCATACTCCAGGTGGAGTTCCTCGACCGCGTTGAAGAGGGTGTTCTCCACCTCCGCGCTGCAGAACTTCACAGCGTCAGCCTGGAAGTCTTCAGACCTCCGATAATCCTCCCGGCCCTTGGCCTCAGCCGCGACCAGCTGCGCGGGAACCCCCGCAACTTGCTCCTCCAGAGCCTTCTTCTCGAGGACCAGCTTGTCCTCAGCAACCCGCCGCTCCTGCCGCTCCCGCTTGAGGAGCCCCTCGAAGTCACGGACCTGCTTTTGGAGGTCCCGAATCTTGCGGTCGAAGATGGCCTGCTCCTTGGCCAGCTTTCCCCGCGAAGACTCGGAGGCCGCGAGATCCTCCTTAAGCTTGGCCGTGACCGCCCGCTCTTGCTCCAGGGCCTCCTCATAGGCGAGGAGGTACCTGATGGAACGGTTGATGTTCCCCCATCTCCTGCGAAGAAAGCAAAAGAAGTATTAATAGATGAACAATCAGATTTATTGATGAAGAAAAGAAGGGTGAAAAGTTTACCTCTATCCGACCCATGCACATCTCCTTGACATCCCGGCGCATCTCCTCCCGATCTAAGGTAATCGGATACCTCATAGAAGGCAGGATTGAGCCTGCTACCAGGTGTAGGGCCAGCTCCGGATATGTGTCTCCTTGTCGGAGCTGGACCCCTTGCAGCGTCTGGACCGGGGTCCAGGGAGCGTCCTCCTGGTCAGAGTCGAAGGCCTTGTAGAAGCTCCCGTCGAGGGGAAGAGGAGAAGGGCCGACTGGGGACGTGGAGGGGCGTGCCTCCGACCCACCCCGGGCTGGGGAAGGAGTGAAGTCGTGGGCGGGCGACGGTTGTCGCTGCGGTTGTGAAGAAGGCGAGGGGGCAGCCCCTTGGAGGTTGGTTTCAGCGGGGCCCCGTCCTCCGACGATGGCGAAGGGAGCCACCCTCATCAGTCTCCTCGGAGGAGTCCAAGCTCTCCACCCGACGAAATTGTTCGCCGGTCGGGGTCCCACCACTGGAGAAAAGTGGTGCCCCTGCCGAAGGAGGCGCCCCTGCTGAAGGTGGCGCGCCTGCTGAGGCTCCAGCACCCGACGGAGTCCCGGAGTGGCCTGAACCTAAAGGAAAAGAAGAGGCTTTAGAAACGTAATCAGGGAATTCATTAGAGCCCTTACACCAAACAATACGTCGGGAGACATATTGGTCCTTCCCGCGATAGTTGTAGTAGCCCGCCTTCAGGACACGAGGAGTTTCCCCTCGAAGGACTCGTTTGACGTCAGCAATGCGGGCCTCCATGGTCGAAGGAATCAACTCCTTCGGGACCATCCTCCTGTACGATTTAATAGCGAGGCGGAGCTTTTTACCTTCCTTAGCGTTCTGGACGTCGAAGAGCTTGTCCACCTCAACACGGCTCCGCTTTGGCCTCTCCGCGGAAGGAGACCCCGATGGAGCAGCGGCCTTCTTGGCGGACTTCCTCTTCCGCGAAGGGCGGACAGCATCGGTCTCCCCCTGCTTAAGGATCAGATTGGTCAGCACGGATACCTTCTTAGCTGCAAACAGTGAAAAACAAAAGTTAGAGATTTACCCAGGGAACCATATTGGAGGGGCCGTCGAAAAGTTGCCCCCCGGAGACTACGTCGAGGAGTCGGATCCCGGCATTCACCAGGTCCCGCTCCACGAGAGAATTGGCGTCGAGGCGAGTGTAGGACTCCCCCCACCGGTAAAGCTGGATGAGCTGAAGAGTCTGGAAGTCTTCATCGGTGTAGGTGTGGAAAGCGGGAGGAGAATCCGCTTCCACCTCCCATCGGGGCCACGGGATCGAGGAGTGTTGAATGAAGAAGTAGCTCCTCTTCCACCCGCTGTTGTCGGACCCCGTGTCGACCAGGAGTCCCCGACCCTTGACCACCTTCCAGGTGTCAGTGGTCCAGTTGCACAACCCGAGTTGCGTCTTGTTCCACTTCGGCATCCAAGGGTAGAAGGCGCAAACCCCCGCCTCGTTGCACTTCATCCCGTAGAACGTCCTGAAGAGCTTGAGGCTGTATACCCACTGCTGTCGGAAACAGAGGACCTAGAAGGCGTTCCACAGGCGTATGGCGTGCAGAGAGAAGGTGGTCGGATGCGTCTTGTAATGCTGGCACATCTCGACCACAAAAGGGGAATCTGATCCCCGCTGATATTTGCCCCGTGGAGACAAATACCTCCCCTTTTTGGGGACGAGTAACCTCAAGGTTACCCGAGGGGCGAGGCCAAGGATACGGGAAACGAGGTTCCCAGGTAGAGGTGATGCATCCCTCCCGGAGAGCTGCATCATACGCAGTGCTGGAAATCTCGTTCAAAGCATAGTCGAAGTTGAAGGGCTTCCTGCCCTCAGAACTAGATCCGCTGTCTGAAATCAGCCATGGAAAGGCACATTGGGTTTCCCGGAAAACTACAAACAAGGGAAAAAGGTACAAGCAACGAAGAAGAAACCCTTACCAGACATGATGGTTGAAGGCTGAAAGGATGAACTTGACGTTGTCGGAAAAGTGGCTTGGAAGAACAGGAGGCCGGAGGAGCACTGAAGTCTTTGGAATCGCAGAAGCTTGAATTCTCAAAGAGGTTGCAGAGAGCTTTTGAAATTTCGGAGACGGTAAAAGTGAAACTGTGCCCACGGTTAGGGTTTTATAGACGAAGAGGACAGTCGAAGGGACGCTTTGATCTGAATCGTCGAAGTTGAAGCGTTCTGATCTGGACCGTTGAGATGGAACGTGCAGAATGGCAACGGGTGCAATGATGAAACGGCCTGAAAAGCACTTTTCAGAAAAAGCAGGCGCGAAAAATCAGGCACGGGTACTGAAGACGTCGCTTCGTTATCTGCTGCATTTAATAGCTGGGGAACCGAGGAGTCCTCTCGGATTTGGCAGTTATCCACAAGGTATTGAGGAAACGCGAACGAGAATACTTGTACTAAGTAACTATGCCAAGGGAAAGATCCCCGACTTCAACGTCGGGAGGTCGGGAGTTGAAAGACACGACGAACTGTAAGTCCCTCATGTCTTGGGGGCAAATGATGGGTTCCGCTATGACCGTTAGGCCCTTTAACGGCGAGGAAACGGCGAATAGGCCCACTGGGCCCTAAAATAAAGGTCAAGAAGACCAAGGTGAAGGGTCCCGACGTAGGGAGTCCCGATGATGAAAGGTCCCGACAGAGTCGGTCTCGATAGGTGAGCTGGAAGCTCCCGATGAGAAGCCTTTAAGTAGGCCCTGATGACGAATCCCTGAGAATGATTGGCCCTGTCACGATGACGAGGGGCCCCGAGCGGTGACACAACGAGATAACTCTGAAGTCCCCGATGTTAGTCGGGACTTGCTATCAGAGGTTAAGGCCGAGATACGCGGGGCGTGGCCGAGATACGCGGAGCGTGGCCGAGATACGCGGGGCGTGGCTGAGATAAGCGAGATCATGGCCTTGATAGGCGGGATCGTGCCCGAGATACGCGGAATACGGGCTAACCACCCCAACGGTTCACCAGGTAACTGAGGTACCTCTCCGCCTATAAAAGGGCAGAGGCTACCTCAGATCAATTACGTTTTGAGATACGCTACTTGAGATTACTGCTTGCCAGTCCATACGAGATACTCATTTAAGCATCGGAGAGGGATTCTGGGTCACCGCCCGGTCTATCCCCTCTTGCAGGATTACGTGGAGCGAAGGAGCTAGGATCGCCGTCAAAGATCGTGCCGGAGTTCAACCGTGATCCAACATTTATGTGGTATTGTTGTTAATTCTACGATTCAGATAATTACGTTATTGCAGATTTCTCCATGTCCAATTTCATTGGCATATGGATTTCTCTTGTCTTTTTCGATTTACGAACCACACAATGTAAGAAAAACATTTTATGTCGATAATCTCTGCCAAACAAACCATCACAACGGATGGATAATTATAAATTGGACCAAATAAATGGGCCACAATTGATTATAATTCGAAATTTAGAAAATGGACATCCGAGACCCAAGGCCCAAAAATATCCCGAGTGGCGAAAACCACTCGGGAAGGCCCCGAGTGGAGAAACCACTCGGGGGTAACCCCAGCAAGGAACCCTTGCTCGGGTTACCCGAGCAAGGCACTAAGGGTACCCACCCGGGTACCCCCCCCCCCTCCGTTCGGACGAGTTCCCCTTACCCGGACCCCTACCCCGGACGATATTTCGCCCGGGGCTCGCCCTTGGAAGCCGTTTATCGACACTTAGTCATATCAAACTTACCTACGGTCGAACTGTCAAGCGCACCTTATTTACAGTCAAGGCCAACTTATATTACGAAACTGCAACAACCGAACCAGGAAACAACTGGAACCGGGGCGGTACTATAGGAACTCTATAAATACAGATCTCATCTCCTCATTTGCAGGTAATACATCATTCTCTCTCTAAGCTCATTACCTCTCTCAAGTTTATACTTAATTAAGCATAAGAGTTGGCTTACCGGGACCACCCCCCCCCCCCCGGTGCCTATTTGCAGGTAATCAAGGAGAGGAAGCGTGGAAACGAGAAGAAGAAGCCCATAAAGTAGAGATTCAGGAAGGAGGAAGCCCAAGTACGAAGGAATTCGGGAAGAAGAAGGCCAAGAAGGAGAGGCTCAAGAAGAAGAAGCCCATGAAGGAGACTCGTGTGCAAACACTGGCGCCGTCTGCGGATTCGAGCAACAAGCAAGTAGCATACTACCTATGCTCGATGGCAACAAACAAAATACAAGGAGTGACCAATGGGGTCAGTTGTAGCAAAACACCAAGGATGGGTCTTCAAAAGCCTAACACATGGGAGCAAAATAAAAAGATGGTAGAGCAACTGCCACCTAAAGGAGACCAACAACTCCGGGTAGCACTTCATCAAGCTCTAAAACAGCACAATTGGTGGTGAGCCAAGAGCTACCTCCACCACCCCTAAAAACTGACAAGTCACTAACTGGAGCAACGATCAATACAATCCATGGATACTTTGCATCAGGTGTAGAACAGATTATGCAAAAGAAGTGTACACTACACAGTTATGGGAAAAACGGAAGGCACATGAAAGGAAGTATGGTATGGGTTATATCCATTTTGGTGGAAAAGATATAGACGACTTGAGCCTACCCAATAACGAGGCACTGGTAGTGACCATCAGCATCAAAGACTACCAAGTAAGTAGGATCTTGGTGAATGAAGGGACTTCGACCTGGCATTTAACACAATGAAAAAGCTTGGGTTGAAGAAAAGAGACTTGAAGCCTTTATATACCCCACTAACAGACTTCCAAGGAGCAGCGTCGTATCCAATGGGAACAATTACTTTGCCAGTGACATTAGAGGATGGGGAAGCAAACCTCAACTTTGATGCTAGTTTTGTCATAATGGAAAAATTACATGGTTACAATGGAATACTTGGATGTACTTTAATGAACAAATATGGTATGATCCCATCAACAGCATTTCAAGTACTAAATTTCCCAGCAGGAAAAAGAGTAGGGGAGTGATGCAGGCGAAACCGATTAGAGTTCGAAGATTTTTGGCCGTGAATAGTGTTTTTTTCGGGCGGACGTTCGGATTTTGGCGCGTGAATAGTGTTTATCGGGCGAAAACGGGTTTACAGCTCAAAATCACGGCTTTGCCGTGGAATGCGCTGCTTTTTGGCCAAATTCCATCATCCGAGACCTCAAAATTGCGTCTTATTTTATTTCGGGTAATTTTTGCAGTGTTCAATTTATTCGGGACTTGTTCGTTATTTTCAGTTATTTCATAGATTAGGGTTTTCTATTTAAGACATTGTTGGCCGAATTTTACATTCAGTTATTGATATATCAGAAAATCAAGGTTTTTCCTCAACCCTGCGTTCGATTTCGTATTGCTTTCGATTTCTGCGCATCTATCCCACCATCACGCTGCATCAGATTGGTATCAGATTCCAGTCGATCCTACGCGATACCACTAAATCTTCCAGGTCAAGCTGCTGCAGGCCAACAACCGGCGGGCAACGATGAATGACGATGTTTCTACGATCTACAACGTCAGATTGATGATCTGACACAACGAATTGAGGAAGTCCATAACCACGAAGATGATGAGACCCCCTCTACTGAAAACCCTTCCGCAAGACATCACCAACCAACACCAGACTGGCGTTGGGAACTAGGGTTTCGGATGGACATACAGGAATTCAATGGTGGCCTTAAAGGTGATGACTTTATCGATTTGCTGGCTCAAGTGGAAGAATTACTGGAATACGAGGAGGTTCCAACGACAAACGTGTGCTCCTGGTTGCAACTCGTCTGCGTGGACACGCGCAAGCCTGGTGGCAACAATTGAAGAATTTTCGTGTTCGTCAGGGTAAGGCGAAGATCACATCTTGGGAAAATTTTAAGAGGAAGCTTAGGGCTGCGTTCTTGCCATATAATTACGAAAGAGAAGTTTATCAACGCTTTCAACTTCTTCGTTAAGGCTCATTCCGTTGATGAATATACTCAGGAATTCTACTAGATGCAGTCTCGCACTGACCTTTCCGAATCCCCTAAACATATGGTTTCTCGTTATATCGGTGGTCTGCGTGTGCAATTGCAGGACGTGCTCAATATGTTTGATCCTCTGAGTGTGTTTGAAGTTTATCAACGTTCTTTACAAGCAGAAAAGCAAGTAGCTCGGCGTGCCAATACTGGGTTTCGCCAATCCAGTTCCAGTGGTCCATCTACACCCAATCCCCACGGAACCACCGAGCATCCAACCCTCCCACCAGTTCGAGCCTCTACGGCACCCCCCAAGGTCGTGGTGGTGTCGGACTGCGCTCCTTCAAGTTTGGTGAACCTGGCCATCGACAATCTGAGTATCGGAAATCAGCCACTGGCACACGAGGTCTTTTCACTGACACTGCTGGAGAGGTAACTGATTATGATGCTAATTATGATAATCCTGTCTATGATACCTATGATGATGTGGTTGAAGAGCATGTCGCTGGAGATACTGGTGATATTTTAATGGTGCGACGCACATTCCTAACGCCTCGAGCCCCAGAAGCAGATGCTACTTGGCTGCGCACCAACCTGTTCCAGCCAACTTGCACTATCGGCGGAAAGGTGTGCAGCTTCATTATCGACACAGGCAGTTGTGAGAACGTGATTTCAGATACGACAGTCACGAAGTTGGGTCTTACGGTGGACAATCATCCGACGTCATATAAGCTTGCTTGGCTCAAAAAGGGTATGAATATCACTATCTCTAAACGTGCTCTTGTGCAGTTCTCTATTAGAACTACATATAATGATCAGATATCCTGTGATGTGGTTCCTGTGGATGCTTGTCATTTACTTCTTGGTCGTCCCTGGCAATATGACCTTGATGTGCAGCATAGCGGTCGTTCCAACACATATTCCTTCTTATTTCGTGGCAAGAAAATAGTGCTGGTTTCGAGCAAGCCTCGCACTACACCTGTCGCGGGCGAATAGAAACAAACTACATTATTATCTCGTGCCCCTTTTTAGGCTGCGATGGAGGACTCAAAAATAGTGTATTTTTTATTTTCTCATGAAATTAATCATTCTGTAGATGTGCCGATAGCGGTTCAGACTTTACTGAAGGAATTTGATGATGTATTCCCTGAGTCCCTCCCACCTGAGTTGCCCCCTCTACGGGATATTTTCAGTACCATATTGATCTAGTTCCTGGTGCGGCTCTGCCTAATCGGCCGCATTATCGGATGATCCCGAAGGAACATGAGGAGCTGCGTAGGCAAGTTGAAGAATTACTCGCTAAGGGTCACATTCGTGAGAGCCTTAGTCCCTGCGCTGTTCCAGCCCTCCTCACCCCCAAAAAGGACGACACCTGGAGCATATGTGTCCACAGTCGGGCTATCAATAAAATAACGGTACGCTATCGTTTTCCTATTCCTCGTTTGGATGACTTATTGGATCAACTGGGTGGTTCTTGCGTGTTCAGCAAACTGGATTTAAAGAGTGGTTACCATCAGTTTCGGATCCGATTGGGGGACGAATGGAAGAAAGCTTTTAAAACTCGTGAGGGTTTATATTAGTGGCTTGTGATGCCTTTCGGGCTTTCGAATGCACCTAGCACCTTCATGCGTGTGATAAATCAAGCCCTTCGTCCGTTCATTGGAAAGTTTGTTGTCGTTTATTTCGATGACATCTTGATCTATAGTAGCAGCCCGGAGGAACACCTCAACCATTTGAGGGAAGTATTATCGGTCCTGCGCAAACACAAGTTCTTTGCTGCTGTTGCTAAATGTGACTTCATGACCTCTTCAACCAAATTTCTCGGATATGTCATCTCTAGTGAAGGACTTCGTGCTGATCCGAGCAAAATTAGTGCTATCGAGCAGTGGGCACAACCCACGTCAATCAATGAGGTGCATAGCTTTCACGGTCTGGCGTCTTTTTATCGACGCTTTATACCTCATTCCAGCGGCATCATGGCCCCTATCACGGATTGCATAAAGGGCACGAAGTTTTATTAGACTCCTGAGGCTGACGCGGCATTCCATGAGGTAAAACGAAAGTTAACCTCTGCCCCCATACTGGTGCTCCCGGATTTTACCCAACCATTTGAACTTCACTGTGACGCCTCCAAGACTGGTATTGACGTTGTCCTTAGCCAAGCCGGATGCCCTGTGGCTTATTTTAGTGAGAAGCTGTCTGGTGCTAAGCTTCGTTTCAGCACTTATGATATGGAGTTTTATGCCGTGGTCCAAGTGGTGAAGCACTGGCGTCACTATCTTTTCCAACGAGAGTTTTTTCTTTACACTGACCACGACTCCCTCAAACACCTCGGCAGTCAAGATAAGGTTTCTCACAGCCACGTCTCTTGGCTCTCTTATCTGCAGCAGTTCACTTTTGTGATTAAACACAAGGCGGGGGTTGCTAATCGTGTGGCTGATGCCTTGAGTCGGTGCCATGGTCTCCTTGCTGAAATGCGCCTTCAGGTACCCTGTTTTGAATCATTTTCTGAATTATATGTTGATGATCCATTCTTTTCCGGTGTGCTTGCAAATATTCAAGCAGGGGAGCATATTGATTTTATTATGGAGGATGGGTTTATTTTTCGTGGCACCCAATTATGCATTCCTGATTGCAGCCTTCGGGCAAAGATTATCCAAGAGTTACATAATGAGGGTCACGTGGGACGTGATCGTACTCTTCAGCTTGTGTCTGCCTCTTATTATTGGCCCTCGATGAGAAAAGAGGTGGCTAAGTTCGTGGCTCGATGTCGTATTTGTCAACTAGCTAAGGGGGCCTCGACTAATGTTGGAATTTATATGCCGCTACCCATTCCAACGCAACCATGGTCCGATGTTAGCATGGACTTTGTCCTTGGTCTTCCTCGTACTCAGCGCGGGAACGACTCTATTTATGTCGTGGTTGATCGTTTTCAAAGATGGCTCATTTTATTCCGTGTAAGCGCACGGCAGATGCTATAAATGTTGCTCAGCTGTATTTTTGTGATGTCTATCGTCTGCATGGCCTCCCGCATCCATTGTTTCAGATAGAGACACTCGTTTTCTGAGCCACTTCTGGAGGAGCTTATGGCGCTTGGTCAACACCTAGCTGAACTTTAGTAGTACTTATCATCCTCAAACAGATGGGCAAACTGAAGTGGTGAATTGCTCTCTCGGCAACCTTTTGCGCAGCTTGGTAGGTGACCAATTGAAGTCATGGGATCCGAAGTTGTCCCAAGAAGAATTCGCACACAATCACGCCGTCAACCGTAGCACGGGCTTCAGTCCATTTCTTGGGGTGTATGGCCTTTCCCCTAGGGGTCCGCTTGACTTGCTCACATTACCTAGCAAGGTCCGTGCTCATGCTACAGCTGAGGATTTCAAATCATAGCTTCACCAGGTCCATCAGACGACCCATACCCGACTGACCGCACATACTGCCCAGTACAAAGCACAAGCTAATCTTAAACAGCGAGTGGTAGATTTTGAAGTTGGCGATTTTGTGTGGGCTATTCTTACCAAGGAACGTTTTCCTGCTCATGGGTATAGTAAGTTGGCGGCGAAGAAGATTGGCCCCGTGGAGATTGTGGAGAAGATAAATCTTAATGCTTACCGCCTTCAAGTGCCCGGAAATATCCACACCTCGGATGTATTCAACGTGAAGCACCCTATTCCGTTTGCTGGAGATAACCATTCCGACGATGACCCGACCCAAGATTCGAGGACGAATCCTGTCTACCCCGGAGGGAATGATGCAGGCGGAACCGATTAGAGTTCGAAGATTTTTTTTGCCGTGAATAGTGTTTTTTTGGGCAGAAGTTCGGATTTGGCGCATGAATAGTGTTTTTCGGGCGTAAACGGGTATACAGTTCAAAATCACTGCTATGCTGTGAAATACGATGCTTTTCGGCCAATTTCCATCATCTGAGGCCTCAAAATCGCGTTTTATTTTATTTCGGGTCATTTTTGCAGTTTTTAATTTATTCGGGACTTGTTCGTTATTTTCGGTTATTTCATAGAATAGGGTTTTCTATTTAAAACATTGTTGGCTGAATTTTACATTTAGTTATTGATAAATTAGAAAATCGAGGTTTTTCATCAACCCTGCGTTCGATTTCGTATTGCTTTCGATTTCTGCGCATCTATCCCACCACCACGTTGCACTAGGGAGGTTAAAGGATACCAACAAGTCGCACGGATATGCTTAACTGACATATGGAAGGAGGAGACGAACAAGCAGCCACCAGATGTGCTCCTAATTGACACAGATCCAAGGGAGGAGTATGGGAGACCAGCCCCGACGGAGGACATCAAATTGGTGTTAATAGAAGAGCCAGACAGGAAAATACGGCTAGGAATAACACTCTCTAAAAAGGATGAAGAAGGGTTAATAACACTCCTCAAGGAATACAAAGAGCTATTTGCATGGTCGCCTAGTGATATGCCAGAGATAAGTGAAGAAGTAATCACACATAAGCTGAATATCACTGGGAGAACCCAAGAAGATTGCAATCCGGGAGGAGGTGGGAAAACTGCTAGAGGCCGAGCTCATACAAGAAATAAGATTCCAAGCATGGGTAGTGTTGGGATCAAGTTGACGTGACCCTGAGCTTCTGGTAATGGACTTCGAGGTCTCGCCAGTAGCTAGCTCCTTTGGCTGTCTATCTCGACCTTGGGGGTACTTAGTTTCCTTTAGAGTGCTTTTGGTAGGCGAAGACCTGAAAAGGGGTGGGGATGGCCCCTGATTCCACTCCGAAGCTTAAGTCAGTAAACAAATTTAAAAGAGAATACTATAAAAGTATGTGAATGTAATTAATTAGATAATAAAAGTGTTCCCCTATTTATAGGGGAAGTATACCGACTTTAAATGGCGGCTACCCTATTGGGAGGGTTTCTGTCCAGAGTCGGTGTAAGGAGGTGACAAGTAGGTCGCCACCTCATCTTTCCTTAACTAGGAAGACTTTCCTCTGGCGGTTGAAGCAGGTCGCCACCTCACCATTCCTTAAGAGGAAGGTTTCTTCAGCTTAGAAAGTGACAAGTAGGTCGCCACCTGCCCCTTCCTTAAGAGGAAGGGTTTTCTCTGAGGCGGCAAGCAGGTTGCCAGTTGTCTTTTCCTTAGGAGGAATGTATCTTCAATAGTATTTTGGCTGTCGACTCGACTCTTGCCTTAAGAGGGAGAGTTTTGGGCAGACTTGTCGCCAGTTTTCAAGGACCTCATTAGTCGACTTTCTCAATATTTGGTGTCGACTATTTATCCTTGTTTCTTCATTCCGAGTATGATTTGTCATCGACTCTCTTTCATGAGTCTCGACTTGTATGTTCTCGACTTATATACTCTCGAATACGCATTGGCATGTCCTTTATAATCGTAACCCAACAGGTAGCAAACCCATTATTGGTACAAAAGACCACTAGAAGGTGGAGAATGTGCATTGACTATCTCGATTTGAACAACGCATGCCCGAAAGATGCATACCCACTTCCCCGGATAGACCTGCTAGTAGATTCCACAGCAAGACATGAAGTAATAATCCTCATGGATGCATACTCAGAGTACAATCAAATCAAGATGTGCCCAGAAGATGCACCACACACAGCTTTCTACGCGGACAGTGAGGTCTACCACTACAAGGTGATGCCTTTTGGATTAATAAATGCGGGAGAAACATACCAGAGGATGGTCAACAAGCTATTTGGAGATATGATAGGGAAAAAGATGGAGGCATATATATACGACATGATCGTCAAGTCCAAAATAAAAGCAAGCCACGAAGCCGACCTGCGGATGGTATTTGAGAGGATGCGCATCCACCAAGTAAGATTAAACCTGCAGAAATGTGTGTTTAGAGTGCAATTGGGAAAGTTCCTAGGCTTCATGGTAAGCCAAAGAGGAATTGAAGCAAACCCTGAAAAGCTATTCGCAATCGAAGAAATGAAATCACCCACCAAGCCTAGGGAAGTACAACAACTCAATGGGAGGCTGGCATCTTTAAACCGTTTCCTCTCAAAGATAGGGGACAAGGCAGTACCCTTCTTTGAGGTGTTACGAGTAAACAAGAGGTTCGAGTGGACGCCTAGATGTGAAGAAGCGTTCCAACAACTCAAAAAACATATAAGAACACTGCCACCCCTAGCACATCCAGTTTCGGGGTAGAAGTTATACCTATACATCTCAGTAAGCGAGACGGCAGTCAGCTCAACACTAATAAGGGAGGAAAACAACGTCCAATTGCCAATATATTTTGTGAGCAAAAACTTCGCAAAATATGAGGCAAATTACGTGCCAATAGAGAAATATCTCTTCGCCTTAGTAGTCATAGCAATGAAGCTCAGGACATATTTCCATGCACATGAGATAGTAATACTTACAAATCAACCTTTGAAACACCTACTCCAGAGGCCGAACGTGTCAGGAAGGATGGTCAAATGGGCAGTAGAGTTGAGTGAATTCAGAATACACTTTGCTCCAAGAACTGCCATCAAGGGTCTGGCTTTAGCCGATTTCATAGCAGAATTCACAGGCACACAGCCAGATCCAATAGAAGAAAACCAACCAAAGCAAAAAGAAGGAAAGGAGAACAAGGAGGACGTCTGGACAATGTATACAGATGGGTCCTCCAACCAGGAAGGATCGGGGGCAGGGCTCGTCATAATCCCTCACAAGAAGGAACCCCATTGCCCTATGCTATGGCTTTGACATTTCGTGCAACAAACAATGAAGCAGAATATGAAGCCTTGATTACAAGTCTACAAATAGCGAGAGGCTTGGGAGTAAGACACTTAGAAGCAAAGTGTGACTCCCAACTGGTGGTGAATCAAGTAAAGTAAAGGGAGACTACAACGCCAAATCCCCAAAGATGCAACAATACTTGCAAGAAGTACGGGCAACAATGGGAGGTTTTGAAACCTTCAAAATCAAAGCCATACCAAGAGAAGAAAAATGAGACGCTGATTCATTATGTAAATCCGCCTTAGGAATCCAACAGGAAAAAGAGGTGCATTTGCCGGAAAAAAATACTAGTACCAGCCTATGACAAGCACGAAGTAATGGCAATCGATGCAACGGAAATTGATGAGGCACCAAATTGGATTACACCAATCATTCAATACTTGAGCAAGGGGGACCTACCGGAAGGCGCAGTCGAGGCAACAAGGATCGAAAGGCTGGCGGTTAACTACCTCATCATTAATGGCCTACTATACAAGAGAGGATACTCCACCCCTACCTAAGATGTGTGGCAGAGCCTGAAACAAGTAGAATACTAAGAGAATTACATGAAGGACGGACATCTTGCCACGAGGGGGAAAGAACAATAGTAAGGAAGGCCCTCAACCAAGGATACTACTGGCCAACAATGAACAAGGAGGCCACTGAGGTTAAAAAATGTGATGCTTGCCAAAGGTACTCAAAGTATAACCACACCAGCATCCAACCTCATGTCAATTGAAAGTGCATGGCCCTTCGCCCAATGGGGAATCGATTTGATCGGCCCATTGCCAGTGTTCAAAAGCCAAATGAGGTACATTATGGTAGCTATAGACTACTTTTCGAAGTGGATCGAAGCCAAGGCTTTAGCAAAAACAACAGAATTTCAAGTGATCAAATTCCTCCAAACAAGAATAGTCACAAGATATGGAGTCCCAAAAGTGAAAATAAGCGACAATGGACCACCGTTTAAAGGGTCGTCAGGTGGAGTCATATTGCAAATCATTAGCCATCGATCACCGCTTTGGGTCAGTGAAATATGCCCAAACAAACGGCCAAGTGGAGTCCGCAAACAAAATAGTCTTAGAAGGACTAAAAAGAAGAACTGAGGCATTTTGAGGAAATTGGGTAGATGAATTAGACAATGTGTTGTGGGAATTACGCACAACCCCAAAGAGAACGACAGGAGAGACACCCTTTAGCCTGGTTTACGGTTCCGAGGCAGTGGCACCCATAGAAATAGCAGTCACTTCTAATAGAACACAATATTTTGAGAAAGAGCGTAATAATGAAGAAAGGCGCATGGAGCTAGACACGGCAGAAGAAAGGCGATGGAAGGTGGAAGAGGCACAAGCAAAACTGCAATTGGCAACAGCTCGTTACTTCAACAGGCGAGTAAAGGTCCGTCAAATCCATGTAGGAGAAATGGTACTGAGAAGGAATGAGTTCATACATTTGGACAAGATAAACAAGATGTCTATAAAATGGGAAGGCCCCTACAAGATAACATCTATCCCAGCAATAAATGCATACCGCCTGGAAGACACGGAAGGACAAATATCCGCCAACACCTTCAGTGGAGAAGACTTGAAGAAATATGGCGTATCCATTTACATTTCCTGCATTTATTATAACCAAATGGAGATCTACGTACTCCATTTAAAATTTCCTTTTGTAAGATCCGACAGTATGACTAAATGAATGAAGATGCCTTTCAAGAAACTTAAGGAAATAAGGAAAACACCATCGCTCATAAAAGAGAAGGTGTCAACTCCAACTGAAAATGGGAAGATCCATAAGGACAACTCTCAAATATGAAAGGGAAAGATCCATAAGGACAACCCTTACATATTGAAAGAAGAAGATCCAAAAGGACAACCCTTCCAACCGAAAAAATCCATAAGGACAACGTTATATGAAAGGGGAAGATCCATAAGGACAACCCTTACAGATTGAAAGAGGAAGATCCAAAAGGACAACCCTTCCAACCGAAAATGGGAAGATCCATTAGGACAGCTCTCAAGTATGAAAGGGGAAGATCCATAAGGACAACCCTTTGAAAGAGGAGGATCCAAAAGGACAACCCTTCTAACCGAAAATGAGAAGATCCATAATGATAACTCTCAAATATGAAATAGGAAGATCCATAAGGACAACCCTTACATATTGAAAGAGGAAGATCCAAAAGGACAACCCTTCCAACCAAAAAGGGAAAGATCCATAAGGACAACTCTCAAATATGAAAGGGGAAGATCCATAAGGACAACTCTTACATATTGAAAGAGGAATATCCAAAAGGACAACCCTTCCAACCGAAAAGGGGAAGACCCATAAGGACAACTCTCAAATATGAAAGGGGAAGATCCATAAGGACAACCCTCACATATCGAAATAGGAAGATCCAAAAGGACAACCCTTCCAACCAAAAAGGGGAAGATCCATAAGGACAACTCTTCCAACTGAAAATGGGAAGATCCAAAAGGACAACTCTCAAATTTGAAAATGGGAAGATCCATAAGGACAACCTTACATATGGAAAGATGATGATCCATAAGGACAACCATTCCAACCGAAAAGGGACATAAGACCCACAGGGTCACCCTTCCAACCGAAAAGGGGAAGATCCAAAAGGACATATCTCAAATATGAAAAGGGGAAGATCCATAAGGACAACCCTTCGAACCGAAAAGGGACATAAGACCCATAGGGCCACCCTTCCAACCGAAAAGGGGGAAGATCCATAAGGACAACCCTTCCAACCGATAAAGGGACATAAGAACTAAATGGCCACCCTATCAACAAAAAAGGAAGGGATGTAATCCTTACAAGCATAAGTAACCCAGCCTCAGACAAAGGGACATAAGACCCACATGGCCACAACAGAATAAAAAAGGGACATAAGACCTACAAGGGCAACCCTTCCAACATGATTTGGGAAGTAAGTCCCCCAATCAAAGGGCAACTCCTCCAACATGATATGAGAAGTAAATCCCCCAATCAAAGGGAAAGTTATCCAACATGATACGGGAAGTAGGTCCCACAACCAAAGGGCAACCCTTCAACAAGATACAAAATATAAGTACTTCAATCAAAGGGCTATCATGTCCATATATATCAAAGGAGGGTACCACCCCTCTATACTTCAAAAGGTGGCTATAATGTCCATATATATCAAAGGAGGGTACCATCCCCTATACATCATCAAATGGCTATCATGTCCATATATATCGCAAATGAGGGTATAACTCCCTATACCTCAACTACGGCTTTCATGCCCAAATATCTCAAAGGAGGAAACCATACCCCCTATATCACAAAGGTGTTTATCATGTCCATGGAAGAAGGTTCAACATATATAAAAAACCAGTACACTCCATCTCATCATCAAAGGGCTTGTACCCTTAATTACACTATACTTGGTATAGCCGAGCATGAGGCTTCATCACCATGAAGATATCATGTCCACTTCATGAAGTGAAACAACCCAACATTAAAGGACAATGAGCCAAGTTAAAGAAAACAGCCTACAACAAGCCTATAAGAAAACAGCCTACAACAAACCTATAAGCGACTGTAGATAACCTAATCGGACGCTTACCCGACCATCACAGAGTTAAGTAAAAGCTAAAGCCATTACTCAACTCGGGGGCAACGCGGGACACTCGCCCAATTAAGCAAAGGACATTCCTCACTCAAGAAGAAAGGAGTTCCGAGAAGAACGCGATAGTAGTACTTGTCGGCAAAGAAAAAATCCTCAATGCAAAAACCAAGTGTATGCCCTATGAGTATAGCAGAACAACAACTTCAGGGTCACCATCAACATCACAAGAATGGTGACACGGAGGTTCCACACTTACAACCACCCTCACGCGAGGTAAGAGCAGACCATGCCAATCCAATCCAAGCCATAGCCAAGCCCATACCCTCTCCCATATTTAGGATCCAGGTCGTGCCTATTCAAACCAATTGGTGATCACCTCCATCCCACCTCGCAAGCAAGTAAGGAAACTTTAAGGAGGCCAAGGAAGCAACAATCAAATACACCGGAAAGCGTCAACCATACCGTAAGGGGCTGTGTAGGCCATCAAGAGAACCTACCCAAGAGTACATCCCGAAATACATGGAGATCAAATGCTTACTACGGGCAAAGACACACGCATGGATGATAAAACATCCACTAGGAAAAGTCCACAAAGCATATGCAAACACTGCAAACGCTCGTACGAGGGTAAAAAAGGAGCGGGACCAAGGCTACCTATGGTGGAAGATGGAGGAATCAAGCACTTACAATAAGCTACGTATCAACTAAGGACATGGAAAGAACAACCGAGTAACGACCCTTTTTGAAGAATACGATCAACTCCACCGTCAAGATGAAACAATAAGCGAAAGGAAAGCAGGCTATCGACTATCAACACCAGCAAGGAAATATCCCACCCGCTCTCACAAGGACAACACCTGTCCTACAAGCGAATACATATCGTCCGTACTCACACACTTGAGATGCAAAGCATATTCACTACGGGGGCAACCTTATATATGAGCTACCAAGCGTAGCCAATATAAGGAATATCCATTTACATACAACAACACGTCCGCTACGGGGAAACATATAACCAACCAAGGGTAAAACCCTAAATGCGGAGATATCGAATTACTCACTACGGGGGTAAGAATACATGCATGGGCCGCCAAGTGTGGCCATTCCAAGGATAACTCCCATGTATTTGAAACGCCAAACACGTCCACTATGAGGGAAAATTATATATATATATATATATATACAATCTCATGCATGCAGATTTTGCAAAATTAACGCAAGTGCTAACCTCCCAACATCCAAAACGTATCCTCTACGGGGGCAACCATATACATACAACTCTATATGCACAGGTTGCAGAGCACGAGTAGCCAGAGGGCCAAACCCCCCATTAGGGAGGTGCGAGTGAATTGCAGGGATTAGGCTAAAGGGCCCTGCTCACACTCTTGCAAACGGCGTGCAACCCCGCTTCCAAAGCGCTCTTATCCGCTCTAGGAGCCTAAGAAGGAGGTTCCCTCAATAAGGAGATGGACCTAAAGACTAAGGGATAGCCTGCAACCTCTCTTGTATAGAGAGGTGTCAAGAAATTCCACAAAAAGATCCAATAGAAGGAGACACAAATAAAAGGACACCCTCCCAAAGGCTAAGTAAAATGAGATCAAGGCTCGTAATTCTTACCCTTATATATGATATCATCATATAACGTAAATTTTCTTAAAACTAATGAAATCATTTTTCGTATATATGTATTAAAGCTTCTCTAAATAGGGGGCAAGGAGAATCATGTCGCGTCTCGAGCACTCAATAACGCTGGGATCGTCACAAAGGTACGCCTTACAACTCGCTTGGGAAATATTCCACGAAAATAGAGTCAAGAAAAGTTTGAACCATTCTTTAACTCGGGGGAAAATGATGGATATACGCCTAAGCTATTATAAATTGGACCCGATAAATAGGCCACGATCGATTATAATTCGAAACTTAGAAAACGGACACCCGAGGCCCAACACGTAGGTCCAAAAATGTCCCTAGTGGCGAAAAACACTCAGGAAGGCCCCGTGTGGAGAAACCACTCGGGGGTAACCCCAGCAAGGAACCCTTGCTCGGGTAACCCGAGCAAGGCACTAGGTGTACCCACCCAGGTACCCCCCCCCCCTATCCGGGCGAGTGCCCCTCGCCCAGACGCCTACCCACGGACGATATTTTGCCCAGGGCTCGCCCTTGGAGGCCGTTTATCGACACTTAGTTATATCAAACTTACCTACGGTCGAACCGAGATCAAACGCACCTTATTTACGGTCAATGCCAACTTATATTACGAAACTGCCACAAATGGACCAGGAAACCACTGGAACCGGGACTGTCCAATAGGAACTCTATAAATAGAGATCTCATCTTCTCATTTGCAGGTAATTCATCATCCTCTCTCTAAGCTCAGTACCTCTCTAAAGCTTATACTTACTTAAGCATCAGAGTGGGCTTACTGAGACACCCCCCCCGGTGCCCATTTGCAGGTAATCAAAGAGAGGAAGTGAGGAAACGAGAAGAAGAAGCCCACGAAGTAGAGATTCGGGAAGGAGGAAGCCTAAGTAAGAATGAATTCGGGAAGAAGAAGCCCAAGAAGAAGAAGTCCACGAACGAGACTCGTGTGCAACAACGATAATATGTTGAGGTTTTTTTTGGTCGTTATACTTTCATTTTCCATTATTCAATTTCAGACACTAGATGAAGCAACAAGGATAATTACTAAATCACCAACTGCAAAGGTACGTACAGTAATATGATATTTTTCAACGTTCTGTTAGCTTATCCGATTAAATCAAAATTATGTTACAAATAAGCAGGCTTGTCACTATTTACTCAGAGACTCTAAACGGAGAAAATTCAAATAATACTTAAACGAGTTTCAATACTTTTTTAGCAAAAATAATCTTTCCTCTCACTAAATATTTGCTTTTGTAGTATTATTTGCCTATATATTTAAGGCATTGAAGAGGATAATTCATGAATTGGAGTTTAACGTAGATCTGAAAACGTGCAAATAGAGCTCTCATAATTGTATGCATGTATCGTTTATATCTGTATATATTTTATGGATTGGATTGTTGGCTCGTTATCTTTGTGTTCTATTTCAATAGTGGTTTGTATAAATAGTAGAATTATATATTATAATAAGCATTACAAAAATAACTTTGTTGTATTGTTTAAGTTTTATTTTAATGAAATAAATCTTCTTAAGCAACAAAAAGTGACATATTAGGGTATATATCCAATATTGTCACTGATGTTGGATCATGTTATTTTAACTAGTACAATAACCGGTTTTTTTCTATGATTTGGTATAATATGTATATAAATGTTCGATAGTACTAAAATGTTAATTTTCCCTCCCTCCCTTATTAATATTAATAAAAATAGTTTTATAAATTTGTAAAGCAATTAGAAGAAATATGTAAAAACAAATTATAAACATTATATAATATAATTTTAAAATTCAAATTTTATTAAATGATATTTAAAAACTCATTAAATTCTACAAATTAATAAAAATACTTGAAAATAGTAAAAAAAAAAAAAGTAGCTATAATTCATTCATAAAAAAAATATAAATATATTTCAAAAAACAATTTATGAATTTATTTCAAAATAATACATTTTTTAAAAGGTAAGCTAAGGCCGAGATTGATACAACCAGGGTTGGACCTCAGGCAGGGTCTGACCGGACCATGTCACCTGACCTAAGTTGACTTGATATTGGTCGGACCCACAAAAACTGGTGTGACTTTAACAAGATTAAGTTATCCAATTCCGTTTAAATATCTTCATCCATATTGTTGAGCATGAAATAAATTATTTTACCTTTCTCTGTAGATATGACTTCTTCATAGAATTTTATAATAATGAAAATCAAGTTGTATAATTACTGATATATTAGCTACATGTTTTGGTGCTTTCTGTTGGGACCTGACTCGCGCGGGTTTTCGGGTCTTTAAGAAATTGCGTAGAAGTCTTGTCGGGTTATCGGAGTTCGAAAGTGTTGTCCACGCGCGCTCCTCCTAAAACCTACAAAATGGGCGATACCGAGACCACAGGGGGGTGGTACTCAATGTGCCATCTGCGATGCATAAATGAAAAGCAAATATAGGGAGATAAAGCTAGAGAGAAGTGAGAGCTCCCAAGCCAAATTTTATTTTGAAATTGGTGACCAAGGTTCCTATTTATAGGGAACTTTGGACTCGAACCCGGTTTTGAGCGGTCCGACCCTGGTTTAGTAAGAAAACGTGAACCGGGATTGGGTTTGAGAAAGACTGGCAATGGGAAAACTCGCACATAGTGTAAAACACATAAGGGTACGCGCGTCGCAGGGCGACAATCCGGACGAGTCTCGGTCCGAATGTGCGTGTGGCGCTTTCGGACCGCTTTAACCCGCGGGTAAGCGTTCGTAAGACGTTAGTGAGTCTGATGTGTCAACGAGGCCCGAATGTAAAATGAACCCATATCAGGCAAATATCCAGCATTTGCTCCCGATTCAAGTAATGGCTTAGCCCTTGCTTTACTCTATTTTACAATAGGATAGGCGTCTGATTCGGGTTCGGGAATTACCTCATGGTGAACTTACTGTCGGTTGGCACATGGGCCTCAATGCCGTTTTTCCCTTCCTCTTCTCGATAAAGGAAAATATAATTGCTGGCATGGTTAAGACATCAAGTATATGTGTATGATAAACACATATGTAATGATATGAATGTCTGTACGTAACGTGGACGTAAATATCGATATGTATATAAAACGTGATATATGAGTGTACGTAAATTGACGAATGATATACAATGACGTGTAATCAATGTTGTAAGCTCAGGAGTGGATATATGATGACATGAGCATGAGTATATACTAGCAATGATGTGATCATAAATATATGTCATGAGTAATGTAAGCATGTGGGTATATCAATGAGTGTATATGTATGAGTGTATGCTAATGACTCAAAAGAGTTAGAAAAAATAAAGATGAGTAACATCTTTAATCATGACCATTAGATTACACCATTGTCATCCAAGGGTTGTGATAAGAGATGGGGATGTAAAAACCCCATTATCATTTTATAAAGGGAGAGAGAGTAGTCACCCAAACACATAGCCTCCACTCCCAAAGTTAGCATCTTTTCCATTCTTAGATAGCAAGACACTTGAAGACCAAGCACTTGGCCTTAAAGTATCTCGGCCTGCCATCCATACCACAGCGGCGACACCTTTCCCGGCGGGAGCAGGCGGCTGCGGCGCGGTCACAGTGGCAGCGGCGGCGCGGCAGGCGATAGCGACGGCGGCGGACAGTTTTACGGCGGCGGCGACGAAGTGATTACGACAGGGAGAGCTTCGGCAGTCGATTACAGACCACTTTCCGGTATGTTTGTGACTTTCACCGGATCTATTTCGCTAATCTTTAGCTTGGTGAAAGTTCGATTTCTACGCCCACCACGTGTTTGCTTTAATTCCTAACAAACATTGACATGATGTAGGAAGCATAAAAATTGGTTAAGTGTTTTGAACCATTATATGTATAATAGAAGGTGTTACTTCCCTTATTGATCGTAATTGTTGGTCGATCGAGATCTTGTCATGTTTGAATTGTCCATTTGATCACCCAATGATTATGATTATTGACAGAGTAGCCTTGTATCTTAGTTGTGTTGCTCGAATAACCACTTTTGATCGGGATTGTTAATTAGTAAATTCTATGTCATGAATTGTGTTGCATTAAACCTTGTATGTATATGCTCACTTGTATGATAGTATTGATAGCTTTAGTTGGGCCTTGTATTGCTCTTCTCGAGTATACAAGTAAGCGTGTATGACCTGCAATCATTGAATGACATATACATATAGGTGTTATTGCTATAATCATGTTTGCACCATTCCCTGAGTTGTTGTGTTAGGCCGAATGGGTGCGCGTAGGGCCGTATAGGCTGCATAGGTTGTATAAGTATTGGGACGAGGCCCTTACTAACATAGAGTTGCCCCCGTATAGAGGATGTTTGCTATGTAGTAATTTGAACTTATAAGTTTGTTAGTGTGGAGTCGCCCCCGTGTAGAGGATGTTCACCACATAATAATTAGTAACATAATTGTCACGTGCGTACTCGTTGAGTAGGTTATCGTTCCATTGCAGGCTTTGTAGCTTAGGTATTGCAAAGCAGTTTGTTGACTCAGTGCGATATAGCTGGCGCGTCCCTCACTAGGACTTCCATCCCGACTTACAGGATTCAGAAAGATGAGTAAGTTTTTCATTCCTACTCCTGGCGTTACATACTGTCCGGACTCTGGTTCTGATTCCGAGTCGGACTCCTTGGCATATCAGGATCTGATTATGGTTCAGACTCTTCCTCTGAGTCGGAGTCTGATTCAGAGTTAGAACACATGCTTCAAACCTTTCCCGAAAAACGGCTGCGTCGGAAGGAGTATCGGAGTTATGTCGAGCTGTCTGGACTCTGTCCTCTTTTAGAAGCCATGGATCCTTTTGATGTACTTACAGACGCTATTCGGGGTTCGCCTACCGTGCCCCCTGCTGAGATGGTGGTAGAGTACACTGCCCTGGTACGGGAAGGTTTGCGCTTCCCTTATATTCGTGGCTTGGTTAGGTTATGTCGTTGTTACAGGATCTCTCTGACCCACTTGCGCCTGCTAGAATAAGAGCTTGGATTTTTTTTTCGCGTGTTGTGTCATCGACAGTCATGGCACTACTCGACCTTGCTTTTTCGATGTTCTTTCGACTCCAACGTCGAGATGCGTCTGGCTTGTCTTCTATAGCCATTTGTTGGCCTTCACTGAGGGAGCGACGCTTCGCAAGTCTCGGCTTGGGAGAAGTTAAGTGGAATGCCGCGCTTCGGTTTGAGGTAGCTTTTGACCGTTCTGGCAGTCATTTGAGGAATCACTATTTCTTCATCAATGATGTCGGGGTGACTTGGCCGGTCGCGCATGTCACTCGTACAGACCCCATGCCCACTTACTCTGATTTTTCTACTTCAGATAAGGGAACTGTGAAGTTGATATACAGGAGTCAGAAGGCGCGCGCATATCGCTCTATGTCTCGCGTGTCGGAACAGGATTTGGGCGAAGCTGGAATTCGTATAACTTCTTCGGGAGGCTCTTTGGTATGTTATGAATCTTTGTAACTTCTATCATGTTGTGATGTAGGTTGGTTTCATGAAAAAATCTTGCGCTTGCAGGCGGGTCTTCTAGGCAATGCTGATGCCCATGAGTGGAGTACTCCTCTAGTTGCCCCGGCGGCACTAGAAGTTTTGAAGCCTGGTCGAGGGAAGGGATCTCTGGGTAAGCCGCTTTCCTACAACTTCATCTCTCCTTATTTCCACTGAGTTTTATTTTTATTACATTGTTTTGCTTTTGTTTTCAGGTCGTTCGCCTAATGTGACCGATCGCGTTGTCTCCGTTGAAGACACCATGCCTCGCCCAAGGATGAAGAGGTCCGATTTCGAGGTTCATCCCTCGAGCAATCCCAAGCGATCCAAGTCTACTCCAGGTGGTGAGTCATCAAGGACTCCTTCCCGTGACAAAGGGAAGGATGTTGAGATTTGGATTCGAACCCCTGCCATTTCATCCCCTAGGTCGAGGGACTGGACCTCGAAGGAGGAATTCACTGGAGAGGGTACGTTGTTCGCGCTGTTGATCTTCTGTTATATTTGCATTGTTTTATCCTTCTTATTTGTCGATCTCCGCTTTTGCAGGATGCGCCACTCCATGCGCTTTGTTGCGCTGATTTGGTTCTTCCCCTTGAAGGTGACGTTATCGGATCCGAATGGGTACCCTTTTCCTCTACTGGTGGACATCACTTTGTGAGAGAATCTTGTTTGGGCACTCCCGAGGTATGTGTGCGTGTATTGCACAGGGTTGTTTCCCTTGGGGTTCGAAGGATTCGACCCAGTGAGCCGGAGGATGCTTGCGCATATGCTGAGGGTGCGTTGACTCATTTTGCGCTTGTGAGTGTCATTCTTTACTCTTTTTACAGCTTGTTTGTGTAGTTATACTTTCGCTGCAACTTGTTCCTTGTTGAATGTGGAACTGTGTTTCAGGTTGTTGCTGATGTTGTTAACCTTTCCTCTTTCGTGATTGAACTCACTGAGGAGAAGAAGGTCCTCCAGGAGAAGTGTGACGTTGTTTGTCACGAGCTCACTGGAGTGAAGGAGAAGGCTCGCTTCTTGGATGTGAAAGTCATTGATTTGGAGGTCGTTCTCTCTATTTTTCAGAGTCGGGTTGGTACTCTCGAGTCCGAGATAGCTGCCCTTCATAAGAAGATTGCGGATGATGGCGAGGCGCATGCTCTTGCCCTGCAGGCTGTGCAGGAGGGTGCCTACAAGGAAGGGAAGAAGGCCACAATTGCCGAGTACAAGGATTCTCCGTGCTTTCATGATTATATCCAGGCGGGCTGTGAGAAGGTGATGTACGACTTTGCCGAGGAGTTTATCGAACAGGTTCACACTCTCGCGCCTGGTTTTCCTTTTGACCGGCTTGGTGCCTTTGCCCCCTTTGCTACTGGACAAGTGGCAGCGGTGCGAGCTCGGGATGGAGCTGCTGCTCGAGTTGATGTTGTGTTTGATCCTGATGGTGACATCAGTGTGATTGTGGAATCTACTGTCCAGGATGAGAGTATTGTGGAGCCATTCGGATATGTGGTAATTCATCATGTGGCGTCCAGTTGACAGGGGTATGTTTTTTCGAAATTTGTAGAGCCTTATCCCCTTGAAGGGTTAAGCTTTTCCTTTTTGGGTTGTTTCCCTTGAACTCTTTTCCTTTATGCTTGTCGTTTGTCGTTGTGAAAATGGACCTGTTATGAATTCTTTGGTTATGCATGATAACTATTAGTAATATTTCATACCTTTGTTATCGTGGTTGTCCGTATTGTGTGGACTATAGAGTAGAGTTGAGACTCCTACTCGATTGGATGCAGTATACGTAGTTGTAGTGATAGGACGTAAGTCGCTATAGGTCACGCGCCCCTCTTGGTTGTCCCAAGGCATGACGTAATTTATAAGTGTGAGATAAACACATGTGTCGTATGTTTGCTTTATTTCATGGGTAGTAACGTGCAAGACTTTGAACTGGTACTTGCCATTTTTTTTTTCATGGTAGTAATGCGCAAGACCTTTATTCGTACGTAGAAGTATCATCTCGACGAAGCGAGATATTAGTTTTACCATCTCTTAGTCCACTCTAAGGCGATGTTGTGACAAGACACTACTTGTTAATTTGGTGCATTTTTCCATCAGTTAGTTGGGAACACCCCGCGTAACATTGTTGCAAGGCGTTCCGTTGGCTACTCCATGTACTTACCTTGAGATGTTACTACGCCTTCACTTGGTTATTCCAAGGGGCGGAACAAATTTCGTGTAATACGCCTTGTAGTTTTTACAGTCTTTTGGACCATTCCAAGGCGACGTTGTGGCAACACACGACTTGCTTATTTGGATGTGTTTTGCTTCCGCTACTTGAGCACCCCCGGTATAACGTTGTGGAGAGATGTTCCTTGGCTATTCCCGTACTTATCTTGCGATTTTACTACACCTCTTCTTGGTTATTCCAAGGGGTTGCACAAGACCGTGTTGTACGACTTACAGTTTTTACCGTCTCTTGGTCCATTCCAAGGCGACGTTGTGGCAAAACTCGACTTACTAATTTGGCGAGTTTTATTTATGTTATTTTTTCACCTCCAAGATAAAGTTTTACGAGACTCGACTTGTAGGTTTGTCGATTTTTTCGATGCATTGCGTATAGCGAAGATCTTAGAATACGCTCCTGCCGGCGTAGAATGTGGCTTTTCATACCACATGTTTGACCGAATGTTTAACCGAATATGCCCCAATTTAGAAACACCAAGAATCTCCCTTGAAAGGTGATTTCTTCTACTCGAAAAAGTTCCAGGTAACGGGCATTATGGCGGAAAGAAAACCCAAGTATGAGGTAATATCTCTACAAAAAATACCGATTTAGTCAAAACAAAATCCAATCTGAATGGAACAGACTAGTCGCGAATAGTCTGATCCAGTCATATTGATATTACAAGCTGAACAGAACGAACTAACCGAACCGGATATGAGGATCGAATAGTTCATTCTAATCACATTGAAAATCTAGTCCAGATGGATGACATAGCAGGCGAAAGAGCCATATGACGAGACTTATAGCTCTATATTACTTTCTAACCAATATATATCTCGAATCAATGCGAAGCAATTTGAGACAGGTTATATACAGATTTAGGAGACACATCAAAGACGCGCACTACTTAGGTGACAACACCAAGTAGATGCTACATGCAACGCTATCCGAATTCTTTATCTACGAACACCCTACCTAGGCATCTAAGCCAAGTAGCAATCACATATATATCACTTGCATCATCATAGAAAGCCTCCAAGTTAATGAAAACTCACGACGCCTCGTCAAGCATACTACTCAAATATCGGACCCTATTTAGGAATCACACCAAATAGTAGTCATATATATATATATTCCGAACGATGTTGTCACAAGTCGACGAACGAATCGCGAAACACAACATCTTACAGAATTCTCTTCATATATATCGAATCCTACCTTGGAAGTAATACCAAGTAGTGATCGCATACATGCATGTGCATCACGCTATGGAAGCACCGATGCGTATCGACTAGAGAACGCAGACATCAATGTATCCAGCGGAGGACACTTGAAAAGTCCCACGCCTGAGAAAACCTCCTACATAACTAAGGAGCCCTCGTATCAAGCTCCTTTACTCTACTTATTATATGCATTTCTTGAAGGAGATTTAAAGAACTCCAATTATTTGCGACTTTGTAAACAACACAACAATCTAATAAAGTGAATGTATTCTTGTAGGTACACGACTCACTTATACACCCTACTCTGGAAACAAACCAAGTAGCAGACTATATGCATATAACTTGCATCAACAATACAAGATATTACGCTAAACACAACAAACGGTCTATATTATACGCCACCAACTCGTCAACAACGAGCAAACAAAAAGCTCTTTCTCTCGACATTTATTATATTTATTACAAACAACGGCGACAACATACTACATCCTGGAAATTTCACCAAGGATTATCTATCAGTAATATGGCGCGATATCCCAGCTCGGGGGTAACCCCATGATTACAACGACCATACCTTGGACTACTACTAACCAAGACGCGGTCATCTACTACATGGTGCGAAATCCTCTAAACGAGGGAACCCCATGTCACCCTACTGCGGACTATCAAGACCAGTAGAAATCAACCTACAACATGGTGCGACATCCTCTATACAAGGACAGCCCCACGAAACATGGCGCGACATCCTCTATACGAGGGAAACCCCATGCGAACCTGCGGACTATCAAAACCAGTAGCATTCATTTCTACGCCTTCAGGAGCGTATCCTGCGATAAATAAATTGGGTTAAAGGTACTTTTCATACCACATGTTTGACCGAATGTGGCTTTTAGTACTGGATGTTTAGTTTTGTTTACTTTTGGTACCAAACGTTTGAAAAAATGTGGTTTTTGGTACATCTGTTGGTTGGCCGTTAAATGACACGTGCAAGTCACGTGATCGACTCTAAACTTTTAATTTTTTTCAATTTAGTCCCTCAAATATATTCATAACTTTTATTTTGTTTAATTTAGTCCTAAAGCTTCAAAATCGAACCCAATTGGGACCTATCTCCAATTGGTAAATTTGACCCAAATGGGGCTATTTCAATTGAATTCGATTGGTTTAATTGGGCCTGATTTTGAAGTGTTATGACTAAGTTAAAAAAAAAAAAAAGTTAGGAATATATTTGAGGGACTAAACTGAACAAATTTAAAAGTTTAGAGTTGATCATGTGACTTGCACATGTCATTTAACGGCCAAACTAACGGCCAACTAACGGATGTACCAAAAGCCACATTTTTTCAAACGTTTGGTACCAAAAGTATACAAAACTAAACATCCAGTACTAAAAGCCACATTCGGTCAAACATGTGGTATCAAAAGTACTTTTAACCCAATTTATTTATCGCAGGATACGCTCCCTAAGGCGTAGAAATGAACGCTACTGGTCTTGATAGTCCGCAGGTTCGCATGCGGTTTCCCTCGTATAGAGGATGTCGCGCCATGTTTCGTGGGGCTGTCCTTGTATAGAGGATGTCGCACCATGTTGTAGGTTAATTTCTACTGGTCTTGATAGTCCGCAGTAGGGTGACATGGGGTTCCCTCGTAAAGAGGATTTCGCACCATGTAGTAGATGACCGCGTCTTGGTTAATAATCCAAGGTATGGTTGTTGTAATCATCGGGTTAACCCCGAGCGGGATATCGCGCCATGTTACTGATAGATAATCCTTGGTGAAATTTCCAAGATGTAGTATGTTGTCGCCGTTGTTTGTAATAAATATAATAAATGTCGAGAGAAAGAGCATTTTGTTTGCTCGTTGTTGACGTGTTGGTGGCGTATAATATAGACCGTTTGTTGTGTTTAGCGTAATAGCTTGTATTGTTGATGCAAGTTATATGCATATAGTTCGCTACTTGGTTTGTTTCCAGAGTAGGGTGTATAAGTGAGTCGTGTACCTACGAGAATACATTCACTTTATTAGATTGTTGCGTTGTTTACAAAGTCGCAAATAATTGGAGTTCTTTAAATCTCCTTCAAGTAATGCATATAATAAGTAGAGTAAAGGAGCTTGATACGAGGGCTCCTTAGTTATGTAGGAGGTTTTCTCAGGCGTGGGACTTTTCAAGTGTCCTCCGCTGAATGTGTTCGTGGATACATTGATGTCTGCGTTCTCTAGTCGATACGCATCGGTGCTTCCATAGCGTGATGCACATGCATGTATGCGATCGCTACTTGGTATTACTTCCAAGGTAGGATTCGATATATATGAAGAGAATTCTGTAAGATGTTGTGTTTCGCGATTCGTTCGGCGACTTGTGACGACATCGTTCGGAATATATATATGACCACTATTTGGTGTGATTCCTAAATAGGGTCCGATATTTGAGTAGTATGCCTGACGAGGCGTCGTGAGTTTTCATTAACTTGGAGGCTTTCTATGATGATGCAAGTGATATATATGTGACTGCTACTTGGCTTAGATGCATAAGTAGGGTGTTCGTAGATAAAGAATTCCGGATAGCGTTGCATGTAGCATCTACTTGGTGTTGTCACCTAAGTAGTGCGCGTCTTTGATGTGTCTCCTAAATCTGTATGTAACCTGTCTCAAATTGCTTCGCATTGATTCGAGAGATATATTGGTTAGAAAATAATATAGAGCTATAAGTCTCGTCATATGGCTCTTTCGCCTGCTATGTCATCCATCTGGACTAGATTTTCAATGTGATTAGACTGAACTATTCGATCCTCATATCCGGTTCGGCTAGTTCGTTCTGTTCAGCTTGTAATATCAATATGACTGTATCAGACTATTCGCGACTAGTCTGTTCCGTTCAGATTGGATTTTGTTTTGACTAAATCGGTATTTTTTGTAGAGATATTACCTCATACTTGGGTATTTCTGCCATAATGCCCATTACCTGGACCTTTTTCAAGTAGAAGAAATCACCTTTCAAGGGCGATTCTTGGTGTTGCCAAATTGGGGCGAATTCGTATAGGAGATTGAGGTTGTTTTTCTCATTTGTTGCTTCCTCCTAGGAAGAGTGGTGTCGCATGTTCTTGCGGTCTTTCACTTCTGATCTCCTTCCCTATAATTAGGTGGGGTGCCAAGCACTTGTTCGTTGGGTGCCTCCTAAGTCGCTTGGCGATCGCATCATTTTTATTTTCTCAAGTGTGATGAGTGTCTCTTGTATGTGGGATATCGTTGAATCCTTATAAGATTCGTAGTTCGCGAGGTGTCCCGTTCTTACGACGAGTGTTGGGCATTTCCCTTGGTGACTGCCATGTGGCAACGCCCATACTTGAGGAGGACTTGTAAATTCCTTCTCCCTTCTTCCTACATTTTGATGCAACTGTATTTGTTGGTGGGATTGAATATGGGTAACGGTCCCCATTTGGACGCGTGTCTCAGATTGGTGAGTGGTACTGGTACAGCTTGCGTCGGATTTGTGCATTCTGTCGAACAATGCCAGTTTTCTTGGGGCATTGCCTTACTTGATGTGTTTATCCTTTGATTTTCCCTAGACTAATTTTGGAGTGTTTTCGTGGAAAACCTCAAAATTCGTAGTCTCCTTACAAGAGGTAGGTAATACCTCGTGACTCTTCATGGTGTTGTACCCCCATAGTGGTTATGACTTGCAACTTAACTTCTTTTGAAGTTGTGCTTGTGTCACAGATGTATACATGGTTGAGGAATGTCGAACTAACGAAGTCCCCCGCTTTTCCTTTTGTTGTAGTCGGAGATAGTGCTTATTTCCTATGTTGTTAGGTCGATTGGTGTCTGCATTTCGCAGTGGTGGTGGGGTTGCCACTTGAATGGTGTCCCCCTCTTGTTTATTACCGCGACGTGATGTTAAAGGCCTTTGAGCTCCTACATAGATGTTTAATCAGCGCACGGGGTGTTGCTATGTCTAGCGTTGGTTGTTGCACGATTGCTTCCTGTTTGTGGGAAATTGTTCTTGCAAATCCAGTGTCCTTCTAATGCTGAAGCTATTAAAGACCCTTGCAACGGGGAAGAGATCACTGTTTGATTTTTGATATTGTGCCATTTTTCATATCTTGGCCTAGGAGTTAGAGATTATCTCTCCCCTTTTAGTGTGGAGCTTATCATTGGTTGTCAAGTATTTAGCCACTGCTCCTAAGAGGTGTTGAAGTTTGGTTCCCTGCTTGTGCGTAATCAGATGTTGAACTCTTTTATACCCATGGTTTGGTTGCGCTGTAAAGACGTACGCACTTTGAAGATGCGTGTTTGATTGTTGGTGGTTGGATGCAGCTCGTTGAGGTAAGTCGACTAAGAGTTTTCCTGACTTTTCGAGTCGACCGGAGATTTCCAAAGGTCTTGTCATTCCCCTTTGTGTTTGCTTTCATTCTTATTTTTGCTTGTCATAAGATATAAATTTGTAATGTATAGAAATAGTTATATGTTTATGACATTGAGTTTATAGTAAGGGGTTACTCCCTGTATCAGTCGTGAGAGCTTATCGGTTGGAGGTCTTGTCAGCCTTGTGTTGAATATATAGTTGTTTTGCATTGATCTCTCATTGGTATGACCTGTAATTATAAGATTGTATATATATAGTTCTTGCTGCAATGTATACGCTTGTGATAGGCATGATAGCGAGCGTCTGGGGGCTTCGCATTGGTACCCACGCCATGAGGTATGGATTAGGTCGTCTCGTCAGTGGCTTCGGTTGACAACAATTTCCTGCGGTAGCGATCCCTTCGCTGGGCCGGAGTGACAGCGACGAGCGAATCCTGTTGGTCGAACGCCGATGGTTGGTGTTAACAAGTGTTGCAACGATGGCAGTGTTAGCGGTTGTTGCTGCGGTGATGAACACTATTACAAGGGCGGTGGTAAACGCAGTTGTCACAGCGGTGGTCGCGACGTCAGAGTAGCACAGCGTAGCACTCCAGTGTTTGTCTTTGCATGTCTCTTGTGCTGGACGATGCATCTCCTCTTGGGAATTCTCTATGAGTGCCTACGTTTGTATTTGCCATTTAGCTCTTGAAGGCGAGTAATGGCTTTTTGTTCGAATCTTGCAGACGGTGCCAATGTTAGGACCTGACTCGCGCGGGTTGTCAAGTCCTTAAGAGATTGCGTAGAAGTCTTGTCGGGTTGTCGGAGTTCGCAAGTGTTTTCTACACGCGCTCATCCTAACACCTACAAAATGGACAATACTGAGACCATAGGGAGGGTGGTACTCGATGTGCCCTCTCTGATGCCTAAATGATAAGCAAATCTAGAGAGATAAAGCTAGAGACAAGTGAGAGCTCCCAAGCCAACTTTTATTCTGAAATGGGTGACCAAGGTTCCTATTTATAGGGAACTTTGGACTCGAACCTGGTTTTGAGCGGTTCGACCACGGTTTAGTAAGAAAACGTAAACCGGGATTGGGTTCGAGCAAGATTGGAAGTGGGAAGACTCGCACATAGTGTAAAACACGTAAGGGTACGCACGTCGCAGGCGACAATCTGGTGTAGTCCGGATTGTCTTGACAATCCGGACGAGTCTCGGTTCGAACGTGCGTGATGCGCGTTCAGACCGTTTTAACCTGCGGGTAAACGTTTATAAGCCGTTAGTGGGTCCGAATGTAAAATGAATCCATATCGGACGAATATCCATCACTTTCTACTGTAGTCGAACTCCCGAATTTTTTCATTTTTAGTATAATTTGTGAAAGGGTTAAGGGTCCTTTTGGTACCACATGTTTGCACAAATTACACTGTTCATACGATTAGTATTTTTTTTGTACCGAATTGGTACCATATGTTTCCAAACCTTAATGTTTTGGTACTTCCGTTACCATTCCGTCAAAAATGGCCGTTAAATGGCATATGCCATGCACGCGAGCAGTCCAAAACTTTCAATTTTGTTACAGTTTAGTCCATCTAATACATCCCTAACTTTTATTTTGATCAATTTAGTCCTAAAATTTCAAAACCAAACCATTTTCCCAAATTGACCTAGCCATGGGCTAGGTCCGACCCTGGGTCGGGGTCACCAGACCCAGGCGACCCTGACCCAGGGTCGGACCTAGCCCTAGGCTAGGTCCGGTTAGGTCAATTGGGACCTAGCCCCAATTTAACTTAATTGGGGCTAGGTCCCAATTGACCTAGCCGGACCTAGCCTAGGGCTAGGTCCGACCCTGGGTTAGGGTCACCTGGGCCCGGCGACCATGACCCAGGGTCGGACCTAGCCCTAGGCTAGGTCCGGCTAGGTCAATTTGGGAAAATGGTTTGGTTTTGAAATTTTTGGACTAATTTGAACAAAATAAAAGTTAGGGATGTATTAGATGGACTAAATTGTAACAAAATTGAAAGTTGTGGGCTTCTCACGTGCATGGCACATGCCATTTAACGGTCGTTTTTGACGGAATGGTAACGGAAATACCAAAACAGTAAGGTTTGGATACATATGGTACCAATTCGGTACAAAAAAATACTAAGGGTTAAGAACACAATAGGGGCCTGAATGTTTGCCCATGTTGCCAAAAGGAGTCTGAATTGAAAAAACGTATTATTAAGGGCCTGAATTTTGAGTTTTGTGTTTTTTCAAGTCTCCGTCCAAATTTTCTGTTAAATCTAACAGAACCACGTGAAAAGACAAAAATACCCTTTTGTAATTATTATACAATTTATCAATTTAATTAATAAAATGTGAAATGTCTAAAAATACCCCTACACACTAATTATGCCCTTAAGGCCACCACGCTCCGACCACCGCCCGGCGACCACCACCCGGCTCCGGCGACCACCACCGGCCTCCGGCGACCGCCACCGGCCTCCGGCGACTGCCATCGGCCTCCGTTCGGAGCTTTTTTGGCTCCGATCGGAGCTTTTCGGTCGTCGCCGGAGGTCGGTGGTGGTCGCCGGAGGCCGGTGGTGGCCGCCGGAGGTCGGTGGTGGTCGCCGGTGGTGGTCGCCGGAGTCGGGGTGGTGGTGGTCGCCGGAGCTGTGGTGGCTTAAAGGGTATTTTCGTCATTTTAGGTCAAACATATGAGAAACACACTTTGGTCAAAGGGCATTTTCGGGTTTTCAAATTATTTTTGGTCACATGCCAAGCATGTGACCACTTTCCGTCACTTTTAACAGAAAAAATAGACGGAGACCTCACTTATACACAAAACTCATAATTTAGGCCCTAAATAATACGTTTTTTAAATTCAGACCCCTTTTGGCAACATGGGCAAACATTCAGGCCCCTATTGTGTTCTTAACCCAAATACTAATTGTATGAACAATGTAATTTGTGCAAACATGTGGTACCAAAAGGACCCTTAACCATTTGTGAAATGTATTGGACTTTATACTTATAATTTATTCTTTATATTTGGATATAATATTCTTCTCTCTACTGTTTAAATGCAGGTCTATGTTAATATTTCTAGTATATATAATATAATAATTATATAAATTCAAGTCTAACTAAGGAAGGGCGGCTCTAGGTTTCCACCAAATACAACATAGCGTGAACACAAAACAACAAGCATATCCATCCATCTTATTATTCTAACAAATACATACATGGTCAAAACATTGGATTTAGACTTTCTGATGCATACATACATATCCATCCTCATCGGTTGGTCGTCATATTTGAACAAACTTTTGACTTTCTAATAAATAAATATAATATTGAGCAGACATGCCCATGCAAATTGCAACCTAATAAATAAATATATAGCATCTCATTCTCACCACTTGAAACATATATATATAAAGAGGTGTTTGTTCTTTTCTCTGTATCCTCTCCTTACAACAGTTAATTAACACATTCATTTTACACATATAATCAAATACAGAAAGGAGTAGCCTAGCTTAGGTATTCAAGATGGAAGGGTTGATTCCATTGTTGATACAAGCCATAAAAAAGCAGAGGCCTCAGAACAGCTATTATAGATGCTTGTCGGATGCCTCCAATCGCAGCTACCATTTGCTGACAGGAAGCGACTCCTTCAATAATCGCACCACCTCCTCTAACCTATCAGAAGGATCAGCCACCCATGCTTCTTCTTCTTCTTCTTCCACCTCCAATGTTTCAGCTGCTACATCAAATACTTACACCAATTTCTTACATCTCCGTCAACGCAACTGAAGTGAAAGGTTCCTGTCCTGGGTATCATTCAATTTGTTTCTTTCTTTTCTTATTATTTTCCAATTAAGTAAGATAAGATAATTGGCCAAAAATGGCGGCAACTACCAATTCTGTTGTTACAAATTACTAGTTATTATTAATATGGAAATGTAAATGTAACTAAATTATGGGTGTATTAAATATATCTGGTCTGGTTATGCTTGTTAATGTTACTTTTCCATGCTTTCCAGTACGTATATTTTTCATGATTCTATTTTCATTTTCTAGAACCAACACTACTTGACAAAAACATTCCATTTCACAAACAAAAAATAAAACATCAACTTTGGTTCTTGATTGATATCAATGACAGAAGTGGAAAATCATCATTAAAAAACTCTAGCTAGCTAGCTAACCTTTCAAGTCTTACGTAAACTCAAGAAACAAACCAACTTAGGAAGCCAACAAAGCTTCTATTTTGGCCAAACGATCCTCATCTTTCTTTGGGGAAGGGCTTCTATTTGCCTCATCGTACATATCATGCTTCCATTTCTCAACTCGTGCCATTCGATTGTTATAATGAGGCGGTTGCTGCTGCTGCTGCTGCTGCCTTTGCCTTGCATTGTTGTTGTAACTCTCACCTCTTCCCCTAAATTTGTTGCCACCACCATACCTGTCTCCTCTTGTATAAGGTCGTGACTCATCTCCTCCTCTTTTCTTATCATCTTTTCTTGCTCTTTCTTGTACATCAGTTTTTTTGGAAACATCTCTTTTGTCATTATGATTCTTCTGCTCTCTAAAAGGTCTCTTTCGAGGCAGGTTTCCCTCCATTTCCAGGAACCCATCATGTTTCCAGCCACTGCTATCATCTTTTTCTCCTCTTCTTGAATCATCATCCCTTAATTTCCTTTCAGCCTCCTTTCCATCAAGCTCAACTCTCGCGTCTTTCCACCATCCACGCTCTTCAAGATTACAACTTCATCTCAGATTCTTCCCAAAATATTTCATCAAACAAGAACAATCGTGTTTATATTGAGAAGAAATCGAAAAGCTTTTAAAATAGAAAGTTACCAGAAGTAGCCCTAAGGCTAGAGGTTATAGCACCTTGCCCAGCATGATTCCGATCATCGTGCTGCTATATATTACATGCAAGCCCAAAACTGTTATACACATCAAGCACTGGAAAGCACAGCTGAAGCAGAATCATGCTACATCATCCTCCAAGGACCAAAACTATATGTTCTGTTCTAGTACAGTCAATAACAAGATATTAGACCTGTAGAGGGATTATGAAAAAGGAGTTCATATTTCATAACACAGACCAGTCCGATCAATGGATTATTCTAAGACAATGATATTAGTCAAGTCATCTTGGAATACTCAAATGTCTAAAAACCATAAAGCTATATATTTGTCGAAGTCACTCCTGAACTGCGAAACTACCATGATAGTAGTATATTGTTTTGGCACAGTTAAACTTCTCAATAGTTCATTCTGATTAAAAATCCTATAGTTTCAACAACTAAAATAGCTTTGTCTTTTCACATTTTACTTAAGTTTAGCTTCCTAAAAAAAACCATGAGATTCTTAAACCCAAACTGCATGTTTGCAACTCCACATGAGTCTCCCATCCTCAAAACTAAAGAAGATTAAGTGATTACGTGTCTAAATACACTATCCACCAAATTAAATCACTAATTCATAAATGAAGGGGTGAAAGTACGGTTAATTAGGTAGAGGGCAAGTATTCTAGGCTCAAACTAGAGAGAATTATCAAATTTGGGCCTCTTCCTAGTTCTTCCTGCCAGTAACCAAAAGTTGTATTTCACTAAAAGTGATGAAACCTGGGAGAAAGGTCTTGACCGCGGCACTTCACTAGGATCAGAAGATTGCTTAGCTCCTTCTGAATCTCCATGACCTTTTCTGGTTGCCTCCTTGCTTGAAGTTGAAGTCCTCTTATCTGATTTGTTGTCAGAGCCTAAAGGAGGCTCAAGTGCTAATGCATCTTGCAGGCGCCGTCGCTGTGTTTCTTTCTGCTCTGCACGATCTCCAGAACCAGGATTGCTTTTCTCTGCCTCTGGTTTTCTGTCCCTTCTAGATCTCTTTGGGCTATGAAATACAATGGGCTAAGGTTAGTATCTGTAGATATAGCTAACTTCAACTTCGAAAATAATGCTCATCGTTGATGAATAAAATATTCAATACTTGGTATATGCTGAATCTCCTTCCCTACCTACCATTTGGCATAGTCACATGAATAGCAAATCTATGAAAACCGATTAGGTGGAAGAAGTAAATCTAATTGATTCATGAGGCAAGAAATACCCCATTTTCTTATTCTACCCAGAATGCAAACCTTTTCTTTTTTTACAAAACCTAGAATGCAAACCTAGAAATGGAAAATAAAAAAAATCAGCCTATTTTATCAAATAACAAGCTGCATAAGCTCTATCAAAGAACACAACTTTATTTACGATAGAATTATCAGCGAAAATTCATACGGCACTAGTAGTAGCCGACTTTCAAATCAAACAAATCCAAGAAGATCATTCTTTTTTCAAATTTCAGATGTATACGTTCAAGAAGCCGAGACATTAGCAGAAATAATCCTCGCTTGACCACTCAAAGGACTGCAATTCCACATCCATGTTTTTCATATAAGTTCGCCCAGATACGAGAAGCGTAATGGCAACCGGTTAAGATGAAACGAAAGGGTCAGATGCTTGAAGCAGAAAAAGAAAGAAATTTACCTCGGCTCACGGTTGAACCTCGACCTTCGCCGTCTGGATTCAGAGTCCCGATCCTCGCGCCTCGACATGGCTATTTCCTGGTTTCGATTTTCTAAGACTGATAGGGCTGCTGCCCGCTAGAGCTTCAGTTTCATCTTAGAACTCAGTACGGAGATGATGAGAAGGGTAAATGGCAAATAATAATAGACTAATATGGTTAATTACCAAATTATACTTTTAAACTTTTTTATATGGGTAAATCTTTAAATCGTGAAATTTTTAATAAAAAAATTCATAGAAAGTTGTCAATTAACGCATTGCTATATGGAGTTAGAAATGTTTTTTATTAAAATTTCAAAATTTTTTTACATGTTCTAGCACCACTCTTTTTTTAAAATGTGCAGTTTGCTATTAGTTTTGTTAATATACGCTTTGCTAGCTTTGTCAATTTTATTTTAAAATATTTTTCAAAATTACTAAAATTAACATAAAGTTCTATTATAATTTAAAAATACCATTAACTTTTATATAAATCACAAAAAAAAAATCGGATAAAATGTAAAATATAAATTAAATATAACCTTAATTTCGAATATTAAAATTAAATAAATTTTAAAAATATTTGTTTTACACAAAATTTAAAATATTTTAATAAGATTACTTTTAAGTAACTTTGTCTCTTTTATATATTTATTATTAATGTTTATTTGTTTACTTAAAATTTTTTTTTTCCACGATTAAGGTTTATTATTTAAGAATTTGATTTTATATAAAAATATTTTGTCATTATTTTATTATACTGATTTTTTGAATATTATTAGTAATTTTAATGTATTTTCGATTCACAGTTAATGAGAAATTGTCGACCTGATAAATTGCAAATTAACAAAAGTTCAGATAAGCTAAAAAATCGGTTAATAAATTACCCATTCACAAAGTTCATCTACTAATATGGTAATTGTAAACACCTAATTTTGGACCACGTGCAACACGCGTGGTATGTGGCGCACCAAATGAGGAAGTGTTTAGATATGGTATGTCGCGAAACTTCCAAGAATGCTCAGTGCAATATTAGGATAGTATCTGTATTTATTGCAGAATATATTTTAGAATATTTAGCATTTATTAGGAGAATAAATCAGTTTAATTTACAGCTTAATTAGTTCAAGCCCTATGTTATAAAAATGGGTGATTTACAATGTAATGGAGAACACACACAACATAAAATCAGGAAAAAAATTATTTTTCTCAAAATTCGTGTTGACCTCTCTTTCTTTCTCTCTCTTTCTCTACTGTTCGTTTTTCTTTTTCTCGTTTTTATCAGATTAATCGTCGGCACCGGAGTTGACCACTGCAGCCACCGATCACCATTCCGCGCTGCCGACCAGAACCTCGCTTTGTTGTTCCCTGCTTAAGCTCCCCGGCCAACTCCATCGATGCGCCACCAATTCCCTGAGTCCCGACGCACCAGAGCTGCACCTCTTTCGATGTAGCCCCTGTTGCCGCATGGAGCTCCACTCTGTAGGATTATAGGGGATAAATACTACGAAAGAAAAAAAGATACGTGCAAGGTAACTAATTATGCAGCGGAATATGGTGCACATACCTACAAAGCTTTCCGTAGTCCCAAGATCACTTAGGAGGAGTTCTCGATACGTCAGACAGTTGCCCTAGAGGTTCTGGTTAAGGAAGCCCTACGCGGATTGGTCTCCACAACAAAGCGTCTATCGATTCTTTAGCATGGATGGATCACTGTAGTAAATTGCTTGATCACAATTTGGCACCTCATAGGGTAGGCAGTGATTCGGCCGAAACTAGTGTTTAGAGATGTGAGATTTCTTTTCTATCTCACCACAAAGGAATAAGAGATTACCTTATAATAAATCACATGGCACTCCCTATTTATAAGAGGAGCAAAGTGGACAAAAGTCCACTTTTCCCTTCATGTGTTTCGGCCGACCTATAGAGTGTGGGAGACCCAATTTTGGGCCTTTCATGTCAATTGAGATTTTAGGCCTAACCAAAATCCCTAAACCCCACCCGGCCTGCTTAGGAATAATAGTCAACATTACGATGTGACATTACCCAATTTCCTTAGGTACTAGACTCATATTAATGGGCTACCAATTATGGCGGCCCAATCTCCAAATGCCAACAGCTCCCACTTGCCAGAATGGGAGGGTGCCTGTTAATATGTTATCGACCAACACATCAACATTTGTTCTTTGATCCAATACTGATTTGGAATAGTTCATACGAGGTTTTCCGTGCGACCGACGGACACGACGGGCATCATGCTACTCATCTGAGTGTTGTAGCGCCCGTGGAACGTTGATTCCCTATTTCAAATCAACCTGTTAAAACAATGTTGTGGCGCGCTGTATCCTTGGTCAACTTTGATTCTCCAATTGCCTAGTTTCCACATAGGAATACTTCTTCAAGGAATCCGTACAAGTATTCACAACCTTTCAACTAATATCAGGCTGGTGGCCACCTAGTGGATACAAGAGTCGGAGAATTACAGGTGTACATGACCACCCTCTTGCTCATACCCTTAGTCAAACTCAACTGGTTTCCAAAGATGTGGTCACTTGGCCTTTTTGTTCAGCACTACGCTCATACGTCGGGAAGCAAACATTGAACTTGACCTTACGTATGAGTTCTGAGTCCGTGAGGATACTCTAGATGCTTCTTCATAAAGCATCTGGGATCAGTCACACACTCAAGGTGAAGAAGTTTCTGCTCGTCTGAATCGCGTGGATTCTATCTAACACAACCGAGACTAACCCTGTGATCGAACATGGCACCGCAGTATGAAGCGCGCGTCGATAACATAACCTGAATTTAGTCAGGAGTGGGAAATGTCATATGCTATCGTAGACCTATCGTCTAGCCAAGAATATGGTTCTTTGACGAACGCAGTTCGTCGCGATGATCTGTAAAACTTAGATCATGTCGTGTTACTCCGAAACAAAATGATCGTTTTGGTTAACCATGTTAGCCACCATGGTTCTTAGCCGCTCTTGACCTGGCAGAGGACCCCCTCTCTATCAAGAAGACCGAGCATGTGTGACGAGGCTTGACCCACATTCGATATTATTTTACTTTGGAGGTAATCCCTCCTAGGACTAGTTTATAGACCCTAAAAATCCGATGTATTTTAAACATTATGACGTTGTTAGATCATAAACTCAAATTGCAATTCATTCTATTCATGACTCAAAATGTTATCATCACAAAACAAGCCACTTTAAACCCTACGTTGTCACAGCAGTGTAGCATGCTTTTCGAAAACATCCATGCGTAACGGTTTGGTTAATGGATCTGTCATCATACTATTAGTGAACAAGTATTCTAGTGTGATTAATTTGTCTTCAACCATTTTCTTAGCATAATTGTACTTCACATCAATGTGTTTCGTCCTGTTATGGTACTTAGGATTCTTAACTGCTGCAATTGCTGCTTGACTGTCAGAATATACCTTGACAGGCTTACTCCCGTCCTCGACGCAAAGCAACGCAGTTAAGAGCCTTCTAAACCAAACTGATTCCTGTGCATTCTTAGCGAGGGCCACGAATTCGGATTCCATCGTTGACAGAGCGAGACAGGTTTGCTTCTTGCTCATCCATTAAATGGTGGCATTAGCAAGGAGGAACACTTATCCTGAGGTGGACTTACAATCATCTGGATCGCCGCCATGGTCGGCGTCACTGAATCCCGTCAATTCTAGTTTTCCACCCTCATAGAACAGTCCGTAGTCGGCAGTACCTTTTAAGTATCGAATAATTCGTTTCACGACCTTTAAATGTTGATAGTCGGGGTTTGATTGGAATCGTGCTACTAAACCCACAGTGTAACATATGTCTGGTCGAGTGCATTGCATAGCATACATCAAGCTTCCAACCATACTAAGGTATTCTGCACTTTTCATCTGTTCACTCTCAGCCTGGTCTTTCGGGCCATCACGCTTCGACAATGCGCACCCATACACAACCGGCGTATCCACGGGCTTGGCATCTTGCAGTTTGAACCTTTTCAACAGTTTATTGATATAGGATTCTTGAGAGATACATAACTTCCGAGCAGCCCTATCCCTAGCAATATTAATTCCTATGATGTACGTGGCTTCTCTCATGTCTTTCATCTCGAATACAGATGCCAGCAAGGACTTTGATTCATTCATGAAACTTACATCGTTCGCGACAATCAATATGTCATCCACATATAATGTAAGGATGACGTAGCCAGACCCAGAGGTCTTGGTGTACACGTATGGATCCTCATGAAGATTCACGAATCCGTTTCAATGATTTCCCTGTGGAAACCGCGGTACCATTGCCGTGATGATTGTTTAAGACCGTATATCGATCTTTGGAGTTTTACAAACTTTACGTTTGTTACCAGGAGTAATGAAGCCCTCTGGTTGCTCCATATAGATCTCTTCCTCCAGATTTCCGTGGAGGAATGCAGTCTTAACATCCATTTGGTGCAGCTCCAGATCGAGGCTTGCAACCAAAGCCAAAATGGCCCAAACTGTGGAGTACCGCACATTCGGTGAGTATGTTTCATCAAAGTCCACTCCGTGAAGTTGGGTATATCCTTTCGCAACCAGACGAGCTTTGTATTGCTCGACAGATCCATCAGCAGTGAGTTTCAGCTTCAGAACCCACTTAGCCCCTATAACTCTGCGGTTAGCAGGCAAATCAACCAAAGACCACACCGAATTAGCTTTCATAGAGGCGATCTCATCCTCCATTGCTTTCCTCCATTCCTTCTCTTGAGTTCCATCCATAGCTTGTTTAACCGTTACCGATTCATCAACGAAGTCAGAGTGAACAATTCACCTCTTTCGATGGGATACTTCTTGGGAGAAGTTTGATGCCTTTGACTACGTCTAGGCTCGTTAGTCCCATCTTGAACTTGAACAATGCTCCCACTAGGAATAATGCTCGTTCTCGGTGCAATACTCCTATTGGGAACAAGAGTGTTACTTGAACCTTCACCAACAACTTTTCTTGGACGACCTCTTGGTCTCGAGATTCTATCTCCGAGATTAATTCCACGGTTACTAGGACCAGGAACCAAGTTGGTTGCACCACTCCCACTGTCTCGAGTAGGGAGTTGAGGTAATATAGGATTTTCATCCAACGGATCAGCAACATGATTATCAGGTTCAACTTGATTCGCACCTGCAACAACAGTGATCTGTGTGGTTGGATTGACTCCTCCCACTGGATTTATTATGAAAATTTCTCCATTCTCATTTACCACATCGTTCACTTGTGTTGCTACCTCAAATCTCCCACTCGAAGTAAGTGGGACCTGATCATCATTATCTTGCTCTAGTTTAATTAAGACTTCATTCGCTTGATGTTACCAAGCGTAGGAAAATCGTCCTCAAGGAATGTAACGTCTCTGGACTCATGTTTGACTATGTCACCATTATCCTGAGCTGCCACGAACACGTATCCCTTGGAGTTATCAGAGTACCTTATAAAGATACTTTTTAATACTCTAGGTACCAACTTGCCAAAGCGGTTGTCGGTTTGATGCGCGTATGCTGCACAACCCCATGGTCGCACCTGCCAGTCCATAGCTCATATGGCGTCGTATCCACCGACTTTGAAGGAACAAGGTTTACTACATGTGTGGCAGTTAGTAGTGCGTCACCCTAGTGGGAGATCGGCAACTTAGCTTGCGACATCATGGTCCTAACCATGTCCAGAAGTGTACGATTACGTCGCTGCGTCACACCATTCTGTTGTGGCATGTTGAGAATTGTGGTATGTCGTACAATTCCTCATTCATTGCATAACTTATTAAACTCATTAGAAAGATATTCTCCACCTCTATTAGTGTGTAATGTTTTCACATTTCGCTCTTATTGATTCTCTACGAGGTTAAGAAAGCTTTTAAAGCAGTCGATTGCCTCGGATTTATGAGATATCAAATGAGTAAACCCATAACAGGTGAAATCAACAATGAAAGTTAAGAAGTAACGTTTACCACCCCTTGCAGTGACATTCATGGGTCCACATACGTCTGAATGGATTAGATGCAATGGGTAGTTAGCTCGTAGTGATTCACCAAAAGGCTTGCGGGTCGACTTTTTGGCTAGACAATTATCACAAGCAGTTTTCCCCACTTGAGTTGCACCGGGGAGTAGGCCTCTCCGGGCTAGAGTTTGAACTCTTTCATAGCCTATGTGTCCCAGCCTCGCATGCCATCCGGCCGCATCATTTTCTGCTTCCCTGGACGATGTCGCATACATTCGGTCTGAAACTTCTTATCCATTCAAATCCATAACGATGAGGCCATTAGAGGAAAATGCATGCCCATAAAAGACATTGCATTTATTTATACGAACAAGGGAGTTCACAAATGATAAAGAAAATCCATTATTCATAAGAGAAGTAACAGAAACAACATTTCTTCAAATTCTAGGAGCAAAAAGGACATTCTCAAGAAGTAGGGTTTTGCCATTACGCATAGAAAATATGCAGTTCCCTACTCCTTCGACGTCAACTTGAGAGTTGTCGCCAATGTATGTCCTTCGGCATTCGTCTGAACATGGTAAATGATCCTATGTCATTGGTTATGTGGTCCGTCGCACCTGAGTCAAGAATCCAAGAAGGATTTGAATCAGTTAACATGACAGTAGAGGAAACTAAAGCTTCCACAACATATCCATGTCACATACCTTGGCAGCATGCGATTTGCTGGGCCCATCTCCATCACCGATACGGCGAGGGCTAGAGTCCCTGCAAACTATCCTCGACTTTAACTGGAGTTTGCCTTATTCAGGCTTTGTTGACATTTTACCGTCGGCAGCCTGTTGTTTCTTTCACTTGATCATCTATTTCCTCTTCTTCTGTCCAGCAGGTTTCCCTAGCATTTTGGTTCCTTTCGTCACCGATGTCAATCGAGCCTCTTCCATCTCGATTAATTTCATGACACTCGGGAGATCCAGCACAGAACCACTAATAGTCAGTAACATCCTGGTTACTCTCCAGGACTTCGGGAGAATCCCGATTATGGATTGAATTTTATCCCATTCAGCCATCTGACTTTCTTCTTCAATTGGTTCAATCATGCTGAGGAGTCGGTATGCCTTTTCAAGCACACTTATGTTGTTGCTCTTTAGACATTCATCCAAAGAGGGTATAAGTGAGTGCAGTTTAACTGCTAGACCGCTTCCATATTTCAGGAACAGTGCATCCCAAATATCTTTCGTAACCGGAATATCCTTATACTCTTCTCTGAAGTCCGAAGACATCTGAGACAGCAAAATCTCATTGGCTCTCTGGTCATCCTGCTCCGACTTAAAGTGGGCATATGCTAGCCCCTTGGTCAGGCCCACATTTGGACAGTTCATCGTCTTCCGAATGTGGTCTATCAGACCTTTATCGCCCAGCAGATCATTGATGCGTTTGCACCACGAGTCATAGTTCGTCTCATTCAAAAGCTCATTGACACATGATGATCCATCTGTGCAGCTATTCGATACTAACATATTGATAATCATGCATAATCAGGGAGACAATAACATTTTGAAGGAATTGCATATATCAAATATATATGAGATAGAAGGTGACAAATAATGATTCCTCGGACATTTAACCTAACCGACCATCAGCAAACCGAGGGAAGGGGGTCGTGAAACATTTCTCATTATAGTCGTCTTATTTCTAATATAGTAGTCTTTTAAAACGGTTTGATCACATTTACCGGAACGAGAGTTTTCAAAAACACCCGATCTTGGCTTTCTCAAGGCCATCTTTATTAAAACGTTTCGATGATTTCAAGTTTGCACACCTACTACACAAGCAAATCATCATGTGCAGATCACATCCACGAAACGAAGCATTTATCATCCATATGCGTCATGCGTCTAATGTTTCGAGGAACTCATGCTAGCATATATAATTCTACTACCTAAGTAAATTATCATATACATCCTCAACATTCATGCATACGCATCATGCGTGATCACACCATATTAATCATGCATATTTGGTGACTGGTTTTCGCTTTTAAAATATTTGGGGCTGACTTGCAATTCATGCTATCAATCAAACATGCGTACTTCTAGACCTGAATCCTAGGCATTTGCAACCATCACAGTATGTCCATCCTAGTGCGCAGCTCATTAATTGAAAACCAGGGCTCTGCCCACAACTTGTATTATCCATCTAGCTTGACTTGGTCAAGACGACAGTTCTAATCATGTTATAATATAAATTAAATAGAAATTGCAATTCAGCCCACTAAATGACTCAGTCCCAAAATCATGCATTTCCAAGATTCATCCACATAATCGAAACTTGGCATCAGGCTTAATTGAAACGTGAAAATATTAAATCTATGAGCGCTGTGTAGGTAATTTTAAAGTTCGAAAACATTTTGATTTTAAAATTTGACCATCCTATTTTATTATTTGACTCCGGTCAATTAGGTCCAGTCCGGTTCGGTCCGATAAAATATGGTTCGTCCGGACCGGTTCATTTAAAAAAAATAGGAATTCGGTTCTTCACGCAAACCGGGACGATTCTGTTAGATTACAAGGAGTAATCACTACGGATACTAAATCATGGTACATGCTAGTAATCAAAATTACGCAGCGAAAGATTCGCACATACCTCAAACATTGTCCGTAGTCCTAAGATCCTTCCTGCAGGGAGTTCACGATCCTCTGGTCAGCACCCGTAGATGTTCGGGTTAAGGAAGCCCTACGTGGTAAGTTCTCCACAGCAAAGCCTCTGATCGATCCTTTGTAGGGGACAGATCTCTGGAGTGTTTGCTAGAAAATAAATTGGCACACCCTTTGGTGGTGGATGGGTTCGGCCGAAATACTTATGTGGGGTGGAGGGTTTTTCTCTCTAAAACAGTCTAATGAGGAAATAGTGATTAACCCTAAAAATCCCCTAACATCATGTATTTATAGGAGGAGCAAAGTGGACAAAAGTCCACTTTGCCCACTCCAATATTTCGGCCGGCCACTATGCATAGGGATGCCCAATTTTGGGCCTTTCGTGTCAATTGGGATTTGGGTCTAGCCCAATTACCCTAATGTGACATGTACCTAATTTCCTTAGGTAAACTATACATATTATGGGCAACCAATTACGTCGCCCATCACCATATGCTTACAGCTCCCACTCGTCGGAATGGGAGGGTGCATGTTAATGTATTGTCGTCCAAATCTGCATCAACATTTCACTCCTTAGATCTGGTCCTTGCTTCTGAACAGTTCATATGAGGTTTTCCGTGCGACGGCGGATACGACGGGCATCGTGCTGCTAATCTGTTAGGAGTATTGTAGCGCCCACAGAACGTTGATACCCTTTTCTCTAATCAACCTGTTATAAAAAACATTTATATAGTACCGCGGTGTATCTTATGTCACCTGATTGGATTCCGGTTCAGTGAATACGCCGGAAGCGGAAGCAGTCAATAATTCTCCTTCTGCCTAGTTTCTGTTAGATTACGGGGAGTAATCACTACGGATACTTAAACAAGGTACATGCTAGTAATCGGAATTACGCACCGTAAAATTCGCACATACCTTTAATATGATCCGTAGACCCAAGATCTTCTCTGGAGGGAGTTCACGATCATCCGGTCGGGACCCGTAGAGGTTCTTGTTAGATAAGCCCTACGTGGTGCCAGCTCTACAACAAAGCTTCTGATCGATTCTTAGCACGGGGAAAGATCTCCGGAGAGTTTGCTCGAAAGCAATTTGGCACACGCTTGGTTATTAGCTTGGTGCGGCCGAACTATAGTGTGGGGAGGAGGGTTTTTCTCTCTAAAACACTCTAGTGAGGGAATTGTGATTCACCCTAAAAATCCCCTAACACCTCTTATTTATAGGAGGATTAAAGTGGACAAAAGTCCACTTTACCTTCCTTATTATTTCGGTCGTCCATTAGTATAGGGAGGCCCAATTTTGGGCCTCTCATGTCAATTGGGATTTGGGTCTAGCCCAATTACCCTAATGTGACATTTACCCAAGTTCATTAGGTAAACTATACATATTATGGGCTAGCAATTACGACGCCCATCACCATAAGCTTACAGCTCCCACTCGCCGGAATGGGAGGGTGCATGTTAATGTATTGTCGTCCAAATCTGCATCAACATTTCACTCCTTCGATCTGCTCCTTGCTTCCGAATAGTTCATACGAGGTTTGCCGTGCGACCGACGGATACGACGGGCATCGTGCTACTCATCTGTTAGGAGTATTGCAGCGCCGACGGAACGTTGATTTCCTTTTCTCCAATCAACATGTTATAAAAAACATTTATATTGTACCGCGCTGTATCATTGGTCAACTGTTAATTCTCATTTTTCCTAGTTTCTACATAGGAACACTTCTCCAAGGCATCCGTACAAGTATTCACAACCTTCAACTAATATCCGGTTGGTGGCCACCTAGTGAATACAAGAGTCGGTGAATGACATGTGAACATGACCATCCCCATCGCTCATATCCTTAGTCAGACCCAACCGGTTTCGAAAGACGTGGTTACTGTGCCTTTTTATTTAGCACTACGCTCGTACGTCGGGAAGCGAGCATTGAGACTGACCTTAGATATGAGTTCTGAGACCGTGAGGATACTTTAGGTGCCTCTTCATAAGGCTCCTGGGATCAATCACACGCTCGAGGTGAAGAAGTTTGCCCCCGCCAGAATCACGAGGATTCATTCCTAGCACAACCGAGTTGTGGCCCCGTGGTCGGACGTGGCACGTGTCACGAGGAATGCTCCTCCTGTGGTGGACTTATGATCATCCGGATTGCCACCACGGTCGACATCAATGTAATCGGTCAATTCTAACTTCCTGCCCTCATAGCACAGTTCGTAGTCGTCAGTACCTTTTCAGATAACGATTTACTCGTTTTATAGTCTTTAAATGTTGATGGCCAGGATCTGATAGGAAACGTGCTGCTAGGCCCACGACGTAACAGATATCAAGACGGGTGCATTGCATGGCCTACATCAAACTACCAACCACGCTTAAATACTCAATACCGTTCATCTGTTCACGATCTGCCAGGTTCTTGGGGGCGTCACATTTTGACAGTGCGCTCCCAAACACCACCGGCGTTTCCACGGGTTTGGCATTGTGTAATCTGAATCTCTTCAACGGTTTGTTGATATAAGCTTCTTGAGACAGACACAATTTTTGGGTAGCCCGATCTCTAGTATATTTAATTCCCAAGATGTACGTGGCCTCTCCCATGTCCTTCATCTCAAATACAGATGCCAACCAAGACTTTGACTTGTTCATAAAACTCATGTCGTTTGCGGCAATGAGTATGTCATCCACGTTAAAGTTAAGATGACATACTTAGACCACAATGTCTTATAATACACGCACGGATCCTCGTGAATATTCACAAATCCGTTTCCTACGATTTCCTCGTGGAATCCGCGGTACCATTGCCGAGACGACTGTTTAAGACCGTAAGTAGACCTTTGGAGTTTACAAACTTTACGTTCGTTACCAGGAGTAATGAAGCCCTCTGGTTGCTCCATGTAGATATCTTCCTCCAGGTTTCCGAGGAGGAAAGCGGTCTTAATACTCATTTGGTGATGTTTGAAATCGAGACCTACGACCAGGACGATAAATGGCCCTTACCGTGGTTTTACACACAGTTGGTGAGTATGTTTCGTCAAAGTCCACTCCGTGAAGTTGGGTACAGCCTTTCGCAATAAATCGAGCTTTGTATCGTTCGACCTATTCCATTAGTGGTGAGCCTTCTTTTAGGACTCACCGTATCCTTATGCCCCTGTGGTTAGCAGGTAAATCAACTACAGACTATAATGGTTTTCATTTAGGCGATCTCTCTCATTCATTATTTTCCTCCATGTCTCCACTTGAGGTCTTTCCAATCTAGGCCAACAGTTGTTAGAGTGAGGTCATCACTCTTCTAGATGGGATACTTCTTTGGAGAAGTTCGATGCCTTTGACTTTCGTCTAGTCTTGTTTATCCCATTTTTGAGTCTTAACGTCTCTCCCACTCGGAATAATGCCTCTTATCGGAGCATTTCTTCCAATTGGGATCAATTCTCCCACTAGAAATAACGCTTCTTATCAGGGCATTACTTCTATTGGGTACAAGAGCAGTGCTTGAACCATAACCAACAACTTTCCTTAAACGACTTCTCGGTCTCGGAGCTTTACTTCCAAGATGAATTCCATGATCACTAGGATCTGGAACCAAGTTTGTCGGATCACTCCCACTGTGAACAATGGGTAGTAAAGGTAGCTGCGGCAATCCTAGTTCAGCATTACGATAATCAGGTTCAACTTGATTCGTCCAAACAGCAACAGTGATTACTTGTGGTAGGTGTTTAGTCCTCCCACTGGATTTATTATGAAAATGTCCCATTGTTATTTACCATGTCATTTACTTGAGTTGCTGGTTCAAATGTCTCCCACTCAAATTAAGTGGGACCTGTTATCTGTTATATCTTGCTCCTTATTCTGTCAAGACTCATTATTTTGAACTGTCATTGCATTGGAAAATTCGTTCTCAAGTATGTAATGTCACATGTTCGACCACGGTACCATGTCTTTTAGCTGTAAACATGTATTTTCAAAGAGTGTTAACATACTCTTGTCCTAAATACGTGTTTAATGCGCAAATTAATGTCGCATGGTGATATGATTTAATTCATTATCACTCTTCAGTCTTTTTATGGTGGCGTGCCATACCAATTTCAGTGGAACACAGTTTTACATGAATGTGAATCACTTCTCATCATCCCTTAGGGAACATCTGATTAAGTGACTCTAACATTATGTTTATAAACTATGCTTCCAGAAGTGTGTGATTTGATTTGAATGCCTAGCTTGACTTATCGTTCAAGGCGCACGGAAGGATATTCGTTTAACCGACTTCATCCTTCTTCGTTTGCAAACTTATCTCAAAGATTTTATCCCATCTGTGAACTGAGCATCTTTGGTTTTCACCCTTTGCGTCAGTTGATACTTTTACAAGGTCGTGGTAGCTTTCCGAAGCCTACTTCGTACCGATGTAAATGGTATCCATAAGTTGTTTCCAAGGGAATGCAAACAAAAATTCAGCACATCATCATTCAGACACATCAATATTAAATCCGTATTTTGAAACGATGTATTCCATCTATCGAGATCCACTTGCGCGTAGCGCTATTCACCTTAGTATTAATCCTAGGTTGAATCATTTCATTTATGAATTTAATTCAGTTTAATCCAATCGGTTTCGCACATGATCAACATTACATATTATTTCATTCAATAGAGTACTAATAATTAAGAAATACTAAATTTTTCGATCTAGCTACGCAATCGATGTGTAAGTTCATTTCAGTTGTCCCGACTGAGAAGACGGAGTACATGAATCGTTTGTTTTATTAGACCACTTTTACCTGGCCGAAAATTTGGTTACAAACCTGTGGGTTTGAACTTTCGTATCGGATCGTCCCCTTTCATCGGCCATTAAATTGATAAGAAAATGGTGCTTCGAATCGAGCTACAATTACTTTATACAATAATTCCGAATCTCGAAATAACCAAAATTTTAGTAATTAAAACGAACAATGATTGATATATGACAATGGTATGGTTCTTGATCTGAAAACCGCATATTTAATCCATACTAGTCGTGCATTTAGTCGAGAACTTTGAGTTGGACACTATATCTGAGTAGATTCACGAGTGAATCACATCAGATGATTTGTGTCCGTATAAAACATTTCACAGCTTTATACTCACGATATACGAGGCGTACTAGGGACGCACTTTATCAACGAGGTTTAAACCTTCGTATTATCGTATAGGACTTATTCAGTCCAGTTCTCTCCTTGCCATGCAGACCATGGTTGACTTCTTTCTAGCTCAGTATCGTGAGCATGTAAGATTTCCCTTTCACTGCTGTGGTTACTGCACTTGATCAGACTCAAGGTTATTGAGTCCTGTCAACATCAGACAACCATATACATCATTTCCATGCTGACCTTTCATTGCGAAAGTCTTGAGCGGCTTTTACACCAGCATCCATGGAAAGAAATAAGACCATCACGTTCAACCGAAACGTTTAGCTTTTGCATCCTTGCTTCCACCGAGGCGGATGCAAAGGGATACTAAGCTGCAACATTGCCTGGTTGCAATTGAAGTCTTATTCAACCCCCTTTTACCGAGGTTGAATGTATCACCACATATGCGTTCAAATCATCAAAGAACCTACTCCCATGCTTGGTGAAACAAATTATTACATTCGTCTCTCATTGTCAAAATCATACAGACTACCATATTCATCCGTAGTTGTCCTCTCCACTTTTCAAAATCGTAGTAGAGAGTTCAACACGTACTCCTTATATTCATCATGATCCACACCATCAAAAGTGCGAGTAATATCGAATCGAACTAAATCAACCAATTCATACTAACACATCGATGATTATGAAAAATCAGGGAGACAATAACATTTTGAGAAAGAATTGCATACACCAGATATCTATTAAGATTGAATCCGACAAATACGATTCCTCAGTCATCTAAACCAACCGACCACCAGTAAACCAATGGAAGATGGCTGTGAAAGAGTTCACATTACCGCCATTATCAATCCAATAGATCAGTCTTTTAAAACAGTGTTAATCGCAAATTACCGGAACGGGAATTTTAAAACAAGCATACCCGATCTTGGCTTTCCCAAGGCCTTTTGTATTTTGGAAAAATATTCCGATGAATTCACACATGCTTATATAATTCTACTAACCATGTAAATTATCATAAGCAATTAACATTCATCAAACAAACCACACTCATGCTTACGCGTCATGCGTCTAATGTTCCGAGGAACTCATGCTTGCATACTTAATTTTCCTTCCAAGTAAATTATCAAATGCGGCTACATCCTCAACATTCTAGCATACGTGTCAAACATGAATCATTCACATCCATCATACATATTTGACGACTGGTTTTCGATTTTAAAATAATTTTAAACATTAGGGGTTGTTTTGCAATTCATCCTCATATTCAATTACGCAACATTCTAGGCATGAATCCTAGGCAATTCCAACCATTACAACATGTTTATCCTGGTGCGCATTCCATATATTTAACCAGGACTCAGCCCACAACATGTCAACATGCAATATCCAGCTAGCTTGACTAAGTAAAGACAACAGTTCTAATCATGCATTAATATATATTTAATAATAAATAATTGCAGTTCAGCCCTCTAATTAATCCAGTCTCAAAAACATGTATCTCCGAGATCCACCCCCATAATCGAAATAAGGTATAAAGGTTAGTAACCCCATGAGCTCTGTGTAGTCCATTTAGAGGTTCAACAACATATGGATTTTAAAACTTGACCACCCTATTTTATTTAATTGACTTGAATTCGGTTTTGAAAATCATTTCGGTTCAGTCAATCTCGGTCCGGTTTGGTCCGGTTCGGTTTAAAATCTAGTTCGGTCCGAATCGATCCAATAAAATAGGGTTTGGTTCGGTTCAACACACAAAACCGGTTCGGTTAGATCCACTTAATTACCCAGGTTCGACCCGACCCGATTAGGTCGAACCGATTGAGAAAACCCGGTTCGATTTATATCTGTCCCGGTTTGACATATTGGACCGGCCCAATAATTAAAATTTCAAAGGTTGGGCCGAAATGTTTACTTGTGGCCCAAGTAGGGTTTTAAAGTCCAAAAATGTTTAACTTAGCCACCAAGTAACATCAATTATATAAAATAATTTCCATTATTAAATATATATATATATATATATCGGCCAAATCAAGACATATATATATTTATTGCCAAGATTCTATCTATAAGATTAAATCAATCAACAATATATATATATATATATGTAAAAATCGGCACAATATATAATATATATATATATATATATATGTTTATTTATTGTCAATATCTTAAATAGGGTAATAAATATACTGATAATATATTTTCTCAATCTTTTAGGAAATTAAATCTATCAATATTATCTTTAACCCTATTAAATATTTAGATATATTGATAGTGATATATATTTCTATATATTTATGTGAATCTATCCTAATGTTCCCAATTTTAGATTATTGTTACCTTAATTAAAAATTAAAATAAGTTAAACAATAAAATGTAAAAGTTTAGGCCGAATTTTTGTAACTTGATGCTTAAGAAATTAAAAAAAAATTACCTTGAAACTTCTTAGGGTTAGCCGAAATTAACAAAAAAATGGAAACAAGTTGTCAAGTTTCAAGATCAAATTTTAATAAGATCTACAATCCAATGTTTGATTTTGATAAATATTACACTTTTCTTGAAGATCATGAGCATCAATTTTACCAAGAACATCATGAAAATTTCGGTTTTACCAAAACCCTAAAAATCGAAAATTTAAATTTCTCTTCTTTAAATTTTCGGTTTTTAATCTTAAATTTTCAAGAACACCAATTTATCAAAATCATGAACTCCTCACACAGGCTCAGATACCACTGTTAGATTACGGGGAGTAATCACTACGGATACTTAAACAAGGTACATGCTAGTAATAGGAATTACGCAGCGGAAGATTCGCACATACCTTTAAGATGATTCGTAGATCCAAGATCTTCTCTGGAGGGAGTTCACGATACTCCGGTCAGGATCCGTAGAGGTTCTTGTTAGAGAAGCCCTACGTGGTGCAAGCTCCACAGCAAAGCCTCTGATCGATTATTGGCACGGGGACAGATCTCTGAAGAGTTTGCTCTAAAGCAATTTGGCACACCCTTGGTGATTAGCTTGGTGCAGCCGAACTATAGTGTGGGGAGGAGGGTTTTTCTCTCTAAAACACTCTAATGAGGGAATTGTGATTCACCCTAAAAATCCCCTACCTCTTATTTATAGGAGGAGTAAAGTGGATAAAAGTCCACTTTACCCTCCTTATTATTTTGGCCGGCCATTAGTATAGGGAGGCCCAATTTTGGGCCTCTCATGTCAATTGGAATTTGGGTCTATCCCAATTACCCTAATGTTACATTTACCCAAGTTCATTAGGTAAACTATACATATTATGGGCTACCAATTACGGCGCCCATCACCATATGCTTACAGTTTCCACATAGGAACACTTTTCCAAGGAAAACGTACAAGTATGCAAAACCTTCAACTAATATCCGGTTGGTGACCACCTAGTGAATACAAGAGTTGGTGAATTACAAGTGAACTTGACCATCCCCATCGCTCATATCTTTAGTCAAACCCAACCGGTTTCCAAAGACGTGGTCACTGGGCCTTTTTGTTTAGCACTACGCTCGTACGGATACAGATTCTCATCTGGCCCAGAATATGGTTTAATGACGAACAAAGTTCATCACGGCGATATGCAAAACGAAGATCATGTCGAGTTACTTCGAAACTAGATAATCGTCTTGCTTAATCAGGTTTATCCCTCTGATTCTTAGCCAGTCTTGCCTGATAGAGGCCTCCATCCACCGTAAGACGACCATACATGTGTGACGAGGTAAGGCCCACATTCGATATAGTTTTGGCAGAGGATTGCGTCCTCCTACGACTTAGTTTATAGACCGTAAATCTGATGTAATCAAAACATTATGACGCCGATTGATCATAAACTAAGTTGCAATTATTTTGCTTACAAAATGTAACTTTCTAATATAAAAATGTTATCACAGATACATGCCATTTCTAAACCCTACGCAATCCAAGTAGTTTTATGTGCTTTTCAAATATCTCCCTGCGTAGTGTTTTAGTTAATGGGTCCGCAATCATATTATCAGTGGACAAGTATTCCATAGTGATTATATTGTCTTCTACCATAGATTTAGCATAGAAATATTTCGCATCAATGTGTTTGGTCCTATTATGGTACTTTGGATTCTTAACTGCCGCAATGGCTGCTTGACTGTCAGAGAAGACATTCACAAGTTTATTCTCGACATCGCCACCAAGCAGTGCAGTTAGAAGCCTTTTGAGCCAGACCGCTTCTTGTTCATTCTTAGAGAGAGCTACGAATTCTGATTCCATCGTGGACAGCGCGACACAGGTTTGCTTCTTGCTTGTCCATGAAATGACGGCATTAGTGTTAGGTTCTAAGACTTTGGTCAACAGGTTGTCGGTCTAAGGCTTATTCCTCACTGGTGAACTGACGGATTCAGAACTCTCGGGGCTAGTCGCTCTGATGCTTGTCCTTCTGTCCTCCTCCTTCTCTTCTCCACGCTACCCTGCAACAGGGGCAATATCAAGCACGGAGGGGGGGGGGGGGTGCTTGATGAACCCTCTCCGATGCTTAAGTCAGGACGTCGCTTTTTAGAGAAATAAAGCTAGAGAGAAGTCAGAGCTAAATTGCACACTTAGCCAAGATGATCAAATGAATGGTGGAAGGGTTGTATTTATAGGCAACGGTGTCATTAAGGTGGCTTAATGACATCGTTAACCTTTAAACACAATTAATTAGTCCTTGATCACATAATTAAAACCTTAAAGCACGGAGAGGTTGGCGGAAATAATCTAAGTGTGGGAGTCGGGAAACGGTGCCAGGGCCCTTGGGGGCGGGGAGAAAATCCAACCCCTAAGGGTAGGGGTTGGGTGTGGCCACCCAACCCCTCCCTAGGGGAGATGGGTTGGCCAACCCTATCTCCCCTAGGGGAGATCGGGTTGGCCGACCCGATCTCCCCTAGGGGAGGTCGGGTGTGGCCACCCGACCTCACCTAGGTGAGTTCGTCGCGCGGCCCGGACGAGTATTTTCGCCTCGTCCGGACCGTTGACGTTTCGGCGGGGTGTTTGAGTCGAAGTTTCTATTTATAATCATTAACGGGGTGATCAAAATAAAACTATTCGGAAGTCAACAGGTTCAAATTGGGCGTATATCCATCACATGCCCCCGAGTCAACCAATGGCCTGACCCTTGATTGACTCTATTTTAGGATGGTATGACACGCGCAATTTGAAGCCGGGGTTTTACCTTTTGTCGGAATCTTTACTTACCCATGGGTGTGTGTCTATGGCTCTGCCCCTTGTCTTATAAGATAGAGGAATTGCAAACGTCAGAATAGCACGGACACGTGTCCAAGCACGTGTCCGTCTGAGATGGAAATAATAAATCCAATACCGACACGAGCTTATACTCGGAAAATATACGCATACGTGGGGAAAAATTTTGATTTTGGTCCAAGAATTTTTTCTAAGTATAGGATATTAAAAAACATGCCTATAGGATGTTAACTTAAGTGGAAATATGCCTAACCATAGTCTAAGGGAGGTAAAGATGATAGTTTTCCCTTTAACCCTTAGATCTCTTCTAATTTTTAATGGAGGGATTTGATTATGTCACTTTAAAAAACCCTACACCTTTTCAAATATATAGAGAAGTAAAGAATTTACCTCACTTAGTCACCATTGTCATCTTTTCCCTTTTTCCTCACACTTGGAGAGCAAGGAAAAATTTGGAGCACACCAAGGTAAGGGCCGGCCAAGAATTCCGGCGAAGGGGTGGAATTCCGGCCAGCGGTGCGACGGAGGAGACCAGCAAAGGACGGCGACGTGACCTGAGGCGGCGGCGGAGCAGGCCCTGGTCCACGGCGGAGCCAGGCGAGGTCGCGGAGGTGCAGCGGGGCGACGGCGAGGTCACTGCTGGCGGAGGCGACGTCTGGTCCAGCGAAGGCGGGCGACAGCGAGGTGGGACGGCTCCTGCGCGGCGTGAGGCGACCTCCGGCGACGGCAGGGTCTGAATTCCGGCGACCCCAAAATTTGAATTTCGGACCCGTTTATCAAATCGGGTCGGGTTTTCCAAAGGTCCAATCTTCTTCCTTCCGTTACCGTACAAAATGCAGATATTTGATTTGTCGACTTTTGATTGAACATGTGATTGTCGTAGATAGCCGCCGATTTGGGGAGTATTTTTGGCCGTTTGAATTTTTCCCGCTTGGATTTAACGTTTTAATGCCATTTGTATGTTGGTTTTCATTGAGGGGCATAACCGTAATTTTGATCGAAAATCGGTTTTTGATCCGAGCCGAATTGCTTAATTTTTTCATTGTAGTGTCCTTAGCGTGTGTTCGTTACCTTCATTGGGTGCCTTTGAATTTTTGGTTGTTGCTTGTTGGGTGCCGGGGTATGTCCGGATTTTTGGAGATCTTCTTATCCTAACACCCGTCATGCTATGACAGGTATTGTACTCGTGGTGGTGCCCCCGTACACAAACTTGGCAGAGGCGCTATATCCTTCGAAGGATGAGTAAGTTTTTATTTCCCTCTATTCGTCGCGTTATTTTCTTTCCTGGCATTAGTTCGGAGTCGGATTCTGAGTCGGATACTGAGCCAGGGTATTGGTCGGAGCCTGATTCGAGCTTGGAATTTCTCACTGCCTTTGATTTAGGTCTCGCTGCTTTGTCGGAGAACTATTTGACTAGGTCCGACTATAATGAGCATGTCACCTTAGGCGACATTTGTCCTTTAGACGAGCCTTTGTACCCCCTCCTCCCTTCTTTGGGAAACACTCACCAGACAGTGACAGAGCCTCCCCGGGGGAAGGTTGTTGTCTATCCTTCTCAGATTCGGTTTGGGTTACGCCTGCCTTATTGCGATGAGCTTGTAGAATTGAGTAGATTCTTTAGGATCTCCCCTGTGAACCTTGCCCTCAGTGCTATTCGCGTCTGGGTGGGTTTCCGAGTACTATGTCAGTGGTACTCCTGGAAGTACTCCTCGGTCTTGTTCCGGTGCTTCTTCCGATTTCAGTATCAGAAGAAGGTAGGCTTCGCGAGTTTCGTGACTCGCTATCCTTCCCTCAAAGATTTCCGATTTGCTGATTTCGGGTTGAGCGGGGTTTAGTGGAATACTTCTCTTCGTTTCGTGGTTCGGAGCGATAATTCGGCGAGACATTGGGCCAAACACTACTTCTTTATCACGGATCGATACGTTACCTGGCCGGTTCTGAATGAGGACCGATCAGACGGCTGGCCTGCCTTTGGGGAGTTCTCTTCTGTGGACTTGGAGACTATGAAGACTATCTATGAGAGCCACAATACCCAGTCTTACTGCCCTGTGTCTTTGGTGACCGAGACAGACCTCTATGAGGCAGGGATTAGTTTGACTCCTCTCTCCGGGGATTCGGTATGCTACTTAGTCTTCTCATCTACATTTAGTTTCTGTCTTTCCCTTGTAGGTTGGTTTCACGGGAAAACGTATAACGTGCAGGCAGCGCCGGTTGATTTGAGTAAGAGGAAGGCTCCCTCCAGCTCTACTCCGAAGAAGTCCCCTATGCCTGGGAAGACTGTTGGGGCCTCCGCTATATTTCTTTCTTTCTCCTCTTATGGTATACTTGTATTTTTTCTCATGTTGTTTTCCTTGTGTTGTTAGGGCACTCTCCCTTGGTGACTGAGAGAGTCGTCTCTGTGGGCAAGGGCTCTGGACCCTCTAAGTCCAAGTCACGAAGGTCCGACTCTAAGGCCGGGGCCTCGGCTGTCAAGAAGAAGAAGGCTGCAGATCCTCCTCCCCCTGGTGTTCGTCCCCCGACCCTGTCTCGCAACAAAGAGATAGTGGTCGAAGAGGCGCCTTCCCGGGCTGATAAAGGGAAGCGGCCTGCTGGCGATGGTGGGGTGGTCACTGATTCTTTATCTCCTGCCCCCCAGCCGAGGGCACGGTCTTCAGGTTCGTTTTATCTCTATGTCATTGATGCTTCTATGCCTGTATTTTTCTTTAGTTTGCTTTCTTTGCATAGGTGGGCCTCCGGCTTTGAGTCGAAAGGATTTTGCGCGCTTTACTGACGAGGATATCGTGGGAGCTGAGTGGACTCCCTTTGCTGGATTGAAGGAGTTCCACTTTGACAGCGGTTCCTCCTTGCACACCCCGGAGGTTGGCATTCGGGTACTTCGCGGTGCCATCGCTCCTGGTGATCGTGTTCCTCAGCCTAAGTCCCCTAAGGAGACCCGGCGCTTCATCCAGGGGGTGTTGTCCCGCTATGTTCCTGTGAGTGGTGTTTCTCTTCCTTTTCTACTTTCATATGATTGCTTGCTAAGTCAATTACCCCTTGTTGATTTTTCAGGGTATGTCCGACATGGTGAATATGTCGTCTCTTGCGCTTGAGCTGTCAGATGAGAAGGAGGCCCTTGAGGATAACCAGGTGTCCTTGAAGGCGGAGCTTGCCACTGCCGCTGAGAAGGCTCGCCTGTCTGACTTGCAGATGCAGGAGCTTAGGGACCAGGTAGCTCTACTTGAGACTATCGTGGGTAGTTTGCGCCGTGAGGCTGATGTTGCATCGTCACTCCATGCTGAGGAGTTGATGAAGCTTGAGGCGAGGTGCCGGGCGGAAGAGAGAGCTATTGCAGTAGCTGAGTACAAAGCTTCCCCTGCCTTTACTGCTGATTACAGCGTTCGGTTGAACCAGGAGATGAACCAGTTCGGGGAGTACCTTGTCGATCACATCTTCCTTATTGATCCCCAATTTCCCGTCAATGATCTGGGTGACTTTGGGCCATATGCTGCTGGCTATATGGCCGTTCTTAGGGGTCAAGCTGCCGTTGCTGATGAGCCTGCCCCTGTACAGGTGTATGCTATACCCGTAGATGTCGATAGTTTAGGCTCTTCCTCTTCTTCTTCGAGCTCTGTTAGTGGTTCTTCAACAGAGGGTCAGGACCGTGAGGACTCTCCAGCAGGTTCTGGTTGATATGTTGATATCTCTTTATCCTTGTACATATGACTTTACCTTTCCTCCCCTTTAATGGGTTGAGTGTCTCTCCCCTTGATGGGTCGAGTTCATTTTGGGATTGCTATACTTGGGAGTTTTGTTGCTTTCTTTCTTTGCATGGTTATGTTGGCAGTGTGTGGAACACCTGCCTTTGGTTGTGGTATGCATGGTGTGTGGAACACCTGCCTTTTGATGGGTACTTCATATGCTCCTGTATATATTCCTTTCATCATGGACTCTTCTTTTCCTTGTGCTTTCCTTTGCTTATCTTTCTTTTGTGTTTTCCTTCACATCATTCCTGCTATCTCATCAAGAAAAAACATTATGTGCTCTTCATACAACTTTGCTTTGCAATTATCTTCTCATGGAATCTTTTTTAGTATGGTGCAATGATCTCTTCTGATACCCTTTAAATGGTATATATGGTACTGTTAGGCCAAAGATACGCTCTTGGTGGGCGTCGAATCTGTTCACGAGACAGGCTCTCGGAGGGCACTTAACGTTTCACAGGATAGGCTCCTGGAGGGCGCAAGTTAGACCAAAGATACGCTCCTGGTGGGCGTCGAATCTGGTAGTTTGAAATCTACCTCAAGATACGCTCTTGGGGGCGTCGAATCTGGTAGTTTGAAATCTACCTCAAGATACGCTCTTGGGGGCGTCGAAGGTCGTAGTGTTTAGAAACCACTCTCAAGATACGCTCTTGGGGGCGTCGAAGGTCGTAGTTTTTAGAAACCACTCTCAAGATACGCTCTTGGGGGCGTCGAAGTTCGTAGTTTTTGGAAACTACTCTCAAGATACGCTCTTGGGGGCGTCGAAGTTCGTAGTTTTTGGAAACCACTCTCAAGATACGCTCTTGGGGGCGTCGAATTTCGTAGTATGAAAACTACTCTCAAGATACGCTCTTGGGGGCGTCGAAGTTCGTAGTATGAAAACTACTCTCAAGATACGCTCTTGGGGGCGTTGAGGGTGTTGTTGACTAGGAAGTCATATCTGTGTAAGGATAACATAATTATTATATCACCATCTTCTTTGAGAGATACTTTTGAGTAATCTTCTACTTCATTAGAAGCATTCATGCTTTATGTACATTTGGGGTGCCTTGGATGGATCAAGACACCCTTTAGTAACTTCTTGAGTTCTCCTTCTCAAAAGTTGTTTTTAGAAAACTTAAAATGCTTGAACATTCAAAGTACTGAATATTAAACTAAGGATATGGGGTGGTGAGTGTGTGTGTTGCCACGTACTCCTTTAGGCTTCCTTTGTAAATCATCTATTCCACTTCTATCTTCAACACCATGCAATCATTGGTTTGATGCCCCCATGTCCCATGGTACTCACACCAACCCTGTGCACCTCTTCCTAGGAAGACCTTGCCCTCCTCCTTGCATTTTGGTAGCTCTTCTTTGAGGTACTCCTGAAAAATTTCTTCTATGGTGTGAATTTGAAATTTACACCTCCTTCCAGTGTGTCAGTCTGTCTTCCTTCTTCAAGGACTCCTTCGCATTGCCCTATCTCTTTTGCGAATGCCCTGTCTAGTCTCTCTTTGAGCTCCCTCATTGTGCTTGTCATGACCACCTCATAGAGCCCTCCATATGCTTCAATTGAGGTTGGATGCATGTTTCTAAGGAAGACCTTTACGGCCTCACTTCTTGTGATTTCCATGCTTGCGCCATAGCTGAAGAATCTCCCAAAGTAGCTTGATATGGACTCCTTTGGCATTTGCTTGATGTCGTCTATATGTCGGAAACCCTTTTCAATGGAGTCCCTTGTTCGCTTTCCTTCTGCATTTTCTGGCTGCTAAGGTATGCTTGTTACCCTTACAGCCTTACTTATATGCTTCTTCTTAGCTTGTCCTTGAAAGAACTGCTTACTCAGGCGGAGTGTAACTCCCTTTTTCATATTTCCTTGCCTCACCCTTTTCATCACCTTCTCTTTGTCTTGGATGGCCCCAGTCATGACCATAGCCACTGCATCTGACTTGTGTGATCCACGTCTCATGGAGTTGACGTAGCATTGCCTTGCGGTGCGTTGGTCACCCAAGACTTCCCCAATTCCGTTTTCGGTGATATACTTCAGCTTCTGATGCACGGTAGATGGTACAATTTCATATGGATTTATGGTTGTTCTTCCTAAGATCCCGTTGTAGGCTCCCAGGCTTTCAACCACTATGAAGTTGACGTTCACTCTTAGCTGTGTCCATCCCTGGCCCATGGTCACTAGCAGGGTTATCATTCCTAGGGGATAACTTGTTGCCCCTGAGAAGCCAACCAGAGGGAAGTTGACTGGTTTGATGTCCGCCTTTGTTTTTCCTATCTCTTCCAGGACCCTTAGGCTTAGGAGGTCTGCGGAGCTGCCTCCATCTACCAGTATCCTTTTTACATCGAAGTTATCAATGTCCATTGTGATGACTAAAGCATCATCATGCGGGAAGACAATATGACTCTTGTCCTTTTCCGAAAACTCAATCTTCATCTCCTCTCCTTCTCGTGGTCTCTTTCTCCACTTTGGCACTGAGCTCAGCTTGGATGCATAAACCTCCCTTGCATTGGCTGTTGGGCCACCCGATGCCACTCCTCCATGTATCATGTTTATAGTCCCCCTCTTGTTAGGTGGGGGATTATAATCTACCTTGTCTTTGCCTTTATCCTTGTATGATGGCCCTAGCTGTGTGCTATTGCCACCGTGATCAACAAACTGTTTTAGCTCTCCTCTTTGGATGATATTGTTGATACTTAGCTTCAAGCTAAAGCATTCGTTCGTATCATGCCCATATGCCTCATGATTATCACACCATCTATCCTTGTGTGTCCCTACCATTGGGGCTCTCCATCTTCTGGGGGGCGACCATAATTTCTGATTTCTCATCTCTCTCAGGACCACTGCTGGGGTGGTGTTCAATGGTATGAACTTGATAACATTTATTTCCCTAGCCTTCAATGGCTCACCCATCTGATTTCTTTGCTGAGGCGGACGCCATTCTTGTTGCCTTATGGGTTGAGGTGCCTGAGGTGGCTTTCCCTTATTCTACTTTGTATTGTCCTCCTTTGCTGCTTGAATCTTGGCTTTCTTACTCACTCTGTGCCTCTCTAGGTCTATGTGAGTTTTCACTCTCCCTGCCAGCTCCTCTAAGGTACTTGCAGGTTTTTTGGCCATCTTTTCTGCCAATGTGGACCCAAAGCGGCCTAGGTTTCTTATGAAGGCTCTTATTATTTCACCCTCGGTGATGTCGCCTTGTATGTCTGCTATGTTCTGGTTGAACCTAGTTTAGTAATCAGCCAAAGATTCATCATTCTCTTGCTTCACATCATCTAGGGAGCCTGTTCCTTTGAGTAGCTTCCTTTCTCCTAGGTATCTCTGAAGAAACTTCGCCTTTAGCTGTGCCCATGAGTGGATGCTCTCAGTAGGTAGGCTGAAGAACCAATGTGACGCCACCCCTGACAGGGTGTTTGGAAATAAGAGTGCCTTGTAGCGGTCGTCAGTTGTTCTCCCAAATAGAGAGGCTTCATGCTGCTGGATGTGCTCTAAAGGGTCTCCCTTGCCGTTATATTTTGCTATCTGTACTGTATGCAAGGAGTCTGGCACTTTGTTCATTTCCAACTCTCTCGTGAAGGGGTGGTTTGTGTTGTCACTCAGGCAGTGCAATCCGTTCCTCTTGGACTCATTCATCTTCCTTACTATCATGGCTTCTATCTCCTCCGGGGTAATCATCACCGGCGCTGGAGTATAGTCTCTCTGATATCCTCCATAATTATAAACTGGGCTTACTGGGATCCCTTGTCCGTGCTGGTACGGACTATAGGCGTATCCTTGATATCCCTGTTGGGGTACTTGGTGGAATTCCTGCCTCCTTGGAGGTCTTGCCTGTCTATCTGCCCCCAGCTGGGTGTATGCCCTGGCAATTTGCTGTGTCTGTTGCTGCCCTGGAGGCACAAACTGCTGCCTTCTCTCTGGGGGTGGCCTTTGGTTATCTCTCCTTTGTTCTTCTCGCTGCCCTGTTGGAGGGTGCGAGTGGTGTTCTTCTTCTGGTACTTGTACTTCCTCGTGAACTTCTTCTTCTTCATGCTGGTGTTGCCTTCCCTGCCTGTTCCTCAGAGTCTCTCTATAGGCTAGCAGCTCATCCCACTACACCAGGACATGTTTTTTGTGGCTACTAGAAAGGTCACAAAAGACCGCAAAACAGTCACATAATAAATCAGTGACCAAAAAATGTTTGTCACAGTGTGGTCACAGTAGATAAAGTTGCTAAATGAAATAGTGACCAAGTGAAAAACTAGCCACTAAATAAAGCAGGAATTTGTGACTACGCCAAAGAGTCACTAATCATTAATTACGATATTAATGATGGTAAATAAAAGGAGAATGGGCTAGTAGTGGCAACCCTATGCCCATCCCGTTACGTAATGTCCGGACTTTCGTGTTCATTTGCGAGCATATCATATACTTATGAACAACCGGCGAATGCACTGGCCCCGTCAACGTAACCCCAGGAAATGATTTTAATCAAGTCGCTGGGGGGATTCAAACTCGTGACCTCGGAGCCAAACCACATGAGAGTTAGTGCTCTCAACCACTAGAACAAAACTGCTGGTGTTATATTAATGATCGAAGCAATACATATATCTATATAATTTTTTTAAAAAATATTATTTATGTGTTTTTTATTTATTAGTTTTCTAATTAAAACTAATAAAATAAAATATTAAAGAGTGAATGGTTTACAAATTACTCTCAATTAAACCATATCAACATACTTCCTACCTTGGAGTATTCATAATTATTATATATCAATATAATTACATGTATAAAATTATGTACATTAATAAGAGACAACTCCTAAATAAGATTTCATATATAATCTTACAACATATAACTCCAAATAAATGGTACAAAATATATGCAAAATTATTTTGATAGAATATACACATGTTAAAGGAAGTAGGCGACATTGTCAATAAGTATAAATATTCTATATGTCTCTCCTGAATTCATATGCATCTTACTCGATAGAATCCTGCAAAACAATGAAGAACATGACGACGATGACACGCATGGTAGTCGTGAAACCCGACATGAGATATTCGACAATCAATTTCGTATCCATGGCGGTTTTTTATTCAAATTAATACTTAGATATGCTAGATCGCGTCGGGATCCAAGGGACAGAGAGAACCGAAAATATTACCTATGGAGGTACTGTGGAAGCCAGTGACTGTCTCTACCACCAACTTCCAATTATATAAATTCCAATGTATGCACCCTCAAAATTGAATTCTTAGATAGATTAATCGAGAAATTTAGAGAGGAAAAAGAAGGAACTGCAAAAACGCATGGTGGATGGAGGAGATTGATGAAGATCAACTAGAGATTCTAGTGTTTTAAGGAAGATGAAAAGAGCTTTCACTTACACATGCATATGGAATAGATGGAGACTTCAATTGCTAGGGAGCTCCCATCTTGTGCGATGACCTCCCACTTATCACGAGATTTGTGAGAAATTTAAGGGAGATTGAATAATTGAGATAACTATAATAACAGTTATTTGAGATATTTAAGGAAAAATTTAGGTCAGATTATTATTAACGTGAGATAAAGATGGACTGCTAAGGAATAAAAAACAGTTTTTTATTTATTTTATATATTTAATTGCTAGCTAATTTGTAAATAATTTATCTTATGTTCGGCCAAAATAATAATAATAACTTATTTTCTATTAATTAATTACTTGTTTATTAGTAGCACTTTTTTTTTTTCCAAATATATTCTTCTACTACTAAATAACTATAATTACTATATCATAAAATACATAAAAAATGATAAACTATATTATTATTGCTTAGAGATTAGTTATAATTAGATACTTTTTTTTTTGGCAAAATAGAAATTATTTCTCCAAACCAAAGTTATAAATGCCCTATAATATTTGTGAAAATTAATAAAATTATCAACTTAAATTCAACTAATTTTAAATATTTGATAAGAAAACAAAATGGTGTAATATACACATATCGAATGGTAGGAATAAAACGAACCAATATTTTAACGTTATTTACAATTTTCTAACTAGATGAAAATCATCACATATTATATTTAGCAGTGGTACATGTCCAAACTAATATTTAGTAACTAAAACTTTCAATTATTGCCATGTGTTTAGCTAATACATACATGTTTCACTTTGCTTTGGACACAAATTGGTTGTGATTAGCAACTAAATATTAGTTCATCACTAAATAGTTTCACGAATATATAATTTGTGACTAAATTCATATGTAGCTACTAAAAAAATTAAATTTTAGTGACTAACTATATTATGGTCACAAAATATTCATCATTAAAAATATGTTTTTTTTTGCAGTGTCCAATGCGCTCATCAACCCCGGAGTCACTGTTTGTGCTCCTTGCGAGTATACGGATCTTGTGTTGGTTGTGTGTGCGCGATTGTCGTTCCTTTGAGCCGGCATTCCATATGGATACCCTTGAGGTTGTGCCTCATAGTAGTACCCCTGAGGAGGTGCCGTGTATTGGGATGGCTCTCCTTGTTGTCCCCCCTGTCTCTGTGGCCTTCTAGCCAATGGAGTTGAGGCTGTGGAAGACTCAGCCCCAGCTGGGCGTGAAGGTCCTCCTTCCTGATTGTTAGGCTGGGGTGCATGTGGGGCTACCTGAGGCTCTGGGTGTACAGGCTGTTTCTCTGGGTTAGGCTACCTTGCTAGAGGTATAGGCTGTCTCTCTTGCCTATTGCCCCCAGGTGGGCGATTATGCCTAGACGCTAAGCTATTCGTCATCGCTCTCGTGATTGCCAGGCTTTCTGTTCGAAGCCCACGGACGGAGCCAAGTGTTAGGTTCTAAGCCTTTGGTCAACGGGTTGTCGGTCTAAGGCTTATTCCTCACTGGTGAACTGACGGATTCAGAACTCTCGGGGCTAGTCGCTCTGATGCTTGTCCTTCTGTCCTCCTCCTTCTCTTCTCCACGCTACCCTGCAACAGGGGCAATATCAAGCACGAAGGGGGGGGGGGTGGTGCTTGATGAACCCTCTCCGATGCTTAAGTCAGGACGTCGCTTTTTAGAGAGATAAAGCTAGAGAGAAGTCAGAGCTAAATTGCACACTTAGCCAAGATGATCAAATGAATGGTTGAAGGGTTGTATTTATAAGCAACGATGTCATTAAGGTGGCTTAATGACATCGTTAACCTTTAAACACAATTAATTAGTCCTTGATCACATAATTAAAACCTTAAAGCACGGAGAGGTTGGCGGAAATAATCTAAGTGCGGGAGTTGGGAAACGGTGCCAGGGCCCTTGGGGGCGGGGAGAAAATCCGACCCCTAAGGGTAGGGGCTGGGTGTAGCCACCCAACCCCTCCCTAGGGGAGATAGGGTCGGCCAACCCGATCTCCCCTAGGGGAGATCAGGTCAGCCAACCCGATTTCCCCTAGGGGAGGTCGGGTATGGCCACTCGACTTCACCTAGGTGAGTTTGTCGCGCGGCCCGGACGAGTATTTTCGCCTCGTCCGGACCGTTGGCGTTTCGGAGGGGTGTTTGGGTCGAAGTTTCGATTTATAATCATTAACGGGGTGATCAAAATAAAATGATTTGGAAGTCAACGGGTTCAAATTGGGCGTATATCTATCAATTAGCATGGAGGAACACTCCCCCTGTGGTGGACTTACGATCGTCCGGATTGCCACCATGGTCGGCGTCACTGTAACCGGTCAATTCTAACTTCTTGCCCTCATATCACAGTGCGTTGTCAGCAGTACCTTTCAGATAACGAATTATTCGTTTTACAGCCTTTAAATGTTGATAGCCAGGATCTGATTGGAAACGTGCTACTAGGCCCACGGCGTAACAGATATCCGGACGGGTGCATTGCATGGCGTACATCAAAATACCGACCATGCTTAAATACTCCGCACCCTTCATCTGTTCACACTCTGCCAGGTTCTTGGAGCAGTCACGTTTTGACAGTGCGCACCCAAACATACCGGCGTATTCACGAATTTGGCATCCTGTAATATGAATCTTTTCAACAGTTTGTTGATATAAGCTTCTTTAGATAGACACAATTTTAGTGCCTAAGATATACGTGGCTTCTCCCATGTCTTTCATCTCAAATACAGATGCCAACCAGAACTTTGACTTGTTCATAAAACTCACGTTGTTTGTGACAATGAGTATGTCGTCCACGCATAAGGTTAAAATGGCATACTTAGACCCGGAGGTCTTATAATACATGCACGGATCCTCGTGAAGATTCACAAATCCATTTCCTACGATTTCCTCGTGGAATCTGTGGTACCATTGCCGAAACGACAGTTTAAGGCCGTAAATGGACCTTTGGAGTTTACAAACTTTACGTTCGTTACCAGAAGTAATGAAACCCTCTGGTTGCTCCATGTAGATCTCTTCCTCCAGGTTTCCGAGGAACAATGCGGTCTTAATACTCATTTGGTGAGGTTCGAATTTGAGACCTGCGACCAGGACCATGAATGGCCCTTACCGTGGTCTTACGCATAGTTGGTGAGTTTGTTTCGTCAAAGTCCACTCCGTGAATTTGGGTACAGCCTTTCGCAATAAGTTGAGCTTTGTATCGCTCGACCTTTTCCATCAGTGGTGAGCCTTCTTTCAAGACTCGTCGTATCCTTATGCCCATGTGGTTAGCAGGTAAATCAACTATTGACTATAATTACTTTCACTTAGGCGATCTCTCTCATTTATTATTTTCCTCCATTTCTTCACTTGAGGTCTTTCCAATGCACGCCAACAGTTGTTAGAGTGAGGTCATCACCCTTCTAGATGGGATACTTCTTTGGAGAAGTTCGATGCCTTTGGCTTTCATCTAGGCTTGTTTATCCCGTCTTTGAGTCTTATCGTCTCTCCCACTCGGAATGATGCCTCTTATCGGATCATTTCTTCCAATTGGGATCAATTCTCCAACTCGAAATAATCCTTCTTATCGGAGCATCACTTCTATTGGGTACAAGAGCAGTGCTTGAACCATAACCAACAACTTTCCTTGGACGACTTTTCTGTCTCAGAGTTTTACTTCCAAGATGAATTCCTTGATCATTAGAACCTGGAACCAAGTTTGTCGGATCACTCCCACAGGGAAAAATGGGTAGTATAGGTAGTTGTGGCAATCCTGGTTCAGCATTACGATAATCAGGTTCAACTTGATTCGTCCAAACAACAACATTGATTACATGTGGTAGGTGTTCATCCCTCCCACTGGATTTATTATGAAAATGTTCCCGTTATCATTTACCATTTACCATGTCATTCACTCAAGTTGCTGGTTCAAATCTCTCCCACTCGAATTAAGTGGGACCTGATATCGTAATATATTGCTTCTGATTTGATCAAGACTCATTATTCTGGAATTGTCAATGCATCGGTAAATTCGTCCTCAAGTATGTAATGTCATATGTTCGACCACGGTACCATGTCTTTAAGCTGTAAACATGTACTTTTAAAGAGTAGTCTTCATACTATTGTCCTAAATATGTGTTTAATGCGCAATATAATGTCGCATGGTGATATGATTTAACTCATTATCATTCTTCAGCCTTTTTATGGCGGCGTGTCTTACCGATTTTAGTGGAACACAGTCTTACATGAATGTGAATTACTTCTCATCATCCTTTGGGGAGCAACTGATCAAGTGACTCCAACATTATGTTTAAAGACTATGCTTCCAGAAGTGTTCGATTCAATTTGATTGCCTAGCCTGACTTTTCGTTCAAGGCGTACTAAAGGAAAATCGTTTAACCGACTTCATCCTTCTTCGTTTGCAAACTTATCTAAAAGATTTTATCCCATCTCCGAACTGAGCATTTCAGGTTTTCACCTTATGCGCCAGTCGATACTTTTTCAAGGTCGTGGTAGCTTCTGAAGCCTACTTCTTACCGATGTAAAGGTTATAAATAAGTTATTTCCGAAGGAATGCAGACGAAATTCAGCACATCATCATTTAAACACTTCATTATTAAACTCATACTTTGAAACGATATGTTCCTTTTTGGAGGTCCATTTGCGCGTAGCGCAATTTTACCGAAGTTTTAACCATTGGTTAAATCGTGTCATTTATGAATTTAATTCAATTTAATCCAATCGGTTTCAAACATGATTACCATCACAGTTTATTTCATTCAATAGAGTACTTAACAATAAAGAAAGATTTATAACCGGCTCGTTCATAGAACTACACAATCAATGGATTTTAATGGCATTTTGATTTTACTCAAAGAATTAGATGTATGAGAGAATGTATGGAGTTGTTTGATTCATCTATTTCTAATAGCCTTATTGCTTCATTTTACTTACTTTTCGGATCGATCTCGTTTCTAGCCGAGTCGATTAATCTTGATAAGTAGAACTCATTTCGAATCGAATGGTAACTACTTTATTCAATAATTCCAAAACAATAACAACCGGAATTCAAACAAAATGAACAATAGGAAATAAAAACCAACATAAACAATACTGGGGTCTCAGATCTCAAACTTGAAGCAGACACGAAGAAGAATAATGGACAGGTCGTCTTAACCGAGTTGTACAGTGAAGGTACAGTTCAACGTTTAGACCTTTTGTTGTCGGGGGTTGCCAAGCATTTTAGCATACCAATGAATCTTTCATCGAATGCCTCGGGTTCTTTCGGAAAGTTTCCTTCTTTATCATCTGCTTCGAATAGGTCTATTGTCGTCTTAATCGATTTGATTAGACGTGTGAGCCCTTTTTCGTCAACAAACCATGAAAGAGGAAACATCCTCATTACTTTCCGAGCCCTTGTCCATACATCTAACTCATCAACGAGATCATGATAGGCTATTACACCGTCATCACTGCATAGAACACTGTAGTATTCTGCCATTAAGGCTCTAGCTTCAGCGGACTTACCCTTACATAAGCGAAGGTATATGGCACACCAAAGATGCAATGCTCTGAATTGTATAAATCTCCTTATACTTATGTTGTCAGCTGCGAGAGGATCAACTCTCGTGCATTACGATCCTTCCTCAACCTTTTCTTGTTGTTGCTCTCATGGAGGTTTCCATATTCGTCCAGGCTTATCCTTTTCGCTGTCGGATTGACTTGATCGTCAAGATCCGCAGCGATCAGAAGATCCATAACATTGTCTCTCCAAGCATCATAATGCATGCCGTCTAGGTTGCGAGGTTCGTAGAACTGTATCGGTTAAGCCATGAAAACTAACACATTGATAATCAAGCAAAATCAGGGAGACAATAACATTTTGAGAAAGAATTGCATACACCAGATATCTATTAAGATTGAATCTGACAAATAATGAATCCTTGGTCATCTAAACCAACCGACTACTAGTAAACCAATGGAAGATGGCTGTGAAAGAGTTCACATTACCGTCTTTTTCAATCCAATAGACCAGTCTTTTAAAAACGGTTTTAATCGCAAATTACCGGATCTGGAATTTTAAAATAAGCATACCCGATCTTGGCTTTCCCAAGCCTCTTTTTTATTTTGGAAAAACATTCCGACGAATTCACTCATGCATATATAATTCTACTATTCATGTAAATTATAATACACAAGTAATATTCATCATACAAACCGCATTCATGCTTACGCGTCATGCATCTAATGTTCCGAGGAACTCATGCTTGCATACATAATTCTATTTCCAAGTAAATTATCAAATGCAACTACATCCTCAACATTCTAGCATACGTGTCAAACATGAAAAATTCCACAATAATCATACATATTTGGCGACTAGTTTTCGATTTTAAAATAATTTTAAACATTAGGGGCTGATTTGCAATTCATGCTTATATTCAATCACGCTACATCCTAGACATGAATCTTAGGCTTTCTCAACCATCACAACATATCTATCCTAGTGCGCATACCATATATTTAACCAGGGCTCCGCCCACAACTTGCAATATCCAGCTAGCTTGACTTAGTCAAGACAACATTTCTAATCATGCATAAATATATATATTGAATAATAAACAATTACAATTCAGCCCACTAATTATACCAGTCCTAAAAACATGTATCTCCGAGATCCATCCTCATAATCGAAACAAGGCATAACGGTTATCAACCCTTGAGCACTGTGTAGGCCTATTGAGGTTCAAAACATTTGGATTTTAAAACTTGACCTCCCTATTTTAATTGACTTGAATTCGATTTTGAAAATACGGTTTCGTTTGGTCAATTTTCAGTCCCGTTTGGTCTGGTTCGGTTCTGTCCAAGAAATCCGGTTCGGGTCCGGTCTGAAAAATCCTATTCGGTTCGGTCCGGTTTTAAATTTAAAATTTGGTTCGGTCCGAACTGGTCCAAGAAAAATATGGTTCAGTTCAACACACAAAACCGGTTCGGTTAGATCCACTTAGTTACCCCGGTCTGACCCGACCCGACTCGATTAGGTCGAGCCGATTGAGAAAATCCGGTTCGGTTTTAATTCGTCCCAATTTGACATTTTGGACCAGCCCAATAATTAAATATAAAAGGTTGGGCCGAAATGTTTACTTGTGGCCCAAGTAGGGTTTTAAAGTCCATTAAAATATTTAACTTAGCCACCAAGAAACATTAATTATACAAAAATAATATCCAATATTAATAATATATATATAAATTTTGGACCTTAATTAAAACATATATTATTGCCAAGATTCTATCTTTAAGATTAAACCAAACAACAATATATATATATATGTGTGTGTGTGTGTGTGTTTGTAAAAATCGGCACCTATATATAAATATATATATTGTTTATTGTCAATATCTTAAATAGGGAAACATATATTAACAATATATTTTCTCAATATTTTAGGTAGCTAAAATCTATCAATAATATATTTAACCTATTTAAATATTTAGATATATTGATAGTTATATATAGAGTTCTATATATTAATGTGAATCTATCATAATGTTCCCAATTATAGATATATTGTTACCTAGAATAAAAATTAAAATATGGTAAACAATATAATTATAATATTTTTGCCGAAATTTATCCCTTTGTGTCTAAGAAATTAAAATTTTTACCTTGTGAATCACTAGGGTTTCGGCCAATAAACACTAAATTGGGAACAAGTGGTCAAATTTCAAGATCAAATTTTAATAAGATCTACAATCCAATGTTTGATTTTGATAATTATTACATTTTTCTTGAAGATCATGAACATCAAATTAACCAAGAACATCATGAAAATTTCGGACCACCATAAACATAAAAATTCAAAATTTTAAAATTCCTTTTAAAAATTTCGGTCCGAAAATTTTAAATTTTCAAGAATATCAATTTATCAAAATTATGAACTCCTAACCAAGCTCTGATACCACTGTTAGATCACGGGGAGTAATCACTACGGATACTAAATCATGGTACATGCTAGTAATTGAAATTACGCAACGGAAGATTCGCACATACCTCAAACGTTGTCTGTAGTCCCAAGATCCTTCCTGCAGGGAGTTCACGATCCTCCAGTCGGCACTTGTAGAGATTCTGGTTAAGGAAGCCCTACTTGGTATGTTCTCCACAGCAAAGCCTCTGATCGATTCTTGGCAGGGGATAGATCTCTGGAGTGTTTGCTAAAAAGAAAATTGGCACACCCTTTTGTGGTGGATGGGTTCGGCCGAAATACTTATGTAGGGTGAAGGGTTTTTCTCTCTAAAACACTCTAATGAGGAAATAGTGATTAACCCTAAAAATCCCCTAACACCATGTATTAATAGGAGGAGCAAAGTGGAAAAAAGTCCACTTTGCCCACTCCAATATTTCGGCCGGCCACTATGCATAGGGAGGCACAATTTTGGGCATCTCATGTCAATTGGGATTTGGGTCTAGCCCAATTACCCTAATGTGACATGTACCTAATTTCCTTAGGTAAACTGTACATATTATGGTCTACCAATTACGGCGCCCATCACCATATGCTTACAGGTTCGACCCATTTTAGATACCCCGGGTCGGACCAATTGAGAAAACCCGGCTAGGTTGACCCGCTTCGGTTTGGACCCGTGGAACCATAGCCGGTTCGGTTCGGTTGACCCTGTTCGATCCTGTTCGGGTTCCCTTGGTCTCTCGGGTCAGTTGGCCTGACCCGGTTGTGCAAAATTGGACCGACCCAATACTCTATAGGGTTCAGCCGAATTAATTACTTGTTGGCTAAGTAGGGTTTTAAAATCCGCCAAAAACTTAACTTAGCCTCCAAGTAATAATAACTATAGATATAGTTTCTAATATTTCCACATATATATAGATTTCGGCGCAAAAATATATATATATATATATATATATATATACTGTCAAGATTCTATATTAATGATATAAATCAATCAACAATATATATATATTGTCAAGATTCTATATTTAGAGATATAAATATACCCACAATATATATATATATATATTCTCAATCTTTAGGTAACTAATATCTATCAATATTGACAATATTATCTGTTGGATCACGGTGGAACTCCGGTACGGACTTTGACGGCGATCCTAGCTCCTTCGCTCCACGCAATCCTGCAAGAGGGGATAGACCGGGCGGTGACCCAGAATCCCTCTCCGATGCTTAAATGAGTATCTCGTACGGACTGGCAAGCAGTAATCTCAAGTAATGTCTTTCAACCTAACTGATCTGAGGTGACCTCTTGCCCTTTTATAGGCGAAGAGATACCTCAGTTACCTGGTGAACCGTTGGGGGTGGTTAGCCTGTATCCCGCGTATCTCGGGTGTGATCCCGCCTATCTAGGCCATGATCTCGCTTATCTCGGCCACGCCCCGCGTATCTTGGCCACGTTCCGTGTATCTTAACCACGTTCCGCGTATCTCGGCCACGCCCCGCGTATCTCGGCCTTATCCTCTGTAACGAGTCCCGACTAACATCGGGGACTCCAGAGTTATCTCGTTGTGTCACCGCTCGGGGCCCCTCGTCATCGTGACAGGGCCTATTGTTCTCAGGGATTCATCATCGGGGCCTACTCAGAGGCATTACGTCGGGAGCGTTCAGCTCGCTTGTCAGGTCCGACTCTGTCGGGACCTCTTCATCCTCGAACTCCCTTCGTCGGGATTCTTTTCCTGGGCCATCTTGGCCTTCATTTAGGGCCCACCGGACCTATTTGCCGTTTCCTCATCGTTAAAGGGCCTAACGGCTATAGTCGGACCCATCATTTGCCCCCAAGACATGAGGGACTTTTAGTTCGTCGTGTCTTTCAACTCCCGACCTCCCGACATCGGAATCAGGGGGCTTTCCCTTGGCATAGTCACTCAATGCTAGTCTTCTCCTTTACGTTTCTTCAATGCTTTGTGGATAACTGCCAAATCCGAGGGGACTCCTCGATTCCCCAGTTCATTAAATGCAGCAGCTAGTGAAGCGACGTCTTCGGCACTCGTGCCTGATTTTTCGCGCTTGCTTTCTCTGTAAAGTGCTTTTCAGGCGGTTTCATCATTGCGTCCGTTGCCCTCCTGCACGGTCCATCTCAACGGTTCAGATTAAAACTCTTCAACTTCGACGACTCGGATCGAAATGTCCCTTCAACTGTCCTCTTCGCCTATAAAACCCTAACTGTGGGTGTTGGATCACTTTTACCGTCTTCGAATTTTCAGGAGCTCTCTACAACCTTTGTGAATTCAAGCTTTTGCGATTCCGAAGACCCTTAGTGTTTTTCCGGCCATCTTTCCGGCAACGCCCAGTTCACTCCTTCAACCTCCAACTCATCATGTCTGGTAAGGATTTTTTCTTCGCTGCTCGTTCATCTTTTCCTTGTTTTAAAGCTTTCCGAAAATCCCACTGTGCCTTCCTTGCCATTGCTACTTTTCAGACAGCGGATCCAGCTCCGAGGGGAGAAAGCCCTTCAACTTTGATTATGCTCTGAATGAAATCTCCAACATTGCTTATGATGCAGCTCTCCGAGAGGGGTGCATCACTTCTACTTGGGAACCTCGTTTCCCGTATCCCTGGCCTCGCCCCTCGGGTAACCTTGAGGTTACCCGTCCCCGAAAAGGGGAGGTATTTGTCTCTACGGGGCAAGTATCAGCGGGGATCAGATTCCCCTTTTGTGGTAATCTGGTCGAGATGTGCCAGCATTACAAAACTCATCCGACCACCTTCTCTCCGCACGCCATTCGCCTGTGGAATGCTTTCCAGGTCCTCTGCTTCCGACAGCGGTGGGTGTACAGCCTCAAGCTCTTCAGGACCTTCTATGGGATGAAGTGCAACGAGGCGGGGGTTTGCGCCTTCTACCCCCGAATGCCGAAGTGGAGCAAGGCACAACTTGGACGGTGTAACTGGACCAATGACACCTGGAAGGTGGTTAAGGGTCGGGGACTCCTGGTTGATACGGGGTCCGACAACAGTGGTTGGAAAAGGAGCTACTTCTTCATTCAACACTCTTCGATCCCATGGCCCCGATGGGAGGTGGAAGCAGACTCTCCGCCTGCCTTCCACACCTATACCGACGAAGATTTCCAAACTCTTCAACTCATCCAGCTATACCGATGGGGGGAGTCTTACACTCACATTGACGCCAATTCCCTCGTGGAGCGGGACCTGGTGAACGCCGGGATCCGACTCCTCGATATAATCTCTGGGGGGCAGCTTTTCGACGGCCCCTCCAATGTGGTTCCCTGGGTAAACTTCTAACTCTTTTTCGTTTACTGTTTGCAGCCAAGAGGGTATCTGTGCTGACCGATCTGTTCCTTAAGCAGGGGGAGACTGATGCCGTCCGCCCCTCGCGGAAGAGGAAGTCCGCCAAGAAGGCTGCTGCTCCGTCGGGGTCTCCTTCTGCGGAGCAACCTAAGCGGAAGCGCGTGGATCTGGACCAACTCTTCGACGTCCAGAATGCTGAAGAAGGTAAAAAGCTCCGACTCGCTATTAAATCGTATAGGAGGATGGTCCCGAAGGATTTGATTCCTTCAACCAGGGAGGCCCGTATTGCTGACGTCAGACGAATCCTTCGAGGCGAAACTCCTCGTGTCCTGAAGGCGGGCTACTACCACTACCACGGGAAGGATCAATATGTCTCCCGATGTATTGTTTGGTGTAAGAATCCTGATGAACTCCCTGATTACATTTCAGAAGCCTCTCGTCCTCTAGGTGCAGGTCGCTCAGGGGCTCCATCGGGTGCTGAAGCTTCCGCGGGTGCACCGTCTTCAACAGGGGCGCCTCCCTCAACTGGGGAGAAGACCCCGACCGGCGAACAGTTTCGTCGGGTGGAAAGCTTGGACTCCTCCGAGGAGACTGATGAGGGTGGCTCCCTTCGTCGTCGTCGGAGGACGGGGCAGTCCCCCTTGAAACCAACCTCTCAGGGGCTGCCCCCTTCGTCTTCTCCACAGCCGCGACAGCCGTCGCCCATCCACAACTTCACTCCTTCCCCCGCCCGAGTCGAGCCGGAGGCGTGCCCCTCCACGATTCGTGCTAGCCCTCCTCCTGTCCCTCTCGATGGGAGTTTCTATAGGGCTTTCGACCCCGCGCAAGCGGATGCTCCCTGGACTCCAATCCAAACATTGCAAGGGGTCCAGCTTCGACAAGGGGACCAGCATCAGGACCTGGCTCTGCATCTGCTGGGAGGCTCGATCCTGCCCACCATGCGGTACCCGATTTCCCTGAATCGGACTGCTATGCATCGGGATGTCAGAGAGATGTCCCTGCGTCGGATAGAGGTAAAACTTCGCTTCTCCCTTTTCATTGGTAAATCTGGTTGTTTGTCCATTAACACTTTTCTTTCTTCTATTGTAGGAGCTCGGGGACTTCAACCGTCTTTTCGGGTACCTCATCGCCTATGATGAGTCCCGGGAGCGGGACCGGGCGGCCATCGACAAGCTTAAGGAGGATCTTGCAGCCTCCAAGTCTTCGCGGGGGAAACTTGCCAAGGAGCAGGCCGTCCTTGTTCAAAAGGTTCAGGACCTCCAAAAGCAGGTCGGAGACTTCGAGGGGCTCCTGAGGAAGGAGCGACAGGAGCGGCAGGCTGCTGAGGACAAGCTGGTCCTCGAGAAGAAGGCTCTGGAGGAGCAAGTCGCGGGGGTTCCTGCGCAGCTGGTCGTGGCCGAGGCCAAAGGTCGGGAGGATTATCGGAAGTCTGAGGACTTCCAGGCTGATGCTATGAAGTTCTTCGGCGCGGAGGTGGAGAACACTCTCTTCAACGCGGTTGAGGAGCTCCACCTGGAGTATGGTGACGCCATCAACTTCGACAAGTCTCCTTCTCTCGCTCCCTTCGCGAAGAAGTACTTTGCTCTTTCTGAGGAGAGTGATGGGGGGAGTACCCCTGCAATTGTCGAAGATGCCGCCGAGCTTCCAAGTGCGGATGCCCCGATAGTCGATCCTCCCGCGGTCGACCCTGTGGAGACTTCTGCCGCCGACCTCGTGGACCTCGCTCCAACAGATGCCGCTGACAAGGACCAAGCCTAACTGCTTATCTGTATTTTCCTCGCTTTTGTAATCATTGGGCCTTTGAGCCCTTATCAAATTATCAGACTTTCTTAGTTCCGATCTCTTCAATGCACTTCTCCAAGTGGTTTTACTATATTTGCGTACGTCATTCCCAACGATTTACTAATTTGCACCACTTAAGGCGACTTATCATCATGCGCCACTCAAGGCGACTTAATATTGTGCACCACTTAAGGCGACTTTTCAATACTTAGAATAAATCTAAAACACATGCATCACTTAAGACGACCTAACCTCGCGCATCACTTAAGACGACTTAATATCGTGCATCACTTAAGACGACTTAATATCGTGCATCACTTAAGACGACTTAATATCGTGCACCACTTAAGGCGACTTTTCGATACTTAGAATAAATCTAAGAACCGAGCACCACTTAAGGCGACTTTACATCGTGCACCACTCAAGGCGACTTTTCTCGTGCACCACTCAAGGCGACTTTTCTCGTGCACCACTCAAGGCGACTTTAACACTTATCAAATTATCAGAATTTCTTAGTTCCGATCTTTTCAATGCACTTCTCCAAGTGGTTTTACTATATTTGCGTACGTCGTTCCCAACGATTTACTAATTTGCACCACTTAAGGCGACTTATCATCATGCGCCACTCAAGGCGACTTAATATCGTGCACCACTTAAGGCGACTTTTCAATACTTAGAATAAATCTAAAACACATGCATCACTTAAGACGACCTAACCTCGCGCATCACTTAAGACGACTTAATATCGTGCATCACTTAAGACGACTTAATATCGTGCATCACTTAAGACGACTTAATATCGTGCACCACTTAAGGCGACTTTTCGATACTTAGAATAAATCTAAGAACCGAGCACCACTTAAGGCGACTTTACATCGTGCACCACTCAAGGAGACTTTTCTCGTGCACCACTCAAGGCGACTTTTCTCGTGCACCACTCAAGGCGACTTTAACACTTAGCATAAATCTAAGAATGACTCTGATTGGAAGCAATCTCTTTATTTATTGATGGCATAAAATTTGCTTACATCGAATTAAACGATAAACAGCATACACCACTTAAGGCGATTTTACGTCGGGCACCACTTAAGGCGACTTTATCGGGCACCACTTAAGGCGACTTTCATCGGGCACCACTTAAGGCGACTTTCATCAAGCATGGTGTTTCTTCAAGTGTTCGCCACTAAAAGAATGCTTTAACGTTCTGCCATCGAGGTCTTCCAACTTGTATGCATTTGGAGCTGGCATCCCCACGACCTTATAAGGTCCTTCCCATTTTGGTGACATCTTGTTGATTCGATCCAAAAGGGTAAACTCGTTGCGACGCCAAACCAGCTCCCCGACGAAGAACTGTCGGGACTTTACTCGCCGATTGTAGTACCTGGCCGTCGCCAAACGCATTCGGGCTTGGACTTCATCGGCTTCCCGCCTCTTCTCTTCGAGCAAGTCCAAATCCAGACGTCTCATCTTATCATTCGTCAGAGGTTCGTAATATCTCATCCGATGGGACGCCACAGCTACCTCCACGGGAGCGACAGCCTCCGTGCCATAAACGAGGCCAAACGGAGTCTCTCCCGTTGATCGTTTGGGTGTCGTTCTAACAGCCCAAAGCACGTTTTCCAGTTCGTTCAGCCATTTGCCCTTCAAGGAATAGACCCTCTTCTTCAGGCCATCCATCACGATTTGTTGGCTGATTCCACCTAACCGTTCGTCTGAGCATGGCGTACGGAAGCTGTCTGATGCTCGATGTTCAACTCCTCCAGATACTCCCTCACCTGAGAGCCGTTAAATGGTGGGCCATTGTCGCTGATCACCACCTTAGGAATCCCGTAGCTGGACACAATATGGGTCTGGAGGAACTTGACGATCTGTTTCCCCGTTGTTCTGGCCAACGCCTTTGCCTCTATCAATTTCGAAAAATAATCGATAGCTACAAGTAAATACTTACATTGACCTTGTGCTTGTGGAAGAGGTCCCACCAAGTCGATGCCCCATTGCGCGAAGGGCCAAGCGCTCTTGATGGATGTTAGATTAGCGGCCGGAGCCACGATACTCGGGGCGTACCTCTGGCACGCGTCACAGGATCGGACCAACGCCGTCGCTTCCTTGCTCATCGTAGGCCAATAATAGCCCAAGTTCAGCACTTTCCTCATAATGGATCGGGCTCCTTCATGACAAGCCGCGACCCCTTCATGTACTTCCTTCAGGATTCGATTCGTATCGGGTTCTGCCACACACTTCAAGTACGGAGTCGAGAACCAGCCCTTCTTGTACAGCTGATCGTCTAGCATCACGTAATTAGCCGCAATCCGACGTATCCTGTCAGCTACTACCTTATCATCGGGGACTGCCCCCGTAGTCAGGTATGCGACTATCGGGGTCATCCAAGTAGGCTCTTCCTCCGGTTTTGCCTCAATGGTACACACCTGTGTCGGGTCGATGGTCGATAAGATCACCTTCTCCAAGAAGTGCACCTTCCGATTTTCTTCCAGGGGTGCCCCCAGGGCAAATTTGCTCAGGGCGTCTGCCTCGACGTTCTCCTCCCTCGGGATTGCCTCGATATCGAAGCTTTTAAAGCTCTCCTTCAGGGCTTGTACCTCGCGCAGGTACTTCTTCATTATCAGACTCCTCGCTTCGTATCGCCCTTGAAACTGGTTCACGATTAAAGTTGCGTCACACTTCACTCTCAAGTGATCGACTCCAGTGCCTTTAGCAATTTTTAGGCCCGTGATAAGAGCTTCATACTCCGCTTCGTTGTTTGTGGCCTTGAATGTTAAACCCAAGGCATATCGGAGCGGTTCACCTTCACCCGGTGGTATCAACAAAAAGCCTGCTCCTGATCCGTCTGAACTCGAGGAGCCATCCGTGTACATTTCCCATGTATTTTCCTCGTTTGGCTGTTCTGATTGCTCTGCCCTCTCTGGTTGTTCTTCTGTCGGGACCTCCATGGTTTCCCCCTCTACAGGGCCCGCTTCTTCTAGATCGGGGGCTGTAGATTCTGCTATGAAATCTGCCAATGCCTGGCCCTTGATGGCCGTTCTTGGAGCAAAGTGTATGCGAAACTCACTAAGCTCTACTGCCCATTTCACTAATCTTCCCGACGCATCCGGTCGGTTCAAAAAATGCTTCAAAGGCTGGTTCGTCAGCACTGTGATCTCGTGTGCGTGGAAATAAGGCCTTAGCTTCCGAGCAGTAATAATCAACGCAAAGAGGTACTTCTCAACGGCAGGATAATTCAATTCAGACTTGGCAAACGCCTTGCTTACATAATAGACGGGGACTTGATTACCCTCGACAATCTTCACTAACACAGAGCTAATGGCAAATTCAGAAACAGCCAAATAAAGATAGAGCGGCTCGCCTGGAACCGGTTTCGCCAACGGCGGGAGGGTGCGAAGGTGCTGCTTGAGTGCTTGGAACGCTTTTTCACACTTTTCGGTCTACTCAAACTTCTTGTTGGCCCTCAGGACTTCAAAAAATGGCATTGATCGGTCGCTAGCTTTGGACAGGAAACGATTCATTGCAGCTAGTCGGCCATTCAGCACTTGCACCTCCCGATGGTTTATCGGAGACTGTATCTCCTCAATCGCCCTAGCTTCTCGGGATTCACCTCAATTCCTCTCTGGCTCACCATAAAGCCCAAAAATTTCCCTTAGTGGACTCCGAAGGCGCATTTCGTCGGGTTTAAACGAACTTGATGAAGCCTCATCCGCTCAAACGCCATGGCTAGGTTGTGTACATGATCCTCAGCTTGTCGGGACTTCACCAGCATGTCATCCACGTAAGCTTCCATGGTCTCTCCCAGCATATCTCCAAATAACTTATTCACCATGCGCTGATAGGTTGCCCCGGCATTGATTAACCCGAAAGGCATGACATCGTAGCGATAGATGTCACTGTCTGCATAAAACGCTGTGTGAGGAGCGTCCTTCTTGGCCATCTTGATCTGGTTGTAGCCTGAATACGCATCCATGAAGCTCAACAGCTCATGTCCCGATGTGGCATCCACCAACTGGTCGATTCTCGGGAGTGGGTAACAGTCCTTTGGGCAAGCTTTATTCAGGTCACGGAAATCCACACACATCCGCCATTTCCCATTAGTCTTCCTCACCAGTACTCGATTAGCGACCCAAGTCTGGAATCGGAGTTCTTTAATAAACCCAGCATCGAGCAACCTGCCCACCTCCTGTTGGATCGCGATCTTCTTGTCCGTGCCCATCGGACGCCTTTTCTGCGTGATAGGCTTGATCGCGGGATCTATCTTCAGCTCGTGTACGATCACATCGGGGCTGATTCCTGGCATATTGCTCGGGGACCAGGCAAACAGCTCCTTGAACTCCCTCAACAACTCAATCAATTTTTGGGCTGTCTCCTCAGTCAGAGCAGACCCGATTTTCACCTTCCTCTGGGGTCCGTCAATCTCAACTTCTTTTAGATCTTCTATGGGGGCGGGACGTCCAAATTCCTCTCTAGGATCTGTATCTGTCTGGAGGACAGTCATGGCCTCTCGTCTCCTCCTCCGGGTGGCGTTAACATAGCATTTTCGGGAAGCTACCTGGTCACCCTTGACTTCTCCGACTCCGTGGTCGGTCGGGAACTTCATCTTCTGGTGCACTGTCGAGGCAACCGCCATCAGGGGGTTGATGGTGGTTCTCCCGATGATCGCGTTGTAAGTCCCCGCGGAATCAACCACCACGAACTCCACGTTCCTCCTTTCTGATTTCCACCCACTACCAAACTCCACTGGTAAGGTGATTACTCCTAGCGGATAGGAGGTTGAACCAGAGAACCCGACCATCGGGAAGTTTGCCTCCTTCAGATCTTTCTTCGTTTTTCCCATAGACTCCAGCGCATCCATAAATAGAATATCGGAGGAGCTTCCTCCGTCAATCAAAATTCGCTTCATCTCGTACCCGTCTACGTCCAAGGTTACAACCAAGGCGCCATCGTGCGGAGTCTCCACGCCTATGAGATCCTCCGACGAAAAAGAGATCACCATTTCTTTCTTCAGGGTCCAAGATCGGGACCTCTTACCCAGCACCACCGCCGTAGGAATTCTAGAGGCATAAACCTCTCGGGAGGATGAAGTATCACCTCCAGCAGCAAACCCTCCGTGAATCACATTGATAGTGCCCCGTCTCTCCTTACGAGCACCGGATGACTCTGGGTCGGTTCTCTTCTTCTTTGGGGACCAATCGCGGGATCGGGAACGGGACCGCGATCGGGAACGGGACCGCGATCGGGACCGAGAGCGGGATCGGCACCGCTTATCCCCAACGAACTCCTTGAGTTTCCCCTTCTGGATCAGTTTCTCGATCTCCTTCTTCAGCTCCCGACAATGGTTGGTGTCGTGACCATTTGCGCGGTGAAATCGGCAGTAGCGATCCGTGCGGGATCCTAAGAATTCTCCATCCTTCTTTGGGGGGTACCTGGAGATACCTTGTCGTTCCATGACCGTTAGTACCTCCGCCATGGAGCAGTTGAGAGGAATGTCGAGATCCTCCCGCTTGTCCTTCCTTAAAGAACGCCTATCATCCCTCCGACCAGAGCGTCCTCGATCCCGACTGCCCTCGGGTTTACCCTTCGACTTTCGATCGTCGGAAGGTTTAACCGACTGCTTCCCTTTATTCGACTTCGGGGGCTCCAGCTCTCCAGCGGCTATCTTTGACTCCTGGACATCGATTTGCCGTTTCACCCTCTTCTGTAGTGCCTCCATATTCCACACGGCTTTCTCAGCCACGCTGTGCATTAGGTCGAAACCATAGGGGGCCGTTAGGTTCCGAATGAATGTACGGATGGTTTCACCCTCCGAGATCTCCTCATCAATCTCCGCCACACTGGCGGTGTACCGCTGGTAATAGTGTGCCAGCGATTCGTCGGGCCTCTGTACCACCTGGGTCAGGGACCTCACACTCTTCAGCAAACTTCTACGACCCTGGTACTGCTGAATGAACCGATCGTGCATATCTGCCCAGCAAGTGATGCAGCCTGGGGGTAGACTAAAGAACCAGGTCAGGGCTCTTTCCCCAAGTGTGTTCGGGAACAGCGTACACACTATATCTTCATTCGGGGCTCTTCCCAGACACGCCATGAGGTGCTTCTGGACATGACGAACCGGATCTCCTTCGCCATCGTATTCTTTTATCGTGGGGATACCCAGCCCTGGCGGGGCTAGGGTGTCTATGAGTCGAGGAACGAAGGGATGAGTAGATCGATCCCTCAGCTCCGATACCAACGGCTTCTGCTCTCCCATGCAGATGTTCACGATCTTTACCACCTGATCGGGGGTGATGGGACCATTCAGAGGAATGGTCATGTGTTGTACTGGTCCTGTTCCATCAACCACGAATCTCTCTGGCTGAACGGACACCCTACTCCTGTCTTGGCCTTTGGGTGGAGCCTCCTGTACATTACGAACCTCTGCTGGTAGGGGTGCTTCTTCTAACGGGGGCATCTCCTCCTGCCTCCTCGCAGCCTCTCTCCGATCTAAGAGAGCCTCCACGGCTGCCAAAAACATGGGCATGGCTTCTGCCACGGCTCTTGTCAGGTCCGTGGCTGGGGGAGCCTCCTGCTCTCTATTGCCCTGGTGCTGAGCGGCAATCTCTTCGGGACCTTCATTATGCCCCCCTGTCTGGGAGAGCTCAGCAGCGGGATGGTTCTGGTTTTCCTCCTGTTCTGGTAGCGAATTCAGAGTTGTTGCAGCGGGGTGACGGGAACCACCAGATTGTCCCTGTCTTCTTTGCTTGCCAGCCGCCATTGAACGAGTAGAAGGCATATCAGCTTTTTGTTTGCTTCCCACAGACGGTGCCAATGTTGGATCACGGTGGAACTCCGGTACGGACTTTGATGGCGATCCTAGCTCCTTCGCTCCACGCAATCCTGCAAGAGGGGATAGACCGGGCGGTGACCCAGAATCCCTCTCCGATGCTTAAATGAGTATCTCGTACGGACTGGCAAGCAGTAATCTCAAGTAATGTCTTTCAACCTAACTGATCTGAGGTGACCTCTTGCCCTTTTATAGGCGAAGAGATACCTCAGTTACCTGGTGAACCGTTGGGGGTGGTTAGCCTGTATCCCGCGTATCTCGGGTGTGATCCCGCCTATCTAGGCCATGATCTCGCTTATCTCGGCCACGCCCCGCGTATCTTGGCCACGTTCCGTGTATCTTAACCACGTTCCGCGTATCTCGGCCACGCCCCGCGTATCTCGGCCTTATCCTCTGATAACGAGTCCCGACTAACATCGGGGACTCCAGAGTTATCTCGTTGTGTCACCGCTCGGGGCCCCTCGTCATCGTGACAGGGCCTATTGTTCTCAGGGATTCATCATCGGGGCCTACTCAGAGGCATTACGTCGGGAGCGTTCAGCTCGCTTGTCAGGTCCGACTCTGTCGGGACCTCTTCATCCTCGGACTCCCTTCGTCGGGATTCTTTGCCTGGGCCATCTTGGCCTTCATTTAGGGCCCACCGGACCTATTTGCCGTTTCCTCATCGTTAAAGGGCCTAACGGCTATAGTCGGACCCATCATTATCTATATTCCTAATATTGTGCTAAATATATTGATAGTTTATATCCACAATTATCTTGTGAATCTAGCCCTAATTTTGACCTAATCTCCTAGGTGTAAAATTCGGCTGAAACATTAAGAAAAATCAAAAAAATTTGGACACCATTAGGTTGCTTGAGGACTAAGAAATTAAAAAAATTTCACTTTGAACACCTAAGGGTGGTTCGGCCGAAACACAAGATTAGGGCTAGGGGTCAAATTTCAAGATCAAATCTTGTCAAGATCAAGAATCCAAAGTTTTACTTTGATAAAAGTCACATTTTTCTTGAATATCATGAACATCAAATTTTATTATGAACATCATGAAAATTCCGACCAACTCGATGTAAAAATAAAAAATTTTAAAACCCAAAATTTAAAATTTCGGCCGCACCATTCATCCAAGAATAGAAATTTTATCAAAATCATGAACTCCCTAACACAGGTTCTGATACCACTATAGGATTATAGGGGATAAATACTATGAAAACGAAACAAGATAAGTGCAAGGTAACTAATTACGCAGTTGAATATGGTGCACATACCTACAAATCTTTCCGTAGTCCCAGGATCACTTAGGGGAGTTCTCGATCCGCCGGACGGTTCCTGTAGAGGTTCTGGTTAAGGAAGCCCTATGCTTATTGGTCTCCACAGAAAAGCCTTTATCGATTATTTAGTAGGGATGGATCATTGGAGTAAATTTATTGATCACAATTTGGCACCTCCTAGGGTAGGCAGTGGTTCGGCCGAAACTAGTGTATAGTGTCAGACCTAAAATTTGACCTGCGGCGATTTACGTTTTGAAAAGAGTCGCCACTAGTTAATTATTAGGCTAATTATAATCCTAAATTACCTAAGAGAATAAGAATTAAACACCTAGGCATAAAATCGGTCTACGATCAGAAATTTGAGTTCGGGGTTTTATTACGAATTAAAAATATAATTTTTAACTACGCCCTTTTGGTGCTCTATTTTCATAATTTGCCAACTTTACTATTAATCAATTACAAATTAATTATGCACATGATCGACACTAAAACCCAAATATAATGTTAAAGATCATCATACATAATTAAATGACGCAAACTAACATGACGAATGCACAATTAACTATTTATTGTTTAACTAATCTAAACTAATCAAACTATGATGAAATATACATAATTAACAATTTTAACGTTTAATTAATCTAAATTAGTCAACATTCGGATTATTTACGTCAAATTAAATCTAATAGCATAACATGAAATAAACAATGTTGTAATATGTGATTAGCATTATTTACAACTAAATTAAAATCAACATAATTATCTTAATATATTAATAATAAATAAATAAACAGATAAAATTAATAAATCAGTAAAAAATAAATAAAATTATAAAAAAAATATATATAAAAGAAAACAGGGATGGGTTTACCTGTAGATGAGAGTTGCAGGAGCTGGTGGTCGGGACAGCACGGGACGACACGGGAAGGTAGCTCGTGGGATGGCACATGATATAGACAGCACGAGACGGCGCGACGCTTCGGGGTGGCACGGTTCAAGAAGGCACGGTGGCGCGGCAGAACTACGGCCTGGAAGCAGATGCAGGCGACGGCGAGACGGCCTTCCAGAGGTGTGGGGGGCGCACGGGACAACACATCGACGTGGTCTGGGGAGGTGCGGCGGTCATTGGCGTCGGGCTGCAGGGAGGTGGTCCGGCGAAGAGTTGGCTGAGAGGGGGCCGACGTTGGTACGGGAGGGAGAGAGCTAGGAGAGAGGAAGATCGGAAAAAAAAAGTTTTTTTTGTAAAGAACAAAACGATAAAATCGCACGGATTCCGAGATAACTAGTTATTATTATTGAGTTGGTGTTTTTCTTGTGTCCTTCTTTACATGTAAATCACCCCTGTTTATACTAATCTAGGCCTAGTCTAATCTAAGCAACAAATATTACTGATTTATTTTTCTAATAAATGCTAAATATTTAGATTTTAATACTAAACATTCAACAAATATTTTCTGCAATAAATACAAATAACTATCATAATATTGCACTGAGCCTTCTTGGAAACTTCCTGACTTTCCATACTTGGATACTTCCTCATTTAGGCGCGCTACACGTCACGTGTGTCGCGCGTGGTCCAAAATTAGGTGTTTACAGTTTGCTCCTCTTTGGGCGGATTCCCATAGAACATGTTCGAGGGGATTCGTCCAAATACAAGGAAACACAGAATTTTGGATGAGAAGTCTGTCTTTCTTTTGAGTCTTCGAGTCTTCAAGGGATCTCCTGGCTTATTTCGGACAGCACTAAAGAAAACCTCAATTGGTAATGCGGTAAATAAGAACCTCCATGGTAAAGCCTCCATGGCGGTGCGGAAAAGTAAAGCCTCGGTCGGCGGTGCCCCTGTTGACGGTGCTTCCATTGGCAGTGCGTAAAAGTAAAGCCTCCAGTGGCATGCAGTAACGAAAAGCCTCCAGTGGCGTGCAGAAAGAAAAGCCTCCAGTGGCATGTAGTAAAGTAAAACCTCCATCGACAATGCCTCCAGTGGCGAGCGATAAGGAAAAGTCTCCAGTGGCGTGATTTGCGAAGGCTGAATACTAAGGCTTCGTTCGTCGGGGGTGACTCTCAGAAAGCTGGAAAAATTCAGATCCTGATTGTCGGTGTGTGACTTGTAGGAACAGACTATAACAGTCCTACTCATCATTGAATGGTGACTCGCGAGAGCAGACTGTATGCGTCCCGCTTGCCGTGAAGTTGACTCGTAGGAACAGACTATAAAAGTCCTAATCATCCTTGAATGGTGACTCGCGAGAGTAGACTGTAACCGTCCACATTTGACATGAAGTTGACTCGAAGGAACTGACTGTAACAGTCCTACTCATCCTTGATTGGTGACTCGCGAGAGCAGACTGTAACCGTCCCGCTTGCCGTGAAGTTGACTCGTAGGAACAGACTGTAACAGTCCTACTCATCCTTGAATAGTGACTTGCGAGAGCAGACTGTAACCGTCCCGCTTGCCGTGAAGTTGACTTGGAAGACGCTGTGTCGTAGACAATACCCGTGCGCATAAATATTTGTCCCCAATTTTTGCCTAAATTGCGCATGGTGCGAGAACTTAGCGGGATCTTTTTTTTTCTAATCTCTAATATTCTCTCGTTTTTCCACAATCGATTTTGATAGATTTTCAACTATGCCCCCTCGGTTTTTTTATTCTCTCTCCTTTTGCCATGATTGCAATTTCTGAATATACAACCATGCCCCTCATTTCCTGATTTTGCCTAGGCCGTCCTTTCGGGTTTTCAACCTAGCGGAATCACTCTTTTTTGTGGTAGCCGATTAAACGGTGGTTGTGACCCGTACTTTATTTCTGCCTCGATGCGGGAGTATTCATAGCCGTTTGGAGGGTGGCTGTGACCCTTTTCTCACAGTATTCCATGTTGCGGGAGCTCTTTTGATTGTAGCCATTTGGAGGGTGGTTGTGGCCATTTATTCCTTGTATCTGATCCGGGAAACACTCTTTGTATGTAACATTTTTTAGGGTGGTTGTGGCCATTTCACTTAATACCTGCCATTGATGTTCCGGGAGCGCTCTTTTTATTGTAGCCGATTAGTGGGACGACAGTGACCCTTTCTATTATCTTCCCGCCCTCACCGGGTTCGCAGGATCACTCTTTTTGTGTAGCCATTTTAAGGGTGGTTGTGGCCCTTTTTTACTCTCCCGCCCTCACAGAGTTCGCGGGATCACTCTTTATCTGTAGCCATTTGAAGGGTGGCTGTGGCCCTTTCTGTGTAGTCGTTTTAAGGACGATTGGCACCCTTTTATTTCTTCACTACTCTCACAAAATTTGCATGAACACTCTTTTTATTTTTCTCGGTAGCCAATTAAAGGGCGACTGTGACCGTGAAGAAAATATATATATTCTCTTATTATTTTTTACTTTTTTAAAGAATATTTACAAAAAAATAATCAACAACAATTATTTACATGCCCCTAGAGGCAGATTGGAAATTTCTAATTCAAAGGATCTTCTAGAGAGGGGCTCAGTTGATTGAGTCAAAATACGTTGGTCGTGTCGACGCCTTGGATGGACCCTACGACCAATTGATGACATAGACAATGATTTCTTCTCTCGGCTTCTCCAGTGCCCCGGCTATTGCTCAATTTCGGCTGGGGATGCCCCATGGTTAGCACCTATCAGGTTAGACTCGTCGCAAATGGTCGGGCACGAGATATGATTTTCATGAGCTTTGATTTGGATGATTATTCGAGCTGCACAATGAGTAAGGAAAAACTCAAATTTCAGGGATAAAATTGATCACAACTTCTCTTACTTGGGTGTTGGATATTTCTGATGCAATCGCAATGCGACTGGACCTGCTGCATGTCCTGATTCTCCTGCTCCACTACTTGTATACGTACACCTGCTGAAAAGTACATGCCTCTAGTGGCGGATTGAAAATCTCAAAATTTCAGAACTTTTTCTGAAAAGGAATCGGATGATCGAGTCAAGCTACATTGATTGGCACACTGAATCTTCACGGGATTCTTGATTATCTCTTGACATTTTTCCATTTCCAGACATGCCCGATCTCAATGGGAGATGCCCCATGGTTACCGCTGAATGGTTTAAACCTGGCCATATAACGGTTGTATACCTCGGATTGGAAAGCGTATGAATTTCACACATGGTAGGTGAAATTTTTTATGGAGACTCTTCGAAGCGCTCACGTTTCACACGGTTGCGGCCTTGGCTGAAGTGGTCATCTGTCCTGCAAAAAGAGTAGGGGCACTCAAATCTCAAGGAAAAGATTAAGTACAATTTATCATACCTGAGAGTTGGATATCCCGAATGCGTAATCTGTTCTCCGTGCAACTCGATAGCCGCATGTTCTTTTTTGTTGCCCCATTTGGCCGGCAGAACTTATATGTACAAGATACCTAACTGTAAACACTTAATTTTGGTCCACGCGTAGCACATTGAAAATATCATATGTGACGCGCTAAAAAATGAAGTATTTAAATATGGAAGGTCGCAAAGTTTCTAAAGATAGGTCTGGCTTAAAATATGATAGTCTATATGCATTATTTATTGTAAAATATTCAAAAATTTATTATGTGTATTTATGGTAAAAATACATAAATATATATGTATATTTTCGGAATATTAAATGCATATATTTTTCAGATTTTATTTTCCTAGTTTTGGGGTCTTAGTTTAGTTATAAACAGGTTCCTTTTATATGCAAAAAAAAATACACAACAGCATTAATATTTCATCAGATTTCGGAACCCGTGTAGATTTGTCTTCTAATGAAAAAGTTTTTATTTTTATTTTTTCATTGTCGGTGGCTATACGCCCACCCAGCCTACCGTTCGCCACCAACAGCCTCATCCTCGCCTGCGTCCAGCCCGCCGTAAAATGAGACCAAGGCTCGTAATTCTTACCCTCATAAAGTATTATCACATAATGTGAAATTGCTTAAATCTAACAAAATCATTTTTTCGTCTATGTATTAAGCTTCTCTAAAACAGGAGGCATGGAAATCAAAACACGTCTCGAGCACTCGATAAAGGCCAGGATCGTCATTAAGCCTTCCTAAAAGAAGGGGGATGGAAATCACGACGCGTCTTGAGCACTCGATAGAGGCCGGGATCGTCACAAAGGTACACCTCTCTACCCGCTTGGGCGATATTCCGCAGAAAATAGAGTCAAGAAAAGGTTAAACCATTCCTTGACTCGGGGGAAAGTGTTGGATATACACCCAAACTATCACTAATTGGACCCCGATAAATGGTCCATAACCGAATATAATTCGAAACTTAGAACACGGACACCCGAGGCCCATCACGTAGGACCGGAAAACACCCCGAGTGGCGAAATCCACTCGGGAAGACCCCGAGTGAAAAGACCACCCGAGGGGGCAACCCAAGCAAGGGGCCCTTGCTTGGGTTACCCGAGTAAGACCTTGGGGGTACCCCTCCGGGTACCCACATCCGTCCGGACGAGCCCCCTCTTCTGGACCCCCACCCCCGGACGATATTTCGCCAGGGACTTGCCTTTAGAGGCCACATACCGACACTTAGCTATGATAAACTTACCTACGGTTGAACCGGGGTCAAATGCACCTTAATTACGGTCAATTAAGGCCAACTCATATTACGGAACTGCCAAAACCGGACCAGAGAACCACTAGAACCGGGGTAGTCCAATAGAAACTCTATAAATAGAAAGTTCATCCCCTCATTTGAAGGTAATCACTCTCTCTCTAAGCTCACCATCTCTCTAGAAGCTTTCACTGACTTAAGCTTTGGATTGGGCTTACCGGGACCCCTCGGTGCCCTTTGCAGGTAAGCGGGGAAAGGAGAAGAAAACCCGGGAAGAAGAAGACCATCAAGAGGAAGATCGAGAAGGAGAAGCCCACAGAGAAGACTCGTGTGCAAACACTAACCTAATGGGCCTGCCCATTTGGATGTGCTTTTAAGTACAAATATGTATTGAAGTTCTGTCCCAGTAGTTTTCAGCTTAATCCAACCTTTCATAGATTAGATCCAATTAAAGTTGGGTTTTATGTCAACCAATCAAATGCATGGATGTGCTCTCTCCCATCATTGATTCTATAACTCTCCAAGTGGTTTCTCATAGTGCGTCGTCCGACAAGCTGGGTGGACGACTATCTAACCATTCATCTCGAATGGTTAGAAGATATGGAGATATATATTGACAATAATTGTGTACAACGTTTCAAATTGAAATGTCAACTGCATCAATACTACGATATACACAATTTACCAGCTTATACTACCTAAACTCTTCAAAGTCCACCGTTCCATTGATAAATCAAATTGCCACATCCACCTTTATCTTTTCGGACTAGTTCAGGCCTTAACTAGGTCTAGTCAAAGCAAAAAATTTCTCTGTGGGATACTTGGGTAACCTTTGGCCCCGACGTGCTGTAGTCCTTCGTGGATGTTCCATGTTCTGGGGTGCACTGGTATACTGATCTTAGGCTATGCATACCATCGAATAATACTTATCTGCTACCTTTCCTACCAGTCTACCAGTAGTTTAGCCTGATTAATTATTGGTACAAGTGCGACTTTGTCTTGAAGGACGTCCTTTCTCTTTTTCATATCATCCGCTTTACTGTCTTTAACTATCTGTTACTGGGTTTTGAAGTTGGCACGCGTTTGCAGGGCAGGCATGCTACTTTCTGATGTGATCAAGATGATTCATTTGGAGTCACAAACGATCTATTCTAGTTACGTCACCTTTCTACCGTCTCTACCTTTTATAATCATCCGGTTTTTTCATTCCTAGCTATTATGCAGTTTTTTTCTTTTGCTTTGTTGTACTTTCTGTCTACAGGTTTTACTCTTAAGAATCAGTCAAATATATGTTGAGAATTTGCTTAAACCAATTTTATCTCAACTTACATGTATATATATTGACTAAACATTTTATATGACTTTTCCGTATGTCGTTTCTGTTTTTTTAATATATAATAATATGAACATCATTTAAAAAAAATTGCAGAAAATATCGAACTGCCTATTGCACAGGTAAAATATATACATATATAGTAAAAAAAAAAGTAAAGTGACGTGGTCTAGAAAATGAAGCCATACATAGTAGCCAACTAAACAATAGATTCCACCAAATCTACTTTCTGACGTGGTTTTCTATACGAATCTATCTCTCTCCTCTCTACCCTATCATATGTCATGTCACAACTCACAACTCACAACTCACCAAGATGCTGACTTGCCGAGATAATAAGTTAGGTCCCGTGCTGGAACGGGCCAGAAAGTTGTGCATCTCAGCACTTTAATCCTACAACACCGGTCTCAGTATTTTAATCCTACGGCTCTTGACTGAATATATAGCCATGTCGTTTTAATTCTTATATATATTATTTATTATTATGAGTTTGGCTAAATTAGACTTGAGTTTAAATAAACTCGAATTTGTAATCGTTTGATAGAATACCTCGAAATTGGCGCGTCTTATTATCTTTCATCTTTTCTCTCAATAAATAATAATATCACCATCAGCGGACCCACATTCTCTCTCCTCCTGTCATGTGTATTAGAGCACTTCCAATGGTTAGTTCCTAGTTCCTCCACCTCACCCGCCACGTCACTGCCAACTCATCAAAGTAGTAACTGTTACAGTAAATGATACAGTAAAATAGGAACTCTCTCCAGTGATGGAGACCTAGTTCCACTTCCATATTGGGACCCACATAATTCTACACTCACAATATAACTTTTTGTACAAAAAACTATATAGATAAATTAAATATTTATAAATACAAAATTATTTTGGTATTTAAATAATTATATAAAAAGTTACGAACATAATATATAAATAATATGTTAAAATTTTCAATTAAAAAATGAGCATATATGTATATTTTAGACAATATATAGTTGGCCCATGCATATTAAAATCCAATAGATGTTCGACCAAACTTTTTTAAGCGTTATATATAAATTAAATATTCATATTTTTTAAAAATACGGACATGAACAAACCAATGAATGAGATTCAAGTGTTAGACTGAATTAATTAAAATAACTTGGAAAAAATATGTACAAAATCATAAAAATGTAATTGATTGTTTAACGAAATTTTACATTTTTTATGAATTCTTCAAAGTTTCAATTTTAGATCAAATATTTGGGTTCCAACATTGACTGATGAGTGTTGTTAATAATCTCAAAATTCGAAAGTCGACGTTGTTAGGTTAGTTCAATTATTTACGTACTATACATTTAAAAGTAATTACGATTCTTTTGGTATTTAAAAATTTTATAAGAACAAATATAATATATAAATTGATGGGTTTCGCTATGGCTGTTAGGCCCTTTAACGGTGAGTAAACGGTGAATAGGCCCACTGGGCCCTAAAAAGGGTCAAGAAGCCCAATGCGAGGGTCCCGATGAGAGGAGTCCCGATGATGAAAGGTCCCGATAGGCGAGTCAGGAGCTCCCGATGAGATGCCTTTAAGTAGGCCCCGATGATGAATCCCTGAGAATGTAGGCCCTGTCACGATGACGAGGGGTCCCGAGCGGTGACACAATGAGATAACTCTGGAGTCCCCGATATTAGTCGGGACTTGCTATCAGAGGTTGAGGCCGAGATACGCGGAGCGTGGCCGAGATAGGCGAGATCATGGCCAAGATAGGCGGGATCGTGGCCGAGATACGCGGAGCGTGGCCGAGATAGGCGAGATCATGGCCGAGATAGGCGGGATTGTGGCCGAGATACGCGGAACGTGGGCTAACCGCCCCAGCGGTTCACCAGGTAACTGAGGTAGCTCTTCGCCTATAAAAGGGCAGCAGTTACCTCAGATCACATACGTTTTTGAATACTGAGACTTGCTTGCCAGTTTATCGAGATACTCATTTAAGCATCGGAGAGGGATTCTGGGTCACCGCCCGGTCTATCCCCTATTGCAGGATTACGTGGAGCGAAGGAGTTCGGATCGCCGTCAAGACCGTGCCGGAGTTCCAACCGTGATCCAACATTGGCGCCGTCTGTGGGAAGCGTAACAAAAAGCTGAAAATGACTTTTACTCGTTCAATGGCGGCTGGCAAGCAAAGAAGACAAGGACAATCTGGTGGTTCCCGTCATCCTGCCGGGACGACTCTGAATTCGCCACCGGAGCGTGCTGAGGACCAAAATCTCCCTGCTGAAGTTTCCCGAACAGGGGGGCACAATGAAGTTCCTGAGGATACGGCTAGACACCAAGAGAATAGAGAGGAGGACGCTCCCGGTGCTCCTCCAAACGCGGACCTGGCAAAGGCTGTGGCAGATGTCATGCCGATGTTCTTAGAGGCCATGGAGGCTCTCCTAGAGCGGAGAGAGGCTGCCAAGAGACAGGAGGAGGTGCCTCCGCCAAGGGAGGTTCAGAATGTCCAGGAGGCCCAACCCAGAAACCAGGACAAGGGCAAGGAGCCCGCTCAGTTGGAGCGATTTGTGATCGATGGGCCAGGACCGGTGCAGCAAAGGACCATTCCCCTTAATGGTCCCATCACCCCCGACCAGGTGGTGAAGATCGTGAACATCTACATGGGGGACCAGAAGCCGATGATGTCGGAACTGAGGGATCGATCCTCTTATCCCTTTGTTCCCCGACTGATAGACACCCTCGCCCCGCCAGGGCTGGGGATCCCCACGATTAAGGAGTATGATGGTGAAGGAGATCCAGTTCGCCATGTCAAGAAGCATCTCATGGCCTATTTGGGCAGGGCCCCGAATGACGATATCGTATGTGTGCTGTTCCCAGGTACGCTCGGGGAGAGGGCCCTGACGTGGTTCTTCAGTTTTCCCCCAGGATGCATCTCCAGCTGGGCCGACATGCACGACCGCTTTATTCAGCAGTATCAAGGCCGTCGGCGCCTCTTGAAGAGCGTGAGGTCCCTCGCCCAGGTGGTGCAGAGGCCCGACGAATCGCTGGCGCATTATTACCAGCGGTACACTGCCAGTGTGGCCGAAATTGATGAAGTGATATCGGAGGGAGAGACCATTCGCACCTTCCTTCGGAACCTGACAGCCCCCTATGGTTCCGACCTGATGCACAGCGTGGCTGAGAAGGCTGTGTGGAATATGGAGGCACTACAGAAGAGGGTGAAGCAGCAAATCGACGTGCAGGAGTCGAAGATAGCTTCTGGAGAGCTGGATCCTCCAAAGTCGAATAGGGGGATGCAGTCGCTCAAGCCATTGGACGACCATAAGCGGAAGGATAAGTCCGAGGGTAGTCGGAGTCGAGGTCGTTCTGATCGAAGGGAGGACAGACGACCCCCGAGGAAGGACAAGCGGGAGGATTATAACATCCCTCTGAATAGCTCCATGACGGAGGTGTTAGCGGTCATGGATCGACAGGGTATCTCCCGGTACCCCCCGAAGAAGGAAGGAGAATTCTTGGGATCCCGCACCGATCGTTGTTGTCGGTTCCACCGCGCCAGCGGTCACGACACTAACCATTGTCGGGAGTTGAAGAAGGAGATTGAAAAGATGATCCAGAAGGGGAAGCTTAAGGAGTTTGTGGCTGAGAAGCGGTGTCGTTCCCGCTCCCGATCTCGATCGCGGTCCCGTTCCTGATCCCGCGATCGGTCCCCGAAGAAGAAGAAGTCGGAGCCAGAATCCTCTGGTGCCCGTAAGGAGAAGCGGGGCACCATCAATGTGATTCATGGAGGATTTGCCGCAGGAGGTGACACCACGGCCTCTCGGGAGGTCTACGCCTCTAGAATTTCCGCTGCTGTGGTGCTGGGCAAGAGGTCCCGATCCTGGACCGCGAAGGAAGAGATGGTGATTTCCTTTTCAGCGAAGGACCTGATAGGAGTGGAGAATCCACATGATGACACTTTGGTCGTGACCCTGGACGTGGATAGGTACGAAATGAAGCGAATTTTGATCGACGGAGGGAGCTCCTCCGACATTCTGTTTATGGACGCGCTGGAGGCCATGGGGAAAACAAAGAAGGATCTGAAGGAGGTGACCTTCCCGATGGTTGGGTTCTCTGGTATTACCTCCTATCCGCTGGGAATGATCACCTTACCAGTGGAGTTCGGTAGAGGGTGGAAAGTGGAGAGGAGGAATGTGGACTTCGTGGTGGTTGAGTCCGCGGGGACTTACAACGCGATTATCGGCAGAACCACCATCAACCCCCTGATGGCATTTGCCTCAATTGTGCACCAGAAGATGAAGTTCCCGACTGACCACGGAATCGGGGAGGTCAAGGGCGACCAGGTGGCTTCCAGGAGGTGCTATGTTAATGCCACCCGAAGGAAAAGACGGGAGGCCATGACCATCCTCCAGACAGATGCTGATCCCAGAGAGGAGTTTGGGTGTCCCGCCCCCATGGAGGATTTGAAGGAGGTCGAGATTGACGGACCTCAGAGAAAGGTGAAAATCGGGTCCGCCCTGTCCGACGAGAGGGCCCGAGAATTGATTGAGTTGCTGAAGGAATTCAAGGAGTTGTTTGCCTGGTCCCCGAGTGACATGTCAGGAATCATCCCCGGCGTGATTGAGCACGAGTTGAAGATTGATCCCGCGATCAAGCCTATCGCGCAGAAAAGGCGTCCGATGGGCGCGGACAAGAGGATCGCAATCCAGCAGGAGGTGGGCAGGTTGCTCGATGCTGGGATTATCAAGGAGCTCCGATTCCAGACCTGGGTCGCCAACCCGGTCCTGGTGAAGAAGAGCAATGGGAAGTGGCGGATGTGTGTTGATTTCCGCGACTTGAATAAGGCTTGCCCGAAGGACTGTTACCCGCTTCCGAGAATCGACCAGTTGGTGGATGCCACGTCGGGACATGAATTGTTGAGCTTCATGGATGCTTACTCGGGCTATAATCAGATCAAGATGGCTAAGGAGGATGCCCCCCACACCGCCTTTTATGCTGATAGTGACATCTATCACTACGATGTCATGCCCTTTGGATTGATCAATGCTGGGGCGACTTATCAAAGGATGGTGAACAAGCTGTTCGGAGATATGTTGGGGAAAACCATGGAGGCTTACGTGGACGATATGCTGGTGAAGTCCCGACAGGCTGAGGATCATGTTCACAACATAGCCACGGCGTTCGAGCGGATGAGGCTTCATCAGGTTCGCTTGAACCCGACCAAGTGTGCCTTTGGAGTCCACTCAGGGAAGTTTTTGGGCTTTATGGTAAGCCAGCGAGGAATTGAGGTGAACCCTGAGAAGCTGAGGGCAATCGAGGAGATGCAGTCTCCGATAAATCATCGGGAGGTGCAAGTGCTGAATGGCTGACTGGCTGCAATGAATCGCTTCCTGTCCAAGGCAAGTGACCGATCTATGCCGTTTTTTGAAGTTCTGAGGGCCAATAAGAAGTTTGAGTGGACTGCCAAGTGTGAAGAGGCGTTCCAGGTACTCAAGCAGCACCTTCGCACCCTCCCGCCGTTGGCGAAACCGATCCCAGGCGAGCCGCTTTATCTATATTTGGCTGTTTTTGAATTTGCCATTAGCTCTGTCTTAGTGAAGATTGTCGAGGGTAATCAAGTCCCCGTGTATTATGTAAGCAAGGCGTTTGCCAAATCTGAAATGAATTAGCCCGCCGTTGAGAAGTATCTATTTGCGTTGATCATTACTGCTCGGAAGTTGAGGCCTTACTTCCACACGCATGAGATTACTGTGTTGACGAATCAACCTCTGAAGCATTTTTTGAACCGACCTGATGCGTCGGGGAGATTGGTGAAATGGGCAGTCGAGCTTAGTGAGTTCCGCATTCACTTTGCTCCGAGAACGGCTATTAAGGGCCAGGCGTTGGCGGATTTCATAGCAGAGTCTACAGCCCCCGATCTGGAAGAAGCGGGCTCTGTAGAGGGGGCAACCATGGAGGTCCCGATAGCAGAGCAACCAGAAATGGCAGAGCAATCAGAACAGCCAAATGAGGAGAATACTTGGGAAATGTACACGGATGGCTCTTCGAGTTCAGACGGATCAGGTGCAGGGTTCGTATTGATACCACCAGGCGGGGGTGAGCCCCTTCGATATGCTTTGGCCTTAACGTTTAGGGCCACCAACAACGAAGCTGAGTATGAGGCTCTTATCACAGGCCTGAAAATTGCCAAAGGTACGGGAGTTGCTCACTTACGGGTGAAATGTGATGCGGGCCTGATCGTGAATCCAGTCCAAGGACGATATGAGGCGAAGAGCCCGATGATGAAAAAGTACCTTCGCGAGGTGCAAATCTTGAAGGAGAGCTTCAAAAGTTTCGACATCGAGGCGATCCCGAGGGAGGAAGACGTGGAAGCAGATGCCTTGAGCAAATTCGCCTTGGGGGCACCCCTAGAGGAAAATCGGAAGGTGCACTTTCTGGAGAGGGTGATCCTGTCGACCACCGACCCGTCGGAGGTGTGTGCTATTGAAGCAGGATCAAAGGAGGAACCCACTTGGATGACCCCGATAGTCGCGTATCTGACTACGGGGGCAGTCCCTGATGATGGAGTACTAGCTGACAGGATACGTCGGATCGCGGTTAATTACGTGGTAGTGGACAATCAGCTGTACAAAAAGGGGTGGTTCTCCACTCCTTACTTGAAATGTGTGGCTGAGCCCGACACAAATCGGATCCTTAGGGAGGTGAACGAAGGGGTCGCGGCTTGTCATGAAGGGGCCCGATCCATTACGAGGAAAGTGCTGAATTTGGGCTATTACTGGCCTTCGATGAGCAAGGAGGCGACGGTGTTAGTCCGATCCTGTGATGCGTGCCAGAGGTACGCCCCGAATATCGTGGCTCCGACTGCCAATTTGACGTCCATCAAGAGTGCTTGGCCCTTCGCGCAGTGGGGCATCGACTTGGTGGGACCTCTCCCACAGGCACAAGGCCAGTGTAAGTATTTGCTTGTTGCTATCGATTATTTTTCGAAATGGATAGAAGCTAAGGCATTGGCCAAGACGACGGGGAATCAAATCGTCAAGTTTCTCCAGACCCATATTGTATCCAGATACGGGATTCCTAAGGTGGTGATCAGCAATAATGGTCCACCGTTTAACGGGGCTCAAGTGAAGGAGTATCTGGAGGAGTTGAACATCGAGCATCGGACGGCCTCTGTCCATCATGCTCAGACTAATGGCCAGGTGGAGTCAGCCAACAAAATCGTGATGGATGGCCTGAAGAAGAGGGTATATGCCTTGAAGGGCAAATGGCTGAACGAGCTGGAAAATGTGCTTTGGGCTGTTAGAACGACACCCAAACGATCAACTGGGGAGACTCCGTTTGGCCTTGTTTATGGCACGGAGGCCGTTGCTCCCGTGGAAGTAGTTGTGGCGTCCCATCGGATGAGATATTATGAGCCTTTGACGAATGATGAAATGAGACGTCTGGATTTGGACTTGCTCGAGGAGAAGAGGCGGGAAGCCGATGAAGTCCAGGCTCGAATGCGTTTGGCGACGGCCAGATATTACAACCGGCGAGTTAAGTCCCGACAATTCTTCGTCGGAGAGCTAGTTTGGCGTCGGAATGAGTTTACCCTTTTGGATCAGATCAACAAGATGTCACCAAAATGGGAGGGACCTTATAAGGTCGTGGGGATGCCAGCTCCAAATGCGTACAAGTTGGAAGACCTCGATGGCAGAGTATTGAAGCATTCTTTCATTGGCGAACACTTGAAGAAATGTCATGCTTGATGAAAAGTCGCCTTAAGTGGTGCCCGATGAAAGTCGCCTTAAGGGGTGCCCGATGTAAAATCGCCTTAAGTGGTGTAAATTTTTTATCGTTTGATTCAATGTAAGCAGATCTTGTGCCATCAATAAATAAAGAGGTTACTTACGATCAGATTATTCTTAGATTTATTCTAAGTGTTGTTGAGTCGCCTTAAGTGGTGCGCGAGGAAAAGTCGCCTTAAGTGGTGCACGAGATTAAGTCGCCTTAAGTGGTGCATGAGATTAAGTCGTCTTAAGTGATGCATGGTTCTTGGATTTATTCTAACTATTCCAAGTCGCCTTAAGTGGTGCAAGTGGTTAAGTCGTCTTAAGTGATGCGGATTGAATTGCCTTAGTTGGCACGATTAAATCGCCTTAAGTGGTGTGGGCTAAATCATCTTAAGTGATGTGTTGAAATATCTTAAGTGGTGAGGTTTCGCCTTAAGTGGCATGGTTAAGTCGCTTTGAGAAGTGCAATGAAAATTCGGAACTAAGATAGTTTGACATTGATGAGGGCTCAAAGGCCCGAGGATTACAAGGAGAGGGAAATTACAAGGACTATAAAGATAAAAGCATTTAAGCTTGGTCCTTGTTGGCGTCAGCGGGAGCAGGGTCCACAAGATCTGTGGCAGAAGGCTCCACGGGTTCAGCTGCTGGAGGGTCGATTATCGGGGCATCGGCACTTGGAGGCTCTGCCATGTCTTCAACACCCGCGGGAGTGTTCCCCTCATCACTCTCCTCCGAGGGCAAAGTATTTCTTCGCGAAGGGAGCGAGAGACGGAGACTTGTCGAAGTTGATGGCGTCGCCATACTCCAGATGGAGTTCCTCGACTGCGTTGAAGAGGGTGCTCTCCACCTCCGCGCTGCAGAACTTCACCGCATCAGCTTGGAAGTCCTCGGACCCCCGATAATCTTCCCGTCCCTTGGTATCAGCCGCGACCAGCTGCGCAGGAACCTCAGCGATTTGCTCCTCCAGAGCCTTCTTTTCAAGGAAAAGTTTGTCCTCAGCAATTTGCCGCTCCTGCCGCTCCCGCTTCAGGAGCCCCTCGAAGTCACGAACCTGCTTTTGGAGGTCCCGAGTCTTTCGGTCGAGGATGGCCTGCTCCTTGGCCGGTTTTCCCCGCGAAGACTCGGAGGCCGCGAGATCTTCCTCAAGCTTAGCTATGACCGCGGGAGCTCCCTTTGCCCGCTCCTGCTCCAGGGCTTCCTCGAAAGCGAAGATGTACTCGAAGCAGCGGTTGATGTCCGCCATCTCCTGTGAAGGGAAGAAAAGAAGGGTTAGCATATGAACAACCTGCTTTATTGATGAAGAGGAGGAAAATGAGAGTCTTACCTCTATCCGGCGGATAGACATTTCTTGGACATCCCGACGGATGCCCTCCCGATCCAGGGAAATCGGAAACCTTAGAGAGGGCAGGATTGAGCCTGCCAGCAGATGCGGAGCCAGCTCTGGGTAAATGTCACCCTGTCGGAGCTGGACCCCTTGCAGTGTTTGGATCGGGGCCCAGGGAGCCTCCTTCTGCTCAGGGTCGTAGGCTTTGTAAAAACTCCCGTCCAGGGGGAGATGGGAAGGACCGACTTGAGTCGTGGAGGGGCGCGCCTCCGACTCGCCCTGGGTCGGATAAGAGGTGAAGGTGTGAATGGGCGACGGCTGTCGCTGCTGTGAAGAAGGTGAAGGGGGCAGCCCCTTGGAGGTTGGTTTCAGTGGGGACTGCCCCGTCCTCCGACGATGAATCAGGGAGCCGCCCTCATCAGTCTCCTCGGAGGAGTCCAGATTCTCCACCCGACGAAATTGATCGCCGGTCGGGGTTTCTCCAGCCCCGAAAAGTGGTGCCCCTGCTGAAGGAGGCGCCCCTACTGAAAGTGGTGCCCCCGCTGAAGCTCCAGCACCCGACGGAGTTCCCGAGTGACCTGCACCTAGAGGACGAGAGGCTTCAGAAACATAGTCAGGAAGTTGATCAGGGGCCTTACACCAAACGACTCGTCGAGAAACATATTGATCTTTCCCGTGGAAGTTGTAGTAGCCCGCCTTCAGGACGCGAGGAGTTTCCCCTCAGAGGACACGTTTAACATCTTCGATGCGGGCCTCCATGGTCGAAGGGACCAACTCCTTAGGAACTAGCTTCCTGTACGATTTAATAGCTAGGCGGAGCTTTTTACCTTCTTCAGCATTCTGGACATCGAAGAGTCTGTCCACATCCACGCGGCTCCGCTTTGTCCTCTCCGCGGAGGGAGATCCCGACGGAGCAGCAGCTTTCTTGGCTGATTTCCTCTTCCGCGCGGGGCGGACAGTATCGGTCTCCCCCTGCTTAAGGATGAGATTGGTCAGCACGGATACCTTCTTAGCTGCAAAGAAATGGAAAATAGAGATTAGAAACGTTACCCAAGGAACCATATTGGAGGGGCCGTCGAAGAGTTGACCCCCAGAGACTATGTCGAGGAGTCGGATCCCGGCATTCACCAGGTCCCGCTCCGTTAGAGAATTGGCATCGAGGGGAGTATAGGACTCCCCCCATCAGTAAAGCTGGATGAGATGGAGGGTCTGGAAGTCTTCGTCAGAATAAGTGTGGTAAGCGGGAGGAGATTCCGCTTCCACCTCCTATCGGGGCCACGGGATCGAAGAGTTCTTTATGAAGAAGTAGCTCCTCTTCCACCCACTGTTATCAAACCCCGTGTCGATCAGGAGTCCCCGACCCTTGACAACCTTCCAGGTGTCACTGGTCCAGCTGCACAGCGCGAGTTGTGCCTTGTTCCACTTGGGCATCCGAGGATAGAAGGCGCAAACCCCGGCCTCATTGCACTTCATCCCGTAGAAGGTTCTGAAGAGTTGGAGGCTGTAAACCCACTTCTGTCGGAAGCAGAGGACTTGGAAGGCATTCCTTAGGCGGATGACATGGGGAGAGAAAGTGGTTGGATGCGTTTTGTAGTGTTGGCACATCTCAACCAGGTTGCCACAGAAAGGGAATCGAATCCCCGTCGATATTTTCCCCGTAGAGACAAATACCTCCCCTTTTCGGGGACGGGTAACCTCAAGGTTACTCGGGAGGCGGGGCCAAGGATATGGGAAGCGAGGCTCCCAGGTAGAAGTGATACAGCCCTCCCAGAGAACGGCCTCGTAGGCAGTGCTAGAAATGTCGTTGGGTGCATAGTCGAAATTGAAGGGCTTTCTCCCCTCGGAACTGGATCCACTATCTGAAAATCAGCCATGGCAAGGAAAGGCACATTGGGTTTTTCGGAAGATTGCAAACGAACTAATCGAAGATGTAGGAAAAGGTACACAAGCATCAAGGAAGGAGGTCTTACCAGACATGATGACTCGAACGGGAAGGGATGATCTTAAAGGTCGCCGGAAAGTTGTTCGGAGAAGCACTTGAGTCTTCGAAATTGCAGAGCTTTTGGAAATCTCAGAGCTTTCGAAATTGCAGAAACGGTAAACAAGAAACAGTGCCCATGGTTAGGGTTTTATAGGAGAAGAGGACAAGTGAAAGGACGTTCTAATCTGAATCGTCGAAGTTGAAACGTGTTAATCTGAGCCGTTGAGATGAAACGAACGGAATAGAAAGAGGCGTAATGATGAAACGGCCTGAAAAGCACTTTTTCAGAAAAAACAGGCGCGAAAAATCAGGCACGGGTGCCAAAGACGTCACTTCGTCATCTGCTGCATTTAATGGCTAAGAAACCGAGGAGTCTTCTCGGATTTGGTGATTATCCTCGAGGTATCGAGGAAACATGGACGAGAAGATCCGTATCAAGTGATTTTATCAAGGGAAAGGTCCCCGACTCCGATGTCGGGAGGTCGGGAGCTGAAAGACACGACGAACTGTAAGTCCCTCATGTCTTGGGGGCAAATGATGGGTTTTGCTATGACTGTTAGGCCCTTTAACGGCGAGTAAACGGTGAATAGGCCCACTGGGCCCTAAAAAGGGTCTAGAAGCCCAATGTGAAGGGTCCCGATGATGAAAGGTCCCGACAGAGTCGGTCCCGATAGGCAAGCCAGGAGCTCCCGATGAGATGCCTTTAAGTAGGCCCCGATGATGAATCCCTGAGAATGTAGGCCCTGTCACGATGACGAGGGGCCCCGAGCGGTGACACAATGAGATAACTCTGGAGTCCCCGATATTAGTCGGGACTTGCTATCAGAGGTTGAGGCCGAGATACGCGGAGCGTGGCCGAGATAGGCGAGATCATGGCCAAGATAGGCGGGATCGTGGCCGAGATACGCGGAGCGTGGCCGAGATAGGCGAGATCATGGCCGAGATACGCGGAGCGTGGCCGAGATAGGCGAGATCATGGCCGAGATAGGCGGGATCGTGGCCGAGATACGCGGAACGTGGGCTAACCGCCCCAGCGGTTCACCAGGTAACTGAGGTAGCTCTTCGCCTATAAAAGGGCAGCAGTTACCTCAGATCACACCGTTTTTGAATACTGAGACTTGCTTGCCAGTTTATCGAGATACTCATTTAAGCATCGGAGAGGGATTCTGGGTCACCGCCCGGTCTATCCCCTCTTGCAGGATTACGTGGAGCGAAGGAGTTCGGATCGCCGTCAAGACCGTGCCGGAGTTCCAACCATGATCCAACATAAATGAGCACATAAGTTTTTAAAATAATGATTGCAATAATTTAAAAATAACATTACAAAAGAATATAAAAACAATACATTAAAATTTCCAATTAAAATACAAATTAACATATATATATATATATAAGACTACATAGAATTGTCACACACATTACTAAATTGTCATAGATGTTCGACCAAATCGTCTTAAATCTTTTTTTGCCAGTTTGATTTGATAATTCACTATGGAAGAATAAAATATGTTATTTAGAAGTGTTTAATCTTTTCCATAATTATACGCTACTTTACTATAGTAATATTACTAATATGTGCAGTCTTTACTCAGCGAGCATGATGATTGATAAATATAATTATTGATATAATAATAGTAGTTACTTAAATTAATTAAATCAATATTATTTCATCATATCTGTGTATATCTGTTATTTATCGATTGACATGTCTTGATTCATCGTCGTTAGAAGAATCACGTTTATGGACATTAATTTGATACATATTAGTAAATCGGTTAAAGGCGAAGCCCTCGTGTGTTATTACTAATGATTTTAATATACATAAAACAAAAATATATTATATATTATCCTAAAAATATTATTTTTATATAATGTATCATAATAATTAAAAATATTCATTTTATAGAATAATAATATAATAAGTAGAATATATATAAATATATATGCATTAAAATAATATAATATTTTTTAATAAAAAAATATTCCACGTTTAATAATATGGAATTCTATACTATTTTTCAAAATTTAGAGACAGTTGTGTTACATGGTAAAATATAAACAAATTGAGTTTTGAAACTCTGAAATTGATACGAAGTTAAAAAGTAGTAATTTTGGTCCGTGTCATTATTTAACGTATTTAATATTAAAAACGACCTACTACGGCTCGTGTCATTGTCCGACTTAGCGTAGCATAATTATATATATATATAATAAAAAAGTGAAGCAAAATAATTGAATAAAATAATATTAAAAAAGTAGGAACCGACATGAACAGTAACGTGGGAGTTCCTACTAGTAGGAACTGTCCCACTTCACTATTCACTTGATAATGACAAAACGGTAATATTAGTAATCCTAGTCACGCCTAGTGGCGCCTAGTCAGCGTCCAGTGGCAAATCTAGGAGCTAGGAACTCCCATTTTGGAAGTAGGAACTCCCATTGGAATGCAAAGTTCCTATTTAATCATTACAAGTAGGAACTAACAGTAAGTGGAACTAGGAACTCTCTATTATGACAAATTTACAACATGGAACCGGGAACTAGGAACTACCATTGGAAGTGCTCTTATGTTGAACTCCGTTCGTTTTAAGTTTTTAGTTTTTACTCTTTATTTATTTGAGAAACAAGTAATATTGATTGAAAAAAAAAGTATTTTCCAATTTTTATAAAAAATATAACGAACAAATAAAATATAATTATTTCAATTTAATTTGGATTAATATATTTAACATTTCAATTATAATAAATATTTGTCTTCTATAGTCACTAGCAGTGTTATCAGAACCGGACCGGCGGTCCGACCGGGTTAGAACCGGAACCGGTACCTCCAACGGTCTGGTTCACTTAAATCCGGAGGATGTAAGTGAATCCGGTTCGATAACCGATTTTATAGAGAACCGGCCGGTTATGAGCAGACCGGGCGGTCCGCTGGTCTGCCGGTTCAGTGACTGAAAGCATGGAAAAGAAACGAAAAAAAAAAATTCTAAGTAGCAAGTAGCAATCCATCTCACCGTAAATTCTCTTCAGAAGAACCGAAAAACATAGATTCCGAGAAACACCTCCCTCTTTTGATTAAATTTCCTCCTAAATCCCTAAATCTAAATCCCTAAATAGCTGTTTGTACCTTCATTCATCCTTCTTCTTCATTACCTACCTTCACCGATCTCCAAATACTAGAGCGCAGCAGCAAGGGGGCAATAACCATATCCATTCTCACATCAAGAGCTTCAAGGCACCACCCACCACCAAAATCGCCTCCCACCTCCCAATCACCGCCCTCCCCAATGTCTGCGAACCAACCACTCTCCCTCTCAGCCGCCACCGTCGCCGGAGTCCGCCATGGATGTCAGTTAACTGTGGAGACGCTGAAGACAAAAGGAGGAGTTTGTATGAGGTAAGCCGCATGAGCTATAGGGGTTGTGTTGGAAGGAGGCAAGCCACAGGAGCTATCACGTTTTAACTTTTAGGGTTTGTGTATGGGCTTTAATTAATTGAGCTGACATTTGTGGGCTTTACTCTTAGGAATTGAAGTATGCTAATTTTATTTTCGTTTTATTATCAGACCGGTCCAACCGGGTTCGAACCGGGTTCGGCCGGACGAACCGGAAACCGGTGGCCTCTCCGGTTCGACCTCCGGTTCGGTTCTGATAACACTGGTCACTAGCTCATATTTAAAAAGAAAATCAAATTATTAAAACCTATTTATAAATTAAAATGTGTGGAATTTGTTGAATCCTAGAAGATAAAATGGTTATTATTATTATTAAAATTTAAATGTTTCATACATTAATTCAAATCATATTGCCTCTTGTTTAAATCACTTTTGCAACTTTTAAAATAAATAAATTATATGACGTAATGAACTCTAAAAGTTAAATAGTTAATTATAGTTCAAATGCAGTCACTCAAATAATTTTGTAGTTATTTCTTAAAATAATTTTGTTTATTGGTAACTGATTTTATTTATTATTTAAAAAATGCTAATTTTTTTTTCTTTTTTTGGCCACTCTAATTTTTTCTCAAATAAATAAATTGAGTTAAAAATGGAAATAGAGTACTTAACTTAAGTCAAATCATAAAATCGAAGAGAAAAAAAAGGTTTCGATGAGTGGTTTTTTTTTTTTAATAAGAGAAAATACGTGAGTTTTTTTTTTTTTGGTAATAAAAATACGTTAGTTGATTTGAGTACAGTTTACCTAAAAAAAATGGATTGGACTACAGAGATATATAGAGGAGCGGTTTGTCTAACATCATTTTAAAGTATTTGTGCTTTCATGCATTATTTTTGTTTAGAAATCATTTTATTTATAGTTTAATTTTTCAATTTTAAGAGCATTATACTATGTCTCTTATTAGTAATTATTTCATTTTTATTTTTGCCTCCGAATATTTTTTTTGTTTTTTTTTTTAAATGTTATTTTTATTTTCTACAATGTAAACCTTAACATTTAAATTAAAAAAAAAATCTTAAAATTCACTTTATAACCATTGTGATTATTCAGTTTAATTTTACAAATTTTTGGGTAAAATTATAAATAAAATATTTACAAAAATAAATTTAAAGCATTGATACTTTCAAAGAGGAAAGTGGGGTCCGGTAGAGGAAAAGAGGAGATTGGAGAAATTATCATATACCTCGGCTGTAACAGGTGTCCTCCACCTGGTGCTCCTACCTCCATTTAGCTCATGCCACGTGTCATTGCATGCTACTCTCTTTCCTCAAATTTAACACTTGTCACTTTATGATTAGAAGAAGGGATACCAGCTGGAGGACACTTGTTACAGCCGAGGCAATGAATAATTCCTCGGAAAAGAGAAAATTAACGAAGAGAGAGAGTATCAGGAGAGGAATGGAGCATCATCTCAAGACACATCATCCAACGGCTTTAAATTCGAGTTTATTTAAACTCGGAGACTAATATAGCTGGCCCCTTATTATTAAGGCAGAAGGACGGAACAACTTCAAGTAAGCGTCCGGCTGTACGTACTATCTTCTTCTACCGTTTTTCGAACCCCAAGTGTCTGTCCAGTCCAGTCCTTGATCCAGATATCGAGAGAGAGCAATGGCGGGATTCCGCCTCAATCCCCGGGACGAAGATCTTATCTACTTCTTCTTGCTTAGGAAGCTCCAAAACATCCCTGACTCAGATGGAAATTGTCTCATTCCAGAGCACGATATCTACTTGGACGACCCGCCAGATCTGATAACTGTTTTCGACAGTAAGTGCCATCCCGCTGCTAATTCCGTTGTTGCCAATTCCATAGCTACCTACTTCTTGTCGTTGTTCCATTTTTCTCGCCGTCTTTTGTTTGGGTGTTTCATTAAGTTGTAGTCTACCGAAATGCGAAGTCGATTCAACGGCATGGCCTTTTTAGCCTTCTTCTAGATTTACCTACCTAGATATGGCCACTTTCGTTCTATAACTAGACAAATCAGTGAAGGAAGCAGGGGTGGCGTGGCGGCTGCGTATTTAATTTGGGCTAGATAGATAGGTAGGTTTCTATTGTATGACGATAATTCACGAGATCCTTGAGATATTGGATTAGGGAAAGTAGTGGGTAGGGTGATGATTCTTTGTTTTTGTGTTTCCATCTATGGATATCTGTTTCTCTTTTTTTTTTTTTTTTGGTTAATAAATTAATCATTTATTATTGTTCTGGTAATGGAATTGAGTACCCACACAGCATGCTGCTGCTTCCTCTTAGTCGATAACTTTTGATTGTGCTGAAAATGTAGACATGGCATCCATAAAGTCCAATGGTCTAGAGTGTTTCTTCTTCTGTACTGTGGGCAATGAGAGGAAGATTGCTGAGGGGAACAAGGGATTTTGGCACCAGACTGGTAAAGGAAGGCTGCCTCAGCCCACCGATAAGCTCAAATGGGCTAAGCGGATTTTCTGTCATCGCCTTGGCACACAAAGAAATTCTGAGCAGACCGATTGGGTTATGCATGAATTTAGAGATGAGGTACTTGCCTCTCTTTCTTCTTCATCTAGTGAGTATGCGTTTATTATTATATATATGTACTCAAGTGAAGGAACTAATCTCTTGCTTTTGTTGGATCGTCATCAGAGGTTTGTTCTCTGTCGCATCACCAAGAAGCCAAAGAAGAAGTTCTCTCCTTCTGCCCTAAAGAAGCGCAAGGTTGGTTCAACTGATGATTACAGTGAATCTAATCAAGAAACAAGTCCTGAGGTAAATAATTAAAAGAAATAACTTTTTCAATTTTAATCAGTTATGTACTATCTGGTGTTGTCACATACATAACTAAAATGATTAATTTTCATTAATCTGAACATTTTCTGGTGATTTTGCTGTTTCATCAGAGCTGTGTCTTGAATGATACTATAACCAAGAAGGCCAAGAATCATACTAATCCATCCCAATATGATAATAAAACTCCTCAGGCAACAAGTTCTGAGGTAAGGGCTTTACACTTCTGTATATGGACTATATATATGTATTTGTAAAAGCATAACAATATTTCCTTTTCATACTCCAGGCATCCGTACATATAAATGCAACTGAATTCCCTCCAATCATGACTCCACTTTCAGACATAATTACCTTAAATGACCTGGACATGCCTCTACATACAACCATGGATGAACTTTTGACTCCATTGTCTGATATAACATCACCACATTATTATTATCCCGAATGGTCTTCAAGTTTGAATATTATTGGAGTTCAAACTCTACCTCTAGATATAAGTACATCAGATTACGGTAAGTCATCTTTCTTTAATTTTTTTTTTAAAAAAGTTATGTAGTACAATTGAACTGGAAGTTTTTGACTGAACCAAATCTTGATGATAAAAAAGACTTCTTTTTATAACTAGCATTATGTGCAATGCCATATAGCTGAGAAGGAATTATATATTTTTTTGTTGGGATAAGAAATGATGGATTGATTACATGATTGGGTTATTGATCCTTCTTGCTTCATCAGGTTTTCCCTGATACATACACAACAAGTCATTTTCAGAAGTAGACTCACTTGAGTGAGCTGAGGAGAAATTCAAGATTATATGTCAGTGTTTCGCTTTAGAAGGTAAAGTCTGTGAATCTCCCTAATACCGATATACTCAAAACTGAGCAATGGTTCTTGTCAAGATGTATAATAATAGTACAAGGGATTGATGCTGATCATGTACATAGTTTGTCTTGTATTTATGTTTCTGGCTTGTAATTCGCAACTGAGAAGCGCGATTCAACCTCAGAAAGCCGTTTTGGAATGTATAGATGTAGTACATATTAAAATGTCATGCATGACGACTTTTGCCTTAAATATGATACTATTTTGATTACGTCTGATTGTCGTGTTTGACAAAAAGTGTTTTGTATCTCATGAATATTCTTTTGGCCACCCGAAATTCCCCTGCCCTACTGACTCCAGCTTGGTAACAAATACGGTAGTAATCAAATTGCAATATTAGTTTATGACAAAAATGTTTACTTTTGGAATGTATATGTGTAATGCGTATTAAAAGTCATGTGTCTGACTTTTACCATAAGTTGCAATATTTTAGGGTTCGAATCAAGGCCAAGGACCCTCGTTGACTGTGGGTTGAAACATTTATGCATGGACTAACTTTGACAAAAATACTAATAAATATATTTTTAGTTGAAAAAGAGTTTGAGGACTATAATAATAAAAAGTTTGATGTCAAATTTTAGACTCATTGTAAGAGCTTCGGTTTTGAATCTCTTCACACTCAGAGAACACTCTAGCTGAAATGGGTCTTGATCCAAATTGACAAACTCGAAGAAATTAGACAAAAAAACCGTAAAACCTAAAAAAACAACAGTATTGGATAAAAAAGAATCATACTACTTAACTGATAAGAAACCAATATTAACAATGCCTTTAAATAGCAAGTTTATGTCGAAAATCAAGCATCTACTGCCCTAACAACTAGGAACTACTTCACTGAAAAATAGTGATTTCAAATTGAATAATCCAACCAATTGAAACTAAAAGTTTGAAAAAATTGTTGAAATCTAGCAACTAACACTAAAAACAATGAACTAGAAACTGAACCGCTTGTTAGAATCGGACCGGGCTCGGACAAAATAAACAGGACGACAATATATCATGTTGCGGACCGGGCTCGGATAAATAAACAGGCCAGATGAAAGACTCTGCGATAGCATGATTGACATATCCCACCCCTGGCTTGTCCAGGTGTGCTATCGACGCGTGCTTCATACTGCGCGTGCCATGTTCGACCACGGGGTCATGCTCGGTTGTGCTAGATAGAATCCTTGTGATTCAAAGGGCGCATACTTCTTCACCTTGAGCGTGTGATTGATCCCGGGTGTCTTATGAAGAGGCACCCAAAGTATCCTCACGGACTCAGAACTTATACCTAAAGTCTGGCTCAATATTCGCTTCCCGGCGTACGAGCGTAGAGCCAAAGAAAACGGCCAAGTGACCACGTCTTGGAAACCGGTTGAGTTAGACTAACGGTATGAGCTATGAGGATGGTCATGTTCATCTATAATTCACCGACTCTTGTTCACTAGGTGGCCACCAACCGGATATTAGTTGAACGTTGTGAACACTTGTACGGATGCCCTGGAGAAGTATTCCTATGTGGAAAACCGGGCAATTGGAGAATTATCAGTTGACCAAGGATACAGTGCGGTACATATTTTATTTATGACATGATTGATTTACGATAGGGAATCAACGTTCTGCGGGCGCTACAATACTCCTAACAGATGAGTAGCACAATGTCCGTCGTATCCGCCAGTCGCACGGCAAACCTCGTATGAACTATTCGGAGACGGAGACAACAACCGAAGACTGAAATATTGATGCTATTGGACGACAATACATTAACAGGCAGCCTCCCATTCCGGGGAGTGGGAGCTGTTAGCATATGGTGACGTGTCGCCGTAATTGGTAGCCCGTTAATATATGTGGTTACCTAAGATAATTAGGTAAATGTCACATTAGGGCTAATTGGGCCAGACCCAATTCCAATGTGACATGGGAGGCCCAAAATTGGGCCTCCCACCACACATAGGTCGGCCGAAACCCTAGATATAGGGGAGGAGGATTTTCTCCTCCTCCCACTATATAAGGAGGTCTTGGGGTCAGACCCAAAATACACCTTAACACAACTCCTTCTAAGTTGTGATTTGAGAGAAATCTCTTTCTCTCAAATAACATAGTTTCGGCCGGCCACCCTAACACCATAGGTGTGCCAAATTGCTTTCGAGCATTCAGTCCGATGTTCTGTTCCCGTTGAAGAATTGATCAGAGGATTTGATGTGGAACTTATACCACGTAGGACTTCTTCTCACGAAGAACTTGTACGAGGTTCCGACCGGAGGATCAGAACTCCCTCCACAACATCCTTGGGCAGGAAAGCTATTGAGGTATGTACATAATTTCGCTGCGTAATTCAATTACTTACATGTACATGTTTTAGCATTTCGTAGTATTACGTCCCCGTAATCCAACAAAGACGAGACCAATAAAATTGTCATAAACGTTTCCTTTCATTAAGTAAATTACGATTTACAAGAAATAGGAAAACAATAGATGATTATCAAAAGCCTAAGCATCTCCATCAAGGTTGTCACTCTTTTTCTCAGGGACATCTAGATACTGCTAGAGAAGAGGTACTTGGGAAAAAGGAAAGTCAGGCTGATAAGCATTAAGATCTGCTACAATCCCAGCAAGAGTTGTGAAAAGCAAGTCGGAAGCAGCCACCGTGACATCCTCCTGATACACTGGACTAGCTTTATAGCTATCGACAGCCTTCTCAAGGGCAGCTGTAAGCTTATATACATCTGCCTTCGGAGCCTCAACCTTCTCACGAAGAACAGTACCCTAAACAAAAATAGTATCATTTTCCTTGCTCTTCTTCTCTGAAAGTTGGCGAAATTCCTTGACAAGTGAAAAAGAGGCCTTGAGGGATTCATGACATCTCTGAAGATCTTTCCCCATGTCGCCAGAAGCTTCGACCACCCGAGCAAGATCACCTTTCAGAGTAATATTCTCTTCACGAAGGTGTTGTTCTTCTCCTTGGCTTATTTCTCTGTCAGGATTCTAAAGTTTCTCCTTGGTCAAATTCAGTTCCTGGAGAAGATCAATCATCAGTTGGAAAAAATGAAGAGAGTCTCGAGAGGCCTGTCCAAAAATAAAAGACATAAAATAACGCCAAGGATTAGGTGAAAAAGGAAGGATCAGAAAGGAAATCAACCATACCTTGGCTTGTTTGTGAAGAAAAATGCGCGTCGACTTCTCCACTTCGCTGGTCTTTGTCCCCAGACGACAAGGATCCTGAGGCGGGACAGAAGCGTTCAACAAATGGAGAGCTAGGTCACGGTTAGTTATGGAATATCCTTCCTTAAGGGGATATCCCCCCAAAGAAGATAAAGTATTTCAACCAGCATTCCCCGAATGGTCACTAGGGGAGTTCAGTAACATATCCCATTCAAAAGAAGGACCCTCATATTCCTGAGGGATCAGTGGTGAGGAATGAGGAGGTTTGGGTCCATCAGAAGAAGGATTCACTGATTTTTCTCTTCTTAATTGAAGATTCGGAAGAGACAACGTCGCCGCTCCTTGTCGGATAACAATGAGTCATCATCTTTGCCTTACCCTTATCTTCTGAGGCATCAACAAGTGGTTCCTCGACGACAGGAATGGCTTCCACATCAATCGGAGCTTCAGGAGATATTCCATCCCTAGCCTCCTTGGAATTATCAGCAGGAGAGGAAGTTACCGTCATCGCACGTCGACGGGCCCGAAATGCCATTTTGAGAAACTCTAAGAAGAGAAAAAAGAACTCATCAACTTGATCAACAAAATCAACAAATGTCGCTCCAAAAGACCAAATCCTCAGAATATGGAACAATACCTGAAGGTGTTCTAGCAGCCATGTAAGCCTTTTACTGCAACGAAAGTAAATTCAGAGAGTGAATGGTGAAAAGTCAGAAATGTGAACTCTAGTATTTATACCGAGTATGCACCGCTTAAGAAACCTTCTCGAAGAAGTTTTTCCCGGGGCATTTCCAACTGGTGCAATATTTACCAAATTTACCGTTGTAAATTTATGAAGCGGCCCATGGGCTTACCCTGACCCTCTATTTGTAAAAAACAAGAGGTAATGACCAATGCCCCGATTATGAGGTCAAGGTCCCGCCCACGATCTTGGAAAGAATCAAGATTACAACCCGACGTTGTGAAACCAAATCCAGCTAGAATATCTTAAAAACGATACTCGACTTAAGCATTCTTCATCATCATAATGAAGTCAACGACTCAAGTATCGGGGGCAAGTGTTGGGTTACGATTATAGAAGATAAGAAGACAGCGAGTGGATAGTCGAAGGCACCTAAGTCGAGACTCCAAAATATGAGTCGACGACCATTTATGTTCAGAATGAATAACTGAAGACAGTTGGTCGACACCCATGTTTAGGGATGTCGACATCCAAGACGACATACGAATAATGGCAACGCCGCTCAATAAAGACTCCCCTCTTAAGGCATGAGTCGATTCGGCAGCCGAGTACTATTAAGAAAACCCTTCCTCTTAAGTAATGGGTCCAGGTGGCAATCTGCTTACACCGCCTCTCCGAAGAAACCTTCATCTTAAGGAATGGTGAGATGACGACCTGCTTACACCGCCTCTCTGAGGGAACCTTCCTCTTAAGGAATGATGATTTGGAAACCTGCTTGTCACCTGCTTCTACCGCCATGAAGAAACCCTCCTCATTAAGGAATGGTGAGGTGGCAACTTGCTTGTCACCTGCTTGTACCGACTCTGGAATGAAACATCTCCAAAGGGTAACCACCACATAAAGTCGGTAAAACTTCCCTATAAATAGCTTTGAGTACTTTCATTATTATTACATTCTCATATACTTTTACAAGTATTATACTCTCATATTATATTACTGACTTAATGATGTGAGAGATTTTGAAGTGTCGGATTTTGGCGTGTGAGTACACATTTTTATGCAGAAACGACGATTTCAGCAAGACTCATAGTATACTATGGGGTTTAACATTTTTTGGCCAAGTTCTTTCGTCTAGAGGGTTAAAATTACAATTTTTTTGTTTCTTCAGGTCTTTTTTGCAAGTTGTTCGTTTTGTTTGGAATTAGTTGTTAATTTCGGATTTTGTTCCATCTTATGGTTTTATTTTCAGCATTTAAACTTTGTTTAGCCGTCTTTGAGAGTCTTTATTGATTGAATTATAAAAAATCGAGGTTTCCTTAATACCGCGTCGAATTTTCGGCATTCTGCGGAATCAACGAGTTTTCGTGCATTCCACCATCCTTCTATCCCCATCAGGTTGTATCACTTAAGCTTCATAGTGGAATCAATGACAAATCGCACCCCCTTTTCAGGTTAACGCCACCAAAAGCTCCACAAAGGAAACTAAGTATATCTCGAGTCAAGATAGACACCTAAGTGAGCAAGGCGAGGCAACGTCCTGAAGTCCATTCCTGAAAGCTAGGGCCACAGAACTTGATCCCAAAAACGAGGAAGATGAACGAGTAAAAAAAAAGGTAATGCACACCTTAAGTGAAAAAGCCTCCCACCTATTCACACAAGAGATGGTGGACGCTCGCGTTCCAGGAGGCTTGTCGTCAGCGACGATAGAAAAGTATAATAGAAAAGAGGATCTGATGGGACACATCCAACAAACGAGGCATCCCTTTTAGAAAGAACGAAATATGAGAAGCATGTATCCCTCTTGTTCCCAACAACTCTGTCTGAAACTGCCTCGCACTGGTTTTTCGGGTTACCACAGGGATCAGTGAAGTCATGGAAATATTTGAAAGCCTAGTTTCTAAAGCGATACCAAGTTTCAAGGCTGGATGGCCAAACTACTCACCCCTTCAGGGAAAGAAATTCTAATCAAGTCAACAGCTTCATCCATCCCCTCTTATGCTATGAGCTGTCTTCAATTGCCTTACCATGTTCTGGACAAACTGGAATCCCTGATGAGACAATTCTGGTGGAAAAATTCCTCGGAAAGAGTGGGAATCCCTTGGATCGCTTGGGACAAATTGACAATAAGTAAAAGAGATGGGGGTTTAGGTTTTAAAAACCTTAGATGCCAGAACTCAGCATTGCTGCTCAAACAACTATGGCATCTCCTGACTGATCAGGAGTCCATATGGGCTTGTACCCTTAGACAAAAATAATTTCCTACACATCCTTCTTCTCCGCGTATAGTTCATCTAACCATTCCACTGTCTGGAAAACATTGATCAAAATACGACCTCTCCTCCTTCAGGGTTGTATTTGCCGCATCAGAAATGGTTTCTCGGTAGATTTTTAGATTGAGCTCTGTGTCCCAAATTTCAATTATCTCTCTCAAAGGCGGCTCCCAGACTGTCAAAGCTCTAATATTCCAGTCTCAGACTTTATTGATCAGGCCACTCTTTATGGGAAAATTGAAGCACTACAAGCATCTGTACACCCAATTCTAGTCCCTCTCATCTCAACAATTCCATTTCCCCTATTTCAGATAGAGGACATCTTCACTTGGACTCAACAAAAGATGGGACACTACATGGTGAAAATAGGATATCATCTTTTACATTCACTTGCACATGCAAAGAAATTTGGTTCTATCCCCCCCCCCCCCCCTATGACCGCTAGTCTTTCTTTTTGGAGTAATTTTTGGTCCTCAACAATTATTCCTAAAATTAAGATGTTCGTCTGGAAGGGGTGTAGTGGAGGCTTAGCCATTGGCTTAAATCTCCAACGACATATTTCCCACGTCAACCCGGCCTGCCCTTTCTGTCATAAAGTTGAAGATTCCTGGAACCACCTAATGTGGACTTGTCCTTTCGCCACTAGGATCTGGTTCGCAAGCCCCCTTATACTTAATAGATTAGGAACGCCTATTACCATTGTTCATCAATGGCTTGAGTGGGACTCATCTCCAACAGCCACTTCTAGACAACGTTATGAACTCCTACCTCAGAAGTGCATTATACTTTGGTCCATTTTTTGCTCACAAGAAATGAACTTATCTTCCGAAAAAAATTACCACTAGTTGAGAATGTTATGTCTAAGATATTTACTTTTACTAATGATCATGTGGATGCTTGTCTGTCCATTCCAGATCCTAGAGGAAGACTTGGGCAAGAGGAACGTAGAAAAATTCTCTTAACTCAGTCTAGTGGCCAGCCCTTTTGGAGCATCATAACTGATGGATCTGTACATACTTGGAGTAGCTGTTATCATTGATGAACATGGTGTTACTCAAGGCATCTCTTCTACTACTATGCATGTCACTTGTCCACTTTTGGCAGAGGGAATTGTGTGTTGATCTTGTCTTTTGTTGACTCTTCGTTTCAACCACTGCAGCCTCACTTTTTTCACATACTCCACATTACTCATTGAAGCGGTTAGACAACCTACTAGATCCCCAGCAGTTCTCTTTGGTGTTATCTCGGATATTGTTGCTTTACTTTATTTCTTTCCTTTATTGTCAGCAGTAAGGGTTGTAGAAGCAAAACAAAACCAGCTCATGATCTTTGTAGAAGATCTCTTTTGTTGTATCTCTTTGGTAGTTGGTATTGTCATTTTATTCCCACATATTTAGTGTAGTTTCCTTTGTTGGTGCCTTGTAAGAACTCTGGTTATTTTGCTTTATAATATCGCTTATTTGACAAAAAAAAAAAAAAATTCTTCTCTCCATATATATGTTTATATTCATATAAAACAAGACATTATAATTTATATATATATATATATATAGCTTTTCTTTCATTTTTGATACATCTTTTATTTTTGATGTCTGTACACCACTATAATCTTCAACTACTAGGACTACACACTATTTAACTTTTTCTTCTTTTTAAAAAGTACAGTTAAATTCAATATATATTTCTTATGCATGATGGAATTTAAATGTATACAAATATGGAATTCAATGGCAGTTTCAAACAGTAATTTTCAGAAGTGCTATTAAAATATACCCTAGTAATGAGAAATTATTATTTAGACCAAATCCGCCACGTAGGATGTGGACCCGAGCAATAAAAACATGACAATTCATTAATTATATGTTAGACATAAACATCACAATGTAGATGATAATATATGGTTTCATCTCTAAACATTAATTACCACATAAATTATCTTCGTTTATTATTAATAAATGTACATAATAAGTATATCTAATAAGAAATTTTGCATGTTATAATAAAATTAAATTTTTTTTTTTCATATACGATATAGTAAAATTGTTAATAGTTTTCTGATTTTTTTTTTTTATAAAAACCTATTGAACGTGGTGAACCCTAGAGGGACAATTGCCCTCTAGGATTCACCACGTTCAATAGATTTTTAGGAAAAAAAAATCACGAAACTAGTAACAATTGTATTAGAACATACAATGCATAAAGGGTTTTTTTTAAAATAACTATAAATAAAAATAATTTTATATACAAATATAATACAAGTGTTACTAGTTTTTTTTTTTTCTTTCTAAAAACCTATTGAACGTGGTGAACCCTAGATGACAAGTGTCAGTTGCACTCTAGGGTTCACCACGTTCAATATGTTTTTACAAGAAACAAAATCTCAAAGCTAATAACAATTGTACTATATCGTATATGAAAAAAAAATTATTATTATAACGTGTAATATTTCTTATTAGATTTACCTATTATGTATATTTATTAATAATAAATAAAAATGACTCATTTTGTAATTAATGTTTAGAGAGGAAAATTATTAGAATCATATGTTATTCTCTACATTATGATATTTATGTCTAACATACAGTTAATGATTTGACGATTTGTCATGTTTTTATTGGTCGGATCCACATCCTACGTGACGGAATTGGTCTAAGTAATAATTTTTCGTTAGTAATATATTAATCTAGATTAAACTAATTTAATGGGAGGTATAACATTCTCCAATTGGATATTTTGGAACATACTTAAACTTATTAATGGCTAAGCTATAAAAAGATAAAACAAATAGTACTTAATAATCTATATCTAATCTATCTAAATATCTACTAATCCTAATAATTATCAATTCTGGAGCCGCCACATCATACTATTAACAAATCATACACTAACACGTGTCCTTTTCTAAACCTAAATCACAATCGGTTTCTTTTTCAACCCAAATGTTTCTAGGAGACAATAACTTTAGCTTAAACATCACTCTGCCGTTACGTTTGAGGACTAATCCTGATAGTGTGCAATTCTGGAGCCGCCACCATCAGCATCTGTAATACATTGACACGTGTCCTTTGTTAAAAATAAAACAACCTGTTATTTTTCTTCATTGGCAAAAACTCGGAACCCAAATTTCTCTGGCGTTACATTTGAGAATTAAAGAAAAAAACGAACAACGCCGACAATTAAAGGAAAAAAAACGACTAAGGATCTCTTCATCTTCAATTCATAATGCCACTGAAAAGATTTGTGCTTTAAAGGCGGCCTTACCGAGTGGATTCCATCTGTCTGCTTGCTTGAATTCATGTCACAAGCCTCTCCATAAACTGCTTAAATTTAATTCGTCATTTGATAGCATATGTGGTCTGTCAATTCTTGCTCCGCATTTGTGTTCTTCAATTACCATATCTGCTTCAGAAATTGATATGTAAGTTGAATTGTTGCAATGCATGTAAATTCAAATGTCTGAAATTTACAACTAAATTCTTTTTGGGTTTTGATCTATTTCGACTTCCATACCATAACCAATGAGAAATGCGGTTCTTTTTTGCAGACACACTAAAGAAAAACTTCACATTTGATCGATGATGACTGCATGTAGAGACACGCTCCTTAGGCCTTTACATCAGAAGGATTATACGTATTTCATTTGAATCCTGCACCAGAAACGAGTAGGAGGCCAATTGTGGAGTTTACACATTAGCAATTTAACCAGTATCAAGGTGTAGAAACGAGTCTCCTAATCTCTTCATCAACCTTACACAAAATTAATCTCTATTCATTTGCGTTATAATTATCTCGAAATGATAACATATTCAATTCAGAGATCCGGATGTGGACTCATGAATTTCATCTGCCATTGTGCGATTAAAATTGTAAAGAATCACAGTTAGAGAAGGGAAGCAGCACTTCGGCTGGTCTCAAACGTTGTACTTTACCTTTGGTTTCGGAAAATTTGTTCAAATGCCCTCTAGGGAGGGGGCATTTCTAAAAATGCCCTCCCCTAAAGGGGATTTGTAAAATTGCCCTGTCCAGCTGTTATTATCAGCGAGATGCTCCAGCTGGTGCCAGCTCGCCTCCGTCCAGCTAGGGCTGAGCATGGGACGGATGGGCGGGCTTTTTCTAAAAAATGGCCCAAGCCCTAAAATTAGGGCCACTTAATGGCTGTCCCGAGCCCTATCCCGAGCCCTAGCTAGTAGGAAAAGGCCCTCCCGCCACGGGCCTACAGGGATTAGGGACAAATGGGACAAACCCAAATTCCCATCCAAGTTAAAAAAAAAAAAAAAAAAAATCATACTCAATTTACTTAAACCATAACTAAACACAGAACAACAACAAAGTTCACCACATACCACAAAGTTCACCATAAAACACCAAAATCACTCAAACATTTTGTCACTTGTAAGAACACCAAGTTGAACACATAACTTGGTTCTCCAAAATAGTTCACCAAAGACTCCAAAACTAAGTTTTACCAAGACTCTAACACAAAGTCACCAACAATTCTGACATAACAAGTTATAAATGCAAATCCCAGATCAAATGGAATTTCAACCCGAGCCATCACTAAAGTTAACTTAACTAACTATACTTTATAGCTGATTAGTTAGCAAAAAGGGACGGGACGGGTCTTTTGGGACTTCGTAAAAAAGCCCTAGCCTTAGCCCTAGTTGAGAAGAAAAGTCCCGCCGGGCGGGATTTTGAGCCTCTTGGGATATTTGCTCACCCCTACGTCCAGCTATTAATAACAGCTGGACCTCGGACTGGTCGGACCGGGCCGGACCCTATAAACCGGTACCGGTCTGATCGGTCTGACCTTAAGAGTAAAGAACAATTTTTTTTTAAGAAAATATTAACTGAGTGTAGCTAGACTCGAACCTAGGACTTACACTAGAAACACTGACACACTACCACCACACTACAAGCTAGAATGTTGATAAAATAACAGATAAAAAGATTTTATTTAGAAATCTATTTAATCAATGGAATAGAATTCTAAATTCTATTTAGATAAACAAATTTTATTTCTAAATTCACATTTTACATCTATTAATATTCACTAAATTCAAATTTACAACTCCAAATTCAATGAAAATCGAAAGTTAGCGTCTTTATAACGTAATAAACAATGTGCTATTTTTTAAAATGTATTCTAGTAATTTCGAAAATTAATGTTTTCATCACCGAATGGTGTTATACCCCCCCATAAAACCTAAATTTGGAGCAAATCTCATTTTTTAGAAAATGTTCTCGTATAAAATCATTTTTTTTCCGAATTGTCACGTATTAGTAAAATCCAATACCGAAAACGGGGCCTAATTTGAAGTTTGGTAATAGATTTTTTGAACATTCCAAAAAATAAGATTTACTCCAAATTCGCGTTTTAGGGGGTTATAACACCATTTGGTGATGGAAACATTAATTTTCGAAATTACTAGAATAAATTTAAAAAAACAACACATTGTTTATTACGTTATAAAGACGCGAACTTTCGATTTTCATTGAATTTGGAGTTGTAAATTTGAATTTGGTGAATATTAATAGATGTAAAAAGTGAAAAAAAAATAACCGCGGGATGGGGGAATCCGAAAAAAAAAAAAAAGATTTTATACGATAACATTTTATAAAAAATGAGATTTGCTCCAAATTTAGGTTTTATGGGGGTATAACACCATTCAGTGATGAAAACATTAATTTTCGAAATTACTAGAAAAATTTTAAAAAATAACACATTGTTTATTACGTTATAAAAACGCTAACTTTCAATTTTCATTCAATTTGGAGTTGTAAATTTGAATTTAGTGAATATTAATAGATGTAAAAAGTGAATTTGGAAATAAAATCTTTTTTATCTAAATAGAATTTAGAATTCTATTCCATTGATTAAATAGAATTTAGAATTCTAAATAAAATTTTTTATCTGTTACTTTATTAATATTCTAGCTTGTAGTGTGGTGGTAGTGTGTCAATGTTTCTAGTGTAAGTTCTGGGTTCAAGTTCAGTTAAACTCAGTTAATATTTTCTTAAAAAAAAAATTGTTCTTTATACTTAAGATCAGACCGGTACCGGTTTATAGGGTCCGGTCCGGTCCGGGGGGACGGAGGCGAGCTGGCACCAGCTGGAGCATCTCGCCGACAGCTGGCTCCAGCTGGACGGGGCAATTTTACAAATTCCTTTTAGGGGAGGGCAATTTTAGAGATGCCCTCTTCCTAGAGGGCATTTGAACAAATTTTCCTTTGGTTTCTGCATACTAATTTGTGAAAGATTTCTGTACAACCGGACACGGCAGATCAAAGAGACTAAAATCAACATCAACCGGGATTGAATCGACAGCAGATCAAACAAGACCAGAAGGGAGCGACTTCCAGAATAGGGAGAATGGATAGGAACGGCTTGAAGGCTGCCATCGTTGTTTGGATCTGGAAAGCAAATGACACGCTTCTTCAACTCTCCTGTGTCCTGTCTCTCTCTGCTTTTTTTTTTTTTTTTTTTTTTTTTGTACGACTCTGTAAGCTTTATTTTAGCGGAAAAAGGAAAGTCGAGTGGGCCTTGGATGACATTCTGGTCTTCAGCCCAATATACTTTGCTTCCTTCCTTTCTAGACTACCTGGTACAATTTATTCCCCGATGGCACCACCTTCCAAATCATTCAGGTTTTTTTTTTTTTTTTTGCCATAAAATCATTCAGGTTAATTAATCATCTTTTTTCTTGTTGTTTAGGTTGTTTTTTCTTCTTTATATTATTATTCCTTTATTTTATTTATTTTCTTCTGTAGTAATAATGGATTGAATTTGATGATCGGGCAAAAAATAAAACGACTAAGCTAAGTGCAGCATTTTTTCTATTATTTTATCAAATAGTACATTAGTAATCATAATTATATAACAAATCACCCGCGCCATGCGCGGGTATAGCATCTAGTATATAATAAGCCAAGATGAAAGAGAATAAGACATCTTCTCTTATGCTGACACATCATCATTTAATATCCACTTAAAATTGAACACATCAACATGTTTCTTCTTACACATTTCTTCTTTACATAATTAAATCTGACACAAAAAATATCTCCATGCACATCTCTCAAATCTCAAACGCTAATTTACAAATATCGGTAAATGGTGGGAGGAAGCTCAATCAGCATAACAGTATAATGAACACGCAATTAATAGGAATACAAGAGTTTGGCTGTTAGCCGATTAGGTTCTGATAATATATATATAAAAATACTTATAATTATAATTATTTAACAATTTTATAATATAAGGAGGGACTGATAAAAAAAGATAATATAAGGAGGGAACAACATTCTTTTTTTAGAAGAATTACATACACGGTACCTATTTTTAATAAAAATGTAATCTTTTTTCTTATTATATTTAAAACAAATTTATGATACAAGTAAATATAAATTCTACATTTTATTTAGTTTGCCTTTTGCTTTAGAAAATTTAGTAGTATCATCAATGATTGAAAATGTAGTAGTTTCATCAATTATTAAAAATGTACTATGAATATTTTAAATAAAAAATTCATAAAATTATAGTTATTTATTTTATTCTCATACATTTATAAAGAATGTGGCAACATTAATTTTTCTATTTAAATTAGAATATATATATATATATATATATATCAATTAGAAGAATTATAAAATAAAATACATTGATTAATAGGGTTCTGAAAAAATAGAAAATAGAGCCACTTTGAGGTTCCCTATGAAATGAGGCATGGAACGGATCACCGCTTCTAAAAAAAGTAGGTAAATAGTGTATTAATAACTATCAAGTGTTAAAGGGAAACAAAACAAAAAACTATCTGAGTGTTAATTTGTTGAGATAGCTAGCTTTAAACAAAATACGATATTTATACGTTCGAGTAAGGTCTTTGGAGGTGTTAAAGATCACCGTCACTGAATTAATAAAAAGAAGGTTACACACAAATTTAAACAATGAAGCCAGTAATATCGATTTATAAAGTGTGTCATCAGTAACATTGTTATCGTTAAGCTCTTTTATTTATTTTTTTTTTGGGCCAATTTAAGCTCTTTTAATTTACGTTAAACATAAGATATAATTTCTTTATTTATTTACCACATTATTTTAAAATACAATCAAGACGAAGCATACATTTTTTGTGGTACCTCCATTTAAATTGTGAGACCCAAATTCCAAATTCAAAGAAAGAATGAAAGAACATTTGTTCGTAAAAAAAACCGTGATAGATAATACGTAAATTATTTCGCATTATTCTTTATAATTAACAAAAATCATAAAAATATACAACATAATAACATCAATTTATTTTTTAATTTAATCCTAAATACATCAATTTATTTTTTAATTAAATCATACATTTGTTAATTCTTAGATATTGAATAATTACCATTTGTTAGATCACTATGTGTAGAAAATGACAACGACGATGAAAACGACAGGAGACAGCGAAACTCGTGGACTTTGTCATTGATCCAAACTCCGAATCAATACCTTAGTCGTCATCAGCAGAATGCGATATACACATATATATATAAACAAATTATAATTGATAATGATTGTTAGGTTATGAGATCTAGGTCAACGGGTGGTCGGCTTTGATCTCACTCCTTACTGGGGATGTGTGTGATCCGGTATTCCTGAATTGCCCTGTCTTAGCCTATGTCTTTCCTTCCTTCCTTCCTTCCTTTGCTTCCTCTCTCCTTCTACCCTGCAGAAGGGGCAGTACCAGACACGGAGGGGGGGGGGGGGGGGGTGGTGCCTGGTGAACCCTCTCCGATGCCTAAGTCAGTATTCTTCTTAGAGAGATAAACTAGAGAGATGTCAGAGCAAAATAATCCAAATTGCCAAGATGATCAAATGAGTTGTGAAGGTGGGGTATTTATAGGCAACGGTGTCATTAAGGTGGCTTAATGACATCGTTAACCTTTAAACACAATTAATTAACCTTTAAGCGCACAATTAAGACCTTAGGATACGGAGAAGGTAGGCGACGTGAATCGGGTGTGGGTGTCCGAAAATGGCGCAGGGGCCCTTGGGGGGGGAGAAATCCGACCCCCAAGGGTAGGGGTTGGGTGAGGGCACCCAACCCCTCCTAGGGGGGATGGGGTTGGCCAACCCCATCCCTCCTAGGAGAGATCGGGTTGGCCGACCCGATCTCTCCTAGGAGAGATCGGGTTGGTCCACCCGATCTCCCCTAGGAGAGATCGGGTTGGCTGACCCGATCTCTCCTAGGGGAGGTCGGGTGTGGCCACCCAACCTCACCTAGGTGAGTTTACCTTGGCCGGACGGGCGCTTCGGCCCCGTTCGAGCCGTTGATGTTCTCGCGAAGTGTTCGGGTTGAAGTTTCGATTTACAATCGGTAATGGGACGATAAAAATACAACGGTTTGGAAGTCAACGGGTTCAAATTGGGCGTATATCCATCACATGCCCCCGAGTCAACCAATGGCTTAACCCTTGATTGACTCTATTTCAGGATGGTATGACACGCGCAATTTGAAACCGGGATTTTACCTTCTTGTCTGAATGTTCGTTTACCCATAGATGCGTGCCTTTGACTCTGCCCCCTGCCTTATGAGATAGAGGAATTGTAAATGTCAGAGCAGCACGGACGTGTGCCTAGGCACGCGCCCGTCTGAGATAGGAGTAATAAACTTATCCTTGCTACAGATGCACACTCAAAAAATACACACTTGCACAGGGGTGTGATACGAATGCAACTAAATGACTTAGGCTTCAAATTCGTGCCGGGATTCTATCTAAGTGAGGAAAAATTTAATTTTGGCTAAAAATTTTCCTAAGTATGGAATGCTCAAAAATAAAACTAACTTGATAGTTTTTCTAAGTATGGAGATATACTTAGCCATAGTTGAAAGGGATAAAAATGATGGTTTTTCCTTGACCCTTAGATCTCATTTAAAGATAGATGGAGGGTGGTGATTAAAACCCCTTAAAAAACCCTATCATCTTTTCAAAATAGAGGAGAGTTAGAAAAATACCTCAAGGAGTCACCATAGCCACCATCTTCCCTTTCCACTCACCCTTGGAGAGTAAGAAAAGTTTGAGAGCACCCCCAAGGTTAGGGCCGGCCGGAATTTCCACCAAGGGGCAGAAATCCGACCAGCAACTCAGCCGGAACCGGGGACGGAAGGGAGCCCAGTCGAAGGCGACGACGTGGTCTCAGTCGGACGGTGGCCGGCAGCGACGCGGGGATGGCTGGAAGCTCGATTGGCGACGGCGACGTGGCATTGGTCGGACGGAGGTGGTCGACGGCGAGCCTACCTCTGACGACGACAGCACCAAGTCCGGCGGGGGTCGTCGACGGCGATACAAAGCAGCTTCGGTGTGACCTAGGGCGGGTTCCGGCGACGGTGGGGCGGCTGGGATCAATTCCGGCGACGACGGGGTCTGACCTCCGGCGAGGACCTGATTTCCGACAACACCCAAATTTGAATTCCGGACCCGTTTATCACATCGGGTCGGGTTTTCCGAAGGTCCGCTCTTTTCCTTTCCGTTATCGCGTAAAACGTTGATTTTTGAATTGTTGAGATTTGGTTGCCGATGCTTGATTGCCGATGTTTGATTGCCTAAATTTGATTGAATGTGGGATTGCCGCGGATAGCCGTTGATAGATGTGGATTTGGGGAAAAATGTTTGCCGGTCGTCCGGATATGGTTTCTTGTCCGATTGGGCTATCCCGGTCTTGAATTTGATATCGTACCGCCGTTGGTGTGTTAATCTTTGTTGGAGGGTATAACGGTAATTTTTTCCAAAACCCGACCTTAGGCTCGGATAAATTATTCAACTTGGTTGTCGTGGTGTCCTCGGCTCATGTTGACTATCTTTGCTGGGTGTCTTTGGATCTTTGATTGTTGTCGTTGGTCGGGTGTCGGAGTATTTCCGGTTCTTCGGAAATATTTCTTGTCTTGATATTTGTCGTGTCGTGGCAGGTATTATACTCCTGGTGGTGTCCGCGCACGCAGACTCTTCAGAGGCGTCGTATCCTCCGAAGGATGAGTGAGTTCCTTTTCTCTTCCTTTTCGGTCGTCTTACTTCCTTTCCTATTGCTAGCTTGGTACCGTGACCTTCGTTGAGGTGTTAGTCGAAATTTGATCCGTACTTTGGGATTTCCTGCTACCTTTGCCTTAGGTTTCGCTATCTTGTCGGAGAACCATCTCACTAGGTCCGATTACAATGAGCATGTTACCCTAGGAGATATCTGTCCCCTAGATGAGCCTCTGTATCCTTTTCTCCCCTCCTTGGGGAATACTCGCGAGACGGTGACGGAGCCTCCTATAGGGAAGGTCGCCGTGTACCCCTCCCAGATCCGATTTGGGCTGAGATTGCCTTACTGTGACGAGCTTATAGAATTGAGCAGGTTCTTCAGGATTTCTCCTGTGAACCTTGCCCCCAGTGCCCTTCGTGTCTGGGTGGGCTTCCGGGTATTGTGCCATTGGTACTCCTGGAAGTACTCTCTCGTTCTATTCCGATGCTTCTACCGGTTCCAGTACCAAACGAAGGTGGGGTTTGCGAGTTTCGTAACTCGCCATCCGACCTTTAAGGATCCCCGATTTACTGATTTCGAGTTGAGTGGGATCGAGTGGGATACCTCCCTCCGTTTCGTGGCCCGGAGTGACAATTCGGCCAGTCACTGGGCTAAGCATTACTTCTTCATTACGGATCGATACGTCACTTGGTCGGTCTTGAATGAAGATCGGTCCGATGGTTGGCCTGCTTTCGGAGAGTTCTCTTCAGTTGATTTAGAGACTATGAAGATCATTCACGAGAGCAACAGGACTCGGTCATACTGCCCCGTGTCCTTAGTGACTGAGACGGATCTTTACGAGGCCGGGATCAGTTTGACTCCTGACTCCGGGGGTTCGGTATGTCACTTGGTCTTTCCATCTTTATTTACCTTCTGCTCTTCCTTTGTAGGTTGGTTTCATGGAAAAACCTATAACGTGCAGGGAGCCCCTGTTGATCTGAGCAAGAGGAAGGCTCCTTCTAGTTCCGCTTTGAAGAAATCCCCCCTGCCTGGGAAGAAGGCTGGGGCCTCTGGTATGCTTTCTCCTGTTTGCTTCTTTATGGTATAACTTGTGTTTTTCTTATCTTGCTTTTCTTATATTGCTAGGGCGCTCCCTCTTGGTGACTGAGAGGGTCGTCTCCGTTGGCAGAGATTCTGGACCTTCCAAGTCCAAGCCGCGGAGATCTGATTCTGAGGCCGGGGCCTCGGCTGCTAAGAGAAAGAAGGCCGTGGATCCTGCTTCGCCTAGTGCTCGTCCTCCGACCCTATCTCGTGATAAGGAGATGGTGGTCGAAGAGGTGCCTTCCCTGGCTGACAAAGGGAAGCGACCTGCTGGTGGTGGTTCCCCTGCCCCCCAGCCGAGGGCACGGTCCTCAGGTATGATCTTTACCTTGTTGCTGATCCTTCTATGTTTATATTCTTCTTTGACTTGCTTTGCTTGTGTAGGTGGGCCTCCGACTTTAAGTCGGAAGGATTTCGCCCGTCTTATTGATGAAGATGTTATTGGGTCTGAGTGGACTCCTTTCGCTGGTCTGAAGGAGTTCCACTTCGATAGCACCTCCTCTTTGCGGACTCCTGAGGTTGGTGTCCGCGTACTCCGCGGCGCCATCCCCCCTGGCGATCGTGTTGCTCCGCCCAAGTCTCCTGGGGAGACTCGGCGCTTTGTTCAGGGGGTACTTTCTCGTTATGCACCTGTGAGTTGTTCCTTGCTTTCCTCTTATTACTTTCATAATGGCTATCTTTCGGTTACTCATCCCTTGTTTGAATTGTTAGGGTATGTCTGACATGGTGAACATGTCCTCGCTCGTGCTCGAGTTATCTGACGAGAGGAAGACCCTTGAGGACAGCCAGGTCTCTCTCAAGGCGGAGGTCGCTACTGCTGCTGAGAAGGCGCGATTATCTGATTTGAGGATGCAGGAGCTCCGGGATCAGGTGTCCTTGCTTGAGACCACTGTGGGCAGTTTGCGTCGGGAAGCTGAGGTTGCAGCGTCGCTCCATTCTGAGGAGTTACGGAAGTTGGAGGCTAAGTGTCGTGCGGAGGAGAGGACTGTTGCGGTTTCTGAGTACAAGGCCTCCTCTGCCTTCACTGCCGATTATAGCGCGCGTCTTACTCAGGAGATGAACCAGTTCGGTGAGTATCTGGTTGATCACATTTTCCGTATTGATCCTCAGTTCCCAGTTGGTGACCTTGGTGACTTCGGGCCATATGCCAGTGGTTACATGGCTGTTCTGAGGGGTCAGGCTGCTGTTGCAGACGAGCCTGCCCCTGCCCAGGTGGATGCTACACCAGTGGAGATTGGTACCTCAGATTCCTCCTCATCATCTCTATCTACCGGTGGTTCAGCTTCAAGGGGTGAGGGTGACTCCCCCGAAGGTTCTGACTGACGTGTTTATCTCATGTTATCCTTGTATATAACTACACTCCTTCTCCCCTTTAATGGGTTGAGTGTATTTTGAGATTGTGATGGTGTTTGTTGTTACTTTCCTTTGCCGCGTTGTGTTGTTGACTACGTGGTTCGTTTGCCTTTACACTAGTGCTTCTCATGCTTTTGTATATATCCCTTTGGTTATGGGCTCTTCTCTTGGTGTGTTTCCTTTACTTGTCTTTCTTTCGTGTTTTCCTTCATGTGATACCTGCCATTTCATAAAGAAAAAACATTACTTGTTCTTCACATTACTTTACTTAGGAATTTCTTTCTCATGGTATCCTTCTGAGCATGGTGTGATGATCTCTTCTGATACCCTTTACACGGTATACGTTGTACTGTTAGACCAAAGATACGCTCTTGGTGGGCGTCGAAATCTGTTCACGAGACAGGCTCTCGGACGGCACTTAACGTTTCACAGGATAGGCTCCCGGAGGGCTCAGGTTAGACCAAAGATACGCTCCTGGTGGGCGTCGAACTGGTAGTTTGAAATCTACCTCAAGATACGCTCTTGGGGGCGTCGAACTGGTAGTGTTTTTTCTACCTCAAGATACGCTCTTGGGGGCGTCGAATCTGGTAGGTTGCAAATCTACCTCAAGATACGCTCCTGGGGGCGTCGAATTCGTAGTTTTTGGAAACCACTCTCAAGATACGCTCTTGGTGCGTCGAATTCGTAGTGTAATAACTACTCTCAAGATACGCTCTTGGGGGCGTCGAAGGTCGTAGTATGAACACTACTCTCAAGATACGCTCCTGGGGGCGTCGAAGTTCGTAGTTTTTGGAAACCACTCTCAAGATACGCTCTTGGTGCGTCGAATTCGTAGTGTAATAACTACTCTCAAGATACGCTCTTGGGGGCGTCGAAGGTCGTAGTATGAACACTACTCTCAAGATACGCTCTTGGGGGCGTCGAATGTCGTAGTATGAACACTACTCTCAAGATACGCTCTTGGGGGCGTCGAATGACGTAGTGTAATAACTACTCTCAAGATACGCTCTTGGGGGCGTCGAACCTGTCATTGACTTGAAGTCATATCTGTGTAAGGATAACTTTGTGATTATACCACTACATTCACTGGAAAATATTTTGAGTAACTTCTACTCCCTTAGGAGCATTCATGTTTTTGTACACTTGGGATGCCTTGGTGCACCAAGACATCCTTTGTAGGAATCAAAGATAGTTGTAGAGTTGGAGTAACTTCGTGAGTTCTCCTTCTCCACAGTTGTTTTTTGAAAAGCTTGTAAAGCTGAAACATGCAAAATGCTAAATATGAAACTAAGGATATGGGGTGGTCACTGTGTCTGTTGCCACGTATTCCTTGAAGCCTCCATTGTAAATTATTTCTTCCACTTCCACCTTCAACACCATGCAGTTTTTGGTTTGATGTCCCCAGGTCCCATGGTACTCACACCAACCCTGTGCATCTCTTCCTAGGAAGGCCTTGCCTTCCCCCCCTGCATGTTGGTAGCTCTTCCTTCAGGTGTTTGTGGAAAATTTCTTCTATGCTGATTGTGAGGGGTGTGAATGTGAAATTGACACATCCTCCCAATATGTCAGTGTCTCTTCCTTTCTCCGGAACTTCATCCAACTGCTCCGCTTCCTGTGCAAATGCCCTGTCCAGCTTATCTTTGAGCTCTCTCATTGTGCTCGTCATGACCATCTCATAGAGCCCTCCATATGCCCTGAATGAGTTTGGATGCATGTTTCTAATGAATGCTCTGACTGCTTCTCCCCTTGTGATGTCCATGTTGACACCATACTTGAAGAATCTCTGGAAATAGCTTGATATAGACTCCCGCGGCATTTGCTTGATATCATCTATGTAACGGAAGCCTCTTAGGATGGAGTTCCTTGTTCTGTTCCCTATTATGGTGTCTGGCTGCCAAGGTATGGATGTCACCTTCACAGCCTTGCTCCTGTGTCTCCTTGTAGGCACTGTTTGAAAAAACTGCCTGCTCAAACGGAGTGTCACTCCACTCCTCCTCCTTCCTTGCCTTTGTCTCCTTCCCCTCCTTCTTCTGTCCTGGTTGGCCCCTACCATGACTACAGCCACTGTGTCTGTCCCGTGTGATCCACGTCTCATTGAGTTGACGTAGCATTGCCTTGCGGTGCGTTGATCACCCAGGACCTCTCCAACCCCGTTCTCCGTGATGTACTTCAGCTTCTGGTGAACAGTGGATGGCACTATTTCATATGGGTTTATGGTTGTCCTTCCTAGGATCCCATTGTAGGCTCCCAGGCTTTCAACCACCAAGAAATTGACATTTACCTTCAGCTGGGTCCATCCTTGGCCCATGGTCACTGGCAGGGTTATCATCCCCAGGGGGTAACTTGTTGTCCCTGAGAAGCCAACTAGAGGGAAGTTGACTGGCTTGATGTCTGCTTTGGTTTTCCCTATCTCTTCCAACACTCTCAGGCTTAGGAGGTCAGCTGAGCTGCCCCCATCCACCAAAATTCTCTTTACATCAAAATTGTCAATATCTAAAGTAATAACTAGAGCATCGTCATGTGGAAAGACGATGTGGCTCTTGTCCTTCTCCGAGAACTCGATCTTCACTTCTTCTCCTTCTCTTGGCCTTTTTCTCCACCTTGGCACTGAGCTTAGCTTGGATGCATAGACCTCTCTTGCATTAGCAGTTGGGCCACCCGATGCTACTCCTCCATGTATCATATTTATGACTCCTTTTTTGTTGGGTGGAGTGTTGTAGTCTATCTTTCCCTTGCCCTTGTCTTTCTGTGATGGCCCTAGTTGCATACTGTTGCCCCCATGGTCTATGAATTGCTTCAGTTCTCCCCTCTGGACGATGTTGTTTATGCTTAGCTTTAGGCTAAAGCATTCATTTTTGTCGTGACCATAAGCCTCATGGTTGTCACACCATCTATCCTTGTGATTTCCCACCATTGGGGCTCTCCACCTTGCAGGGGGTGACCAAAGCTTTTGGTTCCGCATCTCTCTAAGTACGGTGGCTGGAGTGGCGTTCAATGGGATGAACTTAATGACGTTTATTTCTCTAGCCTTTAAAGGTTCACCCATTTGGTTTCTTTGCTGTGGCGGACGCCATTCCTGCTGCCTTGCATGCTGCGGTGCCTGGGGTGGCTTGCCTTTGTTTGGCTTTTGATTATCCTCCTTAGCTGCCTGGATTTTTGCCTTCTTGCTTGCCCTGTGCCTTTCAAGGTCAATATGCGTTTTAACTCTTCCTGCAAGCTCCTCCAAGGTGCTTGCTGGCTTTTTGGCCATCTTTTCAGCCAATGTTGACCCAAAGCGACCTAAGTTTCTGATGAAGGCTCGTATTATCTCCCCTTCGGTGATGTCTCCCTGGATGTCTGCAATATTCTGGTTGAACCTAGTATAGTAGCTGGCCAGGGATTCATCGTATTCTTGTTTCACGTCATCAATGGAGCCTGTTCCCTTGAGGAGTTTCCTCTCCCCTAGGTATCTCTGCAAAAACTTAGCTTTTAGCTGCTCTCATGAGTGGATGCTCTCAGAGGGTAGGCTGAAGAACCAATGTGAGGCCACCCCTGTTAGGGTGTTTGGGAACAAGAGTGCCTTGTACCTTTCATCGGTGGTCCTCCCAAATAGGGAGGCCTCATGCTGTTGGATATGCTCTAGGGGGTCTCCCTTCCCATTGTACTTTGCAATTTGCACTGTGTGCAGGGAGTCTGGCACCCTGTTCATCTCCAGCTCCCTTGTGAAAGGGTGGTTCGTCTTGTCACTTAGACAATGCAGGCTGGGTTTCTTTGACTCATTCAATTTCCGGGTTATCATGGCTTCTATCTCCTCCGGGGTGATCATCACCTGCGCCGGAGTATAATCCCTCTGATACCCACTGTAGTTGTAGACTGGGCTTACTGGGTTCCCTTGTCCGTGCTGGTATGGACTGTAGGAGTACCCTTGGTACGCCTGCTGGGGTGCTTCATAGAAGCCTTGTCTCCTTGGAGGTCTTGTTTGTCTTTCCTCCCCAAGCGGGGTGTAAGCCCTGTTGCTCTGCTGTTGCCTAGGAGGCACGAATTGTTGCCTTCCCTCCGGGGGTGGCTCCTGGTAATATCTTCTTTGTTCCTCTCGTTGCCCTGCTCGAGGGTACGAGTAGTGCTCTTCTGTTGGGATCTGCTCCTCCTCATGAGCTTCAGTGTAAGTCCCTTGGGTGTATGCCGGCCTTGCATACGCTGTGTGGGCGCGGTTGCCATCTCTCTGTGCCGGCATCCCATACGGGTACCTTTGGGGTTGCTCTTCATAATAGTATCCCTCAGGGGGCGCCGTGTTGTGGGAGGGCACTCCCTGTTGTTCTCTTTCTCTCTGTGGCCTTCTTGCCCGGGGGGTGGAGGCTGTGGAGGACTCAGCCCCAGCTGGGCGTGAAGGTCCTCCCTCCTGGTTGTTCTGTTGTTGAGGAGGCTGTGGTATTTCTTGGGGCTCTGGATGCATTGGTTGCTTTCCAGGGTTAGGCTGCCTCCCTGGGGGTATGGGTTCTCTTCTCCGCCCATTGCCCCCGGGTGGGCGTTGGTGCCTGGACACCCTACTGTTCGTCAAAGCTCGTGTAATAGCCAGGCTTTCTGTCCGAAGCCTACAGACGGCGCCAAGTGTTAGGTTATGAGATCTAGGTCAACGGGTGGTCGGCTTTGATCTCACTCCTTACTGGGGATGTGTGTGATCCGGTATTCCTGAATTGCCCTGTCTTAGCCTATGTCTTTCCTTCCTTCCTTCCTTCCTTTGCTTCCTCTCTCCTTCTACCCTGCAGAAGGGGCAGTACCAGACACGGAGGGGGGGGGGGGGGGTGGTGCCTGGTGAACCCTCTCCGATGCCTAAGTCAGTATTCTTCTTAGAGAGATAAACTAGAGAGATGTCAGAGCAAAATAATCCAAATTGCCAAGATGATCAAATGAGTTGTGAAGGTGGGGTATTTATAGGCAACAGTGTCATTAAGGTGGCTTAATGACATCGTTAACCTTTAAACACAATTAATTAACCTTTAAGCGCACAATTAAGACCTTAGGATACGGAGAAGGTAGGCGACGTGAATCGGGTGTGGGTGTCCGAAAATGGCGCAGGGGCCCTTGGGGGGGGAGAAATCCGACCCCCAAGGGTAGGGGTTGGGTGAGGGCACCCAACCCCTCCTAGGGGGGATGGGGTTGGCCAACCCCATCCCTCCTAGGAGAGATCGGGTTGGTCCACCCGATCTCCCCTAGGAGAGATCGGGTTGGCTGACCCGATCTCTCCTAGGGGAGGTCGGGTGTGGCCACCCAACCTCACCTAGGTGAGTTTACCTTGGCCGGACGGGCGCTTCGGCCCCGTTCGAGCCGTTGATGTTCTCGCGAAGTGTTCGGGTTGAAGTTTCGATTTACAATCGGTAATGGGACGATAAAAATACAACGGTTTGGAAGTCAACGGGTTCAAATTGGGCGTATATCCATCAATGATAAACATGTAAGTTAACCAAATAGGCAAATATTATAACTTCCATAATAAAAAAAAGTCTGAAGCCAAGTATAGTTCTACACACATATGGTATAATGTTGCATAACAAAATCTTATTATTTTCTCTTTCTAGTAGCTTTTGTATCATCTCTCATCAAAAAGACGTCCACTTCTCGATATAAACTTTATTAGTAAACCATATAGATAGAGTAAGGTAAAATATAAAGATGAAGCATGCTAGATACAAAAAAAATTATATGTTAATAAATACTAAACACATGTTTTAATATTCTTCATGCATATAAAACAATTCATCAAACAACGTACAATAATAAATCACATCAAAACATTAACAAATGTAAAAAAAATTAAACTGAGAGAAATTAAATTTACCTCATATAACTGCCTCGTCCAATAACCTAACACAACAATACAAAAAAAATCAATCTAAAAATAATTATCTTATACTTATACACAAAATAATATAAGTATTAGTAATCTCATCCAATAATAGCATAAAAAACTGAATTACGTACTTATCCTTTTTAAGATTGGTATTGTTTCAAACACTAATTATACGAACACGAATCACTGATTGGCCTATAAAAAATTGAAAACATAGAAAAATAAATTATATATTCAAAAAAATATTAAATATATAGAATTAAATTTTCAATAATGATGCATCTACATATGATAACTTCTTGCTAGATAATGTACAACCAACATAATACAGAAGGGTGAGCAGACTTATACCGACTACCTCTTGATGAGCTTCGCCTCCAAAGTAGTGAATTAATACGAAAATAATTATATTATACACAAAATAATGTAAGCATTAGTAATTTCATCCAATGTATACTATATTATACATATTATATCAGTTACAAATTATACGAACTCGAATCGCAGAATGACAAAAACCCAACTTGTAAATCACTTAGAAAAAAATAAATCATTGGATTATCTTTAACGTAAGTGCCTATAAAAAATTTCAAAACTCAAAATAAATAAATCAAAATATTCAAAATATAATAGTAAATATATAGATAAAACAAACCCATAATAATCTTTCGAGCATGACCATGTAGAGCGGGTGCTTCGCATGCTCCACCTTGATCACAATCCGCCTCTTTGGGCCCACATAATCGAGGAGCAACCCAGTCACAGAACCCTTTTATTCCACCATGGGGTGTCCATGTCAGACCCTAAAATCCGACCTAAGGCGATTACGTTTTGAAAACGTGATTGATTTTGAAAGAGTCGCCACTAGCTAATTACGGCTAACTAGAAACCTAAATTACCTAGGTAAATAACGAATCAAATACCTAAGAACATTAATCGGTCTACGATCCAAGATTTGACTTCGGAGGTTCTGTTACGAATTAAGAAAAAATGATTTTCTAATTACGCCCTTTCGGTACCTAATAAACCTATTTGCCAATTTTAAGATTTAAATATGCGTTACATCGAGTTAATCTAACGTTATAAAAAGAACTAAACTAATTTTTATGCGAAACCATAAAAAACTATTGAACATCTAAAAAAAACCCTTAATTAAGTTAAAATCTAAACAGAATTAAGCATGTTCAAAATCATGATACAATTTAACATGTCATATACACATATATACATACGGTAAAACATGTTAACTAATTAATCTACATCCAAACTATCTAATTAACATGATTTAACAATAAATATAAATAACAGAAAATAAACACAAAATAATTAAATAATTAAACAAATAATATATAATAATAATTAAAAAAAAAAACAGAAAACTGACCTTTGTCTTCCCCAACAGCTGCAGGCAGCAGGAAGAGCAGACGCCGGAGTTGGAGATCCCGGCGGCAGCGAAAGGGGGTGGCACCGGAGGGCAGAGCAGCGGCCGGAACAGCGGACCACGGTGGCCGGAGCGAACGGTGGAGCTGGGACGGGGATGACGAAAGGGGGCTCCGGTGACTGGGCTAGCTGCGAGGTCACAGCAAGGCGGTCGGCTTCTTGGTCGGACGGGACGACGGTGGGCGACGCGGCCCGGTGGCTCTGGGCGGCGGCGGGTGAGTCTGACCGGAGCTCCGGGCGCTGGACGACGAACGGCCGGCAGTGGTGCTGAGTGTCTCCGGCGAGGTGGTGGTCCGGAGCTGGGGCTGATTGGAGTGGTCAGCGGGAATTACAGAAAAAAAAAACTTTTATTCACTAGGAGACAAAACTGCACGGTTTTCAAGAACTGATGTATTATTATTGATGTTGTGTGTTTTTTACATGTACAAGAGGTCCTTTTATAGCTAGATTAACACCTAAAATTAGGAAAACAATATTTTCCCTAATATGCACTAATTAATTCCGAAAATTATGAATAAATATTTATTGCATATTGCCATAAATATTTATCACATATTTTCTGAATATTACACAATATTAAATGCATCTATACTATCCTAATTTAAACTAAGCCTATTTCTAGCAACCCCGTGAACTTCCATATTTAAATACTTCCTTTTTTTAAACGCATTACACATAACATTTTTGAACGTGTTATATACGTGTCGTGCGTACCAAAATTAGGTGTTTACAGCTTGCCCCTCTTTGGACGGACTCCCGTAGAATGCATTCGATGGGGTTGTCCAAAGACGAGTAAACACTAATTTTGGCTAGGAAGTATATCTTCTTCCGGGTCTTCAATCTCCAAGGTGGCCTTTGGCTTTATTAACGATGCGAAAAAGTTAAACTTCTGTCGGCGGTGCCTCTGTTGACAGTGCCTCCATTGGTAGCAGAAAATAGAACCTCCGTCGGCGGTGCCCCTGTTGGCAGTGCCTCCGTTGGCGTGCGGAAAATAGAACCTCCGTCGGCGGTGCCCCTGTTGGCGGTGCCTCCATTGGTAGTGCAGAAAATAGAACCTCCGTCGGCGGTGCCCCTGTTGGCGGTGCCTCCATTGGTAGTGCGGAAAATAGAACCTCCGTCGGCGGTGCCCCTGTTGACGATGCCTCCATTGGTAGTGCAGAAAATAGAACCTCCGTCGGCGTGCGAAAAAGTAAAGCCTCTAGTGGCGTGCAGAAAAGTAAAGCCTCCAGTGGCATGCAGTAAAGTAAAACCTCAATCGACGTTGCCTCCAGTGGCGAGCGACAAGGAAAAGCCTCCAGTGGCGTGCAATAAAGTAAAACCTTTGGTGATGATTGGTAACAGAAGACCTCTACGCCAGACAGTACCAACAACCTCTGGTGACGCCTCTAGTGGCGAGTGGTAACGGAAAAACCTCTACGTCAGACCGTACCGGAAAACCTCTGGTGATATCTCTGGTGGCGAAAGGCCTCTACGTCAGACCGTACCGGAGAACCTTTGGTGATGCCTCTAGCGGCGTATGTCGGAGAAGAGCCTCTAGTGGCGTCCGTTGGAGAATTGCCTCTAGTGGAGTGACTTGCGAAGGCTGAATACTAAGGCTTCGTTCGTCGGGGTTGACTCTTAGGAAGCTGGAAAACTTCAGATCCTGATTGTCGGTTGTGACTTGTGGGAACAGACTGTAACAGTCCTACTTATCATTTGAGTGGTGACTTGCGAGAACACACTGTAACCGTCCCGTTTGCCGTGAATTTGACTCGTAGGAACAGACTGTAACAGTCCTACTCATCCTTGAATGGTGACTTGCGAGAGCAGACTGTAACCGTTCCGTTTTCCGTTTGGAAGACGCTGTGTCGTAGAAAACATGCTTGCGCATGAGCGTTTGTCCCTAATTTTTGCCTAAATTGTGCATTGTGCGACGACCTAGCGGGATCTTTTTTCTTTTTTCTTTTTTCTTCTCTTTTTTTTTTGTTGAGAATTTCTCTTTTTTCTCTCCTTTTGCCACGGCCGATTGAGAGATTTTCGACCGTGCCCCTCGGTTTTTTTATTTTATCTCCTTTTGCCATGATTGCAATTTCTGAACTTGCAACCATGCTTCTCATTTCCTGATTTTGCCTAGGCCGCCCTTTCGGGTTTTCAACCTAGCGGAAGCACTCTTTTTTTTATAGCCGATTAAACGGTGGGTGTGACCCGTACTTTATTTTCCGCCTCGATGCGGGAGTATTTGTAGCCATTTGGAGGGTGGCTGTGACCCTTTTCTCACTGTCTTTAATGTTGCGGGAACTCTTTTGATTATAGCCATTTGGAGGATGGCTGTGGCCCTTCATTCCTCGTCTCTGATCCGGGAAACACTCTTTGTATGTAACCATTTTGAGGGTGGTTGTGGCCCTTTCACTTAATATCTGCCATTGATGTTCCGGGATCGCTCTTTTGACTGTAGCCGTTTGAGGGACGACTGTGATCCTTTCTTTTATTTTCCCGTCCTCACCGGTTTTGCGAGATCACTCTTTTTGTGTAGCCATTTTAAGGGTGGCTGTGGCCCTTTCTTTGTAGTCGTTTTAGGGACGAGTGAGACCCTTTTTATCTGTAGTTGATTTAGGGACAACTGTGACCATTTTATTTCTTCACTGATCTCACAAAATTTACATAAAAACTCTCTTTATTTTTTTGTAGCCGATTAAAGGGCGGCTGTGACCCTAAAGAAAATAATTTTTTTTTGCTTGTTTTTTTTTTTTTTTGAAAATGAAAATTTAACGAAAATGATCAACAACAATTATGTACATGCCCCTAGTGGCAAATCTGAAATTTCTAATTCAAAACATCTTCTAGAGAAGGACTCAGTTGATTGAGTCAAAATATGTCGATCGTGTCGACGCCCTGGATGGACCTTACAACCAATGGATGACGTAGACAGTGATTTCTAATCTCGGCTTCTCAAGTGCCCCAGTTATTGCTCAATCTTGTCTGGGGATGCCCTATGGCCAGCACCTACCGGGTTAGGCTCGTCGAATGCAGGATGAATGACCTTGTTGATGAACACACATGGATGGTGTTGAGTTTGGCACAGTAGTCCGCAAATGGTAAACGCATAGATATCGTCTGAGGTATCTGGGATAAACTTGCGGCGAGCAAAGGGCCGCGCACGAGAAGTTCTCTTCTGGGGCTTTGATTTGGATGATTATCCGAGCTGCACAATGAGTTAAGAAAAAAATCAAATTTCAAGGAGAAAATTGATCACGACTTCTCTTACCTGGGTGCCCTGAAATCTTTAATGGAAATTTTCTCCATATATGAATGGATCTGTTGTCTGTTCCGTCTTTTTCTTCATATGGCGGTTGTGCTCGATCTGAACGGGGATATGCCATTTGGTTGCCACTGACCAGTTTAGATGTCACCGTAAAATGGATGTACGGCTTGGTTCAGGAAGGCGCATGTATTCCTTGTATGGAGATTTTGATCACTGGTGATTTGAATCCTTCATCGGCCGCCTTGACGGGCTTGGTAGTCCATGACTTTATTTTTTGAGTGTTTTGTTAGGAACATCGACTCAAGAAAAGACTGAATTGTCAATCGACTTGCATCATTCCTAAAAAAAAAAAGAAAACCAATTAAACAAACTCAAATATAGGGATTTATTTATATTGATTAGATCATGACAATATCCCTAATTCCTATGCGGGGCTCATGATCTTGCTGCGCAAGGAGTACATAACTGAAAAGTTTATTTATTGCTAAAAAAAACGGATGTAACACTAAGAGGTTTTTCGAGAGAAATCATGTGGACGAGGCCGAAGGGGTGTTGGCGTCGGCTGACGGAACTGCGTTAAGAATCAAAAGCTTATGGTCAATGAGATCCTGGATCTTGTGCCTCAGACGCGAGCAATCCTCGGTTGAATGACCAATTATCCCTATGTGAAACTCACACTTCGAGTTTGGATCATTGTTGGGTATCCTTGAAGTGGTCTTCCAAACCTCAGGACCAATAAGACCCTAAGCAAGTGCTTTCTGATATACTTCGGCGGTCGATACTGGTAAAGGTGTGAATTTCCTAGACTCCCGCGTCTTGTTCATAGTCCGGTTTTCAGGTCCACTTACAATGGGGGTTTGCGGAGCTTGGGTCTGGTAGACTGCACCTACTGTTGTGTCTTTGGATGACCAGTTCTTGGGGCCTCCTTTTTTGGTTATATCCTCTTGTTGACTCCTGGAGGGGTCTTCAAGTTTTCCAGTCCGAATGCCATGCTCTACCATTTCTCCGGATTTCACCAAATCAGCGAAGTTGGCTTAAACATGCCCTAACAAATGGGAGTAATATGCCCCTTTAAGAGTGCCGATGAACATGGACACCGCTTCTGCGTCTTCTAGTGGTGGTCGGACTCCAGCGGCTTTCTCTCTCCAAGCCTGCATATAGCTTCTAAATGATTGCCCCGTTTCATCTCCATGCTTTGGAGGTCTATGCGGGTCGGAGCTGTATCCAAGTTGAACTTATACTGGCGAGCGAAAGCGTCAGCCATCTCTTCCCACGTAGAAATGTCACCGGCTTTCAAGTTGACGAACCAAACCAAAGCCGTCCCTTCAAGCTTTCCTGGAACGTCTGGATTAAGAATTTCTCATACCTCCGGTAAGGGGCCATCTTTGTGAGGTAAATCCGCAAGTGGACAATGGGGTTACCGGTGCTATCATACTTCTCAAAGTCGGGGACTTTGAATTTCTCCGGTCTTGACATGTCGGGGAAAAGGCATAAGTCGGAGTAACCAATGCCTCCATACTACTCAAGTCCGAACAAAACCTTGATCTTTTCCTCCATTTTCTTCAAGCAGCGATCCTGTTCGGATTCGATGACAGGTGATGATGTAGCCGCATTTGTGCCGATTGCACCTCCTTGGTTAACATGCCCATACATTACCGTCGGAAGTGTTGGATCACGGTGGAACTCCGGTACGGTCTTTGACGGCGATCCTAGCTCCTTCGCTCCACGTGGTCCTGCAAAGAGGTGATAGACCGGGCGGTGACCCAGAATCCCTCTCCGATGCTTAAATGAGTATCTCGTATGGACTGGCAAGCAGTAATCTCAAAGCGTATATCACCATGTAAAAGACCTGAGGTGACCTATGCCCTTTTATAGGCGGAGAGGTACCTCAGTTACCTGGTGAACCGTTGGGGTGGTTAGCCCGTATTCCGTGTATCTCGTGCACGATCCCGCCTATCTAGGCCAGATCTCGCTTATCTCGGCCACGCCCCGCGTATCTCGGCCACGCTCCGCGTATCTCAACTACGCTCCGCGTATCTCGGCCTTAACCTCTGATGGCAAGTCCCGACTAACATCGGGGACTCCAGAGTTATCTCGTTATGTCACCGCTCGGGGCCCCTCGTCATCGTGACAGGGCCAATCGTTCTCAGGGATTCGTCATCGGGGCCTATCTAAAGGCTTCTCATCGGGAGCTTCCAGCTCACCTATCGGGACCGACTCTGTCGGGACCTTTCATCATCGAGACTCCCTACGTCGGGATCCTTCATCTGGGTCATCTTGACCTTCATTTGGGGCCCAGTGGGCCCGTTCGCCGTTTCCTCGCCGTTAAGGGGGCCTAACGGCCATAGCGGAACCCATCATTTGCCCCCAAGACATGAGGGACTTATAGTTCGTCGTGTCTTCTCAACTGCCGACCTCCCGACGTGGAAGTCGGGGATCTTTCCCTTGGCATAGTCACTCAGTATGAGTCTTCTCGTTCACGTTTCCTCAATACCTTGTGGATAACTGCCAAATCAGAGGACTCCTCGGTTCCCCAGCCATTTAATGCAGCAGATAACGAAGCGACGTCTTCAGTACTCGTGCCTGATTTTTCGCGCCTGCTTCTATGAAAAGTGCTTTTCAGGCTGTTTCATCATTGCGTCTGTTGCCATTTTGCACGTTTCATCTCAATGGTTCAGATCAGAACGCTTCAACTTCGACGATTCAGATCGAAGCGTCCCTTCGACTGTCCTCTTCGTCTATAAAACCCTAACCGTGGGCACAGTTTCACTTTTACCGTCTCCAAATTTTCAAAAGCTTTCTGCAATCTCTCTGCAAATTCAAGCTCTGCGATTCTGAAGATCTTGGTGTTCCTCCGATCATCTTTTCGGCAACGCCAAGTTTACTCCTTCAACCTTCAATCATCATGTCTGGTAAGGGTTTCTTCTTTGTTTGTTCGCTTATCCTCTCTCTTAATTTCTGCTTGATTTTTTCGCAATTTCCCGGAAAACCCAATGTCCCTTTCCATGGCTTCTTTCAGACAGTGAATCCGGTTCCGAGGGAAGGAAGCCCTTTAACTTCGACTATGCTCTGAACGAAATCTCTAGCACCGCCTACGATGCAGCTCTTCGGGAGGGATGCATCACCTCTACCTGGGAACCTCGTTTCCCCTATCCCTGGCCTCGTCCCTCGGGTAGCCTTGAGGTTACTCGTCCCCGGAAAGGGGAGGTATTTGTCTCTACGGGACAAGTATCCGCGGGGATCAGATTTCCCTTCTGTGGTAATCTGGTCGAGATGTGCCAGCACTATAAAACCCATCCGACCACTTTCTCTCCGCATGCCATACGCCTGTGGAATGCCTTCCAGGTCCTCTGCTTCCGACAGCAGTGGTATACAGCCTCATGCTCTCCAGGACCTTCTACGGGATGAAGTGCAACGAGGCAGGGGTTTGCGCCTTCTATCCCCGGATGCCGAAGTGGAACAAAACGCAACTCGGGTTGTGCAACTGGACCACTGACACCTGGAAGGTGGTCAAGGGTAGGGGACTCCTGGTTGATACGGGGTCCGACAACAGCGGGTGGAAGAGGAGCTACTTCTTCATCAAAAACTCCTCGATCCCGTGGCCCCAATGGGAGGTGGAAGCGGATTCTCCTCCCGCCTTCCACACCTACACCGACGAAGATTTCCAGACTCTTCAGCTCATCCAGCTTTACCGGTGGGGGAGTCTTACACTCCCCTTGACGCCAATTCTCTCGTGGAGCGGGACCTGGTGAATGCCGGGATCCGACTCCTCGACATAATCTCCGGGGGGCAGCTCTTCGAAGGCCCTTCCAATATGGTTTCCTGTGTAAATCTCTAACCCTTTTTCCTTACTGTTTGCAGCCAAGAAGGTATCCGTGCTGACCAATCTGATCCTTAAGCAGGGGGAGACCGATGCTGTCCGCCCCACGCGGAAGAGGAAGTCAGCCAAAAAGGTTGGTGCTTCATCGGGATCCCCTTCCGCGGAGCAACCAAAGCGGAGCCGCGTGGAGGTGGATAAGCTCTTTGACGTCCAGAGCGCTGAAGAAGGTAAAAAGCTCCGTCTTGCTTTTAAATCGTACAGGAGGATGGTCCCGAAGGAGTTGATTCCTTCGACCATGGAGGCCCGCATCGCTGATGTCAAACGAGTCCTTCGGGGGGAAACTCCTCGTGTCCTGAAGGCGGGCTACTACAACTATCGCGGGAAGGACCAATATGTCTCCCGACGTATTGTTTGGTGTAAGGGCTCTGATGAACTTCCTGATTACATTTCTAAGGCCTCTTCTCGTCCTTTAGGTGCAGGTCGCTCAGGGGCTCCGTCGGGTGCTGGAGCTTCAGCGGGTGCACCACCCTCAACAGGGGCACCTTCTTCAACAGGGGAGGAAACCCCGACCGGAGAACAATTCCGTCGGGTGGAAACCTTGGACTCCTCCGAGGAGACTGATGAGGGTGGCTCCCTTCGTCATCGTCGGAGGACGGGGCAGTCCCCCCCTGAAACCAACCTCCCAGGGGCTGCCCCCTCGTCTTCTCCACAGCAGCGACAGCCGTCGCCCATCCACGACTTCACTCCTTCCCCCGCCCGGGGTGAGCCGGAGGCGCGCCCCTGCACGACTCGTGCTGGCCCTTCCCCTCTCCCTCTCGACGGGAGTTTCTACAGGGCCTTCGATCCCGCGCAAGTGGATGCTCCCTGGACCCCGATCCAATCGCTGCAAGGGGTCCAGCTTCGACAAGGGGATGCCCACCCGGAGCTGGCTCTGCATCTGCTGGCAGGCTCCATTCTACCCAGCATGCGGTATCCGATTTCCTTGAATGGGGAGTCGATGCGTCGGGATGTTCGAGAAATGTCCATGCGTCGGATAGAGGTAAGATTCGTTTCTCTCTTTCATCAGTAAAACTGGTTGTTTATCTGTTAACACTTCTCTTTCTTCTATCGTAGGAGATCGGGGACATCAACCGTCTCTATGGATACCTCTTCGCCTTTGAGGAGTCCCGGGAGCGAGACCGAGCGGCCATCGCCAAGCTCAAGGAGGATCTCGCGGCCTCCATGTCTTCGCGGGGGAAGCTGGCCAAGGAGCAGGCCATCCTCGACCGAAAGGCTCGGGACCTCCATAAGCAGGTTGGTGACTTCGAGGAGCTCTTGAGGCGGGAGCAACGGGAGCGGCAGGCTGCTGAGGACAAGCTGGTCCTCGAGAAGAAGGCTCTGGAGGAGCAAGTTGCGGGGGTTCCTGCGCAGCTGGTCGCGGCCGAGACTAAGGGCCGAGAGGATTGTCGGGGGTCTGAAGACTTCCAGGCCGATGCTGTAAAGTTCCGCAGCGCGGAGGTGGAGAACACCCTCTTCAACGCAGTCGAGGAACTCTACCTGGAGTATGGCGACGCCATCGACTTCGACAAGTTTCCCTCTCTTGCTCCCTTCGCGAAGAAGTACTTTGCTCTCTCGGAGGAGAGTGATGGAGGGAGCACTCCCGTGATTGTTGAAGATGCAGCAGAGCCTCCAAGCGTCGACACTCCAATAATCGACCCTCCAGCGGCTGAACCTGTGGAGCCTTCTGCCACCGACCTCGTGGACCCAGCTTCCGTTGATGCCGCCAACAAGGACCAAGCCTAACTGCTTATCTTTAGAGTCCTTGTATTCTCCTCTTTTTGTAATCATTGGGCCTTCGAGCCCTATTAATATCAGACTTTCTTAGTTCCGATTCTTTCATTGCACTTCTCCCAGTGGCTTTACTATACATTCTTAAGTCAAAACCTCGACACTTAAGATATTCTCATACATCACTTAAGACGATTTACTAACTTGCACCGCTTAAGGCGACTTACCATCATGCACCACTTAAGGCGACTTTCCAATACTTAGAATAAATCCAAGAATCACGTATCACTTAAGACGGCTTAATCTCGTGCATCACTTAAGACGACTAATCTCGTGCATCACTTAAGACGACTTATCTCGCGCATCATTTAAGATGACTTACCTCGTGCACCACTCAAGGCGACGTTTCTCGTGCACCACTCAAGGCGACTTTTCTCGTGCACCACTCAAGGCGACTTTTTTCGTGCACCACTTAAGGCAACTTTTCTCGTGCACCACTCAAGGCGAATTTTTCGTGCACCACTTAAGGCGACTTTTCTCGTGCACCACTTAAGGCGACTTTTCTCGTGCACCACTCAAGGCGACTTTTTTCGTGCACCACTTAAGGCGACTTTTCTCGTGCACCACTCAAGGCGACTTTTTTCGTGCACCACTTAAGGCGACTTTTCTCGTGCACCCCTTAAGGTGACTTTTCTCGTGCACCACTCAAGGCGACTTTTCTTTTCGTGCACCACTTAAGGTGACTTTTTTCACGCACCACTCAAGGCGACTTTATAACGCTTAGAATAAATCTAAGAATAGCTCTGTTTGGAAGCAACCTCTTTATTTATTGATGGCACAACAATTCATTTACATCAAATCAAACGATAAATAACATACACCACTTAAGGCGATTTTACATCGGGCACCACTTAAGGCGACTTTTCATCGGGCACCACTTAAGGCGACTTTTCATCGGGCACCACTTAAGGCGACTTTTCATCGGGCACCACCTAAGGCGACTTTTCATCAAGCATAGTGTTTCCTCAAGTGTTCGCCACTAAAAGAATGCTTTAATACTCTGCCATCGAGGTCTTCCAACTTGTATGCATTCGGGGCTGGCATCCCCACGACCTTGTAAGGTCCTTCCCATTTTGGTGACATCTTGCTGATCCGATCCAAAAGGGTAAACTCGTTGCGACGCTAAACCAGCTCCCCGACGAAGAATTGTCGGGACTTAACTCGCCGATTGTAATACCTGGCAGTCGTCAATCTTATTCGAGCCTGGACTTCGTCGGCTTCCCGCCTCTTCTCTTCGAGCAAGTCCAAGTCCAGACGTCTCATTTCATCGTTCGTCAGAGGTTCGTAATATCTCTTCCGATGGGATGCTACGGCCACCTCCACGGGAGCAACAGCCTCCGTGCCATAAATAAGGCCAAACAGAGTCTCCCCAGTTGCTCGTTTGGGCGTCGTTCTAACGACCCAAAGCACGTTTTCCAGCTCGTTCAGCCATTTGCCCTTCAAGGCATAGACCCTTTTCTTCAGGCCATCCATCACGATTTTGTTGGCTGATTCCACCTCGCCATTAGTCTGAGCATGGCGTACAGAAGCTGTCTGATGCTCGATATTCAACTCTTCCAAATACTCCTTCACCTGAGACCCGTTAAACGGTGGACCATTGTCGCTGATCACCACCTTAGGAATCCCGTATCTGGACACAATATGGGTCTGGAGGAACTTGACGATCTGGTTCCCCGTCGATCTGGCCAATGCCTTTGCCTCTATCCATTTCGAAAAATAATCGATAGCTACAAGTAAATACTTACATTGTCCTTGTGCTTGTGGAAGAGGTCCCACCAAGTCGATGCCCCACTGCGCGAAGGGCCAAGCGCTCTTGATGGATGTCAGAGTGGCAGCCGGAGCCACGATGCTCGTGGCGTACCTCTGGCACGCGTCACAGGATCGGACCAACGCCGTCGCCTCCTTGCTCATCGTAGGCCAATAATAGCCCAAGTTCAGCACTTTCCTCATAATGGATCGGGCTCCTTCGTGACAAGCCGCGACCCCTTCGTGTACCTCCCTCAGGATTCGACTTGTGTCGGCCTCAGCCACACACTTCAAGTACGGAGTCGAGAACCAGCCCTTCTTATATAGCTGATTTTCCAGCATCACGTAATTAACCGCGATCCGACGTATCCTGTCAGCTATTACTTCATTATCGGGGACTGCCCCCGTAGTCAGGTACACGACTATCGGGGTCAACCAAGTGGGCTCCTCCTCCGATCCTGCTTCAATAGCACACACCTGTGTCGGGTCGGTGTTCGACAAGATCACCTTTTCCAAGAAATGCACCTTCCGATTTTCCTCCAAGGGTGCCCCCAGGGCAAATTTGCTCAAGGCATCTGCCTCCACGTTTTCCTCCCTCGGGATCGCCTCGATGTCGAAGCTTTTAAAGCCCTCCTTCAAGACTTGCACCTCGCGAAGGTACTTCCTCATCATCGGGCTCTTCGCCTCGTATCGCCCTTGAACCTGGTTCACAATCAGGGCCGCGTCACACTTCACTCTCAAGTGAGCAACTCCCGTACCTTTGGCAATTTTCAGGCCCGTGATAAGAGCCTCGTACTCAGCTTCATTGTTCGTGGCCCTAAATGTTAAGGCCAAAGCATATCGCAGCGGCTCACCTCCGCCTGGTGGTATCAATACAAACCCTGCTCCTTATCCATCTGAACTCGAGGATCCATCCGTGTACATCTCCCAAGTATTTTCCTCGTTTGGCTGTTCTGATTGCTCTGCCATCTCTGGTTGTTCTGCTGTCGGGACCTCCATTGTTGCCCCCTCTACAGGGCCCGCTTCTTCCAGATCGGGGGCTGTAGACTCTGCTATGATATCCGCCAATGCCTGGCCCTTAATAGCCGTTCTCGGAGCAAAGTGTATGCGAAACTCACTAAGCTCGACTGCCCATTTCACTAATCTCCCCGACGCATCAGGTCGGTTCAAAAAATGCTTCAGAGGCTGGTTCGTCAACACAGTGATCTCATGTGCATGGTAGTAAGGCCTCAGCTTCCGAGCAGTAATAATCAACGCAAAGAGATACTTCTCCACGGCGGGATAATTCATTTCAGATTTGGCAAACGCCTTGCTTACATAATAGACGGGGACTTGATTACCCTCGACAACCTTCACTAATACAGAGCTAATGGAAAATTCAGAAACAGCCAAGTAAAGATAGAGCGGCTCGCCTGTGGCTGGTTTTGCTAACGGCGGGAGGGTGCGAAGGTGCTGCTTGAGTGCTTGGAACGCCTCTTCACACTTGGCGGTCCATTCAAACTTCTTGTTGGCCCTCAGGACTTCAAAAAATGGCATTGATCGGTCACTCGCTTTGGACAGGAAGCGATTCATTGCAGCCAGTCGGCCATTCAGCACTTGCACCTCCCGATGGTTTATCGGGGATTGCATCTCCTCGATCGCCCTTAGCTTCTCGGGGTCCACCTGAATTCCTCTTTGGCTCACCATAAAGCCCAAAACTTCCCCGAGTGGACTCCGAAGGCGCATTTTGTCGGGTTCAAGCGAACCTGATGAAGTCTCATCCGCTCAAACGTCGTGGCTAGGTTGTGCACATGATCCTTAGCTTGTCGGGACTTCACCAGGATATCATCCACGTAAGCCTCCATGGTCTTCCCCAGCATATCTCTGAACAGCTTGTTCACCATCCGCTGGTAGGTTGCCCTAGCATTAATTAGTCCGAAAGGCATGACATCGTAATGATAGATGTCGCTATCAGCATAAAAGGCAGTGTGGGGGGCGTCTTCCTTAGCCATCTTGATCTGATTATAGCCCGAGTACGCATCCATGAAGCTCAACAACTCATGTCCCGACGTGGCATCCATCAGCTGGTCGATTCTCGGGAGCGGGTAACAGTCCTTCGGGCAAGCCTTATTCAGATCGCGGAAATCCACGCACATCCGCCACTTCCCATTGCTCTTCTTCACCAGCACCAGGTTACCGACCCAGGTCTGGAATCGGAGCTCCTTGATAAACCCAGCATCGAGCAACCTGCCCACCTCCTGCTGGATCGCAATCCTCTTGTCTGCGCCCATCGGACGCCTTTTCTGCGCGATAGGCTTGATCGCGGGATCAATCTTCAACTCATGCACGATCACATCGGGGCTTATTCGTGGCATGTCACTCGGAGACCAGGCAAACAGCTCATTGAACTCCTTCAGTAGATCGATCAATTCTCGGGCTATCTCCTCGGTCAGAGCAGACCCGATTTTCACCTTCCTCTGAGGCCCATCAATCTCGACCTCCTTCAAGTCCTCCACGGGGGCGGGACGCCCAAACTCCTCTCTAGGATCAGCATCTGTCTGGAGGACAGTCATAGCCTCTCGTCTTTTCCTTCGGGTGGCGTTAACATAACGTTTCCTGGAAGCCACCTGGTCGCCCTTGACCTCTCCGACTCCATGGTCAGTCGGGAACTTCATCTTCTGGTGCACAGTCGAGGCAACTGCCATCAGGGGGTTGATGGTAGTTCTCCCGATAATCGCGTTGTAGGTCCCCGCGGACTCAACTACCACAAACTCCACGTTCCTCCTCTCCGATTTACACCCGCTACCAAACTCCACATGTAAGGTGATCACTCCTAGCGGATAGGAGGTAAAGCCAGAGAATCCGACCATCGGGAAGTTCGCCTCCTTCAGGTCCTTCTTCGTTTTCCCCATGGCTTCCAGCGCATCCATGAACAGAATATCGGAGGAGCTCCCTCCATCGATCAGAATCCGCTTCATCTCGTACCCATCCACATCCAAGGTCACGACTAAAGCGTCATCATGCGGAGTTTCCACGCCTACGAGATCCTCCGACGAAAAGGAGATCACCATCTCTTCCTTCAGGGTCCAGGATCGGGACCTCTTACCCAGCACCACAGCAGCGGGAATTCTAGAGGCATAAACCTCCCGGGAGGACGAGGTATCGCCTCCCGCGGCAAATCCTCCGTGAATCACATTTGATAGTGCCCCGCTTCTCCTTACGGGCACCAGAAGACTCCGGGTCAGACCTCTTCTTCTTTGGGGACCGATCGCGGGATCGGGAACGAGACCGTGATCGGGGATCGAGAACGGGATCGACACCGCTTCTCCCCGACAAACTCCTTAAGCTTCCCCTTCTGGATCAGCTTTTCGATCTCCTTCTTCAGCTCCCGACGATGGTTAGTGTCGTGACCGTTTGCGCGGTGAAATCGACAGTAACGATCGGTGCGGGATCCCAAAAATTCTCCTTCCTTCTTCGGGGGGTACCTGGAGATACCCTGTCGTTCCATGACTGTTAACACCTCCGCCATAGAGCTGTTGAGAGGAATGTCATGATCCTCCCGCCTGTCCTTCTTGGAGGAACGCCTATCATCCCTTCGATCAGAGCGGCCTCGACTCCGACTGCTCTCGGATTTATCCTTCGACTTACGATCGTCCAAGGGTTTGGACGACTGCTTTCCCTTATTTGACTTCGGGGGCTCAAGTTCTCCGACAGCTATTTTCGACTCCTGGACGTCGATTTGCCACTTCACCCTATTCTGCAATGCCTCCATATTCCATATAGGCTTCTCAGCCACACTGTGCATCAAGTCGGAACCATAGGGGGCTGTTAGGTTCCGAATGAAGGTACGGATGGTCTCACCCTCCGAAATCTCCTCGTCAATCTCCGCCACGCTGGCAGTGTATCGCTGGTAATAGTGCGCCAGCGACTCATCGGGCCTCTGCACCACCTGGGTCAGGGACCTCACACTCTTCAACAGACGTCGACGACCCTGGTACTGCTGAATAAAGCGGTCGTGCATATCAGCCCAGCAAGTGATGCAGCCTGGGGGCAGACTGAAGAACCAGGTCAAGGCTCTCTCACCAAGTGTGTTTGGGAACAGCGAACACACGATATCTTCATTCGGGGCTCTGCCCAGACACGCCATAAGGTGCTTCTGGACATGACGAATCGGATCTCCCTCGCCATCATACTCCTTAATCGTGGGGATACCCAGCCCTGGCGGGGCGAGGGTGTCTATGAGTCGAGGAACGAAGGGATGGGTGGATCGATCCCTCAGCTCCGACACCAGCGGCTTCTGCTCTCCCATGCAGATGTTCACGATCTTCATCACCTGATCGGGGGTGATGGGACCATTGAGGGGAATGGTCCTGTGTTGCACTGGTCCTGGCCCATCGACCACGAATCGCTCTGGCTGAGCGGGCTCCTTACCCTGGTCCCGGCTCTGGGGCTGAACCTCCCGCACATTCTGAACCTCTGCTGGTGGGGGCGCTTCCTCTTCTAGTGGGGGCATCTCCTCTTGCCTCCTCGCAGCCTCTCTCCAATCTAAGAGAGCCTCCACGGCCGCCAGAAACATCGGCATGGCCTCCGCCACAGCTCTCGTCAGGTCCGTATTTGGAGGAGCCTCCTGCTCCCTATTATCCTGGTGTTGAGCAGCGGTATCTTCAGGACCTTCATTATGCCCCCCTGTCTGGGAGACCTCAGCAGCAGGGAGATTCTGGTCCTCCTCACGTTCCGGTGGTGAATTCAAAGTCGTCGCAGCAGGATGACGGGAACCACCAGATTGTCCTTGTCTTCTTTGCTTGCCAGCCGCCATTGAACGAGTAGAAGACATATCAGTTTTTTGTTACGCTTCCCACAGACGGCGCCAATGTTGGATCACGGTGGAACTCCGGTACGGTCTTTGACGGCGATCCTAGCTCCTTCGCTCCACGTGGTCCTGCAAAGAGGGGATAGACCGGGCGGTGACCCAGAATCCCTCTCCGATGCTTAAATGAGTATCTCTTATGGACTGGCAAGCAGTAATCTCAAAGCGTATATCACCACGTAAAAGACCTGAGGTGACCTCTGCCCTTTTATAGGCGGAGAGGTACCTCAGTTACCTGGTGAACCGTTGGGGTGGTTAGCCCGTATTCCGTGTATCTCGTGCACGATCCCGCCTATCTAGGCCAGATCTCGCTATCTCGGTCACGCCCCGCGTATCTCGACCACGCTCCGCATATCTCAACTACGCTCCGCGTATCTCGACCACGCCCCGCGTATCTCGGCCTTAACCTCTGATGGCAAGTCCCGACTAACATCGGGGACTCCAGAGTTATCTCGTTATGTCACCGCTCGGGGCCCCTCGTCATCGTGACAGGGCCAATCGTTCTCAGGGATTCGTCATCGGGGCCTATCTAAAGGTTCTCATCGGGAGCTTCCAGCTCACCTATCGGGACCGACTCTGTCGGGACCTTTCATTATCGGGACTCCCTACGTCGGGATCCTTCATCTGGGTCATCTTGACCTTCATTTGGGGCCCAGTGGGCCCGTTCGCCGTTTCCTCGCCGTTAAGGGGCCTAACGGCCATAGCGGAACCCATCAGGAAGGACATGTGGCTTTGATGCAGATTGATCAGGAATGATCAAAACAGGGGGTTGGTCATGAGGGGGTTCTACCGTGGCGTCGGGAATCACGGTTGCAGCTGGCATTGGAGGTCCAGTATTCGCCACAGGTGTTGTGGAGGATTCTGGACTCGAGGTCGCTGTCAGCAAGGCCGGTTTTAGAGTATCGTTGGTTGATCGAGCCCCGGGGAGTTCCATGATGCGCTCCATGTTTGCCGACATGGATGCCATATCCTGATGCATTTTAGCATTAGCCGACTCGATCTCGGCTATTCGTTCCTCATGTTGCTGGATCTTATGAGCGTCCTCCATGTTAGTGGTTTGTCGCGTGATGGCCTGTAATACCTGCAGCGAAAAAAATGTGATAATCAGAATATGGAACACAAGATATCATGCATGATTGTTTTGAAAGTAATGTGTCATTCAACTCATCATCTTTTGGAAAAAATTCTTTGTAAAATATGTTTCTAAGAAACTTTACACAACTCGGAATTCGGTCAATGAGCGTCGAGTACTTGCCCCATAATCCGAGCGATGGTAATGCAACAAGGTTTTTCAAAATGGATCTGATTTTTACCACTTGTTCGGATTTTGGAACGAGCACTTAACCCTGACGTTTCTATTTTGAACGATTATAGCACTCCACTCTACGCGGTATTTCATCAATAGTTTCGCTCTGCATCCGTCATGCTGGTCCGAACCTGGTCAACGCCAGTCTTGAAAAATGGTAGGGCCGTGATACAAGGGCAATTGTGCAGTCGTTTCATTTTTTCCGAAAATGGTGTGTAGAGCGTTTTAGAAACGACAATTTGAATGACACGTTTTTTGAGAAAATATGATGCATGCTTGTAACGTAAATTTCCATTAATACGCGTTATGCAATTACATATGGTACAAAAAATAACGATTACATCGAGACCCATGTCCTATATATGAAAAATTCTAGGGGTCGAGAACAATTAGAAAAAGAACACACGCGAGTATGCATAACGGCAGGATCGAAGCTTCAAGTGTGTGTTTTTGCTTTGTTCTACAAGGTAGGCTCCACCGATAGGTTCCCGACAAGGTGGTTTCCTCACCCCATCATAGGGATCACAGGGCCTTCACAAGCGAGTGGAGTTGTTCTGAGTCGTTCCGGCGGCTCGGCCGCGCGGTCGTACCCTTACTAACTCTCCGGGGTTCCTAGTTGTCCTGGGTTTTAGGCATTTTGGAGATTATTCTAAAGTGGTGTGTGTGCGGGTTCAACAAAGAAACATAAGTTAGTAAAATAAAAAGTTCCGCACCTATTACATAAAAAACCCAAAGTTAGAATAAAAGAGTTATACGCAAATAAACTAAAAAATGGAAAATAAGAAAATATACAAAGCCCGAACCCTCTATGTTTTCCCCAGCAGAGTCGCCAAATTGTCAGACCCTAAAATCCGACTTAAGGCGATTACGTTTTGAAAACGTGATTGATTTTGAAAGAGTCACCACTAGCTAATTACGGCTAACTAGAAACTTAAATTACCTAGGTAAATAACGAATCAAATACCTAAGCACATTAATCAGTCTACGATCCAAGATTTGAGTTCGGGGGTTCTGTTACGAATTAATAAAAAATGATTTTCTAATTACGCCCTTTCGGTACCTAATTAACCTATTTGCCAATTTTAAGATTTAAATATGCGTTACATCGAGTTAATCTAACGTTATAAAAAAAAAAACTAAACTAATTTTTATGCGAAACCATAAAAAACTATTGAACATCTAAAAAAAACCCTTAATTAAGTTAAAATCTAAACAGAATTAAGCATGCTCAAAATCATGATACAATTTAAAAATTACATGTCATATACACATATATACATACGGTAAAACATGTTAACTAATTAATCTACATCCAAACTATCTAATTAACATGATTTAACAATAAATATAAATAACAGAAAATAAACACAAAATAATTAAATAATTAAACAAATAATATATAATAATAATTAAAAAAAAAACAGAAAACTGACCTTCGTCTTTCCCAACAGCTGCAGGCAGTAGGAAGAGCAGACGCCGGAGCTGGAGATCCCGGCGGCAGCGAAAGGGGGTGGCACCGGAGGGCAGAGCAGCGGCCGGAACAGCGGACCACGGTGACCGGAGCGAACGGTGGAGCTGGGACGGGGATGACGAAAGGGGGCTCCGGTGACTGGGCTGCTGCGAGGTCACAGCAAGGCGGTCGGCTTCTTGGTCGGACGGGACGGCGGTGGGCGACGCGACGCGGCCCGATGGCTCTGGGCGGCGGCGGGTGAGTCTGACCGGAGCTCCGGGCGCTGGACGACGAACGGCGGGCGGTGGTGCTAAGTGTCTCCGGCGAGGTGATGGTCCGGAGCTGGGGCCGATTGGAGTGGTCAGCGGGAATTACAGAAAAAAAAAAAACTTTTATTCACTAGGAGTCAAAACTGCACGGTTTTCAAGAACTGATGTATTATTATTGATGTTGTGTGTTTTTTACATGTACAAGGGGTCTTTTATAGCTAGATTAACACCTAAAATTAGGAAAACAATATTTTCCCTAATATGCACTAATTAATTCCGAAAATTATGAATAAATATTTATTGCATATTGCCATAATATTTATCACATATTTTCTGAATATTACACAATATTAAATGCATCTATACTATCCTAATTTAAACTAAGCCTATTTCTAGCAACCCCTTCCATATTTAAATACTTCTTTTTTTAAACGCATTACACATAACATTTTTGAACGTGTTATATACGTGTCGTGCGTACCGAAATTAGGTGTTTACAGTCCACATCAAAGCTTCGATAGCCACCGTGCCACAATTTGCTTTTTAGACCAACGTTGGGTGTTAGAGGACTACCGATGTTGCTGATCGAGTTGCACCTCTTCCATAGACCTTTCTTTCTTCGTACGTAGCTTTTAGTTCTTCCACTAAATTTACTGCTTAGCTAGGGTTTATATATGCATGTTGCAAGTTATGGTACGTAATCAACTTTATTGTATACATTATAAATATATATATATAAATAATATATTTTCATGATATAATAGTAGATTATCATATTTTTTTTAGAACATTATATAATTAATTAATATAAATATAACAAAAAAAAAATTATTGCCGAATCTACCTATTTTTGGAACATTTTATAATTTTAAACATTTTTCACTGCCGAATCTTCAATCATATTATTAAGATCCTGTCCTATATAATAGTTTAGGGAGGAATCGACAAATTTCATTTATTCGCTAAATTTTTTGATTTAACTCCTATAAAATTGAACTTTCCAAACCACCTAGGTTTCCACCGTTTATTTTTTGTTATAAAACCAACTATATATATCTATCATCTATCACCTATATAAAAGTTGGAGGTATCCTCACACTGAAAAGACACGCCTGTTTAGAAAAAAGAAAAAAAAAACGAGTCTCACCTCCCATCCAACGTACAAACCGACCGAATGTGTTTTACTCTTCAAGCAAAGAGGACAAATTCAATCTTCTACGTTGAAAGCGCCCGATTGATCAATCATCTAACAATTAAGCGCTCGCTTAAACGCCAGTTGATCCTCGAGCGGTCGTTTCGTTAAAGCTCTCGATTGCTCAACGTCGTACAAGCGTTGATTGCTCAATCATCTAATCTCCTTAAGCGTTGCTTATCGTAGTTGATCCTTGGCGTTATAGCTGCCAAATTTCATCTAATCCACCCGATCTGATGACATAATCACGCATTCAGGTTACCAACTATGTTAACCATCGGTCTCACATGCAGATATTGCCACCTTCAAAGTCTGAGGCTTCACTTGCATAATCCAGGTAGATCTTGCTCTCCTTCATACATCTTGCTGCTCATTTCCCTAATTTTACTTGCAATGAATTGCCTGTTGCCCCATAGTTAATTTCTACGCTTGCCTTCTCTAGAAAGGGTTGATGGTGAAATCACAGCTCATGTTGGTGTTTCTCTGTTACTTCAGTTACTCTGCCTCTCTGTAATTCCTGTTGTTTATAGTGCAACAAGAGTCGTATCTTTACTGTGTTGTAGACGACAGACCAAAACCCGGCTTCGTCAGATCCTTCAATGTGATTTTTAACACTTTTAACTATAGAATTTTGCAGGTCAATAATGGCTTGGCATTCTTCAGATGGGGTCAGTCTCTCTCTCTCTAGAATTACTGTTTGATGATTTTAACTATCTTCTTTTATCTACTGTAGTGTACTTTCTAAGCTGGGTATGAACACTTTCGTATATAACGCCATCTGAAATTTAAACTAATTAATTGGTTACTTGGCTAGGAAGATTAACCGTGTATAGTTTTCTCATCTTTGTTGTGTATTTCTATTGTACATAGTTCTTTCTTAAACTGCAAGAATCTCATTGATTCTTCTCAACTTATAATAAAGGATGTAGTCAAGTCACTGAACAATATACCTAAAGATAATCAACAATTCTTCTATACCACCTTTATAGAATATAGACTATTGGTTGAATTATAGTTTTGAATAAGATTCATTTTAGTAAAATATGAGTACTAAGCAGTATAATCTCTAATATGAATTTTCCGTGCTGTGTAAATTCATTGGGAAAATTATGGTTTCTCTACCCAGCTTTTTGCTTCTATTAGTTTACTCTTGCAAAATGTTAACTAACAGAATGAGCAATTACTTTTCAGTCATTCAATTAAACTTAGTTTACATTGATTAAATAATCATTTTTACAACAAATCTAGAGAGTTCAACAGACAAGTTCACTTCCTTAATTTTTGTCTTTCTTTAAGAAATTCCTAAATAAGGATATAATTGTGCTACATGTTTACTTTTGTTATTGATTTCTAAATTTGATTCACATTGGAAACTAAGACTTGGGTATGATATCGTATCATATTCGCAGTTTGAAAACATATATCACATGACATTAGCCTTCTCTTCTTTGGGCGGTATATTAACGAGAATATGTTCTAAGTCTAACAAAGAATATGTTCGCTCCTGTAAGTTAATTGCATAGTTGACCATTTTCTTGCTAATTAGTGTTTCTTAATGTTTGGTACCTTGCCAACTTAATGTGAATATCTTGGCAAAAAAAAAAAAAAAACTTAATGTGATTATCCCTCCACTAGAGACAATTCTTTGTACCTACACTATTGGACTGACTTAGCTTAATTAGTTATAATCCGCAAATACTCTTACTGTACTATTGTAATTGCGTCTGCCGAAGGTAAATAATACTATTGAAATTGCGTCTGCATGAAAATTCAGGCCCTTAATGATACCATTTTTCAATTCAGACCTCTTTTGGCAACATGGGCAAACATTCAGGCCCCTATTGTGTTCTTAACCCTTTTTATTTTGTTTAATTCCAAAAACTTGTCGTTGGTTTGTCAATCACAAATAATACTAATTGCATCTGACGTGGATGTTTAATGAAAAGGGATCGTCGCTTTTTTGTTGATTTTCTCTGATTGTTAGTCTTAATTGTTTTCCTTCAGAGTGCGGTCATGTATAATTAATTAAAAGATGATCCCCTTGATTTGAATGTGTTTTCAGAATGTTCTTCTACATCAATCATTTTTAGCTTCATACAATTTGGATAGTTAATTTATCTGTCTGTCCAGATTACTCGTGGACTATACAGCGGATGTTGGTGTTTAATTCAGTTGGTCTAGGTATAAGCTAATAAGCACGTCATTTGGTTCTTTAAATTATTCATTTCGAGTTTCATGCGAACTTCGTGGTCTCATCTTGGTTGAATAATTAAAGACTTGGTTTTGTGTTTTGATGTTTCTGAGTATTTTTGTGGGCATGACTACATTTTGATTTTTTGATGTTTTCTGAATTTACTATTTACTGTTTTCTGTGCGACTTTTATGTAAGGCGTGCTTAAGCTTGTTGATGCAGGACCGACAACGAATTTCCGGTGTTTGCTTAAGATTATTGTTTTAGTTTGTCTTATCTAAGGTTTTGATAATTTGTGTCTTCAATTTGAGATTGGCTTGTTTAGATGAAAGTTACCCTTTCTTGGCCCATTAAAACACTATCGTAAATGTATGTATGACAGTTGTGGTATTGTGTATGAGAGTATAATAAATAAACCTCCACGGAGACTTGGAGAGGGAAGTTGTTCTGAGTTTTTTTCTTCATACCCATCACCACCATTGATCATTATTGCTCTTGGAAATCAGTTGAGTTTTCACGCCTGCATCATTTGTTCTCTAGAGATATGAGAAAGCTTCCTAGCTACGTATAGCTTTGTCCAATGATGGAGTGGTGTTGCAAATGACCCATGTCTCATTGAAGAACCATGCCGTTACGGTTCAAGCTTCCAGTATCGTCGTTGTTTATTTCCATCCATACTCAACAACACCTCTCATCGTCCTTGGAAAGAGAAGTAATTGAATTGAAACCAAACGTTCGTTGGTTTGTGAAAGTCTTATATTCTCTCTTTATGCATTTGAAGCATTCAGTTTATTGCTCAAGTAATTTAGGCATATACATACTTGACACATGATATCGAATCAAAATATGCTTATCAAATCAAGCTGGTCTGTATCATTCAGTCAAAGAGGTGTTTGATCTAATGAGGATTGGCGGTCATTTTATCCATCACTCAAATCCAAATCTCGAGCTTGTTAGTTAAAAATAATAAACTGGATGAGTCCATTTCATCGTTTAGACTGTAGAGAGCATTTAGATGTATTTTATGTAATGTCATCGATTTTTTTTTATTTTTTTATTTTTTACATTTTTTCTAATAGTATACAATTATAATGCATATATTTTGATAAATTAAATATATTCAATTTTGTCTTTATAAACAAAGTATGGAAACAAAAAAAAACTCAACACGATTGGTGCGCATGTATTACATGCGCCGACCTCTAGTATATATATATATATATTATCGTTCATTATTTTTTCTATATTATATATGTATATTTCTTAAGTGGCGGCCTATAGTCTTCTGGAGCCAAAAAGTATAGATAATGAATTTAAAATGAAACTTTTAATTAATTTGTTTCTATAAATTGCTAAAACCAAAATAGAATATAAAAATACTTTCAATCAATCAAGATTATGTATCTAAATTTAGAGAATCCCTATTAAATTCCGGTTAAATTAGGAAACGCTGACTGGACAAACTGTCCACGTGTCTGTCAAAGAGCTTCTGATACCGAATTATTATAATATAGTAGATACTAGATATAGATAATAACATTATTAAAATATTTCAAGTATTTAAGAAAACATGTTTTGCCAAATTAGTATTTGAAAATTATTTTTGTGAGTATTTACGAAAATATGTCTTTACAAATTGGTATATGAAAAATTTCTCGTGACGTTAAGGTATTCCTTATTTGTTGATGGTTACAGTTTGACAACTATCTTATTATTTTTGTGTTAGGTATTTCTATCATGCTACACAAGTACCATGCTTTTGGATATTTTTTTTTTCATTTTTGTATTTTCCTAAAGGTTAACCCTAGGTGAGAATTGTTATTAGTAACAATGTGATGCAAATTTGAGTTGTAATTAAAAAATATCACGATTTTAAACTTTTACCGATGTTACAATTAAATCATTCTTAGTGTAAAGAATACGAAAATTATGATACTTGTATTGTAGGATAGAAAATCCCTTTTAGGTTTAAACCTTTTTATCCATAGTAAAAAAACTTTTTACTTGATTGCAACAACAAAAAAAAAAAGTTATAAGTTACTATATATATGACAACTATAAACAAATATGAAATAATAAATTAGCACCAATTTGTCAAACTGTATTCTAATTTGTCAAACCGTATTCTGAAATATATATATCTAAAAATCCAAAAAATATTTCTTAAGCAATAATAATTTTTCAACCCGTATTTTCTTATTACGTGGAAAGATTTTCAATCCTTATGATGATAATAAGGATAAACTTAAAGTAGTTAATTTTGATGGGTGCTAGGCATATGAGGAAAGGCCATTATTTGACCTCTGGAGTTTGGGGGGGTAGGTAAGGTAGCCGGTGATTGGATATAATAGGCGCTCGTATCCCCCTATCTATATCATCAATCAACTTTTATTTTTGTTTTGTTTTGTGGGGGCAAATTTGACCGGCCGGCCAGTTTTAGTGCTGCATGCCATGCGTGTGCCACAACACGTTGAAAATAATCAAGCTTGTGGGCCTACAGTACTTGTGTTTGCTAAAGTGGCCACATCTTATCATTTCTATTAATTGGACCTTGTATTAACAAAATCATCCTATAATTAATTAATCTTTACCCAATTGAAATCTTTAGTATAGACAAACACAAGTATAATATGTACATATACAAGAAATAGCATAAAAATTATATACATCTTACATGATTTAGAAAACAAAAAAAAGGTATCTATATCAACAAATATTAATTGCTTGCTTCAACTCCACAGATAAACACTAGCTACTACATTTCCTCCTGATTCAAATCTTGAGTCTGGTTTTTGAAGATAATAAGTATTTATTTATTTTTACCTTGTAAATAAGGAGAAAATCTCTTCACTGCAATAACCTGAAGAAGAAGAAGAAGAAGCATTGATTATGCTACATTCTTATTAGGGTTAAGAACCTATGAAAAGTCTGAACTATCACCCATGTTAACGGGAGAGGTCTGAAATTTAAAAAGTTAATAACGGAGGTCTGAAATTTCAATTTTGTTGATTTGAGATTTTCCGTCCATTTTTAGGGTTAAATTTAACAGAATTGTGTGAAATTACATTTTTGCCCCTTTAATATTTTGTTTTATTTAATATCTTATTTAAGGAAATGTGAAGTGACAATTTTACCCCTAAAGTCAAATTAAAACTACCCAACTCCGGCCACCGCCACCCGACTCCGGCCACCACCACCCGACACCGGCCACCAACACCCGACTCTGACGACCACCACCTCGGCTCCAGCGACCCGACTCCGGCCACCACCTCAGCAAAAAAACTCCGATCGGAGCCCAATCGGGGCTGGGCTCCGATTAGGGCCCAATCAGAGCCTTGGTGGTGGTCGCCGGAGTACGGTGGTGATCGCCGGAGTACGGTTGGTGGTCACCGGAGTACGGTTGGTGGAGCCGTGGTGGCTTCAAGGGCATTTTGGTCTTTTCACTTCAAGCATGTGAGGGGCACACTTGATAGAAGGGTATTTTTGAAAATTTATTTTATTTCCGGTCACATGACAAACATGTGACCAACTTCCGTTAGTTTTAACGGAAAAAACTAAAGGAGGCCGCTGTTATCAACAAAACTGAAATTTCAGACCTCCGTTATTAACTTTTTAAATTTCAGAACTGAAATTTCAGACCTCCGTTATTAACTTTTTAAATTTCAGACCTCACCCGTTAACATGGGTGATAGTTCGCTGCTGGATGCAGCTGCATATAACTCATAGTGATTGAATGGCATAATTAGAAACATGAGGTTACCAGCTGCATAAACTAAATCTGCTTGAGAATAAGATTTATGTCTGAATCAGGAGTGAATGTTTCAGCCATATTGAGTAGAGCTATCCAAGTGTCAATTGATGTTGTATTCGTTTCTGATGACGATGCCTGAAGTTAAAAAAAAAAAAAAACAACAATGCTATCAAGCTGCACATCCCCAACAACATATGTGATTATATTAACTTCATGGCACATCATATATATACTAACTACTAGTGTCTAATCCCTTACCTCAGAACTAATTGCTTCCTGAAAAAATTGATTGTGGTGTTGAGATGTATGATTCTTGGACTTCTTGGCTATAATATCATTCAACACACAGCTCTGATCCATCCAAAAACAAAGAAATAAATTAGTTAGTGGTGTATGTAAATCATTATCCATAATAAAGAAATAAATTAGAAAAATTCAACAAGTTGTTGATTGTTACCTACCTCAATACTAGTTTGTTGGTGAGATTCATTATCATCAGTAGTAGATCCACCCTTGCGCTTATTTCCGGCAGAAACAGAGGACTTCTTCTTCGGCTTCTTCTTGGTGATACGACACAGAACCAAACTCTGATAATCCAAAAAATACGTCAAGGTAATTAATTAATTACTTCATTCAATCACTGACTTCACTTTACTACTTAGTTACTGGAGAGAATACGAATGAATGAATACAAAAGAGGGAAGAAACAACGGACCTGATCAGAAATGAGTGTAAACTCATGCATAACCCAATCGGTCTGCACAAAATCTGTGTGTGTCCCAATTCGGTGACTGAAAATACGCTTGGCCCATTTGAGCTTATCAGTGGGTTTAGGCGCCCTTCCTTCACCGGTCCGATGCCAAAAACCCTTCTTCCCCTCCCCAATCTTCCTGTTATTGCATCTACGATTTGGATCCTTCCCCAGAGTACAGAAGAAGAAACACTCCAGACCATTGGATTTTATGCACGCCATTTCTACATCACACCAAATCAATCAAGGGTGGCTCTACGAATCCAATTGAGGCACAGGTGGCTCCGGCTAGAGCTTCCAGTCGAGCTCTGGTCGGAGCCCCTGGGCACCGATCGGGGCCAGAAAATCGGAGCTTTCTGGCCCATAGAGCTACTGTGGCTCTAATTGGGGCCGGAAAGCTCCATATCGGAGCTCTCCAGCGCGGGAGGTTGTTGCCAGCGACTTCCTGGTGAGTTTCGGGGTCGCAGCAGCAGGAATGAAGAAGGAAGGTACTTACCGTCGTAGAAAGCAATGAGATCTTGGGGATGGTACAAGTAGATATCGAGCACTGGAATGAAACAATTGTCGTCCGGGTCGTGAGGGATGCCTTGAAGCTTTCGTATCAAGTGTTGGATCACGGTAGGAACTCCGGTTACGGTGACGGATTCCTTAGCTCCTCGAAATCCTGCAGAAGGGGAATAGAGGGCGGTGGCCCAGAATCCCTCTCCGATGCTTAACGTAAGTACGGTGATCAAGCAAGCAATATGTGAGTGTGTAAAAAACGTAACCCTAACCTGTGATAACTTCCCTCCTTTTATAGGGGGAAGGCTATCTCAGTTACCTGATTAGGCGGTTGAATTGTGATCCACTATCCCAAATATCTCGCCGTATATCTTGCCACGTATCTGTACAGTTATATGTATCCCACATATCTCGCCCATTATACCACTACTGTAATCATGGCGAGATTTCCGGGATTGTGCTCTTACTGGTGAGTCTCGATCATTATCGGAGACTCCCAAGTTGCATCGTTGAGGATTCGGTGTCGGGGAGTGGTGTCAACTCCCATATCGGGACCGACTACGTCCAGGTCCGATATCTTCGGGGCTCCCCCCTATCGGGGCCATGCTTACTCGGGGCCATTCAATGTCGGGGCCTCCTTCCGTCGGAGCCCTTAGCCTTCCAGCAGCCCAGCTCCTAGCCCGACGGGCCTAGTCGCCGTTTGCCAATTGTTAAGGGGCCTAACGGCCTCAGCCGGGGCCCATCATTTGCCCCCAAGACGTGAGGGACTTGTGGTGCATCGCGTCTTTCAGTATCGGACCCTTCAACATCCCAGTCGGGGGTCTTTATTTAAAACGTTGGAGGCCATTGCCCTACTTTTGTCGGAGGCCTTTGCCTCGGATCTCTTCAAGATCTTTGGCCATCTCTCCAGCCTGGATTCGAGGGGATTTCTTGATCAGACCAGCATTAAATGCTGATAGGAGGTGAAGGAACGTCTCGGGTTCTGCACGCCTGTTTTTTGAAAAAGCACTTTTCAACCGCCCCGGTACGTCATCATTCCTGTCTTATCTGTCCCATGCGTCCTGACGGTTCAGATTGAAACCGTTTCGCCTTCTTCGAATTAGCACGTTTCCCTTTGGACGATTCTGATTGAATCGTTTTGAATTCTATGGCTCAGATTGCCCACCCCTTCAGTTCTCTTTTCCTTTTCTTATAAAACCCTAAATCCAGACGTTGTTTCACTTTCCCTTTATTTCTTCTTCTCTGCGATCCCAAGAGCCCTAATTCTTCTCACTTCAAGGTTTCGCCGGCGCTTCCAGCATCCAGATTTTTCCGATCAACGCTTCAGTCACTATGTCTGGTAAGATTCTTCACCTTATTACTCTTTTCCCTTTCATCTTTGATCTTCTTAGGTTTCAATTTCCCCTCTTCCTTCCCTCGACGATTTTCAGCCGAGGGATTTGCCACCAACAGCGGGTCTTCTCCTGTTGGATCACCTTTCGTCTTCAAGTATCTCAAGAACTCGCTTGCGCCTATTAACTTCGATAGGGCTTGCGTAGAATGTGGTATCTTCGAATCCTCCTTCGGGGCTCGCTATCCCTACGAGCAGTTCCAATTCAATCCTCGCGACACCCGGGTTACACTCCCCAAAGGAGACGAGGTATTCATCTCCCCAGGGCAAATTCGTGCGGGAATCCGACTCCCTTTTTGTCCCAGTTGGGTGGAGTTATGCAACCATTACAAAACTTATCCCACGACCTTCTCTCCACACGCGATCCGTACATGGATTGCCTTCCAGGTGTGGTGTGATATCAACAAAGAGGACTGGAGCTATACTCTGGAGCTTTGGCGGGTCCTCTACAAGATGACCTGTAACAAGGATGGGGTCTGCTCTTTTACCCCCCTCTCCAACTGGGCCCCATTAAATGGAGGACCATTGTCGCTGATGATCACCTTCGGCACCCCATATCTCGACAAAATTCGGGTCTGAAGGAACTTGATAATATGTCCTGCTGTTGTCTTGGCTAACGGCTTAGCCTCGATCCACTTCGAGAAGTAGTCAATCGCGACAAGCAAATGTGTGCACTGGCTCTTCGCTTTCGGAAGGGGTCCCACCAGGTCAATGCCCCACTGTGCGAAGGGCCAAGCACTCCCAATGGGCATCAAATCGGCAGCGGGGGCTGTGATATTCGAAGCATATCTTTGACACACGTCACAGGATCGAACAAGCGCCGTTGCTTCCTTATTCATCGTAGGCCAATAATATCCCAAGTTCAACGCCTTCCTCAGGATGGATCGAGCACCTTCGTGACAGGCTGCGACTCCTTCATGCAATTCTCTCAGAATCCGAGTCGTATCGGGCTCGGCCACGCATTTCAAGAAAGGCGTCGAAAGCAGACCCTTCTTGTACAACTGGTTATCCACCATCGCGTAATTAATTGACATTCGTCGCAGTCGCTCCGCTGCCACTTTTTCTTCAGGAAGTGCCCCCGTAGTCAAGTACACAATTATCGGGGTCATCCAAGTGGATTCCTCCTCTGACCCTGTTCCGATAGCGCACACCTCCGACGGATCGGTGGTCGATAGAATCACCTTCTCCAAGAAGTGTACCTTCCGACTCTCTTCCAAAGGTGCCCCCAAGGCATATTTGCTCAAGGCATCAGCCTCCACATTCTCTTCCCTCGGAATTGCCTCGATATCAAAGCTTTTGAAGCTCTCTTTTAAGGTCCGAGCCTCTTGAAGGTACTTCTTCATGATCGGGTTCTTTGCTCCATATTGCCCCCGGACCTGATTTACAATCAGACTTGCATCACACTTCACCCTCAAATGTTCGACTCCAGTGCCTTTTGCGATTTTTAGCCCCGTTATGAGAGCTTCATACTCCGCCTCGTTATTGGTGGCTCTAAATGTTAGGGCCAATGCATATCGAAGTGGCTCTGCCCCACCTGGCGGAATCAATACGAACCCCGCACCCGATCCATCCGAGCTTGAGGAGCCATCCGTGTACAACTCCCAGGTGTTCTCCTTATTCGGCTGTTCCGACTGCTCCGCCGTCGGGACTTCTTCAGTATTCCCGGTTGCCCCCTCTACTGTTTCCGTTGCTTCAGGATCGGGAATAGTAGATTCGACTATAAAGTCGGCCAATGCCTGCCCTTTGATAGCTGTTCTCGGAGCGAAATGAATTCGAAACTCGCTAAGTTCCACGGCCCATTTTACTAGTCTCCCCGACGCATCAGGCCGATTCAAGAAGTGTTTTAATGGCTGATCAGTCAACACCGTAATTTCATGTGCATGGAAGTAGGGCCGTAACTTTCTAGCAGTAATAATCAACGCAAAGAGGTACTTCTCAATCGGAGGGTAGTTCATTTCACTCTTGGCAAACGCCTTGCTTACATAATAGACGGGAATCTGATTGCCCTCAACAGCTTTAACTAAAACAGAGCTCATTGCAAACGAAGAAATAGCCAAATAAAGATAGAGCGGCTCGCCTGGAGCTGGCTTCGCAAGTGGCGGTAGGGTGCGGAGATGTTGTTTGAGTGCTTGGAACGCCTTCTCACATTCAGCAGTCCATTCGAACTGTCGGTTGGCTCTTAGTACACTGAAAAATGGCATCGACCGGTCGCTTGCCTTGGATAAGAAGCGATTCATCGAAGCCAGCCGACCGTTCAGCACTTGCACCTCCCTATGGTTTGTCGGGGACTGCATCTCCTCTATCGCCCTTAGTTTCTCGGGATTCACATCGATCCCCCTCTGGCTCACCATGAAACCTAAGAACTTCCCCGAATGTACTCCGAAAGCACATTTGGCTGGATTCAGGCGGACTTGGTGGAGCTTCATCCTCTCGAAGGCCATTGCCAAGTTGCCAACGTGGTCTGATGCTCGTCGGGACTTCACCAGCATGTCATTTACATAGGCTTCCATGGTACTCCCAATCATATCCCCGAACAGTTTGTTCACCATCCTCTGATACGTCGCCCCTGCATTCACCAGGCCGAAAGGCATGACGTCGTACTGGAAGACTTCACTGTCAGCGTAAAAGGCGGTGTGTGGGGCATCCTTTCTCGCCATCTTTATCTGGTTATAACCAGAATAAGCATCCATAAAGCTTAGCAGCTCATGCCCCGATGTAGCATCCACCAATTGGTCGATCCGAGGGAGCGGATAACAGTCCTTCGGGCAAGCCTTGCTCAAGTCGCGGAAGTCAACACACATCCGCCACTTCCCGTTGCTCTTACTCACCAGTACTGGGTTGGCTACCCAAGTTTGGAATCGGATCTCCCTAATGAATCCAGCGTCGAGCAACCTGCCAACCTCCTGCTGGATTGCAATCCTTTTGTCTGTTCCCATCGGACGTCTCTTCTGTGCGATCGGCTTGATCGTGGGGTCGATATTCAATTCATGCTCGATCACGTTGCGACTGATTCCCGGCATATCGCTCGGGGACCAGGCAAATAACTCCTTGAATTCTTTCAGTAGGGCGATCAACTCCTGAGCTTTTTCCTCGGATAGGGCGGATCCGATCTTGACCCTCCTTTCGGGTCCATCTATCTCGACTTCTTTTAGGTCCTCCATGGGGGCGGGACGCCCAAACTCCTCTCGAGGATCAGTGTCTGTCTGGAGAACCGACATAGCCTCCTTCCTCGATCTCCTTGTGGCGTTGACATAGCATCGTCTCGACGCCACCTGGTCGCCTTTCACTTCACCGACCCCATTCTCAGTCGGGAACTTCAGTTTCTGATGGACAGTCGAGGCTACCGCCATCAGCGGATTGATAGTGGTTCTTCCAATGATCGCATTGTACGTCCCTGTGGATTCGACCACCACGAACTCCACATCTCTCTTTTCCATCTTCCAGCCACTGCCGAACCACACGGGCAATGTGATAACCCCCAATGGATAAGAGGTTGTGCCACAAAATCCTACCATCGGGAAGTTAACCTCCCGTAAGTCTTTCTTCTTCTTCCCCATCTGCTCCAGGGCGTCGGAGAAGAGGATGTCGGAGGAGCTTCCTCCATCAATGAGGATCCTCTTCACTTCGAATCCCCCTACATCCAATGTCACTACTAGGGAATCCTCGTGGGGGGCCTCTACTCCCTCCAGATCCTTCGCCGAGAAGGTGATCTCCATCTCCTCCTTCGGGGTCCATGACCGAGACCTTTTTCCCAAAACCACTGCTACGGGCACTTGGTTGGCATAACGCTCCCGAGAAGACGATGTGTCTCCTCCCGCAGCGAACCCTCCATGGATCACATTAATGACCCTCTTCTGTCGGGACCCTGATGGGCCCTCCGAAGGCTCTGCGTCGGACCTTCTCTTCCTTGGGGACCTCGATCGGGATTTGGATCTTGATCGAGATCGGGAACGGGGCTTGCAGCGCGAATCTCCCACGAACTCCTTCAGCTTACCCCTCTGGATAAGCTTCTCTATTTCCCTCTTCAGCTCCCGACACTGGTCAGTGTCGTGACCGGAGGCCCGATGGAATCGGCAGTAACGGTCGGTGCGGGAGCCCAACTTTTCTCCTTCCTTCTTCTTGGGGAAACGAGCGAGGCCTTGCTTTTCCATTACTGCCAAGACCTCTTTCAAAGGCCTGTTGAGGGGGGTAAACTCCTCTCTCTGACTGTCCCTCTTGGTCGGACGCCTATCCTCCCTCCGATCTGAGCGTCCACGACTTCGACTACCCTCGGAGCTATCCTTCTTGTGTCGGTTGTCCAATGGTTTGAACAACTGCTTTCCTTCACGCCCCTTGGGAGGAGCCAATTCTCCAGCGGCGATCTTCGACTCTTGGACGTCGATTTGCTGTTTTACCCTCGCCTGAAGTGCCTCCATGTTCCAGACTTTTTTGGCCGCGACGCTGTGAAGTAAGTCGGAGCCGTAGGGGGGATTGAGGTTTTTCAGGAAGGTACGGATGGCCTCGCCCTCCGATATCTCCTCATCCAGCTCGGTCATACCAGCCGTGTAACGCTGGTAGTATTGGGCCAGCGATTCGTCGGGCCTCTGGACCACCTCATGCAGGGTCCGAACACTCTTCAGCAGCCGTCGACGCCCTTGGTACTGGGCGATGAATCGCTGATGCATATCCTTCCAACAGGTTATACATCCAGTGGGCAGACTGTAGAACCATGTCATCGCCTTCTCTCCCAAGGTACTCGGGAACAACGCGCAGATAACATCCTCATCTGGGGTCCTGCCCATGCACGCTGTCAGGTGCTTCTGCACGTGGCGAACCGGATCCGCGACCCCGTCATACTCGTCTATCTTCGGGATACCCAAGCCTGGAGGGGCCAGGGTATGGATCAGTCTGGGAACGAAAGGATGGGTCTCCTGACTCCCCAATTCCGACATCATGGGCTTCTGATCTCCCATGCAAATACCCACAATCTTCACTACCTGGTCAGCAGTGAGGGGACCATTCAGGGGAATGGTCCTTTGTTGCACTGGCCCTGGTCCATCGACCACGAAATTCTCCGCCGGAGCTGGATTGAGCGGAATGGGCTGTTCCCTCAACGGAGGGGGTGGCGGCAGGTTGTCGTCCACCTGCCTTCTGGGAGCATCTCGCCGCGGAGGTAGCGGTGGTAAATCTACAGCCTGCCTTCTGGCAGCCTCTCTTCGGTCTAGGAGGGCCTCCATGGCCTCCATGAATAGGGGCATGGCCTCTGCCACTACCCTGGCCAGTTCTGGATTCTGGGAAGGTGCCTCGTTCCTGGATCCACCAGGGGGGTTGTTCCTTCGCGCGGTGTCGTCTCGGCGAGTGCTGTCACCATCGTCTCTCAAATCCTGATTGGGGCTGGCGGGGGGGTAAAAGAGCAGACCCCATCCTTGGAGGACCATTGTCGCTGATGATCACCTTCGGCACCCCATATCTCGACAAAATTCGGGTCTGAAGGAACTTGATAATATGTCCTGCTGTTGTCTTGGCTAACGGCTTAGCCTCGATCCACTTCGAGAAGTAGTCAATCGCGACAAGCAAATGTGTGCACTGGCTCTTCGCTTTCGGAAGGGGTCCCACCAGGTCAATGCCCCACTGTGCGAAGGGCCAAGCACTCCCAATGGGCATCAAATCGGCAGCGGGGGCTGTGATATTCGAAGCATATCTTTGACACGCGTCACAGGATCGAACAAGCGCCGTTGCTTCCTTATTCATCGTAGGCCAATAATATCCCAAGTTCAACGCCTTCCTCAGGATGGATCGAGCACCTTCGTGACAGGCTGCGACTCCTTCATGCAATTCTCTCAGAATCCGAGTCGTATCGGGCTCGGCCACGCATTTCAAGAAAGGCGTCGAAAGCAGACCCTTCTTGTACAACTGGTTATCCACCATCGCGTAATTAATTGACATTCGTCGCAGTCGCTCCGCTGCCACTTTTTCTTCAGGAAGTGCCCCCGTAGTCAAGTACACAATTATCGGGGTCATCCAAGTGGATTCCTCCTCTGACCCTGTTCCGATAGCGCACACCTCCGACGGATCGGTGGTCGATAGAATCACCTTCTCCAAGAAGTGTACCTTCCGACTCTCTTCCAAAGGTGCCCCCAAGGCATATTTGCTCAAGGCATCAGCCTCCACATTCTCTTCCCTCGGAATTGCCTCGATATCAAAGCTTTTGAAGCTCTCTTTTAAGGTCCGAGCCTCTTGAAGGTACTTCTTCATGATCGGGTTCTTTGCTCCATATTGCCCCCGGACCTGATTTACAATCAGACTTGCATCACACTTCACCCTCAAATGTTCGACTCCAGTGCCTTTTGCGATTTTTAGCCCCGTTATGAGAGCTTCATACTCCGCCTCGTTATTGGTGGCTCTAAATGTTAGGGCCAATGCATATCGAAGTGGCTCTGCCCCACCTGGCGGAATCAATACGAACCCCGCACCCGATCCATCCGAGCTTGAGGAGCCATCCGTGTACAACTCCCAGGTGTTCTCCTTATTCGGCTGTTCCGACTGCTCCGCCGTCGGGACTTCTTCAGTATTCCCGGTTGCCCCCTCTACTGTTTCCGTTGCTTCAGGATCGGGAATAGTAGATTCGACTATAAAGTCGGCCAATGCCTGCCCTTTGATAGCTGTTCTCGGAGCGAAATGAATTCGAAACTCGCTAAGTTCCACGGCCCATTTTACTAGTCTCCCCGACGCATCAGGCCGATTCAAGAAGTGTTTTAATGGCTGATCAGTCAACACCGTAATTTCATGTGCATGGAAGTAGGGCCGTAACTTTCTAGCAGTAATAATCAACGCAAAGAGGTACTTCTCAATCGGAGGGTAGTTCATTTCACTCTTGGCAAACGCCTTGCTTACATAATAGACGGGAATCTGATTGCCCTCAACAGCTTTAACTAAAACAGAGCTCATTGCAAACGAAGAAATAGCCAAATAAAGATAGAGCGGCTCGCCTGGAGCTGGCTTCGCAAGTGGCGGTAGGGTGCGGAGATGTTGTTTGAGTGCTTGGAACGCCTTCTCACATTCAGCAGTCCATTCGAACTGTCGGTTGGCTCTTAGTACACTGAAAAATGGCATCGACCGGTCGCTTGCCTTGGATAAGAAGCGATTCATCGAAGCCAGCCGACCGTTCAGCACTTGCACCTCCCTATGGTTTGTCGGGGACTGCATCTCCTCTATCGCCCTTAGTTTCTCGGGATTCACCTCGATCCCCCTCTGGCTCACCATGAAACCTAAGAACTTCCCCGAATGTACTCCGAAAGCACATTTGGCTGGATTCAGGCGGACTTGGTGGAGCTTCATCCTCTCGAAGGCCATTGCCAAGTTGCCAACGTGGTCTGATGCTCGTCGGGACTTCACCAGCATGTCATCTACATAGGCTTCCATGGTACTCCCAATCATATCCCCGAACAGTTTGTTCACCATCCTCTGATACGTCGCCCCTGCATTCACCAGGCCGAAAGGCATGACGTCGTACTGGAAGACTTCACTGTCAGCGTAAAAGGCGGTGTGTGGGGCATCCTTTCTCGCCATCTTTATCTGGTTATAACCAGAATAAGCATCCATAAAGCTTAGCAGCTCATGCCCCGATGTAGCATCCACCAATTGGTCGATCCGAGGGAGCGGATAACAGTCCTTCGGGCAAGCCTTGTTCAAGTCGCGGAAGTCAACACACATCCGCCACTTCCCGTTGCTCTTCCTCACCAGTACTGGGTTGGCTACCCAAGTTTGGAATCGGATCTCCCTAATGAATCCAGCGTCGAGCAACCTGCCAACCTCCTGCTGGATTGCAATCCTTTTGTCTGTTCCCATCGGACGTCTCTTCTGTGCGATCGGCTTGATCGTGGGGTCGATATTCAATTCATGCTCGATCACGTTGCGACTGATTCCCGGCATATCGCTCGGGGACCAGGCAAATAACTCCTTGAATTCTTTCAGTAGGGCGATCAACTCCTGAGCTTTTTCCTCGGATAGGGCGGATCCGATCTTGACCCTCCTTTCGGGTCCATCTATCTCGACTTCTTTTAGGTCCTCCATGGGGGCGGGACGCCCAAACTCCTCTCGAGGATCAGTGTCTGTCTGGAGAACCGACATAGCCTCCTTCCTCGATCTCCTTGTGGCGTTGACATAGCATCGTCTCGACGCCACCTGGTCGCCTTTCACTTCACCGACCCCATTCTCAGTCGGGAACTTCAGTTTCTGATGGACAGTCGAGGCTACCGCCATCAGCGGATTGATAGTGGTTCTTCCAATGATCGCATTGTACGTCCCTGTGGATTCGACCACCACGAACTCCACATCTCTCTTTTCCATCTTCCAGCCACTGCCGAACCACACGGGCAATGTGATAACCCCCAATGGATAAGAGGTTGTGCCACAAAATCCTACCATCGGGAAGTTAACCTCCCGTAAGTCTTTCTTCTTCTTCCCCATCTGCTCCAGGGCGTCGGAGAAGAGGATGTCGGAGGAGCTTCCTCCATCAATGAGGATCCTCTTCACTTCGAATCCCCCTACATCCAATGTCACTACTAGGGCATCCTCGTGGGGGGCCTCTACTCCCTCCAGATCCTTCGCCGAGAAGGTGATCTCCATCTCCTCCTTCGGGGTCCATGACCGAGACCTTTTTCCCAAAACCACTGCTACGGGCACTTGGTTGGCATAACGCTCCCGAGAAGACGATGTGTCTCCTCCCGCAGCGAACCCTCCATGGATCACATTAATGACCCTCTTCTGTCGGGACCCTGATGGGCCCTCCGAAGGCTCTGCGTCGGACCTTCTCTTCCTTGGGGACCTCGATCGGGATTTGGATCTTGATCGAGATCGGGAACGGGGCTTGCAGCGCGAATCTCCCACGAACTCCTTCAGCTTACCCCTCTGGATAAGCTTCTCTATTTCCCTCTTCAGCTCCCGACACTGGTCAGTGTCGTGACCGGAGGCCCGATGGAATCGGCAGTAACGGTCGGTGCGGGAGCCCAACTTTTCTCCTTCCTTCTTCTTGGGGAAACGAGCGAGGCCTTGCTTTTCCATTACTGCCAAGACCTCTTTCAAAGGCCTGTTGAGGGGGGTAAACTCCTCTCTCTGACTGTCCCTCTTGGTCGGACGCCTATCCTCCCTCCGATCTGAGCGTCCACGACTTCGACTACCCTCGGAGCTATCCTTCTTGTGTCGGTTGTCCAATGGTTTGAACAACTGCTTTCCTTCACGCCCCTTGGGAGGAGCCAATTCTCCAGCGGCGATCTTCGACTCTTGGACGTCGATTTGCTGTTTTACCCTCGCCTGAAGTGCCTCCATGTTCCAGACTTTTTTGGCCGCGACGCTGTGAAGTAAGTCGGAGCCGTAGGGGGGATTGAGGTTTTTCAAGAAGGTACGGATGGCCTCGCCCTCCGATATCTCCTCATCCAGCTCGGTCATACCAGCCGTGTAACGCTGGTAGTATTGGGCCAGCGATTCGTCGGGCCTCTGGACCACCTCATGCAGGGTCCGAACACTCTTCAGCAGCCGTCGACGCCCTTGGTACTGGGCGATGAATCGCTGATGCATATCCTTCCAACAGGTTATACATCCAGTGGGCAGACTGTAGAACCATGTCATCGCCTTCTCTCCCAAGGTACTCGGGAACAACGCGCAGATAACATCCTCATCTGGGGTCCTGCCCATGCACGCTGTCAGGTGCTTCTGCACGTGGCGAACCGGATCCGCGACCCCGTCATACTCGTCTATCTTCGGGATACCCAAGCCTGGAGGGGCCAGGGTATGGATCAGTCTGGGAACGAAAGGATGGGTCTCCTGACTCCCCAATTCCGACATCATGGGCTTCTGATCTCCCATGCAAATACCCACAATCTTCACTACCTGGTCAGCAGTGAGGGGACCATTCAGGGGAATGGTCCTTTGTTGCACTGGCCCTGGTCCATCGACCACGAAATTCTCCGCCGGAGCTGGATTGAGCGGAATGGGCTGTTCCCTCAACGGAGGGGGTGGCGGCAGGTTGTCGTCCACCTGCCTTCTGGGAGCATCTCGCCGCGGAGGTAGCGGTGGTAAATCTACAGCCTGCCTTCTGGCAGCCTCTCTTCGGTCTAGGAGGGCCTCCATGGCCTCCATGAATAGGGGCATGGCCTCTGCCACTACCCTGGCCAGTTCTGGATTCTGGGAAGGTGCCTCGTTCCTGGATCCACCAGGGGGGTTGTTCCTTCGCGCGGTGTCGTCTCGGCGAGTGCTGTCACCATCGTCTCTCAAATCCTGATGCTGTGTAGCATCCTCAGGGGGATTGCTGGTGGCCGGCACCTGCTTGCCTGATCGTTGCGGCCTGTTGCCAGCCATGGTATGGAATCAGAGGGAAGCGAACTTACTTTGGCTTTTTGTTGCGATTCCCACAGACGGCGCCAATGTTGGATCACGGTAGGAACTCCGGTTACGGTGACGGATTCCTTAGCTCCTCGAAATCCTGCAGAAGGGGAATAGAGGGCGGTGGCCCAGAATCCCTCTCCGATGCTTAACGTAAGTACGGTGATCAAGCAAGCAATATGTGAGTGTGTAAAAAACGTAACCCTAACCTGTGATAACTTCCCTCCTTTTATAGGGGGAAGGCTATCTCAGTTACCTGATTAGGCGGTTGGATTGTGATCCACTATCCCAAATATCTCGCCGTATATCTTGCCACGTATCTGTACAGTTATATGTATCCCACATATCTCGCCCATTATACCACTACTGTAATCATGGCGAGATTTCCGGGATTGTGCTCTTACTGGTGAGTCTCGATCATTATCGGAGACTCCCAAGTTGCATCGTTGAGGATTCGGTGTCGGGGAGTGGTGTCAACTCCCATATCGGGACCGACTACGTCCAGGTCCGATATCTTCGGGGCTCCCCCCTATCGGGGCCATGCTTACTCGGGGCCATTCAATGTCGGGGCCCCCTTCCGTCGGAGCCCTTAGCCTTCCAGCAGCCCAGCTCCTAGCCCGACGGGCCTAGTCGCCGTTTGCCAATTGTTAAGGGGCCTAACGGCCTCAGCCGGGGCCCATCATCAAGAAGAAGTTAATAAGATCGTCGTCACGAGGATTCAAACGGAATCCGGCGGGCGTATTCTTCACTGAGCTCATATCCGCCATCTCTCTCTCTTCTGGATGATAAATAAAAATGAAGATGACAGACCGACCGAAACAGAAACAAACAAACTGAGGGGATTTGATTTGACAGTCCACTTCTATTCTTTCTTTCTTTCTAGTATAAGTTATAACCAGCAACAAGGACAAGTTGTAGTAAGTAGTAAATATATATATATAGAAAAAAAGGTTGAAGTCGTCCATCTATTTCATTCATGTGTGCCTCAACAAACAAAACAATTGCTACATTCCGTCAATACTGGAAACAAAATCGGTTCGCCAATGACTAGTGGGGTGGGGTCATCGCCGACAAATAACTCTATAAGCCGGTCCACATAAAATAGAAGAAAATTAATACACGGGACATAAAATCACGAAATTCAGTCAATTTGATGACCTATTATATATATAGCTACGACACTCAGCATCACCAATCTCATCCGTAACTTGTAAGTTACGTATTGTTGCACATATACATATAATAATATAAATAATATACATTATAATAAATTATTAAAAAACGTATTAACTAAATATATAATTTTATAATCTTTATATATATATATATATATATATATATAGAGGACATAATAAATTCAAACTACAACAACAACAAACTCCTACTTCTTTTCTATCTCTTTATTTATATGTAAATGAATACTTTTAGCCTCCGGGTGGATACTGATGGGTTCCGATGAAATCGTTAGCCCCGTTAACAGCCAATGAACGGCGAATAGGTCCAGTCCGCCTCGCGAAAGCCTGGAAGGCCCAGGGGCCCTACGTGAAGGGCCCCGACTTAAGCGATCCCGACATAGGAGCTGAACGCTCCCGACAGGAAGCCTCCGAGCAGGCCTCGATATGCCTTAGTAAAGGCCCCGATAATAAAGCCCCGCAGAGGCTGGACCTGTCCCGTAGAGACTGAAGGTCCTGGGTGGTGATCTAGAATGAGACAACTCTGGAGTCCCCGACAGGAGTCGGGACTTGTGATCAGAGGATAAAGACCGAGAAACCCGCGAGATAGAGTAGTGGGAGACGGTTAGAGATAAAGATAAATCCCCCGAGATACGCAGGGCGTGCCCGAGATACGCGGAACGTGGGGCGAGATATATGGAATCCCAACCGAGATATACGGAATCGTGGCGAGATACACGGAATCATGGGTACAACGGCCAAGCATGGTCACAGGTAGCTGGGCAACTCCTCCTCCTATATAAAGGAGGAAGTTACCCCAGAAAACTGATACTCTCTAATACGCACTTAGAATACTGCTGCCACCCCATTGATCGTATACTCATTTAAGCATCGGAGAGGGATTCTGGGTTGTTGGATCACGGTGGAACTCCGGTACGGACTTTGACGGCAATCCTAGCTCCTTTGCTCCACGCAATCCTGCAAGAGGGGATAGACCGGGCGGTGACCCAGAATCCCTCTCTGATGCTTAAATGAGTGCCCAATACGAACTGGCAAGCAAGTAATCTCAAAAGGTATGTAATTCAACGTAAGTCTTCTGAGGTGATCTCCTGCCCTTTTATAGGCAAAGAGATGCCTCAGGTACCTAGCGAACCGTTGGGGGTGGTTAGCCCGTATCCCGCGTATCTCGGATGTGATCTCGCGTATCTCAGCCATGCCCCGCGTATCTCGGCCACGCTCCGTGTATCTTAACCACGTTCCGCGTATCTCGGCCACGCCCCGCATATCTTGGCCTTATCCTCTGATAATCGAGTCCCGACTCCCGTCGGGGACTCCAGAGTTATCTCGTTGTGTCACCGCTCGGGGCCCCTCGTCATCGTGACATGGCCAATCATTCTCAGGGATTCATCATCGGGGCCTACTTAAAGGCTTCTCATCGGGAGCTTCCAGCTCCACTGTCGGGACCGACTCTGTCGGGACCTTACCTTGTCGGGACTCCCTTCGTCGGGACCCTTCTCCTAGGTCATCTTGACCTTCACTTTGGGCCTGGTGGGCCTGTTTGCCGTTTCCTCCCCGTTAAAGGGCCCGACGGCTGTAATCGAACCCATCATTTGCCCCCAAGACATGAGGGACTTTTAGTTCGTCGTGTCTTCCAACTCCCGATCTTCCGATGCTGGGGTCGGGGATCTTTCCCTTGGTTTAATTACTCAATTATCAGTCTTCTCCTTCACGTTTCCTCAATGTTTTGTAGATAACTGTTAAATCCTAGGGGTTTCCTCGGTTCCCCAGTGCATTAAATGCAGTAATAATGGAGTGACGTTTTCAGCCCACGTGCCTGATTTTTCGCGCCTGTCCTTTTCTGAAAAGTGCTTTTCAGGCCGTTTCATCATTACGTCCGTTGTCCTTCTGCACGTTTCATCTCAACGGTCCAGATTAAGACTCTTCGACTTCGACGACTCGGATCGAAGTGTCCTTTCAACCGTCTTCTTCGACTATAAAACCCTAGCCATGGTCATAATTTAACTTTTACCGTCTTCGAATTCTCAAGAGCTCTCTGCGATTCCTCTGCGACTCCTCTGCGATTCCAAGCTCTGTGATTTCGAAGGTCTTTGGAGTTTCTCCAATCATCTTTCCGGCGACGTTTCGTTCATCTCCTTCAACCTCTACTTCATCATGTCTGGTAAGGGATTCCCCTTTGTTGCTTGTTCGTCTTTTCCTTTTTTATAGCTTTCCAAGAGTCCCACTGTATTTTTCTTGCCATGGTTGCTTTTCAGACAGCGGTTCCAGCTCTGAGGGGAGAAAACCCTTTAATTTTGATTATGCTCCAAATGAGATCTCCAATACTGCTTATGATGCAGCCCTCCGAGAGGGTTGTATCACCATCACCTGGGAACCTCGTTTCCCGTATCCTTGGCCTCGCCCCTCGAGTAACCCTGAGGTTACTCGTCCCCAGAAAGGGGAGGTATTTGTCTCTACGGGACAAGTATCAGCGGGGATCAGATTCCCCTTTTGCGGTAATCTGGTCGAGATGTGCCAGCATTACAAGACACATCCCACCACCTTTTCTCCCCATGCCATCCGTCTCTGGAACGCCTTTCAAGTCCTCTGCTTCCGACAGAAGTGGGTCTACAGCCTCCAGCTCTTCAGAACCTTTTATGGGATGAAGTGCAATGAGGCGGGGGTTTGCGCCTTCTACCCTCGGATGCCTAAGTGGAGTAAGCAGCAGCTTGCCCGATGTGGTTGGACCAATGACACCTGGAAGGTGGTCAAGGGTCGGGGACTCTTGGTTGATACAGGGTCCGACAACAGTAGCTGGAAGAAGAGCTACTTCTTTATCCGACACTATTCGATTCCCTGGCCTCGGTGGGAGGTGGCAGCAGACCCTCCGCCTGTTTTCCATACTTACGCCGACGAGGATTTCGAAACTCTTCAACTTATACAGCTTTATCGATGGGGGGAGTCTTATACTCCCCTCAACGCCAACTCACTTGTGGAGCGGGACCTGGTGCACGCCGGGATCCGACTCCTTGATATTGTCTCTGGGGGGCAGCTCTTCGACGGCCCTTCTAACATGGTCCCTTTGGTAAACTTCTAACTCTTCTTTGTTTACTGTTTGCAGCCAAGAAGATATCTGTGCTGACCGATCTATTCCTTAAGCAGGGGGAGACTGATGCTGTCCGCCCCTCGCGGAAGAGGAAGTCTGCCAAGAAGGTTGCTGCTCGGTCGGGGTCTCCTTCAGCGGAGCAACCCAAGCGGAAGCGGGTGGATCTGGACCAGCTTTTCGATGTCCAGAATGCTGAAGAAGGTAAAAAGCTCCGACTTGCTATAAAATCGTACAGGAGGATGGTCCCGAAGGATTTGATACCTTCAACCAAGGAGGCCCGTATCGCTGACGTCAAACGAATCCTTCGAGGCGAAACTCCTCGTGTCTTGAAGGCGGGCTACTATCATTATCGCGGGAAGGATCAATACGTCTCCCGACGTATCATTTGGTGTAAGAATCCCGATGAACTTCCTGACTACATTTCTGAAGCTTCTCATCCTCCAGGTGCAGGTCGCTCGGGAGCTCCATCAGGTGCCGCAGCTTCCGTGGACACACCGTCTTCAGCGGGGGTGCCTTCCTCAGCTGGAGAGAAGGCTCCGGCTGGCGAACAATTTCGTCAGGTGGAAACCTTGGACTCCTCCGAGGAGACTGACGAGGGTGGCTCCCTCCGTCAGCGTCGGAAGACGGGGCAATCCCCCTTGAAACCAACCCCTCAGGGGCCGCCTCCTTCATCTTCTCCGCAGCAGCGGCAGCCATCGCCTATCCATGACTTCACTCCTTCCCCTGTTCGGGCCGAGACGGAGGCATGCCCTTCCACTCATCGTCCTCTTTCTCCTCTTGCTCTTGATGGGAACTTCTACAGGCCCTTCGATTCTTCACAAGAGAATGCCCCCTGGACTCCTATCCAGACGCTTCAAGGAGTCCCGCTCACACAAGGGGAGCAGGACCGGGAGCTGGGCCTGCATCTGCTGGCAGGCTCGATCCTGCCTACTATGCGGTATCCGATTTGCCTCAATCGGGCGCACATGCAGCGGGATGTCAGAGATATGGCCATGCGCCGTATAGAGGTAAGACTTCGCTTCTTTCTTTTTGATGATAAATCGGGTCGTTTGTCCATTAACACTTTTCCTTCTTATTACAGGAGCTCGGGGACTTCAACCGTCTCATCGGGTATGTCATTGCCTATGATGAGTCCCGGGAGCGGGACCGAGGGATCCGCGAGCAGCTTCAGGAGGATCTCAAGGCCTCCCAGTCTTCGCGGGGAAAGCTTGTCAAGGAACAGGCTGTCCTCAATCAGAAGGTTCGGGACCTCCAGCAGCAGATCGGGGACTTCGAGGGGCTCTTGAGGCAAGAGCGGCAGGAGCGGGAGGCAGCTGTGGACAGGCTGACTCAGGAGAAGAAGGCTGCCGAGGACAAACTGGTCCTCGAGAAGAAGGCTCTGGAGGAGCAAATCGCGGGATTTCCTGCGCAGCTGGCCGAGGCGGAAGTGAAGGGTCGGGAGGACTATCGGAGGTCCGAGGACTTTCAAGCCGATGCCATGAAGTTCTTTGGCGCGGAGGTGGAGAACACTCTCTTCAATGCGGTTGAGGAGCTCCACCTGGAGTACGGGGACGCCATCAATTTCGACAAGTCTCCTTCCCTCGCTCCCTTTGCGAAGAAGTATTTTGCTCTTTCCGAGGAGAGTGATGGGGGGAGTACCCCCGTAATTGTCGAAGACGCTTCTGAACTTCCAAGTGCGGACGCCCCGATAGTCGATCCTCCCGAAGCCAACCCTGTGGATCCTTCTGCTACCGACTCCGCGGACCCAGCTGCTGCCGACGCTGCCGACAAGGACCAAGCTTGAATGTTTACTTTTAGAGTCCTTGTATCTTCTTCTCTTTTGTCGTCGTCGGGCCCTTGAGCCCTTATCAATATCAGACTTTTTTAGTTCTGATTCTTTCATTGCACTTCTCCGAGTGATTTTACTATACGTGCTTAGGTCGAAACCTCGACACTAAAGACATTCTCGTACGTCCTTCCCGACGATTGAATAACTTGCACCACTTAAGGTGACTTAGTTCCGTGCATCACTTAAGACGACTTAATTATTACTTAGGATAAACCTAAAGATCGTGCACCACTCAAGGCGACTTAGTATCGTGCACCACTTAAGGCGACTTTGTGATACTTAGAATAAATCTAAGGATTGTGCACCACTCAAGGCGGCTTAGTCCCATGCATCACTTAAGACGACTTAATTATTACTTAGAGTAAATCTAAGAGTCACGCATCACTTAAGACGACTTTTCTCGTGCACCACTGAAGGCGACTTTTCTCGTGCACCACTGAAGGCGACTTTTCTCGTGCACCACTGAAGGCGACTTTTCTCGTGCACCACTGAAGGCGACTTTTCTCGTGCACCATTGAAGGCGACTTTTCTCGTGCACCACTGAAGGCGACTTTGACACTTAGCATAAATCTAAGGACAACTCTCATTGGAAGCAACCTCTTTATTTATTGATGGCATAAAATTGGCTTACATCGAATTAAACGATAAACAGCATACACCACTTAAGGCGATTTTTACATCGGGCACCACTTAAGGCGACTTTATCGGGCACCACTTAAGGCGACTTTATCGGGCACCACTTAAGGCGACTTCATCGGGCACCACTTAAGGCGACTTTATTCAAGCATGGTGTTTCTTCAAGTGTTCGCCACTAAAAGAATGCTTTAACGTTCTGCCATCGAGGTCTTCCAACTTGTATGCATTCGGAGCTGGCATCCCCACGACCTTATAAGGTCCTTCCCATTTTGGTGACATCTTGTTGATTCGATCCAAAAGGGTGAACTCGTTGCGACGCCAAACCAGCTCCCCGACGAAGAACTGTCGGGACTTCACTCGCCGATTGTAGTACCTGGCCGTCGCCAATCGCATTCGAGCCTGGACTTCATCGGCTTCCCGCCTCTTCTCTTCGAGTAAGTCCAAGTCCAGACGTCTCACTTCATCGTTCGTCAGGGGCTCGTAATATCTCGTTCGATGGGACGCCACATCTACCTCTACGGGGGCGACAGCTTCCGTGCCATAGACGAGGCCAAACGGAGTCTCCCCTGTTGATCGTTTGGGTGTCGTTCTAACAGCCCAAAGCACGTTTTCCAGTTCGTTCAGCCACTTGCCCTTCAAGGAATAGACCCTCTTCTTTAGGCCATCCATCACAATTTTGTTGGCTGATTCCACCTGGCCGTTAGTCTGAGCATGACGCACAGAAGCAGTCCGATGCTCGATGTTCAACTCCTCCAGATACTCCCTCACCTGAGAGCCGTTAAACGGTGGACCATTGTCGCTGATCACCACCTTAGGAATCCCGTATCTGGACACAATATGGGTCTGGAGGAACTTGACGATCTGGTTCCCTGTTGTTCTGGCCAACGCCTTTGCCTCTATCCATTTCGAAAAATAATCGATAGCTACAAGTAAATACTTACATTGTCCTTGTGCTTGTGGAAGAGGTCCCACCAAGTCGATGCCCCACTGCGCGAAGGGCCATGCACTCTTGATGGATGTCAGATTAGCGGCCGGAGCCGCGATACTCGGGGCGTACCTCTGGCACGCGTCGCAGGATCGGACCAACGCCATTGCTTCTTTGTTCATCGTGGGCCAATAGTAGCCTAAGTTCAACACCTTCCTCATAAGGGATCGGGCCCCTTCGTGACAAGCCGCGACCCCTTCATGCATTTCCTTCAGGATTCGACTGGTGTCGGGTTCTGCTACACACTTCAAGTACGGAGTCGAGAACCAGCCCTTCTTGTATAGCTGATTGTCCAGCATCACATAATTGGCCGCGATCCGACGTATCCTGTCCGCTGCCACTTGATCATCGGAGACTGCCCCCGTAGTCAGGTACGCGACTATCGGGGTCATCCAGGTTGGCTCCTCCTCCGATCTTGCTTCAATGGCGCACACCTGTGTTGGGTCGATGTTTGATAAGATCACCTTCTCCAAGAAGTGCACCTTCCGATTTTCTTCCAAGGGTGCCCCCAAGGCAAATTTGCTCAAGGCATCTGCCTCTACATTTTCCTCCCTTGGAATAGCCTCTATATCGAAGCTTTTGAAGCTCTCTTTCAGGGCTTGTACCTCTTGCAGGTACTTTTTCATTATCGGACTCCTTGCTTCGTATCGCCCTTGAACCTGGTTCACGATTAACGCTGCGTCGCACTTCACTCTCAAGTGATCGATTCCAGTGCCTTTAGCAATTTTTAGGCCCGTGATAAGAGCTTCATACTCCGCTTCGTTGTTTGTAGCCTTGAATGTTAAAGCCAAGGCGTATCGGAGCGGTTCACCTTCACCCGGCGGTATCAACAAAAAGCCCGCTCCTGATCCGTCCGAACTCGCGGAGCCATCCGTGTACATCTCCCAGGTATTTTCCTTGTTTGGCTGTTCTGATTGCTCTGCCCTCTCTGGTTGTTCTTCTATCGGGACCTCCATGGTTGCCCCCTCTACAGGGCCCACTTCTTCCAGATCGGGGGCTGTAGATTCTGCTATAAAATCCGCCAACGCCTGGCCCTTAATTGCCGTTCTCGGAGTAAAGTGTATTCGAAACTCGCTAAGCTCTACTGCCCATTTCACTAATCTTCCTGACGCATCCGGTCGGTTCAAAAAATGCTTCAAAGGCTGGTTCGTCAGCACAGTTATCTCGTGTGCGTGGAAATAAGGCCTTAGCTTCCGAGCAGTAATAATAGACGCAAAGAGGTACTTCTCAACGGCGGGATAGTTTAATTCAGACTTGGCAAACGCCTTGCTTACATAATAAACGGGGACTTGATTACCCTCGACAATCTTTACTAACACAGAGCTAATGGCAAATTCAGAAACAGCCAAATAAAGGTAGAGCGGCTCGCCTGGAACCGGTTTCGCCAACGGCGGGAGGGTGCGAAGGTGCTGCTTGAGTGCTTGGAACGCCTCTTCACACTTGGCAGTCCATTCAAATTTCTTGTTGGCCCTCAGGACTTCAAAAAACGGCATTGATCGGTCGCTGGCTTTGGATAAGAAGCGATTCATTGCAGCTAGTCGGCCATTCAGCACTTGTACCTCCCTATGGTTTATCGGAGACTGCATCTCCTCGATTGCCCTCAGTTTCTCAGGATTTACCTCAATTCCTCTCTGGCTCACCATGAAGCCTAAAAATTTCCCTGAGTGGACTCCGAAGGCGCATTTCGTCGGGTTCAAGCGAACTTGGTGGAGCCTCATCCGCTCAAATGCCATGCTTAGGTTGTGCACGTGGTCCTCGGCTTGTCGGGACTACACCAGCATATCATCCACGTAGGCTTCCATGGTTTCTCCCAGCATATCTCCAAACAGTTTGTTCACCATCCGTTGGTAGGTTGCCCCCGCATTGATCAATCCAAAAGGCATGACATCGTAGTGATAGATGTCACTGTCTGCGTAGAACGCTGTGTGGGGTGCGTCTTCCTTGGCCATCTTGATTTGGTTGTAGCCTGAGTACGCGTCCATGAAACTCAACAGTTCGTGTCCCGACGTGGCATCCACCAACTGGTCGATTCTCGGGAGTGGATAGCAGTCCTTTGGGCAAGCCTTGTTCAAGTCGCGGAAGTCCACACATGATGGATATACGCCCAATTTGAACCCGTTGACTTCCAAACCGTTGTATTTTTATCGTCCCATTTATGATTGCAAATCGAAACTTCAACCCGGACACTTCGCGAGAACATCGACGGCTCGGACGGGGCCGAAGCGCCCGTCCGACAAAGGCGAACTCACCTAGGTGAGGTTGGGTGGCCACACCCGACCTCCCCTAGGGGAGATCGGGTCAGCCGACCCGATCTCCCCTAGGGGAGATCGGGTTGGCCAACCCGATCTCTCCTAGGAGAGATCGGGTCAGCCAACCCGATCCCTCCTAGGAGGGATGGGGTTGGCCAACCCCACCCTCCCTAGGAGGGGTTGGGTGTCCTCACCCAACCCCTACCCTTGGGGGTCGGATTTCTCCCCCCCCAAGGGTCCCGGCACCTCTTTCAGACGCCCATGCTCGGTCCACTCCGCCTGCCTCATCCGAATCCTAAAGTCTTAATTATACGCTTAAAGGTTAATTAATTGTGTTTAAAGGCTAACGATGTCATTAAGCCACCTTAATGACACCGTTGCCTATAAATACCCCACCTTCACAACTCATTTGATCATCTTGGCCATTTTGAACAATTTAGCTCTGACATCTCTCTAGCTTTATCTCTCTAGAAATATAGTTCTGACTTAGGCATCGGAGAGGGTTCACCAGGCACCACCCCCCCCCTCCTCCGTGTCTGGTACTGCCCCTTTTGCAGGGCAAAGGGAGAGAAGAAGAGAAGGAACCAAGGGAAGAAGGAAAGGAAGAAGGACATAGGCAAAGGCAAGGCGACTCGAGAAGACCGGATCATACACATCCCCCGTAAGGAGTGAGATCGAAGCCGACACCCCGTTGACCTAGATCCCATAACTTAACACTTGGCGCCGTCTGTAGGCTTCGGACAGAAAGCCTGGCTATTACACGAGCTATGACGAACAGTAGGGTGTCCAGGCCCCAACACCCACCCGGGGGCAATGGGCGGAGAAGAGAACCCATACCCCCAGGGAGGCGGCCTGACCCTGGGAAGCAGCCAATGCATCCAGAGCCCCAAGAAATACCACAACCTCCTCAGCAACAGAACAACCAGGAGGGAGGACCTTCACGCCCAGCTGGGGCTGAGTCCTCCACAGCCTCCACCCCCCGGGCAAGAAGGCCACAGAGAGAAAGAGGACAACAGGGAGTGCCTTCCCACAACACGGCACCCCCTGAGGGATACTATTATGAAGAGCAACCCCAAGGGTACCCGTATGGGATGCCAGCACAGAGAGGTGGCAACCGCGCCCACACAGCATATGCAAGGCCGGCACACACCCAAGGGACTTACACTGAAGCTCATGAGGAGGAGCAGATCCCAACAGAAGAGCACTACTCGCACCCTCGAGCAGGGCAGCGAGAGGAACAGAGAAGATATTACCAAGAGCCACCCCCAGAGGGAAGGCAACAATTCGTGCCTCCTAGGCAACAGCAGGACAACAGGGCTTACACCCCGCTTGGGGAGGAAAGACAAGCAAGACCTCCAAGGAGGCAGGACTTCTATGAAGCACCCCAGCAGGCGTATCAAGAGTACACCTACAGTCCATACCAGCAGGGACAAAGGAACCCAGTAAGCCCAGTCTACAACTACAATGGATATCAGAGGGATTATACTCCGGCACAGGTAGTGATCACCCCGGAGGAAATAGAAGCAATGATAACCCGGAAATTGGATGAGTCAAAGAAACCCAGCTTGCATTGTCTAAGTGACAAGACGAACCACCCTTTCACAAGGGAGCTGGAAATGAACAGGGTGCCAGACTCCCTGCACACTGTGCAAATTGCAAAGTACAATGGGAAGGGAGACCCCCTAGAGCATATCCAACAGCATGAGGCCTCTCTATTCGGGAGGACAACTGACGAAAGATACAAGGCACTCCTTTTCCCAAACACCCTATCAGGGGTGGCCTCACATTGGTTCTTCAGCCTGCCCTCTGAGAGCATCCACTCATGGGAGCAGCTAAAAGCTAAGTTTCTGCAGAGATACCTAGGGGAGAGGAAACTCCTCAAGGGAACAGGCTCCATTGATGACGTAAAACAAGAATACGATGAAACCCTGGCCAGCTACTACACTAGGTTCAACCAGAATATTGCAGACATCCAGGGAGACATCACTGAAGGGGAGATAATCCGAGCCTTTATCAGAAACTTAGGTCGCTTTGGGTCAACATTGGCTGAAAAGATGGCCAAAAAGCCAGCAAGCACCTTGGAGGAGCTTGCAGGGAGAGTTAAAACGCATATTGACCTTGAGAGGCACAGGGCAAGCAAGAAGGCCAAAATTCAGGCAGCCAAGGAGGACACTCAAAGGCCAAACAAAGGAAAGCCACCCCAGGCACCACAGCATGCAAGGCAGCAGGAATGGCGTCCACCACAGCAAAGAAACCAAATGGGTGAACCCTTAAAGGCTAGAGAAATCAATGTCATTAAGTTCATCCCACTGAACGCCACTCCAGCCACCGTACTTAGAGAGATGCGGAACCAAAAGCTATGGTCACCCCCTGCAAGGTGGAGAGCCCCAATGGTGGGAAATCACAAGGATAGATGGTGTGACAACCACGAGGCTTATGGTCACGACACAAACGAATGCTTTAGCTTAAAGCTAAGCATAAACAACATCGTCCAGAGGGGAGAACTGAAGCAATTCATAGACCATGGGGGCAATAGTATGCAACTGGGGCCACCACAGAAAGACAAGGGCAAGGGAAAGGTAGACCATAACCCTCCACCCAACAAAAGAGGAGTCATCAACATGATACATGGAGGAGCAGCATCAGGAGGCCCAACTGCTAATGCAAGAGAGGTCTATGCATCCAAGCTAAGCTCAGTACCAAGGTGGAGAAAAATACCAAGAGAAGGAGAAGAAGTGAAGATAGAGTTTTCAGAGAAGGACAAAAGCCACATCGTCTTTCCACATGACGATGCTCTAGTTATTACTCTAGATATTGATAATTTTGATGTAAAGAGAATTTTGGTGGATGGGGGCAGCTCAGCTGACCTCCTAAGCCTGAGAGTGTTGGAAGAGATAGGGAAAACCAAAGCAGACATCAATCCGGTCAACTTCCCCCTAGTTGGCTTCTCAGGGGCAACAAGCTACCCCCTGGGGATGATAACATTGCCAGTGACCATGGGCCAAGGATGGACCCAGCTGAAGGTAAATGTCAATTTCTTGGTGGTTGAAAGCCTGGGAGCCTACAATGGGATCCTAGGAAGGACAACCATAAATCCATATGAAATAGTGCCATCCACTGTTCACCAGAAGCTGAAGTACATCACGGAGAACGGAGTTGGAGAGGTCCTGGGTGATCAACGCACTGCAAGACAATGCTATGTCAATTCAATGAGACATGGATCACACAGGACAGATACAGTGGCTATGATCATGGCAGGAGCCAACCAGGAAAGAAGAAAGAGGGGAGGGAGACAAAGGCAAGGAAGGAGGAGGAGTGGGGTGACACTCCGTTTGAGCAGGCAGCTTTTTCAAACAGTGCCTACAAGGAAACACAGGAGCAAGGCTGTGAAGGTGACATCCATACCTTGGCAGCCGGACACCATAATAGGGAACAGGACAAGGGACTCCATCCTAAGAGGCTTCCGCCACATAGATGATATCAAGCAAATGCCGCAGGAGCCCATATCAAGCTATTTCCAGAGATTCTTCAATTTTGGTGCCAACATGGACATCACAAGGGGAGAAGCAGTCAGAGCATTCATCAGACACATGCATCCAAGCTCATTCGAGGCCTATGGAGGGCTCTATGAGATGGTCATGACGAGCACAATGAGAGAGCTCAAGGCGAAACTGGACAGGGCATTTGAACAAGAGGCGGAACAGTTGGATGAAGTTCCAGAGAAAGGAAGAGAAGCAGACACATTGGGAGGAGGTGTCAATTTCACATTCACACCCCTCACGCTCAGCATCGAAGAAATTTTCCACAAGCGCCTCAAGCAAGAGCTGCCAGCATGCAGGGAGGAAGGCAAGGCCTTCCTAGGTAGAGATGCACAGGGTTGGTGTGAGTACCATGGGACCTGGGGGCATCAAACCAACAACTGCATGGTGTTGAAGGTGGAAGTGGAAGAAATGATCTACAATGGAAGCTTCAAAGAGTACGTGGCAACAGACACAGTGACCACCCCATATCCTTAGTTTCATATCTAGCATTTCGCATGTTTTAGCTTTACAAGCTTTTCAAAAAACAACTCTTGAGAAGGAGAACTCACGAAGTTACTCCAACTCTACAACTATCTTCGATTTCCTACAAAGGATGTCTTGGTGCACCAAGGCATCCCGAGTGTACCAAAACATGAATGCTCCTAAGAGAGTAGTAGTTATTCAAAAGTATTTACCAGTGAATGTGATGTTACAATCACCAAGTTATCCTTACACAGATATGACTTCAAGTCAACAACCTTCGACGCCCCCAAGAGCGTATCTTGAGAGTAGTCTTCGTACTACGACATTCGACGCCCCCAAGAGCGTATCTTGAGAGTAGTGTTCATACTACGACCTTCGACGCCCCCAAGAGCGTATCTTGAGAGTAGTTATTATACTACGACCTTCGACGCACCAAGAGCGTATCTTGAGAGTGGTTTCCAAAAACTACGAACTTCGACGCCCCCAAGAGCGTATCTTGAGAGTAGTGTTCATACTACAACCTTCGACGCCCCCAAGAGCGTATCTTGAGAGTAGTTATTACACTACGACTTCGACGCACCAAGAGCGTATCTTGAGAGTGGTTTCCAAAAACTACGAATTCGACGCCCCCAGGAGCGTATCTTGAGGTAGATTTGCAACCTACCAGATTCGACGCCCCCAAGAGCGTATCTTGAGGTAGAAAAAACACTACCAGTTCGACGCCCCCAAGAGCGTATCTTGAGGTAGATTTCAAACTACCAGTTCGACGCCCACCAGGAGCGTATCTTTGGTCTAACCTGAGCCCTCCGGGAGCCTATCCTGCGAAACGTTAAGTGCCGTCCGAGAGCCTGTCTCGTGAACAGTTTGACACCCGTCAAGAAGGTATCGGTGGACTAACCTGTGCCCTCCGGGAGCCTATTCTGCGAAACGTTAAGTGCCGTCCGAGAGCCTGTCTCGTGAAAAGATTTCGACGCCCACCAAGAGCGTATCTTTGGTCTAACAGTACAACGTATACCGTGTAAGGGGTATCAGAAGAGATCATCACACCATGTTTAAAAGGATACCATGTTTAGAAGGGTACCATGCTTAGAAGGATACCATGCTCGGAAGGGTAACATGAGAAAGAAATTTCTAAGTAAAGTAATGTGAAGAACAAGTAATGTTTTTTCTTTATGAAATGGCAGGTAAGACATGAAGGAAAACACGAAAGAAGGATAAGTAAAGGAAACACACCAAGTAAAGAGTCCATACCCAAAGAGCCATACACAAGGCATAGGGAGCCATCACGAGAAGAGATATATACAAAAGCGTGAGAAGCACTAATGTAAAGGCAAACAAACCACGTAGTCAACAACATAATGCGGCAAAAGAAAGTAACAACAAACACCATCACAATCTCAAAGGACACTCAACCCATGCAAGGGGAGAAGGAGTGTAATTATATACAAGGATAGCATGAGATAAACACGTCAGTCAGAACCTTCAGGGGAGTCACCCTCACCCCCTGAAGCTGAACCGCCAGCGGAAATGGATGAAGAGGAGGAGTCTGAGGTACCAATCTCCACAGGTGTAGCATTCACCTGGGCAGGGGCAGGCTCGTCTGCAACGGCAGCCTGACCCATCAGAACAGTCGCGTAGCCAGTGGCATATGGCCCAAAGTCACCAAGGTCACCAAAGGGGAACTGAGGATCAATCCGATATATGTGATCAACCAGATACTCACCGAACTGGTTCATCTCCTGGGTGAGACGCGTGCTATAGTCGGCGGTGAAGGCAGAGGAGGCCTTGTATTCAGATACCGCGACAGCCCTCTCCTCCGCCCGACACTTAGTCTCCAACCTCCGCAGCTCCTCAGAATGGACAGACGCGGCAACCTCAGCTTCCCGGCGCAAACTGCCCACAGTGGTTTCAAGCAAGGACACCTGGTCCTGGAGCTCCTGCAGTCTCAAATCAGATATACGCGCCTTCTCGGCAGCAGTGGCGACCTCCGCCTTGAGAGAAACCTGGCTGTCCTCAAGGGTCTTCCTCTCGTCAGATAACTCGAGTACGAGCGAGGACATGTTCACCATGTCAGATATGCCCTAACAATTCAAACAAGGGATGAATAACCGAAAGATAGACATTATGAAAGAAATAAGAGGAAAGCAGAGAACAACTTACAGGTGCATAACGAGAGAGTACCCCTTGAACAAAGCGCCGAGTCTCCCCAGGAGACTTGGGCGGAGCAACACGATCCCCAGGGGGAACGGCACCGCGAAGGACGCGGACACCAACCTCAGGAGTCCGCAAAGAGGAAGTGCTATCGAGGTGGAACTCCTTCAGACCAGCGAAGGGAGTCCACTCAGACCCAATAACATCTTCATCAGTGAGCCGTGCGAAATCCTTCCGACTTAAAGTCGGAGGCCCACCTACACAAGCAAAGCAAGTCAAAGGAGAGTATAAACATACAAGGATCAGCACAAGGTAGAGATCATACCTGAGGACCGTGCCCTCGGCTGGGGGGCAGGGGAACCACCACCAGCAGGTCGCTTCCCTTTGTCAGCCAGGGAAGGCACCTCTTCGACCACCATCTCCTTATCACGAGATAGGGTCGGAGGACGAGCAGTAGGCGAAGCAGGATCCACAGCCTTCTTCCTCTTAGCAGCCGAGGCCCCGGCCTCAGAATCAGATCGCCGCGGCTTGGACTTGGAAGGTCCAGAATCTCTGCCAACGGAGACGACCCTCTCAGTCACCAAGGGGGAGCACACTAGCAAGGTAAGAAAAACAAGATAAGGAAAACATAAGTTACATCATAAAGAAGCAAATAGGAGAAAGCATACCAGAGGCCCCAGCCTTCTTCCCAGGCAGGGGGGATTTCTTCAAAGCAGAACTAGAAGGAGCCTTCCTCTTGCTCAGGTCAACAGGGGCTCCCTGCATGTTATAGGTTTTTCCATGAAACCAACCTACAAAGGAAGAGCAGAAGGTAAATAAAGATGGAAAGACCAAGTGACATACCGAACCCCCGGAGTCAGGAGTCAGACTGATCCCGGCCTCGTAAAGATCCGTCTCAGTTATTAAAGACACGGGGCAGTAAGACCGGGTCCTGTTGCTCTCGTAAATGATCTTCATAGTCTTCAAATCATCCGAAGAGAACTCTCCAAAAGCAGGCCAACCATCGGACCGATCCTCATTCAGGACCGACCAAGTGACGTATCGGTCCGTAATGAAGAAGTAATGCTTAGCCCAGTGACTGGCCGAATTGTCAATCTGAGTCACGAAACGGAGGGAGGTATCCCACTCGATCCCACTCAACCCGAAGTCAGAAAATCGGGGATCTTTGAAGGTCGGATGGCGAGTTACGAAACTCGCAAACCCCACCCTCGTCCGGTACTGGAACCGATAGAAACATCGGAATAGAACGAGAGAGTACTTCCAGGAGTACCAATGGCACAATACCCGGAAGCCCACCCAGACGCGGAGGGCACTGGGGGCAAGGTTCACAGGAGAAATCCTGAAGAACCTGCTCAACTCTATAAGCTCGTCACAGTAAGGTAGCCTCAGCCCGAATCGGATCTGAGAGGGGTACACGGCGACCTTCCCTATAGGAGGCTCCGTCGCCGTCCCGCGAGTATTCCCCAAGGAGGGGAGAAAAGGATACAGAGGCTCATCTAGGGGACTGATATCTCCTAGGGTGACATGTTCGTTGTAATCGGACCTAGTGATATGGTTCTCTGACAGAATAGCAAGACCTAAGGCAAAGATAGCAAGAAACCCCAAAGCACGAATCAAATTTCGACTAACACCCCAATGAAGGTCACGATACTAAGCTAGCAATAGGAAAGGAAATAACGCGGCCGAAAAGGAAGAGAAAAAGGAACTCACTCATCCTTCGGAGAATACGGCGTCTCTGAAGAGTCTGCGTACGTGGACACCACCAGGAGTATAGTACCTGCCATGACACGACGAACATCAAGATAAGAGAAATTTCCGAGGAACCGGAAATACCCCGACACTCAACCAACGACAACAACCGAGTCAAATAGTTTTATCCAAGCCTAAGGTTGGGTTTTGGAAAAAATTACCATTATACACTCCAACAAAGATTAACACACCAACGGCGGTACGACATCAAATTCAAGACCGGGATAGCCCAATCGGACAAGAAACCATATCCGGACAACCGACAAACATTTTTCCCCAAAATCCACAACTACCAACGGCTATCTACGGCAATCCCACATTCAATCAAATTTCGGCAATCAAGCATCGGCAATCAAGCATCGGCAATCAAATATCGACGATTCAAAAATCAACTTTTTACGCGGTAATGGAAAGGAAAAGAGCGGACCTTCGGAAAACCCGACCCGATGTGATAAACGGGTCCGGAATTCAAATTTGAACGTTGCCGGAAATCAGGTCCTCGCCGGAACTGTGATTCCCTCGCCGCCGGAGCTTCGATTTTTCCGCCGCCGGAGTCAAGCCACGTCCGTCTCCGCCCGTCCCGCCGCTGTGGCCGTCCGTCGAAGTGGTGGACCTCCTCGCCGTCGGGAACAACAGCCTCTGTCGCCTCCGCCGTACCCAGCACCGCCGGCAGCCGCTGTCCGCCTGAAGTCGAGCCCTCGTCCTCGGCTGGGCTTGTCTTCCTCGTCGCCGTCCCGATCAAGATGCTGGCCGGAATTTCAGGTGCCCACCGGAATTTTGGCCGGCCCTTACCTTGGGGGTGCTCTCCAACCTTTCTTGCTCTCCAAGGGTAAGTGAAGAAGGAAGATAGTGGCTAGGGTGACTCTTGGAGGTATTTTTCTAACTCTCATCTTTTATGTTAAAAGGATGATAGGGTTTTTTAGGGGTTTTAATCACCACCATCCATCTAGCTTTAAGTAAAATCTAAGGGCCAAGGAAAAACCATCATTTTTATCCCTTTCGCCTATAGCTAAGTATATTCCCATACTTAGAAAAATTATCAAGATAGTTTTATTTTTGAGCATTCCATACTTAGGAAAATTTTTGGCCAAAATAAAAGTTTCTCCTTAATTAAATGGAATCCCGGCACGAAATTGAAGCGTAAGTTATTTAGTTGCATCCGTATCACATCCCTGTGCAAGTTTGTATTTTTTGAGTATACACCTGTAGCAGAGATAAGTTTATTACTCCCACCCCAGACGGACGCGTGTCTAGGCACACGTCCGTGCTACTCTGACGTTTACAATTCCTCTATCTCAGTAGACAGGGGGGCAGAGTCAGAGGCACGTATCCACGGGTAAGCAAGCATTCAGACAAAGAAGGTAAAATCCCGGTTTCAAATTGCGCGTGTCATACCATCCTAAAATAGAGTCAATCAAGGGTTAGGCCATTGGTTGACTCGGGGGCATGTGATGGATATACGCCCAATTTGAACCCGTTGACTTCCAAACCGTTGTATTTTTATCGTCCCATTTATGATTGCAAATCGAAACTTCAACCCGGACACTTCGCGAGAACATCGACGGCTCGGACGGGGCCGAAGCGCCCGTCCGACAAAGGCGAACTCACCTAGGTGAGGTTGGGTGGCCACACCCGACCTCCCCTAGGGGAGATCGGGTCAGCCAACCCGATCCCTCCTAGGAGGGATGGGGTTGGCCAACCCCACCCTCCCTAGGAGGGGTTGGGTGTCCTCACCCAACCCCTACCCTTGGGGGTTGGATTTCTCCCCCCCCAAGGGTCCCGGCACCTCTTTCAGACGCCCATGCTCGGTCCACTCCGCCTGCCTCATCCGAATCCTAAAGTCTTAATTATACGCTTAAAGGTTAATTAATTGTGTTTAAAGGCTAACGATGTCATTAAGCCACCTTAATGACACCGTTGCCTATAAATACCCCACCTTCACAACTCATTTGATCATCTTGGCCATTTTGAACAATTTAGCTCTGACATCTCTCTAGCTTTATCTCTCTAGAAATATAGTTCTGACTTAGGCATCGGAGAGGGTTCACCAGGCACCACCCCCCCCCCCCCCCCTCCTCCGTGTCTGGTACTGCCCCTTTTGCAGGGCAAAGGGAGAGAAGAAGAGAAGGAACCAAGGGAAGAAGGAAAGGAAGAAGGACATAGGCAAAGGCAAGGCGACTCGAGAAGACCGGATCATACACATCCCCCGTAAGGAGTGAGATCGAAGCCGACACCCCGTTGACCTAGATCCCATAACTTAACAACACACATTCGCCATTTCCCGTTAGTCTTCTTCACCAGCACTGGGTTGGCAACCCAAGTCTGGAATCGGAGCTCCTTAATGAACCCAGCATCGAGCAACCTGCCCACCTCCTGCTGGATCGCGATATTCTTGTCCGTGCCCATCGGACGCCTTTTCTGCGTGAGGCTTGATCGCGGGGTCTATCTTCAGCTCGTGTACGATCACATCGGGGCTGATTCCTGGCATATCGCTCGGGGACCAGGCAAACAGCTCCTTGAACTCCTTCAACAACTCCACCAATTTTTGGGCTGTCTCCTCGGTCAGAGCAGACCCGATTTTCACCTTCCTCTGGGGTCCGTCGATCTCGACTTCTTTCAGATCTTCTACGGGGGCGGGACGCCCAAACTCTTCTCTGGGATCTGTGTCTGTCTGGAGGACAGTCATGGCCTCTCGCCTCCTCCTCCGGGTGGCATTAACATAGCATTTTCGGGAAGCCACCTGGTCGCCCTTGACCTCTCCGACTCCGTGGTCGGTCGGGAACTTCATCTTCTGGTGCACTGTCGAGGCGACCGCCATCAGGGGATTAATAGTGGTCCTCCCGATAATCGCGTTGTAGGTCCCCGCGGAATCAACCACAACAAACTCCACGTTCCTCTTTTCTGATTTCCATCCGCTACCAAACTCTACTGGTAAGGTGATTACTCCTAACGGATAGGAGGTTGAGCCAGAGAATCCGACCATCGGGAAGTTTGCCTCCTTTAGATCTTTCTTCGTTTTTCCCATAGCCCCTAGCGCGTCCATGAATAGAATGTCGGAGGAGCTCCCTCCGTCGATTAGAATTCTCTTCATTTCGAACCCGTCTACATCCAAGGTTACCACCAAGGCATCGTCGTGCGGAGTCTCTACGCCTATGAGGTCTTCCGATGAAAAGGAGATTACCATCTCTTCTTTCAAGGTCCAGGATCGGGACCTCTTACCCAGCACCACTGCCGTAGGGATTCTAGAAGCGTAGACTTCTCGGGCGGATGAAGTATCACCTCCAGCAGCAAATCCTCCATGGATCACGTTGATAGTGCCCCGCCTCTCCTTGCGAGCACCGGATGACTCTGGGTCGGTTCTCTTCTTTTTTGGGGACCGATCGCGGGATCGGGAACGGGATCGCGATCGGGATCGAGAGCGGGATCGACACCGCTTATCCCCGACAAATTCTTTGAGCTTCCCCTTCTGGATCAGCTTTTCGATCTCCTTCTTCAGTTCTCGACAGTGGTTGGTGTCGTGGCCATTTGCGCGGTGAAATCGGCAGTATCGATCCGTACGAGATCCCAAGAATTCTCCATCCTTCTTTGGAGGGTAGCTGGAGATGTCGTTCCATGACTGTCAGCACTTCCGCCATGGAGCAGTTGAGAGGAATGTCGAGATCCTCCCGCTTATCCTTCTTTGAAGAACGTCTATCGTCCCTCCGATCCGGGCGGCCTCGATTCCTACTACTGTCAGGTTTACCTTTTGATTTGCGATCGTCGGAAGGTTTAACCGACTGCTTCCCTTTGTTCGACTTTGGGGGCTCCAGTTCTCCCGCGGCTATCTTCGACTCCTGGACATCGATTTGCCGTTTCACCCTCTTCTGTAGTGCCTCCATATTCCACACAGCTTTCTCCGCCACACTGTGCATCAGGTCGGAACCATAGGGGGCCGTTAAGTTCCGGATGAAGGTACGGATGGTCTCTCCTTCCGAGATCTCTTCGTCAATCTCTGCCACACTGGCCGTGTACCGCTGGTAATAATGAGCCAGTGATTCGTCGGGCCTCTGCACCACCTGGGTCAGGGACCTCACGCTCTTCAATAAACGTCTTCGACCCTGGTACTGCTGAACGAATCGATCATGCATATCTGCCCAGCAAGTGATGCAGCCTGGGGTAAGACTAAAGAACCAGGTCAGGGCTCTTTCTCCAAGTGTGTTTGGGAACAGCGTACACACTATGTCTTCACTCGGGGCTCTCCCCAGACACGCCATGAGGTGTTTCTGGACATGGCGAACTGGATCTCCTTCGCCATCATATTCCTTTATCGTGGGGATGCCTAGCCCAGGCGGGGCTAGGGTGTCGATGAGTCGGGGGACGAAGGGATGAGTGGATCGATCCCTTAACTCCGACACCAGCGGCTTCTGCTCTCCCATGCAGATGTTCACGATCTTTACCACCTGGTCGGGAGTGATGGGACCATTCAGGGGAATGGTCCTGTGCTGTACTGGTCCTGGTCCATCAACCACGAACCTCTCCAGCTGACCGGTTGCCCTACTCCCGTCCTGGCCTCGGGGCGGGGCTTCCTGTGCGTTCCGACCCTCTGTTGGCGGGGCCACTTCCTCCAACGGGGGCATCTCCTCCTGCCTCCTCGCAGCCTCTCTCCGATCCAAGAGAGCCTCTACGGCTGCCAGAAACGTGCGCATGGCTTCCGCCACGGCCCTTGTCAAGTCTGCAGCTGGGGGGGCCTCCTGCCCCCTGTTGCCCTGGTGCTGAGGAGCAATATCTTCGGGATGCGATCCATTGTGCCCCCCTGTCTGGGAGAGCTCCGCCGGGGGATGGTTCTGGTTTTCCTCCTGTTCCGGTACTGAATCCAGATTTGTTGCAGCGGGGTGACGGGAACCACCGGATTGTCCCTGTCTTCTGTGCTTGCCAGCCGCCATCGATCGAGTAGAAGGCATATTAGCTTTTTGTTTGTTTCCCACAGACGGCGCCAATGTTGGATCACGGTGGAACTACGGTACGGACTTTGACGGCAATCCTAGCTCCTTTGCTCCACGCAATCCTGCAAGAGGGGATAGACCGGGCGGTGACCCAGAATCCCTCTCCGATGCTTAAACGAGTGCCCAATACAAACTGGCAAGCAAGTAATCTCAAAAGGTATGTAATTCAACGTAAGTCTTCTGAGGTGATCTCCTGCCCTTTTATAGGCAAAGAGATGCCTCAGGTACCTGGCGAACCGTAGGGGGTGGTTAGCCCGTATCCCGCGTATCTCGGATGTGAAATCGCATATCTCAGCCATGCCCCGCGTATCTCGGCCACGCTCCGTGTATCTTAACCACGTTTCGCGTATCTCGGCCACGCCCCGCATATCTTGGCCTTATCCTCTGATAATCGAATCCCGACTCCCGTCGGGGACTCCAGAGTTATCTCGTTGTGTCACCGCCCGGGGCCCCTCGTCATCGTGACAGGGCCAATCATTCTCAGGGATTCATCATCGGGGCCTACTTAAAGGTTTCTCATCGGGAGCTTCCAGCTCCACTGTCGGGACCGACTCTGTCGGGACCTTACCTTGTCGGGACTCCCTTCGTCGGGACCCTTCTCCTAGGTCATCTTGACCTTCACTTTGGGCCTGGTGGGCCTGTTTGCCGTTTCCTCCCCGTTAAAGGGCCTGACGGCTGTAATCGAACCCATCATGGGTCACCACCCAGGTCATCCCCTTTTGCAGGATTGCGCGGAGCCCAGGAGTCCAGAGCTTTCCGTCAAGGACGTAACGGAGCTTCGCTCGTGATCCAACATTGGCGCCGTCTGTGGGAACGTAAAAGTCAAGATAGTTTCTACCAGATCAATGGCCGGTGGTGGCAAGAAGAAGCAAGTTCAGGCTGGCAGTTCCCGTCCTGCAGGAACTATGAATTCCCAGTTGCCAGAACGTGTTGCTGAACAAGGTGAGAACCCCGCTCTTTCCCAGACAGGGGGGCATGGTGATGGTTATTAGGTCTCAGTCCGAGACACGGAGATGAACAGGCAAGATATCCCGCGAAGGGAGGAGGACGAGGCTCCCCGAACCCGGTGGGACGTAGAGGAGAAGGAGTCCCGCGAAGGGAAGAAGGGTCGTCTTCGAACTCGGAGTTAGCCAAGGCAGTAGCAGATGCTATGCCCATGTTCTTGGCTGCCATGGAGGCCTTGCTGGACAAGAGAGAGGCTGTCAGGAGGACAGAGGAGTTGCCTCCGCGAGAAGAGCTACCTCAACCCCCTCCGAGGGTGGTCCCAGAAGAACAAGAGGTTCAGGAAGTTCCGCCCAGGAGCAAGGGTAAAGAACCAGCGCACCTGGAAAAGTTCGTGGTCGACGGCCCAGGACCAGTGCAAAATAGGACCATTCCCCTGAATGGCCCCATCACCCCCGACCAGGTGGTGAAAATCGTCAGTATCTGCATGGGCGATCAGAAGCAGATGACATCGGAGCTAAGGGATCAGTCCAGTCATCCTTTCGTTCCGCGGCTGATAGATACCGTTGCCCCGCCCGGGCTAGGTATTCCGACCATCAAGGAGTACGATGGTGAAGGGGACCCAGTTCGCCATGTTCAGAGGCATGTCCAGGCCTGCATGGGTAGGACTTCAAACGACGATCTCATATGCTCGCTGTTCCCGATCACCCTGGGAGAAAGGGCCATGACCTGGTTTTCCAGCCTCCCGCCAGGATGCATTACGTGCTGGGCGGTCATGCACGATCTGTTTATCAAGCAATATCAGGGCCGTAGGCGCCTCCTGAAGTGTGTGAGGTCCTTGACCCAGGTGGTGCAGAGACCCGACGAATCGTTGGCATACTACTACCAACGGTTCACTGCAAGTGCCGCGGAGATCGATGAAGAAATATCGGAGGGTGAGACCATCCGTACTTTCCTGCGGAACTTGAGCGCTCCGTACGGTTCCGACCTGATGCGCAGCGTAGCCGCGAAGGCTGTGTGGAGTATGGAGGCCCTGCAAGCAAGGGTAAAATATCAGATCGACGTCCAGGAGTCGAAGATTGCTGCCGGAGAGCTTGATCCTCCGAAGTCGGGAAGAGGAAAGCCATCGTCTAAGTTGTCAGATGATCGCAAGAGGAGCGACAAATCGGAGGTAAGTAGAAACCGTGGTCGCCCCGAGAAAACAGAAGACAAGCGTCCCCCGAGGAAGGACAACCGCGAAGGTCGTAGTGTTCCCATCAACAGCTCGATGACCTCCGTGCTAGCTGTGATGGATCGGCAAGGTCTCGCCCGATACCCCCCGAGGAAGGAAGGCGAATTCCTAGGAGGCCGTCCTGACCGTTACTGTCGCTACCATCGAGCCAATGGTCACGACACTGAAAACTGTCGGGAGCTAAAGAAGGAGATAGAGAAGCTGATCCAGAAGGGGAAGCTTAAGGAGTTTGTCGGAAGGGGAAGGTGCCGATCCCGTTCCAAAAGTCGGTCCCGATCCCGTTCCAAGTCCCGTGACCGATCCCCGAAGAAGAAGATGGTGGAGTCGGAACCTTCAGGTTCAGGTGCCCGTAAGGAGAGGCGGGGAACTATCAACGTCATCCACGGAGGAATGGCGGCGTGAGGTGATACCTCTGCTTCCCGGGAGAACTACGCTTCCCGCATATCTTCTGCGGTGGTGCTAGGCAAAAGGTCCCGGTCGTGGACCCTGAAGGAGGAAATGGTGATTTCTTTCTCGGCGGAAGATCTAGTTGGCGTGGAGAGCCCTCACGACGATGCCTTGGTCGTGACCCTGGACGTGGATGGATTCGAGATGAAGCGGATCCTGATAGATGGAGGGAGTTCCTCCGACATCCTTTTCATGGACGCTCTGGAAGCCATGGGAAAGACGAAAAAGGACCTGACACAGGTGGACTTCCCGATGGTGGGATTCTCTGGTTCCACTTCTTACCCGTTGGGAATGATTACCTTACCGGTGGAGTTTGGTAGTGGCTGGAAGATGGAGAAGCGAAACGTAGATTTCGTCGTAGTGGAGTCTGCGGGGGCATACAACGCTATAATCGGGAGGACCACTATCAACCCTCTCATGGCAGTCGCCTCGACGGTCCACCAGAAGATGAAGTTCCCGACTGACAATGGAGTCGGAGAGGTCAAGGGTGACCAAGTGGCATCGCGAAAATGTTATGTTAACGCTACCCGAAGGAGAAGGAGGGAAGCCATGACTGTCCTTCAGACTGATGCCGATCCTCGAGAGGAGTATGGGCGTCCCGCCCCCATGGAGGACCTGAAGGAGGTTGAGATAGATGGACCTCAGAGGAAGGTAAAGATCGGGTCTGCTTTGTCGGAGGAAAGAGCCCGAGAGTTGATCGAGCTTCTGAAAGAGTTCAAGGAGCTGTTTGCCTGGTCCCCGAGTGATATGCCAGGAATCAGTCCCGACGTGATTGTGCACGAGCTGAAGATAGATCCCGCGATCAAGCCTATCGCGCAGAGAAGGCGTCCGATGGGTGCGGACAAGAGGATCGCGATCCAGCAAGAGGTGGGCAGACTGCTCGACGCTGGATTTATCAAGGAGCTCCGATTCCAGACTTGGGTTGCTAATCCAGTCCTGGTGCGAAAGAGTAACGGGAAGTGGCGGATGTGTGTCGATTTCCGCGACTTGAACAAGGCCTGCCCGAAGGATTGCTACCCGCTCCCGAGGATTGACCAGTTGGTGGATGCCACATCGGGACATGAGCTGCTGAGCTTCATGGATGCCTATTCCGGGTACAACCAGATCAAGATGGCGAAGGAGGATGCCGCCCACACACCTTTTTACGCTGATAGTGACGTCTACCACTACGACGTGATGCCATTCAGGTTGATCAATACCGGAGCAATTTACCAGCGGATGGTGAAAAAGTTGTTCGGAGACATGCTGGGGAAAACCATGGAGGCATATGTGGATGACATGTTGGTGAAGTCCCGACAGGCAGGAGACCATGTCCAGAACTTGGCGGCGGCGTTTGAGCGGATGAAGTTCCATCAGGTGCGGTTGAACCCGGATAAGTGCGCTTTCGGAGTAAACTCGGGCAAGTTTTCCAGAGAGGAATTGAGGTGAATCCGGAGAAGTTGCGAGCAATCAAAGAGATGCAGTCCCCGAAGACTCATCGGGAAGTTCAGGTGCTGAATGACCGGTTGGCCGCGATGAATCGATTCCTATCCAAGGCAAGTGACCGAGCCATGCCATTTTTTGATGTGCTGAGGGCCCACAAGAAATTCGAATGGTCCGACAAATGCGAGGAGGCGTTCCAGGCAATCAAGCAGCACCTCCGTACCCTTCCGCCGTTGGCGAAACCGGTTCCAGGCGAGCCGCTTTATCTCTATTTGGTTGTTTCTGATGTGGCTGTTAGTTCTGTTTTGATTAAGATTGTCAAAGGCAACCAAGTGCCCGTCTATTATGTAAGCAAGGCGTTTGCCAAGTCTGAAATAAATTATCCCGTTATTGAGAAGTATCTCTTTGCGTTGATTATTGCCGCTCGAAAGCTACAACCTTACTTCCATGCCCATGAAGTCACGGTATTGACTAATCAGCCCCTGAAGCACTTTTTGAACCGACCGGAGGCGTCGGGGAGACTGGTGAAATGGGCCATCGAGCTGACGGATTTCCGTATTCATTTTGCTCCAAGAACCGCTATTAAAGGCCAGGCATTGGCAGATTTTATAGCTGAGTCTACGGCACCCGATCTGGAAGTAGCGGGTCCCGCAGAGGGGGCAACCATGGAGGTCCCGATAGCAGAACAAGCCCCGATAACAGAGCAGCCGGAACAGCCAAATGAGGAGAATACCTGGGAGATGTACACTGATGGTTCATCGAGTGTAGAAGGCTCGGGGGCAGGATTCGTATTGATACCGCCCGGTGGAGGCGAGCCCCTACGATATGCCTTGGCGTTGACGTTCAAAGCCACAAACAATGAAGCGGAGTACGAGGCTCTTATCACGGGCCTCAAGATAGCCAAGGGTACGGGAGTCGATCATCTAAAGGTGAAGTGTGATGCCAGCTTAGTCGTAAATCAAGTCCAGGGGAACTATGAAGCCAAGAGCCCGACAATGAAGAAGTATTTGCACGAGGTGCAAACTTTGAAGGGAAGCTTCAAAAGCTTCGATATCAAGGCGATCCCGAGGGAAGAAAACGCGAGAGCGGATGCCTTAAGCAAGTTCGCTCTGGGAGTGGCCCCCGAGGAGAATCGGAAGGTGCATTTCCTAGAGAAAGTGATTATCTCAAACATTGATCCGGCGGAGATCTGCACTATTGAGACAGGATCGGAGGAAGAAGAGAAGCCCACTTGGATGACCCCGATGGTCACATACCTGACTACGGGGGCACTCCCCGATGACAAGGTGGCAGCTGTTAGGTTGCGTCGGATTGCGGACAACTACGCGATGGTGGACAATCAGTTATACAAAAAAGGGTACGTAAAACCTTTCCTAAAAGGCGTAGCGGAACCTGACACGAATCGGATCCTGAGGGAGCTACACGAGGGTGTCGCGGCCTGTCATGAAGGGGCTCGGTCTCTTGTGAGGAAGGCGCTGAACTTGGGCTACTATTTGCCTTCGATGAACAAGGAGGCGACAGCAATGGTCCGATCCTGTGATGCATGCCAGAGGTACGCTCCAAATATCGTGGCTCCCGCCGCCGATTTAATGCCCATCAGGAGTGCATGGCCCTTCGCGCAATGGGGGATTGATTTGGTGGGACCTCTTCCTCAAGCGAAAGGTCAGTGCAAGTATTTGCTCGTGGCTATCGATTACTTCTCAAAGTGGATAGAGGCTAAGGCATTGGCCAGGACGACCGGGCAGCAGATCCTCAAATTCCTTCAAACTCAGATCATATCCCGGTATGGGGTCCCTCGAGTATTGATTAGCGACAACGACCCTCCGTTTAATGGGGCTCAGTTGAAGGAGTACCTGGAGGAGTTGAACATCGAACATCGGACCGCTTCAGTCCGCCACGCTCAGACTAATGGCCAAGTGGAATCAGCCAACAAGATCGTGATGGATGGCTTGAAGAAGAGAGTCTACGCCTTGCGAGGCCATTGGCTGGATGAGCTCGAGAACGTGTTGTGGGCTGTTAGAACAACACCCAAGCAATCGACGGGGGAAACTCCGTTTGGCCTGGTCTATGGCACGGAGGAAGTCGCTCCCGTGGAGATAGCGGTGGCGTCCCATCGCGCAAAATATTACAAGCCTCTGACAAACGAGGAAATGAGACGTCTAGACTTAGACTTACTCGAGGAAAAGAGGTGGAAGGCTGATGAAGTCCAGGCTCGGATGCGTTTGGAAACAGCCCGATATTACAATCGGCGTGTCAAGTCCCGACAATTCTTCGTGGGAGAACTTGTCTGGCGGAGGAACGAGTTCGTTCATCAAGATCGGATCAACAAGTTATCACCGAAATGGGAGGGACCTTACAAGATCGTAGGGATGCCAGCACCCAATGCATACAAGCTAGAGGACCTTGATGGCAAGACGTTGAAGCATTCCTTCAGTGGCGAACATTTGAAGAAGTATCATGTTTGATATTAAGTCGCCGCGAATGGCGCAAGTTATCTAGCAATCCGATGTAAGCAAAGCTTTGAGTTATCAATAAAAGAAGTTGCTTCCAATCAAATTATTTTAGATTTATTCTAATTGTTAGTAAGACGTCCTGAAGGGCGCGACAAAAAGCCTTCCGAGGTACGATAAAAAGCCTTCACGGGTACGGACAAAAGCCCTACGGGGTACATGTAAGTCGTCTATATGATGCAACCAAAAGCCTAGGTACGAAAAGACCTTAATGGGTCCGCGTAAGTCGTCTATATGATGCGGCCAAAAGCCTTAACGGGTACGAAAAGGCCCTAACGGGTCCGCGTAAGTCGTCTATATGATGCAGCCAAAAGCCTTAACGGGTATGAAAAAGCCTTAACAGGTCCGTGAAAGTCGTCTGACAAAGACGCGATAAAAGCCCTTAAAGGGTACGATTAAAGTCGTCTGATTTGGCGCGGTGAAAAACCATCTTAAAAGGTGTGAAAAATGGCCTTGAAAGCCAGGGACGAGAAGCCTTAAGTGGTGAAGTCTCGATTGGACGAGAAACCTTAAATGGTGAAGTCCCGATTGGACGAGAAGCCTTAAGTGGTGAAGTCCCGATTGGACGAGAAACCTTAAGTGGTGAAGTCCTGATTGGATGAGAAACCTTAAGTGATGAAGTCCCGATTGGACGAGAAGCTTTAAATGGTGAAGTCCCGAGTCAAGCGTCGGAAGGACGTATGGAGTCATCTCAAATGGTGCATCGGAACGTTCTGAGTAAAGAGTTTAAAGCCGCTTTAAATAAGCGCAAATGATTATCGAGATCAAAACAGATGAAAGAAATTCCTTACATAAAGGCTCGAAGGCCTAGGAGTTCTGATACAAAAGACGAAGGAGAAAAACTACAAGGACTAAAAAGATGTAAACATTAGACTTGGTCCTTGTTGGAAGATGGATCCTCAGCAGCATCGGAGGGAGCAAGGTTCGGAGGGGCCTGGGCAGAAGGCTCCGCAGCCGGCGGAGTCGGGTCCATGGCAGCAGTCTCTTCACTCTCCGCGGGGAGGTTGAAGAACTTCTCCGCGACGGGGGCAAGAGTCTCGGACTTCGTGAAGTCAATGGAATCCTGGTAGGCTGTATAGAGCTCTTCGACGGCGTTGTACAAAACATCCTCCATCTCGGACTTGCAGAACTCTACAGCAGCCACCTTGAATTCTTCAGAATTCCGATACTCCGCGCGGCCCTGCAGGCGGCCCTCCTCGAGGCCTTGAGCCTTTGCCTCAGACAGCTTCGCTGAGAACTCAGCCCTCTCGGCCTCAAACCCCGCCTTGGCCTCCGCGAGAAGATCCGCGAAGACGCCTTTCTCGTGAATGAGCTGCTTCTTCTCCGCCTCATTCCTCTGCTGCTCCACCTGGACCATCTTCCGCTCCCGACGCATGACAGCCTCATGATCTTGAACCTGCTTGAGCAGGCCCGAAGCCATCTCATCAAGGAGCGTCTTCTCCTTGGCCATCTTGTTCTTGGCCGCCACCGCCTCGTCGAGCTCCACCTGGAGCTTGGCTAACGCATCGGGATCCGATTTAGCTTCAGCCTCCTCCAGGGCCCTCTTCAGACTTAAGGCGATGGCAAAGCAACGCTGCTGGTCCGCGGTTTCCTGAGACAAGAGGAAAAGAGATTAGAGTTCGATGGTCGAAGGCAGGGATAAGGAAGAAAACAAGTAAAGGTAAAGTATTACCTCCATTCGACGGACGGTCATAGCGCGGAACTCCTCTTCGATGTCCTCCCGCGCCAAACAAAGTGGCTGTCTCAAAGCGGGAGGAATTGACCCTGCCAGCAGATGCAGGGCCAAGTCAGGCTGAAGATTTCCCCGTTGAACTGAAAACCCTTGGAGGGATTCGATCGGACGCCAGGGAACCGTCGCCTGGTCGGGAGTGTAAATCTTGTAGAGATCATCCATCGGAAGAGGAGGGATAACCTCAGCATCATCAGCAGGAGGAGCTACCTCAGTCGGAGGAGGTTCAGGAGTAGGAGACCGGAGCTCGGGAGGAGGACTACGGGACACGTCCCTCACGGCGGACCACATGCTCCTTGGCCCCGACCTCCCGCGAGGAAGCAGGCCGCCCTCGTCAGGCTCTTCGACGGAAGGAGAGGCCTCCAAATCAGTCACCCGACGGAACTGGGTATCCGCCGGGACATCCTCCAGCATCAGTTCTTGCGGAGCCGCAGTCTCCGCGGGAGTGGCAGCCTTCGTCGGAGCAGGAGTCTCCGATGGACCTGCGGTGGCAGGACGAACATAGTCAGGAAGAATTCCGCCAGGACACCAGAGAACTTGACGTTCGACATACTGGTCCTTCCCAAGGAAGTTGTAATATCCCGCCTTGAGAACACGGGGGACTTCTCCTTGAAGGATGTATTTAATTTCCCGAACCCGCGACTCCCGATCGGCGGGGATAAACTCCCTAGGAACAACCTTCTTATATCTTTTAATTGCACGACGAACGCGCTTACCTTCCTCAACAGTAGTGGCCCCGAAGGCCCGATCTATCTCCTCCCTCCTGGTCTTCTTGGCCCCGACCCGTTCTTCGGTGGGAGGAGCAGCAGACGGAGGAGCGGAAGAGGAAGCGTCCTTCTTCACCAACTTACGCTTCCTCTTGGAGTTACCAGGGACGGCATCAGTCTCGCCCTGCTTCATAATGAGATGAGTCAGCAGAGAAGCCTTCTTGGCTGCAAAAGTAAAAGACAAGATGGTTAGAAGTGTTACCCAGACGACCAAATCTTTGGAAACAGAGTCGAGGAGTCGGACTTCGATAATAATCAAGTCCTTCTCCTGGAGCTTGCTGGCGTCGAGGGGTATGAAGTTGTCTCCCCAACGGTAAAGCTGAACCATCTGGAGAGTGTTGAGGTCATCCTCAGTGTAGTCTAGAAGCTTGGGGGCAGGGTCCGCCACGACCTCCCGATGAGGCCACGGGACAGAGCTGTGTTGGACGAAGAAGTAGTACTTCTTCCATCCGCTATTGTCAGACCCCGAGTCGCGTATCAGCATCCGATCCTTGTGGAACTTCCAAGTCTCGCTATCCCAGCCGAAACGTGAAAGTTGCTCCTTTGTCCACTTGGGGAGTCGGGGGGAGAAGGAGCAGACACCAGCCTTGTTGCACTTCATTCCATAGAAGGTGCGGAAGAGTAGTAGGCTGTACGTCCACCGCTGGCGGTGGCATAGGAGTTGGAAGGCATTCCACACGCGGATGGCGTGTGGAGAGAAGGTACAAGGGTGCGTTTTGTAGAAGTTGCACAGCTCCACCAAATTTCCGCAGAAGGGGAACCGAATCCCCGCGCTTATTTGTCCGGCAGAGACGAACACTTCCCCTTCCTTTGGACGCGTAACGATGTGCTTCCTTCTGACGGCAGGCTGAGACTCGTACGGGAAACGAGGTTCCCAATCCGAGGTAATACACCCCTCTCTAAGGGCAACCTCATATGAGGCCTTAGAAATCTCATTGACAGCGAATTCAAAAGTGAAAGGAGCCCTAGCCTCAGAACTAGCTTCGTCTAAAACGGTTACAAACAAGAAGATTTGAGAAAAGGAGAGCAAACATCAGCAAATCATGAAAACATAGAAGAAAGTCCTTACCAGACATGATTGGTGATCGTTGAGGAAAGGTGAGGGAAGATCGGAAGGGCTGAAGGCCTTGGGAACAGCAGGAATAACTTGGAGGAGAAGCTTCGAATGCAAGAATGGCAGAAATCAAGAGAGTGCAGAAGAAGTGAATAATGCCAGGGTTTTAGCTTTTATAAGCAAAAGGACAAATGGAAGGATTTAATCTTGACCGTGGAAGACGAAACGATTCAATCGTGATCGTTGAAATAATAAAGACGGTACGGAAGAGACAGCTGGACGGGCCTAATCTAGACCGTTGAAGAGGAAACGACACGATCTTAATCGCCGAGATTATAGGGTACAAGCACGGAAAGGACACGAGTGACGTCACAGCTGCTTTTTCAGAAAGCAACAGTCACGCCGATTTAAACGTCATTCCCTTATCCCCAGGCATTTAATGCTACAGTAACCGAGGAGTCTCCTCGGATTTGGCAACTACCTATGGGGTCTGATGGGCCCGAAGTAATCATGAGTGAAAGACTCTGTCATACGACAACCACGCGCAAGGCAAAAGCCTCTAACTGAGGTATCAAGAAATGTAAAGGTAAAAGCCTCTGACGGTGGTATCGGGAGGTGTAGAGATGAAGGCTTTCGACAACGAGATCAGAAGATCTAAAACTGGAAGACATGACGAACTAAAAGCCCCCCATGTCTTGGGGGCAAATGATGGGTTCCGATGAAATCGTTAGCCCCGTTAACAGCCAATGAACGACGAATAGGTCCAGTGGGCCTCGCGAAAGCCTGGAAGGCCCAGGGGCCCAACGTGAAGGGCCCCGACTTAAGCGATCCCGACATAGGAGCTGAACGCTTCCGACAGGAAGCCTCCGAGCAGGCCCCGATATGCCTTAGTAAAGGCCCCGATAATAAAGCCCCGCAGAGGCTGGACCTGTCCCGTAGAGACTGAAGGTCCTGGGTGGTGATCTAGAATGAGACAACTCTGGAGTCCCCGACAGGAGTCGGGACTTGTGATCAGAGGATAAAGACCGAGAAACCCGCCTACTAGATAGAGTAGTGGGAGACGGTTAGAGATAAAGATAAATCCCCCGAGATACGCAGGGCGTGCCCGAGATACGCGGAACGTGGGGCGAGATATATGGAATCCCAACCGAGATATACGGAATCGTGGCGAGATACACGGAATCATGGGTACAACGGCCAAGCATGGTCACAGGTAGCTGGGCAACTCCTCCTCCTATATAAAGGAGGAAGTTACCCCAGAAAATTGATACTCTCTAATACGCACTTAGAATACTGCTGCCACCCCATTGATCGTATACTCATTTAAGCATCGGAGAGGGATTCTGGGTCACCACCCAGGTCATCCCCTTTTGCAGGATTGCGCGGAGCCCAGGAGTCCAGAGCTTTCCGTCAAGGACGTAACGGAGCTTCGCTCGTGATCCAACAGATACTAGTGGACTTACAATTTCCTATTTCCAATATTCACAATTTGATACACTTTAATTAAAAGGAAAGCACTACACAACTACACAAATAGAATAATGGATGTCCAACAAAATTGAGCACACCAATTGATAACATAAAACTTGCAATTTTAAAAATTGGGATAAATGTATTTTGGTGCTGACCAATGTAGGTTTTTGGTGCTTGTCATATGTTTGGTGTTTGTATCTTTTTGGTGCTTCTGTCACATTTCCGTTAGTTCGACCGTTAATTGATCACGTGCACGGCACGTGACTCGTAAAAAAAAAAAAAAAAAACTAATTAGACAATTACAAAATTAACCTTACCTCTTATTTCCCCTCTTTCCCTCCCGAATGAAGAGCCACAACCGAACAAAATCTCACTACCGTGACTGCGCTTGCTGGAGTTCCCTGCTGGAGTCTTCCCTCTCGTCACTACTTGCTGGTTAGAATTTCGATTCCTCCCTCTCGTATTCCCGGCAGGTGGTTGTCCCCTCACGTTCCGGTGGCAGCGTCGCCCTGATTTCTTGGTTCCATCTGTAGTTGTATTTCAGTATGAAAATTAGGTTTAGTTAAAATTGCATCTTATTGGGTTAAATTGAGATAGGGCTTGTGATGCTTGACAACAATTTACTGCAGCAAGGTATATTTTCAAGAACTCGATATAAAGGACTGAGAGTGAATGAAATAGATTCCAGAAATATTATGGCCAAAGATTCCATAAATTATGATTTTATTTCCTACAAGAAAGTACATGCTCTCAACACATTGTTGTACAACGCGAATTAATTAATGATACATTACAACAAATAACTACATGTTTTGGAAATAGAAAGAAAAAAAATCCAATCTCAGTCGTGGAAGAATGAATATTCAGATGCTGGCATAATCTTCCCTAAAAGTCAATTTTTAACCATGTAAATAGAGTGGGTTATGTTTGAGTAGGGTGGTTCTTCTCTATAAGAGTTTGAAGACTGAATCATGTTCATCCCTCTGTTTGCTTGTGGCGCCTTCAGAGGAAAAGAAAAGATGAACGCTTCTGCTTCTGAAATTTCGGTGAAGAAGCGTAATAAGAGGTAAGGTTAATTTTGTAATTGTCTAATTAGTTAATTTTTTTTTTAAGAGTCATGTGCCGTGCACGTGACCAATTAACGGTCGAACTAACGGAAATGTGACAGAAGCACCAAAAAGATATAAACACCAAACATATGACACCAAAAATTTACATAAAGAAAACCTACACTGGTCAAACATGTGGCACCAAAAGTACCTTTAATCCGAAAAAATTTAATACGAATAGTATGAAATGAACTAAAAAGTAAAAACTCCATACTCCTCCGTTCAGCTCATCCTCTCTTCAAATTAATTGTTACGTGGCGATTGTCAAAATTTTGGTCCCCACAGCCACATACATGGATGCTGCTCCCACGCTTTATATATCCATCCAAAAATCAAGTTGAGAATGGTCAAAAAAGCATTACTTTCTGAATATATATTAACATCAGCGGTTTCCAAAACAGACGCCCTTTCAACTAGGCATCAGTTTCCATGCTTATCTTCTCAAAGCAACAGCTCAGCCAACCGGCATATGTTGTTTATTGCAATGTTATCAGAACCGGACTGGACCGGCGGTCTGACCGGGTCTGAACCGGAACCGGAGCCTCCAGCGGTCCGGTTTAAGCAAATCCGGAGCATGTAAGCGAACCCGGTTCAATTGTCCGGTTTTTAACGAACCTCCCGGTTTTTAGAGAACCGGGCGGTCCACCGGTCAGCCGGTTCGCCAACTGTCATTATAAAAAAAAAAAAAAAAAAAAATACACTTTAAAAACCTAGCCGCCGCCTCCAGTCCAGCTTTCTTCTGCTTTCATGGAAAACTACCAGCAGCTTCGTCTTCTTCTCCACCACCACCGACGGTTGTCCTTCTTTGTAGCCACCATCACCCGCCATCCGAAAACGGCGAAGATTCGATGTTGAGCTTGGTCCGGCAACAGATCTGGGGTGAGGAAGCTTCTGCACTGCGGATCTGGAGGAGGAAATGAGAGAATCCGTTCGGATCTGGAGGAGAGAAACTGCAAAGTAATTGAGGTTACCTCACTAGATGCTTCCGTAAGTGTATTGGAAGAAACTCAATTGTAGGGCACGAACTTTAGTGAATAAAAGGTCGTATACTGGATTTAAGTTGTTGTTGGTTATATATATATATATATATATATATATATATATATATATATATATATATTGTAGAAGAATGTTGTGAGGAGGAGACTCTTGATCTTCAACTGTCGTGATCTGGGGTGAGGAAGTTTGTGAGGTTGAAGGTGAAGGGATAAGATGGAAGAATCTGGAGAAGGGGAGTGTAGTGAAGATAAAATGTCTGGTTTAGAGGGCAAAACGGGCGGACCGGGTTCGAACCGGGTCTGACCGGATGAACCGGAAACCGGCAGCCTGGCCGGTTCGATACCCGGTCCGGTTCTGATAACACTGGTTTATTGATTGATAAAATCATGTTCTTAAACTTTTCCATGTTACTTTTGGCAACAACAAAAGAGTAAAAATTGTTACATGTTCGGTGTATTTAAATCAATACGTCCAAAATGTTTGCTCGTATTATCTAATACACTATCAGTTGTTACATGATTGATGTATCTTACAATTTCAAATGGAATGCATTTTATTTTAAAAATGTTCTAAAATTTAGGTTTATTAGAGGGAACCACAAACGGCACGCTCAGCAGATGATTTGAAAATTATTACGAAGAATATATTCGTAATTTAATACTTTGTAAGTAGAAAAATTAAGTATATTTCGAGGAAAAGTCGTATTATCTATCTATAGTTTGAGTTAGGGTAATAGTGTGCACAATATTTTAAGTAAAATGTTGTTGGATCAATATTTGTCTGGCCTGTTTCGGGAACGGACTTATAGGATCTCGCCTTTGATTGCCTCTTAGGTATCTTCATGACTAGTGGCGGGTACATAGTTTCCTTTGATGAACTTTTAATTGTGGCGAGGACCTGAAAAGGGGTGAGGATTTGCCCCTGATTCCACTCCGAAACTTAAGTCAGTAATAGATTATGAGAGTAATAATGTAAAAAAGTAATTGTAAAAATATGGGTATTTATAAGCTAATAGATAAGGAAGGAGAGCCATCAAGAGACAAAGATACCTAGATGACTTCCAGGTACAAAGCATTCAAATACATAGAAATAAAGTGGATTTTATTAATTATGTACTTTTTGCTGATTGTGATCCTGTAAGCTATGACATAGCTTGTAAAGATAATAAGTGGGTTCAAGCTATGAAAGTTGAGATGGCCTCCATTGAGAAAAATAGGACATGTGAGTTAGCTAGTTTGCCTAAGGGTGCTAAAACCATAGGAGTTAAGTGAGTTTACAAAACCAAATTCAAGGAAAATTGTGAGGTTGATAAATATAAGGCGAGACTAGTAGCTAAGGTTATAAGTAGTCATATGAATAGATTATACAGAAGTATTTGCTCCTATAGCTAGGCTTGATACAATTAGATCAGTGATTGCCTTAGCAGCTCAAAATAGTTGGTTTTTGTATCAATTAGATGTCAAGTCAGCTTTTCTTTATGGATCACTCAAAGAGATTGTTTATGTGGATCAGCCACCAGGATTTGTGGTTAAGGGTCAAGGGAATAAGGTTTATAGATTAAAGAAATCTTTATATGGGCTAAAGCAAGCACCAAGAGTGTAATATCATCGTTTAGAGGCTTTATTTCTGCAGAATGGATTCCTCAAATGACCATATGAACACACAATATTTTTTAAAACAAGGAAAACTGATGAGTTTATGATAATCTGTGTGTATGTAGATAACCTGGTTTATACTGGTAATAGCACTTGGATGTTTAGTGAATTTAAGAGTACAATGATGCAAGAGTTTGTTATGACTGATATGAGTAGATTACACTACTATCTGGGTTTAGAAATCAGTCAATCACCTAAGTGCATTATAGTATGTCAGAAGAAGTATTTCAGTGAAGTTTTAAAGATGTTTGAGATGTTGAACTGCAATCCAGATCGTACCCCAAATGAAGCACATTGTATGTTTGAGAAAATGAAGTCAGGGAAGCCAGTAGATAAGACCTTATATAGGCAATTAGTGGGGTGTTTAATGTAGCTTCAAGACCTGATATACAATATAGTGTGAGTTTAGTGGCTAGATACATGGAAAATCCTTTTGAAATTCACATTTTCGATGCTAAAAGGATACTGAGATTAAGGGTACAAGTAAGTTTGGTTTAGTGTATGAAAAGAGTTTAAGGGGTGATTTTCTTGTCTCTTTCACTGATAGTGACTTTGCAGGGGATTTGAGAGATAGAAAGAGTACTAGTGGTTATCCTTTACTGATTGGTGGAACTGCAGTTTCATGGAAATCAAAGAAGCAAACCATTCTAACCTTATCTAGCACTGAAACAGAGTTTATAGCTGCTACTGAATGTGCAAAACATGTTTTATGGATGAGAAGGCTCCTTGAGCTTCTGCATTTCAAACAACAGAAACCAACAATAATGTTTTGTTATAATAGCTCCACTATAAAGTTAGCTAGAAATCCTGTATTGCATGGTAGAAGTAAACATATTGATGTTAAGTTTTACTTTCTACGAGATTTGTGTAATGGGGTTGATATAGAACTGAAGCATTGCAGGAGTGAATTCAATCTAGCTGACATGTTTCACAAAGTCTATGCAAATTACAGCATTTGAGAGTTTGAGGTTGAGGCTTGGTGTTTCAAGTGTGGTTTAAACTGATCATCTTGCAAGATGATGCAGTTTAGGGGAGTGTTTTCTAATAAGCAGCAGCTAAATCAGCTCAAACATGCAGGCTGATGATTTATATACAAGTGGAGAAGTGTTTGAATACAAGAGGAAGAAGGAGCTGTAACTTGAAGAAAACAAAGGTTTACTTGAGCTTGAAGTTAAAATTCTTGCTGCTGAAGTTATGTAATGTTTACTTAGTCAAAGTGTCAGTTTATGTCCAAAGTAGTTAAGTTTAGGTGTTTATGTAATTAGAAAGAAAAGAGACAGTTACCAAGCTGAGCTTTAGGAGAAGTTTCAGGTTTAGTGTGTTTTTGGACAATTACTTAATGTGTAAGTCAGTTTTCTTTTGTTTTAAGAGTCATAGAACTGTACTGCTGTTGCAGTTGATGCATTTGTTGGTTTTCTCTCTGTTTTGATGAATGAATGAATGATGTTTGGTTTGGTTTATGTTCTTCACTCCAAATTCATCTCAATTACTTAGTTTAACTGATTTGGTGTTCATCACTTGTTTGCAAACAAGTTGGTTTACATTTTCAGAGATGAAGATAAAAGGTCGACACATCTTTCTTAATGGAAGGATACAATCAAGACGACATCTGAGCAAAGGGCAATATCTCTCGATAAAACCCTTCCCTCTAAGGAATGGGAAGAGGCGACGACCTACTCTCATGAAGAAACCCTTCCTCTTAAGGAATAGGTCCAGTTGGCAACCTACTTGACATCACATGTCTAAAGAAACCTTCTCCATTAAAGAATAATGAGGTGGCGAGAAGCTTATACCGACCTCACCAAACCTTCCCCCTTAAGGAATAATGAGGTGACGACCTGCTTGTCACCAGCTTGTACCGACTTAGGAGAACACCCCTTCCAAAGGGTAGCCGCTGTTGGATCAAATTTACGTGCCCCGGAGCTCCTGGTAGTAGAATTCGAGGTCTTGCCTTCGATTGACTCTTCTAGGTATCTATGTCGACCTCGTCGGGTACTTAGTTTCCTTTTGAGTATTTGATGGGCGAGAAATTGAAAAGGGGGTGGGGATTTGCCCCTGATTTCACTCCTAATCTTAAGTCAGTAATGAAATATGAGAGGATACTATAAGAAGTATATGATAGAATGTAAATAAGTAATAAAGTGTCCCCCTATTTATAGGGAGAGATTGTACCGACTTTAAGTGGCGGCAGCTATGCTTTGATTGGTTGTCCAGTGGCGGTGGCCGCCTTTTTCTGATTGGTTAAGGGGGACGGTGGAGTGTCAGTAGGTGTCAAGCAGGTTGCCACCTCATCATATCTTAATGTTGAAGGTTACTCTAACCAGGTGACAAGCAAGTTTCCACCTCAGTTTTACTTAGAGAGGGAGGTTTCCTCAGGCCTAAAGGCGGTGAGCAGGTCGCCAGGCTGTACCTCCTTCTTAGGAGGAAGGGTTTGTTTCGAAGCGGCAAGCAGGTTGCCAGATGGTACCTCTTCCTTAGAGGGAAGGGTTTTCTTGATTGCACTTGGCTGCCGACTCGACTCATACCTTCAGATTTATATCAGTGTCGACCACTTGTCTTTGTCTTCTCATTCGGAACGTAAGTTATTGTCAAATTATCTTCTAGGAATCCCGACTCAGACATTCTCGACACATCTAAGGTTATCTCGAATCATATTCCAACACTTTCCCCCAAGACATAAGCCATTAGTCTTATTTTAATAAAGGGGAAGGGGTTGTGTCGAGTACCTTTTCATGTTGAGAAGCGAACTTTGTCCTTCTATCTTCTTCCCGGACAACCGTTGAATTTTGATAGCATAATCGCGTCTCATTGCCCTTGTTGGTTTTCAGGAGTAAATGAGTCATTATTATGACTGATCTACTTGATCGTCGCCGATTATATGGAGTCGAGGAGTCAGTATTATGATTGATCTCCTTTGTAGATAGCGACTTTCGGAAGTCGGGGAGTCAGTATTATGACTGATCTCCTTTATCGTCGTCGACTATATGGAGTCAAGGAGTCAGTATTATGACTAATCTCCTTTGTAGACGACTTTCGGAAGTCGGGGAGTCAGTATTATGACTGATCTCCTTGATCGTCGCCGACTATATGGAGTCGAGGAGTCAGTATTATGACTGATCTCCTTTGTATATGGCGACTTTCAGAAGTCGGGGAGTCAGTATTATGACTAATCTCCTTTGTAGATGGCGATTTTCGGAAGTCGGGGAGTCAGTATTATGACTGGTTTCCTTGATTGTCGCCGACTATATGAAGTCGAGGAGTCAGTATTATGACTAATCTCCTTTGTAGATGGCGATTTTCGGAAGGCGGGGAGTCAGAATTATGACTGATCTCCTTTGTAGATGGCGACTTTCGAAAGTCGAGGAGTCAATATTATGACTGATCTTCTTGATCGTCGCCGACTATATGGAGGAGTTAGTATTATGACTAATCTCCTTTGTAGATGGCGACTTTCGGATGTCGGTGAGTCAGTATTATGACTGATCTTCTTTGTAGATGGCGACTTTCGGAAGTCGGGGAGTCAGTATTATGACTGATCTCATTGATCGTCACCGACTATATGGAGTCAAGGAGTCAGTATTATGACTAATCTCCATTGTAGATGGCGACTTTCGGAAGTCGGGGAGTCAGTATTATGACTGATCTCCTTGATTGTCGCCGACTATATAAAGTCGATGAGTCCTGTGAACACATCAAGAGGAAATAAATCATATATTTATTCATCATCACTTTATTGTAATAGAAATACTGAAAGGATTATTAGACGTAGAATTTCTTCAGGTGCTCTGCATTAAAAGTCCTGTTAAGGAGTTGTCCTTGAGGATCTTCTGATTTGTATGCGTTGTCAATAATGATATAAGGACCTTCCCATTTCTTCACAATTTTCCTCTTTGCTTGGCTGTTAGAAACTCATTTCTTCGTAGCACCTTCTCGCCTAGGAATAATTGTCGTCGCCCCACTTTCCGGTTAAAATACCTAGCGGTGGCGAGCTTCATTCTTCCTTGAGTTTCTTCAAAAGCGCATTTTTTCTCGTCAACCAGATCCAAATCGATCATCATTTGCTCCTCGTTTTAATTGACTCCATATGTGGCAACCCTTTGAGAGATATTAGCCACCTCTATGGTCGATACAGCCTCTGACCCGTAGAACATGCTGAAAGGGTTTCGCCGGTGGCTCTTTTGGGTGTGGTTCTGAGCGCCCAAAGTACTTGGTCCAGCTCCTCAACCTATTTTCCCTTTTAGAGTGGCCACCCTCCTCTTTAATCTATTAAGGATAGTTTTATTTGCTGCCTCGACTTTCCCATTTGTTTGTGCATGATGGACAGAGCCAAATTGATGATTGATAAGCATTTCATCACAAAATTCCGCCAGTTCGTCGCTGGAAAATTGGGAACCGTTATCGCTAATGAGGATATTTGGCACTCCATATCGGCATATGATTTGTTCACGGATGAACTTTATAATTTGGAAAGTAGTCGTTGATGCCAAGGCTCTTGCTTCTATCCATTTAGAGAAATAGTCAATGGCGACCACGATATGTGTTCGTTGACCTGTCGATTTGGGCAAAGGCCTTATGAGGTCGATTCCTCACTGCGCGAAGAGCCAGGCGCTCATCATAGGTGTGAGCTTCGCCGGCGGTCTTGTTATTCTTGGAACGTAAACTTGACAGGCGGCGCAGGTATGCAAAAGTGTTATCGCCTCTTTATGCATTGTTGGCCAGTAGAATCCCTGTCGTAGGGCTTTTAACACCAAAGATTTGGCTCCTTCGTGACACCCGGCGTCGCCTTTATGTAAATATTCCATTATCTTCTCTGTTTGAGGGGGGCTATACATCAGAGATAAGACGTGGAGTGCCCTCTTTAGTAGAGGTAGCCGTCTAGAATTGCGAATCGTCCCGCCATTCTCTGAATTTTGGTCGCCTCCAACGAATCTTCTGGGAGATTTCCTCGTTCCAAGTAGTTCTGGATGGAAGTTATCCACGAGTCGGGGGCTTGGATATTAAGGACCTCTGCCCCTGCCTCCACGGCTGAGTAGAGGGAGCACTCGATGAAGTGTACTAGTGCGGGGAGGGTGTTTCCTCAGGCAAATTTGCTAAGGGCGTCAGCTTCCTGGTTGCTTTATCGAGGGATAGCCTCTATTTGGAAATGAGGCGTGTCTCGCACGAGTCGCCGCACCTATTCCACATACTTCTTCATATTCTCCCCCTTGGCGATGTAAGTTCTGTTTTTCTGATTGACGATCAATTCAAAATCGCATCGTACATTCAAATTTGCAATTCCCATACCTTTGTCTATGCGAAGACCTGTAAGTAGGGCCTCATACTCGCCTTCGTTATTGGTAGCTCGAAAGGTTAGGGCCAATGCGTATCGGAGGGGCTCTCCATCAGGCGGCGGTAATATCAGACCTGCCACACATCCTCAAGAAGAAGACGAGCCGTCGATATACAATAGCCATGGCATAGTATCTTTGGTCATATTCTCGGGCGTTGTCTTTACATGCTCTTCTCGGGGGAGGATGACAGGTTTGGCGTCTGGCGTCGCCGTATTTTCAGCGATGAAGTCGGCTAGTGCTTGGCCTTTGATTGCCTTTCATGGCTCGAAGTGAATGCGAAATTCACTTAATTCCACTGCCCACTTGACCATCCTCCCTGAAATGTTGGGCTTCTGCAAGAGCTTCTTTAGAGGTTGGTTGGTGAGCACTGTGATTTCGTGGGTATGAAAGTAGGGTCGTAGCTTCCTCGCCTCTATAAGTAGCGCATACAAGTATTTCTCGATTTCCATGTAGTTTGCTTCAGCAACGCCAAAGAGTATAATAACATAGTGTTGGGATCAAGTTGACGTGGCCCTGAGCTTCTGGTAATGGACTTCGAGGTCTCATCGGTAGCTAGCTCCTTTAGGTGTCTATCTCGACCTCGGGGGGTGCTTAGTTTCCTTTAGGGTGCTTTTGATAGGCGAGGACCTGAAAAAGGGTGGGGATGACCCATGATTCCACTCCGAAGCTTAAGTCAATAATGAAATTTATGAGAGAATACTGTAAAAGTATATGAATGTAGATAATAAAGCAAGGAAAGTGTTTCCCTATTTATAGGGGAGGTTTATGACTTGAAGATAATACTTGTGAATTCCTTTTTAGGCATGGTGTTCTATATGACTTGAAGATTCTGGACAATCTACTACTTTATGTTGTTGATGCTTTATAATTAAATCATCGTTGTTGTCACTTAAATTTCGTTGTTCCTCTCTGTTATGGTTGTTCATGTTTATTGGATTATTGAATAAAGTGATATTTATTTAGATTGAAGACAATTCAATTCAGAATGCAATTCACTTATCAATTAATCGACCTTGACAATGGGATCGATTTGATTAAAATCTGATAATAAGGTAAACACTCCTAGTTTCAGATAGGTCAATTATCTGAATGAAACAATCCACACCCACACACAATCCAGTTCGTCTAAAGTCCATCGATTGCGTTCGATATATGAATTTAAAATCTTCCTTATTTGTTAGTACTCCATGAAATAATTAAATCATGACGAACATGTGCGAAAACCGATTAAGTTAAATTTTGGATACAAAACGATTTCACCATGGGTGATAGCTGGTGATTCGCGCGTCACGCGCATGTTCCTCGATAGATGGGACACATCGATTCAAAGTACAAATTTAATATAATGTATTTATGATTTAATGCTAGATATAAATTTTCATTTGCATTGGAAACCCATTTCGGTTTTTACTAATTGATTTTTTCATAAATCGAGAAGAAGTATGCTTCAATATCTACCATGATCTCGTAAAGAATTGATTAATGCAAAAGGTGAAAACCTAATGCACAATTCAAAGGTGGACGAAACCTCTGAAAATGAGTATGCAATGAAAAGGATATTGTCTGTCAGTGACTATCCTATTATATGCCTTTAACGACAAGATTGGCGGAGCATTCATTATAAATCATACACTTCAAATACATGGTCTGAAACATGAGTTCTTTAGCTCAACTTCTGATCTCCTTCTAGGACGATATGACGTTGACTTCCCCTCATATTAAACCTCGCTCCTAAAAAATCGGTTAACACAACACTAAGAGAGCTGTTAAATGGTAACGAGACGGATCTTACCAATACGCGACCTTTCGGTTGCACAACAAACATAATCCAACAAGCTGTCAAGGCAGTGCTAGAACCTAGAGTACAGAAAAGTATCTTAAAAAGATATGAATTCTCTATGGTATACATGTTTGTAATAGCTTGGGTTAATGGTGGCGTGGTTGAACCTGAGACGTTACGTTACTTGATGATAAATTCCATTGCTTTATAACATCAAAACGAACGACGTATTAGTTGAAATAGAGCAAGATGATGATGATCGGGTCCCAGTTCTTTCGAGTGGGAGATTTGAGGTAGCAACGCAGGTGAACGATATGGTCAATGAGAATGGAGACATTTTCATAAGAAATCCAGTGGGAGGAGTTAATCCGACCACAGAGATCACTGTTGCTGCAGGTGCGAATCAAGTGGAACCTGATAATCACATTGCCGAACCGTTGGATGAAATTAACAATTCCTCAACTACCTACTAGTAATAGTGGGAGTGGCACTACCAACTTGGTTCCTGGTCCTGGTAACTGTGGAATTCATCTCGGAGGTAGAATCCCGAGACCAAGAGGTCGTCCAAGGAAAGTTGTTGGTGAAGGCTCAAGTAACTCTCTTGATCCCAGTGGGAGTATTATTCCGATAACGAGCATTATTCCTAGTGAGAGCGATGTTCAAGCACAAGATGGGATAAACGAACCTAGACGTAGTCAAAGGCATCGAACTTCTCCCAAGAAGTATCACATCGAAAGGGGTGAGTTATTCACCCTGACTTCGGTTGATGAACTGGTAACGGTCAAACAAGCTTTGGAAGGACCTCAAGCAAAGGGAGCAAGAAATGGAGGAAGAGATCACCTCTATGAAAGCCAATTCGGTGGTCTTTGGTTTATTTACCTGCTAACCGTAGGGCCATAGAGGCAAAGTGGGTTCTAAAATTGAAACTCACTGCTGATGGAGATGTCGAGCGGTACAAAGCTCGACTCGTTGCGAAAGGATATCCCCAACTTCACGGAGTGGACGTTGATGATACATACTCACCGACTGTGCGTTACACCACAGTCCGGGCCATTCTGTCCTTGGTCGCATGCATCGATTTAGAGATGCACCAAATGGATGTTAAGACTTAATTCCTCCACGGAAACTTGGAGGAAGAGATCCATATGGAGCAACCGGAGGGTTTCATCACTCCTGGTAACAAACGTAAAGTTTGTAAACCCCAAATATCGATCTACTGTCTTAAACAATCGTCCCGGCAATGGTACCGCAGGTTCCACGAGGAAATCGTTGGAAACGGATTCGTGAATCTTCACGAGAATCCATGCGTGTACACGAAGACCTCTGAGTCAAAGTACATCATCCTGACATTATATGTGGATGACATACTGCTTGCCGCGAACGATGTGAGTTACATGAATGAATCAAAGTCCTGGTTGGCATCTGTATTCGACATGAAGGACATGGGAGAAGCCACGTACATCCTAGTCATTAAGATTTCTTGGGATAGGGCTGCTTGCAAACTATGCCTCTCTCAAGAATCCTATATCAACAAATTGTTGAAAAGGTTCTGACTACAAGATGCCAAACCCGTGGATACGCCGGTCGTGTGTGGGTGCGCGTTGTCAAAACGTGAAGGCCCGAAAGACCTGGCTGAGCGCGAACATATGAAAAGTGCAGATTACATAAGCATGATTGGCAGTCTAATGTACGCCATGCAATGCACTCGTCCAGACATCTGTTACGTCGTGGGCCTGCTAGCACAATTCCAATCAGACCCTATCTATCAACATTTAAAGGTCGTGAAACGAATTATTCGATACCTGAAAGGTACTGCCGACTACGGACTGTGCTATGAGGGTGGTAAATTAGAATTGACTGGGTTCAGTGATGCCGACCATGGTGGCGATCTGGATGATCGTAAGTCCACCTCAGGAGGAGTATTTCTCCGTACTAATGCCGCCATTTCATGGATGAGCAAGAAGCAAACATGTGTCGGCTGTCTACGATGGAATCCGAATTCACAGCCCTCTCTAATAATGAACATGAAGAAGTTTGGCTTAAAAGACTCTTAACTGCATTGCTTGGTGTCGAGGACGAGAGTAAGCATGTGAGGGTATACTCTGACAGTCAAGCAGCGATTCCAGCAGTTAAAAATCCTAAGTACCATAACAGGACGAAACATATTGACGTGAAATATAATTATGCTAAAAGTGTGGTTGATGACGAATTAATCACTTTAGAGTACTTGTCCTCTGAAAGTATGGTGGCAAACCCATTGACTAAACCCTTACGCAGTGATGTTTTTTAAAAGCACGTCAAAATGCTTGGACTGTGTAGGGTTTAAGAGGCTTATATTGTGATGATAAAATTTTGATTTAAAAATGAATTTCAATTTAAGTTTATGATCTTACGACGTCATAATGTTAAATTACATAGGATTTTACGGTCTATAAACCAGTCGTAGGAGGGGCAATCCTCCCAAATAAAATATGTCGAATGTCGGCCAAGCCTCGTCACGCAGGCTCGGTCATCTTGACAGGAGAGGGAAAACCTCTACTAGGTCAAGAATGGCTAAGAACCATGGTGATTCGAAAGAAAACCTGGTTAAACAAAACGATCATTTGGTTTCGGGGTAACACGACATGATCTAAGATTTTCGTATCGCCATGACAAACTCCGTTCATCATTAACCACATTCTGGGCTAGATGACAAGTCTGCGATAGCATATGACATTTCCTATTCCTGACAACACGTAAGTTCAGGTTATGCTATGAATGCGCGCTTCATACTGTGCATGCCGTGTTCGACCACGGGGTCAGGCTCGGTTGTGCTAGGCAAAATCCACGATATTCGGATGGGCACAAACTTCTTCACCTTGAGTGTGTGACTGATGCCGGATGCTATATGAAGAAGCATCTGAAGTATCCTTACTGACTCTGAACTCATGTCAAAGGTCAAGCTCAATGTTCGCTTCCCGGCGTACGAGCGTAGTGCTGAACAAAAAGGCCAAGTGACCACGTCTTTGAAAACCGGTTGGGTTTGACTAAGAATATGAGCGATGGGGATGGTCATGTACACCTGTAATTCTCCGACTTTTGTATTAACTAGGCGGCCACCAACATGATATTAGTTGAAGGTTGTGAATACTTGTACGGATGCCTTGGAGAAGTGTTCCTATGTGGAAACTAGGCAATTGGAGAATGACAGTTGACCTAGGATACAGTGCGGCATAGTTTTGTTACATGTTGATTAAAGATGGGGAATCAACGTTCCGCGGGCACTACAATAATCCTAATAGATGAGTAGCACGATGTCCGTCGTGTTTGTCGGTCGCACGGCAAACCTCGTATGAACTATTCTGAAGCAGGGCTGGATCGAAGAACAAATGCTTATGTGTTGGTCGACAACATATTAACAGGCACCCTCCCATTCCGGTGAGAAGGAGCTGTTAGCATTTGGGGATTGGGCCGCCGTAATTAGGAGCCCATTAATATGAGTCAGTTACCTAAGACAATTGGGTAATGTCACATTAGGGATTTTGGGCTAGGCCTAAAATCCCAATTGACATGAGATGTCCAAAATTGGGCCTCCCTAACTCTATGCCGGCCGAAATACTTAAGAGGGCAAATTTGACTTTTGTCCACTTTGCTCCTCTTATAAATAGGGAGTGTTAGGGAATTATTTTGGGTTAATCACTTTCTTCCTTTGTGGTGAGACAAAAAAAGATCCCTCCTCCCTATTGCTATAGTGTTTCGGCTGAACCTCAAAAGTGCCTAGGAGGTGCCAAATTGCTTCGAGCAATTTACCCCGGAGATCCATCTCTGCTTCTGAATCGACAAGAGGCTTTGCTATGGAGACAAATCCGCGTAGGGCTTCCTTAACCAGAACCCTTACGGGAACCGTCCGACAGATCGAGAACTCTCCTAGAAGATCTTGGGTCTGCGGAAATTTTGAATAGGTGTGTGCCCTTATTCCGCTGCGTAATGTGTTTACTAGCATGTACCTAGATAATTTCCGTAACATTAATCCATCATAATCCTACAAATACTTGTTGCCAAAAAATCAAACAAATTGGACTTATGTGGTTCGAAGCAAATTTAGGGTTTAGTGGTTAAATTTCTTGATTAAATTTGACCTTAATCACAAATGCAAAGTTTAATTTTGGTAAAAATGACATTTTCAGTAAAATTCATGAACACCCTACACAGGCTCTGATATCACTGTTAGAATTAGGGGATACAATTATGGATCAAAACCCACGTACATGCTTGTAAACAAATTACGCAGCGAAAATAGAACACATACCAGTTTTGCTTTCCGTTGCCCAAGATCGTCACGAGGGAGTTCACGATCTGTCGGACGGTGTCTTGCGGGAACTCTGAATTGAGAGCTATCCACAAGCAATGGTCTCTACAGCAAAGCCTCTTCAATTCGCTTGTTGTAATGGATCTCCGGGGTGAATTGCACATGACAATTCGGCACCTCCTTGTATTTGGATGCGTTCGGTCGAAACTCTAAGTAAATAGGGATAGGGATTTCTTTTGTCACAACTAAAAGGGAGAGAGTGATTAACCCCAAAGAAATTCCTAACACCTCCTATTTATAAGATGTGGTGAGCAAAACCCTTAAATCTCACTCACCAATTCGGCTGCATCATGTATAATAGAACTGACCCAATTTTGAGCCTCGTATGGTCCATTGGGATTTCTGCCTGACCCAAAATCTCTAATGTGACATACCCCAATTATACTTAGGATGTTGGGCTTATATTAATAGGCTCCCTATTACGGCGGCCCATATACTCCAAATGACAACATCAATTTTCTAGCTCTGTCATTTTTTTCGTTAATTATAAACGGATTATATTTTCTAAAATTATTAAAAGTACCCTAAAGTTCTATTATGATTCTAAAATAACCTAACTTTTTATATAAAAGTAAATATAAATCTCGAATAAAATTTATAATGACATATATTATACAAATAATATATATAACTTAAATATACAACCCAAAAGTTCAAAAATTAAAATTAAATATTTTTTAAAAGTTTGTCGTATAAATTTTTTAAATATATTATAATATTTTTTTGTATTTTTAAGCGGCATTTTTTATTTTATGTATTTCTTAACATGTGTTATTTGAAAATTTGATTTTATATAAAATATCATGTTATTATATTATTATAGTAAAAATTTGGGTGTTTTTAGCAATTTTTTAATAATATACTAGTCCAAAAATAACGTAAATATGGACGGAGCCAGTTTTTTTGTACAATATAAAAAATTTAGCTAGCAATTTTCAACAAATAAAAGTCTGGCTAGCAATTTGCACATTCATCTAAAATTTATTAGCAATTTAGTAATTAACCGTTTCGTTAAACTAATGTTTGTGAGTATATCAAATATTAATGAGCTTCAATCCAGCAACCTCAATTTTTTTTATGGGAGGTTTAACATTTTCTTTGACTTTTAATATTCGGCATCAAGAAAATTGGAACATGTCCACATGTGATTCAAATGTTAAAATTAAAATAAAATGAGTAACGGGTATAAATGAAGCGTACCGTAAATCCGTATTTCTGAAGTTCACCTTGCTAAAGTTGTGCTTGATTAAACTGTTTCGATTTGTCTATATATATTAAAGCAATGAATGAATGGGTCTGCACTGCAGTAAACTGAGTGAGTGTTCACCTGGACTGGAAATGTCTAATATTTTAGGCAACTAATTAATGTTTCTTTAGGCAATGGCAAACAACGGTGTTTGGCTTCAGATCTTCTTTCCTCTCTTCTTCTTCTTCATCACAGCAGTCCATGGGAAGAAGAAGAGCGATGGCGGCTCTCATTACGATTCATCTGCAACAACTGAGGCAAGATTTTTGTTTACTTAATTAACCCTTGCATTGCGTTGACTATATATATGCAGTATGTATGTATGTTGATAATATATAGTTTGAATTAAACTTGTAAATGTCAGTGCTTGGCGGAACCATGGAAGCCACTATACAATGGAGGGATCCTGAAGAACCCAGATTTTGAAGATGGGGTTTCTGGATGGAGCTTGTTTGGGCATGGCGTCATGGAGGAACGAAACAATGCCCATAATCGCTACATCGTTGCACGGCACCGAACAGTCCCATTAGACAGTTTTACACAGAGAGTAATGATACATCAAGGATCTTTCTATTGTTTTTCTGGTTGGGTACAAATAAGTGAAGGAACGGAATTGGTTTCGGTTGTGTTCCGAAATCAGGACGGTGAGTTTATTAGATCAGGATCAACTATAGCTAGAAATGGATGCTGGTCTATGATTAAGGGAGGAATAGCTGCTAACTACACTGGCCCAATTGATCTGCTCTTTGAGGTGAAATGAAACAAACAAATTCATCAATATTAATTGTTTCAAACTTATTCAATCCATATACTTAAATCAATCTCTTCTTGTTGTCGGTCGGATAGACCAAGAATCCAGGTGTGGAGATTTGGGCGGATAATTTGTCGCTGCAACCCTTCACCAAGAAGCAATGGAGATCACATCAGAATCACAGGATAGCTAAGGTATATATATATCCAAAACTAGTTTGTTATTTAATTTTAAGAGCAGCATCATTGATTTCACATGACATTGCAGAAAAGAAAGAGTAGAATGAGGTTCCATGTAACTGGAGAAAACAACACACAACTCCAGGGAGCCACAATATCCATATCATCTGTTCGCACCGCGTTCCCATTTGGTTGTGGCTTGAACTACCACATCCTCGACAACCAACACTACCGAAACTGGTTCACCCCACGATTCCCCGTTACAACCTTCACTAACGCCATGAAATGGTACAGCAACGAGCCGGTACAAGGACATGAAAACTACACTATAACTGATGGAATGGTCAAATTCGCCAAACAACACAACATTACCATCCGAGGTCATAACATCTTCTGGGAAGACCCAAAGTATCAGCCTCAATGGGTCCCCAGCCTGTCTCCTCACGACCTAAACATCGCTGCACACCGAAGAATCAATTCGGTCGTCACGAGGTATGCTGGGGATATAATCCATTGGGATTGTATGAACGAGAACTTGCATTTCCGGTTTTTCGAGGATAAACTTGGAGAAGATGCATCGTCCGTGTTCTTCTCTGTAGCACATAGACTCGATCCGAAACCGGTCATCTTTATGAATGAATACAATACCATTGAGTGGAGTGATGATGAGATGGTTTTGCCGGCGAAGTACATCAAGAAGATAAAAGAGATACAGGGTTGTGATGCAAATGAAGGGCTTCGTATTGGGATAGGGCTGCAGGGACATTTCGGGTCGGGTCAACCCAACTTGGCATATATGAGGGCTACCATCGACATTTTTGCAACTACGGGGCTGCCGATTTGGCTCACGGAAGTGTCTGCTGGCAATGACACCAATTTGGTTAGACAGGTAATTTTATATCTGATTATTATTAATTCGTGGTTAATAGGTTTTTGGTACAACAAGTTTGTTTTTTTATTTTTTGCATACTTTTGGTGCAGTACGTTTGGAACTTGTACACTTATAGTGCATCTGTTAATTTACCGTCCATTTCCGTCGTTAAATGCATATGTGCAAGTTACGTGATTTTCCCTTAATTCATACATGTTAGTGTTATCTCAGGCCGAATACTTGGAGGAGGTACTTAGAGAGGCATACAGTCACCCGGCGGTGGAAGGGATCATCATGTTTGCGGGTCCGGCAGCTGCTGGGTTTAACGAGACGACCTTGGTGGATCTCAACTTCGACAACACGGCTGCAGGGGATGTAGTGGACAAGCTGATTGATGAGTGGAGATCCAGTAATATTGTTGAGGCTAAGACGGATATCCATGGTGTTTTTGAGACAAGCTTGTTTAAAGGGGAGTATGAGGTTACTATGAAGCATCCATCAAACTCCAACACCTATGTTTCTACAAGAATCCAGGTTGTTAACGATGAAGAGATCCTCCTGTCCTGTCCTTGAAATAAAGGACATTAGATATTATTGAGTTATTAATTACTCTAGTCATGTAACGTTGTTTGTTTGAGTTTGCATCAGCAATTTGATAAACTAATTTAGTCCAAGCTAAGAGAATAATTTAGTCATAATAGAAATGCCTCAACATTTCTTTATTTTATTTATTGCCTTTTCTTATACGTAGAAAACATTAATTGAGTTTTTAGATGTGAGACTAATCAAAACCTCACCAAATGAAGTGATGTCGAGAAATTATGTGGGTCTCCCTATTATTTGAGAACAGTGTTATCAGAACCGGACATCCAACAGGTGAAAGTGTTGGTTCTCAAATTCTCCGATTAGAACCCGGTTCAAATCCGGTCCGGCCGCTCTTCCTCTCCAGACTCTTGATCTCCTCTATTTTCTTTCTTCCCCGATGTCTTTCTCTTTCCCCCTCCTCAGTATTTCTCATTCTCTTCCCTATCCAACCCCTCATCTTCCCTTCCCCTTCTCCATCCCTCCCTCCCTCTATCTTCTCTCTCATCAAATTATTGGCAATTTTGATTAATGTTCCTTCCTCCTACTCACGATGATAAGAATCTCAATCTAATTAATGATGCTCAGTATGTTAATTCGGTGCTCCTTAGATTCGGTGCTTCTTAGATCAGGTCTGACCACCAAAATCGACCAGAGTGGTAGCAATTCAAGACTTGCTACTTTGAATTATTTGTTGGTTTTGTTTGATTGCTCGGTTCCAAATTTGCTGCTCCAATTCGGTTCTCTCCAAGTCTCTGAATTCTGTTTGACTGGGTTTTACCTTTTGTGGTGAGTAGGGGTGAAACCGGACGGTCGGACCGGTTTTTTCCTTTGTTCGGTCGGTTACCCATATTTTCGGCCGGTTTATTCCTTAAAAAAAATCCGACCAAAAAACCTTGTGAGAAAAAATAAACCGTCCATTGGTAGTACGGTTTTTTCAGTTCGGTTTTCGGTTTAAACCGAAAATCCAAAAGTAACAATTATCATTTAAAATTCTCGTTATTTTCATGAAATTTATTAAAGCGAAATGAAAAATAACGTCAATTATTATAATTAAATAAATTATAAAACAAAATTAGAAAAAATAATATTCATAAATGCTTATTTCATAATTTTTATAAACCTAATGAAGTAAATATATTGATTAATATAAACTAATATAATATATATTATATATATTTAGTTAGCATAACGGTCGGTTCGGTCCCCACGGTCCTCAAAGATTAAAATCCAAACCGGACCGAAAAACCGAACTAGAGTAAAAAAAATCCGACAAAAAACCAAACAGTATATTTCGGATTCGGTTTTTTCGGTCCGGACCGGATCGGTTTTCACCGGTTTTTCGGACCAACCGGATTTTGGTTTAACCCCTAGTGGTGAGTATGGAGAAGGCGCGGTTGGTCCGTGGAGATGGCTGCGGTGGCGCGGTGGTCGGTGGAGAGCTGCGGTGGTGCGGTGGCTGCTGCTTCAGTTCTTCGTTCTTCCTCAAAGACTTCTTTGTTCTGAAATCTGAAGTGTTGTTGCGGCGGCTCAGTAACCCAAAAAAGTAAAAAATAAAAATAAAAAAAATCATAAAGTGCGAACCGGAGAACCGCACGGTTCGCTCAAAACCGGCCGATTCTCCAAAAACCCGGCTATCGAACTGGGTTCGCTTACATTGTCCAGAAATGCTCAAACCGGATTATAGTAGGCACCGTTTCCGGTCCGAACCCGATCGGACTGCCGGTCCGGTTCTGATAACACTGTTTGGGAACACTCCAAAAAAAGGCTCTAGGATATCTTAAGAAGAAGGGTTAACAAGTCTTTTGGTCCAACATGTTTGAACACTTTTGGGTTTTGGTCCAACCTCTTTTTTTTTTTTTGCCTAGTTTTGGTACCATTTTTTTGAAAACTTTTGGCTTTTGGTTTATCTGTTAGTGGACCGTTAAATAGTCACGTGACTTGCACATGCCTAATCCCAAAATTTTATTTTGTTCAGTTTAGTCCTCAAATTTATTGTCCTAACTTTTTCTTTTTACAATTTAGCCCTTAAACATTATCAACAGCACCCTAGGGCTAAATTGACCTAGCCATGGTTGACCCATGGCTAGGTCAGACCATGGGTATGGTCGCCCATGTCCGGAGACCCTAGCTATGGTCCGACCTAGCCATGGGTCGGATCATGGCTAGGTCAATATACTCCTAGGGTGCGGTTGATAATGTTTAAGGGCTAAATTGAAAAAATAAAAAGTTAGGATAATAAATTTGAGGACTAAACTGAACAAAATAAAATTTTGGGACTAGGCATGTGCAAGTCACGTGACTATTTAACGGTCAAACTGACGGTCAACTAACGGATGGACCAAAAGTCAAAAGTTTTCAAACATATGGTACCAAAACAAGGCAAAAAAAAAAAGATGTTAGACCAAAACTCAAAAGTTGTCAAACATCACTACAAGAATTAATGATTATTGCGATGATCAAAATTGTCGCAATTACCCCAATAATCGTCGTTATATGTATATTGCGACGACAAATCGTCGCAATAGCCTCGTCACTATAGGCCCCTAGCAATAGGTCTCTACTGCGACAAAATTAGTTGTCATCGCAATAGAGTGTACCCTATTGCGGTGAAGATTATCAACACACATGCGACCTTATTTGTCGCAATTGGCATATCTATTGCTAAGATTTAATAACTATATTATGACGACACACTTAAAAATAATGTTGCAATAGGTACATATACTGCGAGGATTTATCAACACTGTTGGATTAAGTCCATCGAAGTTCGTCCGTAGAGTGCGTCTTCGAGGTCTTTATCCTGTGAATGTGTTTGTCTTCGAGTTCGTCCGTGACCGCTCTCTCTTGCTGCATGTGTTCACGTAGTGCTTAAGGCGTCCTTGTTGGACTTCCTTGTCGATTTTCTCCCTTAGGGTAGTGCAGTAATTCGTATGATGCGCTCAGGCTTCGTGGAAAGAACAATATTTATCACCATCCGGACCCATTCGGAAGTCTGGCTTCTTTGCAGCTGGTATCCACATTCTCGTCTCCTTCATCTCCCGAAAGATGACGGTGAGGGGTGCACTCAAAGGGACATACTTGACAGCGTTGACGCTATCTGTCCTTCTCTGTTCGTTGAATTGCCTACCTTTCGGTGGTGGCATACATTCTCTTGCCCTTTGGTTATGTTGCCCCTGCTGTGGTCTTAGCATATTGGGTTTGTTCCCATCTGTCTTGTTTGTAAGCGCTGCATTTTTTGCTTTTCGCATAACCCTGTTTCTTTCGAGATCGATGTGCGATTTTACTCGCGCTGCCAATTCTTCAACCGTGGTAACCATGTCCAGCCTCAAGCTGTCTGATATGGCTGATCCTCAACGTCCTAAATTTCTTATGAATGCCCGTATGATCTCGCCATCTGACATTTCAATATCAATTTCTGCCATGTTTTGGTTGAAACGAGTATAATAACTCGCCAAAGTTTCCTCGTTCTCTTGACGGACGTCGTCTATTGTGTTTGAGCCCTTCAGGAGTTTTCTTTCTCCCAAGTATCTTTGAATAAATTTAGCCTTCAGCTGAGTCCATGAGCCTATTAATGCCTTCGGGAGACCGAAGAACCAATGTGAAGCCGCCCCCGTTAGAGTTGCAGGGAAAGATAAGGTTGCCAACCTTTCATCGCTTGTAGGCCTCATTAATGAAGCCTCGTGCTGCTGCACGTGCTCCATAGGCTTACCCTTACCATTGTACTTGTCAATTTTTTCCGGGGACACTCCTTCTGGGAAACGTAAGTCAACCAGCTCCTGCATAAAGGGGTGCGACGACTTTTCGTTTAGGCTATGTAAGGCCTTGCCCTTAGATTAATTCATTTTCCTTGCTATTAACTCTTCAATCTCTTATGCTTTCATAGTTTCCCCTGGAGGGGCGACATCTATATCTTCATTCGCTGGTCGGTACTCTGCCTGGTATGGCTGATGGTACGGACTTTGATAGTGCTGGTATTCGTACGGGGACGGCGGTTGTTGCCTCCATGGCTGAGGCGTTGGTGTGCGTTCCTTCCTCTCTCTTTCATAATCCGCCCATGCGGGGCGTATTGATAGTATGGTGGTGGGGGTGGCATTGATGCCTGCCTTGCGTCCTGATGCATCAGTGTCTGTCTCGTAGCTGCAGGTGTTGGCACCTGTATTGCATTGCCTTGCATTGGTGGTTGCCTTGTTGATCTTGGAGCAGGCTCCTGCCTTGTTTCATGAAATCCTTTTGACCTTTCCATTCTTTCACCCTCACTTGGAGGTACTTGATAGTTCCTGCCGTTCAGGGGTGGGCCGTAAAGTCTCGCCCTCATAGCATTAGGTTATCGATGGCTGACATGAATCTCTCTGTTACCGGTGGGGCATTGTGTGAGAACATTGGACATCCAGATGCCGCGTAAGTATGTCGATTGAACATCGACATTTCATATGATGGCATTCCATATAGCATTTCGTATGGCATTCCGTATGGCTGCTCATGTGGAGGCATGCCATGGGGGAGTCTTTGTGAGGGATCCATGTGTTGGGTTCTTCGAGATTGTGCTTGAGCACTTACCTCCACTTCTTTACTTGTGTGTCTACGTGTTGTTGGCGTTGATGCATCATAAGGTTCCTCTTTAGCGATGGGTACAGGCGGTTCCACTTGGGGTGCGGGTGCGGCTGGTATCTCCTGGTTTACCGAAATTGGTGGCACCTCCATTGGTCTTGTCATCCTTGGGGCTTGAGTTTGGGATGTAGAGGTGGTCTCGAGCTCTTCGGGGGGAGGTTCGTGACTCACTGAATGTCCACTAGCTGTCATAGATATTGTAATTGCCAGGCTTTTAGTTCTATCACACAGTACGACGCCAATGATGGGACAAACTCGACGGGGGTTCCGTATTAGGCGGCCTTGCGTCAAGTCGTGTTCCAATCATTGTCGTGTTACTCTTCCTCGCAGTGTCATTGTCAGTCATTCTTCTTGCCTTGAATACACGCACGGAGGATTGCGCCAGAGAGGGGGGTGTTTCTGAAGAACCCTCTCCGATGCTAAAGTCAGAGTCGGATTCTAGAGAGATAAAGTAGAGAGAAGGCAGAGCTCGTGAACGGAAAATGAGAGATCAAGTTTGAAATGAAGAATACCTTCTCTTATTTATAGAGTTTGAGAATTGGGCACCGGCGGGGCCCACAATTTCGGGTGGGACCCATGTAAAAAATTGTAGTTTCGTAAATACCCGGGTGTCAGTCACCCAAGTGTCGGGGACTGACGCGGGACGCTTCGGTCCGGTTTTCTGACACCGGAAAAGTCCGGTACCGTGATGCCGGGCTAGTGTGTAAAAGTAAAGGTCTTAACATGTTCGGGGGCCGACAGTGCAACCAAGTCAAACCTTAGTGAGGTTCGGGTGTATATCCATTAATCATCACCTGAAAATTGCTATTATATATATATATATATATATATATATATATGGGATAAATGTACTTTTCATACCACTTGTTTGACTGAATTCCATTTTTTATACCACTTTTTTTTATATACTTTTGGTACTAACCGTTTGCACTTTGTATTTTTTTTAGTACCTCCGTTAAACATCTGTCTGATTTCTCCGTTAAGAGTCACGTGCCGTTAGACTGGCAATGGTGAGGGTACCACTAATAACATAACCATACTATATTTTTTCATTCATACCATAACCATAACATTTGCGACTATAGTTTTTCGTACCATAACCATGATTTTTCACCACGATTAAACCATTTAACCATAACCGGTCAAACAAGAAATCCAAATTAAACCAACAATCATTATTTCATACAAAAATTCCAGATTAAACTAACATTCTTCAGTCACCTATCACTTGCGATAAGGGCTGGCGATGGTGAGGGTACGGTGCGAATACCACTAATACCATAACCATACCACATTTTTTTCACTCAAACCATAACCATAACCATTACAGTTATGATTCTTCATACCATAACCATAACCATGGTTAAACCATTTAACCACAATCATTCAAATTAATACAACACCATTGTTTCATACAAAAAATCCAAATAAAACATACATTCATTGTTTCGTACACGAAATCCAAATTAAACATAATCATGTTCACTTAATTAAAAAACACTTCTTTAATCATTTTAGGGTTAGCGCAACTAATTGCAAAGAAGTGAACTGAGACCGTCTGAATGAGAGTCTGAGAGATTGAGACTAAGTTATAAATTAGATTTCAACTAGAATGAATACACTATATTGAATGGATGAAAAATAAATGGTCTAGATTGAATGCCCAATATAAGATTGATTAATATTTATATAAATATTAGTAATGTTACTAATGTATATATATATATTTAGCGGTGATGGTTATAACCGCGGTTATAGATTCAATACCATAACCATTATGGGTAAAAAAAAACTCATCACCATAAGCGCACCTCACCACAATGGTGCGGTTAACCATTGCGATAATTAGTGCGAATAACCATGGTTATTTGATTTTCACCATACCATTGCCGGCCCTACTTGCGATCCTCGGCAGGACGGCGAGACAACAAGGCTTGTAGAGCAAAAGTTAATGCATGATATGTTGTCTGTTGACCTAGGTTTAGCGCGGTACAGCTAATTGCAAATGAAATGAACTGAAACTGTGAGTTTTACAAGATTATGTTTTTTAGATTTGTATAGAATGAATGAACGATATATTTATGATGAAAAATAAATGATTAAGATTGAATGGATGATTTAGACCGAATGAATGAAATTAACTGAGAATAAGAATTATAAGATTGAATTAATACTTATAGTAGAATAATGTATGTATATAAATATTAGTAATATATATATTTATATAATATATAGCGGTGATGGTTATAAACACGGTTATAAACTTAAAACCATAAGCATAGTCATTATGTGTACAAAACTCATCACCAAAACCGCACCACACTGTAATGGTGCGGTTAACCATTGCGATAAATGGTGCGAAAAACCATGGTTATTTGATTTTCATTGCACCATTGCCGAGCCTATGTGCCATACACGTGAGTCGCCCTAAACTTTAATTTTGTTCAATTTAGTCCCTCAAATACATTCCTAACTTTTATTTTGTTCAATTTAGTCCTAAAATTTCAAAACCGAACCCTTGATCTAGCCATAGGCAAGGTCGACTGGGTCAATCGGATCTAGGTTTGTCAATTTGGGTCAATGGTTCAATTTTGAAATTTCAGGACTAAATTGAACAAAATAAAAGTTAGGAATATATTTAAGGGACTAAATTGAACAAAATTAAAAAGTTTAGGGCGACTCGCGTGCACGGCACATGACTCTTAACAGTGAATCAGTCGAAAATTTAACGGAGATACTATAAGGATACAAATTGCAAACAGTTGGTACAAAAAGTATTAAAAAAAAAAAAAAGGTAGTACGAAAAGTAGATTCCGACCAAACAAATGGTATGAAAAATATCTATATCCCTATATATATTTGGCACGTTTGTTCCAAATTAGTTCTCAGGGGAAATGCCATAGCAAGAAGGAACGAGTACAAAATTTGTTTTCCCCAAACTTCAATAAGAAAGCAGGGAATTTCCTTAGCACATGGAAATCTAATTGACTGAGATGTTTCATATATCAAAATCAGGCCCACTATTGAGCAGCACATCAAAGAACAAGTATGTCCAGTATAAGAATCATGTAAACTCAAATCACATCAACAACAAGGATATTGATTTTCAATATGTAGAAGACCTGAAATGGGGTCGAAATTCATGAAAAGCAGGTGTCCAGCAGGCAGGGGCCACATTATTCAACAAGTTGACTAGGTGAGTGTCTAGATGGATGATGCATTAATAACAAATGACTAGAAAAAGAGATTTCAATGAGAACACCAGCAGTGACCAACCTCGTCTGTTATATTATCATGGATTAGTAATCCTTTTACCAAATCTGCCTCCTCAAATCACTTCAGCAGAGTAGACTCCCCTCAAAAGCAGGCATCCAGAAAGCAGCAGCAACAAAGAGCAGCCAAACTGCAATTTCCCCAGCCTCATTTCAGACCTCAATTCCAAAATCCTACTTTTACAATATAATATATGTATGCAGAATAGTGATGCTTTAATTCCATTTGTTGTCTTTATGTTTGAGAATCGTCACATAAATAAGATACCGAAAGACGGCCACGACATGTAATAACATTACTATGAGGTTATAATCAGTTAGCTAAACACAAATGTTGATTAGGTATCAGACATCAAAAGGGAAGCAATAGAACTGAACTTGAATCCAAGAACTAATTGGGTGGGAATTAGTATGCATAATAATGCATATGATAGACTTCTAGCACATACAATTTAGTGGTAAGGGGTACTGTGGATAAGACTACCTACCTGCCACCACATGTAACATTATACTTGTATAATGAATTGAAGGTTTTACTACTCAATCAAGTCTGTACTGATTTTTTTTTAAAACAAAAAAAAAAAAGTCAACTGTTTTCAGAAAATGGTAGAAAAATTCATTTTGTTTGCAAAGCTCCAATATCATTATGAATTTGTATATTATTGATTACAAAGAACAAAGTGAAGCTGTTGCTGGGACACCATGGACTATGCATCTAATATCTTCCCAACTGCATTTTTTCTTAACAACTAAACAAAGAAGGAAAGGAAGAGAAAAAGGCAACAATAAGAAAAACTCATGCACTCATATCTTCGGTCCTCAATGTACGTAGCCCAACCAATAATAGCAGTAATTAATTATTTAAAAAAAATACAGATATCACGGATTCATTGTTGTTATCACAGAGCAGGAAGTTCGTTTATCATAAAGATGTCAACATCATAAATCTGAACTGCGCAAAATTAATCAACTGTTGCAAAATTCAACCTACATGCAACAGATAGATAATGATGTTGCTTGCTTAAATTCTAGTTGAACTTACGCGTTGCGTTGATTAATCCGATCTCCGTAAATCATCACATGCATACGATATAATTAAACATGAGGGAAGCGAGAGAGAGAGAGACGAACCAGCCTTCTAAGCAACCACTATTGCTGCTCTGTTGAGGTGGGGGTGGCTGAGCGTACTGAGGAGCATAGGGAGGAGGATAGCCTGGGTGAGGAGGAGGATAGGCTGGCGGATAGCCCGGCTGAGGTGGATATCCAGGAGGAGGATAGCCCTGAGGAGGATATCCAGGAGGAGGATAAGCGTCCTTGGGATATCCCTCTGGCGGATAACCTGTTGGTTCCATTCCATCGCAATCAGATTAACCGCAGATCGCACCAAGAATATCCAACCAGATCGTCCCACAAAATTACGAAGGAAACTGACCTTGCTGAGGAGGAGGAAACTGGCCTTGAGGAGGAGGAAACTGATCTTGAGGAGGAGGAGGAAATTGACCTTGAGGAGGAGGAACGCCGACTGGAGGCTGTTGCTGGTTGTAATAACTCATGGTGCCAGCCAGCCAAGATGTGCTTAGATTCGTCCGATTGCGGAAGCGGATCCTTTCTATTGTTATACAGACAGAGCCAGAGATAATTGGAGAAGGAAGGAAGACGAAAGCGATAACGGAGACGAAATAACTGAACCAGTGGCACGTTGGCCAAAACGGGGTAAGTCTAGTCAGTGAGAGAGAGCGTGCTTTTCAGTTATTTGTCATACTCATACACAATTTTTTATGGGAGCGTCTATGCTACGGGGCCTCCGTAAAAAGCAAACAAGCAGAGACAAATCATTTAGTGCCATGTCTAATTATACCGGTATAATTATAATCAAGAACAAGATTATAATAATAATTATTATTTTTATATAACATAAATAAATAAATAAAAATATAAGAGGGAAAAGGAAATATATATATATAGCGAGAGAAAAACTCACCGTGGTTACTGGCTTTGATTAATTTGCACAAACAAATTATACAATAATTAATATATTCGCGAAATTAAAGAAAAAGGTTAACACTGTAATTTTTTCTCATGGCCTTAGGATTAGGGGTGACAATTTCTGACACGACACGAAGACACGATCTGTAACAGACTTGTTTTTTTTCATGTTCTGATCTACACGAAAATCGGTACCGTGTCTGATAGATCTGTTACAAGACTAGACACGTTTTTAGGCATGTCCCTGTAGATCTGATCTGTAGGTCCAACGATAGACACGCATCGACACGACTTATCTGACACTAATATTTTTTTTTTATAAAGATTAGTAATTGAAAAACATTGCAACTATGATGCAGCATGATGGGGGATAGACGCGTAAAAATTGAAAGAATAACGAAATCAGACGCAAGGTTTGAGGAAATGACCAAAAATAACAACAAATCCAAATTAATCGAAAAATTACAAAAAAAAAAAAAACTGAAATAACAATAAAATAAAATTTTAAGCCTCGAAACAATGGAATCTGACAAAAAAACAGCGCAGCACACTGCATAGCCCTGAATTTTGATATAAACGTCGTTTCACATGCCAAATTTTGACAGTTGAAAGTCTGGGACTAGAAATCACATAATTCTCGAAATTTCAGAATTAATCAGTTCCGCCCGCATCAAACTATTTATTCAATTCATTAATATATATTTACAAAAATTATAATAGGTTTTATTTGTATTCGTAATTGTCATTACTTAAGAGAAACCATGAAATTCCAATCTTAGTGCCTAAAGTCTGTATAAAGTCATTAACTTGTAAAGTTAATAAGCTCTTCCTTCAAGAACTCAACCGAAAATCTTTTTTTTTTCACTAAAATTCATTTATATGGGTTGAGAATCCTTCAGGGCATGAGCTGTTTTGATTTGCCTTAGTGAACTATATGAAAAAGTAGCATATTTTACTATTTCAGGAAACGGTTGATTATCGAGGAGTAAAGTTTGTGTTTTTTTCACAAAAAAAGTTGAGTTTTTCATTTTCATAAAGTTCTGTGTCAATACGAGATCTGTTTTGACACGAAAATTCTATATCTTGTGTCTGTGTCCCGTGTAACACGGGATCTGCTAGGGATGGCAACGAGTCTCGTGGCCCCGACCCGGTTTTGACCCGCCGACCCGCGGGTCGCGGACGGGTTTGGGGTGGGGCGGTCTTGGGGCGGGGCGGGTCCGGGTCTAGGGTCGCGGGGCCCCGTGGTCCCGCCCCGAAATTCTTATACCAACTATTATTAATTTTTATATAACATATATTAAATAATAGGGTTAATATAGACATATCTAAAATAATAAGGACCTAGTTATAATTACTCTAAAGTTAGATTTAGGGTTAGAATTAGATAGTTTCAGTCAATCAGTCCCGCATCCCGCTGCTCCTTCTTCAATTCGTCTGAAGTCCCGCTAATGTGTCCTGTCTTCTTCATCTCTCTGGCGGCAGCGGCTCCGGTCACGGCAGGCGGTTCTGGTCACAGCAGAGGCTCCCCTCCAGTAGCGGCTCCCCTCCCAGCAGCGGCTCCAGACTCCAGTCGACAGTCAAGGCAGGTTCCGGCCAGCTTCTTCTCGGCTCAGCAACTCCAGCCTCCAGGCAGCTTATTCTCGGCTCAGCACGGGCTCAGCAGGTCCAGGAAGCAGCACTCGCTCAGTCACCTCAAACTCCAGATTCAACGGAAGAATCAACCGACAGCAACATTAATCGAGGTGATTTCACTGTTTGTTAATTAAGAAAGTCTGTTAAAGGGAAGCATTCTTATAAAGAAAGTGTATAATGTTGTATAGAATAGTCAATTGGGGGAGAGTGTTCACATTAGTTGTATAATGAATCAATGTTGGCAAATGCGAAAGGCGACATGAGGCGACGATGCCAAATATCGCCTCAAGTTTGAGGTGAAAACGAGGCACTCGCCTCATTGAAAAAGGCGACCTACTTAAGGCACTTTTATATTTTTATATGTTTGTTATTTAACCTGAACTTTTAACCCTTAAAACTAACAGTTTAGGCCCATAATAGATGAAAGAGCAAGTTTTTGGACTATTTTAACCACTACTATAAACTTAGGGGCCTTTAAACAATATTTTAAAACTTCTAACCCTAGATATTTAACCTAGCCGTAAGTTTCTAAAACTACTTTTCCACTGTAAGTTACGCTTCTTCTTCTTCAAAGCCTACTTGCCTTCTTCTTCCTTCATGACTGCTCCTGCTTTGCAATTTTTTGGTAAGTTTCATTCTTTCAACTTCAAGAATCTTGTTCATCTCTCTCAATCCTTCAAGGCGAGCGCCTCATCTCCTTGTGACCTTAGAAGAAGGTGCAACGAGGCGCGCGCCTCCTTAAAGGTAGCCGCTCCAGACATGTCTGAGGCGGGATACCCCAAAATTGCCTCAGGCGACGAGGCGCTCGCCTTTGACAACATTGTAATGAATGAAATACAAGGAATGAATGATCATGAAAGGAGAATGTTAGTAAATTATATATATAGGTGATCATATGAAGATGAGTATTGGTAGCAGTAAATACCTAGTGTGAATAATGGATAGTGAATAAGTAAATAAGAAAGAAAGTCAATGTTAATACCCAGTACCCACCACGGTATCACTAGTTAGAAAATTGTATGTATAATCATTTAGAACTCTAATATATATCCATGCAAAGCTTTGTTCTACCAGCTAGGTAAAAAGACAAGCCTAACTGGACAAAAATTAGGTAAATTGTTGTAATTTATATAGGGTTAAGAACGCAATATGGGTCTGAATGTTTGCCCATGTTGTCCAGAGAGGTCTGAATTGAAAAATATTGCTATTAAGGGTTTGAATTATCATGTTTATTGTTTTTCGGTTTTCCGTCCAAATTTTCTGTTAAATGTAACGAAACCACGTGAAATGACAGAATTACACTTTTGCAATTATTATACAATTTATCAGTTTAATTAATGAAATGTGAAATGTCTAAAATACCCCTGTACACTAATTATGCCATTAAAGCTACCACGGCTCCAGCCACCGCCACCCGGCGACCACCACCCCGACTCCGGCAACCGCCACCGGCGACCACCACCCCGACTCCGGCAACCGCCACCGGCGACCACCACCCCGACTCCGGCGACCACCACCACGGCTCTGATTGGGTCCAAATCGGAGCTACCGGCTCCGATTGGCCCGAATCGGAGCCAGAAAAGCTCCGATCGGGGAAACAAAGCTCCCAATCAGAGCCGTGGTGGTGGTCGCCGGAGTTGGGTGGTGGTCGCCGGAGCTGGGGTGGTGGTCGCCGGAGCCGGGTGGTGGTTGCCGTAGTCGGGGTGCTTAAAAGGCATTTTCGTCTTTTTAGGTCAAGCATGTTAGGGACACACTTTGGTCGGAGGGATTTTTGGGTTTTCAGTTTATTTTTGGTCACATGCCAAGCATGTGACCACTTTCCGTCACTTTTAACAGAAAAAATAGACGGAGACCTCTCATATAAACATAACTCAAAATTCAGGCCCTTAATAATATCATTTTAACATTCAGACCTCTCCGGACAACATGGGCAAACATTCAGGCCCGTATTGTGTTTTTAACCCATTTATATACCAACTACTCTCCTAGCTACTAGGGAAATTAAGCAGCATGCATAGAGGTCCCTTCCTCCCTACTAGCTCTATAAAGGGGTTGTATCTTAGCATCTAAGCGTAACAACACACTTCACCTAGCTAGCTAGTTAATACAGAGAGCTCGGCTATTAAGCGTAACAATAACAACTCTTCCTTTCTTATTAAGTGATCATGGGCAGCCTCAAGCAGTGGCCTCGGCTAGTCTGCGTGTCTAATTATGTTATTCAAAAAGTAGAGTTGTAAATAATTTCAATTCTAATTGTGTTATTCAAAATATGTTGTTGATTGACAAAAAATGGTTGAACTTAATGGTGTAACTTCTAAGGCTAGCACGGCTGGTTCGGTTTCTACTTCGGTTCCGATTGGTGAATCCCTTTCAACAATGGTTGGTTCGCAACCATTTAGTGGAAGTCTTTCTATCAGTTCTGATGACAGGGTTCCTCCTACCGTTGATGTTAATGATGTTGAAGTTGAAGATTCAGCTGGTGTGTTAAAAAACGGAAATCACCAATATGGCAGAATTTAATTGAAAAGAAGATTAACGGTGTTGCATTAGCTTTTTGTAAGTATTGCAATACAAAACTTGGTGTTGAATCTAAAAATGGTACAAAACACTTGCATAATTATTTCGATCGGCGTGTTAAGCGAACCAATCAGGATCCGAAGCAGATGTGGATTAACTTTTCAAAAAAGAAAAATGTAGAGAATGAAAATGTTGCACTGTCAAATGCTGATCCTTTAGTTGTTAGAGGAAAGATTGCTAGGATGATAGTCTTGCATGGGTTTCATCTTTTTGTGGTTGATTATGTTGGATTTCGAGAACTTTGTTCGAAGTTGAATCCAACATTCAAGATGGTTTGTCGAAACACAATATGTGGTGATATTTTGAAGAGTATGCCGATACAAAGGGGGATGTTATGAAGATGTTGGCATTGAGTGGTAGTAGAGTTTCTATAACCACAGATATGTGGACATCATCGAGTCAACAGAAGGGTTACATGGCAATTACAGCTCATTTTATTGATAAAAAATGGTCTTTGCAAAGTATTATCTTGAGGTACTAACTTATCTTATTATTTGTTAATTTTTTATTGAGATATTATTAAATTTCGTTTATAAACTTTTTTTTTTTCTTTTTACGTTTTACGTTTGCTTATGTTCCAAATCTGCATACTGCAGAAGCACTAACTAGGTACTTGCAGAATGTTTTATGGATTTGAATTTGGATAGGAAAATATTAGCCGTGACGGTTGATAATTGCACTACAAATGATGCCATGATCCGCAATCTCTTGGGAATGTTAGACTCGAATGATCTCTTGCTAGAAGGAAGGTTAATTCACATGAGATATTTTGCCCATATTTTAAAATTGATGGTGAAAGATGGCCTTGATATAATTGTTGTTTTTTTTTAGAAAATCTGTGATAGTGTTGTGTTTTGGACTGGTTCTCCTAAAGATTGCAAAAATTTAAGGAGGATGCTGATCAGTTGAATGTTCGTTATGAAAAAGAATTAACTGTTGATTGTAAGACACGTTGGAACTCCACGTTTTTTATGCTTAGTGTTTCACTTTTTTATAAGAACGCGTTTAAATGTGCTAAGCAAAGAGCACCTCTTTAAAAAACATTGCCATATGAGGAGGAGTGGAAGCTAGCAGATGAAATATGTGAGAAGTTTTCATATTTCTATGATGTGACCAAGCTTTTTTCTCGTTCAAGATAACCAACAATGCATATGTTTTTCAACGATATGTGTGAGATTAGGATGCAATTGGGCAAATGGATTGAAGATCCAAACATCATGATTAGGGATATGTCTATGAAGATGCTGAAGCAAGAATTGGATGAACTGAAGCCTAAAGGGAAGGGCAGTGAAGAAACTGATACTTCAACTTTGAATGAGGAATCTACTGAAAGTCACCGTAGTAAGAAGCAAAAGTTGTTGATGCCCTCTGTTATGAAAGCAAAAGCTTCAGACCAAACTTGCTCTGCCAAATAAACTTAGAATTGAGTATCAGAGCTATGTGGATGCAGCGTGTCTTCCTTATAAACCACTTGATATATTGGGTTGGTGGAGAACGGGAGGAAGTGGTTTCCCTATTTTGCAAGCTATGGCAAGAGATGTTCTTACTGTTCCAGTTTTCACTGTAGCTTCCGAGTCTTCTTTTTCTACTAGTGGGAATGTGTTGAACAAGAATCGTAGTAGGCTCAAGCCTGAATTTGTTGAAGCATTGATATGTTCCCAGAGTTGGTGTTGGAGTCAAATTCTAGGTACAAAACTATTTTTAATTTTTTTTGTAATCTAATATATATATATATATATATATATATATATGTTTGTTTTAACTACATCTTTCTTGGGTTGTATACTTGTATTGCATAGATGAATCTTTGGGCAGAGGGAATAAGATGGTGTTGCCACCATGTATTGAAGATGAGGAAGACGATGTGGAGTGTGATGTTCTAATAGTGAAAAAATCATAAGTGGATGATGTGGAGTGTGATGTTCCAATGGTGAACTATAAGTGGATTTTGATTTTGATTTGGATTTGGATTTGGTGTTTGAATTTAGTAATTTGGATTTGGTGATGTGGATTTGGTGTTGTGATGTTTGTATTTGATTTGGATTTGGTGTTTGAATTTGGATTTGGTGATGTGGATTGGGTGTTGTGATGTTTGTTGTTAGTATTTGATTTGGATTTGGACATTTGGTGTTGTGGTGTTTGTTGTTTTTATGATGAGAAGTGGGAAAAAAAAAAAAACAGGTCTACCACGTTCGGGTCGGTTCAGGGCCCCGCGGGATCTTTTGCCCCGCCTGACCTGCCTCGAGAGGCACATGTACCCGAGGCCGGGTCTACAAAGTTGACCCGCCCCATTGCCATCCCTAGGATCTGCGCGTGTCAACTCTCGAGTTTAGAAAACTAGCGACACATTTATGGTGATTTTTTGAAACGAGAGATCTGTTAACACGCGTGTCACTAGCGACACGACACGAATCAACACGAAATGACACGATTTCCACCCCTACCTAGAATGGTTAAAAGTTGACACAGTCAGGACAAAGCCAGTATTATATTTCAGGGGGCAAAGCAAAACAGTCAGTGTTCATGATCAATTGAGCTTTAGCCGTTTGTGCGATAACTTTTGTAAATTGGAACTGTAACCAATGAGTAGATCAATGATTAATAAAGCTATATGGCAGCATTCTATTCTCATTCCAACTAGGTGTCAACAAGTGTTCTCCACTTGGTGGCCCCTTCACCAATCAGAACAAGACAACCGTTTTTATAAATTGTTAGGTTTTGTTTCCGTCGACATTTATTCTCTCTGTTGGGAGGACACCTGTTGATACCGATATTTACACCGACCTATGAATAATTTATCTTCCAACTATACTATTTTCTACGCAAAAAGTTAACGATACTTTTCGGTTCATAGAATGAATAAGAAATGTAGAATATGAGACTATGGAGTATAGAATGATAAATATATTATTATTTGTTTGACAAGTTAAATAAATAAGAATGAGGTATTTATTATTTGAATAGATGTATATATATATATATAAGGAAGAGAATAACAGTTCGTCAATTTTCTAATATGTGAGAGCTAAACCATACATGTGTTGTTCTTCTTCCTAAGGTATCTCAGTTATAGACTTTGGCGCAGTGACATCTCATCAGTCTCTGTAACTCTGGATATAAACTCATAAATAAAATCCTGACAAATCATTTAAAATTTGTTTTGCCTAAGTTAATCTCTCCCTTCTAGAGAGGGTTTGTGCCTAAACGTTTGATTTCCGATAATATTCTTTTAGCACATGAGATTCTATCTAGCATTAAAAATTCATATTTTTCAGCTTACTTTGTATGTTATCCATCTGTAATTACACATTAAAATTTCTTTGTGAAAATTTATGGTGTCGAATGATGTTATTATTAAGGAATAAAATATATTAATAAAATTTATATTATTAATGGTGTCGAATGATGTTATGGTGTCGAATGATGTTATGACAATTGCATAGTTGATGGCGGTGCCAACCACCCTGGACAGCGATGATGGTGGACGGCGGTTTGTAAGTTATACTCGTTGGAGGAATAAAGACTATAATATATATTATAGTAGAATGAGAACTGTATTATTGATTTTGTTTGAGTTGACTACATGTACCTATATATATAGATAAAAGATTAAATTATATAATAAGGTTATTTTCTTAATATAATGAGGTTATTTTCTTATAGTGACTTCCTTCACATGTTGTTATGTACAACTTGGAATTCAAGGTATTAACCAGCTGCACATGCGTTGAACAAATTAACGAATGGAATGGTAATTAACCTACTTAGAATGGGTTTGTATATTTGATTTCTAGTGGCATTCTATAAAGATAAGGTAGGTTTTGGATATAAAAATTAATTATACCATGTAAATTCCGTTATGATTCCATCCAGACTTAGTTTATTAATTTAAGGAATCAGAACCAATTATATTTTTGTAATAATTTAGCGTACATGTTAAATATCTGAAAACAAATGCTTTATACATCTTCTATTTTTACCACTTGGCTTTGATTTGTAAAATTATATTTTCAACATTGACTTGATGTGTGGTATGGTTCGTATTTTAATTTGACTTTTCATAAAATATTTAATGTTTGAAGAAAAGAAAAAGGAAAGGTGACAAATACTAAATAGAAGAATGTAAAGCCCGTGGGCCTTATTATTTTGATAGGCCCAAGAAAAGAGAAATGTTGGGGGAATCAAGAAGATTTTCTTCTCTTCCTTACTCTCTTTTCATTATTATTATTATTATCGGATAACTCACCCCAACCGGTGGTGGATACAAAAAGTGGAGAAGGTGGCTGAGTATGTAAGTGTAAGTAATAATGAGTTGGTGGATGTCGTCGCAGAATATATTAATGGCACTCACTGTTACTGTCAACAAGTACGCTTCATCCAATGCAAGCTCCGTTCCCAGAACAACAAGGAATCATCACCGCCCTACCACCACCACTGCTACTGAATTTGGACGCCGTTGTTTCCTCCTTGCTGCCGCCGTCGTAGCTGCTCCCCTCCCCTCCTCTGATTCCAGGACCGAACTTCTTCAAAGTATATTTACTATCTATTATATTCATCTCTTTCTTTCTTCTCTATATATTATATTATATTAGCACCCCTTCATCAATGTAGGATATTTGAAGAAATCTGAGGAAAACAAAGCCAAAAATGAGAAACAGGTAACCCATTTCATCTTCTAAGATAAGATAATACTCGGTTTTTTCTTTTTGGATAAATAAGCTTTTTCATTTTTTATTTAAATACTATATCTGGTTATTTATATTTGGGGTTATATACTTTTTTTTTAATGGGTTAATTACTAATTTGCTAGTCCATGTTTTATTGGTCGGACAATTGGTAGTTCAAATTTTTTTTTTTTTTTTTTTTTCCGGTTTGTAGTTCAAGATTTACCGGTTGGGCAATTAATTTGCTAGCTTAAGTTTTTCTTTAGTGGTTTGCTAGTTTAAGTTTTACATGTTGCATAATTTGCTAGCCCAAATTTTACTAGTTTGAAAATGTGCTATCTAATATACATTTTCTGTTATTTATGGAAATATACATTTGCTCGTCACATGCTTAAAAACGTGACAGATCCTAAGGAAATAAATGAGATGCCTCGGTTTAAATTTAGAATCAGCAGTTTGAATGAAGTCTAATTTCTCACCTCTCTATTAAATTAGTTTATTCCGAACCTCTATAATTGTTCTGAACCTATATGATTGATAATTTATGTAACTTACTTCAAGTGTTTTGAATTGAACTTATATTATGGATAATTTTTTAGATTAATCTATTATGAACATGCACATTGATTGTGAAGTTAATGAATGATTGATTGTTTTCCTGATAGATGATTTCAGTGACGTGCTTTTCAGTAGCAATAGATTAATATGACAATAAACGAATTAGAGTTCATTTAAACTGTTGATTAATAAGTAAAATTGGAGCATTTCATCATTTTTCAATGGTTTGTCACAATTTTTAAGCAAGCGACAGTACATTTCCGTAAAAAATAACGGAAACTGTAACCTAGATCCCACATTATACGACCGATAAAACTTGGCCAAAGAAAAGCTTGGTCTACCAACGGGTAAAACTGGTCCTAGCAAATCGGGAAGCATGTAAATAATAGAATTAATGGAAGCATGTAATAAAATGAGATGTATATGTACAGAGACTGGATAGCTATTACAAGCGGAATTACAAAGATTACTTCGACTTTGTGGAGGGATCACTGCAAGGCAAGAAAGAAGAGCAACTCACTGAATCCGAGAAGGGCATTCTCGGTTGGCTTCAAAACAACAAGTGATTTATTCCTTCTTTCCCCTTATCAATTATATATATACCACCATCTCTCTCAATTTATGTATGGTTAAATAAATGATGCTGCAAAATTCTTAAAATATCCTACATGTAGCAATTTAAAGAAATTATTATTATCTCAACTTTAGTTAAATGAATTTGTTTACTCGCGTTATTATTATTATTATTAGGGTTAATAGGTCTTTTAGTCCATGATATTTGACGACTTTTGGGTTTTGATCCATAATATTTGTTTTTGCCTAGTTTTGGTCTCATATATTTGCTTATTTTTTTAGTTTTGGTCTTTCCGTTACATTCCGTCCATTTTTTCCGTTAAGTAACATGTGCAATTAACGATAACCACCCTAAACTTTTAATTTTGTTCATTTTAGTCCCTCTAAAACTTCTCTAACTTTTTTTTGTTCAATTTAGTCCCAAAATTTTAAAATTCACCACAAATTGGACAATTAGGTCCAATGACCTAGCCCTAGGCTGGGTTCGACCCTAATCGGGGTCGCCGGACCCGGGCAACCCCGACAAGGGCGGACCCAGCCCTGGGCTAGCCAAGGGCTAGGTCAATTGGACCTAGTCCAATTGGTCTAATTGGACTAGGTCCAATTGGGGTCAAATTGGACTAGGTCCAATTGACCTAGCCCTGGGCTAGCCCAGGGCTGGGTTCGACCCCAGTCAGAGTCGTCGGACTTGGGCGACCCCGACTGGGGGGCCAAACCTCGGGCTAGGTTAATTGGACCTAGCCAAATTGGACTACGTCCAATTTGTGGTAAATTTTAAACTTTGGGACTAAATTGAACTAAAAAACTTAGGGTACAATTGTTCTTTGAAGCTTTTTTTCCAAAAAAAATGTAGGAATTTAACGGAGTTAAAGGCAACGTCAGCTGAATATTAACGGAAGGATAGCATGAACTTTTCAATTTGAGTTGAAGGATAATATCAGACGTAATTTAAGTTCGATGATAATTTGGGACATTTACTTAGAGTTTGAGGAGCAATTCAAAACTTAACCCATTATTATTATATTACATAACAAAGTGTGTGAGAGAAATGAAAAGCAATAGAAGAATCTCAAAACGACTATACTATATCGGGTAGTAATTGGATGAACCGTCGGAACATCTCATACGAATCCCGACGCTTGTACTCCTGAGCAAAATGACCTGCACCCTATTTATTTATTTAATAATAAAACAAAAACGCCTCTCTAATTAATTATAATTATTATATTACCAAAAAAAATATAATTATTGTTATGAATATATTTAGTGGATGTTCAATATTACGTGTATATACCATCTTCCTTGTTTAGACTTTCCTAGTATTAAATTTACTTCCTCCACAAGTATATGTAATCCCTATATAAGGGCCCCTTATGTGTGATAATAAGACATCCTCAAGTTCTCTCATTCTATTACCTCTCTACTTTCGTAACACGTTATCAGCACGAAATTGCTCGATCTTAAATCGTCAGACATTCGAAGCAGACAATCCAGTTCTTTTCAGAAGTGAGAGAAGACGATGGCGAAAACAAAAATCCCCTAACGATCACTTCGAGTTCGATCTAGGTTGAACGGAAATAAATTCAAAGAAGATGGAAGAGGGTCTTCGAGATTAAAGGCGAGAACAACACCGAAAGAGAACAATATCGAAAGAAAAAAAAAAATTGAAAAGGGAGATATTTTTTTTTCTTACATTAATTTATATTAATTGCCTCAAATCTTAAGTTTTTATTATTACTATTTAATATTATGTTCCTAATACTGTTGTTATTTGATAGATGCTAGATTTATTGGAATCAATCTATGTCGGATCATGCGTGAAACGATTTTAGGATACATGACAACATCACGGTAAATATCAGTTAGTTATTTTTATATGTGGAGATCAACTCTATGTGTTAAATATTTGTTCATATATGAAGTTATATTTGTATTGATATGACTCCACCCCCTAAAGCGAGTGTATGGTATATGATTTATCACAAGAAAAACAAATAGTGTGGCTAAGCCCATGAGTGCTCGATGCTGAAATATATCAAGATACAAAGATTGTTGCATCGCCCACTAGATATACTTCGCTCCCTGAAGTGAGCGTTGCAATTTACGATCGTAGAGATGATATACTCCACTCCCTGAAGTGAGTGTTGAGTTTATATGTTTTTAATGTCATATTATACTCCCTGAAGTGAGTATTACAGTTTATGATTGCAATGATAATATATTGCACTCCCTAAAGTGAGTATTGCATCATATAATTACAATAAATATATTGGTCACTCCCTAAAGTGAGTGCGGGAGTTTATGATTGACTTTGAAGGAATATGATTTTACTATTGTTATCATGTCATGGTTGAATTTGAAAAAGATAAAATAATTAGCATCATCATGATATCGATAAAGAACGGTGATGCCTCTTACAAATAAAGAATGCATGAAAAGAATACAAAGTCCAATTGATTTGGAAGAATGATAATTTTGATATGCGCAATGACGCTTGCAGAAAATTAGTGATATTATGCAGCGCGGAAATTGATAATTTTATGAAGCGCAGTGAAATTAGGCAAAGTTTGGCCTCAATAGCAAATATTATTTGATACTGGGATATTGCGATAAAGAAAATTGCATTCTATACTAATATCGTATCCCGAAGATCCGACATTATGATCCTAAAGATTAAGATTATGAATATTCATATTTATTTTTAAATTCCGCATTTATATTTATATTTCTTGCACTGCATTTACAGTTACTTTTTATTTCTTGCAATGCATTTTATTTATTATATACATATATCATTATGCTCATTGAATTTTATTATAAAATGATCAAGAAGATCAAGAGTTATTCAAAAGCTCAATAATTACTACATTTAGGATCCTGAAGATCCTAAATATATGGGACTATATTAACGAGATTGAAGATCTCTGAAGATCTTAAATTATGAACAGAGATCCTGAAGATCCTGAATTATTTTTATGAATGATCTGGGATCATGAAAATAAGATCTGAATATCCTAAGAGATTTTGCGATATAAACAAAAGATCATTAAAGATTTTGAGTTACAAACAAGGATCCTAATATATTGAGCTATAAGTGATCCCGAAGATCATGAAATTGAGCATTTATACGAAGTTATTTATTTATTTCTTTACATTTTTTTATTATTGTTATTTATATCTTACATATACAGTATATATTATTATAAAGAATGTGAATACTCCGCAATCATTATTATGATGAAGATGAAAAGAAAAAAAAAAAAAAAACAAACATGCAGATTGTGTTATCAGGATTATGAAAAAAAAAATCAGGTAAACCAGAAGTTTACGAGCCAATATTGGCGTGGTTGATTATATATTCGGTAAACCGGAAGTTTACTGATTCATATAGAGGTAAACCAGAAGTTTTACCCATATAATACAGTATTTGGCGTGACCGTCTAAAGACCATTCCGGATCACTTAAGATGCGCAATACATTATTTGGAAGAACCTGAAGATTCTTCATAAATCATTATGATAATTGCTCTCAAAGGAAAATTCTTTATGTGATCATCATCAACTAAGTTCGGGATAAAATTCCATTATTTATGGAAATAATAAAAGGTGAATATGGGCCCGTTCACCTGCCATGTGGACCGATATATTATTTTAAAAGATGCATCTACAATATGGTCGCATGTGCATTAATTATCACGAATTTGCAATAGCAAAATTTCAAGATTATGCAATAAAGAATGATGATGATATTAAAAGTTGATATTTAATATAAGAATCAGACAATTGCATGTCTAGATTCGCAGTATAGCATAAAAGTTACAAAGAGCCTCCAATTAAATAGCTAAACTACTACCAATAAGAGCAAATTGAGAACAACTGCATGCTATTATGAAAGCAGCAATATAACTGCGCATCAAGCCAATGTTAAATCACAGTTCTCCCCATTACTACCAACTTTTGGTCAAGAGACAAATTTCCCATATATGTATTTTATGATGTGCGATATATATTTGAACTGCTCCACCGAATTGCACAAAGATGGGTCTTGAATGTTGGGAAAAATGTGTTGGATACATATCAATTATTTGGGAATAATTGGTGATATATATTAAAGCAAGAGTTGCTTATTTTCCTTGATGAACAAATTTTCCCAACATTAGGGGGAGAAAATAAGCAGCTGGCAGGAAAGAGATTGACTGAAAAAAAAAAGTTTGTTACTATCTCAGTTAGATCCTCGCATAATAAGAATACGAATCTGAAGTTCAGAGATATAAATATTTACAAATACTGCCGATCAAGTACTTAGTGACTTTATGAGACCCAGAAAGTCATTAGTCAATTACCAGCTGCAAATGCTCCGATTTGAAACGTCCAGTTAAGACGAACAATAATGAAAAATAATTCATGCCTGAAGTGTGTGATATTGGTTCCAAATATTTTTAACATGGATGGAGCACGGAAAGAAAATAGATAAATATGGTCTTATTACGGAGTCGATTTCTCAAAAAGGAAAAGAGACATAACTAATTATGAAACCCTAGAAGTGGTTCAGGTACCTAAAAATAATTGTAATAAAGAGATCTCGATGAGTTATGTTATTAATGAGAATTTATGGAACTATGCATATCAAGTTGTCGACAACTGTTTTGAATATTATTTTTGAGTGAAAACTTAAAACAATAGGAGGATCTTGAGCTCAATATGTTAAAGAATCATTACGATTGGCCAAAAGTTTGAAAAGGCGCAGGTATTAGCATTAAAAATGTAGAAGGTGGAAGCCAGTGTATACAAATGATTTCCCGCATAAATAAATTGTGTCGTAAGATATATACGCACAACCTGTGGTACAAATGTTATATGCAAAATCCTGGCATTTATTATATGGATCATTTAGTGAAAAAATCACCTTCAAATATATTATTACGTTGGCAGTACATAAAAAGTTTTGAATGCGTCCCACATATGAATTATTTATAGCCGATAGCAAAATTTAAGTGAAAATCCTAGAAGGATTGAAAATGCTAGCACGAAATTTTTCCAAGAATGTTGGATAATAAAGATATTGTACCATTTAAAATAATACAGGCAATTTATGTTATATTCTCCACAATGTATAGCTCATTTGAGCTAAGATATATCAGATGATATTATGCGAATTAAGAAAATGATATTTTGATAAGTTGAATTGATCACGCTATAGCCGAAATGGGCATCGCGTGAGGGGGAGAATTTAAAGATATTGAAACTCGTGAAGAGTTTGTTAATACAATCAATTTACTGATGATGTTAAATTCAGACAAAATATATTGAAAGGACAAAGGTTTGGCTCGGCCTGAAGATCGAGTACTTAAGAGATTGAAAATAATCTTGTCCTATAAAAAAAAATGTCTTGAAACTATTTTGCATAGATAAACATATTTATTGAGTATACCTTAATGATTGTAAGAATTCCATGAGTTTAATATCATGATGAATCAAGACCTAAATTAATTTGCTACACAAATGTAAGTTATAACATGGAAGTGCACAATTTTCAAATGTAGCATTATATTGTATATATATATGAAGATAATGCAGGTTATATAGCTCGAGTTGAAGATTGTTATATCAAAGGAGACATACAAAACACACTCGCCTCAAGTTAGTCTTCATCCAACGAATTTGTTCATATGACTATCTAGCGGATCTTTTCAAGGAGGCTTTATCGACTGCGACATCTGGAATATTGGCGAACATGATTGGATTGCGTCGACTTAATGAAATTACGCAATGTTAACATCAGGGGGGGGAGAATCTACACCGCTGCACTCTTTTTCCCTTAACCAATGTTTTATCCCATCGGGTTTTCCTAGTAAGGTTTTTAACGAGGCAGCTTACAAAGAGGGATCCATAATTGTATACTCTTTTTCCTTCACTAGATTTTTATCCCAATGGGTTTTTTCTAGTAAGGTTTTGACGAGGCACAATTCCCTTATGAACATCCAAGTGGGAGTGTTATGAATATATTTAGTGGATGTTCAATATTACGTGTATATACCATCTTCCTTGTTTAGACTTTCCTAGTATTAAATTTACTTCCTCCACAAGTATATGTAATCCCTATATAAGGGCTCCTTATGTGTGATAATAAGACATCCTCAAGTTCTCTCATTTTATTACCTCTCTACTTTCGTAACAATTATTATATTGTTTATTCTAATTCCAAATATCAATCATGTGATTTATTCTTTTCATACCTTGAGGGTTGTAAATGTGTGTCCATATCCATTTTCTGAGTAATTCTTCGTAGCGGTGAGCGGTTCCGGGTACCCAGTACTTTTTGGGTATCCCAGAACCAGATCAATACTAAACGGTTCCTAACTTCATTACCCAGATCCGTATCAGAACATTTAGGAACCGGAACCGTACCAGAACCGCTAAGAACAAATCGGTTTCGGGTACCCGTTAAGGAACCGGTTACAAAATTTTCAAACAAAATAATCTAATTCTGGGTACAAATTGGAACCGGGTTCTGGATACCCAGTTGAAATTGAAATCAGTACTGTACCCAGTGAATTCATAAAATAATTTCAGCATTTTCCAAAAACAACAATTTTAAATTTTTTTAAATGTTTAGTGTTTTTTTAAATTTTTATCTATAATGGTTCCGGTTCCGGGTATTTGGGTATCCGAAAACTTATCCCGGAACCGGAACCGAAAGTACCGGTTCTTGAAATTTAATCTCAGAACCGTACCAGAACCGTTTACATCTGCCCAAAACCTACCCAAATGACCAGTTCCGGTTCCAACTGGGTAATTTGCTCACCCCTAATTCTTCGTACAGCTATAATCATTCATTACAATATAATACTTAGTTATTATATAGCTAGCTAGCTATATATATATAGTTGGTGATAATTAAGAAGAAAGCAATATATATATGGACGTGCATCATCTGTCCCGGGACTGTCTCATACACGAGGAAAAGTTATTAATATTGTTTTCTTTTTGTCAATAAACCCATACATTATTAGTGATTCAGTGTACGATAATTATTGATTTCCATTTACCTTAATGAATTGTGTATATACTTATATGTATTATATGTTACAACTGGATTTTTTTCAATATTTTTTGCCAAACAAATTTCTTTTAATCTTTGGTATGTTCAGCTACAAATTGAATTAGTATACACACAATCTTTGGTTCGGACCGAATGAGAAAACCTGGTTTGATTGACCCGCTCCGGTTTTGACTCGTGGAATCCGACCCAGTTCTGTTCAATTGACCCGGTTCAGTCCGGTTCGGGTTCCTTTGGTCTTCCGGGTCAGTCGACCCGACTCGGATGTGTAATTGGACCGGCCCAATAACCCAATAGGATTCGGCCGAAATTACTACTTGTGGGCTAAGTAGGGTTTTAAAATCCGTTAAAAACTTAACTTAGCCACTAAGTAATAAGTAATTATAAAATAATTTCCAATATTTATACACAAACACACATACACACACACACACACACACATATATATATATATATATATATATATATATTATTTATTGTTAAGATTCTATATTAGGATAAAATCTATCTACAATATATTTTCATAATCTTATGCAACTAAAATATCTATCTTTAATATTCAAGATTCCTAAAATCATACTAGAATATATGGATAGTATTTATCACAATTATCTTGTGAATCTAAACCTAATTGTGAGCAAATTCACTAAACTTAGGGATTAAGATTAAAAATTTCACTTTTTACAACCCTAATGGTTTTGCCGAAACATGCAATTTAGGGTTAGTGGTCAAATTCCAAGATCAAATTATACTAAGATCAATAATCCAATGTTTAATTTGATAAATGTCAACTTTTCTTGAAAATATCATAAACATCAGTTTTAATGAAAACACTCAATTTCATGAATATTAATTTTACTAAAACCATCAGTTTTACTAGAATTTCAAGAACACCAATTTATTAAAATTATGAACTCCCTAACACAGGCTCTGATACCACTGTAGGATTATAGGGGATAAATATTACGGAAACAAAACAATGTACATGCTATGTAAACAGATTACGCAGCGGAATATGACGCACATACCTACAATGCTTTCCGTAGATCCAGCATCTTCTAGGGGAGTTCTCGATCCGCTGGACGGTTCTCGTAAGGGTTCTGGTTAAGGAAGTCCTATGCGGATTTTGTCTCCACAGCAAAGCCTCTTGTCGATTTCTGCAGGGATGTATCTCCTGAGTAATTTGCTCGAAGCAATTTGCCACCTCCAAGGCTTAGGAGTGGTTTGGCCGAAACACCTTGTGTATAGGGAGGAGGAACTTCTTTTTGTCTCACCGCAAATGAAGAAATTGATTAACCACAAATTAAACCCTGAAACTTATAAGAGGAGGTGGACAAAACCCACCTCACCACTTCTTAAGGTTCGGCCGGCCACATGTGAGAAAGGGAGGCCCAATTTTGGGTCTTTCATGTCAATTGGAAATTTAGGCCCAGCCCAAAATCTCTAATGTGACATTACATAATTGACTTAGATAACAATCTCATATTAATGAGCTTCTTTTTACGGCGGCCTAATATCCATATGCCAACATTCATCCATATCCAATCTTGGCTACACAATGGTTAAGAAACCGAATGAATGAATAGTGTTTCTGGCCACAAAGAAAAGAACGGTGGGAATTGAGATCTTTGATAATTGGATCAACACCTTTTGTTTTTTGAAGATTAATTCTTATATAGTATAATAATGTATATGCATAAATATAAGTAATATATATATATATACCGGTGATAGTTATAACCGTGGTTATGTACTTAATACCATAACCATTGTGGGTACAAAACTCATCACCATAACTGTTGGATCCTGAATTTACCGGGTTGATTTCCACGGTGTCTCCGAACTCCTTAGTCTTCGAATCCCGGGAACGCACATGCAAAATAGGATAATGTCAAGGCGAGCCCCGACGATCCCTCTCCGACGATCAAATTAGTAACCGTTCATATAAAGAGAGAGATCACTATTGTATATATTTTTCATATATATCAAATGTTAATCAGATGATTCTTTATATAAAATAACATAATAACTATTATGGTATATAGCCATTTATTGACGATATTCCGTTATGGTAACAGAATATTTAGGCAATTACTGTTATGGTAGTATAATATTAATATCTGATTGACCGTTATGGCATCAGACTATTTATAGTTAATACCTATTATGGTATCAAATAAATATGTTTATATCAATATCCATCATTTACCCCCGAGGCTGATGGAGGCTTTGCCTGCATTAGGCTCTGAGTTAAATGAACTTGCATCCATTACACAATCATTCATATTACAATATATTACTCTCTTGGAGCATGATCGTCTCTTTATACGATCGACTATGGAGGGCGGTTTGTCTACCGACCCTATATTACTCTCTTGGAGCTTTTATGGACGATCATCTCTTTGTACGGTCGACTATGGAGGGCGGTTTGTCTACCAACCCTTATATTACTCACTTGGAGCTTTTATGGACGATCGTCTCTTTGTACGATCGACTAAGGATGGCGGTTTGTCTAACGACCCTTATATTACTCACTTGGAGCTTTTATGGACGATCATCTCTTTGTACGATCGACTATGGAGGGCGGTTTGTCTACCGACCCTTATATTACTCACATGGAGCTTTTATGGACGATCGTCTCTTTGTACGATTGACTATGGAGGGCGGTTTGTCTACCGACCTTATATTACTCACTTGGAGCTTTATGGACGATCGTCTCTTTGTCCGATCGACTATGGAGGGCGGTTTGTCTACCGACCCTTATAATACTCTCTTGTAGTAGTTTAGGGATGACTACCTCTTTGGACGGACACTTATGAATGGTGGTTTGTTCACCAACCCGTTCATGTAAAATATTACTCTCTTGGAGTAGTTTGGGGGTGACCAACTCTTTGGACGAACACCTATGAAGGGTGGTTTGTCCACCAACCCGTTCATGTGAAATATTACTCTCTTGGAGTAGTTTAGGGATGACCGCCTCTTTTGACGGACACCTTTGCATGAATGATGGTTTGTCCACCAATCCTTTCATTTGAAGTATTACTCTCTTTGGAGTAGTTTAGGGATGACAGCCTCTTTGGACGGACACCTTTGCATGAAGGATGTTTATATCTCCTCTGCCCGATGATCATTTAGATATATGTAAGCATAATAACTTGGAGATTCTTAGAAATAATAGCCATTTTGCGACCCATGGACATGATAGCCATTTTGAAAGTCGTGGACATGATAACCATTAAAAGATATGCTGACATGATAGCCACCTTGAGGTGTACAAGATCTCATTTCACGTGGACATGATAGCCACTTTGGTGTTCGTGGACATGATAGTCACCTTGATGTTCGTGGACATGATAACCACCTTGAGGTTCATGGTTGTAAATATAATATGGCTTCGCGCCTGATCGAATGACCACGGTTGTAGGATTGATATACCTACACACCTGACCAGGGAATCGTAATATAATATGACAATAAGTCGGATTACCGGATCATAGCGGTAGGAGTGATATACCTATGCACCTGATCGCATGATCGTAATATAATATGGAGATGAGTCTGATCACCGGATCATGGCGGTAGGAGAGATATAGCTACGCACCTGATCGCGGGATTATAATATTGCAATATACTTGATCACCAGATCATGGCGGTAGGAGTGATATACCTACGCACCTTCGTAATATGCGGCTTGAATGATATACCTTCGAGCCTACTCGTCTGATGTCTCAATATGAATAGTCAGGGCGCCAGGAGTGATATACATGCACGCCTGAGAGTTGCTGTAGTTACAATAGTAGCAGGAGTGATATACCCGCGCACCTGATAGTTTTTGAGCTTTGGGCATAACACATTGGTGGTGCCCATAAGCTACTCGTAATTTTATAAGGGGTAATGGTTCCCTATAAATGGTTGAGGTCTTCTTGTTGCCACTCCTTGTAGGTCTTCTGTCATTTTATACGTTTGTGCGACAGATCTAAGAATCATGGCCGCATGTTGTAAGTAAACTATGCACTTGATCAAAGGATCACGTCTGTGAGATGTAATATGGGGCGATTGTCCTTGTGAATGACATGTTTGCCAGAAAATAAATCCCAGTTTGGGTATAAAGATGCACTGTTGGTGCTAGAGCATAACACGTCAGTTGTGGTCGTTAGACCGTGAACGATGTGCTCGTTTAGTCGTAAGACTCTAGGCGTAGCGTGATGGTAGGACCGTGAATGATCGTGATCGCTGGTGGCCAAAGACCTGTTGTAACTTAGCATATTGCTTAGGTTTATTTTTGTTGAGCTATAAAGGATACGGAAACCTTATGCGTATTGTCATAATTGAATATAGATCCGAGCTTGAGTTATAACGGGATATAGATCCGAGTTTGAGTTGTAGCGACGCGTCAACTCTAGTGTATTTCGGGTGTTAGCCACCATGTTTTAGTATGTAAGTTGGGTGTTGACCACCACAGTTTTGACTCGGAACTCGAAAATTCTGAGTATGTCTAAGTGTAAGTGTTTGGCAACTAGGGCGTATACATAGCCGCTAGTGCGTTAGTATTTGTATAGTGAAATACTAAAGTAGATATAGTGTCGCCTAGTACTCCCCTGCCCCCTAGGCTTGGGCGGAAAGTAATTTTCGGGCAAGCCTAATTCTTCTAAAAATAGAGATAATAAGTATAATATAGTTGCTCTTAAAAAGATGCATAATGTAAAAGTTTGGGGGATGATTTTCCTGCTATGTAGTGGTTGTCCAGATTGCCCCCATGCCTTTAGTTTAGGGGTGTGCGTTGCAGCATATCCTCCCATCGTTGTGGGTTTGTTTTACCACGTTGTGGGTATGTTTGAGTACTGAGATACGTAGGAGCGTGCGTGTATTGGACGCTCGTGTCTCATTGATCTGGTCGTTGTATACTTGGAGATACAGTTTGGAGGCTTGCTCCTTTGTTTTCTTATCCATGAGATGTCAGATTTCGAAAATCATTAATTATGAGTTTCATAGACATATGCATTTATATAAATTCATACTCATTTGAATATTTCAAAGCACACCATAGACAATAAATAATGTAGGGTATAGATGCTTCCCTGATATCGGTGTTTAGCGACATTTGTTGACTGCTTTTGACCGTGGTTGACTATTGTTGCCCAGTTTGACTACTGTCGACCGATTTAATTGTTGTTGACCGGCTCTCTTGTTTGACCAGATTGTTTGATATTGACCGATTTGGTCAGTTTTGACCGACATGATGCGGTTTCGAGCGATCGTAGATAGATTAGAAGCAGTTTCTCTTTCATCTCCATAAGTTTCCACTGATGTCAAAGAACGGTAAGCTTCATCAGTGGATAATAGAGCAAGAGCAGAAATGGCTTCATGACTTGCAGAAATGTATGTATGCGAACACATGTATATCTAAATAATGTGTATTAGTGACAAAATAATCTGTGTAATACGTATTACTTCTTGTCTTTTAAATGTATATCTCATTACCCATGTGTTAGATTAAGAAATGCACATGGAAATAAATATGAGAATGTCATAATATGATAGCAGCACGCATATATATATATATATCATGCCCCCAAGCCAAGGAGAAGTGTCGTCTCTTCTTGGTTTATATAACATGCCTTAAGACAACACATGATGTGTATGTAACATATTAGATAAAATAATGATATAAGCATTCATACATGTATGCATCTACAAATGCCCATGTTACGATACTAGTGTGTGAAAGAGTTGTACATGTAGCATTATGATGTGGCAATAGGACATTCATAAAGTGTTTTGGGTTCCTCGTGACAATTTTCATATGAATTAGTAACGTTTTATGCAACACTTTATAAAATATACATGTGGCACTAGGTAAGGTCCTGTTGCATCTCTAATTGCTAATTATCAGGAGTTGTATTAGACATTTATACCGACACTTATAAGTTGCTAGTAACGTGGGATCAACATCAACTGTCAACTGATGTGTTTTCTAAAATGCGTTGATTAGATCGGTATTTGATCTCATGATAATGCCTATGTTTTAACATATAGGTTATCCTAGTTAACTATGCACATTTATGCTCACATATATATGAATTGGCACATGCATATTAAGATAGCAGTAATTGCATGGAGGCATGTTTTACTCAGAAGTGTAAAAAGCTTCTATATGTGCTTATCATATCTATGACGTCAAAACAATAATAGCTAACTCATGTAAATGAATAAGAGACTTATCTTGCTAGCTTAGCTAGTAAGCTTCTCAGAGGTGAGCTTTGACGTCGAGATTCCATGCCTTAGCGAAGTAAACGCACCATAGCTTAGACGAACGACTATAGTCGTGAGCTTTTATGCTTAGCATAGTCAACGCCCCATAGATGGTGATTCAACCGTATTTGTTTCCTAAGATTTCCTTCATACAAAGAATTAAGATGAATCACCATATAGCGGGTATCAAACATGAATATTAATGTTAAAATAGAACAATTTAATGTGGACGTAATGGAGACTTCCCTGAGTTTAACGGTTATGATCTAAGAGCTCGTGACGAGCCCGATGAATAGGGTACGCGCATGTAATTTTTTTTTTTTCCGATTTGACTGATTTGTCATTGGCTGACCGGTTTGACCTTTGTTAACCAATTCTTCCGCTAGATGACTGGTTCAGTTGTCTGTTGACTGGGTCGGCAGCAGATTGACCGGTTAAGTCGTTAATTGACCAGTTCGGCCGCTAGTTAACCAGTTTGATCATCATTGACCGGTTCGGCTGTTGGTTAACCGGTTGAACCTCTGCTGACCAGTTTAGTTAGTGTAGGTGTCTGGTTTAATGCAATTTTTTTGGCGAAGGCTGCTTCGTCACTTTGTTGGGCCCATAATGGCGTCGGGCATGTTATTTACTTTTAGTCGTAAAAGGCCCAACTCTGAGGAGAGAAGGCCCACCCCTGAAGCTCTCCTTTTCCACGTTCGTGAAAGGAGACCCTGGCTGGCTTGTGGAGAACTCCTTTTCGGTCGGAAGCGATGCCCTCCCAGTCCGCTAGTTGAGGCCTTATCGACTGTCAAGCTCTGCGTCGGGACAATGAGGTCGGTTGGGTGATCGACGGACGACCAGATCGCAGTGGTGGCTTTTTGAAGCACCAAGATTTCAAAATCGTGGAGGAAGGCGGAGGTGACTCCCCGGCCGGTGGTTAATTGTTATTATCGTCGGAATTATTTACGGGGACCGCTTCTCCAATTTCCGGGGGCCAACGGCGTCCCAATCTCCGGGGCCAACGAACCATGTCATTCTTTTGACTCTTTCGTGAGGGAAATTTGATGGAGGTGGAATTCTCCAAGATATGGCTTGCTCACAGAGATTCTCCAGTGAGAGATGGCTTTGCTCCATACATTTGCTTCTTATACAAACTTTGGAGGGGAAAGTGACGCTCAAATGACGTCCGAGACTGAAACGACAGCGGGACCGGATTTTCTCGGCAGCGTCGTGGCTGAATGAAGGGAGTCAGGACGCCTGGGAGGTCGTCGTCATCGTTGATGGATGCTTGAGATGCCGGGGTTGGGTCAATGAATGGACCTTGCAGGTCATGAGAGGTCGTACGTCGTGCCAAGAGCGCTACCGATCACCCATCCCTGGTCATTGCCAAACACGTATTGGATCCTCAAAGTTAAATCAGTGACTTCCTTAGCGTGCCATTCTGGTGTATCTTGGCTCAGATCTTTTAGGATTTCGAACTACATGCACGCTAAAACACACACGTTACTAAGACATGAGATTGTAATAAGGATACGACACTTACTTCGTTCGATGTGGCGGCGTGCGGTTGCGGAAGCGTAGATCGTTATTGTCGGCTCGGAATCACGGCGGTGGGGATGCCGGTCGGAGAGGTACGTCACTAAGGCGGAGCGTACCTCGGTCTCCACGGTTGATAACCCAAAGACGAGGTGGTCGGGCACCGGAGCTCCGACTCGAGAGGAGATCGTCGAAGATAACTTCGGACTAGTATCACACTCGTTTGTATATCTGTAGGTTCTCAACTTCTATATCCATCCATATAGATGGATATATATAGGCACGGGGCGGTTACACACTTTGGAAGTGTGTAACTTTAGTCCCGAACTTCCCGAGCCGCGCAAGAGCACCCCGTATGGGTGCACTATTTCCTACATCTCCCACTCACACATAATGGGAGTGCTCAGTTGCTCGGAGAGGTACGTCACTAAGGCGGAGCGTACCTCGGTCTCCACGGTTGATAACCCAAAGACGAGGTGGTCGGGCACCGGAGCTCCGACTCGAGAGGAGATCGTCGAAGATAACTTCGGACTAGTATCACACTCGTTTGTATATCTGTAGGTTCTCAACTTCTATATCCATCCATATAGATGGATATATATAGGCACGAGGCGGTTACACACTTTGGAAGTGTGTAACTTTAGTCCCGAACTTCCCGAGCCGCGCAAGAGCACCCCGTATGGGTGCACTATTTCCTACATCTCCCACTCACACATAATGGGAGTGCTCAGTTGCGTGGATAGTGATATACCTCTCTACATTTCCTTCGTCTTTCATACAGGGCTCAACCGTGCGACCGGCATACTTTGTGAGAGCTACTTGTTGTATATCTGTTAGGAGTATACAACAGCTCATTGAGGACAACCTGCAATAAGGAAGTATGCTTGTACCCTAGATCGTCGAACCTCATTCAGGTATCTACAAAGATCTCATTAATTATACCTTGTATCCACAACCACGAAACTAATTCATGATTGGTGCGCACCATGAATACAATTCTAAAAGAGATTCCGTTGACAATCTTCCTCTTCTCACGATCCTTTCAACACTAACCCGACTCGCTTTTCTAGACATGTCCCGCCAGGCCGAATCTGTATGTGGCCTTATGGAAACACACTAAGCTAGCGAACATCGTGCCAGGTCTCAAGTCTCTGATCGGAGTCGTGAGGGTACCCAATTAGGAACCTCCTAAGGATCCTGGGTCTCACACTACAACAAGCTGAGATCATGCTTGTGTAAACCCGTGGTCGCATAGCACACACGGTATGAAACGTGTGTCACAGCACTCTTCTCCTTTTCCCTGGAGCGTATGTCATTTGTCTTACTCAAAGACAGTGCTGTGCGGATGTCATTTCAAATGCCATATGCACTCGAACAAGAGTCCACTAACTCCCATCCGGCTCTAAGGTAAACTACGTGGAAACAAATTCCACTTTAATCATCGATGACCGCATGTCAACGAGCGACTTATGAATTCGAGCAGTTAGCTCTCTAATCGTCCACTTGACAATTTTAAGCTCAAAATCCTGTCTCATCTCCCGTTCGTCACAAAGACGTAACGTCCCCTAAGACGCGGAGGCAGTTACTCGTGTGAGAGAGCTAACATTTTGTTTACCCGACATACATTTCACAATTCGAGTGAATGCACAAGGCAATCATAATAAACATGTGTGTATTCAAATCAAACGTATTGATAAAAATGAACATGTGATGTGATCATTGGGAAAAATAAGCAAGCTACCTCGCTTTTTACACAATGTTCAAGACCATTTGTCTTCATTGTGATCAAATGTCGATGAATTGCACATATGCAAGGGCTTTACGAACATACCTTTTATCCATCATTCATCGACTATCACTTCACATTCACTATCTTGCATGCAACCATGCCATATGCACAGTTATATTGGTCTTTTGAATGTCCAAACATTCTTAGGATCCTCTTCGGAAAATATTATAGCACAATTACCAGTAGACTAATACTGAAGTAATAATGTGCATTATCCGGAATATATATAGGAACCTTATGGACCAAACTTAATCATCGGTTGCTTTTGCGAGAGCACTAGCTTCATTCGCATATAGTGAAGTGTGCACTCGTTTCTCATTATCTGATGGTCAGTCAGTAAGAAACATCTTCCTAAGGAATTCGTTACTCCCACTAGGAACAAATTCACTATATTTTGTCATACACATATGTACAACGCCTCAACAACCATCGTTATCTGATCCTTGAGCATCAATCCAAGTCCAGCCATATGCCCGATTTAATAGTGGGTCTAGTACATGACACAACACGCACAAGACGCCAGACTTAGCTCATCTTGATTAAGACACTTAGCGCATCAAGTCATGACCTTTATACAGAGTTAGCTTATCGAGGTAATAATATGATCAATCACCCAAGAAACATATTCTCTCAAATGATCTCTTAGAAACAAAATTCCAAGATTATATTGATTTACCCTTCATATATCAACTAAGTCTCGTACTCATTTGATTAACTTCGTAACTACCAGCACGTACTATTTATCAAGCACGTTTGCTTTACAAGATCTTGTTGATGTTTTAACAACAGTCTTAGTCCGTAGATACTAAAACGTCAGACATGACAAATCACGTCTTCATCTATAATATTGCCTTGAGAGAATAAAGTAGAATGCTAACGGACCACCATTATCCAAAAGCTGCATTCTCGTACCACAATACGGAGAAGTGCTTTCGATTTCTACTTTGATATTTCAAAGGAAATATCTACATCCAAGATCAACGTGACTGAGTTCATGCGAATACAACACTCGCAATTATTCGAGACACATCTCAAAATTTTCATGACTTTTAGGACCTCACCGATCCATTTGCGCTTCGCGTCATCCATCTTGTCCTCCATTTTCCTTAAAGGGTATTAGAAGCCACATAAGCTCCCACTAGGATTAAGAACCTTTTGTACACGATCCCACTGGAACGATAACATTTACTCATTTCGAGTAACAACATGAGAGTTCTTACTCCAACTTGAACTAAGATCATGACCAAGATCATTTACATTCGCAACTGATGGTGAAGAAATGCGAGCATGACGAGAAACATATTCAACATCTGCAAAAATCCTCCCACTCGAATGAAGTTATCTTGGTACATTTAGCTCAATAACTCAAAAATAGGTCACAACCCACTTTTCCCTTTATAAGGATAAACATGTTCATTTCGACATCTTTTAGTTTAGGCACAGCTCCCACTTTCAGACGTTTCCGGATCATAACCCATATGAAGTGGTATGCAACTAATATTTAGGAACTTGATCAACTTGACAAACATTCATCTCGAAGTAAGGTGGGTCCTCCTTGTGGAGAGACCCTGATATTACCATAGGCAATGTATTATTGGACAAATGTTGTCACTGACTCAACCATCTTCAGAAGCGTATCACCTACGACTTCTAGCAATAAGCGTATGTTGCATAGTGCCAAAAAAAATAGTCAACGGAATGAACTATCTCTTTATATGACGTATCTTTACAAGTCAAGTCGATGAACTAACCACCGTCTTAACATGTATGAGAACCACAAGTTCTTTATCTATTCAATTCATCTACAAGACTCGCTTAGCCATCTGTAGAATATCAAATAAATATATAAAATACGAAACATATTTTAGCCTTCCCACAACAAATATGGGCTAGTAGATGTCTAATTTGAACTTATTCTGGTTGCCTACACAAGGCTTCCGGTCACGTCGCTAGCAAACTTGCGACAAATATTTGGATATATTGAAATCATTGCTAGATGCAACTGTGATATACAATAAATCCACCGGAAATGACCATATATTCACAAACTCAATGTCATGGAAATCTTAGATGAAAAACTAGGTCTAATAGAATCAAAGACTGAAATCACCAATTCAACCAAATAGTAAGGCATTTTGGACTCGGTTGTCTCATAGACATAGCTTGCGGATGCCAACTCATTCGACTGCAGCTCGAGCTTCCATACCTATCATGCTTCAGTTGAATTTTCCGAAGATTAACTACAAATCTTCTTGTCCATGGCTTAATCCAGAGTCACAACTCATAAAGGATTACATTGATCAAATTGCTCGAACTAGAAACTCAATAGTCTACTAGTTTAAGCATCAAGACATACAAGACGCTTCCGAGCAGTGCATTTGTTTGAGTAATATCACATAGCTACAACTATAGCACTTTATCTCAGCCATTTTGACATAGTGCAGACGTTTCTGCTCGCCAATTTCATCCATCTTTGATTTCTAACTGGACCCATCATGCTCATCATTCTTACCACGATATTGTCTTTTGGTCTCTTTTTGGCTTTGGAGGAAGTCGCCACATGCAACTCAGCCAGAGTACTCTTACTCTTATGCATTTCCTCTTCTAGATTTAGAGGTCGCTCAACTTCTTCTAGAGTGGTAGCCCAAATAGAGTGAGACAACTGCATTTTTACATGCTTCCACGAATCGTGCAAGGAGCTGACTACAACCTAGAGTTTCTGCCTTTCAGTGAATATATAACCAGCGTGCCTGAATTAAATTATCATATCGGCCACATGCCAAATATGTAACTTCAGGGAGTATTCAAGGTGCCTCTTATAAGAGGTAAATCACACAGTCGGGAACAATTTCCTTTATGTAAATTTCTTATTCAAGTCGTTTCAAAGCGGCGTAGCACTCTGATAACCTTGAAATTCCTTGAACATACTATCATTCGTAGCACTCAACAAAATGATACACGCGGTGCAATTATGCACTATCAGGCTTCATAGACTCTCAGGTCTCGCCTCTGCTGGGTCACATTCCCTGCTTTAGGCTTTTCCATGTCATTGAATATGGTATCCAGAATTTCTAGCATTTGGAGCAAGTATAAACTTTCTCCTGCCAGACCTAAGAGTTATCACTATTCAACATTAGCACACAACTAAGTTCGGTGACAATCTTTTGGAGGACCGATGTCATTTTTTTACACAAAAAGAGATAACACCATATCAGGATCATTCAACAAGGCATGCAAGAATCATTGTTCATCATACTACACATGTTACACTCAACTTTCTTATTGACCGAATTAATTAAGCAAGCATGCCTCGGAGTCAAAAGTTCACTATGTTCCCAATCATCGTCCAAAGTGCATGCTTAGCGAGAATTAATTTTAGCCAATAATCAAGTCAAGTTCCAGTCTCATTGATCAAGTCAACATGCAATCATGATTACAAATACATGAATGTCAATAAAACATGTAACATGCTTGATAGTAAACATTAAGCAACTCAACATGCTTTCAAAGTTGACTTAATACATGGATTCTAAACAAATCATCATCATGCATCATGTTTGGTACACAACAAACATCAAACGGACGAGCATGCTTACGTGAATGATTTGCAATGACATGACATCAATCCAATATATCATGCTAACATGCATATCAAATATTCCTATACATGGATAACACATAAATCAACATGTATCATGCTTAGCAAAATAAATATCATGTCATAATAAGAAAAACATACATGCTCAGGATATGTACTACCACATGGATGTTAAACAAATTTAACAAGTATCATGCTTAACACATAACTAAAAACTAGCACCCCATACCGGATTTAGCAAGACATATCCCGCATAAAAAATCTGGTTTAAAGACTTAGGGACCTTCATGTAAATTCTCAAAAGTTACGTTTAGAGGAAAATTCCCAGGTGGACCGAAGGGTTTGCGAGACAGGCCCCAACACTCCCATTTCTAGACAGAACCGTAGTTCCCAGGCCGGGGAGGAGGGGGCGCGGCGTCAAGTTTCCACTTCAAGCTCGGTCTTTCTAGACAGAATTTATTTCCTCAATTTCAACTCAAGAATATTACAATCACGTCTCATAAGACTTTCCGAAACATATTCGCTTGTAGTTGAAACACATTCAATACGGGGGCCAACATGCAATTTAAAATAATAGCACCCTAAGCATGATACTCATAAATTTAAAAAATAACATACGCATGCTTTAGTATTAAACTAATTAATATTATAAAGCATACTTACTTGAAATCCATGATGTGTGCGTACGTGACATAATATTGTACTATGTGAAACTAATTCCACATATCAATTAATGTGAACAGATTCACAATAATTTAACACTCGTTAGTGTTTAGGGGGTTAAACCGACACTTAGTAAAACCATATTTACTAAATTCGCCGAGATACCCTGGCTTGCTAAGGGAGCCATTTGCTCTCGCTTAATATTTATGATGGCTAACATGAATTTAGAATAACTTATTCTCTTAAATTCACCTCATAAATTTATTTGGGACTTTATGCATCCAATTTAAAACTTATATAGGGGCCACTTGCACCATCTATAAAAGTTTCATGGACCTCTTTGCAAACAAATTTGCTTATAAAAAATTGAGGACCATTTTTAACACATAAATAATTTGGGCTAAAATTGATGACCTCAGTCAACTAGGTAAAGAACTCTCGTGGACTTTATATATTATATAGGGCGATTTTTTTTTTTTTTTTATTATTACTATAGTTGACCGAAGTCAACTCCCCCATGGTAAAAAAAATATTTGCACGATACTAAAGGAATCTCAGCCAAAAATATAAATGGGCCGACCAACTTTAGATAATTAAGCCCGATTGGCAAAAAACAATTCGGCCTAATTATTGAAAAAACAGTCCACTTCAGTTTTAAACCTCACGTGCAGTCTAAAACAAAAAAATACCACGTGAGAGGAGGGTCGGGTCAACCCGGTTTGTAATAATAAAACCGACCCGAGTCAGTTCTCTTCTTTTCCCGAAAAAAACGTGAAAAACTGCAACTCACCATGCAAGCACCCCACTATCTCGACACGACACCCACTATCCAACCCACGACTCCACCTCACCTAGTAACCGTCACCGGCGACTCATCACCGGCAACACCGTGATAACCGTTCGTCGGAAACTCATCTCCGACAACAAAAAACGGAAAGTTATCTTCTCCACGTTCGTACTCGGTGAGCAGCCATGGCCGCCACGCTTTGCATGGAGATGACCACTTCCCATATCCACGCTTAGGAAACTCATTTGAGTCGTTGAGAAAGCACAAGAACGTCACGATATTGAGTGGGACTTTCACGGCCACGTTTGGCCATGAAATCGGTCAGATTTCGTCGGAGGTCGTTCGGGTCCATATCCCTTGTGACCGCGACCCTTCGGAAGTGGGAATGAGCGTCAAGAACTCATGGATACAAGGTCTAACTCACAGAAAACGAATCGAGCGACGAACACTCAAAATCGTGGAGTCTACGACCGAGAAAACGATCATCTCGACGACGACGTGTTGATGGCCGAAAACCGAGCCTTCGGCTCTGATACCAATGTAGGATTTCGAACTACATGCACGCTAAAACACACACGTTAGTAAGACATGAGATCGTAACAAGGATACGACACTTACTTCGTTCGATGTGGCGGCGTGCGGTTGCGGAAGCGTAGATCGTTATTGTCGGCTCGGAATCACGGCGGTGGGGATGCCGGTCGGAGAGGTACGTCACTAAGGCGGAGCGTACCTCGGTCTCCACGGTTGATGACCCAAAGACGAGGTGGTCGGGCACCGGAGCTCCGACTCGAGAGGAGATCGTCGAAGATAACTTCGGACTAGTATCACACTCGTTTGTATATCTGTAGGTTCTCAACTTATATATCCATCCATATAGATGGATATATATAGGCACGGGGCGGTTACACACTTTGGAAGTGTGTAACTTTAGTCCCGAACTTCCCGAGCTGCGCAAGAGCACCCCGTATGGGTGCACTATTTCCTACAGATCTGGTGGTATTGGTGGATTAAATACGGTGGCAATCGAGAAGGGTGATCGGACGGCGGCCCAAGCCCTGATAATCATGGTCGGTTTTCATGGAAGCTTCGAGCTCTGCAATAGTGACAGAGAGTCCAGAATGGTGACGACCTTCATGACACTTGAGTGGACGATCTTGCAGGCTCTGGATTTGATACCTCTTTGTATGGAGGTTAACAAAGGAGTGGGCTTTAGTCTTAGTTTACTGGAGGAATTTTTACCCTTAGATTCGGTGGAGGTTATGTGAGAAGAAGATGCTCCAAATTTTGTCACTCTCTCTTCCTCCTTGCCATGTATCTTCTTGAATCGTGGAAGGAAAATTTTTTCACATGGAGCACCCTCTTCATGGGTGGGCCTCTGATCTGGTTTTCTTCCGTGAGAGCAGAACAACAGAGACGAATCTCGGTTCATGGAGGATGAGGTGCGTGCCCGGAATGTTAGATTTTTATGAAATCGGACACGGCTAATTGTCTGATTCCCACAAACGGCGCCAATGTTGGATCCTGAATTTACCGGGTTGATTTCCACGGTGTCTCCGAACTCCTTAGTCTTCGAATTTCGGGAATGCACCTGCAAAATGGGATAATGTCAGGGCGAGCCCCGACGATCCTCTCTGACGGTCAAATTAGTAACCGTTCATATAAAGAGAGAGATCACTATTAGATATATTTTTCATATATATCAAATGTTAATCAAATGATTCTTTATATAAAATAACATAATAACTATTATGGTATATAGCCATTTATTGACGATATTTCGTTATGGTAACAGAATATTTAGGCAATTACTGTTATGGTAGTAGAATATTAATATCTGATTGACCGTTATGACATCAGACTATTTATAGTTAATACCTATTATGGTATCAAATAAATATGTTTGTATCAATATCCGCCTCTCACTATAATGGTGCGATTAACCATTGCGATAAATGGTGCGAATAACCATAATTATTTGATTTTCACCACAGCATTGCCGGCCCTTCTCGTCTCAGACGACCTTGCTCATTTTTACTGACCCATCAACAACATATTTACAATTTATCCTATTATTATTTTCTACGGATCTTTCTTCATCTTGGCCTCTTCTTGCTCAATGTAAGTATAACATGCTCTAACTCATATGAACTCACAAGTGGCTACACACTAAATTACTCAGACCACGCCTAAACTATTGGGGCTCTTTCGTCAATCAATGGCGGCCGAACTTGACAACATGAAGCCACTCAACAACCTCACCTCACTGCCCCAGGCCAACTGCAACCGCCCTAGAACTAAAAGCGTTAATTAATAGGCTTAAGACAATATTTAATGGTCCAAAACACCCACAGCGTTTCGGCGATCCAGCAGTTTGAACAATTTTTTTTTTAAAAAAATTATGTTAATATTTAATTTAATAAATATATGGTGATAGTAGCCATGTAATAGTAATAGGACTGTGATGTGTTTTAAAAGATGGACAGGAATGATGTATTCATTCATTGATGTATAAAAGGCAAGAATAGTGATCATCCACCCCATTAGAATGAAGATGAAGGATTAAAATTGCACACAATCTAACCCAACATGTATTAATTAAATAGATGTTAATTCATTTGTATAAGAAAGAGAGACCTGACTGACTGCAGTAGCAATCAATCTATCTCCTCCTCCTCAAAACAAAACAACACACACTACTACTACTACTTATAAAGCTAATAAACAGTTAATTAATTTGGTGTAATTTAATAATAATTAACATGGACGATGATAATGTAATTGAATTAATGTTTATGATTCTGGGTGTAGATGTAATCGAGGTGAGCCACGAGGGTTCTTCTCATCAAGCATTCATCTTCGTCTCCCACGCCTTCTTCACACCTCTCTTCCATTCCCACCTTGCTGCTGTCTGACTCCTCCACAACCTTCTTCACCCATCAAATCAGCACCCAAAAAAGAAAAACCCCACAAATTTCTATATATATATAATATTAAATAATAAAGCGATTCTAAGAAGATAATTAAAGATGAGATTATTGTACCTGAGGAGAAGAAATTATTGGGATGGCGGGGTGAGGGCGAGCCGTAGTAGAAGATGCGGCAAACACAAGGAGGAGCACGGCGCCGCACAAGAGAAAGAGGGTGGTTCTACTTCTGGATGACGCCATCGCCATTCTTTTTTTCTTCTTTTCGGGACTGTAAATGGAATAACGTAACGGTGATCGATCGATGGATGTTAAATTAGGATAGATGATGGTACTTATATATATAGACAGAATGAGAGATGGTGGTGGCTCCTCCTGGACAGAAAGAGAAATGGAATAAAAGTTTCATTTTCCTCTTCGCAAAGATTTTTTACGTTAAAAAAAAAAACAGGCTCTGTCCAATATTAATCAAGGAAAACAACCCTTTACCAAAAAAAATCAAGCAAAACAACTTATTAACAATCTTAATTGTTATTGGCCAAAAAAATAATCTTAATTATCATTTGGCAATTGTAATCTGGGGCATGCTAATAATCTTCTTGCAGAATTTTTGAGCCATTCGGAATGGTCTTTCCTATACTCTTTAGTTAGAAATCAAGTCATTGCATATTGAAACAGATGCTTTGTTGTTCATAAACTCATTTCTGATAATGTTGATCTCAATTTGAAATTCATGTATACTATGCCGAATTGCAGGAATCTTTTACTCCATTTCAGTATATACAAGTTTAGGCATGTCTATCAGGAAGCTAACTCTGTTGCGGGTGTCATGGCTAGGACTGGAGTTCTTCAACAAATAAATTTTTGTTATTCATAGTATCACTCCTCGAGAGGCTATGCACAAGACATGATCGGGACATGTGAACCTCATTTGATTAGGAGAGTTTGTCCTTAGATAGATTCTCGGTTGCGATCATTTAGTCTGAAGCTCAACCTGTTGTTTCTAGTTGTAATTTCTTGTTTCTACAAAAAAAAATATCATTTTGCCAAAAAGAACAATCTTAAGTATCGATATGTCGTATCAATTTTATATTTGGAATTTCAATTTTACCATTATCCGGCCATGTGTCAATCATGTTCATCTGCTCTAAGAAACTATATCTGGAACAAGCTCGAGCAAGGGGTAGCACCTTGAGTTATCATATAAGATCAAAACTAAAAATTTGTTATGAATCTGTTTGCTGAGGTAGGAGGCTTGCCCTGATCCAGACACATGCTAAACATATGATCTCTAAACTAGGTGAACATGATTGACATGTGTTGAAACCTCAACAATAATAAAATAAAAAAGTTGACAGCTGAAAAACCATATCCGAAGCAAACAAACAATGATGGATCTATAAGGGAAAGAAAAATGTGTCATCCCGGAAAGACAACTCCATACCAACAAAGTTGTCAACCAATAAGAGGAATGATATCTTACAAAGGCTAAGGGTAATCTACGCCAGAATCGTTGACCTTAGAAGATACAACAGATAGAAGAATATTTAGAGAGAAGGACCAGAGGGCGACGCCAAAAGAAACCCTTCTTCCTAAAGAAAGTAAGGTGGCCACTGTTTCGTCCAGACCCGCTCAATGTAACAGACTGTCGAATCTTCGGGTTGATCGTCGTGTTAAGTCCTTCTACTCGCGCACCTTGCTTCGCACTCGCTGTCCGAACCCTCACACGGCCCAGTAACTAGCACGGAGAAGGGGGGTGGTGCTATTTGAGCCCTCTCCGATGCTTAAATAAGAATTCTAGAGAGAGAAAGCTAGAGAGAAGTCAGAGCTCCTAAGCCAATTTCTAGTGAAGATAAAGTGTAAAATGAGTGGCCTAGGCTCCTTTTATAGGCAACCTAGAACCGACTCTGGTTTTTGTGCGGTTCGACGCCATGTAAAAGAAAGTGTGAACCGTCGTCTGGTTTGATCAATGTTGGCTATTGGAAAACTCTAACTTAGTGTAAGAACACAAATGGAACAAGCATGCTGCAGACGACGACAGGATAAATGCCCAATTTTGTTTCGGCGCTGACCTCAAAGGTTGATTGATCGTCGATAGGGAACACGAGCCTTGATTTCGCCTATCCTTAATTTTCCTTGGCGAGTATTTTGATAACTACTGACAGGGTTAGCGTAGCAGACACGTGTACATATAATAAATGTATGCAGAGAGTTATAAATACATGTAATCATATTTATGGATGTTGACATGCATAAGAATACACCGATCGCGGACGCGTTAGATATGGACGTGTCCGACAAGGGCGCGACTGGTGCATCTAAAGTAATAAGGACATGCATGATGCAATGACGTGTGATTGATAATAAAATCATGCAATCAATTATGTAATGATGAAAATATGAATCACAGATTAACTAGGTGATGTGATAATAAGTAAATCATGTATATGCAACATATGAGTATGATCGTACACGTCGAGTTAAAAATGATGTATGTTGTAACAAGAGTGTAAAAAAACTTAATCATGCAATTAGGACTTGTAAAAAATAGAGAGGGATCAAGGGTTACCCATAGGTACAAACACCATTAGTGAGAATGAGAGAGAGCGTTCACTTGTCAAGTCTCCACACTTAGTAATTTTAGGGTCACCTTTAGTTTCTTGAAGAAGAAGAAGACAAGTTTTCTTGGAGATCAAGAAAACCCGGCCGGCCACCTAATTCACCTCTGGAGTGGATGCGGTAACCCTGGCGAGGAAGGGCGGTTGACGCGGCGGACCAGAGCACCACAGCGGCTGAACTGCGGCACCAGGAGCGGCGGCGCGTGGCAATTTCAAGGGCGGTCAGTGGTGAAACTTCCGGCGATCTGATCGGCTTGAGGTGGTGAGTTCGATTTGGATATGGCTAAATCATTTTCACCTTACTTGGGTCCAATTTGATCTTGATTGTCTCTTGAAATTGCTTATAATATCATGCCCACAAGGTGTTTGATGAAATGCCTACAACAAGTTAGTTCAACAAGATAGGCCAAAATTTGGCTAAGTGCTGAAAATTTATAAACATGATTGTAAGTAATAATACTATCCTCATGTATGATGATCGTAGTCGACATGTTACACCATGATGTAGATAGTGTTCAAACATGCTTGACGTTGATTGTTGATAGTTGATCGTTGTTATCTCCACCATGATGAAGCACTTAGAAAATAATTTAGTGGTGGTTGATAGTTGATACTTCTACTTGATTGTTGACGCTTGCTATCATGGTGAAACACTTAGAAAATATTTCTTGGTAGTCGACGCTTGCTACTTGACGTCTGTCGTCTACTATCATGGTGAAACACTTAGAAAATATTTCTTGATAGTCGACGCTTGCTACTTGATGTCTGTCATCTGTCGTCTGCTATCATGGTGAAACACTTAGAAAATATTTCTTGGTTTAGCTTAGCCCCATGACCATACTAGTATAGTGACTAGCATGTCGTCAATCCATGCACGCGTCCACTTGATATCATAATCATGATTGTTGTAGAAGTTGAATTCAATATTCTCTTGACTAATAAGAACACACGTCGTGGACGTGACTATTACACGAGTGGTTATTGCGCGCGTCGCTTGTTGCATGCATGATAATAGCGTACGTGATATAGTATCTTGAACACTTAGAATTTCCCAAGTCTATTGAAGCATATATTGTACTATTTAAACAATGGTGTAGCATTATGTAAGCGCGTCGCATGTCACGTACGTGCTCGACGCGTGCGCACTCGTCGCGCGTGTTATATCCACTTGAACACTTAGATTTTTTCTTGTATGTCAACATACACGTTGTAGTCTGCATTAATTAGAAGATATATGTAAGTATAAATGTTTAGTGCCATAATCATATTCGCACTTGTTACCTTAGATAAATGTGTAGTATCATGTAGACGCGCGTCGTTCGTGTAGACGCGTAGGTAGTTGTGTAGAACACGTAGACGTCGAGACGAGGCCCGTGTCGACATAGAGTTGCCCCCCATAGGGGATGTTCGCTATGTGATGTATAGAGACTTAACAAGTCTGTAGGTATGTAGTTATTTCCATCGGGAGAGAGTTCGTTGCTTAGTGCTTGCATTGATGACTGTCGCGTATACACACGCTGATCAAGTTGTTGTTCATCCTTGTAAGTTGAGTTGTAAAAGCGTATCTTCCAGAGTACACATCCGGAGTTAGCTGATTTTGCACACATGAGGTGTCGAGTCTCGTGTTGACTTTTACTTAGATTTTCCGAAGTAAGGTATGCCTCGAGATCGTCACTAAGTCTTTCCAAGGTAGGGTGTATTCGATCGGCTGCTACTTGTTGTTTTCAAAATAGGGCACAGATCAGTGGTCGACGACACGACATGCCTTGCTGGAAAATGAGACAAGGGTCGACGTTTCGACGTGCTTATCCATGTCGTTGTCACTACCCGGAGCTTTCAAGATAGAACGCGTTCTCCGACCATTACTTGGTTGTAAATATGCTGTTGTGTCGCGCCAACATACGGGACGTTCGGTGATATGTGGACGTGATAACCACTTCGAGACGCGCGGATATGATAGCCGCTTGGAGACGTGCAGACATGATAGCCGCTTAGAGATGCGCGGACATGATAGCCGCTTAATCTTGAAGTAGTATATCTCACACCGGTATGTCGACACGCGCGTACACGTCCTCGCGATCATGACAGTTATACTTAGCATTTGGAAATGAGCTGTTATGCCTCATGTTGACGTGTCGAAGCATGAGCGCACTATACCATGTTTGTTGCTACTATCTTTAGTTTATGAACGAGAGGTGTTGCCTCCTCTCTCAATCGTCGGCGCACGCGTGTTGCGCTTGACGACTCCATACTTAGTTTGCGAACAACGTGTTGCCCTCCTCCTAGGGTGTTGACGCGTACGCGCTGCCCTTGGAAGTGATACTTTTCAGAACCCGGTTAGATACAGGGATGGCAACGGGGCGGGTCGGGGCGGGTTTTCGCAGCCCCGGACCCGCCCCGCGGGTCGGCCTGGCTGACCCGGCCCCGGCCAAATGGCCCTTTCGGGTCGGGTCGAGTCGGGTCGGGTCAACAATCCCGCGGGTCGACCCGCGGGGCCTCGACCCGCCCCGCCATGTGAACATTTTTTTTTTTTTTTTTCACTTTTCAATATTAAATACAATTTTTTTTTGTCAAAATATTACATTATATATAAATTCAAAACATAAATATAACACCAATCAAATATAAACAATAAACACATCAAATTCATTACAAATTCAAATCCAAACACCAAATTAACAAATCCTAATAATCTAAATATACATCTATTTGTAATTTGGTCCATGTTATTTATATATGTACTATATTAACCATATTGTTTAGTAAATGTTAGATCATATTAACATAAAAAAAAAAATTAAAAAAAAACATATTATATATATATACATTTCGGGACGGGTCTACGGGGCCCCGGGTCTCTAGACCCGGACCCGCCCCGACCCGAGCCCGACCCGACCCGGACCCGCCCCGTGACCCGCGGGTCGGCGGGTCAAAACCGGGTCGGGGCCCCGCGGGTAGGGGTGAAACCAAAATCCGGTTGGTCCGAAAAACCGGTGAAAACCGAACCGGTCCGGACCGAAAAAACCGAATCCGCAATATGCGGTTTGGTTTTTGGTCGGATTTTTTTAATCTAATTCGGTTTTTCGGTCCGGTTCGGATTTTGAGCTTTGAGGACCGTGGAGACCGAACCGACCGTTATGCTAATTAAATATATACAATATATATTATATTAGTTGATATTAACTAATATAATTAATTAATTATATTAATATAAATTGTAAAATAGTCACTTATGAATATTAATTTTTCTAGTTGTATTTTATAATTTATTTAATTATATTAATGGAACTTATTTATCATTTCGATATGATATTGTCCATGAAAATAAAGAGAATTTTGAATGATAATTGTTAATATTGGATTTTCGGTTTAAACCGAACCGAAAAAACCGTACTACCAATGGACGGTTTATTTTTCCTCAAACGGTTTTTTGGTCGGATTTTTTAAGAGAAAAAACCGGACCGAAAATTTAGGTACCCGACCGAAACAAGCAAAAATCCGGTCCGACCGGTCCGGTTTCACCCCTACCCGCGGGTCAGCGGGGCCCCGAGACTAGTTGCCATCCCTAGTTAGATAGTGATCTTCTTGCCTTTCTGAGTCCGAGTCAGAGTCGAGGTTGACTTAGTGTCGTCCTTGTCAACAATATTCTTATTTGATCAGGAATGAAGCGATCCGACTTCGAGATTCGTCCCTCGAGCAACTACGAGTGATCTGAGTTTGCTGCTAGTGGCGAGTCGTTGAAGGCTCTTTCCCACAAAAAAGGGAAAGATGTTGAGGTTTGGACTCGCCCGTCTGCCCTTTCTGCCCCCGTGTCGAAGGACCCGATCTCGGCGGAGGAGCCGCTTGGAGCGAGAATATTGCTTATATTGCTGATCTTCCATTGAACTTGTTGCATCTATCCTTCTTGTTTGCTTCTTTGATGGTAGTATTGATGAGGGATCGTGCACGTGCTGAGAGATCGCGCGCGTGTTGAAGGGTCGCGCGTATGCTTGTTCGCTTTGCCCCCGTGCGTCTTGCTTGCTTTACCCTTGTGAGTATCATTCTTTACTCCTGTTATATGTTGTTTGCGCACTTTTCGGTCCTCGTTCCTTGTTGAAAATGGAACTTATTTGTAAATCGTGGTGGGTATTACCATTCTCTTCACCTTTGTATTTTTTCTCCAAGAAGCATTTGTTGTTTGTTATGCAATGGCTGGAGCGAACAAGAAAACTCGTTGCTTGGATGCTAAGGTTGTTGGATTGAAGGCTAATGCCTTTGTTTGATAGGATTGAGTTGTTGCTCTTGATTATAGTAGAAATGCATGATAACTCGTTAGTAGTATTTCATACCTCGCGTTACCATAGTTGTCCGTATACATTGGACTTGCATGATAGGATACGAATCCTTGCTGTAGTGGATATAGCATCCGTAGCTGCGACAATAGGACGTGCGTCACTAAGTGTCATGAGCTCCCATCTTGTTTTAAACCCAAGGAATGGCATGATGAGTGTATCAAGTACTTGCCGTGTTTATAGGTAGTAACACGCAAGACCATAGGATAGCAATGCACTTGGCGCTGGCGCTTGGCACGAGGGCGCTTGGCATGAGGGCGCTTGGCACTGGCACTTGGCACGTAGTAGAGTCGTCTTGACGAGGAAACACATTAGTTTATACCGTCTCTTAGTTCCACTCTAAGGCGACGTTGTGACAAGACGCTACTTGTTCTATACTATGCGTTTTTCCATCTGTCAGTTGGGCACACTCCGCGTGACATTGTTGCAAAGATTTCCATGGCTAGACCCGTACTTACTTTGCGATGCTACTACGCCTCAACTTGGTTAACCCAAGGGGTGGAACAGAGATCGTATCAATACGCCTTGTAGTTTTTACCGTCTCTTGAGCCATTTCAAGGCGACGTTGTGGCAAGACGCTACTTGCACTGTGCTTTGCGTTTTTCCATCCGTCAGTTGGGCACACCCCGCATAACATTGTTGCAAGGATTCCGTGGCTATTCCAGTACTTACCCTGCGATGCTACTGCACCTCTCCGTGGTTAGTCCAGAAGGGCTGTACAAGACCGTGTTAGAGCGACTTGCAGTTTTTTCCGTCTCTTGGTCAAGGCAACGTTGTGGCAAGACACTACTTGCTGACTTTGGTGTGTTTTATTCCGTTATATGCTCACGGGCAAGATAGCGTTGTACAAGACTCGACTTGTAAGTTTGGTGAGTTTTTCACACAGGGTGCGCTCCTGCTAGCGTGTATCAACCCGCGATGGGGAAGCATACTTTGTAATAGCATGGGGTTGCCCTCTAATGAGAGGATGTCGCGCGATAATGTATCATCCCGCGATGGGGAAGCATACTTTGTAGTAGCATGGGGTTGTCGTCTAACAAGAGGACGTCCGCCATGACGGGGTGATCAGTCCCTTTGAATGTTGCCGCATCCTGTTTTAAACTTAGGGAATGACTATGAACATGAGAATTTTCCTCTAACGAGAGGATTTCGCAGCATGCCATTTTTTAGTTGTGAGCATGGGGCTTGCCCTCGCAAGGAGGATGTCGCAGCATGTCACTTGTAGATAAATCTTGGTTTGAACCCAAGATGTAGTGTGTCGTCGACGCTATTTGGAGTAGTCGTCGTTATAGATAAACAGCGTTTATATGCTCATTGTTGATGCTGATAATGGATATGTCGACGTTGTATAGTATAAGTCGTTTGTTGTACATAGCGCGATAGCTTGTATTGTTGATGCGAGTAATATGCGCGTAGTTTGTTACTTGGCATAATTCCAAAGTAGTATGTATGATGTAGTGATGTACCTACGAAAATACATTGATTTCATTAGATAGTTGTTGCAATTACAAAGTCGTAAATATATGGATTTATGCTCCTTCAAGTAATGTATGTAATAAATAAAGTAAAGGAGCCTGATACGAGGACTCCTTGGTTGTGTTGGAAACTTCCCTAGGTGCGGACGCGTCAGGTGCAGAGACGTCAGGTGTGGACGCGTCAGGTGCGGAAACGACGGGTGCGGACGCGTCGGGCGCGGAACTTTTTCAAGTACCCCCTGCTAAATGTGTTGGTGGACATGTCTTTATAAAGAGAGACTATGCATTGCTGTATGCGTCCTTTAGTCGATACGCGTCGATGCTTCCTTAGCGTGATGCACACGCATATATACGATCGTTACTTGGTATTGTTTCCAGGTAAGAGCTGATGTTTGAGTAGAATGCTCGCCGAGATGTCGCAAGTTATAGTTAACTTGGAAAATTGTTGCGATGATGCAAATGATATACGCGACCGTTACTTGGCTTAGATGCCTAAGTAGAATGTCCATAGATAGAGAATTCTAGAGAGTGTTGCATACAGCTCCACCTAGTGTTGTTCCCTAGATAGGTTGTGTCGTTGAGACATCTCTTGGATGTACATATAACCTGTCTCAAACTAGTCGCAATACTTCGAGATATATATTGGTTAGGGAATAAAATGGAGTTATAAGTCTCTTCATATGGCTCTATCGCCTGCAATGCCAATATGACTGGATCAGACTATTCGCGACTAGTCTGTTCCGTTTAGCTTGGATTTTGCCTTGACTAAATCAGGCTACCCTGAGTATATATCCTACTCGAGTGGTCTGTTTTATTCATAACAGTATTGGAGTTGTTACCTCATACCTGAGTTTATCCTTGGCAGTAACGCGTGTTACCTGGACCTTGTTCAAGTAGAAGAGATCGTCCTTCGAGGGCGATGCTTGGTGTTTCCCTCTTGGGGCCAATCCATATAGGATTTTGAGGTTGTATTCCTTGTTTGTGCATTTTCTTAAAGGAGCGGTACCGCGTGTTCTTGCAATGACTCGCTTCTTCACTTCGGTGGAATGCCAAGCACTTGTCCGCTTGGTGCCCCCCAAGTCGCTTGGTAGTCGTACCGTTGTTTCTTGATAGAGTATAGTGACTGTATCATGTACATGGGATGTTGCATCCTGTATGCGGGGTTTCAGCAAGATTCCCCCGCTCTTGCGTCGAGTGTTGAGCGTGTCTCTCGGAGACTGTCATGCGGCAATGCCCATACTTGAGGAAGACTTGTGAATTCGCTCTCCTCTCTTCTTGCATTTTGGTGCAAGTGTGTTTGTTGCTAGGAGTGGGTAAGAGTAACCCTTCCCTTCTCGGACGCGCGTAGCACACTGTTGAGTAGAGTGTGTACGCTTTGCGTTGTACGCTTCACGTATTCACTTCCATGAGGCCTTGGTTTACTGATGTGTTTCTTTATACATTCGTGACTCTTCATGGTGTTGTGTCTGTGTGACAGCTGTATAAACTATTGAGGGATGTTAGACTGGTGGAGTCCTCTCATTTTTCTTTGTTGTAGCCGAAGATAGTGTTTTGCTGATAGCGTATGTTCTGATTGGTACGACCCTCTTATGTGCTCGACGAAGGTAAAATTGCTGGGTGTTGGAGATAATTCTCTCACATTCCTCATGTGATGGGTCTGACACAGGCGTGCGTATAGTACATGGATCCCTTCTGGGTTTTTATCTTCCTCAATGGTGGTGGCGTTGTCACTTGAGTGGTGCTCCTTCCTTGTTTATTACCGCGACACGATATTTAGAAACCTTGAGGCTACGTTGGATGGTTGTAGTCAGCGCATGCCCCCATTGGGGATTCTTGGAAAAATCCTGGATTTATGCGTACGCGTCAAGCACGGACGCGTCGGGTGCAGACGCGTCTGGTGCGAATGCATCGAGTGCGGACGTGACAGAGCGCGTTGTTGTGTCACAATCTCCTTCTCCCGGTGTTGAGGCTTCCCTTGATTTCCGAGTGTTGGAACATTCCTCGTACGAAGTGTTACAATTTTATTTCCTGCTTGCGCGTCATTAGAGGTCGAATTCTCGTATACCCATGACTTGGGTGTGTTGTAAGGATGCGGGTGCGCGCGCTTGCCATCGGTGTGCGCTTGACAACTATTGATCAGGGGACACCAGAAGTTGGAGATGTGTGCGCTTTGGAAGTGTACGTACCCTTGATATGTGCGCACTTTTGGAAATGCGCGTTTCCATGCACGTCAGCGTTGCTTGGTTGATAGATTAGTACGGATGCGACCACTTTGATGATAGTAAAGGAGTCCTCGGAAGACAGTGAACGTGTCGATAGACGTATTCTGCTCATAGAGCGATCAACTCAGGCGGAGCATATGTAATATGTGGTGATTCTCCGTTGGCGACGATGGTCCTCGTCAGGTCGTTTTCGAATTAGATCGAGTGTATGAGGGGTCGTCCTTCCCCTGTTTCGTATTTCCCTTGATTTCCTATCAGTCATTGTTAGGAGATAGAGATATATAATGCATGGAAAAATGTAATGCATATTTAGATGCTTGGAATAAAAAATGTATAGTAAAGGGTTACTCCCTGTGTTCCTGACGGCTGTGCGGCAGACGTACACGCCTGCCCTGTGTGTGCGTACTGTAGTAACGATAGCGAACACTTGTAGACGCATGCCAAAGGTTGATGGTAATAGCAGTGATTATTGCAGAACCTATACACGCAATCGCGGCGGTGACAGTTCCAGTTACGTAGTAACACAGCGTTGCCTTCCAGTGTTGGTCTGTGCATGTCTCTTGGGTAGAGTGATGCACCTCTCCTTGGTAAGCTTCCACGTGTGCTTATTCTTGAGTTGGTTGCTTGGTAGGAACTTTCCTTGTAGTACTGCTGTGAGCGTGGAGGCGGAGGCTGCCTCCATGACTCTTCTTGACCATGCGCCCTTCCATAGGGAGTGTATGAGCGCGTTGCTTCTTGCCTTGGCTCGTTCCTTGCCTGTTGGTACAGGTATGTACCTTCTGAATACTGTTTTCCTCCCTGGAATGGGGTCTCTTGGCGGGTAGTGTCGCGTGACATTGCCCTTGCTGGCGTGGCCTGTCCGTGGATTGGCGGCGATGGGGGGAGGTGGTGTATATCCTTGGTTCCTCAAAGTTTCTCTGAAAGCTAGTAATTCTTCAAGTGCAGCCATCATGGCAGGAGTGACTGCTGGTGCTAGGTTTGCACCTCTTTCTTGTTGTTGTGTATCCTCTGCAGGCATCTCGTAGGGGAACTGTTGATTCGCGAGCACTCCGTGCTCGTACCCTGGCGGGGGTGTGTTGTGCACTGCGTTGCGCATTATTGGTTCGTGCTGTGCGGCAGGCATGCTTCTTACGGGCACGGAGGAAGCAGTCGAGGTAGCCTCGGGGATGTGAAAACGTCCAGGCTGACTCCTCGCTGGCGCCTGCTTACTTGTCTTCTCGACAGTTGTCTTCTTCGGGCGCCCTGGGCCTTTCTTCTTTTCCTGCGGGTTGACATTATCAGGAGGAGGGTGATTGCTCGTCATAGCTTGTAGTGCAATATAGCTTCTTATTCGAATCTTGCGGACGACGCCAAATGTTTCGTCCAGACCCGCTCGATGTAACAGACTGTCGAATCTTCGGGTTGATCGTCGTGTTAGGTCCTTCTACTCGCGCACCTTGCTTCGCGCTTGCTGTCCGAACCTGCACACGGGGCAGTAACTAGCACGGAGAGGGGGGTGGTGCTAGTTGAGCCCTCTCCGATGTTTAAATAAGAATTTTTGAGAGAGAAAGCTAGAGAGAAGTCAGAGCTCCTAAGCCAATCTCCAGTGAAGATAAAGTGCAAAATGAGTGGCCTAGGTTCCTTTTATAGGCAACCTTAGAACCGACTCCGATTTTTGTGCGGTTCGACGCCGGTCTAAAAGAAAGTGTGAACCGGCGTCTGGTTTGATCAAGGTTGGCTATTGGAAAACTCTAACTTAGTGTAAGAACACGAATGGAAAACGCATGCTGCAGACGACGACGACTCGGATCACGTCGGATTTGGGCAATCCTGGCGTGATCCGAGTCGCCTAGGGCAATCCGGAGGTCTGGTCCGGACGCGTGTGTCGCACATCCAGACCGTTTTGACCCTCGGGAATGTGTTTGATCCGTTTATGTGATTTTGACGTGTTTACGAAGTCCGAAACGTAAATACGAGCCCGAATTGGGCAGATATCCATCAGCTACCAACTTGTCACCTGCTAAGGATAAAACCCTTCCTCCTAAGGAATGTAAGGTGGCCCCCAATTTTTACTTGCTAAGGAGAAAACTCTTCCTCCTAAGGAAGATGAGGTGGCCACTAGCTTGTCACCATCTACGGAGATAACTCTTCCTCCTAAGGAAGGTAAGGTGGCCACCAGCTTGTCACCTACTAAGGAGAAAACCCTTCCTCCTAAGGAAGGTAAGGTGACAACCAGCTTGTCACCTGCTAAGGAGAAAACCTTTCATCTTAAGGGAGGATAGGTGGCGACAAACTAGGCAGTTACTGAAACCTTACCTACTTTCTCCACCAATCAGGAAAATGCGGCTACTGCCTCAGACAACCAATCACAAAAAGGGACTACCGCCACTAAAAATCGGTTTGAGATATCCCTATAAATAGTAAGACACTTACATTCATAATTAAGATTCCTACTTACAATCCACTATAATAATTTAAGATCGAAATGAAATCAGGGGACAAACCCCACCTATTCCCTCGTTCAGGTTCCGCCAAGAGAGTTATAGCAGGACGAAAAAGCCAAGAAGTTCAAGACAACGCCCAGACGAGACCGGGATATCCTACTCTAAGCTTAGCCTTACTTTGTGAACCGGCATTTGGCAGGGTCTGTGAGAACCCGATTAAAAATTCATGGCTCCACGAAGAGACAGACCGAGGATGGAAGAAGTTACCCAGGGCCCCTGGAAAACTTTGGCTTCTTATTATGACCACTTTGAAAGAGATTTCCATCAAACTAATGGAGACTTCCTGGAGAAGAAGGTTATCTGTGCATTCTTTAGAGGATTGAGAAGTCATTCTCGACCTCTACAAATGTCTAGGGTGACAGATATGAGGAGATGGGAAGACCTGACGTGAAAAGTAAGGCAGTACATTCAGGAAGAACAAACCCATGTGAGTTCTAGTGAGCAGAATAGATTCCCTGACTCGAAAACTTGGGAGGCCCCACTAAAAAGCGAAGTCACTACTGCTTCGGATAGAAGAATTCAACAAATCCAGCAAAGGATATAAGGATTAAATATATTTGGAATGAGGCGTCACTCAGAAGGATTTTGTGCATACCACCATCGGGTGGGGCACAATACAGAAGATTGTCTCTACCCCAGAAGGGAGGAAGAATTTCTACAAGATGAAGTCAAGAGGCATCATCGCCATATTTATCATCAGTCCAGAAGGCGGGAAACACCGAGGGACAACGGCATCGACATCCTAGCGGGAGGATTCGCTTCAGGAGGGGAGTCTAAGTCCTCCAGAGAAGCCTTTGTAACCCAAGGAGCCATCACGACTGATCCAAGGAAGAGAACTCGGTAGATGGAGCCAATAACCAACACCTTCTCCACTGATGACTTAATGGCGGTAGCTCAGCCCCAGAAGGACGCCCTGGTGGTCATGATGTGGATTGACGACTTCTAGTTGAAAATATTATTAGTCAACGGAGGAAGTTCGACTGATTTCCTAGCCTTTGAGGTGGTCACCAAATTAAGGTAACAAAAACAGGATCTACAAGAAATGAACTCCCCACTGGTAGGCTTTTCCAGAAGAATGACTTACCCGCTAGGAGCCATTCGACTCCCAGTAGTTCCGAGGTAAGGGTGGAAGGCAATTCGAGTAGAAGTCTTGTTCTTGGTCTTCGACACCATAACCATGTACAACGTTATGTTATGGAAAACGAATATCAATGCCAACTATATCGTTCCTTCTAATTCTCACTAGGTCATGAGGTTCCCTACCCTCATGGCGTGGGAGAGCTCAGAGGAGACCAGCTCACATCCAGGTAGCGCTACATCAACACTTTACGGGAAGCAACCAGAGGAAGAAATTAGCCATCGTTATAGACGAGGATTCTCGAGAAGAGTGCTGGCGCCCTATTCCCATGGAGGATTTGGTCGACATTGTAATTGATGGGGCAGAAAAGTCGGTCAGAATTGGATCGGCGTTACCTCAAGAGCTCGTCGATGGTATAACTTCGCTACTGAGGGAATATACAGAACTCTTCGATTGGAAGCCAAGCGACATGCCTTGTGTTGGATATGATTCGAGATGGCCTCACAAGAATCGATGATGCCAAAGTCGGAACCCTCAAAGGGAAAGTAGACAACTAGTCAAGATTAAATTGAGAGTACAAAGACAAATAGTCGACACCAATATAAAAAGATGTCGACTCTTAAGACAACAATCGAAGAATGGCAACAAGAACACTAATATTGGGTATGAATCGAGTCGACAACCAAATGCTATCAAGAGACCCTTCCCCTTAAGGAAGGGGTATCAGCTAGCAACCTGCTCGCCGACTTTCTGACTCGAGGAAACCTTTCTCCCAAGGTAAAATCGATGTGGCAACCTACTTGTCATCTGGTTGAAGAAACCTTCAACACTAAGGAATGAGGAGGTGGCAATCTGCTTGTCACCTACTGACACACCACTGTCCCTCTCCACCAGTCAGAAAAAAGGCAGCCACCGCCACTAAGCAGCCAATCAAAGCATAAAGCTTGCCGCCATATTAAAGTCCGTACTCTTCCCCTATAAATAGGGGAGTAATTTCATTATTTACATACCTACATTGATATACTTCTTAAAGTATTCTCTTATATTCCATTAATGATTTAAGCTTCGGAGTGGAATCAGGGGTCATCCCCACCCCTTTTCAAGTCCTCGCCTTTCACAAAGCACCTAAAGGAAACTAAGTCACCCCAAGGTCGACACAGATACCCAAAGGAGCTAGCCACATGCGAGATCTCTAAGTCCATTACCAGAAGTTCAAGCCACGTCATTTTGATCCCAACACCTTGGATCAATCCCGATTTTATTTCCCATGAGATAAAGATAGATCCAATAGTAAGACCTAAAGCCTAGAGGAGGAGATCAATGGGCATCGACAAAAAGGCAGCTATCCGCTAAGAAGTCGGTAAACTGGTTCATGCTAGATTCATTAAATAAATACTATTCCAAACTTGGGTAGCAATCCGGTATTGGTGAAGAAATTCAGTGGCAAGTGGCGAATTTGCCTAGATTTTCGTGATTTTAACCAGGCATGTACCATGCATTCGTACCCTTTGACTAGAATCGATCAATTGGTCGACACCACTTCAGATCACAAGCTCCTAAGCTTCATGGATGCTTATTCTGGTTATAACCAGATTCAGATGCACCACGACGAAGAGTTACATACTGCATTTTATGTTGACAGAGACGTGTACCACTACAAGGTAATGCCATTTGGGCATATCAATGTGGGGGCGATATACCAGTGAATGGTCAACAAACTCTTCGAGATAATGCTGGGAAGAAAGATGGAGGCCTACGTCGATACTAGAAAAGTCGCAACCAAATTGAAGATCTAGCGGAAGCCTTTGCGTGCATAAAGCTACATAAGGTGCGACTGAACCTAGCCAAGTGTGCATTTTGCGTCTAATCAGGAAAATTCTTAGGATTTATGGTTAGTTAGAGGGGGATGGCGGCTAACCTAGAAAAAAACATGACCATTGAAGGAACGACATCTCCTAATAGTAATTCAAGCTAGTACAAAGAGGTCCAGTGCTTCAATGAAAGATTGGATTTACTTGGAAGATTCCTGATGAGATCTGGAGACAAATAACTCTCATTCCTTAAGATATTAAGGACCCACAAAAAGATTGAGTGAAATTCAGAGTGTGAAGAGGCTTTTCAGAAATTAAAAAATCATCTACATTCACTCTCGAAGTTGGCGAAACCTCTCACCGAGGGTCCACTTTTCATCTACTTAATCGTCAGCTCAGCCGTTACAAGCTCTGTGCTAATTAAAGAGATGAGCGATATCCAGACGTCAATCTACTACGTCATCAGTATTTTTAGCGTCACTAAGGCTAATTACATGGAGATTGAGAAGTATTTGTATGCACTGTTGTTAGCGGCGAGAAAGCTTTGGCCTTACTTCCACTCCCATAAAATCACGGTGCTCGCCAAGTAACCTCTGAAACTGTTACTACAAAAACCAGATGGCTCAGGACGAATTTTTAAGTGCGTTGTAGAGTTGAGTGAGTTCCAGATACATTCTGAGCCTCAAAAGGCAATCAAGAGGCAAATTCTTGCCGATTTAATCGCAGAAAACATCGTCACTCCAAACGCAAGGCCCAACGTCATTCCAAATGAGCACGTAAAGGTGATGCTGGATAGTTCTGCCAATGAAACTCTGGCCCCGCTCTTTTATACTTATGGGTCCTCTTCAGCACAAGGATGTGGGGCAGAACTCGTGTTAAATCGAGCCCCTACAATATCCTTTGGCGCTAACATTTTGCGTCACCAACAATGAGGCAGAATATGAAGCTCTACTCACATGCCTCTGAATAGCATAGGGCATGGGCATCACCAACCCAAAGGTTCATTGCGATTCAGAGCTAATCGCCAATCAAACAAGGCAGTGCATGCCACCAAAACAGAGAATATGAAAACAAATATTCAAGGGAAGTGCTACGACTTATTCAAGTCATGCCCCACTTCCAAATAGAGGCTATTCCTACAGAAAGCAACCAGGAGGCCGACGCCTTGAGCAAATTTTCCCTAGGAGGAATCACTACGAATCTTGTACACTTCATCGAAAGATCCTTATGTTCGGCGATATAAGCAGGACCTAACGTCATCAACATACAAGCACCCCCTCATGGATGACCCCTATTCAAGTTTACTTAGAAAGCGTGGATTATCAAGAGGAGCCATTAGTTGCGATAAAATTTCAACAATTGGCATGCAGCATTATCATCCTCGATGGATACCTCTACAAAAGAGGCTTCTTAACTCCTCATCTTCGATGCATAACCACGCCTCAAACAGAGAGAATTCTCAGTGATCTACACATAGGTGATGTTGGTTTTCATGAAGGGGCAAGAATGCTTGTCCAAAAATCTTTACGCCAATGATTCTATTGGACAACGATGAACAAAGAGGCAAAGAATCTAGTCCAAACCTGCTCAGCATGCCAAGCTTACGCTCCAAGGATAACCAAGCCTCATGCAGAGCTCACTCAAATTATGAGTGCATTGCCATTTGCCCAATAGGGATTAGACGTGATTTCTCCACTACCAAAATCAACGGGGCAACACACATACATAGTTGTCGTCGTTGATTACTACTCGAAATGGATAGAATCCCAAGATATAGCAACGAAAACAGCCTTCTAGATGATAAAGTTCATTCGAGAATAAACAATATTTCGGTATGGTCCAAAAATCCAAATCAGTGACAATGGTCCCCAGTTTGATAGCGAAGAGGTCGATGACTTTTGCGACGACATACAAATCAATCATCGCTTCGTCTTAGTACAAACAGAGATGTGGAAGTTGCCAACAAAACAATCCTTAACAAATTGAAGAAGAGAGTCGTCGCCTTAAAAGGAAACTGGGTAGAAAAGCTTGATCAAGTGTTGCGGGCTCTAAAAATCTCGCCTAAAACGGCAACAGGAGAAACTCCCTTCAATTTGGTCTAAGGGATTAAGGCGGTATCGCCCACTAAGGTGGTAAACATCTCTCAACGAATCGCCGCCTACGACATATATCATAACGAAGATCAGATGAGAGCTGATCTAGATCTGGTCGGCGAAAAAAGATGGATATCCGAAGAAATCCAAGGAAGAATTAAGCTGGAAACAACAAAATACTTCAATCGAAAAGTGGGTCGACGAAAATTCTTCTTAATAGAAAAGGTCCTTCGAAGACGAATTCATTGTAGCTGACCAAATGGTCAACTTAATAACCAAGTGGGAAGAGGCATACATCATCATTGACATTCCAAGCTCTAACGCCTACAAGTTATAATATGATCAAGGGCAACATCTCCACATGACCTTCAATGCAGAACGTTTGAAGAAATTTTATGTTTAATCTTACTTGATAAATGTAATATTTTTCTACAGATGTGATGAATAAAGATGCATGTTTATACAAACTAACATCCCTTAAAAGCAACGTCTATAAATGAGATTAGTCATCAAAACAAACTTCTCGACTCATTAAAGTAGCAACATCTACAAATGATCAGTCATCAAAACCAACTCCTAGACTCATTAAAGTCGCCAACGTCTATAAAGGAGATTAGTTATCAAAATTAACTCATCGTCACATTAAAGTCGCCAACGTCTAGAAATGATATTAGTTATCAATACTTACTCCTCGACTCATTAAGTGGCCAACGACTACATAGGAGATTAGTCATCAAAACTTATTCCTCTAATCATTAAAATTGCCAACGTCTACAGAGGAGACTAGTCATCAAAACTAACTCCTCAACTAAAAAGAGTCGACACCAACAATATCACGACAGGCGCGAAGTTGAAGACATCCTTAAAAAGAGTAAATTAGAGCTCGGCGTATGTGGTCTCATTCAATATACCAACGACAAATATCTCAGGGGCAAGTGCTGGAACCTCCAAAAAAATAAAGAAACTCGATACCCGAAAAACCACATCCTAAGCAAACGAGCAAGGATGGATCTATAAGGGAAGGCAAAAAGCGTCATCCCAGAAAGACGACTTCGTACCAACAAATTCGTCTACCAACAAGAGGAATGATATTTTACAAAGGCTAAAGGTAATCTACACACAAGTTGTTGACCTTAGAAGATAAAGCATATAGCAGAATACTTAGGGAGAATGACCAGAAATCAACGCCAAATAGAAACTCTTCCTCCTAAGGAATGTAAGGTGGCCACCAGATTGTCATCTGCTAAGGAAAAAACCATTCCTTCTAAGGAAGGTAAGGTGGTCACTACATTGTCACCTGCTAATGAGAAAACTCATCCTCCTAAGGAATGTAAGGAGGCCACTAGCTTGTCATCAGCTAAGCAGAACTCGTTATCCTAAGGAATGTAAGGTTGCAACCAGCTTGTCATACTAAGGAGAAAACATTTCCTCCTAAGAAAGGCAATGTGACAACCAGCTGGGCACTTACTAACACCTTACCTCATGTCTCCACCAATCAGGAAAGGCGGTTACCGCCTCAGATAACCAATCACAAAAAAGGACTGCCGCCTCTAAAAGTCGGTTCGAGAGATCCCTATAAATAGTCAGACAATTCACTATACTAATTTATGTTTCGAAGTGGAGTTAGGGGACAAATCCCACCTATTCTATCTTTGAGGCTCCGTCAAGAGAACTACACCAAGACAAAAGAGCCCATAAATTCAAGTCGACGCTCAGACGAGACCGTGAGAGCCTACTCCAAGTATCTAACAACACGTGCCGGCTTAAGCCGGGCAGATCAATAAGTCACAATTCTATAATTAATGCTATAGAAGAATATAATAAAAATAAAGCCAAAACTCAGATATCAATGGTTAAATAACTATATAAGAATATGTTATTCTCCATTAATCGGATAGAAAAATATTCATGTCTAGAAAATATTATCATCCGATCACTATAAAAGTGAAAATAATTGAAAGTGTTGAATAGATGGCGAAAAAGAAAAAAAATGAACAAAGTGAGTGAGTGGGGGTCTCTTGGGCTCCATTTAGCGACCTTTGACTGAAGACTAGTATTTGAGTGCATGTTCTACGGCTGTCACCCACCATCTCTATCCGATATCATCATCATCCTAATTCCTAGGCTGAGAAGATATGCAACACTTATTATTATATATATATTTAGGTAAATTCTCCATTTTTAGTTCTCTCTCTATATCTATCTTTCTATTGAAATAGAATATTATCTATCTTATTTTTTAATTCTTTTCGTATATTCTTTCCTCTTTTCCTTTTTACCCAAAGAAAAAGTAGTCGTCTTTTGTTTTGTCAATCAGTCGTTGATTAATTTTGTACCGTGAATAACAATAATAATGTGCTGCGACTTTCAACGATTTAATAATAGATGGGTAAATTCTCAAATTGAAACTAATCTCAACTTAAACAAACTCTTTTACTTCGCTCTATGTATCATTTAGACCTGATTTTTAACGTTAAAATTACTAGAGGTCGTCATCTAACAGAATCAAATTTGATAGATATGAGGGCCCGAGTTAAAGGAAATGGTTAACGGGTCTTTTGGTCCATGATGTTTGACAATTTTTGGGTTTTGGTCTATGATATTTTTTTTACCGAGTTTTGGTACTATATGTTTGCAGATTTTTTCTAGTTTTGGTCTAACCGTTACATTCCGTCCATTTTTTACATGTTCAAGTTACGTGATCACGTGACTTGTACATGTAAAAAAATGGACGGAATGTAACGGTCAGATCAAAACTAGAAAAGATCTGCAAACATATGGTACCAAAACTAGAAAAAAAAAAAACCATCATGAACCAAAACCCAAATGGTCAAACATGATGGACCAAAAGAACTGTTAACCCTAAGGGCACGTTTGATTGACGGTATTGCGATCTCCTAATACCGGTGTTAGCTAATACCGTGTTTGTGTCAACTTGTTATTGGTATTAGCTAATACTTGGTATTAGCTAATACTCAATTATAGAAGGAATTTGGTATTAATTAATACCATCTAAAAGTAAAGCATTAGCTAATACCAATCTCCTAATTACCAATTTACCCTTGTAATATATGGCAAACTCTCACTGTTTACATCGTAGCTTCGGGCCGGACCCCGTTTACATCGAAACTTCGGACACGGTCGGGCCGAGTCATGTTCGGGCCGGGCTGGTTGGTTCGGGCCGGGCTGGGTGATTCGGGCTGGGCTGGTCAGTTCGGGCCGGTCTGGGTGGTTCGGGCCAGGCAAGTCAATTCGGGTCGGGCTGTGCGATTCGGGCCGGGCTGAGCAATTCGGGCTGTTCGGGTCGGGTTGCTTTATGTTGCTTTGGTTAGTTCGGGCTAGGTCCGGCTAGAACGGGCCGGGTCGGGCTAATCACTTTTTTCAATTGTTTTGTACTATTTTCTTTATATATATACATATTTATACATTAGCAAAAATTGTTTTTACTATTTATACATAAATTTGATTTTTTTTTTAATGAAAAATATTATTTTAAATAATTGAAGTTACTTTTTTTTGTTAAATTTTATCTTTGTTAAATTAATCATATGTAAAATATATCTTCATTGAAAATGCAAGTAAGGGTATTTAGGTCTTTTAGTCATTGTATTAGAATATCCTAATACAAAGTTCATTCAAATATTGTATTAGGATATCCTAATACATGGCTCAATCAAACATTGTATTAGTTAAGCATGTATTAGCTAATACCGGTATTATGATATCGCAATACCGGCCAACAAGGAAAAACAGCACACGGCGTAGCACAACACAGCATGCACCAATTATGGTTGACTGTCGTTGACAAAACACAAAAATAAAATATATTATTTAAATTAAAAAGGTCTTTATTCTATTCTGTTTTTGCTGAGCGTTGACAAAGTAGCACCATTCCTTTATTTGTGCTTGGAAAAAGTAAGCTGCAATACCTTGTTTTTGAATCATTATTATTGACTGGTACCAACAATTAGATCTAAGATATTATCATTGGTTATATATAAGGGTTAAACATACTTTAGGTCTCGTATGTTTGACATTTTTTACTTTTTGGTTCTAAGTGTATAAAGTTTAAACTTTGTATATTTTAAGTCCATCCGTTAGTTAGCCATTAAATAGTATATGCAAATCACGTGACCCACCCTAAACTTTTGAGTTTGTTCATTTTATTCCCTCTAATACATCCCCAACTTTTATTTGTTCAATTTAGTCCCTAAAACCCCTAATCGAACCACTTACATCGATGGACCTAGCCCATGGCTAGATCCGACCTTGGTCGGGGACCCATGATGGACGTAATGTGAGATTACTTGAAATGTGAGATTACAAGTTGTCAGATCCTAGTTCAAGAGACCTTAACGTCAACAAGTGATAAGTCGACACCTTCAAAAGTCGGGATTCCAAAGAAGACAACCTTTGAGATTCACCATGAGAAGATAAAGACAAAAGGTCAGTGTTGGGTTATAATTCAAGATGATATAAGGTCGGAAAATTATTAGTCGGGAACATCAACGTCGAGACTCCAAAATATGAGTTGACGACTATTTACGCCCAGAATGAAAAGATAAGAACAAATAGTCGACACTCGCTTTTGAAGATGTCGACAACATAGACGACATTTGAAGGATGGCAACAAGCTTCAATAAAAACTCTACATCTTAAGGCGTGAGTCGAGTCGACGGCCAAACCTTATCAAGAAAACCCTCCTCATTAGGAAAAGACGATGCGGAGACATACTTGCCGCCATCCTCCCTGAAGAAACCCTCATTCTAAGGAAAAGACGAGGTGGCGACCTGCTTGTCACCTACTTCCACCGTCATGAAGAAATCTTACTTATTAAAGAATGATGAGGTGGCAACCTACTTGTCACTTGCTTCAACCGCCATGAAGAAACCTTCCTTATTAAGGAATGGTGAGGTGGCAACCTGCATGTCACCTGCTTCCACCGCCATGAAGAAACCTTCCGTATTAAGGAATGGTGAGGTAACAACCTGCTTGTCACCTGCTTCCACCGCCATGAAGAAACCTTCCTTATTAAGGAAAGGTGAGGTGGCAACCTGCTTGTACCAACTCTGGACAGAAACACTCCCCAAAGGGTAACCGCCACATAAAGTCGGTAAAACTTCCCTATAAATACATTCGAGTATTTTCATTATTAATACATTCTCATATACTATATCAAGTATTATACTCTCATATTCCATTACTGACTCAGTCGGACCGTTCATACCGAATTGACGTGAACCGAACCGCTTTGGTCGGACCGACCCTAGTCAACTAAAAATAGGATGGTTAAATTTTAAAATCCAAATATTTTCGAACTTTAAAAATACCTACATAGCACTAATTAGTTTGAAATTTTCACGTTTTAATCAAACGTGATGCCTAGTTTCCATTATGGGGATGGATCTCAGATATGCATGATTTTGTGACTGAGTCATTTAGAGGGCTGAATTGCAATTGTTATATTAAACGATATTATTGCATGATTAGAATTGCGTCTTGACTATGTCAGGCTAGCTATATATTGCATGTTGTGGGCAGAGCCCTAGATTTCAATTAATGAGTAGCGCACTAGGATGGACATGTTGTGATGATTGTTATTGCCTAGAATCCATGTCTAGAAGTTCACATGATTGATTATTAGCATGAATTGCAAGTCAGCCCCAAATGTTTAAAATCGAAAATCAGTCGCCAAATATGCATGTTTGTTATGGAGTGATCACGCATTAATGTTGAGGATGTAGTCGCATGTGATAATTTACTTGAGTAGTAGAATTATCTATGCTAGCATGAGTTCCTCGGAACATTAGACTCATGACGCGTATGCATGATTATTTGATTGTATCTTGGATGTGGTTGTGTATGATAATTTGCTTGTGTAGTAGAATTGTGTATGCTTGCATGAAATCCTCGAAACGTTTTTAAAAGGGCCTTGGGAAAGCCAAGATCAGGTGTATGTTAAAATTTCCCGTTCCGGTGAGAGCGATTAAACTGTTTTAAAAGAATGATCTATTAGAAAGAAGACGTCAGTAATTTGAACTCCTTCACGGCCTCCTTCCATTGGTTTACTGGTGGTCGGGTTGGTTAGATGTCTGAGGAATCATTACTTGTCGCCTTCTATCTCATAGATATCCGATGTATGCAATTATTTTTCAAAATGTTATTGTCTTCCTAATTGTCGCATGGTAGTCAATTTGTGAATTTATATGGCTAGTAGAGGGCATTTCTATATTCCTCGCAATCTTGATGGTGTGTGATATGATGAATGGAATGAGTATGTGTTAAGCTCCTCTCTGCTTCGATTCCGAGAGTGGAGAGGAAACCTACGGCTGAATGTGGTAGTCCGTGTCCCAATCATGGGAGTAGGTTCTTTGGTGATTCGAAAGCGTTTGTTTCAACCTTGGATAAAGGGGTTGAAGAATATTTCAATTGCAACCTCACAATATTACAGCTTCGGCGTGTCCTTTGCATCCAGTTTGGTGAAAGCAAGACTGCTGAAGCTAGAATTTTTTCGGTTGAATATGATGATCTTCTCTTTGTGGATGCTGGTGTAAAAGCTGCTCAAGACTTTCAAGATGGAAGGTCAACATGGAGGAGAATATTTCTCATATTGAAGAGGTGCCCCCTTTCATGGTTGTCTAACGATGATGTGGCTCACTTACCATGAGTCTATTTAAGTGCAATGACCAGGGAAAAAGGGAAAACAACTTCATAAATCACCACAGGAAATTGAGGGAAGTCAACCATGATTTCCATATTTCATAGAGACAACCAGACAAAAGAGGTCCTATACGAATATTAGGTGGGGAAAACACAGTTGATGAAGTGCGTATCTAGTACACCTCGTATGTCATGTATATAAAGTGTAAAATGTTTTATTCAGACACAGATCGTCTTTGGATGTGGTGCTCGACATGACTTAGAGTTCTCGACTATCTGTGTGTAAGCATATGGTAATGGGCGTCGTAATTGGTAGCCCATAATATGTATAGTTTACCTAATGAACTTGGGTAAATGTCACATTAGGGTAATTGGGCTAGACCCAAATCCCAATTGACATGGGAGGCCCAAAATTGGGCCTCCCCAATTACATAGGCCGGCCGAAATTACTAGGTGGGGTAAAGTGGACTTTTGTCCACTTTATTTTTCCTATAAATAAGAGGTGTTAGGGGATTTTTAGGGTTAATCACAATTCCCTCATTAGAGTGTTTTAGAGAGAAAAACCCTCCCCCCATTCACCCTAGTTCGGCCGAACCATAACCCTCACCAAGGGTGTGCCAAATTGCCTTCGAGCAACCTCTCCAGAGATCTGTCCCCGTGCCGAGAATCGATCAGAGGCTTTACTGTGGAGCTTGCACCACGTAGGGCTTCTCTAACAAGAACCTCTACGGGTCCCAACCGGAGGATTGTGAACTCCCTCTTGAGAAAATCTTGGTTCTACGGATCATCTTAAAGGTATGTGTGAAACTTCTGATGCGTAATTCTGATTAATAGAATGTACCTTGTTTTAGTATCCGTAGTGTTTACTCCCCGTAATCTAACAGTAGTATCAGAGCCTGTGTTAGGAGTTCATGATTTTGATAAATTGATGTTCTTGGAAGTTTAAATTTTCGGACCAAAATTTTAAAGGAAGGATTTTAAAATTTTCGAATTTTTATGTATAGGGTGGTCTGAAATTTTTATGATGTTCTTGGTAAAATTGATGTTCATGATCTTTAAGCAAAGTGTAATATTTATCAAAATCAAACATTGGATTGTAGATCTTATTAAAATTTGATCTTAAAATTTGACCACTTGTTCCCAATTTTGGTGTTTTGGCCGAAAACCCTAGGTAAATTACAAAGTAAAATTTTAAATTTTTAAGCACCAAGGGACATAATTTTCGATCACTATTTTAAAATTATATTGTTTACATATTTTAATTCTTAATTAAGGTAACAATATATCTATAACTGGGAACATTAGGATAGATTCACAATAATATATAGAAATATATATATTACTATCAATATATCTAAATATTTAATAGGGTTAAAGATATTATTCATAGATTTGATTGCCTAAAAGATTGAGAAAATATATTGTCAGTATATTTGTTACCCTATTAAATATATTGACAACAAATAAATATATATATTATATATAGTAGTCGATTTTTACATATATATATTGTTGATTGATTGAATCTTATAGATAGAATCTTAGCAATAAATATATATATTTTTTTATATGGGCCGAAAAATATATATATACATATATATATATATATATATAATTAATATTGAAAATTATTTTATATAATTAATGTTACTTGGTGGTTAAGTTAATTATTTTTAGACTTTAAAACCCTACTTGGGCCACAAGTAAACATTTCGGCCCAACCTTTAAAATTTAAATTATTGGGCCTGTCCAATATATTAAACCTGGACGAATTTAAATCGAACTGGGTTTTCTCAATCGGTTCGACCTAATCGGGTCGGGTCGAACCGGGGTAATTAAGTGGATCTAACCGAACCGGTTTTGAGTGTTGAACCGAACAAAAAAATATTTTATTGGACCGGTTCGGACCGAACCAGATTTTAAAATTTAAAACCGGACCGGACCGAACCGGATTTGCCGAACCGGATTTTCTGAACCGGACCGAACCGGACCGGACCAAATCGAACCGAAATTGACTGAACCATAATATTTTTCAAAACCGAATTCAAGTCAATTAAATAAAATAGGGTGGTCGAGTTTTAAAATCCAAATGTTTTTGAACCTCTAAATGGACTACACAGTGCTCATAGGGTTGCTAACCATTATGCCTTGTTTCGATTATGGGGATGGATCTCGGAGATACATATTTTTGGGACTGGTATAATTAGTGGGCTGAATTGCAATTGTTTATTATTCAATATATATATTAATGCATGATTAGAAATGGTGTCTTGACATAGTCAAGCTACCTGGACATTGCATGTTGTGGGCTAAGCCCTGTTTATATATATGGAATGCGCACTAGGATAGACATGCTGTGATGGTTGTAAATGCCTAGGATTCATGTCTAGAATGTTGCGTAATTGAATATAAGCATGAATTGCAAATTAGCCCCTAATGTTTAAAATTATTTTAAAACTGAAAACCAGTCGCCAAATATGTATGATTGTTATGGAATTTTCATGTTTGACACGTGTGCTAGAATGTTGAGGATGTAGTTGCATTTGATAATTTACTTGTAAGTAGAATTATGTATGCAAGCATAAGTTCCTCGGAACATTAGACGCATGACGTGTAAGCATGAGTGTGATTTGTTTTATGAATGTTACTTGCGTATGATAATTTCCATGGTTAGTAGAATTATATATGTATGAGTAAATTCATCGGAATATTTACCAAAATACAAAGGGCCTTGAGAAAGACAAGATCGGGTATGGTAGTTTTAAAATTCCCGTTCCGGTAATTTGCGATTAAAACCGTTTTAAAAGACTGATCTATTGGATTGAAAACGACGGTAATGTGATGAACTCTTTCACAACCATCTTCCATTGGTTTACTGGTGGTCGGTTGGTTTAGATGACTGAGGAATCATTATTTGTCGGATTCAATCTTAATAGATATCTGATGTATGCAATTCTTTCTCAAAATGTTATTGTCTCCCTGATTTTTGCATAATCATCGATGTGTTAGTATGAATTGGTTAATTTAGTGTGATTCGATATTCCACGCAATCTTACTGGTATGAATCATGATGAATAAAAGGAGTACGTGTTGAACTCTCTATGATTCCGAAAAGTGAAGAGGACAACTACAGATGAATATGGTAGTCTTTATGATTTTCACAATGCGAAACGAATCTAACTATTTGTTTCACCAAAAATAGGAGTAGGTTCTTTGATGTTCTCAACGCGTATATGGTGATACATTCAACCTTGGTAAATGAGGTTGAAGAAGACTTCAATTACAACTAGGCAATGTTGCAGCTTAGTATCCCTTTGCATCCGCCTCGGTGGAAGCAAGGATGCCAAAGCTAAACGTTTCGGTTAAACATGATGGTCTTCACTCTTTTCATGGATGTTGGCGCAAAACCCGCATCGGATCTTCAGAATGAAAGGTCACCATGAAAAATATGTATATGGTTGTCTGATATGGATAAGACTCAATGATCTTGAGCCTAATCAAGTACAGTAACCACATCGTAAAAAGGGAAACCTTCTCTGCTCACAATACTGGGTTCGATAGAAGTCAACCATGATCCGCATATCATAGAGAGAACTGGACCATAAAGGTCTTATATGATAATCCGATGGGTTAAACCATGTTGATAAAGTGGGTCTCAAGTACGCCTCGTAGGTCATGTGTTTGAAGCGGTAAAATGCTCTATACAGACACATATCATTTGACGTGATTCACTCGTGAATTTACTCAGATGTGATGTTCAACATGACTTAAGTTCTCGACTATCTATGCGACAATCATGGATCAAATACGCGATCCACAGATCAAGAACCCTACCATTGTCATTTATCGTTCGTTTGAGTTACTGAAATTTTGGTTATTTTGAGATTCAGATTTATTGAATAAAGTAGTTGCCATTCGATTCAAAATGCTATCTACTTATCAAAATTAATCGACCCAGTTAAACGGGATCGATCCGAAATGAAATTTTGACCAGGAAAAAGTGGTCGAATAAAACAACACGACTCACGTACTCCATCATCTCAGTCGGGACAACTGAACTGATCATACACATCGATTGCGTAGCTAGATCGAAATATTTAGTATTTCTTAATTATTAGTACTCTATTGAATGAAATAATTTGTAATGATAATCATGTGCGAAACCGATTGGATTAAATTGAACTGAATTAAAAAATGAAACGATTTAACCGAGGGTTAAAACTGGGGTAAGTTGCGCCTCGCGCAAGTGGACCTCGAAAGAGGAACACATCGTTTCAAAGTATGAGTTTAATAATGAAGGTTTTAAATGATGATGTGCTGAATTTTCAATTGCATTCCTTCGGAAATAACTTATTGATAACGTTTACATCGGTAAGAAGTAGGCTTCGAAAGCTACTACGACCTTGTAAAAGTATCAAAACCTAAAATGCTCAGTTCGGAGATAGGATAAAATCTCTGAGATAAGTTTGCAAACGAAGAAGAATGAAGTCGGTTAAACGATTTTCCTTCCGTACGCCTTGAACGACAAGTCAGGCTAGGCATTCTAGTCAAAACACACACTTCTGATAGCATAGTCTATAAACATAATGTTGGAGTCACTTAATCATTTGTTCCCTAAGGGTGGAGGTGAGAGACAGAGAGCGGCGAGCGGGAGTGCGGCGAGCGGGAGGCGGCGGGCGACTAGCTGGAGGCGACGGGCAGCAACGGGCGGCTGTGGGTAGGCGGCTAGCAGGCGGCGGTGGGCTAACGACGAGGTTGAAGTTATCTTTTTTATTTCAATTCTCAATTCGAGCTGAAATTGGAATGGGCATTCTTGAGGGTTACACTGGGATAGAGAATTCCCTCAAAATTAGGAATTGAGAATCCTTATTACAAACATTTAAGCAATTGAACATCATCATACTGATTCCACATTCCCGATTCCTTTTCCTAATCCACGAACCAAACATTAACACCAATTAAAAAGGGATCATTTACTTTAATAGATGCAAAACTCATGTGTTTCGTGGAATTGGAATATGAATAGTGAATGGGTAATCACTATAATTATGTTGGTTATTTAATTTTGTGGAATAAGTATTCCTAATTACTAATTTTGAAGCGATACTGAATCTTAGCCTAACCTCTAGGATTAACTATTCCAATTTGTTGGAATTGAATATAAAAATAAAAAGAAAATTTTAAACTTACACTTTAATTGAAATTACTTTAATAAAGCTTGCTGCAGCCTGCCTGTCGCCGCAGCTCCCACCCGCCGCTCGCCCGCCGCCGCTCTTTTCGATTTTTTAATGTTTAAGATATTGTTATTTTGTTAATATAGATAGCAAAATGGTATTATATCTATCAATTTGAGCTTATTCCGTTCTTTTACCTTTAACTTTCTATATCAACCATATATTGGATTAAAAATTCTCATTTCATATTTCTCATGTAAACTAAATAACTTTATATTAGAATTAACTATTATCTATTCCTATTTCATATTCTTGTAATCAACCAAAAATATATATCATTCGCACGGTAGTCACGTGCTACCGTGTTTGCATAATCTAGTATTTCTTATCTCGAGACAAAAAAATATACAGTAAATTGTTAGCTGATAAATTTGGGCTGAAACAAATTGCTATATAATATTTGGACGGTTTAGACATAAGTTTTAACGGAGTAATAAAATGTTAAAAAAATTTAAAAACAATTGATTCGACTACCAACTAATAATTTGATAATAATTACCCAAAAATTGGACGTTAGATGTAACAACAAGCAAGAAGTAGATTGAGGTTGTACTCAAACTCAGCAACAATGGGATAGATAATTGATTTTTTAGGGATTGGAATCCCGATAAATTGAAGAGATGAATTGCAGAGTCTCTTCTGTTTGTTGAACAGTTTGATTTGATGATGGAAATCCTGATTATCAGAAAAGTAATGATTTCTAGATCGGAATCCTAAAAATGAATACATTTATATGGAAGATCAGGAGAAGCAGAACTGGTCAACGGATTTGGTACATCAATCTGGTTGCAAGGGAGGCAGCACGGCACAGCTCCCACCTAATAATATTCCTTTCACTCAGTTACAATATATTCAGTATGCACCAAAATTGACACAAAACAAACTTTTCCAGTCGAAACAAAATGCAGCTTAATAATAACAATAACAAATTTCACGCTCACTCTTCTTCTTATACAACCAACACGTAGTACCTAGTTAGTTAGATAGATCAGTTGGCATCTTTATGAATCACCAATACAGGTGGAGGAGGGCACATACTTCCATCCTTACCCAACTCTTCCTTCATTGTAGCAAGCCTCCCTTCTGGACTTCGGAATCCCTGTGACACTCTGCTCGGACTCGGAGAACTCCCATTCTCATATAATAATACCATATTCACTGCTGGTGAACTCGATCCCGACCTGTACTGAACCAAACTCTCAGGAGTTAAGGGCGACACTGGAACCTCATCTTCCCCACCCTTCTTTATGCACAACTTCTCCTCCACGATATCGTAAGAATTCCCTGTCCTTACTTCCTGAGCAAGTGCACACCAACAGCAGCACAGCCACAGTACACAGTCCGAAACACCTTCCTTCCCCAAGCAAAACTTGTATTTCGGCAACTTAAAACGTTTCCTCATCTGAATCCTCCAGAATCCCCCGTAAAGTAAACCCAACAGACACAGAAGAATCCCTGTCAGGCTCAGAGCTGTCCGGGCAGTGTCGTTATCAATATTAACAGCAGCTAAGTTGAATATCCAGAACGGGGCGATGCAGAAGAGAGTGAAAGTTGCAATGTGGACGTACATGTTCCCAAACCCTAGCCTCTCCATGTTCCACCCAAACACACAGAAGCTACAGAACAGCGATAGATATGCTAATGAGATGTCGTCCCAGAAATCAAGTACACCTCCACTCCACCTTGGAGTGGTTTCAAACACTCTCTGTTGATCACCTCCAGATGCAAATGAAAACCTCCTCGCCATTGACTTCCCCCTCAATCTCTCTTCCCCTGTTGTTACTTGGGATTGTGCTTCCTCGTCATCTCCAGTGTCGTAATCTTTCCCAAGTGGACTGATAATGGTGTAAACACCAGCAATAGCGGGTGCACCGATTGCAAATGCTATACATATCCCAACTCCAATGGCGGGTCGTTGTGATCTCTTATACCCTATATTCAGACCACATAGGGCGTACTGTGCAAAACAGTTGAGATGGAGTAGAATCACAACAACCATCATGTGGGCCCACTCGTGGGGTTTATACGTCCCATTCTTACAGTAAACCTTTCTTAATCTCGAAATGTCTTCTGGGTTCCATCTGCATAAGAGCACAAGATGGTAGAACCGCTTCGGATGGTTGTATAAACACATGAGAGTGAAGAGTGCATTGAGGATCTGGTTGTTAACTTCAAACCAAGCATCTCTTTCAGACTTCTTTCGCAGTACACGATTCAACATTCCAGTCATCACCAGAAACAGAATGGCACCCGACACAGCGACAACAGCAATCCATACAAAGAGTGCCAGGTTCATTGGGTCTTTGAACCACTCCTTGCACATCTTATTAACTGAACCCCAGTCAATCTTGCGTGCAAAAGATGAGCGTAACCTGTCCCTAAACCCATGACTATCATCTGAAGAAGCCACTTTCCGTGAAATATCATCTCTTTCCTCAGCTAATCGCTTGAATCTGGCAGACGCAGAACCGAAACTTAGGAAATTCATCCTACCTTGGAAGGAAGTAGGACTACTTCGGGAGGTACCATCGCTCAAGAGTATCCTGCGTGAGGTTGAAATGTCAAATGGAAGGGCAGCCTTGCTCCCCAAATTACTTTGTTCCTCCATCTCCTCTTGCACTCTTACAAGAAAGACAAATATTTCTTCAAAATCACTCTAAAAACGCATTCTGATAAACTGTTTTCAGCAAATACATAACCATATAGCTGGAAATGGCTGCCTGTGAAATGTAGACCACTGTCAGTGAAAAGCTGAGAAAAAAAATAAAAGAAACAAAAGATTTTCAACTAAAAGGGTAATATTATCACTTAAAACAACCAAGTATGCCATTCACATTCATCCACCAACAAGACTCTAATCTTAAAGATTAGTGAAAGAAATATCTATAAAACTAAATCAGTGACAGCAATAATTTGAACAAGAAAACAGGAGAAATGAAATTCCAATTAAGACCCATCAGCTTAAAAGCACTACTAAGGAGAACAAGCTAAAAAGAAAGATCTGCAACACAGAACGAGTCAAAGATCACTTAAAGCTCTATGCTAATTGCTAGTAAGGAAGAGAATTAGGCCATTGTGCTAAAAAAGAGGATTTGGGAATAGAAGGGGAAGGTTAGTTCAGCCAATGAGTGACTTGGTCTTGGCCTATAGACTAGGAACTTCCTTGGATTTTTATTCAAATCCAAAAGTTAAGACATTGAAGTGAAAGGGAAATAGGATGGCAATTGGTAAGGCGGCAACTATGGCAAGGTTCAATGTGGGACAAGTTCCACAGCTTGCAATTGGTATTAGTCTGTCACAACGGATTGCCACCGCAGTATAATCCGTAGGCAACTGTCCTACAAACTTTTCATCCTGAGATATTGTAGTCCCTTAATATGACTAATTCAGTCACCCTATAAAATAGATGCTTCTAGAAAAGAAAACCACCTGGCATACTGTTGAAACTCTCCCCAAATATTGCAATATTTGCTAGTTATAGTAGAAACAGTTCTTTCTATGTTAGTAACACCGAATTCAAGGTTCAACTGAATCGGGTACTAATCATACCATTGTAATTTGTGTACTAACTTCAATGATGAAACCAAAACCCTTGTCCAACCAACCAACCTAAAAGAGATAGCTGAAATTATAGAACTAACAGTGAAATGAGGAAGCAAAGCACATGGCTAAGGTATTACGTAACAAATGACTCACCAAAATAACTTAAACTTAACCTTACAAGAATTAATTAAGTATAAATGAAGCTTTCTGGTAGAGAGAGCAAACTACTAAACGGAGAAGATTCACCGACAGAAGGTAATTGTTAACCCTTGACTTAATAGCCACAATCAACAGATCGATAATCAAACATTCTTGAAGCAAGATAGAAATAGACCTGAAATTTAGTGGACATCAGCAGCGTCAGTCGTATGGACTGAGAGTCTAGACTTGACCGATAAAGACCTGGCCGCTACATGAGAAGCCACAAGAAAGGATAGCCGATTGATTGAGGGAATGTGAATTGCGAGTGCCGGTCGCTACTAAAATATACGAGAGGAGAGCAAAAATGGAGCGTCAGATACAAGTACAAGTCAGGAGGAGGTGGTAAGAGCGAGAATCGACCGACAGTGATGGACAGCAACACAAACCTAATTGGAAATTGAAGAGGAAGGAGAAACGGAGAAGAAAACAACGGGAGTTCTACCACCAAAAAGAAAAGAAGAAGAAGAATATCTTGTGGGAGAGGAGACCGAGCAGCGGGCCCACCGCAGTGGAGAATCAGACTGTCGGACAAATGACAGACAGACGGAAAAGGGAAGACGAAGACCGGTGTTATTAGAACCGGACAAATCGGCGGTTCGATCAGGTTCGAATCGAAACTGGTGCTTTTTAGTGTTATAATTAGAATTGGATCGGACACGGAACTATAAGGTGTCTAGTTCAGAACGGTTCGAATTTGGTCTGTCCGTTGTCACACCCTAGAGAGTAGTAGAACAATAGGTAGAGCAGCATATTATAGACTCTGTATCTCCCTTCTTTCGCACCCTAAAGAGCAGTAGCGAGAGCTTCTCCCTCTCCTTCCCTCCTCCACTATTTCCTCCTACACTCCTTCCTCCTTCCCATCCGTCATTTTAGCCTCGTCGCCTGATCCCCACCGTCCACGACCTCCTCATGGCCCTCCTCTTTGTCGCCGTTTTCGTCAGGGTCCTCCTCTCCTCCGCCGAACTCTACTAATCGTGGGACATTAGGAAGGACATGTCGACTCTTCTTGGAGATGACTTGTTTTAGATCTGAAGTGGAGAAACATAAACCCAACTAGGGTTGGCAATGACACAGCACGATAGCACGACACGAACACGCACGAAAATAATTGTGTTCGTGCTAACATATGAGAGAACGATAACATGATAGCACGAACACGATTGATATAACTCCCGTTTCGTGTTCGTGTTTGAGTATCATAACACGAAATGCACGATAGCACGATAACGTTTTGCTGCTAAGACTAATTCTTAAGTATTTTTTAAGCAAATCCTATTTATAACATTTAAAAACTCCAATAGTTGTTGATTTTTAGTATTTGTAAACTCTATATTAGTTTTTTTAACAAAAAAATCTATATTATTATCTTATGAATACTTGCATATTAATTCATAGTTTTTTATATATGAAGTTCATTATTTTGATTTTTCTTAAAGATCTCATATAGAGATGTACGACGGTATATCCTTACACAACACAATAGCACGACACGATTCGTGCCGTGTTCGTGTTCGTAAAACGTGTAACGATAAGTTTACCGTTCGTGTTCAGTAAGTTTAGCACGATACCATCATTAACACACACGATAGTACGCACGATAGAACGAATTGCCACCCCTTAACCCATCAGCAAATTCAAGAGTGGACTGAGAGTTAAGGCGGCCTTGTTGATACATGATGTGTGGAGCAATTGCCAAGCAAAAGCAGAGATTCCAGCAGCTTGCAGTGCACATCGATGATGGATTGTCTGCATGGATGCCAGATCAAACGTCCAGATTGCGCCGAACAGCTCTCCTTGCGACGACAAGCTCTCCTCGCTTCCCAATCGTTCAATTTATTTAGGGTTTTAGGTGATAAATGTTGAACCGAACGGTTCGCAAAAAAACGAATGTTTAGACCGGGTTCGCTTACATCCTCTGCTTTTACTCGAACCGGACCCTTGGAGGCACCAGTTCCAGTTCGAACCCGGTCGGACTGCCGGTCCTGTTCTGATAACACTGGTGCCTCCAACAGTCCGGTTCGAGTAAAATAAGAGAATGTAAGCTAACCTTAGTATGGTTGGTAGTCTAATGTACGCCATGCAATGCACTCGTCTAGACATCTGTTATGTTGTGGGCTTAGTAGCACGATTCCAATTAGACCCTGGCTATCAATATTTAAAGGCCGTAAAACGAATTATTCGATACCTAAAAGGTACTGCCGACTACAGACTGTTCTATGAGGGTGGAAAATTAGAATTGACAAGGTTCAGTGACGACGACCACTGTGACAATCTGGATGATCGTAAATCCACCTCAGAAGGAGTATTTCTCCTTGCTAATGCCGTCATTTCATGGATGAGCAAGAAGCAATCATGTGTCGCGATGTCTACAATAGAATCCGAATTTGTAGCCCTTTCTAAGAATGCACAGGAAGCAGTTTGACTTAAAGACTCTTAACTGCATTGCTTGACGTCGAGGACGGGAGTAAGCCTGTGAAGGTATACTCTTGCAGTCATGCAGCGATTGCAGCAGTTAAGAATCCTAAGTACCATAATATGACGAAACACATTGATGCAAAATATAATTATGCTAAAGCTATGGTCGAAGAAAAATTGATCACATTAGAATACTTGTCCTCTAAGAGTATGGTGGCGGACCCATTGACCAAACCCTTACACAGGGATATTTTCGAAAAGCACGTCAAAATGCTTGGACTGCGTAGGGTTTAAGAGGCTTGTATTGTGATAATAACATTTTTGAGATTTAAAGTAATATTTGAATAAAAGGAATTGCAATTTGAGTTTATGATCTTAAGAAGTCCTAATGTTTGAATTACATCGGATTTTACGGTCTATAAACTAGTTGTAGGAGGGACAATCCTCCCAAATAAATCACGTCGAATGTGGGACAAGCCTCGTCACACAGGCTCGTCATCTTGGCGGAGAGGGGGACCTCTACCATGTCAAGACTGGCTAAGAACCATGGTGATTTTGAAAGATAAACCTGGTTAAGCAAAACGATCATTTGGTTTCGGGCTAACCCGACATGATCTAAATTTTGCATATCGCCGTGACGAATTTCATTCGTCAACGACCACATTCTAGGCCAGATGACAAATCTGCGATAGCATATGATGTTTCCCACTCATGAAAACATGTAAGCTTAGGGTATGCTATCGACGCGCGCTTCATACTACGCGTATCATGTTCGACCACGGGGTCAGGCTCAGTTGTGCTAGGTAGAATCCACGAGAATCAGATGGGCACAAACTTCTTCACCTTGAGCGTGTGACTGATCTCAGATGCTTTATGAAGAAACAACCGAAGTGTCCTTACGGACTCAGAACTCATATCTAAGGTCAAGTTAAATGTTCGCTTCCCGGCGTACGAACGCAGTGCCGAACAAAAAGGCCTAGTGACCACGTCCGTAGAAACCGGTTGAGTTTGACTAATGGTATGAGCGATGAGGATGGTCATGTACACCTCTAATTCTCCGACTCTTGTATTCACTAGGTGGCCACCAGCCTGATATTAGTTGAAGGTTGTGAATACTTGTACAAATGCCTTGGAGAAGTGTTCATATGTGGAAACTAGGCAATTGGAGAATGATAGTTGACCAATGATACAGTGCGGCACAGTATTCTTACAGGTTGATTAAAGATGGGGAATCAACATTCCGTGGGCGCTACAACACTTCTAACTGATGAGTAGCACGATGCCCGTCGTGTCCGCCTGTCGCACGGGGGACCTCGTATGAACTATTCTGAAACAGGGCTGGATCGAAGGTCAAATTCTGATGTGTTGGTCGAAAATATATTAACAGGCACCATCCCATTCCACCGAGTGGGAGCTGTTGGCATTTGGATATGTAAGCATTTGGACTATGGGCCGCCGTAATTGGGAGCCAATTAATTAAGTCCATGTACCTAAGAAATTAGGTAATGTCATATTAGGGATTTTTTGCTAGTTCTAAAATCCTAATTGACATGGGAGGCCCAAAATTGGGCCTTCCTAATAGCATGACATGCCGACTTTACTAAGAAGGGTAAAGTGGACTTTTGTCCACTTTACTCCTCTTATAAATAGGGAGTCCTAAGAGGGTTTCACAACACTAATGCTATTCCTCTCTTCCTAAGTGGTGAGATTAAAAGAAAACCCTCATTCCTATACCTAGCTAGTTCGGCCGAGATACACACCACTAAGGAGGTGCCAAATTGCGTCGAGCAATTTACTCCAAGAGATCCATCCCGCAAAGAATCGACTGGGGCTTTGCTGTGAGGCATAATCCGCGTAGGGCTTCTCTAACAGTAACCTCTACGGGAACCGTCCAGCGGATCGAGAACTCCCATCAACGGTCCTAGGCTACAGGAAAAATTATAGGTATGTGCACCTTATTCTGCTACGTATTAGCTACCACGCACGTACCTAGGGTTTTTGTTTCCGTAGTATTAATCCCCTAAATCCCACAGTGGTATCAGAGCCTGTGTTAGGGAGTTCGTGTTTTTTTATAAAATTGGTGTTCTAGGTTTTTCTTGTGTTGGCTGAAACTTTTAAAGAAGTTTTCAAGTTTTAAAATTTTCGAATTTTTCGGGTTAAAATTCGAACTGGCCATGATTTTTCATGATGTTCATAGTGAAGTTTGATGTTCATGATCTTCAAGAAAAACAAGACTTTTATCAAATTTAAACTTTGGATTCTTGATCATGACAAGATTTGATCTTGAAATTTGACCACTTGCCCTAATTTTCTTATTTTCGGCCGAACCTTACTTTTGGTGTTCAAGGTAAAAAAATTTATTTCTTAGTACACAAGTAACCCTAAAGTGACCGAAAATATTGAGAAAATTTTAAAGATTTTGACCGAATTTTTTTTAATCCAAATGATTAGTTCAAAATTAGGGCTAGGTTCACAAGATAATTGTGGATAGTAACTATCAATATATCTAACAAAATATTAGGGATCTAGATATTATTGATAATATAGTTGCCTAAAAGATTGAGAAAATATATTATTGATGAAATATATATAACTAATATTGAATATTGATAATAATATATTTTCATAAGATATATATGTTAGCATATGGTGACGTGGCGCCGTAATAGGAGTCCGTTAATTAAGGGAATTACCTAAGTTAATTAGGTAATTGTCAATCTGGGCTAATTGGGCCAAATCCAATTAGTAATTGACAAGGGAGGCCCAAAATGGGCCTCCCCCCCTTTTTACATGGTTCGGCCGAAACCCTAGTACCACATAGGGTGGAGTTGCCAAAATATATAGGGGTGACTCCTAAGGGTTTAAATACACAATTAAGAACAAGGATCTCCATTAAGAAAACTTGTCACCCTAGTCAAATTTTCGGCACCACCAACATCAAGTCTGAGGTTCCATCTCCGTTGAAGAATCGATCAGAGGTCTTGTTGTAGAGCCACATCGCGTGGGACTTCTTCTGACGAAGAACATGCACGTGGTTCCGACCGGAGGATCAGAACTCTCTCCACATCGTTCTCGGGCAGGAAAGCTAAAAGGTATGTGTACTAATTCCGCTGCGTAGATTAGATTTATTGCTAGTACACGTTTAGCATTCCGTAGTATTACGTCCCCGTAATCCAACAGTGGTATCAGAGCCAGGTTTAGGAGTTCTTAAATTTTTGATAAATTGATGTTCTTGATGTTATGAAAATTGGAAATTTTCAAGTACATCAACACCATGAAGAAATCCGAAATTTTTAGCTATTTCTATGTGTTTGATCTTTAAAAACTTTAAATTTTCAAATTTTACATGTTTTTATGGATCATTGCCGAAAATTTGGGTTTAAACATAAGTTTAATGTTCATGATATTCAAGAACACCATGGGTTTTATCAAGAACACCTTTTGGATTCATGATCAATTTAGGGTTTGATCTTAAAATTTGACAACTTTTCCAACTTTGCATGTTTGTGCCGAAAACCCTAGAGGTATTTTAGGTAAAAAAAATTAATTTTCTTGGTCCCGAAGACTTTAAAAATCGGCACCAATATAAAAATATATATGTTGCCATTTTTAAATTTTATTAATAGGTAACTATATATCTATAAGTTGGAAAATATGGATAGGTTTATAATATAATATTGTAAAGGATATTAACTATCAATATATATAGCTAAAAGATAGGGATAAAGATATATTGATAGGATTTAGTTACTTAAAAAGATTAATAAGATATATTGTCAATATATTTTATCCCTAAATATATTTTTGACAATATTTTTATATATTATATAGATATGGCCGAAAATTATATATATATGTTTATATTGTTGATTGATTTACATCTTATAGATAGAATATTGACAATATTTATATATATTAATAATATATGTGCCGAATTATATATATACATTAGCAATATTGGAAATTATTTTAAATAAGTAATATTTCTTGGTGGCTAAGTTAAGTTTTTAGCGGACTTTAAAACCCTACTTAGCCCACAAGACATATTTCGGCCGAACCCTAGGGTTTATGGGCCAGTCCAATTGTTAAACCGGAATGGATAAAACCAATTCAGGTTTTCTTAATCGGGTCAACCTAGTCGGGTCGGGTCGGACCGTAGTAACTAAATTGAACCTAACCTAACCGGTTTTGAGTGATAAACCGAACCACTATCTTATTTTATTGAACCGTTTCAGACCAAACCTTAATTTTTAAAATCAGACCGAGTTTAACCAGATTTTAAAATTTGGACCGAACCACTTTAAAATTTTCGGAAATTTTAAATTGTTCAATAAAATAGGATGTCAAATTTTAAATCCAAAATATTTTCGAACTTTAAAATTAGCCTAAATAGTGATCTTAGGGTTTGTGTTTTAATACACGGTTTCAGTCAAAACCCTAAATGCCTGGTTTCGATTATGGGGATGGATTTCGGACTTGCATGTTTTTGGGACAGGATTAAATCAGTGGTCTGATTTGCAATTGTATACTTTCTGCATCATATATTTTGATATAATTAGAATTGTCGTCTTGACTTAGTAAAGCTAGCTGGATATTATATTGCGAGCATTGAGCTCTAGGATTTAAATATATGGTTTGCGCAATAGGATAGACATGCTATGCTGATTGAAAGTTCTTAGAATCCATGTCTAGAAATTCGCATGATTGATTGTAAGCATGAATTGCAAAACAGTCCCTAATATTTTCAAAACGTTTTATAAAACCGAAAATTCCAGTCGCCAATTATGCATGATATGTGCGGATGTTGCATGTTTTGACGCGTATGCTAGGATGTTCATGATAGAACGCATGTGATAATTTTCTTTACGTAGAATTATATATGCTAGGAACATTAGACGCATGACGCGTAAGCATGTTGTGTTCGATATTTATGGCATGGTATGATGATTTGCTAGATGTAGTATAATTATAAATATAAATAAGCCAAGATCAGGTATGCTTATTTGAAAATTCCTGTTCCGGTAATTTGCAATAAAATAACTGTTTTCAAAAGGTTGATCTATTAGATTGAAAACGACAATAGTGTGAATTCTTTCACGACACCCCCTTCCTCGGTTTACTGAAGGTTGGTTTGGTTTAGTGACTGAAGGATCACTATTCGTCGTATTCCATCTTAATAGATAATCTGATATTTGCAATTATGTCAAAATGTCGTTGTCTTCCTGAATTTGCATAATTATCAATGTACTAGTTTTCATGGCTAAGTCGGTACGCTTCTATGAACGTTGCAATCTTGATGGTATAAATTATGATGAACGTAAGGAATATTTATAGGACTCCTCTCTGATACGATTCTGAAAAGCAGAAAGGACAATTACAAATGAATATGGTAGTTCGTATGATTTTGACAGTGAGAAATGAACGTGATAGTTTGTTTCCTGAATATTGAAGTAGATTCTTTGATGATCTAAATGCGTATGTGGTGATACGTTCAACCTTGAATAAAAGGGGTTGAAGAAGACTTCAAATTGCAACCAGACAATGTCAAAGGATGGTATCACTTTGCATCTGCCTCGTAGAAACAAGGATGTTAAATCTAGAAATGTTTCGGTTGAATGTGATGGTCTTTTATTTTCATGGATGCTGGTGTAATAGCCACTCGAGACCTTCGCAATAAAAGGGTCAACATGAAAAGACGTATATGGTTGCCTTACATTGACAAGATTCAATAACGTTGAGTCTAGTCAAGTACGGTAACCAAGGCAGTGTAGCGACAACCTTCTCAGCTCACCACAATAGATCGAATGAAGTCAATTGTGATCCATATATCATGGAGGAAACTTGACCGTAAAAGGTTTTAAACGATTATCCGGTGAGTTAAACCTCGTTGATAAAGTGCGTCTCAAACACGCCTCGTATGTCATGTATGTAAAGCCATAAACGTTTTACTTGAACACAAATCATTTAATGTGATTCACTAGTGAATTTAATCATATGTGATGTTCAACATGACTTAAAGTTCTCGACTATCTATGTGGTAAGCATGGATCAAATATGTGACCTTCAGATTAAGAATCCTATCATTGTCATTTATCGTTCGTTGTTCGTCTGAATTACTAAATTTTGGTTATTTCAAAATTCGGTATTATTAATTAAAATTATTGTTGCTCGATTCAAAGCTTGAGAGCATTCTGAGAAAAAATTTACTTATCAATTTAACGTTCCGTTCAAATGGAACGATCCAAAACGAAATTTCAAACCCACAGGTTAGAACAAAATTTCGGCTAAGTAAAAGTGGTCGAACAAAAACGAAACATTTTACATACTCTGTCATCTCAGTCAGGTCAAACTGAACTAAATAAATTCATCGATTGCATAGTTCTAGAAGGCAAACCGACTTACCTCATCCTTATTTGTTAAGTACTCCATTAAACATATGCATACCAAAATAATATGCATGTTAAAACCGATTTGCTTTTAAATTTGGATACTAAAACGATTCTCAAAACTACGGTTTTTAACCGGGTATGCGCGAGGCGCATGTCGCCTCGAAAGACGGGACATATCGTTTTAGAAAACGAATTTAAGTATTTTTATGAATGCGGAATTTTCGTTTGTAATTCTTCAGATATAACTCACTGATAACTACTTAGATTTAATGTAAGCTTTCCAGCTACTACAATCTAATTAGAATATCAACCATGACATTAAAAGCGACAGCTTAAATTCATGGTCCATAAGATAGATAAATCTACAGATGAGTTAAATAAACGAAAAGAAGTAGTCGATAAAACGACTCTCCCACCCTTAGCCTTGAACGAAGAGTTTGGCTAAAAGGCATTCATTAAAACACTTCAATAAACATAGCTTAAAATTACTTAATGTTAGAGTTACACATTAATTGTTCCTACGGGATGAGATTAAATTAACTCACAATAATGTAAAACGCTATGTTCTGACTAAATCGGTTAACATGGTACCATAAAAGATAATGAATGATTCGGGTAAAACCTTATCACAAAGACGCATTAATTTGCGCATTAAAACAAGTATTTATTAAGAGTACGCGCTACTCTCAGAGAATACGAGTTTTAAAATTAGCCTGGAACAATGGTTTCGTGGATAAACATGGCACATTATAAAGGTTTGAGGATGGATTTCCAACGCTTTGCAGAACGAACGAACTAGTACTGATTAAATTTAACGGATGGATGATGAAGATTATCAGGTCCCACTTACTTCGAGTGGGAGAATTGATACGGCATAAGTGATTGATTTGGTAAATGATGATGGAAACGTCCTAATAATAAATCCAGTGAGAGGGCTCACTCCCCCTCACACATAATCATCACTAAATTTTAAAATGCGAATCAAGTCGGACCTGATAATCATGATAATGAACTATTTCAACTGCCCATTTTTCCTAGTGGGAGTGGAACAACCAACTCGATTCCAGATCCTAGTGATCGAAGAATACATCTCGGAGGTAGAATCCCGAGACCGATAGGTTATTCCAAATAAGTTTAACCACCACCATTGTTTCTAGTGGGAGTAATGCTCCGATAAGAAGCATTATTCCGAGTGGGAGTAACGATCAGACTAAAACATGGGATTAACGTGCCTAGACATAGTCAAAGGCAACGAACTTCTCTAGTTGAGATGTGTCCCATCAAATGAGATGTGTCTCACATCTTGATAGCCGTTCTTGAACCAGTGACGGTTCAGCAAGCAAAGGAAGGACCTCAAACCGAGGGAATGGAGGAAAACAATGAAGGATGAAATTTCCTAAATAAGAACTAATTCGGTTTTAGTCTTTAGTTGATTTATCTGTTAACCACAGAGCTAGAAAGTGAAATCTTAGAATTCACTTCGGGTGGAAATTTCGAGTGGTGGAAAACTCGAATAATTGCGAAAGGATATACCCAAATCCACGGAGTGGACTTTGATGAAACATACTCACCAACTGTGCGTTACACCACAGTAAGGGCCATCCTTGCCCTAGTTGCTAGTCTTGATCACGAGGATTTCTTCCTAGCACAACCGAGCGGTGACCCTGTGGTCGAACATGGCACACGTAGTATGAAGCACGCGTTGATAGCATACCTGAACCTTTTTGGTCAACGGGAATGGGACATGTCAATCATGCTATCACAGATTTTCATCGGCCCAGAATGTGGATTTATGACGAACGAAGTTCATCACGGCGATCTGCAGAACGAGAATCACGTCGAATTACTTCTACTATAGATAATCATTCTGCTTAATCAGGTTTATCCCCATGATTCATAGCCAGCCTTGCATAGTGGAGGCCTCCCTCCACCGAAAGATGACCGTACCTGCGTGACTAGGTAAGGCCCACATTCGACATAGTTTTGGTAGAGGATTGCGTCCTCCTACGACTCAGTTTATAGACCGTAAATTTGTTGTAATCAAAACATTATGACGTCGATTGATCATAAACTCAGTTGCAATTCTTTTTCTTACAAAATATAACTTTCTAATATCAAAATGTTATCACAGATACATGTCATTTCTAAACCCTACGCAATCCAAGCATTTTTACATGCTTTTCGAATATCTCCCTACGTAGTGGCTTAGTTAATGGGTCCGCAATCATATTATCAGTGGACAAGTATTCCATAGTGATTATATTGTCTTCTACCATCGATTTAGCCTAGAAATATTTCATATCAATGTGTTTGGTCCTACTATGGTACTTCGGATTCTTAACTGCCGCAATAGTTGCCTGACTGTTAGAGAACACCTTTACAGGTTTACTTCTGACGTCACCACCAAGCAACACAATAAGAAGCATTTTCAGCCAGACTGCTTCTTGTGCATTCTTAGAGAGAGCAACGAATTCTGATTCCATTGTTGACAGCGCGACACAGGTTTGCTTCTTGCTCATCCATGAAATGGCGGCATTAGCAAGGAGAAATACTCCTCCTGTGGTGGACTTACGATCATCCAGATCGCCACCATTGTCGGCGTCACTTTAACCGGTCAATTCTAACTTCCTGTCCTCATAGCACGGAGCATAGTTGGCAGTACCTTTCAGATAACGAATTATTCATTTTACAGCCTTTAAATGTTGATAGCCAGGATCTGATTGGAAACGTGCTACTAGGCCCACAGCGTAACAGATATCCGGACGGGTGCATTGCATGGCGTACATCAAACTACCAACCATGCTTAAATACTCTGCACCCTTCATCTGTTCGCGCTCCGCTAGGTTCTTGGGGTCGTCACGTTTATACAGTGCGCACCCAAATACTACCGGCGTATCAACGGGTTTGGCATCCTGTAATCTAAACCTTTTCAACAACTTGTTGATATAGACTTCCCGAGATAGACACAATTTCCGGGTAGCCCGATCTTTAGCAATTTTAATGCCTAAGATATACGTGGCCTCTCCCATGTCTTTCATCTCAGTTACAGATGCTAGCCAGGACTTTGACTTGTTCATGAAACTCATGCCGTTTGCAGCAATGAGTATGTTGTCCACGTATAAGGTTAAGATGACACATTTAGACCCAGAGGTCTTATAATACACACACGGATCCTCGTGAAGATTCACGAATCCGTTTCCTAGATTTCCTCGTGGAATCTGCGGTACCATTGCCGAGACGACTGTTTAAGACCGTATATGGACCTTTGGAGTCTACAAACTTTACGTCTGTTACCAGGAGTAATGAAACCCTCAGGTTACTCCATGTAGATCTCTTCCTTCCAGGTTTCCGTGGCGGATTGCGGTCTCAACATTTATTTGGTGCAGCTCTAGATCGAGACTTACGACCAAGACCATAAATGGCCCTAACCTGGTTTTACACACAGTCAGTGAGTTTCTCTTATCAAAGTCCACTCCGTGAATTGGGTAAGTCCTTTCGCAGTAAGTCGGGTTGTTCGACCTTTTCCATCAGTGGTGAGCATTCTTTAAGGGCTCACCTTATCTTTATGCCCCTGTGTTTAGCAGGTAAATCAACTAAAGACTATAATGACTTTCATTTAGGCGATCTCTCTCATTTATTATTTCTTTCCTTTTTTTCACTTGAGGTCTTTACAGTGCTTGCCAACAGTTTGAACGGGGTTTTCACTTTGCTCAATGGGATACTTGCCTTTGACTCCCGTCTAGGCATTATGAGTCCCACTTATTAGTCTGATCTTTTCTCCCACTCAGAATAACGCTTCTTATCGTAGCATCATTTCTATTGGGAATAATCCTCCCACTCGGAACAATACTTCTTATCGGAGCATCGTCTCTGTTGGGAACAACAGCAGTGCTAGAACCTTGACCTATAACTTTCCTATTACATTGGCCTCGGGGTTTTACTTCCGAGATGCATTCCTTGATCACTAGGATCTGGAACCAAGTATGGTTGGATCACTCCCACTGGGAACAATGGGTAATATAGGTAGTTGTGTCATTCCTGGTTCAGCAATTTTGACCATCATGTTTGACTTGATTCATCCCAACAGCAATAGTGATTACTAGTGGTAGGGTTTATTCCTCCCACTGGATTTACTATGAAAATGTCCCCATTATCATTTACCATGTCATTCACTTGAGTTGCTGGTTCAAATCTCTCTCACTCGAATTAAGTGGGACCTAATTGTTATCGTTATTCTGCTACTATGTTGATTGAAACTGTTCATGCATTTGGAAAATTCGCCCTCTTAGTGATGTAATGTCTCATGTTCGACCACGGTACAATTTAACAATCCAAGCTGTAAACATGTATTTTCTAAGAGTAACTGACGTACTCTTGTCCTCAATACGTGTTTTGTTGCGCAAACTAATGTCGCATGGTGATACAATTTAACTCATTATCACACATCAGCTATAATGGCGTCGTACCTTACCGATATTAATTGAAACATAGTTTCACATTTATGTGAATCATCTTTCATCATCCCATAGGGAACTTCTGATAGAACGAATCCAACATTATGTATGTATAAACTGTGTCTCTTGAAGTGTGTCATTTGATTTGAATGCCTAGCCTGACATATCGTTCAAGGCTTCTAGAAGGGGAGTCGTTTAACTGACTAGATCCTTCTTCGTTTACCGACTTATCTTAGAGATTTTATCCATATCCGAACTGAGCATCTTAGGTATTCACCTTATGTATCCGTTGATACTTTTACAAGGTCGTTGTAGCTTACGTAGCTTACTTCGTACTAATGTAAATGTTATCAGTAAGTCATATTTCCGAGGGAGTGCAAACGAAAATTCAGCACGTCATCATATAAATACTTCAATATTAAACTCATGTAATGAAATGATGTGTTCCGTCTATCGAGGTCCACTTGCCCGTTGCACAATCTACTCTGGGGTTAAACCCTTGGTTAAATCGTTTCATTTCTGAATTTAATTCAATTTAATCGGTTTTAATGGTTTCAAACATGATTATCATTACTGTTTATTTCATTCAATGGAGTGATAATAATAAAATAAGATTTGTACCCGGTTCGTTCTTGGAACTACGTAATCAATGGATTTTAATGGCATGATCTATTCTATATATTTATATGTAGGAGGAAATGTATGGATTTGCTTGATTCTGTCATATTGATGTCAATCTCATTTAGGTTATATACTTATTTCGGATCGATCCCGTTCTTAACCGAGTCGATTAACCTTGATAAGCAGAACACTTTTCGAAACGAAAGGTAACTACTTTATTCAATGAAACCGAAACATTGTAATCCAAATACAAAAAGAAACTGAACAAATAAGAAACATACCAACATAACAATACTGGGGTCTCAGATCTCAAACTTTGATTTGATCTGAAGAAATTTTGTGGACAAGATGTCTTAATCGAAATGTATCGTGAAGGTACTGTAATCATGGTGAGTAAAGCACCGGATTATCGTTTAGACTTCTTTTTGCTTGGGGTTGCCAAGAAATTTCGCATAGCGACGAACCTTTCAACGAATGCCTCGGGCTCCTTCAAAAAATTTCATTCATTCTCATCTGTTTCGAATATGTCTATCGTCGTTTTAATCGATTTGATCAAACACGTAAGGCCTTTTTCATTAACAAACCATGAAACTGTAAACATTTTTATTACCTTTCGAGCCCGTGTCCACACGTCCAACTCATCAGCGAGGTCATGAATAGCTATTATGCCGTCATCATCGCATAGAATAGTGTAGTATTCTACCATTAACGCTCTAGCTTCGGCTGCCTTACCCTTACCGAAGCGAAGGTACATGGCACACTAAAGATGAAATGCGCTGAGTTGTATATAATCTCCTTCAACTTCTATTGTCAGCTGTGAGAGGATCAACTCTCGTGCATTATGATCCTTCCTCAACCTTTTCTTGCTGTTGCTCTCATGTGGTTCCTTATATTCGTCCAGCCTCAGTCTCTCTGTCGTTGGATTGACTTGATCGTCAAGATCCTAAGCGATGAGAAGATGCATAACATTATCTCTCCAAGCATCATAATCCATGTCGTCCAGATTGCGTGACTCGTAGAACTGTACCGGGTCAGCCATGAAAACTAATACATCGATGATCAAGCAAAATCAGGGAGACAATTACATTTTGAGAAAGAATTGCATACATCAAATATCTATTAAGATAGAGTCCGACATATAGTGATTCCTCAGTCATCTAAACCAACCGACCACTAGTAAACCAATGGAAGATGTCTATGAAAGAGTTCGCACTATTGTCGTTTTCTATCAAATAGATCAGTCTGTTAGAAACGGTTTAAATCGCAAATTACTGGAACGGGAATTTTAAATAAGCATACCTGATCTTGGCTTTCCCAAGGCTCTTTTCTTTTTTTTTTTGGAAAAATAATTCCGATTAATTCACTCATGCATACACAATTCTACAACCCATGCAAATTATCACATACATGCTTACGCGTAATTCGTCTAATGTTCCAAGGAACTCATGCTTGCATTTATAATTCTACTTTTAAGTAAATTATCAAACGCAACTACATCCTTAACATTCTAGCATACGTGTTAAACATATAACATCCACATCTATCATACATATTTGGTGACTGGTTTTCGGTTTTAAAATAATTTTAAACATTAGGGGCTGATTTGCAATTCATGCTTATATTCAATCACACAAGCTTCTAGACATGAATCCTAGGCATTTTCAACCATCACAACATGTCTATTATAGTGCGCATACCATATATTGAACCAGGGCTCCGCCCACAACATGTAATATCCAGCTAGCTTGACTCAGTCAAGACAACAGTTCTAATCATGCATAAATATATATTGAATTATAAACAATTGCAATTCAGCCCACTATTCGAACCAGTCCCAAAAACATGTATCTCCGAGATCCATCCCCATAATCGAAACAAGGCATAAAGGTTAGCAACCTTATGAGCACTGTGTAGTCCATTTCGAGGTTCAAAAACATTTGGATTTTAAAACTTGACCTCCCTATTTTAATTGACTTGAATTCGGTTTAGAAAACATTGTTCGGTTCAATCAATTTCTGTCTTTTGGTCCGGTTCGGTCCGATTCAGAAAATCCGGTCCGGAAAAAATCCGGTTCGGTCCGGTTTTAAATATAAAAACTGGTTCGGTCCGAACCGGTCTAAGAAAATAGGGTTCGGATCGGTTCAACACTCAAAACCGGTTCGGTTAGATCCACTTAATTACCCCTTCCGACCCGTTCCGAATAGGTCAAACAAATTGAGAAAATCCGGTTCGGTTTTATTTCGTCCCGGTTTAACATATTGGACCGGCTCAATAATTAAAATTTAAAAGGTTTGGCCGAAATGTTTACTTGTGGCCCAAGTAAGGATTTAAATCCATTAAAAAATATTAAACTTAGCCACCAAGTAACATTAACTATTTAAAATAGTTTCCAATATTAAAATATATACATATATATTTCGGCACTAACAAACATATATATATATATATATATATATATTTATTGTTAAGATTTTATCTTTAAGATTAAATCAATCAACAATATATATATATATATATGTAAATTTCGGCATAATATATAATATATATATTTTTATTTATTGTCAATATTTATAATAGGGAAACAAATAACTGACAATATATTTTCTCAATCTTTTAGGTAACTAAATCTATCAATAATATCTTTAACGCTATTTAAATAGTTAGATATATTGATAGTTATATATTTCTATATATTTTAATGTGAATTTATCCTAATGTTCCTAATTATAGATATATTGTTACCCTAATTAAAAAATTAATATATGGTAAACAATATAATTTAAAATTCTGGCCGAAATTTATCCCTTAGGACTAAGAAATTAAAAAATTTACCTTGTAATTCACCTAGGGTTTCGGCACAAACGATAAAATTAGGAACAAATGGTCAAATTTCAAGATCAAATTTTAATAAGATCTACAATCCAATGTTTGATTTTGATAAATTTTACCTTTTTCTTGAAGATCATGAACATCAAATAAACCAAGTACATCATGAAAATTTTGGACCACTATTAGCATAAAAATTCGATTTTTTTTTATTTCTTAAAAAAAAAATTCGGTCCGAAAAAAAAAATTAAAAATTTCAAGAACACCAATTTATCAAAATCATGAACTCCTAACACAGACTCTGATGCCACTGTTAGATTACAGGGAGTAATCACTACGGATACTATAAACAATGTACATGCTAGTAATATCAATTACGCAGCGGAAGTTTCACACATACCTTTAAGATGATCCGTAGACCCAAGATATTCTCGATACGAAGTTCACGATCATTCGGTCGGGACCCGTAGAGGTTCTTGATAGAGAAGCCCTACGTGGTGCAGCTCCACAGCAAAGCCTCTGATCGATTCTTGGCACAGGGACAGATCTCTGGAGAGTTTGCTCGAAAGCAATTTGGCACACCTTCGGTGAAATAAGGGGTTCGGCCGGACTAGGTGTTATAGGAGGAGTGTTTTTCTCTCTAAAACTCTCTTGTGAGCGAATTATGATTAACCCTAAAATATTCCCTAACACCTCTTATTTATAGGAGGAGTAAAGTGGACAAAAGTCCACTTTACCCTCACTATAAGTTTTGGTCGGCCATTAGTATAGGGAGGCCCAATTTTGGGCCTCTCATGTCAATTGGGATTTGGGTCTAGCCCAATTAGCCTAATGTCACATTTACCCAAGTTCATTAGGTAAACTATACATATTATGGGCTACCAATTACGACGCCCATCACCATATGCTTACATCGATCCTCAACATTCGCAGCAACAAGGATATCCTCTACACTATTTCTCCATTCATCATAATTCATACCATCCAGATTGCGAGGTTCATAGAAGCGAACTGACCCAGCCATGAAACTAACACATTGATAATCATGCATAATCAGGGAGACAATAACATTTGGAGAAAGAATTGCATACATCAGATATCTATTAAGATGGAATACGACGAATAATGATTCCTCAACCATCTAAACTAACCGACCGCCAGTAAACAGAGGGAAGGGGTTTCGTGAAAGAGTTCACATTACCGTCGTCTTCAATACAATATATCAGTCTCTTTAAAAACGGTTTTATTCGCAAATTTACCGGAACAGGAACTTTGAAATAAGCATACCCGATCTTGGCTTTCCCAATGCCCTTTTGTATTTAAAAATGTTCCGATGAACTAATGCATGCATATATAATTCTACTACACAAGTAAATAATCATAGCAAGCCAAATTCATCATTCAAACCACACATCATGCATACGCGTCATGCGTCTAATGTTCCGAGGAACTCATGCCAGCATTTATATAATTCTACTTTCTAAGTAAACTATCCATGCTGCTACATCCTCAACATTCAAGCATACGAGTCATACATGAAACTTCCACATCAAACATGCATGTTTGGCGACTGGTTTTCGATTTTAAAATATTAGGGGCTGACTTGCAATTCATGTTACAATTATTCATGCGTGTTTCTAGACATGAATCCTAGGCAATCACAACCATCACAGCATGTCTGTCCTATTGCGCAAACCATATATTTAACCAAGGCTCTGTAAGCATATGGTGATGGGTGCCGTAATTGGTAGCCCATAATATGTATAGTTTACCTAATGGACTTGGGTAAATGTCACATTAGGGTAATTGGGCTAGACCCAAATCCCAATTGACATGGGAGGCCCAAAATTGGGCCTCCCCAATACATAGGCCGGCCGAAACATTAGTGAGGGGTAAAGTGGACTTTTGTCTACTTTACTCCTCCTATAAATAAGAGGTGTTAGGGAATATTTAGGGTTAATCATAATTCCCTCACAAGAGTGTTTTAGAGAGAAAAACCCTCATCCCACACATTGATCTGAGGCTTTGCTGTGGAGCTGCACCATATAGGGCTTCTCTAACAAGAACCTATACGGGTCCCGACCGGAGGATCGAGAACTCCCTCGTTCAAAGGATCTTGGACTACGGTAACTGTTGAGGTATGTGTAACTCTTCCGCTGCGTAATTTTGATTACATGCACGTACCATGTTTTCTGTTTCCGTAGTGATTACTCCCCGTAATCTAACAGTAGTATCAGAGCTTGTGTTAGGAGTTCATGATTTTGATAAATTGGTGTTATTGAAAATATAAATTTTGGACCGAAATTTTTAAAAAGAAAATTTAAAATTTTCGGATTTTTAAGTATAAGGTGGTCCAAATTTTTCATGATGTTCTTGGTTTATTTGATGTTCATGATCTTCAAGAAAAATGTAATATTTATCAAAATCAAACTTTGGATTGTAGATCTTATTAAAATTTGATCTTAAAATTTGACCACTAGTTCCTAAGTTGGTGTTTGTGCCGAACCCTAAGATGAATTACAAGGTAAAATTTTTAAATTTCTTAGGCACCGAGTTACAAGTTTCGGCCGAACTACCTAGGGATATTGTTTACCATATTTTAATTTTTAATTAAGGTAACAATATATCTATAATTAGGAACATTATGATAGATTCACATTAAAATATATAGAAATATATAACTATCAATATATCTAAATATTTAAATAGGGTTAAAGATATTATTGATAGATTTAGTTACCTAAAAGATTGAGAAAATATACTTTTAGTTATTTGTTTCCCTATTAAAGATATTGACAATAAATAAAATATATATATTATTTATAGTGCCGAAATTTACATATATATATATATATATATATATATATTGTTGATTGATTTAATCTTATAGATAGAATCTTAGCAATAAATATATATATGTTTGTGTGTGCCGAAATATATATATATATATATATATATATATATATATATATTTTAATATTGGAATCCGAACCGGATTTTCTCAATCGGTTCGACCTATTCGGGTCGGGTCGGACCGGGGTAATTAGGTGGATCTAACCGAACAGGTTTCGAGTGTTGAACCGAACCCTATTTTCTTAGACCAGTTCGGACCGAACCAGATTTAAAATTAAAAACCGGACCGAACAGAATCGGATTTTCCTAACCGGACCGAACCGGATCAAAACGGACTGAAATTGACTGAACCGAACAATGTTTTCCAAACCGATTTCAAGTCAATTAAAATAGGGAGGTCAAGTTTTAAAATCCAAATGTTTTTTAACCTCGAAATGGACTACACGGTGCTCATGGGGTTGCTAACCTTTATGCCTTGCTTCGATTATTGGGATGGATCTCGGAGATACATGTTTTTGGGACTGGTTAAATTGGTGGGCTGAATAGCAATTGTTTATTATTCAATATGTATTTATGGATGATTAGAACTGTTGTCTTGACTAAGTCAAGCTAGCTGGATATTACATGTTGTGGGCGGAGCCCTGGTTAAATATATGGTTTGTGCACTAGAATAGACATGCTGTGATGGTTGAAAATGCCTAGGATTCATGTCTAGAAGCTTGCGTGATTGAATATAAGCATGAATTGCAAATCAACCCCTAATGTTTAAATTCTTTTTTAAATCCGGAAACCAGCCGCCAAATATGTATGATTGATGTGGATGTTACATGTCTAACACGTATGCTAGAATGTTAAGGATGTAGTTGCGTTTGATAATTTACTTAGAAGTAGAATTAGGAATGCAAGCATGAGTTCCTCGGAACATTAGACGCATGACGCGTGAGCATGTATGTGGTATGTGTGATGAATGTTACTAGCATATGATAAAATGCATGGATTGTAAAATTGTGTATGCATGAGTGAATTCATCGGAATTATTTTTCCAAAATAAAAGGGCCTTGGGAAAGCCAAGATCGGATATGCTTATTTTAAAATTCCCATTCCGGTAATTTGCGATTTAAACCGTTTTTAACAGACTGATCTATTGGATAAAAGAAGACGATAGTGTGAGCTCTTTCACAACCATCTTTCATTGGTTTACTGGTGGTCGGTTGGTTTAGATGACCGAGGAATCACTATCTGTCGGGCTCCATCTTAATAGATATTTGACGTATGCAATTCTTTCTCAAAATGTTATTGTCTCCCTGATTTTGCTTGATCATCGATGTGTTAGTCATGGCTGCGATCAGCAATGTGATCTCCCAAATGAATAAGGGAGTAAGATTGAACAGCAATAATTATAAGATCTGGAATAAGCGCATAAGAATGGTGATCACTGAAATGAGTGGCTTGGAGTACTTGACCGCCAAGAAAGTAAGGCCAGAGGGAGACCTCACGGCTGAATAGGAGAAAATCCATGATGACTGGGATGCAAAGGATAAAGAAATTCGTTCCGCCTTGTTGTCACTGCTGGAGGATGACATACTCTATGGGTATGATCACTATGAGTCAGCCATGGACCTATGGGATGGTCTCAAGACAGGGTTTGGTGTTTACACCACAGCCCAGAAGCGATTGTTAAACATCGCTTTAGACTCATATAAAATGAATCCAAAGCACACAATGAAGGAGGAGGATCGTCTCAAGGTTGAAAAGCCGAGAGCGGAACTGCATCTAGCATCCTCGAATCCAGCTAAGCAAAAGGATAAGAGCAAGAGGAAGGGAAAGAACCTTCAGGTCAAGGCTGATAAGAAACTAGCACCAAAGTCTCAGAAGAAGTTCAAACGAAAGCAATTCGGAGGCAAGAAAGGCAAAGCAAAACAAACACGTAAAGAGGAAACTCGAACGTGTTTTAGGTGTGGCGTGAAAGGACACCTTGTTGTTGCCTGAACAAATCCTCCTAAGGTACATGCTGAAGAATAATGATAAACTCATAAGTTCTTCAAGGACTCCTCGAGAGTAAATCAATTTACCTTTTTGAATTACAGAGCCGAGAAGGAGAACAAGCAAAAACCTGAGGAACTCGCCCCCGAGTCGTAAAGATTGAAAGACTTTATCTTTATTTGCTTTGCGAAATTGAACCTCTTCATAATTTGTTTTTAGTTTAAACATACTTTATAATAACAATGTTCCTTGAAACATAGGAAACGTTATATTTAGAGCACTCGACAACTGCTCGAATAAAGTATTGATTATCATTTCTCGAGCTATTCGATCCTTTCTAATTATCTGTTTAACGCATTGCTTACATACTGATTATAAATCTTATTTTATTATTATCAATTCATTGAATGAAATAAACTGTAATGATAATCATGTTTGAAACCGTTAACACCGATTAAATTGAATTAAATTCAAAAATGAAACGATTTAACCAAGGGTTTAACCCCAGAGTAGATTGCGCAACGCGCAAGTGGACCTCGATAGACGGAACACATCGTTTCATTATATGAGTTTAATATTGAAGAGTTTATATGATGACGTGCTGAATTTTCGTTTGAACTCCTTCGAAAATATGACTTACTGATAACATTTACATCGGTATGAAGTTAGCTACGTAAGCTACAACGACCCTGTAAAAGTATCAACTGAGACATAAGGTGAATACCTAATATGCTCAGTTCGGAGATGAATGAAATCTCTGAGATAAGTCGCCAGATGAAGAAGGATCAATTCAGTTAAATGATTTTCCTTCCAGAAGCCTTGAACGATATGTCAGGCTAAGCATTCAAATCAAATGACACACTTCAAGAGACACAGTTTATATATATATATACATAATGTTGGAATCGTTCTATAAAACATTCCATATGGAATGATGACAGATGATTCACACAAATGTAAAACTGTGTTCCATTAAGATCGGTATGGTAGGTAACCATCATAGCTGAAAGGTGACAATGAGTTAAATCATATCACCACGCGACATTAATTTGCGCGATAAACACGTATTTATGACAAGGGTACGACAATTACTCCTAGAAAATACCTGTTTCCACCTTGGATTAAATGGTACCGTGGTCGAACATGAGGCATTACATCACTAAGAGGGCGAATTTCCAAATGCATGAACAGTTTCAATAAGCATAGTCATGATCAAAACGTAGCAGAATAACGATGACGATCAGGTCCCACTTAATTCGAGTGGGAGAGATTTGAACCAGCAACTCAAGTGAATGACATGGTAAATGAGAATGGGGACATTTTCATAGTATATCCAGTGAGAGGAATAAACCCTACCACAAGTAATCACTGTTGCTGTTGGGACGAATCAAGTCGAACATGATGGTCAAAATTGTAGAACCTAGAGTGACACAACTACCTATATTACCTATTGTTCCCAGTGGGAGCGATCCAACTATACTTGGTTCCAGATCCTAGTGATTAAGGAATGCATCTCGGAAGTAAAACCCCAAGACCCAGAGGTTGTAATAGGAAAGTTATAGGTCAAAGTTCTAGCATTGCTATTGTTCCCAACAGAGACGATGCTCCGATGAGAAGCATTGTTCCGAGTGGGAGGATTATTCCCAATAGAAATGATGCTATGATAAGAAGCGTTATTCCAAGCGGGAGAAAAGATCAGACTAATAAATGGAACTCATGATGCCTAGACGAGAGTCAAAGGCAAGTATCCCATTGAGCAAGGTGAAAACTCCGCTCAAACTGTTGGCAAGCACTGGAAAGACCTCAAGTGGAGAAATGGAAAGAAATAATAAATGAGAGAGATCGCCTAAATGAAAGCCATTACAGTCTATAGTTGATTTACCTGTTAACCACAGGGGAATAAGGATAAGGTGAGCCCTGAAAGAAGGCTCACCACTGATGGAACAAGTCGGAGAACCCGACTCATTGCGAAAGGTCTTACCCAATGCTTCACGGAGAGGACTTTGATAAGAGAAACTCAATGACTGTGCATAAAACCACGGTTAGGGCCATTCATGGTCCTGGTCGCAAGTCTCGATCACGAGCTGCACCAAAGGAATGTTAAGACCGCATTCCTCCACGGAAACCTGGAGGGAGAGATCCACATGGAGCAACCGGAGAGTTTAATTACTCATGGTAACGAACGAAAAGTTTGTAAACTCCAAAAGGTCCCTCTACGGTCTTATACAGTCGTCACGGCAATGATACCACAAATTCCACGAGGAAATCATGGGAAACAGATTAGTGAGTTTTCACAAGAATCCGTGCGTATATTATAAGACCTCCGAGTCTAAGTATGTCATCATAACCTAGTACGTGGACAACATACTCATTGCCGCAAACGACGTGAGTTTCATGAATAAGTCAAAGTCCTTGTTGGCATCTGTATTTGAGACGAAAGTCATGGGAGACGCCACGTACATCTTAGGCATTAAAATTGCCTGAGATCGGGCTACCCGGGATTTATGTCTATCTCAAGAAGCCTATATCGATGAGCAGTTGAAAGTTGGTTCAGATTACAGGATGCCAAAACCAGTGGATGCGCCGGTGGTATTTGGCTGCGCACTGTTGAATCGTGACAGCCCCAAGAACCCGGCAGAGCATGAACAGATGAAGGTTGCATAGATTTTAAGCGTAGTTGGTATTTCGATATACACAGTGCAATACACCCATCCGAATATCTGTCACGCCGTGGACCTAGTAGCACGTTTCCAATCAGATCCTAACAATCAACATTTAAATAACTGTAAAATGAATTACTATTTATACATAATTCTTTATCTGAAAGGTACTGCTGACTATACTCTGTGCTATGAGGGCGTGAAGTTAGAATTGACCGGTTACAGTGACGCCGACCATGGTGGCGATTTGGATGATCGTAATTTCACCACAGGAGGAGTATTTATCCTTGCTAATGCCGCCAATTCATGGACGAACAAGAAGCAAACTTGTATCGCGCTGTCAACAATGGAATTCGTTGCTCTCTATAAAATGAACAGGAAGCAGTCTGGCTGAAAAGACTTCTAACTGTATTGCTTGGTGGTTACATCGGAAGTAAACCTGTAAAGGTGTTCTACGATAGTCAGGCAGCTATTGCGGCAGTTAAGAATTCGAAGTACCATAGTAGGACCGAACACATTGATGTGAAATATTTCTATGCTAAATCGATGGTAGAAGACAATATAATCACTATGGAATACTTGTCCACTAATAAAATGATCGCGGACCCATTAAGTAAACCACTGCGCAGGGATATATTCGAAAAGCATGTAAAACTGCTTGGATTGCGTAGGGTTTATAAATGGCATGTATCTGTGATAACATTTTGATATTAGAATGTTACATTTTGTAAGCGAAAGAATTGCAACTGAGTTTATGATCAATCGACGTCATAATATTTTGATTACATCAAATTTACGGTCTATAAACTGAGTCGTAGGAGGACGCAATCCTCTGCCAAAACTATGTCGAATGTGGGCCTTACCTAGTCACGCAGGTACGGTCGTCTTGCGGTGGAGGGAGGCATCTACTATGCAAGATTGGCTAAGAATCAGGGGGATAAACCAGATTAGGCAGAATGATTATCTTTTGTCGAAGTAACTCAACATGATCTTCGTCCTACAGATCACCGTGATGAACTCCGTTCGTCATAAATCCACATTCTGGGCCAGGTGAAAATCTGTGATATCAACGCATGCTTCATACTACGCGTTCCATGTACGACCATGGGGTCACTGCTCGGTTGTGCTAGGAAAAGAATCCTCGTGATTCTGGCGGGCGCAAACTTCTCCACCTCGAGCGTGTGATTGATCCCAGGAGCCTTATGAAGAGGCACCCAAAGTATTCTCAGGGACTCAGAACTGATACCTAAGGTCAGGCTCAATACTCGCTTCCCGGCGTACGAGCGTAGTACTAAACCAAAAGGCCCAGTGACCACGTCTTTGGAAACCGGTTGGGTTTGGCTAAGGGTATGAGCGATGGGGATGGTCAAGTTCACCTGTAATTCACCGATTCTTGTATTCACTAGGTGGCCACCAGCCGGATATTAGTTGAAGGTTGTGAATACTTATACGGATGCCTTGGAGAAGTGTTCCTATATAGAAACTAGGCAAATGGAGAATTGTCAGTTGACCTAGCTAGGATACAGCGTGGTACAATTTGTATAAATGTTGTTTATAACAGCTTGATTGGAGAAAAGGGAATCAACGTTGCGCGGGTGCTACAATACTCCTAACAGATGAGTAGCACGATTCCCGTCGTATCCGTCGGTCGCACGGCAAACCTCGTATGAACTATTCAAAAGCACGGGGCAAATCAAAGGGGAGAAATGTTGATGAGGATTTGGACAAAACTACATTAACAGGGACCCTCCCATTCCGGCGAGTGGGAGCTGTAAGCATATGGTGATGGGCGCCGTAATTGGTGGCCCATAATATGTATAGTTTACCTAATGAACTTGGGTAAATGTCACATTAGGGTAATTGGGCTAGACCCAAATCCCATTTGACATGGGAGGCCCAAAATCAGGCCTCCCTAATACATAGGCCGGCCGAAACATTAGTGAGGGGTAAAGTGGAATTTTGTCCACTTTACTCCTCCTACAAATAAGAGGTGTTAAGGAATATTTAGGGTTAATCATAATTCCCTCACAAGAGTGTTTTAGAGAGAAAAACCCTCCTCCCACACATCAAGTTCGGCCGCACCATTCCCTACACCAAAGGTGTGCCAAATTGCTTTCGAGCAACTCTCCGAAGATCTGTCCCCGTGTCAAGAATTGATTTGAGGCTTTGCTGTGGAGCTGCACCACGTAGGGCTTCTCTAACAAGAATCTCTACGGGTCCCGCCCGAAGGATCGAGAACTCACTTGTTCAAAGGATCTTCGACTACAGTAACTGTCGAGGTATGTGTAACTCTTCTGCTGCGTAATTTCGATTGCATGCACGTACCATGTTTTGTGTTTCCGTAGTGATTACTCCCCGTAATCTAACAGGCTCCGCCCCCAACATCAAGCTAGCTTGACATAGTCAAGAAAACAATTCTAATAATTATATGCGATAAAATTAAACAATTGCAGTTCAGCCCTCTAATTAATCCAGTCCTGAAATCATGCATTTCCGAGATCCATCCCTGTAATCGAAACAAGGCATTAAGTTTAAACCTTCGAGCATTGTGTAAACTAATTAAAGTTCAAATACATTTGGATTTTAAAACTTGACCATCCTATATTATTAATTGACTTGAATTCGACTTTGAAAATCCGGCTCAGTCAATTTTGAATTAATCCGGCTCGGTCCGGTTCAGAAAATTCCGGTTCGGTCCGGTTTTGCAAACCCGATTCGGTTCGATCCGGTTTTTGAATAAAATCTGGTTCGGTCTGAACCGGTTCAATAAAATAAGAGTTTGGTTCGGTTCAACAAAAAAACCGATTCGGTTAGGTCCACTTAGTTACCCCGGTTCGACCCAACCCCTATAGGTCGAACCAATTAAGAAAACCCATTTTGGTTTTATCCTATCCGGTTTAGCAAATTGGACCGGCCCAATAAACACATACTGTTGGGCCGAAATAATCTTGTGGGCTAAATAGAGTTTTAAAGTCCATTAAAAACTTAACTTAGCCTCCAAGAATTATTAATTATATAAATTTCCAATATTGCAAATATATATATATATATATATATATATATCGGCATAAATAAACATATATATATATTTATTGCCACGCTTCTATCTGTAAGACAAAATCAATTAACAATATATATATATGTGTGTGTGTGTATAAATTTCGGCACCTATATATATATATATATTATTTATTGTCAATATCTTTAATAGGGAAACATATATAGTGACAACATATTTTCTTAATCTTTTAGGTAACTAAATCTATCAATAATATCTTAATCCCTATCTTTTAGCTAGATATATTGATAGTGATATATTTACATATCTTTAATGTGAACCTATCTATATATTTCAAATTATAGATATATTGTTACCTATAAAAATTAAAATATGGTAAACAATATATTGTATGTATTTCGGCTGAAATTACTTTTCTTGTGGACTAAGAAATAAAAAATTTCATCTTGTAATTTTAGGGTTTGGCCGAAAAATAACATAAATTGGAAACAAGTGGTCAAATTTCAAGATCAAATATTAATAAGATCTACAATCCAATGTTTGAGTTAGATAAAAGTCATCTTTTTCTTGAAGATAATGAACATCAAATTTTACTAAGAATATCATGAAAATTTCGGCACTAACAATTATAAATATCGGAAATTTTAAATCATCAATTTAAAATTTTCGGCCAAAATATATGAATCAAGAACACCAATTTATCAAAATCAAGAACTTTTAACACAGGCTCTGATACCACTGTTGGATTACATGGTTGATTACTACAGAAACAACAAAAGAGGGTACATGCTTGTAATCAGAATTACGCAGTGGAAGATGTGCACATACCTTAAACTTTTTCCGTAGTCCCAAGGATCTTGCTGAGGGAGTTCACGATCCACCGGACGGAACCCGTAGAGGTTCTTGTTAAAGAAACCCTACGTGGTATTAACTCCAAAGCAAAGTCTCCGATCGATTCTTGGCAGGGACGGATCTCCGGAGTGTTTTGCTCTAAGCAAATTGGCACACCCTTGGTGGTGGTGAAGAGTTCGGCCGGACTGTGTATACAAGGGGGAAGGGTTTTCTCTGAAATCACCAATTCAGAAGAATTGTGAATTACCCCAAATAAAAACTCTACACCCCTTATTTATAGGAGGAGGAAAGTGGACAAAAGTCCACTTTGCACCTCACACATTTCGGTCGGCCACTTATGCTAGGGAGGCCCAATTTTGGGCCTCTCATGTCAATTGGGATTTGGGTTAAGCCTAATTTCCCTAATGTGATTTTAGCCCAGTTTCATAGGTTATCTATACATATTAATGGGTTACGGCGCCCAGTCACCATATGCTAACAGTCCCTTCAGAGGAGGAAGCTTCGGTTGCTTCTCATCTTCCCTTTGCTAGTGGTTGATCCTCCGTCCGCTATTTCTGTGTTTTGTTTTTTTAGGGAGGTCCAACTCTATCTCTGCCGCGCATATCTTGACTAAGATCAAATCGAAGAGGTCTAACTTGGTGGTGGAAGCCTCTAACTCTAAGGTTCAGAAAATAGTCTCGTTCCTGTAAGCATATGGTGATGGGCGTCGTAAATGGAAGCCCATTATATGTATATGTTACCTAAGAATTGGGTAAATGTCACATTAGGACATCGGGCCAGACCCAAATCCCATTTGACATGAGAGGCCCAAAATTGGGCCTCCCTTATACTATAGTGGCCGGCCGAATTATGTAGAGGGCAAAGTGGACTTTAGTCCACTTTGCTCCTCCTATATATATGGGGCATTAGGGGTTTTATTTGGGTTAATCATAATTCCTCCCTTGTGTTGATTTAAGAGAAAACCCTCTCCCCCATAACACACATAGTTCGGCAGAACCAGTCCCAACACCAAGGGTGTGCCAATTTGCTTTCGAGCAAACACTCCGGAAATCCGTCCCTGCCAAGAATCGATCAGAGGCTTTGCTGTGGAGAATATACCGCGTAGGGCTTCCTTAACAAGAACTTCTACGGGTGCCGACCGGAGGACCGTGAACTCCCTGTTGCACGATCTTAGGACTACGGATCTACTTTGAGGTATGTGCGAATCTTCCGCTGCAAATATTGATTACTAGCATGTACTATGTTTATAGTATCTGTAATTATTACTCCCCGTAATCTAACAGTAGTATCAAAGCATGTGTTAGGAGTTGATGATTTTAATAAATTCATGTTCTTGAAAATTATTATTTTTGGGCCGGAAATTTTAAAGAAAGAAAAATAAAATTTTCGAATATTTAAGTTGTTAATGGTCCGAAATTTTCATTATGTTCTTAGGAAAATTTGATGTTCATGATCTTCAAGAAAAACATAATTTTTTTTTTTATCAAAATCGAACATTGGATTATAGATCTTATTAAAATTAAATCTTGAAATTTGACCACTTGTTTCCAATAATGTGTTTTTTGGCCGAAACCCTAAGCAAATCACAAGGTAAATTTTTTAATTTCTTAGGCACCAAGGTTAAAAAAATCGGCCGAAATTTTTAGAGATATTGTTTACCATATTTTAGTTTTTATTCTAGGTAAAAATATATATATATAATTGGAAACATAAGGATAGATTCACATTAATATATTGAAATATATATTTATCTATAACTATCAATATATCTTGATAATTAATAGGGTTAAAGATATTATTGATAGATTTAGTTGCCTAAAAAATTGAGAAAATATATTGTTAATATTTGTTACCCTATTAAAAATATTGATAGTAAATAAAATATATATCTATATATATAAACCGAATTTCACATATATATATATATATATATATATATTTTGTTGATTGATTTTGTCTTAAAGATAGAATCTTGGCAATATATATATATATATATATGTTTAATATTTGCTTAATATATATATGTATATATTTAATATTGAAAATTATTTTATATAATTAATGTTACTTGGTGGCTAAGTTAAGTTTTAAGTGGACATCAAAACCCTACTTAGCCCACAAGTAAACTTTTCGGCCCAAACCCTATGAATTTAATGGGGTCGGTCCAATATATTAAACCGGGACGCTTAAACCGAACCGGGTTTTCTTAATCGGTTCGACCTTGCCGGGTCGGGTCGGACTGGGGTAACTAAGTGGATCTAACCAAACCGGTTTTGAGTTTTGAACCGAACCCTATTTTATTGGACCGGTTCGGACCGAACCAGATTTTGAAAATAAAACCGAACCGAACCGGATTTTACAGAACCAAACTGGACCGAAATTTACTGAACCGAACCGAATTTTCAAAACAAAATTCAAGTCAATTATATATAAAATAGGGAGGTCAAGTTTTAAAATCCAAGTGTTTTGAACCTTAAATGGCCTACACAGTGCTCACGGGTTTATTATTATTCACATAACAATTAAACCTTAATGCATTGTTTCGATTATGGGGATGGATCTCAGAGATACATATTTTTGGGACTGGATTAATTAGTAGGCTGAATTGCAATTTTATATTATTCAATATATATTTATGCATGATTAGAACTGTCGTCTTGACTAAGTCAAGCAAGTTGGACATTGCATCTTGGGGGCAGAGCCTTGGTTAAATATATGGTATGCGCACTAGGATAGACATGTTGTGATTGTTGAAATTGCCTAGGATTCATGTCTAGAATGATGCGTAATTGAATATAAGCATGAATTGCAAATCAGACCCTAATGTTTAAATATTTTAAAATCGAAAACCAGTCGCCAAATATGTATGATTGATGTGGAAGTATCATGTTTGACACGTATGCTAGAATGTTGAGGATGTAGCCGCATTTAATAATTTACTTAGAAGTAGAATTATGTATGCAAGCATGAGTTCCTCGGAACATTAGACGCATGATGTGTAAGAATGAGTGTGGTTTGTGTGATGAATGTTACTTGTGTATGATGATTTACATGGATGGTAGAATTATATATCCAGGAGTAAATTTATCGGAATATTTTTCAAAAATAAAAAGGTTATTTGGAAAGCCAAGATCGGGTATGCTTGTTTTAAATTCCAGTTCCGGTAATTTGGGATTAAAACCGTTTTAAAAGACTTATATATTGGATTGAAGACGATGGTAATGTGAACTCTTTCACAGCCATCTTCCATTGGTTTACTGGTGGTCGGTTGGTTTAGATGACTGAGGAATCATTATTTGTCGTATTCTATCTTAATAGATATCTGATGTATGCAATTCTTTCTCAAAATGTTATTGTCTCTATTCAGTGGAGAGGATTTGGAATATGCAATGTATTCTTATTAGACAAAATCAGGTTACAATGTACATATGAGATGGTATTTATACTAGGAGCAGATAACACTAACTAACACTAATCAACTAACTAACTTAGTGTGTACATATGTTAGTGAGTAAGTATACTCCTATATGCCCCCACCTTCTTCATCTTCTTCTCTCTTTTCATGGAACACATCTTTTATTCCATATAGCCTAAGTAAGGCAATGTGCTGCTTCTTAATAAGAGCCTTGGTGAGCAAGTCAGCCAGTTGTTCTTTGGATGCAACAAAATGAGGAAGAATCACCCCTGAATCAATATGCTGCCTAGTAAAGTGACTGTCCAGCTCTATGTGCTTTGGTCCTTTCATGAAACATGGGGTTCTTTGCAATCTTGATTGCTGTCTGACTATCTGTGTAGATTGGTATAGGTGAAGAAATATGAATCCCCAATTCTTTGAGAAGGCTTTTGAGCCACAAAGCTTCCTGAATAGCCACCCTTAAGCATCTGTACTCTGCCTCATCACTCGAAAGAGAGACTGTATCTTGTTTCTTCACCTTCCATCCCACCATTGCATTGCCAAGTCTCACACAATAAGAGCTCACAGATCTCCTACTAAAGGGACATGCTGCCCAATCTGAGTCACAAAACATGCTCAAGGTGAGAGGATTCTGAGATGGGTAGATCAAACCTTGGCCAGGGCTACCTTTGATATATCTGATCACCCTCAAGGCAGCACCTAGATGAGACTTCTTTGGCTTGTCAACAAATTGACTAAGTCTCTGGACAGAGAAGCTAATGTCAGGGCGTGTCATAGTCAAATAGAGAAGCCTACCAATAATCCTTCTATAAGAAGTTGCATCATCTAAAGGAATGTCATCAGAATTGGTGTTGATTGCTTCATCATAACCATGTGAAGTGAGTTTGAGATTGAACTCCATAGGAGTCTCAGTAGGCCTAGCTGCTCCCAATCCAGCCTCTTCAATCAATTCTAAGGCATACTTCCTCTGATTGATGACCAAACCCTCCTTAGACCTTGCTATCTCCAACCCCAAAAAATATCTCAAGTTTCCCAAATCCTTGAGCTTGAAATGAGATTGAAGAACAGTCTTCAACTGATTGATCATCCTAGCGTTGGAGCCAGTGATGAGCAAATCATCCACATATATGAGTAAGAAAACTCTATCCTTACCATCAAACTTAGTGAAAAGAGAGTGATCAGAGGAACTTTAGATGTATCCATGCTGAATCAAAGTATGAGTGAGCTTGATATTCCACTGCCTTGAAGCTTGCTTAAGACCATAAAGGGACTTCAACAATTTGCATACCCTTCGAGGAGCTCCAAGCACAAGCTTAGATGAATCAAAACCCTGAGGAATATCCATGTAGACCTCCTCATGTAAATATCCTTGAAGAAAAGCATTATTCACATCCATGTGAAATAATCCCCAAGAATAAGAAGCTGCCATAGCCAACACAATCCTTACTGTGGTCATCTTGACAACTGGAGAGAAGGTCTCATTAAAATCAGTCCCCTCTACTTGAGTGAACCCCTTGGCAACCAATCTAGCCTTGTATCTCTCTATAGATCCATCGGAGTGTATTTCACTCTAAACACCCATTTACAACCAATGGTGCTTTTATTAAAAGGCAGATCCACCACCTCCCAAGTCTTGTTGTCTTGAAGAGCCTTTATTTCATCCTTCATGGCCACCACCCAATTTGAATCCTTGATGGCCTGCTTATAGGTTGAAGGCTCTTTGATCTTGTCAATAGAAGCTAGGAAGCAGCTGAAATCAGAGCTCAAACTATTATATGAAACAAACCTTTCAATACCAAAAGCAGCATTAGAAGAAGCCCCTTGATTCCTTTGTGCAATCCTAGCACTCCTTCTAAGAATAGGCACCAGAGGAGTGACAATTGGAGATGGATTTGATGCAGTGGGTTGTGGATCATCCACAACCTGAGGAGGAGGTGAAGGAACATCAATAGGAGGATCAGCTAGAGAAGGAGGATCCTCTATAATGGGAGTATCATCCAATGCCTTTGGATATAAGCAAGAAGGTAATAGAGAACCCAAAGCTGACTTGGACATTCCAAAAGGAAAGATGTGTTCATGAAAAACCACATCTCTTGATACCTGAAAGGAAGATGTGTGAACACTCATCACAATGTAACCCTTTTGAGAAATGGAATACCCCATGAGAATGCAAGGTTCAGCTCGAGGACTGAACTTATCTGAATTGTTTAGCTTGGTGGCAAAGCATAAACAACCTATGATCCTCAAATGTGCAATAGAAGGCTTCCTTCCATATAAGACCTCCATAGGGGATTTGTAGTCCAGTGTAGAAGATGGCAACCGATTGATGAGGTAGCAAGCTGTGAGAACACAATAGCCCCAGTACTTAATAGGTATGGAAGCTTGAAATCTGATTGCTCTAGCCACATTCAATATGTTTCTATGCTTGCGCTCCACTCTACCATTTTGCTGAGGAGTGTGGACACAACTAGTTTGATGTTGGATCCCCAACTTAAGATAATACTCCTTGCAAATTGAATTGACAAATTCTGTGCCATTATCACTCCTTAAGGTTTTGACAACTACTCCAAACTGATTATGAACCATTGATAAGAACCCTTTGATATGAATGAATGTATCACTCTTATTCCTCATCAGAAACACCCAGGTTGCCCTTGAGAAGTCATCAACAATGGTGAGGAAATATTGATAAATCTTGATTGTAGACACCTTGTAAGGACCCCAAAGATCCATATGAACCAAATCAAAGGGCTTAGAAGCACGAGAATCACTAAGAGGAAATGAAAGTCTTGTTTGCTTGGCCAAAGGGAAAATTCTACACTGTTTAATACAATCAGTGGATTTATCCGAACACAGTACATCATTCAAATGTCCCATGTGAATAGCTGAAACATGACCAAAACGCTTGTGCCAAATCCATGCATCCATTTTATTAGTTTCAATAGAAGAAGCTGCCACCACCACCCGTGCATAAGAAGGCACCTGATCCTTGAGTATGTAGAGCCTCTTTGACCATTCACCAATCTCCATTTGCTTCCCAAATTGGCCCTGAAGCAACACATGATCAATGGTGAATACTACTTTGCAATTCAATTGGTGAAGAAGTCTAGACACTGAAATCAAGTTGAACTTGAAATCAGGTACCAAAAGGATACCATCCAAGGTAATACCACTTGAGAAGGAGCAGCTACCAATATGTGTCACCTTACATTTGTGACCATTAGGCAAGTGGACAAACTGAATGTTTGAATCGGTTTCCCTTAGATTATGCAACCAACTTACCTCATAAGTTATATGATTGGTAGCCCCTGAATCAATGATCCAAGTCATAGTAGAAGGTGATATCATACCTGCCATATGAGCTTGAACCTGATCACAACTCTCATAGCCAAGAAGCTCAAAATCATCTTGGGCTGCAACATGTTGCACCCTCTTATCCACAGCTGAGTGAACAATCCTCTTTTCACAAGTGCCATGGAAAATTCTTTTATCCCCAGCTGCAACATGCTCAACCAAATTGAGATCATCAACACTTGCATTAGCTGAGTTCCATTGGCGTTTCAAAGCTACTGAAGGACCACCAAATTTCTTCCAACAAGTATCCTCTCTATGGCCATACTTACCACAATAGGTACAATGCCAATTGGACTTATCTATCTTGCCAGGTCTACCACCATGACCTGAGCCACCAGAGTTATTAGAGGGCCTATATGGACCTCCATTGCCTGAGCCATTCCTTGAACCACCATTAGAATTCTTAGAATAACCAGAAGGATTCCTCATTGAATACAAGGCAGTTGATTCACCAACATCACCAATTGAACCTGAAATGGAACGCTGACTCTCCTATTGCACCAACACAGAAAAAGCAACACTAAGCGAAGGAAAGGGCTGCCTCATCAACAAGCTGCTCCTACATGAGCATAAGACTCATTCAACCCCAAAAGAAAAGCAATGAGCTTCTGCTTCTCCTTGTGATCATTGACAAGTTTGAGATCAGCATGGCATTCAATCATCAAGTCATCAATTGAGCTCAAAGCATCCCAGAGTTGTTTCATCTTTGCAAAATACTCAGTGATAGAGAGAGCACCCTGGGAAGTCTGGTAAATCTCTCTTGTGAGCTGAAAAACCTGCGTGCCATCCACTTTATCAAACATCTCTTTGAGATCATTCCATATGGATAATGCTGTGGAGTTGTAAACCAATCCATTAACCAGCTCCTTAGCAACTGTGTTTCTGAGCCAAGCCTTAACAATAGCATTAACTCTATCCCATTTCAAACATTGTGCCACAGGAATGCTTGAATGTGTGAAGCTGCCATCAATAAATCCAAGCTTGTTTTTCACTAAAAGAGCTTCCCTCATGGCAGTGCTCCAGGTATGATAGTTAGTAGAACCTTGGAGTTGAAATGGAATCAAGAGAAGTCCAGTTGTGTCCGAAGGGTGGAGATAAAGAGGATCATCAATCAAATTCTCTGCCATAGTTGAATAAAGAAGAAATCTGTCTTGATCAATAAGAAAGCCTCACAGCCACAGAAAATCTCTAGAATCAGACAAAAGAGCAAGCTGGCAACAGCTAGCAATAGTACAACAATCCAGAAATGTACTATCCAGGTGCAAAGAAACTTGCGCAGCAATTCCAATCCAAATTCCTCCCAAAATCAATCAGAAAATGATCCAATTCCACTGAGCAAAGTATCTCGGAAGAGAATCAATGACAAAGACTTGCAATCGCAGCAGATGCATTCAAACAATCAATCAAATCAATCGCAACTAACCAAAGCTACTTAATCTGATCCAATGAATCTGAAATGCAACAAATTCTTGATCCTTGAAGAGTTACAAAGAGTCGGAATCAAGACTGGATTAGAATGCAATCCTCAATTGAAGAAACGAAGCAAAGAATCCAGAAGAAATCAGTGATCTAGAAGCTTGCTTGATCTCCAAGAAATCGAGAAGATGAAGGTTGTTTGGGCTCCAAGAAATCGCCGTGCTCTGATACCATATTCAGTGGAGAGGATTTGGAATATGCAATGTATTCTTATTAGACCAAATCAGGTTACAATGTACATATGAGATGATATTTATACTAGGAGCAGATAACAGTAACTATCACTAACTAACACTAATCAACTAACTAACTTAGTGTGTACATAAGTTAGTGAGTAAGTATACTCCTATAGTCTCCCTGATTTTTGCATGATTATCAATGTGTTAGTTTTCATGGCTGAACCGGTACAATTATATGAACATCGCAATCTGGACGGCATGGATTATGATGCATGGAGAGATAATGTTATGGAGCTCCTGATCGCTGCGGATCTTGACGATCAAGTCAATCCGAAAGTGAAAAGGATGAATTTGGACGAATATGGAAAACCGCATGAGAGCAACAACAATAAAAGGTTGAGGAAGGATCATAGTGCACGAGAATTAATTCACTCGCAGCTGTCTACTAAAGTAGAAGGATAGTTTATACTGTTAGATTAATTTCGGCCGGCCATGCTAGTATAGGGAGTCCCAATTTTGGGCTTCTCATGTCAATTAAGATTTGGGTCTGGCCCAATACCGTAATGTGACATGTACCCAATTAACTTAGGTAACATATACATATAAACATTTCTCTCCTTCGATCTTGTCCTTTTCTTCTGAATAGTTCATACGAGGTTTGTCGTGCGACCGGCGGACACGACGGGCATCGTGCTACTCATCTGTTAGGAGTGTTGTAGCGCTCGCGGAACGTTGATTCCCTTTTCTCCAATCAACATGTTATAAACAACATTTATATAGTGTCGCGATGTATCCTAGATCAACTGATAATTCCTTTGCCTAGTTTCCTCATAGGAACACTTCTCCAAGGCATCCGTACAAGTATTCACAACCTTCAACTAATATCCGGTTGGTGGCTACCTAGTGAATACAAGATTCGGTGAATTACAAGTGAACTTGACCATCCCCATCGCACATATACTTAGTCAAACCCAACCGGTTTCCAAAGACGTGGTCACTAGGCCTTTTTGTTCAACACTATGCTCGTACGCTGGGAAGCGAACATTGAGCCTGACCTTAGATATGAGTTCCGATTCCGTGAGGATACTTTGGGTGCCTCTTCATAAGGCTCCCGGGATCAATCACACACTCGAGGTGAAGAATTTTTCACCAGCCAAAATCACGAGGATTCTTTCCTAACACAACCGAGCTGTGACCCCGTGGTCGAACGTGGCACCCGTAGTATGAAGCACGCGTCGATAGCATACATGAACGTTTAAGTTTAAAGGAATGGGATATGTCATATCATGCTATCGCAAATTTTCATCTGGCCCATAATGTGGATTAATGACGAACAAAGTTCATCACGGCGATCTGCAAAGCGAAGATCATGTCGAGTTACTTCGACACTAGATAACCGTTCTGCGTAATCAGGTTTATCCCCCTGATTCTTAGCCAGCCTTGTTTAGTAGAGGCCTCCCTCCACCGCAAGACGACCGTACCTGTGTGACGAGGTAAGACCCACATTCGACATAGTTTTGGCAGAGGATTGCGTCCTCCTACGACTTAGTTTATAGATCGAAAATTTGATGTAATCAAAACATTATGAAGTCGATTGATCATAAAGTCAGTTCCAATTCTTTCGCTTGCAAACTGTAACTTTATAATATAAAAATGTTATCCCAGATACACGCCGCTTCTAAACCCTATGCAATCCAAGCAGTTTTACATGCTTTTCGAATATCTCTCTGCGTAGTGGTTTAGTTAATGGGTCCGCAATAATGTTATAAGTGGACAAGTATTCCATAGTGATTATATTGTCTTCTACCATAGATTTAGCATAAAAATATTTCACATCAATGTGTTTGGTCCAACTATGGTACTTCGGATTCTTTACTGCCGCAATGGCTGCCTGACTGTCAGAGAAGACCTTCACAGGTTTACTCCCGACGTCACCATCAAGCAGCGCAGTAAGAAGCCTTTTCAGCCAGACCGCTTCCTGTGCGTTCTTTGAGAGGTCTAGGAATTCTGATTCCATCGTGGACAACGCGACACAGGTTTGCTTCTTGCTCGTCCATGGTCGGCGTCACTGTAACCGGTCAATTCTAACTTCCCCCCATCATAGCACAGTGTGTAGTCGGCAGTACCTTTCAGATAATGAATAATTCGTTTTACAGCCTTTAAATGTTGATAGCCAGGATCTGATTGGAAACGTGCTACTAGGCCCACAGCGTAACATATATCCGGACGGGTGCATTCCATGGCGTACATCAAACTACCGACCATGCTTAAATACTCTGCACCCTTCATCTGTTCACGCTCTTCCAGGTTCTTGGGACCGTCTCGTTTGGACAGTGCACACCCAAACACCACCGACGTATCCACGGGTTTGCCATCCTGTAATCTGAACCTTTTCAACAATTTGTTGATATAGGCCTCTTGAGACAGACACAATTTCCGGGTAACCCAATCACTAGCAATTTTAATACCCAAGATGTACGTGGCTTCTCCCATGTCTTTCATCTCAAATACAGATGCCAACCATGACTTTGACTTGTTCATAAAACTCACGTTGTTAGCGGCAATGAGTATGTCGTCCACTTATAAGGTTAAGATGATATACTTAGACCCGGAGGTCTTATAATACACGCACAGATCCTCGTGAAGATTCACGAATCCGTTTCCTACGATTTCCTCGTGGTATCTGCGGTACCATTGACGAGACGACTGTTTAAGACCGTAGATAGACCTCTGGAGTTTACAAACTTTACGTTCGTTACCAGGAGTAATGAAACTCTTCGGTTGCTCCATGCAGATCTCTTCCTCCAGGTTTCCATGGAGAGATGCGGTCTTAACACCCATTCGGTGCAGTTCGAAATCGAGACCTGCGACCAGGACCATAAATGAGCCTTAATGTGGTTTTACGCACAGTTGGTGAGTTTGTTTAGTCAAAGTGCACTCCGTGAATTTGGATACATCTTTTCGCAACAAGTCGGGATTTGTATCACACGACCTTTTCCATCAGTGGTGAGCCTTCTTTCAGGACTCACCGTATCCTTGTGCCCTTGTGGTTAGCAGGTAAATCAAATATAGACTATAATGGCTTTCATTTAGGCGATCTCTCTCTTTTATTATTTTCCTCCATTTCTCCACTTGAGGTCTTTACAATGCTTGCCAACAGTTGTTAGAGCGAGGTTTTCACCTTGCTCGATGGGTTTGAAGCCTTTGACTCTCGTCTAGGCTTGATTAATCCCATCTAGAGTCTGATCATTTCTCCCACTTGAAATAATGCTTCTTATCGTAGCATCACATCTATTGGGAACAATACTTCTACTCGGAACAATGCTTCTTATCGGAGCATCATTTCCTTTGGAAACAAGAGCAGTGCTTGAACCTTGACCATCAACTTTCCTTTGACAACCTCTCGGTCTCGGGGTTTCACTTCCGAGATGAATTCCTTGATCACTAGGATCTGGAACCAAGTTTGGTCAGATCACTCCTATTGGAAACAATGGGTAGTTTAGGTAGTTGCGTCATTCCTTGTTCAGCAATATGACCATCAGGTTCAACTTGATTCGTCTCAACAATAACTGTGATTTTGTGTGGTAGGGTTTATTCCTCCCACTGGATTTATTATGAAAATGTTCTCATTCTCATTTACCATTTCATTCACTTGAGTTGCTGGTTCAAATCTCTCCCACTCGAATTAAGTGGGACCTGATTTTCAGTGATATCCTGCTCCGGTTTTGATCAAGACTACATTATTTGAAACTGTCCATGCATTGGAAAATTCCTCCTCAAGTATGTAATGTCTCATGTTCGACCACTGCACCATTTTCCCAAGCTATAAACATGTATCTTCTAAGAGTAGTTGACATACTCTTGTCCTAAATACGTGTTTAATGCGCAAATTAATGTCGCATGGTGATATGATTTAACTCACTATCATTCTTTAGCTATTATGGCGAAGTGTCTTACCAATTCATTGGAACGCAGTTTGACATATATGTGAATCATCTTTCATCATCCCATAGAGAACGTCTGATAGAGTGACTCTAACATTATGTTTATAAACTGTGCTTCCTGAAGTGTGTCATTTGATTGATTTGAATGCCTAGCCTGACTTATCGTTCAAGGCGTTTGGAAGGAAAACCGTTTAACCGACTTAATCCTTATACGTTGCAAAACTTATCTCAGGGATTTTATCCCATATCCGAACTGAGCATCTTGGGTTTTCACTATATGCGTCAGCTGATACTTTTACAAGGTCGTGGTAGCTTCGAAGCTTACTTCGTACCGATGTAAATGGTATCAATAAGTTGTTTCCAAGGGAATGCAAACGAATATTTAGCACTTCATCATTCAGACACTTCATCGTTAAATTCGTATTTTGAAACGACGTGTTTCGTCTTTCGAGGTCCACTTGCGCGTAGCGCTATTTACCGAAGTTTTAACCCTAGGTTAAATCGTTTCATTTATGAATTTAATTCAATTTAATCCAATCGGTTTCGCACATGATCATCATTACAGATTATTTCAATCAATATATTACTTAATAATAAAGAAAATATTTATAAGCAATATATATAAGCAATGCATCAAACAGCAATCAAAAGGATCGAATAGCCTGAGAAATGGGTAATAAATACTTTGTCCGAGCATTTGTCACATGCTCAAAATGAAGTGTTTCCTATATTTCAAGGAACATTATTATCATTAAATATCTTAAACTGAAAATTAAGAAGAGGTTCATTCAGCAAATAAAGATAAAGTCTTTCATTCAATCTTTATGTTTCCGGGGCAAGCTCCTCTGGTTTGTGCTTGTTCTCCCTCTCATTTCTGTAATCCAAAAGGGTTAATTTGAATTACATTCGAGTGAGAAAATTCCTAGAAGAAATTATGAGGTTATCATTATTCTTCATCACGTACCTTGGGAGGATTGATACAGGCAATCGCAAGGTGTCCTTTCACGCCACACCTAAAACACGTTCGAGTTTCCTCTCTACGTGTCCGTTTTGCTTGCCTTTTCTTGCCACTGAATTGCTTTCGCTTGAACTTCTTATGAGGTTTTGGAGCTAAAGGCTTATCAGCCTTAAACTGAAGGCCCTTGCCTTTTCTCTTGCGCTTACCCTTTTGCCCAGCTGGATGCGAGGATGCAAGATGCATTTCCGCTCTCAGCTTTTTAGCCTTAAGAAGATCCTCTTCCAGCTCGAGATGGACTCGCACTTTCTCGAGGTCATCGAATTGAGTGGCATGGGTAAGGTGCATTTTCATGCTATTCCAAGAGTCAGGCAAGGATCGGATAACGCATTAGACCTTTTGTTCGTCAGTCGGGATTGCTCCTGCCTCCTTGAGTTCAGCAAGCATGTTAGACATGTGTCTAATATGCTCCTTCATTGTGTGCTTAGGATTCATCTTGTATGAGTCTAAAGCGATGTTTAATGACCGCTTCTGGACTGTGGTGTAAACACCAAACCCTGCCTTAAGACCGTCCCAAAGGTCCATGGCAGACTCATAGTGATCATATACATAGAGTATGTCATCCTCAAGCAGTGACAACAAGGCGGAACGAATTTCCTGGTCCTTTGCATCCCATTCATCATGGAATTTCTTCAGTTCGGCCGTGAGGTCTCCCTCAGGCCTGACTTGTTTCGAAGTCATATGCTCCAAACCTCTCATTTCAGTAATTACCATCCTCGCGCGCTTATTCCAGATCTTATAATTGTTGTTGTCCAATCTCACTCCCTTATTCGTTTGGGAGATAACATTGCTGATCGCAGCCATTTATACTAACACATTGATAATCATGCATAATCAGGGAGACAATATCGTTTTGAGAAAAAATTGCATACATCAAATATCTATTAAGATGGAATCCGACAAATAATGATTCATCAGTCATCTAAACAAACCGACCACAAGTAAACCAATGGAAGATGGCTGTGAAAGAGTTCACACTATCGTCGTCTTCCATCCAATAGATCAGTCTTTTAAAACGGTTTTAATCGCAAATTACCGGAACGGGAATTTTAAAACAAGCATACCCGATCTTGGATTTCCCTAGGCCCTTTTTATTTTGGAAAAATATTCCGATGAATTCACTCATGCATATATAATTCTACTATCCACGTAAATTATCATACGCCAGTAACATTCATCACATAAACCACATTCATGCTTACTCGTCATGCGTCTAATGTTCCGAGGAACTCATGCTTGCATATATAATTCTACTTCCAAGTAAATTATCAAATGCGGCTACATCCTCAACATTCTAGCATATGTGTCAAACATGTAACATTCACATCCATCATACACATTTGGCGGCTAGTTTTCGGTTTTAAAATAATTTTAAACATTGGGGGCTGATTTTCAATTCATGCTTATATTCAATCATGCAATATTCTAGACATGAATCCTAGGCATTTTCAACCATCACAACATGTCTATCCTAGTGCGCATTCCATATATTTAACCAGGGCTCTGCTCACAATATCCTATATCCAGCTAGCTTGACTCAGTCAAGACAACATTTCTAATCATGCATAAATATATATTGAATAATAAACAATTGCAATTCAGCCCACTAATTAATCCAGTCCCAAAAACATGTATCTCCGAGATCCATCCCCATAATCGAAACAAGGCATAAAGGTTATCAACCCTTGAGCACTATGTAGGCCTATTAAGGTTCAAAACATTTGGGTTTTAAATCTTGACCTCCCTATTTTAATTGACTTGAATTCGGTTTTGAAAATACGGTTCGGTTCAGTCAATTTCAGTCCGGTTTGGTCCGGTTCGGTTCGATCCAGGAAATCCGATTCGGGTCCGGTCCGGTAAAATCTGGTTTGGTTCGGTCCGGTTTAAATTTAAAATCTGTTTCGGTGTCCAATAAAAATAGGGTTCGGTTCAACTCACAAAACTGGTTCGGTTAGATGCACTTAATTACCCCGGTCCGACCCGACCCAATTAGGCCCAACCGATTGAGAAAACCCGGTTCGGTTTTTTCGTCTCGGTTTGACATATTGGACCGGCCCAATAATTAAAATATAAAAGGTTGGGCCGAAATGTTTACTTGTGGCCCAAGTAGGGTTTTAAAGTCCAAAAGTACTTAACTTAACCACCAAGTAACATTAACTATATAAAATATTTTCCAATATATATATATATATATATATATATATATATATTTCGGCCAATAGTAAAACATATATATATTTATTGCCAGGATTCTATCTTTAAGACTAAATCAATATATATATATATATATATATATATATATATATATATATGTAAAAATCGGCTAGTATATATAAATATATATCTTATTTATTGTCAATATCTTAAATAGGGAAACATATATTAACAATATATTTTCTCAATCTTTTAGGTTACTAAAATCTATCAATAATATCTTTAACCTATTTAAATATTTAGATATATTGATAGTAATATATATTTCTATATATTAATATGAATCTATCCTAATGTTCCCAATTATAGATATATTGTTACCTAGAATAAAAATTAAAATATGGTAAACAATATACCTATATGCTTCGGCCGAAATATTGAAACTTGGTGCCTAAGAAATTAAAAAATTTACGTTGTAAAACACTTAGAGCACGTTTGTTTGCCGGTATTGCGATATCCTAATACCGGTATTAGCTAATACATGCATAACTAATACATGATTAGCTAATACAATGTTTGGTTGTGTCATGTGTTGGATATCTGTCCAATTCGGGTTCATATTTACGTTTCGGACCTCGCAAACACGCTAGAACCACAAAACGGGTTTTACCACAGTCACCCCGCGTCAAAACGGTCCGGATGCACGTCGCACCCGGACCGGGGACCTCCGGATTGCCATAAGGCAATCCGAGGGTCCGGATTACCGACTAATACTGCGCATTTACTCTTGTTTTTACTATGTGTGAGAAGTTAGTGCGCGTATAGCCAACCTCGATGTCGGTAAACGTTTTCCTGTAAACCGACATCGAACCGGGCACAGTTCTCAGGTTTCCTATAAGTAGGGGCCTAGATCTCCCATTTTAGAAATTAACTCGAAACTCGGAGAGGGCACAACCAGCACCACCCCCCCTCTCCATGCCGGTTATCGCCCGCTCTGTAGGACCCGGTGTATAGAAGATTGAGACAGAGATCAGGGTTAGTTTGGGGATCGAGGTAGAAGCCGAAGTCAGTTCGTGGATCGAGGATCGAGGTCCCTGAAAAGCAGTTCGAGATATCCCAAGTGGAAACGATCTCAACACTTGGCGCCGTCAGCGTGATTCGAACAGGAAGCCGTTCCATACCGCAAGCTATGACAGGCAGACGTACGAAGAAGGCGGGTGCAAGCAAGCCGAAGCCAACGAGAAGCCAACCAGGACCTTCTCACATTCCAGATGCAGAGTCTACCGCCTCCTCCATGCCAACAAACAGTGTGCCCTCAGCACAGCATGGCCTCGAAGACCAACATACGACTTACATTGCATCTCTTTAAGAAAAGATGGCAAGTGTGTACGTGATCCATGGAAGCCTCGGAGCCGGAGGAGAGACGTCGTACGAACGAGAAGTATATGCTGCCCAGACAAAGCGCATATGCCAGAATACTGACATAGAGGACGTTATAATGGAAGATGCCGTCATGAAGGAGGATCCCGTAGAAGACGTCATTGGTTTTTCATCAAAAGACAAAAAGCACATTGTGTGCCCACACACTGATGCTTTAGTCATAACCATGACAATTGACGGCATGGACGTCAAGAGCATGATGGTGGACGGTGGAAGTTCGCCCAACGTCATTACAAAGGCCATCATCCTAGCCCTTGGAAGAAAGAAGCACGTCAAAAGAATGAACTCACCCTTAGTGGGATTCATGGGAGATGAAAGATATCCGTTAGGAGTCATAATCCTGCCAGTCATCATGGGGAAAGGAGAACAACAAATCCAAATAGACGTTCCGTTCGTGGTCGTGGAGAAGCTTGACGCATATAACGGAATCCTAGGATATACAACCATGAACAAGTGGGGCATGATAGCGTCAACATCACACCAGAAGATCAAATTTCCAACAAAAGCGGGAATCGGTGAAGTTAAGGGAGACCAGCAGCTATCAAAAGATTGTTACAAAGTTGCACTCCAGCATAATGTCAAGGCGGATAATAACGAAGTCCCCGTCATTGAAGACCCAAGGATGGATCATGCACGTCCTGCTCCGGTTGAAGCATTACAAGAAGTCAAGATAGATGAACCGGACAGGATGGTCCGAGTAGGCGCATCACTGTCAGAAGATGAAGTGATAGAAATCAAGGCACTCTTAGTAGAGTACAAGGAGCTGTTCGCGTGGTCACCAAGCGACATGCCGGGAATAAGCCCAAACGTGATCTCTCACAAACTCAACATCAAGCCAGGATCCAGAGCGGTGGCACAGAAATTACGACTGTTGGGAGGGGACAAGAAGTTGGCAATATGAGAGGAAGTTGGAAAGTTGCTGAACGCAGGCTTTATTGAAGAATCGCGATACCAAACATGGGTGGCAAACCCAGTCTTGGTGCCCAAGCCTAACGGCAAGATGAGAATGTGCATCGACAACAGAGATCTTAACAATGCATGTCCGAAAGATTCATATTCTCTTCCAAGAATCGACCAGCTGGTCGATGCCACCGCGGGCCACGAGTTAATGTCAGTAACGGATGCATATTCAGGATACAACAAAATCCCAATGGCAGAAGAAGATGCACCTCATACCGCATTCTACGCAGATAGCGAGATCTACAATTACAAGGTCATGCCATTCGGACTAATCAATGCAGGGGCAACATACCAGCGTATGGTCAACATAATTTTCGGAGATATGATCGGGAGGACTATGGAAGCATATGTTGATGACATGGTCGTGAAGTCAACGAAAAGGCGTAACCATGCTGACAGCCTCCGCACGGTGTTCAAAAGAATGCGAGAATTCCAAGTCAGTCTAGATCCAACAAATTGTGCCTTTGGCGTGCAGTCGGGAAAAGTTTTTGGATTCATGGTCAGCGAGAGGGGAATCGAAGCAAATCAAGAAAAAGTAAAGGCGATAGAAGAAATGGAGTCCCCCAAGAAGCATAAGGAGGTCCAACAACTAAATGGTCGTTTAGCAGCTCTTAACAGATTCCTGGCAATGGTAGGAGACAAAGCCCTTCCCTTTTTCCAAGTGCTTCGTGCAAACAAGAAGTTCGAGTGGACGCCGGTATGTGAAGAAGCATTCCAACAATTGAAGCAACACTTGCGAACGCTCCTAGCGTTAGCAAAACCAATACAAGCCGAACCACTCTACCTATACATATCCGTGAGCAACACCGCAGTCAGCTCGGTGCTTGTCAGACAAAAAGGAACTACACAGCTCCCAGTATACTACGTGAGCAAAATCCTGGCAAAGTATGAAGTGAATTACATGCCGATCGAGAAGTACCTGTACGCTCTCATAGTAGCAGCAAGAAAGCTGAGGCCATAAGTCCATGCGCACGAAATAACAGTCCTAACGAAACAACCCTTGAAGCGTATCCTGTCAAAGCCAAACATGTCAGGAAAGCTAACAATGTGGTCAGTTGAGCTAAGTGAATTCCGCATTCACTTTGCACCGCAAACAACAATTAAAGGTCAAGCATTGGCAGACTTCATCGCAGAGTTCATAGGAATAACTCCAGAAACTAACACTCAAGATGGAACACAACAAAATGAGGAGCACACCGAAGTGTGGCAAATGTACACTGACGGTTCCTCAAATGTAGGAGGATCAGGCGTGGGCTTTCTCCTAATTCCACCTGACGGTTCATAACCATTGAAGTATGCTCTAAGCCTAACATTCAGAGCAACGAACAACGAGGCAGAGTACGAAGCCTTTATAACAGGATTAAGGATTGCAAAAGGCCTCGGAGTCAAACACTTAAGAGTCAAGTGCGATTCACAGCTAGTTATCAATCAGGTCAAAGGCGAGTACGTGGCCAAGTCAAAAAACAAGCAAAAGTACCTGGGGCAAGCGAAAGAGCTCATAACGAGCTTTGAAACTTTCAACATAACATCCGTTCCAAGGGAAGAAAATCAAGAAGCAGACGCTTTAAGCAAGTTCGCGCAAGGAAAGGAGCAAGGCAGGGAAACGCATTTCGTCGAAAAAAGGATCATGTCCGTAGTCGAAAAGCTAGAAGTGTTAAACATCAACTCAGAGCCAACATGGATGACTCCAATCCTGGCATATCTCACAGACAACGTACTCCCGGAAGAGAGAGAGTCAAAACACAAAAAATTAGAAGAATCGCCGTCAACTACACGTTGATCGAAGGCCAGCTGTACAAGATAGGATTCTCAACTCCATACCTAAAGTGCATAACCTTCCCAGAAGGCCAAACAGTGTTGAAAGAATTACACGAAGGCCAAGTAGCTTGTCACGAGGGGGCAAGATCCTTAATCCGCAAGGCGCTTAATTTGGGATACTATTGGCCAACAATGAAGAACCAATCAACACACTTGGTCGCAGAATGCGAATCTTGCCAATTATACTCAAGGAACATAGTGGCACCCGCAACAGAGCTGTGTCCAATCGCAAGTTCCTGACCCTTTGCACAATGGGGCATCGACCTTGTGAGCCCACTTCCAAGATCCAAGGGTCAAACCAAGTACATTGTGGTAGCCATCGACTACTTTTCCAAGTGGATCGAGGCTAAGGCATTAGCACAAACAACGGATGCGCAAATAATAGATTTCATCTGAAATCATATCATCGTACGCTATGGTGTCCCAAGTGCTTATCAGCGATAATGGACCACAATTCAGGAGCTCCAGACTCCAGAAATTCTGCGAAAGACTCAACCTAGACCACCGTTTTGCATCAGTGCGTCATGCCCAAACAAATGGACAAGTCGAATCCGCCAACAAGATTGTCCTGATGGTCTTAAGAAGAGAGTCCACGCCTTGAAGGGAGGATGGGAAGAAGAGCTTAGCAGCGTTTTATGGGCTGTGCGCACAACTCCAAAAGAGTCAACAAGTGAAACACCATTCAACCTGGTATATGGAACAAAGGCAGTAGCCCCAATCGAAATTGTTGTCTCATCGTATCGCACAACCCACTTTGATCCCCAAGCCAACAAAGCATAAATGCGTGTAGACTTGGACCTGGCAGATGAAAGGAGGCAAAACGCGGAACAAACCCAAGCGCGTATGCGCTAATGACTGCAAGATATTATAATAGGAAGGTGAAGGAAAGACAATTCCATGTGGGTGAAATGGTATGGAGAAGGAACGAATTCTCACACCTGGATCAAATCAACAAACTATCTCCAAAGTGGGAGGGTCCATACAAGATTGTTTCAATCCCCTATGTCAGCGCATACCGCCTTCAAGATGCGGAAGGCAACATCCTTACAAACACATTCAATGGGGGGCACTTGAAGAAATTTCATGGATAAAGGAAGAATACTATGTTACAAAGGAGCTATTGTATCAAGCTTTTTTTGTCTTAATTCCTATATGCAAATAAAGGGGATGTATAACTCCAGATATGTTTACAATCATGTAACTACATCAATCATCTAATGTAGTCGATTTACTCTCGTAGGTACCTCTCTACATTATACACTTTACTTTGGATTAACACCAAGTAACAAACAACGAGCATATTACCCATATCAACAACTCAAGTCATTATCCTATGCAACTTATATTATGCGACATCAAGAAGATTATTATCAATAATACAAGATAAATACTATGTGTAACAAGGAACTTATGGCATACAACGCCAACATATCTATTATCTACACCAACAAGGAGTTTATCTCTCCATCTATAACGGCGTCTATTTCAAGAAGAGGTCGGCAACACAAAGCCATCGTGCTATGTGCACAGACAACTTATACGTCGCAATGACAACTTGCAGATTATCTACAAAAAGGGACTTATATAAATTCTCTATCAAAATGACGACTATTCCAAAGGCGTCAACAACAAGCAATATCTTGGATAAACACCAAGATTTATTATCAAAAGTGACATGCTACGATATCCTATTTGCAAGGGCAAACCTCATGTTCACATCTATCAAAGTAGCATGATGCGACATCCTCTTTGTAAGGGCAAACCCCATGCTTACTTCTAAAAAACGGCATGTTGTGAAATCCTCTTAGAGGCAAATCCTCATGTTCATAGCCATTACCTGTATACAAACCAGGATGCCGCACTTAGGTGGGACTGATCACCCCATCTATAAAGTATGTATATCCCTCTTAAGGGTTCATACGCCTTGAAGATACATTCCTTGATAGGCTAGCTTCATGTATACTCAAAATATGCATATCCTCTTAAGGATGTAGACATAATGAAGACCTATACCTTAAGTGGGCAGGCTTCTCTCAAAAACGCTAGCAGGAGCGCACACTGTTTGAAAAACTCATTAAACTTACAAGTCGAGTCTTGTACAACGTTGCCTAGAGTGGAACTAAGAGACGGTATAAACTTAAGTCTTGCTTCGTCAAGACGACACTGCTACATGTCATGTGCCAGTGCCAAGTGCCCGCGCCGAGTACATTACTATCTACAATACTACAAGTACCAAGTGTACATAACATGCCATGCCTTGGAAATTTTTTTAAGAGGGGCGTTAATAACACCCTGCAATGCGCAAGTCTCAACCTTGGATGTTTATCCATTATAACAAGGATATCAATCCTATCATGCAAGTCCAATACATACAGACAATGAAGATAACTCAAGGTATGAAATATTACTAGCAAGTTGTCACATGTTTATTATTATTGAAAACAGGTCCTAGTGACAAAATACCATGCAAGCAAATGCATAAGCGAAGTTTGGGACAAATGCCTCAACATAACATCAACCCGATACCACATGAGAAGTACCACTATCTCCAGAAAGTTGAGAAGCAACTTCCATAAACTCAGGGGAGGTAACAACAACATCGATGCCTCCTTCTCCATCATCAATCACATCATAGTTGGCTACATCAAGCCCCAAAGCATGAAATGCTTTGAGATAGTTAACGACATATTTAGAACAAGGCCCAAGCTCACCAAAAGGAAAGTTGGGGGCAAGTGCCCTCATACGGCGGAAATAGTCTTCAGCACGTTTGGCCATCATGTAGTCAGACTTCTCCTTAACTGCAAGACTAAAGGCAGGAGTATTCAAATACTTGGCAAAATCTGCTTCAACTCCGAGTGCATGATGTTCCTCACCCGCAGCAAACAAGGCAGCCTTTCAAACTGTGATATCGTCAGAAATCTGCTTCTCAAGCCCAATCATCTCAGCTACAAGATCATAAATTTGAGCCTCTAACCCATGATACTTGGTTTCAGAATCAGTAATCTTCAAACCAAGTGCACACACCTTCTCCTTAGAACGTGCAAGTTCAAGACTGGCGGTATTGCATTTGCTAACGGCAGCCCTCTTAGCACTTACAAGCTCCACAACATGTGACGACATGTTAACTATCTGAGACACGGCCTGAAAATCATAACAAGTAGACAAGTGTGTAAGCATTACACAACAAAGGCATGCTACACATAAAGCAATCAAGAAACGGAACCTGCTAACTTACAGGGGCAAAGCCGGCCAAGGCATGTTCAACGCATTCCTCGGCTTCTTCATCAGTTCTTGGACAGGCGCGTCGATCGCCCGGGGGCACACTCCTGTGCAACACATGGACTCCAACTTCCGGCATACTAAGCTTCAAATACTTAGGAAAGCGAAGGCCACCCTTGCCAAGAGGTTTCCATGCATTACCAGATACATCACCCTCCAAGGGACGAAGTAGGTGATCATGCTTCAAAGCTGGAATCACTGCAAAAAAAAAAAAAAAACTAAGTGTTAAACATCCAGACAAGGTCAAAGCTAAGTGTTTACCTTATACCTTGAGAAGAAGGGCGGTCCTCCGCGTGCCGATCCCTCGACCGGGGGGCAGAAGATACTGTCGTGCATCCAACAACTCCTTTTTCCTTGTCGCAAGCTGGAGTTGGAATGGTAGCACTTGTCTTAGCGTGCTTAGGGTCGCTCGAGACACACGCCGCCGCCTCGGATCGCTTGGTGGGAAGTTGGGAATCAGCCACGGGAACGTCAAATGCAGAAGAACGAGCTGAATTATCAAAAAGACAAGGCAGTAAGAATGATAAGTCAAGGAGGTAAAAAAGAGTGTCAAAGGAAATATCTTACTCATAAGACCCTTCCCGCGACCATATCCGGAAATCAAGGGGGCAGCAAGAACAACCGATGAAGCGGACTTGTCGGAAGGAGGGGTGCTACGTGTAGATGCCACGTGCAAGGAATAGCTCTTCCCAATAAACCAATCTACAAGTATGATACAAACAAGGTTACAAAGGCTATTAGTGTCTAACTTTGTGTTAGTATCCGAACATGATGTCACTCGCAGAATGGGGATAGAAGACTTACTCATATTAACAGTTGTGAGAAGGCTTAAGTGCGCGAAGATGACAGTGAGATGTGGTATCCTGAAGGGTACAACCGACAATCCAATCAGTGCACAAGCACGCATCAAACACTTATACAAACATCTATGCAATGAACGCTCCATGTGAGATAACTACGTACGCAATGACTTAATAGTCTTCGTGCAACAAGTATCAACCATCATGAAAGGGGGGCAAACCACTCAACTCATTAACTTACATGTCAACATCAAGCTCATGCTCGCAATGTACATGATCACAAGGGCGCAATATTTTCTAAGTGTTTTGCTCAGTATGACAGTCAACATATTACAAGCTGTCAGCGTATTTTTAAATATCTACGTACGACAAGGTGTCGACATACAGCGAGCGGCATGGAATCAACTATCTAGAAGCATTCTCCAAATATTCTGGCATGACGACGGATAACGTACATCAAGTGGCAAACACCAACTACTACGAATTATTTTCTAAGTGTTTCTATGCCGGCGATCGACAAGAGTCATATGACGACATCAATGGTAACAAGCACTAGATATTATTGAAATATTTTCTAAGTATTTTAGCATGTTTGCAGAAAACCACCGACGATCTATACATGATGCTCAACATACATTGCCTAAGCTATCATTACCAACATACAAGCATTGACGGCCATGTACGTACAACTACTGATCATCAATATCGAGCATACTAAAACAACGGCTAAGGCATGGAACAACATGTCGGCAATGAACACTATGCATAAGGGAAGTATAACAATTCATTTGCACTTTTCTAAAATTTTCAGCACTTAGAAAAATTTTGGCTGATTTGGGGCTAAGTATTCTAATGCATTTTATCAAACACCTTGTATGCATGGTAAGGTAACTAGGTACATAGTGATTTCAAGATTAAATCAAGGCCAAAAGAAGTCACAAAATGTCCAGCCGTGTATGGAATTGGACTCACCGACACGAAGCAAGTCCGAATTGCTACTCGCCGCCACCCGGAAACCCACGCGACGCCCCGAAGATCCACGCGCCGCCGCTGCAAATTCACGCGCCGCCCCCTCCTTCTCACGCGCCGTCGTGGTTTCCTCCTTGCCCGGATTAGACCTTGATCGATGTCAAATATGATGTGACTACTCCAAATTCACACCTCCATGAGCTCCTTCTTCAACAAGCAAGGAGAGCTTCTTGGAAAACTATCAAGGGAGGATGTAAGCTAATGACTACTCTCTCTCCTAATTCTCATTAATAGTGTCTACACCATATGCTAAGGACTAAACTAGTATCTATTTTTGCACAAGTCCCTAGTATCATGTATGAGCATATTTACATCTCTCCTATGCTTGCAGTACATACATGCTCCTTAATATTGCATGACGCGCTACGTACGATCATTATCGCATGTTGCGTACGTATAGACTATTATGCATGTTATCATTTTTATATGTGCATGATGCTAACTTATAATTTCTATATGGTTATTTTTATAATCTAAGTATGAATTTCATGTTTACACCATATTACATGTTTACGTCATATTCTATGTTTACATCATGCTTCATGTTGACAAGCATGTTTTCCAATTTTATATTGCTCTAAGTATTTTGCTTACTGCGCGATTACATCATCAATGTACTACGTCGCCATCTCCATATTAGCATCATGTTACACGTTCACGTCACGTACCAAGATGACACCGCGTTGCATGATTACTTATCATCACAGGCATTCCGCTTATTGCATGTTATTATGAATAAGTCATTAACTGCACACTGTTATATGTATACCTTCTGTTACACTAACCCTATGAGTAGATTATGTACGTTCATCGGAAAAATAAAGATGGACGAATTTGTGCTCCGCGCACTCAATTGACAAACAGGCCACCCCTGAGTTCAGAGTCGAACCTAAATTGGACGAATATCCTATCTTAAATATAATCAAGCATGGGTTTTGAACCACTACTTGACTCAGGGGCAAGTGCTGGATATTTGTCCAATTCGGGTTCATATTTACGTTTCGGACCTCGCAAACACGCTAGAACCACAAAACGGGTTTTACCGCAGTCACCCCGGGTCAAAACGGTCTGGATGCACGTCGCACCTAGACCGGGGACCTTCGGATTGCCATAAGGCAATCTGAGGGTCCGGATTACCGACTAATACTGCGTGTTTACTCTTGTTTTTACTATGTGTGAGAAGTTAGTGCGCGTATAGCCAACCTCGATGTCGGTAAGCGTTTTCCTGTAAACCGACATCGAACCGGGCACAGTTCTCAGGTTTCCTATAAATAGGGGCCTAGATCTCCCATTTAGAAATTAACTCGAAACTCTGGAGAATTGGCTATTTGTGCTCTGACCTCTCTCTAAAGTTTCTCTCACTAAAAATCCTGACTTTAGCATCGGAGAGGGCACAACCAGCACCTCCCCCCCTCTCCATGCTGGTTATCGCCCGCTCTGCAGGACCCGGTGTATAGAAGATTGAGATAGAGATCAGGGTTAGTTCAGGGATCGAGGTAGAAGCCGAAGTCAGTTCGTGGATCGAGGATCGAGGTCCCTGAAAAGCAGTTCGAGATATCCCAAGTGGAAACGTTCTCAAAACTTGGTCGGAGGTCGCCGGAGACCGGCCGGAGTCCGGCCGGGGGTCGCCGGAGTCCGACCGGGGGTCGCCGGAGTCCGGCCGGAGGTCGCCGGAGTCCGGCCGGGGGTCAATGTTATGAGCCGAAGTTAGGGTAGTTGTTATATATTAAATAAGGTTAGGGGTAAATAAGTAATTTTGAGTTTGGTATTAATTAGTACATCACTTTTAGTTGGTATAATCTAATACCAAATTCCTCATATAATTGAGTATTAGCTAATACCAATACCAAGTGTAAACAAACAAGGTATTAGCTAATACCGGTATTAGGATATCGCAATACCACATGCCCTTAGGGTTTTGGCACAAACACAAATTTGGGAACAACTGGTAAAAATTTAAGATCAAATTTTAATAAGATCTACAATCCAATGTTTGATTTTGATAAATATGACATTTTTCTTGAAGATCATGAACATCATATTTCCTAAGAACATCATGAAAATTTCGGATCACCTATAACTTAAAAATTCAAAATTTTAAAACTTTTTCATTTAAAAATTTCGGTCCTAATTTTAAAATTTCAAGAACAACAATTTATCAAAATCATGAACTTCTAACACAGGCTCTGATACCACTGTTAGATTACGGGGAGTAATCACTACGGATACTAAAACCATGGTACATGCAAGTAATCGAAATTACGCAGCGGAAGATTCGCACATACCTCTACAGTAGTCCGTAGTCCCAAGATCTTTGCAGGAGGGAGTTCACGATCCTCCGGTCGGCACCCGTAGGGGTTCTTGTGAAGGAAGCCCTACATGGTATATTCTTCACAGTAAAGCCTCTGATCGATTCTTGGCAAGGGACAGATCTCCGGAGTGTTTGCTCGAAGGCAAATTGGCACACCCTTGGTGTTTCAAGGTTCGGCCGAATATAGTGTCTTTGGGGGGAAGGGTTTTCTCTCAAAACACCACTTAAAGGGAAATGCGATTAACCCTAATGAAACCTCTAACTCCCCATATATATAGGAGGAGTAAAGTGGACAAAAGTCCACCTTACCCCCCCCCCCCCCCCTCATTAATTTCGGCCGGCCATGCTAGTATAGGGAGGCCCAATTTTGGGCCTCTCATGTCAATTGGGATTTGGGTCTGGCCCAATACCCTAATGTAATATGTACCCAATTAACTTTGGTAACATATACATGTAATTGGCTTCCATTTACGGCGCCCAACACCATATGCTTACATATACAACTCAGCGCATTGCATCTTTGGTGTGCCATATACCTTCGCTACGGTAAAGGTAAGGCCGCTGAAGCAAGAGCCTTAATGGCTGAATACTACAGTATTCTATGCAGTGATGACGGTGTAATAGCCATTCATGATCCCGCTAACGAGTTAGACGTATGGACAAGGGCTCGGAAAGTAATGAGGATGTTTCCTCTTTTATGGTTTGTTGACGAAAAAGGGCTCACGCGTCTGATCACATCGATTAAGACGACAATAGACCTATTTGAAGCGGATCATAAAGAAGGAAACTTTCCGAAAGAACCCGAGGCATTCGATGACAGATACATTAATATGCTGAAGCTTGGCAACCCCCGGCAACAAAAGGTCTAAACGATGATCTGGTGCGATAACCACCATGATAACTGTACCTTCAAGGTACGACTCGTTTACCACATATATAAAACCGTAAAATGTTTTATTTGACGCAAGTCATCTGATACAATTCACTTCTGAATTTCTTTTCAGATGAGTTGTTGAACGTGGTTATGACAACCTGTCCATCATTCTTCTTCGTGATTGCTTCAAGTTTGAGATCTAAGACCCCAGAATTGTTTATGTTGGATTTCCTATTGTTCAATTTTAGGTTTGATTTTTTGGTTGATAATGTTTCGGATTTATTGAATAAAGTAGTTGCCATTCGATTCGAAATGCGATCTACTTATCAAGATTAATCGACTCGGTTGAACGGGATCGATCCGAAATGTAATTAAACCGAAGTATTAAGGCTATTTGGAATGGCCGAATCAAACAAATCCATACATCTTCTCCTTCATCTAATTCTTTGAGTAAAATCACAATGCCACTAAAATCCATCGATTGCGTAGCTCTAAGAATGAACTGATTTTAACTCTTTCTTTATTATTAGTACTCCATTGAATGAAATAATCAGTAATGATATTCATGTGCGAAATCGATTGGATTAAATTGAATTAAATTCAGAAATGAAACGATTTAACCATGGGTTAAACTTTGTTAAATAGCGCCACGCACGTGTGGACCTCGAAAGACGGAACACATCATTTCAAAATAAGATTTTAATGATGAAGTGTTTTTAACGATTAAGTGCTGAATTTTCGTTTGCATCCCTTCGGAAACAACTTATTGACAACGTTTACATCGATAAGAAGTATGCTTCATAAGCTACCACGACCTTGTAAAAGTATCAACTGACGCATAAGGTGAAAACAAAAAAATGCTCAATTCGGAGATGTGATAAAATCTCTGAGATAAGTTTGCAACGAAGAAGGATGAAGTCGGTTAAACGATTTTCCTTCTATACGCCTTGAATGATAAGCCAGGCTAGGCATTCAAATCAGATGACACACTTCAAGAAGCACAATTTATAAATATAATGATAGATTCAATCTATCAGACGTTCCCTATGGGATGAAGAAAGATGATTCACATATATGTTAAATTGTGTTCCAATGAAATCGGTAAGACACGTCGCCATAAAAGCTAAAGAATAATAATGAGTTAAATCGTATCATCATGCGACATTAATTTGCGCATTAAACACGTATTTGGACCAAGTGTACGTTAACTGTCTTAGAAAATACATGTTTACAGCTTGGGAAAATTGTGTCGTGGTCGAACATGAGACATTACATCACTTGAGGATGAATTTCCAATGCATGGTCAGTTTCAAACAAATGTAGTCTTGATCAAACCGGTGCGGGATTAAACTGAGAATCAGGTCCCACTTACTTCGAGTGGGAGATTTGAACCGGCAACTCTAGTGAATGACATGGTAAATGATAATGGAAACATTTTCATAGTAAATCTAGTGGGAGGACTAAACCCTACCACACGATAATCACTGTTGCTGCAGAGACGAATCAAGTTGAACCTGATAGTCATGTTGCTGAACCACTGGATGAAAATCCAATAATGCCACAACTACCTATACTACCTCTTGTTCCCAGTGGGAGTGATCCGACCAACTTGGTTCCAGGTCCTAGTGATCAAGGCATTCATCTCGGAAGTAAAGCCCCGAGACCGAGAGGTCGTCCGAGGAAAGTTGTAGGTCAAGGTTCAATCACTGCTCTTGTTCCCAGTGAGAGTGATGCTCCGACAAGAAGCATTATTTCGAGTGGGAGAAACGTTCAGACTCAAGATGGGATTAACAAGCCTAGACGAAAGTCAAAGGCATCGAACTTCTCCCAAAAAGTATCCCATCGAGAAGGGTGAAAACCTCACTCTAACAACTGTTGACGAGCATTGGAAAGGCCTCAAGTGGAGAAATGGAGGAAAACAATAAAAGAGAGAGATCGCCTAAATGAAAAACATTATAGTCTACATTTTATTTACCTGCTAACCACAGGGGCACAAGGATATGGAAGTACAAATCCCGACTTGTTGCGAAAGGACATACCCAACTTCACGGAGTGGGCTTTGACGAAACATACTCATCGACTGTGCGTAAAACCACGGTTAGGGCCATTTATGGTCCTGGTCGCAGGTCTCGATATCGAGCTGCACCGAATAAATGTTAAAGACCGCGTTTCTCCTCGGAAACTTGGAGAAAGAGATCTACATGGAGCAACCAGAGGATTTCATTACACATGGTAAAGAACGTAAAGTTTACTAACTCCAAAGGTCCATTTACGGTCCTAAACAGTCGTCTCGGCAACGGTATCGCAGATTCCATGAGGAAATCGTAGGAAACGGATTCGTGAATCTTTATGAGGATCCGTGCGTGTATTATAAGACCTCTAGGTCTAAGTATGTCATCTTAACCTTATACGTGGAAGGCATACTCATTGCCGCAAACGACGTCAGTTTTATCAAAAAGTCAAAGTCCTGGTTGGCATCTTTATTCGAGATGAAAGACATGGGAGATGCCACATACATCTTAGGCATTAAAATTGCTAGAGATCGCGCTACCCGGAAATTATGTCTATCTCAAGAAGATTATATCAACAAACTGTTGAAAAGATTTAGATTACAAGATGCCAAACACGTGGATACGCCGGCAGTATTTGGGAGTGCATTGTCAAATTGTGACGGCCCCAAGAACCTGGCAGAGCGAGAACAGATGAAGGGTGCAGAGTATGTAAGCATGGTCGGAAGTCTCATGTACGCCATGCAATGCACCCGTCCAGACATCTGTTACGTTGTGGGCCTAGTAGCACGATTCCAATTAGATCTTGGCTATCAACATTTAAAGGCTGTAAAACGAATTATTCGTTATCTGAAAGGTACTACCGACTACGCATTGTGCTATGAGGGTAGTAAGTTAGAATTGACCAGTTATAGTGACGCCGACCATGGTGGCGATCCGGATGATCTTAAGTCCACAAGAGGAGGAATCTTTCTCTTTGATAATGCCGCCATTTCATGGACAAGTAAGAAGCAAACATGTGTCGCGCTGTCTACAATGGAATCATAATTCGTTGCTCTCTCAAAAAACGCACAGGAAGCGGTCTGGCTGAAAAGGCTTCTTACTTCACTACTTGATGTCAAAGACGGGAGTAAAGTCGTCGTGGTATACTCTGACTGTCAGGCGGCTATTGCGGCAGTTAAGAATTCAAAGTACCATAGTAGGACTAAACACATTGATGTGAAATATTTTTATGCTAAATCTATGGTAGAAGACAATACAATCACTTTGGAATACTTGTCCACTGATAACATGGTTGCGGACCCATTAACTAAACCGCTACGTAGGGAGACATTCGAAAAGCACGTAAAACTACTTAGATTGCGTAGGGTTTAAAAGTGGCATGTATCTGTGATAACATTTTGATAATTGAAAGTTACATTTTTAATAAACGAGAGAATTGCAATCGAGTTTATGATCCATCGACGTCATAGTGCTTGAATACATCAAATTTACGGTCTATAAACTAAGTCATATGAGGACGCAATCCTCTGCCAAACTATGTCGAATCTGGACCTTACCTCGTCACACAGGTACGGTCGTCTTGCGGTGGAGGGAGGCCTCTACCAAACAAGACTGGCTAAGAATCAGGGGGATAAACTTGATTATGCAAGACGATTATCTAGTTTCGAAGTAACTCGGCATGATCTTCGTTTTGCAAATCGCTATGATGAACTCCGTTCGTCATTAAACCACATTCTGGGCCAGATGAAAATCTGCGATAGCATGATTGACATATCCCATTCCTGTCAACTTAAAAGTTCAGGTATGCTATCGACACGTGCTTCATACTACGCGTGCCATGTTCGACCACGGGGTCACAACTCGGTTGTGCTAGATAAAGAATCCTCCTTATACTAACGGGCGCGAACTTCTTCACCTCAAGCGTGTGATTAATCCCGGGAGCCTTATGAAGAGGCACCCGAAGTATCCTCACGGACTCATAACTCATATCTAAGGCCAGGCTCAATGATCGCTTCCCGGCGTACGAGCGTAGTGCTGAACAAAAAGGCCCAGTGAACACGTCTTTGGAAACCGGTTTGGTTTGACTAAGGATATGAGCGATGGGGATGGTCAAGTTCACCTGTAATTCACCGACTCTTGTATTCACTAGGTGGCCACCAACCGGTTATTAGTTGAAGGTTGTGAATACTTGTACGGATGCCTTGGAGAAGTGTTCCTTTATGGAAACAATGTAAATGGAGAATTAACAGTTGACCTAGGATACAACGCGACACTATATTGTTTATAATAGGTTGATTGAAGAAAAGGGAATCAACGTTCCGCGGGCGCTACAATACTCCTAACAGATGAGTAGCACGATGCCAGTCGTGTTCGCCAGTCGCACGGCAAACCTCGTATGAACTATTCAGAAGCAAAGGCGAGATCGTAGGAGTTAAATGTTGATGTTGATTTGGACAACAATACATTAACAGGAACCCTCCCATTCCGGCGAGTGGGAGCTGTAAGCATATGGTGATTGGCGTCCTAAATGGAAGCCCATTATATGTATATGTTACCTAAGACAATTGGGTAAATGTAACATTAGGACATTGGGTCAAACCCAAATCCCAATTGACATGAGAGGCCCAAAATTGGGCCTCCCTTATACTATAGTGGCCGGCTGAATTATGCAGAGGGCCAAGTGGACTTTAGTCCACTTTGCTTCGCCTATATATATGGGGTGTTAGGGTTTTATTAGGGTTATCATAATTCCTCCCTTGTGGTGATTTAAGAGAAAACCCTCTCCCCCATAACACACATAGTTCGGCCGAACCACTCCCAACACCAAGGGTGTGCCAATTTGCTTTCGAGCAAACACTCCGGAGATCCGACCCTGCCAAGAATCGATCAAAGGCTTTGTTGTGGAGAATATACCGCGTAGGGCTTCCTTAACAAGAACTTCTACGGGTGTCGACCGGAGGACCGTGAACTCCCTGCTGCAGGATCTTGGGACTACGGATGTACTTTGAGGTATGTGCGAATCTTCCGCTGCGTAAGATTGATTACTAGCATGTACCATGTCTATAGTATCTGTAATGATTATTCCCCGTAATGTAACAGTTCCTTTCTCCCTCCAGGTCTTCCTCTTGTCATAAAGAGATAAAGGTTGCTTTTGAGGACGTAGCTGATGATTCTCCTATTGCACCGGAGAATAAGGAGGCTTCGAATGATGTCGTCGAGTCTTTGTCTCCTCGCCCCGTCTCCCTCCTGAGGATTGCAACCTCCGATGATAGACCTCCAGTGCCAGGTATATGATGGCGTTCCCCTCTTGTATATATGTATTTATCATGCTCATGTCGTGTCTTACATTTTTTTCCAGGTAGGATCAAGTTTCCTTTGATCTTTCCTGAGGATCTCATCCGCCCTATCATTGGTTGTAAACACTCAATTTTGACCCGGACGTAACGTCATTACATGTGACGTGTCATTTTCAGACGTGTCACGTTACGAAGTGTTCGAAAATTCTTATGTGCATATTAGCGTAAATAAATAAATTTATATTTTTTAAAATATCTCGGATATATTCGAAATATATATATATATATATATATATATATATATGTAACAGTTATTATCTGTAAGATAATTATCTATAGGTATTTATTTCCTATTATTTATGGATAATTATATGTAGATATTTATCCGTATAAATTTATCTGTCAGTTATTTAATTATTTTAAGATTTAGGAGATCTTATCTATAATATAGGTGAGTTCTACTATAAATAGGGGTGAAGAAAAATATAGAGAGAATACAAAGAGAAAAACGAGAAATGTTTTCGTTCTGAATTTTTTTTATAGTGTTCTTCTAATTTTAACTATTAATAATTGATTTATTATTATTATTATTATTATTATTATTATTATTATTATTATTATTATTATTATTATTATTATTATTATTATTATTATCACTTGTTATCATTATCTCCATTGCTGTTGGCTTCAGTTCATGATATCAGGGTTCCAGCGTATCATCACGGATCAGCCTTCTAGCACCCGACCTAGCCATTCCACCTGCAGCGAACAGATTCCACTTCGTCCTGCTGGTACTCCGGCGACTCACCTGCACTCCAAGCTACAGAGCCTTGCTCCGCCTTCGATCTGATCTTCTTCTCCATTCACATGCTGCACCTGATATTTTTCTGTTGTTCCGACACTAATCAATTTTCTTTTGTAGTTAGAGTTGATTGAATTGGTTTCTAGGTTTGTTTCCAAAAAAATCCAATCTGATAAATATTGTACACAGCATCATCGTTTTCTTCATATCACCGCCGGAGCTTCGATCGCCATACCGCGTCGTCGCCCAGTTGCTACTTCGACCACCGGTGCTCCGTTCGCGTTCCTTTCTGTCAAGTGGGGTTCTAACGATGTTTCCAGGTCTGCTGTGAGTTTGTGTCGTTCTGGCTTAGTCACGACCACCACCCGCTGGCCCTGTCCCTACTTCTGACGCGCAACTCGACTCCGCACCACCTATCCAGCCGCCTATTCCGACAGCATCTTTCGTTTCTGATTAGTCTTGACTTCACCTCCATATAATTCATCCGAAGTATAGCCCAGACCCTGCTGCTGGTTCCGTTCTTCCGCCTTAGACTTCGTTTCTAATTGCATGAACCTGCGCTCTCTGCTCCATGTACTTGCATTGTTGGTACCCCGCGTCTTTTCTTTATTACTTAGGTAAACCTATCCCTTTTACTATTATTGTAATTATATATATATATATATATATATATATATATATATATTAAAGAATGTTTGATTAGGTGAGTTATATAATATCATAGGTTTAATTAGGTGATTATATTAATATATATTTGATTAGGTTTATTATATGATAACTTTAGTTTAATTAGATTTTTTCAGTTGATTTAAGTATGTTTGATAATCTTAGTACTCTTAGGTTTCATTTTGGTATTTAGTTTGTAATTAATCATAATTTGGTTTACTAATATCGATTTACGATTGGTAATCACCTATCATGAAATTTAAACTTTCTTTAACAATTTTTCTAATAACTATATGAATACTTGGCAAGTTAAGTGAATTGAGTACCGAAAGGTCGTAATTAATTCCATGCGTTTTAATTCGTAATAGAACCCCTGAACTCGAATTTCTAATCGTGGACCGATTTTATACCTAGGTGTTTAATTCGTTATTCGCTTAGGTAATTTAGGATTCTTGTTAGGTTATAAAGTCTAGGTCAACGGGTCGTCAATCTAGAATTTATCTCCCACTAATGAAATGTCGGGTTCAGTGTTCCTAGGACTAGTCGTTCTGATACATGCCCTTCTGCTCCCTTGGGGTAGTCGTTCTGATATATGTCATTCTCTTCTCTCCTTCTGACCTCCTTTCCTTCTCTCCTTCCGACCTCCTTTCCTTCTCTCCTTCTGACCTCCTGAGGCTTGTACTTCTTACCCCTGGGGCTTGTCCTACTGCTCTATGCTCTTCTGCTTCCTTGGCTCTCTTCTCCTTGCCACCCTGCAAGAGGGGCAATACCAGGCACAGAGGGGGGGGGGGTGGTGCCTGATGAACCCTCTCCGATGCCTAAGTCAGTACGGTTTTAGAGAGATAAAGCTAGAGAGATGTCAGAGCAAAATTGTGCAACTTGCCAAGAAGATCCAAATGAATTGTGAAGGTGGGGTATTTATAGGCAACGGTGTCATTAAGGTGGCTTAATGACATCGTTAACCTTTAAACACAGTTAAATAACCTTTAAACGCATGATTAAGACCTTAGGATACGGAGAAGGTAGGCGGAGTGAGCCGAGTGTGGGAGTCCAAAAAATGGTATCGGGGCCCTTGGGGGGAAGAGAAATCCGACCCCTAAGGGTAGGGGTTGGGTGAGGGCACCCAACCCCTCCTAGGGAGGGTGGGGTTGGCCAACCCCATTCCTCCTAGGAGAGATCGGGTTGGCCGACCCGATCTCTCCTAGGAGAGATCGGGTTGGTCCACCCGATCTCCCCTAGGGGAGATCGGGTTGGCTGACCCGATCTCCCCTAGGGGAGGTCGGGTGTGGCCACCCAACCTCACCTAGGTGAGTTTGCCTTGGCCGGACGAGCGCTTCGTCCTCGTCCGAGCCGTTGATGTTCTCGCGAAGTGTTCGGGTTGAAGTTTCGATTTACAAACGTTAATGGGATGATAAAAATACAACGGTTCGGAAGTCAACGGGTTCAAATTGGGCGTATATCCATCACATGCCCCCGAGTCAACCAATGGCTTAACCCTTGATTGACTCTATTTCAGGATGGTATGATACGCGCAATTTGAAACCGGGGTTTTACCTTTCGTCTGAATGCTTACTTACCCATGGATGCGTGCCTCTGACTCTGCCCCCTGTCTTATAAGATAGAGGAAGTGTAAACGTCAGAGCAGTACGGACACGTGCCTAAGCACGCGTCCGTCTGAAGTGGGAATAATAAATCTTTCCTTGCTACGGATGTATATTTCTAAAAATACATGCTTGCGTAGGGATGCAATACGAATGCAACTAAGTGACTTATGCTTCAATTTCATGCCGGGATTTGTCTAAGTGGAGAGAAAAATTAATTTTGGTCTAAAATTTTTCTAAGTATGGGATGCTTGAAAATAAACCCATGGGATATTAACTAGGAGTGAACATGGATGTATCATGAATATGAAAATGTGTACTAGCATACATGCAAGTAGGAACATAAGGATGGGAGTGAGTGGAGACATGCTGCGATTGTAGTCATGAATGTATGCATGAATATATGGCGGCCATGTGCATGGACGTCTAAATGTTTGAACACATGGGAGTGTGTATGTGGGCATGCATATGAGTGCAAGCATGAACATGTATGTATGTATGTATGGATGGGTTGTGAGTATAAGCATGAGTGATGACATTGATGTACCTGTAGATGTTAATCATGAATATGAGCATAAGTGCAAAGGTGAGAGCATAGACCTCTCCTTTACTTGAGGGTGGGAACTCTGCCACTCAATGGGACACAACGTTCCGCCTCCCTCGTACTAGCGTGAGCATTTTCCATTAATCTCGACATTCGGCATGTGTAACATTTTTCCTTCATTCGTTGGAGCGTGTGTATAGCTCTTGACCTTTACCCTGCAATTTGTTCCCCATAAAAGTGAGGGTTAAAAAGCTTACAAGCTTTCTTCTTACCGCCGCGAGCGAAGGGGTCTATTGACATGTGTTAAGGGTTGACCCTTCCTTCGGATGTGCTGGAGCGTTGCTCCATTTGGGGAAACTAAAAGTTCGCCCTCTTCCCTTGGTGTTAAGGTTGCCCCCGTAGTAGGCGTATCTCGTCCTTCCATGAATAAGGGTCGATCTTTGCGTTGGTTGCTCGTATAGATGACTCACTTTTGGGAAGCTTTCTTCTTCAGACAGGGAGACCTTGAAGATCCTTTTCCAAGGTAGTCAGACCAAATCTGACCGTCCTGTGTCTTGGGTGTCCGAGGTGGACTCGTATGAGGCAGGGACTCGTATGACCCCTTGTAGGTTGATTTCATGGAGAAACATACAAGGTGTAGGCAGAGCGTTCTGAACGTACAGTTGAATCAGATGAGAGGGAAGAACCCTCTAGTTCTTCTTATCAGGCCAAGAAATTTTCTAAGTCAGGGGTGGCTACTAATGCTTCCAGTATGTTCTTTTTCCCTTCTTTTTTTTTTTGTGATATACTTATGATTGTTCTCATGCTGCTTCCTTTTTGTTGTTAGAGCGTTCTTCCCTGATTACCGAATGGTTCTTGTGGTGGGTGAGAGTTCAAGTCAATCTAAATCCAAGGCGCGGAAACCTGACTCTGAGGTCGGGCCCTCGGCTGCCAAGGAGAAGGAAACCGCGAGAGGCTCTCCTTCAAGTGCCCCCTTGCTGACTCCCTCCCATGATAAGGAGGTAGTGGTTGAAGAGGCACCCTCTTTGCTTGACAAAAGGAAACAACCTGTGGCTGGCGATGGGGTGATCATAGGTCTTGATGTCTCTTCTCTATCCCCTGCCCCCCAACCGAGGGGCCGAGTCTCAAGTTTATTTCATCTTCATGTAGATTTGACGACTTTTGAAAGTGTTTTTGTCTTTCCTATGGGTTATGTTATTAACCCCTGCGTTGAAGATTTTTCTTTTGGTGATGGGTGTGATCATCACCTTTCATTGAGGTTCCTTTCTCTTGCCATGGCTCTGATTAAGATAGCAAATTCTTGCTTTGGAGTTTGGTGGAGACTGCTCTTGAGTTAGCCTCTACTAGTATCGTAGTTGTGATCGTTGTGGGGATCGTTTTGTTATATGCCCTCAATAGTGCTTGTCGTGAATCTTTGCTTCATGGTTGATTTCGTGAGATATGGATGTTGTCTTCATAATGAGGACGTCTCCTTCCTAGTATCACCCAGTGGGTTGAAATATAAGTGCCTACCTTTGATGAGCGTACGAAGGGTGTTGTTTTTCCCTTTTCCTTGAACCTCCTCCTAGGGCTAGGCGTAGCCTTTTGATGTTCGTGGTCGGGATGATGTCTTTACAATTCATGTCTTTGACAGATGTTTTATGATGTGCTGCCATGATAATCACTTCGGGGTATGTGGACGTGATAGCCACTTCGTGATGTGTCGGAGTGATAGCCCTTCTGTAGTGTGTGGACATGATAGCCAGTTCAGGGTATGTGGACATGATAGCCACTTCAAGGTATGTGGACATGATAGCCACCTCAAGGTATGTGGACATGATAGCCACTTCAGTGTATGTGGACATGATAGCCACATCACGATGTATGGAGTTGTGCTTTAGTATTCCTTTCTCATTGGAGAGCCTTCATTGCTATAGTTGCCTTTTGTGTAGGCTATGTTTGTTGGGTTAGGTCCCGATGTCTCGTCTTGTCGGATGTTGTATCCTTTATGCTCTTTAGATGTCTCCTTCATGAGTTGTGCTTGACGATGTTCAAGTCTGATACGAGCATAGGTCACGCGAGGGCGACATGCATGACAATAACATTTGTCGGAGGTTGATTTGTGTGACTTGTAAGGCAATTCTCTTCTTGATGGGTCGAGCTTATTTTGAGAGCCTTGAACTTTGGATTTCATGTCTTTGCTATCCTTCTTGGTGGTGTTGGGTTCCATTGAGATACTTCTCTTGACTTGTGATATGGGTGGTAGGATAACTCGTTACTTTTCATGATAACCTCTTGTGCTTCTGTATATGATCCTTTGGTTATGGACTTCTCCTTTGTATATGCTTTCCTTTCTTTATCTTTCTTTTGTGCTTTCCTTCACATCATACCTGCTATCTCATCAAGAAAAAACATTATGTGTTCTTTATACAACTTTACTTTGCAATTATTTTCTCATGGAATCCTTCTCAGTATGGTGCGATGATCTCTTCTGATACCCTTTAAATGGTATATGTGGTACTGTTAGACCAAAGATACGCTCTTGGTGGGCGTCGAATCTGTTCACGAGACAGGCTCTCGGATGGCACTTAACGTTTCACAGGATGGGCTCCCGGAGGGCGCAAGTTAGACCGAAGATACGCTCCTGGTTGGCGTCGAGAACTGTTCACGAGACAGGCTCTCGGAGGGCACTTAACGTTTCACAGGATAGGTTCCCGGAGGGCACAAGTTAGACCAAAGATACGCTCCTGGTTGGCGTCGAAAACTGTTCACGAGACAGGCTCTCGGAGGGCACTTAACGTTTCACAGGATAGGCTCCCGGAGGGCACAAGTTAGACCAAAGATACGCTCCTGGTTGGCGTCGAAAACTGTTCACGAGACAGGCTCTCGGATGGCACTTAACGTTTCACAGGATGGGCTCCCGGAGGGCGCAAGTTAGACCAAAGATACGCTCCTGGTTGGCGTCGAGAACTGTTCACGAGACAGGCTCTCGGAGGGCACTTAACGTTTCACAGGATAGGCTCCCGGAGGGCACAAGTTAGACCAAAGATACGCTCCTGGTTGGCGTCGAAAACTGTTCACGAGACAGGCTCTCGGAGGGCACTTAACGTTTCACAGGATAGGCTCCCGGAGGGCACAAGTTAGACCAAAGATACGCTCCTGGTTGGCGTCGAAAACTGTTCACGAGACAGGCTCTCGGAGGGCACTTAACGTTTCACAGGATAGGCTCCCGGAGGGCACAAGTTAGACCAAAGATACGCTTCTGGTGGGCGTCGAAACTGGTAGTTTGAAATCTACCTCAAGATACGCTCTTGGGGGCGTCGAATCTGGTAGTGTTTTTTCTACCTCAAGATACGCTCTTGGGGGCGTCGAATCTGGTAGGTTGCAAATCTACCTCAAGATACGCTCCTGGGGGCGTCGAAATTCGTAGTTTTTGGAAACCACTCTCAAGATACGCTCTTGGTGCGTCGAAGGTCGTAGTATAGAAACTACTCTCAAGATACGCTCTTGGGGGCGTCGAAGGTCGTAGTATGAACACTACTCTCAAGATACGCTCTTGGGGGCGTCGAAATTCGTAGTTTTTGGAAACCACTCTCAAGATACGCTCTTGGGGGCGTCGAAATTCGTAGTTTTTGGAAACCACTCTCAAGATACGCTCTTGGTGCGTCGAAGGTTGTAGTATTGACACTACTCTCAAGATACACTCCTGGGGGCGTCGAAGGTCGTAGTATGAACACTACTCTCAAGATACGCTCTTGGGGGCGTCGAAGGTCGTAGTATAAAAACTACTCTCAAGATACGCTCTTGGGGGCGTCGAATCTGTTCGCGGGATAGGCTCCCGGAGGGCACAGGGTTCGTAGTTTTAGAACTACTCTCAAGATACGCTCTTGGGGGCGTCGAATGTGTTCGCAGGATTGGCTCCCGGAGGGCTCATAATATTACCTTATCTTGTGTCCTTTCTCATGTAGGGTGCGTCTTTGGTATGCTTTTCGAGTCTTTACTTGACTTTTCCTTTTATGATATTGCATGCTACCACGCTTTTCCTTCAATGTGGGAGATCACCTCTCGAGGGCGATGTTTGTGTGTTGCCAACTTAGGACGAGTTCGTATAGGGAGTTGATGATGTTTTCCTCTTATGTGACCTCTTCTAGGAGAAGTGGTATTGCATGTTCTTGTGATCTTCTGCCTCTAATCTCTTCTTTTATACTTAGGTGGACTACCAAGCACTTATTCGTTTGGTGCCCCCCAAGTTGCTTGGTGGTCATACCGCCTTTCATATTTGGCCGTTGAAGGCCCCTCGTTCATTTTCTTGGTTGGGTACCCCTTATGCTCGGGGCTCCCTTGTCTGCTTGTTTGAATGCGATGAGTATCCCTTGTAGGATTTACTCTTTCTCATGCTTGCTTGTTTCAGTCATAGGCATGGTTTGGATAATGCCTTTGTCGGATGTATCTTTAGGGATTGGGTGGAGAGCTTTTGCTTTGGGTGGGTGGGGGTGATTTTCATTCTCTTGATAACCAGGATGCGGCAGTGTCTGTATCCTAGGGGTGCTTGTAAATTCTTTCCCCCCTTGCTTGTGCTTTAGGTTGAAAAGCTCTCTCATAGAATGGCGTCTTGAGTTGTTAATCTCATAGGTGTGTTTCAGACTAGTCAATCTGATCCATGCTCTTTGCTCGTGCATGGGGGGTCTGACCGGGCTGTGATAATCTTCTTGGAGTGTTGTGGCACTTAGTGTGGTTTGCCTTTTCCTTCACATTGGAGTATTCTTCAATGCCTTTAGGGGGTGTGACATTGGTCATGCTCCTCCCACCTTGAATGTTGATTATAGTCTTCCTTTGCATTAGGACTTGAATCTAAAAAGGGCGTTTTTCTTTAGGTTTGCCGGTGATGCTGCATGATTTTCCATGGTTTTGCCCCCGTATTGGCTATTCCTTGTTGGATAACTTCATTAGGGGCTGCATTTTTATTGCGTACGTATACGTGTTTGAGGTGTGTTGAGCTGACAAGTCCCTCCTTTTTTGTTTTGTCATAACCTTCATTCATCATGTATTCGGCGTATGGCCTTAAAGGCGGGATATTTTTCTAGTGCCCCTTTTATCGGGGTTCTCCTCTTGATGGGATGCCAGAGTCAAATGTCTTATCATTTGCAGACAAGGTGGTTGATCGGGATGTGCGTCTAGTGTGAGGGTCGATCTTGAAACCTTACTCCCCAAGCTTTTGAGCTCTTCTTTGGTTGATCTTGTAGAACTATTATCCTGCCCTAAGGCTCTTGATAGGAGATGTATCTCCTTTTTCATACTCTAGTTGTTGCACTATCTCTTTTGCTAATCTTGTATCTTTAGAGTTTCTCTCTTGGTGCATGACTTCAATGACAGGATTTTCTACCGATGTTTATTCTATTAGGACTTGTATCCTTGGTTGCCTTCCTTTCCTGTGAGATGGCGGAGGAGTGTTTACGAACACTCAAATGTGTCGTACTTGGTAGAGGTATGCGCCTAATCTTTAGGACGCTGTCTTGAATCTTCGTGTACCTATCTTTGATGAACATGTTATTCATTGCATATATAATACGGAGTCCAAGGATCTCCGGGTTAGGATCATATTTTGAGAACAGAGACATGGTCATCTATTAGATAACCTCTTTATCTACGGAGTTTATTTTTGCAAGGATAAATGCAAGGATACTTGTAAGGATACTTGTAAGGATATGTGTTCCATCCTTATTTCTGGTTCATTTGCAGTGCCGTGTCCCTAATGGGTGTGTTGATGTTCTGACCACCTTTACTAGTAGGGGGTCCTTTGGTATTAGGTATGCCTGACTCTTCTCTAGTATCATCAATGGTTGGTCCTGGGAGATGTCTGACGGACTTCCTTCATGCACTATGGTTCTCTTCATGTCAAAGTTGGTGATTCCCTCTCTTATGACTAATATATCACTGTGTGGAAATACTATGTTTTCCATGTCCCTTTTTAAAAGCTTGATGATGGTGTCGCCATTCTTCCTTTGCTAGGTTTGGTGTCCTTGAGCATTTTTTATGGAAGTGTATTCCATTACCTGGGATGAGCTTACTAGGTGAAATCATAAAGATCCGCTGGAGGTGTTTGTCTCTGATGGTGGGTGTTGCCCATGTGATATGGTTTCCTCCATTTTTGGAGGGATGTGTTCGCGGCTACCCCCTCTCATGCTAATCGGCGTTTGTGGGGAGGGCATGTTGTGACTGGTGCCCCCCTTGCATACCAATGCCCAATGGGATCCTTTGACGGACTTGGCCCTAGGATGCTTAGTGGAATGTTATAGTAGGGGTAATCCTTTGTGACCTTCATGGTAGTTCCTCTATAGGATGTTGGGAGGTGTTCAACTTATTTTTGTAAGTGAGCCTTCCATCTTGTGACCTTTCCCAGAAACTTGACCTTATAGGTGTTCTTTGGGATTGAGGAATCTGTTGCTTGTGCATCTCTTGATTGGCGAAGGCTTTTTACGGATTCTTCTAGTGGTCCACCTGTGTATATATATATCACGGAGCCCGAAGGCGTCCGGTATGGTCATTCTTGGAAAACATGTTGATATCAAGTATCAAAATCTACCCCTTTTAGGGAGTTGACTTGTTATGCAGTTAAATTAAATAAGAGGATATGGGAAGGATATGGGTGTGGGGGTGTTGATATCCCCTGCTTCCTTGGTAATGTAACTGTTTTCCTCCATTAGTCTGTGTGTATTCCTTCATGTATGCTATGTGCGATCTCACTTTACTACGTCTCTCCATGAGACTTCCCATTGTAGTAGCAATGTACTAATATGGTGTGGTACTATATGAGTCCCATGTTCAAATTCTTGTCTTTTGGACTGCTCCCCTGTCCTGGGGGGATGTGTGCCAAGGGTTGTAATGCATGAGGGGTTTGGACCTGTCGTGCTGTATCATGGGTAGGTGGTTGCCTTGTTGTGTTGTTGGGACTATGTCCCTCCCTTTGAGCTTTCCTTGGTATGTCCCTTGGTCATGTCTGTGGTGATGCGGACTGTATGTGTACATTGCCAGGGTGGATGTTGGAACTCCTATATCCTTGTTGGTCTGGCATGTATGTCCTCCCTTAGTGCGGTGTATGTACCTGTTGGGGTACTTGGTTGAATTCATACCACCTTGGAGGTCTTGACTGTCTATCTGCCCCCAGAGGGGTGTATGCCCTGGCATCCTGTTGTGTCTGTTGCTGCCTTGGAGGCACAGACTGCTGCTTTCCCCTGGGGGTGGCCTTTGGTTGTCTCTCCTTTGTTCTCCTCGCTGCCCTGTTCGAGGGTGCGAGTGGCGTTCTTCCGTTGGGATTTGCTCCTCTCCATGAGCTTCTTCTCCTTCCTGTCGGTGTTGCCTTTCCTGCCTATTCCTCAGGGTATCTCTATAGGCTAGCAGCTCATCCAATGCGTTCATCAACCTCGGAGTCACTGTCTGTGCTCCTTGCGAGTATGCGGGCCTTATGTTGGTTGTGTGGACACGATTGTCGTTCCTTTGAGTCAGTATTCCATATGGACACCCTTGAGGTTGTGCCTCATAGTAGTACCCCTGTGGAGGTGCCGTGTATTGGGATGGCACTCCTTATTGCCCCCCTGTCCCTCTGGTTTCCTAGTCAATGGAGTTGAAGCTGTGGAAGCCTCCTAGCCAGCTGGGCGTGAAGGTCCTCCTGCCTGCTTGTTAGGTTGGGGTGCCTGTGGGGCTACCTGAGGCTCTGGGTGTGCAGGCTGTTTCTCTGGGTTAGGCTGCCTTGCTGGAGGTATAGGCTGTCTCCCTCGCCTACTGCCCCCAGGTGGGCGGTTATGCCTAGATGCTAAGCTATTCGTCATCGCTCTTGTGATTGCCAGGCTTTCTGTTCGAAGCCCACAGACGGCGCCAAGTGTTAGGTTATAAAGTCTAGGTCAACGGGTCGTCAATCTAGAATTTATCTCCCACTAATGAAATGTCGGGTTCAGTGTTCCTAGGACTAGTCATTCTGATACATGCCCTTCTGCTCCCTTGGGGTAGTCGTTCTGATATATGTCATTCTCTTCTCTCCTTCTGACCTCCTTTCCTTCTCTCCTTCCGACCTCCTTTCCTTCTCTCCTTCTGACCTCCTGAGGCTTGTACTTCTTACCCCTGGGGCTTGTCCTACTGCTCTATGCTCTTCTGCTTCCTTGGCTCTCTTCTCCTTGCCACCCTTCAAGAGGGGCAATACCAGGCACAGAGGGGGGGGGGGGGGGGGGTGGTGCCTGATGAACCCTCTCCGATGCCTAAGTCAGTACGGTTTTAGAGAGATAAAGCTAGAGAGATGTCAGAGCAAAATTGTGCAACTTGCCAAGAAGATCCAAATGAATTGTGAAGGTGGGGTATTTATAGGCAACGGTGTCATTAAGGTGGCTTAATGACATCGTTAACCTTTTAAACACAGTTAAATAACCTTTAAACGCATGATTAAGACCTTAGGATACGGAGAAGGTAGGCGGAGTGAGCCGAGTGCGGGAGTCCAAAAAATGGTACCGGGGCCCTTGGGGGGAAGAGAAATCCGACCCCCAAGGGTAGGGGTTGGGTGAGGGCACCCAACCCCTCCTAGGGAGGGTGGGGTTGGCCAACCCCTCCTAGGGAGGGTGGGGTTGGCCAACCCCATCCCTCCTAGGAGAGATCGGGTTGGCCGACCCGATCTCTCCTAGGAGAGATCGGGTTGGTCCACCCGATCTCCCCTAGGGGAGATCGGGTTGGTCCACCCGATCTCCCCTAGGGGAGGTCGGGTGTGGCCACCCAACCTCACCTAGGTGAGTTTGCCTTGGCCGGACGAGCGCTTCGGCCTCGTCCGAGCCGTTGATGTTCTCGCGAAGTGTTCGGGTTGAAGTTTCGATTTACAAACGTTAATGGGATGATAAAAATACAACGGTTCGGAAGTCAACGGGTTCAAATTGGGCGTATATCCATCAATTCTAGTTAGCCTTAATTAACTAGTGGCGACTCTTTTCAAAATTGCACGTTTCCAAACCGTAATTTGCCGTAGGTTAGATTTAGGTCTGACATTGGTGATGTTTAAGGGTAATGCTTGGATGTCGTGGGTTGCCTTAGCAAGCGTGCGGAGCGAGCGAAGATTGTCGCCCGATGGGTTGTCGTTGACCGTTCTTCGAAGACCAATGTTGTGGCTTCTACTCGCACTGTTAAGGTTTCCACCTCTTCACAAGTTCCTGCAGGAGAGAATGATCCCTCCCTTGTGAAGGGTGGTTGAGACGATATCCCTTGTTGGTTTTTTATCGTTGCATCGTTGCGTTTTTCTCCTGCTTTTTTTGGAGATGTCCTTGTTTTATCGCTAGATACTCGGGTTTGCCTTCGTGTCTCAGTGTTGAGGTTACTTCCACGGTATGCATACCTTGCACCTCCATATGCGAGGGCTTGGCACTTGCTTTCCTCATGCTCTGTGACCTGTGCATATAGAATTGTATGTGTATGGTTGCCCCCGTAGTGGGCAAGCTTCGGACGCTGGGGAATTAGCCCTTGCGTTAATCGTGGAACCTGCATGTATGAGATTGTATATATATAGTTGTCCCTTACAGAAGATGTGTTTGGCTTTTCGGACGCGGGGGGTTAGCCCTTGAGGTGACTACGCTTGGCAGTCCGTGTTACGGTAAGGCCAATGCACCAGCCAGCCGAGTGTATGTATTGTTACTCCCGTAGCGAGTATTTTGATATCATTAAGTGTTGGGGTTTTCCCTTGTGCTGGTTAAGCTGGGTAACTAATGACTGTGTGAGTGCCCTCGTAGTGGACACATTGTTGTATATCAGGGGATACTCCTTATATTTACTACGCTTAGTAGCTCATGCCACTGGTTGATACATAGATCGTTGTAGGTGTTTGGTCCCTCCCCCGACTACCTTGGGTAGCGTTGGGATGATTTTGCTTATCTCCCCCTTAGGGGTTCTTGTGATGTTTGTTTATCCACCATAGTCCTTCCTTTAGCAAGTAGTATCATCAATGCACGTGTCTTTGCCCCCGTAGTGAGCATTTAATCTTTGTGCACTTTGGGACGTACTCCTGGGTAGGTTGGCGTTGATGGATTAATATAGTGCGTCGCTGCAGGGTTAATAGTACCTGATGTGTTATTTCTCCTCTTCCTGGGGTACTTTTTGCTATATGATTCTTCCCCCTGGTTTTCTATGGTTGACGGTCTCCTTGTGTTTGATTGCTACTTCCTTGAAGTTTCCTTACTTGCTTGTGAGGTGGACTGGAGGATGTCTGTTGCTTAATTGGGTGTGTATCCCGCTTTGCCCCCCGAGTTAAAAAATGGTCTTAACCTTTGCTTGACTCTATGATGGTCGGATAGGCGCCCGATTAGGCTATTGATAGTTGTTTGAAAGCTTGGTGGAGGCTCTTTCCTTAGTTTGTCTCTTCGACCTCCGATCTTGCGGTTGTTGGACTTTGTAACCTAGATGGATGTCTTTATGGTGATTGTATATGGGTACGGTACCCTCCTTTGAGATGTACGGGCATGATAGCCATTTGATAATATATGGGGGGTTGGTACCCTCCTTTGAGATATATGGACATGATAGCCATTTGATGATGTATAGGGGGTTGGTACCCTCCTTTGATATATGGACATGATAGCCATTGTTGATGTGTAGGGGGATGGTATCCTCCTTTGATATATATAGACATGATAGCCACATGTTGAAGTATAGGGGGGTTGTACCCTCCTTTGACTTATATGGACATGATAGCAATTTGATAATGTATAGGGGGTTGGTACCCTCCCTTGAGATATATGGACATGATAGCCATTTGATAATGTATAGGGGGGTTGGTACCCTCCTTAGATATATGGACGTGATAGTCACATGTTGAAGTATAGGGGGTGGTACCCTCCTTTGATTGAAGAACTTACGTTTTATATCTTGTTGGAAGGATTTCCCTTTGATTGGGGGACTTAATTCCCATATCATGTTTTATGAGTTGCCCTTTGATTGGGGGACTTACTTCATGTCCTGTTGGATGAGATACCCTTTGATTGGGGAACTTACTTCTCGTGTCTTGTTGGATGAGTTGCCCTTTGACTGGGGGACTTACTTCTCATATCATGTTGGATGGGTGGCCATGTGGGTCTTATGTCCATTTTTTGTTGTAAGGCTTGTACTTATAGATATTCATCTTTCCATATGTAAGGGTTGTCTTGTGGATCTTCCCCTTATCATATTTCAGAGTTGTCATTTTGGATCTTCCCCTTTTCGGTTGGAAGGGTGGCCATGTGGATTTTATGTCCCTTCGATTGTAAGGGTTGTCCTGATAGATCTTCCTCTTTCCATATGTAATGGTTTTCCTGTGGATCTTCCCCTTATCATATTTCAGAGTTGTCCTTTTGGATCTTCCTCTTTTCGGTTGGAAGGGTGGCCTATGGGTCTTATGTCCCTTTTCGGTTGTAAGGGTTTTCCTTATAGATCTTCCTATTTCCATATGTAAGGGTTGTCCCGTGGATCTTCCCCTTATCATATTTTAGTGTTTTCCTTTTGGATCTTCCCCTTTTCGGGTTGGAAGGGTGGCCCTGTGGGTCTTATGTCCGTTTTTGGTTGTAAGGGTTGCCTTATAGATCTTCATCTTTCCATATGTAAGGGTTTTCCTGTGGATCTTCCCCTTATCATATTTCAGAGTTGTCCTTTTGGATCTTCCCCTTTTCGGTTGGAAGGGTGGCATTGTGGGTCTTATGTCCCTTTTCGGTTGTATGAGTTGTCCTTATAGATATTCCTATTTCCATATGTAAGGGTTGTCCTGTGGATCTTCCCCTTATTATATTTCCTAGTTGTCATTTTGGATCTTCCCATTTTCGGTTGGAAGGGTCTCTGTGGGTCTTATGTCTCTTTTCGGTTGTAAGGGTTGTCCATATAGATCTTCCTCTTTCCATATGTAAGGGTTGTCCTGTGGATCTTCCATTTATCATATTTAAGAGTTGTCTTTTTGGATCTTCCCCTTTTCAGTTGGAAGGGTGGCCCTGTGGGTCTTATGTCCCTTTTTCGGTTGTAAGGGTTGTCCTTATAGATCTTCCTCTTTCCATATGTAAGTGTTGTTTTGTGGATCTTCCCCTTATCATATTTCAGAGTTGTCTTTTTGGATCTTTCCCTTTTCGGTTGGAAGGGTTGTCCTTATAGATCTTCCTCTTTCCATATGTAAGGGTTGTCTTGTGGATCTTCCCCTTATCATATTTCAGAGTTGTCATTTTGGATCTTCCCCTTTTCGGTTGGAAGGGTTGTCCTTATAGATCTTCCTATTTCCATGTGTAAGGGTTGTCCTGTGGATCTTCCCCTTATTATATTTCAGAGTTGTCCTTTTGGATCTTCCCCTTTTCGGTTGGAAGGGTGGCCCTGTGGGTCTTATGTCCCTTTTCGTTTGTAAGGGTTGTCCTTATAGATCTACCTCTTTCCATATGTAAGGGTTGTCCTATGGATTTTCCCCTTATCATATTTCAGAGTTGTCTTTTTGGATCTTCCCATTTTATGTTGGAAGGGTGGCCATGTGGGTCTTATGTCCCTTTTCAGTTGTAGATGACGCCTCCTTGTTTGTGAGTGATGGTGCCTCTATTCTTTCCCTTGTGCCCTAAAAAGTATTTGATTCATTTAGTGCTATTGTCATTTCTTACATAAAGAAAAATCTAAGTGGAGTCTGTAGATCTCCTTTTTGTAATAATAAATTATATAATGGAGGGTGGATATTCCATTTTCCCTTCGGGTGTAGAACTTCTTCGAATGTTCTCCGCTGAAAGTGTTAGTTGATATATGTCATTCCGCATCTTCCAGTCGGTATAAGTTGTGGATGTCGCCTTATGAGGGCAATCACTGTTGCCTCCAACACAGGAGCGAGTCCTTGTAGTGGGTTTATGTTGTATCATTCCTTTGTGTTTTCCATTGGAAGGAGTCATGCCACATATTTGTGTGGTCTTCTATTTTCGGGTGAACTATCAAGCACAAGATCACATGGTGCCCCCTAGTTTCTTGGTAGTTGCACCGTTTGTTCTTGTTTAGCCTTTTAAGGCTTATCTTCCTGTTTCTTGGTTGAGTGCCGAGCACTTGTTCGTTTGGTGCCCCCCAAGTTGCTCGGTTTCCTTACTCTTTTTTGCTCTTTGAGCATGCCTTTCTTATATATGATGGATATATGTCCAATTCAGGTTCATATTTATATTTCAGGCCTCGTAAACACGTCAAAAATCACATTACGGTTTAGAAAACGCCTCCTAAGGGTCAAAACGGTCCGGAAGCGCAGTACGCGCGTCCGAACCGGACCTCGCCGAATTGCCTAAATTCGACGAGGTCCGGATTGCTCTATGGGTATTACGCGATTACCGTTACGCATAGGGAAGTCGAGTTCGCGCATTGCCAAAATTGATGACGGTTACCGCTTGCCTTTGAACCGTCATCAAACCGCTTTAAAACCGGGTCCGGTCCCAAGGTAGCCTATAAATAGGAGACCTTGGCCACCCATTTTCACACATCCTCTCATTTTCCCAACTTTGGCATTTTGAGCTCTGACTTCTCTCTAGAAATATTTTCTCTCTCTAGAGTTACCTTTCTCTCTTTAGCCCAATCGTGACTTAAGCATCGGAGAGGGCTCCACTAGCACCCCCCCCCCCCTCTCCGTGCTAGTATTGGCCCTTTGTGCAGGAGCGGGCCCCGCAGCTAAGGCGTGGAAGAGAAATAGGAGTAAGATGTGCCCAGACGCTAAGACTTGTGCCCAAACAGCCGTTTCCTGAGACACAGACTCTTCCGAGACACGGCGTTAAAACCGAACACTCGTCACCGGCATTAGGCGAATACCTCTTCCAAGTGAGGGTGTCAGTCCAAAAACCCGAGCAACCCAACCAGACAGATGCGTCCATCCGACCCAGTTCAAGCAGGACGCAACATTTGGCGCCGTCTCCGTGATTCGAACAAAAGCTACCATACCGCAAAGACATGACGAGTGATCGCATGATGATGAATTTCAGACAGAAATGCCGCAAGGCGAACAACAAGGAACGGGAGCAAACCCGATGCCTACGGTTACTCCAACCGCCCAGGAACACGCTGCGCCAACAAGAGAAATGTCGCAAGACACTACCCGCCAAGGCGGTCCATTCCAGGGCAGAAACCAACATGCAAGATATGAAGCCGCACGTTCATACACTCCATCCCAAGGAGCCCGTCATTGGAGGAATGAAAGGCAACCCCCACACCACCGCTCACAGCAGCCAACGAAGGATGATCCCTTCCAGGCCACAAGCAGAGATCAATCTGACATCAACCATAACACTGGTCGGCAAAATCCGGCAACGGCTTATGTTGCGACTGTAAAAGGGTTTACTGCCGAGATGTTAGAAGAAATTGTTGAGAAAAAGATGAAAGAAGCAAAGATGAAGGGTATGCACGCGCTTGAAGAAAGGGCGTCACATCCGTTCGCGGACCACCTTGTAAACAGCCGCGTCCCAGACGCACTGTACCGGATAGGAGAAGATCTCTATCGCGGAAAGGGAGATCCAGTGGAACACGTGCAGAAGCACGAGGCCTCTCTGCTAGGAAGAACGAAGAACCCACACCACTTTGCAATGACGTTTTCACAAACTCTTGCCGGAACAGCAGCACACTGGTTCTTCTCACTACCATGCGGAAGCATCACCTCATGGGTGATGGGTTTCGATATAGCCGTTAGGCCCATTAACGGCGACTAAACGGCGAAGTAGGCCCACTGGGCCCCAAAAGAGGCTTAGAAGACCAATACGAGAGGACCCGACAAGGCCGGTCCCGACAAACGAGCTGAAAGCTCCCGATGATATCCCTTTAAGTAGGCCCCGATCCTATGCCTTTAAGTAGGCCCCGATGATATGCCTTTAAGTAGGCCCCGATCCTATGCCTTTAAGTAGGCCCCGATATTGAATCTCTGAGAATGCTGGCCCTGTCCCGATGACGAGAGGCCCCGAGCGGTGACCAAAGGAGATAACTTTGGAGTCCCCGACATCCGTCGGGACTTGCCACCAGAGAACGAAACCGAGAAACACGCCCACTATCAACATAGTGGGGAAGTGGCCTGAAAAGACGGAACGTGGGCTACTGGCCGAAATAAATGGAACGTGGCAGTTATCTCAACAGGTAACTGAGGTGACCCCTCCCCTATATAAAGGAAGGAGTTACCTCAGGATTGTTACGTTAAATACTTACATACTGATACTTGCCAGTTTACATCGAGATACTCATTTAAGCATCGGAGAGGGATTCTGGGTCACCGCCCGGTCTATCCCCTTCTTGCAGGATTACTTGGAGCGAGAGTTCAGACTTCCGTCAAGAACGTACCGGAGTTCCAACCGTGATCCAACATTGGCGCCGTCTGTGGGAACGAAGCGAAAAGAAAAAATGGCTTTTACCCGATCGATGGCTGGCAAGCAAAAGAAGAGACAAGGACAATCCGGTGGTTCCCGTCACCCTGCTGGAACTTTGAATTCAGGGCCGCCGGAGCGCACTGTTGATCGGAATGATCCTCCCCCTGATGTTTCTTAAACAAGGGGGCATCATGATGATCGTGAAGATTCCATTTGAAACTCGTCGGAGAGCCGGGAAGAGATCCCAAGGAGGGACCAGGATGCACCTGCAAAGCCGGACTTGGCAAAGGCTGTGATGGATGCCATGCCAGTATTTTTGGAAGCTACGGAGGCTCTCCTAGACCGAAGGGAGGCCGCCAAGAAGAAGGAGGAGGAGTTGCCTCCGCCTCCGCCGATGGAGAATCGGGATGGGCAGGAGGCCCAACCTGGGCACCAGGACAAGGGCAAGGAGCCTGCCCTATCGGAGCAGTTCGTGGTCGATGGGCCTGGACCGGTGCAACATAGGACCATCCCTGTTAGTGGTCCTATCACCCCCGACCAGGTGGTGAAGATTGTGAACATTTGCATGGGAGACCAGAAGAAGATGATGTCAGAGCTGAGGGATCGATCCACTCATCCCTTTGTACCCCGATTGGTGAACACCACTTCCCCGCCAGGGCTGGGTATCCCGACAATCAAGGAGTATGATGGCGAGGGAGATCCAGTTCGACATGTCCAGAAGCATGTCATGGCTTGTCTAGGCCGAGCCCCGAACGACGATATAGTGTGCGTTTTGTTCCCAGGCACACTTGGTGAGAGGGCCCTGACGTGGTTCTTCAGCCTTCCCCCAGGGTGCATCTCTAGCTGGACCCAGATGCATGATCGGTTCATCCAACAATACCAAGGCCGTCGGCGTCTCCTGAAAAGTGCAAGGTCCCTGGCTGAGGTGGTACAGAGGCCCGACGAGTCGCTGGCGCATTACTACCAGAGGTACACTGCCAGCGTGGCCGAGATAGATGAGGAAATGTCGGAGGGAGAAACCATCCGCACCTTCATTCGGAACCTGACAGCACCTTATGGTTCCGACCTGATGCACAGCGTGGCTGAGAAGGCTGTGTGGAACATGGAGGCGTTGCAGAAAAGAGTGAAGCAACAAATCGACGTACAGGATTCGAAGATAGCTTCCGGAGACCTGGATTAGCCGAAATCAAACAAGGGGAAGCAGTCGTTCAAACCCTCGGACGATCGCAAGAGGAAAGATAAACCCGAGAGCAGTCGGGGTTGAGGCCGTCCCGATCGGAGGGAAGACAAGCGTTCCTCGAGGTCGGACAAGCGGGAGGACCACTACACTCCTCTCATTTGTTCCATGGGTGCTGTGTTGGCGGTGATGGACCGACAGGGTATCACCAGGTATCGCCCGAAGAAGGATGGAGAGTTCATGGAGCTCGCACCGATCGTTTTTGTCGTTTCCATCGTGTCAACGGTCACGACACCAACCATTGTCGGGAGTTGAAGAAGGAGATTGAGAAGCTGATCCAGTGGGGAAAGCTCAAGGAATTTGTGGCTGGGCAACAGGGCCGGTCCCGTTCCCGGTCCGATCGCGGTCCCGTTCCCGATCTCGTGGTCGATCCCCGAAAAAGGATAAACCCGAGTCTTCCAATGCCCGCAAGGAGAAGCGGGGGACCATTAACGTGATTCATGGAGGACTTGCTGCGGGAGGAGATACCACGGCATCTCGGGAGGTCTATGCTTCTCGGATTCCCATTGCTGTGGTGCTGGGCAAGAGGGTCCGAAATTGGACTCCGAAAGAAGAAATGGTGATTCCCTTCTCAGCGGAGGACCTGATAGGTGTGGAGACCCCGCACGATGATGCTTTGGTCGTGACCCTGAACGTGGATGGGTACGAGATGAAGCGAATCCCGATTGATGGAGGGAGCTCCTCCGATATTCTGTTCATGGATGCACTGGAGGCCATGGGAAAAACCAAGAAGGACTTGAAGCCTGCGGACTTCCCGATGGTCGGATTTTCTGGGTCTACCTCTTACCCGGTGGGGGTAATCACCTTACCGGTTGAATTCGGTAGTGGTTGGAAGTCGGAGAAGAGGAACATGGAGTTTGTGGTGGTCGAGTCTGCAGGGACCTACAATGCAATTATCGGGAGGACCACCATCAACCCACTGGGGGCAATTGCCTCAACTGTTCATCAGGAGCTGAAATTTCCGACTGACCACGGAGTCGGGGAGGTCCAAGGTGATCAGATAGCCTCCAGGAGGTGCTACGTCAATGCCACTCGAAGGAGGAATCGGGAGGCTATGACTGTTCTCCAGACTGACGCTGATCCCCGAGAGGAGTTTGGGCGTCCCGCCCCGATGGAGGATTTGAAGGAGGTCGAGATCGATGGACCTCAAAGGAAGGTAAAAATCGGATCCGCTCTGACTGAAGAGACGGACCGAGAATTGGTCGATCTATTGAAGGAGTTCAAGGAGCTGTTTGCCTGGTCCCCGAGCGACATGCCAGGAATCAGCCCCGACATAATTACTCACGAGCTGAAGATTGACCCCGCGATCAAGCCAGACACACAGAGAAGGCGCCCGATGGGTGCCGACAAGAAGATCACGATCCAGCAAGAGGTGGGCAGGTTGCTCGATGCTGGATTCATTAAGGAGCTCTGATTCCAGACCTGGGTTGCAAACCCAGTCCTGGTGAAGAAGAGCAATGGTAAGTGGCGGATGTGTGTTGATTTCCGCGACCAGTTGGTGGATGCCACATCGGGACATGAGCTGCTGAGCTTTATGGATGCCTACTCCGGCTACAATAAAATCAAGATGTTCAAGGAGGATGCCCCCCACACCGTCTTTTATGCTGATAGTGACATCTATCATTATGATGTTATGCCTTTTGGATTGATCAATGCAGGCGCAACCTATCAAAGGATGGTGAACAAGCCGTTTGGGGACATGTTGGGAAAAAAAATGGAGGCCTATGTGGACGACATGCTGGTGAAGTCCCGACAGGCCGATGATCATGTTCACAACTTAGCCACAGCGTTCGAGCGAATGAGGCTTCATCAAGTTCGCTTGAACCCGACCAAGTGTGCCTTCGGAGTGCACTCAGGGAAGTTTCTGGGCTTTATGGTGAGCCAGAGGGGAATCGAGGTGAACCCTGAGAAGCTGAAGGCAATCGAGGAGATGAAGTCCCCGACGAACCATCGGGAGGTACAGGTGCTGAATGGACGATTGGCCGCGATGAATCGCTTTTTGTCCAAAGCAAGTGATCGATCCATGCCGTTCTTTAAAGTGCTGAGGGCCAACAAGAAGTTTGAGTGAACTGCCAAGTGCGAGGAGGCGTTCCAGGCACTCAAACAGCACCTCCGCACCCTCCCGCCATTGGCGAAGCCCATCCCAGGCGAGCCACTCTATCTGTATTTGGCTGTTTCTGAATTTGCTGTTAGCTCTGTCTTAGTGAAAGTTGTAGAGGGCAGCCAAGTCCCCGTCTATTATGTAAGCAAGGCACTCGCCAAGTCTGAAATGAATTATCCCGCCGTTGAGAAGTATCTTTATGCGTTGATTGTTACTGCTCGGAAGCTGAGACCTTACTTCCATGCGCATGAGATTACCGTTTTGACGAATCAGCCGTTGAAACATTTTTTGAACCGACCTGATGCGTCAGGGAAATTAGTGAAATGGGCAGTCGAGCTTAGTGAGTTCCGCATTCACTTTGCTCCGAGAACGGCTATTAAGGGCCAGGCGTTGGCGGATTTCATAGCAGAGTCTACAGCTCCCGATCTAGAAGAAGCGGGCCCTGTAGAGGGGGCAACTATGGAAGTCCCGATAACAGAGCAGTCAGAACAGCCCGACGCCGAAAAAATACTTGGGAGATGTACACCGATGGCTCCTCAAATTCAGAAGGATCGGGAGCAGGTTTCGTATTAATACCACCAGACGGAGGCGAGCCCCTCCGATATGTCTTGGCCTTGACATTTAGGGCCACCAACAATGAAGCTGAATATGAGGCTCTCATCACTGGCCTGAGGATTGCTAAAGAAACGAGAGTTGGTCACTTAAAGGTAAAGTGTGATGCTAACCTGATCGTGAACCAAGTCCAGGGGCGATACGAAGCAAAGAGCCCGACGATGAAAAAGTATCTTCGCGAGGTGCAAACCCTGAAGGAGAGCTTCAAGAGCTTCGATATTGAGGCGATCCCAAGGGAGGATAATGCGGAAGCAGACGCCTTGAGCAAGTTCGCCTTGGGGGCACCCCTTGATGAAAGTCGGAAGGTGCATTTCTTGGAGAAGGTGATCTTGTCAACCACCGATCAATCGGAGGTATGTGCCATCGAGATCGGATCGGGGGAGCCCACGTGGATGACCCTGATAGTCACGTATCTGACTACGGGGGCAGTCCCCGATGATGAAGTGACAGCCGGCAAAATACGCCGAATCGCGCCCAATTATGTGATGGTGGACAATCAACTGTACAAAAAGGGATATGTAACTCCCTACTTGAAGTGTGTGGCTGAGCCCGACACTGGTCGGATCCTTAGGGAGGTGCATGAAGGACACTTGGCTTGTCATGAAGGTGCCCGATCCATCGTGAGGAAAGTGCAGAACCTGGGCTATTACTAGCCCTCGATGAATAAGGAGGCAACGATGCTAGTCCAATCCTGTGACGCTTGCCAAAGGTACGCCCCAAATTTTGTGGCTCCAGCTGCTGATCTGACGTCTATCAAGAGTGCTTGGCCCTTCGCGCAATGGGGAATCGATTTGGTGGGACCCCTTCCAGTTGCAAAAGGTCAGTGCCGATATTTAGTCGTGGCTATTGATTATTTTTTGAAATGGATAGAAGCTAAGGCGTTGGCCAAGACAACGGGGAACCATATCCTCAAATTCCTCCAGACCCATATCATATCCCGATACGGGATCCCCAAGGTGGTGATCAACGATAACGGCCCTCCGTTTAACGGGGCTCAGTGGAAAGAATACTTGGAGGAGCTGAAAATTGAGAATCGGACAGCCTCTTTCCGTCATGCTCAAACCAATGGACAGGTGGAATCAGCCAACAAGATCGTGATGGACGGCCTGAAGAAGAGGGTCCATTCCTTGAAGGGCAAGTGGCTGGATGAACTGGAAACCGTGCTTTGGGCTGTTAGAACAACACCCAAACGACTGGGGAGACTCCGTTTGGCCTTGTTTATGGCACGAAAGCAGTTGCTCCCGTCGAAATAGCTGTGGCATCCCATCGGACGAGGTATTACGAACCTCTGTCGAATGATGAAATGAGGCGTCTGGACTTGGACTTGGTCGAAGAAAAGAGGCGGAGTGCCGAGGAGGTCCAGGCTCGGATGCGTTTGGCAACGGCCCGATATTATAATCGACGAGTCAAGTCTCGATAGTTCTTTGTCGAGGAACTGGTCTGGTGTCGGAATGAATTTGCCCTTTTGGATCGGATCAACAAGATGTCACCAAAATGGGAAGGGCCTTATAAACTCGTGGGGATGCCAACTCGAAATGCGTACAAGTTGGAAGACCTCGATGGCAATGTGTTGAAGCATTCTTTTAGTGGAGAACACTTGAAGAAATGTCATGCTTGATATTAAGTCGCCTTCAGTGGTGCAAGTTGTTTGTTAAGTCGCCTTCAGTGGTGCAAGTTGTTTGTTAAGTCGCCTTCAGTGGTGCAAGTTGTTTATCGAAGTCGCCTTCAGTGGTGCAAGTTGTTTATTGTTTTGAGCCATCAATGAATAAAGAGGTTGCTTCCGATTAAATCGCCTTAAGTGGTGTAGCTAAATCACCTTAAGTGGTGTGGTTCCGCCTTAAGTGGCGTAGTTCCGCCTTAAGTGGCGTAGTTTCGCCTTAAGTGGCGTAGTATCGCCTTAAGTGGCGTGGTTTCGCCTTAAGTGGCGTGGTTCCGCCTTAAGTGGCCTGGTTTCGCCTTAAGTGGCGGGGTTTTGCCTTAAGTGGCACGATTAAATCGCCTTAAGTGGCGTGGTTCCGCCTTAAGGGGCACGATTAAATCGCCTTAAGTGGTGTAGCTAAATCACCTTAAGTGGTGTGGTTCCGCCTTAAATGGCGTAGTTCCGCCTTAAGTGGCGTAGTTCCGCCTTAAGTGGCGTAGTATCACCTTAAGTGGTGTGGTTTCGCCTTAAATGGCGTGGTTCCGCCTTAAGTGGCCTGGTTTCGCCTTAAGTGGCGGGGTTTTGCCTTAAGTGGCACGATTAAATCGCCTTAAGTGGCGTGGTTCCGCCTTAAGGGGCACGATTAAATCGCCTTAAGTGGTGTGGATAAGTTGCCTTAAGTGGAACGATTAAATCGCCTTAAGTGGCGTGGTTCCGCCTTAAGGGGCACGATTAAATCGCCTTAAGTGGTGTGGGTAAAATGTCTTAAGTGACGCGTCGAAATCACTCTAAGTGGTATGATTGAATTGCCTTAAGTGGCGTGGTTAATTCACCTTAGGTAGTGCAGCGATAATCGGAACCAAAAGAGATTGATATTATAAAGATCCAAAAGGTTCACGACAAAAGAAGGAAATTACAAGGATTCGAAAATAAAGCGATTAAGCTTGATCCTTGGCAGCGTCGAAGGGAGCAGGGTCCACGAGATCTGTGGCAGAAGGCTCCGCGGTCGGAGGATCGGAACCTGGAAGATTAGCCGCGGGAGGATCGGACTTTGGGAAGTCAGCCGATGAAGGGTCGATCATCGGGGGATCAGCTGTCGGAAGTTCTGCACTTGGAGGCTCCATCATGCCTTCAGCACCCGCAGCCCCCTCGGGGGTGTTGGCCTCGTCGCTCTCCTCAGAAAGGTTGAAATACCTCTTCGCGAAGGGGGCGAGAGTCGGAGACTTGGTGAAGTCGATGGCACCACCATACTCCAGATGGAGCTCCTCGACAGCATTCAGCAAGGTGGTCTCCACCTCCGCCGTACAGAACTTCACCGCGTCCGCTTGGAAAGCCTCGGAGCCCCAATAATCTTCCCGTCCCTTGGCTTCAGCCTCGGCCAGCTTGGTGGGAAACTCGGCGAGTTCCCGATCCATCTGTCGACACCGATTGGCGAGAAGGACTTTCTCAGCCTCCAACCCCGCCTTGGCGTCCTCAAGGGCCTTCTTCTCGAGGACATGCCTGTCCCGATCCTCTGCGCGCCCCTGCTGCTCCTCACTGAGCCTTTGGCGCTCCTGCTTCAGCAACCTCTCAAAGTCGTGGACCTGCCTCAGGAGGTCCCGAGTCTTCTGGTTAAGGAGGGCCTGCTCCTTAACCAACTTCCCCTTCGACGACTCAGAGGCAGCCAGATCCTCCTTGAGCTTGGCCAAGACCTCGGGGGCCGCCTTGGCTCGCTCCTCCTTCAGGGCCTCCTCCAAGGCCAGGATATACCCGAAGCAGCGGTGCTGGTCCGCCATTTCCTGTAGAAAAGTAGGGAGGTTAGTACATGAGAATATTTTACATTATATACTAAGTGTAGAAACAGGAAGCCTTACCTCCACACGACGAACGGCCGTAGCGCGAATGTCCACGTGGATGTCCTCTTGGGCCAAGGAGAGTGGAAGCATCATAGACGGCGGAACTGAACCTGCCAGCAGGTGCCGACCCAGCTCCGGTGATACATTGTCCCGACGCAGCGGGACCCCCTGCAATGACTTGATCAGGGTCCAGGGAGCTGCCGCCTGGTCGGGGGCGTAAAGCCGATAGAAGTTCCTGTCTAAGGGAGAGGAGGAGGAATGACCTGAGCGTCGGTGGTGCGCGCCTCCGAGCCGCCATGAGAACCCGTCGTCCCCTCGGGAGTCAGGCTCAAGACCGGCGAAAGCTGCTCTGCCGGAGAAGATGGAGGCAGCCCTTCGGAAGTTGGCTCCAGCGAGGTCTGCCTCACCTCCCGACGGCGAACCAAGGGCTGGCCTTCGCTCGCCTCCTCAGAAGAATGAGAGACGTCCAGGTCAACCACCCGACGGAATTGACCGTCCGTCGGGGCGTCTTCTGTCCCCGATCTTGTCGGGGCGGGAAGTGACAGGAGGGGCTCTCCGACCCGGGCGTCGGAGGGTGGCGTCCCCGCGGAAGCTCCAGCTCCCGATCGACCTGCAGCTGGAGGACGAGAGGCTTCAGAAAGAAAATCAGGAAGGTGATCAGGATCCTTACACCAGATGACGCGACGGGAGAGGTACTGGTCCTTCCCGTAATAATTGTAGTAACCCGCTTTGAGAATGCGGGGAGTTTCTTCTTGCAGGATGCGTTTGATCCCTTCGATCCGGGCTCCCTTATCGGAGGGGATTAACTCATCGGGAATACACCTCCTGTCGAATTGCTAAGCGGAGCTGTTTACCTTCCTCGGGAGTCTTGGTGTTGAAGATTTGCTCCATCTTCTCCACCCGGGCCCGCTTGATCTGCTCCGAAGTCGGAGGTGCGGAGGAGGAGGTGGCCCTCTTCAAAGACTTCCTCTTCCTCGCGGGGCGTTGGACAGCATCGGTCTCCGCCTGCTTAAGCACGAGATTGGTCAGCAATGATACCTTCTTAGCTGCAAAGACGAAAACGAAAATTGCAATCAGAATATTACCCAAGGAACGAGGTTGGAGGGGCCATCGTAGAGCTGACCCCCGGAGACAACATCGAGGAGACGGATCCCGGCCAGAACCAGGTCCCGCTCCACGAGGGAGTTGGCATCGAGGGGAGCGAAAGAATCCCCCCAACGGTAAAGCTGGATGCAGTGGAGAATCTGAAAGTCCTCCTCGGAGTAAGTGTGAAAAGCGGGAGCGGGGTCCGCTTCAACCTCCCATCGGGGCCACGGGATGGAGCTGTTCCGGATGAAGAAATAACTCTTCTTCCAGCCGCTATTGTCGGGCCCCGAGTCAGTAATCAGCCCCCGACCTTTGGTGACCTTCCATGTGTCACCGGTCCAGCTACATCGGGAGAGCTGCGCCTTTCTCCACTTAGGCATCCGCAGGTAGAAGGCACAGACCCCGACGTCATTGCACTTTAGCCCATAGAAGGTCCGGAAGAGTCGGAGGCTATAGGGCCATTGTTGGCGGAGGCAAAGCACGCGGAAGGCATTCCACACGCGGATGGCATGGGGGGAGAAAGTAGTCGGATGTGATTTGTAATATTTACACATCTCGACCATGTCACCACAGAAGAGGAAGCGGATCCCTGCCGATATTTTCCCGGTGGAGACAAATACCTCCCCTTCCCGGGGACGACTGACCACAGAGTCACCCGGGACGCGAGGCCAAGGAAAAGGGAAGCGAGGTTCCCAGGTCGAAGTAATACACCCCTCCCGGAGAGCTGCATCATAGGCGGTGTCTGAAATCTCATTACAAGCATAGTCGAACTTGAAGGGCTTCCTCCCCCCGGAACTGGACTCACCGTCTGGAAAGTAATCATGGCAAGAAAAGGCACAGATGATTTCCGCAAAAGTTCGGGTAAGTTGATTGAGATAAAAGGAAAAACTATGCTAACAAGTTTCTTCGGAATCGAAAGAGGAAATCTTACCAGACATGTTGAATCGGAGAAGAAAGGATGATCTTGATGGTCGGAGGTCCTAGTCGCCGGAGTGTTGATCAGAAAGGGAAAGGAGAGCTTGAGCTTTTGAAAACACAGAGAATGAAACGGTAGAGAAGAACTGAATAGTGCCAAGATTTGAGGTTTTATAGGAGAGAGGATAGGCAAAGAGACGTTGCGATCTGGACCGTTGAAGATGAAACGCCTCAACCTGAATCGTCGAAACACTAGGGACAAAACGGCTATAAAGCGCTTTTTCAGAGAAGCAGGCACGGGCACTCAAGCTGTCACTTCATCACCCATCTCATTTAATAGTTGAGTAACCGAGAAATCTTTTCGGATTCGGTGGTTATCCTCGGAATATCGAAAGGTCCGGAGTTGGAAGACACGACGAACTATAAGTCCCTCATGTCTTGGGGGCAAATGATGGGTTTCGATATAGCCGTTAGGCCCATTAACGGCGACTAAACGGCGAAGTAGGCCCACTGGGCCCCAAAAGAGGCTTAGAAGACCAATACGAGAGGACCCGACAAGGCCGGTCCCGACATACGAGCTGAACGCTCCCGATGATATGCCTTTAAGTAGGCCCCGATCCTATGCCTTTAAGTAGGCCCCTGTTAGGTTCCGGGATCTGGGTCAACGGGTGGTCGGCTCAAATCTCGTTCCTCACTGGAGATGTGGATGATCCGGTTCTCTTAGGTTGTACTGTCTTAGCTTTCGTCCTTCCTTCCTTAGCTTCTCTTCTCCTTTCGCCCTGCAGAAGGGGCAGTACCAGGCACAGAGGGGGGGGGTGGTGCCTGATGAACCCTCTCCGATGCCTAAGTCAGTATCGTTTTTAGAGAGATAAAGCTAGAGAGATGTCAGAGCAAAATAATCTAAATTGCCAAGATAAAACAAATGAGTTGTGAAGGTGGGGTATTTATAGGCAACGGTGTCATTAAGGTGGCTTAATGACATCGTTAGCCTTTAAACACAATTAATTAACCTTTAAGCGCATAATTAAGACCTTAGGATTCGGAGAAGGTAGGCGACGTGAACCGGGTGTGGATGTCCGAAAATGGCGCAGGGGCCCTTGGGGGGGGGGAGAAATCCGACCCCTAAGGGTAGGGGTTGGGTGAGGGCACCCAACCCCTCATAGGGGGGATGGGGTTGGCCAACCCCATCCCTCCTAGGAGAGATCGGGTTGGCCGACCCGATCTCTCCTAGGAGAGATCGGGTTGGTCCACCCGATCTCCCCTAGGAGAGATCGGGTTGGCTGACCCGATCTCTCCTAGGGGAGGTCGGGTGTGGCCACCCAACCTCACCTAGGTGAGTTTACCTTGGCCGAACGGGCGCTTCGGCCCCGTTCGAGCCGTTGATGTTCTCGCGAAGTGTTCGGGTTGAAGTTTCGATTTACAAACGTTAATGGGACGATAAAAAATATAACGGTTTGGAAGTCAACGGGTTCAAATTGGGCGTATATCCATCACATGCCCCCGAGTCAACCAATGGCCTAACCCTTGATTGACTCTATTTTAGGATGGTATGACACGCACAATTTGAAACCGGGATTTTACCTTCTTGTCTGAATGCTCGCTTACCCTTAGATGCGTGCCTCTGACTCTGCCCCCTGCCTTATGAGATAGGGGAATTGTAAACGTCAGAGTAGCACGGACGTGTGCCTAGGCACGCGTCCGTCTGTGGTAGGAGTAATAAACTTATCTTTGCTACAGGTGCATACTCAAAAAATACACACTTGTACAGGGGTGTGATACGAATGCAACTAAATAACTTATGCTTCAAATTCGCGCCGGGATTCTATCTAAGTGAGGAAAAATTTAATTTTGGCCAAAAATTTTTCTAAGTATGGAATACTAGGAAATAAACCTTAGGGGATATTAACTATGGTGAGTATGAGTTTAAACGTGGTTAACGGGAACTAGTTTTTGAATCTTGTCCCTTGAAAATTTCTTTTCTAAAATTCAACGGTGTTGATTTAGCGACTTTAGAAAAACCCTAATCCTTTGTGCTATAAAAGGGCAAGTGATTACCTCATTCTCGTTGTTCTTTTCCCTTCTTTTCTTTTTGACGGTGGAGTTTCCAGTCGGACTTACTTCTCGGGGCGGGTGTTGTATTGAGGTACGTGTTTCTTCTCTTGTGTAAGCATTGCTCTTGAGGGACTTAATTCTGCTTCTCCTTCAATCGTTTCCTTACTTGTCTCGTTCTTGATTTGTATGTCTTCCTGGTAATGTAGTCCTATTTGGTTCGTCATTTTTCATCTTTTTACCTTCATGTTTCCGCTTACTGGCGGGCGAAGTCCTCCCTATTGGGATTATAATTATCTCCTTTTGCCCCCTGTCTCTGCTAGTTGGCCAGTGGTGTCTCTCTCCTTATGCTGGGGGTTATTACTATCTCCCTCTGTCCCCCTGCCTCTGCCTGTTGGCTGGTGGGGTCTCCTTATGCTGGGGGTTATTACTATCTCCCCCTGCCCCCCTGCCTCTGCCTGTTGGCTGGTGGGGTCTCCTTATGCTGGGGGTTATTACTATCTCCCCCTGCCCCCCTGCCTCTGCCTGTTGGCTGGTAGGGTCTCCTTATGCTGGGGGTTATTACTATCTCCCCCTGCCCCCCTGCCTTTGCCTGTTGGCTGGTAGGGTCTCCTTATGCTGGGGGTTATTACTATCTCCCCCTGCCCTCCTGCCTTTGCCTGTTGGCTGGTAGGGTCTCCTTATGCTGGGGGTTATTACTATCTCCCCCTGCCCTCCTGCCTTTGCCTGTTGGCTGGTGGGGTCTTTCTATTCTTGTCTTTTTACCTTGTGTCCATCTTTTTAGGGGAATGAGTTTGTATCTGTTGTCCACTGTTCGCTTTCTGTTTTCTTTAGGCTAAGCCTGTGTTTTTTCGATCAGCAGAACTCTCCGGTGATTAATGAGGAGTAAGAGGCCAGTACGTGTGGGAGTAGTTAATTCTGGGACCGGACCTTCGATTGCAAAAAGATCGGTTTTCTATGGTGCGGGGAGGTGTTCTCTAACTGGAGGTAAGGGTGGTGACGTTAGGGTGCCATCTTCTTTCTATATTGATGCCCCCCAATCGGAGGTCCGGGAGCCATCTTTTCCTTCTTCCTTGTTTGGTGAGTCCTTGAGCCTCTGAGTTTCCTTAATGTACCTTGGTATTTACTCTGTGCTTTGTTATAGGTAGACTTCGTCTTCCGCGTCTGAGTCGGAAGGAGCTGTCTCGTCCACCTGTTGATGGAATTGTTGGGTCTGAGTGGGCGCCTTATTATGGGCGTGGGGCTCGTTTTGACAATCAATCTTCTTTGCAAACTCCTGAGGTTGGAGTTCGTGTTCTGCAGTCTGCTGTTCCTCCTGCCGATCGTGTGTCCCTTTCCAAAGGGTCGGAGGCAACATATGAGTTGGCTCGTGATGTGTTGGCTCGCTATGCTCTTGTAATGTAACCGTTTTATCCTTTAGCATATTTCTTCTCCGTGTGTTATCCGTCTCATCTTTTGTTTTTGTTGTAGGGTATGGCCGACCTTGTTAATTTATCCACCCTTGCTATTGATCTTGCTGAGGAGAGGAAGGTGTATGAGGACATTTGTGTCTCTCTTAAATCCAGTCTTATTAGCTGTTTGGAGCATAGTCGCATCACCGATTTGCGGTGCCGAGACTTGGAGGGTCGCATTGCTCTTCTTAATGAAGAGGTTGAGGCGTTGAAACAAAGGTCTTATCGTGATGAGACACTCCGGGCTGCTGAGTTAATCTCTCTGGAGGAAATGTGTCGTATGGAGGCGAAGGAGTGTGCCATTGCTGAGTATATGGCCTCCTCCACTTATCAGGCTGCTATCGACGTTCGCTGCTCTGTGGCGAAACGTATTTCCTTGAAGGAGATTCTTGAGCGTATTCACATGATTGCTCCTGACTTTCCTTTCTCTCGACTTGGTGATTTGTCAGACTTTGCTATTAAGCATATTGCGAAGATGAGGGGATAGTACCCCTATTTCTTGTGGTAGTCTCATGTGTTTGTGAGTTGTGGTTGTCTTTAGATTTTGGAACTCCACCTTTCTTAGTGTTGCCATCTTTGTCTGATACACTTGTCTCTACTCGTTGTATATATGGCCGTGTGCTTATATCTCTTTTCATGATGTCTCCTTATGCCTTGTGTATGGCTCTTTGGGTATGGACCCTTCCCTTGGTGTGTTTCCTTTACTTATCCTTCTTTCGTGCTTTCCTTCATGTCTTACCTGCCATTTCATAAAGAAAAAACATTACTTGTTCTTCACATTACTTTACTTAGAAATTTCTTTCTTGTGTTATCCTTCTGAGCATGGTATCCTTCTAAGCATGGTATCCTTCTAAGCATGGTGTCCTTCTAAGCATGGTGTGATGATATCTTCTGATACCCCTTACACGGTATACGTTGTACTGTTAGACCAAAGATACGCTCTTGGTGGGCGTCGAAATCTGTTCACGAGACAGGCTCTCGGACGGCACTTAACGTTTCACAGGATAGGCTCCCGGAGGGCACAGGTTAGTCCACAGACGGCGCCAAGTGTTAGGTTCCGGGATCTGGGTCAACGGGTGGTCGGCTCAAATCTCGTTCCTCACTGGAGATGTGGATGATCCGGTTCTCTTAGGTTGTACTGTCTTAGCTTTCGTCCTTCCTTCCTTAGCTTCTCTTCTCCTTTCGCCCTGCAGAAGGGGCAGTACCAGGCACAGAGGGGGGGTGGTGCCTGATGAACCCTCTCCGATGCCTAAGTCAGTATCGTTTTTAGAGAGATAAAGCTAGAGAGATGTCAGAGCAAAATAATCTAAATTGCCAAGATAAAACAAATGAGTTGTGAAGGTGGGGTATTTATAGGCAACGGTGTCATTAAGGTGGCTTAATGACATCGTTAGCCTTTAAACACAATTAATTAACCTTTAAGCGCATAATTAAGACCTTAGGATTCGGAGAAGGTAGGCGACGTGAACCGGGTGTGGATGTCCGAAAATGGCGCAGGGGCCCTTGGGGGGGGGGAGAAATCCGACCCCCAAGGGTAGGGGTTGGGTGAGGGCACCCAACCCCTCATAGGGGGGATGGGGTTGGCCAACCCCATCCCTCCTAGGGGAGGTCGGGTGTGGCCACCCAACCTCACCTAGGTGAGTTTACCTTGGCCGAACGGGCGCTTCGGCCCCGTTCGAGCCGTTGATGTTCTCGCGAAGTGTTCGGGTTGAAGTTTCGATTTACAAACGTTAATGGGACGATAAAAAATATAACGGTTTGGAAGTCAACGGGTTCAAATTGGGCGTATATCCATCAGCCCCGATGATATTCCTTTAAGTAGGCCCCGATCCTATGCCTTTAAGTAGGCCCCGATATTGAATCCCTGAGAATGCTGGCCCTGTCCCGATGACGAGGGGCCCCGAGCGGTGACCAAAGGAGATAACTCTGGAGTCCCCGACATCCGTCGGGACTTGCCACCAGAGAACGAAACCGAGAAACACGCCCACTATCAACATAGTGGGGAAGTGGCCTGAAAAGACGGAACGTGGGCTACTGGCCGAAATAAATGGAACGTGGCAGTTATCTCAACAGGTAACTGAGGTGACCCCTCCCCTATATAAAGGAAGGAGTTACCTCAGGATTGTTACGTTGAATACTTACATACTGATACTTGCCAGTTTACATCGAGATACTCATTTAAGCATCGGAGAGGGATTCTGGGTCACCGCCCAGTCTATCCCCTTCTTGCAGGATTACTTGGAGCGAAGGAGTTCAGACTTCCGTCAAGAACGTACCGGAGTTCCAACCGTGATCCAACAATGGGCAAACCTGAAGGCTAAGTTCATTCAGCGATATATAGGCGAACGCACATTGCTAAAAGGAACAAATGCTCTGGACGACGTCCAACAGCAAAATGAAGAATCTCTCGCTGAGTATTACGTTCGCTTCAACCAGAATATCTCTGATATTCAGGGGAACCTGACGGAAGGAGAGATAGTTTGAGCATTCTTCCGAAACCTCGGACGAAGAGGCTACGCCTTAGCAGAAAAGATGGCAAAACACCCAGCTGAAACTCTAGAAGAGTTAGCCGCAAGAGTTAAAGAGTACTTAGACCTAGAAAGGTTCAGGAACCAGAACAAGGCGAAAGTCTCTGCTGCAAGCAAAATCAAGAAAAACCGCCCTTCAAGCGGTCAGCAAGGAAGAAATTGGCAGCCTCAGCCGAAAAGGCCTTTTCAAGGAGATTTCCAAAAACCAAGATAAGTAAACCTCGCTGACTGCATTCCATTGAATGCACCGCTGTCCGTGATATTGAAGGAAATGAAGGATGCGAACATGTGGAAAGAGCCGAACAATTTCAAAAAAGGTCCGCTGGGGAAAGACCAAGACAAGTGGTGTGAAAACCACGAGGTCTTCGGCCACGAAACGGACAGCTGTGTCAGCCTACGTTTCCGCATTAACAACTTCGTCCTCAAGGGCGAATTGAAGCAATTCGTCGATCAAGGCGACAGCCCCCCAAAGAAGACTCAAGCAGAGTCATCAAAGGAAGGAAGCAAAGGCAAAGAGAAAGTCAACTACAACCCTCCGCGGCCCAAGCGAGGTGTTATCAACGTCATCCACGGAGGACCTGCCACCGGAGGACAAGTGTCAAATGCTCGGGACATTTATGCATCCCAAGCAGCAAAATTTCCAAGATATGGAAAGCGCAAGCAACCAGAACAAGATAACGTGGTTATCCAATTTTCCAGGGAGGACTTAAAGCACATCGTTTACCCCCATGGCGATGCTTTAGTCATAACCATGGACATCGACAGATATGATGTGAAAAGAATCCTCGTTGATGGTGGAAGCTCCGCTGACATTCTACATGTCAAAGTCCTGGAGCAACTGGGAAAATCAGTTAAAGACTTGACTCCGGGATCTTTCTCGCTAGTCAGCTTTGCCGGGGCAGCCACATACCCCCTGGGAACGATCACGCTTCCTGTCATCCTTGGTCAATGATGGAAAGCATTGCACGTCAACGTCACTTTCGTCGTTGTGGAATCTCTTGGGGCCTATAATGGAATTTTAGGGCGAACAACGATCAACCCTTACGTGATCGTGCCCTCTACTGTCCATCAGAAGATGAAATTCCCTACTGACCACGGGATCGGGGAAGTACTAGGCGACCAGATATCCGCAAGACGATGTTACGTCAACGCCCTAAGAGCAAAGCAGCATTTCCATGTGGCGATGGTGAATTCTTTCAAGAAAAAAAAAATTGTTGATGATGGAAGGCATGATCAAGCTGTTATAGTTTGGAATCCACAAGAGTACGTTCAGTACTCATCATGGGACCAGATATGGCTCGTCAAGCAGGGTGAAGGCGAGCCAGTCGTGAACTACTTCAACAGATTCGCTGCCAATGCCTCTTTGGCAAAAGCAACAAGAGAGGAATTGATAAGCGTGTTCTTCGCAAACATGAACACCAGATCCTTCCTTTTCTTCGGAAGAACTCATGGATGGCGAACAACCAGAACCATGGCAGATCTAAAAGACAAGCTCGAGACGGCAAACTTGTGTGAACAAGAACTGAGGTGAGGTACACCCCTCAGTTGGGAAAAAGAAGTTCAAGCTGAGACGAACAAACAGGAAGGCGCGAGCATCAATATGGACAACATCTTCACACCGCTAAACACGGTTGTTGAAGACATTTACGTCAACCTACTCGAAAACAAGCTCCCGAGTCCACTTGTTCCAAAGACTGGTTTCTTGGGCAACAACGTTAAAGAATTGTGCAAATACCACAAAACCTGGGGGCACAACACAAACATGTGTCTACCACTGAGATGGGAGATAGAAGAATGCATCGCGCTGGGCGCGTTAAGGCGATTTGTTGCAACTGACTCTGCGACGTCATCGTCAAACCAACCATGAAAGAGACGGGAGAAATAACTACCTTTCCGATTACTTTGCGCATTTTTATTCTAAGTGTTTTTAGAATCATCGCATCTAGTTTCTTTACATGTTTTAAGAAGGAATGATCGGTTGACGCCTTCTCGAAAAAACAATGTAAATACGCGCAAGTATCTAATGAAGTCAATCTACATTTGTAGGTACATATCTATGTCTTGCATGCTATTTTGGATTGAACGCGAAGTAACAAAACTACGCACTTATTATCTACATCAACAATCCAAGATATTATGCTATGTGCAAGCAAAAAATCTACTACGCGCTTATCATCAACAACAACTTACTCATATTGACGACTATATCAAAATGCATCATCAAGAAATCAACAACTTGAATTAAACCCAAGATATATTCAAAGTCAGCATGCTGCAACAACATATTTGCAAGGACATAATTGCAACCTTTCTACTTCAAAGCGTCATACCAACGACGTCCTGCTTCAAACGTCATATTAATGACGTTCTATCTACAAATGTCCTATTGATGACATACAAATGACATGCTGTGACATCTCTTGTTAGAGGCAAATCCTCATGTTCATCGCCATTCCCTCGATTCCGAACAGGACGGGCAAATACAATACGGGACTGATCACCCCATAAGTGGCGGAAGTTCTCTTGTTAGACAACGACCCCACGCTACAACAAGTGTGTATATCCTGTTTAAGGGTTCACTCTTTATGGCGAATGTCCTCTTGTTAGATGACAATCCCATACTATGAATTCCTGTTTAAGGGTTCACTCTATACGGCGAACGTCCTCTTGTTAGATGACAATCCCGTACTATGAATTCCTGCTTAAGGGTTCACTCTTTATGGTGAATGTCCTCTTGTTAGACGACAATCCCATACTATGAATTCCTGCTTAAGGATTCACTCTTTATGGCGAATGTCCTCTTGTTAGACGACAATCCCATACTATGAATTCCTGCTTAAGGGTTCACTCTTTATGGCGAATGTCCTCTTGTTAGACGACAATCCCATACTATGAATTCCTGTTTAAGGGTTCACCCTTTATGGCGAATGTCCTCTTGTTAGATGACAATCCCATACTATGAATTCCTGTTTAAGGGTTCACCCTTTATGGCGAATGTCCTCTTGTTAGATGACAATCCCATACTATGAATTCCTGTTTAAGGGTTCACTCTATACAGCGAACGTCCTCTTGTTAGATGACAATCCCGTACTATGAATTCCTGCTTAACGGTTCACACATTACGGCAAAAGTCCTCTTGTTAGATGACAATTCCGTACTACAGATTTTCAAAGCGTGTTGCATGGTTCCTGGACGCAAGAAGCATGCAGCACAATACATATTTTCAAAAAAGTGTTACGTGATCCCTGGACGCATGAATCATGTATCACAAATATTTTTTCAAAAACCAAAATATTTTTACGTATGCTTCCCCAATGCGGGTTGATACACGCTGGCAGGTGCACACCCTGTTTATAAAACTCATAAAATTTACAAGTCGAGTCTTGTACAACGTCGCCTTAGAGTGGAGCTAAGAGACGGTATAAACTAGTATCTTGCTTAGCCAAGATAACACCTTTCAAATATACTGCTTGTTAAGAAAAGTCGCTATACGCGAAATACTTGACAGGTTACAACATATATAGCGGCAAGCTATTCAGGAAAGAAGGGCAACATGCGTAATGCATCATGCAAGCAATCTTGAGAACATCTCAAGTCATCAATCAAGAAGTGGCTAACGGTCACGGCTATGGAGACTACATCTATGATTGCTAGTCATCCACATTCAACAAAAACAGTAAGTGATAACGGTATGAAATATTAGTAACAAGTTATCATGCAAACTGCTATGCATAAAGCAGGTTCAAACGACATAGTTCAAAGCGAACAAGTCACAAGCAACAACCAAGGAACAACTCCAACAAGGTTCCAAACATAGAAGCCGGGGGGCAAACAGACTCAGAAACGAGTTCAACATATCCAAAAGCAATAAACATGGCACAAATCAAAGAACGCCATCATCTCTGACGGGACTGGGCGGAACAGGCTGAAGTTGCACATTAGTGTCGCCACCGTCTTCTCCAAACAAAAAGGCAAACTGAGCTGCTGCAGCATCCAAACGACGGAGCTCGGCAACGTGCCCAACCGCAAACTCTGCATACGGCCCTAACCTGTTAAAGGGAAAGCCGGGAGCAAGAATGTTCACACGAACAAAGTCTTCAGCAAACTCGCTATGCATAGGAGCGGCCTTCACCGTAGCAGCAGCAGTAACCGCGCTGTCAAACTCAGGAGTAGTAGGGAACTTTCCAAGTCCCTCCTCAATGCCGGCCTTCATTGTCTCTTCGCGCACCTTCCGACAGGCAACCTTGTGTTTGCCCGCATTGTCAGAAATCGCCTTCTCAATAGCAACATTCTCAGCTTCAAGCTGAACAAGGCGGACATGATCAGAATCATAACGGGCATCAAAATCCGTCATCTTCAAAGTTAGACGGCGCAATTCATCCATAGCTTCCTTAAGCTCCCCGGACACAACGGCAGCTTTATCGGCGACAGCACGCTTCTCCTGGACAAGTTCCAACATAAAGGAGGCCATGTGCACCATATCAGAAACAACCTGAAAACAACAAGACAATAAGCATACATGTTCGGAAACAACGAGCATAGCAAAGAAAAGAAAGACACTTACGGGTGTGAATCCAGTCAGTGATCTCTCAACAAAGGCTCGCGCCTCTTCGTCGCTCGATGGCCGAACAAGTCGATCACCAGGAGGAACAGATCGATGAAGAACACGCACACCAACTTCTGGCATGCTAAGCCGGGGAAAGTGAGATCACCTGTCATATACGGCATCCACTTATCATTCGAAATATCGCCTTCCAAAGGACGAAGCAGATCCGCACGTCCAAGTGGCGGGAGCACTACATGCAAACAAACTAGAGTTATGCAAAAACCAAAAACAAAAGCACACAGACAAGTGTTCAGCTCATACCAGAAGGAAGAGCACGTTCCACCTCGGGCCGCTCCTTCGAGCGGGGGGCAGATAGCGCATCCTTGCAATCATCAACTTCCTTCCCTTTATGCCAGGAAGGAGTAGGAACGGTCACAGTAGTCTTCGGGCGCTTCGAACTGCTCGAAGGACGCGTCCCAGCGGTGGACCGTTTGGCAGAATCAGGAGTAGCAACAACGCGATCAGTAACAAGCGTATTGTGACCTGCAAATAGCACATAAAGCTACAATCAGAATACAACTAAACTAAGACAGTGTACAAGGAAAACTGTTTATTCAAACCGTTTACCTTTTCCATGCCCGGAAGACGTTGATGCTCCAGGAACAAGAGATGGAACAATCCTTCCGTTAGAAGCAATCCTGCGAGCGGCTGCCGTCTGCAAAGACGAGCTTTTTCCGTCAAATCAACCTACATTGCAACACGGTAAAAGTTATAAAAATGTTTAACATACCGAAGCCGCAGAAGGGAGCACATGAATCCCAGCATCGACCAACTCCTGATCAGATGCGCGCAGCGAACAAGTAAAACCACGTGATCGCTGACAGTGATATATCTGCTTTATCACCTCCCTATCCAGCAACGAGAGCTCCCGAAAAGCAGGCGCGGGATCAGTTTTCCGAATATACTCGACGTCTCAAGTCGTGTCCGCATCATGAGTAAAAAAGTAATGATGCCTCCAATGATCGGCAGAGCGATCCGCGGCGGCAACCAATCGATGACTGGAATCCCACTTGGCTTCACCAAGGCCAAGTTCCTCAAACCCATCACCTTGCAAGTTCGGCCAGCGTACTTTCACACTACACAACCTCGCAGAGTCCAAACTCTTAAGCTGATAGAAGCAGCGAAAGATGGTGGGAGAATAATGCCATGATTGCCTGTGAAACAACACCCTAAAGCAAGTCCACACCAGAATTCCATTGGGCGCAAGATCTAAGGGGGAAATCCCATAGCCGCTTCAAAGCTCAATCAGGTCAGGGCAATAAGGAAAGCGTAAACCCTCCCTAACATGAGATGTATAAACGACGGACAAGTCTGTAGGCGGAGGAGTAGCATCTCCTAAACTACTCTTACGAAGCACATCAAAGGGGTAAACAGCCTCTACGCGAGGGTCAAGTCCAGAAGCACTCGCATACAGTACAAACAAGGGCCTATCCAAACGGTTAGTGTAATATCTAACCAATACTTCCGTCTCTTCGATGGGAGGTGCCTCAGCAGAAGGCTCAGCAACTACGCCCTCATCAGTGCCCAAAACACTATCTACTTGTGAAAACAAATCTACCTCCGAGTCATCCTCAACGTCAGAATTAAAAGGAGTCTGCGATAGAGGAGTAGTGGACTTACTCATAGCGGAAATTCGATCAAAAAGAAAGGAGTTCCACAAGAGGTTACTACGACTTCACAATCTGCAAGAACCAAACAAGAAGTCTATACGTCAAAGTCATGCGATCATAAAGCACCAATGCACATAACAACATACGTGTAGCAAAGTCAACGCGCATAGAAAAGTTGATGCGTGCAACAAAAGTGGCCAACGTCCCAAGAAGCTATCATGCAAGGGGTACGGCTAACGTGACGAACCGCGAAGAGCAAACGCGACAACACTTAGGAAAAATATTTTTCTAAGGCATCAAGACAACAAACGACTGCTCCCAAAGACGTTTAGAAACTTTCGGCAATCAACAAACCCGTTAAGGGAAAAACAACACGCACCGATCAAAAGTCCGTTACGCGAAGGCATGGGGGCAATATTTCAAATGGTGAAATTTTACTACGACTAGGCACAGAGGTAAAAAATTGTCTAAGACATGAGCTAACGACAACGACAACAACAACCAACCAGCAATTATTCAACATACGAACACCAATGAGCAGCTCTATGCAACAACAACGACAAATAGTTCAAAGGAACAACAACATGGCAACATCCAAAAATCAAGACGAAGCTGTTCTGTAAAATCGAGTTTTCAGACTACCTCAAAATGTGACAAAAAGTATCACAATGGACTCCACTCGTCGAGACGATTTCAGAAAGGTAAAGATCGCTGCGAACGGAGCACGGGAAGGCGGCGCGTGGGTTACACGCGCCGGCAAAGCGACGCACACGCGACTGCGCGTGAAGGCGCGTCCGCCGTCGGCTGGCAATTCTGAAGGCGGCGCCGGAATCCTCCCGATGATCTGAGTCGATTGGTGGTGTCAATTTCTGAAAACAAGTCAAGAATCAAACACGTAACTTTCGGGATGCACCTAAAGTTTACGACGGTGAAGAAACTATGAACAAGCAAATGGTTTCTAGAAATGGTGGAGCAATTACCTGCAAAGAAGGATGAAGAATGAATTCCCAAAAAGCTGGAAGAATGATTGGGGATTAGTTTAATCACATATCCCGAAAGATTCCTTGATGATAAGGATCGAAGGAGTAATTCATCTACACCCACGCCTAAGTGCTTACGGTATACTCCACCCTCTTCTAAGTATTTATCTCTACTCGCATGATTATTTTAGTGCTACGCGTATCAAGTTCATCATTTTACATGCATGTTTGCATATCGCATGATTCATGATTTATTAATCGCAAAGTCAATTTAGGGTATACGAATTATATCTCTAGTATCACGTAATTACGTTCTTGCCATAACCGTTACTTATACATGCATGTAGATAAAAAGCATGTCTGCATGACATATTACTAATCGCTTATATCCCTAGCGGTAATCATGTTTGCACGTTATATACACGCATTCTCTATTGCACTAACCGTGATGACAGGAAATAAAGTCACTCGGTCAAAAAATCAAGAGACGGACGAAATCGAGATTTCTACGTCCAACCGACGATCAAAACCGGAAGGTTAGCGTCAAGCTCAAATTGGACATGTACCCTAACTTAAAATAGAGTCAAGAAAGGTTTTGAACCGTTACTTGACTCGGGGGCAAGTGATGGATATATGTCCAATTCGGGTTCGTATTTATATTTCGGGCCTCGTAAACACGTCAAAAATCACATTACGGTTTAGAAAACGCCTCCTAAGGGTCAAAACGGTGCGGAAGCGCGGTACGCGCGTCCGGATTGCTCTATGGGTATTACGCGATTACCGTTACGCATAGGGAAGTCGAGTTCGCGCATTGCCAAAATTGATGACGGTTACCGCTTGCCTTTGAACCGTCATCAAACCGCTTTAAAACCGTGTCCGGTCCCAAGGTAGCCTATAAATAGGAGACATTGGCCACCCATTTTCACACATCCTCTCATTTGCCCAACTTTGGCATTTTGAACTCTGACTTCTCTCTAGATATATTTTCTCTCTCTAGAGTTACCTTTGTCTCTTTAGCCCAATCGTGACTTAAGCATCGGAGAGGGCTCCACTAGCACCACCCCCCCCCCCCTCTCCGTGCTAGTATTGGCCCTTTGTGCAGGAGCAGGCCCCGCAACTAAGGCGTGGAAGAGAAATAGGAGTAAGATGTGCCCAGACGCTAAGACTTGTGCCCAGACAGCCGTTTCCTTAGACACGGACTTTTCCGAGACACAGTGTTAAAATCGAACACTCGTCACCGGCATTAGGCGAATACCTCTTCCAAGTGAAGGGTGTCAGCCCAAAAACCCGAGCAACCCAACCAGACAGACGCGTCCATCCGACCCAGTTCAAGCAGGACGCAACAATATGCATCTTCCATAATTGGCGAGGAGGTGGGGGGCTTTCAATTTTGATCTTCGTTAATGTTTCTTCCATTGACTCTTTGTAGGTCTTGGCTTGGCGCGGTGCCCCCATCCATGTGCTATTCGCACCCTTAGGTGTAGAATGTTGGTTCCCACGCACTTTTAGGTGTAATATGGTTGATAAGAGGTGTTCCTCAAGGGATGGTTTTATTTTTCTTGGGCATGACCATTAAATGATTGACTGTAGATCTGTCGCTGCCCCCCAGTGATGAATTTTAATAATTTTGGTTCACGACGGTGGTGATTTTGGCTCGGAGTGTTTCATCATTTTGCCGCTTGACATTGTTTAGCGTTGAGTTGCTCTTGAGCAGTTCTTGCCTGTAGTGACACCGTTACTTGTTTATCAAGCAGGGTGTTTTACTTCAATGACGACACCATCACTCTTGTTTTTCAAGTGAGTGCGCTTCTCCTGCATCTCTGGAAACTAAGAGGACGTGCACTAGCCGCTCTGGTAGCGTTAAGTTCCTTTTTTCCTTCTTGAAGAAATGTTTGTGGTGCCCCCACCATTTTTCTAACGGGATGATGGGAGTAACTTTCATCACCACCTAAGTGTTACTCCATTGGTGGAGGTGTGCACCCATTGCGAGGGTTGCTCTAAGCCTTAATATTCCTTTTCTCCTCCCCGTGGAGTGGTGGTTGCATAATTCCCAATATTTGTTCTCCAATAATACTTGTTTTTCCTTCCGGGGTTATAGACTGACATTGTAGAGGGCTCTTCAATATGGCTATTTAATATAGGGCGGATGTGGGAGTGATGATATCCCTAGCATCTTGGTTAATATGACTACTCCCCATGTATAGGAAGTTGGTTTTTCGAATCCACTATTTTAATGTTGAAGTCCTTAATGACCCTTGTGATGAACATAGGTTTAGTGCTGCCCCCTCATTTAGTGTTACCCCCCCTTGGATGTAGAAGTGGCTTTTGGCTCAAAATGAGTATTGTGCTGGGTAGGAGGAGAGGGAGGTGTTTGCCTTGCAGGCTGGGTTGAAGTGGTGTTCCCTTCTTTCACAGCGTGTTGTCCCGTCCTTTGGGCGGGCGGGCGGGCTTCAGGTGGGTGTAACAGATGTATATAGGTATATTGTAGGATCGGATCTTATATGATGGCCCTCCTTATGGTTTTCCATGGAAAGACATATCGTATTAGAACCCCTTGGATGGCATTCTCTCCATGTAGGCGCGACAAGCCTTACTGGTTGTAGTGGGCCTCCTTGTTTGGAGTTATTATTAACGTTTATAATTGTAGATGGGTTGGAGAGAATGATAGGAGCAAAGCTTTCAATATACTAAACAGAATGATAAGGTTTGCTTAACCATTACAATAGTGGAGGCTCCTTTATATAGGAGACATCATGGGTTAATATGAAAACCCTAGTAAACATTAGGGACTAGAATGTAAATACTAGAACTAAGACAACTTAACATAATTAGATATTAGTCCCCATACATATAATATCTCAATATTCCCCCATCTTTTCCTTCTTCTTCCTTCTTCAATCCGAACGCATCACCAATCTTCAACAATTGAATCCCAAAAAAAAAAATCAATCTTCAAAACGGAGCTTCCAAACTCCAATCATCAACAAACAAAAGATGAAGCCACATGCTCCAATCTTCAAACTTCAAGGCCACTGTGCTCTCAGAGGTGAACACCCACTTGTAGCAATAACACATGCTCTCAGAGGTGGTGAAAATTCACTTGTAGCAACAATCGGGGTCTTCATCAAGCTCTTAGAGGTGAATACCCACTTGTAGCAATACATCATGCTCTCAGAGGTGTGAAAATCCACTTGTAGTGATGATAGCCACCGATGGTCCTCAAATCTTAAAAAAAAGCTCTAAGGCTTTATCATTCAACAAAACACTCCAGAACTCAGCTGAAGCCAGTAAGAGCAATACACTGCTCTAAATCGTTAAAGCTCCAAAAAAGAGACAAAGCTCCAATGCTTCAATCTTCAACAAAACCACAGCAACATAACTCCGGACATCCAAATTTCAGCAATTTCAGTCATTTTCAGCAATTTTCAGCAAATTACAGCAACAGCAGAATTTTGACAGCAACATAACAACTGAAAATCGCAGCCAATCACAGCAACCATTCCCGCAATAGCAATAACACATCAACAACAACCCCAATCTGAAGTTTCAGCAGCAATAGGTGCATATACAGCAGCAGAAACTAATGTAATTGTGACAGCAGAAAATGGGATTGCAGCAGAATTTTGACAGTAAGATTCGAAAATTCAAATCACCTCGGAATTTGACGTATAATATATCAATGGAATCGTGAGACCGAGGCGATTCCGAAAAACTAAATTTCGCGGCGATTGGACATCGGGAAGGTGGCGCGTGGCCTGCACGCGCCGGCGGGGCTCATCACACGCGGCGGCGCATGAGGGTGCGTGCGGTGGCTTCTGACGGCGGTCGAGATGTCAAAAAAAATCGTTGGAGTATGCTGGGTTGATTGGTGATGTCAATTTTGGAATAAGAGTGGTCTATCAGATGTGTAGGACACGGACTGAACCGAAACTTCACGGCGGTGTTCGGAAACAGCAAGATAAACAGCAAACGATTTCTGGAAAATGAAAAACGAAATCAAATCACCACGATCGGTGGCTCTGATACCATATTAACGTTTATAATTGTAGATGGGTTGGAGAGAATGATAGGAGCAAAGCTTTCAATATACTAAACATAATGATAAGGTTTGCTTAACCATTACAATAGTGGAGGCTCCTTTATATAGGAGACCTCATGGGCTAATATGAAAACCCTAGTAAACATTAGGGACTAGAATGTAAATACTAGAACTAAGACAACTTAACATAATTAGATATTAGTCTCCCCATACATATAATATCCCAATAGTTATCCTTTTGCTCATAGTGGGGAAGGTGTTTGCATGCACTCTATTGCCATATTCTTCTGGGGATGGAGCTATTGATCATCTCTCCCCTCTTAGTGTTTTCATATCCTTCACAGAGTGGTTGTTGTTCTGTGATCACTTCCAGTTGCCCCCTATTAATGTGCTCTGAAAGAGCTACCCTGGGTACATTCATGGAGAGATGGGAGGGTGTTGATCATCCTTGTGGAGTGGTTGTTGTTTTGTTTCCTCCTCATCTTGTCCCATATTGGTATACTCTTGAAGAGCTTCCATGGGTGTAATTTTGTTGTAGCCACTTTTTTGGCATTCTCGCCTGTTCTTGGGTGTTTGGTTGTTGCCCCTATTAGGGGCTTGTCCTTCATTAGGGGTGAGGGAGGTAGTTGTTGATTGACTACCGACCGTGGTGTCTTGGAGCTTAATGGAGTGTTATCCAAGGAGTGTTGTTCTTCATTGGACGATGGTTGCTTAGCATCCTTTGGTTTTTGCCCTCGGATGCTAGGTTACTGGAGACCCACGGTAGGTACCTTACTATGCCTCCCCCCTTGTTCTCTTGGACCCCCTTATTTATTGCCATCGAGCATAATTAGTAGGCGACATGCTTTTTGCTCGAATCCGCAGACGGCCCCAGTGTTTGCACATGAGTTTCCTTCGTGGGCTTCTCCTTCCGTTCTCTCCTTCTTCCTGGGCTTCTCTTTCTAGTATTCCCGCTCCGTGGGCTTCTTCTTCTCGTATGCCCACCCCGTGGCTTCTTCTTCTCGTATACCTGTAGATGGGCACCGGGGAGGGAGTTCCCGGTCAGCCCACTGTTTGCGCACGATGTCCTGAGTGCCTTCTCGACTCGGACCTCCGCTCTTCCTTCTCCTCGAGATACCTGCAAAAGGGGCGATACCGAGAACAAAGGGGGGTGGTGCTCAGTGTGCCCTCTCCGATGCTTAAATGAGTATATGCTTTAGAGAGAGGGATTGAGCTTAGAGAGAGAGTATGAGATTACCTTTGAATGGTGGGAGGAGAGATCATTTATAGAGTTCCTATTGGACCGCCCCAGTTCCAGTGATTTCCTGGTCCGGTGGTGGCAGTTCCATAATATAAGTTGGCCTTGACCGTAAATAAGGTGTGTCTGACCTCGGTTCGACCGTAGATAGGTTTAACATGACTAAGTGTTGGTATGTGGCCTCCAAGGGTGAGCCCCGGGCAAAATATCGTCTGGGGGTAGGGGTCCGGGCGAGGGGCGCTCGTCCGGACGAAGGGGGATACCCGGACGGGTATCCCCAAGATTCCGCTCGGGTTACCCTAGCGAGGGGACCTCGCTAGGGTAACCCGAGTGGATGGACCCCAGCGGGATGGCCCTGCTCGGGTTATCCGAGCGAGGTTACCTTGCTCGGGTCGGCCCCCAAGGGAATTTTTCCCTCGGGGCCTTCTGGGTGGGCTTCGCCACCCGTGTCGTTCTTGGGCCTAAGTGATGAGCCTCGGGTGTCCGTGTTCCGAGTTTCGAATTATAGTCGGTTGCGGCCCAATTATCGAGGTCCAAATTATAATAGTTTAGGTGTAAATCCAACATGTACCACAAAATTGAAAATTGAGTATGATAAGATCTTGACATATTACGAAATCTCGTGTGCCGTATCCAATGTATTATATGTTGATAAGTAACAATAATACTTATTAGAGTATTAAAATAATATACAGAAACTTAAGTTTTAAAATATAATAAATAAAAATTAGGTTAAAATGATAATCTTCCTTTTTTTTACGGAGAAATCAACGATCAATTGAGATAGTCGGAGTTGATGACCATAACTCGTAGATATATTAGGAATTGTCCTCCAGATTGCATTTCAACGAAACATCTGATTGGTGGTCACAAACAATGATTATACTGATTAGAATATGAATGATCAAATAATCAAAAGAATTTTAATAAACTAAAATACATAAATAAACATTAGTAATAATCTCCATTTTTTCCCTTAGTGTGCGTGGCTTCATTCACGTAGAGATGAAGGTGGCGAACATAGAAAACTGGCTAAGGTGGATCATCATCGATCATCGGCACTCCTAGAAGAACTGCAATTGTAATTCATTCTTCCATCGGCTAAACAAACTATAGGATTGTCGAGACGAATATATAATCATTTAGACACCGGAGAAATAAAAACTATATTATTGTTCAAGCGACATCGTGCTGATAACGTGTTGTGAAATATGATAAGTAACTAGTTGGCTGACCCGCGCGTTGCGCGATATGTGATTTGTTTATTGAATTATGTGGATATTACGGAAACTCAAATTTTCTATTGATTATATTTTTTAATTTGAAATAATAGACAATTCAAACACTAATTATACACATTTAAGGTATACTAGTTATTAACGCGTGCGTTGCACGCGTATCGGTCGTCTAAATTTCAAGATATATAATTTATCTTAAGCTTTCTAATATGATGATATTTAATTAATACATGGGCAACTTGAAGGGCTGGGAGAAAAAAAGAACTACACAATGTAATTCACAACGAAAAAAATAGAAAGATGATAATTATGTACAAAATTAACTATTGTTTTCCATTACGGTACTAAATTAGCTTTACATGTATATATATTTACAATTAGAACTAATAATGAGTTACATCGCGTATGGCGTGGGTTATTAACGACAAAGTTGTATCCAACTCATCAACTTGAGGAGTCAAGAACGTAAACTCGTACTTAACCACTTAGAGTCATTAGTGGAACAATTTGACCTATACAAACGTAACTATACACGTTCCATGCAATTTTATACCATAATACTAACAAAAATTGTTTTAACGCCAAAGGAAAATTCAATTCATTAAAATCAAAAGTTTATACTTGACTTTACATCAATTATTTATTTATATACTAATTAGGTTCTACACAATTTGATTAAATTGACAAATGGAAGAACTAAATTAATAGTTCGAGACCCTAAATGATGGACGATGAGTAACATGTTATCCGTAAAATGTCAAAATTCAAGAACCTTTGTTGACACATATACAAAAAAATCCCAACATGTACCCTAAGTGTACACGAGTTGAATACATATCATAATTTGGGGGTGACTCGAATTTATAGGTATATTGCATTAAGAAGTTAATGATAATTAATGTAACATGTAAGTTAAGTGAATTAACAAAAAAATTAATGCAATTTAACTAATGAAAATTTTAGTCAAACTTCAGGAACTACGGTTGATCCATATTTTGATAGGTTATATGAGTTGGCAAGTGACTGATTTATGCGATACAAAAATGTCAAAGGGCGGAACATCCCCAAATCTGTGATATGGTAAATGAAACAATGCATGCACCCGGCATTTGCACATATTGAATGCATATCATATGTTAAGGATGACTCTAATTGATGGATTCAGATCTCATGCCCACTCTTCATGCCCCAGATTGTGCCTCACCATTTAGATTTTGACACGTGTCCTTAAATTTAATTTTTCTTCTAAGTTTCACAAATTTCAGTAGGGTTTTAGAGAAAAAAAAAACCACAAAATTAATTACACACACGTGTCAAAATCTTAACGATGAGACACGATCTGGAACAAGAAGAGTGGGGCAGGAGATATGCATCCCTAATTGATAAGTTTATTGGATTGAGAATTTAATAATAACTACAGCGACATGTCAATTAAGCGAACTTAAAAAATAAAAATAACAAAATCTAACGAAATGATTTTTAAGTAATAGTAAAGATAAATAGATGGGTCTCAAAGATAATAAAGACTAAATCATCAATTTTATAAAATTATGAGAACTAAATATTATATATATATATATATATATATATATATATATAATAATAATAATAATAAAATTAAAAATGTTGAAAAGGTACCTATTAGGGGTGAGGACAACATTCACATTTTATATTGGTATAAAGATAATAGTTTAACTTATATAATTATATTTTAATTTAGTATCGTTCACAACGTGTGTGAATTGATGTTTTATACACATTACAAATCATCAAAACATTAAAAGAAATTAATAAGTACTTACTAAATATTAATGTTACTTAATAAATATTAATGTTACTTACATTCTTGTAAATATCAGATAGATTTTTTTTTCGTTTACACATCTTTGAAAGTACGTAATTACTACATTTAATTGTTAATTAATATTTTATTTGAATTTCAAGTTATAACGGTAAATATAATTTATTATTTAAATTAAAACATGATTATATAATGTATACTTGCATCAACAATGGAATGTTATTTATTACTTATGGTAAGAAACTTGAAGATGTTCAAAACTTTATTTTAAATAATAAATAATAAATATTACTAATACTATTTTAAAAAGAGAATAAATAATATATATAATTTACTCGACAAAACTTAACAATACCAACTATTTAGTAATTGATTGTTATGAGCCTAATAAAAAAAATTGATAATTAAAAAATTATATATAGTGTATAACTTTTTACGGCTTGAATACAATTTATTATAAATATTAGACATAAATGAAAATATAATAATAGAGTCATTCGATATTATTAATCAAGGAAGTAAATAATTGCAAAAATTTGCTAAGTAAGTGATAATCGATATTTTATTTAGTATTTATAAAAGGCAATCAATAAAATAAATGTATAGAACAAATGTTAATATACTTATGTTTGAATATAATATTTGACCTGTGCTTTATGCATATACAAAAAAATTATAAAATTTATTTTTAATAATTAGTTTTAATTACCGACAGACAATAATTACCGTTATTAATGTAATATTTAATATCATTAATATTCATACTCATTATAAACGTTGAAATTAATATATATATATATATATATATATATATATATATATATATATATATATACTAAGTTTAATATGTTTCATCATTAAGTAATATGTAATTTCCATAATTCATTATATTAGTATTTTTTTTTTCCGTTTCAGTTTACCATTCTTAAGGGATAATTTGATAGTATATTTTTTAATTAATATTACATATTGAAATAATTATTCATATTTTTTGTATTAATTGGTGTTTTATTAAAATACCAATATCAGTTTGTAAGATTAAGTTTTTAATGATTTTTATTAATATATAAAGCCGATCTATATAATAAACTAAATGAGTTACAAATGTTAAATTAATAAGAAAAGAACATATAAGTAAAAGTAAATCATTTTTTTTTTTTTGCCAAATATAAAATGGTATGTAAGGGAGAAAAATAAACAAAGGATTCTATAATTAGTTCTCTAAGTTTTATACTTTTTGTTAATATCTATTAATATACCCCATTATATATCGGTTTGTCTAACATCATTTTAAAGTATTGGTGCTTTTATACATTATTTTTGTTTAGAAATTATTTTATTTATAGTTTAATCCTTCAATTTTAAGAGCATTATACTTTGTCTCTTATTAGTAATTATTTTATTTTTATTTTTGCCTCCGAATATATTTTTTAGAAAAACTGTTATTTTTATTTTCTACAATGTAAACCTTAACATTTAAATTTTAAAAAAAAATCTTAAAATTCACTTTTATAACCATTGTGATTATTCAGTTTAATTTTATAAATTTTTGGGTAAAATTATAAATAAAATATTTACAAAAATAAGTTTAAAGCATGGATACTTTCAAAGGATCCTAGCAAATCCCTATATATATTGGTAAGTTTACGGGTTTTTATTTTAGCGATATGTATAGTTTATTTAGATAATATCAATAATATTAGCTAGGTTTTATTAATTGAGAAGAGACATGAATTGTGTATATTTTTAATTTTAGAAATCAAATAAGAATGTTCAAACTCTAAAACTCGTTATATTTCCAATTTGAAAAAAAAAAAAAAAAGAGATTTCAACAAATAAAAATAAGAATTTGCTTGACATTTTATATTAATTAATAAAATAATTCATTATACATACATTAACTAAAACTACTATATACATATGATATCATTATTAAATAAATTATTGTTTTTTCACGTGGGTAAATGAGGGCTCCAGCAAAAGAAGTATATATTCGTGCATTACATATTAAACTAATACAAATATAAGGAATTATTAGATGATAATATATATGATACAATTTACTAATAAGGAATGTGTAGCTGATTTCATGACAAAAAATTAATTACAATTAAGTATATAAAAATGATTAATAAGGAATAAGCAATTTATTATAATAGGTGCATAATTTATTTATTTTTTATTATAGAGCATAATTAAAATTCATACTTATTAAGCATTTGTGATTCTATTATATATATATACAATAAGAATTAGTTTTTTAAAAAAATTATACAATTGTGTTCATAATATTAAGTTCATACAGTGGAGAGACAAACTTAAAGAGAAGATTAATACCAACAGAAGACGGAAGAAATGCCAATATAAGATGGAATAATGAATTACGACATGTTTGACAACAGTGGCTCTGCACACTCAACGCTCGATATATTGCTTAAATTTAAATCAAGTGGTTTCAGACGACGGTACATTCAGATCAACTGATAATTCAAGCGAATTAATTGACTGATGACATGTATGTGGATTCTAATAGATTTAGTTAGGTTGATGAGATTGCACTATATGTAGTTGTAGGGTTATAATTTTAGTGGTGGATTTCATCAATTCGAGGTCCGCAAACAATAGTGAAATTGTGTAGACAATATTGTAAACACTCGATTTTGACCCGGACGTAACGACGTTACACATGATACGTCAAATTCCGGACGCGTCAAACCACAAAGTCTCCAAAAATGCTCAAGGGCACATTAGGGAAATTATTATAAAATATATTTTAAATTATTTCGAATATATTTAATATTTTCGGAATATTTAAAATATATATATATATATATTAAATAGTTTTTTATTTTTAGAAAATTATCTGTAAGATATTTATCTCCATATATTATTTTTATTCAAAAAAATAATTATCTCTAAAGATATATATCCTTAGGAATATTCTCTAGAATAATTATCTGTTAGCAATTTTTTATTTAAATTTTATCTGTAACTAGGCAAGGTTTTTAGTATAAATAGGGGTCTAGGGTTACATTGTAAACACAGAGAAAAACGCCACAACAATAATAATACACTTTGTCTCGTAATTTGTGCAAATTTTGTCTTCTTGTACTTTATTAAAAAAAAAAACTTTTTTTTCCTCTTCTTCTTCTTCGTTGGACACCCCCACTGTGACCTACAGCCCCCGGCCGACGCTCTCCGGCGGCCCGGCTCTACCGCCGCCCCACCTCGCCGTCGGCCCGACTAGCCAGACCACCTCCGGTGACCGCCCTCTCTCTCTCTCTCTCTCTCTCTCTCTCTCTCTCTCTCTCTCTCTCTCTCTCTCTCTCTCTCCCTCCTCTTCTTCTTCGCCCACCTGCACGTCCAGCCTCGCCGTCCGCCGGCCTTAGCCACGACCACACCGGAGCTCTGCCCTCGCGCCGCCGACCACTTCTGTCGCACCGCCCATTGCTATCTCCGCGTCCCAAGTTGCACGTCGTCCATCGTCATCCACCTCGTCACCTCGCTCTGCCGGAGCTCCACCGCGACGTGACTGCACCGCCATCCCGTCTGCATCGAGCTCGAGCCCTCGTTGCCTTCCTCTGGTGCCGCCGTACCGCCGGAACCAGTCTTGGTCCCTGTCGGAGTCCCGTTGTCCAGGTAAACTGCCGTCTCCTTCTCTTTTATTTATTTATTCATTATTTTATATTTATTTTATCATATATTTAATTATATTCTGCTTTTTATATTATATTATTAGTATTATAGTATATTTAATTAGATGTTTAAATATAATTTGTTAAATTTGATCGGGTAGGGTATTAAACTACTCAAGTTGTATATATGATCGAATATGTATTAGATTGTGTATGTATTTAAGCATATCAAGTAATTTTGATTTTAGATTTTTCCTTAATTAGAAGTTATAGATTATAATTAGTTTCTTAGTTAGGTTTATAATTGATAATTTTTTTTACATATAATAAATCTAATTAAATCCTGACATCGTTAGACTAATGGTAATTAAGTGAATTGAGTACTGAAATGGCGTAATTAAAAATATTTTTTTTTAAATTCGTAACTGAACCCCTGAACTCGAATTTCTGATCGAAGACCGATTTTATACCTAGGTGTTTAATTCATTATTCACTTAGGTAATTTAGGATTCTAGTTAACCTTAATTAACTAGTGGCGACTCTTTTCAAAACCCACGTTTCAAAAACGTATATTGCCTGAAGTTAGATTTAGGTCTGACAATTTGGCGACTCTGTTGGGGATGATTTTAGAGGGCTCGGGCTCATTATATTCGTTTATTGCCATGTTTTTTGAGTTTTTATATTTTATTATCTTCGTCATTCTAACTTTGTTTTTTTTGTGTGTGACAGGTACATATTTTTAGAGTTATTAACTAAATTTTTTTTGGCATTATTTGAATTCGCACACACTCACTTTAGTGTAATGTCCAAAAACGCCTAAAACCCAGGGCGACTAGGAACCCCGGAGGTTTAGTACAGTACGACCGGAGCGGCTGGGCCGCCGGTACGACTCCGAAAAACTCCACTCGCTTGTGAAGGTCTTGTGATCCCTATGATGGGGGGGAGGAAACCACCTTGTCGGGAGCCTATCAGTGGAACCTACCTTGTAGAACAAAGCCACACATTTCTAACCCACCCTAACATGTCGTGTTTTATCCATGTTATTTGTTGTAAAAAGGTCATTAGGTAAGTTATAAGTATTTTTGTATAACTTTTATTTTTAAGCATGCATCCAATTGCATTTAAAAAAAACAAAAACAAAAATCATATTTGCATTAGGTCACTTCGGTAGAATTTTCATATACAAACGTATGTTCCTTATGAATGGTTTTCAAAAAAATCTCTTACCTAAATTTTTGTTATAAATATGCATTTCATGCGCATTATTGGAAAAACCAGGTAAGTTGTAATTCATAATTAACGCATCATTTGCACATTATTTTCAAAAAAAAATTATGAGAAATTTAACTCCTTTTTAGCTATTAAAGTTTCTAATTTCAAAATGCATTTTGTATACATTATTTAAAAAAAAAACTAAAACAAAAACAATTTTAGCTAAGTAGTTAATCCCTTAGTTGTAGATTTTTATTTTTAAACATGTGTTTCAGATGCATTCTTTTTTTAAAAAAAAACATCTTACCTAAATTTTATTCTAAATATGCGTTTCAGGCGCATTATTTAAAAAAAAAAAAAAACTATTCAGGTAAGTTGTAAGTTTGGTTAGTGCGTTACGTATGTATTACTTAAAAAAAAAACATTTTAGGAAAAATTATAATTCCTCTTTAGCTATTAGAGCTTCTAATTTCAAACGTGCATTCTGTATGCACCATTTAAAAAAACCTCTTGCCTGAATTTTTTATTTTAAACATGTGTTTCATAGCATTATTTAAAAAAAAACTCTTTAGGTAAGTTGTAATTTTGGTTAGTGCGCTGTGTATGCAAAAAAAACAAAAAAAATTTAGGAAAATTTGTAATTCCGCTTTAACTGTTAGAGCTTCTAATTTCGAACGTGCATTCCATATGCATCATTTTAAAAACTTTTTAACTGAATTTTTTTATTTTTAATAATGCATCCAATATGCATTAATTTAAAATAACTTTTTAGATAAACCGTAATCTCTCTTAGTTTTAGGGCTCTTTGTTTAAAAAACATTTTATCTGAATTTTTAATAAAAAAACGTGCATATCATATGCATTATTTTCGGAAAAACCTTTCAGGTAAATTGTAATTTTTCTCAGTTGTAAAACTTTTATTTTTAAGTTTGCATCTTGTATTTATTTTTGTGCATCTCATATGCATCCTTTTAAAAAAAAATCTTTCGCCTGATTCTTAATTTTGAGCAACCAAGATGCATTGATTTTTTTTCCCTCGTTATAAAAACAAAAAAACAAAAAAATATTTTCAGATAACTTGTAAATTATCTTGACTGTAGAACTTTCATCTCAACTGTGCATCTCATGTGCATTGTTTTAGAAAAAATAATTTGTTGATAAACTGTACACATTCTTAGTCGTAGAACTTTTAGTTTCAAACATGTATTTCATGTGTTGTTTTCGAACTACTTACCAGAATGTTTTCAAGCATGTGTTTCATACGCATTATTTTTTGGAAAAAAAACTTTTCATGAAAGTTGTAAAATTCTGTTAGTGCATTCAATGTACATCATTTTTTTAAAAATTAGGAAAATTTGTAATTCTTTTTTGGCTCTTAGAGTTTTTTAAATTCAAACATGAATTGCATATTCATCATTTTCAAAAACATTTTTACCTGATTTTTTTTAAGCATGCATTCAATATGCATTATTTTTTTTTATAAAAAAATTTCAGGTAAATTGTGAGTTTTTTTTTTAGCTATAGAGCTTTTAAATTCACGCATGCTTTTCAATTGCATTGTTTAAAAAAAAAAATCCACCTGATATTTTCATTTCAAAATGCATTTCATATGCATTATTTAGGTAAACTGTTGTAAGTTGTGAATTTCTTAGAATAGAATTTTAACTTTCAAAAATGCATTTCATATGCGTCATTCAGGTAATATGTTGTAAGTTGTAACTTTCTTAACAGTAGAATTTTAATTTTCGAGCATGCATGAGCATTTTTTAAAAAAAAAAAAAAAAAACTCAAAGTGTAATTCGTTTTTATCCAAGGTGTATTGCACTTTTTTTTTCGGAAAGATCATCATTTCAACATTCGCATGAGCGAGCATTTAAAAAATGGGACTTTTGATTCTTTTTTGAGAAAATAGTTTAACTGTGCAGTTGAGTGCTACTATTCGAGTTTAAACAAAGGACGAGAAAACCTTTTTGAAAAAAAACTTTGTTTTGAGCATTTGTCCCGCGTTCGAGCCAGATAATGCACTCAGCAAACTCAGTAAAACTCCATGATGGCGCAAAACACATTTGATCATAAATTTTGATTCCTTTTCAAAAAAGTAGTCAAAATTATGAAATGAATGACATTAGAGTTTTCAAAAAATCATGCATGATTTCTCATATTCTCTACACTGTTTTTTCATTCACTCTTTTCAGGTACCCTTGGTTAAGGTATCATGTACACATAAGTTATGCCGGCTAAATAGGGCAACAAAAAAAGAACATGCAGTCATCCAGTTGCACAAGGAACAAATTGCACACTCGAGATATCTAACGCTGAGGTCGGATGACCACTTCAACCAATGCCACAACCGTGTGAAAGGTGAGCGCTTCGAAGAGTTTCTGTGAAAAATTTCACCTACCATGTGTGAAATTCATACGCTTTCAAGATGAGGTATACAACCGTTATGTGGCCAGGTTTAAACCATTCAGCGGTAACCATGGGGCATCTCCCATTGAGATCGGACATGTCAGGAGATGAGAAAATTTCAAGAGATCATCGAGAATCCCGTGAAGATTCAGTGTGCCGATCAATGTAGCTTCACTCGATCAACCGAATCCTTTTCCGAAAAAAGTTCTGAAATTTTCAGTCTGCCACTAGGGGCATGTACTTTTCAGCAGGTGTACATATACAAGTTGTGGAGCAGGAGAATCAGGACATGCAGCAGGTCCAGTCGCATAGCGAGCACATTGCCACTGAAAAATCCAACTCCTAGGTAAGAGAAGTTGTGATCATTTTTATCCCCGAAATTTGAGTTTTTCCTTACTCATTGTGCAGCTTGGATAATCATCCAAATCAAAACTCCTGAAGAACACATCTCGTGTACGGCCCTTCGCTCGCCGACCATTCTTACGCCGACCATTCGTTAATCAGGTCATTTGTCCAGCATGCGACGAGCCTAACTCGACAGGTGTTAGCCATGGGGCATACTCAGACGAGATCGACCAATAGTCGGGGCATTTGAGAAGCCGAGAGAAGAAGTCATTGTCTATGTCATCCATTGATCGTAGGATCCATCTAGGGCGTCGACACGACCGACGTATTTTGAACAATCAACTGAGTCATTCTCTAGAAGATGTTTTGAATTAGAAATCTCCAATCTGCCACTAGGGGCATGTAAATAATTGTTGTTAATTATTTGCGGTAAATTTTCTTTTAAAAAAAAGGGAAAAAAATGAATTCCCGCTAGGTTGAAAACCTGTAAAGGCGACCTAGGCAAAAGTCATGGAGAGGGGCATGATAGAAAACCCACAGGGGCAGTCATGGCAAAAGGTGAGATGAAAAAAAGCAAAAAAGCAAAAAAAAAAAAAAAACATAGCAAAAAAAAAAAAAAAAATCCGTTTTCTTTAGGGTCACATCCGCCCTTTAATCGGCTACAGGAAAATAAAGAGAGCGTTTTCCATGAGGTGTTGTCATTATAGAAAATTATTAGTTTTACAAATAATATAATTTAAATGTTTACATGAAATTTGTTACATGTATGTAATTTTGAATGATTTTTATACAAATTTTCTTTTACATTGATACGTGTTAATTTCAATTTCTGAGATGTTGTATTTGTAGAAAGTTTATTAGTTTTACAAATCATATATTTAACAAATTTTAAAATGTTACTAAAATTGTAATTTACACTGAAATTAGTAAATTTAAATCTGTGAGATGTTGTCATTGCAGACAATTTATTAGTTTTACAAATAATATAATTTAAATGTTTACACGAAATTTGTTAAATGTATGTAATTTGAATGATCTTTATACAAATATTCTTTTACATTGATACGTGTTAATTTCAATTTCTTAGAAGTTATATATTTATGTGTTAATACAGTTTGTAATAATTATGTAGGAAAATGGTGACCATACGATTTCAATACAACGGATCTTTCAATGTTAACGCATTGAACCTGAGGTATGAATGGGGTAGAACAGTTTTCCTGGAATCTCATAATGACATTACTTTGGAGGAGGTGACAATGGAGGCTATGAACATGTCTCGCTGTCGAGCCCCACGTTTGGAGTTCTTTTGGATGTACGCTGGCGATGTTGAGAAAGTCACCAGACAATGTCGTTGGAGGAGATTTTGGAGAAATGTACTGAAGAAGTTAATTTGATTATCCTGCCCAAATGGGATGGGACGAATGATGCTGACGAAGAGGATTATGAACTAGATGAACAAGTACAATATGTGGATTCAGCGCAACCGTGGTGGTATGACCCCCTCGCATATCTAATGTCCCGCTTAGGGCTATTTGGAGGAAATCCCGAAGGTGACTGCAGCAATGTCGGAGCAACTGAAGGTGAATGCAGCAACGCCGAGCCGTAGGGTGAATGCAGCAATGCCGGGCTACATGGTGAAAGAGAACCGATGGTTGAAGAGAGGGACGAGATGTATTCATCAGACACTGGAGCAGAGCCTTTCAACGAGTTGGAGAATAGGATAAACCGGGAGGGAGACTATGCATTCCCGGAAAATTGGATATCAGGTGAATGGGAAGAAGGGTTTGAGTTCACTGATTGGGAAACCCATGCTGGCTCATCATAAAAAACGAAGGCTTACTTTCACAAAAATCAACAGTTTGAAAACAAAGATGAAGTCCAGAAGTATGTGAAAGAATGGCACATCGAAAAATCCCGACAATGTAGGACTCCAAGATCCAGCAAAACATAAATTATGTATGCTTGCAAGGATAAAGATTGCCAGTGGTCGCTTCGCGCAACACCAGGGTTTTTCGGACGGTAGAATATCGTGAGAGTTGGCCTTCCACACACATGTGTAAATCTTGAGCCAATCACACATCACAAACAACTTGACTGTAAGTTGATTCAGCCTAAGATTTACCCTTTGGTGAAAGACAACACCGGCGTGAAGATAATTACTTTGCAGAATCATCTTCAACAGGGTGATTACAAATAGTTTCCAAGTTATCGTAAGGTGTGGTATGCCAAATGTGCTGTCATTGAGTCAATGTACGGTACTCATGAATCTGCATTTGGGATGCTTCCACAATTGTTGACAGCTATTGCGCATTACAAACCTGGGACAGTATACGATTTCGAATACAGAAACCCAATTCTTGGGCAGATCCCGACGTTCGATAAATGTTTTTGGGCATTCGCTCCCTCAATTCACGGGTTTCAATACTGTCGACCATTGATCAACATCGACGGCACACATCTATATGGAAAGTACACAGGAAAACTTCTTGTGGCTGTTGCATACGATGCTGATAATCAAGTTTTCCCGTTGGCGTTTTGTTTGTGTGATAGGGAGAGCACAGAGACTTGGACATGGTTTTTACAACGTGTGCGTGAACATGTGACGAAGGACGCTCGTGATTTGTGCATCATCTCTGATCGTCACCTAGGTATATTGAATGCTCTCCGTGATGTGTTTCCACCTCCGAACGTACACATGTCTTCTGCCCGCCATCTCGCGAGCAACTTCAACACTCGTTTCAAGGATAAAAGGATGAAGAAGGAAGTCGAGACAATGATATATACAACAAACAAGGATAAATTCCGTCTTGACTATACAACGTGGAGATCAGCACATGGTGGGAAGTATAAGCGTTTCATTGACCGTTGTGGTGATTGGGATATTTTGTCATTAGCCTACGACGACGGATGGAGGTATGGTGTAATGACAACAAATCATTCTGAGTGTTTGAACAGAGTCCTAAAGGATGCTCGCCAATTACCTGTCACTGCATTAGTTGAAGAGACATTCTCGAAGATGACTACATATTGGGTCAACCGTAAGAAGTATGCTGAAGATGAGAAAAATGTCGGACATAAATTTCTTGGTAAAATTAGAGACCACTTGAAGACGGCTGTTGAAGAATCGAAGGTATGTAAACCTAAGACGTATGAGCTTGGTGTACAAATATGTGTTTCGTCTCCGGAGGATAACGATTACGTTGTGCACCTACCTGAGAGGGAATGTGAATGCGGTCAATGGAGATTGTATGGTCGACCATGTTCTCACGTCGTTTGCGCCATCCATCATATTAATGGGTGTGTTAGGAACTATGTAAATGAATGGTTCAACATTAAAAAAATGCATTCGTACTTATAGTATTCCATTCAAAGCATTGCACCAGAAACATGCATGGACACAATGGGATGGACCAACGGTACTTGCTGATCCAAAGATGCTCATTTGTGCATGGGGACGGAAAAAAAAAAAAAAAAAAAAGAGAATTCCTAACGAGATGGACACAAGCAAAACACCCAAGAGGAGTAGATGCAGTAAATGTCGGCAAAAATGTCACAACAGTAGAAGTTGCAACAATACTGGTTGATGTTATTTTTTTCGTAGGTTGATTATAATAGTCGTGATTTTACAATTTGACGTTATGTGTTTGTTGTGGTTTATTGTAATAGTTGCAGTTGAACTCTTTCTTTAGTACAACATTAATGCTGTTTCAACATTAATTGTTTGAATTTTTTTTAAACATTTTAAAAAAATGATTTTTTTTTCAAATCATGTGTTTTAGGTACCCGAAACCATGTTTTCCAAAAGGAAATCTAAATTTCGAAATACTCAAAGAATTGTGAAAAATTATAGTCGTTTCCTTAGGTGATGAGAAGACTATCACTGGAGTTTCACCACGTTTCGATAGTTACAAAATTATAAATCGCAAATTTAAAATTGAAACATATTTTCACCAAACGCAAAATATGAAAAAAATTCATATAAACCGTTTTTGTATTTTAATGCTGTTTCAACATTAATTGTTTGAATTTTTTTTTAAAAAATTTAAAAAAATGATTTTTTTTTTCAAATCATGTGTTTTAACCCGAAACCATGTTTTCCAAAAGGAAATCTAAATTTCGACATACTCAAAGAATTGTGAAAAAATTGTAGTCGTTTCCTTAGGTGATGAGAAGACTATCACTAAAGTTTCACCACGTTTCGATAGTTACAAAATTATAAATCGCAAATTTAAAATTGAACCATATTTTCACCAAACGCAAAATATGAAGAAAAAAATTCAAACAAAATTATAAATCGCAAATTTAAAATTGAAACATGATTTCAATAAAGGAAGTCTAACCCCGCAACATTAATACATACAAACTAGAAATAAAAGGAACTCTGATACAAACTAGACCTAACTCTGTATAGGTCTAACATTCCTACTCCCACTAGGATGACTAGGGTCACCTAAACTCTGCTGAGTATCCTGAGTAGGCGGCGATGGCGGAAGATCGTCAAAGATGTCTTCGAGTGAACTCTGCAGAAATAGCTCCAAAGTATCCAATCCGCGACCTATCGATTCCTCATAGTTTTCCTCTTCAGCGAATGGCGGATCATCTTCAGCCATTATCCTCTCAAAGACATGCTCTTCACCGACAAGCTTAAATGATTGGCGTGCAGCAGAGATCTGCAACTCGCAGTCTGTCTTCTTCTGGCTGGTTAAGTCATGCACCATTCTCTTGGCGAGCTTCAGCATAACCTTGACATTTCACAATTGTTTCAAGAAATCATAACTTGTATTAGTAAACAGAAATATTCAACTTACGCAGTTTGAAAAACAATAAAAAAAACTTACCATAAGTTTGATTGTGTTTCCGAGTGTATTGAAATGCCTAGGGTTCCCATCTCCTGCCACCACCACCTCGGGTTCCCTTGGTGCCACCAATGTCACCGTTCTAAGCTCGTACCACGCCTCATACTCATCATTGGTTACCCCAGTGTTGGACATACGCTCCATGATGGTCCTTCCAAGCCGGAGTCGGTGCCTTCTGGAATGTATCGCAAGCATGAAGGTCACCCCATTCTTGTCGTAGTCCAACGTCCGCGGGGATTGGCTGTGGGAGGTCAAATTTTCAAAAAACCCGCTCTGGCAGGTACCACTCCACTACGTAAAAATGGATGAAAGGAAGACGTAGTTTCGCCAACCAAGACTGCTCCCTACAAATTGGTGCAACTTGAGCGATACACATCGGGGTCCATGGGTTCCAGTTGTACTATACATTTACAAAAGTTCAAATTAAACATATTATTCAATAAAGACAAAATTGTAAAATAAAAAAATAAGATATTTTACCCCGCGTTCAGTAAGTGCAACCAATTGATCCCGATATAACTGGCGTGAGTAGGACTTTGGGACAGATCCTTTCATTGTCTTAGACACGCTCCACAAACAACCTACTGATTGTCCATATGCAGGTTCAATCGTCTTCTCTGGTCTACCGACCGAGAGATGCTCCCAAACCCATACCTTAATTGAAACCAATTGGCAACACAAAATTTATTAAAGGGTTATTTATGTACAAATGGTAATCTAATTTAAATACCTGTAACAGCATAACACAACCCTGGTAGCTTCTGAGCTGGCGTTTACTCGTGACATTGCAGAGACCCCTGTATAGGTACCCCAATACAGATGACGCCCAACTGTACTGCTTAGTCACGTTCCAATCTTGGAGAAAATACACATACTCGAGAGGAACATAAGTAGCAGTAGTGTTGGCGTGCAAAAATTGACCTAGGAGGACCAAGCAATAAGCTCCAGCTCTCTGTTGAGCTACCTCTTCTGTGACGTTGTTGGTTCATTTGAACATAGTCTTCAACCAAGTAGCTTAAACGTTGGCTCCGGAGGCAGTTTGCAAATTTTTTCTTTCAGGTGTTACTCCAAGAAGCTCTTGGAAGAGAGCGAGTGTGTTTGCATTAACGGCGGTGGATGACAGCCCTTCGCTTCGCTAGAAGTCGGTTACGGGTGGCCCATCGATCGGTAGACCCAGTATCATGGCAACATCCTCCAAAGTAATCCTCATTTCACATTTAGAAAGGTGAAATGTGTGAGTCTCGCATCGCCACCTCTCCGTAATGGCATGTAGTAGAGCACAATCCAACACGATCTTCGATGTCTTTGAAGCATGCGCAAATCCAGCTTCAACGACGATTTCTTTGGATCTATCGTCTAGTTTCCACCCTTTTCCTCCTCTAAACAGGATCTCGTCATCCTTACCCCTCGAACCACTCGCTTCGACCTATTAGATTTAAACTAAATTAATATTTCTATACAAATTATTTATTCGCTACATTAACATAAAATTAATATAACATCTCAAATATTTAAATATACCCATATCAATGTAAATTACTATTTGTAACAATTTATAATTAGCCAAATTTAACTGGTTCTATTAGTAAACATTTCAATTTTTTAGTTATTGGATATTTCTAATAACTTTAAATTATTTGTAAAACTAATAAATTGTCTACGAGGGCAACATCTCACAAATTTAAATTTACCAATTTTAGTGTAAATTACAATTTGTGTGACAATTCAAAATTAATTAAATATATGATTTGTAAAACTAATAAATTATCTACAATTACAACATCTCACAGATTTAAATTTACTCATTTCAGTGTAAATTACAATTTGAGTAACATTTCAAAATTTGTTAAATATATAATTTGTAAAACTAATAAACTTTCTACAAATACAACATCTCATACATTAAAATCAAATTTGCTAATAAAATTAATTACCGTATCTAATAGAGCACTTTGAGACAGATGACGTTGTTGATCGTAGAAAACTGACGGATCAACTGGTTCCTCAACTGGTTCCTTTCCCGGCCATCTACCAACTCACCGCCTAGGTGCCCGTGGAGGCATGACTGAAAATTAGTGGACAATTTCGTAGAGAATTTGGAGAGAATTTAGGAGGTTTTGGGAGAGTTTTGAGAAGGACGTAGAAGAGAACAGCGCGCAGATATATTTATAGGACACCCGCGCGCTTTTCCCATATGCGCGCAAATCACGCTCGTTTTGTAAAAGCGCGCAGTTCTACCGATCAAAATATTGACCGTTGAGAATCGTGACACGAGGTTTTGACAGACACGGTCCTAACGGTTAAATATTTGACAGTTAGTCCGAGCACTGATAAGAAGCGCGCTCAGGTTGGAAAACCTTAATTAGAGTGATTCTTCATTAATTACTGATTCTTACACTTAACAGCAAATTAAGGCAGACGCGAGCTTATCGTATCAACGCTCGGGTGCCGCGCGCTCATGAGAAACGCGCGTATAAGTAATTTGAAGACTCAAAGTTAGACAAATGAAATGTGTGTTTGAAATAGCAAAGCTGGTTAAAAAGGAGAACACTGCTTCCGCTATTTTATCGCAAGGGTTGGGTTTAGTCTTAGCAGATTTTCCAACAGCAAACTTTCTCTCTACAAAAGGACTGTCTGACGCCTGCGTTTTCAATAATAATGGAGGTCCGAGCTGCTTCGTCTAGAGTTCTTAGCAACTGCCCTGCTTCTCTGGGTATCACTGCTAATCTGACGTTGAGGAGGAAATATGTAAGAACTGCAGAGCTTCCTATAAAATCGCAGCTTAGCTACAACGTTTGCCTCCATTCTTCCTCGCCGTCTCCGCGAAGGGCCTGCCCTGCTACGGCCGTCTTGAAGCAGCACAGCATCTCCACGGATAACGTAATCACTTTACCATTTCTTTTCTCGTTTCCAGTACAGCCTTTGTCGTTAACAACTCTCTACTGTAAATTAGGTTGAAAGGACCATATTTGATGATTGAAACTCTCTGCAGCTAACTTAGTTTCAGTGGTAGATGAATCTTATACGTCGAAATAAATGACTGAAGCTAATACTGATTTTCAGGCCAAAGGGATGACTGGACAGAAATCGCACATTTTAGAGCTGTCAAGTTTAACAGCTTTGTCGCCTCTGGATGGTCGTTATCGGGGTAAAGTGAATGAACTTGCACCCTACTTGAGTGAGTATGGGCTAATCTACTTTCGGGTTCTTGTAGAGGTACTCATTTACTTCCATAGTCTGTCATGAACATTTGGGTTATTAATTTTTTGTGTCTAGAAACTGGTTCTTATGTTTGTCACTGTGCAACTGTAATTAGAGTTAGAAATTGACAATAGTTTCTCATCAATTAAGTTACATTACAATTTATAAGGATCATAACACAGACAGAAGAAGCAGCTAATGTGTGTTCCACATAGAAATGCATTTAGGCCTGGTCCTAGTTATGGAAACAGATATAAATTGAACACCCACTATCCTCTAACACTTGGATGTTTAACATTTGCTCTAACCTTAGTGCTTGGCTCTATCCTTAGCCCCCACCCCTCATCTTCTGTGATCTGTTTTACTTGAAGGGGTATTTTCTTAATTGGCTGCCTCCTATCAGGTGAAGTGGTTGATAAAGCTTTCAGAGATTCCTCAAGTAACCGAAGTTCCAGCTTTCAGTGGAGAAGCTCAGTCTTTCCTACAAAGACTACTTGATGGTTTCAACCTAGAAGATGCTATGGAAATAAAAAACATTGAAAGAGTGCAAATCATGATGTAAAGGCAGTGGAATACTACTTGAAAGAGAAATGTCAATCACATGCTGAAATTGCTAAGGTGTGATTTCCCAACTGCAGAATGGCCTTACTTCATCCGTTCATAAGAAATGGTATCTATCTATTGCTTTGTAACTTATTAGGCATTAACACTTTTTAATTACTCTCTCTAGGTGCTAGAATTTTTCCATTTTGCATGCACTTCTGAGGACATCAATAACCTTGCCCATGCATTGATGCTGAAAGAATCCTTGAATAAAGTCATCCTTCCTTCCATGGATAACGTGATTAGAGCAATGAGTAACATGGCTGGGGATTATGCATCAATTCCCATGCTTTCTCGGACACATGGTCAGGTAATAATTCACCTTTTGCTGCACATGACTCTGAAGTCTTTATATATCCTATACACAATGAAGCAGTTATTGTCTCCTTCATAGCCAGCTTCGCCCACAACTCTGGGGAAGGAAATGGCAGTTTTTGCTGTCAGGTTGGACAGAGAAAAGAAGAAAGTATCTCAGGTTGAATTGATGGGGAAGTTTGCTGGTGCGGTTGGGAACTATAATGCACATCTTGCTGCATATCCTGATATAATTTGGCCTAGCATTGCCAAAGAATTTGTAGAATCTCTTGGATTAAGCTTCAATCCCTTTGTCACTCAGGTCCATATACTCTTCTATATTCTCTAATTATTATTGTGCAGTACAATTTAGTTGGTATTATTTTCTTGTAAAAAACTATTACCACTCTCATATATCTGAATAATTTTTGCGAAGTGAAAAATGTGTCGACTCTTTCCTTTCTCTAAATTATAACCGGACTTGGGAAAGTATTTGAAAGAGTTTGCCAACATATTATCAAAAGAAGATTACATTTTTACCATAAAACATTATTTCATTTTCTCTTGAATGTGTGGGCATGTTATCTAACTTTTTCTTTCAAAAGGTTGAGATAGAAAAGGAAAAACAAAAAGATGTGAAATAAATATGCTTTTACTGTCTTTGTCACCATACTTCTCTTTACTTGTGTGCAGATCGAAAGTCATGACTACATGGCAGAACTTTTCCATACAATGATCCAGTTCAACAATATTCTGATTGATTTTGATAGAGATGTATGGGGCTACATATCATTAGGGTACTTCAAGCAGGTCTGTGTCTAGAGGCTATTTATTGACGTTTAGCAACTCGAGTATACTAATTCATACAATCAGTTACTGTTTGCAGATAACAAAAGCAGGTGAGATCGGGTCATCAACAATGCCTCACAAAGTAAATCCTATAGATTTTGAAAACAGCGAAGGCAATCTTGGTAAAGCTAATTCAGGCCTATCTTTTTTAAGCACAAAGTTGCCTATTTCACGTTGGCAGGTAAGTAGCAACTGAACTTGTTGATTTTTGTATTGCTGATCTTGATGGGGGAGTTGTAATGGATGTAGTTGCGGTTCTTTTTTCCCCTTAATAATCAACCTGTTATGGTATTCATTCAGCGTGACTTGACTGATTCAACTGTATTGAGGAGCATGGGGGAAGGACTTGGGCACTCACTTCTTGCATATAAAAGTGCAATGCAGGGAATATCAAAGCTTCAGGTGCTTATAGCTTAGATTAGACGTTTGTAGTTGATGTCAGATGTGGACTGCAAGAAATGATATGATGGATATTAACGCGTATCTATTGGGGTTGGGTTTACTAGGTGAATGAAACACGGTTGAATGAGGACTTGAGTCAGTCATGGGAGGTGCTTGCTGAACCAATTCAAACTGTAAGTGCAGTTTCCTTCTCCTCCCCCTAAGAAACGCACATTAAGAACATTTGTTTTGTTTGTAATTATCTACTGCAGAATGGTTGAGATCACCTGACAGTTAGTTCAATTATGCTTGAAATTAGATTATTATTATTATATCTTAAAATATTTATTTATTGGTAATGGTGATGGTATTTCTTCTTATTTTATAAATATGTATGCAGGTGATGCGAAGATACGGGGTTCCTGAACCATATGAAAAGCTCAAGGAGTTAACCAGAGGAAGGGCTGTTTGTGAAGAAAGCATAAGAGAGTTCATAGCAAGGCTAGAAATACCAGATGATGCAAAAGTGAGGCTACTGGAAATGACCCCTCATTCTTACATCGGGGCTGCTGCTCAATTGGCCAACTTTGTGAATACACAAATACACGCAGCAGCTGCTGCTGAATAGATGAGGAGAGAGAGTAGAATTTTGCCTTGCAGTCTTATTAATGGGATTAATTTATACTAGGGTTAAGAACGGGCCTGAATGTTTGTCCATGTTGCTAAAAGAGGTCTGAATTGAAAAATAATATTATTAAGGGTCTGAATTTTGAGTTACGTTTATATGAGAGGTCTCCGTCTATTTTTTCTATTAAAAGTGACGTAAAGTGGTCACATGCTTGACATGTGATCGAAAATAAACTGAAAACTCGAAAATGCCCTCCGACCAAAGTGTGTCCCCTCACATGTTTGACCTAAAAAGACGAAAATACCCTTTAAGCCACCACGGCTTCGGCGACCACCACCACCATCTCCGACTCCGGCAAACACCACCTGGCTCCGGCGACCACCACCCAGCTCCGGCGACCACCACCCGACTCCGGCGACCGCCAAAAAAGCTCTGAGTCGGGGTGGTGGTCGCCGGAGCCAGTGTCCACCCACCACTCCTTGGGGTTGGAATCAGCCATGTTATTCTCTGACACCACCGCGATCAAGTTCAGGTCCTCTATGTCCTCGGTGACCGTCGCCACGTGGGCTTCATGATTCTTAAGGAACCTGCACTCATTAGCTTTGTGTCCTATCTTGCCACAATTGAAACAGCTACCTTGAAAACGTTGTGGAGCTTGAGAGCCTTGTCCTCCTCGAGGTCCCTTGCTCCCTTAGAAGATTGGCCGCCTTTGGATTTCTTGGAAACACCGCCTTTCGGACCTAGGTTGACCCCCTTGTCTTGCGGCTTCTTTCCTCTTCCACGAGAGCCCTGCTTGCTTGGAACCTGGTTGTGCTCCACCACATTAGCCTTGGCCGAGTTGATCGTCCTCATTGGGCCGACCGGATTTCCCTGGGCATTCTTCTGGAGACTCTCCTGGGTGGCGATCCTGCTGACCACCTCTGACACCGACATCTCCTTTGTCTTATGCTTCAGATAGCCCCTGAAGCAATCCCAGCTGGGGGGAAGCTTCTCCATAATCACAGCCGCCTTGAATGACCCGGTAAAAGCTATCTGCACGTCATGGATCTCCTAAAACATACTTAAGAGTGCATTCACCTGCTACATCACAAATTTGTTATCAACCATTTTAAAACAAACAGTTTACTAACAAGGAATTTCTTCCTTCCAGCATCCTCCGACTCGTATTTTGAATTAATGGACGTCCACAGCTCCCTTGAAGACGTCGTCCTGCTGTAGACATGATACAGCGGGTCGGTAAGACAGCTCATGATAGCGTTCCTGCACAGGTAGTCCGAATGCTTCCACGCCTCTAACTCCAGGAAGGATGTGGCATCATCTGGGACAATTGGCGGGGGCATTTATGTCAGGAATCTCTCCATGCTATGGAAGGTGATATAGTACTTCATCTTCTCACTCCATATCTTGAAGTTCGTCCCGTCAAACTTTTCTGGTTTCTCCACCGGGGAAGTTAAAATACGGGGCATGGCCACTCCTCCGGCCAATGGTGCTCCAGCAAAGTTCCCGAATCCGAGATTAGGAACAGTTTGAGATGAACTATCACCTGGAGCAGCAAAGTTGAAACCACCGCCTGGAAGCAAATTCAGTCTGGTGCATACAGCAGCGGTTGTGGTGACAGCAGTGGTGTTGACAGCAGTTGTCGGTGGAGGTACACCTCCAGTTCCCTGATTCGGCACTTCCGTCTCGAGAATCATCTCGCTAGAGAAGGGAACAAATGTGTTGTTGTTTGGATCCATATCACCTGATAGCAAATAAACAACAACGTTAGTTTTCCCATAGGAAATGAAGTTCAAAATGAAGATCCAACCACAACCCTAATAAACAACAATAAAAAATTGCCTTAAGACTGTTGACAAATATCAGGGTCAAAACTGCAAAACACAAAAAGTTGTGGGATCAATTTGCAATATTTGAAACTTCAGGGACTAAAATGTAAATAGTCAAATTTCGAGTTCTTAGATATAACTATACCGAATTATCATGCAAGATATTAACAACTCCGAAATTACACGTAAAATCGAGAAAGACGAAAACGTGATTTTAATACTGAGGCCCGTGCTGATCACGGTCTCCTTAAGGCAAGTTCTCCCCACTCCACCCTCGGGTTATGCAAAGGAGTTTAAACAGGGGACGATCACCTCCCAGGATTCAACAGTGTCGTCAAATCGTGTTATGCACAAAACACGCTTGACCGAACCGAACTCAATACCTAAACACAACAGGATTTTTAAAAGAGATGCCGACGACGACAGAATAAACGCATAACAATTAATCAAACATATTAGAACTAAACACCAATATGAACCACTTGATAGCAGACTCGCAGATTGCAGGAAGTAAGGAAGAAGAGAGAGCAGTAGTAATATGAGAGGGATTTTTCGGATTGGTGTTTTGAATGTGGGGGGAAGGGTCTCTATTTATAGTGCAGATGGCTCAAGGTTGCATTAATTCCGAGATTCCATTAGAATATTTTCGACATTTATTCTGTCAAAAAATGGATGTATTAATTACATCATATTAATCTCGAAATATATTCTGTCCATATTTAAATATTACCAAAAATAATTTTTCGGATTCAATGTATCTGGACAGACCACGGTTCGGTTTAGCAAAACTGGACTCGCGCAAGGCTAGCTTTCCGGACCGACATTTGTGTACGCACGTCGCGGGCACGCACACAAGCCAAGCTTACCGGGGTGGGTATTCGATCCACTCGACTGCACCCCCCTGCGCGCGTGGAGAGAGCCTTCCATCTAGAACTTGTTACAACTATAAATTGAGTTGGCCAGTATAAACTAGTGTAAAACACTAGCTTTGGCCAGTGTGGTACTTCTAAATGCATTAAGAAATGTATGGAAAGTGAAATTCCATTCACATCCAAGTTCATGGGCTAAATAAAACAAGCCCATTAAGGCCACAAGGCCTTACGGCCAACAACTAATTTGAACAAAATTAAAAGTTTAGGTTCACTCACGTGCATAACACGTGCTCTTAACGACTAAATCAGACGAAAATTTAACGGATGTACTAAAATGGTACAAGTGCAAACGTTTGGTACCAAAAGTGTACAAAAAAACAAGTAGTATGAAAAGTGGATTCTACTTAAACAAGTAGCGTGAAAAGTACATTTATCGCTAATTTTTTTTTAATTGTATTAGATTAGGGTTGGACGAATTATGGTCTCATTGAAAGCAGTACAACTGTGTATATTGTATAGAATAATGCTAGTTTCTAGAGGATTCTCTCATTCTAGCAATAGTTATAATGGACTAGTTAATTCATTTCGATAGCAGTAGCTATAATGGACTAATTGTTTATGCTTATATTAAAGTAAAAGAAGTCATAAATTTGTGATAGCCACTCAAGGTGGCGGCGATGAAAAAAAAATTTGCAGAGAAGGAAAGAAGAAAGAGGAGACCGAGAAAATATAGAGGAATTGAGATATTTTTTTATTAATTGCTTGCTAATTATTGTTCTCTGCCCTAAAACTTGGGACTTACGACCAATGTTTGGATGCCATAATTACAATCCAGCATAACAAATCTAACATAATAACAACTAGCTTATTGACTCTCAAGCCGGCCCAAATAAGTGGTCCACACTCGGCTCATAACATTGCACCCTCTTTAAGTCATGACCTTGTCCTCAAGGTCATTATCCAGATACTTACGCTTCAAATCATTAAGAAAGTAGCATTTTCTTCGGTGTGTCCCTCCCATTGTATTAAAACCTTGGTTGCTTCCTGATATGCATAAATATATCCATAATAGCATATATTCTATTATTAATAAAAAATATAATATGGTATGCGCATTAGGATAGACATGTTGTGATGGTTGAAATTTCCTAGGATTCATGTCTAGATGTTGCGACATTGAATGTAAGCATAAATTGCAAATCAGCCCCTAATGTTTAAAATTATTTTAAAATCGAAAAGCAGTCGCCAAATATGTATGATTGATGTGAAAGTTGCATGTTTTACGCATATGCATGCTAGGATGTTGAGGATGTAGCAGCATGTAATAGTTTACTTTGATAGTAGAATTATGTATGCTAGCATGAGTTCCTTGGAACATTAGACGCGTGATGCGTAAGCATGATGTGTGATTGTATGATGAATGTTACTTGCATATGATAATTTACGTGGCAAGTAGAATTGTATGTGCATGAAGTAAATTCATCGGAAATTTTTCAAAATAAAAAGGGTCTTGGGAAAGCCAAGATAGGGTATGCTTGTTTTAAAATTCTCGTTCCGGTAATTTGCGATAAAACCGTTTTAAAAGACTGATCTATTAGATTGAAGACGACGGTAGTGTGAACTCTTTCACAACCCCCTTCCATCGGTTTACGGTGGTCGGTTGGTTTAGATGACTGATGAATCATTATCGGTCGTGTTCCATCTTAATAGATATCTGATGTATGCAATTCTTTCTCAAAATGTTATTGTCTCCCTGATTTTTGCATAATCATTGATGTGTTAGTTTTCATGGCTGGATCGGTTTGCTTCTACGAGCCTCGCAATTTGGATGGCATGAACTATGATGCATGGAGTGAGCATGTAAATGAACTTCTCTTCGCTGAAAGTGTATACAGATGCATTGACGTGAATCGAGGAAGGACACTGTTGAATAAAAAAGGCATCCCTCTTTACCCTAATAAATTGAGGAGCCTAGACGATCGGAGAGCTTGTACGGTGATACTGACAGCCTTGGATAAAGAGGTCACAGAAGACTTCAGACTCGACTTCAGCGCTCTTCAGCTTTGGTGTGCCATAAGACTCCGTTTCGCTGGAGGAAAGGCAGCTGAAGCTAGAGAAGTGCTGAAAGAGTATGTTGCTCTTATTTCCCATGATGTAGGCGTAGTACCCATATCAGATCTTCAAGATGAAAGATCAAATTGGAAAAATATACTCAGTATCGCACAAAGACCCGCTATCATGGTTGGCTGACGACAGGGGTCTGGAATACTTGATTAAATCAATTAATTCTACCATAACCCTGTTAATTGAAAGCAAAGATAAACAACCAGAGGGGGCCTTTGTGCAACGTCGCAAGAGATCAAGGGAAAGTGCAGAGCAAACAACATCGTCACTTTGGTCTTCAAACGGGAATACGGTGTGATGAACACCAGTGATATCGGTACCTTTAATAAGTACATCTCGTTGGATTAATGTACATTTCCTTATTGTTCGATTTATGTTTGAATTTTGGTTGATAATTTCGGAATTGTTGAATAAAGTGGTTTCCATTCGATTCGAAATGCGATCTACTTATCAAGATTAATTGACCCGGTTAAACAGGATCGATCCGAATTACAATGAAATACCGAAATTTAAGGCTATGAATAATGACCAAATCAAACATATCCATACATCTCCACCATAGTCACATCATTTGAATAAAATCAAAATGCCATTAAAATCCATGGATTGCGTAGCGCTAAGAATCAACCGATTAAAATTCTTTCTTAATTCATTATTAGTACTCCGTTATATGAAATAATAAGTAATGATGAAAATGTCCATAACGATTGGATTAAATTGAATTAAATTTGGAAACGAAACGATTTTTCCTTAGGGTTAAAGCTTGGTAAATGGCGCCTAACAGCGCAAGTGGACCTCGAAAGACGAACACCTCGTTTCAAAGTACGAATTTGATGAAGTAATTTGGGTAATAAATGATGAATATTTGTTTGCAATCCTTAGGGAATGACTTAATGATAACATTTACAACGGTAAGAAGTATGCTTCTAAGCTACCCCGACCTTGTAAAAGAATCAACTGACGCACTAGGTGAAAACCTAAAACGCTCGGTTCAGAGGTGGGATAAAATCTCTGAAATAAGTTCGCAAACGAAGAAGGATGAAGTCGGTTAAACAATTTTCCTTCTATATGTCTTGAACGAAGGTCAGGCTAGGCATATATTTGACATCGCACACTTCATGTAGCAAGCTTGGAAAACATAATGTTAGAGTCAATCTATACGATCCCTATGGATGAAAGAAAGATGACTCACGTTTATGTAAGACTCTGTTCCAATCAAATCGGTATAAACGATGCCATCAAAGCTAAAGAATGATAATGAGTTAAATCATATCATCATGCGACATTAAGATGGTGCATTAAACAAGTATATGGAACGAGGGTACTTTAACTACTTCTAGAAAATGCAAGTTTATAGCTTTGGAATATGGTACCGTGGTCGAACATGGAACGTTACATGACTTGAGAACGATTTTCAATACTTGGTAAAGTTTTAAACAGATGAGGTCTTGATCAGATTTGTGCAATATTAGACTAATATTCAGGTCTCACTTAATTCGAGTGGGAGAGATTTGAACCAGCAACTCAAGTGAACGACATGGTAAATGAAAATGAAAACATTTTTCATAGTAAATCCAGTTGAAGGATTAAATCCTCTACCATACGAAAATCACTGTTATCGTAAGGACGAATAAAGTTGAACCTGATAATCATGATGCTGAACCGCTAGATGAAAATTCAATGATACCACAACTTTCAACACTACCCATTGTTTCCGGTGGGAGTGTAATGATCGACTCGGTTCCAGATCCTAGTGATCAAGGAATTTATCTCGGAGGTAAAATCCGGAGACCGAGGAGACGTTCAAGAAAAGTTGTGAATAAAGGTACAAGCACTGCTCTTGCTCCCAGTGGGAGTGATGCTCCGATAAGAAGCATTATTCCGAGTGAGAGGAATGTTCAGACTCAAGATGGGATTAACGAGCCTGGATGAAAGCCACATGCATCGGACTTCTCCCGAGAAGTATACCATCAATAAGGGCGATGACCTCACTCTAACATCTGTTGAAAACATCGAAAGGATCTCAAGCGAATAAATGGAGGAAAACAATAGAATGAGAAAGATCGCCTAAATGAAAAATCATTAGAGTCTTTGTTGATTTACCTGCTAACCATAGGAGCATAAGGGTTACATGGGTCCTGAAAATGAGACCCATCACTGATGGAAAAGTCGGATGATCCGTAATCCTACTTGTTGCGAAAGGATGAACCCAAATCCACGGAATGGACTTTGACGAAACAAACTCACCTATTGTGCGTAAAACCACGGTTAGGGCCAATCTTGGTCCTGGTTGCAGGTCTCGGTTTCGAGCTGCACCGAATGAGTATTGAGACCGCGTTCCTTCACGAAAACCTGAAGGAAGAGATTTATATGGAGCAACCCGAGGGTTTCATTACTCTTGGTAACGAACGTAAAGTTTGTAAACTCCAAAGATCCGTTTACGGTCTTAAGCAATCGTCTCGGCAATGGTACCGCAGATTCCACGAGGAAATCGTAGGAAACGGATACGTGAATTTTCATGAGGACCCGTGCGTGTACTATAAGACCCCAGGTCTAAGTATGTCATCTTAACCCAATACGTGGATGATATACTCATTGTCGTAAACGATGTGAGTTTTATGAACAAGTCAAAGTCTTGGTTGGTATCTGTGTTTAAGATGAAAGACATGGGAGAGGCCACGTATATCCTAGGCATTAAATTTCTAGAGATAGTGCTACCCGGAAATTATGTCTATCTCATGAAAGCATATATCGACAAATTGTTGAAAATGGTTCAGAATACGTGATGCCAAACCCGTGGATACGCCGGTGATGTTTGGGAGCGCACTGTGAAAATGTGACGGCCCCAAGATCCTGGCATGAACAGATGAAAGGTGCAGAGTACTTGAGCATGGTCGCAAGTCTCATGTACACCATGCAATGCACCCGTCCAGATATCTGTTACGCTGTGGGCCTAGTAGCACGATTCCATTCAGATCCGGGCTATCAACATTTAAAGGTTGTAAAACGAATCTTTCGTTATCTGAAAGGTACTGCCGACTACACTTTCTGCTATGAGGGCTAGAATTGACCGATTACAGTGACGCCGTACATGGTGGCGATCTGGATGATCATAAGTCCACCACATTAGGAGTATTTCTCCTTACTAATGCCGCCATTTCATGGACGAGCAAGTAGCAAACCTGTGTCGCGCTGTCTACGATGGAATCCGAATTTGTAGCTCTCTCTAAAACGCACAAGAAGCGCTCAGGCTGAAAAGGCTTCTTACTGCAGTGCTTGATGTCAAAGACGGGTGTAAACCTATCGTGGTATACTCTGACAATCAAGCGGCCATTGCGGCAGTTAAGAATCCAAGTACCATAGTAGGACTAAAACACATCGATGTGAAATATATTTATGCTAAATCCATGGTAGAAGGCAATATTATCACTATGGAATACTTGTCCACTGACAACATGGTTGCGGACCCATTAACCAAACCACTACGCATGGAGACATTCGAAAAGCATGTAAAACTGCTCGGATTGCGTAGGGTTTAACATGTGGCAAAGTATTTGTGATAGAATTTTTGATAATTAGAAGTTACATTTTAATAAACGAGAGAATTGCAATCGAGTTTATGATTTATCGACGTCATAATGTTGAATACATCAGATTTACGGTCTATAAACTAAGTCGTAGGAGGACGCAATCCTCTGCCAAAACTATGTCGAATGTGGGTCATACATCGTCACACAGGTACAGTCGTCTTGCGGTGGAAGGAGGCTTCTACCAAGCAAGAAGAATCAGGGGGATGAACCTAATTACGCAAGATGATTATCTAGTCTCGAAGAAATTCGACATGATCTTCATTTTGCACATCGCCTGATGAACTTCGTTCGTCATTAAATCCACATTCTGGGCCAGAAAAAAATCTGTGGTAGCATGATTGACATATCCCTTACTTAAAAGTTCCGGTATACTATCGGTGCGTTCTTCATACTACGCGTGCCACGTTCGACCACGGGGTCACAGCTCGATTGTGCTAGATAAGAATCCTTGAGATTCTAGTGGGCGCAAACTTCTTCACCTCGAGCGTGTGATTGATCCCGAGAGCCTTATGAAGAAGCACCTGAAGTATCCTTACGGACTCAGAACTCATATCTAAGATCAGGCTCAATGCTCGCTTCCCGGCGTACGAGCGTAATTCTGAACAAAAAAGCCCAGTGACCACATCTTTGGAAACCGGTTGGGTCTGACTAAGGATATGAGCGACGGGGATGGTCAAGTTAACCTATAATTGACCAACTCTAGTATTAACTAGGTGGCCACCAACCAGATATTAGTTGAAGGTTGTGAATACTTGTACGGATGCCTTGGAGAAGTATTCCTATGTGGAAACTAGGCAAAAGGAGAATTACTAGTTGACCTAGGATACAGCGCGACACTTTATATGTGATATATAACAGGTTGATTGAAGAAAGGGAATCAACGTTCCGCGGGTGCTACAACACTCCTAACAGAAAATGTAGCACGATGCCCGTCGTGTTCGCCGGTCGCATAGCAAACCTCGTATGAACTACTCAGAAGCAAGGACAAGATCGAAAGAGTGAAATGTTGATGCCGATTCGGGAAATGATATATTAACAGGCACCCTCCCATTCCGGCGAGTGGGAGCTGTTAGCATATGGTGATGGACGCCGTAATTGGTAGCCCATAATATGTATAGTTTACCTAAAGGAACTTGGCTAAATGTCACATTACGCTAATTGGGCTAGACCCAAATCCCAATTGACATGAGAGGCCCAACATTGGGCCTCCCTAATACATAGGCCGGTCGAACTTAATAGTGGAGTAAAGTGGACTTTTGTCCACTTTATTCCTCCTATATATATGTGGTGTTAGGTGTCACAAGGGCTAAATTAGGACTTATTTTTCGCCTAAGTATAGCTATTGCTGGCGTGATTTCCTACTCAAAATCACCAGCCAACACACGGATCAAATGCAGCGGACGAAGTTCACGAACAAGCTAAACGAACACGGGACCAGAAACACACAAGGATCTCGAACAACAACTCCAAAAACGCCGCAACACACCAAAAGAATCAGCAAGCAAACAAGATAAAGATGTATAAACACTTGCCTTTATTACTCAATGAAGTCTACGCGCCCGAATTACACCCACACAATTTAGACGCTCACAACACTCCTCTGTTTTGACCTAGTTGGGTGAAAAAAACTGATTACAACTCAAGGGAACTCTCCCCTTTATATAGATCCGAAAATTGCCTAGACTCCTAGAAAAAATAAATTTATATATATATATATCTAATTCTATCTATACTTAGCTAGGATATATATTTATAACATATATATATGTATCCATAGCTATTAAAAAAACCCACAAATATATCTAAGTTCCCTTAAATATAGCTATAGATAGAATCTTCACATATCTTGGGCAGATTTGATCTTCCTTGGCAACTAAGTAACTTGTTTGCATCCCTTAATTTCGAATCCACACAGGCCTGGGCTTGTCTTTCCATCAAACATGGCTTTCCAGCCAACTCTGGTCCAATTCAGCCTTTCTGGTGCTGGGCACTTGCTGAGCACGGGCTGAACACACAAAAAGCACGGGCCATGCACACTAAAAGTACGGGCCAAGCACTGTCTGAGCACTTGACTGGCAGCTTCGTCTGGGACATCTGCTGGGCACAGGACTGGAACTCACCAAGCACAGGCAAAGCACACAAAATGCACGGGACGAAAACACTAAATGCACGGGACGAGTGCTGAAGCTTGTACGGGACAAACTCTTCGCTGGTACGGGACAAACTCTTCGCTGGTACAGGACAAACTCTTTGCTCGTACGGGACAATCTTGGGATGGACACGAGAAAATCCTCAATGACGCGGGACAAACTCTTGACCGACGCGGGACAAACTCTTATCCAAGGATCGATCCCACCAACTCCACATTTGCTGCCAATATTTTCAAAACACCCAAAACACGTTACACAATGCTACGATTTATTGTTTTCACCTTCCAAACGCTTGTTATGTTTGGGAAGCATGTCTATCATAGCCAAATTCATGATTCCCAATAAGTCACTTTCAGGGGTGTGACAAACCTCCCCGACCACTCGAAGTTGACGCCCTCGTCGACACAGATTCGCAGCACTCTTCAACCCGGGGCCCATACTCCCTTCGAAATAGCGCCGTCTCCTCTGTACCATCAATCTTCACGTGAGCCTCACAACGGTCTTCATGAAAACTTGATGAAGATGCACCTTCCAAACACTTGACTTTGTGGAATGCTTCAATTCTTCCACGAGCTAAAATCTTCTTTGGCGCAGGCAAACACGCCTTACTCTTGGAATCAACACGCATCTTTCCGCTACTCCGCAATGGTCGAAGTCGTCCCGTAAATCCACACAAAGATTCTTTGCCTCTTTTGGACAAACTCTTATCCGACACGCACTCTGCGTCAGCTGCAACCTTGTCATCACTCGATGGCACCTTACCTTTTACTTCCGAGACGCGCACTTTAGGCAGAAGTGCCCTCGTACTCACATTCAATCCATCCGAATCCAATAAGCTGGTTTCTCCACGCACCATTCCACCAATGCGCTCAACAAATCCTACGTCACGACCGCTAGACACACACTTCTTCATACTCATGAGAGGAATAAAATACCGCTTTTTCCACACTTGTTGTACTACTCCGCTGCGCCTTGACTTACTCAATGCACGCGCATCCGTCTTGGACTTCACCGCAGCTTTATTCCCACTGTGCTTTCCCCGTCTAAGTTAACCACGCTCTTCCGATTCCAGCTGGATTGAATCACGGACACACTCTTCACGCTCCAGCTCATGCGCTAGCTGCATAGCTGAGACGTACTCAACCGGTCTCATTGCCTCTGGGACTTCTCTAACACCTGGCACAAAACAGGGTTTCTTCGGGTCGTTGAACATTATTCCGCAAACATAAGGTAATACCATAACGCTGTTGCTCATAAGAAAGTTTTTTTCCAAGGATGAAGTCGAAATCATCCATTGGCACCACCATAAACTCGACGTACTCAACCGACCTCATTGCCTCCGGGACTTCTCTAACACCTGGCACAAAACAAGGTTTCTTCGGGTCGTTGAACATTATTCCGCAAACATAAGGTAATACCATAACGTTGTTGCTCATAAGAAAGTTTTTTCCAAGGATGAAGTCGAAATCATCCATTGGCACCACCATAAACTCGACCGGGCCACTCCAGTCTCCAATCTTCGCTTGGACACGCACTATGCCCTTCGCCACCATGCTTTCCTAGTTCACTGCTTTGACACGCCCTGAGCACTTAGAGACTTTGAATCCAAATTCCGCACACGCCTTGTTCGAACACAAAGAATGTGTAGCTCTAGTATCCACCATCAGCACCGCATCCTTTCCGTCTAGACAAGCTCGAAAACGGACTAAGGGAGGTACTTTCCCTTAGTTGCTGTCAATGCACCCAACACTTGCGTCGGAGCAAACCGGCTTATCGTCTCCTCTTCCTCATACGACGTCTCATCGACCTTTGCTATGGCACTCAACCGTTCTTTAGGCTTCCTCGGACAGTGCCGAGCTATGTGCTTCCCATTGCAAATAAAGCATCCATGGGTCCTCGGATCCTTCCAACCTGTCTTCTTTCCTTTGTCCGGCTTTCCACTCGCAGGTTGGGGTTTGAACTTACCCTTCCCTATGTCATGAGGCGTGGCATCTCTCTGCTCCTTACCATCGCGGGTAGCATCCTCCGACTTACTCAGGGCTCGAAGCTCGATCAATCTGTCCGCAGCAATGATCGCACTCCTCAAGTCCTTAGCTCCCCGACGCTGCAATTCCACTCGAGCCCAATCTTGTAATCCCTTCACAAAGTGAAAGAGTCTATCCTCCTCTTCCATACTTGGGATCTCCGTCATGATCGCTGAAAATTTCTCACGGTACTCATGAATCGAACCTGTCTGCTTCAAGTTCAAAAGCTTTTCACGGGCCACCCAAACACAATTGTTTGGCATATAACGAGCTTTCAACTCTGCGCGCAACTCTGCCCAAGTAGACAAAGGCTCCCCATCCGTTGTGACACACGAAATTAGATAAATTCTCCACCAAGAAATTGCGTCACCTTCGAAGAACGCACTCTCGCACCTTACTTGTTTCGACTCATGGATTTCAACATCTTCGAAGACTTGCACCTCACGCAGCCGATTTCCTTGGGCCACGCCTTTTACCTCAAGATCCGCAACTCGAGTTTCCATTCCTCGCTTGTGCTGGTACAGGTCGATCAGCACCTTAGCATGTACTTAATGGACTGATCCTCAGCCGTATCTGCTTCAGCAAGAATTTCCCTACACTTCGCAATGACTTCTTCCATCGACATGATGCAACTTCTTCAAGGACTCCCTAGCACGCAGCTCTTGTTGGGCGTAGCTCTGATACCACTGTCACAAGCGCTAAATTAGGACTTATTTTTCGCCTAAGTATAGTTCTTGCTGGCATGATTCGCTACTCAAAATCACAAGTCAACACACGGATCCAACGCAGTGGACGAAGTTCACGAACAAGCCAAACGAACACGGGACCAGAAACACACAAGGATCTCGAACAACAACTCCAAAAACGCCGTAACACACCAAAGGAATCAGCAAGCAAATAAGATAAAGATGAATAAACACTTGCCTTTATTACTCAATGAAGGCTATGCGCTCGAATTACACCCACACAATTTACACGCTCACAACACTCCTCGGTTTTGACCTAGTTGGGTGAAAAAAACTGATTACAACTCAAGGGAACTCTCCCCTTTATATAGATCCGAAAATTGCCTAGACTACTAGGAAATATATATATATATATATATATATATATATATATATATATATATATATATATATATATATATATATATATATCTAATTCTATATATACTTAGATAAGATATATATTTATAAAATATATATATCAATAGCTATTACAAAAACCCACAAATATATCTATGTTCCCTTAAATATAGTTATAGATAGAATCTTCACATATCTTGGGCAGATTTGATCTTTCTTAACAGCTAAGTAACTTGTTTGCATCCCTTAATTTCGAATCCACACAGGCCTGGGCTTATCTTTCCATCAAACATGGGTTTCCAGCCAACTCTGGTCCAATTCAGCCTTTCTGGTGTTGGGCACTTGCGGAGCACGGGCTGAACACACAAAAAGCACAGGCCATGCACACTAAAAGTACGGGCCAAGTACTGTCTGAGCACTTGACTGGCAGCTTCGTCTGGGACATCTGCTGGGCACGGGACTAGCACTCACCAAGCACAGGCAAAGCACACAAAATGCACGGGACGAAAACACTAAATGCACGGGACGAGTGCTGAGGTTGGTACGGGACAAACTCTTCTCTGGTACGGGACAAACTCTTTGCTCGTACGGGACAATCTCGGGATGGACACGGGAAAATCCTCGATGACGCGGGACAAACTCTTGACGGAAGCGGGAAAAATCTATTCCAAGGATCGAATCTCACCAACTCCACATTTGCTGCCAATATTTTCAAAACACCCAAAACACGTTACACAATGCTACGATTTATTGTTTTCACCTTACAAACGCTTGTTATGCTTGGGTAGCATGTCTATCATAGCCAAATTCATGCTTCCCAATAAGTCACTTTTCAGGGGTGTGACAAACCTCCCCGACCACTCAAAGTCGACGCCCTCGTCGACACAGATTCGCAGCACTCTTCAACCCGGGGCGGGGCCCATACTCTCTTCGAAATTGCGCCTTCTCATCTGTACCATCAATCTTCACGTGAGCCTCACAACGGTCTTCATGAAAACTTGATGAAGATGCACCTTCTAAACACGTGACTTTGTGAAATTCTTCAACTCTTCCACGAGCTAAAAGCCTCTTTGGCGCAGGCAAACACGCCTTACTCTTGGAATCAACACGCATCTTTCTGCTACTCCACAATGGTCGAAGTCGTCACGTAACTCCACACCAAGCTTCCTTGCCTCTTTTGGACAAACTCTTATCCGACACGCACTCTGCGTCAACTGCAACCTTAACATTCACTCGATTTGTTATGACGGTCTTGTCATCACTCAATAGCAGCTTACCTTTTACTTCTGAGAAGCGCACTTTAGGCATAAGTGCCCTCGTACTCACATTCAATCCATCCGACTCCAACAAGCTGGTTTCTCCATGCACCATTTCACCAATGCGCTCAACAAATCCTACATCGCAACCGCTGGACACACCCTTCTTCATACTCATGAGAGGAATACATGACCGCTTTTTCCACACTTTTCGTACTACTCCACTACGCCTTGACTTACTCAATGCACTCGCATCCGTCTTGGACTTCACCGCAGCTTTAATCCCACAATGCTTTCCCCGTCTAAGTTTCCCACGCTCTTCCGGTTCCAGCTGGATTGAATCACGGACACACTCTTCACGCTCCAGCTCATGCGCTAGCTGCATAGCTGAGACGTACTCAACCGACCTCATTGCATTCGGGACTTCTTTAACACCTGGCACAAATTAGTGTTTCTTAGGGTCATTGAACATTATTCCGCAAACATAAGGTAATACCATAACGCTGTTGCTCATAAGAAATTTTTTTTCCAAGGATGAAGTCGAAATCATCCATTGACACCACCATGAACTCGACCGGGCCACTCCAGTCTCCAATCTTTGCTTGGACACGCACCATGCCCTTCACCACCATGCTTCGAGTTCACTGCTTTGACACGCCCAGAGCACTTAGAGATTTTGAATCCAAATTCCGCACACGCCTTGTCCGAACACAAAGAATGTGTAGCTCCAGTATCCACCATCACCACCGCATCCTTTCCCTCTAGACAAGCTCGAACACGAACCAAGGGAGGTACTTTACGCTTAGTTGCTGTCAATTCACCTAACACTTGCATCGTAGAAAACTGGCTCATCGTCTCCTCTTCCTCATCAGACGTCTCATCGACCTTCGCTATGGCACTCAACCGTTCTTTAGGCTTCTTGGGATAGTCCCAAGCTATGTGTTCCCCATTGCAAATAAAGCATCCATGGGTCCTCGGATCCTGCCAACCTGTCTCCTTACCTTTGTTCGGCTTTCCACTCGCGGGTTGGGGTTTGAACTTACCCTTCCCTTTGTCACGAGGCTTGGCAGCTCTCTGCTCCTTACCACCGCGGCCAGCATCCTCCGAATTACTCAGGGCTCGAAGCTCGATCAAGCCGTCCGCAGCAATGATCGCACTCCTCAAGTCCTTAGCTCCCCGACGCTGCAATTCCACTTGAGCCCAATCTTGTAATCCCTTCACAAAGTGAAAGAGTCTATCCTCCTCTTCCATACTTGGGATCTCGGTCATGATCGCTGAAAATTGCTCAATTTACTCACGAATCGAACCTGTCTGCTTCAAGTTCAAAAGCTTTTCACGGGCCACCGAAGCACTGTTGTTTGGCATGTAACGAGCCTTCAACTCCGCGCGAAACTCTGCCCAAGTAGACAAAGGCTCCCCATTCGTTGTGTCGCACGAAGTTAGATAACTTCTCCACCAAGCAATTGCATCACCTTCGAAGTACGCACTCGTGCACCTAACTTGTTTGGACTCAGGGATTTCAGCATCTTCGAAGTATTGGTCCATTCGCCACAAAAACTCTTCTAACATCTTGGAATCACGAACACCTAGAAAGGGTTTTGGCTCACGTACCTTTACTTTTGTATTGGAGTGATTGTTTACACTCTTCTTTATCAACTTCAAGTTCTCACGAGCTGAATCCACAAAGACTTCCACCTCACGCAGCCGATTTTCTTGTGCAACGCTTTTCACCTCAAGATCCGTAACTCGAGTTTCCATTCCTTGCTTGTGCTCGTACAGGTCAATCAGCACCGTTAGCATGTTCTTAATGGACTGATCCTCAGCCGTATCTGCATCAGCAAGAATTTCCCTACATTTCGCAATGACCTCTTCCATCGAAATGATGCAACTTCTTCAAGGACTCCCTTGCACGCAGCTCTTGTTGGACGTAGCTCTGATACCGCTGGCGTGATTCCCTACTCAAAATCACCAGCCAACACACGGTTCCAACGCAGCGGACGAAGTTCACGAACAAGCCAAACGAACACGGGACCAGAAACACACAAGGATCTCGAACAACAACTCCAAAAACGCAGCAATAAACCAAAGGAATCAGCAAGTAAACAAGATAAAGAAGTATAAACACTTGCCTTTATTACTCAATGAAGGCTACGTGCCCGAATTACACCCACACAATTTAGACGCTCACAACACTCCTCAGTTTTGACCTAGTTGGGTGACAAAAATTAATTACAACTCAAGGGAACTCTCCCCTTTATATAGATCCGAAAATTGCCTAGATTCCTAGGAAACATCAATATATATATATATATATGTATATATATATATATATATATCTAATTCTATCTATACTTAGCTAGGATATATATTTATAAAATATATATATATCCATACCTATTACAAAAACCCACAAATATATCTAAGTTCCCTTAAATATAGCTATAGATAGAATCTTCACATATCTTGGGCAGATTTGATCTTTCTTGGCAGCTAAGTAACTTGTTTGAATCCTTTAATTTCGAATCCACACAGGCCTTGGCTTGTCTTCCATCAAACATGGGTTTCCAGCCAACTCTGGTCCAATTCAGCCTTTCTGGTGCTAGGCACTTGCCGAGCACGGGCTGAACACACAAAAAGCACGGGCCATGCACACCCCTGAAAAGTGACTTATTGGGAAGCATGAATTTGGCTATGATAGGCATGCTTCCCAAGCCTAACAAGCGTTTGGAAGGTGAAAACAATAAATCGTAGCATTGTGTAACGTGTTTTGGGTGTTTTGAAAATATTGGTAGCAAAGGTGGAGTTGGTGGGATTCGATCCTTGGACAAGAGTTTGTCCTGCGTCCGTCAAGAGTTTGTCTCGCGTCCGTCAATATATTGTCCCGCGTCATCGAGGATTTTCCCGTGTCCATCCCAAGATTGTCCCGTACGAGCAAAGAGTTTGTCCCGTACCAGCAAAGAATTTGTCCAGTACCAGCCTCAGCACTCGTCCCGTGCATTTAGTGTGTTCGTCCCGTGCATTTTGTGTGCTTTGCCCGTGCATGGTGAGTGCCAGTCCCGTGCCCAGCAGATGTCCCAGACGAAGCTGCCAGTCAAGTGCTCAGACAGTGCTTGGCCCGTGCTTTTAGTGTGCATGGCCCGTGCTTTTTGTGTGTTTAGCCCGTGTTCAGCAAGTGCCCAGCACTAGAAAAGCTGAATTGGACCAAAGTTGGCTGGAAACCCATGTTTGATGGAAAGACAAGCCCAGGCCTGTGTGGATTCGAAATTAAGGGATGCAAACAAGTTACTTAGCTGCCAAGAAAGATCAAATCTGCCCAAGATATGTGAAGATTCTATCTATAGCTATATTTAAGGGAACTTAGATATATTTGTGGGTTTTTGTAATAGCTATGGATATATAAATGTTATAAATATATATATCCTAGCTAAGTATAGATAGAATTAGATATATATATAGATTGATATTTCCTAGGAGTCTGGACAATTTTCGGATCAATATAATGGGGAGAGTTCCCTTGAGTTGTAATCAGTTTTTTTCACCCAACTAGGTCAAAACTGAGGAGTGTTGTGGACTTTTGTCCACTTTATTCCTCCTATATATATGTGGTGTTAGGGGATTACTAGGATGAATCACTAATCCTTCCTTAGAGTGTTTTAGAGAGAAAAAAACTCCTCCCCACACCACTAGTTCGGCCGAACCATTGCTAGCAGTAAGGGTGTGCCAATTTGCTTTCTAGCAAACACTACAGAGATCTATCCCTGCCGAAGAGTTGATCAGAGGTTTTGCTGTGGAGACTATACCACGTAGGGCTTCTCTAACAAGAACCTCTACGGGTGCCGACCAGAGAGCCGCGAACTCCCTAAGCAAGATCTTGGGTTTACGGACTGTGCTAAAGGTATGTGTGATTCTTCCGCTCCGTAATTACGATTACTAGCATGTACCTTGTTTTAGTGTCCGTAGTGATTACTCCCCGTAATCTAACATTCCCGACTAAAATGCATAATTTACTTGTTCATGTTTTTGTATACATTTACCATGTGATCGGAACCTCTAACTCAAAATTTTAGGCAACGAAAATCAGGAGATGCTTGGTGTGGCAACCTGATGGATGATCAAAGTGATGGTCTAAGCTCAGTGAGGTAAGCTTCTGCTGGAGATGAACAAATTTTGAGAACAATGGATACTTTATTTTGTCAATCAGACGTGAGAGCATTGAAGAACAAAAGATTGTAAGAGGTTAGTTATTAATTGTTACAATCCTCATTTGTCAACTCTTTTTTTAGCTAATGATGTATTTCAGATCAATTAAATGGATTGTTCTCGATTGCAGGAATTAAGTTGAGGATTCCAATGACTTTCATCTTAAAGAGTGTAACGTTTCCAAGTATGGTTACTCTGCTCTGTTCATGTTCATTCATCTCGATTAAATTTCTCTTCAATATATAAATTGATGGGTTTCGATATAGCCGTTAGGCCCATTAACGACGACTAAACGGCGAAGTAGGCCCACTGGGCCCCAAAAGAGGCTTAGACGACCAATACGAGAGGACCCGATAAGGTCGGTCCCGACATACGAGCTGAACGCTTCCGATGATATGCCTTTAAGTAGGCCCCGATGATATGCCTTTAAGTAGGCCCCGATGATATGCCTTTAAGTAGGCCCCGATGTCGAATCCCTGAGAAGACTGGCCCTGTCCCGATGACGAGGGGCCCCGAGCGGTGACCAAAGGAGATAACTCTGGAGTCCCCGACATTCGTCGGGACTTGCCACCAGAGAACGAGGCCGAGAAACACGCCCATTATCACAACAGGTAACTGGGGTAACTCCTCCCCTATATAAAGGAAGGAGTTACCTCAGGATCAACACATTGACATTCACATACTGATACTTGCTAGCTTACATCGAGATACTCATTTAAGCATCAGAGAGGGATTCTAGGTCACCGCCCGGTCTATCCCCTTCTTGCAGGATTACTTGGAGCAAAGGAGTTCGGACTTCCGTCAAGAACGTAACGGAGTTCCAACCGTGATCCAACATAAATGACGGAACTGTTGTTGTTGCATTCAACCCATAAAGAATTCAGGTTCAATTCCTAATTATATAAAGAACATTTCACACGAAACGGAGCTTGAAGATGATGCATCAAAATATGGTTGACTATAAATTAGCCAAAAAACCCATCGAGTGGTGGGATACTCAAGCGGAAACATGCTTGTGCTGCCTTTAGATAGGAAATTGAGAAGCACTTCGTAAGTTCATCCTTTCAGGAATCATTCAGAAATTTATAGTTTATTTTTCCTTCTCAATAGGAGATTCTCTTTTTGTATATTTTTTTTTATATTTAGGTCCGTGGTTTATTTAACGTTCATGTGGATGTGATTGCATTCAATAGGTGCTAGTGATGACGCCACAAAGATTTTGGATACTTTGAGTAAAGCATATTTAAGTCTAAGTATGGTGTCTGTTGGATCACGGGCGAAGCTCCGTTACGTCCTTGACGGAAAGCTTTGGACTCCTGGGCTCCGCGTAATCCTGCAAAAGGGGATGACCTGGGTGGTGACCCAGAATCCCTCTCCGATGCTTAAATGAGTATATGATCAATGGGGTGGTAGCAGTAATCTAAGTGCGTATTAGAGTCTGTGTTTTCTGAGGTAACTTCCTCCTTTATATAGGAGAGGAAGTTACTCAGTTACCTGCGACCGTGATTGGCCGTTTTGCCCATGATTCCGCATATCTCACTACGATTCCGTATATCTCGTTCAAGATTCCATATATCTCGCCCCACGCTCCGCGTATCTTGCCCACTCTCCGAGTATCTCGGGCACGCCCTGCGTATCTCGGGGGAGTTTATCTATATCTTTAACCGTCTTCCCACTACTCTATCTAGTAGGCGAGTTTCTCGGTCTTATCCTCTGATCACAAGTCCCAACTCTTGTCGGGGACTCCAGAGTTGTCTCATTCTAGGTCACCACCCAGGACCCTTTGTCTCACGAGACAGGTCCAGCCTCCGCGGGGCTTTATTATCGGGGCCTTCACTAAGGCATATCGGGGCCTGCTCAGAGGCTTCTCGTTGAGAGCCTTCAGCTCATATGTCGGGACCGCTTAAGTCAGGACCCTTCATGCTGGGCCTCTGAGCCTTCTAGGCTTTTCACGAGGCCCACTGGACCTACTCGCCGTCCATTGGCTGTTAACGGGGCTAAAGATTACATCGGAACCCATCATTTGCCCCCAAGACATGGGGGACTTTTAGTTCGTCGTGTCTTCCAGTTCCAGACCTTCCGACCTCGCTGTCGAAGGCTTTTATGCCCATACCTCCGATATTGCCATCGGAGGCTTTTGTCTTCAGGCCTCCTGATATCTCAATCGGAGGCTTTTGCTTTGCGTGTAAGACAGAGTTTCTCACTCATGATTACCTTGGGCCCACTGGACCTTATAGGCAGTTGCCAAATCCGAGGAGACTCCTCGGTTATCGCAGCATTAAATGCTAGGGATTGTGAAACGACGCTCAAAATGGCGTGATGTTGCTTTTTGAAAAAGCGCTTATTACGTCACAACGTCTCTTCCGTACCGTCTTCTCAATCTCAACGACCACGATCGAGTCGTTTCATCTTCTGCGGTCAAGATTAAATCCCTCCAGTTGTCTTCTTGCTTATAAAAGCTAAAACCCTGGCATTATTCACTTCTTCTTCACCCTCTCTGCTTCTGGAAATTCCGCCATTCTTGAGTTCGAAGTTTTCTTCCCCAGAGTTCTTCTGCGCTTCGAGTGATCCAAGGCTTTCAATCTACCCGATCCTTCTTCATCTTCACCAAGCATCCATCGACAATGTCTGGTAAGGATTTCCTTCTCTGTTTTCGTGGTTTGCTGATGTTTGCTCTTCTTTTCTCAAATTCTCTTATTTGTAACCGTTTTTAGACGAGGCTAGTTCTGGGGCCAGGATCCCTTTTACTTTTGAGTATGCTGTTAACGAGATCTCTGAGACCTCATATGAGGTTGCTCTCCGAGAAGGCTGCATTACCTTGGATTGGGAACCTCGTTTCCCCTATGAGTCTCAGCCTGCTGTCAAGAGGAAGCATATCGTCACGCGTCCTCGAGAGGGAGAAGTGTTCGTCTCCGCCGGACAGATAAGTGCGGGGATTCGATTCCCCTTCTGCGGGAACCTGGTGGAGATGTGCAACTTCTATAAGACGCACCCTTGCACCTTCTCTCCACACGCCATCCGCGTGTGGAATGCCTTCCAGCTCCTGTGCCTCCGTCAGCAGTGGACGTACAGTCTACTGCTCTTCCGCACATTCTACGGAATGAAGTGCAATAAGGCTGGTGTTAGCTCCTTCTCCCCCCGACTCCCCAAGTGGACAAAGGAGCAACTTTCACGTTTTGGCTGGGACAGCGAGACCTGGAAGTTTCACAAGGATCGGGTGTTGATTCGCGACTCGGGGTCGATAATAGCGGGTGGAAGAAGTATTAGTTCTTCGTCCAAAACGGCTATGTCCCATGGCCCCGATGGGAGGTTGAGGCGGACCCTGCCCCCAAGCTCGGGGTCTACACTGAGGATGACCTCAACACCCTTCAGATGGTCCAGCTCTACCGTTGGGGGGACTCCTTCATTCCCCTCGACGCCAACAAGCTCACGGAGAAGGATTTGATTCATATCGGAGTCCGGCTCCTCGATTCTGTTTCCAAAGATTTAGTCATCTGGGTAATTCTTCTAACCACTTTGTTTTTTTTTTTGCAGCCAAGAAGGCTTCTCTGCTGACTGATCTCATGTTGAAGCAGGGCGAGACTGATGCCGTCCCAGGTGGCTCCAAGAGGAAGCGAAAGTCGCTGAAGAAGGGAGCTTCCTCTTCCGCCACTCCCTCTGCTGCTCCTCCGACCGAGGAGCATGTCGTGGCCAAGCGAGCCAGGAGGGAGGAAATTGACCAAGCCTTCGGGGTCACTACCGCCGAGGAAGGTAAGCGTGTCCGTCGTGCTATTAAAAGATATAGGAAACTGGTTCCCGAGGAGTTTATCCCCGCCGATCGGGAATCGCGGGTTCGAGAAATCAAATACATCCTTCGAGGAGAAACCCCCCGCGTTCTCAAGGCGGGATACTACAACTTCTTCGGAAAGGACCAGCATCTTGAACGCCAAATCATCTGGTGCCCCAACGATACTCTTTCTGATTTTATTCGTCCCGCAACCGCAGGTCCAACGGAGGCCCTCACTCCGAGGAGGGCTGCTACTCCTGCCCGGGCCACGACTCCACTGGTGCCGATGCTGGAGGATACCCCGACGGAAGCTCAATTCCGTCAGGTGACTGATCTGGAGGCTTCTCCTTGTTCCCAGGAGCCCAACGAGGGTGGCCTGCTTTTCCGCCGAAAGTCAGGTCAAAGCAGCCTGAGGCCCGTCGTGGAGGATGTGTCCCGGAGTCCTCCTCCCGAGCTCCGCACTTCGACTCCCGAGCCACCAGCCGAGGTGGCTCCTCCGGCTGAAAGTTCCGGGGTCATCCCCCCTCTCCCCGTGGATGAAAATCTTTATAAGATTTTCACCCCCGACTAGGGGACGATGCCCTGGAACCCGATCGAGTCTCTCCGAGGGGTTCCACTCCAGCGGGGAAACCTTGATCCTGAATTGGCCCTGCATCTGCAGGCGGGGTCAATTCCTCCAACCTTGAGGCAGCCCCTATCCTTGGCGCGGGAGGACATCGAGGAGGAGCTCCGTGCTATGGCCATCCGTCGGATGGAGGTAAAACTTTTACCTTTGCTGTATTTTCGTTATTATTCTTTGCTTTCGACCATCGGATTCTAATGCTTTTTTCCTTCCATCTTAGGAAACCGCGGACCTGCAGCGCTGCTTCAGCATCATTCTGGCTCTCCAGGGTGCTTTGGAGGAAGCTCGAGCTAAGTCGGACCCCGACGCGTTAGCCAAGCTCCAGGTGGACCTCGACGAGGCGGTGGCGGCCAGGAACAAGATGGCCAAGGAGAAAACTCTCCTTGACGAGATGCTTCGGGCCTGCTCAAGCAGGTTCAGGATCATGAAGTTGTCATGCGTCGGGAGCGGAAGATGGTCCAGGCGGATAATCAGCGGCATGAGTCGGAGAGGAGGCAGCTTATCCACGAGAAAGGTGTTCTCGCGGAGGCTCTTGCAGAGGCCAAGGCGGGGCTCGAGGCCAAACTTGCTGAGGCCAAGGCCCAGGGCCACGAGGAAGGTCGCCTGCAGGGTCGCGAGGAGGGTCGCCTGCAGGGTCACGAGGAGGGTCGTCTACAAGGCCGCGAGGAGTACCGGAATTCTGAAGACTTCAAGGTGGCTGCTGTAGGGTTCTGCAAGTCCGAGGTGGAGAACGTTCTGTTCAATGCCGTCGAAGAACTCTACACAGCCTACGAGGATTCCATCGACTTCAAGAAGTCCGAGACTCTCGCTCCTTTCGCGGAGAAGTACTTCAACCTCCCAGCGGAGAGTGAAGAGAATGATGCCGTGTACCCGACTTCGCGGATCGCGGAGCCTTCTGCCCAGGCCCCTCCGAACCTTGCTCCCTCCAACGCTGCTGAGGACCCTTCTTCCAACAAGGACCAAGCTTAATACTCTATCTTTCAGTCCTTGTAGTTTTTCTCCTTGATCTTTTGTATCGGACCTCTTTGGCCTTCGAGCCTTTATATAAGAAATTTCTTCCAACTATCTTGATTCCGATAATTATTTGCGCTATTTAAAGCGACTTTAGACTTGTTACTTGGAGCGTTCCGATGCACTATTTAAGATGACTTTAATACGTCCTCCCGACGCTTTACTCGAGACTTTGCCACTTAAGGTTTCTCATCCAATCGGGACTTCACCGCTTAAGGTTTCTTATCCAATCGGGATTTCACCACTTAAGGTTCCTCATCTAATCGGGATTTCACCACTTAAGGTTTCTCATCCAATCGGGACTTCATCACTTAAGGTTTCTCATCCAATCGGGACTTCGTCACTTAAGGTTTTTACCGCGCCAAATCAGACGACTTTAATCACACCCTTTAAGGGCTTTTATCGCGTCCTATCAGACGGCTTAATCGTACCCTTTAAGTCTTTTTGCCGCATCATATAGACGACTTACGCGGACCTGCTAAGGCTTTTTCGTACCCGTTAAGGCTTTTGGCCGCATCATATAGACGACTTACGCGGACCTGTTAAGGCTTTTTCGCACCCGTTAAGGCTTTTGGCCGCATCATATAGACGACTTACGCGGACCCATTAGGGCCTTTTCGTACCTAGGCTTTTGGTTGCATCATAAAGACGACTTATTCGTACCCCGTAAGGCTTTTGTCCGTACCTCGAAAGGCTTTTTATCGCGCCATAAAGACGACTTACTTGTACCTCGTAAGGCTTTTGTTGCGTCCTTCGGGACGTCTTACTAATAATTAGAGTAAATCTAAAAACAATGTGATCGGAAGCAACTTCTTTTATTAATAACTCAAAGCTTTGCTTACATCGGATTGATAGATAACTTGCGCCATTCGCGGCGACTTAATATCAAACATGATACTTCTTCAAGTGTTCGCCACTGAAGGAATGTTTCAACGTCTTGCCATCAAGGTCCTCTAGCTTGTATGCATTCGGGGCTGGCATCCCTACGATCTTGTAAGGTCCCTCCCATTTCGGCGATAGCTTGTTGATCCGATCTTGATGAACGAACTCGTTCCTCCGCCAGACAAGTTCTCCAACAAAGAATTGTCGGGATCTGACACGCCGATTGTAATATCGGGCTGTTGCCAGACGCATTCGAGCCTGGACTTCGTCAGCCTTCCACCTCTTCTCCTCGAGCAAGTCCAAGTCTAGACGTCTCATTTCCTCGTTTGTCAGAGGCTCGTAATATTTCGCGCGATGGGACGCCACCGCTATCTCCACGGGAGCGACTGCCTCCGTGCCATAAACCAGGCCAAACGGAGTTTCTCCCGTCGATTGCTTGGGTGTTGTTCTAACAGCCCACAACACGTTTTCGAGCTCATCCAGCCAATGGCCCTGCAAGGCGTAGACTCTCTTCTTCAAGCCATCCATCACGATCTTGTTGGCTGATTCTACCTGGCCATTAGTCTGAGCATGGTGGACGGAAGCTGTCCGATGCTCAATGTTCAATTCTTCTAGGTACTCCTTCAACTGAGCCCCATTGAACGGAGGGCCATTATCGCTGATCAACACCCGAGGAACCCCATACCGGGATATGATCTGGGTTTGGAGGAACTTGAGGATCTGCTGCCCCGTTGTCTTGGCCAACGCCTTAGCCTCTATCCACTTCGAGAAATAATCGATGGCTACGAGCAAGTACTTGCACTGACCTTTCGCTTGGGGAAGAGGTCCCACCAAGTCAATGCCCCATTGCGCGAAGGGCCAGGTACTCCTGATGGGCATCAAGTCCGCGGCGGGAGCCACGATATTCGGAGCGTACCTTTGGCATGCATCGCAGGATCGGAACATCGCTGTCGCTTCCTTGTTCATCGAAGGCCAATAGTAGCCTAGATTCAACGCCTTTCTCACGATGGATCGGGCCCCTTCATGACAGGCCGCGACTCCCTCGTGCAGCTCTCTCAGGATCCGATTTGTATCAGGCTCCGCCACACATTTCAGAAAAGGCTTTACGTGCCCCCTCTTGTATAACTGGTTGTCCACCATCACGTAATCGTTCGCAATTCGACGTAGTCTGACACTTGCCACTTCATCATCGGGGAGTGCTCCCGTAGTCAGGTATGTGGCCATCGGGGTCATCCAGGTGGGTTTCTCTTCTTCTGCCGATCTTGCTTCAATAGCGCAAACCTCCGACGGATCGATGGTTGAGAGAATTACTCTTTCCAGGAAATGCACCTTCCGATTCTCCTCAGGGGCCACTCCTAGAGCAAACTTGCTTAAGGCGTCTGCCTCCGCGTTTTCTTCCCTCGGGATTGCCTCGATATCGAAGCTTTTGAAGCTTCCCTTCAAAGTCTGCACCTCGTGCAAATACTTCCTCATTGTCGGGCTCTTGGCTTCATAGTTTCCCTGGACTTGATTCACGATCAAGCTGGCATCACATTTCACTTTCAAATGGTCGACTCCTGTACCCTTGGCAATTTTAAGACCCGTGATGAGAGCTTCATACTCCTCTTCATTGTTGGTGGCCCTAAACGTTAAGGCCAAGGCATATCGCAAGGGTTCACCTTCACCGGGCGGTATCAATACGAATCCCGCCCCCGATCCTTCTACATTTGATGAACCATCAGTGTACATCTCCCAAGTGTTCTCCTCATTTGGCTGTTCTGGTTGTTCTGTTGTCGGGACCTGTTCTGCTATCGGGACCTCCATGGTTGCCCCCTCTGCGGGACCCGTTACTTCCAGATCGGGTGCCGTAGACTCAGCTATAAAATATGCCAATGCCTGGCCCTTAATAGCAGTTCGCGGAGCAAAATGTATACGGAACTCCGTAAGATCGATGGCCCATTTCACCAATCTCCCCGACGCCTCCGGTCGGTTCAAAAAGTGCTTCAAGGGCTGATTTGTCAACACTGTAACCTCGTGGGCATGGAAGTAAGGTCGGAGCTTTCGAGCGGCAACAATTAACGCAAAGAGATACTTCTCAATAGCGGGATAGTTCATTTCTGATTTTTCAAATACCTTGCTTACATAATAGACGGGCACTTGATTGCCCTTGACAATATTAATCAAAACAGAACTAACAGCAACATCAGAAACAGCCAAATAGAGATAAAGCGGCTCGCCTGGAACCGGTTTCGCCAACGGCGGGAGAGTACGGAGATGCTGCTTGAGTGCTTGGAATGCCTCCTCGCACTTGTCGGACCATTCAAACTTCTTGTGAGCCCTCAGCACATCAAAAAATGGCATGGCTCTGTCACTCGCCTTGGATAAGAATCGGTTCATCGCGGCCAACCGGCCGTTCAGCACTTGAACCTCCCGATGGGTCTTCGGGGACTGCATCTCCTCGATTGCACGCAGCTTCTCAGGATTCACCTCGATTCCTCTCTGGCTCACCATGAACCCTAGGAACTTCCCCGAGTTCACCCCAAAAGCACACTTGTCTGGGTTTAACCGAACCTGATGAAACCTCATCCGTTCAAACGCCGCCGCCAAGTTTTGGACGTGGTCTCCTGCCTGTCGGGACTTCACGAGCATGTCATCCACATAAGCCTCCATGGTCTTCCCCAAAATGTCTCCGAACAACTTGTTTACCATCCGCTGGTAAGTTGCTCCGGCATTGATTAATCCGAAGGGCATCACGTCGTAGTGGTAGACGTCGCTGTCAGCGTAAAAAGATGTGTGGGGGGGCATCCTCCTTTGCCATCTTGATCTGGTTGTATCCGGAGTAGGCATCCATGAAGCTCAGCAGCTCATGTCCCGATGTGGCATCCACCAACTGGTCAATCCTCGGGAGTGGGTAGCAATCCTTCGGGCAGGCTTTGTTCAAGTCGCGGAAATCGACACACATCCGCCACTTCCCATTACTCTTTCGCACCAGGACTGGGTTAGCGACCCATGTCTGGAATCGGAGCTCCTTGATGAATCCAGCGTTGAGAAGTCTGCCTACCTCCTGCTGGATCGCGATCCTCTTGTCCGCGCCCATCGGACGCCTCCTCTGCGCGATAGGTTTGATCGCGGGATCAATCTTCAGCACGTGCACGATCACGTCGGGGCTGATTCCTGGCATGTCACTTGGTGACCAGGCAAACAGTTCCTTGAACTCCTTCAGGAGCTCGATCAACTCTCGGGCTCTTTCCTCCGACAAAGCAGAGCCGATCTTCACCTTCCTTCGAGGTCCATCAATCTCAACCTCCTTCAGATCCTCCATGGGGGCAGGCCGCCCCAACTCCTCTCGAGGATCGGCATCGGTCTGCAGGACAGCCATGGCTTCCCTTCTTCTCCGTCGAGTGGCATTAACATAGCATTTTCGTGACGCCACCTGGTCGCCCTTGACCTCTCCGACACCATGGTCCGTCGGGAACTTCATCTTCTGGTGGACGGTTGAAGCAACTACCATGAGAGGATTGATGGTGGTCCTCCCGATAATGGCGTTGTATGTTCCCGCGGATTCTACCACAACGAAGTCCACGTTCCGCCTTTCCATCTTCCAGCCACTACCAAACTCCACCGGTAAGGTAATCATCCCCAACAGATAGGAAGTCGATCCGGAGAAGCCCACCATCGGGAAGTTCACCTGCGTCAGGTCCTTCTTCGTCTTTCCCATGGCCTCCAGGGCATCCATGAAAAGAATGTCGGAGGAGCTCCCTCCGTCTATCAGGATCCGCTTCATCTCGAATCCGTCCACGTCCAGGGTCACGACCAAGGCGTCATCGTGGGGGCTTTCCACACCTATCAAATCCTCTGCTGAGAAAGAAATCACCATTTCCTCCTTTAGAGTCCAAGACCGGGACCTCTTGCCTAGCACCACAGCAGCGGAGATGCGAGAAGCATAATTCTCCCTAGAAGCAGTGGTGTCACCTCCCGCTGCCATTCCTCCGTGAATGACGTTAATGGTCCCCCGTCTCTCCTTACGGGCACCGGAACCAGAGGGCTCCGACTCAACCTTCTTCTTCTTCGGGGATCGATCACGGGACTTGGAACGGGACCGTGACCGACTTTTGGAACGGGATCGGCACCTTCCTCTTCCGACGAACTCCTTAAGCTTCCCCTTCTGGATCAGCTTTTCTATCTCCTTCTTCAGCTCCCGACAGTTATCCGTGTCGTGACCATTGGCTCGATGGTACCGACAATAACGATCTGAGCGGCCTCCCAGGAACTCTCCTTCCTTCCTCGGGGGGTATCGGGCGAGACCCTGCCGATCCATCACAGCTAGCACGGAGGTCATCGAGCTGTTGATGGGAACACTACGACCTTCGCAGTTATCCTTCTTCGGAGGACGCTTGTCCTCCCTTCTCTCGGGGCAACCGCGGTTCCTACTCCCCTCCGACTTGTCGCTCCCTTTGCGATCATCCGACAGCTTGGACGATGGCTTTCCTCTTGATGACTTCGGAGGATCCAGCTCTCCAGCAGCAATCTTCGACTCCTGCACGTCGATTTGCTGTTTCACTCTTGCTTGCAGGGCCTCCATGCTCCACACAACCTTCACGGCCACACTATGCATCAAATCGGAACCGTAAGGAGCAGTCAAGTTCCGAAGGAAAGTTCGGATGGTCTCCCCTTCTGATATCTCCTCGTCAATCTCCGCGGCACTGGCAGTGAACCGTTGGTAGTAGTATGCCAACGATTCATCGGGTCTCTGCACCACCTGGGTCAGGGACCTTACACTCTTCAGGAGACGCCTCCGACCTTGGTATTGTTAGGTTATAAAGTCTAGGTCAACGGGTCGTCAATCTAGAATTTATCTCCCACTGATGAAATGTCGGGTTCAGTTCTCCTAGGACTAGTCGTTTTGATCCATGCCCTTATACTCCCTTGGGGTAGTCGTTCTGATCCATGCCCTTATACTCCCTTGGGGTAGTCGTTCTGATCCATGCCCTTCTGCTTCCTTGGTTCTCTTCTCCTTGCCACCCTGCAAGAGGGGCAATACCAGGCACAGAGGGGGGGGGGGGTGGTGCCTGATGAACCCTCTCCGATGCCTAAGTCAGTACGGTTTTAGAGAGATAAAGCTAGAGAGATGTCAGAGCAAAATTGTGCAACTTGCCAAGATGATCAAATGAGTTGTGAAGGTGGGGTATTTATAGGTAACGGTGTCATTAAGGTGGCTTAATGACATCGTTAACCTTTAAACACAATTAATTAACCTTTAAGCACATAATTAAGACCTTAGGATTCGGAGAAGGTAGGCGGAGTGGACCGAGTGTGGGAGTCCGAAAATGGTGCCGGGGCCCTTGGGGGGAGGAGAAATCTGACCCCCAGGGGTAGGGGTTGGGTGAGGGCACCCAACCCCTCCTAGGGAGGATGGGGTTGGCCAACCCCATCCCCCCTAGGGGAGATCGGGTTGGCCGACCCGATCTCTCCTAGGAGAGATCGGGTTGGCTGACCCGATCTCTCCTAGGAGAGATCGGGTTGGTCCACCCGATCTCCCCTAGGGGAGATCGGGTTGGCTGACCCGATCTCCCCTAGGGGAGGTCGGGTGTGGCCACCCAACCTCACCTAGGCGAGTCTGACTCGGCCGGACGAGCGCTTCGGCCTCGTCCGAGCCGTTGGTGTTTTCGCGAAGGGTTCGGGTTGAAGTTTCGATTTGCAATCATAAATGGGACGATAAAAATACAACGGTTCGGAAGTCAACGGGTTCAAATTGGGCGTATATCCATCACATGCCCCCGAGTCAACCAATGGCCTAACCCTTGATTGACTCTATTTTAGGATGGTATGACACGCGCAATTTGAAACCGGGGTTTTACCTTCTTTGTCTGAATGCTTGCTTACCCATGGATGCGTGCCTCTGACTCTGCCCCCTGTCTAATGAGATAGAGGAATGGTAAACGTCAGAGTAGCACGGACGTGGGCCTAGGCGCGCGTCCGTCTGAGGTGGGAGTAATAAACTTATCTCTGCTACAGGTGTATATTCAAAAAATACAAACTTGCATAGGAATGCAATACTGATACATCTAAGTGATTCATGCTTCAATTTCATGCCGTGATTTGCCTAAGTGGAGAAAAATTTAATTTTGGCCCAAATTTTTTTCTAAGTATGGGATACTAGAAAATATGCCTATAGGATGTTAACTAGGAGTGAACATGGACATATCATGAACATGAGGATGTGTACTAGCATACATGCAAGTAGGAACATAAGGATGGGAGTGAGTAGAGACATGCTGCGATTGTAGTCATGAATGTATGCATGAATATGTATGTATGTACGTATGGATGGGTTGTGAGTATAAGCATGAGTGATGACATTGACATACCCGTAGATGTTATCATGAATATGAGCATAAATGCAAAGGTGAGAGCATAGACCTCTCCTTTACCTGAGGGTGGGGACTCTGCCACTCAATGGGACATAACGTTCCGCCTCCCTTGTACTAGCATGAGCATTGTCCATTAACCTCGACCTTCGGCATGTGTATCATTTTTCCTTCATTCGTTGGAGCGTGTGTATAGCTCTTGACCTTTACCCTGCAATTTGTTCCCCATAAAAGTGAGGGTGAAAAAGCTTACAAGCTTTCTTCTTACCGCCGCGAGCGAAGGGGTCTATTGACATGTGTTAAGGGTTGACCCTTCCTTCGGATGTGCTGGAGCGTTGCTCCATTTGGGGAAACTAAAAGTTCGCCCTCTTCCCTTGGTGTTAAGGTTGCCCCCGTAGTAGGCGTATCTCGCCCCTCCATGAGTAAGGGTTGATCTTTGTGTTGGTTGCTTGTATAGATGACTCACTTTTGGGAAGCTTTCTTCTTCAGACAGGGAGACCGTTGAATCAGATGAGAGGGAAGGACCCTCTAGTTCTGCTTATCAGACCAAGAAATTTTCTAAGTCAGGGGTGACTGCTAATGCTTCCAGTACGTTCTTTTTCCCTTCTTTTTTCTTTGTGATATACTTATGATTGTTCTCATGCTGCTTCCTTTTTGTTGTTAGAGCGTTCTTCCTTGGTTACCGAATGGTTCTTGTGGTGGGTGAGAGTTCAAGTCAATCTAAATCCAAGGCGCGGAAACCTGACTCTGAGGTCGGGCCCTCGGCTGCCGAGGAGAAAGAAACCGCGAGAGGCTCTCCTTCAAGTGCCCCCTTGCTGACTCCCTCCCATGGTAAGGAGGTAGTGGTTGAAGAGGCACCCCCTTTGCTTGACAAAAAGAAACAACCTGTGACTGGCGATGGGGTGATCATAGGTCTTGATGTCTCTTCTCTATCCCCTGCCCCCCAGCCGAGGGGCCGAGTCTCAAGTTTATTTCATCTTCATATAGATTTGATGACTTTTGAAGGTGCCTTTGTCTTTTCTATGGGTTATGTTATTAACCCCTGCGTTGAAGATTTTTCTTTTGGTGATGGGTGTGATCATCATCTTACATTGAGGTTCCCCTCTCTTGCCATGGCTCTGATTAAGATAGCAAATTCTTGCTTTGGAGTTTGGTGGAGACTGCTCTTGAATTAGCCTCTACTAGTGTCGTAGTTGTGATCGTTGTGGGGATCGTTTTGTTATATGCCCTCAATAGTGCTTGTCGTGATTCTTTGCTTCATGATTGATTTCGTGAGATATGGAGGTTATCTTCATAATGAGGACGTCTCCTTCCTGGTATCACCCAGTGGGTTGAAATATAAGTGTCTCCCTTTGATGAGCGTACGAAGGGTGTTGTTTTTCCTTTTTCTTGAACTTCCTCCTAAGGCCAGGCGTAGCCTTTTGATGTTCGTTGTCGGGATGGTGTCTTTACAATGCATGTCTTTGACAGATGTTTTATGATGTGCTGCCATGATAATCACTTCGGGGTATGTGGACGTGATAGCCACTTCAAGGTATGTGGGCATGATAGCCACTTAGTGTATGTGGACATGATAGCCACTTCAAGGTATGTGGACATGATAGCCACTTCAAGGTATGTGGACATGATAGCCACTTCAGTGTATGTGGACATGATAGCCACATCACGATGTATGGAGTTGTGCTTTAGTATTCCTTTTCATTGGAGAGCCTTCATTGCTATAGTTGCCTTTCCCGATGTCTCGTCTTGTCGGATGTTGTATCTTTTATGCTCGTTAGATGTCTCCTTCATGAGTTGTGCTTGACGATGTTCAAGTCTGATACGAGCATAGGTCACGCGAGGGCGACATGTATGACAATAATATTTGTCGGAGGTTGATTTGTGTGACTTGTAAGGCAATTCTCTTCTTGATGGGTCGAGCTTATTTTGAGAGCTTTTGACCTTCGGATTTCATGTCTTTGCCATCCTTCTTGGTGGTGTTGGGTTCCTTTGAGATACTTCTCTTGACTTGTGATATGGGTGGTAGGATAACTCGTTACTTTTTATGATAACCTCTTGTGCTTCTGTATATGATCCTTTGGTCATGGACTTCTCCTTTGAATATGCTTTCCTTTCTTTATCTTTTTTTGTGCTTTCCTTCACATCATACCTGCTATCTCATCAAGAAAAAACATTATGTGTTCTTTATACAACTTTACTTTGCAATTATTTTCTCATGGTATCCCTCTGAGCATGGTATCCTTCTAAGCATGGTATCTTTCTAAGAATGGTGTGATGATCTCTTCTGATACCCCTTACACGGTATACGTTGTACTGTTAGACCAAAGATACGCTCTTGGTGGGCGTCGAAATCTGTTCACGAGACAGGCTCTCGGACGGCACTTAACGTTTCACAGGATAGGCTCCCGGAGGGCACAGGTTAGTCCACCGATACGTTCTTGACGGGTGTCAAAATCTGTTCACGAGACAGGCTCTCGGACGGCACCTAACGTTTCACAGGATAGGCTCCCGGAGGGCACAGGTTAGACCAAAGATACGCTCCTGGTAGGCGTCGAACTGGTAGTTTGAAATCTACCTCAAGATACGCTCTTGGGGGCGTCGAACTGGTAGTGTTTTTTCTACCTCAAGATACGCTCTTGGGGGCGTCGAATCTGGTAGGTTGCAAATCTACCTCAAGATACGCTCCTGGGGGCGTCGAAATCGTAGTTTTTGGAAACCACTCTCAAGATACGCTCTTGGTGCGTCGAATTCGTAGTGTAATAACTACTCTCAAGATACGCTCTTGGGGGCGTCGAAGGTCGTAGTATGAACACTACTCTCAAGATACGCTCCTGGGGGCGTCGAAGTTTGTAGTTTTTGGAAACCACTCTCAAGATACGCTCTTGGGGGCGTCGAAGTTCGTAGTTTTTGGAAACCACTCTCAAGATGCGCTCTTGGTGCGTCGAAGGTCGTAGTGTAATAACTACTCTCAAGATACGCTCTTGGGGGCGTCGAAGGTCGTAGTATGAACACTACTCTCAAGATACGCTCTTGGGGGCGTCGAATATCGTAGTATGGAAACTACTCTCAAGATACGCTCTTGGGGGCGTCGAATCTGTTCGCGGGATAGGCTCCCGGAGGGCACAGGGTTCGTAGTTTTAGAACTACTCTCAAGATACGCTCTTGGGGGCGTCGAATGTGTTCGCGGGATTGGCTCCCGGAGGGCTCATGATGTTACCTTATCTTGTGTCCTTTCTCATGTAGGGTGTGTCTTTGGTATGCTTTTCGAGTCTTTACTTGACTTTTCCTTCTATGATATTGCATGCTACCACGCTTTTCCTTCAATGTGGGAGATCACCTCTCGAGGGCGATGTTTGTGTGTTGCCAACTTAGGACGAGTTCGTATAGGTAGTTGATGATGTTTTCCTCTTACGTGACCTCTTCTAGGAAAAGTGGTATTGCATGTTCTTGTGATCTTCTGCCTCTAATATCTTCTTTTACATTTAGGTGGACTACCAAGCACTTATTCGTTTGGTGCCCCCCAAGTTGCTTGGTGGTTACACCGCCTTTCATATTTGGCCGTTGAAGGCCCCTCGTTCATTTTCTTGGTTGGGTACCCCTTATGCTCGGGGCTCCCTTGTCTGCTTATTTGAATGCGATGAGTGTCCCTTGTAGGATTTACTCTTTCTCATGCTTGCTTGTTTCATTCATAGGCATGGTTTGGACGATGCCTTTGTCGGATGTGTCTTTGGAGGTTGGGTGGAAGAGCTTTTGCTTTGGGTGGGTGGGGGTGGATTTCATTCTCTTGATAACTAGGATGTGGCATTGTTTGTATCCTAGGGGTGCTTGTAAATATTTCCCCCCCTTCCTTGTGCTTTAGGTTGAAAAGCTCTCTCATAGAATGGTGTCTTGAGTTGTTAATCTCGTAGGTGTGTTTCAGACTAGTCAATCTATTCCATGCTCTTTGCCCGTGCATGGGGGGGTCTGACCGGGCTGTGATAATCTTCTTGGAGTGTTGTGGCACTTAGTGTGGTTTGCCTTTTCCTTCACATTGGAGTATTCTTCAATGCCTTTAGGGAGTGTCACATTGGTCATGCTCCTCCCACCTTGAATGTTGATTATAGACTTTCTTTGCATTAGGGCTTGAATCTAAAAAGGGCGTTTTCCTTTAGGTTTGCAGGTGATGCTTCATGATTTTCCCTGGGTTTGCCCCCGTATTGGCTATTCCTTGTTGGATAACTTCATTAGAGGCTGCATTTGTATTGCGTACGTATACGTGTTTGAGGTCTGTTGAGCTGACAAGTCCCTCCTTTTTTGTTTTATCATAACCTTCATTCATCATGTATTCGGCGTATGGCCTTAGAGGCGGGATATTTTTCTAGTGTCCCTTTTATCGGGGTTCTCCTCTTGATGGTATGCCAGGGTCAAATGTCTTATCATTTGCAGACAAGGTGGTTGATCGGGATGTGCGTCTAGTGTGAAGGTCGATCTTGAAACCTTACTTCCCAAGCTTTTGAGCTCTTCTTTGGTTGATCTTGTAGAACTATTATCCTGCCCTAAGGCTCTTGATAGGAGATGTATCTCATTTTCACACTCTAGTTGTTGCACTATCTCTTTTGCCAATCTTGCATCCTTAGAGTTTCTCTCTTGGTGCACGACTTCAATGACCGGATTTTCTACCGATGTTTGTTTTGTTAGGACTTGTATCCTTGGCTGCCTTTCTTTCTTGTGCGACGGCGAGGGAGTGTTTATGAACAATCAAATGTGTCGTACTTGGTAGAGGTATGTGCCTAATCTTTATGGCGCTGTCTTGAATCTTCGTGTACCTATCTTTGATGAACATGTTATTCATTGCATATATAGTACGGAGTCCAAGGATCTCCGGGTTAGGATCGTAGTTTGAGAACAGAGACATAGTCATCTATTAGATAACCTCTTTATCTACGGAGTTTATTTTGCAAAAATAGATGCAAGGATACTTGTAAGGATACTTGTAAGGATACTTGTAAGGATATGTGTTCCATCCTTTTCCTGGTTCATTTGCAGTGCCGTGTCCCTAATGGGTGTGTTGATGTTCCGACCACCTTTACTAGTAGGGGGTCCCTTGGTATTAGGTATGCCTGACTCTTCTCTAGTATCATCAATGGTTGGTCATGGGAGATGTCTGACGGACTCCTTTCATGTACTATGGTTCTCTTCGTGTCAAAGTTGGTGATTCCTTCTCTTATGACTAATATATCACTGTGTGGAAATACTATGTTTTCCATGTCCCTTTTTAAAAGCTTGATGATGGTGTCGCCATTCTTCCTTTGCTAGGTTTGGTGTCCTTGAGCATTTTTGATGGAAGTGTATTCCATTACCTGGGATGAGCTTACTAGGTAAAATCATAAAGATCCGCTGGAGGTGTTTGTCTCTGATGGTGGGTGTTGCCCATGTGGTATGGTTTCCTCCATTTTTGGAGGGATGTGTTCGCGGCTACTCCCTCTTGTGCTAATGGGCGTTTGTGGGGAGGGCATGTTGTGACTGGTGCCCCCCTTGCATACCCATGCCAGATGGGATCCTTTGACGGGCTTGGCCCTAGGATGTTTAGTGGAAGGTTGTAGTAGGGGTAATCCTTTGTGACCTTCATGGTAGTTCCTCTATAGGATGTTGGGAGTGCTCAACTTATTTTTGTAAGTGAGCCTTCCATCTTGTGATTTTTCCCAGAAACTTGACCTTATAGGTGTTCTTTGGGATTGAGGAATCTGTTGCTTGTGCATCTCTTGATTGGCGACGGCCTTTTACTGATTCTTCTAGTGGTCCACCTGTGTATATATATATCACGGAGCCCGAAGGCGTCCGGTATGGTCATTCTTGGAAAACATGTTGATATCAAGTATCAAAATCTACTCCTTTTAGGGAGTTGGCTTGTTATGCAGTTAAATTAAATAAGAGGATATGGGAAGGATATGGGTGTGGGGTGTTGAAATCCCCTGCTTCCTTGGTAATGTAACTGTCTTCCTCCATTAGTCTGTGTGTATTCTTTCCACTTGAGGAATATGAGGTTGCATCCTTGCAAGGCGGACTAGGTGGAGGTGTATCCTTCATGTATGCTATGTGCGGTCTCACTCTACTATGTCTCTCCATGAGACTTCCCATTGTAGTAGCTATGTGCTGACGTGGTGTGGTACTCTATTAGTTCCCTGTTCAAATCCTTGTCTTTTCAACTCCTCCCCTGTCCTAGGGGGATGTGTGCCAAGGGTTGTCATGCACAAGGGGTTTGGATCTGTTGTGCTGTATCATGGGTAGGTGGTTGCCTTGTTGTGTTGTTGGGACTATGTCCCTCCCTTTGAGCTTTCCTTGGTATGTCCCTTAGTCATGTCTGTAGTGATACGGACTGTATGTGTACATTGCCAGGGTGGATGTTGGAACTCCTATATCCTTGTTGGTCTGGCATGTATGTCCTCCCTTAGTGCGGTGTATGTCCCTGTTGGGGTACTTGGTTGAATCCATGCCTCCTTGGAGGTCTTGGCTGTCTGTCTGCCCCCCAGTGGGGTGTAGGCCCTGGCGTCCTGTTGTGTCTGTTGTTGCCTAGGAGGCAAAAATTGCTGCCTTCCCTCTGGGGGTGGCTCTTGATAATTTCTTCTTTGTTCTTCTCGCTGCCCTGCTCTAGGGTGCGAGTCGTGTTCTTCTTCTGGGACTTGTTCTTCCTCATGAACTTCTTCTTCTTCATGCTGGTGTTGCCTTCTCTGCCTGTTCCTCAGAGTCTCTATATGGGCTAGCAGCTTATCCAATGTGTTCATCAACCTCGGAGTCACTGTCTGTGCCCCTTGCGAGTATGCGGGCCTTATGTTGGTTGTGTGGGCACGATTGTCGTTCCTTTGAGTTAGTATTCCATATGGATACCCTTGAGGTTGTGCCTCATAGTAGTACCCCTGTGGAGGTGTCGTGTATTGGGATGGCACTCCTTGTTGCCCCCCTGTCCCTGTGGCTTCTTAGTCAATGGAGTTGGAGCTGTGGAAGCCTCCTCCCTGCTTGTTAGGCTGGGGTGCCTGTGGGGCTACCTGAGGCTCTGGTGTGCAGGCTGTTTCTCTGGGTTAGGCTGCCTTGCTGGAGGTATAGGCTGTCTCCCTCGCCTATTGCCCCCAGGTGGGCGGTGATGCCTAGATACTAAGCTGTTCGTCATCGCTCTTGTTATTGCCAGGCTTTCTGTTCGAAGCCCACGGACGGCGCCAAGTGTTAGGTTATAAAGTCTAGGTCAACGGGTCGTCAATCTAGAATTTATCTCCCACTGATGAAATGTCGGGTTCAGTTCTCCTAGGACTAGTCGTTTTGATCCATGCCCTTATACTCCCTTGGGGTAGTCGTTCTGATCCATGCCCTTATACTCCCTTGGGGTAGTCGTTCTGATCCATGCCCTTCTGCTTCCTTGGTTCTCTTCTTCTTGCCACCCTGCAAGAGGGGCAATACCAGGCACAGAGGGGGGGGGTGGTGCCTGATGAACCCTCTCCGATGCCTAAGTCAGTACGGTTTTAGAGAGATAAAGCTAGAGAGATGTCAGAGCAAAATTGTGCAACTTGCCAAGATGATCAAATGAGTTGTGAAGGTGGGGTATTTATAGGCAACGGTGTCATTAAGGTGGCTTAATGACATCGTTAACCTTTAAACACAATTAATTAACCTTTAAGCACATAATTAAGACCTTAGGATTCGGAGAAGGTAGGCGGAGTGGACCGAGTGTGGGAGTCCGAAAATGGTGCCGGGGCCCTTGGGGGGAGGAGAAATCTGACCCCCAGGGGTAGGGGTTGGGTGAGGGCACCCAACCCCTCCTAGGGAGGATGGGGTTGGCCAACCCCATCCCCCCTAGGGGAGATCGGGTTGGCCGACCCGATCTCTCCTAGGAGAGATCGGGTTGGCTGACCCGATCTCTCCTAGGAGAGATCGGGTTGGCCGACCCGATCTCTCCTAGGAGAGATCGGGTTGGCTGACCCGATCTCTCCTAGGAGAGATCGGGTTGGTCCACCCGATCTCCCCTAGGGGAGATCGGGTTGGCTGACCCGATCTCCCCTAGGGGAGGTCGGGTGTGGCCACCCAACCTCACCTAGGCGAGTCTGACTCGGCCGGACGAGCGCTTCGGCCTCGTCCGAGCCGTTGGTGTTTTCGCGAAGGGTTCGGGTTGAAGTTTCGATTTGCAATCATAAATGGGACGATAAAAATACAACGGTTCGGAAGTCAACGGGTTCAAATTGGGCGTATATCCATCAGGTATTGCTTGATGAATCGATCATGCATGTCCGCCCAGCACGTAATACTCCCCGGCGGTAGGCTGAAAAACCATGTCATGGCCCTTTCTCCCAGAGTGATCGGGAACAGTGAACATACGAGGTCATCGTTCGAGGTCCTTCCCATGCAAGCCTGGACATGTCTCTGCACATGGCGGACCGGGTCTCCTTCACCACCGTACTCCTTGATGGTCGGAATGCCTAGCCCTGGCGGGGCGACAGTATCTAGCAGCCGCGGGACGAAAGGATGGCTGGATCGATCCCTCAACTCCGATGTCATCTGCTTCTGGTCGCCCATGCAGATGCTGACGATCTTCACCACCTGATCGGGGGTTATGGGGCCATTCAGGGGAATGGTCCTGTTTTGCACTGGTCCCGGGCCGTCAACCACGAACTTCTCCAAGTGCGCGGGTTCCTTACCCCTATTCCTGGGCTGAACCTCCTGAACCTCCTGTTCCTCTGGAACCACCCTCGGAGGAGGTGGGGGCAGCTCTTCTCGCGGAGGTAACTCCTCCGCTCTCCTGGCAGCTTCTCTCTTATCCAACAGAGCCTCCATGGCCGCCAAGAACATAGGCATAGCATCTGCCACTGCCTTGGCCAACTCCGAGTTTGAAGAAGAGCCTACTTCCCTTGGCGGGACTTCCTCTCTGTGCCCCACCGGGTTTGGGGGAGCATCCACCTCCCTTCGCGGGATATCCTGCCTGTTCAGCGTCGTGTCTCGCACTGAGACCTCGTCATCACCGTGCCCCCCTGTCTGAGAAACAGCAGGGTACTCACCTTGTTCAGCAACATGTTCCGGCAATGGGGAGTTCACAGTTCCAGCGGGGCGAGAACTGCCGGCCTGAACTTGCTTCTTCTTGCCACCACCGGCCATTGATCTGGTAGAAACTATTTTGGCTTTTTGTTAGTTTCCCACAGACGGCGCCAATGTTGGATCACGGCGAAGCTCCGTTACGTCCTTGACGGAAAGCTTTGGACTCCTGGGCTCCGCGTAATCCTGCAAAAGGGGATGACCTGGGTGGTGACCCAGAATCCCTCTCCGATGCTTAAATGAGTATATGATCAATGGGGTGGTAGCAGTAATCTAAGTGCGTATTAGAGTCTGTGTTTTCTGAGGTAACTTCCTCCTTTATATAGGAGAGGAAGTTACTCAGTTACCTGCGACCGTGATTGGCCGTTTTGCCCATGATTCCGCATATCTCGCTACGATTCCGTATATCTCGTTCAGGATTCCATATATCTCGCCCCACGCTCCGCGTATCTTGCCCACTCTCCGAGTATCTCGGGCACGCCCTGCGTATCTCGGGGGAGTTTATCTATATCTTTAACCGTCTTCCCACTACTCTATCTAGTAGGCGAGTTTCTCGGTCTTATCCTCTGATCACAAGTCCCAACTCTTGTCGGGGACTCCAGAGTTGTCTCATTCTAGGTCACCACCCAGGACCCTTTGTCTCACGAGACAGGTCCAGCCTCCGCGGGGCTTTATTATCGGGGCCTTCACTAAGGCATATCGGGGCCTGCTCAGAGGCTTCTCGTTGAGAGCCTTCAGCTCATATATCGGGACCGCTTAAGTCAGGACCCTTCATGCTGGGCCTCTGAGCCTTCCAGGCTTTTCACGAGGCCCACTGGACCTACTCGCCGTCCATTGGCTATTAACGGGGCTAACGATTACATCGGAACCCATCAGTGTCGTTGCTTGAGATTGATGAATGCCATCATGCAACTGGCAACCACCCTTATTCTAGAATTATGAAGGTGAATGACACTTCATTTGCATACATTTCGTTGATATTATCAAAACATTTTGTAAGACACTTTCTTTGTATTTTGTAGGAATTTTGTAAGACACTTTCTTTGTATGCCAAAGATTTTCGGAATGACAGCTTTACCCGCTATCTCTAAAGGTAATGAATAATTCTTAGTTTCTGGACAATTCTTTTACATGTCTTATTGAAATTCAAATATTATTTATTATTAGTTTGATTTGGTCCTAGACAGTTCAATATTTTGTATTAGGTGCTTCGTCGACTTTAAGTTGTGAAAGACAGATGCAAGAACTTGAGACCATTCTAGACTCCAAGGTACAAAGAGATTTATTTACCTATTACTTCCATAGTTCTCAAAATCAAAATCTTAACTTTTCAATTGAAATATCATCTCTTTAGCACATGGGGTTTGTAAATTTGCAACTTACAGTATTGTGGTAAATTATTAGCTAAACATTGTATTTATTCATTCAGATTTATAGTAACCAAGAGGAGGACGAAACAGAGTTGGAAAAACATGTTCCTACAACCCAGGAAAAGTGTTGGTTTTATGACCAGCTTAATTTTTCCATTCGTGATATACAAGAGAAAATGGAAGTAACATTCTCTAAGGTATTTTATGGAACTTATTATGAACAAAGCCATATGATTTTGATTTGTACATGCCTCCTTTTATTTTATTTTTATTAAACGTGGAATTGACTAACATAATTCGTATGTCTGCAGTTTGATGCTTCACTATCGAATGTCCAAGGTTCTACAGTGAGAGATTTATAGATCCAAACATTGAGAGACTTATAGATGTTAAAGTTGATAGAGATAGTGCTGAACCTGAAAACCAGCTGATGTTCAGGGAATTCAAGCATGCAAGCAAAGGTGCAGAATAATGTGAGGCCTTTGGAGTTTATTTCCTAATTGTGTGTTTTAGGATTTTTATCTGTGTAACTTGCGATTGGAGAGTAGTTTTTTACAATCATATTCAACTAGACAACATTGCATCGTCAAAAAATGTAATGTAGAATTCGATAAATTAAAACATTATAAATTCAACTAGACAACGTTGCATCGTCAAAAAAATATAATGTAAATTTTAATCAATTAAAACAACATTATAAATAGTTACACGTGCTGCGCACGGAATCGGCTCAAGCGTACATTGTAAGCAACCCCGCGCGTTGCGCGGGAATGCACCCTAGTAATATAATAAATAGAGTAACATAAATAAAATAAATAACTAAATAAATAGTATAATATAATATTTTTTTAAAAAAAAGTTACGCGCTGCTTACCTGAGGGGGTGTATTTCGACACAGACACAACATGGAAGAGCTCCGCATGGACGACAGGACCAGCGAGCAGCCGAGATAACAGAGACGTCGTGGTGGGCGTCCGTCGATGGCAGCAGTAGGGATGCGTCACGGTGAGCTAAAGAATGGCGGGTAGCGACCGGTGGACGGGATCGGGAGTGGCTGGCGGGCGGAGCAATAGCCACGGCGAGGGACGGCGGCGCAGCAGGGTCGGGGCGCGGTCAAGCGAGACGATGCAGGAACTCCGGCGGGAATAAGTGACACAGTAGCTTTGACCAAGAGCTTTGGTGTGACTTCGGGCGGAAAGCAAGGACTGGACCGAGAGAGAGAGAGAGAGAGAGAGAGAGAGAGAGAGAGAGAGAGAGAGAGAGAGAGAGAGAGAGAGAGAGAGAGAGAGAGAGAGAGAGAGAGAGAGAGAGAGGGGGGGGAAGGAAGTGGTGCTGGTCCGGGCGGCGGACACGAGGGCAGGCGACGGCGGTGGCCAGTCACCGGTGGAAGGGGATTGTCGTGAGGAAGAACATAAAAGAAAAAAACTAATTAATTAATTCACTAGAAGACGAAATATCACCGTTTTCGAGACCTGATGTACTATTATTAATGTTGTGTTTTTTTTACATTTAAAAGGAGCTTATTTATAGCTAAACTAGGACGCCCAAACTAGGAAAATAAAATCTTAAAAATATATGCATTTAATATTCCAAAAATATACATATATATTTATGTATTTCACCATAAATACACATAATATATTTTCAAAATATTTTTCAATAAATAATGCATATACACTATCTTATTTTAAGCCAGTTCTATCTTTCGAAACTTCGCGACCTTCCATATTTAAATACTTCATTTTTTAAAGTGTTACATATGACATTTTGAACGTGCTACGCGCGGACCAAAATTAGGTGTTTACAGCTTGCCCCTCTTTGGGCGAATTCCCGTAGAACATGTTCAAGGAGATTTGTCCAAAGACGAGTAAACACTAATTTTTGTTGGGAAAGTATATCTTCTTTTGAGTCTTTGAATCTTCAAGGAAACTCCTAGCTTATTTCGGACGGTTCGAAAGAAACCCTCTATTGTTAGTGCATAATGTAAAGCCTCCAGCTGCAGTGCGGTAAAGAAGAGCCTCCAGTGGCGGTGCAGAAAAGTAAAGCCTCGGTCGGCGGTGTCCCTGTTGACGGTGCTTCCGTTGGCGGTGCGTAAAAGTAAAGCCTCCAGTGGCGTGCAGTAACGAAAAGCCTCAGTCGGCGGTGTCCCTGTTGACGGTGCTTCCGTTGGCGGTGCGTAAAAGTAAAGCCTCTAGTGACGTGCAGTAATGAAAAGCCTCTAGTGACGTGCAGTAATGAAAAGCCTCCAGTGGCGAGCGACAAGGAAAAGCCTCCAGTGGCATGCAATAAAGTAAAATCTTAATCGACGATGCCTCCAGTGGCGAGCGATAAGGAAACGCCTCCAGTGGCGTGACTTGCGAAGGCTGAATACTAAGGCTTCGTTCGTCGGGGGTGACTCTCAGAAAGCTGGAAAACTTCAGATCCTGATTGTCGGCTGTGACTTGTAGGAACAGACTGTAACAGTCCTACTCATCCTTGAATGGTGACTTGCGAGAGCAGACTGTAACCGTCCCGTTTGTCATAAGACTCGTAGGAACAGACTGTAACAGTCCTACTCATCCTTGAATGGTGACTTGCGAGAGTAGACTGTAACCGTCTCGCTTGCCTTGAAGTTGACTCGTAGGAACAGACTGTAACAGCCCTACTCATCCTTGAATGATGACTCGCGAGAGAAGACGATAACCGTCTCGCTTGCCGTGAAGTTGACTCGTACGAACAGACTGTAATAGTCCAACTCATCCTTTAATGGTGACTCGCGAGAGCAGACTGTAACCGTCCCGCTTGCCGTGAAGTTGACTTGGAAGACGCTGAGTTGCAGAAAACACACATGCGCATGAATGTTTGTCCCTAATTTTTGCCTAAATTGCGCAGGGTGCGAAAACTTAGCGGGATCTTTTTTTTTTTTTTTTTGAGAATTTCTCTCTTATTCTCTCCTTTTGCCATGGTCAATTGAGAGATTTCCGACTGTGCCCCTCGGTTTTTTTTATTTTCTCTCCAATTGCCATGATTGCAATTTCTGAATTTGCAAACATGCCCCTCATTTCTTGATTTCGCCTAGGCCGCCCTTTCGGGTTCTCAACCTAGCGGAAGCACTCTTTTTTGTGGTAGCCGATTAAACGGTGGCTGTGACCCGTACTTTATTTCCCGTCTCGATGCGGAAGCATTTGTAGCCATTTGGAGGGTGGCTGTGGCTCTTTATTCCAATCTCGATGCATGAGTACTCTATTTAATAGTCGTTAGGTGGTTGTGGCACTTTCAAATAATTTCCCGGCCTCACATGATTCACGGGAATACTCTGTATGTAGCCATTTTGAGGGTGGTTGTGGCTCTTTATTTTATTTTCCCACCCTCACCGGGTTCGCGGGATCACTCTTTTTATGTAGCCGTTTTAAGGGTGGTTGTGGCCATTTCACTTATTTCCCGCTTTTGATGTTGCGGGAGCGCCCTTTATATGCAGCCATTTGAAGGGTGGTTGTGGCCCTTTCTTTGTAGTCGTTTTAGGGACGAATGAGACCCTTTTTATTTTTAGTTGATTTAGGGGCAACTGTGACCCTTTTATTTCTTCAGTGCTCTCACAAAATTTGCATGACCACTCTCTTTATTTTCCTCGGTAGCCAATTATAGGGCGACTGTGACCCTAAAGAAAAATGATATTTTTTTTTTTGTAAAAGAAAATAGTCAACAACAATTATGTTCAAAACATTTTCTAGAGAAGGACTCAGTTGATTGAGTCAAAATATGTCGGTCGTGTCGACGCTCTGGACGGACCCTACGACGAATGGATGACATAGACAATGATTTCTTCTCTCTCCTTCTCAAGTGCCCTAGCTATTGCTCAATCTCATCTGGGGATGCCTCATGGCTAGCAACTATCTGGTTAGGCTTGTTGCATGCTGGATAAATGGCATGGTTGATGAAAACACATGGATGGTGTTGAGTAGTCCACATATGGTAAATTGGGGCATAGAGTTTCCTGAGGTATTTGGAAAAAAAAAAATCGGCAGCTGACGCAAAAATGGTCGGCGAGCAAATGGTTGTGCACGAGATGTACTCTTCAGGGGCTTGATTTGGATGATTATCAGAGTTGGGTACCCGACTTCTTTAATGGAAATTTACTCCATATGTGAATGGACCTGCTGCATGTTCCGTCTTTTTTACTCCATCTGGCGGTTGTGCTCGATCTCAACGGGAGATGCCCATTGGTTTCCACTGACTGGTTTAGACCTCACCGTAAAACGGATGTACGGCTTGGTTCGGGGACGTGTATGAATTCCACACATGGTAGGTGGAATTTTGGCATGGAATTTCTTTGAAGTAGTCACGTATCACGTGGTCGTCTGATCTGCAAAAAGAGTAGGGATACTCAAATCTCAAGGAAAAAATCGAGTACAAATCATCATACCTGAGTGTTAGATATCTCGAATGCGCAATTTGTTCTCCGTGTAACTCGACGGCTGTATGTTCTTTTTTGTTGCCCCATTTGGCCGGCAGAACTTATATGTACAAGATACCTAACCAAGGGTACCTGAAAAGAGAGAATGCAAAAGCAGTGTAAAGAATATGAGAAATCATGCATGATTATTTTGAAAACTCTAATTTCATAATTTTGATTACTTTTCAAAAACGAATCAAAATTTATGATCTAAGGTATTTCACACCATCATGGAGTTTACTGAGTTTGCTGAGTGCACTATCTGGCACAAACGCATGACAGATGCTCAAAAACACAGTTTTTTTCAAAAAGGTTTTATCGTCCTTTGTTTAAACTTGAATAGTCGCACTCAAATGCACAGTTAAACTATTTTCTAAAAAAATAGAATCAAATCTTTTTTTTAAACGCTAGCTCATGCGAAGGTTGAGACGATCTTGCCGAAAAAGTGCAATACACTTTGGATAAAAACGAATGACACTTTGAGGTTTTTTTAATGCTCGTGCATGCTCGAAAGTTAAAGTTCTACTGTTAAGAAACTAACAGTTTACAACATTCTACCTGAAGGGTACATATGGAATGCATGTACGAGATGAAAAATCCAGGTAAAGTTTTTTAAAAAGAAATGCAAATGTAATGCATGTTTGGAATTAAAAGCTCAACAACTAAGAGGAGATTTACAATCTATCAAAAAAATTGTTTTTCCTCAAACAATGCTTATGAGATGTACATGAGATGCATACTTAAAATGAAGTTCTAAAGTTGAGAAAACTTACAAATTACCAGAAAAGTTTTTTGTTTTTTTTAAAGAAAAAAAATCATTGCACCTTGGTTTCTCAAAAAAAAAAGAGATGAAACTCATTTTTTAAAATAATGCATATGAGATGCACAAAAATATATACAAGATGCAAACTTAAAAATAAAAGTTCTACAACAAAGAAAAATTACAATTTACCTGAAAGGTATTTTCGAAAATAATGCATATGAGATGCACGTCTTTTGATTAAAAATTCAGGTAAAAGGTTTTTAACAAGAGCCTAAAACTAAGAAAGCTTGCGATTTATCTAAAAAGTATTAAAAAAAATCGATGCATATTGGATGCATTACTCAGATAAAAAGTTTTTTTTAAAAAAAAAATAATGCATATGGAATGCACGTTCGAAATTAGAAGCTCTAATAGCTAAAGAGGAATTAAAAAATTTCTAAAATGTTTTTTTTAAAACAATGCATATGCGACGCACTAACCAAAATTACCACTTTCCTAAAGAGTTTTTTTAAAAAAAATGCGTATGAAACGCAAGTTCGAAATTAAAAATTCAGGTAAGAGTTTTTTTAAATCAATGCACATGAAATGCATTTTTGAAAAGAAAAAGTCTACAACTAAATGACTAACTACTTAGCTGAAATTTTTTTTTTATTGCACTGAGATGCATGCTTGAGAATAAAAGTTATACAAAAAGTACTATTTACCTGATAACTTTTACAACATAAAAAATAAAAATAAAAAACTCGGATAAAACATGACATGTTAGGGGGTAAAAATGTGTGGCTTTTCTCTACAAGGTAGGTTCCACTGATAGGTTCCCGACACGGTGGTTTCCTCCCCTAAAAAGGGATCTCGGGACCTACACGAGCGAGTGAGTTTTTCCAAATCGTACCGGCGGAACTACCGCTCCGGTCGTACCGTACTAAACCTCTGGGGTTCCTAGTCGCCTTGGGTTTGAGGTGTTTTTGGACATTATTCTAAAGTGGTGTGTGATGGGTTTCGATATAGCCGTTACGCCCATTAACGACGACTAAACGGTGAAGTAGGCCCACTGGGCCCTAAAAGAGGCTTAGAAGACCAATACGAGGGGACCCGACAAGGTCGGTCCCGACATATGAGCTGAACGTTCCCGATGATATGCCTTTAACTAGGCCCCCATGACATGCCTTTAAGTAGGCCCCGATGATATGCCTTTGAGTAGGCCCCGATATTGAATCCCTGAGAATGCTGGCCCTGTCCCGATGACGAGGGGCCCCGAGCGGTGACCAAAGGAGATAACTCTGGAGTCCCCGACATCCGTCGGGACTTGCCACCAGAGAATGAGGCCGAGAAACACGCCCACTATCAACATAGTGGGGAAGTGGCCCGAAAAGACGGAACGTGGGCAAGAGGCCGAGATAAACGGAACGTGGGCCAACTGCCCCCAGCAGTTATCGCAACAGGTAACTAGGGTAGCTCCTCCCCTATATAAAGGAAGGAGTTACCTCAGAATTGATACATTGACATTCACATACTGATACTTGCTTGCCTACATCGAGATACTCATTTAAGCATCGGAGAGGGATTCTGGGTCACCGCCCCGTCTATCCCCTTCTTGCAGGATTACTTGGAGCGAAGGAGCTCGGACTTCCGTCAAGAACATACCGGAGTTCCAACCGTGATCCAACATTGGCGGCGTCTGTGGGAATCGTAATGAAAAGCAAAAATGGCTTCTACCCGATTGATGGCTGGCAAGCAAAAGAAGAGACAAGGACAATCCGGCGGTTCCCGCCATCCTGCTGGAACTCTGAATTCAGGGTCGCCGGAGCGCACTGTTGATCGGAATGATCCTCCCCCCAAATTCAGGGCCGCCGGAGCGCACTGTTGATCGGAATGATCCTCCCCCCGTTGTTTCCCAAATAGGGAGGCATCATGATGATCGCGAGGATTCCATTCGAAACTCGTCGCAGAGCCGAGAAGAGATCCCGAGGAGGGACCACGATGCTCCGATCAAGGTGGACTTGGCGAAGGCTGTGATGGATGCCATGCCGATATTCCTGGAGACTATGGAGGCTCTCCTGGACCGAAGGGAGGCTGCCAAAAAGAAGAAGGAAGAGCTGCCTCCGCCTCAGCCGAGGGAGAATCAGGACGGACAGGAGGCCCAACCCGAGCACCAGGACAAGGGCAAGGATCCCGTTCAGCCGGAGCAGTTCGTAATTGATGGGCCTGGACCGGTGCAGCACAGGACCATCCCTCTCAATGGTCCCATCACCCCCGACCAGGTGGTGAAGATCGTGAGCATCTATATGGGGGACCAGAAGAAGATGATGTCGGAACTGAGGGATCGATCCACTCATCCCTTTGTTCCCCGATTGGTGAACACCACTGCCCCGCCAGGGCTTGGTATCCCGACGATCAAGGAGTATGATGGTGAGGGAGATCCAGTCCGCCATGTCCAGAAGCATGTTATGGCTTGTATGGGCAGAGCTCCGAATGACGATATAGTGTGCGTTCTGTTCCCAGCCACACTTGGTGAGAGGCCCCTGACGTGGTTCTTCAGTCTTCCTCCAGGGTGCATCTCTACCTGGACCCAGATGCATGATCGTTTCATCCAGCAGTACCAGGGCCGTCGGCGTCTCCTGAAAAGCGCGAGGTCCCTGGCTGAGGTGGTACAGAGGCCCGATGAGTCGCTGGCGCGTTATTACCAGAGGTACACCGCCAGCGTGGCCGAGATTGATGAGGAGATGTCGGAGGGAGAGACCATCCGCACCTTCATTCGGAACCTGACAGCACCATATGGTTCCGACCTGATGCACAGCGTGGCTGAGAAGGCTGTGGAACAGAGAGGCGCTGCAGAAGAGGGTGAAGCAGCAAATCGATGTACAGGAGTCGAAGATAGCTGCCGGAGAGCTCGATCCTCCGAAATTGAACAAGGGGAAGCAGTCGTTCAAGACCTCGGACGATCGCAGAAGAAAAGATAAACCCGAGAGCAGTCGGGGTCGAGGCCGTTTCGATCGGAGGGAAGACAAACGTCCCTCGAAGTCGGACAAGCGGGAGGACCGTTACACTCCTCTCATATGTTCCATGGGTACTGTGTTGGCGGTGATGGACCGACAGGGTATCGCCAGGTACCCCCAGAAGAAGGATGGAGAGTTCATAGGAGCTCGCACCGATCGTTTTTGTCGTTTCCATCGTGCCAGCGGTCACGACACTAACCACTGTCGGGAGTTGAAGAAGGAGATTGAGAAGCTGATCCAGAGGGGGAAGCTCAAGGAATTTGTGGCTGGGCAACGGGGCCGATCCCGTTCCCGGTCCCGATCGCGGTCCCGTTCCCGATCCCGCGATCGGTCCCCGAAGAAGGAGAAGCCCGAGTCTTCCAATGCCCGCAAGGAGAAGCGGGGAACCATCAATGTGATCCATGGAGGATTTGCTGCAGGAGGTGATACCATGGCATCTCGGGAGGTCTATGCTTCTCGAATTCCTATTGCTGTGGTGCTGGGCAAGAGGGCCCGAAATTGGACTCCGAAAGAAGAAATGGTGATTCCCTTCTCAGCGGAGGACCTGATAGGTGTGGAGACCCCGCACGATGATGCTTTGGTCGTGACCCTGAACGTGGATGGGTACGAGATGAAGCGAATCTTGATAGATGGGGGGAGCTCCTCCGATATTTTGTTCATCGATGCGCTTGAGGCCATGGGAAAAACCAAGAAGGATCTGAAGCGTGCGGACTTCCCAATGGTCGGATTTTCTGGCTCTACCTCTTACCCGGTGGGGATGATTACCTTGCCGGTCGAGTTCGGAAGTGGTTGGAAGTCGGAGAAGAGGAACGTGGAGTTCGTGGTGGTCGAGTCTGCAGGGACTTACAATGCCATTATCAGGAGGACCACCATCAACCCGCTGGGGGCAATTGCCTCAACTATCCATCAGAAGATGAAGTTTCCGACCGACCACGGAATCGGGGAAGTCAAGGGCGATCAGATAGCCTCCATGAAGTGCTACGTCAATGCCACTCGAAGGAGGAATCGGGAGGCTATGACTGTTTTCCAGACTGATGCTGATCCCCGAGAGGAGTTTGGGCGTCCCACCCCGATGGAGGATTTAAAGGAGGTCGAGATCGATGGGCCTCAGAGGAAGTGAAAATAGGGTCCGCTCTGACTAAGGAGACGGCCCAAGAACTGATTGATCTGTTGAAGGAATTCAAGGAGTTGTTTGCTTGGTCCCCGAGCGACATGTCAGGAATCAGCCCCGATGTGATTACTCATGAGCTGAAGATTGACCCCGCGATCAAGCCGGTCACACAGAGAAGGCGCCCGATGGATGCCGACAAGAAGATCGCGATCCAGCAAGAGGTGGGCAGGTTGCTCGATGCTGGATTTGTTAAGGAGCTCCGATTCCAGACCTGGGTCGCAAACCCGGTCCTGGTGAAGAAGAGCAATGGCAAGTGGCGGATGTGCGTTGATTTCCGCGACCTAAACAAAGCATGCCCAAAGGATTGCTATCCGCTCCCGAGGATCGACCAGCTGGTGGATGCCACATCGGGACATGAGTTGCTGAGCTTTATGGATGCCTACTCCGGCTACAACCAAATCAAGATGTCCAAGGAGGATGCCCCCATACCGCTTTTTATGCTGATAGTGACATCTATCACTATGATGTCATGCCTTTTGGACTGATCAATGCAGGGGCAACTTATCAGAGGATGGTGAACGAGCTGTTCGGAGATATGCTAGGAAAAACGATGGAGGCCTATGTGGACGACATGCTGGTGAAGTCCCGACAGGCCGAGGATCATGTTCACAACTTGGCCACAGCGTTTGAGCGGATGAGGCTTCATCAAGTTCGCTTGAACCCGACCAAGTGTGCCTTCGGAGTGCACTCAGGGAAGTTTCTAGGCTTCATGGTGAGCCAGAGGGGAATCGAGGTGAACCCTGAGAAGCTGAAGGCAATCGAGGAGATGAAGTCCCCGACGAACCATCGGGAGGTGCAGGTACTGAATGGCCGATTGGCCGCGATGAATCGCTTTCTGTCCAAGGCAAACGACCGATCCATGCCGTTCTTTGAAGTGTTGAGGGCCAACAAGAAGTTTGAATGGACTGCCAAGTGTGAAGAGGCGTTTCAGGCACTCAAGCAGCACCTGCGCACCCTCCCGCCGTTGGCGAAGCCCATCCCAGGCGAGCCACTCTATCTGTATTTTGTTGTTTCTGAATTTGATGTTAGCTCTGTCTTAGTGAAAGTTGTAGAGGGTAGCCAAGTCCCCGTCTATTATGTAAGCAAGGCACTTGCCAAGTCTGAAATGAATTATCCCGCCGTTGAGAAGTATCTTTATGCGTTGATTATTACTGCTCGGAAGTTGAGACCTTACTTCCATGCGCATGAGATTACAGTTTTGACGAATCAGCCCTTGAAACATTTTTTGAACCGACCTGATGCGTCGGGGAGATTAGTGAAATGGGCAGTCGAGCTTAGTGAGTTCCGCATTCACTTTGCTCCGAGAACGGCTATTAAGGGCCAGGCGTTGGCAGATTTCATAGCAGAGTCTACAGCCCCCGATCTAGAAGAAGCAGGTCCTGTAGAGGGAACAACCAGGGAAGCCCCGATGGCAGGCAGTCAGAACAGCCCGATAATGAAGACACTTGGGAGATGTATACCGATGGCTCCTCAAATTCAGAGGATCGGGAGCAGGGTTTGTACTGATACCGCCAGGCGGAGGCGATCCCCTTCGATATGCCTTGGCCTTGACGTTTAGGGCCACCAACAATGAAGCTGAATACGAGGCTCTCATCACCGGCCTCAAGATTGCCAAAGGAACGAGAGTTGGTCACTTAAAGGTGAAGTGCGATGCTAGCCTGATTGTGAACCAAGTTCAGGGGCGATACGAAGCAAAGAGCCCGATGAAGAAAAAAATACCTTCGGGAGGTGCAAACCTTGAAGGAGAGTTTCAAGAGCTTCGATATTGAGGCGATCCCGATGGAGGATAATGTGGAAGCAGATGCCTTGAGCAAGTTCGCCTTGGGGGCACCCCTCGATGAAAGTCGGAAGCTGCACTTCTTGGAGAAGGTGATCCTGTCAGCCACCGATCAATCGGAGGTATGTGCCATCGAGACCGGATCGGAGGAGCCCACTTGGATGACCCCGATAGTCGCGTACCTGACTACGAGGGCAGTCCCCGATGATGAAGTAGCAGCCGGCAAATTACGCCGAATCGCGGTCAATTATGTGATGGTGGACAACCAGCTGTATAAAAAGGGGTATTTAACCTTACTTGAAATGTGTGGCTAAGCCCGACACAGATCGGATCCTTAGGGAGGTGCACGAAGGATACTCGGATTGTCATGAAGGTGCCCGATCCATCGTGAGGAAAGTACTGAACCTGGGCTATTACTGGCCCTCGATGAACAAGGAGGCAACGATGCTAGTCCGATCCTGTGACGCTTGCCAGAGGTACGCCCCGAATATCGTGGCTCCAGCTGCCAATCTGACATCCATCAAGAGTGCTTGGCCCTTCGCGCAATGGGGGATCGATTTGGTGGGACCCCTTCCAGTTGCAAAAGTTCAGTGCTGATATTTGATTGTGGCTATTGATTATTTCTCGAAGTGGATAGAGGCTAAAGCACTGGCCAAGACTACGGGGAACCATGTCCTCAAATTCCTTCAAACCCACATCATATCCCGATACGGGATCCCCAAGGTATTGATCAGCGATAACGGCCCTCCGTTTAACGGGGCCCAGTGGAAGGAGTACCTGGAGGAACTGAAAATTGAGCATCAGACAGCCTCTGTCCATCATGCTCAAACCAATGGACAGGTGGAGTCAGCCAACAAGATCGTGATGGATGGCCTGAAGAAGAGGGTCCATGCCTTGAAGGGCAAATGGCTGGATGAGCTGGAAAATGTGCTTTGGGCTATTAGAACAACACCCAAACGAACGACTGGGGAGACTCTGTTTGGCCTTGTCTATGGCACGGAAGCAGTTGCTCCCGTCGAAATAGTTGTGGCATCCCATCGGATGAGGTATTACGAACCTCTGTCGAATGATGAAATGAGGCGTCTGGACTTGGACTTGGTCGAAGAGAAGAGGCGGAATGCCGAGGAGGCCCAGGCTCGGATGCGCTTGGCAACAGCCCGATATTATAATCGACGAGTCAAGTCTCGACAGTTCTTTGTCGGGGAACTGGTCTGGCGTCAGAACGAATTTGCCCTTTTGGATCGGATCAACAAGATGTCACCAAAATGGGAAGGACCTTATAAGGTCGTGGGGATGCCAGCTCGAAACACGTATAAGTTGGAAGACCTCGATGGCAATGTGTTGAAGCATTCTTTTAGTGGCGAACACTTGAAGAAATGTTATGCTTGATATTAAGTCGCCTTCAGTGGTGCAAGTTGTTTATCGAAGTCGCCTTCAGTGGTGCAAGTTGTTTATCGAAGTCGCCTTTAGTGGTGCAAGTTGTTTATCGAAGTCGCCTTCAGTGGTGCAAGTTGTTTATCGAAGTCGCCTTCAGTGGTGCAAGTTGTTTATCGTTTTGATTTGATGTAAACAGGTTTTGGGCCATCAATGAATAAAGAGGTTGCTTCCGACCAGATTGTGCTTAGACTTATCATTTTAAGTATGCTTAAATCGCCTTAAGTGGTGTGATTAAATCGCCTTAAGTGGTGTGATTAAATCGCCTTAAGTGGTGTAATTAAATCGCCTTAAGTGGTGTGATTAAATCGCCTTAAGTGGTGTGGTTTCGCCTTAAGTGGCGTGGTTTCGCCTTAAGTGGCGTGGATAAATCGCCTTAAGTGGCGTGGGTAAAATGTCTTAAGGGAAGTGGTGAATCACTCTAAGTGGTATGATCAAGTCGCCTTAAGTGGCATGGTTAATTCACCTTAAGTGGTGCAGCGATGATCGGAACCAAAATGGATTTATATTATAAATGGCAATCAGGATCACAACAAGAGAATGAAATTACGAAGGATCCTAAGACAAAGCATTAAGCTTGGTCCTTGGTAGCATCGAGGGGAGCAGAGTCCACGAGGTCCGTGGCAGAAGGCTCCGCGATCGGAGGATCGGACCCTTGGAGGTCAGCCGGTGAAGAGTCGATTGTCGGGGGATCGGTTGTCGGGAGGTCTGCACTTGGAGGCTCCACCGTGCCTTCAGCACCCGCAGCCCCCTCGGGGGTGTTGGCCCCGTCGCTCTCCTCGGAAAGGTTGAAATACCACTCCGCGAAGGGGGCGAGAGTCTGAGACTTGGTGAAGTCGATGGCCCCACCATACTCCAGATGGAGCTCCTCGACAGCATTAAGCAAGGTGGTCTCCACCTCCGCCGTACAGAACTTCACCGCGTCCACTTGGAAAGCCTCGGAGCCCCGATAATCTTCCCTACCCTTGGCCTCAGCCAGCTTGACGGGGAACTCAGCGATCTCCCGCTCCATCTGTTGGGACCGGTTGGTGAGAAGGACCTTCTCAGCCTCCAGCCCCGCCTTGGCGTCCTCAAGGGCCTTCTTCTCGAGGACAAGCCTGTCCCGATCCTCCGCGCGCCCCTGCTGCTCTTCATTGAGCTTTTGTCGCTCCTGCTCAGCAACCGCTCGAAGTCGTGGACCTGCCTCAGGAGGTCCCGAGTCTTCTGGTTAAGGAGGGCCTGCTCCTTAACCAACTTACCCCTCGACGATTCAGAGGCAGCCAGTTCCTCCTTGAGCTTGGCCAAGACCTCGGGGGACGCCTTGGCTCGCTCCTGCTCTAGGGCCTCCTCCAGGGCCAGGATGAACCCGAAACAGCGGTGTTGGTCCGCCATTTCCTGTGAAAAATAAAGGAAGAGGTTAGTACACGAGAATATTTTACCTTATATACTAAGCGTAAAAACAGGAAGCCTTACCTCCACGCGACGGATGGCCATTTCGCGAATTTCCTGGAGGATATGTTCCCGGGCCAAGGAGAGCGGAAGCTTTAAAGATGGCGGAACTGAACCTGCCAGCAGGTGCAGACCCAGTTCCGGCGGTGTATCACCCCGACGGAGCAGGACCCCTTGCAATGACTCGATCGGGGTCCAGGGAGCCCCCGCCTGGTCGGGGGTGTAAAGCTGATAGAAGCTCCAGTCTAAGGGGAGGGGAGGAAGGATGACCTGAGTTTCGGAGGTGCGCGCCTCCGAGCCGCCGTGAGAACCCGTCGTCCCTTCAGGAGTCAGGCTCAAGACCGGCGAATGGTGTTGTGCCGGGGAAGATGGAGGCAGCCCTTCGGGTGTCGGTTCCAGCGGGGTCTGCCTCACCCCCCGACGACGAACCAGGGGCTGACCCTCGCTCACCTCCTTAGAAGAGTGAGAAACGTCCAGGTCAACCACCCGACGGAACTGACCGTCCGTCGGGGCATCTTCAGTCCCCGATCCTCTCGGGGTAGGAAGGGAAAGGAGGGGCTCTCCGACCCGGGCGTCGGAGGGTGGCGCCCCCGCTGAAGCTCCAGCTCCCGATTGATCTGCAGCTGGAGGAAGAGAAGCTTCAGAAAGATAATCAGGAAGTTGATCGGGATCCTTACACCAAATAACGCGACGAGAGAGATACTGGTCCTTCCCGTAATAATTGTAATAACCCGCTTTAAGAACGCAGGGAGTTTCTCCTTGCAGGATGCGGTTGATCCCTTCGATCCTGGCTCTCTTATCGGAGGGGATTAACTCCTCGGGAATACGCCTCCTATATAATCGAATTGCTAATCGGAGCTGCTTACCTTCTTCGGGAGTCTGGGTGTTGAAGATCTGCTCCATCTTCTCCACCCGGGCCCGCTTGATCTGCTCCGAAGTAGGAGGTGCCGATGAGGAGGCGGCCCTCTTCGAGGACTTCCTCTTCCTTGCGGGGCGTTGGACGGCATCGGTCTCCGCCTGCTTAAGCACGATATTGGTCAGCAATGATACCTTCTTAGCTGCAAAGACGAAAACAAAGGTGTAGTTAGAATATTACCTAAGGAACGACATTGGAGGGGCCGTCGTGGAGTTGACCCCCGGAGGCAACATCGAGGAGACGTATCCCGGCCAGAACCAGATCCCGCTCCACGATGGAGTTGGCATCGAGGGGAGCGGAGGAATCCCCCCAGCGATAGAGTTGGATGCAGTGGAGAATCTGAAAATCCTCCTCGGAGTAAGTGTGATAAGCGGGAGGAGGGTCAGCTTCAACCTCCCATTAGGGCCACGGGATGGAGCTGTTCCGGATGAAGAAGTAATTCTTCTTCCAGCCGCTGTTGTCGGGCCCGAGTCAGTGATGAGCCCCGGACCTTTGGCGACCTTCCAGGTGTTACCAGTCCAACTACATCGGGAGAGCTGCGCCTTGCTCCACTTAGGCATCCGCGGGTAGAAGGCACAGACCCCGACGTCATTGCACTTCAGTCCATAGAAGGTCCGGAAAAGTCGGAGGCTATAGGTCTATTGTTGGCGGAGGCAAAGAACACGGAAGGCATTCCACACTCGGATGGCGTGGGGGGAAAGGGTAGTCGGATGTGTTTTGTAATATTCACACATCTCGACTATATCCCCACATAAAGGGAATCGGATCCCCGCCGATACTTGCCCGGTGGAGACAAATACCTCGCCTTCCCGGGGACGAGTGACCACAGGGTCGCCCGGGATGCGAGGGCGAGGATAGGGATATCGAGGCTCCCAGGTGGAAGTAATACATCCTTCCCGGAGAGCTGCATCGTAGGCGGTTTCCGAAATCTCATTACAAGCATAATCAAACTTGAAGGGTTTTCTCCCCCCGGAACTGGATTCACCGTCTGGAAAATGATCATAGCAAGAAAAGGCACATATGATTCTTGGAAAAATTCGGGTAAGTTGATTGAGATAAAAAGAAAAACTATGCTAACAAGTTTTTTCGAAATCGGAGGAGGGAATCTTACCAGACATGTTGAAGCGGAGAAGAGAAGATGATCTTGATGGCCGGAGATCCTGGTTGCCGGAGTGCTGATCGGAAATTAGAAAGAAGAGCTTGAACTTTTGAAATCACAAGAGGATGAAACGGTGGAGGAGAACTGAATAGTACCAAGATTTGGGGTTTTATAGGAGAGAGCGTAGCCAAAGAGACGTTGCAATCCGGATGTTGAAGATGAAACGCTTCGTTGTGGCGCTAGCGACAAAACAGCTAAAAAGCGCTTTTTCAGAAAAAGCAGGCACGGGCACCCAAGTCGTCGCTTCATCACCCATCGCATTTAATAGTTGAGTAATCGAGAAATCTTTTCGGATTCGGTGGTTATCCTCGGAATATCGAGAGGTTCAGAGTTGGAAGACACGACGAACTGTAAGTCCCTCGTGTCTTGCGGGAAAATGATGGGTTTCGATATAGCCGTTAGGCCCATTAACGACGACTAGACGGCGAAGTAGGCCCACTGGGCCCCAAAAGAGGCTTAGAAGACCAATACGAGGGGACCCGACAAGGTCGGTCCCGACATATGAGCTGAACGCTCCCGATGATATGCCTTTGAGTAGGCCCCGATATTGAATCCCTGAGAATGCTGGCCCTGTCCCGATGACGAGGGGCCCCGAGCGGTGATCAAAGGAGATAAATCTGGAGTCCCCGACATCCGTCGGGACTTGCCACCAGAGAATGAGGCCGAGAAACACGCCCAATATCAACATAGCGGGGAAGTGGCCCGAAAAAACGGAACGTGGGCAAGTGGCCGAGATAAACGGAACGTGGGCCAACTGCCCCCAGCAGTTATCGCAACAGGTAACTGGGGTAGCTCCTCCCCTATATAAATGAAGGAGTTACCTCAGAATTGATACATTGACATTCACATACTGATACTTGCTTGCCTACATCGAGATAAGAGTGTAGCTGATGCCTTCCCCATAAGTTCGGACTTATGGGACAGTTGGTTAAGGCGCACGTCTTATTTTCTACTAAAAGCTTTGGAAGGTTGAATCATTTGTTGATTGATGATTAGGGATTACAATGCAATAGGTAAACTATATATACTAGGTGGTAAGGATCACCAACTAGGACTAGCTATCCTATGTGCCCAACTTGGTGCACCAAGGTGCATACACCATGTAACATGTACTACATGATATATGCACCATATAATAACCTTATACAATCATCTAATGATATGATAGAAGTAAATGCAAGTGTAAATGACAAGATGCAATGTGAGCATATCAACTTATATACTCTATATTCTCCCATCCTTTTCTTCTTCTTCTCTTCTTTCTTGGAACACATCCTTGATTCCATATAGCTTTAGCAAAGCTAAGTGTTGACTCTTGACCAATGCCTTGGTAAGCAAGTCAGCAAGTTGTTCCTTTGAAGGAATGTAATGGACACCTATGAATCCTTGTTGAATATGATGTCTTGTGAAGTGGCAGTCTAGCTCAATGTGCTTGGTGCGCTCATGGAACATGGGATTCTTTGCAATCTTCACAACTGCTTGGCTATCTGTGTAGATTGGGATAGGAAGATTTACTTGTATGCCAAGTTCCTTAAGGATTCTTCCCACCCAAAGTGCCTCTTGAATTGCAACTCTTAGGCATCTATACTCTGCTTCAGCACTTGATAGGGAAATTGTGTCTTGCTTCTTTACCTTCTAGGCTATCATAGCTTCTCCTAGCTTGACACAATAAGCATTCACTGATTTCCTACTAAAAGGGCAAGCATCCCAATCAGAATCACAAAACAAACTCAAATTGAGCTTGTTGTTGGAAGGATAGATCAATCCTTGCCCTGGAGTGCCTTTAATGTATTTGATGACTCTTATGACTGCATCATGATGGGACTTCTTTGGCTTGTCAACAAATTGACTGAGTCTTTGCACTGAAAAGCTAATGTCTGGCCTTGTCATGGTAAGGTATAGCAATTTGCCAATGATCCTCCTATAAGAAGTGGCATCCTCCAAGAGTGTATCATCAATGTTTGAATTAGTTGCTTTGTCATACTCATGTGTAGTGAGTTTGACATTGAACTCCATAGGGGTTTCAGCAGGCCTTGCAGCCCCTAGGCCAGCATCTTCAATGAGCTCAATTGCATACTTCCTTTGGTTGATTACAAGACCTCTATCTGACCTTGCAACTTCAAGTCCCAAAAAGTACCTCAAATCTCCTAAGTCCTTCAATTTGAAGTGTGTTTGGAGTGTGTTCTTCAATTGATTGATCATCTTGGTGTTGGAGCCAGTGATTAGAAGATCATCAACATAGGTGAGAAGAAAAACTTTGTCATCACCTTGTATCTTGGTGAACAAGGAATGATCTGAGGCACATTGTTTGTAACCATTCTTCAATAAGGTTTGAGTGAGCTTGATGTTCCATTGTCTTGAAACTTGTTTGAGACCATATAAGGACTTGTTGAGCTTGCACACAAGTTTGGGATATCCCTCAAGAGACTTGGAATGATTGAAACCTTGGGGAATGTCCATATATACTTCTTCATTTAGATCACCTTGAAGAAATGCATTGTTTACATCCATGTGGTACAATCCCCATGATTTGGAAGCTGCCAAAGCTAATATGATCCTCACTGTGTCCATTTTGACTACAGGGGAGAATGTCTCATTAAAATCAGTCCCTTCAATTTGAGTGAATCCCTTGGCAACCAACCTTGCTTTGTATCTTTCAATGGAACCATCAGAATTGTATTTGACCTTAAATACCCATTTGCAACCAATTGAAGATTTGCCTTGTGGGAGTTCTAATAGCTCCCAAGTGTTGTTGTTTTGAAGTGCTTGCATTTCCTCCTTCATGGCCAAGATCCATTTTGGGTCTTTGATTGCTTGTTTATATGTGGTTGGCTCTTTGATCTTGTCAAGGGCAGCCAAGAAGCATTTGTATTGTGGACCCAAGTTGTCATAGGAGACATACTTCTCCATTCCAAAGATAGCATTTGAACTTGATCTTTGTTTGAGTTCAGCAAGCCTTGCACTTCTCCTAGGAGGTGGTGGGTGTAGTTGTGCAATTCTAAGACTCCTTCTCAGATTGGAAGGTTGGGGTGCATCTTCTTCAATTGGTTGTTGAGGTGGTTGATCCTCAATTGGAGGTGCTTGATCATCCATTTGAGGTGTGACAACCTCAATGGGAGGAGTGTTGGTTGATATATCCATGTCAAAATGAAATGGATTCTCAGGTGGGAAATCCTCAAGTGGTTGCTTGACTCCCAAGCAAGATGGAATAAGAGCCTTTAGAGCATCCTTAGACATGTTGAAGGGGAAAATATCCTCATGGAAATGAACATCCCTTGATACATGAAACACTGAGTTTGAAATGTTCATCACAAGGTATCCTTTTTGAGATGTTGAATATCCCATTAGGATCCATGGTTCAGCCCTTGGACTAAACTTGTCATGGTTGTTCAATTTGGTTGAAAAACATAGACAACCTATAGTTCTCAAGTGATGAAGGGAAGGAGTCTTGCCATATAACACTTCAATAGGTGATTTGAATTTCAAGATAGAGGTGGGAAGCCTATTGAGTAAGTAACAAGCATTGAGTATGCAATACCCCCAATGCCTCAAAGGCATGGATGCTTGAAATCTTATAGCTCTAGCAATCTTGAGGATGTCCCTATGTTTGCGTTCCACCCTTCCATTTTGTTGTGGTGTATGCACACAACTTGTTTGATGAAGAATGCCAAATTGAAGAAGCAAACCTTTGCAAACAGAATTGATGAACTCTGTCCCATTATCACTCCTCAAAGTTTTGACCATTGTTCCAAATTGATTCTTCACCATGATTAAGAAATTCTTGATGTGCAAGAAAGTATCACTTTTGTGCCTCATCAAGTAGACCCAAGTTGCCCTTGAGTGATCATCAACAATGGTCAAGAAGTATTGATTGTTCTTGAAGGTTGGCACTTTGTAAGGACCCCATAAATCCATGTGAACCAAATCAAAGGGCTTTGAAGCAATAGAATCACTGGTTGGAAAAGAAAATCTAGATTGTTTTGCAAGAGGACAAATAGTGCATTGTTTGATACAACCATATGTCTTATTCAAGCCTAAAACATCCAAATGATTCAAATATTGTTCAGAGACATAGCCCAAACGCCTATGCCATCTCAATACTTCATCCTTATTCTCCAAGCAAGCAGCTGCCAGCTTCCTTGGGCTTGAAGGCACCACATCCTTCAAAGTGTATAGTCCTCTATTCCATTCCCCAATCACCATGGACTTGCCACTCTTGCCCTGAAGTAACACATGATCACAAGTAAAGATCACTTTGCAATTTAACTGGCTAGGTAACCTAGATACAGAGATCAGATTGAACTTGAAGTCAGGGACCAAGAGTATGTTGGTCAAGGTAAATCCACTTGAGAAAGAACAAGAACCAACATGAGTCACTTTGCATTTGTGACCATTTGGCAAGTGCACATATTGGTGATCTGAATCACTTTTCTTCAAATCATGTAGCCACTCAACTTGATGAGTGATATGGTTAGTAGCACCTGAGTCAACTATCCAAACCATAGAATCACTAGATATACCTGCCATGTTGACATGAGCTTGATCCATATCCTCAAAGCTTAGGGGTGAATGATCAAAGTGATCATTATGGGCAGCAACATGTTGGATTCTTTTGTCAGCTGTGCCATGAAATATCCTTTTGTCCTTGGCTGCCACATGCTCAATTGTGCTTGAGTTGCCACATTCTTCAACAATGTTGGCTGAATTCCAATTCCTCTTAGGAGCATTTGGATTGGTTTGATGAATTGGGTGATCATATGGGTAGCCATGTTTGATGTAGCAATTGTCTTCAATGTGACCTCTCTTGCCACAATAGTTGCAAGTATTGAGTGGTCTCTGACTTGAAGGATTGAAGTTGCCTCTTCCAAAGCCATTTCCTCTTCCAATGCCATTGCCATTGCCTCTAGCAAAACCTCTACCTCTTGCATATCCTCTTCCATTGCCTCTACCACCACCATAGGATGGATGCTTTCCAGTGAACAAGGCAGTTGCCTCACCCACATCACCAATGGAACCAGAGATGGTCCTTTGGCTTTCTTCTTGTACCAATACAGAGAAGGCAATGCTAAGGGAAGGAAGTGGTTGTCTCATAAGTAAAGTGCTCTTAATGTGTCCATAGGAGTCATTCAGTCCCAAAAGAAATGCCATCAACTTTTGCTTCTCCTTGTATTCATTGACAATGGCAATGTCTCCAGCACATTGAAGATCCAAATCATCAATGGAAGCAAGGGCATCCCAAAGTTGCTTCATTTTGGCAAAGTACTCAGTGATAGAGAGCACACCTTGAGATGTTTGATAAATCTCCCTTGTTAATTGGAAGATTTGTGTGCCATCCACTTTATCAAACATCTCCTTCAAGTCATTCCAAATAGAAGAAGCAGTTGTGTTGTAGACCAAACCATTCACCAAATCTTTGGCCACAGTGTTCCTCAACCATGCCTTGACAATTGCATTTGCCCTATCCCATTTCACTCTATCATTGACATTAACATCCAATCTTGTGAATGTGCCATCTATAAAACCAAGCTTGTTCTTCACCAACAAGCCTTCCCTGATTGATGTGCTCCAAACATGATAGTTGGAGGTTCCTTGTAGTTGGAAAGGGATGAGCATATGGCCAGTGGTGTCTGAGGGGTGTATGTAAAGGGGGTCATCAACATTGGTTTCTTGAGCCATTTTGTAACTCAGATAACACAAGTAGGTATGGAATGTGAATAATAGGAATCCAAATCCAAGAAATCAGCTGCCACAATCCAATCAAAATCGCATACACAAGTTGCACTACAAACAAAAGTAGTACACCAAGGTTGTTGATAGTAGGACAAAATCCAGCTCACCCTATGAGATTGCTTGTACAATTCCGCAACAAGATTTGTGATTTTCAAAGCTTGAAATTCAACAGAAATGGATTAGAAACCATTCTCCATTGATGAAGGCTCAGAATTCTTGAAGATATGAACACAAAGCACAAGGTAGGCACAAATGCTCCTCAGCCGAGCAATGTGTAGATAAGGGAAATCAAGCAATGGAAATCCAGATATCAAGCAAGGGGCGCAGCTGAAACATGTTCAAAATCCATATCCAAATGTAGAGAAACAAAGCAAACTCCAGGAAATAGTAATATCAAACACGCAATCAGCTCAACAAGGCTGAATTCTTCAAGAACAAGCAAACTAGTACTAAGTCATCTTGGCTATGCTTAGTCTAGGTGCAGATCTACTTTATGCGTGTTGAGTTCTTGAAATTCCACTTACTATATGTCCATTCTTAAGTAAGAAATGGATTGTTGAAGTAGAAAAGATGATCCACGAAGCTGAAGTTGCAAATCCACACTTGAACAAGGTGAATGTTAAGGCAAAACTTTGAAGAAACTTGGTCTTCTTTAGCTTTGTGGTTGTGCCGCCATTTGAGGTGGCTCTGATACCATAAAAGCTTTGGAAGGTTGAATCATTTGTTGATTGATGATTAGGGATTACAATGCAATAGGTAAACTATATATACTAGGTGATAAGGATCACCAACTAGGACTAGCTATCCTATGTGCCCAACTTGGTGCACCAAGGTGCATACACCATGTAACATGTACTACATGATATATGCACCATATAATAACATTATACAATCATCTAATGATATGATAGAAGTAAATGCAAGTGTAAATGACAAGATGCAATGTGAGCATATCAACTTATATACTCTATATACTTGCTTGCCTACATCGAGATACTCATTTAAGCATCGGAGAGGGATTCTGGGTCACCGCCCGGTCTATCCCCTTCTTGCAGGATTACTTGGAGCGAAGGAGCTCGGACTTCCGTCAAGAACATACCGGAGTTCCAACCGTGATCCAACAGTGTGTGTGCGAATTCAAAAAACACCACAAAGGAAAAGAGTTAGATATAATAAAAAATAACTCCGCACCTGAAATTACACCAAAACCACCAAGTTAGATCAGTAAAGTCAAAATAAAATAAAATAAAGCTACAAAACACAAGCATGGCAAAAGTGAACATACTGAGCCTGAACCCTCTAAAACTTCCCCATCAGAGTCGCCAAATTGTCAGACCTAAAATCTGACCTAAGGTGAATTACGTTTAAAGACGTGGATTTGGAAAGAGTCGCCACTAGTTAATTAAAAGGATAAGTAGAATCCTAAAGTACCTAAGCGAATAACGAATTAAGCAACTAGGTTTTGAATCGGTCTACGATCAGAATTTTGAGTTCGGGGGTTCAGTTACGAATTAAAAATTTTTAATTTTTAATTACGCCCTTTCGGTACTCAATTCACTTAATTTGCCAATTTTATTTTTCACATGTATATTACGCTAAATTAATCTAACAATGTCAAAATTAATCAAATTCTTATCATATGCAAAAAGATATTATCAAGTATTAACGTAAGTCTTAAAACTAACTATAATCTATTGATTTATAACTAAGACGAAATTTAAAACATCAACATTTAACAAGCATGCTTAAATTCATACACAACCCAATATATTTAATATACATATATGATTTACTCAATCAAATTAAACAATTACATTTAAAATATACATAATCAATTATAACATAATAATATAATAAATGGAGTAACATAAATAAAATAAATAACTAAATAAATAGTATAATATAATATTTAAAAAAAAAAAAGTTACGGGTTGCTTACCTGAGGAGGTGTATTCCGACACAGACACAGCATGGAAGAGCTCCGCAGGTACGACAGGACCAGCGAGCAGCCGAGATAACAGAGTCGTCGTGGTGGGCGTCCGTCGATGGCAGCAGTAGGGATGCAGCACGGTGAGCTGAAGAATGGCGGGTAGCGACCGGTGGACGTGATCGGGAGTCGCTGGCGAGCGGAGCAATAGCCACGACGAGGGACGGCGGCGTAGCAGGGTCGGGGCGCGGTCAGGCGAGACGATGCAGGAACTCCGACGGGAATAAGTGACGCAGTAGCTCCGACCAAGAGCTTTGGCGTGACTCCGGGCGGAAAGTAAGGATTAGACTGGTGAGAGAGAGAGAGAGAGAGAGAGAGAGAGAGAGAGAGAGAGAGAGAGAGAGAGAGAGAGAGAGAGGAAGTGGTGCTGGTCCGGGCGGCGGACACGAGGGCGGGCGACGGCGGTGGCCAGTCACCGGTGGAAGGAGATTGTCGTGAGGAAGAAGAAGATAAAAGAAAAAAAAACTAATTAATTAATTCACTAGAAAACAAAATATCACCGTTTTCGAGACCTGATGTATTATTATTAATGCTGTGTCTTTTTTACATGTAAAATGAGTCTATTTATAGCTAAACTAGGACCCCCCAAACTAAGAAAATAAAATCTTAAAAATATATGCATTTAATATTTCGAAAATATACATATATATTTATGTATTTCACCATAAATAAACATAATATATTTTCTGAATATTTTACAATAAATAATGCATATACACTATCTTATTTTTAGCCAATCCTATCTTTAGAAACTTCGCGACCTTCCTTATTTAAATACTTCCTTTTTTAACCCGTCACGTATGACATTTTGAACGTGCTACGCGCGGACCAAAATTAGATTTTTACAATATATAATATATTATATTTGGTAATAGAATTAAATATAGTATTTTCATAAATTGTAATGTTGAGTCATATTTAAAGGGCAACTGATTGAATAAGAAAAACAAGCAGAAAGTTAAATAGAAACTTAGATTTCAGAGATGGAATTCTCTCTTTAATGAGTTAAGGGTTAGTGCTCCTCTTGATGAGCCCAACTATCCACCTACCACGCATTTATAATATCCATGGCCATCTGATCCTATACCAGGATCATAACATTTGGTATCAGAGCGGACGATCCCATGGACCCTCAATTAATAAGTGAGATGACGAAGCTTCTCTCGGATTTGAAGGTTGGGCTTGAAAGAATGTCGTTGGCGTGTAAAGAAATGAAAGTCATATGCAAGTCGCCGCTACCCCCCCCCCCCCCCCCCCCCCCCGCTACCGTCGCTACATCCGTTACCGTCGATGCCCCCACTGTCGATTCAGCCACCATCGTTGCCGTCGCTTCAGCCACTACCGCCGTCACAGTCACCCCCGCCTCTGCCACCGCAGCCCTCCACCAGCCCCGTCCACTCACAGACAACCGCCAGCAACAGTCTCGCCGTTCGTATAGTTCCAGCCGTCCATCAGCACCGCACCAGCGCCCTTGCTGATCCACAGCAACCCGAAAACGTCTCCCAAAGGGTCAAAACGGTCCGGAAACGCATTTACGCGCATCCGGACCGGACCTCCGGATTGCGCGAAGCAATCCGGAGGTCCGGGTTGCGCGGCTATCCGGACCTCGCCGAATTGCCCAAATTCGACGAGGTCCAGATTGCATTGCGGGTATCGTGCGATTACCGTTTCCGCGATTACCGTTACGTGTAGAGAAGTCAAGTTCGCGCATTACCAATATGGATGACGGTTACCGCTTGCTTTTGAACCGTCATCAAACCGCTTTAAAACCGGGTCCGGTCCCAAGGAAGCCTATAAATAGGAGGCCTTGGCCACCCATTTTCACACATCCTCTCATTTGCGCAACTTTGGTATTTTGAGCTCTGACTTCTCTCTAGAAATATTCTCTCTCTAGAAATTACTCTTTTACCCCTATAGTGACTTAAGCTTCGGAGAGGGCTCCGCTAGCACCACCCCCCCCCCCCCTCTTCGTGCTAGCATTGGTCCTTCGTGCAGGAATCGTCGCCCAGGCATCCCGACTTGTGCACAGATCACCACCTCCTGAGACACAACCACACTGAGACACAGACCTTTACGGGAGTCAACCGAACACTCGCCAGTGGCCCAAACCTTTTCCCGACGAAGGGTTACAGCCCAAAAACCCGCACAACCACGCGAACAGACGCGTCCTCACAGCTCAGTTCATCCAGGACGCAACATTGGCGCCGTCTGTGGGATTCGAACAAGAAGCTACCATACCGCAAAATCATGACGAGTGATCGCAAACCTCCCGAAGAGGTGAACACAAGGAACATAAGGAAAAGGCCCGGACGTCCCAAGAAGTCCCCGGCAAACAAAAGAACAGAAGGCCAATTGCTAGCTGGAAGTCAGTCAGGACCTTCCCACATTCCAAGAGCTACTTCCGTAGCTTCATCCTTGCCAACTGACAATGTGCCCGACGCACAGCACAAAAAGCCAAGGAACGAGCATCACTCACCTCCACCTGGTTTCGAGCCAGAGGTGAATGAAGAGGAATCTCAGACAGAAATGTCGCAAGGCGAACAAAGAACGGGAGCAAACCCAATGCCCACCGTTACTCCAGCGATGATGGCTGCGTTGGAAGAGTTACTCGCATTCCGCGAGTCTCTAAAAAACCAAGGATATGCTGCTCAACCACCTCCAACTAACCAAGAGCATGCCGCGCCAGCAAGAGAGGTGTCGCAAGACACTACCCGCCACGGCAATCCTTTCCAAGGCAGAAACCAATACGCAAGATATGAAGCTGCCCGGTCACACACTCCTTCCCAAGGAGCCCGTCATTGGAGAAATGAAAGGCAGCCTCCATTCTACCACCCACAGCAGCCAACAAGAGATGATCCCTTCCAGGCCACAAGCAGAGATCAATCTGACATCTACCACAACAATGGTCGGCAAAATCCTTCAACAGGTTATGCTGGACCAGTAAAAGGGTTTACCGCTGAGATGTTAGAAGAAATGGTGGAGAAGAAAATGAAGGAAGCAAAAATGAAGGGTATGCACGCTCTTGAAGAAAGGGCGTCACATCCATTCGCTGACCACCTCGTGAACAGTCGTGTCCCAGACGCACTGTATCGAATTGGAGGAGACCTCTACCGTGGAAAAGGAGATCCAGTTGAACACGTGCAGAAGCACGAGGCCTCCCTACTAGGCAGAACAAAGAACCCACATCACTTCGCAATGACGTTTTCACAAACTCTTGCCGGGACCGCAGCACACTGGTTCTTCTCGCTGCCATGCGGAAGCATCACTTCATGGGCAGATTTGAAGGCTAAATTCATTCAACGATACATGGGCGAGCGCACATTGCTAAAGGGGTCAGGTGCTCTGGACGACGTCCAACAACAAAACGAAGAATCTCTCGCCGACTACTACGTCCGTTTCAATCAGAATATCTCTGATATTCAGGGGAACCTGACGGAAGGAGAGATTGTCCGAGCATTCATTCGAAACCTCGGACGAAGAAGCTATGCCCTAGCAGAAAAGATGGCAAAACGCCCAGCCGAAACCATGTAGGAGCTAGCCGCAAGAGTAAAAGAATACGTGGACCTCGAAAGGTTCAGAAGTCAGAACAAGGCAAAAATCTCTGCGGCAAAGGCAAAAGAAAATCCAAAGCAGAACCAACCAAAACCACACTCAAGTGGTCAAAAAGGAAGACATTGGCAACCTCAGCCGAAAAGACATTTTCAAGGAGATTTTCAGAAGCCAAAGGAAGTAAATCTTGCCGACTGCATTCCTTTGAATGCCCCACTGTCTGTAATATTGAGAGAGATGAAAGACGCGAATATGTGGAAAGAGCCGAACAATTTCAGGAAAGGCCCACTGGGGAGAAACAAGGACAAGTGGTGTGAAAACCACGAGGTCTTCGGCCACGAGACCGACAGCTGTGTCAGTCTACGCTTCCGCATTAACAACTTCGTCCTCAAAGGCGAATTGAAGCAGTTTGTCGATCAAGGCGACAACCCCCCGAGAAAGGCTCAAGCAGAGCCATCAAAAAGAGGAAACAAGGAAGGTCAATGACAACCCTCCGCCTGCTAAGCGAGGTATAATCAACGTCATACACGGAGGACCTGCCTCAGGAGGACAAGTGTCTAATGCTCGGGACATTTATGCATCCCAAGCAGCAACATTGCCGAAATACGGAAAGCGCAAGCAACCGGAGCAAGAAGATGCGGTCATCCAATTCTCCAGGGAAGACTTAAAGCATATCGTTTACCCTCACGATGATGCTTTAGTCATAACCATGGACATTGACGGATACGATGTAAAAAGAATCCTTGTCGATGGTGGAAGCTCTGCTGACATTCTACATGTCAAAGTCCTAGAGCAACTGGGAAGATCTGTCAAAGACTTGACCCCAGGAACCTTCTCGCTAGTCAGCTTCGCCGGAGCAGCTACACAACCCTTGGGTACAATCACGCTTCCTGTCATCCTTGGCCAGGGGTGGAGAGCATTGCATGTCAACGTCACTTTCGTCGTTGTAGAATCTCTCGGGGCCTACAACGGAATCTTGGGACGAACAACGATCAACCCCTATGTGATCGTGCCCTCCACTGTCCACCAAAAAATGAAGTTCCCTACGGAACATGGGATTAGGGAAGTGCTAGGCGACCAGATAACCGCAAGACGTTGTTACGTCAATGCCTTGAGAGCAAAGCACCAATTCCATGTGGCAATGATAAATTCCTTCAAGAGACAGAAAGTTGTTGATGAAAGAAAAAAGCAAGTGGTGGAACAAGCTGTTACAGTTTGGAACCCACAAGAAAGCATCCAATATTCGCCATGGCACCAGATATGGCTCGTCAAGCAGGGAGAAGGCGAGCCAATCATGGAATACTTCATCAGATTCGCTTCTAACGCCTCCTCGGCGAAAGCAACAAGAGAAGAAGTGATAAGCGTGTTCTATGCAAACATGAACACCAGATCTTTCCTTCTCTTCGGACGAACTCATGGATGGCGAACAACAAAAACCATGGCAGATCTAAAGGATAAGCTTGAGACAGCAGTCTTATGCGAACAAGAACTGAGGTGGGGTACACCCCTCAGTTGGGACAAAGGAGCTCGAGCAAAAACGAATAAACAGGAAGACGCAAGCATCAATATCGACAACATCTTCACACCGCTAAATACGGTTGCTGAAGACATTTACATCAACCTACTTGAAAACAAGCTCCCAAGTCCACTTGTTCCGAAAACAGCTTTCTTGGGCAACAACATCAGAGAATGGTGCAAATACCATAAAACTTGGGGGCACAACACAAACATGTGTCTACCATTAAGGTGGGAGATTGAAGAATGCATCGAGCTAGGTGCATTAAGGCGATTTGTTGCAACTGACTCCGCGACATCGTCATCAAACCAGCGATAATGAAACAGGAGAAACAACAATCTTTTAGATTACTTTGCGCATTCCTAGTGTTTCTAGTATAATCAATGTAAATACGCGCAAGTATCTAATAAAGTCAATCTACATTTGTAGGTACACATCTATCTCTTGCACGCTATTTTTTGGATTAAACGCGAAGCAACTAAACTACGCGCTTATTATCTACATCAATAATCCAAGATATTATGTCATGTGCAAGCAAAATCTATCACGCGTTATGACAACGCTTATCTTCAACAACAATTTACTCATATTGATGATCACATCAAAAGGTATCATCATAGAATCAAAAACTTGGAGTTAAGCCCAAGACATTTTCAAAGACAACATGCTGCAAATACACATAATGGATGATATTTGCATATCCACACCAACAAGGAGTTTATTTCTCCATTCATAAATTGACATTTATCTCAAGAAGGTGCCGGCAACACAAAGCCATTGCGTTATGTTCACAGCCAACTTATATGACGCAAGAACAACTTGCGGATTATCTACCAAAAAGGAACTGATAACAATTCTCTACTCAAGGTGACAACTATTCAAGAAACCGTCATCTGCAAGCAATATCTTGGATTAACACCAAGACCTACTACCAAAGGTGGCATGTTGAGGTATCCTCTTTGAAAGGACAAACCCCATGTTTACTTCTAGAAAATAACATGCTGTGACATCTCTTTTTAGAGGCAAATCCTCATGTTCATAGCCATTCCCTGAATTCAGAACAGGATGGGCAAATACAATAACGGGACTGATCACCCCATAAGTGGCAGAAGTTCTCTTGATAGACAACGATATCACGCCACAACAAGCACGAATTCCTGGTAAGGGTTCACTCTTCATGGCGAATGTCCTCTGGTTAGATGACACTCCCATATTACGAATTCCTAGTAAGGGTTCACTCTTCATGGCAAATGTCATCTGGTTAGATGACACTCCCATATTACGAATTCCTGGTAAGGGTTCACTCTTCATGGCGAATGTCCTCTGTTTAGATGACACTCCCATATTACGAATTCCTGGTAAGGGTTCACTCTTCATGGTAAATGTCCTCTGTTTAGATGACAATCCCATACTACGAGTTCCTGGTTAGGGTTCACTCTATGGCAGAAGTCCTCTTGCTAGATGACAATTCCGTACTACAGAATTTCAAAACCGTGTTGCATGGTTCCTGGACGCAGAAAACATGCATCACAATTCATACTCTCAAAAGTGTTACATAGTCCCTGGACGCAGGAATCATGTATCACAAATATTTTTACCAAATATTTTGCCAAATACTTTATCAAATATTTTATATCTAACACCTTTTCAAATACTTTATCAAACAAGCTTTTTAGGGTTCACAAAACACTCTTTCAAAACCCAAAAAGTTTTTACGTATGCTTCCCCAACGCGGGTTGATACACGCTGGCAGGTGCGCACCCAGTTCAAAACTCATAAAATTTACAAGTCGAGTCTTGTACAACGTCGCCTTAGAGTGGAACTAAGAGACGGTATAAACTAGTATCTTGCTCAAACCAAGATAACACATTTCAAACATACTACTTGTTAAGTCGCTATACGCGAATCACTTGACAGGTTTCGACAGAAATAGCGACAAGCTATGCAGGAAGACGTACAACATGCATAACACATCATGCAAACAATCTTGAATCAAAAGTGGCTATCGGTCACGATTACGGGGACTACGTTTACACTACTAGTCATCCACGTTCAATAAACACAGTAAGCGATAACGGTATGAAATATTACTAACAAGTTATCATGCAAACTGCTATGTATAAAGCAGGTTCAAACGACGTAGTTCAAAGCGAACAAGTCACAAGCAACAATCAAAGAACAACTCCAACAAGTTTCTGAACATAGAAGCCGGGGGGCAAGCGAACTCATAACGAGTTCAACATATCGAAAAGATAGCACAAATCAAAGGATTCCATCATCCCTGACAGGGCTAGGCGGAACAGGCAGAAGTTGCACATTAGTGCCACCACCGTCTTCTCCAAACAAAAATGCAAACTGAGATGTTGCAGTATCTAAGCGACGAAGCTCGGCAACTTGCCCAACAGCAGACTCCGCGTACGGCCCTAACTTGTCAAAAGGAAAGCCAGGGGCAAGAATGCTCTCTCTACGAATAAAGTCCTCAGCAAACTCGCTGAGCATAGGAGCGGCCTTCGCCGTGGCAGCAGCAGTAACCGCACTATCAAATCCAGGAGTAGAAGGGAACTTGCTAAGTCCCTCTTCAATGCCAGCCTTCATTTCTTCCTCGCGCACTTTCCGACAGGCAACCTTGTGCTTGCCCGCGTTATCAGAAATTGCCTTCTCAATGGCAGCGTTCTCAGATTCAAGCTGAACAAGGCTGGCATGATCAGAATCATAACGAGCATCGAAATTCATCTTCTTCAACGAAAGACGGCGCACTTCGTCCTTAGCTTCCTCAAGCTCCTTGGACAAAGTGGCAGCTTTGTCAGCAATGTCACGCCTCTCCTGGACAAGCTCCAACATGAAGGAGGCCATGTGCACCATATCAGAAACAACCTGAAAATAAGGAGACAATAAGCATACATGTTCGGGAACAATGAACATAGCAAAGTGAAAAAAGATACTCACTGGAGTGAATCCAGAGAGCGATCTCTCAACAAAAGTGCGTGCCTCCTCTTCACTCGAGGGTCGAACAACTCGATCACCAGGAGGAATAGATCGATGAAGAACGCGCACGCCAACTTCGGGCATGCTCGGCTGGGAGTTCTTGGGAAAAGCAAGATCTCCTGCCACATATGGCATCCACTTACCATCTGAAATGTCACCTTCCAAAGGACGAAGCAAATCCGCACGCCCAAGTGGCGGGATCCCTACATGCAAACCAAACAGAGTTATGCAAAAGCCAAAAACAAAGGACACAAAAGCACACAATCAAGTGTTCAGCTTATACCAGAAGGAAGAGAACGTTCCACATCGGACCGCTCCTTCGAGCGGGGGGCAGACAACGCATCCTCGTAACCTGCAACTTCCTTCCCTTTATGACAGGAAGGAGTAGGGACGGTCACAGTAGTCTTCGGACGCTTCGAACTGCTCGAAGAACGCGCCCCAGTGGTGGACCGTTTGGAAAAGTCAGGAACGGCAACAACACGATCAGTAACAAGCGTCGTGCGACCTGCAAGTAACATGCAGAGTTACAACCCAACCAAGAGAACACAAAAGGAAGATTGTTTTTTTAAAACCATCTACCATTTCCACGTCCAGAAGCCGCCGATGCTCCAGAAGCAAGAGGGGGAACGATCCTTCCGCTAGAAGCAATCTTGCGAGCGGCCGCCGTCTGCAAAGACGATTTTTTCCATCAAACCAACCTACAGTGCAACACGGTAAAAGGTTATAAAAATGATTAACATACCGAAGCTGCAGAAGGGAGCACATGAATCCCAGCATCAACTAATTCCTGATCGGATGCACGCAGCGAGCAAGTAAAGTCGCGCGATTGTTGACAGTGGTATATCTTCTTTATCACCTCCCTATCCGACAAAGAAAGTTCCCGAAAAGCTGGCGCGGGATCAAATTTCCGAACATACTCGACATCCCGAGTCGTTCCCGCATCATGAACAAAAAAGTAATGATGTCTCCAATGATCAGCAGACCGATCCGCTGCGGCGACTAATCGGTAACTAGAATCCCACTTGGCTTCTCCCAGACCGAGCTCCTCAAAACCATCGCTTTGCAAATTCGGCCAACGAACCTTTACACTGCACAATCCTGCAGAGTCTGGACTCTTAAGCTGGTAGAAGCAGCAAAAGAGGGTGCGAGAGTAACGCCAAGATTGCTGGTGAAGTAACACTCTAAAACAAGTCCATACTCGAATCCCGTTAGGCGCAAGATCTAAAGGGGAAATCTCGTAACCGTTACAGAGCTCAATCAAGTCAGAACAGTAGGGAAACCGCAGAACTTCCCTAACATGAGATGTGTACACAACGGATAAATCTATGGGCGGAGGAGTAGCATCTCCTAAACTGCTATCAGGGAGTATCTCAAAAGGGTAAAAAGCCTCGGTACAAGCGTCGAGTCCGGAAGCACTCACATACAAGGTGAACAGGGATCTATCCAAGCGGTTAGTATAATACCTAACCAACACCTCAGTCTCTCCAGCAAGAGACGCCCCAACAAAAGGACCAGCAGCTACACCCTCGTCAGTGTCTAAAACACTATCTACTGGCAAAGTCGGATCTACTTCCAAGTCGTCCTCTATATCAGAATTAAAGGGAGTCTGCGATAGAGGAGGGATAGACTTACTCATTGCAACAACTTGGTCAAAAGGAAGGAAGCTCCACGAGAGGTTACCACGGCTCCACAATCTGCAAAAATCAAGCAAAAGTCAACGCGCGTATCAAAAGTCAACGCGCATAACAAAAGTCAACGCGCATATCAAAAGTCAACGCACGTAGCAAAAGTCAACGCGCATAGCGGAAGTCAACGCGCATATCAAAAGATCCACGCACATAGCAAAGTTGGTACATACGATAAAAGGGACTAACGTCTTAAGAGACTATCATGTAAACGGTGGTACTAACGCAACGAACCGCAAGGATCGCACGCGGCAACACTTAGGGAAAATATTTCTCTAAGGCGTTAAAACGACAAACAATTACTCCTAAAGTCATTTGGCAATCCCCGTCAACCAAAAAACCCACCAAGGGAGAAAATTACGCATACCGACCAAAAAGCCTCTACACTAAGACATGGGGGCACTATGTCCAAACGAGGAATTCAACCTCAACTATCCACGGAAATGAAAAATCTTCTAAGTCATGGACCAACGGCGATAATAACGGCAACCAATCAGCAATCATTCGACATACAAGCACCAATAAGCAGTTCCACACGACAACAACGACAAATAGCTCAAACGAACAACAACGGCGACATTCGAAATGAGGTCGAAGCTGTCCTATAAAATCGAGTTTCCAAATTACCTCAAAACGTGACGAAAAGTATCATAATGAACTCCCCTCGTCGAGACGATTTCGGAAAGGTAAGGACCGCGACGAGCAGAGCCCGGGAAGGCGGCGCTTGGGTTACACGCGCCGGCAAGGCAGATCTCACGCGGCGGCGCGTGAGGGCGCGTCCGGCGTCTCCTGGCGATTCCGAAGGCGGCACTGGAATCCTCGTGACAATCTGAGTCGATTGGTGGTATCAATTGCTGAAAACAAGTCAAGTATCAAACACGAAACCTTCGGGATATGCCTAAGCTCTACGACGGCGAAGAAACTATGAACACACAAACAATTTCGGGAAATGAAGAAGGAATTACCTGCAAAGAAGATGGAATGATGAATTCCCAAGGTGCTGGAAGGATAGTTGGGGATGTGTGTAATTACATATCCCAAGAGATGCTTTGTTGATAAGGATTAAAGGATTAACTTATCTACACTCACGCCTAAACACTTATGGTATACTCCACCCTCTCTTCTAAATATCTACTCCTACGTACGTGATTGTTTTGATATTGCATGTATCAAACCCGTCATTCTACACGCATGTTTCCATATCGCATGATTCATGATTTGATAATCGCTAAGTCGTTTTTAAAACATGCGGTCTATATTTCTTGCATTACGTAATTACGACATTGCCATGACCACTACTTGTGCATGCATATTGATAAAGATATGTTCGCATGTTGTATTACTAATGGCTTATGTCTCCAACAATAACCATACTTGTATGCTACGTATGCGCATTCCCTATTGCACTAACCGTGATGACAGGAAACAAAGTCATTCGATCGGAAAATCAAAGGACGGACGAAATCAAGATGTCTACGTCCGACCAACGATCAAAACCGAAAGGTTAGCGTCAAACTCAAATTGGACACGTATCCTAACTTAAAAATAGAGTCAAGAAAGGTTCTAAACCGTTACTTGACTCGGGGGCAAGTGATGGATATATGTCCAATTCGGGTTTTTATATTTCGGGCCTCGTAAACACGTCAAAATTACATCTCGGTTTGAAAACGTCTCCCAAAGGGTCAAAACGGTCCGGAAACGCATTTACGCGCATCCGGACCGGACCCTCTGGATTGCGCGAAGCAATCCGGAGGTCCGGGTTGCTATTGCAATGCAATCCGGAGGTCCGGGTTGCGCGGCAATCCGGACCTCGCCGAATTGCCCAAATTCGACGAGGTCCGGATTGCATTGCGGGTATCGTGCGATTACCGTTTCCGCGATTACCGTTACGTGTAGAGAAGTCAAGTTCGCGCTTTACCAATATGGATGACGGTTACCGCTTGCTTTTGAACCGTCATCAAACCGCTTTAAAACCGGGTCCGATCCCAAGGAAGCCTATAAATAGGAGGCCTTGGCCACCCATTTTCACACATCCTCTCATTTGCCCAACTTTGGTATTTTGAGCTCTGACTTCTCTCTAGAAATATTCTCTCTCTAGAAATTACTCTTTTACCCCTATAGTGACTTAAGCTTCGAAGAGGGCTCCGCTAGCACCACCCCCCCCCCCCTCTCCGTGCTAGCATTGGTCCTTCGTGTAGGAATCGTCACCCAGGCATCCCGACTTGTGCACAGATCACCACCTCCTGAGACACAACCACACTGAGACACAGACCTTTACGGGAGTCAACCGAGCACTTGCCAGTGGCCCAAACCTCTTCCCGACGAAGGGTTACAGCCTAAAAACCCGCACAACCACGCGAACAGACGCGTCCTCACAGCTCAGTTCATCCAGGACGCAACAGCCCCTCCACCGCAACGCTACTGTAGCGCCGAAGAACCCAGTCTCGGGTTCGCTCCGCCTAGTCGTTGTCTCCATCGCGGAGAAGCCCACTGTAGGACGAAGCCTCCATCACCAGCCACCCTTAGCCAAAGACATCTCTTTCCCCTTCCCTTACCTTTCCCGTAACCTACCCTTCTCATTTCCACAAAATAGTCTATTTACCCCCTATACTTTCCAAAAGCATCAAATCAGACCCTAGAGCCTATATTGTTATTCAGCCTCTCTCCTTCCTCCCGTAATAATTTTACTCCCAATGATTATCTAATGCGCGAGTACCTTGACAAATGGCACCATTCAGCAGTGCTCAACAGAAGACAGATCTTCGAGCTTGAGGACAAACTCGTTTTCCAAGGCGGGAGTAAAATATATCCATAATAGCATAGATTCTATTATTAATAAAAAAAATATAATATTAGAGATAATATAGAATATATTATATTTTGTAATAGAATTAAATATAGTATATCCATAAATTGTAATGTTGAGTCCTATTTAAAGGGCAACTTATTGAATAAGAAAAACAAGCAGAAAGTTAAACAGAAACTTAGGTTTCAGAGATGGAATTCTCTCTAATGAGTTCAGGGTTAGTGCTCCACTTGATGAGCCCAACTATCCACCTACCACACATTTATAATATCCATGGTCATTTGATCCTATCCCATGATCATAACACTTCCCTATTACCCCAACGGACCATCTTCCGAGCAAGGACCCATAATGGAGTGCGGCCAGTAGGACGAAGAAACTCACCCGGTAGCGGTGTCTGGTTTGTGAATTTCCCATGGGCGAGCTTCAATTGTGACACATGCGTGGTCGTGTGGATAAGTGTCGTGCTAGGTAGATCAAGACGGTACGAGACGACTCCAATCTTCTCCAAAACCTTGAACGGCCCATAATAACGAGGTTCAAGCTTTTGTGACCCTTGTTTCTTCATGGAGTGCTGAGCATAAGGATGGAGCTTGAGGAACATCCAATCACCAATGTCAAAGTTTCGATCCGACCATCTCCGATCCGCGACTTGTTTCATGCAGTTGCGCGCCCGATCTAGGTGAAATTTCAGCATTCTTATGTTCTCTTCTCGGTCTCTCAAGAAGATATCCACGACTTCCACACTCGAGTCTTTGGGAAAATACGGAACATGGAAGGGCGGAGAAAACCCGTATAAGGCTTCAAATAGAGTCATCTTAATCGTCGAGTGGTAGGAAGTGTTGTACCACTACTCCGCTAGAGGCAACTATTTCGCCCAAGTTGTTGGTCTCTCCCCGATCATGCACCTTAGATAAGTCTCTAGACAACGATTAACAACCTCGATTTGGCCATCAGTTTACGGGTGGTAGACGGACGACAAGCATAAGGTGACCTTCAATTTCTTGAATAGCTCGGTCCAAAATGAACTCACAAATACCGGGTCTCGGTCACTCACTATTCAGCTAGGCAACCCATGCAACTTGTAAACTTGATCCACAAAGGCTTGAGCAACACTAGTTGCCGTGTAAGTATGCACAAGAGCTATGAAATGACCATATTTAGATAGTCGATCCACTATTCACCAAAAAAATCTCCTTACCATTTGATTTGGGCAACCTAATTATGAAATCCATTGAGATTTCCGTGAATATGTCTTGTGGAACGAGGAGTGGTTGAAGTAGTCCCGAAGAGGCGGCTCGATCATACTTGCATCTTTGACAAACTTCACAATTCCTCACAATCTCACGTACATATTTTTTGAGCTCTTTCCAATACAATAATGCATATATTCTTTGCAAGATAGTTGTGACACCCGAATGACCACCTATTGATTAGGGCTGACAATTCGTGCGGGCCGTGCGGGTTCGTGTCGTGTCAGCTTCGTGTCGTGTTCTGGGGGTCAACCCAAACACGGCCCAACCCGGCTCAGCATGAAAAACCGGTGAAAAATATAGTAAATTGAATAAAAAAATTAATATTTAACCATTTTAGTTTAAACATCATGTTATATCGTGTTATCTTGTCGTGTTGTGTCACTAATATCAAACCCAAACCCGTAATTTTCGTGTCGTGTTCGTGTCGGCCCATCATGTCGAGCCCGAATTGCCAGCCCTACTATTGATGACTCATGGAATAGTGATAAGATCTCCTTCCTCAACCCATCGTCTTGACCGACCACTAATCGACCCCAAGATCCCACCCACCCATGTATAGTGAGTTTGGCCTATCCCATCTTCAAGTGACCGACGAATAGTTATGCAATCAGCATCAACTTCCCAAGTTTTCTATAGCTTATCAAGCAACTCGGATGACACGGTTGAGATGGCTATCGCTAATAACTCCGGCCCTTATACCCCTGAAAGTGCATCGACTGCCTTGTTTTCTACCTCATTCTTATACACAATCTCATAATCGTATCCCAATAGTGTTTCAGCATCATACTATAATTTTATAAAATATTTTTTCTCTTATTTATATTTAATAAATCATCCCGCGCGATACGCGGGAAAGCACCCTAGTCTTAAGTAACATTTATAGTTCATTTCTTACTCACAACTAACCGTTATACATCATTGCTTAATGGTCAATCTAAGAGAATTATGAAAAGTGACTAAATCTGAAATAAGTATAATAGTATGTGACTATTATCGCAATTAATTTAATATATATTTTTTTTTCTAAATCTGGGACAAAGGTTAAAATACAGGCTAAATCTGGATAAATAGCCTAGTTTGGGAATTCACTAATTTTTTTTCCCAATAATTGGATAGGCTCTTCAAATTATCTTAATTGTGGTAAACCGTAAATTTAAGAATGAATATGCGATCGGCCAAAAAAAAAAAGAATGAATATGCGGAGTCTCCATCAATACTTAAATATTTATCAAAATCCTCTTTAAAGTTAAATTGGAGAATGCAAATCTAGAATTCTACATCTCGTTTTCTACCAATATGAGTTGCTTATGTTATGTAGCTGTTTGATTAGTGGTTTATTATTGAAAAAAAAAAAAAAAAATCAAGTGACCTTATTTATAAGGTCTTGAGTTGTGATTGGTGGTTGAACGCGAGCTCAGAACACCATTTGGCGTATAAGTGGAGGGAAATAATGAAGATGACCACGATAAAGAAGACAATGGCTACCCACATCAATATCTTGATCGTCTGGAGTCACTCAACACACTTGTACAATTAATTCATCGTTGGCGAATCACCCCATGTCTGGGTTCATGAACAAGCTGCAAATTTAACCCAAGCAGCTCAAAATTCAATGTATCCATTTTTCAATCATGAAAACTCAACAATCAGCATAACAACTGTGAAATATCTATCAGATACAAACATTATTTAATCTTCAATCAAAGAAAAATTCAGAACTGAGTCCACCACACTCACAACTCTTATCTATTTGAGATTATACGCCAAACACATGCTCATTTTCCGTTGGAAATTGATGGGTATACCGATAGTGCAATAGTTTAGACTTTTAAGATACTTAAAAGTCACAAAAGGTATCTCCGATACCAATTTTTTTTTGTTATATACAATTGCTTCCGCAATTTCGGACCCAGGTCGCCCCTGCCCCTATGAACGCAACTCGCTTTACCAGTTAATCCAACCAACATTGGGTTCTCCGATACCAATTTGTGAATGCATGTAACTTTAGTTATCTCAAATAACTGAATGATTTAAAACCCCTAGTTTTAATTCAAAATTAACCCATTCCAGAATTAATACTTTTCACTTACTGGCAATTGTTTTAATAATAAAATATGTTGTAAAAATAAAGTGCAAAATTATTAGAGAATAATTGAATGCAAATTAAACTATTAATCGCTAATCAACCGTGAATTTGAAACAAGCAGACTTAACTGAAATAATATAAGAGGACAAACATTGCTTCTTCTTAGTTCATCATAGACCACAACTTATTCAGCATCTCTCACAAAAAAATGATATATATAGCGTAGTAAATGAGTTCTTCAACACGAGGAACAAAATAAACAGGAAATTATAAGCTCTTTGAAGTAAATGTGCTGGTAACCAAAAATTGCTAGCTGAATTATTTTATATGAAACAACTAGCAAATTGCACATTCATGTAAAATTCAACTATTAAATTGACAATTAACGCTTTTAGAAATTGATCAATATTTCATTACAGAATGTCAACGCCATAGATGCGTTGATGCAGAATTCTACAACCCTTTCCACAAAGAAAAGGAATTTAATGATATACCTTCTTTCCTCTTCTCTCAACAACAAATATTCAAATTAGAAAAATCTATTGGAAATGAAAAAAAGCAAAATTATAATAGTAAAAGCCTGCCTATTATTGGGTTTTCTTCCTACCTTCTTCCTCTGATTCTAACTTTTGGCATTTCATGTTTGTCTGATACAAATGGAGTTAAGGAAACCCAAATCCAGGCATCCTTCCGAATCAAGCAGGAAAAATCATCTCATGAATTTCCAGAATAGAAAAAATGGAACGTGGCTCCATCTCGTTTCCTCATAACCAAATAACTAATTACCTTGGAGAATACTGCTGTCTTCTTTTTAGTGTAAGTAAATGAATTAAGGAAGGGATGCTACTTGCTTCGCTTCTTGGCTTCGCTATAGAGGATAACACCAGAGACTGTCAAGGCATAACCCAGCATTCCAGTGACAGAAACTGGGTTCTTGAATATCAGGATTGATACCACCACTGCCACTGCACCCTTTGCATTTCCCAGTACCTGATCAATCCAACAACCAAACCATCTTCTTTGTCACAGGATGATCCTTTTGAAATAATAAATATAAACGAAGCCATCTATTCTGTTTAAACAACATAAAACATAGCTAAAATGCAGCATAAGCAGTTACAAACAACTATAATGCACTGTTGATATTTAGTAGGGAAACAAAAAATGATCAAAATTATGTTCCAATATCCAGCTTTACAACAAATGAAATGAATATGTCAGTTCAGGCAGGCACTTACCACGAAACTGAAAATAATAATAATTCATACATGGACAAGCATTTTGAACTACCAAAAGTAAAGCTAGTCTGGATTTAGAATATATATATATACATGTCTAGAATGTAAAACATTTAATTTTATTCTTAGTTTTTCTTTTTTTTTTCTGTATTCACATGATTTTACAAAAATGGTATATGCATATAGAATGGTTATTTGGAAGAGATACGAACCTGAAGTGTCAAGGCACTTGTATGCTTTGTAACAAGGAAGTTGGTTAAGTTCACAAAGTATGCCAAGGATGAATTGAAAAGCAGGTACCAAATAATCTTGGAATCTTCTCTTGCAAGAGCTAGTGTGATCCCAACCACATTTTCTTCCATGATAAGAGTCGCCGGCAGAAGAAATACAACAGCTATTGGAGCCATGTACAGAAGAAGATTCATTGAATTCAGCTTCTCCCTGCACAAAATACAATCCTGTCCAATCAAATGCTAGTCTATCTGTAGCTTGAACATGCTCCACAACTCTTTTTCTGAAGCTATATAATCATAACATGGAGGTGGAGATTTGAATTTTTTTAGACAGAAAATACATCTTTATAACACCCATATCCAGATTTTTTTAAAAAAATAATGATGTAATATAGATTAAATAAAATCATGCCTTCGCAAAGCAAGGTGATTATCCCAAAAGGACTGTTTTACAGAATGTAAGAAACTAGTGCATATTCTTCCCTTGTCCACGTAAGTTCACTCATAAGCTAAGACAAACACATCCTTACCCTTCAGAAGAAAGCAAAATTCCTTGCAGGACCGACTTCAGAGCCCTTGCAGCAGTAGCTGCTACACATATAATGAAGCCAAATAGATGGAAACTTGGTTCACCCTGTCATGAATACCAGCACATGGTTTGTTTCAATACCACCTCAAAGAAAAGCTAACTATCAGAGAACTCAAACAGTATATTCACAGATAACCAGAAAAAGTTACTAAAAATAATAAAACATCACAAGTTTCATATGCTTCAGTACAATTATTAGTAAAGCCAACCAAACAGGCAGAGAATAGATAAGACACATTACGGTTAAATTTGCTGAATAATGAAACCTGTACCAGTGAATGACTATTATAGTCTTGTTCGTTATCCTTATTTTTTGAATGATTGCAAACGGGTTGAAATATATTGTAATCACATAAAATGGCTTCGTAGAACCCAATTGACAACAATATTGCAAGATACATTCAGTTGGAACTGACAAGAGAACAGGAACACACGTAATGTAACACCAAGTAGGAGAGATGCTTAAACCCAAATAATAGAACTCTGGTAAATATCAAGTTTTACTTCAATCAAAATTACAATCATATAATTTCCTTTCAAAATCTGATGATACCTAAAGTGTTTGTGCTTGTGCACAAATATGAGGAACATTCATACTACAATCACAAGTTCAGATGAGGTAAGCTCTTAACATGATTAATACTAGTTAACCAGTTGAGAGTTTCTTTATGTAGTAACTGCAAGCAAATGACAATCACAACTCCAAAATTACATTCAGCAGAATCTTCTCCTTAGTTTCACAGCATAAAAAATTCAATTTTTTTTAATCCACCTTCAAGAATGAAACAGCCTCTAGACAATCAATGACGAGTAAGTAAGATAAACGTACCCCACTGGCAATGATAACACCAGTGACGACCGGAACGAGGGTAATGTAAGTCAACCAAGCCTCCCTCTTAAAGGTCATCAAGTAAGCAAAAACCGCGGTAAAAAATGGAGTGGTGGCGCCGATAGCCTGATTAAAGGACACCGGAAGGAAGCGAAGTGAAATGTTGCCAAAAACAACGGAGACGCAGAAGACAAGACTAAGGGTCGCGATCTTTAAGAACTGGAGGCGTGATCGAATGGTCTGCATCGGGACCATCTTCATCCAAGCAATGGCGATGTAGCTAAAGAGGGAGCACGCCGTCATGTGGCACATGGTGAGGAAGATTGGGTACTTGAAGCCGTAATTGCTGAGCAAATACTTGTTGAGCAGCAGGACGCCGATGTTGGAGGCGTACCATGAGGTCACAAGCCCGATCGTGAACAGTCTAGTCTGCGATTTCATCGTCACCACCTGGTATTTTCACCGACGGAGAGGAGATCTTCCTTGTAGGTCGGACTCAATGCTAAAGCCTCCGATTAATGCTCTAGATCCATGGACCCTGCTCCATGGATCTGCTAACAGAGCTTCATGAAAGGCAATTATGGATAAAGGATGCTTAATCAAGTTCCAGATGAGGCGAAATTGAGGGCAGATGAGATACACCAGACAAGAGAACTCGAGTGCTACGAATGTAGAGAGAGAGAGAGAGAAAGAGAGAGAGAGGTAAACGCGTTCGTAAGAAAAGATAGTTCCGTTCTTTGACGATGAAGTTGAACTGAAGAAGTGTATTATTTAAGGACAAAATAATAATTTGGCACATTTATTTAATATATATATATATGTAATATATTCAATCTTCCTTAGTTTACTTGCTTTTTTTTTTTTTTTTATAAACATTATTTTACTTGCTAGCACCAACTTATCTATTATATTATATTAATTCGGCACCGGAAGCCCTATGGTCGACCCGTGGACAGTCCACGCAGTCAATGTTTCCTTATTTAATCGGAATTTAATAGGGGTTTTCTAAATTTAGATACATAATATTGATTGTTTGAAAATTAAGAAGTATTTTTATTTCCTATTTTGGCTTCTACGCAATTTAAAGAAACAAATTAATTAAAATTTTCCTTTTAAATAGTAAATCTATACAGTTTGGTTCCGGAAGACCATAGACCGCCACGTGTGTAATATATATATATACATAATAATAATAAAATAAACATAACCACGGTGCATTGCCCTTCATCTCTTCAACTATATTATATTTTAGTTTCTAAAAAATATAGAAACTATACAAATATTATTAGCCTTACTATTTTAAACATTATAAAATATATAAAGCTAACCACGGTACGTTTTCTTCTTCTTTTATATATAATAATATATATGCATTGTCCTTTTATCTCTTCAACTAAATATATTAGTTTCTAAAAAATATTAAAAAAAATTATACAAATATTATTAGCCTTTACTATTTTAAACAATATAAAATAAACAAATTGACTTAAATTCAATTGGAAAAAGTGCAAAATCACGGTTATTCTCCTCATTACTATATATATATTTATTTATTTATTGAATTAAAATCAATAGGCAAAAAAATAATATAAAATCGCAATAATTATATATCCTAATTAATATCTATATATAACCTAGCAAACCACCGTATGTTTTCAACTTCTATATATATGCATTGTCCTTCATATATATATATATATATATATATATATATATATATATATATATATATATATATATATATTGTCCTACAAAGTAGTCATGATGAAAAGAAAAGTTCTATAAAGATTTATTCAAAAATTAAAAGATAGGACCGGCTTACAGTCGATTTTGGACAATACGATTGATTACCATAATGAGAGGTGTGTAGTTTATTTACTTATTGTGATTTATTATGATGTTTGTTCTTTGTGATTTAGTTAAGTGATCTAAAATAAATCTATATTTGCAGTTCTGACCCGTAAAATACTAACTTATGAACTGATGCACTTCGGCTTCAAGATTTTACACGATAAATAAGCTCTTTGTCCATAGAGTTTTTTTTTTTTTTTTTTTTTTTTTTTTTGGAAGGTATATGTTAGTATTCTCTTTTTAACTTATATTATTATATATACATATATTCAGATATATAGTGATTAAACGAAAATTATATGATCATTGAATTCAACATATTCTAATACGAAAAATGATGAAGAACTATTTCAAGATGGAACATTATTCTCTCGGTAAATTCTTACAGTAATATCTATTTAATTTTTTTTCATCTTATTATGTTTATTTGATTTTAACTATATGAGAACTTTTTGGATCAAATAGTATAATTTTCTCTGCATGATGGTATATACACATCATGCTTGCACAAGATTGGCTCACACAAAGCCTTAGTAAATGATACATATATTCAATAGTTTCTAATACGAAAAATGGTGAAGAACTATTTTATGATGAAATTTTCTCTCGGCAAATCCTTACAATTAGACCTATTTAATTTATTTATTTTCCATCTATTATGTTTATTTTTCTAACTATATGAGAAATTTTTTGGATCAAATAGGATGATTTTGTCTCAGTGATGGTATATAAATAAGGCTTGCACAAGATTTGACTGATACAAAGCCTTAGGTTTCGAGAATATTTTTGTCGTGACATGATAACTATATTTGTACCAATTCTATTTAATTTTTTTTTTCATCTTATGTTTATTTGATTCTAACTATATGAGAACTTTTTGGATCAAATAGTATGATTTTCTCTCCGTGATGGTATACACATCATGCTTGCAGAAGATTGGCTCACACAAAGCCTTAGTAAATGATACTTATATTCAATAGTTTCTAATACGAAAAATGGTGAAGAACTATTTTAAGATGGATTATTCTCTCGGTAAATTTCTTACAACTAGACCTATTTAATTTATTTATTTTTCATCTTACTATGTTTATTTGATTCTAACTATATAAGAATTTTTTGGATCAAATAGGATGATTTTGTCTCAATGATGTATGTCAGGTATGAATATGATATTATATTAACATAACATTAGTTTTTTTTTTTTTATAATTATAGATTTTATTTTACATAATTACATGTAAATAATTATAGATTTTATTTTACAGATATTATCGGAAGACTCCATGCTATATGTATGCCTGAAGATACCACTACGACACATTGTCCAATGCATAAACAGAATTTGCAATTGCAATGAGATGGGTAAGCATTACTGTATAATCTTAATTGCATTGTATATCTCTTTCTTATATGTTGTGTTAATGTAACAACTATTTGTGGTTGTTTGTAGGGAATGCATTGCTAATGTAACACTTTGGAGAAATATTATTTCTCAAGCAGAGGAGTTACAAAAAATAGATATGAATACAACTATTGTTATTGCTCTATCCGGTCTGACTATCAAGGTATAAACTTCTTAACCAAGTAGTAATCTATAAATAGATAAATTTATTAATAATTAAAAAAAGTTACATTAGCTCCGAACTGTGCAAGACCACATTATCAAAAAATCGAAATTTATACTATGTGTATGTATAGGTGCTTATTACAAGTGGTTACTGATAGCATCCAAATTTATACACAATTGGATCCATAAGAGAAAGGTTACATATATATATATCCTATTGTGTGTATATTAGCGGTATGGATTCTCGATACACATCACAAATTAGAAAGGAGAAAAAGCGTTCAATTGGAATATTGTTCGGGTCAGTGGATTGATTGAGCCGGTAACTTTGTAATTTGAATTATGTAACGTATGAGTTAATTATGTTTTCTTCAATTTGTAAGTCCCGCTACTTCTACTCATTTCATTTTCCTATATGCTTGGGCCCTTATGAATTGGTGTAAACTATCTGAGAATGTTATATAATCTTATGTATGTGATTGGTCTGATACTTTTTCATTCTGAATTTTTTCGTTTCATGATGATCATCTTGCTGGAGAAAAATGTGTAATTTGGAGTTTCTTTAACGTTAAATGTTAATTTTTATGACTTTTTGACTTATTTTTCTTGATTTTGAAACTTATTGCAGGTCGATTATCTCTTAATGGCGAGATTTATTTTTAGGTGGTATACAACTTGGTTTTTATCAATCTAAAATTCGAGTTCGTGTAATTCTTATTTAGGATAATATCAACTTTAAGATGAACGAGTTAATGAATGTTGGCATGCTATTATTGGATGAGAGGTTTCTCTTATACGTGTGTTTACGCTTTGCATATGTGTTTGCAATTTGAAGTATGCATTTTTCATATTAAAATATTATGATTTTAGATCATCTATTTATAGTATTATGTTAAACTTTGTTGATTTAGCGATATTTGTAATATTAATACTATCATATTAAATACTAATTTTGTTCCATTATATATGTTAATTATTATAATTAATACTATATATGTACATATAATAGAAGTACTTACGTATATATCATCATCATAGTATAAATTATATATACAGTAAAAAAAAAAAACATAGCACATAAGGTCTACCAACAAATATTATCGTTAACATAATTTAGATCGATTTTCATAAAAAAAAAAAATTAATCTTCTAATTAGTAAAATAATAATCATATAATTTTTTTAAAATAAACTTATAATTAATAATATATTTATAAAAACAAGAATAATTTTGTTTTGCCAAAAAAAAAATAGTTATATAAATAATAAATATAGTTATAATAATAATTATTATAAAAAAATAGTTATATAAATATAGATATAATAATAATTATAAAAAATATTTTAAAAAAATTAAAATTACAAGTATCATAACTTTAGCAGATCATATTTATACATTTTTTAGGCCAAACAACATAGTAAATTTAAATTGTATTGTTTTTCAAGAGTTATGTGTTATGTTTATTTTTACGAGCAAAAAAAATGTTATGCTTATTTTTATAAGTATAATTATACAAACTGTATTTACACAATAAAATGTATAGTATTATATAGCATTTAATTTAATGAACGTATGCCTTTTTTTAAATGGTTATTTCGGAAAAAAAAATTAAGATATACTTATCTAATATCTTGGTATTTTTAACCCGCGCGGTGCGCGGGGTTAGTAGCTAGTTATTTTTAAAGTAATAATTTCTCTTTTATGAGAATTTTTCAAGATATATAAACAAAAATTCGTCATTATTTTTTATTAGTAGTTAACTTTGCTTTTCAAGTCCTTGTTGTTTCTTTTATGAGAATATTCAAGAAATATATATATATGAAATATAAATTAAGGAAATTCAATATTACCAAATAATTTGTCAGTGCTTTGTTTCGTAAAATCTATATATTATATAACTTTTGAAGGAAATATAATAATTGGGTGAATGTGGAGTTTAGGGTTTTTTAGTGTTGTAATTGATTCATTAAGCTAAGGGTTTGCTGTCAATCTGATGAACGAGACCGAGGCACAATTAAGTTGCTACAATTTTCAAGCAATGACTGAGGAACAGATTCATATGTACAGATGCATGCATCTCCTGCATTCATCTCGGTTGATGGATATGTGTCCAATTCGGGTTCGTATTTATATTTCGGGCCTCGTAAACACGCCGAAAAACGTCTCCCAAGGGGTAAAAACGGTCCGGAAGTGCATTTACGCGCATCCGGACCGGACCTCCGGATTGCGCAAAGCAATCCGGAGGTCTGGGTTGCTTTGCAACCCGGACGTCCGGATTGCACTACGGGTATTGCGCGATTACCGTTACATGAAGAGAAGTCAAGTTCGCATATTACCAATGTTGATGACGGTTACCGCTTGCTTTTGGACCGTCATCAAACCGCTTTAAAACCGGGTACGGTCCCAAGGAAGCCTATAAATAGGAGGCCTTGGCCACCCATTTTCACACATCCTCTCATTTGCCCAACTTTGGTATTTTGAGCTCTGACTTCTCTCTAGAAAAACTTTCTCTCTCTAGAATTACCCTTTTACCCTTATAGTAACTTAAGCTTCGGAGAGGGCTCCGCTAGCACCTCCCCCCCCCCCCCCCCTCTCCGTGCTAGCACCGGCCCTTTGTGCAGGAATCGACGCCCCAGACGTCCGGACTTGTGCACAGACCACCGAATTTTGAGACTCAGACGCCGCTTGAGACACAACCGCTCTTTGAGACTCAGACCTTTCCGAGACCCAACCAAACACTCGTCAGTGGCACAAACCTCTTTCAGACGAAGGTTTACAGCCCGAAAACTCGCTCAACCATTCAGACATACGCGTCCCCACGACCCAGTTCATCCAGGACCCAACATCGGTAAGGTAAGAATTCGATTCATGAGGAACATATTCATATGTACAGATGTATGCATCTCCTGCATTTATGCATTCATCTCGGTAAAGTAATAATTTAATTCATGCGTTGATTCCTGAAGGTTCTAGGAACGAAGCGTTTTCGGTTGACTATGGTGCATCCCTGAATATATAAATACATCCATAGCGTGATGGAATTCGAAAACAGATGCTAGCCTCCCAACATACATTGTCTTCTGCGACACTTATGGGCGTAAGAAAAAAGTATATTGCTTGATTTCTCACTAAAATCTATGTACAATCGATAATTAAATTGACAATGATCATTTTCAAGTTTGCATATGAAGTATCTCTTGATGGAAGAGATGATTGCCTGTAAGATAGTTGTGTCCAAATTCTGGTGCTCCAAATGTATTTTCTATACTCATATAATGATAAAAAAAAAAATCAATCTTCTATTTGTGAATAAGAGTTCAAGGTCACGGTGCATTATTAATGAGATTTTGCAAGTTCTTGATGAACCTACGGGTCTGAATATACTTCCACAGACGAGAGAGTTCAACGATGTAGCTCTACATGATTGAGTTTTTGTCTGGGTAAGATAGAAAAATGTTCTTGCAAGTGTATGTAGTACATTCAAATTCTTTGGAGAGATATACACATAAAATTATGTTATAATTAATTAATAGTTATAATTTTAATCAATTTTAGTTTATTATATATGTGACGTACATATCACCCCGCATATTGCGCGGGGAATGCACCCTAGTATTTATTTAAATTGTGATCGTTTAACTTTTTCAAAATTGTTTGCACAAAAAAGTCTTCAAAATTGTATATATAACAAACATTAGAAATACAAAATAGATTTAATTGTTTTTTTTAAATATATATATAGATGAAAAAAAGGAAGAAAATATAAAACATGGTTGATTATTATTAGGGAAATATATTTATAGGTCTCACTAATCACTTTTTAGAAACTACAAAACGTAAAATTTACCGAGTTACCATTTAAGTTTTATTAGATTTTTATTCTAAAAATTAACATAAACTAGATAAACCTATTTTAATAATGGAAAATAAATTTATACAAATAAATATGATATATTTTTTTAAAATTTAATAAAATTAAAACCATAGAGATTAGATTTTTCCTTTAAGAAAAATATACATATTTCGGCATGAGTTAGTTGAATGTTTGCCTTTGAAATTGTTATTTATTTGTTCATCTATGTAGACGTAATTTCAAGGCAAACTTATCTGTTGAACCTTTTACTTTTGAACTATTTCGTCTGCTAAGAGAACTTGTCTTGTTCACTTGTCTACATTTTTTCTACATTGATTTTTTTCTTTTACTTATATGTTTTGCATTGTTCATATAACGCTACGAGTTTTCATATTATTATATGCTACTCATGTAGCTTAGTTATGGGCAAAGTTTGAACTTCTCATTGAATTTTACATGGTGTATTTTTTTAATCTAATTTGCAACTAAGCCAACTTACATATTTCTACAGTCAAATGGCTGAAATAGTCGACCTCACAGTTAATATATGATTAAATTTTCATAAACATTATGAACATACCTCTGAGCTCCATTTGGTGGAATCAAAACACAGGATTAGCGGAAATAGAGTGGCAGTTAAGTTTAACGGAGATTCTTTATTTTTTTTTATTAATAAATAATTACTACGACTACAATTTTTCCATTTGCAGATTTAATCGAAAAATTTGTGAAATTATTTCTCAAATAAAAATCATATAGAAAATGGGATTCCTATTATAAATCCATCTTTTTATTTCTATTATTTAAAGGGTTCATATAGTTGTATGATTTTTTTTTTTCGAAAACCATACTATGTTGGGTGAACAGTTCGGCCGGGTCAACCCTAGAGGATAAAACTAATTTATCCTCTAGGGTTTACCCGGCCGAACTGTTCAGTCAACCCAATAGGATTTTAGAAAGAAAAAACCATACATATAAACCATTTAAATAAAAACTAACCCTAAAAAAATAGGGGGAAGATTAATATTGAAAAAAAACGAGTTTGTACAGAAAATAACATTTGTAACCAATATCTTATTTTGGTATGATCTATTTCCGAAATTCTTTTTAAAAAGATATGCATTTTTTCTGTTTGTTTATAATTGAGTAATTTCACTTTTTTCAAAAGAATTTGTAATTGGAAATATTGGTGTTATTAGTAATTATTGTTAATAAAAAATTACAAAGTCTCCCTAGTCCCTTTCATTCTAAATTACTAATTATTATTTGTCCTCGTCCGCTTAGATATCCTGTGTTTTCATTCCACCGGATAAGATGCACTATTTTTAGTTGTTAATCTTCTATTGGTTTGGTCCATGGGTGACGTGGTGGCCTCAGTCCGTATAATAATTTCTCACTAGGCTACACAGGCTTTGGGATATGCAGTATTCATTATGGCGTTTGGGCTATTTAAGGTAAGTATAATTCGTTGTTTTTAGTTTTAACTATTCGTTGCACGCTGGTATTACATACTTTGCTTTCTACTCTACTTTATAGATTATATAATAGATAATTTGAACTGACCTACACGTAATTGTTTAAGCTACCTGTTAAGTAATTACATTAAGACTTTATTGTGTAGAAGGGTAGGTAACTACGCTTGATGACATTGTGGATTTTGTGAACTTCCGACGGCTTCAAGTGAAAGTTCTGTGATTGGATTTTGTGTTTTTATTGTTGCATTAGCTAAATCTAATATGTTTTTATAAAGAATCCAACTAATATTTTCTGTATATTTATTTGTAAAAATATGTTGGAAAATCTTATGTGTAAATAAATTTTCGTTGGCAAAGAATCTTCGGCAACCTAACCAATTAAGTCGCTGAAGACCATTCAGCAAACTAATCGATTTCGTCGCTAAAGAATATTCAACGACGTAACTGATTTCGTCACCGAAGACTATTCGACGACGTAATTGATTTCGTCGTTGAAGACTATTTGACGACATAGTTTCTTACGTCGTTGAAGACCATTCGACGACATAATTAGTTACGTCGTCAAAGACAACTCAGCGACATAATCAATTATGTCGCTGAAGACCCTTTGGCGATGTAAAAAATTAGATCGCTGAAGATCCTTTAGCAACATAATAAAGTGGGTCGCTAATGAATCATTAGGTATAAAAAAGATTATTCAGAAATTGTGCCTTTCAGGTTTCCAGCGGATATGATTCTGTTGGAAAATTAACCAGCCAATCACAGGTCGTTTCCATCGATTTTCCAACCATCGTCTGTTGGAAATTTCCGACGAAAATACAACATGTTGGTAAAAAAATTACCTACAGGGTTTCAGGAACTGTCGATTCCTAGGAAATTTTGTTGGTGAGGGGAAATTTTGTTTCAGCAACTGTCGATTCCTAGGAAATATTGTTGGTAAAATTTTTCGATTGATGCTCTGTTTTCTTGGAGTGTCAGCTGGACCTTCAAGGTGAAAACCTTGTGAATTGATCGAGGTAGAGAATACATCTCAGCCAAATCTAATTGAATTTTTAATAAAAATGATATTGTACATCAGTTATTAGTTAACAATACTTTACACGCAGTAATAATTAAACTTTATTTTGTTTTACATTTTAGTGGATTATTAATCAGTCATATTTAATATATATATATATAGACCTGCAAAAGAATTTTAATATATATATATATATTAATATTTATTCAAATTTAAAATAATATTAATATAATAGTAAATATGAAGCATAAGTAAATTTTATTTTATTTATTTATTTTATTTTTAATTAATATTATTTTGTAATATACTAAAAAGTTGTAACCATCTCAAGATTGAATGTAGAGGTTCGACGAAATTTTAATGTGTTCACGTATTTACAATGACGATGTTAGATACTAAGAGCACTTTCAATGGTAGTGCCTAGTTCCTAGTTCTATGTTGTAAATTTATCATTGTAAGGAGTTCCTAGTAATGTCATTTACTGTTGGTCCTGCTGGTAATGATTAAGTAGGAACTTGTCTTTCTAATGGGAGTGCCTTGTTCCAAAATGAGAGTTCCTAGTTCCAATTTTTGCCACTAGACGCTGACTAGACGCCACTAGGCGTGACTAGGATTACTAATATTACTGTTTTGCCATTATCGAGTGAATAGTGATGTGGGACAGTGCATACTAGTAGGCACTCCCACGTTACGTTCATGTCGGTGCCAACTATTTAATATTTTTTTGTTCAGTTATTTTTTTTTATCTCTTTGATTTTATATATATTCTGCTACGCTAAGTCAGATAGACATGAGCCGTAATCGGTCATTTTTAATATTATGTTAGTTAAATAATGACGCAAATCAAAATTACTACTTTTTAACTCTAATTTAATCATATTTTACCATGTTGAATAACCGTTAATTCTAAATTTTGAAATAGTACAACATTTCATATTATTAAATATGGAAAATAATTTACTAAAAAAATTATTTTATTTTAATGCATATATATTTCTATAAAATTTACGAATTATATTATATTATTATATGAAAGAAATATATTTTGTTTACGATAAATTGTAATAATTCTGGCAATTTAGTATTGCGGAAAATAATTTACTAAAAAAATTATTTTATTTTAATTCATATATATTTCTATATAATTTACAAATTATATTATATTATTATATGAAAGAAAGATATTTTGTTTATGATAAATTGTAATAATTCTGGCAATTTAGTATTGGGTGTGCGTGCGTGTGTGTGTGTTAATTTTTATTTTAGTTGGCATCTTTAAAGTGTTGTTTTTATATTTTTCGTAACGTAATTTTGAATTATTGCAATCATTATTTGAAAAAAATTATGAGCTCATTTTTATAGTATATTTGTAACTTTTTTGTTATAAATTTTAATTACCAAAAGAATCGTATTTTTTAAAAAAAAAATTATAGTACATAAATAAATGAACTATTACCCTAAAGACGTCGAGTTTCGAATTTCAGAATAAAACCACACACGTCGGTCAAAAGTAGAACCCATATATTTGATTTATAATTGAATTTTTTTGAAAAATTCATTAAAAATGTAAAATTTTATTAAAAAAACAAATTACATTTTTTATGATTTTATACATATTTTCACTATTTTCTAAAAATTAAAACGGTCTACTTGAATCTCATTATTTGTTCATGTCGGTATTTTTTTTAAAAAAAATATGAACGTTTAATTTATATATAATACATAAAAAAATATTTTTAGAGTATAAAATTACGTGGGTCCCATTAAGTTCCAATTTTACTATAGCATTTACCGTAGCAGTGCCACTTTGATGAGTTGGACCATTAAGTTCCAATTTTACTCATCATTGAGAGTGCTCCGAGTTGCAGCATCATATGATCTAAATAAACTAATACAGTTGAGTAAAAAAATTTAAATTTAGGTGTTAACATTATATATAGTCTAACAAAGTATTATTATTTTTTACACGGATCGATGTTTTGCGACTTTTTCTGCAGCATTATTGTGTCTGAGATGCAAGTTATCCAAGAAGTCAGATTCAACTCCCATCCACATGAACGAGACTTGAGGTGGACGATGCCTACAAGCAAAGGAAAGTAGCATCACTCACTAATAATAGTCGAGTTTCATGCATCCCCTTAATTAATGTATGTATGGAAGAAGAAAAGAAAAGAAAAACCCCACATGCATTAAAGTTGTACCTTTTCTTTTTTAGTAAGTTTAATTTAATCACCATGAATGAACATTTATAGTAAAAAAAACTTAATTTATTCTAATTTCTAAATAAAAACTACTCATAAATATTTTAAAGAGTTAAAATATTTATATTATTGTATGCTTTTCCATATATCAATAAAAAAAACATAACTTTTACTATGAATGATTTTTTTTAATATGAAAGTAGATATCAAACTTTTTTAATAAAGAAATATAATTATGTTTGACTAAATTAAATAATAATACCTATGAAACTAATAACAATTTTAAGGTTTCAAATCAGTTATAGAGTTTCTAATCCCCAAATGTGTTTTATTGTGTCACATATCATAATTCACGATTCTAAATTTTAAAACACGCTAGAAAAACTCAATTCATTACCTGATATTGTAATATTTATAAATATATTTTTTCTTTTAATTTATTATTTATTATTAAATATCGTAATCAAATAGACATTACATTTTATATGGTACTCGATATACAAACAATATTTTTTCATGTTAAAGTAACGATGAATACCTTCCAAATGATACATCATATCTTTGAAGTTATGTACATCACTCCAATAAATTAATAAATAATAAGATGCATATATTTTTAAAATATTTTAATTTAAAAATGAATTTTTATGCAAAGCTCGAGTCAGCTATATTACAACATTATTTTGCTAATATAATATGTACAATTTTGTACAAACACGGGTCAATATAAAACTATTATAAAATAAATTAATCAAACATAAGTGGCAAATAACATATATTGTAGTATGCATATATTATATATAATATATATATAATAATGTATAACGCAACGCGTTTAAAATATCAAATAAGTATTATCAAAGTATAATAACATTCAAATTATATCATTTATATCGAATAAGGTGTAATGTGGGTGGCTAGAAAGAAGTTCTGCGCACGTTGACCATAAACATATAATTAATCTTCCATTCAGATTGCGGTCTGCATGTTCCAAAATCTCTCCGCTGACCGTAACCAAAGCACCGGCATGTTAGGCAACAAAGATGCAACGAACCAGCTAGCATTTTTTTTTTTTTAATGAAAGCTAGCGGTAGTTGATTGATGCTTTAAATTATCTAAATTATTATAATTTAAAGAGGAAGGCAGTCACGCTCGGAGGAAACAACAGTAATATCAGTCATTTCTAAAAATAAAAAATACAATCTGATTATAATTCATATGGAGTTGAAGGCTTATATTAATTTTTTTAAAAAGAAATATATTGTTCGTCTTCTCCGTAAACACCTAATTTTGGTCCGCGCGTATCACATTCAAAATGTCATATGTGACGCGTTAAAAAAAGGAAGTATTTAAATATGGAATGTCGCGAAGTTTCTAAAGATAGGACTGACTTAAAATATGATAGTGAATATGCATTATTTATTGTAAAATATTCAAAAAATATATCATGTGTATTTATTGTAAAATATATAAATATATATGTATATTTTCGAAACATTAAATGTAAATATTTTTAAGATTTTATTTTACTAGTTTGAGGGTCATAATTTAGCTATAAATAGGGTCCTTTTACGGGACTTGCTAGGATCATTTAAAAGCATTCATGGTTTTGCAAAAAAAAAAAAAAAATCGGGTCGGTTTAAAGTAAAACGGTTATCCGTTATAAGACAAACCGATACTTTATTTTTTAACTTGGTTTAACGCCGTCAAGTTGTGGAAAAAACAGATGAAGCACCGTAGTCCTTTTAAAAACCTACCTAAATTGATTTTTCCCGTGTAAATCGACCGCGGGATTTATTTTTTCTCCGTTGCGGCTCCCTGTCCATTGCGCTCCCTACTTCCAGCTACCGGCGTCTCCAGTGTGGCCTGACGTTTTCTCTGGTTCGCGATGGTCGTCCTCGGTGGCCTGGCGTTGTCCCTGGTTTGCGACGGTCGTCCTTGGTTGCCTGACGTTATCCCTGGTTTGCGACGGTCGCCCTTTCTGGCTGTTTTGAGGCGGCTCCGTGGCAGTTTCCTGGTTGTCCGTGGCGGTTTCCCGGTTTCCAGGAGCTGCATAATCGCCGGTGGCAAGAGGTCCGAAGTTGATAAGAAGGGGTGCGGCATTCAGGTACCAACATCAATCTAACTCCGAAACTCCATCCTTGGATTTCTCATTTCTGTTCGTAGTTGACTCGTACTCCAGATTTTTTGCTATACACTTCTTTAAGATGAATGAAGACCACGAGCGCATTGTTGAGTGCACCACCCCCAATTTCAATGGGTACAACACTTAATCAATTTTAGATCAACTAAAATATTGAGCAGTAATCTCAGCAGAGTAGTTAGTTAATTTAGTTAGTTCTGTTCGTGGTCATCTCCCCACTCCATCCTTGGAATCTGTTATTTCAATTTTCTCGATTCAATTCACCTTGAACTGATTTGTTTACTTTCGTATACATAACATCAACTGTTCAGTTCTTGGAATCAATTTTCTCTGTTGTTTTACAGTTTTTCCGGGTAGAATAATGTATACTCGCCACTAAAGAAATTTGTTCTGAAACTGAGTAAGTTAGAGTAATCTCTGTCTCAGTAGCGTTGGTTTTGCTAAGTTGTACGAATAATTACCAATTGGAACTTCTCTGAAGTTGCTTCGGGAGATAGGGGATGATCATTCTGAATATTTGTAGAACTTCTGTTTAATGTTGTTTATTTGATTGGTTGATGCATATGTTATTACATATGAGGTCTGTTTTATTTTTGCATGTCTTCTTCTATTTATAGAATGTTCTTATTCTTCCTGACTGAAAAAAAAACAACATTGTTGAGGTACATCTGACATGGTTATGTGTATCTTTTTCTTCTGCTAACTCACCTGTAGAATTGTGAAATTCAGCTTCTAAATTGGCTTGATTCGTGTAGTTTTTAACAGGCGTTATTAACACAGTCAAGTATGATGTACAAGTGAACCACTGTGGGCGAGAATCGTTGAAGCAGTGAAACAGTTATCCGTCAACCCTAAGAAGCTTTTGCCCACAATTGAAGCATTGAGGGGAGTGAATCGTTGAAGATTTCTACGAACCCAAGGAGGCAATTCCGCATAATCGCTGATCTAACCAAGAGATCCGAAGTTGAAAAGAAGTTTTGCGACATTAAGGTACGGAACACCAATCTGACTACATTATTGGATTCCTCCAATTCGAGCCAAATCCGCATCTAAAATTTCCATATAATTCGAAAAGCTTCAATTTTGAAAATATAGTGATTCATTTTTATGTAGAAGTATCTGGTTTATAGCTGCTACTGTAACTGCTGTTGTTCCACCAGTTGAAGTTCCTGCAGGAAATGTTCTCAGATCTGCATTATCAGGAGGCCTTTCCTGTGCCTTCTCTGCTTTTTTGATTCACCCGGTCGATACGATAAAGGCAAATCATCAATTACACCTTCAATTTAGTGATTCTATATTTACTATGTTGCTGAACCAAGACAAGACGCCGTTGTGAAATTGACCATGATTGAATTTTAGACCATAAATATACTTGATGGTGATATGTTGCTTGTTAAGCTTAAATTATGTAGTTGCTCATTCAGCAGAAAACTACTTCAATGTCTCTTTTCAAAAATATGTTGGCAAATATCAGGGTAAAACTGCAAAACACAAAAGTTGAGGGATCAATTTGCAATATTTGAAACTTTAGGGACTAAAACGTAAATAGTCAAATTTCGAGTTCTTACATATAACTATACCGAATTATCATGCAAGATATTAACAACTCCGAAATTACACGTAAAATCGAGAAAGACGAAAACGTGATTTTAATACTGAGGCCCGTGTTGATCACGGTCTCCTTAAGGCAATTTCGTCCCACACCACACTCGGGTTATGCAAAGGAGTTTAAACTGGGGACGATCACCTCCCAGGATTCAACAGTGTCGTCAAATCGTGTTATGCACGAAAAATGCTTGACCGAACCGAACTCAATACCTGAACACAACAGGATTTTAATATTGATGCCGACGACGACAGCAGAAATTCAATATAAGAACATATTTTAGGACCTGAATTGATAAAATAAACAGATACTATAACCTGATAACGCAGTGGCAGATAAACTCGGAGAAGTAAGAACTCAGAGAGAAATGAGAGAATGAAATTTTTGAGGTGTGTCCAAATGTGAAGGATTGATGTTGTATTTATAGGGCAGACAGGCTCCTTCTGCATTAAATTCGAGATTTAGCAGAATATTCTCGACATCAATTCTGTCCAAAATTGGATGCAATAATTGCATCACATTAATCTTGAAATATATTATGTCCATAATTAATTGTAACCAAAAATAAATTTTCGGATTCAATGTATCAGGACAATTGCCATTCACCTCACATGGGCTAAGGCAAGCCCATTAAGGCCAAAAAAGACCTTACGGCCGACAATCCCCCACATGAATGGAAATTGGAAACCTAACGGTAGCTCTAGACTTGAAAGTTGTGTTCAACGGTCAATACCTGCAAAGGATAGGTAGGGGTAACCCCTTTGAACCTACCCCTTGTGAGATCATGCCTCTCTACTGACTGGTCGGTAGATGCGATGTCCTTGAACCGACTGTCGTTGGTGTAAATGACGACATAACCCACACAGATACCTTCCTAGTATAGTTCGGTTCACGCCCTGTGATCCCTAGGCCCTGGATCACTAGCCTGGTTCTGCAAGCGTTTCTAAGAGTTGCGCCCTCAACAACTCCTTTCGAAGCGGCCCCACTTCTCACTCGCATAGGTGATTCTATGTCTCAAGAGCATCATCACGACTCTGAGTTCTCCTTACGAATCATTAAAAACTTTGCTTGTGAGTATCAACAACAACTAAAGCTTAACCTCATCTTCATCACTGTTTGCATCATAGGAATGGGCTCGGGGTTTGACCCCCCACAGTGACCACACTCACCCTTGTGATTAGGTTGTCCCATTGAACCAAGTTCTTGGGATCTCCAGTCATCATGGTTGGGTTTTCCTTCTCAAGGGTGTTTCCTCTACGGGCTTTAGCCCCATTCATTTTAATGCTTGGCCAAACCACTCTCTGTTTAACCCTTTGGTTAGCGGATCCGCAATATTATCAACCGATCTCGTAAAGTCGATCGTGGTAATTCCGGTAGAGAGTAATTGTCTTATGGAACTATGTCTTCGACGAATATGTCTTGACTTTCCATTATACATAAAATTTTGTGCTCTGCCGATCGCGGCTTTACAATCGCAGTGAATGCAGATTGCGGGCACAAGTTTTGGCCATCTCGGAACATCCTCGAGGAAATGGCGTAGCCATTCTGCCTCTTCGGCACATTTATCTAGTGCAATAAACTCAGGCTCCATCGTGGATCTGGCTATGACTGTTTTCTTTGAGGATTTCCACGACACTGCTGCACCTCCTAAGGTGAAAACGTAACCACTTGTACTCAAAGAGTCCGTGTCTCTAGAATCGGATATCCAGTTCGCATCACTATAGCCTTCTATCACAGAAGGATTTCTAGTATAATGTAGACCATGATTACGAGTATGTCTCAGATATCTAAGTAACCTGATTACCCCGTTCCAGTGATCAACACTAGGGTTACTCGTATATCGACTCAATACACTTACCGCGTGAGCGATATCTGGTCTAGTGCATGACATTAAGTACATGACACTGCCAATAATTCGAGCGTACTCAATTTGGGAGATGGATTCCCCCTTATTCTTTGAAAAGTACTTACTCGTATCAATAGGGGTACTGACCTCGTTCTTGTCATCTCTGTTAAACTTATCCAAAATCTTATCAATATAATGAGTTTGACTTAGAACGAGACCTTCCGAAGATCTTATGATTTTAATTCCAAGGATCACATCGGCAAGACCCATATCTTTCATATCGAACATTGAACTCAACATATGTTTGGTAGACCAGACCATCTCATCTTTACTTCCAACGATAAGCATGTCATCCACGTAAAGACACAAAATAACATAACCTCTATCTGTATCTTTCACGTAAATACATTTGTCACACTCATTTATTTTGAAACCTTTTTCCATCATAACGCTGTCAAATTTATGATGCCATTGTTTAGGCGCCTGTTTTAGACCATACAGGGATTTGACAAGCTTACAGACTTTCTTTTCCTGCCCTCGTGCAGAGAAACCCTCAGGTTGTTCCATGTAGATTTCTTCGTCTAAATCTCCATTTAGGAAAGCCGTTTTCACATCCATTTGATGTACTTCTAGATTTCGCAACACGGCAATCGCAAGTACCATCCTTATGGATGTGATTCTAGTTACTGGAGAATATGTATCAAAATAATCCAGTCCTTCCTTTTGTCTGTATCCTTTGATGACAAGTCGGGCTTTATATTTATCAATCGAACCATCTGCTTTCATTTTACGTTTAAAGATCCACTTGTAGCCTAGCGGTTTGCTTCCGGGCGGAAGATCCACTAGCTCCCAAGTATGATTCTGCAAGATCGATTCGATTTCACTGTTTATTGCCTCTTTCCATAGAGGACCCTCAGAGGAGTTTACGGCTTCTTGGTAAGTCTGAGGTTCAGCTTCAAGCATATAGGTCAGAAAATCTGGACCGTAGGACTTTTCAGTCCTTGCCCTTTTACTTCTTCTGGGCTCGACCTCGGTTTCAACCTCGGTCTCGACCTCAATATTCCCTTCATATTCTCGGTCTTGACTATTTTCCTCTATAGTCTCATATGCTTGTCTTGAAGAACTTGCTTCTCCTCTGGACTTAGCCGGAAATACATTCTCAAAGAAATATGCATTTCTTGACTCCATAATCGTATTTTTGTGTATATCAGACACCTTTGATTCATACACAAGAAACCGATATGCATTACTATGCTGAGCATACCCAATGAAAATGCAATCAACGGTTTTTGGGCCTATTCGCACCTTCTTCGGGGGAGGTATCATTACCTTGGCAAGACACCCCCACATTCGAAGGTGATTATAAGAAGGTTTCCTCCCTTTCCACAATTCAAACGGAGTTTTCTCTTCCTTCTTTTGGGGTACCTTATTCAAAAGGTAATTGCTAGTCAAAATAGCTTCCCCCCACATGTTCTGGGGCAATCCCGAACTAATCAACAATGAATTCATCATTTCCTTCAATGTTCGATTTTTCCTTTCCGCAACCCCATTTGACTGAGGTGAAAACGGAGCAGTGACCTCATGGACAATTCCATGTTTAGCGCAAAATTCTGCAAACGGAGCTTCATACTCACCTCCTCTGTCACTGCGTAACTTTTTTTATTTTCTTATTAAGTTGATTCTCAACTTCTTGTTTGTAGATCATGAATTTCTGAATTGCTTCATCTTTTCCTTTCATCAAGTATACATAGCAAAATTTCGTATTATCATCTACGAAAGTGATGAAGTATTTATTTCCACCACGCGTTTGTACATATTTCAAGTCACAAACATCGCTATGTATTAGATCAAGAGGTTCGGTAAATCTTTCGACTGAGTGAAACGACGTCCGAGTAAGTTTCGCTTCAACGCAAACTTCACATTTATGTTCCTGATCTATTTTGAATTTAGGAATATGCTCCATGTTAATTAGCTTCCTCAAAGAATCAAAATTAACATGTCCTAACCTACCATGCCATAAATTAGGAGACTCAAGCAAGTAAGCAGAAGAGGAAGCATTCTTATTCATATTCTTTTTGGGCACTACGACCATTACAGAAAGTTTAAACATTCCTCCATTCTCATACCCCTTACCAATGAAGACATTATTCTTAGTAAGTACAAACTTATCAGACTCAAACACAAGACGAAAACCATGCTTGTTCAAGAGGGCCCCAGACACCAAGTTCTTCCGGATGTCCGGAACATACAGCACATTGGTGAGGGTAACGTCCTTGCCAAAAGTCATCTTCAACACCACCGTTCCTCTGCCTTTAATCGCCGAAGAGGCAGAGTTTCCCATGAACAGGGATTCTCCGGTGTCCACTTCCTCCAAGCTTGAGAACACTGCCTTGTTCGAGCAGACATGCTTAGTGGCGCCAGTGTCCACCCACCACTCCTTGGGGTTGGAATCAGCCATATTGATCTCTGACACCACCGCGATCAAGTTCAGGTCCTCTATGTCCTCGGTGACCGTCGCCACGTGGGCTTCATGATTCTTAGGGAACCTGCACTCATTAGCTTTGTGCCCTATCTTGCCACAATTGAAACAGCTACCTTGAAACCGTTGTGGAGCTTGAGAGCCTTGTCCTCCTCGAGGTCCCTTGCCTCCCTTAGAAGATTGGCCGCCTTTGGATTTCTTGGAAACACCGCCTTTCGGACCTAGGTTGACCCCCTTGTCTTGCGGCTTCTTTCCTCTTCCACGAGAGCCCTGCTTGCTTGGGCCCTGGTTGTGCTCCACCACATTAGCCTTGGCCGTGTTGATCGTCCTCATTGGTCCGACCGGATTTCCCTGGGAATTCTTCTGGAGACCCTCCTGGGTGGCGATCCTGCTGACCACCTCTGATACGGCATCTTCTTTGTCTTATGCTTCAGATCGCTCTTGAACCAATCCCAGCTGGGGGGAAGCTTCTCCATAATCACAGCCGCCTTGAATGACTCGGTAAAAGCCATCTGCGCATCATGGATCTCCTGAAGCAGACTTAAGAGCGCGTTCACCTGCTGCATCATAGATTTGTTATCAACCATTTTAAAATCAAACAATTTACTAACAAGGAATTTCTTCCTTCCAGCATCCTCCGACTCGTATTTTGAATTAATGGACGTCCACAGCTCCCTTGATGACGCCGTCCTGCTGTAGACATGATTCAGCGGGTCGGTAAGACATCTCATGATAGCGTTCCTGCACAGGTAGTCCGAATGCTTCCACGCCTCCAACGCCAGGAAGGATGTGGCATCATCTGGGACAATTGGCGGGGGCATTTCTGTCAGGAATCTCTCCATGCCATGGAAGGTGATAATACTACTTCATCTTCTCACTCCATATCTTGAAGTTCGTCCCGTCAAACTTTTCTGGTTTCTCCACCGGGGAAGTTAAAATACGGGGCATGGCCACTCCTCCGGCCAATGGTGCTCCAGCAAAGTTCCCGAATCCGAGATTAGGAACAGTTTGAGATGAACTGGCACCTGGAGCAGCAAAGTTTGAACCACCGCCTGGAAGCAAATTCAGTCCGGTGCATACAGCAGGGGTTGTGGTGACAGCAGTGGTGTTGACAGCAGTTGTCGGTGGAGGTACACCTCCAGTTCCCAGATTAGGCACTTCCGTCTCGAGAATCATCTCGCTAGAGAAGGGAACAGATGTGTGTTGTTGTTTGGATCCATATTACCTGATAACAGATAAACAACAACTTTAGTTTCAAAATTAAGATCCAACAACAATCCTGATAATCAACAATGAAATTGCCTTAAGACTGTTGGTAAATATCAGGGTCAAACTGCAAAACACAAAAGTTGAGGGATCAATTTGCAATATATTGGATATCATACATATGGTATCATACATATGAGGTCACTATCTAATTATGCTAAGTTATGTTAGTTCTAGTATTTGCACATTAGTCCCTATTGTATCTAGGGTTTGGCATACTAGTCCTAGAGGTCTCCTATATAAAGGAGCCTCCACTCTATGTAATCACTAAGCAATTCTATTACAATGTTTAATATTAGTAAATGATTGCTCTCTACATTCTCTCCCACCACTCTTCGATTATAATGTTTTATATGGTATCAGAGCCACCGATTAGTGGTTTTGATTTTTGATTTTTGTTTTTTATTTGTTAATTTCCAGTTTTCAGCCCCACCGATTAGAAAAGCCCACCACTGCATCGGAATCGCCACCACAGCAACCGCCGCTGTCACCATCTCCAAGCCGGGCTCCGCCGCCTCCTATTCCTCATCCGCCACCATGGATGACCTCAAGACTCTTAAGACGCGTCTCTGCATCATCGGCAATGGTCCCGCTGCTCACACAGCCGCCATCTACGCTGCGCAAGCCGAGCTGAAGCCCATCCTCTTCGAGGGATGGATGGCCAACGACATCGCACCAGGTGGCCAGCTCACCACGACGTCCGACGTCGAGAACTTCCCTGGCTTCCCCGAGGGCGTTCTCGGCCTCGAGCTCACCGACAAGTTCCACGCCAATCCGTCCGATTCGGGACGGAGATCTTCACGGAGACGTCACAAAGGTCGATTTCTCCACCAATCCGTTCAGAATTTTCGCTGACGGCAAGACTGTGCTTGCCAACGTGGTTGTCGTCGCGACTAGCGCAGTTGCCAAGAGAATGACCTTCCCTGGTTCGGGCGAACGGGTTCTGGAACTGAGGCATATCAGCATGCGCTGTCTGCGATGGAGCTTTCTGCGATGCGCTGTCTGCGATGATTGTGAGGAAGCTTGGTGGGACTGTGGATGATACTGAGCTAGTGAAGGGTCTGGTGTTTGATAAAAAAAAAAAAAGGTGAGTCATGCTGCTGGTGGGCCCACTCGTGTTGAGAATGCCAAGATTGCGGTGATTCAATTCTAGATTTCTCCACCAAAGGCAGATATTGAGCAAAGCATTGTTGTTTCAGACTATACCCAGATGGATAGGATACTGAAAGAGGAGAGGAATTACATCTTGGGCATGATTAAGAAGATTAGGGCAACTGGTTGCAATGTGCTGCTGATTCAGAAGAGTATCCTTAGGGATGCTGTTACTGACCTGTCCCTCCATTACCTTGCAAAAGCTAAGATTTTGGTTGTTAAGGATGTGGAGCGCGATGAGATCGAGTTCATCACAAAGACTTTGAATTGCTTGCCTATCGCAAATATTGAACATTTCCGTGCAGAGAAGCTTGGATATGCAGATCTTGTTGGGGAGTTTTCTCTTGGAGATGGAAAGATAGTGAAGATCACTGGCATTAAGGATATGGGAAGGACCACAACAGTTCTTGTTCGTGGGTCGAACCAGTTGGTCCTTAAGGAGGCTGAGAGGAGCTTACACGATGCCTTATGTGTGATCAGATGTTTGGTCAGTAAGAGATTCCTGATTGCTGGTGGTGGAGCACCTGAGATTGAACTGTCGAGGCAGTTGGGTGCATGGGCTAAAGTGCTGCACGGCATGGAGGGATTCTGCGTCAAAGCCTTTGCTGAGGCTCTTGAAGTAATTCCTTATACCCTTGCCGAGAATGCTGCTATAGTGACTGAGCTCAGGAACAGGCACGCACAAGGAGAAATAAATGCTGGGATTACTTCAGTCTGCCATTGTTTGCTGCTGTTGACATAATTTTTGATGTATGCATCCTGATTTGATGATTAGAGCATTAAAGCATCGTCTTTGGCTAGAGCTATAGATAGCTTGGATTGCTGGTTTCAACTGATTTGCAGTTGAACTTGCTGATAATGATTGCTCTGAGGACAGTTCTTATTTTTTTTAAGATTGGAATGACTGTTTTGTGATTACCAGGTTGTCATACCTTGGTATTTTGAAGACTGAAGTGTGGAGCTTCGTCTTGTTGGATATTGTAGAAGGTTGAAACATCGGAACCTCACCACCTGAGACATAGGAACTTCACCTTCTGGGAGATTGAAACATAGGAACCTCAGCTTCGCAGTAAGACTGAGACATTAGAACTTCATCTTCCGTCCAACTCTTTTTGAAGATTCAAGGCCATAGGTGGCTGTCATCACTCCGCTGAGAGCATGATGAAGACCAACCGATTGTTGCTACACGTGGATTATCACACCTCTGAGAGACCACGAAGGCTACAAGTGGATATTCACCTCTGAGAGCACGGTGGACCTTGATCTTATTTGTCACAATTATCACAGTCATTGATTTTTTGGAACTGTTGCCTTGGACCATTTGTTGAAGATTGGAGCTCTTTAGCTCAATTTTGAAGATTGGGATGCTTTTTTTTTTGGATTCAAAAAGGAAGAAGAAGGAAAAGATGGGGGAATATTGGATATCATACATATGGTATCATACATATGGGGTCACTATCTAATTATGCTAAGTTATGTTAGTTCTAGTATTTGCACATTAGTCCCTATTGTATCTAGGGTTTGGCATACTAGTCCTAGAGGTCTCCTATATAAAGGAGCCTCCACTCTATGTAATCACTAAGCAATTCTATTACAATGTTTAATATTAGTAAAGGATTGGTCTCTACATTCTCTCCCACCACTCTTCGATTATAATGTTTTATACAATATTTGAAACTTCAGGGACTAAAACGTAAATAGTCAAATTTCGAGTTCTTACATATAACTATACCGAATTATCATGCAAGATATTAACAACTCCGAAATTACACGTAAAATCGAGAAAGACGAAAACGTGATTTTAATACTGAGGCCCGTGCTGATCACGGTCTCCTTAAGGCAATTTCGCCCCACTCCACCCTCGGGTTATGCAAAGGAGTTTAAACAGGGGACGATCACCTCACAGGATTCAACAGTGTCGTCAAATCGTGTTATGCACGAAACACGCTTGACCGAACCGAACTCAATACCTGAACACAACATGATTTTAATAGATATGCCGACGACGACGGCAGAAATTCAATATAAGAACAGATTGTAGGACCTGAATTAATAAAATAAACAGATACTATAACCTGATAACGCAGTGGCAGATAAACTCGGAGAAGTAAGAACTTAGAGAGAAATGAGAGAATGAAATTTTTGAGGTGTGTCCAAATGTGAAGGATTGATTCTGTATTTATAGGGCAGACAGGCTCCTTCTGCATTAAATTCGAGATTTAGCAGAATATTCTCGACATCAATTCTGTCCAAAATTTAATTGCATCACATTAATCTTGAAATATATTCTGTCCATAATTAATTGTAACCAAAAATAAATTTTCGGATTCAATGTATCTGGATAATTGCCATTCACCTCACACGGGCTAAGGCAAGCCCATTAAGGCCAAAAAAGGCCTTACGGCCAACATATTAGCATGATAGTTTTTTTTTACTCTTCATCAGTAAATTCTGTCTAAAAGAAGTCATTTTACATCTCAGACTCGGGTGCAAGCATCAACAGCCTTATCCTTTTTTGAGATTCTTGCAAAACCGCCTGAGATTGGACTCCGTGGAGTTTATATGGGTTCAATTCCAGCTGTTTTCGGTCAATTTTCAAGATCGTTTTTCGTCGAATTTATTCCCCCCAATTATTATCTTTATAAATGATGTGACTGATGCATGTTTTAAAGCCACGAACTTAGAACATGAATTTTTGAAGCAAGCAAGGCTGTGTTGATCAACATAGCCCCGAATCTTCCAGACATCCAAGTAATTCTAGTATTCCATTACACAAAATTGATTACTTTCTTCCATTTCAAACAAAAAGTTGCTACAAAGAATGAACGTAGAGTCTCTGCTTTGGTTAAACTTCAGATGTGCAATATTGTAGATTCCTTGTATACAACCATCGGTAGTTGAAATAATTTTTGTCATTGTAATTGTATTTGAAGGTTGTACAACCAAGAAGATGCAACAACCAAGTAATCATAACGATAAGGTTGGTGTTTATGCAAAGTAGGTGTTTTTATTGATATGTTATTATGCACTTGTATATTGATGATATTATTGATTATGCATGACTGGTTTGATGAGTGGTTTGTAGAAATTAACCCGAAAAAAGGTATTGTTTTAACTAGAACAGTCTTAAATTTAGGATCCTGAAGTGGGTATATAATACGTATTGTGTTATATTTATTTATATAATATATAGAGAGCTTTAAAGGCAAATATGTTGGATGCGGCAATTGCTACACACAATTATTGGAAGAATTGCCAAGGTTCGAAATTGAGATACGAGGAGCTTAAGGTCCTAAATTATGTATTCTTAAAAGCACCTTATGGTGTCAGAGAAGAATATTTCAATCGGTGAGCTAAATCGTAATCATATATTATAGAAGTATATCTTACATATGGCATGTATTGTCTTGGTCAATGTAGTGCTGGTTGAATTTTTTACAGTGAGTATATGGTTAAGACCGATATAACTACACGGACACGTGGAGTATTACTGACAGTTACGCCAGGAAAATGGATTGATATGGAGGTAACATATTTTGTCATTATGTGAATTGTTGGAGGAAAAAAAAAGAGTTAGCGTCTGACATGGGTAGGGTTTATTTATTTTTTTTTTTTTCCAGATAATAGATAATGTTGCTCACCTAAGAAACTCAACGGAAAGAGAAGATGGTAAATGGTGCTATTGGTACTTACCTACATGGATTCTGGTAAGCATTATGTTGAATTTTTTAATTTTATTTTAACCTTTTTTATGTATCATCAGGTATTAGTTTGATGAAAATGAAGATTGGATAAAGATATGTTATATGACTTAAGTTGCGTTATGTGGTAGTATTAATAGTAGGTATTGTTCTCGTTCATTAAAAACACGAGTATTGTTCTTGTTCATAAAAACATGATGTAACTATTGAGTGAAGAAGTGATGAAGTTTTTTAGGGTTTGAATTTGGCAGATGATAGTTGCATCTAATACAGAATTGATGAAGTCGTAGTAGGCTATTGGTAACTACGTACATTGATTTCAACAAAATATTATTAGAATTTTTTAGTTAAATGTACCATCACCTAAAGGTTTTATGAATGTTTATATAATGTAATTGATGTTTTGTTGTAGAGTTTAATTCTTGGTGGCAGTGCGTTCGAAAAAATGTTGAATCTTATCTCACCAAACTAGATGGGTGGTGATCTTGCTCAATGTGAAATGGTAAGTGGTTTATATTAATTAAGTTGATGTATGACATTTTTTTTTTCATGTAATTGATTTTCGGCCGTGTGTTGTATATTTAGATATACATCTCTATGAACGATGGAGGAACACAATGGTACCTTATGGTCGTATCATTTGTTGATCGCGCTGTGTTTTATGTGGATACATTGCCGCTTAACTTAGAGAAAAGGAAGAGTGACTGTTATGTAGTGGTTAGTAACCTAAATATCTCTGAAATGGTAAAATTAATGTTGAGTCTTTGCTTATATGTTTAATTTTCAAGTAGTTGTCGTTTATCCAAGAGTACTTTATCATCATGGGAGGGAAAAGGACGTGTAGACCGGGGAGTGTGAGCAATGATGATGTAATCAACTTGAAGGATTGGGATGTTGTTACTCCTGATAGTGTTCCAAATCAACAAGTTTTTGAAGATAGGTAAGCAACAAGTATTCATGAACCACATTGTTCGTAGTCTTGACTCTTGACTTAAAGATATATTATGTTACTTGGTTTATTTTGCAGTTCTAACTGTGGTATATTTGTCATCCATTTCATGACTGACTCGTCTCAAATTCCTTACGTAACACCTTGGACAGTAAGTTGTGTATACGTACGTAGTTATGTTATTTTGTAGGTAAATTTTTTTTCAAGGCATGTGTGAAATTATAGGTAAAAGTATCTTCATGATACCTAGTATGTTGAATAATCGTATATGTATTATTTATTCGTGAACTGATTCTGAATATGTAATGATGGTCTTAGCAGGTTGTAACTGCTAAACATCGGCTAAAGATTATTGCTTGTTTGATCCTATGGCAGAAGAATAATATCAATGGTAGAGTCAATAAGCGGTCGGAGAGTTACATATAACTGATTATTGTATTTATATTAAAGTAAATTAAAAAAAAATAACTGAAATAAGTGAGTAAAAAACATACAAGTATTAGATTATTGCGATGTTGGTAATTTGAGACAGCTTTTTGTTTTTTGTTTTTTTAATGAGACGGACCTAAGTCATTTATCGTTATTTGGTTGAAATGTCATATGAATTGTCGAAATGATACATGTATCCAAAAACAGTTAGCTTATGTGAACTTGAATATGATAAATCAAAGTAAAACAACGATAATGGCAAAAAAAGACATTCATTTGTTTGTTGTAGATTAACTTTGTTAAAATCAATATATTAAAAAATGATATTATATACAAGTTATTCATATTAATTTGTTGATGTAATATACGAAAATTAGACTTATAAGATATCATATATTATTGGGAATCTCTATTCATTTACGTGCATAAAAAAAACGTTCATAAATCAGAATTTTGTATTAAAAAATATGACCATTTAATTCACAATATTCAAGATTATATATATATATATATATATTAAAGTGAATAAAACTAAATATATTATAGAAATTAAAATTATATAACATTACTGGTCAAAGCCTTTTTTTTTATACAGAACACAGACACGATTAAAATACATATATGTATACTATAAATTATTTTCTCATGTTTCATAAAAACTTACATTTTTACAACTCGAGTTTACGACTCGATTGTACCATCCGTTTTCCATTTCTATTTAGAAACTCGACTTTGACTACATAGTATAATTTGTACACCCAAGTAATTCTATATAGAAAAAACTATACATTACAAATAGTAGTCGCTAAAATTTATCCTAACTTAATTTCATAACATTTTGTTACGTAATTTAATTAAAAAATTAAAATAATGTTATATTCTTGTATCATCCGAGTAGTCGGTTTGATCATGTCATTATAAAATTCTCAAGACTACGTGCACGCGCATAGTGCGCACATATATCTAGTTATAAATAGTAGTCGTTATTAACATCGATTGACACATACACAAGTTTATGTTACAGTTGGAGCAACAACATGAAAGTAACGTAAATTCGATACATACAAGTGAAGCATAGTTAAAAAATTGGACCATGTGGATAAGCTCGAATCAAATCATTTTTCTCAAATTTGAATTCCTCCGAGTTTGATTGTTAACCTCAATTTCTGTTCGATACAATACTCGACTAGTTTGAGTTCGCCTTGGCTCGCCAAGTTTAAAATTGTTTAACTATATTATATATAAATTTGCCAAATCCTAACAGTATAAATCACTCGTTATGTTGTATGGAGCATTTGAAGTGTAGTTTAATAAATGGAAATAAAAAACTAAGACACTCGAGATAATGTCGTCAACGCGCTACTCATTAAGAAATAGGTTAACGGATACAACTCTACAAGTTAACACTCCAGCACAACCAAGCTGCAACGGTGAGCCAAAGACCACAAAGAGCACTCCACAAATTACTACTCTAGCCAAATAAAGCTGCAAAGGTAAGTCAAAGAGCACAAAGAGCAGTGTACAATTAAAATCATTTCCCCATCCTACAAAGTGGTTAAATGTGCTGACCGTGGATACTTGGAAGCTCATACTTAGAGATGTGGGAAACACACATCCAGAATTTGTGGCCTGTATTGGAATGTGGTAGATTTTTACTTACAATTTTTCTAATTGTTCAATTCGTTACCGTTGTATGTTAATCTCTTGTTATTTGTTTTAGCTCAAAGTTCATTTGTACAATAGTGACGGAGGCAGATACAGAGAAGAAAGAAAAAACTTTGGCTGAGACTTTGTCATTAAAGAAGCATTTCTGCAGGGTATCAAGTTTTTCACTTTCAGAGAAATTAAGGTTCAGTATTGAAAAGTGGTATAGCGTTCACAAAAACCTCGACGCCGGTTGCATTATGGGACGTATTATGGTTTTTATACTAAGTTCCCTACACAAGGCATGGTACTCCTCAACGAATTTTGGCGATTGTACGACTACCCCTTGGGAATATATATTGCTAATATTCTCCAACGACTTAGAGATTGCTTCGCCTCTCCGGCAGTGGATATTTCTGTATGTTTACCTCGAAATAGAGTATTGGGTTAGAGTTCCCCGTATGCAAATGACCTTAAATGGATGCTTGCAGCATCAGCTTGCACAAACTTACGTGAGAATAATTGGGATCACAAAATCTGCACTAAGATTGAATAAATTTGACAATTTAGTGTATTTTGTCTGCATTCGTATTTAGGTTTTTGCTTTACATAAGTCAGTTGTGACCTATGCTGCTCGACTTTGGTTATTTGTTATCGAATGTTGGTTTTTCTACTTTACAATGTGAGGTTTATATTCGCTGCTCTATATTCTGATGCTTTATTTCGTCAGCTATTGCTACACTTCTAATGTTTACCGTATTATTTTATTTAATATATAAATGAGCCGAATTATATATCTGCCAATCTCGAATCGAACCAATTAAATTGTACTGAGCTCAGACTCGATCAAGCTTAAAATTTTGAAACTTGAACTCAACTCTTATCGAAAACTCGACATAATCGAGCTCGACTTCATTCGTATATCCATTATACATCTTAATAAATTAGCATTTCTTATGACTCGAATGAATTATCTATATTATAAAGCTGATTTAGGCTAGTGAGTAATTAGAGCCAAGTATTATCAAGCTCGAACTCGTCTCAACATTTTTCAAACCGAATTCGAATTTTGACCAATCTAAATAGCTCATAGTAACTTGCCTCACCTACAAATCTAATTACTCTAATTTTACCCTAACTTTGACTTCAAGATAAGATTATGAACATACGATTGACGCATAGGTTAACTATTGTAAAAAATGAAAACAGAATAACAAATGCAGTAGCAAGGAATCGAACCTGGGACAACTGGGAAAAAGTCCATATATCAAAGCACCAAGCTAACAGTCAGTATATATCCTAATATACTTGTCTAACAAAACGAACACTTTTCAGTTTACCGTATGGTGGGAAGGGCTGATTAGAGGTGCAACTACTATAGCTGTGTCATATATCAAGGTATGGTGGTCCAGTTTTCTAGTATTTATCCAGATTATTTGAAAATAATTATTTTATAAATGCTAAGTATAATTGTTGTTCTTCTTCAGTTTGCTGATTCTTCATCGTCGAGCTCAACAACTGACTATGCTCTGATGATCAATTCTACCATTTGATGCCAATAAAATTCTTCTACTTGCTCTATTAAATTTACTGCATTCTATGTTTAATAAGGATATTTTTTCATCATTCGGTCACTTTACTGCAATGTTGTCTGTTGGATCCTTTCCGAGCTGGGGAGTCGGATCCCGGTAGTGACGACAGAAGAATGCCTCGGGTCGCTCCTACTTCGGGTCCTTGCACGTTCCGGATTTGTGCGTCTTCGTATTCCTGCAAGAGGGGCTGTATCGCACACCACACAAGGGGGGGGGGGTGGAGTGCGATGAAACCTCTTCGAAGCTTAAGTCAGGACTTTTAGAGAAAGAAAGTAAGAGAGAGGGCAGAGCTTCTGCTGTCAACTTCCGAATTAGCCTTGAAATGAATGATCAATGCTCCTATTTATAGGAAACCTTGGAATCCAACCTGGTTTTGAACGGTCCGACGTCGGTTCAATGCAAAGTATGAACCGAGCGTAGACGGGAGTAAAGCTGACATCAGAGCAGTGTTTGCGTAGGGGTTCACATGTCAATAATAAGAGGAATCCGGACCATCCCGAGGTATCGCGAGGATCCCGGAGGGTCCGGAATAACAGGACAATCCGGAGCTGATCCGGATTGTGATGACAATCCGGACGCGGTCCGTGTTTGCTCACGAGTGTCCTTCGTGGGCATCTCCTTCCTTACTCATCTTCTTTCTAGGCTTCTCCTTCTAGTATTCCCGCCTCGTGGGCTTCTTCTTCTTGCATACTAGCGAATGGATGTCGGGGAGGGGGTTCCCGGTCGACCCATTATTCGCACATGGTGTCCTGAGTGCCTTCTTGCTTCGGACCTCCGCTCTTCCTTCTCCTCGAGATACCTGCAAAAAGGGCAATACCGAGACCAAATGGGGGGTGGTGCTCGGTGTGCCTAGGGATGTCAACGGGTCTCGGGGCCCCGCTGACCCGCGGGGCCCCGACCCGGTTTTGACCCGCCGACCCGCGGGTCACGGGTCGGGTCCGGGTCGGGTCGGGGCGGGTCCGGGTCTAGAGACCCGGGGCCCCGTAGACCCGCCCCGAAATGCATATATATATATATATAATTTTTTTTAATTTTTTTTTTTATATTAATATAATCTAACATTTACTAAACAATATGGTTAATATAGTACATATATAAATAACATGGACTAAATTACAAATAGATGTATATTTAGATTATTAGGATTTGTTAATTTGGTGTTTGGATTTGAATTTGTAATGAATTTGATGTGTTTATTGTTTATATTTGATTGGTGTTAGATTTAAGTTTTGAATTTATATATAATGTAATATTTTGACAAAAAAAAATTGTATTTCATATTGAAAAGTGAAAAAAAAAAATTTGTTCACATGGCGGGGCGGGTCGAGGCCCCGCGGGTCGACCCGCGGGATTGTTGACCCGACCCGACCCGAAAGGGCCATTTGGCAGGGGCCGGGTCAGCCAGGCCGACCCGCGGGGCGGGTCCGGGGCTGCGAAAACCCGCCCCGACCCGCCCCGTTGCCATCCCTAGGTGTGCCCTCTCCGATGCTTAAGTGAGTATGGACTCTTAGAGAGATAAAGTAGAGAGAAGGCAGGGCATGGATAAGTGATAGTAAGATTGGTCTCAAATGAGGAGAGGAGGCCTCTATTTATAGAGTTCCTATCGGACCGCCCCGGTTCCAGTGGTTCACTGGTCCGATTGTGGCAGGTTCGTAATATAAGTTGGCCTTGACCGTAAATAAGTTACCTTTGACCTCGGTTCGACCGTAGGTAAGTTCAATGTGGTTAAGCGTTGGTGTGTGGCCTTCCAAGGGCAAGCCCCGGACGAGATATCGCCCGGGGGTGGGCGTCCGGACGAGGGGGGCTCGTCCGGACGGATGGGGTCGCCCGGAGGGTACCCCTATGTCCTTGCTCGGGTACCCTAGCAAGGTGGGCCTTGCTCGGGTGTCCTCGGGTGGTTTTTCCACACGGGGTCTTCCCGAGTGGTTTTTGCCACTCGGGATATTTTCCGGGCCCATGTAATGGGCCTCGGGTATCCGTGTTCTAAGTCTCGGGTTATATCCGGTTCTGGCCCACTTTTCGGGTCCAACTAGTGATAGCTTGGGCGTATATCCACCATTTGCCCCCCGAATCAAGGAATGGTTTCACCTTTTCTTGACTCTATTTTTAGCGGAATATCGCCCAAGCGAGTTGCGAAATGTACCTTCATGACGATCCTGGCCTTTATCGAGTGCCAGAGGAGCGTCGTAATTTTCCTTGCCCCGTGTTTAAAGGAGCTTTAAGATGGTCATGACCTCCATTGAGTGTTCGAGGAACGTCGCGATTTTCCTTGCCCCCTGTTCGAAGAAGCTTTGAGATGGTCCCAACCTTCTTTGAGTGCTCAAGGAATGTTGTAACTTTCCTTGCCCCCAGTTCAAGGAAGTTGGATACAGAAAACACTATTGCTAATTTAAGCAAATTTTTGCCATGTATATATATTGTGCAAGGATAAGATTTGCGAGCCTTTGTCTCGTTTTACTTAGCCTTAGGACTGTGTCCTTTCATTTGAGTCTCCGTCTTATTGGGGTTTCTTGTAGAAGCGTTTGAAACAACTCTTTATAAGAGAGGCTATACGTCATCCCCTGTTGGAAGGACGTTCATATAACATGTGAGCGTTAGTCGACCTGAACGTGGGTGTTAGTCCAAGTATGTATATGGATGATGTATATGATTATAAGTATGAAATATGGGTCTTAGTCCCATTTCACTTAGCCTTAAGACCGTGCCCTTATTGGAGGAACCTCCTTTTTTAGGCTCTTAGAGCCGATAGGGTGCTTTGGGAGCGGTGTTGCACTCCGTTTGTGAGGGTGCGAGTATGATCATCTTGCTTTGGCCTTCAATGGGCGTGGCGTTTTTCTCCCCGTTTGTTGGAGCCTGGGCTTGATCCTTTAACCTTATCCCTGCAATTCACTCTATATAGATGGAGGTGAGAGTGGGTAAAATTCCTCCTCTTACCTTTTGTATAAAAGAGTTTTTTTAAATGTATGTAGAAGGTTGTTCCCTTCATATATGTTGGAGCGTTACTCCCTTCGTGTAGGTTAAGGGACCTCTTCCCTTGTAGTTTTCCTTTTGATTTTTTCTCGGGGCTTCCCGGATGCTGATTTTGCATTCGTGGGTCAGTGCTGAGGCTGCCTCCGCAGTGTGCACACCTTGCTCCTCCATAAGTGGGGGTTTGGTCCTTGTGTTACACATGCTCTGTGATAGTGGGTGTGTTTGGCGTTTCGGACGCGGAGGGATTAACCCTTGAGGTGACTACGCTTGACAGCCCATGTATGTATCGCTACTCCCGTATTGAGTGTTTTGATATCCTTATATGCAGGAGTTTCCTCTCATGCTGGTTACGCTTGGTAGCTTATGACTGTGCGAGTGCCCCCGTAGTGGACACGTTGTTATATATAAGGGGATATTCCTTGTATTGACTACGCTTGGTAGTTCATATATAAGGTTGATCCTTTCATGCCACTAGTTGATACATAGCTCGCTATAGGTGTTTGGTCCCTCCCCCGGCTACCTTGGGTGGTGTTGGGATGGTCTTGCTTATCTCCCCCTTAGGGGTGCTTGTGGTGTTTGTTTATCCACTATAGTCCTTCCTTTAGCAAGTAATATCGTCCATGCACGTGTCTTTGCCCCCGTAGTAAGCATTTGATCTTTGTGCACTTTGGGACGTACTCCTGGGTAGGTTGGCGTCGATGAATTAGCATAGTGCGTCGTGCATGGTTATTAGTGCTTGATGTGTTATTGATCCTCTTCCCAAGGTACTTTTTGCTATGTGCTTTGTCCCCCTGGTTTGCTATGGCTGACGGTCTCTTTGTGTTTGATTGCTACTTCCTTGAAGTTTCCTTATTTTCTTATGGGGTGGGTTGGAGGGTGTTCGTTGCTTAATTGGGCGCATATCCCGCTTTTCCCCCCGAGTTAAGCAATGGCCTTAACCTTTGCTTGACTCTAAGATGATCGGATAGGCGTCCGATTAGGCTATTGATAGTTGTTTGAGAGCTTGGTGGAGGCTCTTTCCTTAGTTTGTCTCTTCGACCTTCGACGTTGTGGTTGTTGGACTTTGTAAAATAGAGAGGATGTCTTCATGGTGATTTTATATGGGAGTTTCCCCCTTTGGGACTTGGTAGCAGCTTGTTGTTTGGGGTGTCTCAGTGTTTTGCTTAGGCCATCCCATGCTTGTGTAGTTGATACATACCCCTATGGAGGATGTTTTGTTCTTCTCTTCTCTCCCTTAGGTAGTGTTGAGGTGTTTTTACTTATTCCTCCCCTTTAGGATTGTTTTCCATGCTTTTATTTGTCATAGTCCTCCCTTTGACAAGTAGTATCATCCATGCGTGTGTCTTTTGCCCCCATAGTAGGCATTTGATCTTTATGCACTTTGGGACGTACTCTTGAGTAGGTTGGTCTTGATGGATATTGTATAATGTCTTGAGATGGGATTGGTAATTTCTGACGGACCGTCGTTTTTCTATTGTCAGGCATGCTTTAGGAGCTAAAGGTCGTCGCATCACTCTCTTCCTACCATGATTAAAACTTCTTCTTCTAAGGTTCCCCGTGGTGGCCTCGCTTCTAATTCTCCCATAATCTGTTGTCCGCCACAGGGTGTTTTTATGGGGAAGCGGTTTCCGCCTCCCGACTTGAGCCCGAACTACGATGTCTTATTTTGATTCAGAGTCGGAGGTTGAGTTGCAGCCCATCCTTGAGGATAAGCTGGCTTTTCTTTGTGACCCCGTGTTCTTATTTGATCCCTTCGTCGTGCCGCATCGCTATAGTGGCAGCTCCGTTACCCCACCTCCGGATGGGATGGTAGTGGTGTATATTTATCAGATTAAGGCGGGGCTTCGCTTCCCTTATTGTGCCGAACTTCGAAATCTTTGCAAGCATTACTGAATTTTCCCTCTTGATCTTTCCCTCTCTGCTATCCGTGCTTGGGTCTGAGTTAGAGTGTTGTGCCACCACCAACTCTGGGCTTATTCCCTTCGTCTCTTCCGATGCTTCTAATGTATCCAGCACGGTGGTGAGTCAAGATTCTATTCCTTAGCGATATAGTACCCCTTGTTGTCTCATAAGGGGTTCTCTGGATTGGGTGATGTTAAGTGGAATAGCAAATGTCGTTTCGTTTTTGCCTTCGAAAATGGTATTGATCATTGGGATAAACACTACTTTTTCCTTGAGGGTTGTGATGTTCCTTGGTCTTTGGACTACCTTCTCGTGAAGGATGCGCGTCCCACGTTTTCCCAACTCTCCGTGTCCGACAAGCAAGCCTTGAAACTGATATATTTTGGGAACACGACGACTTCCTTTGAGTCCGTGCATCATTTCTTAGAGGAGGAGGTATGTGTTGTGGGGATTCAAACGGCGCGCCCCGTCCCACCTTCGGTATGCGAGTCTTCGAGTTTTTAATACTTGTGATTTTACTGCTTTGCCTTGTATGTTGGCTTTAATATCGTTCTTCCCTATTTCAGGAGAACGACGGTGTTGAAGATGACATCCTTTCGGAGAGGGAATTCTCGGCTTTCTCCCCTCTCCTTCGCCGGTGGTTGGCCTTCCAGCTGATGATTTGATGGCACATGTGAGGATGGAGGACGCCCTTCGTCCTGCTCGTGGAGAGGGTAGGATATCCGGTTTAGCCGAGGCTGAGGCTGTTGGAGTTGCGAGGGGCGAGGCCATTGATGTCGATAATGGTAAAGCTACTAGGGTCTAGGATTTCCTAGCTTCCAAGGATTTTGGCATCCATGCGAAGAAGCATTGCCAGGGCACAACTCTTTGATATATGGACGTGATAACCCTAGTTGATGTAGAAGGAGATGGTATCCTTCTTTGATATATGGACATGATAGCCATTGTTGATGTATAGGGGGATGGTATCCTCCTTTGATATATGGACATGATAGCCATTTGATGAAGTATAGGGGATGGCATCCTCCTTTGATATATGGACATGATAGCCATTTGATGAAGTATAGGGGGATGGTATCTCCTTTAATATATGGACATGATAGCGATTTGATGATGTATAGGGGGATGGTATCCTCCTTTGATATATGGACATGATAGCCACCTTTTGAAGTACTTACACTCTATATCTTGTTTGATGAGTTGACCTTTGATTGGGGGACTTATCTCTCATAACATGTTGGAAGGGTGGCCCTATGGGTCTTATATCCCTTTTCGGTTGTAAGGGTTGTCCTTATAGATCTTCCTCTTTTCGGTTGGAAGGGTGGCCCTATGGGTCTTATGTCCCTTTTCGGTTGTAATGGTTGTCCTTATAGATATTCCCCTGTTCATATGTAAAGGTTGTCGATCGCTTTATCATATGTCAGGGTTGTCCTTTTTGGATCTTCCCATTTTCGGTTGGAAGGGTGGCCCTATGGGTCTTATGTCCGTTTTCGGTTGTAATGGTTGTCCTTTTAGATCTTCCCCTGTTCATATGTAAAGGTTGTCGATCGCTTTATCATATGTAAGGGTTGTCCTTTTGGATCTTCCCACTTTCGCTTGTAAGGGTGGCCATGTGGGTCTTATGTCCCTTTTCGGTTGTAATGGTTGTCCTTATAGATCTTCCCCTGTTCATATGTAAAGGTTGTCGATCGCTTTATCATATGTCAGGGTTGTCCTTTTGGATCTTCCCATTTTCGGTTGTAAGGGTGGCCATGTGGGTCTTATGTCCCTTTTCGGTTGTAATGGTTGTCCTTATAGATCTTCCCCTGTTCATATGTAAAGGTTGTCGGTCGCTTTATCATATGTCAGGGTTGTCCTTTTGGATCTTCCCATTTTCGGTTGTAAGGGTGGCCTTGTGGGTCTTATGTCCGTTTTCGGTTGTAATGGTTTCCCTTATAGATCTTCCCCTGTTAATATGTAAAGGTTTTCGATCGCTTTATCATATGTCAGGGTTGTCCTTTCAGATCTTCCCATTTTCGGTTGTAAGGGTGGCCATGTGGGTCTTATGTCCCTTTTCGGTTGTCGGATGTCCGTCCACTAGTCGATGCCTTGACATAGTGTTTTTGGCAAGACGGTACTTGCGTTATGCACTTTACCGCCCACTGGATGACTCAAGGTGGTGTTTGAGGCAAGACGTTACTTGCTTAATTTGATACGTTTTATTCCGCATACCCAATGCCTTGAGGTAGCGTTGTGGCGAGACGCGACTCGCAATCCTAATTACTAAAGTTAGCGTTTTCCGTCGCTTGGAGTTCCAAGATCTGACGTTATGGTAAGACGTTACTTGCTTGGTTTGGTACGTTTTATTTCGTTTACTCGATGCCTCGAGATAGCGTTTTGGCAAGGTGCTACTTGCAAATGCGTTTTTTCCGCCGCTTGGAGGTCCAAGATCTGACGTTATGGCAAGACGTTACTTACTTGGTTTGGTACGTTTTATTCCGCTTACTCGATGCCTCGAGATAGCGTTTTGGCAAGGTGCTACTTGCAAATGCGTTTTTTCCGCCGCTTGGAGTTCCAAGATTTGGTGCTGGTGCAAAATGCTACTTGCAAATTTTGCATGCTTTGTAGATGACGCCTCCTCTTTTGTGAGTGATGGTGTCTTTCTTCTTTCCCTTTGTACCCTGAAAAACATTTGATTCATTTAGTGTTATTTTCATTTCTTATAGAAATGAAAGTCTGGGTGGAGTCCGTAGATCTCCTTTTGGTAATAATAAATTAGATAATGGAAGTGGATTTTCCCTTTTCTCTTCGGGTGTAGAGCTTCTTCAAATGTTCTCTGCTGGAAGTGTTGGTTGATATCTGCCCTTCCGTATCTCCCATTCGATATAAGTTGTGGGTGTCACCTTACGAGGGCGGTCAATGTTGCTTCCAATATAGGAGTGAATCCTTGTAGTGGGATTATGTTGTATCCTTCCTTTATGGTTTCCATTGGAAGGAGTCATGCCACATATTTGCGTCGTCTTCAATTTCCGGGTGGACTATCAAGCACTAGATCAGATGGTGCCCCCTTAGTTGCTTGGTAGTTGCACTGTTTGCTTTTGTTTAGCCTATTAAGGCTTATCTTCATGATTATCGGTTGGGTGCCGAGCGTTTGTTTGTTTGGTGCCCCCCAAGTTGCTCGGTCTTCTTACTCTTTTGTTCTCTTTGAGCATGCCTTTCTTATAAGAGTCTTCCAGAATTGGCGAGTGAGGTGGGGGGCTTTTAATTTTTGTCTTCGTTACTGGTTCTTCCATTGAATCTTCGTAGGTGTTGGCTTGGCGCGGTGCCCCCATCCCTGTGCTGGGCATGGCCTTTAAATGATTGACTGTGGACTTATCGCTGCCCCCCGTGATGGCTTTTAACAATTCTGGTTCACGACGGTGGTGATTTTGGTTCGGAGTGTCGCCTCATTTCGCCGCTTGACATTGTTTAGCGTTGAGTTCTTCTTGAGCAGTTCTTTCTTATGGTGACATCGCCACTTGTTTATCAAGTAGGGTGTTTTACCTTAATGACGACACCATTACTCTTGTTTGTCCAGTAAAGTGCGCTTCTCATGCATCTTTGAAAATTAAGAGAATGTGCACTAGCCGCTATGGTAGTATTAAGTTCCTTTTTCAATTCTTCAAGAAATGTTTGTGGTGCCTCCACCCTTTTTCTGACGGGATGATGGGAGTGAATTTCATCACCACCTAAGTGTTACTCCCTTGGTGGAGGTGTGCCCCCATCGCGGGGGTTTCTCTAAGCCTTGATATTCCTATTCTCTTCAGGGGGAGTCTATGTGCTCTTATATGCCCATGGAAGCACTAGACATATGTTGGTGTGATACTTCCCCGTGGCGTGGTGGTTGCATAGTTCCCAATATTTGTTCCCCGAGAATACTTGTTCTTCCTTCCGAGGTTATAGGCTGACATTGACGAGGGCTCTTCGATATGGCTATTTAATATGGGGCGGATATGGGTTTGATGATATCCCTTGCATCTTGGTTAATATGACTACTCCCCATGTACATGAAGTTGTTTTTTTAATCCACTATCCTTTTAATGTTGAAGTCATTGATGACCCTTGCGATGAGCATAGGTTTGGTGTTGCTCCCTCCTTTAGTGCTACCATTCCTTCAATGTAGAAGTGGCTTCTGGCTAAAAAATGAGTATTGTGTTGGGTAGGAGGAGAGGGAGGCTTTTGCCTTGCAGGCTAGGTTGTAGTGGTATCCCTACTTTTGCAACGTGTTGTCCTGTCCCTTGGACGGGCGGGCGTTTGGTGGGTGTAACTGCTGTACATAGGTATATTGTAGGATGCAACTCTATATGATGACACTCCGTATGGTTTTGTTTGGATGGACATATCTTATTGGAACTCCTTGAATTGCATTTTCTCAAGGTAGGCGATATAAGCCATGCTGGTTGTAGTGGTCCTCCTTGTTTGGGGTTATCTTTTTGCTCATAGTGGGAGGATGAGTATGCATGCACCCTCCTTTGCTATCATTGGTGATGCTTGCCCCCCAGTGTATGTTGCTGCTCATACTAATGCTATATTATTTTGGGGATGGAGTTGTTGCTCATCTCTCCCTCCTTAGTGTTGTCATATCCTTCACAGGGTTGCTGTTGTTCAGTGGTTACCTCCAGTTGCCTCCTATAGATGTGCTCTGGAAGAGCTACTCTAGCTGCATTTATGAAGGGATGTGAGGATGGTGCTCATCCTTGTGGAGAGGTTGTTGTTCTGCTTCCTCGTTATCTTGCTCCCTATTGGTATGCTCTTGAAGAGCTGCCATGGGTGCATTTTGTTGTAACCCCTTCTTTGGCCTTCTGGCCTATTCTTGGGCGTTTGATTGTTGACCCCATTAGGGGCTTGTCTTTCCTAAGGGGTGAGGGAGGTGGTTGTTGATTGACTACCGACCATGGTGTCTTGGAGCTTGATGTAGTGTTATCTAAGGAGTGATGTTCTCCATTGGACGACGGTTGCTTAGCATCCTTTGGCTGTTGCCCCCGGATGCTAGACTCCTGGAGACCCACGTTAGGTACCTTATTATGCCGCCCCTTGTTTTCTTGGATCCTCTTATTTATTGCCATTGAGCGCAAGTAGTAGGCTACGTTCTTTTTGCTCGAATCTGCAGACGGCGCCAATGTTTGCTCATGAGTGTCCTTCGTAGGCTTCTCCTTCCTTAATCTTCTTCTTCCTGGGCATTTCCCTCTAGTATTCCCACCTCGTGGGCTTCTTCTTCTTGTATACTTGCGAATGGATGTCGGCGAGGGGGTTCCCGGTCGGCCCATTATTCGCACATGGTGTCCTGAGTGCCTTCTTGCTTCGGACCTCCGCTCTTCCTTCTTCTCGAGATACCTGCAAAAGGGGCAATACCGAGACCAAAGGGGGGGGGGGGTGCTAGGTGTGCCCTCTCCGATGCTTAAGTGAGTATGGACTCTTGGAGAGATAAAGTAGAGAGAAGGCAGAGCATGGATAAGTGATAGTAAGATTGGTCTCGAATGAGGAGAGGAGGCCTCTATTTATAGAGTTCCTATTGGACCGCCCCGGTTCCAGTGGTTCACTGGTCCGGTTGTGGCAGGTTCGTAATATAAGTTGGCCTTGACCATAAATAAGTTACCTTTGACCTTGGTTCGACCGTAGGTAAGTTCAATCTGGTTCAGTGTTGGTGTGTGGCCTTCCAAGGGCAAGCCCCGGACGAGATATCGTCCGGGGGTGGGGGTCCGGACGAGGGGGGCTCGTCCAGACGGATAGGGGTACCCGGAGGGTACCCCTATGGCCTTGCTCGGGTGTCCCCGGGTGGTTTTTCCACCCGGGGTCTTCCCGAGTAGTTTTTGCCACGGGATATTTTCTGGGCCCATGTAATGGGCCTTGGGTATCCGTGTTCTAAGTCTCGGGTTATATCCGGTTCCGGCCCACTTCTCGGGTCCAACTAGTGATAGCTTGGGCGTATATCCACCAGTCCGGATTGTGATGACAATCCGGACGCGATGTAAGTTCGGGGCGCGTACGCGCGTGTCTCGGACTTTTTAGTACCCGCGGGTGAGCATTTCGAAACGCTTAGTGAGTCCGACGTGTATACGAAGTCCGAATAATATAAAACGAACCCGAAACGGACGTATACCCATCATTTTCCCCTGAGTCAAGTGGTGGCATGGCCCCGTCTTGACTCTATTTTCGATAGAGCATACGTTCGATTTAAGTTCGAGCGTTAACTCAAGATGGACTTACTGTTCGGTGGCGCGTGGACCTTATTACGATATATCCTTTCTCAGAATTGGACGGGAGTAGTCGTATCTGTCGACATGGTTAGTGTAGCAAGCATACATATGACATATACATATATGAAAATCCTAGTCCGTGTATGCGATCATGCATGTGGATGTAACACACATATGATTGTGACGTGCGCGTATACGAGAGTCGGTGTACGATAGGCAATGTTCTGAAATTAAAACATATAAGTACGGGCATGTATATATGCGATAACATGGATAAGAGTATATGCACGTCGGGGTGGTAATCGCAAACACGTGACATGGATATGTAAACGTGTGTGTGTTGATGTATGCATGGATATGTAAACATGCATAAGTGTTAGGAATCCTTTCTAAAAAATATAGAAAAAATATAGAGGGGGAAATATGTTACCTATAGGTGTATATAAAGGAGTGAATTCAAATATCACCACACTTTGTCTCCCCCCTTTTAGAGTTGTCTTCTCCATTTCTTAGAGAGTAAGTGACTTAGCACTCAAACCACTCATCCACCCACACCCCTTCCACCACCGGCCAACCACCACTCACCAGCGGGGCCAGCACGTGGCGGCAGGACCAGCGGCGGCGAGAGACACGACGGCAGGCGACAGCCACGGCGGGCGGCGATACGACGGACGACGGGCGGTCGAAGCGAGTGTGCAACCTCGATTTTTGGGGTGATTGGGTTTATTGGAGTTGATTAGGATCATTTCCAGGTATGCCAACGCCTTTAATTGCATCAATTTTGTTAATCTTTGCTTTGATTTTGAACTTGCTCATCTATGCCCACCAAGTGTTTGATGAACTGCCTAGGATAGTTAATCATAGCAAAAAGGAGCATAAAAATGGCTAAGCGTTTTACCACTTGTATGTATAGAGTAGGAGTAATACTTCCCTATTGTTTGAAATGTTGGATTGCTATCTTTGATTGCCCAAGGCATTGTTGTGGTGTGTATGTACACACTTGGTTGTATGGAGATGCTTGTAGCTATAGCTAAGCTTTGTATTCCCAAAGGGGGTGTATGTATGTATCCATATCCTACACATTTTAGATAAGCATATGCATATAGGTGTTAGCACTATGAGTATATTAGCACTTGTTACCTTGGGGATTTACCTTAGGCCACGTAGGCGAGCATAGATGCATGTAAGCATTCGTAGATACACATGAGCATGTGTAAGTGCATGTATGCACATGTTGGCCTCATAGGTACATGTACGTACACGTATGTACATATAGTAGCATGTAGGCGCATAGAGCGGTGGATGAACACATATTAGTGTATGCAAACACATATAGTTGAGCGTGGGTGTACGTAGATACTCGCGGGTATGTAGGCGTGCATGGACATGCGTAGGCGTGCATACACGCACGTAGATCATGTAGGTGTTGGGACGAGGCCCTTACTAACATAGAGTTGCCCCCGTATAGAGGATGTTCGCTATGCAGTAGTCGAACACTTAATAGATTTGTGAGCGTGATGTTGCCCCCGAGCGGGGGATGTTCGTTGTATAGAGGTTGTTAACACGTTGGGTATACGCGTATGCATTGAACGAGTTGTAGTTGTATTCTTGTAGGAGTTGTGCTGTGAGAAGCTGGGGCGTCCATCCTTAGGATTACCTTCTCGACTTGCTAGCTTTGTGAACATGAGTAAGTCTCATATTCCTACCCCTTCTGTTAGATTTCTTTCTGATTCGGATTCTGATTCCGAGTCGGAGTCTTCAGAGTTTACGGATTCTTCAGAGTCGGAAACTATGAACGATATGCCTTCTACCTCTGAGTTGGAGCCTCATGTGGAGTTGAAGGACTTGGTGCAAACCTTCGTGGGCAACAGATTGGATTATAATCAGTATCAGCGCCTTGTCATTCGTTCTGGTCTTTGTCCTTCAGGAGAGGCATTCTACCCGTTTGATGTTATCCCTGATGCTCATCCGGGAATGCCTACTGTGCCACCGAATGATTTGTCTGCTATTTACGCCTCCCATATTCGAATGGGACTGCATTTTCCTTACTGTTCGGACTTGCGGAAGTTTTGTTGTTATTATAGGATCTCTCCTCTTGATCTTGCACCTGCTGCTATTCGGTACTGGGTTTGCTTCCGAGTACTATGCCATCAACAGTCCTGGAGTTATTCGACCTTACTCTTCCGATGCTTCTTTCGACTCCAACGTCCGGATGCATCTAGGTTATGTTCCATTTCTATCCGCTGGCCTTTGATGAGAGGAAAGGAGTTTGCTGACCTTGGATTGGGCAAAGTGAAGTTGGATAGCACTCTTCGGGTTTTACTGCTATAGACCGGTCGAAGAGTTACTGGCAAAAAACATTATTTCTTCACTGACGATCCCGGGATGGATTGGCGTATCATTCTGGTTACAAAACCTGATCCCGTGCCCGCTTTTCGCAAATTCTCTGAGTCGGACAAAGCAGCGACGAAGAAGGTGTATCGGGCGCACAAGGCGCGTGCGTACACGACCTTGTCTTGTGTGAAGGAGCGGGATTTGCGCAGGGCTGGGATTTTCACTCCTCCTTCGGAGGGTACTTCGGTATCTTATGAACCTTTATAACTTCCTTGTGTTGTGATGTAGGCTGGTGTCATGGAAAAACTTCCCGCTTGAAGGCGGGCTCTCAGGGAGGTGTTGCTCCTGCTGCACGGAGCGGACGCACGGACATATCTGCTGTTCTCCAGGGCATGAGGCCTGGTCATGGCAAGGGGAGTGCGGGTAAGTTGTATATTTGCGCAATCATTTTACTTGTCTGTATACCATGTCTTTGTTTTTATCTTTCTTTGTTCTTGTTTGTAGGTCGATCCCCACTCCTGGCAGAGCGAGTTGTTACGACTGTCGACACGCCGCCTCGGGCCAAGGCGAAGCGTCTCGACTCCGAGGTACGGCCCTCGAGCGACCCTAAGCGCTCCAAGTCTGGCAGTGGCGAGGCGTTGAGGACTCCACTTAGTAAGGGGAAAGGGATTGAAACCCACGCACCTGTCGTACCCGTGATGTCTGCCCCCCAGTCGAGGGACCGGGCTTCGGAGGAGGGGCCTCCTCACATAGGTATATTGGTTTTCCTGTATTGTTTCTATACTTAGTGTATTTGGATCGTCTTGTATATCTTTGCATACGTTTATAGCTGTTCCGCCAGTTGCTGCCCTTATACGGGCTGAGCTGGTTTGTCCCTCCAAGGACTCTGTTGTGGGTGACGAGTGGGTACCCTTCTCTGCCGGAGGGCCTCGCTTTGCGAAAGAGGTTAGTTTGAACACTCTCGAGGTGGGAGTTCGTGTTCTTCAGCAGATTATTTCTCCTGGGGATCGGAGGATTCACCCCAGTGACCCCGAGGGTGCGGAAGCATGTGCTGAGGGTGCGTTGTCATGCCTTGCACCTGTGAGTATCTATCCTTATTCCTTCATGCCTTGTATGTATGCTTGTCTCTGTTACTGCAACTTTCTTGTTGTTTTATTGTAGGTTGCCATTCATATGGCCAATCTCTCCTCCTTCGTGATTGAACTTGCTGAGGAGAAGAAGATGTTTATGGAGAAGTTCGAGATTGCTTGTCTCGAGGCTGATGGTGCTAAGGAGAGGGCGCGTATCTTGGATACGAAGGTTGTCGACCTACAAGCGGAGAGTTCCGCTCGTCAGGCTCGTATTGCGGCGCTTGAATCTGACATTGCTGCCCTTTAGGCGAAGGCCATTGCTGATAGTGCCGATCATGATCTCGCCTTGCGGGCCATGAAGGAGAAATCCCTTGCGGATGGCAAGGTTATGGGTGTTGCGGAATACAAGGCTTCTGAGTCATACAATGCTGAAGTCCTGGGGGCTGCAGATGATATGCTTTATGACACTATTGAGGGTCTTATCGAGCATGTGTATGCTCTTGCTCCGAACTTGCAGATTGGTCAGCTTGGTCCGTATTCCAAGTTTGCCACTGAGCATGTGTTAGCCTTGCGAGCTAGAGATGGGACTGCTGCCCCGCCTGTTGTGGCGGATGCCCCCTGCAGTTAAGGAGTATGTCCCTGCCATGGTTGTTAGGAATGCCCCCGAGGATATTGAAGCTGACACCCGTGAGTACGAGCTGATGTTCAATGATGCTGGATATCCGATTATCGTGGAGGGTAACACGTTTGAAGGGGATGTATCCGGGGCATGCAACGATGAGGGTGATGGTCGTGCTCCTGACGTGGCTTCAGGTAGAGTGTTTGCTTTCACAAATTTTTTGTATATAGTTTTGGCTCCCCATGCTTGGGTTGAGGTTACTTGTTGGGGTGTTATCCCGTTGAACCCTTTATGTTTATGTTTCTATGCTATGACGTTGTCCTATGAGACCTGTCATGAATGGTTAAGTAATGCATGGTAATATGGTAGTAATATTTCATACCTTTGTGTTTTGAGATTGTCCATGTGATGTGGACTATAGAGTAGAGTTGAGACTCGTCCTCTTTGTGGATGAAAGCATTCGTAGTTGTTGTTAGGAGACATACGTCCCTGCTGTGCGCGCCCCTCTTGGGTATACCAAGGTATGGTGAGATGTATGTGTCATGGACACATATGTTGTATGCTTGCTATATTCCATGAGTAGTAATGTGCAAGACTTAAGAGCGACGCTTAGCATTTGTGGGTAGTAATGCGTAAGGTCAATGTCCCGGCACTTGGCATTTGTGAGTAGTAATGCGCAAGTCCTTAGAGTGACCGTTGGCATTTATGGGTAGTAATGCGCAAGGTCGTTTTACCGGTACTTGGCATTTGTGTGTAGTAATGCACAAGAACCCCGTGCATACACAAGCGTGTCGTTTCGACGAGGCGAAACCTTAATTTTTACCGTCTCTTAGTCCACTCTAAGGCGACGTTGTTACAAGACGCTACTTGTTAGTTTGGTGCGTTTTTCCATCCGTTAGTTGGGAACTCCCCGCGTAACGTTGTTACAAGGCGTTCTGTTGGCTAATCCAATTACTTTCCTTGTGATTCTAGTACGCCTCCACTTTGTTAGTCAAAGGGACGTGACGTCGTGTGATACACCTTGTAGTTTATCCCATCTTTCGGACCACTCCGAAGCGACGTTGTAGCAAGACACGACATGTCGAATTTTGAAAGTGTTTTGATCCGCTATTTGGGTACCCCCGTTATAGCATTAAGGCGAGGTGTTCCTTGGCTAGTCCTTGTACTGACCTTGCGATGCTACTACACCTCATCCTGGTTATTCTAGGGGGCTGTACAAGTTTGTTTTCACAACTTGTAGTTTTTTCCGTCTCTTGGGCCATTCCAAGGCGACGTTGTGGCAAAACACTACTTGCTTGATTGGAGTGTTTTATTTCTGTCATTTGTTCACGGACCAGATAACGTTTTACAAGACTCGACTTGTATGTTTGGTGAGTTTTTTCGCTGCGTTGAGTATCGCGGCGATTGTTGTCTACGCACCTCCCGACGTAGAGTGTTGGTACGTAATAATGAACGCTACTTGTGGGTAGTGGTAGATTCCAATGGGGTTGCCCTCGTATAGAGGATGTCACGCCATGTATATGATTAGTAGTCTATACTGGGTGTCTCGTTCCTCAGTAAGATATCATGGGGTTTCCCTCGTATTGAGGATGTCGCGTCATGTATGTGTTTAGCAATCTATACTAGGTGTCTCGTTCCTCAGTAAGATATCATGGGGTTGCCCTCGTATAGATGATGTCGCACCATGTATGTGCTTAGTAATCTATACTGGGTGTCTCGTTCCTCAGTAAGATATCATGGGGTTTCCCTCGTATAGAGGATGTCGCACCATGTATGTGTTTAGTAATCTATACTGGGTGTCTCGTTCCTCAGTAAGATATCATAGGGTTGCCCTCGTATAGAGGATGTCGCGCCATGTAATTGTGTGGGGTTTCCCTCGTGTAGAGGATGTCGTGCCACTTAGTAGATGAGAGCATCTTGGTTGAAAAAATCCAAGGAATAAGTGTTGTAATCATGGGGTTGCCCCCAAGCGGGGATGTCGTGCCATGTTGTATGTGGATAGTCCTTAGGAAAATATCCAGGATGTAGTTGTATAGAGTGGACATAATAGATGTCGTAGAAGAGAGCGTATTGCGAGCTCGTTGTTGATATCAAGTATTGACATGTTGGTGGCGTGTGATATTAGCCTCTTGTTGTATTAAGCGTTTTAAGCTTGGAATGTTGTTGCAAGATTAATGCATAGGGTCCACTACTTGGCGTTATTCCAGAGCGTGGATTGTATGAGAGTAATGTACCTACGCAAATACATTAACTTCATTAGTTATGCCATATTTACAGTGCTGTATAGATGGGGTCAACTGATCACCCATTTGTAATTATTCTACTAGAAGCATAAACACTTAAAGAAATGGAGCTTGAAAGTAGATGGATGCATAAAGCTGTGCGTAACGCAAAGATGTGGGAGGGATGTGGTTGCCTCCTACTGACATGTTGTGATGGAAGTTGTTTGTTCATACGGTGTGATGGCTACATGCCACGCGATGTTGCAAGGCCCCAAAGGCTATCGTCTCTTCGATTTCGACTCGCAGAGTGAGGCAGTCATTGGTGTGGTGACCCCAGGTGTTGTGGAATTTACACCAATGCGTGATGTCAGCTCCCAAGAACGCATGTGGTGTTTCCCTTGGGGATGGCAGCTTATTCTGCAGGATGCGCACAAATATCTCTTCGACCTCTGTGTTCAGAGGCGTGAATGCATACTCTGGGCCATCAAGAGTTCTCCTGCTGTCGTGTTGTTGAAAGAGTGCTCCTTCCTCACCTGCGGGTGGTTTGCTCCACCCGAGCTCCTTCTCACAAGCGATTGCGCTTTCGAGTTTCTCTTTGAGGTCACTCATTGACTGAGTGGTCCTCCAACCATACTCTCTTCCAAGTAGAAGGAAGGATCGCGCGTTCGAGTTCATGAAGAACGCGTTGATCACTGCCTCCTTTGTGGCCTTTAGCCAAGCTGCGTTTAGCGCGAAGCACTTGAAATACTCGAGAGTTGGTTCCCTTTCTCCTTGCTTGATGTCCCAAACGCTTTGCAGTGTTTGGGGCATGTTTGGTAGTTGGATGGCCGTATAGGCGCAGAGAGTTGTTCAAGACGTATCTCTTCCACTTGCTTCTCCTCTTCTTGTTCGGGGAATCCCAGCCTGATCATGGCGATTAAGAGTTGTTTTTTACGCCTTAAAGCGTTCACATAGCACTGTCGTGCTGTAGTTTGATCTCCTAGGATCTCTCCAATTCCATTCTTGGTTGGGAACTTCAGCTTCTGATGTGCCGTGGATGGCACTATCTCCAGGGGGTTTATGGTTGTTCTTCCGAGGATCCCGTTGTAGGCTCCCAAGGTTTCGACCACAATAAAGTTGACATTAATGTCGAGCTTTTTCCAGCCTTCTCCCAGTGTTACCGGAAGTGTGATCGTACCGAGTGGGTATGTTGCAGCTCCGGGAGAAGCTTATTAGAGGGAATGTTCTGGGACTCAAATCTGCCTTTGTACGACCAAGTTGTTCAATTACCTTGATAGTCAGGATATTAGTAGAACTTCCTCCGTCAACGAAGATTCGTTTTACGTTGTAGTTCGCTATGGGCATGGTAATGACGTGTGCGTCGTCATTGGGATATACGATGTGTCTCATGTCTTCTTTAGAAAACATGATGACCAGATCTTCCTCTTCCCCTCTTGGTAGTTTCCCATACTTGGGGTGCGTCTCCGCCTATAAGGCGTAGACATTTCTTGAGTGTGAGCCTTGGCCCTCGGCAGCTGGTCCTCCATGTATAACATTGATTACGCCCCTCTTGGGAGGAGGTGGATTGTCATACATCTTCTCCTTGCATTTGTTTTTCTTGGAGGTCTCTCCTTGTGCTTTTGTAAGGGTGTTGTCCCCCTGATCAACGTAGTGCTTTAACTCGCCCCGAAGAATGATGTTGTTTATGCGCATCCTTAGGCTGAAGCAGTTGTCCGTGTCGTGTCCCTTAACCTCGTGGTTTTCACACCACTTGTCATCTTCCTTTCCCAAGGGGCCCTTCCACCAATTGTTTGGTTCTCTCCAGAGATATGTTTCCTTCATCTCCTTCAAGATTTCTGACATGGGGGCGTTAGCAGAATGAGGTTCGCGGTGTTAACCTCTCTTGGCTTTTGGAAGCCGACCTGGACAGGGCGTTTAGGCTGTGGTTGCCACTGCTTCTGTTTCTGGTTTCCTTGGGGTTGTTTTGCCTGCGCGACCTTGTCTTTGTGTCGTTCAGCATTCAACTTTGCTCTTGCATTGTTCCTGAACCTCTCGAGGTCCACGTATTCCTTCACGCGTGAGGCTAACTCCTCCAAATATTCAGCTGGGCATTTAGACATATTTTCCCACAAGGAGAAATCTAAGTGACCCAGATTCCTTATGAATGCCTTGATTATTTCGTCTTCAGACAGGTTTTTCTGAATGGCAGCTATGTTCTGATTAAAACGGATGTAATAATCAGCCAAGGACTCATCGTATTTTTGCTTCACATCATCTAATGCGCTGGAGTCTTTAAACAACCTTCGTTCGCCCATGTATCTCTGGATAAAATTTCCCTTCAGGTATGCCCATGAAGTCACGCTTTCCTTTAGAAGTGAGAAAAACCAATGCGCCGCTGACCCTAGCAAGGTTTCCGGGAACGTGACCGCCACATGGTCTGAATTTGTAGCTCTTCCCAGTAGCGAAGCCTCGTGCTGCTGAACGTGCTCAATGAGATCCTCCTTTCCAGTGTACTTCTTGATTTGTAAGTTGGTTAGGATTGCCGGAACCCTTTCATACAAAATTTCCTTAGCGAAAGGATGAACTGCGCTATTTGTTAAGACGTGTATCGGTCTGGTCTTTTTCTGCTTCATCTTTTGCTCAATGAGCGACTCCAAAGTCTTAGCGGTTAACCCTGTGAGCGGAACATCATTGTTTCTCTCGGGTATTCCCCAAACATTGTTTGGGTTTCCTCTATCCTGCCCCCAACTCTGTTGGTAATGAGAGGTCTCCCTGCCTTGTCTCTCGTTGAGGTTACTTGGTTTCTTCCATGATTCGGCCGGGTATGGCCTTTCATAGTGAGTTGCACCAGAGTAGGATCCCTGAGGTCCTGCATTGTAGTATTGAGGGTTGGTGGCCGGGGGTTGCCTTCTCTGTTGTCTTGGGGCTTCTCCTCGGGTTGTGCCATGGTACGCTGCTTCTCCTGCAGGGTATGCCTGAGGCGGTGGTGGCGGGGTGGGGGAGGCGGTGGAGGCGCGTAGCCTTGGTTTCTTAGAGTATCCATGAAGGTCAGGAGTTCCTCTATTGCTTGCATCGTTGCGGGAGTTACTGTTGGGCCAGCATGTGCGCCTTGTGTGCCTGCATCCTGAGGTTGCTGGTTGTTAGCCGACATTCCGAAAGGTTGTTCCTCTTCAATGTGCGATCTTCGCTCAAAACCTGGCGGGGGTTCGTTGGTTTGAGTTGTACACTCTGGTTGAGCATTGAGAGCTTCTTCTGAGGAAGCTGTGGATACTACCTCTGGGATGTCCTCATGTCCTAGTTGATTCCTCTTGGGTTGCGCCCTGCTCTCCTGTAGTGTTCTTTCTCTTTGCCATTTAGCTTTGCTGGTATGCTAGTGCTTGTTCGTTCAGAATCTCGCGGACGGCGCCAAAATGTTGGATCCTTTCCGAGCTGGGGAGTCGGATCCTGGTAGTGATGACGAAAGAATGCCTCGGGTCGCTCCTACTTCGGGTCCTTGCAAGTGCCGAATTCGTGCGTCTTCGTATTCCTGCAAGAGGGGATGTATCGCACACCACGCAAGGGGGGGGGGGTGGAGTGCGATGAACCCTCTCCGAAGCTTAAGTCAGGACTTTTAGAGAAATAAAGTAAGAGAGAGGGCAGAGCTTCCGCTGTCAACTTCCGAATTAGCCTTGAAATGAATGATCAAGGCTCCTATTTATAGGAAACCTTGGAATCAAACCGGGTTTTGAACGGTCCGACGTCGGTTCAATGTAAAGTATGATCCGAGCGTAAACGGGAGTAAAGCTAACATCGGGAGGGTTTGCATGTGCAGTGTTTGCGTAGGGGTTCACATGTCAATAATAGGAGGAATCTAGACCATCCCGAGGTATCGTGAAGATCCCGGGGGGTCCGGAATAACGGGACAATCTGGACCGGCTCCGGATCGTAGTGCAATCCGGAGCCGGTCCGAATTGTCTGCAATCCGGACGCGGTGTATGTCCGGGGCGTGTACGCGCGTGTCCCAGAATTTTTAGTACCCGTGGGTGAAAATTTCGAACCGCTTAGTGAGTCTGACGTGTATACGAAGTCCGAATAATATAAAACGAACCCGAATCGGACGTATACCCATCACTGTCATTTTACCGCAATGCTGTCGGTTTTGGTGTATGGTGTTTTTGCTGAACAATTTTCGTTTGTCCTATCTTTGATAGTGTGTTCTTTAACTGCAGTATATAAGTGGTTATGACAAGTTATGCTTCATTGAATCATCATTTCCCTTAAACCAATGCTGTCATTTTAAATGTAATGCTGTCATTATATAGAAATGCTGTCTATTTACAGCAATCAGTCCATGTGCAAATTTCCATCATTTTTTGAATCCTTGTTTAAAAATGATTTTATCATGTTGTCATTTTATAGCAAAGCTATCATTTTTAAGCAATGCGGTTATTTACAGCAATGCTGTCAATTTACAGTAATGCTGTCATTCAGGAATGCTGTCAATTTTCAGCAATTACTTGTTCTGCAGATTTACCAAAGTAACAAATGCACCTAATAACCCGAGTCGCCCTTTATTATAATTCAACTTTCGTCTCTGGTTCCTTTTTTTTTAAAGTCCAACAATATTCCCGCTTTATAGTCTTATTCCTTACAATTGGGCATAATGGTGTTCTTAATTTCACGGAATGTTGTTTGAAATATTGACATCACAACAGTTGACCTTTATTTGAATTACTTCATTGCTTTAGAAAACCTATCAAGCTATCAAACGAGACAGGACAGTTAGACGAGGTCGGCAATGACAAACACCATGGTTTCTATTTATTGTAAATGTTATCGATGGAATGGAAACAGAGGCTTGCTTTCATATAGAGTCTCAAATCCTTTTCAGTGTCTAGTTTTCTTCTCCCACCACTCCATGAACTTGGTTTGGGCAGAAATAGTTTCCATCTGGTAAGCTGGAGCCAGTGACCAGCAATCTAGTGTCTGAACTTATAGCCGAACGCAGCCCCAGCTGCAAATGACACTCATGCGTCTGGAAAACAATAAGAGCACAAAAATAACATAAAAAGCGCTAATCTTACGAGATCACAGAGATAAATTGTTGTAATGATATCTTTTCATTCCCACAGGATCCAATGCACGTAGCATCTCTTTCTATCATCTATAGATTCTATACACACTTAACTGAAAGTTGGATGACCAAAACAAAAAGAAATTATGTAAACTGAGAAATGTTCCAATAAAGAGCTCATCTTCATAATTCACAGCATGTCTTGTTTTTGAACCACAAAGAAAGATATTTACATGTGAAGAAAAACAATTGCATTTCAAAATGTTGACAACCCGAACAAAATCCTGACCAAAATTTACTTATTTACATATATAATAAGCAGAGTCAGCTCCCCTTGTCACCAATTTTTCTCACTGGGAAGCTAATGACCAGAAGTTCAGCAGAAACGACTGTGTTGCTGCAACCCAACTGATAAATGCCATAGCAGTTGCAGACTCGAACCTAGCACAATGGTTCATTGCACATTTTTCAAGATCGGTGCTTACAAGAACTATAATCCCTGCTGATGCACTGGCTACAACAAAGGTCAGAGTGGACATGACCTGCAACCAAAATAGAATATATAAAACTAGATTTGAGTAGTAAATGAAAATCTACAAAATGTGGAACTTATTTTAATATTCTGAGTGAAGGTAGTCATTAAATGGCTCAGCAGTTTTCTGAAAAACAAATCAGACTTGAATGTGGCTGCAAAGAAAGACATTTACATCTGAAGAACAGCAATTTCATTTCAAAATGTTGAAAACCCGGACAAAATCCTCACCAAAATTTACTTATTTACAGATATAATAAGCAGAGTCAGCTCCCTTGGTCACCAATTTTTCTTACTGGGAAGCTAATGACCAGAAGTTCAGCAGAAACGACGGTGTTGCTGCAACCCAACTGATAAATGCCATAGCAGTTGCAGACTCAAACCTAGCACAATGGTTCATTGCACATTTATCAAGATCAGTGCTTATAAGAACTGTAATGCCTGCTGATGCACTAGCTGCAGCAAAGCTGAGAGTGGACATGTCCTGCATCCAAAATAGAATTTATAAAACTAGATTTGAGTAGTAAATGAAAATCTACAAAATGTGGAACTTATTTTAATATTCTGAGTGAAGGTAGTCATTAAATGGCTCAGCAGTTTTCTGAAAAACAAAACAGAATTGAATGTGGCTGCAAAGAAAGACATTTACATCTTAATAAAAACAATTGCATTTCAAAATGTTGACAATCCGGACAAAATCTTGACCAAACTTTACTTATTTACAGATATAATAAGCAGAGTCAGCTCCCTTGGTCACCATTTTTTCTCACTGGGAAGCTAATGACCAGAAGTTCAGCAAAAACGACGGTGTTGCTGCAACCCAATTGATAAATGCCATAGCAGTTGCATACTCGAACCTAGCACAATGGTTCATTGCACATTTATCAAGATCGGTGTTTATAAGAACGGTAATGCCTGCTGATGCACTGGCTGCAGCAAAGGTGGGAGTGGACATGACCTGCATCCAAAATAGAATTTATAAAACTAGATTTGAGTAGTAAATGAAAATCTACAAATGTGGAACTTATTTTAATATTCTAAGTGAATGTAGTCATTGAATGGCTCAGCAGTTTTCTGAAAAACAAAACAGAATTGAATGTGGCTTCAAAGAAAGACATTTACATCTTAAGAAAAACAATTGCATTTCAAAATGTTGACAATCCGGACAAAAACTTGACCAAATTTTACTTATTTACAGATATAATAAGCAGAGTCAGCTCCCTTGGTCACCAATTTTTCTCACTGGGAAGCTAATGACTCGAAGTTCAGTAGAAACGACGTTGTTGCTGCAACCCAACTGATAAATGCCATAGCAATTGCAGAAAACAAAACAGAATTGAATGTGGCTGCTGGCATTGAGAGTGGATCATTGAATGGCTATGACATTGAGAGTGGATCATTGAATGGCTCAGCAGTTTTCTGAAAAACAAAACAGAACTGAATGTGGCTGCTGGGATTCGAGCCCAGGTCTCCACGGACACAACGTGGAATTCTTACCACTAAACTACAGCCACATTGAACATTACATAAATATACAGGAAGCTTCATCAAGTGTGATCATTTTTGGGATGTTAAACTTCTATAAGTATATGAAGTATCGCCCCATCGCCAATTGTGAAAAATCTAATGGCTGTGCTGTTGGCCAAGCTTCTCTTCACCATCAGGGCATATATATCAACAAGTGCCAAAGACAGGCTCCACAACTGAAAGCTAGTAGCAGCAACAAGGTAGTTGACATAACACAAAATACAAAACATCCTTCAGCAAAAAACCCAAAAAAAATATAACCAGACCAAGCATGATGAGCAAATGAACAAAACTTCCACTAATACGATTCAGATGTGAGTTATTTATCGTGAATAGAAAAGTACAAGTTTTACACATTAATAAATTAATTTTTTCATACTAAAATGGAAAAAAAAAATACTAAAAGTGAAAAAATAACAAATTAAAATAATTATTTACATAATTTAAAATAGTTTTCTAACAAAAAAAAAACAATTTTAAAAACACATACACTTTGAAAAAATTACATGTTTGTATGTAAGTTAATACAAAATATACTTTAGAAAGTAAAATTAATATATATTTCAAAAACCGTTCATTTTGAAGTTGGTGAAATTGAGTTTTGAACCCCATATAATAGAATAATATAAGGTTCACACTCTAACAAATTAAATCGAAAAAGTGAAATAAAATTTGGTTAGAAAAAAATGAAAACATAATAAAATAGTATTCACATAAATAAACAATGAAGTAGTAATAATATTACAAGGGTGTATATTATTTAGGTGATATAATTATAAATATATATAATAGTTTCCTAAATATAAATAACCCGATAAAAAACATTTAAAAATACTTAGAAAAAATAAAATTATTAAATCAAATAATAAATTAACAATATTACAATATACTAATAAAAAAGTAGATATATATTTTTTTTTTATAAATTTTGTAAATATAAATAATAGAAGAACAACCACGAGTAAATGAATATATAAAAATAAACAAAATAATTTACGTTATTATCTTAATTTACATTTTTTCATCCTTTATAAAAGAAATTGAAACTTTTCTTTTCTTAATGTTTTTAAGTTTTTATTTTTGTATCCATTATCAAATTTTGAAATGGTTGTTGTATTATTATTATTATTAATAAACCGTGACTGAGTATTAATAATTAATTAATAAAATTGAGTTTTTCAGATAAAACTTAAAAAACGTAAACTAAGATGAACTTTAATGTGTTTGGTTGAAAATCTATATCTATGTACAATGTAATTTCAATAGAAGTTATATAATCATGACAAGTAACTTTTTTAATACATTTTCTCTATCCTAAATCCAATTTTATAACTTATAATAATTTGTCAATGTCAAACATACAATAATCATTCTTAAATGGTATGATACATGCCTGAGTTCCCATGGCACCAAAAGGTTTATTCATTCTCAATATGTATTTTTAATCAAAACTTTCAAAAGACGTACAAACGTTACAAAAGCAAACAAATATTTAGGCATGTAATTAATATAATATAAATAAAATTTACTCATACAATTATATTAATATTAAAAATATTTATGAATTTAGACAAATATTAATATATATATATATATATATATATATATATATATATATATATATATATATATATATATATAGTAATACAATTAAAAAATGAGAATGAGAATACAATATAATATAATTTTAATGTATATTTATATGTTTTATTATAAAAACATTTTTTTACCACCCTCGTTCATGTTCAAGTTTCAGTTCATTTACATATTAGTCACTTTGCATTCTAACAGTATAAATTTTCAATTTCACCCTAGCAAATTTATTTAATAAATTTCACTAAAATATGATGTCCACATAAATAAAATAAACAGATAATAAAATATTTTAAACATAATAAGATTAGATAGAAGTATTAAAAATTCGCATGATTTACCATTTAAATCAGAAATAAATAAATAACAATAAAAATAAACTTACACTAAATAATATGTAGTTATATATCTTTAAGTGAAGACAATCGATATATAACTATATTTAGCTTCGCGGATTTATATAAAAAATATATATATATATAGAAAAAAAAGATGAGTACAATAAGAAAGTGAACTCAATTTTTTAAAATACATAAATATAGGAAACACAATTTTCATTTCGTTGAAACGTTAGTCACTTTGCATTCTAACAATAGAAAATTGTATTTGCACATTAACAAATTTATTTAGTAAATTATCTTAAAAAATGAATAAATAAATAAAATTAAGTATACACATTAGAAAACATGTGAAAATAAAGATTAGATAGAAATATTAAAATACAATATATAAGGTATAAAATCATATATGTAAATTTATTAATTAAAAAAGAGAACATCTGTTGATAGATGTTAAAATATAATTATATAAGATTATATATATACACATTAGATGTGATGTAGTGTTTCATTTGCATTGAATAAAATAACAAATATCAATCAAATTAATTATCAATATAAAATTCTAATTAACCTTATAATATCCTAACAATTACATACCCAAATTAGACACCGCGCAACGTCCGGGTCATCATCCACCTAGTTTTATTATATCCGGAAAATCTCAATAGTAAATTGATCTACGTCCACTCTTCCTCATGCTAGTCGAAGTAATCGTTGCAATCAAACCAGCTTCCTCTCTATTTAACTGCTGGACGTCTTTGTTGAAGTAGATACATAGATCTTCCATACATAGGTGTTTACTTCACTAGCAGAGCCAATGATGGGATCCATGATCTTCCATCCATATATATATATAATGCCTAGAAAGAGCCAACAATCAGAGGCAATATATAATGGTCAATGGACTGAAACAGTTGTTTCTTTAAAAAAAATCATAGAGAAACATGAGGTAACAGCCGATCAAGCAGCTAATACAGAGAATGAAGCACAGATATAGGAGAAGTGAAAGAAATAATCTGAAACAAAGAGAAGTTGGGTAATGAAAAAATTATTAGCTACGTTGCAAAGGCATGATGAGATGTGGATTAATTGTCATCCGCTGTGGCAGTAAATAAGCGAGCATTTACCAAAACAAGAGAGAGAATGCAGAATAAATAAAGAAGTACTCATCATAGAAGTACCTCCAACAATTGAAACATAGACCTCATGTCAACTAGACTCTGTATTGTTTCGCGATATACACTGCCGAAGAAGTTGAGAGAGAGGAAGAGAAAGTTGGAAAAGAAGCACATTCTGCCATATATTGATCAGTAAGATACGACAAAGGTAGTTATGAACACACACAATAGTACAGAAGGTTCTACTACCATCCATGATTCCAAAGGAACACAGCACCATTGCTGTAGAGAGAGCGGTGCTGAATATTATGGATTGCCCAAAGTTCAACAAAGCAAGGTTCTTGAGTATTATGGGAAGAGGCAGTGGAGAGAACTTCTGTCAGAAGAGGCAGTTTCTTGAGTTTATTAATTGCAGGTTTTGACTGCTTATTAAGTTCAGCATCTTCCTCAGCTGTGACCTCGAGCTCGGCCATAATATTCTCAACCAGATACACAATTTCCGCAGGACTTTTTTCATTTTTCTTACCCGACCTGAAAAAGGTTCTTGATTTCGATCACGTGACTTGCACATGTCATTTAACGGTCAAAACTAACGGCCAACTAACGGATGTACCAAAAACCACATTTTTTCAAACGTTTGTTACCAAAAGTATACACAACTAAACATCCAGTACTAAAATCCATATTCGGTCAAACATGTGGTATGAAAGGTACCTTTAGTCCTACTTTTTAAGATCTAAAGTCTAAAGCAAGATAAACTACAATGTTGGAGTCAGCAATTCAACATATTAACAAAAATTTATTGTCAAAATTGTGATTTAATATGCTAAGCCATAACTGAAACCTTAGGTGCTTAAGTAAATATGAGAATGGATATAATCGAATTGCAGAAACACAAATTTTTTAATTCCAAACTCATTCCCCAGCTTGATGAACTACATCAACACCACAATAAGCAATAATACATTTTCAAGATCTAAACTCTAAAGCAAGAAAAACTACAAAGTTGGAGTCAGCAATTCAACATATTAACAAAAAAAAAAAATAATTGACAAAATTAGAATTTCATATGCTAAGCCACAGCAGTTTCAATTTTCTACATCATCATTTCAAACCAAAATCGAGCAGAATTAGCACAAAAAAATCAAGTTACGAATTCAATATGCTGTAATCACCCACCGATTACAAATTCAGCAAGGATAGAAAGCAACCTGCTCAGCTGCCTGAATGTCACCGTCCATGGAGGCGTACTGGCGAGCAAAGGCATCTTCGCTGGGGATGTTGGAGCCACCATCGCTGCTGTAATTCCTCCAACACCGATGGAAACGACCAGTCTTCTAATTCGCACTCGCTAATTGCTTCTTCCTTGGACCAACGCTAATCGCTTCTTCCTTGAACCGTGGCTAATTACTTCTTCCTTGGACCGGTCTTCCGATACGAGCAGCGCTAATTGCTTCTTCCATAACACAGATTCTTCACCAGATGTACTAACCTAAAGTCCATCTTCCGTAAAGTAGCTTCCTTCTGTGATAACGTGATAACGCCGTTTATCTTTTTTGGATTGTACCGGTTTAAACGTCTACCCACTAAACCCTATTCGAAAATATTGAAAACTCCCTGCTAACAGGTCCCTCCGAAAATGAAGAAACTGTTTATGTCTCTCTCTTCTCCGGTGGGTCCCACCAGTGAAAGCACCAATGCTTTCAGATGATTGTAGGGAAACCGTCCTTTTACATGTAAAAAACACACAACATCAATATAATACAACTGGTCTCGGAACCCGTGCAATTTTGTCCGCTAGTACAGAAATAGTTTTTTTTTTTTTTTTTGGAAAAACCCTCTCTCTCTCTCTCTCTCTCTCTCACCTCTTTCCCTGATCCAGACGCCGATGGCCTCCATCTCGCACGCCGGTGACCTCCGCAACCACCGCCATCCTCGCGGCGGCCACGGTTTGCCTCGCTATCGCCAAAGTGGCCACCGGAAGCCAGCCCGCTTGCCAGCCACCAGATCTGCCCGTCCCTGACCACGTCTGGAGCCCCGTCTCGCGCCGCCCTCAACTCCGTCTCCACCACCTTGTCGCTCCGCTAGTCGCTGCTGCACCTGCCAGAGTCACCACCTTCTCCCGCCCTGCTGACCGTCCACCTACGCCGCCCTATGGCCCGCCGGAGCTCCGCTCGTGTGCTGCTGCCGAGCCACCGTGTCCTTGCCGTTGCCCAGATGAGTTCTGCGTTTCCCTCTCTTTTCATTTTTTAATTTTATTTATTATTTTATCATTTACTTATTATGTTTTTTTTCTTCTGTTTTTATATTTACATTATTAATATTATTATATTAGTTTTAGGTTTAAATGGTTTGAATCTAATTAATTTAGGTTAATTAAATTTGATTATTTAAGTTGTGTTATGTGAATATGTTAATTAATGTTTTGATATAAATATGTTCGATAGTGCTATTAGGTTTTTTTTTTTTTTTTTTTATAGATTTAGTTCATGATGAATATTACTTAAAAATGAAAATGGCAAATTAAGTGAATTGAGTACCGAAAGGGCGTAGTTAAAAATTATATTTTTAATTCGTAACAGAACCCCAGAACTCGAATTTTTTATCGTAGATCGACTTTTATACCTATGTGTTTAGTTCGTTATTCGCTTAGGAAATTTATGATTCTAGTTAGCCTAATAATTAACTAGTGGCGACTCTTTCAAAATTGCACGTTTTTAAAACGCATTCGCCATAGGTCAGATTTTAGGCATGACAGTGTTATTTGAACCAGACCGGCGATCCGATCAGATTAGATCGGAAGCCGGTGCCTTAGTCGGTCCAGTTCGATTAATAGATATGGAAGGTAAAGAACCTGGTTTAACATCCAGTTTTTTAACGAACCGATCGGTTATGAGGGGACCGAGCGGTTCACCAGCCGGCCTGTTGATATACACCCAAGCTGTTACAAATTGGGCTCTATTATTAAGCCACATTCGATTATTGTTCGAAACTTTAGAAAACAGACACCCGAGGCCAAAATAAATAGGCCCAAAAACACCTTGAGTGGCGAAATCCACTCGGGAAGACCCCGAGTGAAAAAAAAAAAACTCGTGGGTACCCTAGTGCTCCTTCAGGGGTACCCACCCGGGTACACCCCCCTCTATCTAGACGATTTCCACTCGTCCGGACCCTTCACCCCGTATGCTATATTGCTCGGGGCTCGCCCTTAAAGACCATTCTTGGGACACTTAAGCTATAAAAGCTCATTTATGGTTTGACCAAGGTCAAATACATTATATTTAAGGTCAACACCGATTTATATTACTAAACTGCCATAAGCGGACCGGAAAAGCACCAGAACCGGAGCGGTTCAACACGAACTCTATAAATAGAGCTCTCCATCCCTCATTTGAAGGTAATCTATCTCTCTCTAAGCTTACTTTCTCTATCTAAGCCCATTCTCACTTAAGTATCAGAGTGGGCTTACCAGGAACCCCCGGTGCCTCTTTGCAGGTATTCGATGCGAAAGGAGAGCGAGGATACGAGTAGAAGAAGGCACTCGAAGAACGCATGCAAATATTTGGCGCCGTCAGCTGGATCCGAACAAGAAGCCAGTTACCTACTATATGCGCTCGATGGAAACGAGCAAAGCTTAAGGAGGTGGGGGAAGCAAGCAGGCACCTGTAGGAGGAAGCAAGAAGGTACCCGCAGGGGGAAGCAAGCAAGCCCCTGTGGCAAGTCACCAAGAAACTGCCAATAGGGGGCAGGAAGAAGTGGGAAATAACGTGTGCTCACTCCATGAAGAGCAACACTCTTCGACAAACCCCCAACGGAGTGAGAGGCTGCCGCAGCAAAAAGTCAATCAACACCCACCCCACCACCACAAGCTAGCAATGGAAAAGAAATGAGGAACCCTCAAACATACAACCTTTCACCGGAACTACTAGCAGCATTGGAATATATGCTAGATAGAAGGGAACGTATGAGGGAAAATCTAATGCAGGAACAACCGCGTTTCCAAGTGTCACCACCAAGGTCTATGGGGGGGGGGGGCACCAGCAAACCTACACACAATCCTATAATGATCTGAACCAGGAAAGGAGGTATCCTCGGCAGAGTAACACCACCTACAAAGTATACCCAACCCAAGGACATGTTAGGCAACAACCAGCAGGATAGCAACACACTACTACAATAGCCTTAACAAAGGAAGAAATAGAAGACCTTATAACGAGAAAGATCAAAGAGTCCAAGGGGCGGGCAATGCATAAGTTGAGAGAAAAGGCTACACATCCCTTTACTCAAGAGCTTTTACAGATCATTATCCCACCAAATGTGTCACCGCACCCAATTCCTGACTATAACGGTAAGGGAGATCCGATTCAACATATTCAGAAGCATGAGTCATCACTGCTGGGGAGGACCGCCGAAGAAGACCACTTTGCACTATTATTCCCTTCAATACTATCGGGAAATGCATCATATTGGTTCTTTGGTCTACCCCAAGCATCAGTCGCCTCATGGGAGGACTTGAAGGACAAATTCATCCAACAATATCTGGGTGAAAGGCAACTATTGAAGGGTGATTCAGCTTTGGATGATGTAAAACAAATTTTGATGAGTCTCTAGTGAGCTATTATACAAGATTCAACCAGAACATATCAGATATCGCTACAGAACTATTGGAAGGGGAGATCATCTGAGCCTTCATAAGGAATTTAGGATGCAGGGGCGCATCCCTGGCGGACAACGTGGAGGTGTTTAGGAAGCAAGGCTACACATCCCTTTTCTCAATAGCTTTTACAAATCATTATCCCACCAAATGTGTCACAACGCCCAATTACTGAAAACATCGGTAAGGGAGATCTAATTCAATATATTCAGAAGCATGAGTCATCAGTTCTGGGGAGGACCGCCAAAGAAGACCACTTTGCACTATTATTCCTTCAATACTGTCGGGAAATGCTTCATATTTGTTCTTTGGTCTGCCCCAAGCATCAGTCGCCTCATGGGCGGACTTGAAGGACAAATTCATCCAACAATATTTGGGTGTAAGGAAACTATTGAAGGGTGATTCGGCTTTGGATGATGTAAAACAAACTTTTGATGAGTCCCTAGCGAGCTATTATACAAGATTCAACCAGAACATATCAGATATCGCAACAGAACTCTTGGAAGGGGAGATCATTCGAGCCTTCATAAGGAATTTAGGACGTAGGGGCGCATCCCCGACGGACAGCGTGGAGGTGTTGCCAATCAACTCCTTGGAAGAGCTGTCCAAAAGAGTAAAAGCTTATATTGACCTAGAGAGATCACGCTCGAACCGAAGAAAGGGCAATGAAGCAGCAGCGCTGGACAACGGCAAAGGAGGAAAGGGTAAACCACAAGCGGCACCTCAGGTACCGAGAAGGCAAGGATGGGTTCCCCAAGGCGGACCAAAGACCGCTGAACCAACGAGACCCCATGGAATTCATAACATTGTCTTACCCCTTTGACGAGGGAGCCTTCAGTCATTTTGCAAGAAATGAAAATGCTTAACTTGTGGTCATCCCCAACAAAGAAAAGAGAAGGAAGGATGGGAAGCAACGTAGACCATTGGTGTGCGTATTATCATTTTTATGGGCATCACACAGACAACTGCTTTCATTTGCAAAGGGACATAGAGAACCACCTCCAAGAAGAAAACTTGACAAGTTTTATTAAAGAATATAGGAAGAAAGAGAGAAGTCCACCACGAAGACCTCCTCCAAAAGGGAAAGGGAAAGAGAAAATGGAAGATTTTCCTCCTCCACTGAACAAGATGGGAACAATCAACGTAATCCATGGAGGTATGGCAGATGAGGGGGGGGGGGGGGACTCTCAAACTCTAGGGAGGTCTATGTAGCCCAGGTAGAATAGATGCCAACATTCGGAAAACGTCCAAGACCAGGAAAGGACATGCCAATAATATTATCAGATGAGGATTTTAAAGAATTGGTGCACCCACATGATGACGCACTAGTCATAATAATGGAGATCGCTGGCTATGATGTAAGGAGGATACTGGTGGATGGGGGTACCTCCACAGATATTCTCCACATTTATGTGGTTAAGGTTATCAGAAAAACAGAGCGAGATCTCAAGCCGGTGAACTTCCCATTAGTAAGCTTCGCATGAGCTACTACATTCCCACTTGGGATAATAACTCTCCCAGTAACATTTGGGGAAGGATGGAAATAACTCCAATTAGAGATAACATTTATAGTTGTTGAGGAGCTAGGCGCGTACAATGGGATATTGGGACATACAACGATGAAACCAAATCGTATAGTGCCATCAACAGTTCATCAAAAAATGAAGTTTCCAACGCCCAATGGTATTGGAGAGGTTTTGGGAGATCAATCCGCCTCCAGGATATGCTATCTCAATGCTATGAAGAGGAAGGCACAGCAGGTGTAACCTATAGAAGTCATTGAACTACCAAGCAGGGAAGCAAAGGAAAAGCCAGGGATGAGATGCACACCAAGCTTGGGAAATATGATAGGCATGCTAAGAGAGGCAAAAGACCACCTAGTAGAAGCAACACAAATCATTTTCAAGAAGAGGAAGAGGAAAGAGTCACAAGAGCAGGCCGAAGCCATTGAGGAGTCTAAGGGCATAAGGATGGAAAGAAAAGCAGGAAAAGTGCAGAGCAAAACCATCTGTACTTAGATAATATTAAGCATGAAGAAGGCGAGTCAATACGAAGTTACTTCATTTGGCTAGCAACTATGGCGGCATATATAAGAATCACCAAGGCAGAGTTTGTGAGAGCATTCTTCAGGCATCTAAGAAGGGACACCGAAAAGCATTTCAGGGAGGGGGGGGGGACTTGGGCATAGTCACCATAACCTCCATTGAAGTATTCAATCAGAGGCTCTCACAGGAAATTCAAAGGTCAAGAAAGGGACTCATACACCATGAGCAATGGGAGGATTGTCCACCTCACACCACTCATATGTGAGGTGGAAGAGCTAGACTGGAAAACCCTTAATGAAAGCAGCCCGCCGCCATTGAAAATAGAGAAAGCCTTCATTAGAGGAGACCTTGAAGGATGGTGCAACTACCATCAAACTTGGGGGCACAACACAAAAAGGTGTCAGGTGCTCCGATTGGAGATTGAAGAAGGAATTTACTCTGGTCGTTTTCGAGGCCACGCAGCACCACAAGAGACGGAGGCTGAACCCTCCTAAAAAGGGGGGGGGGGGAAGCCAATCTATCATCCTTTTACTTTATGATTAACTATAGTACTGCAAGGATGTCCACGGACTCCATTTCAATTTCGTTTATGTAAAATATTTAATGATATGACTTAATGAATCCAACGTCTTTCAGGGTAAAAGGAGAAAAGAGAAAAATACACCACTACTCATAAAAAAGAGGGTGTCGTTCATATATGCAAAAGTCATCAAACAAAGAGAAAGGGACGTAAGACTCACAAATATAAGCAACCCGACCATCAATAAGGGGACATAAGACCCATAGGGCCACCCCATCAAATAAAAAAGGAAGGGACATAAGACTCACAAGTATGAGCAACCCGACCATCAATAAGGGAACATAAGACCCATAGGGACACCCCATCAAACAAAAAGGGAGGGACATAAGACTCACAAGTATGAGAAATCTGACTAGCAAAAAAGGGACATAAGACCCACATGGCCACCTCGTCAAATAAAAGAGAAGGTACACAAGACTCACAAGTATGAGCAGCCCAATCACCAAGCAATGGGAAATAAGACCCACAAGGCAACCCAAACATATAAAGATACGAGACATAAGACTTACAAGTATAATGAACCCAATAATCAAATAAGGGGACATAAGACCCAAATGGCAACCTCAACATAAAAAAGGGAACATAAGTCCTAAATGTAGGATTTTAGGGGATAAATACTATGAAAAAAAAACAAGGTACATGCTATGTAAACGAATTATGCAGCGGAATTAAGGGAACATACCTACAATGCTTTCCGTAGACCTAAGATCTTCAAGTGGAGTTCTCGATCCGCCGGACGGTTCCCGTAAGGATTCTGGTTAAGTAATACCTACGCGGATTGGTCTTCACAGCAAAGCCTCTTGTCGGTTCTTTAGCAGGGACGGATCTCCGGAGTATTTGCTTGAAGCAATTTGGCACCTCCTTTGGCTAGGATATGGTTCAGCCGAAACTTTCACTAGGGAAGAGTGATTTCTTTGTCTCAACACTTAGGAGAATATGACTAGGTGGTTAACCCTAAATTAATCCATGACACTCCCTATTTAGGAGGTGGGACAAAACCCACCTCACCCTAATGCAAGTTTTGGCCGACCACTTATGAGAAGGGAGGCTCAGTTTTGGGTCTCTCATGTCAATTGAGATTTTAGGCCTAGCCCAAAATCCCTAATGTGACATTACCCAATTAACTCAAGTAACAGTCTCATATTAATTTGATCCTATTTACGGCGGCCCAATCTCCAAATGCCTACAGCTCCCACTCGCTGGAATGAGAGGGTGCCTGTTAATAGTTTTCGACCAACACATCAACATTTGTTCTTCGATCCAGCTCTGCATTGGAATAGTGCATACAAGGTTTGTCGTGCGACCGGTGGACGCGACGGGCATCGTGCTACTCATCTTTTAGGAGTGTTGTAGCGCCCGCAGGACGTTGATTCCCCATCTATAATCAACATGTAAAAATAATACTGTGCCGCGTTGTATCCTTGGTCAAAAGTCATTCTCCAATTGCCTAGTTTCAACATAGGAACACTTCTCCAAGGAATCCGTACAAGTATTCACAACCTTCAACTAATATCAGGCTGGTGACCGCCTAGTGAATACAAGAGTCGGAGATTTACAGGTGTACATAACCAACTCCATCGCTCTTACCCTTAGTCAAACTCAACCGGTTTCCAAAGACGTGGTCACTGGGCCTTTTTGTTCAGCACTGCGTTCGTACGCCGGGAAGCGAACATTATGCTTGACCTTAGATATGTGTTCTGAGCCCGTAAGGATACTTCGGGTGTGATGGATATACGCCCAATTTGAACCCGTTGACTTCCGAATCGTTTTATTTTTATCACCCCGTTAATGATTGTAAATCGAAACTTTGACCCGAACACCCCGCCGAAACACCAATGGTCCGAACGAGGCAAAAATACTCGTCCGGGCCACGCGTCGAACTCACCTAGGTGAGATCGGGTGGTCACACCCGATCTCCCCTAGGGGAGATCGGGTTGGCCAACCCATCTCCCCTAGGGAGGGGTTGGGTGGCCACACCCAACCCCTACCCTTAGGGGTCGGATTTTCTCTCCGCCCCCAAGGGCCCTGGCACCGTTTCCCGACTCCCACACTTAGATTATTTCCGCCAACCTCTCCATGCTTTAAGGTTTTAATTATGTGATCAAGGACTAATTAATTGTGTTTAAAGGTTAACGATGTCATTAAGTCACCTTAATGACACCGTTGCCTATAAATACAACCCTTCCACCATTCATTTGATCAGCTGGATTACTTGCACATTTTTAGCTCTGGCTTCTCTCTACATTTTATCTCTCTAGAAATATTCTGACTTAAGCATCAGAGAGGGTTCATCAAGCACCTCCCCCCCCTCCGTGCTTGATACTGCCCCTCTTGCAGGGTAGCAAGGAGCAGAGAGACAAGGAAGCGGAAGAGTAGGAAACGGTACGAAAGACCCCGAGGAGCACGTAACCCGACATCACATTAGTGGGAGATAAGCTCTAAGTTAGCGATCCGTTGAATCAGACCTTATAACCTAACACTTGGCGCCGTCTGCGGTTTTCGAACAAGAAGCCTGGCAATAACTAGAGCTATGGCGAATAGCCTACCATCCAGAGAGAATCGCCCACCTGGGGGCAACAGGCAAGGGAGACAACCTATGCCTCCAGCAAAGCCTAACCCAGAGAAAAGGCCTGCACATCCGGAACCTCAGGTAGCCCCAAAAGCACCCCAACCTGACAATCAGGGAGGACCCTCACGCCCAGCTAGAGCTGAGTCTTCCCCTGCCACGACCCCCATGGCTCAGAGACCACAGGGGCAAGGGGGCAACAGAGAGGGTCATCCTAGGGATACCAATACACAATAGCTCCACAGGGGTACCATTATAGAACACACCCTAAGAAGCATCCATATGGAATACCAACACAAGGCATGCCAGGAAATAACAACCAGGCTCATACCACCAATACAAGGTCTATGTATTAGCAAGGAGCCCAAGGAGTGACTCCAGATTTGATGAAGGAATTAGAAGAGTATTTAACCTATAGAAAGGCATTAAGGAAGGGGTAAGAGAGGCAATATACGCAAGTGAAGCGACATCCGCAGGCAGAGAAGTGCCCACAGGAAGAACAACACACAAGCCCTCCAAAGGGGACATTGTAAAAATCAAAGAATGAGGGAGCAACTGCCACCCCCAATGGGAAGGCAACAATTTGTGCCTCCAAGGCAATAACAAACACAGCAAAGAGCTGGGACATACACCCCACTAAGGGAGGACATGCAAGTCAGACCACCAAGGATATAAGAGTTCCAACATACACCTCAGCAAGGTATACATACAGTCCGTATCACCACGGACATGACTAAGAGACATTCCAAGGAAAGCTCAAAGGGAGGGACATCGCCCCGACAACACAACAAGGCAACCACCTACTCATGATACAACACGACAGGTCCCAACCTCTTGTGTATGACAACCCTTGGTACACATCCCCCTAGGACAGGGGAGAAGTCGAAAAGACAAGGATTTGAACAGGGGACTCATAGAGTACCACACCATGTTAGTACATAGCTAATACAATGGGAAGTCTCATGGAGAGACGTAGTGGAGTGAGATCACACATAGCATACATGAAGGATACACCTCCACCAAGTCCGCCTTGCAAGGATGCGACCTTATATTCCTCAAGTGGAAGGAATACACACAGACTAATGGAGGAAGACAGTTACATTACCAAGGAAGCAGGGGGTATCAACACCCCCACACCCATATCCTTCCCATACCCTCTTATTTAATTTAACTGCATAACGAGTCAACTCCCTAAAAGGGGTAGATTTTGATACTTGATATCAACATGTTTTCCAAGAAAGACCATACCAGATGCCTTCGGGCTCCGTGGTATACATATATACAGGTGGACTACTAGAAGAGTCTATAAAACGCCGCCGCCAACCAAGAGATGCACAAGGAACAGATTTCTCAATCTCAAATGGCACCTATAAGGTCAAGATTCTGGGAAAGATCACAAGATGGAAGGCTCACTTCCAAAAATAAGTTGAGCACTCTCAACATCCTATAGAGGAACTACCATAAAGGTCACAAAGGATTACCCCTACTATAACCTTCCACTAAGCATCCTAGGGCCAAGTCTGTCGAAGGACCCCATCTGGCATCGATATGCAAGGGGGCACCAGTCACAACATACCCTCCCCACAAACGCCCATTAGCATAAGAGGGGGTAGCCGCGAAACACATCCCTCCAAAAAATTGAGGAAACCATATCACATAGACAACGCCCACCTTCAAAGGCAAACGCCGCCAATGGATCTATATTATTTCACAAAATAGCCAGAAGTCGCGACTACACCTAGTAAGCTCATCGCAGGTAATGAAATACACTTTCATCAAAATACTCTCAAGGGCACCAAGCCTAGCAAAGGAAGAATGGCGACACCATCATCAAGCTTTTAAAAAGGGATATGGAAAACATAGTATTTCCACACAATGATATATTAGTCATAGGAGAGGGAATCGCTAGCTCTGACATAAAGAGAACCATAATGCATGAAGGGAGTCTGTCAGACATCTCCCATGACAAACTATTGATGATACTAGGGAAGAGTCAGGCATACCTAATACCAAAGGACCCCCTACTAGTAAAGGTGGTCGGAACATCAACACACCCATTAGGGACACGGCACTGCAAATGAACCAGGAACAAGGATGGAACACATATCCTTACAAGTATCCTTACAAGTATCCTTGCATTTATCCTTGCAAAAATAAACTCCCTAGATAAAGAGGTTATCTAATAGATGACTATGTCTCTGTTCTCAAAATATGATCCTAACCCGGAGATCCTTGGACTCCGTATTATATATACAATGAATAACATGTTCATCAAATATAGGTACACGAAGATTCAAGACAGCGCCCTAAAGATTAGGCGCATACCTCTACCAAGTACGACACATTTGAGTGTTCATAAACACTCCTTCGCCATCTCACAAGAAAGGAAGGCAACCAAGGATACAAGTCCTAACAGAACAAACATCGGTAGAAATTCCTTTCATTGAAGTCATGTACCAAGAAAGAAACTCTAAAGATGCAAGATTAGCAAAAGAGATAGTGCAACAACTAGAATATGAAAAAGGAGATACATCTCCTATCAAGAGCCTTAGGGCATGATAATAGTTCTACAAGATCAACCAAAGAAGAGCTCAAAAGCTTGGGGAGTAAGGTTTCAAGATCGACCCTCACACTAGATGCACATCCTGATCAAACACCTTGTCTGCGAATGAAAAGACATTTGACTCTGGCATCCCATCAAGAGGAGAACCTCGATAAAGGGGGCACTAGAAAAATATCCCGCCTTTAAGGCCATACGCCGAACACATGATGAATGAAGGTTATGACAAAATGAAAAAGGAGGGACTTGTCAGCTCAACACACCTCAAACACGTATACGTACGCAATACAAATGCAGCCTCTAATGAAGCTATCCAACACGGAATAGCCAATACGGGGGCAAACCCATGGAAAATCATGGAGCATCACCTGCAAACCGAAAGGAAAACATTCTTTTTAGGTTCAAGTCCTAATTCAAAGGAAGTCTATAATCAAGATTCAAGGTGGGAGGAGCATGACCAATGTGACACTCCCTAAAGGCATTGAAGAATACTCCAATGTAAAGGAAAATGCAAAGCAAACTAAGTACCACAACACTTCAAGAAGATTATCACAGCCCTGTCAGACCCCCCCATGCCCGAGCAAGGAGCATGGATCAGATTGACTAGTCTGAAACACACCTTCGAGATTAACAAATCAAGACACCATTCTATGAGAAAGCTTTTCAACCTAAATACAATCCCTTCCAAGATACGTTACTCCTACTTTATCATCACCGCAAAAGTGTTTTTTCTAAAAAACACAAGGAAGGGGGGAAATAATTTACAAGCACCCCTAGGATACAAACACTGCCACATCCTAGTTATCAAGAGAATGAAAATCACCCCCACCCACCCAAAGCAAAAGCTCTCCACCCAACCTCTAAAGATACATCCGACAAAGGCATTATCCAAACCATGCCTATGACTGAAACAAGCAAGCATGAGAAAGAGTAAATCCTACAAGGGACAGTCATTGCATTCAAACAAGCAGACAAGGGAGCCCCGAGCATAAGGGGTACCCAACCAAGGAATTGAACGAGGGGCCTTCAACGGCCAAATAGGAAAGGCGGTATGACCACCAAGCAACTTGGGGGGCACCAAACGAATAAGTGCTTGGTAGTCCACCTAAGTGTAAAAGAAGAGATTAGAGGCAGAAGATCACAAGAACATGCAATACCACTTCTCCTATAAGAAGTCATATAAGAAGGAAAACAACCTCAACTCCCTGTACGAACATGCCCTAAGTCGGCAACACACAAACACTCGACCCATCAAGGGAAGGAAAAGTAAAGAGATATATACAAAGATAGGATACTAAAGCAACCAACTAGATGCCATTGGGAAGTCCTCATGATACTGACCCTCTAAAGATGAACCACTGATAGAGCTCGAGGAAGAAGAAGAAGAGCCTGAACTAACAATATCAACAGGGTTACTATCCTCCTGCAAAGGTGATCTCCCACACTTAAGAAAAGCGTGGTAACATGCAATATCATAGAAGGAAAAGTCAAGTAAAGACTCGAAAAGCGTATAAAAAACGCACCCTACATGAGAAGGGACACAAGGTAAGGTAATATTCTGAGCCCTCCGGGAGCCAATCCCGCGAACACATTCGACGCCCCCAAGAACGTATCTTGAGAGTAGCTCTAAAACTACGAACCATGTGCCCTCCGGGAGCCTATCCCGCGACCAGATTCGACGCCCCCAGGAGCGTATCTTGAGGTAGATTTCAAACTACCAGATTCGACGCCCCCAAGAGCGTATCTTGAGGTAGATTTCAAGCTACCAGATTCGACGCCCACCAGGAGCGTATCTTTGGTCTAACTACTGGTGCCCTCCGAGAGCGTATCTCGTGATCAGTTTCGACGCCCACCAAGAGCGTAACTTTGGTCTAACTATTGCTGCCCTCCGAGAGCCTGTCTCGTGAACAGATTCGACGCCCACCAAGAGCGTATCTTTGGTCTAACAGTACCATATATACCATTTAAAGGGTATCTGAAGAGATCATTGCACCATACTAAGAAGGATTCCATGAGAAAATAATTGCAAAGCAAAGTTGTATGAAGAACACATAATGTTTGTTCTTGATGATATAGCAGGTATGATGTGAAGGAAAACACAAAAGAAAGATAAGTAAAAGAAAGAATATACAAGGGAGAAGTCCATGACCAAAGGATCATATACAGAAGCACAAGAGGTTATCATGAAAAGTAACGAGTTATCCTACCATCCATATCACAAGTCAAGAGAAGTATCTCAAAGGAACCCAACACCACCAAGAAGGATAGCAAAAACATGAAATCCAAAGTTCAAGGCTCTCAAAATAAACTTGACCCATCAAGAAGAGGAATTGCCTTACAAGTCGCACAAAGCAACCTCCGACAAACGTTATTGTCTTGCATGTCGCCCTCGCGTGACCTATGCTCGTATCAGACTTGAACATCGTCAAGCACAACTCATGAAGGAGAGCACAACTCCATACATCGTGATGTGGCTATCATGTCCACATAACACGAGGTGGCTATCATGTCCACATACCCTGAAGTGGCTATCATGTCCACATACCCTGAAGTGGCTATCATGTCCACATACCCTGAAGTGGCTATCATGTCCACATACCTTGAAGTGGCTATCATGTCCACACACTGCGAAGTGGCTATCATGTCCACACACCAAGAGGTGGTTATCATATCCACACAAAACAAAAAGACCATCAAGTCCACCACAAACCTAAAGAGCCAACACCTAACCTCAAAAGGAGATTCAAGAAAAAGGGAAAAACAACACCCTTCATACGCTCATCAAAGGTATGCACTTATATTTCAACCCCCTGGATGATACTAGGTAGGAGACGTCCTCATTATGAAGACAACCTCCATATCTCATGAAATCAATCATAAAGCAAAGAATCACGACAAGCACTATTGGGGGCATATTACAAAACGATCCCCACAACGATCACAACTACGATACTAGTAGAGGCTAACTCAAGAGCAGTCTCCACCAAACTCCCAAGCAAGAATTTGCTATCTTAATCAGAGCCATGGCAAGAGAAAGGAACCTCAATGAAAGGCGATGATCACACCCATCACCAAAAAAAAATATTCAACGCAAGGGTTAATAACATAACCCATAGGAAAGCCAAAGACACCTTCAAAAGTCGTCAAATCTACATGAAGATGAAATAAACCTGAGACTCGGCCCCTCGGCTGGGGGGCAGAAGATAGAGAAGAGACATCAAGACCTATGATTACCCCATCGCCATCCACAGGTTGTTTCCCTTTTTCAAGCAAAGAGGGCGCCTCTTCAACCACTACCTCCTTATCATGAGAGGGAGTCAGAAAGGGGGCACTTGAAGGAGAGCCTCTCGCGGTTTCCTTCTTCTTGGCAGCCGAGGGCCCGACCTCAGAGTCAGGTTTCCGCGCCTTGGATTTAGATTGACTTGAACTCTCGCCCACCGCAAGAACCCATTCGGTAACCAGGGGCGAACGCTCTAACAACAAGAAGGAAGCAACATGAGAACAATCATAAGTATATCACAAAGAAAAAAGAATGGAAAAAGAACATGCCGGAAGCCTCTGCAGCTTTCCCTAACTTAGAAGATTTATTGGCCTGATGAGCAGAACTAGAGGGTTCTTCCCTCTCATTCGATTCAACGGTACGTTCGGAACGCTCCGCCTACACCTTATACGTTTCTCCATGAAACCAACCTACAAGGGGTCATACGAGTCCCCGCATCATACGAGTCCACCTCGGACACCCAAGACACAGGACAGTTAGATTTGGTCTGACTGCCTTGGAAAATGATCTTCAAGGTCTCCCTGTCCGAAGAAGAAAACTTCCCAAAAGTGAGTCATCTATACGAGCGACCGACGCAAAGATCGACCCTTACTCATGGAGGGGCGAGATACGCCTACTACGGGGGCAACCTTAACATCAATCAAGTTACGGAAACAAAACCACAACCCAAGAGACCTATCCAAGGGAACAAATCCCAGAGCGTCACAAAGAGGGCGAACTTTTAGCTTCCCCAAATGGAGCAACGCTCCGACACATCCGAAGGAAGGGTCAACCCTTAACACATGTCAATAAATCCCTTCGCTCGCGGCGGGTAAGAAGAAAGCTCGTAAGCATTTTCACCCTCACTTTTATGGGGAACAAATTGCATGGTAAGGGTCAAGAGCTATACACACACTCCAACGAATGAAGGAAAAGTGTTACACATGTCGAAGGTCGAGGTTAAAAGACAATGCTCGCGCTAGTACGAGGGAGGCGGAATGTTGTGTCCCATTGAGTGGCAGAGTTCCCACCCTCAAGTTAAGGAGAGGTCTATGTTCTCACCCTTGCACTTATGCTCATATTCATGATTTACATCTACAAGTACACCAATGCCATCACTCATGCTTGTACTCACAACCCATCCATACACACATACATGTTTACGCTTGCACTCACATGCATGCCCACGTGCACACTCCCGTGTGTTCAAACATTTAGACGTCCATGCACATAGCCGCCATATATCCATGCATACATTCATGACTACAACCGCAGCATGTCTACACCCACTTCCATACTTGTGTTCCTACTTGCATGTATGCTAGTACACACTTTCATGTTCATGATACATCCATGTTCACTCAAGGTAACATCCTATAGGCATATTTTCTAGTATCCCATACTTAGAAAAAAATTGGACCAAATTCAGAATTTTTCCCCACATAAGCCCACCCCATCATGAAATTGAAGTATAAACTCGCGCAACCGTGTTCATTTTGCATCCCCATGCATGCGTATATTTTCCGAGTATGAGCTCGGTACAATATTGAATTTATTATTTCCATCTCAGACGGACACGTGCTTGGACGCGTGTCCGCGCTATACTGACGTTTGCAATTCCTCTATCTTAGAAGACAGGGGGCAGAGTCAGAGACGGACACCCAGGGGTAAGTAAGGATTCCGACTAAAGGTAAAATTACGGCTTCAAATTGCGCGTGTCATACCATCCTAAAATAGAGTCAATCAAGGGTCAGGCCATTGGTTGACTCGGGGGCATGTGATGGATATACGCCCAATTTGAACCCGTTGACTTCTGAATCGTTTTATTTTTATCACCCCGTTAATGATTGTAAATCGAAACTTTGACCCGAACACCCCGCCGAAACACCAACGGTCCGGACGAGGCAAAAATACTCGTCCGGGCCACGCGTCGAACTCACCTAGGTGAGATCGGGTGGCCACACCCGATCTCCCCTAGGGAGGGGTTGGGTGGCCACACCCAACCCCTACCCTTAGGGATCAGATTTTCTCTCCGCCCCCAAGGGCCCTGGCACCGTTTCCCGACTCCCACACTAAGATTATTTCCGCCAACCTCTCCATGCTTTAAGGTTTTAATTATGTGATCAAGGACTAATTAATTATGTTTAAAGGTTAACGATGTCATTAAGTCACCTTAATGACACTGTTGCCTATAAAACAACCCTTCCACCATTCATTTGATCAGCTGGATTACTTGCACATTTTTAGCTCTGTCTTCTCTCTACATTTTATCTCTCTAGAAATATTCCGACTTAAGCATCGGAGAGGGTTCATCAAGCACCACCCCCCCCCCCCTCCGTGCTTGATACTGCCCCTCTTGCAGGGTAGCTAGGAGCAGATAGACAAGGAAGCGGAAGAGTAGGAAACGGTACGAAAGACCCCGAGGAGCACGTAACCCGACATCACATTAGTGGGAGATAAGCTCTAAGTTAGCGATCCGTTGACTCAAACCTTATAACCTAACAGGGTGCTTCTTCAAAAAGCATCCGGGATCAGTCACGCGCTCAAGGTGAAGAAGTTTGTGCCCATCTGAATCTCGCGGATTCTACTTAGCACAACTGAGCCTGACCTTGTGGTCGAACATGGCACACGCAGTATGAAGCGTGTGTGGATAGCATAACCTGAACTTACATGTTGTCAGGAGTGGAAAATGTCATATGCTACCGCAGACTTTTCATCTGGCCCAGAATGTGGTTGTTGACGAACGAAGTTCGTCACGGCGATATGCAAAACTTAGATCATATCGTGTTACCCCGAAACCAAATGATTGTTTTGCATAACCAGGTTTATCTTCGAAATCACCATGGTTCTTAGCCGGTCTTGGCATGGTAGAAGTCCCCCTCTCCGCCAAGAGGACCGAGCCTGTGTGACGAGGCTTGGCCCACATTCGACATGTTTTATTTGGGAGGATTTTCTCTCCTACGAAGTTTATAGAACGTAAAATTGGATGTAATTAAAACATTATGACTTAAGATCATAAAATTAAATTTCAATTTCTTTTATTCAAATATTAATTTAAATCTCAAAAATTTATCATCACAATACAAGCCTCTTAAACCCTACGTAGTCCATGCATTTTGACGTGCTTTTCGAAAACATCCCTGCGTATAGGTTTGGGCAATGGGTACGCCACTATACTCTCAGAGGACAAGTATTCTAATGTGATCAATTCGTCTTCGACCATACTTTTAGCATAATTAAAATTTACATAAATGTATTTCGTCCTACTATAGTACTTAGGATTCTTAACTGCTGCAATCGCTGCTTGACTGTCAGAGTATACCTTCACAGGCTTACTCGCGTCCTCGACGTCACGCAATGCAGTTAAGTCTTTTAAGCCTAACTACTTCCTGTGCGTTCTTAGAGAGGGCTACGAATTCGGATTCCATTGTAGACAGTGCGACACATGATTGCTTCTTGCTCACCCATGAAATGGCGGCATTAGCAAGGAGAAATACTCCTCTTGAGGTGGACTTACGATCATCCGGATCGCCACCATGGTCGGCGTCACTGAACCCAGTCAATTCTAATTTTCCACCTTCGTAGAACAGTCTGTAGTCGGTAGTGTTGGATTACGGGGCTAAATACTACGGAAACTCAAAATAGGGTGCATGCTAGTAATCTCAATTACGCAGTGGAAGATGTGCACATACCTCAAACGCTTTTCGTAGTCCCAAGATCTTGCTGAGGGAGTTCTCGATCCACCGGAAGGAACCCGTAGAGGTTCTTGTTAAGGAAGCCCTACGCAGTATAGTTTCCACAGCAAAGCCTCTGGTCGATTCTTGGCAGGGACAGATCTCCGGAGTGTTTGCTCAAAGCAAATTGGCACACCCTTGGTGAGTTTGTGGTTCGGCCAAAATATGTGTATTTAGGGAGGAGGGGTTTTCTCTCAAATTGCCACAAAGGAGGAATTGTGAATTACCCTAATAAAACCCCTAACACTCCCTATTTATAGGAGGAGCAAAGTGGACAAAAGTCCACTTTGCCCACACCTAATATTCGGCCGGCCTAGTGTATATGGGAGGCCCAATTTTGGGCCTCTCATGTCAATTAGGATTTGGGTCTAGCTCAATTCTCTAATGTGACATTTACCCAATTGTCTCAGGTAACATATACATATTAATGGGCTTCCATTTACGGCACCCAGTCACCATATGCTAACAGCTCCCACTCGCCGGAATGGGAGGGTGCCTAGTTATGTATTGTTGTCCAAATTGCATCAACATTTCATTATTCCGATCTTGCCCCTGCTTCCGAATAGTTCATACGAGGTTTGCCGTGCGACCGGTGGATACGATGGGCATCGTGCTACTCATCTGTTGTGAGTGTTGTAGCGCCCACGGAACGTTGATTCCCTATTTCGGATCAACTTGTTAAAAACATTAAACTGTACCGCGTTGTATCGTAAGTCAACTGTTAATTCTCCAATTGCCTAGTTTCCACATAAGAATACTTCCCAGGGCATCCACACAAGTATTCACAACCTTTAACTAATATCCGGCTGGTGGCCACCTAGTGAATAAAAGAGTCGGTGAATTACAGGTGAACTTGACCATCCCAACCGTTCATACCCTTAGTCAAACCCAACCAGTTTCCAAAGACGTGGTCACTTGGCTTTTTTCTTCAGCACTACGCTTGTACGCCAAGAAGCGAACATTGAGTCTGACATTAGATATGAGTTCTGAGTCTATAAGGATACACGTCTTCATAAGGCTCCCGGGATCAATCACACGCTCGAGGTGAAGAAGTTTGCGCCCATCCGAATCTCGAGGATTTTACCTAGCACAACTGAGCATGACCCCTTGGTCGAACATGACACGCGTAGTATGAAGCACGCGTTGATAGCATACCCCAACATTGTTAGGAGTGGGATATGTCAATAATGCTATCGCAGAATTTTCATCTGGCCCAGAATGTGCTTAATGATGAACAGAGTTCATCACGGCAATGTGCAAAACGAAGATCATGTCGTGTTACTGCGAAACCAAATGATCGTTTTGCGTAACCAAGTTTATCCCCTGGTTCTTAGCCAGTCTTGTTACGGTAGAGGTCCCCATCTCCTACAAGACGACCGTGCCCATGTGACAAGGCAAGGCCCACATTCGACATAATTTAGGCAGAGGATTGCGTCCTCCTACGACTCAGTTTATAGACCGTAAAATCCGATGTAATCAAACATTATGACGCCGATGAATCATAAACTCTTGCAATTCTCTCATTTATTAAAAATGTAACATTCAATTATCAAATGTTATCACAGATATACGCCAACTTTTAAACCCTACGCAGTCCAAGCAATTTAACATGCTTTTGAAATGTCTATCTGCGTAATGGTTTAGTTAATGGGTCCGCTACCATATCATCAGTGGGCGGGTATTCTACAGTGATTATATCGTCTTCTACTATAGATTTAACATAATTATATTTCACATCAATGTGTTTAGTCCTACTATGGTACTTTGGCTTCTTAACTGCTGCAATAGTTGCCTGACAGTCAGAGTACACCTTCACAGGCTTACTCCCGACATCGTCATCAAGCAGCGCAGTAAGAAGCCTTTTCATCCAGACTGCTTCCTGCGTACTTTTGGAGAGAACAGCGAATTCTGATTCCATCGTAGACAACGCGACACAAGATTGCTTCTTGCCCGTCCATGAAATGGCGGCATTAGCAAAGAGAAAGACTCCTCCTGTGGTGGACTTACGATCGTCTGGATCGCCACCATGGTTGGCATCACTGTAACTAGTCAAGTCTAACTTCCAACCCTCATAGCACAGTACGTAGTCGGCAGTACCTTTCAGATAACGTATGATCTGTTTTACAGCCTTTAAATGTTGATAGCCAGGGTCTGATTGGAATCTTGCTACTAGGCCCACAACATAACAGATGTCCAGACGAGTGCAAAGCATGGCGTACATGAGACTTCCGACCATGCTTAAATATTCTGCAATCCTCATCTGTTCACGCTCTTGCTGGTTCTTCGGGCCGTCACATTTTGACAACGCGCACACGAATACTACCGGCGTCTCCACAGGTTAGGCATCTTGTAATCTGAACCTTTTCAACAGTTTGTTGATATAGGCTTCCTGAGATAGACATAACCTCCGGGTGGCTCAATCTCTAGCAATTTTAATGCCGAAGATGTACGTAACCTCTCCCATGTCTTTCATTTCAAATACATATGCCGAAGATGTACGTAACCTCTCCCATGACTTTGATTCATTCATGAAACTCACATCGTTCGCAGCAATGAGTATGTCATCCACGTATAAGGTTAAGATTACGTACTTAGACTCAAATGTCTTTGTATACACGCATGGATCCTCGTGGAGGTTCACGAATCCGTTTCCAACGATTTCCTCGTGGAACCTGCGGTACCATTGCCGAGACGATTGTTTAAGACCGTAAATGGATATTTGGAGTTTACAAACTTTTCGTTCGTTACCAGGAATAATGAAATCCTCCGGTTTCTCCATATAGATCTCTTCCTTTAGGTTTCCGTGGAGGAACGCGGTCTTAACATCCATTTGGTGCAGCTCTAGATCGAGGCATGCGACTAGGGCTAGGATGGCCCAGACTGTTGTGTAACGCACAGTCGGTGAGTATGTTTCATCAAAGTCCACTCTGTGAAGCTGGGTGTATCCTTTCGCAACTAGTCGGGGCTTTGTATCGCTCGACATTTCCATCAGCAGTGAGTTTTAGTTTCAGAGCCCACTTAGCCCCTATGGCTCTGCGGTTAGCAGGTAAATCAACTAAAGACCATACCGAACTGGCTTTCATTGAGGCAATATCTTCCTCCACTGCTTTCCTCCATTCCTTCGCTTAAGGTCCTTTCAGCGCTTGTTGAACCGTTACCGGTTCGTCTACAGAAGTTAGGGTGAATATTTCACCTTTCTCGATGGGATACTTCTTGGGAGAAGTTCGATGCCTTTGACTTCGTGTAGACTCAGTTATCCCATCTTGAGTCTGAACATTGCTCCTACTCGGAATAATGCTTCTTATCAGAGCATCACTTCCTATTGGGAACAAGGGCAGTGCTAGAACCTTGACCTACAACTTTTCATGGACGACCTCTCGGTTTCGGGATTTTACCTTCGAGATGAATTCCTTGATCAGTGGGATCTGTAACCAAGTTGGTTGATCCACTCCCATTGGGAACAATGGGTAGTTGTGGCATTATTGGATTTTCATCTAGCGGTCCGGCTATATGATTATCAGTTTCAATTTGATTCGCACTTGCAGCAACAATGATTTGTGTGCTAGGATTATCTCCTCCCACTGGATTTACTATGAAAATGTCTCCATCTTCATTTACCATGTCATTCACTTGCGTTGCTGCCTCAGATCTCCCACTCGAAGTAAGTGGGACCTGACTATCATTGTCATCCTGCTCCATTTCGATCAAGACTTCGTCTGTTTTGATTTCACCAAGCGTTGGAAATTCGTCCTCAAGGAATGTAACGTCTCATGTTCGACCACGGCACCATTATCCCAAGCTAATTTAAACATGTATCCTCTAAGAGTACTTATCGTACTCTCGGTTTGAATACTTGTTTAATGCGTAAATTAATGTCGCATCATGATAAGCTTTAACTCGTTATCATTCCTTTTAGCTTTTATGACGTCGTGCTTGACCGATTTTGTTGGTACATACTTCTACATTTATGTGAGTCAACTTTCTTTTGTTCCATAGGGAATTTGGTTGTTGAACTCTAACATTATGTTATCAAACCATGCCTGTTGAAGTGTGTTATCGATATGAATGCCTTGTCAGACTTGTCGTTCAAGGTATTTAGTGGGAGAGTCATTTTACCGACATCATCCTTTTCATTTGCTAATTCACCTCAAAGACTTATCCATCTCTGAAATGTGCATTGGGCTTCTCCTTATGCGTCAGTTGATACTTTACGAGTTCGTGGTAGCTTGTGAAGCATACCTCTTTTTCGTCGTATAAGTATTGAATGAGTTATTCCCAAAGGGAGGCAAATGAAAATTCAACATTTATTCATTAAAACACTTCATCATTAAATTCGTACTCTGAAACGATGTGTTCCGTCTTTCGAGGTACACGCGCGCGTGTGGCGCCTATTCCAGGTTTAACGCATGGTATAAATCGTTTCGTTTCCAAAATTCAATTTAATTTAATCCAATCGGTTTCACACTTGTTCATCATTACGGAATTTATCATATAATGGATTACTAACAAATAAGGAATGCTAAATCGTTCGATCTAGCCACGCAATCGACGGGTTTATTCAGTTCATTTGTCCCAACTGAGATGATGGAGTATGTGAATCGTTTCGTTTTATTCGACCACTTTTACCTGGCCAAAATTTTGGTTCTAACACGTGGGTTTGTATTTTCGTTTCAGATTTTTCCCTTTGACGAGACCGTTAAATTGATAAGCAAATCGTTCTTCGAATCGAGCAACAATTACTTCATTCAATAACTCCGAATCTCAAAATAACTAAAATTTTAGTAACTCAAACGAACAAAGAACGATAAATGACAATGGTATGGTTCTTGATCTGAAGGTCGCGTATTTGATCCATGCTTGTCGCATAGATAGTCGAGAAATTTGAGTCATGTTGAACATCACATCGGAGTAAATTCACGACTGAATCACATCAAATGATTTGTGTCCGTATAAAACATTTTATAGCTTTATACTCATGACATACGAGGTGTACTTGGGACGCACTTTATCAACAAGGTTTAACTCACCGGATTTCGTATAGGACCTATTTGGTCCAATTCTCTTCATGATATGCGGATCATGGTTGGATTCTTTCGACCCACTATGGTGAGCAGAGAAGGTCGTCCCTTCACTCATGTGGTTACTGTACTTGATTAGACTCATGGTGAGTGAGTCCCGTCAACGTCAGACAACCATATACATCTTTTCCATGTTGACCTTTCACTGCGAAGGTCTCGAGTGGCTTTTACACCAGCATCCATGGAAAGAGAGAAGACCGTCACATTCAACCAAAACATTTATAGCTTTAGCATCCTTGCTTCCACTGAGGCAGATGCAAAGGGATACCAAGCTGTAACATTATCTAGTTGCAATTGAAGTCTTCTTCAACCCATTTGTCTAAGGTTGAATTTATCACCACATACGCATTCAGATCATCAAAGAACCTACTCCCATTATTGGGGAAACAAATTATCACATTCATCTCTCATTGTCAAAATCATATAGACTACTATATTCATCCGTAGTTGTCCTCTCCGCTTTTCGGAATCATAGTAGAGAGTTCAACACATACTCTGGTGGATATACGCCCAAGCTATCATTAATTGGGCACGAGAAGTGGGCCGGAACCGAATATAATTCTAGACTTGGAACAGGGACACCCAGGGCCCATCACATGGGCCCGGAAAAATATCCCGAGTGGAAAAATCCACTCAGGAAAACCCCGGGTGGAAAGACCACCCGGGGGCACCCGAGCAAGGGACTCCTTGCTCGGGTACCCAAGCAAGGCCCTCCTTGCTCGGGTACCCGGCCTTGGGGGTACCTCCTCGGGTACTCCTCATCCGTCCGGACGAGCATCCCTTGTCCAGACCCCCACTCCCGAACGGTATCTCGCCCGGGGTTTGCCCTTGGAGGGCCACGCACCAACACTTAGCTATAATGAACTTACCTACGATCGAACCGGGTTCAAAGATAACTTATTACGGTCAAGGCCAACTTATAATTACGAACCCGCCACAACCGGACCAGAGAACCACTGGAACCGGGGCGATCCAATAGAAAGTCTATAAATAGAGAGTTCATCCCCTCATTTGAAGGGAATCTCTCTCTCTCTAAGCTCACCCTCTCTCTAGAAGTTCTAAACTAACTTAAGCTTCGGAGTGGGCTTACCGGGACCCCCTGGTGCCCTTTTGCTGGTAAGCAAGGAAGGAAGAGGAGAGTCCAAGCACGAAAGAGCCCAAGAAGGAGAAGATCGGGAAGAAGAAGATCGATAAGAGAAGCCCACAACAAACACTCGTGTGTAAACACTGGCGCCGTCTACCAGATTCGAATAAGAAGAACTTTTCTACTACTTGCGATCGATGGAAACATCAAGGAGGCAAGTTAGGGGGCCAAACAGACAACCACCCACGGGAGAAAACAAATAACCACCACCCGGGGGGAGTAGGCAAGTTTCGGTGGTCAGCCAACAAGCAACCGTTGAAAGGGAACGGGGAGGGCAAGAAATGAGGAACATCCACCTCTCGAAGAGCAACACTCTTCAACCAATGCACGCCCAGAAGAAACAGTGAACCAACATCAACCTCAGCCACCCCAACAAGCAAGAAAATAAAACATCACTCCTGAGTTAATGGCAGCTCTAGAAGAAATGCTACAAAGAAGGGAACGTCTACGGGCGCATGTAAGGCAAGAACAACCAAGGCACCAAGCGTCACCTCCAAGGTCGGTAGGGGGACACAGGCAAACATATTCTAACACCATGAACCAGCAACCCCAGGGAAGGGGATATTACCAGCAAAGGAACCCCAATTACCAGGCAGACAACGGTCAAAGATATGCGGCACCATAGAATGGGAAAGGATACCTCTGACCTCAAAACGGTCAAGGATATGCCGAGCCTCAGTACAATCAATAGAATATGGGTCCCCAAATGGCAGGGCAGCAAAACATAGCAGCAAAGGCATTCACCAAGGAGGAAATTGAAGAGCTAATCGCCAAGAAAATCAAGGACTCAAAGGGAAGAGCCATGCATAAGCTCAGAGACAGGGCCTCACACCCCTTTACTCAGGAGTTGATCAATGTAATGGTCCCGCCGAACGTCATGGCCCGTCAGATCCCGGACTATGTCGGAAAAGGGGACCCAATACAACATATCCAGAAGAACGAGTCATCACTTTTGGGAAGAACGGCAGTGGAAGACCATTATGCAATGCTATTCCCCTCAACTTTGGCAGGAAATGCCTCATACTGGTTCTTCAGTCTACTTCAGGGGTCAATCACCTCATGGGCAGACTTGAAGGATAAATTTATCCAGCAGTACTTAGGGGAAAGGCAGCTCCTAAAGGGAGACTCCGCACTGGATGATGTAAAACAGAGCTACGACGAAAGTTTGGCAAGCTACTACACGAGGTTCAACCAAAACATCTTTGACATAGCAACAGTGTTATCTGAAGGAGAGATAGTTCGACCCTTCGTAAGAGATCTGGGACGCCGGGGGGCACCTCTGGCGGACAACGTGGAAGTAATGCCAATCAACTCACTGGAGGAAATGGCTGAGAGAGTAAAAGCTTACATCGATTTGGAGCGCGCACGCTCAAACCGGAAGAAAGGTTATGAAGCACATGCAAATGAGAACAAACCAGCAAAAGGAAAACCCCAGCAACCTCAGAACCAACAACAGGCCCCAAGAAGACAAGCATGGACTCTTCAGGGAGGGACAAGGACAAATGAGCAGCAAAGGCCTCAAGGTATCCATAAAATAGTGTTCACCCCTCTCACAAGGGAAGCCTTAGTCATCTTATAAGAGATGAAGAGGCTCAACTTGTGGACACCACTGGCAGAGAAAAGGAAGACAAGAATGGGAAACAACATTGAGCAATGGTGTAAATACCACAATGCCGACGGACACCACATAGACAATTGCTTCCACCTGCAGCGGGACATTGAAAACCTCATCCAAGAAGGCATGCTAAAGAACTTTGTCAAAGATGAAAGGAAAAGAGAAAGGAAAAGAGAAAGGAGTCCCCAGTTGAGGTACAACGGCAAAGGAAAGGGAAAAGAGAAAATGATAGACCTCCCCCCACCACAAAACAGAAAACTAACCATCAACGTCATTCATGGTGGCCCGGCAGCAGGGGGAGAGGTCTCCAACACAAGAGAAGTTTATGTCGCCCAAGTCACGGATATGCCTCCATTCGGAAAACGCCAAAGGCTGGTCGACAACATGAAGATAAGATTCTCGGATGAGGATTTGAAGTATGTGGTATACCCACATGAAGACGCCTTGGTAATCACGATGGATATCGCAGGTTGCAATGTGAGAAGAATACTAGTGGATGGGGGCAGCTCCACGGACATCCTTCATATCTGTGTGATAAGAGCAATAGGAAAGACAGAGCGAGACCTTAGGCCTATTAACTTCCCTTTGGCCAGCTTCCCGGGGGCAACAACTTTCCCCCTTGGAATAATCACCCTTCCGGTGACCATATGTGAAGGATGGACACAACTCCTATTGAAAGTAACATTTGTGGTGGTCGAAGAATTAGGAGCTTATAATGGGATAATGGGTCGTACAACGATTAACCCAAATCGTATAGTCCCATCAACCGTCCATCAAAAGATGAAGTTCTCGATGGCATAGGAGAGGTACTGGGAGACCAAGCAGCATCAAGGAAATGCTATCTGAATGCCATGAGAAGGAGGGCACAGCATGGCCTACCAATCGCCTTCGTGGAAACACCAAGAGGAAATGCGAAAGAAGGGGCCACTCAGGGCTGGAGCACCATGATTGGGGCAATGAAGGGAGCCATAACCCACCTTCTGAACATGACAAGGCAGGTTTTTACGAAGAGAAAGAGGTAGGAAAACCAAGAGCAAGATATGAAAGACATGGAAAAGAAGGAAAGGGAAGAAAGAAAGAAAAGAAGAAGAGAAAGAAGGGCTGAACGAGAAAGCCTGGAGGACATCCAATAAAAAGAAGATGAGCTAATAAAGAGTTATTTTGTAAGGCTAGAAACGGCGGCGGCGGAGCTCAAAACAACCAAGAATGAATTCGTAAGAGCTTTCTTCAGGAACCTAAAGAAGAACGCCAAAGAATACTTCAGAGGAGAAGGGTGCATTGCCGCCATAACATCAGTCGAAGAGTTCAACCATAAGCTGTGGCAAGCCATACAGATTGAAGAGGAAGAGGAAAGGAGCTACTACAGGCTCAGCGACGGCAGGACAGTTCATTTCACACCTCTAAGGAGTGACATTGGAGAGCTGTACAATGCAGCCCTCTATGACCGGATTCCACCACCCCCGAAGACATCAAGGGCCTTCATAGGAACAGAGCTGGAAGGATGGTGTGAGTATCACAAATCTTGGGGGGCATAGCACCAAAAATTTCTTAGCCCACAGACTTGAGGTCGAAGAGGAAATACACGCTGGCCGCCATGAGGAAGAAGTCGGATTGGAGGAGCTTGAGTTCGACCCCGCTTGATAGTGGAGAATATCTAAAACCTTTTTTTTATGTCTAAATATTAGAGTACTTGAAGGAGATCTACGGACTCCAGTTAGAATTTACTTTATGTATGAAGCAACAATGGAACTAAATGAATGACATGTTTCTCCAGGAAATAATAGGAACCTAAAAGGGACATAAGACCCATAGGGCCACCCTTACAAAACCGGAAGATGGAAGATCCAAAAAGACAACCTTGACATATGATTAAGCGATCAACAACCTTTACATATGAACAAGAGAAGATCTATACGGACAACCATTACAACCGAAAAGGGACATAAGAACCATAGGGCCACCCTTACAAAACCGAAAATGGGAAGATCCAAAAAGACAACCATGACATATGATAAAGCGATCAACAACCTTTACATATGAACAAGGGAAGATCTATATGGACAACCATTACAACCGAAAAGGGATATAAGACCCACAAGGCCACCCTTACAACCGAAAATGGGAAGATCCAAAAAGACAACATTGACTTATGATACAGATATCAACAACCTTTACATATGAACAAGGGAAGATCTATACGGACAACCATTACAACCGAAAAGGGATATAAGACCCACAGGGCCACCCTTACAACCGAAAATGGGAAGATCCAAAAAGACAACCTTGACATATGATAAAGCGATCAACAACCTTTACATATGAACAAGGGAAGATCTATACGGACAACCATTACAACCGAAAAGGGATATAAGACCCACAGGGCCACCCTTACAACCGAAAATGGGAAGATCCAAAAAGACAACCTTGACATATGATAAAGCGATTAACAACCTTTACATATGAACAAGGGAAGATCTATACGGACAACCATTACAACCGAAAAGGGATATAAGACCCACAGGGCCACCCTTACAACCGAAAATGGGATGATCCAAAAAGACAACCTTGACATATGATAAAGTGATCAACAACCTTTACATATGAACAAGGGAAAATCTATACGAACAACCATTACAACCGGAAAGGGATATAAGACCCACATGGCTACCCTTACAACTGAAAATGGGATGATCTTAAAAGACAACATTGACATACGATAAAGGGATCAACAACCTTTACGTGTAAGGGAAGATTTATAAGGACAACCATTACAAATTATAAGGAACAAAAATCCTGAAAATATAGACTATCCGATTATTATATCATAGCAAAAGCCGTGCTAAAAATCACATGAAGACATCCGAGTACAACATAAGAGAAAATGCGAAAATAAGGGAAAGCAGTCCGCAATATCTACCCAAAAGCCGAAATCATCTCCAAAATAAGTAGGAGAAAAACACAAATGCAACAATAACAACATGGAGAAGATGTACAAGCTCAACCGTCCTTCGCAAAGGGGGGATCCTCCTCTCTAGCAGGAACTCCTGAAGGAACGCCAACCGTGGCAGCTCGACCAACTTTGGTTTTGGAAGAGCTATCATCCACAGCCCGGCCGGCCGTAACTTTCGTACGCTCCATCCGCCTAGCAAGGCGGGCAATCACATCCACAGCAAACTGAGCGTATTTGCCAAGCTGGTCAAAAGGGAAGGTAGGGCAAAGAGAATGAATCTTCTCAACCATGTTCACACCAAATGTGTTCATAACACGCTGACAATGCTTCTCGGCACGAATAGAAAACTCCTTAGAGACAAGGAAGTCCTGGACTCCAACAATTTTACCCTTCTCAAATCCTAGAGCCTCACCCTTCTTCAGACCAGACAAACTACCCTCCTCACGGGCATCTCGAATCGCTTCCTCCATATTCAACCCCGCAATCAGAGCTTCGTCCGCTCGGTCAGCATGAATATCATCAAGCTCCTGCTGGAGAAGAGTCAAACGACTAGCCAGAGTAATCTCGGAAATTTGAGCTCTTCATTCTCCTCGCGGAGTCTCTCTTCGGTGACCTTCAGAGTAGATTCAAGAACCTTTTAGGTAGTCTCGAGCGTCGTAACCATCTCTCGAAGAATATCCCGCTCGCGTCCAACGCTAACCAGGTGAGAGCCTAGGTTAACAACAGAAGATATACCCTACAAAAAGAAGAGTCAAAGATAAAAAACAAAAAGTAACAAAACAAGGGAACACATTATATATGCACTCACCGGGGCAAACTGGGACAAAACACCTTTTACACAATGATGGATCCCCTCAAGGTCGGTGGGTGGAAGAGATCGATCGGCCGGAGTGGAAAGTGAGGTAGATATGTCGTACAACTGCCGATCAGAAGTCTGGAAGGGCAACCAAGAGTCGCCCCTAACATCACCATCAAGGGGGCGGATAAGATCCTCAGGAAAGATCAAAGGCAACTTGATCCTTCCTAAAAATCAAATGTAAGGCGTAATAAAGGTCAGATGAGGGCTCATATATGAAAAAACAACAATATAATGTACCTGGCACAGGAAGTCTATCATCGGACGAACCCCTCGACGAGGAGACGGTATTAGCAAATGGTGACGTGGCGCCGTAATAGGAGCCCGTTAATTAAGAGAATTACCTAAGTTATTTAGGTAAATGTCAATCTGGGCTAATTGGGCCAAATCCAATTAGTAATTGACAAGGGAGGCCTAAAATGGGCCTCCTCCCTTTTGTGCATGGTTCGGCCAAAACCCTAGTACCACATAGGGTGGAGTTGCCTTTTGGCAACTCCACCCAATACTATATATAGGGGTGAGTCCTAAGGGTTTATACACACAATTAAGAACAAGGATCTCCATTGAGAAAACTTGTCACCCTAGACTAATATTTCGGCACCATCAACATCAAGTCCGAGGTTCCATCTCCGTTGAAGAATCGATCAGAGGTCTTGTTGTGGAGCTACATCGCGTGGGACTTCTTCTAACAAATAACTTGCACGTGGTTCCGACCGGAGGATCAGAACTCCCTCCACATCGTTCTTGGGCAGGAAAGCTAAAAGGTATGTGTACTAATTCCGCTCCGTAGATTAGATTTCTTGCTAGTACACGTTTAGCATTCCATAGTATTACGTCCCCGTAATCCAACAGACGGGGCGAGGAGAAGAAGATCCATCAGTATCACCCGAAGCCTCTTCATTCTCCGGAGGAACGAGAGAATCATCAATGATATCCTCAATAGGAACCTCTCTCTCTCTTTATGACAAGAGGAGGACCGGGAGGGAGAGAGGAACGAATCATTCTTCTGAGCTTCAGGAACGGGGGTTTCTACCTCCAAGGCAGATCGCTTTGACCTAATCTTGGCCAATATCTGCACGGCTGAGACAGAAGGAGACCTCCCTGAAAGTCAACAGAATATGGGTGAACACAAAATAGACAAAACAAATAAAATATAAGAGCACCAACACGGTAACTGAAGAAGGTCTAACCGCCCCCGACGACATCAATATAGTAGCAGGAGGCTCAACCACAGGCAAAGGCTTAGGAGAAGCAATCGAAGTCTCCCTCTCCTAGGGGACATCCTCTCCAACATCATCTTCCTTCTGAAATAGGGAAGGCCGATATTGAAACCAACCTACAAGACAAAGCAAAAGTTACAGGTATCAAGAATTAAAAACTTGCATACCGGGCGTGGAACAGGACTTGCCGTTTTAATTCCCGAAGCGCACAACTCCTCCTCCGAGAAATGATGCACGGACTCAAAAGAGCCCGTCGTATTCCCAATATATATCAACTTCAGAGCTTGCCTTTCGGTAGTAGAAAGCTCAGAAAACTCGGAGCGCTCATCCTTCAGAAGAAGGGAGTCCAAATACCAAGAGACATCATGACCCTCGACAAAGAAATAGTATTTCTCCCAATGACCGCTACCACTCACAAAGGCAAGGACGAACCAACCTTTGTTGTCCCACTTAAATTTACCCAACTCCGAGAATCCCTTTTGATTCAACAAAGGGTATGAATGACGAAGGAATAAAACCCAGAATCACCGCCATGCTGAATGCGATAGAAACATCGAATGAGACGAAGGAATAGTCACAAAGGGGAGATGACATAACACCCTTAACCCAACCCAAGCACGTAAGGCGGACGGGGCAAGACAAAGGGGAGAAATTCGATAATACTCACAAAGCTCTAGAAGATCGACACAATAAGGGAAACGCAGCCCCGCTTTAATCTGGTGAATATACCCCACTGACATCCCGTTCGGCGGAGGATTAACCGAACTATCACGATAATGATACAACATGGCAAAGGTAAAAAACCCGGTCCCCGAGCTAAATAGTCCCACCATCTTGGATTGGAAGAGGAAGTTAAGAAGTAATCCCTACTTAACAAGTTCTTAGGATAGACCTCGAATAAGAACAACGGGTCACGGAGAAAAGCTAACTCATCCTCAAGGATGGATTGTAACTCAACTTCCGTATCCGACTTAGAATCAGACGCATCCGAAACGTACGTCAGGCTCAAATCAGGATGCGGGAACCGTTTCCCCATAAAAAAACTCTTCATGGGGATATCAGACTATAGGAGGTTTAGAAGCAAGAATATTACGAACGGCTCTACAAGAAGAAGGCTTACTCATTTTCAAGCTGAAACCAAACGAGCACTCCCTAGCACGACGGAGGATCTAAAATACACCTGACAAGGAGGAAAGGAAAACAACAGTCCATTAGCCAAAAACATCGGCCCGTCATAAAACCATAATGGTCCGTCATAACACCATGTAAATTCATCAACACCAACCTACCCAAGGGTACGTCCCAAAGTGCACAAAGTTCAAATGCCTACTACAAGGGGGGGGGGGGTTGGGGCAAAAGACACATGCATGGACGATTCCACTCGACAAAGGAAGGTGCAACGATGGATAAAACATGAAAAACACCTCTAGAAGGGAGGATAAATAAAATCACCTCAACATTGCTTAAGGTAATGAAAGGTTTAAACCTCCAACATGAGAGCATATATCATATATACAAATAAGGAGGTGACCTAGGCATGGTACTAAGGCACCCAAACACCGATCAAGTTCCTAAGAGGGCAACATCTACACAACACTCACCTCAAAATTCCCAAGCTCAACAACAACAAAGGCAATCTTCCACTCCAAATCAAGAGAAAATAGTGGAGCAACTAAAGTATCTATGGCAAGGAATTGGCTTTTATAGCAATCAATGGAGAACAAACAAGGGAGGGGGCTAGAAAACCGAACCTTGAAAAAATGGAACCGGTCAAAAAACCGGTTTAAGAAAACCAGCTACCGGGAAGAGCTCCCGTCGTCGCCACCACCGGAAGGAGCTCCGGCTTCCGTCGCCACACGTGGTCCCGCATGGAGCCGTCGCCACCCGTGGTCCCGCCTGGAAGGTGACCCCGACCTCGCAGCTGAAAGCCTGTCCTCCGTGACCCGAGCCACCAGCCGCCCCTCCCGTCGCCCCCGGCGATGGTAGGTTCCCCTCAACCGGTCCGAGCTAGTCCCCCAAAAACAAATCCCACCCCAAATCAAACCTAACTAGGCTCCATGTGAAGTGTGGTGACTTAATTGGACGTTTGGGTGGAAAAATTGAAAATGGAGGAAAAGATGAAAACATAGGTTGAAGAAGATGGAGGTGCTCTAGAAAATGAAGGAGTGAGAAGAGTGCTCTTGAAAAAATGAAGGAGGAGGAAATAATGAAGTGAAATCCAAACATATGCTTTATAAAGTATATGTTATGGATTTTTTTCTCTAAAAACTCCGTAAAAGGAGACACGAACAAAAGGACACAGTCCGAAGGATAAGTAAAACAAGACCAAGGCTCGTAATTCTAACCCACATAGAACATTATCATGTGAGCTTGCTTAATTTTAATTACAGCATTTTTTCGTCTATATATTCAGATCCTCTGAAACAGGGGGCATACAAATAAAAGCACACCTCGAGCACTTGATAAAGGCCGGGATCACAACAAAGCCTTCTCAAAGCAAAAGGAAGGAGGAAATTACGACGCATCTCGAGAACTCGATAGAGGTCGGGACCGTCACAAAGGTACGCCACTCTACCCGTTTGGGCGATATTCCGCTAGAAATAGAGTCAAGAAAAGGTGAAACCATTCCTTGACTCGGGGGAAAATGGTGGATATACGCCCAAGCTATCACTAATTGGGCCCGAGAAGTGGGCCGAAACCGAATATAATTCAAGACTTGGAAAACGTACACTCGGGGCCCATCACATGGGCCCGGAAAAATATCCCGAGTTTAGAAATCCACTCGGGAAGACCCCGGGTGGAAAGACCACCCGGGGGAACCGGAGCGAGGTGCTCCTTGCTCGGGTACCCGAGCAAGGCCTTGAGTGTACCTCCTCGGGTACTCCCCATCCGTCCGGACGAGCCTCCCTCGTCCGGACCCCCACTCCCGGACGGTATCTCGTCCGGGGTTTGCCCTTGGAGGGCCACGCACCAACACTTAGCTACAATGAACTTACCTACGGTCGAACCGGGGTCAAAGATAACTTATTTACAGTCAATGTCAACTTATAATTACGAACCCGCCACAACCGGACCAGAGAACCACTGGAACCGGGGCGGTCCAATAGAAACTCTATGAATAGAGAGCTCATCCCCTCATTTGAAGGTAATCTCTCTCTCTCTAAGCTCACCCTCTCTCTAGAAGCTCTAAACTGACTTAAGCTTCGGAGTGGGCTTACCGGGACCCTCCGGTGCCCTTTTGCAGGTAAGCAAGGGAGGAAGAGGAGAGTCCAAGAACGAAAGAGCCCAAGAAGGAGAAGATCGGGAAGAAGAATCCCATCAGGAAGAAGATCGATAAAGAGAAGCCCACAACAAACACTCGTGTGTAAACATACTCCTTTTATTCATCATAATTCATACCATCAAGATTGCGAGGAATGTCGAATCGAACTCATTCAACCAACTCATACCAACACATTGATAATCATGGATAATCAGGGAGACAATAACATTTTGAGAAAGAATTGCATACATCGGATATCTATTAAGATATAATTCGACAAATAATGATTCCTCAGCCATCTAAACCAACCGACCGCCAGTAAACCGAGGGAAAGGGGTTGTGAAAGAGTTCACATTACCGTCGTCTTCTATCCAATAAATCAGACTTTTATAACGGTTTTATTAGAAAATTACCTGAACGGGAGTTTCGAAATAAGCATACCCGATCTTGGCTTTCCCAAGGCCCTTTTTGTTTTTGAAAAATATTCCGATGAATTTACGCATGCATACACAATTCTACTTCACAAGCAAATCATTATAGCAAGCCAAATTCATCATACAAACCACATATCATGCGTCTAATATTTCGAGGAACTCATGCTTGCATATAAATAATTCTACTCTTTAAGTAAACTATTACATGCGGCTACATCCTCAACATTCAAGCATACGTGTCATACATGAAACTTCCACATCAAACATGCATATTTGGCGACTGGTTTTTGTTTTTAAAATATTTTAAAATATTAGGGGCTGAGTTCAATTCATGCGTACATTCAATCATACGAATTTCTAGACATGGATCTTAGGCAATTGCAACCATCATAGCATGTCTATCCTAGTGCGCAAACATATATTTAACCAAGGCTCTGCCCCCAACTTGCAATTTCCAGCTAGCTTGACATAGTCAAGAAGACAGTTCTAATAAATATATGTGACGAAAAGTAAACAATTGCAATTCAGCCCTCTAATTATACCAGTCCCAAAATCATGCATTTCCGAGATCCATCCCCATAATCGAAACTAGGCATTAAGGTTTAATTAAAACGTGAAAATTTAAAACCTTTGAGCACTGTGTAGACTATTTTAAAGTTCGAAAACATATGGATTTACAATTTTACCATCCCATTTTATTAATTGACTTGAATTCGATTTTGAAAATCTGGTTCGGTTCAGTCAAGATTTCAATCCAGCTCGGTTCCATAATTCCGGTTCGGGTTCGGGCCGATTTTATCACAAAATCTGGTTCAGTCTGAATTGGTTCAATAAAATAGTATTTCGGTTCGGTTCAACACTCAAATCCGGATCGGTTAAATTCACTTAGTCACCCCGGTCCGACCCGACTAGGTCGAACCGATTAAGAAAATCCGGATTGGTTTAACCCGCCCCAGTTTTGCAAATTGGACCGGCCCATTGAACCCATAGGTTCGGCCGAAATGTTTCTTGTGGGCTAAGTAGGCTTTTAAAATCCACTAAAAACTTAACTTAGCCACCAAGAAATATTAATTATGTAAAATAATTTCCAATATTGCATATATATATATATAATTTCGGCTAGATCTATATATATATATATATATATATATATATATATATTTATTGCCAAGAATCTATTTATAAGATATAATTCAATCAACAATATATATATATATATATATATATATATATATATATATATATATATATATATTGTCAATATTTTTAATAGGGAAATAAATATACTGACAATATTAATCTTTTAGGTAACTAAATCTATATAATAATATCTTTATCCCTATAATTTAGCTAGACATATTGATAGTTATATATATTCATATATATTATGTGAATCTATCCATATATTTCCAATTATAGATATATTGTTACCTTTAATAAAAATTAAAATATGGTAGCCAGTATACATGTATATTTCGGCTGAAACATGTGTAACTTGGGGCCTAAGAAGTTAAAAAATTTACCTTGTAATTTTCCTAGGGTTCGGCCGAAACTAGCAATTGGAAACAAGTGGTCAAATTTCAAGATAAAATTTTACTAAGATCTACAATCCAATGTTTGATTTTGATAAAAGTCATGTTTTTCTTGAAGATCATGAACATCAAACTTTACTAAGAACATCATGAAAATTTCGGCACTTACAATTATAAAAATCGAAAATTTTAAAATTTCACTTCTTAAAATTTCGGCCAACATATCAAAATCAAGAACAACAATTTATCAAAATCATGAACTCCTAACCTGGCTTTGATACCATTGATGGATTACGGGGCTAAATACTACGGAAACTCAAAATAGGGTACATGCTAGTAATCTCAATTACGCAGCGGAAGATGTGCACATACCTCAAACGCTTTCCGTAATCCCAAGATCTTGCTGAGGGAGTTCTCAATCCACCTGACGGAACTCGTAGATGTTCGTGTTAAGGAAGCCCTGCGCGGTATAGTCTCCACAACAAAGCCTCTGATCGAATCTTGGTTGGGACAGATCTCCAGAGTGTTTGCTCAAAGAAAATTGGCACACCCTTGGGGAGTATGTGGTTCGGCCGAAATATGTGTATTTAGGAGGAGAGGTTTTCTATCAAATTGTCAAAAAGGAGGAATTGTGAATTACCTTAATAAAACCCCTAACACTCCCTATTTATAGGAGGAGCAATGTGGACAAAAGTCCACTTTGCCCACACCTAATATTCGTCCGGCCTAGTGTATAAGGGAGGCCCAATTTTAAGCCTCTCAAGTCAATTGAGATTTTGGCCTAGCCCAATTTCCCTATGTGACATTTACCCAATTGTCTCATGTAACATATACATATTAATGGGCTTTCATTTACGGCGCCCAGTCACCATATGCTAACAGGCAGTACCTTTTAAGTATTGAGTAATTCGTTTTACGGCCTTTAAATGTTGATAGCCAGGCTCTAATTGGAATCGTGCTACTAAGCTCACAACGCAACACATGTCTGGACGAGTGCATTGCATGGCGTACATTAGACTACCAACAATACTGAGGTACTCTGCACTTTTCATATTTTCACGTTTAGCCTGGTATTTTGGGCCCTCACGCTTTGACAACGCGTACCCAAACACAACCGGCATATCCACGGGTTTGGCATCTTGTAGTCTCAACAGTTTATTGATATGGGATTCTTGAGAGAGACACAGTTTACGAGCAGCCCGATCACTAACAATCTTAGTGCCTAGGATGTATGTGCCTTCTCCCATGTCCTTCATCTCGAATACAGATGCTAGCCATGAATTTGATTCATTCATGTAACTCACATCGTTCGCGGCAAGTAGTATGTCAACCCCATATAATGTCAAGATAACGTACTTCGACTCAGAGGTCTTAGTGTACATGCATGGATCCTCGTGAAGATTCACAAATCTGTTTCCAACGATTTCCTCGTGGAACCTACGGTACCATTGCAGAGACGATTGTTTAAGACCATAGATCGATCTTTGGAGTTTACAAACTTTACGTTCGTTTCCAGGGATTATTAAACCCTCTGGTTGTTCCATATAGATCTCTTCCTCCAGGTTTCCGTGGAGGACTGTAGTCTTAACATCCATTTGGTGAAGCTCTAAATCAAGGCATGCGACCAGGGCTAGAATGGCCCGGATTGTGGTGTAACGCACAGTCGGTGAGTATGTATCACAAAGTCCACTCCTTGAAGTTGGGTATATCCTTTCACAACGAGTCTAGAATTGTACCGCTCGACATTTCCATCAGTAGTGAGTTTCTATTTCAAAACCCACTTTGCCTCTATGACTCTACGGTTAGCAAGTAAATCAACTAAAGACCATACCGAATTGGCTTTCATAGAGGCGATCTCTTCCTCCATTCCTTTGCTTGAGGTCCTTCTAAAGCTTGTTTAACCGTTACTGGTTCATCAACCAAAGTTAGACTGAATAACTCACCCTTTTTGATGGGATATTTCTTGGGAGAAGTTCGAAGCCTTTGAATATGTCTTGGCTCATTATTCCCATCTTGAACTTGAATAACGCTCCCACTAGGAATAATGCTCCTGATTGGAACAACACTCCCACTGGGAACAAGAGCCTTACTTGAACCTTCACCAACAACTTTTCTTGGACGACCTCTTGGTCTCGGGATTCTACCTCCGAGATGAATTCCATGGTTACTAGGACCAGGAACCAAGTTGGTAGTGCCACTCCCACAGTCACCAGTAGGTAGTTGAGGAATTATAGGATTTTCATCCAGCGGTTCAACAACATGATTATCAGGTTCGACTTGATTGGCACCTATAGCAACAATGATTTGTGTGGTTGGATTGACTCCTCCCACTGTATTTATTATGAAAATGTATCCATTCTGAATTACCGTGTCATTCACTTGCGTTGCTCCCTCAAATCTCCCACTCGAAGTAAGTGAGACCTGATCATCATCATTTTTCTCTAGTCCAATTAAGACTTTATTTACGTTGAAGTTATAAAGCTTAGGAATTTTTCCTCAAGGAACGTAACGTCTCATGTTCGACCACGCCACCATTAACCCGAGCTATCACAAACATGTATGCCATAGAGTATTTAGAGGACTCTAGGTTCCAACATTGCCTTAATATATGTCAGTACAATACATGTTTGTTGCGCAACTTTAATGTCGCAGTTTGGCAAGATCCGTCTCATTACCAGTTTATAGCTCAAAGTTCTACATGAGTGGAAGTCAACATCATATCATCCTGGGAGGAGATCGGAAGTTGAATTTTCGACCCCATGTTTCAAACCATGTTCTTGAAGTGTATGATTAAATATGAATGCTTCGCAAATCTTATCCTTAGAGGCGTATAATAGGATAGTCATTTGACAGACAATATCATTATCATTGCATACTCATTTTCAGAGGTTTCGTCCATCTTTGAGTTGTGCATTAGGTTTTCACCTTTTGCATTAGTTGATTCTTTACGAGATCGTGGTAGCTTTTGAGGCATATTTCTTCTCAATTTATGATAAATCAATTAGTAAAACCCGAAATGGGTGATAAATGCAAATGAAAAATTTGTATCGAGCATTAAATCAAAAACACACTTCATATTAAATTTGAACTTTGAATCGATGTGTCCCATCTATCAAGGAACATGCGCGTGGCGTGGCGCGCGAATCACCAGCTGTCACCCATGGTGAAATCGTTTCGTTTCCAAAATTTAATTTAATTGGTTTCACACATGTTCATCATTAGGATTTGATTATTTTATGGAGTACTAAAAAATAAGGAAGATTTAAATTCATTAATTGAACGCAATCGATGGACTTTAGACGAATTGGAATGTGTGTGTGGACTTTATCATTTCATTTGGCTAGTTGACCTACCCGAAACTTTCGGTGTTTATTTTCATTATCAGATTTTAATCAAATCGATCCCATCGTCAAGGTTGATTAATTGATAAGTGAATTGTATCCTGATTTGAATTTTCTTTAATTTAAATAACAATAACTTTATTCATTAATCCAATAAACATGAATAACCATAATAGAGAGATAACAACGAAAGGTATAGTGACAACTGCGAGGATTTAATCATAAAGCATCAACAACACAAAGTAGACTGTTCAGAATCTTCAAGTCATGTAGAACACCACGCCTGAAAAGAATTCACATGTGAATCACATCAGACGATTTGTGTTGTATAAAACATTGACTGTTTTATATACATGGAAAAACGAGGTGTACCTTAGACGCGCTTTCATCAACGGTGTCTTGTGCCACCAGATTTTCGTTTAAGCATTTTATTGCTTGATTCTAGTAGTTCGCGCATGCGAGTGAAGTCGTCCTCCAACTCGTAAATTTCCTTAGCGTTCTGTCCTTCGAACAGTCTCATAATCGTCTCGATCGATCTGATTAGACGTTTGAGACCTATTTCGTCGGCGAACCAAGATAAACGAAATTTTTTCATTATAGGATAAATCATTTCCCACGCATCCCTTTCACTATTAGGGACATGATCTGTCAATCCCGACATCCATGGGTAGAAGATCATCATATTCCAAAATGAGGATTCTTACATCGATCGTATATCTATCGCCGTAACGAAGGTGCAAGGCACCCCATAGGTGCAATGCACTGACATCCATGAACTATTGAGAAATCTTTGTTGTTAAGGTTGAGCGTATCAACCCTGCTGCTTTCTGATCCCAGCGTGTCCTTTCGTCGTCCATGGAGCGCGGACTACCATTTTCATCCGTCATCATCCTATCTCCATTTGGGTTCAAACAATCCTCAAGCTCCATAGCAGAGATGATTTTCCACACATAATTTCTCCACTCGTCATATCTCGTCCCATCAAGATCACGAGCAACATAGAATTGCACTCTATTGTCCATACGAACTAATATATTCATAATCATGCACAATCAGGGAGACAATAACATTTTTGAAAAAAGAATTGCATACATCGGATATCTATGAGATAGAAGGCGGCAAGTAATGATTCCTCAGACATCTTACCAAACCGACCACCTGTAAACCGAGGGAAGAGGTCGTGAAAAAGTTCACATTACCGACGTCTTATTTCTAATAGACAAGTCTTTTAAAATGGTTTAATCGCTTTCACCGGAACGACGAGTTTTTACATACACCCGATATTGGCTTTCCCAAGCCCCTTTTAAAACGTTTTAAGGATTTCATGCATGCATATATAATTCTACTACACAAGAAAATCATCATGCGCATGCCACATCCATGAAACAAACCACTGATCATGCATACGCGTCATGCGTCTAATGTTCCGAGGAACTAATGCTGGCATATATAATACTACTACTTAAGTAAATTATCATATGCGGGTATATCCTCAACATTCATGCATACGCATCATGTGTGATCACACCACATCAGACATGCATATTAGGCGACTGATTTTCAGTTTTAAAACATTTGGGGCTGACTTGCATTTCATGCTAGCAATCAAACATGCGTACTTCTAGACATGAATACTAGGCATTAGCAACAATCATAGCATGTCTATCCTAGTGCCCAATCCATTAATTGAAATCCAGGGCTCTGCCCCCAACATGCAATATCCAGCTAGCTTGACATTGTCAACACAACAGTTCTAATCATGCAATAATATCAATTAATAGCAATTGAAATTCAACCCACTAAATGATTCTGTCCCAAAATCATGCATTTCCGAGATCCATCCCCAAAGTCGAAACTAGACATCAGGTTTAATTAAAGCGTGAAAGTATTAAACTAATGAGCACTGTGTAGGTAATTTTAAAGCTCGAAAACATTTGGATTTTAAAATTTGACCATCCTATTTTCAGTTGATCGGGTCGGTCCGGTTTAAACGTCCGGTTCAGTCAAATTCGGTCTTGTTTGGTCGGTTTAAATTGGTCCGGCCGAACCGGTTCGGTTTAAAATAGGAATTCAGTTTGATTCTTCATGCAAACTGGGTCGGTTTGGTTCGACCCATTTAGTTGCCCGGTCTGACTCGACCCGGATGGGTCAGACCAATTGAGAAAATCCGGTTTAGTTGAGCCGCCACGTTTGGACCCGTGGAACCCGACCCGGTTCAGTTGGGTTGACCCGGTTCGGGTTCCCTAGGTCTTCCGGTCAGTCGACCCGACCCGGATGTGGAAAAGTGAACCGGCCCATTAACCCTTTATGGTTCGACCTAAATGTTTCTTGTGGGCTAAGTAGGGTTTTAAAATCCACTATAAACTTAACTTACCCACCAAGTAACATTAATTATAAAAATAATTTCCAATATTTGCACACACACACACACACATATATATATACATTTCGGCCAGTATCAATAAATATAACATATATATATATATATATATATATATATATATTATATCGATAGTAATTATCACAATTATCTTGTGAATCTAACCGAAAGTGTGGCCAAATAAATTTAACAACATAGTGGCCAAAATTTTATTAAAATTACACTAATTAATTTTCGGCCGAAATTTAATTACTTAGGGCTTAAGAAATAAAAAATTTACTTTGTAATTTCATGTAGGGTTCTGCCGAAAACATGTAATTTTAGGGTTAGTGGTCAAATTTCAAGATCAAATTTACTAAGGTCAATAATCCAATGTTCATTTGATAAAGGTCACGTTTTTCTTGAAAAATAATGAACATCAGTTTTAACAAAAAAACACTCAATTTCACGAATATCATTTTTACTAAAACCATCAATTTTACTAAAATCTCAAGAACACCAATTTATCAAAATTATGAACTCCCTAACATAGGCTCCGATACTACTGTAGGATTATCGGGGATAAATAATACGGAACCAAAACAAGGTACATGCTATATAAAAAAAATTACGCAGTGAAATTAGGTGCACATACCTACAATGCTTTCCGTAGACCTAAGATCTTCAAGGGGAGTTCTCGATCCGCCGGCCGGTTCCCGTAAGGATTCTGGTTAAGGTATACCTACGCGGATTGGTCTCCACAGCAAAACCTCTTGTCGATTCTTTAGCAGGGACGGATCTCCGGAGTAATTGCTCGAAGCAATTTGACACCTCCTTGGCTAGGCTATGGTTCGGCCGAAACTTTCACTAAGGAGGAGGGATTTCTTTGTCTCAACACTTAGGAGAATATGACTAGGTGGTTAACCCTAATTTAATCCATGACATTCCCTATTTATAAGAGGAGGTGGGACAAAACTCACCTCCCCTAATGCAAGTTTCGGCCGGCCACTTATGAGAAGGGAGTCCCAATATTGGGCCTCTCATGTCAATTGGGATTTTAGGCCTAGCCCAAAATCCCTAATGTGACATTACCCAATTAACTCAAGTAACAGTCTCATATTAATGGAATCCTATTTACGGTGGCCCAATCTCTAAATGCCAACACTAAAATCAATAGGCCATCCCAATACAACATCATATTGACGATATAAGAAGTATAGAAAATATGCGATAAGTTGTCAACATATATTAAAACTGTTGGCATATAAAGATTGGACAGCCGTAATTAGGAGCCCATTAATATAAGTATGTAACCTAAGAAAATTGGGTTATGTCACATTAGGGATTTTGGGCTAGGCCTAAAATCCCAATTGACATGAGAGGCCCAAAATTGGACCTCCCTTGCTTACATAAGTCGGCTGAACTTGATTAGGGCAAAGTTGACTTTTGTCTACTTTGCTCCTCTTATAAATAGGGAGTGCTTGGTGATTTATTTAGTGCTAATTCTCTATTCCTTTGTGGTGAGATTAAAAGAAATCCCTCCTCCCTAATAATAGTGAGGTTCGGCCAAAACTCTCCACAACCTAAGAGGTGTCAAATTGCGTCAAGCAATTTACTTCGGTGATCCATCCCGCTGAAGAATCGACAGAGGCTCTGCTGTGAGGCATAATCCGCGTAGGGCTTCCTTAACCAGAACCTCTACGGGAACCGTCCGGGGGATCGAGAACTCCACTCGGTGATCTTGGGACTACAGAAAACATTGTAGGTATGTGTACTATCTTCCACTCCGTATTAGTTACCATGCACGTATCCAGGGTTTTGTTTCCGTAGTATTTAACCCCGTAATCATACAGTGGTATCAGAGCCTGTGTTAGGAGTTCATGATTTTGATAAAATTAGTGTTCTTGAGTTTGTAAAAGCCGACCGAAAAATTTGATGGTGGAATATTAAAATTTCGATTTTTACAAATCATCTTGGCCGAAATTTTCATGATATTCGTAATAAAATTTGATGTTCATGACTCCCAGAAAAACAAGACTTTTATCAAAATTAAACATTGGATTCTTGATAGTTGCAAGATTTGATCTTGAAATTTGACCAAAAACCCTAATTATGTGTTTTTCGGCCGAACCCCTTTAGGTTTACAAGATGACATTTTTAATTTCTTAGTCCACAAGTAACCTATTGGAGACCAAAATTTTTACTCAAATTCTTCTACATGTTTCAACTGAATTTTCGCCTAAGGTTTAGGCCACAATTAGAGTTATATTCACAAGATAATTGTGGATAAAAACTATCAATATATTTAGCACAATATTAGGAATATGGATAATATTGTCAATATTGATAGATATTAGTTGCCTAAATATTGAGAATATATATATATTTTTGATAGATTTATATATCTAAATATAGAATCTTGACAATATATATATATATATATATATATATATATATATATATATATATTTGTGCCGAAATTTGTATATATATATGTGTAAATATTGGAAACTATATCTATAGTTATTATTACTTAGAGGCTAAGTTAAGTTTTTTGTGGACTTTAAAAAACCATACTTAGCGCACAAGTAACAATATCAGCCGAACCCTATAGGGTAATGGGCCGGTCCAATTTTGCACAACCCGAGCGGACCGAGTCATTTTCAATTTTGGGGGTGGATCTCGAAAATGCATGATTTTGGGATGAGTCATTTAGTTGGCTGAATTTCAATTTCTATTTAATTTGATATAATTTCATGATTAGAGCTGTCGTCTTGACTAAGTCAAGCTAGCTAGATAATACATGTCATGGGCGGAGCCCTGTGTTGGGTTACGATTAAAAGGATAGAATAGTATAAATGCGAGTACGTTTAAAGGCGACACTAAAGAAAAGTCGTCGACCTTCTTTTCTGTTCAGAACGACAAGGCAAAGACAAATGGTCAACAACCATATATGAAGAAGTCGACTTCTGAAGAACGACTAGCAAAAGAAGGCGACTAAATCACTCAAGGCTCTCCTATTAAGGTATGAGTCGAGTCGATAGCCAAACACCACTGAAGAAACCTTCCTCTTAAGGAAAGGGACAGGTGGCGACCTGCTCTAGCCGCCATGAAGAAACCTTCATCTCAAGGAAAGGGACAGGTGGCGACCTTCTCTAGCCGCAATGAAGAAACCTTCCTCTTAAGGAAAGGGACAGGTGGCGACCTGCTCTAGCCCCCATGAAGAAACCCTCCTCTTAAGGAAAGGGACATGTGGCGACCTGCTCTAGCCGCCAAGAAGAAACCCTCCTCTTAAGTAAAGGGATAGGTGGCGACCTACTTTCAACCGCCAAAGGGAAACCTTCTCAGCTAAAGGAAGATGAGGTGGCGACCTACTTGTCACCTGCTTAAACCGACTCTGGACAGAAACCCTCCCAAGAGGGTAGCTGCCATTTGAAGTCGGTAATTTCTTCCTATAAATAGGGGAACATTATATGTATTTTACAATCTTGATTCTCATACTTTACAATACTCTTTCTAAATCCATTACTGACTTAAGCTTCGGAGTGGAATCAGGGGACATCCCCACCCCTTTTCAGGTCCTCGCCTAGCACAAAGCTCCTAAAGGAAACTAAGTACCCAAGAGGTCGAGAAAGATAACTAAAAGAGTTAGCTCTAGGCGAGACCTCGAAGTCCACTACTAGAAGTTCAAGGTCACGTCATATTTGTCCCAACATTTGGCACCGTCTGTAGGAACGGTGATAAAAAAGTCATGGCTCCCGAGAAGAACAAGATGCCAAATTCCGTGGTCGAAGAGATGGGAGAAACCCCAGCAAATCCCACCATTTCAAAACCAACACCGGAAGAAGATCCATCCATACCTCAAACTAATGGCACTGGTGGTGAAGAGAATCCTAGTCACTCCAAGTCATTACCAAATCCAGAAGAGGTGAGAACAGTCCCCCCCGGCTGTCCCTCAGGAGGTAATGGCGGCTTTCAAGCCCAGGCAGGAGCTGTTCCCGACAAGAAGGAACCAACCTGAGAAGTCTCCCAGAAGGAAGAAGTAGCCTCCAGTGTGAAGATTGTGGAGGAGAATCTTTGGGAAAAAGAGATCCCTAAGGTTCCCGAAGACGAGACAGCGAGCAAAGGTCCTGTCCTATTCACTAAAGGACAGGTAGAAGAACTGTTGGAAAAGAAGAGAAGAGGGGCGAATGGCCTGCTAATTGTTCGTGATCACACCTCTCACCCTTTTCTCCAAAAGGCTGTTTAACATTCAAGTTCCCTCGCAAGTATTCGTGAGGAATATCGACGACTACACCGAGGGAGATCATGTTCGCCATATCAACGCCCACAACTCTTCCCTCCTAGGGAGAGGGGCGACGCCAGATCATTATGCAGCCCTCTTCCCAACAACTCTAAAAGAAGAAGCCTCCACTTGGTTCTATGGTCTTCCTGACAACTCAATAGACTCATGGGAAGAATTGAAGACCAAGTTCATAGAAGGCCACATAGGCCAGAGACAACGCCTCAAGAGCATGGACTTTCGAGATAAAATTGAGCAAGGTCCTAATGATACCTTACCAATTATTATACTAGATAACACAAGATACTCCAGCAGCTGAATGAGGATGCCACTGATGGCGAGCTGATCAGGACCTTTTAGAGAGGTCTCAGAGTTCAAAGCCAATCTTTGAAGTATAGCATGGCGATGAAGCCCGTACAAAAAATTGATGCCCTCGCCATTAAGGTCAAGAAGTACATCGACTTGGAAAGGTCACACGAAAAGTCGCCCATGGAGACCAATAAGCAGGTCATTCCTGCTAAGATCGAGTAGGGTTCTGCTTCTCGACCCCCAAAAAGAGATGAAAGGCGAGAAGTGACTTTCCGACATGGAAATCGCCAAGGACCGAAAAGGGACATTAACCCTTATTTGGCAAAATTCACTCCTCTCACACATAATATTTCTTTGGTACTCCAAGAGATGGAAAAGCTCAGGCTGGACGACCCTCCTTCAGTCAGAAAGACTCAGATGGGATCCCAGATAAACGACTAATGTCTTTATCATTGATTTCAGGGGGCACGACACTAATGAATGCATCGCCTTGAAGCAAGATATCAAAACGTTGATCCGAAGAGGTAAACTATCAAAGTTTATTGAGAAACCTTTCAAAGCTTTAAGGAAACGAAGTCGCAGCCCGCGAAGGAATTCTCGATCTCCCCCTCATGACAAAACGCCCCAATCCAGAGAAGGACGGTGAACGTCATCGCAAGAGGATTCACCTCGTGAGGAGAGACCAGCGTCGCTAGAGAAGTATACGCCACCCAAGTCTCAAAAACAGAAGATAAGGGAAAGACACATCAAGTAATCGACCCAGTGGTCATAAGCTTCACAACCGACGATCTCATGATGGTCACTAAACCTCACGATGACGCCTTAGTTATCACTGCCACCTTGGTAGAATATGAAGTCAAAAGGATCCTCATCGACAGTGGAAGCTCAACGGATGTACTCTTCGACGAAGCCTTTCAAAACTTGGGGTTAACCAGAAAATGAAGGTCGACTTTCCTCTCATCGGCTTTGCTGGAAGAACCACCTATCCAATGGGTCCTATATCACTACCAATGGTCTTAGGAATGGAGAAAAATACTTTGATGATAGACGTACTCTTCGTTGTCGTCGACACTGCCTCGGCATACAATGCCATCATCAAAAGAACTACTCTTAACCCTCATTAGATAATCCGATCAACTGCTCATCAAGTAATGAAGTTCTCGACGCCACATGGGATAGGTGAGGTAAGAGGAGATCAAACCGCATCTCGAAGATGCTATGTCAGCTCGATGCGACGCCGCAATCAAAGAGAAGTCATAGAAACAACGCCTAATTAAGAAAATAACTTTGTTTGTCTTTAAGGCTAATGTTTGTTAATGATGTTTTTGTGAGAGATTCAGGAAGGATAAATAAATATAGCTTTTTAAGGCCCTTTTTTCCAGATATCTGAGTTCTCCCCTTAATGCGTCAAGCATCCAATAATCAAAGAAGTCGACTATAAAAAAATCTGATATCATCTAAATCACTCAGATTGGTCGACAGAGGCATGGCGTCAAAGAACTTTTTCCGAATCAAGAGCCGACCATAAAAAATCTGATATCAACAAAATCACTCAGATTGGTCGAACTACTTGAAAGAGGTTAAGTATCGAAGACAAACTTTTCCGAATCAAGAGTCGACCATCAAAAATCTGATTTCAACTAAATCACTCAGATTGGTCGAACTACTTGAAAGAGGTTAAGTATTGAAGACAAACTTTTTCTGAATCAAGAGTCGACTATCAAAAATATGATATCAACTAAATCACTCAGATTGGTCAAACTACTTGAAAGATGTTAAGTATTGAAGACAAACTTTTTCCGAATCAAGAGTCGACTATCAAAAATATGATATCAACTAAATCACTCAGATTGGTCGAACTACTTGAAAGAGTTAAGTATCGAAGATAAACTTTTTCCGAATCAAGAGTCGACCATCAAAAATATGATATCAACTAAATCACTCAGATTGGTCGAACTACTTGAAAGAGGTTAAGTATTGAAGACAAACTTTTTCCGAATCAAGAGCCGACTATCAAAAATATGATATCAACTAAATCACTCAGATTGGTCGAACTACTTGAAATAGTTAAGTATCGAAGATAAACTTTTTCCGAATCAAGAGTCGACCATCAAAAATATGATATCAACTAAATCACTCAGATTGGTCGAACTACTTGAAAGAGGTTAAGTATCGAAGACAAACTTTTTCCGAATCAAGAGTCGACCATAAAAAAACTGATATCAACTAAATCACTCAGATTGGTCGAACTACTTGAAAGAGGTTAAGTATCGAAGACAAACTTTTTCCGAATCAAGAGTCGACCATCAAAAATCTGATATCAACTAAATCACTCAGATTGGTCGAACTCCTTGAAAGAGGTTAAGTATCGAAGACAAACTTTTTCCGAATCAAGAGTCTGTTAGATTACGGGGAGTAATCACTACGGAAACTTAAACATGGTATGTGCTAGTAATATAAATTACGCAGGGGAAAGTTTACACATACCTCAAGAGTAACCGTAGTCCAAGATCCTTGCTCGAGGGAGATCGCGATCCTCCGGTCGGAACCCGTAGAAGTCCTTGTGAAAGAAGCCCTATGCGGTATAAGCTCCACAGCAAAGCCTCTGATCGATTCTTGGCACAGGGACAAATCTCTATAGAGTTTGCTCGAAAGCAATTTGGCACACCCTTGGTGAGTTACATGTTTCGGCCGAACCTTGTAGTGTGGGAGGAGGGTTTTTCTCTCTAAAACTCTCTTGTGAGGGAATTATGATTAACCCTAAAATTTCCCTAACATCTCTTATGTATAGGAGGAGTAAAGTGGACCAAAGTCCACTTTACCCCACCATAAACTTTCGGCCGGCCTATGTATTTGGGGAGGCCCAACTTTGGGCCTCTCATGTCAATTGGGATTTGGGTCTAGCCCAATTACCCTAATGTGACATTTACACAAGTTCATTAGGTAAACTATACATATTATGGGCTACCAATTACGGCGCCCATCACCATATGCTTACAGCTCCCACTCGCCGGAATGGGAGGGTGCCTGTTAATGTATTGTGGTCCAAATCCGCATCAACATTTCTCCCCTTTGATCTGCTACATGCTTCTAATAGTTCATACGAGGTTTGCCGTGCGACCGGCAGATACGAAGGGCATCGTGCTACTCATCTATGAGGAGTATTGTACCGCGCTGTATCCTAGGTCAACTGATAATTCTCCATTTGACTAGTTTCCACATAGGAACACTTCTCCAAGGAATCTGTACAAGTATTCACAACCTTCAACTAATATCCGGCTAGTGGCCACCTAGTGAATACAAGAATCGGTGAATTACAGGTGAACTTGACCATCCCCATCGCTCATACCCTAAGTCAAACCCAACCGGTTTCCAAGATGTGGTCACTGGGCCTTTTTGTTCAGCACTACGCTTGTACGCCGGGAAGCGAGCATTGAGCCTGCCCTTAGGTATGGGTTCTGAGTCCATGAGGATACTTCGGGTGCCTCTTCATAAGGCTCCCGGGATCAATCACACGCTCGAGGTGAAGAATTTTGCCCCCGCCAGATTCACGAGGATTCCATCCTAGCACAACCGAGCTGTGACCCTGTGGTCGGAGTTGGCACGCGTAGTATGAAGCACGCGTTGGTAGCATACCTGAACCTTTTGGGTTGACAGGTAAGGGATATGTCAATCATGCTATCACAGATTCTCCTCTGGCCCAGAATGTGGTTAAATGACGAACGAAGTTCATCACGTCGATATGTGAAACGAAGATCACGTCGAGTTAATTTGAAACTAGATAATCGTCTCGCTTAATCATGTTTATCCCCCTGACTCTTAGCCGGTCTTGTTTGGTGGAGGCCTCCATCCACCACAAGACGACCGTACATGTGTGACTAGGTAAGGCCCACATTCGACATAGTTTGGCAGAGGATTGAGTCCTCCTACGACTTAGTTTATAGACCGTAAATCTGATGTAATAAAAACATTATGACGTCGATTGATCATAAACTCAATTGCAATTCTTTCGCTTACAAAATGTTAATTTATAATATCAAAATGTTATCACAGATACATGCCATTTCTAAACCCTACTCAATCCAATAAGTTTTACATGGTTTTCGAATATCTCCCAGCGTAGTGGTATAGTTAATGGGTCCGCAATCATATTATCAGTGGATAAGTATTCCATAGTGATAGTGATTATATTGTCTTCTACCATAGATTTAGCATAAAATTATTTCACATTAATGTGTTTGGTCCTACTATGGTACTTCGGATTCTTAACTGCCACAATGGCTGCCTGACTGTCAGAGAACACCTTCACAGGTTTACTCTCGACATCACCATTAAGCAGCGCAGTAAGAAGCCTTTTCAGCCAGAATGCTTCCTGTTCATTCTTAGAGAGAACTACGAATTCTGATTCCATCGTTGACAGTGAGACACAGGTTTGCTTCTTGCTCATCCATGAAATGGCGGCTTTAGCAAGGAGGAACATTCCCCCTGTGATGGACTTACGATCATCCGGATCGCCACCATGGTCGGCATCATTGTAACTGGTCAATTCTAACTTCCCGCCCTCATAGAACAGAGCATAATTGGCAGTACCTTTCAAATAACGAATTATTCGTTTTACAGCTTTTAAATGTTGATAGCCAGGATCTGATTGGAAACGTGCTACTAGGCCTACGGCATAATAGATATCCAGACGGGTGCATTGCATGGCGTACATCAAACTACCAACCATGCTTAAATATTCTGCACCCTTCATCTGTTCGCGCTCTGCCAGGTTCTTGGGGTCGTCACGTTTTGACAGTGCGCACCCAAATACCACCGGCATATCCACGGGTTTGGCATCGTGTAATTTGAACATTTTCGACAGCTTGTTGATATAGGCTTCTTTAGAAAGACACAGTTTCCGGGTAGCCCGATCTCTAGCAATTTTAATGCATAAGATATACGTGGCCTCTCTCATGTCTTTCATCTCAAATACATATGCTAACCAGGACTTTGACTTATTCATGAAACTCATATCGTTTGCAGCAATGAGTATGTCGTCCACGTATAAGGTTAAGATGACATACATGGACCCGGAGGTCTTATAATACACGCACGGATCCTCGTGAAGATTCACGAATCCGTTTCCTACGATTTCCTCGTGGAATCTTCTGTACCATTGCCGAGACGACTGTTTAAGACCGTAGATGGACCTTTGGAGTTTACAAACTTTACGTTCGTTACCAGGAATAATGAAACCCTCCGGTTGCTCCATGTAGATCTCTTCCTCCAGGTTTCCGTGGAGGAATGCGGTCTTAACATCCATTTAGTGCAGCTCGAGATCGAGACTTGCGACCAAGGCCAAAATGGCCCGTACTGTGGTGTAACGCATAGTTGGTGAGTATGTTTCGTCAAAATCCACTCCGTGAAGTTGGGTATATCCTTTCGCAACAAGTCGAGCTTTGTATCGCTCGACCTTCCCATCAGCGGTGAGTTTCAATTTGAGATCCCACTTGGCTCCTATGGCCCTGCGTCCATCAGGTAAATCAACTAAAGACCATACTGAATTGGCTTTCATTGACGAGATCTCTTCCTCCATTGCATTCCTCCATTCCTTTTCCTGAGGTCCTTCCAACGTTTCTTAAACCGTTACAGGTTCGTCACCAGATATTAGAGTGAAGATTTCTCCTCTATCGATGGGAAACTTCTTAGGAGAAGTTTTATGCCTTTGACTACGTCTAGGCTCGTTGTTCCCATCTTGAGTCTAATCAATACTCCCACTTGGAACAATGCTTCTGATCGGAGCATCACTCCCACTGGGAATAAGTGCAGTGCTCGAACCTTCTCCTACAACCTTCCTTGGTCGACCTCTTGGTCTCGGGATCCTATCTCCGAGATTAATTCCTTGATCACTAGGATTTGGAACCAAGTTGGTCGGTATACTCCCACTCAAAACAATAGGCAGTATTGGCGGTTGTGGTATTGGTCCGGTAACATGATTATCAGTTTCAACTTGATTCGTCCCTACAGCAACAGTGATTGTGGTAGGGTTTAATCCTCCCACTGGATTTACTATGAAAATGTTCCCAATCTCATTTACCATGTCATTCACTTGAGTTGCTGGTTCAAATCTCCCACTCGAAGTAAGTGGGACCTGATCATCAATGTTATCCTGCACCAGTTCAGTTAATACTTCATCTGTTTTAATCTCTCCAAGCGTTGGAAATTCGTCCTCAAGAAAAGTTACGTCTCTGGATTCATGTTCGACCAGGCCACCATTATCTTGAGCTGACACGAATACGTAACCCTTAGAGTTCTCTGAATACCTAATAAAGATACTCTTTAGTCCTCTAGGTCCCAACTTGCCGAAACGGCTATCGGTCGTATGTGTATAGGTGCTGCAACCCCAAGGTCGCAGTCTGGTGAGATCTAATTATCTTTTATGCCACAACTCATAAGGCGTTGTGTCTACCGCTTTGGTTGGTACAAGGTTTACTATATGAGCGGCAGTCAATAATGCATCACTCCAATAGGAGATAGGTAATTCTGCCTGCGACATCATGGTTCTGACCATGTCCAGGAGAGTTCGAGTACGACGTTCAGCCACACCATTCTGCTATGGTGTGTTGGGGATTGTCGTTTGACGGGCTATCCCTCTTTCTTTGCACAACTTATTAAACTCATTAGAGAGATATTCTCCACCTCTATCAGTGCGTAGGCTTTTCACCTTACGTTCCTGTTGATTCTCTACGAGGTTTAGAAAGTTTTTAAAGCAATCTATTGCCTCGGATTTACGAGTAATCAATGAGTAACCCATAACGGGTAAAGTCGTCAATGAAAGTTACGAAGTATCGTTTTCCATTCCTAGCGGTTACACTCATTGGTCAACAGACGTCGGAGTGAATCAACTACAACGGATACTCTGCTCATTGAGCTTCTCCAAATGGTTTGCGGGTGGACTTTCCAGCTAGACAATCATGTTCAAGTGAGTTTAGTCACTTTGCTGCTACCAGGAAAAAGCTCTCTTCGGGCTAATGAATGGACCCTGTCGTAGCTTATATGTCCTAGCCTTGCATGGCATCCGATTGCGTCAGTCTCTGCTTCCCTGGAGGACAATGCATACATTGTATTCGTGTATATGCTACCATTCAGATCCATGATAAAGAGGCCATAAGAGGAATAGGCATGACCGAATAAGAGACTGCCTTTATTAATACGAACAAAGTTCTTCTCAAATGATAAAATGTAATTATTATTCATGAGAGCGGAAACAGAAACAACATTTCTACGGATTCTAGGAGCAAAAAGGACATTCTCAAGTAGTATGGTCCTGCCATTGTTCATAGACAATTTGCAGTTCCCTACTCCTATGACTTCAACTTGTGAGTCGTTGCCAATGTATATCCTCTTAAAATCCTTTGGCAATCGTCTAAACTTGGCGAACAATCCTTTTTCATTGGCTCTGTGGTCCGTCGCACCTGAGTCAAGAATCCAAGAAGGATTTGAGTCAGTTAACATGACAGTAGAGGAAACAAGAGCTTCCATTACATAACCAACGCCGTATACCTTTTCAGGATGCGATTTGCTGGACCCTGTACCCTCGCCTATTTGGCGTGGACTAGAGTTCCCGCGGACTATCTACGATTTTAGGCGGAGATTGTCAGGTTTAGAATTTGTCAACATTTTACCGTCGACTGCCTGTTGTTTCCTTCCTTTGTTCATCATCTTCCTCTTCCCTTGCCTAGCTTGTCCCGGTGCTCGTTTCATTCGAGCCTGTTCCATCTCGATGAACTTCAGCACCGATGCAAGATCCAATACAGAACCACTGGCAGTCAATAAAGCCTTGGCTGCTCTCCAAGACTTCGGGAGGGCCCCGATGATGGCCTGAATTTTATCACATTCACCCACCTGACCTTCTTCCTCCAGTGGTTTCAAAGCGCTAAGGAGATCATATACCTTTTCCAGTACACTCGTGTTGTAGCTATTAAAGATTTCTTCCAAGGCAGGTATGAGTGGGTGAAGGATTGCTGCCATGCCGTTTCCGTATCTCAGGAAGAGGACATCCCAAATGTCCTTTGCAATCAGAACATTCTCATACTCATCATGGAATTCCCGAGACATCTCAGACAGCAGAATCTCCTTTGCTCTTTTGTCATCTTGCTCCCATTTAAAATGGGCATATGCTAGTTCCTTGGTTAGACTAGCTTCTGGGTAGCTCATGGATTTCTGAATATGACCTAACAGGTCATTGTCCTCCAACAGTGCACTGACACGCTTGCTCTACGAGTCATAGTTTGTCTCAGTCAAAAGTTCATTAGCACAAGATGTTATCATCTATGTTGTAATTCGTTACTAAACACGATGACAATCATGCACAATCAGGGCCATGGGGCATCCCTGGATGAAATTGAGCAATAGTCGGGGCACTTGAGAAGCCGAGAGAAGAAATCATTGTCTATGTCATCCATTGGTCGTAGGGTCCATCCAGGGTGTTGACACGACCGACGTATTTTGACTCAATCAGCTGAGCCCTTCTCTAGAAGATGTTTTGGATTATAAATTTTCAATCTGCCACTTGGGGCATGTAAATAATTATTGTTGACTATTTTCGGTAAATTTTCTTTAAAAAAAAAAAAAAAGCAAAAAAAAAAGCAAAAAAAAACTCATTTTTCTTTAGGGTCACAGCCACCCTTTAATTGGCTACCAATAAAAATAAAGAGAGTGCTCACGCATATTTTGTGAGAGCAGTGAAGAAATAAAGGGTCACAGTTGTCCCTAAATCAATTACAAATAAAAAGGGTCTCAGTCGTCCCTAAAACGACTACAAAGAAAAGGGCCACAGCCAGCCTTCAAATGGCTACAGATAAAGGGGCACCCCCGCAACATCAAAAGCGGGAAATAAGTGAAAGGGCCACAGCCACCCCATAATAGCTACACATACAGAGTGTTCCCGTGAATCTTGTGAGGCGGGGAAGTTATTTGAAACGGCCAAAGCCACCCTTAAAATGGCTACACAAAAAGAGTGACCCCGCAAACCCTGTGAAGGCGGGAGAATAAAAAGGGCCACAGTCGTCCCTTAAACGACTACAAAGGAAAGGGCCACAGCCACCCTTCAAATGGCTACAGACATAGAGAACTCTCGCAACACTGAAGGTGGGAAATGAGTAAAAGGGCCACAACCACCCTTAAAATGGCTACATACAAAGAGTGTTCCCCGAATCCTGAGAGGAGGGGAGATTGTTGAAAGGACCACAACTACCCTCAAAATGGCTACATATAAAGAGTATTCCCATGAATCTTGTGCGGCTGGAAAATCATTTGAAAGGGCCACAGACACCCTTAAAACGACTACGAATCAAAAGAGCGCTCACGGAACATCGACGACGGGAAATAAATGAAAGGGCCACAGCCACCCTCCAAATGGCTACAAATCAAAAGAGCTCCCGCGAAATTGGAGATGGTGAGGTAAGGGTCACAGCCACCCTCCAAATGGCTACAAATACTCCTGCATCGAGACGAGAAATAAAGTACCGGCCACAGCCACCGTTTGATCGGCTACCAAATAAAGAGTGCTTCAACTAGGTTGAAAATCCGAAAGGGCGGCCTAGGGAAAATTAGGAAATGAGGGGCATGATCGCAAATTTAGAAATTGCAATCATGGAAAAGGGAGAGAAAATGAAATCCCGATGGAATGAAAACCCCAAGGGGCAATCCATGCAAAATTAGGGAAACTGAGGGGCACGGTCTAAAATATCTCAAAGTCGACCGTGGAAAAAGGAGAGAATATGAGAGATATAAAAAATAAAAATAAAAAATCCCGCTAAGTTGTTGCGCCCTGCACAGCTTAAGCAAAAATTAGGGACAGACATTACAGCCGTCAAGCCACTAGAAGCTCTTCCCCGACGGACACCACTAGAGGCCCTTCTCAGACGGACGCCACTAGAGGTTCCTACGGACGCTACTAGGGGCATTTCTCCGACACACGCCACTAGAGGCTCTTCTCCAATCAGACGCCACTAGAGGCATTTCTCTGACATATGCCACTAGAGGCTCTTCTCCAACACCCGCCACTAGAGGCTTTTCCTCATCGCTCGCCACTGGAGGCACCGTCGATTGAGGCTTTTACTTTATTGCACGCCACTGGAGGCTTTTCCTTGTCGCACGCCACTGGAGGCATCGTCGATTGAGGTATTACTTTACTGCATGCCACTGAAGGCTTTTCCTTGTCGCACACCACTGGAGGCATCGCCGATTCAGGTTTTACTTTACTGCACGCCACTGGAGGCTTTTCCTTGTCGCACACCACTTGAGGCATCTTCGATTGAGGTTTTTACTTTTCTGCACGCCACTGGTGGCTTTACTTTATGCACAACCACAGGAGGCTTTTCCTTGTCGCATGCCACTGGAGGCATCGTCGATTGAGGCTTTACTTTTCTGCACGCCACTGGAGGCTTTACTTTCTGCACCGCCAACAGAGGCACCGCCGACCGAGGCTTTACTTTTCCGCACGCCACTGGAGACTTTACTTTCTGCACCGCCAACGGAGGCACCGCCAACAGGGGCACCGCTGACCGAGGCTTTACTTTTCCGCACGCCACTGGAGGCTTTACTTTCTGCACCACAAACGGAGGCACCGCCAACAGGGGCACCGCCGACCGAGGCTTTACTTTCTGGCACGCCACTGGAGGCTTTACTTTCTGCACCGCCAACGGAGGCACCGCCAATAGGAGCACCGCCGACCGAGGCTTTACTTTCCCATACGCCACTATAGGCTTTACTTTCTGCACCGCCAACGGAGGCATCGCCAACAGGGACACCGCCGACCGAGGCTTTACTTTTCCGCACGTCACTGGAGGCTTTACTTTCTGCACGACCAACGGAGGCACCGCCAACAGGGGCACCGCCGACCAAGGCTCTACTTTCTGCATTACCAACGGAGGCACAGCCAATAGGGGCACCGCCGACATAGGTTTTTATCGTTTCCGCACCCGTTCAAATAAGCATATGAGCCACCTTGAAGACTTCAAACAGAAGAAGGCAAAATTAGTGTTTCCTTGTCTCTTGACAAGCCTCCCTCGAGCAAGTTCTATGGTGGCATGTCCAAAGAGGGGAAAACTGTAAACACTCGATTTTGACCCGGACATAACGTCAGTACATGTGACGTGTCATTTTCAGATGTGTCAAGTTACGAAGTGTTCAAAATGCTCATGTGCACATCAGAGTAAATAAATAAATAAATATTTTTAAAATATCTCGGATATATTCGAAATATCTCGGATATATTCGAAATATATAAAAATATATATTTTAATGTAATAGTTATTTATCTGTAAGATAATTATCTATAGGTATTTATCTCCTATTATTTAGGATAATTATATGTAGATATTTATCCGTAGGAATTTATCTGTCATTTATTTTATTATTTTAAGATTTAGGAGATCTTATCTGTAATCTAGGTGAGTCTACTATAAATAGGAGTCCAGTTCTACACTGTAAAAATACAGAAAAAACACCACAATATCAATAATACATTGTTTTCTCTGGATTCGTACATTTTTTGTCATTTTGTGCCTCAAAAAAAAACTTTTTTTAAAAAATTCATCTTCTTCCCCGTTATCTGCAGCACCTTCCGCCGGCGACGGGCCGCCGCTGTCCACCCTGCCCGCACGACCACCGGTGCCGTCTGCCCCGCTCTCGCGACCACCGCCGCCCTCCGGCGGCCAAGCTCCTCTGCCACCCCTCTCTCTCTCTCTCTCTCTCTCTCTCTCTCTCTCTCTCTCTCTCTCTCTCTCTCTCTCTCTCTCTCTCTCTCTCTCTCTCTCTCTCTCTCTCTCTCTCTCTCCTCTGTTCTTTCACTGGTCCAGCAGCCATCACCGGCGCCACTCCGGCGGCCCCGACCACGACCGGAGCTCTGCCACTGCCGCCATGTGCCGCCCCGGGCCACCGAAGCCCGATCTGCTACTTCGACTTCATCCCCAAACCAGGACCACCGCAGCTCGACCTCCGGCCCAGCTCCTCTTCCCTGATCAGCCCGTCCGCCTGTTCGATCCGCCCTGTCGGAATCCTCGTTGTTGACCGCCGTTCCTCGCCGTGCCGGACTTCCCGTCCGCTGCCCTCCGTCCATCCCGCAGGTGGTCTGGTGCCGCTCTGTTTTCTTTTTTTTTAATATATTTATTTATTTACAGTCTGTTTATTTAATTATAGTCTTTTCTTTTTTTCTTTTATTTATTATCATATTAGGGTAATTAGATTGAGTCTTAATTTAACTAGAGACAAATAAATTATAATTACATGTTTCGACATTGTCTATTTTATCATTGGGAAAACAACGTAAATAATCCTCGAACTTTACTCATTTTTCTATTTCTGTCCTTGAACTTTATTTTTTTCTATTGATGTACTTGAACTCGTCAAATTCATTCTCTTTTAGTCCCGTGTTAAAATTTTACTGTTTATTGTGGGTGATTAGATGTTGATTAAGCAAAAAATATTGACATGAACAAGTTGGCATGTCATAGTTTTGGCCACATCATGTTTAGTGCCTTTCATTTTCATGTTTTTTTTTAATTTTCTTTTATTTTTTCTTTATTTATTCATTTTTTTTAGTTATTGATATATATTAAAAAAATATGATGTGATTCTAAATATGTCATGTTAGCTTGTCCACATCAATATTTTTTGCTTAATCAGCGTCTAATTACCCACAATTAACAATAAAATTTAACGACGGGACTATAACAGAATGGATTTGACGAGTTCAAGTACATCAATAGAAAAAAATAAAGTTCAAGGACAGAAATAGAAAAATGAGTAAAGTTCGAGGACCATTTATATTGTTTCCCCTTTATCATTTTTAGTACATGTTATAAGATTAGTTTGACATGAATAGTGCTATATCTTGTTTAGTTTGAATTGATTAAATGATAAAATGGTCAATTGTGTATATTCATAATGTTAGTTTGTGTCGATCTAATTATATACGATAATCGTTAATATTATTAGGTTTTATTGTCGTTCGTGCGTATAATTAATTTATAATAGATTAACCATAAGATTGGCAAATTAAGTGAATTGAGTACCGAAGGGCGTGGTTAAAAATTATATTTTTAATTCGTAATAGAACCCCCCGAACTCGAATTTCTGGTCGTAGACCAATTTATACCTAGGCGTTTAATCTGTTATTCATTTAGGTAATTTAGGGTTCTAGTTAGCCTTAATTAACTAGTGGCAACTCTATTCCAAATCCACGTTTTTAAAACGTAACTCGCCTTAGGTTAGATTTAGGTCTGACACCAAGTAATGTATTTCGGTCGAACCTATCAAATATATTGTTTACCGTATTTTAATTTTTATTCTAGGTAACAATATATCTATAATTGGAAACATTAGGATAGATTCACATTAATATATAGAAATATATATAACTATCAATATATCTAAATATTTAATAGGGTTAAAGATATTATTGATAGATTTAGTTACCTAAAAGATTGAGAAAATATATTGTCAGTATATTTGTTACCCTATTTAAGATATTGAAAAAAAATAAAATATATATTCATATATGCGTGTGCCGAATTTTTCATATATATATATTGTTTATTGGTTTAGTCTTAAAGATAGAATCTTGGCAATAAATATATATATATATATATATATATATATATATATATATATATATATATATATATATATTTATAAGGTGCCGAAATTATATATATATATATATATATATATATATATTTAACGTTGGAAATTATTTTATATAGTTAATGTTACTTGGTGGCTATGTTAAATAGTTTTTAATATCAAAACCCTACTTGGGCCACAAGTAAACATTTTGGCCCAAACTTTATGTTTTTAATTATTGGGCCGGTCCAATATGTCAAACCGGGATGAAATAAAACCGAACCGGGTTTTCTCAATCGGTTCGACCTAATCGGGACGGGTCGGACCGGGGTAACTAAGTGGATCTAACCGAACCGGTTTTGTGTGTTGAACCGAACCGAACAGCATTTTATTGGACCGGTTCAGACCGAACCAGATTTTGAAATTAAAATCGGACTGAACCAAACCGGATTTTATATCGGACCGGACTCGAACCAGAATTTCTGGACCAAACCGAACCAAACCGGACTGAAAATGACTGAACCGGACTAAATTTTCAAAACCGAATTCAAGTCAATTAAAATAGGGAGGTCAATTTTTAAAATCCAAATGTTTTGAACCTTAAAATGGCCTACACAGTGCTTAAGGGTTGATAACCTTTATGCCTTGTTTCGATAATGGGGATGGATCTCGGAGATACATGTTTTTTGGACTAGATTAATTAGTGGGCTGAATTGCAATTGTTTATTATTCAATATATATTTATGCATGATTAGAAATGTTGTCTTGACTAAGTCAAGCTAGCTGGATATTGCATATTGGGGGCGGAGCCCTGGTTAAATATATGGTTTGCGCACTAGGATAGACATGCTATGATTGTTGGAAATGCCTAGGATTCATGTCTAGAATGTTGTGTAATTCAATATAAGCATGAATTGCAAATCAGCCCCTAATGTTTAAATTATTTTAAAATCGAAAACCAGTCGCCAAATGTGTATGATGGATGTGAATGTTTCATGTTTGAAACGTATGCTAGAATGTTGAGGATATAGTCGCATTTTATAATTTACTTGGAAGTAGAATTATATATGCAAGCATGAGTTCCTCGGAACATTAGACGCATGACGCGTAAGCATGAGTGTGGTTTGTATGATGAATGTTACTGGCGTATGATAATTTACAAGGATAGTAGAATTATATATGCATGAGTGAATTCATCATAATATTTTTCCAAAATAAAAAGGGCCTTGGGAAAGCCAAGATTGGGTATGCTTGTTCTAAAATCCCCGTTCCGGTAATTTGCGATTAAAACCATTTTAAAATACTAATTTATTTGATAGAAAACGACGATATTGTGAACTCTTTCACATGCATTTTCCATTGGTTTACTGGTGGTCGGTTGGTTTAAATGACTGAGGAATCATTATTTGTCGGATTCCATCTTAATAGATATTTGATGTAGGCAATTCTTTCTCAAAATGTTATTGTCTCCCTGATTTTGCGTGATTATCAATGTGTTAGTTTTCATGGCTGAACCGATACAGTTTTACGAACCTCGCAACCTGGACGGCATGGATTATGATGCATGGAGAGATAATGTTATGGAGCTTCTGATCGTTGTGGATCTTGAAGATCAAGTCAATCCGAAAGCGACACGGATAAGCCTGGACGAATATGGAAACCCACATGAGAGAAACATCAAGAAAAGGTTGAGGAAGGATCGTAATGCACGAGAATTAATTCTCTCGCAACTGTCAACTAAAGTAGAAGGAGAGTTTATACAACTCAGCGCATTGCATATTTGGTGTGCCATATACCTTCGCTTCGGTAAGGGTAAGGCCGCTAAAGCACGAGCCTTAATGGCAGAATACTACAGTATTCTATGCAGTGATGACGGTGTAATAGCCTTTCATGATCCTGCTGACGAGTTAGACGTATGGACAAGGGCTCGGAAAGTAATGAGGATGTTTCCTCTTTTATGGTTTGTTGACGAAAAAGGGCTCACACGTCTAATCACATCGATTAAGACGACAATAGACCTATTCGAAGCAGATGTTAAAGAAGGAAACTTTCTGAAAGAACCCGAGGCATTCGATGAGAGATTCATTGGTATGCTGAAATGCTTGGCAACCCCCAGCAACAAAAGGTCTAAACGATGATCTGGTGCGATAACCACCATGATATCAGTGCCTTCACGGTACAACCCGGTTAAGACGACCTGTCCATCACTCTTCTTCGTGATTGCTTCAAGTTTGAGATCTGAGACCCCAGTATTGTTTATGTTGGTTATCCTATTGTTCATTTTTGTTTGAATTTTGGTTAATATTGTTTCGGATTCGTTGAATAAAGTAGTTACCATTTGATTCGAAATGAGTTCTGCTTATCAAGATTAATCGACTCGGTTAAGAACGGGATCGATCCAAAATATAACAAAACCAAAGTAATAAGGCTATTTGAAATGGCTGAATCAAACAAATCCATCCATCTTATCCTATATCTAATTCTTTGAGTAAAATCAAAATATCATTAAAATCCATTATTGCGTAGCTCTAAGAATGAAGCGGTTATAAATCTTGCTTTATTATTAGTACTCCATTAAATGAAATAATCAGTAATGATAATCATGTACGAAACCGATTGGATTACATTTAAATTCAGAAATGAAACGATTTAACCTAGGGTTAAAACTTCGGTGAATAGCGCTACGCGCAAGTGGACCTCGAAAGACAGAACACATTGTTTCAAAATACGATTTTAATAATGAATTGTTTTGAATGATTAAGTGCTGAATTTTCGTTTGTGTCCCTTCGGAAATAACTTACTGACAACGTTTACATCGGTAAGAAGTATGCTTCATAAGCTACATCGACCTTGTAAAAGTATCAGCTGACGCATAGGATGAAAACCCAAAATGCTCAGTTGAGAGATGAGATGAAATCCCTGAGAGAAGTTTGCAAACGAAGAAGGATGAAGTCGGTTAAACGATTTTCCTTACATACGCCTTGAACGGTAAGTCAGGCTAGGCATTCATATCAAATGACGCACACTTCAAGAAGTACAGTTCAAGAACATAATGTTAGAGTCAATCTATCGGTCGTTCCCTATGGGATGAAAACGATGACTCACATGTATGTAAACTCTGTTCCAATAAAATCAGTAAGACACGTCACCATAAAAGCTATAGAATGTTAATGAGTTAAATCATATCATCGTGTGACATTAAATTACGCACTAAACACGTATTTAGGACAAGAGTACGTTACCTACTCTTAGAAAATACATGTTTAAATCTTTTGAAAATGGTACTGTGGTCGAACATGAGACATTACATCACTTGAGGACGAATTTCCAATGCATGGTCAATTTTTCAAACTGACGTAGTCTTGATCAAACCGGAGCAGGAAAACAGTGACAATCAGGTCCCCAGTTAATTCGAGTGGGAGAGAGATTTGAACCGGCAACTCAAGTGAATGACATGGTAAATGATAATGGAAACATTTTCATAGTAAATCGAGTAGAGGCGAATCAAGTAGAACCTGATAGTCATATTGCTAAACCAAGAATACCACAACTGCCTAGACTACCCATTGTTTCCAGTGGGAGTTATATGATCAACTTGGTTCCAGGTCCTAGTGATCAAGTAATTCATCTCGGAAATAAAACCCCGAGACAAAGAGGTCGTCCAAGGAAAGTTGCAGGTCAAGGTTTAAGCACTGCTCTTGTTCCCAATGGAAGTGATGCTACGATAAGAGGCATTATTCCGAGTGGGAGAAACATTCAGACTCAAGATGGGATTAACAAGCCTAGACGAAAGTCAAAGGCATCGAACCCATTGAGTAGGGTGATAACCTCTCTCTAACAACTGTTAGTAAGCATTGGAAAGACCCCAAGTGGAGAAATTGAGGAAAATAATACAAGAGAGAGATATGTTAAATGAAAGCCATTATAGTCTATAGTTGATTTACCTGCTAACCATAGGGGCACAAGGATAAGGTGAGTCCTGAAAGAAGGCTCACCATAGATGGAACAAGTTAGGCAATATAAAGCCCGGCTAATTGCGAAAGGATATACCCAATTTCACGTAGTTGACTTTGACGAAATAAACTCATCGACTGTGCGTAAAACCATGGTCAGGGCCAGTTATGGTCCTGGTCACAAGTCTCGATCTCGAGCTGCACCAAATGGATGTTAAGACTGCATTTCTCCATAGAAACCTGGAGGAAGAGATCTACATGGAACAATCGGAGGGTTTCATTACTCCTGGTAACGAACGTAGAGTTTGTAAGCTCCAAAAGGGTCTATCTACGGTCTTAAACAATCGTCTCAGCAATGGTACCGCAGATTCCACGAGGAAATCGTAGGAAACGGATTCGTGAATCTTCACGAGGATCCGTGCGTGTAGTATAAGACCTCCGGGTCTAAGTATGTCATCTTAACCTTATAAGTGGACGACATAGTCATTGCCATCTGTATTTGAGATGAAAGACATGGGAGAAGCCACGTACATCTTAGGCAATAAAATTGCTAGAGATCGGGCTACCCAAAAGTTATGTTTGTCTCAAGAAGCCTATATCAACAAACTGTTGAAAAGGTTCAGACTACAGGATGCCAAACCCGTGGATACGCCGGTGGTGTTTGGGTGCGCACTGACAAAACTTGATGGCCATAGGAGGAGTGTTTCTCCTTGCTAATGTCGCCATTCCATGGACGAGCAAAAAGCAAACCTGTGTCGCGCTATCCACAATGGAATCGGAATTCGTAGCCTTCTCCAAGAATGCACAGGAAACGGTCTGGCTGAAAAGGCTTCTTACTGTGCTGCTTGATGGCGATGTCAAGAGTAAACCAACGAAGGTGTTCTCTAACAGTCAGGCAGCCATTGTGGCAGTAAAGAATCCGAAGTACCATAGTAAGACCAAACACATTGATGTGAAATATGTTTATGCTAAATCTATGGTAGAAGACAATATAATAACTTTGGAATACTTGTCCACTGATAACATGGTTGCGGACCCATTAACTAAACAACTACGCAGGGAGATATTCGAAAAGCATGTAAAACTGCTTGGATTGTGTAGGGTTTAAAAGTGGCATGTATCTGTGATAACATTTTGATAATTGAAAGTTAAATTTTTGAAACGAAAGAATTGCAATTAAGTTTATGATCAATCGACGTCATAATGTTTGAATACATCAGATTTACGGTCTATAAACTAAGTCGTAGGAGGACGCAATCCTCTGCCAAAACTATGTCGAATGTGTGCCTTACCTCGTCACACAGGTATGGTCATATTGTGGTAGAGGGATGCCTCTACCAAGCGAGATTGGCTAAGAGTCAGGGGGATAAACCTAATTACGCAAAACAATCATCTAGTCTCGAAGTAACTCGACATGATCTTCGATTTGCAAATCGTCACGATGAATTTCGTTCGTCATGAATCCACATTCTGGGCCAGATGAGAATCTGCGATAGCATGATTGACATATCCCATTCCTGTCAACTTAAATGTTCAGGTATGATATCGACGCGTACTTCATACTGCGCGTGCCATGTACGACTACGGGGTCACAACTCGGTTGTGCTAGATAAGAATCCTTGTATTCTAGCAGGCGCAAACTTCTTCACCTCGAGCGTGTGATTGATTCCGGGAGCCTTATGAAGAGGCACCCAAAGTATCCTAACGGACTTGGAACTCATATCTAAGGTCAGGCTCAATATTCGCTTCCCGACGTACGAGCGTAGTGCTGAACAAAAAGGCCCAATGACCACATATTTGGATACCGGTTGGGTTTGACTAAGGATATGAGCGATGTGAATGGTCAAGTTCACTTATAATTCACCGACTCTTGTATTCACTAAGGTGGCCACCAACTGGATATTAGTTGAAGGTTGTGAATACTTGTACGGATGCCTTGGAGAAGTGTTCCTATGTGGAAACAAGGCAAATGGATAATTATCAGTTGACCTAGGATACAGCGCGACACTATATAAATGTTGTTTATAACAGGTTGATTGGAGATAAGGGAATCAACGTTCCGCGGGCGCTACAACACTCCTAACAGATGAGTAGCACGATGCCCGTCTTGTCTGTCGGTCGCACGGCAAACCTCGTATGAACTATTCGGAAGCAAGGGCGAGATCAAAGGAGTGATATGTTAATGCAGATTTGGACGACAATACATTAACAGGCACCCTGCCATTCCGGCGAGTGGGAGCTGTAAGCATATGGTGATGGGCGCCGTAAATGGAAGCCCATTATATGTATATGTTACCTAAGTTAATTGGGTACATGTCACATTAGGACATTGGGCCAGAGCCAAATCCCAATTGACATGAAAGGCCCAAAATATGGGCATCCCTATACATAGGTCGGCCGAATATGTTAGTGAGGGGTGAAGTGAACTTTTGTCTACTTTACTCCTCCTATATATATGGAGTGTTAGGGATATTATTAGGGTTAATCATAATTAAGTGGTGATTTGAGAGAAAACCCTTCCCCCATAACATCACCACTTCGGACGAACCACACTATACCAAGGGTGTGCCAGGTTGCCTTCGAGCAAACACTCCGGAGATCCGTCCCTTGCCAAGAATCGATCTGAGGCTTTCCTGTGGAGAATATACCGCGTAGGGCTTCCTTTAGAAGAACCTCTACGGGTGCCGACCGGAGGATCGTGAACTCCCTTCTGCAAGGATCTTGGGACTACGGACTACTGTTGAGGTATGTGCGAATCTTCTGTTGCGTAATTTCGATTACTAACATGTACCATGGTTTTAGTATCCGTAGTGATTACTCCCCGTAATCTAACAATATATATATGTAAATTTCGACACCTATATATATATTATTTATTGTCAATATCTTTAATAGGGAAACAAATATACTAAGAGTATATTTTCTTAATATTTTAGGTAACTACATCTATCAATAATATCTTAATCCCTATCTTTTAGCTAGATATATTGATAGTGATATATTTCCATATCTTTAATGTGATCCTATCCATATATTTCAAATTATAGATACATTGTCACCTTTAATAAAAATTAAAATATGGTAAACAATATATTGTATGTATTTCGGCTGAAATTACTTTTCTTGTGGACTAAGAAATTAAGAATTTCACCTTGTAATTTTAGGGTTGGCCGAAAATAACATCAAACCGGAAACAAGTGGTCAAATTTCAAGATCAAATATTAATAAGATCTACAATCCAATGTTTGATTTTGATAAAAGTCATATTTTTCTTGAAGATCATGAACATCAAATTTTACTAAGAACATCATGAAAATTTCGGCACTAACAATTATAAAAATCGGAAATTTTAAATTTTCTATTTAAAAATTTCGGCCAACATATATGAATCAAGAACGCCAATTTATCAAAATCAAGAACTTTTAACACAGCCTCTGACACCACTGTTGGATTACGGGGTTGATTACTACGGAAACAACAAAAGAGGGTACATGCTTGTAATCAAAATTACGTAGCGGAAGATGTGCACATACCTTAAACCTTTTCCGTAGTCCTAAGGATCTTATTGAGGGAGTTCACGATCCACCAGACGGAACTTGTAGATGTTCTTGTTAAAGAAACCCTATGTGCTATTAGCTCCACAGAAAGCCTATGATCGATTCTTGCCAGGAACGGATCTCCGGAGTATTTTGCTCCAGCAAATTGGCACACCCTTGGTGGTGGTGAAGGGTTCGGCCGAACTGTGTATAAAGGGGGGAAGGGTTTTTCTCTCAATTCACATTTGTGAATTACCCCAAATAAAACCCTAACACCCCTTATCTATAGAAGGAGCAAAGTGGACAAAAGTCCACATTGCACCTCACATATTTCGACAGGCCACTTATGCTAGGGATGCCCAATTTTGGGCCTATCATGTCAATTGAGATTTGGGTCAAGCCAAATTTCCCTAATGTGACATTAACCCAATTTCTTAGGTTACCTATACATATTAACGGGCTACCAATTACGGTGCCCAGTCACCATATGCTAACAAGACCGACTCTTCGACTCCATATAGTCAGCGACGACCAAGGAGTTCAGTCATAATACTGACTCCTCGACTTTCGGTAACTTATATCTATAAAAAGAATAAAGGAACTGAATTGACTCCTCGCGGCAGATGGTAACTCGATATCTATTTCTCTAAGAAAGACACTCAGCACAACCCTTTACCTTATTAAAAATTAGGTCAACGACTTGTGTCTCGGGGGCAATTGTTAGGATATGACTCAAGATAATACGAAGTCGACAAGTTACTAGTCGGGACATTCAAAGTCGAGACTGCAAAATATAAGTCGACGACTACTCATGTCCAGAACGAAGAAAAGACGAATAGCCGACACTCGTTTTTTGATGATGTCGGCGACACAAACGACATTGGAATGACAGCGATAAGCCTTGACAAAGAAACCCCCCCCCCCTCTTAAGATGTGAGACGAGTCGGCAACCAAACCTTATGAATAAACCCTTCTTGTAAGGAAAAGATGATGTGGCGACCTATTTGTCACCTGCTTGGAGAAACCTTTGTCTTTAAGAAAAGATGACGTGGAAACCTATTTGTCACCTACTGACTCGTCACCATCTCCCTTAGCCAGTCAGAAAAAGTGGTTGCCACCATTGAAGGACCAATCAGAATGAAGCTGCCGCCGTCTAAAGTCAGTAAAAGATTCCCCTATAAATACCCTGGAGTATTCTTTATTATTCATATACTTTTCAGTTTTATTCTCATATTCCATTACTGACTAAGCTTCATAGTGGAATTAGGGGCAAATCTCCACCCACCCCCCCTTTTCAGGAAAACACCACCAGAAAATCCATAAAGGAAACTGAGTACCCTGTAAGGTCAATGTTATGTTCGCTTCACCACTTGGGCAGCTTTGGGATTTTTCCTTCACGAACAGGCTTCTTCCTTCACGATCGGGCTCGAGATATATGTATAAGAACGGGAACGCCGCAATCCTTAATACATAATCACCGAGCTGAATTCCCAGTCCTCGACCTTGAGCTCCTGATCTTCGGGTCCTGTACGAAGGGCAGTAACCAGCGTGGGAGGGGGGAATGCTGGTTGGGCCTACTCCGACGCTCAAGTTAGCACTTCTAGAGAGAGAGAAAGCCTTAGAGAGAAGTCAGAGCATTTCAAGTCAAAAAGTGAGGGAATTTTCCAAAATGAGAGACCTTGGCCCTATTTATAGGGAACCTAGGGATCATGCTCAGTTTTGAATGGCTTGATGTCGGTATGTGGAAATACGTATACTGTCACCAAGGTGGACTATGCGTGTAACGACTTCTCGCAATCGGCAAAAATAATCGGGATGAGCGCGGTGAAAGACGGTAACCCGGTCTGGTCCGAATCGCCTTAGGGCAATCCGGAAGTCCTTCGGCCCAGGAATTGCGCGTATCCCAGACCGTTTTAGACTTGGGTGTCCGCGAGAGGGTTTTTTACGGGTTTTGGGATATTTTACGAGGCCTGAAATGTAAATACGAACCCGAATTGGACAGATATCTAACACTTGCCCCCAAGTCAAGTAGTGGTTCAAAACCCGTGCTTGACTCTTTTCAAAGATAAGATATTCGTCCAATTTAGGTTCGGTACTGACCTCAGGGGTGGCCTGTTTGTCAATTCGAATGTTGAGATCATAAATTCGACCTACTTTTAATTTTCCGCCGTACGTACGTAATCTGTTTACAAGGTTAGCATAACGGACAATATGCGTACAACGACATGCAACTATATTCTTAATATCATGTAACGAGCGAGATAAAAATTTATACAACATGATAATATCATGGTTCATGATGTAAGCATATAGCACGTTGTCAACATGTAGATGATGACATAGTAAACAGATGACGTAATCATGTCATAAGCAAAACACTTAGAATAATATGAAATTGGAAAGCATGCTTGTCAACATTGAGCATGATGTAAACATAGTAAATGATGCAAGCATGTAGTATGATGCAAACATGAAGTTTGGTGTAAATGTGAGACATGATATAAACATGAGATTCATACTTAGATTATAAAAATAATCATGTAATGATCACAAATAATAAACGTGTATGATAAATTCTATGTAATAATAACTACGTGTAGTGTGTCATGAAGCATTGTGTAGTATGTATGCAATATGAACATAGGAGAGATGCAAAGATGCTTGTAAAGGTTGCTAAGGACTTATATGAAAATACATGAAAGTTTAGTCCTTAGCACATGGTGTAGACATTATTAGTAAAAATTAGGAGAGAGAATACTCAGTAACTTACATCCTTTATAGATAAGAAGCTCTCCACTCTTGATGAAGATGAAACTTTTGAGATCATAGATTTGGAGTAGACACATCATTGTTGATATCAATTGGATTCCGGTGTGGCACGTGTCAATTCAGACTTGCTTCATGTTGGTGAGTTCAATTCCGTACATGGTTGGACATTTCTCGATTTCTTTTGGCCTTGATTCAATCTTGAAATCACTATGTACCTAGTTATTTTTACCATGCGTACAAGTGTTGGATAAAATGCATTAGAATACTTAGCCCCAAATTGGTCAAAAAATTTCTAAGTGCTGAAAATTTTAGAAAAGTGTAAATGAATCGTTATACTTCCCTTATGCATAGTGTTCATTGCCGACATGTTGTTCCATGCCTTAGTCGTTGCTTTAGTATGCTCAATGTTGATGATCGGTAGTTGTACGTACATGGCCGTCAATGGTTGTATGTTGGTAATGATAGCTTAGGCAATGTACGTTGAGTAACATGTATAGACTGTCGGTCATTGTCTGCAAACATGCTAAAACACTTAGAAAATATTTTAACAATATCTAATGCTTGTTACCATAGATGTCGTCGTATGAGCTTTGTCGATAAGCGTCATAGGAATGCTCGGGAGGCATTGTGTAGAAGTTGATAATAGCTACTTGATGCATGCAATCCATCCTTGTCGACATGTATGTACATACATGAAAACACTTAAAAAATATTTTTCCCTTGTTGACATCCATCCTTGTTGACATGTATGTACGTACATGGAAACACTTAAAAAATATTTTTCACTTGTCGACATGTATGTACGTACATGGAAACACTTAGAAAATATTTTCCCCTTGTCGACATGTATGTACATACATGGAAACACTTAGAAAATATTTTTCACTTTGTCGACATGTATGTACGTACATGGAAACACTTAGAAAATATTTTTCACTTGTCGACATGTATGTACGTACATGGAAACACTTAGAAAATATTTTTCACTTGTCGACATGCATCCTTGTCGACATGTACGTACGTACGTACATGGAAATACTTAGAAAATATTATTCACTTGTCGACATGCATCCTTGTCGACATGTATGTACATACATGGAAATACTTAGATAATATTCCTTGCTTGTCGACATCCATCCTTGTCGACATGTATGTACGTACATGGAAATACTTAGAAAATATTCTTCACTTGTCGACATCCATCCTTGTCGACATGTATGTACGTACATGGAAATACTTAGAAAATATTTCTTGCTTGTCGACATCCATCCTTGTCGACATGTATGTACGTACATGGAAATACTTAGGAAATATTCCTTGCTTGTCGACATCCATCCTTGTCGACATGTATGTACGTACACGTATGTGCGCACTTGCCCCCACACTTAGAATCTTTTCTCCATCCCTGGCTATGTACGCTGTATCCATATGCTTTTATGTAAACACAGGTTGTATGTCATCACCTTGTTGTATGCTAACCCTTAGTAATATGCTGACACATAGTAACACGCTGAGAGCTTGCAATATGCTGACTGTCATCTTGAGCAAAACACTTAGAAAATATTTCGCCCTTGTAATCATGTATGCTGCGAGTATGAGCTCGGTGTTGACATGTAAGGTTGATGTGTTGAAGAAGTTTCCCCCCTTGCGTGATGCTTGTTACTTGTTGCGCGAAGACTAACGAGTCTTGTACGTACATAGTTGTCTCACATGGAGCGATCATTGCATAAATGTTTGCATAAGTGTTTATGCGTGTTTGCGCACTGACTGGATTGTTGGTTGCATTTTTCAGGATATCAGATCTTGCTGTCTTCTTGTCGGAATTAATCTTCCCACGGCTGTTATCATGAGTGAGTCCACTATCTCCATTCTGCGAGTAACTCTGTGTTCGGATGTCGACATGGTTGAGCAGCTAAATAATACACCAAGTGTAGATGTTGATGTCCTTTATGACTCGTATCATGTTGTAATGTAGGTTGGACTTGGTGGAAAAAGCTCGTCTTTGCAGATAGCCGATGTGTACAGTAATCCGCTTGTTGGGAGGACTGTCCGTACAAGTGCCCCCGCTACTCTGGAGTCTCCGGACACGGTCGCGGTAAAGGACTTGTGAGTAAGACGTCTCCTTGTATCTTGTTAATTTTCCAAGTTACTGCTTTCATGTTGCTTGAACGCGTGGTTGCAGTCCCGGCTATAGCACAATTCTCAAAAGATCCGACGCAGGGGCGTGTTCCTCGATCGATTCTAAGTTCTTTATGCCGAGTACGACCGTGCTAACTCCTTCTTGCGATAAAGGGAATAGAGTTGAGGGTCGTGCGGTGGTGCCTTCTGCCCCCCGGTCGAGGGACCGGCCCAAGGAGGAGCGTTCCTCCCATTGAGGTAAGCGTTGTTTACTTCTTCACACTTGAAAGTTGATCTTGAAGACAATTGATTTTGATACAGGCATTGCTGATTGTCGCGCTTTTGTTGAAGAGATATGTCGTATTGAAGTTAAAGCGACCATCATTGCAGTGTCTTTTGTGTGGATGACGACATTGCATTTGATGTTGATATTATGAACTCTTTGCCATAGATTCTTAGAGATGATGTTATCTCTTGGTTGGCGTCAGGTTGTCCGCTTCCAGCATGTTGAACCCTTTGTGAATGGGTTGATGTTGTTTTGATAATTCTTTGTTTACGCCTTTGCTTGCATGATATTTCGTCACTTGGACCTGTTTTCAACAATAATAAACATATGATAACTTGTTAGTAATATTTCATACCTTGAGCTATCTTCATTGTCCGTATGTATTGGACTTGCATGACAGGATTGAACTCCTTGTTGTGATGGATAGAACATAGAATGTTGCGACTTGCGCATTGCAGGGTGTTATGTACACTTGGTACTTGTAGCATTGCAGGTAGTAATGTATTTGGCACTTGGCCTTTGATATGTAGCAGTGTCGTCTTGACGTAGCAAGACTTAAGTTTATACCGTCTCTTAGTTCCACTCTAAGGCGACGTTGTTGCAAGATACTTCTTGCTGATTTTGTTGTTTTGGCGTTAAATGCTAAAGAGCAAGATAACGTTATACAAGACTCGACTTGTAAGTTTGATGAGTTTTGTACAAGGTTTGCTTTAAAAAGCGTATAACATGAAGCTATCCTTTTTCAGGCCTAAGTCTTCATGGTGTATGAACCCTTAAGAGAGTATGCATACTTTTAGTGTGTGGGGTTGTCGTCTAACAAGAGGACTTCCTCCACGATGGGGTGATCAGTCCCATCACTGCATTTGCCGCATCCTGTTTCTATTCAGGGAATGGTTATGAACATGAGCATTTGCTTCTAAGAGCATTTCGCAGCATGTCATTTTTTAGAAGTAAACATGGGGTTTGCCCTTACAAAGAGGATACCACAGCATGCTACTTTTGATAGTAAATCTTACTGTTTATCCAAGATATTGCTTGTTGTTGACGTCTTTGGAATAGTCGTCACTTTGAGTAGAGAATTTTGTAAGTCCCTTTTTGTAGATAAGCCGCAAGTTGTCATTGCCAGATATAAGTTGACTGTGCACATAGCGTGATGGCTTTGTGTTGCTGACATCTTCTTGATATAGCCGTTGTTATGGATGGAGAAATAAGCTCCCTGTTGGTGTAGATAATAGATATGTTGGCGTTGTATGCCATAAATCCCTTCTTGAACATAATGCTTAGCTTGTATTGTTGAAATAGATATTATGTGCATAGGTTACTACTTTGCATAATTCCCATGTAGTAAACATAGTGTAGCATGTACCTACGAACAGAGTTGCTCTTTGTCAGATAATTGCAATGTTTACAAGTTTGCAAAAATATGGAGTTATGAAATTTTCTCTTTAGTAATGCATATGATAGATAAAGTAAAGGAGTCTGATACGAGGACTTCTTTTTCGTGCAGGGAAACTTCCCTAAGTGCAGACACGATAGGTGCGGATCGTGACAGGTGCGCATATGTCGGGAGCGGAGCTTTTCCAAGTATCACCCGCTATATGTGATTGTGAATATGTCGGTATGAACAGCGACTATGCATTATTGTATGCGTCCTCTAGTTGATACGCGTTGATGCCTCCTTAGCATGATGTACATGCCTATGTATGATCATTGCTTGGTGTTTCCTTCTTAGGAGAATGGTACCGTGTGTTCTTGCGATTATTTGTTTCTTCACTTCGGTGGAATGCCGAGCACTTGTCAGCTTGGTGCCCCCCAAGTCGCTAGGTAGTCGTACCGCTGTTTCCTGATGGTTTCTATTACTTCATCTTCTGACCGTGATGCGCCTACTTGGACCATACTTTTTGGCTCATCTATCTTGATTTCTTGTAATGCTTTAACGAAAGCAGGGCGTGCATGATCTACCCTTGGGTTTTCATCAATGACGGGTATTTACTATTGTTTATCTTAACATTATGTTGGAGTGCAATCTTGTAGCAGTCTCTTGATAGCTGCTGATCTTCCTTCATTTCACCAATTCGTGCCTTTGTTGGGAACTTGATCTTTTGGTGTGATGTTGACGCTCATCACATCCCACTTGTTCATGGTTGTATACCCTAGGATTCCATTATACGCGTCAAGCTTTTCTGCAATCACGAACGGAACGCCGACTTGGAGTTGTTGCTCTCCTTCTCCTATTGCGCATTGCGCGGTGTTGAATTAATGTGTTGGTTTTGTGATGTATGCTTCACGTGTTCACTTTCAAGGGGCCTGGGTTTATTTGATATGTTTCTTCATACACTTGTGACTCTTTCCGAGGTTATGTCTGTATGACGATTGTGCACATGATTGAGAGATATTATACTGGTGAAATCCTCATCTTCTCCTTTGTTTTGACCGAAGATTAGATTTTGTTGTCGGCGTACGTTTTGAGTGGTACAATCCTTCTTGTGTTCTTGACAAGGGTAAACCTGCTGGATGTTGTAAATAATTCTCTAACTCTTTTTTCATGATGGGTTTGGCACAGGCGTGCGTATAACATAGGAGTGTATCCTGAATTCCTATCTTCCACAATGTTGATGACGTTGTCACTTGGGTAATGCCCCCGTCTTGTTTATTATTGCAGCGCGATTTTTAGTCTTGTGCGTATAGAATGCTTTAGGCTCCGTTGCATGGGGGATGTTGTATGGCCTAAACCGTTTGTTGTTCCTAGTGCGATATCTTGTGTTGTTGACGCAATTAATATGTGCGTAGTTGTTACTTGGCGTTATTCCAAGGTAGTATGCATGATATAATAATGTACCTACGAAAGTAGATTTAACCTTCATTAGATATTTGGAGTTCGTACAACGGATTACAAGAAGGGGTCTACTTATCGCTCCTTTTACTAAGGCTAATACACAAAAGTTGTACTTAATCCAAGAAGACTTAAAGTAGATATGCAAAAAATGGAGATAAAGGGATTGATGACGTGTCTGACGTCTTCATAGGTGATTTGTTGGCAAGTTGATTCTGCCACGTGCCACATAATTCCTCAGTGCTTCTAGCGTGTTGAGCTCTTCAATTCCCCCTTTGGGGATGAACAAATGTTGGTGTTATGCCTCCTAGCTTTATGGTGCTTGCGTCGTTCTTCAACGTTCTTGCCAAGGAAGGCAGTCATTGGCTCAAGTGGACGGGGAAGTTTGTTTTCCAGGAGTTTGAAATTTGTTTCCTCCACCTTCATGCTCCAAGGATTGTACAAGCCGTCATAATTGGTTCCATGAACGACGTTGTTTTTCCGGCGCTTGGCAATATGTGGATTATCATTCGCCTTTTCTTTTCCTTTGCCTTTTCCTGAAAACTTCACATGAGGCTTCTTTTGATGCTTATTGCCTTAGTCGATATACTTCTTCATTTCTCCTTTTAAGATTAAGTTGTTTACGTGAAACCTTAATCCAACATAGCTTTCCGTCTCGTGGCCATATACTTCGTGATTTTCACACCATTTGCTTTCATCTTTTCCCAATGGACCCTTGCGGAAATTAGAGGGCTTTTTCCACAGCTTGGTCTTCTTTATCTCTTTCAAGATGACGGACAGCGGTGTGTTCAATGGAACACATTTGGCGAGATTGGAGTTTTTGAGCCTTTGGACGTCTGACTGGAATGGCCTCTTTTGTTGCGGTTGTCTTTTTTCCCAGGAAGCGTCTATCTTTTCCTCAATTATTGCCTTCAAGGTTCTTGTTGTAAGTCCCGTGATTGGGACATCATCGTCATTAACAGGTTTTTTCTGTCCCTCCTTGTGACGGATGTCAGCATCGTCTTGGCTTGTCCTTGTGGAAGAACCTTCCTTGTGTATTTTTGAGCGGGCGGTTGGAGGTTGTTTCCATGCCCCTTCTTGGTGTTGTGCTATCACATACGGGTTGTATGAGCGTGCATCTCCTTGCTTTGGTTGTCAGTACTGGAAGGTACCTTCCGTGTATTGCCCCCGTATTCCTTGGTGCAGTGTGTCTTGATGACTTGTTGCCTGCTTCTGTTTGTTGGCTGGCATCCCGTATGGGAACTCTTCATTGATTCCCGTTCTTCGCTCGAACTCGAGTGCTGATGAATTATCCTGAACTTCGGGACCGTGCTGTGTGGCAGGCACGTTTGTGGTTGGCACGGATAAGGCGGTAGACCCCGTGTCTGGAATGTGAGAACGTCCTGGTTGGTTTCTGGTTGGCTTCGGCTTGTTTGCACTCGCCATTTTTGGTCGTCTTCCTATCGTGGCTTGCAACATGGCTTTTTGTTCGAATCACTTCAGACGGCGCCAAATGTTATGTTCGCTTCACCACTTGGGCAGCTTTGGGCTTTTTCCTTCACAAACAGGCTTCTTCCTTCACGATCGGGCTCGAGATATATGTATAAGGACGGGAACGCCGAAATCCTTAATACATAATCACCAAGCTGAATTCCCAGTCCTCGACCTTGAGCTCCTAATCTTCGGGTCCTGCACGAAGGGCAGTAACCAGCGTGGGAGGGGGGAATGCTGGTTGGGCCCACTCCGACGCTCAAGTTAGCACTTCTAGAGAGAGAAAGACTTAGAGAGAAGTCAGAGCATTTCAAGTCCAAAAGTGAGGGAATTGTCCAAAATGAGAGACCTAGGCCCCTATTTATAGGGAACCTAAGGATCATGCTCAGTTTTGAATGGCTTGATGTTGGTATGTGGAAATACGTATACCGTCACCAAGGTGGACTATGCGTGCACCGACTTCTCGCAATCGGCAAAATTAATCGGGATGAGCGCGGAGAAAGACGGTAATCCGGAAGTTCTTCGGCCCGGGAATTGCGCGTATCCCGGACCGTTTTAGACTTGGGTGTCCACGAGAGGGTTTTTTACGGGTTTTGAGATATTTCACGAGGCCTGAAATGTAAATATGAACCCGAGTTGGACAGATATCTAACAGTCAAGATATATAACTAAGAGAGTAATTCAAAGCGATATTCTGAAATACATTCCCGAAAGCTAGGGCCAAGGAACTTTGATCCCAACAGTGGCCATCCGAGAAGAGGTAGGAAGTTGATTGAAGCAGATTTTGTCAAAAAAATCTGATTTCAAACATGAGTGGCAAACCCAATCCTACTAAAGAAATCCAATGGAAAGTGGAGAATGTGCATCGACTATCGTGACATCAACAACACATGCCCCAAAGGCTCATATCCTCTCCCAATAATAGACCAAGTAGTAGATGCAACATCTGGCCACGGACTATTAAGCTTCATGGATGCCTACTATGGATACAATAAAATCAAGATGTCTCCAAAGGACGCACCACACAACTTTCTATGCAGACATCAATGTGTATCACTACAAGGTTATGCTCTTCGGCCTCATAAACGCAGGAGCTACCTACCAAAGAACGGTCAACAGGCTCTTTAAACACGTGATAGGAGGGACAATGGAAGCTTACATAGATGATATGATCATAAAAACTGGAAAAAAAAAAAAAAAAAAAAAGAACCATGTGGGAGACTTAGCTTCATGTATAAACATCAAGTCTGCCTAAACCCAACAAAGTACACCTTCGAAGTAAAATCGAGAAAGTTTCTTGGATTCATGGTGAGCCAAAGAGGGATCGAAGTAAATCTAGAAAAGCTGCATGCAAAAGAGGAGATGCAATCTCTAACAAAACATAAGAAAGTGCAGCAGCTCAATGGGAGGCTGGCAGCGTTGAATCGGTTCCTCTCCAGGATTGGAGATAAAGCTCAACTATTCTTTGAAGTTCTTCGAGCTAACAAAAAAAATCGAATGGACACCTAAATGTGAGGAAGCATTCCAGTAATTGAAACGGCACTTAAGGATTTGCCCCCATCAGGAAAGTCTTCCCTAGGTGAAACTGTCTAACTATACATCTCGGTTAGCGACGCCGCCGTGAGTTTGGAGCTTGTCAAACAAGAGGGAATGAGAAAATTCCAATATACTTCATGAGCAAGACACTAACATCATATGAAATAAACTACATGGCAATAGATAAGTACTTATATGCATTGGTAGTAGCAGCCAGGAAGCTGAGACCTTACTTTCATGCACATCAAATAGTCGTCCTCACAAACCAAACATTAAGCATTTGTTGCAGAGGCCGGATGCGTAAGGGAGATAGGTTAAATGGGCAGTTGAGTTATGTGAATTCCGGAAAAACTCCGCCCTAAGAGCCGCGATAAAAGGACAAGACCTAGCAGACTTTATTTCAAAATTCACAGGTTCAAAACCTACAATGACAGAAGAAGCACAAGACGAGATGCCAAGGAGAGAGGAACAATAAGTACCCAACACCGGCAACATATGTGAGATGTAAACGGATGGTTCCTCAAACTTTGAAGTCTCGGGTGCATGCCTTATGCTAATCCCACCTAACAAAGGGGCTCCATTACGATACACTTTGGCTTTAACATTCAGAGCCACGAACAATGAGGCAGAGTACGGAGTACTAGTCAAAGTACTAAGAATAGCCAAATGCGCAGGAGTAAGACATCTACGGGCAAATTGCGACTCCCGAATAGTGGTGAATCAAGTGAAAGAAAACTACACAGCCAAAGAAGAAAGGATTCAAAGATACTTGCGAAAAGTGAGACACTAACAGCAGACTTTGAAACTTTCGAAATAATTGAGATACCAAGAGAAGAAAATCATAAAGCAGATACACTTAGCAAGTTCGCCCTAGGCTCCCCCTTGGAGAAGGAAGTTCACTTCTTCGAACGAGTTCTCTTCTCAAATAGCGATAAACAGGGGAAAATATCTATAGAAGCAACCCTCACCTGGAAGAGACCCATTTTCCAACACCTTTCAAAAGAAATCGTACCAAAATGAGGAACTAGAAGCTACAAAGATTCTTCGGTTGGCAGTGAAATACATCTTCATCGATGACTTCCTATACAAGAAATGATATTCAACTCCTTATATCAACTCCTTATTTAAGGTGTGTAACCTGTCTCGAAACAAAATGAATCTTAAGGGAGGTGCATGAAGGATGGACATCATGTCATGAACGAGCAAAATCAATCATAAAGAATGTACTTAACCAAGGATACTATTGGCCAATTATGGTGCAAAAACAGTGAATCATACCAGAAGTAATGGTGCAAAACAGTGATCATACCAGAAGTAATCCCCAAGTATGACGAACCCCGCAGCCAACCTAATGTCAATAATGTGGGAAATAAAATCGGATAATCACTACTACGAGTAGTTCAATGAGAAAATTACAAGTTATGGTGAGATTATCCTCACAGGTTCTTTGGTGTAGTCCTCATTCTCCAAGATCCTGAACGCAGGTTGTGTCTTGGCTTGCCGGACGGGGTCCTCCAATCTTCCTCTTAACACAAAAGAAGGATAAGTCTCCACCGACTATACCTCACCGAAGGAAGGGATGGACTAGGGGTAAGGCGGATCTCTTCTCGTTATTGGTTGTGTGGAGGATTAATTTGCACACAAAGGAATACCAATTGATTTCAGTAGAACCCCTATTTATATATGGATGAGGTTATTTGTTTCCATCTTAATCTCTTAAGATAGATAGTATATATATTTAATTCAATTTATACATATATATAATCTAATACGATTTTATATAACTATAAATAGAATATAATATATTCAACAATATATTATATCCTTGAGATATATACTATCATTAAGGATGTATATATTATCTCCTACAATAGAATATAACATATTGGATTACTAAATCTATCTTTAGAGATAATATTCACCTTCCTTAATATTAGGCTGTCAACTTATTAGTACTTATTCTAGTAAATCGAATTTGTGGAATTGTTGTTCATATTGAAATAGCCTGACAAAAGGTTCTCGGTTCGTCAAAACTTGACCACCAAGTATTACTCATAGTGGGCCTGCTGAATTTACATGTAATGGTCCACTTAATGGACATTAATCTTTCTAGTTAATGAGCTAGCCCATTAGGGCCCTAATATTAATTAATTTCGGCACTAGGCCTAAATTAATAGGTAGTTTCTTCAAATTAACTCACACTCAATTATGCATGGTTAATGGGCTCGTATGAAGGGCGACCAAATTGTTATAATTGTCAACAACTCCCACTCACCCGAATAGGAGGGCGCCTATTATAGTTGTAATGCATGTCTTCCATTTCCTTCCATCCGCTTTCATAGGAGGTTAGTTAGTGCAAACGGGGAGCACTAACAGAACCGTGTTACTCATCTGTTGGGAGTATTGTAATGTTTGCGCAACAACATGTTGTGGTGGTACCTGTTAAAAATAAAACTTCGCCATGTATCATTGATCAGTCATGTATGTTTCTTAGGTCCAATCCTATATGATTATAAACTCTAGAACCATCTAGGCAAATGTTCCCAACTTAATACATATATCTGTTTGGTTGCCATCTAGTGAACACAAGAGTAAGAAACTCACTTTGATTACTAACACATCCTTCTCATCCTACAAGTTGTTCTACTGCCCATCCAATTGGTAACTGTTTCTCATAAGAGAATGTGTCTGCTCCTTTTCGTTGTTATTTTACTTATGTTTCTAAGGGGAGGGTAAACAGAAACTTCCAGATTAATTGAGAGTATTAAATTTATTAGAGATCATTATTTGGCAGGCTAGAACTCTCAGACTCTATTTGTCTTTGTTTTGTGGCTTGTGTGTTAATTCCATTAGTATAAACTTACTTCTTCTAGGGTTTATTTTATGTTTCTTAAAAGATTAATACTTTAATTTGCATCATTTTTAGTTACTATATTTATTTTAAGAGGAGAATGTTCAATTGAATGAACAAATACGATACACTGTAATGACATGTTTGGTTCGTGTAATATGAATATATATAGGGAATGGGGAATCAATATGATGATGTTTGGTTACTTAAATACGTGGAATAAGGATTCTAAATTCATAATTTTGAGAAAATAGTCAATCTTGGCTCAACTCCTAAGAATGATCATTCCAATTTCTGCTGGAAATGAGAATAAAAATAAAAATACAATTTTAACCTTACAATTTAATTGAAATTAAAAATTATACATTGCCTAAATTATTAATCACACAGCAGATTTTTCATCCTACAAGTTGTTATACAGCCGACTGCCGACCTTCTGCCGACCTGCTGTCGCGCCTGCCGCCGTGCCGTCTCGTTTCGCATGCAGTTTCTGATGTCGCGCCTGCTCATTCCCCCTAGTTTCGCTGCCTCACCTGCTGGTTCCACTCCGCCCGCCGCCGCACGCCCACCGCCACTCGCCCGCTATCGCCGCCACTCGTCTACCACCTTAGTAGTATTGTGGGTCGATTCAAAGAGGGTTCTTTTCCTATTGCTAGAGTGTTACAGTTTCATGAGAATATTGATGCATGTGGTCTTCATGATTTGGGATTTCAGGATCTTGATGCCTAGTCGGCTCCTATGCTGCTAGCTATGACCTGCTTGGTCCCCCAGCACGGTTGAGGTTCTGTAGCGCTCGCCCACCAACCTGCCGCTGTTCTTCAATACTCATTCGGCGCCGCCGTTGTTCTCTAATCGCTCGCCATCACTGTCGTTCGCTACTCGCTTGCCGACGCCGTCATGCGCTACTCGGTCGCCGCTGTCGCCGTCCGCTACTCGCTCGCCGCCGCTGCTCGTTCCGAATTTTTCATGTTTAATATTTTTAATTTGGTTAATATAGATAGATAAATAGTATACTTATCAATATGGGCTTTCCATTCATTTACATATAACACTTTATCAACCAAACATTGTATTTTGAATCATCATTCCATATTTCTCGTGTTAACCAAACAACGTCGTATTAATATTAGATATTTCATTCCATATTCCTATTCCTATTCCATATTCTTTATTCATTAATTATTTCTTAATACACGAACCTAACATACTAACGATTTTCTTCTTTCCTTCTATCTGCTTGGTAGGTTCCAGCCAAACTCAGATTTGTTCAATCTCTAACTAATGAAATTTTGAATTTCTCTATCAATTACATTAATCTAACCTTCTTATAAAGTCACCTCATGGTGACGTTATTAAAATATCAGATCTCATCTAGATTACATACCGTGATATGCATGAGTATCCTAGTTTGTTGGCGGAACTATTGACAACTTCAGTACATACACTGTTATTTAAGAAATTTAGTTGGAAAAACATTAAGCTATGAGTAACTAGATGTTTATAAGTTTGGTTGGAAAAAATTTATGCACGGTAGAGAGTGAGATGAATATAGTTAGGATCTATATATATATATAACATAATTTGGGCTAGTTTAATATGTGATTGAGAAGTACTAAATTTGAGTGATTATATGTACAAAAAAAATTCAATATAATTGGACCAACTCATTCATTATTTCTCATAGATGATGTGTATCTATACAACTAAGTATCTCTAATAACTTGGATGACCTCCAAGCATCCTCATTCCTCCATAGAAACCGTTTTTTTCTTCATGGAGGTTACAAATTATAAATCTCTCTAATTGTTCCATAGCAATAAATATCAGAATACATATTTGAAGTATATATGAGACCATGTAAAAAAAAATCAAGTTTATTATTCTACATTTTTAATATCTTGGTGAGTAATCATCTTCATGTATTACTAATTTCTATATGTAATATAATTTGAGTTTGTTTAATATATGATTGACAAGTACAAAACTTGAATGATGATATGTACAAAAAAATTCAATATAATTTGACCAACTCATTCATTATCTCTCATAGATAATGTGTATTTATCCAACTATGCATCTCTAATAGCTTGAATGACCTCTAAGCATCCTTATTTCTTCATAAAATCCATTTTTTTTTTTCATGGATGACAAATTATAAAGCTCTATAATTGTTCCATAGCCATAAATATCAATAAACACATTTGAAGTATGAAACCATGTAAATAAAATCAGATTTTCCGTTCTACATATTTAATATATTGGTGAGTAATCATCTTCATATATTATTAAGTAACAAATAAAATATCGGTTTACATACACATTATTTTAGAAAACTAAATTTACCATGTAAACATTATTCGTAGTATCACTTCATCTAATATATATGTTTATGAGTTTTGATGTGTGTATTTCTATTTCTCTATTATATTCAATTTTAGTTTTTGATCTGAATTTATTGTTTAAAATGTTTTGAAAGTTACAACTTTTAGAGCTCTATTATTGCTCCTCTAATTTAATATCAATAAATATATTTGAAGTATGAAACCATGTAAAAAAAACTAACTTAACTATTCTACATTTTAATATCTTGGTGAGTAATCATCTTCTTATATAATTAGGCGCAAAAATAAAATATCGGTTTACATACACATTATTTTAGAAAACTGCATTTACTAAATAAAACTTCTTCGTAGCATGACTTTGTCTAATGTATATGTTTATGGATTAGATGTGCGTCTTTCTATTTCCCTACTATATTCAATTTTAGTTTTTATTTATTTGAATTTATGTTTAAATGGTATACGTATAACGTAATATCTTTTAATATTTTGTTGGTTCTGATGTGTATACTCGAAAAATATTAAGTTCGTACATGTAGATCCATTACATAACAAATAGAACATCAATTTACACATGTTGCTTAAGAAGTTTTGAATGCGTATTACATACTTTAAATTCGTTTAGTAGTGTTTCATTTACCTTGAATACATATTTCAATTAACAATTATAAATATCAAAAATTAATATTCTGAACATCTCAACAAATTTATAAAAAAAAATATTTATTGCGCAACGTGCGAATAAGCCACCTAATATATATATATATATAATATATAATTTGGATACTTAGGCTATTAATTAAGCTGCTAATTTTATGTCATGTCAGCTATTTGTAAAATCATTGGTACGTGACTTTCACGCATTAACATCCTCTCATCTCTCTCTGGTGCAGTGCTTCTCTTTGAAACCGCTCTTAATTACTCCCCTTCCTTTATTCTCTCAGGTGGCGTTATAACTTCCTCTTCAACCCCTTCCCCTTCTCTTCCAATTCACTGTACTTAGCTGTTTCAGATCCGGTCGTCAGCTCCGGTTCATCATGCGCCGTTTCGGATTCAAGTCGCCTTCAGCATTGATCAACATTGATTTCCCTCAACGTTCATGTTTCTGAGCTGCGCCGTTTCGGATTCACATAGCCGTTTCGAATTTGTTCATGGGGTGTTCCGTTACTGTAATTCCTCTTTCGAGCTTCACTTATTCATCTGATAGCCAAAATGGATCTGTGTCGACTTCATCGAAAAGGGGTGGTGGAGACACTGAGAGAGCTCAGGTAACGGAGTTAGATACTCAATTAAAGATGAGGAAGCGAAGGATAGGTGTTTCCCTCATTCTTCGTTTCAGAATTTAACTAACCATCTCTGTTTAATCCTAGATAGATCTTCTCACCGTTTGCGCGGCTGTTCATCTATGCCTACGACAATCAATGGTCATCGGTGTCGTTTCTCCAATCGGTCTTAGCAGCTGCGGCATGTTCTCCTATGGATCGCGGCTGTCTTCTACATTGAGCGTTTGTGCATCTGGGTTTAGATATAGGCGTCTGGGTTTACGTTGTCTTCCACCTTAATTGTTTGGCCCTCTCATCCTAGCGTTCTGTCTTCATCTTCAACATCGACTTCCTTCGGGTAATGGTTCAGGTACGGTAATCACTCTTGGAATGTTATTTAAGGCTAAAGTTTTCTATAATCGTCTCTTTTAATTTTAAGTATTCCCCTTCCACTTCTTCATTACTCGCAGTCGTTTCCTTAGCCATTATCGATTAAACCATCATCATTTAATGATTATAACATCCGTTAGCTATTTATTCTTCAATCCTATCACTGGATTGCTCAGATTCTAAGCTCTCTGCATCTGTTGAGTGACGATTCCTTCAAGCCATGCTTTGTTCATGGATATTTCGTGAAGAACAAATTCAATGGTTTGTCTATGGATCCTTTTTTACTTGCACATCACATGTTCGACAAAATGCCTCATCGAATGTAACGTTATTATCAAGTTTTGATTAGCAATGGCAGAGTTATGGTATGAGGCTATGAGCAAAGATAAAAAATTATTTCTTTTATGTTTGATGCTGATTTATTTCCTTAATTGTCTTGATACTTGACTAGCAAAACTATTTGTGCACTTTTTATTAATTGAATTAGTTAGCTAGACATAGTTATGAGGAACCAAGACATAATAAGCTCAATATTAATTCAATTATGGGTTTGTTTAAAATATCATTTCTTATGGAATATTATTTTAGGTTGATAATTTGTTGAAATTGTTTCCATATAAAACCTTGAAACCATTGATTCTTCAATTACTTGTGGAGATCTCTAAATATTCTGACTTATACCTTATGGAGAGGATCCTTGACAACGAGAGTGAGGTAACTAAAGTCCTAACCTAATTGAGCTCCATATCGTGATTTTTCACATTGCTTATTATTGTTCATTTATTATAATATAAATTAGCTTCTTTATATACCAATTTAAATTTATGTGATTATCCATTTTGCAGGAAAATGTTCTTTAAGCTTTAGATAACAGAGAGGTGTTTTATATCTAGTGGTGTGGTCAAGGACAAGGTGAGAAGATGAAAAATCATATTACTTTCATAGTCCTATCATGATAGTTTGCATCATACGTATTTGAGCTTATATGAAACTATGAATATCTATTCGACTAGAATTGAGTTTATGTAAAAATTGACGGATCAAATACGAATCAAGTTCCCGTGTATCAAGTCATCATACTGTATGATTTTTTTCTTGATCGTTGATGTATAGTTGCATCTTGACTCTAAAATAGCATCTTATTTGTAGTTTATTTAATTGTGTTTTTGATTGGTTCCAATAAATGCAATACATTGCAGGGTCTATTTTATAGCGCAGGAAATTGCAAGTCATCTTTCGTTAGACAGCTCGAACCAAATTGACATATTAACACAAATTTGGTGAGAAGATGAAAAATCATATTACTTTCATTACTTCCGATCGTTACAACTTTGCATTTGGGCGTTTCTGCTTGATGACTAAGACAAAGAAGGTATTTAACTTGTGCCCATCTCTTTGATTGTTGCGATTTATTATGGTCCTTTTAATTCAGTTATTATTCTCATATATATTTTTGGTAATCAAGAATATGTGGATTTGACCTTTGTGACCTAATCTCCAATCAATGTTCTTCATTTGGATTTTGCAGAACGACTGTTAAATTGTAGGTGATTAATTGATGATACAGCGAGGAATTTCCAAAGTACTAGATTAAATTTCTCTTGCTAATCTTTCTGCTTCTGAATTATTGAATCAGCTAATGTTGTTTTCTTGCTGAATTGTCTTTATAATCTGCATGATTTCTCATCCTTAAGGAGACTACTTAAGCGTGATGGTATGTAGAACAACTAAAAGTGAGGGTGCTATGTCATTTTATCCTAATATATATTATATTATATCAGGAAAATTCTTAGTATACAATATATTACGCAAAGCAGTTGAAGCATAAACGAACAAAAATTCACAGTTGTTGCTCAGCAGTTGAAGGTATATTATGTGGTTGCTTTGGCCTGGATAATTGCAGCAATGAGGAACAACATCAGCAAAGTGGAGATGAGGATGCTCTATTCTTCACATTATGCAATTCATAAGTAAACTCCTGGAACCCAATTTCAAGTTCGTATTATCTACAAATTAAGGTGCAAGACACGTTTAAGAAGTCTATTTACAGACATGTTGGAACGGAACGCAAATTCATAAAAATGATGTAAAACAAATTGACATTTGTTACAAAAAATTAAATTGTTGATTTTAAGAATTATCTTAATCCAAAATTGTACAGGGTGGTGGTTTCAGTGAAAAGTATTGCTCCACGATTGTGAGGTCAAATCTGGAAGTGGAGGAGCCCCCAAGTCCAAGCCGAACGTGGTGCCCAGCTGACTTGAATGTCGAATTGATTACATTTATGTTGATTGTGAGTGAGTACATAATCTAGGATATCTAGATATTGGTTTTCTCATGTATGTTCTCTCTTCTTTGTTTGTAAATCAGGCAATAAGTCCACCGAAGCTCCACTAAATCAGAGTAAAGAATCAAGTAACTTTTCAAAGGTATTATTAATTAGTAATCTGCTGTGTTATCTGTTGTTCGTTGAGTTTCATTCTTCTCTTCATTACTCATTGATGTTATTATACTCTAAACAGATATTATAATTTCTGGATTATACTCTAACCGAATATTTCGAAATCTCCAAATACTAGTTTTTTTTTTTTTTGGTCTTATTCCAAATACTAGTTTGTTTCTAACACATGATGGCAGTGACAGAGCAATCTAGGCCGTTGAATGATGTAGAAGCCCATAAAAACGGAAGGTTATTAATATGAGTCCGCACTCTCTTCTGCAACCGCACAGCGCACACAGCAGTAAATTTACAAATGTCTCTAATTGTTTCGTTTTCTCTTCCATATCTATCCATCCATCCTAATAATCATATCATGAATGAATATTGTGAAATAAAATGCAATTGATTGATAACAGAAAAAGTACGTACAAGGAAATAAAGATTCTTCCACTTCTGTCTCTCTGAGAAGTGAGAAGTTTCCATTACCACCTTAAATCCAAGCTCCAACAACTGATCCGAAAGCCGAGCCAAAAGGTATAATAAGAGTCGCTGGCTGTTGAGTCCTCAAGCACCTGGAGACGACGAACTGGACACGCTTTTAAGGGACCAATAGTACGCAGCACAAATGGCGACGAATTTCAGTGCTGATGGCGGCGGTGGTGCTGACTCCGACCACCGGATGGTGTTAGATTACGGGGAGTAATCACTACGGAAACTAAAACCATGGTACATGTTAGTAATTGAAATTACGCAGCGTAATATTTGCACATACCTTAAACGTAGTCCGTAGTCCAAAGATCCTTGTAGCAGGGAGTTCACGATCCTCCGGTCGGTACCCGTAGAGGTTCTTGTTGAGGAAGCCCTACGTAGTATATTCTCCACAGCAAAGCCTCAGATCGATTATTGGCAAGTGACGGATCTCCGGAGTGTTTGCTCGAAGGCAAGTTGGCACACCCTTGGTGGTGGTAGGTCTTCCGGCCGAACTATGGTGGTTATGGGGAAGGGTTTTCTCTCAAATCACCACTTAAAATGAATTATGATTAACACTAATAAAACCCCTAACACCCCATATATATATATATATATATATGAGGAATAAAAGTGGACAAAAGTCCACTTTACTCACCTATGAAATTCGGCCGGCCATACATGTATTAAGGAGTCCCAATTTTGGGCCTATCATATCAATTGAGATTTGGGTCTGGCCCAATGTCCTAATGTGACATTTACCCAATTGTCTTAGGTAATCTATACATTTAATGGGCTTTCATTTACGGCGCCCATCACCATATGCTTACAGCTCCCACTCGCCGGAATGGGAGGGTGCATTTTAATGTATTGTCGTCCAAATCTGCATCAACATTTCACTCCTTTGATCTCACCCTTGCTTCCGAATAGTTCATACGAGGTTTGTCGTGCGACGGGCGGACACGACGGGCATCGTGCTACTCATCTGTTAGGAGTGTTGTAGCACCCGCGGAACGTTGATTCCCTTTTCTTCATTCAACATGTTATAAACATCATTTACATAGTGTCACGTTGTATCCTAGGTCAATTGATAATTCTCCATTTGCCTAGTTTCCACATAGGGAATACTTCTCCAAGGCATTCGTACAAGTATTCACAACCTTCAACTAATATCCGGTTGGTGGCCACCTTAGTGAATACAAGATTCGGTGAATTATAGGTGAACCTGAACATCCACATCGCTCATATCCTTAGTGAAACCCAACCGGTTTCCAAAGACGTGGTCACTGGGCCTTTTTGTTCAGCACTACGCTCGTAGGCCGGGAAGCGAACATTGAGCCTGACCTTAGATGTGAGTTCCGAGTCCGTGAGGATACTTTGGGTGCCTCTTCAAAAGGCTCCCGGGATCAATCACACGCTCGAGGTGAAGAAGTTTGCGCCCGCCAGAATCACGAGGATTCCTTCCTAGCACAACCGAGCTGTGACCCCGTGGTCGAACATGGCATGCGCAATATGAAGCATGCGTCGATAGCATACCTAAAATTTTAAGTTGACATGAATGGGATATGTCAATCATGCTATGCAGATTCTCATCTAGCCCAAAATGTGAATCAATGACGAACGAAGTTCATCACGGGGATTTGCAAAACGAAGATCATGTCATGTTACTTTGAGACTAGATGATCGTTTTGCGTAATCAGGTTTATCCCCTGACTCTTAGCCAATCTTTCTTGGTAGAGGCCTCCCTCCACCGCAAGATAACCGTACCTGTGTGACGAGGTAACACATTCGACATAGTTTTGGCAAAGGATTGCGTCCTCCTACGACTTTGTTTATAGACCGTAAATCTGATGTATTCAAACATTATGACGTCGATTGATCATAAACTCAATTGCAATTCTTTCATTTCAAAAATGTAACTTTCAATTATCAAAATGTTATCACAGATACATGCCACTTTTAAACCCTACGCAATCCTAGTAGTTTTACATGCTTTTCGAATATCTCTCTGCATAGTGGTTTAGTTAATGGGTCTGCAACCATGTTATATGTGGACAAGTATTCCAAAGTGATTATATTGTCTACTACCATAGATTTAGCATAAAAATATTTCACATCAATGTGTTTGGTCCTACTATGGTACTTCGGATTCTTTACTGCCGCAATGGCTGCCTGACTGTCAGAGAACACCTTCACAGGTTTACTCTCGACATCGCCATCAAGCAGTGCAGTAAGAAGCCTTTTCAGCCAAACCGTTTCATGTGCGTTCTTGGAGAGGGCTACGGATTTCGATTCCATCGTGGACAGCGCGACACGGGTTTGCTTCTTGCTCGTCCATGAAATGGCGGCATTAGCAAGGAGAAAGACTCCTCCTGTGGTGGACATACGATCATCCGGATCGCCACCATGGTCGGCGTCACTGTAATCGGTCAATTCTAACTTCCCGCCCTCATAGCACAGTGCGTAGTCGGCAGTACCTTTCAGATAACGAATTATTCGTTTTACAACCTTTAAATGTTGATAGCCATGATCTGATTGGAAACGTGCTACTAGGCCAACGGCGTAACAGAGATCCGGACGGGTGCATTGCATGGCGTACATCAAACTACCGACCATGCTTAAATACTCTGCACCCTTCACTTATTCTCGCTCTGCCAGGTTCTTGAGGCCGTCACGTTTTGACACTGCGCACCCAAACACAACTGGTGTATCCACGGGTTTGGCATCCTGTAATTTAAACCTTTTAAACAGTTTGTTGATATAGGCTTCTTGAGAAAGACATAATTTCCGGGTAGCCCGATCTCTAACGATCTTAATGCCTAAGATATACGTGGCATCTCCCATGTTCTTCATCTCCAATACAGATGCCAACAAGGACTTTGACTTGTTCATAAAACTCACGTCATTTACGGCATTGAGTATGTCGTCCACGTATGAGGTTAAGATGACATACTTAGACCCGGAGGTCTTATAATAAACCCACGTATCCTCGTGAAGATTCACAAATCCGTTTCCTACGATTTCCTCATGGAATCTGTGGTACCATTGCCGAGACGACCTTTTAAGACCGTTAATGGACCTTTGGAGTTTACAAACTTTACGTTCGTTACCAAGAATAATGAAACCCTCTGGTTGCTCCATGTAGATCTCTTTCTCCAGGTTTCTGTGGAGGAATGCGTTCTTAACATCCATTTGGTGCAGCTCGAGATCGAGACTTGCAACCAAGGCCAGAATGGCCCGTACTGTGGTGTAACGCACAGTGGGTGAGTATGTTTCGTCAAAGTCCACTCCGTGAAGTTGGGTATAGCCTTTCACAACAAGTCGAGCTTTGTATCGCTCAGCCTTTTCCATCAGTGGTGAGCCTTCTTTCAGGACTCACCGTATCCTTATGCCCCTGTGGTTAGCAGGTAAATCAACTACAGACTATAATGGCTTTCATTTAGGCGATCTCTCTCATTCATTATTTTCCTCCATTTCTCCACTTGAGGTCTTTCCAATGCAGGGCAACATTTGTTAGAGTGAGGTTATCACCCTTCTAGATGGGATACTTCTTTGGAGAAGTTCGACGCCTTTGAATTTTGTCTAGGCTTGTTTATCCCTTCTTTCAGTCTTAATGTCTCTCCCACTCAGAATAATGCCTCTTATCGGAGCATTTCTTCCACTCAAAATAACGCTTCTTATCGGAGCATCACTTCTATTGGGTACAAAAGCAATACTTGAACCATAACCAACAACTTTCCTTGAACGACTTCTAGATCTCAGAGTTTTACTTCCAAGATAAACTCCTTGATCACTAGGATCTGGAACCAAGTTTGTCAGATCACTCCCACTGGGAACAATGGGTAGTATAGGTAATTGTTGCAATCGTGGTTCAGCATTACGATGATCAGGTTCAACTTGATTCGTCCAAACAGCAACAATGATTACATGGAGTAGGTGTTTATTCCTCCCACTGGATATATTATGAAAATGTTCCCATTATCATTTACCATGTCATTCATTTGAGTTGCTGGTTCAAATCTCTCCCAGTCGAATTAAGTGGGACCTGATATCTGTAGTATCTTGCTCCTGATTTGATCAAGACTCATTATTCTGAAAACTGTCAATGCATTGGAAAATTCGTCCTCAAGTATGTAATGTTACATGTTCGACCACGGCACCATGTCTTTAAGCTGTAAACATGTACTTCGAAAGAGTATTTAACATACTCTTCTCCTAAATATGTATTTAATGCGCAAATTAATGTCGCACGGTGATATGATTTAACTCATTATCACTCTTCAGTTATTATGGCGGCGTGTTTTATCGATTTTAGTGGAAGACAGTTTTACATAAATGTGAATCACTTCTCATCATCCCTTAGGGAACAGCTGATTAAGTGACTCTAACATTATGTTTATAAACTATTCCAGAAGTGTGTGATTTTATTTGAATGCCTAGCCTGACTTATCGTTCAAGGCGTAAGGAAGGAAAATCGTTTAACTGACTTGATCCTTCTTCGTTTGCAAACTTATCTCAGAGATTTTATCCCATCTCCGAACTGAGCATTTCAGGTTTTCACCTTATGCGTCAGTCAGTACTTTTACAAGGTCATGGTAGCTTTCGAAGCCTACATCTTACCGATGTAAACGTTATCAATAAGTTATTTCCGAAGGAATGCAGATGAAAATTTAGCACATCATCAATTAAACACTTCATTATTAAACTCATACTTTGAAACGATGTGTTCCTTTTTCGAGGTCTACTTGCGCGAAGCGAAATTTTACAGAAGTTTTAACCATTGGTTAAATCGTTACATTTCTGAATTTAATTCAATTTAATCCAATTGGTTTCGCACATGATCATCATTACAAATTATTTCATTCAAAGGAGTACTTAATAATTAAGAAATACTAAATCTTTGATCTAGCTATGCAATCGATGTGTATGTTCAGTTCAGTTGTCCCGACTGAGATGACGGGGTACGTGAATCGTTTCGTTTTGTTCAACCACTTTTACCTAACCGAAATTTCATTTCGGATCGATCCTATTTAACCGGGTCGATTAATTTTGACAAGTAGATCACATTTCGAATAGAACGGAAACTACTTTATTCAATAAATCTGAATCTCGAAATAACCAAGATTTTAGTAACTCAAACGAACGATAAATGACAATGGTAGGGTTCTTGATCTGAAGATCGCGTATTTGATACACGATTGTCGCACAGATAGTCGAGAACTTTAAGCCATGTTGAACATCACATCTGAGTAAATTCACGAGTGAATCACGTCAAATGATATGTGTCTGTATAAAACATTTTACAGCTTCATACATATGACCTACGAGGCGTACTTGAGACGCACTTCATCAACATGGTTTAACCCACCAGATTATCATATAAGACCTTTATGGTCCAGTTCTCTTTATAATATGCGGATCATGGTTGACTTCTTTCGAACCCAGTGTGGTAAGTAGAGAAGGTTTCCCTTTTACTGTTGTGGTTAATGTGCTTGATTAGGCTCAAGATCATTGAGTCCTGTCAATATCAGACAACCATATACATCTTTTTCATGTTGACCTTTCATTATGAATATCTGATGCGGGTTTTGAGCCAACATCCATGAAAAGAGAGAAGATCATTACGGTTATCTTTGCATCCTTGCTTCCACCGAGGCGGATGCAAAGGGATACTAAGCTGCAACACTGCCTAGTTGCAATTGAAGTCTTCTTCAACCCCTTTCTACCAAGGTTGAATGTATCACCACATACGCGTTGAGATCATTAAAGAACCCACTCCTATTCTTGGTGAAACAAATTATTACATTCGTTTCTCATTGTCAAAATCATACAGACTACCATATTCATTTGTAGTTGTCCTCTCCACTTTTTCGGAATCGTAGTAGAGAGTTCAACACGTACTCTTTTTATTCATCATGATTCATACCATCAAGATTGCGAGGAATATCGAATCGCACTAATTTAACCAATCCATACTAATACATCGATGATTACGCAAAAATCAGGGAGAGAATAAAATTTTGAGAAAGAATTGCATACATCAAATATCTATTAAGATGGAATCTGACAAATAATGATTCCTCAGTCATCTAAACCAACCGACCACAAGTAAACCAATGGAAGATGGTTGTGAAAAAGTTCACATTATCATCGTCTTCCATCCAATAGATCAGTCTTTTAAAACAGTTTTAATCGTAAATTACCGGAATGAGAATTTTAAAACAAGCATACCCGATCTTAGCTTTCCCAAGGCCCTTTTATTTTGGAAAAGTATTCTGATGAATTCACTCAGGCATATATAATTCTACTATCCACGTAAATTATTATACGCCAGTAGCATTTATCACATAAACCACACTCATGCTTACGCGTCATGCGTCTAATGTTCCAGGAACTCATGCTTGCATACATAATTCTACTTCCAAGTAAATTATCAAATGCAGCTACATCCTCAACATTCTAGCATACGTGTCAAACATGTAACATTCACATTCATAATACACATTTGACGACTGGTTTTCGATTTTAAAATAATTTTAAACATTAGGGGCTGATTTGCAATTCATGCTTATATTCAATCACACAACATTCTAGACATGAATCCTAGGCAATTCCAACCAACACAGCATGTCTATCCTAGTGCGCATTCTATATATTTAACCAGGGCTCTACCCACAATATGCAATATTCAGCTAGCTTGATTCAGTCAAGACAGCATTTCTAATCATGCATATATATACATTGAATAATAAACAATTGCAATTCAGATCACAAATTATACCAGTCCCAAAAGCATGTATCTCCGAGATCCATCCCCATAATCGAAACAAGGCATAAATGTTTTATCGTTATGTAAATAACATTAAACCCTTGAGCACTGTGTAGGCCATTTTAGGTTCAAAACATTTGGATTTTAAAACTTGACCACCCTATTTTATTTAATTGACTTGAATTCGGTTTTGAAAATCACTTCGGTTCAGTCAATTTCGTCCGGTTTGGTCCGGTTCGGTCCAGAAAAATCCGGTTCGGGTCCGGTTTGGAAAAATCCCATTCAGTTCGGTCCGGTTTCAAATCGGGTTCGGTTCGATTTTAATTTTAAAAACTGGTTCGGTCCGAACCGGTCCAATAAAAATAGGGTTCAGTTCGGTTCAACACACAAAACCGGTTCGGTTAGATCCACTTAGTTACACCGGTCCGACCCGACCCGAGTAGGTCGAACCGATTGAGAAAATCCGGTTCGGTTTTAATTCATCCCGGTTTTAGATTGGACCGGCCCAATAATTAAAATATGAAAGGCTTTGCCAAATTGTTTACTTGTGGCCCAAGTAGGTTTTTAAAGTCCAAAAATATTTAACTTAGCCACCAAGTAACATTAATTATATAAAATAATTTCTAATATTAATAATATATACATACATATATATATATATATATATTTCGGCCAACTATAAACATATATATATTTATTGTTGGATCCTGACTCTTCGCGGGTCGTTGATTCGAAAGTCGTCGGGTCCTTGAAGTGTTCTGTAGTTATACTGACGGGTTGTTTGAGCTCGCGGATATCTGACAGTCGGGGTGTCGGGCTGTCGGAGTATCGGAGCGTCAGACTGTCGGGGAGTCGGAGACTTGCAAGCCCTTAAAATGACTAAGTGTTTAGGTATCTTGTAGTGTCTTCGCATGTGCGTGCCTTGTAGTATGTACACGCGTGCACGCCTAGTGTAGTATACGCATAAGTGCGTCTTGTGAAGTATGCGTACACTGCGGGGTATGCACGTGTGTGCGTCTAGTAGAGTGTCGGGACCCGGACTAGCCAAAGTGTCAAGTCCTTGTATTGATGCGGGAAGATACCTCGGGTTGTTCACTTGTCGGGTCTTGCACGTGTCGGGGCTCGTGCGTCTCCGTATTCCTACAAGAGGGGCAGTATCGCACACCACGCGAGGGGGGGTGGAGTGCGATGAACCCTCTCCGAAGATTAAGTCAGGCATTTTTAGAGAGAGAAAGTAAGAGAGTGGGAAGAGCTTCCGCTGTCAACTTAGTTTGAAATGAATGATCAATGCCCCTATTTATAAGAAACTTTGGAATCAAAACGGGTTTTGAACGGTCCGACGTCGGTTCAATGCAAAGTATGAACTGAGCGTAAACGGGAGTAAAGCTGACATCGGGAGGGTTTGCACGTGCGATGTTTGCATAGGGGTTTACATGTCAATAATAGGAGGATTCAGGACCGTCCCGGGGTATCGCGCGGATCCCGGGAGGTCCGGGGTAACGGGACAATCCGGAGGGTCGGATTGTCCCACAATTTGGACCCGGTCCGGATTGTAAGACAATCCGGACGCGGCTTAAGTCCGGGGCGCGTACGCGCGTGCCCCGGACCTTTTAGTTCTCACGGGTGAATAATTCGAAACTGTTTAGTGAGTTTCACTGTATACGAAGTCCGAATAATATAAAACGAACCCGAATCGGACGTATACCCATCATTTTCCCCCGAGTCAAGTGATGGCATGGCCCCATCTTGACTCTATTTTCGATAGAGTATACGTTCGATTTAAGTTCGGGCGTTACCTTGTGATGGAATTTTTATCCGTCGGCGCGTGGGCCTTGCTATTGCGCGTCCCTCCTTTTGTTTAAATGGGAGCGGTTATAACTGCCGACATGGTTAGTGCAGCAAGTATATGTGTATGATATGTACATATATAATAATGCAAGTCTATGCATGCAATCATAGGTATGAGTGCTAACATACGTGTTAACATGGTATACGCGCGTATGTGCGTTGATACGTGATGCATAATGTATGAAATTAAATCATGTAAGTATGGGCATGTATATATTCGATGACATGGGTATAAGTATATACATGTCGGGATTGTAAAAATAAACACGTGACATGGATATGCAAACGTGTGTATGTATGTAGACATGCATATGTACGCGAGGGTATGTAAACATGTGTAAGTGTTAGGGAATTCTCCCAAAAGAGTTAGAAAAAATATGGGGAGGATAAAATATTACCCACATGTGTATATAAGGGAGTGTGTACATCTCCATACTTAGTCTCCACATATTTGAATTGGTTTCCTCCCTATTGCTTGGTGGAAGAGATCGTAACTGCTGACATGGTTAGTGCAGCGAGTATGCGTGTATAGAAAATACATATGTAATCATGCAAGTGTATATATGTAACACAGACGTTCATGTTGGTATGTATGCAAACATGGTGTATGTATGCGTGAATATGTAAGCATGGGTGTATGCTGAAGACTCATAAAAAGAGTTCGAAAAATTAAGGAGAGGTAAACCTTCACCCTCACACTACACAGAGGAGTGTGTGTTACGGACGCGCAGGTCCTGAGATTGCGAGGCGCCATGCATCTGTTGCTTCGTTGATAAACGCCTTATAATAGGAATATGTTCGCAACGTATGTGTCGAGAGACGAGGCCTTTGTCGATATAGTATTGCCCCCGGAGGGGGAGCATTTGTAATGACGTGGCCGAGTACGCGCATGTATGCATTGTATAGGCGCGTAGATTGCATAGGTATATGTAAGTGCCGATTCTAATCATGGGCGCACTAGCCCTTTATTCACGAGGTGTTAGGCCTCCGACGTGTTGTCGATGAATGCTCCATAATAGATGTGTGTTAAGTTGCGCCGACGCGCGTAGTGTTAGGTCGTGCAGACGTGCGTAGTGTCGTATAGGCTGTATAAGTGTCAGGACGAGGCCCTTACTGACGTAGAGGTATGGAGGATGTTCGTTATGTAGTAGTTGTGAACTTACAAGTTCGTAGGTGTGGAGTTGCCCCCGTGTCGGGTATGTTCGCCACATAGTTGTCTTGGACGCGGGGTGTTGACCCTCGTGTCGACTGCTACTTGGGTTTTGCAAGGTTGGCTGCATTCAGCGACAGCTACTTGATGTTTCCGAGGCGACGTACCCTTCCATGGTGTTGGTCAGAGGTCGGCGAAGCGACGTGCCTATCCATGTTGTTGCCTCAACCTGGTGTTTTCAAGGTAGAGTGCTTCCTGCGGCCGCTACTTGATTATTGGTATATTGATGTGACGCACAGACATAAAAGTCGTTCAGCGCTTCGTGGATACAACAGCCACTTAGAGTTACGTGGACATGATAGCCACTTAGTGAACCCGATAGGTGCTTCGTATGTGAGGTGGTAGATCTCGCATTGACGTGTCGACGTGTGTGCACGGTGTTGCGCGTGCATAGTGTGGTGTTTGTGGTATTCTTACACTAAGAATTTAGAAGCGAATCGTCGCACCTTGTTGATGTGTCGAAACATGCGCGCATTGCGCTATGTATGTTGCCATTATACTTAGTTTCTGAACGAGAGGTGTTGCTCCTCCTCTTAATACGTCGACATGCGTGTGCCACGCTAGGTGTTTTAGTACTTAGTTTTTTTATTGGGAGGTGTTACTCCTCATTCCTAGTGCGTCGATGCGCACGTGCTGCGCTTAGCGTCTTCATACTTATCCTTCGAACGAGAGGCGTTGTTTCCCCTTTTGGTGCGTAGACGCGCGTGAGTTGCGCTTGGCGTCTCCATACTTAGTTTTTGAACGAGATGCGTTGTTTCCGCTCTTGGTGCGTAGACGTGCGTGTGTTTCTATTGCGAACACTCCGCCTCGTTCCAAGACTAAAAGAGCTGACTCTGAGGTGCGTCCCTCGAGCGATCCCAATTGGTCGAAATCCGGCAGTGACGAGGCATCGAACGTTTGAGGGTCATCCTCGTGAAGATGTGTAACTTGCCTTTATTTTCTTGTTGTACTGTGATGTTTGGCCCTTCTTGTTTATCCTTGAATGTATTCGTAGGGATTGCGCCTCTTGCTGCGCTCACCCGAGTTGGCTTGGTTTGTCCTGCAGAGGATGTTATCACTAGTGGGGAGTGGGCACCTTTTGTTGTTAGGGGGTCATGCTTTGCCAAGGAGGGCATCTTGACTACTCTCGAGGTGGGAGTACGCGCACTCGTATGTTGGGGGTGAGCAGACATGTCTTGCGTCTGTGAGTATTCATCCTTACTCTTTTGTAAGTTGTATGCATGTTTGTGTTGCTGTTATAAGAAGGCTCTCCAGGGGAAGTGCGACATGTTGTGTCGCGAGCTGGCGAGCGCGGAACAGAATACACGCTTCTTGGTTTCCAAGGTTGTTGATTTGGAGGCGGGAACCTCATCTCGTCAGGCTCGAGTTGTTGCGCTCGAGTTCGATGTGATTGCCCTTCAGAAGAAGGTTGCTGAGGATAGTGAGGCGTACAGCCTTGTCTTGCAGGCTATGCAGGAGAATGCATATGCAGAGGGGAAGGTTAATGAAGTGACGGAGTACAAGGACTCGGATTTCTATTGCGCTGGCATTCGGGCAGGTGCTGACGACCTGATGTATGACTCCATCGAAGGTTTTGTTGAGCAAGTATGTGTCGTTGCCCCCGACTTTTACTTTGATCGGTTTTGTATATATGCATGTTTCCCACTGGACATGTGGCTGCCTTGTGTTTTTAGAGGCGGGATTGTTCTCCCGGTATATATGCATGTTTCCAATGCCCCCAGATTGCTGAGGCGCATGCCTTTCAGGTTGTTGATGGTGATGTTTGTATTGTAGCTTGCATGATTTTAACCTTTGTATACATAGACTTGGTAATGTGGTATTGTTCGCAAAGATGGTCGAAACTTGAGACTCTTCGTAGAGTATGTAAGTAGACATGTATGTCCACTCGAGATGAGAGTGTTGTTCAGCCCGCTGGAGGTGTTGGTACCTCGCATGTGGAATTATGTTGATTGTGTTTGCTCTACCAGGCTTTGTACATGGTATTGGCACCGCATGTTTGAGTTGAGGTTGCTTGTTGGGGTGTTGTCCCTTTGAACCTTTTATGTTTCGATGCTTTGACATTGTCGTTTAAGACCTGTCATGAATGGCTTAGTAATGCATGGTAACATGGTAGTAATATTTCATACCTTTGTTTTTATGATTTTCCATGTGGTGTGGACTATAGAGTAGAGTTGAGACTCTTCATCTTGTTGGATGTAGCATCCGTAGTTGTTGTTAGGAGACATGTGTCCCTGTATTGCGCGCCCCTCTTGGTTATACCGAGGAATGGCGAGGTGGATGTGTGTTAAACACGTGTGTTATATGCTTGCCGTATTTCACGAGTAGTAACGCGCAAGACTTAAGAGTGACGCTTAGCATTTATGGGTATTAATGCGTATGACCATTGTCCCGGCACCTGGCATTTATGAGTAGTAATGCGCAAGTCCTTAGAGTGACCCTTAGCATTTATGGGTAGTAATGCACAAGGTCTTTTTCTCGGTACTTGGTGATGGGCGTTAGGCCCTTTAACGGCGAGGAAACGGTGAATCGGCCCATTGGGCTCTAAATGGAGGTCAAGAAGACCAAGGCGAAGGGTCCCGACGGAGGGAGTCCCGATGATGAAAGATCTCGACCGAGTCGGTCCCGATAGTTGAGCTGGATGCTCCCGATGAGATGCCTTTAAGTAGGCCCCGATGACGAATCCCTGAGAACGATTGGCCCTGTCATGATGACGAGGGGCCCCGAGCGGTGACACAATGAGATAACTCTGGAGTCCCCGATGTTAGTCGGGACTTGCTATCAGAGGTTGAGGCCGGGATACGCGGGGCGTGGCCGAGATACGCGGAGCGTGATTGAGATACGCGGAGCGTGGCCGAGATACGCGGCGCGTGGCCGAGATAAGCGAGATCATGACCTAGATAGGCGGGATCGTGCCCGAGATACGCGGAATATGGGCTAACCACCCCAACGGTTCACCAGGTAACTGAGGTACCTCTCCGCCTATAAAAAGGGTAGAGGTTACCTCAGATAAATTACGTTTTGAGATACACTACTTGAGATTACTGCTTGCCAGTCCATACGAGATACTCATTTAAGCATCGAAGAGGGATTCTGGGTCACCGCCCGGTCTATCCCATCTTGCAGGATTACGTGGAGCGAAGGAGTTCGGATCGCCGTCAAGACCGTACCGGAGTTCCAACCGTGATCCAACATTGGCGCCGTCTGTGGGAACGTGACAAAAAGCTGATATGCCTTCTACTCGTTCAATGGCGGCTGGCAAGCAAAGAAGACAAGGACAGTCTGGAGGTTCCCGTCATCCTGCTGGGACGACTCTGAATTCACCACCGGAGCATGCTGAGGACCAGAATCTCCCTGCTGAGGTCTCCCGGACAGGGGGGCACAACGAAGTCCCTGAAGATGTTGTTCAGCACCAAGAGAATAGGGAGCAGGAGGCTCCCCCAAATGCGGACCTGACGAAGGCTGTGGCGGATGCCATGCCGCTGTTCTTGGCGGTCGTGGAGGCTCTTTTAAATCGAAGAGAGGCTGCGAGGAGGCAAGAGGAGGTGCCCCCACCAAGGGAGGAGGTGCCCCCGCCGGCAGAGGTTCAGAATGTGCAGGAGGCCCAACCTCGGAGCCAGGACAGGGGTAAGGAGCCCGCTCAGACAGGGCGATCCGTGGTCGATGGGCCAGGACCAGTGCAGCACAGGACCATTCCCCTCAATGGTCCCATCACCCTCGATCAGGTGGTGAAGATCGTGAACATCTGCATGGGAGAGCAGAAGCCGCTGCTGTCGGAACTGAGGGATCGATCCTCTCATCCCTTTGTTCCCCGACTAATAGACTCCCTCGCCCCGCCAGGGCTGGGTATCCCCACGATTAAGGAGTATGATGGCGAGGGAGATCCGGTTCGTCATGTCCAGAAGCACCTCATGGCGTGTCTGGGCAGAGCCCCGAATGAAGATATCGTGTGTACATTGTTCCCGAACACAATTGGTGAGAGAGCCCTGACCTGGTTCTTCAGTCTGCCCCCAGGGTGCATCACTTGCTAGGCTGATATGCACGACCGCTTTATTCAGCAGTACCAGGGTCGCCGACGTCTGTTGAAGAGTGTGAGGTCCCTGACCCAGGTGGTGCAAAGGCCCGATGAGTCGCTGGCACACTATTACCAGTGATACACTGCCAGCGTGGCGGAGATTGACGAGGAGATTTCAGAGGGTGAGACCATCTGTACCTTCATTCGGAACCTAACAGCCCCCTATGGTTCCGACTTGATGCACAGTGTGGCTGAGAAGCCTGTGTGGAATATGGAGGCATTGCAGAAAAGGGTGAAGCGGCAAATCGACGTCCAGGAGTCGAAAATAGCTGCTGGAGAACTTGAGCCCCCGAAGTCAAATAAAGGAAAGCAGTCGTCCAAACCCTTGGACGATCGAAAGTCGAAGGATAAATCCGAGAGCAGTCGGAGTCGAGGTCGCTCTGATCGAAGGGATGATAGGCGTTCTTCGAGGAAGGATAGGCGGGAGGATCATAACATTCCTCTTAACAGCTCTATGGCGGAGGTGTTAACAGTCATGGAACGACACGGTATCTCCAGGTACCCCCCGAAGAAAGAAGGAGAATTTTTGGGATCCCGCACCGATCGTTACTGTCGATTTCACCGCGCAAATGGTCACGACACTAATCATTGTCGAGAGCTGAAGAAGGAGATCGAAAAGCTGATCCAGAAGGGGAAGCTTAAGGAGTTTGTCGGGGAGAAGCGGTGTCGATCCCGTTCTCGATCCCGATCGCGGTCCCGTTCCCGATCCCGCGATCGATCCCCAAAGAAGAAAAGGTCTGAGCCGGAGTCTTCTGGTGCCCGTAAGGAGAAGCGGGGTACTATCAATGTGATCCATGGAGGATTTGCTGCGGGAGGTGATACCTCGGCCTCTCGGGAGGTTTATGCCTCTAGGATTTCTGCTGCTGTGGTACTGGGCAAGAGGTCCCGATCCTGGACCGCGAAGGAAGAGATGGTGATTTCCTTTTCCGCGGAGGACCTGATAGGAGTGGAGACTCCACATGATGACGCTCTGGTCGTGACCCTAGAAGTGGATGGGTATGAGATGAAGCAGATTTTGATCGACGGAGGGAGCTCCTCCGATATTCTGTTTCTGGATGCACTTGAAGCCATGGGAAAGACGAAGAAGGATCTCAAGGAGGTGAACTTCCCGATGGTCGGGTTCTCTGGTATTACCTCCTATCCGCTGGGAATGATCACCTTACCAGTGGAGTTTGGTAGCGGCTGGAAGTCGGAGAGGAGAAACGTGGACTTCGTGGTGGTTGAGTCCGCGGGGACTTACAACGCGATTATCGGGAGAACCACCATCAACCCCCTGATGGCAGTTGCCTCGACTGTGCACCAGAAGATGAAGTTCCCGACTAATCATGGAGTCGGAGAGGTCAAGGGTGACCAGGTGGCTTCCAGGAGATGCTACATTAACGCCACCCGACGGAAGAGACGGGAGGCCATGGCTATCTTCCAGACCGATGCTGATCCCAGAGAGGAGTTTGGGCGTCCCGCCCCCATGGAGGATTTGAAGGAGGTCGAGATTGACGGACCTCAGAGGAAGGTGAAAATCGGGTCCGCCCTGTCTGATGAGAGGGCCCGAGAGTTGATTGAGCTGCTGAAAGAGTTCAAGGAGCTGTTTGCCTGGTCCCTGAGTGATATGCCAGGAATCAGCCACGACGTGATTGTGTACGAATTGAAGATTGATCCCACGATCAAGCCTATCGCGCAAAAGAGGCGTCCGATGGGCGCGGACAAGAGGATCGCGATCCAGCAGGAGGGGGGCAGGCTGCTCGATGCTGGGTTTATCAAAGAGCTCCGATTCCAGACTTGGGTCGCTAACCCGGTGCTGGTGAAGAAGAGCAATGGGAACTGGCGGATGTGTATTGACTTCCGCGACCTAAATAAGGCTTGCCCGAAGGACTGTTACCCGCTCCCGAGAATCGACCAGTTAGTGGATGCCACGTCGGGACATGAGTTGTTGAGCTTCATGGATGCATACTCGGGCTATAATCAGATCAAGATGGATAAGGAGGATGCCCCCCACACTGCCTTTTATGCCGATAGTGACATCTATCACTACGATGTCATGCCTTTCGGACTGATCAACGTCGGGGCAACCTACCAGCGGATGGTGAACAAGCTGTTTGACGACATGCTGGGGAAGACCATGGAGGCTTACGTGGACGATATGCTGGTGAAGTCCCGACAAGCTGAGGATCTTCTGCACAACCTAGCTACGGCGTTTGAGCGGATGAGGCTCCATCAGGTTCGCTTGAACCCGACTAAGTGCGCCTTCGGAGTCCACTCGGGGAAGTTTCTGGACTTTATGGTGAGTCAAAGAGGAATTTAGGTGAACCCCGAGAAGCTGAGGGCGATCGAGGAGATGCAGTCTCCGATAAATCATCGGGAGGTGCAAGTGCTGAATGGCCGACTGGCTGCGATGAATTGTTTTCTGTCCAAGGCAAGTGATCGATCTATGCCATTTTTTGAAGTGTTGAGGGCCAACATGAAGTTTGAGTGGACAGCCAAGTGTGAAGAGGCGTTCCAGGCACTCAAGCAGCACCTTCGCACCCTCCCGCCGTTGGCGAAACCAGTCCCAGGCGAGCCGCTCTATCTATATTTGGCTGTTTCTGAATTTGCCATTAGCTCTGTGTTACTGAAGGTTGTCGAGGGTAATCAAGTCCCCGTTTATTATGTAAGCAAGGCGTTTGCCAATTCTGAAATGAATTATACCGTCGTTGAGAAGTATCTCTTTGCGTTGATTATTACTGCTCGGAAGCTAAGGCCTTACTTCCATGCGCATGAGATCACTGTGCTGACGAAGCAGCCTTTGAAGCATTTTTTGAACCGACCTGATGCGTCGGGGAGATTAGTGAAATGGTCAGTCGAGCTTAGTGAGTTTCGTATACACTTTGCTCCGAGAATGGCTATTAAGGGTCAGGCGTTGGCAGATTTCATAGCAGAATCTACAGCCCCCGATCTGGAAGAAGCGGGCCCTGTAGAGGGGGCAACCATGGAGGTCTCGGTAGCAAAACAACCAGAGATGGTAGAGCAATCAGAACAGCCAAATGAGGAAAATACTTGGGAGATGTATACGGATGGTTCCTCGAGTTCAGACGGATCAGGAGCAGGCTTTGTGTTGATACCACCAGGCGGAGGTGAGCCGCTTCGATATGCTTTGGCCTTAACGTTTAGGGCCACGAACAACGAAGCTGAGTATGAGGCTCTTATCACGGGCCTGAAAATTGCTAAAGGTACGGGAGTTTCTCACTTGAGAGTGAAGTGCGACGCGGGCCTCATTGTGAATCAAGTCCAAGGGCGATACGAGGCGAAGAGCCCGATGATGAGGAAGTACCTTCGTGAGGTGCAAGTCTTGAAGGAGAGCTTCAAAAGCTTCGACATAGAGGCGATTCCGAGGGAAGAAAACGTGGAAGCGGATGCTTTGAGCAAATTTGCCTTGGGGGCACCCTTGGAGGAAAATCGGAAGGTGCACTTCTTGGAGAAGGTGATCTTGTCGACCACCGACCCGACGCAGGTGTGTGCTATTGAAACAGGATTGGAGGAGGAGCCCACTTGGATGACCCCGATAGTCGCGTATCTGACTACGGGGGCAGTCCCCGATAATGAGGTGGTAGCTGACAGGATACGTCGAATCGCGGTTAACTACGTGATGCTGGACAATCAGCTATACAAGAAGGGCTGGTTCTCGACTCCGTACTTGAAATGTGTGGCTGAGCCCGACACAAGTCGAATCCTGAGGGAGGTGCATGAAGGGGTCGCGGCTTGTCATGAAGGGGCCCGATCCATTATGAGGAAAGTGTTAAATCTGGGCTATTATTGGCCTATGATGAGCAAGGAGGCGACGGCGTTGGTCCGATCCTGTGATGCGTGCCAGAGGTACGCCCCGAATATCGTGGCTCCGGCCGCTAATCTGACGTCCATCAAGAGTGCTTGGCCCTTCGCGGAGTGGGGCATCGACTTGGTGGGACCTCTCCCGCAAGCACAAGGTCAGTGTAAATATTTGCTTGTGGCTATCGATTATTTTTCGAAATGGATAGAAGCTAAGGCGTTGGCCAAGACGACGGGGAACCAGATCGTCAAGTTTCTCCAAACTCATATCGTATCCAGATACGGGATTCCCAAGGTGGTGATCAGCGACAATGGTCCACCGTTTAACGGGGCTCAAGTGAAGGAGTATCTGGAGGAGTTGAATATCGAGCATCGGACATCCTCTGTCCACAATGCTCAGACTAACGGCCAGGTATTACAATCGGCGAGTTAAGTCCCGACAATTCTTCCTCGGGGAGCTGGTTTGGCGTCGCAACGAGTTTACCCTTTTGGATCGAATCAACAAGTTGTCACCAAAATGGGAAGGACCTTACAAGGTCGTGGGGATGCCAGCTCCGAATGCGTACAAGTTGGAAGACCTCGATGGCAGAGTATTGAAGCATTCTTTTAGTGGCGAACATTTGAAGAAATGTCATGCTTGATGAAAAGTCACCTTAAGTGGTGCCCGATGAAAAGTCGCCTTAAGTGGTGCACGAGATTAAGTCGCCTTAAGCGGTGCACGAGAAAAAGTCGCCTTAAGTGGTGCACGAGATTAAGTCGTCTTAAGTGATGCACGAGATTAAGTCGTCTTAAGTGATGCATGATTCTTAGATTTATTCTAAGTGTTGTTTAAAAGTCGCCTTAAGTGGTGCACGAGATAAAGTCGCCTTAAGTGGTGCACGAGATTAAGTCGTCTTAAGTGATGCACGATTCTTGGATTTATTCTAAGTGTTGGAAAAGTCGCCTTAAGTGGTGCACGAGAAAAAGTCACCTTAAGTGGTGCACGAGATTAAGTCGCCTTAAGTGGTGCACGAGAAAAAGTCGCCTTAAGTGGTGCACGAGAAAAAGTCGCCTTAAGTGGTGCACGAGAAAAGTCGCCTTAAGTGGTGCACGAGATTAAGTCGCCTTAAGCGGTGCACGAGAAAAAGTCGCCTTAAGTGGTGCACGAGATTAAGTCTTCTTAAGTGATGCACGGGATTAAGTCATCTTAAGTGATGCATGATTCTTAGATTTATTCTAAGTGTTGTTTAAAAGTCGCCTTAAGTGGTGCACGAGATAAAGTCGCCTTAAGTGGTGCACGAGATTAAGTCGTCTTAAGTGATGCACGATTCTTGGATTTATTCTAAGTGTTGGAAAAGTCGCCTTAAGTGGTGCACGAGAAAAAGTCGCCTTAAGTGGTGCTCGAGATTAAGTCACCTTAAGTGGTGCACGAGAAAAAGTCGCCTTAAGTGGTGCACGAGATTAAGTCGCCTTAAGTGGTGCACGAGAAAAAGTCGCCTTAAGTGGTGCACGAGAAAAGTCGCCTTAAGTGGTGCACGAGATTAAGTCGCCTTAAGTGGTGCACGGGATTAAATCGTCTTAAGTGGTGTGTTGAAATGTCCTAAGTGGCGAGGTTTCGCCTTAAGTGGCATAGGTAAGTCGCTTTAAGAAGTGCAATGGAAAATCGGAACTAAGATAGTTTTGATATCGATGAGGGCTCAAAGGCCCGAGGATGTATTAAAAGCGAAAGGACGTTCTAATCTGAGTCGTCGAAGTTGAAACGTTTTAATCTGAGCCGTTGAGATGAAACGAACGGAATGGAAAGAGGTGTAATGATGAAACGGCTTGAAAAGCACTTTTTCAGAAAAAGCAGGCGCGAAAAATCAGGCACGGGTGCCAAAGACGTCGCTTCATTATCTGCTGCATTTAATGGCAGGGGAACCGAGGAGTCTTCTCGGATTTGGTAGTTATCCTCAAGGTATCGAGGAAATGTGAACGAGAAGATTTGTATCAAGTGACTGTATCAAGGGAAAGATCTCCGACTCCGACGTCGGGAGGTCGGGAATTGGAAGACACGACGAACTGTAAGTCCCTCATGTCTTGGGGGCAAATGATGGGCTTCGCTATGGCCGTTAGGCCCTTTAACGGCGAGGAAACGTTGAATCGGCCCATTGGGCTCTAAATGGAGGTCAAGAAGATCAAGGCGAAGGGTCCCGACGGAGGGAGTCCTGATGATGAAAGATCCCGACCGAGTCGGTCCCGACAGCTGAGCTGGATGCTCCCGATGAGATGCCTTTAAGTAGGCCCCGATGACGAATCCCTGAGAACGATTGGCCCTGTCATGATGACGAGGGGCCCCGAGCGGTGACACAATGAGATAACTCTGGAGTCCCCGATGTTAGTCGGGACTTGCTATCAGAGGTTGAGGCCAGGATACGCGGGGCGTGGCCGAGATACGCGGAGCGTGATTGAGATACGCGGAGCGTGGCCGAGATACGCGGGGCGTGGCCGAGATAAGCGAGATCATGACCTAGATAGGCGGGATCGTGCCCGAGAAACGCAGAATATGGGCTAACCACCCCAACGGTTCACCAGGTAACTGAGGTACCTCTCCGCCTATAAAAAGGGCAAAGGTTACCTCAGATCAATTACGTTTTGAGATACACTACTTGAGATTACTGCTTGCCAGTCCATACGAGATACTCATTTAAGCATCGGAGAGGGATTCTGGGTCACCGCCCGGTCTATCCCCTCTTGCAGGATTACGTGGAGCGAAGGAGTTCGGATCGCCGTCAAGACCGTACCGGAGTTCCAACCGTGATCCAACACTTGGCATTTGTGAGCAGTAATGCGCAAGACCCATGTATACACTGTCTCGACGAGGCGAGACCTTAGTGTTTACCATCTCTTAGTCCACTCTAAGGCGACGTTGTCACAAGACGCTACTTGTTAATTTGGTGCGTTTTTCCATCTGTTAGTTAGGAACTCCCCGCGTAACGTTGTTGCAAGGCGTTCTGTTGTCTAACCCAATTACTTGCCTTGCGATGCTAGTACACCTACTTTTTTAATCAAAAGGACGTGACAAAGGTCGTGTGATACGCCTTGTAGTTTATTCCGTCTTTCAGACCATTCCGAAGCGACGTTGTAGCAAGACACGACTTGCCAATTTTTGAATGTGCTTTGATCCGCTATTTGGGTACCCCCGTTATAGCGTTAAGACGAGGTGTTCCTTGGCTAGTCCTTGTAATGACCTTGCGATGCTACTACAGCTTGTCCTGGTTATTCCAGGGGGCTGTACAGGTTTGTATTGCACAACTTGTAGTTTTTTTCTGTCTCTTGGTCCATTCCAAGGCGACGTTGTGGCAAGACACTACTTTCTTAGTTGGAGTGTTTTAATTATGTTATTTGTTCACGAACAAGATAACGTTTTACAAGACTCGACTTGTATGTTTGGTGAGTTTTTCGCTATGTTGTGTATTGCGGTGATTGTTGTCTACGCTCCTGTCGGCGTAGAGTGTTGGTACGTAATAATGAACACTACTTGTGGGTAGTAGTAGGTTCCTATGAGGTTGCCCTCGTATAGAGGATGTCGCGCCATGTATATGTTTAGTAATCTATACTGGGTGTCTCGTTCCTCAGTAAGATGTCATGGGGTTGCCCTCGTGAAGAGGATGTCGCGCCATGTAAATATTTAGTAATCTATACTGGGTGTCTCGTTCCTCAGTAAGATGTCATGGGGTTTCCCTCGTAAAGAGGATGTCGCGCCATGCAAATGTGTGTGGTTGCCCTCGTAAAGAGGATGTCGCGCCACTTAGTAGATGATTGTCTCTTGGTTGAGAAACCAAGAAATGGTTGCTGTAATCATGGGGTTGCCCCCGAGTGGGGATGTCGCGCCATGTTACTTGTATGTAGTCCTTAGAAAAAATTCTAGGATGTAGCTGTATAGAGTTGACATAATAGATGTCGTACGAGAGAGCGTATTGAGTGCTCGTTGTTGATGTCGAGTATTGACATGTAGATGGCGTATAATATAGGCCGTTTGTTGTATGTAGCATAATAGCTTGCGTTGTTGATGCAAAATAAATGCATAGAGTCCACTACTTGGTATGATTCCAGAGTAGGGGGTATTGTTGATGTATAAGTAAGGTTGTATATACGAGAAGGTATGCACTTCATTAGATAGTTGTCATATTTGCAGTATGATAGATAATAGATGAAGTTCTATGATCTTCTCTAATTAGTGCATGTATTGAAATATTTGTATGAATACTCCCTTTGGTTGGCGATGCATGTTAGGTATGGGACTTTTCAAGGGTTCCTAGTTGCATGTGCTCGTTGATATATTGTTGTTTGTGCTTTTGAGTCTATACGCGTCGATGCTTCCATAGCATAATGTGTATGTATGTCTGTGATCGCTACTTGGTATTGTTTCCAACGTAGGATCTTGTGTTTGAGCAATTCGCTCAACTAGACGCCGCGTGCTGACATTAGCTTGGAGACTTGCTCTACTTGGTATTGTCTCCTAAGTAGAGTGTGTCTTTGATACATCTCTTGTATCTGTACATAACCTGTCTCAAATTGTTTCGCATTGATTCGAGATGTATAATGGTTAGTAAATAATATGGAGTTATAAATCTCCTTGTAAGGCTATGTCGCCTATCATGTTGTCCCTCTGGACTAGATTAGACTGAACTACTCGATCCTCATATCAGGTTCGGCTAGTTCGTTCTTTTCAGCTTGTAATATCAATATGACTGGATCAGACTATTTGCGACTAGTTTGTTCGGTTCAGCTTGCATTATGTTCTGAGTAAATCAGACTATTCGGGGTAGATATCTTACCAGAGTAGTTTGTTCTATTCATCTTAGTATTTTGCATAGAGTTATTACCTCTTACTCGAGTTTCGACAATATGCCGGTTACCTGGACTTTTTTTAGTAGAAGTGACTGCCTTTTGAGGGCGGTACCTGGTGTAGATATCTTGGATTGAACCCGTATAGGATGTTGAGGTTGTTTTCCTCGTATGTGGCTTCCTCTTAGGAAGAGTGATGTTGCGTGTTCGCGTGCTCGAGTGTTCGCGTGACCTTTCATTTCTGAACTTTTTCCCAATAGTTAGGTGGGGTGACAAGCACTTGTTCGTTCGGTGCCCCCCAAGTCGCTTGGCAGTCACACCATCTTTCTTTGCTCGGGTGTGATGAGTATCTCTTGTAAGTAGAATACTGCTAAACCCTTGTAATAGTCGTAGTTCACGACGTGCCCCCGTTCTTGCGACGAGTGTTATGCATTTCCCTTGGTGACTGCTGTGTGGCAGCGCCCATTCTTGAGGAGTATTTGTGAATTCCTTCCCTCCCATTCCTTGTATTTTGATGCAACTGTATTTGTTGGTGGGATTGAGTAGGGGTAATGGCTCTCGTTCGGACGTGTGTGGCACTTAGTTTTTCCTTTGGCTGGTTTCCGAGTATTCTTGTGTGGAACCTTGAATATCGTAGTTCCCGTACCATAGGTAGGTAATACCTTATGTTTCTTCATGGTGGTGTGCCCCCCATTGTGGTTATGACTTGTAGCTTAACTTCTCTTGAAGTTGTGCTTGTGTCACAGATGTATACATGGTTGAGGAATGTCGAACTGACAAGGTCCCCCTCTTTTCCTTGTGTCGTTATCGGCGATAGTGCATATGTTACCTTTAACATCCGCATTAGGCCCCGTATGCGTGGGTAGGCGCATGTAAGCACATGTTGGTGCGCGTAGGCACATGTATTTGCGTCGTATTGTTTGGGATCCCTCCATCCATGTTAGAGTCATCTCCTTCTTACTATCTTGACGGAGGAGTATTTGTAGGATGTGGAAGATAGCTATGTCGCCTTCTCCTCCTGATGGTTTTAGCACGGAAGTGCGTATAGCGCAGGAGTCACTCTTGAGTAACACTCCATAGTGCTGGTGGGGTTGTCCCTTGACTGGTGCCCCCTCTTGTTTATTGTTGCGATGCGATGTTTAGAACCTTTGAGTTCCTGCACAGAGCTGTAATCAGCGTATGCCCCCGCTTTGGGATTGTTGGGTGATGGTGCTTACGCGGACGCGAGGGACTAAGTTGTCGTGCTGTAATCTTTGATTTCGTTTTTGTAGAAACCGGTCAATCGTGTGTTTGACCGGATGTGTCTGTTTGTTTCCACCTATTGGTGGGGCTTGACAATGCTGTCATCGTTTGCTTCGTCACAGCGCAACGAGACATGTGCAGTCTTGGTTGTCTTTTGTTACAGAGGCATGGGGTGTTGCTATGTCTAGCATTGGTTGTTTGTGCGTTGGCTGTTGCACTTTGTCCCCGTGAGGAAATGTTTCCCATGAATTGGGTGCGCTGTAGAGACGTACGCACGTTGGAGGTGTATGTGTTTGACAATTAATGTTCTTCTTTGGAGTTGCTTGCTTGATAGAGCAAGGCGGTTGCGACCACTCTGATAATCGAAGAGGGGTCCTTTGAAAGCTGTGCGCTTGAATGGTGAACGATGTTCACTGAGTGGCCAACTCAGACAGAGCTTAAGTGGCCTTCGACAATATTCCGGCGGCGATGGTGGTCCGTGCCAATCATTCATTGTTAGGAGATAGAAGTATGTAATGTATAGAAATAGTTAAGTGCTTAAATCATTCAATGTATAGTAAGGGGTTACTCCCTACGTTGGTCGTGAGAGTTCCTTGGTTAGAGGTCTCGACACCGCTTACGATAGGCATGGTAGTGAGCGTCTAGGGGCTTCACATTGGTATCCACACCATGAGGTCTGGATTAGGTCCTCTCATCGGTGTTTTCTGTTGACGCCTATTTCTGGTGATAGCGATCCCTTCAATGGGCCGAAGTGGCTGCGACGCGTCCAACTTGTTGGTCATACGTCGATGGTTGGTGGTAGTAGCGATGCTACTGTCGTGATGCACACTGTTACAAGGGCGCATGCTGTCAGTACACCTTCTTGTAAGTGCGGTGAACTTAGCGTTATGTCTGCGGTATGTCCGCGGTATGTCCATGGTATGTCTGCTGGAGGTATGCCCTCTGTGTTGTTAGGGTAGCGTAGCATATCATTCCAGAGTTAATCTTTGCATGACCCTTGTGTTGGACTATGCGTCTCCTCTTGGGTAGTCTTTGTGAGTGCCAATGTTTGTATTGGTGCGTCATCATGTTGGTGTTCTTGAGCATGTTGCATCTTCTAGGACGCGTATGCTTGCCTTGCCTAACATCACCATGAATGACGTATATGTTTTCCATATAGCTGTTGCTCATAAGGGAGAGCTTGTTCGTTCGAATCTCGCAGACGGTGCCAAAATGTTGGATCCTAACTCTTCGCGGGTCGTTGACTCAAAATTCGTCGGGTCCTTGAAATGTTGTGTAGTTATACTGACGGGTTGTTTGAGCTCGCGGATATCTGACAGTCGGGGTGTCGGACTGTCGGAGCGTCGGGGAGTCGGAGACTTGCAAGCCCTTAAAATGACTATGTGTTTGGGTATCTTGTAGTGTCTTCGCATGTGCGTGCCTTATCGTATGTGCGCGCGTGCACGCCAAGTATAGTATACGCATAAGCGTGTCTTGCGGAGTATGCGTACACTTCGGGGTATGCACGTGTGTGTGTCTAGTAGAGTGTCGGGACCCGGACTAGCCAAAGTGTCGAGTCCTTGTATTGATTCGGGAAGATGCCTCGGGTTGTTCACTTGTCGGGTCTTCGCACGTGTCGGGGCTCGTGCGTCTCCGTATTCCTGCAAGAGGGGCAGTATCGCACACCATGCGAGGGGGGGTGGAGTGCGATGAACCCTCTCCGAAGCTTAAGTCAGGCATTTTTAGAGAGAGAAAGTAAGAGAGTGGGCAGAGCTTCCGTTGTCAACTTAGTTTGAAATGAATGATCAAGACCCCTATTTATAGGAAACCTTGGAATCAAACCGGATTTTGAACGGTCCGAATTCGGTTCAATGCAAAGTATGAACCGAGCGTAGACGGGAGTAAAGCTGACATCGGGAGGGATTGCACGTGCGGTGTTTCCGTAGGGGTTTACATGTCAATAATAGGAGGATTCCGGACCGTCCCGGGGTATCGTGCGGATCCCGGGAGGTCCGGGGTAACGGGACAATCTGAAGGGTCGGATTGTCCTGCAACCCGGACGCGGCTTAAGTCCAGGGCGCGTACGCGCGTGCCCCGGACCTTTTAGTGCTCGCGGGTGAATAATTCGAAATTGTTTAGTGATTTGACGTGTATACGAAGTCCGAATAATATAAAACGAACCCGAATCGGACGTATACCCATCATATATTATGTTTATTGTCAATATCTTAAATAGGGTAACAAATATATGAGAATATATTTTATCAATCTTTTAGGTAACTAAATCTATCAATAATATCCTTAACCCTATTAGATATTTAGATATATTGATAGTTATATATATTTCTATATATTAATGTGAATCTATCCTAAAGTTCCCAATTATAGATATATTGTTACATTTATTAAAAATTAAAATATGGTAAACAATATAATTTAATAATAGTGGCCGAAATTTTTTTGCTTGGAGACCAAGAAATTAAAAATTTGACCTTGTAAATTCATTAAAATTTCGGCACAAACACCAAATTGGGAACAAGTGGTCAAATTTCAAGATCAAAATTTAATAAGATCTACAATCCAATGTTTGATTTTGATAAAAGTCATGTTTTTCTTGAAGATCATGAACATCAAATTAACTAAGAACATCATGAAAATTTCGGTTTCACCAACAACCATAAAAAAAATCGAAAATTTAAAATTTTCTTTTAAAAAATTTCAGTTTCAATTTTAAATTTCAAGAACACCAATTTATCAAAATTATGAACTCCTAACCTGGCTCTGATACCACTGTTAGATTACGGGGAGTAATCACTACGGATGCTAAATCATGGTACATGCTAGTAATCGAAATTACACAGCGGAAGATTCGCACATACCTCAAACGTTGTCCGTAGTCCTAAGATCCTTCCTGCAGGGAGTTCACGATCCTCCGATCAGCACCCGTAGAGGTTCTGGTTAAGGAAGCCCTACGTGGTATGTTCTCCACATCAAAGCCTCTGATCGATTCTTGGCAGGGGACAGATCTCTGGAGTGTTTGCTAGAAAGCAAATTGGCACACCCTTGGGTGAGGAGTTGTTTGGCCGAATATAGGTGTTTCTGGGGGGATGGTTTTCTCTCAAAACACCACTTAAAGGGAATTGTGATTAACCCTAATAAAAGCCCTAACTCCCCATATATATAGGAGTAGTAAAGTGGACAAAGGTCTACTTTACCACCTACTAAGGTTTCGGCTGGCCACATGTATAGGGAGGCCCGATTTTGGGCCTCTCATGTCAATTGGGATTTAGGTCTGGCACAATTCCCTAATATGAAGTTTACCCAATTAACTTAGGTAACATATACATATAATGGGCTTCCATTTACGGCGCCCATCACCATATGCTTACATGTTTAAGACCGTAGATAGACCTTTGGAGTTTACAAACTTTACGTTCGTTACCAGGAGTAATGAAACCCTGCGGTTGCTCCATGTAGATCTCCTCCTCTAGATTTTCGTGGAGGAATGAGGTCTTAACATCCATTTAGTGCAGCTCGAAATCGAGTACTGCGACCAGGACCATAAATGGCCCTAACCGTGGTTTTACGCACAATCGGTGAGTATGTTTCGTCAAAGTCCTATCCCTGAATTTGGGTATATCCTTTCGCAATTTGTCGGGCTTTATATTGCCTAACTTGTTCCATCAGTGGTGAGCCTCTTTTCAAGACTCACCGTATCCTTGTGCCCCTGTGGTTAGCAAGTAAATCAACTATAGACTATAATGGCTTTCATTTAGGCGATCTCTCTATTTTATTGTTTTCCTCCGTTTCTCCACTTGGGGTCTTTCCAATGCTCACTAACAGTTGTTAGAGCGAGGTTATCACCTTACTCAATGCATTCGATGCCTTTGACTTTCATCTAGGCTTGTTAATCCCATCTTGAGTCTGAACGTTTCTCCCACTCGGAATAATGCCTCTTATCGTAGCATCATTTTCATTGGGAACAAGAGCAGTGCTTAAAACCTTGACCTACAACTTTCCTTGGACGACCTCTTGGTCTCGGGGTTTTATTTCTGAGATAAATTCCTTAGTCACTAGGACCTGGAACCAAGTTGGTCGGATCACTCCCACTGGAAACAATGGGTAACTCCCACCGGAAACAATGGGTAGTCTAGGAAGTTGTGACATTCTTGGTTCAGCAATATGACTATAAGGTTCTACTTGATTCGTCTCTACGGCAACAGTGATCTCATGTGGTAGAGTTTACTCCTCCCACTGGATTTACTATGAAAATATTTCCACTATCATTTACCATGTCATTCACTTGAGTTGTCGGTTCAAATCTCTCTCACACTCGAATTAAGTGGGACCTGATTGTCAGTGTTATCCTGCTCCGGTTTGATCAAGACTACATCAGTTTGAAACTAACCATGCATTAGAAATTCGCCTCAAGTGATGTAATGTCTCATGTTCGACAATGACGCCATTTTCAAAAGCTTTAAACAGGTATTTTCTAAGAGTAGGTAACGTACTCTTGTCCTAAATACGTGTTTAGTGCGCAATTTAATGTCGCACGATGATATGATTTTAACTCATTATCATTCCTTATCTTTTATGATGACGTGTCTTACCGATGGGGATGGAGCGACAGAAGTTTTGCGAATATTTCCAGGATTGGATTTCATATTCGAATAACCCTCGAAATCGTAAGAAAGTTGGTTTGGAACACAGTTTACATACATGTGAGTCATCTTCTTCATCCCATAGGGAACGCCTGATAGATTGACTCTAACATTATATTCTTGAACTGTGCTTCTTGAAGTGTGTTTCACATGATTTGAATGCCTAGCCTGACTTATCATTCAAGGCGTTTGGAAGGAAAATCGTTTAACCGACTTCATCCTTCTTTGTTTGCAAACTTATCTCAGAGATTTCGTCCCATCTCCGAACTGAGCATCGTGGGTTTTCACCCAATGCGTCAGCTGATACTTTTACAAGATCCTAGTAGCTTACGAAGCATACTTCTTATCGATGTAAACGTTATCAATAAGTTGTTTCAGAAGGGACGCAAACGAAAATTCAGCACTTAATCATCAAAACACTTCATCATTAAACTCGTATTTTTAAACGATGTATTCCGTCTTTCGAGGTCCACAGGCGCGCGGCGTTAATTACCAAAGTTTTAACTCATGGTGAAATCGTTTCATTTCAGAATTTAATTCAATTTAATCAAGTCGGTTTCGCACATGATTATCATTACTGATTATTTCATTCAATAGAGTATTAACAATTAAGAAATACTAAATCTTTCAATCTAGCTACGCAATCGATGTGTATGTTCAGTTCAGTTGTCCCAACTGTGATGATGGAGTACGTGAATTGTTTCGTTTTATTCTACCACTTTTACTTGGCCGAAATTTCATTTCGGATCGATCCCGTTTAACTGGGTCGATTAATTTTGACAAGTAGATCTCATTTCGAATCGAATGGTAACTACTTTATTCAAATAATCTGAATCTCGAAATAACTAAAATTTTAGTAACTCAAACGAACGATAAATGACAATGGTTGGGTACTTGATCTGAAGTTCGCGTATTTGATCCATGATTGTCGCATAGATAGTCGAGAACTTTAAGCCATGTTGAACATCACATCTGAGTAAATTCACGAGTGAATCACGTCAAATGATCTGTGTCTGTATAAAACATTTTCCCGGTTCATACACATGACCTAGGAGGCATACTTGAGACGCACTTAATCAACATGGTTTAACCCACTGGATTATCATATAAGACTTTTATGGTCCAGTTCTCTCTATGATATGTAGATCATGGTTGACTTCTTTCGAATCCAGTATGGTGAGCAGACAAGGTTTCCCTTTTACTGCTGCGGTTACTGTACTTGATTAGGCTCAAGCTCATTGAGTCCTGTCAACATCAGACAACCATATACATCATTTCCATGTTGACCTTTCATTCTGAAGAGCCGATGTGGGTTTTACGCCAACATCTATGAAAAGAGAAAAGACCATCATGTTCAACCGAAACGTTTAGCTTTTGCATCATTGCTTCCACTGAGGTGGATGCAAAGAGATACTAAGCTGCAACATTACGTGGTTGCATTTGAAGTCTTCTTCAACCCCCCCCCCCCCCCCTCTTTTTACCAAGGTTGAATGTATTACCACATATGCGTTCAGATCATCAAAGAACCTACTCCCATGCTTGGTGAAACAAATTATTACATTCGTCTCTCACTGTCAAAATCATACAGACTACTATATTCATCCGTAGTTGTCCTCTCCACTTCTCGGAATCGTAGTAGAGATTTCAACACGTACTCCTTTTATTCATCATGATTCATATCATCAAGATTGCGATGAATATCGAATCGCACTAATTCAACAAATTCATACTAACACATCGATGATTATGCAAAAATCAGGGAGACAATAACATTTTGAGAAAGAATTGCATACATCATATATCTATTAAGATAAATGCGACAAGTAACGATTCCTCAGTCATCTAAACCAACCGACCACCAGTAAACCAATGGAAGATGGCTGTGAAAGAGTTCACATTACCGTCGTCTTCTATCCAATAGATCAGTCTTTTAAAACGGTTTTAATCGCAAATTACCGGAACTGGGATTTTAAAACAAGCATACCCGATCTTGGCTTTCCCAAGGCCCTTTTTAGTTTGGAAAAATATTCCAATGAATTCACTCATGCATATATAATTCTACCATCCATGTAAATTAACATACACCAGTAACATTCATCACACAAACCACACTCATGCTTACGCGTCATGCGTCTAATGTTCCGAGGAACTAATGCTTGCATATATAATTCTACTTCCAAGTAAATTATCAAATGCGTCTACATCCTCAACATTCTAGAATACATGTCAAACATGAAACTTCCACATCAATCATACACATTTTGGCGACTGGTTTTTTATTTTAAAATAGTTTTAAACATTAGGGCCTGATTTGCAATTCATGCTTACATTCAATTACGCAACATTCTAGACATGAATCCTAGGAATTTCCATCCATCATAGCATGTCTATCCTAGTACGCATTCCTATATTTAACCAGGGCTCCGCCCCCAATAAGCAATATCCAGTGTAAACACTCGATTTTGACCCGGACGTAACGACAATACACATGATACGTCAAATTCCGGACGCGTCAAGGCACAAAGTCTCCAAAAATTCTTAAGGGCACATTAGGGAAATTATTATAAAATATATTTTAGATTATTTCGAATATATTTAATATTTTCAGAATATTTAAAAATATATATATAATAATTATTTTTTTTTATTTTTAGAAAATTATTTGTAAGATATTTATGTCCAGGTATTATTTTTTATTCAAAATATAATTATCTATAAAGATATATATCCTTAGGAATATTCTCTAGAATAATTATCTGTTAGCAATTTTTTATTTAAATTTTATCTGTAACTAGACTAGGTTTTAAGTATAAATAGAGGTCTAGGGTTACATTGTAAAGGGGGGAAGAGAAAACACCACAATAGCAATAATACATTACTTTCTCGGGATCTGTGCGATTTTTGTCCTTTGTGCTTTAATAATAAAAATAAAATAAAAAAACTTTTTTTAATCTACGGGAAAGACCTCCCTGCAGCTCCAGCCACGCTGGTGGCCCCTCCGGCCACGCCGGTGGCCCCTCCGGCCACGTCGGTGGCCCTTCCGCCCGGTGTCCCCGCCACCGCGTCCGCCAGCTCCGACCCCGTCGCCCACCAGCTCCGGCCACTCTCTCTCCCTCTCTCTCTCTCTCTCTCTCTCCTTGTTGTCTCTCTCTCTGGTTTTATTTTCACCACCGGCCACTGCAGCCACAAAGACCCGAGCCAACCTCCTCCGTCCCGCTGCCACCGCAGTTCACCGGAGCCATCACCGGAGCAACCGCCCGAAGCTCTGCCTGTGCTACCACTTCGACCACCACACCGCCTCTCTCTCTCTCTCTCTCTCTCTCTCTCTCTCTCTCTCTCTCTCTCTCTCTCTCTCTCTCTCTCTCTCTCTCTCTCTCTCTCTCTCTCTCTCTCTCTCTCTCTCTCTCTCTCTCTCTCTCTCTCTCTCTCTTAGAGCTGCAGGCCAGCCCGACCGGATCGGAGCTCTGGCCACAACCTTCGCCGTCACCCACCAGGCGCCCTCGCTACCACCGCCCTGCCGCCGGGCCGCGTCGCTCGCCGGTCCCGGAGGTCCAGCCGTGAAGCTCCCGCAGGTTTCGATCTCAGATTCCTGGTTCGAGTGTCCTAGTCCTTGCGAACATACCCAGAGACGAACCTGACTCGACCCCAGCAGCCAGACCAGAGCAATCTCGCCGGACCTGCTGCTGCCCGTCGCCATCACTGAAGCCATTTCCAGATTGCCCCGACCAGTTAGCACCAGGCCTCGCCGGAGCTCGCCCCCTGTGACGTCGCCCTGGTTGCTGCCCTCTACTGCGTCCCGACCTCCGCCGAATTTCCAGAGCTCCGGTCCTGACTCCTCCTTCTCTGTCGTGGATGCAGGTGCATAATGTGTTCTTCTTCTTCATTTTTTTTATTATTATTTGTTTTATTTATTATATTATCAGTTTTATTATTATTTTGATAAACAATTTATTATTTATTATTTATGTTAGTTTAACTATGTAATTTAGACATAATTTAAGTAAATTGCAGTTATTTATTTTTATTTATTATCATATTAGATTTAATTAAGGTAATTAGAATATATTTGGTTAAATTGAAAATTGGGTAGAATATTTAATTGTTCAAATAATAATATGTTGAATATATATTAGATTGTGTATATATCATGTTGGGTAATTTTGGATTCTAGATTTTGTCTTAATTAGAAATTATAGATTATAATTAGTTTTAGACTTAGGTTTACAGTTGATGAATTTTGCATATGAAATTAATTAAATCCTGATATTATTAGATTAGTTTGAATAATATATATAAAAAAAAAAGTTGGCAAATAAGTAAATTGAGTACCGAAAGGGCGTATTTAAAGATTATATTTTTAAATTCGTAATAGAACCCCCGAACTCGAATTTCTGATCGTAAGCCAATTTTATACCTAGGCGTTTAAATTTATTATTTGCTCAAGTAATTTAGGATTCTAGTTATCCTTAATTAACTAGTGGCGACTCTATTCAAAATCTGCGTTTTCAAAATGTAATTCGCCGTAGGTTAGATTTATGTCTGACAGTTTGGCGACTCTGCTGGGGACATTTGAGGGTTCGGGCTCTTTATATTTGCTTGTTTGCCATGTTTTAGTTTTTTTTATATATATTCAACTTTGTTGTTCTAACTTGGTTGTTTTTGGGTGATTTCAGGTGTGAAGATACTTTTTTATTATAACTGACTATTCTTCTTTGTTGTATTTTATACTGTATAAACTCGCACACACTCACTTTAGTGTAATGTCCGAAACGCCTAAAACCCAGGGCGACTAGGAATCTCGGAGGTTTAGTACGGTACGACCGGAGCGGCTGGGCCGCCGGTACCACTCGGAAAAACTCCACTCCCTTGTGAAGGTCTTGTGATCCCTATGATTGGGGGGGGGGGGGGGGGGGGGGGAGGAGGAAACCACCTTGTCGGGAGCCTATCAGTGGAACCTACCTTGTAGAGCAAAGCCACACATTTTCCCCCCTAATATGTGTTTTATCCATGTTCTTTGTTGTAAAATGGTGATCAAGTAAACTGTAAGTTTTTAACTGTGTAACTTTATTTCTAAGCACGCATCACATTGCATTTAAAAAAAAAACAAAAAAAATCATCTTTGCATTAGGTCACTTAGGTAGAATTTCTATTTTCAAACGTATATTCCTTATGCATGGTTTTCAAAAAAATCTCTTACCTAAATTTTTGTTCTAAATATGCGTTTCATGCGCATTATTGAAAAAACCAGGTAAGTTGTAACTCATAATTAACGCATTCTTCGCGAATTGTTTTCAACAAATTTCATGAGAAATTTAACTCCTTTTTAGCTATTTCCAATTTCAAAATGCATTTTGTATACATTATTTTCAAAAAAAAAAAAAAAAAACATTTTTAGCTAAGTAGTTAATCCCATAGTTTTAGAATTTTATTTCTAAACATGTGTTTCAGATGCATTGTTTTTTGAAAAAAAAAAACCTCTTACCTAAATTTTTATTCTAAATATGCGTTTCATACGCATTATTTAAAAAAACTCTTTAGGTAAGTTGTAATTTTGGTTAGTGCGCTGCGTATGCAAAAACAAAAACAAAAATTTAGGAAAATTTGTAATTCCGCTTTAACTGTTAGAGCTTCTAATTTCGAACGTGCATTCCATATGCATCATTTTAAAAAACTTTTTAACTGAACTGTTTTATTTTTAATAATGCATCCAATATGCATTAATTTAAAAAAAAAAAAAAACTTTTTAGATAAACCGTAAGCTCTCTTAGTTTTAAGGCTCTTTGTTTAAAAAAACATTTTATCTGAATTTTTAATCAAAAAACGTGCATATCATATGCATTATTATCGAAACAAACCTTTCAGGTAAATTGTAATTTTTCTCAGTTGTAGAACTTTTATTTTTAAGTTTGCATCTTGTATTTATTTTTGTTCATCTCATATGCATCCTTTAAAAAAAAAAAAAAAAAACAAATTCGCCTGATTCTTAATTTTGAGCAACCAAGATGCATTGATTTTTTTTTCCCTCGTTAAAAAAACGAAAAAAAAAATTCAGATAACTTGTAAATTATCTTGACTGTAGAACTTTCATCTCAAGTTGCATCTCATGTGCATCGCATGTGCATTGTTTTAGGAAAAATAATTTGTTGATAGATTGTACACATTCTTAGTCGTAGAACTTTTAGTTTAAAACATGCATTCCATATACATTGTTTTCAAAACTACTTACCAGAATGTTTTATTTCAAGCATGTGTTTCATACGCATTATTTTTTGGAAAAAACTTTTCATGTAAGTTGTAAAATTCTGTTAGTGCATTCAATGTGCATCATTTTTTTAAAAATTAGGAAAATTTGTAATTCCTTTTAGGCTCTTAGAGTTTTTTTTAAAATTCAAACATGAATTGCATATGCATCATTTTCAAAAAAAAAAAAAAAACCTTTTTACCTGATTTTTTTAAGCATGCATTCAATATGCATTATTTTTTTAAAAAAAACATTTCATGTAAATTGTGAGTTTTTTTTAGCTATATAGAGCTTTCAAATTCACGCATGCATCTAAATTGCATTATTTTAAAAAATCCACCTGAAATTTTCATTTCAAAATATGCATTTCATATACATTATTCAGGTAAAATGTTGTAAGTTGTGAATTTCTTATAATAGAATTTTAACTTTCAAAAATGCATTTCATATGCGTCATTCAGGTAATGTGTTGTAAGTTGTAACTTTCTTAACAGTAGAATTTTAACTTTCGAGCATGCATGAGCATTTAAAAAAAAAAAAAACTCAAAGTGTCATTTGTTTTTATCCAAGGTGTATTGCACTTTTTTGGCAAGATCGTCATTTCAACATTCGCATGAGCGAGCATTTAAAAAAAGGGAGTTTTGATTATTTTTTGAGAAAATAGTTTAACTGTGCAGTTGAGATCTACTATTCGAGTTTAAACAAAGGACGATAAAACTTTTTTGAAAAAATATTTGTTTTGAGCATTTGTCCTGCGTTCGAGCCAGATAATGCACTCAGCAAACTCAGTAAACTCCATGATGGCGCAAAACAGATTTGATCATAAATTTTGATTCCTATTCAAAAAAGTAATCAAAATTATGAAATGAATGACATTAGAGTTTTCAAAAAATCATGCATGATTTCTCATATTCTCTACACTGATTTTTCAATCACTCTTTTCAGGTACCCTTGGTTAAGGTATCATGTACACATAAGTTATGCCGGCTAAATGGGGCAACAAAAAAAGAACATGCAGTCATCCAGTTGCACAAGGAACAAATTGCACACTCGAGATATCTAACGCTGAGGTGCGTTAAATTGTACTTAATTTTTTCCTTGAGATTTGAGTGTCCCTACTCTTTTGCAGGTCGGATGACCACTTCAACCAATGCCGCAACCGTGTGAAACGTGAGCACTTCGAAGAGTTTCTATGAAAAAATTCACCTACCATGTGTGAAATTCATACGCTTTCCATGACGAGGTATACAACCGTTATGTGGCCAGGTTTAAACCATCCAACGGTAACCATGGGGCATCTCCCATTGAGATCGGACATGTCAGGATATGAGAAAATTTCAATAGATCATCGAGAATCCCGTGAAGATTCAATGTGTTGATCAATGTAGCTTGACTCGATCAACAAAATCCTTTTCCGAAAAAAGTTCTGAAATTTTCAGTCTGCCACTAGGGGCATGTACTTTTCAGCAGGTGTACATATACAAGTTGTGGAGAAGGAGAATCAGGACATGCAGCAGGTTCAGTCGCATAGCGAGCACATTGCCCACTGAAAAATCCAACTCCCAGGTAAGAGAAGTTGTGATCATTTTATTCCCGAAATTTGAGTTTTTCCTTACTGATTGTGCAGCTTGGATAATCATCCAAATCATAACTCCTAAAGAGCACATCTCGTGTACGACCCTTCGCTCGCCGACCATTCTTATGCCAGCTATCGGATTTATCCCAGATACCTCGGACGATATATATGCCTAAGTTTACCATTTGCGGACTACTGTGCCAAACTCAACACCATCCATGTGTGTTCATTAATCAGGCCATTCGTCCAGCGTGCGATGAGCCTAACTCGACAGGTGTTAGCCATGGGCCATCCTCAGACGAGATCGAGTAATAGTCGGGGCATTTGAGAAGCCGAGAGAAGAAGTCATTATCTATGTCATCCATTGATCGTAGGATCCATCCAGGGCGTCGACACGACCGACGTATTTTGACCAATCAACCGAGTCATTCTCTAGAAGATGTTTTGAATTAGAAATCTCCAATCTGCCACTAGGGGCATGTAAATAATTTTTGTTAATTATTTGCGGTAAATTTTCTTTAAAAAAAAAAAGAAAATGAATTCCTGCTAGGTTGAAAACCTATAAAGGCGACCTAGGAAAAAGTCAGGGAGAGGGGCATGATCGAAAACCCACAGGGGCAGTCATGGCAAAAGGTGAGATGAAGAAAAAAAAAGCAAAAAGAAAAAATCATTAGGGTCACAGCCGCCCTTTAATTGGCTACCGAGAAAAATAAAGAGAGCATTCATGCAAGTCTTGTGAGAGCAGTGGAGAAATAAAAGGGTCACAGTTGTCCATAAATCAACTACGAATAAAAAGGGACACAGTCGTCCCTAAAACGACTACGAAGAAAGGGCCACAGCCACCCTTCAAATGGCTACAGGTAAAAGCCGCTCCCGCAACATCAAAAGCGGGAAATAAGTTAAAGGGCAACAACCACCCTCCAAACGGTTACAAATAAAAGAATATTCCAGTGAATCTTGTAAGGCCGGGAAATTATTTAAAAGGATCACAGCCACCCATCAAATGGCTACAGATATAGAGTACTCTCGCAACATCAAAGGCGAGAAATCAGTGTAAGGGCCACAGTCGTCCCTAAAACGACTACAAATCAAAAGCACTCTCGCAACATCGAAGGCGGGAAATGAGTGAAAGGGCTACAGTCACCCTTCAAATGACTACATATAAAGAGTATTCCCGTGAATCTTGTGAGGCTGGGAAATCAATTCAAAGGGTCACAGCCACCCTTAAAACGGCTACAAAGAGCTCCTGCAACATAAAAAGCGGGATGAAAAGGGCCACAGTCACCCTTCAAATGACTACATATAAAGAGCGATCCCCGCGAACCCTGAGAGGGCGGGAGAATTTTTGAAAGGGCCACAGCCACCCTCTAAATGGCTACTGATAAAAGAAAAAAGAAACCCCGCAACATCGAAGATGGGAGAAAAGGGTCTCAGCCACTCTCTAAACGACCACAAATTAGAGTACTCCCGTACCAAAGTGGGAAATGAAGAACGGGCCACAGTCAACCCGAAATTGACTACTTTAAAAGATGCTTCTGCAATGTCGAATAAAGAAAACAATAGAAAAGGGTCACAGCCACCCTCCAAACGGCTACAAATACTCTCGCATCGAGACGGGAAATAAAGTACGGGTCACAGCCACCGTTTAATCGGCTACAAATAAAGAGTGCTTCCGCTAGGTTGAAAACCCGAAAGGGCGGCCTAGGCAAAATCAGGAAATGAGAGGCATGGTTACAAATTCAGAAATTGCAATCATGGCAAAAGGAAAAAACAGAGGGGCACGGTCGGAAATCTCTCAATCGACCGTGGCAAAATGAGAGAATATAAGAGATTTTTTAAAAAAAAAAAAAAAAAAAGAACCCGCTAAGTTGTCGCGTTATGCGCAAGTTAGGAAAAATTTAGGAACATGCATTCAAGTCGTCAAGCCACTAGAGGCCCTTATCCAACCAACGCCACTAGAGGCTCTTCTCCAACACACGTCACTAGAGGCTCTTCTCCATCGGACGCCACTAGAGGCATTTCTCCGACATATGAGGCTCTTCTCCAACAGACGCCACTGGAGGCATCGTCGATCGATGTTTTTACTTTTCTGCACGCCACTGGAGGCTTTACTTTCCGCACCGCCACTGGAGGCTTTTCCTTGTCGCACGCCACTGGAGGCATCGTCGATCAAGGTTTTTCTTTTCTGCACGCCACTGGAGGCTTTACTTTTCTGCACGCCATTGGAGGCTTTACTTTTTCTGCACGCCATTGGAGGCTTTACTTTCTGCACGCCACTGGAGGCTCTACTTTCTGCACCGCCACTGGAGGCTCTACTTTCTGCACCGCCACTGGAGGCTTTTACTTGTCACATGCCACTGGAGGCATCGTCGATCGAGGTTTTTTTAATTTACTGCACGCCACTGGAGGCTTTTCCTTATCGCACGCCACTGGAGGCATCGTCGATCGAGGTTTTTACTTTTCTGCACGCCACTAGAGGCTTTACTTTTCTACACGCAATTGGAGGCTCTACTTTTTCTGCACGCCATTGGAGGCTTTACTTTCCGCACGCCACTGGAGGCTTTACTTTCTGCACCGCAACCGGAGGCACCGCCAACAGGGGCACCGCCGACCAAGGCTTTACTTTTCCGCACCGCCACTGGAGGCTCTTCTTTACCGCACCGCCACTGGAGGCTTTACTTTCTGCATTGCTAATGGAGGCACCGCCAACAGGCATCCCGCCGATAGAGATTTTATCGATTCCGCACCAGATAAGCATATGAGCCACCTTGGAGACTTCGAAGAATTGGAAGAGAATATACTTTCGAGTCAAAATCAGTGTTTCTTCGTCTTTGGACAAACCCTTTCGAACACGTTCTACGGGAGTCCGTCCAAAGAGGGGCAAACTGTAAACACTCGATTTTGACCCGGACGTAACGACGTTACACATGATACGTCAAATTCCAGACGCGTCAAGCCACAAAGTCTCCAAAAATGCTTAAGGGCACAATAGGGAAATTATTATAAAATATATTTTAAATTATTTCGAATATATTTAATATTTTCGGAATATTTAAAAATATATATATAATAATTAGTTTTTTTATTTTTAGAAAATTATCTGTAAGATGTTTATCTCCAGGTATTATTTTTTATTCAAAAAATAATTATCTGTAAAGATATATGTCCTTAGAAATATTCTCTAGAATAATTATATGTTAGCAATTTTTTATTTATATTTTATCTGTAACTAGGCTAGGTTTTTAGTATAAATAGGGGTCTAGGGTTACATTGTAAAGGGGGGCAGAGAAAAACACCACAATAGCAATAATACATTACTTTCTCGGGATATGTGCGATTTTTGTCCTTTGTGCTTTAATAATAAAAATAAAATAAACAAACTTTTTTTTAATCTACGGGAAAGACCTCCCTGCAGATCCAGCCACGCCGGTGGCCCCTCCGGCCACGCCGGTGGCCCTTCCGCCCGGTGTCCCCGCCACCGCGTCCGCCAGCTCCGGCCCCGTCGCCCACCAGCTCCGGCCCCGTCGCCCACCAGCTCCGGCCCCGTCGCCCACCAGCTCCGGCCCCGTCGCCCACCAGCTCCGGCCACTCTCTCTCTCCCTCTGTCTCTCTCTCCTTGTTGTCTCTCTCTCTGGTTTTATTTTCACCACCGGCCACTGCAGCCACCACGACCCGAGCCAACCTCCTCCGTCCCGCTGCCACCGCCCAAAGCTCTGCCCGTGCTACCACTTCGACCACCACACCGCCTCTCTCTCTCTCTCTCTCTCTCTCTCTCTCTCTCTCTCTCTCTCTCTCTCTCTCTCTCTCTCTCTCTCTCTCTCTCTCTCTCTCTCTCTCTCTCTCTCTCTCTCTCTCTCTCTCTCTCTCTCTCTCTCTTAGAGCTGCAGGCCAGCCTGACCGGATCAGAGCTCTGGCACAACCTTCGCCGTCACCCACCAGGCGCCCTCGCTACCACCGCCCTGCTGCCGGGCCGCGTCGCTCGCTGGTCCCGGAGGTCCAGCCGTGCCGTGAAGCTCCCGCAGGTTTTGATCTCAGATTCCTGGTTCGAGTGTCCTAGGCCTTGCGGACATACTCGGAGACGAACCAGACTCGACCCCAGCAGCCAGGCCAGAGCAATCTCGCCGGACCTGCTGCTGCCCGTCGCCATCACTGAAGTCATTTCCAGATTGCCCCGACCAGCCACCGCCAGGCCTCGCCGGAGCTCGCCCCCTGTGACGTCGCCCTGGTTGCTGCCCTCTACTGCGTCCCGACCTCCGCCGAATTTCCAAAGCTCCGGTCCCGACTCCTCCTTCTCTGTCGTGGATGCAGGTGCATAACGTGTTCTTCTTCTTCTTTTTTTTTTATTATTTGTTTTATTTATTATATTATCAGTTATTATTATTATATTGATAAACAAGTTATTATTTATTATTTATGTTAGTTTAACTATGTAATTTAGACATAATTTAAGTAAATTGCAGTTATTTATTTTTATTTATTATTATATTTGATTTAATTAAGGTAATTTGAATATAATTGGTTAAATTGATAATTGGGTAGAATATTTAATTGTTCAAATAATAATATGTTGAATATATATTAGATTGTGTATATATCATGTTGGGTAATTTTGGATTCTAGATTTCGTCTTAATTAAAAATTATAGATTATAATTAGTTTTAGACTTAGGTTTACAGTTGATGATTGCATATGAAATTAATTAAATCATGATATGATTAGATTAATTTGAATAATATATATATATAAAAAGTTGGAAAATAAGTAAATTGAGTACTGAAAGGGCGTATTTAAAGATTATATTTTTAAATTCGTAATAGAACCCCCGAACTCGAATTTCTGATCGTAGGCCAATTTTATACCTAGGCGTTTAAATTTATTATTTGCTCAGGTAATTTAGGATTCTAGTTAGCCTTAATTAACTAGTGGCGACTCTATTCAAAATCCGCGTTTTCAAAACGTAATTCGCCGTAGTTTAGATTTAGGTCTGACATCCAACTAGCTTGACTCAGTCAAGACAACATTTCTAATCATGCATAAATATATATTGAATAATAAACAATTGCAATCCAGCCCACTAATTAATCCAGTCCCAAAAACATGTATCTCCGAGATCCATCCCCATAATCAAAACAAGGCATAAAGGTTATCAACCCTTGAGCACTGTGTATGCCATTTTAAGGTTCAAAACATTTGGATTTTAAAACTTGACCTCCCTATTTTAATTGAATTGAATTCGGTTTTGAAAAGTCAGTTCGGTTCAGTCAATTTCGGTCTGGTTTGGTTCGGTCCAGAAATTCCGGTTCGAGTCCAGTCCTATATAAAATCTGGTTCGATTCGGTCCGGTTTTAATTTCAAAATCTGGTTCGGTCCGAACCGGTCCAATAAAATAGGGTTCGGTTCAACACACAAAACTGGTTCGGTTAGATCCACTTAGTTACCCCGGTCTGACCCGACCCAATTAGGTCGAACCGATTGAGAAAACCCGGTTCGGTTTTAAATCGTCCCGATTTGACATATTGGACCCGCCCAATAATTAAAAACATAAAGGTTGGGCCGAAATGTTTACTTGTAGCCCATGTAGGGTTTTGAAATCCATTAAAAATATTTAACTTAGCCACCAAGTAACATTAACTATATAAAATAATTTCCAATATTAAATATATATATATATATATATATATATAATGTCGGCCAATTTATAACGTATATATATTTATTGTCAAGATTTTATATTTAAGATTAAATCAATCAACAAATAGGGTAACAAATATATTGACAATATTTATTTTATCAATCTTTTAGGTAACTAAATCTATCAATAATATCTTTAACCCTATTAAATATATAAATATATTGATAGTTATATATATTTCTATATATTAATGTGAAACTATCCTAATGTTTCCAATTATAGATATATTGTTACCTAGAATAAAAAATAAAATATGGTAAACAATATACTAAATTATTTCGGCCGAAATTTTGAAACTTCGTGCCTAAGAAATTAAAAAATTTACCTTGTAATTTAGCTTAGCGTTCGGCCAGAAACACCATATTGAAAACAAGTGGTCAAATTTTAAGATCAAATTTTAATAAAATCTACAATCCAATGTTAGATTTTGATAAATATCACATTTTTCTTGAAGATCATGAACATCATATTTCCTAAGAACATCATGAAAATTTCGGACCACCCTTGACATCAAAAATTCAAAAATTTGAAAATATTTTCCTATTAAAATTTTCGGTCAAAACTTAAAATTTCAAGAACATCAATTTATCAAAATCATGAACTCCTAACACATGCTCTGATACCACTGTTAGATTACGAGGAGTAATCACAAGAGAAACTAAAACCATGATACATGCTAGTAATCGAAATTACGCAGCGGAAGATTCGTACATACCTTAAATGTAGTCCGTAGTCCAAAGATCCTTGTAGTAGGGAGTTCACGATCCTCTGATCGGCACCCGTAGAGGTTCTTATTAAGGAAGCCCTACGTAGTAAATTCTCCACAGCAAAGCCTAGATCGATTATTGGCAAGGGACGGATCTCCGGAATGTTTGCTCGAAGGCAAGTTGGCACACCCTTGGTGGTGGTAGGTGTTCCGGCCGAACTATGGTGGTTATGGGGGAAGGTTTTCTCTCAAATCTTATGATTAATCCTAATAAAACCCCTAACACCCCATATATATAGGAGTAAAGTGGACTTGTCCACTTTACTCACCTATGAAATTCGGTCGGCCATACATGTATTAGGGAGGCCCAATTTGAGGTAGGGCTGGCAACTTGGGCTCGGCACGATGGGCCGACCCGAACACGACACGAAAATTATGGGTTTGGGTTTGATATTGATGACACGGCACGACACGCTAGCACGATATAGCACGATAATTTTAAAATTTTAGTTTAAAAATGTATATATTTGATTTTTTATTCAATTTATTCTAGGTTTTCATGCTGAGTTTTTATGTTGGGCCGTATTTGGGCTGACCCACAGAACACGACATGAAGCTAGCACGACACGAACACACACGACCCGCACGAATTGCCAGCCCTAATTTTGGGCCTCTCATGTCAATTGGGATTTGGGTCTGGCCCAATGTCCTAATGTGACATTTACCCGATTGTCTTAGGTAACATATACATTTAATGGGCTTTCATTTACGACGCTCATCACCATATGCTTAGAGAAGGTTCACGGCTTGGAGTGTTTGGGCATAGTGGTCCCTGAAACAGCCCATCAAATTAGCACAGGTATGTTAATTTTGACATCAAGAAGTAGTATCTTTAGATTGTTCACTCAAGTATTTTCCGCTGGCTTGCGATGTCTTTCGTGAATTGCTGCAAATGAATTTGGATGCTTTCTCTGTATAAATTTACTGACTTATTGAACATGAATAGTGAAGTTGCGTCTCTTATACGTAAAATCTGGAGAAAGATTGTGTGATCTGAATCAGAGATGTGATTATTTTAATTTTTCCCACAAAAATGGATAATTCGTGATCGTCATCATCTCAAGTGCATGAACATATGCATGCGCCGGATCTTATAACTCTTACTATCACCTACCTTTTTTTGTATTGATTTGCAAGAATTGATGCCACAAGCCGTGGGTGTTAAAACTGAAAGGTCTTAGTTAAGTATCTCTAAGATGATGGTATGTGTATGATCATGAACTAGCTAGTGATGATATGAAGTAGAGAGTTTCTTAATTAGTTTGATTTCGGGAATCTTTCTAACACTTTTGTGGGTGTTGAATAGATTCTAACAACGGAAGTGAAGAGTGTATTTGTGCTGGGACAATCATGGTTCCTCTGGGTTAGGTTGGGCTCCTGGAGTGATTGGTTTGATATTAGCAGCAGCAATCTCCTTCTCATTGCATATCTCCATGAGCTCGGTGGTAAAAGGAATATCAGATATAGAGATCTTGCAGGACATATTTACGATATCCATGAGCTCGTTGCTTTATTCATATTTTTCACATCGAAATGTATAATGTACATGGTGCTGTGCTGCAAGTAAGAGAGCTTATAAACTTACCTGGGGACTGTAGTATGTTAATCTTTTCATGATTAACACATCCTTGAAGGTAATTAATTAATGAATGATTCAAAATGGATTGCATAGCTGAAATTAAAATTATGGCTTGATTTTTGGGGTTGCAAATTCAGGCAGTGTATGTGCGATGTTTGCCATTGGAATACAGCTTCTGTCAGCCTTGCGAATTTGGCTTAGTGTCTCAACTTTCTTCAGTTTGGTTTATATTATTGTGGCATTCGCCCTCTCCCTCAAAGACGGTAGGTAATTCCATCATCATCAAATTATAAAATGCTTCCATCTAGTATCAATTTTTCACAATTTAGCTGTATCACATACTAAGAACTTCTTATTTGAGAGGTTCTCTGCAAAATAGCAAAAGTAAAATAGAAAATTATTGGGTAGTTTAGATCTTTGATAAGTTTAGAAATAGACAAAGTGATGTATTTAAAATTATGCAAGTGAAGGATATTCTGCAATTTTTGTATGTTAACAAAATAAAATTGACCATACCAAAAATATTACTATATAAGCCATTAGGTAATTCAATTTTGGTTTCCAGAGGTCAGCGGAATCCGACAGAGTCCAATCGAAGGTCGTCGGAGTCTATCCAAGGGTGGCCAAATGTTATTAAACTCCACCTCACTTGAGTCCGGTTGGAAATCGCCCAGTCTACTGGAGGTTGCCGAAATCATTCTCACTAGGTAATAATAAGAGTATGTTAGTTATTAACAATCAGTTTATTAAAGTATACCATATTAGTTAGTACATAATTGATTGTATAAATGTATATTAACTAATACATTCAAGAAAATCTATTAAAATAAAGTATTAGGTAATACATTTATTAAGATAAATGTAATACATCCAACTAAATATTCAGCATAGGTACTATTTTTTGGGAAGTTTTATACCAAGACCATTGATTGTATTTTGTAAACTACGATTTATGATTATTCTAACTTCATTCTTATGTTATACTGCTTAATTTATTTTTAAAAAAAATAGTAAAAATAATCATAATAAAAAAAAGATCATATAAAATATTTAGAATAATTTAGGGAAAATATAATTAAAAAAATTATATGTTTCTTAAAAGAAAACGTAATATTTGGATTTTTTTATATAAAAAATTTATTTGTACAAAGCTTATTTTGATTTTTTTTTTTATTTTACATTATTTTTTCAAAAAAAAAAAAACAAGTTTAATTTTTATTTTATTTTTTAGAATAAAAAGCAATAATAAAACTTATATGGTAACTTTGTAAAGTTTACACTTTTCCAACTATGTGATATAACGTAGTGTTTCATCACGTCACCATTTAACCAATATGTTAAAGTTCAAATCTCGTTGAACCTTTAAAATTGAAAATATTTATAATAAGCACTTTATCCTTATATCTGACCCGGTGCAAGTAGATATTAGTTTATTCGTGGGATAAGCAAGCTATGGGTAGAATTTGTGATCAACAAAAAAAAACGGTATATAAATGGAATTTTCTTTTATTTATGGGTTAAAGGGTCTTTTGGTACTATTTTTTTTTTATACCAAAGTTGACTTTTTATGTCATATATTTTATTTTGTAGGCTTTTTGTGCCATATGTTTACATTTTTTTGACTTTGGTGCTTATGTTAGTTGATTGTTAAATTTGACCGTTAAATACTTTTATTTTGTTCATTTTAGTCCTCCAGCTTATATTCTTACTTTTTTATTTTACAATTTAGTCCCTATTATTTTTTTCTGGTCACCGCACAAGTCCGCCAGCCACCACCTAAGGCCGCCGACCACCATGGCTCGGTCGTAGCCCTTTGTGGCTCTGGTCGAGGTCATTGAGCTCTGACCAGAGCCACAGAGGGCTCCGAATGAGACCTTTGTGGCTCCATCGGAGCAAGGTGTCCCAGATCCGGAGCCCTCCAGCTCCGATTGAGCCACAGATGGCTCATTCAGATCCCTCTATGGCCCAAATCGGGGCTATTGGCCCCGATTGGGGTGGTGGTTGACGGCCTTGGGTGGTAGTCGGCGGCCTTGTGTGGTGGCAGTCAGACTTGGGTGGTGGTTTGCAGCTTTGGGTGGTGGTCGGCGGATTTGGGTGGTGACCATAAAAAAAATAGGGACTAAGTTGTAAAATCAAAAATTAAGAATATAAATTCAAGGACTAAAATGAATAAAATAAAAGTAATTAACGGTCAAACTAAATGTACCAAAAGTCTATAAAATGCATATGACACAAAAAACCTACAAAATAAAATATAAGACACTAAAAACCAACATTTAATTGGAGCATGGTGTTCACTTGTACTATTTGGGGAATAGTGAAAAATAGGAATTTCCCACTTTTTTATGGGTATTATCATCAAACATTCATGTCTGTTTGTTGGAACAAGCTAATGAGCTCAGCTTGCATTTGGATTGGGTTAAATTGAATACTGATGGATCGGCTTTGGGTAATCCCGGTCTTATAGGAGGCGGGGTGTTATTAGGGATGCCTTTGGTGGTTGGATTAGGGGAGGGGGGGTTTCAAAGAAAAAATTGTTTTACTAATAGTTTAAGGGATGGATTGACTTTAGCAAAACATTTAACATAGAGTCAATCTATGTAAAATGGATGCAAAAGAAGCAATCAATCTTACCACTGAAGAACCCAATGATGATAGGTCTTTAATGTCTGGTTAAGGAATGAAGCGTTGAACCACCACACCGTTGTTACATGAGATGCTGAACCACACCATAGCTAATACTCTAATTAGTATAGTTTAGTTGTTCGTTACTTCGTTCCCTTTGTTTTTAAAAAAGTCAATAAACCATTTAGTTTTTATTTATATTTCTTAAAGAGCAGTCCAGAAGTATAAGAGCACTTTCAATGGGCAAATTTTTCAAGACATTTGCTTATGTGGATGTAAGAGGTTAAGACAAAATTTGTCCATACCACTAATTGTCCATCTAATCTCTTATTTTCTTTCCTGTAAGTTGTCCATGAGACATTTTGTACACTTTCATATTTTGCTATAGTTTTTATTCTCTCTCCATGTGTATCTAATGTTTATATTATATAATAATCAAATTTGAGATAAAAATTGTCTTTGCCATTGTAGGAGGATAAGCCATTTTAAACTAAATTAATATTATTATTAGAATTGATGATGTGGAGGTAAGATGACTCAAAATGGGAACCAAAATTGCTTGCACCATTGTGAATGCTCTAAGTGAACCGGTCAAAAGAAGCAAAACCGCATCTGATAAAATCCCTAGTGTTGCTGTAAACCACCTACCTCTCTCTATATATTGAATGCAGTATCCCTACCCGTTCACACTCCCACTCGAAGTTCAACTCGGCCAAGAGAAGTAAAACCGCCTCTGATAATATCCCTGTTTCCGCAGGTAAGTTTTCCTCTTATAGAGATTGATTATTGGCGTATCTCTAGTTCGGTTCTTTGGCATGATTTCGTCATCTGGTCGGTGTATTTTTGGCTTTCAATCATTTTTTGACGAATTCATTACATGTTCCGCGCTGATGGAATTTTTTTGTTTTAATTAATCAATCGGATCTATGTCAATTCATTGCTTCTAGTAACGATATTTGGCCGCACTGAATTTAGTTTTAGAGAAATCTTAGAGTTGCAAGCCGTTCACTAATGAGTAGAACATCATGAAGTGGTGGAGTTTGGTGATGAATGATTGAATTATTCCAAATCGATTGTCCATGTTTCGGAAATCGGCCGTTTTTGTAGATGAAAAGTTTATCAGAGAATAACGTTTGAATCTAATTTTTCTGAGGTATATGTTAATGAAGTAATCTCCTGCTGGACAGAAATCACTTGCTGAGAGGCAATGGCTGTCGCTTTTTATGATTTTAACTCAGCTTCAGGCTTGAAAAAACTCGATGAGTACCTCCTTAGTCGCAGTTACATCACTGGGTCAGTGACATTCTCATCTTTAGCTTTGTATAAATGAATGATATTGACAGGAAAAGTTATATGTAGCTGTCTACTAAATGCTTAATTGCTTTGCTTATCTCAGATACCAAGCTTCCAAGGACGACATCACCGTGCATGCAGCGCTTTCTAAGCCCCCATCCTCAGAGTATGTTAATGCAACTAGGTGGTACCACCACATTGAAGCCTTACTGAGAATCTCGTAAGTTGTCTAAATCTTGGATCTGCTAACTGTGAAGCATACTAAATTTATGTCATGGTTTTGGCTTCTAACGTAAATTATTTTCACAGTGGAGTTTCTGGTGAAGGTACTGGTGTCAAAGTTGAAGGATTTGGTCCTGTCGCTGAAGGAGTAGCAACCCCTCCTGCTGCGGACTCTAAGGCGAGTATTTTTGTCTAGGGATGTGCAATTACTGGATGCTATGAGTAGAATGCTATTTTTCTAATGCACTTACTGTTGCAATGGGTATTGTTGTTGCTCTACAGGTTGCAGTTGATGAAGATGATGATGATGATGTTGATCTCTTTGGTGAAGAGACTGAAGAGGAGAAAAAGGCTGCTGAGGAACGTGCAGCTGCTGTGAAAGCTTCTACAAAGAAGAAGGAATGTAAGTATTTTATCAGCAGTGATGTGTGCTGAAAAAAACCTGTGCTTATGTTTTTGTCTAGCATTTGAAGTTGCAATTGTTGCTCTTTTCGAATTTTGCTTGGGAGAGGTTCTATAGCAAGTTTATTGCAGTGGTATAGAACTAGGAAGTTTCTCTGAGATGCACTTTACCGTGTCTAATAATCATGTTTGGACGACACATTGAATTATCTCATATATAATGTAGATCATTGTGTGTGTTTGGAGTTGAATCTTATAAATAAAGTTAAAATATTTGTGTAGCTGGCAAGTCATCAGTACTATTGGATGTGAAGCCATGGGATGATGAGACTGACATGAAGAAACTTGAGGAAGCGGTTCGAAGTGTACATTTGGATGGATTGCTTTGGGGAGCATGTAATCATCTTCTTCTTCTTCTTCTTCTTCTCTCTGTTATTCCCCAGTATTTATTATATATTGAATGCAGTTATATTTTGGTGGTGTTGATAATGTATTGTTTGTTGTGACAGCGAAACTAGTACCGGTTGGATATGGTATAAAGAAGCTGCAAATAATGATGACTATTGTGGATGATCTTGTTTCGGTTGACACTGTCATTGAAGAGCGTCTCACAGAAGAACCTATTAACGAATACGTCCAGAGTTGTGATATCGTCGCATTCAACAAAATATGTAAGTCCTCTTTTTTCTTTCTTTCTTTCTTTCTATCATTCATTCATTAATAATTATTATTGTTTTAACTCTAACCTCTCTGTTTTACTACTACTACTGTCAGGAGGAGGAATATTATGCTGCAGTTGCTTGGATGGATTATTATTATGCAATTCCATTTTCCTATTATTTATTATTGGACAATGAATTTTGGTTGTGATTGGATGTTTGGACTAAAATGAATCTGGTCTGAGTTATTCTAATCTTTGCTCAAATATCTGATATCTTCATCATTTTGCTGCTAAAAAAGAAGATGAAAGTAGCATACACCATTGTTTTGAAGCAGAGCTCAAATCTGGTCATCTAATTTACCAAAACATTGGTGGCCAACATTCATATGCCCAAGCTGCTGCCTCTCATAAAGAAAAAAGGGCCCGGCCCAACAGCTCAAACCCCAACCCATTATCATGAGACCCTCCATCCCACTTCTGAATTAATAATTAATTATTAAACTAGATTAATCTCTGCTGAGTGTGGAAGAAACATCTTTCGTCAAGCTTTAAGTGTGTGGAAGAAATTCAAGATTCTATAGTCATGAAAAATCTTCAAAATTACATTAGACCTCTCGACACTTCAAATGAATAGACATCGACATCACAGTAGTCAGTCTTCTTAACAATGTGGATTAGTAAGGGGGTTCCAATGGTAAACATGCAGTCTTTAAATTGTAATTTGTGGTTTTTATATATAAAATGTTTCTAAGGAAATGTCTCTCTTATTTTTTTTACAAAATTTTAACGCGTCTCAGTTTATACATTACATTAGATTTCACTATATCAACTGATTCAACTATTGAGTGTTTATAATTAATTTGTGCAAGTGTATCAAAGTTTGGATAACAAGTTAACCTGAAACTTCAGAAGTTTGAAGCCCAAATTAAAGAGACTTACAGTTACAGTACAAGTTTCTGAGGTAATAATGTAATATACTTGCAGTACAAATTTATGAGATAATAGATAGACTTGCAATCCAAGTAGTTATATATAATTGCAGTTGTATATTAATTTAGATATAGATTTCCCTTAATTTACAACTTTTGTATATAAACATTGTGATTTGTTTTCTTTAAATACATATTGAATGAATATTAACTGCTGCTATGCCTAGGAGTCCCTTTGCATATTAATATAATCTCATTTCATAGTCTTCCCATCTCAGACAGGTCTCAAGTGGAGGCCTTCATCCTGGCGAGCTAAAATGCACGCACCGGCGGATTCAGAGTGCACCAAGTGGGGTCCCCACTTGGCTTAATTTTTTTTTTTATTAAATATATGTATATTTCTCATAATTTATTACAGGACCCCTCTTAAATTTATATAAAGACATACTAGTACACCATGAGCTCGTAGCTCAGCTGATTTTGAGCCAAGTATTTCTCAGAAACAACTCGTGTTTAAATCCCAGCTGCATCTATTTAACATATAATTCTACATTTAGCCTCAGCTGACAGTCCGGGTTAAAATCCCAGAAGTTGCCAAACATTTATACAGTTTATGGTACTTTTTTTTTTTTTTTTCCTTTTAATCTCAACACAATCTTGTTAATTTACAACAGACAAATATTATCATTTTTCTCCAAATATCTTCTAACATTTTCTTTTAATATGAACATTTATTTTAAATATAATTTATGGGTTGATTAAAAGTTTAATAAATTATTTTTTAGGTTAAATTTTTATTTTAGAAATAGTCAAAGAAATATCTTCTAACATTTTATTTTAATATGAACATTTACTTTAAATATAAGCTTTATTGGTTGATTAAGGGTTTAATAAGTTATCTTTAGGTTAAATTTTTATTTAGAAATAGTCAAATATGATTCATCTATTATAGATTTTTAAAAGTATCATTATCTTAAAATAAAAAATCTATTTACACTTTGTTATAGCAATAGTATATTTTCTATTTAGGAATAACGATGAATTCAGGGTCAGTTGTAAATCAAATATATTAAAATTAACAAGATTTATAGTGAACTGCATTTATTATTAAGAATATATATAGACTAATAGTTCAAACGTATATGAAATCAATACACAAGTCAGAAAAGAAAAAGATACAATCGCATTGCTTGTTATTCTAAACTATTTTTAATTATTATAAAAATTTGATCAAGATTTTAAGAACAAAAATCAAAACCAGTCAGATTTTATCGATCAGATTCGTGATTGAGAAATAAATATAAAAAATCACAATAGGATCCCTCTTAGTCAGATTTCTGAATCTGCTACTGGGTGCACGTTTCGGTGTGCCTTTTCCTGAAGCGATGTGGCGTACGCCTCAACAAGGATAGATTTTTTGATTGAGCAACAATGATAGATGGATAAGAGAGACATATGAGAAATGAAGAAAGTTACCTAATGTTTGCACAACATAAGAGAAGCGTAACTATGGAAGAAAAGTTTAAAAGTGATGCGGCTTGAAAAGGAGGTTGTTTTACAAAGGGTTAATAACTAAAAAACTGTCCAAGGTTTACCCCATGTTAAAATTAGGTGTCTGAAGTTTGAAATGTTAAAATGGACTGTCCCAAGTTTCATTTTTGTTGAAATTTGGTGTCTCGGTGTAATTACTTTAGAGAAGTCAATTCCGACGAAACCGTCTGTCAAATTCGAGCTCTCATACACACTCCCTTCTCGTCATCTTGCCGGGACCGTCAACTTAAAAGTTGGTCACATCCGAACAAGTAAATCTCGCTCTATTGTCCTTGGAAAATGGCTCTACACCACTCTTCTAAAAACTTTTTTTTTAATGTTAAATTTTTAGGTGAAATTTGACGATTTTGTGAAAAATAAAAAGTGATGGATTATGAGTGGGTTGGTGGGTTGATGAAAATGATGGAATGAAGATGAAAAGACGCACAAAGACACCAAATTTCAACAAAAATGAAACTTGGGACAGTCCATTTTAACATTTCAAACTTCAGACACCTAATTTTAACATAGGGTAAACCTTGGGCAGTTTTTTAGTTATTAACCCTTTTACAAAAGCTAGTGTTTTTATTATAACTTTTAAAAGTTGTAAACAATCCATAAGTTTATAATAGTGATTAAAATAGTCATCAAACTTGCTCTTTCATCTATTATGGTACTAGACTATTAGTTTTTAAGTTTAAAAAATTAGAATAAAAAACAAACAAATATAAAAATAAGTTTATTCTTCTTGAGTATTATACATGATATTTGTATAGATGTTATAGTTATCTTAAGAATTAAGTAGGTTACATTTTTCGATAAGACGAGCGTTTCGTTAGCGCCTCAAATTGAATGCAATATTTGACATTATCGCCTTATATGGTCTTTTGCATTTAACAACATTGCATTCCATTATATATTAAATTTAATACTACAACACGATGAGGATCTATGCAGTCAAAACCGAGTTTATACGTAGAGACAGAAATGGTATGTAAAGTCGGGTCGTAAAAACGGAACGTAGAAACGTAGTTTCTACATATTTGCTAAAATAATATTAGAAATAAAATTTATAAATGTAATTATGCAGAAGTAATACAACAATAGTAAATATACTCATTAATAGTTGATAAAATAATTTTAATAAAAAAACATGGACCCATTAGTGGTCACCATAGTCGTCACGGTGATCAATTTTTGTAGATTAGCATGAAAAATACGGGTCAAGTGAGTTTAGAATTTAAGATTTTAGGATTTGAGAAACTTAAAATAGGAAGGGATGTCAATGGAGTTTAAGACTTTTGAGTATTATTATTAAATGATCAATGAAGGTTGAACTTGAATGTCATATGAATAGATTTTGTGTAAAAAAAAATTGATTTGTCACGTAAATAACTATCCATGACAAAATTTTATTGTGTTTAGTTGATAAGTTTTTTGGGTTTTGCATAATTTATTAGATTTGGAATTTTTTAGCAAATTATGGTAAAAATTCTAGAAACGGTAGAAATTTACGTTTCTACCCATTTTTACGACTCTACACGCGTTTCTACCCGTTTCTACTCAGACAACGATTTTGTTACGTTTTAACTCCTTTTTTAAGGTAAAGACGTAAAAATGTACATTTTTAACGACCTAGAAACGAGTTTTTAACTACATAGATGAGGATTCATCTTAGTTGCTATTTTACGACCTAGAAACGAGTTTTTAACTACACGAGGGTTCATCTTAGTTGTTAACAAGAGGTTTAACTCTTGGCAATTAGAACATAATTGTTTACAATTTGTTGGTGTCTTGCTTCAACAATTCCAACAACTTATACAGTAGATAGATCGACAGGATAAGAAAGTTAGTTAACATTAATTAATTTGTAATGGGAAAGAAAATAGGCAATACAATACAGTCAACGCAGAGGTCAACAAGCTGTAACCTTGGTTCAAACGTCGCCGTTGGAAAGAAGTGTGTATTTCTTTCAACAACCAAGCCAAACAGAACAGAGACGGCAAAACCGGTATTATTTATATTCACACACACATTAACAAACAACACAACAGACCCACTCCACTAAATAAATAAATAAAGCTGATTCGTTACTCTTCAACCAACTGAATCGACCGATCGACGGTTACCATGGATGACGCCGATGTTCAGGAAGGCAGCGACCAGCGTACCGAATCACCTAATGATGTCGCCGTCGATGAGTCCGGCAGCAGGGTCAAGGGATCCTGGTCGCCGCAGGAGGATGCCAAGCTCACCGAAATCGTCGCAAGGCTGGGCCCCAGAAATTGGGGCCTCATCGCCCGTGGTATCCCCGGCCGCTCCGGAAAGTCTTGCCGCCTCCGCTGGTGTAACCAGCTCGATCCTTCCGTAAAGCGAGAACCTTTCACCGGTAATAACTCCCTTTCTTTCGTCTTCTTGTTTCAGTTTCGGCACTTCTTTCCGTTATGAGGTGCTTTCCTGATTATTAGTTAACACTGATGCCGAACCACTCAATCTCTCTCCCTCTTTCTGCTTCTGGTGTATATGGGGATATTCGATTTTGTGTTTTCCTTTAGATTTCTGAATATTATATTTTCTTATTTCAAGTCTCAGTTTTAGTAGAATTGCATAGCATTTGCTGGAGAAAGCTCCTATCCGGATCAAACGAGTAGCATATAGACTTTGGTGTGTCGTATTTCTAATAAACTGCCTACAGATTCATGACTTTTTCTTAGATTTGTGATTCATATGAAAGTTGTGTTGTTGTTTGGGACTCTTAACTGAATGAGGCGTTGTTTCTATAATCAGATGGGACTCATGTTCACTTGGGCAATTCAGTAATGAAAGTTGATTTCACTTGATGTCACCTAGATGGTATCATTAGTTTATATTATAGTTTGAACTTTGAAGATACTGAACGCTTTTCGTCTTTTGCAAAATGTAAAGCAATACCTTTTACAAGCTTATGCTTAAGATCAAATAACCATTCAAGAGAGTTTTCCTCATCCAGACTAGACCAGATATCTTGTACCGTTTTTGTTTCCTCATTTTCATATTGCGATCGGAAAATGCTAGTGCTGAGGATAGGGTTAATAACTAAAAAACTGTCCAAGGTTTACCTTATGTTAAAATTAGGTGTCTGAAGTTTGAAATGTTAAAATGGACTGTCCCAAGTTTCATTTTTGTTGAAATTTGGTGTCTCGGTGTGATTACTTTAGAGAAGTCGATTCCGACGAAACCGTCTGTCAAATTCGAGCTCTCATACACACTCCCTTATCGTCATCTTGCTGGGACCGTCACCTAAAAAGTTGGTCACATCCGGGCAAGTAAATCTCGCTCTATTGTTCTTAGAAAATGGCTCTACACCACTCTTCTAGAAACTTTTTTTTAATGTTCAATTTTTAGGTGAAATTTGACGATTTTGTAAAAAGTAAAGAGTGATGGATTATGAGTGGGTTGGTGGGTTGATGAAAATGATGGAATGAGGTTGAAAAGACGCACAAAGACACCAAATTTCAACAAAAATGAAACTTGAGACAGTCCATTTTAACATTTCAAACTTCAGACATCTAATTTTAACATAGGGTAAACCTTGGACAGTTTTTTAGTTGTTAACCCCTGAGGGAATATTCTAGTGTCGATGTGATTTTTCCGCTTTCATATCCTGCTATAGCCTAGTACTGGTCTTTGACGACATGGTTAGTTGGTATATGTCATGCATAGACCATAAACACCCAAGACTGCTACATCCTAAATAAACCCCACAAGGCTTGGGCTTGCCTATCACTGTACAAGGTTAATGTTTGACTTTTTAAGACTTTTCCCTAGGTTATGAACCTCCACATAAATGTGGTATACTAACATTATCTGTTGTTTATTTTCACTGAATGAGTGTATATCAAAGGAGTCATCTGTTGTACCAAGCAATAGGCACGAGATGCGAGTAGCATGGAAGGGATTGTATGGTGGGAAATGCCTTGACTTCATCCTTTGTAGCTTTTTCTGAATAAAGGGTTAATTATGCAAATACTATATTTCCTCATCTTAAGGTGTACAAAGCAATATCTTAACGGTTTCTGTAGTGCTGTAATATGTTTCTGTCCAGTAGATGCTACCACCACAGAAGCTTTTTGCTTTTTCCTGTGACTTGAAACAGGGAGGCTCGTTTTTTCGGGCGTTCAATCAAATTCAACTATGCTAAGATGTATGTTTAATAGGTTTTATCACTTATTCGGGTAGGGGTTTTTGCATGGAAAGAAAAAGAAAGCTAGAAAGATTATGCTTCCTTCCCTTTTCTGAATAAGATCCTATCTGGAAGGGGAGGACATGAGTAAGCCAAATATAAGTTCAAATTGTTCGTTCAGTTAACTCAGGTTTGTGTGGCTACATTTTGAAGGAAAAGGAAGGAAACTGAAGGGTAAATTTTTCCTCCCCTAGTTTGGATATTCCTGACTAAAGGGAGGAGATTTCCTCTAATTCCCTCCTAGATAAGTTTTGCTCATTTTGGAAGGATTTGGAGGGAAGGAGTAAGTGTGATTATATTAAAATTTCTTGTACCTTTTTTTCATGTCTAATTGCACAAATTGTATCCCCCCCTTTACTTTCGTGAGGAATATCCAAACAAGGGGAGGAAAAATCTACCATTCAGTCTCCTTCCCTGTCCTTCAAAATGTATCCATACAAACCTAAGTTATCTGAACAACCTGATCATATTTTTGGTTTACTTGTTGAACTTCCATTTAGTATATGTATGGCATTGTTGAAATTTGTCCTGCTTTCTTTCTTAGCTTGTTGATAGGTTATGGAGATTTTAGTACAACCTTTAATGGTACTTCACACTTCTCTAACTGCATTTTAAGATTTTGAAACAATTGACTCAAATATCCCTATATTGGAGATGAACTCAGCTATCTTGTACTCTGAAAATGTGCAAAACACTTTTACAAAAAATTGCTAAGCTCATCATCAGAACATGATTCTTGTTTGCGTTGCAAATCTGTTGGTGTACGTTAAAACTATTTCTGTTTCTTTACATTTAGCAATGATAGGAATATGGAAGATTATTTTATTTTAAAATACATTTGGTTTCAGATGATCCATTAGTTAAGTTTTTTTTTTTTTTGTGTGGCTAGGTAGGTATTTTCTGAACTAAGACAAATCATTTTTATTTCACGGAAAAGGGAAAAAGGAAAACAAAAGCAAATATCCTTGATATTAAGTTTCCTTTTTTTTCTTTTTTCTACAATAGGTAGGCATCTCACTTCTATATCGGTGATAATGTTTGGAACTTTGGGTTTTGTGGTTTTCTGTCACCTTCCATGATATTTGTGTAGTTGGGTTTGCTGGTTCATTTCTGTACATTTTATTTGAGGATAGTCAATGAAATGATTGAAAATGTGAGCAAATTGTGATTTGGCATGAGAAATGCTTCTCATCTTGTGACGACTTACGATGTGAGATTTTGCAGAGGAGGAGGACCGAATCATACGAAGAGCACATGCAAGTCACGGGAACAAATGGGCAGAAATCGCGCGGCTACTTCCCGGAAGAACCGACAATGCAATCAAGAACCACTGGAACTCCACCCTCAAACGCCGTGGTGGTAACACTAACACTAACGGACTGCTGCTTCACCACCAACCCTCCTCCTCCTCCTCAACAGCAATAGTAGTTTTTGAAGAGAGGCCACTTCCCGAAATTCCCCTGCCCATCACAACTATCGCCGTGCCTGATAATATCCCATTGGAAAACAAAGTAATGGTGGATGATCATCAAACTCATCTTCTTCATCATGCTGAGCCATCGCCACCTCCTCCATATCATCCTCAAGCCCGAGTTGGTGCATTTAATGTCTATAACGATTTGACGACTGAAAGTTTAAAGTTAGTCCCAAACAGGGGGCCTTTATCGCAGGCTTTTAAACCAAATGTGGAGAAATTTCTTGAAGACTTCATTCGTCTCCATCACGACCCTACGGTTCCACTTCAATGTGGAAAAGGATGCTGTTCTGAACAAAAACACCAAAGAAGCTCGTTGCTGGGACCCGAGTTTGTCGACTATGTTGAAGAGCCCAGCTTTCCAAGCAAAGAGATGGTGTCAATTGCCTCGGACTTGAACAACATTGCATGGATTCGAAGCGGCCTCAGCACGAAAAGGCCAAGTGCCGAACCTGAGCCATTCAGGAGACTGCTGTGAATTTTTTTTTCATTTACAAAAGTTGATAACTTTCTTCAGCATATAGAAGGATTTGGCATTCAACTTAGCCTTGACATGCTAGTTGGTACTGCATAGGGTGAAAAACAAAGCACTTTGGATACTAGTTCTCACTTCTCAATCAATTTTGTATGATGTTCCTCTGGCTAACATCATTTGAAGATAGATACTAATGAAATGTCACCACAGTAGATGCAGTGTTGTGTTTGTTGATGAAGTGTTATTAGTTGAGGAAATTAGATTAGCCCAAAACCGTCCGGTTAAGTTTCTATTTTTTCGGTGCAGTTTGAAAGCTAGAAATTACCTGTCGTTTAGTGTAGCACAATAATACTTTACAGCTAAAAGTGTAATCTTTAAAATTGAATTTAAATCGGATTTTTTTAGTATATATACTTTACATGTATCATATTTGTGTCATTTTTATTAATAGAGTAGATTTAATTGTAAAGAATTTAATTGTAATATAAGTAAAATTTTAAACTATAAATTTTTTAAGCCACACTTTTGTATCATACTATCTTACTATCGATAATGTCACATTTTTTTTTAATGATTTAACTCTGAAATTCCATGTTGGGCCGAGTCAAACTCAATGGGCCAACATATAGTAACCATTTTTCACAAGTGGGTTCCAGTTTCCATCATAAAATCAATTAGTGATAGGAGGAAGTAATCCACTTGCTCATATGATGCCCAAATAATCCTCACACTATCAGTGTGGGACAACTCTCACGGCAGAGAGTTCTATAATCTCAACATTTACTTTTAAAGCAATAAAAATATAATATATAAGTACCACAAACATGATACTTATATTAAAAAAAAAAAAAAAAAAAAAAAAGCCAAACATGGTACTTTAAAGTATAATATAATTAAACTTCAACTTTTAAATGTCACAATTAGCAGTTTCGTTCATGTCATTATTATCTGATACTTCTAGCAAAATATCTCATACGTGCTTAAAAAAAATTATGAATAAACATTTTCTAATAATTTTTTGTCTCGTCACTTTTCCTATGCTACTCAAAATTGCCTTTGCTCTATTATGTTTATACTAAAATCACGATTGTCCTATTTTTTTTAATATATTATTATATTGTCGTTGCCAATATAATAAAAGAAACGTCATTGCTCATTTTCAATGACGTACCATTAAATATTTGGAAAATATCGAAAATATATTTAACATCAAAGTAACGCAAGATGATCGATGTGGACATAAGATTACTTTTCAACTAAAAAATCAAAATTTTTTTTTTTTTGAGAAAGTAATAATTCAAAAAGTTTTAACTTTCAAGTTACAATCAGGATAAATCTCACTGGCCGGGGTTCGAATCCAGTTCTAGCCACCTTGTCATGGATTAAACCATGAAATAGGGACCCACCCTGGCTGTTCTGTCGTCGAATGAGAATCTTGTCTTGTTAAGATTATGCTAATTTTATTAATAAGATTATATTAATCTTAATGACGTGAATTGCATTGGCGTTACTTAAATGAGGTGAATTTGAATCGCGACTTGGTCTATTATTATCTAGAACCGATTTTCAATGTTTGTAATTTGTATTACCGTATTTTGTTTTTGAAAAATTGATGTTTAGGAAAAAAAAAAGCGAAGGGAAAAGAATGGGAAGGTCGGGTCGGGTCGGGTCTGTGGTTGCATTAATTAACGCGCGCTAGTCTATATGTCTATGTATCAACCAAATCCATTTGCCTTTCCTTCTAAGAAAAAAACACGATATAACAAAAACCATCTGATGAAGAAGCAAAGCAGCGCTTCTATTAAGTTTGAAGAAGAAGATGTCACCTCTATTTATTAATTTAGTAGGCTCCAACACCCTTTGCTTTCTTCTTTAGTTAATTTAAATGTCCGTGACCAACCCTTCTATTTAATATTTATATATATTATTATTATATTATGATGAAAGCTTTCATTTCAAGAGCACATACATATATACATACATATACAAACATAAATATCTACACTTCCACTTATAAACTAATTAACATATAAACGGAGAAAAAAAAAAGAGAAATTATTACTGTAGCTAAGAAGACTAAAAGCACAAGGTTTGTTTGTTCTTTGAAAAGTGTAACCTATATAAGTTATATAACCAATATATTATATATCCTCAATCTTCATGCATGAGGCTATAGCTAGCTAATTATTGGGATTAGCTAGCCCCAAATTAGCCAATTGACTTCATGGTTCCCAATTCAAATAAACTATGTCGATTCATTGTTACCATAATTATTTTAATTAATTAACTAGTGTTTTTATTTCTAATAATAATTGTGATTATTAATAAATAAAAATCGATCATAGAAAAAAGTGAATTAAGAAAATATTAAATCAATCACAATCTGTCAAAAATTGCTAATCACCAAATTTGGCGTTCCTCCTACACATTGCTTTTTTTTTTTTTACAACAAACATGGAATTCTTTATTTCAAACAAGGAAATTATGGAGGTTTTTCAAAGCAAGCAGAGAAAGTAAAGGAGACGGTGGTTATAAATCCAATCTGGAGGGCACATCTCCTTATTAGACTGCCAAGCAATTCAATTTGCACTTTCATTAGCGCTTCTCTTGACAAAGGACCAGCTTAGACTCTCAAAATCGTTAGACATGGAACGAACATCAGATAGAAGGGGAGCAATTCTCCAGTCAAAAGTCTCTTTGGGCTTTGCCAATTGGTTGATCACCACTTGTGAGTCTGACTCCATGATGACGCGATTCCAGCCCCTTGAACGAGCCAGACGAGTGCCTTCAATAATCGCCATAGCCTCTGCTGCAGGAACTGAGGACGCAGATACTTGCATATTGACACCATCCATCATTGCTCCATTAGAATCTCTAGCCACTATGTCGATGCCCGCCAAGCCCATATTATGGTCAAAAGAGGCATCGCGGTTTATCTTGATGAAGCCCTCTTCTGGTTCAACCCATCTTGCTAAATCGCAGTTCGTCCCAGGGTGAGACTTTAGGGGGTGCTTATCAATCAAGCTCCAAAACTCGCACGTGCCTTTGCTCAGACAAGACATAACTGCACAAGACTTCGGTGTAAAGATAACTCTGTTTCGTTCCTTCCATATGAACCATACCAGAAAACCTAAAAAATTTCATAGCTTCTTCCTCTCCAATTTGTCAAAGCCAAACCTTGCCACCACAGATTCCAACCAATCTTCAACCCGCCCAAGGCCAATTGAGTCAATCGAGATGCCTAGAGCTGCAAACCAGATCAGTGCTACCCACGGACAGTGTAGAAGCAAATGTTCAATTGTTTCCCTCTCCTTACAGAAAGGATACCAAGGTACCGTCTTCACCCCACGCTTGATTAAGTTATCATTTGTAGCAACTGGGTTAGTAGCCACTCTCCATAGAAAATTATTGATTTTAGGCGGGGCTTGCAAGTCCCAGAGTTGTAACCATTCCCTCTTTGATCTTTGTCGAGAAGTTGAGGAGTGATCTGGAGCAATATCTATTGATTCCTCCTTTAGCCTAGCATACACAGATTTTACTGTAGCTTTCCCTTTCTTATCATAGGGCCAGATCAAAGTATCTTTTGACTTATCCATCCTGAGAGGGATCTTTAAGATAGCAAGAGTTTCCTCATTAGTAATGATGTCCGAGATAGGAGTAAGAACCTATGAGGGGTGTGTGTCCGTAATTAGGTCAGATACCTTTAGCTCACCAATGTCTTCCTCAGTGACTTTAAATCAATCTTGAAATTTTTTAGATCTGGTATCCAAGCATCTTTCCAGACTGAGACTGTCTGCCCATCACCAATCTGCCAAAGACCACCATTCAGCAGGATATCTCTTCCTTCCAGAATACTGCTTCATGCCCTAGATGGTCTAGCCCCCTTTGTGGCCTTCAAAAAAGTTGAATCATGAAAATACATTCCTTTCAACATTCTAGCCCACAAAGAATCTGGCTAATTCAGGAGTCTCCATGTTGTTTTAGTTAGCAGAGCCAAATTGAAAAGTTGTAAATCTTTGAAACCAAACCCCCCCACCCTATTATGTTTTGGCTTAGTCATAGTTTCCCAACTCTTCCTATGGATTCTTCTCTCATCAGCTCTTTGGCCCCACCAGAAATTGGCTACCATCGAATTGACCTCATGACACCACTTTTTAGGGAAAGAGAAAATAATCATAGTATAGGTTGGCATAGCTGTCACTACTGACTTGATGAGTACTTCTTTACCTGCTTGACTTAACAAGGAGCTCTTCCATCCTGACAATTTGTTGAAAACTCTATCTTTAAGGAAACCCAAAGCCTCTTTCTTAGATATGTCCCATATAGTAGGCAGTCCTAGGTACTTCCCTGGGTCCTCAACACCTTCAATTCCAAGCAACCTCTGAACATCACCTTTGGTATCTTCCTTTGTGTTAGGAGTGTAGTAAACACTTGATTTAGAGAAGTTGACACACTGCCCAGAAGCCCTGCAGTAGGTCTCAATGATCCCATGTAGAAAATCAATGTTCTCCACTTTAGCCCCCACAAAAAAGATAGAATCATCAGCAAAAAGAAGATGAGAGAGGACATGACATCTTCTCTTTAGCTTGATCCCTTTCAGATTGCCCATCTGAGCTGATTTACTCACCATTCTCAACAACACATCTGCCACTATGATAAAGATGTAGGGGGAAAGAGGGTCTCCCTGCCTGACTCCTCTTGTTGGTTTAAAGCTCTCTGATATCTTCCCATTTAATAGGAGACAATAGAAAACAGAACTAATGCACTCCCTGATCAGTTCAATCCATTTGGCACTGAAACCCATCATTTTCATGATTGCCCATAAGAAATCTCATTCAACCCGATCGTAGGCTTTGTTCATGTGCACTTTAATGGCACATTCCTCATTCTTTCTACTCTTCTTCATCCTAAGATAGTGAAAAGCTTCATGGACACCAATAATATTATCCTTGATTGACCTCCCAGATATGAAAGCATTCTGTGCAGGGGAAATCCAACCATCCAAGAACATCTTCATTATGTTCACAATTACCTTAGAAAGAATCTTGTAGGAGAAATTGCATAAACCAATAGACCTAAACTGGGTCATTTATTCTGGGCTAGCTACCTTGGGAATAAGAATAAGAATAATATCAGTAGTGTTTAGGCTGGGGGGGGGGGGGGGGGCATATCGAAGGGCCCACCACATCCCAGTACTTCTGGAAAAAAAAACTCCAGAGAATCCATATGGGCCTGTTGCTTTCAAAGCCCCCAGCTGAATGGTAGCCAATTTAACTTCTTCATCCGTTACAGAAGCACATAAGCTACAGTTCATCTTCTAAAAAATTAAGGGCATTGTTGCGTCCTGGTTGAACTGGGTCGTGTGGACGCGTCTGTCTGAGTAGGTTGTTCGGGTTTTGGGCTGACACCCTTCGTCTGGAAGAGGTTTTCGCCTTGTGCCGATGACAAGTTTTCGGTTTTAACGCTGTGTCTCGGAAAAGTCGGTGTCTCAGGGAACGACTGTGTCTCAGGAGGAGTCTGTGTCTCGGGAAATGGTTGTGTCTCAGGAGGAGTCTGTGTCTCGGGAAACGGTTGTGTCTCAGGAAGAGTCTGTGTCTCGGGAAACGGTTGTGTCTCAGGAAGAGTCTGTGTCTCGGGAAATGGTTGTGTATCAGGAAATGACGGTTTGTGCACAAGTCTGAGCGTCTGGGCACATCTTTCTCCTATTTCTCTTCCTCGCCTTAGCTTTGGAGTCCGTTTTCTGCACAAAGAGCCAGTACTAGCACGGAGAGGGGGGGGGGGGGGGGTGGTGCTAGTGGAGCCCTCTCCGATGCCTAAGTCACGATTGGGGCTAAAAAGGTAATCTTAGAGAGAGAACATATTTCTAGAGAAAAGTCAGAGCTCAAAGTGCCAAAGTTGGGCAAATGAGAGGATGTGTGAAAATGGGTGGCCAAGGCCTCCTATTTATAGGCTTCATTGAGACCGGACCCGGTTTTAGAGCGGTTTGATGACGGTTCAAAAGCAAGCGGTAACCGTCATCAATATTGGCAATGCGCGAACTCGACTTTTCTACACGTAACGGTAATCGCGTAATACCCGTAGTGCAATCCGGACCTCGTCGAATTTGGGCAATTCGGCGAGGTCCGGCTTGCCGCGCAACCCGGACGCGCGTAACGCACTTCCGGACCATTTCGACCCTTGGGAGGCGTTTTTAAACCGTGATGTGATTTTCGACGTGTTTACGAGGCCCGAAACATAAATACGAACCCGAATTGGACACATATCCATCACTTGCCCCCGAGTCAAGTAACAGTTTAAAACCTTTCTTGACTCTATTTTAAGTTAGGATACGCGTCCAATTTGAGCTTGACGCTAACCTTTCGATTTTGATTGTTGGTTGGACGTAGAAGTCTTGATTTCGTCCGTCCTTTGATTTTCCGACCGAGTGACTTTATTTCCTGTCATCACAGTTAGTGCAATAGAGAATGCGCGTATATATCGTGCAAACATGATTACCGCTAGGGATATATGCAATTAGTAATATGTCATGCGGTCATGATTTTATCAACATGCATGCATAAGTAACGGTCATGGTAAGAACTTAATTACGTGATGCTAGAAATATAATCTGTATACTCTAAAATGACTTAGCGATTAATGAATCATGAATCATGCGATATGCAAATCATGCATGTAAAATGACGAACTTGATATGCGTAATACCAAAATAATCATGTACGTAGAGATAAATACTTAGAAGAGGGTGGAGTATACCGTAAGCACTTAGGCGTGGGTGTAGATGAATTACTCCTTTGATCCTTATCATCAAGGCATCTTTTGGGATATGTGATTACAATAATCCCCAATCATTCTTCCAGCTTTTTTGGAATTCATTCTTCATCCTTCTTCGCAGGTGATTGCTCCACCATTTCTAGAAACCATTTGCTTGTTCATAGTTTCTTCACCATCGCAAACTTTAGGTGTATCCCGAAAGTTACGTGTTTGATTCTTGACTTGTTTTCAGATTTTGACACCACCAATCGACTCAGATCATCGCAAGGATTCTGGCGCCGCCTTCAAAATCGCCATACGACGCCGGACGCGCCCTCACGCGCCGTCGCATGCGTGCTGCCCTTCCGGCGCGTGTAACCCACGCCCCGCCTTCCCGTGCTCCGTTCGCCGCGGTCTTTACCTTTCTGAAATCGTCTTGACGAGTGGAGTCCATTGTGATACTTTTTGTCACATTTTGAGGTAGTCAGGAAACTCGATTTTACAGGACAGCTTCGTCTCGATTTTTGGATGTTGCCGTATTGTTGTTCCTTTGAGCTATTTGTCGTTGTTGTTGCATAGAGCTGCTCATTCGTATTCGTATGTTGAATAATTGCTGGTTGGTTGTTGTTGCCATCGTTGTTAGCTCATGCCTTATACGATTTTTTACCTCCGTGGATAGTTGTGGTAAAATTCCCCATTGGACATATTGCCCCCATGCCTTCGCGTAAAAGCCTTTTGGTCGGTACGTGTAGTTTTTCCCTTAACGGGTTTGTTGGTTGTCGGGAGTTGCCAAACGTCTTTGGGGGTAGTCGTTTGTTATCTTGATGCCTTAGAAAAATATTTTTCCCAAGTGTTGTCGTGTTTGCTCTTCACGGTTCGTCACGTTAGTCGCACCGCTTGCATGATAGCTTCTTGGGACGTTGGCCAATTTTGTTGCACGTATCAACTTTGCTATGCGCGTTGATTTTGCTATGCGCGTTGACTTTGCTATGCGCGTTGACTTTGCTATGCGCGTGGACTTTGCTATGCGCGTTGACTTTGCTATGCGCGTTGACTTTGCTATGCACGTTGACTTTGCTATGCGCGTTGACTTTTCTATGCGCGTTGACTTTGCTATGCGCGTTGACGCTAATGGTTGTATGCTGGAAATGATAGCTTAGGCGATGTATTGTTAAGCATCATGTATAGACTGTCGGTCATTTTCTGCAAACATGTTAAAACACTTAGAAAATATATAAACGATATCTAATGCTTGTTACCATAGATGTCGTCGTATGAGCTTTATCGATGAGCGTCGTAGGTGTGCTTAGGAGGCATAGCTACTTGTTGTATGCAATCCATCTTTGTCGACATGTATGTACGTACATGGAAACACTTAGAAAATATTTTCTCCTTATCGACATGCATCCTTGTTGACATGTATGAATGTACATGGAAACACTTAGAAAATATTTTCTCATTGTCGACATGCATCCTTGTCGACATGTATGTACGTACATGGAAACACTTAGAAAATATTTTCTCCTTGTCGACATGCATCCTTGTCGACATGTATGAATGTATACGTATGTGCGTATTTGCCCCCGCACTTAGAATCTTTTCACCATCCCTGGCTATGTATGTTGTATCCGTATGCTTGATGCGAACACAGGTTATATGCCAACTCCTGATAATATGCTGACACATAGTTGTATGCTGACAGTTTGTAATATGCTGACTGTCATCCTGAGCAAAATACTTAGAAAATATTCCACCCTTGTAATCTTGTATGCTACGAGTATGAGCTCGATGTTGTCATGCAAGGTTAATGTGTTGAAGAGGTTGCCCCTCTTGCGTGATGCTTGTTACTTGTTGCGCGAAGACTAACGAGTCTTGTACGTACATAGTTGTCTCACATGGAGCGTCCGTTGCATAAATGTTTGCATAAGTGTTGATGAGTGTTTACGCACTGACTGGATTGTTGGTTGCATTTTCCAGGATATCAGATCTTGCTGTCTTCTTGTCAGAATTAGTTTTCCCACGGCTATTACCATGAGTAAGTCCACTATCTCCATCAAGTGCCCCCGCTACTCTGGAGTCTTCGGACACGGTCGCGGTAAAGGTCTAGTGAGTAAGATGTCTCATTGCATCTTCTTTGAACTTGTTAATTTTCCAAGTTATTGCTTTCATGTTGTTGAACGCGTGGCTGCAGTTTCTGTTTTTAGCACAATTCTCAAAAGATCCGACGCAGGGATGCGTTCCTCGAGCGATTCTTAGTTCTTTATGCCAAGTATGACCGTGCTAATTCCTTCTTGTAATAAAGGGAATAGAGTTGAGGGTCGTGCGGTGGTGTTTTCTACCCCCCCGGTCGAGGGACCGGCCCAAGGAGGAGCGTTACTCCTATTGAGGTAAGTGTTTGTTGATTGCTGATTTTGATGCACGTATTGCTGATTGTCGCCCTTATGTTGAAGAGCTATGTTGTGTTGAATGTTGAAACAACCATTCTTGTCGTGTCCTTTGTGTGGATGGCGACATTGCATTTGATGTTGACATTATGAACTCTTTGCCATAGGTCCTTAGAGATGATGTTAACTCTTGGTTGGTGTCAGGCTGTCTGCTTCCAGCATGTTGAACCCTTTGTGAATGGGTTGATGTTGTGTTGATAATTCTTTGTTCATGTCTTTGCTTGCATGATATTTTGTCACCTGGACCTGTTTTCAATAATAATCATGTGATAACTTGTTAGTAATATTTCATACCTTGAGTTATCTATGTCGTCCATATGCTTTGGACTTGGAAGATAAGATAGATATCCTTAGATGATGAACATGATGTCCGTAGTTGCGACTGTATGTCGCTCATTGTTAAGTGTTATGATCGCCCCTCTTGGTTAGATTCCAAGGCATGGCAAGATGGATAGAGCATAGGATGTTGCGACTTGCGCATTGTAGGTTTTTATGAGCGCCCCTCTTGGTTAGATTCCAAGGCATGGCAAGATGGATAGAGCATAGGATGTTGCGACTTGCGCATTGTAGGTTTTTGTTGGATGTGGATGACTAGTAATCATAGATGTAGTCTCCGCAGCCGTGACCATTAGCCACTTCTTGATTGATGACTTGTGATGCTCTCCTGATTGCTTGCATGAATGCATTATGCATGTTGCTCTTCTTTTCTGAATAGCTTGCCGCTATATATGTTGTAACCTGCCAAGTATTTTGCGTATAGCAATTTTTCTTAACAAGTAGTGTATTTGAAAGGTGTTATCTTGGCTAAGCAAGATACTAGTTTATACCGTCTCTTAGTTCCACTCTAAGGCGACGTTGTACAAGACCCGACTTGTAAATTTTATGAGTTTTAAACAGGGTGCGCACCTGCCAGCGTGTATCAACCCGCGTTGGGGAAGCATACGTAAAAACATTTTTGTTTTTGAAAAGATGTTTGTGAACCCTAAAAAAGCTCGTGATACACGCAAAAACCGAGTTGATAAAATATTTGATACATAAAATATTTGATAAAATATTTGAAAAAATATTTGTGATACATGATTCCTGCGTCTAGGGACCACGTAACACTTTTTGAAAATATGAATTGTGATGCATGCTTTCTGCGTCCAGGAACCATGCAACACGGTTTGAAAATCTGTAGTACGGAATTGTCATCTAACAAGAGGACTTTTGCCGTAAAGAGTGAACCTTTTAAACAGGAATTCATAGTATGGGATTGTCATCTAACAAGAGGACGTTCGCCGTATAGAGTGAACCCTTAAATAGGAATTCATAGTATGAGATTGTCATCTAACAAGAGGACATTCGCCATAAAGAGTGAACCCTTTAAACAGGAATTCACACTTGTTGTAGCGTGGGGTCGTTGTCTAACAAGAGAACTTCCGCCACTTATGGGGTGATCAGTCCCGTATTGTATTTGCCCATCATGTTCAGAATCCAGGGAATGACTATGAACATGAGGATTTTGCCTCTAACAAGAGATGTCACAGCATGTCATTTTTTAGAAGTAAACATGGGGTTTGTCTTTACAAAGAGGATACCTCAACATGCTACTTTTGATAGTAAATCTTGGTGTTAATCCAAGATATTGCTTGTAGTTGACGCCTTTGGAATAGTCGTCATTTTGATAGTAGACCTTGGTGTTATTCCAAGGTATTGCTTGTAGTTGACGCCTCTGGAATAGTCGTCATTTTGATAGTAGACCTTGGTGTTATTCCAAGATATTGCTTGTAGTTGACGCCTCTGGAATAGTCGTCATTTTGATAGTAGACCTTGGTGTTATTCCAAGGTATTGCTTGTAGTTGACGCCTCTGGAATAGTCGTCATTTTGAGTAGAGGATTTTTATAAGTCCCTTTTTGTAGATAATCCGCAAGTTGTCATTGCGACATATAAGTTGACTGTGCACATAGCGCGATGGCTTTGTGTTGTCGGCACCTTCTTGAGATAGACGCCAATGTTATGAATGGAGAAATAAACTCCCTGTTGGTGTAGATAATAGATATGTTGGCGTTGTATACTATAAATCCCTCCTTGAACACAATGCTTAGCTTGTATTGTTGAAGTGGATTTTTATGCATAGCTTACTACTTGGCGTAATTCCCATGTAGTAATCGTAGTGTAGCATGTACCTACGAACAGAGTTGCTTTTTGTCAGATAATTGCAATGTTTATAAGTTTGCGAAAGTATGGAGTCATGAAATTTTCTTTTTAGTAATGCATATAATAAATAAAGTAAAGGAATCTGATACGAGAATTCCTTATTTGTGTAGGAAACTTCCCTGAGTGCGGACGTGATAGGTGCGGATCATGATAGGTGTGTATATGTTAGGTGGAATGCCGAGCACTTGTCAGCTTGGTGCCCCCCAAGTCGCTTGGCAGTTGTATCGCTGTTTCCTTATGGTTTTTATTGTTTCATCTTCTAACAGTGCATGATCTGCCATTGGGTAATGCCCACGCCTTATTTATTATTGCGACACGTTTTTTAGTCTTGCGCGTATAGAATGCTTTGAGGCTTTGTGTTGTTGACGCGATTAATATGTGCGTAGTTGTTACTTGGCGTTATTCCAAGGTAATATGCGTCATAATAATGTACCTACGAAAGTAGATTTAACCTTTATTAGATATTTGGAGTTCGGACAACGGATTTCAAGAAAGCGTCTACTGATCACCTCTTTTGGCGGTATGGTAGCTTTTGTTCGAATCACGAAGACGGTGCCAAATGTAGTGCAATCCGGACCTCGTCGAATTTGGGAAATTCGGCGACGTCCGGCTTGCCGCGCAACCCGGACGCGCGTAACGCGCTTCCGGACCGTTTCGACCCTTGGGAGGCGTTTTTAAACTGTGATGTGATTTTCGACGTGTTTACGAGGCCCGAAACATAAATACGAACCCGAATTGGACACATATCCATCAGGCATCACCCCAATTCCTTTCCCCTTCATGAGTAAAGAGCTTTCTGAAGTAGTCACTAGCAATCTCCATAATCTCCTTTTCCTTGTCCTTCCAGACCTCATTCTTATCCTTGATTCTCAGAATTTTGTTTCTGCCTCTCCTATGGATGGTGGTTTGGTGGAAGAATGAAGTATTTCTATCCCCAAGGTTAATCCAGTTAGCTCTTGACCTCTGGTGCCAAAACATCTCTTCCTTCTTCCAAAGTTCATTCAGCTCCTTGCAAAGATCATCTTCAAGCTCTCCATCATATTCCACATCCTCCATACACTAGACTTGCCCAATCAGACTTATAAGGTTGTCAATCTTTTTCTTGTTATTCTTAAAATGCTCACGACTCCAAGTCTGAAGCTCATGCCTGCAATTATCAAGCTTACAAATCAGGTTCCCAAAGCCCATTCCCCTATTTGTTACATTCCATGACCTGCTGATCACCTCCCCACACTACTTCGAGGTTGTCCACATATTTTCAAACCTAAAAATTCTAGGACCTCTTCCATCCTTCCAGCAGACTTTGAAAATCAAGAGACTATAGTTAGATCTCACTATATGCATGTGTAGAATCTGTGACTGTGAAAATAGCTGAAACCAAGAGGAATTGGCCAGCCCTATATCTAATCTTTCCCTGATTCTGTCTCTTGAGTCTCTGTTGTTATTCCAGGTATACTTAGGCCCTTTAAAGCCTACATCAATGAGCTGTGTATCAAACACCATCTGTTGGAATCCATTAATCTTGTTATCTGCTTTGATTTTGCCTCCAGCTTTCTCCGAGATATTAGCAATGTCATTCCAATCTCCCACACACAGCCAGGACTCTTTTCGATTAGCATAAAGTTTCCTAAGAACATCCCAATTCTTCATTGTTTCCCCATGCTTAGGATGTCCATAAATCAATGAAATAGAAACCCATATATTCTCCTTGGGAATGAGAACTTTTGTGTCAAACAAGTTTTCAGTCTTTACACCAACCTCCACTTTCAACTCCTTCCTCCACCATAATGCAAGACCACCACTCAAACCTTAGCCTCCACATAAACAACTCCATTCATCTTCAATTTCTTCCTTACACCCTCACAGAATTCCACCTTGTTCTTTGTTTCCATTAAAAAAATAGTATCAACTTTATGTCCCCCACGAGGTCCAAGAGATATGGAATTGTCAGATCAGACCCCAAACTCAGACAGTTCCAACTTGGTAGACTTATTTGGCTGTGGTGGCTGTGAAGAGCCGGCCACCCAAACCCACAGAATTAGCTTCTCCCTCTTCAACAATTGGAGTTTCCATTAAATCCCCCTGAACTTTAATAGTAGAAACTCTGATCCCCTTTTTACTACTAGTATGCGCCCTCTTCTTTTTATCTCCAGGAAGTTTCTTCTTGTGCCCTCCCTCATTAATGACATATGTTACAAATTTTCCTTTCTTAAGAACTCCAGTTTCAGTCTCATCTTCCTCCTCCAAAGGTCGCTTAAGATTCAAGGCATGCATATCAAGCACCGGTTTCTTAGGGGAGAAAGGTTTGGCCAAGTCGGCTTTTTTAGGACTAGGCTCTAGGGAGATGAGTTTCTGTTTATCTGGGGTGCTATGTGTGCCTAGGTTTATAGTAGGGCCAATGCTTTGGGCAACCTTGAGAGTAAAGATTAGTGGAGGTTCATTTTCTGGGGCTTCAGCTCTAGGAGATTTCATGATTACATCCTCACTGTTAAGATCACCATAGAGGTCAGAATTATCACTGTCATCATTTTCATTCACAAATTCCTCCATAACACCCCTCCAGCTTTTAGCCTTTTTCACAAACTCAGCATTCTCTGTATCACTTCCTATAACTTTGCTTGTCACTTCAATGTTTCTGGCTCTCTTTTCAATCATCCAAGGGCCAAACCGTGGAGCTTTGGGATTCCATTCAGCTCTTTCCACCTGTTCATTGTGAGGATGTGTGTCCCAACATTCCACAAGAAAAACAGAAAGATGAAAGCCTCTCATACTTTATATGGATTCAGGCTCTGCCACCTCCATCAATTCTGTTCCAGAACCCAAGTAACAGAGGCTTATGTACATTAACCCCAACATTTATGCGCTTAAATCCACGTCTGCAACCATTCTCAACCCTAATAGGTTCCATTTCAATGAATCCGCCCACAACATTGCCAATCTTCATCGCATTTTTTCCGGTGAACTGACCAAGAGACAGTCCATGTATCTGGATCCAGTAAGGAATCCAATCAAAACAGAAATTCTCCACCCTGTCATGACTTAGGCATTTAATCAAACACAAAGGATGCCCCTGAATAGACCATGGTTCTCTGTCTAGAACATTGTCCCTAGCAGCAGTGTTTTCAAATTCAAACAACAGAATACCATCAAAGAGTTCAGTAATTATTACTTTTCCCAGATCTAACCAAGCTCTTCGAAGAATATTGATTACTGCTATATTCCTCACAGGTTTGGACGCAATTACCTTACCAACCAGAGCCACCGAGCTATCCTTCACCGCCTCCTGCTCAAGATCCAGAATGATCTCTCGAGAAGGAGTTTCAGAAGTCATTACTTCAAGCAATCAATGAAACAGACAAATGAGGAAAAGCTAAAAGGCTAAAAGCAAAGACGATCGATTAACTCGGAAGCTAGCTTCCCGAGGGTAGCCACGTCATGGCCTCCATGAAGATCGGAGAAGAGCTCAGGGAAGGGGATCTCACACGAGAGAGAGAACTATCTCTCACTAAACAGAAGAGAGAATAAAACACAATAACATACTTAAGAAATAGATAATAGACTATTAGGCATCCTACACCTTGCTTATTGATGATTAATTAAATGGGAAAAGTATGTAAAACATGCAACATGTTTGAAAAAGATGGTTTTATGAATCAATATGTTTTAAAATGGATAACATGTTTGCAAAAGATGGTAAAATGACATTCCATGCATTTGAAATTTTAAAAATAATAACTATACAAATATATATTTATAATATTACATATTACCATATATATACTTTACATGGTTAATAACTGTATTACTACCTAACTGTTAAACCCTAAATTGCAATTAAAAGTTTAAGTAGTAAATATTAAAAAAAAATATGTAGTAATTAGTAATTCTATCAAAATCCAGGTACCAATTTCTTTATTAATCCATAAACAATAAATAATAGCAAGTAGAAGAAAACCCGTTTAGAAAAGAATAGAAAAGAAGAATCTTAGGAAAATGTCAAATTGTCTTTTAGATAAAGTACATACAATTGTCAAAACCTACTCAACATTGAACAGATTATTGCATATATGAATTTGATAAGTTAATTTTTATTTGCCACAAATGACATAATTAATATTGAGTTTTTTTAAAATAAAAATCATTTTTTAAATTCATAGAATGTCATTTTACCATCTTTTGCAAACACGTTATACATTTTAAAACATATTGATCCATAAAACCATCTTTTTCATACATGTTGTACATTTTAAAACATAATGGTCCATAAAACCATTTTTTTTTCAAACATGTTGTATTTTTACGTAATTTTCCCTTATTAAATAAATTGTTGAAAAAATCAAGCCGAGGCGGAGGCGAGCCAATCTCAAGACCAAGCTAACATGTCTTGAACATAAATAATTTCTAGAGCTGATATCGAATAAATAAATTGAAATGGAACCAAACAGAACTTGATCCTTAAAAACTCAGGCTCACAATCAAGTTTAACTCAAATCCAGGCTTGCTTAATAAATTAATTCTACGCAAATGGACCTTCATCACTCTTTTAGTTGACTCAACTCATTTATAACTTAACCTAGTTCCAAATCAAGATACAAAATAACTCTATAGTATGTTAGAAAAAAAGTTGATAGTTAGAAACAAATGGAGTAACTTTTACTTGAGTATGTTAGAATAAAGTTAGGTAACGGTCAAATAGATAAATCTATTTTTGGCAAAAAAAAAAAAAAAATAGATAAATCTATTTTCTTTAATACTTTTATCTAAGGTAAAGAAATATGATTCTGGTTAAATATATTAACGGCACGTAACCAAACTAATGATTTTGAAGTTTAAAATCAATTAAGAATTTATGAGCTCAAATGCGTAGTATTGCGTTACATGGCATAACCAACGGTTCTAATATTAAAAACAAACCCGAAAATCCACACCATTATTTTAAAAAAAAATTAATTGGACCCCAATAGGACCTAGGTCCCAATTGATATAACATGTATCGAGCCTACGACTAGTTCCGTCCTTGGTTAGGATCATCTAGGCTAGGCAACCCCAACCATGTTCAGACATAGCTTGGGCTAGACCCGTGTTAGGCCAATTGGGACCTAAGTCCAAGGTTCGACCATGATAAGGTCAGCTAGGTCAGGTGACCCTAACTAAGGTTGGACCTAGTCTTAGGCTCGACCCGGGCTAATTAAGTCAATCGAGTTAAGGTTTTGATAGGAACACGTTTATGGATAAAATATACAAAAAAAAAAAAAACTAGGGACAAAAATAGGAGGACTAAACCAAACAAAAAGTTTGGATGCACGTGAATATTTATAGTAAAAGTTAACAGTTGATTAACGGACTCACTAAAAGACAACAAGTTCTGTTGTGCACTAAAAGTATAAAAAAAATCATGTTGCACCAAAAGAAAATAATGGTCAAACACTTGATACTAAAATACATATTAACCATTTTAAAAATCTATATGTGAAACTTTAACCGCAGACCAAATTGATACATCTGTTATAATTTTCGTTAAATTGGATGCAAAATGAGCATGTTCCGGGCAAGTGAGATGTTTTGACGTGAATCCAAGATTATTCGACAATAAATTAAAAGGATTCCTACGAAATACTTTTAATTGGATGATCAAATGGACCTCCAACAAATTACAAATAATATTATTTTATTTTAATGTGTATACATATATTTATTTTCTTTTATGTATTCTAATAAAATTATCTATTATTAAATATTATAATCAAATAGTAAAAAAAAATTTATAGTACTTAAATTTACAAACATGTTTTCTTATATAAATATAGATGTAAATAACTTAAAAATGATATATAATACTAAGTATTTAGATATGAAGCTATTCAAGGATGAGAGTGAGAGGAGAGAATTGCTCCACTCAACTTTTAATATTGTAAACCTATCTATATATGTAAATATCTTCAAGGTAACTCATATTTCCTCACTAAATTTTTTTTCTTTAATTATTTGTCTTGACTATAATTTTTGCCCCAATAACACAAATCTCTTGCTTTGTCTATGCATATATTTTTTAATTTAATTGTACTAAAGTAGTAAATTAATAAAAAAAAAAGATGCATCTGTTCTATAAGGTGCGAATTAATTTTTTTAAAAAAAAATTATTTTTGAGTTTGATGACGTATCTAATAATATATATTTGAACGTACCTCCTCCCGTCAGGTCAGGTGGTGACAACGGAACGGAGTATTAATAGAGACGTTGGAGTGGCATGTGATGTGTGCCTCTATACTCTCTCTCTTTAAAAATTGAATTTTTAACTTTTTCATCACTGTCTCTCTACATAAGCAGACCTTCCCATTCCTTTACTTGTCTTATTTTACAGAAGCTGCAATTGAGTGATGAGCAGCGCCAAGTCCGTTCCTTTTTCATCTCCCAGATTACCGTTTTTTAAACTCCTTTCTCCATTTTTTTCTCCCTCTCCATAATTTTGAATTTCAGTTGCTGATAAAGTAGACACCTTTTATAAAATATAGAGCCAATACAATTCTGGCTGCTCAGTATTTCTTGATTCTGCTGTCTGGTTTGAACGCATTTTCTTGCGGGCGGAAACTGGAGATGGGAAGTTCAGTGAAACGGAGAACGAGTAGGGGTGGTTCGTTCATCACTGAGACGATCACTGATTCCAGCAGCGAGTCGAGAGAGAGCAGTTTGAGCTCAAGTACCGAGGAGGCCGTTGCTTCTCCTCTGGGGTGGCCTATCAGGAAGGCCACTAATTCTTCTCATAAAGGAGCTGACAAGAAATCTCCTCCTATCCATGATTCCAAATTTAAAAAATTGGGCTCCAGAATTTCAGGTTCGTCCTGCATTCAAACTTCTTTTACTGTTTTCACTGCTTAATTCTAGTAGACTTTAGCTATAATAAGAATTCAAAATTTGAAACGATAAAGTCGAGTCGAGTCGAGTAGCTTCTATTTTTTTATTATTTGAGAATTAATAGTCAAGAACCAGAATGAAGTGAAGATTAATTACTCTAGTTAGTCTAAGTCTACCCCCTACTTACCAAATTTCAAGAAAATAATAATTTCTTCTTAAACCAAAAAGGGATGTTTTTATTTTAGTTGTTTGTTTGGATTCACGTGTATCAGCTGCACATTTTGATGAATGTCTAAATTTGTGATGAGAAGTAATAAAGTGATGAATTAACTTCATCTTGTGTATGAACCTCAGAGGCAGACATGATGAAGGAGAGATATGCCAAACTGCTGCTGGGAGAAGATATGTCCGGCTCTGGAAAAGGGGTTTCTACTGCTTTGGCCATTTCAAATGCCATCACTAATCTATGTGGTACAATAATTTATGAATGAAATGGTGTTGTTTCAGATTATTATTATTGTTTCTTCTCTTGCTTGGAACTTACTTAAGAAACTCTGTTTTGTAGCAAGTGTTTTTGGGCAACTGTGGAGATTGGAGCCCTTATCTGAGGAGAAGAAAGCAATGTGGCGAAGAGAGATGGAGTGTCTTCTTTGTGTTAGCGATCATATCATCGAATTGATACCTTCTTGGCAGACATTTCCAGATGGTAGTAAACTTGAGGTACTATTATTAATTTCACACATATTTCTTCTGCTCCTGTTTAGTCTAGCTTCTCTAAGCAATTGAAAACATTTGAACGATCGATGTGCTATGCACCAATGGTCGGAACGTTTTTAGTTGGGCCATTAACGATTATAACTGTAGCAACAATAGTTGTAAGACTTTTCACTATGGACATCGCCTTTCTATTTTTATAAGAAGATTATAATTCAATAACCAAACTGCTAAGCTTTCACAAATGAGTTGCCGAGAAGAAACTATACCTTGTAAGTGTTTAACATGAGTTGGTTGGCGTTTTGAGACTCTGCAAGTGTTTGTGTGTTTTGTAGGTGATGACTTGCAGACCCAGATCGGATCTTTTCATCAACCTTCCTGCTCTGCGTAAACTCGATAATATGCTTCTCGTAAGATCACGCACGCTCCAATAGCTTCACATTATATTTGTCAGTTTAGTTTTGCTAATTTAGGGTCTACTTGGCAGGAAATTCTTGGTAGCTTCAACAGCAAGGAATTGGAATTCTGGTATGTGGATCAAGGAATCATATCCTCCTCCTCTTCCGATGCTGCTGCAGATGGATCCGCCTCATTTCGGAAAACCATGCAGAGACAGGAGGAGAAATGGTGGCTTCCTGTTCCTCGCGTTCCTTCTGGTGGCCTTACTGAAACTTCAAGAAAGAAACTCGCCCACACTCGTGAATGCACCAGCCAGATACTCAAAGCTGCAATCTCCATTAACAGCATTGCCTTGTCAGATATGGAAGTACCCGATTCCTATCTCGATTCTCTTCCAAAGGTGTCATCTTTAATACAGATGGCTTAACATATATAAACTTTAGTCAAATCGGTAATGAATTCTGGTTCTTGTTGTTTTTCAGAGTGGGAGAGCTTCTCTAGGAGATGTGATCTACCGGTACATTACATCCGACCAGTTCTCAGCAGAGTGCCTGCTCGATTGCCTCGACCTTTCCTCTGAACATGTTGCTCTGGAGATAGCAAATCGGACTGAAGCATCGATCTACATATGGCGCAGAAGGGCTCATCCTAAAGCTTCTTCGAATAATCCAAATCGCTCCACGAGTAAGTCTTCGTGGGAGATGGTGAAAGACCTCATGTTAGATGGCGATAAGAGGGAAACACTCGCAGAAAGAGCCGAGGGTTTGCTGATGTGCTTGAAGCAACGGTTTCCCGCACTTACACAGACAACATTGGACACAACCAAGATCCAATGCAACAAGGTTAATGCTCTATTTGCAATTCTATGTTATTATTGTTGTTGAAGTATAAAGGTTAAACCACATGAGCGTGTAGGTTTTAACTTTTAAGTCTCTGGTTAAGTGGTTAGTCTAAAATTTCACAGTTGCACATACTGAAAGTTAAAATTTTGTAGGATGTTGGGAAGTCCATCCTGGAGAGCTACTCGAGGGTTCTAGAGAGTGTGGCATTCAACATAGTGGCGCGGATAGACGACTTGTTGTATGTGGATGACTTGACGAAGAAATCAGGCAGGAGGCTATCATCGGCGGTCCCCACAGTGGGTGTGATTGCAAACAAGAAGCTGCCGAACCTGCCTTACCCGGCGCCTGCCTCCAGCACTCCGTACAAATCGAGATTGAGCACTCCAAGCTTTTCACCAGCAGCAGCATCTCTTGTTAGCCCTGCCAAGGCGGATACAACTCCCTTCATCGGAAACAACAGTAAGCATCCTCGGCGTGGGCTTGGGGTGAAGAGAGCGTTAACGAATTATCTGGGTGGAGACACAAAGCCCAAGATATGCAATAACAATGCAACTGAAGGCACTTAGCTAACATGGCTACAACTGCAGTGAGGGTTAGGGATGTTATGTTACAGCATCCCACTGTAACTTCTTAAACTGTGTGGTTGTCTTCTTCTTCTTCTTCTTCCATAGCTAGTGATGAATGATTTGGTGTCTTGTTGCTCTTAGAGAGTCTTTTCTTACTGAACACTATTTATTGTTTCTGCCTATACATACTGGGTTCTTCTGACATCATATGGAATAGGAATATAGTATAGATATCTATACTTGTAAAGGAGAACTGGTTTCTGTAACTCCCCCCCATTCCATAACATGGTTTCCGGTCTACCATGTGTTTTCAGGGATGGTAAACTTGGTCAAGTTGATTCTTCTGAAATTACGAGCAATATATTATCATTTTGTCACCTCTCTAGCATTTCTACCATCCATAGGTATCTTTTGGTAGGAATGAGCAAAAAATCTTGAGAAACCCGAAGTTTTGAAGAGCCCATTTTAAAAGGTCCGTCCTGAAATTGTATCCAAGTCCAAGTGGAGGGGACTTTTCCTATAATCACTTTAAAAAAAGTCTCCAAATTCTCATATGGTTCCAAATTGTTACTAATCTTAACTCTTAGTATTATTTATTGACTTAATTCCACATTTGTAAAATTTGATGTTTGTGCGAAATTAATACTTGTATAAGAATTTGATATTTGCATGAGAACTTGACGTGTATTAAAAAATTTGAAAATTTGTAATATATGAGAATTTTTGCGTTTTTGTAAATTTGGACTAGGCCAAGTCTGGTCTGATATCCAACCAACAATTGGGTTCTAGCCAACAATTGAGATTTGGATGGTGATGGGTTCGACTACAGCCGTTAGGCCCTTTAACGGTGAGGAAACGGAAAATAGGCCCGGTGGGCCCTAGACGAAGGCCAAGATGGCCCAGACAAAGGATCCCGACGAAGGGAGCCCGAGGATGAGAGGTCCCGACAGAGTCGGACCTGACAAGCGAACTGAACGCTCCCGACGAGATGCCTCTGAGTAGGCCCCGATGACGAATCCCTGAGAATAATAGGCCCTGTCACGATGACGAGGGGCCCCGAGCGGTGACACAACAAGATAACTCTGGAGTCCCCGATGTTAGTCGGGACTCGCTATCAGAGGATAAGGCCGGGATACGCGGGGCGTGGCCGAGATACGCGGAACGTGGTTAAGATACACGGAGCGTGGCCGAGATACGCGGGGCGTGGCCGAGATAAGCGAGATCATGGCCTAGATAGGCGGGATCACACCCGAGATACGCGGGATACGGGCTAACCACCCCCAACGGTTCACCAGGTAACTGAGGTATCTCTTCGCCTATAAAAGGGCAGGAGGTCACCTCAGATGACTTACGTTGAATTACATTACTTGAGATTACTGCTTGCCAGTCCGTACGAGATACTCATTTAAGCATCGGAGAGGGATTCTGGGTCACCGCCCGGTCTATCCCCTCTTGCAGGATTGCGTGGAGCAAAGGAGCTAGGATCGCCGTCAAAGACCGTACCGGAGTTCCACCGTGATCCAACATTGGCGCCGTCTGTGGGAAGCAAACAAAAAGCTGATATGCCTTCTACTCGTTCAATGGCGGCTGGCAAGCAAAGAAGGCAAGGAAAATCTGGTGGTTCTCGTCACCCCACTGCAACAACTCTGAATTCACTACCAGAACAGGAGGAAAACCAGAACCATTCCGTTGCAGAGCTCTCCCAGATAGGGGGGCATAATGAAGGTCCCGAAGAGATTGCTGCTCAGCACCTGGGCAATAGGGAGCAGGAGGCTCCCCCAGCTACAGACCTGACGAGGGCTGTGGCAGAAGCCATGCCTTTGTTTTTGGCAGCCGTGGAGGCTCTCTTAGATCGGAGAGAGGCCGCGATGAGGTAGGAGGAGATGCCCCCGTTAGAAGAAGCGCCCCCACCAGCAGAGGTTCAAAACGTACAGGGAGCTCCGCCCCGAGGCCAGGACAGGAGTAGGGTGTCCATTCAGCCAGAGAGATTCGTGGTTGATGGGCCATGACCAGTACAGCACAGGACCATTCCCCTGAATGGTCCCATCACCCCCGATCAGGTGGTAAAGATCGTGAACATCTGCATGGGAGAGCAGAAGCCGCTGGTGCCGGAGCTGAGGGATCGATCTACTCATCCCTTCGTTCCTCGACTCATAGACACCCTAGCCCCGCCAGGGCTGGGTATCCCCAAGATAAAGGAATACGATGGCGAAGGAGATCCGGTTCGTCATGTCCAGAAGCACCACATGGCGTGTCTAGCCCCGAATGAAGATATAGTGTGTACGCTGTTCCCGAACACACTTGGGGAAATAGCCCTGACCTGGTTCTTATGTCTGCCCCCAGGCTGCATCACTTGCTGGGCAGATATGCACGACCGGTTCATTCAGCAGTACCAGGGCCGTAGACGTTTGCTGAAGAGTGTGAGGTCCCTGACCCAGGTGGTTCAGAGGCCCGACGAATCACTGGCACACTATTACCAGCGGTACACTGCCAGTGTGGCGGAGATTGATGAGGAGATCTCAGAGGGTGAAACCATCTGTACATTCATTCGGAACCTAACGGCCCCCTACGGTTCCGACCTAATGCACAGCGTGGCTGAGAAAGCCGTGTGGAATATGGAGGCACTACAGAAGAGGGTGAAATGGAAAATCGATGTCCAGGAGTCGAAGATAGCCGCTGGAGAGCTGGAGCCCCCGAAGTCGAATAAAGGGAAGCATTCAGTTAAACCTTTCGACGATCGTAAGTCAAAGGGTAAACCCGAGGGCAGTCGGGATCGAGGCCGCTCTGGTCGGAGAGATGATAGGCGTTCTTTAAGGAAGGACAAGCGGGAGGATCTCAACATTCCTCTCAACTGCTCCATGGCGGAGGTACTAACGGTCATGGAACGACAAGGTATCTCCATGTACCCCCTAAAGAAGGATGGAGAATTCTTAGGATCTCGCATGGATCGCTACTGCCGATTTCACCGCGCAAATGGTCACGACACCAACCATTGTCGGGAGCTGAAGAAGGAGATCGAAAAGCTGATCCAGAAGGGGAAGCTCAAGGAGTTCGTTGGGGATAAGCGGTGTCGATCCCGCTCTCGGTCCCGATCGCGGTCCCGTTCTCGATCCCGCAATCGGTCCCCAAAGAAGAAGAGGTCCGATCCGAAGCCGTCCGGTGCCCGCAAAGAACGACGGGGCACCATTAATGTGATTCACGGAGGATTTGCTGCTGGAGGTGACACCTCGTCCTCCCGGGAGGTTTACGCCTCTAGAATTCCTACGGCTGTGGTGCTAGGTAAGAGGTCTCGATCCTGGACCCTGAAGGAAGAAATGGTGATCTCCTTTTCGTCGGAGGATCTCATAGGCGTGGAGACTCCGCACGATGACGCCTTGGTTGTGACCTTGGATGTAGACGGGTACGAGATGAAGCGAATTCTGATCGACGGAGGGAGCTCCTCCGATATTCTATTTATGGATGCGCTGGAGGCTATGGGAAAAACGAAGAAAGATCTGAAGGAGGCAAACTTCCCGATGGTCGGGTTCTCTGGTTCTACCTCCTACCCGTTAGGAGTAATCACCTGACCAGTGGAGTTTGGTAGTGGGTGGAAATCAGAAAGGAGGAACGTGGAGTTCGTGGTAGTTGATTCCGCACGGACTTATAACGCGATTATCGGGAGAACCACAATCAACCCCCTGATGGCAGTTGCCTCGACAGTGCACCAGAAGATGAAGTTCCCGACCGACCACGGAGTCGGAGAGGTCAAGGGTGACCAGGTAGCATCCCAAAAATGTTATGTTAACGCCACCTGAAGGAGAAGGCGAGAGGCCATGACTGTCCTCCAGACAGATACAGATCCTAGAGAGGAGTTTGGGCGTCCCGCCCCCATAGAAGATCTAAAAGAAGTTGAGATTGACGGACCCCAGAGGAAGGTGAAAATCGGGTCTGCTCTGACTGAGGAGACAGCCCAAAAATTGATTGAGTTGCTGAAGGAGTTCAAGGAGCTGTTTGCCTGGTCCCCGAGCGATATGCCAGGAATCAGCCCCGATGTGATCGTACACGAGCTGAAGATAGACCCCGCAATCAAACCTATCACGCAGAAAAGGCGTCCGATGGGCACAGACAAGAAGATCGCGATCCAGCAGGAGGTGGGCAGGTTGCTCGATGCTGGGTTTATTAAAGAGCTCCGATTCCAGACTTGGGTCGCTAATCCGGTACTGGTGAAGAAGAATAATGGGAAATGGCGGATGTGTGTGGATTTTCGCGACCTGAATAAGGCTTGCCCGAAGGACTGTTACCCGCTCCCGAGAATCGACCAGCTGGTGGATGCCACGTCGGGACATGAGCTGTTGAGCTTCATGGATGCATATTCGGGCTATAACCAGATCAAGATGGCTAAGGAAGACGCTCCTCACACAGCATTCTATGCAGACAGTGACATCTATCACTACGATGTCATGCCTTTCGGGTTGATCAATGCTGGGGGCAACCTACCAGCGGATGGTGAACAAGGTGTTCGGAGATATGCTTGGGGAGACCATGGAGGCTTACGTGGATGACATGCTGGTGAAATCCCGACAAGCTGAGGATCATGTACACAACCTAGCCATGGCGTTTGAGCGGATGAGGCTTCATCAGGTTCGCTTAAACCCGATGAAATGCGCCTTCGGAGTCCACTCAGGGAAATTTTTGGGCTTTATGGTGAGCCAGAGAGGAATTGAGGTGAATCCCGAGAAGCTGAGGGCGATTGAGGAGATGCAGTCTCCGATAAACCATCGGGAGGTGCAAGTGCTGAATGGCCGACTAGCTGCAATGAATCGCTTCCTGTCCAAAGCTAGCGACCGATCAATGCCATTTTTTGAAGTCCTGAGGGCCAACAAGAAGTTTGAGTGGACCGCCAAGTGTGAAGAAGCGTTCCAAGCACTCAAGCAACACCTTCGCACCCTCCCGCAGTTGGCGAAACCGGTTCCAAGCGAGCCGCTCTATCTTTACTTGGCTGTTTCTGAATTTGCCATTAGCTCTGTGTTAGTGAAGGTTGTCGAGGGTAATCAAGTCCCCGTCTATTATGTAAGCAAGGCGTTTGCCAAGTCTGAATTAAATTATCCTGTCGTTGAGAAGTATCTCTTTGCGTTGATTATTACTGCTCGGAAGCTAAGGCCTTATTTCCACGCACACGAGATTACTGTGTTGACGAACCAGCCTTTGAAGCATTTTTTGAACCGACCAGATGCGTCGGGGAGATTAGTAAAATGGGCAGTAGAGCTTAGTGAGTTTCGCATACACTTTGCTCCGAGAACGGCTATTAAGGGCCAGGCGTTGGCGGATTTCATAGCAGAATCTACAACCCCCGATCTGGAAGAAGCGGGCCCTGTAGAGGGGGTAACCATAGAGGTCCCGACAGAAGAGCAACCAGAGAGGGCAGAGCAATCAGAACAGCCAAACGAGGAAAATACCTGGGAAATGTACACGGATGGCTCCTCGAGTTCGGACGGATCAGGAGCAGGCTTTTTGTTGATACCACCGGGTGGAGGTGAGCCGCTCCGATACGCCTTGGCTTTAACATTCAAGGCCAAAAACAACGAAGCGGAGTATGAGGCTCTTATCACGGGCCTGAAAATTGCTAGAGGCACTGGAGTCGATCACTTGAGAGTGAAGTGTGACGCAGCTTTAATCGTAAACCAGGTTCAAGGGCGATACGAAGCGAGGAGCCCGATAATGAAGACGTATCTACGAGAGTTACAAGCCCTGAAGGAGAGCTTTAAAAGCTTCGACATCGAGGCAATCCCGAGGGAGGAAAACGTAGAGGCAGACGCCTTGAGCAAATTTGCCCTGGGGGCACCCTTGGAAGAAAATCGGAAGGTGCACTTCTTGGAGAAGGTGATTTTATCGACCATCGACCCGACACAGGTGTGTACCATTGAGGCAAAGCCGGAGGAGGAGCCCACTTGGATGACCCCGATAGTCGCATACCTGACTACGGGGACAGTCCCCGATGATAAATAGTAGCTGACAGGATACGTCGAATCGCGGCTAATTACGTGATGCTGGACAATCAGCTATACAAGAATGGCTGGTTCTCGACTCCGTACTTGAAGTGTGTGGCAGAACCCGACACAAATCGAATCCTGAAGGAGGTGCATGAAGGGGTCGCGGCTTGTCATGAAGGGGCCCGATCCATTATGAGGAAAGTGTTGAACTTGGGTTATTACTGGCCTACGATGGGCAAGGAAGCGACGGCGTTGGTCCGATCTTGTGACGCGTGCCAGAGGTACGCCCCGAGTATCGTGGCTCCGGCCGCTAATCTAACATCCATCAAGAGCGCTTGGCCCTTCGCGCAATGGGGCATCGACTTGGTGGGACCTCTTCCACAAGCACAATGTCAATGTAAGTATTAACTTGTAGCTATCGATTATTTTTCGAAATGGATAGAGGCAAAGGCGTTGGCCAGAACGACGGGGAACCAGATCGTCAAATTCCTCCAGACCCATATTGTGTCCAGATACGGGATTCCTAAGGTGGTGATCAACGACAATGGTCCACCGTTTAACGGCTCTCAGGTGAGGGAGTATCTGGAGGAGTTAAACATCGAGCATCGGACAGCTTCCGTACGCCATGCTCAGACTAACGGTCAAGTGGAATCAGCCAACAAAATCGTGATGGATGGCCTGAAGAAGAGGGTCTATGCCTTGAAGGGCAAATGGCTGAACGAACTGGAAAACGTGCTTTGGGCTGTTAGAACGACACCCAAACGATCAACGGGAGAGACTCCGTTTGGCCTCGTTTATGGAACGGAGGCTGTCGCCCCCGTGGAGGTAGCTGTGACGTCCCATCGGATGAGATATTATGAGCCTCTGACGAATGATGAAATGAGACGTCTGGACTTGGACTTGCTCGAAGAGAAGAGGCGGGAAGCCGACGAAGTCCAGGCTCGAATGCGTTTGGCGACGGCCAGGTATTACAATCGGCGAGTTAAGTCCCGACAATTCTTCGTCGGGGAGCTGGTTTGGCGTCGCAACGAGTTTACCCTTTTGGATCGAATCAACAAGATGTCACCAAAATGGGAAGGACCTTATAAGGTCGTGGGGATGCCAGCTTCAAATGCGTACAAGTTGGAAGACCTCGATGGCAGAACGTTAAAGCATTCTTTTAGTGGCGAACACTTAAAGAAACACCATGCTTAATGAGAAGTCGCCTTAAGTGGTGCCCGATGAAAAGTCGCCTTAAGTGGTGCCCGATGAAAAGTCGCCTTGAGTGGTGCCCGATGTAAAATCGCCTTAAGTGGTGTAAGTTACTTATCGTTTGATTCGATGTAAGCAAATTTTATGCCATCAATAAATAAAGAGGTTGCTTCCAATCAGAGTTATTCTTAGATTTATGCTAAGTGTTAAAGTCGCCTTGAGTGGTGCACGAGAAAAGTCGCCTTAAGTGGTGCACGAGAAAAGTCGCCTTGAGTGGTGCACGAGAAAAGTCGCCTTGAGTGGTGCACGATGAAAAGTCGCCTTAAGTGGTGCACGATCTAAAGTCGCCTTAAGTGGTGCATGATTCTTAGATTTATTCTAAGTATTGAAAAGTCGTCTTAAGTGATGCGTGTTTCTTGGATTTATTCTAAGTATTGAAAAGTCGTCTTAAGTGATGCGCGAAGTTAAGTCGTCTTAAGTGATGCATATATCTTGAATTTATTCTAAGTATTGAAAAGACGCATTAACTGGTGCATGATGATAAGTCGCCTTAAGTGGTGCAGATTAGTAAATCGTCTTGAGTGATGTACGAGAATGCCTTAAGTGTCGAAGTGTCGACTTAAGCAAGTGTAGTAAAGCCACTTGAGAAGTGCATCGGAAAAATCGGAACTAAGAAAGTCTGATAATTGATAAGGGCTCGAAGGCCCGACGATTACAAAAGCGAAGAAAATACAAGGACTCTAAAGATAAACAGTTAGGCTTGGTCCTTGTCAGCGGCATCTGCGGGAGCGGGGTCCACGAAGTCGGTGGCAGAAGGCTCCACATGGTCGGCCGCGGGAGGATCGACTATCGGGGCATCAGCACTTAGAAGCACTGCTGCGTCTTCGACAATTGCGGGAGTACTCCCCCCATCACTCTCCTCAGAAAGAGCAAAGTATTTCTTCGCGAAGGGAGCGAGAGAAGGAGACTTGTCGAAGTTGATGGCGTCTCCATACTCCAGGTGGAGCTCCTCAACCGCATTGAAGAGAGTGTTCTCCACCTCCGCGCCGAAGAACTTCATAGCATCAGCCTGGAAGTCCTCAGACCTCCGATAATCCTCCCGGCCCTTGGCCTCGGCCGCGACCAGCTGCGCAGGAACTCCCGCGACTTGCTCCTCCAGAGTCTTCTTCTCGAGGACCAGCTTGTCCTCAGCAGCCTGCCGCTCCTGTCGCTCCCGCCTCAGGAGCCCCTCGAAATCCCCGACCTGCTTTTGGAGGTCCTGAACCTTTTTGTCGAGGATGGCCTGCTCCTTGGCAAATTTCCCCCGCGAAGACTTGGAGGCCGCAAGATCCTCCTTAAGCTTGTCGATGGCCGCCCGGTCCCGCTCCCGGGACTCATCATAGGCGATGAGGTACCCAAAAAGACGGTTGAAGTCCCCGAGCTCCTACAATAGAACAAAGAAAAGTGTTAATGGACGAACAACCAGATTTACCAACGAAGAGGGAGAAGCGAAGTTTTACCTCTATCCGACGCAGGGACATCTCTCGAACATCCTGATGCATCGCCGTCCGATTCAGGGAGATCGGGAACCGCATGGTGGGCAGGATCGAGCCTGCCAGCAGATGCAGAGCCAGATCCTCATGCTGGTCCCCTTGTCGAAGCTGGACCCCTTTCAGTGTTTGGATTGGAGTCCAGGGAGCATCCACCTGCGTGGGGTCGAAGGCCCTGTAGAAACTCCCGTCGAGAGGGACAGGAGGAGAGCCAGTACGAGTCGTGGAGGGGCGCGCCTCCGGCTCGACCCGGGCGGGGGAAGGAGTGAAGTTGTGGATGGGCGACGGCTGTTGCTGCTGCGGAGAAGATGAAGGGGGCAGCCCCTGAGAGGTTGGTTTCAAGGGGGACTGCCCCGTCTTCCGACGATGACGAAGGGAGCCACCCTTATCAGTCTCCTCGGAGGAGTCCAAGGTTTCCACCCGACGAAATTGTTCGCCGGTCGGGGTTTTCTCCCCAGTTGAGGGAGGCACCCCTGTTGAAGACGGTGCACCCGCGGAAGCTTCAGCGCCCGACGGAGCTCCTAAGCGACCTGCACCTAGAGGACGAGAGGCTTCAGAAATATAATCAGGGAGTTCATCAGGATTCTTACACCAAACAATACGTCGGGAGACATATTGATCCTTCCCGTGGTAGTGGTAGTAGCCCGCCTTCAGGACACGAGGAGTTTCACCTCAAAGGATTCGTCTAACGTCAGCAATACGGGCCTCCCTGGTCGCAGGAATCAAATCCCTCGGGACCATCCTCCTATACGATTTAATAGCGAGACGGAGCTTTTTACCTTCTTCAGCGTTCTGGACGTCGAAGAGTTGGTCCAGCTCCACGCGCTTCCGCTTAGGTTGCCCCGCAGAAGGAGACCCCGACGGAGCAGCAACCTTCTTGGCGGACTTCCTCTTCCGCGAAGGGCGGACGGCATCGGTCTCCCCCTGCTTAAGGAACAGATCGGTCAGCACAGATACCCTCTTGGCTGCAAACAGTAAAAGAAAAGAGTTAGAGGTTTACCCAGGGAACCACATTGGAGGGGCCGTCGAAAAGCTGCCCCCCAGAGATTATATCGAGGAGTCGGATCCCGGCGTTCACCAGGTCCCGCTCCACAAGAGAATTGGCGTCGAGGGGAGTGTAGGACTCCCCCCATCGGTAGAGCTGGATGAGTTGAAGAGTTTGGAAATCTTCGTCGGTATAGGTGTGGAAGGCAGGCGGAGAGTCTGCTTCCACCTCCCATCGGGGCCATGGGATCGAAGAATGTTGGATGAAGAAGTAGCTCCTTTTCCATCCACTGTTGTCGGACCCCGTGTCGACTAGGAGTCCCCGACCCTTGACCACCTTCTAGGTGTCGTTGGTCCAGTTACACCGTCCAAGTTGTGCCTTGTTCCACTTCGGCATTCGGGGGTAGAAGGCGCAAACCCCCGCCTCGTTGCACTTCATCCCGTAGAAGGTCCTGAAGAGCTTGAGGCTGTATACCCACCGCTATCGGAAGCAGAGGACCTGGAAAGCATTCCACAGGCGAATGGCATGCGGAGAGAAGGTGGTCGGATGAGTTTTGTAATGCTGGCACATCTCGACCAGATTACCACAGAAGGGGAATCTGATCCCCGCTGATACTTGCCCCGTAGAGACAAATACCTCCCCTTTTCGGGGACGAGTAACCTCAAGGTTACCCGAGGGGCGAGGCCAGGGATACGGGAAACGAGGTTCCCAAGTAGAAGTGATGCACCCCTCCCGGAGAGCTGCATCATAAGCGGTGCTGGAGATTTCATTCAGAGCATAATTAAAGTTGAAGGGCTTTCTTCCCTCAGAGCTGGATCCACTGTCTGAAAAGTAGCAATGGCAAGGAAGGCACAGTGGGATTTTCGGAAAGCTGCAAACAAGGAAAAGATGAGCAAGCAACGAAGAAGAAATCCTTACCAAACATGACGAATTGGAGGTTGAAGGAATGAACTGAGCGTTGCCGGGAAGATGGTCGGAAAAGCACTAATGGTCTTCGGAATCGCAAAAGCTTGAATTCACAAAGGTTGCAGAGAGCTCCTGAAAATTCGAAGACGGTAAAAGTGATCCAACACCCACGGTTAGGGTTTTATAGGCGAAGAGGACAGTTGAAAGGACACTTCGATCCGAGTCGTCGAAGTTGAAGAGTTTTAATCTGGACCGTCGAAGATGGAACATGCAGAAGGGCAAAGGGCGTAATGATGAAACGGCCTGAAAAGTACTTTTCAGAAAAAGCAGGCGCGAAAAATCAGGCACGAGTGCCGAAGATGTCGCTTCACTAGCTGCTGCATTTAATGAACTGGGGAATCGAGGAGTCCCCTCGGATTTGGCAGTTTTCCACAAAGCATCGAGGAAACGTGAAGGAGAAGACTAGTATTGAGTGACTATGCCAAAGGAAAGATCCCCGATTCCAATGTCGGGAGGTCGGGAGTTGAAAGACACGACGAACTAAAAGTCCCTCATGTCTTGGGGGCAAATGATGGGTTCGACTACAGCCGTTAGGCCCTTTAACGGTGAGGAAACGGCAAATAGGCCCGGTGGGCCCTAGACAAAGGCCAAGATGGCCCAGACAAAGGATCCCGACGAAGGGAGCCCGAGGATGAGAGGTCCCGACAGAGTCGGACCTGACAAGCGAACTGAACGCTCCAGACGAGATGCCTCTGAGTAGGCCCCGATGACGAATCCCTGAGAATAATAGGCCCTGTCACGATGACGAGGGGCCCCTAGCGGTGACACAACGAGATAACTCTGGAGTCCCCGATGTTAGTCGGGACTCGCTATCAGAGGATAAGGCCGGGATACGCGGGGCGTGGCCGAGATACGCGGAACGTGGTTAAGATACACGGAGCGTGGCCGAGATACGCGGGGCGTGGCCGAGATAAGCGAGATCATGGCCTAGATAGGCGGGATCACACCCGAGATACGCGGGATACGGGCTAACCACCCCCAACGGTTCACCAGGTAACTGAGGTATCTCTTCGCCTATAAAAGGGCAGGAGGTCACCTCATATGAGTTACGTTGAATTACATTACTTGAGATTACTGCTTGCCAGTCCGTACGAGATACTCATTTAAGCATCGGAGAGGGATTCTGGGTCACCGCCCGGTCTATCCCCTCTTGCAGGATTGCGTGGAGCAAAGGAGCTATGATCGCCGTCAAAGACCGTACCGGAGTTCCACGGTGATCCAACAGATGGTTCTTCTTCCTTCTTTGAACACACAAATCAGACCCTAGCTTGTTTCTGCATCGAGTGATAACTAGCCGAGGAGCCTTCCTGTGCAATGAGAGATCTGCATCAGCAATCTGTTGATCGCTAATCAAGAGAGACATAAGAGCACTTCTAATGGTAGTTCCTAGTTCCTAAGTTTCCAATTCCATGTTGTAAATTTATCATTGTAGAGAGTTCCTAGTTCCACTTACTGTTGGTTCATACTAGTAATGATTAAATATGAACTTGACATTCTAATGGGAGTTCCTAGTTACTAGATTTGTCACTAGGCGGCACTAAGCGTAACTGGGATAATAAATATCACTGTTTTTCCATTATAAAGTGAATAGTGAAGTGTGACAGTTCTTACTAGTAGGAACTCCCACGTTACTGTTCATGTCAGTTCCTACTTTTTAATATTATTTTATTCAATAGTTTTGCTTGTTTCTTTTATTATATATATACTAGATATTAACCCCGCGCACCGCGCGGGGGAAAATTCAAATAAAAAATAAATTAAGAAAATAAAGTTTTTTTTTTGCCAAAAAAGTTAAGTTATCTTAATTTATTTAATATATGCAACTAAAATATCAATTTTAAACAGTTATTTAAAAAATTTAATACATATTTTTAATAGTGAATTATACATTAATTTAATTAAATTATTAAATACTAATTATTATCTAAAATATTTAATAGTGGTAAAATAATCAACATTATATATCATTTTTATTAGACTTATAATGGATAAAATATAAAAATTACAATTTTAACATCTACTTTTTTTTGTGATATTTATTGAATAATTTATTGAATGACTTAATTATAAAATGGCTATCATACATTTATATAATATTCAAAGTTAAAACATAAAGTTATAGATTCGTCAAATTCATACTCTCAATTATATAGGAAAATCTATAAAAAAAAAAAATGTGGTTGCTAGTAGACTTTATCTCGACCTGAAGTAAGTTTATTTCTTAAGAGGATAATAAAGAACTCTTGCATTATCCTTGTTCTTCTATTCCTTAGAAGCAACATAAATTCAAAAGATATTACCTTTTTTGGCTAAGAAAAAAAAAGAATCATAAAAAATATTAAAATAAAAAAATTATAGAATCATAAAGTCGGCTTAAATTGAATTGAATTGTGTTTGATTATCATTATTTGCTCTTCCTTTTGAGGTTATTGTATTGATTCAGCAGCTCCACGTTTGTTTACTGTGTTCACTGTGACTAATGAGTTGACTTTAACGGCCCATGCCGGTTTGAAACACGACATTGTTCTTGTCTGAGCCTTATCAGTTGGGCACCTTAGTTGTTGGGCCACCGTTGGGCTAATTTCTCTCAAGGTTGGTATAGTTTTCAACAGTGTGACCACAAGTTGCGTCATTATATGTGTGAGTGTCTTTGTATAAACCTTTGAAAAAAATATAAGAACCACCATCGTTGCATATCGGTTAACTATTAGGAAAAATAATTAGATACATACAAACTAATACATACAATCAACAAATTAAGTTATGGAACATGTATACTTGTATCATTTGTAACAATTAATTGATTGGTATTACGTTTCGAATCCAATATTATTGTCTTGAGCATCATTGTATCTAATTCATGATTTCACCAAATTAAAATAAATAGATTAAGTCAATAAGAAACAAAATTGATATATTTAAATGATAAGTAAAATAATTTACTTTTGACCATAGATGATTAATATCAAACCCGACATTTGGAATATTACGGTCTGAGTATTAAGAAGATGACCTAGGATGGACGAATATAATTATGTAAGTATTGTGATTTTCTAAGATATGAAAATTACTGCAAATCAAATTATATAAAAGAGAAAGAGCTTTGTTAGATATGTTATTGTAAATCTAATAGGCCACCAAACAACTTATGAATCAATTTAATGGACTATCAATAAACATACACCAAAACCATCTTTACTTTATGAGAACAAAATTATGAAGAAATCACTGATTTACACCTAATATTGAGCAATAGGTAACTGATTATTGATGATATGAAAAAAAAAATGTACAAACTTCAACCGAGTTTGGGCGCGATTGCATATATATATATATATTAAGTGGTGATATGTATTTATTCTATGATAAGTCATACTAAAACAATTATGATTTCAAACTAAAAAAAAAAACTATAAAATCAGTGTTGTTTTAATATAGTAATTTAATATCTAGATACCTTTCAAAATTGCACTTAATAAACAATTCACTTTTAATATATAATGTCTTGAAAATCAGCCATTTTATAGTATTTTAAAGCCATATTCAATGTATGATTTACTAAATGCAAACCTGTATACTGATCTTGTGCTAAAATATAAACTTACAGTAGAATCTCATCCATCATTATATTGGGTCTTGGAGACATGGAAATTCTCAATAATGCTCTGCACCAAATATAAAAGCACTGTCATAATTTATTTGATTTTATTTCTCACCAAAACACTACTTATAAGTTGCTCTTCACCTATATATATGAGACACTCCAGCCATATGAATGAATAAAGAAGTTCATGACATGTTCATAAAATACATTAAAAATAAATGGATTCAACACTCACAAATAATATAATAAATAATCAATAATCACCAAATTAAAATAAAATAAAAAATCTTTTAATCCTTCATAATTGTAATCAACTGGTAAATTCAGTATATCATTCACTAATCAAAACTTACAATATATAATGTTACAATTAAGCCAAACTTGGTAAATAGCTAAACTAGGAAAGCATTAAAACTGCTAGGAATGGAAAATAACAATTATGTACAAGATTTATATATTTAACACTCCTCCTCAAGTTGGAGCGTATATATCTAACATGCCCAACTTGTCACATAGATCATTAATTGACGCTTTGCGGAGAGGCTTAGTTAGAATGTCTGCAAGCTGAAGATCTGTTCGAACGGGAATGAGTTGAATGTATGGAGGGCTAGAGAATGTCCCCACGACAAGGTCTCGCACGAAATGACAATCCACCTCAATGTGCTTGGTCCTTTCATGGAATACTTGGTTCATGGCAATATGCATGGCGGATTCATTATCACAGTGTAGTCTCATTAGACCGTCATGACGAATACCTAGTTCGTTGAGTAAGCGTTTCGTCCAAATGAGCTCGCATGATGTGTTTGCCATTGCACGGTATTCTGACTCCGCACTATATTGAGATACAACTGTCTGCTTCTTACTCTTCCACGATATGAGGTTCCCACCAAAGAAGACACAATACCCAGTGGTGGACCTCCGAGTATTAGGACATCCCGCCCAATCGACATCAGTGAATGCTGCGATTCTACTATGTCCCTGATCAGAATATACAAGTCCTTTACCTGGGGATCCTTTCAGATATCTAAGAATCCGAATTGCCGCATCCTAGTGTGTTGTGCGCGGAGCTGACATGAATTGACTCATAACACTCACTGGATAAGAGATATCTGGTCGAGTCACCGTCAAATAATTCAGCTTCCCGACCAGTCTTCGATACTTTTCCGGATCATGTAGAGGTTCCCCCTCATCAGGACGGAGCTTGGTCTCAGGAACCATAGGCGAGTCAACAGGCTTGCACCCAAGTAACCCACATGCAGATAGCATATCAAGCACATACTTCATCTGACAAATAAGTATCTTCCCAGGAGACCGTGATACCTCAATCCCAAGAAAGTAATTGAGTTTACCAAGGTCCGTTATCTGAAATTGTACGCTCAAGAACTTCTTTAATGCCGAGATCCCTTCGTCATCGTCACCGGTAATGATCAGATCATCAACATACACAACTAGAATGATGGTCTTCTCCTTTAAGTGCCTGTAGAAAACTGAGTGATCATTGTCACTCCTAGTCATGCCAAATTGATTAAGTACGTGGGAAAAACGTCCAAACCAAGCTCGGGGGGATTGCTTCAAACCATAAAGGGACTTGCGCAGACGGCAGACTTTGGAAGACTCCTCCTGAACAACAAATCCAGGTGGCTGAGTCATGTAAACCTCCTCCTCAAGAATGCCATTGAGAAATGCGTTCTTAACATCTAGTTGGTGCAGTGGCCAGTGATGGATGGCCGCCAGAGAGAGACATATACGAACAGACGCCATTTTAGCAACCGGGGAAAACGTCTCATCGTAATCAAGGCCATATTCCTGAGAATAGCCTTTCGCAACCAATCGAGCTTTGAGTCGATAAAGCGACCCATCAGGATTAACCTTGACCGTGAAAACCCACTTACAACCAACTGACTTTTTGCCAGGAGGGAGAGGACAGAGATCCCATGTTTGATTGTTCCAGAGAGCTGACATTTCCTCCTGCATAACACTATACCACCCTGGATTGGCCTGGGCTTCTGACACATTTCTAGGAACAGAGTAACTATCAAGACTTATTTTAAAGGCACGATGATCTGTAGATAGGGTTGCATAGGAACAAAAGCTATCTAAGGGATATCTGGTACTGGGGCAGTGGCGGGAACCTTTTCGAAGGGCAATGGGAATGTCAATGTCAGAGGTAGAGTTAGGTCTGGGAGTTGGTACGGGATCAACTGGTTGTGTAGAAGATGGTGGAGATTCAGGTATGGATTCAATATTTGGAACAGGGGCTGCACGTGTTTCAAGGTCCTGCATGTTCTGAACAGAGTTAGTATTAACAGGAAGCGTCTTATCCCTTCGAGTATATACCTGAGTAATAGGAGGCGTAGAAGGTGCATTATCAGTCTCGAGTGAAGAAGAACGGACTTGGACTTCAGGATATGTCAGAATAGTCATGATATGTGGAGGATTACTAGACAAGCTAGATTCAGAATTAAGGAAAAACGGTACAGACTCCATAAAAACAACATCAGACGAGACAAAGTGTCTCCTGAGAGTGGGAATATAACAACGATAACCTTTCTGAGTTCCAGAATATCCAACAAAAATACAACGAATAGACTTTGGATCAAGTTTTGTACGGTCTGGTCGATTGTCGTACACGTAACAAGTACAACCAAAGATCTTTGGTGAGACCGGGAACAAAGGTGCAGACGGAAATATGATATTATAAGGTATCGCACCATCAAGAACAGAGGAAGGCATACGATTTATCAGATAACATGCGGTTAGCACTGCATCGACCCAGAAACGGTGAGGAACATGACCATGTATCATCATAGTGCGAGCCACCTCAAGTATGTGTCTGTTCTTTCGTTCAGCCACTCCATTTTGCTGAGGTGTGTAGGCACATGATGATTCATGAATGATGCCGTTATCACTCATATATTGCTCGAATTCATTTGTGAAATATTCTTTTGCATTGTCACTACGAAGGGTTTTAACGGTAGTGCCAAACTGATTTTTCACAAATGAACAAAACATCGAAAATTTTGCAAAAACTTCTTGTCTGGATTTGATAACAAAAAGCCAAGTTGCACGAGAGAAATCATCCACAAATGTAACGAAGTATCGAAAACCAGAGATAGATGTAATTGGGCACGGACCCCATACATCTGAATGTACTAAATCAAATATACCAGCAGATCGACGAATGATCCTAGGTGGATGAGAAGTACGGACATGTTTGCCCTGAATACATGACTCACAAACTAGTTTTGAAACAGACTGAAATTCGGGACGGATTGTTTTTAGTACCTGTAGAGACGGATGACCTAACTGATAATGAACCTCCTTAGCACTACTAGTGCTCTTGTATGCAACCCGTTGAGGTGAGCTTTCCAGGTAATACAGACCATTGTTCTTATATGCAGTGCCAATCAATTTGTTTGTCCCTAGTTCCTGAAATGTGCATTTAGTTGGAGTGAAAGTAACTGAACAATATAATTGTTCCATTATTTTACTCACAGACAAGAGATTTACAGGAAAAGAAGGAACATATAAAACGGATGATAATGGTATATGTGGGAAAATTTGAGCGGATCCAATTCCTTCGATATGACAAGTGGAGCCATTGGCTATTTGGACAGGTGGTTGTGAGGTTGTGGTAAGTCCTGATAGTAGACTCTTATTACCAGTCATGTGATCAGAAGCGCCTGAATCAACAATCCATGATTATTTAGATGCTAATAAGCAGTTGGAAGTCATACCTGGGATGGTGATGGTAGCCCTTTGAGTTTGAGTCTGTGGTGTTACACTGACCAACTGAACAAGCCGCTGAACGATCGTAGCAACTTCATCTGAATTAGTGTAGTTGCTATTACTCATATAAGATTTTGCAGCTAATATTGAGTTCTCCATAAAAGAATAAACATCAACTAGCTTTGAAACGGATTAGAAACAGAACAGCAGCCAGAAACGGATCTGATACCGTTTAGAAACGAACATCAGTCCGAAACGAATCAGAAACAGATTACACACGAACAGCAGCCACAGACCAGACCAGCACTCAGAACCACAAAGCAGACAGAACCAGCAATCAGACCGAACTGAACCGAACCAGCAGTAAAACTGAACCGAACCGGAGTAATATATTGAACCAGGCAAATCAAATCCCTAATTTTGGCTCGCAGTCACAAAGGGAATCTACTTACAGCAGCAGCAGTAGGACCAAATGACAGCGGTAGCGGGAGAAGCAATCGGAGGTGGATGATGCGGGATGGCCGTGCTAGGCGGAGGCGGAGCGGTGGCGTCCGACAGCAGGTCGTGAAGGCGGAGCAGTGGCATCCGGCAGCAGGTCGTGGTGATGAAGACGAAGCTGAGCAGAGGAGTACAACGGGGGACTTCAGCGGCAGAGAGCTCAGATTTGTCTGGAACAGAGATGACCGGCGTCGGGACAGGCAGAGACGGCCGGCGTCGGAACAGGCAGAGGCGGCCAACGTCGGAACAGGTGGTCGGAGTCTCGGTGACAACGTCGGTGATGGCCGAGACAGCAGAGACCAAGACTTCTTCCGGAGATGGATACAGGTAATAATAGAAAACCCGCTCTGATACCATGTAATCAACTGGTAAATTCAGTATATCATTCACTAATCAAAACTTACAATATATAATGTTACAATTAAGCCAAACTTGATAAATAGCTAAACTAGGAAAGCATTAAAACTGCTAGGAATGGAAAATAACAATTATGTACAAGATTTATATATTTAACAATAATCTAGCTACTGTAGCTGCATTAGCTTCAATTGAAAAGGCTTCACCTCGTACAATATCCGTCGTTTCACTTGTTTTCTTTTCCATAATCTAAAAAAAAAAGGCAAGGGAACCTCTCTCGTTCTTTGTCTTCGATCATGTGTATCCTAATGACTGCTTTCTTTTCCGAATAAATCAAGATCGATAAACTACTTCCTCCTGACTTCCGCATTCTCTTCATTCGGTGGAAACAGAAACCTAATTCTAGGACTGGAGGTCACCAACTCAGTCAATTAGATTAGTATCGGCGTAGGTTTAGTAAAATATATATGTATATATAGAATTGTTTGTTAGGGCTAAGTAAGATTGAGAAAAGGTAATATAATTAATTATTCTTATTGTGTATTTAAATAGAACGGTTATATATTGCACTTCCTATACTAATAACTATATACTTGCCCATCTAAAAAGTAACTATATTCAATCCAAAAGTCTAAAGTGATGGTTCGTGTGATTTTCTTTATTTTATATATATAAATATGGAATATTAAACAAAACAATAGATTACAAAAGAATAATAATAATAATATATTAATATATAATTGAAGATTACCCTGAGAGTTTAATAAATAATATAGAATAATAAATAATAATAAAATATATATATATATATATATATATACTGCTTACGTGGCGACATATGGTCTTTCGGAGCCAAACTGTATAGATTATAAGTTTAAATGAAAACTTTGAATTAATTTGTTTCTTTAAATTGCATAGAGACTAAAATAGGAATAAAAACACTTCTTAATTTTCAATCAATCAATATTTTGTATCTAAATTTATAGAACCCCTTTTAAATTCCAACTAAATTTGGAAACGGTGACAGGACAAATTGTCCACGTGTCAGCGAGAGGGCTTCCTATCCCGAATTAATATAATATAGTAGATAATTATACTACGCTAAGTCAGATAATGACACAAGCCGTAATCAGCCATTTTTAATATTAAATACGTTAAATAATGAAACGAACCAAAATTACTACTTTTTAACTTCGAATCAATATCAAAGTTTCCAGTCTCAGTTTGTTTATATTTTACCACGTAACACAATCGTCAATTCTAAATTTTGAAAAATAGTATATAATTTTTATTGTTAAACGTGAAATAACTTTTTACTAAAAAAATATCATTGTATTTTAATGCATATACATTTCTATATAATTTACATATTTATATTATTATTTTATAAATTGAATATATTTTGTTTATGATACATTATATAAAACTAATATATTTAGGACGATATATAATTTTTTTTTTATGTTTATTAAAATCATTAGTAAAAACACATGAGGGTTTCACCTTTAACCGATTTACTAATATGTATCTGATTAATGTGCATAAACATGAATCTGCTAACGAGACAATGAATCAATACATAACAATCGACGAATAACAAATATTCACTGGTTTGTTAATGTTCGTATTTTTAAAAATATGAATATTTAATTTATTTATATATAATGCTTAAAAAGTTCATATTTAGAATTTGGTCGAACATCTATAGGATTTTAGTAACGCATGTGTCAATTCTATGTTGTCTTATATATATATATATATTCATTTTTATAGTTGACAAATTCAACATACTACTTGCATTTTTCTATAATATAATTTTAAATTATAGCAATTATATTTAACAAAATTACATGCTTATTTATATATTATGTTCACAACTTTTTACATAGTTTTTTAAATACAAAAATAATTTTTCTATATGAATTTTAACTTATCAATAGAGTTTTTTTTTTTTTTAACAAAAAGTTATATTGTGTGTATGAAATTATGTGGGTCTCAATATGGAAGTGAAACTTGGTCTCCACCACTGGATGAAGTTCCAATTTTACTGTAGCAGTTCCACTTTAATGAGTTAACAGTGACATGACGGGTGAGTTGGAGGAACTAGAAACTCACCATTGGAAGTGCTCTAAAGCTTTGGTTCCATGGAGGAGTCCATAAAACACATTTCTTGGAAGTTGATGTCGTAGCTTATATCAGTGAGACTTATTAGGGAATAAAATAATATTAGAAAAATATAGTATATTATATTATGATAAAATTATATTAGGAATAGATATATTTTCAATATATTATTAGATCTTGTTTCCTTATTATATTGTCATATATTTAGTATTTATATATATATATATATATATATATATATATATATATATATTCAATCTTAAATAAGATCAATAATACTTTCTCATTATTCTATATGGTATCATAGATTACTCCAACGAGTATAACTTACAAGCCGTCGCCCACTATCGCCGCTGTCCAGGAGCGGTCAGCACCGCCATCAACTATGCAGTTGTCATGTCGGCCGCCAACTGCCCAATTCTAATTTCAGTATGTTTTTTTCTTTTCTAATAAGACAATAAATCCCAGTATCCGTGTTGATGACTTTTGCGTCGATCTTCTAATTTAGCGTCATCCGACGATGCCATCACACTGATTGTTTATACTATCGTCATGTCTGTTAGGATCGATTCTCTCAACACTCACAAACGGATTAAAAGAAAGCAATAAAGAACACAATATTTAACGTGGTTCGGTCAACGCGACCTACGTCCACGGGCAAAGGAGGAGCACCACTTCACTAGCACAATCAACACCGGAGGGTTACAAGACGAGACCACATAGAGCACACACACTCTCACAATACATGTAGAGACCTATTACACAATGCTCTAAATTAAATCTCGTCTAACCTAGTTCAAACCCGCGCCACCCATTCTGTTGATTAACCCAAACCCTAGGAAGACTACCCTATGCACAGCACCTCTCACGCACTGCAGCAATTAACCCTATATATATATATATAGCAAATCCACCGCCACTAGCTCTATATATATATATAACAAAAAAAAAACAAGTTATATATATCTATATATATATATATATATATATATATATATACTAATTGCTACCTAAAATAGCTAACGGGCTAAATTGCTTAGTGGACCTAACTAACTAATTCTAGACAAACCCAACAATCTCCACCTTTGTCTTGAATTCTCCAAAGCTCCACCTCAACTTGTATTCTTCATAGCTCCACCTTGCTAGCGTGCTCCATGGTCCGCTACCTCCTTTGCCAAGGCCCCCGACGGGCCTAACCCGATCTTCTCAAGATCCTAACCATGCTCAAACGTTGCTCGGTCTCAGCTTTCGCTACACTGAGGCAACATGCCTCCAAGTCTTCAAACTTGATCAGTCTCCTGTCCCTATCCCGGACTAACCGATCTGGAGTAGAAACAACATGCTCTTTATGACCAGAAGAGCAACCAACCCCCAACTCCACCTTCTTCAAGACACTCTGTCTTTCCATATCATCATCCGTCAACAACAGGTAGTTTAACGAAGGTGAATACCTGTCTGTTGTCCTGGTAGTCCTGGATGATCTCCTCAACACCTGCCCAGGTGTTACTGGATCTACCTCTAACTTGATCTCTGGCTCCCTTGGGGTCTTCGCGAAACTGACTCGTTTCTTCTTCCCCATAACATAGCTTTCATAGAGTCCTTTGTTAACACACTTCAGGCCCTCTAAAGCTCCTTTCTTCACCAGTATCTTCATTCCTGTAACACTCATCTGTCTGGATGCACCCTTCTCAATAGCAGCCGCGTTTACACACCCTTCAGTGGTGTCCAAGGTTCTAGATTTAAGGCCTCGTGCTACAACCATAGCACCCTTTTTAATCTTCCACGAACTATTCACAAAATCTACTGCATAACATGTGCGATCCAACTGACCAACCGAGATCAGATTCTTCTTGAGACCAGGAATGTACCTGACATCTTCCAATGTCCACTGATTTCCTGCTGGACTGTGAATGCAGACATTCCCCCTTCCTTCGATCTCCAACACCTTGTTATCAGCAAGATACACTTTTCCAAACTTTCCTGACTTGAAATTTGGGAACAACTTCTTGCTCGGAGACGAATGAAACGACGCTCCAGAATCCACAATCCAGGATTCAAGTGAGCTGTCCACACTGAGGGTTAACACGTCCCCAATGTCTTCCGCTGAGTTCAAAGAATCACTATCATTACCAGGATCGTGATTCTTCTTATTTGACTTCGGACAATCAGCTCGATAGTGGCCTTCTTCACCACAATTCCAACATGTTCCTTGTGGTATTCCTCTGTTTCTTGATTTTGAGCGTCCATGCTGATTAGAACCCTTTGATTTACTTCTCCCCCTTCTGTCAACACTGAAAGCACTTCCTGATGACTCACAAATTTCTCTTTTGCGAATGCTTTCGCTAAGAACAACATCTCGGATTTCATCAAACTTCAGCTTCTCAGATCCACGGGAACTACTACCTGCGGAAACAATAGTATCCCACGACTCGAGCAGAGATGACAACAAAATCAAAGCTTTAACCTCATCCTCAAAATTAATCTCAACAGAACTCAATTGCGAAATAATCATATTAAAGGCATTTATATGATCAGCAACAGAACCACCTTCAACCATCTGTAAATTGAACAATCTACGCATCAGATATACCTTGTTCACCGCCGATGCTTTTTCGTACATGTTTGTCAACGCCTTCAGCACGCCTGCCGTCGATGTTTCCTTGACGATGTTGAACGCAACGTTCCTGGACAGACACAACCGGATCAGCCCCAGGGCTTGTCGATCCTTGAGTTTCCATTGTTGCTCCGTCATGGATTCCGGTTTCTCCCCAGACAAGGGTTCGTACAGATTCTTTTGGTACAAATAATCTTCAATCTGCATCTTCCAGAAACCAAAATCGTTTCCATCGAACTTCTCTATTCCAGCCTTCGACAACTCCATCTTCAGTGATCGTGTTGAATCTCCTTAGCTCTGATACCAGTTGTTAGGATCGATTCTCTCAACACATACAAACGGATTAAAAAGAAAATAATAAAGAATACAAGATTTAACGTGGTTCGGTCAACGCGACCTACGTCCACGGGCAAAGGAGGAGCACCACTTCACTAGCACAATCAACACCGGAGGGTTACAAGACGAGACCACATAGAGCACACACACTCTCACAATACATGTAGAGAACTATTACACAATGCTCTAAATTAACACTCGTCTAACCTAGTTCAAACCCGCGCCACCCATTCTGTTGATTAACCCAAACCCTAGGAAGACTACCCTATGCACAGCACCTCTCACGCACTGCAGCAATTAACCCTATATATATATAGCAAATCCACCGCCACTAACTATATATATATAACAAATCAAAACAAGTTATATATATCTATATATATATATATACTAATTGCTAGGAAAATTTATGAAACTGCCCCCCTGCGAAGTTCGAATTTGAAAAATGCCCCTCAAAAGTTGGTATTTATGAAAACGCCCCGTCCCGCTGATAATACCAGCGGGATGGGACGTGACATGTCAGCGGGTCCCGCTGACTACCACGCGGGATGAGCTGTCATCCCGCGTGGTACTGTCCCGCTGGTATTACCAGCGGGACGGGGAACCCGACAAAACGGGTTCCCCTAGGCGCAGGCGCGCATGTGACAGCGCCTGCGCCTAGGGGAACCCGTTTTGTCGGGTTCCCCGTCCCGCTGGTAATACCAGCGGGACAGGACGGCTGGTTTCACAAGAAGAAACCAGCCGCCCCTCCCCACACTATACCCCTAACCCTAATTTTTTTCCACCTTCCATCTTCTTCCCTTCTCCTCCTATTTTCTATAAGAACCCCAATTCTATGCCTTAGTAAAAATATAATTCTCTCATCATTTTACTTATAAAAGGAGTTATATTTTCAATCTTAAATTTTCAAGGGGAAGGGCTTACCATGGTGAAGGCAGTTCTTCCGGTTCAAGAAGAAGGATGAGTTTTGGCAATGAACTAGGAGATAATACCGTGCTCTACATGAATAACGTACACAGGGCTAGTTTTGTCCACACGGACACGGTAAATTTTCTATTTTCTCTATAAATATAAATGTTTATATTGATACATAGATTAAATTAGATTGCGTAAATAGAGTACAATGCCAAATAAATATGTTATTGATACGAAAGTAGATGTTTTTTTTTTTTCGAAATAAAAGTATTTTTATAATTTTGAAAAAAAAAATTGAAAATCGAAATTTAAAAAGAAGAAATTACTGAGTTTTGTTTTTAAATTTTGAAATTTGACAATTTCTTTATAAATGTCCAATTTAAAATTAGAAATCATAAATTAAAATTAATGTGCTTTAAAATGTAGAAAATTATTTTTGAAATTTTAGACTATTAATTAAAATTTTAATTAGAAATTTAAATAACAAATCAGCGATTTTAGATAGTTTGAAATTATTGTCGAAATTATGTAAAAACAATTTCCAAATTGAAAAAAAAATGTTCATTATTGTCTTACGGTTCCAATTAGTGTGTTATTAAATGTTAACCGTAATTACGAAATTTAATAGTTTTTTTAATTTCTTATTTAAATACAAAATAAAAATATTTGGTTTTCCAATTTCGAAATTATATTAGAAGTTAAAAAAAATTCAAATTAAAAAAAGCAAACTGAAAAATATAGATTAGATTTTTTTTTTAATCTCTATATTAAAAAATAAAATAAAAATAGAAATTATGGTGCTATTAAATTTTGAAATTAATTACGAATTTTCATGGTTTCTTATTAAATACGAGAAAAAATTTAAAATTATTGGGTTTTCAAATGTTCAAATTATTCTAGAAATAGTAAAAAAAAATTCAAATTAAAAATAACATTATTGAAAAATAGAGATTAAACGGTTATTTTTTTAAATTTCTACTTAAAAATAGATATTAATGTGCTATTATCCGGCAATGGTGCGGTGAAAATGAAATAACCATGGTTATTCGCACCATTTACCTCAATGGTTAACCGCACCATTATGGTGAGGGGCGGTTATGGTGATGAATCTTGTAACCGCAATGGTTATGGTTGTGGTGATGGTATTCAGTCTATAACCGCGGTTATAACCATCACCTCTATATATATAATATTAATATATTATATATATAAATATATTACTAATACTTATATATATATATATATATATACATTATTAGTCAAATATTATAATTCTTATTCTGTTCCCTTTCCCACCCACTATTTTTTTTTTTTGCCAAGCAATTCCTAACATTCAATCTTGACCCTTTATTTTTTTGCCAAGCAATTCCCACCATTCAATTTCAATCTAACTTAATTTGTTAAACTCAGTCTCACTCTCACTCTCAGAGACTCAAACTCTCGTTCACTTCTTCATTTGCCTAGGTCAACTGACAAGTGAGAGTAATTCAGCAATTACATAAATATGCCTTATTTATGCCTATATTTCTTATTATTAGGCAACCATGATTGGAAGTGATGGCGCACGAGGATCGATGATCGCAAGTGATAAGCGATTGAAGATGTGTGTGTGTGTGTGTGTGTTTTTTTTTTTTTTAGTGTAACAATGAAGTTATGTTCAATTTGGATTTCGTGTATGAAACTGAATGTACGTTTACTTGTATTTTATGAAACAATGATGTTGTATTAGTTTGAATGATTGTGGTTAAATGGTTTAACCGTGGTGAAAAACCATGGTTATGGTTATGGTTATGGTATGAAGAATCATAACCGCAGTGGTTATGGTTATGGTTATGGTATGAGTGAAAAAAATATGGTATGGTTATGGTATTAGTGCTATTCGCACCATACCCTCACCATCGCCAGCCCTAGCTATTAAGTGTTGACATAATTTACGAAAATTTTGAAAGTTTTTTATTTAAAATGTCGAATTTATAGCGTTTTCAAATAGGGTTTCTACGAGTTCTGTAGGAAAAAAAAAACTAAACTCTCAAATAAAATTAAAAACAGTATTTAAAAATAGAGATTAGATTAGACTTTTTTTTTTTTTTTAACATTTTGAATATAAAAACATAAATTAGAGTATTATAATATATTAAAAGTATTTATGAAATTTGATAGTATTTTTAAATGTTGATTTTAAATAGAGAAATTAGAATTATGAAAAATAGATATTGGACATTATTGAAGAAATATTTTTACATTGAAAAAACTTCGAAAATAAAATTGACGAATTAATTATTTTTAACTAATAACGAATAGTTTCATGTTGATAGATCGAGACTCCGTGGCCTGAGTCACACTTTAGATGTGCAAAATTGTGGGAGATAGACGAACGAACTGCGGGGTTCGTCAACCGGGCGGGCTTTCTTGATGCAGGATTGACATCTCGTATTGAGGTAGATGTTGGAATGATGCATGCTTTAGCGGAGAGGTGGCGACCAGAAACCCACAGTTTTCATCTTCCTACAGGTGAAATGACGATTACTTTGAAGGATGTGGCGATGATCTTGGGGTTAAGGATAGATGGTCCGCCGATATCAGATTATTACAGAGATGGAATTGTATTAGATCCCGAAGTTTCAGTTGCGGGATTTATGAAAAATCACACTCTATCTGTTTTCCAGCGTTTGTTTGGTGAACAACCGCCTGCCAACGAATTAATCAAAGGGACGTGTGATCTCAAGTGCAGCTGGTTGAAGAACACTTTCTTGAAAGAAAAAAACCATCCTCAGTTCGAAACAGACGATGATGAAGAAGCAGAAAAGAGAGCAAGAGCGTATATATTGTGTCTCTTAGGGACAGTTTTATTCGCAGACTCCAACGGATCGTTGGTGCCACTGCAATATTTATATTTTATCGAAGATCTGGACGTGTGCAGTCTATACAGTTGGGGTTCTGCTGTATTGAGCCACTTGTACAGGGGATTGTGCAAGTGGACTTGTAAAAAGTCAGCGACCAACATCGGCGGTTGTGGTGTGCTAATACAGGTATTGAAAATGCATTATTAATATTATTAATTACTTATATTATGTAATGGCATTTATCTCATATATAGGTGTGGTGTTGGACGTATCTCGCGCTTGGTAGACCCACGTGCTTTGGTCATGTTGAGGCTGGTCGTGCTGTCGGTTGTTGGTGGAGAGAGAAAAAGAGTTCAAAGAAAACTGTCCAATCTCGTACTAGGTGGTTTTACCGAGATGAACTTAAGATATTGAAGAACTCTGCGGTATTAAACTTAAATAATCGATCATTAGAATGGCATATTATATTTATAGTTAATATGTTGACTCTAATATTGTTATAACACATGTTACTTGGAACCCATGGACCGCGGAAGTTGCATCAATAATGCCACAAATTGCCAGAGAAGGTTGGGAATTGGCATACTTACAACTACCTCTGATCCACTTTAACTCTGTTGAATATCAACTGCCACAACGAGTGTATAAGCAGTTAGGCTTTGGATTTTATATCCCCGAGGTGTTCCCTGATCGACAATTATGGGATAACCTCCACTCGTGTGCCCAATGGCAGAAGTCACCGGCAACACCGTGGCATGTTACCCATGAGGAGTACATATTGTTGTGGAACAACCGCAATGATCGTGATATGTATCCTATCCCTGAGCCCGAATGTGTGAGGTCGAAAGAATATTTCAAGTGGTATCGTCGTATTACAACTTATTTAGCTAAAGATCAACAAGAAGTTGAAGTTGAAGCTGAAGAAGTTGAAGAACAACGACCATTGCATGTTCGCCCTTCGCAGGGGTATCTCGGTCAACACGGTGACATGATAAGCTACATGGTAAGACAAGTGAAATATATCTTTATAAGTCTACAATTAAGTCATTCGAATAACCACTATTACGTGAATTGTTGAACAGGCGCGTGGCTACAGTCTCATGTATAAACAGATAAGAAAATTGATGCATGACAATGGCCCTCCTAAGGAACGTTACAAAAAAATGATGGACATCACAACTCATTGCTTGACTGTTTCTGGGCAACATGACATGCTCAATATACTTGAAGATGGAGAGATGTCTGACTGTAGCATCGAGGAGGAACGTGAAGACGCACAAGAAATGGATATACCTGATTCCCAACCTCCAATGGCTACTCAGTTTTCACAACCAGGATTTGTACAAGATAGGGTCGCCATGTCACAGTCTGCAAGGCCCGGCCCATTTCCTGGGCCTTATCCACCACCAGCTGGGCCTTATCCAACACCAGTCGGTCCTTATCCACCACTGCGTGGGTCTAGTTCTTCACAGCCTGGGCCTCTCCAAGCACCGTCTGGGCAGTTCCCACCTTCTTATTACGGCTATTACAACCCGTATATTGGGTATCAACCACCTCCCGGTGGGGGGAACTAAACGTTATTGTAATGTTATTTTGATATATCTTTTTGGATGATTGAAACACAAGAATGCTTTTTTTTTTTGCGATAGACGTTTTGTGATAATATTATATTTTCTACTGACCAAATATTAATGTAGTTACTAGTTAGTTCATGGTTAGATTAGCTAAGTAATGAACTAAGATTTATCACTTATTATCTATATTATGTGACCATACAAAATTTGTCATAAAAATATATTAGCATAAATATATAACATAGGAAAAACAATTTTTCTGACCGTATGAAATATTATAAGATTTTATTAAAGTAATAGTCAAACACATTGCAAAAATAACACAAATTAGCAACATATAAAATTCAGAATTTTAAAACAAGTTCATTACAATACCAAGATTTAAAGTTACATTTAAAATAGAGAAATACAAATGATAACATTACAACACTAGCTTCATACATCATCATCAGGCGGTGGTTCGACTACCCGCAGTGGACAATTTCTCCTATTGTGTCCTTCAGTTTTACAGATACTGCACTTTCTCTTCTTGCCGGGTTCGCGCTCATCCATCTCGTTTGTCAACCTTTTATTTTTACGTCCCTTCCGAGAGACCATCATGGCTGGATCAACAACAACGGTGGGCCCCGTCCAGGGCGGCCATTCATCTATGTCAGGGAGTGGGTGAAATGGATAAGAATACGTGAGCTTATAGTTTGCTATCCTGAAATGACCATTAACACCGTCGTAGTAACTTGTATTCGCCGCTCGGTAAGCGCACACGGCGTGTCTGCACGGTCGGCGATACAACTTCCACTCTCCGCAGGTACATTGTTTTGTCGTTATGTTTACAACCTTAGCTTCACAACCTTGAGCAGAAACTTGGTACTCTACGCCTTGGTGATATGCAGTGAAATTCCTGGACGCCTCCTCAGCTTTTTCTAGAAAAAGTCTAACATTCTCAAGATAGAAATGTCCTTGAGAAATTTGCGTGTTCACTTTCTTCGTCCGGTCCACCCAATAGGTATTCATTCGTTCGAATGACATTATAAGGATCGCAGTGATAGGTAAGGACCTTGCATTCTTCAACACATTGTTGAAGCACTCAGACTGATTCGTTGTCATGTTCCCGTACCTCCAACCCTCGTCATGCGATAGAGACCACGTACTAAATTCACCACAACTTTCCAGGAACGATCTGTACTTTCCGTTATCGGCTTCATACCATTGGGCATACAATTTTTCAAACAACTTCTTCGAGGGAGTCCAAACCATATCGCCGAATTTTCGCTTCAGCTTCGCGTCCTTAAACTTGGTATTGAAGTTGCTCAACAAATGACGCGCACAGTATCGGTGGACACCTTTGTCTTCTTGCACGTACACTTGTTTGACCGCCTTTAATATACTGATGTGACGATCAGATATGATGCATACCTTACGTCGATCACACGTCACATGTGCGCGTAGTTGCTCTAAAAACCATATCCACGTCTCGTCACGCTCTTTGTCACACAAACAGAAGGCCAACGGTACGATTTGGTTATTAGCATCGTATGCCACAGCCACAAGAAGTTTGCCTGTGTACTTGCCGTATAAATGTGTGCCATCAATGCTAATTAACGGTCTGCAGTGTTTGAAAGCCGATATTGAAGGCCCGAAAGCCCAAAAGCATTTGTCGAATGTCGTTTCTCCATCAGCTTGATTTCTCACCGTCTTGAATTCAAACCAGTAAACCGTACCGGGATTGTAATACGCTATTGCGACCATATGAGGTGGAAATATCTGGAAAGCCTCTTCGTGAGTTCCGTATATCCTCTCAATGACATGACATTTGGCGTACCAAACTTTCTGGTAAGTTGGCCAAACTTTGTATTCTTGTTTTACAATTCCGCATAAATCAACAATCGTTATGGCGTTGTTATTTTTAACAAACGGATAAAACAAATCTTCCATTAAGCGACTGTCAAGTAGCCTGTTCTGGGTGACTGTAGTACGGTTTACACATGAATGTGGTGGGCCCACACTCGTGATCTCCCAACATCCCAACTTTTGCTTGGAACAACGAAGTGACCAAGAACATGTATCATGTGTGCAACAGTACACTATTCGCGTAGTGTCTGATTTCTTCGTTTTTGCTTCACGCCCATGCCTGATGTGCCACCTTTTCACCGCCCTTTGGAATTCAGCTTTGTCGACATACGAATTTTGAACAACAAAATCATCCACATCTTCGGTCGATTGCCCGCCATGCCTACTCCAATCACTTGAGTCCAATCCATACTGCCAGTCACCGGAAGTCCAGTCCTCTTGACATTCAACTTGTTTCCATCGTTCACGAGATTCTACTAGAGCAGGAGACTCATCTTCAATGTAAATTTCTTCTTCTTGCATGTCCTCCTCTCCGCGCACATCGTCTTCTTCTTGATTTTCGACAACCTCGCCTACATCTGCATCTTGTTCTACACCATCAACGTTGCTGCATTCTCCTTCTTGCACGTCGTTGCTGCAGTCTCCATCAGGTCTGGCGCTCCTGTAAAGTCTTTCAATTAAGGTGTTCGTGCAATCTGGATCAGGTATTGAGGTGCTGCATTCTCCATCAGTGGGAGCTCCGCCCATTAATCCTAGTTGTAACATATGACGGGACAGATCATACCCACCATACTCTTCTACATCGTCATCAACTCCAGCTCTAGGAACGACAATGATCTCCACCGGGGACTGGTAGCTGGACATAATACTTCCCCACATTTCGAATGTGGTGATTGCATTCCACCCATCCCGTAAAACGATCCCAAGAAGAGGCCTTGATATACCGCAGAGTCGCATTGCATGGATTTTTGCATCGCGAAATGTAATACCGCGATGACATTGTAGCTCAACATATGTACCGCCGTGTATATGAATATGCCAGCTACTAATGACCTCGACGTCATAGCGAAACAAAATGTAAAACATTTTCCTATATGTAGAATATAAACCGAAATAGAAGCGTCGTATAAATTCTACGGCACTCTAAATTCAGATCCGTTTGCAGAATTGGACTTCCCTAATAACTAATAATTTGTACTAATTTTTTCAAATTTTTCTAAAAATTCGACATTTGGCTCGAACAATGCATTTTAGGGGGGATGAACACCGTTCGGTGCTGAAAACCTAAATTTTGAAATTCTCAAAAAAAATTTGAAAAATTTACATACTGTTATTTGTATAATAAATTCAATAATTCTCGAGTTTCATTGCATTTGTAGTTGTAAATAAACGGTAGTCCTAAATCAAATTTCAGACGTTAATTTGTGTTTTTTTTTTTTAAAACTTTGACAAGATCGTATAAATTCTACGGCACTCTAAATTCAGATCCGTTTGCAGAATTGGACTTCCCTAATAACTAATAATTTGTACTAATTTTTTCAAATTTTTCTAAAAATTCGACATTTGGCTCGAACAATGCATTTTAGGGGGGATGAACACCGTTCGGTGCTGAAAACCTAAATTTTGAAATTCTCAAAAAAAATTTGAAAAATTTACATACTGTTATTGTATAATAAATTCAATAATTCTCGAGTTTCATTGCATTTGTAGTTGTAAATAAACGGTAGTCCTAAATCAAATTTCAGACGTTAATTTGTGTTTTTTTTTTTTAAACTTTGACAAGATCGTATAAATTCTACGGCACTCTAAATTCAGATTCGTTTGCAGAATTGGACTTCCCTAATAACTAATAATTTGTACTAATTTTTTCAAATTTTTCTAAAAATTCGACATTTGGCTCGAACAATGCATTTTAGGGGGGATGAACACCGTTCGGTGCTGAAAACCTAAATTTTGAAATTCTTAAAAAAAATTTGAAAAATTTACATACTGTTAATTGTATAATAAATTCAATAATTATCGAGTTTCATTGCATTTGTAGTTGTAAATAAACGGTAGTCCTAAATCAAATTTCAGACGTTAATTTGTGTTTTTTTTTTAAACTTTGACAAGCTCGTATAAATTCGACGGCACTCTAAATTCAGAGCCGTTTGCAGAATTGGACTTCCCTAATAACTAATAATTTGTACAAAGTTTTTTAAATTTTTCTAAAAATTCGACATTTGGCCCGAACACCATTCGGTGCTTAAAACCCTAAATTTTGAAATTCTTTAAAAAAAATTGAAAAATTTACATACTGTTAATTGTATAATAAATTCAATAATTCTCGAGTTGCATTGCATTTGTAGGTGTAAATAAACGGTAGTCCTAAATCAAAGTTCAAATGTTAATTTGTTGTTGTTTTTTTATTTTTTAAACTTTGACAAACTTGTATAAATTCTACCGCACTCCAAATCCGTATCCGTTTGCGGAATTGGACTACCCTTATAACTAATAATTCGTACTAATTTTACTAAATGTTTCTAAAAAATTGAGATTTGGCCCGAACACTGCGTTTTAGGGGGGTTGAACACTGTTCGATGCTGAAAACCCTAAGTTTCGAATTTTTAAAATAAATTTGAAAATTTAACGTACCGTTAATTATATAAAAATTCAATAAATCTCGAGTTTCATTGCATTTGTAGTTGTAAATAAACTGTTGTCCTAGATCAAAGTTCAAACGTTAATTTTTAATTTTTTTTTAAACTTTGACAAGCTCGTATAAATTCTACCGCACTTCAAATTCAGATCCATTTGCGAAATTGGACTTCCTTAAATAACTAATAATTCGTACTAATCTACTCAAAAAGTATTGATTTTTTTTTTTACAGATTTTTAATATAATTTAATTTACAAAATTTGTTTTTGTTAAATAAATTAAAATTTCTACTTTATTTCAGTACAAACAAAAATTATCATATTTTTTTTAACATAATAGTTGTACTATATATATCATTTTTTTATTCACATACTATATACGTGAAAATTCTAATTTTCAGAATACAAAACAAATAAACAAAAATTAATTTTTGTTACTTACATTATAATTTCTACATTATTTCATCACAATAAAAATGTCATCATATCCTATTATTTTTTTTATTTCACATAATAGCTGTAATATATACATAATTATAATCTATATATGTGAAAATCCTTATTTTCGAAATTTAAACAAAAATCATACAAAATTACGTTTTCTTAATTACATTATAATTTCTACACTAGTTCAGCACAAAAATAATTATCATAATCTCTTATTTTTATATCTTACATAATTGTTGTACTATACGTATCATTATAATCAGAATACTTAGTAAAAAAAATAACAGTATGTTACCTTTCTTTTGATATACAACTTTTGCTATGTCACAACGTACTCAAATGAGTTGGCATTCCTGAAAATTTTCCAAAAAGCATATATTGTAGCATTATAACAACATATATTAACTATAAAAAATCTAAATTTTATAAGCTTAAATTACTTTACCTTAGTTTGAAACAAGAAGAAACAATACAAAGGAAAAATAAATTGTATAAGGGAGTACAAATATATAGGCTGAGGGTTCAAAAAATCGGACCAGCTGCTGGTCCGGTTTTGACCAGCTGCTGGTCCGGTTTTGACCGGCAGCTGGTCCGGTTTTGACCGGCAGCTGGTCCGGTTTTGACCGGCAGCCGTTCAAAATGACCAGCGGCTGGTCAAAGTGACCAGCCTGTCCCGCTGGTATTACCAGCGGGACGGGGAACCCGACAAAACGGGTTCCCCTAGGCGCAGGCGCGCATGCCTGCACCTAGGGGAACCCGTTTTGTCGGGTTCCCGTCCCGCTGGTATTATCAGCGGGACAGTAGCCACGCGGGATGACAGATCATCCCGCGTGGCAGTCAGCGGGACAGGTCATGTCCCGCTGACCGTCCCGCTGATAATATCAGCGGGACGGGGCATTTTCATAAATGCCCCATTCCGAGGGGCATTTTTCAAATTCGAACTTCGCAGGGGGCAGTTTCATAAATTTTCCCTAATTGCTACCTAAAATAGCTAACGGGTTAAATTGCTTAGTGGACCTAACTAACTAATTCAAGACAAACCCAACAATGTCCGCCTCAATTCTTCTCTGCCGATGCCGAATGGATCTCTTCGGACTTCCGTTGATGCCGATTGGACCTATAGGCTTCCGCCATTGCCGAGCTATTTGTGCTGCAGAAGACTGCAAAGACTCGCTCCACCACTTTTAATCTGCTGAGATTTGGGATAACAACACGCAAATGATCATCCACATATATATGTATCTGCAATAAGGCCCTTCTATTTTGGGCCTGGTAATTCCAACAATTATCGATATTTTCATGGAGATGATTAATCTAGAGTGCGAACAAATTTTTATTAAAATCTGTTGGATTTTTTGATCGGCTTGTCGAAATAGAAATTGGTTTTTGTTCAAGTTGAAGCATGTTATCTGTTAGTCTTTTTCTGAAATAGTTGCTGGATAACATGCATATAGTTGGGTGTGACTTATTTGTAATTGGGACACATGCAAGAAAGAATTTAGCCTTCTCATGGTTATTAGAAGAAATTAAGTCACCAGCTTTGTTGAATTCTTGGCTATGAATATATGTATGTAAATATATATGTTGACTTTTTAATGAGAAAGTTTTCAGCATTCTTGGTGTCTCAATATACTACAACACATAATTTTGTTACGGTAGCCTTGGATACACGAGAGTCGACGGAGACATGGAATAATGGAAGCATCATGCATCCACTCCATCTGAACAACCTCCAAGATAGCTAGTCCTGCAAATACCCTCTTTAATTAAGTTCTTTCACCTTCTTTTCTATGAGGAAAGCAGCAGAATTTGTTTGTTATGGTCGATATTGTTATTATTATTATTATTATTAGTGGCTAGAATATTATTAGGGATAATATCTTTAGTGGCTAAATTATTATTAGGGATAGTAGCTTTATCTTATAATATTTAGAATATTTATCTATCCCTATATATAGGGTATTTTTATTAATGAAATATCAAGCTTCCAACAATTAATCTTAGTCTCCCAAGAGAGATTATGGTTGATTAGGAAGTAAGCTTTCCTATTTACATATATTCTCGTGTTCTTCGTGCTCTCAATATTCGGGCACGTATCATTGTTGTGCTAGGATCATCAACTCTGATGAGTTTCAGTCTGTTGTGAAACTGATCAAGAAGGATGTTACTAGAGCTACATTGAAGAAGAACCTCAACACCATGTTGAGATTGAGCCCATCCATATACTAAGACTGTCTGTAAGGAGGATGACTCTTCTAGCTGAAAAACAGTGCGCCAATGCTAAGAAGGAGAAGCTCGACAAGAAGAGAAAGCCAGCCCATCAGCAAAGTAAGACAAATTTCTGCCTTTACTCGCTACTATTTATTAGTATTTTACATCTCCATTAATTTTCTGCAAATGCTAACCTGAATATCATAGTGTTTGTGAATTGTATAATATGGTGACTGATACCCGTAGTTGTGTCCATGTCGTAGTCTCTAATGAGAGTTTTTGTATGAACTAGCAATTGTGAGATGTGTATATATAGTGAATCATATCTGCATTTTGTTGCAGAGTGCCGTTTACCTTAGGAGTAAGTAGGATCCTCAAGAGGTACTTTAGGTATTTATTGTCTACAAAATTGTATAGAGATTTTGAAAGCTGGTCCAATTATGAAATGTTGTATTCCTATACTTCTCACAGTGAGGTTTCGTTCCTTAATATTTAGATTATGCATTGTTTAAGTTAATCCGGGATTTAGTTCGGGTCGTCCAATTACAAGGAACTCTGCAATTTAGTAGGTTCCAAAACTAAGATAGATTATTGTTATAGTTAGTTCAACCTTCAAGTGTTAAACTGCCACACTTGCCATTGTATCCTATGTTTATACATTATAATGTTGGATTTTGGCTATTTTTTAATAAAGTTGGTTTTGGGCTGGTTTTTGGACTAATGGTTTAAGCCCAATTTTTAAATTAAGCCCAACTATTTTTAGCCCAAATTTGAGTGAATGGAATTGTGAAAAACATTTTGTACCACATCGAATAAGTGAGCCCTCCTCATCCCTTCTCTTCTCCTATATAAAAGAGTCTTCCTCTTTACTTTTTTGGTAGAAGAAAATGAAATCTCTTCCTTTTGGTTGAGTATCCAATATTTTCGGAATCCATATTTTTGGAATCCAAGTTATTTTTCTCCTCCTCTGTTCTTCGTGTTGACGAATTGCAGAGTTCTTCTTAGGTTGATTTCTACTTATGTCGTGTTCAACCTTTCTAGTTGTTTTTAGCCGTTGTCGTCGGCATTTCTGTTCTTTGTTTGAGTTCAGGTATTGGGTTCGGTTCGGTCGAGCGTGTTGCATGCATAACACGATTCGATGACAGTGTTGAATCCTGGGAGGTGATTAGCATGGGCCTCAGTATAAAAATACGTATTCGTTTTCGTGTCGAAGTATACGTACAATTTCGGTGTTGCCTATATCTTGCATGTTAATTGGAGGAATTACTTGTAAGTAACCGAGATTTGATTAGTTGCATTTTGGTCCATGGACTTTATAAATTTGCATATTTACCCTCAATATTTCCAACATATAATTTACTTTTATTATTATATACGTCAATTTTTTTAACAAGTAGTCTTGCACGTAGCGCATGGTCAAAATCTAGTTTGATAGAAACTGAGCATGTTTTCACAACGTTGGGTCTTTTCATGTGTAACCAAGATGAATTTGAACATAAATTAAAGTATTGCAATAAAATACATTCAATTGAATGCTCAATTGGACTCTCGCTCAGTTCGAATGATGTATTTCATTTGAACGTCAAACATAAGGTATCTTGTTTCAATTTATATCAGAATTCATTTCGAGTACACATGAAAAGACCCCACGTGGCGAAAATATGCACAATTTTTATTCAATTTGGCAAAAATTAAATCAGAATAGCGATTTACTCGAAAATTAAATGTTAGGGTAGCCAATTTAAAAAAAAAATTAAAGTTCATGTAACAATTTGTAAATTAGTCATAGTTCAGGTAGCAATTTATTAACCCTTTATCTAATGCTTATTCCAGACTACAGCACGCGCTACTCGCGCATGCATTGATATCGTGAGAATGATACAATGACGTGATTATGCCGATTCCAAGGATGATACAATGACATGATCATGCCTACCCTAAGCATGTTACATGAGTAGAGTATTATTAAAAAAAATTAAATCTTAAAAAGTTTTAAATAAATCTTAAAATGAAAAATGCTATAAGGACCATGCATTCACACGATGCTAATTAGGGGTGAGCGGTTCCGGGTACCCAGTACTTTTAGGGTATCCTAGAACCAGACCAATATTAAACGGTTCCTAACTTTATTACCCAGAACCGTACCAGAACATTTAGGAACCGGAACCGTACCAGAACCGTTAAGAGCCAATCGGTTCCGGGTACCCGTTAAGGAACCGGTTACAAATTTTCAAACTAAATAATATAATTTTAGGTACTAGTTGGAACCGGGTTCTGGATACCCAGTTGGAACCGGGTTCTCGGTAGCCAATTGAAACTGAAATTTATGTTATACCAAGTGAATCATAAAAATAATTATAACATTTTCCACAAACCAATTTTAAATTTGTTAAATGTTTAGTGTTTTTTTAATTTATATATATATATAACGGTTCCGGTTCCGGGTATTTGGGTACCCGAAAACTTATCCCGGAACCGGAACCGAAAATACCGGTTCTTGAAATTTAATCCCAGAACCGTACCAGAACCATTTACATCTACCCGGAACATACCAAATGACCGGTTCCGGTCCGGTTCCGGTTCCAACTGGGTAATTTGCTCACCCCTATTGCTAATACACGCGAGACTGATGTCTAGTGTGGTATTATATGTAAAAGTGATTAGGCCGACATTAAAAACATAATTATATCTCGAGGTTCTAGTGCTATTTGATTTATTTAAAAAAATTAACTTAAATTATGTAATAAAATATTATAATAAAACTTAAAAAGAAAATTGTTATAAAGACTAGAAGATTCACATGATTAGCTGATGTTTGAGAAATTATTGCTTGCATCGGTCCTACTAGGTGACTGCCACCTGGTGGACCTTCACCCAATAAAAAGATGACATCACTCTCACTCTCTCTCATTAGTTGTCATCTTTTTATCGGGTGAAGGTCCACCAGGTGGCAGCCACCTGGTAGGATCGATGCAATCAATAATTTCTCCTGATGTTTATGGTATATAACCCGTAAAATTAAGCACAAAACTAAAGTAGCATTAGCAGAATAATGAAATAAAACGACTCAAGCTCAAAATTGAAGTAACTTCCCAACATACATCATGCCTTCTGTATTTATAAGATTAAAGTTGCTAGTGTGTGTTATTATTTGTAAAATAAAATTAAGCACATAGCTGAAGTAGCTTCAGCAGAAAAGAAGGGGCATTCCGAGAATTGAACTCGGGGCCTCTCGCACCCTAAGCGAGAATCATACCACTAGACCAAATGCCCAACTATGTTGATGATGATGCTTTAATTAAACGCAATTCTGCGCATTAAGCATCATGAGACTCTCAATAGTTTTTGGCCAACAAGAATGAGACTCTCAGTTAGGAGCCATTTAGCTGCAAAAATAAACACATTTAGTTGACATTTAGAACCTCAGAAAATATGTCCGCAACTGAAGACAATATATTATTATTTTATTACAAGGAACCCAATATTAGCACACCATCATCATCCTCTCCTCTCAAGAAGGAGCCCCATAAAAATTAAGGGGTGTCCAAGACGCAAACACTTTTTTCTCTTCTTTTTCCCTCAGATATATATATATATTATCTCATCTCATCAATCATTATGTATATGCATTTGCATCCACCAAATTAGACATGTAAGTAGTAATTTTTTCCAATCAGACAGGAAAGATTCCGGTGAGACGAATATGGTCGAGAGTGCGCTTTAAACCATACTTGTTCACAGCTGCATTTGCAGACCTGAATCCTTCCCCATAAGCTGGAGATACATCATGAGCTATCTGATGCTTGAAGAACTCACCCAGTTTCTTTTCAGTATCTGACTTACCACCTTTCTTAGATGATGATGATGATGATGAAGAAGATGCTGTTGAAGTGCTTCTATACCCAGTAACTACCTCAGACTCGAGCCACATATACGAAAGCACCTGACAGATACCTTCTTCCACCTCAGGACTAAGATTTCTATAGCCTGCACAAACAATTCACCCCTTCTATTTCTGTTTGTTTTCATATTTTACATAACAGACTGTTAATGTTTTTTCACCTTTGAGGCGTAAGTATCCGTGCATAAGCTCATGCGCAAGAATAGCACCTGTCAGCAATCTGCATAGTAAAATTCATATGTATGATAATTATCAAGCAAAAATATCAAAAGCTCACAACTGTTTTTTTTTTTATATATGTTTACAAATTTCTAAGGGAGTAAATACTTTTTGAGACATACATTTATACATAGAGCCAGGTAACAGATGTAGGTTTGCAATTACTTACCTAGGCAGACCATAAAGGGCAAGAATAGCAGTAACTTCACATCTCCGTGTCAACTTGTGTGGTTGTGTTCTCATCCCCACCAGTTTGTGTCCTCCGATTCTCGGCCTTTTAAGGATCTACCAAAAAAGCATTACAAGGAAAATATCTTCACCACTGCTAGTATTTTTTCTTTTTTACGAATGAACCTCAACAAAACATGATATAATTTAGCACAAGAAACTAATAATGGGATGGAAATAGCATATGTATTACACTTGTGACAGTCTGCTCCTCTGAAAGACATAAGCCTCTTGTCTCGGGCATGTGATGGTGTCCCTGTAATGCAAGTGGAAGTGGATCAACAAGTGCATGCTATGAATGTTTTAGAGTATATCATATATAATAAATAAGTAAAACGAAGAGTATGTTAATTATTACAGATTTCTCTCCATCAATGGCCTCATTAAGAGCTTGTCGTTCAACGAGAAGCATAGGAATTTGCTGATCCAATCTCATGTTCATTCCTTCATAGTAGTCTCTGATTGAATGGTAAAGTGGCTGACAGTCACCCGTATCCATAATTGCAGATTCCATACACTCCAAGCACAAACTCCGCCCGTCTCCCAAAGATATATATCTTGCATTCCACGACTAATTTCAAAAACATCAAATTTCACATAAATTAATTCTTATTTTACTTTAACTTAACAGTTTAGCGTTAGCATAGTAGATTAATATACCTCGAGGCGCTCACAGCTGCAACAACGAGCTGTGCCATCTTGCTCATGTGCAGGGCAGTACTTTTGAGACCAGAAGGGATGGCATCTGTACTCTATCAGACCAGCTCCATTTGTTGGGATCTGTAGTATTTACTAGTTAGTGTTTGCAAACACTTGATCATGGCAAACAATCAATACCCAACTCCGGTATTACTGAGTTAGCGTTTCCATAAACTCAAAGACCGCATCTATCTATCCAGTCTAAAAAGGAATGGATGAACTCTTACGAATTGGTGGCACACTTCACATTTGGGATGTGTTAACTCCTGGAAGCAAGACTTGTGATATGGATACCTTCCTGACAATGAAAACTTAATCAACATAGAAAAAAAAGCCAGTAAGATGTATGTAGAGAAAGTGAAAAGCATGGAATTGTCTTTATGATACAAAAATCATTCTAGTAAACGATTAACATATATTGCACCTCATGTTCTTTGATGGCATAGCCACAAGCACGACAGCAGAAGCACTCTGGATGAAAGAAAGTCCCCATGCATCCCAAATAGTTCCCATATGCTATATCACGGTTGCAGCCACCACACACTCTACACAAAGAAATACATCAACATAAAACAAACGAACACATACTCGAAAAGAGGTAACCTCAACACCCTCCGGTTAGTTCTTCATGAACTGATTGTAGAATGAAAAACTGCAAACAGGCAAAGCCAACTGTTCTCTTGGCGCACTAAGATTAATCTGCGTTTTTTCAGAAAGGGAAATTGGTGGTCTGGAAATGTCTTTGAGAATAAATTAATCACTCATGACCATTCTTTTTACGGAATACCAAATACTAAATGAAATCAACGTGGTGCCATATTTTCATGACAGGATCACCAACTTCATTAGTCCTTGGTAATATTTATTTACCAATCAACTACAAAAGGTGAATCATAGGATTCTAAGTTCAGTCCACACCCACGAAGCAACATGCATGCTAGGTACATGTCAATACATTATGACCCATGTCAATATCAGAAAATGACTAGATTAGCATTCATCAACCAGGTTATACAGCTCAAAAAAGGGAATTTTTTTTAATCTTTTCACCAAACCCAGAACTGTCTTATACCATCTTAGTAAACGATGAATGTGATGATAACTTACTTATATCCTCCCCTTGGGTAATGTGGGATTGGTAAATATGGAGGTTGTGAAGGCAAATTTATATCACCTTGAAGTTGCTTAGCCATTTCTTCATCATCATTGGACCGCCAACGGCATCCTAAGAAAATTAGGTAGCAAGGTAGTATTAATAGATAGATGTTTGAATGATGATGCTTATAGCAGTTGTTGCTTTGTGCAACATGGCCTACCATTTTGTCTCTTCAAGTCTTCGGCCAAAGAAAGAGCAATTGCACGATCAAGTTCCTCTTTCTCTTTGTTTGTTCGGGAGCGATCATCCTAATAACCACTAAAATAATCAACATTCCTTATTTGGTAATGTGTTAATTTCATTAAACCAAAGGGTTCATCATTATTTAATGTTTTTTTTTTCACTTTCCATTCAATCCATCTAAACTAATAATACTCTAGAAGGATAAGAACAGAAAATAGATAGAGATTATGTAAGAGGACATGGTAATCAGTAGGACCTCAAGTCTTCTTTTCAAAATTTCTTTGAAAGGTCAATTTACAAAATTACCAGTTTCTATAAAAAGTGGTCATTTTACATGATGGCTTCAAAGATACTTGTAAAACGGATCAGACATACCGTAATACTAAATAAAAGAAACAAAGATGCTCTAACAAAAGGGATGGAGAATTTTCTGAATATATGATCAAAATACAGTGCTTCAATTTTCTAGGCAGAACCAAATATTATAGTCATCGAGTTTCCAGACTTAAAGAAATTATAACTGGATTATATGGAGCATTAAATCATCTTAAAACATATACGGAAGCCATTAAATTGCAAGCCCTTAAATTGCAAGCCATATGTAAGAGAAAGGGACGGAATAAAAATAAAGCCAGCAATTTTCTAACAGTTTGAGATAAAATTATCAAGAAATGAATTTTCTGATTACTGTCATTTTTTTTTGCAGGAGCAGTGATCTAGTTACAACTTACACTAGACAAAGTAAAAAACAGTACATTACCACTGATCTAGCAGGTGCATGCCAAACCATGTTTTCGTCACCAAGAAACTGCGGGTAACGACTGTTGCCTCCTCCTCCTCGACTAGGTCCACCACCTCTGAAAAGTTTACTCAGCCACTTTGCAAATCGAGATTTTCTCTCCGAAGAGATAAAGTCCCCTGCTTACATATAATTGTCCAGAAGAAGTCCCATCTCAAAAGAGGTTTACCAAAGTTTATTAAATGGCCCACTAATAATCCAATGAAGTACTACTCTATGACATTTAGAAAATGATACAAGCAATAGATTTATTCTAGATGTTACCAAGTTCTTTATAAACTGAAATTTACCCATTTTGTTGTGCGGTTTTTATGAATGAAAACTTTCTGAAAACATGTGACTTCAGATAGAAAAAGTTTCTGTAACGAGAAACAAAGCTTGATTGATGTGAGATTCCTTAGCGTGATGAACAAATTTACCTCTGCAGAACCATTATGTTTCGGGCTTATGGGGGCGAGAAGCAGTACAGAAAGTGTTGAAATGAAAATTATAAATTTATAGAAACTGAATAGAAAGCCCTTTCATTTTCATGTGCCAGCTGCTGCATCTAAGGGGATGTTAAATATGCATATCTGCCTGGCTGATTAAGATAAGAATCAAGCTATCTACCAACAATCTAGGAAGCACCTATCCTTATGAAGAAACTAGTCTGAAATCATGATGAAGAAACAAAAAAGCATTTTCTCAAACAGCTAGAGTGCAGTATCTATCTACCGTAGATACAAGGGTGAGCGAGATGATTGACACCAGTAGGAGGAGCCATGGACCGACTCACACAACCAATGTACAGATATGTAGATCACGTTGAAAAGGCAAGACAGAAAAGGGAAAGGAGAGAGATGGAGAAGGAGGAGCGACTGGGAATTAAGCATCGTTAAAAGAGGGAGAGGGGAGGGGAGGGAATATTTGTTAAGATAGGTGGGTGGTGATAATGTGTTTTGGGTGCTCAGATTCTTGGCTTGGAGAAAGGATCAATCAGATGAGAAAGGAATTTTGAAATCAGAAAGCAAAGATTTATGGATGGTGGGCGCAGACAGGAATCTCCTTTGCTTTGTTTCTCATAAAAAATCTTCATCACTGAACTCGCAAGTTTCCATCTCTCATCAAAGAAGAAAAATTTCCAATACAAAATTGAACCCACAACTTAATCAAACAGGAATGACTATGAGGAGGTAACCAAAGAAAGTGCGGTAATTTTGAATTGAAACGGGAATCTAGTGACGGCGGAGGAAGATGTTAAAGTAACGGCAGAAGGCGCCTGAGAATCGAAACAGAATTTCCGCACGCAGAGAGATGATGTGGAAATGCGTCGGAGTGGAGCTGGAAGAGAATATCTTTCCTTCTTTGGGAGCTCTGCAATTCATTGGCTGCGTGCCTATTCTGAGCAACTTTGACTCGTTTAGCTTTTTTCCTTGAGCTTCCCATGCCTTGTTGTACAAGTAAGTAAGTAGAATGATATTTTGCCGCCTAACAATACTAACTTAAACACTTATTCAAATTTTATTTTTTTTTTTTCGGTGGTCTAGGAATGCAAATTACCCGTATCACTCTTTCTAGAGTATGTATAATTGTTGTAATTTTGACACGTTTCTTTAAATTAAATATTTTCTTTAGAGTTCACCGGTCCTAATAAGTTTTTTAAAAAAAACAAATAAATAAAGGGATAATGGTTCGTTTCATACTACTTTTTAAACCGGAATCCACTTTCTGTACCGGTTTTTTTTTTTTTCACTTTTGGTACCAACGTTTTTCATTTTGTACATTTTTCATACCACCGTTAAAATTTCGTCTGATTTGGCCGTTAAGTAACATGTGCCATGCACGTGAGTAGCTCTAATCTTTTGAATTTGTCAATTTAGTCCCTCTAATACTTTTCTAACTTTTAATTTGTTCAATTTAGTCCTAAAATTTAAAAATCGAACAATTAACCCAAATTGTTGTAGCCGGGCCTAGCCTAGGGCTAGGTCGGCGACCCCGACCCAGGATCAGACCTAGCTCTAGGCTAGGTCCGGCTATGTTAATTTTGGTCAATGGTTCGTGATGGATATACGCCCAATTTGAACCCGTTGACCTACAAACCGTGTTATTTTTATCACCCCGTTAATGATTATAAATTGAAACTTTGACCCGAACACCCCGCCGAAACACCAACGGTCCGGACGAGGCGAAAATACTCGTCCGGGCCACGCGTCGAACTCACCTAGGTGAGATCGGGTGGCCACACCCGACCTCCCCTAGGGGAGATCGGGTTGGCCAACCCAATCTCCCTTAGGGAGGGGTTGGGTGGCTACACCCAACCCCTACCCTTAGGGGTCGGATTTTCTCTCCGCCCCCAAGGGCCCCGGCACCATTTCGCGACTCCTACACTTAGATTATTTCCGTCAACCTCTCCATGCTTTAAGATTTTAATTATGTGATTAAGGACTAATTAATTGTGTTTAAAGGTTAACGATGTCCTTAAGTCACCTTAATGACACATTTGCCTATAAATACAACCCCTTCACCATTCATTTGGGGGATCTGGATTACTGGCACATTTTTAGCTCTGGCTTCTCTCTACATTCTATCTCTCTAGAAGTATTCTGACTTAAGCATCGGAGAGGGTTCATCAAGCACCCCCCCCCCCCCCTTCGTGCTTGATACTGCCCCTCTTGCAGGGTAGCAAGGATCAGAGAAACAAGGAAGCGGAAGAGTAGGAAACGGTACGAAAGACCCCGAGGAGCACGTAACCCGACATCACATTAGTGGGAGATAAGCTCTAAGTTAGCGATCCGTTGACTCAGACCTTATAACCTAACACTTGGCGCCGTCTGCGGTTTTCGAACAAGAAGCCTGGCAATAACTAGAGCTATGGCGAATAGCCTACCATCCAGAGAGAATCGCCCACCTGGGGGCAACGGGCAAGGGAGACAACCTATGCCTCCAGCAAAGCCTAACCCAGAGAAAAGGCCTGCACATCCGGAACCTCAGGTAGCTCCAGAAGCACCCCAACCTGACAATCAGGGAGGACCCTCACGCCCAGCTAGAGCTGAGTCTTCCCCTGCCACGACCCCCATGGTTCAGAGACCACAGGGGCAAGGGGGCAACAGAGAGGGTCATCCTAGGGATACCAATACACAATACCTCCACAGGGGTACCATTATAGAACACACCCTAAGAAGCATCCATATGGAATACCAACACAAGGCATGCCAGGAAACAACAACCAGGCTCATACCACCAATACAAGGTCTATGTATTAGCAAGGAGTCCAAGGAGTGACTCCAGATTTGATGAAGGAATTAGAAGAGTTGTTAACCTATAGAAAGGCATTAAGGAAGGGGTCAGAGAGGCAATATACGCAAGTGAAGCGACATCCGCAGGCAGAAAGTGCCCACAGGAAGAACAACACACAAGCCCTCCAAAGGGGGCATCGTAAAAATCAAAGAATGAAGGAGCAACTGCGACCCCCAATGGGAATGCAACAATTTGTGCCTCCAAGGCAATAACAAACACAGCAAAGAGCTGGGACATACACCCCACTAAGGGAGGACATGCAAGTCAGACCACCAAGGATATAAGAGTTCCAACATCCACCTCAGCAAGGTACACATACAGTCCGTATCACCACAGACATGACTAAGAGACATTCCAAGGAAAGCTCAAAGGAAGGGACATCGCCCCGACAACACAACAAGGCAACCACCTACTCATGATACAGCACGACAGGCCCCAACCTCTTGTGTATGACAACCCTTGGTACACATCCCCTAGGACAGGGGAGAAGTCGAAAAGACAAGGATTTGAACAGGGGACTCATAGAGTACCACACCATGTTAGTACATAGCTACTACAATGGGAAGTCTCATGGAGAGACGTAGTGGAGTGAGATCACACATAGCATACATGAAGGATACACCTCCACCTAGTCCGCCTTGCAAGGATGCGACCTTATATTCCTCAAGTGGAAGGAATACACACAGACTAATGGAGGAAGACAGTTACATTACCAAGGAAGCAGGGGGTATCAACACCCCCACACCCATATCCTTCCCATATCCTCTTATTTAATTTAACTGCATAACAAGTCAACTCCCTAAAAGGGGTAGATTTTGATACATGATATCAACATGCTTTCCAAGAAAGACCATACCGGACGCCTTCGGGCTCCGTGGTATATATATACACAGGTGGACTACTAGAAAAGTCCATAAAACGCCGCTGCCAACCAAGAGATGCACAAGGAACAAATTTCTCAATCTCAAAGGGCACCTATAAGGTCAAGATTCTGGGAAAGATCACAAGATGGAATGCTCACTTACAAAAATAAGTTGAGCACTCTCAACATCCTATAGAGGAACTACCATGAAGGTCACAAAGGATTACCCCTACTATAACCTTCCACTAAGCATCCTAGGGCCAAGTCCGTCGAAGGACCCCATCTGGCATCGATATGCAAGGGGGGCACCAGTCACAACTAGGGATGTCAACGGGTCTCGGGGCCCCGCTGACCCGCGGGGCCCCGACCCGGTTTTGACCCGCCGACCCGCGGGTCACGGGTCGGGTCCGGGTCGGGCTCGGGGCGGGGCGGGGCGGGTCCGGGTCTAGAGACCCGGGGCCCCGTAGACCCGCCCCGAAATGCATATATATATATAAATTTTTTTTTAAATTTTTTTTTATGTTAATAAAATCTAACATTTACTAAACAATATGGTTAATATAGTACATATATAAATAACATGGACTAAATTATAAATAGATGTATATTTAGATTATTAGGATTTGTTAATTTGGTGTTTGGATTTGAATTTGTAATGAATTTGATGTGTTTATTGTTTATATTTGATTGGTGTTAGATTTAAGTTTTGAATTTATATATAATGTAATATTTTGACAAAAATAAAATTGTATTTCATATTGAAAAAAAAAAAAAAAAATTGTTCACATGGCGGGGCGGGTCAGGGCCCCGCGGGTCGACCCGCGGGATTGTTGACCCGACCCGACCCGAAAGGGTCATTTGGCCGGGGCCGGGTCAGCCAGGCCGACCCGCGGGGCGGGTCCGGGGCTGCAAAAACCCGCCCCGACCCGCCCCGTTGCCATCCCTAGTCACAACATACCCTCCCCACAAACGCCCATTAGCATAAGAGGGGGTAGCCGCGAAACACATTCCTCCAAAAAATGCAGGAAACCATATCACATAGACAACGCCCACCTTCAAAGGCAAACGCCGCCAATGGATCTATATTATTTCACAAAATAGCCAGAAGTCGCGACTACACCTAGTAAGCTCATCGCAGGTAATGAAATACACTTTCATCAAAAAACTCTCAAGGGCACCAAGCCTAGCAAAGGAAGAATGGCGACACCATCATCAAGCTTTTAAAAAAGGATATGGAAAACATAGTATTTCCACACAATGATATATTAGTCATAGGAGAGGGAATCACTAGCTTTGACATAAAGAGAACCATAATGCATGAAGTGAGTCCGTCAGACATCTCCCATGACCAACTATTGATGATACTAGGGAAGAGTCTGGCATACCTAATACCAAAGGACCCCCTACTAGTAAAGGTGGTCAGAACATCAACACACCCATTAGGGACACGGCACTGCAAATGAACCAGGAACAAGGATGGAACACATATCCTTACAAGTATCCTTGCATTTATCCTTGCAAAAATAAACTCCCTAGATAAAGAGGTTATCTAATAGATGACTATGTCTCTGTTCTCAAAATATGATCCTAACCCGGAGATCCTTGGACTCCGTATTATATATGCAATGAATAACATGTTCATCAAAGATAGGTACACAAAGATTCAAGACAGCGCCCTAAAGATTAGGCGCATACCTCTACCAAGTACGACACATTTGAGTGTTCATAAACACTCTTTCGTCATCTCACAAGAAAGGAAGGCAACCAAGGATACAAGTCCTAACAGAACAAACATCGGTAGAAAATCCTGTCATTGAAGTCATGCACCAAGAGAGAAACTCTAAAGATGCAAGATTAGCAAAAGAGATAGTGCAACAACTAGAATATGAAAAAGGAGATACATCTCCTATCAAGAGCCTTAGGGCATGATAATAGTTCTACAAGATCAACCAAAGAAGAGCTCAAAAGTTTGGGGAGTAAGGTTTCAAGATCGACCCTCACACTAGACGCACATCCTGATCAAACACCTTGTCTGCGAATGAGAAGACATTTGACTCTGGCATCCCATCAAGAGGAGAACCTCGATAAAGGGGGCACTAGAAAAATATCCCGCCTTTAAGGCCATACGCCGAACACATGATGAATGAAGGTTATGGCAAAATGAAAAAGGAGGGACTTGTCAGCTCAACACACCTCAAACACGTATACGTACGCAATACAAATGCAGCCTCTAATGAAGCTATCCAACAAGGAATAGCCAATACGGGGGCAAACCCATGGAAAATCATGGAGCATCACATGCAAACCTAAAGGAAAACATCCTTTTTAGGTTCAAGTCCTAATTCAAAGGAAGTCTATAATCAAGATTCAAGGTGGGAGGAGCATGACCAATGTGACACTCCCTAAAGGCATTCAAGAATACTCCAATGTAAAGGAAAATTCAAAGCACACTAAGTACCAATACACTTCAAGAAGATTATCACAGCCCGGTCAGACCCCCCCAAGCCCGAGCAATGAGCATGGATCAGATTGACTAGTCTGAAACACACCTTCGAGATTAACAACTCAAGACACCATTCTATGAGAAAGCTTTTCAACCTAAATACAATCCCTTCCAAGATATGTTACTCTTACTCTATCATCACCGCAAAAGTGTTTTTTCTAAAAAAATACAAGGAAGGGGGGGGGGGGAAAGAATTTACAAGCACCCCTAGGATACAAACACTGCCACATCCTAGTTATCAAGAGGATGAAAATCACCCCCACCCACCCAAAGCAAAAGCTCTCCACCCAACCTCTAAAGATACATCCGACAAAGGCATTATCCAAACCATGCCTATGACTGAAACAAGCAAGCATGAGAAAGAGTAAATCCTACAAGGGACACTCATCGCATTCAAACAAGCAGACAAGGGAGCCCCGAGCATAAGGGGTACCCAACCAAGAAAATGAACGAGGGGCCTTCAACGGCCAAATATGAAAGGCGGTATGACCACCAAGCAACTTAGGGGGCACCAAACGAATAAGTGCTTGGTAGTCCACCTAAGTGTAAAAGAAGAGATTAGAGGCAGAAGATCACAAGAACATGCAATACCACTTCTCCTATAAGAAGTCATATAAGAGGGAAAACAACCTCAACTCCCTGTACGAACATGCCCTAAGTCGGCAACACACAAACACTCGACCCATCAAGGGAAGGAAAAGTAAAGAGATATATACAAAGATAGGATACTAAAGCAACCAACCAGATGCCATTGGGAAGTCCTCATGATACTGACCCTCTAAAGATGAACCACTGATAGAGCTCGAGGAAGAAGAAGAAGAGCCTGAACTAACAATATCAACAGGGTTACCATCCTCCTGCAAAGGTGATCTCCCACACTTACGAAAAGCGTGGTAACATGCAATATCATAGAAGGAAAAGTCAAGTAAAGACTCGAAAAGCGTATAAAAAACGCACCCTACATGAGAAGGGACACAAGGTAAGGTAATATTCTGAGCCCTCCGGGAGCCAATCCCGCGAACACATTCGACGCCCCCAATAGCGTATCTTGAGAGTAGTTCTAAAACTACAAACCCTGTGCCCTCCGGGAGCCTATCCCGCGAATAGATTCGACGCCCCCAAGAGCGTATCTTGAGAGTAGTTTTCATACTACGACCTTCGACGCCCCCAAGAGCGTATCTTGAGAGTAGCTTCCAAAAACTACGACCTTCGACGCCCCCAAGAGCGTATCTTGAGAGTGGTTTCCAAAAACTACGACCTTCGACGCCCCCAAGAGCGTATCTTGAGGTAGATTTCAAACTACCAGATTCGACGCCCCCAAGAGCGTATCTTGAGGTAGATTTCAAGCTACCAGATTCGACGCCCACCAGGAGCGTATCTTTGGTCTAACTACCGGTGCCCTCCGAGAGCGTATCTCGTGAACAGTTTCGACGCCCACCAAGAGCGTATCTTTGGTCTAACTACTGGTGCCCTCCGAGAGCCTGTCTCGTGAACAGATTCGACGCCCACCAAGAGCGTATCTTTGGTCTAACAGTACCATATATACCATTTAAAGGGTATCAGAAGAGATCATTGCACCATACTAAGAAGGATTCCATGAGAAAATAATTGCAAAGCAAAGTTGTATGAAGAACACATAATGTTTGTTCTTGATGAGATAGCAGGTATGATGTGAAGGAAAACACAAAAGAAAGATAAGTAAAGGAAAGCATATACAAGGGAGAAGTCCATGACCAAAGGATCATATACAGAAGCACAAGAGGTTATCATGAAAAGTAACGAGTTATCCTACCATTCATATCACAAGTCAAGAGAAGTATCTCAAAGGAACCCAACACCACCAAGAAGGATAGCAAAGACATGAAATCCAAAGTTCAAGGCTCTCAAAAAAACTTGACCCATCAAGAAGAGGAATTGCCTTACAAGTCGCACAAAGCAACCTCCGACAAACGTTATTGTCTTGCATGTCGCCCTCGCGTGACCTATGCTCGTATCAGACTTGAACATCATCAAGCACAACTCATGAAGGAGACATCTAAAAAGCATGAAGGATACAACATCCGGCAAGACGAGACATCAAGACCTAACCCAACAAACATAGCCTAAACAAAATGCAACTATAGCAATGAAGGCTCTCCAATGAGAAAGGAATACTAAAGCACAACTCCATACATCGTGATGTGGCTATCATGTCCACATAACACGAGGTGGCTATCATGTCCACATACCCTGAAGTGGCTATCATGTCCACATACCCTGAAGTGTCTATCATGTCCACATACCCTGAAGTGGCTATCATGTCCACATACCTTGAAGTGGCTATCATGTCCACATACCCTGAAGTGGCTATCATGTCCACATACCTTGAAGTGGCTATCATGTCCACACACTGCGAAGTGGCTATCATGTCCACACACTGCGAAGTGGCTATCATGTCCACACACTGCGAAGTGGCTATCATGTCCACACACCAAGAGGTGGTTATCATATCCACACAAAACAAAAAGACCATCAAGTCTACCACAAACCTAAATAGCCAACACCTAATCTCAAAAGGAGATTCAAGAAAAAGGGAAAAACAACACCCTTCATACGCTCATCAAAGGTATGCACTTATATTTCAACCCCCTGGATGATACTAGGTAGGAGACGTCCTCATTATGAAGACAACCTCCATATCTCATGAAATCAACCATAAAGCAAAGAATCATGACAAGCACTATTGGGGGCATATAACAAAACGATCCCCACAACGATCACAACTACGATACTAGTAGAGGCTAACTCAAGAGCAGTCTCCACCAAACTCCCAAGGAAGAATTTGCTATCTTAATCAGAGCCATGGCAAGAGAAAGGAACCTCAATGAAAGGACACCCATCACCAAAAGAAAAATCTTTAACGCAAGGGTTAATAACATAACCCATAGGAAAGCCAAAGACACCTTCAAAATTCGTCAAATCTACATGAAGATGAAATAAACCTGAGACTCGGCCCCTCGGCCGGGGGGGCAGAGGATAGAGAAGAGACATCAAGACCTATGATCACCCCATCGCCATCCACAGGTTGTTTCCCTTTGTCAAGCAAAGAGGGCGCCTCTTCAACCACTACCTCCTTATCATGAGAGGGAGTCAGCAAGGGGGCACTTGAAGGAGAGCCTCTCGCGGTTTCCTTCTCCTTGGCAGCCGAGGGCCCGACCTCAGAGTCAGGTTTCCGCGCCTTGGATTTAGATTGACTTGAACTCTCGCCCACCGCAAGAACCCATTCGGTAACCAGGGGCGAACGCTCTAACAACAAGAAGGAAGCAACATGAGAACAATCATAAGTATATCATAAAGAAAAGAGAATGGAAAAAGAACCTGCCGGAAGCCTCTGCAGCTTTCCCTAACTTAGAAGATTTCTTGGCCTGATGAGCAGAACTAGAGGGTTCTTCCCTCTCATTCGATTCAACGGTACGTTCGGAACGCTCCGCCTACACCTTATACGTTTCTCCATGAAACCAACCTACAAGGGGTCATACGAGTCCCCGCCTCATACGAGTCCACCTCGGACACCCAAGACACAGGACAGTCAGATTTGGTCTGACTGCCTTGGAAAACGATCTTCAAGGTCTCCCTGTCTGAAGAAGAAAGCTTCCCAAAAGTGAGTCATCTATACGAGCGACCGACGCAAAGATCGACCCTTACTCATGGAGGGGCGAGATACGCCTACTACGGGGGCAACCTTAACATCAATCAAGTTACGGAAACAAAACCACAACCCAAGAGACCTATCCAAGGGAACAAATCCCAGAGCGTCACAAAGAGGGCGAACTTTTAGCTTCCCCAAATGGAGCAACGCTCAGACACATCCGAAGGAATGGTCAACCCTTAACACATGTCAATAAATCCCTTCGCTCACGGTGGGTAAGAAGAAAGCTCGTAAGCATTTTCACCCTCACTTTTATGGGGAACAAATTGCAGGGTAAGGGTCAAGAGCTATACACACACTCCAACGAATGAAGGAAAAATGTTACACATGTCGAAGGTCGAGGTTAAAAGACAATGCTCGCGCTAGTACGAGTGAGGCGGAATGTTGTGTCCCATTGAGTGGCAGAGTTCCCACCCTCAAGTAAATGAGAGGTCTATGCTCTCACCCTTGCACTTATGCTCATATTCATGATTTACATCTACAAGTACACCAATGCCATCACTCATGCTTATACTCACAACCCATCCATACACACATACATGTTTACGCTTGCACTCACATGCATGCCCACGTGCACACTCCCGTGTGTTCAAACATTTAGACGTCCATGCACATAGCCGCCATATATCCATGCATACATTCATGACTACAACCGCAGCATGTCTACACCCACTTCCATACTTGTGTTCCTACTTGCATGTATGCTAGTACACACTTTCATGTTCATGATACATCCATGTTCACTCAAGGTAACATCCTATAGGCATATTTTCTAGTATCCCATACTTAGAAAAAATTTGGACCAAATTCAGAATTTTTCCCCACATAGGCCCACCCCATCATGAAATTGAAGTATAAACTCGCGCAACCGTGTTCATTTTGCATCCCCATGCATGCGTATATTTTCCGAGTATGAGCTCGGGACAATATTGAATTTATTATTTCCATCTCAGACGGACACGTGCTTGGACGCGTGTCCGCGCTATACTGACGTTTGCAATTCCTCTATCTTAGAAGACAGGGGGCAGAGTCAGAGACGGACACCCAGGGGTAAGTAAGGATTCTGACAAAAGGTAAAATCCCGGTTTCAAATTGTGCGTGTCATACCATCCTAAAATAGAGTCAATCAAGGGTCAAGCCATTGGTTGACTCGGGGGCATGTGATGGATATACACCCAATTTGAACCCGTTGACCTACAAACCGTGTTATTTTTATCACCCCGTTAATGATTATAAATTGAAACTTTGACCCGAACACCCCGCCGAAACACCAACGGTCCGGACGAGGCGAAAATACTCGTCCGGGCCACGCGTCGAACTCACCTAGGTGAGATCGGGTTGGCAAACCCGATCTCCCCTAGGGGAGATCGGGTTGGCCAACCCAATCTCCCTTAGGGAGGGGGTGGCCACACCCAACCCCTACCCTTAGGGGTCGGATTTTATCTCCGCCCCCAAGGGCCCCGGCACCATTTCGTGACTCCTACACTTAGATTATTTCCGTCAACCTCTCCATGCTTTAAGGTTTTAATTATGTGATTAAGGACTAATTAATTGTGTTTAAAGGTAACGATGTCCTTAAGTCACCTTAATGACACATTTGCCTATAAATACAACCCCTTCACCATTCATTTGGGGGATCTGGATTACTGACACATTTTTAGCTCTGGCTTCTCTCTACATTCTATCTCTCTAAAAGTATTCTGACTTAAGCATCGGAGAGGGTTCATCAAGCACCACCCCCCCTCCGTGCTTGATACTGCCCCTCTTGCAGGGTAGTAAGGAGCAGAGAGACAAGGAAGCGGAAGAGTAGGAAACGGTACGAAAGACCCCGAGGAGCACGTAACCCGACATCACATTAGTGGGAGATAAGCTCTAAGTTAGCGATCCGTTGACTCAGACCTTATAACCTAACAGTTCGATTTTCAAATTTTAGGACTAAATTGAACAAATTAAAAGTTAGGAAAGTATTTGAGGGACTAAATTGAAAAAAAATCAAAAGTTTAGGGCTACTCACGTGCACGGCACGTGACAGTTAGCGACTGAATCGGACGAAATTTTAACGGTGGTATGAAATGATGAATTTAGGGGATACATTTACGGAATAAAACACGTGTACATGCTTGGTAAAATAATTACGTAGCGGAAAGGAAGCACATACTAGTTTAGCTTTCCGTAGCCTAGTAACGTCACGAGGAAGTTCGCGATCTGCCGGACGATGTCCTGCGAATCCCTTGTTGAAGAGCAATCCACATGATATTGTCTCCTTAGCAAAGCCTCTTCAATCTAGTTGCTGAGATGGATCTCTAAGGTAAATTGCCATAGCAATTTCGGCACCTCCTTGGGTGTTGGGGGGTTTCGGCCGAACTTGATGTGTAAGGGGAGAGGGGATTTCTTTTGTCTCAAGTAAAGGAGAGAAAGTGATTGACCTTAACAAATCTCTAACACCTCTTATTTATAAGAGGAGGTGAGCAAAGCCCACCAAGGGCTTGCTCCCTTAAGTTCGGTCGAACCACATAATAGGGTAGGCCCAATTTTGGGCCTCGTATGGTCCATTGGGATTTTGACCTGGCCCAAAATCCCTAATGTGACATACCCCAATTATACTTATGATGTTGGGCTTATATTAATGGGCTCCCTATTAAGACGACCCATATACTCCAAACGCCAACATCTCCCACTCGCCGGAATGGGAGGGTGCCTGTTAATATGTTGTCGACCAACACATCAACTTTCATTCAATCCAATCCAGTTTCCGTATTTTTCATACGAGGTTTGTCATGCGACCAGCAGACACAATGGACATCGTGCTACTCATCGGTTAAGAGTGTTGTAGCGTCCGCGGAACGTTGATTCCCTAATCTGTTATCAACATGTTACTTCTCTGTACCGCAATGTACCCCTTGTCAACTGTTTTTCTCCAGTTGCCTAGTTTCCCCAAAAGGAATACTTCTCCAAGGCATTTGTACAAGTATTCAAAACCTTCAACTAATATCCGGTTGGTGGCCACCTAGTGAATACAAGAGTTAGAGAATGACAGATGTGCATGACCTGTGGGAATTTTATGTGATAGTTACTACAGACAAAAACACGTGTACATGCTAGGTAAACTAATTATGCAGCGGAATAGAGACACATACCAGTTCTTGCTTTATGTAAACCCAAGATCTTGAAGGGAGTTCGCGGTCCATCAGACGGATCCTGTAAGGATTCTTGTTAAGGAATCGCCTACACTGAATGGTCTCCATGTTAGATTACGGGGAGTAATCACTATGGATACTATAAACATGGTACATGCTAGTAATCGAAATTACGCAGCGGAAGATTCGCACATACCTCAATAGTAGTCCGTAGTCCCAAGATCCTTGCTGGAGGGAGTTCACGATCCTCCGGTCGGCACCCGTAGAGGTTCTTGTGAAGGAAGCCCTACGCGGTATATTCTCCACAGCAAAGCCTCAGATCGATTCTTGGCAAGGGACGGATCTCCAGAGTGTTTGCTCGAAGGCAAATTGACCCTTGGTGTATGTGGTAGTTCGGCCGAAGTGGTGGAGTTATGGGGGAAGGGTTTTCTCTCAAATCACCACTTAAAGGGAATTGTGATTAACCCTAATAAAACCCCCTAACACCCCATATATATAGGAGGAATAAAGTGGACAAAAGTCCACTTTACCCACCACCACATATTCGGCCGGCCACATGTATAGGGAGGCCCAATTTTTGGGCCTCTCATGTCAATTGGGATTTGGGTCTAGCCCAATGTCCTAATATGACATTTAATCATGTCGAGTTACTTCGAGACTAGATGATCGTCTTGCGTAATCAGGTTTACCCCCTGACTCTTAGCCAATCTTGCTTGGTAGAGGCCTCCCTCCACCGCAAGATGACCGTAACTGTGTGACGAGATAAGGCCCACATTTGACATAGTTTCGGCAGAGGATTGCGTCCTCCTACAACTTAGTTTATAGACCGTAAATCTGATGTATTCAAGCATTATGACGTCGATCGATCATAAACACAATTGCAATTCTTTCGTTTCAAAAATGTAACTTTCAATTATCAAAATGTTATCACAGATACATGCCACTTTTAAACCCTACACAATCCAAGCAGTTTTACATGCTTTTCGAATATCTCCCTGCGTAGTGGTTTAGTTAATGGGTCCGCAACCATGTTATCAGTGGACAAGTATTCCAAAGTGATTATATTGTCTTCTACCATATATTTAGCATAAAAGTATTTCACATCAATGTGTTTGGTCCTACTATGGTACTTCAGATTCTTTACTGCCGCAATGGTTGCCTGACTATCAGAGAACACCTTCACAGGCTTACTCCCGACATCGCCATCAAGCAGCGCTGTAAGAAGCCTTTTCAGCCAGACTGCTTCCTGTGCGTTCTTGGAGAGGGCTACAAATTCCGATACCATCGTGGACAGTGCGACACAGGTTTGCTTCTTGCTCGTCCATGGAATGGCGACATTAGCAAGGAGAAAGACTCATCCTGAGGTGGAATTACGATCATCCAGATCGCCACCACGGTCGGCGTCACTTTAACCAGTCAATTCTAACTTCCCGCCCTCATAGCACAGTGCGTAGTCGGTAGTACCTTTCAAATAACGAATAATTCGTTTTATAGCCTTTAAATGTTGATAGCCAGGATCTGATTGGAAACGTGCTACTAGGCCCACGGCGTAACAGATATCCGGACGGGTGCATTGCATGGCGTACATCAAACTACCAACCATGCTTAAATACTCTGAACCCTTCATGTGTTCTAGCTCTGCCAGGTTCTTGGGGCCGTCACGTTTTGATCGTGCGCACCCAAACACCATCATCGTATCCACAGGTTTGGCATCCTGTAATCTAAACCTTTTCAACGGTTTTTTGATATAGGCTTCTTGAGACAGACATAATTTACGGGTAACCCAATCACTAGAAATTTTAATGCCTAAGATGCACGTGTCTTCTCACATGTCTTTCATCTCAAATACAGATGCCAACCATGACTTTGACTTGTTCATAAAACTCACGTCGTTTGCGGCAATGAGTATGTCGTCCACGTGTAAGGTTAAGATGACATACTTAGACCCGAAGGTCCTATAATACACGCACGGATCCTCGTGAAGACTCAAGAATCCGTTTCCTACGATTTCCTCGTGGAATCTGCGGTACTATTTTTGAGACGACTGTTTAAGACTGTAGATGGAACTTTGGAGTTTACAAACTTTACGTTCGTTACCAGGAGTAATGAAACCCTCTGGTTGCTCCATGTAGATCTCTTCCTCCAGGTTTCCGTGGAGGAATGCGGTCTTAACATCCATCGTGTGCTGCGACCAGGACCATAAATGGCCCTAACCGTGGTTTTACGCACAGTGGTGAGTATGTTTTGTCAAAGTCAACTCTGTGAAGTTGGGTATATCCTTTCACAACAAGTCGGGTTTCGCACCGCCCGACTTTTTCCATCAGTGGTGAGCCTTCTTTCAAGACTCACCTTATCCTTGTGCCCCTATGGTTAGCAGGTAAATCAACTCTAGACTATAATGGCTTTCATTTAACCGATCTCCCTCTTTTATTATTTTCCTCCATTTTCCCCACTTGAGGTCCTTCCAATGCTTCTCAGCATTTGTTAGAGAGACTATCACCCTACTCAATGGGTTTGATTCCTTTGACTTTTGTCTAGGCATGTTAATCTGAGTCTGAACGTTTCTCCCACTCGGAATAATGCCTCTTATCGTAGCATCACTTCCATTGGGAACAAGAGCAGTGCTTAAACCTTGACCTACAACTTTCCTTGGACGGCCTCTTGGTCTCAGGGTTTTGTTTCCGAGATAAATTCCTTGATTACTAGGACCTGGACCAAGTTGGTCGGATCACTCCCACTGGAAACAATGGGCAACTCCCACTGGAAAGAATGGGTAGTTTAGGCAGTTGTTGCATTCCTGGTATAGCAATTTGAATATCCGGTTCTACTTGATTCGTCTCTGCGGCAACAGTGATCTCATGTGGTAGGGTTTATTCCTCCCACTGGATTTATGAAAATATTTCCATTATCATTTACCATGTCATTCACCTGAGTTACCAGTTCAAATCTCTCCAACTCGAATTAAGTGGGACCTGATTGTCAGCGTTACTGCTCTAGTTTGATCAAGATTACATTAGTTTGAAACTGACCATGCATTGGAAATTCTTCCTCAAGTGATGTAATGTCTCATGTTCGACCACGGCACCATTTTCAAAAGCTTTAAACATGTATTTTCTAAGAGTAGGTAACGTACTCTTGTCCTAAATACGTGTTTAGTGTGCAATTTAATGTCGCATGATGATATGATTTTAACTCATTATCATTCCTTATCTTTTATGGTGACGTGTCTTACCGATTTCATTGGAACATAGTTTACATACATGTGAGTCATCTTTTTCATCCCATAGGGAACGCCTGATAGATTGAATCTAACATTATGTTCTTGAACTGTGCTTCTTGAAGTGTGTTTGATAGATTGACTCTAACATTATGTTCTTGAGTGCCTAGCCTGACTTATCGTTCAAGACGTTTGGCAGGAAAATCGTTTAACCGACTTTATCATTCTTCGTTTGCAAACTTATCTCAGAGATTTCTTCCCATCTCCGAAATGAGCATCTTGGGTTTTCACCCTATGCGTCAGCTGAAATTTTTACAAGGTCGATGTAGCTTATGAAGCATACTTCTTACCGATGTAAACATTGTCAGTATGTTATTTCTGAAGTAATGCAAACGAAAATCAGCACTTAATCATTCAAAAAAACACTTCATTATTAAACTCGTATTTTGAAACGATGTGTTCCGTTTTTTTGAGGTCCACTTGCGCGTAACGCTATTCACCAAAGTTTTAACCTTAGGTTGAATCATTTCTTTTCTGAATTTAATTTAATCCAATCGGTTTCGCACATGATCATCATTACTGATTATTTCTTTTAATGGAGTACTAATAATAAGTAAGATTTATAACCGGTTCATTCTTAGAGCTACGCAATCGTTGGAATTTAATGGCATTTGATTTTACTCAAAGAATTAGATGTATGATAAGATGGATGGATTTGTTTGATTCGACCATTTCAAATAGCCTTATTACTTTGGTTTTGTTATATTTCGGATCGATCCCGTTCTTAACCGAGTCGATTAATCTTGATAAGCAGAACTCATTTCGAATCGAATGGTAACTACTTTATTCAGCGAATCCGAAACATTATTAACCAAAATTCAAATATAAATTGAACAATAAGAGAAATAACCACAACGGCATAAATTCCAGATCATCCACGAAGCTTTAAGAGATAAAGGTAGAGCATTTGGAGTACTAAACGAGACATTTAATGTACTTTTATCGCTGGTGTTCATCACACCGTTTTCTCGTTTGAGGACCAAAATGATGATCCCGTTTCCTCTGCATCTTCCCTTGATCTCTTGCGGTGAAGCACAGAAGAACCTTCCGGTCCCTTTTGTTTGCTTTGAACAAACAGGACCGTGATAAACTCAATTGATTCAATCAAGGAAACCAGTCCGTTGTTGTCGGCCAAACATGATAGAGGGTACCTCTGTGCAATACTGAGTATCTTTCTCCAATTTGATCTCTCGTTCGTAAGATCTAATGTGGGTTTTACGCCTGCATCTTGGGAAATAAGGGCAACATACCAAACAACACACTTCTGGCTTCGACTCCTTTCCTCCACCGAAGCGGAGTCTAATGGCACACCCAAGTTGAAGAGCGCTGAAGTTGAGTTTGAAGTCCTATGCAACCTCTCTGTCCAAGGCTACCAGTATCACCTTGCAAGCTCTCCGATCGTTAAGGCTCCTCAACTTATTAGGGTATGTAAGGACGCCTTGCTCATTCACCAATGTTCTACCCTTATTCACATCAATACACTTGTGTATACTTTCAGCGACCAGGAGTTCTCTTACATATTCACTCCATGCATCATAATCCATGCCATCCAAATTGCGAGGCTCGTAGAAGCAAATCGACCCAGCCATGAAAACTAACACTTTGATAATCACGCAAAATCAGGGAGACAATAACATTTTGAGAAAGAATTACATACATCAAATATCTATTAAGATATAATTTGACAAATAACGATTCCTCAGTCATCTAAACCAACCGACCACCAGTAAACCAATGGAACGGGGATTTTAAAACAATCATACCCGATCTTGGCTTTCCCAAGACCCTTTTTATTTTGGAAAAATATTCCGATGAATTCACTCATGCATATATAATTCTACCATCCGTGTAAATTATCATACGCCGGTAACATTCATCACACAAACCACACTCATGCTTACGCGTCATGCGTCTAATGTTCCGAGGAACTCATGCTTGCATATATAATTCTACTTCCAAGTAAATTATCAAAAGCGGCTACATCATCAACATTGTAGCATACGTGTCAAACATGCAACATTCACATCTATTATACACATTTGGCGACTGGTTTTTGATTTTAAAATAATTTTAAACATTAGGAGCTGATTTGCAATTCATGCTTATATTCAATTACGCAACATTCTAGACATGAATCCTAGGCATTTCCATCCATCACAACATGTCTATCCTAGTGCGCATTTCATATATTTAACCAGGGCTCCGCCCCCAACATGTAATATCCAGCTAGCTTGACTCAGTCAAGACAACATTTCTAATTATGCATAAATACATATTGAATAATGAACAATTGTAATTCAGCCCACTAATTAATCCAGTCCCAAAAACATGTATCTTCGAGATCCATCCCCATAATAGAAACAAGGCATTAAGGTTATCAACCCTTGAGCACTATGTATGCCATTTAAAGGTTCAAAACAATTGGATTTTAAAACTCGACCTCCCTATTTCAATTGACTTGAATTCATTTTTGAAAATTCAGTTCGGTTCAGTCAATTTAGGTCCGGTTTGGTTCGGTTCGGTCCAGAAAATCTGTTTTTTGTCCGGTCCGATGTAAAATCTGGTTCGGTTTGGTAAGGTTTTAATTTCAAATTCTGGTTCGGTCCGAACCGGTCCAATAAAATAGGGTTCAGTTCGGTTCAACACACAAAACAGTTCAGTTAGATCCACTTAGTTACCCCGGTCCGACCCGACCCGATTAGGTCGAACCGATTGAGAAAATCCATTTCGGTTTTAATTCGTCCCGGTTTGACATATTGGACCGGCCCAATAATTTAAAAAAAAAACATAAAGGTTGGGCCGATATGTTTACTTGTGGCCCAAGTAGGGTTTTGAAATCTAAAAAATATTTAACTTAGCCACCGAGTAACATAAAATAATTTCCAATATTATATATATATATATATATATATATATATATATATATATATATATATATAATTTCGGCCAATTTATAACATATATATATATTTATTGCCAAAATTCTATATTTAAGACTAAATCAATCAACAATATATATATAGGGCTGGCAATTTGTGACACGGCACGATAGCACGACACGAACACGCACGAAAAAAACCGTGTTCGTGCTAGCATATGACAAAACGATAACACGATAGCACGACCACGATTAACACGATATAACTTCCGTGTCGTGTTCGTGTTTGAGTATCATAACACGACAAGCACGATAGCACGATAAAGTTGTGCTACTAAGACTAATTCTAAAGTATTTTTCGAAAAAAATTTATTTATAGCCTTTAAAAACTCTAATTAGTGGTTTAATTTTTAGTGTTTGTAAACTCTATATCATTAACTAATGAATATTGACATATTAATTCATAATTTTTTTTATATATGAAGTTCATTACTTAAATTTTTGCTTAAATATCTTGTATAGAGATGTCCAACTATATATCCTTGAACAACACGATAGCACGACACGAAAATATCCGTGTCGTGTTCGTGTTTGTAAAACATGACACGATAAGCTTACCGTGCGTGTTCGTGTTCAGTAATTTTAGCACGACACGATCATTGACACGCACGATAGCACGAATTGCCACCCATATATATATATATATGAAAAATCCGGCACACACATATATAAATATATATTTTATTTATTGTCAATATCTTAAATAGGGTAACAAATATACTAACAATATATTTTCTCAATCTTTTTGGTAACTAATCTATCAATAATATCTTTAACCCTATTAAATATTTAGATATATTGATAGTTATATATATTTCTATATATTAATGTGAATATATCTTAACGTTTCCAATTATAGATATATTGTTACCTAGAATAAAAATAAAAATATGGTAAAAAAATATACTAATTTATTTCGGCCGAAATTTTGAAACTTGGTGCCTAAGAAATTAAAAAATTTACCTTGTAATTTAGCTTAGGGTTCGGCCAAAAACACCATATTGGAAACAAGTGGTCAAATTTTATGATCAAATTCTAATAAGATCTACAATCCAATGTTCGATTTTGATAAATATCACATTTTTCTTGAAGATCATGAACATCAAATTTCCAAAGAACATCATGAAAATTTCGGACCTATATTAACTCAAAAATTTTATTTTTTTTTATTATTTTTTTTTTAAATTTTCGGTCCAAACTTAAAATTTCAAGAACACTAATTTATCAAAATCATGAACTCCTAACACAGGCTCTGATACCACTGTTAGATTACGGGGAGTAATCACTACGGATATTATAAACATGGTACATGCTAGTAATCGAAATTACGCAGCGGAAGATTCGCACATACCTCAACAGTAGTCCGTAGTCCCAAGATCCTTGTAGGAGGGAGTTCACGATCCTCCGGTCGGCACCCGTAGAGGTTCTTGTGAAGGAAGCCCTACGTGTTATATTCTCCACAGCAAAACCTCAGATCGATTCTTGGCAAATGACGGATCCCCGGAGTGTTTGCTCGAAGGCAAATTGGCACACCCTTGGTGTGTGTGGTAGTTCGGTCGAAGTGGTGGAGTTATGGGGGAAGGGTTTTCTCTCAAATCACCACTTAATGGGAATTGTGATTAACCCTAATAAAACCCCTAACACCCCATATATATAGGAGGAGTAAAGTGGACAAAAGTCCACTTTACCCACCACCACATATTTGGCCGGCCACATGTATAGGGAGGCCCAATTTTTGGGCCTCTCATGTCAATTGGGATTTGGGGTCAATGTCCTAATGTGACATTTACCTAATTGTCTCAGGTAACCTATACATTTAATGGGCTTCCATTTACGGCGCCCATCACCATATGCTTACACTCCACAACTAAGCCTTTTGTCGATTCCTCGCAGGGACGGATCTCTGGGGTAATTGCTCAAAGCAATTTGGCACCTCCAAGGTATAGGGTTCAGCCGAACTAGGCTTTTAGGGATGAGGGGTTTCTTTGTCTCAACACTTAGGAGAATGAGTGATTATCTCATTAACCCTAAATAAATACTGACACTCCATATTTATAAGAGGAGGTGGGAAAAAACCCACATCTACCCCTATGTAAAGTTTTTCCGGCCTAGGAGTAAGGGGAGGCCCAATTTTGGGCCTCTCATGTCCATTGGGATTTTTGGCCTAGCCCAAAAATCCTAATGTGATATTACCCAATTACTTAGGTATTGAGCTTATATTAAAGGGCTCCTATTATGGCGGCCCATTAACCAATTGCCAACAGCTCCTACTCGCCAGAATGGGAGTGTGTCTGTTAATATGTTGTCGACCAACACATCAACATTTGTTCTTCGATCCAGCCCTGCTTCAGAACAGTTCATATGAGGTTTGTCGCGCGACCGGAAGACACAACAGACATCATCCTACTCATCGGTTAAGAGTGTTGTAGCGTCCGCGGAACGTTGATTCCCAACCTGTTATCAACCTGGAAACGTATATGTGCCGCGTTGTATCCCTGGTTAACTGTTATTCTCCAATTGCCTAGTTTCTACATAGGAACACTTCTCCAAGGCATCCGCACAAGTATTCACAACCTTCAACTAATATCCGGTTGGTGGCCACCTAGGGAATTCAAGAGTCGAAAAATTACATGTGAACTTGACCATCCCCTTAGTCAAACTCAACCAGTTCTTAAAACGTGGTCACTAAGCCTTTTTATTCAGCACTGCGTTCTTACGCCTGGAAGTGACCATTGAGCTTGACCTTAGATATAAGTTCTGAGTCCGTAAGGATACTTCAGAGGCTCCTTCATAAAGTACCCGGGATAAGTCACACACTCAAGGTGAAAAAGTGTGTGCCCATCTGAATCGCGAGGATTTTATCTAGCGCAACCGAGCCAGACCATGTGGTCGAACGTGGCACGCACAGTATGAAGTGCGCGTCAATAGCATAACCTGAACTTATATATTATCAAGAGTGGGAAATGTCATACGCTATCAGAGATTTTCATCTGGCCCAGAATGTGGTTTCGATGAACTGAGTATCACGACGATACGCATAACAAAGATCATGTCGTGTTACCCCGGAACCAAATGATCATTTTGCTTAACCAGGTTTATCTTTCGAAAACATTTTGGTTCTTAGTCGGTCTTGACATGGTAGAGGTTCCCCCTTCGTCAAGATGACCGAGCCTGTGTGACGAGGCTGGCCCACATTCGACGTATTTTATTAGGAGTTTTTAAACTCCAATAACTAGTTTATAGACTGTAAAATCTGATTAATTCAAACATTATGACGTCGTAAGATCATAAATTCAAATTGAAATTCTTTCATTCGAATATTCCTTCAAAATTCAAAATGTTATTGACACAATACAATCCTCATAAACCTTACGCGGTCCAGCAATCCAAGCATTTTGACATGCTTTTAAAAAATTTCCTTAGGTTTGGTCAATGGGTCTGTCACCATACTCTTAGAGGATAAGTATTTGAATGTGACCAATTTGTCTTCTACCACACTCCTCGCATAATTATATTTAATATCAATGTGTTTCGTCCTATTATGGTAATTTAGATTCTTAACTCCTGCAATCGCTGGTATACTATCAAAGTAAATCCTCACAGGCTTACTCCCGTCCTCGACGTCAACCCTAATGTGGCAATTACCTAATTAACTTAGGTAATTTCCTTAGCATTAACTGGCTACCAATTACGGCGCCACGTCACCATATGCTAACACCTAAAGGGTTTTACAAAGTGAAAATTTTAATTTCTTAGTCCCCAAGTAATTATCAATTTCGGCTGAATATATTGTTACTAATTTTTAATAAATTTTTGGTAACAATATTACATGTATTTGGACACAATTAGGGTTAGATTTACAAGATAATTGTGATAGAAACTATCTATATATTCTAGCATGATTTTAGGAATCTTGATTATTATAGATAGATATTTTAGTTGCCTAAGGTTGAGAAAATATATTGTAGATAAATTTTATCCTAATATAGAATATTAACAATAAATAATATATATATATATATATATACACAAAATTAAATTTCGGCCATATATATATATGTGTGTAAATATTGGATACTTTATAATTAATTATTACTTGGTGGCTAAGTTAAGTTTTTAGGTGATTTTTAAACCCTACTTAGCCCAAGTAATTTAGGCCCAACCCTTTTGGTTTAATGGGCCGATCCAATTTTGCACATTCAGGTCGGGTCGACTGACTTGGAGGACCAAGGGAACCTGAACCGGACCGAACCGGTTCGGGTTCCACGTGTCAAGATTGGAGCGGGTCAACCAACTGGATTTTCTCAATCGGTCCGACCCATCCGGGTCGAGTCGGACCGGGCAACTAAAATGGGTCAAACCGACCGGGTTTGTGTGAAGAGCCGAACTGAATTCCTATTTTGAACCGAATCGGTCCGGACCGAACCATTCTTAACTGAACCGAATTCCTAGTTTGTCTGATCCATGTACCTAAGAAATTATGTAATGTCATATTAGGGGTTTTAGGCTAGGCCTAAAATCCCAATTGACATGGGAGGCCCAAAATTGGGCCTCCCTAACACATGACCGACCGACTTTAGTGAGGGGTAAAGTGGTCTTTTGTCCACTTTACTCCTCTTATAAATAGGGAGCCCTAGGAGGTTTTATTAAGGTTATTCCTCTCTTCCTAAGTGGTGAGATTAAAAAGAAAACCCTCATTCCTATTCCTATAGTTTTGGCCGAACCTAGCAAACACCATGGAGGTGCCAAATTGCGTTGAGCAATTTACTCCAGGAGATCCATCCCGCGAAGAATCGACTGAGGCTTTGTTGTGAGGCATAATCCGCGTAGGGCTTCTCTTAAAGGAACCTCTACAGGGAATCGTCCGGCGGATCGAGAATTCCCCTCAACGGTCTTGGGCTACAGGAAACATTGTAGGTATGTGCATATTATTCCGCTGCGTATTAGTTACCATGCATATATCTAAGGTTTTGTTTCCATAGTATTAATCCCCTAAATCCTACAGTTGTATCAGAGCCTGTGTCAGGGAGTTCGTGTTTTTGATAAAATTGGTGTTCTTGGTTTTTCTTGATTATGGTCGAAAATTTTAAATTTTTTTTAAATTTTCGATTTTTTTTTTTTGTAAAATTCGGACTGGTCATGTCTATTCATATGTTCATAGTAAAGTTTGATGTTCGTGATCTTCAAGAAAAACAAGACTTTTATCAAATAAACTTTGGATTCTTGATTATGATAAGATTTGATCTTGAAATTTGACCACTTGCCCTAAACTCTTGTTTCGGCCGAACCTCACTTTAGTGTTCAAGGTGAGTTTTTTTAATTTCTTAGTCCACAAGTAACCCTAAAGTGATGAAAATATTGAGAAAAATATTTTATTTTTTCGGCCGAAATTTTACCACCTATGGATTAGGTCTAAATTAGGGCTAGGTTCACAATATAATTATGGATAACAACTATTAATATATCTAGCACAATTTTAGGGAGCTAGATATTATTGATAATATATTTTCCTAAAAGATTGAGAAAATATATATATTATTGATGATATATATATATATCCCTAATATAGAATATTGACAATAACATATTTTCTATAATAATCAATCAATCAATATATTATATAAAAGAGGATGATTGAGAATAAGATAAGTAAACTCACGCTGCCAAGTAATCACAGAGAGTCAATCTGAAAACGCCATGTCAATAGAGAGGAAAGAGAATAACACAACCTCTCTTAGGCTGCCATCTCAGCACGCTAGGCTCATCAGAGGTTGACATGTCAGTCTTTCGTCCTCCAATCAGCTCACTCCACATAAGCATTAAAAAAATATTCTAGCATGAGAAAGAGTGTTAATCCACCATATTACGCCACCTAAGCATCTGCTACCACTCTCATATCGCGCCACCTCGGCATTGTGTGAGGCAAATCTGGAGTTGCCACATCACCTCTTTTAATTAATTAAATGTTGACAAATAAGTACCTCATATATTCATCTTCTCTCAACAAGTTTTTATTAATAGAAACAACGAACATTAATAGACAAGAAGTGAACAAAGAGTCACAATTCATGGTTCATAAAGAGTGGTGTCTCTTCAATTGCCAAACGCATTGGAATAAATCTAAATCTAAATCTAAATCTAAATATTATACTAATCCTGATTATGGGCTTTTCTGGTGCCGACACATCAACCATATCTTCGAATTAGAAATTGACACATCATCACACATAAATTTCTTCTTATTCCTCTCACTTCTTAGTACAATTAATTTTCTCACCTATTAGTCCAGTTAATTGACACATCATCACACATAAATTTCTTCTTATTCCTCTCACTTCTTAGTACAATTAATTTTCTCACCTATTAGTCCAGTTAATTCTCTCTCGGTAAAATTAATTCAAACTCACCTCTAATACGGATGGTTTTAGCTTAGACAGTGTATCTATGCTTGACACATAAGCAGTCCTAATTACATAAATATCATGAAAAACATAATTACACTAATATAAGCAATCTTCAGTTACATTCTTCTCCTCCCAAAAATTCTCTTCCGTTACCTTCTTATCTTTAATTCAGTTGTTCACTGTTCTATGAAACCAAACGTCCTTTAGGTAGACATCTATAACAGTCCCCGCTCCAGCTTTCAGGGTTTTAGAGCCGCTCCATCTTCTACTATTAACCTCCTGCCAATTCAGTTACATTGGTCATTTTGTCTGCAATTAATTGTCCAATCGTGAATAATTCTATGTTCTATATAAGAAAATGCAGCATCTCCTGATTGTTCAAATTGAAATTGAGCTTCTTGCACTTAGTAGCATTCTATAATGCATAAACATGTCATTTTAATATTTGGCTGATGATCTTATTATCCATTGCAGGGTAGTCTCAGATAAAGTTTGCCAAATCATGGACGTCAGATATAGCATCGAGAAGAAGGAACCAACATTAATTGGTATTTCTTATGGGAGATTTAAGATTAATAATTTATTTAGAAAATAATTCAGTCGTTTATATTAGTTGGATGAATTTCGAATTGCCTTCTAGGGTTATTTATCTGATATAATGAATCAATTAATCTGAGTTTAGTAAACATCGTATAGCCTTCAAGGTTAATTATCTGCTATAAGTAATCAATTGATCCAGGTTTAGTGTAAAATTTTAATCTTAATCTTAATCTTAATATATTATACTAATCCTGATTATGGGCTTTTCTGGTGCCGACACATCAACCATATTTTAATTTTTTTGGTGAGTTTGATCGATAGTGAACCAAAAAAATATATGTAGGGGAAAATAAATCTTGATACCTCTATAGTAATACATGAATAAGACTTCACTGGTCAGTGATCACTCTCACTATCATCAGGATGGAGCAGTAGATTGTGGATATGACATGAAGGAGCCATATATGCTTTGATTCCGGTCGCTCTGTTGTAACATGTAGGGATCCCACCAGATACGCCTTAACAGTTAACACTCCTACAAAAATCTCGACTCATTTTCAGCTACAATTTCAGAATGGGTTTGGTAGATCTTCTCAGCATTTCAGGTTGGCTGAAACTTTTTTTTAGACCTTAACTGTTACTAAGACAAAAAAAATATAATATATAACTAATAATTTTTTTTTTGTAATTATTATATATTTTTTAAAAATAATGAGTAAATATATTATCATTTATTATTATTGTTGTTATTACTATTTTGTCAAGTTGCAATTTTCTACTTTTTTAACATTTGAATATCTAACTTATTATTGTACCATCAATTTTTTCTATTAACATCATATTCTTGATTATTTTCACTTTTTTATTAATTATTATTTAAAAATATTTTAAATTTAAAACTATAAATTATCAACACCTTATAAAATAAATAAATTATTGTTAAAAATATAATTTTATTAATTTGACATAATAATAAATAACCCGCGCGATGCGCGGGTACAGAACCTAGTATTTACTGATCAATAATTTTTTATTAAGGTTAATTAAATATACCACATTCCACAATTCCACTATAAATGTTCATCTTTCGTTAGGAAAATATACAATTTCAACTTTCAAGGGAAGTTACATTTCAAATTAGTGAATCACATGAGTAATGGAAGAGATTAGGGAGAGAAAGGAGTGGGTAGGGAAGTCAAATGGAGGACGATGATGAATAGTGAGAGTGTAGAAGAAGAATGAGAGAAAGGATTGTCGGAGCCACCGCCGGATGAGGTAGTGAGATGATGAATACGTACCTGAGGGAACAGAAGTCGACGACACAGATGTAGCTGAATGCGATGGTGGGGAAATGGATAGGTCTAGCCATCTGGATTTTTGCGGCTCCATGAGCTGCCATTACAGTGATACAGAACATGAACATCTTCTTTCTATTTGGGCTTATGGTTTAATTAAGCTCAATATTTTCAGTTTTGGGCATCATATATTACCAATCAATAATTATCAGTTTTTTGCCCCCTCTAATTATGAGTTTATTTATGGACAAAAACTAGAATTTTAAATTTAAGCTAATTTGTTTCTAACTAATATAAATTATGCAGTTTATCATGTGTTATTATTCTATACTCTTTATATATATTTCAAATATGTAAAATACTATCATAATTCTAAATAAAAATACAACATACTTTTATTAATCTATGTGTACTAATGTTAGTGTTGTGTTCTTTTATCATACAAAATGTAGGATATTTCTCTAACTTATCGACAAGTAATATATTATGGAGCTGAAATCACCAATTTATCATCTTTATCGAATAACTTCTAACCTTAATCAGTATGTTGTTCGCTCTCTCAACTGATTGAGAAGAGATTTATGATTGGCATAAGATGCATTATCAACATATGGTTTTACCGTATTAAGATGGTCAAAATAAAGATAATTAGGATAAGGTTTCTCTTATCTATTCTTATCTAAAATAATTTAACTAAGTTTCTATCATCATATACATAATACATCGTTTTTAATTTTATCACATAATAGTATATTATTTATATATACGTATCGCGCGGCGTTAGCACCTAGTATATATATATAGTGTTGCCATATATATATATATATATATATATATATATGTGTGTGTGTGTTTGTAGAAAATTGGAAATTATTTTAATAATTAATTGTTACTTGGTGGCCCAGTGAGTGCTCAATTTGAGCTTGTTTTGTGATTCTGATTGGGCTGCTTGTCCTTTTAGTAGAAAATCAGTGAGTGCCTATTGTGTAAAACTTGGAGCAGCTATGATAGGTTGGAAGGTCAAGAAACAAGATACCATTTCACTATCAAGTGCTGAAGCAGAGTATAGATGCCTAAGAGTTCCAATTCAAGAGGCACTTTGGGTAGGCAGAATTCTTAAAGAACTTGGTTTGCAAGTAAGCCTTCCTATTCCCATATACACAGATACTCAAGCAGCTGTGAAGATTGCTAAAAATCCAATGTTTCATGAGCGTACAAAGCATATTGAATTGGATTGTCACTTCACAAGGCATCACATTGAAATTGGGATGATTGGTGTTCATTACATTCCTTCAAAGGATCAAATAGCTGACTTGCTTACCAATGCTTTAGTGAAGAACCAACACTTAGCCTTGTTGAGATTATATGGAATTAAAAATGTCTTCCAAGAAAGAAAAGAAGAGGAAGAAAAGGATGGGAGAATATAGAAGTGTATATGAAGACTACATTCAATACACTATGCATACACTTAGTTTCACTATGCATACACCCTGCCACTATGTATGCACCCGGTTATACTATGCAAACAATATGCACCTGGTTCAAAACTCATTGTATATTCTTAGTTGGTGAGCCTAGTTTTACTTAGTATATATATTGTATCATCTTGATTGTAATCCCGAGTGATCAATGAAGTAAATTTCCAGCTTATATGTTGCCATATATATATATATATGTGTGTTTGTAGAAAATTGGAAATTATTTTAATAATTAATTGTTACTTGGTGGCCCAGTTAAGTTTTTAGTGGACTTTAAAACCCTACTTGGCCCACAAGTCTCAATTTCGGCCGAACCCATTGGGTAACGGGCCGGTCTAATTTAGCACAACCGGGTTGGGTCATCTAACCCGGGTGACCAAGGGAACCCGAACCGGACCGAACCAGGTCAACCGAAGCGGGTCGGGTTCCACGGGTCCAAACCGGAGCGGGTCCAAATCCGTGTTTTCTCAACCGGTCTGACCCATTCGGGCCGGGTCGGACCGGGGCAACTAATATGGGTCCATCCGATCCGGTTTGAATATTAAACTGAACCGAATTCCTATTTTAAACCGAATCGGTCCGGTCGGACCCTTTAACCGAACCGGTCTGAACAGAACCAGAATTATTAGTCTGAACTGAATTAATTAAATTAAATAGGATGGTCGAATTTAAAATCAAATTTTTTTTTCGAACTTTAAAATTACCTACACAGTGCTTAAGGGTTTAATATTTCATCGATTTTTTTAAACCTGATGCCTAGTTTCGATTATGGGGATGGATCTCGGAAATGCATGATTTTGGGATTGAGTCATTTAGTGGGTTGAATTTCAATTGTTATTTAATTGATATTATTGCATTATTAGAACTGTCGTCTTGACTATGTCAAGCTAGCTGGATTAGGCATATTGTGGGCAGAGCCCCGGTTTTCAATTAATAAGTTGCGCACTAGGATAGACATGCTTTGATGGTTACAATTGCCTTGTATAAATGTCTATAAGTACGTATGATTGTTTTATAGCATGAATTGCAAGTCAGCCACAAATGTTTTGAAAGCATAAATCAGTCGCCAAATATGCATGTTTGAATGGTGTGATCACGCATGATGCGTATGCATGAATGTTGAGGGTGATTTAGCATGTGATAATTTACTTATGTAGTAGAATTATATATGCTAAGTATGAGTTTCTCGGAACATTAGACGCATAACGCGTATGCATGAAGTGTGTTATGTTTCTTGGATGTGATATGCGCACGATAATTTACTTGTGTAGTAGAATTGTGTGTGCAGACTTAAAATCCTAGAAAACATTTAGGGAAAGCCAAAATCGGGTGTTTTAAAAACCTCTCATTCCGGTAATAGCGATAAAACCGTTTTAAAAAACTGGTATATTAGAAAGAAGACGACGGTAATGCGAACTCTTTCACGACCCCCCTTCCCTCGGTTTACTGTCGGTCGGTTGGGTTAGATGTCTGAGGGATCATTATTAGTCATCCTCTATCTCATAAGTATACGATGAACACAATTCTCTTTTTTTTTTTCAAAATGCCACTATCTTCCTGCTTATGCATAATGGTCAATGTGTTAGTTTCAATGGTTGCGATTAGCAATGTCATCTCCCAATTGAATAAGCGAGTAAGATTGAATGGTAAGAACTATAAGATCTGGAATAAGCGAGAAATGATGGTGATTACTGAAATGAAAGGGTTGGACCATTTAACCACTAAGCAAGTTAGGCCAGAGGGAGACCTCAGTGATGAACAAAAGGCATTCTATGAACTATGGAATGCTAAGGACCTGGAAGTTCATTCAACCTTGATGTCAATGCTGGAAGATGACATACTCTACGAGTATGATCACACTGAGTCTGCTAAAGACCTATGGGACGGTCTCACAGCAGGGGTTGGTGTTTACACCACGACCCAGAAGCGATCGTTAAATATCGCTTTAGACTCATACAAAATGAATCCTAAGCATACGATGCATGAGCACATTAGACAAATGTCTAATATACTTGCTGAACTCAAGGAAGCAAGGAGATCCCGTCTGAGGAACAAAAAGTCCAGTGTGTCATCCGCTCTTTACCGGACTCTTGGAGCAGCATGAAAATGCACCTTACCCATGCCACCCATCTCAATACTCTCGAGAAGGTGCGAGCTCATCTCGAGCTGGAAGAGGATCGAGTCAAGGCTGAGAAGCCTAGAGCTGAGATGCACATCGCATCATCCTCTCCAGCTGTGCAAAAGGGTAAGCGCAAGAGGAAGGGTAAAGACCTTCATAAGAAGGCTAACAAATCATTTGGTCCAAACTCACAAAAAATGTTCAAATCTAAGGAAATTGGTGCTAAGAACAGGCAGAAAAAGCGCGCACGTAGAGAGGAATCTCTAACGTGCTTCAGGTGTGGAGTGAAATGCCACTTGGCTGCTACCTGTACCAATCATCCTAAGGTACGTTCAGAAAAATAATGACGAAAGTCATATATTCTCATCAAATTCCAAATTCTCGAGAGTAATTCAAATCCTCTTTTTGAATTACATGACCGAGAAGAGGAATGAGCGTATAGATGGAGTATATGCCCCAATATAAATAAGGACTGGATGTCAAGACCGTCCTTGTTTTCTTAAACCTTTTTTTTTTTTTCTATTCCTTCGGTAATGAATAAATACTCTTGTATTATAGGCTTCCTCGTGACAAACGGGAAACTTTATTTTTTGGCATGTAGTGAATGCTTAAATTGAGTATATATTATTCATATAATTCATCTTGAACCGCTTGAACTTATAGTTACTATCAAATACATTGTTAATCTGAGTGCGATATTTTCTAATCCTTATTTGTTAGTACTCCATTATAAAATTAAAATCGTAATGATGAATATGTACGATACCGATTAAAATTGAATTTTGAAAACGAAACGATTTCACCACGGGTGAACCTGGTGATGCGCGTGCAATGCACGCGTGTTCCTCGAGAGATGGAACACACGATTCAAATTAAAAAATTCAATATAAAACTTTGTTCTTGGTTTAATGCTTAAAATAAATTTTCATTTGCACGAACACCCACACAAGAGTTTTACTCATACAAAATTCTCGCAGAGAATTTCAACGAGCAGGTGAAAACCTAATGCACGATCCATGGTGGATAAAACCTTGGGCTATGAGTGAGAAATGAAAAGGAACGTCTGTTGAACGACGTCTCCCACTATACGCCTTTAATGACAAAAGATTGACGAAGCATTAAAACGTCACACTTCATAAACAAGGTCAGTACCATGATATCACAAGTTTAACTTATAACTTCCCTTTTTCACAGGAAAGTTATGGTTAACTGCAAATCATGTGGTGAACCTAATTAATGTATAAATTGGTTACACGACTCCATGCGAGCTATTGGTAATGAGGAGGATCTTACCAAAATTACGACATTTATGTTGCAAATAACTCGCGCATAGTATCAATCGAAATAATGAAAAGTATTTCTAAAGCATACATATGTGTAATAGCTTGGGAGATTGGTGACGTGGTCGAACATGAGACGTTACATTATTTGATGTTGAATTTCCATAGTTTTACAAACATCAACAAACGAAGTCTTGATTGAACTAGATGACAATGATAATCAGGTCCCACTCTCTTCGAGTGGGAGATTTGAGGCAGCAACACGAGTGAACGATATGTTAAATGAAGATGGGGACATCTTCATAATAAATCCAGTGGGATGAGTCAATCCAACCACCCAGATCACTGTTGCTGCAGGTGCGAATCAAGTCGGATCTGATGATCATGTTACTGAACCGATGGATGAAAATCCAATTTTACCTCAACTACCTACTGTACCCAGTGGGAGTTGTGCGACCAACTCGGTTCCCGGTCATCATAACCGTGAAATTAATCTCGGAGGTGGAAATCCGAGACCGAGAGGTTGTCCAAGAAAAGTTGTCGGTGAATGTTCAAGTAGCACTCTTGTTCCCAGTGGGAGTATTACACCGATAATGAGCAGTATTCCTAGTGGGAGCGTAGTTCAAGTTCAAGAAGGGACTAACGAGTCTAGACGTAGTCTAAGACATCGAACTTCTCCTAAGAAGTATCCCATCGAAAGAGGTAAATTGTTCACCCTCACTTTGGTTGATGAACTGGTAACGGTTAAACAAGCTATGGATGGACCTCAAGCAAAAGAGTAGAGGAAAGCAATGGAGGCTGTGATCGCCTTTATGAAAGCTAATTCGGTATGGTCTTTAGTTGATTTGCCTGCTAATCGGAGAGCAATAAGTGCCAAGTGAGTTCTGAAACTGAAACTCACTGTTGATGGAGCTGTCGAGCGATACAAAGCTCGACTCGTTACGAAAGGATATACCCAACTTCTAAGATTTTTCCTAACTAAGCAAAAAATTAAACATAGTTTTTCCTTATATTATATAAGGGAAAACTATAATAAATAATTATATTTAATAATATATGTATATATATTTATGGGAGACCAGAGACCTTAAGTTCTTTCCTAAACAAACAAAACAATTAAAAATATTTTTTCTATATATGTATAAGGGAAAATCAATAACAAATAAATGGTAACTAATTATAATATTTATGGGAAACCGGAAGATTTCCTAACCTTGACACAATCACCTAAAGATAGCATCACACACATCAGACAATATTTAAATAATCATCCAGCAAAAACGGAATGTACATGATATTTACTTATTTTAATATATTTATATTGTATGAAAGGGTACGTGTTTTTTTTTTTTTTTTATGGATTTTAAAAGTATATATTTTAAGTATATTTGATCCATATAATTAACTAACTTTTGTCAAAAGAAATTATCATTAATCAAATTTAATATGATAAAACCTTATTAACATGATATTTTTCAATTGTACAAATTAATTAATAGTTTTAATATGTTAACTCTTCAATCAAAATTGAATTATTTTTGGTTAAAACTGTACTGCAACACATAATGTAAATGATTATTTTGTTCAAATCAAATAAATAAATATACAACCCTATTTGTAAACACTATTTTTCAACACAGCCACTAGCATATACATTGTTTATTGTCTATCTACACAAGAAGAAATCCGCCTACACAAATTTCAAACTTAAATAATTATCTTCTTTTTCTTATTAAAATAAAAATATAACTTATTATCTTTTTAGTTTCATTATTAAAAATATATGTTAGGATTTACAATTTAACAAATTACACCCCGCGCGCTGCGCGAAGAAATCACCTAGTTGAAAAATAAAGTAAAGTAGTGCTAATTATTAATGTATAACTTCAAATTTCTAGCTCTACATATAATATACTTACAGAATTAAAAAAGAAACTATGTATGTGTATATTCATGCTATCTATCAACTATGTGCTACATTTACTTTTTACATTTATATTATCATTTATAATCATTTTTTTCTCTCTCTTACTTTACATTTTTCTTCTTTATTCATCCATGTTCACACTTAGAACTAACTCTTCTAGTATCTCAATTTTTCTTTTTACTTCATGTTCAATATGAAATGAAGGCGTTTATCAAAAAAAGAAATGAAGGCAGTAAGGCACCAAACGCGTATGTACAATTTCATGGCGGCGTAAGTAGACAATCAAATGCAAGTTTATTCAATTTCAGGAGAGGGGTGAAACCATAACATTTTTTCTTAAAATCATACCGTCTGAGTTCAGTGAGGGCAAGTGTCCCCTGGGCCTCAAGTAGAACTGTGCATGCAAGCGATAACACTCGTTCCAACCTCATGTATCGCCGGCTTGTCCGAATTCTTTGTTATTTCAATTCAGAGCATTTAGTAATAGAGAGACCACGCGGAGAGAACGATTCTGCGGACTGACATCAAGATTGCTAGAATTTGGTTGAGTTTTTACTGAACTTCGATTCAGTTGAGAATCCAAATCTGGATCGCCGAAGATTAAAAAGTTAAGACAATAAGCTATATTTGTTGTGATATGATTTTGTGTATCAACGGCAAAAAAAGAGTATGAATTGCTCTAATTTCCCAATAAATTATTTAGTGAAGTTGTAGACACGAGTTTACGTATTGCAGACATAAGTAGTACTCTAGAAAATTTCAGTTTCATGAATTGGTAAGGAATTGGTATGGAATTTTTTTTTTTCTGATTTTTTTAATTTAAATTTAGTATTTCATCATCAGTTATTACATAACTGAATTAATACCGACCATTTCGGTATGTAAATTCAATATTAAGACGTTTTTTCTTCATATTTGGCCAGAAATAAGTATTAAATGGATGGAATTCATGACCGATGAATCGGTCAGGAAACCCGCAGTAGGTAATGACAAGTTTTCTTGTCGTGCAAGTCACCTCGTGCTGTGTGTGAGGATTGTTCCTCGATATCTATATTTCTTCAATTTATAGAAAAAAATTAATTATTATAAATTTCTTAAAAGTTTTTTTTGTTTATATGTGTAATAATTATAATGATTTAATTTCATACCGTCTTTATTCTTTATAATTTATTCTCATTTATTTTTTATGATTTCTCGTGGGATGCGCGGAAACATTTATATAATTTCACGCTATATTTATTTTTATAATTTATTTTCATTGATTATTTTTTTTTGTAATTTTATCCAATTTTGTATGGTGTGTAGAAACAATATTTAAGAACTTATATTGATGAGATAATTTTAGAGAAAATAGAAATTAGGTAAAACATGAGGGTGGTCCTAAGGGTCCTCATCAGAAAAGTAGCACCCGTAGCATGCTTACTCCATACCTAAATTAGTTTTCAATCGCATCTACTCAGTCCGTAAGCGGTAAAGTGCTAATCAGATTGACCTCTTAACATCTAATGGATGGGACAATAAACTAACAACAAATATTACATGGTTCTGAAAGTGGTGATATAATAAGGTGGCATAAGCCTGCCTCTAACACTCTCCCACGACAAGAGAAGGCGAGATAATAGAGTAGTAAGCAAACAGAACGACAACCGCGAAATTTTTAATTTTAGAGGGTTTGGACCGAATCAGACACCACGTGGCGCGCATTCATTGAATATCCGCATGAATATAGATCACGCGCGGGTCCTCAATTATTTTTTGTCAGTCTCTTCTGCTGCAACTCAATCCAAGTCCAACAACGAAACAAACAAAAAAAATAAAATATATTTATTATTATAAAAGAAAAATAGGGAAAAAAACCTTATATAACTCTCTACTCTACCTCCCTCCCACAAATGCCGAGCCGCCTCATCTCCTACTCCCCCTCCTCCTCAATTCTAAGCTGGTCCTCACTACAGTTCCGCTCCTCCGACGACCAGATCGACAGCAGCATGGATCCTACTCGCACCTTTGTTAGGGACGTCAAGCGTATCGTCGTCAAGGTTTCTCCTTCACCTTCTCTTTTGTCTACTTGTTGGATATCATCTTCTCTCTGCGTTCGGCTTTTGTATCAACAAATGTCGTTGATTCTTCATCGCCATTGTCTGCTCCATCTTCCATTTGTGGATTTCGCTGGAACATGACAAGTTCTTCACGGCTTTCCTTTACTACTGCTTTTTTGAATTGATCGTACTACTATTCCGTTCGGCAACTATTTTGGCTAATATTATTGATTTGAGTCTGCACAGTGCACTGGATATCTTCTTTTTTTTTTTTTTTTTTTTTTCACAGTTTGATGATCTGAAATGGTTTTCTTTTTCATTTTCAATCAGTCCTCCTATACTGCATTATCGAGGCAAAAATTACCTTAGATTCGTTTAGATCCCAGGACGATTTTTTGTGTGATGTATTCTTTTTTTATTGGGTTTGCAATATCCGAGCTACATCCTGCATGAGATTGACATTGATGGTTGCAGAGTTTTCTATGTTGGAACACGTTAAAGTGAAATTTTTGCTTTTCGCATTCCTAGATTTATCAAAAAGAATCGAAAACTGACTTATCACATATATATCTAAAGTTGGAGCGATTGTCCCCACATAGCTTGATTGTGATAAGAGAGAAGTTTAAAAAAAATCATTAGAATTCTAGTTACTTTTGCAGTTCTAGTGGTCCACTTTTAAGCAAATGTTGTTTGATAGATTTCCTTTATATGGATGATAGTTCCAGGGTTATTTTGCAATGTATTTCAATACCATGGCATGTTCTTCAATAAATGGTGTGTGAAAAAGAGTATGCTTCCTTTTCCTGAAATAAATAAACGTATGTACAGATCAGGGGCAGATGCAGCAGCAATTTCAACCCTTTCGTCTGTTTCCTGTTTTCGATAACTTGTCAGAGGCTAACAAAAAAATTGAATTTGTAGGTTGGTACTGCTGTAGTGACCCGGGATGATGGGAGGTTGGCCCTGGGAAGACTAGGGGCCCTATGTGAACAGGTAGAAGAATGATTGATTTAAGTAGTATATGTTTTGAAGAGTTTTTGTCAACTTCAAAGTGATTAATTTTGATCCACTGGTAATGCACAGATCAAAGAGTTAAATGAACAAGGCTTTGAGGTCATTTTGGTGACATCAGGTGCGGTTGGCCTTGGTCGTCAAAGGCTCAGATACAGGAAACTAGTGAACAGCAGGTAGATAGAATTCTAGTTTTCCTTCTCTCCTGCATTAGTTAAAACTTGTATTGGTGAAGCAAGTCATGTGGAATATATGACCTTAATGATATGGCTACTTTTACTTGTATAATCTTAAAGATATTCACTACTTATGTATGCATTCTATGTCTGCAACGAGTAATATTCTCGCGTGATAGAACCTTTTACACTGTCATATTGCACAGTTTTGCTGACCTCCAGAAACCACAAGTTGAACTTGACGGGAAGGCATGTGCTGCTGTTGGACAAAATAGTCTAATGGCTTTATATGAGAGCTTATTTACTCAGGTGAATTGTTAGTTGTATAGTAGCAGCTTCTCTTCCATGTTGACTATTATTCCAAAAATTCATGTTTAATGGTAATGAGGATGACCCTTAGGATTTTCTGACAAATATATTTTTCCTTACAGTTGGATTTGGAAGCTAGTCAGATCCTTGTGACTGACCATGACTTCAAGGATAAGGATTTCAGAAGGCAGCTTAATGACACTGTTAAAGCACTGCTATCGTCTAAGGTCGTTCCTATATTCAATGAGAATGATGCAATCAGCACTAGAAAGGCTCCATATGAGGTATGTTCAATTATTTTCTTTCCATTCGTGAGATTTTTGTTCTGTGTGTGAGCTATAACCTTCTTATTTTACCATGTTATTTTTTTCTCATAAACAATTTTGGTGCAAAAAAATTATTTGCAGGACTCTTCGGGTATATTCTGGGATAATGACAGCTTAGCAGCTTTGTTGGCGCTGGAGCTGAAAGCCGAGCTTCTTGTTTTACTAAGTGATGTTGATGGACTTTACAGTGGCCCACCAAGCGAACCTGATTCAAGACTTATTAACACATACATCACAGAAACACATCAAACTGGAATAACTTTTGGAGATAAATCTCGAGTGGGAAGAGGTGGCATGACTGCCAAAGTAAATGCTGCTGTTAATGCTTCAAAGGCTGGTATCCCTGTTGTCATAACCAGGTATTTGGTTCTTCATATAAGATGATATCCCAAACACAATTGCTAACAATTCTGAGGCTATATGACCACATTTTCTTTCTCAATAGTGGCTTTGCCCCCAAAAATATACTTAAAGTTCTTCAAGGAGAGCGTATTGGTACTCTGTTTCATCAAGATGCACATCTTTGGGAGCCATTCAAAGAAGAAACTGCAAGGGAAATGGCTGTAGCAGCAAGGGACAGTTCCCGGAGATTGCAGGTGCCATTTTAATGCTTGCTTCCTCATAGGTTTATAATGTATTGTGGCTCTCATAGTTAATATATCAATCTAAAATGACAAAACTTCTTCACCTAGTTTGTTGCAGTATGAAGTTTAGTGTATTTGCTGTTTTTATTTTATTTATAGGCCATGTCTTCAGAAGAAAAGATGAAGATTCTGCTAGGCATAGCTGATGCATTAGAAGCAAATAAAGAGCTGATTACATATGAAAATGATGCTGATATTGCTGCGGCAGAAGCGGCTGGATATGAAAAATCTTTGATCTCTCGGCTGGCTCTAAAGCCGGAGAAAGTAAGGCATAAGGAAATACATCCTTTTGCTACTTGATAATAATTTTTGTTTTCCTATCTAAGTGTTTCATCGGAATTGCAGATTGCAAGGCTTGCAAACTCAGTTCGCCAACTTGCTAACATGAAAGATCCAATTGGGCATGTCCTGAAAAAAACTGAGGTAAGAGAATGAAATATATTAAAATAAGTTCAGATCTCTTGACTAACTAACGTTGTAGTGAGAGCAAGAAGTCTCTTCAATTTGAACTTTCCTGCATAAAACCAACATCATGTTCTTCTTGAAAGAGTTTATTAGTATACTTCCATCTAGTTTATTACCATTGATGAGAATTCGGCTAAATGAACATGAATTATTTAATTGACAGTCTTGTGGAGACCCTGATTCCTCTTTTAATTTTTTTTTTCTGTACAACTTTCGATTCAGTTGGCTGATGGGCTTCTCTTGGAGAAAACATCATCTCCCCTGGGTGTCCTTCTGATAGTCTTTGAATCTCGACCGGATGCTTTAGTCCAGGTAAAGGAATATTTTTCTCCATTAGATGTTGTTTCTGAGCCAATGCATTGATTGATTGATTCCCTTTTATTACCATAAAATAAAATGAAAACTTGTAGATTCGTTAGAAAGTATCGTTATTAAATTTGTTTCCAAAGCAAAAAAAAAAAAAAAAACGGATGCTAGACAAGAAAATAAAAACGATAACTGAAAACTCAAATTTCCCTAGATTTCAGGCTCTTATCTCATATTTTACTGGACTTAACCTAGTCAGTGTTAGTAAGATGATTTGTTGGTTCTGTTTTGCTTTTTCTCGTGATTTACTAAAATTACCTTCTCTTTTCTCAATAGATTGCCTCACTGGCAATTCGCAGCGGCAATGGGCTACTCCTTAAAGGTGGTAAAGAGGCCAAACGTTCAAATGCCATCCTGCATAAGGTGTCTTTTTAAAAATAATAGATATCTTTGTGCACAGTTTAACACATCAGTGTCTTATGAAGGGTGTGACTCTGAAGAAATTAACAAACTTCATTTCAGATCATCACTGATGCCATTCCAGACACTATTGGTGGGAAGCTTATTGGTCTTGTTACTTCAAGAGAAGAGATACCAGATTTGCTAAAGGTGAATCCATAATATTTATAATGTTTGAAAAGATGACGATTCCTCATATCCAAGTCCGAACATCTGACTGACTGAGAATATATTTTCTTATCAGCTTGATGATGTCATTGATCTTGTAATTCCAAGAGGTAGCAATAAGCTAGTTTCTGACATCAAAGCATCAACCAAGATACCAGTTCTGGGTCATGCTGGTGAGGAAAACATCCATCCCTTTCAAAGAAGTTTGCAGCATTTTGAGAATTATATAATTCTGTTGACCTGATTGTTTTTTTTTCAATTGTTAGATGGAATATGCCATATTTATGTTGATAAATCTGCAAACATAGAAATGGCAAGGCGCATTGTATTGGATGCTAAAGTAGATTATCCCGCAGTATGTAATGCAATGGTAAGATTACATTTTCATTTTTCCCAGTTTATTATTTGGCTGTGGAGAAGAGTTCTCATGCTACTTGCTTTGGCACACTGCAGGAAACACTTCTTGTTCATAAGGATTTGGTGCAGACTGGTGGATTCGATCAGTTTGTCAAAGATTTGCAAAATGAGGGTAAGTGCTTCTTTTGGGCTTTACTGAAATCAGTTTGGACTTGGAAATTTTAATGGGAGGTGGATCTTTATGCAGGGGTAATGTTATACGGGGGACCCAAAGCGAACTCGCTGCTAAATATTCCCCTAGCACAGTCATTGCATCATGAATACAATTCAATGGCTTGCACAGTTGAAATTGTAGATGATGTTCATGCAGCCATTGACCATATCCACCAATATGGAAGGTAAGGTTACTTCTTTTATATATATATAGACAATGTAGAAGGTTATGAGGAAGTCTATAATGAAATGTTGTTTTGCTCAGTGGACATACGGATTGCATCATAGCAGAAGACACCCAAACGGTGGATTTATTCCTACAATTAGTTGACAGGTAAGAAGAATGAGATGTCACATAAGAGGAATTTAGAGTTCAAAAGCTAAGGTTGGAGGGCTAAGAATAAAACATGTATTTATTTATGTATGTGGTTGTAGTGCTGCTGTATTTCATAATGCAAGCACAAGGTTCTGCGATGGAGCTCGGTTTGGATTAGGAGCAGAGGTATGAAATCTGCTTCGTTGCTGAATGGATATGATGTTTTGGGTGAGTGTGATTTTGCAACTCTGATATATAATTGGATTTGTAACAAATAAAATAGGTTGGAATTAGTACGAGCAGAATCCATGCGCGGGGACCAGTGGGAGTTGAAGGATTACTGACAACAAGATGGTATGTACTATGTAGTGTTTTTTTGTTACTATGGTGATCCCGAGTCGCACCTGGTTAGGCTAGGCTAGGCTGTAAGGGACAAGCTTCTGGTTTTCATAATATATGAGGATTTTTCTAATGGGGGAGAGGCTTTTGCAGGATTCTGAGAGGAAAAGGACAGGTAGTGGATGGTGACAAGGGAGTTACTTACACTCACAAGGACCTCCCTCTTGAAGCTTAGTTACTCAGCATCAATGGTGGTGGTGAAGATGAAGAAGAAAATGGCAAGATTGTAGAGTAGTAGCATAATAAGTCAACATGTTCTTCTTTCCTTAATAAACATAAGTTTAGGGGTTGATGATTAGTTTAGAGTTTGTAGTGGGGATTTGAAGGAGAAAGTAGAGCATGTTGTAGTTGTTGAAGAGTGTCTGTGTGTCTTGTTGCGGCGAGAGGTTTGTAGACCATTCATTCTTTCAAGGTTTGGTATACAATATTTTGAGTTACCTTTACCAAATTCTCCTTCCTTTACTTGTGAAAGCTATCATATCCATAAGCCTTCTCTTCTCGGAATCAGCTTTCACAAGTCTCATCATCTCAAGCCACCAAAACTTAATCTTTGCACTCTAGTTCTGTCAATTGATACATTTGCAGCTCCATGGGCATAAAAACAAAGGTTAAAAGGTATTTTGATACCATATATTTAACTTTTTTTTTTTTTTTAGTACTATATGATTTTTAGTACCAAACATTAGAACTTTGTATACTTTTGGTCTATCTGCTAGTTGGCCGTTAAATGACATGCAAGTCACGTGACCCACTTTAAACTTTTGATTTTGTTCAGTTTAGTCCCTCTAATATATCTCTAACTTTTATTTTTTTCAATTTAGTCTCAAAGAACCCAAATCGAACCACTAATATCGATGGACCTAGCCCAGGGCTAGGTCCAACACGGGGGAACCCGACCCTGTCGGACTAGCCCTAGGCTAGATCCAACCCGGGGGAACCCGACCCTGTCGGACTAACCCTAAACCCTTCAATAGGAGCTAGGTCCAATAGGGCCAGGTTTGCTAGGTCGGGGGGACCACGACCAGGGTCGGACTTAGTCTTGGGCTAGGTCCATCGAGGTTAGTGTTCGATTTGGGTTCTTTGGGACCAAATTGAACAAAATAAAAGTTAGGGATGTATTAGATAAATTAAATTGAACAAAACCAAAAGTTTAGGGTGAGTCACGTGACTTGCATATGTAGTTAACGGCCAACTAACTGATGGACCAAAAGTATACAAAGTTCAAACATTTGGTACCAAAAGTATAAAAATATATATATATATATATATATATATATATGGTACCAAAAGAAAAAAAATGTCAAATATATGGTATCAAAAGTACCTTTAGCCCTAAAAACAATAAGTGATCAATAGATTTATCCTCAAGACAAAACTACACTTGGGCAAGAGACCAAGATGTCTCTTGAAATGTAGCTGATTACAAGTAACGATCTCATGTGCAATTTTCCAGAGTAAACTTCTGACTTTAGGTGGTCTATTTAACCCACATATTTCTAATCTATTTACTCACAACATAAGAGTTTGAATCTCTTTCCTGCATCTCACTACTATGCACAAAGTAAACCGAATTTGCCAAAGCTTTCCTAGACCCACGCATCCGAAACGGGTCGTGGTTAGGGGGTATTGCTCCTAAGAGTAACTTGACTTGTTTGCGACCTGCTCTGTCTATCATCGGGAGATTAGTATTAGCTCTCAAACTAGCAAGTTCTTGAAGGGAGTGCAACGCTTTAACCGATGACAACCGGGATATTGGAAACTAGACATAGTCTATTAAGCGACACACCACGTATGGAGGGAGAGATCCGCATCCATCACGTCCTGCCTTGGCTCCCAACTATTACTCCCCTAAAGAGATTTATTTACAAAAGCTACTTTGGACGTAGTAGACGTTGGTAGTGTTTGTTATGACACCACTTTTCCCGGCGCGTGACATTCTCCCCCACCCAACCAACGCAACGTCCTTGTTGCGCGATCCTGCTGCCCTCAAGGAAATCTTCAATTCTTTGCAGCATGGGACTTTACCACGCTATCAACACTGTCTGCTTTCTTGAGTTTTATCCGAGTTGCGTTTTGCGCTTTTTCTCCATCTTGCACCTGGAGAAACGGTTACCGCACCTATGAGAGTTACCCATCCTTGGAACGATACTGGGCAACCTTTCCTTCACTCATCTAGCAGTTTTCCGTACAGTAGCGCAACTCACTCATCCTCGTTGTACAATTTTCCTTCAAGAGCCGTAGCAGCCAATGTATGCACCTAACTACACTATTCTCTGGTATATCTACTCTCTCTGGGTGGCAACATCACCGCAACCCTTGATCTCTCGGAATAAAGGCACCCATCGGTAGTCATGTCTTATGAGTTCTTTTGAGCGGCACCACTGAATGGTAGTTGTGGTAAAGTATTGGAGCACGATGTTCAGAGTACGCAGCAGTCTTTTATCTTTATTCCCACTTAGGTCGAGAACTCTGCTCTGATACTGATGGATATATGCTCAAGTTAAACTCGTTTTCATTCAGATTGTATTATTTTAAGTACCCCACGAACGATTGTAAATCGAAACTTTGACCTGAACACGTCATCCACAGCAAAACGCTCGCCCGGACACGTTGCTGGTACAAGCCTTTAGGAGAGATCAGACCTGCTAGTCCGACCCCAAGCCTTCGGGGTCGTACCTCCCGTCCGACCCGAAGGTCCTGACACCCTTTCGACGTGTAGTATTCCCACCCAAGGGGTGTAAGCGGCGTCCATAACACTATCATCCAAACCGTCCCTCACGACAACCCGACCTCACTTTGCACGTCCACACTTCAAAAATATCACAAACCCTTCCATTCTTGCTAAGGGCTTAATCCCTTTATCACTTGTTAACTGATCTCGTTTAGGAGTTAACGGTGTCATTAATCACCTTAATCTCCTTTGAGCCTATATATAGAACTCCACTTCTTTTCATTTACTAAGTTGATATCACTTGAAAGATTTGAGCTCTACCTTCTCTCTATTTTCTCTATCTACATTGTTCTAACTTAAGCATCAGAGAGGGTTCGCCGGTACCACCCCGGCTTACCCTTCGTGCAGGTTCGCGAGAGGATGGGCCGGGAAGAAAGTGCGAGGAAGCGGATTACGGAAAGAGACTGTCGGATCACGAAGGAAGGAAATCTACCCGTGAGTTGGCTATTTGGATTGACGACCAGTCGACCCGATACGCAAGACTTAACACTTGGCGCCGTCAGTGGGTTTTGAAAAAACAAGCCCGGCTATCACGAGATCGATGGCAAACAGTCAGCAATCAAGGGAGGAGCCCCCTCCTGAAGACATTCCACAACAGAACAATCGAGAAAGACCACCGGTGCCTCCAGTCTGAAAACCAATGCCACAGGCACCGCAGAAAAACCAAGGAGGACCATCACAACCAGCTGGGGCTCAGTCCTCCACATCGTCAACACCAATGGCAGGCCGATGTCCATAAAGACAAGGAACGCAACAGGAAGTGCCACCCCAAGCGTTCCAATACACTGCACCTTCTCAAGGATACCATTACAGAATGCACTCGCAAGAGTACCCGTATGGAATGCCATCACAGAACATGCCGGCATACAACCAACGCGCTCACACAACCAATCCTAGACCAATGTATTCACAAGGAGCACAAACAGTGACTCCGGGATTCACGTCAACACTTGATGATCTATTGGCATACAAGGAGGCTGTAAGGAACAGACAGGAGAGGCAGATGCCGCAAGCGGAGCAATACCCACACGCTCTGATGGGACAGCGGGAAAATCAAAGAAGGAATGAACAAGTGCCACCTCCAATGGGAAGGCACCAATCCGCTCCTCCAAGGCAACAACATAACGAAGCGCCGCAAGGTGCATGGGCATATACCCCTTTAAGAGAACACCCGCATCCACAGCAGCCCTAGAGGCAAGAATTCCAACAACCACCTCAGCAAGGATATCCTACACACACACACTTATAGTCCATACTACCAAGGACATGGAATCCCTCCGAGCCATGTTGTCAATTATGATATGCCGCAAAGGAATCATAGCATACCACCAATGATCCTAACTCAGGAGGAAGTTGAGGCAATGATAACAAGGAAGATGAATGAATCCAAGAAGAAGGTGATACACACCCTGAGAGACAACGCCACTCACCTTTTCACAAGTGAGATAATACTCAACAAAGTCCCGGATTCGTTGAACCTGATAAAGATCGAAAAATACAATGGAAAGGGTGATCCCCTTGAACACATACAACAGCATGAGGCATCTCTCCTGGGAAGGACAAGTGATGACCGACACCAAACACCCTGTAGGAATGGCATCCCATTGGTTCTTTGGTCTGCCTAACGAAAGTGTCCACTCGTGGCCATACCTCAAATCAAAGTTCCTCCACAAATACTTGGGAGAGCAAAAATTTCTAAAGGGGACAAATTCGATCGATGATATCAAACAGGAGAACGATGAATCATTGACAAGCTATTACACCTGATTCAATCAAAATTTGGCGAATATACAAGGGGATATGACTAATGGCGAAATAGTGAGAGCTTTCATAAGGAATCTAGGGCGTTTTGGTTCAACTTTAGCTGAGAAGATGGCCAAAAAGCCCGCAAGTAATTTGGAAGAGTTGGCAGCAAGGGTGAAAACCCACATAGACTTGGAAATGCATAGAACGAACAAAAAGGCAAAGATACAAGCCTCCAAGGAAGAGAATGTGAAACCAAACAAGGGTAAACCACCCCAAGTGCCCATACCTATCAGACAGAATGACTGGCGTCCTCCCAGGGGAGAAATCAACCAGGAGACTTCCAAAGGGCAAGAGATGTCAATGTCATCTAGTTTGTGCCACTGAATGCACCGCCAGCAATCGTTCTGAAGGAGATGAGAAATTTAAAGATCTGGACACCTCCAGTAAGGTGGAGAAACCTAATGGTTGGGAACGAGAAGGATAAATGGTGTGACAACCATGAAGCACACGGTCACGTCACAAACGATTGCTTTAGTTTGAAGTTAAGCATTAACAATGCGATACAAAGAGGAGAGCGGAAGCAATTCGTCGATCAAGGGGGTAATAGCGCACCCGCAAGATTTACGACCAAGGAGAAAGGAAAAGAGAATGTTGAATACAATGCTCCTCCTAACAAGAGAGGAACAATAAACATGATCCATGTAGGAGAAGAAGCAGGTGGTTCAACAGGAAAAGCAAGAGAGGTGTATTCCACCAAAATCGACTTTACGCCAAAATGGAGAAAAAGACCAAGAGAAGAAGAAGAGATGGTGATCGAGTTCTCTGAAAAAGATAAGAGCCACATTGTCTTTCTACATGACGATGCCCTGGTAGTAAATCTAGACATCGACAACTACGATGTAAAGAGAATACTAGTTGATGGAGGTAGCTCGGCTGACCTACTGCAAATGCAAGTGCTGAAGGAAATTGGGAAAAAAAAAGGATGGATCTCCGACCAGTGAACTTCCCTCTTGTTGGCTTTTCAGGAACGACAATCTATCCCTTGGGAATGATCACCTTGCCAGTGACTTTGGGGCAGGGTTGGACACAAATAAAGATTAACGTGAATTTCTTGGTCGTGGAAAGCTTGGGAGTCTACAATGGGATCCTTGGCAGAACCACAATCAGTCCATATGAGATAGTGCCGTCAACAGTACACCAGAAAATAAAGTTCATAACTGAGAATAGGATAGGGGAAGTTTTGGGTGATCACCGTATGGCAAGGCAATGTTATGTAAACGCTATAAAGCGTAAGACACAACAACCCGACACCATTGCGATGGTGATAACGGGTAAGGCTGAGAATGTAATGTATTTGCGAGAAGGGAAAAAGAAACAAGCCACTAAGAAGATGAATGCTAGAATTGCACTTCCCCTGAGCAAACAGATCTTCAGAAAGGTTTGCAAAGAAAGTGGGAGCTGAAAAGGTTAGTAGAATACCTTGGAAGCCAGACACTGAAAAAGGGAGGAGGACAAAGCAATCTATTGAATGGGGATTTAGGTATATCACCAACATCCATCAAATGTCAGGAGAATCAACTTTGAGTTACTTTGAAAGATTTGTAAGAAACGGAGCCACTGTGGAGGCATCCAAAAGGGAGGCAATAAGAGCATTCTTCAAAAACATGAACTCAACCTCTCTAGAAGCTTTTGGAGGATCGTATGGAGTAGTAACAACATATACAATGAGCGATCTCAAAGCAAAGCTAGAGGAAGCACTTGCCAAGGAAAGGAGGCAGCATGGAGAAGAAACCATGGAGAATGACATGAAGATGGAAGGAAAAGAAGAGGAAATCATAGGAGGAGGAGTGAACTTTAATTTCACGCCTCTCAATGTCAAGGTGGACGAGTTGTACAAGGAAGTGTTGATAAAGGAGATACCACCATATAAGGGAGAAAGAAGAGCTTTCGTGGAAAAGATACCAATGGATGGTGTAACTACCATGAGACTTGGGGGCATACGACAAACAATTGCCTAGTGTTGAAGATTGAAATTGAAGAAATGATCCACAAAGGAGAACTCAAGGACTACACAGCTCTTGAAACAGACAAGTGCAATTGAGATGCCACCCCCAACAACAAAAACCATATCCTTGGATTTATCTTTCGTCAGAAGCATATTTGTCTCTCTAGTTTCTCATAAAGACTTATCCTAGTTTTTCAATTTATGCATTCAGAAACTCATTCCAAAAGGATGTCAGAGGACTCCATCCGCATGCTTTTTTGTAAATAACGCATGCATGCATCAAGAGAAATGAAGGTTTATTCAAATACTTACAAGTTCAGATGACATAATCACTGGGCAAACCTTACTCAGATATGACAACCAAGTGTATGTCACTTTTGACGCCACTAAGAGCGTATTATGAAAGTAGTTCATACACTGCGATCCCACTCCGAGCCCTCCAGGAGCCTATCATGTGAATAGTTTTCGACGCCCACAATAGCGTATCTTGAAAGCAGTTCATACACTGCGACCACACTCCGCGCCTTCCAGGAGCCTAGCGTATCTTGAAAGCAGTTCATACACTGCGACCACACTCCGCGCCTTCCAGGAGCCTATCCTACGATCTGTGCCTTCCAGGAGCCTATCCTGCGAATAATTTTCGACGCCCACAAAAGCGTATCTTGAAAGCAGTTCATACACTGCGACCACACACTGCGCTTTCTAGGAGCCCATCCTGCAATCCGTGCCATCTAGGAGCCTATCCCGTGAATAGTTTTCGACGCCCCAAGAGCGTATCTTGTGACTACACAACCATTTTCAAAAGGTTAATATGTAAAACAATCTTAAGTACACCCGGGAATATATTCCACGCACACAGTCGACGCACCTAGGAGCGTATCCTAAGGAAATACTCATAACGTTCCCAAAGTACAAAACTTGAACAGACCTTCTTTCATACAAGCAAGGCTATATAATATATGCATGAATAACTATGATGATGATAAATGGATGCATAACTATAAATGAGGCGTACCTGTTAGGGCACACAAATTAATAGTGGTTTACACAAGATTTTCGTTTAGACATTTTATTGCTGGGGTTAGCCAAGCATTTTCGAAGACCATCGAACTTGGTATCGGGTGACTCGGGTTCTTTGAAGGTATTTCCCGTTTCATGGTTGGCCTCGTATAGATCCACAATCGTCTTAATCGATGTGATCAGACGTGTGAGTCCATCATCGTTAGCAGACCATGTAAGAGGAAACATCTTCATTACTTTCCGAGCCCTTGTCCATACGTCTACTTCGTCAACTGGATCATGAGCGGCTATTATACTGTCATCACTGCATAGAATACTATAGTATTCTTCCATGAGTTCTTTAGCTTCGGTGGCCTTACCTCCACCGTAGCTAAGATGAATGGCACACCAAAGATGCAATGCGCTACTTTCCGTAAACTCCTCATGTGCTTCAACTGACAGTTTCGAGTAAATTAATTCTCGTGCTACCTGATCGTTCCTCAACCATTTCTTGCTGTTGTAGGGGTATGGAATCTCATATTTTTCAGTCTCGATCCTATTTGCTTTCAGATTGATATGGTCATCAAGATCCGCAGCATCAAGGATTTCCTCAACACTGTCTTTTCATGCATCATAATCCATACCATCCAGATTGCGAGGTTCATAGAAGCGAACTGACCCAGCCATGAAAACTAACACATTGATAATCATGAATAATCAGGGAGATAATAATATTTTGAGAGAGAATTGCATACATCGAATATCTATTGAGATGGAATACGACGAATAATGATTCCTCAACCATCTAAACCAGCCGAACGCCAGTAAACCGAGGGAAGGGGGTTCGTGAAAGAGTTCACATTACCGTCGTCATCAATCCAATAGATCCGTCTCTTTAAAAACGGTTTTATTCACAAATTTACCGGAACAGGAACTTTGAAATAAGCATACCCGATCTTGTCTTTTCCAAGACTCTTTTGTATTTGAAAATGCTCCGATGAACTTACGCATGCATATATAATTCTACTACACAAGTAAATCATCATAGCAGGCCAAATTCATCATTCAAACCACACATCATGCATACGCGTCATGTGTCTAATGTTCCGAGGAACTCATGCTAGCATTTATATAACTCTACTTTCTGAGTAAATTATAACATGCTGCTACATCCTCAACATTAAAGCATACGTGTCATACATGAAATTTCCACATCATACATGTATATTTGGCGACTTTTTTCCGATTTTAAAACATTTTAAAATATTAGTGGCATACTTGCAATTCATGCTTACAATTATTCATACGTGTTTCTACACATGAATCCTAGGCAATCACAACCATCACAACATGTCTGTCCTATTGCGCAAACCATATATTTAACCAGGGCTCCGCCCCCAACATCCAGCTAGCTTGACATAGTCAAGATAACAGTTCTAATAAATATATGCGATAAAAGTAAACAATTGCAATTCAGCCCTCTAATTAACCCAGTCCCAAAATCATGCATTTTCGAGATCAATCCCCATAATCGAAATAAGGCATTAAAGTTTAAACCTACGAGCACTGTGTAAACTAATTAAAGTTAAAAAAAACATTTGGATTTTAAAACTTGACCATCCTAATTTGTTAATTGACTTGAATTCGATTTTGAAAATCCGGTTCGGTTCAGTCAATTTTGAATTAATCCGGTTCGGTCCGGTTTTTGCAAATCTGGTTTGGTTCGGTCCGGTTTTGAATAAAATCTGGTTCGGTCCGAACCGGTTTAATAAAATAGGAATTTGGTTCGGTTCAACACCAAAACCGGTTCGGTTAGGTCCACTTAGTTACCCCGGTTCGACCCAACCCGGCTAGGTCGAACAAATTAAGAAAACCCGGTTTAGTTTTATCCTATCCGGTTTAGCAAATTGAACCGGCCCAATAAACACATAGTGTTGGGCCGAAATAATCTTGTGGGCTAAATATAGTTTTAAAGTCCACTAAAAACTTAACTTAGCCTCCAAGAATTATTAACTATATAAAATACTTTCCAATATTGCATATATATACATAAAAAAATCGGCAAAATCTATATATATATTGTCAAGATTCTATATATAAGATGTAAATCAATCAACAATATATATATATATATTTCAGACCTATTAATTATATATATATTTATTTATTGTCAATTTTAATAGGGAAACAAATATACTGACAATATGTTTTCTTAATCTTTTAGGTAACTAAATCTATCAATAATATATTTATCCCTATTAGCTAGATATATTGATAGTGATATATTTCCATATATTTAATGTGAACCTATGCATATATTTCCAATTATAGATATATTGTTACCTTTAATAAAAATTAATATATGGTAAACAATAAACCTAATAGTTTCGGCCGAAATATCATTACTTGGACCCTAAGAAATTTACCTTATAAATTCTCCTAGGGTTCGGCCGAAACACTAAATTGGAAACAAGTGGTCAAATATCAAGATCAAATTTTAATAAGATCTACAATTCAATGTTTGATTTTGATAAAAGTCATCTTTTTCTTGAAGATCATGAACATCAAATTTTACTAAGAACATCATGAAAATTTCGGCCCTTACAATTATAAAAATCGGAAATTTCTCAATTTATAAATTTCGGCCAATCATGTCTAAAATCAAGAATACCAATTTATCAAAATCAAGAACTTCTAACACAGACTTTGATACCACTGTTGGATTGTGGGGTTGATTACTACGGAAGCATCAATAAGGTACATGTAAGCATATGGTGATGGACGCGTGGTAGCCCATAATATGTATAGTTTACCTAATGAACTTAGGTAAATGTCACATTAGGGTAATTGGGGCAGACCTAAATCCCAATTGACATGGGAGGCCCAAAATTGGGCCTCCCCAAATACATAGGCCGGCCGAATATTATGGTTGGGGTAAAGTGGACTTTTGTCCACTTTACTCCTCCTATAAATAAGAGGTGTTAGGGAAATTTTAGGGTTAATAATAATTCCCTCACAAGAGAGTTTTAGAGAGAAAAACCCTCCTCCCACACTAAGGTATTTCAGCCGAACCACATAAGTCACCTAGGGTGTGCCAAATTGCTTTCTGAGCAAACTCTCCAGAGATCTGTCCCCGTGCCGAGAATCGATCAGAGGTTTTGCTGTGAAGCTTCACTACGTAGGGCTTCTCTAACAAGAATCTCTACGGGTCCCGTCCGCAGGATCGCGAACTCCCTCGAGTAAGGATCTTGACTACGGTTACTCTTAAGGCATGTGTAAACTTTCCGCTGCGTAATTGATATTACTAGCACATACCATGTTTAAGTTTCCGTAGTGATTACTCCCCGTAATCTAACAGTGGTATCAGAGCCTATGTTAGGAGTTCATGATTTTGATAAATTGGTGTTCTTGGAATTTTAAAATTTTCGGACTGAATTTTAAAAAGGGAATTTAAATTTTTGAATTTTTTTTTTTAAGTTCAAGGGTGGTCCGAAATTTTCATGTTCTTGGTTAAATTGATGTTCATGATCTTCAAGAAAAATGTGATATTTATCAAAATCAAACATGTAGATCTTATTAAAATTTGATCTTAAAATTTGACCACTTGTTCCCAATTTTGGTGTTTGTTCCGAAACCCTAGGTAAATTTTTTAATTTTTTAGACACCAAAGGGATAAAAATTTCGGCCACACTATTAAAATTATATTATTTACCATATTTTAATTTTTAACTAAGGTAATAATATATCTTTAATTAGGAACATTAGGATAGATTCACAATAATATATAGAAATATATATCACTATCCATATATCTAAATATTTAAATAGGGTTATAGATATTATTGATAGATTTAGTTACCTAAAAGATTGAGAAAATATATTGTCAGTTATTTGTTTCCCTATTAAAGATATTGAGAATAAATAAATATATATAATATATATACAAACTGAATTTTTACATATATATTGTTGCGTCCTGGATGAACTGGGTCGTGGGGACGCGTTTGTCTGAATGGTTGAGCGGGTTTTCGGGCTGTAACCCTTCGTCTGAAAGAGGTTTGTGCCACTGACGAGTGTTCGGTTGAGTCTCGGAAAGGTCTGTGTCTCAAAAGGCGGTTGTGTCTCAGGAGGCGTCTGAGTCTCAAAAGGCGGTGGTCTGTGCACAAGTCCGAACGTCTGGGGCGCCGGTTCCTGCACGAAGGGCCAGTACTAGCACGGAGAGGGGGGGGGGGGTGGTGCTAGTGGAGCCCTCTCCGATGCTTAAGTCACTATAGGGGTAAAAAGGTAATTCTAGAGAGAGAAAGTTTTTCTAGAGAGAAGTTAGAGCTTTAAATACCAAAGTTGGGCAAATGAGAGGATGTGTGAAAATGGGTGGCCAAGGCCTCCTATTTATAGGCTTCCTTGGGACCGGACCCGGTTTTAAAGCGGTTTGATGACGGTTCAAAAGCAAGCGGTAACCGTCATCCATATTGGCAATGCGCGAACTTGACTTCTCTACACGTAACGGTAATCGCGTAAGCGGTAATCGCGCGATACCCGTAATGCAATCCGGACCTCCGAATTGCTTTGCGCAATCCGGACCGGTTTGACCATTTGGGAGACGTTTTTCAAGTCGTAATGTGATTTTCGGCGTGTTTACGAGGCCCGAAATATAAATACGAACCCGAATTGGACACATATCCATCACTTGCCCCCGAGTCAAGTAACGGTTTTAAAACCTTTCTTGACTCTATTTTTAAGTTAGGATACGCGTCCAATTTGAGCTTGACGCTAACCTTCCAGTTTTGGTCGTTGGTTGGACGTAGAAGTCTTGATTTCGTCCGTCCTTTGATTTTCCGACCGAATGACTTTATTTCCTGTCATCACGGTTAGTGCAATAGAGAATGCGCATATGTAGCGTGTAAGTATGGTTACCGTTAGGGATATAAGCAATTAGTAATACGTCATGCAGACATGCTTTTATCAACGTGCATACACAAGTAACGGTCATGGAAAGAACGTAATTACATGACGTAAGAAATATAATCCATATACTTCTAAAACGACTTAGTGATTATCAAATCATGAATCATGCGATATGAAAACACACGTGTAGAATGACCGGTTTGATTCGCGTAATACCAAAATAATCATGTATGTAGAAGTAAATACTTAGGAGAGGGTGGAGTATACCGTAAGTACTTAGGCGTGAGTGTAGATGAATCAATCCTTTAATCCTTATCACCAAGGAATCTTTTGGGATATGTAATTGCACAAATCCCCAATCATTCTTCCAGCTCTTTGGGAATTCATTATTCCTTCTTCTTTGCAGGTAATTACTTCACCATTTCTAGAAATCATTTGTGTGTTCATAGTTTCTTCATCGTCGTAAAGCTTAGGTGCATCCCGAAAGTTTCGTGTTTGATTCTTGACTTGTTTTCAGAAATTGACACCACCAGTCGACTCAGATTGCCACGAGGATTCCAGCGCCGCCTTCGGAATCACCAGACGACGCCGGACGCGCCCTCACGCGCCGCCGCGTGAGCTTCGCCCTGCCGGCGCGTGTAACCCACGCGCCGCCTTCCCGTGCTCCGTTCGCCGCGGTCCTTACCTTTCTGAAATCGTCTCGATGAGGGGAGTCCATTGTGATACTTTTCGTCACATTTTGAGGTAGTCTGAAAACTCAATTTTACAGGACAGCTTAGACTTGATTTTGAATGTTGTCCTATTGTTGTTCGTTTGAGCTATTTGTCGTTGTCGTCGTATGGAACTGCTCATTGGTGTTTGTATGTTGAATAATTGTTGGTTGGTTGTCGTTGCTATCGTCGTTAGTTCATGCCTTAGGCGATTTTTCACTTCCGTTGATAGTTGAGGTAGAATTCCCCGATTGGACATATTGCCCCCGTGTCTTTGCGTAGAGGCTTTTTGGTCGATATGCGTAGTTTTTTCCCTTGACGGGTTTGTTGGTTGATGGGAGTTGCCAAACGTCTTTAGGAGTAGCCGTTTGTTGTCTTTGAAGCCTTAGAAAAATATTTTTCCTAAGTATTGCCGTGTTTGATCCTCGCGGTTCGTCACGTTAGTCCCACCGTTTGCATGATAGCTTCTTAAGATGTTGGTCCCTTTTACTGCACGTACCAACTTTGCTATGCGCGTTGACTTTGGCTACATGCGTTGACTTGGCTATGCGCGTTGACCTTCGCTACGCGCGTTGACTTTTGCTATGCGCGTTGACTTTTGCTATGTGCGTTGACTTTTGCTATGCGCGTTGACTTTCGCTATGCGGGTTGACTTTTGCTATGCATGTTGACTTTTGCTATGCGCGTTGACTTCTGCTTGGTTTTTGCAGATTGTGAAGTCGTAGTAACCTCTTGCGGAACTCCCTTCCTTTTGATCGAGTTGTTGCTATGAGTAAGTCCACCACTCCTCTATCGCAGACTCCTTTAAATTCTGATATTGAGGATGACTTGGAGGTAGACCTGGTTTTACCAGTAGATAGTGTTTTGGACACCGTTGAGGGTGTAGCTGCTGAGCCTTTTGTTGAGGCATCTCCTGTCGGGGAGACAGATGTGTTGGTTAGGTACTACACTAACCGCTTGGATAGATCCTTGTTTACCCTGTATGCGAGTGCTTCCGGACTTGACCCTTGTGCCGAGGCCGTTTACCCCTTTGACGCACTTCGTGGGAGTAGTTTAGGAGATGCTAATCCTCCACCTGTAGATTTGTCCGTCGTGTATACATCTCACGTTAGGGAGGGTTTGCGGTTTCCCTATTGCTCTGATTTGATTGAGCTCTGTAGCAGTTACGGGATTTACCCTTTAGATCTTGCACCCAACGGGATTCGAGTATGGACTTGTTTTAGAGTGCTGCTTCACAAGCAGTCCTGGCATTACTCTCCCACCCTCTTTCGCTGCTTTTATCAGCTTAAGAGTCCGGACTCTGCGGGATTGTGCAGTGTGAAAGTTCGCTGGCCGAACTTGCAAAGCTATGGTTTTGAGGAACTTGGTCTTGGTGAAGCCAAGTGGGATTCTAGTTACCGATTGGTCGCCGCCGCGGATGGGTCTGCCGATCATTGGAGGCACCATTACTTTTTTGCTCATGATGCGGGTACGACTTGGGATGTCGAGTATATTCGGAAATCTGATCCCGTGCCTGCTTTTCGGGAACTCTCCTTGTCGGATAGGGAGGTGATAAAGCGGATATATCACTGTCAGCAATCGCGCGGCTTTACTTGTTCGCTGCGCGCATCTGATCAGGAGTTGGTCGATGTTGGGATTCATGTGCTCCCTTCTGCAGCTTCGGTATGTTAATCATTTTTATAACTTTTTACCGTGTTGCACTGTAGGTTGGTTTGACGGAAAAAGCTCGTCTTTGCAGACGGCAGCCGCTCGCAAGATTGCCTCTAGCGGAAGGATCATTCCACCTCTTGCTTCTGGAGCATCGGCGACTTCCAGACATGGAAAAGGTAGACGGTTTGAATAAACAATCTTCCTTGTGTACTTTCTTAGTTGGGTTGTAACTTCGTGTGTTATTTGCAGGCCGCAAGACGCTTGTTACTGATCGCGTTGTTGCCGTTCCTGATTCTACCAAACGGTCCACCACTGGGACGCGTCCTTCGAGCAGTTCGAAGCGTCCGAAGACTACTGTGACCGTTTCTACTCCTTCCTGTCATAAAGGGAAGGAAGTTGACGGTTGCGAGGATGCGTTGTCTGTCCCCCGCTCGAAGGAGCGGTCCGAGGTGGAACATGCTCTTCCTTCTGGTATAAGCTGAACACTTGACTGTGTGCTTTTGTGCGCTTTGTTTTTGGCTTTTGCATAACTCTATTTGGTTTGCATGTAGTGCTCTCGCCACTTGGACGTGCGGATCTTCTTCGTCCTTTGGAAGGTGATATTTCAGATGATAAGTGGATGCCATATGTGACAGGAGATCTTACTTTTCCCAAGAACTCCCAGCTGAGCATGCCGGAAGTTGGTGTGCGCGTTCTTCATCGATCTATTCCTCCTGGTGATCCACTTGTTCGGCCCTCGAGTGACGAGGAGGCGCGAACCTTTGTTGAGAGATCGCTATCTGGATTCACTCCCGTGAGTATCTTTCTTCGCTTTGCTATGTTCGTTGTTCCCGAACATGTATGCTTATTATCTTTTTGTTTTCAGGTTGTTTCTGATATGGTGCACATGGCCTCCTTCATGTTGGAGCTTGTCCAGGAGAAACGTGCCATTGCTGATAAAGCTGCCGCTGTGTCCAGGGAACTTAAGGAAGCTAAGGATGAGGTGCGCCGTCTTTCTTTGAAGAAGACGGATTTTGATGCCCGTTATGATTCTGATCATGCCCTCCTTGTTTAGCTTGAATCTGAGAATGCTGCCATTGAGAAGGCAATTTCTGACAACGCGGGCAAGCACAAAGTTGCATGTCGGAAAGTGCGCGAAGAGGAAATGAAGGCCGGCATTGAAGAGGGACTTGGAAAGTTCCCTTCTACTCCTGGATTTGACAGCGCGGTTACTGCTGCTGCTACGGCGAAGGCCGCTCCTATGCTCAGCGAGTTTGCTGAGGACTTTGTTCGTAGGGTGAGCATTCTTGCTCCTGGCTTTCCTTTTGACAAGTTAGGGCCGTATGCGGAGTTTTCTGTTGGGCAAGTTGCCGAGCTCCGTCGTTTGGATACTGAAACATCTCAGTTTGCATTTTTGTTTGGAGAAGACGGTGGCGGCACTAATGTGCAACTTCTGCCTGTTCCGCCCAGTCCTGTCAGAGATGATGGCATTCTTTGATCTGTGCCATCTTTTGGATATGTTGAACTCGTTTCCGAGTCCGTTTGCCCCCCGACTTCTATGTTTAGAAACTTGTTGGAGTTGTTCGCTTTGAACTACGTCGTTTGAACCTGCTTTATACATGGCAGTTTGCATGATAACTTGTTAGTAATATTTCATACCGTTATCACTTATTGTGTTTATTGAATGTTGATGACTACTAACGTAGACATAGTCCCTGCAGTCGTGACCGATAGCCACTTTTGATTCAAGATTGCTTGCATGATGTGTTATGCATGTTGCCCGTCTTTCCTGCATAGCTTACCGCTATATATGTTGTGACCTGTCAAGTGGTTCGCGTATAGCGACTTAACAAGTAGTATATTTGAAAGGTGTTATCTTGGCTAAGCAAGATACTAGTTTATACCGTCTCTTAGTTCCACTCTAAGGCGACGTTGTACAAGACTCGACTTGTAAATTTTATGAGTTTTTGAACAGGGTGCGCACCTGCCAGCGTGTATAAACCCGCGTTGGGGAAGCATACGTAAATACATTTTGGTTTTTGAAGAAGCATTTTGTGAACCTTAAAAAGTTCGTGATACACGCAAAAACCGTGTTGATAAAATATTTGGAAAGGTGTTTAATACATAAAATATTTGATAAAATATTTGACAAAATATTTGATAAAATATTCGTGATACATGATTCCTGCGTCCAGGGACCATGTAACACTTTTTGAAAATATGAATTGTGATGCATGCTTTCTGCGTCCAGGAACCATGCAACACGGTTTGAAAATTTGTAGTACAGAATTGTCATCTAATAAGAGGACTTTTGCCGTATAGAGTGAACCCTTTAAAAAGGAATTCATAGTACGAGATTGTCATCTAACAAGAGGACATTCGCCATAAAGAGTGAACCCTAAACAGGAATTCATAGTATTGGATTGTCGTCTAAAAAGAGGACGTTTGTTATAAAGAGTGAACCCTAAACAGGATATACACACTTATTATAGCATGGGGTCGTTGTCTAACAAGAGAACTTCCGCCATTTATAGTATGGGGTGATCAGTCCCGTATTGTATTTGCCCATCCTGTTCTGAATCCAGGGAATAGCTATGATCATGAGGATTTGCCTCTAACAAGAGATGTCACAGCATGTCATTTTGTAGGAGTAAACATGGGGGTTGTCTTTTCAAAGAGGATACCACAACATGCTACTTTTGATGGTAAATCTTGGTGTTAATCCAAGATGTTGCTTGTAGTTGACGCCTTTGGAATAGTCGTCATTTTGATAGTAGACCTTGGTGTTATTCCAAGGTATTGCTTGTAGCTGACGCCTTTGGAATAGTCGTCATTTTGATAGTAGACCTTGGTGTTATTCCAAGGTATTGCTTGTAGCTGACGCCTTTGGAATAGTCGTCATTTTGAGTAGAGAATTTCTATAAGTTTCTTTTTGTAGATAATACGCAAGTTGTCATTGCGTCATATAAGTTGACTGTGTACATAGCGCAATGGCTTTGTGTTGTTGGCACCTTCTTGAGATAGATGCCAATTTATGAATGGAGAAATAAACTCCTTGTTGGTGTAGATATGCAAGTATCATCCGTTATATGTAGTTGCAGCATGCTGTCTTTGAAAATATCTTGGTCTTAACTCCAAGTTTTTGATTCTATGATGATGTCTTTTGATGTAGTCATCAATATGAGTAAATTGTTGTTGATGATAAGCGTTTTCATAACGCGTAATAGATTTTTTGCTTGCTGATAGCATAATATCTTGGATTGTTGATGTAGATAATAAGCGCGTAGTTTTGTTACTTCGTGTTTAATCCAAAAATAGCGTGCAAGAAATAGATATGTACCTACAAATGTAGATTGACTTTATTAGATACTTGCGCGTATTTACATTGTTTTTTCGAGAAGGCGTCAACCGATCATTCCTTCTTAAAACATGTAAATGCGATTATACTTAGAAACAATTAGAATAGAAATGCGCAAAGTAATCGGAAAGATAGTTATTTCTCCCGTCTCATTATAGCTGGTTTGACGATGATGTCGCGGAGTCGGTTGCAACAAATCGCCTTAATGCGCCTAGCGCGATGCATTCTTCAATTTCCCATCTTAGTGGTAGACACATGTTTGTGTTGTGCCCCCAGGTTTTGTGGTACTTGCACCATTCCTTAATGTTGTTGCCCAAGAAAGCTGTCTTCGGAACAAGTGGACTTGGGAGCTTGTTTTCGAGTAGGTTGACGTAAATGTCTTCAGCAACCGTGTTTAGCGGTGTGAAGATGTTGTCGATATTGATGCTTGCGCCTTCCTGTTTGTTCGTTTTTGCTCGAACTTCTTTGTCCCAACTGAGGGGTGTACCCCACCTCAGTTCTTGTTCGCACAAGTCTGCTGTCTCGAGCTTGTCTTTTAGATCTGTCATGGTTTTGGTTGTTCGCCATCCATGTGTTCTTCCGAAGAGAAGGAAGGATCTGGCGTTCATGTTTGCATAGAACACGCTTATCACTTCTTCTCTTGTTGCTTTTGCCGAGGAGGCGTTAGAAGCAAATCTGATGAAGTAGTTCATGATTGGCTCGCCTTCTCCCTGTTTGACGAGCCATATCTGGTTCCATGGCGAATACTGGATATACTCTTGTGGATTCCAAACTGTAACAGCTTGTTCCACCGCTTGCTCCTTCCTTTCTTCAACAACTTTCTGCCTTTTGAAAGAATTTATCATTGCCACATGGAAATGGTGTTTTGCTCTTAGGGCATTGACGTAACAACGTCTTGCGGTTATCTGGTCGCCTAGTACTTCCCCAATCCCATGGTCCGTAGGGAACTTCATCTTTTGGTGGACAGTGGAGGACACGATTACGTAAGGGATGATCGTTGTTCGTCCCAAAATTCCATTATAGGCCCCAAGGGATTCTACAACGACGAATGTGACGTTGACGTGCAATGCTTTCCACCCTTGGCCAAGGATGACAGGAAGGGTGATTGTTCCCAGGGGGTGTGTAGCTGCTCCGGCGAAGCTGACTAGCGAGAATGTTCCCGGAGTCAAGTCTTTGACTGATCCTCCCAGTTGCTCTAGGACTTTGACATGTAGAATGTCAGCGGAGCTTCCACCATCCACGAGGATTCTTTTCACATCATACCCGTCGATGTCCATGGTTATGACTAAAGCGTCATCGTGAGGGTAAACGATATGCTTTAAGTCGTCCCTGGAAAATTGGATGACCGCGTCTTCTTGCTCCGGTTGCTTGCGCTTTCCGTATTTCGGCAATGTTGCTGCTTGGGATGCATAAATGTCCCGAGCATTAGACACTTGTCCACCAGCGGCGGGTCCTCAGTGGATGACGTTGATTACACCTCGCTTAGCTGGCGGAGGGTTGTCGTTGACTTTCTCTTTTCCTTTGTTTCCTCTTTTTGATGACTCTGCTTGAGCCTTCTTCGGGGGGTTGTCGCCTTGATCGACGAATTGCTTCAATTCGCCCTTGAGGACGAAATTAATGCGGAAATGTAGGCTGACACAGTTGTCCGTCTCGTGGCCGAAGACCTCGTGGTTTTCACACCACTTGTCTTTGTCTTTCCCCAGCGGGCCTTTTCTGAAATTGTTCGGCTCTTTCCACATGGTCGCATCCTTCATCTCTCTTAATATCCAGGATAGCGGGGCATTCAAAGGAATGCAATCAGCGAGGTTTACTTCTTTTGGCTTCTGGAAATCTCCTTGAAAAGGCCTTTTTGGCTGAGGCTGCCAATTTCTTCCTTGTTGACCACTTGAGTGTGGTTTTGCTTGGTTCTGCTTTGGGTTTTCTTTCGCCTTTGCAGCAGAGATTTTTGCTTTGTTCTGACTTCTGAACCTTTCAAGGTCCACGTATTCTTTAACTCTTGCGGCTAGCTCTTCCATAGTTTCAGCTGGGCGCTTTGCCATCTTTTCTGCTAGGGCATAGCCTCTTCGTCCGAGGTTTCGAATGAATGCTCGAACTATCTCTCCTTCCGTCAAGTTCCCCTGAATATCGGAGATATTCTGGTTGAAGCGAACGTAGTAGTCAGTGAGAGATTCTTCATTTTGCTGTTGGACGTCGTCCAGAGCATTTGATCCCTTCAGTAATGTGCGCTCGCCCATGTATCGTTGAATGAATTTAGCCTTCAGGTCCGCCCATGAAGTGATGCTTCCGCATGGCAGTGAGAAGAACCAGTGTGCTGCGCTCCCGGCAAGAGTTTGTGAAAACGTCATTGCAAAGTGGTGTGGGTTTTTCGTTCTGCCTAGCAGAGAGGCCTCGTGCTTCTGCACATGTTCTACTGGATCTCCTTTTCCGCGATAGAGATCTCCTCCAATCCGGTATAGTGAGTCTGGGACACGACTGTTCACAAGGTGGTCTGCGAACGGATGTGACGCCCTTTCTTCAAGTGTGTGCATACCCTTCATCTTTGCTTCCTTCATCTTCTTCTCCACAATTTCTTCTAACATCTCGGCGTTAAACCCTTTTACAGGCTCAGCATAACCTGTTGAAGGATTTTGCCGACCATTGTTATGGTAGGTGTCAGTTGATCTCTGCTTGTGGCCTGGAAGGGATCATCCCTCGTTGGCTGCTGTGGGCAGTGGTATGGGGGTTGCCTTTCATTCCTCCAATGACGGGCTCATTGGGAAGGAGTGTATGAACGGGCGGGTTCATATCTTGCATGTTGGTTTCTGCCATGGAAATGATTGCCTTGGCGGGTAGTGTCTTGCGACATTTCTCTTATCGGCGTAGCGTGTTCCTGAGCGGTTGGAGGTGGTTGAGCCGCATATCCTTGATTTTTTAGTGACTCGCGGAATGCGAGTAACTCTTCCAGTGCAGCCATCATTGCTGGAGTAACGGTAGGCATCGGGTTTGCTCCCATTCTTTGCTGTTCGCCTTGCGACATTTCTGTCTGAGATTCATCATCATGCATCTCTGGCTCGAAACCAGGTGGGGTGAGCGATGCTCGTCCCTTGGCTCTTGGTGGTTGTGCTGTGCGTCGGGCACATCCTCGGTTGGCATGGATAAGGCTACGGAAGTAGCTCTCGGTATGTGGGAAGGTCCCGACTGACTTCCAGCTGGCCTCTAACCTCCTGCTCTTTTGTTTGCCGGAGACTTCTTAGGACGTCCAGACATTTTCCTTGTGTTTCAAGTCGTAATGTGATTTTCGGCGTGTTTACGAGGCCCGAAATATAAATACGAACCCGAATTGGATACGTATCCATCATATATATATATATTGTTGATTGATTTAATCTTAAAGATAGAATCTTAGTAATAAATATATATATGTTAGTAATTTGGGCCGAAATATATATATATATATATATATATATATATATATATATATATATATATTAATATTGGAAATTATTTTATATAATTAATGTTATTTGGTGGTCAAGTTAAAATATTTTCAGACTTTAAAACCCTACTTGGGCCACAAGTAAACATTTCGGCCCAACCTTTAAAATTTTAATTATTGGGCCGGTATAATATGTTAAACCGGGACGAAACGTAACCGAACCAGGTTTTCTCAATCGGTTCGACCTATTCGGGTCGGGTCGGACCGGGGTAATTAAGTGGATCTAACCGAACCGGTTTTGAGTGTTGAACCAAATCGAACCCTATTTTATTGGACCAGTTCGGAACGAACCAGATTTTAAAATTAAAACCGGACCGAACCGAACCGGATTTTCCGGACCGGATTTTCTGAACCGAACCGAACCGTACCAAAATGGACTGAAATTGACGGAACCGAACAATGTTTTTAAAACCGAGTTCAAGTCAATTAAAATAGGGAGGTCAAGTTTTAAAATCCAAATGTTTTTGAACCTCGAAATGGACAACACAGTGCTCATAGGGTTGCTAACCTTCAACCCTTGTTTCAATTATGGGGATGGATCTCGGAGATACATGTTTTTGGGACTGGATTAATTAAAGAGCTGAATTGCAATTGTTTATTATTCAATATATATTTATGCATGATTAGAACTGTTGTTTTGACTAAGTCAAGCTAGCTGGATATTGCATATTAGGATAGACATGTTGTGATGGTTGTAAATGCCTAGGATCCATGTCTAGAAGCTTGCGTAAATGAATATAAGCATGAATTGCAAATCAGCCCCTAATGTTTAAAATTAATTTAAAACCGAAAACCAGTCGCCAAATATGTATGATTGATGTGAATGTTACATGTTTGACACGTATGCTAGAATGTTGATGATGAAGTTACATTTGATAATTTACTTGTAAGTATAATTATGAATGCAAGCATGAGTTCCTCGGAACATTAGACGCATGACGTGTAAGCATGTGTGTGTGGTATGATGAATGTTACTAGCATAGGATAATTTACATGGGTAGTAGAATTATGTATGCATGAGTGAATTCATCGGAATGATTTTCCAAAACAAATAGGACATTGGGAAAGCCAAGATCGGGTATGCTTATTTTAAAATTCACGTTCCGCGTTCCGGTAATTTGCGATTAAAACCGTTTTAAGAGACTGATCTATTAGATAGAAGATAGAGATATTGTGAACTCTTTCACAGCCATCTTCCATTGGTTTACTGGTGGTCGGTTGGTTTAGATGACTGATGAATCATTATTTGTCGGATTCCATCTTTATATGTATTTGATGTATGCAATTCTTTCTCAAAATGTTATTGTCTCCCTAAATCTTACATAATCATCAAAGTGTTAGTTTTCATGGCTGGATCGGTTCCCTTCTACAAACCTCGCAATCTGGATGGCATGGATTATGATCCGTGGAGTGAATATGTAAGAGAACTCTTTGTCGCTGAAAATATACATAAGTGTATTGACGTGAACAGAGGGAGAACATTGGTGAAAGACAAAGGCGTCCTTACATACCCTAACAAGTTAAGGAGCTTTATGGATCAGAGAGCTTCCGATGTGATACTGGAAACCTTGGACAAAGAGGTTGCAGAGGACTTCAAACTCAACCTAAGTGCTTTTCAACTTTGGTGCACCATTAGACTCCGCTTCTGTGGAGGTAGGGCAGCCGAAGCCAGATGAGTGCTATTTGAGTATGTTGCTCTTCTCAAGATGCAGGTGTTATACCCACATCAGATCTCACGAACGAGAGATCAAATTGGAGAAAGATACTCATTATTGCGCAAAGGTACCCTCTATCAGGGTTGGCTGACGACAACGGACTTGGTTGAATCAATCAAATTCATCACGGCCCTGTTTGTTGATAGCAAATAAGATCAACCAGAGGGTGCCTCTGCGCTTCACCGCAAGAGATCAAGGGAAGCTGCAGAGGAATCGAGATCATCTTTTTGGTCCTCAAACGATCATCCGGTGTGATTAATGCCAGTGATAAAAGTACATTAAATTGTCTCGTTAAAATTCATATCATTGCTCTACCTTATCTTTTAAAAGCTTCGTGGATGATCTAGATTTTGCCGATGTGGTTATTTCTCATACTGTTCGATTTTATGTTTGAATTCTGGTTATTGATATTTTGGAATTTTTGAATAAAGTAGTTACCATTCGATTTGAAATGAGTTCTACTTATCAAGATTAATCGACTCGGCTAGAAACGAGATCGATCCGAAAAACGAGAAAACCGAAACAAGGCTATTGAACATAGCTAAAATCAAACACCTCCATGCATCTTAATCACACATCTGAGTAACTTCAATATGCCATTAAACCCATTGATTACGTCGTTCTAAGAATTAACTGATTAAAACTCTTTTATTATTACTCCATTGAATGAAATAAACTGTAATGATGATCATGTTTGAAACTGATTGGATTAAATTGAATTAAATTCAGGAATGAAACGATTAAACCAAGGGTTTAAAACGCATGGTAAATTGCTCATTGCGCAAGTGGACCTCGGTAGACAGAACACGTCGTTTTTATAAAATGAGTTTAATAATGAAGTGTTTGAATAATGATGTGCTGAATTTTCGTTTGCATTCCTTCAGAAACAACTTATTGATAACATTTACATCGGTAAAGGTTTCAAAGTCTGCCACGACCTTGTAAAAGTATCAGGTGACGCACGAGGTGAAAACCTAAAAACGCTCAGTTCATAGATGTGATAAATCTCTGAGATAAGTTAGCAAACGAAGAAGGACGAAGTCGGTAAAAAGATTTTCCTTCGATAAGCCTTGAACGAAAAGTCAGGCTAGGCATTCAAGTTAAAAGACACTTCAAGAAGCACAGTTTGTATAATGTTGAAGTCATCCTATCAAGGGTTCCTATGGGATGATGAAGATGATTCACATAAACGTAAAAATGTGTTCCATTAATATCGGTAAGGTACGTCGCCATTATATCTGAAAGTTGATAACGAGTTAAATCATATCACCACGGGACATTAATTTGCGCAATGAACACGTATTTAAGACAAGAGTGCGTCGATTACTCTTAGAAAATACCTATTTACAGCTTGATTATAAAATGGTGTCGAGGTCGAACATGAGACGTTACATCACTAAGATGACGAATTTTCCAAATGCATGAATAGTTTAATCAACGAAGTCATGATCAAAATGGAGCAGAATAACAATGACAATCAGGTCCCACTTAATTCGAGTGGGAGAGATTTGAACCCAGCAACTCAAGTGAATGACATGGTAAATGAGAATGGGAACATTTTCATAGTAAATCCAGTGGGAGGAATAAACCATACCACACGTAAACACTGTTGCTGTTGAGACAAATCAAGTTGAACCTAATGGTCAAATAGCTAAACCAGGAATGACACAATTACCTAAAATACCCATTATTTCCAGTGGGAGTGATCCAACCATACTTGGTTCCAGATCCTAGTGATCAAGGAATACATCTCGGAAATAAAACCCCGGGACCAGGAAGTTGTCATAGGAAAGTTGTAAGTCAAGGTTCTAGCACTGCTCTTGTTCCCAATAGAGACAATGCTCCGATAAAAGCATTGTTCCGAGTGGGAGGATCATTCCCAACATAAATGATGTTACGATAAGAAGCATTATTCCGAGTGGGAGAATAGATCAGACTAATAAATGGGACTCGCAATGCCTAGACGAGAGTCAAAGGCAAGTATCCTATTAAGTAAGGTATAAAACTGTTGAAAAGCATTGGAAAGACCTCAAGTGGAGAAATGGAGGAAAATAATAAATGAGAGAGATCGCCTAAATGAAAGCCATTATAGTCTATAGTTGATTTACATGTTAACCACAGGAGAGCAAGGATAAGGTGAGCCCTGAAGTAAGGCTCACCACTGATGGAAAAAGGTCGAACAACTCGACTTATTGCGAAAGAACTTACCCAATTCACGGAGTGGAATTTGATAAGAAAAACTCACTGACTGTGCGTAAAACCACGGTTAGGTCCATTAACGGTCCTGGTCGCAAGCCTCGATCCCCAGCTGCACCAAATGGATGTTAGGACCGCATTCCTCCACGGAAACTTGGAGGAAGAGATCTACATGGAGCAACCAGATGGTTTCATTACTCCTGGTAACGAACGTAAAGTTTGTGAACTCCAAAGGTCTATCTACGGTCTTAAACAGTCGTCTCGGCAATGGTACCGCAGATTCCACGAGAAAATAGTAGGGAACGGATTCGTGAATCTTCACGAGGATCCGTGCGTGTATTATATGACCTCCAGGTCCAAATATATCATCTTAATCTTATACGTGGACGACATACTCATTGCTGCAAACGACATGAGTTTCATGAATAAGTCAAAGTCCTGGTTAGCATCTGTATTTGAGATGAAAGACATGGGAAAGGCCACGTATATCTTAGGCATTAAAATTGCTAGAGATCGGGCTACCCGGAAATTGTGTCTGTCTCAAGAAGCCAATATCAACAAGCTGTTGAAAAGGTTGCCAAACTCGTGGATACGCCGGTGGTATTTGGGTGCGCACTGTCAAAACGTGACGGCCCCAAGAACCTAGCGGAGCGTGAACAGATGAAGGGTGCAAAATATTTAAGCATGGTTGGTAGTTTGATGTACGCCATGCAATGCACCCGTCCGGATATCTGTTATGCCGTAGGCCTAGTAGCACGTTTCCAATCAGATATTGGCTATCAACATTTAAAGACTATAAAAGGAATAATTCGTTATCTGAAAGGTACTGCCGACTATGCTCTGTGCTATGAGGGCGGGAAGTTAGAATTGACCGGTTACAGTGACGCCGACCATGGTGGCGATCCGGATGATCATAAGTCCACCACAGGGGGAGTGTTCCTCCTTGCTAAAGCCGCCATTTCATGGACGAGCAAGAAGCAAACCTGTGTCGCGCTGTCAATGATGGAATCGGAATTCGCAGCTCTCTCTAAAAATGCACAGGAAGCAGTCTGGCTGAATAGGCTTCTAACTGCGCTGCTTAATGGTGACGTCGAGAGTAAACCTGTGAAGGTGTTCTCTGACAGTCAGGCAGCCATTGCGGCAGTTAAGAATCCAAAGTACCATAGTAGGACCAAACACATTGATGTGAAATATTTTTATGCTAAATCTATGGTAGAAGAAAATATAATCACTATGGAATACTTGTCCAGTGATAATATGATTGCGGACCCATTAACTAAACCATTACGCAAGGAGATATTCGAAAAGCATGTAAAACTGCTTGGATTGTGTAGGGTTTAGAAATGGCATGTATCTGTAATAGCATTTTGATATTATAAAGTTACATTTTGTAAGCGAAAGAATTGCAACCGAGTTTATGATCAATCGATGTCATAATGTTTTGATTACATCATATTTACGGTCTATAAACTAAGTCGTAGGAGGACGCAATCCTCTTCCAAACTATGTCGAATGTGGGCCTTATCTAGTCACACAGGTACGGTCATCTTGTGGTGGAGGGAGGCCTCCACCAAACAAGACCGGCTAAGAGTCAGGGGAATAAACTGATTAAGCGAGACGATTATCTAGTTTCGAAGTAACTCGATGTGATCTTCGTTTCGCATATCGCCGTGATGAACTTCTTTTGTCATTTAACCACATTCTGGGCCAGATGAGAATCTGTGATAGCATGATTGACATATCCCTTTCCTGTCAACCCAAAAGGTTCAAGTATGCTATCAACACGTGCTTCATACTACGCGTGCCACGTTCGACCACGGGGTCACAGCTCGGTTGTTCTAGGAAGGAATCCTCGTGATTCTGGTGGGCGCAAACTTCTTCACCTCGAGCGTGTGATTTATCCCAAGAGCCTTATGAAGAGGCACCCGAAGTATCCTCATGGACTCAAAACTCATACCTAAGGTCAGGCTCAATGCTCGCTTCCCGGCGTACGAGCGTAGTGCTGAACAAAAAGGCCCAGTGACCACGTCTTGGAAACCAGTTGGGTTTGACTAAGGGTATGAGCGATGGGGATGGTCAAGTTCACCTATAATTCACAAATTCTTGTATTTACTAGGTGGCCACCAGCCGGATATTTGTTAAAGGTTGTGAATACTTGTACGGATGCCTTGGAGAAGTGTTCCTATGTGGAAATTAGGCAATTGGAGAATTATCAGTTGTCCTAGGATACAACGCGGTACAATATATATAAATGTTGTTTATAACAGGTTGATTAAAGAAAAGGGAATCAACGTTCCGCGGGCGCTACAATACTCCTAATAGATGAGTAGCACGATGCCCGTCGTATCCGCCGGTCGCACGGCAATCCTCGTATGAACTATTCAGAAGCATGGAGCAGATCAAATGGGATAAATGTTGATGCGAATTTGGACAACAATACATTAACAGGCACCCTCCCATTCTGACGAGTGGGAGCTGTAAGCATATGGTGATGGGCGTCGTAATTGGTAGCCCATAATATGTATAGTTTACTATAAGCTTGAATCATACTTCATTGATGATTAGGGATTACAAGCTAAAGAATGCACTATATATACTAAGTGAGACTAGGCTCACCAACTAGGACTATGCTAGGTTTACTAGTGGCCGGGTGTATACAATCATTTGTAAGTGTCTACACTTGCCCTATGTATGCTACTATGTATGCAACTAAGAGTGAGTGTATACTACACTCTATATTCTCCCATCATTTTCTTCTTCTTCTTTTCTTTCTTGGAAGATATCCTTGATTCCATATAGCTTCAACAAAGCCAAGTGTTGGTTCTTCACTAAAGCCTTGGTTAGCAAGTCATCTAGTTGATCCTTTGAAGGAATGTAATGAACACCAATCCTGCCTTGTCCAATGTGGTGTCTTGTAAAATGACAATCCAATTCAATGTGTTTGGTACGCTCATGAAACATTGGATTTTTAGCAATCTTCACAGCTGCTTGACTATCTGTGTATATTGGGATAGGAAGGTTTACTTGCAATCCAAGTTCCTTGAGAATTCTGCCTATCCAAAGTGCCTCTTGAATAGCAACTCTAAGGCACCTATACTCTGCTTCAGCACTTGATAGGGAAATGGTATCTTTCTTCTTGACCTTCCAAGCTATCATAGCTCCACCTAGCTTTACACAATAGGCACTCACTGATTTCCTACTAAAAAGGCAAGCAGCCCAATCAGAGTCACAAAACAAGCTCAAATTAAGGTTGTTGTTGGAAGGATAGATCAAGCCTTGGCCTGGGGTGCCCTTGATGTACTTGATTATCCTAATGGCAGCTTCATTGTGAGACTTCTTTGGCTTGTCTACAAATTGACTTAGTCTTTGGACTGAGAAGCTAATGTATGTTCTTGTCATGGTAAGGTAGAGCAATTTGCCAATAAGTCTCCTAAAAGAAGTAGCATCCTCTAATAACACATCATCAGTGTTGGAGTTGGATGTTTTGTCATACTCATGTGTGGTGAGCTTGACATTGAATTCCATAGGAGTTTCAGAAGGCCTTGCAGCCCCTAAGCCAGCCTCCTCAATGAGCTCCATAGCATATTTCCTTTGATTGATCACAAGTCCTTGATTTGATCTTGCAATCTCCAAACCCAAAAAGTACCTCAAGTCCCCCAAATCCTTCAATTTGAAGTGTGTGTTTCAATTGATTGATCATCTTGGTATTAGAACCAGTGATTAGAAGATCATCAACATAGATTAATAGAAACACTTTGTCATTACCTTGTATCTTGGTGAACAAGGAATGATCTGAGGCACATTGTGTGTAACCATTCTTCAACAATGTTTGGGTGAGCTTGATGTTCCATTGCCTTGAAGCTTGTTTAAGGCCATATAGGGACTTCTTAAGCTTGCATACACGTTTGGTAGACCCTTCAAGAGACTTGGAATGATCAAAACCTTGGGGGATGTCCATGTATACTTCCTCAGTTAAGTCACCTTGAAGGAAAGCATTGTTTACATCCATATGGTACAATCCCCAAGACTTGGCAGCTGCCAATTCTAAGATGATCCTCACTGTGTCCATCTTGACCACAGGAGAGAATGTTTCATTGAAATCAGTCCCTTCCACTTGAGTGAATCCTTTGGCAACCAATCTTGCCTTATACCTTTCAATGGATCCATCAGAGTTGTACTTGACCTTGAAGACCCATTTGCAACCAATTGATGATTTGCCTTGAGGAAGTTCCATTAGTTCCCAAGTGTTGTTGGCTTGAAGGACTTGTATCTCTTCCTTCATGGCCAAAATCCAATTGGGATCCTTGATTGCTTGCTTGTAGGAGCTTGGTTCCTTGATTTTGTCAATGGCAGCCAAGAAGCATTTGTATTGAGGTCCCAAAGTGTCATATGACACATACCTCTCCATGCCAAAAGTGGCATTGGAACTTGATCTTTGTTGAAGCTCAGCAATCCTTGCACTTCTCCTTGGTGGTGGTGGATTGAGTTGTGCAATTCTAAGACTCCTCCATAGATTAGAAGGTTGGGGTGGATCATCCACAATGGGTGGTTGAGGTGTTGGAATTTGTTGAGGTGGTGGGACTTCACTGATTGGAATGTGACTTTGTACATCCTCATCAAAGTAAGTTGGATTCTCTGGTGGGAAGTCTTCAATGGATTGCTTGGCTCCCAAGCAAGATGGAATAAGAGACTTTAAGCATCCTGGGACATGCTAAATGGGAAGATGTCTTCATGAAAGGAAACATCCCTTGAAACATGAAACATTGAGTTGGAAATGTTCATCACAAGGTACCCTTTTTGTGAGGTTGAATACCCCATAAGGATGCATGGTTCTCAAATGAAGAAGAGAATGTGCTTTTCCATATAACACTTCCATAGGTGATTTGAACTTCAAGATAGAGGTAGGTAGCCTGTTGAGCAAGTAACAAGCATTGAGTATGCAATATCCCCAATGTCTCAATGGCATAGAAGCTTGAAACCTTATGGCTCTAGCAATGTTGAGGATGTCCCTATGCTTGCGTCCAACCCTGCCATTTTGTTGTGGTGTATGCACACAACTTGTTTGATGAAGAATCCCAAATTGAAGAAGTAAGTCTTTGCAAACTGAGTTGATGAACTCAGTCCCATTGTCACTCCTCAAAGTCTTGATCATTGTACCAAATTGATTCTTGACCATGATCAAGAAATTCTTGATGTGTAAGAAGGTGTCACTCTTGTGTCTCATCAAATAGATCCAAGTTTCTCTTGAATGATCATCAACAATAGTCAAGACATATTGATTGTTCTTGAAGGTAGGCACCTTGTATGGACCCCATAGATCCATGTGAATCAAATCAAAAGGCTTTGAAGCAATTGAATCACTGATTGGAAATGAAAATCTAGATTGCTTTGCAAGAGGACAAATAGTGCATTGTTTGATACAACCATAGGTCTTATTCAAGCCTAAAACATCCAAATGGTTCAAATATTGTTCTGAGACATGACCCAAATGCCTATGCCATCTCAATACTTCATCCTTATTCCCCAAGCAAGTAGCTGCTATCTTCCTTGGGCTTGAAGGCACCACATCCTTCAAGGTGTACAATCTTTTATTCCATTGCCCAATCACCATGGACTTGCCACTCTGGCCCTGAAGCAACACATGATCACAAGTAAACATCACTTTGCAATTTAACTGGCTAGGCAACCTAGAGACTGAGATCAAATTAAACTTGAAATCAGGGACCAAAAGGATGTTAGTCAATGTGAATCCACTTGAGAAAGAGCAAGAACCAACATGGGTCACTTTGCACTTGTGACCATTTGGCAAGTGCACATATTGGTGATCAGAATCACTCTTCTTCAAATCATGTAGCCATTCAATTTGATGAGTGATATGGTTAGTTGCACCTGAGTCAACTATCCAAACCATAGGATCACTAGATATACCTGCCATGTTGACATGAGCTTGATCCACATCTTCAAAGCATAGGGGTGTATGATCAAAATGATCATCATGGGCAGCAACATGTTGAATCCTTTTGTCAGCTGTGCCATGGAAGATCCTCTTGTCTTTGGCTGCCACATGTTCAACTGCACTTGAGGTTCCACCATCTTCAACAATGTTTGCTGAGTTCCAATTCCTCTTAGGAGCATTTGGATTGTTTTGATGGATTGGATGATCATATGGGTAGCCATGCTTGGTGTAGCAAACATCCTCATTGTGACCCCTCTTGCCACAATAGGTGCAAGTAGGAAGTGGTTTGCCACTTGAAGCATTGAAGTTGCCTCTGCCTCTTCCAATGCCATTGCCTATTCCAAAGCCTCTACCCCTTGCATATCATCTTCCATTGCCTCTAACTCCTCCATAAGATGGATTCTTCCCAGTGAATAAGGCTGTTGCCTCACCCACATCACCAATGGAACCAGAGATGGTCCTTTGGCTCTCTTCTTGTACTAACACGGAGAAGGCAATGCTAAGAGTGGGAAGGGGCTGCCTCATAAGCAAGTTGCTCCTAATGTTTCCATAGGAATCATTTAGCCCCAAGAGAAATGCCATCAACTTCTGCTTCTCTTTGTGTACATTGACAATGGCAATATCCCCAGCACATTGGAGAACCAAATCATCAATGGAAGCAAGAGCATCCCATATTTGCTTCATCTTGGCAAAGTATTCAGTGATAAAGAGTACACCTTGAGAAGATTGGTAAATCTCCCTTGTCAATTGGAAGATTTGAGTGCCATCCACTTTGTCAAACATCTCCTTTAGGTCATTCCAAATGGAAGAAGTTGTAGGGTTGTAGATCAAGCCATTGACCAAATCCTTGGCCACAGTGTTCCTTAACCATGCTTGACAATTGCATTTGCCCTATCCCATCTCACCCTATCATTGACACCAGCATCCAATATTGTGAATGTGTCATCTATAAAACCAAGCTTATTCTTCACCAATAAGCCTTCTCGGATTGAGGTGCTCCAAACATGATAGTTGGATGTTCCTTGAAGTTGAAAAGGAATGAGCATATGGCCAGTGGTGTCTGAGGGGTGAATGTATAGGGGGTCATCAACATTGGTTTCCTGAGCCATCTTGCAAGCAAATTAACACAAAGAGATTGAAGATTCAAAGCAGGGGAAATTCAGATGCAAAGGATTCCAAAGAAAACGCACACAAGGTATGCACTAGCAACAAAACTAGCACACCAAGTTTGTTGAGAGTAAGACAAATTCCAGTTCACTCTTCAGTACAATGCGTACAATCTGCAACAAATTGCTCCAAGTTCAATGTTCACAAATCACTAGGAATGGATTAGGATCAATCCTCCATTGAAGAAAGCTCTGAAATCTTCAAGATATGGAGTGAAAACTCGAAGAAGACACAATGACTCCTCAGCCGAGCAAAGTGTATGCAAACGATGTAACGTAGTGAAATCACAACTTCCAAGTAGTATGCGCAGCTTGAACAAGCTCAAAATTCATACCCAAATCCAGGGGAACAAAGAAAATCCCAGATTATATCAAGAACAATCACGCAATCAGCTCAACAAGGCTGAAATCAACAAGAACTAAGCAAACTAGTACTAAGACATGTTGGCTATCTTTAGTCTATGCTCAGCTTTGTGTAGTGGTGTGAATTATTGAAATTTTACTTACTTAACATCCATTCTTGTTCAAGAAATGGAAATTACAAGTTGAGATGAGGATCCACGAAGCTTATCTTGTAAGGCTATACAAGAACAAGGTGAACTTTGAAGGCCAATGTTGAAGAAATTTGATCTTCTTCAACTAGATGGGCACGCCGCCATTAGGGATGGCTCTGATACCATATAAGCTTGAATCATACTTCATTGATGATTAGGGATTACAAGCTAAAGATTGCACTATATATACTAAGTGAGACTAGACTCACCAACTAGGACTATGCTAGGTTTACCAGTGGCCGGGTGTATACAATCATTTGTAAGTGTCTACACTTGCCCTATGTATGCAACTAAGAGTGAGTGTATACTACACTCTATATTTACCTAATGAACTTGGGTAAATGTCACATTAGGGTAATTGGGCCATAACCAAATCCCAATTGACATGGGAGGCCCAAAATTGGGCCTCCCCAAATACATGGGCCGGCCGAATATTATGGTTGGGGTAAAGTGGACTTTTGTCCACTTTACTCCTCCTATAAATAATAGGTGTTAGGGAAATTTTAGGGTTAATAATAATTCCTTCACAAGAGAGTTTTAGAGAGAAAAATCCTCCTCCCACAGTAAGGTATTTCGGCCGAACCACATAAATCATCTAGGGTGTGCCAAATTGCTTTCTGAGCAAACTCTCCAGAGATCTGTCCCCGTGCCGAGAATCGATCAGAGGTTTTGCTGTGGAGCTGCACTACGTAGGGCTTCTCTAACAAGAATCTCTACGGGGCCCGTCCAGAGGATCGCGAACTCCCTCGAGCAAGGATCTTGGACTACGGTTACTCATAAGGTATGTGTAAACTCTCCGCTGCGTAATTAATATTACTAGCACATACCATGTTTAAATTACCGTTGTGATTACTCCCCGTAATCTAACAGTACATGCTAGTAATCATAATTACGCAGCGGAATATGTGCACATACCTTAAACCTTTTCCGTAGTCCCAAGGATCTTGTTGAGGGAGTTCACGATCCACCGGACGGAACCCGTAGGGGTTCTTGTTAAAGAAGTCCCACGTGGTATTATCTCCACAGCAAAGTCTCTGATCGATTCTTGGTAGGGAAGGATCTCCGGAGTGTTTTGCTCGAAGCAAATTGTCACACCCTAGGTAGCAGGTAGGTTCGGCCGAATATGTGTAAAAGGGGGGAAGGGTTTTTCTCTCAAATTACCACTTAGAAGGAATAGTGAATTACCCCAAATAAAACCCTAACACCTCTTATTTATAGGAGGAGCAAAGTGGTCAAAAGTCCACTTTGCCCGACACACATATTCGGTTGGCCACTTATGTTAGGGAGGCCCAATTTTGGGCCTCTCATGTCAATTGGGATTTGGGTCAAGCCCAATTTCCCTAATGTGACATTAACCCAATTTTTAGGTTACCTATACATATTAATGGGCTACCAATTACGGCGCCCAGTCACCATATGCTAACAGTTAGGAGGAGTGCGCGCGGACTGCATATGAGCGACGTCCCGATGCTTGGAAGTCTCGGCAACCCGTCAACACAAGCTTACAACACTCATGGGACTCAACGACCCTCGAGTCAACAACCTGACATACGAACGACGGGATGTATGAACAACTACATGTACGGACACCCAAACACTTAGCCATTTTAAGGGCTTACAAACCTCCGACAGTCCAACACTCCGACAGTCCGACACTCCGACAGTCCGACACTTTGACGGTCCGACAGTCCCAGAGTCCGACACTCCGACAGTCCAACTGTCTGACGGTCCGACACTCTGACAGTCGGAAAATCCGACGCTCCAGGAGTCCGACACTTTGGCATACGACAACCCAAAGTACAGACTACCCAATATCACGAAGGATCCGACATCAGTGATCGAAACCAACGAGCATTTCGAAGGAATCAGATAGCGAAGGAAGGAATTTCACTCGTAAGATTGTTATTCAAATCGACACTCCGTCAACCCGATACACACGTCTTAACATTTCCCAAGACCCTTTTTGTTTTTGAAAAATATTCCGATGAATTTTCGCATGCATATACAATTCCACTTCACAAGCAAATCATCATAGCAAGCCAAATTCATCATCCAAACCACACATCATGCATACGCGGCATGCGTCTAATGTTCCGAGGAACTCATGCTAGCATATACATAATTTTACTTCCTAAGTAAACTATTACATGCAGCTACATCCTCAACATTCAAGCATACGTGTCATACATGAAACTTCCACATCAAACATGCATATTTGGCGACTGGTTTTAGTTTTTAAAACATTTAAAATATTAGGGCCTGAGTTGCAATTCATGCTTACAGTCAATTATGCGAATTTCTAGACATGAATCTTAGGCAATTGCAACCATCACAACATGTCTATCCTAGTGCGCAAACCATATATTTAACCAGGGCTCTGCCCCAAACATGCAATTTTCAGCTAGCTTGACTTAGTCAAGACGACAGTTCTAATAAATATATGTGACGTAAAGTAAACAATTGCAATTCAGCCCTCCAATTAGTCCAGTCCCAAAATCATGCATTTCTGAGATTCATCCCCATAATCGAAACTAGACATTAAGGTTTAATTAAAACGTGAAAATTTTAAACCTTCGAGCACTGTGTAGACTATTTTAAAGTTCGAAAACATTTGGATTTTAAAATATGACCATCCCATTCTATTAATTGACATGAATTCAATTAAAAAAAATATGGTTCGGTTCAGTCAAAGAAAATTCTTTTCCAGTTTTAGATCTCTTAACCCCTTACCTTGGAGATTTCGATTCAATCCGGTTCCATAAATCCGGTTCGGGTTCGGGCCGGTTTTATTTTTAAAATCTGGTTCGATCCGAACCAGCTCAATAAAATAGGATTTCGGTTCAACACTCAAAACCAGTTCGGTTAGATCCACTTAGTTACCCTGGTTCGACCCGACCCGATTAGGTCGAACCGATTAACAAAACCGGATTGGTTTAATACGTTCCAGTTTAGCAAATAGGACAGGCCCATTAAACCCATAGGGTTCTGCCAAAATGTTTCTTGTGGGCTAAGTAGGGTTTTAAAATCCCCTATAAAATTATCTTAGCCACAAGGAAATATTAATTATGTAAAATAATTTCCAATATTGCATATATATATATATATATTTATTTATTTATTTATTTATTTATTTATTGTAAATATCTTTAATAGGAAAACAAATATACTGACAATATATTTTCTTAATCTTTTAGGCAACTAAATCTATCAATAATATATTTATCCCTATTAATTATCTAGTTATAGTTATATTGATAGTTATATATATTTCTATATATTATTTGATTCTATCCATATACTTCAAATTATAGATATATTGTCGCCTTTAATTAAAATTAAAATATGGTAAACAATATAACAATAATATTTCGGCCGAAATACATTAAACTTGGGGCCTAAGAAATTATAACTTTTACCTTGTAATCTCCTAGGGTTCGGCCGAAAAACACAAATTGGAAACAAGTGGTCAAATTTCAAGATCAAATTTTACTAAGATCTACAATCCAATGTTTGATTTTGATAAAAGTCACGTTTTTTTTTAAGATCATGAACATCAAATTTTACTAAGAACATCATGAAAAATTCAGCACTAACAATTATAAAAATCGGAAATTTTAAATTTTCACTTCTTAAAATTTCGACCAACATATTTAAAAATCAAGAACATCAATTTATCAAAATCATGAACTCCTAACACATGCTCTGATACCACTGTTGGATTATGGGGCTAAATACTACGGAAACTCATAAAGGGTACATGTTAGTAATCACAATTACGCAGCGAAAGATGTGCACATACCTTAAACGCTTTCTGTAGTCCCAAGATCTTGCTGATGGAGTTCTCGATCCACCAGACGGAACCCGTAGAGGTTCTTGTTAAGGAAGCCCTATGCGGTATAGTCTCCACAGCAAAGCCTCTGATCGATTCTTGGCAGGGACAGATCTATGGAGTGTTTGCTCAAAGTAAATTGGCACACCCCTTGGTGCTGGAGGTTGTTCGGCCGAAACTAGGGTTACTAGGGGAGGACGTTTTCTCTCAAATTACCACATAGGAGGAACTGTGAATTACCCAAATAAAACCCCTAACACTCCCTATTTATAGGAGGAGCAAAGTGGACAAAAGTTAACTTTGCCCACACCTAGTTTCGGCCGACCATGGTGTATAAGGGAGGCCCAATTTTGAGCCTCTCGTGTCAATTGGGATTTGGGCCTAGCCCAATTTCCGTAATGTGACATTTAGCCAATTGTCTCCGGTAACATATACATATTAATGGGCTTCTATTTACGGCGCCCAGTCACCATATGCTAACATAATGCCGATCTTGATATGAAGTATATTGATGAATGCCTCTAATATTCCATTCGTCATCGGCGGATGCCCGGAGAGGTCCAGTCAGCAACGGCGGAAGCCCGGAGATGTCCAGTCGGCAACAGAAAAATCCTGGAGATGTCCATTCAGCACGGCGGTAGCCCGGAGGTCCAGTAGGCAATGACAGAAGCTCGGATGTCTAGTCAGCGTCAGTGGAAGCCCGAAGAGATCCAGTTGGCATCGGCGGAGAATAATTGAGGCGGACATGAGTAGGGACCATCGGTGTGGTGGCTTCGTCAGTTGGCTCTAAATCAGAGGATCGATGCAGAAGTCGTCAACATGGAAGCATAGATTTATTATCTTAAAAGAAAAAAAAAAGACTGAAATCAGAATTGGGCAGGGGGCGGCCGGCATGACAAGTGCATAGCTGATGGCGGTGCCGACCGCCCCTGGACAGCGGCAATGGTGGGCGGCGGCTTGAAGGCTCTTATACCATATAGAAGAATGAGAATTGTTTATTACTGATCTTATTTAGGGTTGAGTACATGTATATACAAGACTAAATCTATAAAAATATAATAAGTAAATATATAATGATAAGATATTAAAAATATATCTATTCTAACATAACTCAATCAGAACATAATAAAATATAAAATATGTTAATTCCTAATATATTTTATTCCCTAATAGTATACTCTTATAAATATATTAATATAATAATAATAATAAAAAATTCTCATTACAATGCATATCAAACACTGTAATCTAACATTACACTCCATATTAGAGTACAACTAAACTCTACAATCTAATATTACATTACGTAGTTCACATTACTTATAATCTTATAATTTTACATTGCATCCGTCCAATGCCCCCTTAAGGGTCTTGCTCCTGCCTCGATCAACTCTTGCTTCCACATTAGATACAGCCTCCATGAACCGATCATAGAAAAAATGTAGGACTTCAGTCTTACTCTGGATTATACCGGTCACCGATGTGTTACCCCGGTAATCAAGATTTGCCTAGCAGATTTCTTATAGTTAGATTTATTTTGGCTAATCTTATAGTTAGATGACTAATTTAAAAAATTTAAATATATTAGGGACAAAAACAATAATATTCTATACTTAGTAATTTAGCGTTTATTTTCAAGTGTCAACTAAGAGCATTCACATGCAATAAAAATTTGAACGACAACTCATCCATGTGACATATTGTCTTTTCCATTTGCATTGTAGATGACCAAAATTTCGTATCTAATCCCTTCAACGAGGGATTTACTTTCTCATTTTTCATTATTAATATAATATAAATATTTTATTTTATCTCTCATCATTCTTAGAAGAACATTTAGTGAGACAACCTTATTTGTTAATCTTTTTATTAAGTTAATTTTATTAATAAAAAAATACATATAATGACAAGTTGAGATTAAAAATAGTAAACATCATTGAGGTATAAACACATCTAAAACTTTTTATTATTTATTATTTATTATTTTTATAATTTGTTGATTAGATGATTTGATGGAACATAAAATAGAAAAAAATTGAGATTATGAATTGTGGACGCTCTAAGGTGACGGGAATTCTTCAGAAATATATGGAAAAGCTTATATTGGGCCCTGGGTGTTAAAAAGCGAGTAATGAAAGTTAAGGGGGGTTTTCTTGATATATATCGTATGTAACGTTACCCCTCATTTGCAGAAACCCTAGATCTTGGGCAGAGAGCAGAGCCGTCAGACAGAGCTGCGGCAAGAAACACTTCTCAGCAAGAACTCAGAATCATGGTAATTTTTGCAACAATTCACTACCAATTCATCGACATTGTTGTGCTAATACTTCGTTTGATGCTACCGCGCTAATGTCTGTGAATCTACGTTATTTAGACTTTCAAGCGCCGTAACGGAGGTAGGAACAAGCACGGTCGTGGCCATGTGAAGTTCATTCGATGCTCAAACTGCGGAAAATGCTGTCCAAAGGTACGTAATCCTTGCGTTAATATTGAATCTAGGAAAGTGTACTGGCGGAATTTAGTTTTCAGCATGTATACTGTGCTTCCTCGCCCATTAGTTAGATAGTGAACTTAATGTGATGCGGAATTTGCAATGCTTCTTTGCTTGATTCAATTTGAGGATCTTAATTTGGTGGTTCGGTTTTGGATGATGAAAGGACAAGGCAATAAAGAGATTTCTGGTTAGGAATATTGTGGAGCAGGCAGCTGTTAGAGATGTCCAAGAAGCTTGTGTTTATGAGAGTAATGGATCCCTCTTACTGTTTGCACTGTTTCGATTGTTGCTGTAAATGAACACAGCCTTAATCACCTAATTGTTTTTTGTTTTTAATGTCTTGTTTAGGCTACACACTGCCCAAGCTCTATGCAAAGATGCTCTATTGCGTCTCTTGTGCCATTCACTCTCATGTTGTGAGGGTTCGATCTCGCACTGACAGGAGGAACCGTGCCCCACCACAGCGTTTCCAGAGACGCCGTGTATGTACTCTTTTCCTTTTCTGCTCTAGTGAAATTTGGTTAATTTCTTGTTGTGTTTCGTTCATTTGGTTGCTGGTGTCAATGCTGTGTTGTATGATTGTTTTTATGGTTTCTGATTCTCTGAATGAGATTTTTGTTATAAAAGTAAAACTTATACCGACTGTCTTGTTTGGTTGTCTCCTCTTTGTTCCCATCAATTGCTATCTTAAGCTCGGTTAGTTGTTTATGGCTGCAATAGTTGGGATGAAGAGTTTGATTAGATTAGATAAAGAGTGGGAATGGAAGTATGGAACTGATCAGACATCATCTTTAGTTTAGTAAGTATGACACTAAATAGCAACGTAAAGAAGATGATTATCTGTGAAGTCGAGAACATCAGTGATTGTGTTTTCAATTGATTCATTGGACTTGAAAGCGCTGATATCAGAGCACTTTCTTTTGTTTGGCTTCACTTCCTTTAGTCTTGGTTGGATAAAGTCTTGCATTCGATATATGGTGTTCCAATGCTTGTTATTACTATTTATTAAAAGAAGGTTTGTTTTGTTTGACAGGAGGATCAGCCAAAGCCTGGTCAGCAGCCGGGTCAGGGACCACCCCGTCCAGCTGGTGCAGCTCCTCCTCCCCGCACTTGAGCTGTTGGATCAACAGAAGTTCAAGTTGGTTCGAGTTGATTGTTTTTAGAGATTTTTGTCTCTCCATTGGACACGGATTGGAAATATCTTTCTTTGGATACAAGTATGCATGATTAATATACTGTTTTATTTGCTTTAGTTATTATTAAATTTTTAATAACATTGCCTATGGATGAGCAGAGCCTTTTGGTAGAAAGATAAACTAAGCTCATTTCAAACCCGGTTGAGAGGTCCTATTGCGTCAGTATGGACATTAGTCACATTGATTATGCAGCAATGTCTATGATAGAACCTCACATCACCGAAATGGCACAACACAAGAAAAAGATAGCAGTATATTTATTATAGTCAAGGATAAAAGTTATCAGATACTTGTCTAACTTTCAATCTGGTTGGTATCTGTGCTTTGTTATATGTCGCAAACAATCTGAAATCTAATAGGTTATATAGTTGCAAAAATAGACATAGTGCGAAATATCTGAAAAATATCGGATACCTCTGAATTTTTAGTTTCATCTCTCAACTTTTGATTAACAAGACTAGATAAAAACAGTACCCAATATGAGAAACATTGTCCTTTAAACAACAGTAGAATCCAACCACGCACAACCAAACCAACCAACCCGCTCCTGAACTAAATGGAAACTCCTCCAAGTGGCTTCATCGTATCCAACCAGTCCACGGTAGTTGCCTTCTCTTCTGCTTGCTTGATTATAGGGTTAAGAACACAATAGGGGCCTGAATGTTTGCCCATGTTACCAAAAGGGGTCTGAATTGAAAAAACGTATTATTTAGGGCCTGAATTTTGAGTTTTGTGTATAAGTGAGGTCTCCGTCTATTTTTTCTGTTAAAAGTGACGGATAGTGGTCACATGCTTGGTATGTGACCAAAAATAATTTGAAAACCCGAAAATGCCCTTTGACCAAAGTGTGTCTCTCATATGTTTGACCTAAAATGACGAAAATACCCTTTAAGCCACCACAGCTCCGGCGACCACCACCACCCCGACTCCGGCGACCACCACCGGCCTCCGGCGACCACCACTGACCTCCGGCGACCACCACCGGCCTCCGGCGACCACCACCGACCTCCGGCGACGACCGAAAAGCTTCGATCGGAGCCAAAAAAGCTCCGGTCGGAGCCACAAAGCTCCAGATCGGAGCTTTGTGGCTCCGATCTGGAGCCCTGTGGCTCCGATTGGAGCTCTGTGGCCCCGATCGGAGCCAAAAAAGCTCCGATCTGGAGCCCTGTGGCTCCGATCGGAGGCCGATGGCGGTCGCCGGTGGCCGGAGCGTGGTGGCCTTAAGGGCATAATTAGTGTGTAGGGGTATTTTAGACATTTCACATTTTATTAATTAAATTGATAAATTGTATAATAATTACAAAAGGGTATTTTTGTCTTTTCCGTGGTTCTGTTAGATTTAACAGAAATTTGGACGGAGACTTGAAAAAACACAAAACTTCAAATTCAGGCCCTAAATAATACGTTTTTTCAATTCAGACCCCTTTTGGCAACATGGGCAAACATTCAGGCCCTATTATGTTCTTAACCCTTAATTATAATATAGGATCAATCGCATCTACTACCCAACCGTTAACAACTTCACATACACTATCAAGTTGATATCATCGGTAGGTATGTTGAAATATATATGTATGGCCGGCCTTATGGGATGGATGTCAAAGGCGGGGTCAGCAAAATCAGTGGCAGCAGCCGCGCGAGCATGTCAACCACTTTGTCAACATGTTGCCATGCATTTATTTGTCCATATGGAATAATTTAAGATTCAATCCATCATCTCCATGATAAGCTTCTCCATTTTCTAAAGGTCCTCCCTGCAGCACTAATACCAAATGTATAGATAATTAAGAACTGGATAACTTAAATTAAATTTTCTGCTTAACGTTTTATTTAGTAAAACTAAAAAGCTTCATTCATCACACTCAACGAGAGATGGATATGTGCCGTTAGGGGCGGATCTAGGGTGTCCCAAGCGGGTTCCCGGGACACCGCTTGACTCGGATTTTTTTAATAATAAGTATACTTTTAAGGGTCAATAACCTGGGAGAGGTCTGAAGTTTGGGCCATGTGAATTTGAGAGGTCTGAAGTTTAAATTGGTGATAATAGAGGTCTGAAGTTTTGATTTGTAGATAATAGAGGTCTCCGTTAGTTTTTTTCGTTAAAATTAACGGAAACTGGTCATGTGCTTGACATGTGACCAGAAATAAAATTAAATTCCAAAAATTCCCTTCTTCCACCTCACATGCTTAAATGAAAAGACGAAAATGCCCTTAATGCCACCACCAACTCCGGCGACCACCACCCAACTCCGGCGACCACCACTCAGCTCCGGCGACCACCACTCGCTCCGACGACCACCACCCAACTCCGGCGAGCACAACCGCGACCACGTGTGGGCCCAAATCGGAGCCATCGGCCCCGATTGGGCCCGCAAAACTCCGATTGGAGCTCGGTGGCCCCGAATCGGAGCCACAGAGCTCCGATCTGGAGCCCAATCGGGGCTCAATCGGGGTCCAATCGGGGCCGATGGCTTCGATTTAGGCTCAATCGTGGCCATTGTGGCGGTCGTCGGAGTTTGGTGGGGTCGCCAGACTGTGAGTGGTGGTCGCCGGAGTTGGGTGGTGGTCGCCGAAGTTGGGTGGTGGCCGGCGGGAGCCGTGGTGGTGGCCGGAGTTGGGTTATGTTTTAATTAGTGAAATGGGTATTTTTGTCATTTCATGTTCAATTAATTAAACTTTAATTTGTTTAAAATATTGTCAGGGGTAAATATCACATTTCACGTGGTTCTGTTAAATTTGACAGAAAATTTGGATGGAAAACCTAAAAATCACAAAGTCCAAACTTCAGAACTCAGTTATCACCATTTCAATCTTCAGACCTCTCAAATTAACAAGCTCCAATCTTTAGACCTCTCACAGGTTATTGACCCTACTTTTAATATATAAATCGAGGAACCCCATTAAATACTGTCAAGGACACCTAATGACACATCTTGCTATGCAGCATACTGGTAAGGTGTGTGGTTTTGAGTAGTAGATCTTAGGTTCGATCCTTCTCCTCATACCCTATTTTTTTTTTAACCATTTTTCTAAATACAACCTTCTCTCTTAAAATTTTTAATCAATATATATATATATATATATATATATATATATATATATATATATATATATTATATTATATTAATTCGGTACCGGAAGCCCTCTGGTCGACACGTGGACAGTCCACGCAGTTACCGTTTCCTAATTTAATCGGAATTTAATAGGGGTTCTCTAAATTTAGATACATAATATTGATTGGTTTAAATTTAAGAAGTATTTTTATCTCCTATTTTGGTCTCTACGCAATTTATAGAAATAAATTAATTAAAAACTTCCTTTTAAATAGTAAATCTATACAGTTTGGTTCCGGAAGACCATAGGCCGCCACGTAAGCAATATATATTCTTCTCCTAAAAAATAAATTCAAATATTGAAATTTTTCCTAAAATATATAGGTATTAAACTTAATATATACGTATTAAACAATATATATTCAGAATAATAAATAAAATAATATATATAAACAATTATAGGAAGCAACGGGAAACTTATTAAGACAATTGTATTTTACAAGAGGAAATTAGGAAGTATAATTAACGGGAAACATACATAAGGAAATGGTATTTTACAAGATGAAATTAGGAAGTATAATTAATTATATAATATTGGGGTAGATCAGAAGATGTGTATGTATAAATAAGGAAGAAACATATAATAATATACAATATAAAGCAACATGGAACATATATAAAACGAAGTATTTCACGAGAGAAAATTAACACTACATAGTACATATACGTAGAGAACCCACCCACGCCAGTAGGTAAGGAAACTCTTCATCAACAAAGAAAAACCCGAGCGCGAGGCCTTCTTCGTGCCGAGCTCGATATTCCGATTTTCAGACGAAACCTCTATTCTCCTCCCCGGTGCTCGCTCTGGAATCGACAACCTTGCCATGGCAAACAGTAAAATTCAGCTTAGGCAGCTTTATTCGTCTGTTTCGTCCAAGTAGGTAAAGCAGTAATGCAGTTCATCTCTGAGATTAGAAGGTATGTAACATGGGAACAATTGGGATAACTAAAAAATCACTCGCGTCATTATGAAAAAAATATTTCTTTAAAAACTAGATTCTCATTTATTTTTTCTAATGAAAATCTTCAACCATACACATGTAGGTAATCTCGGGAACATCAAGATTGTCAACAATAGTACGTGGTGTATTGAGAAAGACAAAAAAAGACCTGGAGGTAAATAGTACCAAACCCTAACTCTTTTACACGACCATTATGGTTCTTCATTCTTTCGTTATTTAAAAAGTTTCATCATGAATTCTAAACAAAAAGAATTCACATATTTCTATTATTATAATGTTGGTTATAACTATTTTTTTAAAAAATTTTAAAAAAGTCAATTGTGCAAGTCTGTTTAATCATCTGGAAATTACTAAGTGATGTGAGTACTACATCGATTAGTTTAAGCTGATTACTACTGACCTAACTAACTAATTATCTTTTCTCTTCTTCAGATTTTGCATTGACGCAGTTGTGGTAATATGCAACGATTCTGTATTTTGGAAAATACTACTATATATATATGCAAGGAATGAGGTCTTCCTGCAAAATTAATGGTAGGTAATTTAAAAAAAAAAAAAATAGTTATCAATGTATATACACATGTAGCATCTCAGCCTTAACACAAAATAATTGTTTTGTTCCTCTTAACTAACCACGTAATATATTTCATGGGGAAGAGCATGAGAAGAATGGAGAAGAACTCTTCGATGTGGTGAATCATAATGAAGTGGACCATTTCTTTAGGGTCTTTGAAGGATCGGGGATCAACTTATCGTCATGGTTATGAAGCGAATAGGAAAACAAATGGGTTTGTGACTTCTACTATATAGCTTTTATGTTTTGATCGTGGATTATATGATGTCTCTTTCAACTGTTTATTTTGAATTGAGAGCATCGTTAGTTAAATTCCATCAATAGTTATCTATAATGTAAATAAACTAAATTGAGCATGTTTCAACATTATATCAATGAAGAGAGTAATAAAAATATTTCTATACATTTTAGAACTTTATCTAAATATATTCTATTTTGTTAAGGCAAGTTGTGGAGCCTTTCTTTAGGGTCTTCGAAGGATCGGGGATCAACTTATCGTTATGGTTATGAAGCGGATAGGAAAACAGATAGATTTGTGACTTCTACTATATAGCTTTTATTTTTTGATCGTGGATTATCTCTTTCAACTGTTTATTTTGAATTGAGAGCATCATTAGTTAAATTCCATCAATAGTTATTTATAATGTAAATAAACTAAATTGAGCATGTTTTAACTTTATATCAATCAAGAGAGTAATAAAAATATTTCTATACATTTTAGAACTTTTTTTAAATATATTCTATTTTGTTAAAGAAAGTTTTGATACTTTAATATACATTATAATTATATGTCTTAAACGTTAATTTCTTAACAACACTTATGTTAATACTAATGAATTGAACAAATGTAAAGTTTGTAGAACATGAAGAAAAAAAGTTACGAGCTAAGTCTTACTCAATATATATGAACAAGAAAAAAATGTATTAAGTTAAACTTTACTCAAGATATGTTAATAATTTTATTTATGTTGCCAATTATTTAGTTTTTCTTTTGGCCAAGTTAATTATTTAGTTGATTTAGCTATACTTAAAAACAATTTATTTTATGTGGATTACATATGTACGGAAGATACATCCAAACTTTTAGCTATATATTTCATAGTGCCTTGAATTGAATTTGGAAAATTTAATTTATTTTTAGCTAATTATTTTTTTAGAGCAACATAAATTTTCTTTAGCTTTAATTATCTCTCCCGCGCGGTGCGCGGGATTAGCATCTAGTATTTCTTTAGTTAATACTGTTTCCCCCCCTTTTTTTTAGGATTTTTTTCTTTTCTATTAAGGTTTAGTCAATTTTTTTTACTTTTCCTTGAAGTTTTTTTTTTTCTTAAGGATTTTTCGTGAGATTCGTCCAAAATTTCTTCTTGACGTAGTATTAAAAAATAAATAAAAAACGTTCAATTCGAGGATAACGACAAGTAGAGTCCGTGTATAAAAATATAATAATAAAATTCAAAAAAATAATAATACTCAAGCAACCAGGATTTTCCTCTTAAAAATATGGTAGATAATATTTTTTTACTATATTTAATTAATTAACTCTACCTATTATAGGGGCTTGATTCTTGAAGACAGACTACCTATTATAGGGGCTTGATTCTTGAAGACAGATTTATCGTCTGCTTCGAATGTTTGAGTGGATATACACCCGATTGGACCTCACTAAGGCTTGACTTGGCCGCACCGTCGACCCCGAACATGTTAAGTGACCGAGAACCATTAAAACCACGTGCTAGTCCTCCCGAAAACCTCCGCCCGGACTAGTCTGGACGAGGGACCGTACAAGTATGGTGTCGAAAACACCGGACTAGCCCGGACCAACGGGACCGAACTAGTACGGTGTCACAACACCGGTTCGCTACTGCCCGGACCAACGGGAGCGGACTAGTCCGGCACCGAACTAGTTCAGTGTCACAACACCGGTCCGCCACTGTCCACTAAATCACATTAGGAACCCACTTAGCTAGGTTCCTAGATCCGCCGACCTAAAGATTGGGATGGAATTGATTGATATCGCTATCTAACATTCTCAAAATCAAAATCACGTCTAATGGGCCAATTTGGCAGATTATAGGGTTAAGAACACAAGAATGGCCTGAATAATGGCCCATGTTGACGGGAAATGTCTGAATGTTCAAATGTTGATATTAAGGGTCTGGATTATCATGTTTGTTGTTTTTTGGTTTTCTGTCCAAATTTTCTGTTAAATTTAATAGAACCACGTGAAATGTCAGAATTACCCCTTTGCAGTTATTGTAACAATTTAGCTGTTTAATTAATGAAATATGAAATGTCTAAAATACCCATGCCCACTAATTATGCCCGTAAAGCCACCACGGCTACGGCCACCGCCACCCCGACTCCGGCGACCACCACCCCGGCTCCGGCGACCACCACCCCAGCTCCGGCGGCCACCACCCAACTCCGGTGACCACCATCCAACTCCGGCGACCGCCACCACGGCTCCGATTGGGCCCAAATCGGAGCTACAGGCCCAATCGAAGCCGTGGTGGCGGTCGCCGGAGTTGGGTGGTGGTCGCCGGAGTTGGGGTGTGTTGGATCACGGTTGGAACTCCGGTACGGTCTTGACGGCGATCTGAACTCCTTCGCTCCACGTAATCCTGCAAGAGGGGAATAGACCGGGCGGTGACCCAGAATCCCTCTCCAATGCTTAAATGAGTATCTCAATAATCTCAATAAACTGGCAAGCAAGAGTCTCAGCTTGTAAAACGTCTCGATCTGAGGTAACTTCTGCCCTTTTATAGGAGAAGAGCTACCTCAGTTACCTGGTGAACCGCTGGGGCGGTTAGCCCACGATCCCGCCTATCTCGGCCACGATCCCGCCTATCTCGGCCATGATCCCGCCTATCTCGGCCACGATCCCGCCTATCTCAGCCACGCTCCGCGTATCTCGGCTACGCTCCGCGTATCTTGGCCACGATCCCGCCTATCTCGGCCATGATCTCGCTTATCTCGGCCACGCTCCGCGTATCTCGGCCTCATCCTCTGATAGCAAGTCCCGACCAATATCGGGGACTCCAGAGTTATCTCATTGTGTCACCGCACGGGGCCCCTCGTCATCGTGACAGGGCCAACATCCTCGGGATTCATCATCGGGGCCTACTTAAAGGCATCTCATCGGGAGCGTCCAGCTCGCCTATCGGGACCGACCTTGTCGGGACCTTTTATCATCGGGACTCCTCCTGTCGGGACTCTTCGCATTGGTCTTCTTGACCTCTTTTAGGGCCCAGTGGGTCTATTCACCGTTTACTCACCGTTAAAGGGCCTAACAGCCAAAGTGAAACCCATCATTTGCCCCTAAGACACGATGGACTTTCAGTTCGTCGTGTCTTTCAACTCCCGACCTCCCGACATCGGAGTCGGGGACCTTTCCCTTGATAAAGTCACTTGATACGGATCTTTTCGTCCACGATTCCTCGATACCTCGAGGATAGTCACCAAATCCGAGAAGACTCCTCGGTTATTCAGCCATTAAATGCAGCAGGTGACGAAGCGACGGCTTTGGCACCCGTGCCTGATTTTTCGCGCCTGTTTTTTCTGAAAAAGTACTTTTCAGGCCGTTTCATCATTACGCCCCTTTCCATTCTGTTCGTTTCATTTCGACGGCTCAGATTAAAACGTTTCAACTTCGACGACCCAGATTAGAACGTCCTTTCACTTGTCCCTTCTCCTATAAAACCCTAACCCTGGGCACTGTTTCTCTTTTACCGTCTCTGCGATTTCAAAAAGCTCTGCAACTTTGAGAACTCAAGCTCTTCCTTGGCTTTTCATTCTCCGATCAACTTTTCTGGCAATCATCAAGACCATCCTCTCCACTTCGAATCATCATGTCTGGTAAGACTTCCTTCCCTGATGTTAGTGTAGCCTTTCCTTCATCTTCGATCAGTTTGCTTGCAATTTTTCGAAAAACCCAATATGCCTTTCCTTGCCATGGCTGATTTTCAGGCAGCGGATCCAGTTCCGAGGGGAGGAAACCCTTCAATTTCGACTATGCTCCCAACAAGATCTCGGTGACTGCTTACGACGCAGCTCTCCGAGAAGGATGCATTACCCAGACCTGGGAGCCTCGTCTTCCTTATTCTCGCCACCGTGCCTCGGGTGACCCTGTGGTCACTCGTCCCGAGGAGGGGGAGATATTTGTCTCTACGGGACAGATATCGACAGGGATCCGATTCCCCTTCTGCGGGAACTTGGTTGAGATGTGCACCCACTACAAGACGCATCCAACTACATTCTCCCCACACGCCATCCGCGTGTGGAATACTTTCCAGGTCCTCTGCTTCCGACAGAAATGGGTTTACAGCCTCCAACTCTTCAGAACTTTCTATGGGATGAAGTGCAACGAGGCTGGGGTTTGTGCCTTCTATCCTCGGATGCCCAAGTGGAACAAGGCGCAACTTGCGCTGTGCAGCTGGACCAGCGACACCTGGAAGGTTATCAAGGGTCGGGGACTCCAAATCGACACGGGGTCTGATAATAGCGGGTGGAAGATGAGCTACTTCTTCATCAAGAACTTCTCCTGGCCCCGATGGGAGGTGGAAGCGGACTCTCCTCCCGCTTATCACAATTACTCTGATGAAAATTCAGACCCTCCATCTTATCCAGCTTTACCGCTGGGGGGAGTCCTATACTCCCCTCGATGCTAACTCTCTGACGGAGCGGGACCTGGTGAAGGCCGGGATCCGTCTCCTCGACATAACCTCTGGGGGTCAACTCTTCGATGGCCCCTCCAATATGGTTCCCTGGGTAATGTTTCTGATCTCTGTTTTCCATTGTTTGCAGCTAAGAAGGTATCCGTGCTGACCAATCTCATCCTTAAGAAGGGGGAGACCGACGCTGTCCAACGCCCCGCGCGGAAGAGGAAGTCGGCGAAGAAAGCTGCTGCTTCGTCGGGATCTCCCTCCGCGGAGAGGACTAAGCGGAGCCGTGTGGAGGTGGACAAACTCTTCGATGTCCAAAATGCTGAAGAAGGTAAACAGCTCCGCCTAGCTATTAAATCATACAGGAAGCAAGTTCCTAAGGATTTGGTCCCCTCGACCATGGAGGCCCGCATCGAAGAGGTTAAACGCGTCCTCCGAGGGGAAACTCCCCGCATCCTCAAGGCGGGCTACTACAACTACCACGGGAAAGACCAATACGTTTCTCGGCGCGTCATTTGGTGTAAGGACCCTGACCAACTTCCTGACTATATTTCTGAAGCATCTCATCCTCTAGGTGCAGGTCACTCAGGAGCTCAGTCGGGTGCTGGAGCTTCAACAGGGGCACCACTTTCAGCAAGGGCGCCGCCTTCAGCAGGGGCACCACTTTCCGGTGCTCGAGGTGGTCAACCTCCTGCCTTGATGGGATCGGGGGCTGGAGAAACCCCGACCGGCGATCAATTTCGTCGGGTGGAAAATCTGGACTCCTCCGAGGAGACAGACGAGGGTCTCACCTTGAACCGTCGTCGGGGAACGAGGCAGTCCCCACTGAAACCAACCTCCAAGGGGCTGCCCCCCTCACCTTCTTTGCAACAGCGGCAGCCGTCGCCCATCCACAATTTTACTCCCTCTCCGACCCAGGGCGAGTCGGAGATGCGCCCCTCCACGACTCGAGTCGGTCCTTCCCCTCTCCCATTGGACGGGAGCTTCTACAAAGTTTATGACCCCAGCCAGAAGGAGGCTCCTTGGACCCCGATCCAAACGCTGCAAGGGGTCCAGCTCCGACAGGGTGACACATACCCAGAGCTGGGTTTACATCTGCTGGCAGGCTCAATTCTGCCATCTCTGAGGTTTCCGATTTCCCTGGATCGGGAGGGTATCCGCAGGGATGTTCACGAAATGTCTATCCGTCGGATAGAGGTGAGGTTCTTATTTTTCTCCCCTTCATCAATAAGGCAGGTTGTTCATATGCTAACACTTTTCTTCTTTTCTTCGCAGGAGCTGGCGGACATAAACCGCTGCTTCGGGTACATCTTCGCCCTCGAGGAGGCCCTGGAGCAGGAGCGGGCAAAGGGGGCTCCCGCAGTTATAGCCAAGTTTGAGGAGGATCTCGCGGCCTCCGAGTCTTCGAGGGGAAAACTGGCCAAGGAACAGGCCCTCCTTGATCGAAAGACTCGGGACCTCCAAAAGCAGGTTCACGACTGCGAGGTGCTACTGAAGCGGGAGCAGCAGGAGCGACAAAAGGATGCAGAAGCTCGGGACAAACTTGTCTTTGAGAAGAAGGCTCTCGAGGAGGAACTTGCTGAGGTCCCTACGAAGCTGGTCGCAGCTGAGACCAAGGGCCGGGAAGATTATCGGGAGTCCGAGGACTTCCAAGCTGACGCGGTGAAATTCTGCACCGCGGAGGTGGAGAACACTCTCTTCAATGCGGTCGAGGAGCTCCATCTGGAGTATGGCGACGCCATCAACTTCGACAAGTCTGCGACTCTCGCTCCCTTTGCGAAGAGGTACTTCGCCCTCTCGGAGGAGAGTGATGAGGGGAACACTCCCGCGGGTGTTGAAGATATGGCGGAGCTTCCAAGTGCCGATCCTCCGACGGTTGACCCCCCCGATAATCGACCCTCCAGCAGCTGAACCCGTGGAGCCTTCTGCCACAGATCTCGTGGATCCTGCTCCCGCTGATGCCGAAAAGGACCAAGCTTAGAATGCTCTATCTTTATAGTCATTGTAATTTTCCTTTCCTTGTAATGCTTCCTCGGGCCTTTGAGCCTTCCTCAATATCAAACTATCTTAGTTCCGATTTTCCATTGCACTTCTCAAAGCGACTTAACTATGCCATTTAAGGCGAAACCTCGCCACTTAAGACATTTCAATACATCACTTAAGACGATTTAGCCCACATCACTTAAGGCGATTTAACCCACACCACTTAAGGCGATTTAATCCCGTGCACCACTTAAGGCGACTTAATCTCGTGCACCACTTAAGGCGACTTTTTCTCGTACACCACTTAAGGCGATTTAATAACACTCAGAATAAATCTAAGAATAATCTGATCGGAAGCAACCTCTTTATTCATTGATGGCACAAAATCTTCTTACATCGAATCAAACGATAAATAACTTACACCACTTAAGGCGATTTTACATCGGGCACCACTTAAGGCGACTTTTCATCGGGCACCACTTAAGGCGACTTTTCATCAAGCATGACATTTCTTCAAGTGTTCGCCATTGAAAGAATGCTTCAATACTCTGCCATCGAGGTCTTCCAACTTGTACGCATTTGGAGCTGGCATCCCCACGACCTTATAAGGTCCTTCCCATTTTGGCGACATCTTGTTGATCCGATCCAAAAGGGTGAACTCGTTCCGACGCCAAACCAGCACTCCGACGAAGAATTGCGGGACTTAACTCGCCGGTTGTAATATCTGGTCGTCGCCAAACGCATTCGAGCCTGGACTTCATCGGCTTCCCGCCTCTTTTCCTCGAGCAAGTCTAGTTCCAGACGTCTCATTTCATCATTCGTCAAAGGCTCGTAATACCTCATCCGATGGGACGCCACAGCTATTTCCACGGGAGCAACGACCTCCGTGCCATAAACAAGGCCAAACGGAGTCTCCCCAGTTGATCGTTTGGGTGTTGTTCTAACAGCCCAAAGCACATTTTCCAGCTCGTTCATCCATTTGCCCTTCAAAGCATAGACCCTTTTCTTCAGGCCATCCATCACGATTTTATTGGCTGACTCCACCTGGCCATTAGTCTGAGCATGATGGACAGAGGCTGTCCGATGCTCTCGATATTCAGCTCTTCCAGATACTCCTTCACTTGAGACCCGTTAAAGGGAGGACCATTGTCGCTGATCAACACCCTAGGAATCCCGTATCTGGATATAATATGGGTTTGGAGAAACTTGACGATCTGGTTCCCCGTTGTCTTGGCCAATGCCTTAGCTTCTATCCATTTCGAAAAATAATCAATGGCCACAAGCAAATATTTACACTGACCTTGTGCCTGCGGGAGGGGTCCCACCAAGTCGATACCCCACTGCGCGAAGGGCCAAGCACTCTTGATGGACATCAGATTAGCAGCCGGAGCCACAATATTCGGGGCATATCTCTGGCACGCATCACAAGATCGGACTAATACCGTCGCCTCCTTGCTCATCGAAGGCCAGTAATAGCCCAAATTCAACACTTTCCTCGTAATGGATCGAGCCCCTTCGTGACAAGCCGCGACCCCTTCATGCACTTCCCTAAGGATCCGACTTGTGTCGGGCTCAGCCACACATTTCAAGTAAGGAGTCGAGAACCACCCATTTTTGTATAGCTGATTGTCCAGCACCACGTAATTAACCGCGATCCGACGTATCCTGTCAGCTACCACTTCATCATCGGGGACTGCCCCCGTGGTCAGATACACGACTATCGGGGTCATCCAAGTGGGCTCCTCCTCCAATCCTGCTTCAATAGTACACACCTCCGATGGATCGGTGGTCGACAAGATCACCTTCTCCAAGAAATGCACCTTCCGATGTTCCTCGAGGGGTGCCCCCAAGGCAAATTTGCTCAAGGCATCTGCTTCCGCATTTTCCTCCCTCGGGATTGCTTCAATATCAAAACTTTTGAAACTCTCCTTCAAGACTTGCACCTCGCGAAGGTACTTTCTCATCATCGGGCTCTTCGCCTCATATCGTCCTTGGACTTGATTCACAATCAGGCCCGCGTCACACTTTACCCTTAAGTGACCAACTCCCGTACCTTTGGCAATTTTGAGGCCTCTGATAAGACCTTCATACTCAGCTTCGTTGTTGGTGGCCCTAAAAGTTAAGGCCAAAGCATATCGAAGGGGCTCACCCCCGCCTGGTGGTATCAATACGAACCATGCTCCTGATCCGTCTGAACTCGAAGAGCCATCCGTATACATTTCCCAAGTATTTTCCTCATTTGGCTGTTCTGGTTTCTCTGCCATTTTTGGTTGCTCTGCTATCGGGACCTCCATGGTTGCCCCCTCTACAGGGCCCGCTTCTTCTAGATCTGGGGCTGTAGACTCTGCTATAAAATCCGCCAACGCCTGGCCCTTAATAGTCGTTCTCGGAGCAAAGTGAATGCGGAACTCACTAAGCTCGACTGCCCATTTCACTAATCTCCCCGACGCATCAGGTCGGTTCAAAAAATGCTTCAAAGGTTGATTCGTCAACACAGTAATCTCATGCGCATGGAAGTAAGGTCGCAGCTTCCGAGCAGTAATGATCAACGCAAAAAGATACTTCTCAACGGTGGGATAATTCATTTCAGATTTGGCAAACGCCTTGCTTACATAATACACGGGGACTTGATTACCCTCGACAATCTTCACTAACACAGAGCTAATAGCAAACTCAGAAACAACCAAATATAGATAGAGCGGCTCGCCTGGGATTGGTTTCGCCAATGGCGGGAGGGTGCGAAGGTGCTGCTTGAGTGCCTGGAATGCCTCTTCACACTTGGCAGTCCACTCAAATTCTTGTTGGCCCTCAGAACTTCAAAAAATGGCATAGATCGGTCACTTGCCTTGGACAGGAAGCGATTCATTACAGCTAGTCGGGCATTCAGCACTTGCACCTCCTGATGATTTATTGGAGACTGCATCTCCTCAATTGCCCTCAGCTTCTCGGGGTTCACCTCAATTCCTCTTTGGCTTACCATAAAGCCCAAAAGCTTCCCCGAGTAGACTCCGAAGGCACACTTGGTCGGGTTCAAGCGAACCTGATGAAGCCTCATCCGCTCAAACGCCGTGGCTAGGTTAAGAACATGATCCTCAGCCTGTCGGGACTTTACCAGCATATCGTCCACGTAAGCCTCCATGGTTTTTCCCAGCATGTCCCCGAACAGCTTGTTCACCATCCTTTGATAAGTTGCCCCGGCATTGATCAATCCAAAGGGCATGACATCGTAGTGATAGATGTCACTATCATCATAACAGGCAGTGTGGGGGGCATCCTCCTTAGCCATCTTGATCTGATTATAACCAGAGTAAGCATCCATGAAGCTCAGCAATTCATGTCCCGACGTAGCATCCACCAACTGGTCGATCCTCGGAAGCGGGTAGCAATCCTTCAGGCAAGCCTTATTCAAGTCGCGGAAATCAACACACATCCGCCACTTCCCATTGCTCTTCTTCACCAGAACCGTGTTGGCAACCCAAGTCTGGAATCGGAGCTCCTTGATGAATCCAGCATCGAGCAACCTGCCCACCTCCTGCTGGATCGCGATCCTCTTGTCCGCGCCCATCGGACGCCTTTTCTGCGCGATAGGCTTGATCGCAGGATCAATCTTCAACTCATGCTCAATCACATCGGGGCTGATTCCTGGCATGTAACTCGGGGACCAGGCAAACAGCTCCTTGAACTCCTTCAGCAGCCCAATCAATTCTCGGGCCCTCTCGTCAGACAGGGCGGACCCAATTTTCACCTTCCTCTGAGGTCCGTCAATCTCGACCTCCTTCAAATCCTCCATAGGGGCGGGACGCCCAAACTCCTCTCTGGGATCGGCATCGGTCTGGAAGATAGTCATAGCCTCCCGTCTTTTCCTTCGGGTGGCATTAACATAACACTTCCTGGAAGCCACCTAGTCGCCCTTGACCTCCCCGACTCCGTGGTCAGTCGGGAACTTCATCTTCTGGTGAACAGTCGAGGCAATTGCCATCAGGGGGTTGATGGTAGTTCTCCCGATAATCGCATTATAAGTCCCCGCGGACTCAACCACCACAAAGTCCACATTTCTCCTCTCCGCTTTCCACCCGCTACCGAACTGCACTAGTAAGGTGATCATTCCCAGCGGGTAGGAGGTAAAACCAGAGAACCCAACCATCGGGAAGTTCACCTGCTTGAGATCCTTCTTCGTTTTTCCCATGGCCTCCAGAGCATCCATAAACAGAATATCGGAGGAGCTCCCTCCGTCGATCAAAATTCGCTTCATCTCGTACCCATCCACGTCCAGGGTCACGACTAAAGCATCATCGTGTGGACTCTCCACACCTACCAAGTCTTCCGCTGAAAAGGAAATTACCATCTCTTCCTTCGCGGTCCAGGATCGGGACCTCTTGCCCAGCACCACGGTAGCGGAAATTCTAGAGGCATAGACCTCCCGAGAGGCTGTGGTGTCGCCTCCTGCGGCAAATCCTCCGTGAATCACATTGATGGTGCCCCGCTTCTCCTTACGGGTACCAGAAGACTCTGGCTCCGACTTCTTCTTCTTTGGGGACCGATCGCGGGATCAGGAACGGGACCGCGATCGAGATCGGGAGCGAGATCGACACGGCCTTTCCGCCACAAACTCCTTAAGCTTCCCCTTTTGGATAAGCTTTTCAATTTCCTTCTTCAACTCCCGACAATGATTAGTGTCGTGACCGCTGGCGCGGTGGAACCGACAGTAACGATCGGTGCGGGATCCCAAAAATTCTCCTTCCTTCTTCGGGGGGTACCTGGAGATACCCTGTCGATCCATCACCATTAATACCTCCGTCATGGAACTATTGAGAGGAATGTGGTAGTCCTCCCGCTTGTCCTTACTCGAGGGACGTCTGTCCTCCCTTCGATCAGAACGACCTCGACTCCGACTGCCCTCGGATTTATCCTTCCGCTTATGGTCGTCCAGTGGCTTGAGCGACTGCTTCCCCCTATTTGACTTTGGAGGATCAAGCTCTCCGGCAGCTATTTTTGACTCTTGCACGTCGATTTGCTGCTTCACCCTCTTCTGTAGTGCCTCCATGTTCCACACAGCCTTCTCAGCCACACTGTGCATCAGGTCGGAACCATAGGGGGCTGTCAAGTTCCGAAGGAAGGTGCGAATGGTCTCTCCCTCCGATATCTCTTCATCAATTTCGGCTACACTGGCAGTGTACCGCTGGTAATAATGCGCCAGCGATTCGTCGGGCCTTTGCACCACCTGGGCGAGGGACCTCACGCTCTTCAAGAGGCGCCGACGACCCTGGTACTGCTGAATAAAACGGTCGTGCATATCCGCCCAGCAGGAGATGCATCCTGGGGGCAGACTGAAGAACCATGTCAGGGCCCTCTCCCCGAGCGTACCTGGGAACAGCACACACACAATATCGTCATTCGGAGCTCTGCCCAGACAGGCCATGAGATGCTTCTGGACATGGCGAACTGGATCCCCCTCGCCATCGTACTCCTTAATCGTGGGGATACCCAGCCCTGGCGGGGCGAGGGTGTCTATCAATCGGGGAACGAAGGGATGCGTGGATCGATCCCTCAATTCCGACATCATCGGCTTCTGGTCCCCCATGCAGATGTTCACGATCTTCACTACCTGGTCGGGGGTGATTGGACCATTAAGGGGAATGGTCCTATGCTGCACTGGTCCTGGCCCATCAATCACAAATCGCTCCGACTGAGCGGGCTCCTTGCCCTTATCCTGGTTTCGGGTTGGGCCTCCTGTACATTCTGAACCTCCCTTGGCGGAGGCATCTCCTCCTGCCTCTTGGCAGCCTCTCTCCGTTCCAGGAGAGCCTCCATGGCCTCCAAGAACATCGGCATGGCATCTGCCACGGCCTTTGCCAGGTCCGCGTTTGGAGGAGCATCGGGAGCATCCTCCTCCCTATTCTCTTGATGTCGAGCAGTATCCTCGGGAACTTCGTTGTGCTCCCCTGTTCGGGAAACCTCAGCAGGGAGATTTTGGTCCTCAGCACGCTCCGGTGGCGAATTCAGAGTTCCAGCAGGATGACGGGAACCACCAGATTGTCCTTGCTTTCTCTGCTTGCCAGCCGCCATTGAACGAGTAGAAGTCATTGTTGCTTTTCGTTGCGATTCCCACAGACGGCGCCAATGTTGGATCACGGTTGGAACTCCGGTACGGTCTTGACGGCGATCCGAACTCCTTCGCTCCACGTAATCCTGCAAGAGGGGAATAGTTTGGGCGGTGACCCAGAATCCTTCTCCGATGCTTAAATGAGTATCTCAATAATCTCAATAAACTGGCAAGCAAGAGTCTCAGTCTGTAAAACGTCTCGATCTGAGGTAACTTCTGCCCTTTTATAGGAGAAGAGCTACCTCAGTTACCTGGTGAACCGCTGGGGCGGTTAGCCCACAATCCAGCCTATCTTGGCCACGATCCCGCCTATCTCGGCCACGATCCCGCCTATCTCGGCCACGCTCCGCGTATCTCGGCCACGCTCCGCGTATCTTGGCCACGCTCCGCGTATCTTGGCCACGATCCCGCCTATCTCGGCCATGATCTCGCTTATCTCGGCCACGCTCCGCGTATCTCGGCCTCATCCTCTGATAGCAAGTCCCGACCAATATCGGGGACTCCAGAGTTATCTCATTGTGTCACCGCTCGGGGCCCCTCGTCATCGTGATAGGGCCAACATCCTCAGGGATTCATCATCGGGGCCTACTTAAAGGCATCTCATCGGGAGCGTCCAACTCCCCTATCGGGACCGACCTTGTCGGGACCTTTCATCATCGGGACTCCTCCTATCGGGACTCTTCGCATTGGTCTTCTTGACCTCTTTAGGGCCCAGTGGGTCTATTCACCGTTTACTCACCGTTAAAGGGCCTAACGGCCATAGCGAAACCCATCAGGGTGGTGGTCGCCGGAGCCGGGTGGCGGTTGCCGGAGTCGTGGTGGCTTTAAGGGAATTCGTCTTTTCAGGTCAAGCATGTGAGGGGCACGCTTTGGTCGGAGGGCATTTTCGGGATTTTAGTTTATTTTCGGTCACATGCCAAGCATGTGACCAAATTTCGTTAGTTTTAACGGCAAAAATTGACGGAGACCTCTTATATCAACAAAGTTGAAAATTCAGACCATTAATATTAACGTTTGAACATTCAGACCTCTCCCGTCAACATGGGCCAAAATTCAGACCCTTCCTGGGTTCTTAACCCCAGATTATATCATGTTCTTCTTTTGTAACTATAAATGAGAATTTCTTCCTAACAAACCAACAAAAGCTATCAGTACTACATAGTGCTGCTGTTGAGCATCACTTTGCTGTTGACTATTATGCCAAACGCCTCAATATGTTGTCGTCTTCTGCTGGTGTCCCATGAGAAGGAGCAGGCAATAGTTGGAGTGCAAATGTGGTGGTGCTGCTGCTGTTGCTGCAGTCGTTGTGGGATCAAACCACCACCTTCAGAGTTGGAGTTTGAACTGTCATCCACGCAAGCAAATGTCTTGAGCATCTCACACAACAATGAAGGAAAAGTCTCTTCCAACTGCTTCAATCCTTCTGACTCCATTACCACTGTTAAACATGAGCATTGCCTGCAAATGCGTATCAGATTAAAGTTAGTCATTCTATCATTTCTTCAGCTACAAAATAACAAAACATAACCATCTTCTAGCTTTTAGCTAACCCAATCCAAAACATTCTTTCTTATTTTCTCAGAAGTTCTTTCCTTTCACCATTAATTCCTTATCCCCAAGTATAGACCCAACTTTTAACCGCCCGCTTGAACCTTCATGGCTAGAATATATCAATTAGGACAGGTGAAAACATATTCTTACGAATGCACCAATAATACATAATAATCATGAAATTGCAAGAGAAAGAGATAGTTGAAAAATTCACAACAGCTTACAATGAAAATCAGAGGTCTCTAGAGCGTTTCTTTGTAAAAAATGTTTGTAACCCCTGAGCACAAGCATAGCAACGAGACACATCACTACAAGAAAATACATGAGTACACACACAAGTGTGTGTGCAAGTGGTGTGTATACATGAATAAAATCTGATTCCACACCAGAAAATGTCGTGTGCTTTCTAGAGGTGGTAATCCGTATGTAGATTGCACACCAACTTTTTCGTGTGTAAAGTCATTGCACACCGTATATAGAGTGTGTATATTGTGTGGACATATTCGGTGTGTAATGTCCACACGGCTTCCCTTGTGTGTATTATGTAAGCAAGTACACTCCAACTACACACCGATCTGAATGGAATCTGTATGGATCCATAGACATGGTAGATGTTGTGTTCACACCCTTTAGGGTTGTTGTGCCGTTGCTAATGGTCTCTTAGTGGATCAACTTCTCCATTACTAATGCTCTCTTATGGAATAGTTCATATTTTATACAATTTATCCCTTTTAGATACAAAACTTTTCATTCAAATGTAAGTCTTTAGTATTACATTTGTAGTTCCAAATACGAGTCATTTAGTAACTAACAATTAAACTCTATTCAAAACATTTAGTATTGCATTTTTAGTTTCAAAAAGAGACATTTAGTAACTAGTATTTTTAACTCTATTTATAACATTTAGTATTGCATTTCTTTTCCAAAAAAATAGATTTAGAAACTACCATGTAAAATCTATGTTGCACATTTAGTGTTGTATATTTTCATTCGTAAACTTTCATTTAGACTTTTAATATTATTTGATCTAATTCAGATACAATGTTTTAGATACTCATTCAATAGAAGAAAATCAATCATAAAAAATATATATTAATAAACTTGTTCAACTTCAATTCACAATGTTAAGGTCAATACAAATACATATCAAAACTTGAACAACTATATTAATTCTATGGAAAATTAATAAATTAGTTATGCTTCGTGATGGAGAGCGTCACCTCCACGATCGGAGTTTCTTGAAATGCATCGGTTCCAATCATTCTTCTTGATACCTGTATATCATTTATTGAATTCAAGATCACAATTTGGCTCAAAGACTGCAGCAATTTGAGCAGTAAAAATGGTGCAGAAAGGGCTTTGACAATGCAATACAACAGATGCAAAGAGATGCCCTTTTCCAAGCACTGATTAACAATATAACTGTACCTCCAATAGTTCATTGACATTTATGCTCACAATTCAACCAATGAACAAGTCTTTCTCATATGAATGCTAAGCTGCGGTATTGAACATGCATAAGCATGATAACTTCAAGTCCCTAATATATGCAGCAACTTGGTCTAAGTCCCAAATGTAATCATTATCCAGCAAAAGCCAACTTCATAAGGTTCAGCCCAGATTGAACTCTAGTGTTGAGAATTATATATAAGTGGAAGTTGGTTGATCTATATAATACATACAGTTAATAGAATTACTATAATTATCGGTAATGCTACAACAGTTGCTTATTCTTGCAACAAAAGTAAACCATCATCCATTAACTCACATTTAAAAGCTGGTACTGAAGTTCCATTTGCTTTTCTTTAAAAAGCACTATAACGTTTTAATTTATGAATAAAACCAGATGATAACAACAGCTTAACTTACACAATGAGATATCCGTGGTCATTTGATTTTCCCTTTAGCTACTGTGGCTCAATCCAACACCAGAGGCCCTTTTGGCATAGGCATCTACTGCGGTAGTTTGTGAAGGTGGTTCTGCACAAGCCTTCAAGACAGCCTCATTCTGCAAAGGAAATAACTTACTAAATCTCGGAGATTATAATTATTTTATTCTGATGGAGCCTTCATTTTTCACATACTCGATTTTATCATAATAGTTTCCTAAATTTTATATAGTTGTAAAAATATTAAAAAAAAACTAATTTTATAAATAAAGATATTTAACAATTTTATAAATATTAAATTAATAGAAAATGGTAGAAATTATTTATAAATAAGTCATTTAATTATATTTTCTCTAATTTCTTTATTCTATAATTATTGATCGTTTTTTTAAATAATATTATATATAAATTATAAATTAAAATTAGTATAAAATGTTTATATTCTAAGAAAAGCGTTAATATGTTACTTACTAACAATATTCATAATTGACCTCTTAATGATAGTGAAAAATCTTTCTTTTATAATATATTACTTCATCATAAAATACATAGTAGTTATTTATTTTACTTATTAAAATACGTATTTTCAATTTAATTTTTGTGATAAATACGATGCAAATAAATATCATAAAAATTAAGTTGAGCAGCTTCAATTAACATCACATTTTAGTAAACTTTATATATTATAATATTTTTGCAAACTCATACTAATTATCCATAATATATATATTCGATGTTATCTAAACTATAACTAATTAATATTTATGAAATTAATAATGATAATATATTCTATCAATATATTTCATATATAAATTATTCTATATTTTATGTATATTATATATATGTATATAGTAATAAAAGAAATTTGTAAAAATAAAAAAATTATTATGATTTGTATCCACTTAATAAATACTTATAATTTAAATTATTTTTTACAATATGAATTAACAAAAATAAATTAAACATATAAAAACAATAAAATGAATTACGATTATATTAAGTTTACTATGTAAATACCGCACAAAGCGCGGACCAAGCACCTAGTATAATAATAATTATCAAAGAACAAAAATAGATTAAATCAAACCCATGAAGCTTCCTTCCCTGTTTCTTAATGAGACAACCGGCGTGCTGGACAAATTGCCTAATCTGAGACAACAAATTGAGCCACAGAAGAATACAGTCGACCAAATCATGGAGTTTAAGGACAAGCCCACATCCAGCGGCGGATGTACGAAGAAAAATGTGTTTACGAACGTAACCACATTATCAAGTATTTTTATTGAGACTCTAGGTTTATTCCTGAAGAAAATTGTGTATCCTGATCCTCATTATTTTATTGTAAGATCCACATTATTTTGAAGTGATACAATAAGCCCTCATTAATATTTTGTAAGACTCCATTATTATTTTATAACATTATTATTCAATCCATCCGGAAAAAAAGTTCATCAGTTTTAAATTTGAGGCTTTTCAATTAAATAGGTTTGTACGTTTTATTAATCATTACTCTTTTGTTAAACTATAAATTTTAGTATGAGGTTCAATAAGAACAAATAAATAAACCATAAAATATGTTTGAAAAAGATGGTTTTTAGTACCAATATTTTTAAAATATACAACATATTTCAAAACAATGGTAATTGATACTATTTTCAATCACTCGTCCAAATTTTTCGTCAAATACGTTTTAAACTTACAAAATTAACCAAATATTTTTCTAAATATCTAAATCAAGATCTAATAACTTGTATAAGTGTTATAATAGTGTCTTGACTCGATTGAGACTCAATTTACACACAACTGGTTCTAGTCTAATTTGAATAAATTGTAATATTTGCACAAGCAATTACGACTTATTTGTGCTACTTTAAAATCTACTTAGTTAATATTGTTCATTTGAAAAGTATTTAACGACAATTTTGAATAAGTAGTTGAAGAAAGCATTAATTTTCATCGTTTTAAAACATTCATTTTTTACACAAAAAAAAAAAAAAAGAAAAAAGTAAGGAAACTGTTAATCTTCACAATTTTTTTTTTTTTTTTTGCATAACGTAACCACATTGTGAACCTTCTAGATCTGCCACTGCCCACATCCCTTGCTTCTGCTCAGTGCAATATCCTGATTATAGTGATAGACGGTGACTGGACGATTGCCCGGTGTCAGTGAAATTGATGGGCGAGACGGTGGTGATTGGGCTCGGCAGCAGCAATGGTGGTCGAATTGGACTGGATTGATGTGCGACAGAGCTTCCTTCCATGGTGGAGCGATGATCGGCATAGTGAGTCGGGCATCAGAAAGATCAGAGTCGATTGGTGAAATCGAAGGTCGGAGCAAGGAGAGATGGGCGGCCGTGAATGAAGTCGGAGTTCATGGTCGATGCTGCAGCGGTTGGGTTAATCGGAGGTCAGAGCGTCGGTCACGATTCCGATCGGAGCAGGGTCGACGAAACGAGTAGCATCCCATGGTCTCTTAGGCGAAGTCGGACTTTGGTTTTGCAGGTGGAGGTGTAGTCGGGCGAGGAAGCATGTATGGACGGTTGAAGAAGAAAACCAGCGTAGGAGAGACTGGGAGAGAGAGAACCTGAGAAAAAAAAAAACTATGCACAAATTACAAAAAAAAAAAAACTTTTATTATTGATTTTCTGTTTTTTTACAATGCTAACATAACAAGCTATTTATAATCCTTAGATTTAATCCTAACTAAGAAATAAATATCACAGATTTATTCTTACCATAAATGCTAAATATTCAGAAAATATACTCTAAATATTCAACAAATATTATCTTCAATAAATACAAATAACTATCCTAATTTAAGTCAGCCCTATCTTTAGAAACTTCACGACCTTCCTTATTAAAATATTTTCTTTTTTAACGCGTCACATATGACATTTTGAACGTGCTACGCGTGGACCAAAATTAGGTGTTTACACTAGATAATCACAACCATCACTGCATGTCTGTCCTAATGCACAAACCATATATTTAACCAGGGCTCCGCCCCCAACATCCAGCTAGCTTGACGTAGTCAAGACAACAGTTCTAATAAATATATGTGATGAAATGTAAACAATTGCAATCCAGCCCTCTAATTAATCCAGTCCCTAAATCATGCATTTCCGACTCTTGTGATTCACCACTAGTGTCACTAGTATCTTCATCTTCACTGACACTAACATTTGTATCTCCATCTCCATCTTCAGTAGCACTAGGATATCCATGTTGGATCACGGTGGAACTCCGGTACGGACTTTGACGGCGATCCTAGCTCCTTCGCTCCACGCAATCCTGCAAGAGGGGATAGACCGGGCGGTGACCCAGAATCCCTCTCCGATGCTTAAATGAGTGCCTAATACGAACTGGCAAGCAATAATCTCAAATGGTATGTCATTCAACGTAAGTGTTCTGAGGTGACCTCTTGCCTTTTTATAGGCGAAGAGATGCCTCAGGTACCTGGTGAACCGTTGGGGGTGGTTAGCCCGTATCCCGCGTATCTCGGATGTGATCCCGCCTATCTAGGCCATGATCTCGCTTATCTCGGCCACGCCCCGCGTATCTCGGCCACGCTCCGTGTATCTTAACCACGTTCCGCGTATCTCGGTCACGCCCCGCGTATCCTGGCCTTATCCTCTGGTAACGAGTCCCGACTCTCGTCGGGGAGTCCAGAGTTATCTCATTGTGTCACCGCTCGGGGCCCCTCGTCATCATGACAGGGCCTATTCTTCCCAGGGATTCGTCATCGGGGCCTACTTAAAGGCTTCTCATCGGGAGCTTCCAGCTCATTTGTCGGGACCGACTCTGTCGGGACCTTTCATCATCGGGACTCCCTTCGTCGGGACCCTTCTCCTGGGTCATCTTGACCTTCATTTTGGGCCTGGTGGGCCTGTTTTCCGTTTCCTTGCCGTTAAAAGGGCCTGACAGCTGTAATCGAACCCATCATTTGCCCCCAAGACATGAGGGACTTTTAGTTCATCGTGTCTTCCAACTCCCGACCTCCCGATATTGAAATCGGGGATCTTTCCCTTGGCCTGGTCATTCAATACTAATCTTTTCCTTCGCGTTTCCTCAGCGTTTTGTGGGTAACTGCCAAGTCCTAGGGGTCTCCTCGATTCCCCGGTTCATTAAATGCAGTAGATAATGAAGCGACGTTTTCGGCTCTCGTGCCTGATTTTTCGCGCCTGCTCTTCTCTGAAAAGTGCTTTTCAGGCCGTTTCATCATTACGTCTGTTGTCCTTCTGCACGTTTCATCTCAACGGTCCAGATTGAAACTCTTCGACTTCGACGACTCGGATCGAAGTGTCCCTTCAACTGTCCTCTTCGCCTATAAAACCCTAGCCATGGGCACAGTTTAATTTTTACCGTTTCCGAATTCTCAAAAGCTCTCTGCAACTTCTCTGCGAACTTGAGCTCTGTAATTCCGAAGGTCTTGAAGTTTCTCCGATCAGCTTTCCAGCGACTCCCAGTTCGTTCCCTCAACTCCCATTTCATCATGTCTGGTAAGGATTTCCCCTTCATTGCTTATTCGTCTTTTCCTTGTTTATAGCTTTCCAAGAGTCCCACTGTGTTTTTCTTGCAATTGTTGCTTTTCAGACAGTGGGTCCAGCTCTGAGGGGAGAAAACCTTTTAATTTTGATTATGCTCTGAATGAGATCTCCAATACTGCTTATGATGCAGCCCTCCGAGAGGGTTGTATCACTTCTACCTGGGAACCCCGTTTCCCATACCCTTGGCCTCGCCCCTCGAGTAACCCTGAGGTTACTCGTCCCCAAAAAGGGGAGGTATTTGTCTCCACGGGGCAAGTATCAGCGGGGATCAGATTCCCCTTCTGTGGTAATCTGGTCGAGATGTGCCAGCATTACAAAACGCATCCAACCACCTTCTCTCCCCATGCCATCCGTCTATGGAACGCCTTTCAGGTTCTCTGTTTCCGACAGAAGTGGGTCTATAGCCTACAGCTCTTCAGAACCTTCTATGAGATGAAGTGCAACGAGGCGGGGGTTTGCGCCTTCTATCCTCGGATGCCCAAGTGGAGTAGGCAGCAGCTTGCCCGGTGTAGCTGGACCAATGACACCTGGAAGGTGGTCAAGGGTCGGGGACTCCTGGTTGACACGGGGTCCGACAACAGTAGTTGGAAGAGGAGCTACTTCTTCATCCGACACTCTTCGATCCCCTGGCCTCGGTGGGAGGTGGCAGCAGACCCTCCGCCTGCCTTCCACACTTATACCGACGAAGATTTTGAAAATCTTCAACTCATCCAGCTTTACCGATGGGGGGAGTCCTACACTCCCCTCAACGCCAATTCACTCGTGGAGCGGGACCTGGTGCACGCCGGGATCTGACTCCTCGATATCATCTCTGGGGGGCAGCTTTTCGACGGCCCTTCTAATATGGTTCCCTGGGTAAACTTCTAACTCTTCTTCGTTTATTGTTTGCAGCCAAGAAGGTATCTGTGCTGACCGATCTGTTCCTTAAGCAGGGGGAGACTGAAGCTGTCCGCCCCTCGCGGAAGAGGAAATCCGCAAAGAAGGCCGCTGCTCAATCGGAGTCTCCTTCCGCGGAGCAGCCCAAGCGGAAATGGGTGGATCTGGACCAGCTCTTCGACGTCCAGAATGCTGAAGAAGGTAAAAAGCTCCGACTTGCTATTAAATCATACAAGAGGATGGTCCCGAAGGATTTGATTTCTTCGACCAAGGAGGCTCGTATCGCTGACGTCAAACGAATCCTTCGAGGCGAAACTCCTCATGTCTTGAAGGCGGGCTATTACCACTATCGCGGGAAGGATCAATACGTCTCCCGACGTATCATTTGGTGTAAGAATCCTGATGAACTTCCTGACTACATTTCTGAAGCCTCTCATCCTCCAGGTGCAGGTCGCTCGGGAGCTCCATCGGGTGCTGCAACCTCCGCGGATGCACCATCTTCAGTAGGGGCGCCTCCCTCAGCTGGGGAGAAGGCTCCGACTGGCGAACAATTTCGTCAGGTGGAAACCTTGGACTCCTCCGAGGAGACTGACGAGGGTGGCTCCCTTTGTCATCGTCGGAGGACGGGGCAATCCCCCTTGAAACCAACCCCTCAAGGTCCGCCTCCTTCATCTTCTCCGCAGCAGCGGCAGCCATCGCCCATCCATAACTTCACTCCTTCCCCCGTTCGGGCCGAGACGGAGGCATGCCCCTCCACTTATCGTCCTCCTCCTCCTGTCGCTCTCGATAGGAATTTCTATAGGCCCTTCAACCCTTCACAAGCGAATGCCCCCTGGACTCCCATCTAGACGCTGCAAGGAGTCCCGCTTACACAAGGGGAGCAGCACCATGACCTGGCCCTGCATCTACTGGCAGGCTCGATCCTGCCCACCATGCGGTATCCGATTTCCCTCAATCGGACGGCCATGCATCGGGATGTCAGAGATATGTCCATGCGCCGGATAGAGGTAAGGCTTCGCTTCTCTCTTTTCAATGATAAATCGGGTTGTTTGTTTGTTAACACTTTTTCCTCTTACTGTAGGAGCTCGGGGACTTCAACCGTCTTATCGGGTACGTCATCGCCTACGATGAGTCCCGGGAGCGGGATCGAGCAGCCCTCGACCAGCTCAAGGAGGATCTTAAGGCCTCCCAGTCTTCGCGGGGAAAGCTTGTCAAGGAGCAGGCTGTCCTTGATCAGAAGGTTCGGGACCTAAGGTCGGGGACTTCGAGGGGCTCTTGAGGCAAGAGCGGCAGGAGCGGCAGGTGGCTGTGGACAAGCTGGTCCAGGAGAAGAAGGCTGCTGAGGACAGACCGATCCTCGAGAAGAGAGCTCTGGAGGAGCAGATCACGGGCTTTCCTGCGCAGCTGGTCGAGGCGGAGGCAAAGGGCCGGGAGGATTATCGGAGGTCTGGGGACTTCCAGGCCGACGCTATGAAATTCTTCGGCGCGGAGGTGGAGAACACTCTTTTCAACGCGGTTGAGGAGCTTCCCCTGGAGTACGGGGATACCATCAACTTTGACAAGTCTCCTTCCCTCGCTCCCTTTGCGAAGAAATATTTTGCTCTTTCCGAGGAGAGTGATGGGGGGAGTACCCCCGTAATTGTCGAAGATGCCTCTGAGCTTCCAAGTGCGGACGCCCCGATAGTCGATCCTCCCGAGGCCAACCCTATGGATCCTTCTGCTACCGACTCCGCCGACCCAGCTGCTGCAGATGTTGCCGACAAGGATCAAGCTTGAACGTTTATCTTTAGAGTCCTTGTATCTTCTCCTTTTTTGTCATTGTCGGGCCTTTGAGCCCTTATCAACTATCTGACTTTCTCAGTTCCGATTTTCTTGATACATTTCTTCAAGTGGCTTTATACTTGCCTAGGTCGATACTTCGACATTCCCGACGATTTAATAACTTGCACCACTTAAGGCGACTTAATTCCGTGCATCACTTAAGACGACTTAATTATTACTTAGAGTAAATCTAAGAATCATGCATCACTTAAGACGACTTTTCGTGCACCACCTAAGGCGACTTTTCTCGTGCACCACTCAAGGCGACTTTCCTCGTGCACCACTCAAGGCGACTTTTTGATACTTAGAATAAATCTAAGAATCATGCATCACTTAAGACGACTTTTCGTGCACCACCTAAGGCAACTTTTCTCGTGCACCACTCAAGGCGACTTTTTGATACTTAGAATAAATCTAAGAATCATGCATCACTTAAGACGACTTTTCGTGCACCACCTAAGACGACTTTTCTCGTGCACCACTCAAGGCGACTTTTTGATACTTAGAATAAATCTAAGAATCATGCATCACTTAAGACGACTTTTCGTGCAACACCTAAGGCGACTTTTCTCGTGCACCACTCAAGGCGACTTTAACACTTAGCATAAATTTAAGAGTAACTCTGATTGGAAGCAACCTCTTTATTTATTGATGGCACAAAATTGGCTTACATTGAATTAAACGATAAACAACATACACCACTTAAGGCGATTTTACATCGGGCACCACTTAAGGCGACTTTCATCGGGCACCACTTAAGGCGACTTTCATCGGGCACCACTTAAGGCGACTTTCATCGGGCACCACTTAAGGCGACTTTTTTCAAGCATGGTGTTTCTTCAAGTGTTCGCCACTAAAAGAATGCTTTAACGTTCTGCCATCGAGGTCTTCCAACTTGTATGCATTTGGAGCTGGCATCCCCACGACCTTGTAAGGTCCTTCCCATTTTGGTGACATCTTGTTGATTCGATCCAAAAGGGTGAACTCGTTGCGACGCCAAACCAGCTCCCCGACGAAGAACTGTCGGGACTTCACTCGCCGATTGTAGTACCTGGCCGTCACCAAACGCATTCGAGCTTGGACTTCATCGGCTTCCCGCCTCTTCTCTTCGAGTAAGTCCAAGTCCAGATGTCTCATTTCATCATTCGTCAGGGGCTCGTAATATCTCATCCGATGGGACGCCACAACTACCTCCACGGGGGCAACAGCCTCCGTGCCATAAACGAGGCCAAACGGAGTCTCCCCGGTTGATCGTTTGGGTGTCGTTCTAACAGCCCAAAGCACGTTTTCCAGTTCGTTCAGCCATTTGCCCTTCAAGGCATAGACCCTCTTCTTGAGGCCGTCCATCACGATTTTGTTGGCTGATTCTACCTGGCCATTAGTCTGAGCATGGCGCACAGAAGCTGTCCGATGCTCGATGTTCAACTCCTCCAGATACTCCCTCACCTGAGAGCCGTTAAACGGTGGACCATTGTCGCTGATCACCACCTTAGGAATCCCGTATCTGGACACAATATGGGTCTGGAGGAACTTGACGATCTGATTCCCCGTTGTTCTGGCCAATGCCTTCGCCTCTATCCATTTCGAAAAATAATCGATAGCTACAAGTAAATACTTACATTGGCCTTGTGCTTGTGGAAGAGGTCCCACCAAGTCGATGCCCCACTGCGCGAAGGGCCAAGCGCTCTTGATGGATGTCAGATTAGCGGTCGGTGCCACAATACTCGGGGCGTACCTCTGGCATGCGTCACAGGATCGGACCAACGCCGTTGCTTCCTTGTTCATCGAGGGCCAATAATAGCCCAAGTTCAATACCTTCCTCATAATGGATCGGGCTCCTTCATGACAAGCCGCGACCCCTTCATGCACCTCCTTCAGGATTCGATCTGTATCGGGTTCTGCCACACACTTCAAGTACGGAGTCGAGAACCAGCCCTTCTTGTACAGCTGATCGTCTAGTATCACGTAATTGGCCGCGATTCGGCGTATTCTGTCTGCTGCTACCCTATCATCGGGGACTGCCCCCGTAGTCAGGTACGCGACTATCGGGGTCATCCAAGTGGGCTCCTCCTCCGATTTTGCCTCAATGGTACACACCTGCGTCGGGTCGATGGTCGATAAGATCACCTTCTCCAAGAAGTGCACCTTCCGATTTTCCTCTAAGGGTGCTCCCAGGGCAAATTTGCTCAGGGCGTCTGCCTCTACGTTTTCCTCCCTCGGGATTGCCTCGATATCGAAGCTTTTAAAGCTCTCCTTTAGGGCTTGCACCTCGCGTAAGTATTTCTTCATTATCGGACTCCTCGCTTCGTATCGCCCTTGAACCTGGTTTACGATTAAAGCTGCGTCACACTTCACTCTCAAGTGATCGACTCCAGGGCCTTTAGCAATTTTCAGGCCCGTGATAAGAGCTTCATATTCCGCTTTATTGTTTGTGGCTTTGAATGTTAAAGCCAAGGCGTATCTGAGCGGTTCACCTTCACCTGGTGGTATCAACAAAAAGCCCGCTCCTGATCCGTCCGAACTCGAGGAGCCATCCGTGTACATTTCCCAGGTATTTTCTTCGTTTGGCTGTTCTGATTGCTCTGCCCTCTCTGGTTGTTCTTCTATCGGGACCTCCATGGTTGCCCCCTCTACAGAGCCCGCTTCTTCTAGACCGGGGGCTGTAGACTCTGCTATGAAATCTGCCAATGCCTGGCCCTTAATGGCTGTTCGTGGAGCGAAGTGTATGCGAAACTCACTAAGCTCTACTGCCCATTTCACTAATCTCCCCGACGCATCCGGTCGGTTCAAAAAATGCTTCAAAGGCTGGTTTGTCAGCACGGTGATCTCGTGTGCGTGGAAATAAGGCCTTAGCTTCCGAGCAGTAATAATCAACGCAAAGAGGTACTTCTCAACAGCAGGATAGTTCAATTCAGACTTGGCAAACGCCTTGCTTACATAATAGACTGGGACTTGATTACCCTCGACAATCTTTACTAATACAGAGCTAATGGAAAATTCAGAAACAGCCAAATAAAGGTAGAGCGGCTCGCCTGGAACCGGTTTCGCCAATGGCGGGAGGGTGCGAAGGTGCTGCTTGAGTGCTTGGAACGCCTCTTCACACTTGGCGGTCCATTCAAATTTCTTGTTGGCCCTCAAGACTTCAAAAAATGGCATTGATCGGTCGCTGGCTTTGGACAAGAAGCGATTCATTGCAGCTAGTCGGCCATTCAGCACTTGTACCTCCCGATGATTTATCGGAGACTGCATCTCCTCGATCGCCCTCAGCTTCTCGGGATTCACCTCAATTCCTCTCTGGCTTACCATAAAGCCCAAAAATTTTCCTGAGTGGACTCCGAAAGCGCATTTCGTCGGGTTTAAGCGAACTTGATGCATCCTCATCCGCTCGAACGCCATGGTTAGGTTGTGCACATGATCCTCGGCTTGTCGGGACTTTACCAGCATATCATCCACGTAAGCCTCCATGGTTTTCCCCAGCATATCTCCGAACAGCTTGTTCACCATCCGCTGGTAGGTTGCCCCAGCATTGATCAACCCAAAAGGCATGACATCGTAGTGGTAGATGTCACTGTCTGCGTAGAACGCTGTGTGGGGAGCGTCTTCCTTGGCCATTTTGATCTGGTTGTAGCCTGAATACGCGTCCATGAAACTCAACAGCTCATGTCCCGATGTAGCGTCCACTAGCTGGTCGATTCTCGGGAGTGGATAACAGTCCTTCGGGCAAGCCTTATTCAGGTCGCGGAAATCCACACACATTCGCCATTTGCCATTAGTCTTCTTCACCAGCACTGGATTAGCAACCCAGGTCTGGAATCGGAGCTCTTTAATAAACCCAGCATCAAGCAACCTGCCCACCTCCTACTGGATCGCAATCTTCTTGTCTGTGCCCATCGGACGTCTTTTTGCGTGATAGACTTGATCGCGGGATCTATCTTCAGCTCGTGTACGATCACATCGGGGCTGATTCCTGGCATATCGCTCGGGGACCAGGCAAACAGCTCCTTGAACTCCTTCAATAATTCAATCAATTTCTGGGCTGTCTCCTTAGTCAGAGCAGACCCGATTTTCACCTTCCTATGGGGGCCGTCGATCTCGACTTCTTTCAGATCTTCTACGGGGGCGGGACGCCCAAACTCCTCTCTAGGGTCTGTGTCTGTCTGGAGGACAGTCATGGCTTCTCGCCTCCTCCTTCGGGTGGCATTAACATAACATTTTCGAGAAGCTACCTGATCACCCTTGACTTCTCCGACTCCGTGGTCGGTTGGGAACTTCATCTTCTGGTGTACTGTCGAGGCAACCGCCATCAGAGGGTTGATGGTGGTTCTCCCGATAATCGCGTTGAAAGTCCCCGCGGAATCAACTACTACGAACTCCACGTTCCTCCTTTCTGATTTCCACCCACTACCGAACTCTACTGGTAAGGTGATGACGCCTAGCGGATAGGAGGTAGAGCCCGAGAACCCGACCATCGGGAAGTTCGCCTCCTTCAGATCTTTCTTCGTTTTCCCCATAGCCTCCAGTGCGTCCATGAATAGAATGTCGGAGGAGCTCCCTCCATCGATTAGAATTCGCTTCATTTCGAACCCGTCTACATCCAAGGTTACCACCAAGGCGTCGTCGTGCGGAGTTTCCACGCCTATGAGATCTTCCGATGAAAAGGAGATTACCATTTCTTCTTTCAAGGTCCAGGATCGGGACCTCTTACCCAGCACTACCGCCGTAGGGATTCTAGAGGCATAAACCTCTCGGGCGGATGAAGTATCACCTCCAGCAGCAAACCCTCCATGAATCACATTGATAGTGCCCCGTCTCTCCTTGCGAACACCGGATGACTCTGGGTCGGTTCTCTTCTTCTTTGGGGACCGATCGCGGGATCGGGAACAGGACCGCGATCGGGACCGAGAGCGGGATCGACACCGCTTATCCCCGACAAATTCCTTGAGCATCCCCTTCTGGATCAGCTTTTCGATCTCCTTCTTCAATTCCCGACAGTGGTTGGTGTCGTGACCATTTGCGCGGTGAAATCGGCAGTAGCGATCCGTGCGAGATCCCAAGAATTCTCCATCCTTTTTTGGGGGGTACCTGGAGATACCTTGTCGTTCCATGACCGTCAGCACTTCCGCCATGGAGCAGTTGAGAGGGATGTCGAGATCCTCCCGCTTATCCTTCCTTGAAGAACGCCTATCGTCCCTTCGATCAGGGCGGCCTCGATTCCGACTACTTTCGGGTTTACCCTTTGACTTACGATCGTCGAAAGGTTTAACCGACTGCTTCCCTTTGTTCGACTTTGGGGGCTCCAACTCTCCCGCGGCTATCTTTGACTCCTGGACATCGATTTGCCGTTTTACCCTCTTCTGTAGTGCCTCCATATTCCACACAGCCTTTTCAGCTACACTGTGCATTAGGTCGGAACCGTAGGGGGCCGTTAAGTTCCGAATGAAGGTACGAATGGTCTCACCTTCCGAGATCTCTTCATCAATCTCTGCCACACTAGTAGTATACCGCTGGTAGTAGTGCGCCAGCGATTCGTCGGGCCTCTGTACCACCTGGGTCAGGGACCTCACGCTCTTCAATAAACGTCTCCGACCCTGGTACTGCTGGATGAACCGGTCGTGCATGTCCGCCCAGCAAGTGATGCAGCCTGGGGGCAGACTAAAGAACCAGGTCAGGGCTCTTTCTCCAAGTGTGTTCGGGAACAGCGTACATACTATGTCTTCATTCGGGGCTCTTCCCAGACATGCCATGAGGTGCTTCTGGACATGACGAACTGGATCTCCTTCGCCATCGTACTCCTTTATCGTGGGGATACCTAGCCCAGGCGGGGCTAGGGTGTCGATGAGTCGGGGGACGAAGGGGTGAGTGGATCGATCCCTCAGCTCTGACACCAGCGGCTTCTGTTCTCCCATGCAGATGTTCACGATCTTTACCACTTGGTCGGGGGTGATGGGACCATTCAGGGGAATGGTCCTGTGCTGTACTGGTCCTGGCCCATCAACCACGAACCTCTCTGGCTGGCCGGATGCCCTACTTCTGTTCTGGCCTCGGGGCGGAGCTTCCTGTACGTTCCGAACCTCTGCTGGTGGGGCCACTTCATCCAACGGGGGCATCTCCTCCTGCCTCCTCGCAGCCTCTCTCTGATCCAAGAGAGCCTCCACGGCTGCCAGAAACATGGGCATGGCTTCTGCCACGGCCCTTGTCAAGTCCGTAGCTGGGGAACCTCTTGCCCCCTATTGCCCTGGTGCTGAGCAGCAATGTCTTCGGGACCTTCATTGTGCCCCCCTGTCTAGGAGAGCTCAGCCGGGGGTGGTTCTGGTTTTCCTCCTGTTCTGGTACTGAATCCAGATTTGTTGCAGCGGGGTGACGGGAACCACCGGATTGTCCCTGTCTTCTGTGCTTGCCAGCCGCCATCGATCGAGTAGAAGGCATATCAGCTTTTTGTTTGTTTCCCACAGACGGCGCCAATGTTGGATCACGGTGGAACTCCGGTACGGACTTTGACGGCGATCCTAGCTCCTTCGCTCCACGCAATCCTGCAAGAGGGGATAGACCGGGCGGTGACCCAGAATCCCTCTCCGATGCTTAAATGAGTGCCTAATACGAACTGGCAAGCAATAATCTCAAAGGGTATGTCATTCAACGTAAGTGTTCTGAGGTGACCTCTTGCCTTTTTATAGGCGAAGAGATGCCTCAGGTACCTGGTGAACCGTTGGGGGTGGTTAGCCCGTATCCCGCGTATCTCGGATGTGATCCCGCCTATCTAGGCCATGATCTCGCTTATCTCGGCCACGCCCCGCGTATCTCGGCCACGCTCCGTGTATCTTAACCACGTTCCGCGTATCTCGGCCACGCCCCGCGTATCCTGGCCTTATCCTATGGTAACGAGTCCCGACTCTCGTCGGGGACTCCAGAGTTATCTCATTGTGTCACCGCTCGGGGCCCCTCGTCATCGTGACAGGGCTTATTCTTCCTAGGGATTCGTCATCGGGGCCTACTTAAAGGCTTCTCATCGGGAGCTTCCAGCTCATTTGTCGGGACCGACTCTGTCGGGACCTTTCATCATCGGGACTCCCTTCGTCGAGACCCTTCTCCTGGGTCATCTTGACCTTCATTTTGGGCCTGGTGGGCCTGTTTGCCGTTTCCTTGCCGTTAAAAGGGCCTAACGGCTGTAATCGAACCCATCAATCCAGTTAAGTTATCCATCTGCAATATGCAAGAACAATAAGCATATACATTCATAGCAAGCAGCAATATAAAGAAGCAGAAGCAGACGAGGTTCAATAATAAGCATATACACAACTTACAAATCATCAACATAAACATAATACTCCAGTCAGCAACTCCGTGAAAATCCAGTCACTAATGGAACCCGTAGAAGTTCTTGTTAAGGAAGTCGTACGCGTTATTGTCTCCACAGCAAAGTCTCTGATCGATTCTTGGCAGGGACGGATCTCCGGAGTGATTTGCTCTAAGCAAATTGGCACACCCTTGGTGTAGCAATATGGTTCGGCCGAAATAGGTTTTCTAGGGGGGAGGGTTTTCTCTCAAATCACCACTTAGAAGGAATTGTGAATTACCCCAAATAAAACCCTAACACCCTTTATTTATAGGAGGAGCAAAGTGGACAAGTCCACTTTGCCCCTATCACTATTTTGGCCGGCCATGTATAAGGGAGGCCCAATAATTTGGGTCTCTCATGTCAATTGGGATTTGGGTCAAGCCCAATTTCTCTAATGTGACATTTACCCAATTTCTTAGGTAAAGTATACATATTAATGGGCTACCAATTACGGCGCCCAGTCACCATATGCTACCACTTGCTTGGACTGATCTTAAAACCAGATTTGATAAAACGAATGGTTCTAGAACCTATCAACTACATAGGGATATTGCTCTGTAGGCAAGGTCTCGATGATGCCACTACTTTTTTCACCAAACTTAAGTTTCTTTGGGTTGAATATGACTCCATTTGTGGCTTACCCTTCATTGCTGGTGAAACTTTTCAAAAACACCTTGATCATAAAAAAAAAACCAGCGTTTTTTCAATTTCCTTATGGGTTTGAATGATAGTTTTTCTGCTATGAGAAGTTAGTTGTTGTTGCTGAACCCTCTCCCCTCTGTAAATCAAGTTTATAGCATGCTTATCGAGGAGGAGTCAGCGTGTTTTTTCTTTTGATATTTATGCTGCTTCCAATCCTGTTTTTGGAAATATTACTGTCAATGGTGATAAACCTAAACGTTTTCAAAACCCAAACCTGGAATGTGAATTTTGCCACAAGAAATGACACTTAGATGAGAGATGTTATGCTAAAGGTTGTGAGTATTGTAAGAAGAAATGACACTATATGGCAATTGCTTCAAATACATAGATTTTCTCAAAGGGAAGGGTTCTGTTTTAAAAGGGAATGTTGCCTCTTCTGAAAATGGTAGCAACTCTGATGAAAACCCTCCCCTTAACCAATTGCCCAATCTTTTTCTAAGTCTATGATCACCTTCACTCTTGTTCAGTTTGAATTTTTTTTACAGACTATGGGGCAATGGTAGTTCTTCTGCTCCTGGTCCTTCTTCTCAAACTGCTATTGCTAATGCTGCTGGTGATAGTCTTTACAACTTTTTCAATAAGAACATAGATTATTGGATAATTGATTTCGGTGCCACTAATCATATGTCAAATCGTTTAGATTGGCTAGAAAACTTTAAAACTGTTAAAGGTCCCAGAGTTCAACTACCTAATGGTTCATATTACAATGCTACTGGTATTGTTACCCACTCCATTTTTTAAAATCAAAATGTGCAGAACGTTCTTTATTTACCTGATTTCAAGTACAATCTTTTATCTGTTTCCATACTCTTTAAAGACTTAAACTGTTCTGTCACTTTCTTTTCAAACATTGCTATTTCACATGACCTCTCAAGTGGGAGGATCTTGGGGAGTGACACTGCTGATTCTGGGCTCTACTTCTTCAAACCATTTTGCAGTAAAGCCAATTATGTTGGTCCTCATTCTTATGTTATTAGTAGTCATGATCTGTGGCATATGAGATTAGGACATGCCTCTATGAAGGTTATTCATCAGGTTGATTCTCTTGATTTTCTCAAGGGAAAAGATTCTCATGTTCAAACTTGTACTATTTTCCTCAGGTTAAGATCACTTGACCTAGCTTTCCCATATCTGATTCTAGGGCCGAGTCTATAGGACTCCTAGGTTGCTCCGCTCATAGAAAGACACTAAGGGATTGACCGAGTATTATTCTGGTAATCCTCATATGATACTTAAGTGAGTATGTTTTCTTCTACAGATTGTGTAAGTATCAATGTACACTGGATTCAAAATGAAGGGTATGTGAATGTATACATAGATAAGGGTCCCCACCAGAGTTCTTAGATTGATGAGCTCCAAACCTTACCCTAGTTTTCAAGTTAACTTTACATCTTTTGGAGTATATCTCCCTTTGTTTCCTTACAAGTGTTCTTTTACAAGTCCCCACCATATATATATATATATTTTTTTTATCTTCAGCTCACTTCCATATTATAAACCTATATTCATCAAGAAAAAAAAACGAAACAAATAATTAATAAAGTGATACATGTCAATGAATTGGTGGGTAAGGTTGGGAACGGAACGGGACAGGCTAACTAAGGGATTTAGATCACCTGCTTTACTTTTTCGATCTCAAATAGTACTTTTCTATTAAGATTTCAATATGTGTCTTTATATTTAATATTTTTTTTTTATAGATTTAGTGTTACAATACGTATTAAGGTAAGTGGAACATGTGATCTAAATTCTAATGGGTTGAAGATCTTTCGGGGAGCTCCTTACGTGGTTTTTGTCACAACCCCGTCACTGCCGTGCTAGTGAAGTACGGCACTTCTCTGGGCGTCTTCAGTTCAGTATGCCACCTTTCACGGAGTAACGGAAATCCCAGAGTTCTCCTCTGTCTCTCCGCAATGAAGCAACTCAGCTGTGTAGATTCCTTTAGAACCCCAATCCTGATCAAAACCTTCGCTCTCGTTTCTGTCGCCACCATCTTCTTCTACTTTGGCAAGCAATGGTCCAACCCCGACGGCTACCAACAGCTCGTCTTCTTCACCTCTGCGCGCCAATCATCTCCCTCTGTCGCGCTCTCTCCTAATTTCGGTAAGAATTTTGATGTACCCTCTCTCATTTCTCAGAACTCAACCCTCTCTCCGCCCTCCCATGAACTCCCACCGTCTGATTCTACCCTCGTTGACGTCAGCACTGTTCTCGCACCTCCACCACAATCAAATCCCCCACCGCCACCGCCACCGCCACCTCCACCTCCACCGCCACAGATTGAGAAGTTCGGTATAGTGGATGAGAACGGGAAGATGTCGGATGATTTTGAGGTTGGAGAATTCGATTCCGACTTCGTGGAGGAGGGGAAGAACAATGTAGAGGAAGTCGAGGTTAATGAAGGAGGCGAACAGACTGGTGGTCGAATATCTGTTCAAAAGTACAAGCTTTGCCCTGAAAGCATGAGGGAGTACATACCTTGTCTAGACAATATGGAGGCCATTAAGAAGTTGAAGTCGGCAGAAAGAGGGGAACGATTCGAGCGGCATTGTCCTGACAAGGATAACGGATTGAATTGCTTAGTTCCCCCACCCAAGGGATACAAGCCTCCCATTCCCTGGCCGAGAAGTCGTGATGAGGTAATTCATCTTCAACATTTGAGGCTAATTGCTGTCCGCTTGGCTGATTGGAAATCCACCAAACTGGCCAAAGTATATGATTGATTTTTTTCTCTCTATGTCCTGATTAGCTAAGTATTTAATTGCAAGAGAGATTCCGTTAGGTGCAAGTCTCCAGGTAATTGAGGGGGATTTTCAGGTTTGATCAAACTATAGAAAAGGCCGTGGAAGCCTAAACAAAATGCATTCTTTAGCCAGATTATGGACACGTCTGTTTACATTGCTAAGCTTGATTATCTCTGTTTATTGTCTTTTTAAATAGTTGTGGAGCTTATTTAGGAAATGCATCTGTTGAAACATATTATTATTTGAAAGCCACCGGAAAGCTAGCTGCAAGAACATTTGTTTATTGTAAATGGAAACCTGATTGTAGGTTTGGTTTGACAACGTTCCGCACACACGACTGGTTGATGACAAGGGTGGCCAGAACTGGATTTACAAAGAGAATGATAAATTTAAGTTTCCCGGAGGTGGCACGCAGTTTATTCATGGGGCAGACCAGTACTTGGATCAGATCTCGCAGGTTATTAATCTAAAAGACAAAAAAATTGGAGACAGGGTTTTTTGTTTCGTTAATCTGACAAGAAATCTTGAATTTACTTTTAGATGGTCCCTGACATTGCTTTTGGTCGCCACACCCGAGTAGTTCTGGATGTTGGATGTGGGGTTGCTAGTTTTGGGGCCTATTTGCTATCAAGGAATGTCCTAACTATGTCTATAGCTCCGAAAGATGTCCATGAGAATCAAATCCAATTTGCTCTGGAGCGAGGGGTGCCAGCGATGGCAGCAGCATTTTCTACCCATCGTTTGCTCTATCCAAGCCAAGCTTTTGAACTGATACATTGTTCAAGATGCAGAATCAACTGGACACGTGATGGTAGCATTCTTATCCAATAACTTCTTTCCCTCGTTGGTAGATGAACAGTTTAATGCCAGAAGATGTGAAGTCAATGTATATATGACCATTAGCTATAATAACTGTATGGCCTTTTTCGGCCAAAAAAAAAAAAAAAAACTGTATGGCCTTTATTTATAATTATTATACATGGGTTCATCATGGAAGTTAGTAACCTCAGTTTATTAGAGTTGATTCCATTCTAGAAGAGAGAGTATTCAGCGTTTGAAATCACGCCTACTTACATTTTATTAGATGATTAATTTCATGTGTTGCTTCTAAAACAAGAACTTCCTCTATTAATTTGATTTAATAATTCAGGAAGTGCTGGTCTCATCCATTACATGCATCAGACTGTGCACTGATTGTATTTTTACTTTCTTTGTATTGTTGTGGAGATGGTATTTTGCTACTTGAGGTCAACAGAATGTTGCGTGCTGGAGGTTACTTTGCTTGGGCGGCACAACCAGTTTACAAGCACGAGCTCGCTTTAGAAGAACAATGGGAAGGTACCTCTGGCTTTATTTCCTGTCTAATCCATGTAACTAGGAATATTTTTTTTCCAGTTCCATTAATAATCACTCGATAAATCAGGAATAGTAGGCCTTCTTTCATAAAATCTTTACTGAAATATGCCTCTCCTTCAAGTTATATAAAACGTGTCCTCAAGCTGATGACCCATGTTTATCTACTCAACATAATTTTTTTTTTTCCATTCATTCCCCTATTTCCTTCTGGTTGGACTGATGTCTTCAGGAGGCCAATGATACTAGAGCATAGTGATTTGATAAAATCAGCTTTGGGTGGCATAAGTTTTGATGGTTGCATTTGAATTTCATTTTTAATGTGCCAAAGCCAGACTTTAGCAAATAAAATGCTAATTGAAATAAGAACTTCTTTTGGCAAAAAAATTAAGAACTTCTAGTTTAACAAGTGTATTTATCACTGGAGGAAGTGTTGATTTCTACTTAATGAAGCACTGTCATTTTCTCTTTTGAGGGTGTTATCAGAGATGCTCAATCTTACAACTAGTCTTTGTTGGGAGCTTGTGAAGAAGGAGGGATATGTTGCTATGTGGAGGAAGCCGTTGAACAATAGCTGTTACTTAAGCCGTGAGGCAGGAGCAAAACCTCCTCTCTGTGAACCAGAAGATGATCCAGATATTGTTTGGTATGTGTCTCCTTCTTTCACATATGGATGTCAAGACATATGATGCTTGCTAACCCTTAGTCCGGCTCAAATCTTCACGGGATTTTCCATTATGTAACACCTTAATCTGTGAAGGAATAAATAAGGGTCTCTTTCCAGAGTTGTAGGTTTGAGAACTCTACTATCTTACATTTAGAGCCAATTTTGTACCTATGTGCACACACACATAGTAAAATGTCAAAGGAAGTTCACAGGATAGGTTGTTGCTTCTGTTTTCTTTCTCTATAAGTTGATAGGAGAAAAAGCAGTTAACGCTCTCAGAGGCTTTGCTGCTCCCTATGATTTTTTTTTTTCGGGAAATGGTTCCTGATATATGTATCTATCTTATCCCTTTTGAGTTATTTTTATTTATTTATTATAGGTATGTGGATCTGAAAGCCTGCATATCTCGACTTCCTGAGAATGGAGGTGGATGGAATGTTACAGAATGGCCTGCACGGTTGCAAAGTCCCCCTAACAGGCTGCAGAGCATTCAATACGATGCTGCCACATCCAGAAATGAACTGTTCAAGGCAGAATCAAAGTACTGGAACGAGATTATAGGAAGCTATGTGCGGGCTCTACATTGGAAGAAGTTTCAGCTAAGAAATGTGCTGGACATGAAAGCTAGCTTTGGAGGGTAAATGTGACTACACAGTGTACCTTTTTCGTTATTGTTTGGACTGTTGGTTAATTGTTTTGTATATTGTGGGCAGATTTGGTGCTGCATTGATAGATCATGGATTTGATTGCTGGGTCATGAATGTGGTGCCAGTTAGTGGTCCAAACACATTGCCTGTGATATACGACCGTGGCCTTCTTGGAGTAATGCATGACTGGTACATTAATGTAGTGTTTTGATGATGTGTTAAATAGATGTATCAAATGTGGGTTGAAAGTAGTTGGTACGGTTTATGCAGGTGTGAGCCATTTGATACGTATCCAAGAACGTATGATCTGTTGCATGCAGCAGGGCTGTTTTCTGTTGAGAAGAAAAGGTACATACATTACATACATGAAGCTAGTGGTAAAATAGAAAATGTGGTTATGACTGAGAGATGATGACACATACATACAGATGCAGCATGGGGAGTATAATGGTGGAGATGGACAGGATATTGAGACCAGGAGGTAGGGTGTATATAAGGGATACAGTTACAGTAATTGAGGAGGTCCAAGAGATTGGAAGAGCTATGGGTTGGCGCATTGGTGTGAGGGACACAGCTGAGGGCCCTCATGCTAGTTACAGGATTCTCACTTGCGAAAAGCCTCTTCTTGTTGATTCATTCACTCAACCCAGTCAGCACCGGAAGAAGAGAAAGAAGAACAAGAAGAAGAAAGACGTATTAGGCAACTCCGAGGGAGGGAACTAACAAATCACCAGTAAGTAAATCCTTTGTGTTTAAAACCTGTCTGGTCTGGATGGAGGAAATTTGGTCTGATTAATTCACAGAAACTCTCATTTTTTTTATTATTTCTTTAAAGGAAATGTATTATTGTACAATTCAACAGTGAGCAACTGTCTTTGTGATTGGATAAATAGGACAGAGAGAGTTAGTAATTCATGAATCAAATACATGATCCTCACAATTGAGATGTAGTAGTCAGTCAATAAAAACCCGTGTTCTCATCTTCCATTTTAAGTTAGAAGATTTACTCTGGTGTTTGTTTCGTGTCAATTCTCAGTAGTATTAGGGTATTTTAGGTCATAATTGTTTATTTTATTCTGGTATTTAAACTGATAGCTAAATTTTGATGAGAAGTTTTAAACTTGATGATGAGAGATGCAGATGTTTGTCACCATTTAACATAAAACCGTATAGTGGAGCTAGCAAATCGCTACATAAGTTCAGCTTGCAATTCTTAAAAAATAAAAAGTCCAACTAGAAACTTAGGTCCAAAGTTTAGCTAGCAAGTAATTAATAATTTTACATATGATTGCTCAAAGTACAAAGAAAAAAAGCCGTACCTCTCTTGAAACTTCTCTAGAATCCAAAATTTAAAAGAATGTCACTGCTAAATGCAAACTTTCTCGACGGTCATGAGTACGGAGCTCCTTCTCCGGCCAACGCCTAAGCCAAAACTGGAAGCCCTACCACAACGGATGGCTTTTTTTTTTTTTTTTTTTTATCATCGCCTTCACTCCACTCCCCACACATCGCCAAACCGTGGAGTCTGCTTCTCAACCCTCCCCCTCACAGCTCCTCTATCAAGCCAGTCCCGACCTAGTGACGGGAACAACTTCTTGGAAGCGCGCATATCGTTTTCTCCACAACCACTACCCGAGCGCGCACAAGAACCGCCTGATACCCACGCAACCACCACCACAAACAACACACTCACCTAACCCAAGTCTGGCCTTCCCACCAACCGACGAACATCACCTCCTTTCCCGAACCCACTGGTCGTGTGCTCACCACGCGCCTACACGCACCACCACACACCATCACGCGCTTTCACGCACCTCCACACAGGACCGCAAGCCCCACCCCACGTGCCACCGCACGCGCATCCACGCGCCACCGCACGCGCATCAACGCACATATCACCATCACTAACGCCCCTGCGAGCCGGTCGGGTATTGACCAAGTACCTCCGTGTGTGTACCTACAGCCCATTCCCTCCCACGCGTCACCACACCACCCCACGCGTCTCCATTCGCTGCGACGCGCCACCATGAATCATCTCATCGCCCATCGCCCGCCATCCTCGCTCTCCCTCGTGTATCTGTGGATGTTGTTCACCGTTTCAAGCTCAAACTCGCCTATACTTTGACGGTGGCCTAGCCCACTAATCCCCTTCACCTACCCCTTCCAGTTGGACTCATAGCTCGTTAGAACCAACGCTCTGTTCATCACACAAACCACTGCATGATATTTACCCTTCGGGGTACCCAAGATACGACCGCGGTCGCGGTCACATCCCATCAAACATTTCTCTTAACGGAGAAACATAATATTTCTTCGGCACCCCCTACGTGCACATGTCCTTCGCAGATGTTCCACATATAGGGGTGCTTAGGTAGTCTGGTTTCATCCAACCACTACCAATTAGAAATCTCTACACCGTTCATGCGGTCATCTTTGTTTGTTTTTGGAGTTGTTTGTTTTTCAAATTTACTATGGGTCCTGTCTGGTATCGCTTGTTCTGCAGGTCCTCTGTTAGCTATGTCACCCTTGAGGGAGGTTCTTTTCTTCTCCGAATGGCTGAACACGTTGTAGTATCAGTTGGATTCCTCCTCACCAAGCTGCTATCATTTGCTTGAGATCTTAGTTACCGTTAAGCCAATCTGGTGTTCTAACTTGTTTACTACCGGCTGTATATATGGTTCTTGCTCTGTTATCTTTGCTTTCGTTGTTATGTTAGGTACTTGCTCTATTTGTTCGGGAATTGGATGTACCAATTCTCTCAGAGCGGTTGTTTTCTAATTTGTAGCTTGTAATCGTTCTTATTTCAATAAAATTGGCAATTATAAAAAAAAGTACAAAGAATAAGATGTGCGTCTTAATTGAAACTTGTATGTTCAACTCCTAGTAACTCCGACTATAAATTAATTTAAGTGAAAGATGTTAAAGTATAGATAAAAATGTGGTGAATGTTTTCACTAAGAAATTCAAGTGTATGGTATAGTGAGTTAAGTAGTGGGTGAAGATAATAAAGAGTAAATAATTAGAAATTGGAAGTTGGTTGGTCCTATATTTACACGGGAGCTTCATATCCTCTTCTTCTTTCTACATATGACAAAATTAAAAAAAAGAAAAAGATGGAGAATCCCATGGAGGCGTGGACCAATACACTTAGCTAAGCCATTACAAAATTTGCCTCTATTCATTCATTCAGAGGAAGAAGAAAAATTAGAAAGTCTAGGTAGGTAGAGCATATTAATCCTGGGAGTGGGAGTGTATATTGCTTAGCCATGGGTAAAGATGTGATGGTCCATCCCTTGAAAGAGTCCCTCCTCCATAAAGTTAGAAGAATGGGCCGTGTGATCACTAAAATAATAAGTGTGGACGTCATCACCATCCTCCAAACTCATTTGTGGAACCTGTGAATTCACTACATCTCCACCGGGTGGTCCCACCTGCTGCAGGTTCTCATACAACTCCAAGTTCATTGCTTGGTAATTGATCACATTCTGACGACATCCAACATTTCCCATCTGTGTCCCCAAAACCTCTATCTCCTCTTGTAGATTTGCAACCTGCATCCAATATGAATTATTACTCGGTTTAATCTCAACATTTGCAACTAAAATCTTCTGTATATATATATATTGTAGCTAGGTAATTAGTCATTCACCTGTTCTTGGAGGGCAAAGATGTGGGCAACACAGCCATACACAGGGTCACAAATTCGTGCCAGAGCTTCATATGAAATGGTAATGGCTGCATCACTTCGACTATGAAGCGGAAGGTGAAGTAAGAGCTTGGAGACGTTACTAGCACCAAACACCTTGTGGACAGCACCAAAATGGTTAGCAGCCTCTTCATAACAGAAGTAAGGAGCAAATACACATTCATTGCTGCATTTTCTCCTCAGGAACTTGCATGCTCCACATGAGGAACCCAGACCAGTCATTCTTTTTACTGAACAGGATCAGGTGAAAAGGATTCTTTTCTTTTTAGGAAGCTAAGGGAGGGAGAATTGGTTATTTTGTGGAAGGGCAGGCAGTTAGGATTTGCCCTTTTATAACACCATCATCACATCACTCAATCTATAGGAATGGCAAGGAAATTCTCTTCTTATTACTTAATTAGCACATTCTCTCTCTACTTTACAATCAAACAGTGACACTTACTTTTAGGTCTGTTTTGTGGCCTACACTGTCACTCTCAAATTGGGTAACCTTTCCTAAATTATGCCATAAAGGGCTGTTTTTAATTATTCACCAATATTCTTCTCCCAGCTGTTGGAATTACCCATCTCTAACTATATATTTATTTATTAATACCCTACTATGCATGATAGATAGATAGAAGCATAGTGATTAGGCATTTATTAAGAAGAATGATCATGTGCTGTGCAGGAAATGGGTAAACTACTACTTTTGCTTTGCTCAAGTACAATTTGCATCCTTTTTCTCATAACAAAAGCTTATCCAAGGCACCATTTGCATAAACAAAATGATTACAAGATAAACATTTTATTACAACAAATACATTTAAAAGGCTTCTTCATTTTTCTAATTTAAAGCATGTCGGGTTTGAATTTAATTGATTTTTCTCTAGTCCCGTGAGGATAGATGCTGTCGCTTGTCTATAACAGATAGAACAACCACTTTTGGCATTTCTAAATATAATGTATGTAAGTATAAGAACCATTACATATACTACTACCAACAAGTGTAGACTCGATGTTCTCAAGAGTTTTCATGATAGGAAAACATCTTGAAAGCATTAATGGTTAATAACTAATAAAGTGTCTGAGGTTAAGACCATGTTGAAATCAGGTGTCCGTCGTTGAAATTGACTATCTCAGGTTTGGTGTTTGTTAAAATTTGGTGTCTCCGTCTATTTTTGGGGTTAAGTCTAACGAAAGTGTATCACGTGACCGTCATGTGAGCTCGATAAAATGGATATCCCAAAAATGCCCCTCTATGAAAAATCTGACCTTCCATTATCCAACAAATTGACGAAATTACCCCTCCTACCTAAATCAACAACTATAGGGTTTTTGGGTGGTGGCCGGCCGGAGTTGGGTGGTGGTTGTTTTAATATGACTCTAGGGGTAATTTTGTCACTTCATATTTGGTATAAAGGGCAATTCCGACTTTTCGCAACATTCTGTCAAAATTAACAACAATTTTGGATGGAAAATCAAATTTCAACAAAGTTTAAACCTCAGACTGTCCATTTCAACACTTTAAAGTTCAGACACCAGATTTTAACTTGGTCAAACCTCAGACAGTTTATTAGTTATTAACACAATGATTAATTATATGGTGAACATCCCTTACTCAAATTATAAGATTGAGCTATATATACTTATTACTGACGGTGCTTATTCATATGAAAATTACTTCAGTTATAGTAACGTCGGAATAAACTTAATTAATGTAGAAGAGTCTGGAAGTGTAGAATCAGTCTTTAAGAGTCTAGAAATCTATAATAATAAGTCTTTAGAAGTTTCTAAGTATTAAGAAGTAAGTCTAAGTAACTAGGTAGGATCACAAGAAATCTCTAGAAAATAAAGTTATTAAAGTATATTAAATTACTACTAGAATATAAAGTCCCTAGAAGTATCCATATGTATTTATAAATATGTGATGAAATGAATGAGAAACAAATAATTTAGAAGAGAAACAACAAGTCTGTCATAACCTCCACCTCTCTCATACCCAAACACATGTATAGTCATATACCACCAAGTGGTATTAGAGCCAAGTCAGAAGATCGTGATGGTATCGACAAGTATGCAAGTTCCGAGATTGACGAATGATCAGTACAACATAGGGTGTATCCATGAATCGAAGGCCCTTTTGAAATCACTTGACATGTGGGAGCTCGTGGAGACCGAGTTTGAGGAATCCATTGTGGTGGTAGAAATGAAAAAAGAAAAAGAAAAGAGAATGATGAATTGAATGAGCCAAAAAAGAGGGGATACAAGACTTTGTTCATAATATATGAATGTCTTGATGGAACCACGTCCGAGATAGTTTCTCCAGCTAAGAAATCAAATGAAACTTGGGGGATATTTCAAAAGGCGTTCGGTGGTGTTGAAAATGTGAACAAAAAAAAATCCATCTACATGCTCTTCGCGGTAAATTCAAGACACTTCATCATGAGAGTTCAAAATCCATCTCTAACTGCTTAACGAGGGTTATCTCTGCCATGCATCAAATGTGGAGAAACTTTAGAATATTTTTGTGTCATGGACAATCCAAGGTTCAATTTTATGGCCGTGGCGATTAAAGAATTTAAAGACTTAAATAATATGTACGTTGAGCAGGTTATGAGTTCTCTACAAGCCCATAAGAAATGGCTTATGAAGATGATAAATAAAATCCATTGAGCACGTGTTACATGAAAAGCTAACACTCAGGAATTTTTTTATTTTTTACGAAGTGGTTTTTCTTGCCACGACGACTTGGCATTCAAAGAGCAATGTTCACACCATGAAGAGGAAAAAGTAAAACAACCGCCATTTATGAAGAAAAAAATAGACCATCATTATGACGGAGACTCGATCCAAGAAAGAGATCGAGGAAGAAGTCGCGGTCACGGTCGTGGTTACGGTCACGGACGAGGTCGTGGTGGACGGAGAAACAATAAATCAGAATTTCAACATTATTATGCAATACAATGTTGGTATAATACCGACAATGATGGAGAAAAAGTGAACTTCGCAGTGAATATTGACGACAGTGAAGTCCTTTTGATGGCATACAGAAACATAGAGGAGACAGAGTCCACGACATGGTTCGTTGACACGGGAGATTTCAATCATATAAGCGGAAGAAATGAGTTTTTTTTTTTTTTTTTGTAGAGTTCTATTAAGAACATGGTGCTCATATTTCCTTTTGTGATCATTCCCAACATCCAAATAAAGAGAAAAATAAAGTTATCTTTGAAATCAAGAACATACGACAATTATGTACTGTCAATGTTTATTTGAACATCAATGGAGGCAACAACGGAAGTCCTGGAGGAAGAAGACGATGCCTTAGAGTTACCAGTTGGAGATTGAACGGGTCAAGGAAGGATCAACTCGACTTGCTGAACGGGGAGAGGCGGACGGACGGCGGGACCAGCAGGGCGGCGGTCGCGAAAGGCGGCGTGGTGGCGACTGACGCGCGGTTGGACGGCTATTGGTCGGAATCAGAGGTGGAGCATCAGTTGGTGATAACAGCGGCAAAAACCAGATGGTTGCTCCGGGTGGATGGACTGATGGAGATCACCGGCGGTGATGAGCGATCTCGGATGGAGGCCCGTATAGTAACCGGATGTGGGTTGCTCCGATGGAAAAGAAGGTTACTGTAAAAAAAAAAAATCAAACGAAACTAAGAACAACTTCATGCAATATTTCTTTTTCTGTCAATATGTGTCGCCCTTTTTTATTGTCTTCTTCTTTTTTTGTCCTTTTACATGTAAACTAGACTATGAATTTATAATACGTTGCTCTAGTCTCTAAGCAACAAATATTGCTGATTTATTTTGCGAATAAATAAAAAATATTTTAACCATTAATTAAAATATTCAAAAATAAACTCTGTAGTAAATACATATAAGTATCTTAATATTGCCCGGACATTTTTGGTAACTTCGCAACTTGTCATATTTAAACACTTTTTTTTTTGGTAGAAAAGGGGAATTATACTATTAATAAAACAGGTTGGTCAATGTTGCAACCCAAATATCACCTACGAATTGACACTCCTAACTAGACCGAGTTGACATACCCCAACAATATCGTTAAAGGTAAGAACACGAGCCTCTCTAGGAGGAACACAACGTAAAACAAAACTAGGTTGTTGGAGCACTCCAATCCTAGCCATAGCATCAGCAACCAAATTTTCTTCTCGATAGATGTGTCTAATCTTGTATCTTCGAAAACGAAGCAAGAGATTCCTGCAATCCAAAATAATAATTGGCATACATTTAAAATATAAATAAATAGTGTCAGAAATAAGTTGTTGGGAAACCAACGCATCTGTTTCAATATGCAAAGAATTAATTTCCAAGTGTAGAGCAAGGGAAATGTCGTCTCGAAAAGCCCATAATTCTGCAAGTAAACTGTTAGTAACACCCAAGTTACGAGAAAACCCCGAAACCCAATTTTCGTGGCAATCGCGGATGACTCCTTCTGCTCCCACTTTCCCAATGTTTCCATGCGTTGCTCCATCTGTATTAAGCTTTTCCCACCCATGTTCAGGTGGGATCCACTTCACCTGAACAGTCGAGAGCGGAAGCGTACAAGCTTGTTTTTCCATCGCCTCTTGGAAATACCTAGCTTGCACAAGAGAAACACTAAAAATATCAATAGTAACAGATTTCCTTCCAAAGATAAAACATTTCGACTCTTCCAAATGTTCCAAAGGCAATAAGAAAATAGTTCTACAGTCCACACCCTAAACAAAAGTATCCTTAAATGTGCAATTAAACTTAATCCACTCACTCAAAGGGAGATCAAATGAAACTAAAGAAGTGGAAGGGATAGGGCAATTATTCCACAAGTTTTTAGCCGGAGAACAAATTCTGAAGTTGTGGTTAAGATCCTCGACATCTCTAGAACAAACCTGACAAATAGGAGATATGTTGCAACCTCGTCGGTTAAGAAGTAATGTGGTGGCCAGACTGCCCCTAAATCCTAGCCAAAGGAAATAATGAACTCGGGCGACAACAGGGGTTTTCCAAATCAAATTTCACGATGGTGCAACAAAGGTGTTATCCCTAATAGTAAGGGTCTCATAAGCCGAGGCATTGGAGAAGGCTCCTGAACGGAATGTCTCCAAATAAGGGTATCACACATTTGTCCTGTCAAGTTACCAAGAATGCTCTTAATTGCATTAAGTACGCTTGTAGGGAGGTTAACAGAGAGAGACTCCAAGTTCCAGTTCCCATTTTAAACAATATCACAAACCTTCATGGTAAACTCATGTTCAAGAAGGGGACCTGAAACCAACGATCTCAAAGGAGCTCCCCCAAACCAAATATCATCCCACAACCTAATATAGTTGCCATTACCAACTAACCAAACCATCCCAAGATGAAGAGTTTTGAAGCCCTCTTGGATAGCTCTCCAATTACAAGGAGTTCGACAAGAAAAAGGAAGAATTCTGCATCGCAACTCCGTTGTTAAGCAGGTTCGACCATGGGGCACTCGTTTTTTTAAGTCTCCAGACCGTACCCCCAAGGAGAGCTTTATTTCTCATTTCCGAAGTTCTAATACCTAAGCCTCCCAAATCAACAGGTTTAGTAATCTCCTCCCAATTGACCAAATGAATTTTTTTCCTCTGATCTGTACTCCCCCATACAAAGTTCATGTTCAACCTATCCAGGTCTTTACAAACCTTTTTAGGAAACATAGTGCACTGCGTATAATAGGAAGGAATGGAGACATAACAGATTTTACCAATGTAACTCTACCGGCCATGGAGAGAAGGCTTGTTCTCCAACCATTCAGTTTAGATCTAACTTTATCAATAATAAAGTTAAAAGAGCTAACTTTAGCGTTGGAACAGTCTAACGGGAATCCAGGGTAGGTACCAATGTTATCTACAACTCTAACATTGAGCAAATCAGAGAAATGAGCATTATCACCATCATGGATGTTCTTCGAGAAAGAAATGATAGACTTTCCAAGGTTGATTTTTTTGCCCAGATATATCACAAAAATGCCTGAGGACATATTGAATACTCAAACAATTACTTGTGGTTGCTTCTGCCATAAGGATAAGATCATCCGCAAAGAACAAGTGAGTGAGAGGGACATTCCCACGACCCACCATAATGCCTTTCCAATTATTCTTCATCACTTCCTCATCAATAAGGTATGCAAGGTACTCCATACACAAAATGAAGAGATAAGGGGAGATAGGATCTCCTTATCTTATGCCCCTCTTCGGTGTAAAACTGTCCAACTTTCCTCCATTAAAAATAATGCTAATGGAAGACGATGACACACAACTCACAATCAAGGAAATAAGACGCTTTGGAATTCCAAAAAAGTCAAGTGTTTTCCTGATAAAATCTCGTTCCAGTCTATCATAAGCTTTTTCCAAATCGAGTTTTAAAATCACGCAACCTTTTTTTCCCTGCTTCTTTTTAGCAAAATGGAGGACCTCCCTAAACATGACAACATTATCCACCCCCTCTGTGTCCCAGGATGAAGCTAGACTGAAAAGGGAAAATCAGTTCCTTCATTCTAGGCCGGATTCTATCAACCATAATTTTTGAAACAGTTTTGTAAATCGAGTTGCACAAGCTAATAGGGCGGTAATGAGTCACAGTAATCGGGTGTTGGAACTTATGGATCAGACATAGAAGGGTATCATTCCAACCCGGAGGAATAGTGGATGTTCAATATTTTAAAAATAACTTGCACGAGAGAACCACTAGTGCAATGCCAGATTTTTTGAAAAAAACAGGGTGGAGACCATCCTGACCAGGGGCCTTAAAAGGTTTTAAATCCCAAGTGGCTTTATTAACCTCCTCAACAGAAACAGGGCGGGCTAAGCAAGTAAGTAGCTTGGTTAGGGGTAATGGTCTTCTTCCAATTAGGCGGATGAGTCATATCTCTATCTGAGCTCATCTTGCCAGAAGTAAACAAATCCTCAAAATATTGTTGAAACAAAGATTGGATTATGGAGGGATCTTGCACCCAATTCCCAACATTGTCTTTGATCGAAAAAATACGGCTAGACCTTCTTTTAACAATAGTGGATAAATGGTAATACCTAGTGTTTCTATCTCCATCTCTAATCCACTAGTGCGAGACTTGGAAGCCTAGAGCTTCTCTTCTTGGTTAAGGACCTCAGTAAGCTCCATTTGAAGGTTCTTATCTAAGTTGAGAAGCACTGGGTTTGGGCTAGATGCAAGCTTCTCTTGGACTCCTTTCAAACGGGCAAGGATTCTTTTTTTTTTTTTGAAAACATTACCAAACACATTCTTATTCCAATCAGAAACTCTAGCAGGAAAAATTGAGATAGCAGAATCAATACAGTTATTAGCATCATCCCAAGTGTTGGAAACAAGAGGCTCAAAACCGGGTGATCAAACCACGTAGGCTCAAGTCTAAACGGTCTAGGCTTTCTACCCATATTATCCTCATTTATATTAAGCAGTAGGGGACGCTAATCAGAATGAGTTCTAGTAATATGGGTAACGGTAGCATTAGGAAACATAAGCCTCCAATCCATGGAGGCAAGCATCCTATCTAGTCGTTGCTGAATAAGTGGCCCGTTGCGCCACCGATTGATCGACGTAAATCTATTACCCCGAAAGCCTAAGTCAATTGGATTGCAGTTGTTAATCATATTATTGAAAAAATAAACACGATTTTGATTTATCAGGTTACCTCCTAGTTTCTCATTAGCACTCGCAACCTCATTAAAATCTCCCATAACAATCCAAGGAGAACAAACAGACTCAGCAATAGTTCTAAGATTATGCCATAACACAAGACGTTCTTTAAGAATAGGACTAGCGACACAACAGATAGCACCCAAGAAGAAGGTTTGTGGGGTACCTGGATTTCAACATGGAGCTCCTGTTCCATGGATGCCAAAAAAGTGACGTTAATATCGAAATCGTTCCAAAGAAGAAGAATACCTACTCGAAATCCCCTAGAATCAACTCTCAAAAACTTATTGTAAGGTGTCAGACCTAAAATTTGACCTATGGCGAAATACGTTTTGAAAACGTTGATTTTGAAAAGAGTCGCCACTAGTTAATTAAGGCTAACTAGAATCCTAAATTACCCAAGTGAATAACGAATTAACCACCTAGGTATAAAATTGGTCTACGATCAGAAATTCGAGTTCTGGGGTTCTTTTACGAATTAAAAAAAATTAATTTTTAACTACGCCCTTTCGGTACTCAATTAACTTATTTGCCAACTTTATATATTATATCAAATTAATCTAACGATGTCAAAATATAATTAAATTTATCATCTACAAATATATTATTAACTATTGACATAAATCTAAAAAAGCTAATTACAATCTATAACTCCTAATTAAGAAGACATCTAAAACCCCAAAGTTACTTAACATGCTTAGATACATACACAACCTAAAATATATTCAACATATATGTTAGCATATGGTGATTGGGCGCCGTAAATGGAAGCCCATTAATATGTATATGTTACCTAAGAAATTGGGTAAATGTCACATTAGGGAAATTGGGCTTGACCCAAATCCTAACTGACATGAGAGGCCCAAAATTGGGCCTCCCTTATAACACATACGCCGGTCGAAATTAGGAGAGGACAAAGTGGACTTTTGTCCACTTTGCTCCTCCTATAAGCAGGGAGTGTTAGGGATTTTATTAGTGTAATTCACAATTCCTCATTGGTGTTGATTTGAGAGAAAAAACCTCCTCCCTAAACACTAGACTTCGGCCGAACCTTGTGTTAGCATGTGGTGACGTGGCGCCGTAATTGGTAGCCCGTCAATGTTAAGGTAATTACCTAAGTTAATTAGGTAATTGTCACATTAGGTTAATTGGGCCAGAGCCAATCCCTAATTGACATGGGAGGCCCAAAATTGGGCATCCCCCTTAATTCACATGGTTCGGCTGAACCATGTACCACATTGGATGGAGTGGACTTTTGTCCACTCCACCAATGCTATATATAGGGGGTCTCCTAAGGGGTTTAACACATCAATCAAATTAATAAGTCCCTCCATTGAGGAACTTGAGAGAAACCCTCTCACCCCTTAGTAGAGATTTTCGGTGTGCATCAGTCCGAGGTTCTGTCCCCGTTGAAGAATCGATCAGAGCTTTTGCTGTGGAGCTTATACCGCGTAGGACTTCTTCTCACGAAGAACTTGTACGGGTTCCACCGGAGGATCAGAACTCCCTCCACAACGTTCATGGGTAGGAAAGCTATTGAGGAATGTGTACATTATTCCGTAGTACACGTTTCGCTTCTAAACACTTGAGAGTAATTCATTTTCTTTTGAATTATAGAACCGAGAAACAGAAGCAACGACCTGATCGAGGACGCCCCAGGAGAAAAAAGATAGAATGAGAGATTTCTTTATCTTTAATTTGCTAAAACTTCTTGACTTTTATTTCTGTTAAAGATGCTCTTGAATAAGTTGCATAGAGGAACATATTGTTTTCTAAGTATTGGCTAATACTTGAATAGAGTATTAAAATCATCATCGTTCGTTTCCATACTATTATTTACACTATTCAACATATTGCTAATGCATCCTTATTTGTTAAGTACTCCATTTAAATGATAAAAATCCCGAAATAATATACATGATAAAAACCGATTTTAAAATTCGAAGACTAAAACGATTTCGTAACCATGGTTTAAACCTGGTGTGCGCGTGGCGCAAGTCACCTCGAGAGACGGGACACATTGTTTTAAAGTCCGAATTTAATGATGAAGTATTTTAATGAATGCTAAATTTTCGTTTGTAATCCTTCGAATATAACTCATTAATAACTACTAAGATTATAAGTATGCTTCAAAGCTACTACAATCTAGTAAGAACATCAACTATGTCATTAAAGCGAACGCTTAAATGCATAGCCCTTGAGGTGAATAAGTCTCTGGGTGTGTTCAACAAACGAAAGGAAGAAGGCAGTAAAACGACTCTCCCACTATAAGCCTTGAACGCAAAGTTTGGCTAAAGCAATCATTTTATCAAATACTTCCAGAAACATAGTTCAAAGTTACATAATGATGAAGTTCAACATTAATTACTCCTCCGGATGAAATTAAGTTGATTCACATTAATGTAACTCTATATTCCAATAAAATCGGTTGACACATCACCATAGCTAAAAGGATGATACAGGTAAAACCTTATCATTAGCAGCATTACATTGCGCATTAAACAAGTATTTATTAAGAGTACGGTCTACTCTTAAAGGAATACAAGTTTAAAATTAGCTAAGATTAATGGTATTGAGGTCAAACATGACATAGTACTGATCGAATCAATGAATGGTTAACAGAGATTATCAGGTCCCACTTACTTCGATTGGGAGAATTGATATATCATAAGTTATTGGTATGGTATATGCTGATCCAAAAGTCTTCATAATAAATCCAGTGAGAGGGCTTACTCCCCCTCACATATAATCATCACTAAATATAAATGCGAATCAACTCGGAACCTGACAATCAAGAACACTGAATTAATACAACTGCTCATTATTCCTAGTGGGAGGGAAAAACGACTAACTTGGTTCCTGATCCTAGCAATCAAGGAATACATCTCGGAGGTAAAATTCCGAGACCGAAAGGTCATCCTGAAAATGTTGTTGATCAGAGTTCAAGCACTGCCATTCTTCCCAGTGAGAGTGATGCTCCGGTAAGAAGCATTATTCTGAGTGGGAGTTACAATCAGACTAGAGATAGGATTAACGAGCATAGACATAGTCAAAGGAAACGAACTTCTCTCGAGAAGTGTCCCATCGAATAAGATGTGTTAAACATCTTAACATTCATTCTCGAATCAGTGACGATTCAACAAAGTAAGGGAAGGACCTCAAAACGAGGGAATGGAGGAAATCTATGGAGGATGAAATATGCCTAAATAAGAACAAATTCGGTTATGGTCCTTAGTTGATTGATCTGCTAACCGCATAACTAGAAAGTGAAATTTTAGAATTCACTACTGATGGAAAGATGAGTGGTTCAAAACTCAAGTGATTGCGAATGGATATACCCAAATTCACGGAATGGACTTTGATGAAACATACTCACCAACTGTGCGTTACACCACAGTAAGGGCCATCCTTGCCCTCGTTGCATGTCTCGATCTAGAGCTGCACCAAATGGATATTAAGACCACACCTCTCCACGTAAACCTGGAGAAAAAGATCTATATGGAGTAGCCAGAGGGTTTTATTACTCCTGGAAAAGAACGTAAAGTTTGGAAACTCCAAAGGTCTATTTACGGTCTTAAACAGTCGTCTCGGCAATGGTATCGCAGATTCCACGAGGAAATCGTCGGAAACGGATTTGTGAATCTTCACGAGGATCCTTGCGTATACACTAAGACCTCTGGGTCTAAGTATTTTATCAGAACACTATATGTAGATGACATACTCATTGCTGCGAACGACGTGAGTTTCATGAACAAATCAAAGTCCTGGTTAGCATCAGCATTTGAGATGAAAGACATGGGAGAGGCCACGTACATCTTATGCTAAATCTGTTCTGGAAGACAACATAATCGCTTTAGAATACTTGTCCATCGATAAAATGGTTGCAGATCCATTAACTAAGCCATTACGTAGAGAAAACTTCGAAAAACACGTAAAACTGCTTGGATTACGTAGGGCTTAAATAAGTGACTTGTATAAGCGATAACATTTTGACATTTTAAATAATATTATTTTGATTGAATAAAAGAATTGCAAACTGAGTATATGATCTATCGACGTCATAATGAAATGTAACATCGGATTTTACGGTCTATAAACTAAGTCGTAGGAAGAGGTAAAAATCTTCCACCAAAATTATGTCGAATGTGAACCATGCCTCGTCACACAGGCACGGTCATCTTGCAAGGAGAGGGGGACCTCTACCCCAACAAGATTGACTAAGAACCAGGGGGATAAACCTGGTTAAACGAAACAATAACCTTGTCACACTTAATGCATGTCTTAATCTTCGTTTTGTACATCGCCGTGTTGGACCCAGTCCATCATTAAAACCATATTCAGGGCCAGATGAAAGATTTTGCGATAGCATGATTGACATATCCCAATCCTGGCTAGTCCAGGTGTGCTATCGACACGTGCTTCATACTGCACGTGCGATGTTCGACCATGGGGTCATGCTCGGTTGTGTTAGCTAGAATCCTAGTGATTCAAAGGGCGCATACTTCTTCACCTTGAGCGTGTGATTGATCCTGGATGACTTATGAAGAGGCATCCAAAATATCCTCACGGACTCAGAACTTATACCTAAGGTCTAGCTCAATGTTCGCTTCCCGGCGTACGAGCGTAGAGCCAAAGAAAACGGCCAAGTGACCACGTCTTGGAAACCGGTTGAGTTAGACTAAGGGTATAAGTGATGGGGATGGTCAAGTTTACTTATAATTCACCGACTCTTTTGTTCACTAGGTGGCCACCAACCGGATATTAGTTGAAGGTTGTGAAAACTTGTAACATATGCCCTGGAGAAGTATTCCTATGTGGAAAACTGGGCAATTGGAGAATTATTAGTTGACCAAGGATACAGTGCGGTACATATTTTATTTTAACAGGATTGATTTACGAAAGCGAATCAACGTTTTGCGGGCGCTACAATACTCCTAACAGATGAGTAGCACGATGCCCGTCGTATCCGCCGGTCGCACGGCAAACCTCGTATGAACTCTTCGGAGACGGAGACAAAGACTGAAGACTGAGACAAAGACTGAAGACTGAGATGTTGATGCTATTGGATAACTATATATTAACAGGCACCCTCCCATTCCGGCGAGTGGGAGCTGTTAGCATATGGTGACGTGGCGCCGTAATTGGTAGCCCGTTAATGCTAAGGAAATTATCTAAGTTAATTAGGTAATTGTCACATTAGGGTAATTGGGCCAAACCCAAACCCTAATTGACATGGGATGCCCAAAATTGGGCCTCCCCCCTTTAATAGTGTAAACACTCGATTTTGACCCGGACGTAACGACGTTACAGATAATACGTCAATTCTGGACGCATCAAGCCACGAAGTCTCCAAGAAATGCTTAAGTGCATATTAGGAAATTATTATAAATATATTTTAAATATTTGGAATATATTTAATATTTTCGGAATATTTAAAAATATATATATAATAATTAGTTTTTTTTTAAATTTTTTTTTTTTAGACAATTATCTGTAAGGTATTTGTCTACAATTATTATCTTTTATTTAAATGTAATTATCTCTTGAGATATATATCCCTATGAATTCTCTGTAAGCTAATTATCTGTTAGCATTTTTTATTTAAATTTTACCTGTAATCTTGGCTAGGTTTTTAGTATAAATAGGGGTCCAGTTCTACACTGTAAACACACAGAAAAACACCACAACAATAATTATTATATTTCTGATCGTGACTCGTGCTATTTTTGTCTCTTTGTGCTTTATAATTAACCGAATAAAAAAAAAGAAGAAAAAAAAGAGAGTTTTTTTTGTCACGGCAGCTTCTACCCCCCGTCCCTCCTTGACCGGTGACAACCACCAGCTAGGGCCGCCCGTCGCTCAGCTCATCTGGTGGCCGGACCGCCACCCCCTCGCCGGTCCGCCGTCTCTCTCGCTGGTCCGCCTCCCCCTCGACGGTCTGGCTCCGACCGGACTCGAAGCTCTGCCATCGCCGGTGACCGCCGCTCAACGTCCCCAACCTCTGTCCGTTCCCTGAAGCTGCTCATTGCCGGAGCTCCGCCATTGCTGCTCCTCCCATGGCCCGACCGGAGCTTCCCCTGCCGTGCCTGCCGTACCTACGCCGGGACTCCACCCATGCGCTACGCCTCGCCGTGACGACCACCTCGGTTCCCCCTGCTGCTGCCGTTGCTTGTCGTCGCCCGCCGGTTGCCTGCTCCGGTCGTCCCTCCGTTGAAGTCTGGACCTGCAGGTGGTGAGAGTCCTCTCTGTTTTTTTAATTTATTTATTTATTAACAATATTTTTTTATTATTTTTTTTTTTTTCAGTTTTTGGTTTGTTTAACTTATTTATTTATTAATAATTATTTTTTAATAATTGGGTTGATTTATTATAACTATGTGCATATGATACTAATCACATGTTTGTAACATTGTTTACTTTATTATTTTTTATATACATTATATTATTAGGTTTTATTTGACATAAATAGTTTGAATTTTGATTAACCTAGATTAATTAAATAAGGGTCAATTGTGTATATTCGTCATGTTAGTTCGCGTCGATTTACCAATATATATGATAGATGTTAGAATTATTAGATTTTTCTTGTCGTTCATGCTTAGAATTGATTGATAATTGATTAATAATAAAATTGGCAAATTAAGTGAATTGAGTACCGAAAGGGCGTAGTTAAAAAAAGTCATATTTTTTAATTCGTAATAGAACCCCCGAACTTGAATTTCTGATCGTGGACCGATTTAATACCTAAGTATTTAATTTATTATTTACTTAGGTGATTTAGTATTCTAGTTAGCCTAATAATTAACTAGTGGCGACTCTATTTCAAAATCCACGTTTTCAAAACGTATTCGCCTTAGGTTAGATTTAGGTCTGACAAATAGCATGGTTCGGCCGAAACTTGTCCCACATTGGTTGGAGTGGACTTTTGTTCACTCCACCAATCCCATATATAGGGGACTCACCTAAGGGGTTTAAACAATAAATCTAATAAGCAGTACCTCCATTGAAGAACTTGAGAGAAACCCTCTCACCCCCTTAGTTGTGATTTTCGGCACATCTTAGTCCGAGGTTCTGTCCCCGTTGAAGAATCGATCAGAGGCTTTGTTGTGGAGCTTACACTGCGTAGGACTTCTTCTTACGAACAACTTGTACGTGGTTCCGACCGGAGGATCAGAACTCCCTCCACGACGTTCTTGGGCAGGAAAGCTAAAAGCTATGTGTACACTATTCCGCTGCGTAGTTAGATTACTTGCATGTACACGTTTAGCATTCCGTAGTATTACGTCCCCGTAATCCAACAACTATGTACTCGGCCATACATCTGTTACGCTGTGGGCCTAGTAGCAAGATTCCAATCAGATCCTGGCTATCAACATTTAAAGGCCGTAAAACGAATTATAAGATGTCTGAAAGGTACTGCTGACTATGTTCTGTGATATAAGGGCAGGCAAATCTAATTGACTGGTTATAGTGAAGCCGACCACTGTGGCGATTCGGACGGTGGTAAGTCCACCACATGGGGAGTTTTCCTCCTTGCTGATGCTGCCATATCATGGGTAAGCAAGAAGCAATCATGTGTCGCGCTTTCCACTATGGAATCAGAATTTGTTGCCCTTTCTAAAAACTCACAAGAAGCAATGGCTGAAAAGGCTTCTTACTGCATTAATTGGCACTGACAAGAAGAGCAAACCTGTGAAGGTATACTCCGACAGACAGGCAGCCATTGCAGCAATTAAGAATCCAAAGTACCATGGTAGGACCAAACACATTGATGTGAAATACAATTATGCCAAAACAGTTGTGGAAGACAATATAATCGCTTTAGAGTACTTGCCCACAGACAATATGGTCGCAGACCAATTGACTAAGCCATTACGTAGAGAAATTTTCGAAAAGCACGTAAAACTGCTTGGATTACGTAGGGCTTATAAGTGGCTTGTATGAGTGATGGCATTTTGACATTTGAAATAATATTTCGATTGAATAAAATAATTGCAAATTGAGTATATTATATATCGACGTCACAATGATAAATAACATCGAATATTACGGTCTATAAACTAAGTCGTAGGAAGAAGTAAAACTCTTCCACCAAAACTATGTCGAATGTGAACCTTGTCTCGTCACACAGGGACGGTCATCTTGTAGGAGAGGGGAACCTCTACCACAACAAGATTGGCTAACAACCAGGGGTTAAACCTGGTTAAACGAAATGATAACTTGGTCACGCTTAAAGCATGACTTAATCTTCGTTTTGTAAATCGCCGTGTTGGACTCTGTCCATCATTAAAATCACATTCAGGGCCAGATGAAAGACTCTGCGATAGCATGATTGACATATCCCACCCCTGGCTTGTCCAGGTGTGCTATCGACGCGTGCTTCATACTACGCGTGCCATGTTCGACCACGGGGTCATGCTCGGTTGTGCTAGCTAGAATCCTTGTGATTCAAAGGGCGCATACTTCTTCACCTTGAGCGTGTGCTTGATCCCGAGTGTCTTATGAAGTGGCACCCAAAGTATCCTCTCAGACTCAGAACTTATGCCTAAGGTCTAGCTCAATGTTCGCTTCCCAGCGTACGAGCGTAGAGCCAAAGAAAACGGCCAAGTGACCACGTCTTGGAAACCGGTTGAGTTAGACTAAGGGTACAAGCTATGGGGATGGTCATGTTCATCTATAATTCACCGACTCTTGTGTTAACAAGGTGGCCACCAGCCGGATATTAGTTGAAGGTTGTAAACACTTGTACGGATGCCCTGGAGAAGTATTCCTATGTGGAAAACTGGGAAATTGGAGAATTATCAGTTGACCAAGGATACAGTGCGGTATATATTTTATTTTTGACAGGATTGATTTACGAAAGGGAATCAACGTTCTGCGGGCGCTACAACACTCCTAAAAGATGAGTAGCACGATGCCCGTCGTATCCGCCGGTCGCACGGCAAACCTCGTATGAACTATTCGGAGAAGGAGACAATGACTGAAGACTGAAATGTTGATGCTATTGGATGACAATACATTTACATGCACCCTGCCATTCCGACGAGTGGGAGCTGTTAGCATGTGGTGACGTGGCGCCGTAATTGGTAGCCCGTCAATGTTAAGGTAATTACCTAAGTGAATTAGGTAATTGTCACATTAGGTTAATTGGGCCACACCCAATCCCTAATTGACATGGGAGGGCCAAAATTGGTCCTCCCCCTTAATTCACATGGTTCGGTCGAACCATGTACCACATTGGATGGAGTGGACTTTTGTCCACTCCACCAATGCTATATATAGGGGGTCTCCTAACGGGTTTAACACATCAATCAAATTAATAAGTCCCTCCATTGAGGAACTTGAGAGAAACCCTCTCACATTTTAGTAGAGATTTTCGGTGTGCATCAGTCCGAGGTTCTGTCCCCGTTGAAGAATCGATCAGAGGTTTTGCTGTGGAGCTTATACCGCGTAGGACTTCTTCTCATGAAGAACTTGTATGGGTTCCGACCGGAGGATCAGAACATTATTCTTGGGTAGGAAAGCTATTGAGGTATGTGTACATTATTCCGCTTCGTAATTAGATTACATACCAGTACACGTTTAGCATTCCGTAGTATTACGTCCCTGTAATCCAACACCTTGTACCAACACCAAGGGTGTGCCAATTTGCTTTGAGCAAACACTTCGGAGATCCGTCCCTGCCGAGAATCGATCAGAGGCTTTGCTGTGGAGACAATACCGCTTAGGGCTTCCTTAACAAGAAGCTCTACGGGTTCCGGCCGGTGGATCGAGAACTCCCTCAGAAAGATCTTGGGACTACAGAAAAGGATTAAGGTATGTGTACATCTTCCGTTGCATAATATTGATTACTAGCATGTACCTTGTTTATGTTTCCGTAGTATTTAGCATCATAATCCAACAGTGGTATCAGAGCCTGTGTTAGGAATTCATGATTTTGATAAATTGGTGTTCTTGATTTTAACAGTGTTGGCCGAAATTATTGCGTAGGGTTTAAAAGTGGGCGTATATCCGTGATAACATTTTGATAATTGAAAGTTACATTTTTTATAAATGGGAGAATTGCAATCCGAGTTTATGATTCATCGACGTCATAATGTTTGATTACATCGGATTTTACGGTCTATAAACTAAGTCGTAGGAGGACGCAATCCTCTGCCTAAATTATGTCGAATGTGGGCCTTGTCTTGTCACACGGGCACGATAGTCTTGTAGGAGAGGGGGATCTCTGCCGTAGCAAGACTGGCTAAGAACTAGTTGGATAAACTTGGTTATGCAAAACGATCATTTGGTTTCGCAGTAACACGACACGATCTTCATTTTGCACATCGCCGGTGATGAACTCTGTTCGTCATTAACTACATTCTGAGCCAGATGAAAGTCTGCGATATCATTATTGACATATCCCACACCTGACGCTATTCGGGTATGCTATCGACGCGTGCTTCATACTACGCGTGCCATGTTCGACTAATGGGTCATGCTCGGTTGTGCTAGGTAGAATCCTTGAGATTCGGATGGGTGCATACTTCTTCACCTCGAGCGTATGATTGATCCCGGGAGACTTATGAAGAGGCACCCGAAGTATCCTCATGGACTCAGAACTCATACCTAAGGTCAGGCTCAATGTTCGCTTCCCGGCGTATGAGCGCAGTGCTGAAGAAAAAGGCCAAGTTATCACGTCTTTGGAAACCGGTTGGGTTTGACAAAGGGTATGAGCGATGAGGATGGTCAAGTTCACCTGTAATTCACTGACTCTTGTATTCACTAGGTGGCCACCACCCGGATATTAGTTGAAGGTTGTGAATACTTGTACGGATGCATTGGAGAAGTATTCCTATGTGGGAAATGGGCAATTGGGGAATTAACATTTGACCTAGGATACAACGCGATACAATTTTATGTTTTTAACAGGTTGATTTGAGATAGGGAATCAACGTTCCGCGGGTGCTACAACACTCCTAACAGATGAGTAGCACGATGCCCGTCGTATCCGCCGGTCGCACGGTAAACCTCGTATGAACTATTCGGAAGCAGGGGCAAGATAATAAGAGTGAAACGTTGATGCGATTTGGACAACAATACAGTAACAGGCACCCTCCCATTCCGGCGAGTGGGAGCTGTTAGCATATGGTGGTTGGGCGCCGTAAATGAAAGCCCATTAATCTGTATATGTTACCTAAGAAATTGGGTATATGTCACATTAGGGAAAATGGGCTTGACCCAAATCCCAATTGACATGAGAGGCCCAAAATTGGGCCTCCATTATACAACATAGGCCGGCTGAAATTAGGAGAGGGCAAGTGGAGTTTTGTCCACTTTGCTCCTCCTTTAAATAAGGAGTGTTAGAGGTTTTATTAGGGTAATTCACAATTCCTCTTTGGTGGTGATTTGAGAGAAAAACCCTCCTCCCTAAACACTAGACTTCAGCCGAACCTTGTACCAACACCAAAGGTGTGCCAATTTGCTTTGAGCAAACACTCCGGAGATCTGCCCTGCCGAGAATCGATCAGAGGCTTTGCTGTGGAGACTATACTGTTAGCATATGGTGACGTGGCGCCGTAATAGAAGCCCGTTAATTAAGGGAATTATCTAAGTTAATTAGGTAATTGTCAATCTAGGCTAACTGGGCCAAATCCAATTAGTAATTGACAAGGGAGGCCCAAAATGTGCCTCCCCCCTTTTTATGCATGGTTTGGCCGAAACCCTAGTACCACATAGGGTGGAGTTGCCTTTTGGCAACTCCACCCAATACTATGTATAGGGGTGACTTCTAAGGGTTTAAAGACACAATTAAGAACAAGGATATCCATTGAGAAAACTTGTCACCCTAGTCTCTAATATTTCGGCACCATCAACAACAAGTCCGAGGTTCCATCTCCGTTGAAGAATCAATCAGAGGTCTTGTTGTGGAGCTACATCGCGTGGGACTTCTTCTAACGAAGAACTTGCACGTGGTTCCGACCGGAGTATCAGAACTCCCTCCACATCATTCTTGGGCAGGAAAGCTAAAATGTATGTGTACTAATTCCGCTGCGTAGATTAGATTTCTTGCTAGTACACGTTTAACATTCCGTAGTATTACGTCCCCGTAATCCAACATATACCGCGTAGGGCTTCCTTAACAAGAACCTCTACGGGTTCCGTCCGGTGGATCGAGAACTCCCTCAGCAAGGTCTTGGGACTACGAAAAGGTTTAAGGTATGTGCACATCTTTCGCTGCGTAATAGTGATTACTAGCATGTACCTTGTTTATTTTTCTGTAGTATTTAGCCCCGTAATCAAACAATATATACATAATCACTTGAATAAGTAATATTCTACAAAATAAAATTTAGCCAATTACATTTAGATTAACTAATTAATTATAATATAATAATAATAAAATACTAACAGAAAAATATAATAAACCAATAAATAATAATATATATATATAAAAAAGGAACGAGACCTGCAAGCACGGGATAGCAGCAGCACTCCGACGGACGAGCTCCGGTCAGGCGGCGACTGGACCACGATGGCGAGCGCGAAGTCACGCAGGGACAGACGGAGCAGCCGAGGTAGAGCGACGGCGGCGCAGGTGAAGGTGATCGGGGCTCCCGACAAGGTGGTTTCCTAACGACATGTTAGGGGGTAAAAAACGTGTGGCTTTGCTCTACAAGGTTGGTTCCACTGATAGACTCCCGACAAGGTGGTTTCCTCTCCCCATCACAGGGATCACATGACTAGGGGTGAAACCAAAATCCGGTTGGTCCGAAAAACCGGAGAAAACCGAACCTGTCCGGACCGAAAAAACCGAATCCGCAATATGCGGTTTGGTTTTTGGTCGGATTTTTTTACTCTACTTCGGTTTTTCGGTCCGGTTCGGATTTTGTGATTTGAAGACCGTGGAGACCGAACCGACCGTTATGCTAATTAAATATATAAAATATATATTATATTTGTTGATATTAATTAATATAATTACTTAATTATGTTAATATAAATTGTAAAATAGTCACTTATGAATATTATTTTTTTCTATTTTTATTATTTAGTTTATTTAATTATATTAATGAAAGTTATTTATCATTTCGATATGATATTTTCCATGAAAATTATGAGAATTTTAAAAGGTAATTGTCAATATTGGATTTTCGGTTTAAACCGAAAACCGAACCGAAAAAACCGTACTACCAATGGACGGTTTATTTTTTCTCAAACGGTTTTTTGGTCGGATTTTTTTAAGGAAAAAAATCGGACCGAAAATTTAGGTAACCGACCGAAATAAGCAAAAATCCGGTCCGACCGGTCCGGTTTCACCCCTACACATGACCTTCACAAGAGAGCAGAGTTTTTCGGAGTCGTACCGGCGGCCCAGCCGCTCCGGTCGTACCGTACTAACCCTCCGGGGTTCCTAGTCGCTCTGGGTGTTAGGCGTTTTGTACATTACACTAAAGTGAGTGTGTGCAATTCAAATAATACATATACAACAAAGAAAAATAGTCAGTCATAATAAAAACTTAACTCCACACCTGAAATAACAAAAAAGAAAAACAACCAAGTTAGAATAACAATGTCAAATATTAAAAAAAAAACATGGAAAATAAGCAAATATAAAAAGCCCGAACCCTCTAAATCTCACCAGCAGAGTCGCCAAATTGTTATACCTGAAATCTGACCTATGGCGAAATACGTTTTGAAAACGTTGATTTTGAAAAGAGTCGCCACTAGTTAATTAAGGCTAACTAGAATCCAAAATTACCCAAGTGAATAACGAATTAACCACCTAGGTATAAAATCGGTCTACAATCAGAAATTCGAGTTCGGGGGTTCTATTACGAATTAAAAATATTAATTTTTAACTATGCCCTTTCGGTACTCAATTAACTTGTTTGCCAACTTTATATGTTATATAAGATTAATCTAACGATGTCAAAGTTAAATTAAATTTATCATCTAAATATATTATTAACTATTGAAATAAATCTTAAAAAGCTAATTATAATCTATAACTCCTAATTAAGACGACATCTAAACCTCCAAAATTACTTAACTTGCTTAGATACATACACAACCTAATATATTCAACATATATACATAATCACTTGAACAATTAAATATTCTACACAATCAAATTAAACCAATTACATTTAGATTAACTAATTAATTATAATATAATAATAATAAAACACTAACAAAAAAATATAATAAACAAATAAATAATAATATAATAAAAAAAAGAGGAACATGACTTGCAACGACGAGATAGCAGCAGCACTCCGACGGACGAGCTCCGGTCAGCCGACGACTGGAGCACGGTGGCGAGCGGGAAGTTACAGCAGGGATAGACGGAGCAGCAGAGGTAGAGCGACGGCGGCGAATGTGAAGGAGACCGGGGTTGAGGATATGGCGACGTGAAGGCTGAGCGGGCGGACACGGTCACCGGCGGAGCTCCGGACGTGGTCGAGGTGGTCAGGGTCGCTGCGAACGGGATGGATGGGCTGGACTTCCTGTCGTCGAAGCGAGCCGAGGGCAGAGCTGGGGGCAGTCACGGTCGGGCTAGATTATGCGAGGAGAGAGAGAGAGAGAGAGAGAGAGAGAGAGAGAGAGAGAGAGAGAGAGAGAGAGAGAGTGAGGGTGGTGAGTCTGGAGGATGGCGGTGGTCCGGGCGGATGACGGTGGAGCTAAGGGGCAGCCCGGAGTCGCAGAGGGTGGTCGGCCGAAGGACAAGCAACTATCGGCGGGAGGGTCTGTAGAAAGAGGAAATTTTTTTTTGTTGCACTAGAAGACAAATTTGCACGATGATGGGTATACGTCCGATTCAGGTTCGTTTTATAATTATTCGGACCTCGCCTACACGTCAAACCCACTAAAACGATCCCAAAATAATCGCCCGCAAGTCTAATACGACCCGGGGTATGCGCGCGCATGTCCCGAGTATAGGACTACGGTCGGGATTGTCTAACAATCCCGACCTCCGGATTGCGCCTAGAAGTGCCCGCGCCTACCATATATGCGCGTACGGCACGTGTCGGACTCTCCGACGTCAACTCCTTGCTCGTCCACGTCCATTTCACTTTTTCACAAATAAACCGACGTTGGACCGTTCAAAACCCGGTTTGATCTCAATGTTTCCTATAAATAGGGGCCTTGATCATTCATTTCACAACTAAGTTGACGCCGAAGCTCTGACCTCTCTCTAAACTTTCTCTCTCTAGAATCCTAATTTAAGTTTCGGAGAGGGTTCATCACACTCCACCCCCCCTCACGTGGTGTGCGATATTGCACCTCTTGGTGGTATCTGAAGACGCACGTATTCCGGCACGTGCGAAGACCCGCTACCTCGGAGACCCGAAGCGCATACATCAGGACCCGACTCTCTCTCGAGGGAAGGATCCAACATTTTGGCGCCGTTCGCGAGACTCGAACCTACAAGCTCTCGCTCACCAGCAATAGCTACATGGCAAACACATACGTCATACATGGAGGCTTTGGGGCCGGTGGTGAAACATCGTACGCAAGGGAGGCATACGCGACCCATATCGTACAACAGCCACCCAAAGAACAGCAAGAGGATGAACCTATGGAAGACGCCATATAATTCTCGGCCAAAGACAAGGAGTATATAGTGTACCCACACGACGATGCCCTAGTCATAACCATAGAAGTAGACAACATGGATGTCAGGCGTATATTGGTAGATGGAGGAAGTTCCCCCCAACATAATAACAATGGAGATAGTCCTCGCCTTAGGAAGGAAAAAGAGCATCAAGCAGATACATTCACCACTTGTGGGCTTCATTGGGGATGTCAAATACCCGATCGGAACAATCAAGCTACCAGTCACACTGGGAACTGGTGATAAACGACTACACATGAAGGTACCGTTTCTAGTTGTGGAAAAACTAGATGCATATAATGGCATCCTAGGATACACAACTATGAATGCATGGGGTATGATAGCCTCAACAACACATCAAAATATAAAATTCCCAACCCCCGTGGGAATTGGAGAAGTCAAGGGGGACCAACCGCTTTCCAAGGAGTGCTAAATCACGGGACAGTGATATCCCCTCTATCGACGAGGATCCCAGGAAAGAACGTGCTCGTTCAACTCCATTGGATGAGTTGCGCGAGATAAAGATAGAAGAGCCAGACCGCATGGTCCGAATAGGCGCATCACTTTCAGAAGAGGAAGTGATAGAAATCACAGCACTCCTAAGGGAGTATAAAGACCTATTTGCATGGTCCCTAGGTGATATGCCCGGGATAAACCTGGACGTGATTTCGCACAAACTCAACATCAAGCCAGGAGTGCGAGCCACCGCACAAAAGTTACGACCTCTCGGAGGAAATAAGAAAGTTGTCGTCCGAGAAGAAGTAGGAAAGCTCTTAGAAGTCGGATTCATTGAAGAGTCAAGGTTCCAAACATGGGTCGCAAACCTTGTATTGGTACCAAAGTCGAGCGGTAAGCTAAGGATGTGTATTGATTACAGGGACCTCAACAATGCGTGCCCTAAGGACGCATATCCTTTGCCAAGAATTAACCAATTGGTTGATGCCACTACAGGCCATGAATTGTTGACTATAATGACGCATATTCAGGTTACAACCAAATACCAATGTTCCCGGAAGACGCACCCCACATGGAATTCTACGTAGACAGCGAAATATACAATTACAAGGTAATGTCGTTTGGTCTAATCAATGCAGGTGCGACGTACCAACGAATGGTGAACACCATATTTGGGGAACTGATCGGGAAAACCATGGAAGCATACGTCGATGACATGGTCGTGAAATCAACAAAGAGATACAACCATGCAGACGACCTACGCGCAACATTCCAAAGAATGCGTGAATTCCAAGTCCGCCTGAACCCAGCAAAGTGCGCTTTTGGCGTACAATCAGGAAAGATACTAGGATTCATGGTTAGTCAAAGAGGCATAGAGGCAAACCCAGAAAAGTGAAGGCAATCGAAGAGATGGCATCCCCTACAAAACATAAGGAGGTGCAACAGCTAAATGGCCGTTTAGCAGCATTAAATAGATTCCTGGCAAAGATATGAGACAAGGCACTCCCTTTCTTCGAAATCCCACGAGCCAACAAGAAGTTTGAATGGACACCGGTCTGCGAGGAGGCTTTCCAGTAGTTAAAGCAACGCTTACGAACACTGCCCGCATTGGCAAAACCAATACAAAGAGAACTTCTTTACCTCTACATATCAGTAAGCAACACTGCAGTCAGCTGAGTGCTGCCCTTGTCAGGCAGAAGGGCAGCACTCAGCTACCAGTGTATTACGTCAACAAGACCCTAGCAAAATATGAGGTGAACTACGTGCCAATAGAGAAACACTTGTATGCCCTCATCGTGGCGGCAAGGAAGCTAAGACCATAATTTCATGCCCATGAAATACCGGTCCTCACAGATCAACCACTGAAGCATATATTGGCAAAGCCAAACATGTCAGGAAAACTGACAAAGTGGGCAATCGAGCTAAACGAATTCCATATACAGTTCGCCCCGCAAACAGCAATTAAGGGACAAGCCTTAGCAGATTTCATTGCGGAATTCACAGGGATCACCCCAGATGAGACACCACAAGAAAACGCCCCACAGGCAGCAGAGCCCGTTGATGTATTGGAGATGTACACGGACGGATCATCAAATGCAGGAGGATCTGGGGCAGGACTCCTTCTAATACCACCAGATGGGTCGCAGCCTCTGAAGTACGCTCTAACTTTGGTATTCAGGGCAATGAACAACGAGGCAGAATACGCAGCCTTGATAATAGGCTTAAGAATTGCCAAAGGCGTAGGAGTCAAACACCTAAGGGTAAAGTGCGACCCGGAACTTGTCATCAATCAAGTAAAAGGTGAATACATGGCAAAGTCCGAGAATATGCAGAAATATCTAAAACAAGCAAAGGAACTGGCTAACAGTTTCGATTCTTTCGACATAACGTCAGTCCCAAGGAATGAAAACCAAGAGGCAAATGCTCTAAGCAAGTTCGTACAAGGTAACGAACAAGGCAAAGAGACACACTTCGTCGAACACAGAATCCTGTTGGTCATTGACAAATTCGAAGTGTTAACCATCGACGCAGCACAGACACGTATGACTCCAGTCCACACATACCTTACAACAGGCGCGCTACCTGAGGACAAGACACGGGCAAACAAAATACAAAGGGTCGCTGTGAACTATGCGATCATTGAAGGCCAACTCTACTAAAAGGGTATTTAACACAGCCAGAAACGCTAAAGGTATTAAATGAGCTACATGAGGGACAGGCAGCCTGCCTTGAAGGAGCAAGGTCCCTAATTCACAAAGCTCTACATCTGGGTTACTATTGGCCTTCCATGAAAGCCGAAGCAACAAACATGGTAACAAAGTGCAACTCGTGCCAACAATACTCAAGAAGCATCACATCTCCGGCCGTGGAGCTAAGTCCAATAGCAAGTGTGTGGCCCTTCGCGCAATGGGGTATCGACTTGGTAGGTCCTCTCCCAAAATTTAAAAGGCAAACCATGTATATCGTGGTTGCTATAGACTATTTCTTCAAGTGGATAGAATCGAAGGCATTGGCAAGAACAACAGACGCTTAAATCATAGACTTTGTCCGAAATCACATTGTCGCTCGATATGGCGTCCCAAGAGTACTTATAAGCGACAATGGCCCGCAATTCAAAAGTGGTAGGCTAAAAACCTACCGCAAAACCCTGAACATAGAGCAACGCTTCGCGTCAGTGCACCACCCACAAATCAATGGACAGGTGGAGTAAGCGAATAAGATCGTCTTGGATGGTCTAAAGAAAAGAATACACGCACTAAAAGGAGGATGGGCCGAGGAACTCGGTAGTGTCCTATGGGCGGTACGCATAACGCCTAAACGAACAATAGGAGAAACACCATTCAGCCTGGTGTATGGAACAGAAGCAGTTGCTTCAGTAGAGATAGCCGTCTCATCTTACCGGACAACTCATTATGACGTCCAAGCAAATGAAGAAGATATACTTCTAGATCTGGACTTGGCCGATGAAAAGCGTTGGAGATCAGAGGAAATTCAAGCAAGGATGCGCTTAATCACCTCGCGATACTACAACCAAAAGGTTAAATGAAGACAATTCCATGTAGGCGAAATGGTGTGGAAAAGAACGAATTCACACAACTTGACACAATCAACAAGTTATCGCCTAAATGGGAGGGTCCCTACAAGAGAGCATCGGTACCATACACAAACGCATATCATTTGGAGGATGCGGATGGCAACATATCCACAAACATATATAGTGGCGGACACCCGAAGAAATTCCATGCAGGAACGCACCACTTACTTAACTAAAGAGCCTTCGTATCAAGCTCTTTAATGCTTTTTATTATATGCAATACTTGAAGGAGATGTAATACCTCCATATATTTGGAATTATGTAAGCATCGCCTATCTAATGAAGCTAATGTATTTTCGTAGGTACATTACCTCCTTACATTCCCTACTCTGGAATAACACCAAGTAGTGGACTATACACATTAAACATGCACCAACAACACAAGTTATTACGCTAAACACAACAAAAGGCCTTTATATGCCACAAGCATGTCAATATTCGACATCAACAACGAATACTTAATACGCTATCTCGCACAACATCTATCATATCTACTCTATACAAGTACATCCGGGAAATCTTTCTAAGGATTACTTACAAATAGCATGGCGCGACATCCCCACTCAGGGGCAACCCCATGATTACAATGTTCATACCTTGGATTTTTCAACCAAGAGGCAATCATCCCCTACGTGGCGCGACATCCTCTATACGAGGGCAACCCCACACATTTACATGGCGCGACATCCTCTCCATGAGGATAACCGCATGACATCTTACTGTGGAAAACGACACCAGTATAGATTATTAAACACTTGGGCGTGATTCACCCCATAAAACATGGCGCGACATCCTCTATACGAGGGAAACCCCATGAGTACCTACTACTACCTACAAGTAGCGTTCATTATTACGTGCCACCTCTCTACGCTAACACATGGCGCGAAATCCCTCCCAATCGCTGCCACGCACAACGCAGCGAAAAACTCACCAAACATACAAGTCGAGTCTTGTAAAACGTTATCTTTTCCGTGAACAGATAACGGAAATAAAACACTTCAACCAAGAAAGTAATGTTCGCCACAAACGTCACCTTGGAATGGTCCAAGAGACGGGAAAAACTGCAAGTCGTGCAACACGATTTTGTACAACCCCCTGGAATAACCAGGCAGAGGTGTAGTAGCATCGCAGGACAAGTAACTGGACTAGCCAGTAGAACGTCCTGCAACAACGATACGGCGGGGGTACCCAAATTACGGAAAATAAAACATTCAAAACAGCAAGTCGTGTCTTGCTACAACGTCACTTTGGAATGGCCCAAAAGACGGAATAAACTACAAGGGGTATTACACGACATATGTCACGTCCCTTAGAATAACAAAGTAGAGACGTATTAGCATCACAAGGCAAGTAATTGGGTTAGCCAACAGAACGCTTGTAACAACGTTACGCGGGAGGTCCCCAACTAACAGATGGAAAAACGCACCAAACTGACAAGTAGCGTCTTGTGACAACGTCGCCTTAGAGTGGACTAAGAGACGGTAAAAACTAAGGTCTCGCCTCGTCGAGACAACGTTCACGCGGATGTGCTGGTCTTGCGCATTACTACTCATAAATGCCAAGGGTCAATCTAAGGTCTTGAGCATTATTATTCATAAATGCCAAGTGCCGGGACAAGGGCCTTACGCAACTACCCATAAATGCTAAGCGTCACTCTAAAGTCTTGCGCGTTACTACCCATGAAATACGGAAAGCATACAACACATGTGTTTAGCACATCCATTTCGCCATGCCTTGGTATAACCAAGAGGGGCGCGTAATACATGAACATACGTCTCGTAACAACAACTGCGGATGCTACATCCAACAAGAGGACGAGTCTCAACTCTACTCTATAGTCCACACCACATGGACAATCATGCAAAAAAAGGTATGTAATATTACTACCAAACTATCATTCATTACTAAACCATTCATGACAGGATCCACACGACAATGTCAAACACAAAAGCATAAGCATAAAGGGTTCAAAGGGATAACATCCAAAAAGAAACCTCAACCAAAAAAGGGGAGCCAAAACTATATACAAAGACCGGATAAAACTAGCAATCAACCCGACCCCACGTCAGGGACACCCGCAACAAAGGCACCTCCACATGCACCCGGGACAACCTCACTCTGAGAAGTAACCTCCACTATAGGTGCCTCACCATCATCATCGAACACTAACTCGTATTCACGAGTATCAGCCTCAACTCCAGCAGGGGCACTCGCCTCAACAAACAGGGCGGCATCCGCCACAACAACAGAGGGAACGATCCTGTCCCTAAGATGTAAAGCAGCCACATGCCCAACGGAAAAAGTAGAATACTGACCCAATTGATAAAAGCTTAGATCGGGGGCAAGTGCATATACCTGCTCAATAAGACCCTCAATGGAGTCGTACAGCATCTCATCAGCTCCTGCTCGAATATCCTCAAGATAAGACTCGGAGGCCCTATACTCCGCAACCCTTTCAGCCTTGCTCTCCTCCTGAGCCCCCTCCCTCACAGCCTGCAAGGCAGCACTATGTGCCTCTCCATCCTCAATAACCTTCTTCTGAAGGGCAGCAAGTTCAGAATCGAGCACAGCAACTCGAGCCTGACGAGAAGAACTCTCCGCCTTCAAGTCAGCGACCTTCGAACCCAAGAAGCGCGCTCTCTCCTTTGCGCTCTCCGCCTCATGACAAGCAATCTTGCACTTATCCTAGAGTGTCTTCTTCTCCTCCACGAGTTCAATCGCGAAGGAGGAAAGGTTCACCATCTGAGCGGCGATCTACAAGAATAACACAAAGCTCAAAAATAAACAATTAATGAAAACACCGTGAAACATACATACAAGTTATAAAAGAGTGAAAAGAAATACTCATGGGCGTAAGACTCACCAGAGCACCCTCAGCATATGACTGCTCGTCCTCAGGCTCACTAGGACGAACCCTCCGATCCCCAGGAGGGATAATCCACTGAAGAACGCGAACCCCCACCTTGGGGGTAGTCAAAATGGCTTCCTTGGGGAAACAGGGTCCCTCAACAGCAAAGGGTGCCCACTCCTCACCAGCAGTAGAGTCCTTCTCAGGACAAACCAAATCAGCACGGGTAAGTGCACCAAGGGGTGGAACACCTACAAAACATATGCAAAGGATAAACAAAAGATAAAAATATGAAAAGTATAGCAGTGAAATAAAGTCAAGCAACATATCTGAACGGGGAGTACCCTCATCCGACGTCCGGTTCCTCGACCGGGGGGCAGACATACTGAGAGTACGAACCGGGCCTTCAACTCCCTTCCCCCTGCTAAAGGGAGTCTTCGACGCTTCTCCTCCTCCATTTTTCAAACGCTTAGGATCGCTCGAGGGTCGCACATCAGAGTCAGGACGTTTCGCCTTAGCCCGAGGCGGAGTATCAACTGCAGCAACGCGCTCGGTCACAAGTGGGGACCGACCTACAAAAGGAATAAATAAAGATGAGAACAAAACGCGATACATAGACAAGGAAAACAATCACACAAAAACACAACTTACCCGCGTTTCCCTTCCCCCGTCCAGGCTTCATGCCTTGGAGCAGAGTGGAAACATCCGTACGGCCACTCCACACGGAAGGAACAGCACCACCCGCAGAACCCGCCTGCAAGCACGAAGTTTTTCCATGACACCAACCTACATCACAACACAATGAAGTTATAAAGATTCACAGCATAACGAAAGACCTCCCAAAGGAGGTGTACAAATCCCAGCCACGCACAAGTCTCGCTCTGTCACGCGATGCAAAGCCCTGTAGGTGCGCGCGTTGTGCGCACGGTATATCACCTTCATCCCTGCTTTGTCCGACTCAGTATACTCGCGAAAAGTTGGCACAAGATCAGGCATAGTAATGCGAACAATAGGCCAGGTTGTCGCCACATCATTAGTAAATAAATAATGCTTTTTCCAACGGCCTTTGGAACGATCCACAGTTGTAACGAAGCGAAGGGTAGTATCCTACTTCGACTCCCCCAGTCCCAAGGTAGAAAAATCGTCCCCCTTCATCAAAGGCCAGCGGACAGAGATGGAACACAAACCAGACACATCCGGAAGCTGGAGCCGGAAGAAGCAGCGGAAGAGCAGATTCGAATAATGCCACGACTTCTGATGGCATAACACTCAGAAGCAAACCCAATACCAGAGGCCAGAGGGTGCAAGATCGAGAGGAGAAATCCTGTAATAGCGACACAATCTATGAAAGTCCCAACAGTAAAGAAAGCGCAGACCCTCTCGAATCTGGGAGGTATATACGGCAGACAGCTCCGCCGGAGGCACAGTAGGTGTCCCCACATCAGCATCCCTGACGACATCAAATGGAAAGAATGCCTCTACCAAAGGGTGAAGCCCAGAACGATCAACATAGATTTGATAGTCATCTCGGCCCAGCACATTACCAGCAAATGTCTGGATAAGTTCTCCCGTTTCCGAGTCAGGCTCCGACTCGGGGGAAGAGTATATATCCTCCACGGACTCTAGCCCAGACGACTCCGAATCCTCCGACTCATGATCCAAACCCGAAATAGAACAACGTCTAACTAAGGGAGTTGAAATATGAGACTTACTCATATTGATAAACCTTGCGAGTAGAGAAGATAATCCTAAGGACAGACGCGCCAGCTCCTCACCCTACAACTCCTATAAGGATACAACAGCAATCTATTCAATGCACGCGCATATACTCATCGCGACAACAACTACTACTACCATACAATGAATCTCCCCCGCTCGGCGGCAACATCGTACTCATAAGCCTGTAAGTGTTCGACTACTATATAGCGAACATCCTCTATACGGGGGCAACTCTATGTCAGTAAGGACCTCTTCCCAACACTTGTACGGTTTACTTATGTGTATGCTCAATTGTGTATGCCTATATGCACCTACATGCCCGCGTGCACCTACAGGCGCCTACGCGTGGCTACATATGTCCGCACACTCCTACATTTATTCTCACATAATTAGATGTGTCTATACATGACCATGTGTGTCTATACTCACTCATGCATGCCTATGCACGCCTAGGTACACTTACATGCATCTACATCCACGTGCATTGCCTAAGGTGAATATCTAAGGTAATTGATGCAAAACATATTCATGACATTATTATCTATATGTCTATGCTATCTAACACATGTAGGATTTGGACACATACATACTTGGGGACATACAAAATTCAATTATGGCTACATACCTCACTATGCCATCAAGTATATACATACATGTCATGCCAACATATCAAGAAATCAAGGATGACAATCCATATGGGAAGTAACACTCTTATCTTATACATGTTAGAGCTAAAATACTCAACCATTTTCATACTCTCTTTTCCATTGTGAATTGTGTTAGACATTTCATCAAACACCTTGTGGGCATGAATAGTCAAGTTTCAATCAAGAAAAGGATTGATTAAATTGATGCAAGTAAAGGTGCCTACATACCTGGAAATGGTTTTAATCAACCCCGAAAATCCGAATCACCACAAAAATCGAAGTCGGAAGCCCCGTTCCCGCCGTCGAAGTTCACGCCGCCGGTGACCTGCCGTGCGCCGCCGCCCTCGCCGCCGTGTTGTCCACCGCCGCTGGTCCCGCCGCCACGAGCTGGTCCCTCCGGTGAGTGGTGGTTGGCCGGTGGTGGAGTAATGTGGGTGGGTGAATGGTTTGGGTGCTAAGTCACTTACTCCTCAAGAAAAGGGAGAAGACAATCTTGAAATGTGGAGGTAAAGTGAGGAGAAATTTTTATACTCTCCCTTTTTTATATACATATGTGGGTAATTTACTATCACCTCCATATTTTTTCTAACTCTTTTGTATGGGTTATTGACACATACATATGCTTATACACCCACGCGTGCACATACATGCTTACACGTATACGCGTTTGCATATCCATGTCACGAGTCTATTATCATGATCCCGGCATGCATATACTTACATCCCCATCGTTATATACTTAAAAGTGATCATATCTACAAGTTTACTATCATGGCATCGTACGACACACGTCTATGCACGTTTATGCATATACTTTGGCTATACATACGTTAATACTCGCGTCCCTGTTATATACACAGTCCTACATCATTACATATATACATATCATATACATACATTTGCTATGCTAACCATGTCAGCATCTATAGTCACCCCTATTAAACGAAGGGCGGGACTCGCGACATCGAGGCCCACGCACTGACGGACGGTAAGTCCACACCAAGGTAACACCCGAACTTAAATCGAACGTATACTCTATCGAAAATAGAGTCAAGTAATGGTCACGCCATTACTTGACTCGGGGGCAAATGATGGGTATACGTCCGATTCGGGTTCGTTTTATAATTATTCGGACTTCGCCTACACGTCAAACCCACTAAAACGGTCCCAAAATAATCACCCGCAAGTCTAAAACGGCCCAGGGTACGCGCGCGCGTGCCCCGAGTATAGGACTCATTCGGATTGTCAGACAATCCAGACCAGAATCCGGATTGCGCCTATAAGTGCCCGCGTTTACCATATATGCGCGTACGACACGTGTCGGACTCTCCGGCATCAACTCCTTGCTCGTCCACGTCCGGTTCATTTTTTCACAAATAAACCGACGTTGGACCATTCAAAACCCTGTTTGATCTCAAGGTTTCCTATAAATAGAGGCATTGATCATTCATTTAACAACTAAGTTGACGCCGAAGCTCTGACCTCTCTCTAAACTTTCTATCTCTAGAATCCTAATTTAAGCTTCGGAGAGGGTTCATCGCACTCTACCCCCCCCCCCCTCGCATGGTGTGTGATATTTCCCCTCTTGCAGGTATCTGAAGACGCATGTATCCGGGCATGTGCGAAGACCCGCTATCTCGGAGACCTCAAGCGCATACATCAGGACCCGACTCTCCCTCGAGGGATGGATCCAACACACGGGTTTCGAGATCTGATGTAATATTAATGTTGTCGTCTGCTTTTTACATGTAAAATGACTCTATTTATAGCTATACTAAGACCCCCAAACTAGGAAATAAAATATGAAAAATACGCACCATTAATATTCCGAAACTATACATATATATTAATGTATCTTATCATAAATACACATAATATATTTTCTGAACATTTTACAATAAATAATGCATATACACTATCATATTTTAAGCCAGTCCTATCTTCAGAACCTCTGCGACCTACTAAATTTAAATACTTTCATTTTTTAAGTGTCACATATGACATTTTGAACGTGCTACGCGTGTACAAAAATTAGGTGTTTACAGCTTGCCCCTCTTTGGGAAAATTTTCGTAGATCATGCTCGAGGGGATTTGTCCAAAGACGAGTAAACACTAATTTTGGTTGGGAAGTATATCTTCTTTTCAGTCTTCGTATCTTCAAGGGAACTCATGCCTTATTTTTGACAGTGTGAAATAAAACCTCTATCGGTAGTGCGGAATATAAAGCCTCCAGCGGTGGTGCGGTAAAGGAAAAACTCCAGTGGCGTGCGGTAACGAAAAACCTACAATGACGTGCTGTAAAGTAAAACCTCAATCGATGATGCCTCCAGTGGTGAGTGACAAGGAAAATCCTCCAGTGGCGTGCAGTAACGAAAATCCTCCAGTGGCGCGCGTAAAAGAAAAGCCTCGGTCGGCGGTGCCTCCGTTGGCGATGCGGTAAAGCCTCCAGTGGCATGCAGTAACGAAAAGCCTCAATTGGCGTTCAGTAAAGTAAAACTCTAATGGATAATGCCTCCAGTGGCGAGCGGTAAGGAAAAGCCTCCAGTGGTGTATGTTGGAGAAGAGCCTCTAGTGGCGTCCGTCAGAGAAGAGCCTCTAGTAGTGTCCGTTTGAGAAGTGCCTAGTGGCGTGCTTGCGAAGGATGAATACTAAGGCTTTGTCCCTCTTGTTGTGACTCTCAGAAAGCTGGAAAGCTACAGATCCTGATTGTCGGTTGTGATTTGCGGAGGCTGAATATCAAAGACTCCGTTTATCCGGTTGTGACTCTCGGAAAGCTAAAAAACTACAGATCCTGATTTTCGATTGTGACTCGCGAAGGCTGACCATCAAAGACTTCGTTTGTCGGGTTGTGACTCTTGGAAAGCTGGAAAACAACAGATCCCAATTGCCTATTGCAACTCGCGAAAGCATACTGTATCTGTCCCGCTTGCCGTGAAATTGACTCGTAGGAACAGACTGTTACAGTCCTAGTCATACTTGAAATGCGACCTGCGAGGGCAGACTGTAACCGTCTCACTTGTCGTGAAGTTGACTTTGGAAGATGCTGTGTCGTAGACAATACACGTGCGTATGAATGTTTGTCCCTAATTTTTGCCTAAATTGCGCATGGTGCGACAATCTAGCGGTATATTTTTTTTGAATTTCTCTCTAATCCTCTCCTTTTGCCACAGTCTTATTTGAGAGATTGTCGACCGTGCCCCTCGGTTTCCCTAATTTTTGCATGAACTGCCTTTTAAGGTTTTCAGTCCATCGGGAATTTTCCCTATCCTTTTGCCATGATTGCAATTTCTGAATTTGCAATCATGCCCCTCATTTTCTTTTTTTTCCTAGGCCATCATTTCGGGTTTTCAACCTAGCGGAAGCACTCTTTATTTGGTAGCCGATTAAACGGTGGCTGTGACCCGTACTTTATTTTCTGCCTCGATGCGAGAGTATTTGTAACTGTTTGGATGGTGGTTGTGACCCTTTCCTCACCGTTTTCAATGTTGCGGGAGCTCTTTTAATTTGTAGCCATTTGGAGGGTAGCTGTGGCCCTTTATTCCCCGTCTTTGATACGGGAAACACTCTTTATGTGTAACCATTTGTTGGGTGGCTGTGGCCCTTTCACTTAATACCTGTCATCGATGTCCCGGGAGCGCTCTTTTGATTGTAGCCGTTTAGAGGGACAACTGTGACCCTTTTTTTTATTTCCCGCCCTCACCGGGTTTGCGGGAACACTCTTTTTGTGTAGCCATTTTAAGGGTGGCTGTGGCCCTTTTTTATTCTCCCGCCCTCGCAGGGTTCGCAGGGTCACTCTTTTATTTGTAGCCGTTTGGATGGTGGTTGTGGCCCTTTTTATTTGTAGTTGATTTAGGGAAAACTGAGAACCTTTTATTTCTTCATCGTCTCACAAGATTTGCATGAACTCTCTCTTTATTTTTTCTGTTGCTGATTAAGGGCGGCTGTGACCCTAAAGAAAAATGAGTTTTTTTTTTTTTTTTTTGCAGCTGCCATGACTGTCTTTGCGGGTTTTTAATCATTCCCCTCTCACTAACTTTTTCCTAGGTCGCCTTTACAGGTTTTCAACCTAGCGAGAATTTATTTTTTTTCTCTTTTTTTATTTTGAAAAATAAAAATTACCGAAATAATTAACAAAAATTATTACATGCCCTAGTGGCAGATTGAAAGTTCCAAATTTTAGAACTTCTTCAGGAGAAGGACTCGGCATATGTCGATCGTGTCGACGCCTTGGGTTGAGTACCCTATGATGGGAGACACCTACAACATTTCTCGACTTCTCGAATGCTTTGGTTATGTTTGATCACAACTGGGGATGCCCCATGGTTAGCACCCATTGGGTTAGGCTCGTCGCATGTTGGATGAATGACCTGGTTGATGAACACACATGGATGGTTATTGAGTTTGGCACGTCGCAGATGGAAACTAGAGCTTCAAAGAGATGAAAACTTCTGATGTATATAGGACAAGTTCGTCGGTCGACGCAAGCATGGTCAATGAGCAAAGATCCGTGGGCGGGATAAGTGCAGCAAGGGTCTCGATTTGAATGATTTTTCCGAGCTGCAAAAAGAGAAAAGAGACAGTCACATTTCATGGATAATGTTGATCACATTTTCTCTTACCTGGGTGTCGGATCTTTCTAGTTGGCAATGTGCTCGCTGTGCGGCTGGACCTGTTGCATGTCCTGATTTTCCTGCTTGATCTAGAAAACACAACTTTTATATGAACACCAGCAGAAATGAAAATGCCCCTGGACCTCTGATGGAAGGCACCAACAATAATGTTTTCTTTGCTTGACATCTCAAATGTTCATTGATCAGCACACTGAATCTTCACAGGACTCTCGATGATCTTTTGATATTTTCCCATCTCCGGACATGCCTGATCTCAATGGGAGATGCCCCATAGTTACCATTGAACGGTTTAAACCTGGCCACATAACGGTTGTATACATCGGCTTGGAAAGCGTATGAATTTCACACATGGTAAGTGAAATTTATCCTGGATACTCTTCGAAACGCTCACGTTTTACACGGTTGCAGCCTTGGTTGAAGTGGTCATCTGACCTGCAAAAAGTGTAGGGACACTCAAATCTCTAGGAAAAATTAAGTACAATTTATCGCACCTGAGCGTTGGATATCCTGAGTGCGCAATTTGTTCGTCGTGCAACTGGATGACTACATGTTCTTTTTTTGTTGCCCCATTTGGCCGGCAGAACTTATATGTATAGGATACTAACCAAAGGTACCTGAAAAGAGTGAATGTAAAATTAGTGTAGAGAATATGAGAAATCATGCATGATTTTTTTAAAACTCTTATGTCATTCATTTCATAATTTTGATTACTTCTTAAAAAGAATCAAAATTTAGTATCTAAGGTGTTTTGCACAATCATGACATTCAATGAGCTCGTTGAGTGCATTATCTGGCTCGAAAGAAAGACAGATGTTCAAAACGAAGTTTTTTTCAAAAATATTTTCTCGTCATTTCCTTAAACTCGAATAGTCGCACTCAACTGAGCGATAAACTATTTTTTCAAATATTAGAATCAAAACTCCCGTTTTTTAAACTCTTGCTCGTGTGAATGTTGAAATGAAGATCTTGCCGAAAAAGTGTAATACACATTGGATAAAAATGAATGACAATTTGAATTTTTTTAAATGCTCAAGCATGCTTTAAAGTTAAAGTTCTACTGTTAAGAAACTAACAACTTACAAACAGTTTACCTGAATGGTACAAATGAAATGTATGTACGAAATGAAAATCCAGGTAAAATTTTTTTATAAAAAGAAATGCAAATGCAATGCATGTTTGGAATTAAAAGCTCAACAACTAAGAGAAGATTTACAATCTATTTTAAAACTCTTTTTTCCTAAAACAATTCAAGATGAAAGTTGTACAGTTAAGAAAAGCTACCTGAATTTTTTATTTTTAAAAAATAGGAAAAAAATCAATGCATCCTAGTTTCTCAAATTTAAAAATTCAGGTGAAAAGTTTTTTTTTTTTTTTTAAAGAATGCATATGAGATGCACAAAAATAAGATGCAAACTTAAAAATAAAAGTTCTACAACTAAAAAAATTACAATTTACCTGAAATGATTTTTTCCTAAAATAATGCATATGAGATGCATGTCTTTAATTAAAATTTTTAGGTAAAACGTTTTGTTTTTTCAACATAAGAGCCCTAAAACTAAGAGAACCTACGATTTATCTAAATATTTTTTTAAAAAAAAATTGACGCATATTGGATGCATTATTAAAAATAAAAACATTCAGGTAAAAAGTTTTTGAAATAATGTATATGGCATGCACGTTTGAAATTAGAAGCTCTAATAGCTAAAGAGGAATTACAATTTTTCATAAAATGTTTTTTTTTTTTTTTTACATATGTGACGTGCTAACCAAAATTACAGCTTACCTGAATTTTTTTAAAAAATAAAATAATGCTTTTGAAACGAAAGTTTGAAATAAAAAAATTCAGGTAAGAGGTTTAAAAAAAACAATGCATATGAAATGCACGTTTGGAAAGAAAATTTCTACAACTAAATGACTAACTACTTAGCTGGAAAAGTTTTTTTTTTTTTTTTTAAATGCAATGAGATGAATGCCTGAGAAATAAAAGTTATACAAACAGTACCAGATAACATTTACAACAAAAAAACATATATAACACGACATGTTAGGGGAGTAAAAAATGTGTGACTTTGCTCTACAAGGTTGGTTCCATTGATAGGCTCCCGAAAAGATGGTTTCCTCTCCCCATCACAGGGATTACATGACCTTTACAAGCGAGAGGAGTTTTTCGGAGTCGTACCGGCGGCCCAGCCGCTCCGTTCGTACCGTACTAACCCTCCGGGGATCCCAGTCGCCCTGGGTTTTAGGCGTTTTGTACATTACACTAAAGTGAGTGTGTGGAAATTCAAATAATACATATACAACAAAGAAAAATAGTCAGTCATAATAAAAACTTAACTCCACACTTGAAATAAAAAAAAAGAAAAACAACCAAGTTAGAATAACAATGTCAAATATTAAAAAAAAAACATGGCAAATACGCAAATATAAAGAGCCTGAACCCTCTAAATCTCCCCAGCAGAGTTGCCAAATTGTCAGACCTAAAATTAGACCTATGGCGAAATACGTTTTGAAAATGTTGATTCTGAAAAGAGTCGCCACTAGTTAACTAAGACTAACTAGAATCCTAAATTACCCAAGTGAATAACGAATTAACCACCTAGGTATAAAATCGGTCTACGATCAGAAATTCGAGTTCGGGGTATTATTACGAATTAAAAATATTAATTTTTAACTACGCCCTTTCGGTACTCAATTAACTTGTTTGCCAACTTTATTTGTTATATCAGATTAATCTAACGATGTCAAAGTTTAATTAAATTTATCATCTACAAATATATTATTAACTATTGACATAAATCTAAAAAAACTAATTATAATCTATAACTCCTAATTAAGACGACATCTAAAACCCAAAATTACTTAACATGCTTAGATACATACAAAACCTAATATATATTCAACATATATACATAATCACTTTAACAATTAAATATACTACAAAATCAAATTTAACCAATTACATTTAGATTAACTAATTAATTATAATATAATAATAATAAAATACTAACAGAAAAATATAATAAACAAATAAATAATAATATAATAAAAAAAGAGGAACATGACCTGCAAGGACAAGATAGCAGCAGTACTATGACGGACGAGCTCCGGTCAGGCGGCAACTGGACCACGGTGGCGAGCGGGAAGTCACAGCAAGGATAGACGGAGCAGCAGAGGTAGAGCGACGGCGGCGCAGGTGAAGGAGACCGGGGTTGAGGATCTGGCGACATGAAGGCTGAGCGGGCGAACACGGTCACCGGCGGAGCTCCATACGTGGTCGAGGTGGTCAGGGTCACTGTGAACAGGATGGATGGGCTGGACTTCCGGTCGTCGGAGCGAGCCGAGGGCGGAGCTGGGGGTAATCACGGTCGGGCTGGCTTATGCGAGGGGAGAGAGAGAGAGAGAGAGAGAGAGAGAGAGAGAGAGAGAGAGAGAGAGAGAGAGAGAGAGAGAGAGAGAGAGAGAGAGAGAGAGGCGGACGGTGAGCCGGGCGGATGGAGGTGGAGCTAAGGGGCAGACCGGAGTCGCGGAGGGTGGTCGGCCGAAGGACAAGCAACCATTGGCGGGAGAGTCTGCAAAAAGAGGGAAAAAAAACTTTTTTACACTAGAAGACAAATTTTCACGGATTTCGAGATCTTAAGTAATATTAAAGTTGTTGTCTGTTTTTTTACATGTAATAGGACACTGTTTATAGCTAAACTAGGACCCTCAAACTAGTAAAATAAAATCTGAAAAATATGCACCGTTAATATTCCGAAAATATACATATATATTTATCTATTTTACCATAAATATACATAATATATTTTCTGAATATTTTACAGTAAATAATGCATATACACTATCATATTTTAAGCCAGTCCTATCTTTAGAACATTTACGACCTTCCAAATTTAAATACTTCCCTTTTTTAAATCGCGTCAAATATGACATTTTAAACGTGCTACGCGCGGAACAAAATTAGGTGTTTATATAAGGAGTATTTTTTTTCTCATTCCTCCACTCTTGCACTGCGAAGCCGAGTGTCAGAAATAATCAACACCGTAGGCTTATGGAGCTGCGCAATACCACATGTTACGCGTGTCGCCTATGGTCAAAATTAGGTGTTCACTGTTCTTACAAAATAAGGACAGAAAGGAAGCTAGTTGTAGTTTTATATATTTGGTAAAGAGGGCAGGGAATGTGAGACAACGACAGTTGTTTAATGCAGGTCCCAATCAGCGGCCATCAATTCCAATCAGCATGCCAGAATGTGAGCCCAAATATATAAAAACAAAAACAAAATGATTTTTTGGTAAAAAACAACGACGGAGGTTGGTGCATTTGCGTTGTTGATTGGTTACTGTCTTTTTTGTGTCGAGATAGAAATAGTATCTGAGTTGTTGTTATTAGCTAGAGTTTAGGGATTGTACGTTGCATGCATAGACTTAGAGTTGATGAATCATGGCGGCTATTTGTCTCGACTCAATTATCATGCACTTCTTTTTAGTTTTTAAGTTCCCCATACACACTAATTGATGACTAGCCCATTTCCTAGTCATTTTTTTAATCCAACACTTGTTATCAGGTTTGGCTGTTGGCCACTTTGTAAATGCACCACAAATAATTTGACAATAAATATTGGAAAATAATATTAGTATATTTAGTTAATAAACGTGAAGATTATGAACATCTTCAACTATTAAAAACAACATTTTAATTTTATAAACTAAGAGAAGTAAAGGAAAATATTGAATATGAAGAATAAAAAAAAAATCAATTAAAGGTTTATACTTTATATGTCTGATTGTATCTCATGTTTGTCTCATATTATCAGCTTATATATAATAATATTTTTTTTATTTATTTACTATTATTCGATGGAGTTAAAATGACGATTTGGTCTTCCTTGGTTGATACTAATAAAACTAGCTATTTTTTCAGCAACAAAAAATAAATTGTTTTAAATAAAAATTAGACGTTAATTTGAAAATTTTAAAAAATAATTATAATTTAGTAAATGAAATTTACACTTAAAGACTAAATAAATTCTAAAAAATAAGAAAAATGGTAAATGTTTTTTTTTTTTAAATAGCTTAAGAGTCGAAGTTGATGCCATCTATAAGGAGATAAAGCTTGCGATTGAGAAGGGCTGGACGAGGATAATGATTGAATCCGACTCGAGGGAGGTGATCAATTTCCTTGAAGGAAGGACAAGGGAAGTGAATTGGAGAGTCTTAAAGACATCATCCTCGCTACTTAACGTTCGATAGTAGAAAAATCAATAAATCATTAAAAAAGCTACAAGTATTTCAAAATTAATTTATGAAGTTATTTTTAAATAAAACGAAAAAATAATTTTGTAAATGCCATTTACTTACATTTTTTTAAAAATTATTCTCAAATTTTATATACAAAAAAAAATTCTTCTAATTTTTATATCTTTCTAAAATTTTATTAGTATTAATAATTTGAGGGTAAATTTGTAACTTTGGCGCCATCAGACAACATTTAGATTAATGTACTAAATTTTATCAAAATAAAATTATTGTGACAATCTATCTATATATAATATAATTCGGATGAATTGAATATGAGATTGACAAGTAATAAAACTTACCTCTGACGTGTACAAATAATACAATCTAATTGGTACATTTCATACAATCTCTCACTTGGTTGATGTGTCAATGTACACATAAGCTTCAGTCATTGCTTGGATGATCTTCAAGCTCTCACATTGCACCAAAATGACCGTTTTTTTTATTATCAAGCGTTACAAAACTTGATCAAAGTGTGTAAGAAATCACTAAATCATTACATTTGATAAAGAATGATTGAAATAGATAAAAATAAACAATTTTGATAATTATTTTGAATCAATGTCTACAATTTTGTTTTTTGTTTTTTATGGATCTCTCGAACCGATAAAATTCAACACTAGAATTGTAATCCTAAAACTACATATAGTGTAGTCTCAGTCTCATCAACTTAACTAAATCTATTGGAATCCACATAACAAAATTAATAATTAACTAATGAATGAGAGACTTTTTGTTAACATTCAGAAATACAGTGAAATAAAAAAGAGATGGTGCTCATCAAGAAAAAAAATAGAAATACTTATCCCACTAAATAAATTATGCTCCTCCATCGTTAAAAGCTTAAGCATTTGGAAATAAAAAAATTTATGATCCGAAGAATATTATGGATTTTTGGATTAAAAAGGCAACAACAATATAGTTTGAGAATAGTACATCGATCGAATGAAGCAACAATGGAGGGGATATCGAGAGGATTAGATGAATTTTAACTGGTGAAGATAATAGAGAATGATCATGAACTAATTTGGTAGAATTTAAGAGAGGTAAAAAAGTTTCATAACGAATCACAATAAATCCGTGTTTCTCATACAAAATGAGGGATTTTTATAAAAGATATGTCTATGAACATCTACGCTTTTTAAAATGGTAAGATAATTCTACTTCAATGCTATGATTTATTATTTCCATTGTAATTTATCAAACTTTCTTAATTAGTTTACACATTAAATATACATACCTTATAAACCTTTCCCAATTTTCTTTGTTGAAATCTATTAAATAATTTGTTTATTCTATATATTCTCTATATTATTAAATTATTAAACATTACCGTATTTATAAATTGGCCAAGATTACCATATATGTCCTTAGTAATTTTTAGTATGAATTTTTTTGTAATCTTAGTGAATTAAGGTGCAGTCAAATTAAGGTGTGAATATGAGCTCCACATTTGAACATCTATAATTAAACATTTTTATAGTCATAAATATTTTCAGTTAAAGTCTTAACCAATAATAAAACCATGTATTAGCCATAATAATAATAATAAAGCTATATATTTAGTTATTATTATAAATTATTATAACGTGGGGATAACAGTTTGAATAGACTAAATTATTAGTTTATTTGAAAATTTATGAAAATATTATATTATTAATGATGAGATATAATTCAATTTGGTCAAAAAAATATATAATTCAATTTCATTCATTATTAAGTTAATCTCTAATTAATAATTGTATGAAATATTTCATTACTAATAGTTATTACTATATGTGCAAATATGTATTAATTAATAAAAAAAGTATTATTTTTTTTTGGCCAAGAAAAAAAAAACTATTTTTTGGATTAACAATATAATAGTTTATTTTCTTAAATGAATTTTAAACATTTTTTCAGTATAATTTATTCATGAAAAATTCTTAAATAGAATTAATATAACATGCTTAATACTTCTTCGTAGTTCACCGGATTAAATACATCGAGATTATATATAGATAATATAGATAGACTATATAAAAATAACTAATTATATACCATTTCGATATCAATAATTTTTTTTTTGTGAAATCAACTTCCTACATTAAATCCATATATATATATATATATATATATATATATATATATATATATATATATATATATATATATAATTTGTTTAATATTTTTGTATTTTTTAATTTGTTTTTGATAAATATATATTTTTTTGCCAAATTATAAATAAAGAAATATACTTATTATCAATATTATTTTGTTTTATACTATTAAATTTATATCCGCGCAAAGCGCGGACAGTATATCTAGTTAATAATATTACTCAAACATGTGACATTATCAGACTTACTAAACCTCAATTATTAAAATAAAACCAAAATCTAAAATTAATATTTTTTAAATGAAAATAAAATAACTGAACATAGTTATAAAACTGTAAAACATTGGTGAATATGAAAAAAATGGATAAGTAACGAAAATTTGATTTTAAGAAAAAATAAACACACGCAAAGCATCAATATTTGGGCCCTTGGTCTAGATTAGGGCCAGCAATGGTACAGAAAAAATCAAATAATTATAGTTTTTTTAATCATTTACCGCAATCGTTAAATCGCGTCATTATGATGTGGTGTAATTATAGTAGTGAGCTTTATATTCATAATAATGGCTATGATATTGAGTTCATACTCATGATTATAATTTATAATCATCACCATTATATATATATATCGTGTATAAATTATAATCCATTTTGGCAACAAAAAAAATGTTTAATTGTGCATTCATATTATCTTGACTATTTTTTCATTCTTAATCATTCATTCCTGACCAATCTTAATGTTCATTTTATCATAACCATAAATATTTGACTGTTAATTCCTATACAGTATTCCATCCACCCATTTAGTTTGACAATTTGAAAAATCTATTTTTCTTAGTTCACTTTCAATTTTAATTGCGTTGCGACTAGCTTAACCTCATCTGCCCTATGTTTAATTTGAATTTTTTATATGAAATAATGGTGTTGCGTCCTGGTTGAACTGGGTCGGATGGACGCGTCTGTCTGATTGGGTTGTTCGTGTTTTTGGGCTGACACCCTTCGCTTGGAAGAGGTATTCGCCTAATGCCGGTGACGAGTGTTCGGTTTTAACGCTGTGTCTCAGAAAAAGTCTGTGTCTCAGGAAATGGCTGTCTGGGCACAAGTCTTAGCGTCTGGGCACATCTAACTCCTATTTCTCTTCCACACCTTAGCTGGTTCCTGCGCAAGGGGCCAACACTAGCACGGAGAGGGGGGGGGGGGGGTGGTGCTAGTGGAGCCCTCTCCGATGCTTAAGTCACAATTGGGCTAGAGAGAGAAAATATTTCTAGAGAGAAGTCAGAGCTCAAAATGTCAAAGTTGGGCAAATGAGAGGATGTGTGAAAATGGGTGGCCAAGGTCTCCTATTTATAGGCTACCTTGGGACCGGACCCGGTTTTGAAGCGGTTTGATGACGGTTCAAAGGCAAGCGGTAACCGTCATCAATATTGGCAATGCGCGAACTCGACTTCTCTACGTGTAACGGTAATCGCGTAATACTCATAGAGCAATCGGGACCTCGTCAAATTTGGGCAATTCGGCGAGGTCCGGATTGCCGTGGAACCCGGACGCGCATACCGCACTTCCGGACCGTTTTGACCCTTAGGAGGCGTTTTATAAACCGTGATGTGATTTTTGACGTGTTTACGAGGTCCGAAATATAAACACGAACCCGAATTGGACACATATCCATCACTTGCCCCCGAGTCAAGTAACGGTTTAAAACCTTTCTTGACTCTATTTTAAGTTATGGTACATGTCCAATTTGAGCTTGACGCTAACCTTCCGGTTTTGATTGTTGGTTGGACGTAGAAGTCTTGATTTCGTCCGTCCTTTGGTTTTTTGACCGAGTGACTTTATTTCCTGTCATCGTGGTTAGTGCAATAGAGAATGCGCATATATAACGTGCAAACATGATTGCCACTAGGGATATAAGCGATTAGTAATATGTCATGCAGACATGCTATTTATCAACATGCATGTACAAGTAACAGTTATGGCAAGAACGTAATTACGTGATGCTAGAAATATAATCCGTATACCCTAAAATGACTTAGCGATTAATAAATCATGAATCATGTGATATGCAAACATGCATGTAAAATGATGAATTTGATATGTGTAGTACCAAAATATTCATACGCGTAGAGACTGGTAAATACTTAGAAGAGGGTGGAGTATACCGTAAGCACTTAGGCGTGGGTGTAGACGAATTGCTCCTTCGATCCTTATCATTAAGGAATCTTTTGGGATATGTGATTACGCTAATCCCCAATCATTCTTCCAGCTTTTTGGGAATCCATTCTTCATCCAATCGTCTTGATTTTTGGATGTTGCCATGTTGTGTTCCTTTGAACTATTTGTCGTTGTTGTTGCATAGAGCTCCGTGCATAGTCGTGGCGAAATTCCCCAATTTGATATATTGCCCCCATGCCTTCGTGTAATGGCCTTTTGATCGGTAGTTGTACGTACATGGCCGTCAATGGTTGTATGTTGGTAATGATAGCTTGGGCAGTGTATTGTTGAGCATCATGTATAGACTGCCGGTTATTGTCTGCAAACATGCTAAAACAGTTAGAAAATATTTTAACAATATCTAATGCTTGTTACCATAGATGTTGTCGTATGAGCTTTGTCGATAGGCGTCATAGGGATGCTTAGGAGGCATAGCTACTTGTTGTATGCAATCCATCTTTGTCGACATGTATGTACGTACATGGAAACACTTAGAAAATATTCTTCCCTTGTCGACATGTATGTACGTACATGGAAACACTTAGAAAATATTCTTCCCTTGTCGACATGTATGTACGTACATGGAAACACTTAGAAACTATTTTCTCCTTGTCGACATGCATCCTTGTCGACATGCATGTACGTACATGGAAACACTTAGAAAATACTTTCTCCTTGCCGACATGCATCATTGTCGACATGTATGTACGTACATGGAAACACTTAGAAAATACTTTCTCCTTGTCGACATGCATCCCTGTCGACATGCATCCTTGTCGACATGCATCCTTGTCGACATGCATGTACGTACATGGAAACACTTAGAAAATACTTTCTCCTTGTCGACATGCATCCTTGTCGACATGTATGTACGAACATGGAAACACTTAGAAAATACTTTCTCCTTGTCGACATGCATCCTTTTCGACATGTATGTATGTACATGGAAACACTTAGAAAATATTTTCTCCTTATCGACATGCATCCTTGTCGACATGTATGTACGTACATGGAAACACTTAGAAAATACTTTTTCCTTGTCGACATGCATCCTTGTCGACATGTATGTACGTACATGGAAACACTTAGAAAATATTTTCTCCTCGTCGACATGCATCCTTGTCGACATGTATGTACGTACATGGAAACACTTAAAAAATATTTTCTCCTTGTCGACATGCATCCTTGTCGACATGTATGTACGTACATGGAAACACTTAGAAAATACTTTCTCCTTGTCGACATGCATCCCTGTCGACATGTATGTACGTACATGGAAACACTTAGAAAATATTTTCTCCTTGTCGACATGCATCCTTGTCGACATGTATGTACGTTCATGGAAACACTTAGAAAATATTTTCTCCTTGTCGACATGTATGAATGTACACGTATGTGCGTATTTGCCCCCACACTTAGAATCTTTTCACCATCCCTGGCTATGTACGCTGTATCCATATGCTTGATGCGAACACAGGTTATATGCCAACTCCTGATAATATGCTGACACATAGTAACATGCTGACAGCTTGCAATATGCTGACTGTCATCCTGAGCAAAACACTTAGAAAATATTCCACCCTTGTAATCTTGTACGCTGCGAGTATGAGCTCGATGTTGTCGTGCAAGGTTAATGTGTTGAAGAGGTTGCCCCCCTTGCGTGATGCTTGTTACTTGTTGCGCGAAGACGAACGAGTCTTGTACGTATATAGTTGTCTCACATGGAGCGTCCGTTGCATAAATGTTTGCATAAGTGTTGATGCGTGTTTACGCACTGACTGGATTGTTGGTTGCATTTTCCAGGATATCAGATCTTGTTGTCTTCTTGTCAGAATTAGTCTTCCCACGGCTGTTACCATGAGTAAGTCCACTATCTCCATCCTGCGAGTAAATCTGTGTTCGGATGTCGACATGGTTTGAGCAGCTAAATAATGCACCAAGTGTAGATGTTGATGTTCTTTATGACTTGTATCATGTTGTAATGTAGGTTGTACTTGATGGAAAAAGCTTGTCTTTGCAGATAGCCGATGTGTACAGTAATCCGTTTGTTGGGAGGAATGTCCGTAGAAGTGCCCCCGCTACTCTGGAGTCTCCAGACACGGTCGCGGTAAAGGGCTTGTGAGTAAGATGTCTCCTTATATCTTCTTTGAACTTGGTAATTTTCCAAGTTGTTTCTTTCATGTTGTTGAACGCGTGTTTGCAGTTTCTGTTTTTAGCACAATTCTCAAAAGATCCATCGGATATGATGAAGCCATCTATGCTGTAATTCGTTACTAATACATTGATAATCATGCATAATCAGGGAGATAATAACATTTTGAGAAAGAATTGCATACATCGGATATCTATTAAGATAGAATACGACGAGTAATGATTCCTAAGCCATCTAAACCAGCCGACCGCCAGTAAACCGAGGGAAGGGGGTTCGTGAAAGAGTTCACACTACTGTTGTCTTCAATCCAAATAGATCAGTCTCTTTGAAAACTGTTTTATTCGCAAATTTACCGGAACAAGAACTTTGAAATAAGCATACCCGATCTTGGCTTTCCCAAGGCCCTTTTGTATTTAAATTGTTCTGATGAACTGACGCATGCATATATAATTCTACTACACAAGTAAATCATCATAGCAAGCCAAATTCATCATTCAAACTGTTGCGTCCGGGATGAACAAGGTCGTGAGGACGCGTCTGTTCGCGTGGTTGTGCGGGCTTTTTGAGCTGTAACCCTTCTGTCGGAAGAAGGTTGGGCCACTGACGAGTGTTCGGATGCGCTCCCGTAAAGGTCTGTGACTCGGTTTGGCTGTGTCTCAAGAGGCGGTGGTCTGTGCACAAATGCAGGCGTCTGGGCGGCGATTCCTGCACGAAGGACCAATGCTAGCACGGAGAGGGGGGGGTGGTGCTAGCGGAGCCCTCTCCGATGCTTAAGTCACTATAAGGGCAAAAAGGTAATTTCTAGAGAGAGAATATTTCTAGAGAGAAGTCAGAGCTCAAAATACCAAAGTTGGGCAAATGAGAGAGTGTGTGAAAATGGGTGGCCAAGGCCTCCTATTTATAGGCTTTCTTGAGACCGGACCCGGTTTTAAAGCGGTTTGATGACGGTTCAAGATCATGCGGTAACCGTCATCCATATTGGTAATGTGCGAACTTGACTTTTCTACGCGTAACGGTAATCGCGGATACGATAGTCGCGCGATACCCGTAATGCAATCCGGACCTCGTCGAATTTGGGTAATTCGGCGAGGTCCGGATTGTCGCGCAACCCGGACCTCCGGATTGTCGCGCAACCCGGACCTCCGGATTGCTTTGCGCAACCCGGAGGTCCGGTCCGGACGCGCGTAAATGCGTTTCCGGACCGTTTTGATTCCTTAGGAGACGTTTTTAAACCGAGATGTAATTTTCGACGTGTTTACGAGGCCCGAAATGTAAATACGAACCCGAATTGGACATTTATCCATCACATGCCCCCGAGTCAAGTAACGGTTTAGAACCTTTCTTGACTCTATTTTAAGCTAGTATACTTTTCCAATTTGAGTTTGACGCTAACCTTTCGGTTTTGATCGTTGGTCGGACGCAAGCATCTTGATTTCGTCCGTCGTTTGATTTCCGATCGAATGATTTTGTTTCCTGTCATCACGGTTAGTGCAATAGGACATATATATGCGCAAGTATGGTTATCGTCGGAGATATGGGCAATTGATAATACACTATGCGAGCATAACTCTATCAATACGCATGCATAGGTAATGGTCACGGCAAGATCATAATTACGTAGTGCAGGAAATAGAAACCGTATGCTTCTAAAACAACTAAGTGATTACCGAATCATGAATCATGTGGTTGCAACGTACATGTAAAGTGGTGGGTTTGATACGTGCCATGTCAAGATACGCATAGGAGTAGATATTTTTAGAGGAGAGGGTAGAGTATACCGTAGGGGTTTAGGCTTGAATGTAGGTAAACTAATCCTTTAATCCTTATCAACAAAGCATCTCTTTGGGATATGTAAATACACACATCCCCATTTATCCTTCCAGCACCTTGGGAGTTCATCATTCCATTTCCTTTGCAGGTAATTCATTCACCCTTTCCCGAAATTGCTTTTGTGTTCAAAATTTCTTCGCCGTCGAGGAGCTTAGACACATTCTGACAGTTTCGAGTCTGATCTTTGGCTTGTTTTCAGAAGTTGACATCACCATTCGACTCGGTTCGTCCCAAGGATTCCAGTGCCGCCTTCGGAGCCACCAGGAGCCACCGGACGCGCCCTCACGCGTCGCCGCGTGAGAAACACCTTCGCCGGAGCGTGTGGCCCACGCGCCGCCTTCCCGGCCTCGGCTCGTTGCGTTCCTTACCTTTCCGGAATCGTCTAGACGAGGGGAGTCCATTGGGATACTTTCCGTCACGTTTTGAGGTAATTTGGGAATTCGAATTTTCAGGACAGCTTCGACTTGAATGTCAACGTCACCGTATTGTTGTTCGTTTGAGCTGTTTTTCGTTGTCGACATGTGGGACTGCTTGTTGATGCTTATATGTCGAGTAATTGCTGATTGATTGCCGTCATTATCGTCGTTTGTCCATAATTTAGGCGATTTTTCATTTCCGTGGATAGTTGATGTAGAATTCCCCGTTTGGATATAGAGCCCCCGTATCTTCGTGTAGAAGCTTTTTTGGTCGATATGCATAATTTTCCTTCTTGGCGGGTTTTTTGGTTGACGGGGATTGCCCAATAACTCTAGGCATAGTCACTTGTCATCTTGACGCCTTAGAGAAAAATTTTCCTTAAGCGTTGCCGCGTCCGATCCTTACGGTTTGTCGCGTTAATTCCACCGTTTGCATGATAGCTCCTTAAGACGTTAGTCCCTTCTACGGTACGTACCAACTTTACTATGTGCGTGGAACTTGGTTACATGCGTTGACTTTCTGATACGCGCGTTGACTTTTGATACGCGCGTTGACTTTTTTACGCGCGTTGACTTTTTTATACGCGCGTTGATGTTGATACGTGAGTTAACATTGATACGCGCATTGATGTTGATACGCGCATTGATGTTGATACGCGCGTTAACTTTGATACGCGCATTGATGTTGATACGCGCGTTAACTTTGATACGCGCATTGATGTTGATACGCGCGTTAACTTTGATACGCGCATTGATGTTGATACGCGCGTTAACTTTGATACGCGCATTGATGTTGATACGCGCGTTAACTTTGATATGCGCATTGATGTTGATACGCGCATTAACTTTGATACGCGCATTGATGTTGATACGCGCGTTAACTTTGATACGCGCATTGATGTTGATACGTGCGTTAACTTTGATACGCGCATTGATGTTGATACGCGCGTTAACTTTGATACGTGCATTGATGTTGGTACTCGCGTTAACTTTGATACGCGCATTGGTGTTGATACGCGCGTTAACTTTGATACGCGCATTGATGTTGATACGCGCGTTAACTTTGATACGCGCATTGATGTTGATACGCGCGTTAACTTTGATACGCGCATTGATGTTGATACGCGCGTTAACTTTGATACGCGCATTGATGTTGATACGCGCGTTAACTTTGATACGCGCATTGATGTTGGTACGCGTGTTGACTTTTGCTTGCTCCTTGCAGGTTGTGGGATTGTAGTAACTTCTTGCGGAGCTTCCTTCCCTTTGATCGCGTTGATACAATGAGTAAGTCCACCACTCCTCTATCGCAGACTCCCTTTAATTCCGATATAGAGGATGACTTGGAAGTAGACCCGGCTTTGCCGGCAGATAGTGTTTTAGACACCGATGAGGGTGTAGCTGTTGGGGTATCTCCTGCTGGAGAGACTGAGGCGTTGGTTAAGTATTATACTAACCGCTTGTATAGATCCCTGTTCACCTTGTATGCGAGTGCTTCCGGACTCGACGCTTGTACCGAGGCTTTTTACCCCTTTGAGGTGCTTCCTGATAGCAGTCTAGGAGATGCTACTCCTCCGCCTGTAGATTTATCCGTCGTGTACACATTACACGTTAGAGAGGGTTTGCGGTTTCCCTACTGTTCCGACTTGGTTGAGCTCTGTAGCGGTTATGGGATTTCCCCTTTAGATCTTGCACCCAGCGGGATTCGAGTATGGACTTGTTTCAGAGTGTTGCTTCACAAGCAGTCCTGCGTTATTCTCGCACCCTCTTTCGCTACTTCTACCAGCTTAAGAGTTCAGACTCAGCGGGATTGTGCGGTGTGAAGGTTCGTTGGCCGAACTTGCAGGGCGATGGTTTTGAGGAACTTGGTCTTGGGGAAGCCAAGTGGGATCCTAGTTACCGATTAGTTGCTACCGCGGATCGGTCTGCCGACCATTGGAGGCATCATTACTTTTTTGTTCATGATGCGGGGACGACTTGGGATGTCGAGTATGTTCAGAAATTTGATCCCGCGCCTGCTTTTCGGGAACTCTCCTCGTCGGATAAGGAAGTTATAAAACAGATATATCATTGTCAACAATCGCGCGGCTTTACTTGCTCATTGCGTGCATCCGATCAAGAATTGATTGATGCTGGGATCCACGTGCTCCCTTCTGCAGCTTCGGTATGTTGATCATTTTTATAACTTTCTACCGTGTTGCACTGTAGGTTGGTTTGATGGAAAAAGCTCGTCTTTGCAGACGGCGGCCGCTCGCAAGATTGCTTCTAGCGGGAGGATCGTTCGCCCATTTGCTTCTGAAGCATCGGCGGCTTCTGGACGCGGAAAAGGTAGATGGTTTTAAAAGAACAATCTTCCTTATGAATTTTCTTGGTTGGATTGTAACTTTGCATGCTACTTGTAGGTCGTACGACGCTTGTTACTGACCGCGTTGTTGATGTTCCTGACTCTTCCAAACGGTCCACCACTGGGGCGCGTTCTTCGAGCAGTTCAAAGCGTTCGAAGACTACTATGACCGTTCCTACTCCTTCCTGTCATAAAGGGAAGGAAGTTGACGATTGTGAGGATGCGTTGTCTGCCCCCCGCTCGAAGGAGCGGTCCGAGGTGGAACGTTCTCTTCTTTCTGGTATAAGCTGGACACTTGATTATGTGCCTTTATACAGGTTGTTTTTGGCTTTTGCATAATGCTGCTTGGTTTGCATGTAGCGATCCCGCCACTTGGACGTGCGGATTTGCTTCGTCCTTTGGATGGTGATATTTCAGATGATAAGTGGATGCCATATGTGGCAGGAGATCTTTCTTTTCCCAAGAACTCCCAGCTGAGCATGCCTGAAGTTGGCGTGCGTGTTCTTCATCGATCCATTCCTCCTGATGATCGAGTTGTTCGACCCTCGAGTGACGAGGGGGCACGAACTTTTGTTGAGAGATCGTTGTCTGGATTCACTCCAGTGAGTATCTTTTTTCCACTTCGCTATGTTCGTTGTTCCAGAACATGTATGTTTATTGTTTCCTTGTTTTCAGGTTGTTTCCGACATGGTGCACATGGCCTCTTTCATGTTGGAGCTTGTCCAGGAGAAACGTGCCATTGCTGACAAAGCTGCCACTTTGTCTAAGGAGCTTGAGGAAGCTAAGGATGAAGTGCGCCGTCTTTCGTTGAAGAAGACGGATTTTGATGCTCGTTATGATTCTGATTATGCCAGCCTTGTTCAGCTTGAATCTGAGGATGCTGCCATTGAGAAGGTCATTTCTGATAACGCCGGCAAGCACAAGGCTGCCTGTCGGAAAGTGCGCGAGGCGGAAATGAAGGCTGGCATTGAAGAGGGACTTAGCAAGTTCCCTTCTACCCATGGATTTGATAACGCAGTTACCGCTGCTGCCACAGCGAAGGCCACTCCTATGTTCAGCGAGTTTGCTGAGGACTTTATTCGTAGAGTGAGTATTCTTGCTCCTGGCTTTCCTTTTGACAAGTTAGGGCCATATGCGGAGTCTGCCGTTGGGCAAGTTGCCGAGCTTCGTCGCTTAGATACTGCAACATCTGAGTTTGCATTTTTGTTTGAAGAAGATGGTGGCGGCACTAATGTGCAACATTTGCCTGTTCCGCCCAGCCCTGTCAGGGATGATGGACTGCTTTGGTTTGTGTCATCTTTTCGATATGTTGAACTCGTTTATGAGCTCGTTTGCCCCCCGGCTTCTATGTTTAGAAACTTGTTGGAGTTGTTGTTTGATTGTTGCTTGTGACTTGTTCGCTTTGAACTACGTCGTATGAACCTGTTTTATACACAACAGTTGGCATGATAACTTGTTAGTAATATTTCATACCGTTATCACTTACTGTGTTTACTGAACGTGGGAGGCTAGTAGTGTAAACGTAGTCCCCGCAATCGTGACCGATAGCCACTTTTGATTCAAGATTGTTCGTATGATGCGTTATGCATGTTGTACGTCTTCCTGCATAGCTTGAAACTATATCCGTCGAAGCTTGTCAAGTGACTCGCGTATAGCGACTTAACAAGTAGTATGTTTGAAATGTGTTATCTTCGCTTGAGCGAGATACTAGTTTATACCGTCTCTTAGTTCCACTCTAAGGCGACGTTGTACAAGACTCTACTTATAAATTTATGAGTTTTAAACAGGGTGCGCACCTGCCAGCGTGTATCAACCCGCGTTGGGGAAGCATACGTAAAACTTTTTGGGTTTTGAAAGAGAGTTTTGTGAAACCTAAAAAGGTTGTTTGATAAAATGTTTGAAAAGGTTATAAAGTATTTGGCAAAATATTTGGTAAAAATATTTGTGATACATGATTCCTGCGTCCAGGGACCATGTAGCACTTTTGAGAGTATGAATTGTGATGCATGTTTTCTGCGTCCAGGAACCATGCAACACGATTTTGAAAATCTATAGTACGGAATTGTCATTTTGCAAGAGGACTTCCGCATTGAAGAGTGAACCCTTGTCAGGAATTCGTTATGTGGGATTGTCGTCTAAACAGAGGACATCCGCCATGAAGAGTGAACCCTTACTAGGAGTTCGTAATATGGGATTGTCGTCTAAACAGAGGACATCCGCTATGAAGAGTGAACCCTTACTAGGAGTTCGTAATATGGGATTGTCGTCTAAACAGAGGACATCCGCTATGAAGAGTGAACCCTTACCAGGAATTCGTAACATGGGATTGTCGTCTAAACAGAGGACATCCGCTATGAAGAGTGAACCCTTACTAGGAGTTCGTAACATGGGATTGTCGTCTAAACAGAGGACATCCGCTATGAAGAGTGAACCCTTACTAGGAGTTCGTAATATGGGATTGTCGTCTGAACAGAGGACATCTGCTATGAAGAGTGAACCCTTACTAGGAGTTCGTAATATGGGATTGTCGTCTGAACAGAGGACATCTGCTATGAAGAGTGAACCCTTACTAGGAGTTCGTAATATGGGATTGTCGTCTAAACAGAGGACATCCACTACTTATGGGGTGATGAGCCCTGTTATCGTATTTGCCCATTCTGTTCTGAATCCAGGGAATGGCTATGAACATAAGGATTTACCTCTAAAAAGAGATGTCACTAGAAGTAACCATGCCCCCTTTGATAGCGGGTCTTGGTTAATCCAAGATGTCGGACCTAAAATCTGACCTATGACGAATTACGTTTTGAAAACGTGCAGTTTTGGAAAGAGTCGCCACTAGTTAATTAAGGCTAACTAGAATCCTAAATTACCTAAACGAATAACGAATTAAACGCTAGGTCTAAAATCGGTCTACGATCGGAAATCCAAGTTCGGGGGTTCTATTACGAATTAAGAAAAATTATTTTCTAATTGCGCCCTTTCGGTACTTAATTAACCTATTTTCCAATTTTAAAATTTAAATATGCGTCATGACTAATTAATCTAACGATATCAAAAAAAACTAAACTAACCTTCATGCGAAAAAAAAAACTATTAACGACAAATATAAATTCTAAAAAAAACTATTACACATCTAAAACTCCTAATTGAGATAAAATCTAATAAAATTAAGCATGCTCAAAATCATGATATAATTTAATAATAATACGTCCTACACATATATACATACAATAAAACACGTTACCCAATTAATCTACATCTAAATTAACTAATTGACATGTTCTAATAACAATAATAATCATAATGATAATAAAAAAACAGAAATATAACAGAAAAATAATATTAGTAAATAATTAATAAAATATAATAAATAAATAAAAAATAAAAATAAATAAAAAAAAACGGAGAAACAGCAGTACGGTACTTACCTAGCACCAGGGGAACGACGGCCACAGGGGAATTCCGGCGACCTTCAGCTTGGGCTCCGGCGACGACGGATAGCGGCGCAGCGGCGGACCGAAGCGGCGGAACTCCGGTAGGGCGAATTCCGGCAGCGCGGGCGAGTTTTCGGGCTGGACGGTGGTCTGTCTGGTGGCCACGGAATTGACAGCAGCAGCAGCAGATTGGGGCGGACGGCGTGGCCTGAGCTCGCGGCGGTCGACCGGTGGATCTGGGCAGGCGAGACGGGGCGATTCGAGGCGGCAGCAGGGTGGAGACGCCGGGGAGCTTCCTCCCGGCGAACCAGGGTGGGGCGGCGCCGGTGACTTGCAGAGGAGGGAGAAGGAAAAATTTTTTTAAAAAAAACTTTTGCACGAATTTCCACAAATAATAATATTTTATTCTGGTCTCTTTTTTCTGTCTGTATTACATAGATGCTAGGGGTCTATTTATAGGTAAATTAGACCCAAAAATTAGGAAAACACATATTCCTCTAATATACACTCAATAAATCCGAAAATTATATATATATATATATTTATGATTTTTGCCATAAATATATACTATATATTTTCTGATTATTACATCATTTATTGCATATGTATTGTCCTAATTTAAGCTGAGCCTATTTTTGGCAACCCCGCGACCTTCCATATTTAAATACTTCATTTTTTAAACGCGTTACACATAACATTTTTGACGTGTTACGCACGTGTCGCGCGTACCAAAATTAGGTGTTTACACAAGATATTGCTTGTAGGTAATGGCTCTTTGAATAGTCATCCCTTTGAGTATAGAATTGCTATAAGCTCCTTTTTTGTAGATAATCCGCAAGTTGCCCTTGTGTCATATAAGTAGGCTGTGAATACAGCGCCCTTGCTTTGTGTTGCCAACACCTTCTTGATGTAGATGTTGATTTGTGAATGGAGAAATAAACTCCTTGTTGGTGTAGGTATGCAAATATCATCCATTATGTGTATTTGCAATATGCTGTTTTTGAAAGTGTCTTGGGCTTGACTCCACGTGTTTGACTCTATGATGATGCCTTTTTATGTGGTCATCCATATGAGTAAATTGTTGTTGATGATAAACGTTGTCATAACACATGATAGATTTTGCTTGCACGTGTCATAATTTCTTGGATTATTGATGTAGATAATAAGCGTGTAGTTTAGTTGCTTCGCGTTTAATCTAAAAAATATCGTGCAAGAGATAGATGTGTACCTACAAATGTAGATTGACTTTATTAGATACTTGCGTGTATTTATATTGATTATACTAGAAATACTAGGAATGCGCAAAGTAATCTAAAAGATAGTTGTTTTTTCCCGTTTCATTATGGCTGGTTTGATGACGATGTCGTGGAGTTGGATGCAACAAATCGCCTTAGTGCACCTAGCGTGATGCATTCTTCAATTTCCCACTTTAATGGTAGACACATGTTTGTGTTGTGCCCCCAAGTTTTATGGTACTTGCACCATTCTCTGATGTTGTTGCCCAAGAAAGCTGTCTCCGGGACAAGTGGACTTGGGAGCTTGTTTTCCAGCAAGTTGACGTAAATGTCTTCAGCCACCGTGTTTAGCGGTGTGAAGATGTTGTCGATATCAATGCTTGCATCTTCCTGCTTGTTCATTTTTGCTCGAACTTCTTTGTCCCAACTGAGGGGTGTACCCCACCTCAGTTCTTGTTCGCATAAGACTGCTGTCTCAAGCTTATCCTTTAGATCTGCCATGGTTTTTGTTGTTTGCCATCCATGAGTTCGTCCAAAGAGAAGGAAAGATTTCGCGTTCATGTTTGCATAGAACACACTTATCACTTCTTCTCTTGTTGCTTTCGCTGTTGAGGCGTTGGAGGCAAATCTGATGAAGTATTCCTTGATTGGCTCGTCTTCTCCCTGCTTAACGAGCCATATCTGGTGCCATGGTGAGAACTGGATGCTTCCTTGTTGGTTCCAAACTGTAACAACTTGTTCCATCAGTTGCTTCTTTCTTTCATCAACGACTTTCTGTCTCTTGAAGGAATTTACCATGGCCACATGGTATTGGTGCTTTGCTCTCAAGGCATTGACGTAACAACGTCTTGCGGTTATCTGATCGCCTAGCACTTCCCCAATCCCATGTTCCGTCGGGAATTTCATCTTTTGGTGGACGGTGGAGGGCACGATCACATAGGGATTGATCGTTGTTCGTCCCAAGATTCCGTTGTAGGCTCCGAGAGATTCTACAACTACGAAAGTGACGTTGATATGTTATGCTCTCCACCCCTGGCCAAGGATGACAGGAAGTGTGATTGTACCCAGGGGTTGTGTAGCTGCTCCGGCGAAGCTGACTAATGAGAAGGTTCCTGGGGACAAGTCCTTGACAGATTTTCCTAGTTGCTCCAGGACTCTACGTGTAGAATGTCAGCGGAGCTTCCACCATCGACAAGAATTCTTTTCACATCGTACCCGTCAATGTCCATGGTTATGACTAAAGCATCATCGTGGGGGTAAACGACATGCTTTAAGTCTTCCCTGGAAAATTGGATGACTGCGTCTTCTTGCTCAGGTTGCTTGCGCTTTCCGTATTTCGGTAGTGTTGCTGCTTGGGATGCATAAATGTCCCGAACATTAGATACTTGTCCTCCGGCGGCAGGTCCTCCGTGTATGACGTTGATTACACCTCGCTTGGCTGGCGGAGGGTTGTCATTGACCTTCTCTTTTCCCTTGTTTCCTCTTTTTGATGACTCTGGTTGAGTCTTTCTCGGGGGGTTGTTGCCTTGATCGACAAACTGTTTCAATTCGCCTTTGAGGACGAAGTAGTTAATTCGGAAGCGCAGGCTGACACAGCTATCAGTCTCGTGGCCAAAGACCTCGTGGTTTTCACACCACTTGTCCTTGTCTCTCCCCAGTGGGCCTTTCCTGAAGTTGTTTGGCTCCTTCCACATATTCGCGTCCTTCATTTCTTTCAAGATTACAGACAGCGGGGCATTCAAAGGAATGCAGTCGGTAAGGTTTACTTCCTTTGACTTCTGAAAATCTCCTTGAAAGGGTCTTTTTGGCTGTGGTTGCCAATGTCTTCCTTGTTGACCACTTGGGTGTGGTTTTGGTTGGTTCTGTTTTGGATTATCTTTTGCCTTTGCTGCAGCGATTTTTGCCTTGTTCTGGCTTCTGAACCTTTCGAGATCTATGTATTCTTTGACTCTTGCGGCTAACTCCTCCATGGATTCCGCTGGGCGCTTTGCCATTTTTTCAGCTAGGGCATTGCCTCTTCGTCCGAGGTTTCGAATGAACGCTCGAACAATCTCTCCTTCTGTCAGGTTCCCCTGAATGTCAGAGATGTTCTGATTGAAGCGGACGTAGTAGTCGGCAAGAGACTCTTCGTTTTGTTGTTGGACGTCGTCTAGAGCGTTTGCCCCTTTTAACAATGTGCGCTCGCCCATGTACTGCTGAATGAATTTGGCCTTGAGGTCTGCCCATGAAGTGATACTTCCGCATGGCAATGAGAAGAACCAGTGTGCTGCAGTCCCGGCAAGAGTTTGTGAAAACGTCATTGCGAAATGGTGTGGGTTCTTCGTTCTGCCTAGCAGAGAGGCCTCGTGCTTTTGCACGTGTTCAACTGGATCTCCTTTTCCCCGGTAGAGGTCTCCTCCAATTCGATACAGTGCGTCTGGGACGCGACTGTTCATCAAGTGGTCAGCGAACAGATGTGACGCCCTTTCTTCAAGAGCGTGCATACCCTTCATTTTTGCTTCCTTCATCTTCTTCTCCACCATTTCTTCTAACATCTCGGCGGTAAACCCTTTTACCGGTTTAGCATAACCTGTTGAAGGATTTTGCCAACCATTGTTGTGGTGGATGTTAGATTGATCCCTGCTTGTGGCCTGAAAAGGATCATCTCTCGTTGGTTGCTGTGGGTGGTAGAATGGGGGCTGTCTTTCGTTCCTCCATTGATGGGCTCCTTGGAAAGGAGTGTATGACCGTGCAGGTTCATATCTTGCGTGTTGGTTCCTGCCCTGGGAAGGATTGCCGTAGCGAGTAGTGTCTTGCGACATCTCTCTTGCTGGCGCAGCATACTGTTGGTTGGACGGAGGTGGCTGAGCCGCATATCCTTGGTGTTTTAGAGACTCGCGGAATGCGAGTAACTCTTCCAGTGCAGCCATCATTGCTGGAGTGACGGTAGGCATTGGGTTTGCCCCCGTTCTTTGTTTGCCTTGTGGCATTTCTGCTTGGGATTCATCTTCGTGCGTTTCTGGTTCGAAACCAGGTGGATATGCGTGATGTTTGTCCCTTGGCTCTCTGTGCTGTGCGTTGGGCGCATTGTTAGTCGGTATGGATGAAGCTATGGAAGTAGCTCTTGGGATGTGGGAGGGTCCCGAGTGGCTCCTAGCTGGAGCTTGGCCTCCTGTTCTTTTGTTTGCTGTAGATTTCCTGGGGCGTCCGGGCCTTTTCCTTGGGTTTTTCACCTCTTCGGGAGGGTTGTGTTCACTCGTCATGATTTCTGCGGTACGGTAGCTTGTTGTTCGAATCACGTAGACGGCGCCAATGTTGCGTCCGGGATGAACAAGGTCGTGAGGACGCGTCTGTTCGCGTGATTGTGCGGGCTTTTTGGGATGTAACCCTTCTGTCGGAAGAAGGTTGGGCCACTGACGAGTGTTCGGATGCGCTCCCGTAAAGGTCTGTGACTCGGTTTGGCTGTGTCTCAAGAGGCGGTGGTCTGTACACAAATGCAGGCGTCTGGGCGGCGATTCCTGCACGAAGGACCAATGCTAGCACGGAGAGGGGGGGTGGTGCTAGCGGAGCCCTCTCCGATGCTTAAGTCACTATAAGGGCAAAAAGGTAATTTCTAGAGAGAGAATATTTCTAGAGAGAAGTCAGAGCTCAAAGTACCAAAGTTGGGCAAATGAGAGAGTGTGTGAAAATGGGTGGCCAAGGCCTCCTATTTATAGGCTTTCTTGGGACCGGACCCGGCTTTAAAGCGGTTTGATGACGGTTCAAGATCATGCGGTATCCGTCATCCATATTGGTAATGTGCGAACTTGACTTTTCTACGCGTAACGGTAATCGCAGATACGATAGTCGCGCGATACCCGTAATGCAATCCGGACCTCGTCGAATTTGGGTAATTCGGCGAGGTCCGGATTGTCGCGCAACCCGGACGTCCGGATTGCTTTGCGCAACCCGGAGGTCCGGTCCGGACGCGCGTAAATGCGTTTCCGGACCGTTTTGATTCCTTAGGAGACGTTTTTAAACCGAGATGTAATTTTCGACGTGTTTACGAGGCCCGAAATGTAAATACGAACCCGAATTGGACATTTATCCATCACAAACCACACATCATGAATACGCGTCATGGCTCTAATGTTTCGAGGAACTCATGCTAGAATTTATATAATTCTACTTCCTAAGTAAATTAAAACATGTTGCTACATCCTCAACATTCAAGCATATGTTTCATACATGAAACTTCCACATCGTACATGCATATTTGGCGACTGGTTTTCGATTTTAAAATATTAGGGGCTGACTTGCAATTCATGCTTACAATTATTCATGCGTGTTTCTAGACATGAATCCTAGGCAATCAAAACCATCACAACATGTCTATTGCGCAAACCATATATTTAACCAGGGCTCCGCCCCCAACATCCAGTTAGCTTGACATCGTCAAGACAACACTTCTAATAAATATATGTGATAAAAGTAAACAATTGCAATTCAGCCCTCTAATTAATCCAGTCCCGAAATCATGCATTTCCGAGATCCATCCCCATAATTGAAACAAGGCATGAGGGTTTAAACCTTCGAGCACTGTGTAAACTAATTAAAGTTAAAAAAAACATTTGGATTTTAAAAACTTGACCATCCTATTTTATTAATTGACTTGAATTCGATTTTTAAAAATCTGGTTCGGTTATGTCAATTTTGAATTAATCTGGTCGGCCCGGTTCAGAAAAATCCGGTTCGGTCCGGTTTTGCGAATCTGGTTCTGTTCGGTCCGCTTTTGAATAAAATCTGGTTCGGTCCGAACCGATTCAATAAAATAGGGTTCGGTTCGGTTCAACACCAAAATCGGTTCGGTTAAGTCCACTTAGTTACCCCGGTTCGACCCAACCTGGCTAGGTCGAACCAATTAAAAAAACCCGGTTTGGATTTATCCTATCCGGTTTAGCAAATTGGACCGGCCCAATAAACACATAGTGTTGGGCCGAAATAATCTTGTGGGCTAAATAGAGTTTTAAAGTCAACTAAAAACTTAACTCCAAGAATTATTAACTTTATAAAATAATTTCCAAATATTGCATATATATATATATATATATATATATATATATATATATAATTGGCACAATCTAAATATATATATATATTTATTGTCAAGATTCTATCTATAATATGTAAATCAATCAACAATATATATATATATATATATATAAATTTCGGACCTATCAATTATATATGTATATTTAATTATTGTCAATATCTTTAATAGGGAAACAAATATACTGATAATATATTTTCTTAATCTTTTAGGTAACTAAATCTATCAATAATATCTTAATTCCTATCTTTTAGCTAGATATATTGATAGTTATATATTTCCATATATTTTAATGTGAACCTATCTATATATTTCAGATTATAGATATATTGTTACCTTTAATAAAAATTAAAATATGGTAGACAATATCCCTAAGGGATTTCGGCTGAATCATGTAACTTGGTGCCTAAGAAATTAAAAAATTTACCTTGTTAATTCTCCTAGGGTTCTTCCGAAACACTATATTGGAAACAAGTGGTCAAATTTCAAGATCAAATTTTAATAAAATCTACAATCCAATGTTTGATTTTGATAAAAGTCATATTTTTCTTGAAGATCATGAACATCAAATTTTACTAAGAACATCGTGAAAATTTTCGACCCGTACAATTATAAAGGCCGGAAATTTTAAATTCTCAATTTAAAAATTTCGGCCAACCATGTCTAAAATCAAGAACACCAATTTATCAAAATCAAGAAATTTTAACACGGACTCTGATACCACTGTTGGACTACGGGATAGATTACTACAGAAACATAAAACAAGGTACATGCTGGTAATCATAATTACTCGGCGAAAGATGTGCACATACTTTAAACCTTTTCTGTAGCCCCAAGGATCTTGCTGAGGGAGTTCACGAACCACCGGACGGAACCCGTAGATATTCTTGTTAGAGAAGAACTACGTGGTATTAGCTCCACAGCAAAGCCTCTGATCGATTCTTGGTAGGGACGGATCTCCAGAGTGTTTTTCTCTAAGCAAATTAGCACACCCTTTGGTGAAGGTGGGTTCGGCCGAAACTTGCTCACAAGGGGGGAGAGTTTTCTCTCAAATCATCACTTAGGAAGAATTGTGAATTACTCCAAATAAAACCCTAACACCCTGATGGGCTTCGCTATGGCCGTTAGGCCCTTTAACGGTGAGGAAACGGTGAATAGGCCCATTGGGCTCTAAACGGAGGTCAAGAAGACCAAGGCGAAGGGTCCCGACGGAGGGAGTCCCGATGATGAAAGGTCCCGACAGAGTCGGTCCTGATAGGTGAGCTGAATGCTCCCGATGAGATGCCTTTAAGTAGGCCCCGATGATGAATCCCTGAGAATGATTGGCCCTGTCACGATGACGAGGGGCCCCGAGCGGTGACACAATGAGATAACTATGGAGTCCCCGATGTTAGTCGGGACTCGCTATCAGAGGTTGAGGCCGGGATACGCGGGGCGTGGCCGAGATACGCGGAGCGTGATTGAGATACGCGGAGCGTGGCCGAGATACGCGGGGCGTGACCGAGATAAGCGAGATCATGGCCTAGATAGGCGGGATCGTGCCCGAGATACGCGGAATATGGGCTAACCACCCCAACGGTTCACCAGGTAACTGAGGTACCTCTCCGCCTATAAAAGGGCAGAGGTTACCTCAGATCAATTACGTTTTTGAGATACACTACTTGAGATTACTGCTTGCCAGTCCATACGAGATACTCATTTAAGCATCGGAGAGGGATTCTGGGTCACCGCCCGGTCTATCCCCTCTTGCAGGATTACGTGGAGCGAAGGAGTTCGGATCGCCGTCAAGACCGTACCGGAGTTCCAACCGTTATCCAACATTGGCGCCGTCTGTGGGAAGTGACAAAAAGCTGATATGCCTTCAACTCGTTCAATGACGGCTGGCAAGCAAAGAAGACAAGGACAATCTGGTGGTTCCCGTCATCCTGCTGGGACGACTCTGAATTCACCACCGGAGCGCGTTGAGGGCCAGAATCTCCCTGCTGAGGTCTCCCGGACAGGGGAGCATAATGAAGCTCCTGAAGATACTGCTGCTCAACACCAGGAGAATAGGGAGCAGGAGGCTCCTCCAAATGCGGACCTGACGAGGGCTGTGGCGGAGGCCATGCCGATGTTTTTGGCAGCCGTGGAGGCTCTCTTAGATCGGAGAGAGGCTGCGAGGAGGCAAGAGGAGATGCCCCCACTAGAAGAGGAAGTTCCCCCACCAGCAGAGGTTCAGAATGTGCGGGAGGTTCAGCCCCGAAGCCAGGGCAGGAGTAGGGAGTCCACTCAACCAGAACGATTTGTGGTCGATGGGCCAGGACCAGTGCAGCATAGGACCATTCCCCTTAATGGTCCCATCACCCCCGATCAGGTGGTGAAGATCGTGAACATCTGCATGGGAGAGCAGAAGCCGCTGGTGTCGGAGCTGAGGGATCGATCCACCCATCCCTTCGTTCCTCGACTCATAGACACCCCGCCCCGCCAGGGCTGGGTATCCCCACGATTAAGGAGTATGATGGCGAGGGAGATCCGGTTCGTCATGTCCAGAAGCACCTTATGGCGTGTCTGGGCAGAGCCCCGAATGAAGATATCGTGTGTACGCTGTTCCCGAACACACTTGGTGAGAGAGCCCTGACCTGGTTCTTCAGTCTGCCCCCAGGCTGCATCACTTGCTGGGCTGATATGCACGACCGCTTTATTCAGCAGTACCAGGGTCGCAGACGTCTGTTGAAGAGTGTAAGGTCCCTGACCCAGGTGGTACAGAGGCCCGATGAGTCGCTGGCGCACTATTACCAGCGATACACTCCAGCGTGGCGGAGATTGATGAGGAGATTTCGGAGGGTGAGACCATCCGTACCTTCATTCGGAACCTGACAGCCCCCTACGGTTCCGACTTGATGCACAGCGTGACCGAGAAGGCTGTGTGGAATATGGAGGCGTTGCAGAAGAGGGTGAAGCGGCAAATCGATGTCCAGGAGTCGAAGATAGCCGCTGGAGAGCTTGAGCCCCCGAAGTCGAATAAGGGAAAGCAGTCGGTCAAACCTTTAGACGAGGGCAAGTCGAAGGATAAATCCGAGAGGAGTCGGAGTCGAGGTCGCTCTGATCGGAGGGATGATAGGCGCTCCTCGAAGAAGGACAGGCGGGAGGATCATGACATTCCTCTCAATAGCTCTATGGCGGAGGTGTTAACGGTCATGGAGCGACAGGGTATCTCCAGGTACCCCCCGAAGAAGGAAGGAGAATTTTTGGGATCCCGCACCGATCGCTACTGTCGATTTCATCGCGCAAATTGTCACGACACCAATCATTGTCGGGAGCTGAAGAAGGAGATCGAAAAGTTGATCCAGAAGGGGAAGCTTAAGGAGTTTGTCGGGGAGAAGCGGTGTCGATCCCGTTCTCGACCCCGATCGCGGTCCCGTTCCCGATCCCGCGATCGGTCCCCAAAGAAGAAGAGGTCTGACCCGGAGCCCGTAAGGAGAAGCGGGGTACTATCAATGTGATTCACGGAGGATTTGCCGCGGGAGGTGACACCTCGTCCTCCCGGGAGGTGACACCTTGTCCTCCCGGGAGGTTTATGCCTCTAGAATTCCCGCTGCTGTGGTGCTGGGTAAGAGGTCCCGATCTTGGACCCTGAAGGAAGAGATGGTGATCTCCTTTTCATCGGAGGATCTCGTAGGCGTAGAGACTCCGCACGATGACGCTCTGATCGTGACCTTGGATGTGGATGGGTACGAGATGAAGCGGATTCTGATCGATGGAGGGAGCTCCTCCGATATTCTGTTCATGGACACGCTGGAGGCCATGGGGAAAACGAAGAAGGACCTGAAGGAAGCGAACTTCCTGATGGTCGGATTCTCTGGCTTTACCTCCTATCCGCTAGGAGTGATCACCTTGCCAATGGAGTTTGGTAGCGGGTGGAAATCGGAGAGGAGGAACGTGGAGTTTGTGATAGTTGAGTCTGCGGGGACCTACAAGGCGATTATCGGGAGAACTACCATCAACCCCCTGATGGCAGTTGCCTCGACTGTGCACCAGAAGATGAAGTTCCCGACTTACCATGGAGTCGGAGAGGTCAAGGGAGACCAGGTGGCTTCCAGGAAATGTTATGTTAACGCCACCCGAAGGAAAAGACGAGAGGCTATGACTGTCCTCCAGACAGATGCTGATCCTAGGGAGGAGTTTGTGCGTCCCGCCCCCGTGGAGGATTTGAAGGAGGTCGAGATTGATGGGCCTCAGAGGAAGGTGAAAATCGGGTCTTCTCTGACCGAGGAGACAGCCCGAGAATTGATCGATCTACTGAAGGAGTTCAAGGAGCTGTTTGCCTGGTCTCCGAGTGACATGCCAGGAATCAGCCCCGATGTGATCGTGCATGAGTTGAAGATCGATCCCGCAATCAAGCCTATCACGCAGAAAAGGCGTCCGATGGGCGCAGACAAGAGGATAGCAATCCAGCAGGAGGTGGGCAGGTTGCTCGATGCTGGGTTTATCAAGGAGCTCCGATTCCAGACTTGGGTTGCTAACCCGGTGCTGGTGAAGAAGAGCAATGGGAAGTGGCGGATGTGTGTGGATTTCCGCGACCTGAATAAAGCTTGCCCGAAGGATTGTTACCCGCTCCCGAGAATCGACCAGCTGGTGGATGCCACGTCGGGACATGAGCTGTTGAGCTTCATGGATGCGTACTCAGGCTATAACCAGATCAAGATGGCTAAGGAAGACGCCCCCCACACTGCCTTTTATGTTGATAGCGACATCTATCATTACGATGTCATGCCTTTCGGATTGATCAATACCGGGGAAACCTACCAGCGGATGGTGAACAAGCTGTTCGGAGATATACTGGGGAAAACCATGGAGGCTTACGTGGACGATATGCTGGTGAAGTCCCGACAAGCTGAGGATCATGTGCACAACCTAGCCACGGCGTTTGAGCGGATGAGGCTTCATCAGGTTCGCTTGAACCCAACAAAATGCGCCTTCGGAGTCCACTCGGGGAAGTTTCTGGGCTTTATGGTGAGTCAGAGAGGAATTGAGGTGAACCCCGAGAAGCTGAGGGCGATTGAGGAGATACAGTCTCCGATAAACCATCGGGAGGTGCAAGTGCTGAATGGCAGACTGGCTGCAATGAATCGCTTCCTGTCCAAAGCGAGTGACCGATCAATGCCATTTTTTGAAGTCCTGAGGGCCAACAAGAAGTTTGAGTGGACCGCCAAGTGTGAAGAGGCGTTCCAGGCACTCAAACAGCACCTCCGCACCCTCCCGCCGCTGGCGAAACCGGTTCCAGGCGAGCCGCTCTATCTTTACTTGGCTGTTTATGAATTTTCCATTAGCTCTGTGTTAGTGAAGGTTGTCGAGGGTAATCAAGTCCCCGTCTATTATGTAAGCAAGGCGTTTGCCAAATCTGAAATGAATTATCCCGCCGTTGACAAGTATCTCTTTGCGTTGATTATTACTGCTTGGAAGCTGAGGCCTTACTTCCATGCGCATGAGATTACTGTGTTGATGAACCAGCCTCTGAAGCATTTTTTGAACCGACCTGATGCGTCGGGGAGATTAGTGAAATGGGCAGTCGAGCTTAGTGAGTTTCGCTAACACTTTGCTCCGAGAACGACTATTAAGGGCCAGGCATTGGCAGATTTCATAGCAGAGTCTACAGCCCCCGATCTAGAAGAAGCGGGCCCTGTAGAGGGGGCAACCATGGAGATCCCGATAGCGGAACAACCAGAGATGGCAGAGCAATCAGAACAACCAAACGAGGAAAATACTTGGGAGATGTACACGGATGGCTCCTCGAGTTCAGATGGATCAGGAGCAGGGTTTGTATTGATACCACCAGGCGGAGGTGAGCCGCTTCGATATGCTTTGGCCTTAACGTTTAGGGCCACGATCAACGAAGCTGAGTACGAGGCTCTTATCACGGGCCTGAAAATTGCCAAAGGTACGGGAGTTATTCACTTGATAGTGAAATGTGACGCGGCTCTGATTGTGAACCAGGTCCAAGGGCGATACGAGGCGAAGAGCCCAATGATGAGGAAGTACCTTCGCGAGGTGCAAGTCTTGAAGGAGAGCTTTAAAAGCTTCGACATCGAGGCGATCCCGAGGGAGGAAAACGTGGAGGCAGATGCCTTGAGCAAATTTGCCTTGAGGGCACCCCTGGAGGAAAATCGGAAGGTGCACTTCTTGGAGAAGGTGATCTTGTCGACCACCGACCCGACGCAGGTGTGTGCTATTGAAGCAGGATCGGAGGAGGAGCCCACTTGGATGACCCCAATAGTCACGTATCTGACTACGGGGGCAGTCCCCGATAATCAAGTAGTAGCTGACAGGATACGTCGGATCGCAGCTAATTACGTGATGCTGAACAATCAGCTATACAAGAAGGGCTGGTTCTCGACTCCGTACTTGAAGTGTGTGGCTGAGCCCGACACAAGTCGAATCCTGAAGGAGGTTCATGAAGGGGTCGCGGCTTGTCATGAAGGGGCCCGATCCATTATGAGGAAAGTGCTGAACTTGGGCTATTATTTGCCTACGATGAGCAAGGAGGCGACGACGTTGGTCCGATCCTGTGATGCGTGCTAGAGGTACGCCCCGAGTATTGTGGCTCCGGCTGCTAATCTGACATCCATCAAGAGCGCTTGGCCCTTCGCGCAGTGGGGTATCGACTTGGTGGGACCTCTCCCGCAGGCACAAGGTCAGTGTAAGTATTTGCTTGTGGCTGTCGATTATTTTTCGAAATGGATAGAGGCTAAGGCGTTGGCCAAGACGACGGGGAACCAGACCGTCAAGTTTCTCCAGACCCATATTGTATCCAAATACGGAATTCCTAAGGTGGTGATCAACGACAATGGTCCACCGTTTAACGGGGCTCAGGTGAAGGAGTATCTGGAGGAGTTGAACATCGAGCATCGGACAGCCTCTGTCCACCATGCTCAGACTAATGGCCAGGTGGAGTCAGCCAACAAAATCGTGATGGATGGCCTGAAGAAAAGGGTCTATGCCTTGAAGGGAAAATGGCTGAACGAGCTGGAAAACGTGCTTTGGGCTGTTAGAACGACACCCAAACGATCAACTGGGGAGACTCCGTTTGGCCTTGTTTATGGCACGGAGGTTGTTGCTCCCGTGGAGGTAGCTGTGGCATCCCATCGGATGAGATATTACGAGCCTTTGACGAATGTTGAAATGAGACGTCTGGATTTGGACTTGCTCGAAGAGAAGAGGCGGGAAGCCGACGAAGTCAAGGCTCGAATGCGTTTGGCGACGGCCAGGTATTACAATCGGCGAGTTAAGTCCCGACAATTCTTCGTCGGGGAGCTGGTTTGGCGTCGCAACGAGTTCACCCTTTTGGATCGGATCAGCAAGATGTCACCAAAATGGGAAGGACCTTACAAGGTCGTGGGGATACCAGCTCCGAATGCGTACAAGTTGGAAGACCTCGATGGCAGAGTATTGAAGCATTCTTTTAGTGGCGAACACTTGAAGAAACACCATGCTTGATGAAAAGTCGCCTTAAGTGGTGCCCGCCGAAAAGTCGCCTTAAGTGGTGCCCGATGTAAAATCGCCTTAAGTGGTGTAAGTTATTTATCGTTTGATTCGATGTAAGCAAATTTTGTGCCATCAATGAATAAAGAGGTTGCTTCCGATCAGAATTATTCTTAGATTTATTCTAAGCGTTATTTAGTCGCCTTGAGTGGTGCATGAGAAAAGTCGCCTTGAGTGGTGCACGAGAAAAGTCGCCTTAAGTGGTGCATGAGAAAAAGTCGTCTTAAGTGATGCACGAGAAAAAGTCGTCTTAAGTGATGCACGAGATTAAGTCGTCTTAAGTGATGCATGATTCTTAGATTTACTCTAAGTATTGTTAAAGTCGTCTTAAGTGATGCACGAGATTAAGTCGTCTTGAGTGATGCATGATTCTTAGATTTATTCTAAGTGTTGTTAAAGACGCCTTGAGTGGTGCACGAGAAAAATTCGTATTAAGTGATGCACGAGATTAAGTCGTCTTAAGTGATGCATGATTCTTAGATTTACTCTAAGTATTGTTAAAGTCGTCTTAAGTGATGCACGAGATTAAGTCGTCTTGAGTGATGCATGATTCTTAGATTTATTCTAAGTGTTGTTAAAGACGCCTTGAGTGGTGCACGAGAAAGTCGCCTTAAGTGGTGCACGAGAGAAAGTCGTCTTAAGTGATGCACGAGATTAAGTCGCCTTAAGTGGCGCATGGAGTTAAATCGTCTTAAGTGATGTATGAAAATATCTTAAGTGTTGAGGTTTCGCCTTAAGTAAGTAAAGTCGCTTTGAGAAGTGCAATGGGAAATCGGAACTAAGAAAGTATGATATTCATAAGGGCTCTAGGGCCCGAGGATTACAAAAATGAGGAAAGTACAAGGACTCTAAAGATAAGCAGTTAGGCTTGGTCCTTGTCGGCAGCATCAGCAGGAACAGGGTCCACGAGGTCAGTGGCAGAAGGCTCCACAGGTTCAGCCGCTGGAGGGTCGATTATCGGGGCATCAGCACTTGGAGGCTCTGCTGTGTCTTCAACAATCGCGGGAGTGCTCCCCTCATCACTCTCCTCCGAGAGAGCAAAGTATTTCTTCGCGAAGGGAGCGAGAGATGGAGACTTTTCGAAGTTAATGGCGTCGCCATACTCCAGGTGGAGTTCCTCAACTGCATTGAAGAGGGTGTTCTCCACCTCCGCTGCAGAACTTTACAGCATCAGCCTGGAAGTCTTCGGACCTCCGATAATCCTCCCGACCCTTGGTCTCGGCCGCGACCAGCTGCGCAGGAACCTCGGCGATCCGCTCCTCTAGAGCCCTCTTTTCCAGGACAAGTTTGTCCTCAGCAACCCGCCGTTCCTGCTGCTCCCGCTTCAGGAGCCCCTCGAAGTCACGAACCTGCTTTTGGAGGTCCCGATTATTTCGGTCGAGGATGGCCTGCTCCTTGGCCAGTTTTCCCCGCGAAGACTCGGAGGCCGCGAGATCCTCCTTAAGCTTGGCTATGACCGTCTGCTCTTGCTCCAGGGTCTCCTCGAAGGCGAAGAGGTACCCGATGGAACGGTTGAGGTCCCCCATCTCCTGCGAAGGAAGGAAAAGAAGTATTAATAGATGAGCAACCGGTCTTATTGATGAAGAAAAGAAAAGTGAAAGTCTTACCTCTATCCGACGCATGCACATCTCCTGTACATCCCGGGGCATGTCCTCCCGATCCAAGGAGATCGGATACCTCATAGTAGGCAGGATTGAGCCTGCTACCAGGTGTAAAGCCAGCTCCGGGTATGTGTCCCCTTGTCGGAGCCGGACCCCTTGCAGCGTTTGGATCGGGGTCCAGGGAGCATCCTCCCGTGCGGGGTCGAAGGCCTTGTAAAAACTCCCGTCGAGAGGGAGAGAAGACGGGCCAACACGAGTCGTGGAGGGGCGTGCCTCCGACCCACCCGGGCTGGGGAAGGAGTGAAGTCGTGGATGGGCGACGGTTGTCGCTGTTGTTGTGAAGAAGACGAGGGGGGCAGCCCCTTGGAGGTTGGTTTCAGCGGGGACTGCCCCGGCCTCCGACGATGGCGAAGAGAGCCACCCTCATTATTCTCCTCAGAGGAGACCAGGCTCTCCACCCGACGAAATTGCTCGCCGGTCGGGGTCTCTCCACTAGAGAAAAGTGGTGCCCCTGCAGAAGGAGGCGCCCCTGCTGAAGGTGGTGCACCTGCTGAAGCTCCAGCACCTGACGGAGTCCCCAAGTAACCTGCACCTAAAGGACGAGAGGAGGCTTCAGTAACATAATCAGGAAGTTCGTTAGGGCCCTTACACCAAACGATGCGCCGAGAAACGTATTGATCCTTCCCGCGGTAGTTGTAGTAGCCCGCCTTCAGAACGCGGGGAGTTTTCCCTCGGAGGACACGTTTGACATCAGCGATGCGGGCCTCCATGGTCGAAGGGATCAGATCCTTAGGAACTAGCTTCCTGTACGATTTAATAGCGAGTCGGAGCTTTTTACCTTCTTTAGCGGTCTGGACATCAAAGAGATTGTCCACCTCCACGCGGCTCCGCTTTGGCCGCTCCGTGGAAGGAGATCCCGATGGAGCAGCAACCTTCTTGGCTGACTTCCTCTTCCGCGTGGGGCGGACAGCATCGGTCTCCCCCTGCTTAAGGATCAGATTGGTCAGCACGGATACCTTCTTAGCTGCAAACAGTAAAAAACAGAGGTTAGAGATGTTACCCAGGGAACCATATTGGAGGGGCCGTCGAAGAGCTGCCCCCCAGAGACTATGTCGAAGAGTCGGATCCCGGCATTCACCAGGTCCCGCTCCACGAGAGAATTGGCGTCAAGGGGAGTGTAGGACTCCCCCCATCGGTAGAGCTGGATGAGCTGAAGAGTCTGGAAGTCTTCATCGGTGTAAGTGTGGTAAGCGGGAGGAGAGTCCGCTTCCACCTCCCATCGGGGCCACGGGATCGAGGAATTTTGGATAAAGAAGTAGCTCCTCTTCCACCCACTGTTATCAGACCCCGTATCGACCAGGAGTCCCCGACCCTTGACCACCTTCCAGGTGTCATTGGTCCAATTGCATAACCCGAGTTGCGTCTTGTTCCACTTCGGCATACGGGGGTACAAGGCACAAACCCCCGCCTCGTTGCACTTCATCCCGTAGAAGGTCCTGAAGAGCTTGAGGCTGTTAACCCACTTCTGTCGGAAGCAGAGGACCTGGAAGGCGTTCCACAGGCGTATGGCGTGGGGAGAGAAGGTGGTCGGATGCGTCTTGTAGTGCTGACACATCTCGACCAAATTGCCACAGAAGGGGAGTCTAATCCCCGCTGATATTTGCCCCGTAGAGACAAACACCTCCCCTTTTCGGGGACGAGTAACCTCAAGGTTACTCGAGGGGCGGGGCCAGGGATATGGGAAGCGAGGTTCCCAGGTAGAAGTGATGCATCCCTCCCTGAGTGCTGCATCGTAAGCAGTGCTGGAAATCTCGTTGAGCGCATAGTCGAAGTTGAAGGGCTTTCTCCCCTCGGAACTAGATCCACTGTCTGAAATTAGCCATGGCAAGGAAAGGCACATTGGGTTTTTTTCGGAAAATTGCAAAAAAACTAAGCAGAGATGAAGGAAAGGATATACGAGCAACGAAGAAGAAATCCTTACCAGACATGATGATTGAAGGTAGGAATGATGAACTTGACGTTACCGGAGAGTTGTTCGGAGAACAGGAGGTCGGAGAAGCACTTGAGTCTTTGAAATCGCAGAGCTTGAGTTCTCAAAGTTGCAGAGAGCTTTCGGAATTTCTGAAACGGTAAAAGGGAAACTGTGCCCAGGGTTAGGGTTTTATAGGCGAAGAGGACAGTCGAAAGGACGCTCTAATCTGAATCGTCGAAGTCGAAGCATTTTAATCTGAGCCGTTGAGATAAAACGTACAGAACGGCAACGGGCGTAATGATGAAACGGCCTGAAAAGCACTTTTTCAGAAAAAGCAGGCGCGAAAAATCAGGCACGGCTGCCATAGACGTCGCTTCGTTATCTGCTGCATTTAATGGCAGGGGAACCGAGGAGTCTTCTCGAATTTGGTAGTTATCCTCAAGGTATCAAGGAAACGTGAACGAGAAGATTTGTATCAAGTGACTGTGTCAAGGGAAAGGTCTCCGACTCCGACGTCGGGAATTGGAAGACACGACGAACTGTAAGTCCCTCATGCCTTGGGGGCAAATGATGGGCTTCGCTATGGCCGTTAGGCCCTTTAACGGCGAGGAAACGGTGAATAGGCCCATTGGGCTCTAAACGGAGGTCAAGAAGACCAAGGCGAAGGGTCCCGACGGAGGGAGTCCCGATGATGAAAGGTCCCGACAGAGTCGGTCCTGATAGGTGAGCTGAATGCTCCCGATGAGATGCCTTTAAGTAGGCCCCGATGATGAATCCCTGAGAATGATTGACCCTGTCACGATGACGAGGGGCCCCGAACGATGACACAATGAGATAACTCTGGAGTCCCCGATGTTAGTCGGGACTCGCTATCAGAGGTTGAGGCCGGGATACGCGGGGCGTGGCCGAGATACGCGGAGCGTGATTGAGATGCGCGGAGCGTGGCCGAGATACGCGGGGCGTGGCCGAGATAAGCGAGATCATGGCCTAGATAGGCGGGATCGTGCCCGAGATACGCGGAATATGGGCTAACCACCCCAACAGTTCACCAGGTAACTGAGGTACCTCTCCGCCTATAAAAGGGCAGAGGTTACCTCGAATCAATTACGTTTTTGAGATACACTACTTGAGATTACTGCTTGCCAGTCCATACGAGATACTCATTTAAGCATCGGAGAGGGATTCTGGGTCACCGCCCGGTCTATCCCCTCTTGCAGGATTACGTGGAGCGAAGGAGTTCGGATCGCCGTCAACACCGTACCGTTGTTCCAACCGTGATCCAACACACCCCTTATTTATAGGAGGAGAAAAGTGGACAAAAGTCCACTTTGCCCCATGCAGTATTCGGCCGGCCTATATGTGTTATGGAGGCCCAATTTTGGGCCTGTCATGTCAATTGGGATTTGGGTCAAGCCCAATTTCCCTAATGTGACATTAACCCAATTTCTTAGGTTGCCTATACATATTAACGGGCTACCAATTACGGCGCCCAGTCACCATATGCTAACATCCCCCTTGGTCAACTCACTATGACAAGGCAAACATAGCCACCGACATCGTCGACGCGAGATCAACAGCTCACGTCTAAGGTACATACATGCTCACTACGGGGGCAAATCATTACATGCATATACTATCAATTGCAAGTCACATTTAAGATGACAACTATGAATGACAACCCGAACGGAGGCGATGGCATCCTTACCCGGGTAAAAGACTAAATTTTCGATAAAATCGATTTTTTTTCAAAATCGGATTATCGGTAACCTCTTTCCAATCACATGCAAATGTTCAAATATATTTACATGACAATATATTGCAAGTATTTTCCTAGTCTATGACTGAAAATAGGACATGACAAGGAAAAGAATGGACCTTAAAAGTCGGAACCAAGCAAGGAACTGGCTCGATTTGAAGCAACAGAATCAGACCGGTCCAAGCAGTGAACCGGTTCGCCAAAACCGGTCCAGACCGGCAAAAACCCCTCCGCCGCAGAAATGTCGCCGCGCCGTCGCCGGAGTCGCCCTCCGCCGTTCGCCACCTACACCACCGGCACCGCCTGGCCTGGACGACACGATACCAGCCACCACATGCCTCGATTAAGGCCTCACCGTGGTTGAATTGAACGCTGGAAACCCCGCAGCCGGAAAAAATCTCCGTCCACAAAATCAAGGCCACCAGAGACACCGAAACTCTCATCCGACCCCGACGAACTAAAACCCACCACCACTCGGCCGTCGTGCGTGGAGTATTTGGCTGGGAAAGCTCCGCTGGCCGCCGCGCCTGTGTCGAGTCGGGAACGCCGCTCCTCTCCGGTCCGAACCGCTGAGACCGGTTTGGTTCTAATTTCGAACCACCCGACCAAATCAAGGTTGAATTGACACCAAACCAACTCCAAAACCGAACCAAAGAGCCTTTTTGGTGGCAAGGTAAAATGGTGAGTTTTGAAAGATGAAGGTGAATGGTGGCTATGGTGGTGGTGAAAGGTAAAGACCTATATATAAAGGTATTACCCTAGGGTTAAAAGGGAGATAGAATCCCAACCCTCTATTTCAAAATTGCATGATCCAATGGTCACTAGAAAAGATGACCATTATTTACAAGTTTGCCATTACCTATAGTAATTTTTTACTAAGGCATATAGGTATTGCATATACATGTTAACCATAGCATGACATTGATAGTGTGTCACAACATTTATAAATTTTTCACATATCACCATGATCATATCTATATGCATCACTACTAGTGTTATCGAAACACTTAGTAAATTTTTCATGAACATCATATGTACATTCATGTACATTATAGCTAGTGTTTTCAAAACACTTAGAAATTTTTTTCGCCATCATACACTACACCATGCATACACGTCAACAACACCGTTGACAAACACATAGATGTTTCTTCAAGACAAATGCATGAGCATACTCACTTGCACGGTATAAAGCAATTTCGCCATACCCAGACATATACATTAATTTATTCATATACATGTACTCATATTGATACGGTATCATTCATTTACATTATCAAACACGTGCAATCATCCACATGATTACATACACAACGTTACATGCTAACCTCACATACATGAAATTCTTTGTCTATGAGTACAATGATGATATATGTCGGAAATCAACACCGACAATGACAAACTTCCTAGCACGGAAAGAATGATCGTCGGACATCGACACCGACAATGACAAACTTCCTAGTACGGAAGGAATGACCGTCGAACACCGACACCTACAATGACAAACTCATGAAAAGAGGTAAAAATAAAGCCAAGATACAATCGGGTGTAAATCCTTCTAAAAAATAAAGTCAAGTAGAGGATAAACCTATGCTTGACTCGAGGGCAAATGATGGATATACACCCGACTGGACCTCATCAAGGCTCGACAAGGTCGCGTCGTCGACCCCGAACATGGTAAGGGGCTAAGGCCCTTATATTTTCGCACACATGTCCGGTGACACCGGACTTGGTCCGTACCAATGGAACCGGACCAGTCTGGTAACACCGGACAAGGTCCGGTACCAGCAGTACGGGCCGGGTCCGGTGTCACGGGGTCGACGCGTCCCGCATCCGACCCCGAATCCTTAGGTATCTGACACCCGTGACTTTATTTACGAAATTACCCTCCACCTATTTACGGAACTACCCTTTTTACACGGGCCCCACCCGTACAATTCTCAAACTCTATAAATAGGAGGAGGCATTCTTCATTTTACACATCCCTGGCAACATTGCTCTGCCTTCTATCTACTTAATCTCTCTAGATTCGGGCTCTGACTTTAGCATCGGAGAGGGTTTGCTAGAGACACCCCCCCCCCTTGGCGCAATCCTTCTTGCAGGTAATCGACGGCTTGGAAGGAGATCGACGGTAACATTGAGAAGACGGAAAACACGAAGAGTATAGGAACTCGACTCGACGCAAGGCCGCCTAGTTCGAAACCCCCGACGAGCTTGTTTTATCACGTATGTATATATATATATGGCCATATGGGTATGTTTACACCAAGTAGCAAAGAATATAGGACATGGTATTCTCATTCTCCACTATACATCTGTCACTGATTGAAGATTGGAATAAATCTCCACCTGAATCTCCACTGAGTCTTGAAAATAAAAAAAAAAATATTTATGGTCAGCACTTTTATCTTAGACTCTTCATTAAAAAAATCAACCCATTGAAGGCCTATAATTCACATATTTTGAAACTATATATACCTATTTATTTTTTCCAAAAGTAGAAGGGTTAAGTACACAATAGGGGCCTGAATGTTTGCCCATGTTGCCAAAAGGGGTCTGAATTGAAAAATGATATTATTAAGGGACTGAATTTTCATGTTTGTGTTTTTTCGGGTTTCCGTCTAAATTTTCTGTTAAATGTAACGGAACCATGTGAAATGACAAAATTACCCTTTTGCAATTATTATACAAGTTATCAGTTTAATTAATGAAATGTGAAATGTCTAAAATAACCCTGCACACTAATTATGCCCTTAAGGCCACCACGGCTCCGGCCACCGCCCTGGCGACCACCACCCCGACTCCGGCAACCACCACCCGGCTCCGATGACCACCACCCAGCTCCGGCGACCACCACCCCGACTCCGACGACCGCCAAAAAAGCTCTGATCTGAGCTCCTAAGCTCCGATCGGAGCCAAAAAAGCTCCGATCGGAGCCACAAAGCTCTGATCGGAGCTCTCTGTGGCCCCGATCAGAGCTTTTTTGGCGGTCGCCGGAGTCGGGGTGGTGGTCGCTGGAGCTGGGGTGGTGGTCGCCGGAGCCGGGTGGTGGTTGCCGGAGTCGGGGTGGTGGTCGCCGGAGCCGTGGTGGCTTAAAGGGTATTTTCGTCTTTTTAGGTCAAGCATGTGAGGGGCACACTTTGGTCGGAGGGCATTTTCGGGTTTTCAGTTTATTTTCGGTCACATGCCAAGCATGTGACCACTTTCTGTCACTTTTAACAGAAAAAATAGACGGAGACCTCTCATATAAACATAACTCAAAATTCAAGCCCTTAATAATATCATTTTTCAATTCAGACCCTTTTTGGCAACATGAGCAAACATTCAGGCCCCTATTGTATTTTTAACCCAAATAGAAATTACATTAATGTATTCTTATTATTTTCTTACTTTTTGTGAATCATCACTAATTTGGATGCATGATTTTCCATTTTTCTAAAGAATTATGTAATTTAGAGTACCTTCACCTTTTTAAGTAAGACTATAGGAACAATTCCAAATTATTAGTCATGTTACAAGTAGAGCACCTGATGAGCAAAATCAATTTATTGCAGACTGAGTTTGTAATATCAAATGTTGTGCAGTTAGTAAGTACTATACATGAGCTAATAAATAATACACACACGTACACCTACTCAACATCAGAAATACATAAAAGAAGAAAGAAGTCAAGTCTACTCCTTTCCTGCATTATTATAATGATCCGGCTCAACATTATCCGCTTCTCTCACTTTTTCTGGGTTGAGAATTTCATCATCATCAAATCCTGTCAAATAGAAGAGTACACAAGGCTAATTAATAATTAGAATTTTGACAGCTCAATTTTTATTTATTTATTTTTGGACTGGACAGGACAAATAAATTGAAACAAACTTGCTTACCAGTTCCTAACTCCTCCGTTTCATCAACAAGAGGGGGTCCTTCTCCAAGTAAATAAGGTGGATCCACTGCGGACCAATCTACCTCATCAGTGACTTGTGTTATTGCTCTTGTATCCTCTTTCTTCTTCCTCATCACCCAATCTTCAACAACTTCTGAAGCTGCTATTGGGTCGCTCAATTCTTGCTTCTTATTGCCTCTGTTAGGATTCACAAAATAAATATTAATGAATCCTTCCTCCTAACTATTACAAGACATCATCACATAACAAACACTCACCTCAGTCTGAAATTATGCTGAACAAACATCAAGTCACTCAGTCTCTGATGCTCTAGGGAGTTCCTCGCATCATGTATTTGGTCAAACGATGATGGTTTAGATACATCTAAGCTGCAAGTTTGACCCAAAATTCGGATTGCCAGAGGTTTCAAATTTGGGCATCCTCCTCCATATGTTGACCACCAGTCAGCTAACAACAATCACCATGCTTATTATATAAGGATATGCTCATTCCATGACCATAAACGAAAAATTATTCATCTCACCAGGACACCACTACTTGATACTCTACACTTGTGCTCTCTTTCAATATGAATTTATGATAATAACAAAATAAAACAAGAAAGCCAAATCAAAGTTAAGGAAGACAAGTTTCAAAGTTACAACCATGGGGGAAAAGTATGCCATAAGGAAGGAACTCACACATTGCTCTGTCTTGTGGGAAAAGGTTTCCTTTGAGAGCAGAAATTTAATAACTTGAATTCCCAAATTTCATAGCATGGGTCCCAATCTATCTTCTCAAACACGATGCATTTAGCTATCCACCAATTTCTACAACACGACTATGTCTGCTGAAGAAATGCCTCTTTCTCAGCATATTTAGCTTCTATATTTCCACCATAGAGTTTTGGAAATCATAAATATACCAGAATTACTAGTCCATTCAAACTAACATCGCCAAATATTAGGTATATACATTCCACTCAAAACAAAGACAGGTGACAATCTTTTGTGATGAAATTTTTTTCCAGACAACATAATTACGGAGAGGTTGAAAGATAAAAAGTGAGTTAGTGATAGGCCCTCACCAGGAAGCAAAATGTCTTTAGCTCGAACTGCCATCTTCCTCCCGAAATCTCCAGAAGCATTTTTGTAGAAATTGAGCTCTCTACTAATCATAACCTGAACATCTGGGTCATTCACCAATCTCTCTATGCAATCAAGCATCCCTGACACGATCTCACCAGGTAGATCCCCTTTAATACTGTAAAAGAACTTTGGGTTGAGATGGAAACCTGCAGCGTGAAGAGGCTGACTACCATGGCATCTCCACCTCTGGTCAATTATTCTCCAATACTCCTTATAGTCCATCTCCCCAGAGAGTTCCTTCTTAATTGCTTCTCTGACCCTGTACATTCCGGCATAGACATATCCAATTGCAGCCTTTCTTTCACTAGTAACAATTCTCATAAGCCTCAGCAGGGGACTTGTTAAACGTGAAATGCGAGCACAAGAGGACCAAAATTCTTCACTCTGAACAAACTGTACGATTTCTGAACCCTCTGAATTTTCCGAATATGGGCTATATTTCCACTCTTGTGAAGTAAACATGCTCTTCAAATTGTTTGCATGTTCAACCATTCGCCTCAGTGTCATAAAATTTGTAGCAAAGCAACTCCTCCCTGGCTCTACAATATCAACACCGCTTGTATATTTTCTCAGAAGATTCAACACCGAGGCATGATTGTAAACAAATCTTGTTATAGACTGAGCTTGTTCAATGATCGAGCGTATCCAATCAATCTCACCAAAGTCTTTGAGTATCAAATCTATACATTGAGCAGAGCAAGGAGACCAGTAGAGATTCGGGTACATATCCATTAACCTTTTCCCTGCATCAACAAAATGTTTTTCATCATTGGTGATTACTTGCAGCACATTCTTCACACCCACCTCTCCCAGCACCTCCATAAGCACTTGTAGTAAGATAGCTGGAGAATGTATGAATTCAGTCGCATCCACAGATTTCAAGGATACTTTTCCTTCAGGACAATAAACCAGAAAACCTAAAAACACTCTGCCCTTATCAGTATTCCATTGCTCGACGATTAGGGAGCAACCTTTTCCTTCCCAAGTGGAAGCATATTTGGCAATGTCGTTCTTCAACTCATCAACTACCTTCTTCAAAACCTGACCCCTCATATCGTGATAGCTGGGTCCCACAACCCCTGATCCACTAGAGGCAACTGCATCAATCATGGGTTTGAAGTAAATTGAGTTCACTGCACTCAATGGTGCTCCAATATCATACAGGAACCGTGCAATTGCCATATCCATGTCGCTGTTTGGTTTCCTTGATGATACATTCTGGTCATTGTTGATAAGTACCAAGTCGGATGATGCTTTGTCCCTGGTTCGCTTCCTCCTCACTTTGTTCTTGTCAATTCTACCACCATGGCTGACTACTGGAGGTTGGTGATGCTCAGAGGAGTCGAAGTCAATAGGTAACAACTCAATATTAGCAGTTATACCACCAGCACCAGCACCAGCACCAGAAGCTTCTTGTGTGACTAATGTATCCACCATCTCATTGGAATTGGAAGGGTGGTCTATATTAGCGATCACCTGATCAGTTTTATGTTTCTTCCTCCTTCTTGTTACAGCTCCATCAAGGCTTTGTTGCATTAACAAACGGACAGCTTCGGGAACCTGAAGGCAAGTTGATGCATTGCCTTTATGTCCAGCAAGATGCTCCTTAATTCTATGAATGCCACCACCCTTTAAGACTTTGGTACAGTAGATACACTTGAGATGCACTCTATTCCCATTCTTAAACATTTGGCAGTGCTTCCATGCTGGGTCGGTTTTCTGTGGAGTGAGCGGGACCAAGTCAAACCCTGAGGCCATATCTACCAGTAACCTCTTAGACGAGCAAGATAGGTCCAGCAGGAAATCCCTACACACCCGAGATAGGAACAAACAAACATAGGTAAATATTGTTAAGCTCTTCTTCTTCAAAATCAAAACCAAAATACTATCAAATTTCCGTAGCTTTTCCAAGCCAAGTAATTTGAATTGGTCAGAAGGATAACTAAGTTGCTACTATTCATTCAGCAAAAAGAAGTAATTGACTCGTTCCAATGGATAACAGGTTGATCATCTTTATTATTAACAGATAAAAGCAGATAATCGATACGCATTGAAGAAGAGAGGGAGAGGAGTAGCTCATCTTCCATGATTGAAGCGCGGAATTCATTCAATTCAATTCAATTCAACAATAAAAGAAGATGGGAGGGATGGAGAAGGAGGGAGGAGACGTACCTGTCCGTTAGTGATTGCTTTGAGGGAGGGAGGGCCGGCCGGCAAACCGCTGCGCAGGAGAGAGCGGATGGATGGAAGGAGAGATGAGGAGAACCGAGTCGAGAAGGCTTGTTGCGGCGGCTTATCTATCTTCTTCTAATAATAAACCGAGAGAGAGAGAAAGAGCCGTTTAGGGTTTGGTCTTAGCCGGTTATAAATTTGTACTTGCCCATCATATATAAGTATATATGGCTTACCGAGTAACCCGATCAATATTATTTTATTTCAGGTGGACCGATTTAGGCCGCCAGCTGCCATCCAATCCAACGACCCAGAGCCGCGGCCGAGCATTTTCCCCGATGTTGTACATAAACTTGTCTCTATAGTTTGTTTGCTAGGCACAATTTTTCTTTTTTTCTTTTTTAGCTAAAGTGAGAATTTTATTAATAAAAAGAGAGTATAAAGGAGTAAATATATTATAAATATTATTAATTAAACATGTAATCGGGGCAGGTCACCACCAATTGGGGCCGGCGGTCACAATTGGTGGTGTCCTGTCCCGATTTTAGTGGTCACCACCAATTGAGGCCGGCCACCACCAATTGGGGTGGTGGCCGGTCCGTTTCATGGCCGCCGGCGGTCTTGAGCGGTGGTGGGTGGTGACTGGAATAAACTATAGGGACTAAATTGTAAATATTAATTCTTAGGAATAAATTTGAGAACTAAATTAAACAAAATAAATGTATTTAACAGTCAAACTAACTGTTGACTAACGGAAACACCAAAAACATACAACCTCCCAAACATATGGCATCAAAAGCCTACAAAATAAAACTTACGGCACCAAAAAACAATAGTGGTTAAACATGTGGCACCAAAAGACTATTTACCCCTAATTATAATTATTAACGTTGTGAATAAAATATGTAATGTAGTATAGTGTAGCGGTTCAATGTTTTACTATTGCCACTAGTGATTCTAAAAATGGAAAGATAATGACTAGCATTTTACACGGACTAACCTGGTGCAAGTAGAGATTAGTTTAGGTGTGGAGAATAGTCAACACTTTATCCTTTACGAACTGACCTGATGCGATTATAGATTAGTCTAGGCGTGGAGCAACATAAATTACAATAGTAACCTACTATACATATAGTAGTTTAGCTAAGTAACTATAACCAAATATAATAGAAAACATATCAAATTATCAATATCAAAATGAAAGAGTCATCATATTTCTACATTCCCCTCGTTAATCAACTTCTTTTTGTATTCGTCTTCATCTTCTTCCAATTCTTTCCCATTATTTGATTTGAACATATCAAAATCCTTGAAGAAGCTCACAATGAAGATCTGTAGGCAATGCGTTTAGTGAGAATATCGGCAAGTTGGCTCTTTGAACTATTACGCGTGGGAAATAGGACTCCATCTTGCAGTAAGACTCGAACAAAGTAGCAATTAATCTCAAAGTGCTTCGTTCTCTCAGGGTACATTGGATTTAAGCTATCTTGATGGCTGCTTCATTATCAAAGTGAAGTTATGCTGGAAAAGCAGTAGGAATTCTCAACTCTTCAAGTCCTTTTATCCAAACTATTCCAGAAGCAGCTAACCATATGCTTCTATTCTCGGTTTCTTTACTTAATCTAGCAACAATATCTTGTTTCTTTGACTTTTAAGAAATCATACTTATTCCCACTTTTGCTGCATAACCAGAAACTGGTCGAGTTACACAACTCTCTCTCCAATCAATACCGCACTAAAAAGTCATTGAATCAAGCTTATTCGAGGCAGAGAAGAATAATATTTTTCTGAATTGCTCCTAATGTATCTCACTACCCTTTTATCTGCATTCATATGAGACTTCTTGGAGACATTTACAAATTTGATCAGGGTTTACAGCATATGCTATGCCTGTTATAGTCATAGTTAGATATAGTAATCTCCCCACAACCCTTTTGTAGTGTTTAATATCAGCAAGAAGTTTGTCTTCCAAATTGATTTTAAAATTTTCATCATACTCAAAAAATGTCAAATTCAATTTCTTATGCATTGGTCTCCATGCACGTCTAGCTTGACCCAACCAACCCATCTCTTCAATAAGCTACAAATCATACTTTCTTTGATTGAGCACAATTCATTCATTATTCATTGCTATTTCAAGTCCAATAAAGTACTTTAAGGTGCCTAATCCGTAAGGTTGAAATGACTACTGAGAACAACTTTGACATCAACAATCATTTGAGCATCTCACACACTTATTAAAAGGTCATCAACATAAACGAATAAGTGGACTTGTTTGCCTCCTTCAAATTTATTGAACAAAGACTATTCATATTTGCTTTGAACATAACCATTATCAATCAATTGACTGTGTGAAGTTAATGTTTCATTGTCGAGATACTTGTTTAAGTTTAACAATTTGCAAATCATTATTCTTCCTGAATTCCCATCTTGTTCGAAGCCTTGAGGTAACCCGTACACCTCATCCTACAAATCTCCATTTAAGAAGGCATTAATCACATAAAATTGATGTACGGATCATTATTTTGTTGTTTCAATACATTGAAGTGTCCTAATGTCACGCCCCGAAATCCACCTTGGAAGTTAGGGGTGATGGCTGTTATTTACTAGTAATAAACTTGTAAATAATGAAGCCTCAAAAGAACATTTAATTGAAAACAACTCCAATTCCATAGGTAATCTAATACAAGGAATCATGATACTTAAATAATCCAACATCCCTCTATACATAAGTATCCAATTCAAGGGAATAACGCCAACTGCATACCTCTAATGCGATCTCTAAAATAATCCAAAAATCCATCGTATCCACGTCATTAAATACAGAATATTTGACGCTCTATCTGCTTATCCTGAACTTGAGTAGTTGACAACATCATGATTCATGCTTCTGCTGCGCACTATGATATCATCCAAAATTCAACGCCTCGGAATATCGCATAGAAGTTCACCCGGTATTGATGATCTGAAGTACTATTCACTCGTCCTGAAACTGAGGAGTTTAATAGGGGTAAGTTGCTGGGGAGCAACTCAGTAAGTAGTGGTCACTTATCCCTACTGGATCAAGCTCTCGGAAAAAAAATATATATGCATATTTATACTTAGGTCATAATGATTAGAAACATAAAGTTTTCAGAGAATGTCAAAAAAATGTAGAGTTCAAAAGTTTCCACGAAACATATTTGATCAAAGTCAGAGGTTAAACAGGTGATGCGGAACTTATCAAAATTCAAAAACGGATCAGAGTCAGATGTCAATCAGAAGTAGAGGCGAACTTAATCGAAAGTCGGAACGGAACAGAACAGATCAGAGGTTTCGAACTTAATCGAAATTCAGTACATAATAGATCAGATCAGAGGTTGCTCTAGTCTTTTCACCACGCCTATGATGCCTGCAGGAAGGCTCTAATGTTTTCCCCCATTGGAAGGATGCAGAGCCCAGGTATGCCGCTGGGTCGGCTCCAATTTTTTCCCCTATTGGAAGGATACAGAGCCCAGATATTCCGCTGGGTCGGCCAGAGTCGATCGATCTTCGTATGCATACGCCGGAGGGTCCCTCGTAAGGGTTCAGACCATAGCCAGACTTACGAGCACAAAATCAGAAACAGAGGTCGAACTTCTTAAAATAGGTTTCTAGTATAAAATTTCCTATCAAAATCTTATATCGAAACATATGACAAAAACATTCTTGCAAAATTGATCATATTAAAATATACGTAATTCATAACAGAATTTCAAGCACTTGATCCGAATTTCAAAATACGAAAATTATATTCATGCTCGAAAACGGATTATCTTTGAAACTTCATGCAATGCAGAAAATATTTACTTTGTAAATATAGGAATAAGCTAAAACTACTTACCTCAACTGAAACCCCAAAACTAATGTCAACAGCTCCGTCGATCCAATTTCCCTAAAATAATACAATAACGAGTTTAAGACCCTCTGTACGAACCACACATTCTACTAATTTTCAAGCCTCTTATTCAGAATTCAAATCTCCTAAAGTCCAATTCAGATTTTCATATTCACTGTTCCCATCACGGCACGTAAAACTATGTGGAGACCCGATATCTCATTATTCACTGCATTTTTTACCATCTCAGAAAAATTCCCAAAAATTACTGCAAGTAGAAGATTCAAATACGAGTCTAACGATGCAAACGGCGTCGCGTTTCGACATCTGGGTGGCCCATACGGATCGGTCAAAGTTGGCCGGGCGTGGTCAACTTCATCTTCAACCTAGGACCAGATTTTTACAGGTTGCAGAGCCAATTTCAGGAGCTTGGTTCTCCCTCGTCCGGGCTCGGTTTTGGGTGTTCTTGGTGTCTATGGAAAGCCCTTATCATGAACTACAAGTTGGTAGATTTGTTTCTGCGAAATATTTAGCAAAACAACGACTTTTATGGCCTCAAAGTTCACGGTTCAATTAAATTTTTGAAATTTCAAATCTCGATATCTAACAAACGACACGATGAAATTCGGTTTAGTCACTTGTGTTAGGTTACTTAGGTCCCCTAGAGTTTAACCATGGCGCAAAATAGAATCAAAACCTCCAAACCGAAATCCACCATTAATGACCTTCGAAGCTTTCTCTCTCTAGAATTTAGCATTCATTAGCAAGCACACTAAACACAAATATAGAATCTTACATTCTTCTATTGTCCTTTTGCAGAAAGTGGCGACTGAGACTCATGTCTAGGCCTCATTGTCTCGTCTCGTTCGGTTTGGGTTACTCTCTTTTGCGCTCTCTAAAACCTTCGACCGCCTCATTTCATCTCCGATGGTGTAAGGTTTGTTTTAGGGTGGAGAACAAAACTGAGCTGCTGTTAGATTTTTCTCTATTTGATCTTTGATAGGTTTTGGACTTCAACTACACAACAACGTGTAGGTTTAAATCTAATTTTTCATAGAACCTCTTTTGTCATTAAATTTTGTCACTAGGTGGAATTGGCCCCTTAAGTTCTTTACTATAGATTTTAGTCCCCAAATTTGGCAGGTGTTACACTTAACATATACCATTTTCACTACAAGAGAAAATGTCTCTTTAAACTCTTTCATAACCTCTTGAGTATACCATTTTTACACAAGACATGCCTTGTATATTTCTAAGGTTCATATGGTTTATGCATGACCTTGTACACCCATTTGTATCATTTAGCACGCTTAGATGATTAAAATCAACAAAACCCTGTGTCTTATTAGCTTGTAATGCTTGAATTTCCTCATTCATAGCATTAACCCAATGCTCATTAGGAGAACCATCTCAATAAGTGGTTCATAAATATTTGAAATGGTAATGAAAAAAATATGGATAAGTCTTAATGAAGCAAGTGTAATTCAAATCTCCACAAGTAAAAACATAGTTATCTGACCAATAAGGAGCTCTCCCAGATCTATTAGATCTCCTTGAACTCAATGATTCCTGATCTGAAAGAGACAAATGAAGACTTTAAGAAGAAGCCACATGTGATAAGTGATGGCTTGGTGAAGTAGTCACATCTATTTGAGCATTAGAGGATGAAGAAGAACTTGGGCATTCATGAGATTGTGGATAAATAGGGGGTATCACGCCCTCAATAGCAGTGGAAACTTCTAAATTGTTAGACATACCTTGAGAGGAAACAGGAGAATGATGATCATGAAGAAGTGCGTACCGATCCATCTTAAAAGAAAAAAAAATAACACTTACGCTAAAATAAATGTCTCATCTTTGCAGAATGAGTAATCGATATCCCTTATTAGATGAAAGAATAGACTGAGAATGCAAAAGCAATAGATAGATGACAACTTATTAGTGCTTTAAAAATTGGAAGCAAAACATAGACATCCAAAGAGCCGTAGATGAGATATATCAAAACCCTTGTGATATATGGCATGATATGGTGTATCACCATGAAGAACAGTTGAAGACATCTTATTGATGGGATAGCATGCTTTTAAAAGAACCCCCCCCCCCCCTTACTTTTGTAGTAAACTGAGTATGAACCATGCTTAAAAAATTCATTACTAACAAAATTGTCTCATATTTATATTTTATTAAAAAGACCCAAGTAATACGAGAACAATCATCACTATAATAATGAAAGTCACCCATAGTAGGCACTTTATAGGGTTCCCATAAATCCATATGTACGAGTTTGTCAAGCCAAACGAAAAATAACACAATCTTTAATGTGAGATAACTTAGAAGCAACAAAATGTTGGCAATTGTGCTCTGATACCACATCATAGCATGTCCACATCAACATGTTGTCTATTAGACCGCCCTTCATGGTAGCTTATTAACTTAATTCATTTTAGGTGTGAGCTAATTAGAGCAATCAACCCTAAATAATTAGGCGTGTGCAGGATTATTAAGGTTATGTGAACTATGAACGTTCTATTTTGGCATTAAATAGCATGCGACTTGCTATCTAACTTTTATTTTAAGAAAATGATAAAACAATCTGAAAGTAACATTTCTACTTATTCTGAAAGTGAGTGGTTATAAGCATACCCAAAAAGTTGATTATAATTACAATTAGTATAATTTTCTCAAATTCGGAACAAGTAGGAAATGTGAACAAGTATGAATGTTTGGATCAAACGTGATCAACGGTATTTATATTATTCAATTTAATTTCTCTAGTATATTTCTATTTTTTTGTATAATTTCATCTTTAAACTTCTTCAAATCGAACCATTTACTTAGTGGACTTAGATCAAGTCAAATTCATGGCTAAGTCTGATCCTAATCAGGGTTGTCTGATCTGTGCAACCCTATACACATTTAAACCTAGCCCTAAGCTCGACCCAAACTAGGTCAACTGAGACCTAGGTCCAATTGGAGTTGCCTTACCTAGCCAATCCTAATCAGGGTCGGACCTAAAACACATTAAAAAAATATATATATATACATAATAATAGACATTAATTCATTTATAGTTATGTACAACAAGAGCTGTCAAAAGAAACACAAGCAAAATCATCATCATCATCATCCCATACATGAAGAAAAGCAGCATGTATCCATCCATCCAGATAACACACCGGTTTGAAGGGAACTTTCTCTTGTACATGTTGTGTACAATACTAGTACTACTCATACAAAGTTGAGCTTTATAAGCTACGACATCTCATCCCTCTATACACCCACCCTTTCTTTTGGATCAACAACAACTTGTACATTTTATAATCACTCTAATATCTCCTCCACTTCACTTAACTTCTTCACTGCAAAGGAAGGTTTCAGCATCCATCATCAGTTTCATCATCATCACCACTCTTCTTCTTCTAGGTATTATACATCTTCAAACTATTAAGACTGATTTGACTACTAGTGTGCACATAATATCTTCTCTATGCTCAACTCATACAAACTTTTATTTTCATTCAGCTTCCATCTATCTACTGTTCTATATTGTCTTTATATTAAATAGACAGAGAGAAAGATAGATAGGCCATCACCCTTGTAAGCACTCGATTTTGACCCGGACGTAACGACGTTACACATGATACGTCAAATTCCGGACGCGTCAAGCCACAAAGTCTCCAAAAATGCTCAAGGGCACATTAGGGAAATTATTATAAAATATATTTTAAATTATTTCGAATTTATTTAATATTTTTGGAATTTTTTAAAAATATATATATAATAATTAGTTTTTTTTTTTATTTTAGAAAATTATCTGTAAGATATTTATCTCCAGATATTATTTTTTATTCAAAAAAAATAATTATCTGTAAAGATAAATATCCTTAGGAATATTCTCTAGAATAATTATCTGTTAGCATTTTTTATTTAAATTTTATCTGTAATCTAGACTAGGTTTTTAGTATAAATAGGGGTCTAGATTTACATTGTAAAGGGGAACACAGAAAAAACACCACAAAAAGTAATAATACACTATTCATCGGGATCCGCGCGATTTTTCGTCCTTAAGTGCTCAGAAAAAAGATTTAATTTAATTTAATTCCTTTTTTTTTTTCGAGACAACCCTCCTTCCCTACCAGCCAGCAGCCCCCGCCGGTGGCCCTGCCAGCGGCCCCGTCGGGGGCCACGCCGTCGCAACACGGTCCGCCGTCTCCCACCATTCCGGTGTCGATCCCCTCTCTCTCGCTCTCCCGTTTTCTCTCTCTCTCTCTCTCTCTCTCTCTCTGTAAACTCTCAGCCGTCCCAGCCCAGTGACCACTGGAGGTCTCGCCGGTGCCGTTCCCCTGCCACGACGCCGCCACGCCTCAACCTCGCCGTCCACCTCGTCCCAGACCCCACCGGAGCGCCATACCTCGTCAGGCTCACCTATCTGACATCGTCCCCGGCGCTGCCTTCTTCCGCTCACCGTTGCCGAGCCGGAACCATGTCGCAGCTCCAAATTTCGACCGGCTCCGCCACGCTGTCCAGCGTTCCGTCCGCCACGCCCCGACCTCGTCGCCCGCTTCAGTCCGTCCCTGGCACCACCGACGTCCGCCTGAATTCCGTCGGCCGTTTCCTCCCTCTGTCCGCTGTGCTGTGCAGGTAAGCCGTGATTTTCCTTTTTTTTTATTTATTATTATTATTATTATTATTGTTGTATTATATTTAATTAGATGTTTAAATGTAATTAGATAAATTTTATTAGGTAGAGTGTTTAATTATTCAAGTTGTATGTATGATTGAATATGTATTAAGTTGTGTATGTATTTAAACATATTAGAAAATTTTGGGCTTTAGATTTTGTCTTAATTAGGACTTGTAGATTATAATTAATTTTTAGATTTAGGTTACTGATTGATAATATTTTTTGCATATCATAAATTTAATTAAATCATGACGTCGTTAGATTAGTCTGATATAGCATGTATTAAAAAATAAAGTTGGCAATTAAGTGAACTGAGTACCGAAAGGGCGTAGTTAAAAATTTATATTTTTAATTCGCAATAGAACCCCCGAACTCAAATTTCTAATCGTAGACCGATTTTACGCCTAGGTGTTTAATTCGTTATTCACTTAGGTAATTTAGGATTCTAGTTAACCTAATAATTAACTAGTGGCGACTCTATTCAAAATTGAAAGTTTTCAAAACGTAATCCGCCGTAGGTCAGATTTTAGGTCCGACAATTCGGCGACTCTGCTGGGGACAATTGAGGGTTCGGGCTCTTTATATTTGCTTATTTGCCATGTTTTAGTTTTTTATATATATATTTGACTTCGTTATTTTAACTTGGTTATTTTTGTGTGATTTCAGGTGTGGAGTTAACTTTTTTTTTTTTATGACTGACTAGTTTTCTTTGTTGTATATGTATTACTTAAATTCGCACACACTCACTTTAGTGTAATGTCCAAAACGCCTAAAACCCAGGGCGACTAGGAACCTCTGAGGTTTAGTACGGTACGACCGGAGCGGCTGGGCCGCCGGTACGGCTCGGAAAAAATCTATTCGCTTGCGAAGGTCTTATGATCCCTATAATGGGGTGAGGAAACCACCTTGTCGGGAACCTATCAGTGGATCTACCTTGTAGAGCAAAGCCACACATTTTTTTACCCCCCTAACATGATCTGTTTTTTGTTATAAATGTTATCATGTGAATGTTTGTATAGCTTTTATTTCTCATGCATTAATCTCATTGCATTTAAAAAAAAAAAATTCAGCTAAGTAGTTAGTCATTTAGTTATAAAAACTCTTTCCAAACATGCATTTTGTATGCATGGTTTTTTTTTTTTTTTTCTATTTTAAAAAAAAAAACCATAAAACCTCTGGCCTGAATTTTTTATTTTAAACATGTGTTTCATGTGCATTATTTAAAAAAAAAACTCAAGTAAGTTGTAATTTGTGTTAGTGCGTTACGTATGCATTACTTTAAAAAAAATTCAGAAAAATTAATTTCTTTAGCTATTAGAGCTTCCTTTCGAACATGCATTTCATATGCATTTTTTTCTAAAAAAACTTCTTACCTGAATTTTTATTTTTAAACATGTGTTTTGTACGCATTATTTTTTAAAAAAACTTTTCAGATAAGTTGTAATTTTGGTTAGTATATGCATTGCTAAAAACAAAAAAACATAAACAAAACAAAAAAAACAAAACAAAAAAAAAAACAAATTTTTTTTTAGGAAAATCTGTAATTCCGCTTTAACTGTTAGAGCTTCTAATTTCGAATGTGCATTCCTTATGCATCATTTTAAAAAAACTTTTTAACTAAATTGTTTTATTTTTAATAATGCATCCAATATGCATTAATTAAAAAAAAATTTAAATAAACCGTAAGCTCTCTTAGTTTTAGGGCTCTTTGTTTAAAAAAACATTTTATCTGAATTTTTAATAAAAAAACGTGCATATCATATGCATTATTTTCGAAAAAAAACTTTCAGGTAAATTGTAATTTTTCTCAGTTATAGAACTTTTATTTTTAAGTTTGCATCTTGTATTTATTTTTGTGCATCTCATATGCATCCTTTAAAAAAAAAAAATTCGCCTGGTTCTTAATTTTGAGCAACCAAGATGCATTGATTTTTTTTTTCCCTCGTTAAAAAAAAATATATATATATATATATATATATATATATATATATATATATATATATATATATTTTTAGATAACTTGTAAATTATCTTGATTGCATGTGCATCGCATGTGCATTGTTTTAGGAAAAATAATCTGTTGATAGACTGTACACATTCTTAGTCGTAGAACTTATAGTTTCAAACATGTACTCCATGTGTTGTTGTCAAAACTACTTACCAGAATGTTTTATTTCAAGCATGTGTTTCATACGCATTATTTTTTGGAAAAAAACTTTTCGTGTAAGTTGTAAAATTTTGTTAGTGCATTCAATGTGCATCATTTTAAAAAAAAAATTAATTCCTTTTTGGCTCTTAGAGTTTTTTTAAATTCAAACATGAATTGCATATGCATCATTTTCAAAAAACATTTCTACCTGGTTTTTTTAAGCATGCATTCAATATGCATTATTTTTTTTTTTATAAAAAAACATTTCAGAAAAATTGTGAGTTTTTTTTAGCTATAGAGCTTTCAAATTCACGCATGCATCTCAGTTGCATTATTTAAAAAAAAAAAATCCACCTGAAATTTTCATTTCAAAATATGCATTTCATATGCATTATTCAGGTAAACTGTTGTAAGTTGTGAATTTCTTAGAATAGAATCTTAACTTTCAGAATGCATTTCATATGCGTCATTCAGGTAAGATGTCGTAAGTTGTAACTTTCTTAACAGTAGAATTTTAACTTTCGAGCACGCATGAGCATTTTTTTAAAAAAAAATCAAAGTGTCATTCGTTTTTATCCAAGGTGTATTGCACTCTTTTGGCAAGATCGTCATTTCAACATTCGCATGAGCGAGCATTTAAAAAATGGGAGTTTTGATTCTTTTTTGAAAAAATAGTTTAGCTGAGCAGTTAAGTGCTACTATTCGAGCTTAAACAAAGGATGATTAAACCTTTTGAAAAAAAATTTGTTTTGAGCATTTGTCCTGCGTTCGAGCCAGATAATGCACTCAGCAAACTCAAGTAAACTCCATAATTGTGCAAAACACATTTGACCATAAATTTTGATTCTTTTTCAAAAAAGTAATCAAAATTATGAAATGAATGACATTAGAGTTTTCAAAAATTCATGCATGATTTTTCATATTCTCTACACTGATTTTTCTTTCACTCTTTTCAGGTACCTTTGGTTAAGGTATCATGTACACATAAGTTATGCCGGCTAAATGAGCCAACAAAAAAAGAACATGCAGTCATCCACTTGCACAACGAACAAATTGCATACTCGAGATATCAAACGCTGAGGTGCGTTAAATTGTACTTAATTTTTTCTTTGAGATTTGAGTGTCCCTACTCTTTTGCAGGTCGGATGACCACTTCAACAAATGCCGCAACCGTGTGAAACGTGAGCGCTTCAAAGAGTTTCTATGAAAAATTTCACCCACCATGTGTGAAATTCATATGCTTTCCAAGACGAGGTATACAACCATTATGTGGCCAGGTTTAAACCATGCAGCGGTAACCATGGGGCATCTCCCTTTGAGATCGGACATGTCAGGAGATGAGAAAATTTCAAGAGATCATCGAGAATCCCGTGAAGATTCAATGTGCCGATCAATGTAGCTTGACTCGATCAACGGAATCCTTTTCCGAAAAAAGTTCTGAAATTTTCAGTCTGCCACTAGGGGCATATACTTTTCAGCAGGTGTACATACAGAAGTTGTGGAGCAAGAGAATCAGGACATGCAGCAGGTCCAGTCGCATAGCGAGCACATTGTCCACTGAAAAATCCAACTCCCAGGTAAGAGAAGCTGTGATCATTTTTATCCCCGAAATTTGAGTTTTTCCTTACTCATTGTGCAGCTTGGATAATCATCCAAATCAAAACTCCTGAAGAGCACATCTCATGGACGGCCCTTCGCTCGCCGACCATTCTTATGCCAGTTATCCCAGATACCTCGGACGATATCTATGCCTAAGTTTAGCATTTGCGGATTACTGTGCCAAACTCAACACCATTCATGTGTGTTCATTAATCAGGCCATTCGTCCAGCATGCGACGAATTATGAACCAGTCAGATGTAGCCGTGGGGCATTCCTGTTAAGATCAAGCATGGTTGAAGATAGAAGACATCCAGAGATCTTCCTATTAAAAAAAGATCGAGATTCCATTAAGATCGACCGTGCTAATGAAAGAGCATTTGAGAGGAAGAAGAAGAAATTATTGTCGGTGTCGTTCACCTATTGAAAGGATCCTCCATTCAAGACATTGACATAATCAACTTATTTGACAAGTTTTCCTCCGGAGAAGTTCCGAGAAATTAAAAGGTTTAATCTGCTATTAGGGGCATGTAACATAGTTGTTGTTGATTAGTTTCTGTAGATTTTCTTTCCATTTGAAAAAAGAAAAAAGAGAGAAAAAAATAAATTCCCGCTAGGTTGAAAACCTAGGAAAAAGTCAGGGAGAGTGGCATGATTGAAAAACCGCAGGGGCAATCATGGCAAAAGGTGAGATGGAAAAAGCAAAAAAAGAGCAAAAAAAAAAAACTCAGTTTTCTTAAGGGCCACCTGCCCTTTAATCGGCTACAGAAAAATAAAGAAAGTATTCGTAAATCTTGTGAGAGCAATGAAGCAATAAAAGGGTCACAGTCGTCCCTAAAAACGACTACAAAATAAAGGGCCACAAGCACCCTTCAAATGGTTACAGATAAAGATCGCTCCCACAACATCGAAAGCGGAGAATAAGTGAAAGGGCCACAGCCACCCTCCAAACGGCTAAAGATAAAAGAGTGACCCCGCGAATCCTATGAGGGCGGGAAAATAAAAAGGGCCACAGTCGTCCCTAAAATGACTACAAAATAAAGGGCCACAGCCACCCTCCAAACGGCTACAAATAAAAGAGTGACCCCGCGAATCTTGAAAGGGCGGGAAAATAAAAAAGGGCCACAGTCGTCCCTAAAACGACTACAAAATAAAGGACCACAACCACCCTTCAAATGGTTACAGATAAAGATCGCTCCCACAACATCAAAAGCGGAGAATAAGTGAAAGGGCCACAGCCACCCTCCAAACGGCTAAAGATAAAAGAGTGACCCCGCGAATCTTGTAAGGGCGGGAAAATAAAAAAGGGTCACAGTCGTCCCTAAAACGACTACAAAATAAAGGGCCACAACCACCCTTCAAACGGCTACAGATATAGAGCACTCTCGCAACATTGAAGGCGGGAAATGAGTGAAAGAGCCACAGCCACCCCTAAAATGGCTACCTACAAAGAGTGTTCCTCGAATCCTGAGAGGATGGGAGATTGTTGAAAGGGCCATAGCCACCCTCAAAATGGCTACATATAAAGAGTATTCTCGTGAATCTTGTGAGGCCGGGAAATCATTTGAAAGGGCCACAGCCACCCTTAAAACGGCTACAAATCGAAAGAGCGCTCCCGGAGCATCGACGATGAAAATAAATAAAAGGGCCACAGCCACCCTCCAAATGGCTACAAATCAAAAGAGCTCTCGCGACATTGAAGACGGTGAGGAAAGGGTCACAGCCACCCTCCAAATGGCTAGAAATACTCTCGCATCGAGACGGGAAATAAAGTACGGGTCACAGCCACCGTTTAATCGGCTATCAAAAAAGAGCGCATCCGTTAGGTTGAAAACCCGAAAGGGCAGCCTAGGCAAAATTAGGAAATGAGGGGCATGATAGCAAATTCAGAAATTGCAATCATTGCAAAATGAGAGAAAATAAAATCCCGATGGAATAAAAAACCCCAAGGGGCAATCCATGCAAAAATTAGGAAAACCGAGGGGCACGATCTAAAATTCTGACCGTGGCAAAATGAGAGAATATGAGAGATTAAAAAATAAAAAATAAAAAAAAAGATCCCGCTAAGTTGTCGCGTCATGCGCAGTTTAGACAAAAATTAGGGACATGCATTCAAGTCGTCAAGCCACTCGAGGCCCTTATCCAACGGACGCCACTAGTGGCATTTCTCCGACATATGCCACTAGCGGCTCTTCTCCGACGGACGCCACTATAGGCTCTTCTCCAACGGACGCCACTAGGGGCTCTTTTCAAAATACTCGCCACTGGAGGCCTTACTTTCTGCATCGCCACTGGAGGCTTTACTTTCTGCATCGCCAACAGAGGCACCGCCAACTAGGGTACCGCCAACTGAGGCTTTACTTTTCTGCACGCCACTGGAGGCTTTACTTTCCCGCACGCCACTAGAGGCTTTACTTTTCTGCACGCCACTGGAGGCTTTACTTTCCCGCACGCCACTGGAGGCTTTACTTTCCCGCACGCCACTGGAGGCTTTACTTTCCCGCACGCCACTGGAGGCTTTACTTTCCCGCACGCCACTGGAGGCTTTACTTTCCCGCACGCCACTGGAGTCTTTACTTTCCCGCACGCCACTGGAGGCTTTACTTTCTCGCACGCCACTGGAGGCTTTACTTTCTCGCACGCCACTGGAGGCTTTACTTTCCCGAACGCCATTGGAGGCTTTACTTTTCTGCACGCCACTGGAGGCTTTACTTTCCCTCACGCCACTGGAGGCTTTACTTTTCTGCACGCCACTGGAGGCTTCACTTTTCTGCACGCCACTGGAGGCTTTACTTTTCTGCACGCCACTGGAGGCTTTACTTTTCTGCACGCCACTGGAGGCTTTACTTTTCCGCACGCCACTGGAGACTTTACTTTCCCGCACGTCACTAGAGGCTTTACTTTTCTGCAAGCCACTGGAGGCTTTACTTTTCCGCACGCCACTGGAGACTTTACTTTCTCGCACGCCACTAGAGGCTTTACTTTTCTGCACGCCACTGGAGGCTTTACTTTCCGCACCGCCACTGGAGGCTTTTCCTTGTCGCACGCCACTAGAGGCATCGTCGATCAAGGTTTTTCTTTTCTGCACCGCCAACGAAGGCACCACCAACAGGGGCACCGCCGACCGAGGCTTTACTTTTCCGCACAGCCACTGGAGGCTTCACTTTCTGCATCGCTAATGGAGGCACCGCCAATAGGCGTCCCGCCAACAGAGGTTTCATCTTTCCGCACCAGAATAAGCATATGAGCCACCTTGAAGACTTTGAAGAATTGGAAGAGAATATACTTTATGGTCAAAATCAGTGTTTCCTCGTCTTTGGACAAACCCCTTCGAACACGTTCTACGGGAGTCCGTCCAAATTTCTAATCGTAGACCGATTTTACGCCTAGGTGTTTAATTCGTTATTCACTTAGGTAATTTAGGATTCTAGTTAACCTAATAATTAACTAGTGGCGACTCTCATTCAAGTTTAAGTACAAATGCAAGACAATCAATCTCATTCATTTATTTTCATCATCATATAATAAAAATAAGAATAATACCGCCAGTAGCAACAAGTTTCTCAACACGAGCAACAAAGTGCTTCCCATAAGTATACTTCTTCAGACCATTCAAATGTATTTTTATTCGGTTCATAATTATTTCAAGTTGCTGGTCATCACATGTTTCCAGCACTTTCTGTAACACATAATTTGCAAATTGATCATTCATCATCACCTACAATATAATAATTAACATATTTATTAGTTCATTCCACTGAGTATAACTAGTAGTTAGTTTACCTAGAATTGAGGATGAATCAACAGTTGACAATTATACTAACCTGAAGAGGATCATTCTCATCTGTCTCACCAAGCATCTCATACACCAACTTCTGCCACTCCTCGGGTGTTCCAAATGTTAAACACTTTTCAATAACATTTGACGCAAATTTCTGCCGGCTCATGTGTTCTATCTGTCCTGTTAGTGTTTTTATTATGGTTGTACGTTCTTCCGGATTTCCATGCTCCAGCACATGCTGCAATTTGTTCAACACACTGCAGTTCCATGAAGGCAAATATATATGCGCTAAAGAAAGGACATGACTGATGGGCCCCGGCTGAGGCCGTTAGGCCCCTTAACGATTGGCAAACGGCGACTAGGCCCGTTGGGCTAGGAGCTGGGCTGCTGGAAGGCTAAGGGCTCCGACGGAAGGAGGCCCCGACATTGAATGGCCCCGAGTAAGCATGGCCCCGATAGGGGAGAGCCCCGAAGATATCGGACCTGGACGTAGTCGGTCCCGATATGGGAGTTGACACCACTCCCCGACACCGAATCCTCAACGATGCAACTTGGGAGTCTCCGATAATGATCGAGACTCACCAGTAAGAGCACAATCCCGGAAATCTCGCCATGATTACAGTAGTGGTATAATGGGCGAGATATGTGGGATACATATAACTGTACAGATACGCGGCAAGATATACGGCGAGATATTTGGGATAGTGGATCACAATCCAACCGCCTAATCAGGTAACTGAGATAGCCTTCCCCCTATAAAAGGAGGGAAGTTATCACAGGTTAGGGTTACGTTTTTACACATACACACATTGCTTGCTTGATCACCGTACTTACGTTAAGCATCGGAGAGGGATTCTGGGCCACCGCCCTCTATTCCCCTTCTGCAGGATTGCGAGGAGCTAAGGAATCCGTCACCGTAACCGGAGTTCCTACCGTGATCCAACATTGGCGCCGTCTGTGGGAACGCAACAAAAAGCCAAAGTAAGTTTGCTTCCCTTTGATTCCATACCATGGCTGGCAACAGGCCGCAGCGATCAGGCAAGCAGGTGCCGGCCACCAGCAATCCCCTGAGGATGCTACACAGCATCAGGATTTGAGAGACGATGGTGACAGCACTCGCCGAGACGACACCGCGCGAAGGAACAACCCCCCTGGTGGATCCAGGAACGAGGCACCTTCCCAGAATCCAGAACTGGCCAGGGTAGTGGCAGAGGCCATGCCCCTATTCATGGAGGCCATGGAGGCCCTCCTAGACCGAAGAGAAGCCGCCAGAAGGCAGGCCGTAGATCTACCGCCGCTCCCTCCGCGGCGAGATACTCCCAGAAGGCAGGTGGACGACAACCTGCCGCCACCCCCTCCATTGAGGGAACAGCCCATTCCGCCCAATCCAGCACCGGCGGAGAATTTCGTGGTCGATGGACCAGGGCCAGTGCAACAAAGGACCATTCCCCTGAATGGTCCCCTCACTGCCGACCAGGTAGTGAAGATTGTGGGTATTTGCATGGGAGATCAGAAGCCCATGATGTCGGAATTGGGGAGTCAGGAGACCCATCCTTTCGTTCCTAGATTGATCCATACCCTGGCCCCACCGGGCTTGGGTATCCCGAAGATAGAGGAGTACGACGGAGTTGCGGACCCGGTCCGCCACGTACAGAAGCACTTGACAGCGTGCATGGGCAGGACCCCAGATGAGGACGTTATCTGCGCGTTGTTCCCGAGTACCTTGGGAGAAAAGGCGATGACATGGTTCTACAGTCTGCCCACTGGATGTATAACCTGCTGGAAGGACATGCACCAACGATTCATCGCCCAGTACCAAGGGCGTCGACGGCTGCTGAAGAGTGTTCGGACCCTGCATGAGGTGGTCCAGAGGCCCGACGAATCGCTGGCCTAATACTACCAGCGTTACACGGCTGGTATGACCGAGCTGGATGAGGAGATATCGGAGGGCGAGGCCATCCGTACCTTCCTGAAAAACCTCAATCCCCCCTATGGCTCCGACTTACTTCACAGCGTCGCGGCCAAAAAACTCTGGAACATGGAGGCACTTCAGGCGAGGGTAAAACAGCAAATCGACGTCCAAGAGTCGAAGATCGCTGCCGGAGAATTGGCTCCTCCCAAGGGGCGTGAAGGAAAGCAGTTGTTCAAACCATTGGACAACCGACACAAGAAGGATAGCTCCGAGGGTAGTCGGAGTCGTGGACGCTCCGATCGGAGGGAGGATAGGCGTCCGACCAAGAGGGACAGTCAGAGGGAGGAGTTTACCCCCCTCAACAGGCCTTTGAAAGAGGTCTTGGCGGTAATGGAGAAGCAAGGTCTCGCTCGTTTCCCCAAGAAGAAGGAAGGAGAAAAGTTGGGCTCCCGCACCGACCGTTACTGCCGATTCCATCGGGCCTCTGGTCACGACACTGACCAGTGTCGGAAGCTGAAGAGGGAAATAGAGAAGCTTATCCAGAGGGGTAAGCTGAAGGAGTTCGTGGGAGATTCGCGCTGCAAGCCCCGTTCCCGATCTCGATCAAGATCCAAATCTCGATCGAGGTCCCCAAGGAAGAGAAGGTCCGACGCAGAGCCTTCGGAGGGCCCATCAGGGTCCCGACAGAAGAGGGTTATTAATGTGATCCATGGAGGGTTCGCTGCAGGAGGAGACACATCGTCTTCTCGGGAGCGTTATGCCAACCAAGTGCCCGTAGCAGTGGTTTTGGGAAAAAGGTCTCGGTCATGGACTCCGAAGGAGGAGATGGAGATCACCTTCTCGGCGAAGGATCTGGAGGGAGTAGAGACCCCCCACGAGGATGCCCTAGTAGTGACATTGGATGTAGGGGGATTCGAAGTGAAGAGGATCCTCATTGATGGAGGAAGCTCCTCCGACATCCTCTTCTCCGACGCCCTGGAGCAGATGGGGAAGAAGAAGAAAGACTTACGGGAGGTTAACTTCCCGATGGTAGGATTTTGCGGCACAACCTCTTATCCATTGGGGGTTATCACGTTGCCCGTATGGTTCGGCAGTGGCTGGAAGATGGAAAAGAGAGATGTGGAGTTCGTGGTGGTCGAATCCACAGGGACGTACAATGCGATCATTGGAAGAACCACTATCAATCCGCTGATGGCGGTAGCCTCGACTGTCCATCAGAAACTGAAGTTCCCGACTGAGAATGGGGTCGGTGAAGTGAAAGGCGACCAGGTGGCGTCGAGACGATGCTATGTCAACGCCACAAGGAGATCGAGGAAGGAGGCTATGTCGGTTCTCCAGAAAGACACTGATCCTCGAGAGGAGTTTGGGCGTCCCGCCCCCATGGAGGACCTAAAAGAAGTCGAGATAGATGGACCCGAGAGGAGGGTAAAGATCGGATCCGCCCTATCCGAGGAAAAAGCGCAGGAGTTGATCGCCCTCTTGAAAGAATTCAAGGAGTTATTTGCCTGGTCCCCGAGCGATATGCCGGGAATCAGTCGGGACGTGATCGAGCATGAATTGAATATCGACCCCACGATCAAGCCGATCGCGCAGAAGAGACGTCCGATGGGAACAGACAAAATGATTGCAATCCAGCAGGAGGTTGGCAGGTTGCTCGACGCTGGATTCATTAGGGAGATCCGATTCCAAACTTGGGTAGCCAACCCAGTACTGGTGAGGAAGAGCAACGGGAAGTGGCGGATGTGTGTCGACTTCCGCGACTTGAACAAGGCTTGCCCGAATGACTGTTATCCGCTCCCGCGGATCGACCAATTGGTGGATGCTACATCGGGGCACGAGCTGCTAAGCTTTATGGATGCTTATTCTGGTTATAACCAGATAAAGATGGCGAAAAAGGATGCCCCACATACCGCCTTTTACGCTGACAGTGAAGTCTTCCAGTACGACGTCATGCCTTTCGGCCTGGTGAATGCGGGGGCGACATATCAGAGGATGGTGAACAAACTGTTCGGGGATATGATTGGGAGTACCATGGAAGCCTATGTAGATGACATGCTGGTGAAATCCCGACGAGCATCAGACCACGTTGGTAACTTAGCAATGGCTTTCGAAAGGATGAAACTACACCAAGTCCGCCTCAATCCAGCCAAATGTGCTTTCGGAGTACATCCAGGGAAGTTCTTGGGCTTCGTGGTGAGCCAGAGGGGGATCGAGGTGAATCCCGAAAAACTAAGGGCGATAGAGGAGATGCAGTCCCCGACAAACCATAGGGAGGTGCAAGTACTGAACGGTCGGCTGGCTTCGATGAATCGCTTCTTATCCAAGGCAAGCGACCGGGCGATGCCATTTTTCAATGTACTAAGGGCCAACCGACAGTTCGAATGGACCGCCGAATGTGAGGAGGCGTTCCAAGCGCTCAAACAACATCTCCGCACCCTCCCACCCCGTCTATTATGTAAGCAAGGCGTTTGCCAAGAGTGAAATGAATTACCCTCCGATTGAGAAGTACCTCTTTGCGTTGATTATTACCGCTAGAAAGCTACGACCTTACTTCCACGCGCATGAAATTACGGTGTTGACTGATCAGCCATTGAAACACTTCTTGAACCGGCCTGACGCGTCGGGGAGACTAGTAAAGTGGGCCGTGGAACTTAGCGAGTTTCGGATTCATTTCGCTCCGAGAACAGCTATCAAAGGGCAGGCATTGGCCGACTTTATAGTTGAATCTACTGTTCCCGATCCTGAAGCAACGGAAACAGTAGAGGGGGCAACCGGGAATACTGAAGAGGTCTCGACGGCGAAGCAGTCGGAACAGCCAAATAAGGAGAACACCTGGGAGTTGTACACTGATGGCTCCTCAAGCTCGGATGGATCGGGTGCGGGGTTCGTATTGATTCCGCCAGGTGGGGCGGAGCCACTTCGATATGCATTGGCCCTAACATTTAGAGCCACCAATAACGAGGCGGAATATGAGGCTCTCATAACGGGGCTGAAAATCGCAAAGGGCACTGGAATTGAACATTTGAAGGTGAAGTGTGATGCTAGCCTGATTGTAAATCAGGTTCGGGGGCAGTATGGAGCAAAGAACCCGATCATGAAGAAGTATCTTCAGGAGGCTAGGACCTTGAAGGAGAGCTTCAAAAGCTTTGATATCGAGGCAATTCTGAGGGAAGAGAATGTGGAGGCTGATGCCTTGAGCAAATATGCCTTGGGGGCACCTTTGGAAGAGAGTCGGAAGGTACACTTCTTGGAGAAGGTGATTCTATCGACCACCGATCCGTCGGAGGTGTGCGCTATCGGAACAGGGTCAGAGGAGGAATCCACTTGGATGACCCCGATAATTGTGTACTTGACTACGGGGGCACTTCCTGAAGAAAAAGTGGCAGCGGAGCGACTGCGACGAATGTCAGTTAATTACGCGATGGTGGATAACCAGTTGTACAAGAAGGGTCTGCTTTCGACGCCTTTCCTGAAATGCGTGGCCGAACCCGATGCGACTCGGATTCTGAGAGAATTGCACGAAGGAGTCGCAGCCTGTCATGAAGGCGCTCGATCTATCCTGAGGAAGGCGCTGAACTTGGGATATTATTGGCCTACGATGAATAAGGAAGCAACGGCGCTTGTTCGATCCTGTGACGCGTGTCAGAGATATGCTTCGAATATCACAGCCCCCGCTGCCGATTTGATGCCCATCGGGAGTGCTTAGCCCTTCGCACAGTGGGGCACTGACCTGGTGGGACCCCTTCCGAAAGCGAAGAGCCAGTGCACACATTTGCTTGTCGCGATTGTCTACTTCTCGAAGTAGATCGAGGCTAAGCCGTTAGCCAAGACAACAGCGGGACATATTATCAAGTTCCTTCAGACCCGAATTTTGTCGAGATATGGGGTGCCGAAGGTGATCATCAGCGACAATGGTCCTCCATTTAATGGGGCCCAGTTGGAGAGGTTCCTAGACGAGTTTGGTATCGAGCATCGGACAGCATCCGTCCATCACGCTCAGACCAACGGGCAGGTGGAGGTTGCCAACAAAATCGTGATGGAGGGCTTGAAGAAGAGGGTTTATGCTTTGGACGGAAAATGGCTAGACGAACTGGAGAACGTGTTGTGGGCGGTCCGAACGACACCCAAGCGGTCAACAGGTGAAACCCCGTTTGCACTTGTTTATGGGACGGAGGCGGTCGCTCCCGTGGAAATCGCTGTGGCGTCCCATCGAACCAGAAGCTATGAACCCTCGACAAGTCCAAAAAGAGCCAGGATAGGACCTTTGACGAATGACGAAACAAGGCGCCTGGAGTTATCCTTGCTAGAGGAAAAACGGCTGGAGGCCGACATAGTGCAAGCTCGGATGCGTTTGGCGACGGCCAGGTACTATAATCGGAAGGTCAAGTCGCGCCAGTTCTACGCGGGAGAACTGGTCCTGCGTCGGAATGAGTTCGCCCTACAAGATCGGATCAACAAGATGTCCCCGAAATGGGAAGGGCCTTACAAGATCATAGGCATGCCGGTCCCGAATGCCTACAAGTTAGAAGACCTCGATGGCAAGATATTAAGAAACACCTTTAGTGGAGAACATCTGAAGAAATGTCATGTTTGACAAACAAGTCGTCCGTAGAGGCGCGAAGATGTAATTAAGTCGCCCTGAGTGGTGCATGCTATGTTAAAGACATTAATAAAGAGGTTACTTCTGATCAAAGTATTCCTAAGTTGTTCTCGATACATTAAAAAGCGTCATTGGACGTCCGAAAAATCCTTAAGTTTTTAAGGTTCGATTAAAAAGCGTCATTGGACGTCCGAAAAATCCTTAAGTTTTTAAGGTTCGATTAAAAAGCGTCATTGGACGTCCGAAAAATCCTTAAGTTTTTAAGGTTCGATTAAAAAGCGTCATTGGACGTCCGAAAAATCCTCAAGTTTTTAAGGTTCGATTAAAAAGCGTCATTGGACGTCCGAAAAATCCTTAAGTTTTTAAGGTTCGATTAAAAAGCGTCATTGGACGTCCGAAAAATCCTTAAGTTTTTAAGGTTCGATTAAAAAGCGTCATTGGACGTCCGAAAAATCCTTAAGTTTTTAAGGTTCGATTAAAAAGCGTCATTGGACGTCCGAAAAATCCTTAAGTTTTTAAGGTTCGATTAAAAAGCGTCATTGGACGTCCGAAAAATCCTTAAGTTTTTAAGGTTCGATTAAAAAGCGTCAGAGGACGTCCGAAAAATCCTTTAAGTTTTTAAGGTCCGATAAAAAGCGTCATAGGACGTCCGAAAATTCCTTAAGTTTTTAAGGTTCGATTAAAAGCGTCTTAGGACGACGGAAAGCCTTAAGGTTCTTAGGGTCCGATAAAAGCGTTATGAAGAATATAATGTAGCCGGAAATGATATTAATAAAAGGCTCGAAGGCCTAAGGAGTTCCATACGAGAAAGATAACGATAAAAGACTACAAGGACTTAAGTTGTAACAGATTAAGCTCGGTCCTCGGATGCTGGATCTTCAGAGGGCTTCGGAGGGGCAGGCTCAGAGGGATCTGTAGGAGGGTCGTCGGCGTCTTCAGAGGAGCTCTCCGACGGGAGGCTAAAGTACCTTTCTGCGGCTCGGCCGAGAATCTTGGACTTCCTCAAGTCGATGGAGTCCCCGTAGGTTTCGTTAAGCTCTTCGACAATGTCAAGGAAGGCATTCTGCAAATCTTCCTGACAATGCTTCGCCGCATCTGCTTTGAAGTCCTCCGAGCTCCGATATTGAAAGACGCGATGCACTATAAGTCCCTCACGTCTTGGGGGCAAATGATGGGCCCCGACTGAGGCCGTTAGGCCCTTAACGATTGGCAAACGGCGACTAGGCCCGTTGGGCTAGGAGCTGGGCTGCTGGAAGGCTAAGGGCTCCGACGGAAGGAGGCCCCGACATTGAATGGCCCCGAGTAAGCATGGCCCCGATAGGGGAGAGCCCCGAAGATATCGGACCTGGACGTAGTCGGTCCCGATATGGGAGTTGACACCACTCCCCGACACCGAATCCTCAACGATGCAACTTGGGAGTCTCCGATAATGATCGAGACTCACCAGTAAGAGCACAATCCCGGAAATCTCGCCATGATTACAGTAGTGGTATAATGGGCGAGATATGTGGGATACATATAACTGTACAGATACGCGGCAAGATATACGGCGAGATATTTGGGATAGTGGATCACAATCCAACCGCCTAATCAGGTAACTGAGATAGCCTTCCCCCTATAAAAGGAGGGAAGTTATCACAGGTTAGGGTTACGTTTTTACACATACACACATTGCTTGCTTGATCACCGTACTTACGTTAAGCATCGGAGAGGGATTCTGGGCCACCGCCCTCTATTCCCCTTCTGCAGGATTGCGAGGAGCTAAGGAATCCGTCACCGTAACCGGAGTTCCTACCGTGATCCAACAATGACAATTTTAAAGAATGTAAACATGTACAACGTAGTTCCCATACTGATCTTGCACCAACATGCATACCGAAAGTAAAATCTCATCCATCATTATTTGTTGGGTCTTCTGATCATGACAATGTTGAAGAATCCTCTAAATCAAGAAACATACTACGTTAGGCAATTATTTAAACTCATCAAAAGAAACAATAAATTATTCTTCACCACCTGAATGACACGACAACCATAAGGATGGGTGGACAGGGTCACAACTTGATCATAAAACACCGAAAGAATAAACTGTATGGCATCTTCTAGAATACATTCGATACATTTCTGGATCACATGATTTCCATTCTGATCTCGCACGCATTTCATAACATTACCATCAAGCTCCTTCACCGTTATAGTCTGCTGGTCCAGTTGAACCACTTCTATGGCCTATTTAGTTTAGATAAATAAGCATATTATTAACTCTTGCATGCTCCTAAAGTTACATGTACTAAATTACAATCAATTAAAACTTGGCATTGAAAAAAAGAGATCTTTCAAAGCAATGAAAGATTCAAACAAATGGATATCCAGGTGAGTGGAATGTATTACATTTTGGATGACTCGACAGTCATACATTTGAAGACTCAGGTTTAGCACCCTCCCGTAGAGTTGAACATCTAGATCCCTAATTTGAGACGCGCTACCATGCTCAAAGAACTGAATAAATTCATTTATAGTTAGGGTTCTGTTTTGGAAGCAAGACTGGCTAAGAACCAGTTAGGAAACTTGGTTACGCAAAACGATCATTTGGTTTCGGAGTAACACGACATGATCTTCGTTTTGCACTTCGCCGTTGATGAACTTCGTTCGTCATTAACCACATTCTGGGCCAGATGAAAGTCTGCGATAGCATCATTGACATATCCCACGGGGTCATTAACCACATTCTGGGCCAGATGAAAGTCTGCGATAGCATCATTGACATATCCCACAGTTAGGAAGGCTATCGACGCATTCTTCATACTACGCGTGCCATGTTCGACCACGGGGTCATGCTCGGTTATGCTAGGTAGAATCCTTGAGATTCAGATGGGCGCAAACTTCTTCACCTCGAGCGTGTGATTGATCCCGGGGGCCTTATGAAGAGGCAACCGAAGTATCCTCATGGACTCAGAACTCATACCTAAGGTCAGGCTCAATGTTCGCTTCCCTGCATATGAGCGCAGTGTTGAAGAAAAAGGCCAAGTTACCACGTATTTGAAAACCGGTTGGGTTTGACTAAGGGTATGAGTGACGGGGATGGTCAAGTTCACATGTAATTCACCGACTCTTGTATTCACTAGGTGGCCACCAACCGGATATTAGTTGAAGGTTGTGAATACTTGTACGAATGCCCTGGAGAAGTATTCCTATGTGAAAAATGGGCAATAGGAGAATTATCATTTGACCTAGGATACAACGCGATACAAATTGATGTTTTTAACAGGTTGATTTGAGACAGCGAATCAACGTTCCGCGGGCGCTACAACACTCCTAACAGATGAGTAGCACGATGGCCGTCGTATCCACCGGTCGCACGGCAAACCTCGTATGAACTATTTGGAAGCAGGGACAAGATCAGAAGAGTGAAATGTTGGTGCGATTTGGACAACAATACATTAACAGGCACCCTCTCATTCCGGCGAGTGGGAGCTGTTAGCATATGGTGATTGGGCACCGTAAATGGAAGCCCATTAATATGTATATGTTACCTAAGAAATTGGGTAAATGTCAGATTAGGAAAATTAGGCTTGACCCAAATCCCAATTGACATGAGAGGCCCAAAATTGGGCCTCCCTTACACATATAGGGGCCGAAATAATAAAGGGGCAAAGTGGACTATTGTCCACTTTTCTCCTCTTATAAATAAGGGGTGTTAGGGTTTTCATTAAGGTAATTCACAATCCCTCATAAGTGGTGATTTGAGAGAAAAACCCTCCTCCCTAAATACCAAGTTCAGCCGAACCACTTGTGACACCAAGGGTGTGCCAATTTGCTACGAGCAAACACTCCGGAAATCTGTTCCTGCCAAGAATCGATCAGAGGCTTTGCTGTGGAGACTATATCGCGTAAGAATTCCTTAATAAGAAACTCTACGGGTTCCGTCCGGTGGATCGTGAACTCCCTCAGCAAGATCTTGGGACTACGGAAAAGGTTTAAGGTATGTGCACATCTGCCGCTGCATAATTCCGATTACAAACATGTAATTGTGTTTATATTTCTATAGTAATCTGCCCCGTAAGATACACCATTAAATGAATTATGATTTTTAGTCCTCTTATCCATTAATCATGTTTGCACGATATATACGCGTATTCTCTAATGCACTAACCGTGTGACAGGAAATAAAGTCACTCGGTCGGAAAATCAAAGGACGGACGAAATCAAGACTTCTACGTCCAACCAACAATCAAAACCGGAAGGTTAGCGTCAAGCTCAAATTGGACGCGTATCCTAACTTAAAATAGAGTCAAGAAAGGTTTTAAACCATTACTTGACTCGGGGGCAAGTGATGAATATGTGTCCAATTCGGGTTCGTATTTATGTTTCGGGCCCCGTAAACACGTCAAAATCACATCACGGCTTGAAAAACGTCTCCCAAGAATCAAAACGGTCCGGAAGCGCGTTACGCGCGTCCGGACCGGACCTCCGGGTTGCAATGCAATCCGGAGGTCCGGATTGCATTGCAACCCGGACGTCCGGATTGCGCGGCAAACCGGACCGAATTACCCAAATTCGACAAGGTCCGGATTGCACTACGGGTATTGCGCGCTTACCGTTTACGCGATTACCGTTACGTGTAGAGAAGTCGAGTTCGCGCATTGCCAATATTGATGACGGTTACCGCTTGCTTTTAAACCGTCATCAAACCGCTTTAAAACCGGGTCCGGTCCCAAGGAAGCCTATAAATAGGAGGCCTTGGCCACCCATTTTCACACATCCTCTCATTTGCCCAACTTTGATATTTTGAGCTCTGACTTCTCTCTAGAAATACTTTCTCTCTCTAAGATTACCTTTTTACCCCTATAGTGACTTAGGCATCGGAGAGGGCTCCACTAGCACTACCCCCCCCCCCCTCTCCGTGCTAGTACTGGCCCTTCGTGCAGGAACCAGCGCCCCAGACGCTCGGACTTGCGCACAGACTGCCATCCGCTTTCCTGAGATACATCCGCTTTCCTGAGACACATCCGCTTTCCTGAGACACATCCGCTTTCCGAGACAGAGACTTTTCCGAGACTCAGCGATAAAACCGAACACTCGTCATCGGGATGGATCTTACTTGGAGTAAATTGCTCGTCGCAGTTTAGGCACCTCCTATGTGTAGGTTCGGCTGAAACACTAAGGGACCTAGGGAGAGAGTTTTAATCTCAACACTTGGTAAGAGAGAATGAGCCCTTAATAAGTCACCCCTAGGTCCCTATATATAGGAGTGGAGGTGGGAAAAATCCCACCTCCTTACTCCTTAGGTCGGCGTCGAACTTGTGTGGCAAGGGAGGCCCAAAATTTGGGCCTCCCATGTCGCATGAGATTTTAGGCATAGCCCAAAATCCCTAATGTGACTTAGTCCTAGGTACTTAGCATTTAGTTAATGGGCTACCAATTACGGCGGCCCTTAACCCCGAATTCTAACAAGAATTACAACAATGTAATTTCAAACCCACAGATTCCCAAAATAATCCAAACTCAACATACAATAAATTCAAACTAATATAATAATTGTTATACAAGAAATTCAAACTAAATATAACTTCATTGTTTCACTTAATTAAACAGAACTTCCTCAATCTTTATCACTTCCGACCGAGGTTACCTGAGATTGGATATTTAGAAAGTGAATGGGTGAAAAAAATGAACATTTAGATTTTTTAAGATTATGATAGAATGAATAGTTTAGATTATAGAGTATTGTGAGTGGATTACAATTTGCAAGTTTGTATTTTGAAACAGACAAGAGACAAGACAACAAAGCCACGCGTGAATGTGTCGTGTATTATACACGGTATACATAAATATTGGTGATGGTTTAACCATGTGTATGAAATCAATATTATAACAATAACCATTATGGGTGCAAAACTCATCATCAACCACAGTTATTTAATTTTCACTGCATCATTGCTAGCCCTACTCAGCTTGGAGTAAGGGCATGTAACGACAAGCGACAGCACCGCTTGTGAGGTACGCCTCGACTGGTATGAACTTCAAGAAGGATACAAAAGAAAAGTAATCCTTGATGCGATGAGGTACATGTGAAGCCTAAGGTCCCCCGACGACCCATACCGTACAAAAGTGGCGCTACAAAAGATCCAATTTTGTACCATGCAAGTAAAAAAGAGCATTCATAAGGAAACTATAGAAGAATGAGAATTATATTATTGATCTTATTTAGGGTTGAGTACATGTATCTATATATATAGATACAAGACTATATTTTCTAAATCTATAACAATATAATAAGGAAAACATAATCTGATAATATAATAAGAATATATCTATTCCAAATCTAGATATAATTAAATATAATAAGATATATTTATCTCTAATATATCTTATTCCCTTATACGCCCCCGCAAGACGGACATTCTGACAAGAATTCCGATCTTAATACGAAGAATATTGATGAATGCCCGAATAGTCCAATCATCATCGGCGGATGCCCGGAGATGTCCAGTCGACAACGGCGAAAGCCCGGAGATGTCCAGTCGGCACGACGATAGCCCAGAGATATCCATTCAGTCGGTACGGCGTTGGCAAGGCGGTAGCCCGGAGGTCCAGTCGGCAATGGCGGAAGCCCGGAGAGATCCAGTCGGCATCGACGGAGGATAATTGATATAGACATGACAATAGTAGGGACCATCAGTGTGGTGACTTTGTCAGTTGGCGCTAAATTAGAGGATCGACATAGAAGTCGTCAACACGGAAACAGGGATTTATTGTCTTATTAGAAAAGAAGAAAAAAAAAAGGGACTGAAATCAAAATTGGGAAATGGGCGGCCGACATGACAACTGCATAGCTGATGGCGGTGCCGACCACCCTTGGACAACGGCGATGGTGGGCTGCGGCTTGTAAGTTATACTCGTTGGAGCAAAAAAGGCTCTGATACCATATAGAATAATGTTAATTGTATTATTGATCTTATTTAGGGTTGAGTACATGTACCTATATATATAGATACAAGACTATATTTATCTTAATCTATAACAATATAATAAGGAAAACATAATCTGATAATATAATAAGAATATATCTATTCTGAATCTGATATATTTAAATATAATAATATATATTTATATCTAATGTATCTTATTCCCTTATAATCTCTAATATATCTTATTCCCTTATAAAAACGAAATAAGAAAAAAAGGTATAGATAACTTGGAAATTGTGGTTGAGTTTTGAGCCTACCATTTTAAGAATTCTAGTTGGAACACTTATTTATAATTATCCTCATAAACTCTTCATAAAAAATCTACACATTTATAATTAGATACTCTTTATAAGTAACTATACACATTAAGTATGTGTTATAGGTACTTTCGGTACCATACGTTTGACCGAATTTGATTTTTGATACAATATTTTTTCTTGTATATACTTTTTGTACCAAACGTTTGAACTTTGTTGGTTTTTTGTCCATCTGTTAGTTGACCGTTAATTTTAGTCGTTAAATGGGACGTGCAAGTCGTGTAACCCACCTTAAACTTTTAATTTTGTTCAATTTAGTCCCTCAAATACATCCCTAACTTTTATTTTTGTTTAATTTAGTCCTAAAATTTAAAAATCGAACTAGCTGGACCTAGCTCAGGACTAGGTCCGACCATGGGTCGAGGTCGGCTGTGTCCGGCTAGGTCAATTGGGTTCGCTTTTTAAATTTTAGGACAAAATTAAACAAAATAAAAGTGAGAAATGTATTTAAATGACTAAATTAAATAAAATTAAAAGTTTAAGGCGGGTTACATGACTTGTACGTCTAATTTAATGACTAAAAGGACGGTCAAGTAACGAATGTAACAAAAGTCAATAAAGTTCAAAAGTTTGATGCGAAAAGATATTAAAAGTCACGTTGAATCAGAGTTATAGTACAAAAGTATTTTTAACCGGAAAGATTAACAGACCTAAATCATCAGGTGTTGTTGTATCAGCGCAGCCGGGATCCAAGAATAATAAATGAAGGCGTAGGAGCGGGCGTCAGCTCTTCCCAGGCGTTCGCTCGAAGAACCTTCTGTGGGCCCAATTATATATAGGCATAGCCGAAAAGAAGAAAAACTCGACAACATAGATTAATAGTAAGTAGTTAGGTAATAATAGTAATAATATAATTAAATAATAAAAGGCCGCGTCTTTATTTGTGTAGTGAGTCAAGTCAAACAAACTACTCAAGTTGGAGTTGGAGTTGGACAGGGTGCATTCTTTCTTTATTATCAATTATATCTAGAGGACTGGACAGCCATGTTTTCTTCTCCTTTTAGTCGAAAAATCAAACCTTTCCCACTTAAAAGAAACCCTTTCTCTCGTTCCTCTACAGTACAGCTAGCTAACCACTTTACCACTTTAGCTTGGCAACCTTGAATAATATCTATTATTTTCCCAATTCAACTTTCTTTCTTTCTGGGGGTTCATCTTCATTAATCAATTAATTGGATTGGAGTAGAGAAAAGGAGAGGGAGCAGCTGCAGCTCCAGACCCAAGTGTTGTTCATGGGTTGCTGCTTAAGCTCATGGATCAAATCTGATACTGGTATATATTGCTGTTTTCTTTCATGCTTTGTCTCTGTCGGTGCATATATGACGATATATGTCATGTCATGGTTGTTGGTTCAATCTGCAATGGATGTTGTTGATTAATTTAGATGCAGCCAGCCAGACATGGTGTAGAAGATACATGTTAATCAAATTAGTGTATTATTGAGTATGATAAAATCAAGTAAAGAAAGAAGGTGAAATAATTTGGATGTTGTGGAGTCTGCTTTGAATTAATTGTTAATGATGAATGTATAATAAATAGGTTCAAATAAGCTGTTGTCATCAGGAAGAGAGATCAGGAATGGTCACAGTGGTGGTTCGTGCAGCAAGGTCTCAAATGTGTCGTTGCCTCAAACTCCGGCACGGTCAGAAGGTGATATCCTCCAATCATCCAATTTGAAAAGCTTCTCTTTGAGTGAGTTGAGGACGGCTACTCGCAACTTCAGACCCGACAGTGTATTAGGTGAAGGTGGGTTTGGTTCTGTGTTCAAAGGCTGGATCGATGAACACACCCTCACTGCTGCTCGCCCCGGAACTGGTATGGTCATTGCCGTCAAGCGCCTTAATCAAGAAGGCTCTCAAGGTCATAAGGAGTGGCTGGTATATATATATATATATCCATTTCTAGCTATTTTTACTAGTGTATATGTCTTGGTCATATGATTCTCATTCAACTCTTCTAGGCAGAAATAAATTACTTGGGGCAGCTGTATCATCCGAATCTAGTCAAGTTGATTGGCTACTGCCTAGAAGATGAACACCGACTATTGGTGTATGAATTTATGCCCAAGGGAAGCTTGGAAAATCACCTGTTTCGAAGTGAGTATTTCTTTATCGGGTTAATTAGTAGCTGAATTTTGGACAATTTGCTGGATCAACTTGGGTTCTGGACAAATTCCTACTTGGAATTTATGTTAAGTTGCAACACACTGTCTCCGTCTAATTTAGTATTAAAGGGTGACGAGAACTTGCATGACGTTTATGTCTGGTTTTATTGTTTATGCAAATTGCTAACTGAACTTTGCGGATATCTGCAATTTTCTAACTGAGTTTTGGAGACATTTGCTGTTTATTTACTAGTTAAATTATGATGACACATCGCGTATGCATACCTCTGAAGATTTTAACATTAAATTTGACGGAGCTATAAATTTGAACTTTCATAAGGTCAGTAGCAATTTTGGCCATAAAAAAAGTTGAGCTAGCAAATTGTCAAAACCATCAAATTCAGCTAGTAAGTAGGTAACTCTCATGTATGTTTATAAACATATGATGTTGATTTGATTTTGCAGGGAGTTCGTATTACCAGCCACTATCCTGGAAACTCCGTATACAGGTAGCCCTTGGTGCTGCAAAGGGCCTTGCGTTTCTACACAGCGATGAAGCCAAAGTGATATACCGAGACTTCAAAACATCAAACATCTTGCTCGATTCTGTATGTACCGCTATTTCATTTCATTTCATTACTATTGTATTGCTTTCTTATCTTGGAACAACTCATCTCATATATCTTTTTGTTGATGATGATGTCGACAGAACTTTGAGGCAAAGCTTTCTGATTTTGGACTAGCAAAGGATGGCCCGACTGGTGATAAAAGTCATGTCTCGACACGAGTGATGGGTACATTTGGTTATGCAGCCCCTGAGTATATGGCCACAGGTATGCATTTGCATACTGCTTAAGTTATCTGCAATCTATATCTGAATTAGTTGGAGAAGTAATATTCATAAATTGTGTTTTGAAGGACATCTGACTCCGAGGAGTGACGTGTACAGTTTCGGAGTTGTGTTGCTAGAAATGTTGTGCGGGAAAAGGGCATTGGATAAGAACAGACCATCGGGGGAACAGAATCTGATAGAATGGGCAAAGACTCATCTAACCAGCAAACGCAAGATCCTCTTAATATTAGACACCCGTATTCAAGGCCAATACACGGTGCGAGGCGCACTCAGAGCCATTAAGCTAGCCATCAGATGCATATCTGTGGACCCCAAGTTCAGACCAGACATGGACGAGGTGGTCAAGGCTCTGGAGCAGCTTCATGAATTAGAGGAAACTCAACCACATGAACATGAACATGAACATGAAGCTCCTCCTCCTCCTCCTCTACCACAACTCAGTAAATAAATTATCCACCCCCAACAACTCAAGTAATTGCTTCTTTGTTTGTATTATATACATAGAAACACCACCGTGTTATTTTGTTAATAGTTACTGTTTGATGATGGACATCATTCTATCCTTGAACTACTACATCACTTTCACGATAATAAATAAAAATAATTTTTTTTTCAAGTAATATACATAATCTATCATAAGTGTTTTTTTTCTGATTTTTTTTTCTTCTAAAAACATATCACCACTCAAAGTCTCCCAAGTAGATTTCGACACTCGGGGTATTTTTCGGCCTTAGTATTATGGGCCTTTGGCAAGCTTTTGGGTTTCAGGGTGTCTGTTTATCAAAGTTTTAAATTATAACCGAGTATGGCTCAATTATAGAGTCCACTTTATGATATCTTGGGCGTATATCCAACACTTGTCCCTGAGTCAACCAATGGTTTAACATTTACTTGACTCTTTTTTTTGCGGAATATCGTCCAAGCGAGTTATGAAATTTACCTCTCTGACTGTCCCGGATTTCTTCGAGTGCTCGAGGAACGTTGTATTTTTCTTTCTCCTGTTGGAGGAATGTACACGCAAAAATGTGAGTGTTAACCAACATGGGTGTTGGAGTCAGCACAAGTATGAACGTGGATAACATAGATAATTATAAATACGAAATATGGGTCTTAGTCTCATTTTACTTAGCCTTTAGGTCTATCTCCTTATTGGAGGGGTCTCCATTTGGGGTACCAATAGGGCGCTTTGGAAGCGGTGTCACACTCTGTTTGCGAGACTGTTAGTATGGTTTTAGCCTTGGCTTTCGATGGGCATGACTTTTTTCTCCCCGTTTATCGGAGTGTAGGCATTGTCTTTTAACCCTATCCATGCAATTCACTTTATATAGATGGAGGTGAGAATGGTTAAAACTCGTCCTGTTATCCTTTGTATAAAATAGTCTTTATAAATATATGTAGAAGGTTGTTCCTTTCATATATGTTGGAGTGTTACTCCCTTTGTTTAGGCTAAAGGGTTGCTTCACTTGTAGATATACTTTGTAATTTGTCTTGAGGCTTCCCAAATGGTGATTTTGCTTTCGCGGCCCACGTGGTAAAATCAATTTACTGCGTATATTAAAAAGCAATTTTTTCAATGATGACTCAATATTAGTTCTACTTGAGTATTATGGAAAAAATAATTGTTTCTCTAGGCTTACCTACAGTAAAAATATGAAAATGGCAGATAAATGTTTTGCAAACTGTTAAATGTTACTTTTGGAATCATGTAGCAAAGTGTCATGGTAGTGAAGTTCTTAGGGGGTTTATAGCGAGTTGAGAAACTCGATGAAGTTGTACTATTGCAGGAGTATTTTACGGAAAATAATAACGGGAGGGTTAAATTAGTAGATCTGTTTTCGCGTTTGACTGAAAAGAAAAGCAGCGAATCAACATTTGGATAAGTGAGAAAAGGAACTTAATCTACCTGAGGATTGTAGATGACTTGGACAAAGTCGACTTCAAAATTAGGAAGTTTTGCATAATTAAGAGACACGAGCAGATCCGTTACAGTTAGGTAAATATCATGCATCTTGGTTGACATGTAAACATGTTGAAAAGTTTCATAGACTAAGGATGAGATGCATGATCTATTATGTGAAAGGGTGTTTATCTTTTGTATGTGGGATATTTATTAAACAGTTGACTTTAAACTACTACACTTTAAATATTCTGTGTGCATTATGATATAAATCATACTACGAATAATGTTTGAAATATAATACCTTTGTGAATGGTTAAGATCTAATTTTCTACACTATTTTAGAATTATATCAATGTCTATTCTTATTAATGTATATTATTTTATTTAAAAATTGTTTATTTTATTATATATAAATGATTTTCTTTTTTGCCAAGATATATTTAAATGAACAAAATATGCACATTTTTTATAAGTTTTTAGATACAAAGCCGCTTTGTTTATATCTTCATAGGTTTCTAATTTTTTATATTTTAAATTTTTTATGCTAATTAATTTACCGATTTTCTCTAACTTTGCTTCATTTTAGATGAACAGAAGATTCGATGCAATAAGACCACTTCACATCAATATTGTGTGGTTCAATTATTTTAAACTGAGTAGTCTATAATTGAACTATAAAAAAAAAAAAAAACATATGGGACACGTGCAATGCTTGCGCTGATTTCAAGTACCGATAAAAAAAAATAAATATTACTAAAAACTATAAGCCAACTATTTATTATAAAAATAGTTACAAAATATACCTTAAATTGGAAAAATAATAAATAAAGTTACCTTCATTTTATAGACAAATTATTCTATTTAAGACCAAGTATTGAATATCATTTAATTCAAAACAACTCTAAAAAAAAGTAAATTAAGTAGATGTAGGCATAGACCCTTTTCTTCAGGCCATCCATCACGATTTTGTTGGCTGATTCCACCTGGCCATTAGTCTGAGCATGATGGACAAAGGCTGTCCGATGCTCGATATTCAACTCCTCCAGATACTCCTTCACTTGAGCCCCGTTAAACGGTGGACCATTATCGCTGATCACCACCTTAGGAATCCCATATCTGGATATAATATGGGTCTGGAGAAACTTGACAATTTGGTTCCCCGTTGTCTTGGCCAACGCCTTGGCTTCTATCCATTTCGAAAAAGAATCGATAGCCACAAGCAAATATTTACACTGACCTTGTGCCTGTGGGAGAGGTCCCACCAAGTCGATACCCCACTGCGCGAAGGGCCAAGCACTCTTGATGGACGTCAGATTAGCAGCCGGAGCCACGATATTCGGGGCGTACCTCTGGCACGCGTCACAGGATCGGACTAACATCATCGCCTCCTTGCTCATCGAAGGCCAGTAATAGCCCAAATTCAACACTTTCCTCGTAATGGATCGGGCCCCTTCGTGACAAGCCGCGACCCCTTCATGCACCTCCCTCAGGATCCGACTTGTGTCGGGCTCAGCCACACATTTCAAGTAAGGAGTCGAGAACCATCCCTTTTTGTACAGCTGATTGTCCACCACCACGTAATTAACCGCGATCCGACGTATCCTGTCAGCTACCACTTCATCATCGGGGACTGCCCCGGTGGTCAGATACGCGACTATCGGGGTCATCCAGGTGGGCTCCTCATCCGATCCTGCTTCAATGGCACACACCTCCGATGGGTCGGTGGTCGATAAGATCACCTTCTCCAAGAAGTGCACCTTCCGATTTTCCTCTAGGGGTGCCCCCAAGGCGAACTTGCTCAAGGCATCCGCTTCCGCGTTTTCCTCCCTCGGGATTGCCTCGATGTCGAAACTTTTGAAGCTCTCCATCAAGACTTGCACCTCGCGAAGGTACTTTCTCATCATCGGGCTCTTCACCTCATATCGTCCCTAGACTTGATTCACAATCAGGCCCGCGTCACATTTCACCCTTATGTGACCAACTCCCGTACCTTTGGCAATTTTCAGGCCTGTGATAAGAGCCTCATACTCAGCTTCGTTGTTGGTGGCCCTAAACGTTAAGGCCAAAGAATATCGGAGGGGCTCACCCCCGCCTGGTGGTATCAACACGAACCCTGCTCCTGATCCGTCTGAACTTGAAGAGCCATCCGTGTACATTTCCCAAGTATTTTCCTCATTTGGCTGTTCTGATTGCTCTGCCATTTCTGGTTGCTCTGCTATCGGGACCTCCATGGTTGCCCCCTCTACAGGGCCCGCTTCTATCAGATCGGGGGCTGTAGACTCTGCTATGAAATCCGCCAACGCCTGGCCCTTAATAGCCGTTCTCGGAGCAAAGTGAATGCAGAACTCACTAAGCTCAACTGCCCATTTCACTAATCTCCCCGACGCATCAGGTCGGTTCAAAAAATGCTTCAGAGGTTGATTCGTCAACACAGTAATCTCATGCGCATGGAAGTAAGACCTTAGCTTCCGAGCAGTAATGATCAACGCAAAAAGATACTTCTCAACGGCGGGATAATTCATTTCAGATTTGGCAAACGCCTTGCTTACATAATACACGGGGACTTGGTTACCCTCGACAATCTTCACTAACACAGAGCTAATAGCAAACTCAGAAACAGCCAAATATAGATAGAGCGGCTCGCCTGGGATCGGTTTCGCCAAGGGCGGGAGGGTGCGAAGGTGCTGCTTGAGTGCCTGGAATGCCTCTTCACACTTGGCAGTCCACTCAAACTTCTTGTTAGCCCTCAGAGCTTCAAAAAATGGCATGGATCGGTCACTTGCCTTGGACAGGAAGCGATTCATTGCAGCCAGTCGGCCATTCAGCACTTGCACCTCCCGATGATTTATCGGAGACTGCATCTCCTCGATTGCGCTCAGCTTCTCGGGGTTCACCTCGATTCTTCTTTGGCTTACCATAAAGCCCAAAAACTTCCCTGAATGCACTCCGAAGGCACACTTGGTCGGGTTCAAGCGAACCTGATGAAGCCTCATTCGCTCAAACGCCGTGGCTAGGTTGTGAACATGATCCTCAGCCTGTCGGGACTTCACCAGCATATCGTCCACGTAAGCCTCCATGGTTTTCCCTAGCATGTCTCCGAACAGCTTGTTCACCATCCTCTGATAAGTCGCCCCGGCATTGATCAATCCAAAGGGCATGACATCGTAGTGATAGATGTCACTATCAGCGTAAAAGGCAATGTGGGGGGGCATCCTCCTTTGCCATCTTGATCTGATTATAGCCCGAGTAAGCATCCATGAAGCTCAGCAATTTATGTCCCGACGTAGCGTCCACCAACTGGTCGATCCTTGGAAGCGGGTAGCAATCCTTCGGGCAAGCCTTATTCAGGTCGCGGAAATCGACACACATCCGCCATTTCCCATTGCTCTTCTTCACCAGAACCGGGTTGGCGACCCAAGTCTGGAATCGGAGCTCCTTGATAAATCCAGCATCGAGCAACCTGCCCACCTCCTGCTGGATCGCGATCCTCTTGTCCGCGCCCATCAGACGCCTTTTTTGCGCGATAGGCTTGATCGCGGGATCAATCTACAATTCATGCTCAATCACATCAGGGCTGATTCCTGGCATGTCACTCTGGGACCAGGCAAACAGCTCCTTGAACTCCTTCAGCAGCTCGATCAGTTCTCGGGCCCTTTCGTCGGACAGGGCGGACCCGATTTTCACCTTCCTATGAGGTCCGTCAATCTCGACCTCCTTCAAATCCTCCATAGGGGCGGGACGCCCAAACTCCTCTCTGGGATCAGCATCGGTCTGGAGGATAGTCATAGCCTCGTCTTTTCCTTCGGGTGGCATTAACATAGCACTTCCTGGAAGCCACCTGGTCGCCCTTGACCTCCCCGACTCCATGGTCAGTCGGGAACTTCATCTTCTGGTGAACAGTCGAGGCAACCGCCATCAGTGGGTTGATGGTGGTTCTCCCGATAATCGCACTGTAAGTCCCCGCGGACTCAACCACCACGAAATCCACCTTCCTCCTCTCCGCTTTCCACCCGCTACCGAACTCCACTGGTAAGGTGATCATTCCCAGCGGATAGGAGGTAATACCAGAGAATCCAACCATCGGGAAGTTCACCTCCTTCAGATCCTTCTTCGTTTTCCCCATGGCCTCCAGCGCGTCCATAAACAGAATGTCGGAGGAGCTCCCTCCGTCGATCAAAATTCGCTTCATCTCGTACCCATCCACGTCTAGGGTCACGACCAAAGAATCATCATGTGGAGTCTCCACACCTATCAGGTCCTCCGCTGAAAAGGAAATCACCATCTCTTCCTTCGCGGTCCAGGATCGGGACCTCTTACCCAGCACCACAGCAGCGGAAATTCTAGAGGCATAGACCTCCCGAGAGGCTGTTGTGTCACCTCCTGCGGCAAATCCTCCGTGAATCACATTGATGGTGTCCCGCTTCTCCTTACGGTCACCAGAAGACTCTGGCTCCGACTTCTTCTTCTTCGGAGACCGATTGCGGGATCGGGAACGGGATCGCGATCGAGATCGGGAGCGGGAACGACACCGCCTCTCAGCCACAAACTCGTTAAGCTTCCCCTTCTGGATCAGCTTTTCGATTTCCTTCTTCAACTCCCGACAATGGTTAGTGTCGTGATCGCTGGCGCGGTGGAACCGACAGTAACGATCGGTGCGGGACCCCAAAAACTCTCCTTCCTTCTTCGGGGGGTACTTGGAGATACCCTGTCGATCCATCACCATTAACACCTCCGCCATGAAGCTATTTAGAGGGATGTGGAAGTCCTCCCGCTTGTCCTTCCTCGGGGGACGTCTGTCCTCCCTTCGATCAGAACGATCTCGACTCCGACTGCCCTCAGATTTATCCTTTCGCTTATGGCCGTCCAATGGCTTGAGCGACTGCTTCCCCCTATTTGACTTCGGAGGATCAAGCTCTCCGGCAGCTATTTTCAACTCTTGCACGTCGATTTGCTGCTTCACCCTCTTCTGCAGTGCTTCCATATTCCACACAGCCTTCTCAGCCACGCTGTGCATCAGGCACCACCTGGTCGGGGGTGATGGGACCATTAAGGGGAATGGTCCTATGCTGCACCGGTCCTGGCCCATCAATTACAAATCGCTCCGACTGAGCGGGTTCCTTGCCCTTGTCCTGGTTTCGGGGTTGGGCCTCCCGTACATTCTGAACCTCCCTTGGCGGGGGCACCTCCTCCTGTCTCTTGGCAGCCTCCCTTCGCTCTAGGAGAGCCTCCATAGCCTCTAGGAACATCGGCATGGCATCTGCCACGGCCTTTGCCAGGTCCGCATTTGGAGGAGCATCGGGAGCATCCTCCTCTCTATTCCCTTGGTGTCTTGCCGTATCCTCAGGAACTTCATTGTGCCCCCCTGTTCGGGAAACCTCAGCAGGGAGATTTTGGTCCTCAGCACGCTCCGGTGGCGAATTCAGAGTTCCGGCAGGATGACGGGAAGCACCAGATTATCCTTGTTTTCTCTGCTTGCCAGCCGCCATTGAACGAGTAGAAGTCATTGTTGCTTTTCGTTGCGATTCCCACAGACGGCGCCCATGTTGGATCACGGTTGGAACTCCGGTACGGTCTTGACGGCGATCCGAACTCCTTCGCTCCACGTAATCCTGCAAGAGGGGATAGACCGGGCGGTGACCCAGAATCCCTCTCCGATGCTTAAATGAGTATCTCAATAATCTCAATAAACTGGCAAGCAAGAGTCTCAGTATTCAAAAACGTATATGATCTGAGGTAACTTCCTCCTTTATATAGGAGAAGAGCTACCTCAGTTACCTGGCGAACCGCTGGGGCAGTTAGCCCACGATCCCGCTTATCTCGGTCACGATCCCGCCTATCTCGGCCATGATCTCGCCTATCTCGGCCACGCTCCGCGTATCTCGGGCACGATCCCGCCTATCTCGGCATCTCGCCTATTTCAGCTACGCTCCGCGTATCTCGGCCTCAACCTCTAATAGCAAGTCCCGACCAATATCGGGGACTCCAGAGTTATCTCATTGTGTCACCGCTCGGGGCCCCTCGTCATCGTGAGGGCCAACATTCTCAGGGATTCATCATCGGGGCCTACTTAAAGGCATCTCATCGGGGCCTACTTAAAGGCATCTCATCGGGAGCGTCCAGCTCGCATATCGGGGCCGACCTTGTCGGGACCCTTCACCATCGGGACTCCTCTCATCGGGACCCTTTGCATTGGTCTTCTTGACCTCATCTGGGGCCCAGTGGGCCTATTCATCGTTTACTCACCGTTAAAGGGCCTAACGGCCATAGCGAAACCCATCAGTATATATATATACACAGGTGGACTACTAGAAGAGTCCATAAAACGCCGCCGCCAACCAAGAGATGCACAAGGAACAGATTTCTCAATCTCAAAGGGCACCTATAAGGTCAAGATTCTGGGAAAGATCACAAGATGGAAGGCTCACTTACAAAAATAAGTTGAGCACTCTCAACATCCTATAAAGGAACTACCATGAAGGTCACAAAGGATTACCCCTACCATAACCTTCCGCTAAGTACCTTAGGGCCTAGTCCGTCGAAGGACGCCATCTGGCATCGATATGCAAGGGGGGCACCAGTCACAATGCGTCCTCCCCGAAAACAAATAGATTATCTATTAGCATAAGAGGGGGTACCCATGAACACATCCCTTCAAAAACGAAAGAAACCATATCACATGGGCAACGCCCACCATCAGAGGCAAACACCTCCAGCGGATCTTTATGATTTCACAAAATAGCCAGGAGATACAACTACACCTAGTAAGCTCATCTCAGGTAATGTAATACACTTCCATAAAAAAAATCTCAAGGACACAAAGCCTAGCAAAGGAAGAAGGGCGACATCATCATCAAGCTTTCAAAAAGGGATATGGAAAACATAGTATTTCCACACAATGATATATTAGTCATAAGAGAGGGAATCACCAACTTTGACATGAAGAGAACCATAGTGCATGAAGGAAGTTCGTCAGACATCCCCCATATCCAGCTATTGATGATACTGAGAAGGAGTCCGGCATATATAAAACCAATGGACCCCCTACTAGTAAGGGTGGTCAGAACATCAACATACCCATTAGGGACACAGCACTGCAAATGAGCCTGGAACAAGGATGGAACACATATCCTTACAAGTATCCTTGCAAAAATGAACTCCCTAGATAAAGGGGTTATCTAATAGATGACTATGTCTCTGTTCTCAAAATATGATCATAACCCGGAGATCCTTGAACTCCGTATTATATATGCAATGAATAACATGTTCATCAAAGATAGGTACACGAAGATTCAAGACAGCGCCATAAAGATTAGGCGCATACCTCTACCAAGTACGACACATTTGAGTGTTCATAAACACTCCTTCGCCATCTCACAAGAAAGGAAGGCAACCAAGGATACAAGTCCTAACAGAACAAACATCGGTAGAAAATCCTGTCATTGAAGTCATGCACCAAGAGAGAAACTCTAAAGATGCAACATTAGCAAAAGAGATAGTGCAACAACTAGAATATGAAAAAGGAGATACATCTCCTATCAAGAGCCTTAGGGCATGATAACAGTTCTACAAGATCAACCAAAGAAGAGCTCAAAAGCTTGGGGGGTAAGGTTTCAAGATCGACCCTCACACTAGACGCACATCCGGATCAAACACCTTGTCTGCGAATGATAAGACATTTGACTCTGGCATCCCATCAAGAGGAGAACCTCGATAAATGGGTACTAGAAAAATATCCCGCCTTTAAGGCCATACGCCGAACACATGATGAATGAAGGTTATGACAAAATGAAAAAGGAGGGACTTGTCAGCTCAACACACCTCAAACACGTATACGTACGCAATACAAATGCAGCCTCTAATGAAGCTATCCAACAAGGAATAGCCAATACGGGGGCAAACCCATGAAAAATCATGGAGCATCACCTGCAAACCTAAAGGAAAACATCCTTTTTAGGTTCAAGTCCTAATTCAAAGGAATTCTATAATCAAGATTCAAGGAGGGAGGAGCATGACCAATGTGACACTCCCTAAAGGCATTGAAGAATACTCCAATGTAAAGGAAAATGCAAAGCACACTAAGTACCACAACACTTCAAGAAGATTATCACAGCCCGGTCAGACCCCCCCATGCACGAGCAAGAAGCATGGATCAGATTGACTAGTCTGAAACACACCTTCGAGATTAACAACTCAAGACACCATTCTATGAGAAAGCTTTTCAACCTAAATACAAACCCTTCCAAGATACGTTACTCCTGCTTTATCATCACCGCAAAAGTGTTTTTTCTAAAAAACACAAGGAAGGGGGGAAAGAATTTACAAGCACCCCTAGGATACAAACACTGCCACATCCTAGTTATCAAGAGAATGAAAATCACCCCCACCCACCCAAAGAAAAAGCTCTCCACCCAACCTCTAAAGATACATCCGACAAAGGCATTATCCAAACCATGCCTATGACTGAAACAAGCAAGCATGAGAAAAAGTAAATCCTACAAGGGACACTCATCGCATTCAAACAAGCAGACAAGGGAGCCCCGAGCATAAGGGGTACCCAACCAAGAAAATGAACGAGAGGCCTTCAACGGCCAAATATGAAAGGCGGTATGACCACCAAGCAACTTGGGGGGCACCAAACGAATAAGTGCTTGGTAGTCCACTTAAGTGTAAAAGAAGAGATTAGAGGCAGAAGATCACAAGAACGTGCAATACCACTTCTCCTAGAAGAGGTCACATAAGAGGAAAACATCCTCAACTCCCTGTACGAACTCGTCCTAAGTTGGCAACACACAAACATCGCCCTCGAAAGGTGATCTCCCACATTGAAGAAAAAGCGGGGTAACATGCAATATCATAGAAGGAAAAGTCAAGTAAAGAATCGGAAAGCATATAAAAAACGCACCCTACATGAGAAGGGACACAAGGTAAGGTAATATTCTGAGCCGTCCGGGAGCCAATCCCGCGAACACATTCGACGCCCCCAAGAGCGTATCTTGAGAGTAGTTCTAAAACTACGAACCCTGTGCCCTCCGGGAGCCTATCCCGCGAACAGATTCGACGCCCCCAAGAGCGTATCTTGAGAGTAGTGTTCATACTACGACCTTCGACGCCCCCAAGAGCGTATCTTGAGAGTAGCTTCCAAAAACTACGACCTTCGACGCCCCCAAGAGCGTATCTTGAGAGTGGTTTCTAAAAACTACGAACTTCGACGCCCCCAAGAGCGTATCTTGAGAGTGGTTTCTAAAAAATACGAACTTCGACGCCCCCAAGAGCGTATCTTGAGAGTGGTTTCTAAAAACTACGAACTTCGACGCCCCCAAGAGCGTATCTTGAGAGTGGTTTCTAAAAACTACGACCTTCGACGCCCCCAAGAGCGTATCTTGAGGTGGATTTCAAACTACCAGATTCGACGCCCCCAAGAGCGTATCTTGAGGTAGATTTCAAACTACCAGATTCGACGCCCACCAGGAGCGTATCTTTGGTCTAACTTGCGCCCTCCGGGAGCCTATCCTGTGAAACGTTAAGTGCCCTCCGAGAGCCTGTCTCGTGAACAGATTCGACGCCCACCAAGAGCGTATCTTTTGTCTAACAGTACCATATATACCATTTAAAGGGTATCAGAAGAGATCATTGCACCATACTAAAAAGGATTCCATGAGAAAATAATTGCAAAGCAAAGTTGTATGAAGAACACATAATGTTTGTTCTTGATGAGATAGCAGGTATGATGTGAAGGAAAACACAAAAGAAAGATAAGGAAAGGAAAGCATATACAAAGGAGAAGTCCATGACCAAAGGATCATATACAGAAGCACAAGAGGTTATCATGAAAAGTAACGAGTTATCCTACTATCCATATCACAAGTTAAGAGAAGTATCTCAAAGGAACCCAACACCACCAAGAAGGATAGCAAAGACATGAAATCCAAAGATTCAAGGCTCTCAAAATAAACTCGACCCATCAAGAAGAGGAATTGCCTTACAAGTCGCACAAAGCAACCTCCGACAAACGTTATTGTCTTGCATGTCGCCCTCGCGTGACCTATGCTCGTATCAGACTTGAACATCGTCAAGCACAACTCATGAAGGAGACATCTAAAAAGCATGAAGGATACAACATCTGGCAAGACGAGACATCAGGACTTAACCCAACAAACATAGCCTAAACAAAAGGCAACTATAGCAATGAAGGCTCTCCAATGAGAAAGGAATACTAAAGCACAACTCCATACATCGTGATGTGGCTATCATGTCCACATACCTTGAAGTGGCTATCATGTCCACATACCTTGAAGTGGCTATCATGTCCACACACTGCGAAGTGGCTATCATGTCCACATACCAAGAGGCAGCTATCATGTCCACACACTACAGAAGGGCTATCACTCCCACACATCACGAAGTGGCTATCATGTCCACATACCACGAAATGATTATCATGGCAGAACAGCATAAAACATCTGTCAAATACATACATTGTAAAGACACCATCCGACCACGAACATCAAAAGGCTACGCCTAGCCTTAGGAGGAGGTTCAAGAAAAAGGGAAAAACAACACACTTCATACGCTCATTAAAGGTATGCACTTATATTTCAACCACCTGGATGATACTAGGTAGGAGACGTCCTCATTATGAGGACAACCTCCATATCTCATGAAATCAACCATAAAGAAAAGAATCACGACAAGCACTATCGGGACATATAACAAAACGATCCCCACAACGATCACAACTACGATACTAGTAGAGGCTAACTCAAGAGCAGTCTCCAACAAACTCTCAAGCAAGGATTTGCTATCTTAATCAGAGCCATGGCAAAAGAAAGGAACCTCGATGAAAAGCGATGATCACACCCATCACCAAAAACAAAGTCTTCAACGCAATGGCTAATCACATAACCCAATAGATATGCCAAAGGCACCTTCAAAGTGGTAAAACCTACATGAAGAAAAAACAGATCTGAGACTCGTCTCCTCGACTGGAGGGGCAGAGGATAGAGGAGAGACATCAAGATCCGTGGCCATCCCATCGCCATTCACAGTTTGTTTCTTTTCGTCAAAGCAAAGAGGGTGCCTCCTTAACCACTACCTCCTTATCACGAGAGGGAATTGGCAAGCGAGCACTTGAAGGAGAGTCCCTCATGGCTCTCTTCTTCCTGACAGTCGAGGGCCCGACCTCAGAATCAGGCTTCTGCGCCTTAGGATTAGGATTGACTTAAACTGTCGCCCACCGCAAGAACCCGCTCGTTAACCTGGGGCGAACGCTCTGACTACAAGAAGAAAGCAACATGAGAATAATCATAAGTGTATTATAAAGAAAAGAGAATGGAATGAGAACATACTGGAAGCCTTAACAGCCTTCCCTGACTTAGAAGATTTCTTGGCCTTATGAGCAGAGATAGAGGATACCTTTCTCTTATTCAAATCAACGATGCCTTCGGGATGCTCCACCGGCACACTACACAATTTTCCATGAAACCAACCTACAAGGGAAAAACGGAAGACGAATGAAGACAAGAGGATTAATGATATACCAAGCTCATGGGAGGAGGGGTCATGCGAGTCCCCGCCTCATACGAGTCCACCTCAGACACCCAAGACACATGACAGTGAGATTTGGTCTGACTGCCTTGGAAAACGATCTTCAAGGTCTCCTTGTCCGAAGAAGAAAGCTTCCCAAAAATGGGTCACTCATACGAGCGACCGACGCGAAGGTCGACCCTCACTCATGGAAGGGCGAGATACGCCTACTACGGGGGCAACCTTAACATCAATCAAGTTACGGAAGAAAACCACAACCCAGGAGATCTAGCCAAAGGGACAAACACCAGAACATCACGAAGAGGGCGCAGTTTTAGCTTCCCTAAAAAAGGAGCAGCGCTCCGACACATCCGAAAGGAGGGTCAACCCTTAAGACATGCCGATAAGCCCCTTCGCACGCGATAGGGAGAGGGTCAAGAGCTATACACACGCTCCAACGAATGAAGGAAAAAAGTTACACATGTCGAGGGACGAGGTTAAAGGACAACGCTCGCGCTAGTACGAGGGAGACGGAACGTTGTGTCCCATCGAGTTGCAGGGTTCCCACCCTCGGGTAAAGGAGAGGTCTATACTCTCACCCTTGCACTTATACTCATACTCATGATTTACATCTACAGGTACATCAATGTCATCACTTTATACTCACAACCCGTCCATACACACATACATGTTCATGCTTGCACTCATATGCATGCCCACGTACACACTCCCATGTGTTCAAACATTTAGACGTCCATGCACATGGCCGCCATGTATCCATGCATACATTCATGACTACAACCGCAGCATGTCTACACCCACTTCCATACTTGTGTTCCTACTTGCATGTATGCTAGTACACACTTTCATGTTCATGATACATCCATGTTCGCTCAAGGTAACATCCTATAGCCATATTTTCTAGTATCCAATACTTAGAAAAAAATTTGGACCAAAATCGAAATTTTTCCCACATAGGCTTACCCCGTCATGAAATTGAAGTATGGACTCACTTAACCATATTCATGTTGCATCCCCACACATGCGTATATTTTCCGAGTATAAGCTTGTGATGGTATTGGATTTATTATTTACATCTCAGACGGACACGTGCTTGGACACGTGTCCGTGCCATTCTGACGTTTGCAATTCCTCTATCTTATAAGACAGGGGGCAGAGTCAGAGACACACACCCATGGGTAAGTAAGGATTCCGACAAAAGGTAAAATCCTAGCTTCAAATTGCGCGGTCATACCATCCTAAAATAGAGTCAATCAAGGGTCAGGCCATTGGTTGACTCGGGAGCATGTGATGGATATACGCCCAATTTGAACCCATTGACTTCCGAATCGTTTTATTTTTATCACCCCGTTAATGATTATAAATCGAAACTTCGACCGAACACTCCGCCGAAACACCAACGGTCCGGACGAGGCGAAAATACTCGTCCGGGCCGCGCGACGAGCTCACCTAGGTGAGGTCGGGTGGCCATACCCGACCTCCCCTAGGGGAGATCGGGTCAGCCAACCCGATCTCCCCTAGGGGAGATAGGGTTGGCCAACCCATCTCCCTTAGGGAGGGGTTGGGTATCCACACCCAACCCCTACCCTTGGGGGTCGGATTTTCTCTCCGCCCCCAAGGGCCCTGGCACCGTTTCACGACTCCCGCACTTAGATTATTTCCGCCAACCTCTCCATGCTTTAAGGTTTTAATTATGTGATCAAGGACTAATTAATTGTGCTTAAAGGTTAACAATGTCATTAAGTCACCTTAATGACACTGTTGCCTATAAATACAACCCTTCCACCACTCATTTGAGGATCTTGATTACTTGGGCAATTTAGCTCTGGCTTCTCTCTAGCTTTATCTCTCTAAAAGTGACGTTCTGACTTAAGCATCAGAGAGGGTTCATCAAGCACCACCCCCCCTCCGTGCTTGATATTGCCCCTCTTGCAGGGTGGCAAGGAGAAGAGAGCCAAGGAAGCAGAAGAGCATAGAGCAGAAGGACAAGCCCCAGGGGGTCAGAAGTATAAGCCCCAGGGGGTCAGAAGGAGAGAAGGAAAGGAGGTCAGAAGGAGAGAAGGAAAGGAGGTCAGAAGGAGAGAAGGAAAGGAGGTCAGAAGGAGAGAAGAGAAGGACATATATCAGAACGACTAGCCCCAGGAGCACTGAACCCGACATTTCATTAGTGGGAGATAAATTCTAGATTGACGATCTGTTGACCTAGACTTTATAACCTAACATGATTACACTAATTTCCAATCATTCTTCCAGCTTTTTGGGAATCCATTCTTTATCCAACCGTCGTGATTTTTGGATTTTTCCATGTTGTTGTTCCTTTGAACTATTTGTCGTTGTTGTTGCATAGAGCTCCGTGCATAGTCGTGGTAAAATTCCCCAATCTGATATATTGCCCCCATGCCTTCGCGTAATAGCCTTTTGATCGATAGTCGTATGTACATGGCCATCAATGGTTGTGTGTTGGTAATGATAGCTTAGGCAATGTATTGTTGAGCATCATGTATAGACTGCCGGTCATTATATGGAAACACTTAGAAAATATTCTTCACTTGTCGACATGCATCCTTGTCGAAATGTATGTTCGTACATGGAAATGCTTAGAAAATATTCTTCACTTGTCGACATGCATCCTTGTCGACATGTATGTACGTACATGGAAATGCTTAGAAAATATTCTTCACCTGTCGACGTGTATCCTTGTCGACATGTATGTACGTACATGGAAATGCTTTAAAAATATTCTTCGCTTGTTGACATGCATCCCTGTCGACATGTATGTACGTACATGGAAATACTTAGAAAATATTCTCTCCTTGTCGACATGCATCCTTGTCGACATGTATGTACGTACATGGAAATGCTTAGAAAATATTCTTCATTTGTCGACGTGTATCCTTGTCGACATGTATGTACGTACATGGAAATGCTTAGAAAATATTCTTCTCTTGTCGACATGCATCCTTGTCGACATGTAAGTACGTACATGGAAATACTTAGAAAATATTCTTCGCTTGTCGACATGCATCCTTGTCGACATGTATGTACGTACATGGAAATACTTAGAAAATATTCTCTCCTTGTCGACATGCATCCTTGTCGACATGTATGTACGTACACGTATGTGCACATTTGCCCCCAACACTTAGAATATTTTCTCCATCCCTGGCTATGTACGCTGTATCCATATGCTTGATGTGAACACAGGTTGTATGCCAACACCTGATAATATGCTGACACATAGTAGCATGCTGACGGCTTGCAATATGCTGGCTGTCATCTTGAGGAAAATACTTAGAAAGTATTTCGCCCTTGTTATCATGTATGCTGCGAGTATGAGCTTGATGTCGACATGGTTTGAGCAACTTAAATAATACACCAAGTGTAGATGTTGATGTCCTTTATGACTTGCATCATGTTGTAATGTAGGTTGGTTTGACGGAAAAAGCTCATCTTTGCAGACGGCAGCCGGTCGCAGGATTGCTTCTATCGGAAGGATTGTTCCATCTCCTGCTCCCGGAGCACCGGCAGCTTCCGGGCATGGAAAAGATAAACGGTTTGAATAATCAGTCTTCCTTGTGTACTGTCTTAGTTTAGTTGCATTTTGATTGTAGCTTTTCTTGCCATTTGCAGGTCGCCAGACGCTTGTTACTGATCGCGCTGTTGCCACTCCTAATTCTGCCAAACGGTCCGCCGCTGAGACGCGTCCTTTGAACAATTCGAAGCGCCCGAAGACTGCTGTGACCGTTCCTACTCCTTCCTGCCATAAAGGGAAGGAAGTTGACGGTTGCAAAGATGCGCTGTCTGCCCCCGCTCGAAGGAGCGGCCCGAGGTGGAACGTGCTCTTCCTTCTGGTATGAGCTGAACACTTGTCTGTGTGCTTTTGTGCGCTTTGTTTTTGGTTTTTGCATAACTCTAGTTGGTTAGCATGTAGTGCTCCCGCCACTTGGACGTGCGGATCTGCTTCGTCCTTTAGAAGGTGATATTTCGGATGGTAAGTGGATGTCGTATATAACAGGTGATCTCACTTTCCCAAAGACTTCCCGGCTTAGCATGCCAGAGGTTGGTGTGCGTGTTCCTCATCGATTCGTTCCTCCCGGTGATCGACTTGTTCGGCCATCGAGCGACGAAGAGGCGCGAACCTTTGTTGAGAGATCACTGTCTGGATTCACACCAATAAGTGTCTTTCTTTGCTTTGCTATGCTCGTTGTTTCCGAACATGTATGATTATTGTCTTGTTGTTTTCAGGTTATTTCTGACATGGTGCACATTGCCTCTTTTATGTTGGAACTTGTCTAGGAGAAGTGTGCTATCGCCGATAAGGTTGCCGTTGTGTCCGGCGAGCTTAAGGAAGCTAAGGATGAAGTGCGTCGTCTTATTTTGAAGATGACGGATTTTGATGCCCGTTACGATTCTGATCATGCCTGCCTTGTTCAGCTTGAAGCTGAGAATGTTGCTATCGAGAAGGCGGTTTCTGACAATGCGGGTAACCACAAGGTTGCCTGTCGGAAGGTGCGCGAAGAGGCAATGAAGGTCGGCATTGAGGAGGGACTTGGAAAGTTCCCTACTACTCCTGAGTTTGACAGCACGGTTACGGCTGCTGCTACGACGAAGGCCGCTCCTATGCTTAGCGAGTTTGCTGAAGACTTTGTTCGTAGGGTGAACATTCTTTCTCCCGGCTTTCCCTTTAACAGGTTAGGGCCGTATGCAGAGTTTGTGGTTGGGCACGTTGCCGAGCTCCGTCGTTTGGATGCTGCAGCAGCTCAGTTTGCCTTTTTGTTTGGAGAAGACGGTGGTGACACTAATTTGCAACTTCTGCCTGTTCCACCCAGTCCTGTCAGAGATGATGGCGTTCTTTGATTTGTGCCATGCTTATTGCTTTTGGATATGTTGAACTCGTTTCTGAGTCTGTTTGCCCCCCGGCTTCTATGTTTGGAACTTTGTTGGAGTTGTTCCTTGGTTATTGCTTGTGACTTGTTCGTTTCGAACTGTGTCGTTTGAACCCGCTTTATGCATAACAGTTTACATGATAACTTGTTAGTAATATTTCATACCGTTATCACTTACTGTTTTTGTTGAATGTGGATGACTAGTAATCATAGATGTAGTCTCCGCAGCCATGACCGTTAGCCACTTCTTGATTGATGACTTGAGATGTTCTCAAGATTGCTTGCATGGTGCATTACGCATGTTGTCCTTCTTTCCTGAATAGCTTGCCGCTATATATGTTGTAACCTGTCAAGTATTTCGCGTATAGCGACTTTTCTTAACAAGTAGTATATTTGAAAGGTGTTATCTTGGCTAAGCAAGATACTAGTTTATACCGTCTCTTAGTTCCACTCTAAGGCGACGTTGTACAAGACTCGACTTGTAAATTTTATGAGTTTTATAAACAGGGTGCGCACCTGCCAGCGTGTATCAACCCGCGTTGGGGAAGCATACGTAAAAACATTTTGGTTTTTGAAATTTTTTTGTGATACATGATTTCTGCGTCCAAGGGCCACGTAACACGTTTTGAAAATATGTATTGTGATGCATGATTTCCGCGTCCAGGAATCATGCAACACGCTTTGAAAATCTGTAGTACAGGATTTCCATCTAACAAGAGGACTTTCGCCGTAAAGTGTGAACCCTTAAGCAGAAATTCTTAGTACGGGATTGTCTTCTAACAAGAGGACGTTCGCCGTAAAGAGTGAACCCTTAAACAGGAATTCATAGTACGGGATTTTCATCTAACAAGAGGACGTTCGCCGTAAAGAGTGAACCCTTAAATAGGAATTCATAGTACGGGATTGTCATCTAACAAGAGGACGTTTGCCGTAAGGAGTGAACCCTTAAACATGAATTCATAGTACGGTATTGTCATCTAACAAGAGGACGTTCACCATATAGTGTGAACCCTTAATAGGAGATACACACTTGTTGTAGCGTGGGGTCGTTGTCTAACAAGAGAACTTCCGCCACTTATGGGGTGATCAGCCCCGTATTGTATTTGCCCGTCCTGTTCTGAATCCAGGGAATGGCGATGAACATGAGGATTTGCCTCTAACAAGAGATGTCACAGCATGTCATTTGTATGTCATCATTAGGACATTGTAGATAGGACATCGTTAATATGACGTTTGAAGCAGGACGTCGTTGGTATGACGCTTTGAAGTAGAACGTCGTTAACATGACGTTTTGAAGCAGGACGTCGTTGGTATGACGCTTTGAAGGAAGAGGTTGCAATTATGTCCTTGCAAATATGTTGTTGCAGCATGCTGACTTTGAATATATCTTGGGTTTAATTCCAAGTTGTTGATTCCTTGATGACGCCTTTTGATATAGTCGTCAATATGGGTAAGTTGTTGTTGATGATAAACGTTGTCATAACGCGTAGTAGATTTTTGCTTGCGCATAGCATAATATCTTGAATTGTTGATGTAGATAATAGTTGTTGTAGTTACTTTGATTTGCTTCCAAGTAACGTATATAGAATATTGATGTTCCTACGAAGATAGAATAACTTCATTAGGTTCATGCGATTATTACAAAGATGCCACTTTATTTGAGAGTGTGGACTTTTCAACAAGTAGATGCATTATGAAAATGAGAGCAAAAGGGCTTGATACGACAGCTCCTTTTGTGACAGAAGATTATCCTTTCATCCATGGAATTTCTTCAAGTGTCCTCCACTAAACGTGTTCGTAGAGGCAGTGCCATTTGCATCTTCAAGGCGATATGCGTTGATATACGGAATGGATATGACCTTGTAAGGGCCTTCCCACTTTGGAGACATTTTGTTAATTTGATCGAGATGTGAGAACTCATTCTTTCTCCACACCATTTCTCTGACATGGAATTGTCTTTCTTCCTGTTGTAATATCTTGCAGTTATCAAACGCATGCGTGCCTGTTTATGCTCCGAGTTACGCCTTTTTTCTTCAGCCAGGTCTAGGTCTAGACACATGTCTACTTTGTTGGCTTGGGCGTCGAAATGGGTTGTGCGGTAGGATGAGACAGCAATTTCGATGGGAGCGACTGCTTCTGTTCCATACACCAGACTGAATGGTGTTTCTCCGGTTGACTCCTTTGGAGTTGTTCGTAGTGCCCATAGCACATTGCTAAGCTCTTCTGCCCACCCTCCTTTTAGTGCATGCACTCTCTTCTTGAGACCGTCTAGGACGGTCTTGTTGGCGGCTTCGACTTGTCCGTTGGTTTGAGCATGGCGGACTGATGCGAAACTGTGGTTGATGTTGAGCCTTTCGCAAAATGTTTGAAGCCTTGAACTCTTGAATTGTGGTCCATTGTCGCTGATTAGCACCTTTGGAACTCCGTATCGTGAGATGATGTGATTTTGGATGAAATCCATTATTTGTGCATCGGTTGTTCGTGCCAATGCCTTTGCCTCGATAAACTTTGAAAAGTAGTCGATTGTGACGACAACGTACTTGGTTTGGCATTTTGCTTTTGGAAGTGGGCCTACCAAGTCGATCCCCCATTGCACGAATGGCCAGGAACTTGCAATTGAACTTAGCTTCGCGGCTGGTGCCGTGATACTTCTTGAATAAAATTGGCAAGATTCGCATTCTTCGACCAAGTGCGTAGCTTGGTTCTTCATGGTTAGCCAATAGTATCCTAAGCTCAACGTCTTGCGTATTAGAGATTTCGCACCTTCATGGCAGGCCGTTTGGCCATTATACAAATCTTCTAACACTTTCTGGCTATCTTGGAAGGTGATGCACTTTAGGTATGGGGTTGAAAATCCTCTCTTGTATAGCTGGTCATCTAACAACGCGTAGTTGATAGCTTGCCTCTGGATTTAATGGGTTTGAACTTTGTCTTCGGGGAACGTTGCCACACTTTGATATGTTTTGAAATTTGTTGAGTTCCGTCTTGGACATCTGTCTCGGGTGTTATCCCGGTGAACTCTGCAATGGAGTCTGCCAATGCTTGCCCCTTGATCACCGTTCGAGGAGCGAAATGAATGCGGAATTCACTTAACTCTACCGACCACTTCGCTAACTTTCCTGACATGTTTGGCTTGACAGGATGTGATTCAGGGGTTGGTCTGTTAGGAATGTTACTTCGTGTGCCATATTCTTCCTGATTAAATCACCGAAGATGGTATTGATCATTCGCTGGTATGTTGCTCCCGCATTGATCAAGTCGAATGGCATCACTGTGTAGATGTATATTTCGCTATCTGCGTAGAATGCAGTGTGCAGTGCATCGTCTTTGAACATCGGGATCTGGTTTTATCTTGAGTATGCATCCATTACAGATATTAACTCATGGCAGGCGGTGGCATCGACTAGTTGGTTGATTCTTGGAAGAGGATATGAATCCTTGTGGCATGCGTTGTTGAGATCTCTGTAATCCATGCACATTCTCATTTTGCCACTTGATTTAGGTACCAATATCGGGTTTGCCCCCAATGTTTGGTATCTTGACTCTTCAATGGATCCTGCGTCAAGCAGTCTTCCATGTTTGGTATCTGCGTGTGGCCTGGAAGGGATCATCCTTCGTTGTCTGCTGTGGGCGGTGGTGTGGGGTTGCCTTTCTGCATTTCTGACGGGCTCCTTGGGAAGGAGTGTATGAACGTGCGGCTTCATATCTTGTATGTTGGAAAGCATTTTTTGCATGTTGGTCTCTGCCCCGGAATGGACTGCCTTGGCGGGTAGTGTCTTGCGACATTTCTTTTGTCGGCGCAGCGTGTTCCTGTGCGGTTGGAGGTGGTTGGGCCGCATAACCTTGATTTTCAGTGAATTGCGGAATGCGAGTAATTCTTCCAGCGCATCCATTCTGTCTGAAATTCATCATCATCATGCATTTCTGGCTCAAAACCAGGTGGGGGTGAACGATGCTTGTTGTTTGGTTCTTGGCGATTGTGCTGTGTGTCGGTCACATCCTCGGCGATGTGTTGAGGCCAATGTGTTGAAGGAGTTGCCCCCCTTTCATAATGCTTGTTACCTGTTGTGCGAAGACTAACAAGTCTTATACGTACATAGTTGTTCCATATGGAGCGAACACTGCTTAGATGTTTGCACGTTGTCGTGACTGTCGGTTGTATTTCTAGGCTGCAGGGTTGAAGTGCTAGCACTTTGACCCGGGCACTCGGCGCAAAGACACTTGGCACTGGCACTTGACACGGGCACTTGACGCTTGGCGTTCTAGGCTTGAACCCGGGCGGGGGTGTTACGTGCACTGCATTGTGGACTCTGGGACCGTGCTGTGTGGCGGGAATGCTTCTGGTTGATATGGAGGAAGCAGCGGACATGTCTTTATTCATGTGCGAAAGATCCTGCTGACTTTGTTGTCGACTTCTGCTTGTTGGCTACGGTTTTCTTCCAACAAACATTTTTTCTTCTTTCTTCCGGTGGACTGACGTCATTAGGAAGAGGTTGAGTGCGTGCCATAGCTTGTTGCTGCACTTTGTCAGCTGGCATCCCAGATGGGAACTCTTCATTCATCTCCGTCCTTCGCTCGAAATCGTGCACTAGTGCATTGTTCTGAACTTGGGGACCGCGTTGTGCGGAGGGCACACTGCTTGCTGGCACGGGTGACGTCATAGACTTTTTACGCCGTCCAAGGCGCTTCCTGGTTTCTGACAGATTGGCATTATTGAGAGCGTTGTGATCACTCGTCATGACTTTGCGGTATGATAGCTTTTTTTTCGAATCACGGAGACGGCGCCAAATGTTGCGTCCTGGTTGAACTGGGTCGGATGGACGCGTCTATCTGATTGGGTGGTTCGGGTTTTTGGGCTGACACCCTTCGCTTGGAAGAGGTATTCGCCTAATGCCGATGACGAGTGTTCGGTTTTAAAGCTGTGTCTCAGGAAAAGTCTGTGTCTCAGGAAATGTCTGTGTCTTAGGAAATGTCTGTGTCTCAGGAAATGTCTGTGTCTCAGGAAAAGTATGTCTGGGCACCACTCTTAGCGTCTGGGCACATCTTACTCCTATTTCTCTTCCACACCTTAGCTGCGGAGCCCGTTCCTGCACAAAGGGCCAGTACTAGCACAGAGAGGGGGGGGGGGGTGGTGCTAGTGGAGCCCTCTCCGATGCTTAAGTCACGATTGGGCTAAAGAGAGAAAAATAACTCTAGAGAGAGAAAATATTTCTAGAGAGAAGTCAGAGCTCAAAATGCCAATGTTGGGCAAATGAGAGGATGTGTGAAAATGGGTGGCCAAGGCCTCCTATTTATAGGCTACCTTGGGACCGGACCCGGTTTTAAAGCGGTTTGATGACGGTTCAAAAGTAAGCGGTAACCGTCATCAATATTGGCAATGCGCGAACTTGACTTCCCTATGCGTAACGGTAATCGCGTAATACCCATAGAGCAATCCGGACCTCGTCGAATTTGGGCAATTCGGCGAGGTCCGGATTTCCGTGCAACCTGGACGCGCGTACCGCGCTTCCGGACTGTTTTGACACTTAGGAGGCGTTTTCGAAGCCGTGATGTGATTTTTGACGTGTATACGAGGCCCGAAATATAAATACGAACCCGAATTCGATACATATCCATCAACCATGTTGCAGTTGGTTAATTTTATTACAATATAAGACTTGATACCACGTGGTAAAACCAATTTACTGCATATATTAAAAATCAATTTTTTCTGATAACTCAATATTAGTTCTACTTGAGTATTATGGAAAAAAAATGTTGTTTCTCTAGGCTTACCTACAATAAAAATATGAAAATGGCATATAAATATTTTGCAAACGGTTAAATGTTTCTTTGGGAATCATGGAGCAAAGTGTCATGGTAGTGAAGTTCTTAGGGGGTTTATACCAAGTTGAGAAACGCGATGAAGTTGTACTATTGCAGGAGTATTTTGCGGAAAATAATCACGGGAGGGTTAAGTTTGTAGATCTGTTTTCGCGTTTGACTGAAATTAAAAGCAGCGAATCAACATTTGGATAAGTGCGAATAGGAACTTAATCTACCTGAGGATTGTAGATGACTTGGACAAAGTCGACTTCAAAATCAGGAAGTTTTGCATAATTAAGAGACACGAGAAGATCCGTTTACTATTAGGTAAATATCATGCATCTCGGTTGACATGTAATCATGGTTAAATGTTTAATATACTAAGGATGAGATGCATAGTATATTATGTGAAAGACTATTTATCTTTTGTATGTGGGATATTTATTAAACGGCTGACTTTAAACTACTACACTTTATAGATTCCGTGTGCATTATGATATAAATCATACTACGAATAATGTTTGATAAATAATACCTTTGTGAATGGTTAAGATCTAACTTCTTTCACTATTTTAGAATTATATACATATATATTCTTATTAATGTATATTATTTTATTTAAAAAATTGTTTATTTTATTATATATAAATTATTTTCTTTTTTTGCCAAGATATATTTAAATGAACTAAATATGCACATTTTTTTTATAAGTATTTAGATACAAAAACGCTTTGTTTATAGCTTTTTTGTTTTCTAATTTTTTATATTTTAAATTTTTTATGTTTATCAATTTTCTGATTTTCTCTAACTTTGCTTCATTTAAGATTAACAGAAGATTCGATGCAATAAGACCACTTCACATCAATATTGTGTGGTTCAATCATTTTAAACAGAATAGTCTAGAATTTAACTATAAAAATAAAAAACATATGGGACACGTGCAATGCTTGAGACGATTTCTAGTACCGATAAAAAAAATAATTACTAAAAACTATTAAGACAACTATTTATTAAAAAAATAGTTACAACATATATCTTAAATCGGAAAAATATTAACTTAATTTACCTTCATTTTAGAGACAAATTATTCTATTTAAGAGCAAGTATTGAATATCACTTAATTTAAACCACCAAGTCTAAAAAAAAGTAAATTAAGTAGATGTACATAACAACAATGGCATTCTCTTCTTATTCTTCCTCTTCTTGTATCATCTCATATCTTATATTTATAGTTATTAGTTTATTCACGGCTCCATCAATTGCTGATCTTTTTGGGGATGTATGCTCCGGTACACTGAACCCTCTTCTTTGCTTAAAGGTCATAAATTCAATTTCTGGAGCATCCAACGCAACCGATCTCAAAACCCTAGCATAAATTACCATTCCTTATGCTATCTCAACCGGTGTTGAAACCCTAAGTTATGTGAAATCTTTTGCTAGTTCCACGAAAAATCCGAGACTTAAGGAAGACTACAGTTCGTTCTCGGAAAACTACAATGACGCAGTCGGAAATCTTCAGGAAGCCCAAGATTTTCTCAAGCAAGGATATTACCCTTCTATTGGTTTTAGAGCGAGCGCAGGAATGGATTCAGTAGATGATTGTGAGGAGGGCTTTAAGTCGCCGCCGATAACCGATCCATCCCAACTTCCAACGTAAAACGAATACTTTGATACAGTTTGCCTTATTATTTTGAGAATTGCAAACAAACTAGACGGGAAGGCCTTCCTAAGTAATTGTTATTTTTGTATTTAAAATCATCACATTCAGCTAATTAATATAAAGATGCTGTAATAAGCATTTAAATTAATATGCATTTTAAGATGCACGAATATTAAAATATGTATTGAAATATGTATTGTAAACACCTAATTTTGGATCACGCGCGACATGTGTGACGTGTGGTGCACCTAAATGAGGAAATGTCCAAATATGGCAAGTCATGAAGCGTCCAAGAATGACTCCTACAAAAATTAGGATAGTTAATGTATTTATTGCAAAAAATATTTGTTGAATATTTAGTATTAAATTTCTGAATATTTTGCATTTATTAGAAAAATAAATCAGCAATATGTGTTGCTTGATGGATATGTGTCCAATTCGGGTTCATATTTATATTTCGGGCCTCGTAAACACGTCAAAATTACATCACGGCTTGAAAAAACGTCTCCCAAGGGTCAAAACGGTCCGGAAGCGCGTTATGCGCGTCCGGACCAGACCTCCGGATTGCACAAAGCAATCCGGAGGTCCGGGTTGCAGCAACCCGGAAGTCCGGATTGCAGCAACCCGGACGTCCGGATTGCAGCAATCAGGACCTCCGGATTGCGCGGCAAGCCGGACCTCGCCGAATTGCCCAAATTCGACGAGGTCCGGATTGCATTACGGGTATTGCGCGATTACCGATTACGCGATTACCGTTACGTGTAGAGAAGTCAAGTTCGCACATTGCCAATATTGATGACGGTTACCGCTTGCTTTTGAACCGTCATCAAACCGCTTTAAAACCGGGTCCGGTCCCAAGGAAGCCTATAAAATAGGAGGCCTTGGCCACCCATTTTCACACATCCTCTCATTTGCCCAACTTTGGTATTTTGAGCTCTGACTTCTCTCTAGAAATACTTTCTCTCTCTAAGATTACCTTTTTAGCCCTATAGTGACTTAGGCATCGGAGAGGGCTCCACTAGCACCACCCCCCCTCTCCGTGCTAGTACTGGCCCTTCGTGCAGGAACCGGCGCCCCAGACGTTCGGACTTGTGCTCAAACCATCGTTTCCCGAGACTCAGACGCCTCCCGAGACACAACCGCCTTTTGAGACACAGACCTTTCCGAGACTCAGCGATAAAACCGAACACTCGTCAGTGGCACAAGGCAAAAACCTCTTTCAGACGAAGGGTGACAGCCCAAAAACCCGCTCAACCACTCAGACAGACGCGTCCCTACGACCCTGTTCATCCAGGACGCAACATTGGCGCCGTCTCCGTGATTCGAACAAAAAGCTACCGTACCGCAAAGTCATGACGAGTGATCACAACGCTCTCAATAAGGCCAGCAAGCAGTGTGCCATCCGCACAGCATGGCCCAAAATTTCCAGGCATCCACGTGATACATGGAGGCTTTGGAGCAGGAGGCGAAACGTCATACGAAAGAGAAATATACGCTCCCTGATGATCCATGAGCCCAAAGGCAGCCAGCAAGGAGACGTTGTCATAGAAGACGCCATTGGCTTTTCTTCAGAAGACAAGACGCACATAATATTTCCGCATAATGACGCCTTAGTCATAACCATGACAATCGACGGCATGGACATCAAGCGTATCTTGGTCGACGGAGGAAGTTCGCCCAACATCATCACAAAAGACGTCATCCTAGCTTTGGGAAGAAAGAAGAATGTCAACAAAATGAATTCACCTTTAGTGGGATTCATGGAAGATGCAAGTTCCCGTTGGGATCCATAACACTGCCAGTTATACTGGGAGAAGGCAACTCACGTCTCCAAATAGAAGTACCATTTGTGGTAGTGCAAAAGCTTGACGCATACAATGGTATCTTAGGATACGCAACCATGAATGCGTGGGGAATGGTGCCATCAACGGCACACCCGAAGATCAAATTCCCAACTGCAGCCGGAATCGGTGAGGTTAAAGGAGACCAACTGTTATCAAAGGATTGTTACAATGTGGCAATTCAAAATAACGTCAAGCCAAACAAGGATGACATGCCCATCATTGATGATGATCCAAGAGAAGGCCGTGCCCGACCGGCCCTAGTAGAAGAGTTAAAGCAAATAAAGATCGAAGAGCCAGACAGAATGGTCCAAATTGGAGCATCCTTGTCAGAAGATGAAGTGATAGAAATCACAGCACTCCTCAAAGAGTACAAAGAGTTATTCGCATGGTCACCAAGCGACATGCCCGGAATAAGCGCAGACGTCATTTCCCATAAGCTCAACATCAAGCCGGGAACTCGAGCAGTAGCCCAGAAACTTCGACATCTCGGGGGCAACAAGAAACTGGCAATCAGAGAAGAAGTGGGAAGACTGCTTGACGCAGGATTCATTGAAGAATCAAGATACTAAACATGGGTGGCAAACCCGGTGTTGGTACCTAAATCAAGCGGAAAATTAAGAATGTGCATCGATTACAGAGATCTCAACAACGCATGTCCCAAGGATTCATATCCTCTCCGAAGAATCGACCAACTAGTCGATGCCACCGCCGGCCATGAATTAATGTCCGTAATGGATGCATACTCAGGATACAACCAGATCCCGATGTTCAAAGATGATGCACCGCATACTGCATTCTATGCAGATAGCGAAATATACAACTACACGGTGATGCCATTTGGCTTGATCAATGCGAGAGCAACATACCAGCGAATGGTCAATACCATCTTCGGCGATTTAATCGGAACGAAAATGGAGGCATACGTGGATGATATGGTCGTGAAGTCAACCAAAAGGCGCAACCATGTTGACGACCTACGAGCAATCTTCAAAAGAATGCGTGAATATCAAGTCCGCCTGAATCCAACAAAGTGTGCTTTCGACGTACAATCAGGAAAAATCCTGGGATTCATGGTGAGCCAGAGAGGGATAGGGGCTAACCCAGAGAAGGTGCGGGCAATTGAAGAAATGGAGTCCCCAAAGAAACATAAGGAAGTCCAGCAACTAAATGGCCGCCTAGCAGCTTTAAACAGATTCCTTGCCAGGATAGGCGACAAGGCACTCCCTTTCTTTGAAGTCTTGCGTGCAAACAAGAAGTTTGAATGGACACCAGTATGTGAAGAGGCCTTCCAGCAATTAAAACAACACTTGCGCACATTGCCAGCATTGGCAAAACCGATACAAGGCGAGCCCCTTTCCCTGTACATATCAGTGAGCAACACGGCAGTCAGCTCAGTCCTTGTCAAACAAAAAGGGACTACCCAGCTCCCAGTATACTACGTAAGCAAGATACTTGCAAAGTACGAGATAAACTACATGCCAATCGAGAAATACCTGTACGCGCTTATAATAGCAGCAAGGAAACTGAGGCCATACTTCCACGCACACGAAATAACAGTCTTAACAGACCAACCCCTGAAGCACATCCTGTCAAAGCCAAACATGTCAGGAAAGCTAACAAAGTGGTCGGTGGAGTTAAGTGAATTCCGCATTCATTTTGCTCCTCGAACGGCGATCAAGGGGCAAGCATTGGCAGACTTCATTGCAGAATTCACCGGGATAACACCCGACACAGATGCCCAAGTCAGACCTCAACAAATTGAAGAACATACCGAAGTATGGCAAATGTACACCGACGGGTCTTCAAACGTAGGAGGATCAGGTGCCGGATTCCTCCCAATACCACCCAATGGATCTAATCCTTTGAAGTATGCTCTAAACCTAACATTTAGAGCAACAAACAACGAGGCGGAGTACGAGGCATTGATAACTGGCTTAAGAATTGCAAAAGGTGTTGGAGTTAAACACCTAAAAGTGAAGTGCGATTCGCAGTTAGTCGTCAATCAAGTTAAAGGCGAATACGCGGCAAAGTCAAAAAATATGCAAAAATACCTGGGGCAAGCAAAAGACCTCATCACAAGCTTCGACACCTTCGACATCATCGCGGTGCCTAGAGAAGAAAATCAAGAAGCTGATGCCTTGAGAAACGCATTTCGTGGAAAACGCATTATGGACAAGGCAAAAGAAACGCATTATGATGCCTTAAACCTAAATTCAAGGCAAAGAAACGCATTTCGTGGAAAACAGAATCTTGTCAGTAATAGACAAATTCGAAGTCTTGTGCATCAATCCAGATCCAGATTGGATGACCCCAATATTGGCATATCTCAAAGACCACAAGCTCCCCGAAGACAAAGTTCAAGCCCAAAAAATCCAGAGACAAGCTGTCAATTACGCGTTGATAGATAACGAGCTATACAAGAGAGGATTTTCAACCCCATACTTAAAGTGCATCACCTTCCGGGAAGGCCAGAAAGTGTTAGAGGATTTGCATAAAGGCCAAGCAGCCTGCCATGAAGGTGCAAGATCTCTAATACGCAAGACGTTGAGCTTAGGATACTATTGGCCAACCATGAAGAACCAAGCTACGCACTTGGTCGCAGAATGCGAATCTTGCCAACTTTATTCAAGAAGTATCACGGAACCAGCCGCAGAGCTAAGCCCAATTGCAAGTTCTTGGCCATTCGCACAATGGGGGATCGATTTGGTGGGCCCCCTTCCAAAATCAAAAGGCCAAACCAAGTACATTGTCGTCGCAATCGACTACTTTTCAAAGTGGATCGAGGCAAAGGCAGTGGCACGAACAACCGATGCACAAATAATGGATTTCATCCGAAATCACATCATCTCACGATACGGAGTTCCGAAGGTGCTAATCAGCGACAACGAACCACAATTCAAGAGTTCAAGGCTTCAAACATTTTGCGAAAGACTCAACATTAACCACCGTTTCGCATCAGTCCGCCATGCTCAAACCAAAGGACAAGTCGAAGCCACCAACAAGACCGTCCTAGACGGTCTCAAGAAAACAGTGCATGCACTAAAAGGAGGATGGGCAGAAGAGCTTAGCAGCGTGTTGTGGGCACTACAAACAACTCCAAAGGAGTCAACCGGAGAAACACCATTCAGTCTGGTGTATGGAACGGAAGCAGTCGCTCCCATCGAAATTGCTGTCTCATCCTACCGCACAACCCATTTCAACGCCCAAGCCAACGAAGTAGACATGCTTCTAGACCTAGACCTGGCTGAAGAAAAAAGGCGCAACTCCGAACATAATCAGGCACCGCAAGATAGTACAACAGGAAGGTGAAAGTAAGACAATTCCATGTCGGAGAAATGGTGTGGAGAAAGAATGAGTTCTCACATCTCGATCAAATCAACAAGATGTCTCCAAAATGGGAAGGCCCTTACAAGGTCATATCCATCCCGTACATCAACGCATATCGCCTTGAAGATGCAAATGGCAATGCCTCTACGAACACGTTTAGTGGAGGACACTTGAAGAAATTCCACGGATGAAAGGATAATCTTCTATCACAAAAGGAGCTGTCGTATCAAGCCCCTTTTGCTCTTATTTCCATAACGCATCTACTTGTTGAAAAGTCCACACTCTCATATAAAGTGGCATCTTTGTAATAATCTCATGAACCTAATGAAGTTGTTCTATCTTCGTAGGAACATCACTATTCTATGTACGTTACTTGGAAGCAAAAAAAAGTAAATACAACAACTATTATCTACACCAACAAGGAGTTTATTTCTTCATTCATAAAATTGGCATCTATCTCAAGAAGGTGCCGGCAACACAAAGCCATTGCGCTATGTACACAGTCAACTTATATGTCGCAATGACAACCTGCAGATATCCATCAAAATGACGACTTTTCCAAAGGCGTTGATGGGTTCGACTACAGCCGTTAGGCCCTATTAACAGCGAGGAAATGGCAAATAGGCCCGGTGGGCTCTAAACGAAGGCCAAGATGGCCCAGGCTAAGGATCCCGACGAAGGAAGCCCGAAGATGAGAGGTCCCGACAGAGTCGGACCTGATAGGCGAGCTGAATGCTCCTGACGAGATGCCTCTGAGAAGGCCCCGATGACGAATCCCTGAGAACAATAGGCCCTGTCATGATGACGAGGGGCACCGAGCGGTGACACAACGAGATAACTCTGGAGTCCCCGATGTTAGTCGGGACTCGCTATCAGAGGATAAGGCCGAGATACGCGGGGCGTGGCCGAGATACGCGGGGCGTGGCCGAGATACGCGGAACGTGGTTAAGATACAGGCAGCGTGGCCGAGATACGCGGGGCGTGGCCGAGATAAGCGAGATCATGGCCTAGATAGGCGGGATCACACCCGAGATACACGGGATACAGGCTAACCACCTCCAACGGTTCACCAGGTAGCTGAGGTATCTCTTCGCCTATAAAAGGGCAAGAAGTCACCTCAAATCATTTAGGTTAAAATACATTACTTGATATTACTGCTTGCCAGTCTGTACGAGATACTCATTTAAGCATCGGAGAGGGATTCTGGGTCACCGCCCGGTCTATCCCCTCTTGCAGGATTGCGTGGAGCAAAGGAGCTAGGACCGCCGTCGAAGACCATACCGGAGTTCCACTGTGATCCAACATTGGCGCCGTCTGTGGGAAACTAACAAAAAGCTGATATGCCTTCTACTCGTTCAATGGCGGCTGGCAAGCAAAGAAGGCAAGGACAATCTGGTGGTTCCCGTCACCCCGCTGCGACAACTCTGAATTCACTACCAGAACAGGAGGAAAACCAGAACCATCCCGCTGCTGAGCTCTCCCAGAGAGGGGGGCAAAATGAAGGCCCCGAAGAGATTGCCGCTCAGCACCAGGGCAATAGGGAGCAGGAGGCTCCCCCAGCTAGAGACCTGACAAGGGCTGTGACAGAAGCCATGCCTATGTTTTTGGCAGCCGTGGAGGCTCTCTTGGATCGGAGAGAGGCTGCGAGGAGACAGGAGGAGATGCCCCCGTTAGAAGAAGCGCCCCCACCGGCAGAGGTTCGGAACGTACGGGAGGCTCCGCCGCGAGGCCAGGACAGGAGTAGGGTGTCCATTCAGCCAGAGAGATTCGTGGTTGATGGGCCAGGACCAGTACAGCACAGGACCATTCCCCTGAATGGTCCCATCACCCCCGATCAGGTGGTAAAGATCGTGAACATCTGCATGGGAGAGCAGAAGCCGCTGGTGTCGGAGCTGAGGGATCGATCTACTCATCCCTTCGTTCCTCAACTCATAGACACCCTAGCCCCGCCAGGGCTGGGTATTCCCACGATAAAGGAGTACGATGGTGAAGGAGATCCGGTTCGTCATGTCCAGAAGCACCTCATGGCGTGTCTGGGAAGAGCCCCGAATGAAGATATAGTGTGTACGCTGTTCCCGAACACACTTGGGGAAAGAGCCCTGACTTGGTTCTTTAGTCTGCCCCCAGGCTGCATCACTTGCTGGGCAGATATGCACGACCAGTTCATTCAGCAGTACCAGGGTCGTAGACGTTTGCTGAAGAGTGTGAGGTCCCTGACCCAGGTGGTACAGAGGCCCGACGAATCGCTGGCGCACTATTACCAGCGGTACACTACCAGTGTGGCGGAGATTGATGAGGAGATCTCGGAGGGTGAAACCATCCGTACCTTCATTCGGAACCTAACGGCCCCTACGGTTCCGACCTAATGCATAGCGTGGCTGAGAAAGCCGTGTGGAATATGGAGGCACTACAGAAGAGGGTGAAACGGCAAATCGATGTCCAGGAGTCGAAGATAGCCGCTGGAGAGCTGGAGCCCCCGAAGTCGAATAAAGGGAAGCAGTCAGTTAAACCTTTCGACGATCGCAGGTCAAAGGGTAAACCCGAGGGCAGTCGGAATCGAGGCCGCTCTGATCGGAGGGATGATAGGCGTTCTTTAAGGAAGGACAAGCGGGAGGATCTCGACATTCCTCTCAACTGCTCCATGGCGGAGGTACTAACGGTCATGGAACGACAAGGTATCTCCAGGTACCCCCCCAAAGAAGGATGGAGAATTCTTAGGGTCCCGCACGGATCGCTACTGCCGATTTCACCGCGCAAATGGTCACGACACCAACCATTGTAGGGAGCTGAAGAAGGAGATCGAAAAGCTGATTCAGAAGGGGAAGCTCAAGGAGTTCGTCGGGGATAAGCGGTGTCGATCCCGCTCTCGATCTCGATCGCGGTCCCGTTCTCGATCCCGCGATCGGTCCCCGAAGAAGAAGAGGTCCGATCCGGAGCCGTCCGGTACCCGCAAAGAACGACGGGGCACCATTAATGTGATTCACGGAGGATATGCTGCTGGAGGTGATACCTCGTCCTCTCGGGAGGTTTACGCCTCCAGAATTCCTACGGCTGTGGTGCTGGGTAAGAGGTCCCGATCCTGGACCCTGAAAGAAGAGATGGTGATCTCCTTTTCCTCGGAGGATCTCATAGGTGTGGAGACTCCGCACGATGACGCCTTGGTTGTGACCTTGGATGTAGACGGGTACGAGATGAAGCGAATTCTGATCGACGGAGGGAGCTCCTCCGATATTCTATTTATGGACGCACTGGAGGCTATGGGAAAAACGAAGAAAGATCTGAAGGAGGCAAACTTCCCGATGGTCAGGTTCTCTGGTTCTACCTCCTACCCTCTAGAAGTAATCACCGTACCAGTGGAGTTCGGTAGTGGGTGGAAATCAGAAAGGAGGAACGTGGAGTTCGTGGTAGTTGATTCCGCAGGGACTTATAACGCGATTATCGGGAGAACCACCATCAACCCCCTGATGACAGTTGCCTCGACAGTGCACCAGAAGATGAAGTTCCCGACCGACCACGGAGTCGGAGAGGTCAAGGGTGACCAGGTAGCATCCCGAAATGTTATGTTAACGCCACCCGAAGGAGAAGGCGAGAGGCCATGACTGTCCTCCAGACAGATACAGATCCCAGAGAGGAGTTTGGGCGTCCCGCCCCCATAGAAGATATAAAAGAAATTGAGATCGACGGACCCCAGAGGAAGGTGAAAATCGGGTCTGCTCTGACTGAGGAGACAACCCAAAAATTGATTGAGTTGCTGAAGGAGTTCAAGGAGCTGTTTGCCTGGTCCCCGAGCGATATGCCAGGAATCAGCCCCGATGTGATCGTACACGAGCTGAAGATAGATCCCGCGATCAAACCTATCACGCAGAAAAGGCGTCCGATGGGCATTGACAAGAAGATCGCGATCCAGCAGGAGGTGGGCAGGTTGCTCGACGCTGGGTTTATTAAAGAACTCCGATTCCAGGTTTGGGTCGCTAATCCGGTACTGGTGAAGAAGACTAATGGGAAATGGCGGATGTGTGTGGATTTCCGCGACCTGAATAAGGCTTGCCCGAAGGACTGTTACCCGCTCCCGAGAATCGACCAGCTGGTGGATGCCACGTCGGGACATGAGCTGTTGAGCTTCATGGATGCGTATTCAGGATACAACCAGATCAAGATGGCCAAGGAGGACGCTCCCCACACAGCGTTTTATGCAGACAGTGACATCTATCACTACGATGTCATGCCTTTCGGGTTAATCAATGCCGGGGCAACCTATCAGCGCATGGTGAATAAGTTATTTGGAGATATGCTGGGAGAGACTATGGAAGCTTACGTGGATGACATGCTGGTGAAGTCCCGACAAGCTGAGGATCATGTGCACAACCTAACCATGGCGTTTGAGCGGATGAGGCTTCATCAGGTTCGTTTAAACCCGACGAAATGCGCCTTCGGAGTCCACTCAGGGAAATTTTTGGGCTTTATGGTAAGCCAGAGAGGAATTGAGGTGAATCCCGAGAAGCTGAGGGCGATTGAGGAGATGTAGTCTCCGATAAACCATCGGGAGGTACAAGTGCTGAATGGCCGACTGGCTGCAATGAATCGCTTCCTGTCCAAAGCCAGCGACCGATCAATGCCATTTTTTGAAGTCCTGAGGGCCAACAAGAAATTTGAGTGGACCGCCAAGTGTGAAGAAGCGTTCCAAGCACTCAAGCAGCACCTTCGCACCCTCCCACCGTTGGCGAAACCGGTTCCAGGCGAGCCGCTCTATCTTTATTTGGATGTTTCTGAATTTGCCATTAGCTCTGTGTTAGTGAAGGTTGTCGAGGGTAATCAAGTCCCCGTCTATTATGTAAGCAAAGCGTTTGCCAAGTCTGAATTAAATTATCCTGCCGTTGAGAAGTACCTCTTTGCGTTGATTATTACTGCTCGGAAGCTAAGGCCTTATTTCCACGCACACGAGATTACTGTGCTGACGAACCAGCCTTTGAAGCATTTTTTGAACCGACCGGATGCGTCGGGAAGATTAGTGAAATTGGCAGTAGAGCTTAGTGAGTTTCGCATACACTTTGCTCCAAGAACGGCCATTAAGGGCCAGGCATTGGCGGATTTCATAGCAGAATTTACAGCCCCCGATCTAGAAGAAGCGGGCCCTGTAGAGGGGGCAACCATGGAGGTCCCGACAGAAGAACAACCAGAGAGGGCAGAGCAATCAGAACAGCCAAACAAGGAAAATACCTGGGAAATGTACACGGATGGCTCCTCGAGTTCGGACGGATCAGGAGCAGGCTTTTTGTTGATACCACCGGGTGGAGGTGAGCCGCTCCGATACGCCTTGGCTGTAACATTCAAGGCCACAAACAACGAAGCGGAGTATGAAGCTCTTATCACGGGCCTGAAAATTGCTAAAGGCACTGGAGTCGATCACTTGAGAGTGAAGTGTGACGCAGCTTTAATCGTGAATCAGGTTCAAGGGCGATACGAAGCGAGGAGCCCGATAATGAAGCAGTATCTACGTGAGGTACAAGCCCTGAAGGAGATCTTTAAAAGCTTCGACATCGAGGCAATCCCGAGGGAGGAAAACGTAGAGGCAGACGCCTTGAGCAAATTTGCCCTGGGGGCACCCTTGGAAGAAGATCGGAAGGTACACTTCTTGGAGAAGGTGATCTTATCGACCATCGACCCGACAAAGGTGTGTACTATTGAGGCAAGATCGGAGGAGGAGCCCACTTGGATGACCCCGATAGTCGCATACCTGACTACGGGGGCAGTCCCCGATGATAAAGTAGTAGCCGATAGGATACGTCGGATCGCGGCTAATTACGTGATGCTGGACAATCAGCTATACAAGAAGGGCTGGTTCTCGACTCCGTACTTGAAGTGTGTGGCAGAGCCCGACACAAATCGAATCCTGAAGGAGGTGCATGAAGGGGTCGCGGCTTGTCATGAAGGGGCCCGATCCATTATGAGGAAAGTGCTGAACTTGGGCTATTTTTGGCCTACGATGAGCAAGGAAGCGACGGCGTTGGTCCGATCCTGTGACGCATGCCAGAGGTACGCCCTGAGTATCGTGGCTCCAACCGCTAATCTGACATCCATCAAGAGCGCTTGGCCCTTCGCGCAATGGGGCATCGACTTGGTGGGACCTCTTCCACAAGCACAAGGTCAATGTAAGTATTTACTTGTAGCTATCGATTATTTTTCAAAATAGATAGAGGCAAAGGCGTTAGCCAGAACGACGGGGAACCAGATCGTCAAGTTCCTCCAGACCCATATTGTATCCAGATACGGGATTCCTAAGGTGGTGATCGGCGACAATGGTCCACCGTTTAACGGCTCTCAGGTGAGGGAGTATCTGGAGGAGTTGAACATCGAGCATCGGACAGCTTCCGTGCTCCATGCTCAGACTAATGGCCAGGTGGAATCAGCCAACAAAATTGTGATGGACGGCCTGAAGAAGAGGGTCTATGCCTTGAAGGGCAAGTGGCTGAACGAACTGGAGAACGTGCTTTGGGCTGTTAGAAAGACACCCAAACGGTCAACGGGGGAGACTCCGTTTGGCCTCGTTTATGGCACGGAGGCTGTCGCCCCCGTGGAGGTAGCTGTGGCATCCCATCGGATGAGATATTACGAGCCTCTGACGAATGATGAAATGAGACGTCTGGACTTGGACTTACTCGAAGAGAAGAGGCGGGAAGCCGATGAAGTCCAAGCTCGAATGCGTTTGGCGACGGCCAGGTACTACAATCGGCGAGTAAAGTCCCGACAGTTCTTCGTCGGGGAGCTGGTTTGGCGTCGCAACGAGTTTACCCTTTTGGATCGAATCAACAAGATGTCACCAAAATGGGAAGGACCTTATAAGGTCGTGGGGATGCCAGCTCCAAATGCGTACAAATTGGAAGACCTCGATGGCAGAGTATTGAAGCATTCTTTTAGTGGCGAACACTTGAAGAAACACCATGCTTGATGAAAGTCGCCTTAAGTGGTGCCCGATGAAAGTCGCCTTAAGTGGTGCCCGATGAAAGTCGCCTTAAGTGGTGCCCGATGTAAAATCGCCTTAAGTGGTGTATGATGTTTATCGTTTAATTCGATGTAAGCCAAATTTGTGCCATCAATAAATAAAGAGGTTGCTTCCGATCATAATTATTCTTAGATTTACTCTAAGCTTTATAAAGTCGCCTTGAGTGGTGCACGAGAAAAGTCGCCTTGAGTGGTGCACGAGAAAAGTCGCCTTAAGTGGTGCACGATTCTTAGATTTATTCTAAGTATTGAAAAGTCGTCTTAAGTGATGCACGAGATTAAGTCGTCTTAAGTGATGCGTGATTCTTAGATTTATTCTAATTATTGAAAAGTCGTCTTAAGTGATGCACGAGATTAAGTCGTCTTAAGTGATGCGTGATTCTTCGATTTATTCTAAGTATTGAAAAGTCTTCTTAAGTGATGCACGAGATTAAGTCGTCTTAAGTGATGCGTGATTCTTAGATTTATTCTAAGTATTGAAAAGTCGTCTTAATTGATGCACGAGATTAAGTCGTCTTAAGTGATGCGTGATTCTTAGATTTATTCTAAGTATTGAAAAGTCGTCTTAAGTGATGCACGAGATTAAGTCGTCTTAAGTGATGCATGTTTTTTAGATTTATTCTAAGTATTGAAAAGTCGCCTTAAGTGGTGCATGATGATAAGTCGCCTTAAGTGGTGCAAATTAGTAAATCGTCTTGAGTGATGTACGAAAATGTCTTAAGTGTCGAAGTATCGACCTAAGCAAGTGTAGTAAAGCCACTTGGAGAAGTGCATCGAAAAAATCGGAACTAAGAAAGTCTGATAATTGATAAGGGCTCAAAGGCCCGACGATTACAAAAGCGAAGAAAATATAAGGACTCTAAAGATAAGCAGTTAGGCTTGGTCCTTGTCAGCGGCATCTGCGGAAGCTGGGTCCACGAGGTCGACGGCAGAAGGCTCCACAGGGTCGGCCGTGGGAGGATCGACTATCGGGGCATCCGCACTTGGAAGCTCTGCTGCGTCTTCGACAATTGCGGGGGTACTCCCCCCATCACTCTCCTCAGAAAGAGCAAAGTATTTCTTCGCGAAGGGAGCGAGAGAAGGAGACTTGTCGAAGTTGATGGCGTCGCCATATTCCAGGTGGAGCTCCTCAACCGCATTGAAGAGAGTGTTCTCCACCTCCGCGCCGAAGAACTTCATAGCATCAGCCTGGAAGTCTTCAGACCCCCGATAATCCTCCCGGCCCTTGGCCTCAGCCGCGACCAGCTGCGCAGGAACCCCCGCGACTTGCTCCTCTAAAGTCTTCTTCTCGAGGACCAGCTTGTCCTCAGCAACCTGCCGCTCCTGTCGCTCCCGCCTCAGGAGTCCCTCGAAATCCCCGACCTGCTTTTGGAGGTCCTGAACCTTTTGGTCGAGGATGGCCTGCTCCTTGGCGAGTTTCCCCCGCGAAGACTTGGAGGCCGCAAGATCCTCCTTAAGCCTGTCGATGGCCGCCCGGTCCCGCTCTCGGGACTCATCATAGGCGATGAGGTACCCAAAAAGACGGTTGAAGTCCCCGAGCTCCTACAATAGAAGAAAGAAAAGTGTTAATGGACAAACAACCAGATTTACCAACGAAGAGGGAGAAGCGAATTTTTACCTCTATCCGACGCAGGGACATCTCTCGAACATCCCGATGCATCGCCGTCCGATTCAGGGAAATCGGGAACCGCATGGTGGGCAGGATCAAGCCTGCCAGCAGATGCAGAGCCAGGTCCTCATGCTGGTCCCCTTGTCGAAGCTGGACCCCTTGCAGTGTTTGGATTGGAGTCCAGGGGGCATCCACCTGCGTGGGGTCGAAGGCCCTGTAGAAACTCCCGTCGAGAGGGACAGGAGGAGGGCCAGCACGAGTCGTGGAGGGGCACGCCTCCGGCTCGACCCGGGCGGGGGAAGGAGTGAAGTTGTGGATGGGCGACGGCTGTCGCTGCTGCGGAGAAGATGAAGGGGGCAGCCCCTGAGAGGTTGGTTTCAAGGGGGACTGCCCCGTCCTCCGACGATGACGAAGGGAGCCACCCTCATCAGTCTCCTCGGAGGAGTCTAAGGTTTCCACCCGACGAAATTGTTCGCCGGTCGGGGTTTTCTCCCCAGTTGAGGGAGGCGCCCCTGTTGAAGACGGTGCACCCGCGGAAGCTTCAGCGCCCGACGGAGCTCCTGAGCGACCTGCACCTAGAGGACGAGAGGCTTCAGAAATGTAGTCAGGGAGTTCATCAGGATTCTTACAACAAACAATACATCGGGAGACATATTGATCCTTCCCGTGGTAGTGGTAATAGCCCGCCTTCAAGACACGAGGAGTTTCACCTCGAAGGACTCGTCTAACGTCAGCAATACGGGCCTCCCTGGTCGAAGGAATCAAATCCTTCGGGACCATCCTCCTATACGATTTAATAGCGAGACGGAGCTTTTTACCTTCTTCAGCGTTCTGGACGTCGAAGAGTTGGTCCAGCTCCACGCGCTTCCGCTTAGGTTGCTTCGCAGAAGGAGACCCCGACCGAGCAGCAGCCTTCTTGGCGGACTTCCTTTTCCGCGAGGGGCGAACGGCATCGGTCTCCCCCTGCTTAAGGAACAGATTGGTCAGCACAGATACCTTCTTGGCTGCAAACAGTAAACGAAGAAAGAGTTAGAGCTATACCCAGGGAACCACATTAGAGGGGCCGTCGAAAAGCTGCCCCCCAGAGATTATATCGAGGAGTCGGATCCCGGCGTTCACCAGGTCCCGCTCCACGAGAGAATTGGCGTCGAGGGGAGTGTAGGATTCCCCCATCGGTAGAGCTGGATGAGTTTGGAAATCTTCTTCGGTATAGGTGTGGAAGGCAGGCGGAGAGTCTGCTTCCACCTCCCATCGGGGCCATGGGATCGAAGAGTGTTGAATGAAGAAGTAGCTCCTTTTCCAACCACTGTTGTCGGACCCCGTATCAACCAGGAGTCCCCGACCCTTGACCACCTTCCAGGTGTCATTGGTCCAGTTACACCGTCCAAGTTGTGCCTTGTTCCACTTCGGCATTCGAGGGTAGAAGGCGCAAACCCCCGCCTCGTTGCACTTCATCCCGTAGAAGGTCCTGAAGAGAGTGAGGCTGTATACCCACCGCTGTCGGAAGCAGAGGACCTGGAAAGCGTTCCACGGGCGAATGGCGTGCGGAGAGAAGGTGGTCGGATGAGTTTTGTAATGCTGGCACATCTCTGATGGGTTCGACTACAGCCGTCAGGCCCTTTAATGGTGAGGAAACGGCAGACAGGCCCACCAGGCCCAAAATGAAGGTCAAGATGACCTAGGAGAAGGATCCCGACGAAGGGAGTCCCGATGATGAAAGGTCCCGACAGAGTCGGTCCAGAAAGCTGAGCTGGAAGCTCCCGATGTGAAGCCTTTAAGTAGGCCCCGATGACGAATCCCTGAGAACGATTGGCCCTATCACGATGACGAGGGGCCCCGAGCGGTGACACAAGGAGATAACTCTGGAGTCCCCGACGGGAGTCGGGACTCGTTACCAGAGGATAAGGCCAGAATACGCGGGGCGTGGCCGAGATACGCGGAACGTGGTTAAGATACACGGAGCGTGGCCGAGATACGCGGGGCGTGGCCGAGATAAGCGAGATCATGGCCTAGATAGGCGGGATCACATCCGAGATACGCGGGATACGGGCTAACCACCCCCAACGGTTCACCAGGTACCTGAGGCATCTCTTCGCCTATAAAAAGGCAAGAGGTCACCTCAGAACACTTATGTTGAATTACATACCCTTTGAGATTATTGCTTGCCAGTTCGTATTGGGCACTCATTTAAGCATCGGAGAGGGATTCTGGGTCACCGCCCGGTCTATCCCCTCTTGCAGGATTGCGTGGAGCAAAGGAGCTAGGATTACTGTCAAAGTCCGTACCGGAGTTCCACCGTGATCCAACATTGGCGCCGTCTGTGGGAATCAAACAAAAAGCTGATATGCCTTCTACTCGATCGATGGCGGCTGGCAAGCACAGAAGACAGGGACAATCCGGTGGTTCCCGTCTCCCCGCTGCAACAAATCTGGATTCAGTACCAGAACAGGAGGAAAACCAGAACCATCCCCCGGCTGAGCTCTCCCAGACAGGGGGGCACAATGAAGGTCCCGAAGATATTGCTCCTCAGCACCAGGGCAATAGGGGGCAGGAGGCTCCCCCAGCTACAGACTTGACAAGGGCCGTGGCAGAAGCCATGCCCATGTTTCTGGAAGCCGTGGAGGCTCTCTTGGATCGGAGAGAAGCTACGAGGAGGCAAGAGGAGATTCCCCCGTTGGAAGAAGTGGCCCCACCAATAGAGGGTCGGAACGCACAGGAAGCCCCGCCCCGAGGCCAGGACAGAAGTAGGGCATCCGGCCAGCCGGAGAGGTTCGTGGTTGATGGGCCAGGACCAGTACAACACAGGACCATTCCCCTGAATGGTCCCATTACCCCCGACCAGGTGGTAAAGATCGTGAACATCTGCATGGGAGAACAGAAGCCGCTGGTGTCGGATTTAAGGGATCGATCCACTCACCCCTTCGTCCCCCGACTCATCGACACCCTAGCCCCGCCTGGGCTAGGTATCCCCACGATAAAGGAGTACGATGGCGAAGGAGATCCAGTTCGTCATGTCCAGAAGCACCTCATGGCATGTCTAGGAAGAGCCACGAATGAAGACATAGTGTGTACGCTGTTCCCGAACACACTTGGAGAAAGAGCCCTGACCTGGTTCTTTAGTCTGCCCCCAGGCTGCATCACTTGTTGGGCAGATATGCACGACCGATTCATCCAGCAGTACCAGGGTCGGAGACGTTTATTGAAGAGCGTGAGGTCCCTAACCCAGGTGGTGCAGAGGCCCGACGAATCGCTGGTGCACTATTACCAGCGGTACACCGCCAGTATGGCGGAGATCGATGAAGAGATCTCGGAAGGTGAAACCATCCGTACCTTCATTCGGAACTTAACGGCCCCCTATGGTTCCGATCTGATGCACAGCGTGGCTGAGAAAGCTGTGTGGAATATGGAGGCACTACAGAAGAGGGTAAAATGGCAAATCGATGTCCAGGAGTCGAAGATAGCCGCAGGAGAGTTGGAGCCCCCAAAGTCAAACAAAGGAAAGCAGTCGGTTAAACCCTCCGACGATCGTAAGTCAAAGAGCAAACCCGACAGTAGTAGGAATCGAGGCCGCCCGGATCGGAGGGACGATAGGCGCTCTTCCAGGAAGGATAAGCGGGAGGATCTCGACATTCCTCTCAACTTCTCCATGGCGGAAGTACTGACGGTCATGGAACGACAAGGTATCTCAAGGTACCCCCCAAAGAAGGATGGAGAATTCTTGGGATCTCGCACGGATCGCTACTGCCGATTTCACCGCGCAAATGGTCACGACACCAACCATTGTCGGGAACTGAAGAAGGAGATCGAAAAACTGATCCAGAAAAGGAAGCTCAAGGAATTCGTCGGGGATAAGCGGTGTCGATCCCGCTCCCGGTCCCGATCGCGGTCCCGATCCCGCGATCGGTCCCCAAAGAAGAAGAGAACCGACCCAGAATCATCCGGTGCTCGTAAGGAGAGACGGGGCACTATCAATGTAATTCATGGAGGGTTTGCTGCTGGAGGTGATACCTCATCTGCCCGCGAGGTTTATGCCTCTAGAATCCCTACGGCGGTGGTGTTAGGTAAGAGGTCCCGATCCTGGACCTTGAAAGAAGAAATGGTGATCTCCTTTTCGTCGGAAGATCTAATAGGCGTGGAAACACCGCACGACGACGCCCTGGTGGTGACCTTGGATGTAGACGGGTTCGAAATGAAGAGAATTCTAATCGACGGAGGGAGCTCCTTCGACATTCTATTCATGGACGCGCTGGAGGCTATGGGGAAAACGAAGAAAGATCTAAAGGAGGCAAACTTCCCGATGGTCGGGTTCTCTGGCTCAACCTCCTATCCGCTAGGAGTAATAACCTTACCAGTGGAGTTTGGTAGCGGGTGGAAATCAGAGAGAAGGAACGTGGAGTTCGTGGTAGTTGATTCCGCAAGGACCTACAACGCGATCATCGGGAGAACCACCATTAACCCCCTGATGGCGGTCGCCTCGATAGTGCACCAGAAGATGAAGTTCCCGACCGACCACGGAGTCGGAGAGGTCAAGGGTGACCAGGTGGCTTCCCGAAAATGTTATGTTAATGCCACTCGAAGGAGGAGACGAGAGGCCATGACTGTCCTTCAGACAGACACAGATCCCAGGGAGGAATTTGGGCGTCCCGCCCCCATAGAAGATCTGAAAGAAGTCGAGATGGATGGACCCCAGAGGAAGGTGAAAATCGGGTCTGCTCTGACGGAGGAGACAGCCCAAAAATTGGTGGAGTTGCTGAAAGAATTCAAGGAACTGTTTGCCTGGTCCCCGAGCGACATGCCAGGAATCAGTCCCGATGTGATCGTACACGAGCTGAAGATAGACCCTGCAATCAAGCTTATAACACAAAAAAGGCGTCCGATGGGCACAAATAAAAAGATCGCGATCCAGCAGGAGGTGGGCAGGTTGCTCGATGCTGGGTTTATTAAAGAGCTCCGATTCCAAACTTGGGTTGCTAATCCGGTGCTGGTGAAGAAGACTAACGGGAAATGGCGAATGTGTGTGGATTTCCGCGACCTGAATAAGGCCTGCCCGAAGGACTGTTATCCGCTCCCGAGAATCGACCAGCTGGTGGATGCTACATCGGGACATGAGCTGTTGAGTTTCATGGATGCGTATTCAGGCTACAACCAGATCAAAATGGCCAAGGAAGACGCTCCCCACACAGCGTTCTACGCAGACAGTGACATCTATCACTACGATGTCATGCCTTTCGGGCTGATCAATGCTGGGGCAACCTACCAGCGGATGGTGAACAAGCTGTTCGGAGATATGCTGGGGGAAACCATGGAGGCTTACATGGATGATATGCTGGTGAAGTCCCGACAGGCCGAGGATCATGTGCACAACCTAACCATGGCGTTTGAGCGGATGAGGCTTCATCAAGTTCGCTTAAACCCGACGAAATGCGCCTTCGGAGTCCACTCAGGGAAATTCTTGGGCTTTATGGTGAGCCAGAGAGGAATTGAGGTGAATCCCGAGAAGCCGAGGGCGATTGAGGAGATGCAGTCTCCGATAAACCATCGGGAGGTACAAGTGCTGAATGGCCGACTAGCTGCAATGAATCGCTTATTGTCTAAAGCCAACGACCGATCAATGCCATTTTTTGAAGTCCTGAGGGCCAACAAGAAATTTGAATGGACCGCCAAGTGTGAAGAGGCGTTCCAAGCACTCAAGCAGCACCTTCGCACCCTCCCGCCGTTGGCGAAACCGGTTCCAGGCGAGCCGCTCTACCTTTATTTGGCTGTTTCTGAATTTGCCATTAGCTCTGTGTTAGTGAAGGTTGTCGAGGGTAAACAAGTCCCTGTCTATTATGTAAGCAAGGCGTTTTCCAAGTCTGAATTGAATTATCCCGCCGTTGAGAAGTACCTCTTTGCGTTAATTATTACTGCTCAGAAGCTAAGGCCTTATTTCCACGCACACGAGATCACTGTGCTGACGAACCAGCCTTTGAATCATTTTTTGAACCGACCGGATGCGTCGGGAAGATAAGTGAAATGGGCAGTAGAGCTTAGTGAGTTTCGCATACACTTTGCTCCGAGAACGACAATTAAGGGCCAGGCATTGGCGGATTTCATAGCAGAATCTACAGCCCCCGATCTAGAAGAAGCGGGCCCTGTAGAGGGGACAACAATGGAGGTCCCGACAGAAGAACAACCAGAGAGGGAAGAGCAATCAGAACAGCCAAACGAAGAAAATACCTGGGAAATGTACAAGGATGGCTCCTCGAGTTCTGACGGATCAGGAGCAGGCTTTTTGTTGATACCACCGGGTGGAGGTGAGCCGCTCCGATATGCCTTGGATTTAACATTCAAGGCCACAAACAACGAAGCGGAGTATGAGGCTCTTATCACGGGCCTGAAAATTGCTAGAGGCACTGGAGTCGATCACTTGAGAGTGAGGTGTGACGCAGCTTTAATCGTGAATCAGGTTCAAGGGCGATACAAAGCGAGGAGTCCGATAATGAAGAAGTATCTACGAGAGGTACAAACCTTGAAGGAGAGCTTTAAAAGCTTCGACATCGAGGCAATCCCGAGGGAGGAAAACGTAGAGGCAGACGCCTTGAGCAAATTTGCCCTGGGGGCACCCTTGGAAGAAAATCGGAATGTGCACTTCCTAGAAAAGGTGATCTTATCGACCATCGACCCGACACAGGTGTGTGCCATTGAGGCAAGATCGGAGAAAGAGCCGACTTGGATGACCCCGATAGTCGCGTATCTGACTACGGGGGCAGTCCTCGATGATAAAGTAGCAGCGGACAGGATATGTCGGATCGCGGCCAATTACGTGATGCTAGACGATCAGCTGTACAAGAAGGGCTGGTTCTCGACTCCGTACTTGAAGTGTGTGGCAGAACCCGATACAAATCGAATCCTGAAGGAGGTGCATGAAGGGATCGCGGCTTGTCATGAAGGAGCCCGATCCATTATGAAGGCACACACCTGTGTCGGATCGCGGCCAATTACGTGATGCTAGACGATCAGCTGTACAAGAAGGGCTGGTTCTCGACTTCGTACTTGAAGTGTGTGGCAGAACCCGATACAAATCGAATCCTGAAGGAGGTGCATGAAGGGATCGCGGCTTGTCATGAAGGAGCCCGATCCATTATGAGGAAGGTATTAAACTTGGGCTATTATTGGCCCACGATGAGCAAGGAAGCAACGGCGTTGGTCCGATCCTGCGACGCGTGCCAGAGGTACGCCCCGAATATCGTGGCTCCGGCCGCTAATCTGACACCCATCAAGAGCGCCTGGCCCTTCGCGCAGTGGGGCATCGACTTGGTGGGACCTCTTCCACAAGCACAAGGTCAATGGAAGTATTTACTTGTAGCTATCGATTATTTTTCGAAATGGATAGAGGCAAAGGCATTGGCCAGAACAACGGGGAACCAGATCGTCAAGTTCCTCCAGACCCATATTGTGTCCAGATACGGGATTCCTAAGGTGGTGATCAGCGAAAATGGTCCACCGTTTAACGGCTCTCAGGTGAGGGAGTATCTGGAGGAGTTGAACATCGAGCATCGGACTGCTTCTGTACGCCATGCTCAGACTAACGGCCAGGTGGAATCAGCCAACAAAATCGTGATGGATGGCCTGAAGAAGAGGGTCTATGCCTTGAAGGGCAAGTGGCTGAGCGAACTGGAAAACGTGCTTTGGGCTGTTAGAACGACACCCAAACGATCAACAGGGGAGACTCCGTCTGGCCTCGTTTACGGCACGGAAGCTGTCGCCCCCGTGGAGGTAGCTGTGGCGTCCCATCGGATGAGATATTACGAGCCCCTGACGAACGATGAAATGAGACGCCTGGACTTGGACTTGCTTGAAGAGAAGAGGCGGGAGGCCGATGAAGTCCAAGCTCGAATGCGTTTGGCGACGGCCAGGTACTACAATCGGCGAGTGAAGTCCCGACAATTCTTCGTCGGGGAGCTGGTTTGGCGTCGCAACGAGTTCACCCTTTTGGATCGAATAAACAAGATGTCACCAAAATGGGAAGGACCTTATAAGGTCGTGGGGATGCCAGCTCCAAATGCGTACAAGTTGGAAGACCTCGACGGCAGAACGTTAAAGCATTCTTTTAGTGGTGAACACTTGAAGAAACACTATGCTTGAAGAAAGTCGCCTTAAGTGGTGCCCGATAAAGTCGCCTTAAGTGGTGCCCGATAAAGTCGCCTTAGGTGGTGCCCGATGTAAAATCGCCTTAAGTGGTGTATGCTGTGTATCGTTTAATTCGATGTAAGCCAAATTTGTGCCATCAATGAATAAAGAGGTCGTTTCCAATCAGAGTTATCCCTGGATTTATGCTAAGTATCAAAGTCGCCTTAAGTGGTGCACGAGTAAAGTCGCCTTAAGTGGTGCACGAGAAAAGTCGCCTTAAGTGGTGCACGAGAAAATTCGCCTTAAGTGTTGCACGAGAAAAGTCGCCTTAAGTGGTGCACGATCCTTAGATTTATTCTAAGTAATAATTAAGTCGCCTTAGGTGGCACAAGTAGAAAAGTCGCCTTAAGTGGTGCACGATATTAAGTCGCCTTGAGTGGTGCACGATCCTTAGATTTATTCTAAGTATCAAAAAGTCGCCTTGAGTGGTGCACGATATTAAGTCGCCTTGAGTGGTGCACGATCCTTAGATTTATTCTAAGTATCAAAAAGTCTCCCTGAATGGTGCACGATATTAAGTCGTCTTAAGTGACGCACGATCCTTAGATTTATTCTAAGTAATAATTAAGTCGCCTTAGGTGGCACAAGTAGAAAAGTCGCCTTAAGTGGTGCACGATATTAAGTCTCCTTGAGTGGTGCACGATCCTTAGATTTATTCTAAGTATCAAAAAGTCGCCTTGAGTGGTGCACGATATTAAGTCGCCTTGAGTGGTGCACGATCCTTAGATTTATTCTAAGTATCAAAAAGTCGCCTTGAATGGTGCACGATATTAAGTCGTCTTAAGTGACGCATGATTCTTAGATTTACTCTAAGTAATATTAAGTCGCCTTAAGTGGTGCACGGAAAAAGTCACCACAAGTAGCGCATGATGATAAGTCGCCTTAAGTGGTACAAATTATTAAATCGTCGGGAAGGACGTACGAAAATGTCTTAAAATGTCGAAGTATCGACCCAGGCAAGTATAAAGCCACTTGAAGAAATGTATCAAGAAAATCGGAACTGAGAAAGTCTGATAGTTGATAAGGGCTCAAAGGCCCGACAATGACGAAAAAGGAGAAGATACAAGGACTCTAAAGATAAACATTCAAGCTTGGTCCTTGTCGGCAGCATTGGCAGCAGCTGGATCCGCGGAGTCGGTAGCAGAAGGATCCACAGGGTTGGCCTCGGGAGGATCGACTATCGGGGCGTCCGCACTTGGAAGTTCAGAGGCATCTTCAACAATTACGGGGGTACTCCCCCCATCACTCTCCTCGGAAAGAGCAAAATACTTCTTCGCAAAGGGAGCGAGGGAAGGAGACTTGTCAAAGTTGATGGCGTCCCCGTACTCCAGGTGAAGCTCTTCAACAGCATTGAAGAGAGTGTTCTCCACCTCCGCGCCAAAGAACTTCATGGCATCGGCTTGTGATGGGTCCGACTATAGCCGTCAGGCCCTTTAACGGCGAAGAAACGGCAAACAGGCCCACCAGGCCCAGAGTAAGGGTCAAGATGACCTAGGAGAAGGGTCCCGATGAAGGGAGTCCTGACGAAGCAGGGTCCCGACAGAGTCGGTCCCGACAGTGGAGCTAGAAGCTCCCGATGAGAAGCCTTTAAGTAGGCCCCGATGATGAATCCCTGAGAATGATTGGCCCTGTCACGATGACGAGGGGCCCCGAGCGGTGATACAACGAGATAACTCTGGAGTCCCCGACGGGAGTCGGGACTCGTTATCAGAGGATAAAGCCAAGATATGCGGGGCGTGGCCGAGATATACGGAACGTGGTTAAGATACACGGATCGTGGCCGGGATACGCGGGGCATGGCTAAGATACGCGAGATCACGTACGAGATAAGCGGGGTACGGGCTAACCACCCCTAACGGTTCACCAGGTACCTGAGGCATCTCTTTGCCTATAAAAAGGCAGGAGGTCACCTCAGATCACACACGTTGAGTGGAATACACTTTGATATCTGTTACTTGCCAGTCAGACGAAGTACTCATTTAATCATCGGAGAGGGATTCTGGGTCACCGCCCGGTTTATCCCCTCTTGCAGGACTGCGTGGAGCAAAGGAGCTAGGATTGTCGTCAAGATCCGTACCGGAGTTCCATCGTGATCCAACATTGGCGCCGTCTGTGGGAATCAAACAAAAAGCTGATATGCCTTCTACTCGATCGATGGCGGCTGGCAAGAACAGAAGGGGACAATCCGGTGGTTCCCGTCACCCTGCTGCAACGAATCTGAATTCAGTACCAGAACAAGAGGAAAACCAGAACCACCCTCCGGCTGAGCTCTCCCAGACAGGAGGGCACAATGGATCGCATCCCGAAGATGTTGCCCCTCAGCACCAGGACAACAGGGGGCAGGAGGCTCCCCCAGCTGCAGATTTGACGAAGGCCGTGGCAGAGGCCATGCCCATGTTTCTGGCGGCTGTAGAGGCTCTCTTGGATCGAAGAGAGGCTGCGAGGAGGCAGGAGGAGATGCCCCCGTTGAAGGAAGCGACCCTGCCGACAGAGGGTCGGAACGCACAGGAAGCCCCGCCCCGAGGCCAGGACAGAGGCAGGGCAACTGGTCAGCCGGAAAGGTTCGTGGTTGATGGGCCAGGACCAATACAGCACAGGACCATTCCCCTGAATGGTCCCATCACTCCCGACCAGGTGGTAAAGATCGTGAACATCTGTATGGGAGAACAGAAGCCGCTGGTGTCGGAACTGAGGGATCGATCCACTCATCCCTTCGTCCCCCGACTCATTAACACCCTAGCCCCGCCTGGGCTAGGCATCCCCACGATGATGGCGAAGGAGATCTAGTTCGCCACGTCCAGAAGCACCTAATGGCGTGTCTGGGAAGAGCCCCAAGTGAAGACATAGTGTGTACGTTGTTCCCGAACACACTGGGAGAAAGGGCCTTGACTTGGTTCTTTAGTCTGCCCCCAGGCTGCATCACTTGCTGGGCAGACATGCATGACCGATTCATTCAACAATACCAGGGTCGGAGGCGGTTATTGAAGAGCGTGAGGTCCTTGACCCAGGTGGTGCAGAGGCCCGACGAATCGCTGGCTCATTATTACCAGCGGTACACTGCTAGCGTAGCCGAGATAGACGAGGAAATCTCGGAGGGCGAGACCATTCGCACCTTTATTCGGAACCTGACAGCCCCCTATGGCTCCGATCTGATGCACAGCGTGGCTGAGAAGGCTGTGTGGAATATGGAGGCTTTGCAGAAGAGGGTGAAGCGACAGATCGATGTCCAGGAATCCAAAATAGCCGCAGGAGAGCTGGAGCCCCCAAAGTCGAACAAAGGGAAGCAGTCGAGTAAACCTTTCGACGATCGTAAGTCAAAGGGTAAACCCGACAGTGGCAAAAATCGAGGTCGTCCGGATCGGAGGGACGACAGACGCTCTTCAGGGAAGGATAAGCGGGAGGATTTTGACATTCCTCTCAACTGCTCCATGGCGGAAGTCCTGACAGTCATGGAACGACAAGGTATTTCCAGGTACCCCCCGAAGAAAGATGGAGAATTCCTGGGGTCCCGCACAGATCGCTATTGCCGGTTTCACCGCGCGAATGGCCACGACACCAATCACTGTCGGGAGCTGAAGAAGGAGATTGAAAAGCTAATCCAGAAGGGAAAGCTTAAGGAGTTCGTTGGGGACAAACGATGCAGGTCCCGCTCTCGGTCCCGATCGCGGTCCCGTTCCCGATCCGCGATCGGTCCCCGAAGAAGAAGAGAACTGATCCAGAGTCATCCGGTGTTCGCAAAGAAAGACGAGTCATCAACGTGATTCATGGAGGATTCGCTGCCGGAGGTGATACCTCATCCGCCCGAGAGGTCTATGCCTCTAGAATTCCTACGGCGGTGGTGCTGGGTAAGAGGTCCCGATCTTGGACCTTGAAGGAAGAGATGGTGATCTCCTTCTCATCGGAGGACCTCATAGGCGTAGAGACTCCACACGACGATGCCTTGGTGGTAACTTTGGACGTAAACGGGTTCGAGATGAAGAGAATCTTGATTGACGGAGGGAGTTCCTCCGACATTCTATTCATGGACGCGCTGGAAGCCATGGGGAAGACGAAGAAAGACCTGAAGGAGGCAAACTTCCCAATGGTCGGGTTCTCGGCTCAACTTCCTACCCGCTGGGAGTAATCACCTTACCAGTGGAGTTTGGTAGCAGGTGGAAATCAGAAAGGAGGAACGTGGAATTTGTCGTAGTTGATTCTGCGGGGACCTACAACGCGATTATCGGGAGAACCACCATAATTCCCCTAATGGCGGTTGCCTCGACTGTGCACCAGAAGATGAAGTTCCCGACCGACCATGGAGTCGGAGAAGTCAAGGGCGACCAGGTGGCATCCCAAAAATGCTATGTCAACGCCACCCGGAGGAGGAGGCGAGAGACCATGACTGTCCTCCAGACAGACACAGATCCCAGAGAAGAGTTTGGGCGTCCCGCCCCCGTAGAAGATCTGAAAGAAGTCGAGATTGACGGACCCCAGAGGAAGGTGAAAATCGGGTCTGCTCTAACAGAAGAGACAGCCCAAAAACTGGTGGAGCTACTGAAAGAGTTCAAAGAGCTGTTTGCCTGGTCCCCCAGCGATATGCCAGGGATCAGCCCCGACGTGATTGTGCACGAGCTGAAGATAGACCCCGCGATCAAGCCTATCACACAGAAAAGGCGTCTGATGGGCACGGATAAAAAGATCGCGATTCAGCAGGAGGTGGGCAGGTTGCTCGATGCTGGTTTCATTAAGGAGCTCCGATTCCAGACGTGGGTCGCCAACCCAGTGCTGGTGAAGAAGACTAACGGGAAGTGGCGAATGTGCGTGGACTTCCGCGACTTGAACAAAGCTTGTCCAAAGGATTGCTATCCACTCCCGAGGATTGACCAGCTGGTGGATGCCACATCGGGACATGAGCTGCTGAGTTTCATGGATGCGTATTCAGGCTACAACCAGATCAAGATGGCCAAGGAAGACACCCCCCACACTGCGTTCTATGCAGACAGCGACATCTATCACTACGATGTCATGCCTTTCGGGTTGATCAATGCCGGGGCAACTTACCAGCGGATGGTGAATAAGCTGTTTGGAGATATGTTGGGAGAAACCATGGAAGCCTACGTGGATGATATGCTGGTAAAGTCCCGACAAGCCGAGGATCACGTACACAACCTTACCATGGCGTTTGAGCGGATGAGACTCCATCAAGTTCGCCTGAACCCGACGAAATGCGCCTTCGGAGTCCATTCAGGGAAGTTTTTAGGCTTCATGGTAAGCCAAAGGGGAATTGAAGTGAACCCTGAGAAGCTGAGGGCAATCGAGGAGATGCAGTCTCCGATAAACCATCGGGAGGTGCAGGTACTGAATGGTCGACTAGCCGCAATGAACCGTTTCTTGTCCAAATCCAGCGACCGATCAATGCCGTTTTTTGAAGTCTTGAGGGCCAACGAAAAATTCGAATGGACCGCCAAATGTGAAGAGGCGGTCCAAGCACTCAAGCAGCACCTTCGCACACTCCCGCCGCTAGCAAAACCGGTTCCAGGCGAGCCGCTCTTCCTTTATTTGGCTGTTTCTGAATTTGCCATTAGCTCTGTGTTAGTAAAGATTGTCGAGGGTAATCAAGTCCCCGTCTATTATGTAAGCAAGGCATTTGCCAAATCTGAATTGAACTATCCCGCCGTTGAGAAGTACTCTTTGCGTTGATAATTACTGCTCGGAAGCTAAGGTCATATTTCCACGCACACGAGATCACTGTGCTAACGAACCAGCCTTTGAAGCATTTTTGAACCGACCGGACGCGTCGGGGAGATTGGTGAAATGGGCAGTAGAGCTCAGTGAGTTTCGAATACACTTTGCTCCAAGAACGGCAATCAAGGGTTAGGCATTGGCGGACTTTATAGCAGAATCTACAGTCCCCGATCTAGAAGAAACGGGCCCTGTAGAGGGGGCAACCATGGAGGTCCCGATAGAAGAACAACCAGAGAGGGCAGAGCAATCAGAACAGCCAAACAAGGAAAATACCTGGGAGATGTACACGGATGGCTCCGCAAGTTCAGACGGATCAGGAGCGGGCTTCTTGTTGATACCACCGGTTGAAGGTGAACCGCTCCGATATGCCTTGGCTTTAACATTCAAGGCCACAAACAACGAAGCGGAGTATGAAGCTCTTATCACGGGCCTAAAAATTGCTAAAGGCACTGGAATCGATCACTTGAGAGTGAAGTGCGACGCAGCGTTAATCGTGAACCAAGTTCAAGGGCGATACGAAGCAAGAAGCCAGATAATGAAGAAGTATCTGCGAGAGGTACAAACCCTGAGAGAGAGCTTCAAAAGCTTCGATATCGAGGCTATTCCGAGGGAGGAGAACGTAAAGGCAGACGCCTTGAGCAAATTTGCCCTGGGGGCACCCTTAGAAGAAAATCGGAAGGTGCACTTCCTGGAGAAGGTGATCTTGTCAAACATCGACCCCACGCAGGTGTGCACCGTTGAAGCAAAATCGGAGGAGGAGCCCACTTGGATGACCCCGATAGTCGCGTATCTGACTACGGGGGCAATCCCCGAGGATAAGGTAGCGGCAGACAGGATATGTCGGATCGCGTCTAATTATGTGATGCTGGACAATCAGCTGTACAAGAAGGGCTGGTTCTCGACTCCGTACCTGAAGTGTGTAGCAGAACCCGACACCAACCGAATCCTGAAGGAAATGCATGAGGGGATCGCGGCTTGTCACGAAGGGGCCCGATCCATTTTGAGGAAGGTGTTGAAATTAGGCTACTATTGGCCCACGATGAACAAAGAAGCAACGGCGTTGGTCCGATCATGCGACGCGTGCCAGAGGTACGCCCCAAGTATTGTGGCTCCGGCTGCTAACCTAACATCCATCAAGAGCGCTTGGCCCTTCGCACAGTGGGGCATCGACTTGGTGGGACCTCTTCCACAAGCACAAGGACAATGTAAGTATTTACTTGTAGCTATCGATTTTTTTCGAAATGGATAGAGGCGAAGGCATTGGCCAGGACAACGGGGAACCAGATCGTCAAGTTCCTCCAAACCCACATCGTGTCCAGATACAGGATTCCTAAGGTGGTGATCAGCGACAATGGCCCACCGTTTAACGGCTCTCAGGTGAGGGAGTATCTGGAAGAACTGAACGTCGAGCATCGGACCGCCTCCGTACGCCATGCTCAGACTAATGGCCAGGTGGAGTCAGCCAACAAAATCGTGATGGATGGCCTGAAGAAGAGGGTCTATGCCTTGAAGGGCAAATGGCTGAACGAACTGGAAAATGTACTTTGGGCTGTTAGAACGACACCCAAACGATCAACAGGGGAGACTCCGTTTGGCCTTGTTTATGGCACGGAAGCTGTCGCTCCTGTGGAGGTAGCTGTGGCATCCCATCGGATGAGATATTACGAGCCCCTAACGAACGATGAAGTGAGACGTCTGGACTTGGACCTACTTGAAGAGAAAAGGCGGGAAGCCGATGAAGTCCAAGCACGAATGCGCTTAGCGACGGCCAGGTACTATAATCGGCGAGTGAAGTCCCGACAGTTCTTCGTCGGGGAGCTGGTTTGGCGTCGCAACGAGTTCACCCTTTTGGATCGAATCAACAAGATGTCACCAAAATGGGAAGGACCTTATAAGGTCGTGGGGATGCCAGCTCCGAACGCATACAAGTTGGAAGACCTCGATGGCAGACCGTTAAAGCATTCTTTCAGTGGCGAACACTTGAAGAAACACCATGCTTGAAGAAAATCGCCTTAAGTGGTGTATGCTGTTTATCGTTTAATTCGATGTAAGCTTATCTTATGCCAATTAATAAAGAGGTCGCTTCCAAATAAGATTTGTCCTTAGATTTATGCTAAGTATACAAGTCGCCTTCAGTGGTGCACGATGAAAGTCGCCTTCAGTGGTGCACAATACTTAGATTTATTCTAAGTATCCGAAAGTCGCCTTCAGTGGTGCACGATGAAAGTCGCCTTCAGTGGTGCACAATACTTAGATTTAAGTATCCGAAAGTCGCCTTCAGTGGTGCACGATGAAAGTCGCCTTCAGTGGTGCACGATGAAAGTCGCCTTCAGTGGTGCACGATGAAAGTCGCCTTCAGTGGTGCACAATACTTAGATTTATTCTAAGTATCCGAAAGTCGCCTTCAGTGGTGCACGATGAAAGTCGCCTTCAGTGGTGCACAATACTTAGATTTATTCTAAGTATCCGAAAGTCGCCTTCAGTGGTGCACGATGAAAGTCGCCTTAAGTGGTGCACAATACTTAGATTTATTCTAAGTATTCAAGAGTCGTCTTAAGGGATGCGTGGGATTAAGTCGCCTTAAGTGGTGCGCGATCTTTAGGTTTATCCTAAGTAGCGATTAAAGTCGTCTTAAGTGATGCACTCGATATTAAGTCGCCTTAAGTGGTGCAAGTTATTAAATCGTCGGGAATGACGTATGAGAAATTCGTAAGTATCGAAGTTCCGACTGCTAAGGACTAAGTCGTCTTAAGTGATGCACTCGATGCTAAGTCGCCTTAAGTGGTGCGAGTTGTTAAATAGTCGGGAAAGACGAAAGACAACAAGACATCGGAATCAAAGGAGTCTAATATTGATAAAGGGCTCGAAGGCCCGACGACGACACGAGAGAAGAAAATACAAGGACTCTGAAAGATAAAAGCATTCAAGCTTGGTCCTTGTCAGCAGCAGCAGAGGGGTCCACAGGATTGGCTTCGGGAGGATTGGCTGTCGGGGCGTCCGCACTTGGAAGCTCAGAGGCATCTTCGACAATTATGGGGTACTCCCCCCGTCACTCTCCTCAGAAAGAGCAAAATACTTCTTCGCAAAGGGAGCGAGGGAAGGAGACTTGTCGAAGTTTATGGCATCCCCGTACTCCAGGTGGAGCTCCTCAACGGCGTTGAAGAGAGTGTTCTCCACCTCCGCGCCAAAGAACTTCAGGGCGTCAGCTTGGAAGCCCTCCGACCTTCGATAGTCCTCCCGACCCTTGGCCTCCGCTTCGGCCAGCCGTGCCGGGAACCCCGCGATTAGCTCCTCCAGAGCCTTCTTCTCGAGGACCAGCTGGTCCTCGGCGGCCTTCTTCTCCTGGGTCAGCCGATCCACGACTGTCCCCCGCTCTTGCCTCAAGAGCCCCTCGAAGTCCGCGATCTGCTGCTGAAGGCCCTGAATCTTCTCATTGAGAACAGCCAGCTCTTTGGCCAGCTTCCCCCGCGAAGACTGGGAGGCCTTGAGATCCGCCTGAAGCTGCTCGCGGACTCCTCGGTCCCGCTCCCGGGCCTCATCATAGGCAATGACATACCCGATGAGGCGATTGTAGTCCCCGAGCTCCTGCAATCCAAAGGAAAAATGTTAGAAGGACAAAAGACCCGATTTATCGATCAACAAGAAAAAGCGAAGTCTCACCTCGATGCGGCGCACAGCCATATCCCTGACGTCCCGCTGCATATGCGTCCGATTGAGGTGAATCGGATGTCGCATAGAAGGCAGGATGGAACCCGCCAGCAGATGCAGGGCCAGTTCTTGGTCCTGTTCCCCTTGTGTGAGCGGGACTCCCTGGAGCGTATGGATAGGAGCCCAGGGGGCATCGGCCTGTGAAGAGTTGAAGGGCATGTAGAAGTCCCCATCAAGAGCAAGGGGAGAGATAGGACGAGGAAGAGAAGGGCACATCTCCGTCTCGGCCCGGACAGGGGAGGGAGAGAAGTCATGGATAGGTGAGAGCTCCCGCTGCTGTGGAGAAGACGAAGGAGGCGGCCCCTGAGGGGTTGGTTTCAAGGGGGATTGCCCCGCTTTCCGACGCTGCTGAGGGGGGTCAACCCCGCCGGTCTCCTCGGAGGAGTCCAGAGTCTCCACCTGACGAAATTGTTCGCCAGATGGTGCCTTCTCTCCAGCTGAGGGAGGCACCCCGCTGAAGGCGGCGCATCTGTGGAAGCTGCAGCACCCGAGGAAGCTCCCGAGCGACCTGCACCTGGAGGATGAAGAGCTTCAGATAGGTAGTCAGGAAGTTCATCGGGATTCTTACACCAAATGATACGTCGGGAGACGTATTGATCCTTCCCGCGGTAGTGATAGTAGCCTGTCTTCAAGACTCGGGGAGTTTCGCCTCGAAGGATCCTTTTGACATCAGCAATGCGGCCTTTCTTGGTCGAGGAAATCAAGTCCGACGGGACCATCCTTTTATACGATTTAATAGCAAGTCGGAGTTGTTTACCTTCTTCAGCATTCTGGACCTCGAAGAGTTGGTCCAGATCCACTCGTGGCCGCTTGGGCTGCTCCGCTGAAGGAGACCCCGACCTGGCAGCAGCCTTTTTAGCAGACTTCCTCTTCCGCGAGGGGCGGACAGCATCAGTCTCCCCCTGCTTAAGGAATAGATCGGTCAGCACAGATACCTTCTTGGCTGCAAACAATAAAGCAAAGAAAAGTTAGAAGGTTACCCAAGAGACCATGTTGGAAGGGCCGTCGAAGAGCTGCCCCCCAGAGACAATACTGAGGAGTCGGACCCAGGCGTGCACCAGGTCCCGCTCCACCAGAGAATTAGCATTGAGAGGAGTGTAAGACTCCCCCCAACGATAAAGCTGGATCAATTGGAGAGTCTCGAAATCCTCATCAGCATAAGAGTGGAAAGCAGGCGGAGGGTCTGCTGCCACCTCCCACCGAGGCCAAGGAATAGAAGAATGTCGGATGAAGAAGTAGCTCTTCTTCCAGCTACTGTTGTCGGACCCTGTATCGACCAAGAGTCCCCGACCCTTGACCACCTTCCAGGTGTCACTGGTCCAACCGTGCCGGGCAAGCTGCTGCTTACTCCACTTGGGCATCCGAGGGTAGAAGGCGCAAAACCCCGCCTCGTTGCACTTCAACCCATAGAAGGTCCGGAAAAGTTGAAGGCTGTAGACCCACTTCTGTCGGAGATAGAGGACTTGAAAGGCGTTCCAGATGCGGATGGCATGAGGAGAGAAGGTAGTGGGGTGTGTTTGATAGTGTTGGCACAGCTCTACCAGGCTACCGCAAAAGGGGAACCTGATCCCCGTTGATATTTGTCCCGTAGAGACAAATACCTCCCCTTTCTGGGGACGAGTAACCTCAGGGTCACTCGAGGGACGATGCCGAGGATATGGGAAACGAGGTTCCCAGGTGATGGTGATGCAACCCTCTCGGAGAGCTGCATCATAAGCAGTGGTGGAAATTTCATTTGGAGCATAGTCAAATTTAAAGGGTTTTCTCCCCTCGGAGCTGGAACCGCTGTCAGAAAAGCAACCAGGGCAAGAAAATACAGTGGGATTCTGGAAAAAATTAAAAAGAAAGAGACGAACAAGCGACGAAGAGGGTTTCCTTACCAGACATAATGAAGTAGAGGTTGAAGGAGAGGAACGAGAGGCCGCCGGAAAGATGATCGGAAAAGCTCCAAAGATCTTCGAAATCACAGAGCTTGGAATTGCAGAGGAATCGCAGAGAGCTTTTGAGAATTCGAAGACGGTAAAAGTTAAATTGTGACTGTGGCTAGGGTTTTATAGTCGAAGAAGACGGTTGAAAGTACACTTCGATCCGAGTCGTCGAAGTCGAAGAGTCTTAATCTGGACCGTTGAGATGAAACGTGCAGAAGGACAACGGGCGTAATGATGAAACGGCCTGAAAAGCACTTTTCAGAAAAGGACAGGCGCGAAAAATCAGGCACGTGGGTCGAAAACGTCACTCCATTATCCGCTGCATTTAATGCACTAAGAAAACCGAAGAGACCTTTGGGATATAGCAGTTATCTACAAAACCCTGAGGAAACGTGGAGGAGAAGACTGATAAATTAAAGTAACTAAACCAAGGAACAGATCCCCGACTCTAGCATTGGAAAATCGGGAGTTGGAAGACACGACGAACTAAAAGGCCCTCATGTCTTGGGGGCAAATGATGGGTCCGACTATAGCCGTCAGGCCCTTTAACGGCGAAGAAACGGCAAACAGGCCCAGAGTAAGGGTCAAGATGACCTAGGAGAAGGGTCCCGATGAAGGGAGTCCCGACGAAGCAGGGTCCCGACAGAGTCGGTCCCGACAGAGTCGGTCCCGACAGTGGAGCTAGAAGCTCCCGATGAGAAGCCTTTAAGTAGGCCCCGATGATGAATCCCTGAGAATGATTGGCCCTGTCACGATGACAAGGGGCCCCGAGCGGTGACACAACGAGATAACTCTGGAGTCCCCGACGGGAGTCGGGACTCGTTATCAGAGGATAAAGCCAAGATATGCGGGGCGTGGCCGAGATATACGGTACGTGGTTAAGATACACGGATCGTTGCCGGGATACGCGGGGCATGGCTAAGATACGCGAGATCACGTACGAGATAAGCGGGATACGGGCTAACCACCCCTAACGGTTCACCAGGTACCTGAGGCATCTCTTTGCCTATAAAAAGGCAGGAGGTCACCTCAGATCACACACGTTGAGTGGAATACACTTTGATATCTGTTACTTGCCAGTCAGACGAAGTACTCATTTAAGCATCGGAGAGGGATTCTGGGTCACCGCCCGGTTTATCCCCTCTTGCAGGACTGCGTGGAGCAAAGGAGCTAGGATTGCCGTCAAGATCCGTACCGGAGTTCCATCGTGATCCAACAGCTTGGACGTCCTCGGACCTCCGATAATCCTCCCGGCCCTTGGCCTCCGCCTCAACCAGCTGCGCAGGAAAGCCCGCGATCTGCCCCTCCAGAGCCTTCTTCTCGAGGACCAGTTTGTCCTCAGCAGCCTTCTTCTCCTGGACCAGCTTGTTCACAGCCGCCTCCCGCTCCTGCCGCTCTTGCCTCAAGAGCCCCTCGAAGTCCCCGACCTGCTTCTGAAGGTCCCGAACCTTCTGATCGAGGACAGCCTGCTCCTTGACAAGCTTTCCCCGCGAAGACTGGGAGGCTTTAAGATCCTCCTTAAGCTGATCAAGGGCTGCCCGATCCCGCTCCCGGGACTCATCGTAGGCGATGACGTACCCAATAAGACGGTTGAAGTCCCCGAGCTCCTACAACAAGGAGAAAAAGTGTTAATAGACAAACAACCCGATTTATCATCAAAAAGAGAGAAGCGAAGTCTTACCTCTATACGGCGCATGGACATCTCTCTAATATCCCGTTCCATGGGTGTCCGATTAAGGGAAATCGGATATCGCATAGTAGGCAGGATCGAGCCTGCCAGCAGATGCAGGGCCAGATCCTGGTCCTGCTCCCCTTGTGTAAGCGGGACTCCTTGCAGCGTCTGGATAGGAGTCCAGGGGGCATTCGCTTGTGAAGGGTTGAAGGGTCTGTAGAAATTCCTATCAAGAGCAAGAGGAGGAGGAGGACGATAAGTGGAGGGGCATGCCTCCGTCTCGGCCCGAACGGGGGAAGGAGTGAAGTTATGGATGGGCGATGGCTGCCGCTGCTGCGGAGAAGACGAAGGAGGCGGACCTTGAGGGGTTGGTTTCAAGGGGGGATTGCCCCGCCCTCCGATGATGACGAAGGGAGCCACCCTCGTCAGTCTCCTCGGAGGAGTCCAAGGTCTCCACCTGACGAAACTGTTCGCCAATCGGAGCCTTCTCCCCAGCTGAGGGAGGCGCCCCCGCTGAAGACGGTGCATTCGCAGAGGCCGCAGCACCCGATGGAGCTCCCGAGCGACCTGCACCTGGAGGATGAGAGGCTTCAGAAATGTAATCAGGAAGTTCATCAGGATTCTTACACCAAATGATACGTCGGGAGACGTATTGATCCTTCCCGCGATAGTGGTAATAGCCCGCCTTCAAGACATGAGGAGTTTCGCCTCGAAGGATTCGTTTGACGTCAGCGATACGGGCCTCCTTAGTCGAAGAAATCAAATCCTTCGGGACCATCCTCTTGTATGATTTAATAGCAAGTCGGAGCTTTTTACCTTCTTCAGCATTCTGGACGTCGAAAAGCTGGTCCAGATCCACCCGTTTCCGCTTGGACTGCTCCGCGGAAGGAGACTCCGATTGAGCAGCGGCCTTCTTTGCGGATTTCCTCTTCCGCGAGGGGCGGACAGCATCAGTCTCCCACTGCTTAAGGAACAGATCGGTCAGCACAGATACCTTCTTGGCTGCAAACAATAAACGAAGAAGAGTTAGAAGTTTACCCAGGGAACCATATTAGAAGGGCCGTCGAAAAGCTGCCCCCCAGAGATTATATCGAGGAGTCGGATCCCGGCGTGCACCAGTTCCCGCTCCACGAGTGAATTGGCGTTGAGGGGAGTGTAGGACTCCCCCCCATCGGTAAAGCTGGATGAGTTGAAGAGTTTCCAAATCTTCTTCGGTATAAGTGTGGAAGCCAGGCGGAGGGTCTGCTGCCACCTCCCACCGAGGCCAGGGAATCGAAGAGTGTCGGATGAAGAAGTAGCTCCTCTTCCAACTACTATTGTCGGACCCCGTGTCAACCAGGAGTCCCCGACCCTTGACCACCTTCCAGGTGTCATTGGTCCAGCTACAACGGGCAAGCTGCTGCTTACTTCACTTGGGCATCCGAGGGTAGAAGGCGCAAACCCCCGCCTCGTTACACTTCATCCCATAGAAGGTTCTGAAGAGCTGGAGGCTGTAGACCCACTTCTGTCGGAAGCAGAGAACTTGAAAGGCGTTCCATAGGCGAATGGCATGGGGAGAAAAGGTAGTGGGGTGCGTTTTGTAATGCTGGCACATCTCGACCAGATTACCACAAAAGGGGAATCTAATCCCCGCTGATACTTATCCCGTAGAGACAAACACCTCCCCTTTTTGGGGACGAGTAACCACAGAGTTACTCGAGGGGCGAGGCCAAGGATACGGGAAATGGGGTTCCCAGGTAGAAGTGATACAACCCTCTCGGAGGGCTGCATCATAAGCAGTATTGGAGATCTCATTCAGAGCATAATCAAAATTAAAAGGTTTTCTCCCCTCAGAGCTGGACCCGCTGTCTGAAAAGCAACAAGTGCAAGAAAAACACAGTGGGATTCTCGGAAAGCTATAAATAAGGAAAAAACGAACAAGTAATGAAGGAAAAACCCTTACCAGACATGATGAAGTAGAAGTTGAGGAAATGAACGAGGCGTCGCCGGAAAGATGATCGGAGAAACTCCAAGGCCTTCGGAATTACAGAGCTTGAATTCGCAGAGAAATTGCAGAGAGCTTTTGAGAATTCGGAAACGGTAAAAGTTAAATTGTGACCATGGCTAGGGTTTTATAGGCGAAGAAGACAGTTGAAGGGACACTTCGATCCGAGTCGTCGAAGTCGAAGAGTTTTAATCTGGACCGTTGAGATGAAACGTGCAGAAGGACAACAGACGTAATGATGAAACGGCCTGAAAAGCACTTTTCAGAAAAGGACAGACGCGAGAAATCAGGCACGAGGACCAAAAACGTCGTTTCACTATCTACTGCATTTAATGAACTGGGGAACCGAAGAGACCCCTGGAAGAAGAAGACGCTGAGGATACATGAAGAAGAAGACTGATAATTGAGTAACTAAACCAAAGGAAAGATCCCCGATTCCAATATCGGGAGGTCGGGAGTTGGAAGACACGACGAACTAAAAGTCCCTCATGTCTTGGGGGCAAATGATGGGTTCGACTACAGCCGTCAGGCCCTTTAACGGTGAGGAAACGGCAGACAGGCCCACCAGGCCCAAAATGAAGGTCAAGATGACCTAGGAGAAGGATCCCGACGAAGGGAGTCCCGATGATGAAAGGTCCCGACAGAGTCGGTCCAGACAGCTGAGCTGGAAGCTCCCGATGTGAAGCCTTTAAGTAGGCCCCGATGACGAATCCCTGAGAACGATTGGCCCTGTCACGATGACGAGGGGCCCCGAGCGGTGACACAAGGAGATAACTCTGGAGTCCCCGACGGGAGTCGGAACTCGTTACCAGAGGATAAGGCCAGAATACGCGGGGCGTGGCCGAGATACGCAGAACGTGGTTAAGATACACGGAGCGTGGCCGAGATACGCGGGGCGTGGCCGAGATAAGCGAGATCATGGCCTAGATAGGCGGGATCACATCCGAGATACGCGGGATACGGGCTAACCACCCCCAACGGTTCACCAGGTACCTGAGGCATCTCTTCGCCTATAAAAAGGCAAGAGGTCACCTCAGAACACTTACGTTGAATTACATACCCTTTGAGATTATTGCTTGCCAGTTCGTATTGGGCACTCATTTAAGCATCGGAGAGGGATTCTGGGTCACCGCCCGGTCTATCCCCTCTTGCAGGATTGCGTGGAGCAAAGGAGCTAGGATTACCGTCAAAGTCCGTACCGGAGTTCCACCGTGATCCAACAATCTCGACCAGATTACCACAGAAGGGGAATCTGATCCCCGCTGATACTTTCCCCGTAGAGACAAATACCTCCCCTTTTCGGGGACGAGTAACCTCAAGGTTACCCGAGGGGCGAGGCCATGGATACGGGAAACGAGGTTCCCAAGTAGAAGTGATGCACCCCTCCCGGAGAGCTGCATCATAGGCGGTGCTGGAGATTTCATTCAGAGCATAATCAAAGTTGAAGGGTTTTCTTCCCTCAGAGCTGGATCCGCTGTCTGAAAAGTAGCAATGGCAAGGAAGGCACAGTGGGATTTTCGGAAAGCTGCAAACAAGGAAAAGATGAGCAAGCAACGAAGAAGAAATCCTTACCAGACATGACGAATTGGAGGTTGAAGGAATGAACTGGGCGTTGCCGGAAAGATGGTCGGAAAAGCACTAATGGTCTTCGGAATCGCGAAAGCTTGAATTCCCAAAGGATGTAGAGAGCTCCTGAAAATTCGAAGACGGTAAAAGTGATCCAACACCCACGGTTAGGGTTTTATAGGCGAAGAGGACAGTTGAAGGGACACTTCGATCCGAGTCGTCGAAGTTGAAGAGTTTTAATCTGAACCGTTGAGATGGAACGTGCAGAAGGGCAACGGGCGTAATGATGAAACGGCCTGAAAAGCACTTTTCAGAGAAAGCAGGCGCGAAAAATCAGGCACGAGTGCCGAAGACGTCGCTTCACTAGCTGCTGCATTTAATGAACTGGGGAATCGAGGAGTCCCCTCGGATTTTGCAGTTATCCACAAGGCATCGAGGAAACGTGAAGGAGAAGACTAGTATTGAGTGACTATGCCAAGGGAAAGATCCCCGACTCCAAGGTCGGGAGTTGGAAGACACGACGAACTAAAAGTCCCTCATGTCTTGGGGGCGAATGATGGGTTCGACTACAACCGTTAGGCCCTATTAACAGCGAGGAAACGGCAAATAGGCCCGGTGGGCTCTAAACGAAGGCCAAGATGGCCCAGGCTAAGGATCCCGACGAAGGAAGCCCGAAGATGAGAGGTCCCGACAGAGTCGGACCTGATAGGCGAGCTGAACGCTCCTGACGAGATGCCTCTGAGAAGGCCCCGATGACGAATCCCTGAGAACAATAGGCCCTGTCATGATGACGAGGGGCCCCGAGCGGTGACACAACGAGATAACTCTGGAGTCCCCGATGTTAGTCGGGACTCGCTATCAGAGGATAAGGCCGAGATACGCGGGGCGTGGCCGAGATACGCGGAACGTGGTTAAGATACACGGAGCGTGGCCGAGATACGCGGGGCGTGGCCGAGATAAGCGAGATCATGGCCTAGATAGGCGGGATCACACCCGAGATACGCGGGATACAGGCTAACCACCCCCAACGGTTCACCAGGTAGCTGAGGTATCTCTTCGCCTATAAAAGGGCAAGAAGTCACCTCAGATCATTTAGGTTAAAATACATTACTTGAGATTACTGCTTGCCAGTCCGTACGAGATACTCATTTAAGCATCGGAGAGGGATTCTGGGTCACCGCCCGGTCTATCCCCTCTTGCAGGATTGCGTGGAGAAAAGGAGCTAGGACCGCCGTCGAAGACCATACCGGAGTTCCACTGTGATCCAACAGGCGTCAGCTTCAGGCAATACCTTGGAATAACACCAAGGTCTACCATCAAAATGACGACTTTTCCAAAGGCGTCAGCTACAAGCAATACCTTGGAATAACACCAAGGTCTACCATCAAAATGACGACTATTCCAAAGGCGTCAACTACAAGCAATATCTTGGATTAACACCAAGATTTACTATCAAAAGTAGCATGTTGAGGTATCCTCTTTATTAAGACAAACCCCATGTTTACTTCTAAAAAATGACATGTTGTGACATCTCTTGTTAGAGGCAAATCCTCATGTTCATAGCCATTCCCTGGATTCAGAACAGGATGGGCAAATACAATACGGGACTGATCACCCCATACTATAAATGGTGGAAGTTCTCTTGTTAGACAACGACCCCACTCTACAATAAGTGTGTATATCCTGTTTGGGGTTCCCTCTTTATGACGAACGTCCTCTTGTTAGATGACAATCCCGTACTATGAATTCCTGTTAAGGGTTCACTCTATACGGAGAACGTCCTCTTGTTAGATGACAATCCCGTACTATGAATTCCTGTTCAAGGGTTCACACTTTAAAGTCCTCTTGTTAGATGACAATTCCGTACTACAGATTTTCAAACCATGTTGCATTATTCCTGGACGCAGAAATCATGCACCACAATACATATTTTAAAAAAAAAAAATTGTTACGTGGTAGCTGGACGCAGAAATCACGTATCACAAAGATTTTTTGAAAAAACCAAAATATTTTTACGTATGCTTCCCAACGCGGGTTGATACACGCTGGCAGGTGCGCACCCTGTTTAAAAACTCATAAAATTTACAAGTCGAGTCTTGTACAACGTCGCCTTAGAGTGGAACTAAGAGGCGGTATAAACTAGTATCTTGCTTAGCCAAGATAACACCTTTCAAATATACTACTTGTTAAGTCGCTATACGCGAACCACTTTACAGGTTACAACATATATAGCGGCAAGATATTCAGGAAAGACGGGCAACATGCATAACGCATCATGCAAGCAATCTTGAATCAAAAGTGGCTATCGGTCACGATTGCGGGGACTACGTCTACGTTACTAGTCATCCACGTTCAATAAACACTGTAAGTGATAATGGTATGAAATATTACTAACAAGTTATCATGCAAACCGCTATGTATAAAGCAGGTTCAAACGACGTAGTTCAAAGCGAACAAGTCATAAACAACAACCAAGGAACAACTCCAACAAAGTTCCAAACACAAACAGAGGCAAAGTGGAAACGAGCCCAACATGCTCAAAATAAAACGAGCTGTTCAAATAGCGGCACCACCTGCAGAAGGCCCGGGGGCAACCTCCATAAACTCAGGAGAAGTAACAATGACGTTTACATCTCCGCTATCATCAACCAGCATCTCGTAGTTGGGAAGTCCACGCTCCAAAAGGCTTAACGCCTCAATATGAGAAAGGGCATAACTCGCATATGGCTCTAACTCGCCAAAAGGGAACCCAGGGTCAAGATCCTTCACCCGAGTGAAGTAATCTTCGGAACGCACGCTCAACTGGTTCACTTTCTCCTCAACAGCAGCTTCAAAATCAGAAGATCCCAAGTACTTGGTAAAACCCACTTGTGCACCTTTCTCCCGACTCTCCTTACCGAGAGCAAGTAATTACGCTCCTTGCGCATGAAGATCGTCTGTAACCTTCTTCTCAAGAGCGATCATCTCAGACTCAAGGTTTGATAAGCGAGTATGGCGCGCCTCATAACGGCCCTCAGAAGCAGTGACCTTCGAACTCATCAAACGAGCCTCCTCCTTGATTCGTGACAACTCTTGACAAAGAGCATCACACTTATCCATAGCAGCCTGCTTCGCGCTTACCAGCTCCATAACAAAAGACGACATGTTCACCATGTCGGCAACAACCTGCACACATCAATGCGATAAGCCAAACATAAATCGCAAAAACAACAAACTTGGTAAAAGAATCAAGATACTTACGGGAGCAAACCGGGATAAGGCACTATGCGCATAAGCCTCAGCCTCCTCATCAGTCGATGGACAAGAATGCCTATCACCCGGTGGAACACATCTACGCAATACGCGAACTCCAACCTCTGGAGTGCGAAGTGAAGACTCCTTGGGAAAATAAACTCCACCATTACCAAAAGGTGCCCAAGTGTCCCCAGTAATGTCCAATCCAACTGGGCAGACCAGATGGTCACGCCTAAGAGGAGGAACCGCTACAAGAAAGAAGGAAAGCGGTTAACAAAAAATAACAAAACCACGGAATACATTCATCAAAAGTATACTAACAGAGTCCGCGGACTTCCACAAGTCGGTTTCCCGACTGGGGGGCAGATGGCACTACATTGCGACTTGCGACTTCCTTGCCTTTATGAGTTGAAGTAGACGCATTTGGCTTCAAGCGCTTGGGATCAGTCGGGCCACGCGCCACTGTGTCAGTCCGCTTGGAAGAAATGCGAGAATCAGACACTGGGGGAGTATCCCCGGTCACATGTGTAGAAGACCCTTTGCCAGGACCACGCCCCGAATTGGCAGGAGTGATGGGGGCAGGGGCCGCCAAAGCCTGATCGGCGCGAGAAGCAATACGCGAAGCCGCTGCGTAGAGAGACGAACTCTTTCCGGCAAACCAACCTGCAATATGAATTCATGAAAGACATATAGCCGTTTAATAGACTATCCATCATGAGTGTCAAGATGCTCAAAAAATTTTCAAAGTAAGAATGAAGGACTTACTCATAGCGGCAATTCGATCCAAAAGAAAGGAGTTCCGCAAGAGGTTACTAAGACTTCACAGTCTGCAAGAACCAAGTAGAAGTCAACGCGCGTAGCAAAAGTCAACGCGCATAGCAACTCAAACGCGCGCAGCAAAAGTCAACACGCGTAGCAAAAGTCAACAGCGCATAGCCAAGTCGACGCGCATAGCAAAGTTGGTACGTGTAACAAAAGTAGCCAACACCCTAAGAAGCTATCAGGCAAGCGGTGCAACTAACGTGACGAACCGCGAGGAGCAAACACGACAACACTTAGGAAAAATATTTTTCTAAGGCATCAAGACAACAAACGGCTACTCCCAAAGACGTTTGGCAATTCCCGTCAACCAACAAACCCGTCAAGGGAAAAAACTACGCATACCGACCAAAAAGCCTCTACGCTGTTGGATCACGATGGAACTCCGGTACGATCTTTGACGGTGATCCTAGCTCCTTCGCTCCACGCAATCCTGCAAGAAGGGATAGACCGGGCGGTGACCCAAAATCCCTCTCCGATGCTTAAATGAGTAACTCGTGTGGACTGGCAAGCAGTAATCTCAAATAACGTATCTCAAAACGTAGTTGATCTGAGGTAACTTCTGCCTTTTTATAGGCGGAGAGGTACCTCAGTTACCTGGTGAACCGTTGGGGGTGGTTGGCCCGTATTCCGCGTATTTCGGGCATGATCTCGCCTATCTAGGCCATGATCTCGCTTATCTCGGCCACGCCCCGCGTATCTCGGCCACGCTCCGCGTATCTTAACTACGCTCCGCGTATCTCGGCCACGCCCCGCGTATCTTGGCCTTAATCTCTGATAGCAAGTCTCGACTAACATCGGGGACTCCAGAGTTATCTCGTTGTGTCACCGCTCGGGGCCCCTCGTCATCGTGACAGGGCCAATCATTTTCAGGGATTCGTCATCGGGGCCTACTTAAAGGCTTTTCATCGGGAGCTTCCAGCTCACCTATCGGGACCGACTATGTCGGGACCTTTCATCATCGGGACTCCCTTTGTCGGGACCCTTCGCCTGGGTCATCTTGACCTCCATTTAGGGCCCAGTGGGCCTGTTCTCCGTTTCCTCGCCGTTAAAGGGCCTAACGGCCATAGCGGAACCCATCATTTGCCCCCAAGACATGAGGGACTTACAGTTCGTCGTGTCTTTCAACTCCCGACCTCCCGACGTCGAAGTCGGGGATCTTTTCCCTTGGCATAGTCACTTAGTACAAGTCTTCTCGTTCATGTTTCCTCAATACGTTGTGGATAACTGCCAAATCCGAGAGGACTCCTCGGTTCCCCAGTCATTAATGCAGCAGATAATGAAGCGACGTCTTCAGTACCCGTGCCTGATTTTTCGCGCCTGCTTTTTCTGAAAAGTGCTTTTCAGGCTGTTTCATCATTACACCCGTTGCCATTCTGCACGTTTCATCTCAACGGTTCAGATCAAAACGCTTCAACTTCGACGATTCAGATCAAAGCGTCCCTTCGACTGTCCTCCTCGCCTATATAACCCTAACCGTGGGCATAGTTTCACTTTTACCGTCTCCGAAATTTCAAAAGCTTTCTGCAACTTCTCTACGAATTCAAGCTCTGCAATTCCGAAGACCTTAGTGTTCCTCCGATCACCTTTCCGGCAACGTTAAGTTCATCCCTTCAGCCTTCAACCATCATGTCTGGTAAGGGTTTCTTCTTCGTTGCTTGTATCTTTTTTTCCTTGTTTGTAGTATTCCGGGAAACCCAATGTGCCTTTCCATGGCTGATTTCAGACAGCGGATCTAGTTCTGAGGGCAGGAAGCCCTTCAACTTCAACTATGCTTTGAACGAGATTTCCAGCACTGCATATGATGCAGCTCTCCGGGAGGGATGCATCACCTCTACCTGGGAACCTCGTTTCCCGTATCCCTGGCCCCGCCCCTTGGGTAATCTTGAGGTTACCCGACCCCGAAAAGGGAAGGTATTTGTCTCTACGGGGCAAATATCAGCGGGGATCAGATTCCCGTTTTGTGGTAATCTGGTCGAGATGTGCCAGCACTACAAGACGCATCCGACCACCTTCTCTCCGCACGCCATACGCCTGTGGAACGCCTTCCAGGTCCTTTGCATCCGACAGTAGTTGGTATACAGCCTCAAGCTCTTCAGGACCTTCTACGGGATGAAGTGCAACGAGGCGGGGGTTTGTGCCTTCTAACCCCGGATGCCGAAGTGGAACAAGACGCAACTCGGGTTGTGCAACTGGACCACTGACACCTGGAAGGTGGTCAAGGGTCGGGGACTCCTGGTCGACACGGGGTCCGACAACAGCGGGTGGAAGAGGACCTACTTCTTCATCCAAAACTCCTCGATCCCGTGGCCCCGATGGGAGGTGGAAGCGGATTCTCCTCCCGCCTTCCACACCTACACCGACGAAGACTTCCAGACTCTTCAGCTCATCCAGCTCTACCGGTGGGGGGAGTCCTATACTCCCCTCGACGCCAATTCTCTCGTGGAGCGGGACCTGGTGAATGCCGGGATCCGACTCCTCGACGTAGTTTCCGGGGGCAGCTTTTCGACGGCCCCTCCAATATGGTTCCCTGGGTAAATCTCTAACCCTTTTTCTTTTACTGTTTGCAGCCAAGAAGGTATCCGTGCTGACCAATCTGATCCTTAAGCAGGGGGAGACCGATGTTGTTCGCCCTTCCCGGAAGAGGAAGTCCGCCAAGAAGGCTGCTGCTCCATCGGGGTCTCCTTCCGCGGAGAGGCCCAAGCGGAGCCGTGTGGAGGTGGGCAAGCTCTTCGACGTCCAGAACGCTGAAGAAGGTAAAAAGCTCCGCCTCGCTATTAAATTGTACAGGAGGATGGTCCCGGAGGAGTTGATTCCTTCGACCATGGAGGCCCGCATCGCCGACGTCAAACGAGTCCTTCGAGGTGAAACTCCTCGTGTCCTGAAGGCGGGCTACTACAACTACCACGGGAAGGACCAATACGTCTCCCGACGTATTGTTTGGTGTAAGGGCTCTAATGAATTCCCTGATTATGTTTCTAAAGCCTCTTCTTGTCCTTTAGGTGCAGGCCACTCCGGGACTTCATCGGGTGCTGGAGCCTCAACAGGCGCGCCACCTTCAGCAGGGGCGCCTCCTTCGGCAGGGGCACCACTTTTCTCCAGTGGTGGGACCCCGACCGGCGAACAATTTCGTCGGGTGGAGAGCTTGGAATCCTCCGAGGAGACTGATGAGGGTGGCTCCCTTCGCCATCCTCGGAGGACGGGGCAATCCCTGTTGAAACCAACCTCCAAGGGGCTGCCCCCCTCGCCTTCTTCACAACCGCAGCGACAACCGTCGCCCGCCCACGACTTCACTCCTTCCCCAGCCCAGGGTGGGTCGGAGACACGCCCCTCCTCGTCCCCAAGCGGCCCTTCTCCTCTTCCCCTCGACGGGAGCTTCTACAAGGTTTTCGACTCCGACCAGGAGAACGCTCCCTGGACCCCGATCCAGACGCTGCAAGGGGTCCAGCTCCGACAAGGGGACACATATCCGGAGCTGGCCCTACACCTGGTAGCAGGCTCAATCCTGCCTTCTATGAGGTATCCGATTACCCTAGATCGGGAGGAGATGCGCCGGGATGTCAAGGAGATGTGTATGCGTCGGATAGAGGTAAGTTTTTCACCCTTCCTTTCTTCATCAATAAATCCGATTGTTCATCTGCTAATACTTCTTTTCCATTCTTCGCATGAGATGGGGGACATCAACCGTTCCATCGGGTACCTCCTCGCCTACGAGGAGGTCCTGGAGCAAGAGCGGGGGGTCACGGCCAAGCTTAAGGAGGATCTCGCGGCCTCCGAGTCTTCGCGGGGAAAGCTGGCCAAGGAGCAGGCCATCCTCGATCGAAAGACTCAGGACCTCCAAAAGCAGGTCCATGACTTCGAGGGGCTCCTGAAGCGGGAGCGGCAGGAGCGGCGGGTTGCCGAGGACAAGCTGGTCCTCGAAAAGAAGGCTCTGGAGGAGCAAGTTGCGGGGGTTCCCGCGCAGCTGGTCGCGGCCGAGACCAAGGGCCGGGAGGATTATCGGAGGTCTGAAGACTTCCAGGCTGATGCTGTAAAGTTCTGCAGCGCGGAGGTGGAGAACACCCTCTTCAACGCGGTCGAGGAACTCCACCTGGAGTATGGCGACGCCATAAACTTCGACAAGTCTCCTTCCCTCACTCCCTTCGCGAAGAAATATTTTGCTCTCTCGGAGGAGAGTGATGGGGGGAGCACTCCCGCGATTGTTGAAGACACAGCAGAGCCTCCAAGTGCTGATACTCCGATAGTCGATCCTCCAGCGGCTGACCCTGTGGAGCCTTCTGCCACAGACCTCGTGGACCCTGCTCCTGTTGATGCCGCCGACAAGGACCAAGCTTAACTGCTTATCTTTAGAGTCCTTGTATTCTCCTCATCTTGTAATCATCGGGCCTTTGAGCCCCATTAATATCAGACATTCTTAGTTTCGATTTTTCATTGCACTTCTCAAAGTGACTTTACTATACTTACTTAAGTCGAAACCTCGACACTTAAGATATTCTCATACATCACTTAAGACGATTTACTAACTCGCACCACTTAAGGTGACTTACCATCATGCACCACTTAAGGCGACTTTCCAATACTTAGAATAAATCCAAGAATCATGCATCACTTAAGACGACTTAATCTCGTGCATCACTTAAGATGACTTAGTTAACACTTAGAGTAAATCTAAGAATCATGCGTCACTTAAGACGACTTAATCTCGTGCATCACTTAAGACGACTTAATCTCGTGCATCACTTAAGACGACTTTTCTCGTGCACCATTCAAGGCGACTTTTCTCGTGCACCACTCAAGGCGACTTTTCTCGTGCACCACTCAAGGCGACTTTTTCTCGTGCACCACTCAAGGCGACTTTTCTCGTGCACCACTCAAGGCGACTTTTCTCGTGCACCACTCAGGGCGACTTTTCTCGTGCACCACTCAAGGCGACTAAGTAGCGCTTAGAATAAATCTAAGAATAATTCTGACTGGAAGTAACCTCTTTATTCATTGATGGCACAAAACTTGCTTACATCGAATCAAACGATAAATAACATACACCACTTAAGGAGATTTTACATCGGGCACCACTTAAGGCGACTTTACATCGAGCACCACTTAAGGCGACTTTTCATTGGGCACCACTTAAGGCGACTTTTCATCGGGCACCACTTAAGGCGACTTTTCATCGGGCACCACTTAAGGCGATTTTTCATCAAGCATGGTGTTTCTTCAAGTGTTCGCCACGAAAAGAATTCTTTAACGCTCTGCCATCGAGGTCTTCCAACTTGTACGCATTTGGAGCTGGCATCCCCACGACCTTGTAAGGTCCTTCCCATTTTGGTGACATCTTGGTGATTCGATCAAAAAGGGTAAACTCGTTGCGACGCCAAACCAGCTCCCCGACGAAGAATTGTCGGGACTTGACTCACCGATTGTAATACCTGGCCGTCGGCAAACGCATTCGAGCCTGGAATTCGTCGGCTTCTCGCCTCTTCTCTTCGAGCAAGTCCAAATCTAGACGTCTCATCTCATCATTCGTCAAAGGCTCGTAATATCTCATCCGATGGGACGCCACAGCTACCTCCACGGGAGCAACAGCCTCCGTGCCATAAAGAAGGCCAAACGGAGTCTCCCCAGTTGATCGTTTGGGTGTAGTTCTAACAGCCCAAAGCACGTTTTCCAGCTCGTTCAGCCATTTGCCCTTCAAGGCATAGACCCTTTTCTTCAGGCCATCCATCACGAATTTGTTGGCCGATTCCACCTGGCCATTAGTCTGAGCATGGCATGGCGGACAGAGGCTGTCCGATGCTCGATGTTCAACTCCTCCAGATACTCCTTCACCTGAGACCCGTTAAACGGTGGACCACTGTCACTGATCACCACCTTAGGAATCCCGTATCTAGATACAATATGCGTCTGGATAAATTTGACGATCTGGTTCCCCGTCGTTCTGGCCAACGCCTTTGCCTCTATCCATTTCGAAAAATAATCGATAGCTACAAGCAAATACTTACACTGACCTTGTGCTTGTGGGAGAGGTCTCACCAAGTCGATGCCCCACTGCGCGAAGGGCCAAGCGCTCTTGATGGGTGTCAGATTAGCAGCCGGAGCCACAATACTCGGGGCGTACCTCTGGCACGCGTCACAGGATCGGACCAACGTCGTCGCCTCCTTGCTCATCGTAGGCCAATAATAGCCCAAGTTCAGCACCTTCCTCATAATGGATCGGGCCCCTTCAGGACAAGCCGTGACCCCTTCATGCACCTCTTTCAGGATTCGACTTGTGTCAGGCTCAGCCACACACTTCAAGTACGGAGTCGAGAACCAGCCCTTCTTGTATAGGTGATTGTCCAGCATCACGTAATTAGCCGCGATCCGACGTATCCTGTCAGCTACTACTTTATCATCGGGGACTGCCCCCGTAGTTAGGTACACGACTATCGGGGTCATCCAGGTGGGCTCCTCCTCCGATCCGGCTTCAATAGCACACACCTGTGTCGGGTCGGTGGTCGACAAGATCACCTTCTCCACGAAGTGCACCTTCCGATTTTCCTCCAAGGGTGCCCCCAGGGCGAATTTGCTCAAGGCATCTGCCTCCACATTTTCCTCCCTCGGGATCGCCTTGATGTCGAAGCTTTTAAAGCTCTCCTTCAAGGCTTGCACCTCGCGCAGGTACTTCCTCATCATCGGGCTCTTCGCCTCGTATCGCCCTTGAACCTGATTCACAATCAGGGCTGCGTCACACTTCACTCTCAAGTGAGCAACTCCCATACCTTTGGCAATTTTCAGGCCCGTGATAAGAGCCTCATACTCGGCTTCGTTGTTCGTGGCCCTAAATGTTAAAGCCAACGCATATCGAAGCGGTTCACCTCCACCTGGTGGTATTAATACAAACCCTGCTCCTGATCCATCTAAACTCGAGGAGCCATCCGTGTACATCTCCCAGGTATTTTCCTCGTTTGGCTGTTCTGATTGCTCTGCCATCTCTGGTTGTTCTGCTATCGGGACCTCCATGGTTGCCCCCTCTACAGGGCCCGCTTCTTCCAGATCGGGGGCTGTAGACTCTGCTATAAAATCCGCCAATGCCCGGCCCTTAATAGCCGTTCTCGGAGCAAAGTGTATGCGAAACTCACTAAGCTCGACTGCCCATTTCACTAATCTCCCCGACGCATCAGGTCGGTTCAAAAAATGCTTCAGAGGCTGATTTGTCAACACAGTGATCTCATGCGCGTGGAAGTAAGGCCTCAACTTCCGAGCAGTAATAATCAATGCAAAGAGATACTTCTCAACGGCGGGATAATTCATTTCAGTTTTGGCAAACGCCTTGCTTACATAATAAACGTGGACTTGATTACCCTCGACAACCTTCACTAACACAGAGCTAATGGCAAATTTAGAAACAACCAAATAAAGGTAGAGCAGCTCGCCTAGAACCGGTTTCGCCAACGGCGGGAGAGTGCGAAGGTGCTGCTTGAGTGCTTGGAACGCTTCTTCACACTTGGCGGTCCACTCAAACTTCTTGTTGGCCCTCAGGACTTCAAAAAATGGCATTGACCGGTCACTTGCCTTGGACAGGAAGCGGTTCATCGCAGCTAGTCGACCATTCAGCACTTGCACCTCCCGATGATTTATCGGAGACTGCATCTCCTCAATCGCTCTCAACTTCTCGGGATTCACCTCAATTCCTCTCTGGCTCACCATAAAGCCCAGAAATTTCCCTGAGTGGACTCCGAAGGCGCATTTTGTCGGGTTTAAGCGAACCTGATGAAGCCTCATCCGCTCAAACGCCATAGCTAGGTTGTGCACATGATCCTCAGCTTGTCGGGATTTCACCAGCATATCATCCACGTAGGCCTCCATGGTCTCCCCTAGCATATCTCCGAACAGCTTGTTCACCATCCGCTGGTAGGTTGCCCCGGCGTTGATCAGCCCGAAAGGCATGACATCGTAGTGATAGATGTCACTGTCTGCATAGAATGCTGTGTGAGGAGCGTCTTCCTTAGCCATCTTGATCTGGTTATAGCCCGAGTATGCATCCATGAAGCTCAACAACTCATGCCCCGATGTGGCATCCACCAGCTGGTCGATTCTCGGGAGCGGGTAACACTCCTTCGGGCAAGCTTTATTCAGGTCGCGGCGGAAATCAACGCACATTCGCCACTTCCCGTTGCTCTTCTTCACCAGTACCGGATTAGCAACCCAGGTCTGGAATCGGAGCTCCTTGATAAACCCAGCATCGAGCAATCTGCCCACCTCCTGCTGGATCGCGATCCGCTTGTCTGTGCCCATCGGACGCCTCTTCTGTGCGATAGGCTTGATCGCGGAATCAATCTTCAGTTCGTGCACAATCACGTCGGGGCTGATTCCTGGCATGTCACTCGGGGACCAGGCAAACAGCTCCTTGAACTCCTTCAGCAGCTCAATCAATTTTCGGGCTGTCTCCTCGGTCAGAGCAGACCCGATTTTCACCATTCTCTGAGGCCCATCAATCTCGACCTCCTTTAAATCCTCCACGGGGGTGGGACGCCCGAACTCTTCTCTGGGATCAGCATCTGTCTGAAGGACAGTCATAGCCTCCCGTCTTCTCCTTCGGGTGGCGTTGACATAACATTTTCTGGAAGCCACCTGGTCACCCTTGACCTCTCCGACTCCATGGTCAGTCGGGAACTTCATCTTCTGATGAACAGTCGAGGCAACTGCCATCAGGGGGTTGATGGTAGTTCTCCCGATAATCGCGTTGTAGGTCCCCGCCGACTCAACTACCACAAACTCCACGTTCCTCCTCTCTGATTTCCACCCGCTACCAAACTCCACTGGTAAGGTGATCACTCCTAGCGGATAGGAGGTGAAACCAGAGAATCCTACCATCGGGAAGTTCGCCTCCTTTAGGTCCTTCTTCGTTTTCCCCATGGCCTCCAGCGCATCCATGAATAGAATGTCGGAGGAGCTCCCTCCATCGATCAGAATTCGCTTCATCTCGTACCCGTTCACATCCAAGGTCATGACAAGAGCGTCATCGTGCGGAGTCTCCACGCCTATGAGATCCTCCGACGAAAAGGAGATCACCATCTCTGCCTTCAGGATCCAGGATCGGGACCTCTTACCCAGCACCACAGCAGTAGGAATTCTAGAGGCATAAACCTCTCGGGAGGACGAGGTATCACCCCCCGTGGCAAACCCTCCGTGAATCACGTTGATTGTGCATCGCTTCTCCTTACGGGCACCGGAAGACTCCGGGTCGGACCTCTTCTTCTTTGGGGACCGATCACGGGATCAGGAACGGGACCGTGATCGGGATCGAGAGCGGGATCGACACCGCTTATCCCCGACAAACTCCTTAAGCTTCCCCTTCTGGATCAGCTTTTCGATCTCCTTCTTCAACTCCCGACAATGATTGGTGTCGTGGCCGTTCGCGCGATGGAATCGACAGTAGAGTTCGGTGCGACATCCCAAAAACTCTCCTTCCTTCTTCGGGGGGTACCTAGAGATACCCTGTCGCTCCATGACCGTCAACACCTCCGCCATAGAGCTATTGAGAGGAATGTCATGATCCTCCCGCCTGTCCTTTTTCAAGGAACGTCTGTCATCCCTCCGATCGGAACGACCTCGAGCCCGACTGCCCTCGGCTTTATCCTTCGACTTACGCTCGTCTAAGGGTTTGACCGACTGCTTTCCCTTATTCGACTTTGGGGGCTCGAGCTCTCCAGCGGCTATCTTCGATTCCTGGACATCAATTTGTCGCTTTACCCTCTTCTGCAGTGCCTCCATATTCCACACAGCTTTCTCAGCCACGCTGTGCATCAAGTCGGAACCGTAGGGGGCTGTTAGGTTCCGAATGAAGGTACGGATGGTTTCACCCTCCGAAATCTCCTCATCAATCTCCGCCACACTGGCAGTGTACCGCTGGTAATAGTGTGCCAGCGACTCGTCGGGCCTCTGTACCACCTAGGTCAGGGACCTCACACTCTTCAGCAAACGTCTGCGACCTTGGTACTGCTGAATGAAGCGGTCGTGCATATCAGCCCAGCAAGTGATGCAGCCTGGGGGCAGACTGAAGAACCAGGTTAGGGCTCTCTCGCCAAGTGTGTTCGGGAACAGCGTACACACGATATCTTCATTCGGGGCTCTGCCCAGACACGCCATGAGGTGCTTCTGGACATGACGAACCGGATCTCCCTCGCCATCATACTCCTTAATCGTGGGGATACCCAGTCCTGGCGGGGCGAGGGTGTCTATGAGTCGAGGAACGAAGGGATGGGTGGATCGATCCCTCAGCTCCGACACCAGCGGCTTCTGCTCTCCCATGCAGATGTTCACGATCTTCACCACCTGATCGGGGGTGATGGGACCATTAAGGGGAATGGTCCAGTGCTGCACTGGTCCTGGCCCATCGACCACGAATCGCTCTGGCTGAATGGACTCCCTACTCCTGCCCAGGTTCCGGGGCTGAACCTCCCGAATATTCTGAACCTCTGCTGGCGGGGGCGCTTCCTCTTCTAGCGGAGGCATCTCCTCTTGCCTCCTCGCAGCTTCTCTCCGATCTAAGAGGGCCTCCACAGCTGCCAAAAACATTGGCATGGCTTCCGCCACAGCCCTCGTCAGGTCCGCAGCTGGAGGAGCCACCTGCTCCCTGTTCCCCTGGTTTTGAGCAGCAGCATCTTCCGGACCTTCATTATGCCCCCCTGTTTGGGAGACCTCAGCAGCAGGAAGATTCTGGTCCTCCTCGCGCTCCGGTGGTGAATTCAAAGTCGTCGCAGCAGGATGACGGGAACCGCCATATTGTCCTTGTCTTCTTTGCTTGCCAGCCACCATTGAACGAGTAGAAGGCATATCAGCTTTTTGTTACGTTTCCCACAGACGACGCCAATGTTGGATCACGATGGAACTCCGGTACGATCATTGACGGTGATCCTAGCTCCTTCGCTCCACGCAATCCTGCAAGAAGGGATAGACCGAGCGGTGACCCAGAATCCCTCTCCGATGCTTAAATGAGTATCTCGTGTGGACTGGCAAGCAGTAATCTCAAATAACGTATCTCAAAACGTAATTGATCTGAGGTAACTTCTGCCTTTTTATAGGCGGAGAGGTACCTCAGTTACCTGGTGAACCGTTGGGGGTGGTTGGCCCGTATTCCGCGTATCTCGGGCACGATCTCGCCTATCTAGGCCATGATCTCGCTTATCTCGGCCACGCCCCGCGTATCTCGGCCACGCTCCGCGTATCTCGGCCACGCCCCGCGTATCTTGGCCTTAACCTCTGATAGCAAGTCCCGACTAACATCGGGGACTCCAGAGTTATCTCGTTGTGTCACTGCTCGGGGCCCCTCGTCATCGTGACAGGGCCAATCATTTTCAGGGATTCGTCATCGGGGCCTACTTAAAGGCTTCTCATCGGGAGCTTCCAGCTCACCTATCGGGACCGACTCTGTCGGGACCTTTCATCATCGGGACTCCCTCTGTCGGGACCCTTCGCCTGGTTCATCTTGACCTCCATTTAGGGCCCAGTGGGCCTGTTCACCGTTTCCTCGCCGTAAAAGGGCCTAACGGCCATAGCGGAACCCATCATACGCGAAGACATGGGGGCAATATGTCCAAATTGGTAAATTTTACCACAACTATCCATGGAGGTAAAAAATCGTATAAGGCATGAACTAACGACGATAGCAACGACAACCAATCAGCAATTATTCAACATACAAACACCAATGAGCAGCTCTATACGACAACAACGACAAATAGTTCAAACGAACAACAATACGGCAACATTCAAAATCAAGTCGAAGCTGTCCTGTAAAATCGAGTTTTCAGATTACCTCAAAATGTGACGAAAAGTATCACAATGGACTCCACTCGTCGATACGATTTCAGAAAGGTAAGGACCGCGACGAACGGAGCACGGGAAGGCGGCGCGTGGGTTACACGCGCCGGCAAGGCAATGCTCACGCGACGGCGCGTGAGGGCGCGTCCGGCGTCGTCTGGCGATTCCGAAGGCGGCGCTGGAATCCTCGTGACGATCTGAGTCGATTGGTGGTGTCAATTTCTGAAATAAAGTCAAGGATCAAACACGAAACTTTCGGGATGCACCTAAGGTTTACGACGGTGAAGAAACTATGAACACACAAATGGTTTCCAGAAATGGTGAAGTAATTACCTGCAAAGAAGAAGGAATAATGAATTCCCAAAGAGCTGGAAGAAAGATTCCTTGGTGATAAGGATTAAAGGAGTAATTCATCTACACCCACGCCTAAGTGCTTACGGTATACTCCACCCTCTTCTAAGTATTTGCTTCTACATACATGACTGCTTTGGTATTGCGCGTATCAAACTCGTCATTCCATATGCATGTTTTCATATCGCATGATTCATGATTTGATAATCACTAAGTCGTTTTAGAAGTATACGGATTATATTTTTAACATCACGTAATTACGTTCTTGCCATGACCGCTACTTATGCATACACGTTGGTAAAAGCATGTCCGCATGACGTATTAATAATTGCTTATACCCCTAGCGGTAATCATGTTCGCACGATATATACGCGCATTCTCTATTGCACTAACCGTAATGACAGGAAATAAAGTCACTCGGTCGGAAAACCAAAGGACGGACGAAATCAAGACTTCCACGTCCAACCAACAATCAAAACAGGAAGGTTAGCGTCAAGCTCAAATTGGACGCGTATCCTAACTTAAAATAGAGTCAAGAAAGGTTTTAAACTGTTACTTGACTCGGGGGCAAGTGATGGATATGTGTCCAATTCGGGTTCGTATTTATATTTCGGGCCTCGTAAACACGTCAAAATTACATCACGGCTTGAAAAAACGTCTCCCAAAGGTCAAAACGGTCCGGAAGCGCGTTATGCGCGTCCGGACCGGACCTCCGGATTGCGCGGCAAGCCGGACCTCGCCGAATTGCCCAAATTCGACGAGGTCCGGATTGCATTACGGGTATTGCGCGATTACCGATTACGCGATTACCGTTACGTGTAGAGAAGTCAAGTTCGCACATTGCCAATATTGATGACGGTTACCGCTTGCTTTTGATCCGTCATCAAACCGTTTTAAAACCGGGTCCGGTCCCAAGGAAGCCTATAAATAGGAGGCCTTGGCCACCCATTTTCACACATCCTCTCATTTGCCCAACTTTGGTATTTTGAGCTCTGACTTCTCTCTAGAAATACTTTCTCTCTCTAAGATTACCTTTTTAGCCCTATAGTGACCTAGGCATCGGAGAGGGCTCCACTAGCACCACCCCTCTCTCCGTGCTAGTACTGGCCCTTCGTGCACAAACCGGCGCCCTAGACGTTCGGACTTGTGCTCAAACCATCGTTTCCCGAGACTCAGACGCCTCCCGAGACACAACCGCCTTTTGAGACACAGACCTTTCCGAGACTCAGCGATAAAACCGAACACTCGTCAGTGGCACAAGGGGAAAACCTCTTTCAGACGAAGGGTGACAGCCCAAAAACCCGCTCAACCACTCAGACAGACGCGTCCCTACGACCCAGTTCATCCAGGACCCAACATTGCTCAAATTAGACTAGACCTAGATACTATATATATGGTAGTTTGTTATATGTAAGGGGGGATTCAGAGAAGAAAGTGAGAATAAAAACATTGGGCATCGTCTTCAAGTGTTACTGGTTTCATTTTATTTACACATTATAATATATATCTATACATTATATTATTAATAGCTGGCCTCCTACCCGCCAGAGCGACCCAGCAACGACAGGATCAGTCGCCGCTGCCTCAGTGCTCCAAGCCACCGCAGCTGCTCCGACACTCGATCTGAATTGCTTTGACCCACCAAGTCTTTTCCACCGCACACCACCAAGCCGAGTCCTACTCGGCACGTTCTCTTAAAGCAATAAGATTCTTTGCTACCCTCGTTTATTCATGCTAGTGACGTTCGTACTTTGGGATTCAACACTTTGAGCAGCTATCTTTCTGTAATCGTCTTCTTCTTTTGATTTTTTAAGTTAATCAATAGACAGCAATCAGCATGAATCGGAACTAGATTCAGAGTCCAAAAAAAAGAACAAAGTTAATTACCATGATCAAGAAAACCCATGATGAATTTGCAAATAATCAGCTTTTCTCTATTACTGCTCTGCTGATTAAGGTATTGTGCTATTATAATTGTATATATTATATATTATTATATGTTATATGTAACTATATATATATATATATATATATATATATGTATGTGGGTAATAATTCAAGCGAGTGTTATCGTGCTAGTATAGTTGGCCAATTTCATATGTCCTTGATAATTATAAATTGTAATGGTTATTTTAATAATGTAATCGACTATTATATAGTGTTGTTTGGTCGTAATCCAATCTTATCTTCCTTTCCCATTGTCTGGTTTGTTTAACCAGTTCAACATAAGTTAAGTTGTAATTCGATGATAGAAAAATGGCAAATTAAGTGAATAGAGTACCGAAAGGGCATGATTAATTCCATGTGTTTTAATTTGTAATAGAACCCCCGAACTCAAATTTCTGATCGTATACCGATTTAAAACCTAAGTGTCTAATTTGTTATTTGCTTAGGTAATTTAGGATTCTAGTTAGCCTTACAATTAACTAGTGGCGACTCTATAAAAAATCAACGTTTTCAAAAACGTAATCGCCTTAGGTCGGATTTTTAGGTCTGACATGTATTACTCTTGTTGGAGTATTTAGGGTTTAGCTATATTTATCGATTATCACATGGCACCTCAGGAGGGCAGTACTCACAACAAAAAGATAATGTAAATTAACATAAGCCATATTTGTGTCTAAATTTGTTTGATACTGATATGTCAATATTTTTCCCCGTAATTAGTAAAAGCACGGCTAATCTTTTTACATAGGAAGTTTATGTCAAATACTATAGTACGTGTCAGTTTTGTGATTTACCCATCACAGACATCACGTGTCGAACTCTTGCTGATGTCTCTTCAAGAGAACACGATATTGAAAACGACATTTAAATACTGGAGTCCGTGTCAATATTTTGATTTACCCGCTTCAGACATCTCTTGTCACAAATTCATGCTAAATTCGTGTCAGGAGGACACTATATTATACACGACCTGGAAAACGAAGGCAATTCAACTATCTAGCTGTAATCACCATGTTGCAGTTGGTTAATTTTATTACAATATAAGACATGATACCACGTGGTAAAACCAATTTACTGCATATATTAAAAATCAATTTTTTCTGATAACTCAAAATTAGTTCTACTTGAGTATTATGGAAAAAAATGTCGTTTCTCTAGGCTTACCTACAACAAAAATATGAAAATGGCAGATAAATATTTTGCAAACGGTTAAATGTTTCTTTGGGAATCATGTAGCAAAGTTTCATGGTAGTGTAGTTCTTAGGGGGTTTATACCAAGTTGAGAAACGCGATGAAGTTGTACTATTGCATGAGTATTTTGCGGAAAATAATCACGGGAGGGTTAAGTTTGTAGATCTGTTTTCGCGTTTGACTGAAATTAAAAGCAGCGATTCAACATTTGGATAAGTGCGAATAGGAACTTAATCTACCTGAGGATTGTAGATGACTTGGACAAAGTCGACTTCAAAATCAGGAAGTTTTGCATAATTAAGATACACGAGAAGATCCGTTTACTATTAGGTAAATATCATGCATCTCGGTTGACATGTAATCGTGTTTAAATGTTTAATACACTAAGGATGAGATGCATAGTATATTATGTTAAAGGCTATTTGTCTTTCGTATGTAGGATATATATTAAACGGTTGACTTTAAACTACTACACTTTAAAGATTCTGTGTTCATTATGATTTAAATCATACTACGAATAATGTTTGATATATAATACATTTGTGAATGGTTAGGATATAACTTCCTACACTATTTTAGAATTATATACATATATATTCTTATTAATGTATATTATATTATTTAAAAAAAAAAAATTTATTTTGTTATATATAAATTATTCTCTTTTTCGCCAAGATATATTTAAATGAACTAAATATGCACATTGTCTTATAAGTTTTTAGATACAAAGACGCTTTGTTTATAACTTTTTTGGTTTCTAATTTTTTATATTTCAAATTTTTTAGGTTAATTAATTTACCGATTTTCTCTAACTTTGCTTCATTTAAGATAAACAGAAGATTCGTCGGTATAAGACCACTTCACATCAATATTGTGTGGTTCAATCATTTTAAATTGAGTAGTCTAGAATTGAACTATAAAAATAAAATAAAACATATGGGACACGTGCAAAGCTTGCGCCGATTTCTAGTACCGATAAAAAAACAAATTATTACTAAAAACTATTAAGACAACTATTTATTAAAAAAATTGTTACAAAATATACCTTAAATCGGAAAAATATTAACTAAATTTACCTTCAATTTAGAGACAAATAATTCTATTTAAGAGCAAGTATTGAATATCATTTAATTTAAACCAACAACTCTAAAAAAAAAGTAAATTAAGTAGATGTACATAACAACAATGACACTCTCTTCTTATTTTTCCTCTTCTTGTATCATCCCATATCTTATATTGCTAGTTATTAGTTTATTCGTGGCTCCATCAATTGCTGATCTTTTGGGGATGTATGCTCCGGTACACTGAACCCTCCTCTTTGCTTAAAGGTCATAAATTCAATTCCTGGAGCATCCAGCGCAACCGATCTCAAAACCCTAGCACAAATTACAATTCTTTATGCTATCTCAACCGGAGGTGAAACCCTAAGTTATGTGAAATCTCTTGCTAGTTCCACGACAAATCCGAGACTTAAGGAGGACTACACTTCGTGCTCGGAAAACTACAATGACACAGTCGGAAATCTTCAGGAAGCCCAAGATTTTCTCAAGCAAGGAGATTATCCTTCTATTGGTTTTAGAGCGAGCGCGGGAATGGATTCAGTAGATGATTGTGAGGAGGGCCTTAATTCGCCGCCGATAACCGATCCATCCCAACTTCCGACGAAGAACGAATACTTTGATACACTTTGCCTTATTATTTTGAGAATTTCAAACAAATTAGGCGAGGTAGGCCTTCCTAAGTAATTGTTATTTTTGTATTTAAAATCATCACATTCAGCTAATTAATATAAAGATGCTGTAATAAGCATATAAACTAATATGCATTTTAAGATGCTAGAATATTTAAATTTGTATTGAAATATGTATTACTCTTTTTGGAGTATTTATAGTTTAGTTATATTTATCGATTATCATATGGCACCTCAGGAGGGCAGTACTCACAACAAGAAGATAATGTAAATTAACATAAGCCATATTTGTGTCTAAATTTGTTTGATACTGATAAGTCACTATTTTGCCCCGTAATTAGTAAAAGCGCGGCTAATCTTTTTACATAGGAAGTTTATGTCAAACACTATAGTTCGTGTCAGTTTTGTGATTTACCCGTCACAGACATCACGTGTCGAACTCTTGCTGATGTCTCTTCAAGAGAACACGATATTGAAAACGACATTTAAATACTGGAGTCCGTGTCAATATTTTGATTTACCCGCTTCAGACATCTCTTGTCACAAATTCTTGCTAAATTCGTGTCAGGAGGACACTATATTATACACGACCTGGAAAACGAAGGCAATTCAACTATCTAGCTGTAATCACCATGTTGCAGTTGGTTAATTTTATTACAATATAAGACTTGATACCACGTGGTAAAACCAATTTACTGCATATATTAAAAATCAATTTTTTCTGATAACTCAAAATTAGTTCTACTTGAGTATTCTGGAAAAAAATGTTTTTTCTCTAGGCTTACCTACAATGAAAATATGAAAATGGCAGATAAATATTTTGCAAACGGTTAAACGTTTCTTTGGGAATCATGTAGCAAAGTGTCATGGTAGTGAAGTTCTTAGGGGGTTTATAGCAAGTTGAGAAACGCGATGAAGTTGTACTGTTGCAGGAGTATTTTGCGGAAAATAATCACGGGAGGGTTAAGTTTGTAGATCTGTTTTCGCGTTTGACTGAAATTAAAAGCAGCGAATCAACATTTGGATAAGTGCGAATAGGAACTTAATCTACATGAGGATTGTAGATGACTTGGACAAAGTTGACTTCAAAATCAGGAAGTTTTGCATAATTAAGAGACACGAGAAGATCCGTTCACTATTAGGTAAATATCATGCATCTCGGTTGACATGTAATCATGTTTAAATGTTTAATATACTAAGGATGAGATGCATAGTATATTATGTGAAAGGCTATTTATCTTTTGTATGTGGGATATTTATTAAACGGTTGACTTTAAACTACTACACTTTAAAGATTCCGTGTGCATTATGATATAAATCATACTACGAATAATGTTTGATATATAATACCTTTGTGAATGGTTAAGATCTAACTTCCTACACTATTTTAGAATTATATACATATATATTCTTATTAATGTATATTATTTTATTTAAAAAAATTGTTTATTTTGTCTCATATAAATTATTTTCTTTTTTGCCAAGATATATTTAAATGAACTAAATATGCACATTTTTTTATAAGTTTTTAGATACAAAGACGCTTTTTTTATAACTTTTTTGGTTTCTAATTTTTTATATTTCAAATTTTTTAGGTTAATTAATTTACCGATTTTCTCTAACTTTGCTTCATTTAAGATAAACAGAAGATTCGTCGATATAAGACCACTTCACATCAATATTGTGTGGTTCAATCATTTTAAATTGAGTAGTCTAGAATTGAACTATAAAAATAAAATAAAACATATGGGACACGTGCAAAGCTTGCGCCGATTTCTAGTACCGATAAAAAAACAAATTATTACTAAAAACTATTAAGACAACTATTTATTAAAAAAATTGTTACAAAATATACCTTAAATCGGAAAAATATTAACTAAATTTACCTTCAATTTAGAGACAAATAATTCTATTTAAGACCAAGTATTGAATATCATTTAATTTAAACCAACAACTCTAAAAAAAAAGTAAATTAAGTAGATGTACATAACAACAATGACACTCTCTTCTTATTTTTCCTCTTCTTGTATCATCCCATATCTTATATTGCTAGTTATTAGTTTATTCGTGGCTCCATCAATTGCTGATCTTTTTGGGGATGTATGCTCCGGTACACTGAACCCTCCTCTTTGCTTAAAGGTCATAAATTCAATTCCTGGAGCATCCAGCGCAACCGATCTCAAAACCCTAGCACAAATTACAATTCTTTATGCTATCTCAACCGGTGGTGAAACCCTAAGTTATGTGAAATCTCTTGCTAGTTCCACGACAAATCCGAGACTTAAGGAGGACTACACTTCGTGCTCGGAAAACTACAATGACACAGTCGGAAATCTTCAGGAAGCCCAAGATTTTCTCAAGCAAGGAGATTATCCTTCTATTGGTTTTAGAGCGAGCGCGGGAATGGATTCAGTAGATGATTGTGAGGAGGGCCTTAATTCGCCACCGATAACCGATCCATCCCAACTTCCGACGAAGAACGAATACTTTGATACACTTTGCCTTATTATTTTGAGAATTTCAAACAAATTAGGCGAGGTAGGCCTTCCTAAGTAATTGTTATTTTTGTATTTAAAATCATCACATTCAGCTAATTAATATAAAGATGCTGTAATAAGCATATAAACTAATATGCATTTTAAGATGCTAGAATATTTAAATTTGTATTGAAATATGTATTACTCTTTTTGGAGTATTTATAGTTTAGTTATATTTATCGATTATCATATGGCACCTCAGGAGGGCAGTACTCACAACAAGAAGATAATGTAAATTAACATAAGCCATATTTGTGTCTAAATTTGTTTGATACTGATAAGTCACTATTTTGCCCCGTAATTAGTAAAAGCGCGGCTAATCTTTTTACATAGGAAGTTTATGTCAAATACTATAGTCCGTGTCAGTTTTGTGATTTACCCGTCACAGACATCACGTGTCGAACTCTTGCTGATGTCTCTTCAAGAGAACACGATATTGAAAACGACATTTAAATACTGGAGTCCGTGTCAATATTTTTATTTACCCGCTTCAGACATCTCTTGTCACAAATTCTTGCTAAATTCGTGTCAGGAGGACACTATATTATACACGACCTGGAAAACGAAGGCAATTCAACTATCTAGCTGTAATCACCATGTTGCAGTTGGTTAATTTTATTACAATATAAGACTTGATACCACGTGGTAAAACCAATTTACTGCATATATTAAAAATCAATTTTTTCTGATAACTCAAAATTAGTTCTACTTGAGTATTCTGGAAAAAAATGTTTTTTCTCTAGGCTTACCTACAATGAAAATATGAAAATGGCAGATAAATATTTTGCAAACGGTTAACTGTTTCTTTGGGAATCATGTAGCAAAGTGTCATGGTAGTGAAGTTCTTAGGGTGTTTATAGCAAGTTGAGAAACGCGATGAAGTTGTACTATTGCAGGAGTATTTTGCGGAAAATAATCACGGGAGGGTTAAGTTTGTAGATCTGTTTTCGCGTTTAACTGAAATTAAAAGCAGCGAATCAACATTTGGATAAGGGCGAATAGGAACTTAATCTACATGAGGATTGTAGATGACTTGGAAAAAGTTGACTTCAAAATCAGGAAGTTTTGCATAATTAAGAGACACGAGAAGATCCGTACTATTAGGTAAATATCATGCATCTCGGTTGACATGTAATCATGTTTAAATGTTTAATATACTAAGGATGAGATGCATAGTATATTATGTGAAAGGCTATTTATCTTTTGTATGTGGGATATTTATTAAACGGTTGACTTTAAACTACTACACTTTAAAGATTCCGTGTGCATTATGATATAAATCATCTTACGAATAATGTTTGATATATAATACCTTTGTGAATGGTTAAGATCTAACTTCCTACACTATTTTAGAATTATATACATATATATTCTTATTAATGTATATTATTTTATTTAAAAAAATTGTTTATTTTGTTATATATAAATTATTTTCTTTTTTGCCGAGATATATTTAAATGAACTAAATATGCACATTTTTTATAAGTTTTTAGATACAAAGACGCTTTGTTTATAACTTTTTTGGTTTCTAATTTTTTATATTTCAAATTTTTTAGGTTAATTAATTTACCGATTTTCTCTAACTTTGCTTCATTTAAGATGAACAGAAGATTCGATGATATAAGACCGCTTCACATCAATATTATGTGGTTCAATCATTTTAAATTGAGTAGTCTAGAATTGAACTATAAAAATAAAAAAACATGTGGGACACGTGCAAAGCTTGCGCCGATTTCTAGTACCGATAAAAAAAACGAATTATTACTAAAAACTATTAAGACAATTATTTATTAAAAAAATTGTTACAAAATATACCTTAAATCGGAAAAATATTAACTAAATTTACCTTCATTTTAGAGACAAATAATTCTGTTTAAGACCAAGTATTGAATATCATTTAATTTAAACCAACAACTCTAAAAAAAAGTAAATTAAGTAGATGTACATAACAACAATAACACTCTCTTCTTATTCTTCCTCTTCTTGTATCATCCCATATCTTATATTGCTAGTTATTAGTTTATTCGTGGCTCCATCAATTGCTGATCTTTTTGGGGATGTATGCTCCGGTACACTGAACCCTCCTCTTTGCTTAAAGGTCATAAATTCAATTCCTGGAGCATCCAACGCAACCGATCTCAAAACCCTAGCACAAATTACAATTACTTATGCTATCTCAACCGATGGTGAAACCCTAAGTTATGTGAAATCTCTTGCTAGTTCCACGACAAATCCGAGACTTAAGGAGGACTACACTTCGTGCTTGGAAAACTACAATGACGCAGTCATAAATCTTCTGGAAGCCCAAGATTTTCTCAAGCAAGGAGATTACCCTTCTATTGGTTTTAGAGCGAGCGCGGGAATGGATTCAGTAGATGATTGTGAGGAGGGCTTTAAGTCGCCGCCGATAACCGATCCATCCCAACTTCCGACGAAGAACGAATACTTTGATACACTTTGCCTTATTATTTTGAGAATTGCAAACAAATTAGGCGAGGTAGGCCTTCCTAAGTAATTGTTATTTTTGTATTTAAAATCATCACATTCAGCTAATTAATATAAAGATGCTGTAATAAGCATATAAACTAATATGCATTTTAAGATGCAAGAATATTTAAATTTGTATTGAAATATGTATTACTCTTTTTGGAGTATTTATGGTTAAGCTATATTTATCGATTATGATATGGCACCTCAGGAGGGCAGTGTTGCGTCCTGGATGAACGGGGTCGTGGGGACGCGTCTGTCTGAATGGTTGAGCGGGTTTTCAGGCTGTAACTTTCGTCTGAAAGAGGTTTTCGCCTTTGTGTCACTGACGAGTGTTCGGCTGAGTCTCGGAAAGGTTTGTGTCTCAAAAGGCAGTTGTGTCTCAGGAGGCGTCTGATTCTCAAAAGGCGGTGGTCTGTGCACAAGTCCGAACGTCCGGGGCGCCGGTTCCTGCATGAAGGGCCAGTACTAGCACGGAGAGGGGGAGGGGGTGGTGCTAGTGGAGCCCTCTCCGATGCCTAAGTCACTATAGGGCTAAAAAGGTAATTCTAGAGAGAGAAAGTATTTCTAGAGAGAAGTCAGAGCTCAAAATACCAAAGTTGGGCAAATAAGAGGATGTGTCAAAATGGGTGGCCAAGGCCTCCTATTTATAGGCTTCCTTGGGACCGGACCCGGTTTTAAAGCGGTTTGATGACGGTTCAAAAGCAAGCGGTAACCGTCATCAATATTGCCAATGCGCGAACTTGACTTCTCTACACGTAACGGTAATCGCGTAATCGGTAATCGCGCAATACCCGTAGTGCAATCCGGACGTCCGGGTTGCAATGCAATCCGGACCTCCGGATTGCTTTGCGCAATCCGGAGGTCCGGTCCGGACGCGCGTAACGCGCTTCCGGACCGTTTTGACCCTTTGGGAGACGTTTTTCAAGTCGTGATGTAATTTTGACGTGTTTACGAGGCCCGAAATATAAATACGAACCCGAATTGGACACGTATCCATCACTTGCCCCCGAGTCAAGTAACGGTTTAAAACCTTTCTTGACTCTATTTTTAAGTTAGGATACGCATCCAATTTGAGCTTGACGCTAACCTTCTGGTTTTGGTCGTTGGTTGGACGTAGAAGTCTTGGTTTCGTCAGTCCTTTGATTTTCTGACCGAGTGACTTTATTTCCTGTCATCACGGTTAGTGCAATAGAGAACGCGTATATGTAGCGTGCGGACATGATTACCGCTAGGGATATAAGCAATTAGTAATACATCATGCGGACATGCTTCCATCAACGTGCATGCACAAGTAACGGTCATGGCAAGAACGTAATTACGTGACGTAAGAAATATAATCCATATACTTCTAAAACGACTTAGTGATTATCAAATCATGACTCATGCGATATGAAAACATGCGTGTAGAATGACGGGTTTGACATGCCCAATACCAAAATAATCATGATGTAGGAGTAAATACTTAGAAGAGGGTGGAGTATACCGTAAGTATATAGGCGTGGGTGTAGATGAATTACTTCTTTAATCCTTATCACCAAGGAATCTTTTGGGATATGTAATTACACAAATCCCCAATCATTCTTTCCAGCTCTTTGGGAATTCATTCTTCCTTCTTCTTTGCAGGTAATTACTTCACCATTTATAGAAATCATTTGTGTGTTCATAGTTTCTTCACCGTCGTAAACCTTAGGTGCATCCCGGAAGTTTCGTGTTTGATTCTTGACTTGTTTTCAGAAATTGACACCGCCAATCGACTCAGATTGCCACGAGGATTCCAGCGCCGCCTTCGGAATCGCCAGACGACGCCGGACGCGCCCTCACGCGCCGTCGCGTGAGCATCGCCTTGCCAGCGCGTGTAACCCACGGGCCGCCTTCCCGTGCTCCGTTCGCCGCGGTCCTTACCTTTCTGAAATCATCTCGACGAGTGGAGTCCATTGTGATACTTTTCGTCACATTTTGAGGTAATCTAAAAACTCAATTTTACAGGACAGCTTCGACTTGACTTTGGATGTTGCCGTATTGTTGTTCGTTTGAACTATTTGTCGTTGTTGTCGTATAGAGCTGTTCATTGGTGTTTGTATGTTGAATAGTTGCTGGTTGGTTGTCGTTGCTATCATTGTCGGTTCATGCCTTAGACGATTTTTCACTTCCGTGGATAGTTGTGGTAAAATTCCCCGATTGGGCATATTGCCCCCATGTCTTCGCGTAGAGGCTTTTTGGTCGGTATGCGTAGTTTTTTCCCTTGACGGGTTTGTTGGTTGACGGGGATTGCCAAACGTCTTTGGAAGTAGCCGTTTGTTGTCTTGATGCCTTAGCAAAATATTTTTCCTAAGTGTTGCCGCGTTTGATCCTCGCGGTTCGTCACGTTAGTCTCACCGTTTGCATGATAGCTTCTTAAGATGTTGGCCCCTTTTACTGCACGTACCAACTTTGCTATGCGCGTTGACTTTGGCTACGCGCGTTGACTTGGCTATGCGCGTTGACTTTTGCTATGCGCGTTGACTTTTGCTACGCGCGTTGACTTTTGCTACGCGCGTTGACTTTTGCTATGCGCGTTGACTTTTGCTACGCGCGTTGACTTCTGCTTGGTTCTTGCAGACTGTGAAGTTGTAGTAACCTCTTGCGGAACTCCCTTCCTTTTGATCGAATTGCCGCTATGAGTAAGTCCACCACTCCTCTATTGCAGACTCCTTTTAATTCTGACATTGAGGATGACTTGGAGGTAGACTTGGTTTTACCAGTAGATAGTGTTTTGGACACCGATGAGGGTGTAGCTGCTGAGCCTTTTGTTGAGGCATCTCCTGTCGGAGAGACAGTGGTGTTGGTTAGGTACTACACTAACCGCTTGGATAGATCCTTGTTTACCCTGTATGCGAGTGCTTCCGGACTTGACCCTTGTGCCGAGGCCGTTTACCCCTTTGACGCACTCCGTGAGAGTAGTTTAGGAGATGCTACTCCTCCACCTGTAGATTTGTCCATCGTGTATACATCTCACGTTAGGGAGGGTTTGCGGTTTCCCTATTGCTCTGATTTGATTGAGCTCTGTAGCGGTTATGGGATTTCCCCTTTAGATCTTGCGCCCAACGGGATTCGGGTATGGACTTGTTTTAGAGTGCTGTTTCACAAGCAGTCCTGGCATTACTCTCCCACCCTCTTTCGCTGCTTCTATCAACTTAAGAGTCCGGACTCTGCGGGATTGTGCAGTGTGAAAGTTCGCTGGCCGAACTTGCAAAGTGATGGTTTTGAGGAACTTGGTCTTGGTGAAGCCAAGTGGGATTCTAGTTACCGATTGGTAGCCGCCGCGGATCAGTCTGCCGATCATTGGAGGCACCATTACTTTTTTGCTCACGATGCGGGTACGACTTGGGATGTCGAGTATATTCGGAAATCTGATCCCGTGCCTGCTTTTCGGGAGCTCTCCTTGCCGGATAGGGAGGTGATAAAGTAGATATATCACTGTCAGCAATCGCGCGGCTTTACTCGTTCGCTGCGCGCATCTGATCAGGAGTTGGTCGATGTTGGGATTCATGTGGTCCCTTCTGCGGCTTCGGTATGTTAATCATTTTTATAACTTTTTACCGTGTTGCACTGTAGATTGGTTTGACGGAAAAAGCTCGTCTTTGCAGACGGCAGCCGCTCGCAAGATTGCCTCTAGCGGAAGGATTGTTCCACCTCTTGCTTCTGGAGCATCGGCGGCTTCCGAACATGGAAAAGGTAGACGGTTTGAATAAAAAATCTTCCTTGTGTACTTTCTTAGTTGGGTTGTAACTTTGTGTGTTATTTGCAGGCCGCAAGACGCTTGTTACTGATCGCGTTGTTGCCGTTCCTGATTCTACCAAACGGTTCACCACTGGGACACGTTCTTCGAGCAGTTCGAAGTGCCCGAAGACTACTGTGACCGTTCCTACTCCTTCCTGTCATAAAGGGAAGGAAGTTGACGGTTGCGAAAATGCGTTTTCTGCCCCCCGCTCAAAGGAGCGGTCCGAGGTGGAACGTGCTCTTCCTTCTGGTATAAGCTGAACACTTGATTATGTGCTTTTGTGCGCTTTGTTTTTGGCTTTTGCATAACTCTAGTTGGTTAGCATGTAGTGCTCCCGCCACTTGGACGTGCGGATCTGCTTCGTCCTTTGGAAGGTGATATTTCGGATGATAAGTGGATGCCATATGTGACAGGAGGTCTCACTTTTCCCAAGAACTCCCAGCTGAGCATGCCGGAAGTTGGTGTGCGCGTTCTTCATCGATCTATTCCTCCTGGTGATCGACTTGTTCGGCCCTCGAGCGACGAAGAGGCGCGAACCTTTGTTGAGAGATCATTATCTGGATTCACCCCAGTGAGTATCTTTCTTCGCTTTGCTATGTTCGTTGTTTCCGAACATGTATGCTTATTGTCTTGTTGTTTCCAGGTTGTTTCTGATATGGTGCACATGGCCTCCTTCATGTTGGAGCTTGTCCAGGAGAAGCGTGCCATTGCTGATAAAGCTGCCGCTGTGTCCAGGGAGCTTAAGGAAGCTAAGGATGAAGTGCGCCGTCTTTCTTTGATGATGACGGATTTTGATGCCCGTTATGATTCTGATCATGCCTGCCTTGTTCAACTTGAATCTGAGAATGCTGCCATTGAGAAGGCAATTTCTGACAATGCGGGCAAGCACAAAGTTGCCTGTCGGAAAGTGCGCGAAGAGGAAATGAAGGCCGGCACTGAAGAGGGACTTGGAAAGTTCCCTTCTACTCCTGGGTTTGACAGCGCGTTTACTGCTGCTGCTACGGCGAAGGCCGCTCCTATGCTCAGCGAGTTTAGCGAGGACTTTGTTCGTAGGGTGAGCATTCTTGCTCCTGGCTTTCCTTTTGACAAGTTAGGGCCGTATGCGGAGTTTGCTGTTGGGCAAGTTGCCGAGCTCCGTCGTTTGGATATATTATATATGGGGACTAATAACTAATTATGCTAAGTTGTCTTAGTTCTAGTATTTACATTCTAGTCCCTAATGTTTACTAGGGTTTTCATATTAGCCCATGAGGTCTCCTATATAAAGGAGCCTCCACTATTGTAATGGTTAAGCAAACCTTTTCATTATGTTTAGTATATTGAAAGCTTTGCTCCTATCATTCTCTCCAACCCATCTACAATTATAAACGTTAATATGGTATCAGAGCTAGTTTCGATCTTGGTGTTTTAATTTCAATTTCGTTTTTTCAGAAATTCCCCAGAATTTTTTTTCCCTTGCCGTGAGTGACCTCCTAAGGCCCGAAAAATACCCATTTGATTTACACCTCTTCTTCCGAAATTGACATCACCAATCGACCCAGCAACCTCCGGCGAACATTCTGCAACTTTCGTCGCCGTCATCAGCCACCGCACGCGCCCTCACGCGCCGCCGCGTGAGTTGCGCCCCGCCGGCGCGTGCAGGCCACGCGCCACCTTCCCGATGTCCAATCGCCGCGATTTTTAGTTTTTCGGAATCGTCTCGAGCTCCCGATTCCATTGATATATTATACGTCAAATTCCGAGGTGATTTGGTTGTTCGAATCTTACTGTTAAAATTCAGCTGAATTGATGCAATTCTGCTGTTACTGTTTCATTGGTTTGCTGCTGCTGTTGATATCTGCTGCTGTCAAATTCTTCTGTTGATGTTTGTTAATGATAGCTAGGATATGTGTTGTGAGTTGCTTGCATTTTCAGCTGTAAAATTGTTGCTGAAAGTTTCAGTTGTTGCTGTAATTTGCTGAAAGTTGCTGAATTTCTGCTGAAACTTGCTGAAAATTGCTGAAAATGGCTGAAATTTGGATGTCCGGAGTTATGTTGCTGTGGTTTTGTTGAGTTCGAGCTATGGATAGCTTGATTGTTGGATTTCAACTGGATTACAGTTGAATTTGTTGAAGATTTGCTGTTTTGATGACAGTTTTGAAGTTTGGGGATCTCCGAAATTGGATTTTCGGGGGCCGTTTTGTGAAGACCGGGTTTAAATGTACCTTGGTTTATTGTGGTGGAGCATTATGTTGCTCTTTTGATTGGAAAGATGTTGGAGCATTGTGTTGCTCTTTTGATTGGGTTGTTGAAGATTGAAGCATTGGAGCTTCGTCTTTTGTTTGTTGGATTTTGATGGACCTCATATTGTTGAGGATTGGAGTTCAAGGACCATAGGTGGCAACTGTCATCACTACACGTGAATTTTCACCACCTCTGAGAGCATGTGTTATTGCTACAAGTGGGTGTTCACCTCTGAGAGCTTGATGAAGACCCCGATTGTTGCTACACGTGAATTTTCACCACCTCTGAAAGCATGTGTTATTGCTACAAGTGGGTGTTCACCTCTGAGAGCACAGTGGCCTTGAAGTTTGAAGATTGGAGCATGTGGCTTCATTTTTTGTTTGTTGATGATTGGAGTTTGGAAGCTCCGTTTTGAAGATTGATTTTTTTTTGGGATTCAATTGTTGAAGATTGGTGATGCGTTTCGGATTGAAGAAGGAAGAAGAAGGAAAAGATGGGGGAATATTGTGATATTATATATAAGGGGACTAATATCTAATTATGCTAAGTTGTCTTAGTTCTAGTATTTACATTCTAGTCCCTAATGTTTACTAGGGTTATCATATTAGCCCATGAGGTCTCCTATATAAAGGAGCCTCCACTATTGTAATGGTTAAGCAAACCTTTTCATTATGTTTAGTATATTGAAAGCTTTGCTCCTATCATTCTCTCCAACCCATCTACAATTATAAACGTTAATAGGATACTGCAACATCTCAGTTTGCATTTTTGTTTGGAGAAGACGGTGGCGGCACTAATGTGCAACTTCTGCCTGTTCCGCCCAGTCCTGTCAGAGATGATGGCATTCTTTGATCTGTGCCATCTTTTGGATATGTTGAACTCGTTTCTGAGTCTGTTTGCCCCCGACTTCTATGTTTAGAAACTTGTTGGGGTTGTTCCTTGGTTGTTGCTTGTGACTTGTTCGCTTTGAACTACGTCGTTTGAACCTGCTTTATACATAGCAGTTTGCATGATAACTTGTTAGTAATATTTCATACCGTTATCACTTACTGTGTTTATTGAATGTTGATGACTAGTAACGTAGACATAGTCCCTGCAGTCGTGACCGATAGCCACTTTTTGATTCAAGATTGCTTGCATGATGCGTTATGCATGTTGCCCGTCTTTCCTGAATAGCTTGCCGCTATATATGTTGTAACCTGTCATGTGGTTCGCGTATAGCGACTTAACAAGTAGTATATTTGAAAGGTGTTATCTTGGCTAAGCAAGATACTAGTTTATACCGTCTCTTAGTTCCACTCTAAGGCGACGTTGTACAAGACTCGACTTGTAGATTTTATGAGTTTTTAAACAGGGTGCACACCTGCCAGCGTGTATCAACCCGCGTTGGGGAAGCATACGTAAAAACATTTTGGTTTTTGAAGAAGTATTTTGTGAACCCTAAAAAGCTCGTGATACACGCAAAAACCGTGTTGAAAAAACATTTGGAAAGGTGTTTGATACATAAAATATTTGATAAAATATTTGACAAAATATTTGATAAAATATTTGTGATACATGATTCTTGCGTCCAGGGACCACGTAACACTTTTGAAAATATGAATTGTGATGCATGCTTTCTGCGTCCAGGAACCATGCAACACGGATTGAAAATTTGTAGTACGGAATTGTCATCTAACAAGAGGACTTTTGCCGTATAGAGTGAACCCTTTAAAAAGGAATTCATAGTACGAGATTGTCATCTAACAAGAGGACGTTCGCCGTATAGAGTGAACCCTTTTAAAAAGGAATTCATAGTGCGGGATTGTCATCTAACAAGAGGACGTTCGCCGTATAGAGTGAACCCTTTTAAAAAGGAATTCATAGTACGGGATTGTCATCTAACAAGAGGACGTTCGCCGTATAGAGTGAACTCTTTTAAAAAGGAATTCATAGTACGGGATTGTCATCTAACAAGAGGACGTTCGCCGTATAGAGTGAACCCTTAACAGGGTATACACAGTTATTGTAGCGTGGGGTCGTTGTCTAACAAGAGAACTTCCGCCATTTATAGTATGGGGTGATCAGTCCCGTATTGTATTTGCCCATCCTGTTCTGAATCCAGGGAATGGCTATGAACATGAGGATTTGCCTCTAACAAGAGATGTCACAGCATATCATTTTTTAGGAGTAAACATGGGGTTTGTCTTTACAAAGAAGATACCACAACATGCTACTTTTGATAGTAAATCTTGGTGTTAATCCAAGATGTTGCTTGTAGTTGACGCCTTTGGAATAGTCGTCATTTTGATAGTAGACCTTGGTATTATTCCAAGGTATTGCTTGTAGTTGACGCCTCTGGAATAGTCGTCATTTTGATAGATAATCCGCAGGTTGTCATTGCGACATATAAGGTGACTGTGTACATAGCGCGATGGCTTTGTGTTGTCGGCACCTTCTTGAGATAGATCCCAATTTATGAATGGAGAAATAAACTCCTTGTTGGTGTAGATATGTAAGTATCATCCGTTATATGTAGTTGCAGCATACTGTCTTTGAAAATATATTGGGCTTAACTCGAAGTTTTTGACTCCATGATGATGCCTTTTGATGTAGTCATCAATATGAGTAAGTTGTTGTTGATGATAAGCGTTGTCATAACGCGTAATAGATTTTTTGCTTGCTCATAGCATAATATCTTGGATTGTTGATGTAGATAATAAGCGCGTAGTTTTGTTACTTCGCGTTTAATCCAAAAATAGCGTGCAAGACATAGATATGTACCTACAAATGTAGATTGACTTTATTAGATACTTGCGCGTATTTACATTGTTTTTTTCGAGAAGGCGTCAACCGATCATTCCTTCTTAAAACATGTAAATGCGATTATACTAGAAATACTTAGGATAGAAATGCTCAAAGTAATCGGAAAGATAGTTATTTCTCCCGTCTCTTTATGGTTGGTTTGACGATGATGTCGCGGGGTCGGTTGCAACAAATCGCCTTAATGTGCCTAGCGCGATGCATTCTTCAATATCCCATCTTAGTGGTAGACACATGTTTGTGTTGTGCCCCCAGGTTTTATGGTACTTGCACCATTCCTTAATGTTGTTGCCCAAGAAAGCTGTCTTCGGAACAAGTGGACTCAGGAGCTTGTTTTCGAGTAGGTTGACGTAAATGTCTTCAGCAACCGTGTTTAGCAGTGTGAAGATGTTGTCGATATCGATGCTTGCGCCCTCCTGTTTGTTTGTTTTAGCTTGAACTTCTTTGTCCCAACTGAGGGGTTTACCCCACCTCAGTTCTTGTTCGCACAAGTCTGCTGTCTCGAGCTTGTCTTTTAGATCTGCCATGGTTTTGGTTGTTCGCCATCCATGAGTTCTTCCGAAGAGAAGGAAGGATCTAGCGTTCATGTTTTCATATAACACGCTTATCACTTCTTCCCTTGTTGCTTTTGCCGAGGAGGCATTGGCAGCGAATCTGATGAAGTAGTTCATGATTGGCTCGCCTTCTCCCTGCTTGACGAGCCATATCTGGTTCCATGACGAATACTGGATGTACTCTTGTGGCTTCCAAATTATAACAGCTTGTTCCACAGTTTGTTCCTGCCTTCTATCATCAACGACTTTCTGCTTCTTGAAAGAATTTACCATCGCCACATGGAAATGGTGCTTTGCTCTTAGGGCGTTGACGTAACAACGTCTTGCGGTTATCTGGTCGCCCAGTACTTCCCCAATCCCGTGGTCTGTAGGGAATTTCATCTATTGGTGGACAGTAGAGGGCACGATCACGTAGGGGTTGATCGTTGTTCGTCCCAAAATTCCATTATAGGCCCCCAGAGATTCCACAACTACGAAAGTGACGTTGACGTGCAGTGCTTTCCACCCTTCGCCAAGGATGACAGGAAGCGTGATTGTTCCCAGGGGGTGTGTAGCTGCTCCGGCAAAGCTGACTAGCGAGAAGGTTCCCGGAGTCAAGTCTTTGACTGATCTTCCCAGTTGCTCTAGGACTTTGACATGTAGAATCTCGGCGGAGCTTCCACCATCAACGAGGATTCTTTTCACATCATATCCGTCGATGTCCATGGTTATGACTAAAGCGTCATCGTGAGGGTAAACGATATGCTTTAAGTCTTCCCTGGAAAACTGGATGACCGCGTCTTCTTGCTCCGGTTGCTTGCGCTTTTCGTATTTCGGCAATATTGCTGCTTGGGATGCATAAATGTCCCGAGCATTAGACACTTTTCCTCCGGCGGCAGGTCCTCCGTGGATAACGTTGATTACACCTCGCTTGGCTGCCGGAGGGTTGTCGTTGAGTATCTCTTTTCCTTTGTTTCCTCTTTTTGATGACTCTGCTTGAGCCTTCTTCGGGGGGTTGTCGCCTTGATCGACGATTTGCTTCATTTCGCTCTTGAGGACGAAGTTGTTAATGCGAAAACGTAGGCTGACACAGCTGTCCGTCTCGTGGCCGAAGACCTCGTTTTTTTCACACCACTTGTTTTTGTCTTTCCCCAGCGAGCCTTTTCTGAAATTGTTCGGCTCTTTCCACATGTTCGCATCCTTCATCTCTCTTAATATCATGGATAGCGGGGCATTCAAAGGAATGCAGTCAGCGAGGTTTACTTCTTTTGGCTTCTGGAAATCTCCTTGAAAAGGCCTTTTTGGCTGAGGCTGCCAATTTCTTCCTTGTTGACCACTTGAGTGTGGTTTTGCTTGGTTCTGCTTTGGGTTTTCTTTTGCCTTTGCCGCAGAGATTTTTGCCTTGTTCTGGCTTCTGAACCTTTCGAGGTCCACGTATTCTTTAACTCTTGCGGCTAACTCTTCCATAGTTTCAGCTTAGCGCTTTGCCATCTTTTCTACTAGGGCATAGCCTCTTCGTCCGAGATTTCGAATGAATGCTCGAACGATCTCTCCTTCCGTCAGGTTCCCCTAAATATCGGAGATATTCTGGTTGAAGCGAACGTAGTAGTCGGCGAGAGATTCTTCGTTTTGCTGTTGGACGTCGTCCAGAGCATTTGATCCCTTCAGCAATGTGCGCTCGCCCATGTATCGTTGAATGAATTTAGGCTTCAGGTCCGCCCATGAGGTGATGCTTCCGCATGGCAGCGAGAAGAACCAGTGTGCTGCGGTCCCGGTAAGTGTTTGTGAAAACGTCATTGCAAAGTGGTGTGGGTTCTTCATTCTACCTAGCAGAGAGGCCTCGTGCTTCTGCACGTGTTCCACTGGATCTCCTTTTCCGCGATAGATATCTCCTCCAATCCGGTACAGTGCGTCTGGGACGCGACTGTTCACAAGGTGGTCCGCGAACGGATGTGACGCCCTTTCTTCAAGTGCGTGCATACCCTTCATCTTTGCTTCTTTCATCTTTTTCTCAACCATTTCTTCCAACATCTCGGCAGTAAACCCTTTTACAGGTTCAGCATAATTCATTGAAGGGTTTTGCCGACCAGTGTTATGGTAGATGTCGGATTGATCTCTGCTTGTGGCCTGGAAGGGATCATCCCTCGTTGGCTGCTGTGGGCGGTGGTATGGGGGTTGCCTTTCATTCCTCCAATGATGGGCTCCTTGGGAAGGAGTGTATGAAAGGGTGGCTTCATATCTTGCATGTTGGTTTCTGCCCTGGAAAGGATTGCCTTGGCGGGTAGTATCTTGCGACATTTATCTTGTCGGCGCAGCGTGCTCTTGAGCGGTTGGAGGTGGTTGAGCCGCATATCCTTGATTTTTTAGTGACTCGCGGAATGCGAGTAACTCTTCCAGTGCAGCCATCATTGCTGGAGTAACGGTAGGCATCGGGTTTGCTCCCGTTCTTTGCTGTTCGCCTTGCGGCATTTCTGTCTGAGATTCATCATCATCATGCATCTCTGGCTCGAAACCAGGTGTGGGTGAGCGATACTCGTCCCTTGGCTCTTGGTGGTTGTGTTGTGCGTCGGGCACATCTTCGGTTGGCATGGATGAAGCTACGGAAGTAGCTCTCTGTATGTGGGAAGGTCCCAACTAGCTTCCAGCTGACTTCTGACCTCCTGCTCTTTTGTTTGCCGGAGACTTCTTAGGACATCCAGGCCTTTTCCTTGTGTTTCTCGCGTTAACCTCTTCGGGAGGGTTGCGGTCACTCGTCATGTCTTTGCGTATGGTAGCTTTTGTTCGAATCACGGAGACGGCGTCTGTCTGAATGGTTGAGCAGGTTTTCGGGCTGTAACCCTTCGTCTGAAAGAGGTTTTCGCCTTTGTGTCACTGACGAGTGTTCGGCTGAGTCTCGGAAAGGTCTGAGTCTCAAAAGGCGGTTGTGTCTCAGGAGGCGTCTGAGTCTCAAAAGGTGGTGGTCTGTGCACAAGTCCGAACGTCTGGGGCGCCAGTTCCTGCACGAAGGGCCAGTACTAGCACGAAGAGGGGGGGGGGGTGGTGCTAGTGAAGCCCTCTCTGATGCCTAAGTCACTATAGGGCTAAAAAGGTAATTCTAGAGAGAGAAAGTATTTCTAGAGAGAAGTCAGAGCTCAAAATACCAAAGTTGGGCAAATGAGAGGATGTGTCAAAATGGGTGGACAAGGCATCCTATTTATAGGCTTCCTTGGGACCGGACCCGGTTTTAAAGCGGTTTGATGACGGTTCAAAAGCAAGCGGTAACCGTCATCAATATTGGCAATGCGAGAACTTGACTTCTCTACACGTAACGGTAATCGCGTAATCGGTAATCACACAATACCCGTAGTGCAATCCGGACCTCGTCGAATTTGGGCAATACCCGTAACGCGCTTCCGGACCGTTTTGACCCTTTGGGAGACGTTTTTCAAGTCGTGATGTAATTTTGACGTGATTACGAGGCCCGAAATATAAATACGAACCCGAATTGGACACATAAACATCAGGCAGTACTCACAACAAGAAGATAATGTAAATTAACATAAGCCATATTTGTGTCTAAATTTGTTTGATACTGATAAGTCACTACTTTGCCCCGTAACTAGTAAAAGCGCAGCTAATCTTTTTACATAGGAAGTTTATGTCAAATACTATAGTCCGTGTCAGTTTTGTGATTTACCCGTCACAAACATCACGTGTCGAACTCTTGCTGATGTCTCTTCAAGATAACACGATATTAGACACGATATTGAAAATGACATTTAAATACTGGAGTCCGTGTCAATATTTTGATTTACCCGCTTCAGACATCTCTTGTCACAAATTCTTGCTAAATTCGTGTCAGGAGGACACTATATTATACACGACCTGGAAAACGAAGGCAATTCAACTATCTAGCTGTAATCACCATGTTGCAGTTGGTTAATTTTATTACAATATAAGACTTGATACCACGTGGTAAAACAAATTTACTGCATATATTAAAATCAATTTTTTCTGATAACTCAATATTAGTTCTACTTGAGTATTATGGAAAAAAAAATGTTGTTTCTCTAGGCTTACCTACAATAAAAATATGAAAATGGCAGATAAATATTTTGCAAACGGTTAAATGTTTCTTTGGGAATCATGTAGCAAAGTGTCATGGTAGTGAAGTTCTTAGGGGGTTTATACCAAGTTGAGAAACGCGATGAAGTTGTACTATTGCAGGAGTATTTTGCGAAAAATAATCACGGGAGGGTTAAGTTTGTAGATCTTTTTTCGCATTAGACTGAAATTAAAAGCAGCGAATCAACATTTGGATAAGTGCGAATAGGAACTTAATCTACCTGAGGATTGTAGATGACTTGGACAAAGTCGACTTCAAAATCAGGAAGTTTTGCAAAATTAAGAGACACGAGAAGATCCGTTTACTATTAGGTAAATATCATGCATCTCGGTTGACATGTAATCATGTTTAAATGTTTAATATACTAAGAATGAGATGCATAGTATATTATGTTAAAGGCTATTTATCTTTTGTATGTGGGATATTTATTAAACGGTTGACTTTAAACTACTACACTTTAAAGATTCCGTGTGCATTATGATATAAATCATACTACGAATAATGTTTGATATATAATACCTCTGTGAATGGTTAAGATCTAACTTCCTTCACTATTTTAGAATTATATACATATATATTCTTATTAATGTATATTATTTTATTTGAAAAATTGTTTATTTTGTTATATATAAATTATTTTCTTTTTTGCGAAGATATATTTAAATGAACTAAATTTGCACATTTTTTTATAAGTTTTTAGATACAAAGACGCTTTGTTTATAACTTTTTTGGTTTCTAATTTTTTTTATTTCAAATTTTTTAGGTTAATTAATTTACCGATTTTCTCTAACTTTGCTTCATTTAAGATGAACAGAAGATTCGATGATATAAGACCACTTCACATCAATATTGTGTGGTTCAATCATTTTAAATTGAGTAGTCTAGAATTGAACTATAAAAATAATAAAAACATATAGGACACGTGCAAAGCTTGCGCCGATTTCTAGTACCGATAAAAAAACAAATTATTACTAAAAACTATTAAGACAACTATTTGTTAAAACAATTGTTACAAAATATACCTTAAATCGGAAAAGTATTAACTAAATTTACCTTCATTTTAGAGACAAATAATTCTATATAAGACCAAGTATTGAATATCATTTAATTTAAACAAACAACTCTAAAAAAAGTAAATTAAGTAGATGTACATAACAACAATGACACTCTCTTCTTATTCTTCCTCTTCTTGTATCATCCCATATCTTATATTGCTAGTTATTAGTTTATTCGTGGATCCATCAATTGCTGATCTTTTTGGGGATGTATGCTCCGGTACACTGAACCCTCCTCTTTGCTTAAAGGTCATAAATTTAATTTCTGGAGCATCCAACGCAACCGATCTCAAAACCCTAGCACAAATTACAATTCCTTATGCTATCTCAACCGGTGGTGAAACCCTAAGTTATGTGAAATCTCTTGCTAGTTCCACGACAAATCCGAGACTTAAGGAGGACTACACTTCGTGCTCGGAAAACTACAATGACGCAGTCGAAAATCTTCAGGAAGCCGAAGATTTTCTCAAGCAAGGAGATTACCCTTCTATTGGTTTTAGAGCGAGCGCGGGAATGGATTCTGTAGATGATTGTGAGGATGGCTTTAAGTCGCCGCCGATAACTGATCCATCCCAACTTCCGACGAAGAACGAATACTTTGATACACTTTGCCTTATTATTTTGAGAATTGCAAACAAATTAGGCGAGTTAGGCCTTCCTAAGTAATCGTTATGTTTGTATTTAAAATCATCACATTCAGCTAATTAATATAAAGATTCTGTAATAAGCATATAAACTAATATGCATTTTAAGATGCAAGAATATTTAAATTTGTATTGAAATATGTATTACTCTTTTTGGAGTATTTAGGGTTTAGCTATATTTATCGATTATCATATGGCACCTCAGGAGGGCAGTACTCACAACAAGAAGATAATGTAAATTAACATAAGCCATGTTTGTGTCTAAATTTGTTTGATACTGATATGTCACTATTTTGCCCCGTAATTAGTAAAAGCGCGGCTAATCTTTTTACATAGGAAGTTTATGTCAAATACTATAGTCCGTGTCAGTTTTGTGATTTACCCGTCACAGACATCACGTGTCGAACTCTTGCTGATGTCTCTTCAAGAGAACACGATATTGAAAACGACATTTAAATACAGGAGTCCATGTCAATATTTTGATTTACCCGCTTCAGACATCTCTTGTCACAAATTCTTGCTAAATTCGTGTAAGGAGGACACTATATTATACACGACCTGGAAAACGAAGGCAATTCAATTGTCTAGTTGTAATCACCATGTTGAAGTTGGTTAATTTTATTACAATATAAGACTTGATACCACGTGGTAAAACCAATTTACTGCATATATTAAAAATCAATTTTTTCTGATAACTCAATATTAGTTCTACTTGAGTATTATGGAAAAATTTGTTTTTTCTCTGGCTTACCTACAATGAAAATATGAAAATGGCAGATACATATTTTGAAAACGGTTAAATGTTTCTTTGGGAATCATGTAGCAAAGTGTCATGGTAGTGAAGTTCTTAGGGGGTTTATACCAAGTTGAGAAACGCGATGAAGTTGTACTATTGCAGGAGTATTTTGCGGAAAATAATCACGAGAGGGTTAAGTTTGTAGATCTGTTTTCGTGTTTGACTGAAATTAAAAGCAGCGAATCAACATTTGTATAAGTGTGAATAGGAAATTAATCTACCTGAGGATTGTAGATGACTTGGTCAAAGTCGACTTCAAAATCAGGAAGTTTTGCATAATTAAGAGACACGAGAAAATCCGTTTATTATTAGGTAAATATCATGCATCTCGGTTGACATGTAATCATGTTTAAATGTTTAATATACCAAGGATGAGATGCATAGTATATTATGTGAAAGACTATTTATCTTTTGTATGTGGGATATTTATTAAACGGTTGACTTTAAACTACTACAATTTAAAGATTCCGTGTGCATTATGATATAAATCATACTACGAATAATGTTTGATATATAATACCTTTGTGAATGGTTAAGATCTAACTCCCTACACTATTTTAGAATTATATACATATATATTCTTATTAATTTATATTATTTTATTTAAAAAATTGTTTATTCTGTAATAAATAAATTATTTTCTTTTTTGCCAATATATATTTAAATGAACTAAGATGCAGATTTTTTTTATATGTTTTTAGATACAAAGACACTTTGTTTATAACTTTTTTGGTTTCTAATTTTTTATATTTCAAATTTTTTATGTTAATTAATTTACCGATTTTCTCTAACTTTACTTCATTTAAGATGAACAGAAGATTCGATGATATAAGACCACTCCACATCAATATTGTGTGGTTCAATCATTTTAAATTGAGTAGTCCAGAATTGAACTATAAAAATAAAGAAAACATATGGGACACGTGCAAAGCTTGCGCCGATTTCTATTACTGATAAAAAAAACAAATTATTACTAAAAACTAGTAAGACAACTATTTATTAAAAAAATTGTTACAAAATATACATTAAATCGGAAAAATATTAACTAAATTTACCTTCATTTTAGAGATAAATAATTCTATTTAAGACCAAGTATTGAGTATCATTTAATTTAAACCAACAACTCTAAAAAAAAAAAGTAAATTAAGTAGATGTACATAACAACAATGACACTCTCTTCTTATTCTTCCTCTTCTTGTATCATCCCATATCTTATATTGCTAGTTATTAGTTTATTCATGGCTCCATCAGTTGCTGATCTTTTTGGGGATGTATGCTCCGGTACACTAAACCCTCCTATTTGCTTAAAGGTTATAAATTCAATTTCTGGAGCATCCAACGCAACCGATCTCAAAACCCTAGCACAAATTACAATTCCTTATGCTATCTCAACCGGTGGTGAAACCCTAAGTTATGTGAAATCTCTTGCTAGTTCCACGACAAATCCGAGACTTAAGGAGGACTACACTTCGTGCTCGGAAAACTACAATGACGCAGTCGGAAATCTTCAGGAAGCTGAAGATTTTCTCAAGCAAGGAGATTACCCTTCTATTGGTTTTAGAGCGAGCGCGGGAATGGATTCAGTAGATGATTGTGAGGAGGGCTTTAAGTCGCCGCCGATAACTGATCCATCCCAACTTCCGACGAAGAACGAATACTTTGATACACTTTGCCTTATTATTTTGAGAATTGCAAACAAATTAGGCGAGGTAGGCCTTCCTAAGTAATCATTATTTTTGTATTTAAAATCATCACATTCAGCTTATTAATATAAAGATGCTGTAATAAGCATATAAACTAATATGCATTTTAAGATGCAAGAATATTTAAATTTGTATTGAAATATGTATTACTCTTTTTGGAGTATTTAGGGTTTAGCTATATTAATCGATTATCATATGGCACCTCAGGAGGGCAGTACTCACAACAGGAAGATAATGTAAATTAATATAAGCCATATTTGTGTCTAAATTTGTTCGATACTGATATGTCACTATTTTGCCCCGTAATTAGTAAAAGCGCGGCTAATCTTTTTCCATAGGAAGTTTATGTCAAATACTATAGTCTGTGTCAGTTTTGTGATTTACCCGTCATAGACATCACGTGTCGAACTCTTGCTGATGTCTCTTCAAGTGAATACGATATTGAAAACGTCATTTAAATACAGGAGTCCGTGTCAATATTTTGATTTACCCGCCTCAGAAATCTCTTGTCACAAATTCTTGCTAAATTCGTGTAAGAAGGACACTATATTATACACGACCTGGAAAACGAAGGCAATTCAACTATCTAGCTGTAATCACCATGTTGCAGTTGGTTAATTTTATTACAATATAAGACTTGATACCACGTGGTAAACCAATTTACTGCATATATTAAAAATCAATTTTTTCTGATAACTCAATATTAGTTCTACTTGAGTATTATGGAAAAAATTGTTTTTTCTCTGGCTTACCTTCAATGAAAATATGAAAATGGCAGATAAATATTTTGCAACGGTTAAATGTTTCTTTGGGAATCATGTAGCAAAGTGTCATGGTAGTGAAGTTCTTAGGGGGTTTATACCAAGTTGAGAAACGCGATGAAGTTGTACTATTGCAGGAGTATTTTGCGGAAAATAATCAAGAGAGGGTTAAGTTTGTAGATCTGTTTTCGCGTTTGACTGAAATTAAAAGCAGCGAATCAACATTTGGATAAGTGCGAATAGGAACTTAATCTACCTAAGGATTGTAGATGACTTGGACAAAGTCGACTTCAAAATTAGGAAGTTTTGCATAATTAAGAGACACGAGAAGATCCGTTTACTATTAGGTAAATATCATGCATCTCGGTTGACATGTAATCATGTTTAAATGTTTAATATACTAAGGATGAGATGCATAGTATATTATGTGAAAAGCTATTTATCTTTTGTATGTGGGATATTTATTAAACGGTTGACTTTAAACTACTACACTTTAAAGATTCCGTGTGCATTATGATATAAATCATACTACGAATAATGTTTGATATATAATACCTTTGTGAATGGTTAAGATCTAACTCCCTACACTATTTTAGAATTATATACATATATATTCTTATTAATTTATATTATTTTATTTAAAAAATTGTTTATTCTGTTATATATAAATTATTTTCTTTTTTGCCAATATATATTTAAATGAACTAAATATGCAGATTTTTTTTATATGTTTTTAGATACAAAGACACTTTGTTTATAAATTTTTTGGTTACTAATTTTTTATATTTCAAATTTTTTATGTTAATTAATTTACCGATTTTCTCTAACTTTACTTCATTTAAGATGAACAGAAGATTCGATGATATAAGACCACTTCACATCAATATTGTGTGGTTCAATCATTTTAAATTGAGTAGTCCAGAATTGAACTATAAAAATAAAGAAAACATATGGGACACGTGCAAAGCTTGCGCCGATTTCTTGTACCGATAAAAAAACAAATTATTACTAAAAACTAGTAAGACAACTATTTATTAAAAAAATTGTTAAAAAATATACATTAAATCGGAAAAATATTAACTAAATTTACCTTCATTTTAGAGATAAATAATTCTATTTAAGACCAAGTATTGAGTATCATTTAATTTAAACCAACAACTCTAAAAAAAAGTAAATTAAGTAGATGTACATAACAACAATGACACTCTCTTCTTATTCTTCCTCTTCTTGTATCATCCCATATCTTATATTGCTAGTTATTAGTTTATTCATGGCTCCATCAATTGCTGATCTTTTTGGGGATGTATGCTCCGGTACACTAAACCCTCCTCTTTGCTTAAAGGTTATAAATTCAATTTCTGGAGCATCCAACGCAACCGATCTCAAAACCCTAGCACAAATTACAATTCCTTATGCTATCTCAACCGGTGGTGAAACCCTAAGTTATGTGAAATCTCTTGCTAGTTCCACGACAAATCCAAGACTTAAGGAGGACTACACTTCGTGCTCGGAAAACTACAATGACGCAGTCGGATATCTTCAGGAAGCTGAAGATTTTCTCAAGCAAGGAGATTACCCTTCTATTGGTTTTAGAGCGAGCGCGGGAATGGATTCAGTAGATGATTGTGAGGAGGGCTTTAAGTCGCCGCCGATAACTGATCCATCCCAACTTCCGACGAAGAACGAATACTTTGATACACTTTGCCTTATTATTTTGAGAATTGCAAACAAATTAGGCGAGGTAGGCCTTCCTAAGTAATCATTATTTTTGTATTTAGAATCATCACATTCAGCTTATTAATATAAAGATGCTGTAATAAGCATATAAACTAATATGCATTTTAAGATGCAAGAATATTTAAATTTGTGTTGAAATATGTATTACTCTTTTTGGAGTATTTAGGGTTTAGCTATATTAATCGATTATCATATGGCACCTCAGAAGGGCAGTACTCACAACAGGAAGATAATGTAAATTAACATAAGCCATATTTGTGTCTAAATTTGTTCGATACTTATATGTCACTATTTTGCCCCGTAATTAGTTAAAGCGCGGCTAATCTTTTTCCATAGGAAGTTTATGTCAAATACTATAGTCTATGTCAGTTTTGTGATTTACCCGTCACAGACATCACGTGTCGAACTCTTGCTGATGTCTCTTCAAGAGAATACGATATTGAAAACGTTATTTAAATACAGGAGTCCGTGTCAATATTTTGATTTACCCGCTTCAGAAATCTCTTGTCACAAATTCTTGCTAAATTCGTGTAAGAAGGACACTATATTATACACGACCTGGAAAACGAAGGCAATTCAACTATCTAGCTGTAATCACCATGTTGCAGTTGGTTAATTTTATTACAATATAAGACTTGATACCACGTGGTAAACCAATTTACTGCATATATTAAAAATCAATTTTTTCTGATAACTCAATATTAGTTCTACTTGAGTATTATGGAAAAAATTGTTTTTTCTCTGGCTTACCTACAATGAAAATATGAAAATGGCAGATAAATATTTTGCAAACGGTTAAATGTTTCTTTGGGAATCATGTAGCAAAGTGTCATGGTAGTGAAGTTCTTAGGGGGTTTATACCAAGTTGAGAAACGCGATGAAGTTGTACTATTGCAGGAGTATTTTGCGGAAAATAATCACGAGAGGGTTAAGTTTGTAGATCTGTTTTCGCGTTTGACTGAAATTAAAAGCAGCGAATCAACATTTGGATAAGTGCGAATAGGAACTTAATCTACCTAAGGATTGTAGATGACTTGGACAAAGTCGACTTCAAAATTAGGAAGTTTTGCATAATTAAGAGACACGAGAAGATCCGTTTACTATTAGGTAAATATCATGCATCTCGGTTGACATGTAATCATGTTTAAATGTTTAATATACTAAGGATGAGATGCATAGTATATTATGTGAAAGGCTATTTATCTTTTGTATGTGGGATATTTATTATACGGTTGACTTTAAACTACTACACTTTAAAGATTCCGTGTGCATTATGATATAAATCATACTACGAATAATGTTTGATATATAATACCTTTGTGAATGGTTAAGATCTAACTCCCTACACTATTTTAGAATTATATACATATATATTCTTATTAATTTATACTATTTTATTTAAAAAATTGTTTATTCTGTTATATATAAATTATTTTCTTTTTTGCCAATATATATTTAAATGAACTAAATATGCAGATTTTTTTTATATGTTTTTAGATACAAAGACACTTTGTTTATAAATTTTTTGGTTACTAATTTTTTATATTTCAAATTTTTTATGTTAATTAATTTACCGATTTTCTCTAACTTTACTTCATTTAAGATGAACAGAAGATTCGATGATATAAGACCACTTCACATCAATATTGTGTGGTTCAATCATTTTAAATTGAGTAGTCCAGAATTGAACTATAAAAATAAAGAAAACATATGGGACACGTGCAAAGCTTGCGCCGATTTCTAGTACCGATAAAAAAAAAAAATTATTACTAAAAACTAGTAAGACAACTATTTATTAAAAGAAATTGTTACAAAATATACATTAAATCGGAAAAATATTAACTAAATTTACCTTCATTTTAGAGATAAATAATTCTATTTAAGACCAAGTATTGAGTATCATTTAATTTAAACCAACAACTCTAAAAAAAAGTAAATTAAGTAGATGTACATAACAACAATGACACTCTCTTCTTATTCTTCCTCTTCTTGTATCATCCCATATCTTATATTGCTAGTTATTAGTTTATTCATGGCTCCATCAATTGCTGATCTTTTTGGGGATGTATGCTCCGGTACACTAAACCCTCCTCTTTGCTTAAAGGTTATAAATTCAATTTCTGGAGCATCCAACGCAACCGATCTCAAAACCCTAGCACAAATTACAATTCCTTATGCTATCTCAACCGGTGGTGAAACCCTAAGTTATGTGAAATCTCTTGCTAGTTCCACGACAAATCCGAGACTTAAGGAGGAATACACTTCGTGCTCGGAAAACTACAATGACGCAGTCGGAAATCTTCAGGAAGCTGAAGATTTTCTCAAGCAAGGAGATTACCCTTCTATTGGTTTTAGAGCGAGCGCGGGAATGGATTCAGTAGATGATTGTGAGGAGGGCTTTAAGTCGCCGCCGATAACTGATCCATCCCAACTTCCGACGAAGAACGAATACTTTGATACACTTTGCCTTATTATTTTGAGAATTGCAAACAAATTAGGCGAGGTAGGCCTTCCTAAGTAATCGTTATTTTTGTATTTAAAATCATCACATTCAGCTTATTAATATAAAGATGCTGTAATAAGCATATAAACTAATATGCATTTTAAGATGCAAGAATATTTAAATTTGTATTGAAATATGTATTACTCTTTTTGGAGTATTTAGGGTTTAGCTATATTAATCGATTATCATATGGCACCTCAGGAGGGCAGTACTCACAACAGGAAGATAATGTAAATTAACATAAGCCATATTTGTGTCTAAATTTGTTCGATACTGATATGTCACTATTTTGCCCCGTAATTAGTAAAAGCGCGGCTAATCTTTTTACATAAGAAGTTTATGACAAATACTATAGTCTGTGTCAGTTTTGTGATTTACCCGTCACAGACATCACGTGTCGATCTCTTGCTGATGTCTCTTCAAGAGAATACGATATTGAAAACGTCATTTAAATACAGGAGTCCGTGTCAATATTTTGATTTACCCGCTTCAGAAATCTCTTGTCACAAATTCTTGCTAAATTCGTGTAAGAAGGACACAATATTATACACGACCTGGAAAACGAAAGCAATTCAACTATCTAGCTGTAATCACCATGTTGTTGTTGGTTAATTTTATTACAATATAAGACTTGATACCACGTGGTACCAATTTACTGCATATATTAAAAATTAATTTTTTCTGATAACTCAATATTAGTTCTACTTGAGTATTATGGAAAAAATTGTTTTTTCTCTGGCTTACCTACAATGAAAATATGAAAATGGCAGATAAATATTTTGCAAACGGTTAAATGTTTCTTTGGGAATCATGTAGCAAAGTGTCATGGTAGTGAAGTTCTTAGGGGGTTTATACCAAGTTGAGAAACGCGATGAAGTTGTACTATTGCAGTAGTATTTTGCGGAAAATAATCACGAGAGGGTTAAGTTTGTAGATCTGTTTTCGCGTTTGACTGAAATTAAAAGCAGCGAATCAACATTTGGATAAGTGCGGATAGGAACTTAATCTACCTAAGGATTGTAGATGACTTGGACAAAGTCGACTTCAAAATCAGGAAGTTTTGCATAATTAAGAGACACGAGAAGATCCGTTTACTATTAGGTAAATATCATGCATCTCGGTTGACATGTAATCATGTTTAAATGTTTAATATACTAAGGATGAGATGCATAGTATATTATGTGAAAGGCTATTTATCTTTTGTATGTGGGATATTTATTAACAGTTGACTTTAAACTACTACACTTTAAAGATTCCGTGTGCATTATGATATAAATCATACTACGAATAATGTTTGATATATAATACCTTTGTGAATGGTTAAGATCTAACTCCCTACACTATTTTAGAATTATATACATATATATTCTTATTAATTTATATTATTTTATTTAAAAAATTGTTTATTCTGTTATATATAAATTATTTTCTTTTTTTGCCAATATATATTTAAATGAACTAAATATGCAGATTTTTTTTTATATGTTCTTAGATACAAATACACTTTGTTTATAACTTTTTTGGTTTCTAATTTTTTATATTTCAAATTTTTTATGTTAATTAATTTACAGATTTTCTCTAACTTTACTTCATTTAAGATGAACAGAAGATTCGATGATATAAGACCACTTCACATCAATATTGTGTGGTTCAATCATTTTAAATTGAGTAGTCTAGAATTAAACTATAAAAATAAAGAAAACATATGGGACACGTGCAAAGCTTGCGCCGATTTCTAGTACCGATAAATAGACAAATTATTACTAAAAACTAGTAAGACAACTATTTATTAAAAAAATTGTTACAAAATATACCTTAAATCAGAAAAATATTAACTAAATTTACCTTCATTTTAGAGATAAATAATTCTATTTAAGACCAAGTATTGAATATAATTTAATTTAAACCAACAACTCTAAAAAAAAGTAAATTAAGTAGATGTACATAACAACAATGACACTCTCTTCTTATTCTTCCTCTTCTTGTATCATCCCATATCTTATATTGCTAATTATTAGTTTATTCGCGGCTCCATCAGTTGCTGATATTTTTGGGGATGTATGCTCCGGTACACTGAACCCTCCTCTTTGCTTAAAGGTCATAAATTCAATTTCTGGAGCATCCAACGCAACCGATCTCAAAACCCTAGCACAAATTACAATTCCTTATGCTATCTCAACCGGTGGTGAAACCCTAAGTTATGTGAAATATCTTGCTAGTTCCACGACAAATCCGAGACTTAAGGAGGACTACACTTCGTGCTCGGAAAACTACAATGACGCAGTCGGAAATCTTCAGGAAGCCCAAGATTTTCTCAAGCAAGGAGATTACCCTTCTATTGGTTTTAGAGCGAGCGCGGGAATGGATTCAGTAGATGATTGTGAGGAGGGATTTAAGTCGCCGCCAATAACCGATCCATCCTAACTTCCGACGAAGAACGAATACTTTGATACACTTTGCCTTATTATTTTAAGAATTGCAAACAAATTAGGCGAGGTAGGCCTTCCTAAGTAATTGTTATTTTTGTATTTAAAATCATCACATTCAGCTAATTAATATAAAGATGCTGTAATAAGCATATAAACTAATATTCATTTTAAGATGCAAGAATATTTAAATTTGAATTGAAATATGTATTACTCTTTTTGGAGTATTTAGGGTTTAGCTATATTTAGCGATTATCATATGGCACCTCAGGAGGGCAGTACTCACAACAAGACGATAATGTAAATTAACATAAGCCATATTTGTGTCTAAATTTGTTTGATACTGATATGTCACTATTTTGCCCCGTAATTAGTAAAAGCGCGGCTAATCTTTTTACATATGAAGTTTATGTCAAATACTATAGTCCGTGTCAATTTTGTGATTTACCCGTCACAGACATCACGTGTCGAACTCTTGCTGATGTCTCTTCAAGAGAACACGATATTAGACACGATATTGAAAACGACATTTAAATACTGGAGTCCGTGTCAATATTTTGATTTACCCGCTTCAGACATCTCTTGTCACAAATTCTTGCTAAATTCGTGTCAGGAGGACACTATATTATACACGACCTGGAAAACGAAGGCAATTCAACTATCTAGCTGTAATCACCATGTTGCAGTTGGTTAATTTTATTACAATATAAGACTTGATACCACGTGGTAAAACCAATTTACTTCATGTTGCGTCCTGGATGAACTGGGTCGTGTGGACGCTTCTGTCTGAGTGGTTGAGCGGGTTTTTGGGCTGTCACCCTTCGTCTGAAAGAGGTTTTTGCCTTGTGCCGATGACGAGTGTTCGGTTTTATCGCTGAGTCTCGGAAAGGTCTGTGTCTCGAAAGATGGTTGTGTCTCAGGAGGCGTCTGAGTCTCAAAGGCGGTTGTGTCTTAGGAGGCGTCTGAGTCTCGGGAAATGGTGGTCTGTGCACAAGTCTGAGCGTCCGGGGCGCTGGTTCCTGCACAAAGGGCCAGTACTAGCACGGGGAGGGGGGGTGGTGCTAGTGGAGCCCTCTCCGATGCCTAAGTCACTATAGGGCTAAAAGGGTAATCTTAGAGAGAGAAAGTATTTCTAGAGAGAAGTCAGAGCTCAAGATACCAAAGTTGGGCAAATGAGAGGATGTGTGAAAATGGGTTGCCAAGGCCTCCTATTTATAGGCTTCCTTGGGACCGGACCCGGTTTTAAAGCGGTTTGATGACGGTTCAAAAGCAAGCGGTAACCGTCATCCATATTGGCAATGCGCGAACTTGACTTCTCTACACGTAACGGTAATCGCGTAAACGATAATCACGCAATATCCGTAGTGCAATCCGGACCTCGTCGAATTTGGGCAATTCGGCGAGGTCCGGTCCGGACGCGCGTAACACGCTTCCGGACCGTTTTGACCCTTGGGAGACGTTTTTCAAGCCGTGATTTAATTTTGACGTGTTTACGAGGCCCGAAATATAAATACGAACTCGAATTGGACACATATCCATCACTTGCCCCCGAGTCAAGTAACGGTTTAAAACCTCTCTTGACTCTATTTTAAGTCAGGATACGCGTCCAATTTGAGCTTGACGCTAACCTTCCGGTTTTGATTGTTGGTTGGACGTAGAAGTCTTGATTTTGTCCGTCCTTTGATTTTCCGACCGAGTGACTTTATTTCCTGTCATCACGGTTAGTGCAATAGAGAATGCGCATATGTAAAGTGCGAACATGATTGATGGATATGTGTCCAATTCGGGTTCGTATTTATATTCCGGGCCTCGTAAACACGTCAAAATTACATCACGACTTGAAGAAACGTCTCCCAAGGATCAAAACGGTCCGGAAGCGCGTTACGCGCGTCCGGGTTGCGCGGCAAGCCGGACCTCGCCGAATTGCCCAAATTCGACGAGGTCCGGATTGCACTACGGGTATTGCGCGATTACCGATTACGCGATTATCGTTACGTATAGAGAAGTCAAGTTCGCGCATTGCCAATATTGATGACGGTTACCGCTTGCTTTTGAACCGTCATCAAAACCGCTTTAAAACCGGGTCCGGTCCCAAGGAAGCCTATAAATAGGAGGCCTTGGCCACCCATTTTGACACATCCTCTCATTTGCCCAACTTTGGTATTTTGAGCTCTGACTTCTCTCTAGAAACACTTTCTCTATCTAAGACTACCTTTTTTAGCCCTATAGTGACTTAGGCATCGGAGAGGGCTCCACTAGCACCACCCCCCCTCTCCGTGCTAGTAATGGCCCTTCGTGCAGGAACCAGCGCCCCGGACGCTCGGACTTGTGCACAGACCACCGTTTCCCGAGACTCAGACTCCTCCTGAGACACAACCGCCTTTCGAGACACAGACACCTCCTGAGACGCAACCGCCTTTCAAGACACAGACGCCTCCTGAGACGCAACCGCCTTTCGAGACACAGACCTTTCCGAGACTCAGCGATAAAACCGAACACTCGTCAGTGGCATAAGGCAAAAACCTCTTTCAGATGAAGGGTGACAGCCCAAAAACCCGCTCAACCATTCAGACAGACGCGTCCCTACGACCCAGTTCATCCAGGACGCAACATTGGCGCCGTCTCCGTGATTCGAACAAAAGCTACCATACCGCAAAGACATGACGATTGATCGCAACCCTCCCGAAGAGGTTAACGCGAGAAACACAAGGAAAAGGCCTGGACGTCCTAAGAAGTCTCCAGCAAGCAAAAAAGCAGGAGGTCAAAAGCCAGCTGGAAGCCAGTCGGGACCTTCCCACATACCGAGAGCTACTTCTGTAGCTTCATCCATGCCAACCGAGGATGTGCCCAATGCACAGCACAACCACCAAGAGCCAAGTGACGAGCATCGTCCACCTCCACCTGGTTTTGAGCCAGAGATGCATGATGATGATGAATTTCAGTCAGAAATGCCGCAAGGCAAACAACAAGGAACGGGACCAAACCCGATGCCTTCGGTTACTCCAGCAATGATGGCTGCCCTGGAAGACTTACTCGCATTCCGCGAGTCACTGAAAAATCAAGGATATGCGGCTCAACCACCTCCAACCGCCCAGGAGCACGCTGCACCGACAAGAGAAATGTCGCAAAACACTACCCGCCAAGGCCATCCATTCCAGGGCAAGGACCAACATGCAGAAAATGCCTTCCAGCATACAAGATATGAAGCCGCACATTCATACACTCCTTACCAAGAAGCCCGTCATTGGAGGAATGCAAGAGACTTTGACGCTGAAAGCGAGAATTCATATGAGCAAGAAGTGTACATTGCAAAGACAATGCATAAGACCGATGACACCAACTTGGAGTATGCCGACATAAAGGATGCCGCCTTTGAAGATGTCATTGATTTTTCATCAAAGGACAATATTCACGTTGCATACCACGACGCCTTGCCCATAACCGCGCAGAAGCCAATAAGAAGACAACTGGGATCCCTCTAAATCCCTGTTGCCACATCCAATGCTTTCTTCACGCCAACAAGAAATGCATCCTTCGCACAATACGACCAAGGAGTCCTCCAATACAAAGGTGTCAACCACCACCACCTGTCTCTCCTACCATGACGACCGCACTCGAAGAATCCCTTGCATTCCGAAAATATCAACGAACCAAGAATACGCCCTGCCATCACCACCTCTGCCTCCAGTCAACGGACAAGTTGAGGCGACAGGGACAAAGTCTCGAGTCACAAGTCATCAAGACGCACTGCACCAAAGAATAGAGGGGCAATGCACGGAAGGTACCTTCCAGTACCAAAAATCAAGGCACGGAGCTGCACGCTCATGCAATCCGTACGTGATAGCACAACACCAAAAAGAGGCATGGAAACAACCTCCAAAGCAGAATCAAACAAAACCGCCCTCAAGCGGTCAGAAAGGAAGAAATTGGCAGCCTCAGCCGAAAAGGGCTTTCCAAGAAGATTGCACAGACTGCATTCCATTGAATGCACCACTATCCGTGATAATGAAGAAAATGAAGGATGCGAACATATGGAAAGAGCCGAACAATTTCAGAAAAGGTCCGCTGGGGAAAGACAAAGACAAGTGGTGTGAAAACCACGAGGTCTTCGGCCACGAAACGGACAGCTGTGTCAGCCTACATTCCCGCATTAACAACTTCGTCCTCAAAGGCGAATTGGAGCAATTCGTCGATCAAGGCGACAGCCCTCCAAAGAAGACTCAAGCAAAGTCATCAAAAATACACAAGGAAGGTCCTTCCACAAGGACAAGCCAAGACGATGCTGAAATCTGTCACAAAGAGGGACGAGAAAAACCTGTTAGTGACGATGACGTCCCAATCACGAGATTGACAACAAGAACCTTGAAGGCAATAATTGAAAAGTAGATACACGTCTCCTGGAAAAAGAGACAACCGCAACAAAAGAGGCCATTCCAGTCAAATGCCCAAAGGCTCAAAGAGACCAATCTCGCCAAATGTGTTCCATTGAACACACCGTTATCTGTCATCTTGAAAGAAATGAAAGAAACCAAGCTGTGGAAAAAACCCTCCAATTTCCGCAAGGGTGCACTGGGAAAAGATGAAAGCAAATGGTGTGAAAACCATGAAGTATTTGGCCACGAGACAGAAAGCTGTGATGGATTAAAGCTTCATGTAAACAGCTTGATCTTAGAAGGAAAAATGAAGAAGTATATCGACCAAGGCAATAAGCATCAGAGGAAGCCTCGTTTGAAGTCTTCAGAAAAAGGCAAGGGAAAAGAAAAGGCGGATGATAATCCACCTATCTCCAAACGCCAGAAAAACAACGTCACTTATGGAACCAATTGTGACGACTTATACAATCCTTGGAGCATGAAGGCGGAAGAAGAAAATTTCAAACTCCCGGAAAACAAACTTCACCGCCCACTTGAGCCAACGACTGCCTTCCTTGGAAAAAATGTTGAAGAACAACACAAGCAACGTAAAACTGGGGGGGGGGGGGGGACATGACATCAACATTTGTTCATCCCCAAAGGTGGAGATTGAAGAGCTCAACACGCTAGATGCATTGAGAAATTATGTGGCACGTGGCAGAGTCAACTGGCCAACAAATCACCTATGAGGACGTCAAACACATCAGCAATCCCTTTATCTCCCTTATCTCCTTTTTCGCATATCTATTTTAAAATCTTTTTAGATTAAGTACAACTTATGCTTATTAGCCTCAGTACTTTTCAAAAGAAGTGATCAGTATACGCTTTCTTGTAATCCGTTGTGCGAACTCCAAATATCTAATAAAGGTTAAATTTACTTTCGTAGGTACATTATTATGAAGCATATTACCTTGGAATAACGCCAAGTAGCAACTACACACATATTAATCGCGTCAACAACACAAAGCCTTAAGCATTCTATACGCGCAAGACTAAAAATCGTGTCGCAATAATAAATAAGGCGTGGGCATTACCCAAGGGCAGATCATGCACTATTAGAAGATGAAACAATAAAAACCATCAGGAAACAGCGATACAACTGCCAAGCGACTTGGGGGACACCAAGCTGACAAATGCCCGGCATTCTACCTAACATATATACATACCTATCATGATCCGCACATATCGCGTCAGCACTCAGGGAAGTTTCCTACACAAACAAGGAATCCTTGTATCAAATTCCTTTACATTATTTATTATATGCATGACTAAAAAGAAAATTTCATGACTCCATACTTTTGCAAACTTATAAAAATGGCGATTATCTGACAAAAGCAACTCTGTTCGTAGGTACATGCTACACTACGATTACTACATGATAATTACGCCAAGTAGTAACCTATGCACAAAAATCTACTTCAACAATACAAGCTAAGCATTGTGTTCAAGAAGGGATTTATGGTATACAACGCCAACATATAAATTATCTACACCAACAAGGGAGTTTATTTCTCCATTCATAACATTGGCGTCTATCTCAAGAAGGTTCCGGCAACACAGAGCCATCGCGCTATGTGCACAGTCAACTTATATATCGCAATGACAACTTGCGGATTATCTATCAAAATGACGACTATTCCAGAGGCGTCAACTACAAGCAATACTTTGGAAAAACACCAAGGTCTACTATCAAAATGGGGACTATTCCAGAGGCGTCATTTACAAGCAATACTTTGGAAAAACACCAAGGTCTACTATCAAAATGACGACTATTCCAAAGGCGTCAACTACAAGCAATACCTTGGAATAACACCAAGGTCTACTATCAAAATGACGACTATTCCAAAGGTGTCAACTACAAGCAATATCTTGGATTAACACCAAGATCTACTATCAAAAGTAGCATGTTGAGGTATCCTCTTTGTAAAGACAAACCCCATGTTTAATTCTAAAAAATGACATGCTGTGACATCTCTTGTTAGAGGCAAATCCTCATGTTCATAGCCATTCCCTGGATTCAGAACAGGATGGGCAAATACAATACGGGACTGATCACCCCATAAGTGGCGGAAGTTCTCTTGTTAGACAACGACCCCACGCTACAACAATTGTGAATTCCTGTTTAAAGGGTTCACTCTTTATGGCGAATGTCCTCTTGTTAGATGACAATCCCATACTATGAATTCCTATTTAAAAGGGTTCACTCTATACGGCGAACGTCCTCTTGTTAGATGACAATCCCGTACTATGAATTCCTGCTTGAGGGTTCACTCTTTACGGCAAAAGTCCTCTTGTTAGATGACAATTCCGTATTACAGATTTTCAAACCGTGTTGCATGGTTCCTGGACGCAGAAAGCATGCATCACAATTCATATTTTCAAAAAGTGTTACGTGGTCCCTGGACGCAGGAATCATGTATCACAAATATTTTTTCAAATACTTTATCAAATATCTTATGTATAAAATATTTTTTCAAATATTTTATCAACACGGTTTTTGCGTGTATCACGAGCTTTTTTAGGGTTCACAAACATCTTTTCAAAAACCAAAATGTTTTTATGTATGCTTCCCCAACGCGGGTTGATACACGCTGGCAGGTGCGCACCATGTTTAAAACTCGTAAAATTTACAAGTCGAGTCTTGTACAACGTCGCCTTAGAGTGGAAGTAAGAGACGGTATAAACTAGTATCTTGCTTAGCCAAGATAATACCTTTCAAATACACTACTTGTTAAGAAATATTGCTATACGCAAAATACTTGGCAGGTTGCAACATATATAGCTGCAAACTATTCAGGAAAGAAGGGCAACATGCGTAATGCATCATGCAAGCAATCAGGAGAGCATCTCAAATCATCAATAAAGAAGTGGCTAATGGTCACGGCTGCGGAGACTACATCTATGATTACTAGTCATCCACATCAAACAAAAACCTACAATGCGCAAGTCGCAACATCCTATGCTCTATCCATCTTGCCATGCCTTGGAATCTAACCAAGAGGGGCGATCATAACATCCAACAATGAGCGACATACAGTCGCAACTACGGACATCATGTTCATCATCTAAGGATATCTATCCTATCTTCCAAGTCCAAAGCATATGGACGGCATAGATAACTCAAGGTATGGAATATTACTAACAAGTTATCACATGATCATTATTGAAAACAGGTCCAGGTGACGAAATATCATGCAAGCAAAGGCATGAACAAAGAATTATCAACACAACATCAAAGGGTTCAACATGCTGGAAGCAGACAACCCGACACCAACCAAGAGTTAACATCATCTCTAAGGACCTATGGCAAAGAATTCATAACATCAAATGCAATGTCGTCATCCACACAAATGACACGACAAGAATGATTGTTTCAACATTCAACACAACATAGCTATTCAACATAAGGGCGACAATCAGCAATATGGGCATCAAAATCAGCAATCAACAAATACTTACCTCAATAGGAGTAACGCTCCTCCTTGGGCCGGTCCCTCGACCGGGGGGCAGAAGACACCACTGCACAACCCTCAACTCTATTTCTTTTATCACAAGAAGGAATTAGCACGGTCATGCTTGGCATAAAGAACTAAGAATCGCTCGAGGAACGCGCCCCTACGTCGGATCTTTCGAGAATTATGCTAAAAACAGAAGCTGCAGCCAGCAATAACTTGGAAAATTAACAAGTTCAAAGAAGATACAATGAGACGTCTTACTCACAAGCCCTTTACCGCGACCGTGTCCGAAGACTCCAGAGTAGCGGGGGCACTTGTATGGACATTCCTCCCAACAAATGGATTTCTGTACACATCAGCTATCTGCAAAGACAAGATTTTTCCCATCAAGATGGAGATAGTGGACTTACTCATGGTAATAGCCGTGGGAAGACTAATTCTGACAAGAAAACAGCAAGATCTGATATCCTGGAAAATGCAACCAACAATCCAGTCAGTGCGTAAACACACACCAACACTTTTGCAAGCATTTATGCAACAGACGCTCCATGTGAGACAACCATGTACGTACAAGACTCGTTAGTCTTCGTGCAACAAGTAACAAGCATCACGCAAGGGGGGCAACCTCTTCAACACATTAACCTTGCATGACAACACCAAGCTCATACTCGCAGCATACAAGATTACAATGGAGGAATATTTTCTAAGTACTTTGCTCAGGATGACAGTCAGCATATTGCAAGCTGTCAGCATACAACCACGTGTCAACATATTATCAGGAGTTGGCATATAACCTGTGTTCGCATCAAGCATACGGATACAGCAAACATAGCCAGGGATGGTGAAAAGATTCTAAGTGCGGGAGCAAATACGCACAAACAGTGTACGTACATACATGTCGACAAGGAGAAAATATTTTCTGAGTGTTTCCATGTACGTACATACATGTCGACAAGGATGCATGTCGACAAGGAGAAAATATTTTCTAAGTGTTTCCATGTACGTACATACGTGTCGACAAGGATGCATGTCGACAAGGAGAAAATATTTTCTAAGTGTTTCCATGTACGTACATACATGTCGACAAGGATGCATGTCGACAAGGAGAAAATATTTTCTAAGTGTTTCCATGTACGTACATTCATGTCGACAAGGATGCATGTCGATAAGGAGAAAATATTTTCTAAGTGTTTCCATGTACGTACATACATGTCGACAAGGATGCATGTCGACAAGGAGAAAATATTTTCTAAGTGTTTCCATGTACGTACATACATGTCGACAAGGATGCATGTCGATAAGGAGAAAATATTTTCTAAGTGTTTCCATGTACGTACATACATGTCGACAATGATGCATGTCGACAAGGAGAAAATATCTTATAAGTGTTTCCAGGTACGTACATACATGTCGACAAGGATGCATGTCGACAAGGAGAAAATATTTTCTAAGTGTTTCCATGTACGTACATACATGTCGATAAGGATGCATGTCGACAAGGGGAAAATATTTTCTAAGTGTTTCCATGTACGTACATACATGTCGACAAGGATGCATGTCAACAAGGAAAAAAATATTTTCTAAGTGTTTCCATGTACGTACATACATGTCGACAAAGATGGATTGCATACAACAAGTAGCTATTCCTCCTACGCACACCTACGACGCTCATCGACAAAGCTCATACGACGACATCTATGGTAACAAGCATTAGATATCGTTTAAATATTTTCTAAGTGTTTTAACATGTTTGCAGGCAACGACCGACGGTCTATACATGATGCTCAACAATACATCGCCTAAGCTATCATTACCAACATACAACCATTAAAGTCAACGCGCATAGCAAAGTTGATACGTGCAATAAAATTGGCCAACGTCCCAAGAAGCTATCATGCAAGCGGTGCGACTAACGTGACGGACCGCGAAGAGCAAACACGACAATACTTAGGAAAAATATTTTTCTAAGGCATCAAAACAACAAACGACTACCCCCAAAGACGTTTGGCAACTTCCGACAACCAACAAAACCGTTAAGGGAAAAAACTACACGTACCGACCAAAAGGCTTTTACGCGAAGACATGGGGGCAATATGTCTGATGGGGAATTTTACCACGACTATGCACGGAGGTAAAAATCATCTAAGGCATGGGCTAACGACGATAGCAACAACGACCAACCAGCAATTATTCGATATACGAACACCAATGAGCAGCTCTATGCAACAACAACGACAAATATTTCAAAGGAACAACAATACGACAACATCCAAAAATCAAGACGAAGCTGTCCTGTAAAATCGAGTTTTAAGACTACCTCAAAATGTTACAAAAAGTATCACAATGGACTCCACTCGTCGAGACGATTTCAGAAAGGTAAAGACCGCCGCGAACGGAGCATGGGAAGGCGGCGCGTGGGTTACACGCGCCGGCAGGGCAGCACGCACGCGACGGCGTGTGAGGGCGCGTGCGGCATCGTATGGCGATTCTGAAGGCGGCGCCGGAATCCTTGCGATGACCTGAGTCGATTAGTGGTGTCAATTTCTGAAAACAAGTCAAGGATCAAACACGAAACTGCCGGGATGCACCTAAGGTTTACGACGGTGAAGAAACTATGAACACACAAATGGTTTCTAGAAATGGTGAAGCAATTACCTGCAAAGAAGAAGGAAGAATGAATTCCCAAAGAGCTGGAAGAATGATTGGGGATAAGTGAAATCACATATCCCAAAAGATTCCTTGGTGATAAGGATTAAAGGAATAATTCATCTACACCCACGCCTAAGTGCTTACGGTATCCTCCACCCTCTTCTAAATATTTACTTCCACATACATGATTGTTTTGGTATTACGCGTATCAAACTCATCATTCTACAAGCATGTTTTCATATCGCGTGATTCATGATTTAATAATCGCTAAGTCGTTTAGAAGTATACGGATTATATTTCTAAAATCACGTAATTGCGTTCTTGCCATGACCGTTACTTGTGCATGCACGTTGATAAAAGCATGTCCGCATGACGTATTACTAATTGCTTATATCCTTAGCGGTAATCATGTTCGCATGATATATACGCGCATTCTCTATTGCACTAACCGTAATGACAGGAAGTAAAGTCACTCGGTCGGAAAATCAAAGGACGGACGAAATCAAGACTTCCACGTCCAACCAACAATCAAAACCGGAAGGTTAGCGTCAAGCTCAAATTGGACGCGTATCCTAACTTAAAATAGAGTCAAGAAAGGTTTTAAACCGTTACTTGACTCGGGGGCAAGTGATGGATATGTGTCCAATTCGGGTTCGTATTTATATTTCGGGCCTCGTAAACACATCAAAATTACATCACGGCTTGAAAAAACGTCTCCCAAGGATCAAAACGGTCTGGAAGCGCGTTACGCGCGTCCGGGTTGCGCGGCAAGCCGGACCTCGCCGAATTGCCCAAATTCGACGAGGTCCGGATTGCACTACGGGTATTGCGCGATTACCGATTACGCGATTACCGTTACATATAGAGAAGTCAAGTTCGCGCATTGCCAATATTGATGACGGTTACCGCTTTCTTTTGAACCGTCATCAAAACCGCTTTAAAACCGGGTCCGGTCCCAAGGAAGCCTATAAATAGGAGGCCTTGGCCACCCATTTTGACACATCCTCTCATTTGCCCAACTTTGGTATTTTGAGCTCTGACTTCTCTCTAGAAACACTTTCTCTCTCTAAGACTACCTTTTTTAGCCCTATAGTGACTTAGGCATCGGAGAGGGCTCCACTAGCACCACCCCCCCTCTCCGTGCTAGTACTGGCCCTTCGTGCAGGAACCAGCGCCCCGGACGCTCGGACTTGTGCACAGACCACCGTTTCCCGAGACTCAGATGCCTCCTGAGACACAACCGCCTTTCGAGACACAGATGCCTCCTGAGACGCAACCGCCTTTCGAGACACAGACGCCTCCTGAGACGCAACCGCCTTTCGAGACACAGACCTTTCCGAGACTCTGCGATAAAACCGAACAATCGTCAGTGGCACAAGGCGAAAACCTTTTTCAGACGAAGGGTGACAGCTTAAAAACCCGCTCAACCATTCAGACAGACGCGTCCCTACGACCCAGTTCATCCAGGACGCAACAATGATTACCGCTAGGGGTATAAGCAATTAGTAATATGTCATGCGGACATGCTTTTATCAATATGCATGCATAAGTAACGATTATGGCAAGAACGTAATTACGTGATGTTAGAAGTATAATCCGTATATTCTAAAATGACTTAGCGATTAGTAAATCATGAATCATGCGATATGTAAACATGCATGTAGAACGGCGAATTTGATATGCGTAATACCGAAATAATCATGTGCGTATAGATAAATACTTAGAAGAGGGCGGAGTATATCGTAAGCACTTAGGCGTGGGTGTAGGTGAATTACTCATTTGATCCTTATTATCAAGGAATCTCATGGAAGTAGTCGTTTTTTGCCTTAGGGAAATATTTTCTTAAGTGTTGTCGTGTTTGCTCTTCGCGGTTCGCCACATTAGTCGCACCGCTTGCATGATAGCTTCTTGGGACATTGGCCACTTTTGTTGCACGTATCAATTTTGCTATGCGTGTTGACTTTGCTATGTGCGTTGACTTTGCTATGCGCGTTGACTTTGCTATAAGCGTTGACTTTGCTATGCGGGTTGACTTTGCTATGCGCGTTGACTTTAATGGTTGTATGTTGGTAGTGATAGCTTAGGCGATGTATTGTTGAGCATCATGTATAGGTCGTCGGTCATTGTCTGCAAACATGTCAAAACACTTAGAAAATATTTAAACGATATCTAATGCTTGTTACCATAGATGTCGTCGTATGAGCTTTGTCGATGAGCGTCGTAGGTGGCTTAGGAGGCATAGCTACTTGTTGTATGCAATCCATCTTTGTCGATATGTATGTATGTACATGGAAACACTTAGAAAATATTTTTTCCTTGTTGACATGCAACCTTGTCGACATGTATGTACGTACATGGAAACACTTAGAAAATATTTTCTCCTTTTTCGACATGCATCCTTGTCGACATGTATGTACGTACATGGAAACACTTAGAAAATATTTTCTCCTTGTCGACATGCATCCTTGTCGACATGTATGTACGTACATGGAAACACTTAGAAAATATTTTCTCCTTGTCGACATGCATCCTTGTCGACATGTATGTACATACATGGAAACACTAAGAAAATATTTTCTCCTTGTTGACATGCATCCTTGTCGACATGTATGTACGTACATGGAAACACTTAGAAAATATTTTCTCCTTGTCGACATGCATCCTTGTCGACATGTATGTACATACATGGAAACACTTAGAAAATATTTTCTCCTTGTCGACATGCATCCTTGTCGACATGTATGTACGTACATGGAAACACTTAGAAAATATTTTCTTCTTGTCGACATGCATCATTGTCGACATGTATGTATGTACACTGTATGTGCGTATTTGCCCCCGCACTTAGAATCTTTTCACCATCCCTGGCTGTATATGTTATATCCGTATGCTTGATGCGACCACAGGTTATATGCCAACTCCTGATAATATGCTGACACATAGTTGTATGCTGACAGCTTGCAATATGCTGACAGTCATCTTGAGCAAGACACTTAGAAAATATTCCACCCTTGTAATCTTGTATGCTGCGAGTATAAGCTCGATGTTGTCATGCAAGGTTGATGTGTTGAAGAGGTTGCCCCCCTTGCGTGATGCTTGTTACTTGTTGCGCGAAGACTGACAAGTCTTGTACGTACATAGTTGTCTCACATGGAGCGTCTGTTGTATAAATGCTTGCATAAGTGTTGATGCGTGTTTACGCACTGACTGGATTTTTGGTTGCATTTTTCAGGATATCAGATCTTGTTGTCTTCTTTTCGGAATTAGTCTTCCCACGGCTGTTACCATGAGTAAGTCCACTATCTCCATCTTGATGGGAAAAATCTTGTCTTTGCAGATAGCTGATGTGTACAGTAATCCGTTTGTTGGGAGGAATGTCCATACAAGTGTCCCCGTTACTCTGGAGTCTTCGGACACGGTCGCGGTAAAGGGCTTGTGAGTAAGACGTCTCATTGTATCTTCTTTGAACTTGTTAATTTTCCAAGTTATTGCTGGCTGCAGCTTCTGTTTTTAGCATAATTCTCAAAAGATCCGACGCCGGGGCGCGTTCCTCGAGCGATTCTTAGTTCTTTATGCCGAGTACGACTGTGCCAATTCCCTCTTGATAAAGGAAATAGAGTTGAGGGTTGTGCAGTGGTGTCTTCTACCCCCCGGTCAAGGGACCGGCCCAAGGAGGAGCATTACTCCTATTGAGGTAAGTATTTGTTGATTGCTGATTTTGATGCCCGTATTACTGATTGTCGCCCTTATGTTGAAGAGCTATGTTGTGTTGAATGTTGAAACAATCATTCTTATCGTGTCCTTTGTGTGGATGACGACATTGCATTTGATGTTGACATTATGAACTCTTTGCCATAGGTCCTTAGAGATGATGTTAACTCTTGGTTGGTGTCGGGCTGTCTGCTTCCAGCATGTTGAACTCTTTGATGTTGTGTTGATAATTCTTTGTTCATGCCTTTGCTTGCATGATATTTCGTCACCTGGACCTGTTTTCAATAATAATCATGTGATAACTTGTTAGTAATATTCCATACCTTGAGTTATCTATGCCGTCCATATGCTTTGGACTTGGAAGATAGGATAGATATCCTTAGATGATGAACATGATGTTCGTAGTTGCGACTGTATGTCGCTCATTGTTGAGTGTTATGATCGCCCCTCTTGGTTAGATTCCAAGGCATGGCAATATGGATAGAGCATAGGATGTTGCAACTTGCGCATTGTAGGTTTTTGTTTGATGTGGATGACTAGTAATCATAGATGTAGTCTCCGCAGCCGTGACTAGGGATGGCAACGGGGCGGGTCGGGGCGGGTTTTTGCAGCCCCGGACCCGCCCCGCGGGTCGGCCTGGCTGACCCGGCCCCGGCCAAATGGCCCTTTCGGGTCGGGTCGGGTCAACATTCCCGCGGGTCGACCCGCGGGGCCCCGACCCGCCCCGCCATGTGAAAACTTTTTTTTTTTTTTTTCACTTTTCAATATTAAATACAATTTTTTTTTTGTCAAAATATTACATTATATATAAATTCAAAACATAAATCTAACACCAATCAAATATAAACAATAAACACATCAAATTCATTACAAATTCAAATCCAAACACCAAATTAACAAATCCTAATAATCTAACTATACATCTATTTGTAATTTGGTCCATGTCATTTATATATGTACTATATTAACCATATTGTTTAGTAAATGTTAGATCATATTAACATAAAAAAAAAAAAAAAAAAAAATTATACATATATGCATTTCGGGGCGGGTCTACGGGGCCCCGGGTCTCTAGACCCGGACCCGCCCCGCCCCGACCCGAGCCCGAGCCCGACCCGGACCCGACCCGTGACCGGCGGGTCGGCGGGTCAAAACCGGGTCGGGGCCCCGCGGGTCAGCGGGGCCCCGAGACCCGTTGCCATCCCACCATTAGCCACTTCTTGATTGATGATTTGAGATGCTCTCCTGATTGCTTGCATGATGCATTACGCATGTTTCCCTTCTTTCCTGAATAGCTTGCCACTATATATGTTGCATCCTGCCAAGTATTTTGCGTATAGCAATTTTTCTTAACAAGTAGTGAATTTGAAATGTGTTATCTTAGCTAAGCAAGATACTAGTTTATACCGTCTCTTAGTTCCACTCTAAGGCGACGTTGTACAAGACTCGACTTGTAAATTTTATGAGTTTTTAAAAAGGGTGCGCACCTGCCAGCGTGTATCAACCCGCGTTGGGGAAGCATACGTAAAAACATTTTGGTTTTTGAAAAAAAAATATTTGTGAACCCTAAAAAAGCTCGTGATACACGCAAAGTCGTGTTGATAAAAAAAAATTGGAAAAAATATTTGATACATAAAATAAAATATTCCTGCGTCCAGGGACCACGTAACACTTTTGAAAATATGAATTGTGATGCATGCTTTCTGCGTCCAGGAACCATGCAACACGGTTTGAAAATCTGTAATACGGAATTGTCATCTAACAAGTGTACTTTTGCCGTAAAGAGTGAACCCTCAAGCAGGAATTCATAGTACGGGATTGTCATCTAACAAGAGGACGTTCGCCGTATAGAGTCAACCCTTTTAAATAGGAATTCATAGTATGGGATTGTCATCTAACAAGAGGACATTCGCCATAAAGAGTGAACCCTTTAAACAGGAATTCACACTTGTTGTAGCGTGGGGTCGTTGTCTAACAAGAGAACTTCCACCACTTATTGGGTGATCAGTCCCGTATTGTATTTGCCCATCCTGTTCTGAATCCAGGGAATGGCTATGACCATGAGGATTTGCCTCTAACAAGAGATGTCACAGCATGTCATTTTCTAGAAGTAAACATGGGGTTTGTCTTTACAAAGAGGATACCTCAACATGCTACTTTTGATAGTAGATCTTGGTGTTAATCCAAGATATTGCTTGTAGTTGACGCCTTTGGAATAGTCGTCATTTTGATAGTAGACCTTGGTGTTATTCCAAGGTATTGCTTCTAGTTGACGCCTCTGGAATAGTCGTCATTTTGATAGTAGACCTTGGTGTTATTCCAAGGTATTGCTTGTAGTTGACGCCTCTGGAATAGTCGTCATTTTGATAGTTAATCCGCAAGGTTTCATTGCGATATATAAGTTGACTGTGCACATAGCGCGATGGCTTTGTGTTGCCGGCACCTTCTTGAGATAGACGCCAATGTTATGAATGGAGAAATAAACTCCCTGTTGGTGTAGATAATTGATATGTTGGCGTTGTATACCATAAATCCCTCCTTGAACACAATGCTTAGCTTGTATTGTTGAAGTAGATTTTTGTTCATAGGTTACTACTTGGCGTAATTCCCATGTAGTAATCGTAGTGTAGCATGTACCTACGAACAAAGTTGCTTTTGTCAGATAATCGCAATTTTTATAAGTTTGCAAAAGTATGGAGTCATGAAATTTTCTTTTTAGTCATGCATATAATAAATAAAGTAAAGGAATCTGATACAAGGATTCCTTGTTTGTGTAGGAAACTTCCCTGAGTGCGGACGCGATAGGTGCGGATCATGATAGGTATGTATATATGTTAGGTAGAATGCCGAGCATTTGTCAGCTTGGTGCCCCCCAAGTCGCTTGGCAGTTGTATCGCTGTTTCCTGGTGGTTTTTATTGTTTCATCTTCTAATAGTGCATGATCTGCCCTTGGGTAATGCCCACGCCTTATTTATTATTGCGACACGATTTTTAGTCTTGCGCGTATAGAATGCTTGAGGCTTTGTGTTGTTGACGCGATTAATATGTGCGTAGTTGTTACTTGGCGTTATTCCAAGGCAATATGCATCATAATAATGTACCTACGAAAGTAGATTTAACCTTTATTAGATATATTGAGTTCGCAACGGATTACAAGAAAGCGTCTACTGATCACTTCTTTTGAAAAGTACTGAGGCTAATAAGCATAAGTTGTACTTAATCTAAAAAGATTTTAAAATAGATATGCGAAAAGGGAGATAAAGGGATTGCTGATGTGTTTGACGTCCTCATAGGTGATTTGTTGGCCAGTTGACTCTGCCACGTGCCACATAGTTTCTCAATGCATCTAGCGTGTTGAGCTCTTCAATCTCCACCTTTGGGGATGAACAAATGTTGATGTCATGCCCCCCAGTTTTACGTTGCTTGTGTTGTTCTTCATCATCTTTGCCAAGGAAGGCAGTCGTTGGCTCAAGTGGGTGGTGAAGTTTGTTTTCCGGGAGTTTGAAATTTGTTTCTTCCGCCTTCATGCTCCAAGGATTGTATAAGTCGTCACAATTGGTTCCATAAGTGACGTTGTTTTTCTGGCGTTTGGAGATATGTGGATTATCATCCGCCTTTTCTTTTCCCTTGCCTTTTTCTGAAGACTTCAAACAAGGCTTCCTTTGATGCTTATTGCCTTGGTCGATATACTTCTTCATTTCTCCTTCTAAGATCAAGTTGTTTACATGAAGCTTTAATCCATCACAGCTTTCTGTCTCGTGGCCAAATACTTCATGATTTTCACACCATTTGCTTTCATCTTTTCCCAGTGGGCCCTTGCGGAAATTGGAGGGCTTTTTCCACAGCTTGGTTTCTTTCATTTCTTTCAAGATGACAGATAACGGTGTGTTCAATGGAACACATTTGGCGAGATTGGTTTCTTTGAGCCTTTGGGCATTTGACTGGAATGACCTCTTTTGTTGCGGTTGTCTCTTTTTCCAGGAGACGTGTATCTCCTTTTCAATTATTGCCTTCAAGGTTCTTGTTGTCAATCCCGTGATTGGGACGTCATCGTCACTAATAGGTTTTTCCCGTCCCTCCTTGTGACAGATGTCAGCATCGTCTTGGCTTGTCCTTGTGGAAGGACCTTCCTTGTGTATTTTTGATGACTCTGCTTGAGTCTTCTTTGGAGGGCTGTCGCCTTGATCGGCGAATTGCTCTAATTTGCCTTTGAGGACGAAGCTGTTAATGCGGGAACGTAGGCTGACACAACTGTCCGTTTTGTGGCCAAAGACCTCGTGCTTTTCACACCACTTGTCTTTGTCTTTCCCCAGCGGACCTTTTCTGAAATTGTTCGGCTCTTTCCATATATTCGCATCCTTTGTTTTCTTCATTATCACGGATAGTGGTGCATTCAATGGAATGCAGTCTGTGATATCTTCTTGGAAAGGCCTTTTCGGCTGAGGCTGCCAATTTCTTCCTTTCTGACCGCTTGAGGGCGATTTTGTTTGATTCTGCTTTGGAGGTTGTTTCCATGCCTCTTTTTGGTGTTGTGCTATCACGTACGAGTTGCATGAGCGTGCAGCTTCGTGCCTTGGTTGTTGGTACTGGAAGGTACCTTCCGTGCATTGCCCCTCTATTCTTTGGTGCGGTGCGTCTTGATGACTTGTGACTCGAGACTTTGTCCCTGTCGTCTCAACTTGTCCGTTGATTGGAGGCAGAGGGGGTGACGGGTTGACACCTTTGTATTGGAGGGCTCCTTGGTCGCATTGTGCGAAGGATGCATTTCTTGTTGGCGCGAAGAAAGCATTGGGTGTGGCAACAGGGATGTGGAAGGATCCAAGTTGTCTTCTTATCGGCTTCTGTGAGGTTATGGGCAAGGCGTCGTGGTATGCAACGTGCTCCTTGTCCTTTGATGAGAAATTCATGACATCTTTAAAGGCGGCATCCTTTATGCCAACATACTCCAAGTTGGTGTCATCGGTCTTGTGCATTGTCTTTGCAACGTACACTTCTTGGTCGTATGAATTCTCGCTTTCAGCGTCAAAGTCTCTTGCATTCCTCCAATGACGCGCTCCTTGGGAAGGAGTGTATGGATGCAGTGTTATCAGAACCGGACCGGACCGGCGGTCCGACCGGGTTCGAACCGGAACCGGTGCCTCCAACGGTCCGGTTCGAGAAAATCCGGAGGATGTAAGCGAACCCGGTTTGAAAGTCCGGTTTTCGGTGAACCGGCCGGTTTTGAGCGGACCGGGCGGTTCTCCGGTTCACCGGTTCGGACTCCATACCAAAAAAAAAAAAAAAATAAACAGAAACCCTAATCCAAATATAGAGCGCCGCCAATCTCAAATCAAGCTTCATGGGCAAGCCAAAACCGATCAAGCATTTTCGGTAGTGCGAGACAACTTTGAACCTCGCCATGCCTTCTTCTCCTTCAATAGCTTCTTGCCAACGCTCTTCTCCTCCACCGGCTTCTTCTTGGTGACCTTCTCTGCTGCTGCTTTTTTGGTGACATCGTGATCGTCGATCAAATCGGGAAGGGGGAGAACAGAAGTGAGGAATTGGGAAGTAGAAGGGAATAGAGGGAGGAGATGATGGTTCAAGATGCTCTGGACGTGGTGATGGTGAATCGGACAACCGTGGTGGTGATGATGTTATTGCTCATCGCCTCTCGACCATTAGGAATGCCGATGTTATTGCGGTGGTGAAGAATGGGGTTGTGGCGGAGCAAGGCTGGCATGATGCTCTGATGAGGATTTCTGATGGGGATTTATGCTTCGTTAGGAGATTTCATCCATCCATTCATCTAAAGTTGTTGTGGGTTGCATAGGGAAAGTGGGAGACGATTGTAGATGAAAGGGTTCAGGACTTCAGGTCCATAGAAAGAGAAAGGAAAAGACAAAACAGTCGGACCGGGTTCAACCGGGTTCGAACCGGACGCCTTGCCGGTTCGCTGCCCGGTCCGGTTCTGATAACACTGTATGGATGTGCCGTGATGGACATACGCATGATTCGGGCTCGGTTTTAATTATTCGGACCTCATACGCGCCCGCAAAACCCAATTTTGAGCTAACCGGGGGAAACCGGGCAAGTCGCGGACTTGCCCGGCACCCCCGGGGGGCTTACCCGGAAATTCCGGGTAAGCTTAACACCCGGGGGGTGTCGCGCACACCCCCCATTTCGTCCCGAATGTATAGGAGACCCGATTTTTAACTAACTCCTATGTGTACGAGACCTATGTTTCAAAGGCGCGCGCGTCCTGCTCGGGACGACCGCCTAAGACGAGCGTCAGAGCCCTTTTCCCAAAGCTCTCCCCTGCATCCCGGTTCACATTTCCACATTGAACCGGGTCAAAACCGGTTTACGGTCCAAGGTTGCCTATAAATAGCCACCTTGGGGGTAAACATTTTCAAGTCACAACAAGTCACTTTCGGGGGTGAGAATCATGAAAAGCTCTGACCTCTCTCTAAAAACTCTCTCTCTCTCTCTAGAAACCATCTGATGTTGATCGTCAGAGCGAGCGCACCAAGCACCCCCCCTTTTTTACGGGTGTTGCTTGGTAATGCTCCTCTCGCAGGTGCAGAAGGACGGTCTATTAGGGAGCCCGAAGGACTTACCGCTGATCAGAAGACGAAGCTAAGGCCCGTACACGACTTTAGGGAACGGACTTGGCTCGCACCCAACTCGAAGACTTCGACGAGTTATCCAGCGGACAACCCGCAATAACTTGGTCGAAACACTTGGCGCCGTCTGCGGATCACCCACAAGACCAAGAGCATGGCAAGCAACGAGCAGCCACCGCCGACTAAGACGAAGAAAAGAGGACCAGGACGTCCAAGGAAAACTCCGGCCCCGGAGTCAAGCATGAGATCTCCTCCGCAGAGAGACCCCCCGCAGAGCCAGGGCGAGGCCTCAGTCGCCTCGTCTATGCCAACAAGAAGCGTACACTCTCGGAGTAACGCGCAAGGGGGCACACAGCAAACCAACGCTCCTCCAGGCTTCGCCCATCAAACCTTCAACACGCAAGAGCAACCATACGGAATGCCAAATGCTGGGGCATACAATCAAGCACCAGGGGCACAGGCTGCGCCAGCAGTCACCCCAGAAATGATGGCGGCACTCGAACAGCTGCTTCATCTGAGAGAGGCCCTGCGCAACCAAGGATACGGGGCGTCACCGCCCCATCCCGCGCAACAAGCAAATATGCCCCCGCCACCAAGGCAGGCGCCTCCAATGAATGCACCTCAGCAGAGAGGCCCTACAATCTCAAAAACCCCGACCTTTCACGGGAATGCACAGCAAGGCAGGCAGTTCCCCCAACAAGGGACAAGACAGGAGCTCTCGCACTCTCAAACACCCTACCAAACAGGGCCATTCAATGAAGGAGCCTGGAGGCAGCCGTCTCAGACATTCCAGGGATATCAAGGTGGATATTCTCAATACAACCCGACGCAGGCGCAATTTCCCCAACAAGGCGCAAGCATGGGACAAGAAGCGTACCTCCCAAATCAAGGTAACCCAGTCACCAGGTTGACGGAGGAGATGCTTGAAAAGCTGATTGAAAAGAAGATAAAGCAAAGGAAAATGAGAGGGATGAACACATTGGTGGACACCACATCCCACCCTTTCACTGACGAGCTGGTGTACAGTCGCGTCCCAGACGCACTGTATAATCTAAGGCCGGAAAAGTACCGAGGCAAGGGAGACCCGATAGAGCATGTGCAGCAGCATGAAGCAATGCTTTTGGGGAGGACAGACAATCCTCACCACATAGCCATGACATTCCCCCAAACACTAGGCGGACCAGCTGCACACTGGCTCTTCTCCCTGCCAAAGAAGAGCATAGACTCGTGGCAATCTCTCAAAGAAAAGTTCATCCACCGCTACATGGGAGAACGTTCGATCGTCAAAGGATCAAATGCCTTAGATGATGTCAAGCAGGAGTGGAATGAGTCCCTCGCAAGCTACTACATCCGGTTTAATCAAAACATCTCGGAAATTCAAACGAACATCGCAGAGATAGAAATCATCCATGCCTTTGTCAGAAACCTGGGTAGGCACGGGTACGACTTGGGCCAAAAGCTTTCTACAAGACCAGTAGAAACAATGGAAGAACTCGTGGCAAGGGTAAAAGAGTACATTGATGCTGAACATTACAAGATGACAGCCCGAGACAAGTGGGTTAAACCCGGCAACAAGAAAGATGAGAGTAAGCCAGGCCCCCCGAAGCAGAACCAAACCCCCCAACAAAAACAGTGGACTCCGCCTCAGAAGAGAACATTCAACATTGAAGAAGACAAGAATCCAGACGTCAACACCATTGAACTAATCCCTTTGAACGCTCCCCTGAATGTCCTACTGAAAGAAATGAAAGAGCAAAACCTCTGGAAAGAGCCATTCGGTTTCAGAAAGGGCCAGCTAAGGAAAGAGCAAGACAGGTGGTGTGAAAGCCACGAAGTCAACGGCCATGAAACTGACGACTGTAGAAGTCTTAAGTTCCAAATCAATCGAATCATACAAGAAGGCGGACTTAAGCACTACGTCGACCAAGGGGGAAAGATTGAGAAGGTGAAAAGAAAATTCACGCCAAAGGAGAAAGGAAAAGAAAAGACCAATGACAACCCCCCTCCTAAAAAGAGGGGAGTTATCAATGTCATTCATGGTGGTCCAGCTGCAGGAGGACAAGTCTCCAACACAAGAGACGTGTACGCTGCACAGGCAAGCACACTCCCCAAGAATGGGAAAAGAAAGAAACCGGAAGAGGAGGACCCCGTGATAGGATTCACGAGAAAGGACATGGCACACATCGTCTACCCGCATGATGACGCGTTGGTAATAACAATGGAAATCAACGGGTTCGATGTAAAAAGAATCCTGGTCGACGGAGGAAGCTCGGCGGACATCCTCCATGTCAATGTCCTTGAACAGCTTGGAATGAAGAGAGAGGACCTCAAGCCGGGAAATTTCCCATTAGTAAGCTTCGCAGGAGCTGCTACGTATCCACTGGGGATGATCACCCTTCCCACTGTGATAGGAGAAGGATGGAACGCAATGAAAGTCGACATCACTTTCGTGATCCTCGAGAGCCTTGGCGCTTACAACGGAATTCTCGGAAGAACAACGATAAACCCCTACGAGATGGTGCCTTCAACGGCACACCAAAAGCTGAAGTACCGCTTAAGGGGAGGAGTTGGTGAAGTCTTGGGCGATCAGACGACAGCACGAATGTGCTATGTCAACGCCCTAAGATGCAAGAACCGTCTGGACATAGCAGTCATTGAAAGGGGACAATGTTCCAAGTCTGAAGTTGAAATGCGATTTGACGAAATGATGAGCAAAGGAGAAAGACTCCCAGCACCTCAAACCCCAATGCTCCCAAGCATATGGGACATCAAACAAGGGGAGTCGGAATCCATCCAAAGTTACTTCAAGCGATTCGCCATAAACGCAACTTCAAGTTTGGCAGAAAAGTCAGCCGTGATCAATGCCTTTTTCCTGAACATGAACTCACCTACATTCCTCCTATTTGGACGAACACAAGGGTGGAGAACAACCAAATCTATGGCTGACTTAAAAGAGAAGATGGAGACAGCAATCGAGGTCGCAAACGAGCTGGGGTGGTTCATCCCACCTGCAGAACAAGAGGAGGTGCGCGAACACAAGCGTGCAAGACAAGACTTGAACAACAACCACGATGGCGAATATACACCTCTAAACATAGAGGTGGAGGAGTTGTTCAAGACCATCCTGAAGGATGTTCTACCTCCTCCAAGCGAGATCCGGATCGCCTTCCTCGGGAAGAATCCAGAAATGTGGTGCCACTACCACAACAAATGGGTTCACAGCACGAATGGGTGCCCCTCTCTTAGCAACAGAATCGAGGAACTGATCAAACAAGGAGCTCTGCGCTCCTACATTGCATGCAGGAAGCCAGCTTTATCAAACCGTCACTAAGGGAATAATCCTTCCCCTATGACATGCACATACTCTATCTTTACTTTTCAAGTACTAAGTAGAACGTTTAGGATGGGAGATCAGTTGACTCCATCCATGCACATCCCTTGTAAATAAACAAGAAGACTAATGAAGTTCACTCCTTGCGTAGGAAAAATCACTATGTAATGGCAAGCTACCCCGGTCCAAAACCAGGAACAAGCCGCATACATCATCAACAAAGGCCCTAACTCTACACGCAGAAAGGGCAAAAAACAAGAAAAGTCATCAAAAAGATATCAAAGCAAGACCAAGCAAAGCTCATGCCTGTATTCAAAACAGAGGGAGCGCGACGCATGCAAGGAGACAAAATAATTTCGTCAAGGATGTGAACGTACTAATCTATTCACATCCTTGCCAAAAGTCGGGGGACAAGCGGTTCCTTAGGAATCCTCCCTCGCAAACAAGTGCAAGTGTCGGACGTACTAATCTATCCACACTTCGCCACAATACAAGGATGTGAACGTACTAATCTATTCACATCCTTGCCAAAAGTCGGGGGACAAGCGGTTCCTTAGGAATCCTCCCTCGCAAACAAGTGCAAGTGTCGGACGTACTAATCTATCCACACTTCACCACAATACAAGGATGTGAACGTACTAATCTATTCACATCCTTGCCAAAAGTCGGGGGACAAGCGGTTCCTTAGGAATCCTCCCTCGCAAACAAGTGCAAGTGTCGGACGTACTAATCTATCCACACTTCGCCACAATACAAGGATGTGAACGTACTAATCCGTTCACATCCTTGCAAAAAGTCGGGGGACAAGCGGTTCCTTAGGAATCCTCCCTCGCAAACAAATGCAAGTGTCGGACGTACTAGTCTATCCACACTTCGCCGCAGTACAAGGATGTGGACGTACTAATCTATTCACATCCTTGCAAAAGTCGGGGGACAAGCGGTTCCGTAGGAATCCTCCCTCGCAAACAAATGCAAGTGTCGGACGTACTAATCTATCCACGCTTCGCAAACAAACAACTATATCAAGTATGTGAACCTACTAATCTATTTACATCCTTGTAAAGGAAGACAAGCAGTTCAACATGGATCATCCTCCTTACAAAGCCACAGGTGCCGGTAATACTAATTCATCCGCACCCCGCCACCAACAGAGATGCAATTTCCTAAGGAAAACCATCGGATTAAGGAAATCGACCTGTCAACAGAGCTACACTCTTCCAAAAGAGAACAAGTTATAGAGACAGCAATAAAGGAAGATGCAAAATAATACTAAGTATTATATCTTTCTAACATCTCATGTCAGGCATATATATATAATATAGCAGGTCTGAAAAGTAAAGGCATCCAGCCAGCATAAAAAGTCAAGCCCGGGACACACCCCGCCAAAATCTCACCCATGCAAGGGGAGAAACCATATATACACAAGAAAGTCATATAAAACAAAGAAAGATCAACCTGACCCAACGTCAGGAGCACCAGCGCCAAAGGCGTCAGACATAAAAACATCAGGCGCAGGGCTGTTAAAAACACCACGGCGATCGTCACCAACAAGAACGGACACCTGTCCCGTCAAACCACTCGCTCCGCACACACCGCTCGCTCGGATCCCCGCAATAGCCCCGAGGGCATAGCCAGTATATGGCCCAGTACTCTGGAAAGGAAAATCGGGGGCAAGAGAGTAAATCCTCCTGAAGTAGTCCACAGAGAAAGACTCCATACGATCATCACGTGCCTTCTCAAGAAGTTTGGAGTAGTCAGCTGTAGTAGGAAACTCAATCATCCCAAGCTGATCACCCAGGGCAACATGAGACTCCTTAGTCTCCTTCAGCGCCACAGCATGTGCCTCCTCGTCGACCTTCTCCTGGCGCAGTAAGGCAAACAGCTCCGCCTCCAGCTGAGACGCACAATCCTGACTTCCCTTGAGATCATCGGAAGCTTTGGAAGAAGCATCTGAATGTGCGCGCGCCTTCTCCCTTAACACAACGACATCCTGAGACAAGTGCTCATGACGACCCTGCAGACTCCTCGTCTCATCAACAAGCTCAACAACAAAGGAGGAAAGGTTGGTCATCACGGCATTCACCTACAACAACAACACAAGCACATCGCACACAGAGAAGCCAGACAAACGTGATAGATCCAATATAAAAAGAAAACAACGTACAGGAGCAAAGCGCGCGAGCGACTCCTCACCACACTTCAAAGCAGCCTCAGGATCCCGGGGGCACGTCTTGCGGTCAGCCGGCGGAACAGACCGCTGAACCACACGCACACCAACAGCAGGTGTGCTCAAGGAAACATCCTTGGAAAAGCGAATAGCAGACTGAGAGTAGGGAGTCCACTCGCTCCCGGACACATCCCGATCAAGCCGACACATCAGATCAGACTTGCGAAGAGCTGGAGGACTAGGAACAACTACACATCAAAAGCAAACACATTAGGAGAAGGCAAACTGTACCAATACAACAAGAAGTCAACCACAATCACCTGCCAAGGGAGGCACCTCCACTAAACGCCCGCTCCCCGACCGGGGGACAGGCATGGTCGAATCTGCATACATTGGCCCCTTCCCTTTGTCGCAGGAAGGAGCAAGAGGCATACCGGCAGACGTCGACCTCCTAGGATCGCTCGGGGAACGGACGTCAGCATCATGCTCTCGGACAGGTGCAACTCCCCCCGCCGTCGGGAATACCAAGCCTGCAGAGACAACCACAAAAAGACCATTAGCATGTTAGCATGGGGAAAAATCTCAACGAAACCTTTAAAAGGCGCAAGTCCCATACCCGGGCCAACAGGAGGAGTATCGCCGAGGCCGGGAACAGTCTGAGGAGACCCGCCTGCAACTCCACCCTGTAAACAGGGGCGTCTGTTAAGAAACCAACCTACAAGGAAACAGGAACAAATGTTACGAAACTTCAAAACATACCAACTCCTCCCCCGAAGGACGTACATGAATGCCCGCCGCGAGCAGCTCGGCGTCAGAAGCACGATAAAGGGGGCTATACTCCCCCGCCCTATTCGCTGTGTGAATCTTCTTCAAAGAAACCTTGTCCGCATCGGAGAACTCCTGAAAACGCGGAACGGGGTCGGAATCCACTATGTGAGAAGTCGTCCAAGTCGTGCCCGCATCCTTTATAAAAAAGTACTGACACTTCCACTTGTTCTGGGAAGTGTCCGACCTTTCGCAGAACCGCGCCTCAGTATTCCACCCCGCCCTGCGCAAGCCAAGGGAGGAGAATCCCTTCTCAGTCATGTGAGGCCAACGCAATGTGAAAGTACACATCCCAGACTCATCTGCCTTGCTCAGGCGATAGAAGGCTCGAAAAAGCACTATCGAGTAATCCCAAAAGTTTAGATGACATTGCACCCGGAAACATGTCCAAGCTCTAAACCCCGGTGGAGTGATAGAGACGGGAGAAATCCTGTAATGTCGACAAAGGCGGACCAGATCCTGACAATAAGGAAACCGCAGCCCTTCTCGAAACTGTGAAAGATAAACAGCCTCGTATTCAGCCGGAGGAACGGTGGGCCGACCAAATTCGACCCCCTTCACGACATCCCAAGGATACGAGACCTCTATGCCGGGACACCAGCCCCGGGTCGAGACATAGAGATCAAACTTGGAACGTGGAAGCTTGTTGGGAAAAAACATTTGGGTCTTCTCCAGTATCACGCGGTCACCCGACGGTCCCAAAAGCACACCGCTTCGAGACCCAGAATCAGAATCCATGGTGCCCTCATCAACCTCCCCATCAATGTTATCCGAAACAGAGTGATGAGACTTACTCATTGCGTGAAGAAGCCGAAACCGTTGCCTACCAGGAACACTCTAAGTATCAGAGACGCGCGCTTGCAAGCCCGTCAACCAAATCCTGCAAAAACCATACACAACTCAATCAAAAACCAAGGCAACACATCAACCACATTCATCAAGTCCTTTGCAAGGACATCCAACCCAACGGACCAACTGTCCGCGAGCAAACAGCTAGGGACCCTCCCGCTCGGGAATCAAAAGTCCCTACGCTCACCAAAGGCCTAGGCCACCTACTAATCAAATTTTCATATATTTGTGCAATGTGACACAGGTATTCAAGCACTCCACAAAGCGATAAGTTCAAGAGCTAAAGAAATCAAAGGCATGCAAAGTTGGTTATAATTACCAAAATGCCATCCGACCACATTTCGATCAAATTTTATTCCCAAAACGGCTCAAGGCTCCGGGGGCACGTACAAACAGCTCAAATGCACTTAAGCAAGCCCATTACATGTCACGGGGAGACTTACCCCTACCCGAACAATTCAAAGAGCATTCGGATCAACTAAGCCACCAATAAGCACAAGTTACCAAGCGATCACCTAAGCTCCGGGGGCATGGCTATCCACTCACAAGTAATCAAGGATTCATTATCATACTCGGGGGCATCATATCAAGTCACCCACATCAAGAAACAAAGGCCCTAAAGGTCCAATTAACATCAAGAAAAGGAAGGGGAGGACATTACCGATCAATACCCGACAAGAAGGACTCGAAAACGGGTCGAATTGAGCCCGAAATCGACCCGTGAACAGTGCAGCCGCCGCCCGCCCTGCGCCGCCGCTGCCGCCGCCGCCTCGCCGCTGCTGGGCCGCCGTGACCTCGCCGGTGATAGTCCTGGTGGTGGCCGGCCGAAATGGGGTATCACTAGCACCCTAAAGTGAATTCCTAAATCACTACCTTAGCCCCTCCAAAACCCTCTCAACAACCTATTCAAATATTGATAGTTTTATAAACTATCACAAAGGAGGTGGACTACACAACCTAGCAAGCACCATACATCCAAGAGGTACACTCACATCCACCCTCAATTTTTTAAAGTTGTTGACAACTTGGATTTTCACCATCAAATGACTTAGCTAAATTTAACTAAGTCATTTCAAATGGTCTCAACTACTTGAAAACATTATTTTTAATATTTTTCATGTCAAATCCGTTACGATTTTCCAAACCCGGCATTATTTCGTTTACTAAAACCGTCGTCTCGCCGTCAAGACGGCCGTCTCGGACGACGGGCTCCCGGAAACCATCATATTGCATGAAAAACGTTTTATCAAAACTTTCATGATTTATTATCATTTTGATACATTTAGTCGTGGCATGAACTTTCCATATTTCTTTCATCATCGTGCGAACCCGAAAAATTTCGTGCGCGCTCGCGCCTTACTTCTCCCAAAATCACATTTATCATATTACTCGTAGTCCGTTGTGCTACTAACCCTTTACGCAGTTATCAAGCATGACCATCTCAAAAAACTAAGGCAAGGAGCTCGTCGGAGCCGCGCGTATCCACCATGGGTAGGTCGAAACTCAAGGTGAGCAGACGACCCGAATCACGCGTATACCCTATCTTAGAATAGAGTTAAACAAAGGTCAGACCATTATTTAACTCGGGGGCAAGTGATGGACATACGCATGATTCGGGCTCGGTTTTAATTATTCGGACCTCATACGCGCCCGCAAAACCCAATTTTGAGCTAACCGGGGGAAACCGGGCAAGTCGCGGACTTGCCCGGCACCCCCGGGGGGCTTACCCGGAATTCCGGGTAAGCTTAACACCCGGGGGGTGTCGCGCACACCCCCCATTTCGTCCCGAATGTATAGGAGACCCGATTTTTAACTAACTCCTATGTGTACAAGACCTATGTTTCAAAGGCGCGCGCGTCCTGCTCGGGACGACCGCCTAAGACGAGCGTCAGAGCCCTTTTCCCAAAGCTCTCCCCTGCATCCCGGTTCACATTTCCACATTGAACCGGGTCAAAACCGGTTTACGGTCCAAGGTTGCCTATAAATAGCCACCTTGGGGGTAAACATTTTCAAGTCACAACAAGTCACTTTCGGGGGTGAGAATCATGAAAAGCTCTGACCTCTCTCTAAAAATTCTCTCTCTCTCTCTAGAAACCATCTGATGTTGATCGTCGGAGCGAGCGCACCAAGCACCCCCCCTTTTTTACGGGTGTTGCTTGGTAATGCTCCTCTCGCAGGTGCAGAAGGACGGTCTATTAGGGAGCCCGAAGGACTTACCGCTGATCAGAAGACGAAGCTAAGGCCCGTACACGACTTTAGGGAACGGACTTGGCTCGCACCCAACTCGAAGACTTCGACGAGTTATCCAGCGGACAACCCGCAATAACTTGGTCGAAACATGCCGCTTCATATCTTGTATGCTGGAAGGCATTTTCTGCATTTTGGTCCCTGTCCTGGAGTGGACGGCCTTGGCGGGTAGTGTCTTGCGACGTTTCTCTTGTCGGCGCAGCGTGTTCCTGGGTGGTTGGAGGTGGTTGGGCCGCATATCCTTGACTTTTCAGTGACTCGCGGAATGCGAGTAAGTCTTCCAGCGCAGCCATTATTGCTGGAGTAACTGAAGGCATCGGGTTTGCTCCCATTCCTTGTTGTTCGCCTTGCGGCATTGCTGACTGAAATTCATCATCATCATGCATCTCTGGTTCGAAACCAGGTGGGGGTGAACGGTGCTCGTCATTTGGTTTTTGGAGGTTGTGCTGTGCGTCGGGCACATCCTCGGTTGGCATGGATGAAACTACGGAAGTAGCTCTCGGTATGTAGGAAGGCCCCGGCTGGCTTCCGGGTGGTTTCTGACCTCCTGCTTTTTTGCTTGCCGGAGACGTATTAGGATGTCTAGGCCTTTTCCTTGCACTTCTCGCGTTAACCTCTTCGGGAGGGTTGCGATCACTCGTCATGACTTTGCGGTATGATAGCTTTTTGTCGAATCACGGAGACGGCGCCAATGTTGCGTCCTGGATGAACTGGGTCGTGTGGACGCGTCTGTCTGAGTGGTTGAGCGGGTTTTTGGGCTGTCACCCTTCGTCTGAAAGAGGTTTTTGCCTTGTGCCGATGACGAGTGTTCGGTTTTATCGCCGAGTCTCGGAAAGGTCTGTGTCTCGAAAGATGGTTGTGTCTCAGGAGGCGTCTGAGTCTCAAAAGGCGGTTGGGTCTCAAGAGGCGTCTGAGTCTCGGGAAATGGTGGTTTGTGCATAAGTCTGAGCGTCCGGGGCGCTGGTTCCTGCACGAAGGGCCAGTACTAGCACGGAGAGGGGGGGTGGTGCTAGTGGAGCCCTCTCCAATGCCTAAGTCACTATAGGGCTAAAAGGGTAATCTTAGAGAGAGAAAGTATTTCTAGAGAGAAGTCAGAGCTCAAGATACCAAAGTTGGGCAAATGAGAGGATGTGTGAAAATGGGTGGCCAAGGCCTCCTATTTATAGGCTTCCTTGGGACCGGACCCGGTTTTAAAGCGGTTTGATGACGGTTCAAAAGTAAGCGGTAACCGTCATCCATATTGGCAATGCGCGAACTTGACTTCTCTACACGTAACGGTAATCGCGTAAACGGTAATCGCGCAATACCCGTAGTGCAATCCGGACCTCGTCGAATTTGGGCAATTCGGCGAGGTCCGGCTTGCCGCGCAACCCGGACCTCCGGATTGCTGCAATCCGGACGCGCGTAACGCGCTTCCGGACCGTTTTGACCCTTGGGAGACGTTTTTCAAGCCGTGATGTAATTTTGACGTGTTTACGAGGCCCGAAATATAAATAAAAACTCGAATTGGACACATATCTATCACTGCATATATTAAAAATCAATTTTTTTTTTATAATTCATTATTAGTTCTACCTGAGTATTATGGAAAAAAATTGTTTTTTCTCTAGGCTTAACTACAATGAAAATATGAAAATGGCAGATAAATATTTTGCAAACAGTTAAATGTTTCTTTGGGAATCATGTAGCAAAGTGTCATGGTAGTGAAGTTCTTAGGGGGTTTATACCAAGTTGAGAAACGCGATGAAGTTGTACTATTGCAGGAGTATTTTGCGGAAATAATCATGGGAGGGTTAAGTTTGTACATTTGTTTTCGCATTTGACTGAAATTAAAAGCAGGGAATCAACATTTGGATAAGTGCGAATAGGAACTTAATCTACATGAGGATTGTAGATGACTTGGACAAAGTCGACTTCAAAATCAGGAAGTTTTGCATAATTAAGAGACACGAGAAGATCCGTTAACTATTAGGTAAATATCATGCATCTCAGTTGACATGTAATCATGTTTAAATGTTTAATATACTAAGGATGAGATGCATAGTATATTATGTGAAAGGCTATTTATCTTTTGATGTGGGATATTTATTAAACGGTTGACTTTAAACTACTACACTTTAAAGATTCCGTGTGCATTATGATATAAATCATACTACGAATAATGTTTGATATATAATACCTTTGTGAATGGTTAAGATCTAACTCCCTACACTATTTTAGAATTATATACATATATATTCTTATTAATTTTTATTATTTTATTTAAAAAATTGTTTATTCTGTTATATATATTATTTTCTTTTTTGCCAAGATGTATTTAAATGAACTAAATATGCATATTTTTCTTATAAGTTTTTAGATACAAAGACGCTTTGTTTATAACTTTTTTGGTTTCTAATTTTTTATATTTTAAATTTTTTATGTTAATTAATTTACCAATTTTCTCTAACTTTACTTCAATTAAGATGAACAGAAGATTCGATGATATAAGACCAGTTCACATCAATATTGTGTGGTTCAATCATTTTAAATTGAGTAGTCTAGAATTGAACTATAAAAATAAAAAAACATATGGGACACATGCAAAGCTTGCGCCGATTTCTAGTACCGATAAAAAAACAAATTATTACTAAAAACTATTAAGACAACTATTTATTAAAAAAATTGTTACAAAATATACCTTAATTTTAGAGACAAATAATTCTATTTAATACCAAGTATTGAATATCATTTAATTTAAACCAACAACTCTAAAAAAAAAGTAAATTAAGTAGATGTACATAACAACAATGACACTCTCTTCTTATTCTTCCTCTTCTTGTATCATCCCATATCTTATATTGCTAGTTATTAGTTTATTCGCGGCTCCATCAATTGCTGATCTTTTTGGGGATGTATGCTCCGGTACACTGAACCCTCCTCTTTGCTTAAAGGTCATAAATTCAATTTCTGGAGCATCCAACGCAACCGATCTCAAAACCCTAGCACAAATTACAATTCCTTATGCTATCTCAACTGGTGGTGAAACCCTAAGTTATGTGAAATCTCTTGCTAGTTCCACGAAAAATCCGAGACTTAAGGAGGACTTCACTTCGTGCTCGGAAAACTACAATGACGCAGTCGGAAATCTTTAGGAAGCCCAAGATTTTCTCAAGCAAGGAGATTACCCTTCTATTGGTTTTAGAGCGAGCGCGGGAATGGATTCAGTAGATGATTGTGAGGAGGGCTTTAAGTCGCCGCCGATAACCGATCCATCCCAACTTCCGACGAAGAACGAATACTTTGATACACTTTGCCTTATTATTTTGAGAATTGCAAACAAATTAGGCGAGGTAGGCCTTCCTAAGTAATTGTTATTTTTGTATTTAAAATCATCACATTCAGCTAATTAATATAAAGATGTTGTAATAAGTATATAAACTAATATGCATTTTAAGATGCAAGAATATTTAAATTTGTATTGAAATATGTATTAATCTTTTTGGAGTATTTAGGGTTTAGCTATATTTATCGATTATCATATGGCACCTCAGGAGGGCAGTACTCACAACAGGAAGATAATGTAAATTAACATAAGCCATATTTGTGTCTAAATTTGTTTGATACTGATATGTCACTATTTTGCCCCGTAATTAGTAAAAGCGCGGCTAATCTTTTTACATAGGAAGTTTATGTCAAATACTATAGTCCGTGTCAGTTTTGTGATTTACCCGTCACAGACATAACGTGTCGAACTCTTGCTGATGTCTCTTCAAGAGAACACGATATTAGACACGATATTGAAAACGACATTTAAATACTGGAGTCCGTGTCAATATTTTGATTTACCCGCTTCATACATCTCTTGTCACTAATTCTTGCTAAATTCGTGTCAGTAGGACACTATATTATACACGACCTGGAAAACGAAAGTAATTCAACTATCTAGCTGTAATCACCATGTTGCAGTTGGATAATTTTATTACAATATAAGACTTGATACCACGTGGTAAAACCAATTTACTGCATATATTAAAAATCAATTTTTTCTGATAACTCAATATTAGTTCTACTTGAGTATTATGGAAAAAATTGTTTTTTTCTCTAGGCTTATCTACAATGAAAATATGAAAATGGCAGATAAATATTTTGCAAACGGTTAAATGTTTCTTTGGGAATCATGTAGCAAAGTGTCATGGTAGTGAAGTTCTTAGGGGGTTTATACCAAGTTAAGAAACGTGATGAAGTTGTAATATTGCTGGAGTATTTTGCGGAAAATAATCACGGGAGGGTTAAGTGTGTAGATCTGATTTCGCGTTTGACCGAAATTAAAAGCAGCGAATCAACATTTGGATAAGTGCGAATAGGAACTTAATCTACCTGAGGATTGTAGATGACCTGGACAAAGTCGACTTCAAAATCAGGAAGTTTTGCATAATTAAGAGACACGAGAAGATCCGTTTACTATTAGGTAAATATAATGCATCTCGGTTGACATGTATTCATGTTTAAATGTTTAATATACTAAGGATGAGATGCATAGTATATTATATGAAAGGCTATTTATCTTTTGTATGTGGGATATTTATTAAACAGTTGACTTTAAACTACTACACTTTAAAGATTCAGTGTGCATTATGATATAAATCATACTACGAATAATGTTTGATATATAATACCTTTGTGAATGGTTAAGATCTATTTCCCTACACTATTTTAGTTTTATATACATATATATTCTTATTAATTTTTATTATTTTATTTAAAAAATTGTTTATTCTGTTATATATAAATTATTTTCTTTTTTGCCAAGATGTATTTAAATGAACTAAATATGCAGATTTTTCTTATAAGTTTTTAGATACAAAGAGGCTTTGTTTATAACTTTTTTGGTTTCTATTTTTTTATATTTCAAATTTTTTATGTTAATTAATTTACCAATTTTCTCTAACTTTACTTCAAATAAGATGAACAGAAGATTCGATGATATAAGACCAGTTCACATCAATATTATGTGGTTCAATCATTTTAAATTGAGTAGTCTAGAATTGAACTATAAAAATAAAAAAAACATATGGGACACGTGCAAAGCTTGCGCCGATTTCTAGTATCGATAAAAAAAACAAATCATTACTAAAAACTATAAAGGCAACTATTTATTATAAAAATTGTTACAAAATATACCTTAAATCGGAAAAATATTAACTAAATTTACCTTCATTTTAGAGACAAATAATTCTATTTAAGACCAAGTATTGAATATTATTTAATTTAAACCAACAACTCTAAAAAACACTAAATTAAGTAGATGTACATAACAACAATGACACTCTCTTCTTATTCTTCCTCTTCTTGTATCATCCCATATCTTATATTGCTAGTTATTAGTTTATTCGCGGCTCCATCAATTGCTGATCTTTTTGGGGATGTATGCTCCGGTACACTGAACCCTCCTCTTTGCTTAAAGGTCATAAATTCAATTTCTGGAGCATCCAACGCAACCGATCTCAAAACCCTAGCACAAATTACAATTCCTTATGCTATCTCAACCGGTGGTGAAACCCTAAGTTATGTGAAATCTCCAACTAGTTCCACGAAAAATCCGAGACTTAAGGAGGACTACACTTCGTGCTCGGAAAACTACAATGACGCAGTCGGAAATCTTCAAGAAGCCCAAGATTTTCTCAAGCAAGGAGATTACCCTTCTATTGGTTTTAGAGCGAGCGCGGGAATGGATTCAGTAGATGATTGTGAGGAGGGCTTTAAGTCGCCGCCGATAACCGATCCATCCCAACTTCCGACGAATACTTTGATACACTTTGCCTTATTATTTTGAGAATTGCAAGCAAATTAGGCGAGGTAGGCCTTCCTAAGTAATTGTTATTTTTGTATTTAAAATCATCACATTCAGCTAATTAATATAAAGATGCTGTAATAAGCATATAAACTAATATGCATTTTAAGATGCAAGAAGATTTAAATTTTTATTGAAATATGTATTACTCTTTTTGGAGTATTTAGGGTTTAGCTATATTTATCGATTATCATATGGCACCTCAGGAGGGCAGTACTCACAACAAGGAGATAATGTAAATTAACATAAGCAATATTTGTGTCTAAATTTGTTTGATACTGATATGTCACTATTTTTCCCCGTAATTAGTAAAAGCGTGGCTAATCTTTTTACATAGGAAGTTTATGTCAAATACTATAGTCCGTGTCAGTTTTGTGATTTACCCGTCACAGACATCACGTGTCGAACTCTTGCTGATGTCTCTTCAAGAGAACACGATATTGAAAACGACATTTAAATACTAGAGTCCGTGTCAATATTTTGATATACCCGCTTCATACATCTCTTGTCACAAATTCTTTTTTAAATTCGTGTCAGGAGGACACTATATTATACACGACTTGGAAAACGAAGGCAATTCAACTATCTAGTTGTAATCACCATGTTGCAGTTGGTTAATTTTATTACAATATAAGACTTGATACCACGTGGTAAAACCAATTTACTGCATATATTAAAAAACAATTTTTTCTAATAACTCAATATCAGTTCTACTTGATTATTATGGAAAAAATTGTTTTTTCTCTAGGCTAACCTACAATGAAAATATGAAAATGGCATATAAATATTTTGCATACGGTTAAATGTTTCTTTGGGAATCATGTAGAAAAGTGTCATGGTAGTGAAGTTCTTAGGGGGTTTATACCAAGTTGAGAAACGCGATGAAGTTGTAATATTGCAGGAGTATTTTGCGGAAAATAATCACGGGAGGGTTAAGTGTGTAGATCTGTTTTCGCGTTTGACCGAAATTAAAAGCAGCGAATCAACATTTGGATAAGTGCGAATAGGAACTTAATCTACCTGAGGATTGTAGATGACCTGGACAAAGTCGACTTCAAAATCAGGAAGTTTTGCATAATTAAGAGACACGAGAAGATCCGTTTACTATTAGGTAAATATAATGCATCTCTGTTGACATGTATTCATGTTTAAATGTTTAAAATACTAAGGATGAGATGCATAGTATATTATGTGACAGGCTATTTATCTTTTGTATGTGGGATATTTATTAAACGGTTGACTTTAAACTACTACACTTTAAAGATTCCGTGTGCATTATGATATAAATCATACTACGAATAATGTTTGATATATAATACCTTTGTGAATGGTTAAGATCTAATTCCCTACACTATTTTAGAATTATATACATATATATTCTTATTAATTTTTATTATTTTATTTAAAATTTGGTTATTCAGTTATATATAAATTATTTTCTTTTTTGCCAAGATGTATTTAAATGAACTAAATATGCAGATTTTTCTTATAAGTTTTTAGATACAAAGACGCTTTGTTTATAACTTTTTTGGTTTCTAATTTTTTATATTTCAAATTTTTTATGTTAATTAATTTACCAATTTTCTCTAACTTTACTTTAATTAAGATGAACAGAAGATTCGATGATATAAGACCAGTTCACATCAATATTATGTGGTTCAATCATTTTAAATTGAGTAATCTAGAATTGAACTATAAAAATAAAAAAAACATATGGGACACGTGCAAAGCTTGCGCCGATTTCTAGTACCGATAAAAAAACAAATTATTACTAAAAACTATAAAGGCAACTATTTATTAAAAAATTGTTACAAAATATACCTTAAATCGGAAAAATATTAACTAAATTTACCATCATTTTAGAGACAAATAATTCTATTTAAGACCAAGTATTGAATATCATTTAATTTAAACCAACAACTCTAAAAAAAAACTAAATTAAGTAGATGTACATAACAACAATGACACTCTCTTCTTATTCTTCCTCTTCTTGTATCATCACATATCTTATATTGCTAGTTATTAGTTTATTCGCGGCTCCATCAATTGCTGATATTTTTGGGGATGTATGCTCCGGTACACTGAACCCTCCTCTTTGCTTAAAGGTCATAAATTCAATTTCTGGAGCATCCAACGCAACCGATCTCAAAACCCTAGCACAAATTACAATTCCTTATGCTATCTCAACCGGTGGTGAAACCCTAAGTTATGTGAAATCTCTTGCTAGTTCCACGAAAACTCCGAGACTTAAGGAGGACTACACTTCGTGCTCGGAAAACTACAATGACGCAGTCGGAAATCTTCAGGAAGCCCAAGATTTTCTCAAGCAAGGAGATTACCCTTCTATTGGTTTTAGAGCGAGCGCGGGAATGGATTCAGTAGATGATTGTGAGGAGGGCTTTAAGTCGCCGCCGATAACCGATCCATCCCATCTTCCGACGAAGAACGAATACTTTGATACACTTTGCCTTATTATTTTGAGAACTGCAAACAAATTAGGCGAGGTAGGCCTTCCTAAGTAATTGTTATTTTTTATTTAAAATCATCACATTCAGCTAATTAATATAAAGATGCAGTAATAAGAATATAAGCTAACATGCATTTTAAGATGCAAGAATATTTAAATTTGTATTGAAATATGTATTACTCTTTTTGGAGTATTTAGGGTTTAGCTATATTTATCGATTATCATATGGCACCTCAGGAGGGCAGTACTCACAACAAGAAGATAATGTAAATTAACATAAGCCATATTTGTGTCTAAATTTGTTTGATACTGATATCTCACTATTTTGCCCCGTAATTAGTAAAAGCGCGGCTAATCTTTTTACATAGGAAGTTTATGTCAAATACTATAGTCCGTGTCAGTTTTGTGATTTACCCGTCACAGACATCACGTGTCGAACTCTTGCTGATGTCTCTTCAAGAGAACACGATATTGAAAACGACATTTAAATACTAGAGTCCGTGTCAATATTTTTATATACCCGCTTCATACATCTCTTGTCACAAATTCTTGCTAAATTCGTGTCAGGAGGACACCATGTTATACACGACCTGGAAAACGAAGGCAATTCAACTATCTAGCTGTAATCACCATGTTGCAGTTGGTTAATTTTATTACAATATAAGACTTGATACCACGTGGTAAAACCAATTTACTGCATATATTAAAAATCAATTTTTTCTGATAACTCAATATTAGTTCTACTTGAGTATTATGGAAAAATTTGTTTTTTCTCTAGGCTTACCTACAATGAAAATATGAAAATGGCAGATAAATATTTTGCAAACGGTTAAATGTTTCTTTGGGAATCATGTAGAAAAGTGTCATGGTAGTGAAGTTCTTAGGGGGTTTATACCAAGTTGAGAAACGCGATGAAGTTGTAATATTGCAGGAGTATTTTGCGGAAAATAATCACGGGAGGGTTAAGTGTGTAGATCTGTTTTCGCGTTTGACTGAAATTAAAAGCAGCATATCAACATTTGGATAAGTGCGAATAGGAACTTAATCTACCTGAGGATTGTAGATGACCTGGACAAAGTCGACTTCAAAATCAGGAAGTTTTGCATAATTAAGAGACACGAGAAGATCCGTTTACTATTAGGTATATATCATGCATCTCGGTTGACATGTAATCATGTTTAAATGTTTAATATACTAAGGATGAGATGCATAGTATATTATGTGAAAGGCTATTTATCTTTTGTATGTGGGATATTTATTAAACGGTTGACTTTAAACTACTACACTTTAAAGATTCTGTGTGCATTATGATATAAATCATACTACGAATAATGTTTGATATATAATACCTTTGTGAATGGTTAAGATCTAACTCCCTACACTATTTTAGAATTATATACATATATATTCTTATTAATTTTTATTATTTTATTTAAAAAATTGTTTGTTCTGTTATATATAAATTATTTTCTTTTTTGCCAAGATGTATTTAAATGAACTAAATATGCAGATTTTTCTTATAAGTTTTTAGATACAAAGACGCTTTGTTTATAACTTTTTTGGTTTCTAATTTTTTATATTTCAAATTTTTTATGTTAATTAATTTACCAATTTTCTCTAACTTTACTTCAATTAAGATGAACAGAAGATTCGATGATATAAGACCAGTTCACATCAATATTATGTGGTTCAATCATTTTAAATTGAGTAGTCTAGAATTGAACTATAAAACTAAAAAAAAAACATATGGGACACGTGCAAAGCTTGCGCCGATTTCTAGTACCGATAAAAAAACAAATTATTACTAAAAACTATAAAGGCAACTATTTATTAAAAAATTGTTACAAAATATACCTTAAATCGGAAAAATATTAACTAAATTTACCATCATTTTAGAGACAAATAATTCTATTTAAGACCAAGTATTGAATATCATTTAATTTAAACCAAAAACTCTAAAAAAAACTAAATTAAGTAGATGTACATAACAACAATGACACTCTCTTCTTATTCTTCCTCTTCTTGTATCATCCCATATCTTATATTGCTAGTTATTAGTTTATTCGCGGCTCCATCAATTGCTGATCTTTTTGGGGATGTATGCTCCGGTACACTGAACCATCCTCTTTGCTTAAAGGTCATAAATTCAATTTCTGGAGCATCCAACGCAACCGATCTCAAAACCCTAGCACAAATTACAATTCTTTATGCTATCTCAACCGGTGGTGAAACCCTAAGTTATGTGAAATCTCTTGCTAGTTCCCCGAAAAATCCGAGACTTAAGGAGGACTACACTTTGTGCTCGGAAAACTACAATGACGCAGTCGGAAATCTTCAGGAAGCCCAAGATTTTCTCAAGCAAGGAGATTACCCTTCTATTGGTTTTAGAGCGAGCGCGGGAATGGATTCAGTAGATGATTGTGAGGAGGGCTTTAAGTCGCTGCCAATAACCGATCCATCCCATCTTCCGACGAAGAACGAATACTTTGATACACTTTGCCTTATTATTTTGAGAATTGCAAACAAATTAGGCGAGGTAGGCCTTCCTAAGTAATTGTTGTTTTTTTATTTAAAATCATCACATTCAGCTAATTAATATAAAGATGCAGTAATAAGAATCTTAACTAATATGCAAGAACATTTAAATTTGTATTGAAACATGTATTACTCTTTTTGGAGTATTTAGGGTTTAGCTATATTTATCGATTATCATATGGCACCTCAGGAGGGCAGTACTCACAACAAGAAGATAATGTAAATTAACATAAGCCATATTTGTGTCTAAATTTGTTTGATACTGATATCTCACTATTTTGCCCCGTAATTAGTAAAAGTGCGGCTAATCTTTTTACATAGGAAGTTTATGTCAAATACTATAGTCCGTGTCAGTTTTGTGATTTACCCGTCACAAACATCACGTGTCGAACTCTTGCTGATGTCTCTTCAAGAGAACACGATATTAGACACGATATTGAAAACGACATTTAAATACTAGAGTCCGTGTCAATATTTTTATATACCCGCTTCATACATCTCTTGTCACAAATTCTTGCTAAATTCGTGTCAGGAGGACACCATGTTATACACGACCTGGAAAACGAAGGCAATTCAACTATCTAGCTGTAATCACCATGTTGCAGTTGGTTAATTTTATTACAATATAAGACTTGATACCACGTGGTAAAACCAATTTACTGCATATATTAAAAATCAATTTTTTCTGATAACTCAATATTAGTTCTACTTGAGTATTATGGAAAAATTTGTTTTTTCTCTAGGCTTACCTACAATGAAAATATGAAAATGGCAGATAAATATTTTGCAAACGGTTAAATGTTTCTTTGGGAATCATGTAGAAAAGTGTCATGGTAGTGAAGTTCTTAGGGGGTTTATACCAAGTTGAGAAACGCGATGAAGTTGTAATATTGCAGGAGTATTTTGCGGAAAATAATCACGGGAGGGTTAAGTGTGTAGATCTGTTTTCGCGTTTGACTGAAATTAAAAGCAGCATATCAACATTTGGATAAGTGCGAATAGGAACTTAATCTACCTGAGGATTGTAGATGACCTGGACAAAGTCGACTTCAAAATCAGGAAGTTTTGCATAATTAAGAGACACGAGAAGATCCGTTTACTATTAGGTATATATCATGCATCTCGGTTGACATGTAATCATGTTTAAATGTTTAATATACTAAGGATGAGATGCATAGTATATTATGTGAAAGGCTATTTATCTTTTGTATGTGGGATATTTATTAAACGGTTGACTTTAAACTACTACACTTTAAAGATTCTGTGTGCATTATGATATAAATCATACTACGAATAATGTTTGATATATAATACCTTTGTGAATGGTTAAGATCTAACTCCCTACACTATTTTAGAATTATATACATATATATTCTTATTAATTTTTATTATTTTATTTAAAAAATAGTTTGTTCTGTTATATATAAATTATTTTCTTTTTTGCCAAGATGTATTTAAATGAACTAAATATGCAGATTTTTCTTATAAGTTTTTAGATACAAAGACGTTTTGTTTATAACTTTTTTGGTTTCTAATTTTTTATATTTCAAATTTTTTATGTTAATTAATTTACCAATTTTCTCTAACTTTACTTCAATTAAGATGAACAGAAGATTCGATGATATAAGACCAGTTCACATCAATATTATGTGGTTCAATCATTTTAAATTGAGTAGTCTAGAATTGAACTATAAAAATAAAAAAAAAACATATGGGACACGTGCAAAGCTTGCGCCGATTTCTAGTACCGATAAAAAAACAAATTATTACTAAAAACTATAAAGGCAACTATTTATTAAAAAATTGTTACAAAATATACCTTAAATCGGAAAAATATTAACTAAATTTACCATCATTTTAGAGACAAATAATTCTATTTAAGACCAAGTATTGAATATCATTTAATTTAAACCAAAAACTCTAAAAAAAACTAAATTAAGTAGATGTACATAACAACAATGACACTCTCTTCTTATTCTTCCTTTTTTGTATCATCCCATATCTTATATTGCTAGTTATTAGTTTATTCGCGGCTCCATCAATTGCTGATCTTTTTGGGGATGTATGCTCCGGTACACTGAACCATCCTCTTTGCTTAAAGGTCATAAATTCAATTTCTGGAGCATCCAACGCAACCGATCTCAAAACCCTAGCACAAATTACAATTCCTTATGCTATCTCAACCGGTGGTGAAACCCTAAGTTATGTGAAATCTCTTGCTAGTTCCACGACAAATCCGAGACTTAAGGAGGACTACACTTCGTGCTCGGAAAACTACAATGACGCAGTCGGAAATCTTCAGGAAGCCCAAGATTTTCTTAAGCAAGGAGATTACCCTTCTATTGGTTTTAGAGCGAGCGCGGGAATGGATTCAGTAGATGATTGTGAGGAGGGCTTTAAGTCGCCGCCGATAACCGATCCATCCCAACTTCCGACGAAGAACGAATACTTTGATACACTTTGCCTTATTATTTTTAGAATTGCAAACAAATTAGGCGAGGTAGGCCTTCCTAAGTAATTGATATTTTTGTATTTAAAATCATCACATTCAGCTAATTAATATAAAGATGCTGTAATAAGCATATAAACTAATATGCATTTTAAGATGCAAGAATATTTAAATTTGTACTGAAATATGTATTACTCTTTTTGGAGTATTTAGGGTTTAGCTATATTTATCGATTATCATATGGCATCTCAGGAGGGTAGTACTCACAACAAGAAGATAATGTAAATTAATATAAGCCATATTTCTGTCTACATTTGTTTGATACTGATATGTCACTATTTTGCCCCGTAATTAGTAATAGCGTGGCTAATTTTTTTACATATGAAGTTTATGTCAAATACTACAGACCGTGTTAGTTTTGTGATTTACCTGTCATAGACATCTCGTGTCGAACTCTTGCTAATGTCTCTTCAAGAGAACACGATATTAGACATGATATTGAACAAGACATTTAAATACTGGAGTCCGTGTCAATATTTTTATTTACCCGCTTCAGATATCTCTCGTCACAAATTATTGCTAAATTTGTGTCAGGAGGACACTATATTATACACGACTTGGAAAACGAAGGCAATTCAACTATCTAGTTGTAATCACCATGTTGCAGTTGGTTAATTTTATTACAATATAAGACTTGATACCACGTGGTAAAACCAATTTACTGCATATATTAAAAATCAATTTTTTCTGATAAATCAATATTAGTTCTACTTGAGTATTATGGAAAAATTTGTTTTTTCTCTATGCTTACCTACAATGAAAATATGAAAATGGCAGATAAATATTTTGCAAACGGTTAAATGTTTCTTTGGGAATCATGTAGAAAAGTGTCATGGTAGTGAAGTTCTTAGGGGGTTTATACCAAGTTGAGAAACGCGATGAAGTTGTAATATTGCAGGAGTATTTTGCGGAAAATAATCACGGGAGGGTTAAGTGTGTAGATCTGTTTTCGCGTTTGACTGAAATTAAAAGCAGCATATCAACATTTGGATAAGTGCGAATAGGAACTTAATCTACCTGAGGATTGTAGATGACCTGGACAAAGTCGACTTCAAAATCAGGAAGTTTTGCATAATTAAGAGACACGAGAAGATCCGTTTACTATTAGGTATATATCATGCATCTCGGTTGACATGTAATCATGTTTAAATGTTTAATATACTAAGGATGAGATGCATAGTATATTATGTGAAAGGCTATTTATCTTTTGTATGTGGGATATTTATTAAACGGTTGACTTTAAACTACTACACTTTTAAGATTCTGTGTGCATTATGATATAAATCATACTACGAATAATGTTTGATATATAATACCTTTGTGAATGGTTAAGATCTAACTCCCTACACTATTTTAGAATTATATACATATATATTCTTATTAATTTTTATTATTTTATTTAAAAAATTGTTTGTTCTGTTATATATAAATTATTTTCTTTTTTGCCAAGATGTATTTAAATGAACTAAATATGCAGATTTTTCTTATAAGTTTTTAGATACAAAGACGCTTTGTTTATAACTTTTTTGGTTTCTAATTTTTTATATTTCAAATTTTTTATGTTAATTAATTTACCAATTTTCTCTAACTTTACTTCAATTAAGATGAACAGAAGATTCGATGATATAAGACCAGTTCACATCAATATTATGTGGTTCAATCATTTTAAATTGAGTAGTCTAGAATTGAACTATAAAACTAAAAAAAAAACATATGGGACACGTGCAAAGCTTGCGCCGATTTCTAGTACCGATAAAAAAACAAATTATTACTAAAAACTATAAAGGCAACTATTTATTAAAAAATTGTTACAAAATATACCTTAAATCGGAAAAATATTAACTAAATTTACCATCATTTTAGAGACAAATAATTCTATTTAAGACCAAGTATTGAATATCATTTAATTTAAACCAAAAACTCTAAAAAAAACTAAATTAAGTAGATGTACATAACAACAATGACACTCTCTTCTTATTCTTCCTCTTCTTGTATCATCCCATATCTTATATTGCTAGTTATTAGTTTATTCGCGGCTCCATCAATTGCTGATCTTTTTGGGGATGTATGCTCCGGTACACTGAACCATCCTCTTTGCTTAAAGGTCATAAATTCAATTTCTGGAGCATCCAACGCAACCGATCTCAAAACCCTAGCACAAATTACAATTCTTTATGCTATCTCAACCGGTGGTGAAACCCTAAGTTATGTGAAATCTCTTGCTAGTTCCCCGAAAAATCCGAGACTTAAGGAGGACTACACTTTGTGCTCGGAAAACTACAATGACGCAGTCGGAAATCTTCAGGAAGCCCAAGATTTTCTCAAGCAAGGAGATTACCCTTCTATTGGTTTTAGAGCGAGCGCGGGAATGGATTCAGTAGATGATTGTGAGGAGGGCTTTAAGTCGCTGCCAATAACCGATCCATCCCATCTTCCGACGAAGAACGAATACTTTGATACACTTTGCCTTATTATTTTGAGAATTGCAAACAAATTAGGCGAGGTAGGCCTTCCTAAGTAATTGTTGTTTTTTTATTTAAAATCATCACATTCAGCTAATTAATATAAAGATGCAGTAATAAGAATCTTAACTAATATGCAAGAACATTTAAATTTGTATTGAAACATGTATTACTCTTTTTGGAGTATTTAGGGTTTAGCTATATTTATCGATTATCATATGGCACCTCAGGAGGGCAGTACTCACAACAAGAAGATAATGTAAATTAACATAAGCCATATTTGTGTCTAAATTTGTTTGATACTGATATCTCACTATTTTGCCCCGTAATTAGTAAAAGTGCGGCTAATCTTTTTACATAGGAAGTTTATGTCAAATACTATAGTCCGTGTCAGTTTTGTGATTTACCCGTCACAAACATCACGTGTCGAACTCTTGCTGATGTCTCTTCAAGAGAACACGATATTAGACACGATATTGAAAACGACATTTAAATACTAGAGTCCGTGTCAATATTTTTATATACCCGCTTCATACATCTCTTGTCACAAATTCTTGCTAAATTCGTGTCAGGAGGACACCATGTTATACACGACCTGGAAAACGAAGGCAATTCAACTATCTAGCTGTAATCACCATGTTGCAGTTGGTTAATTTTATTACAATATAAGACTTGATACCACGTGGTAAAACCAATTTACTGCATATATTAAAAATCAATTTTTTCTGATAACTCAATATTAGTTCTACTTGAGTATTATGGAAAAATTTGTTTTTTCTCTAGGCTTACCTACAATGAAAATATGAAAATGGCAGATAAATATTTTGCAAACGGTTAAATGTTTCTTTGGGAATCATGTAGAAAAGTGTCATGGTAGTGAAGTTCTTAGGGGGTTTATACCAAGTTGAGAAACGCGATGAAGTTGTAATATTGCAGGAGTATTTTGCGGAAAATAATCACGGGAGGGTTAAGTGTGTAGATCTGTTTTCGCGTTTGACTGAAATTAAAAGCAGCATATCAACATTTGGATAAGTGCGAATAGGAACTTAATCTACCTGAGGATTGTAGATGACCTGGACAAAGTCGACTTCAAAATCAGGAAGTTTTGCATAATTAAGAGACACGAGAAGATCCGTTTACTATTAGGTATATATCATGCATCTCGGTTGACATGTAATCATGTTTAAATGTTTAATATACTAAGGATGAGATGCATAGTATATTATGTGAAAGGCTATTTATCTTTTGTATGTGGGATATTTATTAAACGGTTGACTTTAAACTACTACACTTTAAAGATTCTGTGTGCATTATGATATAAATCATACTACGAATAATGTTTGATATATAATACCTTTGTGAATGGTTAAGATCTAACTCCCTACACTATTTTAGAATTATATACATATATATTCTTATTAATTTTTATTATTTTATTTAAAAAATAGTTTGTTCTGTTATATATAAATTATTTTCTTTTTTGCCAAGATGTATTTAAATGAACTAAATATGCAGATTTTTCTTATAAGTTTTTAGATACAAAGACGTTTTGTTTATAACTTTTTTGGTTTCTAATTTTTTATATTTCAAATTTTTTATGTTAATTAATTTACCAATTTTCTCTAACTTTACTTCAATTAAGATGAACAGAAGATTCGATGATATAAGACCAGTTCACATCAATATTATGTGGTTCAATCATTTTAAATTGAGTAGTCTAGAATTGAACTATAAAAATAAAAAAAAAAACATATGGGACACGTGCAAAGCTTGCGCCGATTTCTAGTACCGATAAAAAAACAAATTATTACTAAAAACTATAAAGGCAACTATTTATTAAAAAATTGTTACAAAATATACCTTAAATCGGAAAAATATTAACTAAATTTACCATCATTTTAGAGACAAATAATTCTATTTAAGACCAAGTATTGAATATCATTTAATTTAAACCAAAAACTCTAAAAAAAACTAAATTAAGTAGATGTACATAACAACAATGACACTCTCTTCTTATTCTTCCTCTTCTTGTATCATCCCATATCTTATATTGCTAGTTATTAGTTTATTCGCGGCTCCATCAATTGCTGATCTTTTTGGGGATGTATGCTCCGGTACACTGAACCATCCTCTTTGCTTAAAGGTCATAAATTCAATTTCTGGAGCATCCAACGCAACCGATCTCAAAACCCTAGCACAAATTACAATTCTTTATGCTATCTCAACCGGTGGTGAAACCCTAAGTTATGTGAAATCTCTTGCTAGTTCCCCGAAAAATCCGAGACTTAAGGAGGACTACACTTTGTGCTCGGAAAACTACAATGACGCAGTCGGAAATCTTCAGGAAGCCCAAGATTTTCTCAAGCAAGGAGATTACCCTTCTATTGGTTTTAGAGCGAGCGCGGGAATGGATTCAGTAGATGATTGTGAGGAGGGCTTTAAGTCGCTGCCAATAACCGATCCATCCCATCTTCCGACGAAGAACGAATACTTTGATACACTTTGCCTTATTATTTTGAGAATTGCAAACAAATTAGGCGAGGTAGGCCTTCCTAAGTAATTGTTGTTTTTTTATTTAAAATCATCACATTCAGCTAATTAATATAAAGATGCAGTAATAAGAATCTTAACTAATATGCAAGAACATTTAAATTTGTATTGAAACATGTATTACTCTTTTTGGAGTATTTAGGGTTTAGCTATATTTATCGATTATCATATGGCACCTCAGGAGGGCAGTACTCACAACAAGAAGATAATGTAAATTAACATAAGCCATATTTGTGTCTAAATTTGTTTGATACTGATATCTCACTATTTTGCCCCGTAATTAGTAAAAGTGCGGCTAATCTTTTTACATAGGAAGTTTATGTCAAATACTATAGTCCGTGTCAGTTTTGTGATTTACCCGTCACAAACATCACGTGTCGAACTCTTGCTGATGTCTCTTCAAGAGAACACGATATTAGACACGATATTGAAAACGACATTTAAATACTAGAGTCCGTGTCAATATTTTTATATACCCGCTTCATACATCTCTTGTCACAAATTCTTGCTAAATTCGTGTCAGGAGGACACCATGTTATACACGACCTGGAAAACGAAGGCAATTCAACTATCTAGCTGTAATCACCATGTTGCAGTTGGTTAATTTTATTACAATATAAGACTTGATACCACGTGGTAAAACCAATTTACTGCATATATTAAAAATCAATTTTTTCTGATAACTCAATATTAGTTCTACTTGAGTATTATGGAAAAATTTGTTTTTTCTCTAGGCTTACCTACAATGAAAATATGAAAATGGCAGATAAATATTTTGCAAACGGTTAAATGTTTCTTTGGGAATCATGTAGAAAAGTGTCATGGTAGTGAAGTTCTTAGGGGGTTTATACCAAGTTGAGAAACGCGATAAAGTTGTAATATTGCAGGAGTATTTTGCGGAAAATAATCACGGGAGGGTTAAGTGTGTAGATCTGTTTTCGCGTTTGACTGAAATTAAAAACAGCGAATCAACATTTGGATAAGTGCGAATAGGAACTTAATCTACCTGAGGATTGTAGATGACCTGGACAAAGTCGACTTCAAAATAAGGAAGTTTTGCATAATTAAGAGACACGAGAAGATCCGTTTACTATTAGGTATATATCATGCATCTCGGTTGACATGTAATCATGTTTAAATGTTTAATATACTAAGTAGGCTTGGGCATAAAAACCGGTCCGGCCGGACTGGTTCGGAACTGGTCTGGAACCGGACCGTTTGGAACCGGTCCGGAGTGGACCGGTCCAAATTGGACTGGTTTGTAACCCCTAAATTGGAACCAGTCCAAGGGGTATACCAAACCAGTCCAATAAACCAGTCCGGACCGGACCGGTTTTGAACCGCTTTTTAGAAAAAAAAAAAACGTTTTGACCGAGACTATTTAAAAAAAAAAAAACCGGTTTTTGACCGGTTTGGACCGGTTTTGACCGGTTTTGACTGGTTTTGGACCGATTTTTATTGATAAAACCGGTCCGACATATAAAACTGGTCCAGGACTTGTTTTTTTAAAAAACAGTCCAAAACCGGTTCTGGACCGGTTCAAACCAGTCCAGTTTTTTTTAGACCAACCTAAGCCAAAAAAAACCCTAGTTATTACTGGACCGGACCGTTTAAAACAGTTCCGGTCCGGTCCGGAACCGGTTCGGCCTGAACCGGTTCAGTGCCCACCCCTAATACTAAGGATGAGATGCATAGTATATTATGTGAAAGGCTATTTATCTTTTGTATGTTGGATATTTATTAAACGGTTGACTTTAAACTACTACACTTTAAAGATTCCGTGTGCATTATGATATAAATCATACTACGAATAATGTTTGATGTATAATACCTTTGTGAATGGTTAAGATCTAACTCCCTACACTATTTTAGAATTATATACATATATATTCTTATTAATTTTTATTATTTTATTTAAAAAATTGTTTATTCTGTTATATATAAATTATTTTCTTTTTTGCCAAGATGTATTTAAATGAACTAAATATGCAGATTTTTCTTATAAGTTTTTAGATACAAAGACGCTTTGTTTATAACTTTTTTGGTTTCTAATTTTTTATATTTCAAATTTTTTATGTTAATTAATTTACCAATTTTCTCTAACTTTACTTCATTTAAGATGAACAGAAGATTCGATGATATAAGACCAGTTCACATCAATATTGTGTGGTTCAATCATTTTAAACTGAGTAGTCTAGAATTGAACTATAAAAATAAAAAAACATATGTGACACGTGCAAAGCTTGCGCAGATTTCTAGTACCGATAAAAAAACAAATTATTACTAAAAAATAAAAAGGCAACTATTTATTAAAAAAATTGTTATAAAATATACCTTAAATCGGAAAAATATTAACTAAATTTACCTTCATTTTAGAGACAAATAGTTCTATTTAAGACCAAGTATTGAATATCATTTAATTTAAACCAACAACTCTAAAAAAAAGTAAATTAAGTAGATGTACATAACAACAATGACACTCTCTTCTTATTCTTCCTCTTCTTGTATCATCCCATATCTTATATTGCTAGTTATTAGTTTATTCGCGGCTCCATCAATTTCTGATCTTTTTGGGGATGTATGCTCTGGTACACTGAACCCTCCTCTTTGCTTAAAGGTCATAAATTCAATTTCTGAAGCATCCAACGCAACCAATCTCAAACCCTAGCACAAATTACAATTCCTTATGCTATCTCAACCGGTGGTGAAACCCTAAGTTATGTGAAATCTCTTGCTAGTTCCACGAAAAATCCGAGACTTAAGGAGGACTACACTTCGTGCTCGGAAAACTACAATGACGTAGTCGGAAATCTTCAGGAAGCCCAAGATTTTCTCAAGCAAGGAGATTACCCTTCTATTGGTTTTAGAGCGAGCGCGGGAATGGATTCAGTAGATGATTGTGAGGAGGGCTTTAAGTCGCCGCCGATAACCGATCCATCCCAACTTCCGACGAAGAACGAATACTTTGATACACTTTGCCTTATTATTTTGAGAATTGCAAACAAATTAGGCGAGGTAGGCCTTCCTAAGTAATTGTTATTTTTTATTTAAAATCATCACATTCAGCTAATTAATATAAAGATGCTGTAATAAGAATATAAACTAATATGCATTTTAAGATGCAAGAATATTTAAATTTGTATTGAAATATGTATTACTCTTTTTGGAGTATTTAGGGTTTAGCTATATTTATCGATTATCATATGGCACCTCAAGAGGGCAGTACTCACAATAAGAATATAATGTAAATTAACATAAGCCATATTTGTGTCTAAATTTGTTTGATACTGATATCTCACTATTTTGCCCCGTAATTAGTAAAAGCGCGGCTAATCTTTTTACATAGGAAGTTTATGTCAAATACTATAGTCCGTGTCAGTTTTGTGATTTACCCGTCACAGACATCACGTGTCGAACTCTTGCTGATGTCTCTTCAAGAGAATGCGATATTAGACATGATATTGAAAACGACATTTAAATAGTGTCCGTGTCAATATTTTGATTTACCCGCTTCAGACATCTCTTGTCACAAATTCTTGCTAAATTCGTGTCAGGAGGACACTATATTATACACGACCTGGAAAACGAAGGCAATTCAACTATCTAGCTGTAATCACCATGTTGCGGTGGGTTAATTTTATTACAATATAAGACTTGATACCACGTGGTAAAACCAATTTACTGCATATATTAAAAATCAATTTTTTCTGATAACTCAATATTAGTTCTACTTGAGTATTATCGAATTTTTTTTTTTTTTCTCTAGGCTTACCTACAATGAAAATATGAAAATGGCAGATAAATATTTTGCAAACGGTTAAATGTTTCTTTGGGAATCATGTAGCAAAGTTTCATGGTAGTTAAGTTCTTAGGGGGTTTATACCAAGTTGAGAAACGCGATGAAGTTGTACTATTGTAGGAGTATTTTGCTGAAAATAATCACGGGAGGGTTAAGTTTGTAGATCTGTTTTCGTGTTTGACTGAAATTAAAAGCAGCGAATCAACATTTGGATAAGTGTGAATAAGAACTTAATCTACCTGAGGATTATAGATGACTTGGACAAAGTCGACTTCAAAATCAGGAAGTTTTGCATAATTAAGAGACACGAAAAGATCCGTTTACTATTAGGTAAATATCATGCATCTCGGTTGACATGTAATCATGTTTAAATGTTTAATATACTAAGTAGGCTTGGGCATAAAAACCGGTCCGGCCGGACTGGTTCGGAACAGGTCTGGAACCGGACGGTTTGGAACCGGTCCGGAGTGGACCGGTCCAAATTGGACTGGTTTGTAACCCCTAAATTGGAACCAGTCCAAGGGGTATACCAAACCTGTCCAATAAACCAGTCCGGACCGGAGCGTTTTTGAACCGCTTTTTAGAAAAAAAAACGTTTTGACCGAGACTATTATTTAAAAAAAAAAAAAAAACAGTTTTTGAACGGTTTGGACCGGTTTCTGACCGGTTTTGACCGGTTTCTGACTGGTTTTGACTGGTTTTGGACCGATTTTTATTGATAAAACCGGTCCGACATATAAAACTGGTCCAGGACTTGTTTTTTTAAAAAACAGTCCAAAACCGGTTCTGGACCGGTTCAAACCAGTCCAGTTTTTTTTAGACCAACCTAAGCCAAAAAAAACCCTAGTTATTACTGGACCGGACCGTTTAAAACAGTTCCGGTCCGGTCCGGAACCGGTTCGGCCTGAACCGGTTCAGTGCCCACCCCTAATACTAAGGATGAGATGCATAGTATATTATGTGAAAGGCTATTTATCTTTTGTATGTTGGATATTTATTAAACGGTTGACTTTAAACTACTACACTTTAAAGATTCCGTGTGCATTATGATATAAATCATACTACGAATAATGTTTGATGTATAATACCTTTGTGAATGGTTAAGATCTAACTCCCTACACTATTTTAGAATTATATACATATATATTCTTATTAATTTTTATTATTTTATTTAAAAAATTGTTTATTCTGTTATATATAAATTATTTTCTTTTTTGCCAAGATGTATTTAAATGAACTAAATATGCAGATTTTTCTTATAAGTTTTTAGATACAAAGACGCTTTGTTTATAACTTTTTTGGTTTCTAATTTTTTATATTTCAAATTTTTTATGTTAATTAATTTACCAATTTTCTCTAACTTTACTTCATTTAAGATGAACAGAAGATTCGATGATATAAGACCAGTTCACATCAATATTGTGTGGTTCAATCATTTTAAACTGAGTAGTCTAGAATTGAACTATAAAAATAAAAAAACATATGTGACAAGTGCAAAGCTTGCGCAGATTTCTAGTACCGATAAAAAAAAAAATTATTACTAAAAAATATAAAGGCAACTATTTATTAAAAAAATTGTTACAAAATATACCTTAAATCGGAAAAATATTAACTAAATTTACCTTCATTTTAGAGACAAATAGTTCTATTTAAGACCAAGTATTGAATATCATTTAATTTAAACCAACAACTCTAAAAAAAAGTAAATTAAGTAGATGTACATAACAACAATGACACTCTCTTCTTATTCTTCCTCTTCTTGTATCATCCCATATCTTATATTGCTAGTTATTAGTTTATTCGCGGCTCCATCAATTTCTGATCTTTTTGGGGATGTATGCTCTGGTACACTGAACCCTCCTCTTTGCTTAAAGGTCATAAATTCAATTTCTGAAGCATCCAACGCAACCAATCTCAAACCCTAGCACAAATTACAATTCCTTATGCTATCTCAACCGGTGGTGAAACCCTAAGTTATGTGAAATCTCTTGCTAGTTCCACGAAAAATCCGAGACTTAAGGAGGACTACACTTCGTGCTCGGAAAACTACAATGACGTAGTCGGAAATCTTCAGGAAGCCCAAGATTTTCTCAAGCAAGGAGATTACCCTTCTATTGGTTTTAGAGCGAGCGCGGGAATGGATTCAGTAGATGATTGTGAGGAGGGCTTTAAGTCGCCGCCGATAACCGATCCATCCCAACTTCCGACGAAGAACGAATACTTTGATACACTTTGCCTTATTATTTTGAGAATTGCAAACAAATTAGGCGAGGTAGGCCTTCCTAAGTAATTGTTATTTTTTATTTAAAATCATCACATTCAGCTAATTAATATAAAGATGCTGTAATAAGAATATAAACTAATATGCATTTTAAGATGCAAGAATATTTAAATTTGTATTGAAATATGTATTACTCTTTTTGGAGTATTTAGGGTTTAGCTATATTTATCGATTATCATATGGCACCTCAAGAGGGCAGTACTCACAACAAGAATATAATGTAAATTAACATAAGCCATATTTGTGTCTAAATTTGTTTGATACTGATATCTCACTATTTTGCCCCGTAATTAGTAAAAGCGCGGCTAATCTTTTTACATAGGAAGTTTATGTCAAATACTATAGTCCGTGTCAGTTTTGTGATTTACCCGTCACAGACATCACGTGTCGAACTCTTGCTGATGTCTCTTCAAGAGAATGCGATATTAGACATGATATTGAAAACGACATTTAAATAGTGTCCGTGTCAATATTTTGATTTACCCGCTTCAGACATCTCTTGTCACAAATTCTTGCTAAATTCGTGTCAGGAGGACACTATATTATACACGACCTGGAAAACGAAGGCAATTCAACTATCTAGCTGTAATCACCATGTTGCGGTGGGTTAATTTTATTACAATATAAGACTTGATACCACGTGGTAAAACCAATTTACTGCATATATTAAAAATCAATTTTTTCTGATAACTCAATATTAGTTCTACTTGAGTATTATCGAATTTTTTTTTTTTTCTCTAGGCTTACCTACAATGAAAATATGAAAATGGCAGATAAATATTTTGCAAACGGTTAAATGTTTCTTTGGGAATCATGTAGCAAAGTTTCATGGTAGTTAAGTTCTTAGGGGGTTTATACCAAGTTGAGAAACGCGATGAAGTTGTACTATTGTAGGAGTATTTTGCTGAAAATAATCACGGGAGGGTTAAGTTTGTAGATCTGTTTTCGTGTTTGACTGAAATTAAAAGCAGCGAATCAACATTTGGATAAGTGTGAATAAGAACTTAATCTACCTGAGGATTATAGATGACTTGGACAAAGTCGACTTCAAAATCAGGAAGTTTTGCATAATTAAGAGACACGAAAAGATCCGTTTACTATTAGGTAAATATCATGCATCTCGGTTGACATGTAATCATGTTTAAATGTTTAATATACTAAGTAGGCTTGGGCATAAAAACCGGTCCGGCCGGACTGGTTCGGAACAGGTCTGGAACCGGACGGTTTGGAACCGGTCCGGAGTGGACCGGTCCAAATTGGACTGGTTTGTAACCCCTAAATTGGAACCAGTCCAAGGGGTATACCAAACCTGTCCAATAAACCAGTCCGGACCGGAGCGTTTTTGAACCGCTTTTTAGAAAAAAAAAACGTTTTGACCGAGACTATTATTTAAAAAAAAAAAAAAAACAGTTTTTGAACGGTTTGGACCGGTTTCTGACCGGTTTTGACCGGTTTCTGACTGGTTTTGACTGGTTTTGGACCGATTTTTATTGATAAAACCGGTCCGACATATAAAACTGGTCCAGGACTTGTTTTTTTAAAAAACAGTCCAAAACCGGTTCTGGACCGGTTCAAACCAGTCCAGTTTTTTTTAGACCAACCTAAGCCAAAAAAAACCCTAGTTATTACTGGACCGGACCGTTTAAAACAGTTCCGGTCCGGTCCGGAACCGGTTCGGCCTGAACCGGTTCAGTGCCCACCCCTAATACTAAGGATGAGATGCATAGTATATTATGTGAAAGGCTATTTATCTTTTGTATGTTGGATATTTATTAAACGGTTGACTTTAAACTACTACACTTTAAAGATTCCGTGTGCATTATGATATAAATCATACTACGAATAATGTTTGATGTATAATACCTTTGTGAATGGTTAAGATCTAACTCCCTACACTATTTTAGAATTATATACATATATATTCTTATTAATTTTTATTATTTTATTTAAAAAATTGTTTATTCTGTTATATATAAATTATTTTCTTTTTTGCCAAGATGTATTTAAATGAACTAAATATGCAGATTTTTCTTATAAGTTTTTAGATACAAAGACGCTTTGTTTATAACTTTTTTGGTTTCTAATTTTTTATATTTCAAATTTTTTATGTTAATTAATTTACCAATTTTCTCTAACTTTACTTCATTTAAGATGAACAGAAGATTCGATGATATAAGACCAGTTCACATCAATATTGTGTGGTTCAATCATTTTAAACTGAGTAGTCTAGAATTGAACTATAAAAATAAAAAAACATATGTGACAAGTGCAAAGCTTGCGCAGATTTCTAGTACCGATAAAAAAAAAATTATTACTAAAAAATATAAAGGCAACTATTTATTAAAAAAATTGTTACAAAATATACCTTAAATCGGAAAAATATTAACTAAATTTACCTTCATTTTAGAGACAAATAGTTCTATTTAAGACCAAGTATTGAATATCATTTAATTTAAACCAACAACTCTAAAAAAAAGTAAATTAAGTAGATGTACATAACAACAATGACACTCTCTTCTTATTCTTCCTCTTCTTGTATCATCCCATATCTTATATTGCTAGTTATTAGTTTATTCGCGGCTCCATCAATTTCTGATCTTTTTGGGGATGTATGCTCTGGTACACTGAACCCTCCTCTTTGCTTAAAGGTCATAAATTCAATTTCTGAAGCATCCAACGCAACCAATCTCAAACCCTAGCACAAATTACAATTCCTTATGCTATCTCAACCGGTGGTGAAACCCTAAGTTATGTGAAATCTCTTGCTAGTTCCACGAAAAATCCGAGACTTAAGGAGGACTACACTTCGTGCTCGGAAAACTACAATGACGTAGTCGGAAATCTTCAGGAAGCCCAAGATTTTCTCAAGCAAGGAGATTACCCTTCTATTGGTTTTAGAGCGAGCGCGGGAATGGATTCAGTAGATGATTGTGAGGAGGGCTTTAAGTCGCCGCCGATAACCGATCCATCCCAACTTCCGACGAAGAACGAATACTTTGATACACTTTGCCTTATTATTTTGAGAATTGCAAACAAATTAGGCGAGGTAGGCCTTCCTAAGTAATTGTTATTTTTTATTTAAAATCATCACATTCAGCTAATTAATATAAAGATGCTGTAATAAGAATATAAACTAATATGCATTTTAAGATGCAAGAATATTTAAATTTGTATTGAAATATGTATTACTCTTTTTGGAGTATTTAGGGTTTAGCTATATTTATCGATTATCATATGCACCTCAAGAGGGCAGTACTCACAATAAGAATATAATGTAAATTAACATAAGCCATATTTGTGTCTAAATTTGTTTGATACTGATATCTCACTATTTTGCCCCGTAATTAGTAAAAGCGCGGCTAATCTTTTTACATAGGAAGTTTATGTCAAATACTATAGTCCGTGTCAGTTTTGTGATTTACCCGTCACAGACATCACGTGTCGAACTCTTGCTGATGTCTCTTCAAGAGAATGCGATATTAGACATGATATTGAAAACGACATTTAAATAGTGTCCGTGTCAATATTTTGATTTACCCGCTTCAGACATCTCTTGTCACAAATTCTTGCTAAATTCGTGTCAGGAGGACACTATATTATACACGACCTGGAAAACGAAGGCAATTCAACTATCTAGCTGTAATCACCATGTTGCGGTGGGTTAATTTTATTACAATATAAGACTTGATACCACGTGGTAAAACCAATTTACTGCATATATTAAAAATCAATTTTTTCTGATAACTCAATATTAGTTCTACTTGAGTATTATCGAATTTTTTTTTTTTTCTCTAGGCTTACCTACAATGAAAATATGAAAATGGCAGATAAATATTTTGCAAACGGTTAAATGTTTCTTTGGGAATCATGTAGCAAAGTTTCATGGTAGTTAAGTTCTTAGGGGGTTTATACCAAGTTGAGAAACGCGATGAAGTTGTACTATTGTAGGAGTATTTTGCTGAAAATAATCACGGGAGGGTTAAGTTTGTAGATCTGTTTTCGTGTTTGACTGAAATTAAAAGCAGCGAATCAACATTTGGATAAGTGTGAATAAGAACTTAATCTACCTGAGGATTATAGATGACTTGGACAAAGTCGACTTCAAAATCAGGAAGTTTTGCATAATTAAGAGACACGAAAAGATCCGTTTACTATTAGGTAAATATCATGCATCTCGGTTGACATGTAATCATGTTTAAATGTTTAATATACTAAGTAGGCTTGGGCATAAAAACCGGTCCGGCCGGACTGGTTCGGAACAGGTCTGGAACCGGACGGTTTGGAACCGGTCCGGAGTGGACCGGTCCAAATTGGACTGGTTTGTAACCCCTAAATTGGAACCAGTCCAAGGGGTATACCAAACCTGTCCAATAAACCAGTCCGGACCGGAGCGTTTTTGAACCGCTTTTTAGAAAAAAAAACGTTTTGACCGAGACTATTTTTAAAATAAAAAAAAAAACAGTTTTTGAACGGTTTGGACCGGTTTCTGACCGGTTTTGACCGGTTTCTGACTGGTTTTGACTGGTTTTGGACCGATTTTTATTGATAAAACCGGTCCGACATATAAAACTGGTCCAGGACTTGTTTTTTTAAAAAACAGTCCAAAACCGGTTCTGGACCGGTTCAAACCAGTCCAGTTTTTTTTAGACCAACCTAAGCCAAAAAAAACCATAGTTATTACTGGACCGGACCGTTTAAAACAGTTCCGGTCCGGTCCGGAACCGGTTCGGCCTGAACCGGTTCAGTGCCCACCCCTAATACTAAGGATGAGATGCATAGTATATTATGTGAAAGGCTATTTATCTTTTGTATGTTGGATATTTATTAAACGGTTGACTTTAAACTACTACACTTTAAAGATTCCGTGTGCATTATGATATAAATCATACTACGAATAATGTTTGATGTATAATACCTTTGTGAATGGTTAAGATCTAACTCCCTACACTATTTTAGAATTATATACATATATATTCTTATTAATTTTTATTATTTTATTTAAAAAATTGTTTATTCTGTTATATATAAATTATTTTCTTTTTTGCCAAGATGTATTTAAATGAACTAAATATGCATATTTTTCTTATAAGTTTTTAGATACAAAGACGCTTTGTTTATAACTTTTTTGGTTTCTAATTTTTTATATTTCAAATTTTTTATGTTAATTAATTTACCAATTTTCTCTAACTTTACTTCATTTAAGATGAACAGAAGATTCGATGATATAAGACCAGTTCACATCAATATTGTGTGGTTCAATCATTTTAAACTGAGTAGTCTAGAATTGAACTATAAAAATAAAAAAACATATGTGACAAGTGCAAAGCTTGCGCAGATTTCTAGTACCGATAAAAAAAAAAATTATTACTAAAAAGTATAAAGGCAACTATTTATTAAAAAAATTGTTACAAAATATACCTTAAATCGGAAAAATATTAACTAAATTTACCTTCATTTTAGAGACAAATAGTTCTATTTAAGACCAAGTATTGAATATCATTTCATTTAAACCAACAACTCTAAAAAAAAGTAAATTAGGTAGATGTACATAACAACAATGACACTCTCTTCTTATTCTTCCTCTTCTTGTATCATCCCATATCTTATATTGCTAGTTATTAGTTTATTCGCGGCTCCATCAATTGCTGATCTTTTTGGGGATGTATGCTCCGGTACACTGAACCCTCCTCTTTGCTTCAAGGTCATAAATTCAATTTCTGGAGCATCCAACGCAACCGATCTCAAAACCCTAGCACAAATTACAATTCCTTATGCTATCTCAACCGGTGGTGAAACCCTAAGTTATGTGAAATCTCTTGCTAGTTCCACGAAAAATCCGAGACTTAAGGAGGACTACACTTCGTGCTCGGAAAAACTACAGTGACGCAGTCGGAAATCTTCAGGAAGCCCAAGATTTTCTCAAGCAAGGAGATTACCCTTCTATTGGTTTTAGAGCGAGCGCGGGAATGGATTCAGTAGATGATTGTGACGAGGGCTTTAAGTCGCCGCCGATAACCGATCCATCCCAACTTCCGACGAAGAACGAATACTTTGATACACTTTACCTTATTATTTTGAGAATTGCAAACAAATTAGGTGAGGTAGGCCTTCATAAGTAATTGTTATTTTTTTATTTAAAATCATCACATTCAGCTAATTAATATAAAGATGCTGTAATAAGCATATAAACTAATATGCATTTTAAGATGCAAGAATATTTAAATTTGTATTGAAATATGTATTACTCTTTTTGGAGTATTTAGGGTTTAGCTATATTTATCGATTATCATATGGCACCTCAGGAGGGCACTACTCACAACAAGAAGATAATGTAAATTAACATAAGCCATATTTGTGTCTAAATTTGTTTGATACTGACATGTCACTATTTTGCCCCGTAATTAGTAAAAGCACGGCTAATCTTTTTACATAGGAAGTTTATGTCAAATACTATAGTCCGTGTCAGTTTTGTGATTTACCCGTCATAGACATCACGTGTCAAACTCTTGCTGATGTCTCTTCAAGAGAACACGATATTAGACACGATATTGAAAACGAAATTTAAATACTGGAGTCCGTGTCAATATTTTGATTTACCCGCTTCAGACATCTCTTGTCACAAATTCTTGCTAAATTCGTGTCAGGAGGACACTATATTATACACGACCAGGAAAACGAAGGCAATTCAACTATCTAGCTGTAATCACCATGTTGTAGTTGGTTAATTTTATTACAATATAAGACTTGATACCACATGGTAAAACCAATTTACTGCATATATTAAAAATCAATTTTTTCTGATAACTCAATATTAGTTCTACTTGAGTATTATCGAAAAAATTGTTTTTTCTCTAGGCTTACCTACAATGAAAATATGAAAATGGCAGATAAATATTTTTCAAACGGTTAAATGTTTCTTTGGGAATCATGTAGCAAAGTTTCATGGTAGTGAAGTTCTTAGGGGGTTTATACCAAGTTGAGAAACGCGATGAAGTTGTACTATTGTAGGAGTATTTTGCGAAAATAATCACGGGAGGGTTAAGTTTGTAGATCTGTTTTCGCGTTTGACTGAAATTAACAGCAACGAATCAACATTTGGATAAGTGTGGATAAGAACTTAATCTACCTAAGGATTGTAGATGACTTGGATAAAGTCGACTTCAAAATCAGGAAGTTTTGCATAATTAAGAGACACGAAAAGATCCATTTACTATTAGGTAAATATTATGCATCTCGGTTGACATGTAAACATGTCTAAATGTTTAATATACTAAGGATGAGATTCATAGTATATTATGTGAAAGGCTATTTATCTTTTGTATGTGGGATATTTATTAAACGGTCGACTTTAAACTACTACACTTTAATGATTCCGTGTGCATTATGATATAAATCATACTACGAATAATGTTTGATATATAATACCTTTGTGAATGGTTAAGATATAAATTCCTACACTATTTTAGAATTATATACATATATATTCTTATTAATGTATATTATTTTATTTAAAAAATTGTTTATTTTGTTATATATAAATTATTTTCTTTTTTGCCAAGATATATTTAAATGAACTAAATATGCAGATTTTTTTTATAAGTTTTTAGATACAAAGACGCTTCGTTTATAACTTTTTTGGTTTCTAATTTTTTATATTTCAAATTTTTTATGTTAATTAATTTACCGATTTTCTCTAACTTTACTTCATTTAAGATGAACAGAAGATTCGATGATATAAGACCACTTCACATCAATATTGTGTGGTTCAATCATTTTAAATTGAGTAGTCTAGAATTGAACTATAAAAATAAAAAAAAACATATGGGACACGTGCAAAGCTTGCGCAGATTTCTAGTACCGATAAAAAAACAAATTATTACTAAAAAATAAAAAGGCAACTATTTATAAAAAAATTGTTATAAAATATACCTTAAATCGGAAAAATATTAACTAAATTTACCTTCATTTTAGAGACAAATAGTTCTATTTAAGACCAAGTATTGAATATCATTTAATTTAAACCAACAACTCTAAAAAAAAGTAAATTAAGTAGATGTACATAACAACAATGACACTCTCTTCTTATTCTTCCTCTTCTTGTATCATCCCATATCTTATATTGCTAGTTATTAGTTTATTCGCGGCTCCATCAATTTCTGATCTTTTTGGGGATGTATGCTCTGGTACACTGAACCCTCCTCTTTGCTTAAAGGTCATAAATTCAATTTCTGAAGCATCCAACGCAACCAATCTCAAACCCTAGCACAAATTACAATTCCTTATGCTATCTCAACCGGTGGTGAAACCCTAAGTTATGTGAAATCTCTTGCTAGTTCCACGAAAAATCCGAGACTTAAGGAGGACTACACTTCGTGCTCGGAAAACTACAATGACGTAGTCGGAAATCTTCAGGAAGCCCAAGATTTTCTCAAGCAAGGAGATTACCCTTCTATTGGTTTTAGAGCGAGCGCGGGAATGGATTCACTAGATGATTGTGAGGAGGGCTTTAAGTCGCCGCCGATAACCGATCCATCCCAACTTCCGACGAAGAACGAATACTTTGATACACTTTGCCTTATTATTTTGAGAATTGCAAACAAATTAGGCGAGGTAGGCCTTCCTAAGTAATTGTTATTTTTTATTTAAAATCATCACATTCAGCTAATTAATATAAAGATGCTGTAATAAGAATATAAACTAATATGCATTTTAAGATGCAAGAATATTTAAATTTGTATTGAAATATGTATTACTCTTTTTGGAGTATTTAGGGTTTAGCTATATTTATCGATTATCATATGGCACCTCAAGAGGGCAGTACTCACAACAAGAATATAATGTAAATTAACATAAGCCATATTTGTGTCTAAATTTGTTTGATACTGATATCTCACTATTTTGCCCCGTAATTAGTAAAAGCGCGGCTAATCTTTTTACATAGGAAGTTTATGTCAAATACTATAGTCCGTGTCAGTTTTGTGATTTACCCGTCACAGACATCACGTGTCGAACTCTTGCTGATGTCTCTTCAAGAGAATGCGATATTAGACATGATATTGAAAACGACATTTAAATAGTGTCCGTGTCAATATTTTGATTTACCCGCTTCAGACATCTCTTGTCACAAATTCTTGCTAAATTCGTGTCAGGAGGACACTATATTATACACGACCTGGAAAACGAAGGCAATTCAACTATCTAGCTGTAATCACCATGTTGCGGTGGGTTAATTTTATTACAATATAAGACTTGATACCACGTGGTAAAACCAATTTACTGCATATATTAAAAATCAATTTTTTCTGATAACTCAATATTAGTTCTACTTGAGTATTATCGAATTTTTTTTTTTTTCTCTAGGCTTACCTACAATGAAAATATGAAAATGGCAGATAAATATTTTGCAAACGGTTAAATGTTTCTTTGGGAATCATGTAGCAAAGTTTCATGGTAGTTAAGTTCTTAGGGGGTTTATACCAAGTTGAGAAACGCGATGAAGTTGTACTATTGTAGGAGTATTTTGCTGAAAATAATCACGGGAGGGTTAAGTTTGTAGATCTGTTTTCGTGTTTGACTGAAATTAAAAGCAGCGAATCAACATTTGGATAAGTGTGAATAAGAACTTAATCTACCTGAGGATTATAGATGACTTGGACAAAGTCGACTTCAAAATCAGGAAGTTTTGCATAATTAAGAGACACGAAAAGATCCGTTTACTATTAGGTAAATATCATGCATCTCGGTTGACATGTAATCATGTTTAAATGTTTAATATACTAAGTAGGCTTGGGCATAAAAACCGGTCCGGCCGGACTGGTTCGGAACAGGTCTGGAACCGGACGGTTTGGAACCGGTCCGGAGTGGACCGGTCCAAATTGGACTGGTTTGTAACCCCTAAATTGGAACCAGTCCAAGGGGTATACCAAACCTGTCCAATAAACCAGTCCGGACCGGAGCGTTTTTGAACCGCTTTTTAGAAAAAAAAAACGTTTTGACCGAGACTATTTTTTAAAAAAAAAAAAAAACAGTTTTTGAACGGTTTGGACCGGTTTCTGACCGGTTTTGACCGGTTTCTGACTGGTTTTGACTGGTTTTGGACCGATTTTTATTGATAAAACCGGTCCGACATATAAAACTGGTCCAGGACTTGTTTTTTTAAAAAACAGTCCAAAACCGGTTCTGGACCGGTTCAAACCAGTCCAGTTTTTTTTAGACCAACCTAAGCCAAAAAAAACCCTAGTTATTACTGGACCGGACCGTTTAAAACAGTTCCGGTCCGGTCCGGAACCGGTTCGGCCTGAACCGGTTCAGTGCCCACCCCTAATACTAAGGATGAGATGCATAGTATATTATGTGAAAGGCTATTTATCTTTTGTATGTTGGATATTTATTAAACGGTTGACTTTAAACTACTACACTTTAAAGATTCCGTGTGCATTATGATATAAATCATACTACGAATAATGTTTGATGTATAATACCTTTGTGAATGGTTAAGATCTAACTCCCTACACTATTTTAGAATTATATACATATATATTCTTATTAATTTTTATTATTTTATTTAAAAAATTGTTTATTCTGTTATATATAAATTATTTTCTTTTTTGCCAAGATGTATTTAAATGAACTAAATATGCAGATTTTTCTTATAAGTTTTTAGATACAAAGACGCTTTGTTTATAACTTTTTTGGTTTCTAATTTTTTATATTTCAAATTTTTTATGTTAATTAATTTACCAATTTTCTCTAACTTTACTTCATTTAAGATGAACAGAAGATTCGATGATATAAGACCAGTTCACATCAATATTGTGTGGTTCAATCATTTTAAACTGAGTAGTCTAGAATTGAACTATAAAAATAAAAAAACATATGTGACAAGTGCAAAGCTTGCGCAGATTTCTAGTACCGATAAAAAAAAAAATTATTACTAAAAAATATAAAGGCAACTATTTATTAAAAAAATTGTTACAAAATATACCTTAAATCGGAAAAATATTAACTAAATTTACCTTCATTTTAGAGACAAATAGTTCTATTTAAGACCAAGTATTGAATATCATTTCATTTAAACCAACAACTCTAAAAAAAAGTAAATTAGGTAGATGTACATAACAACAATGACACTCTCTTCTTATTCTTCCTCTTCTTGTATCATCTCATATCTTATATTGCTAGTTATTAGTTTATTCGCGGCTCCATCAATTGCTGATCTTTTTGGGGATGTATGCTCCGGTACACTGAACCCTCCTCTTTGCTTCAAGGTCATAAATTCAATTTCTGGAGCATCCAACGCAACCGATCTCAAAACCCTAGCACAAATTACAATTCCTTATGCTATCTCAACCGGTGGTGAAACCCTAAGTTATGTGAAATCTCTTGCTAGTTCCACGAAAAATCCGAGACTTAAGGAGGACTACACTTCGTGCTCGGAAAAACTACAGTGACGCAGTCGGAAATCTTCAGGAAGCCCAAGATTTTCTCAAGCAAGGAGATTACCCTTCTATTGGTTTTAGAGCGAGCGCGGGAATGGATTCAGTAGATGATTGTGACGAGGGCTTTAAGTCGCCGCCGATAACCGATCCATCCCAACTTCCGACGAAGAACGAATACTTTGATACACTTTACCTTATTATTTTGAGAATTGCAAACAAATTAGGTGAGGTAGGCCTTCATAAGTAATTGTTATTTTTTTATTTAAAATCATCACATTCAGCTAATTAATATAAAGATGCTGTAATAAGCATATAAACTAATATGCATTTTAAGATGCAAGAATATTTAAATTTGTATTGAAATATGTATTACTCTTTTTGGAGTATTTAGGGTTTAGCTATATTTATCGATTATCATATGGCACCTCAGGAGGGCACTACTCACAACAAGAAGATAATGTAAATTAACATAAGCCATATTTGTGTCTAAATTTGTTTGATACTGACATGTCACTATTTTGCCCCGTAATTAGTAAAAGCACGGCTAATCTTTTTACATAGGAAGTTTATGTCAAATACTATAGTCCGTGTCAGTTTTGTGATTTACCCGTCATAGACATCACGTGTCAAACTCTTGCTGATGTCTCTTCAAGAGAACACGATATTAGACACGATATTGAAAACGAAATTTAAATACTGGAGTCCGTGTCAATATTTTGATTTACCCGCTTCAGACATCTCTTGTCACAAATTCTTGCTAAATTCGTGTCAGGAGGACACTATATTATACACGACCAGGAAAACGAAGGCAATTCAACTATCTAGCTGTAATCACCATGTTGTAGTTGGTTAATTTTATTACAATATAAGACTTGATACCACATGGTAAAACCAATTTACTGCATATATTAAAAATCAATTTTTTCTGATAACTCAATATTAGTTCTACTTGAGTATTATCGAAAAAATTGTTTTTTCTCTAGGCTTACCTACAATGAAAATATGAAAATGGCAGATAAATATTTTTCAAACGGTTAAATGTTTCTTTGGGAATCATGTAGCAAAGTTTCATGGTAGTGAAGTTCTTAGGGGGTTTATACCAAGTTGAGAAACGCGATGAAGTTGTACTATTGTAGGAGTATTTTGCGAAAATAATCACGGGAGGGTTAAGTTTGTAGATCTGTTTTCGCGTTTGACTGAAATTAACAGCAACGAATCAACATTTGGATAAGTGTGGATAAGAACTTAATCTACCTAAGGATTGTAGATGACTTGGATAAAGTCGACTTCAAAATCAGGAAGTTTTGCATAATTAAGAGACACGAAAAGATCCATTTACTATTAGGTAAATATTATGCATCTCGGTTGACATGTAAACATGTCTAAATGTTTAATATACTAAGGATGAGATTCATAGTATATTATGTGAAAGGCTATTTATCTTTTGTATGTGGGATATTTATTAAACGGTCGACTTTAAACTACTACACTTTAATGATTCCGTGTGCATTATGATATAAATCATACTACGAATAATGTTTGATATATAATACCTTTGTGAATGGTTAAGATATAAATTCCTACACTATTTTAGAATTATATACATATATATTCTTATTAATGTATATTATTTTATTTAAAAAATTGTTTATTTTGTTATATATAAATTATTTTCTTTTTTGCCAAGATATATTTAAATGAACTAAATATGCAGATTTTTTTTATAAGTTTTTAGATACAAAGACGCTTCGTTTATAACTTTTTTGGTTTCTAATTTTTTATATTTCAAATTTTTTATGTTAATTAATTTACCGATTTTCTCTAACTTTACTTCATTTAAGATGAACAGAAGATTCGATGATATAAGACCACTTCACATCAATATTGTGTGGTTCAATCATTTTAAATTGAGTAGTCTAGAATTGAACTATAAAAATAAAAAAAAACATATGGGACACGTGCAAAGCTTGCGCCGATTTCTAGTACCGATAAAAAAAACAAATTATTACTAAAAACTATTAAGACAACTATTTATTAAAAAAATTGTTACAAAATATACCTTAAATCGGAAAAATATTAACTAAATTTACCTTCATTTTAGAGACAAATAGTTCTATTTAAGACCAAGTATTGAATATCATTTAATTTAAACCAACAACTCTAAAAAAAGTAAATTAAGTAGATGTACATAACAACAATGACACTCTCTTCTTATTCTTCCTTTTTTGTATCATCCCATATCTTATATTGCTAGTTATTAGTTTATTCGCGGCTCCATCAATTGCTGATCTTTTTGGGGATGTATGCTCCGGTACACTGAACCCTCCTCTTTGCTTAAAGGTCATAAATTCAATTTCTGGAGCATCCAACGCAACCGATCTCAAAACCCTAGCACAAATTACAATTCCTTATGCTATCTCAACCGGTGGTGAAACCCTAAGTTATGTGAAATCTCTTGCTAGTTCCACGACAAATCCGAGACTTAAGGAGGACTACACTTCGTGCTCGGAAAACTACAATGACGCAGTCGGAAATCTTCAGGAAGCCCAAGATTTTCTTAAGCAAGGAGATTACCCTTCTATTGGTTTTAGAGCGAGCGCGGGAATGGATTCAGTAGATGATTGTGAGGAGGGCTTTAAGTCGCCGCCGATAACCGATCCATCCCAACTTCCGACGAAGAACGAATACTTTGATACACTTTGCCTTATTATTTTTAGAATTGCAAACAAATTAGGCGAGGTAGGCCTTCCTAAGTAATTGTTATTTTTGTATTTAAAATCATCACATTCAGCTAATTAATATAAAGATGCTGTAATAAGCATATAAACTAATATGCATTTTAAGATGCAAGAATATTTAAATTTGTACTGAAATATGTATTACTCTTTTTGGAGTATTTAGGGTTTAGCTATATTTATCGATTATCATATGGCATCTCAGGAGGGTAGTACTCACAACAAGAAGATAATGTAAATTAATATAAGCCATATTTCTGTCTACATTTGTTTGATACTGATATGTCACTATTTTGCCCCGTAATTAGTAATAGCGTGGCTAATTTTTTACATATGAAGTTTATGTCAAATACTATAGACCGTGTTAGTTTTGTGATTTACCTGTCATAGACATCACGTGTCGAACTCTTGCTAATGTCTCTTCAAGAGAACACGATATTAGACATGATATTGAACAAGACATTTAAATACTGGAGTCCGTGTCAATATTTTGATTTACCCGCTTCAGATATCTCTCGTCACAAATTATTGCTAAATTTGTGTCAGGAGGACACTATATTATACACGACTTGGAAAACGAAGGCAATTCAACTATCTAGTTGTAATCACCATGTTGCAGTTGGTTAATTTTATTACAATATAAGACTTGATACCACGTGGTAAAACCAATTTACTGCATATATTAAAAATCAATTTTTTCTGATAAATCAATATTAGTTCTACTTGAGTATTATGGAAAAATTTGTTTTTTCTCTATGCTTACCTACAATGAAAATATGAAAATGGCAGATAAATATTTTGCAAACGGTTAAATGTTTCTTTGGGAATCATGTAGAAAAGTGTCATGGTAGTGAAGTTCTTAGGGGGTTTATACCAAGTTGAGAAACGCGATGAAGTTGTAATATTGCAGGAGTATTTTGCGGAAAATAATCACGGGAGGGTTAAGTGTGTAGATCTGTTTTCGCGTTTGACTGAAATTAAAAGCAGCATATCAACATTTGGATAAGTGCGAATAGGAACTTAATCTACCTGAGGATTGTAGATGACCTGGACAAAGTCGACTTCAAAATCAGGAAGTTTTGCATAATTAAGAGACACGAGAAGATCCGTTTACTATTAGGTATATATCATGCATCTCGGTTGACATGTAATCATGTTTAAATGTTTAATATACTAAGGATGAGATGCATAGTATATTATGTGAAAGGCTATTTATCTTTTGTATGTGGGATATTTATTAAACGGTTGACTTTAAACTACTACACTTTTAAGATTCTGTGTGCATTATGATATAAATCATACTACGAATAATGTTTGATATATAATACCTTTGTGAATGGTTAAGATCTAACTCCCTACACTATTTTAGAATTATATACATATATATTCTTATTAATTTTTATTATTTTATTTAAAAAATTGTTTGTTCTGTTATATATAAATTATTTTCTTTTTTGCCAAGATGTATTTAAATGAACTAAATATGCAGATTTTTCTTATAAGTTTTTAGATACAAAGACGCTTTGTTTATAACTTTTTTGGTTTCTAATTTTTTATATTTCAAATTTTTTATGTTAATTAATTTACCAATTTTCTCTAACTTTACTTCAATTAAGATGAACAGAAGATTCGATGATATAAGACCAGTTCACATCAATATTATGTGGTTCAATCATTTTAAATTGAGTAGTCTAGAATTGAACTATAAAAATAAAAAAAAAACATATGGGACACGTGCAAAGCTTGCGCCGATTTCTAGTACCGATAAAAAAACAAATTATTACTAAAAACTATAAAGGCAACTATTTATTAAAAAATTGTTACAAAATATACCTTAAATCGGAAAAATATTAACTAAATTTACCATCATTTTAGAGACAAATAATTCTATTTAAGACCAAGTATTGAATATCATTTAATTTAAACCAAAAACTCTAAAAAAAACTAAATTAAGTAGATGTACATAACAACAATGACACTCTCTTCTTATTCTTCCTCTTCTTGTATCATCCCATATCTTATATTGCTAGTTATTAGTTTATTCGCGGCTCCATCAATTGCTGATCTTTTTGGGGATGTATGCTCCGGTACACTGAACCATCCTCTTTGCTTAAAGGTCATAAATTCAATTTCTGGAGCATCCAACGCAACCGATCTCAAAACCCTAGCACAAATTACAATTCTTTATGCTATCTCAACCGGTGGTGAAACCCTAAGTTATGTGAAATCTCTTGCTAGTTCCCCGAAAAATCCGAGACTTAAGGAGGACTACACTTTGTGCTCGGAAAACTACAATGACGCAGTCGGAAATCTTCAGGAAGCCCAAGATTTTCTCAAGCAAGGAGATTACCCTTCTATTGGTTTTAGAGCGAGCGCGGGAATGGATTCAGTAGATGATTGTGAGGAGGGCTTTAAGTCGCTGCCAATAACCGATCCATCCCATCTTCCGACGAAGAACGAATACTTTGATACACTTTGCCTTATTATTTTGAGAATTGCAAACAAATTAGGCGAGGTAGGCCTTCCTAAGTAATTGTTGTTTTTTTATTTAAAATCATCACATTCAGCTAATTAATATAAAGATGCAGTAATAAGAATCTTAACTAATATGCAAGAACATTTAAATTTGTATTGAAACATGTATTACTCTTTTTGGAGTATTTAGGGTTTAGCTATATTTATCGATTATCATATGGCACCTCAGGAGGGCAGTACTCACAACAAGAAGATAATGTAAATTAACATAAGCCATATTTGTGTCTAAATTTGTTTGATACTGATATCTCACTATTTTGCCCCGTAATTAGTAAAAGTGCGGCTAATCTTTTTACATAGGAAGTTTATGTCAAATACTATAGTCCGTGTCAGTTTTGTGATTTACCCGTCACAAACATCACGTGTCGAACTCTTGCTGATGTCTCTTCAAGAGAACACGATATTAGACACGATATTGAAAACGACATTTAAATACTAGAGTCCGTGTCAATATTTTTATATACCCGCTTCATACATCTCTTGTCACAAATTCTTGCTAAATTCGTGTCAGGAGGACACCATGTTATACACGACCTGGAAAACGAAGGCAATTCAACTATCTAGCTGTAATCACCATGTTGCAGTTGGTTAATTTTATTACAATATAAGACTTGATACCACGTGGTAAAACCAATTTACTGCATATATTAAAAATCAATTTTTTCTGATAACTCAATATTAGTTCTACTTGAGTATTATGGAAAAATTTGTTTTTTCTCTAGGCTTACCTACAATGAAAATATGAAAATGGCAGATAAATATTTTGCAAACGGTTAAATGTTTCTTTGGGAATCATGTAGAAAAGTGTCATGGTAGTGAAGTTCTTAGGGGGTTTATACCAAGTTGAGAAACGCGATGAAGTTGTAATATTGCAGGAGTATTTTGCGGAAAATAATCACGGGAGGGTTAAGTGTGTAGATCTGTTTTCGCGTTTGACTGAAATTAAAAACAGCGAATCAACATTTGGATAAGTGCGAATAGGAACTTAATCTACCTGAGGATTGTAGATGACCTGGACAAAGTCGACTTCAAAATAAGGAAGTTTTGCATAATTAAGAGACACGAGAAGATCCGTTTACTATTAGGTATATATCATGCATCTCGGTTGACATGTAATCATGTTTAAATGTTTAATATACTAAGTAGGCTTGGGCATAAAAACCGGTCCGGCCGGACTGGTTCGGAACTGGTCTGGAACCGGACCGTTTGGAACCGGTCCGGAGTGGACCGGTCCAAATTGGACTGGTTTGTAACCCCTAAATTGGAACCAGTCCAAGGGGTATACCAAACCAGTCCAATAAACCAGTCCGGACCGGACCGGTTTTGAACCGCTTTTTAGAAAAAAAAAAACGTTTTGACCGAGACTATTTAAAAAAAAAAAAAAAAACCGGTTTTTGACCGGTTTTGACCGGTTTTGACTGGTTTTGGACCGATTTTTATTGATAAAACCGGTCCGACATATAAAACTGGTCCAGGACTTTTTTTTAAAAAAACAGTCCAAAACCGGTTCTGGACCGGTTCAAACCAGTCCAGTTTTTTTTAGACCAACCTAAGCCAAAAAAAACCCTAGTTATTACTGGACCGGACCGTTTAAAACAGTTCCGGTCCGGAACCGGTTCGGCCGGAACCGGTTCAGTGCCCACCCCTAATACTAAGGATGAGATGCATAGTATATTATGTGAAAGGCTATTTATCTTTTGTATGTGGGATATTTATTAAACGGTTGACTTTAAACTACTACACTTTAAAGATTCCGTGTGCATTATGATATAAATCATACTACGAATAATGTTTGATGTATAATACCTTTGTGAATGGTTAAGATCTAACTCCCTACACTATTTTAGAATTATATACATATATATTCTTATTAATTTTTATTATTTTATTTAAAAAACTGTTTATTCTATTATATATAAATTATTTTCTTTTTTGCCAAGATGTATTTAAATGAACTAAATATGCAGATTTTTCTTATAAGTTTTTAGATACAAAGACGCTTTGTTTATAACTTTTTTGGTTTCTAATTTTTTATATTTCAAATTTTTTATGTTAATTAATTTACCAATTTTCTCTAACTTTACTTCATTTAAGATGAACAGAAGATTCGATGATATAAGACCAGTTCACATCAATATTGTGTGGTTCAATCATTTTAAACTGAGTAGTCTAGAATTGAACTATAAAAATAAAAAAACATATGTGACACGTGCAAAGCTTGCGCAGATTTCTAGTACCGATAAAAAAACAAATTATTACTAAAAAATAAAAAGGCAACTATTTATTAAAAAAATTGTTATAAAATATACCTTAAATCGGAAAAATATTAACTAAATTTACCTTCATTTTAGAGACAAATAGTTCTATTTAAGACCAAGTATTGAATATCATTTAATTTAAACCAACAACTCTAAAAAAAGTAAATTAAGTAGATGTACATAACAACAATGACACTCTCTTCTTATTCTTCCTCTTCTTGTATCATCCCATATCTTATATTGCTAGTTATTAGTTTATTCGCGGCTCCATCAATTTCTGATCTTTTTGGGGATGTATGCTCTGGTACACTGAACCCTCCTCTTTGCTTAAAGGTCATAAATTCAATTTCTGAAGCATCCAACGCAACCAATCTCAAACCCTAGCACAAATTACAATTCCTTATGCTATCTCAACCGGTGGTGAAACCCTAAGTTATGTGAAATCTCTTGCTAGTTCCACGAAAAATCCGAGACTTAAGGAGGACTACACTTCGTGCTCGGAAAACTACAATGACGTAGTCGGAAATCTTCAGGAAGCCCAAGATTTTCTCAAGCAAGGAGATTACCCTTCTATTGGTTTTAGAGCGAGCGCGGGAATGGATTCAGTAGATGATTGTGAGGAGGGCTTTAAGTCGCCGCCGATAACCGATCCATCCCAACTTCCGACGAAGAACGAATACTTTGATACACTTTGCCTTATTATTTTGAGAATTGCAAACAAATTAGGCGAGGTAGGCCTTCCTAAGTAATTGTTATTTTTTATTTAAAATCATCACATTCAGCTAATTAATATAAAGATGCTGTAATAAGAATATAAACTAATATGCATTTTAAGATGCAAGAATATTTAAATTTGTATTGAAATATGTATTACTCTTTTTGGAGTATTTAGGGTTTAGCTATATTTATCGATTATCATATGGCACCTCAAGAGGGCAGTACTCACAACAAGAATATAATGTAAATTAACATAAGCCATATTTGTGTCTAAATTTGTTTGATACTGATATCTCACTATTTTGCCCCGTAATTAGTAAAAGCGCGGCTAATCTTTTTACATAGGAAGTTTATGTCAAATACTATAGTCCGTGTCAGTTTTGTGATTTACCCGTCACAGACATCACGTGTCGAACTCTTGCTGATGTCTCTTCAAGAGAATGCGATATTAGACATGATATTGAAAACGACATTTAAATAGTGTCCGTGTCAATATTTTGATTTACCCGCTTCAGACATCTCTTGTCACAAATTCTTGCTAAATTCGTGTCAGGAGGACACTATATTATACACGACCTGGAAAACGAAGGCAATTCAACTATCTAGCTGTAATCACCATGTTGCGGTGGGTTAATTTTATTACAATATAAGACTTGATACCACGTGGTAAAACCAATTTACTGCATATATTAAAAATCAATTTTTTCTGATAACTCAATATTAGTTCTACTTGAGTATTATCGAATTTTTTTTTTTTTTCTCTAGGCTTACCTACAATGAAAATATGAAAATGGCAGATAAATATTTTGCAAACGGTTAAATGTTTCTTTGGGAATCATGTAGCAAAGTTTCATGGTAGTTAAGTTCTTAGGGGGTTTATACCAAGTTGAGAAACGCGATGAAGTTGTACTATTGTAGGAGTATTTTGCTGAAAATAATCACGGGAGGGTTAAGTTTGTAGATCTGTTTTCGTGTTTGACTGAAATTAAAAGCAGCGAATCAACATTTGGATAAGTGTGAATAAGAACTTAATCTACCTGAGGATTATAGATGACTTGGACAAAGTCGACTTCAAAATCAGGAAGTTTTGCATAATTAAGAGACACGAAAAGATCCGTTTACTATTAGGTAAATATCATGCATCTCGGTTGACATGTAATCATGTTTAAATGTTTAATATACTAAGTAGGTTTGGGCATAAAAACCGGTTCGGCCGGACTGGTTCGGAACAGGTCTGGAACCGGACGGTTTGGAACCGGTCCGGAGTGGACCGGTCCAAATTGGACTGGTTTGTAACCCCTAAATTGGAACCAGTCCAAGGGGTATACCAAACCTGTCCAATAAACCAGTCCGGACCGGAGCGTTTTTGAACCGCTTTTTAGAAAAAAAAAACGTTTTGACCGAGACTATTTTTTAAAAAAAAAAAAAAAACAGTTTTTGAACGGTTTGGACCGGTTTCTGACCGGTTTTGACCGGTTTCTGACTGGTTTTGACTGGTTTTGGACCGATTTTTATTGATAAAACCGGTCCGACATATAAAACTGGTCCAGGACTTGTTTTTTTAAAAAACAGTCCAAAACCGGTTCTGGACCGGTTCAAACCAGTCCAGTTTTTTTTAGACCAACCTAAGCCAAAAAAAACCCTAGTTATTACTGGACCGGACCGTTTAAAACAGTTCCGGTCCGGTCCGGAACCGGTTCGGCCTGAACCGGTTCAGTGCCCACCCCTAATACTAAGGATGAGATGCATAGTATATTATGTGAAAGGCTATTTATCTTTTGTATGTTGGATATTTATTAAACGGTTGACTTTAAACTACTACACTTTAAAGATTCCGTGTGCATTATGATATAAATCATACTACGAATAATGTTTGATGTATAATACCTTTGTGAATGGTTAAGATCTAACTCCCTACACTATTTTAGAATTATATACATATATATTCTTATTAATTTTTATTATTTTATTTAAAAAATTGTTTATTCTGTTATATATAAATTATTTTCTTTTTTGCCAAGATGTATTTAAATGAACTAAATATGCAGATTTTTCTTATAAGTTTTTAGATACAAAGACGCTTTGTTTATAACTTTTTTGGTTTCTAATTTTTTATATTTCAAATTTTTTATGTTAATTAATTTACCAATTTTCTCTAACTTTACTTCATTTAAGATGAACAGAAGATTCGATGATATAAGACCAGTTCACATCAATATTGTGTGGTTCAATCATTTTAAACTGAGTAGTCTAGAATTGAACTATAAAAATAAAAAAACATATGTGACAAGTGCAAAGCTTGCGCAGATTTCTAGTACCGATAAAAAAAAAAATTATTACTAAAAAATATAAAGGCAACTATTTATTAAAAAAATTGTTACAAAATATACCTTAAATCGGAAAAATATTAACTAAATTTACCTTCATTTTAGAGACAAATAGTTCTATTTAAGACCAAGTATTGAATATCATTTCATTTAAACCAACAACTCTAAAAAAAAGTAAATTAAGTAGATGTACATAACAACAATGACACTCTCTTCTTATTCTTCCTCTTCTTGTATCATCCCATATCTTATATTGCTAGTTATTAGTTTATTCGCGGCTCCATCAATTGCTGATCTTTTTGGGGATGTATGCTCCGGTACACTGAACCCTCCTCTTTGCTTCAAGGTCATAAATTCAATTTCTGGAGCATCCAACGCAACCGATCTCAAAACCCTAGCACAAATTACAATTCCTTATGCTATCTCAACCGGTGGTGAAACCCTAAGTTATGTGAAATCTCTTGCTAGTTCCACGAAAAATCCGAGACTTAAGGAGGACTACACTTCGTGCTCGGAAAAACTACAGTGACGCAGTCGGAAATCTTCAGGAAGCCCAAGATTTTCTCAAGCAAGGAGATTACCCTTCTATTGGTTTTAGAGCGAGCGCGGGAATGGATTCAGTAGATGATTGTGACGAGGGCTTTAAGTCGCCGCCGATAACCGATCCATCCCAACTTCCGACGAAGAACGAATACTTTGATACACTTTACCTTATTATTTTGAGAATTGCAAACAAATTAGGTGAGGTAGGCCTTCATAAGTAATTGTTATTTTTTTATTTAAAATCATCACATTCAGCTAATTAATATAAAGATGCTGTAATAAGCATATAAACTAATATGCATTTTAAGATGCAAGAATATTTAAATTTGTATTGAAATATGTATTACTCTTTTTGGAGTATTTAGGGTTTAGCTATATTTATCGATTATCATATGGCACCTCAGGAGGGCACTACTCACAACAAGAAGATAATGTAAATTAACATAAGCCATATTTGTGTCTAAATTTGTTTGATACTGACATGTCACTATTTTGCCCCGTAATTAGTAAAAGCACGGCTAATCTTTTTACATAGGAAGTTTATGTCAAATACTATAGTCCGTGTCAGTTTTGTGATTTACCCGTCATAGACATCACGTGTCAAACTCTTGCTGATGTCTCTTCAAGAGAACACGATATTAGACACGATATTGAAAACGAAATTTAAATACTAGAGTCCGTGTCAATATTTTGATTTACCCGCTTCAGACATCTCTTGTCACAAATTCTTGCTAAATTCGTGTCAGGAGGACACTATATTATACACGACCAGGAAAACGAAGGCAATTCAACTATCTAGCTGTAATCACCATGTTGTAGTTGGTTAATTTTATTACAATATAAGACTTGATACCACATGGTAAAACCAATTTACTGCATATATTAAAAATCAATTTTTTCTGATAACTCAATATTAGTTCTACTTGAGTATTATCGAAAAAATTGTTTTTTCTCTAGGCTTACCTACAATGAAAATATGAAAATGGCAGATAAATATTTTTCAAACGGTTAAATGTTTCTTTGGGAATCATGTAGCAAAGTTTCATGGTAGTGAAGTTCTTAGGGGGTTTATACCAAGTTGAGAAACGCGATGAAGTTGTACTATTGTAGGAGTATTTTGCGAAAATAATCACGGGAGGGTTAAGTTTGTAGATCTGTTTTCGCGTTTGACTGAAATTAACAGCAACGAATCAACATTTGGATAAGTGTGGATAAGAACTTAATCTACCTAAGGATTGTAGATGACTTGGATAAAGTCGACTTCAAAATCAGGAAGTTTTGCATAATTAAGAGACACGAAAAGATCCATTTACTATTAGGTAAATATTATGCATCTCGGTTGACATGTAAACATGTCTAAATGTTTAATATACTAAGGATGAGATTCATAGTATATTATGTGAAAGGCTATTTATCTTTTGTATGTGGGATATTTATTAAACGGTCGACTTTAAACTACTACACTTTAATGATTCCGTGTGCATTATGATATAAATCATACTACGAATAATGTTTGATATATAATACCTTTGTGAATGGTTAAGATATAAATTCCTACACTATTTTAGAATTATATACATATATATTCTTATTAATGTATATTATTTTATTTAAAAAATTGTTTATTTTGTTATATATAAATTATTTTCTTTTTTGCCAAGATATATTTAAATGAACTAAATATGCAGATTTTTTTTATAAGTTTTTAGATACAAAGACGCTTCGTTTATAACTTTTTTGGTTTCTAATTTTTTATATTTCAAATTTTTTATGTTAATTAATTTACCGATTTTCTCTAACTTTACTTCATTTAAGATGAACAGAAGATTCGATGATATAAGACCACTTCACATCAATATTGTGTGGTTCAATCATTTTAAATTGAGTAGTCTAGAATTGAACTATAAAAATAAAAAAAAACATATGGGACACGTGCAAAGCTTGCGCCGATTTCTAGTACCGATAAAAAAACAAATTATTACTAAAAACTATTAAGACAACTATTTATTAAAAAAATTGTTACAAAATATACCTTAAATCGGAAAAATATTAACTAAATTTACCTTCATTTTAGAGACAAATAGTTCTATTTAAGACCAAGTATTGAATATCATTTAATTTAAACCAACAACTCTAAAAAAAGTAAATTAAGTAGATGTACATAACAACAATGACACTCTCTTCTTATTCTTCCTTTTTTTGTATCATCCCATATCTTATATTGCTAGTTATTAGTTTATTCGCGGCTCCATCAATTGCTGATCTTTTTGGGGATGTATGCTCCGGTACACTGAACCCTCCTCTTTGCTTAAAGGTCATAAATTCAATTTCTGGAGCATCCAACGCAACCGATCTCAAAACCCTAGCACAAATTACAATTCCTTATGCTATCTCAACCGGTGGTGAAACCCTAAGTTATGTGAAATCTCTTGCTAGTTCCACGACAAATCCGAGACTTAAGGAGGACTACACTTCGTGCTCGGAAAACTACAATGACGCAGTCGGAAATCTTCAGGAAGCCCAAGATTTTCTTAAGCAAGGAGATTACCCTTCTATTGGTTTTAGAGCGAGCGCGGGAATGGATTCAGTAGATGATTGTGAGGAGGGCTTTAAGTCGCCGCCGATAACCGATCCATCCCAACTTCCGACGAAGAACGAATACTTTGATACACTTTGCCTTATTATTTTTAGAATTGCAAACAAATTAGGCGAGGTAGGCCTTCCTAAGTAATTGTTATTTTTGTATTTAAAATCATCACATTCAGCTAATTAATATAAAGATGCTGTAATAAGCATATAAACTAATATGCATTTTAAGATGCAAGAATATTTAAATTTGTACTGAAATATGTATTACTCTTTTTGGAGTATTTAGGGTTTAGCTATATTTATCGATTATCATATGGCATCTCAGGAGGGTAGTACTCACAACAAGAAGATAATGTAAATTAATATAAGCCATATTTCTGTTTACATTTGTTTGATACTGATATGTCACTATTTTGCCCCGTAATTAGTAATAGCGTGGCTAATTTTTTTACATATGAAGTTTATGTCAAATACTACAGACCGTGTTAGTTTTGTGATTTACCTGTCATAGACATCTCGTGTCGAACTCTTGCTAATGTCTCTTCAAGAGAACACGATATTAGACATGATATTGAACAAGACATTTAAATACTGGAGTCCGTGTCAATATTTTGATTTACCCGCTTCAGATATCTCTCGTCACAAATTATTGCTAAATTTGTGTCAGGAGGACACTATATTATACACGACTTGGAAAACGAAGGCAATTCAACTATCTAGCTGTAATCACCATGTTGCAGTTGGTTAATTTTATTATGATATAAGACTTGATACCACGTGGTAAAATAAATTTACTGCATATATTAAAATCAATTTTTTCAATGATAACTCAAAATTAGTTCTACTTGAGTATTATGGAAAGAATTGTTTTTTCTCTAGGCTTACCTACAATGAAAATATGAAAATGGCAGATAAATATTTTGCAAACGATTAAATGTTAGTTTGGGAATCATGTAGCAAGGTGTCATGGTAGTGAAGTTCTTAGGGTGTTTATACCAAGTTGAGAAACGCAATGAAGTTGTACTATTGCAGGAGTATTTTGCGCAAAATAATCATGGGAGGGTTAAGTTTGTAGATCTGTTTTCGCGTTGACTGAAAAGAAAAGAAGCGAATCAACATTTGGATAAGTGCGAATAGGAACTTAATCTACCTAAGGATTGTAGATGACTTGAACTTAATCCATCCTTTTAACATTTTAGTGTAATCGAAACTAATTTTACTAAAGTCTGTGCAGATGTAAGTAATTTTATTAGGGGTGCATCGATAATCGATTTCCAAATTATTCTTTAATTATATCTTATGTCCATTTTTACTTTTATAAAAATTACCCATCCTTGACCTTTATTATATTGCCTTGAATCTTCTAATTTTTAAACGGTAATCTCGTCAAAATTTTGAATATGATGATATATGACAATTGGTAACATATAGTTTCGAACTTATAAGGAAGCTAGAGAAATGACCATATGTATATTGAAGTGCTCCACTTATATATAGTTTCAGTCATATAATGATTTTTTATTAGAGAGACAATGAAAGCAGCAGGACATAGAAGTTTCACAGATTTCTTGATGATGTTGTAATACATGCTAATAGTAGATCACTGGAGCTGTACGATAAGCCTCCTTTAAACGCAAGTGTAAATGGTGTCTCCGAGTGAGTAATGATGTTCTGTGTCAATAACCCTTTTTTTGTAGAATCATAATATGGAAGTTACCCGCGTGCATGTATTTTCATTATGGTGTGTACTATGGCATGTGTTTATTCATAAATTGTAAATTGGTATTTAAAAGTTTAAGTTCTTGTAACGCTCATTAAGAAAAATAACGGTTCTTATAGTGCAATGTGAGTGTTTGGAGCTCATCCAAGCATGGAGAGCTGCTTAGTTGGCGAATAAATATCATATAAGAAAGAAAGTGATGGATATATGTCAAATTCGGGTTCGTATTTATATTTCGGGCCTCGGAAACACGTTTAAAATCACATCAAGACTTTAAAAACGCCTCCCGAGGGTCAAAACGGTCCGGAAGCGCGTTACGCGCGTCCGGGTTGCGCGGCAAGCCAGACCTCGCCGAATTGCTCTACGGGTATTACGCGATTACCGTTACGCGATTACCGTTACGCGATTACCGTTACGTGTAGAGAAGTCGAGTTCGCGCATTGCCAATATTGATGACGGTTACCGCTTGCTTTTGAACCGTCATCAAACCGCTTCAAAATCGGGTCCGGTCCCAAGGAAGCCTATAAATAGGAGGCCTTGGCCACCCATTTTCACACATCCTCTCATTTGCCCAACTTTGGCATTTTGAGCTCTGACTTCTCTCTAGAAATATTTTCTCTCTCTAAGATTACCTTTTTAGCCCAACTGTGACTTAGGGATCGGAGAGGGCTCCACTAGCACCCCCCCCCCTCTCCGTGCTAGTACTGGCCCTTCGTGCAGGAACGAACGATCCGCGGCTAAGACAAGGAAGAGAAATAGGAGAAAGACGTGCCCAGACGCTAAAACCTGTGCCCAGACCGCCATTTCCTAAGACACGGACCTTTCCGAGACTCAGCGATAAAACCGAACACTCGTCATCGGCACAAGGCGAAAACCTCTTCCAGACGAAGGGTGTCAGCCCAAGGCCCGAACAACCTACTCAGACAGACGCGTCCATACGACCCAGTTCAACCAGGACGCAACATTTGGCGCCGTCTCCGTGATTCGAACAAAAGCTGCCATACCGCAAAGACATGACGAGTGATCGCAACCCTCCCGAAGAGGTTAACGCGAGAAATGCAAGGAAAAGGCCTGGACGTCCTAAGAAGTCCCCGGCAAGCAAAAGAGCAGGAGGTCAGAAGCCAGCTGGAAGCCAGCCGGGACCTTCCCACATACCGAGAGCTACTTCCGTAGTTTCATCCATGCCAACTAATTATGTGCCCAACGCATAGCACAACCTCCAAGAACAAATGACGAGCATCGTCCACCACCACCTGGTTTTGAACCAGAAATGCATGATGATGATGAATTTCAGTCAGAAACGCCGCAAGGCAAACAACAAGGAACGGGAGCAAACCTGATGCCATCAGTTACTCCAGCAATGATGGCTGCGCTGGAACAATTACTCGTATTCCGCGAGTCACTGAAAAATAAAGGATATGCGACCCAACCACCTCCAACCGCCCAGGAACACGCTGCGCCGACAAGAGAAATGTCGCAAGACACTACCTACCAAGGCAGTCCATTCCAAGGCAGGGACCAACATGTAGAAAATGCCTTCCAGCATACAAGATATGAAGCCGCACATTCTTACACTCCTTCCCAAGGAGCACGTCATTGGAGGAATACAAGAGATTTTGACGCTTAAAGCAAGAATTCATACGAGCAAGAAGTGTACGTTGCAAAGACAATGCACAAGACCGATGACACCAACTTGGAGTATGTTGACATAAAGGATGCCGCCTTTGAAGATGTCATTGATTTTTCATCAAGGGACAAGGAGCACGTTGCATACCACGACGCCTTGCCCATAACCTCGCAGAAGCCGATAAGAAGACAACTTGGATCCTTCCACATCCCTGTTGCCACATCCAATTCTTTCTTCACGCCAACAAGAAATGCATCCTTCGCACAATACGACCAAGGAATCCTCCAATACAAAGGTGTCAACCCGCCACCACCTGTCAATCCTACCATGACGACCGCACTCGAAGAACCCCTCGCATTCCGAAAGATATCAATGAACCAAGGATACGCCCTGCCATCACCACCTCTGCCTCCAATCAACGGACAAGTCGAGGCGACAGGACCAAAGTCTCGAGTCACAAGTCATCAAGACACACTGCACCAAAAAGAGGCATGGAAACAACCTCCAAACAGAATCAAGCAAAACCGCCCTCAAGCGGTCAGCAAGGAAGAAATTGGCAGCCTCAGCCGAAAAGGCCTTTCCAAAGAGATTTCCCGAAACAAAGAGATGTAAAGCTCACTGACTGCATTCCATTGAATGCACCGCTATTCGTAATATTGAAGGAAATGAAGGATGCGAACATGTGGAAAGAGCCGAACAATTTCAGAAAAGGTCCGCTGGGGAAAGACAAAGACAAGTGGTGTGAAAACCACGAGGTCTTCGGCCACGAAACAGACAGCTGTGTCAGCCTACGTTCCCGCATTGACAGCCCCTGTAAACACTCGATTTTGACCCAGACGTAACAACGTTACACATGATACGCCAAATTCCGGACGCGTCAAGCCACAAAGTCTCAAAAAATGCTCAAGGGCACATTAGGGAAATTATTATAAAATATATTTTAAATTATTTCGAATTTATTTAATATTTTCGGATTATTTAAAAATATATATATAATAATTAGTTTTTTTTTATTTTAGAAAATTATCTGTAAGATATTTATCTCCAGATATTATTTTTTATTCAAAAAAATAATTATCTGTAAAGATAAATATCCTTAGGAATATTCTCTAGAATAATTATCTGTTAGCATTTTTTATTTGAATTTTATCTGTAATCTAGACTAGGTTTTTAGTATAAATAAGGGTCTAGGTTTACATTGTAAAGGACACAGAAAAATAAGGGTTTACATTGTAAGGATCTAGGTTTACATTGTAAAGAAGCAATAATACATTATTTCTCAGGGTCTGCGTGATTTTTGTCCTCTAGTGCTCAGAAAAGTTTTTTTTTTAATATATGTCTCATGCGCATTATTAAAAAAAAAAACTCTCAGGTAAGTTGTAATTTTTGTTAGTGTGTTACGTATGCATCACTTTAAAAAAAAAAATCTTTAGCTATTAGAGCTTCATTTCGAGCATGCATTTCATATGCATTTTTTTCTAAAAAAACCTCTTACCTGAATTTTTATTTTTAACATGTGTTTTTACGCATTATTTTTGAAAAAAGCTTTTCAGGTAAGTTGTAATTTTGGTTAGTTTATTGTATATGCATTGCTAAAAAAACAAAAAAACAAAAAATAAAAAAACAAAAAACAAAACAAAACATGTTTAGGAAAATTGTGATTCCTCTTTAGCTATTAGAGCTTCTAATTTCGAACATGCATTCCATATGCATCATTTAAAAAAAAATTTAACTGAATTGTTTTATTTTTAATAATGCATCCAATATGCATTAATTTTAAAAACACTTTTTAGATAAACCGTAAGCTCTCTTGGTTTTAGGGCTATTTGTTTAAAAAAACATTTTATCTGAATTTTTAATCAAAAAACGTGCATATCATATGCATTATTTTCGAAAAAAACTTTCAGGTAAATTGTAATTTTTCTCAGTTGTAGAACTTTTATTTTTAAGTTTGCATCTTGTATTTATTTTTGTGCATCTCATATGCATCCTTTAAAAAAAAAAAAAAAAACTTTTCGCCTGATTCTTAATTTTGAGCAACCAAGATGCATTGATTTTTTTTTTCCCTCGTTAAAAAACAAAAAAAAAACAAAAACAAAACAAAACAAAAAAATCTTTTCAGATAACTTGTAAATTATCTTGACTGTAGAACTTTCATCTCAAGTATACATCTCATGTGCATCGCATGTGCATTGTTTTAGGAAAAATAATATGTTGATAGATTGTACACATTCTTAGTCATAGAACCTTTAGTTTCAAACATGCATTCCATGTGTTATTTTCAAAACTACTTACCAGAATGTTTTATTTCAAGAATGTGTTTCATACGCATTATTTTTTGAAAAAAAAATTTTCATGTAACTTTTCAATGTGCTTCATTTTTTTAAAAATTAGGAAAATTTGTAATTCCTTTTTGGTCCTTAGATTTTTTTTTTTAAAATTCAAACATGAATTGCATATGCATCATTTTCAAAAAACCTTTTTACCTGACTTTTTTTAAAGCATGCATTCAATATGCATTATAAAAAACATTTCAGGTAAATTGTGAGTTTTTTTAGCTATAGAGCTTTCAAATTCACGCATGAATCTCAATTGCACTATTTTAAAAAAATCCACCTGAAATTTTCATCTCAAAATATGCATTTCATATGCATTATTCAGGTAAACTGTTGTAAGTTGTGAATTTCTTAGAATAGAATTTTAACTTTCAAAAATGCATTTCATATGCGTCATTCAGGTAATATGTTGTATGTTGTAACTTTCTTAATAGTATAATTTTAACTTTCGAGCATGCAGGAGCATTTAAAAAAAAAAATTTCAAAGTGTCATTCGTTTTTATCCAAGGTGTATTGCACTTTTTTGGCAAGATCGTCATTTCAACATTCGCATGAGCTAACATTTAAAAAATGGGAGTTTTGATTCCTTGTTGAGAAAATAGTTTAACTGTGCATCTGAGTGCTACTATTCAAGTTTAAACAAAGGACGATAAAACCTTTTTGAAAAAACTTTGTTTTGAGCATTTGTCATGCGTTCGAGCCAGATAATGCACTCAGCAAACTAAGTAAACTCCATGATGGTGCAAAACACATTTGATCATAAATTTTGATTCTTTTCCAAAAAAGTAATCAAAATTATGAAATGAATGACATTAGAGTTTTCAAAAAAATCATGCAGGATTTCTCATATCCTCTACACTGATTTTTCATTCACTCTTTTCAGGTATCCTTGGTTAAGGTATCATGTACACATAAGTTATGCCGGCTAAATGGGGCAACAAAAAAAAGAACATGTAGTCATCCAGTTGCACAAGGAACAAATTGCACACTCGAGATATCTAATGCTGAGGTACGTTAAATTGTACTTATTTTTTTCCTTGAGATTTGAGTGTCCCTACTCTTTTGCAGGTCGGATGACCACTTCAACCAATGCCGCAACCACGTGAAACGTGAGCGCTTCGAAGAGTTTCTATGAAAAATTTCACCTACCATGTGTGAAATTCATACGTTTTCCAAGACGAGGTATACAACCGTTATGTGGCCAGGTTTAAACCATTCAGCGGTAACCATGGGGCATCTCCCATTGAGATCGGACATGTCAGGAGATGAGAAAATTTCAAGAGATCATCGAGAATCCCGTGAAGATTCAATGTGCCGATCAATGTAGCTTGACTCGATCAACCGAATCCTTTTCCGAAAAAAGTTCTGAAATTTTCAGTCTGCCACTAGGGGCATGTACTTTTCAGCAGGTGTATACACAAGTGGTGGAGCAAGAGAATCAGGACATACAGCAGGTCCAGTCGCATAGCGAGCACATTGCCCACTGAAAAATCCAACTCCCAGGTAAGAGAAGTTGTGATCATTTTTATCCCCGAAATTTGATTTTTTCCTTGCTCATTGTGCAGCTTGGATAATCATTCTAATCAAAACTCCTGAAGAGCACATCTCATGTACGGCCCTTCGCTCGCCGACCATTCTTATGCCAGTTATCCCAGATGCCTCGGACGATATCTATGCCTAAGTTTACCATTTGCGGACTACCGTGCCAAACTCAACACCATCCGTGTGTGTTCATTAATCAGGCCATTCGTCCAGCATGTGACGAGCCTAACTCGACAGATGTAGCCGTGGGGCATTCCTGTTAAAATCAAGCATGATTGAAGATAGAAGACATCCAGAGATCTTCTTATTAAAAAAGATCGAGATTCCATGAAGATCGACCGTGCTAATGAAAGAGCATTTGAGAGGAAGAAGAAGAAGAAATTATTGTCGGTGTCGTCCACCTATTGAAAGGATCCTCCATTCAAGACATCGACATAATAAATTAATTGACAAGTTTTCCTCCGGAGAGGTTCTGAGAAATTAAAAGGTTTAATATGCTATTAGGGGCATGTAACATAGTTGTTGTTGATTAGTTTATGTAGATTTTCTTTCCATTTGAAAAAAGAAAAAAAGAGAAAAAAAATAAATTCCCGCTAGGTTGAAAACCTAGGCAAAAGTCAGGGAGAGGGGCATGACTGAAAACCCGCAGGGGCAGTCATGGAAAAAGGTGATATGAAAAAAGCAAAAAAAAAACAAAAAGAGCAAAAAAAAAAAAATTTCTTTAGGGTCATAGCCGTCATTTAATCGGCTACAGAAAAATAAAGAAACCGTTCGTACAAATCTTGTGAGAGCAATGAAGCAATAAAAGGGTCACAGTTGTTCCTAAATCAACTACAATTAAAAGGGTCACAGTCATCCCTAAAATGACTATAAAAAAAATAGGGCCACGGCCACCCTTCAAATGGCTACAGATAAAGAGCGCTCCCGAAAAATCAAAAGCGGAGAATAAGTGAAAGGGTCACAGCCACCCTCCAAACGGCTAAAGATAAAAGAGTGACCCCGCGAATCTCGAAAGGGCGAGAAAATAAAAAAGGGCCACAGTCGTCCCTAAAATGACTACAAAATAAAGGGCCACAACCACCCTTCAAATGGTTACAGATAAAGAGCGCTCCCGCAACATCAAAAGTAGAGAATAAGTGAAAGGGCCACGGCCACCCTCCAAACGGCTACAGATAAAAGAGTGACCCCGCGAATCTTGAAAGGGCGGGAAAATAAAAAAGGGCCACAGTCGTCCCTAAAACGACTACAAAATAAAGGGCCACAAACACCCTTCAAATGGTTACAGATAAAGAGCGCTCCCGCAACATCAAAAGCGGAGAACAAGTGAAAGAGCCACAACCACCCTCCAAACGGCTACAGATAAAAGAGTGTCCCCGCGGAACATGTAATGGCGGGAAAATAAAAAAGGGTCACAGTCGTCCCTAAAACGACTACAAAATAAAGGGCCACAGCCACCCCTAAAACGGCTAAAAATCGAAAGAGCGCTCCCGGAACATCGACGATGGAAATAAATAAAAGGGCCACAGCCATCCTCCAAATGGCTACAAATCAAAAGAGCTCTCGCATTGAAGACGGTGAAGAAAGGGTCACAGCCACCCTCTAAATGGCTACAAATACTCTCGCATTGAGACGGGAAATAAAGTATGGGTCACAGTCACCGTTTAATCGGCTACCAAAAAAAGAGTGTTTCCGTTAGGTTGAAAACCCGATAGGGCAGCCTAGGCAAAATTAGGAAATGAGGGGCATGATAGCAAATTCAGAAATTGCAATCATGGCAAAAGGAGAGAAAATAAAATCCCGATGGAATAAAAACCCCAAGGGGCAATCCATGCAAAAATCAAGAAAACCGAGGGGCACGGTATAAAATTTTGACCTTGGCAAAAGGAGAGACTATGAGAGATTTAAAAAAATATATAAAAACAATAATAAGATCCCGCTAAGTTGTCGCGTCATGCGCAATTTAGGCAAAAATTAGGGACATGCATTCAAGTCGTCAAGCCACTCGAGGCCCTTCTCTGACATATGCCACTAGAGGCTCTTCTCCGACGAACGCCACTAGAGGCTCTTCTCCAACAGACGCCACTAGAGGCTCTTCTCCAAACGGACGCCACTAGAGGCATTTCTCCGACACACGCCACTAGAGGCTCTTCTCCATCGGACGCCACTAGAGGCATTTCTCAGACTGGAGGCTTTACTTTTCCGCACGCCACTGGAGGCTTTACTTTTCCGCACGCCACTGGAGGCTTTACTTTTCCGCACGCCACTGGAGGCTTTAATTTTCCGCACGCCACTGGAGGCTTTACTTTCACGCACGCCACTGGAGGCTTTACTTTCCCGCACGCCACTGGAGGCTTTACTTTTCCGCACGCCACTGGAGGCTTTACTTTCCCGCACGCCACTGGAGGCTTTACTTTCCCGCACGCCACTGGAGGCTTTACTTTCGCGCACGCCACTGGAGGCTTTACTTTTCCGCACGCCACTGGAGGCTTTACTTTCCGCACCGCCACTGGAGGCTTTTCCTTGTCGCACGCCACTGGAGGCATCGTCGATTGAGGTCTTTACTTTTTGCACCGCCAACGGAGGCACCGCCAACAGGGGCACCGCCGACCGAGGATTTACTTTTCCGCATCGCCACTAGAGGCTTTACTTTCTGCATCGCAGATGGAGGCACCACCAACAGGCGTCCCGCCGACAGAGGTTTTATCTTTCCGCACCAGAATAAGCATACCTTGAAGACTTTGAAGAATTAGAAGAGAATATACTTTCTGGTCAAAATCAGTGTTTCCTCGTCTTTGGACAAACCCCTTCGAACACGTTCTAGGGGAGGTTGTCCAAAGAGGGGCAAACTGTAAACACTCGATTTTGACCCAGACGTAACGACGTTACACATGATACGTCAAATTCCGGACGCGTCAAGCCACAAAGTCTCCAAAAATGCTCAAGGGCACATTAGGGAAATTATTATAAAATATATTTTAAATTATTTCGAATTTATTTAATATTTTCGGAATATTTAAAAAATATTTATAATAATTAGTTTTTTTATTATTTTAGAAAATTATCTGTAAGATATTTACTTCCAGATATTATTTTTTATTCAAAAAAATAATTATCTGTAAAGATAAATATCCTTAGGAATATTCTCTAGAATAATTATTTGTTAGCATTTTTTATTTGAATTTTATCTGTAATCTATACTAGGTTTTTAGTATAAATAAGGGTCTAGGTTCACATTGTAAAGGACACAGAAAAACACAAAAAAGAAGCAATAATACATTATTTCTCGGGGTCTGCGTGATTTTTGTCCTCTAGTGCTCAGAAAAGTTTTTTTTTTTTTTTTTTTGGCAAATCCCGCCGCTGCTTCCAGTGTCCACCGCCCACCATCCACCTCACACCAACGCTGCCCTTCGCCGGAGTCCGTCCAGACCTTCACCCCGTCGTCGATCTGTCCGCTGCGCCGCCACCCTCGCCCGATTCCTTCGTCGGAGCCCGTCTAGGCCCTCCTCCGAAGACCCATCCACTGCCAAATCTCTGCTGCCCACGCCCCGCTACTGCCGGACTCGACCCACCGGAGGTCGTCACCCCCACCGCGCCGCTACTCACCTCTCTCTCTCTCTCTCTCTCTCTCTCTCTCTCTCTCTCTCTCTCTCTCTCTCTCTCTCTCTCTCTCTCTCCAGCAGCGTCCCCGGCGTCTCCCCCTTGACTCCCGCAGGTAATTTTCCTTTTTTTATATATATTATATAATTTATCTATTTATTAATTAAATTTCTGTTATTTGTTATTATATTATAATTAATTAGGTATTTTAAAAATGTAATTGGTTAAATTTTGAATAGGTAAATCATGTATGTATGTTAAATTTATGTTGGGTTTTGTATAGATTTAAGCATGTTTAATAATTTTGATATTTTTTGGATCTCGTTTTAATTAAGAGTTATGAATTACAATTAGTTCTAGACCAGGTCGATATTTGATAATAATTTTGTATATGATAAAAATTTAACCTTGGCATAGTCAAACTAATTTGATAACATATATTTAGATAATTGAATTGGCAACTTAAGCGAATTTGAGTACCGAAAGAGCGTGATTAAAAATTATATTTTTTTAATTCGTAATAGGACCCCCGAATCCAAAATCTTTGATTGTAGATCAATTTCAGACCTAGGTTTAATTCACGTTTCACTTAGGCAATTTAGGATTCTAGTTAGCCTAATAATTAACTAGTGGCGACTCTATTTAAAAACCCACGTTTTCAAAACGTAATTCGTCGTAGGTCAGATTTAGGTCTGACAGCCCCCCAAAGAAGACTCAAGCAGAGTTATCAAAAATACACAAGGAAGGTCCTTCCACAAGGACAAGCCAAGACGATGCTGACATCTGTCACAAGGAGGGACGGGAAAAACCTGTTAGTGACGATGACGTCCCAATCACGGGACTGACAACAAGAACCTTGAAGGCAATAATTGAAAAGGAGATACACGTTTCCTGGGAAAAGAGACAACCGCAACAAAAGAGACCGTTCCAGTCAGATGCCCAAAGGCTCAAAGAGACCAATCTCGCCAAATGTGTTCCATTGAACACACCGTTGTCTGTCATCTTGAAAGAAATGAAAGAAACCAAGCTGTGGAAAAAGCCCTCTAAATTCCACAACGGACCATTGGGAAAAGATGAAAGCCAATGGTGTGAAAATCATGAAGTATATGGCCACGAAACGGAAAGCTGTGTTGGATTAAGGTTTCACGTAAACAGCTTAATCTTAGAAGGAAAAATGAAGAAGTATATCGACCAAGGCGATAAGCATCAAAAGAAGTCTCATGTGAAGTCTTCAGAAAGAGGTAGGGGAAAAGAAAAGGCGAATGTTAATCCACCTATCGCCAAACGCCAGAAAAACAACGTCACTTTTGGAACCAATTGTGACGACTTATACAATCCTTGGAGCATGAAGGTGGAAGAAACAAATTTCAAACTCCCGGAAAACAAACTTCACCGCCCACTTGAGCCAACGACTCCCTTCCTTGGCAAAAATGTTGAAGAACAACGCAAGCAACGTAAAACTGGGGGGCATGACATCAACATTTGTTCACCCCCAAAGGTGGAGATTGAAGAGCTCAACACGCTAGATGCACTGAGGAACTATGTGGCACGTGGCAGAGTCAACTTGCCAACAAATCACCTATGAAGACGTCAAACACATCAGCTATCCCTTTATCTCCTTTTTTGCATATCTATTTTAAATCTTTTCAGATTAAGTACAACTCATGCTTATTAGCCTCAGTACTTTTCAAAAGAGGTGATCAGTAGACGCTTTCTTGAAATCCGTTGTACGAACTCCAAATATCTAATAAAGGTTAAATCTACTTTCGTAGGTACATTATTATGACGCATATTACCTTGGAATAACGCCAAGTAACAACTACGCACATATTAATCGCGTCAACAACACAAAGCCTCAAGCATTCTATACGCGTAAGACTAAAAATCGTGTTGCAATAATAAATAAGGCGTGGGCATTACCCAAGGGCAGATCATGCACTGTTAGAAGATGAAACAATAAAAACCATCAGGAAAAAGCGGTACAACTACCAAGCGACTTGGGGGGCACCAAGCTGACAAGTGCTCGGCATTCCACCGAAGTGAAGAAACAAATAATTTCAAGTACACACAGTACCTTTCTTCTAAGAAGGAAACACCAAGCAATGATCATATATAAGCATGTACATCATGCTAAGGAGGCATCAACGCATATCAACTAGAGGACGCATGCAATGATGCATAGTCGCTGTTCACACATACATATTCACAACCACATATAGCGGATGATACTTGGAAAAGCTACGCTCCCAATATATACACACCTATCATGATCCGCACCTATCGCGTCCGCACTCAGGGAAGTTTCCTACACAAACAAGGAATCCTCGTATCAGATTCCTTTACTTTATTTATTATATGCATGACTAAAAAGAAAATTTCATGACTCCATACTTTTGCAAACTTATAAACATTGCAATTATCTGACAAAAGCAACTCTGTTCGTAGGTACATGCTACACTATGATTACTACATGGGAATTACGCCAAGTAGTAACCTATGCACAAAAATCTACTTCAACAATACAAGCTAAGCATTGTGTTCAAGGAGGGATTTATGATATACAACGCCAACATATCTATTATCTACACCAACTAGGAGTTTATTTCTCCATTCATAACATTGGCGTCTATCTCAAGAAGGTGCCGGCAACACAAAACCATCGCGCTATGTGCACAGTCAACTTTTATGTCGCAGTGACAACTTGCGGATTATCTATCAAAATGACGACTATTCCAAAGGCGCCAACTACAAGCAATATCTTGGAAAACACCAAGGTCTACTATCAAAATGACGACTATCCCAAAGGCGTCAACTACAAGCAATATCTTGGAAAACACCAAGGTCTACTATCAAAATGACGACTATTCCAAAAGCGTCAACTACAAGCAATATCTTGGATAAACACTACGATTTACTATCAAAAGTAGCATGCTTAGGTATCCTCTTTGTAAAGACAAACCCCATGTTTACTTCTAAAAAATGACATGCTGTGACATCTCTTGTTAGAGGCAAATCCTCATGTTCATCGCCATTCCCTGGATTCAGAACAGGCTGGGCAAATACAATACGGGACTGATCACCCCATAAGTGGCGGAAGTTCTCTTGTTAGACAACGACCCCACGCTACAACAAGTGTGAATTCCTGTTTAAGGGTTCACTCTTTATGGCGAATGTCGTCTTGTTAGATGACAATCCCGTACTATGAATTCCTGTTTAAGGGTTCACTCTTTATGGCGAATTTCCTCTTGTTAGATGACAATCCCATACTATGAATTCCTGTTTAAAGGGTTCACTCTATACAACGAACGACCTCTTGTTAGATGACAATCCCGTACTATGAATTCCTGCTTAAGGGTTCACTCTTTACGGCAAAAGTCCTCTTGTTAGATGACAATTCCGTACTACAGATTTTCAAACCATGTTACATGGTTCCTGGACGCAGAAAGCATGCATCACAATACGTATTTTCAAAAAGTGTTACGTGGTCCCTGGACGCGGGAATCATGTATCACAAATATTTTTTTCAAAAACCAAAATGTTTTTACGTAATGCATCATGCAAGCAATCTTAAGAGAATCTCAAGTCATCAATCAAGAAGTGGCTAATGGTCATGGCTGCGGAGACTACATCTATGATTACTAGTCATCCACATCCAACAAAAACCTACAATGCGCAAGTCGCAACATCCTATGCTCTGTCTATCTTGCCATGCCTTGGAATCTAACCAAGAGGGGCGATCATAACACTTAACAATGAGCGACATACAGTCGCAACTACGGACATCATGTTCATCATCTAAGGATATCTATCCTATCTTCCAAGTCCAAAGCATACGGACGGCATAGATAACTCAAGGTATGAAATATTACTAACAAGTTATCACATGATTATTATTGAAAACAGGTCCAGGTGACGAAATATCATGCAAGCAAAGGCATGAACAAATAATTATATACACAACATCAACCCATTCACAAAGGGTTCAACATTCTGGAAGCAGACAGCCTGACACCAACCAAGAGTTAACATCATCTCTAAAGACCTATGGCAAAGAGTTCATAATGTCAACATCAAATGCAATGTCGTCATCCACACAAAGGACACGACAAGAATGTTTGTTTCAACATTCAACACAACATAGCCCTTCAACATAAGCGCGACAATCAGCAATACGTGCATCAAAATCAGCAATCAACAAATACTTACCTCAATAGGAGTAACGCTCCTCCTTGGGCCGGTCCCTTGACCGGGGGGCAGAAAACACCACCGCACGACCCTAAACTCTATTCCCTTTATTATAAGAAGAAATTAGCACGGTCGTACTCGGCAGAAAGAACTAAGAATCGATCGAGGAACGCGCCCCTGCGTCGGATCTTTTGAGAATTGTGCTAAAAACAGAAACTGTAGCCACGCGTTCAACAACATGAAAGCAATAACTTGGAAATTAACAAGTTCAAAGAAGATACGATGAGACATCTTACTCATAGGCCCTTTACCGCGACCTTGTCCGAAGACTCCAGAGTAGCGGGGGCACTTGTACGGACATTCCTCCCAACAAACTGATTACTGTACACATCGGCTATCTGCAAAGACAGGCTTTTTCCATCAAGTACAACCTACATTACAACACGATACAAGTCATAAAAGACATCAACATCTACACTTGGTGCATTATTTAGCTGCTCAAACTATGTCGACATCCGAACACAGATTTACTCGCAGGATGGAGATAGTGGACTTACTCATGGTAACAGCCGTGGGAAGACTAATTCTGACAAGAAGATCTGATATCCTGGAAAATGCAACCAACAATCCAGTCAGTGCGTAAACACGCATCAACTCTTATGAAAACATTTATGCAACGGACGCTCCATGTGAGACAACTATGTACGTACAAAACTCGTTAGTCTTCGCGCAACAAGTAACAAGCATCACGCAAGGGGGCAACCTCTTCAACACATTAACCTTGCAGGACAACATCGAGCTCATACTCACAGCATACAAGATTACAAGGGTGGAATATTTTCTAAGTGTTTTGCTCAGGATGACAGTCAGCATATTGGAAGCTGTCTGCATACAACTATGTGTCAGCATATTATCAGGAGTTGGCATATAACCTGTGTTCGCATCAAGCATACGGATACAACGTACATAGCCAGGGATGGTGAAAAGATTCTAAGTGCGGGGGCAAATACGCACATACGTGTACATTCATACATGTCGACAAGGATGCATGTCGACAAGGAGAAAATATTTTCTAAGTGTTTCCATGTACGTACGTACATGTCGACAAGGATACATGTCGACAAGGAGAAAATATTTTCTAAGTGTTTCCATGTACGTACATACATGTCGACAAGGATGCATGTCGACAAGGAGAAAATATTTTTTAAGTGTTTCCATGTACGTACATACATGTCGACAAGGATGCATGTCGACACGGAGAAAATATTTTCTAAGTTTTTCCATGTATGTACATACATGTCGACAAAGATGGATTGCATACAACAAGTAGCTATGCCTCCTAAGCACACCTACAATGCTCATCGACAAAGCTCATACGACGACATCTATGGTAACAAGCATTAGATATCGTTTAAATATTTTCTAAGTGTTTTATCATGTTTGCAGACAATGACCGACAGTCTATACCTGATGCTCAATAATACATCGCCTAAGCTATCATTACCAACATACAACCATTAGCGCCAATGCACATAACAACATACGTGTAGCAAAGTCAACGCGCATAGCAAAGTCAACGCGCATAGCAAAGTTGATGCGCGCAATAAAAATGGCCAACGTCCCAAGAAGCTATCATGCAAAGGGAACAACTAACCTGACGAACCGCGAAGAGCAAACACGACAACACTTAGTAAAATTTTTTTCTAAGGCATCAAGACAACAAACGACTACTCCCAAAGACGCTTGGCAACTTCCGACAACCAACAAACCCGTTAAGGGAAAAATTACACGTACCGACCGAAAGGCCTTTACGCGAAGGCATGGGGGCAATATGTCCAAGGGGGGAATTTTACCACAACTATCCACGGAGGTAAAAAATCGTCTAAGGCATGAGCTAACGACGATAGCAACAACAACCAACCAGCAATTATTCAACATACGAACACCAATGAGCAGCTCTATGCAACAACAACGACAAATAGTTCAAAGAAACGACAAAACGGCAACATCCAAAAATCAAGACGAAGTTGTCCTGTAAAATCGAGTTTTCAGACTACCTCAAAATGTGACAAAAAGTATCACAATGGACTCCACTCGTCGAGACGATTTCAGAAAGGTAAAGACAGCGGCGAACGGAGCACACACACGCGACGGCGCGTGAGGGCGCGTCCGGTGTCGTCTGGCAATTCTGAAGGCGGCGCCGGAATCCTCGCGATGATCTGAGTCGATTGGTGTCAATTTCTGAAAACAAGTCAAGAATCAAACACGTAACTTTCGGAATGCACCTAAAGTTTACGACGGTGAAGAAACTATGAACGAGCAAATGGTTTCTAGAAATGGTAGAGCAATCACCTGCAAAGAAGGACGAAGAATGAATTCCAAAAAGCTGGAAGAATGATTGGGGAATATCCCAAAAGATTCCTTGATGATAAGGATAAAAGGAGTTATTCATCTACACCCACGCCTAAGTGCTTACGGTATACTCCACCCTCTTCTAAGTATTTATCTGTACGCACATGATTATTTTGGTATTGCGCATATCAAATTCGTCATTTTACGTGCATGTTTGCATATCGCATGATTCATGATTTATTAATCACTAAGCCATTTTAGAGTATACGGATTATATTTCTAGCATCACGTAATTACGTTCTTGCCATGACCGTTACTTGTGCATGCATGTTGATAAAAAGCATGTCCGCATGACATATTACTAATTACTTATATCCCTAGCAGTAATCATGTTTGCACGATATATACGCGCATTCTCTATTCCACTAACCGTGATGACAGGAAATAAAGTCACTCGGTCAAAAAATCAAAGGACGGACGAAATCAAGACTTCTACGTCCAACCGCCAATCAAAACCGGGAGGTTAACGTCAAGCTCAAATTGGACATGTACCCTAACTTAAAATAGAGTCAAGAAAGGTTTTAAACCGTTACTTGACTCGGGGGCAAGTGATGGATATATGTCCAATTCGGGTTCGTATTTATATTTCGGGCCTCGGAAACACGTTTAAAATCACATCACAACTTTAAAAATGCCTCCCGAGGGTCAAAACGGTCCGGAAGCGCGTTACGCGCGTCCGGACCGGACCTCCGGATTGCGCGGCAAGCCGGACCTCGCCGAATTGCCCAAAATCGACGAGGTCCGGATTTCTCTACGGGTATTACGCGATTACCGTTACGCGATTACCGTTACGTGTAGAGAAGTCGAGTTCGCGCATTGCCAATATTGATGACGGTTACCGCTACCGTCATCAAACCGCTTCAAAACCAGGTCCGGTCCCAAGGAAGCCTATAAATAGGAGGCCTTGGCCACCCATTTTCACACATCCTCTCATTTGCCCAACTTTGGCATTTTGAGCTCTGACTCTCTCTAGAAATATTTTCTCTCTCTAAGATTGCCTTTTTAGCCCAATTGTGACTTAGGCATCGGAGAGGGCTCCACTATCCCCCCCCCCCCTCTCTCCGTGCTAGTACTGGCCCTTCGTGCAGGAACGAACGATCCGCGGCTAAGGCGATGAAGAGAAATAGGAGAAAGACGTGCCCAGACGCTAAAACCTGTGCCCAGACCGCCATTTCCTGAGACACAGACCTTTCCGAGACTCAGCGATAAAACCGAACACTCGTCATCGGCACAAGGCGAAAACCTCTTCCAGACGAAGGGTGTCAGCCCAAGGCCTGAACAACCTACTCAGACAGACGCGTCTATACGACCTAGTTCAACCAGGACGCAACAGAAAGGAAGTGAGATGGACCAATGAAATTTAATTATTTGTACATGTTAACGGTGAATTTACTTACTTGTCAATCATACGTTAGAACTTTCAGAATTATATTATATATAGATAGATCTTGTTGGAGTATTTAGAGTTTAGCTATATTTATCGATTAGCATATGGCGCCTCAGCAGGGCAGTAGTCAAAACAAGAAGATTATGTCAATTAACATAAGCCATATTTGCGTCTAATTTTTTTTTATACCGGCCTTTCACTATTTTGCCCCATAATTAGAAATAGCGTGGCTAATTTTTTTACATAGGAAGTTTATGTCAAATACTGTAGTCCTTGTCAGTTTTGTGATTTACCCGTCGCAGACATCTCGTGTCAAACTCTTGCTAATGTCTCTTCAAGAGAACACGATATTAGACACGACATTGAACGCGAAATTTAAATACTGGAGTCCGTGTCAATTTTGTGATTTACCCATTTCAGATATCTTCTGTCACAAATTCTCGCTAAATTCGTGTCAGGAGGACACTATATTATACACGAACTGAAAAATGAAGGCAGTTCAACTATCTAGCTGTAATACGATGTTGCAGTTAGTTGATTTTCTTACGATATAAGACTTGATACTACGTGGTAAAAGCAATTTACTGCATATATTAAAAAGCAATTTTTTCAATGATAACTCAATATTAGTTCTACTTGAGTATTATGGAAACAATAAATGTTTCTCTAGGCTTACCTACAGTAAAAATATGAAAATGGCAGATAAATGTTTTGCAAACGGTTAAATGTTACTTTGTGAATCATGTAGCAAAGTGTCATGGTAGTGAAGGTCTTAGGGGGTTTTTACCAAGTTGAGAAACGCGATGAAGTTGTACTATTGCAGGAGTATTTTGCGAAAAATAATGATGGGAGGGTTAAGTTTGTAGATCTGTTTTCGCGTTTGATTGAAAATGTAAACACTCGATTTTGACCCGGACGTAACAACATTACACATGATACGTCAAATTCCGGACGCGTCAAGTCACAAAGTCTCCAAAAATGCTCGAGGGCACATTAGGGAAATTATTATAAAATATATTTTAAATTATTTCGAATTTATTTAATATTTTCGGAATATTTAAACATATATATATATAATAATTAGTTTTTTTATTTTTAGAAAATTATCTGTAAGATATTTATCTCCAGATATTATTTCAAAAAATAATTATCTGTAAAGATATATATCCTTAGGAATATTCTCTAGAATAATTATCTGTTAGCATTTTTTATTTAAATTTTATCTGTAATCTAGACTAGGTTTTTAGTATAAATAGGGGTCTAGGTTTACATTGTAAACACACACAGAAAAACACCAAAGAAGCAATAATACATTATTTTCGGGTTCTGTGCGATTTCGTCTTCTAGTGCTCAGAAAAAGTTTTTTTTTTTTTTTCTGCTACAGCTTCCCGCCGGCGACTCTAGCACCGCCCGCCACCGGCCACGCCACTTCCAGCCGTCCCGTCCCGACACGCCTGCACAGCTCCGGCGACCCGCCTCTGGCCACGCCACCTCCGACCGCCTCGGCTCCGACCATCTCTCTCTCTCTCTCTCTCTCTCTCTCTCTCTCTCTCTCTCTCTCTCTCTCTCTCTCTCTCTCTCTCCACAACCGAAAGCCCGCCGTCACCTGCCGCCAGAACCACCAGCGCCCCGCCTTCGCCGTTGCTGACTGTCCGCCGCCGGACCGTCTAGCCACCTCGCCGGTCCACTAGATCTGGACAGAGATCGCGCCTGTGCCTGGAGATCGCGCCGGAGCCTCTTCGCCAGCCACCGACCTCCGTCCGTCGCCTCGACCCGGCTGTCTGCTCGCCCCATCGCCGCTGTCACCTGCCGCCACAACCATCAGCGCCCCGCCTTCACCGTTGCTGACTGTCCGCCGCCGGACCGTCTCGCCACCTCGCCGGTCCACCGGATCTGGACAGAGATCGCGCATGTGCCTGGAGATCACGCCGGAGCCTTTTCGCCAGCCACCGATCTCTGTCCGTCGCCTCGACCTGGCCGTCTGTTCGCCCCATCGCCGCCGTCCTCCTTCCGTACACCGCGCCGGAGCTCCGCCGTCTTCTGCCGATGTCCTGGCTGCTGCGTGACCATCTTCTAATTCGCAGGTATGTTGATGTTTTTTTTAATTATTATTTATTAATTATTTTTCTGTTTTTTTATTGTAGCATTAAAACAACTATGTTGATGTTAATTTAGCTATGTTCAATAATTCCAATTACATATTACAACATTGTCCATTTTTTTTTTATTTTTAAGTATGTTCGTAAAATTAATTTGATATAAATAGTGTTAAACTTTAATTAGTTTAGATTAATTAAATGACAACAGGTTAATTATGTATGTTCATCATGTTAGTTTTTGTTGATTTAACTATATGTGATAACCGCTAATATTATTAGATTTTATTGTCGTTCGTACTTATAATTGAGTAACAATAAGTTGGCAAATTAAGTGAATTGAGTACCGAAAGGGCGTAATTATATTTTTTTTTCAATTAGTAATAGAACCCCCGAACTCTAATTTCTGATCGTAGACTGAATTGATACCTAGGTGGTTAATTCGTTATTCGCTTTGGTAATTTAGGATTCTAGTTAGCCTTTTAATTAACTAGTGGCGACTCAATTAAAAATCCACGTTTTCAAAACGTAATTCGCCTTAGGTCAGATTTAGGTCTAACAATTTGGCGACTCTGCTGGGGAAGTTTTAGAGGGTTCGGGCTTAGTATGTTTACTTTTTGCCATGTTTGAGTTTTGTAACTTTTATGACTGACTATTTTTCTTTGTTGTATATGTATTACTTAAATTCGCACACACTCACTTTAGTACGGTACGACCGGAATGGCCGGGCCGCCGGTACGGCCGGGCCGCCGGTACGGCCGGGCCGCCGGTACGGCTCGGAAAAACTCTACTCGCTTGTGAAGGTCTTATGATCCCTATGATGGGGTGAGGAAACCACCTTGTTGGGAACCTATCAGTGGAACCTACCTTGTAGAGCAAAGTCACACATTTTTTTACCCCCCCTAAAATGATCCTTTTTTTTTTTTTTTGTAAATGTTATCATACGACTGTTTGTATAGCTTTTATTTCTCATGCATTCATCTCATTGCATTTAAAAAAAAAAACTTTTTCTGAGCACTAGAAGACGAAATCGCACAGAACCCGAAAATAATGTATTATTGCTTCTATTTGGTGTTTTTGTGTGTGTGTTTACAAATGTAAACCTAGACCCCTATTTATACTAAAAACCTAGTCTAGATTACAGATAAAATTTAAATAAAAAATGCTAACAGATAATTATTCTAGAGAATATTCCTAAGGATATATATCTTTACAGATAATTATTTTTTGAAATAATATCTGGAGATAAATATCTTATAGATAATTTCTAAAAATAAAAAAAAAACTAATTATTATATATATATTTTTAAATATTCAGAAAATATTAAATAAATTCGAAAAAATTTAAAATATATTTTATAATAATTGCCCTAATGTGCCCTTGAGCATTTTTGGAGACTTTGTGGCTTGACGCGTCCGGAATTTGACGTATCATGTGTAACGTCGTTACGTCCGGGTCAAAATCGAGTGTAAACAGTTTGCCCCTCTTTGGACAGACTCCCTTAGAACGTGTTCGAAGATTAAAATTAAAATTCTATTCTAAGATATTCACAACTTACAACAGTTTAACTGAATAATGCATATGAAATGCATATTTTGAAATGAAAATTTCAGGTGGACTTTTTTATTAAATAATGCAATTGAGATGCATGCGTGAATTTGAAAGCTCTATAGCTAAAAAAAAACTCAAAGTGTCATTCGTTTTTATCCAAGGTGTATTGCATTTTTTGGCAAGATCATCATTCCAACATTCGCATGAGCGAGCATTTAAAGAAATGGGAGTTTTGATTCTTTTTTGAGAAAATAGTTTAACTGTGCAGTTGAGTGCTACTATTCGAGTTTAAACAAAGGACGAGAAAACCTTTTTGAAAAAACTTTGTTTTGAGCATTTGTCCCGCATTCGAACCAGATAATGCACTCAGCAAACTCAGTAAACTCCATGATGGCGCAAAACACATTTGATCATAAATTTTGATTCCTTTTCAAAAAATAATCAAAATTATGAAATGAATGACATTAGAGTTTTCAAAAAATCATGCATGATTTCTCATATTCTCTACACTGATTTTTCATTCACCCTTTTCATGTACCCTTGGCTAAGGTATCATGTACACATAAGTTATGCCGGCTAAATGGGGAAACAAAAAAGAACATGCAGTCATCCAGTTGCACAAGGGACAAATTGCACGCTCGAGATATCTAACGCTGAGGTACGTTAAACTGTACTTAATTTTTTCCTTGAGATTTGAGTATCCCTACTCTTTTGCAGATCGGATGACCATTTCAACCAATGGCGCAACCGTGTGAAACATGAGCGCTTCAAAGAGTTTCTATGAAAAATTTCACCCACCATGTGTGAAATTCATACGCTTTCCAAGACGAGGTATACAACCGTTATGTGGCCAGGTTTAAACCATTCAGCGTTAACCATGGGGCATCTCCCTTTGAGATCGGACATGTCAGGAGATGAAAAAATTTCAAGAGATCATCGAGAATCCCGTGAAGATTCAATGTGCCGATCAATGTAGCTTGACTCGATCAACGAAATCCTTTTCCGAAAAAAAAGTTCTGAAATTTTCAGTCTGCCACTAGGGGCATGTACTTTTCAGCAGGTGTACATACACAAGTTGTGGAGCAAGAGAATCAGGACATGCAGCAGGCCCAGTCGCATAGCGAGCACATTGCCCACTGAAAAATCCAACTCCCAGGTAAGAGAAGTTGTATTCATTTTTATCCCCGAAATTTGAGTTTTTCTTTACTCATTGTGCAGCTTGGATAATCATCCAAATCAAAACTCCTGAAGAGCATATCTCATGTATGGCCCTTCGCTCGCCGACCATTCTTATGCCAGTTATCCCAGATACCTTGGACGATATCTATGCCTAAGTTTACCATTTGTGGACTACTGTGCCAAACTCAACACCATCCATGTGTGCTTGTTAATCAGGCCATTCGTACCAGTCAGATGTAGTCGTGGGGCATTCCTGTTAAGATCAAGCATGGTTGAAGATAGGAGACATCCAGAGATCCTCCTATTAAAAAAGATCGAGATTCCATGAAGATCGACCGTGCTAATGAAAGAGCATTTGAGAGGAAGAAGAAGAAGAAATTATTGTCGGTGTCGTCCACCCATTGAAAGGATCCTCCATTCAAGACATCGACATAATCAACTTATTTGACAAGTTTTCCTCCGGAGAAGTTCTGAGAAATTAAAATGTTTAATCTACTATTAGGGGCATGTAACATAGTTGTTGTTGATTAGTTTCTGTAGATTTTCTTTCCATTTGAAAAAAGAAAAAAGGGAAAAAAAATTCCCGCTAGGTTGAAAACCTAGGCAAAAGTGAGGGGCATGATTGAAAACCCGCAGGGGCAGTCATGGCAAAAGGTGAGATGAAAAAAGCAAAAAAAAAAAAAAAAAAAAAAAAAAAAAAAACTCAGTTTTCTTTAGGGTCACAGCCACCCTCCAAATGGCTAAAGATAAAAGAGTGACCCCGCGAATCTTGAAAGGGCGGGAAAATAAAAAAGGGCCACAGTCGTCCCTAAAACGACTACAAAATAAAGGGCCACGGCCACCCTTCAAATGGCTACAGATAAAGAACGCTCCCTCAACATCAAAAGCGGAGAATAAGTGAAAGGGCCACAGCCATCCTCCAAACGGCTAAAGATAAAACAGTGACCCCGCAAATCTTGAAAGGGCGGGAAAATAAAAAAGGGCCACAGTCGTCCCTAAAATGACTACAAAATAAAGGGTCACAACCACCCTTCAAATGGTTACAGATAAAGAGCGCTCCCGCAACATCAAAAGCGGAGAATAAGTGAAAGGGCCACAGCCACCCTCCAAACGGCTAAAGATAAAAAAGTGACCCCGCGAATCCTGTGAGGGCGGGAAAAATAAAAAGTGCCACAGTCGTCCCTAAAACGACTACAAAATAAAGGGCCACAACCACCCTCCAAACGGCTACAGATAAAAGAGTGACCCCGCGAATCCTGTGAGGGCGGGAAAATAAAAAGGGCCACAGTCGTCCCTAAAATGACTACAAAATAAAGGGCCACAACCACCCTCCAAACGGCTACAGATAAAAGAATGACCCCGCGAATCTTGTAAGGGCGGGAAAATAAAAAAGGGCCACGGTCGACTACAAAATAAAGGGCCACAACCACCCTTCAAACGGCTACAGATATAGAGCACTCTCGCAACATTGAAGGCGGGAAATGAGTGAAAGGGCCACAGCCACCCCTAAAATAGCTACCTACAAAGTGTGTTCCTCGAATCCTGAGAGGATGGGAGATTGTTAAAAGGGCCATAGCCACCCTCAAAATGGATACATATAAAGACTATTCTCGTGAATCTTGTGAGGCCGGGAAATCATTTGAAAGGGCCACAGCCACCCTTAAAACGGCTACAAATCGAAAGAGCGCTCCCGGAACATCGACGATGGAAATAAATAAAAGGGCCACAGCCACCCTCCAAATGGCTAAAAATCGAAAGAGCTCTCGCGACATTGAAGACGGTGAGAAAAGGGTCACAGCCACCCTCCAAATGGCTACAAATACTCTCGCATCGAGACGGGAAATAAAGTACGGGTCACAACCACCGTTTAATCGGCTACCAAAAAAAGAGTGCTTCCGTTAGGTTGAAAACCCGAAAGGGCAGCTTAGGCAAAATTAGGAAATTAGGGGCATGATAGCAAATTTAGAAATTGCAATCATGGCAAAAGGAGAGAAAATAAAATCCCGATGGAATGAAAACCCCAATGGGCAATCCATGCAAAAATTAGGAAAACCAAGGGGCACGGTCTAAAATTTTGACCGTGGAAAAAGGAGAGAATATGAGAGATTAAAAAAAAAAAAAAGATCCCGCTAAGTTGTCGCGTCATGCGCAGTTTAGGCAAAAATTAGGGACATGCATTCAAGCCGTCAAGCCAATCGAGGCCCTTATCCAACGGACGCCACTAGAGGCATGTCTCCGACATATGCCACTAGAGGCTCTTTTTCAACGGACGCCACTAGAGGCTCTTCTCCAACGGACGCCACTAGGGGCTCTTTTCAAAATACTCGCCACCGGAGGCCTTACTTTCTACATCGCCACTAGAGGCTTTACTTTCTGCATCGCCAACGGAGGCACCGCCAACAGGGGCACCGCCAACCGAGACTTTACTTTCCCGCACGCCACTGGAGGCTTTACTTTTCTGCACGCCACTGGAGGCTTTACTTTCCCGCACGCCACTGGAGGCTTTACTTTTCTGCACGCCACTGGAGGCTTTACTTTTCTGCACGCCATTGGAGGCTTAACTTTCCGCACCGCCACTGGAGGCTTTTCCTTGTCGCACGCCACAGGAGGCATCGTCGAACGAGGTCTTTACTTTGCACCGCCAACGGAGGCACCGCCAACAGGGTCACCGCCGACCGAGGCTTATTTTTTCGCACCGTCACTGGAGGCTTTACTTTATGCATCGCTAATGGAGGCACCGCCAACTGGCGTCCTGCCGACAGATGTTTTATCTTTACGCACCAGAATAAGCATATGAGCCACCTTGAAGACTTCGAAGAATTGGAAGAGAATATACTTTCTGGTCAAAATCAGTGTTTCTTCGTCTTTGGACAAACCTCTTCGAACACGTTCTACGGGAGACTGTCCAAAGAGGGGCAAACTATAAACACTCGATTTTGACCCGGATGTAACGACGTTACACATGATACGTCAAATTCCGGACGCGTCAAGCCACAAAGTCTCCAAAAATGCTCAAGGGCACATCATGGAAATTATTATAAAATATATTTTAAATTATTTCGAATTTATTTAATATTTTCGGAATATTTCAAAATATATATATAATAATTAGTTTTTTTATTATTAGAAAATTATCTGTAAGATATTTATCTCCAGATATTATTTCAAAAAATAATTATCTATAAAGATATATATCCTTTGGAATATTTTCTAGAATAATTATCTGTTAGCACTTTTTATTTAAATTTTATCTGTAATCTAGACTAGGTTTTTAGTATAAATAGGGGTCTAGGTTTACATTGTAAACACACACAGAAAAACACCAAAAAGAAGCAATACTACATTATTTTCGGGTTCTGTGCGATTTCGTCTTCTAGTGCTCAGAAAAGTTTTTTTTTTTTTCCTACTATAGCTTCCCGCCGGCGACTCTAGCACCGCCCGCCGCCGGCCACGCCACTTCCAGCCGTCCCGACACGCCTGCCCAGCTCCGGCGACCCGCCGCTGGCCACGCCACCTCCGACCGCCTCGGCTCCGACCATCTCTCTCTCTCTCTCTCTCTACACGACCGGTAGCCCGCCGTCACCTGCCGCCACAACCACCAGCACCCCGTCTTCGCCGTTGCTGACTGTCCGCCGCCGGACCGTCTCGCCACCTCGCCGGTCCACCGGATCTGGACAGAGATCGCGCCTGTGCCTGGAGATCGTGTCGGAGCCTCTTCGCCAGCCACCGACCTCCGTACGTCGCCTCGACCCGGCCGTCCGCTCGCCCCATCGCCGCCGTCACCTACCGCCACAACCACCAGTGCCCCGCCTTCGTCGTTGCTGACTGTCCACCGCCGGACCGTCTCGCCACCTCGCCGGTCCACCGGATCTGGACAGAGATCCTGCCTGTGCCTGGAGATCACGTCAGAGCCTCTTCGCCAGCCACCGACCTCCGTCCGTCGCCTCGACCCGGCCGTCCGCTCGCCCCATCGCCGCCGTCCTCCTTCCGTACACCGCGCCAGAGCTCCGCCATCTTCTGCCGATGTCCTGGCTGCTGCGTGACCATCTTCTAATTCGCAGGTATGTTGCTGTTTTCTTTATTATTATTATTATTATTTATTAATTATTTTTCTGTTTTTTTATTGTAGCATTAAAACAACTATGTTGATGTTAATTTAGCTATGGCCAATAATCCCAATTACATATTACAACACTGTCCATTTTTTTAATTTTTAAGTATGTTCGTAAAATTAATTTGATATAAATAGTGTTAAACTTTAATTAGTTTAGATTAATTAAATGACAACAGGTTAATTATGTATGTTCATCATGTTAGTTTTTGTTGATTTAACTATATGTGATAACCGCTAATATTATTAGATTTTATTGTCATTCGTACTTATAATTGAGTAATAATAAGTTGGAAAATTAAGTGAATTGAGTACCGAAAGGGCGTAATTAAATATTGTTTTCAATTCGTAATAGAACCCCCGAACTCTAATTTCTGATCGTAGACCGATTTAATACCTAGGTGGTTAATTCGTTATTCACTTAGGTAATTTAGGATTCTAGTTAGCCTTTTAATTAACTAGTGGCGACTCAATTAAAAATCCACGTTTTCAAAACGTAATTCGCCTTAGGTCAGATTTAGGTCTAACAGGAAAGAAAAGCAACGAATCAACATTTGGATAAGTGCGAATAAGAACTTAATCTACCTGAGGATTGTAGATGACTTGGACAAAGTCAACTTCATAATCAGGAAGTTTTGCATAATTAAGAGACACGAGAAGATCCGTTTACTATTAGGTAAATATCATGCATCTCGGTTGACATGTAATCATGTTTAAATGTTTAATATACTAAGGATGAGATGCATAATATATTAAGTGAAAGGGTCTTTATCTTTTGTGTGTGAGATATTTATTAAACGGCTGACTTTAAACTACTACACTTTAAAGATTCCGTGTGCATTATTATATAAATCATACGACGAATAATGTTTGATATATAATACCTTTGTGAATGGTTAAGATCTTACTTCCTACACTATTTTTGAATTATATACATATATATTTTTATTAATGTATATTATTTTATTTAAAAAATTGTTTATTTTGTTGTATATAAATTATTTTCTTTTTGCCAAGATATATATTTAAATGAACTAAATATGCACATTTTTTTATAAGTTTTTATATACAAAGACGCTTTGTTTATAGCATTTTTGGTTTCTAATTTTTTATATTTCAAATTTTTTAGGTTAATTAATTTACCGATTTTCTCTAACTTTGCTTCATTTAAGATGAACAGAAGATTCGATGATATAAGTGTTAGCATATGGTGACGTGGCGCCGTAATAGAAGCCCGTTAATTAAGGGAATTACCTAAGTTAATTAGTAATTGTCAATTTGGCCTAATTGGGCCAAACCCCATTAGTAATTGACATTGGAGGCCCAAAATCCCCCCCCCCCTTAACATGCATAGTTCGGCCGCCCCCTTTATACCACATTGGTTGGAGTTGCCTTTTGGAAACTCCACCAATATTATATATAGGGGTGTCTGCTAAGGGTTTATTCACTCGTTCAAAATAACAAGGATCTCCATTGGAACACTTGTTTCCCTTAGTTAAATTTCGGCACTATCACATCTGGTCTGAGGTTCCATCTCCGTTGAAGAATCGATCAGAGGTCTTGTTGTGGAGCTACATCGCGTGGGACATCTCCTAACGAAGAACTTGCACGTGGTTCCGACCGGAGGATCAGAACTCCCTCCACGCCGTTCTTGGGCAAGAAAGCTAAAAGGTATGTGTACTAATTCCGCTGCGTAGATTAGATTTCTTGCTAGTACACGTTTAGCATTCCGTAGTACTACGTCCCCGTAATCCAACAGTGTTATCAGAGCGAGTTTAGGAGTTCTTAAAATGTTGATAAACTGATGTTCTTGATGTTCATAAAAACCGAATTTTTTATGTTCATGAACACTGATGGATATATGTCCAATTCGGGTTCGTATTTATATTTCGGGCCTCGTAAAAACGTCAAAATTACATCTCGGTTTGAAAACGTCTCCCAAAGGGTCAAAACGGTCCGGAAACGCATTTACGCGCGTCCGGACCGGACCTGCGGATTGCATTGCGGGTATCGTGCGATTACCGTTCCCGCGATTACCGTTACGTGTAGAGAAGTCAAGTTCGCGCATTACCAATACGGATGACGGTTACCGCTTGCTTTTGAACCGTCATCAAACCGCTTTAAGACCGGGTCCGGTCCCAAGGAAGCCTATAAATAGGAGGCCTTGGCCACCCATTTTGACACATCCTCTCATTTGCCCAACTTTGGTATTTTGAGCTCTGACTTCTCTCTAGAAATTACTCTTTTAGCCCTATAGTGACTTAAGCTTTGGAGAGGGCTCCGCTAGCACCACCCCCCCCCCCCCCTCTCCGTGCTAGCACCGGTCCTTTGTGCAGGAATCGTCACCCAGACATCCGGATTTGTGCACAGACCACCGCCTTCCGAGACTCAGACGTCCCCTTGAGACACAGACCTTTCCGGGATCAACCGAACACTCTTCAATGGCACAAACCTCTTCCAGACGAAGGGTTACAGCCCGAAAACCCGCACATCCATACAAACAGACTTGTCCCCACGACCCAACTCATCCCGGACGCAACATTGGCGTCGTCTACGTGATTCGAACAAAAAGCTACCGTACCGCAAATTCATGACGAGTTATCACAACGCTCTCACTAAGACCAATCCGTCCAAAACCAGGAAGCGCTTTAGACGTCTTAAAAGGTCCATAATGTCTCCCGTGCCAACAAGCAGTGTGCCATCCGCACAGCACGGCCCAAAATTTCCAGGCATCCACGTGATAAATGGAGGCTTTGGAGCAGGTGGAGAAACATCATACGAAAGAGAAATATACGCTTCCCTGATGATCCATGAACCCAGAGGCAGTCAGCAAGGAAACGTTGTCCTAGAAAACGCCATTGGCTTTTCTTCAGAAGACAAGATGCATATAACATTTCCGCATAACGACGCCTTAGTCATAACCATGACAATTGATGGCATGGACAACAAGCGTATCTTGGTTGATGGAGGAAGTTCGCCCAACATCATCACAAAGGATGTCATCCTAGCTCTGGGGAGAAAGAAGGAAGTCAACAGAATGAACTCACCCTTAGTGGGATTCATGGAAGATGCAAGTTACCCATTGGGGTCCATAACATTGCCAGTCATACTGGGAGAAGGCAACTCACGTCTCCAAATCGCAATACCATTTATGGTAGTACAAAAACTTGACGCATACAATGGTATCTTAGGGTACGCAACCATGAATGCATGGGGAATGGTGCCATCCACGGCACACCAGAAGATCAAATTCCCAACTGCAGCCGGAATCGGTGAAGTCAAAGGAGACCAATTGTTATCAAAGGATTGTTACAATGTGGCAATTCAAAATAACGTCAAGCCAGACAAAGATGACATGCCCATCATTGATGATGATCCAAGAGAAGGCCGTGCCCGACCAGCCCCAGTAGAAGAGTTAAAACAAATAAAGATTGAAGAGCCAGACAGAATGGTCCAAATTGGAGCATCCTTGTCAGAAGATGAAGTGATAGAAATCACAGCACTCCTCAAAGAGTACAAAGAGCTATTCGCATGGTCGCCAAGAGATATGCCCGGAATAAGCGCAGACGTCATCTCCCATAAGCTCAACATCAAGCCAGGAACTCGAGCAATAGCCCAGAAACTTCGACCCCTCGGGGGCAACAAGAAACTGGCAATCAGAGAAGAGGTGGGAAAGCTGCTTGACGCAGGATTCATCGAAGAATCAAGATACAAAACATGGGTAGCAAACCCGGTGTTGGTTCCTAAATCAAGTGGCAAGTTAAGAATGTGTATCGATTACAGAGATCTCAACAACGCATGCCCAAAGGATTCATATCCTCTCCCAAGAATCGACCAACTAGTCAATGCCACCGCCGGCCACGAATTAATGTCTGTAATGGATGCATACTCAGGATACAACCAGATCCCGATATTCAAAGATGATGCACCGCATACTGCATTCTATGCAGATAGCGAAATATACAACTACACAGTGATGCCATTCGGCCTAATCAATGCGGGAGCAACATACCAGCGAATGGTCAATACCATCTTTGGCGATCTAATCGGAACCAAAATGGAGGCATATGTGGACGACATGGTCGTGAAGTCAACCAAAAGGCGCAACCATGTCGACGACTTGCGAGCAATCTTCAAAAGAATGCGCGAACATCAAGTCCGCCTAAATCCAACAAAATGCGCTTTCGGCGTACAATCAGGCAAAATCCTGGGATTCATGGTAAGCCAGAGGGGGATAGAGGCCAACCCAGAGAAGGTGAGGGCAATTGAAGAAATGACGTCCCCAAGGAAACACAAGGAAGTCCAACAACTAAATGGCCGCCTAGCAGCTTTAAACAGGTTCCTTGCCAGGATAGGCGACAAGGCACTCCCTTTCTTTGAAGTCTTGCGTGCAAACAAGAAGTTTGAATTGACACCAGTGTTCGAAGAGGCCTTTCAGCAATTAAAACAACACTTGCGCACATTGCCGGCATTGGCAAACCCGATACAAGGCGAGCCCCTCTTCTTGTACATATCGGTGAGCAACACGGCAGTCAGCTCAGTCCTTGTCAAACAAAAGGGGACTACCCAACTCCCAGTCTACTACGTAAGCAAGATACTCGCAAAGTACGAGATAAACTACATGCCAATCGAAAAATACCTGTACGCACTTATCATAGCAGCAAGGAAACTGAGGCCATACTTCCACGCACACGAAGTAACAGTCTTAACAGACCAACCCCTGAAGCACATCCTGTCAAAGCCAAACATGTCAGGAAAGCTAACAAAGTGGTCGGTAGAGCTAAGTGAATTCCGCATTCACTTTGCTCCTCGAACGGCAATCAAGGGGCAAGCATTGGCAGACTTCATCGCAGAATTCACTGGGATGACACCTGACACAGGTGCCCAAGTTGGACCTCAACAAATCGAAGATCATACCGAAGTATGGCAAATGTACGGATCTTCAAACGTAGGGGGATCAGGTGCCGGATTCCTCCTAATACCTCCCGATGGATCTAATCCATTGAAGTATGCTCTAAACTTAACATTTAGAGCAACAAACAACGAGGCGGAGTACGAGGCATTGATAACTGGCTTAAGAATTGCAAAAGGCGTCGGAGTTAAGCATCTACGAGTGAAGTGCGATTCGCAGTTAGTTGTCAATCAAGTCAAAGGCGAATACGCGGCAAAGTCAGAAAATATGCAAAAGTACTTGGGGCAAGCAAAAGACCTCATCACAAGCTTCGATACCTTCGACATCATCGCGGTGCCTAGAGAAGAAAATCAAGAAGCTGATGCCTTGAGCAAATTCGCACAAGGCAATGAACAAGGCAAAGAAACGCATTTCGTGGAAAACAGAATCTTGTCAGTAATTGACAAATTCGAAGTCTTGTGCATCAATCCAGATCCAGATTGGAGGACACCAATATTGGCATACCTCAAAGACCACAGGCTCCCCGAAGACAAAGTTCAAGCCCAAAAAATCCAGAGACAAGCCGTCAATTACACCTTGATAGATGACGAGCTTTACAAGAAAGGATTTTCAACCCCTTACCTAAGGTGCATCACCTTTCGGGAAGGCCAGAAAGTGTTAGAAGATTTGCATAAAGGCCAAGCAGCCTGCCATGAAGGTGCAAGATCTCTAATACGCAAGACATTGAGCTTGGGATACTATTGGCCAACCATGAAGAACCAAGCTACGCACTTGGTCACAGAATGCGAATCCTGCCAACTTTATTCAAGAAGTATCACGGCACCAGCCGCCGAGCTAAGCCCAATTGCAAGCTCCTGGCCATTCGCACAATGGGGGATCGATTTGGTGGGTTCACTTCCAAAGTCAAAAGGCCAAACCAAGTACATTGTCGTCGCAATCGATTACTTTTCAAAGTGGATCGAGGCAAAGGCATTGGCACAAACAACCGACGCACAAATAATGGACTTCATCCGAAATCACATCATCGCACGATATGGAGTTCCAAAGGTACTAATCAGCGACAACGGACCACAATTCAAGAGCTCAAGGCTTCAAACATTTTGCGAAAGACTCAACATTAACTATCGTTTCGCATCAGTCCGCCATGCTCAAACCAACGGACAAGTCGAAGCCGCCAACAAGACCGTCCTAGATGGTCTCAAAAAAAGAGTGCACGCATTAAAAGCAGGATGGGAAGAAGAGCTTAACAGTGTTCTGTGGGCACTTCGAACAACTCCAAAGGAGTCAACTGGAGAAACACCATTCAGTCTGGTGTATGGAACGGAAGCAGTTGCTCCCATCGAAATTGCTGTCTCATCCTACCGCACAACCCATTTCAACGCCCAAGCCAACGAAGTAGACATGCGTCTAGACTTAGACCTGGCTGAAGAAAAAAGGCGTAACTCCGAACATAATCAGGCACGAATGCGTTTGATAACCGCAAGATATTACAACAGGAAAGTGAAAGAAAGACAATTCCATGTCGGAGAAATGGTGTGGAGAAGGAATGAGTTCTCACATCTCGATCAAATCAACAAGATGGGAAGGCCCTTACAAGGTCATATCCATTCCATACATCAACGCATACCGCCTTGAAGATGCAAATGGCAATGCCTCTACAAACACGTTCAGTGGAGGACACTTGAAGAAATTCCACGGATGAAAGGATAATCTTCTATCACAAAAGGATCCGTTGTATCAAGCCCTTTTGTTCTTATTTCCATAACGCATCTACTTGTTGAAAAGTCCACTCTCATATAAAGTGGCATCTTTGTAATAATCTCATGAACCTAATGAAGTTATTCTATCTTCGTAGGAACATCACTACTCTATGTACGTTACTTGGAAGCAAAACAAAGTAACTACAACAACTATTATCTACACCAACAAGGAGTTTACTACTCCACTCATTAATTGGCATCTATCTCAAGAAAGTGCCGACAACACAAAGCCATTAAGCTATGTGCACAATCAACTTACATGCCGCCATAACAACCAGCGGATTATCAATCAAAATGACGACTATTCAAGAAGCGGCATCTACAGGCAATTCCTTGGAATAACATCAAGGTCTACTATCAAAATGACGATTACGCTAAAGGCGTCAAATACAAGCAATATCTTAGATTAACACCAAGACCTACTATCAAAAATAGCATGTTGAGGTATCCCCTTTTTTCAAAAGACAAACCCCATGTTTACTTCTAAAAAATGACATGCTGTGACATCTCTTATTAGAGGCAAATCCTCATGTTCATAGCCATTCCCTGGATTCAGAACAGGATGGGCAAGTACAATACGGGACTGATCACCCCACAAATGGCGGAAGTTCTCTGGTTAGACAACGACCCCACACTATAACAAGTGTGAATTCCTGTTTAAAGGGTTCACCCTTCATGGTGAATGTCCTCTGTTTAGATGACAATCCCATACTTTGAATTCCTGTTTAGGGTTCACCCTTCATGGCGAATGTCCTTTGTTTAGATGACAATCCCATACTTCGAATTCCTGTTTAGGGTTCACCCTGCATGGCGAATGTCCTCTGTTTAGATGACAATCCCATGCTTCAAATTCCTGTTTAGGGTTCACCCTTCATGGAAAATGTCCTCTGTTTAGATGACAATCCCATACTTCGAATTCCTGTTTAGGGTTCACCATCCATGGCGAATGTCCTCTGTTTAGATGACAATCCCATACTTCGAATTCCTATTTAGGGTTCACCCTTCATGGCGAACGTCCTCTGGTTAGATGGCAATCCCATATTTCGAATTCCTGTTTAGGGTTCACTCTATACGGCAAAAGTCCTCGTGACAGATGACAATTCCGTACTACAAATTTTCAAAACCGTGTTGCATGGTTCCTGGACGCAGAAAACATGCATTACAATTCATACTTACATAAGTGTTACATGGTCCTTGGACGCAAGAATCATGTATCACAAATATTTTATCAAATATTTTACCAAATATTTTATCAAATATTCTGTAAAAAAATTTATGTATCAAACACCTTTCCAAACATTTTATCAAACAAATATTTTAGGGTTCACAAAACTCTCTTTCAAAACCCAAAAATGTTTTTACGTATGCTTTCCCAACGCGGGTTGATACACGCTGGCAGGTGCGCACCCTGTTTAAAACTCATAAAATTTACAAGTCGAGTCTTGTACAACGTCGCCTTAGAGTGGAACTAAGAGACGGTATAAACTAGTATCTTGCTCAAGCCAAGATAACACATTTCAAACATACTACTTGTTAAGTTGCTATACGCAAATCACTTGACAGTTTTCAACATATATAGCGACAAGCTATGTAGGGAAGTCAAGCAACATGCATAACGCATCATGCAAGCAATCTTGAATCAAAAAGTGGCTATTGGTCACGATTACATGGACTATGTCTACACTACTAGTCATCAACACTCAGTAAACACAGTAAGCGATAACGGTATGAAATATTAATAACAAGTTATCATGCATGCTGCTATGTATAAAGCAGGTTCAAACGACGTAGCTCAAAGCGAACAAGTCGGAAACAACAACCAGGGAACAACTCCAAAAAAGTTCCAAACACAAACATAAGCAAAGTGGAAACGTGCCCAACATGTTCAAAATAAGGGTTAAGAACCTATGAAAGGTCTGAACTATCACCCATGTTAACGGGAGAGGTCTGAAATTTAAAAAGTTAATAACAGAGGTCTGAAATTTCTGTTTTGTTGATAACAGCGGTCTCCGTTAGTTTTTTCCGTTAAAACTAACGGAAGTTGGTCACATGCTTGGCATGTGACCGAAAATTAAATAAAATTTCAAAAATGCCCTTCTATCAAGTGTGCCCCTCACATGCATGGAGTGAAAAGACCAAATTGCCCTTGAAGCCACCACGGTACTCCGGCGACCACCAATCGTACTCCGGCGACCACCACCGTACTCCGGCGACCACCACCAAGGCTCCGATTGGGCCAAAATCGGAGCCACCGGCCCCGATTGGGCTCCGATCGGAGCCACCGGCCCCGATTGAGCTCCGATCGGAGCCACCGGCCCCGATTGGGCTCCGATCGGAGCCACCGGCCCCGATTGAGCTCCGATCGGAGCCACCGGCCCCGATTGGACTCCGATCGGGGCCAAAAAAGCTCCGATCGGAGCTTTGTGGCTCTGGTCGGAGCCACAGAGCTCCGACCGGAGCCACAGAGCTCCGACCAGAGCCACAAAGCTCCGATCGGAGCTTTTTTGGCTCCAATCGGAGCTTTTTTGGCCCCGATCGAAGCTTTTTGGCTCCGATCGGAGCTTTTTTGCCGAGGTGGTGGCCGGAGTCGGGTCGCCGGAGCCGAGGTGGTGGTCGTCGGAGTCGAGGTGGTGGTCGCCGGAGTCGGGTGGTGGTGGCCGGAGTCGGGTGGTGGTGGCCGGAGTTGGGTGGTTTTAATTTGACTTTAGGGGAAAATTGTCATTTCACATTTCCTTAAATAAGATATTAAATAAAACAAAATATTAAAGGGGCAAAAATGTCATTTCACACAATTATGTTAAATTTAACCCTAAAAATGGACGGAAAACCTCAAATCAACAAAATTGAAATTTCAGACCTCTGTTATTAACTTTTTAAATTTCAGACCTCTTCCGTTAACATGGGTGATAGTTCAGACCTTTCATAGGTTCTTAACCCTCAAAATAAAAAGAGCAATTCAAATAGCGGCACCACCTCCAGAAGGCCCGGGGGCAACCTCCATAAACTCAGGAGACGTGACAATAACGTTTACATCTCCGCTATCATCAACCAGCATCTCGTAATTGGGAAGGCCACACTCCAAAAGGTTCAGCGCCTCAATGTGAGAAAGGGCGTAACTCGCATATGGCCCTAACTCGCCAAAAGGGAACCCAGGGTCAAGATCCTTCACGCGGGTGAAGTAATCTTCAGAACGCTCGCTCATCAGATCGTTCACTTTCTCCTCAACAGCAGCTTCAAAATCAGAAGTTCCCAAGTACTTGGTGAAACCCACTTATACGCCCTTTTCCCGACTCTCCTTACCAAGAGCAACTAATTCCGCTCCTTGAGAATGAAGATCGTCTGTAACCTTCTTCTCAAGAGCGATCATCTCAGACTCAAGCTTTGTCAAGTGAGTATGGCGCGCCTCATAACGGCTCTCAGAAGCAGTAGCTTTCGAACTCAACACGCGAGCCTCTTCCTTGGTTCGTGACAACTCTTGGCGCAAAGCGTCACACTTATCCATAGCTGCCTGCTTTGCGCTTACCAGCTCCATAACAAAGGATGACATGTTTACCATGTCGGCTACAACCTGCATACATCAATGCGATAAGCCAAACATAAATCGCAAAAACAACAAACTTGGCAAAATAACCAAGTTACTTACAGGAGCAAACCGGGATAAGGCACTCTGTGCATAAGCCTCAGCTTCCTCATCAGTCGATGGGCAAGAATGCCTATCACCCGGTGGAACACATCTACGCAACACGCGAACTCCAACCTCTGGAGTGCGAAGTGACGACTTCTTGGGGAAATAAACTCCACCATTACCAAAAGGTGCCCAAGTGTCCCCAGTAATGTCCAATCCAACGGGGCAGACCAGATGGTCACGCCTAAGAGGAGGAACCGCTACAACAAAGAAAGAAAGTGGTTAACAACAAATAACAAAACCACGGAATACATTCATCAAAAGTATACTTACAGAGTCCGCGAACTTCCACAGGTCGGTTTCCCGACTGGGGGGCAGATGACGCTACATTGCGACTCGCGACTTCCTTGCCTTTACGAGTGGAAGTAGTCGCATTTGGCTTCAAGCGCTTGGGATCAGTCGGTCCACGCACCATTGTGTCAGTCCCCTTGGAAGAAACGCGAGAATCAGACACTGGGGGAGTACCCCCGGTCACATGAGTAGAAGACCCTTTGCCAAGATCACGCCCCGAATTGGCAGGAGTGATGGGGGCAGGGGCTACCAAAGCCGGATCGGCGCGAGAAGCAATACGCGAAGCCGCCGCATGGAGAGACGAACTCTTTCCGGCAAACCAACCTGCAATATAAGTCCACAAAAGACATATAACCGTTTAAAAGGGTATCCATTATAAGCGTCAAAATGCTCAAAAATGTTCAAGAGTAAGAGTGAAGGACTTACTCATTGCAACAACTTGATCAAAAGGAAGGAAGCTCCGCAAGAGGTTACCTCGACTCCACAATCTGCAAAAACCAAGCAAAAGTCAACGCGCGTAGCAAAAGTCAACGCGCCTATCAAAAGTCAATGCGCATAGCAAAAGTCAACGCGCATAGCAAAAGTCAATGCGCCTATCAAAAGTCAACGCGCATAGCAAAAGTCAACGCGCGTATCAAAAAGTCAACGCGCGCATCAAAAAGTCAACGCGCGTATCAAAAGGTCCACGCACATAGCAAAATTGGTACGTACGATAAAAGGGACTAACGTCTTAAGAGGCTATCATGCAAACGGTGGTACTAACGCAACGAACCGCAAGGATCAAACGCGGTAACACTTAGAAAAAAAATATTTTTCTAAGGCGTCAAAACAACAAACGATTATGCCTAAAGTCGTTCGGCAATCTCCATCAACCAAAAAACCCGCCAAGGAAAAAAATTACGCATACCGACCAAAAAGCCTCTACACAAAGACACGGGGGCACTATGTCCAAACGGGGAATTCTACCTCAACTATCCATGGAAGTGAAAAATCGTCTAAGTCATGGACCAACGGCGATAATAACGGCAACCAATCAGCAATTATTCGACATACAAGCATCAACAAGCAGTTCCACACGACAACAACGACAAATAGCTCAAACGAACAACAATACGGCGACATTCGAAATCAAGTCGAAGCTGTCCTGTAAAATCGAGTTTCCAAATTACCTCAAAACGTGACGAAAAGTATCACAATGGACTCCCCTCGTCGAGACGATTTCGGAAAGGTAAGGACCGCGACGAACAGAGCCCGGGAAGGCGGCGCGTGGGTTACACGCGCCGGCAAGGCAAATCTCACGCGGCGGCGCGTGAGGGCGCGTCCGGCGTCTCCTGGCGATTCCGAAGGCGGCGCTGGAATCCTCGTGACAATCTGAGTCGAATGGTGGTGTCAACTTCTGAAAACAAGTCAAGGATCAAACACGAAACTGTCGGGATATGCCTAAGCTTTACGACGGTGAAGAAACTATGAACACACAAACAATTTCGGGAAATGAAGAAGGAATTACCTGCAAAGAAGAAGGAATAATGAATTCCCAAGATGCTGGAAGGATGGTTTGGGATTTGTGTAATTACATATCCCAAAAGATGCCTTGTTGATAAGGATTAAAGGAGTAACTCGTCTACACTCACACCTAAATACTTATGGTATACTCCACCCTCTCTTCTAAATATCTACTCCTACATACGTGATTATTTTGATATTGCACGTAGCAAACCCGTCATTCTACGCGCATGTTTCCATATCGCATGATTCATGATTTGATAATCGCTAAGTCGTTTTAAAAGCGTACGGTTTATATTTCTTGCATTGCGTAATTACGATCTTGCCATGACCATTACTTGTGCATGCATATTGATAAAGGAATGTTCGCATGATGTATTACTAATTTCTTATGTCTCCAACGATAACCATACTTGCACGCTACGTATGCGCATTCCCTATTGCACTAACCGTAATGACAGGAAACAAAGTCATTCGGTCGGAAAATCAAAGGACGGACGAAATCAAGATGTCTACGTCCGACCGAATTGGACACGTATCCTAACTAAAAAATAGAGTCAAGAAAGGTTCTAAACCGTTACTTGACTCGGGGGCAAGTGATGGATATATGTCCAATTCGGGTTCGTATTTATATTTCGGGCCTCGTAAAAACGTCAAAATTACATCTCGGTTTGAAAACGTCTCCCAAAGGGTCAAAACGGTCCAGAAACGTATTTACGCGCGTCCGGACCGGACCTTCGGATTGCGCGAAGCAATCCGGAGGTCCTGATTGCATTGCAACCCGGACCTCCGGGTTGCAGCAAACTCGGACCTCCGGGATGCAGCAACCCGGACGTCCGGGTTGCTTGCAATCCGGACCTCGCCGAATTGCCCAAATTCGACGAGGTCCGGATTGCATTGGGGGTATCGTGCGATTACTGTTCCCGCGATTACCGTTACGTGTAGAGAAGTCAAGTTCGCGCATTACCAATACGGATGACGGTTACCGCTTGCTTTTGAACCGTCATCAAACCGCTTTAAAACCGGGTCCGGTCCCAAGGAAGCCTATAAATAGGAGGCCTTGGCCACCCATTTTGACACATCCTCTCATTTGCCCAACTTTGGTATTTTGAGCTCTGACTTCTCTCTAGAAATATTCTCTCTCTAGAAATTACTCTTTTAGCCCTATAGTGACTTAAGCTTCGGAGAGGGCTCCGCTAGCACCACCCCCCCCCCCCCCACTCCGTGCTAGCACCGGTCCTTTGTGCAGGAATCGTCGCCCAGACATCCGGATTTGTGCACAGACCACCGCCTTCCGAGACTCAGACGTCCCCTTGAGACACAGACCTTTCCGGGATCAACCGAACACTCGTCAGTGGCACAAACCTCTTCCAGACGAAGGGTTACAGCCCGAAAACCCGCACATCCATACAAACAGACGCGTCCCCACGACCCAACTCATCCCGGACGCAACAAACACCATGAAGAATCCGAAATTTTTAAGTAGATTTCATGTGTTTGATCTTTAAAAACTTAAAATTTTCAAATTTACATGTTTTTCTAGGTCAAATCCGAATTTTTCATGATCAATTTAAGTTTGATGTTCATGATCTTCAAGAACACCATGAGTTTTATCAAGAACATGTTTTGGATTCATGATCAAGTTAGAGTTTGATCTTAAAATTTGACAACTTTTCCAATTTTCTTGTTAGTGCCGAAAATTCCTAGGGGTGTTTTACGTAAAAAAATTTTAATTTTCTTGGCAACCAAGCAATTAAAAATTCGGCACAATCTATAATAGATATAGGTTGCAATTTTTAAATTTTATTAATAGGTAACTATATCTAGAAGTTGGAAATAAGGATAGGTTCTAATATAATATTGTAAAAGATATTAACTATCAATATATATGGATTAAATAGGGTTAATATATATATTGATAGATTTAGTTACTATTAAACAATTAAGAAGATATATTTTCTACATATTTTAATCCCTAAAAGATATATTCGAAATATTTTATATATATATATATATATATATATATATATATATATATAATTCGGCTGAAAATATATTAATATATATATTTATATTGCTGATTGATTTATATCTTAAAGATAGAATCTTGACAATATTTATATATATATATATATATATATATACCGAATTTTTATATATATATATATAATTCGGCCAAAATTGTATATTAATATATATTTATATTGTTGATTGATTTACATCTTAAAGATAGAATCTTGACAATATTTATATATATATAAATATATATACATATGCCGAATTTTTATATATATATAAGCATTATTGGAAATTATTTTATGTAATTAATAATTCTTGATGGCTAAGTTAAGTTTTATGGTGGATTTTAAAACCCTACTTAGCCTATAGAATTATTTTGGCCGAACCCTAGGCTTCATGGGCCGGTCCAATTGATAAACTGGATCGGGATAAACCTATCCAGGTTTTCTTAACCGGGTCGGGTCGGACCATAGTAACTAAATTGAACCTAACCTAACCGGTTTTGAGTGATAAACCGAACCATGATCTTATTTTATTGAACTGTTTCGGACCAAACTGGAATTTTATAAATTAGAACGAGTTGAACCGGATTTTAAAATTTGGACCGAACCTCTTTAAAATTTTTGGAAATTTTAAATTGTTCAATAAAATAGGATGTCAAATTTTAAATCCAAAATGTTTTCGAATTTTAAAATTAGCCTAAACAGTGCTCTTAGGGTTTGTGTTTTAATACACGGTTTCAATCAAAACCCTAATGCCTAGTTTCGATTAAGGGGATGGATCTCAGACTTGCATGTTTTTGGGATTGGATTAAATTAAGGGTTAACAGGTCTTTTGGTCCATAATGTTTGACAAGTTTTGGGTTTTGGTCAATGATAATATTTTTTACCTAGTTTTGGTACCATATGTTTGCAGATTTTTTCTAGTTTTGGTCCGACCGTTAAATTCCGTCCATTTTTTGACATGTACAAGTCACGTGATCCACCATAAACTTTCAATTTTGTTCAATTTAGTCCTTCTAATACTTTCCTAACCTTTTTTTTTGTTCAATTTAGTCCCGAAGTTTCAAAAATTCAATTGGACCTATTGTCCAATTGGGGTCAATTTTCAAACTTCGGGACTAAATTGAACAAAAAAAAAGGTTAAGGAAGTATTAGAGGGACTAAATTTAAAGTTTAGAGTGGCTCACGTGACTTGAACATGTCAAAAAATGGACGGAATGTAACGGTTAGACCAAAACTAGAAAAAATCTGCAAACATATGATACCAAAACTAGGTAAAAAAAACATCATTGACCAAAACCCAAAACTTGTCAAACATCGTGGACCAAAAGACCTGTTAACCCTTAAATTAATGGTCTGATTTGCAATTGTTTACTTTCTGCATCATATATTTTGATATAATTAGAACTGTCGTCTTGATTTAGTCAAGCTAGCTGGATATTATATTGCGAGCATTAAGCTCTGGGATTTAAATATATGGTTTGCGCAATAGGATAGACATGCTATGCTGATTGATAGTGCCTAGAAACCATGTCTAGAAATTCACATGATCGATTGTAAGCATGAATTGCAAAACAGCCCCTAATATTTTCAAAGCAATTTATAAAACCGAAAATTCCAGTTGCCAATTATGCATGATGTGTGCGGATATTGCATGTTTTGACGCGTATGCTAGGATGTTCATGATAGAACGCATGTGATAATTTACTTTACGTAGAATTATATATGCTAGGAACATTAGACGCATGACGCGTAAGCATGTTGTGTTCGATATTTATGGCATGGTATGATGATTTGCTAGACGTAGTATAATTATAAATATGCATGCGTAAATTATCGGATAATTTTACAAAATCATAAGGGCCTTGGGAAAGCCAAGATCGGGTATGCTTATTTGAAAATTCTCGTCCCGGTAATTTGCAATAGAATAACCGTTTTCGAAAGACTGATCTATTAGATTGAAAACAACAATAGTGTGAATTCTTTCACGACACCCCCTTCCTCGGTTTACTGAAGGTTGGTTTGGTTTAGTGACTGAAGAATCACTATTCGTCGTATTCCATCATAATAGATAATCCGATGTATGCAATTCTTTCAAAATGTTGTTATCTTCCCAACCTAGTGTTGTTATCGATGAATAGATGGCATTATCAAGTGAATCTAAGCTAAAAGTTGAGACGAATTATGACTCGGGGAGCAAACGCGTCATTACGATTTTGGAAGCACAAGTTCTATGTGACCACATACAAATAACCATGAATTACCCAAATGTCGGACTCACCAAAGATCTGGCATTTGCCCACTTTAAGTGGGAGCAAGATAACAAGAAAGCAAAGGAGCTGATACTGTCGGAAATATCAGAAGATTTCTATGTCCGCTATAAGGATGAACCGACGACAAAGGACATCTGGGATGCCCTCTTTCTGAAATATGGAAGTGGCATGGCAGTTACACTGCACCCACTTATAAAAACATTAGAAACCTGTCCGAACAACAACTGTAAGAGTGTACTTGAAAAAGTATACGACCTCCTTCGCCTATTCAAGCCATTGGAAGATGACAGTCAGATGGCTGAATGGGATAAAATTCAGGCCATAATAGGGATCCTCCCGAAGTCTTGGAGAGCAACCAAGGCCATATTGACTGTCAGCAGTTCCGTACTTGATATTGCATCTGTCCTAAAAATAGTCGAGATGGAACTGGCTCGATTAAAATCGGTATCGAAGGAACCGAAATCCACAGGACAAGCTGGCTGCAAGAAAAGGAAATTCAAGAAAAAAGGAAAGAAACAACAGGAAGTCGACGGTAAAACGTTGACTTCACCTAAACAAGGCAGTCCCATATTAAAATCTGAGATAGTTTGCGGGAACTCCAGCCCACGCCGAATAAGCGATGGTGCAGGTTCCATCAAATCGCATCCTGAAAAGGTATGCGAATTTGGTTATGTAGAGGAAGCCTTAGTTTCCTCAAATGTCATGTTAAATGACTCAAATCCGTCTTTGATTCTTGATTCAGGTGCAACGAACCACATAGCCAACAATCGAGAACTATTTGCCAAGTTTAGACGATTGCCGAAGGATTCTAAAAGGATATACATTGGCGACAACTCACAAGTTGAAGTCATAGGGGTAGGGACTTGCAAATTGCCGATGGGCAATGGAAAAGTCTTACTTCTAGATAATGTCATTTTCGCTCCTAGAATCCGTAGGAACTTTGTTTCTGTTTCTGCTCTTATGGATAAAAACTTTATTTTGTCATTTGAGAGATCCTTTGTTCGTATAAATAAAGGGGATACTTTATTAGGATATGCCTTTTCTTATGATGTTTTGTTTATCATGGATCTACATGGCAATGTAAATTCATATCGCTTGTATGCAACGTCTTCCAAAAAGCAGAAACTGACGCAACCGGATGGCATTCGCGGCTTGGACATATAGGCTATGACAGAGTTCATTCGTTGGCTCGACGAGGGCTTTTGCCCGGAACAAACAGTGTGGTCAAACACACATGTCATGACTGTCTGGCTGGAAAGTCCACCCGCAAGCCATTCGGTGAAGCAAAACGAGCAGAATTTCCATTGCAAATAATCCATTGCGATGTCTGTGGACCAATGAACGTAACTGCTAGGAATGGAAAGCGATACTTCGTAACTTTCATTGATGACTACACCCGATTTGGGTTTACTCATTTGATTACTCGCAAATCTGAAGCTATAGATTGCTTTAAAAGCTTTCTGAAGCTCGTGGAGAATCAACAGGAGCGGAAGGTGAAAATCCTTCGTACCGATAGAGGTGGAGAGTATCTCTCTAATGAGCTTGATAAGTTATGCAAAGTAAGTGGGATCGGCTGTCAAACAACGATCCCCAACACACCACAGCAGAATGGTGTGGCTGAACGTCATAATCGGACTCTCCTAGACATGGTGAGAACCATGATGTCACAAGCACAATTACCAATTTATTATTGGGGAGACGCATTGCTTGCTGCCACTCATATAGTAAACCTTGTCCCATCAAAAGAAGTTAACACAACACCGTATGAGCTCTGGACTGGTAGAGAGTTAAATCTTACCAGGCTGCGACCTTGGGGGTGCGCAGCTTACACACATACAATTGACAGCCGATTTGGCAAGTTAGGCCCCAGAGGACTTAAGAGCATCTTTATAAGATACTCCGAGAACTCAAAAGGTTATGTATTTGTGTCAACTCAAGAAAACGGTAGTGTGTACGAACATGAATCCAGAAATGTCACTTTTCTTGAGGACGAATTTCCATCGCTTCAAGAGATAAAAACAGATGAAGTTCTGACCGAACTAGAACATGATGATGATGATTCTCAGGTCCCACTTTATTCGAGTGGGAGATTTGGCACAACAACAAGTGATTCGGTTAATGAGGACGATATCCCCATTATAAATCCAGTGGGAGGGCTCACTCCCCCCCCCCCCCCCCCCCAAACACAAATCACTATTGCTGGAAATGCAAATCAAGTAGAACCTGACATTCATAACACACAACTACCATCAATTCCCATTATTTCAGGTGGGAGTGGGATGATCGCTCCAGTTCCAGATCCTAGCGATCAAATAACTAATCTCGGAGGTGAAATTCCGAGACGAAGGGGTCGTCCTAGGAAAGTTGTTGCTCAAAGTTCTAGTAACGCCAACATTCCCAGTGGGAGTAGTGTCCCGATAAGAAGCATTATTCCAAGTGGGAGTATGGGTCAAACTCAAAATGGGATAGGTGAGCCTAGACGCAGTCAAAGGCAACGCACTTCCCCTAAAAGGTATCCCATTGAGAGAGGCAAAATATTCACTCTCACATCTGTTGATGAACCAGTAACGGTTAAACAAGCGATTGAATGACCTCAAGAAAAGGAATGGAGAAAAGCAATGGAAGATGAAATTGCCTCAATGAAAGCTAATTCGGTTTGGTAATTAGTTGATTTGCCTGCGAACCAAAGAGCAATAGGAGCTAAGTGGGTATTGAAACTTAAACTCACTGCTGATGGAGAAGTCGAGCGATACAAAGCTCGACTAGTTGCGAAAGGATATACCCAAATCCACGGAGTGGACTTTGATGAAACATACTCACCAACTGTGCGTTACACCACAGTAAGGGCCATCCTTGCCCTAGTTGCTAGTCTTGATCTAGAGCTACATCAAATGGATGTTAAGACCGCATTCCTCCATGGAAACCTGGAGGAAGAGATCTATATGGAGCAGCCGGAGGGTTTCATTACTCTTGGCAAAGAACGTAAAGTTTGCAAACTCCAAAGATCTATATACGGACTTAAACAATCGTATCGCCAATGGTATCGCAGATTCCACGAGGAAATCGTCGGATACGGATTCGTGAATCTTCACGAGGATCCCTGCGTATACACCAAGACCTCCGGGTCTAAGTATATCATCATAACACTATACGTGGATGACATACTCATTGCTGCGAACGACGTGAGTTTTATGAATAAATCAAAGTCCTGGTTAGCATCAGCATTCGAGATGAAAGACATGGGAGAGGCCACGTACATCTTAGGCATCAAAATTGCCCGAGATCGTGCCACCCGGAGATTATGTCTATCTCATGAATCATATATCAACAAACTGTTGAAAATATTCAGAATGCTGGATGCTAAACCCGTGGATACGCCGGTTGTGTTCGGGTGCGCGCTATCGAAGCGTGATGGCCCGAAAAACCAGCAGGAGCGTGAACAGATGAAGAATTCAGAGTATCTGAGCATGGTAGGGAGTCTAATGTACGCCATGCTCTGTACTAGGCCAGACATATGTTACGTTGTGGGCCTAGAAGCAAGATTCCAATCAGATCTTAGTTATCAACGTCTAAAGGTCGTAAAACGAATTATCAGATATCTGAAAGGTACTGCCGACTACGTTCTATGCTATGAGGGCGATCAACTCGAATTGACCGGTTATAGTGACACCGACCACGGTGTCAATCCGGATGATCGTAAGTCCACCACAGGAGGAGTTTTCCTCCTTGCTAATGCTGCCATATCATGGGTAAGCAAGAAGCAATCGTTTTTCGTGCTTTCCACTATGGAATCGGAATTCGTTGCCCTCTCCAAAAACGCACAAGAAGCGGTCTGGCTGAAAAGGCTTCTTACTGCATTAATTGGCACCGACAAGAAGAGTAAACCTGTGAAGGTGTACTCCGACAGTCGGGCGGCCATTGCGGCAGTTAAGAATCCAAAGTACCATAGTACGAAAAAGCACATTGATGATAAATACAATTATGTTAAATCTGTTCTGGAAGACAACATAATCGCTTTAGAATACTTGCCTACAGACAATATGGTCGCAGACCCTTTAACTAAGCCGTTACGTATGGAGATTTTTGAAAAGCACGTAAAACTGCTTGGATTACGTAGGGCTTAAACTGTGTGGCTTGTAAAAAGTGATAACGTTTTGACATTTGAAATGATATTTCAATTGAATAAAAGAATTGCAATTTGAGTTTATGATTTATCGACGTCATAATGATTAACAACATCGGATTTTACGGTCTATAAACTAAGTCGTAGGAAGAAGTAAAATTCTTACACCAAAATTATGTCGAATGTGAACCTTGCCTCGTCACACAGGCACGGTCATCTTTTAAGGAGAGAGGGACCTCTACCATAACAGGATTGGCTAAGAATCAGGGGGAGTAAACCTGATTAAGCAAAACGATAACATTGTCACGCTTAACAGCATGACTTAATCTTCATTTTGTAAATCACCGAGTTGGACTTTGTCCATCACTATATCACATTCTAGGCCAGATGAAAAATTCTGCAATAGCATTATTGACATATCCCATCCTTGGTTTTACCAGGTGTGCTATTGACGCATGCTTCATACTGCGCGTGCCATATACGACCACGGGGTCATGCTCGGTTGTGCTAGCTAGAATCCTTGTGATTCAAAGGGCGCATACTTCTTCACCTTGAGCGTGTGATTGATCCCGGATGTCTTATGAAAAGGCATCCAAAGTATCCTCACGGACTCAGAACTTATACCTAAGGTATGGCTCAATGCTCGCTTCCCGGCGTACGAGCGTAGTGCCAAAGATAACGGCCATGTGACCACGTCTTGGAAAGCGGTTGAGTCAGACTAAGGGTATAAGCGATGGGGATGGTCAAGTTCACCTTTAATTCATCGACTCTGTGTTCATTAGGTGGCCGCCAACCGGATATTAGTTGAAGGTTGTGAACACCTGTACGGATGCCTTGGAGAAGTATTCCTTTGTGGAAAACTGGGCAATTGGAGAATTAACAGTTGACCAAGGTTACAGTGCGGTACATAGTTTTATTTCAAACAGGTTTGGTTCATGAAAGGGAATCAACGTTCTGCGGGCGCTACAATACTCCTAAAGATGAGTAGCACGATGCCCGTCCTATCCGCCGGTCGCACGGCAAGCCTCGTATGAACTATTTGGAGAAGGGACGAAGACTGGATGTTGATACTATTGCGTAACCGTATAGATTAACGAGCTCCCTCCCATTCCGGCGAGTGGGAGCTGTTAGCATATGGTGACGTGGCGCCGTAATAGGAGCCTGTTAATTAAGGGAATTACCTAAGTTAATTAGGTAATTGTCAATATGGGCTAATTGGGCCAAATCCAATTAGTAATTGACAAGGGAGGCCCAAAATTGGGCCTCCCTCTTATACATGCAAGTCGGCCGGCCACCCTATACCACATTGGTTGGAATTGCCTTTAGGCAACTCCACCAATACTATATATAGGGGTGTCTGCTAAGGGTTTATTCACTCATTCATAATAACAAGGATCTCCATTGAGAACACTTGTTTCCCTTAGTTAAATTTCGGCACCATAACATCTGGTCTGAGGTTCCATCTCCGTTGAAGAATCGATCAGAGGTCTTGTTGTGGAGCTACATCGCGTGGGACTTCTTCTAACGAAGAAGTTGCATGTGGTTCCGACCGGAGGATCCGAACTCCCTCCACATCGTTCTTGGACAGGAAAGCTAAAAGGTATGTGTACTAATTCCGCTGCGTAGATTAGATTTCTTGCTAGTACACGTTTAGCATTTCGTAGTATTACGTCCCCGTAATCCAACAAACTAGACTCAAGGTTATTGAATCATGTCAATGTAAGGCAAACTTATACATCTTTTCCATATTGACCTTTCATTGAGAAGGTCTTGAACGGATTTTTCACTGGCATCCATGGATAATGAAAAGTACATCACATTCAACCGAAACATTTCTAGCTTTAGCATCCTTGCTTCTACCGAGGCAGATGCAAAGGGACACCAAGCTTTGACATTGTCTGGTTGTAATTGAAGTCTTCTTCAACCCCCTTTAACCAAGGTTGAATGTATCACTACATATGCATTCAAATCATCAAAGAACCTACTCCAATTCTTGGGAAATAAACTATCACGTTCATCTCTCATTCTCAAAATCATACGAACTACTGTATTCACTCGGAGTTCTCCTCTCCGCTTTTCGGAATCGTAGCAGAGAGGAGTCAAATAGATATTCCTTACGTTCATCATAATTTATACCATCAAGATTGCAAGGTTCATAGAAACGTACCGACTTAGCCATGAAAACTAATACATTGATAATTATGCAAATTCAGGAAGACAACAACATTTTGACAGATTTGCAAACATCGGATTATCTATTAAGATGAAATACGACAAATAATGATCCTTCAGTCACTAAACCAAACCGACCGTCAGTAAACCGAGGGAAGGGGGTGTCGTGAAAAAGTTCACATTATTGTCGTCTTCAATCCAATAGATCGGTCTTTTTGAAAACGGTTATTATATTGCAAATTACCGGAACGGGAATTTTCAAACAAGCATACCCGATCTTGGCTTTCCCAAGGCCCTTATAATTTTAAACGAATTATCCGATAATTTACGCATGCATAATACTATATCACGCCATAAACATCGAACAAATCAATCATGCTTACGCGTCATGCGTCTAATGTTCCTAGCATATATAATTCTACGTAAAGTAAATTATCACATAGTTTCATTCTCGAACATTCTTGCATACGTGTCAAAACATGCAACATCCGCACATATCACGCATAATTGGCGACTGGAATTTTCGGTTTTGAAAAAGCTTTGAAAATATTAGGGGCTGTTTTGCAATTCATGCTTACAATCAATCATGCGAAATTTCTAGACATGGATTCTAGGCACTTTCAATCAGCATAGCATGTCTATCCTATTGCGCAATCCATATATTTAAATCCCAGAGCTCAATGCTCATCCAGCTTGCTTGACTAGGTCAAGACGACAGTTCTAATATATGTTGCAGAAAGTAAAAAATTGCAATCCAGCCCACTAATTGAATTCAGACCCAAAAACATGCATATTCGAGATCCATCCCCATAATTGTAACCAGGCATTAGGGTTTTAACCGAAAACATGTTAAAAACTCAAACCCTAAGAGCACTGTTTAGGTTAATTTTAAAGTTCGAAAACATTTTGGGTTTAAAATTTGACATCCTATTTTATTGAACATTTAAAATTTCCAAAAAATATAAAATTTGGTTCGGTCCAATTTAAAATCCGGTTCAAGTCGATCCGATTATAAAAATCCGGTTTGGTCCGAAACGGTTCAATAAAATAAGATTGTGGTTCGGTTCATCACTCAAAACCGGTTAGGTTAGGTCCAATTTAGTTACTACGGTCCGACCTGACCCGATTAGGTCGACCCGATTAAGAAAACCCGTATTGGTTTTACCCGCTCCGGTTTAGCAATTGGACCGGCCCATAAACCCTAGGGTTCGGCCGAAATATGTCTTGTGGGCTAAGTAGGGTTTTTAAAGTCCACTAAAAACTTAAATTAGCCACCAAGAAATATTAATTATATAAAATAATTTCCAATATTGCTAATATATATATATATATATATATATATATATATATATATATATATATATATATATATATATATATATAAAATTCGGCACACACACACACACATATATATATATATATAAATATTGTCAAGATTCTATCTTTAAGATGTAAATCAATCAACATTATATGTATATATATAAAATATTCGGCACCTATATATATATATATATATATATATATATATATATATATATATATATATATATATATTATTGTCAAATATATCTTTAGGGATTAAAATATGTAGACAATATATTTTCTTAATCTTATATAGTAACTAAATCTATCAATATATAATAACCCTGTCTTTAACCATATATATTGATAGTTAATATCTATTTCAATATTATATTGTGAACCTATCCATATTTTCCAACTTATAGATATATAGTTACCTATTAATAAAATTTAAAAATGGCAACCTATATCTTTTAATATTTGTGCCGAATTTTAATGACTTGGTGACCCAGAAAATTAATTTTTTTTACCTAACATACCCCTAGGGTTTTCGGCACAAACATGTAAAACTAGGAAAAGTTATCAGCTTTTAATATCAAACCCTAACTTGATCATGAATCCAAAGGGTGTTCTTGATAAAACTCGTGGTGTTCTTGAAGATCATGAACATCAAAGTAAAGTTCGAACATAAAAGTTCGGTTTTGATCTATAGAAACATCTAATTTCCGAAAATTTTTAGTTTTTAAACACATAAAATTTACTCAAAATTTTTGGATTATTCATGGTGTTCATGAACATGAAAATTTCGGATTTTTCAAAACTCAAGAACATCAGTTTATCAAAAATTAAGAACTCCTAAACCTCGCTCTGATACCACTGTTGGATTATGGGGACGTAATACTACGGAATGCTAAACATGTACATGCAAGTAATCTAACTACGTAGCGGAATAGTGTACACATACCTTTTAGCTTTCCTGCCCAAGAACGATGTGGAGGGAGTTCTGATCCTCCGGTCGGAACCACGTACAAGTTCTTTGTGAGAAGAAGTCCTACGCGGTGTAAGCTCCACAACAAAGCCTCTGATCGATTCTTCAACGTGGACAGAACCTCGGACTAAGATGTGCACCGAAAATCACTACTAAGGGGGTGAGAGGGTTTCTCTCAAGTTCCTCAATGGAGGTACTTATTATTAGATTGATGTGTAAACCCCCTTAGGTGAGTCCCCTATATACTATATATAGGATTGGTGGAGCGGACAAAAGTTCACTCCAACCAAAGTGGGACTAGCTCCGGCCGAACCATGCTATTAAGGGGGAGGCCCAATTTTGGGCCTCCCATGTCAATTAGGGATTGGGTTTGGCCCAATTAGCCTAATGTGACAATTACCTAATTAACTTAGGTAATTTTCTTAGCATTAAAGGGCTACCAATTACGGCGCCACGTCACCATATGCTAACAAGGGTGACCACTCTTTGCTTTTTTGAGCTCTGTGAGATTGCCCCTAAGCTTAATAGGAACACATAACCATTAGTAATTTTCCTGTCTTCAAGATCACCAGCATAATCACTATCTGAAAAAACTTTCAGTCCATGTCCTTCTTTCTTGTAGCAGATTCCTAAGTCAATAGTGTGTTTGATATACCTTAGGGTCCTTTTTACCATTTGCATATGGGCTATTTGGGCTTCTCCATGTATCTGCTCACCAGCTTCACAACATAGGTCAGATCTGGTCACGTAACTGTTGTTGCGTCCTGGATGAATTGGGTCGTGGGGACGCGTCTGTCTGAATGGTTGAGCGGGTTTTCGGGCTGTAACCCTTCGTCTGAAAGAGGTTTTCGCCTTGTGCCACTGACGAGTGTTCGGTTTTATCGCTGAGTCTCGGAAAGGTATGTGTCTCGAAAGGCGGTTGCGTCTCAAGAGGCGTCTGTGTCTCAAAAGGCGGTTGCGTCTCAAGAGGCGTCTGTGTCTCGAAAGGAGGTTGTGTCTCGGGAGGCGTCTGAGTCTCGGGAAACGGTGGTCTGTGCACAAGTCCGAGTGTCCGGGACGCCGGTTCCTGCACGAAGGGCCAGTACTAGCACGGAGAGGGGGGGTGGTGCTAGTGGAGCCCTCTCCGATGCCTAAGTCACTATAGGGCTAAAAAGGTAATCTTAGAGAGAGAAAGTATATCTAGAGAGAAGTCAGAGCTCAAAATACCAAAGTTGGGCAAATGAGAGGATGTGTGAAAATGGGTGGCCAAGGCCTCCTATTTATAGGCTTCCTTGGGACCGGACCCGGTTTTAAAGCGGTTTGATGACGGTTCAAAAGCAAGCGGTAACCGTCATCCGTATTGGTAATGCGCGAACTTGACTTCTCTACACGTAACGGTAATCGCGGGAACAGTAATCGCACGATACCCGCAATGCAATCCGGACCTCGTCGAATTTGGGCAATTCGGCGAGGTCCGGATTGCAAGCAACCCGGACCTCCGGATTGCCGTGCAACCCGGACCTCCGGATTAATCCGGACCTTAAGTGTTGTCGTGTTTGCTCTTCGCGGTTCGTCACATTAATCGCACCGTTTGCATGATAGCTTCTTGGGACATTGGCCACTTTTGTTGCACGTATCAATTTTGCTATGCGCATTGACTTTGCTATGCGCTATGACTTTGTTATGCGCGTTGACTTTGCTATGCGCGTTGACTTTGCTATGCGCGTTGACTTTGCTATGCGCGTTGACTTTGCTATGCGCGTTGACTTTGCTATGCGCGTTGACTTTGCTACGCGCGTTGAATTTGCTATGCGCGTTGACTTTGCTATGCGCGTTGACTTTAATGGTTGTATGTTGGTAATGATAGCTTAGGCGATGTATTGTTGAGCATCATGTATAGAACGTCGGCCATTTTCTGCAAGCATGTCAAAACACTTAGAAAATATTTAAACGATATCTAATGCTTGTTACCATAGATTTCGTCGTATGAGCTTTGTCGATGAGCGTCGTAGGTGTGCTTAGGCGGCATAGCTACTTGTTGTATGCAATCCATCTTTGTCGACATGTATGTACGTACATGGAAACACTTAGAAAATATTTTTTCCTTGTCGACATGCATCCTTGCCGACATGTATGTACGTACATGGAAACACTTAGAAAATATTTTCTCCTTGTCGACATGCATCCTTGTCGACATGTATGTACGTACATGGAAACACTTAAAAAATATTTTCTCCTTGTCGACATGTATAATTGCCGACATGTATGTACGTACATGGAAACACTTAGAAAATATTTTCTCCTTGTCGACATGCATCTTTGTCGACATGTATGTACGTACATGGAAACACATAGAAAATATTTTCTCCTTGTCGACATGTATCCTTGCCGACATGTGTGTACGTACATGGAAACACTTAGAAAATATTTTCTCCTTGTCGACATGCATCTTTTTCGACATGTATGTACGTACATGGAAACACTTAGAAAATATTTTCTCCTTGTCGACATGCATCCTTGCCGACATGTATGTATGTACACTGTATGTGCGTATTTGCCCCCGTACTTAGAATCTTTTCACCATCCCTGACTATGTATGCTGTATCCGTATGCTTGATGCAAACACAGGTTATATGCCAACTCCTGATAATATATTGACACATGGTTGTATGTTGACAGCTTGCAATATGTTGACTGTCATCCTGTGCAAAGTAGTTAGAAAATATTCCACCATTGTAATCTTGTATGCTGCGAGTATGAGCTCGATGTTGTCATGCAAGGTTAATGTGTTGAAGAGGTTGCCTCCCTTGCGTGATGCTTGTTACTTGTTGCACGAAGACTAACGAGTCTTGTACGTACATGGTTGTCTCACATGGAGCGTCTGTTGCATAAATGCTTGCATAAGTGTTGGTGCGTGTTTACGCACTGACTGGATTGTTGGTTGCATTTTCCAGGATATCAGATCTTGCTGTCTTCTTGTCAGAATTAGTCTTCCCACGGCTGTTACCGTGAGTAAGTCCATTATCTCCATCTTGGTGGGAAAAAGCTTGTCTTTGCGGATAGCTGATGTGTACAATAATCCGTTTGTTGGGAGGAATATCCGTACAAGTGCCCCTGCTACTCTGGAATCTTCGGACACGGTCGCGGTAAAGGGCTTGTGAGTAAGATGTCTCATTGTATCTTCTTTGAACTTGTTAATTTTCCAAGTTATTGCTGGCTGCAGCTTCTGTTTTTAGCATAATTCTCAAGAGATCCGACGCAGGGGCGCGTTCCTCGAGCGATTCTTAGTTCTTTATGCCGAGCATGACCGTGCTAATTCCTTCTTGTGATAAAGGAAATAGAGTTGAGGGTTGTGCAGTGGTGTCTTCTGCCCCCTGGTCGAGGGACCGGCCCAAGGAGGAGCGTTACTCCTATTGAGGTAAGTATTTGTTGATTGCTGATTTTGATGCCCGTATTGCCAATTGTCGCCCTTATGTTGAAGAGCTATGTTGTGTTGAAAGTTGAAACAATCATCCTTGTCGTGTCCTTTGTGTGGATGACGACATTGCATTTGATGTTGACATTATGAACTCTTTGCCATAGGTCCTTAGAGATGATGTTAACTCTTGGTTGGTGTAGGGCTGTTTGCTTTCAGCATGTTGAACCCTTTGTGAATGGGTTGATGTTGTGTTGATAACTCTTTATTCATGCCTTTTCTTACATGGTATTTCGTCACCTGGACCTGTTTTCAATAATAATAATGTGATAACTTGTTAGTAATATTTCATACCTTGAGTTATCTATGTTGTCCATATGCTTTGGACTTGGAAGATAGGATAGATATCCTCAGATGATGAACATGATGTCCGTAGTTACGACTGTATGTCGCTCATTGTTAAGTGTTATGATCGCCCCTCTTGGTTAGATTCCAAGGCATGGCAAGATGGATAGAGCATAGGATGTTGCGACCTGCGCATTGTAGCTTTTTGTTGGATGTGGATGACTAATAATCATAGATGTAGTCTCCGCAGCCGTGACCATTAGCCACTTCTTGATTGATAACTTGAGATGCTCTCCTGATTGCTTGCATGATACATTATGCATGTTGCCCTTCTATCCTGAATAGCTTGCCGCTATATATGTTGTAACCTGCCAAGTATTTTGCGTATAGCAATTTTTCTTAACAAGTAGTGTATTTGAAAGGTGTTATCTTGGCTAAGCAAGATACTAGTTTATACCGTCTCTTAGTTCCACTCTAAGGCGACGTTGTACAAGACTCGACTTGTAAATTTTATGAGTTTTAAACAGGGTGCGCACCTGCCAGCGTGTATCAACCCGCGTTGGGGAAGCATACGTAAAAACATTTTGGTTTTTGAAGAAGTATTTTGTGAACCCTAAAAAGCTCGTGATACACGCAAAAACCGTGTTGATAAAATATTTGGAAAGGTGTTTGATACATAAAATATTTCATAAAATATTTCATAAAATATTTGACAAAATATTTGATAAAATATTTGTGATACATGATTCCTGCGTCCAGGGACCACGTAACACTTTTTGAAAATATGAATTGTGATGCATGCTTTCTGCGTCCAAGAACCATGCAACACGGTTTGAAAATTTGTAGTACATAATTTTCATCTAACAATAGGACTTTTTCCGTATAGAGTGAACCCTTTAAAAAGGAATTCATAGTACGGGATTGTCATCTAACAAGAGGACGTTCGCCGTATAGAGTGAACCCTTTTAAAAAGGAATTCATAGTACGGGATTGTCATCTAACAAGATGACGTTCGCCGTATAGAGTGAACCCTTTTAAAAAGGAATTCATAGTACGGGATTGTCCTCTAAGAAGAGGACGTTCGCCGTATAGAGTGAACCCTTAACATGATATACACACTTATTGTAGCGTGGGGTCGTTGTCTAACAAGAGAACTTCCGCCATTTATAGTATGGGGTGATCAGTCCCGTATTGTATTTGCTCATCCTGTTCTGAATCCAGGGAATGGATATGAACATGAGGATTTGCCTCTAACAAGAGATGTCACAACATGTCATTTTTTAGAAGTAAACATGGGGTTTGTCTTTACAAAGAGGATACCACAACATGCTACTTTTGATAGTAAATCTTGGTGTTAATCCAAGATGTTGCTTGTAGTTGACGCCTTTAGAATAGTCGTCATTTTGATGGTAGACCTTGATGTTATTCCAAGGTATTGCATGTAGCTGACGCTTTTGGAATAGTCGTCTTTTGATGGTAGACCTTGATGTTATTCCAAGGTATTGCTTGTAGCTGACGCCTTTGGAATAGTCGTCATTTTGATGGTAGACCTTGATGTTATTCCAAGGTATTGCTTGTAGCTGACGCCTTTGGAATAGTCGTCATTTTGATGGTAGACCTTGATGCTATTCCAAGGTATTGCTTGTAGCTGACGCCTTTGGAATAGTTGTCTTTTGATGGTAGACCTTGATGTTATTCCAAGGTATTGCTTGTAGCTGACGCCTTTGGAATAGTCGTCATTTTGATGGTAGACCTTGATGTTATTCCAAGGTATTGCTTGTAGCTGACGCCTTTGGAATAGTCGTCATTTTGATGGTAGACCTTGATGTTATTCCAAGGTATTGCTTGTAGCTGAGGCCTTTGGAATAGTCGTCATTTTGATGGTAGACCTTGATGTTATTCCAAGGTATTGCATGTAGCTGACGCTTTTGGAATAGTCGTCTTTTGACGGTAGACCTTGATATTATTCCAAGGTATTGCTTGTAGCTGACGCCTTTGGAATAGTCGTCATTTTGATGGTAGACCTTGATGTTATTCCAAGGTATTGCTTGTAGCTGACGCCTTTGGAATAGTCGTCATTTTGATGGTAGACGTTGATGCTATTCCAAGGTATTGCTTGTAGCTGACGCCTTTGGAATAGTTGTCTTTTGATGGTAGACCTTGATGTTATTCCAAGGTATTGCTTGTAGCTGACGCCTTTGGAATAGTCGTCATTTTGATGGTAGACCTTGATGTTATTCCAAGGTATTGCTTGTAGCTGAGGCCTTTGGAATAGTCGTCATTTTGATGGTAGACCTTGATGTTATTCCAAGGTATTGCTTGTAGCTGACGCCTTTCGAATAGTCGTCATTTTGATGGATAATCTGCAGGTTGTCATTGCGGCATATAAGTTGATTGTGCACATAGCGCGATGGCTTTGTGTTGCCGGCATCTTCTTGAGATAGACGCCAATGTTATGAATGGAGAAATAAACTCCCTGTTGGTGTAGATAATAGATATGTTGCCATTGTATACCATAAATCCCTCCTTGAATACAATGCTTAGCTTGTATTGTTGAAGTATATTTTTGTGCATAGGTTACTACTTGGCGTAATTCCCATGTAGTAATCGTAGTGTAGCATGTACCTACGAACAGAGTTGCTTTTGTCAGGTAATCGCAATTTTTATAAGTTTGCAAAAGTATAGAGTCATGAAATTTTCTTTTTAGTCATGCATATAATAAATAAAGTAAAGGAATCTGATACGAGGATTCCTTGTTTGTGTAGGAAACTTCCCTGAGTGCGGACGCGATAGGTGCGGATCATGATAGGTATGTATATATTGGGAACGTAGCTTTTCCAAGTATCATCCGTTATATGTAGTTGCAGCATGCTGACTTTGAAAATATGTTGGGCTTAACTCCAAGTTTTTGATTCCATGGTGACGCCTTTTGATGTAGTCGTCAATATAAGTAAGTTGTTGTTGATGATAAGCGTTGTCATAACGCGTAATAAATTTTTGGCTTGCTCATGGCGTAATATCTTGGATTGTTGATGTAGATAATAAGCGCGTAGTTTTCTTACTTCGCGTTTAATCCAAAATAGCATGCAAGACATAGATATGTACCTACAAATGTAGATTGACTTCATTAGATACTTGCGCGTATTTACATTGTCTTTTCGAGAAGGCGTCAACCGATCATTCCTTCTTAAAACATGTAGATGTGATGATACTAGAAACACTTAGAATAGAAATGCGCAAAGTAATCAGAAAGATAGTTATTTCTCCCGTCTCTTTATGTTTGGTTTGACGATGATGTCGCGGAGTCGGTTGCAACAAATCGCCTTAATGCGTCTAGCGCGATGCATTTTTCAATCTCCCATCTTAGTGGTAGACACATGTTTGTGTTGTGCCCCCAGGTTTTGTGGTACTTGCACCATTCTTTAATGTTGTTGCCCAAGAAAACTATCTTCGGAACAAGTGGACTCGGGAGCTTGTTTTCGAGTAGGTTGACGTAAATGTCTTCAGCAACCGTGTTTAGCCGTGTGAAGATGTTGTCGATATTGATGCTTGCGCCCTCCTGTTTGTTCGTTTTAGCTTGAACTTCTTTGTCCCAACTGAGGGGTGTACCCCACCTCAGTTCTTGTTCGCACAAGTCTGCTGTCTCGAGCTTGTCTTTTAGATCTGCCATGGTTTTGGTTGTTCTCCATCCATGAGTTGTTCCGAAGAGAAGGAAGGATCTGGCATTCATGTTTGCATAGAACACGCTTATCACTTCCTCTCTTTTTGCTTTTGCCAAAGAGGCGTTGGCAGCGAATCTGATGAAGTAGTTCATGATTGGCTCGCCTTCACCCTGCTTGATGAGCCATATTTGGTTCCATGACGAATACTGAATGTACTCTTGTGGCTTCCAAACTATAACAGCTTGTTCCACAGCTTGTTCCTGCCTTCTATCATCAACGACTTTCTGCTTCTTGAAAGAATTTACCATCGCCACATGGAAATGGTGCTTTGCTCTTAGGGCGTTGACGTAACAACGTCTTGCGGTTATCTGGTCGCCCAGTACTTCCCCGATCCCATGGTCCGTAGGGAACTTCATCTTTTGGTGGACAGTAGAGGGCACGATCACGTAAGGGTTGATCGTTGTTCGTCCCAAAATTCCATTATAGGCCCCAAGAGATTCCACAACGACGAAAGTGACGTTGACGTGCAATGTTTTCCACCCTTCGCCAAGGATGACAGGAAGCGTGATTGTTCCCAGGAGGTGTGTAGCTGCTCCGGCAAAGCTGAATAGCGAGAAGGTTCCCAGCGTCAAGTCTTTGACTGATCTTCCTAGTTGCTCTAGGACTTTGACATGTAGAATGTCAGCGGAGCTTCCACCATCAACGAGGATTCTTTTCACATCATATCCGTCGATGTCCATGGTTATGACTAAAGCGTCATCGTGAGGGTAAACGATATGCTTTAAGTCTTCCCTGGAAAATTGGATGACCACGTCTTCTTGCTCCGGTTGCTTGCGCTTTCCGTATTTCGGCAATGTTGCTGCTTGGGATGCATAAATGTCCCGAGCATTAGACACTTGTCCTCCAGCGGCAGGTCCTCCGTGGATGACGTTGATTACACCTCGCTTGGCTGGCGGAGGGTTGTCGTTGACTTTCTCTTTTCCTTTGTTTCCTCTCTTTGATGACTCTGCTTGAGCCTTCTTTGGGGGGTTGTCGCCTTGATCGACGAATTGCTTCAATTCGCCCTTGAGGACGAAGTTGTTAATGCGGAAACGTAGGCTGACACAGCTGTCCGTCTCGTGGCCGAAGACCTCGTGGTTTTCACACCACTTGTCTTTGTCTTTCCCCAGCGGGCCTTTTCTGAAATTGTTCGGCTCTTTCCACATGTTTGCATCCTTCATCTCCCTCAATATCACGGACAGCGGGGCATTCAAAGGAATGAAGTCAGCGAGGTTTACTTCTTTTGGCTTCTGGAAATCGCCTTGAAAAGGCCTTTTCGGCTGAGGCTGCCAATTTCTTCCTTGCTGACCGCTTGAGGGCGGTTTTGCTTGATTCTGCTTTGGGTTTTCTTTTGCCTTTGCCGCAGAGACTTTAGCCTTGTTCTGGCTTCTGAACCTTTCGAGGTCCACGTATTATTTAACTCTTGCGGCTAACTCTTCCATAGTTTCAGCTGGGCGCTTTGCCATCATTTCTGCTAGGGCATAGCCTCTTCGTCCGAGGTTTCGAATGAATGCTCGAACTATCTCTCCTTCCGTCAGGTTCCCCTGAATATCGGAGATATTCTGGTTGAAGCGAACGTAGTAGTCAGCGAGAGATTCTTCATTTTGCTGTTGGACGTCGTCCAGAGCATTTGATCCCTTCAGCAATGTGCGCTCGCCCATGTATCGTTGAATGAATTTAGCCTTCAGGTCCGCCCATGAGGTGATGCTTCCGCATGGCAGCGAGAAGAACCAGTGTGCTGCGGTCCCGGCAAGAGTTTGTGAAAACGTCATTGCAAAGTGGTGTGGGTTCTTCGTTCTGCCTAGAAGAGAGGCCTCGTGCTTCTGCACGTGTTCCACTAGATCTCCTTTTCCGCGATAGAGATCTCCTCCAATCCGGTATAGTGCGTTTGGGACGCGACTGTTCACAAGGTGGTCCGCGAATGGATGTGACGCCCTTTCTTCAAGTGCGTGCATACCCTTCATCTTTGCTTCTTTCATTTTCTTCTCCACAATTTCTTCTAACATCTCGGCAGTAAACCCTTTTACAGGTTCAGCATAATCCATTGAAGGATTTTGTCGACCGGTGTAGATGTCAGATTGATCTCTGCTTGTGGCCTGGAAGGGATCATCCCTCGTTGGCCGCTGTGGGCGGTGGTATGGGGGTTGCCTTTCATTCCTCCAATGACGGGCTCCTTGGGAAGGAGTGTATGAACGGGCGGGTTCATATCTTGCATGTTGGTTTCTGCCCTGGAAAGGATTGCCTTGGCGGGTAGTGTCTTGCGACATTTCTCTCGTCGGCGCAGCGTGCTCCTGAGCGGTTGGAGGTGGTTGAGCCGCATATCCTTGATTTTTTAGTGACTCGCGGAATGCGAGTAACTCTTCCAGTGCAGCCATCATTGCTGGAGTAACGGTAGGCATCGGGTTTGCTCCCGTTTGTTGTTCCCCTTGCGGCATTTCTGTCTGAGATTCATCATCATCATGCATCTCTGGCTCGAAACCAGGTGGGGGTGAGCGACGCTCGTCCCTTGGCTCTTGGTGGTTGTGCTGTGTGTCGGGCACATCCTCGGTTGGCATGGATGAAGCTACGGAGGTAGCTTTTGGTATGTGGGAAGGTCCCGACTGACTTCCAGCTGGCCTCTGGCCTCCTGCTCTTTTGTTTGCCGGAGACTTCTTAGGACGTCCAGGCCTTTTCCTTGTGTTTCTCGCGTTAACCTCTTCGGGAGGGTTGCGATCACTCGTCATGTCTTTGCGGTATGGTAGCTTTTTGTTCGAATCACGGAGACGGCGCCAATGTTGCGTCCTGGATGAACCGGGCCGTGGGGACGCGTCTGTCTGAATGGTTGAGCGGGTTTTCGGGCTGTAACCCTTCGTCTGAAAGAGGTTTTCGCCTTGTGCCACTGACGAGTGTTCGGTTTTATCGCTGAGTCTCGGAAAGGTCTGTGTGTCTCGAAAGGCAGTTGCGTCTCAAGAAGCGTCTGTGTCTCAAAAGGCGGTTGCGTCTCAAGAGGCATCTGTGTCTCGAAAGGCGGTTGTGTCTCGGGAGGCGTCTGAGTATCGGGAAACGGTGGTCTGTGCACAAGTCTGAGTGTCTGGGACGCCGGTTCCTGCACGAAGGGCCAGTACTAGCACGGAGAGGGGGGGTGGTGCTAGTGGAGCCCTCTCCGATGCCTAAGTCACTATAGGGCTAAAAAGGTAATCTTAGAGAGAGAAAGTATTTCTAGAGAGAAGTCAGAGCTCAAAATACCAAAGTTGGGCAAATGAGAGGATGTGTGAAAATGGGTGGCCAAGGCCTCCTATTTATAGGCTTCCTTGGGACCCGACCCGGTTTTAAAGCGGTTTGATGACGGTTCAAAAGCAAGCGGTAACCGTCATCAATATTGGCAATGCGCGAACTCGACTTCTCTACACGTAACGGTAATCGCGTAAATGGTAATCGCGCAATACCCGTAGTGCAATCCGGACCTCGTCGAATTTGGGCAATTCGGCGAGGTCTGGATTGCCGTGTAATCCGGAGGTCCGGTCCGGACGCGCGTAACGCGCTTCCAGACCGTTTTGACCCTTGGGAGACTTTTTTCAAGCCGTGATGTAATTTTGACGTGTTTACGAGGCCCGAAATATAAATACGAACTCGAATTGGACACATGTCCATCAACTATGAGTACATGAGACCCCCAATTGCTTGCTTGTACTGTGTGGGATCCACTATCTTCCCTTCTTCATCTTTTAGATCTTTGGTACCTGGAACGATTGGGCTTTTCACTCCATTGCAGTCTTCCATTTTGAACCTCCTTAGAACCTCTTCTGCATATTTTCGGTGAATAATGCAGATGCCTTCAGAGTCTTGAATGAATTCCATTCTAAGAAAGTACTTCATCTTTCCTAGGTCAGTCATATCAAAGCTCATTTTCATTGATACTTTGAACTCCTCACTCATTGTTGCATCATTTCCAGTAAATATTAGGTTATCGACATAAATACTAACAATCATAATTTTACCTCCCTCTTGTTTCTTGATGAATAAAGTGGGCTCACTGGGATGCTTAATGAATCCCTCAGTCAAGAAGTAGGCTCCAATCTTGCTGTACCAAGCCCTTGGGGCTTGCTTTATCCCATACAGTGCCTTCTGTAATTTCAGGACCTTCCCTTCATCTCCTTTCTTCACAAATCACTGTGTTTGGTGACATATTCTTCAAGCTTTCAATATAGGAAGGCACCCTTTTCATCCCGTCGATGAATCTTCCATTCATTTCTTGCTGTTATTGCCAAGATCAGTCTGATTGTATCCCATCATGCTACTGGGGCAAACACCTCCTTATAATGAAGCCCATACCTTTGTGAGTAACCCTTGGATACAAGACGAGTTTTGTACTTCTCACTTCCCTTTTTTCATTTCGTTTTGTCAGTGAGGCTCCAAGTGTTGTTTCTCTCCATTGCTTGTATGTTCGCGTCCATTGCTTTTCTCCAGATGTCACTCTCAAATGCTTCTTCAAAGGATCTGGGTTCTTCAGGTTAAATGAGGTGAGTAATATCAGTTGTCTCAACAAAGTAGGCCAGGTTGGTGACTTCTTCTTCTTCTGACAGATCATCTCCTGTCTCATAATCTTGAAGCCACTGTGGGGGGTCTTCTCGTTCTTGTTTGTGGAGTAGGGGATTCAAGGACTCCTCCTCCATCTTCAGTTACATCAGTGATTGATGTAGCTCTTTGATCACCATTCTCATCTTTATTTCAGATATGTATCTGGTTTGGTGCCTCTGTTGCTTCTGTCCAGCTCCACTTTCATTTTCTTCAAAAATCACATCTCTAATTATCACAATCTTTTCATTTGTTGGATTGAAAAGACGATAAGCCTTAATGCCTTCATTGATTCCTATGAAGACACACTTCATGCTCTTGTCATCAAGCTTCGTTCTTTTCTGATCTGGAATGTGAACTTGTGCAATGCTACCAAATACTCTGAGATGCTCAACTGATGGTTTATGACCACTCCAAGCTTCTTCTGGTGTTTGATCTTCTAGGGAAGTAGTTGATCTTCTGTTCATCACATAAACTACTCAGTTTGCTGCTTCAGCCAAAATTCCTTTTGGCATTTTGGCTTCAGAAAGCATACATCTCACCAAGTCCACCAGGCTCCTGTTTCTTCATTCAGCAACTCCATTTTGCTGTGGAGTGTAAGCTGCAGTAAATTGTCTTGAGACCCCCTCCTTGCTGCAAAAATCATGGAATTCGTTAAAGCAAAACTCCCCATCCTCGATCTATTCTGAGACATCCAATTTTTTCACCAATCTCCTTATCAATCTTCATTTTGAAGTTTTGGAATACTCCAAAAGTTTCTGAATTCTCATTTATAAAGTACACCCACATTTTCCTACTATAGTCATCTACAAAGGTAATAATATACCTCTTGTTGCTGTTTGACATAGGCTTGATGGGTCCACACATGTCATAATGTATTAATTGCAGTCTTCTGCTTGCCCTCCAGTTGCATTGATGAGGAAAGGGCTCCCTGAGCTGCTTCTCAATCAGGCAGATATTGTAGATCTTTGTGGATGTCATGAGTTTTGGCAAACCTTTCACCATTTTCTTGTCTTTTAATTAAACTGAGCATGTTGTTCCCCACCTTCATTTTGACTTCTCATTTTGTCCCATTATGCTCATTCTGGTGTTATTTCTAAGCTTGACACTCGGTCGAATGGCATGATCCAAAGTGACAAACCACCTTTGATATCCAGTCATATGGTTTGAGCATCGTGAATCTACAAACAAGATCTCCTCATCAGTTGCCTTTTGTTCTTCTACATAGGTCATGAGAAGTTCTTCTATTGGGCCTCCTCTTCTACAAAATTTGCACTGTTATTCCATCTGGGATATTCAAACCGAAAGTGCCCTATCTTGTGGCACTTGTAACACTAAATGAGTGCTTTGTTGAAGAAGCCCCTACCTCTTCCTCCACCTCTGCCTCTTCCTCTTGATGTCCCTCTTCCACCATTAGATCTTCCTTCTTCTACAGTTTTGAGGGCATGATCTTCACTGGGCCTATTCCCAATAGAGAGCTTTATAAGGCATCAATTGATAGAGTATTGATGTCTTTAGACTCTTCAATTGCGCAGACAACATAGTTGAAGTTGTCTGTGAGAGTGCGAAGGATCTTCCTAACCACCTTCACTTATGTCATCTCCTCCAAGATTTCGCAGGTCATTGGCCACCATCATCACTCGACTGAAGTAATCTACTCTCCCTCTCCATTCTTCATCTCCAGAATATCGAATTCTCTTCTCAGTCGATTCAACTGTGATCTCACTACCCTCTCATTCCCTTGATTCTTCCTCTTCATGGAATCCCACAGCTCCTTTGAAGTTTTCTTCTGCAAGATTGTCTTCAATATGGACTTATATATCACAGCAGACAGATAGTTCTTCACCTTTACACTACAAGAAATAAGCCCTATACCGACAACCGTCAGTAAAAGTTGTCGATAAAACTAGCATTATCGACAATTTAAATTTTTCATCAATAAAAGTAATTTATATTGACAGTAGAAAAAAGTTGTCGATAAAAATATGTTTTATCGACAAAAAAAATAAAGTTGTCAATTATCATTGTTAAAATAAAGGAAATATGTTTAATTTCCTCGACAACTAAATAGATTTGTCGATAAAAGTTAACTATTAGCGACAACAACAAAAACAATTGTTGTAAAATGAATATTTACCGATAACCAAATAAATGTCGATAAAAATAATGATCAACGAAAAATTAAATGTATTTGTAAATAAAAACTTATTATCGTTATTAATGATAATAATAATCAAATAATTACCGTATAAGTGAATATTTAATGGGCATTAAAAAATGTTAGTGAAAATGATGATTACTGATATTTATTTAATATATGTATCAATAAAATTTTATAAGTCTCTATATACATTTTTTGTCAACAATAAGAAAATTAATTCTTATTAAAGCATTAAAAGATTCGAAGCTTACGAGTTACAATCCATTGTTGCTAGAGTGATAACATACTACCCATCTTGCTATCAAGCTGAATCTGTCTGATTGTTGCATTTTAACTTATATAAAGTATATATAATATAATTAATTAATAAAAACTAGCTCACCATTCTCTCTATACATCAGACAGACCTAAACAGATGCAGAGGTAATGCAGCGGCGCTCACGGCTCAACTCTCAAGTTTCAAAACCCTAGTTCTACTTCTCTCTCAACTTATCACAGCCGCCGGCCCTTCAAAGCTTCTCCATCGTGTGATAAAACTTCTTCATCTTAGCGACCCGCGACGCATTTAAACCCATGCGGCAAACTTCACCATCGTCTTGAGGCTCAATCACCAGGACGTTCAGCTTTTCCAACGAGGTTCCATAGTTGCAGGTACTATTCATTTTTGTGCTTCAATCTTAGAATCACGCAGTTAAATTTCGAATTTAAGGACATATTATACAACCTAATATCAAGTTTAGGGGTCAGATTCATGATGCTTCTTTAATTAGTATCAATATGATGTTTTTTAAAATTATTTAGGGGATTTGATTTCTGAGGGGGATTTTGCGTTTCTGAGTTAGGTTAATCTAATAATCATAAGCTATTATTTTAGTGATGTTAATAAGCTTCAGTTGGTGACTCTTGGAGCTTGAGTTTAGCATCTTAGACTCGATTGTTCAATTAATTTTAAGTAATACTATAAGCACGTTATGTGAAGTTACTCTTCAAGTACGCATGATGATGCAACATATACTTTCTCTATGATACAGTGGCTAGTGAAATAGTTGAATGTGGTAGATTTTTGTTCATTAGATTGTTTAATGCTTCCCCATTGTATTCCAACACTTGTGTTTTGCAGCTCCCGAATAAAATAAGATCGCTTACAAGAATGGTTATTTTCTTCTCAATAAGGACATAACCTATCTCTCTCTACAATGCTTAGTCAACATAGGTTCCTTTTAGGATTAAAATGATGTGTTGGAGCAATCTAGTTCATCTTTGTAAAGTTCCCTTGTTTATGGTTAGATTGGGTCTCTTTTGTGGGCTGAAAGTTAATTAATATGTACCTAGTCTATTTGGTCTCATTTATACATCATTTGTATTCATGAAATCTTTTTTTTTTTGTTGATTTAAGAGACTATGGAAGATCTGAAAGTAGACCAAGAGAGTACAAAAATGAAAGCCTCTAGGCTCAGTATATTGAAACAACAATGGCCCCCCTCTTCATCAGGAGAGTTACGCATTACCAGGTATTTTAGAGACGTCACATACTGTAAGTTTAGGGATTTGGTTATATGATCTTCACCCTGGTCGGGTACCTGAGTAGAACGAAGCTAATTGCGGTCAGATCTGTAAATTTGAATGGGTTAGAATCCAGTTCTGCTGATGCTTTCATTAATATTACTAACGGTGCAGATTTCGGCAAGTTAATAGGTTTCCGATGAGGAAGGTGGGATAGCAAGAAGTGGTCTACCCAAAATCTTTATCTATCTTTACAGCACTGCAAAGAAACCGGTCGATGCAAATTTGGATCTTGGAATCACCGAGAATACTCTGATCATGGCTGGGTTTGGGTTTGGCTTCTGATTAGTTAACTTTATGCTTGGTTTTCGGTGGGGATCTGCAGATAATCTCCATGGAAAGATATGGTGAGCTTCAACATCTTCAAGAAGGATCATCTATGCTTTCTCTTGATTAATTTCAAACATTCAGAGAGGGAATTACATCATCATAGCAAGTTATCATTGATATATGAGTTATCCGTATTGTCTTTCTTTTCTCTTCTGTCTAGGTCGAGGCTTTGCAAGTGGATTCATATGGTAGCTTTCCATTCAGGACTTTGCAACTTTTTCTTTGTGATTGAAGCAGAAGGTTACTTTATTTCAAAAACACACTATTTTTCCGGGTTTCAGCCTAAGAAAACATATATTCGTATGTCAAATTTGTTTTTAGAATAGCTTTTTTTATGAATGACGTCTTGTTGGAGTATATCACACTCTGTGACTCGTTTAATATGGCGAAGACAGTTTGCTCCATTTTGCAACTGCCCATCTAAGATCAAATACTCATTTCTTATATTACTATCTGTGCAGACATTTTAACTTATGGATTTACTATATTTATTACTGTTAGATGCATCATGTTCTGATTAAGGCTGCCAATTTAACATTTGATTTCTAGAAATATCTTTGCTTTATTTGTCTGATTATTAGCAATTGGACTGGATTTCTGAATCAACTTTCCAACTTTCAGGTGGTAGAACGAGTCATCTTCTTCTGGACAACAAACACATCGTGGGTCTAATTTACCAGAACAGGAGCATGGGGATTTTCTCATCAAAAAAGCCATGGTCAGTTGGTGTACCTCAACTCTTTCTCTTATTAATGCTTTTATTGTTTATAATAATGAAATAGTATGTTTGATTTGGATCTGCAATTTCTGGTTTGATGGCTGTTTCTTTTGTTCACATTTTCACTACTTACTCACATTTTTTCTCCTTGAAGATTTTCTCTGTTATGGTGTTTATCTATGACCTTATAAGGAAAACTTATTTAGTTTTGATAACTTTTCTAAAGAATAATATTTGATACTGCAAGTTTTTATATATTGGACTTGTTGGAGCTATGTTTGGATGGTTCTAAGATGCTCGCATATGGCATTGCAACTGATTTTGTCCCTGCAGTGGTGAACTTTTGTTTCTATACTTGTGACAAATGAAGAAAATTGTTAAAGGTTTAGTTATTGAATGTAATCCATTTGTGTCTCAAAATATAAGCAGATATTGGTTTTACTAGAAACTGCTCTTTGGAAGGCAGATTCAGGAGCTTCGAGAAAAGCTACAGTTTCAACAATTAATGAATACTCACATTAGTGTATTTGTGGTTTTTGTGTTGCTTATTCAGTGATCGTGTTTTTCTTTTGCCAATATCCAGTGTTCGTAGCACTTCAAGGAGAATTGGTATGCACAATCTGGCCAATAATATTAGGTACTCATCTTCATTACTTTTGACATATCATGATCTTGTTGTGGTATTTTAATACCATGCTCCATGCTCAATGATTTTAATAAGATTATTCTAGTAGGTGTAGTTGCAGCATTTCTTGTTTTTTCACATGTTGTAGTTTATGCAGATCAAAGAAGATGGACTTAACCAATGTGGAAATGTGTCAAGAAGTGTGCATATGATGATGTTTCAGTATTGCAAGACTGTATTTACTTTTGAAAATGTTAGTTTGCTTTGTTATGTAGAAATATTGTATTTGTATTTTGTAATGATAGTTTAAAGTGGAAATAAAGTACTTGATTGTATTTTATATTGGTTACAAAATGCAAATTTAAAAATTGCTGCAAAAAAAAATATATTTTTATGAAAAATATTCGATAATTGTAAAAAAAAAAACGGTATATATTTAGTGATGAGTGAGAAAAGTTGTCGATAAAATATATCGACAACATTTTTGTAGTTGTCGATGAACTTTATTTTGCGATAGCTTCATTTGTCGATAAATGTAACTTTTAACGACAAGTTTAGTGTTGTCGATAATAATATTAAATTGATTAAAATAATACTAACTTATTATCGACAAAGTTATTTGTCGATAAAAGTTAAAGACTTTTATCGACAAAGTTAGTTGTCGATAATACTTTTAGCGACGGGACCTACACCGACAATATTTATCGACAAAAATGTTTGTCGGTGAGACTTTTATCGACAAGAAAATGGTTTTATCGACAAAAAAGTGGTTGTCGGGGTAGACCTTATCTCTTGTAGTGTTAGGTCCTTTAATTGAAGTGCTGCCAATTCCTCTCTTTGTTGACCATTGAGGATGGTTCCTCTTGGATGCTCAGGTATCCCAGACTCGATCAAATCTCATAGCTCCAATGATCGGATTAAATTCTCCATCAGCATAGACCAATGATCATAATCTCCATCGTATTTAGGAATACTGAGTAGTCCTTCTCTCACACTCGTCATTGTCCTCACACTTTTGGTGGCTCTCTCTCAAAAATATGATTAACCTGCTCTGATACCAATTTTTGTAATTAGAGCTTCACTCAGATAAAAGAAGACTGAAACGTAAAACTTAAATTAATTAAACTAAAGCAGGAGCTTTTATAGCCATTGTACAAGAATGTAAACTGCAGAAACAAACTAACGTACTGCCTAATCTATCTCTACCTAAAGCCAGCATTATTGGGATATCCTATGATATTAGAGATTTTATTCATCGGCTAAATTAACTAACTAAGCTAGCTGGATTAACTAACGAGTTGGACATAGTAATAAAATATAACGGACAAATCCATAACTGTAAACCATTAAAGATGCATCAATTGGAATAAGCAAAAATCCAGAATAACGCAATAATGGGCATGGAATTTATTTAGATACCAGAGCTTGGACGAGGGCGAATACGTGAACCAGAGGCTGAGGCAGTGACCGAGCGGGGAACACAAGAAGAGAGGAACAAATGGTTGCTATATGAGGGACTGGAGGGTTGTTATGTTCTTGAATTGAGATAAACCCAAGAACGCTAGGAATATAGAGTAGTAGAGAATCAACTTCATAATCAACCCTAATCTCTCTTGTAGACTAAGATTAATTTGTTGGAAGGTTCCCTAATTCATTCATAAGAGTACCCTATAAATAGGATTACAAGACTATTAAATATATATTCTAAAAGATCCTAAAATATATTCTAAAGATATTATTACCCTAAAGAGATTATTTTCCTAATACTATAATTCTTATAGATAATATTTTCCATAATAGATAATCATGTAACATTACTCCCTTCCACCACTAAGTGTTTTTCCTCAAGCTCTTGTTCTAGGTATGACCCGAGAAGCTTGGTTGCATTAAACCACGTCGACCCGTCTTCATCTTCTCCGGGGTCCAAAATATATAATATCGTGATTGATATGCAATAAATATTTTTCTCTGGGTCCAAAATAAAAGTAATGGCCTTAAAAGTGATGGTCTTAAATTCTGAGGAAGCCCACTTTCCAAACCCATACGTCAAATCTTTTACCGGAGGAAGCAACTTCTCTGTTTTAGGTGTCAAACAGCCACCCTCAGTTTTAGGTGTCAAGCAGCCACCATGAGGTCTTTTTTGGAAGACAAAACCCAGGTACAAGAAGAAGTCTTCCGTTCTTCCTCTCTTTGACAACGACGTCCGCACCACATCTCGCCACCATTGGTCTTTTCCCCTGCCGTCCGCCACCGATTCCACCGTTGTGCCTCCACATTTGGCATCGGTCTCAGGGCCAGAACTCCCCCCCACCACCACCAGCAGCTCCTATAGAATCTGTTCCGGTGGATACTCAATCTATCAGTTTCTCAAGTGGACACTTATTAGGCTCCTCTGTAGAAAAGCCTCCAACTTCCTGATTCTTGTGATATCAATCTTCAAGATACGTTCCTCAATTGTAACCATAAAATTTTTCTCGATTGGATCATCGTCTGAACTCTTCCCTCCAGTCCCATTAGGTTTGGCTAGATTTCCGCCTCTATCGTGCGCAGCCCACGGTCGTGCTGGTGCCACCATGGGCGATTTCCCTCGGTCGTTGCTTGCAGCCACGATCCTTGTCAAGTCGGGTGAATTCCCTCTGTTGTCCTCCGCAGCCACATTGGCCTCGCCGTCGAGAAAGAATTCTACCGTCGCTGCCAGCTCTTCGAGCTCCAGCACTGCCGGTTCATATCCACCATCTCGATCGCCTCAGTTAACTTCTCGACGACCTCAACAGTTTTTGCCACCTCTTCGAAAACGACTACCTAAATGTTTTCCTGCACCGGAGGAGGTGTTGCCTCCATCTTCTCCAGTCGCTCCTATAGGAGTATCATTAATTCCCTCATCGTCAATGTGGATAAATCCGCCATAGAATCGTTGGCTCTGATACCAAGTTGTTACGTTCTTGAATTGAGATAAACCAAGAACGCTAGGAATATAGAATAGTAGAGGATAAACTTCCTAATCAACCCTAATCTCTCTTGGAGACTAAGATTAATTTGTTGGAAGATTCCCTAATTCATTCATAATAGTACGCTATAAATATGATTACAAGACTATTAAATATATATTCTAAAAGATCCTAAAATATATTCTAAGGATATTATTACCCTAAAGATATTGTTTTCCTAATATTATAATTCCTATAGATAATATTTTCCATAATAGATAATCATGTAACATTAATTTTATGTTCAATAAAATCCTAGGATGGTTAAGGGGTAGGTTCATCAATAAGGAGTAGATTCCAGAAATAGGGGTAGATTCATTCTTACCATAACAACTTTGAGTCTTATTAGGTAATAATATATTCTAGGAGATCTTGTAGTCTCTATATAAAGAGTATGATGTTAATGAAATAAGAGAAACTTCCAACAATTAATCTTAGTCTCATAGAGAGATTATGGTTGATTGGGAAGTTGATTATCTACTATTCTATATTCATTGCGTTCTTGTATTAATTCTAATTCAAGAACGTAACAACTTGGTATCATAGCGCTAAGAATTGAGATAAACCCAAAAACGCTAGGAATATAGAGTAGTATCGAATCAACTTTCTAATCAACCCTAATATCTCTTGGAGATTAAGATTAATTTGTTGGAAGATTCCCTAATTCATTCATAATAGTACCCTATAAATAGGATTACAACACTATTAAATATATATTCTAAAAGATCCTAAAATATATTCTAAAGATAATATTACCCTAAAGAGATTATTTTCCTAATATTATAATTCCTATAGATAATATTTTCCATAATAGATAACCATGTAACGTTAAGTTGTTACGAACTCGAATATTGAAATACTAAGGACACAAGAATGTATGTAAATAGGAAAGTTTACTTCCTAATCAACCCTAATCTCTCTTGGGAGACTAAGATTAATTGTTGGAAACTTCTTTATTTCATTACATCATATTCTTTATATAGAGATTACTAGATCTCCTAGAATATATTATTTGCCTAATATAGACTTCGACTATTATAGTAAAATGAATCTAACCCTTAACTATGACTCTACTACTCCTTATTATGAATCTAACCTTAATCCTTAGTTTGATACACTACCGAACATAAAATTACTCCCATCATCCACTAAGAGCTTGTCCTCAAGCTCTTATTCTCGATATACCCCGGGAATCTTGGCTGCACTCAAATTGTTAGGATTTTTGCTGCGCATTCTGAGTCTGACTCGCTGAGTCTCGGGCATTCCAGCTAAGCTCCAAGAACCAGCGAAGAAAGCTCTGTCTCCTGCAAAGTGGAAACGACGGACTCGTTTTTTTGTGCTTCGGACAATAGGCGAAGCTGGTTTCACATCTTTTACCGAAGGCGGGGGCAGAACAGCTGCAGGATACCACGCGGCGTGGATGTTCAACCCGGAAGCTGCAACATCAGGCTCGAGAACCTCAGGTGTTAAGCCATTGGGACTTTTTGAATAAAATGCAGCAATCCGAGGGGCTGGGTTTGATTCGAAAACTGTTGTTACATGGAGAATTCTCATCTTTGGGTTGCGTGAATGCTTAAATAAGACAATATTTTGGCTCTTGTGTTTGTCTCCAAAATGGCTGAAGGGATCGTGAACGGGATGGCCACGTCCTTATCTTCCACAAGATCCCGAAAAATTTGTTAAGAACAAAGTCTTGGACTTCTAGGGCGTGAGCGCTTCGAAGCACCGGAGTGGGTCTCACCCTTTTCTGGAGGTAGTTTCCGATTTGTGAATCCGCCTGCTCCGACGTCTGCAGCCAACGAACGTTCCGTCGCCACCAAGGACACCTTCCAATTGTCGTTCCCTATAGAATCAGCCGCTTCACTTCCCAAATTGGGGTCCACCATTGACGACAACTCCGCAAGGCCCCTCCTAGTTGTCGCTTGATTGGCCTTTAATTCTGCCACCAAGGGCTTAGCACCGGTCTCATCACCATCGGTTACCTTCTCGACCACCTCGGTCACCATCTCGACCACCTCGGTCACCATCTCGACCACCTCTTCGACGACAGTAACCTCAACCGTTTCCGGCGTCGCAAGTGGTGTTTCCTCCATCTTCTTCTGACGCTCCTTTAGGAGTCCCGTTATTTCCCTCGGATTCATCGTGTACAGATCCTCCATAGAATCGTCGGCTCTGATACCAAGTTGTTACGAACTCTAATATTGAAATACTAAGGACACAAGAATGTATGTAAATAGGAAAGTTTACTTCCTAATCAACCCTAATCTCTCTTGGGAGACTAAGATTAATTGTTAGAAGCTTCTTTATTTCATTACATCATATTCTTTATATAGAGATTACTAGATCTCCTACAATATATTATTTGCTTAATATAGACTTCGAGTATTAAAGTAAAATGAATACTCTTAACTATGACTCTACTACTCCTTATTATGAATCTACCATTAATCCTTAGTTTGATACACTACCGAACATAACAAGGGTATACTACTGTATACCATATATTTAGCTTGGAGCTGCATCTTCTTTTTAGACCTTATTTAGCTTTTACTTGCGAAAATTTCCAAACAAATGTTTGAAGCCAAGAGGAAGTACATCATATATAATATAGGGTTAAGAACCTATAAACTGTTCAAAGTTTGGCCATTGTGAGATTTTGGTGTCTAGAGTTTCAAATATTGATATGAACTGTCTGAGGTTTCAGTTTTGTTAAAATTTGGTGTCTCCGTCTGTTTTTACTGTTAAGTCAAACAGAAATTGGTTATGTGATGACCACGTGACCTGAACAAAAAAATATACCAAAAATGTCATTATTCAACAGTCACATGCTCGAATGAAAAGTAAAAAAATACCCCTCATAGCAAAATAAAAAAACCACTCTCATCCTCCTTGTTTAATCCCAAGGATAATTTCGTCATTTCACATTTTCTCAAATAAGGTAGTAAATAAATAAAAACATTAAAAGGGCAAAAGTGTCATTTCACACAAATCTGTTAAATTTAACCTGAAAAATGGAAGAAAAACCAAATTTCAACAAAGTTGAAACTTCAGACACCTTATATCAACAAGTGAAACTCCAGACACCAAAATCTCACAATGGTTAAACCTTGGACATTTTATAGGTTCTTAACCCTATAATACATGCAGAAAAAGTCTGTAGACACTCAAGTTGCATTATAGTTCTCACAATGTGTTTGTTTGAATCTAGTAAATAAATGGACAAGTAGAAGAAACCCAAAACCAATCAAACTCTTGTTACACCTCACCACCTAAGCAAATCAATCAAAAGGAACAACATTCCTTGAGCTTTTCAGATACTCTTCTTCTTCTTATATGGCAGCAAAGTAGTCCTTGCTGAGCTTAGGGTCGGGCTTCATTGACTTCTCCCCAGGCTTCCAACCAGCTGGGCAAACCTCATCGGGGTTGTCTTGCACATATTGTAATGCCTACACACCCAATAAAACACAAACACGGTTATCCCATCACTGCATACTCTTGAGTTTACCTTACATTCTAATGCCTAGACTGATGTAAAGAACATTGTCAAGTTTTTACCTGCAGCGTTCTCAATGTCTCATCAACGCTACGCCCAATTCCAAGGTTGTTGATGGTCGAGTGTTGAATTACACCCTCCTTGTCGATGATAAACAGTCCTCTTAGTGCAATCCCCTACATAATTATAATTACTTAGTTGACTAACTGTTAGAGGATACAATTGAAGATGGCAATAGAGCTACTACTCTTGACTCTCCATTTTTTTACTAGTAAAGACACATCTGTTAGCAGAATTTAGAGAAACAAAATATCCTGTCAGGAAGAGGATTCATTACCTGATCTGGTATCAGCACTCCGTACGATTTAGAGATAGATTTGGTAATATCAGAAATAAGCGGGTAGTTCAAGTCTCCAAGGCCACCAGATTTTCTCTCAGTTTGAACCCACGCCAGATGTGAGAACTGCAATCAAGAACATGTGATGGATTGACATCAACAACAGGAATCGCAAAGTAGTTCTCACTCTATCTTGACAATTTGATTCAAATGACAAAAGCATTACCACACTGTCAACTGAAACCCCCAAGACTTCTGTGTTCAGCTTGTCAAACTCACCATGTCGGTCACTGAAAGCAGTGATTTCTAAAAGAATGCGCAGTAGGCATAAGTTAAAAATTCAAATTAAGTTCAACTAGTACATCCAAATCCTAGTATACAGAAATCATTTCATACCAAATTAGGATACTCACCTGTTGGGCAAACAAAGGTGAAGTCCAACGGGTAGAAGAAGAGAATGACGTATTTCTTTCCAATATAATCAGAGAGTTTCACCTGAATTGGAAAGAATGGGACTGCATGAGCTAGCATATCATGGGGGATTCTTTTTTTCCAAAGTAACATTTCAGCAGATACAAAGAGTATTGTCCACTATTGGTTAATCTCAAAAAGAAAATCCAAGGCCACAGCTAACACAAGGCAAGTGAGAGCAGATGGAAGAATGAAATGAATTGCATTAACAGATTGAAAGATTCATCAACTTTTGGAATGAAGCAAGAAGTTCATACAAATAATAAAACAAAATGACTGAAGCATCGTCTAGTAATTCTTATGGGGTCTTACATTGACGAACTCTTGATCGAAGACAGCCTCTGCCTCAAAATCTGGCGCGACATTTCCAACAAGTGGGAGATCACCCTGGGAAAGAAATTTAGCTTATTACATAAATAAAACGGCGAAAGAAATCCATAGTTCAGATCAGCACAATGGTGGTACATTTCCCACTTTACAAGACCCAAAGACAGATCTATCTGCATCCGGATACTAAAAGGAGCATCCTTTTGAGATAGCAGATGTAATAATTCAATTTTCTTATTTCCAAATTGTACATGTGATATTATCCAGGTAGTTCATGGTCTTTACAACGACTACTAAGCTAATAATAACAGCCAAACTGGAAACAGCTTCAGAAACCGGAAGCATATAGAAGCGACATATATTAATCATGTTAATAGCTCATTTCTAGTAGTACAACAAAAACTCATTCAACCCAAGAGGACCTTGCACTGCATTCATGTTTATCGAATATAAGAGTAATCGAATTACTGTAAGAGCTCAGATTTGAATAGCTCAGAGCATTACAAGATCTATCAATTGGATTAATCGTGAGAGCATTCATCATAAAGTCAACCAACAGTGCCACATTACTTGTCGCCCGTAAATTCAATGTAGTAGGTGATTCGACAAATAAGCATAACAGGCTATACAAATCAGGAAGCAGCTATGTAGCAGTTGAATCCTGTACCGAAGCTCGGACGACAAAGCTGCGGCGAGTAGATGAAGCAGAGCGAGTGGCAGCTACGGAGCGAGGGAGGCGAGAAGAGAGGAAGGGCTTGGTGAGGGCAGCGACAGGGTGTGGGACGGAGAGAGTCCTAGGGAGCGCGGCCGCTGCCGGAGAGGTGAATTTCCTGGTGAATGAGGGATTAGAGGAAATGAGGGTGGTGGATGAAGCAGCGGAGCAAGCCATTGTTCTTAGAGAAAAGGATAGGGAGACGTGGTGGAAGGAAGGTAAGCTCCAATGAAGTGAGGGTGGTTGAATATAAGGTGGAGAAATCAAATGACAGGTGGATGAGAAGATAGAGAGATTAGGGAAAATTTATGAAACTGCCCCTGCAAAGTTGGAATTTGAAATATACCCCTCAAAAGTTGGTTTTTATCAAAACGCCCCGTCCCGCTGATAATGCCAGCGGGATGGGACGTGACATGTCAGCGGGACATGACATGTCCCGCTGACTACCACGCGGGATGATCTGTCATCCCGCGTGGTACTGTCCCGCTGGTATTACCAGCGGGACGGGGAACCCGACAAAACGGGTTCCCCTAGGCGCAGGCGCGCATGAGACTCCTCTGTCCCATGCGCGTCTGCGCCTAGGGGAACCCGTTTTGTCGGGTTCCCCGTCCCGCTGGTAATACCAGCGGGACAGGCGGCTGGTTTCGGGAAAAGAAACCAGCTGCCGCCCAATAATGAACCCTAACCTATTTTTTTTTCTACCTATCTTCTTCAGTTCCCTTCTCCTCCTATAAAAGCCCCCTTTCTATACCATAGTATAAATATAATTCTCTTATCAATTTACTTATAAAAAGAATTATATTTTCAATCTTAAATTTTCAAGGGGGAATGGCTTACCATGGTGAAGGCAGTTCTTCCGGTTCAAGAAGAAGGATGAGTTTTGGCAAGGAACTGGGAGACAATACCGTTCTCTACATGAATAACGTACACAGGGCTAGTTTCGTCCACACGGACACGGTAAATTTTCTATTTTTTCTAGTAAATATAAATGTTTATATTGATACATAGATTAAATTAGATTGCGTAAATAGAGTACAATGCCAAATAAATATGTTATTGATACGAACGTAGATGTTTTTTTTTGTTCGAAATAAAAGTATTTTTATAATTTTGAAATTAAAAAAAAAATGTGAAAATCGAAATTTAAAAAGTAGAAATTACTGAGTATTGTTTTTAAATTTTGAAATTTGACAATATCTTTTTAAATGTCCAATTTAAAATTAGAAATCATAAATTAAAATTGATGTGCTTTAAAATGTAGAAAATTATTTTTGAAATTGTAGACTATTAATTAAAATTTTAATTAGAAGTTTAAATAACAAATCAGCGATTTTAGATAGTTTGAAATTATTGTCGAAATTGTGTAAAAAAAATGTCATCATATCCCATTATAATTTCTACATTATTTCATCACAATAAAAATGTCATCATATCCTATTATTTTTTTTATTTCACATAATATCTGTAATATATACATCATTATAATCTATGTATGTGAAAATCCTTATTCTCGAAATTTAAACAAAAATCATACAAAATTACGTTTTTTTAATTACATTATAATTTCTACACTAGTTCAGCACAAAAATAATTATCATAATCTCTTATTTTTATATCTTACATAATAGTTGTACTATACATATCATAATAATCAGAATACTTAGTAAAAAAATAACAGTATGTTACCTTTCTTTTTATATACAACTTCTGCTATGTCACAACTTACTCAAATGAGTTGGCATTCCTGAAAATTTTCCAAAAAGCATATATTGTAGCATTATAACAACATATATTAACTATAAAAAATCTAAATTTCATAAGCTTACATTACTTTACCTTAGTTTGAAACAAGAAGAAACAATACAAAGGAAATATAAATTTTAAGATTGTAGAAGGGAGTACAAATATATAGGCTGAGGGTTAAAAAATCGGACCAGCTGCTGGTCCGGTTTTGACCAGCTGCTGGTCCGGTTTTGACCGGCAGCTGGTCCGGTTTTGACCGGCAGCCGGTCAAATGACCAGCAGCTGGTCAAATTGACCAGCCTGTCCCGCTGGTAATACCAGCGGGACGGGGAACCCGACAAAACGGGTTCCCCTAGGCGCAGGCGCGCATGCCTGCGCCTAGGGGAACCCGTTTTGTCGGGTTCCCGTCCCGCTGGTATTACCAGCGGGACAGGAGCTACGCGGGATGACAGATCATCCCGCGTGGAGTCAGCGGGACAGGTCATGTCCCGCTGACTGTCCCGCTGATATTATCAGCGGGACGGGGCAGTTTCGTAATTGCCCCATTCCGAGGGGCATTTTTCGAATTCCAACTTCGCAGGGGGGCAATTTCATAAATTTTCCAGAGTTTAGGGTAAAAATGCCGTTCGCCTATGTTTGCTATAAGATAGATACGGAACCATTTGTATACCAAATTTTGGTAGATATGGTAAAATGTATACTAAAAGTGTAAAAACTAATTGTAATAAACCATATAATATATTTAGCGGTTTAACGCTTAATTATTTAACTGAAGATTAGGGATTAATCTTTAATAGTGACATTGGAAATCGAAAGATATTCATAGTTAGCATTATACATACTTAATATTAATCATTCCATTTGTTAATGTTGTTAAATATCCAAAATATCATTTACATATTTTCTATTCATTATATTATTTGGATTCCGTATCAAATTCATTAAATTTATAATAAGAAAAACTCCAAAAAAGCTCAAAATCGAACCATAAGCCTTAGCTAGAACTAGGCATGTCCATCGGTCGACCCACCAGCCCGTATATCTGGTAGATGTCCTGTTTGGTTCGGTGGTGGCTAAATCAAACCCGACACTCACTGTAATACCCTATAAATTTGTACTACGTCGGTTAGAATAAAATGATTTAGAGCCTAAATAAGCAAGAGTGGTACTACTCAAGTCCAACTGGAATTCCTCATTTTTCTAGGCCCAAGTGAGGACAACAAGCTTAGTTAGGCTGGGTTGGGCTAAGTGGGGACAGTTGCTCGGGTTGGGGGCGTGACAAAATGGTATCAAAGAAGACATGGGACCGTGATAGGGCTCATGGACCAAGGGTTGTTGACCCCCGGAGTTTAGATCACCTACTGGGGGTAAACGATTCTGATCTGGGTCGCGACGAGGACGTCGCGCGCATTAAGGGGGTAGATTGTAATACCCCATAAATTTGTACCACACCGGTTAGAATAAGATGATTTTGAGTCTTAATAAGCAAGAGTTGTACTACTCAAGTCCAACAGGAATTCCTCATTTTCTTGGCCCAAGTGAGGACAACGGGCTTAGTTAGGCTGGGTTAGGCTAAGAGGGGACAGTAGCTCAAGCTTGGGGGCGTTACGATTACACTGCTCAAACATTTAAACATAACAAAATTTAAGACAATGCATTATAAATAAGGAGTTTAAGAGATACAATGCAGGGTTCAAAACTTTCACGGAACATAAATGATCAAAATTAGCTGTTGAACAGAGGATGCAGACTTTCAATTTCAAAATAGATCAGAGTCAGAGATTAATCTGAAAATAGGTTTCGAACTTATTTAAAGTCGGAACAAAACATAGTCAGAGGTTCAAAGTCAGATGTTTTAAACATAATTGAAAGTCGGAACAGAACATAAACAGAGCTTTCGAACTTAATTGAAAGTCATAACGGAACGAAACAGAAGTTTTGAACTTAATCGAAAGTCGGAACATAACAGAACACAACAGTATCAGAGATTGCTCTAGTCTTTTCACCACGCCTACGATGCCTGTAGGAAGGCTCTAATGTTTAACCCTCATTGGAAGGATGCAGAGCCCAGGTATGTCACTGGGTCGGTTCCAATGTTTATCCCCCATTGAAACGATACAGAGCCCAGATATATCGCTGGGTCGGCCAAAAGCGATCGATCTTCGTATGCATACGCCGGAGGGCCCCTCATAAAGGTTTAGAACGTAGCTAGACTTACGAACACAGAGACATATGTCAAACTTCATAAAATAGGTTTACAGAACATACTTCAGTCAAATCTTATATTAAAATATCTCACATAAATGTCCTTACAAAATCGATCATACCCAAAACATACAGAATGCATAACAAAACTTTAAGCACTTGATCTTAATCTTAAAAAGAATAAAATATTACATGAACAAAATATTTCGTGATAGTTTGGTAACAATAGGAATAAGGATCGGATCACTTACCTCTAACGCTTAATCAAATTCCAATATCTATATCTAAAACCATTCTGTATTTGAGTCCCCATCATGCAAATAGAATCGGAGTCCAAGCCAAACCATAGTTCACATCTCAAGACGAATTTCCTATGATGATACATCTAATTAGGAGTGCAAAGATAAAGAGGAAATATCAATCATACACAGAGTTTTTCCAAACAAACATCGGGAATTCGTTGCTCACCTTCGGATCCACTGCAGAATTTCAGATTACTTAGCCAAGTTCAAAAGATCATAACTTTCTCAATACATATCCATTTTACGTGATCTTTACGTCCATAGAAATCCTATACAATGAATTTTATAACTGATAAATTTATTTGGGGAGAAACCAATTGGAAACATGTCACTTTCCTCCGTAAACAGAGCTGTCTTGACTAAACTGCAGCAGCAAATAGATTTGGAGAGTTAACTTTTAAGATTCATAGCTCACTCTATACATATCCTTTTAGGGTGATCTTTATGTCCCGGGAAAGCTTAAGTAATTTTATGTAATGATGTATCATAATTCCTGATCGAACAAGCTCGTTCGACGTCCGATCTTGGCGGCCTTGTGTCGAGTCACGTTCCTTCAGTCTTCGTGTTATGGTCATACCAACTCCGTGTCTGGTAGACCTGCACAAAGGACAGTGCTAGAGAGGGGGGGGGGGGGGTTTCTCTAGCGAACCCTCTCTGATGCCTAAGTTAGACAGTAATTCTAGAGAGATAAAATGCAGAGAGAAGTCAGAACTTCGGAGTCTCAACCCGAGATTAAGTTGGAAATGAAGAACCTAGGCCCCTATTTATAGAGTTTTGGATCCAGGCACCGGAGGGGCCCACATTTTGGGTGGGGCCCGCGCATAGATAAAAGAGTGGTCGGGTATATGAGCGCCCAAGGTGTTAGTGCCCAGGGGTCGGGGGCCGGCGCGAGACGCGTCAGCCATGTTTCTACAGGACAAGTCCGGTGTCAACACGCCGGACTTGTCCGGCTGTGTTAACACGCAACCGGACTAGTTCGGTAGGTGTGTTAACACGCAACCGGACTAGCGCGTGACAAAGATATAGGACTTACCACGGGGTCGATGGGGCGACCAAGTTTGAGCCTTAGTGAGGTTCAATCTGGTGTATATCCATAATTTGCCCCCGAGTCAAGAATTGGTTTACCACTACTTGACTCTGTTTATTTATAAAGATTAGACGCCCGATTGTACCTCGGCTACTGGTTTACCTTTGCTCGTCTTTGTTGAGTGGTCTTTCCTTCCGTTCTAGGAGGCTTTAACCTATATCATCATTGAACTCATAGATAAATTCATATATGTAAGTGGTTAGTCATAAACGTGCTATCATATGACGACCTGTATGCAACCGACGATATGGATCACATGTGCTTGCAATAAATCGTAGCTAATGATGTAAGTGCATATGGATATGCTATCATGGGTACAAGTATGTGTAGACAACATAATCGATATGAATGAATGGCAATGTGACATGTTGTGCACCTGTGAGGGTATTACGAGGTAGTGACATGCGATTGTGTCAGTGTCGATAGATGTAGTCATGCTTAGTGATGAAAAAATTCATAATTGACATGACACTAGTAATATGCATCTATGTGTGCACACGTAATCAATAGTAAACTAAGTGTTCTATTATACTTATTGTAATGCATATGAAAGCAATCATGGCAGTGAATCGAAAATTTTCTATCTTTCATGGAAAACTATCAATGATGTATATCAATGTGCATCTATCAATGGTACGTATATGCTATAGTGTATGAATCACCAATCATAAGTAGCAATGGAACTATAGGCACAATCATGTCAGGTGATAGAAATTCATAATCGGAAAGGGGTTACCTCTATTCCGATTTGAAAAAATTTCAATTTTTCGAAAATTTCGTATGTTAGCCGCGTAGGAATGTCATTGCTTCCATTCGGGTTGATAGTTGGCCGCGTAGGGATGTCACTGCTTCCATTTGGGTCGATAATCATGTTTGATCAACATGGTAGTAGCCTGTAATCACTTGAAAAAAGTTATATAAAAATTTGCCCCTGAAGTGGACTTGTTAATACCTTAGACGTGAGGTGTTGGGTCTCGCGTCGATGGCGTCGTATGCTATGCTTGCATTGCCATCATATTCGCTTAGAACTGACGTAGGGGGTTACCCTTAATGCCCTGTCACGTATCACTGTGTCAGACATGGGGGGTCTCCATACATGCCTGTCACGTATCATATTAATAGATGTAGCATTGCCCCCCTAGGGTAGGCGTAGTGATCATCACATGCTTAGGGGGTTACCCATTGCATTGTAATACTCATTATCATTGGTACCATATGACATTGCCCCCGAAGTGGACATCAGTGTTGTATTGTAGGTGGGGTGCCGACCCCTATATCAGGCGTGTCGCCTAGTATGCGCATGCCGTTGTGCTCATCAAGTAGTTGTAGAAATCAGTATAAGTATGGGGTGTTGATCTCTGCGCCTGCACTGCACTATAACGCTTATGTTGTCGTACTACCCCCGAGGTGACGCTGTCGCCTTTATGGGTGTAGGTTGCTAAACCTTGTATTCATCATGTTTCCCCTGTATTAGGCTTGCTAATCGTTATGGACGTGGGGTATTGACCCTCGCGCCTGTCGCTCACCATGGTGTTGTCGTCTTCACTGACATAGGGTGTCAACCCTTGTGCTCATTGCACCTTGTAGTATGTATTAATCATGATTCCCCCGAAGTAGGCGTCGTCTTGATGATAGGTGTAGGGTATCCACCCTTGCATCTATCCTGCTTTATAGTGCTCATTCATCGCCTTGCCTCCGTAGTAGACATACTTAGTCATTATAGCCATTGGGTACTGACCTTTGTGTCTATTGTACTTCATGGCGTATGTTCCTGATGTTGCCCCCAAGGTGGGCATTGTCGTGATCATGGACATAGGGTGTCGACCCTTGTGCCAGTCTCCTCTTGTAATGTTCTTTCTTCATGTTACCTCTATATCAGGTACTGTCCCTGTCATGGACATAGGGTGTCCACCCTTGTGTCCGTCCTGCTTTGCAGTGCTTTTCCATTATGTTGCCCCCTGGAGTTGGCATCATTACCATTATGGATATAGGGTGTAAACCCTTACTTCTATCACACTTTTCAGTGTGCGTCCGCTGCGTTGCCACCTTGTAGGCTATTCACTCTATTTTCTTGTTGAGACGTTAGTCGTTGGTTGGGACATGGGATAGCGTTTACCCTCTTCATATTGCTATTGTCATGACGCGTAAGTCTTCTTCTTTTAAAGACCCCATTGTTATGTTTCTTGATCGTTACTTGACATCGAACTTGACGAGGATTGGGAATGTTCTCACGAGCATGTGTCGGTGTCAGGGTTATTACCCCTTTGTTCTCCCTGTAGACCAGTCTAGGAACTGGTGGAAGAGCCGTCACCTTATAGGCTGAAGTTGGTGGTATTAAGGATGGTTCTCCTTATAGGCTTGTTTGCTGATGTGAAGCCACGGTCATAAGTAGATCGCTCCTCCCAGGGTGACGTTGGGATAGGTAGGGAGGTAGCTCCTACTTCTGTTGTTCAGGAAGTATATGAGTCTTCCAAGGTGTCTAAGGCTGCAGGTATGTATGTATACCTTATTGTTATGATATTTGTCTACTTCATGACATAGTTGTTCTCAGATTTCTGCTTTGCTTTTTTCAGGGCGCAGCGACACTGCTCACAAGGTCACCGGCCTTGTGTCTGCCAAGAGGCATGTCACCATGGTTGAAGGTTCTCAAAGTTCCTCTAGCAGAAAGAGATAAAGTGATCGATCTTGATGAACCGGTTCCAACTCTCCCCCTGGCAAATGGAAGGGGGATGTTGATCCTGTGTCTGCTAATGCTGCTGACACTGCTGCTGTTGACACTGCAGCTACTGGTGCTGCTGACACTGCTGTTGTTGATGCTGCTGCTACTGACGCTGACGCTACCTGCTGACACTACAGCTATTGACACTGCAGCCACCGATGCTCGAGGCCCTGGTGCTGCTGACACTGTAGCTACTGGTGTTGCTGACACTGCAGCTGCTGCCAACCGGGGTAAGGCTCATGCTCTTTAATCGAGAGATATTTTCCTATGATGATGGCTTATCCAGCCTCTCTGGCCTTGGTCCGAGGATGAGCCTTGAATGTAATCGTTCTTCTTACTTGCATACTTATCTTGGTGTTATACACTGTTTATTTATTGTTACACATTGCGCATCCGGCACCCCCTACTATCCAAGGGGACTTGACGCGGCATCTCATTGGTGACATTGTCAATTCTTCCTGAGTGCCTTTCGCTTCCATCAGAAATTATCATTTTGATCGATGGTCTTCAAAGGAGACCCCGGAGATCGGTGTTCGCATGATGAATGCTATTGTTGCGTTTCTTAGGTCTGTATTGACCGGGTTCTAGTTTGCTAGCGAGGTCTTGTCTTGACATGCCCCTGTGAGTATACATCTCTATTGTATTTTCATTACTAGACTTTCACTGTCTAGCTTGTGCCTATCATTCTCAAGTTGTTGCCGACGCGGTCAACCTGGGCTTCTTCATAGTCGAGTTGACCGAGAAGGTCGATGTCCAGAGAACTGAGTTGGAGCAACTAAGAGAGACTATGTGTTTTATGAAGGAGAAGGCTTCCAACTTTGGCCCCTCCAAGATTGTTTAACTGGGTCGCATTGCTTCCCTTGAAGCAGAGGTCAGCTGACTTTGGAAGGAGAAGGAATAGGAGGCCATAGCTGTATATGAGCACATGGCGTAGGCACTTGCGAAGAACATTGGCGAGGAGACTGTTCGCAGTATCGCTCAGTATAAGGCATCTCCCAAGTTTTGAGGTAGATGCCAAGGTGAAGTGTCAAGTCATCATTGAGACCTATGGTGAAGATCTTGCTGCTAAGATATATGATATCAACCTTTTACATGGTTTCAATGAAGCTGGCAACTTTGTTGGATTTGTTTCCGCACACATAGCAGCACTCTGTGGTGAGGATTCTACCCCTCCTATCGAATATAGACGTGCTCCTTCTTCGACTTTCTCAAGTAGAGCTGTGGATACTACTCCCTTGTGTGATGATGGCGGCGACGATGCTGCCGCTCTTGATTAATGAACTGACTACATTTATCACACTTGTAGATAGCCGCCCCTTCTATGCTTATCATGCATCTTTGTGTGGAAACACTTGCTTTTGGGACTTAGGCATGCATGCCATCCATCAATATTTTATATCATACATGTTCAAGACATATGTAAATGTATGGTTATATAAGCATGAGTAGGATATCATACCATTGTTATTATGGATGCCCCCACACCTGCTAGGTTGTGTATGTTTACACTTCCTGTTGTAACCTCTTGTTCTTGAGGTTGTTAACACTCGGTTGTATGCCGGACTTAGAATTGTAATATGCATGTATCGCGAATATGATATGCTTCCTTATTCTTAGGACGCTACCCTCTTGTCGTGTCGGTGGAGTGCCGGACTTGACGTTCATCACATTCATTACCAATGGTACCTGTATTATCAAGCTCACACATGCCCCTCTTGGTTGCTACCAAGGTATGGCGTTGTTTTGAGATTTTATCTATACTTGACAAAGACCACTTGCTTCGATGCCTCGACATAGCATTTCTTGCAAGATGCTACTTGCGCTGTGTTGACATGTTTTGTGACCGCTTATCCGATGCCTCGAGATAGCGTTGTTAGCAAGACGCTACTTGCTAATTTGACACGTTTTAACCACATGCCCGATGCCTCGGGGTAGTGTTATGGCAAGGCGTTACTTGCATAATTTGGTACGTTTTAAGCCGCTTACTCAATGTCTTGAGATAGTGTTGTGGCGAGACGCAACTCGCGATTGCACTTTACCGCTTTACTTGATGACTCAAGATAGCGTTGAGGCAAGACATTACTTGCTTGGTTTGATACGTTTTAAGCTGCTTACTCGATGCCTCGAGATAGCGTTGTGGCAAGACGCTACTTGCAATCCTAACATGCTACTACAATTGTTAGTGCGTTTTCCGCCTATTGATATCCTAAGACAAGGAATTGTGGCAAGACGTTACATGCTTGGTTTGGTACGTTTTATTTTGCATGTCTGATGCCTCAGAGTAGCGTTATGGCAAGGTGCTACTTGCAGATGCGTTTTTCCGCCCTTGGTAGTCCAAGATGTGGCGTTGGTGCAAGACGCTACTTGCGGTAGTGCAATGCGTTATTTGATTGTATGACCGTTACTTGGCTTGTCCGAAGTAAGGTCGCGACGGTATCGACTCCGCCGTAGTTTTGTATCCGTTACTTGATGATGGGTTCGAATACAGCCGTCAGGCCCTTTAACGGTGAGGAAACGGCAAACAGGCCCACCAGGCCCCAAATGAAGGTCAAGATGACCCAGGAGAAGGGTCCCGACGAAGGGAGTCCCGATGATGAAAGGTACCGACAGAGTCGGTTTCGACAGATGAGCTGGAAGCTCCCGATGAGAAGCCTTTAAGTAGGCCCCGATGACGAATCCCTAAGAACGATTGGCCCTGTCACGATGACGAGGGGCCCCGAGCGGTGACACAACGAGATAACTCTGGAGTCCCCGACAGGAGTCGGGACTCGTTATCAGAGGATAAGGCCAAGATACGCGGGGCGTGGCCGAGATACGCGGAACGTGGTTAAGATACACGGAGCGTGGCCGAGATACGCGGGGCGTGGCTGAGATACGCGAGATCATGGCCTAGATAGGCGGGATCACACCCGAGATACGCGGGATAAGGGCTAACCACCCCTAACGGTTCACCAGGTAACTGAGGCATCTCTTCGCCTATAAAAAGGGCAAGAGGTCACCTCAGATGACTTACGTTGAATGACATACCCTTTGAGATTGTTGCTTGCCAGTTCGTACTAGGCACTCATTTAAGCATCGGAGAGGGATTCTGGGTCACCGCCCGGTCTATCCCCTCTTGCAGGATTGCGTGGAGCGAAGGAGCTAGGATCGCCGTCAAAGTCCGTACCGGAGTTCCACCGTGATCCAACACTTGATTTTCTCAAGCTTACGTTTTGGCGAGGCGCAACTCGCATGGTATTCAGCGCTTTAGAGCGTGTAGGCGTCACTCCGTTATTGTGGGGTTTGCCACTTCATTGGTATAGCCAGTGGTCGCCGAAACATAACTATCTGTGGTAGTGTCACTGCTACTCAAAGAGACTGGACATAGTGATATTCAAAATATCTCCTAAGAGTTAGCTCTTGAGGACTGGAGGCAATCACATCACATAAGTGGCTGTGCCGCCGTAGAATCTGAGATGATGCCTTGTTTTCACTTTCCAACTACCTGGTGCTATCATATCATCATGACCTAACTCAAAGGTTTTGTGATCGTGAGATTGGTCTCTGCCGTCACGCCACTTTGAATCAGTACCCTAAGGTACAGCGATCGCGACCTTGGTGTTGGTTCCAAGTGTGACGCCTTAAGTAGTTCCCTAAGCCACAGCTATCATGGAATTAGTAGTAATTCCAACCATGATGCTTTGAATAACACTGTTGGGTGATCAACCCAAGACAGCTTGAGGTTGTATCTAACCTTGATGGATGCGCATGGCGTTGTATAGATATCACTACTTGGTGTTTTTCCATAGTAGAGTGTATAAGAGGTATGACCCAGTCATCCCTTTATATAGTCGTCGTAAATCAGAGGTCACTTGATGGACTTGCTCATCTTCATAAGGTTGCCACTACTTGGTGATTTTACCTAAGTAGGGTATGAGTTGCGCTAATAGGTCGCGTCCGACCATTAGATAATTGGTATAGGTCAGAGGTCGTTGTAAGACTTGCCTATCCATATAGCATTGCCCGTACTTGGTGTTGTTCATAAAGTAGGACGTGTGTTGTAACCTGCAAGTCTTTGGCAAATTCTTTGATATTGAATCAAGATGTTAGCTAAAACATACTATATGATTATGCATCTTTATGTAGGACTATCTTGCCCACTATATTGCCTATTTGGACTAGTTTATCAATGCGACTGGGCTGAACTATTCGATCTTCGTACTGGGTTCAATTAGTTCATCCATTCTTATTGTATTCAATTCGACGAGATCAGACTATGCGAACTGGATCCTTAGCTCGCGTAGTATGTTCTATTCGCATTGCTTTTTCTCATAGGGGTGTTATTCCTTACCTGGGTTTTCCTGTGGAAAAGTGCTTGTTACCTGGATATATTCCAAGTGTGGAGGTTGCCTTTTCAAGAGCGATTCTTGTTGTTGCCAACTTTGGGCGGATCATACGGAAGGTTCCTGTTGTTGTTCCCTCTTTGTGCCTTCTTTTTAGAAGGTGTAGTGTCATGGGACTATGTGGATGAGCAGTGCCGTATACTCAACATCTTTATCTACTACTCGGTGGAGTGCCGAGCATTTGTTCATGTGGCGCCCCCCTAATTGCTCGGTAGTCACACCGTGCTTTCTTGCCCTATGGATGATAATCAAATTTGGCTTTCCTTGTTCAGCGCCCTTCTTGTCTTTGGCTCCCTATTCATATGTTTGCTCAATTGTGCTTGCTTGATTGAGCACGATAGGTGTCTGTTGTGGCACCTTTCCTTTATCTATACTTGTCCGTACTGATCACGATCACGTTTCTGAGTAAACCCTTTTTGGATGTAGCCTTGAGGGGGTTGGGGGGGGGGGGGGGTGGGTAATGGAGACTTCTCCCCTTTCATCATTGGATCTCGTTTCTTCAATTGACTCATTGTAAAAGTCAGTTTGGTGTAGTACCACTGGCTTTGTGCTATTCATATTCACTTCAAGATTGTTGTTGAGATCTCTTGATCAGTGTCAACTCTCATATATATATTCTTCTACTATGCGAGTAGAATGTTGATTGCTATGTGTCGTTGCCTTCCCCCTTGACATGAGAGTTGGCACGCTGTAATTGTTTTTTCCACATCGTGTCCGGCGTTTCAATCATTTCTTGTTATTGAGCCAAGTAGCGATGCTCGCTCTTGAGGAGGGCTTGTAAATTGCTTTCCCTCTTTTTCCCTTTAACCAGTGATACTTGTCGAGATCAATACGTCTCAACTTTTCCTTAGAGAATTCTCCAAGGCTCTAGAGGGGTGTCGTTTACTGTGATTCTCCTTTTGTTATGAATAGGGGGTTGCCCCCGTAGTAGTCATGTCTTGTCGCTCGGCAATCTCTATGGTTGTACTCATGTTGTGTATGTACACAATGATAAGTGATGTTGGAGCAATGGGGTTATCCCCCTTCTTCTTTTGTAATAGTTGTCATTCACTCAATGCTTGGTGCATAACGTCAATGGCAGGATTTTCTATCGACGCCTGCTCAGTTAGGACTTGTATCATTGGTTGCCTTTCTTCCTTGTGAGATGGCGAATGAATGTTCATAACCACCCAAGTGCGTTGAACTTGGTTGAGGTGTACGCCTAACGTGAGGGCGCGATCTCGAATCTTCACGCACCTATATTGATAAACATGTCATTCATTCTCCCAGACAGGGGGGCATAATGAAGGTCCTGAGGAGATTGCTGCCCAGCACCAGGGCAACAGGGGGCAGGAGGCTCCCCCAGCTGCGGACCTGACAAGGGCGGTGGCAGAAGCCATGCCTATGTTTTTGGCAGCCGTGGAGGCCCTCTTGGATCGGAGAGAGGCTGCGAGGAGGCAGGAGGAGATGCCCCCGTTGAAAGAAGCACCTCCACCAACAGAGGTTCGGAACGTACAGGAGGCTCCGCCCCGAGGTCAGGACAGGAGTAGGGTGTCCATTCAGCCAGAGAGATTCGTGGTTGATGGGCCAGGACCAATACAGCACAGGACCATTCCCCTGAATGGTCCCATCACCCCCGATCAGGTGGTAAAGATCGTGAACATCTGCATGGGAGAGCAGAAGCCGCTGGTATCGGAGCTGAGGGATCGATCTACTCATCCCTTCGTTCCCCGACTCATAGACACCCTAGCCCCACCAGGGCTAGGTATCCCCACGATAAAGGAGTACGATGGTGAAGGAGATCCAGTTCGTCATGTCCAGAAGCACCTCATGGCATGTCTGGGAAGAGCCCCGAATGAAGACATAGTGTGTACGCTGTTCCCGAACACACTTGGAGAAAGAGCCCTGACCTGGTTCTTTAGTCAGCCCCCAGGCTGCATCACTTGCTGGGCAGATATGCACGACCGGTTCATTCAGCAGTACCAGGGTCGAAGACGTTTGCTGAAGAGTGTGAGGTCCCTGACCCAGGTGGTACAGAGGCCCGACGAATCGCTGGCGCACTATTACCAGCGGTACACTGCCAGTGTGGCAGAGATTGATGAGGAGATCTCGGAGGGAGAAACCATCCGTACCTTTATCCGGAACTTAACGGCCCCCTACTGTTCCGACCTAATGCACAGTGTAGCTGAAAAAGCTGTGTGGAATATGGAGGCACTACAGAAGAGGGTAAAACGGCAAATCGATGTCCAGGAGTCAAAGATAGCCGCGGGAGAGTTGGAGCCCCCAAAGTCGAACAAAGGGAAACAGTCGGTTAAACCTTTCGACGATCGTAAGTCAAAGGGTAAACCCGAAAGTAGTCGGAATCGAAGCTGCCCTGATCGGAGGGACGATAGGCGTTCTTCAAGGAAGGATAAGCGGGAGGAGCTTGACATTCCTCTCAACTGCTCCATGGCGGAGGTACTGACGGTCATGGAACGACAAGGCATCTCCAGGTACCCCCCAAAGTAGGATGGAGAATTCTTGGGATCTCGCATGGATCGCTACTGCCGGTTTCACCGCGCAAATGGTCACGACACCAATCATTGTCGGGAGCTGAAGAAGGAGATTGAAAAGCTGATCCAGAAAGGGAAGCTCAAGGAGTTCGTCGGGGATAAGCGGTGTCGATCCCGCTCTCGGTCCCGATCGCGGTCCCGTTCCCGATCCCGCGATCGATCCCCAAAGAAGAAGAGAACCGACCCAGAGTCATCCGGTGCTCGCAAGGAGAGACGGGGCACTATCAATGTGATTCACGGAGGATTTGCTGCTGGAGGTGATACTTCATCCTCCCGAGAGGTTTACGCCTCTAGAATCCCTACGGCAGTGGTGCTAGGTAAGAGGTCCCGATCCTGGACCCTGAAGGAAGAAATGGTGATCTCCTTTTCGTCGGAGGATCTCATAGGCGTGGAAACTCCGCACGACGACGCCTTGGTGGTAACCTTGGATGTAGACGGGTTCGAAATGAAGCGAATTCTAATCGACGAAGGGAGCTCCTCCGACATTCTATTCATGGATGCGCTGGAGGCTATGGGGAAAACAAAGAAAGATCTGAAGGAGGCGAACTTCCCGATGGTCGGGTTATCTGGCTCTACCTCCTATCCGCTAGGGGTAATCACCTTACCAGTGGAGTTTGGTAGTGGGTGGAAATCAGAAAGGAGGAACGTGGAGTTCGTAGTAGTTGATTCCGCGGGGACTTACAACGCGATTATCGGGAGAACCACCATCAACCCCCTGATGGCGGTTGCCTCAACAGTGCATCAGAAGATGAAGTTCCCGACTGACCACGGAGTCGGAGAGGTCAAGGGCGACCAGGTGGCTTCCAGAAAATGCTATGTCAATGCCACCCGAAGGAGGAGGCGGGAGGCCATGACTGTCCTCCAGACAGATATAGATCCTAGAGAGGAGTTCGGGCGTCCCGCCCCCGTAGAAGATTTAAAAGAAGTCGAGATTGACGGACCTCAAAGGAAGGTGAAAATCGGGTCTGCTTTGACCGAGAAAACAGCCCGAGAATTGATTGAGTTGCTGAAGGAGTTCAAGGAGCTGTTTGCCTGGTCCCCGAGCGATATGCCAGGAATCAGTCCCGATGTGATCGTACATGAGCTGAAGATAGATCCCGCGATCCACCCATGGGTATGTTGACGTTTCACCAAAGCTTACCAGTGGGAAGTCTCGTGGTATTAGGTATGCCGGACTCTTTCCTAGTATCGTCAATAAATGGATATGGAGGATGTCTGTTGAACTCCCTCCATACACTATAATTCTCTTCTCATTAAAGCTGGGGATTCCCGTTGTTATGACCAGGACATCGTTGTGTGGAAACACTATGTGTTCCATACACCTTTTTGAGAGTTGGATGATCCTGTCGTCCTTCTTCACTTGCTAGGCTTGGGGCCTTTTAGAGTCCATAATGGAAGTGTATTCCCTTACCTGAGATGAGCTTACCAGGTGTAGCCGCGCCTCATGACTATATTTTGAAATCATATAGATTAACTGGAGACGTTTGCCCATGAGGGTGGGCGTTGTCTGTATGATATGGTTTCCCCAATTTTGTGGAGGGGTATGCTCATGGCTGCCCTCTCTTATGCTAATAGGTAATCTCTTTGTTTTCCGGGGAAGGCATGTTGTGACTCGGATGGTGCCCCCCTTGCATATCAACGCAAGATGGTGTCTTCCGACGGACTTGGCGCTAAGATACTTAGCGGAAGGTTTTAGTGAATAAGTGGTGCTTTGTGACCCTCATGGTAGTACTTCTATAGGATGCTAAGAGCGCTCAACTTATTTTTGGAAGTGAACCTTCCATCTTAGTGATGTCTTCCAAGAGTCTTGACTTTATAGGTGCCCTTTGAGAATGAGCAATATGTTCCTCATGCGTTCCTTTGAGGAGGCTAATCAACCGGTAGTGTCGATCAAACGTGTTTGAACAAGAGAGTTTGTCGGCGGCAATGTTTTGATTGGTGACGACACTTTAGTTCGTCAGTGACGTGTGTTGGATATGATTCGAGGCGATCTGACATGGGTCGATTATATAAAAGTCGAGACTCTAAGAAAAAGAAGTCGACGACCATTCACCTTCAACTCGAGGAGATAAGGATAAATGGTAGACGACTATAAAAGGGAAGGTCGACTCCCAAAGCGACAATTGAAGATAGGCGAGACGATAAGGTCACTCAAAACTCTCCCTCTTAAGGAATGAGTCGAGTCGACTACCACAAAACGAATAAAGAAACCTTCCTTCTTAAGGAAAGGACAGGTGGAGACCTGCTCGCCGCCTTTAGGAAACTTCCCTCCTAAGGAAAGGATAGCTGGCGACCTGCTCGCCGCCTTTAGGTCTGAAGAAACCTTCATCTCAAGTTAAAACTTAGGTGGCAACCTGCTTATCACCTAGTTAAAGAAACCTTCCACAGTAAGAAATGGTGAGGTGGCGATCTGCTTGTCATCTACTGATTCTTCACCGTCCCTTTCAACCAATCAAGAAAGGAAACCACCGCCATTGAATAGCCAATCAAGGCATAGCAAGCCGCCATTTAAAGTCGGTAATCCCTCCCTATAAATAGGGGAACATTATATATGTTTTACGATCTTGATTCTCATACTTGATAATATCTTTCTAAATCCATTACTGACAGAATCAGGGGACATCCCCACCCCTTTTCATTCCCTCGCCTAGCACAAAGCTCTCATAGTAAACTAAGTACCCGAGAGGTCCAAAAAGATACCTAAAAGAGTTAGCTCCCGGCAAGACCTCAAAGTCCACTACTAGAAGTTCAAAGCCACGTCATTTTTATCCCAACATTTGGCGCCGTCTGTGGGAACCGAGATCAAGAAGTCATGGCCCCACCAAGGAGTCGAGTTAGGCAGAGTCAAGTAGGGATAGCTGAAGGTATATTCCAAAGACCAAATGAAACCTTGGAAAATTACTTTAGGCGATTCCAAGGAGGATATAGCGGAGGCGAGCTCTCAGAGGGAGAAGCCATCCGAGCTTTCTTTAGAGGATTGGGACCACAATCCCAATCCCTTGTTGTCACGCAAGCTACACAACCCATAAGAAATTGGGAGGATATGATCCACATAGCAACCCTTCATGTCAGGGCAGAACAAGCCCGGGTGAATCGCCCAACCCTACACCAAACCCCACGAGATCAAGGGGAGAGTTCGTCCATCCGAGGTGTTTCCTCAAGAGAATTCCGGAAAACTCAACAAAGGATGGAAGTGTAAGCATATGGTGATGGGCGCCGTAATTGGTAGCCCATAATATGTATAGTTTACCTAATGAACTTGGGTAAATGTCACACTAGGGTAATTGGGCTAGATCCAAACTCCAATTGACATGGGAGGCCCAAAATTGGGCTTCCCCAATACATAGGCCGACCGAAATGTTTAGGTGGGGTAAAGTGGACTTTTTTCCACTTTACTCCTCCTATAAATAAGAGGTGTTAGAGAATATTTTAGGGTTAATCATAATTGCCTCATAAGAGTGTTTTTAGAGAGAAAACCTCCCACACCTTGAAGTTTCGGCCGAACCATACCTACACCAAGGGTGTGCCAAATTGCTTCCGAGCAACTCTCCGAAGATCCGTCCCCGTGTCAAGAATTGATCTGAGGCTTTGCTGTGGAGCTAACACCACGTAGGGCTTCTCTCACAAGAAACTCTACGGGTTCTGTCCGGTGGATCAAGAACTCCCTCGTACAAAGGATCTTGGACTATGTTAACTGTTGAGGTATGTGTAACTCTTCCGCTGCGTAATTTCGATTACATGCACGTACCATGTTTTGTGTTTTTGTAGTGATTACTCCCCGTAATCTAACAATGGTATCAGAGCATGTGTTAGGAGTTCATGATTTTGATAAATTGGTGTTCTTGAAAATTTAAATTTTGGACCGAAATTTTAAAGTGTAAAATTTAAAAATTTCGGATTTTTAAGTGTAAGGGTGGTCCGAAATTTTCATGATGTTCTTGGTTAAATTGATGTTCATGATCTTCAAGAAAAATGTGATATTTATCAAAATCAAACATTGGATTGTAGATCTTATTAAAATTTGATCTTAAAATTTGACCACTTGTTCCTAATTTGTGTTTGTGCCAAATTTTTGAGGAAAATTACAAGGTAAAATTTTTAATTTTCTTGAACATATGAAATAAATTTCGGCATACACACATATTGTTTACCATATTTTAATTTTTTAATTAAGGTAACAATATATCTATAATTAGGAACATAAGGATAGATTCACATTAAAATATATAGAAATATATAACTATCAATATATCTAAATATTTAAATAGGGTTAAAGATATTATTGATAGATTTAGTTACCTAAAAGATTGAGAAAATATATTGTCAGTTATTTGTTTCCCTATTAAAGATATTGACAATAAATAAAATATATATATAATAGATTGTGCCGATTTTACATATATATATATTGTTGATTAATTTAATCTTAAAGATAGAATCTTAGCAATAAATATATATATGTTTTATATAATGGCCGAAATATATATATATATATATTAATATTAGAAATTATTTTTATTTAATTAATGTTACTTGGTGGCTATGTTTAATAGTTTTAACGCATTTAAAACCCTACTTGGGTCACAAGTAAACGTTTCGGCCCAACCTTTTAAAATTTTAATTATTGGGCCGGTCCTATATGTTAAACCGGGACGAAATAAAACTGAACCAGATTTTCTCAATCGGTTCGACCTATTCGGGTCGGGTCGGACTGGGGTAATTCAGTAGATCTAACCGAACCAGTTTTGAGTGTTGAACCGAACCGAATCATATTTTCTTGGACCGGTTCGGACCGAACCAGATTTTAAATTTAAAACCGGACCGAACTGAACCGGATTATTGCCGGACCGGATCGAATCAGATTCTCCGGACCGGACCATATTTTATGAACCGGACCGAACCAGACTTAAACGGACTAAAATTGACTGAACCGATCAATGTTTGCTAAACCGAATTCAAGTCAATTAAAATAAGGAGGTCAAGTTTTAAATTCCAAATGTTTTTGAACCTCGAAATGGACTACACAGTGCTCATAGGGTTGCTAACCTTTATGCCTTGTTTTGATTATGGGGATGGATCTCGGAGATACATGTTTTTGGGACTGGTAAAATTAGTGGGCTGAATTGCAGTTGCTTATTATTCGATATATATTTATGCATGATTAGAACTGTTGTCTTGACCGAGTCAAGCTAGCTGGATATTACATGTTGTGAGCAGAGCCTTGGTTAAATATATGGTATGCGCACTAGAATAGACATGTTGTGATGGTTGAAAATGCCTCAGATTCATGTCTAGAAGCAGCGTAATTGAATATAAGCCTGAATTGCAAATCAGCCCCTAATGTTTAAAATTATTTTAAAACCAAAAACCAGTCGCCAAAAATGTATGATTGATGTAGATGTTACATGTTTGACACGTATGCTAGAATGTTAAGGATGTAGTTGCGTTTGATAATTTACTTGAAAGTAGAATTATAAATGCAAGCATGAGTTCCTCGGAACATTAGAAGCATGACACGTAAGCATGTATGTGGTATGAATGATGAATGTTACTAGCATATGATAATTTGCATGGATTGTTGAATTGTGTATGCATGAGTGAATTCATCGGAATGATTTTTCCAAAACAAAAAGGGCCTTGGGAAAGCCAAGATAGGGTATGCTTATTTTAAAATTCCCGTTCCGGTAATTTGCGATTTAAACCGTTTTTAACAGATTGATCTATTGATAGAAATGTCGATAGTGTGAACTCTTTCACAGCCATCTTCCATTGGTTTACTGGTGGTCGGTTGGTTTAGATGACTGAGGAATCACTATCTGTCGGACTCTATCTTAATAGATATGTTCCGGTAATTTGCGATTTAAACCGTTTTTAACAGATTGATCAATCGATAGAAGACGTCGATAGTGTGAACTCTTTCACAGCCATCTTCCATTGGTTTACTGGTGGTCGGTTGGTTTAGATGACTGAGGAATCACTATCTGTCGGACTCTATCTTAATAGATATTTGATGCATGCAATTCTTTCTCAAAATGCTATTGTCTCCCTGATTTTGCTTGATCATCGATGTAGTAGTTTTCATGGCTGACCCGGTACAGTTCTACGAGCCACGCAACCTGGACGACATGGATTATGATGCCAGGAGACATAATGTTATGGATCTTCTCATCGCTTCGGATCTTGACGATCAAGTCAATCCAACGACGGAGAGACTGAGACTGGACGAATACAAGGAACCACATGAGAGCAACTGCAAGAAAAGGTTGAGGAAGGATCATAATGCACGAGAGTTGATCCTCTCACAGCTGACAATAAAAAAGGAGATTATATACAACTCAGCGCATTGCATCTTTGGTGTGCCATGTACCTTCGCTTCGGTAAGGGTAAGACATTCAAAGCTAGAGCCTTAATGGCAGATTACTACACTATTCTATGCGATGATGACGACATAATAGCCATTCATGACCCCGCTGATGAGTTGGACGTGTGGACACGGGCTTGGAAGGTAATGAAAATGTTTCCTCTTTCATGGTTTGTTAATGAAAAAGGCCTCACGTGTTTGATCAAATTGATTAAAACGACGATAGACCTATTCGAAACAGATGAGAAAGAAGGAAATTTTCCAAAGGAGCCCGAGGCATTCGATGAAAGATTCGTCGCTATCCGAAATTTCTTGGCAACCCCAAGCAAAAAGAAGTCTGAACGATAATCCGGTACTTTACTCACATGATTACAGTACCTTCACGGTACATTTCGATTAAGACATCTTGTCCACAAAATTTCTTCATGAGTACTTCAAAGTTTGAGATCTGAGACCCCAATATTGTTATGTTGGTATGTTTCTTATTTGTTCAGTTTCTTTTCATGTTTGGATTACAATGTTTCGGTTTCATTGAATAAAGTAGTTACCTTTCGTTTCGAAAAGTGTTCTTCTTATCAAGGTTAATCGACTCGGTTAACAACGGGATCGATCCGAAATAAGTATATAACCAACATGAGATTGACATCAACTATGACAGAATCAATCAAATCCATATATTTCCTCCTACATCTAAATCTATGGTCTAGATCATGCCATTAAAATCCAGTGATTGTGTAGTTCCAAGAACGAACCGGGTATACTTCTTATTTTATTATTATCACTCCATTGAATGAAGTAAACTGTAATGATAATCATGTTTGAAACAGTTAAAACCGATTAAATTAAAATTAAAAATAGAAGTGAAACGATTTAACCAAGGGTTTAAACCCAGAGTAGATTGCGCAACTCGCAAGTGGACCTCGATAGACGGAACACATCGTTTCATTACATGAGTTTAATACTGAAGTGTTTATATGATGACGTGCTGAATTTTCGTTTGCACTCATTCGGAAATATGACTTATTGATAACATTTACATCGGTAGAGGCTTCAGAGCTTGCAACGACCTTGTAAAAGTATCAGCTGACGCACAAGGTGAAAACCTTAAACGCTCAGTTTAGAGATAGGATAAAATCTTTGAGATAAGTTAGCAAGCGAGAAAGGATGAAGTCAGTTAAACGATTTTCCTTCAATAAGTCTTGAACGAAAAGTCAGGCTAGGCATTCAAGTCAAAATGACACACTTCAAGAGACACAGTTTATATATTTACATAATGTTGGAGTCGTTCTATAAGACATTCCATATGGAATGATGACAAATGATTCACATAAATGTAAAACTGTGTTCCATTAAGATCAATAAGGTAGGTAACCATCATAGCTGAAAGGTGACAATGAGTTAAATCATATCACCACGCGACATTAATTTGTTCAATAAACACGTATTTAGGATAAGGGTACGTCAGTTAATCCTAGAAAATACCTGTTTCCAGCTTAGTTAAATGGCACCGTGGTCGAACATGAGACATTACATCACTAAGAGGGCGAATTTTCCAAATGCATTAACAGTTTCAATCAACATAGTCATGATCAAAACATAGTAGAATAACGATGACAATCAGGTCCCACTTAATTCGAGTGGGAGAGAGATTTGAACCAGCAACTCAAGTGAATGACCTGGTAAATGAGAATGGGAACATTTTCATAGTAAATCCAGTGGGAGGAATAAACCCTACCACAAGTAATCACTGTTGCTGTTGGGACGAATCAAGTCGAACCTGATGGTCAAAATTGCTGAACCATGAATGACATAACTACCTATATTACCCATTGTTCCCAGTGGGAGTGATCCAACCATACTTGGTTCCAGATCCTAGTGATCAAGGAATGCATCTCGGAAGTAAAACCCCGAGACCAAGAGGTTGTAATAGGAAAGTTATAGGTCAAGGTTCTAGCACTGCTATTGTTCCAAACAGAGACGATGCTCCGATAAGAAGCAATGTTCCGAGTGGGAGGATAATTTCCAATAGAAATGATGTTACGACAAGAAGCTTTATTCCGAGTTGGAGAAAAGATCAGACTAATTAGTGGGACTCATAATGCCTAGATGAGAGTTAAAGGCAAGTATCCCATTGAGCAAAGTGAAAACACCGCTCAAACTGTTGGCAAGCACTGGAAAGACCTCAAGTGGAGAAATGGAAAGAAATAATAAATGAGAGAGATCGCTTAAATGAAAGCCATTATAGTCTATAGTTGATTTATCTATTAACTACAGGGGCATAAGGATAAGGTGAGCCTTGAAAAAAGGCTCACCACTGATGGAACAATTCGGAGAACCCGAATCATTGCGAAAGGTCTTACCCAATGCTTCACGGAGAGGACTTTGATAAGAGAAACTTAATGACTGTGCGTAAAACCAAGGTTAGGGCCATTCATGTGAATACAGCAACGCCAGATTAGTTTACGCCAGATCAAAGGTCAAGAACTGGCTAACTTCATAGCAGAAAATACAGCAACGCCAGATGCTAAACCCGTTGTCCTCCCACAAGAAGAGCATGTGAAATCCACGCCAAAAAACAGTGCCAACGATACTATGCCATGGTCGCTGTACACCGACGGATCATCCTCTTCCTTGGGATGTGGGGCAGGATTAGTACTAACGCCACCTGACGGAGAGCCACTTCGATATGCATTGGCTTTAACCTTTCGAGCTACCAATAATGAAGCAGAATACGATGCTTTGTTAACGGGTCTTCGTATAGCCAAAGGCATGGGAATCACCAACCTAAAGGTACGATGCGACTCTGAATTAATTGTCAATCAGAAAAATGGGACCTATGTCGCCAATGGAGAAAATATGAAGAAATACGCAAAAGAAGTGCGGAGACTCGTGCGAGACATGGCTCATTTCAAAATAGAGGCCATCCCTCGAGAGAATAATCAAGAGGCAGACGCCCTTAGCAAATTCGCCTTGGGAAACACTCCCCCGGTGACAGTACATTTCATAGAGAATTCTCTCTACTCAGCCGTGGAAGCAGGAGCTGAAGTTCTTAATATTCAAGCCCCCGACTCATGGATTACTCCCATCCAGAATTATCTGGAAAAGGGAACTCTCCCAGAAGATCCGTTGGAAGCGACTAAAATTCAAAGAATGACGGGGCGATTTGTAATCTTGGATGGATATCTCTATAAAAGAGGATATTCCACTCCTTACCTCTGATGCGTAGCTGCCCCCCAAACTGAGAGAATAATGGAGGACCTGCATGGAGGCGATGCTGGATGTCATGAAGGAGCCAAAACCTTGGTGTTAAAAGCTCTCCGACAAGGGTTCTACTGGCCGACTATGCATAAAGAGGCGACAACAGTCGTGCAAACTTGTCCTTCCTGCTTAGTTTACGCTCCCAGAATCGCTAGGCCACCAGCAGACCTTACTCCTATGATGAGTACCTGGCCTTCTGCACAACGGGGGATCGATCTCATTGGGCCCCTGCCTAAATTCACAAGTTAACGAACACATATCTTAGTCGTTATCGACTATTTCTCCAAGTGGATAGAAGCAAAAGCTCTGGCATCAACGACTACTTTCCAAATGATTAAGTTCATACGAGAACAAATCATATGTCGGTATGGGGTACCAAATATCCTCATCAGTGACTACGACCCTTAGTTTGCCAGCGACGAACTCGCCGACTTTTATGAAGAAATGTTAATCAACCATCGATTTGGTTCTGTTCATCATGCCCAAACGAATGGACAAGTCGAGGCAGCCAACAAAACAATTCTCAACGTATTGAAGAAGAGAGTGGCTTCTATGAAGGGAAATTGGGTTGAAGAGTTGGATCAGGTACTTTGGGCACTCAGAACCACACCCAAGAGGGCCACCAGCGAGATTCCTTTCAGCATGGTTTATGGGTCGGAAGCTGTTTCACCAATTGAGGTAGCTAATATCTCCCAAAGAGTCGCCACATACCAAGTCGACCAGAATGAAGAACAAAGAAAGATCAACTTGGATCTAGCCGACGAAAGAAGATGGGCCTCTGAAGAAATTCAAGGAAGAATGAAGCTCGCCACTGCTAGATATTTTAATCAAAGAGTAGGGCGAGGCCAATTCTTCCTAGGGGAAAAAGTCCTACGATGAAATGAACTCTTAACAGCCAATCAGAGAGGAAAAATGGTGCCAAAATGGGAAGGTCCTTATGTCGTCATCGGCATACCGTGTCCTAATGCTTAAAAACTAGAAGTTCCGCAGGGGCAAGGCCTCAATAGGATTTTTAATGCAGAGCACTTGAAGAAGTTATATGTTTAGGAGAAAATCCTTTTCATGTTTTTCAATTACAATAAAGTAATGAATAAAGATATAATTCATCTCTACTTGATGTACTAAAACATGACTCCTCGACTTCATATAGTCGGCGACGATCCAGGAGATCAGTCATAACACTGACTCCTTCAACTCTCTGCAAAGGAGCAGTCATAACTGACTCCCCCGACTTCCGAAAGTCGCCATCTACAAATGAGATCAGTCATAACACTGACTCCTCGACTTCATATAGTCGGCGACAATCCAGGAGATCAGTCATAACACTGACTCCTTCAACTCTCTGCAAAGGAGCAGTCATAACTGACTCCCCCGACTTCCGAAAGTCGCCATCTACAAAGGAGATCAGCCATAACACTGACTCATCGACTTCAGTCAGCGACAATCCAGGAGATCAGTCATAACACTGACTCCTTCAACTCTCTGCAAAGGAGCGGTCATAACTGACTCCTCCGACTTCCAAAAGTCGCCATCTACAAAGGAGATCAGTCATAACACTGACTCTTCGACTTCATATAGTCGGCGACAATCTAGGAGATCAGTCATAACACTGACTCCTTCAAATCTCTGCAAAGGTGCACTCATAACTGACTCCCCCGACTTCCGAAAGTTGCCATCTACAAAGGAGATCAGTCATAACACTGACTCCTCGACTTCATATAGTCGGCGTTGATCCAGGAGATCAGCTATAATACTGGCTTCCCCGACTTCCAAAAGTCGCCTCTATAAATGAGCAATTATAACCGACTCCTCGACTCCATTAACGTCAATGACGACGAAAAGCATACGTTCAAAAGAATAAAAGGGAAACGTCCTTCTCTCATCATAAAAGGTACTCGACATAACTCCTTCCCCTTTATTTTAAAGACAAATGACTTATGTCTCGGGTGCAATTGTTGGATATGATTCGAGGCGATCTGACATGGGTCGGTTATATAAAAGTCGAGACTCTAAGAAAAAGAAGTCGACAACCATTCACCTTCAACTTGAGGAGATAAGGATAAATGGTCGACGACTATACAAGGGAAGGTCGACTCCCAAAGCGACTATCGAAGATAGGCAAGACGATAAGGTCACTCAAAACTCTCCCTCTTAAGGTAAGGGTCGAGTCGACTACCACAACAAGAATAAAGAAACCTTCCTTCTTAAGGAAAGGACAGGTGGAGACCTGCTCGCCGCCTTTAGGAAACCTCCCTCCTAAGGAAAGGATAGCTGGCGACCTGATCGCCGCCTTTAGGTCTGAAGAAAATTCCTCTCAAGGTAAAACTTAGGTGGCAACCTGCTTATCACCTAGTTAAAGAAACCTTCCACAGTAAGAAATGGTGAGGTGGCGACCTGCTTGTCACCTACTGACTCTTCACCGTCCCTTTCAACCAATCAGAGAAAGGCAACCACCGCCATTGAACAGCCAATCAAGGCACAACAAGCCGCCATTTAAAGTCGGTAATCTCTCCCTATAAATAGGGGAACATTATATATGTTTTACGATCTTGATTCTCATACTTGATAATACTCTTTCTAAATCCATTACTGGCTTAAGCTTCAGAGTGGAATCACCCATTTTCAGGTCCTCGCCTAGCACAAAGCTCCTAAAGGAAACTAAGTACCGTAGAGGTCCAGAAAGATACCTAAAAGAGTTAGCTCCCGGCGTGACCTCGAAGTCCACTACTAGAAGTTCAAGGCCACGTCCTTTTGATCCCAACAACGTGTAACCTCGGCGACGACTCTCTTGGTCGGCGTCGACGTTTTTGATGGACTCTTATAGTAGTCAACCTGTGTTATATATATATATATATAATGCGGAGTCCGAAGACAACCGGTAGGATCATTCTTGAAAACATGAAGTTATCAAGTATCAAATATCTACCCCTTTCAGGGAGTTGAATTGTTATGCGGTTAAATTAAATAAGAGGATATGGGAAGGTTACAGGTGGGGGGTGTTGATATCCCCTGCTTCCTTGGTAATTTAACTGTCCTCCTCCATTAGATTGTGCGTATTCCTTCCACTTGAGTAATATAAGGTCGGATCCTTGCCAAGGCGGACTAGATGGAGGTATATTCTCCGTACACGCTATGTGTGATCTCATTCCACTGCGCCTTTCCATAAGTCTCCCCGTTGTAGTAGTGATGTAGTAACATAGTGTGGCACTCCATGAGTTCCACGCTCAAAGCCTTGTCTTTCAAACTGTCCTCCTGCTGTCCCCGGGAGAGGTGTACCGAGGGTTGTCTTGCACGAGGGGTTGGAGTCTGTTGCTGCATCATGAGTAGGCGGTTTCCTTATCGAGTTTTCGAGACGATGTCCCTCACTTTGAGCTCTCCTTGGAATGTCCCTTGGTGGGGATTGGTCAGTCGGAGCCACTGGTGGTGGTCTATATCTTCTAGCACTCATTTCCTCATGGCATGCTATCAATTCATCTATGGCTGACATGAATCCTTCTTTTACTGGAGGTTCACCACGGGTGAACATCGGTTGTCCTGATGCGGCATATGTATGCCTACTAAACATTGGCATATAATTCGATGGGATTGTGTTGCAAGGCATCCCGAATGGTTGATCTTGTGGCGACATGCCATAAGGAAAATTTTGAGGGGGGTTCCTATGGTAGGTCCTTCTAGAATGTGAGGTAGCATTAGTCGCAATGCTCTTACTCGGATGGCGTCGTATCGACGACGTGGATGCTGTTAGATTACATGGAGTAATCACTACATAAACTTAAACATGGTATGAGCTAGTAATATCAATTACCCAGCGGAAAGTTTACACATACCTCAAGAGCAACCGTAGTCCAAGATCCTTGCTCGAGGGAGTTCGCGATCCTCCGGACAGGACCCGTAGAGATTCTTTTTAGAGAAGCCCTACGTGGTGCAGGTCCACAGCAAAGCCTCTGGTCGATTCTCGGCACGGGGACAGATCTCTGGAGAGTTTGCTCGAAAGCAATTTGGCACACCCTTGGTGACTTATGTGGTTCGGCCGAAACACTTGTAGTGTAGAGGAAGGTTTTTCTCTATAAAATTCTCTTGTGAGGGAATTATGATTAACCCTAAAATTTCCCTAACACCTCTTATTTATAGGAGGAGTAAAGTGGACAAAAGTCCACTTTACCCCAACCATAATATTCGGCCGGCCCATGTATTTGGGGAGGCCCAATTTTGGGCCTCGCATGTCAACTGGGATTTTGGTCTGACCTATTACCCAAGTTCATTAGGTAAACTATACATATTATGGGCTACCAATTACGACCCCCATCACCATATGCTTACAGCTCCCACTCGCCGGAATGGGAGGGTACCTGTTAATGCATTATTGTCCAAATCCGCATCAACATTTCTCCCATTTGATATGCTCCATGCTTCCGAATAGTTCATACGAGGTTTGCCGTGCGACCAGCGGATACGACGGTTATCGTGCTACCCATCTGTTAGGAGTATTGAAGCGCCCACGGAATGTTGATTCCCTTTTCTTTAATCAACCTGTTATAAACAACATCTATATATTGTACCGCGCTGTATCCTAGGTCTACTGATAATTCTCCAATTAACTAGTTTCCACATAGGAACACTTCTCCAAGGCATCCGTACAAGTATTCACAACCTTCAACTAATATCCGGCTGGTGGCCACCTACTGAATACAAGAATCAGTGAATTATAGGTGAACTTGACCATCCCCATCGCTCATACCCTTAGTCAAACCCAACCGGTTTCCAGGACGTGGTCACTAGGCCTTTTTGTTCAGCATTACGCTCGTACGCCGGGAAGCGAGCATTGAGCCTGACCCTAGGTATGAGTTCTGAGTCCTTGAGGATACTTCGGGTGCCTCTTCATAAGGATCTCGGGATCAATCACATGCTCGAGGTGAAGAATTTTGCGCCCGCCAGAATCACGAGGATTTCTTCCTAGCACAACCGAGCTGTGACCCCGTGGTCGAACGTGGCACGCGTAGTATGAAGCACGCGTTGATAGCATACCTGAACCTTTTGGGTTGACAGGAAAGGGATTTATCAATCATGCTATCACATATTCTCGTCTGGCCCAGAATGTTGTTAAATGACGAGCGAAGTTCATCACAGCGATATGTGAAACGAAGATCACGTCGAGTTACTTCGAAACTAGATAATCGTCTCGCTTAATCAGTTTTATCCCCCTGACTCTTAGTCAGTCTTGTTTGGTGGAGGCCTCCCTCCATCACAAGAAGACCGTACATGTGTGACTAGGTAAGACCCACATTCGACATAGTCTGGCAGAGAATTGCGTCCTACTACGACTTAGTTTATAGACAGTAAATCTGAGTAATCAAAACATTATGACGTCGATTGATCATAAACTCGGTTGAAATTCTTTCGCTTACAAAGTGTTACTTTCTAATATCAAAATACTATCACAGATATATGCCATTTCTAAACCCTACGCAATCCAAGCAGTTTTACATGCTTTTCGAATATCTTACCGGGTAGTGGTTTAGTTAATGGGCCCGCAATCATATTATCAGTAGACAAGTATTCCATAGTGATTATATTGTCTTCTACCATAGATTTAGCATAAAAATATTTCACATCAATGTGTTTGGTCCTACTATGGTACTTCGGATTCTTAACTGCCGCAATGGCTGCCTGACTATCAAAGAACACCTTCACATGTTTACTCTCGATGTCACCATTAAGCAGCGCAGTAAGAAGCCTTTTCAGCCAGGCTGCTTCCTGTGCATTCTAAGAGAGACCTACGAATTCTGATACCATTGTTGATAGCGCGACACATGTTTGCTTCTTGCTAGTCCATGAAATGGCGGCTTTAGCAAGGAGGAACACTCCCCCTGTGGTGGACTTAAGATGATCCGGATCGCCACCATGGTCGGCGTCACTGTAACCGGTCAGTTCTAACTTCCCGCCCTCATAGCACAGAGCATAGTCGACAGTACCTTTCAGATAGCGAATTATTCGTTTTACAGCCTTTAGATGTTGATAGCCAAGATCTGATTGGAAACGTGCTACTAGGCCTACGGCATAACAGATATCCGGACGGGTGCGTTGCATGGTGTACATCAAACTACCAACCATGCTTAAATATTCCACACCCTTCATCTGTTCGGGCTCTGCCGGGTTCTTGGGTCCGTCACGTTTTGACAGTGCGCACCCAAATACCACCGGCGTATCCACGGGTTTGGCATCCTGTAATTTGAACCTTTTCAACAGCTTGTTGATATAGGCTTCTTGAGACAGATACAATTTCCGGGTAGCCCGATCTCTAGCAATTTTAATGCCTAAGATATACGTGGCCTCTCCCGTGTGTTTCATCTCAAATACAGATGCTAACCAGGACTTTGACTTATTCATGAAACTCATGTCGTCTGCAGCAATGAGTATGTCGTCGACGTATAAGGTTAAGATGACATATTTGGACTCGGAGGTCTTATAATACACGCACGGATCCTCGTGAAGATTCACGAATCAGTTCCCTATTATTTCCTCGTGGAATCTGCGGTACCATATTCGAGACGACTGTTTAAGACCATAGATAGACCTTTGGAGTTTACAAACTTCATTCGTTACCAGGAGTAATGAAACCCTCCGGTTGCTCCATGTAGATCTCTTCCTCCAGGTTTGCGTGGAGGAATGCGTCTTAAAATCCCTTTGGTGCAGCTCGAGATCGAGACATGCGACCAAGTCCAGAATGGCCCGTACTGTGGTGTAATGCACAGTTGGTGAGTATGCTTCGTCAAAATCCACTCCGTGAAGTTGGGTATATCCTTTCGCAACAAGTCGGGCTTTGTATCGCTCGACCTTCCCATCAGCGGTGAGTTTCAATTTGAGAATCCACTTGGCTCCTGTGGCCCTGCGTCCATCAGGTAAATCAACTAAAGACCATACCGAATTGGCTTTCATTGACGAGATCTCCTCCTCCATTGCATTCCTCCATTCCTTTGCCTTAGGTCCTTCCAATGTTTCTTGAACCGTTACAGGTTCGTCAACAAATGTTAAAGTGAAGATTTCTCCTATCTCGATAGGAAACTTCTTAGTAGAAGTTTTATGCCTTTGACTACGTCTAGGCTCGTTGTTCCCATCTTGAGTCTTAACAATACTCCCACTTGGAACAATGCTTCCGATCGGAGCATCACTCCCACTAGGAATAAGTGCTGTGCTCGAACCTTCTCCTACAACCTTCCTTGGTCGACCTCTTGGTCTCGGGATTCTATCTCCGAGATCAATTCCTTGATCACTAGGATTTGGAACCAAGTTGGTCGGTATACTCTTACTGGAAACAATGGGCAACATTGGTGGTTGCGGTATTGGTTCGGTAACATGATTATCAGGTTCAACTTGATTCGTCCCTACAACAACAGTGATTGTGGTAGGGTTTATTCCTACCACTGGATTTACTATGAAAATGTTCCCATTCTCATTTACCATGTTATTCACTTGAGTTGCTGGTTCAAATCTCCCACTCGAAGTAAGTGAGACCTGATAATCAATTTTATCCTGCTCCAGTTCAGTCAATACTTCATCTGTTTAATTCTCTCCAAGCGTTGGAAATTCATCCTCAAGAAAAGTTACGTCTCTGGATTCATGTTCGACCATGCCACCATTATCTTGAGCTGACACGAATACGTAACCCTTAGAGTTCTCTGAATACCTAATAAAGATACTCTTTAGTCCTCTGGGTCCCAACTTGCTGAAACGGCTGTCAGTCGTATGCGTATAAGCGGCGCAACCCCAAGGTCGCAGTCTGGTGAGATCTAATTCTCTTCCATGCAACAGCTCATAAGGCGTTGTGTCTACCGCTTTGGTTGGTACAAGGTTTACTATATGAGTGGCAGTCAATAACGCATCACTCCAATAGGAGATAGGTAATTGTGCCTGCGACATCATGGTTCAGACCATGTCCAGGAGAGTTCGATTACAACGTTCAGCCACACCATTCTACTGTGGTGTGTTGGGGATTTTCGTTTGACGGGCTATCCCTCATTCTTTGCACAACTTATCAAACTCATTAGAGAGATATTCTCCACCTCTATCAGCGCGTATACTTTTCACTTTACGCTCCTGTTGATTCTCTACGAGGTTTAGAAAGTTTTTAAAGCAATCTATTACCTCGAATTTACGACTAATCAAATGAGTAAAGCCATAACGGGTAAAGTCGTCAATGAAAGTTACGAAGTATCGTTTCCCATTCCTAGCGGTTACACTCATTGGTCCATAGACGTTAGAGTGAATCAACCGCAATGGATACTCGGCTCGTTGAGCTTCTCCAAATGGTTTGCGGGTGGACTTTCCAGCTAGACAATCATGGCAAGTGAATTTAGTCACTTTACTGATACCTGGCAAAAGCTCTCTTTGGGCTAATAAATGGACCCTCTCGTAGCTTATATGTCCTAGCCTTTCATTCCATCCAGTTGCGTCAGTCTCTGCTTCCCTGGAGGACAATGCATACATTCTATTCGTGTATATGCTTCCATTCAGATCCATGATAAAGAGGCCATAAGAGGAATAGGCATGACCGAATAAGAGATTGCCTTCATTAATACGAACAAAGTTCTTCTCAAATGATAAAATGCAATTATTATTCATGAGAGCAGAAACAGAAACAACATTTCTACGGATTCTAGGAGCAAAAAGGACATTCTCAAGTAGTATGGTCCTGCCATTGTTCATATACAATTTCCAGTTCCCTACTCCTATGACTTCAACTTGTGAGTTGTCGCCAATGTATATCCTCTTAGAATCCTCTGTTAATCATCTAAACTTGGCGAACAGTCCCTCGTCATTGGCTATGTGGTCCGTCGCACCTGAGTCAAGAATCCAAGAAGGATTTGAGTCAATTAACATGACAGCAGAGTAAACAAGAGCTTCCATTACCTAACCAACGTCGCATACCTTTTCAGGATGCGCTTTGCTGGACCCTGTACCTTCGCCTATTCGGCGTGGACTAGAGTTCCCGCGGACAACTCCGATTTTAGGCAGAGATTGCCATGTTTAGGCTTTGTCAACATTTTACCATCGACTGCCTGTTGTTTCCTTTGTTCATCATCTTCCTCTTTCCTTGTCCAGCTTGTCCCGGTGCTGGTTTCATTCGAGCTTGTTCCATCTCGATGAATTTCAGCACCGATGCAAGATCCAAAACAGAACTACTAGCAGTCAATGAAGCCTTGGCTACTCTCCAAGACTTCGGGAGGGCCCCGATGATGGCCTGAATTTTATCCCATTCACCCACCTGACCTTCTTTCTCCAGTGGTTTCAAAGTTCTAAGGAGATCATATACCTTTTTCCAGTACACTCTTGTTGTAGCTATTAAAGCTTTCTTCCAAGGCAGGTAGGAGTGGGTGCATGATTGCTGTCATGCCGTTTCCGTATCTCAGGAAGAGGGCATCCCAAATGTCCTTTGCAATCAGAACATTCTCATACTCATCATGGAATTCCTGAGGCATCTCAGACAGCAGAATCTCCTTTGCTCTTTTGTCTTCTTGCTCCCATTTAAAATGGGCGTATGCTAGGTCCTTGGTTAGACCAGCTTCTGGGTAGCTCATGGATTTCTGAATGTGACCTAACAGGACTTTGTCCTCCAACAGTGCATTGACACGCTTGCTCCACGAGTCATAGTTTGTCTCGTCAAAAGCTTATTAGCACAAGATGTTGTCATCTATGCTGTAATTCGTTACTAAACACGATGATAATTATGCACAATCAGGGAGACAATAACATTTTGAGAAAGAATTGCATACATCAGATATCTATTAAGATGGAATCCGATAGATAATGATTCCTCAGTCATCTAAACCAACCGACCACAAGTAAACCAATGGAAGATGGCTGTGAAAGAGTTCACACTATCTTGTTTTCTATCTAATAGATCAGTCTCTTAAAACGGTTTTAATCGCAAATTACCGGAACAGGAATTTTAAAATAAGCATACCCGATATTGGCTTTCCCAAGGCCTTTTTTGTTTTGGAAAATCATTCCGATGAATTCACTCATGCATATATAATTCTACTACCATGTAAATTATCATATGCCAGTAACATTCATCATACCACACACACATGCTTACGCGTCATGCGTCTAATGTTTCGGAGAACTCATGCTTGCATTCATAATTCTACTTAGAAGTAAATCGTCAAATGCAACTACATCCTAAACATTCTAGCATACGTGTCAAACATGTAACATTCACATCAATCATACATATTTGGCGACTAGTTTTCAGTTTTAAAATAATTTTAAATGTTAGGGGCTGATTTGCAATTCATGCTTATATTCATTTACACAAGCTTCTAGACATGAATCCTAGGCATTTACAACCATCACAACATGTCTATCCTAGTGCACATTCCATATATTTAACCAGGGCTCCGCCCACAACACGCAGTATCCAGCTAGCTTGACTTCGTCAAGACAACAGTTCTAATCATGCATAAATATATATTGAATAATAAACCATTGCAATTCAGCCCTCTAATTAATCCAGTCCCAAATACATGTATCTCCGAGATCCATCCCCATAATCGAAACAAGGCATGAAGGTTAGCAACCCTATAAGCACCGTGTAGTCCATTTCGAGGTTCAAAAAACATTTGAATTTTAAAACTTGACCTCCCTATTTTAATTGACTTGAATTCGATTTATAAAATATTGCCCGGTTCAGTCAATTTCAGTCCATTTTTGTCCGGTTCGGTTCAGAAAATCCGGTTCGGTCAGGAAAATCCGGTTCGGTTCGGTCCAGCAAAATTCGATTCGGTCCGGTTTTAATTTTAAAACCTGCTTCGGTCCGAACCGGTCCAATAAAATAGGGTTCGGTTTGGTTCAACACTCAAAACCAGTTCGGTTAGATCAACTTAATTACCCCGGTCCGACCTGATTAAGAAAATTCGGTTCGATTTTTCGTCCCGGTTTAACATATTGGACCGGCCCAATAATTAAAATTTTTAAGGTTGGGCCGAATGTTTACTTGTGGCCCAAGTAGGGTTTTAAAGTCCAAAAATATTTAACTTGACTCCCAAGTAATATTAATAATATTAAATAATTTCAAATATTAATATATATATATATATATATATATATATATATATATATTTCGGCCCAAATTACTAACATATATATATTTATTGCTAAGATTCTATCTTTAAGATTTAATCAATGAACAATATATATATATATATATATATAAATATGTAAAAATTCGGTTTCTATATATATTATATATATTTATTCATTGTCAATATCTTTAATAGGGAAACAAATAATTGACAATATATTTTCTCAATCTTTTAGGTAACTAAATCTATCAATAATATCTATAACCCTATTTGAATGTTTAGATATATTGATAGTGATATATATTTCTATATGTTATTGTGAATCTATCCTTATGTTTCTAATTATAGATATATTGTTACCTTAATCAAAATTAAAATATGGTAAACAATATAATTTTATTAGTGTGGCCGAAATTTTTATCCCTTTGGTCTCTAAAAAATTTAAATTTTTACCTAGGGTTTCGGCACAAACACCTAAACTGGGAACAAGTGGTCAAATTTCAAGATCAAATTTTAATAAGATCTACAATCCAATGTTTGATTTTGATAAATATCACATTTTCTTGAAGATCATGAACATCAATTTAACCAAGAACATGAAAAACTTCGGACCACCCTTGAACTTAAAAAAAAAAATTCGAAAATTTAATTCCCTTTTTAAAAATTCAGAAAATTTTAAAACTCCAAGAACACAAATTTATCAAAATAATGAACTCCTAACACAGGCTCTGATACCACTGTTAGATTACAGGGAGTAATCACTATGGAAACTTAAACATGGTATGTGCTAGTAATATCAATTACGCAGCGGAAAGTTTACACATACCTCAAGAGCAACCGAAGTCCAAGATCCTTGCTCGAGGGAGTTCGCGATCCTCCGGACGGGACTCGTAGAGATTCTTGTTAAAGAAGCACTACGTACTGCAGCTCCACAGCAAAGCCTCTGATCGATTCTCGGCACGGAGACAGATCTCTGGAGAGTTTGCTCGAAAGCAATTTGGTACACCCTTGGTGACTTATGTTTATAGTATCCATAGTGATTACTCCCCGTAATCTAACAATGGTATAAGAGTCTGTTTTAGGAGTTCATGATTTTGATAAATTGATGTTCTTGAAAATTTAAGATTTGGACCGAAAATTTTAATGTGAAAGTTTTAAAATTTTCGAATTTTTGGGTTAATGATGGTTCGAAATTTTCATGATGTTCTTAGTAAATTTGATGTTCATGATCTTCAAGAAAAATGTGATATTTATCAAAATCGATCATTGGATTGTAGATCTTATTAAAATCTGATCTTAAAATTTGACCACTTGTTTCCAATATAGTGTTTCGGCTGAACCCTAGGAAAATTAACAAGGTAATATTTTTAATTTCTTAGGCACCAAGAAAGCTACATTCGGCCGAACCCAATAAAATATTGTTTACCATATTTTAATTTTTATTCTAGGTAACCATATATCTATAATTGGAAACATTAGGATAGATTCACATATAGAAATATATATAAATATCAATATATCTAAATATTTATTAGGGTTAAAGATATTATTGATAGATTTAGTTTTCTAAAATATTGATAAAATATATTGCCAATATATGTGATTCTCTATTTAAGATATTGACAATAAATAAAATATATATATATATATTTGCATATGCTAGCTGAATTTTACATATATATATATATATATATATATATATATATATATATATATATATATATATATATATTGTTGATTGAAATAATCTTAAAGATAAAATCTTGGCAATAAATATATATATATGTTATAATATTAGCCGATATATATATATATAATATTGGAAATTATTTTATATAGTTAATGTTACTTGGTGGCTAAGTTAAATATTTTTAATGGACTTCAAAACCCTACTTAGGCCACAAGTAAACATTTCGGCCCAAGTTTTTGTTTTTAATTATTGGGTCGGTCCAATATGTCAAACCGGGACGAATTGAACCGAACTGGGTTTTCTCAATCGGTTCGACCTAATCGAGTCGGGTCGGACCGGGGTAACTAAGTGGATCTAGCCGAAACGGTTTTGTGTGTTGAACCGAACCCTATTTTATTAGACCAGTTCGGACCGAACCAGATTTTGAAATTAAAACCGGATCGAACCGAACTGGATTTCACATCGGACCGGACCCGAAGCAAAATGGACTGAACCGAACTGAATTTTCAAAACCGAATTCATGTCAATTAAAATAGGGAGGTCAAGTTTTAAAATCCAAATGTTTTTAACCTTAAAATGGCCTACACAGTACTCAAGGGTTGATAACCTTTATGCCTTGTTCCGATTATGGGGATGGATCTCGGAGATACATGTTTATGGGACTGGATTAATTAGTGGGATGAATTACAATTGATTATTATTCAATATATATATTTATGCATGATTAGAACTGTCTTCTTGACTGAGTCAAGCTAGCTGGATAATGAATGTTGGGAGCGGAGCCCTGGTTAAATATATAGAATGCACACTAGGATAGACATGTTGTGTTGGTTGGAAATGCCTAGGATTCATGTCTAGAATGTTGCGTGATTGAATATAAGCATGAATTGCAAATAAGCTGTTTAAAATTATTTTAAAATCGAAAACCAGTCGCCAAATATGCATGATTGATGTGGAAGTTTCATGTTTGACACGTATGCTAGAATGTTGAGGATGTAGCCGCATTTGATAATTTACTTGGAAGTAGAATTATAAATGCAAGCATGAGTTCCTCGGAACATTAGACGCATGACGCGTATGCATGAGTGTGGTTTCTATGTTGAATGTTACTAGTGTATAATAATTTACATGAATGGTATAATTATATATGCATGAGTGAATTCATCGGAATATTTTTCGAAAATAAAAAGGTGCTTTGGGAAAGCCAAGATCGGGTATGCTTGTTTTAAAATTCCAGTTCCGGTAATTTGCGATTAAAAGCGTTTTAAAAGACTGATCTATTGGATAGAAGACGACGATAATGTGAACTCTTTCACATCCATCTTCCATTGGTTTACTGGTTGTCCGTTGGTTTAGATGACTTAGAAATCGTTATTTGTCGGATTCCATTTTAATAGATATTTGATGTATGCAATTCTTTCTTAAAATTTTATTGTCTCCCTAGTTTTGTATAATCATCAACGTGTTTAGTAATGAATAACAGCATAGATGACCTTATCTTGTGCTAATGAGCTTTTGATTGAGACGAACTACGACTCGTGGAGCAAGCGCGTCAATGCACTGTTGGAGGATCATGGCCTTGTAGGTCATATACAGAAATCCATGAGCTGCCCAGATGCTGGTCTAACCAAAGACCTAGCGTATGCCCATTTCCAATTGGAGCAAGATGATAAGAGAGCTAAGGAGGTATTGTTGTCTGAGATGTCTCAGGATTTCCATGACATGTATAAGGATGTTCCGATTACAAAGGACATCTGGGATGCTCTCTTCCTGAAATATGGAAATGGCATGGCAACAATCTTGTACCCACTTATACCAACATTGGAAGAAAGCTTAAACAGCTACAGCAAGAGTGTGCATGAAAAGGTATACGACCTCCTTGGAATGCTGAAACCACTGGAAGAGGAAGGTCAGATGGGTGAATAGGATAAAATTTAGGCCATCATTGGGGTTCTCCCGAACTCTTGGAGAGCAGCCAAGGCTTTACTGACTGCCAGTGGTTCCGTGCTGGATCTTGCATCAGTCCTGAAATTCATTGAGATGGAACAAGCTCGACTGAAATCAATACCGGGGCGTGCTGGGCAAGGGAAGAGAAAGAGGATGAACAAAGGAAAGAAACAACAGGCTGTTGACGGTAAAATGTTGTCAAAGCATAAACCAGGTAATCTCCGAGTAAAATCATAGATAGTCCGCGGGAACTCTAGTCCACGTCGAATAGGCGAAGGAGCAGGGTCCAACAAATTGCATCCTGAAAAAGTATGCGACGTTGGTTATGTAATGGAAGCTCTAGTTTCCTCCACTGTCATGTTAACTGACTCAAATCCTTCTTGGATTCTTGACTCAGGTGCGACGGACCACATAGCCAGAACCATGATGTCGCAGGCACAAATACCAATCTCCTATTGGAGTGATGCGTTATTGACTGCCACTCATGTAGTAAACCTTGTCCCAACTAAGGCGGTAGAGACAACACCATATGAGTTGTGGCATGGTAGAGAGTTGGATCTCACCAGATTGCGACCTTGGGGTTGCGCAGCCTATACACATACAACTGACAGCCGTTTCGGCAAGTTAGGACCCATAGGACTAAAGAGTATCTTTATAAGGTATTCAGAGAAATCTAAGGGTTACGTATTCGTGTCAGCTCAAGAAAATGGTGTCGTGATCGAACATGAGTCCAGAGACGTAACTTTCCTTGAGGACGAATTTACGACGCTAAGTGAGATTAAAACAGGTGAAGTGTTGATTGAACATGAGCATGATAACATTGATGATCAGGTCCCACTTACTTTGAGAGGGAGATTTGAACCGGAAACTCAGGTGAATGACATGGTTAATGATAATCACTGTTGCCGTGGAAGGACCAAACCCAACCACACAAATCACACAAATCACTGTTGCCAACAATGATAACATTCTGGCCTTGGTCTTAAGTCTCGATCTCGAGCTGCACCAAATCGATGTTAAGACCGTACTTCTCCACGGAAACCTGGAGGAAGAGATCCACATGGAGCAAACAGAGGGTTTCATTAATCCTGGTTACGAACGTAAAGTTTATAAGCTCCAAAGGTCCATTTACGGTCTTAAACAGTAGTCTCGGCAATGGTACCGCAGATTCAACGAGGAAATCCTAGGAAACATATTCGTGAATCTTCACGAGGATCCGTGCGTGTATCATAAGACCTCCGGTTTAAGTATGTCATCTTAACATTATACGTGGACGACATACTCATTACCGCAAACGACGTGAGTTTTATAAACAAGTCAAATTCATGGTTGGCATCTCTATTTGAGATGAAAGACATGGGAGAAGCCACGTACATCTTAGGCATTAAAATTTCTAGAGATCGGGCTACCCGGAAATTATGTCTGTCTCAAGAAGCCCATATCAACAAACTGTTGAAAATGTTCAGATTCCACGATGCCAAACCCGTGGATACGTCGGTGGTGTTTGGGTGCGCACTGTCAAAATGTGACGACCCCAATAACCTTGCAGAGCGAGAACATATGAAGGGTGCAGAGTATTTAAGCATGGTCGGTAGTTTGATGTACGCCATGCAATGCACCCGTCCGGATATCTGTTACGCCGTGGGCCTAGTAGCACGTTTCCAATCAGATCCTGGCTATCATCATTTAAAGGCTGTAAAATGAATTATTCGTTATTTGAAAGGTACTGCCGACTACGCACTGTGCTATGAGGGCAAGAAGTTAGAATTGACCGGTTATAGTGACGCCCACCATGTTGGCGATCCGGATGATCGTAAGTCCACCATAGGAGGAGTGTTTCTCCTTACTAATGCCGCAATTTCATTGATGAGAAAGAAGCAAACCTGTGTCACGTTGTCCACGATGGAATCAGAATTTGTAGCCCTCTCCAAGAACGCACGGGAAGCGGTCTGGCTGAAAAGGCTTCTTACTGCGCTGCTTGATGGCGATGTCGGGAGTAAATCTGCAAGGAGATATTCGAAAAGCATGTAAAACTGCTTGGATTGCGTAGGGTTTAAAAGTGGCATGTATCTGTGATAACATTTTGATAATTGAAAGTTACATTTTTGAAACGAAAGAATTGCAATTGATTTTCTGATCTATCGACGTCATAATGTTTGAATACATCATATTTACGATCTATAAACTAAGTCGTAGGAGGACGCAATCCTCTGCCAAAACTATGTCGAATATGTGCCTTACCTCGTCACACATGTACGGTCGTCTTGCGGTGGAGGGAGGCCTCTACCAAGCAAGTTTGGTTACGAATCAGGGGGATAAACCTGATTACGCAGGACGATTATCTAGTCTCGAAGTAACTCGACATGATCTTCGTTTTGCAAATCGCCGTGATGAACTTCATTCGTCATTAATCCACATTCCGGGCCAGATGAGAATCTGCGATACCATGATTGACATTTCCCATTCCTGTCAACTTAAATGTTCAAGTATGCTATCGACGTGTGCTTCATACTGCGCGTGCCATGTTCGACCACGGGGTCACAACTCGGTTGTGCTAGATAAGAGTCCTCGTGATTCTAGCGGGAGCAAACTCCTTCACCTCGAGCGTGCGATTGATCCCGGGAGCCTTATGAAGAGGCACCCAAAGTATCCTCACGGACTCGGAACTCATATCTAAGGCCAGGCTCAATGTTTGCTTCCTGGCGTACGAGCGTAGTGCTGAACAGAAAGGCCCAGTGACCACGTCTTTGGAAACCGGTTGGGTTTGACTAAGGATATGAGTGATGGAGATTGTCAAGTTCACCTATAATTCACCAACTCTTGTATTCACTAAGGTGGCCACCAACCGAATATTAGTTGAAGGTTGTGAATACTTCTAAGGATGCCTTGGAGAAGTGTTCCTATGAGGAAACTAGGTAAAAGGATAATTATCAGTTGACCTAGGATACAATGCGACACTATATATAAATGTTGTTTATAACAGGTTGATCGGATAAAAGGGAATCAACGTTCTGCGGGCGCTACAACACTCTTAACAGATGAGTAGCACGATGCCCGTCGTGTCCGCCGGTTTCACGGCAGACCTTGTATGAACTATTCGGAAGCAAGGACGAGATCAAATGAGTGAAATATTGATGCAGATTTGGACGACAATACATTAACAAGCACCCTCCCATTTTGGCGAGTGGAAGTTGTAAGCATATGGTGATGGGCACCATAAATGGAAGCCCATTATATGTATAAGTTACTTAAGTTAATTGGGTCCATGTCACATTAGGACATTGGGCCAGAACCAAATCCCAATTGACATGAGATGCCCAAAATATGGGCCTCCCTATACATAGGCCGGCCGAACAGTATCTAAACTTCATAATCGTACCCAAAGTAAACAGAATTGCAAGGCAGTTTATCTTCGTCTAAAAATTCTGAATAAATTACTGATGATACTAATTCCAGTTAAAAATACGTGAGTGAAAAAGCAGCCTTAATCAAAGATAGGGTTAGGCCAAATCAAGTCCGTGAAGTTACAGTCGTAGACTGTTGCAGCAGCAAAACTGTATGCGAGACCAACTTTAACATGCTCTAACCTTTTGTACAGATATCCGATTGAGGTGATCTCGGTGTCCATGGGAAGCTAATATAATTTAATTTAAGGATATTTGATTATTTCAGCCAGAAATCAAGAAAAGTCAGGTCGTAATTAAGTTCTAATAGCGTTGTGCAGAAGACCAACTAAATCTCGAATCATCAAACATTAGACTTGGGCGTTCCTGTTTGATTCCAGCAATCCCATCCATTCTCTTGATTCACGTGATTCACGGGCCATTTGCTCGGATTTACTTCAAATTAGAGAGGGGAAAAGTGTAAACACCTAATTTTGGTCCATACGCGACACGCGTGACGAGTGGTACGCCTAAATGAGGAAATGTTCAAATATGACAAGTCGCTAAGTTTCCAAGATTGCTCTAGCGTATATTAGGATAATATATATGTATTTATTGTAGAAAAAATTTACTGAAAATTTAGTGTTAAATTTCAGAATAATTAGCATTTAATATAGAGAATAAACCAGTAGGATTTTATTACCTAATTGAACTAAACTCTATGTATTATAAATAGTGGTCTATGTTTACATTGTAGAGGTGGAGAAAAACCATCAATAAAACGGCGGAGAGTTCTGGTTAGATGGCATCGTCTTCATCTCCCCATCCAACAGAGACACGCTCATCATCGTCCCTCACATCCGCCGGAGCCAACTCTTCCTATTGACCACCTCATCCTGACGGTCGTTGCGATTCCGACCTCCACCAGTCGATCCACGCCCCAATCTACACTAACCACCATTCGATCTCCGACCGCCCCATCCCAATCGATCTTCGGCCTACGACCAGCAGCCCATTTTTGCCGTTCCTCCTTGACTCCGCTCACCTCTTAGTTGTCGCAGCCACTACGCCTAGACTCCCGGTGACCAAGCCTCCGTGTCGTCCGACCTCCAGGAAATAGTTCCTTTCGTACGACAACTATCCTCCCCAGCCATGGCCACTAGCTCCGAGGTCATCCGCTCCAACAACCCGACGTCAGTTCCGCTTCGATGACCGATCGCTCTCAAACCATCGAAGCTCCCACCCGGCTGATTGCTCGCATCCTACTCCGATTCAAAGGCGAGTATTGTATTATGTGTGTATGTATACATAACGCAACACAAATTCTGTTTTTTTCTTGTATTATTATTATTATTATTTTTATTATTTTTATTATTATTATTATTATATTATGTAAATTCTCTCAGGTAATATAAACTGGAGCCAAAGTGTTTTGCTACTACTAAACTGAACTGAGACAAATATAGATTAACATTTGAGCAAATTATGGTTTTAATTTCGTTTCATTATGAATTATGAATTGGTCCACAAATAAGTTTTCATTCTCAAATCACATACGGAATCTTTTTTTTAGTTGTTAAGTTGAATTTGAGATATATAATATCCTTAGTGTACATTTATAATTTATTTATTTTTAATCACAAGTTTTACTAATAATTCTTTGTTAATACTATACTATCTAGAATTGTATAATACGATAATTTAATTCAAGTTAGATATTAAAAACATGGCAAATAGGAGCATGAAAGGATGAAATTAATTCCATGCGTTTTAAATTCGTAATAGAACTCCCGAAACTGAAACTCTTATCGTAGACTAATTTAATATCTAAGTGTCTAATTTATTAATTCCTTAGGTAATTCATGATTCTAGTTAGTCTAAGTGACTCTTTCAAAATCCATGTTTTTCAAAACGTAATTCACCTAAGGTCGGATTTTTAGGGTCTGACAATTTGGCGACTCTGCTGGGGATGTTTTAGAGGGTTCGGGCTCTTTATATCTGCTTATTTGCCATGTTTTATTTTTTATTTTTATATTTGACTTTGTTATTCTAACTTGGTGTTTTTTTTTGTGATTTCAGGTGTGGAGTAAGTTTTTATTATGACTAACTATTTTTATTTTTTGTATATGTATTATTTGAATTCACACACACACTCACTTAAGTGTAATGTCCAAAACTCCTAAAACCTAGGGCGACTAGGAACCCCGGAAGGTTAGTACGGTACGACCGGAGCGGTTGGGCCGCCGTACGACTCCGAAAAACTATGTCACTTGTGAAGTTCCTGTGATCCCTATGATGGGGAGAGGAAACCACATGGGAAAAGTATTTAAAACATGCAACATGTTTGAAAAAGATGGTTTTATAGACCAATATGTTTTAAAACGTACAACATGTTTGAAAAAGATGGTTTTAAGGATCAATTTTTTTTAAATATACAACAAGCTTGCAAAAGATGTTAAAATGACATAACGTCCACTTGTTATCAATAGTCTCATTAAGTGGACACGTGTGAAAAACATTTTTAGAAAAAATAATATTAATTAAAATAAGAAATTAATTTATACATAGCAATGATTATTAATGGGTGGATGTAGATTTTTATTATTATTATTATTTAAAAACGTGATTCGCACGTGTTCACTTAATGAGACTAGTGACAACAAGTGGACGATAGTCATTTTACCATCTTTGTAAGCTTGTTGTACATTTTAAAAAAATTCGGTCCATAAAACCATCTTTTCCAAACATGTTGTACGTTTTAAAACATATTGGTCCATAAAACCATATTTTTCAAACATGTTGCATGTTTTACATACTTTTCCCAAACCACATTATTGAGAGTCTATCAGTGGAACATACCTTGTAGAGCAAAGCCACACATTTTTTACCCCTCCCAAACATGTCGTGTTATATTCGTTTGTTTTAAAGGTTATCCTGTAAATATTACTGTTTGTATAACTTTTATTTCTGATGCATTCATCTCATTGTATTTTTAAAAATAAAAAATAAAAACTTTTTCAGCTAAGTAGTTAGTCATTTAGTTGTAGAAATTTTATTTCCAAACATACATTTCGTATGCATTGTTTAAAAAAAAACATCTTACCTGAATTTTTTATTTCAAACTTGCATTTCATACGCATTATTTAAAAAAAAAAAACTCTTCAGGTAAGTTGTAATTTTGGTTAGCGCGTCGCGTATGTATTATTTAAAAAAAACATTTTAGGAAAAATTGTAATTCATCTTTAGCTATTAGAGCTTATAATTTCGAACGTGCATTCCATTTGCATAATTTCAAAAACTTTTTACCTGAATTTTTTATTTTTAATAATGCATCCAATATGCATTAATTTAAACTTTTTTTTTACCGTTTAATCGGCTACCCCAAAAAAGAGTGCTTCCGCTAGGTTGAAAACCCAAAAGGGCAGCCTAGGAAAAATAAGGAAATGAGGGGCATGGTTACAAATTCAGAAATTGCAATCATGGCGAAAGGAGAAAATAAAAAAACCGAGGGGCACGGTCGAAAATATCTCAAATTCCAATTTGGCAAAATGAGAGAATAAGAGAGAAACTAAAAAAGCAAAAGAAAGAAAGATCCCGCTAAGATGTCGCACCATGCGCAATTTATGCAAAAATTAGGGACAAATATTCATGCACATGTGTATTGTCTACGACACGGCGTCTTCCAAAGTCACTTTTACGAAAAGCGAGACGGTTACAATCTGCTCTTGTAGGTCGCATTTCAAGGATGGGTAGGACTTTTACACTCTGTTCCTACAAGTCAACTTCACGGCAAGCGAGACTGTTATAGTCTGCTCTCGCAGGTCGCATTTCAAGGATAAGTAGGACTGTTACAGTCTGTTCCTACGAGTCAATTTCACGGCTAGCGGGACGGTTACAGTCTGCTCTCGCGAGTCACCATTCAAGGACGAGTAGGACTGTTAGAGTGTGTTCCTACAAGTCAATTTCACGAAAAATCGGGATCTGAAGTTGTCCAGTTTTTCGAGAGTCACCCCAACGATGTTGCGCAGTCCAAGATATACTAGTCATCACATGTATCCATTCAACGATGTTGTGCTGCCCCAGGTATGCTAGTCACCGCAACCGGTGTTGCGCTGTCCCAGATATGCTAGTCACCACAACGATGTTGCGCTGCCTGAGGTATACTAGTCATAATCGGCAATCGGGATCTGTAGTTTTCCAGCTTCCGAGTGTCACAAACGATGATCAGGAACTGTAGTTTTCCAGTTTTCTGTGCGTCTTCCTCGATGAACGAAGTATTAGTATTCAGCCTTCGCAAGTCACGCCACTAGAGACACTTCTCCAACGGACGCCACTAGAGGCTCTTCTCCGACATACGCCACTTAAGGCTTTTCGTTACCACACCGCCACTGGAGGCATCATCGATTAAAGTTTTAATTTATTGCACGCCACTGGAGGCTTTTCCTTGTCGCTCGCTACTGGTAGCATCATCGATTGAGGTTTTAATTTACTGCACGCCACTGGAGGCTTTTCGTTACTGCACGCCACTGGAGGCTTTTCCTTTTCGCTCGCCACTGGAGGCATCGTCGATTGAGACTTTTCTTTTCTGCACGCCACTATAGGCTTTTCGTTACTGCACGCCACTGGAGGAATTTCTTTTCCGCACTCCACTAGAGGCTTTTCGTTATTGCACGCCAATGGAGGCTATTCTTTACCACACCGCCAACAGAAGCACCCTCGACAGAGGCTCTACTTTTCCGTATCGTCCGAAATAAGGCAGGAGCTCCCTTGAAGATTCAAAGACTCAAAAGAAGATATACTTCTCAACCAAAATTAGTGTTTACTCGTCTTTGGATAAATTCCCTCAAACATGTTCAACGAGAATCCGCCGAAAGAGGGGCAAACAGTAAACACCTAATTTTGGACCACACGCGACACGCGTGACGTGTGCCGCTCCTAATGAGGAAATGTTCAAATATTGCAAGTCGCGAAGCTTCCAAGATTGCTCTAGCGTATATTAGGATAATATATATGTGTTTATTGTAGAAAATATTTACTGAATATTTAGTGTTAAATTTCAGCATATTTAGCATTTAATATAGAGAATAAATCAATAGGAATTTATTACCTAATTAAACTAAGCCCAATGTATTATAAATAGTGGTCTATGTTTACATTGTAGGGGTGGAGAAAAACCATCAATTAAATGGCGGAAAGTTCTTGTTAGATGTCATCGTCTTCATATTCCCATCCAAAAGAGACGCGCTCATCATCGTCCCTCACATCCGCTGGAGCTAACTCTTCCAAATTACCACCTCATCCTGACGCCCGTTGCGATTTCGACCTCCACCAGTCGATCCACGCCCCGATCTGCACTAACCACCATTCGATCTCCGACCACCCCATCCCGATCGATCTTCGGCCTCCGACCAGCAAGTCGACTCCCCATTCCGCCGTTCCTCCTCGACTCCGCTCAACTCTTTGTTGTCGCAGCCACTACGCCTAGACTCCCGGTGACCAAGTCTTCGTGTCATCCAACTTCCAGGAATTAGTTCCTACCGTACGACTTCTGTCCTCCCCAGCCATGGCCACTAGCTCCTAGGTCACCCGCTCCAACAACATGATGTCAGTTCCGCTTCGATGACCGATCGCTCTTAAACCATCGAAGCCCCCACCCGGCCGATCGCTCGCATCCTACTCCGATTCACCAGGTGAGTGTTGTATTATGTGTATATATATACATAACGCAAAAAAAATTTGTTGTTGTCTTATATTATTATTATTATTATATTACGTAAATCCTCTCATGTAATATAAACTGGAGCCCAAGTGTTTTGCTGACTACTAAATTGAACTGAGACAGATATAGATTAACATTTGAGAAAATTATGGTTTTAATTTAGTTTCATTATGAATTGGTCCACAATTGAGTTTTCATTCACATACAAATTCTAGTTTTTTTTAGTTGTTAAGTTGAATTTGAGATATATAATATCCTTAGTGTACATTGATAATTTATTTATTTTTAATCACAAGTTTTACTGATAATTCTTTGTTAATACTATACTATCTAGAATTTGTTACGAAAGTAGAGAGGTAATAGAATGAGAGAACTTGATGATGTCTTATCATCACAAATAAGGGGCCCTTATATAGGGATTACATAGACTTGGAGAAGAAGTAAAATCAATATAAGTAAGGTCTAAATAAGGAAGATGATATATAAACATAATATTGAACATCCATATAATATATTCATAACAATCCCCCTTGGATGTTCATAAGGGAATTGTGCCTCGTTAAAACCTTACTAGAAAAAACCCAGTGGGATAAAAATCTAGTGAAGGGAAAAGAGTATACACTTATGGATCCCTTTTGTAAGCTGCCTCGTTAAAAACCTTACCAGGAAAACCCGATGGGATAAAACCTTGGTTAAGGGAAAAAGAGTGCAGCGGCCAGCGGTGTAGATTCTCCCTCTGATATTGGCATCACGTAATTTCATTAAGTCGGTAAACCTCCGAGAATAAATACGCACAGACTTGTTGGATTTTATGTTGCCTTCTTCTCAACATCGTGGTTGGAAAATAACTTGGGAAAATATGTTTCGTCTTGTCTCATTTGATGTAACATTATTCTTCAATTGAAGCTATATAATCTGCATTATCTTTAAATATACAAAATAATGGTACATTTCACAATATAACTTGCATTTTGCATAGCCAACTGATTTAGGACTTGATTCTATCCGATAATAAACTCATGTAATTCGTCCATCAGAGATACATAAATATTTTCTTACCTTTGTTCAAGTTTTACTATATTGGGAAAGGACTGAATCTTGCTTATAACCAATAATACATCGCATTCCTTCTAATTAGCAAGATACATTAGCATTAATGTAGCACTACATAAGGTACTTCTGGACCATTATGTTCTTCATCAATATCACGAGAACGGAAAATATATTTATTCAAATATATTATTCTTACAATCATTAAGGTACTCAATATATGTGTTTAGCTATGCAAAATAGCTTTAAGACATTTTTTATAGGACAAAAATATTTTCAATCTCTTAAGTACTCGATCTTCAGGTCGAAAAACAGTTCAGGAGTTTCAATATCTTCAAATTCTCCCCCTCACGCGATACCCCTTTCGGCTATAGCGTGATAAATTCATCTTCTCAAATATCAATTTTCTTTATTCGTATACTTATATTAGCATTCGCTACAACATAGCTCAAATGTTGATATAGCGGGGATAATATACCATAAGAAACCCATAAATGGTACAATACTTTTATCATCCAACATTCTTGAGAATATTCATGCTAGCATTTTAAATCCTTCTGGGATTTTTACGTGGATTTCACTATAAAATTATTCATTTCATGAGACGCATATTAAAACCTTGTATGTACTGCCAACATAATATTGTATTTGAAGGTTATTGCTCCACCAAATGATTCATATAATAACTATCATCTTTCTGCGGATTAGTCTTTGTACCACGGGTTGTGCCTATCTTTCGAGGCAATCTATTTACGCATAAATTATTTATATCCACTGGCTATCACATTCTGCATTTGTCATGCTCATACTTTCGTATTTTCAAACTTTGGCCAATCATGATGATTCTTTGACATATTGAGCTCAAGATCCTCGTCTTGTTTTACGAATTCACTCATGAATAATATTCAAAACCGTTGTCGACAACTTTATATTTTACGGTTCCATCACTTCCCGTTAATGACATAACTTATTGAGATCTCTTTATTGTAATCACTTTCAGGTACCTGAACCACTTCTGGGGTTTTGATATTTAATTATGTCTTTACTTCTTTTGGGAAATCACCTCCGTAATAAGACCATATTTATCTTGCTCCATTCTTTTATTAAAAAATTCTTTGGAACCAATATCGCACGCTTCATATGAGAGTTATTTTTCATTATAACCTGTCTAATCAGGACATTTCAAAATTGGAGCATTTGCAGCTGTTACTTGACTTATGACTTTCTGGGTTTCATAAAGTCACTTATTGGCAGTATTTGAAAATGCTTTTCTCTTTGAACTTCAGGTTCATATTCTCATTGTGCGAGGATCTAAATGAGATAATAACAATTTTTTTCAGTCAATCTCTTTTCTGCCAGCTGCTTCTTTTCTCCCCCTAATGTTGGGAAAAGTTGTTCAACAATGACAATCAACACTCTTGCTTTAAATATATGTATCAGTCATTGTTCTCTAATAATTGATTTATAGACAAAATATTTTTCCCAACATTCCAGACCCAAGTTTGTGTGTTGCGGTGGAACAATTCAAACATATATCGCACATCATAAATTAATATATGAGAAATTTGTCTCTTCACCAAAAATTGGTTGTAATGGGGAGAACTGTGATTTAACATCGGCTTGATGCGCAATTATATTACTGCTTTCATAATAACATGCATTTGTTCTCAATTTGCTTAGCTATTTAATTGGAGGCTCTTTGTAACTTTTATGCTATACTGCAAATCTAGACATGCAATTGTCTGATTCTTATATGAAATATCAACTTTTAATATCATCATACTTTATTATATAATCTGGAAACTTTGCTATTGCAATTTCATAAATGCACACGTGACCATATAGTAGATGCATCTTTTAGTAATAATATTGCGGTCCACATGGCAGGTGAACAGGCCCATATTCACCTTTTATCATTTTCATAAATAAGGGGATTTTATCCCAACTCGGTTGATGATGATTAAATAATGAATTTTTCTTGAGAGCAAGAATCATAATAATTTATGGAGAATCTTCAGTTTCTTCCAAATAATTTCTTGGGCAACATAAGTGATCCGGAATGGTCTGTCATCGGTCACGCCAAATATCATATTATATGGGTAAAACTTCTGGTTCACCTCTATGTATCAGTAAACTTCAGGTTTACCGGGATATTTAATCAATCATGGCAATATTGCTGGTGTTGCGTCCTGGTTGAACTGGGTCGGATGGACGCGTCTATCTGATTGGGTTGTTCGGGTTTTTGGGCTGACACCCTTCGCTTGGAAGAGGTATTCGCCTAATGCCGATGACGAGTGTTCGGTTTTAACGCTATGTCTCAGGAAATGTCTGTGTCTCAGGAAATGTCTGTGTCTCAGAAAATGTCTGTCTGGGCACAAGTCTTGGCGTCTGGGCACATCTTACTCCTATTTCTCTTCCACACCTTAGCTGCGGGGCCCGTTCCTGCACAAAGTTCTAGTACTAGCACGGAGAGGGGGGGGGGGTGGTGCTAGTGGAGCCCTCTCCGATGCTTAAGTCACGATTGGGCTAAAGAGAGAAAAATAACTCTAGAGAGAGAAAATATTTCTAGATTGAAGTCAGAGCTCAAAATGCCAAAGTTGGGCAAATGAGAGGATGTGTGAAAATGGGTGGCCAAGGTCTCCTATTTATAGGCTACCTTGAGACCGGACCCGGTTTTGAAGCGGTTTGATAAAGGTTCAAAAGCAAGCGGTAACCGTCATCGATATTGGCAATGCGCGAACTCGACTTCCCAATGCGTAACGGTAATCGCGTAATACCCATAGAGCAATTCGGACCTCGTCAAATTTGGGCAATTCGGCGAGGTCCGGACGCGCGTACCGCGCTTCCGGACCGTTTTGACCCTTAGGAGGCGTTTTCTAATCCGTGATGTGATTTTTGACGTGTTTACGAGGTCCGAAATATAAATACGAACCCGAATTGGACACATATCCATCGCTTTCCCTCGAGTCAAGTAACGGTTAAAAACCTTTCTTGACTCTATTTTAAGTTAGGGTACATGTCCAATTTGAGCTTGACGCTTACCTTCCGGTTTTGATTGTCGGTTGGACGTAGAAGTCTTGATTTAATCCGTCCTTTGATTTTTTGACCAAGTGACTTTATTTCCTGTAATCACGGTTAGTGCAATAGAGAATGCGCATATATAACGTGCAAACATGATTACCGCTAGGGATATAAGCGATTAGTAATATATCATGCGGACATGCTATTTATCAACATGCATGTACAAGTAACAGTTATGGCAAGGACGTAACTACGTGATGCTAGAAATATAATCCGTATACCTAAAATGACTTAGCAATTAATAAATCATGAATCATGCGATATGCAAACATGCATGTAAAATGATGGACTTGATAGGCGTAGCACTAAAATAATCATGCGAGTAGAGATAAATACTTAGAAGAAGGTGGAGTATACCGTAAGCACTTAGGCGTGGGTGTGGATGAATTACTCCTTCGATCCTTATCATCAAGGAATCTTTTGGGATATGTGATTACACTAATCCCCAATCATTCTTCCAGCTTTTTGGGAATTCATTCTTCATCCTTCTTTGCAGGTAATTGCTCCACCATTTCTAGAAACCATTTGCTTGTTCATAGTTTCTTCACCGTCGTAAACTTTAGGTGCATCCCGAAAGTTACGTGTTTGATTCTTGACTTGTTTTCCGAAATTGACACCACCAATCAACTCAGATCATCGCGAGGATTCCGGCGCCATCTTCAGAATCACCAGCCGACGCCGGACGCGCCCTCACGCGTCGTCGCGTGTGCGTCACTTCGCCGGCGCGTGTAACCCACGCGCCGCCTTCCCGTGCTCTGTTCGCCGCGGTCTTTACCTTTCTGAAATCGTCTCGACGAGTGGAGTCCATTGTGATACTTTTTGTCACATTTTGAGGTAGTTTGAAAACTCGATTTTACAGAACAGCTTCGTCTTGATTTTTGGATGTCGTCGTGTTTTTGTTCCTTTGAACTATTTGTCGTTGTCGTTGTCGTTGCATAGAGCTGCTCATTGGTGTTCGTATGTTGAAAATTGCTGGTTGGTTGTTGTTGCTATTGTCGTTAGCTCGTGCCTTAGACAACTTTTACCTCCGTGTATAGTCGTGGTAAAATTCCCCAATTTGTTATATTGCCCCCATGCCTTCGCGTAATGGCCTTTTGATCAGTAGTTGTACGTACATGGCCGTCAATGGTTGTATGTTGGTAATGATAGCTTAGGCGATGTATTGTTGAACATCATGTATAGACTGACGGTCATTGTCTGCAAACATGCTAAAACACTTAGAAAATATTTAAACGATATCTAATGCTTGTTACCATAGATGTCGTCGTATGAGCTTTGTCGATGAGCATCGTAAGAATGCTTAGGAGGCATAACTACTTGTTGTATGCAATCCATCTTTGTTGACATGTATGTACGTACATGGAAATACTTAGAAAATATTCTTCACTTGTCGACATACATCCTTGTCGACATGTATGTACGTAGATGGAAACACTTAGAAAATATATTCTTCTTGTCGACATGCATCCTTGTCGACATGTATGTACGTACATGGAAACACTTAGAAAACATTTTCTCCTTGTCGACATGCATTCTTGTCGACATGTATGAATGTACAAGTATGTGCGTACTTGCCCCCACACTTAGAATCTTTTCACCATCTTTGGCTATGTACGCTGTATCCATATGCTTGATGCGAACACAGGTTATATGCCAACTCCTGATAATACGCTGACACATAGTAACATGCTGACAGCTTGCAATATGCTGACTGTCATCCTGAGCAAAACACTTAGAAAATATTCCACCCTTGTAATCTTGTATGCTGCGAGTATGAGCTCGATGTTGTCATGCAAGGTTAATGTGTTGAAAAGGTTGCCCCCCTTGCGTGATGCTTGTTATTTGTTGCGCGAAGACTAACGATTCTTGTACGTACATAGTTGTCTCACATGGAGCGTCCGTTGCATAAATGTTTGCATAAGTGTTGATGCGTGTTTACGCACTGACTGGATTGTTGGTTGCATTTTCCAGGATATCAGATCTTGCTGTCTTCTTGTCAGAATTAATCTTCCCACGGCTGTTACCATGAGCAAGTCCACTATCTCCATCCTGCGAGTAAATCTGTGTTCGGATGTCGACATTGTTTGAGCAGCTAAATAATACACCAAGTATAGATGTTGATGTCCTTTATGACTTGTATCATGTTGTAATGTAGGTTGTACTTGATGGAAAAAGCTTTTCTTTGCAGACGGCAGCCGCTCGCAGGATTGCTTCTAACGGAAGGATTGTTCCATCTCTTGCTCCCGGAGCATCGGCGGCTTTCGGGCATGGAAAAGGTAAACGGTTTGAATGAACAGTCTTCCTTGTATACTGTCTTAGCTTTGTGTGCTCTTTGTAGGTCGCAAGACGCTTGTTGCTGATCGCGTCGTTGCCACTCCTGATTCTGCCAAACGGTCCGCCGCTGGGACGCGTCCTTTGAGCAGTTCGAAGCGCCCGAAGACTACTGTGACCGTTCCTACTCCTTCCTGCCATAAAGGGAAGGAAGTTGACGGTTGCAAGGATGCGCAGTCTGCCCCCCGCTCGAAGGAGCGGCCTGAGGTGGAACGTGCTCTTCCTTCTGGTATGAGCTGAACATTTGTCTGTGTGCTTTTGTGCACTTTGATTTTGGTTTTTGCATAACTCTAGTTGGTTTGCATGTAGTGCTCCCGCCACTTGGACGTGCGGATCTGCTTCGTCCTTTGGAAGGCGATATTTCGGATGATAAGTGGATGCCGTATACGACAGGTGTCTCACTTTCCCCAAGAGTTCCCGGCTTAGCATGCCAGAAGTTGGTGTGCGTGTTCTTCATCGATCCGTTCCTCCTGGTGATAGACTTGTTCGGCCATCGAGCGACGAAGAGGCGCGAACCTTTGTTGAGAGATCACTGTCTGGATTCACACCAGTAAGTGTCTTTCTTTGCTCTGCTATGCTCGTTGTTTCTGAACATGTATTCTTATTGTCTTATTGTTTTCAGGTTGTTTCTGACATGGTGCACATGGCCTCCTTCATGTTGGAACTTGTCCAGGAGAAGCGTGCTATCGCCGATAAAGCTGCTGTTGTGTTTGGCGAGCTTAAGGAAGCTAAGGATGAAGTGCGCCGTCTTACTTTGAAGATGACGGATTTTGATGCCCCTTATGATTCTTATTAGATGTACATATTGTACATACATAGATAGGTACTCATACTTGTATAGATACATGGTACCTTAGGTTGACTTGTATAGTTGACTAGTTAGTTAGGATTGATCTCCTATATATAGTGGCATCCTAACATGTAAATACTTGGTTGATTCATTATACATACTTGATTATTATACATATGATTCAACCCCCTCTCTACACTATCTAATATGGTATCAGAGCCATGGTATTTCCAGGTTCGGTTTCAATTTTTCGAGAGGATTTTGCATCGATTCGAGCTTGAATCTTGATGATTAAGCTTCGATTCATTGGATTTCTTGAAGATCAAGTTGTTGCTTCGTCATCATTTGGATTTGCTGCTGTTTTGGATTGGAGATTTCAGCAATTCCGTTTCAGCAATTCAGTTTTTCAACTGCAGCTATGTGTGGAGCAGTTTCTGCGTGTGTAATCTGCTGTTTCAGCAATTCAGTTTCTGTAATCTGCTATTTCTTTCAGCAAATTCAGTTTAAAGAAGCTTCAATCCTGTAATATGGATTCGTTTCTGGCCTTCTGAGATCATCATCACAGCTGGAATGCTTTGATCTTCATTCCACATTGTTCTTGGACTGTTCCTGCTGTTCTTGCTGCACATTTGCATTCTGTGAGGTTTAATTCTCCTTGATTTGGAGATTCTTGATTCATTTCTGCACTTCACATGCTTCCTGGACATCTTTGCGAAACTTCTGTGGCATTGATTCGATTAATCGAATCGTTTGAAGGTATTTTCTGATTCAAATTCAGTTTTCGCGCCAGTTTTCCTGCTTGAAGTTCGATCTTCGATTTCGAGCTTGTTTCTTGATCATTTGCTGCGATTCGATTTGCATTGGATTCGCATTTGATGATGCGTTTGATTCTGAGCTGCAAACTGTTGATTTCTGCTGCGAATTGGATCAATTTGGAACGTTTTTGGAGCTGCATTCTGTTCTTGTTGCTGCAGTGTTCTTGCTGCAAATTTGTTCAAATTCAGCTTGGATTCTTGATTGTTTGCGGCAATTTGTACTGGATATGATGCGTCTTATGGTTGCTATTGGATTCAAGTTGTTTTGGAGTTGTTTTGAGGACGAATTGGATCTTGATTATGTTGATCTATTTGAAGAACATCTTGAAGTTCATGCTGTTCTTCATGCTGCCCAGAATTTTCGAAATTGGCTAATTAATTGTGTGCTTCGCTGGATTCGAACACATGACCTGTTGCTTCAGTTAATTCGTGGAAATTCTGCGTTTCGTTGGTTTCGAACCCACAACTTCAGCCTCTGTGCCGTGCACCCTCCGTACACCGGGATTTCAGCATTGTTTTGGCTTGTTTCGAGCACCCCGGTGCTCCTGCATGTGAATTGCACGTGACTGGTTCGTTTTGGATGAATTTCGAGCCGAATTTGGGTGTTTTGGCTACTTTGGCCGAATTTTTGACCGAATTTGGGGCTATTTTGAAGTATTTTGTGAAGTTTGGGGCTTCTTAGCAAGCTTTTGGAGATTTGAGGCTGTTTTAGGCAGTTTTCAAATTTGGGATGCTCTTTTGAAGACTTTGGGGCTGTTTTGGAGCAGTTTCGAAGTTTGGAGCATTTTTGCTGGATTTGTGAAGTTTGGGGCTATTTTGAGGATAGTTCTGAAGATTGGGGCTGTTTTGAGGACAGTTCTCAAGTTTGGGGCCGTATCCCGAAAATTGGATTTTCGAGGGGCCGTTTTGTGAAGACCGGGTTTGTTGGACCTTGGCATTTTAGAGCGGGTTTTAATTTTTCCCATGGATCATTTGAGCGGGTTTTGATTCCCTTGGCTCATTTTGAACGGGTTTACCCTTGGCTCTATTTGACCGGGTTTTGATTGGACCTTGGCATTTCATTCATCATCGACCTTTTCTCTCAAATTTTCCTTTTAATTCTTTAGAAAGGAAGAAGAAGGAAAAGATGGGGGAATATTAGATGTACATATTGTACATACATAGATAGGTACTCATACTTGTATAGATACATGGTACCTTAGGTTGACTTGTATAGTTGACTAGTTAGTTAGGATTGATCTCCTATATATAGTAGCATCCTAACATGTAAATACTTGGTTGATTCATTATACATACTTGATTATTATACATATGATTCAACCCCCTCTCTACACTATCTAATATGGTATCAGAGCCATGGTATTTCCAGGTTCGGTTTCAATTTTTCGAGAGGATTTTGCATCGATTCGAGCTTGAATCTTGATGATTAAGCTTCGATTCATTGGATTTCTTGAAGATCAAGTTGTTGCTTCGTCATCATTTGGATTTGTTGCTGTTTTGGATTGGAGATTTCAGCAATTCCGTTTCAGCAATTCAGTTTTTCAACTGCAGCTATGTGTGGAGCAGTTTCTGCGTGTGTAATCTGCTGTTTCAGCAATTCAGTTTCTGTAATCTGCTATTTCTTTCAGTAAATTCAGTTTAAAGAAGCTTCAATCCTGTAATATGGATTCGTTTCTGGCCTTCTGAGATCATCATCACAGCTGGAATGCTTTGATTTTCATTCCACATTGTTCTTGGACTGTTCCTGCTGTTCTTGCTGGTTCAGCTTGAAGCTGAGAATGTTGCTATCGAGAAGGCGATTTCTGACAATGCAGGCAACCACATGGTTGCCTGTCGGAAGGTGCGCGAAGAGGCAATGAAGGCCGGCATTGAGGAGGGACTTGGAAAGTTCCCTACTATTCCTGAGTTTGACAGCGCGGTTACTGCTGCTGCTACGGCGAAGGCCGCTCCTTTACTTAGCGAGTTTGCTGAAGACTTTGTTCGTAGGGTGAGCATTCTTGCTCCCGGCTTTCCCTTTAACAGGTTATGGCCGTATGCGGATTTTGCGGTTGGGCACGTTGCCGAGCTCCGTCGTTTGGATGCTGCTGCAGCTCAGTTTGCCTTTTTGTTCGGAGAAGACGGTGGTGACACTAATGTGCAACTTCTGCCTGTTCCACCCAGTCCTGTCAGAGATGGCGTTCTTTGATTTGTGCCATGCTTATTGCTTTTGGATATGTTGAACTCGTTTCTGAGTCTGTTTGCCCCCCGGCTTCTATGTTTGGAACTTTTGTTGGAGTTGTTCCTTGGTTATTGCTTGTGATTTGTTCGCTTTGAACTATGTCGTTTAAACCTGCTTTATGCATAACAGTTTACATGATAAATCTTAGTAATATTTCATACCGTTATCACTTACTGTTTTTGTTGAATGTGGATGACTAGTAATCATAGATGTAGTCTCCATAGCCGTGACCGTTAGCCACTTCTTGATTGATGACTTGAGATGTTCTCAAGATTGCTTGCATGATGCATTACGCATGTTGCCCTTCTTTCCTGAATAGCTTGCCGCTATATATGTTGTAACCTGTCAACTATTTCGCGTATAGCGACTTTTCTTAACAAGTAGTGTATTTGAAAGGTGTTATCTTGGCTAAGCAAGATACTAGTTTATACTGTCTCTAAGTTCCACTCTAAGGCGACGTTGTACAAGACTCGACTTGTAAATTTTATGAGTTTTATAAACAGGGTGCGCACCTGCCAGCGTGTATCAACCCGCGTTAGGGAAGCATACGTAAAAGCATTTTGGTTTTTGAAAAAATATTTGTGATACATGATTCCTGCATCCAGGGACCACGTAACACGTTTTGAAAATATGTATTGTGATGCATGATTTCCGCGTCCAGGAACCATGCAACACGCTTTGAAAACCTGTAGTACGGAATTGTCATCTAACAAGAGGACTTTTGCCGTAAAGTGTGAACCCTTAAGCAGGAATTCATAGTTCGGGATTGTCATCAAACAAGAGGACGTTCGCCGTAAAGAGTGAACCCTTAAGTAGGAATTCATATTACGGGATTGTCATCTAACAAGAGGACGTTCGCCGTATAGAGTGAACCCTTAAACAGGAATTCATAGTATGGGATTGTCATCTAACAAGAGGACATTCGCCATAAAGAGTGAACCCTTAAACAGGAATTCATAGTATGGGATTGTCATCTAACAAGAGGACATTCGCCATAAAGAGTGAACCCTTAAGCAGGAATTCATAGCACGAGATTGTCATCTAACAAGAGGACATTCGCCATAAAGAGTGAACCCTTAAGCAGGAATTCATAGTACGGGATTGTCATCTAACAAGAGGACGTTCGCCATATAGTGTGAACCCTTAATAGGATATACACACTTGTTGTAGCGTGGGGTCGTTGTCTAACAAGAGAACTTCCGCCACTTATGGGGTGATCAGTCCCGTATTGTATTTGCCCGTCCTGTTCTGAATCCACGGAATGGCGATGAACATGAGGATTTGCCTCTAACAAGAGATGTCACAGCATGACATTTGTATGTCATCAACAGGAAATTGTAGATAGAACGTCGTTAATATGACGTTTGAAGCAGGACGTCGTTGGTATGACGCTTTGAAGTAGAACGTCGTTAACATGACGTTTTGAAGCAGGACGTCGTTGGTATGACGCTTTGAAGTAAAAGGTTGCAATTATGTCCTTGCAAAATGTTGTTGCAGCATGCTGACTTTGAATATATCTTGGGTTTAATTCCAAGTTGTTGATTCCATGATGACGCCTTTTGATATAGTCGTCAATATGAGTAAGTTGTTGTTGATGATAAGCGTTGTCATAACGCGTAGTAGATTTTTTGCTTGCACATGGCATAATATCTTGGATTGTTGATGTAGATAATAAGTGCGTAGTTTTGTTACTTCGCGTTCAATCCAAAATAGCATGCAAGACATAGATATGTACCTACAAATGTAGATTGACTTCATTAGATACTTGCGCATATTTACATTGTTTTTTCGAGAAGGCGTCAACCGATCATTCCTTCTTAAAACATGTAAAGAAACTAGATGCGATGATTCTAAAAACACTTAGAATAGAAATGCACAAAGTAATCGGAAAGGTAGTTATTTATCCCGTCTCTTTCATTGTTGGTTTGACGATGACGTCGCAGAGTCAGTTGCAACAAATCGCCTTAACGCACTCAGCGCGATGCATTCTTCTATCTCCCATCTCAATGGTAGACACATGTTTGTGTTGTGTCCCCAGGTTTTGTGGTATTTGCACCATTCCTTAACGTTGTTGCCCAAGAAAGCAGTCTTTGGAACAAGTGGACTCGGGAGCTTGTTTTCCAGTAGGTTGACGTAAATGTCTTCAACAAACGTGTTTAGCAGTGTGAGGATGTTGTCCATATTGATGCTCGCGCCTTCATGTTTGTTCGTTTCAGCTTGAACTTCTTTGTCCCAACTGAGGGGTGTACCCCTCCTCAGTTTCTGTTCACACAAGTCTGCCGTCTCGAGCTTGTCTTTTAGATCTGCCATGGTCCTGGTTGTTTGTCATCCATGAGTTCTTTCGAAGAGAAGGAAGAATCTGGCATTCATGTTTGCAAAGAACACGCTTATCACTTCCTCTCTTGTTGCTTTTGCCAAAGAGGCGTTGGCAACGAATCTGTTGAAGTAGTTCATGATTGGCTCGCCTTCACCCTACTTGATGAGCCATATCTGGTTCCATGATGAATACTGAACATACTCTTGTGGAGTCCAAACTATAACAGCTTGCTCATGCCTTCCGTCATCAACAATTTTTTGCTTCTTGAAAGAATTCACCATCGCCACATGGAAATGCTGCTTTGCTCTTAGGGTGTTGACGTAACATCGTCTTGCGGATATCTGGTCGCCTAGTACTTCCCCGATCCCGTGGTCAGTAGGGAGTTTCATCTTCTGATGGACAGTAGAGGGCACGATCACGTAAGGGTTGATCGTTGTTCGCCCTAAAATTCCATTATAGGCCCCCAAGAGATTCCACAACGACAAAAGTGACGTTGACGTGCAATGCTTTCCACCCTTGGCCTAGGATGACAGGAAGCGTGATCGTTCCCAGGGGGTATGTGGCTGCCCCGGCAAAGCTAACTAGTGAGAAAGTTCCCGGAGTCAAGTCTTTAACTGATTTTCCCTGTTGCTCCAGGACTTTGACATGTAAAATGTCAGCAGAGCTTCCACCATCAACGAGAATTTTTTTCACATCATATCCGTCGATGTCCATGGTTATGACTAAAGCATCGTCGTGAGGGTAAACGATATGCTTTAAGTCTTCCCTGGAAAATTGGATGACCACGTCGTCTTGCTCTGGTTGATTGGGCTTTCCATATCTTGGAAATGTTGCTGCTTGGGATGCATAAATGTCCCGAGCATTTGACACTTGACCTCCGGCGGCAGGTCCCCCGTGGATAACATTGATAACACCTCGCTTGGCCGGCGGAGGGTTGTCGTTGACTTTCTCTTTGCCTTTGCTTCCTTTCTTTGATGACTCTGCTTGAGTCTTCTTTGGGGGGCTGTCGCCTTGATCGACGAATTGCTTCAATTCGCCCTTGAGGATGAAGTTGTTAATGCGGAAACGTAGGCTGACACAGCTGTCCGTTTCGTGGCCGAAGACCTCGTGGTTTTCACACCACTTGTCTTTGTCTTTCCCCAGCGAACCTTTCTGAAATTGTTCGGCTCTTTCCACATGTTCACATCCTTCATTTCCTTCAAAATCACGGACAGCGGCGCATTCAATGGAATGCAGTCAGCGAGGTTTACTTCTCTTGGTTTCTGGAAATCTCCTTGAAAAGGCCTTTTCGGCTGAGGCTGCCAATTTCTTCCTTGCTGACCGCTTGAGGGCGGTTTTGCTTGATTCTTCTTTGGGTTTTCTTTTGCCTTTGCAGAAGAGACTTTCCCCTTGTTCTGGCTCCTGAATCTCTCTAGGTCCACGTACTCTTTAACTCTTGCGGCTAACTCTTCTAGAGTTTCAGCTGGGCGCTTTGCCATCTTTTCTGCTAAGGCGTAGCCTCTTCGTCCAAGGTTTCAGATGAATGCTCGTACTATCTCTCCTTCCGTCAGGTTCCCCTGAATATCAGAGATATTCTGGTTGAAGCGAACGTAATACTCAGCGAGATATTCTTCATTTTGCTGTTGGACGTCGTCCAGAGCATTTGTTCCTTTTAGCAATGTGCGTTCCCCCATATATCGTTGAATGAACTTAGCCTTCAAGTTTGCCCATGAGGTGATGCTTCCGCATGGCAGCGAGAAGAACCAGTGTGCTGCTGTTCCGGCAAGAGTTTGTGAAAACGTCATTGCAAAGTGGTGTGGGTTCTTCGTTCTTCCTAGCAGAGAGGCCTCGTGCTTCTGCACGTGTTCCACTGGATCTCCCTTTCCGCGATAGAGATCTCCTCTGATCCGGTACAGTGCGTCTGGGAAGCGACTGTTTACAAGGTGGTCCGCGAACGGATGCGACGCCCTTTCTTCAAGCGCGTGCATACCCTTCATCTTTGCTTCTTTCATCTTTTTCTCAACAATTTCTTCTAACATCTCGGCAGTAAAACCTTTTACAGGCGCAGCATAATCCGTTGCAGGATTTCGCCGACCAGTGTTAAGGTAGATGTCAGATTGATCTCTGCTTGTGGCCTGGAAGGGATCATCCTTCGTTGGCTGCTATGAGCGGTGGTGTGGGGGTTGCCTTTCATTCCTCCAATGACGGGCTCCTTGGGAAGGAGTGTATGAACGTGCGGCTTCATATCTTGCATGTTGGTCTCTGCCCTGGAATGGACCGCCTTGGCGGGTAGTGTCTTGCAACATTTCTCTTGTCAGCGCAGCGTGTTCCTGGGAGGTTGGAGGTGGTTGGGCCGCATATCCTTGATTTTTCAATGACTAGCGGAATGCGAGTAATTCCTCCAGCGCAGCCATCGTTGCTGGAGTAACCGTAGGCATCGGGTTTGCTACTGTTCCTTGTTGTTTTCCTTGCGGCATTTCTGTCTGAAATTCATCATCATACATCTCTGGCTCAAAACCAGGTGGGGGTGAACGATGCTCGTCACTTGGTTCTTGGTGGTTGTGCTGTGCGTCGGGCACATCCTCAGTTGGCTTGGATGAACTACGGAAGTAGCTCTTGGTATGTGGGAAGGTCCCGGCTGGCTTCCAGCTGGCTTCTGACCTCCTGCTCTTTTGCTTGCCGGAGACTTCTTAGGACGTCCAGGCCTTTTCCTTGCATTTCTCGCGTTAACCTCTTCAGAAAGGTTGCGATCACTCGTCATGTCTTTGTGGTATGGTAGCTTTTGTTCGAATCACGGAGACGACGCCAAATGTTGCGTCATGGTTGAACTGGGTCGGATGGACGCGTCTATTTGATTGGGTTGTTTGGGTTTTTCGGCTGACACCCTTCGCTTGGAAGAGGTATTCGCCTAATGCCGATGACGAGTGTTCAGTTTTAACGCCGTGTCTCAGGAAATGTCTGTGTCTCAGGAAAAGTCTGTGTCTCAGGAAATGTTTGCATCTCAGTAAATGTCTGTGTCTCAGGAAATGTCTGTCTAGGCACAAGTCTTGGCGTCTGGGCACATCTTACTCCTATTTCTCTTCCACACCTTAGCTGCGGGGCCCGTTCCTGCACAAAGTGCTAGTACTAGCACAGAGAGGGGGGGGGGGTGGTGCTAGTGGAGCCCTCTCCGATGCTTAAGTCACGATTGGGCTAAAGAGAGAAAAATAACTCTAGAGAGAGAAAATATTTCTAGAGAGTAGTCAGAGCTCAAAATGCCAAAGTTGGGCAAATGAGAGGATGTGTGAAAATGGGTGGCCAAGGTCTCCTATTTATAGGCTACCTTGGGACCAGACCCAGTTTTGAAGCGGTTTGATGACGGTTCAAAAGCAAGCGGTAACCGTCATCAATATTGGCAATGCGCGAACTCGACTTCCCTATGCGTAACGGTTATCACGTAATACCCATAGAGCAATCCGGACCTCGTCGAATTTGGGCAATTCGGAGGTCCAGTCCGGACGCGCGTACCGCGCATCCGGACCGTTTTGACCCTTAAGAGGCGTTTTCTAAGCCGTGATGTGATTTTTGACGTGTTTACGAGGTCCGAAATATAAATACGAACCCGAATTGGACACATATCCATCAGCCGGTAAACTTCTGGTTTACTTGATATGTATTTCTTTCATAATCTGCAAGAGATCTATTTTGTACCTTTGGTAACACATTCCGCATATTTTTTTTATTCATCGTCATCATAATGATTATTGCGGAGTAATCAATTCTTTATAATAATATATACTGTATATGTAAGATATAAATAACAATAATAAAAAATGTATCAAGCGTAAAGAAATAAATAAATAACTTCGTATAAATGTTCAATTTCATGATCTTCGGTCATTTATAGCTCAAAATATATTAGGATCCTTATTCGTAACCCAAAATCTTTAAGGATCTTTTATTTATATCACAAAATCTCTTTTAATATCCAGATCTCATTTTCATGATCCCAGTTCATTCATAAAAATAATTCAGGATCTTCAGGATCTCTGTTCATAATTTAAGATCTTCAGGGATCTTCAATCTCGTTAATTCATAGTCTCATATATTTAGGATATTCAGGATCCTTTATTCATTTTCAGATCTTCTAGGATCTTCATGATCATTTATTCATATATTCTAAGATCTTCTAGATCCTACAATTATCAATTTTTGAGCTTTTGAATAACTCATGATCTTCTGGATCATTTTATAATAAAATGCAATAAACGTAATAATATATGTATATAATAAATATAATGCAGTGCAATAAATAAAAATATAACTATAAATAAAATATAATAAATAAAAAGATAACTATAATTGTAGTGCAAGAAATATAAAATATAATTGTAAATGCGGAATTTAAAAATAAATACGAATATTCATAATCTTGATCTTTAGGATCATAATGTCGGATCTTCGGGATACGATATTAGTATATAATGCAATTTTCTTTATCGCAATATCCCAGTATAAAATAATATTTGCTATTGAGGCCAAACTTTGCCTAATTTCATTGCACTTCATAAAATTATCAATTTCCGCGCTGCATAATATCGGTAATATTCTGCAAGCATCATCGTGCATATCAAAATTATCATTCTTCCAAATCAATTGGACTTTGTATTCTTTTCACGCATTCTTTATTTGTAAGATATTTCATCGTTCTTTATTGATCTCACGATGAAGCTACATATTTCATCTATTTCAAAATCAAAATTAAGTTTGTCCATAACCATGGTAATAAAAGATAATTTACACTCTTTAAGAGTCATTATTCTCATTTAATCATAAACTTCAACACTCACTTCAGGGAGTGGAATATGATATAAATCATAAAGTGCAATACTCACTCACTTCAGGGAGTGGATTATTTCATCATTATATTATAAGCTACAACACTCGCTTCTGGGAGTGGAGTATATCGTCGTTATAATTATAAATTGCAATGCTCACTTCAGGAAGCTAAGCATATCTAGTGAACGATGCGTATAATTTTGTACATCAATTACATGTGAATATATTTAAGCATCTTGCATCTAGGTACTAAACCACACTATTTTTTTTTTGATAATTTATGTGTCTACATACTCATTTCAAGGAGTATAGTATATCAAAACACTTTCATATATATGGGTATTCAATATTTAATCTCTAAATAAGAAATAACCTTTTATGATTAGGCTCTATGACGTAAAACTCGAACACCCCTGTTGTTGCATATCTCATATTACTTATCCGCTTAATGCGACTAGCTCGGCCTGCGGGTTTGATGTCAACTGCGCCTAATTCTAGCTTGACTTGACTACATAATTCCATTAGTAGGACCGCAGCATGGTGGCTATTAATATATTCTTCTGGCGGCGTGAAGATGAATTCTCGAATCTTGATGCGTGGCTTCTTGTTGGAATATTTGATGAACCGTCGAACGCATGTAGTTAAAAATAATATCGAGAGATATCGTGCTGATAACGTGTTACGAAAGTAGAGAGGTAATAGAATGAGAGAACTTGAGGATGTCTTATTATCACACATAAGGGGCCCTTATATAGGGATTACATAGACTTGGAGAAGAAGTAAAATCAATATAAGGAAGGTCTAAATAAAGAAGATGATATATACACATAATATTGAACATCCATATAATATATTCATAACCGAATTGTATATTACGGTAATTTAATTCAAGTTAGATATTAAAAACATGGCAAATTAGGAGCGTTGAGTACCGAAAAGACGAAATTAATTTCACGCGTTTTAAATTCGTAATAGAACTCCCGAACCTTAAACTCTGATTGTAGACTAATTTAATACCTAAGTGTATAATTTATTATTTTCTTAGGTAATTTAGGATTCTAGTTAGCCTTATATTAACTAGTGACGACTCTTTCAAAATCCACTTTTTTCAAAACGTATTCGCCTTAGGTCGAATTTTTAAGATCTGACAAAAAGTTAGGTTTTTCCCCTGGAAATTTACGCAATAGGAGGAGTTTGATTTATGGTTGATTTTATGAGTTAATATTTGTGTTTCCAGCCAACTTTGTCTTTAAGCTTTTTCATTAGATGACATTTGTCCCAAAATTTATTTTCTTGCAATTTAGACCTTAAGTCACAAGTCTTACAGTAATGTTTTTCCATGCTATACAACATTTTTAGTTCATTATAATTATTTTTCTAAGTACTTGATATGGTAGGAATAATGTGAGGATTACTTACTAGGTTGTTCCCCAGCAACATACCCCAAATTCAACCCCCTCAGTTTCAGGATAAGTTTATCAGTATTCTGGGTGCTCGGTATATGAGGAACTTCTAGATAACATGCGAAGACACGATATGTTGGATGACATCAAAGTGCGCAGTGGAAGCATGAAGTTGACATGTTCATCATTGTTTATCGGTGTATAAGAAGGTGATTGTAAGTATGATAGCTCTTTGTATTTGAACTCGATGGATATCAGAGTGATATTTAAATAAATGATTTTTAAGCTTCGCTATTTGGTCGAATTTTTAGGATCTGACAAAAAGTTAGGTTTTTCCCGTGGAAATTTACGCAATAGGAGGAGTTTGATTTATGGTTGATTTTATGAGTTAATATTTGTGTTTCCAGCCAACTTTGTCTTTAAGCTTTTTCATTAGATGACATTTGTCCCAAAATTTATTTTCTTGCAATTTAGACCTTAAGTCACAAGTCTTACAGTAATGTTTTTCCATGCTATACAACATTTTTAGTGCATTATAATTATTTTTCTAAGTACTTGAAACGGTAGGAATAATGTGAGGATTACTTACTAGGTTGTTCCCCAGCAACTTACCCCAAATTCAACCCCCTCAGTTTCAGGATGAGTTTATCAGTATTCTGGGTGCTCAGTATATGAGGAACTTCTAGATAACATGCGAAGACACGATATGTTGGATGACATCAAAGTGCGCAGTGGAAGCATGAAGTTGACATGTTCATCATTGTTTATCGGTGTATAAGAAGGTGACTGTAAGTATGATAGCTCTTTGTATTTAAACTCGATTGATATCAGAGTGATATTAAAAAAAATGATTTTTAGGCTTCGCTATTTGTTTTTTTATTACTAGTAAATAGCGGCCATCACCCCCAACTCCATGCTGGATTTCGTGGCGTGACAGAATGGTATCAGAGCCAACCCTAGACCCATAACAATGTGGCTAAGACTGTCAGTCAAGTAAGGACACTTGAGCTATAATAAGATGAGAATATAAGGTTAAGAAGATGGAAATAAAAAAGATTCATATGGTTATGCTATAGGGATGATCCTAAAGTAATGTCTAATCTAAGGAGTAGTATGAGGTTAATGTTAGATTACGGGGAGTTATCACTACGGAAAATAAATCACGGTACGTGCTAGTAATCAAAATTACGCAGCGGAAAATTTACACATACCTTTACAGTTTTCCGTAGACCCAAGATCTTCGCAGGAGGGAGTTCACGATCCTCCGGTCGTCACCCGTAGGGGTTCTTATGAAGGAAGCCCTACGTGGTATATTCTCCACAACAAAGCCTCTGATTGGATCTTGGCAAGGGGACAGATCTCCGGAGTGTTGCTCGAAGGCAAATTGGCACACCCTAGGTGATGATATGGTTCAGCCGAAACTATAGTGTTGGGATGAGAGTTTTTCTCTCTAAAACACTCCAAGGGAGGATTAACCCTAAAAATCCCCTAACACCATGTATTTATAGGAGTAAACTGGACAAAAGTCCACTTTACCCACCTTAATGATTCGACTGGCCATGTATAAGGGAGGCCCATATTTTAGGCCTCTCATGTCAATTTGGATTTGGGTCTGGCCCAATACCCTACTGTGACATTTACCCAATTAACTTAGCTTAACATATACATATAATGGGCTTCCATTTACTGCACCCATCACCATATGCTTACAGTTCCCACTCGCCGGAATGGAAGGGTGCCTGTTAATGTATTGTCGTCCAAATCTGCATCAACGTTTCACTCCTTCGATCTGGTCCTTGCTTCCGAACAGTTCAAACGAGGTTTTCCGTGCGACCGGCGGATACGAAGGGCATCGTGCTACTCATGTGTTAGGAGTATTGTAGCGCCCGCGGAACATTGATTCCCTTCTCTCTAATCAACCTGTTATAAACAACTTTTATATTGTATAACGCTGTATCCTAGGTCAACTGATAATTCTCCATTTGCCTAGTTTCCACTTTGGAACACTTCTCCAACGCATCCGTACAAGTCAAACCCATCCTCATCGCTTATATCCTTAGTCAAACCCAACCGGTTTCCAAAGACGTGGTCACTGGGCCTTTTTGTTCAGCACTACACTCGTACGCCAGGAAGCGAGCATTGAGCCTGACCTTAGATATGAGTTCTGAGTCCGTGAGGATACTTTAGGTGTCTCTTCATAAGGCTCCTGGGATCAATCATACGCTCGAGGTGAAGAAGTTTGCGCCCGCCAGAATCACGAGGATTTCCTTCCTAGCACAACCGAGCTGTGACCCCGTGGTCTTACGTGGCACGCATAATATGAAGCATGCGTTGATAGCATACCGGAACCTTTTGGGTTGACAGGAAAGGGATATGTCAATCATGCTATCACAGATTGTGATCAGACCCAGAATGTGGTTAAATGACGAACGAAGTTCATCACGGTTGTTGGATCACGGTGGAACTCCGGTACGATCTTTGACGGCGATCCTAGCTCCTTCGCTCCACGTAATCCTGCAAGAGAGGATAGACCGGGCGGTGACCCAGAATCCCTTTCTGATGCTTAAATGAGTATCTCGTATACGGTGGCAAGTAAGAATCTCAAAGTGTATATCTCAAAACGTACTGTGATCTGAGGTAACCTCTGCCCTTTTATAGGCGGAAAGGTACCTCAGTTACCTGGTGAACCGTTGGGGTGGTTAGCCCATATTCCGCGTATCTCGGGCACGATCCCGCCTATCTAGGCCATGATCTCGCTTATCTCGGCCACGCCCCGCGTATCTCGGCCACGCTCCGCGTATCTCAGCCACGCTCCGCGTATCTCGGCCACGCCCCGCGTATCTCGACCTCAACCTCTGATAGCAAGTCCCGACTAATATCAGGGACTCCAGAGTTATCACATTGTGTCACCGCTCGGGGCCCCTCGTCATCGTGACAGGGCCAATCATTCTCAGGGATTCATCATCGGGGCCTACTTAAAGGCATCTCAACGGGAGCATCCAGCACACCCATCGGGACCGACTCTATCGGGACCTTTCATCATCGGGATTCCCTCTGTCGGGACCCTTCGCCTTGGTCTTCTTGACCTCCATTTAAGGCCCAGTGGACCTATTCGCCGTCTCCTCGCTGTTAAAGGGCCTTACGGCCATAGCGAAACCCATCATTTGCCCCCAAGACATGAGGGACTAACAGTTCGTCGTGTCTTTCAACTCCCGACCTCCCGACATCGGAATCGGGGACCTTTCCTTGTAATGCATCCTCGGGCCTTTGAGCCCTCATCAATATCAAACTATCTTAGTTCCGATTTTCCATTGCACTTCTTAAAGAGACTTACCTATGCCACTTAAGACATTTCAACACATCACTTAAGACGATTTAGCCCACACCACTTAAGGCGATTTAGTTTCGTGCATCACTTAAGACGACTTAACAACCTGCACCACTTAAGGCGACTTGCACCACTTAGAATAAATCCAAGAATCATGCACCACTTAAGACGACTTAATATCGTGCACCACTTAAGGCTACTTAATCTCGTGCCCCTCTAAAGGCGACTTTTTCTCGTGCACCACTTAAGGCGACTTAATATCGTGCACCACTTAAGGTGACTTAATCTCGTGCACCACTTAAGGCGACTTTTTCTCGTGCACCACTTAAGGCGACTTAATCTCGTGCACCACTTAAGGCGACTTAATCTCGTGCACCACTTAAGGCGACCTAATCTCGTGCACCACTTAAGGTGACTTAATCTCGTGCACCACTTAAGGCGACATAATCTCGTGCACCACTTAAGGCGACTTAATCTCGTGCACCACTTAAGGCGACTTTTTCTCGTGCACCACTTAAGGTGACTTAATCTCGTGCACCACTTAAGGCGACTTAATCTCGTGCACCACTTAAGGCGACTTTTTCTCGTGCACCACTTAAGGCGACTTAATCTCGTGCACCACTTAAGGCGACTTAATCTCGTGCACCACTTAAGGCGACTTAATCTCGTGCACCACTTAAGGCGACTTAATCTCGTGCACCACTTAAGGCGACTTAATCTCGTGCACCACTTAAGGCGACTTAATCTCATGCACCACTTAAGGCGACTTAATCTCGTGCACCACTTAGGGCGACTTAATCTCGTGCACCACTTAAGGCGACTTTTTCTCGTGCACCACTTAAGGCGACTTAATATCGTGCACCACTTAAGGCGACTTAATCTCGTGCACCACTTAAGGTGACTTAATCTCGTGCACCACTTAAGGCGACTTAATCTCGTGCACCACTTAAGGCGACTTTTTCTCGTGCACCACTTAAGGCGACTTAATCTCGTGCACCACTTAAGGTGACTTAATCTCGTGCACCACTTAAGGCGATTTTTCATCAAGCATGGTGTTTCTTCAAGTGTTCGCCACTAGAAGAATGCTTCAATACTCTGCCATCGAGGTCTTCCAACTTGTACGCATTCGGAGCTGGCATCCCCACGACCTTGTAAGGTCCTTCCCATTTTGGTGACATCTTGCTGATCCGATCCAAAAGGGTGAACTTGTTGCGACGCCAGACCAGCTCCCCGACGAAGAATTGTCGGGACTTAACTCGCCGATTGTAATACATGGTCGTTGCCAAACGCATTCAAGCCTGGACTTCACCGGCTTCCCGCCTCTTCTCTTTGAGCAAGTCCAAATCTAGACGTCTCATTTCATCATTCGTCAAAGGCTCGTAATATCTCATCCGATGGGACGCCACAGCTACCTCCACGGGAGCAACAGCCTCCGTGCCATAAACAAGGCCAAACGGAGTCTCCCCGGTTGATCGTTTGGGTGTAGTTCTAACCGCCCAAAGCACGTTTTCCAATTTGTTCAGCCATTTGCCCTTCAAGGCATAGACCCTTTTATTGGCTGACTCCACCTGGCCATTAGTCTGAGCATGGTGGACAGAGGCTGTCCGATGCTCGATGTTCAACTCTTCCACATACTCCTTCACCTGAGTCCCGTTAAACGGTGGACCATTGTCGCTGATCACCACCTTGGGAATCCCGTATCTGGATACGATAAGGGTTTGGAGAAACTTGACGATCTGGTTCCCCGTCGTCTTGGCCAACGCCTTCGCTTCTATCCATTTCGAAAAATAGTCAATAGCTACGAGCAATTACTTACACTGACCTTGTGCTTGCGGAAGAGGTCCCACCAAGTCGATGCCCCACTGCGAGAAGGGCCACGCGCTCTTGATGGGTGTCAGATTAGCATCCGGAGCCAATATACTCGGGCGTACCTCTGGCACGCGTCACAGGATCGGACCAACGCCGTCGCCTCCTTGTTCATCGTAGGCCAACAGTAGCCCAAATTCAGCACTTTCCTCATAATGGATCGGGTCCCTTCATGACAAGCCGCGACCCCTTCATGCACCTCTTTCAGGATTCGACTTGTGTCAGGCTCAGCCACACACTTCAAGTACGGAGTCGAGAACCAGCCCTTCTTATAGCTGATTGTCCAGCATCACGTAATTAGCCGCGATCCGACGTATCCTGTCAGCTACTACTTTATCATCGGGGACTGCCCCCGTAGTCAGGTACGCGACTATCGGGGTCATCCAAGTGGGCTCCTCCTCCGATCATGCTTCAATAGCACACACCTGTGTCGGGTCGGTGGTCGACAAGATCACCTTCTCCAAGAAGTGCACCTTCCGGTTTTCCTCCAAGGGTGCCCCCAGGGCAAATTTGCTCAAGGCATCTGCCTCCACATTTTCCACCATCGGGATCGCCTCGATGTCGAAGCTTTTAAAACTCTCCTTCAAGGCTTGCACCTCGCGCAGGTACTTCCTCATCATCGGGCTCTTCGCCTCGTATCGCCCTTGAACCTGGTTTACAATCAAGGCCGCGTCACACTTCACTCTCAAGTGAGCGACTCCCTTACCTTTGGCAATTTTCAGGCCCGTGAAAAGAGCCTCGTACTCAGCTTCGTTGTTCGTGGCCCTAAATGTTAGAGCTTGAGCATATCGAAGCGGTTCACCTCCACCTGGTGGTATTAATACAAACCCTGCTCCTGATCCATCTAAACTCGAGGAGCCATCCGTGTACATCTCCTAGGTATTTTCCTCGTTTGGCTGTTCTGATTGCTCTGCCATCTCTGGTTGTTCTGCTATCGGGACCTCCATGGTCGCCCCCTCTACAGGGCCCGCTTCTTAAGTTAAGGGCCAATGCCTGGCCCTTTATAGCCGTTCTTGGAGCAAAGTGTATGCGAAACTCACTAAGCTCGACTGCCCATTTTACTAATCTCCCCGACGCATCAGGTCGGTTCAAAAAATGCTTTAGAGGCTGGTTGGTCAACACAGTAATCTCGTGCGCATGTAAATAAGGCCTTAGCTTCCGAGCAGTAATAATCAACGCAAAGAGGTACTTCTCAACGGCGGGATAATTCAATTCAGACTTGGCAAACGCCTTGCTTACATAATAGACGAGGATTTGATTACCCTCGACAACCTTCACTAACACAGAGCTAATGGCAAATTCAGAAACAGCCAAGTAAAGATAGAGCGGCTCGCCTGGAGCCGGTTTCGCCAGCGGCGGGAGGGTGCGAAGGTGCTGCTTGAGTGCCTGGAACGCTTTTTCACATTTGGCGGTCCATTCGAACTTCTTGTTGGCCCTCAGGACTTCAAAAAATGGCATTGATCGGTCACTCGCCTTGGACAGGAAGCGATTCATTGCAGCCTGTCGGCCATTCAGCACTTGCACCTCCCGATGGTTTATCGGAGACTGCATCTCCTCAATCGCCCTCAGCTTCTCGGGGTTCACCTCAATTCCTCTCTGACTCACCATAAAGCCTAGAAACTTCCCCGAGTGGACTCCGAAGGCGCATTTTGTCGGGTTCAAGCGAACCTGATGAAGCCTCATCCGCTCAAACGCCGTGGCTAGGTTGTGCACATGATCCTCAGCTTGTCGGGACTTCACCAGCATATCGTCCACGTAAGCCTCCATGGTTTTCCCCAGCATATCTTCGAACAGCTTGTTCACCATCCGCTGGTAGGTTGCCCGGCATTGATCGGTCCGAAAGGCATGACATCGTAATGATAGATGACGCTATCAGCATAAAAGGCAATGTGGGGGGGCGTCTTCCTTAGCCATCTTGATCTGGTTATAGCCCGAGTACGCATCCATGAAGCTCAACAGCTCATGTCCCGACGTGGCATCCACCAGCTGGTCGATTCTCGGGAGCGGGTAACAATCCTTCGGGCAAGCCTTATTCAGGTCGCGGAAATCAACACACATCCGCCACTTCCCATTGCTCTTCTTTACCAGCACCGGGTTAGCAACCCAAGTCTGGAATCGGAGCTCCATGATAAATCCAGCATCGAGCAACCTGCCCACCTCCTGCTGGATCGCGATCCTCTTGTCTGTGTCCATCAGACGCCTTTTCTGTGCGATAGGTTTGATTGCGGGATCGATCTTCAACTCGTGTACGATCACATCGGGGCTGATTCCTGGCATGTCACTCGGAGACCAGGCAAACAGCTCCTTGAACTCCTTTAGTAGATCGATCAATTCTCGGGCTGTCTCCTCGGTCAGAGAAGACCCGATTTTCACCTTCCTCTGAGGCCCGTCAATCTCGACCTCCTTCAAGTCCTCCACGGGTGCGGGACGCCCAAACTCCTCTCTAGGATCGGCATCTGTCTGGAGGACAGTCATAGCCTCTCGTGTTTTCCTTCGGGTGGCGTTAACATAACATTTCCTGGAAGCCACCTGGTCACCCTTGACCTCTCCGACTCCATGGTCAGTCGGGAACTTCATCTTCTGGTGCACAGTCGAGGCAACCGCCATCAGGGGGTTGATGGTAGTTCTCCCGATAATCGCGTTGTAGGTCCCCGCGGACTCAACTACCACAAACTCCACGTTCCTCCTCTCCGATTTCCACCCGCTACCAAACTCCACTGGCAAGGTGATCACTCCTAGCGGATAGGAGGTAAAACCAGAGAATCCGACCATCGGGAAGTTCGCCTCCTTCAGGTCCTTCTTCGTTTTCCCCATGGCCTCCAGCGCGTCCATGAACAGAATATCAGAGGAGCTCCCTCCGTCGATCAGAATCCGTTTCATCTCGTACCCATCCACATCCAAGGTCACGACCAGAGCGTCATCGTGCATTGTCTCCACGCCTACAAGATCCTCCGATGAAAAGGAGATCACCATCTCTTCCTTCAGGGTCCAGGATCGGGACCTCTTACCCAGTACTACAGCAGCTGGAATTCTAGAGGCATAAACCTCTCGGGAGGACGAGGTATCACCTCCCGCGGCAAACCCTCCGTGAATCACATTGATAGTGCCCCGCTTCTCCTTACGGGCACCGGAAGACTCCGGGTCGGACCTTTTCTTCTTTGGGGACCGATCACGGGATCGGGAACGGGACCGTGATCGGGATCGAGAACGGGATCGACACCGCTTCTCCCCGACAAACTCCTTAAGCTTCCCCTTCTGGATCAGCTTTTCGATCTCCTTCTTCAGCTCCCGACAATGATTGGTGTCGTGGCCATTCGCGCGATGGAATCGACAGTAGCGGTCGGTGCGGGATCCCAATAACTCTCCTTCCTTCTTCGGGGGGTACCTAGAGATACCCTGTCGCTCCATGACCGTCAACACCTCCGCCATAGAGCTATTGAGAGGAATGTCATGATCCTCCCGCCTGTCTTTTTTCGAGGAACGCCTATCATCCCTCCGATCGGAGCGACCTCGACCCCGACTGCCCTCGGCTTTATCCTTCGACTTACGCTCGTCTAAGGGTTTGACCGATTGCTTTCCCTTATTCGACTTCGGGGGCTCGAGCTCTCCAGCAGCTATCTTCGATTCCTGGACATCGATTTGCCGCTTCACCCTCTTCTGCAGTGCCTCCATATTCCACACAGCCTTCTCAGCCACGCTGTGCATCAAGTCGGAACCGTAGGGGGCTGTTAGGTTCCGAATGAAGGTACGAATGGTTTCACCCTCCGAAATCTCCTCATCAATCTCCGCCACGCTGGCAGTGTACCGCTGGTAATAGTGTGCCAGCGACTCGTCGGGCCTCTGTACCACCTGGGTCAGGGACCTCACACTCTTCAGCAAACGTCTACGACCTTGGTACTGCTGAATGAAGCGGTCGTGCATATCAGCCCAGCAAGTGATGCAGCCTGGGGGCAAACCGAAGAACCAGGTTAGGGCTCTCTCGCCCAGTGTGTTCGGGAACAGCGTACACACAATATCTTCATTCGGGGCTCTGCCCAGACACGCCATGAGGTGCTTCTGGACATGACGAATCGGATCTCCCTCGCCATCGTACTCCTTGATCGTGGGGATACCCAGTACTGGCGGGGTGAGGGTGTCTATGAGTCGAGGCACGAAGGGATGGGTGGATCGATCCCTTAGCTCCGACACCAGCGGCTTCTGCTCTCCCATGCAGATGTTCACGATCTTCACCACCTGATCGGGGGTGATGGGACCATGAAGGGGAATAGTCCTGTGCTGCACTGGTCCTGGCCCGTCGACCACGAATCGTTCTGGTTGGGTGGACTCCCTACTCCTGCCCAGGTTTCGGGGCTGAACCTCCCGAACATTCTGAGCCTCCGGTGGCGGGGGCGCGTCCTCTTCTAGCGGAGGCATCTCCTCTTGCCTCCTTGCAGCCTCCCTCCGATCTAAGAGGGCCTCCACAGCTGCCAAAAACATTGGCATGGCTTCCGCCACAGCCCTCGTCAGGTACGCAGCTGGAGGAGCCACCTGCTCCCTATTCCCCTGGTGTTGAGCAGCAGCATCTTCGGGACCTTCATTATGCCCCCTTGTCTGGGAGACCTCAGCAGCAGGAAGATTCTGGTCCTCCTCGCGTTCTGGTGGTGAGTTCAAAGTCGTCGCAGCAGGATGACGGGAACCACCAGATTTTCCTTGTCTTCTTTGCTTGCCAGCCACCATTGAACGAGTAGAAGGCATATCAGCTTTTTGTTACGTTCCCAAAGACGGCGCCAATGTTGGATCACGGTGGAACTCCGGTACGATCTTTGACGGCGATCCTAGCTCCTTCGCTCCACGTAATCCTGCAAGAGGGGATAGACCGGGCGGTTACCCAGAATCCCTCTCCGATGCTTAAATGAGTATCTCGTATACGGTGGCAAGTAAGAATCTCAAAGTGTATATCTCAAAACGTACTATGATCTGAGGTAACCTCTGCCCTTTTATAGGCGGAAAGGTACCTCAGTTACCTGGTGAACCGTTGGGGTGGTTAGCCCATATTCCGCATATCTCGGGCACGATCCCGCCTATCTAGGCCATGATCTCGCTTATCTCGGCCACGCCCCGCGTATCTCGGCCACGCTCCGCGTATCTCAGCCACGCTCCGCGTATCTCGGCCACGCCCCGCGTATCTCGGCCTCAAACTCTGATAGCAAGTCCCGACTAATATCGGGGACTCTAGAGTTATCACATTGTGTCACCACTCGGGGCCCCTCGTCATCGTGACAGGGCCAATCATTCTCAGGGATTCATCATCGGGGCCTACTTAAAGGCATCTCATCGGGAGCATCCAGCTCACCCATCGGGACCGACTCTATCGGGACCTTTCATCATCAGGACTCCCTCTGTCGGGACCCTTCGCCTTGGTCTTCTTGACCTCCATTTAAGGCCCAGTGGACCTATTCGCCGTCTCCTCGCCGTTAAAGGGCCTTACGGCCATAGCGAAACCCATCAACGGTGATATGCAAAACGAAGATCATGTCGGGTTACTTCGAAACTAGATAATCGTTTTACTTAATCAGGTTTATCCCCTGACTCTCAGCCAGTCTTGCTTGGTAGAGGCCTTTCTCCACCGCAAGACTACCGTTCCTGTGTGACTAGGTAAGGCCCACATTCGACATAGTTTGGCAGAGGATTGCGTCCTCCTACGACTTAGTTTATAGACTGTAAATATGATGTAATAAAAAAATTATGACGTCGATTGATCATAAACTCAGTTGCAATTCTTTCGCTTACAAAATGTAACTTTCTAATATCAAAATGTTATCATAGATACTTGCCATTTCTAAACCCTACGCAATCCAAGCAGTTTTACGTGCTTTTCGAATATCTCCATGCGTAGTGGTTTAGTTAATGGATCCGCAATCATATTATCAGTGAAAAAGTATTCCATAGTGATTATATTTTCTTCTACCATAGATTTAGCATAGAAATATTTCACACCAATGTGTTTGGTCCTACTATGGTACTTCGGATTCTTAACTGCCGCAATGGCTGCTTGACTCGTAGAGAAGACCTTCACAGGTTTATTCTCAACATCACCACAAAGCAGTGCAGTTAGAAGCCTTTTGAGCCAGACCGCTTCTTGTGCATTATTAGAGAGAGCTACGAATTCCGATTCCATCATGGAAATCGCGACACAGGTTTGCTTCTTGCTCGTCCATGAAATTGCGGCATTAGCAAGGACGAACACTCCCCCTGTGGTGGACTTACGATCATTCGGATCGCCACCATGGTCAGCGTCACTATAACCGGTCAATTCTAAATTCTTGCCCTCTCATAGCACAGTGCGTTGTCGGGAGTACCTTTCAGATAACGAATTATTCGTTTTACAGCCTTTAAATGTTGATAGCCAGGATCTGATTGGAAACGTGTTACTAGGCCCACGACGTAACAGATATCTGGACGGGTGCATTGCATGGCGTACATCAAACTACTGACCATGCTTAAATACTCCGCACCCTTCATCCGTTCACACTCTACAAGGTCCTTGGTGCCGTCACGTTTTAACAGTGCGCGCCCAAACACCACCGGCGTATCCACGGGTTTGGCATCCTGTAATCTGAATCTTTTCAACAGTTTGTTGATATAAGCTTCTTGAGATAGACAATATTTCCGAGTAGCTCGATCTCTGACAATTTTAATGCCCAAGATATATGTGGCCTCTCCCATGTCTTTCATCTAAAATACAGATGCCAACCAGAACTTTGACTTGTTCATAAAACTCACGTCGTTTGCGGCAATGAGTATGTCATCCATTATAAGGTTAAGATAACATACTTAGACCCGGAGGTCTTATAATACACGCATGGATCCTCGTGAAGATTCACAAATCTGCTTCCTACGATTTTCTCGTGGAATCCGCGGTACCGTTGCCGAGACGACTGTTTAAGACCATAGATGGACCTCTGGAGTTTACAAACTTTACGTTTGTTACCAAGAGTAATGAAACCCTCTAGTTGCCCCATGTAGATCTATTCCTCCAGGTTTCTGTGGAGGAATGCGGTCTTAACATCCATTTGGTGCAGCTCGAGATCGAGACTTGCAACCAATGCTAGAATGACCCGTACTGTGGTGTAACACACAGTGGGTGAGTATGTTTCGTCAAAGTCCACTCCGTGAAGTTGGTTATATCCTTTCGCAACAAGTTGGGCTTTGTATCGCTCGACCTTTCTATCAGCAGTGAGTTTCAATTTAAGAACCCACTTTGCTCCTATGGCTCTGCGGTTAGCAAGTAAATCAACTAAAGACCATACCGAATTGGCTGTCATTGTTGGGATCTCTTCCTTTATTGCATTCCTCAATTCCTTTACTTGAGGTCCTTCCAATGCTTGGTGAACCGTTACTAGTTCGTCAACAGATGTTAGAGTGAAGATTTCTCCTCTCTCGATGGGATACTTCCTAGGAGAAGTTAGATGCCTTTGACTATGTCTAGGCTCGTTGCCCCCATATTGAATTTGAACGTTACTCCCACTCGGAACTATGCTTCTTTTCAAAGCATCACTCCCACTGGGAACAAGGGCAGTGCTTGAACCTGGACCTACAACCTTCCTCAGACGGCCTCTTGGTCTCGGGATCCTATCCCCGAGATTTATTCCTTGATCACTAGGACCTGGAATCAAGTTGGTCGGAGTACTCCCACTGGAAACAATGTGTAGTATTGGTGGTTGTGGTGTCGGTTCAGTTATATGATTATCAGGTTCTACCTGCTTCGTCTCTACGGCAACAGTGATTTGTGTGGCAGGGTTTGGTCCTCCCACTGGATTTACAATGAAAATTTTTCCATTATCATTAACCATGTCATTCACTTGCGTCGCCGGTTCAAATCTACCACTCCAATTAAGTGGGACCTGATCATCTATGTTATCCTGCACTAGTTCAGTCAATATTTCATCTGTTTTATTCTCGCCAAGCGTTGGAAATTCGTCCTCAAGGAAGGTTACGTCTCTAGATTCATATTCGACCACGCCACCATTTTCTTGAGCTGACACGAATATATAACCCTGAGAGTTCTCTGAATACCTTATAAAGATACTCTTAGTCCTCTAGGTCCTAACTTGCCGAAACGGCTGTCAATCGTATGTGTATAGGCAGCGCAACCCCAAGTTCGCAATCTGGTGAGATCTAATTTTAACAGTGGTATCAGAGCCTGTGTTAGGAGTTCATAATTTTGATAAATTGCTGTTCTTGAAGTTTAAAATTAAAAACCGAATTTTTTTAAAGGAAAATTTTAAATTTTTCGTTTTTTTTGTTTTTTTTGTTGGTGAACCAGAAATTTTCATGATGTTCATGATCTTCAAGAAAATTGTAATATTTATCAAAATCAAACATTTGATTGTAGGTCTTATTAAAATTTGATGTTAAAATTTGACCACTTGTTCCCAATTTTAGTGTTTTAGCCGAAACCCTACGTAAATTACAAGGTAAAATTTTAAATTTTTTAAGCACCAATGGACAGAATTTTCGGCACAAATTTTAAATTATATTGTTTACCACATTTTAATTTTTAATCAAGCTAATAATATATCTATAATTGAGAACAATAGATTCACATAAACATATAAAATTATATATCACTATCAATATATCTAAATATTTAATAGGGTTAAAGATAATATTGATAGATTTAATTGCCTAAAAGATTGAGAAAATATATTGTCAGTTTATTTGTTACCCTATTTAAGATATTGGCAATAAATAAATAAATAAATATATATATATTATATATTGTGCCGATTTTTACATATATAAATATTGTTGATTGATTTAATATTTTAGACAGAATCTTAGCAATAAATATATATATATATATTTAATATTGGAAATTATTTTATATAATTAATGTTACTTGGTGGCTATGTTAAATATTTTTGGACTTTAAAACCATACCTGGGCCACAAGTAAACATTTCGGCCCACCCTTGGAAATTTTAATTATTGGACCGGTCCAATATGTCAAACCGGGACGGATTTAAATCGAACCGGGTTTTCACAATCGGTTCGACCTAGTTGGGTCGGGTCGAACCGGGGTAATTAAGTGGATCTAACCGAACCAGTTTCGTGTGTTGAACCGAACCCAATTTTATTGGACCGGTTCGGACCGAACCAGATTTTAAAATTAAAAACGGACCGAACCGGATTTTAAACTGGACCGAACCGGATTTATCCGAACCAGACCGAAATCGACTGAACCGAAATGATTTTTTAAAACTGAATTCAAGTCAATTAAATAAAATAGGGCGGTCAAGTTTTAAAATCCAAATATTTTTGAACCTCTAAATGGACTACGGAGTGCTAATAAGGTTGTTAACCTTTATGCCTTGTTTCGATTATGGGGATGGATCTCGGAGATACATGTTTTTAGGACTGGATTAATTAGAGGGCTGAATTGCAATTGTTTATTATTCAATATATATATATATATATATATATTATTGCATGATTAGAAGATGTTGTCTTGACTTAGTCAAACTAGCTGGATATTGCATGTTGTGGGCGGATCCCTGGTTAAATATATGGAATGCGCACTAGGATAGTCATCCTGTGATGGTTGGAAATACCTAGGATTCATGTCTAGAATGCTGCGTAATTGAATATAAGCATGAATTGCAAATCAATACCGAATGTTTAAAATTATTTTATATGTATGATTGTTATGGAATCTTCATGTTTGACAAGTATGCTAGAATGTTGAGGATGTAGTTGCAATTGATAATTTACTAGGAAGTAGAATTATGTATGCAAGCATGAATTCCTCGGAATATTAGACGCATGACGCGTAAGCATGAGTGTGGTTTGATGAATGTTACTTGCGTATGATAATTTACATGGTTAGTAGAATTATATATGCATGAGTGAATTCATCGGAATATTTTTCAAAATACAAAAGGGCCTTGGGAAAGCCAAGATCGGGTATGCTTGTTTTAAAATTCCAGTTCCGGTAATTTGCGATTAAAACCGTTTTAAAAGACTGGTGTATTGGATTGAAAACGGCGGTTGTCAGACCTAAAATCTAACCTAAGGCGATTAAAATGTTTTGAAAACATGGAATTTATCATCAATATTTATAATATATTTTTGGAATATTTTACAATTAATAATATAGATGTACCATCCTAATTTAAACTAAACCCATTTTAGTAACCCCGTGACTTTCCATATTTAGATATTTCCTTTTTTAAACGCGTTACACATAACATTTTTAACGTGTTACATACGTGTCGCGCGTACCAAAATTAGGTGTTTACAGCTTGCCCCTCTTTGGACGGACTCTCGTAGAATGAATTCGAGGGGGTTTGTCCAAAGACGAGTAAACACAAATTTTGGCTAGGAAGTATATCTTCTTCCGGATCTTCAAGTCTCCAAGGTGGCCTTTGGCTTTAATGACGGACAGCACTAAAGAAAAACCTCCAATGGTAGTGTGGAATGTAGAGCCTCCAGCGGCTGTGCAGTAAAAAAAGAGCCTCCAGTGGCGTGCGGTAACGAAAAGCCTCCAGTGGCGTGCGGTAATGAAAAGCCTCCAGTGGTGTGCGGTAACGAAAAGCCTCCAGTGACGTGCAGTAAAGAAAACCTCAATCGACGATGTTTCCAGTGGCGAGCGACAAGGAAAAGCCTCCAGTGGAGTGCAATAAAGTAAAATCTTGATAGATGATGCCACCAGTGGCGAGTAACAGCGAAAAGCCTCCAGTGGCATGCAATAAAGTAAAATCTTGATAGATGATGCCTCCAGTGGCGAGCGACAACGAAACCCTCCAGTGGCGTTACTCGTAGAAGAGCCTCTAGTGGCGTACGTTGCAGAAGAGCCTCTAGTTGCGTCCGTCGGAGAAGAACCTCTAGTGGTTTGAAGAATTGAATGTCTCTCCCTAATTTTTGCCTAAGTTTTGCATGATGCGACAACTTAGCGGGATTTTTTTTAATCTCTCATATTCTCTCCTTTTTCCGCAGTCGATTGAGAGATTTCCGACCGTGCCCCTCGGTTTTTTATTCTCTCTCCTTTTTCCATGATTGCACTTTATAAATTTTGCAATCATGCCCCTCATTTCCTGATTTTGCCTAGGCCGCCCTTTCGGGTTTTCAACCTAGCGGAAACACTCTTTATTTGGTAGCCAATTAATGGGTGGTTGTGAACCTCACAATTGTTTGCCGAATTTTCCATTGCGGAAGCTCTTCTTTTCAGTAGTCAATTTCGGGTTGACTATGGCCCGTTCTTTATTTTCCCGCCCTCATAGAATTCGCGGGATCACTCTTTATTTGTAGCCATTTTCCTCTAAGGGTGGCTGTGGCCCTTTATAAATTCTTCCGCTCTCATAAGTTGCGGAAGCACTCATTGTGTATAGACGTTTTATGGGTGGTTGTGGCCCTAGGAAAGATTTGAAAATTTCAGGTATGTAGCTTAGGATGCGATATGAAACGTGTCGTCATCGCTACTTAGGGCCCTGATTTTTTTTCTTTTGAATTTGTTTTCCATTTTCCCATGATTGTCCTTTCATATTTTCATGTTAGATTACGGGGAGTAATCACTACGGAAACATAAAACATGTTACGTGCATGTAATCGAAATTACGCAGCGGAAGAGTTACACATACCTCAACAGGTACTGTTGTCCAAGATCCTTTGTACGAGGGAGTTCTCAATCCACCGGACGGAACCCGTAGAGGTTCTTGTGAAAAAATCCCTACGTGGTGTTAGCTCCACAGCAAAGCCTCAAATCAATTCTTGGCACGGGGACAGATCTTCGGAGAGTTGCTCAAAAGCAATTTGGCACACCTTCGGTGTTGGTAATGGTTCGGCCGAAACTAGTAGATGTGGGAGGAGGGTTTTCTCTATAAAACACTCTTGTGAGGGAATTATGATTAACCCTAAAATATTCCCTAACACTTCTTATTTATAGGAGGAGTAAAGTGGACAAAAATCCACTTTACCCTCACTATAAGTTTCGGTCGGCCAATAGTATAGGGATGCCCAATTTTGGGCCTCTCATGTCAATTGGGATTTGGGTCTAGCCCAATTACCCTAATGTGACATTTACCCAAGTTCATTCGGTAAACTATACATATTATGGGCTACCAATTACAGCGCCCATCACCCTATGCTTACAGCTCCCACTCGCCGGAATGGGCGGGTGCCTCTTAATGTATTGTTGTCAAAATCCGCATCAACATTTCTCCCCTTTGATCTGCTCCGTGCATCCGAATAGTTAATGCGAGGTTTTCCGTGCGACGGCGGATACGACGGGCATCGTGCTACTCATCTGTTAGGAGTGTTGTAGCGCCCGCGGAACGTTATTCCCTTTTCTCCAATCAACCTGTTATAAACAACATTTATATATATTGTACCGAGCTGTATCCTTGGTCAACTGATAATTCTCCATTTGCCTAATTTCCACATATGAACACTTCTCCAAGGCATCCGTACAAGTATTCACAACCTTCAACTAATATCCGGCTGGTGGCCACCTAGTGAATACAAGAATCAGTGAATTACAGGTGAACTTGACCATCCCCATCGCTCATACCCTTAGTCAAACCCAATCGGTTTCCAAAGACGTGGTCACTAGGCCTTTTTGTTATGCACTACGCTCATACGCCGGGAAGCGAGCATTGAGCCTGACCTTAGGTACGAGTTATGAGTCCATGAGGATACTTCGGGTGCCTCTTCATAAGGCTCCGGGGATCAATCACACGCTCGAGGTGAAGAAGTTTCCGCCCACCAGAATCGTGAGGATTCCTTCCTAGCACAACCGAGTGGTGACCCCGTGGTCGAATATGGCACGCATAGTAACAAGCACGCGTTGATAGCATACCTGAACCATTCGGGTCAACATGAATGGGACATGTCAATCATGTTATCACAGATTTTCATCCAGTCTAGAATGTGGATTAATGACGAACGAAGTTCATCAAGGCGATATGCAGAACGAGAATCACGTCGAGTTACTTCGACTATAGATAATCATTCTGCTCAATCAGGTTTATCCCCTTGATTCTTAGCCAGCCTTGCATAGTGCAGGCCTCCCTCCATCACAAGACGAAAGTACCTGTGTGACTAGGTTAGGCCCACATTCGACATAGTTTTGGCAGAGGATTGCGTCCTCCTACGACTTAGTTTATAAACCGTAAATTTGATGTAATCAAAACATTATGACGTCGATTGATCATAAACTCAGTTGCAATTCTTTCGCTTAAAAAATGTAACTTTCTAATATCAAAATGTTATCACATATACATACCATTTCTAAACCCTACGTAGTTACTTAGTTAATGGGTCTGCAATCATATTATCAGTGGACAAGTATTCCATAGTGATTATATTGTCTTCTACCATCAGATTAACATAGAAATATTTCACATCAATGTGTTTGGTCCTACTATGGTACTTCAGATTCTTAACTGCCGCAATTGCTGCCTGACTGTTAGAGAACACCTTCACAGGTTTACTCGCGACGTCACCATTTAGCAGTGCAGTAAGAAGCCTTTTCAGCCAGACTGCTTCTATGCATTCGTAGAGAGAGCTACGAATTCTGATTCCATTGTAGACAGTGCGACACAGGTTTGCTTCTTGCTCGTCCATGAAATGACGATATTAGCAGGAGAAACACTCCTCCTGTGGTGGACTTACGATCATCCTGATCGCCACCATGGTCGACGTCACTGTAACCGGTCAATTCTAACTTCCCGCCCTCATAGCACAGTGCATAGTCGGTAGTACCTTTCAGATAACGAATTTGGTATAGCTAATAACTCGTTTTACTGTCTTTTAAATGTTGATAGCTAGGATCTGATTGGAAACATTCTATTAGGCCCACGGCGTGACAGATATCCGGATGGGTGTATCGCAAGGTGTATACCGAAATATCAACCACGCTTAAATTCTCTGCACCCTTCATCTGTTCACGCTCTGCAGGGTTCTTGGGGCTTTCACGTTACGACAGTGCGCACCCAAATACCACCGGTTTATTCACGCATTTGGCATTCAGAACCTATTTTCAATAGATTGTTGATATAAGATTCTTGAGATAGATATATCCTCCGGGTAGCCCGGTCTTTGGCTGTTTCAATGCCTAAGATATACGTGGCATCTCCCATGTTCTTCATTTCAAATACATATGCCAACCAGGACTTTGACTTAATCATGAAACTCACGTCGTTTACAGTAATGAGTATGTCGTCCATGTATTAGGTTAAGATGACATACTTAGACTCGAAGGTCTTATAATACATGCACGGATTCTTGTGAAGACTCACTAATCCGTTTCCTACGATTTCCTAGTGGAATCTGCGGTACCATTGCCGTGACAACTGTATAAGACCGTAGAAATATCTTTTGGAGTTTACAAACTTTACGTTCGTTACCAGGAGTAATTAAATCCCTCGGTTGCTCCATGTAGTTATCTTCCTCCAGGTTTCCGTGGAGGAATGTGGTCTTAACATTCCTTTGGTGCAGCTCGTGATCGAGACTTGCGACCACGACCATGAATGGCCCTAACCGTGGTTTTACGCACAGTCATTGAGTTTCTCTTATCAAAGTCCTCTCTGTGAAGCATTGGTAAGACCTTTCGCAATGAGTCGGGTTCTCCGACTTGTTCCATCAGTGGTGAGCCTTCTTTCAAGGCTCACCTTATCCTTATGCCCCTGTGTTTAGCAGGTAAATCAACTAAAAACAATAATGGCTTTCATTTAGGCGATCTCTCTCATTTATTATTTCTTTCACTTTCTCCACTTGAGGTCTTTCTAGTGCTTGCCAACAGTTTGAGAGGGGTTTTCACTTTGATCAATGGGATACATGCCTTTGACTCTCATCTAGGCATTATGAGTCCCACTAATTAGTTTGATATTTTCTCACACTCGGAATAATGCTTATTATCGGAGCATCGTCTCTGTTGATAGCAGTGCTAGAACCTTGACCTATAACTTTCCTATTAAAACCTCTTAGTCTCGGGGTTTTACTTTTGAGATGCATTCCTTGATCACTAGGATCTAGAACCAAGTATGGTTGGATCACTCCCACTAGGAACAATGGGTAATATAGGTAGTTGTGTCATTCTTGGTTCAACAATTTTGACCATTAGGTTCGACTTGATTCGTCCCAACAGCAACAGTGATTACTTGTCGTAGGGTTTATTCCTCCCACTGGATTTACTATGAAAATGTTCCCATTCTCATTTACCATGTCATTCACTTGATTTGCTGGTTCAAATCTCTCCCACTCGAATTAAGTGGGACCTAATTGTCATCGTTATTCTGCTACGTTTTGATCATGACTTCGTTGATTGAAACTGTTCATGCATTTGGAAAATTCGCCCTCTTATTGATGTAATGTCTCATGTTCGACCACGGTACCATTTAACAATCCAAGCTATAATCATGTATTTTCTAAGAATAACTGACGTACTCTTGTCCTCAATACGTGTTTTGTTGTGCAAATTAATGTCGCATGATGATACAATTTAACTCATTATCACCCATCAGCTACAGTGGCGTCGTACCTTACCGATACTAATTGAAACATAGTTTTACATTTATGTGAATCATCTGTCATCATCCCATAGGGAACTTCTTGATAGAACGACTCCAACATTATGTATGTATAAAGTGTCTCTTGAAGTGCGTCATTTAATTTGAATGCCTTGCCTGACATATCGTTCAAGGTTTCTGGAAGGAAAATCATTTAACTGACTTGATCCTTCTTCGTTTGCCGACTTATCTCAAAGATTTTATCCATCTCCGAACTGAGCATCTTATGTATTCACCTTATGTGTCAGTTGATACTTTTACAAGGTCGTTGTAGCTTACGTAGCTTACTTCATATTGATGTAAACGTTATCAGTAAGTCATATTTCCGAAGGAGTGCAGACGAAATTTCAGCACGTCATCCTATAAAAACTTCAATATTAAACTCATGTAATGAAACGATGTGATCCGTCTATCGAGGTCCACTTGCGCGTTGCGCAATCTACTCTGGGGTCAAACCCTTGGTTAAATCGTTTCATTTCTGAATTTAATTCAATTTAATCGGTTTTAACTGTTTCAAACATGATTATCATTACAGTTTATTTCATTCAATGGAGTAATAATAAATAAAGAGATACTAAATATTTCGATCTAGCTACGCAATTGATGTGTATGTTCAGTTCAGTTATCCCGACTGAGATGACGGAGTAAGTTAATCGTTTCGTTTTATTCGACCACTTTTACTTGGCCAAAATTTCGTTTCGGATCGATCCCTCTCAAACAGGTCGATTAATTTTGACTAGTAGATCACATTTCGAATCGAACGGAAACTACTTTATTCATTAAATCCGAATCTCGAAATAACCAAAATTTTAGTAACTAAAACGAACGATAAATGATAATGGTAGGGTTCTTGATCTGAAGATCGCGTATTTGATCCATGATTTCGCATAGATAGTCGAGAATTTTGAGCCATGTTGAACATCACATCTGAGTAAATTCACGAGTGAATTACGTCAAATGATCTGTGTCTGTATAAAACATTTTTCTGCTTCATACACATGACCTACGAGGCGTACTCTAGACGCACTTTATCAATATGGTTTAACCCACTGGATTATCGTATAAGAACTTTATGGTCCAGTTCTCTCTATGATATGCGGATGATGGTTGACTTCTTTCGAACCCAGTATGGTGAGCAGAGACAGTTTCCCTTTTACTGCTGTGGTAACTGTACTTGATAAGGCTCAAGGTCATTGAGTCCTGTCAATATAAGACAACCATATACATCTTTTCCATGTTGACCTTTCATTCTAAAGATCCAATGCGGGTTTTATGCCAACATCCATGAAAAGAAAGAAGACCATATCACATTCAACTGAAACATTTCTTGCTTTTGCATCCTTGCTTCCACCGTGGAAGATGCAAAGGAACATCAAGCTGTAACATTGTTTGGTCGCTATTGAAGTCTTCTTCAACCCCTTCCGACCATGGTTGAATGTATCACCACATACGCGTTGAGATCATCAAAGAATCTACTCCTATTCTTGGTGGAACAAATTATTACATTCGTTTCACATTGTCAAGTTCACACAGACTACCATATTCATCTGTAGTTGTCCTCTCCACTTTGCGTAATCGTAGTAGAGAGTTCAACACGTACTCTATTTATTCAACATTATTCATACCATCAAGATTGCGAGGAATATCGAATCGCAGTAATTCAACCAATTCAAACTAACACATCGATGATTATGCAAAAATCAGGGAGACAATAACATTTTGAGAAAGAATTGCATACATCAAATATCTATTAAGATACAATCCGACAGATAGTGATTCCTCAGTCATCTAAACCAACCGACCACCACTAAACCAATGGAAGATGGCTGTGAAAGAGTTCCCACTATTGTCGTCTTCTATCCAATAGATTAGTCTGTTAAAGTTTAAATCGCAAATTACCGGAACGGGAATTTTAAAATAAGCATACCCGATCTTGGCTTTCCCATGGCCCTTTTTTTTTTGGAAAAATCATTCAGATGAATTCACTCATGCATACACAATTCTACAACCCATGCAAATTATCATATGCTAGTAACATTCATCATTCATACCACATACATGCTTACGCGTCATGCGTCTAATGTTCTGAGGAACTCATGCTTGCATTTATAATTCTACTTTTAACTAAATTATCAAACGCAACTACATCCTTAACATTCTAGCATACGTGTCAAACATGTAACATCCACATCAATCATACATATTTGGTGACTAGTTTTCGGTTTTAAAATAATTTTAAACATTAGGGGTTGATTTGCAATTCATGCTTATATTCAATCACGCAAGCTTTTAGACATGAATCCTAGGCATTTTCAACCATCACAGCATGTCTATTCCAGTGCGCATACCATATATTTAACCAGGCTCCGCCCACAACATGTAATATCCAGCTAGCTTGAATCAGTCAAGACAACAATTCTAATCATGCATAAATATATATTGAATAACAAACGATTGCAATTCAGCCCACTAATTTAACCAGTCCCAAAAACATGTATCTTCGAGATCCATCCCCAAAATCGAAACAAGGCATAAAGGTTAACAACCCTATGAGCACTGTGTAGTCCATTTCAAGGTTAAAAAACATTTGGATTTTAAAACTTGATCTCCCTATTTTAATTGACTTGAATTCGGCTTAGAAAACATTGTTCGGTTCAGTCAATTTCAGTCCGTTTTGGTCCGGTTCGGTCCGGTTCAGAAAAAATCAGGTTCAGTCCGGTCGGGACCGATTGAGAAAATCCGGTTCGGTTTTATTTGGTCCCGGTTTAACATATTGGACCGGCCCAACAATTAAAATTTAAAAGGTTGGGCCAAAATGTTTACTTGTGGCCCAAGTAGGGTTTTAAATCCATTAAAAAATATTAAACTTAGCCACCAAGTAACATTAACTATTTAAAATAGTTTCAATATTAAAATATATACATATATATTTCGGCCCAAATTACTAACATATATATATATATATATATATATATATATATATATATATATATATATATATATATATATATATATACTGCTAAGATTTTATCTTTAAGATTGAATCAATCAACAATATATATATATATTTATATATATATATGTAAAAATTCAGTTTCTATATATAATAGATATATTTATTTATTGTCAATATCTTTAATAGGAAAACAGATAACTGACAATATATTTCCTAAATATTTAAGGTAACTAAATATATCAATAATACCTTCAATCCTATTTAAATATTTAGATATATTCATAGTTATATATATTTCTATATATTAATGTAAATCTATCATAATGTTCCCAATTATAGATATATTGTTACCCTAATTGAAAAATTAATATATGGTAAACAATATAATTAAAATATTGTGCCGAAATTTATCCCCTTTTTGTTTAAGAAAATTAAAAATTTTACCTTGTAATTTAATTAAAAATTCGGCACAAACAAGTAATTAGGAACAAGTGGTCAAATATCAAGATCAAATTTTAATAAGATCTACAATCCAATGTTTGATTTTGATAAATATTACACTTTTCTTGAAGATCATGAACATCAAACTTAATCAAGAACATCATGAAAATTTTGGATTTTCCAACAAACCCATAATCTCGAACAATTTAAATTTTTCTTTTAAAAATTTCGGTTTTTAATTTTAAACTTCAAGAACACCAATTTATCAAAATCATGAACTCCTAACACATGCTATGATACTACTGTTAGATTACGGGGAGTAATCACTACGGAAACACAAAACATGGTACGTGCATGTAATCGAAATTCCGCAGCGGAAGAGTTACACATACCTCAACAGTTACCGTAGTTCAAGATCCTTTGTACGAGGGAGTTCTCGATCCACCGGACGGAACCCGTAGAGGTTCTTGTGAAAGAAGCCCTACGTGGTGTTAGCTCTACAACAAAGCCTCAAATCAATTCTTGGCACGGGGACAGATCTTCGGAGAGTTGCTCGTGGCACACCTTCGGTGTTGGTAATGGTTCGGCCGAAACTAGTAGATGTGGGAGGAGGTTTTTCTCTCTAAAACACTCTTGTGAGGGAATTATGATTAACCCTAAAATATTCCCTAACACCACTTATTTATAGGAAGAGTATAGTGGACAAAAGTCTATTTTACCCTCACTATCAGTTTCGGCCGGCCATTAGTATAGGGAGGCCCAATTTTGGGCCGCTCATGTCAATTGGTATTTGGGTTTAGCCTAATTACCCTAATGTGACATTTACCCAAGATCATTAGGTAAACTATACATATTATGGGCTACCAATTACAGCGCCCATCACCATATGCTTACATTTCAATCATGCCTCTCGTCCTTAACTTTTGCCTAGGTCTCCTTTACAGGTTTTCAACCTAGCCGGCTAGAATTTTATTTTATTAATTTTTTTTTAGCTTCACAATGGGAAACTACTCATTTAGGCATAGTACCTTTTGAGTGCGTCTACATTGATTGGACTCGGGAGGTCTCGACTGTCAATATCAGTGATGATCAACGCGCCTCCTTTGGACACCTCTTTGACCACGTAGGGTCCTTCGTATTTGGGCGTGAACTTCCCTCGTGAATCAGGATTGATACCTAGTACTTTTCGCAGTACCAGGTCCCCTGGTTGGAAATCAAGTGGTCGCACCTTCTTGTCAAAGGCCCTAGCCATTCGTTGCTGGTAACATTGCCCATGGCAAAGTGCCGTGAGCCTCTTTTCATCGATGAGATTCAACTTTTCATATCTTCGTCTGACCCATTCTGCTTCGTCGAGCCCCGATTCTGCCAAGATCCTTGTTGAGGGAATCTCCACTTCTACGGGTAGAACTGCTTCGGTTCCGTACACGAGTGAGAACGGAGTTGCCCCGGTTGATGTACGGATCGAAGTTCTGTATGCCAAGAGTGCCCAAGTTAGCATATTATTCCAATCTTTGTATGTGACTGTCATCTTCTCAATGATCTTCTTTATGTTCTTATTCGCCGCCTCCACCGCACCGTTCATCTGAGGACAGTATGGGGATGAGTTTCTGTGTTTGATCTTGAGTTGAACGCTTAAATTGTTTATCAACTTGTTGTTGAGATTCTTGGCATTGTCTGTGATTATCGTCTCGGGTACCGCGTAACGGGCAATAATGCCTATTCGTAAGAAACACTCAAACTATTTTGCAGTAACTGACGCAAGTGTGACAGCCTCTATCCGCTTAGTGAAATAACCAACTGCCACCAAAATGAACATGTGACCGTTAGATGCATTTGGTTAAATGGGACCGATCACGTCAATTCCCCACATTGGAAAAGGCACGGAGAAGACATCGGATGCAACTCATTTGGCGGCGCATGAATCAGACTAGAGTACACCTGGCATAGCTAGCATCGCTGAACGTGCTTGACGTAGTCTGACATCATGGTAGTCCAAAAATAGCCCATCCTCATGATCTTTCCCGCGAGCATGTGACCACTCATGTGCGGTCCACAGCTTCCTTCGTGGACTTCCTCAATCAATCGCTTTGCTTCTTCCGAACCTACGCATCTTAAAAGGGTGGCATCAAAATATTTTCTATAAAGAATCTCACCACTAAGAAAGTAATTGCATGCCATCCTGCGGATGGTTTTCCGATCCTTGCTTGCGCCCTCGAGAAACTCGCCTGACCGCAAGTATCTCTTTATATCAATGAACCAGGGTTCGCCATCTGATTCTTCAAGGGTGCAACAATATGCAGGACGCTTTTTTCCTTCAATCTCAAGAGGCTCTATGGAACTCCCGTCCGAAATATTCACCATCCATGTGAGGGTCGCCAATGCGTCTGCGAATTGGTTTTTACTCCGAGGCATCTGCGTGAATGTTATTTCTTCAAAATTCTCGCTCAACTCTTCGATATGTTGATAGTATGGTTGCAACTTGGGATCTCTCGTTTTCCATTCTCTTAAGGTTTGGAGAATGATCAACATGGAATCTCCATAAACCTCCAGTTCACGTATCTTGAAATCAATTGCCGCTCGCAACCCGAGAATGCACGCTTCGTATTCTACCACGTTGTTGATGCATGGAAAAGTAATATTGGCCGCTACCGGAAAATGTTGGCCATTTGGGGAGACGAGAACTGCCCCTACGCCACACCCGGTGGAATTTGCAGCTCCATCAAAATACATCACATGCTACTATTTTCTCCCTCTTCTTCCACGTGAAGTATGTCGCTGTCAGGAAGCTCGTGCCTTGCTTGATGATCGTCATCAATGGGAAACTCGGCTAGATGATCTGCAATAGCCTGCCCTTTTATAGAAGTACGGGGAATGAAGTGTATATCATACTCAGCGAGTTGGACCTGCCATTTGGCGACATTCTTTATCAACGCCGGCTTTTCTAGTATGTACTTCATGGGATTCAGCTTAGAAATTAGGTGTATGGTGTAATATAATGTATACTGTCGGAGCCATTGCATCACCCACACTAATGCGCAACTCGTCGTTTCCACTTCCTTGTATTTGGCCTCTTCTTCGGTGAACTTCTTGCTGAGGTAATAAATGGCGTGTTCCGTCTGGCCATCTTCATCTAGTTGCCCCCAACATGCACCCCAATGAGCCTTTTGAACCACCAGATACAAAATAAGCGGCCGACCCGGAGTGGGTGGGACCAGGACTGGTGAATTGACGAGATATGCTTTGATTGAATCGAAGGCATGCTGACACTCTTCATCCCCTTCAATCAATGCATTTTTTCACAGGACGCGGAACAAAGGTTAACGTTCGTCATATTGGCGATGAACCCCGCGATGTAATTCAAACGTCCGAGCATGCTTCTAACTTCCTTGACGGTAGATGGCGCTGGAAGGTCTAAGATCGCCTTGACATTGTCGGGATCCACTTCTATACCCTTCTTACTGACTATAAATCCCAGCAACTTGCCGGATGTTACTATGAATGTGCATTTTGCTGGATTTAGCCTGAGTTTAAACTTCTTGAGCCGTCCAAAGAGCATTCGCAAGTTGACAAGGTGGTCTTCATCTTCGCGGGACTTTGCGATCATATCATCGACGTACACTTCTATCTGCTTATGCATCATGTCATGGAAAATGCCACCATTGCTCTCGGGTAAGTTTCCCCTGCATTCTTGAGTCTGAAAGGTATGACCTTGTAGCAAAACGTGCCCCACATCATGATGAAAGTGGTTTTTGACTTGTCTTCTTCCGCCATTTTAATTTGATTGTATCCCGAGAACCCATCCATGAATGAGAACATGTTATGTCGCGCCGTGTTATCGGCTAACATGTCAATATGAGGGAGTGGGTAGTTGTCCTTTGGACTAGCCTTGTTGAGATCTCGATAATCAACACAGACTCGGACACGACCATCCTTCTTCGGTACATGAACAATATTGGCAACCCACTCGGAGTAGTTGCACACCTCAAGGAACCCCGCGTTAATCTGCTTAATGATTTCTTCCTTGATCTTGAGGAGTAACTCTGGACTTTGCCGCCTTAAATGCTGTCTTTTGGGCTTGAATTTCTCAATATCTATGGGCAAAGTATGTTGCACAATTGCTGTATCTAAACCAGGCATGTCAGAATATGACCAAGCAAAGATCTCCTTGCCATTAAAGTCAATAGTTTATTTACCTGCTAACCACATGGGCATAAGGATAGGGTGAGTCCTGAAAGAAGGATCGCCACTGATGGAAAAGGTCGAGCGATACATAGCTCGACTCGTTGCGAAAGGCTATACCTAACTTCACGGAGTGGACTTTGACAAAACATACTCAACACTTGTGCGTAAAACCACGGTGCAGGGCCATTCATGGTCCTGGTTGCAGGTTTCGGTTACGAACCTCACCAAATGAGTATTAAGACCGCATTCCTCCTTGAAAACCTGGTGGAAGAGATCTAGATGGAGCAACCGAAGGGTTTTATTATTCCTGGTAACGAACGTAAAAGTTTATAAACTCCAAAGATCCATCTACGGTTTTAAATGGTCGTCACGGCAATCGTACCGCAGATTCCACGAGGAAATCGTAGAGAAGGGATCTGTGAGATCATCAAAAGGATCCATGCGTGTATTATAAGACCTCCGGTCTAAGTATGTCATCTTAACCTTATGTATGGATAATATACTTATTGTTGTAAACGACATGAGATTTGTAAATAACTCAAAGTACTGGTTGGCATCTGTACTTGAGATGAACGAAATGGGAGAGGCCACGTACATCTTGGGCACTAAAATTGCTAGAGATCGGGCTACCCAGAAATTATGTCTGTCTCAAGAAGCCTATATAGACAAGCTGTTGAAAAGGATTCAGATTACAGGATGCCAAAATCCGTGGAAACGCCAATGTTGTTTGGGTGCGCACTGTCAAAATGTGACGGCCCCAAGAACCTGGCAGAGCTTAAATAGATAGAGGGTGCATGATGTTTCAGCATGGTCGATAGTTTGTACTATGCCATGTAACGCACCTGTCCAGATATCTGTTACGCCGTAGGCCGAATAACACGTTTCCTATCATATCCTGGCCATCAACATTTAAAACTATAAAACGAGTAACTCGTTATCTGAAAAGGTACTGCCGACTACGAACAGTGCTATGAGGGCAGGAAGTTAGAATTGACCGATTACATTGACGCGGACCGTGGTGGCGATCGAGATGATCTTAAGTCCACCACGGGAGGAGCATTCCTCCTTGATAATGCAGCCATTTCATGGACGAGCAAGAAGCAAACCTAAGTCGCGCAGTCCACAATGGAATCAGAATTCATAGGTCTCTCTAAGAATGCACAGGAAGCGGCCTGGCTCAAAAGGCTTCTAACTGCACTGCTTGGTGGTGATGTTGAGAATAAACCTGTGAAGGAGAATCCCCCCCTTGCGAAGGACGGTTGAGCTTGTGGACTTTATCTCTATTGCTATTATTGCTTTTGTATTTTCCTCCTATTTTTTTTGGAGATGACTTCGGCTTTCGGATGGATATTGTGTATTGCTTTTCCTTATTTCCGTACCTCATTCCTTGTTGTATTTGGCTGGCTTGATGTGCCTTTCGCACGCATTTTATTATTGTTATGATACTCTATTAGGATGACCTATATTTTCAGTACTTATGTTCCTTTTATTTTATATTATTAGGGAGTTCCCTATGTGGAGTTTACGTCTCTTTTTGCATGGAAAAGCTACTTTTGTCGGGGCTCGCCCTCATGGATTGTCCCCTTTTTTATTGTAAGGGTTGCCCTGTGGGTCTTATATCCCTTTTCGGTTGTGATGGTTGTCCGTATAGATCTTCCCTTGTTCGTATGTAAAGGTTGTTGATCGTTCTATCATATGTCAAGGTTGTCCTTTTGGATCTTCCCATTTTCGGTTGTAAGGGAGGCCCTATGGGTCTTATATCCCTTTTCGGTTGTAATGGTTGTCCGTATAGATCTTCCCTTGCTCATATGTAAAGGTTGTTGATCGCTTTATCATATGTCAAGGTTGTCCTTTTGGATCTTCCCATTTTCGGTTGTAAGGGTGGCCCTATGGGTCTTATATCCCTTTTCAGTTGTAATGGTTGTCCGTATAGATCTTCCCTTGCTCATACGTAAAGGTTGTTGATCGCTTTAACATATGTCAAGGTTATCCGTTGGATCTTCCCATTTTCGGTTGTAAGGGTGGCCCTATGGGTCTTATATCCCTTTTCTGTTGTAATGGTTGTCCGTATAGATCTTCCCTTGCTCATATGTAAAGGTTGTTGATCGCTTTATCATATGTCAAGGTTGTCCTTTTGGATCTTCCCATTTTCGGTTGTAAGGGTAGCCCTATGGGTCTTATATCCCTTTTCGGTTGTAATGGTTGTCCGTATAGATCTTCCCTTGCTCATATGTAAAGGTTGTTGATCGCTTTAACATATGTCAAGGTTGTCCTTTTGGATCTTCCCATTTTAGGTTGTAAGGGTGGCCCCATGGGTCTTATATCCCTTTCCGGTTGTAATGGTTGTCCGTATAGATCTTCCCTTGCTCATATGTATAGGTTGTTGATCACTTTAACATATGTCAAGGTTTTCCTTTTGGATCTTCCCATTTCCGAGACTTCTTATACCCTGGAAAAACATCTTATTCATTTAATAGCATCATCGGTTCGTACAGAAATGAAATTCTAGGTGGAGTCCGTGAATCTCCTTCAAGTACTTCTAATATATAAACACATAAAAAAAGGTTAAGATATCCTTCATCATCCAGTAGGGTCGAACTCCAGCTCGTCTGATTCGATCTCCTCCCATAAGTGCCCGACGTTAATTTCCTCTTCGACTTCTAGCCTGAGAGTTAAGCACCTGTTGGTGCTGTGTCCCCAGGACTTATGGTACTTACACCACCCTTCCACCTCTCTTCCGATGAACGCTCTTGATGACTCTCGGGGTAGTGGGATCTTGTCGTAGAGGACGGTGTTGTAAAGCTCTCCAAGTTCACTCCTTAAAAGTGTGAAATGTACTGTCCCGTCGTCCCTCAGCTTGTAATAGCTTCATTCCTCTTCTTCTTCTATCTGTATGGTCTACCACAGCTTGTGGTTGAACTCTTCCACTGAGGTTATTGATGCATTCCCTCCTCTCCTCCGAAGTATTTTTCGGCGTCCCTCTTTAGTTGTCTGAAGAAGGCTCTGAAAAATTCATTCTTTTTTATGTTGAGTTCAGCTGCTACCGTTGTTAGCCTTACGAAATAGCTTTTATCAGCTCGTCTCCTTTTTGCTTGCTATCATTCAGGCCTTCCATACTCTTCCTTCTTTCGCTCCTCCTTCTTTTATTTTCTTCCATCTCTTCTACCTCTTCCTCAACTTGCTCATGGGATTCATGTCTCTTCCTCTTCTTGAGTGCCCCCTTGGTCATCTTCAGGAGATGGGCCATCACATCCTTCACCATTCCTAGCATGCCCCTCCATCCTTGCCACATTCCTACATTTTCATTTCTTCTTTGTGCCTCTACGAAAGAGACAGGGATCCCTTGAAGTGCCTTCCTCCTCATGGCATTTAAGTAGCACTTTCTCGATGCTGCTTGGTCTCCAATGACCTCTCCAATGCCATTCGGGGTTGGGAACTTCATCTTCTGATGGACAGTGGAGGGGACTATCCGGTTTGGGTTGATGGTTGTACGACCTAATATCCCATTATAGGCTCCCAATTCTTCGACCACCACGAATGTGACCATCAGGTGCAGTTGTGTCCATCCTTCGCCTAGGGTCACGGGGAGGGTGATTATTCCAAGCGGGTATGTTGTTGCTCCTGCGAAGCTAACCAAGGGGAAATTGACAGGCTTGAGGTCTCTTTCTAACTTTCCAATGGCTCTCATCACATCAATGTGGAGTATGTCAGTAGAGCTGCCTCCATCCACTAGCATTCTTCTTACATTGCAACATGAGATATCCATTGTGATGACCAAGGCGTCGTCGTGTGGGTAGACCACGTACTTCAAGTCCTCGTCAGAGAATACTATTTTCATGTTCTCGACTGGCCTTTGTCGCTTCCCAAATGGAGTCATCTCATTGATCTGAGTCATGTAGACCTCTCTTGAGTTGGAAGCCTCTCCTCCCGCTGCCAAGCCTCCATGTAATCGTCAGTTTTTTGTTCTGGGGGGGAGGGAAGTCCTCCATTTTCTCCTTCCCCTTTCTTTTTCCATTGTACTTTGGCTGGGGGCTTCTTTCTCTTTTCCGTTCGTCCTTAACGAAGTTCTTTAACATTCCTTCTTGGATAAGGCTCTTGCTGTCACGCTGTAGGTGAAAGCAGTTGTCTATATGGTGCCCGTCGGCATTGTGGTATTCACACCACTGCTCGATGTTGTTGCCCATCCTTGTCTTTCTCTTCTCCGTTGGCGGAGTCCACAAGTTTAGCCTTTTCATCTCTTGGAGAATGACTGAGGCTTCCCTTGTTAGGGGGGTAAAGACAATGCTATGTATGCCTTGAGGCCTTGACTGCTCGGTTGCTCTTGCTCCACCCTGCAGTGTCGATGGCTGTCTTCGTGGTGCTTGTTGTGGGATACCCGTTGGGTGGGGTTTCCCCTTGGTTTGCTTGTTGTTCTCTTTTCATTGTGCTTCGTACCCTTTTCTTCGATTCGAGTGTGCATGTTCCAAATCGATGTATGCCTTCACTCTCTCGGCCATCTCTTCTAGGGTGTTGATTGGTAGGACTTCCACATTATCTGCTAGAGGTGCCCCCCAGCGTCCCAAATTCCTGACAAAGGCTCGGACTATTTCTCCTTCGGATAGCTCTGTTGCTATGTCCGCGATGTTCTGGTTGAACCTCGTGTAATAGCTTTCTAAGCTTTCGTCATATCCTTGTTTCACGTCGTCTAGTGCTGAGTCTCCCTTTAATAGTTGTCTCTCCCCCAAGTATTGTTGAATGAACTTGTTCTTTAGGTCCGCCCAAGAGGCAATTGATCCTTGGGGAAGATTGAAGAACCAGTATGAGGCGTTTCCTGCCAAGGTTGAGGGGAACAACATTGCGAAGTAATCCTCCACGACCGTCCTTCCTAGGAGCGACGACTCGTGCTTTTGGATATGTTGTATCGGGTCTCCTTTTCCAACATAGTCAGCAATATGACGCGGCTGGACGTTTGGTGGTACCATTGTATAGATTAGCTCTTGAGTGAAGGGGTGTGAAGCTCTATCTCTCAGTTTGTGCATTTCCCTCCCTTTTGAGTCCTTGATCTTTCGTGCTATCAGCTCCTCTACTTCTTCTCTTGTGAGTGCTACGTTTTGCAAGTTCTGATGCATTGCGGGTTGGGGTCCGACGTACCCGTGTCCATCTCGTGGTTCCGGCTGCCTCTGGTGGTTCTGGGGCTGAGCATGTCCTTGGTTGTTCTGGGTTCCATAAAACCCTTGGCCGTTCAAAGGTGCGCCTTGTCCTTGGCTATTCTGAGATCTTGCATACCTTTGGTCATTTTGAGGTCCTGCGTATCTTTGGTCATTCTGGGGTATTCCGTGGCCTTGGCTATTCTGAAGCCCAACATATCCTTGTCCGCTATTTGCCTGATTGTTAGCCCCTCTTGGTTTGGGATACCCTCCTTCTTGGTACTGCTGGTTGTTGGAGCAGGTGTACGCCGGTTGGTTTCCCCCCATTAACCTTTGAGGTGATGCATGGTACCATGGTTGTTCCTGCCTTAGATTTGCCCTTAGGCACTCTCTTCTGTCCAGCATTTCCTCCATTGCTGCCATCATCTCTGGTGTGATGTTATATGTCCTTGGGTTTCCTTCATGGGGCGGTTGTGGGCGTGGTTGGTTCACTGTTTGTTCCGGATGAGCATTGGTCGAGGAATTCTGTTCCTCTAGGATTGGTTGTTCCCTGATCCTTACTTCCTCCTGATGCTCTTCCACATTTGCATGTTGGCCAACCACTGGTGGTTGCCTGCCTCCTCCTGGTGGTGCTTGGTTGTTTCCCCCCATTGGTATTTGCCTACTCGACTCTCCAACCTGCCTTCTTGTTACCGCCATCGATCGCTAGTAGTAGATATGTGCTTTCTTGTTCGAATCCGCAGACGGCGCCAATATTTACTCATGGTATTCGTCGTGGGCTTCTCCTTCGTAGATGGGCTTCTCCTTCGTAGATGAGCTTCTCCTTATCGATCTTCTTCCTTGATGGGCTTCTCCTTCTTGATCCTCTCCTTGCTTCCCTGCAAAAGGGGCACCGGGGGTTCCCGGTAAGCCCACTCCGAAGCTTAAGTTAGTGAGAGCTTCTAGAGAGAGGGTGAGCTTAGAGAGAGAGTGACCTTCAAATGAGGGGATGAGCTCTCTATTTATAGAGTTTCTATTGGACCGCCTCGGTTCTAGTGGTTCTTTGGTCTGTCTGTGGCGGGTCCGTAATTATGGGTTGGTCTTGACCGTAAATAAGTTGCCTTTGACCTCGGTTCAACCGTAGGTAAGTTCATTATGGCTAAGTGTTGGTGTGTGGCCTTTTAGGGCGAGCCCCGGGCGAGGTATCGTCCGGGGGTGGGGTTCCGAACGACGGGGGCTCGTCCGGACGGAAGGGGGTACCCGGAGGGGTACCCCTAAGGCCTTGTTCAGGTGCCCGAGCAAGGAGTACCTTTCCCGGGTACCCGAGCAAGGGATACCTTGCTAGGGTCCCCGAGCAAGGTGGACTTTGTTCGGGTCCCCGGGTGGCTTTTCCACCCGGGTCTTCCTGAGTGGGTTTTGCCACTCGGGATATTTTCTGGGCCCAAGTGATGGGCCTCGGATGTCCGAGTCTTAAGTCTCGAATTATATTCGGTTGTGGCCTATTTATCGGGTCCAATTAATAGTAGCTTGGGCGTATATCCATCATCTGACAATCAAGCAGCAATTGCGGCTGTTAAGAATCCGAAGTGCCATAGTAGGACCAAAAACATTGATGAGAAATAATTTAATGCTAAATTTTAATAGTAGTAGACAATATAATCACTATGGAATACTTATCCACCAATATCTTGGTAACGAACCCATTAACTAAACCACTTCGTAGGGACATATTCGAAAAGCATGTAAAACTGCTTGGATTGCTTAGGGTTTTGAAATGGCATGTATCTGTGATAACATTTTGATATATGTAAGCGAAAGAATTGCAACCGAGTTTATGATCAATCGACGTCATAATGTTTTGATTACATCAGATTTACAGTCTATAAACTTAGTCGTAGGAGGACGCAATCCTCTGCCAAAACTATGTCGAATGTGGGCCTTACCTCGTCACACGGGTACGGTCGTCTTGCGGTGGAGGGAGGCCTCTACCAAGAAAGACTGGCTAATATTCAGGGGATAAACCTGATTAAGCAAGACGATTATCTAGTTTCGAAGTAACTCGACGTGGTCTTCGTTTTGCATATCACCGTGATGAACTTCTTTCGTCATTAAACCACATTATGGGCCAGATGAGAATCTGTGATAGCATGATTGACATATCTCTTCCCTGTCAACCCAAAAGGTTCAGGTATGCTATCAACGCATGCTTCACACTGCGCGTGCCACGTTCGACCACGGGGTCAAAACTCGGTTGTGCTAGGAAGGAATCCTCGTGATTTTGGCGGGCGCAAACTTCTTCACCTCGAGCGTATGATTGATCCCATGAGCCTTATGAAGAGGCACCTAAAGTATCCTCACGAGCTCAAAAATCATATCTAAGGTCAGGCTCAATGTTTGCTTCTCGGTGTACGTGCGTAGTGCTGGACAAAAAGGCCCAGTGACCACGTCTTTGGAAACCGGTTGGGTCTGACTTAGGATATGAGCGATGGGGATGGTCAAGTTCACTTGTACTTCACCGACTCTTGTATTCACTAGGTGGCCATCAACCAGATATTAGTTGAAGGTTGTGAATACTTCTACGGATGCCTTGGAGAAGTGTTCCTATGTGGAAACTAGGCAAAAGGAGAATTAACAGTTGACCAAGGATACAACGCGGTACAATATAAATGTTGCTTATAAATAGGTTGATTGGAGAAAAGGGAATCAACGTTCCGCGGGCGCTACAATACTCCTAACAGATGAGTAGCACGATGCCCGTCGTATCCGCCGGTTGCACGGAAAACCTCGTATGAACTATTAGGAAGCAAGGAGCAGATCGAAGGAGTGAAATGTTGATGCAGATTTGGACGACAATACATTAACAGGCACCCTCTCATTCCGGCGAGTGGGAGCTGTAAGCATATGGTAATGGGCGCCGTAATTAGTAGCCCATAATATGTATAGTTTACCTAAGGAAATTAGGTAAATTTCACATTAGGGTACTTGGGCTAGACCCAAATCCCAATTGACATGAGAGGCCCAAATTATGGGCCTTCCCTATGCATGGCCGGCCGAAGTACCTAGGTGGGGCAAATTGGACTTTCGCCCATTTTGCTCCTTCTATAAATACATGGTGCTAGGGGATTTTTAGGGTTAATCACTATTCCCTCATTAGATTGTTTTAGAGAGGAAACCCCTCAACCCCACACCATATAGGTTTCGGCCGAACCCTTCTCTACACCAAGGGTTTGCCAATTTGCTTTCCAAGAAAACACTCCAGAGATCTGTCCCCGTGCCAAGAATCGATCTGAGGCTTTCTGTGGAGCCTGCACCACGTAGGGCTTCTCTAACAAGAACCTCTGCGGGTCCCGACCGGAGGATCGTGAACTCCCTCTAGAGAAGATCTTTGGTCTACGGATCATCTTAAAGGTATGTACGAATCTTCTGCTGCGTAATTACGAATACTAGCATTTACTTTGTTTAAGGTATTCGTAGTGATTACTTCCCGTAATCTAACAACACTCACCATACTAGGAATCAAAACCCGACATGACGGGTTACCGAGTAGTCTCGGGTAAAACCTAACTGTTTTGTAATTGATCTCAGTTCTCGTCTTGGTTGCTTCTCATCTCGCTCTTTCCTTCTCGAAATCGATCTTAAAGAGATCCTCATCTTGTCTGAGGCCATCGGCATCCTCTGGACCTACCAAAATGTCCCGAACCTCCCACTTGAGCCGGTCACGGATCTCATAGTTGCGCGTGCATTCGTCTCTTGCGACTAGGGGAGGCTGCAGCATAAATAAATGTCCCCCTTATAAACTATATATATATATATTAATCAAATATTAAAACTATGTAGTTAAAAACTCGTTTCTAGGTCGTACAAACGCGCGATTTTACATCTTTACCATAAAAAACGATTTTAAACGAAACCATAGTTGTTTTTTTAGTAGAAACGCGTGTAGAGCCGTAAGAACGTGTAGTAACGTAAATTTCTACCTGTTTCTACATTTCATTACCATTATTTGCTATAAAAAATCTCAAATCTAATAAATTGCTAAACCCACAAAATTTACCAATCAAACCCATGAGAGTTTTATAATGGATCGTAATTTGTGGATCAAATCATCTTTTATTGATTTTTTTTTCCAAACAATCATCTTTTATTGATTCAGAACCTATTCTTATTTCATTCAAGTTCAACATCCGTTAACCATTTAATAAAATTCAAGAGTCTTAGACCCCATTAACATCTCTTTCTCTTTTAAGTTTCTAAAATCCTAAAATCTTAATTGAGATATGGGTCTAAACTTCAATTTACCTGTCAATTTTTCTCACAATTCCATAACAATTTCTCACCATGACGATTGTGTTGACTACTGGTAGGCCCATATCTTTTATCGAAAAAATGTTATAGGCTATTAATGAGTATATTTACTAATTTTTTTTTTTTTTGCATAATTACATATATGTACACTTATAAATTTCATTAACGATGATGTAATTTTAGCATATATGTAGAACCTTAATTTTTTACGTTCCGTCTTTACGACCCGACTTTACCTATCATTTTCCGCCTCTACTTAGAAAATCATTTTTGACTGCATATGATTAAAAAATTCATCAGTTTTACAAGTTAAAAATAGACTAAATTATCTGTTACTAAATGATTTTGTAAGTTGCTAGCTCACATTTAAACATTCAGACAAATTGTAAGCTGAAGTTTTCTTTTTTTGACAAATTGCTAGCTCAGGTATCGCTCCGTGGACAATTTTCTATTGTATATTATTTTGGACAATTTACTAACTCATGTTTCACTTGGTAGAGAATTTGCTACCTCAGGTTTCATTTTTTCGGGATCTAGTAGTTAGCAAATTGTCCACTAAGCAAAACCCAAACTAGAAAATTGTCCATAAAAGGAAACCTAAGCTATTGATTGTACACAAAAATTGAAATTCGAGCTAGCAAATTATCAAAAAAATACTAACAATGTCCACGAAGTGAAAACTAAGCTATGAAATTGTCCAAAAAAAACTTTAGGTATCAATTTATCTTAGTGCAATGTGAGCTACTAATTTGGTAATTAATCATTTTTTTATCGTCAATCATTGTTATTAATTACAATTTAATATGTAGTATAACATTATAAAAAAATTCAATCATTATTTTTTTGTTTGGGCATGAAGTATTTTTTCGACAATAAGTATTTTGAATAAAATACAACACTTCGAAGATATTACTTACACATTTAGTTTTCATACTAGATGTTACTTTAATGTTGAACCAACTCTCACCTCTATGAAAAATACAGTTTGTTTTCACACAACGACGTTTGTCAACTCTTTTGTTTATGCTTCAGTTTTGTGTATTCTGTGAAGGCAGTCCTGAACGCTGTATTGTTATTTCCCTTATGTTGACATTTTTGTAGGGTTAAACAAGACGCTTATTGTATTTCGTCACGGATCAAATGTCGGTTGACATGGAGTTGGAACAATGTCAGCAGCTTTGTACTTAAGCGCACGTATATAACAAAAGGGTCCAATCGGCCAGCAGAAGCAACACGTAATAAGTTACTTCATATAACTCGAAAGTAACTTCAACAGCCACATGCCATATATTAACTGTTTTGTGCTTCGACTAATGCAATACATGTGTCGGCATATCCATTGAATGTATCAACATGCTTATTGGGTCTGAAGCGAACACACTATTTGCAGCCCGAAAACAGGTGGCCTGTTAACATGCCCGGAAGCAAATCGTTTCGACATATCTGGGGCGAAATTCGGCCGGATATCGATAAGTGAATCACCGGCCAGGCACGGGGCGTCAGGTACCGGTGGCTATTTTTCATTTCGTACCCACCCCTTGCTTACCGGTCAAACCGTCAGTAAAATGCCAGAGCAGTTTTTTATTCAAGTCGGACGTAATCCGGTGGGGGAAACGGCAGTACATTCTCGATCGACGGGTCGGTCATTATTTTTTCGGTAGGTAAACCCGACTTGTCTTGTAGCGTATGTCCGAATATTGAATGTGATCTAGAATTTGGCTAAATAATGCCGCACAACCTTCTATATATATATATATATATCATAGGTTGTTAGCATATTAAATGATATAATCTTACATTACTTAACACAAATAATAAAATATATTAAAGTACCAAATAATATTGACCAATAACCCTAAACCAAAATATTTATTGAGATTGTCGTACTCTCAAAATTTAAGTAAATTCTAATGTAATTATTGAACGGGTTAGCTAGGTAGCTACTACATGTACATATATCATCGAATCCTTGATGAGAGTTGAAGCGTGATGGATCAACCTTGTAATTAAATATAAGGTTATTTGTTTGATTGGGTATTTGTTTCAATAAGACGGATACATGCATGCATCTCTTTATTTAATCGGCGGCCACTTGATGATTGATCAGATAGATCATCGATTTGGTCATGTCCTGGTGTTGATCATAATCCAATTACCAAGTGGATACTTTTGTTTACTAAAATTATTATAAGATGGTTTGCTTTCACCTTCTTGCACATACATGTGCCTAAACATTTGCAGCACATGCGGCTAATTACTTTATAAGATAATATTATTATATGCAAATGCAGCCTCTCTATATATATATCTTAATTAATAAGCGTGCTAACATAACTCAACTCTTATAATTAATTAAGTTCCTTCTTATCCATGCCCTAGCTAGTTGGATCAAAAAGTTGTTAATTAATTAGCCTAATTCTTCTGCATATATAAAGTTATTAATTAATTAGCCTAAACCCTAAACCCTAGCTAGTAGGTATAGAGGAGGTGGATGCACATATATATATTTGATGGAGCGACCCTATTTAGGTAGCTAGCTATAAGGTAATTTAATGAAGTCAAACCTACAATTCTCCAAATCCAGATTCAATCACCAAAAGACTGCAAATATTATTATATTATTGAATTAATATAAATGCACGTGTTGGATTAATATGCTACGTAATGCGGGTGTAAATTAAGGAGTCAACTTAAATGGAGGAATTTTGACATAAGTGAAGAGTTGGGAAAACTATAAATACCCACCCCATCTGATCTGATATGTATGTATCTTACAGCAAATAATTAATCTCTAAGTAATCAAATTAATGGAAGGACAAGCAGCAGCTGCTAATTCTCTACAGCCAGCTCCTCCCTTGTATGGAAACCTCATAACAATTCTGAGCATTGATGGAGGTGGGATCAGAGGGCTTATCCCAGCTACCATATTGACTTTCCTTGAATCTCAACTTCAGGTATATATATATATATGATAATATAGGATACGTACACTTCAATATATATATATATATGAATTAATTATGTTACAATTACAATAAATAAATATATAAATGATGATTTGTAGAAGCTAGATGGGGAAGATGCAAGAGTTGCAGATTACTTTGATGTTATTGCTGGAACGAGCACTGGAGGGTTGATTAGCGCAATGTTGGCAACCCCTAACACCCACAATCGACCCAAGTTTGCTGCTAAAGACATCACCAACTTCTACCTCACTAATGGACCTCAAATTTTCCCTCAACACAGGTATATATATATATATATAAGTTTATATACACCCCCATACAATATATAATTAAAATATCAACCACTTGAGCCTTAACAATATATATATATTATTATGAATTGCAGCGGGCCCTTTGCTTCTATTTTCAAGATGATGAAGGGTTTCACAGGACCCAAGTACGACGGACACTACCTACATGAGCTTATCAAGAAAGAATTAGGAGAGACGAAACTGAAGCAGTCACTAACTAATATTGTCATTCCAACATTTGATATCAAACAACTCCAACCTACCATCTTTTCATCTTATCAGGTATTAATTAACTAATAATTGACGTACGTGACGACGTTGCATGGATGGATATATAACTACGTACTTACTTCAATGATCCATATATATAGGTGAAGGATATGCCAACATTAGATGCATTGATGTCCGACATATGTATTGCAACTTCAGCAGCACCAACATATCTACCTGCGCATTATTTCCAAACCCAGGATCCAATCACCCGACAAGTTAGAGATTTCAACCTTATTGATGGCGGTGTAGCCGCAAATAACCCGGTAAATAACAAATTCTTACTAGTTAAACTTTTTCTTTTGATTTGCTGATTCCAATTCGCTAACTCCGTCTAATTAATTTGTTGTTCAATAGTGAGTGGGATATATATGCATATGCCCATCTGAATGGATAACAAAATGAATGACGAATCTAATGAAATTGATAATGTTGGTGCAGACTCTAGTTGCGATAAGTGAAGTGACAAAAGAGATAAACAGAGGAATGTCTGGGAATTTGTTCCCCGTAAATCCACTTGACTACACGAGGTTTCTAGTTATCTCAGTGGGAACAGGGTCTTCGAAATCACAACATAAGTACTCCACAAAAGAAGCAGCCAAATGGGGCACCATCGACTGGCTCTCAACCGGTGGTTCTACCCCACTAGTTGATGTTTTCTCCCAAGCTACTTCTGATATGGTCGACCTTCACCTCTCTGTTGTTTTTCAACTTCTCAACTGCCACAACAACTACCTCAGGATTCAGGTAACTACATATATACGTACGTCTATTAAATCAATAATTAATATAGTCTCTAAAGTATACTACTGATATCTAGCATACAAGATATATATATATGCGTACAACCCTAAACCACAAATCTATCCCATCCCATCATTTTAAATATATATATATATAGTGGTCTCATTTTAATATATTCGATGGTGCATGAATAATATATATGTACTTAAACTAAAGTTAACTGAATAATTAATTAATGATGCAGGACGATACATTAACTGGAGTGGTATCTTCTACTGATGTCTCTACAAGAAGCAACATGGCTCAACTTGTCAAAGTCGGGGAACGACTCTTGAAGAAGCCAGTCTCTAGGGTTAATCTAGACAAGGGAATCTATGAGCCATTGAACCAACAAGAGACCAATGAAGAAGCTCTTACAAGGTATAATATATATATATAAAACATGTATGAATAAATGAAATAATTTTGACATCCGAATTTTCATTTTTGTATGTATAGGTGCGCAAAAATGTTATCCGATGAAAGGCAACTTCGACTTGCAAGGTCGCCCCATGAACACGTCATGAGTCCTTCCATGCAGCCACATATGTTGACAACACATACAAAATGATGATCATCAAGGGAACCTTAGTCCTATTCCTCCTATTCTTAATTTATTAATTTTTGGTGTATTTATATGATCATTGTACTTTCATTCTAGTGTTCAAACAAAAAATTATAATTAAGCGTCGTATGAATATTTCAATTTCATTGTACAATAAAATTGTCAGATCAGGTCAAGCAGTGTGTTATTATGTATTGTGTAAGCAACAAATAAAATTTAATAATATATTGTTTATTATTTTAAAGCAACTACCTTTAGCTTGGTTCAAATTATCTATTTTGATGCTATAGAAAAAATTCTCTATATTTCTGCCATTTAACATATATGATCAAATTACTATTCAAACTTTTCCAAAAATATTATATACATGTTTCATGTCTTTAAATAATTATAGTGTATAATTTATGTACAACAAAACTTATAAATAAAGAGAAGACTTCGAATAATAACATGATCAATGTTGTTGGATCAAGACCGTCCGGCTAAATTAGGAGATGGCTTCTTTTAGCCTCGTCTACACGCCTTTGGGTTTTTTATGGCGTGGATGGCCGCTAGCTCCTTCTAGCGTGAGTGTTCAACGAGGACATGAGATAGGGGTGGGGATTATGCCCCTGATTCCACTCCGAATCTTAAGTCAGTATGTGGACATATGTGTAGAAAAACGTATGAATGTATGAAAACATCTTAATATTTATAGGGATTAGTAAACCGACTTTTGTGGCGGTGTTACCCTTTTAGGAGGGTTTCCTCTTGTTGCAGTTGAAGTAGGTGACAAGCAAGTCGCCACCTCACCTATCCTTAAAATGGAAGGTTTCTCTGTAGTTGGTGACAAGCAGGTCGCCACCTCACATTTCCTTAAGAATGAAGGTTTCTCTCTAGTTGGTGAAAAGTAGGTCGCCACCTCACATTTCCTTAAGAGTGAAGGTTTCTTCTATAGTTGGTGACAAGCAGGTCGCCACCTCACATTTCCTTAAGAGGGAAGGTTCCTCAGTAGTTGGTGACAAGCAGGTCGCCACCTCACCTTTCATTAAGAGGGAAGGTTTCTTCTTTAGTCGGTGACAAGCAGGTCGCCACATCATATTTCCTTAAGAGTGAATGTGATCTTCTGTAGTCGTCGACCTTTGTGGCGACGCCTCTTAACGTATAGTTGCCGACCTTAAGTTCTTATCTTCTTGCGAGTATTCTATTTTGTCGACGACTTTTTGTTCCCGACTACAATCCTCGACTTCAAGATCGCCTAATTTGAATATCTTTTTATTGGGGGTCTAACACTTGCCGCCAAGACATTGGTCATTCAGCTTTTTTGCGAAGGTGATGACGACCGGTGTCGAATTCTCTTTTTTTAGTTGTTGCCCCTATTCTTTAACGATGTTGGCGTGACCTTTCACATGCCTTTCTCCTCTCCAAATCTACCTCAAGGGGCGTCGTTCCTTAGTCTTTTGTGACCGTTTGAACTAGAGGTCGTTTCCTCGTCTCTGGCGGATTTGCAACCGCTAGATTTTTGGGAAGTCTTCCCCGAGGAAACCTTCTTATCTTGAGGATCTTATTTATTGCTGCAATGAAAAAGAGGGAAGTCATGATGGCTCGTCGATCCATCTCACTCTTCCTCTTAGTACAAATACACGGTTTCACTTTTCATCTCTTCATCCCCATCTTCTTGCTTTTCTCTCTTAAATCTCTTCTAGTTCTCGTGATTCAATTTGGCTAAAAAAATTACGACTTCTTCACTAACCCGCGATCACCACGACCTTGCTCCCCCGACGGAGTTTCTTCTATTGGACCTCACAATTCTGCTCATGAAGCTTGCTTTCTTCGTTCTTTTTCCAGGACTCCAATAGCTTCCAGTGGAACTTCTTAAGGTAATGAATCAACTTCTTTCTTTCCTTCTCCTTCAGTAAATTCTAGGCAGAACCTGTTAGTATTAAGGGATACAATTACGAATCAAAAGTCTAGGTACATGCGTTACGCACCGGATAAAGAACACATACCAGTTTTACTTTCCACAGCCCTAGATCGTCATGAGGGAGTTCACGATCAGCTGGACGGTGTCCTGTGGGAACTCTGAATTGAGAGCAATCCATAGTCAATGGTCTCCACAGCAAAGCCTCTTCAATTCGGTTGCTGGGATGGATCTCCTGGGTGATTTGCACAAGACAATTCAGCACCTCTCTGTGTGACTAGAGGTTCGACGAAAAACTTAGAATAAAAAGGGAGAGATATTTCTTGTGTCACAACTAAAATGGAGAGAGTGATTAACCCCAAATAAATCCTAACAACTCCTATTTATAAGAGGTGGTGAGTAAAACTCCTAATGGCTTCACTCACCAATTTGGCCGCAACATATAATGGGTAGGCTAAATTTTGGGCCTCATATGGTCCATTGAGATTTTGGCATGACCCAAACAATCATCTAGCCACATCCTCAAACAATCATGTATACGGGTTGATGGATATACGCCCGATTGGGGTTCGTTTTATATTCGGACTTCGTTTACACGTAAAGCCTACTAACAGCTCTTAAAATACTTACCCGCGAGTTAAAACAGTCTGAAACGCGCACGTACCCGTTTCGGACCGGGACTCGTCCGGATTGTCTCCACAATTCAGTGTGGTCCGAATTGTCACCCCGTGACGCGCGTACCCCTACGTGTTTACACAACGTGCGAGTCTTCCCGTTGTCAACCTTATTCAAGTCCATGCCTGGTTCACGTTTTCTACTAAACCGGGGTCGAACCGCTCAAAACTGGGTTCGAGACCAAGGTTCCCTTTATATAGGAATCTTGGCCACCCATTTCATAACTCAAGTTGGCTAGGAAGCTCTCAGTTCTCTCTAGATTTATCTCTCTAGAATTCTCATTTTGGCATCGGAGAGAGTTCATCGCACACCACCCCCCTCGTGGTGTCGATACTGCCCCTTGTGCAGGTGTCAAGCGAAGTGCGCGCGGACTATCCCGTGGACTTGACAATCTGACGAACAGATTATGCAACATCACCAAAACCCGACACTACACTCGAGTCAGGTCCCAACATTTTGGCGCCGTCCGCGAGATTCGAACAAACAAGTCAGATAGTACCAAGAGCAATGACGAACAACCCTCCACCTCCTGATAACTTAAACCCGAAAAAGGAAAATGGTCTGAGACGCTCAAAGAGAAAGGCTTCAATGGAAGCACCCAAGCAGGCACCACCAAGGAAGACCCGGGCTGACCCTTCCAACATTCCTGAGGCCACATCCACAGCTTCCTCAGTGCCAACTTCGAATGCACAATCAGAGCCTACCGCTTAAACCAACGGACCACCACCAGGGTTCGAGTGTAGGACGCATAGAGATGAAGAGGACTCTTACGGGATGCCAGTTGAGGAGCAACAGCCCCAAGATGGAGGCGCACAAGCCGCACCCACTATCACCCCAGCAATGATGGCAGCGTTAGAGGAACTGCTAGCTTTCAGAGAGACCCTGAAGAACCAAGGTTATATGCCACCACCACCACCACCACTGCCTACACAAAGGCAGCCTGCAGCAAGGACAGTATCACACGACATGCCCCGGGGAGAAGCCTCACAGCAAGATGGATGACAGCCTCCGGCTACCAACCCACAGTACCATAACGTAGGTCCCCAGGGATCCCGCTCCTACACAACTTATGAGGAGACACCATACCCGAGAGACTTATGGAGACAGCCAAGTCAACTGTTCCAGCAACAGGGCAGGGAAGACTCCCACTATCAGCCAAGCCGGGGGCATAACAATGGTAGAAACCCAAATGCGAACTGGGGGATACCTACAAGGAATGACAATGTCCCCATCATAGGGTTAACTGCCAATAGTTGGAGGCTCTGATAGAGCAGAAGGTGAAACAGTCAAAGGTCAGTGTTGTGCATATACTGTCCGAGAGTGCAACTCATCCCTTTACCCATGAGCTGTTACACAATCAGATTCCAGGAATCCTAAATAACATAAGGATTGAAAAGTACTCTAGAAAAGGCAATCCCATTGAGCACGTGCAGCGGCACGAAGCTTCACTGCTAGGAAGAACAACCAACCCAAGTCACGTGGTTGTGACATTTCCCCAACCCCTAATGGGTTCAGCTGCACACTGGTTCTTCTCCCTCCCAAAAGAAAGTGTTGACTCATGCCATATCTGAAGGCCATGTTCATCCAAAGATATATGGGAGAACGCACACTGCTGAAGGGGTCAAATGCCCTGGACGATGTACAACATCAACATGATGAATCTTTGGCCGATTATTACACCCGCTTCAATCAGAACATTGTGAATATACAAACAAACATGTCCGATGGTGAAATAATCAGGGCGTTCATGCGGAACTTAGGCCGCCAAGGCTACGCGCTAGGTGAGAAAATGTCGAAACGCCCGGCAGAGACTTTGGAAGAGTTAGCCTCGAGAGTAAAGGAGTACGTGGACTGATGGATATACGTCCGATTCGGGTTCGTTTTACATTCGGGCCTCGTTCACACGCCAAACACACTAACGGTTTACGAACGCCTATTCACGGGTTAGAACGGTCTGAACGCATGATACGCACGTATTCGGATCATGACCCGTCCGGATTGTCCTTGAAAATCTGAAGCATGACAATCCGGACCTCCTGATTGCCCGCACAATCTGAAGGTCCGGATTTTCGTCCCGGGACGCGCGTATCCCCGCATGCTTACACTACACGCGAGCCTTTCCTTTGCCGATTTAGCTCAAATTCACGCCCGGTTCACATTTTCCTACTAAACCGGGGTCGGACTGCTTAAAACCGGGTTTGAGTCCAAGGTTTGCTATATATAGGAACCTTGGTCACCCATTTCATAACTTAAGTTGGCAAGGGAGCTCTCACTTCTCTCTAGATTTCTCTCTCAAGATTTCTCATTTTAGCATCGGAGAGGGCTAATCGCACACCACCCCCCCTCGTGGTGTCGATACCGCCTCGTGTGCAGGTATCAGGAGGAGCACGTGCACGCGATAATCCGACAACCCGATGTACACTACGCAACATCACTAGGACCCAACACCCCGATCGGTTCAGGTCCCAATATTTTGGCGCCGTATGCGAGATCCGAACATAACAAGTCATACACTACCAAGAGCAATGACGAACAACCCTCCACCTCTTGATAACTTAAACCCGTGAAAGGAAAAGGAGCTGAGACGCTCAAAGAGAAAGGCTTCCATGGAAGCACCCAAGCAGGCACCACCAAGAAAGAGTCAGGTCGGCCCTTCTTACATTTCTGAGGCTACATCCACAGCTTCCTCAGTGCCAACTCCGAATGCACAATCAGAGCCTACCGCCCAAACCAACAAACTACCACCAGGGTTTGAGCGTAGGGCACACGTAGATGAAGAACACCCTTATGAGATGCTAGCGTAGGAGCAACAGCCCCAAGGAGGAGATGCACAAGCTGCACCCACTACCACCCCAGCAATGATGGCAGCGTTAGAGGAATTGCTAGCTTTCAGGGAGACCTTGAAGAATCAAGGCTATGCGCCACCGCCACCACCACCACCACCTCCACCACCTGCATACATGCAGGCTGCAGCAAGAACATAGTCATATACCACACCCTGGGGAGGCACCTCGCAGTATGGGGGAAGGCAACACCCAGCTGCCAACCCTCATTATGCTAATGCGGGAACTGAGGGAACTCGATCATACATACCATACGAGGATAGGTCATACCCTACGGACGCATGGAGGCAACCAAGCCAATTGTTCCAGCAACAGTATAAGGAGGACTCGCACTACCAACCAAGCCAAGGGAAGAACATGGGTAGAAACCTAAATACCAATTGGAGGATGCCAACAAGGGATGACAAAAGCTTGGAGGCACTGATAGAACAAAAGCTGAAACAATCAAGGGTCAGGGCAATGCACGTCCTGTCGGAGAGTGTGGCTCATCCTTTCACAAAAGAGCTCTCATACAATCAGATTCCAGGAATCCTGAATAACATAAGGATTGAGAAGTACTATGGAAAATGAGACCCTATTGAGCACGTGCAGCAGCACGAGGCTTCCCTGCTAGGGAGAACAGCCAACCCAAATCATGTGGCCATCACATTCCCGCAAACCTTAAGAGGTTCTGCTGCACATTGGTTTTTATCCCTCCCAAAAGAAAGTGTGGATTCATGGCCATATTTAAAGGCCAAGTTTATCCAACGATACATGGGAGAACGCACGCTGCTGAAAGGGTCGAATGCGCTGGATGATGTGCAACAACAGCATGACGAATCTTTGGTTGACTACTACATCCGTTTCAATCAGAACATTGCGGACATACAAACAAATTTGTCCGAGGGCGAAATAATGAGGGAGTTTATTCGGAACTTAGGCCGCCTAGGTTTCACGCTAATTGTGGTCGAAATGCCCGGCATAGACCTTGGAAGAGTTAGCATCGCGGGTAAAGGAGTATGTGGACCTCGAAATATTCAGGAACAAAGCTAAGGCAAAGATGAACGCCGGCTGTGGCTGCTGCTGGGAGTTGCCGGCGGGAAAGCTGGCTAGAGAGGGAGAGAGGGTGGTGGATCGGCCACCGGAGGAGGAGGGCGATGTGGTGGTCGGACGCTGGGTAGCGTAGCAGGGTGGCGGAGCGGCGATCAGGGCGGATGCCGGTGGTCCGGCCACCGGAGCTGGGCCAGGCACCGGCGAGAAGGGTGCTGGTCTTGAAAACGATGAAACAAAAAAAAAAACTATTTCACTAGAAGACAAATATGCACGGGTTCCAAAATGTGATGTAATATTATTGCTGTTGTGTATTTTTTACATGTAAATGGACCCTATTTATACTAATCTAGGCTAGAACTAATTAAGCATTTATTCTCTTAATAAATTCTAAATATTCTGAACATTAAATACAAATATTCAAAAAATATACTCTGCAATAGATACAGATAACTATCCTAATTTAAACTAAGCCTATTTTTAGCAAACTCGTGACCTTTCATATTTTAATACTTCCTATTTTAAATGCGTTACACATTACATTTTTGAACGTGTTATATACGTGTCACGCGTACCAAAATTAGGTGTTTACAGTGACAAACCCCAATAAATCTCTAACACCACCTATTTATAAGAGGATGTGAGCAAACCCTAGGCGGATTTATGCTTGTTTCGGCTAAACCTTCTAGTCTAATTGGGTCGGCCCTTTTGGGTCGCGCATGGCCATGGGGATTTCGACCTGACCCGAAATCTCTTATGTTCCATACCCCAAATTAGACTTAGCATGTTAGGCTTATATTAGTGGGCTCCAATTATGGCGGCCCATTTACACTAAATGCCAACAACTTCCACTCGCTGGAATGGGAGGGTGCCTATTAATATGTTATTGCCCAACACATTAATATTTATTCTCTGATCCAGTCAAGTTTCCTTATTGTTTATACAAGGTTTACCATGCGACGGACAGACAACACAGACTTCGCGCTACTCATCGGTTAAGAGTATAATTGCATCTGCGGAACGTTGATACCCAACCTATTTCTTCTTTGTTCCGCGATGTAACCCTGGTCAACTGTTATTCTCAAAATTCCTAGTTTCTGATGGATTCAATGGGATAAATAATACGGATCAAACCACAGGTACATGCTAGGTAAACTAATTACGCAGCGGAAAGGGTGAACATACATATTACATGATTATGCGATCCGTAGCCCAAGGACATCACGAGGGAATTCGTGATCTGCTCGATGGTGCACTACGGGAACTCTGGTTAAGGAGCAATCTACAAGCAATGGTTTCCACAACAAAGCCTCTTCAATCCGGTCCCTGGATGGATCTCCATGGTGAATTGATTGTCACAATTCGACACCTACTTGGTGTAATATTTGGTTTGGCCGAACCCTGTATAATTTAGGGAGAGGTGATTTCTTTTCTGACAACTAAAGGGAGAGAGTGACCAACCCCAAGAAAACCCTAAAACCTCCTATTTATAAAAGGAGGTGAGCAAAACTCACTTAGGGCTTAATGCTAGTTCGGCCGCACCATATGCCTAAATTAGGCCGGCCCTTTTGGGTCGCGCATGGCCCATGGGGATTTCAGCCTGACCCGGAATTCCTTATGTGCCATACCCCAAATTAGACTTAGCATGTTGGGCTTATATTAATGAGCTCCTATTACGGCAACTCATTTACTCCAAATTCCAAAAGCTCCCACTCGCCGGAATGGGAGGGTGCCTATTAATATGTTGTCGACCAACACATTAATACTTATTCTTTGATCCAATCTAGTTTATGTATTGTTCATACGAGGTTTTCTGTTCGACCGGTAGACACAAAGAAATCCATGCTACTCATCGGTTAAAAGTGTTGTAGCGTCCGTGAAACGTTGATTCCCAACATGTTACCAACCTATTACTTCTCTGTGTCGCGTTGTACACCTGGTCAACTGTTATTCTCCAATTGCCTAGTTTCCCCACATGGATACTTCTCCAAGGCATCCGCACAAGTATTCACAAACTTCAACTAATATCCGGCTAGTGGCCACCTAGTGAATACAAGAGTTAGAGAAGTACAGATGTGCATGATCATCCTCATCGCTCATATCCTTAGTCAAACTCAGTCGGTTCCCAAAACGCAGTAATTTGGCCTTTTTGTTCGGGCACTGCGCTCGTACACCCGGGAGCCAACATTGAGCCTAACCTTGGACATGAGTTCCGAGTGGTAAGGTTACTTCGGGTGCTACTTCATTCAGCACCCAGGATCAGTCACAAGCTCAAGGTGAAGAAGTTTGTGTCCTTCAGAATCTTGAAAGATCCCGTCTAACGCAACCGAGTCTGGCCCCGTGGTCGAACATGGCACGCGCAGTATGAAGTGCGCGTCGATAGCTTAACCTAAAATTATTTTATATCAGGAATGGGAATGTCATATGCTATCGTAGAATCTCATCTAACCCGGAATGTGTGGTGGTAGACGAACGGAGTTCGTCAGGGCGATCTGCAAAACTTTGATCATATCGTGTACCCCGAAACCAAATCATCGTTTTGCATAACGAGGTTTCTCTTTCGAAATACCATGGCTCTTAGCCGGTCTTGATATGGGTGAGGTTTCCCTTCCATCAAGACGATCGTGCCCGTGTGACATGGCAAGGTCCACATTCGACATATTTTATTAGGAGGTTTTACACTCCAACGACTAGTTTATAGACCGTCCATCTGATGTAATATTGTCATTATGAAGTCGTAAATATCATAAAATAAAATAGAAACTCTTTTATTCAAAAGTTACTTCAAATCCAAAAATGTTACTGTCACACATTACAAGCCATCTACATCCTACGCAAGCCAAGCGGTTTTACGGGCTTTTTGAAAACATCCTTGCGTAAGTGTTTGGTCAATGGATCCGCTACCATATTTTCCGAAGGCATGAATTCAACTGTGATCGGCTTGTCTTCTATCACACTCTTCACATAGTTGTATTTTATGAGGATAAGAGCAATGATGATGCTATGGCTGAGACTGAAGATATTGTTGACACAGATGGTAACATGAATGGTCTACTTGTTGACATGATGCCAAACAGTGATTTCATGGCATGTCATTCAGTAGTTAATTGTGATGATTTTAGATACCTATTTTTGCATCTTCAGTTGAGGCTCAAATGTGTTTTTTGCTTCTCAAGATGACTCTCACAAGCAGTGCAGACTTGATTCTTGACTTGGCGGACAACCCGAATTTGGAACATCTAAGTGAGAGTGGCTATTTCATTATTAGATGGAAAATCATGTGAAATTATGATGGTTTCAATGATCCCGGAAATTCTCAGGTAGCATTCACCTTGACTTGGTCGTTTATTCAGGATTATGATGAGTTTAATGTCCCGATCACCTTGAGGACAATGTGTTCTTAAAGGGTAGGCAGTGTTATAAAATACTATTATATAGTATATGGATGATGCTAATATAGGTTTAATAGATTAAGGGCAAAGTTAATCTGAAAAGTAATATAGGGGAAAACTAGCATTATTACTTTATGGTTTAAGTAGGAATTGTGTATGTAGAAGGAATGTATTATGAAATGACGATTAATGGATGAATTTTTTTTTATTTTTTTTTCCTTTTGCTTCTCTTCTCTCCCTTTAATTCTTCTAGTTCAATCTTCTCCCTATTGAAACCAATCTAAATTTTCTATTTTTTTTTTCTATCCTAGTTGGTTATGATTTGAGTTCGTCACAAAGCATGTTGCTCACCCTGTGTAGATCCTTGGCTCCAGATATGTTGACTCTTCAGTGATCTTTGGCGGGTCGACAAGGCGTCGCTTCTACTATCGACTTGCCTCGTTGTCATTTGGTCATACTTGATCGAGGTGTCACCTGCCTGGTATATCATCTACCGCGATTATTGAGGCATCGCCCAAGTTTTCTAGGCGCGCGATCTTACCGATCTCAGGCGGGGCTTTTATGGTAAATGCCATCATTATTATATGGGTTAATAGGTCTTTTGCTCCAACATGTTTGACAACTTTTGGGTTTTGGTCATATTTTTTTTTTTACCTAGTTTTGGTACCATATATTGGAAAACTTTTGGTTTTTGGTCAATCCGTTAGTTGACCGTTAAATAGTCATGTGACTTGCACATACCTAGTCCCAAAATTTTATTTTGTTCAGTTTAGTCCTCAAAATTATTGTCCTAACTTTTTATTTTTACAATTTAGCCCCTAAACATTATCTACCACACCCTAAGAGTAAATTGACCTAGCCATGGTCCGACCCATGGCTAGGTCGGACCATGACTAGGGTCGCCGGACTTGGGTGACCCTAACCATGGTACGACCTAGCCATGGATTGGGCCATGGTTAGGTCAATTTAGCATTTGGGTCCAATTGAACAAATTGGACAATTGGGCAAAATTGACCTAGCCAGGGTCCAACCCATTGCTACGTCGGACCATGCTAGGGTCGCCGGACTTGGGCGACCATACCCATGGTCCGACCTAGCCATGGGTCGGACCATGGCTAGGTCAATTTAGTCCTAGGGTGCGGTTGATAATGTTTAGGGGCAAAATTGCCAAAATAAAAGTTAGGACAATAATTTTGAGGACTAAACTGAATAAAATTAAATTTTGAGACTAGGCATGTGCAAGTCACATGACTATTTAACGGTCAAACTGACGGTCAACTAACGGATTGACCAAAAACCAAAATTTTTCAAACATATGGTACCAAAACTAAGAAAAAAAAAATATATATGACTAAAACCCAAAAGTTGTCAAACATGTTGGACCAAAAGACCTATTAACCTTATTATATTTGGTTCAGTTTTCTACCGATAACCCCATATCGAACATATACTATCTAAAAAAAACTCGTGAGAAATTTAGTCATCAACTTTGATAATGTTGGCCACCTCTTTCTTCTTTCCACCACCAACCATCACTCAACTGAAGAATGAACCCCACCAGCACCGACAGCTTTGAGCTCAATAGTGGGTAGAGATGGTTGGAGTCATAGATAGAATGCTCCAACCCTCAATTTGAACAACCGTCAGATGATAATAATAGATAGGGCTCCATCGAACACTTCTCAATTGAAATCAATGATTAAACACTTTCTCTTCTTACATATGGATGGCATCACTTCAGTCATTTTCCCAGGAGCACTACTTTAAAAGAACAAAGCTGTACACGTTTTCTGGGCACCAAAACCAGAGCAATGAAAGCTCAAACAAAGATATGTACACAACACCTTAAAGACGAAACCCATAAAATCAAACAACACCCGACTACAAGGTCTTGACAATGTATATTATGATGATAAAATCACGACATCAAGGAGAACCCGTAGCAAACTCCAGAAACAGCAACCCATATGTTTGTTTATAAGATCAGCACCAGCAGCAGCAGCAAGATTGACATGATAGCCAGGTGGGGATTACATCACACCACTATAATATGCAATACCTACCAGCTTTTTTATTGTCTTGTGTATTACTGCTGGATTATATTGGAGGATGCTAGAAGTAGCTGCCTTCTGGAGGTTGTACCAGTTTTCTGTTGTGAGGAGAAGCCATCTCCTTTTTCAACTGCATCAGTATGTCCTCCATTGTGTACTCTCTTTGCCAATTTGCAACCACACCAAACTTCTTCGCGTCCACCTAATTATTTATTAAAAACAAACCTCATCACCATCAACCTTTATAAAAGTAAAACCATATCATAACAAAAATAAAATACACATCTTACCACTCCAGTTTCATGGTTGACACAAATCATGTTGATCCGTGAATGAAACCGAACAGTAGGTGGCTTTTCTGGGTAATCTTTGTCGCAGAACAACTTCAACTGATAGATGCGGCCTTCATGCACAGTCTGCTCATAAAACACAATTACTATCCTGTTATGGTCGATATTATTATTATTAGTGGCTAGAATATTATTAGGGATAATATCTTTAGGTTAAATAATATATTTAATTATCTTATAATATTTAGAATATTTATCTTAGGGTTCTTGTAATCCCTATAAATAGGGTATTCTTATTAATGAAATATCAAGCTTCCAACAATTAATCTTAGTCTCAAATAGAGATTAGGGTTGATTAGGAAGTAAGCTTTCCTATTTACATATATTCGTTCTTTCAATATTTGGGGCACGTATCATATCCAATGCCAAACAGACTTCTATTTTGTTTATATATATATGCTAGAAAAATAAGGGATTACAAAAATATCACTTCAAGCACGTAATCTCGAATTGGTCAAATAAAACCTGTCCCCTCCCCACAATGTGAATGGGAAGCAACAAAATATAAGGAAATCTATTTGTGTGGGATATAAGATCCTAGTGCTTAGGAAAGATCCGGCCATAAGCATTTTCAGCTGACAAAAATCGTAGACAAGAATGGTGAATTCACGCTTATGGTGCTTATGGTCAAGGCCTACCAAAGAGAAGTTACCAATTAGAAAGCTCACATTATGAGGTCCAATTATAGTGCCTGTCCAGGATCGCATATAAATGTCGTCTCCATCATCCATTCCATAGCTAACAGTGCCATCACCAATCCCTTTTTCTCCTCTTTCAAGTTCCTCCAACAATCTGAAATTCCGAGGAACTGCACAGATGTAGAGCAAAATGAGTCAAAGATTCTAAATCACTGCATATCATATGAAGAATGAGACAAACAAACCATTTGTACATCCCACTGGCAGTCATATATATTACAGTAGCAGTGCATTAACTGACTCTGAAGAAAAAATAAATACAAGAGCTGCACTAGAATTACAATCTATAAGATGCCATTTTCCCACTCACAGCAAAATCAACACAAGCAATAAAAGAAGATGTGATTTCTTGAATGTATGATACTCAACTACAAATTTATGTGCACAGATGTCCACAGGCTTGGAAAAGCAAATGTTGCAACCCAGGAACTGGTAATTTAAATGGAACCATAACATTCATAAGCCTTCATAAATTCACATTAGATGATATAAAAAGAAATAAGATCGACAAATTGAAACAGGCACGACAGATGCTATCACGTTCCACTCTTACAAATTTGGTTTGTTGTAAAACTAATCAATCTGGACATGCATTACAAAGAGTGAGCATATTACATAAGCACGGAAAGATGAGTTCTCATGGTTGAACCTATGATCATTAAAAAAGGGCAGAACGTTTACAAAATATCAAAAGTAAGCTTCTGTTTGATAAAAATGAAGTCATGAAGTGGAGACAGGCATTAGACAATCTGAAGAAGAAACCCTCATGGAAAGAAAACCTCATTTATAGTTAAGACTTAAGTTTGATGAAATTCGTACCAAACACTAGTATAATACTCTCAACTCTTCATAACAAGCTCAATTATCAAAGAAGAACTGTCGAATGCAGACGAAATCGCACGAACAGAGAACAATTGATAAGATCACACTATCGCGCCCATGAATTCAACTCCTTTAGACACCCAAAAAGGTATTCATGCTCAAGATACCGAAACTCTAACACAATCTTCCAAAGAGACTAAGCGAATGATCAAGCAATAACAACTGCTCATAAATAAGAATGAGACAAGGTCAGAAAGAACTCGAGGCTCACCCACGACGCTCGATCCTCCAGAGCCCAGAGTCATAGCGGATTCAATTAACTGGCACACGTTATCGAGGCGAGAGGAAGAGGGACAATAATTGATGAGTTCACAAAAGCAACGCAGCAGCGCCGAAGACAATGCGGGAATAATGGCAAGATCAGAAAAACAATAAATGCCCAATTTATTTGTTAACTAGACACTAACCCGCGCACCTAGAGTAAAAATTAAAAACAAAATTAAAGCTTAAAAATTAAGTTTTTTTAATTTATTGAATATGTAACATTATTTGAAAGTTATAATATTTTTTTGGATATGAACTAATTAATAATTATGCCATGGCCAATTTTTTTAATAATTATGCATTAATATATTTAATACTAATTATTATTTAAAATATTTCATAATAGTGAAATAATCAACATTATATATCATTTTTATAAGACTATAACCGATATAATCAAAAAACGAAGTAAAAATTTTTGTTTAGCGTTAAAAAGTATTTAAGAAAATAAAATCATTGAAATTGGATTTGAGAAATAAAAATAATTAGAGAATTTAACTATTTAAACCATTAATCTTCCACGAGAGGAAAAATTGCAAATAAAATTAAAAAAAAAAAAAAAGTTTCTTAATTGTTTACAAAAACTTTTATTTATTTATAAATTACTGCATTGTTAAGAAGTTTCTTCGATAATGCAATCCATAGTAGATTTTATTTTACAGTGTCATTAAATTCATCCCTACTCGAAGTTGTAGTAGTCGTCATAGTATAATTGTTCTTTTTTGTTGTTCATAGTAAAATTGTTCATTCGGTTTAGCAAACATAACGTTATAATTGGAAATATATATATATATATATAAAATCAATCATAGAATCAATAGAATACATTTATTGTACCTCTAGGCAAAATCAAGAAGATCAAGTAAATACATGCTTATCGTAACGTATAGTAACATTGATTGAGAAGACATCATAAATATAAAGCATTGTAATTTACATCTAATATTACCAATTTCACTTCGTGTTAATCTAAAAAATAACTTTTACGTTAAACAATCATCTGAAAGAAGTAATACATACCCATTAATTTAGTTTGGTAACAAAACGATGCAGATGGAATTCGCTCATCGAGACTAATGTGATATCCTGGAAATGATCAAGCAGTCATCGCAGCCGGCAAGTGCCATGAAGTTCATCTCCACCTACGATCAACGTAATTTTCTTCGGAGCTACTCGGTCAAGAGGAAAGAACGGTGTCGTAAAAGTCCAAAAGGAAGAACCGCTTCATCAAGGTCCATGATAGGGTGTTCATAAAAACATAAAATATTAATTAGTATATAAGAAATTATAAAAATAAAGCAAAGGAAGAGAAAAAAAAATACATTTTGAATATATCGACAGAACAAATGAATACGTGGCATTTATAGGGTGAACCAATTTCAGTTTCCAGCAACACAAATACCTGCACGCAATGAAACTCCAAATTAGATCACTTACGAAAAGAAGAAAGCACGAAAGAGTAGCAAACTATATAGGTCATGGACGAACATCTTAATAATTCTGAACGATGGCTAAATCGTGGAGTTGCTTAAACTGTAGACATATATCGAAAGCCAGTGTGAGAGACAAATAACCCTATATTTTATAGTTATATATATATATATATATATTAAAAATCTGCTCCGCGATGCCTAACTCGACATTCTGAACCTAAATTTACATCAACCAAATTCATAACAATACTTTAGCATCCTAAGGCACACTACATATAATAATAATAATAAGAAAACTTAATGACTTTAAAAAAAAACCCGGAGAATTCTTCAATTCTCTCTCTCAGAGCCAAGAACCCTAGTTCTTACCTTCGTTCTTTATTCCCCGATCTTATCCACCTTTCACCAATCACTATACTCTCACACTTGCCAATCAGCTTCCTTCCTTTCCCACCACGCATTTTCTTTCCTTTTCGTTTCCGCTTCCACTTGCCAATCTTCAGCCAATAAACTCTCTTACATGTCCTGGAAACTGCAGCACCAGCCTCTCCATAGTAATAGCAATCATTACCTACGTCTTCTTCTTCATGGCTACCTACAAAAGAGCATCTGATGTCCTTTCCATCTTCCCCTTCATCACACCTCAAACTTCCGACTAAAACGAAAATTTGTCTGTCCGCCAGTAAATAATCCCTCACCAACCTCCTCCATTAATAACTTCATGGAAAACCTTAATTTGGTTTTGCTTGGTCATTTTCTAAATCCCCGGAGATTAGGAGAAGCTGCAGTTACTGCATTAGTTCAGAATCAATGGCGAATCACTCACGTGCCAGAGATAATTCCTCGGGAAAATGGATCCTGGGCTTTCATCTTTCGAACGCCTGTTGAGGCTTCAGAGGTCTATCAAAATGACATTTTTATCATTGATGGAAATCTCTTGGCTCTTGCTCACCCAACCCTGCAAAACCTTTTTCCAGAAGTAGATTTCTCAAGGGTTCCTACCTGGATAGAACTTCGTGACATGCCACATGCCCTAATGGAGAAAGAATATGTTGAGCACCTTGCCTCAGCTGTTGGTGAGGTTATCAGGACGGAAATGCATGCTACTCATCCATGGTCACAACTTTCCCTAGAGTGCATGTCTATCTCAACTATCTGAACCAGTCCTTCCTTCTATAGGGGTCTCCACAGGATCAACTGAAACTGAGGTCTTGATTTCTTACAGACCTGGTCTCCCATGTCGCATGTGTGGTCGTTTTGGCCATACAATGGGACACTGCCGTGTCACCGAAGATATTGTAATTCGAGACCTCAATGCAATGTTCTTGCGCCTCACAGATCGTGCTGGAGTTGCTCCAATCTCGGATGATTCGCATGACCTCTGCAACTTTGCAAATAGGGGATCTGGCTTATTGACAAATTGGATTCCATTTAATGCAGACAATGCAAGAAACACTCCAACTCAAGGTGGTTCTACTTCTTCTGTTCAGAGAGGCAGGGCTAGTAGCTCTTATAGGCAACCTTCTTCAAATGGTGATGCTCTTCCTTCAGAATTAGCTTCACGCATCACCCTGTCTGTGGCAAGACAACGTCATTCGGCTCAGCTACAGACTACAGAGCCATCCCACACTGAATCAGTCACAGCTGCTCCTGTTACATCTGTTGAAGGGTCTTTAAGGACCTTCACCCCAGTTACTGCTCCACTTATGAATGAGAATGCTTCATTAATCAACTAGGTATTACAAAGCAAGTGTTACAATATATATACTAAGCAAAACTAGGATCACCAACTAAGGCTATATAATCAACTATGAACCAGGTGCATACATAGTCTAGTGTGTATGCATTGTGTAGTTAGGTGCATGAATAGAGTGTGGAATACACTTCTATATTCTCCCATCCTTTTCTTCTTCTTTTCCTTCATGAAACACATCCTTGATCCCATAGAGCTTCAATAAGGCAAGATGTTGATTCTTAACTAATGCCTTGGTGAGTAAGTCAGCCATTTGAACTTTTGAAGAAATATGATAGACACCAATCATCCCTGAGTTGATATGGTGTCTTGTGAAGTGGCAGTCAAGTTCAATATGCTTGGTGCGCTCATGGAACATGGTGTTTTTGGCAATCTTTAAGGCTGCCTCACTATCTGTGTGGATTGGGATTGGCAAGGTAACTTGCAATCCATGTTCCTTGAGGATTCTGTTCACCCAAAGTGCTTCTTGAATGGCAACCCTCAAGCATCTATATTCAGCTTCAGCACTTGAAAGGGAAATGGTGTCCTGTTTCTTGACCTTCCATCCTATCATAGCTGATCCAAGCTTCACATAATATGCACTCACTGACTTTCTACTGAAAGGGCAGGCTGCCCAATCTGAGTCACAAAAGATACTCAACTTGAGAGAATTGTTGGAGGGATAGATCAAACCTTGACCTGGAGTTCCCTTGATGTATCTAACCACCCTCATTGCTGCTTCATAATGGGACTTCTTGGGCTTGTCCACAAATTGACTAAGCCTTTGAACTGAAAAACTTATGTCTGGTCTTGTCATGGTAAGATATAGCAATTTACCAATGACTCTTCTATAAGAAGTGGCATCTTCCAAGAGTATGTCATCAGGATTGAAGTTGGTGGCTTTGTCATACTCACGTGTGGTGAGTTTGATGTTGAATTCCATTGGAGTTTCAGCTGGCCTAGCAGCTCCCAAGCCTGCATCCTCTATAAGCTCCATAGCATACTTCCTTTGATTGATGACAAGGCCTTGTGTTGATCTTGCAACTTCAAAGCCTAAAAAATATCTCAAGTCTCCCAAATCATTTAATTTGAAGTTTGTTTGGAGTGTGCACTTCAATTGATTGATCAACTTGGCATTTGAACCAGTGATTAGAAGATTATCAACATAGATGAGAATGAACACCTTGTCATTGCCTTGTATCTTGCTAAACAAGGAATGATCTGAGGCACATTGCTTGTAGCCAGTCTTCAATAATGTTTGGGTGAGCTTGATGTTCCATTGCCTTGATGCTTGTTTGAGCCCATATAAAGACTTGTTGAGCTTGCATACTCTCTTGGGGAATGCTTCAATGGACCTAGATGGATCAAATCCTTGAGGAATGTCCATATAAACTTCCTCAGATAGATCACCTTGGAGAAATGCATTGTTTACATCCATGTGATACAATCCCCATGATTTGGCAGCTGCCAATGCCAAGACAATCCTCACAGTGTCCATCTTGACTACAGGTGAGAATGTCTCATTGAAATCAGTACCTTCCACCTGATTGAATCATTTGGCAACCAATCTTGCCTTGTATCTTTCAATAGATCCATCAGAGTTGTACTTGATTTTGAAGACCCATTTGCAACCAATTGAGGATTTTCCTTGAGGTAGGTCTACTATCTGCCATGTGTTGTTGTCTTGGAGAGCTTGTATCTCCTCTTTCATAGCCACAATCCAGTTTGGATCTTTGATGGCTTGCTTGTAAGTGCTTGGTTCTTTAATCTTGTCAATGGCAGTCAAGAAACATTTGAATTGGGGGCCTAGAGTATCATAAGATATATATCTTTCCATTCCAAAAGTGGCATTGGAACTAGGCTTGTTTTGAAGAGCAGCAAGCCTTGCACTCCTCCTTATTTGTGGAGAGTTTCTTTGGGCAAGTCTGAGGCTTCTTCTTATGGAAGGAGGTTGTGGGACTTCTTCTACCACTTCCTCTGTTGGTTGGGGAGGTTGAGGAGAAGAACTTTGGTGAGGTGATTCATTTTGTTGTGGTGATGCACTTCCTGCTCCTTGTAATGGAACTACCTCTTCTTCTATTGATTGGGGAGGAAGTTCATCAAGGAGCATAGGCAACTCTGGTGAAGAGTCAAGCATAGATGGCTTGGGTGCCAAGCAAGAAGGTATTAAGGCTTTTAGGGCCTCTTTGGACATGGCAAATGGAAAGATATCTTCATGGAAGAGTACATCTCTTGAAACATGAAGACTGAATCAGAAATGTTCATTACAAGGTATCCTTTTTGTGAAGTGGAGTACCCCATAAGTATGCATGGTTCGGCTCTTGGACCAAACTTTTCATGGTTGTTTAACTTTGTTGTGAAGCAAAGACAACCAATAACTCTTAAATGTTGAAGAGAAGGCACTTTCCCATATAACACTTCCATAGGTGACTTGAACTTCAAGATAGAGGATGGTAGCCTATTGAGTATGTAACAAGCATTTAGAATGCAATATCCCCAGTGTCTCAAAGGCATTGATGCTTGAAACCTAATTGCTCTAGCAATGTTTAGGATGTCTCTATGCTTGCGTTCCACTCTTCCATTTTGTTGTGGTGTGTGCACACAACTAGTTTGGTGATGGATGCCAAATTGGAGAAGCAACTCCTTGCATACTGAGTTAGTGAACTCAGTGCCATTGTCACTCCTTAAGGTCTTAACCATAGTGCCAAACTGATTCTTCACCATGAGTAGGTAGTTCTTGATGTGCAAGAAAGTGTCACTCTTGAACTTCATTAAGTACACCCAAGTTGCTCTTGAACAATCATCTACTATTGTCAAGAAGTATTGATTGCCCTTGAAGGTTGGCACTTTGTAAGGACCCCATAAGTCCATGTGAATAAGATCAAAAGTCTTAGAAGCAATAGAGTCACTTATTGGAAATGAAAATCTAGATTGCTTGGCAAGAGGGAAAATTGTGCATTGTTTGATACAACCATAAGATTTATTCAAATTCAAAACATCTAAATGGTTGAGGTAAGTCTCAGAGACATGGCCCAAACGCCTATGCCATCTCAACACCTCTTCCTTATTCCCCAAGCAAGTGGCTGCAATCTTCCTTGAGCTTGAAGGCACCACATCCTTCAAGGTGTATAGTCCTCTATTCCATTCCCCAATCACCATGGACTTGCCACTATGGCCCTGGAGTAACACATGATCAGAAGTAAAGATCACCTTACAATTCAATTGGCTAGGAAGCCTAGAAACTGAGATCAAATTGAATTTGAAATCAGGGACCAATAAGATGTTGGTCAGAGTGAATCCACTTGAGAAAGAGCAAGAACCAATATGAGTTACTTTGCATTTGTGACCATTTGGTAAATGAACATATTGATGATCAGAGTCACACTTCTTCAAATCAAATAACCACTCAATTTGATGTGTGATGTGATTAGTTTCCCCTGAGTCAACTATCCAAACCATAGGGTCACTAGATATACCTGCCATATTGACATGAGCTTGTTCAACATCTTCAAAGCTCAAAGGTGAATGCTCAAAATAATCATCATGAGCAGCTACATGTTGGATCCTCTTGTTGGCTGTGCCATGAAAAATTCTCTTGTCCTTGGCTGCTACATGCTCAATGGCATTTGAGCTTCCACCATCTTCAACAATATTGGCTGAGTTCCAATTCCTCTTAGGAGCATTTGGGTTGTACATTGGATGACCTTGTGGATATCCATGCTTGCTATAACATTGATCCTCTATATGGCCTCTCTTGCCACAATAGGTGCATATAGGAGGGGGAGGTCTCTCATTGGGACCATTTGGAATGCCTCTGCCCCTGCCATTGCCATTGCCATTGCCTCTTCCATAGCTTCTTCCTCTTCCATAGCCTCTTCCATTACCTCTTCCACCATAAGATGAATTGTTTCTTGTGTATAAGGCAGTTGCCTCACCCACATCTCCAATAGAACCAGAAATGGTCCTTTGACTTTCTTCTTGTACTAAAACAGAAAAGGCAATGCTAAGAGATGGAAGTGGTTGCCTCATGAGCAAGCTACTCCTAATGTGTCCATAAGACTCATTTAGTCCTAAGAGAAAGGCCATTAACTTTTGCTTCTCCTTGTGTTCATTGACAATAGCAATGTCTCCAGCACATTGAAGATTCAAGTCATCAACTGAAGCAAGAGCATCCCAAAGTTGTTTCATCTTTGCAAAGTATTCAGTGATGGATAGAACTCCTTGAGATGATTGGTAGATCTCCCTGGTCAGTTGGAAGATTTGAGTACCATCCACCTTGTCAAACATTTCCTTAAGGTCATCCCAAATGGAAGAAGCAGTGGGATTATAGATCAAACTAGTGACCAAGTCCTTGGCTACGCAATTCCTCAACCAAGCCTTGACTATTGCATTGGCCCTATCCCATTTCACCCTGTCTGCCACACCAACACTTGTTCTTGTGAATGTGCCATCAATGAAGCCCAATTTATTCTTCACTAACAAGCCTTCCTTGATTGAGGTACTCCAAACATGATAGTTGGAGGTACCCTGCAGCTGAAAAGGTATGAGCATATGGCCAGTGGTGTCAGATGGGTGTATGTAGAGAGGATCATCCACATTGGATTCATGAGCCATTTTGCAAGTCAGTCAAGTAAAATGAGCTTGTTGAAAGAGATATGAACTTGATTCCAAGAGATCACTAGGAGAAATGGTAAAGAAACCCCACGGAAATATCTGATGATATAGATAAGACCGGCACACCAAATCTGTTAAGAATAGGACAAATCCAGCTAGTAGATAGTACAATCCGTACCACTACGCATCAAAATGAGCAAGACCCATGATTGACAATCATCAAAAACTTGATAATAACCAGTTCTCCATTAATGTAAGCATGAAATTCTTCAATAGAATCAAAGAATATGCTGAAGAATACCCAAGAACTCACAATAGTCACTCAGCCGAGTAAGGATGAAGTAATCCACCAAACGGGTAATATCCAAGTGTTATAATCAATGAGACTAGTTCAAACAATCTCAGAATCCATCAAAGATACTAGAGGAATGACACACACTTCAGGGAATACCAAAATCAAGCACGCAAATAGCTCAATCTGAGCTAGAACAAGTAGAACAAGGCAAATCAAGTGTTATGGCCTATAAGCAATACTAGCACTGTCCTCAGTTCCTTGTGTGCGTGGATGAGCATGAAATGAGACTTACTAAGAGTTCATTGTTGAATGTAAAGTGAGAATTCAAGCTGAGTTGATGAATCCTGAAGTGTAATGAGGTAAATCCACACAAGACTAGGCTGGCAGATTGAAGCAAATGGGGAAAACTTCAAGTTCCTTGGTCCATTGCATACGCCGCTATGAATGTCCTTGTGCTCTGATACCATATGAATGAGAATGCTTCATTAATCAACTAGGTATTACAAAGCAAGTGTTACAATATATATACTAGGCAAAACTAGGATCACCAACTAAGGCTATATAATCAACTATGAACCAGGTGCATACATAGTCTAGTGTGTATGCATTGTGTAGTTAGGTGCATGCATAGAGTGTGGAATACACTTCTATACCACTGGATTCCTCTTCCTCATCACACACTGACTCCTGCCCATTTGCTGATACACCATCATCGGTTTTACCCTACCCTATGCTGCCCCCATCTCAGGAACAATTCCCACCACATCATCCCTCTCCCTCCCAGTTTCAGTATCAGTTCCCCTACCCTTACCCATACCCTTTTGCTCATCCATATTCCCCTTACCATTACTCAGCTCCATACTATCCTTCACCTCCACACTTTCCCCATTCACAAGGCATCACATACCAAGGCTTCTTTCGACCATGGCCTATCAGTTGGTTTCCCCCTCTTCACCCACCCACAACTCAAGTGCATCAACCTTCTCTGGATACAACCCTTTCTGCACCACCAAGCTTTGAGACACGTACCACAGATTATAGGTCACTTCAGATCTCATCAACAGTTCCTTGCCACACAAGTCATACCACACAAGCTCAGATACAACACCTTCCCTCAACTACTCCCATTCCAATTCCTGAGCATTGTCCACAAGCAAGGGAAACTAGTCCTGCAACTGAGGAATCCTATATGGATGACTCAACCCTGACAGAGCAGCTAGTACTTATGGAACATTTCCATCTACAAGATAGATTTGCGATGATTGGAAGCTCTTAACAAGAAACAACAGGCATCTTGCCTTTGGTCCAGGCTGTTCAGCAGGTAGATCTTCCTCAACCAACACTGGTCCCAACTCATGACTCAGACGTCATTCATCAAAGACCTGGCAAGGAGCCAATGTCTAAGTCTGAATCAAGTCATGTTCCACGAAGGGTTTGGACAAGAAGAGCCCCAAGAGTTGCTGGTGCGCTATCCATGCAGGATACACCCCCTCTGAGTCTAGGCATGAGCCACCGTACTGAAGAGGATGAAGAGCTTAGTTTTTTAAGAAGGCTACGACTAAGTTTTCAGCAAGTAGAACTTAATGACCCCTACCTGGCTTCCTCGGAAAGGAGACCTCACCCAACAACAGGGCAACTGGCCTTACCATCTATCCCAGAGTTTGAAGAGGTATCTATTTTGTTTCAAGAATGAGACTCTGCATTTTACTCTCAGTTTTTTGTAGCTAGCGCTGATTTTGCAATCTTGGCAGAAATACCCTGGAGGTATTTTTTGCACAAATTATGATTATCATGGCCTGGAATTGTCAAGGCACTGGCAGAGCCTAGACAACTCAACATTTGAGGCGTTTGGTTTCTCAGTGGATGCCTCACATGATCTTTCTCTCTGAGATTAAGAGAAAAATAGATAGAATTCAAACTATACTAGGTAAAGGCTATACGCAAACCCTTTCCTACCCTCCAGAAGAAACAATAGGAGGTTTAATCTTAGCCTGGAAATCAATCTACCGAGTGAATTCTTTGAAAGTCCATATACACTTTATTCATGTTCAAATTCAGGACACACCAACAACTGTTCATTGGTTAGCAAACTTTGTCTATGCCCCGAGTAAATTTCGTAATAGGCATGCTTTCTGGTCTTTACTTCAGCAGCTTTCCATCCCAACTGATCCTTCTTGGCTTCTCATCAGAGATTTTAATGATATATGGAGTCGATCAGTAAAAATAGGTAGGAACTTCCTTTCCAATGAACGTCTCCTTCAAGCACATTCATGGTCAGATTCTCTTCAGCTTCTGGATATGAGAGCACAAGGTCCTAGGTTTACCTGGTCAAACAAAAGACCTCCACCAGATCATATTCTGGAAATATTGGACAGAGCCTTGATTACCTCAGCTTGGCTGTGTTCCTTTCCAAATGCATCTTTGTACAATCTTGCACGCCTAGGATCTGATCATAGCCCCCTGATTCTTAGCACTAATTCACAAAGCTTTCCCCAGCGTAATCAGTACCCCTTTAGGTTTGAAAATATGTGGTATGATCATCCTGATTTTCATCGAACTCTAACTTCTTCCTGGGTTAAATATGCTTATGGATTTCCACAATCTATTCTTCACCAAAAATTGACAACTCTGAGTCAAGATTTAAAGATTTGGAATAGAGTTGTCTTTGGAAAATTCCAATCAAAAGTCTCAGCCACACTGGATTCCCTAAAGCACTGTCAAACTTTTCCAAATCATTCAACCACCTAGGAAGCTTCTTTGGAGGCACAATCGCATGATCTCTATCAGCAGGAGGAGTCACTTTGGCGGCAAAAATCAAGAGAACAGTGGATAACTCTTGGGGATAGGAATACAAAGTTTTTTCATGCTAAAACTTTAGCTAGAAGACAAATCAACAAGCTTCATTGGCTCATTAATCCCACTGGGGAGTGGATTACACACCCAGCTGATATATCTAACCATGTGGTTGAATATTCACAGATCTCTTTACTGCAAATCCCCCTATACCCAGTTACTCGCTCATTCAAGCAATTCAGCCATCCTCAAATAGTCTTAGTTCTTTAGGGCTACCCATTCAAAGTTCTGAAATTCCTCGTGCTCTTCTTGACTTAAGCCCTGACAAATCCTCAGGTCCTGATGGTTTTCCACCTGGTTTCTTCCAAAAAAAATGGGAAAACATTGTTTCTGAATCCCTAGCAGCAGTTCACTCATTCTTCCAATCAGGTACCATGCTCAGGGACTTAAATAAAACTTTTGTGGTCCTAATCCCAAGGATTCCTCAACCACAGACATTGCAACAGTGGAGACCAATCAGCATTTGCACAACAACTTATAAAATCATCTCGAAGGTCCTTGTAAGTAGATTAAAGAATTCTCTTCCTCATTTAATCTCTCCTTTCCAAAGTGCCTTTGTCCAATGACGTTTAATTTCAGATAATACGCTGTTAGCTCAAGAAATACTGTAAGTCATTCGTAAGAGAAGAAGGGGCAATGTAGGACTGATGGCCCTCAAACTAGACATGAGTAAAGCTTTTGACATAATAGAATGGCCTTTCATTTAGCGATGCTTACCAAGCTTCAATTCTCTCACCAATTCATTCACTGGATCATGGAATGTGTGAGCTCTAAAACCTTGTCTGTTCTTATCAATGCCTATCCTTCACCTCAAATCATTCCTTCCATAGGGCTGTGACAGGGAGATCCCCTTTCACCATTTCTCTTAGTTTTGTGTGCTGATGCTCTTTCCAAAAACCTGATGCTTGGACAGCTTTCAAATGAAATTAGAGGAATCAAACCTAGCCAATCGTGCTCCGCAATCAATCATTTGCTTTTTGCTGATGATTGCTTTATCTTCCTTAAGGCAAAGACTGCAACTGCTCAGGCCCTATAGAATTTGCTTCATCTTTATGAACAGCAATCTGGCCAACTGGTTAACTTTTCCAAATCCAGCATTACATTCGGTCACAACACTCCTCCCCACTTCAAAGAATCAATTTTAATCTCTATGGGGGTTAAAAAGATTAAAGATGAGGATCTTTATTTGGGTTTACCAGTAAACCGGATAACTCAGAAGAAGCTCATTAGGACAACACTTTTGGATCGTATCTCCAAAAGAATTAAAGGCTGGATGGGTAAACTACTTAATGCAGCTAGTTAAGAGGTCCTCATAAAATCATCTACTTCCTCTATCCCCATATATGCAATGTCATGCATTAGTCTGCCAGTTTATATACACTAAAAAATTGAAACAATTCTTAGGAACTTTTGGTGGAAATCTAGTGCTGATAAAAGAGGCATCCCATGGGTTGCATGGCACAAACTCACACTCCCAAAGATAACTGGGAGTTTGGGGTTTAAGGATACAAAACACCAAAATGCAGCTCTTCTATTAAAACAGATATGGCGGCTTTTGACTTCTCAACATTCAATCTGGGCACAATGTCTTCGTATGAAATATCTCTCACATGAATCTTTCTTCACCTGTAAGTCAAGACAATATTACAACTCCATTTGGAAATCACTCTTGGCTCATCGTCCTTTGTTCTTACTTGGGGTTAAATGGTTAGTGGGAAATGGTCATTACATAAAGTTTTGGACTGACCATTGGGTACCCAATATACCTTATTTATACTCCTGGGTGTCAAATGTTCCCAACCCAAATCAGAAAGTCCAGGACTTTATCTCTCAACAATCAACTTGGAACTTGTCATTTCTCCAAGCAACCATTCATCCAGTCTTGATATCATCCATTTCTACCATTTCTCTTCCCATCTTCCCTTCTCAGGATAAACTCACATGGTCCAATAATTCCTCAGGAATTTATTCAGTTAAATCAGGATACTCCCTTCTCTCATCTATGGACAACAACTCTAAATATGGTTTCCACCTCGGCACCCCCTATGATTGCTAGTCTTAACTTCTGGAACAAGCTTTGGTCAGCCAAGCTACTACCTAAGGTTAAAATGTTCATCTGAAAGGGGTGTTCTGGAGGTTTAACTCTGGGAGCTAACCTTGATCGATGTATTCCAGCCATCAACCCACTCTGTCCCTTTTGTAGGAGAGATCCTAAAACCTGGCTTCATCTCATGTGGAATTGTGACTATGCTAAACGCATTTGGTTTGCTTCAGTATTTGCAGTAAGAGGCAACACTTTGTTCTTTACACAGATTCAGGACTGGCTTACTTATGATATTGGCTCTTATCCAGAACATTTACCTTTGAAGTGCCTGGTTCTCTGGAACATTTGGTTGACTAGGAATCAACTTGTATTTCACTCTCAACAACCTTGTGTAGACCGTTTTATGATGGTTTTTAATTCTCTTTGTACTGATAATGAAATATTAATTGTAACTCAACAGGACCTTCATGAAGGAGTTGCACATCCACAGCGCGCACCACACTCAGATGCTCTCTAGGCCCTTCACTGTCAACGCTGCAACATGTATGGACACTTTTATCTGATTGATCATGTGATGCACCCTCTAATACTATCTCTGGTGCAGCTCTTCTTTATATTTTTGCAGGTTATCTTCTTTTGCTTCTTCACAGTTGCTTTACGGATCAACTAGCCCCTTTTTGGCCGAAGGTCTTACTTGTCGAACTGCTCTGCTGCTTGCCTTCCCTTTCAGACATGAAGGAATCTCACTCAAGACGGATTCCATTCAGCTAGTTGAAGCACTCAGGGGTTCGCAGCTTCATCAAGCAGATCTCTTTTGTGTTATTAGTGACATTAAAAACTCTTTTATCTTGGTTTTCATTAATATGCATTGTAAAAGTCCCTAGATTGGAGGTTCATCTTAGTCATGTTCTAGCTAGATTTTCTGTTTCATCTCGAACTCAAGGTAGTTGGTGCAGACCTTTCCTGTCAATGCTACTTCTTTTGTAAAGGGTTATGTGGTTTCTTAATATATGGTATTACTTATAAAAAAAACAATAATAATAATAATAATAATAATAATAACTCACACGAAAGAATACTTACTCGTACGATCTTTTCCTTCATTGTAGTATCCCCAAAGTCTATATTATACAGTCCATGGGCGACATGGGGGAGCTCTTAATTAATGCTGAAGGTGTTTTGGGTCCAAGAACATAACCATAACAGTGATATCGTGATGAAAGTGTCTCCGCACACCTCCTTTGATTTGAAATCATTCCCCGTTCACTTGATCTCTGTCGGAGCTAAAATCTGACCTATGGCGAATTACGTTTTGGAAAACGTGCAATTTTGAAAGAGTCGCCACTAGCTAATTACGGCTAACTAGAAACCTAAATTACCTAGGTAAAAAGCAAATTAGCACCTAAGCGATTAATTGGTCTGCGTTCAAAGATTTGAGTTCGGGGGTTCTGTTACGAATTTAAAAAAAAAATTTCTAATCACGCCCTTTCGGTACTTAATTAACATATTTGCCAGTTTTAAAATTAAACTAACTTCATGCGAAACAATTAACATCGGCAAAATTAAACCTAAAAAAAACCTACTATGCGTACAAATTCCCTAATTGAAATAAAAATCTAATTAACGTTAAACATGCTCAAAATCCTAGCACAATTTGATAATCACATATTATACACATATATTCATTTGGCATGTTATTTTACTAATCTACATCTAAACTAGTTAGTTGACATGGTATAATAATAACTATACTAATAATAATAATAATAATCATAATAATAACTAAAAAAAAAAAAACTCACCTTCGTCCTCTTATTGACAGCAGCAGCGGACCTCCTGAGAAACACGGCGGGACTTCCTGAGCAGCACGGCAGGACTTCCTGAGCAGCACGGCGGGACTCAGGCGAAGACTCTGGCGGTGCTGGTGGGCGAATCGGATTCCGGGGCTGCAGCAACAATCTTGGTCGGGGTGGGGCGCTGGCTTCCAGCGAACGGAACAGCAGCGGCGGGCGTGAGACAGACGGCGTAATCGGAACTCGCGACGGCAGCAGCGATCGACCGGTGGACCTGGGCAAGCGGGGCGGCGCGATTCGAGGTGGTCCGGTGACCAGGCGGGCGATGGCGACGGCCGGAGCTCCGGCGGCCAGATTCCGACGGGAATGGGCTGAAGGGAATTAAAATTTGCATGAATTTCTAAAAAAATAATATTTTATTCTTGTATCGATTTTCTGTGTGGTTTTTACATGTAATAGGTACCTATTTATAGGTAAATTGACACCCAAAAATTGGAAAATCAATATTCCCTCAATATTCACCCTATTAAATCCGAAAATATATATATAAATATATATATTATATATTTTCTGATTTATTACATCATTTATTGCATATGTATTGTCCTAATTTAAACTGAGCCTATTTTTTGCAACCCCATGACCTTCCATATTTAAATACTTCCTTTTTTAAACGCGTTACACATAACATTTTTGACATGTTACGTACGTGTCGCGCGTACCAAAATTAGGTGTTTACAGCTTGCCCCTCTTTGGACGGACTCCCGTAGAATGCATTCGAGGGGGTTTGTCCAAAGACGAGTAAACACTAATTTTGGCTAGGAAGTATATCTTCTTTCGGGTCTTCAAGTCTCCAGGCGGCCTTTGGCTTTATTGATGGTGCGAAAAAGTAGAACTTCTGTCGGCGATGCCCCTGTTGGCGGTGCCTCCATTGGTAGTGCAGAAAATAGAGCCTCCAGTGGCGTGCGAAAAAGCAAAGCCTCCAGTGGCGTGCAATAAAGTAAAACCTTTGGTGATGATTGGTAACAGAAGACCTCTACGTCAGACAGTACCAACAACCTCTGGTGACGCCTCTAGTGGCGAGTGGTAACGGAAAAACCTCTACGTCAGACCGTGCCGGAAAACCTCTGGTGATATCTCTGGTGGCAAAAGACCTCTACGTCAGATCGTACCGGAGAACCTTTGGTGATGCCTCTAGTGGCGAGTGTCGGAGATGAGCCTCTAGTGGCGTCCGTTGGAGAAGTGCCTCTAGTGGCGTGACTTGCGAAGACTGAACACTAAGGCTTCGTTCGTCGGGGGTGACTCTCAGAAAGCTGGAAAATTTCAGATCCTGATTGTCGGTTGTGACTTGTAGGAACAGACTGTAACAGTCCTACTCGTCCTTGAATGGTGACTCGCGAGAGCAGACTGTAACCGTCCCGCCTGTCATGAAGTTGACTCGTAGAAACAGACTGTAACAGTCCTACTCATCCTTGAATGGCGACTCGCGAGAGCAGACTGTAACCGTTCCGTTTGCCGTGAAGTTGACTTTGGAAGGCACTGTGTTGTGCATGAGTGTTTGTCCCTATTTTTTGCCTAAATTGCGCACGGCGCGACAATCTAGCGGGATCTTTCTTTCTCTTTTTCATTTTTCTTTTTCTTTTTTTTTGTTGAGAATTTTTTTCTCATTTTGCCGTGATTGCAATTTCTGAACTTGCAACCATGCCCCTCATTTCCTGATTTTGCCTAGGCCGCCCTTTCGGGTTTTCAACCTAGCGGAAGCACTCTTTATTTGATTGCCGATTAAACGGTGGCTGTGACCCGTACTTTATTTTCCGTCTTGTAGCCATTTGGAGGGTGGCTGTGGCCCTTTACGAAAATCTCAAGTAGGTAGCTCAGGATGCGCTGTAAAGCTTGTCGTCATCGCTACTTAAGGCCCCTCTTTTTTTTCTTTTTTTTTTCTTTGAACTCTCCTTTTACCATGATTGTCCTTTCAGATTTTCAATCATGCCTCTCATCCCTAACTTTTGCCTAAGTCGCCTTTACAGGTTTTCGACCTAGCGGGAATTTTTTTTTTTTTTTTTGCTCTTTTCAGGCATAATACCTTTTAAGTGCGTCTGCATTGATTGGACTAGGAAGGTCTTGACCGTCCATATCCGAGATGATCAGCGCACCTCCCTTGAACACCTCTTTGACCACGCAGGGTCCTTCGTACTTTGGCGCGAACTTCCCTCGCGAATCAGGATTGATACGCAGTACTTTGCGCAACACCAGGTTTCCTGGTTGGAAATCACGTGGTCGCACCTTCTTGTCAAAGGCCCTAGCCATCCGTTGTTGGTGACATTGCCCATGACATAGTGCCGTGAGCCTCTTTTCGTCGATGAGGTTCAATTTTTCATACCTTTGTCTAGCCCATTCTGCCTCGTCGAGCCCTGATTCTGCCAGGATCCTTGCAGAGGGGATTTCCACTTCCACGGGTAGAACAACTTCAGTTCCATACACGAGGGAAAACAGAGTTGCCCTAGTTGAAGTGCGGATCGATGTTCTGTATGCCAAGAGTGCCCAAGGTAACATATTATGCCAATCTTTGTATGTGACAGTCATCTTCTCAATGATCTTCTTTATGTTTTTATTTGCTGCTTCCACCGCGCCGTTCATCTGAGGGCGGTATGGGGACGAATTCATGTGCTTGATCTTGAGTTGAACACATAAATCGTTTATCAATTTGTTGTTGAGATTTTTGGCATTGTCCGTGATTATTGTATCGGGCACCCCGTAACGGGCAACGATGTCTCTTCGTAAGAAACGCTCAAACGCTTTTGCAGTAACTGACGCCAGTGTGACAGCCTCTATCCACTTGGTGAAATAATCAATTGCCACCAAAATGAACCTGTGACCGTTAGATGCATTTGGCGAAATGGGACCTATCACGTCAATTCCCCACATCGAAAAAGGCCACGGAGAAGACATCGGATGCAACTCATTTGGCGGCGCATGAATTTGACTAGAATACACCTGGCATAAGTGGCATCGCCGGACGTGCTCGACGCAGTCTGACATCAGGGTAGTCCAAAAATATCCCATCCTCATGATTTTTCTCGCGAGCATGTGACCGCTCATGTGCGGTCCACAGCTTCCTTCGTGGACTTCCTCCATCAACCGCTTCGCCTCTTCCGAACCTACACATCTCAAAAGGGTAGCATCAAAAGATTTTCTATAAAGAACCTCACCACTAAGAAAGTAATTGCATGCCATCCTGCGGATGGTCTTCCGATCTTTGCTACTTGCACCCTCGGAAAACTCGCCTGACTGCAAGTATCTCTTTATATCAAGGAACCAGGGCTCGCCATCTGATTCTTCAAGTGTGCAACAATATGCCGGACGCTTGTTTACTTCAATCTCGAGAGGCTCTATGGAATTCCCGTCCGAGATATTCACCATTGATGCGAGGGTCGCCAACGCATCTGCAAATTGATTTTTACTCTGAGGCATCTGTGTGAATGTTATTTCCTCAAACTTCTCGCTCAACTCTTCAATGTGTTGATGATATGGTTGCAACTTGGGATCTCTCGTTTTCCATTCTCCCAAGTTTTGGAGAATGATCAGCATGGAATCTCCATAAACCTCCAGTTCCTGTATCTTGAAATCAATTGCCGCTCGCAACCTGAGAATGCACGCTTCGTATTCCGCCACGTTGTTGGTGCACGGGAAGGTGATCTTTGCTGCTACAGGAAAATGTTGACCTTTTGGGGATACAAGCACTGCCCCTATACCACATCCGGTGGAGTTTGCAGCTCCATCAAAATACATTCTCCACATGCTTTCATTTCCTGTTTCTTCCTCCACGTGAAGTATGTCGCTATCCGGAAGCTCGTGATTTGCTTGACGATCGTCATCAATGGGAAACTCGGCTAGGTGATCTGCAATAGCCTGCCCCTTTATAGAAGTACGAGGAATGAACTGTATGTCGTACTCAGCAAGCTGGACCTGCCATTTGGCGACATTCTTCATCAATGCCGGCTTCTCTAGTATGTATTTCAAGGGATTCAGCTTAGAAATGAGATGTATGGTGTAATACAACGTATACTGTCGGAGTCGCTGCATTACCCATACTAAAGCGCAGCTTGTCCTTTCAACCTCCGTGTACTTGGCCTCTCCTTCAGTGAACTTCTTGCTGAGGTAATAAATGGCGTGCTCTATCTGGCCATCTTCATCTAGTTGCCCCAACATGCATCCCAATGAGCCTTTTCGGACCGCCAGATACAAAATGAGTGGCCGACCTGGAGTGGGCGGGACTAAAACCGGCGAATTGACGAGATATTCTTTGATTGACTTGAAGGCATGCTGACACTCTTCATCCCATTCAATTAATGCATTTTTCCGCAGGAGGCGGAACACCGGTTGACACTTGTTCGTCATGTTGGCGATGAACCTCGCGATGTATTTCAAACGTCCGAGCAAGCTTCTGACCTCCTTGACGGTAGACGGTGCTGGAAGGTCTAGTATCGCTTTGACCTTGTCGGGATCTACTTCTATACCCTTCTTACTGACTATAAAGCCCAGCAACTTACCAGATGTTACTCCGAATGTGCATTTTGCTGGATTTAGCCTGAGTTTAAACTTCTTAAGCCGTTCAAAGAGCATCCGCAGGTTGACAAGGTGATCTTCATCCTCGCGGGACTTTGTAATCATATCATCGACGTATACTTCTATCTGCTTATGCATCATGTCATGGAACAATGTCACCATTGCTCTCTGGTAAGTTGCCCCCGCATTCTTGAGTCCGAAAGGCATGACCTTGTAGCAAAACGTGCCCCACATTGTGATGAAAGTGGTTTTCGACTTGTCTTCTTCTGCCATCTTGATTTGGTTGTATCCAGAGAACCCATCCATGAACGAGAACATGTTGTGCCGTGCTGTGTTATCGACTAACATGTCAATATGAGGGAGTGGAAAGTTATCCTTCGGACTAGCCTTGTTGAGATCCCGATAATCAACACAGACTCGAACACGACCATCCTTTTTCGGCACAGGGACAATGTTGGCGACCCACTCGGAGTAGTTGCACACCTCAAGGAACCCCGCGTTAATTTGCTTGATGAGTAACTCTGGACTCTGCCGCCATAAATGTTGTCTTTTGGGTTTGAACTTCTCGGTATCTATGGGCAGAGTATGTTGCACAATTGCTGTATCTAAACCTGGCATGTCAGAATATGACCAAGCAAAGATCTCTTTGTAATCGTCTAGTAGCTCGATCATCTGGGCTTTCTGAGAAGGATCAAGGGTTGCCCCAATTTTGAGCTCTCGGGGTTCTTCCTTCGTACCGATGTTAACTATTTCGATAGTTTCGGCCGTTGATGGATTTCTCTCTTCGAATCTCTCGAGGTTCTCTCTTATTTCAATCGGAACATGGTCATCATTATATTCCTCTGATGGAATCACATCATCGTGGTTTTCGTGTTTTCTTGTATTTTTCCTACGGTAAGGAAAATAACCGGAATCAATGCGAATTTGACAAGAAATAAGTGAAAATGAGTAAAATTTGAAATAAAGGGATTTATTTATATTGATAAGATCATGATAATATCCCTCTTTCCAATGCGGGGCTCATGATCTTGCCGCGCAAAGGAGTACAACAGAAACTCATAAATCTTACTCATCGCTAAGAGAAAGAGCATAAACTGGAATCGAAAACCAATTGGTGATTGCTTCTCCTTCAACAAATGGTCAGACATAGACGCCTGGGGGAACTTCTTCGAGGATGGCTCCAACTGTGGTGTCGGTGATGAACAATCCGGCTATAGCTTGTAATGCTTCATCTTCATCAGTTCGAATGATCTGAGGTGGCCCTGGGAAAGTCACTGACAGTGGTGGAATGTTCATAGGCCTCCACCTTCTAGCGAATCGCCCCCTCTGGAAACCCACCAATTGTTGTTCCCCATGTGCACTTTGATCATCTTCTTGGAACGGGGAATACCCTAGCCCGTATTTGCATACACTTTCCTTCAGCTGGAGTGGACGCGGGATCCCTTGACACCTGATACCCAGGCCTTGACCCGGGACGAAATTATTCTTCAACCTGAACCTTCCTACCATGATATCTGCTTTGCTCAGCGTTGGTTCTCCCCAATCCCTGATGATGGAGATTAGCTCAGAGGAATGGTATGCGGGTGGTTCATCTCCACTAGTGTTGATGATAGGGACCGCCGTTTCCTGATAGATGTTGTGATCACCTTCTCCCCTGATTTCCACGAGGCGATTGTCGATCACGTACTTCAGCTTCTGGTGTAGGGTGGATGGAACCGCCCCAGCCGCGTGGATCCATAGTCTTCCCAAGAGAAGACTGAAAACATTCGGGATATCCATGACCCTGAAAGTGACATCAAAAACATTAGGACCAATTTCGAGTTGCAACTCAGTCTCTCCAAAAACTTCCTTTCTCGTGCCATCAAAAGCTCGAACTGCCGACTTGCTCGTACGAATATGGGACATGTCAATCTTCATTTGCTTGAGCGTGGATAATGGGCAAACATCGACTGCTGAGCCACCATCAACCATGACCTTTGAAAGCACGAATCCGTTGCACTTGCAGACAATGTGGAGGGCTTTCACATGGTTCCGACCATCGACTCCTAGATCGTCATCCCCGAAATAAATCTGGTTCGAGAATATAGAGCCGATAACATTACCCATCTGTTCAGCAGAGGTCTCCTTCGGCACTAACGCTTCTTTGAGCACATTCATGAGAGCGTCACGATGACTTTCTGAGCTTAAGAGGAGAGCAAGCAAAGAGATTTGAGCCGGAGTCTTGCGGTGCTGATCAATCACTTTGTCCTCTCCTTCCTTCATGAACTTTACAAAGTCCACAATTTCTTCGTCAGTCACCTTCTTCTTTGGTGTTACTTCTACAGCCTTAGCAACATCCTCCATGTACGAACGACCCGAACGTGTCATGATCATAACACGATCGTCTGGTTTTGCTGCTCCGATTATCTGAGCTTCGTAATTCCAAGGGACCTTCTTGTTGCTTTCATATTGGAAAGGAGTCGGGCCCTGCATCACTAGTGGCAACCTGGCCGACTGTTCAGGCACATAATTAAGTATAAATGGCGTGATTACCGCAATAGCGGCATCTTCTGACGACTCCTCCTTGAGACAGATCATGTTGATGGATGATGATGAACCAACATTGTGTTGCGGCAAAGGGTTTGTCTTGACATTAGGAGGAGGGATTGGGTTGAGAATAAGGAGCTTATTGTCAATGAGGTCCTGAATCTTGTGTCTCAGATGGGTGCATTTCTCTATCGAGTGTACAGCTACTCCCATGTGGAACTCACATCTCGAGTTTGGATCATCATTGAGTACTCTCGAATCTGGCCTCATGAACTCGGGGCCGATGAGGTTTTGTTCTAACATCTTCTGGTACACTTCTGCCATTGACACAGGTAAAGGGGTGAAGGCCCTTGTTTCTCTTTGTCTGAAATTAGCCCGATTTGCTTGTCCGCCTGTAAAGGAGGGTTGTGGAGCCGGGGGTACTTGAGTCACTGGCTGAGCCGTGGGGGTTGTCAACTGCATTGGGTAGACTGTGCCTACAGTTGCATCTTTCGGGGGCGGCTTTTTGGCGCCACCTTTTTTTAGACCGTATCCTTGGTAGCCTTTGGGAGGATCTTCAATCTTCCCCATTCGAATTCCTTGCTCAATCATCTCTCCGGATTTTACCAGGTCGGCAAAATTTGCAGAAACATGTCCCAATAAATGGGAGTAGTAAGCTCCTTTTAAAGTTCCGATGAACATTGATACTGCTTCTGTGTCTTCCAGTGGTGGTCGGACTCCGGCGGCCTTCTCTCTCCACGCCTGCATGTAGTTTCTAAAGGATTGTCCGCCAGTCATCTCCATGCTTTGAAGATCCATGCGAGTCGGAGCAGTGTCCAGATTGAACTTGTATTGGCGAACAAAAGCGTTAGCCATGTCCTCCCAGGTTGAGATATCACCGGCCTTCAAGCTGACGAACCAAACCAAAGCTGCCCCTTTCAAGCTCTCCTGGAACGTCTGGATCAAGAACTTCTCGTACTGCTGATAAGGGGCCATCTTTGCAAGGTAAATTCTCAGGTGGACGATGGGATTTCCGGTGCCATCATATTTCTCGAAATCAGGCACTTTGAACTTTTCTGGTCTTGACATGTCGGGGAACAAGCATAAATCGGAATAACCAATGCCCCCGTATTGCTCAAGTCCGGACAGAGCCTTCATCTTTTCCTCCATTTTCTTCAAGCGGCGATCTTGCTCGGATTCGATGACCGGTGATGATGTGAGTTCATTTGTGCCGGCAGAACCCCCTTTGTTCACGGGCCCATATATTGTTATTGGATTTGGAAGGACATACGGCTTCGGTGCGGATTGGTCTGGTCTGGTACGACTAAAGCCGGGGGTTGGTCACGATGAGGTTCTACCGTGGCGTCGGGAAGCAAGGTTGCAGCCGGAATTCGAGGTCTGGTATTTGCTACGGGCGTTTTGGAGGAGGTTGGACTTGTGAATTCTGGCAGCAAAGCTGGGTTGTGGTGAGCTGAATGAGCTTCAAGTAGTGCCATGATGCGTTCCATGCTAGATGACATGTCGGCCATATCCTGATGCATCTTTGCATTGGATGCCTCGATCTCGGCCATACGCTTGTCATGTTGCTCGATTTTCTCAGTGTTTTCCATTTTAGTTGTTAGCCGCGTTCGTGCCAGTATTAGCTAAATATTTCCTGCAATTGGAAAAATCGACGATTCAAAATGTGGACACCGAATACCATGCATGATTTTTCAAAAAAATGTGCCATTCATTTCAGCGTTTTATTCGCGAAGGAAAATGGTTTTACGAATAATATTAAACTCTAAAACGCTTTACACGACTGCGCATCTCGCCGAGTGCGTCGAGTGCTTGTTCTTTAGTCCTAACGATTGCGACAGACAAATGCTTTGAAAAAAATTTCAGTCTTCTTGCTCTCCGTTTGAAATTTTCAAGATCAGTGCTTAACCGCATCTTCTGTCTCTCTTTCACTTTAATAGTCCACTGCTGGTGCATGACGGTGGTTCGTGCTTCAGAGAGTTCTCCTTGTAAACGCCTGATTTCTTCTTTGGAACGTGCGCAATCCTGGGCCCAGGTGGCACATTGGATTTCGACTCGGGCAGCTAGTGCGTCATACACGTCTTCATGGGCAGGTGGCGCGTCTCGCGGCCTTTGTCCGATAATCTCTGTGGGGTCAATAATCGGGTCCTCGACGTTAGTATGAAAGCGGTAGATGTACTCCTTAGAGGCATGATACATCCGTTCTTCTTCTCCGATATCCCCGGGCGGTTGGATTTTCTCTTCAATTCGACTTTCCCAGATTGCATGTATTCTTTGAGCTGTCTGTTTGAGCACGGTTTGAGTGACTTTGTTGTCATCCCAGTCGAACATCAGAAGAGGTTCCTTTGTGCTAGTTGGTATGCCTTGAAGACCTCCGAGCTGTCGAACGACTCGGGCTAGGTAGGTGACCGACGAGCTTAAGTGACTAATAAGAGGAATGCCGTTAAAATCTTTACCCCTTAAAAATACAGGCTTTGGTGAAAACCATCGAGCGACCCATAAAATGTCTTTAGGTAAAAGTTTTGAAAAATGTTTTTTCCACTCACGGGTGCTCCACCCCTTGTTCACATGATGAGCATAATCTACCATTCTTGATATAATTTGTTTTTCAATAAGAAAATGAGCTTTGGGGAAACCAGCACCGATCTCCTTTAGGTGATTTAAAAACCATATTTGCAATAATGCTGGACTTGCTCTTAATCCACCTCTCCCTTTAGCCTTTATGAAGTTCAGAGACGTGATTGTTTCAGCAAGCAACGCCACTACAAAACTTCTGCCTTCGACCACTTGAAGGACGACGTCGGGTAATGCCTCGTCTATATGGCTTTGGGAGTGGGGGAACAAGAGAGTTCCAAAAATAACAGGAGATAGACGTGAGTTGCCCCTCGGATCATTCGGTTATCTTTCATCCTGAAACCAACCCAATTTATCAAGCGATTGATAGATAAACCCTAATGTGTGGCTACCATAAGCTCGTCAGCCATCTTCCCTCTGTTGGCCTGTAAGAGTTTAGAAAGCCTTTGTTTCTCGGACGCTTTGAAACTTGGTAAGACGATTCCCTTATTCCATCCCGGGCCTTGTATTAGTTGGCGATACTCTTCGAGGGTTTGGGTGAGCTCTATGCCGTTGATGACGAACACTGCCTTCTCCGAATTCCAATGGTCGGCTAAAGCTTCTAGCAAGTGCCACTCTATCTTGTAATCAGCAAGACGTTGAATTCCTCCGACGAGTTGGGTGACATAATCTTGCTCCGTTTTCAGCATGGCGTTCCAAAGGCGGTTAATGTCGTTCCTAGGAGCCGGAACGATCGTAATGCGAGGGCACTTGAGTATTCTTTCCATCTTTACTAAATGGAGTGTAAAGCGATTTAGAGTTGTGAAGTGAATGGCACATATATTTTTTTAAAAAAAATGATGTGCAATGCATGCTTGAAAAGTAAATTTCCACTAATATCCAGTTCACGATTACATACATGGTGCAATAAAAGAAGTTACATTAGACCCAAATCCTACACAAGATAAATTACAGGGGCCGAGAACAATTAGAAGGAGAACACACGCAATTACGCATAGCAGTCGGATAGAAGCTTCAGGTGTGTGTTTTTGCTTTGTTCTAAAAGGTGAGTTCCACTGATAGGCTTCTGACACGGTGGTTTCCTCACCCCATTATAGGGATCACGGGACCTTCACGAGTGGTGGAGTTGTTCCGAATCGTTCCAGCGGCTCGGCTGCGCGGTCGTACTCTTACTAACTCTCCGGGGTTCCTAGTTGCCCTGGGTTTTAGGCGTTTGGTTCTTATTCTAGAGTGGTGTGTGCGGTTTTAATCAAGACGAACAAACGTTAGCAAAAACTTATACAAAATTAGAGTAACACTTATACAAACTAAAACATGGCAAATATGCAATTTTAACAAGCATGAACCCTCTAAAGACTTCCCCAGCAGAGTCGCCAAATTGTCGGACCTAAAATCTGACCTATGGCGAATTACGTTTTGGAAAACGTGCAATTTTGAAAGAGTCCCCACTAGCTAATTACGGCTAACTAGAAACCTAAATTACCTAGGTAAAAACAAATTAGCACCTAAGCGATTAATTGGTCTGCGTTCAAAGATTTGAGTTCGGGGGTTCTGTTACGAATTAAAAAAAAATATTTTTTCTAATCACGCCCTTTCGGTACTTAATTAACATATTTGCCAGTTTTAAAATTAAACTAACTTCATGCGAAACAATTAACATCGGCAAAATTAAACCTAAAAAAAAACCGACTATGCGTACAAATTCCCTAATTGAAATAAAAATCTAATTAACGTTAAACATGCTCAAAATCCTAGCACAATTTGATAATCACATATTATACACGTATATTCATTAGGCATGTTATTTTACTAATCTACATCTAAACTAATTAGTTGACATGGTATAATAATAACTATACTAATAATAATAATAATAACAGAAATTAAAATAATAATAATAATAATCATAATAATAATTTAAAAAAAAAAACTCACCTTCGTCCTCTTATTGACAGCAGCAGCGGACCTCCTGAGAAAGCACGGCGGGACTTCCTGAGCAGCACGGCGGGACTTCCTGAGCAGCACGGCGGGACTCAGGCGAAGACTCCGGCGGTGCTGGTGGGCGAATCGGATTCCGGGGCGGCAGCAACAATCTTGGTCGGGGCGGGGCGCCGGCTTCCAGTGAACGGAACAGCAGCGGCGGGCGTGAGACAGACGGCGTAATCGGAACTCGCGACGGCAGCAGCGATCGACCGGTGAACCTGGGCAAGCGGGGCGGCGCGATTCGAGGTGGTCCGGTGACCAGGCGGGCGATGGCGACGGCCGGAGCTCCGACGGCCAGGTTCCGGCGGGAATGGGCTGAAGGGAATTGAAATTTGCACGAATTTCTAAAAAAATAATATTTTATTCTTGTATCAATTTTCTGTGTGGTTTTTACATGTAATAGGTACCTATTTATAGGTAAATTGACACCCAAAAATTGGAAAATCAATATTCCCTCAATATTCACCCTATTAAATCCGAAAATGTATATATAAATATATATATTATATATTTTCTGATTTATTACATCTTTTATTACATATGTATTGTCCTAATTTAAACTGAGCCTATTTTTTGGCAACCACTTGACATATTACGTACGTGTCGCGCATACCAAAATTAGGTGTTTATATATCCTTCCATATCTCTTACGTAGGAATATAATCTTTATATTATTTACTATACATTATCTTAAGAAACTAGAAAGTAAATAAAATATATTAGCATTTAATATTATCAATCTTAAACTTCTATAAAACCCACGTAAAAAAATTTCTTTACCGGATCCCACGTGATGATTAACAACGTCATATTTAGAAATATAATATTTTTATACAATTTAATCCATAAATTAATCATAAGTTTAGAAAGTAAATAAATATATTAGTATTTAATTAATATTATTAATCTAAGCTTTCCTTAAAACTGATACAATTTTTTTTTCTTCCGTCACCCACATGAAGATTAAACAGAAGTTAAATAATATATTTTACTTATATATTAGATAATGTGAATTTCGCGTATATGACTAAGAGCATCCACGATGGTTTTACATAAATTGTATTCTTTAAAGTTGACACGTAGACATTTATGTACACTTTAAGTAATACGTAAATTTAAGACACACGTAAAAAAATATTTTCTCTGCAATCGTATTACTTAAACATATTCCTTAAATATATTTTATTATTAAATTTTCCAACAACCACCAATGAGATATTAACATTAATTATAAAATGAATTAATTTATAATAAAAAATTGGTTACGTAATACATAGTGCATTACTTAAATTTAAGGAATGCTTTATGTAAAAACATAAATTTACGTGTGGGTCTCATCTTTAAGGAATGCTATGTAAAACACTGTAGATAGTTTTTGTTGTTTTACTTAAATAAACATGTAGGACCCACGTTTACGTAATCTTTACGTAATACCACTGTGGATGCTCTAATATATAACAACTATGTTCTATATATATATAACATTTAGTCTATTAATTATATATATATATATATATACTGCTTACATGGCGGCCTATGTTCTTCCGGAACCAAACTGTATAGATTTACTGTTTAAAAGGAAACTTTTAATTAATTTGTTTCTTTAAATTGCGTAGAGACCAAAATAGGAGATAAAAATACTTCTTAATTTTCAGTCACTCAATATTTTGTATCTATATTTATAGAACCCCAACTAAATTAGGAAACGGTGACGGGGCAAATTATCCACGTGTTAGCCAGAAGGCTTCCGATACCAAATTATTATAATATAGTAGATAATTAACTACCTCAGAGATATTTTTTTCTTTCTGAAAAAGTATTAAAACGGTATAATATGTTTAAAAGATAGGGCCTAAAAGATATAACATGTTTCGTTTTATTTTTTTTATAATTATAATTTTAAAAGATGAGAAATACCTATTATGAGGCTACTTAACAGTTATCTAACGAAAAAATTAATTTTTTTTTATCTAAAACAAACGTTTTGAAACGTATTATATTTTTTTTCCATGCTTTTCCATTTTTTCTGGTTGGATGGTTAGTGAGGTCCACATCACGAGATTACACTAATAACATGCTTACTCCACAAATATATTAATTTTTATTCATACCGAATTAAACTGAAAATGGTAAAATATTGATTGTGAATATTTTTTACTCTAAAAGTCTTAAAAGTCTAATGTAAATAAAAAATTAACCTGTGTCGATTACAAATGAATGGAGCTCACTAATTATTTATAACAGCTTAAAAGTTAAGTTATTAAAAAAACACTCGTCGTGGATGAGTACATATTGATTTTCCTTCCACATTTAAGGGCTTTTAAAGGTTATAGATATGTATCCAACAACTCAAAAGTAACCCTTATAATAACTATTTATCAGCATTAAAAAAAAAAAAAAGGAACATTTCTAGTTTGCGAACAATTAGGTATTTAAAAAGACACGATTTAACAACTAATAATGGCATTTTTGGTTTGCAGACAGTTAGGTATTTCTACTCCACCGAACGAGGTCTTTCAGTAATTATTGGTGTATAAAGAAGTCTGTGGTCTTCACAGCTAATTATCAGAATTGTTTGCGTCAGGAATCCATATGCCTTATGGGACTAAATGTGGCAACATTGAGAGATCAATTATAATAACCTCCTTAAGATTTTCCTATCGTGCTAAATCCTAATCAGTTATGAGCTAGCTTAATTGGTGGGCCACTTATCAGTAGTATTTCGGCGAAAGGTCAAATTACACATGTGATTAGATTCTTAACTAACCGATACCATAATTATTAAGAGATTACAGTGATGACGTAGTAAATGTAAGCACATTATACGTATATGTTACCTAAGTTAATTTGGTACATGTCACTTTAGGAAATTTGGCCAGATCCAAATCTCAATTGACATGAGAGACCCAAAATTGGGTCTCCATATACTAAGCATGGGCCGGCCGAAATTTAGGAGGAGGTAAAATGGACTTTTGTCCACTTTACTCCTATATATATGAGGATTTATGGTTTTATAAGGGTCAATCACAATACCCTTTAAGTTGTGTTTTGAGAGAAAACCCTTCCCCAGAGATACCATATTCGGCCGAACCATATATCCACCAAGGATGTGCCAATTTGCTTTCGAGCAAACACTCCAGAGATCTGTCCCTTGCCAAGAATCGATCAGAGACTTTGCTGTGAAGAATATACCACTTAGCGCTTCCTTTACAAGAACCCCTACGGGTGCCGACCGGAGGATCGTGAACTCCTTCCTGCAAAGATCTTGGGACTACGGACGACTGTAGAGGTATGTGCGAATATTCCGCTGCGTAATTTCGATTACTAGCATGTACCATGGTTTAGTTTCCGTATTGATTACGTAATCTAATAGTGGTATCAAAGCCTGTGTTAGGAGTTCTTGATTTTGATAAATTGATGTTCTTGAAAATTTAAAAATTTGGACCGAAATTTTAAAGGATATATTTTTTTTTTTTAATTTTCGAATTTTTATGGTTAAGGAGGTCCGAAATTTTCATGATGTTCTTAGGAAATTTGATGTTCATGATCTTCAAGAAAAATGTAATATTTATCAAAATCAAATATTGGATTGTAGATCTTATTAAAATTTGATCTTGAAATTTGACCACTTGTTCCCAAATTTGTGTTTTTGGCCGAAACCTTAAGTGTTTTACAAGGTTTCATTTCTTAGGCACCAAGTTTCAATATTTCGGCCGAAACACGTAGGTATATTTTAATTTTTTTCTAGGTAACAATATATCTATAATTGGGAACATTAGGATAGATTCACATTAATATATAGAAATATATATAACTATCAATATATCTATATATTTAAATAGGTTAAAGAAATTATTGATAGATTTTAGTTACCTAAAAGATTGAGAAAATATATTGTTAATATATGTTTCTAATTTAAGATATTGACAATAAATAATATATATATTTATATGTGTGTGCCAATTTTTACATATATATATATATTGTTGATTGATTTAATGTTAAAGATAGAATCTTGGCAATAAATATATATATGTTTTAATTAGGTCCTAAATATATATATATATATATATATTATTAATATTGAAATTATTTTATATAGTTAATGTTACTTGGTGGCTAAGTTAAATCTTTTTGGACTTTAAAACCCTACTTGGGACACAAGTAAACATTATGGCCCAACCTTTTATATTTTAATTATTGAGCCGATCCAATATGTCAAACCGGGACGAATTAAAATCGAACCGGATTTTCTCAATCGGTTCGACCTAATCGGGTCGGACCAGGGTAACTAAGTGGATCTAACCGAACCGGTTTTGAGTGTTGAACCGAACCAAACCCTATTTTTATTGGACCGGTTCGGACCGAACCAGATTTTAAAATTAAAACCAGACCGAACAGGATTTTATCGGACCGAACCGGACCAAATTGGACTGAAATTGACTGAACCGAACCGTATTTTCAAAACCGAATTCAAGTAAATTAAAATAGGGAGGTCAAGTTTTAAAATCCAAATGTTTTGAACCTTAATAGGCCTACACAGTGCTCAAGGGTTGATAACCTTTCATGCCTTATTTCGACTATGGGGATGGATCTCGGAGATACATGTTTTTGGGACTGGTATAATTAGTGGGCTGAATTGCAATTGTTTATTATTCAATATATATTTCTGCATGATTAGAAATGTTGTCTTGACTGAGTCAAGCTAGCTGGATATTGCATATTGTGGGCTGAACCCTTGTTAAATATATGGAATGTGCACTAGGATAGACATGCTGTGTTGGTTGGAAATGCATAGGATTCATGTCTAGAATGTTGCATGATTGAATATAAGCATGAATTGCAAATCAGTCCCTAATGTTTAAAATTATTTTAAAATCGAAAACCATTCGCCAAATGTGTATGATGGATGTGAATGTTACATGTTTGACCCATATGCTAGAAAGTTGAGGATGTAGCTGCATTTGATAATTTACTTGGAATTATGTATGCAAGCATGAGTTCTTCGGAACATTAGACACATGACACGTAGGCATGGGTGTTGTTTATGTGATGAATGTTACTGGCGTATGATAATTTACATGGATAGTAGAATTATGTATGCATGAGTAAATTCATTGGAATATTTTTCCAAAATAAAAGGGCCTTGGGAAAGCCAAGATCGGGTATGCTTGTTTTAAAATTTCTGTTCCGGTAATTTGTGATTAAAACCGTTTTAAAAGACTAATCTATTGGATGGAAGACGACGATTATGTGAACTCTTTCACAGCCATCTTCCATTGGTTTACTGGTGGTCGGTTGGTTTAGATGACTGAGGAATTACTATTTGTCGGATTCCATCTTAATAGATATTTGATGTATGCAATTCTTTCTCAAAATTTTATTGTCTCCCTGATTTTGCATAATCATCGATGTGTTAGTATGAATTGGTTGAATTAGTGCGATTCGATATTCCTCGCAATCTTGATGGTGTGAATCATGATGAATAAAAGGAGTACGTGTTGAACTCTCTACTACGATTCTGAAAAGTAGAGAGGACAACTACGGATGAATATAGTAGTCTGTATGATTTTGACAATGAGAGACGAATGTAATAATTTATTTTACCAAGCATGGGAGTAGGTTCTTTGATGATCTGAACGCATATGTGGTGATACATTCAACCTTGGTAAAAAGGGGTTGAAGAAGACTTCTATTGCAACCAGGCAATGTTTCAGCTTAGTATCCCTTTGCATCCACCTCAGTGAAAGTGAGGATGCAAAAGCTAAACATTTCGGTTGAACGTGCTGGTCTTCTCTCTTTCCATGGACGCTGGTGTAAAAGCCGCTCGAGATCTTCAAAATGAAAGATCAACATGGAAAAGATGTATATGGTTGTCTGGTGTTGACAAGACTCAATGACTTTGAGTATAATTAAGTACAGTAAACACAACAGTAAAAAGGGAAGCAGTCTATGCTCACCATACTGAGTTCGAAAGATGTCAACCATGATCCGTATATCATCGGGAGAACTGGACCATAAAGGTCTTATACGATAATCTGGTGGGTTAAACCATGTTGATAAAATGCGTCTCAAGTACGCCTCGTAGGTAATGTGTATGAAGCGGTAAAATGTTTTATACAGGCACAGATCATTTGACGTGATTCACTCGTGAATTTACTCAGATGTGATGTTCAACATGGCTTAAAGTTCTCAACTATCTATGTGTCAATCATGGATCAAATACATGAACTTCAGATCAAGAACCCTACCATTGTCATTTATCGTTCGGTTGAGTTACTAAAATTTTGGTTATTTCGAGATTCAGATTTATTGAATAAAGTAGTTACCATTCGATTCGAAAGTAGATCTACCATTCGATTCGAAATGAGATCTACTTGTCTAAATTAATCGACCCAGTTAAACGGGATCGATCCGAAATGAAATTTCGGCCAGGTAAAAGTGGTCGAATAAAATGAAACGATTCACGTACTCCGTCATCTCAGTCGGGATAACTGAACTGAACATACACATCGATTGCGTAGCTAGATCGAAAGATTTAGTATTTCTTAATTATTTGTACTCCATTGAATGAAATAATTAGTAATAACAATCATGTGCGAAACCGATTGGATTAAATTAAATTAAATTCAGAAATGAAACGATCTAACCAAGGGTCAAAACTTCGGTAGAATGCACCTCGCGCAAGTGGACCTCGAAAGACGAAACACATCGTTTCAATATATGAGTTTAATAATGAAGTGTTTGAATGATTAGTCGTTTGCATTCCTTTGGAAACAACTTATTGATAACATTTACATCGGTACGAAGTAGGCTTCAAAACGCCACAACCTTGTAAAGGTATCAGCTGACACATAGGGTGAAAACCCAAGATGCTCAGTTCGGAGATGGGATAAAATCTCTGAGATAAGTTTGCAAACGAAGAAGGATGATGTCGGTTAAACGATTCTCCTTCAGTAAGCCTTGAACGACAAGCCAGGCTAGGTATTCAAATCAATTAAAACACACTTCAAGAAGTACAGTTCAAGAACATAATGTTATAGTCACTCTATCAGGTGTTCCCTAAGGGATGAAAAAGATGACTCACATGTATGTAAACTGTGTTCCAATAAAATCGGTAAGAAACGCCGCCATAAAAGCTAAAAATGATGATGAGTTAAATCATGTCATCATGCGACATTAAATTTTGCATTAAACACGTAATTAGGACAAGAGTATGTGATCTACTCTTAGAAAATACTTGTTTAAAGCTTCAGAAAATGGGGTCGTGGTCAAACATGAGCTATTATATCACTAGAGGGCGAATATTCCAAATCCTTGGACAGTTTAAATCTATGTAGTCATGATCAAAACGGAGCAGGATATCACTGAAAACAGACCCCACTTAATTCGAGAGGGAGAGAGATTTGAACCAGCAACTCAAGTGAATGACATGGTAAATGAGAATGGGAACATTTTCATAGTAAATCCAGTGGGAGGAATAAACCCTACCAAACGAAATCACTGTTGCTTTTGAGATGAATCAAGTTGAACCTGATGGTCATATAGTTGAAACAGGAATGACGCAACTACCTAAACTACCCATTGTTTCCAATGGGAGTGATCTAACCAAACTTGGCTCCAGATCCTAGTGATCAAGGAATTCATCTCGGAAGTGAAACCTTGAGACCGAGAGGTTGTCAAAGGAAAGTTTATGGTCAAGGTTGGATAAGAAGCATTGTTCCGAGCGGGAGAAGTGTTCCCAATAGTAGGCATTATTCCGAGTGGGGAAATGATCAGACTCTAGATGGGATTAATCAAGCCTAGACGAAAGTCAAAGGCTTCGAACCCATCGAGCAAGGTGAAAACGTCGCTCTAAAACCGCTGGCAAGCATTGGAAAGGGCTCAAGTGGAGAAATTGAGGAAAATAATAAAAGATAGGGATCGCCTAAATGAAAGCCATTATAGTCTATAGTTGATTTACCTGCTAACCACAGGGGCACAAGGATACAGTGAGTTCTTAAAGAAGGCTCACCACTGATGGAAAAGGTTGGGAGGTGCGAAACCCGACTTGATGCAAAAGTATATACCCATTTCACGGAGTTTACTTTGACAAAACAAACTCACTGACTGTGCATAAAACCACGGTTTGGGCCAGTCTTGGTCCTGGTCGCAAGTCTCGATCTCGAGCTGCACCAAATGGATGTTAAGACTGCATTCCTCCACGGAAACCTGTAGGAAGAGATATACATGGAGCAACCAGAGGGTTTCATTACTCCTGGTAATGTACATAAAGTTTGTAAACTCCAAAAGTCCATCTACGGTCTTAAACAGTTGTCTCGGAAATGGTACCGCGGATTCCACGAGGAAATCGTAGGAAATGGATTCGTGAATCTTCATGAGGATCCGTGCGTGTATTATAAGACCTTCGAGTCTAAGTATGTCATCTTAACCTTATACGTGGACGATATGCTCATTGCCGCAAACGATGTGAGTTTTATGAACAAGTCAAAGTCATGGTTGGCATCTGTATTTGAGATGAAAGACATGGGAGAGGCCACATACATCTTGGGCATTAAAATTGCTAGAGATCGGGCTACCCGTAAATTGTGTATGTCTCAAGAATCTTATATCAACAAACTGTTGAAAAGATTCAGATTACAGGATGCCAAACTCGTGGATACGCCGGTGGTGTTTGAGTGCGCACTGTCAAAACTTGACAGCCCCAAGAACCTGGCAGAGCGTGAACAGATGAAGAGTGCATAGTATTTAAGCATGGTCGGTAGTTTGATGTACGCCATGCAATGCACCCGTTCGGATATCTGTTACGCCGTGAGCCTAGTAGCACGTTTCCAATTAGATCCTGGCTATCAACATTTAAAGGCTGTAAAACGAATTATTCGTTATCTGAATGGTACTGCCGACTACGCACTGTGCTATGAGGGCGGAAAGTTAGAATTGACCGGTTACAGTGACACCGACCATGGTGGCGATCCGGATGATCGTAAGTCCACCACAGGAGGAGTGTTTCTCATTGCATGCCGCCATTTCATGGACGAGTAAGAAGCAAACCTGTGTCGCGCAATCCACGATGGAATCGAAATTCATAGCCCTCTCCAAGAACGTACAAGAAGCGGTCTGGCTGAAAAGGCTTCTTACTGCGCTGCTTGATGGTGTTGTCGGGAGTAAACCTGTGAAGGTGTTCTCTGACAGTCAGGCAGCCATTGCGGTAGTAAAGATTCTGATGTACCATAGTAGGACCAAACACATTGATGTGAAATATTTTTATGCTAAATCTATGGTAGAAGACAATATAATCACTATGGAATACTTGTCCACTGACAACATGATTGCAGACCCATTAACTAAACCACTACGCAGGGAGATATTCGAAAAACATGTAAAACTTCTTGGATTGCGTAGGTTTTAGTAGTGGCGTGTATCCGTGATAACATTTTGATATTAGAAAGTTACATTTTGTAAGAGAAATAATTACAACTAAGTTTATGATCAATCGACGCCATAATGTTTTGATTACATCAAAATTTTCGGTCTATAAACTAAGTCGTAGGAGGACGCAATCCTCTGCCAAAACTATGTCGAATGTGGGTCTTACCTCGTCACACAGGTACGGTCTTCTTGCGGTGGAGGGAGGCCTCTACTAAGCAAGGCTGGCTAAGAATCATGGGGATAAACCTGATTACGCAGAACGATCATCTAGTGTCGAAGTAATTCGACATGATCTTCATTTGGCAGATCGCCATGATGAACTTTGTTCGTCATTAGTCCACATTCTGGGCCAGATGAGAATCTGCGATAGCATGATTTGACATGTCCATTTCCTTTTAACTTAAAATTTCAGGTATGCTATCGATGCGTGCTTCATACTACGCGTGCCACGTCCGACCACGGGGTCACAACTCGGTTGTGCTAGGAAAGAATCCTCGTGATTCTGGCGGGCGCAAACTTCTTCACCTCGAGCCTGTGATTGATCCCGGGAGCCTTATGAAGAGGCACCCAAAGTATCCTCATGGACTCAGAACTCATATCTAAGGTCAGGCTAGATGTTCGCTTCCCAGCGTACGAGCGTAGTGCTGAACAAAAAGGCCCAGTGACCACGTCTTTGGAAACCGGTTAGGTTTGACTTAGGATTTGGGCGATGGGGATGGTCAAGTTCACCGGTAATTCACCGACTCTTGTATTCACTAAGGTGGCCACCAACCGGATATTAGTTGAAGGTTGTGAATACTTGTACGGATGCCTTGGAGAAGTGTTCCAATGAGGAAGCTAGGCAAAATGAGAATTATCAGTTGACCTAGGATACAACGCGGCACTATATAAATGTTGTTTATAAAATGTTGATTGGAGAAAAGGGAATCAACGTTCCGCGGGCGCTACAACACTCCTAACAGATGAGTAGCACGATGCTTGCCGTGTCCGCCGCTCGCATGGCAAACCTCGTATGAACTATTCAGAAGCAAAGGACTAGATCGAAGGAGTGAAATATTGATGCAGATTTGGACGACAATACATTAACAGTAACCCTCCCATTCCGGCGAGTGGGAGCTGTAAGCATATGGTGATGGGCACCGTAAATGGAAGCCCATTATATGTATATGTTACCTAAGTTAATTGGGTACATGTCACTTTAGAACATTGGGCCAGACCTGATGGATATACGCCCAATTTGAACCCGTTGACTTCCAAACCGTTGTATTTTTATCGTCCCATCGCCAATTGTAAATCGAAACTTCAACCCGGACACTTCGCGAGAGCATCGACGACTCGGACGGGGCCGAAGCGCCCGTCCGACATAGGCGAACTCACCTAGGTGAGGTTGGGTGGCCACACCCGACCTCCCCTAGGGGAGATCGGGTCAGCCGACCCGATCTCCCCTAGGGGAGATCGGGTTGGCCAACCCGATCTCTCCTAGGAGAGATCGGGTCGGCCAACCCGATCCCTCCTAGGAGGGATGGGGTTGGCCAACCCCACCCTCCCTAGGAGGGGTTGGGTGTCCTCACCCAACCCCTACCCTTGGGGGTCGGATTTCTCCCCCCCCAAGGGTCCCGACACCACATTCGGACTCCCATGCTCGGTCCACTCCGCCTACCTCCTCCGAATCCTAAGGTCTTAATTATGTGCTTAAAGGTTAACTAATTGTGTTTAAAGGCTAACGATGTCATTAAGCCACCTTAATGACACCGTTGCCTATAAATACCACACCTTCACAACTCATTTGATCATCTGGGCCATTTGGACATTTTAGCTCTGACATCTCTCTAGCTTTATCTCTCTAGAAATATAGTTCTGACTTAGGCATCGGAGAGGGTTCACCAGGCACCACCCCCCCTCCTCCGTGTCTGGTACTGCCCCTTTTGCAGGGCAAAGGGAGAGAAGAAGAGAAGGAACCAAGGGAAGAAGGACATAGGCAAAGGCAAGGCGACTCGAGAAGACCGGATCATACACATCCCCCGTAAGGAGTGAGATCAAAGCCGACACCCCGTTGACCTAGATCCCATAACTTAACACTTGGCGCCGTCAGTGGGCTTCGGACAGAAAGCCTGGCTATTACACGAGCTATGACGAACAGTAGGGTGTCCAGGCCCCAACACCCACCCAGGGGCAATGGGCGGAGAAGAGAACCCATACCCCCAGGGAGGCGGCCTGACCCTGGGAAGCAGCCAATGCATCCAGAGCCCCAAGAAATACCACAACCTCCTCAGCAACAGAACAACCAGGAGGGAGGACCTTCACGCCCAGCTGGGGCTGAGTCCTCCACAGCCTCCACCCCCCGGGCAAGAAGGCCACAGAGAGCAAGAGGACAACAGGGAGTGCCTTCCCACAACACGGCACCCCTGAGGGATACTATTATGAGGAGCAACCACAAAGGTACCCATATGGGATGCCGGAACAAAGAGATGATAACCGCGCCCACACAGCATATGCAAGGCCAGCATATACCCAAGGGACTTACACTGAAGCTCATGAGGAGGAGCAGATCCCGACAGAAGAGCACTACCCGCACCCTCGAGCAGGGCAGCGAGAGGAGCAAAAAAGATATTACCAGGAGCCACCCCCAGAGGGAAGGCAACAATTCGTGCCTCCTAGGCAACAGCAGAACAACAGGGCTTACACCCCGCTTGGGGAGGAAAGACAAGCAAGACCTCCAAGAAGGCAGGACTTCTATGAAGCACCCCAGCAGGCGTATCAAGAGTACACCTACAGTCCATACCAGCAGGGACAAGGGAACCCAGTAAGCCCAGTCTACAACTACAATGGATATCAGAGGGATTATACTCCGGCACAGGTAGTGATCACCCCGGAGGAGATAGAAGCCATGATAACCCGGAAATTGAATGAGTCAAAGAAACCCAGCCTGCATTGTCTAAGTGACAAGACGAACCACCCTTTCACAAAGGAGCTGGAGATGAATAGGGTGCCAGACTCCCTACACACTGTGCAAATTGCAAAGTACAATGGAAAGGGAGACCCCCTAGAGCATATCCAACAGCATGAGGCCTCTCTATTCGGGAGGACAACTGATGAAAGATACAAGGCACTCCTTTTCCCAAACACCCTATCAGGGGTGGCCTCACATTGGTTCTTCAGCCTGCCCTCTGAGAGCATCCACTCATGGGAGCAGCTAAAAGCTAAGTTTCTGCAGAGATACCTAGGGGAGAGGAAACTCCTCAAGGGAACAGGCTCCATTGATGACGTAAAACAAGAATACGATGAAACCCTGGCCAGCTACTACACTAGGTTCAACCAGAATATTGCAGACATCCAGGGAGACATCACTGAAGGGGAGATAATCCGAGCCTTTATCAGAAATTTAGGTCGCTTTGGGTCAACATTGGCTGAAAAGATGGCCAAAAAGCCAGCAAGCACCTTGGAGGAGCTTGCAGGAAGAGTTAAAACGCATATTGACCTTGAGAGGCACAGGGCAAGCAAGAAGGCTAAAATCCAGGCAGCAAAGGAGGATAATCAAAGGCCAAACAAAGGCAAACCACCCCAGGCTCCACAGCATGCAAGGCAGCAGGAGTGGCGTCCACCACAGCAAAGAAACCAAATGGGTGAACCCTTAAAGGCTAAAGAAATAAACGTCATTAAGTTCATCCCACTGAACGCCACTCCAGCCACCGTACTCAGAGAGATGCGGAACCAAAAGCTTTGGTCACCCCCTGCAAGGTGGAGAGCCCCAATGGTAGGAAATCACAAGGATAGATGGTGTGACAACCACGAGGCTTATGGTCACGACACAAATGAATGCTTTAGCTTAAAGCTAAGCATAAACAACATCGTCCAGAGGGGAGAACTGAAGCAATTCGTAGACCATGGGGGCAATAGTATGCAACTGGGGCCACCACAGAAAGACAAGGGCAAGGGAAAGGTAGACCATAACCCTCCACCCAACAAAAGAGGAGTCATCAACATGATACATGGAGGAGCAGCATCAGGAGGCCCAACTGCTAATGCAAGAGAGGTCTATGCATCCAAGCTAAGCTCAGTACCAAGGTGGAGAAAAAGACCAAGAGAAGGAGAAGAAGTGAAGATAGAGTTCTCGGAGAAGGACAAAAGCCACATCGTCTTTCCACATGACGATGCTCTAGTTATTACTTTAGATATTGATAATTTTGATGTAAAAAGAATTTTGGTGGATGGGGGCAGCTCAGCTGACCTCCTAAGCCTGAGAGTGTTGGAAGAGATAGGGAAAACCAAAGCAGACATCAATCCGGTCAACTTCCCCTAGTTGGCTTCTCAGGGGCAACAAGTTACCCCCTGGGGATGATAACATTGCCAGTGACCATGGGCCAAGGATGGACCCAGCTGAAGGTAAATGTCAATTTCTTGGTGGTTGAAAGCCTGGGAGCCTACAATGGGATCCTAGGAAGGACAACCATAAATCCATATGAAATAGTGCCATCCACTGTTCACCAGAAGCTGAAGTACATCACGGAGAACGGAGTTGGAGAAGTCCTGGGTGATCAACGCACGGCAAGACAATGCTATGTCAATTCAATGAGACATGGATCACACAGGACAGACACAGTGGCTGTGGTCATGGCAGGAGCCAACCAAAATAGAAGAAGGAGGGGAGGGAGACAAAGGCAAGGAAGGAGGAGGAGTGGAGTAACACTCCGTTTGAGCAGGCAGTTTTTTCAAACAGTGCCTACAAGGAGACACAGGAACAAGGCTGTGAAGGTGACATCCATACCTTGGCAGCCAGACACCATAATAGGGAACAGGACAAGGAACTCCATCCTAAAAGGCTTCCGCTACATAGATGATATCAAGCAAATGCCGCAGGAGTCTATATCAAGCTATTTCCAGAGATTCTTTGATTATGGTGCCAACATGGACATCACAAGGGGAGAAGCAGTCAGAGCATTCATCAGAAACATGCATCCAAGTTCATTTGAGGCCTATGGAGGGCTCTATGAGATGGTCATGACGAGCACAATGAGAGAGCTCAAGGCGAAGCTGGACAGGGCATTTGAACAAGAGGCGGAACAGTTGGATGAAGTTCCAGAAAGAGGAAGAGAAACAGACACATTGGGAGGAGGTGTCAATTTCACATTCACACCCCTCACACTCAGCATAGAAGAAATTTTCCACAAGCACCTCAAGCAAGAGCTACCAGCATGCAGGGAGGAGGGCAAGGCCTTCCTAGGGAAAGATGCACAGGGTTGGTGTGAGTACCATGGGACCTGGGGGCATCAAACCAACAACTGCATGGTGTTGAAGGTGGAAGTGGAAGAAATGATCTACAATGGAAACTTCAAGGAGTACGTGGCAACAGACACAGTGACCACCCCATATCCTTAGTTTTATATCTAGCATTTCGCATGTTTCAGCTTTACAAGCTTTTCAAAAACAACTCATGAGAAGGAGAACTCACGAAGTTACTCCATCTCTACAACTATCTTTGATTTCCTACAAAGGATGTCTTGGTGCACCAAGGCATCCCGAGTGTACAAAAACATGAATGCTCCTAAGGGAGTAGTAGTTACTCAAAAGTATTTTCCAGTGAATGCAGTGGTATAACCACAAAGTTATCCTTACACAGATATGACTTCAAGTCAATGACAGGTTCGACGCCCCCAAGAGCGTATCTTGAGAGTAGTTTTCATACTACGACATTCGACGCCCCCAAGAGCGTATCTTGAGAGTAGTTTTCATACTACGACATTCGACGCCCCCAAGAGCGTATCTTGAGAGTAGTGTTCATACTACGACTTTCGACGCCCCCAAGAGCGTATCTTGAGAGTAGTTATTACACTACGACCTTCGACGCACTAAGAGCGTATCTTGAGAGTGGTTTCCAAAAACTACGAACTTCGACGCCCCCAAGAGCGTATCTTGAGAGTAGTGTTCATACTACAACCTTCGACGCCCCCAAGAGCGTATCTTGAGAGTAGTTATTACACTACGAATTCGACGCACCAAGAGCGTATCTTGAGAGTGGTTTCCAAAAACTACGATTTCGACGCCCCCAGGAGCGTATCTTGAGGTAGATTTGCAACCTACCAGATTCGACGCCCCCAAGAGCGTATCTTGAGGTAGAAAAAACACTACCAGTTCGACGCCCCCAAGAGCGTATCTTGAGGTAGATTTCAAACTACCAGTTCGACGCCCACCAGGAGCGTATCTTTGGTCTAACCTGAGCCCTCCGGGAGCCTATCCTGTGAAACGTTAAGTGCCGTCCGAGAGCCTGTCTCGTGAACAGTTTGACACCCGTCAAGAAGGTATCGGTGGACTAACCTGTGCCCTCCGGGAGCCTATCCTGTGAAACGTTAAGTGCCGTCCGAGAGCCTGTCTCGTGAACAGATTTGACACCCGTCAAGAAGGTATCGGTGGACTAACCTGTGCCCTCCGGGAGCCTATCCTGTGAAACGTTAAGTGCCGTCCGAGAGCCTGTCTCGTGAAAAGATTTCGACGCCCACCAAGAGCGTATCTTTGGTCTAACAGTACAACGTATACCGTGTAAGGGGTATCAGAAGAGATCATCACACCATGCTTAGAAGGATACCATGTTTAAGAGGGTACCATGTTTAGAAGGGTACCATGCTTAGAAGGATACCATGCTCGGAAGGATAACATGAGAAAGAAATTTCTAAGTAAAGTAATGTGAAGAACAAGTAATGTTTTTTCTTTATGAAATGGCAGGTAAGACATGAAGGAAAACACGAAAGAAGGATAAGTAAAGGAAACACACCAAGTAAAGAGTCCATACCCAAAGAGCCATACACAAGGCATAGGGAGCCATCATGAGAAGAGATATATACAAAAGCATGAGAAGCACTAATGTAAAGGCAAACGAACCACGTAGTCAACAACACAATGTGGCAAAGGAAAGTAACAACAAACACCATCACAATCTCAACGGACACTCAACCCATACAAGGGGAGAAGGAGTGTAATTATATACAAGGATAGCATGAGATAAACACGTCAGTCAGAACCTTCGGGGGAGTCACCCTCACCCCCTGAAGCTGAACCGCCAGCGGAAATGGATGAAGAGGAGGAGTCTGAGGTACCAATCTCCACAGGTGTAGCATCCACCTGGGCAGGGGCAGGCTCGTCTGCAACGGCAGCCTGACCCATCAGAACAGTCGCGTAGCCAGTGGCATATGGCCCAAAGTCACCAAGGTCACCAAAGGGGAACTGAGGATCAATCCGGTATATGTGATCAACCAGATACTCACCGAACTGGTTCATCTCCTGGGTGAGACGCGTGCTATAATCGGCGGTGAAGGCAGAGGAGGCCTTGTACTCAGATACCGCGACAGCCCTCTCCTCCGCCCGACACTTAGTCTCCAACCTCCGTAGCTCCTCAGAATGGAGCGAAGCAGCAACCTCAGCTTCCCGGCGCAAACTGCCCACAGTGGTTTCAAGCAAGGACACCTGGTCCTGGAGCTCCTGCAGCCTCAAATCAGATATACGCGCCTTCTCGGCAGCAGTGGCGACCTCCGCCTTGAGAGAAACCTGGCTGTCCTCAAGGGTCTTCCTCTCGTCAGATAACTCGAGCACGAGCGAGGACATGTTCACCATGTCAGATATGCCCTAACAATTCAAACAAGGGATGAATAACCGAAAGATAGACATTATGAAAGAAATAAGAGGAAAGCAAAGAACAACTTACAGGTGCATAACGAGAAAGTACCCCTTGAACAAAGCGCCGAGTCTCCCCAGGAGACTTGGGCGGAGCAACACGATCCCCAGGGGGAACGGCACCGCGGAGGACGCGGACACCAACCTCAGGAGTCCGCAAAGAGGAAGTGCTATCGAGGTGGAACTCCTTCAGACCAGCGAAGGGAGTCCACTCAGACCCAATAACATCTTCATCAGTGAGCCGTGCGAAATCCTTCCGACTTAAAGTCGGAGGCCCACCTACACAAGCAAAGCAAGTCAAAGGAGAGTATAAACATACAAGGATCAGCACAAGGTAGAGATCATACCTGAGGACCGTGCCCTCGGCTGGGGGGCAGGGGAACCACCACCAGCAGGTCGCTTCCCTTTGTCAGCCAGGGAAGGCACCTCTTCGACCACCATCTCCTTCTTCCTCTTAGCAGCCGAGGCCCCGGCCTCAGAATCAGATCGCCGCGGCTTGGACTTGGAAGGTCCAGAATCTCTGCCAACGGAGACGACCCTCTCAGTCACCAAGGGGGAGCGCACTAGCAAGGTAAGAAAAACAAGATAAGGAAAACATAAGTTACATCATAAAGAAGCAAATAGGAGAAAGCATACCAGAGGCCCCAGCCTTCTTCCCAGGCAGGGGGATTTCTTCAAAGCAGAACTAGAAGGGGCCTTCCTCTTGCTCAGGTCAACAGGGGCTCCCTGCATGTTATAGGTTTTTCCATGAAACCAACCTACAAAGGAAGAGCAGAAGGTAAATAAAGATGGAAAGACCAAGTGACATACCGAACCCCCGGAGTCAGGAGTCAGACTGATCCCGGCCTCGTAAAGATCCGTCTCAGTTATTAAAGACACGGGGCAGTAAGACCGGGTCCTGTTGCTCTCGTGAATGACCTTCATAGTCTTCAAATCATCCGAAGAGAACTCTCCAAAAGCAGGCCAACCATCGGACCGATCCTCATTCAGGACCGACCAAGTGACGTATCGGTCCGTAATGAAGAAGTAATGCTTAGCCCAGTGACTGGCCGAATTGTCAATCTGGGTCACGAAACGGAGGGAGGTATCCCACTCGATCCCACTCAACCCGAAGTCAGAAAATCGGGGATCTTTGAAGGTCGGATGGCGAGTTACGAAACTCGCAAACCCCACCCTCGTCCGGTACTGGAACCGATAGAAGCATCGAAATAGAACGAGAGAGTACTTCCAGGAGTACCAATGGCACAATACCCGGAAGCCCACCCAGACGCGGAGGGCACTGGGGGCAAGGTTCACAGGAGAAATCCTGAAGAACCTGCTCAACTCTATAAGCTCGTCACAGTAAGGCAGCCTCAGCCCGAATCGGATCTGAGAGGGGTACACGGCGACCTTCCCTATAGGAGGCTCCGTCGCCGTCCCGCGAGTATTCCCTAAGGAGGGGAGAAAAGGATACAGAGGCTCATCTAGGGGACTGATATCTCCTAGGGTGACATGTTCGTTGTAATCGGACCTAGTGATATGGTTCTCTGACAGAATAGCAAAACCTAAGGCAAAGATAGCAAGAAACCCCAAAGCACGAATCAAATTTCGACTAACACCCCAATGAAGATCACGATACTAAGCTAGCAATAGGAAAGGAAATAACGCGGCCGGAAAGGAAGAGAAAAAGGAACTCACTCATCCTTCGGAGAATACGGCGTCTCTGAAGAGTCTGCGTACGTGGACACCACCAGGAGTATAATACCTGCCACGACACGACGAATATCAAGATAAGAGAAATTTTCGAGGAACCGGAAATACCCCGACACTCTACCAACGACAACAACCGAGTCAAATAGTTTTATCCAAGCCTAAGGTCGGGTTTTGGAAAAAATTACCATTATACCCTCCAACAAAGATTAACACACCAACGGCGGCACGACATCAAATTCAAGACCGGGATAGCCCAATCAGACAAGAAACCATATCCGGACGACCGGCAAACATTTTTCCCCAAAATCCACAACTACCAACGGCTATCTACGGCAATCCCACATTCAATCAAATTTCGGCAATCAAATTTCGGCAATCAAGCATCGGCAATCAAACATCGGCAATCAAATATCAACGATTCGAAAATCGACATTTTATACGGTAGCGGAAAGGAAAAGAGCGGACCTTCGGAAAACCCGACCCGATGTGATAAACGGGTCCGGAATTCAAATTTGAACGTTGCCGGAAATCAGGTCCTCGCCGGAGCTGTGATTCCCTCGCCGCCGGAGCTTCGATTTTTCCGCCGCCGGAGTCGAGCCACGTCCGTCTCCGCCCGTCCCGCCGCTGTGGCCGTCCGTCGAAGTGGTGGACCTCCTCACCGTCGGGAACAACGGCCTCTGTCGCCTCCGCCGTACCCAGCACCGCCGGCAGCCGCTGTCCGCCTGAAGTCGAGCCCTCGTCCTCGGCTGGGCTTGTCTTCCTCGTCGCCGTCCCGATCAAGATGCTGGCCGGAATTTCAGGTGCCCACCGGAATTTTGGCCGGCCCTTACCTTGGGGGTACTCTCCAACCTTTCTTGCTCTCCAAGGGTAAGTGAAGAAGGAAGATAGTGGCTAGGGTGACTCTTGGAGGTATTTTTCTAACTCTCCTCTTTTATGTTAAAAGGATGATAGGGTTTTTTAGGGGTTTTAATCACCACCATCCATCTCTCCTTAAGTAAAATCTAAGGGCCAAGGAAAAACCATCATTTTTATCCCTTTCACCTATAGCTAAGTATATCTCCATACTTAGAAAAATTATCAAGATAATTTTATTTTTGAACATCCCATACTTAGGAAAATTTTTGGCCAAAATTAAAATTTTCCCTCACTTAGATGAAATCCCGGCACGAAATTGAAGCGTAAGTCATTTAGTTGCATTCGTATCGCACCCCTGTGCAAGTTTGTATTTTTTGAGTGTACACCTGTAGTAGAGATAAGTTTATTACTCCCACCTCAGACGGACGCGTGCCTAGGCACACGTCCGTGCTACTCTGACGTTTACAATTCCTCTATCTCAGTAGACAGGGGGGCAGAGTCAGAGGCACGTATCCACGGGTAAGCAAGCATTCAGACAAAGAAGGTAAAACCCCGGTTTCAAATTGCGCGTGTCATACCATCCTAAAATAGAGTCAATCAAGGGTTAGGCCATTGGTTGACTCGGGGGCATGTGATGGATATACGCCCAATTTGAACCCGTTGACTTCCAAACCGTTGTATTTTTATCGTCCCATCGCCAATTGTAAATCGAAACTTCAACCCGGACACTTCGCGAGAGCATCGACGACTCGGACGGGGCCGAAGCGCCCGTCCGACATAGGCGAACTCACCTAGGTGAGGTTGGGTGGCTACACCCGACCTCCCCTAGGGGAGATCGGGTTGGCCAACCCGATCTCTCCTAGGAGAGATCGGGTCGGCCAACCCGATCCCTCCTAGGAGGGATGGGGTTGGCCAACCCCACCCTCCCTAGGAGGGGTTGGGTGTCCTCACCCAACCCCTACCCTTGGGGGTCGGATTTCTCCCCCCCCCAAGGGTCCCGACACCACATTCGGACTCCCATGCTCGGTCCACTCCGCCTACCTCCTCCGAATCCTAAGGTCTTAATTATGTGCTTAAAGGTTAACTAATTGTGTTTAAAGGCTAACGATGTCATTAAGCCACCTTAATGACACCGTTGCCTATAAATACCACACCTTCACAACTCATTTGATCATCTGGGCCATTTGGACATTTTAGCTCTGACATCTCTCTAGCTTTATCTCTCTAGAAATATACTTCTGACTTAGGCATCGGAGAGGGTTCACCAGGCACCACCCCCCCTCCTCCGTGTCTGGTACTGCCCCTTTTGCAGGGCAAAGGGAGAGAAGAAGAGAAGGAACCAAGGGAAGAAGGAAAGGAAGAAGGACATAGGCAAAGGCAAGGCGACTCGAGAAGACCGGATCATACACATCCCCCGTAAGGAGTGAGATCAAAGCCGACACCCCGTTGACCTAGATCCCATAACTTAACAAGACCCAAATCCCAATTGACATGAGAGGCCCAAAATTGGGGAAAATTTATGAAATTGCCCCCCTGCGAAGTTGGAATTCGAAAAATGCGTGGGCATTTATGAAAATGCCCCGTCCCGCTGGTATTACCAGCGGGACGGGGAACCCGACAAAACGGGTTCCCCTAGGCGCAGGCGCGCATGGGACAGCGCCTGCGCCTAGGGGAACCCGTTTTGTCGGGTCCCCGTCCCGCTGGTATTACCAGCGATACAGGACGGCTGGTTTCAGAAAAAGAAACCAGCCGCCCCCTCCCCCCACTATACCCAAACCCTAATTTTTTTCCACCCATCTTCTTCCCTTCTCCTCCTATTTTCTATAAGAACCCCATTTCTATACCTTAGTAAAAATATAATTCTCTCATCATTTTACTTATAAAAAGAGTTATATTTTCAATCTTAAATTTTCAAGGGGAATGGCTTACCAGGTGAAGGCAGTTCTTCCGGTTCAAGAAGAAGGATGAGATTTGGCAATGAACTAGGAGATAATACCGTGCTCTACATGAATAACGTACACAGGGCTAGTTTTGTCCACACGGACACGGTAAATTTTCTATTTTCTCTATAAATATAAATGTTTATATTGATACATAGATTAAATTAGATTGCGTAAATAGAGTACAATGCCAAATAAATATGTTATTGATACGAAAGTAGATGTTTTTTTTTTTTTGTTCGAAATAAAAGTATTTTTATAATTTTGAAATAAAAAAAATTGAAAATCAAAATTTAAAAAGAAGAAATTACTGAGTTTTGTTTTTAAATTTTGAAATTTGACAAATTCTTTATAAATGTCCAATTTAAAATTAGAAATCATAAATTAAAATTAATGTGCTTTAAGATGTAGAAAATTATTTTTAAAATTATAGACTATTAATTAAAATTTTAATTAGAAATTTAAATAACAAATCAGCGATTTTAGATAGTTTGAAATTATTGTCGAAATTATGTAAAAACAATTTCCAAATTGAAAAAAAAATGTTCATTATTGTCTTCCGGTTCCAATTAGTGTGTTATTAAATGTTAACCGTAATTACGAAATTTAATAGTTTTTTTAATTTCTTATTTAAATACAAAATAAAAAATATTTGGTTTTCCAATTTCGAAATTATATTAGAAGTTAAAAAAATTCAAATTAAAAAAATCAAACTGAAAAATAGAGATTATACAGTTTTTTTAATATGTATATTAAAAAAAAATAGAAATTATGGTGCTATTAAATTTTGAAATTAATTACGAATTTTCATGGTTTCTTTTTAATTTCTTATTAAATACGGAAAAAAAGTTAAAATTATTGTGTTTTCAAATGTTCAAATTATTATAGAAATAGTAAAAAAAATATATTTCAAATTAAAAAAACATTATTTGATGGGTTCCGATGTAATCGTTAGCCCCGTTAACAGCTAATGGACGGCGAGTAGGTCCAGTGGGCCTCGTGAAAAGCTGGAAGGCTCAGAGGCCCAGCATGAAGGGTCCCGACTTAAGCGGTCCCGATATATGAGCTGAATGCTCCCGACGAGAAGCCTCTGAGCAGGCCCCGATACGCCTTAGTAAAGGCCCCAATATGCCTTAGTGAAGGCCCCGATAATAAAGCCCCGTGGAGGCTGGACCCGTCTCGTGAGACAAGGGGTCCTGGGTGGTGACCTAGAATGAGATAACTCTGGAGTCCCCGACAGGAGTCGAGACTTGTGATCAGAGGATAAGACCGAGAAATCCGCCTACTAGATAGAGTAGGGGAGACGGTTAAAGATATAGATAAATTTCCCCGGGATACGCAGGGCGTGCCCGAGATACATGGAGCGTGGGGCGAAATATATGGAATCCCGAACGAGATATACGGAATCGTGGCGAGATATGCGGAATTATGGGTAAAACTGCCAGGCGCAGTAACAGGTAACTGAGTAACTTCCCCTCCTATATAAAGGAGGAAGTTACCTCAGAAACACAGGTTCTCTAATACGCATTTAGATTACTACGGCCACCCCATTGATCATATACTCATTTAAGCATCGGAGAGGGATTCTGGGTCACCACCCAGGTCATCCCCTTTTGCAGGATTACGCGGAGCCCAGGAGTCCAAGCTTTCCGTCAAGGACGTAACGGAGCTTCGCCCGTGATCCATAATTGGCGCCGTCTGTGGGAAACTGAACAAAAAGCCAAAATAGTTTCTACCAGATCAATGGCCGGTGGTGGCAAGAAGAAGCAAGTCCAGGCCAGCAGTTCTCGCCCTGCTGGAACCCTGAATTCCGCGTTGCCGGAATATGCTTCTGAACAAGGTGATCACCCTGCTGTCTCTCAGACAGGGGGGCACGGTGATGATGAGATCTCAGTCCGAGACACGGCGGCAATCAGGCCGGAGATCCCGCGAAGGGAGGTGGATGCTCCTCCAAACCCGATGGTGCACAGAGAGGAAATCCCGCGAAGGAAAGCAGGTTCTTCCTCAAACTCGGAGCTGGCTAAGGCAGTAGCAGATGCTATGCCTATGTTCTTGGCGGCCATGGAGGCTCTATTAGACAAGAGAGAGGCTGCCAGGAGGGCAGGGGAGTTACCTCCGCGAGAAGAGTTGCCTCCACCCCCTCCAAGGGTGGTCCCAGAAGAACAGGAGGTTCAGAAGGTCCCGCCCAGGAGTAGGGGTAAGGAACCCGCGCATTTGGAGAAGTTCGTGGTCGACGGTCCGGGACCAGTGCAGAACAGGACCATTCCCCTGAATGGCCCCATCACCCCGATCAGGTGGTGAAAATCGTCAGCATCTACATGGGCGATCAAAAGCAAATGACATCGGAGCTGAGGGATCGATCCAGTCATCCTTTCGTTCCGCGACTGATAGATATCGTCGCCCCGCCCGGGCTAGGTATACCAACCATCAAGGAGTATGATGGTGAAGGAGACCCGGTTCGCCATGTTCAGAGACATGTCCAGGCCTGTATGGGTAGGACTTCGAATGACGACCTTATATGTTCCCTGTTCCCGATCACCTTGGGAGAAAGGGCCATGACATGGTTCTTCAGCCTACCGCCGGGAAGCATTACCTGCTGGGCCGATATGCACGACCGCTTCATCAAGCAATATCAAGGTCGCAGGCGTCTCCTGAAGAGCGTGAGGTCTTTGACACAGGTGGTGCAAAGATCCGATGAATCGTTGGCGTACTACTATCAACGGTTCACTGCTAGTGCCGCGGAGATCGATGAGGAAATATCGGAGGGAGAGACCATCCGCACTTTCCTTCGGAACCTAACTGCTCCGTATGGTTCCGACCTGATGCACAGTGAAGCCGCGAAGGCTGTGTGGAGCATGGAGGCCCTACAAGCGAGGGTGAAACAGCAAATCGACGTCCAGGAGTCGAAGATTGCTGCCAGAGAACTTGATCCTCCGAAGTCGGGAAGAGGAAAGCCATCGTCCAAGCTGTCGGATGATCGCAAAGGGAGCGATAAGTCGGAGGGAAGTAGGAACCGTGGCCGCCCCGAGAGAAGGGAGGATAGGCGTCCTCCGAAGAAGGATAACCGCGAGGGTCGTAGTGTTCCCATCAACAGCTCGATGACCTCCGTGCTGGCTGTGATGGATCGACAGGGTCTCGCCCGATACCCCCCGAGGAAAGAAGGTGAGTTCTTGGGAGGCCGCTTCGATCGTTACTGTCGGTACCATCGAGCCAATGGTCACGACACAGATAACTGTCGGGAGCTGAAGAAGGAGATTGAGAAGCTGATTCAGAAGGGGAAGCTGAAGGAATTCGTCGGAAAGGTACGGTGTCGATCCCGCTCCAAAAGTCGGTCACGGTCCCGTTCCAAGTCCCGTGATCGATCCCCGAAGAAGAAGAAGGTCGAGCCAGAAGCCTCCGGTTCTGGTGCCCGTAAGGAGAGGCGTGGGACCATTAACGTCATTCACGGAGGAATGGCGGCGGGAGGTGATACCTCCGCTTCTCGGGAGAATTATGCTTCCCGCATCTCTGCTGCTGTGGTGCTAGGCAAGAGGTCCCGGTCGTGGACTCTGAAGGAAGAGATGGTGATTTCTTTCTCGGCGGAAGATTTGGTAGGCGTGGAGAGCCCTCACGACGACGCCTTGGTCGTAACCCTGGACGTGGACGGATTCGAGATGAAACGAATCCTGATAGATGGAGGAAGCTCTTACGACATTCTATTCATGGATGCCTTAGAAGCCATGGGCAAGACGAAGAAGGACCTGACGCAGGTGGACTTCCCGATGGTGGGATTCTCTGGTTCCACTTCCTACCCATTGGGAATGATTACCTTACCGGTGGAGTTTGGTAGTGGCTGGAAGATGGAGAAGCGAAATGTGGATTTCGTCGTAGTAGAGTCTGCGGGGGCGTACAACGCTATTATCGGGAGGACCACCATCAACCCCCTCATGGCAGTCGCCTCGACAGTCCACCAGAAGATGAAGTTCCCGACTGACAACGGAGTCGGGGAGGTCAAGGGTGACCAGGTGGCGTCACGAAAGTGTTATGTTAACGCCACCCGAAGGAGAAGGAGGGAAACCATGACTGTCCTTCAGACTGATGCTGATCCTCGAGAGGAGTATGGGCGTCCCGCCCCCATGGAAGATCTGAAGGAGGTCGAGATTGATGGACCTCAAAGGAAGGTGAAGATCGGGTCTGCTCTGTCGGAGGAGAGAGCCCGAGATTTGATCGAGCTCCTAATGGAGTTCAAGGAGCTGTTTGCCTGGTCCCCGAGTGATATGCCAGGAATCAGTCCCGACGTGATAGTACACGAGCTGAAGATTGATCCCGCGATTAAACCTATCGCGCAGAGGAGGCGTCCGATGGGCGAGGACACGAGGATCGCGATCCAGCAAGAGGTGGGCAGACTGCTCGACGCTGGATTCATCAAGGAACTCCGATTCCAGACTTGGGTCGCTAACCCAGTCCTGGTGCGAAAGAGTAATGGGAAGTGGCGGATGTGTGTCGATTTCCGCGACTTGAACAAGGCCTGCCCAAAGGATTGCTACCCGCTCCCGAGGATTGACCAGTTGGTGGATGCCACATCGGGACATGAGCTGTTGAGCTTCATGGATGCCTATTCCGGATACAACCAGATCAAGATGGCGAAGGAGGATGCCCCCCACACAGCTTTTTACGCTGACAGTGATTTTTATCATTACGACGTTATGCCCTTCGGACTGATCAATGCCGGAGCAACTTACCAGCGGATGGTGAACAAGTTGTTCGGAGACATGCTGGGGAACACCATGGAGGCGTATGTGGATGACATGCTGGTGAAGTTCCGACAGGCAGAAGACCATGTCCAAAACTTGGCGGCGGCGTTTGAGCGGATGAAGTTTCATCAGGTTCGGTTGAACCCAGACAAGTGCGCTTTCGGGGTGAACTCGGGGAAATTCCTAGGGTTCATGGTGAGCCAGAGAGGAATCGAGGTGAATCCTGAGAAGCTGCGAGCAATCGAGGAGATGCAATCTCCGAAGACCCATCGGGAGGTTCAAGTGCTGAATGGCCGGTTGGCCGCGATGAATCGATTCCTATCCAAGGCAAGTGACCGAGCCATGCCATTTTTTGACGTGCTAAGGGCCCATAAGAAGTTCGAATGGTCCGACAAGTGCGAGGAGGCATTCCAAGCACTCAAGCAGCACCTCCGTACCCTCCCGCCGTTGGCGAAACCGGTTCCAGGCGAGCCGCTTTATCTCTATTTGGCTGTTTCTGAAGTCGCTGTTAGTTCTGTTTTGATTAAGATTGTCAAGGGCAACCAAGTGCCTGTCTATTATGTAAGCAAGGCGTTTGCCAAGTCTGAAATAAATTATCCCGCTATTGAGAAGTATCTCTTTGCGTTGATTGTTGCTGCTCGAAAGCTACGACCTTACTTCCATGCCCACGAGGTTACAGTGTTAACTAATCAGCCCTTGAAGCACTTTTTGAACCGACCGGAGGCGTCGGGGAGATTGGTGAAATTGGCCATCGAGCTTACGGAGTTCCGTATTCATTTCGCTCCGAGAACCGCTATTAAGGGCCAGGCATTGGCAGATTTTATAGCTGAGTCTACGGCACCCGTTCTGGAAGAAGCGGGTCCCGCAGAGGGGGCAACCATGGAAGTCCCGATAGCAGAACAGCCAGAACAGCCAGAACAGCCAGAACAGCCAGAACAGCCAAATGAAGAGAACACTTTGGGAGATGTACACTGATGGTTCATCAAGTATAGAAGGATCGGGGGCAGGATTCATATTGATACCGCCCGGTGGAGGTGAGCCCCTGCGATATGCCCTGGCCTTAACGTTTAAGGCCACCAACAATGAAGCGGAGTATGAGGCTCTCATCACGGGCCTTAAAATCGCTAAAGGAACAGGAGTCGATCACTTAAGAGTGAAGTGTGATGCCAGCTTGATCGTAAATCAAGTCCAGGGGAACTATGAAGCCAAGAACCCGACAATGAGGAAGTATTTGCACGAGGTGCAGACTTTGAAGGGAAGCTTCAAAAGCTTCGACATCGAGGCGATCCCAAGGGAAGAGAATGCGGAGGTAGACACCTTAAGCAAGTTTGCTCTGGGAGTAACCCCCGAGGAAAATCGGAAGGTGCACTTCTTGGAGAAGATGATTATCTCGACCATTGATCCCTCGGAAGTATGTACTATTGAGGCAAGATCGTACGGAAAAGAAGAGCCCACCTGGATGACCCCGATAGTCACGTACCTGACTACGGGGGCACTCCCCAATGATAAGATGGCAGCTGTAAGGTTGCGTCGGATTGTAGACAACTACGTGATGGTGGACAACCAGTTATACAAGAGGGGGCATGTAAAGCCTTTTCTGAAGTGCGTAGCGGAGCCCGACACGAATTGGATCCTGAGAGAATTGCACGAAGGAGTCGCGGCCTGTCATGAAGGGGCCCGATCTCTTGTGAGGAAGACGTTGAATCTAGGCTACTATTGGCCTTCGATGAACAAGGAAGCGACAGCGATGGTCCAATCCTGTGATGCATGCCAGATGTACGCTCCGAATATCACGGCTCCTGCCGCGGACTTGATGTCCATCAGAAGTGCTTGGCCCTTCGCGCAATGGGGCATCGACTTGGTGGGACCTCTTCCACAAGCAAAAGGTCAGTGCAATTATTTGCTCGTGGCCATTGACTACTTCTCGAAGTGGATAGAGGCTAAGGCATTGGCCAAGACGACGGGGCAGCAGATCCTCAAGTTCCTTCAAACTCAGATCATATCCCGGTATGGGGTTCCTCGAGTGTTGATCAGCGACAATGGCCCTCCGTTCAATGGGGCTCAGTTGAAGGAGTACCTGGAGGAATTGAACATTGAGCATCGGACAGTTTCCGTCCGCCATGCTCAGACCAATGGCCAAGTAGAATCAGCCAACAAGATCGTGATGGATGGCTTGAAGAAGAGAGTCTACGCCTTGCAGGGCCATTGGCTGGATGAGCTTGAAAACGTGCTGTGGGCTGTTAGAACAACACCCAAGCAATCGACGGGGGAAACTCTGTTTGGCCTGGTCTATGGCACGGAGGCAGTCGCTCCCGTGGAGATAGGGGTGGCGTCCCATCGCGCAAAATATTACGAACCTCTGACGAACGAGGAAATGAGACGTCTAGACTTAGATTTGCTCGAGGAGAAAAGGTGGAAGGCTGATGAAGTTCAGGCTCGGATGCGTCTGGCAACGGCCCGATATTATAATCGGTGTGTCAAGTCCCGACAATTCTTCGTTGGAGAACTTGTTTGGCGGAGGAACGAGTTCGTTCATCAAGATCGGATCAACAAGCTATCGCCCAAATGGGAGGGACCTTACAAGATCGTAGGGATGCCAGCCCCGAATGCGTACAAGCTAGAAGATCTCGATGGCAAGACGTTGAGGCATTCCTTCAGTGGCACACACTTGAAGAAGTATCATGTTTGATATTAAGCCGCCGCGAATGGCGCAAATTGTCTATCGATAAGATCCAATGTAAGCCTGCTTTGAGTTATTAATGAATAAAAGAGGTTGCTTTCGATCAAATTGCTTTTAGATTTATTCTAACTTTTAGTAAGACGTCCTGAAGGACGCGACAAAAGCCTTTCGAGGTACGATAAAAAAGCCTTACGAGGTACGAGTCAGTCGCCTTTATGGCGCGACAAAAGCCTTTCGAGGTACGAAAAAGCCCTAACGGGTCTGCGTAAGTCGTCTATATGATGCGGCCTAAAGCCTTAAAGGGTACGAAAAAGCCCTAACGGGTCCGCGTAAGTCGTCTATATGATGCAGCAAAAAGCCTTAAAGGGTACGATTAAGTCGTCTAGAATGACGCGATAAAAACCCTGAAGGGTATGATTAAGTCGTCTAGATTAGCGCAGTAAAAGCCTTAAGGGGTGCGAAATAAATCATCTTAAATGATGTACAAAATTGCCTCAAGAAACAGGGATGAGAAACCTTAAGTGGTAAAGTCCCGAGGAAAATGTCACGAAAAGACATACGAAATCACATTAAGTGGTTTGGATGAAAAACCTTAAGTGGTAAAATCTCGATTGGACGAGAAACCTTAAGTGGCCAAGTCCCGAATAGACGAGAAACCTTAAGTGGTAAAGTCTCGAGTTAAGCATCGGAAGGATGTATGAAGTCATCTTAAATGATGCATCGGAACGTTTTAAGTAACGGATCTAAGGTCACTTTAAATAGTGCAAACGATTATCGGGACCAAAACAGATGAGAGAAATTGTTTATATAAAGGCTCAAAGGCCTGAGGGTTCTGATACAAAAAATGAAGGAGGAAAAATTACAAGGACTAAAAGAATAAAGCGTTAAGCTTGGTCCTTGTTGGAAGTCGGGTCCTCAGCAACGTTGGAGGGAGCGAGGTTCGGAGGAGCCTGGGCAGAAGGCTCCGCAGTCCGCGAAGTCGGGACCGCGCCATCAGTCTCTTCACTCTCCGCAGGGAGGTTGAAGTACTTCTCCGCGAAAGGGGCGAGGGTCTCGGACTTCTTGAAGTCGATGGAATCCTCGTATGCTGTGTAGAGCTCTTCGACGGCATTGAACAGAACGTCCTCCACCTCGGATTTGCAGAACCCCACAGCATCCACCTTGAAATCTTCAGAGTTCCGATACTCCTCGCGGCCTTGCAGACGACCCTCCTCGCGACCCTGCAGGCGACCTTCCTCGTGGCCCTGGGCCTTGGCCTCAGCCAGCTTGGCCTCGAGCCCTGCCTTGGCCTCCGCGAGAGCTTCCGCGAGAACACCCTTCTCGTGGACGAGCTGCCTCTTCTCCGACTCGTTCCGCTGCTGATCCGCCTGGACCATCCTCCGCTCCCGACGCAGGACAGCCTCGTGATCCTGAACCTGCTTGAGCAAGCCCGAAGCCATCTCGTCAAGGAGAGTTTTCTCCTTGGCCATCTTATTCCTGGCCGCCACAGCCTCGTCGAGGTCCGCCTGGAGCTTGGCCAACGCGTCGGGGTCCGACTTGGCTTGTGCCTCCTCCAAAGCACCCTTCAGAGCCAAGATGAGGCCGAAGCAGCGCTGCTGGTTCGCGGTGTCCTAAGACAAGGGAAAAAGGATTAAAATTCAGAAGTCGGAGACAAGAATAATGAAGAGAATAAAGTAAAGGTGAAGTTTTACCTCCATCCGGCGGATAGCCATATCGCGGAGCTCCTCCTCGATGTCCTCCCGCGCCAAGGAGATTGGCCGCCTCAAGGCTGTAGGAATTGACCCTGCCAGCAGATGCAGGGCCAATTCAGGATGAAGGTCTCCCCGTTGGAGTGGGACCCCTTGGAGAGACTCAATTGGGTTCCAGGGAACCGTCTCCTGATCGGGGGTGAAAATCTTGTAAAGATTTTCATCCACCGGGAGAGGAGGGATAACCCTGGAAGCTTCAGCGGGAGGAGCCACCTCGGCCGGAGGTTCGGGAGTCGGAGTGCGGAGCTCTGGAGGAAGACTCTGGGACACGTCTTCCACGGGGGGCCTCAGGCTGCTTTGACCTGGCCTACGGCGGCGGAGCAAGCCACCCTCATTGGGCTCCTCAGAGGAAGGAGAGGCCTCCAAATCAGTCACCTGACGGAATTGAGCTTCCGTCGGGGTATCCTCCAGCATCGGCACCGGTGGAGTCGCGGCCCGGGCAGGAGTAGCAGCCCTCCTCGGGGTGAGGGCCTCCGTTGGACCTGCGGTTGCGGGACGAATAAAATCAGGAAGAGTATCGTTGGGGCACCAGATGATTTGGCGTTCAAGATGCTGGTCCTTTCCGAAGAAGTTGTAGTATCCCGCCTTGAGAACGCGGGGAGTTTCTCCTCGAAGGATGTATTTGATTTCTCGAACCCGCGATTCCCGATCAGCGGGGATAAACTCCTCGGGAACCAGTTTCCTATATCTTTTAATAGCACGACGGACACGCTTACCTTCCTCGGCGGTAGTGACCCTGAAGGCTTGGTCTATCTCCTCCCTTCTGGCCCGTTTGGCCACGACCTGTTCTTCGGTCGGGGGAGCAGCAGAAGGAGTAGCGGAAGAGGAAGCGCCCTTCTTCAGCGACTTTCGCTTCCTCTTGGAGCCACCTGGGACGACATCAGTCTCGCCCTGCTTCAACATGAGATGAGTCGGCAGAGATGCCTTCTTGGCTGCAAAAATAAAAGACAAGGTGGTTAGAAGTATTACCCAGATGACTAAATCCTTGGAAACAGAATCGAGGAGCCGGACACCGATGTGAATCAAGTCATTCTCCGCGAGCTTATTGGCGTCAAGAGGAATGAAGGAGTCCCCCCAACGATAAAGCTGAACCAGCTGGAGCGTGTTGAGGTCATCCTCAGTGTAGACCCCGAGCTTGGGGGCAGGGTCCGCCTCAACCTCCCATCGGGGCCATGGGACAGAGCTGTTTTGGACGAAGAAGTAATACTTCTTCCATCCGCTGTTGTCAGACCCCGAGTCACGAATCAGCACCCGATCCTTGTGGAACTTCCAGGTCTCGCTGTCCCAGCCGAAACGTGAAAGTTGCTCCTTTGTCCACTTGGGGAGTCGGGGAGAGAAGGAGCAAACACCAGCCTTGTTGCACTTCATTCCGTAGAAGGTGCGGAAAAGCAGCAAACTGTATGTCCACTGCTGGCGGAGGCACAAAAGCTGGAAAGCGTTCCACACGCGGATGGCGTGTGGAGAGAATGTACAGGGGTGCATCTTGTAGAAATTGCATCTCCACCAGGTTCCCGCAAAAAGGGAATCGAATCCCAGCACTTATCTGCCCGGCGGAGACGAACACCTCTCCATCTCGAGGACGCGTGACGATATGCTTCCTCCTAGTGGTGGGCTGAGACTCGTAAGGGAAGCGAGGTTCCCAGTCCGAGGTAATGCAGCCTTCTCGGAGAGCAACCTCATACGAGGTCTCAGAGATCTCGTTAACAACATACTCAAAAGTAAAAGGGATCCTGGTCCCAGAACTAGCCTCGTTTAAAAACGGTTACAAACAAGAAAATTTGAGAAAAGAAGAGCAAACATCAGCGAATCATGAAAACAGAGAAGGAAATCCTTACCAGACTTGGTTGTTGATTGCTGAGAGAAGATGAAGAAGGATCGGAAAGGCTGAAGGCCTTGGATCGCTTGAAGAGCAGAAGAGACTTGGGGAAGAAGCTTCAGGTTCGAAAATGGCAGAACTTCCAGAAATTGAGAGGATGGAGAAGAAATGAATAATGCCAGGGTTTTGGCTTTTATAAGCAAAAGGACAACTGGAAGGACTTAATCTTGATCGTGGTCGTTGAGATTGGGAAGACGGTACGGAAGAGACGTGGTGACGTAATAAGCGCTTTTTCAGAAAGCAACAGTCACGCCGATTTGAGCGTCGTTTCATAATCCCTAGTGCTGCGATAACCGAGGAGTCTCCTCAGATTTGGCAACTGCCCATAGAGTCCAGTGGGCCCAAGGTAATCATGAGTGAGAAACTCTGTCATACGACAATTACGCCCAAGGCAAAAGCCTCCGATTGAGATATCAAGAGGCCTGAAGACAAAAGCCTCTGATGGCAATATCTGAGGTATGGACATAAAAGCCTTCGACAGCGAGGTCGGAAGGTCTGGAACTGGAAGACACGACGAACTAAAAGTCCCCCATGTCTTGGGGGCAAATGATGGGTTCAGATGTAATCGTTAGCCCCGTTAACAGCCAATGGACGGCGAGTACGTCCAGTGGGCCTCGTGAAAAGCCTGGAAGGCTCAGAGGCCCAGCATGAAGGGTCCCGACTTAAGCGGTCCCGATATATGAGCTGAATGCTCCCGACGAGAAGCCTCTGAGCAGGCCCCGATACGCCTTAGTAAAGGCCCCAATATGCCTTAGTGAAGGCCCCGATAATAAAGCCCCGTGGAGGCTGGACCCGTCTCGCGAGACAAGGGGTCCTGGGTGGTGACCTAGAATGAGATAACTCTGGAGTCCCCGACAGGAGTCGAGACTTGTGATCAGAGGATAAGACCGAGAAATCGCTACTAGATAGAGTAGGGGGAGACGGTTAAAGATATAGATAAATTCCCCCGCAGGGCGTGCCCGAGATACGCGGAGTATGGGTAAGATACGCGGAGCGTGGGGCGAAATATATGGAATCCCGAACGAGATATGCGGAATCGTGGCGAGATATGCGGAATCATGGGTAAAACTGCCAGGCGCAGTAACAGGTAACTGAGTAAGGAGGAAGTTACCTCAGAAACACAGGTTCTCTAATACGCATTTAGATTACTACGGCCACCCCATTGATCATATACTCATTTAAGCATCGGAGAGGGATTCTGGGTCACCACCCAGGTCATCCCCTTTTGCAGGATTACGCGGAGCCCAGGAGTCCAAGCTTTCCGTCAAGGACGTAACGGAGCTTCGCCCGTGATCCAACATTATTGAAAAATAGAGATTAAACAGTATTTTTTTAAATTTAAAATAGATATTACTGTGCTATTAAGTGTTGACATAATTTACGAAAATTTTGAAAGTTTTTAATTTAAAATGTCGAATTTATATCGTTTTCAAATAGGGTTTCTAAATAACTGTAGAAATAATAAAAAAAACTAACTCTCAAATAAAATTAAAAACAGGATTTTAAAATAGAGATTAGATTAGACGTTTTTTTTTTTACATTTCGAATATAAAAACATAAATTAGAGTGTTATAATATATTAAAAGTATTTCTGAAATTTGATAGTATTTTTAAATGTTGATTTTAAATATTGAAATTAGAATTAGGAAAAATAGATATTGGACATTATTGAAGAAATATTTTTACATTGAAAATACTTTGAAAAACAAATTGACGAATTAATTATTTTGAACTAATAACGAATAATCTCATGTTGATAGATCGAGACTCCGTGGCCCGAGTCACACTTTAGATGTGCAAAATTGTGGGAGATAGACGCACGAACTGCGGGGTTCGTCAACCGGGCGGGCTTTCTTGATGCAGGATTGACATCTCGTATTGAGGTAGATGTTGGAATGATGCATGCTTTAGCGGAGAGGTGGCGACCAGAAATCCACAGTTTTCATCTTCCTACAGGTGAAATGACGATTACTCTGAAGGATGTGGCGATGATCTTGGGGTTAAGGATCGATGGTCCGCCGATATCAGACCATTACAGAGATGGAATTGTATTAAATCCCGAAGTTTCAGTTGCGGGATTTATGAAAAATCACACTCTAGCTCTTTTCCAGCGTTTGTTTGGTGGACAACCCCCTGCCGACGAATTAATCAAAGGGACGTGTGATCTCAAGTGCAGCTGGTTGAAGACAACTTTCTTGAAAGAAAAAAAACATCCTCAGTTCGATACAGACGATGATGAAGAAGCAGAAAAGAGAGCAAGGGCGTATATATTGTGTCTCTTAGGGACAGTTCTATTCGCAGACTCCAACGGATCGTTGGTGCCACTGCAATATTTATACTTTCTCAAAGATCTGGACGCGTGCAGTCAATACAGTTGGGGTTCTGCTGTATTGAGTCACTTGTACAGGGGATTGTGCAAGTGGACTTGTAAAAAGTCAGCGACCAACATCGGCGGTTGTGGTGTGCTAGTACAGGTATTGAAAATGCATTATTAATATTATTAATTACTTATATTATGTAATGTCATTTATCTCATATATAGGTGTGGTATTGGACGTATCTCGCGCTTGGTAGACCCACGTGCTTTGGTCATGTTGAGGCTGGTCGTGCTGTCGGTTGTTGGTGGAGAGAGAAAAGGAGTTCAAAGAAAACTGTCAAATCTCGTACTAGGTGGTTTTACCGAGATGAACTTAAGATATTGAAGAAATCTGCGGTATTAAACTTAAATAATCGATCATTAGAATGCCATATTATATTTATAGTTAATATGTTGACTCTAATATTGTTATAACACAGGTTACTTGGAACCCATAGACCGCGGAAGTTGCATCAATAATGCCACAAATTGCCAGAGAAGGTTGGGACTTGGCCTACTTACAACTACCTCTGATCCACTTTAACTCTGTGGAATATCAACTGCCACAACGAGTGTATAAGCAGTTAGGCTTTGGATTTTATATCCCCGAGGTGTTCCCTGATCGACAATTATGGGATCGCCTCCACTCGTGTGCCCAATGGCAGAAGTCACCACCAATACCGTGGCATGTTACCCATGAGGAGTACATATTATCGTGGAACAACCGCAATGATCGTGATATATTTTCTATCCCTGAGCCCGAATGTGTGAGGTCGAAAGAATATTTCAAGTGGTATCGTCGTATTACAACTTATTTAGCTAAAGATCATCCAGAAGTTCAAGTTGAAGCTGAAGAAGAAGTTGAAGAACAACGACCATTGCATGTTCGCCCTTCGCAGGGTTATCTCGGTCAACACGGTGACATGATAAGCTACATGGTAAGACAAGAGAAATATATCTTTATAAGTCTACAATTAAGTCATTCGAATAACCACTATTACGTGAATTGTTGAACAGGCGCGTGGCTACAGTCTCATGTATAAACAGATAAGAAAATTGATGCATGATAATGGCCCTCCTAAGGAGCGTTACAAAAAAATGATGGACATCACAACTCATTGCTTGACTGTTTCTGGGCAACATGACATGCTCAATATACTTGAAGATGGAGAGATGTCTGACTGTAGCATCGAGGAGGAACGTGAAGACGCACAAGAAATGGATATACCTGATTCCCAACCTCCAATGGCTACTCAGTTTTCACAACCAGGATTTGTACAAGATAGGTTCGCCATGTCACAGTCTGCAAGGCCGGCCCATTTCCTGGGCCTCATCCACCACCAGCTGGGCCTTATCCAACACCAGTCGGTCCTTATCCACCACTGCGTGGGTCTATGTCTTCACCGCCTGGGCCTCTCCAAGCACCGTCTGGGCAGTTCCCACCTTCTTATTACGGCTATTACAACCCGTATATTGGGTATCAACCACCTCCCGGTGGGGGGAACTAAACGTTATTGTAATGTTATTTTGATAAAGAATGCTTTTTTTTTTTTTTTTTGCGATAGACGTTTTGTGATAATATTATATTTTTTACTGACCAAATATTAATGTAGTTACTAGTTAGTTCACGGTTAGATTAGGTAAGTAATGAACTAAGATTTATCACTTATTATCTATATTATGTGACCATACAAAATTTGTCATAAAAATATATTAGCATAAATATATAATATAGGAAAAACAGTTTTTCTGACCGTATAAAATATTATAAGATTTATTTAAGTAATAGTCAAACACATTGCAAAAATAACACAAATTAGCAACATATAAAATTCAGAATTTTAAAACAAGTTCATTACAATACCAAGATTTAAAGTTACATTTAAAATAGAGAAATACAAATGATAACATTACAACAATAGCTTCATACATCATCATCAGCCGGTGGTTCGACTACCCGTAGTGGACAGTTTCTCCTATTGTGTCCTTCAGTTTTACAGATACTGCACTTTCTCTTCTTGCCGGGTTCGCGCTCATCCATCTCGTTTGTCAACCTTTTATTTTTACGTCCCTTCCGAGAGACCATCATGGCTGGATCAACAACAACGGTGGGCCCCATCCAGGGCGGCCATTCATCTATGTCAGGGAGTGGGTGAAATGGATAAGAATACGTGAGCTTATAGTTTGCTATCCTGAAATGACCATTAACACCGTCGTAGTAGCTTGTATTCGCCGCTCGGTAAGCGCACACGGCGTGTCTGCACGGTCGGCGATACAACTTCCACTCTCCGCAGGTACATTGTTTTGTCGTTATGTTTACAACCTTAGCTTCAGAACCTTGAGCAGAAACTTGGTACTCTACGCCTTGGTGATATGTCTTAGCAGTGAAGTTCCTGGACGCCTCCTCAGCTTTTTCTAGAAAAAGTCTAACATTCTCAAGATAGAAATGTCCTTGAGAAATTTGCGTGTTCACTTTCTTCGTCCGGTCCACTCAATAGGTATTCATTCGTTCGAATGACATTATAAGGATCGCAGTGATAGGTAAGGACCTTGCATTCTTCAACACATTGTTGAAGCACTCAGACTGATTCGTTGTCATGTTCCCATACCTCCAACCCTCGTCATGCGATAGAGACCACGTACTAAATTCACCACAACTTTCCAGGAACGGTCTGTACTTTCCGTTATCGGCTTCATACCATTGGGCATACAATTTTTGAAACAACTTCTTCGAGGGAGTCCAAACCATATCGCCGAATTTTCGCTTCAGCTTCGCGTCCTTAAACTTGGTATTGAAGTTGCTCAACAAATGACGAGCACAGTATCGTTGGACACCTTTGTCTTCTTGCACGTACACTTGTTTGACCGCCTTTAATATACTGATGTGACGATCAGATATGATGCATACCTTACGTCGATCACACGTCACATGTGCGCGTAGTTGCTCTAAAAACCATATCCACGTCTCGTCACGCTCTTTGTCACACAAACAGAAGGCCAACGGTACGATTTGGTTATTAGCATCGTATGCCACAGCCACAAGAAGTTTGCCGGTGTACTTGCCGTATAAATGTGTGCCATCTATGCTAATTAACGGTCTGCAGTGTTTGAAAGCCGATATTGAAGGCCCGAAAGCCCAAAACCATTTGTCGAATGTCGTTTCTCCATCAGCTTGATTTCTCACCGTCTTGAATTCAAACCGGTAAACCGTACCGGGATTGTAATACGCTATTGCGACCATATGAGGTGGAAATATCTGGAAAGCCTCTTCGTGAGTTCCGTATATCCTCTCAATGACATGACATTTGGCGTACCAAACTTTCTGGTAAGTTGGCCAAACTTTGTATTCTTGTTTTACAATTCCGCGTAAATCAACAATCGTTATGGCTTTGTTATTTTTAACGAACGGATAAAACAAATCTTCCATTAAGCGACTATCAAGTAGCCTGTTCTGGGTGACTGTAGTACTGTTTACACATGAATGTGATGGGCCCACACTCGTGATCTCCCAACATCCCAACTTTTGTTTGGAACAACGAAGTGACCAAGAACATGTATCGTGTGTGCAACAGTACACTATTCGCGTAGTGTCTGATTTCTTCGTTTTTGCTTCACGCCCATGCCTGATGTGCCACCTTTTCACCGTCCTTTGGAATTCAGCTTTGTCGACATACGTATTTTGAACTACAAAATCATCCACATCTTCGGTCGATTGCCCGCCATGCCTACTCCAATCACTTGAGTCCAATCCATACTGCCAGTCACCGGAAGTCCAGTCCTCTTGACATTCAACTTGTTTCCATCGTTCACGAGATTCTACTAGAGCAGGAGACTCATCTTCAATGTAAATTTCTTCTTCTTGCATGTCCTCCTCTCCGTGCACATCGTCTTCTTCTTGATTTTCGACAACCTCGCCTACATCTGCATCTTGTTCTACACCATCAACGTTGCTGCATTCTCCTTCTTGCACGTCGTTGCTGCAGTCTCCATCAGGTCTGGCGTTCCTGTAAAGTCTTTCAATTAAGGTGTTCGTGCAATCTGGATCAGGTATTGAGGTGCTGCATTCTCCATCAGTGGGAGCTCCGCCCATTAATCCTAGTTGTAACATATGACGGGACAGATCATACCCACCATACTCTTCTACATCGTCATCCACTCCAGCTCTAGGAACGACAATGATCTCCACCGGGGACTGGTAGCTGGACATAATACTTCCCCACATTTCGAATGTGGTGATTGCATTCCACCCATCCCGTAAAACGATCCCAAGAAGAGGCCTTGATATACCGCAGAGTCGCATTGCATGGATTTTTGCATCGAGAAATGTAATACCGCGATGACATTGTAGCTCAACATATGTACCGCCGTGTATATGAATATGCCAGCTATTAATGACCTCGACGTCATAGCGAAACAAAATGTAAAACATTTTCCTATATGTAGAATATAAACCGAATTAGAAGCGTCGTATAAATTCTACGGCACTCTAAATTCAGATCTGTTTGCAGAATTGGAGTTCCCTAATAACTAATAATTCGTACTAATATTTTCAACTTTTTCTAAAAATTCAAAATTTTGCCCGAACACTGCGTTTTAGGGGGGATGAACACCGTTCGGTGCTGAAAACCTAAATTTTGAAAGTCTCAAAAAAATTTGAAAAATTTACAGACTGTTAATTGTATAATAAATTCAATAAATCTCAAGTTTCATTGCATTTGGAGTTGTAAATAAGCGGTAGTCCTAAATCAAATTTCAGACGTTAATTTGTGTTTTTTTTTTAAAACTTTGACAAGCTCGTATAAATTCTACGGCACTCTAAATTCAGATCCGTTTGCAGAATTGGACTTCCCTAATAACTAATAATTTGTACAAAGTTTTTCAAATTTTTCTAAAAATTCAAAATTTGATAAACAACTTCTGATATGTCATACCCACCAAACTTTGATAATTTGCTCGTATGTTACCTTTCTTTTGATAAACAACTTCTAATATGTCACAACGTACTCAAATGAGTTGGCATTCCTGAAAATTTTCCAAAAAACATATATTGTAGCATTATAACAACATATATTAACTATAAAAAGTCTAAATTTTATAAGCGTACATTACATTACCTTAGTTTGAAACAAGAAGAAACAATACAAAGGAAATATAAATTTTAACATTGTAGAAGGGGGTTTCATTTATAGGCTGGGGCAGAAATAAATCGGACCAGCTGCTGGTCCGGTTTTGACTGGTAGCTGGTCCGGTTTTGACCGGCAGCTGGTCAATAGGACCAGCTGGTCCCGCTGGTAATACCAGCGGGACGGGGAACCCGACAAAACGGGTTCCCCTAGGCGCAGGCGCGCATGGTACAGAGTCACATGCGCGCCTGCGCCTAGGGGAACCCGTTTTGTCGGGTTCCCCGTCCCGCTGGTATTACCAGCGGGACAGCACCACGCGGGATGACAGATCATCCCGCGTGGTAGTCAGCGGGACATGTCACGTCCCATCCCGCTGGTATTATCAGTGGGACGGGGCGTTTTCATAAATACCAACTTTTGAGGGGCATATTTCAAATTCCAACTTCGCAGGGGGCAGTTTCATAAATCCCTATACTGAGCATGGGCTGGCCGAAATTTAGGAGGACGTAAAGTGGACTTTTGTCGACTTTACTCCTCTTATATATATGGGGAGTTAGGGGTTTTATTAGGGTCAATCACAATTCCCTTTAAGTGGTATTTTGAGAGAAAACCCTTCCCCCAGAGACACCATATTCAGCCGAACCATATAACCACCAAGGGTTTGCCAGTTTGCTTTCGAGCAAACACTCCAGAGATCTGTCCTTTGCCAAGAATCGATCAGAGGCTTTACTGTGAAGAATATACCACGTAGGGCTTCCTTCACAAGAACCCCTACGGGTCCTGACCGGAGGATCGTGAACTCCCTCCTGCAAAGATCTTGGGACTACAGACTATTGTTGAGGTATGTGCGAATTTTTCGCTGCGTAATTTTGATTATTAGCATGTACCATGATTTAGTTTCCATAGTGATTACTCCTCGTAATCTAACATTGACCACCCAATAACCACTAGTAATTCGACCATTTCATAATTTACTATAAGTGATTTAACTTAATTAACTATTATTAGATGAGATTATATTAATAAGCTCTCATGAAAAGCGATCCATATGACTGATATGCCAATATTAATAAAATTTCCTATAATAACTTAAATACAATGTAAAACTCCACTACATTAATGTAGGGTTTGGTTAAAATAAAGTTGAGTTTATTTCAACTTTATTTCTCAGCTATTAGATTATGCACATCGTGGAATGTGTAAAAAATATTTTTTTATCTTTCCTGAATTCTGATTGATTCTCTCTCATGATCTAATAGCTTAAAAATTGAGTTGAAATAAACTCGACTGCATTTTAGTATTCCCCCATTAATGTAACTCTTATTTTCAGTTTTTAAATTTTAATTTTTGTAATTATCGTAAGATGCCGTAGAGTTGTGTAGTTTCTTTATTATATGACTCTTGGTTAAAGCTATGGGGATGGAAAAAAAAATCATAATTAGCACTTTACTATGGGCTTAATTAGTTCTGAGTTGGAGTGAAGATTATTATAAGCGTGAAGTAAACATATCAAGAGAGTTATCCTCTTGAAGGGTGCTTTACAGGACATCTTGAAAAGAAAAATAGATTTATGAGAATAGTATATCTAATCATAAGGGATAATTTCATAATTTCGGAGGCAAGAAAGGCAAAGCAAAACAAACACGTAAAGAGGAAACTCGAACGTGTTTTAGGTGCGGCGTGAAAGGACACCTTGCTGTTGCCTGCACAAATCCTCCTAAGGTACGTGCTAAAGAATAATGATAAACTCATAAGTTCTTCAAAGACTCCTCGAGATTAATTCAATTTACTTTTTTGAATTACAGAACCGAGAAGGAGAACAAGCACAAACCTGAGGAACCTGCCCCCGAATCCTAAAGATTGAAAGAATTTATCTTTATTTGCTTTGTAAAATTGAACCCCTTCATAATTTTCAGTTTAAAAGTACTTTACAATAATAATGTTTCTTGAAACATAGGAGACGTTATATTTAGAGCACCCGACAGCTGCTCAAATAAAGTATTGATTATCATTCCTCGAGCTATTCGGTCCTTTTAATTATCTGTTTAACGCATTGCTTACATATTAATTATAAATCTTATTTTACTATTATCACTCCATTGAATGAAATAAACTGTAATGATAATCATGTTTAAGATAGTTAAAACCGATTAAATTGAATTAAGTTCAGAAATGAAACGATTTAACCAAGGGCTTAGCCTCAGAGTAGATTGCGCACGCGCAAGTGGACCTCGATAGACGAAACACATCGTTTCATTACATGAGTTTAAAATTGAAGTATTTACATAATGACATGCTGAATTTTCGTTTGCATTCCTTTGGGAATATGACTTATTGATAACATTTACATCAGTACTGTTAGATATCGGTCCAATTCGGGTTCGTATTTACGTTTCGGGCCTCGCAAAACATTCCAAAACCCGTAAAAGAACTCTTCCGCGGACACCCAAGTCTAAAACAGTCCGGAATACGCGCAGTACCCGGACCGGAGGACTTCCGGATTGCCCTAAGGCGATCCGGAGACCCGGATTGCTAAACAATCCGTGTAGGTCCCGATTACCGATGTTTTCCGCACTCTCATCTCGATTATTTTGTCAAGTGCGAGAAGTCGGTGCATGCATAGTCCACCTTGATGACGGTATATGTCTTCCTTCATACCAACATCAAGTAGTTCAAAAATGGGCATGATCCTTAGGTTCCCTATAAATAGGGGCCTAGGTCTCTCATTTGGAACAACTCCCTCATTTTGGACTCTGGATGCTCTGACTTCTCTCTAAAAGGCTTTTTCTCTCTAGAAAATCTGACTTGAGCATCGGAGAGGGCCCAACCAGCATTCCCCCCTCTCCCACGCTGGTTACTGCCCCTCGTGCAGGATCCGAAGTTCGAGAGTTCGAGGTCGAGAACTTGAAGATTAGTTCGAGGATTGTGTTTCAAGGATCGGGCGTCCCCGTCCTTGTACACACATCCCGATCCTGTTCGTGAAAAAGAAGCCCGAAGCTACCCAAGTGGAAGCAGACATAACATTTGGCGCCATCTGAGTGATCCGAACAAAAAGCCGTGCCGCAAGCCATGACAGGAAGACGACCGAAGAAGGCAGGTGCAAGCAAGCCGAAGCCAACCAGGACGTTCTCGCGTACCAGATACAGGATCCACCGGTTCAACCATACCATCCACAAATGTGCCTTCCGCACGGTATGGCTGTGAAGTCCAAAAGGCGTACAATGCATTCTTTACGGAGAATATGGCAAATGTGCACGTGATCCACGGAGGCTTTGGAGCTGAGGAGAAACGTCGTATGTACGAGAAATATATGCTACCCGCACGAAGCGCATATGCCAGGATGCCGACATAAGGGATACTGTCATGATAGATGCTGACGAAGAGGATGATCGCACGAAAGACGTCATTGGCTTTTCGTCAAAAGACAAAATCCACATTGTGCACCCGCACACCGACGCGTTGGTTATAACTATGACAATTGATGGCATGGACGTTAAGCGCATTATGGTAGATGGTGGAAGTTCTCCCAACATTATTACAAAGGCTATCATTTTAGCCCTGGGGAGAAAGAGGCTCGTCAAAAGAATGGACTCACCCTTGGTGGGATTCACGGGAGATGTAAGCTACCCGTTAGGATTCATAACTCTGCCAGTCATCATGGGAGAGGGAAAGCAACAGATCCAAATAGACGTACCATTCGTGATCGTAGAAAAGCTTGACGCATATAATGGAATCTTGGGATACACAACCATGAACAAATGGGGTATGATAGCATCAACATCACACCAAAAAGTCAAGTTTCTAACAAAGGCAGGAGTTGGTGAAGTAAAGGGAGATCAGCAGCTGTCACCATTGACGACCATGTACGTAAAACTACCAATCATCAATATCGAGCATGCTAAAACAACGACTAAGGCATGGAACAACATGTCGGCAATGAACACTACGCATAAGGGAAGTATAACGATTCATTTACACTTTTCTAAAATTTTCAGCACTTAGAAAAATTTTGGCCAATTTGGGGCTAAGTATTCTAATGCATTTTATCAAACACTTTGTATGCATGATAAGATAACTAGGTACATGGTGATTTCAAGACTAAATCAAGGCCAAACGAATTCACAAAAGGTCCAGCCATGTACGAAATTGGACTCACCGACACGAAGCAAATTCAAATTGCTACTCGCCCTCACCCGAAGACCCACGCGCCGCTGTTGCAACTTCACGCGCCGTCGTTGCAACTTCACGCGCCGTCGCGGTGACCTCACGCGCCGTCCCCTCTTCTACACGCGCCGCCTTGACCTTCTCCTTGCCCGGATTCGATCTTGATCGATGCCAAATATGATGTGACTACTCCAAATTCACACCTTCATGAATTTCTTCTTCTTCAAGAATGGAGAGCTTCTTGGAGATTTATCTATAAAGGATGTAAGATAATGGGTATTCTCTCTCCTAATTCTCATTAATAGTGCCTACACCATGTGCTAAGGACTAAACTAATATCTATTTTCCCACAAGTCCTTAGTATCATGTGCAAGCATACTTACATCTCTTCTATGCTTGTTTTACATACATGCTCCCTAATGTTGCATAACGCGCTTCGTAGATCATTATGCATGTTATCACTTTTATACGTACACGATGCAAACTCATGGTTGTTGCGTGATTATTTTTATAATCTAAGTATGAATTGAATGTTTGCATCATTTTCCATGCTTACATCATACTACATGCTTGCATCATTTTCTATGTTTACATCATGCTTCGTGATTACGTACATGCTCTCCAATTCCATATTATTTTAAGTGTTTTGCTTATTACATGATTACGTCATCCGTTTACTATACCGTCATCTACATAGTGGCAACGTGTTATATGCTTACTTCATGTGCCATAATGTTATCACGTTATACAAATCTTTATTTCGCTCGTTACATGATATTTCGAATATAATTGCATATTGTTGTATGTATATTATCCGCTACGCTAATCCTATAAACAGATTACGTACGTACGACGGAGAATTGAAGTCGGTCAAATTTATGATCCCAACACTCGAATTGACAAACAGGCCACCCGTGAGGTCAGTATCGAACCTAAATTGGGCGAATATCTTATCTTAAAAAGAGTCAAGTATGGGTTTTGAACCTCTACTTGACTCGGGGGCAAGTGTTAGATATCGGTCCAATTTGGGTTCGTATTTACGTTTCGGGCCTCGCAAAACACTCCAAAACCCGTAAAAGAACTCTTCCGCGGACACCCAAGTCTAAAATGGTCCGGAATACGCGCAGTACCCGGACCGGAGGACTTCCAGATTGCCGATGTTTTCCGCGCTCTCATCCCGATTATTTTGCCAAGTGCGAGAAGTCGGTGCATGCATAGTCCACCTTGATGACGGTATACGTCTTCCTTCATACCGACATCAAGTAGTTCAAAACTAGGCATGATCCTTAGGTTTCCTATAAATAAGGGCCTAGGTTTCTCATTTGGAACAACTCCCTCATTTTGGACTCTGGATGCTCTGACTTGTCTCTAAAAGGCTTTCTCTCTCTAGAAAATCTGAGTTGAGCGTAGGAGAGGGCCCAACCAGCATTCTCCCCCTCTCCCACGCTGGTTACTGCCCCTCATGCAGGATCTGATGTTCGAGAGTTCGAGGTCGAGAACTTGAAGATTAGTTCGAGGATTGTGTTTCAAGGATCGCGGCGTCCCCGTCCTTGTACACACATCCCGAGCCCGTTCGTGAAAAAGAAGCCCGAAGCTACCCAAGTGGAAGCAGACATAACAGGTACAAAGTAAGCTACGTAAGCTACAACGACCTTGTAAAAGTATCAAATGACGCATAAGTTGAAAACCTAAAATGCTCAGTTCGGAGATGGGTTAAAATCTCTGAGATAAGTTAGCAAACGAAGAAGGATGAAGTCAGTTAAATGATTTTCCTTCCTGAGGCCTTGATGATAAGTCAGGCTAGGCATTCAAATCAAAATGACACACTTTAAGAGACACAGTTTATACATACATAATCTTTGAGTCGTTCTATCAGAAGTTTCCTATGGGATTATGAAAGATGATTCACATAAATGTAAAACTATGTCTCAATTAATATCGGTAAGGTAGGTAACCATCATAGCTGAAAAGTGATAATGAGTTAAATCATATCACCATGCGACATTAATTTGCGCAGTAAACACGTATTTAGGACAAGGGTACGCCAGTTACTCCTACAAAATACCTATTTCCAGCTTGGATTAAATGGTACCGTCGTCGAACATGAGACATTACATCACTAAGAGGGCGAACTTTTCCAAATGCATTAACAGTTTCAATCAACATAGTCATGATCAAATCGCAGCAGAATAACGATGACAATCAGGTCCCACTTAATTCGAGTGAGAGAGATTTGAACCAGCAACTCAAGTGAAAGACATGGTAAATGAGAATGGGGACATTTTCATAGTAAATCCAGTGGGAGGAATAAACCCTACCACAAGTAATAACTGTTGTTGTTGGGACGAATCAAGTCGAACCCGATGGTCAAAATTGCTGAACCAGGAATGACACAACTACCTATATTACCCATTGTTCCCAGTGGGAGTGATCCAACCATACTTGGTTTCAAATCCTAGTGATCAAGGAATGCATCTCGGAAGTAAAACCCCAAGGCCAAAAGGTTGTAATAGGAAAGTTATAGGTCAAGGTTCTAGCACTGCTATTGTTCCCAACAGAGATGATGCTCTGATAAGAAACATTGTTCTGAGTGGGATGATAATTTCCAATAGAAATGAAGCTACGACAAAAAGCGTTATTCCGAGTGAGAGAAAAGATCAGACTAATTAGTGGGACTCACAATGCCTAGACGAGAGTCAACGACAAGTGAGCAAAGTGAAAGCACCGCTCAAACTGTCGGCAAGCACTAGAAAGACCTCAAGTGGAGAAATGGAGGGAAATAATAAATGAGAGAGATCGCTCAAATGAAAGCCATTATAGTCTATAGTTGATTTACCTGTTAACCACATTGGCATAAGGATAAGGTGAGCCCTGATTGAAGGCTCACCACTGATGGACCAAGTCGGAGAACCTTACTCATTGCAAAAGGTCTTACTCAATGCTTCACGGAGAGGACTTTGATAAGAGAAACTTAATTACTGTGCGTAAAACCACGGTTAGGGCCATTCATGGTCCTGGTCGCAAGTCTCGATCACGAGATGCACCGAAGGAATGTTAAGACTGCATTCCTCCACGGAAACCTGGAGGAAGAGATCTACATGGAGCAACTAGAGGGTTTAATTACTCCTGGTAACGAACCTAAAGTTTGTAAACTCCAAAAAGGTCCTTCTACGGTCTTATACAGTCGTCACGGCAATGATACAGCAGATTCCACGAGGAAATCGTAGGAAACGGATTAGTGAGTTTTCACAAGAATCCGTGCATGTATTATAAGACCTCCGAGTCTAAGTATGTCATCTTAACCTAGTACATGGACGACATACTCATTGCCGCAAACGACATGAGTTTCATGAATAAGTCAAAGTTCTGGTTGGCATCTGTATTTGATTCCAATCAAATCCTAGCTATCAACATTTAAAAGACTGTAAAACGAATTATTAGTTATAGTTAATTTGTTATCCGAAAGGTACTGCCGACTATGCTCTGTGTTATGAGGGCGGGAAGTTAGAATTGACCGGTTACAGTGACGCCGACCATGGTGGCGATTCGGATGATCGTAAGTCCACCACATGAGGAGTACTTCTCCTTGCTAATTCCGCCATTTGATGGACGAGCAAGAAGCAAACCTGTGTCGCGCTGTCAACAATGGAATCAGAATTAGTTGCTCTCTCTAAGAATGCACAAGAAGCAGTCTGGCTGAAAAGGCTTCTTACTGCGTTGCTTGGTGGTGACGTCGGAAGTAAACCTGCAAAGGTGTTCTCCGACAGTCAGGCAGCTATTGCGGCGGTTAAGAATCCAAAGTACCATAGTAGGACCAAACACATTGATGTGAAATATTTCTATGCTAAATCGATGGTAGAAGACAATATAATCACTATGGAATACTTGTCCACTGATAATATGATTACGGACCCATTAACTAAGCCACTACGCAGGGAGTTATTCGAAAATCATGTAAAACTGCTTGGATTGCGTAGGGTTTAGAAATGGCATGTATCTGTGACAACATTTTGATATTAGAAAGTTACATTTTGTAAGCGAAAGATTTGCAACTGAGTTTATGATCAATCGACGTCATAATGTTTTGATTACATCAAATTTACAGACTATAAACAGAGTCGTAGGAAGATGCAATCCTTTGCCAAACAATGTCGAATGTGGGCCTTTCCTACTCACGCAGGTATGGTCGTCTTGCGGTGGAAGGAGTCCTCTACTATGCAAGGCTGGCTAAGAATCAGGGGGATAAACCTGATTACGCAGACTATATATCTATTGTCGAAGTAACTCAACATGATCTTCGTCCTGCAGATTGCCGTGATGAACTCCGTTCGTCATAAATCAACATTCTGGGCCAGATGAAAATCTTTGATAGCATGATTGACATGTCCCATTCCTGTTGACCCAAAAGGTTAAGGTATGCTATCAACGCGTGTCATGTACGACCACGGGGTCACAACTCGGTTGTGCTAGGAAAATAATCCTCGTGATTCTGGCGGGCGCAAACTTCTTCACCTCGAGTGTGTGATTGATCCCGGGAGCCTTATGAAGAGGCACTCATACATAAGGTTAGACTCAATGCTCGCTTCCCGGCATACGAGCGTAGTGCTGAACAAAAAGGCCCAGTGACAACGTGTTTGGAAACCGGTTGGGTTTGACTAAGGGTATGAGCGATGGGGATGGTCAAGTTCACCTTGTAATTCACCGATTCTTGTATTCACTAGGTGGCCACCAACCAGATATTAGTTGAAGGTTGTAAATACTTGTGCGGATGCCTTGGAGAAGTGTTCCTATGTGGAAACTAGGCAAATGGAGAATTATCAGTTGACCTAGGATACAACGCGGTACAATATGTATAAATGTTGTTTATAACAGGTTGATTGGAGAAAAGGGAATAACCGTTTCACGGGCGCAACAACACTCCTAACAGATGAGTAGCACGATGCCCGTCGTATCCGCCGGTCGCACGACAAACCTCGTATGAACTATTCGAAAGCACGGAGCAGATCAAAGGGGAGAAATGTTGATGCGGATTTGGAAAACAATACATTAACAGGCACCCTCCCATTCCGGCGAGTGGGAGATGTAAGCATATGGAGATGGGCGCCGTAATTGGTAGCCCATAATACGTATAGTTTACCTAATGAACTTGGGTAAATGTCACATTAGGGTAATTGGGCTGGACCCAAATCCCAATTGACATGGGAGGCCCAAAATTGGGCCTCCCCGATACATAGGCCGGCTGAAACATTAGTGAGGGGTAAAGTGGATTTTTATCCACTTTACTCCTCCTATAAATAAGAGGTGTTAGGGAATATTTTAGGGTTAATCATAATTCCCTCACAAGAGTGTTTTAGAGAGAAAACCCTCCTCCCACACCTCACTAGTTTGGCCGAACCATACTTTCACCAAGGGTGTGCCAAATTGCTTTCGAGCAACTCTCCGAAGATCTGTCTCCGTGCCAAGAATTGATCTGAGGCTTTGCTGTGGAGCTAATACCACGTAGGGCTTCTTTCACAAGATCCTCTACGGGTTCGTCCGGTGGATCAAGAACTCCCTCGTACAAAGGATCTTGGACTACGGTAACTGTTGAGGTATGTGTAACTCTTCCGCTGTGTAATTTCGATTACATGCTCGTACCATGTTTGTGTTTCCGTAGTGATTACTCCCCGTAATCTAACAGTGATTACTCCCCGTAATCTAATAGTGGTATCAGAGCCTGTGTTAGGAGTTCATGATTTTGATAAATTGGTGTTCCTGAAAATTTATAATTTTGGACCGAAATTTTTAAAAGGGGATTTTAAAAATTTCGAATTTTAGGGTTTATGATGGTCCGAATTTTTTCATGATGTTCTTAGGAAATAAGATGTTCATGATCTTCAAGAAAAAGAGGTTATTTATCAAAATCAAATATTGGATTGTAGATCTTATTAAAATTTGATCTTAAAATTTGACCACTTGTTCCCAAATTAGTGTTTTTGGCCGAAACCCTAGGTAAATTACAATGTAAAAATTTTTAATTTCTGAGACACCAAGGCAAAATTTCGGCCGAATATTTTGATATTATTGTTTACATTATTTTAATTTATAATGTAGGTAACAATATATCTATAATTTGGAACATTAGGATAGATTCACAGTAATATATAGAAATATATATAACTATCAATATATCAAAATATTTAAATAGGTTAAAGATATTATCGATAGATTTTAGTTACCTAAAAGATTGAGAAAAATATATTGTTAATATTTGTTTCCCTATTTAAGATATTTACAGTAAATAATATATATATTTATAGATAGGTGCCAATTTATATATATATATCTATTGTTGATTGATTTAATCTTATAGATAGAATCTTGGCAATAAATATATATATGTTTTTAATATGGCCAAAATATATATATATATATATATATATATATATATATTTAATATTGGAAATTATTTTATATAATTAATGTTACGTGGTGGCTAAGTTAAATAGTTTTAGACTTTAAAACCCTACTTGGGCCACAAGTAAACATTTCGGCCCAACCTTTTATATTTTAATTATTGAGCCGGTCCAATATGTCAAACCGGGACGAATTTAAATTGAACCGGGTTTTCTCAATCGGTTCGACCTAATCGGGTCGAGTCGGACCGGGGTAACTAAGTGGATCTAACCGAACTAGTTTTGTGTGTTGAACCGAACCCTATTTTTATTGGACCGGCTCGAACCGAACCAGATTTTAAAATTAAAACCGAACCGAACCGGATTTTACCGGATCGAATTGAATTTCCTAGACCTAACCGGACCAAATCAGACTGAAATTGACTGAAACGAACCGTATTTTTAAAACAGAATTCAAGTAAATTAAAATAGGGAGGTCAAGTTTTAAAATCCAAATGTTTTGAACCTTAATAGGCCTACATAGTGCTCAAGGTTGATAACCTTTCATGCCTTGTTTCGATTATGGGGATGGATCTCGGAGATACATGTTTTTGGGACTGGTATAATTAGTGGGCTGAATTGAAATTGCTTATTATTCAATATATATTTATGCATGATTAGAAATGTTGTCTTGACTAAGTCAAGCTAGCTGGATATTGCATATTGTGGGCTGAACCCTGGTTAAATATATGGAATGCGTGTAAGCATATGGTGATGGGCGCCGTAATTGGTAGCCCATAATATGTATAGTTTACCTAATGAACTTGGGTAAATGTCAAATTAGGGTAATTGGGCCAGATCCAAATCCCAATTGACATGGGAGGCCCAATTGGGCCTCCCCAAATACATAGGCCGGCCGAATTATTAAGGTGGGGTAAAATGTACTTTTGTCCACTTTACTCCTCCTATAAATAAGAGGTGTTATGGAATATTTTAGGGTTAATCATAATTTCCTCACAAGAGTGTTTTAGAGAGAAAACCCTCCTCCCACACCTAATAGTTTCGGCCGAACCATTGCCAACACCAAATGTGTGCCAAATTGCTTTCGAGCAACTCTACGAAGATCTGTCCGCGTGCCAAGAATTGATCTGAGGCTTTGCTGTGGAGCTAACACCACGTAGGGCTTCTTTCACAAGAACCTCTACGGGTTCCGTCCGGTGGATCGAGAACTCCGTCGTACAAATGATCTTGGACTAGGGTAACTTTTGAGGTATGTGTAACTCTTTCGCTGCGTAATTTTGATTATATGCACGTACCAGGTTTTGTGTTTCCGTAGTGATTACTCCCCATAATCTAATAGTGGTATCAGAGCCTGTGTTAGGAGTTCATGATTTTGATAAATTGGTGTTCTTGAAAATTTAAAACTTTGGACCAAAATTTTTAAAGAAGATTTTAAAAAGTTTCGAATTTTAGGGTTTTGTGAGATAGGTTCGAAATTTTCATGTTCATGGTAAAGTTGATGTTCATGATCTTCAAGAAAAAGATTGATAGATTTAGTTATCTAAAAGATTGAGAAAATATATTGTCAATTATTTGTTTCCCTATTAAAGATATTGACAATAAATAAAATATATATAATATATATTGTGCCGATTTTACATATATATATATATATATATATTGTTGATTGATTTAATTTTAAAGATAGAATCTTAGCAATAAATATATATATATGTTATATAATGGCCGAAATATATATATATATATTTTAATATTGGAAATTATTTTATATAGTTAATGTTACTTAGTGGCTAAGTTTAATATTTTTAATGGATTTAAAACCCAACTTGGGCCACAAGTAAACATTTCGGCTCAACCTTTAAAATTTTAATTATTGGACCGTTCCAATATGTTAAACCGGGACGAAATATTGAACCAGATTTTCTCAATCGGCTCGACCTATTCTGGTCGAGTCGGACCGGGGTAATTAAGTTGATCTAACCGAACCGGTTTTGAGTGTTGAACCGAACCCTATTTTCTTGGACTGATTCGGACCGAACCAGATTTTAAATATAAAACCGGACCGAATCGAACTGGATTTTTGCCGGACCGGACCAGATTTTCTGAACCGAACCGGTCCAAAACGGACTGAAATTGACTGAACCGAACAATGTTTTCTAAACCGAATTCAAGTCAATTAAAATAGGGAGGTCAAGTTTTAAAATTCAAATGTTTTTGAACCTCAAATTGACTACACAGTGCTCATAGGGTTGCTAACCTTTATAGCTTGTTTCGATTATGGGGATGGATCTCGGAGATACATGTTTTTGGGACTGGTTAAATTAGTGAGCTGAATTGCAATTGTTCATTATTCAATATATATTTATGCATGATTAGAAATGTTGTCTTGACTGAGTCAAGCTAGCTGGATATTACATGTTGTGGGCGGAGCCCTAGTTAAATATATGATATGCGCACTAGAATAGACATGCCGTGATGGTTGGAAATGCCTAGGATTCATGTCTAAAAGCTTGCGTGATTGAATATAAGCATGAATTGCAAATCAGCCCCTAATGTTAAAATTATTTTAAAGCCGAAAACCAGTCACCAAATATTTATGATTATTGTGGATGTTACATGTTTGACACGTATGCTTGAATGTTGAGGATGAGGTTACATTTGATAATTTACTTAAAAGTAGAATTATAAATGCAAGCATGAGTTCCTCCGAACATTAGACGCATGACGCGTAAGCATGTATGTGGTATGTATGATGAATGTTAATAGCATATGATAATTTGCATGGATTGTAGAATTGTGTATGCATGAGTGAATTCATCGGAATGATTTTTCCAAAACAAAAAGGGCCTTGGGAAAGCCAAGATCGGGTATGCTTCTTTTAAAATTCCCGTTCCGGTAATTTGCGATTTAAACCGTTCTTAACAGACTAATTTATTGGATAGAAGACGACGATAGTGTGAACTCTTTCACAGCCATATTCCATTGGTTTATTGGTTGTCGTTGGTTTAGATGACTGAGGAATCACTATCTGTCGGACTCCATCTTAATAGATATTTGATGTACGCAATTCTTTCTCAAAATTTTATTGTCTCCCTGATTTTGCTTGATCATCAAAGTGTTATTTTTCATGGCTGGATCAGTTCGCTTCTACGAACTTTGCAATCTGGATTGCGATGATTATGATGCATGGAGTGGATATGTGAGAAAACTCATTTTCGCTGTAGATATACATAAGTGTATTGATGTGAATAAGGGGAGAACATTGGTGAATGAACAAGGCGTCCTTGCTTACCCAAATAAGTTAAGGAGCTTTATGGATCAAAGAGCTTGCAAGGTGATACTGGCAACCCTGGAAAGAGAGGTTGCAGAGGACTTCAAACTCAACCTTAGTGCTCTTCAACTTTGGGGTGCCATAAAACTCTGCTTCGGTGGGGGAAAGGCAGCCGAAGCAAGGAAAGTGCTATACGAGTATGTCGCCCTTATTTCCCAAGATGCAGGTGTAAAACCCACATCAGATCTTACAAACGAGAGATCAAATTGGAGAAAGATACTCAGTATTGCGCAGAAGTACCCTCTATCATGGTTGGCCGACGACGAGGGGCTTGAATACTTGATTAAAGCAATTAAGTTTATCACGACCCTGTTTGTTGAAAGCAAACAACCAAAGGGTCCTTCTTCGCTTCACCAAAAGAGAGCAAGGGAAGATGCAGAGGAAACAGGATCATCATTTTGGTCCTCAAACGATAATCTAGTGTGATGAACGCCGGTGATAAAAGTACAATATATGTCTCGTTTATCTCCTCCTAGTGCTCTGCCTTTGTCTCTTAAAGCTTCGTGGATGATCTGGAATATTTCCATTGTGATTATTCCTCTTGCTAATTCGGTATTTTGTATGTTATGGTAATTATTATTGTTTCGGAATATTTGAATATAGTAGTTGCCATTCAATTCGGAATGTGTTCTGCTCATCAAAATTAATCGACTCGGCTAGAAATGAGATCGATCCGAAAGGGTGATAGAACCGAAACAATAAAACTATTGAATATAGCTGAATCAAGCAACTCCATACATCTAATTATTTGAGTTAAATCAAAGCGTTTTTTTCAAATCCATTGATTGCGTAGTTCCAAGAACGAACCGGGTATAAATCTTATTTTATTATTATGACTCCATTGAATGAAATAAACTGTAATGATAATCATGTTTAAACAGTTAAAACCGATTAAATTGAATTAAATTCAAAAATGAAACGATTTAACCAAGGGTTTAACCCCAAAGTAGATTGCGCAACGCGCAAGTGGACCTCGATAGACGGAACACGTCGTTTCATTACATGAGTTTAATATTGAAGTTTTTATATGATGACGTGTTGAATTTTCGTTTGCACTACTTCGGAAATATGACTTATTGATAACATTTACATTGTTAGAGGCTTCGGAGACTGCCACGACCTTGTAAAAGTATCAGCTGACGCACAAGGTGAAAACCTAAAAGCTCAGTTCAGAGATTGGATAAAATCTGTGAGATAAGTTAGCAAACGAGAAAGGATGAAGTCGGTTAAACGATTTTCCTTCAATAAGCCTTGAACGAAAAGTCAGGCTAGGCATTCAAGTTAAAATGACACACTTCAAGAGACACAGTTTATACATACATAATGTTGGAGTCGTTCTATCAGAAGTTCCCTATGGAATGATGAAAGATGATTCACATAAATGTAAAACTATGTTTCAATTAATATCGGTAAAGGTACGATGCCATTATAGCTGATGGGTGATAATGAGTTAAATTGTATCACCACGTGACATTAACTTGCGCAACAAAACACGTATTCAGGACAAGAGTACGTCAGCTACTCTTAGAAAATACATGTTTACAGCTTGAATTGTTAAATGGTACCGTGGTCGAACATGAAACATTACATCACTAAGAGGGCGAATTTTCCAAATGCATGAACAGTTTCCATCAACATAGTCATGATCAAAACTTAGCAGAATAACGATGACAAAACACGCGACATTAATTTGCACAACAATTCAGGACAAGAGTACGTCAGTTACTCTTAGAAAATACCTGTTTACAACTTGGATTGTTAAATGGTACCGTGGTCGAACATGAGACATTACATCACTAAGAGGGTGAATTTTCCAAATGCATGAACATTTTCAATCAACATAGTCATGATCAAAACATAGCAGAATAACGATGACAATCAGGTCCCACTTAATTCGAGTGGGAGAGATTTGAATTAGCAACTCAAGTGAATGACATGGTAAATGAGAATGGGAACATTTTCATAATAAATCCAGCAGGAGGAATAAAATACCAGAAGTAATCACTGTTGTTGTTGGGACAAATCAAGTCGAACCCGATAGTCAAAATTTGTTGAACCAGGAATGACACAACTACCTATATTACCCATTGTTTCCAGTGGGAGTGATCCAACCATACTTGGTTCCAAATCCTAGTGATCAAGGAATGCATCTCGGAAGTAAAACCCCGAAACCAAGAGGTTGTAATAGGAAAGTTATAGGTCAAGGTTCTAGCACTGCTATTGTTCGCAATAGAGACGATGCTCCGATAAGAAGCATTGTTCTGAGTGGGAGGATTATTCCCAATAGAAATGATGCTACGCTAAGAAGCGTTATTCCGAGTGGGAGAAAAGATTAGACTAATTAGTGGGATTCATAATGCCAAGACGAGAGTCAAAGGCAAGTATCCCATTGAGCAAAGTGAAAACCCCGCTCAAACTGTTGGCAAGCACTAGAAAGACCTCAAGTGGAGAAATGGAAAGAAATAATAAATGAGAGAGATCGCCTTAAATGAAAGCCATTATAGTCTATAGTTTATTTACATGTTAACCACATGGGCATAAGGATAAGGTGAGCTCTGTAAGAAGGCTCACCACTGATGGAACAAGTCGGAGAACCCGACTCATTGCGAAAGGTCTTACCCAATGCTTCACGGAGAGGATTTTGATAAGAGAAACTCAATGACTGTGCGTAAAACCACGGTTAGGTCCATTCATGGTCCTGGTCGCAAGTCTCGATCACGAGCTGCTCCAAAGGAATGTTAAGACCGCATTCCTTCACGGAAACCTGGAGGAAGAGATCTACATGGATCAACCTGAGGGTTTAATTACTCCTGCTAACAAACGTAAAGTTTGTAAACCCTAAAAAGTTCCTTCTACGATCTCATAGAGTCTTCACGGCAATGGTACTGCAGATTCCACGAGGAAATCGTAGGAAACAGATTAGTGAGTCTTCACAAGAATACGTGCATGTATTATAAGACCTCCGAGTCTAAGTATGTCATCTTAACCTAGTACGTGGACGACATACTCATTGCCGCAAACGACATGAGTTTCATGAATAAGTCAAAGTCCTGGTTGGCATCTGTATTTGAGATGAAGAGCATGGGAGATGCCACATATATCTTAGGCATTGAAACAACCAGAGATCGGGCTACCCGGAGGATATGTCTATCTCAAGAATCTTATATGAACAATCGGTTGAAATTAGGTTCAGATTACAGAATGCCAAACCCGTGAATACGCCGGTGGTATTTGGGTGCGCACTGTCGTAACGTGACAGTCCCAAGAACCCGGCAGAGCGTGAGCAGATGAAGGGTGCAGAGAATTCTAGCGTGGTTGATATTTAGATATACACCGTGCGATACACTCTATCACGTCGTGGGCCTAGTAGCACGTTTCCAATCAGATCATAGCTATCAACATTTAAAAGACTGTAAAACGAGTTATTTGTTATACCTAATTCGTTATCTGAAAGGTACTGTCGACTATGCACTGTGCTATGAGGGCGGGAAGTTAGAATTGACCTGTTACAGTGACGCCGACCATGGTGGCGATTAGGATGATCGTAAGTCCACCACAGGAGGAGTGTTTCTCCTTGTTGATGTCGCCATTTCATGGACGAGCAAGAAGCAAACCTGTGTCGCGCTGTCTATAATGGAATCAGAATTTGTAGCTCTCTCTAAGAATGCACAGGAAGCAGTCTGGCTGAAAAGGCTTCTTATTGCACTGCTAAACGGTGACGTCGCGAGTAAACCTGTGAAGGTGTTCTCCGATAGTCAGGCAGCAATTGTGGCAGTTACAGAATCCGAAGTACCATAGTAGGACCAAACACATTGATGTGAAATATTTAATACTTAATCTATGACTGAAGACATCATAATCACTATGGAATACTTGTCCAATGATAATATAATCGTGGAATCATTAACTAAACCACTGCATAGGGATATATTCGAAAAGCATGTAAAATTGCTTGGATTGCGTAGGGTTTAGAAATGACATGTATCTGTGATAACATTTTGATATTAGAAAGTTACAATTTGTATGCGAAAGAAATGCAACTGAGTTTATGATCAATCGACGTCATAGTGTTTTGATTACATCAAATTTACGGTCTATAAACTGAGTCGTAGGAGGACGTAATCCTCTGCCAAAACTATGTCGAATGTGGGCCTTATCTAGTCACACAGGTACGGTCGTCTTCTGATGGAGGGAGGCCTCCACTATGCAAGGCTGGCTAAGAATCAGGGAAAAATCACCTAAATAACGAACTTTCGTAACTCAAACACAAATACAAGGTTTGGCGAGTTTCCAGACCCGATATACCTATCTGCGCATCTGTCAGATGCGCAATATTACCTACGCATCTGAGAGATACGCTAGAAAAGCTAATTAGGGTAATTAATTTTTTATACGGTCACGCATTCGTCAGATGCGCTACTTTTTACGGTAAAAAAATTGACTGTTACAGCAACGTCAATAATGACTTCATAATACGCTTCATGCATTTGAGAGATGCGCAAGCCGCGCATCTAACAGATGCGCTAGTTTTTCCTTTATAAATTTTACAGATTGGTCGATAGTTCATAATATCTGCTCATATCTACTATTTACTCAAAAAATCACCACTGCACATTAAATTTGAGTCGAAAAAAAAGATTGCACCACCACTTCCATTCTAAGGTAATTTATCTTAATTGTATACTTATAATATATATGTGTATATTTTATACTTATAATATATATGTGTATATTGTATACTTAAAAATCTCGTTGGATGTTTAAATATTTTAGAATGTACAAGTATATTTAAATGTTGACATAGATAGAATAGTACTTCTATAATATATTTTCTATGTATATAGATTTCAGTGCTAGAAAAGATATCAAGTGTTATATGTATGTATTAATACAATATGTGATAATTATGTAGGAAAATGGAGACTGTACGGTTTCAATACAACGGAACCTTCAATGTTACCGCAGTGAACCTTAGGTATGAATGGGGCCAAACAGTTTTTCTGGAAACTCATAACAATATTACTTTAGAGGAGGTGACAGTGGCGATTATGAACATGAGTCGATGCCGAGCCCTACATTTGGAATTTATTTGGATGTACTGTGGCGACGTGGAAGATGTCATCGATCAATGTCATTGGGAACGGATTTTGAAGATATGTACTGAACAAGTTGATTTGATTCTACTGCCCAAATGGGACAGGACGAAGGATGACAACGAAGATGATTATGAACTAGAAGAACAAGTACAATATGTGGACCCCTGGTGGTATGACCCTCTCGCATATCAGATGACCCGTTTAGGGCTATTAGGAGGAAATCCCGAAGGTGAATCTAGCAATGTCGGGGCAACTAAAGGGGCAACTGAAGGTGAATGCAGCAACGCCGAGCTCCATGGTGAATGCAACGACGTAGGAGCACCTTTGGTTGAAGAGAGGGACGAGATGTTTTCATCAGACTCTGGAGCAGAGCCTTTCAACGAATTGGAGAACAGGATGAACCGGGAGGGAGACTATAAGTTCCCGGAAAATTGGATATCAGGTGAATGGGAAGAAGGGTTTGAGTGCACTGATTGGGAAGCCCAAGCCAATTCATCATCAAATACGCAGGCTTACTTTTAAAAAAAAAAAACAACAGTTTGAGAACAAAGATGAACTCCAGAAGTATGTGAAACAATGGCACATCGAGAATTCCCGTCAATGCAAGACCCCAAGATCAAGCAAAGCAGAAATTGTGTACCTTTGCACGAATGAGGGTTGTTCGTGGTCGCTTCGCGCAACAGCAGGGGTTTTCGGGCGGTGTAATATCGTGAAACTTGGCCCTGCACACTCATGTGTTAATATTGAGCCAGTCAAACATCACAATCAACTTGACTGTAAGTTGATTCAGACTAGCATTTATCCTTTGGTGGAAGACAGCATCAGCGTGAAGATAATTACTTTGCAGAATCATCTTCAACTGTCTGATTACAAAGAGTTTCCAACTTATCGTAAGGTGTGGTATGCCAAATGCAATGTCATTGAGCAAATTTACGGTACTCATGAATATGCATTTGGGAGACTACCACAATTGTTAATGGCTATTGCACATTACATTCCTGGAACATTATACGATTTCGAATATAGAAGACCAATAGTTGGGCAAATGGCGACGTTTGATAAATTTTCTGAGATTCGCTCCCTCAATTGAGGGGTTTCAACACTGTCGACTGTTGATCAGCATCGACAGCACACATCTCTATGGCAATTACACAGGAAAATTTCTTGTGGCTGTTGCATATGATGCTGATAATCAAGTTTTCCCGTTGACGTTTTGTTTGTGTAATAGGAAGAGCACGGAGACTTGGACATGGTTTTTACAACGTCTACGTGAACATGTGACGAAGGACGCTCGTGCGGTCTGCATCATCTCTGATCGTCATATAGGTATATTGAATGCTCTTCGTGATGTGCTTCCCCATCCGAACGTCCACAAGTCTTGTGCCCGCCATCTCGCGAGTAACTTCAACACGCATTTCAAGAATAAAATGATGAAGACGGAATTTGAGAAGATGATATATACAACAAACAAGGATAAATTCCGACTTGACTATTCAGCATGGAGATCAGTAGATGGTATGAAGTATAAGCGTTTCATAGACCGTTGTGGTGAATGGGATATTTGGTCATTAGCCTACGACGACGGATGGAGGTACGGTGTAATGAAAAAAAATCATTATGAGTGTTTCAATAAAGTCCTAAAGGATGCTCGTCAATTACCTGTGACTGCATTAGTTGAAGAGACATTTTCGAAGATGACTACTTACTGGGTCAACCGTAAGAAGCATGCAGAAGATGAGAAAGGGGCCGGACATAAGTTTCTTGGTAAAATTAGGGAACGCCTGAAGACGGCTATTGATGAAGCGAATGTATGTAAACCTAAGACGTATGAATTAGGCGTACAAATATGTGTTTTGGCTCCGGGGGATAACAAATACGTTGTAAACCTACTTGAGATGGAATGTGAATGCGGTCAGTGGAGATTGTATGGTCGACCATGTTCTCACGCCGTTTGCGCCATCCGACATGTCCATGGGCGTGTTAGGGACTACGTAAGTGAATGGTTTAAAGTTCAAAAATGCATTGATACTTACAGTCTTCCTTTCAAAGCGTTCCGTCAAAAGCATGCTTGGCCAGAATGGGATGGCCCAACGGTACTTGCTGATCCAAAAATGCTCATTTCTCCAAGGGGACGGAAAAAAAAAAAAAAAAAGAATTCCCAGCGAGATGGACACAAGCAAAACACCCAAGAGGAGTAAATGCGGTAAATGTCGGCAAGAAGGTCACAACAGTAGAAGTTGTCCGAATAATGGTTGATGTTATATGTTTGTTATGGATGATTGTAATAGTTGTAGTTGAACTCTTTCGTTAGTACATTATAACAAAAATTTTGCGGTATTGTATCTGTATTTGTATTTTAGTGATGTACATGCATTAATTTGATGGATTTTTTAGAAACATTTTTTTTTCAAATCATGTGTTTTAGGTACCCAAAACCATGTTTTTTCAAAAGATCACTAAATTTCGACATACTAAAAAAAATTAAAAAAATATATAGTCGTTTCCTTAGGTAATGAGAAGACTAGCAGTGAAGTTTCACAACATAAAGATAATTTACAAAACTCTAAATGTCAAATTGAAATCGATTTTTGCCGAAAGATAACTACAACCCCAAATCTAAGTCTTAAACTAATAACATAACGCCTAAGTGAATCTGCCTCGGACGTTCCTACTCTCACTAGGCTCACCACAGTCGTGTTTAGGGATGTCAATGGGGCGGGTCGGGCGGGTATCGCAAGACCCGGACCCGCCCCGCGGGTCAATATGGTCGACCCGGACCCGTCCCATGCACTTTCGGGTCGGGTCGGGTCGACCCGTGTGAGGTATAATTTATCATTTTATATCTTAAATTCTAAATTCTATGTTACCGTATCCAAATTCAACTCCAAATTTAAATAATAAATTATTAAATTAATTCATAATCCAAATATAAATCACCCCATTCATTAGAATAATTGTTATTTTGACTATGTGTTATATTACCCTTATAGTTTTATATAATATACATATATTAAATATATATGTAAAATGAAAGCTCGGGTCGGATCGGGTCGGCGGGTCGCCGTGAACCCAAACCCGAACCCGCCCCGCGGGTCGGCGGGTCATCGGGTCAAAATCGGGTCGGGTAACCGCGGGTCGGCGGGTACCCGTGACGCGTTGCCATCCCTAGTCGTGCTGCTGCTTAGGCTGAATGGGTGCGGGAGGTGAACAACCTTCGACTACATCTTCGACAATAAACGTGTCCGTGAGATAATTACTGAACTGGTCATTTTCATCTTCTTTGTCGCTTGAAATTTCTACAACAGCCATTGGGTCCTCAAACTCACGTTCCCGATTGGCTTCACGGAAGGCACATTGCGCATTGTATATAATGGTCTCGGCCTTCATCTTGTTACGACCGGATAACTTACGTGCCAATTTCTTTGCAAGTTTCAACGTAGTCTTGTAATATCCGAACTATTACATGGAAAAAAAATAGAAAAACATACTTGAAATTTGATCATCTATCGCAATCATACAAATTATAACTAGTAAGAAAAAGCACTTACAAGAATTTGGACGGTGTTTGCATGTGGTTCAAAATGCCTTCCGGGGATGAGTCCAACCTGGGATAGGGGGTTTTGACGAGGCGTCAACAAAGACACTGTTCTTGGCCAGTACCACGCAAAATACTCAGTCTCCCCAACAGGTACAAGGGGCTCCATTGTAAAACGGCTATCCCAGGCTTCGATATACGCGGCATGCTTAGTGAACCAAGGTGTTGCAGGCTGCTTACTCCATGATTCAATCTCATGAAGAGCATTTCATTCGTTAATATGACCAACATCAGGAGGGATTGTTCGTGGACCTGAAAACTGCAGATACACCCGATCTGGAATATACTTCTCCACTATGTTGAAGTGGATTAAGAGAAGATTAAGCTTTGACATCTAAGCGTGCTCGGTAAATATGGGTGGCAGTAGTGCTACCCTTTCATTGGTAAATGGGTCCCAATAAACCTATATAATATTTAAAAACACTCAGATGATATAAAATATTGAACAATTAAACATGATCATAGATTTTTTTTTAAGTAATCTTACCTGAGTTTTCGAAATACCAACCAAGTGATCACGGTACAACTGATGCACATTGGTAGTTGGGGTGGAGATTTTTGTAGTCTTTGGAGTTTGCCACCAACACCCAACTGGTTCTCCCTGTGTAGGCTCGCGCAACATCTGTGGCCGACCAACCCCAAGATGCTCCCAGATCCATACCTGAAGTAGAAAAAAATATATATTTCATATTTTTTGAAAATGTATTAGACCTAACGTTATTATTCTAATTTTTATACCTGTAACAGAACACCGCAACCCTGGGCCTTTTTGGTTTTTGAAGTGCAACTTTGCAGAGACCCCTGTATAAGTAGGCCAGTATAGCTGAGGCCCAACTGGTTTCTCTGCTCACATCCAAGTCTTCGAGAATGTAAAGATACTCTAGTGGAATATATGCTCCATTGGTGTTACTGAACAACAATTGACCTAACAGGACTAAGATATAAGCTCTTGCTTCTTGTTGAGCTTCATCTTCATATGTTGGGTTCTTCCCACATTAACTTCAACCAGCTGGCTTTGATATTAGTTGACTTGATGCTCTTACCTTGTAATTCATCAAGAGGCGACCGGTCTCCAATGAGTCGTTGGCAAAGATCGTGAGTGTTGTTACAAACATCGCCAACTACACCCTGTCGATAGAAGTCTGTTACGGGCCTCCCGTTTATTGGTAAGCCCAATATAATGGACACATCGTGCAATGTGACCGTCATCTCACCCCAAGGTAGATGAAAAGTATGAGTTTCAGCAACGCCACCTCTCCGCAAGAGAATGCATTAGGGCAGCATCCATTTTGATTTTGGATATGGTTCCAGCACATCCAAAACCAGCTGCATCAACAATTTGTTGGGTCTGCGCCTCTAAGTCCCACAATCTCTTGCCCCTAAATTTAATCTCGACTTCTGGGTTTACAACCTATAATGTTAAAGGTAAATTAATACTTGTGTAAAATGTACTCATATACCCATAATACGTTATCAAGATAGAAAACATGAACATTAGTTTTATACAATTCCTAATTCGTAGCTTTTCGTAGTATCCTCAAATCTGATCCATTCAATACAGTGAAATTTCTTCTAAGCTCTAGCAGTTATAATCAATATTTTTCATCGCCCAAATCAGCCAAGCAAAAGCACATCATCTCAGTCAAATTGATGGAAGATAATCTGGAGATATACTCATATCTATACAATTTCAAATTTAACAAAATGTAATTAATTTATCCCTAAACCTATAGCAATAAGTATATTTATGTCAGCATGCAAGTCTAACTAACAAGCATAAATAAAAAATTATAAATATTACCGTATCTGCGGCAGCAAATTGAGACACATGTCGATCCTGGTCGTGAAGAAGCGATGGATCAACTGGTTCATTCATATTAGCAGCTGTAGGGACTAAGAAATGTAGAGAGAAAAATTGAGAGCAAATTTTCGAAATGTGCCGCGCATCTTTCAGATGCGGCTGTGTTAATATAAAGGAAAACCCAGCGCATCTGTCAGATGCGCGGCTTGCGTATCTTTCAGATGCGCGACACGTCAGTATGACGTCATTATTGACGTTGCTATTACGGTTAATTTATTGACCGTTACAGAACCGCGCATCTGACAGATGCGCGACCGTATTAAAACCCTAATTAGCTTATATTGCGCATCTGTCAGATGCGCAGATAGGTATATCGGTTCTGGAAACTCGCCATACCTTGTATTTGTGTTTGGGTTACGAAAGTTTGTTATAGAGGTGATTTTTTCAAGAATTAGGAGGATAAACCTGATTGAGCAGAATGATTATCTATAGTCGAATTAATTCGACGTGATTCTCATTCTGCAGATCGCCGTGGTGAACTTCGTTCGTCATAAATCCACATTTTGGGCCGGATGAAAATCTGTGATAGCATGATTGACATGTCCCATTCATGTTGACCCAAAAGGTTCAGGTATGCTATCAACGCTTGCTTCATACTACGCGTGCCATGTTCGACCACGGGGTCACCGCTCGGTTGTGCTATGAAGGAATCCTCGTGATTCTGGCGGGCGCAAACTTCTTCAACTAGTACCTAAGGTCAGGCTCAATGCTCGCTTCCCGGCGTACGAGCGTAGTTCTGAACAAAAAGACCCAGTGACCACGTCTTTGGAAACCGGTTGGGTTTGACTAAGGGTATGAGCGATGGGGATGATCAAGTTTACCTGTAATTCACTGATTCTTGTATTCACTAGGTGGCAACCAGCCGGATATTAGTTGAAGGTTGTGAATACTTGTACGGATGCCTTGGAGAAGTGTTCCTATGTGGAAACTAGGCAAATGGAGAATTATCAGTTGACCTAGGATACAGCGCGGTACAATATATATAAATGTTGTTTATAACAGGTTGATTGGAGAAAAAAGAATCAACGTTCCACGGTCGCTACAACACTCCTAACAGATGAGTAGCACGATGCCCGTCGTATCCGCCTGTCGCACGGCAAACCTCGTATGAACTATTCGCAAGCACGGAGCAGATCAAAGGGGAGAAATGTTGATGCGGATTTGGACAACAATACATTAACAGGCACCCTCCCATTCCAGCGAGTGGGAGCTGTAAGCAAATGGTGATGGGCGCCGTAATTGGTAGCCCATAATATGTATAGTTTACCTAATGAACTTGGGTAAATGTCACATTAGGGTAATTGGGCCAGAACCAAATCCCAATTGACATGGGAGGCCCAAAATTGTTAAGTGGGGTAAAGTAGACTTTTGCCCACTTTATTCCTTCTATAAATAAGAGGTGTTAGAGAATATTTTAGGGTTAATCATAATTCCCTATCAAGAGTGTTTTAGAGAGAAAACCCTCCTCCCACACCTACTAGTTTCGGCCGAACCATTGCCAAACCGAAGGTGTGCCAAATTGCTTTTGAGCAACTCTCCGAAGATCTGTCCCCGTGCCAAGAATTGATCTGAGGCTTTGCTATGGAGCTAACACCACGTAGGGCTTCTTTCACAAGAACCTCTACGGGTTCGGTCCGGTGGATCGAGAACTCCCTCGTACAAAGGATCTTGGACTACGGTAACTGTTGAGGTATGTGTAACTCTTCCGCTGCGTAATTCGATTACATGCACGTACCATGTTTTGTGTTTCCGTAGTGATTACTCCCCGTAATCTAACAATGCGCACTAGGATAGACATGTTGCGTTGGTTGGAAATGCCTAGGATTTATGTCTAGAATGCTGCATGATTGAATATAAGCATGAATTGCATTTCAACCCCTAATGTTTAAAATTATTTTAAAATCAAAACCAGGCGCCAAATCCGTATGATGGATGTGAATGTTACATGTTTGACACGTATACTAGAATGTTGAGGATGTAGCTGCATTTGATAATTTACTTGGAAGTAGAATTATGTATGCAAGCATGAGTTCCTCAGAACATTATACGCATGACGCATAAACATGAGTGTGCTTTATGTGATGAATGTTACTGGCGTATGATAATTTACATGGATAGTAGAATTATGTAGGCATGTTTAAATTCATCGGAATATTTTTCCAAAATAAAAGGGCCTTGGGAAAGCCAAGATCGGGTATGCTTGTTTTAAAATTCCACGTTTCGGTATTTCTGATTAAAACCGTTTTACAAGACTGATCTATTGGATGGAAGACGACGATAATGAGAACTCTTTCACAACCATCTTCGATTGGTTTACTGGTGGTCGGTTGGTTTAGATGACTGAGGAATCATTATTTGTCGGATTCCATCTTAATAGATATTTGATGTATGCAATTCTTTCTCAAAATGTTAATGTCTCCCTGATTACGCGTGATTATCAAAGTGTTAGTTTTCATGGCTGGGTCGGTTCGCTTTTACGAGACTCGCAATCTGGATGGCATGGATTGGGATGCATGGAGTGAATATGTGAGAGAACTCCTTTTCGCTAAAATTATACACAATTGTATTGATGTGAATAAGGGCAGAACATGGGTTTATGAACAAGGCGTCCTTACATACACGAATAAGGTGAGGAGCCTTGAAGATCGGAGAGCTTGCGAGGTGATACTGGCAACCTTGGATAGAGAGGTTGCAGAGGACTTCAAACTCAACTTATGTGCTCTTCAAATTTGGTGTGCCATTAGACTCCGCTTCGGCGGAGGAAGGGCTGCTGAAGCCAGAGGAGTGCTGTTTGAGTATGTCGTCCTTATTTCCAAAGATGCAGGTGTAAAACCCACATCAGATCATACGAACGAGAGATCGAATTGGAGAAAGATACTCAGTATTGCACAGAGGTACCATCTTTCATGGTTAGCCGACGACGACGGACTTGGTTACTTGATTGAATCAATTAAGTTTATCACGGTCTTGTTTGTTGAAAGCAAACAAAAGAAACCTGAGGGTTCTTCTGTGCTTCACCGCAAGAGATCAATGGGAGATGCAGAGGAAACGAGATCATCATTTTGGTCCTCAAACGAACATCCGGTGTGATGAACGCCCGTGATAAAAGTACAATGAATGTATCGTTTATGTCCTCTCAAAGCTCTACCTTTATCTCTTAAAGCTTCGTGGATGATCTAGAATTTATGCCATTGTTTTCATTTCTCATACTGTTCATTTTATTTGTTTGAATTTTGGTTATTGTTATTGTTTCAGAATTTTTGAATAAAGTAGTTACCATTTGATTCAAAATGAGTTCTACTTATCAAGATTATTCGACTCGGCTAGAAACGAGATCGATCTAAAATGTAAGAAAACCGAAGCAATAAGGCTATTGGAAATAGCTGAATCAAACAACTCCATATATTTTAATCTACATCTAATTATTTGAGTAAAATCAAAATGCCATTAAAATCAATTGATTGCGTAGTTCTAAGAATGAACCGGTTATAAGTCTTTCTTTATTATTAGTACTCCATTGAAATGAAATAGTTAGTAATGATAATCATGTGCGAAACTGATTGGATTAAATTAAATTGAATTAAATTCATAAATGAAACAATTTAACCAATCGTTAAACTTTGGTGAATAGCGCTACGCGCAAGTGGACCTCGATAGACGGAACACATCGTTTCAAAATACGAATTTAATGATGAAGTGTTTGATAATGAAGTGCTGAATTTTCGTTTGTATTCCTTCAGAAATAACTTATTGATAACATTTACAACGGTACGAAGTTGGCTTGGAAAGCCACCACAACCTTGTAAAAGTATCAACTGACGCAAGGTGAAAACCTAAGATGCTCAGTTCAGAGATGGGATAAAACCTCTGAGATAAGTTTGCAAACGAAGAAGGATGAAGTCGGTTAAACAATTTTCCATCCAGCCGCCTTGAACGATAAGTCAGACTAGGCATTCAAATTAAATGACACACTTCAAGTAGCACAGTTTATATACATACTATTGGAATCACTCTATATGACGTTCCCTATGGGTTGATGAAAGATGATTCACATACATGTAAAACTGTGTTCCAATGAATCGGTAAGACACGCCGCAATTAGAAGCTAAAGGATGATGATGAGTTAAATCATATCATCATGCGACATTAAAATGCGCACTAAACACGTATTTAGGACAAGAGTTCGATTCCTACTCTCAGAAAATACATGTTTAAAGCTTGAGGTAAAATGGTTTCGTGGTTGAACATGAGACATTCCATACTTGATGACGAATTTTCCGATGCATGAACAGTTTCAAAATAACGTAGTCTTGATCAAAACGGAGTGGGATATCACTGACAATCAGGTCCCACTTAATTCGAGTGGGAGAGAGATTTGAACCAGAAACTCAAGTGAATGACATGGTAAATAGAATGGGAACATTTTCATAATAAATCCAGTGGGAGGAATAAACCCTACCACACGTAATCACTGTTGCTGTTGAGATGAATCAAGTTGAACCTGATGGTCAAATTGCTGAACCAGGAATAACGCAACTACCTAAACTACCCATTGTTTCCAGTGGGAGTGAACCGACCAAACTTGGTTCTAGATCCTAGTGAACAAGGAATTCATCTCGGAAGTAAAACCCTGAGACCCAGAGGTTGTCGAAGGAAAGTTGTAGGTCAAGGTTTTAACGCTGCTCTTGTTCCCAATAGAAACGATGCTCGGATAAGAAGCAATGTTCTGAGTGGGAGAATGGTTCCCAATGGAAGTTGTTTGCACATGAGTTTCCTCTGTGGGCTTCTCCTTCTGTTCTCTTCTTCTTGCTGGCTTATTCCCGTTTTCCTACTTCATTGACTTCTCCTTCTAGTATTCCCGCTTTGTGGGCTTCCTCTTTCTATATGTCCGCCCCGTGGGCTTCTTCTTCTCATATACCTGTAGATGGGAACCGAGGAAGGGGTTCCCGGTAAGCCCACTACTTGCACGTGGTGTCCTGAGTGCCTTCTTGCTTGGGCCCTCCGCCTTTCTTTCTCCTCGTGATACCTGCAAAAGGGGCAATACCTAGACCAAAAGGGGGGGTGGTGCTCGGTGTGCCCTCTCCGATGCTTAAATGAGTATAGGCATTTTAGAGAGAAAAAGTAGAGAGAAGGCAGAGCTTGAGTGAGAGATCGCAAGATTGTTCTCAAATGAGGAGAGGAGGAACTCTATTTATAGAGTTCCTATCGGACCCCCCCGGTTCCAGTGGTTTCCTGGTCCGGTTGTGGCAGTTCTGTAATATAAGTTGGCCTTGACCGTAATTATGGTGCACTTGACCTCGGTTCGATCGTAGATGAGCACAATGTGTTTAAGTGTGTGGGAATGGTCACCAAGGGCGAGCCCCAGGCGAAATTATTAGATTACGGGGAGAAATCACTACGGATACTAAATCATGGTACATGCTAGTAATCGAAATTACGCAGCGGATGATTCGCACATACCTCAAACAATATCCGTAGTCCCAAGATCCTTTATGCAGGGAGTTTACGATACTTCGGTTGGCACCCGTAGAGGTTCTGGTTAAGGAAGCCCTACGCGGCATGTTCTCCACAGTAAAGCCTCTGATCGATTCTTGGCAGGGGACAGATCTCTAAACTGTTTGCTAGAAAGCAAATTGGCACACCCTTTGGTGGTGGATGGGTTTGGCCGAAATACTTGTGTGGGGTGGAAGGTTTTTCTATCTAAAATACTCTAATGATGAAATAGTGATTAACCCTAAAAATCCCCTAACACCATGTATTTATAGGAGGAGCAAAGTGGAGAAAAGTCCACTTTGCCCACTCCATTATTTCGGCCAGCCACTATGCATAGGGAGGCCCAATTATGGGCATCTCATGCCAATTGGGATTTGGGTCTAGCCCAATTACTCTAATGTGACATGTACCTAATTTCCTTAGGTAAATTATACATATAATGGAATTCCATTTACGGCGCCCATCACCATATGCTTACAGCTCCCACTCGCCGGAACGGGAGGGTGCCTGTTAATGTATTATCGTCCAAATCTACATCAACATTTCACTCCTTCGACTGGTCCTTGCTTCGTAACAGCTCATACGAGGTTTGCCGTGCGACCAGCGGATACGACGGGTATCGTGTGCTTATCATCTGAGTAATGTAGCGCCCGCGAAACGTTGATTCCCTTTTCTCTAATCAACCTGTTATAAACAACATTTAAATAGTGTCGCGCTGTATCCTAGGTCAACTGATAATTCTCCTTCTGCCTAGTTTCCACATAGGAACACTTCTCCAAGGCATCAATACAAGTATTCACAACCTTCAACTAATATCCGGTTGGTGGCCACCTAGTGAATACAAGAGTTGGTGAATTACATGTGAACTTGACCATCCCTATCACTTATATCCTTAGTCAAACCCAACCGGTTTCTAAAGACGTGGTCACTGGGCCTTTTTATTTAGCACTACGCTCGTACGCCGGGAAGCGAGCATTAGGCCTGACCTTAGATATGAGTTCTGAGTCCGTGAGGATACTTTTAGGTGCCTCTTCATAAGGCTCCTGGGATCAATCACACGCTCGAGGTGAAGAAGTTTGCGCCCGCCAGAATCATGAGGATTCCTTCCTAACACAACTGAGTTGTGACCCCGTGGTCGAACGTGGCACGCGTTGTATGAAGCACGCGTTGATAACATACCTGAACCTTTTGGGTTGACATGAAATGGATATGTCAATCATGCTGTTAGATTACGGGGAATAATAATTACGGATACTAAATCATGGTACATGCTAGTAATCGAAATTACGCAGCGGAAGATTCGCACATACCTCAAAGATGATCCGTAGTCCCTAGATCCTTCTGTAGGGAGTTCACGATCCACCGGTCGGGACCCGTAGAGGTTCTTGTTAGAGAAGCCCTACGCATTACAAGCTCTACAACAAAGCCTCTGATCGATTCTTGGCACAGGGACAGATCTCTGGAGTGTTTGCTTAGAAAGCAAATTGGCACACCTTGGGTGAGGGGTTCATCCGAGATACCTAGGTGTGGGGTGGAGGGTTTTTCTTTCTAAAACACTCTAATGAGGAAATAGTGATTAACCCTAAAAATCTCCTAACACATGTTTTTATAGTAGGAGCAAAGTGGAAAAAAGTCCACTTTGCCCTCACATCTTATTTCGGACAGCCATGCATAGGGGAGGCCCATAATTTGGGCCTCTCATGTCAATTGGGATTTGAGTCTAGCCCAATTACCCTAATGTGAGATTTACCTAATTTCCTTAGGTAAACTATACATATTACGGGCTACCAATTACGGCGCCCATCACCATATGCTTACAGCTCCCACTCGCCGGAATGGGAGGGTGCCTGTTAATGTATTGTCGTCCAAATCTGCATCAATATTTCACTCCTTCGATCTGCTCCTTGCTTCCGAATAGTTCATACGAGGTTTGCTGTGCGACCGGTGGATACGACGGGCATCGTGCTACTCATCTGTTAGGAGTATTGTAGCGCCCGCGGAACGTTGTTTCCCTTTTCTCCAATCAACCTGTTATAAACAATATTTATATTGTACCACGCTGTTATCAACCTGTTATATCCTAGGTAAACTCTTAATTCTCCTTTTTTCCTAGTTTCCACATAGGAACACTTCTCCAAGGCATCCGTACAAGTATTCACAACCTTCAACTAATATCCGGTTGGTAGCCACCTAGTGAATACAAGAGTTGGTGAATTACAGGTGAACTTGACCATCGCTCATATCCTTAGTCAGACCCAACTTTCCAAAGACGTGGTTACTGGGCCTTTTTGTTCAGCACTACGCTCGTACGCCGGGAAGCGAGCATTGAGCCTGACCTTAGATATGAGTTCTGAGTCCGCGAGGATACTTTAGGTGCCTCTTCATAAGGCTCCTGAGATCAATCACACGCTCGAGGTGAAGAAGTTTGCGCCCGCCAGAATCTCGAGTATTCCTTCCTAGCACAACCAAGCTGTGACCCCGTGGTCGAACGTGGCACGCGTAGTATGAAGCACACGTTGATAGCATACATGAACCTTTTGGGTTGACTGGAAAGGGATATGTCAATCATGCTATCACAGATTCTCATCTGGCCCAGAATGTGGTTTAATGACCAACGAAGTTCATCACGACGATATGTAAAACGAAGATCGTGTCGAGTTACTTCGAAACTAGATAATTGTCTTGCTTAATTAGGTTTATCCCCCTGAATCTTAGCCAGTCTTGCTTGGTAGAGGCCTCCCTCCACTGCAAGACTACCGTACATCTGTGACTAGGTAAGTCCCACATTCGACATAGTTTGGCAGAGGATTGTGTCCTCCTACGACTTAGTTTATAGACTGTAAATATGATGTAATCAAAACATTATAACGTCGATTGATCATAAACTCAGTTGCAATTTTGCTTACAAAATGTAACTCTCTAATATCAAAATGTTATCACAGATACTTGCCACTTCTAAAACATAGGCAATCCAAGAAGTTTTATATGTTTTTCGAATATGTCCCTGTGTAGTGGTTTTGTTAATGGGTCCGTTAACATGTTATTGGTGGACAAGTATATATTGTCTACTACCATTAAAATATAGCATGAATTTTTTTTTCTCATCAATGTGTTTGGTCCTACTATGCTACTTCGGATTCTTAACTACCGCAATGGCTGCTTAACTGTCTAAGAAGACCTTCACAGGTTTATTCTCGACATCACCGCCAAGCAGTGCAGTTAGAAGCCTTTTGAGCCAGACCGTTTCTTGTGCATTCTTAGAGAGAGCTACGAATTCCGATTCCATCGTGGACAACGCGACACAAGTTTTCTTCTTGCTCGCCCATGAAATAGCGGCATTAGCAAGGAGGAATGCTCCTCCTGTGGTGGACTTATGATCATCCGGATCGCCACCACGGTCGGCGTCAATGTAATCGGTCAATTCTAACTTCCTGCCTCATAGTACAGTTCGTAGTCGGCAGTACCTTTTCCGATAACGAGTTATTCGTTTTATAGCCTTTAAATGTTGATACCCAGGATCTGATTGGAAACGTGCTACTAGGCCCACGGCGTAACAGATATCTGGACGGGTGCATTGCATGGCGTACATCAAACTACCGACAATGCTTAAATACTCTGCACCCTTCATTTGTTCACGCTCTGCCAGGTTCTTGGGGCCGTCACGTTTTGAAAGTGCGCACCCAAACACCACAGACGTATCCACAGGTTTGGCATCCTGTAATCTGAATCTTTTCAACAGTTTTTTGATATAAGCTTCTTGAGACAGACACAATCTCCGGCTAGCCCGATCTCTAGCAATTTTAATGTACAAGATGTACGTGGCCTCTCCCATGTCTTTCAGCTCTAATACAAATGCCAATCATGACTTTGACTTTTTCATATAACTCACATCGTTTGCGGCAATGAGTATGTCGTCCACGTATAAGGTTAAGATGACATATTTAGACCCGGAGGTCTTATAATACACGCACGGTTCCTCGTGAAGATTCACGAATCCGTTTCCTACGATTTCCTCGTGGAATCTGCGGTACCATTGTCGAGACAACTGTTTAAGACCGTATATGGACCTTTGGAGTTTACAAACTTTACGTTCGTTACCAGGAGTAATGAAACCCTCCGGTCGCTCCATGTAGATCTCTTCCTTGAGGTTTCCATGGAGGAATGCGGTCTTAACATTAATTTGTTGCAACTAGAGATTGAGACTTGCGACCAGGACCATGACTGGCCCTAACTGTGGTTTCACGCACAGTCAATGAGTTTGTTTAGTCAAAGTCAAATCCGTGAAATGGGTATATCCTTTCGCATCAAGTCGGGTTTCGCACTTCCCGACCTTTTCCATCAGTGCTGAGCCTTCTTTCAGGACTCACCGTGTCCTTGTGCCCCTGTTGTTAGCAGGTAAATCAATTATGACTATAATGGCTTTCATTTAGGCGATCTCTTTCTTTTATTATTTTCCTCCATTTCTCCACTTGAGGTATTTCCAATGCTTGCCAACAGTTGTTAGAGCGAGGTTTTCACATTGCCTGATGGGTTTGAAGCCTTTGACTTTCGTCTAGGCTTGATTAATCCCATCTAGAGTCTGATCATTTCTCCCACTCGGAATAATGCTTCTTTTCGTAGCATCACTTCAATTGGGAACATTTCTCCCACTCGGAACAATGCTTCTTAGGAGCATCATTTCCTTTGGAAACAAGAGCAGTGCTTGAACCTTGACCATTAACTTTCCTTTGACAACCTCTCGGTCTCGGGATTTCACTTCTGAGATGAATTCCTTGATCACTAGGATCTGGAACCAAGTTTGTTCGGATCACTCCCACTGGAAACAATGAGTATCACTTCCACTGGAAACAATTGGTAGTAGAGGAAGTTGTGGCTTTCCTGGTTCAGCAATATGACAATCAGGTTCAACTTGATTCGTCTTTGCGGCAACAGTGAACTCATGTGGTAGGGTTTATTCCTCCCACTGGATTTATTATGAAAATGTTTCCATTATCATTTACCATGTCATTCACTTGAGTTGCCGGTTCAAATCTCTCCCACTCGAATTAAGTGGGACCTGATTGTCAGTGTTATCCTGCTCTGTTTTGATCAATATTACATTTGTTTGAAACTGTCCATGCATCGGAAAATTCATCCTCAAGTATGTAATGTCTCATGTTCGACCACGGCACCATCTTCCCAGAAGCTGTAAACATGTATTTTCTAAGAGTAGTTAACGTACGCTTGTCCCAAATACGTGTTTAATGAGCAAATTAATGTCGCATGATGATGTGATTTAACTCATTATCATTCTTCAGCTATTATGGCGACGTGTTGTACCGATTTCATTGGAACACAATGTTACATAAATGTGAATCACTTTTCATCATCCCATTGGGAACGTTTGATAGAGTGACTCCAACATTATGTTCTTGAACTGTGCTTCTTGAAGTGTGTTTTAATTGATTTGAATGCCTAGCCTGACTTATCGTTCAAGGCGTTTGGAAGAAAAATCGTTTAACCGACTTCATCCTTCTTCGTTTGCAAACTTATCTCAGAGATTTTATCCCATCTCCGAACTGAGCATCTTGGGTTTTCACCCTATGTGTCAGCTGATACTTTTACAAGGTCGTGGTAGTTTCGAAGCCTACTTCGTACCGCTGTAAATGTTATCAATAAGTTGTTTCCAAGGTAATGCAAACGAAAATTCAGCACATCATCAATCAGACACTTCATCATTAAATTCGTATTTTGAAACGATGTGTTTCATCTTTTGAGGTCCACACGCCCGTAACGCTATTTACGGAAGTTTTGAACCTTGGTTAAATAGTTTCATTTCTGAATTTAATTTAATTTAATTTAATCGATTTCGCACATGTTCATCATTACAGATTATTTCATTCAATGGAGTACTTAATAATTAAGAAATACTAAATATTTCGATCTAGCTACGCATTCGATGTGTATGTTCAGTTCAGTTGTCCCAACTGAGATGACAGAGTAAGTGAATCGTTTCGTATTATTCGACCACTTTTACCTGGCCGAAATTTTGTTTCGGATCGATCCTGTTTAACCCGGCTGATTATTTTTGACAAGTAGATCACATTTTGAATCGAACGGAAACTACTTTACTCAATAAATCCAAATCTCGAAATAACCAAATATTTAGTATCTCAAACGAACGATCGATGACAATGGTAGGGTTCTTGATCTGAAGATCGCGTATTTGATCCATGATTGTTGCATAGATAGTCGAGAACTTTAAGCCATGTTGAACATCACATCTGAGTAAATTCATGAGTGAATCACGTCAAATTATATGTGTCTGTGTAAAACATTTTACCGCTTCACACACATGACCTATGAGGCGTACTTGAGACGCACTTTATCAACATGGTTTAACCCACCGGATTATAGTATAAGACCTTTATGGTCCAGTTCTCTCTATAATATACGAATCATGGTTGACGTCTTTCTAACCCAGTATGGTGAGCAGAGAAGGTTTCCCTTTTACTGTTGTGGTTACTGTACTTGATTAGGCTCAAGATCATTGAGTCCTGTCAATATCAGAAAACCATATACATCTTTTCCATGTCGACCTTTCACTCCGAAGATCAGATGTGGGTTTTACGCCAACATCCATGAAAAGAGAGAAGACCATCACGTTTAACCGAAATGTTTAGCTTTTGCATCCTTGCTTCCACCGAGGCGGATGCAAAGGGATACTAAGCTGCAACATTGCTTGGTAGCAATTGAAGTCTTCTTCAACCCCCTTTTACCAAGTGTTAATGTATCACCACATACGCGTTGACATCATCAAAGAACCTACTCCAGTTCTTGGTGAAACAAATTATTACATTCGTTTCTCATTGTCAAAATCATACAGACTACGATATTCATTTGTTGTTGTCCTCTACACTTTTCGGAATCGTAGTAGAGAGTTCAACACGTACTCTATTTATTCATCTTGATTCACACCATCAAGATTGCGAGAAATATCAAATCGCACTAATTCAACCAATTCATACTAACACATCGATGATTATGCAAAAATCAGGGAGACAATAACATTTTGAGAAAGAATTACATACATCAAATATCTATTAAGATGGTAATCCGACAAATAATGATTTCTCAGTCATCTAAACCAAACGACCACCAGTAAACCAATGGAAGATGGATGTGAAAGAGTTCACATTATCGTCGTCCTCCATCCAATAGATCAGTCTTTTAAAACGGTTTTAATCGCAAATTACCGGAACGGGAATTTTAAAACAAGCATACCCGATCTTGGCTTTCCCAAGGCCCTTTTTATTTTGGAAAAATATTCAAATGAATTCACTCATGCATATATAATTCTACTATCCATGTAAATTATCATACGTCAGTAACATTCATCATACAAACCACACTCATTCATACGCGTCATGCGTCTAAAGTTCTGAGCAACTCATGCTTGCATATATAATTCTACTTTCAAGTAAATTATCAAATGCCGCTACATCCTCAACATTCTAGCATACGTGTTCAAACATGTAACATTCACATCCATCATACATATTTGGCGAATGGTTTTCGATTTTAAAATAGTTTTAAACATTAGTGGCTGATTTGCAATTCATGCTTATATTCAATCACACAACATTCTAGACATGAACCCTAGGCATTTCCAACCATCACAGCATTTCTATCCTAGTGCGCATTCCATATATTTAACCAGGGCTCCGCCCACAACATGCAGTATCCAGCTAGTTTGACTCGGTCAAGACAACAATTCTAATCATGCATAAATATATATATTGAATAATAAAAAATTGCAATTCAGCCCTCTAATTAATCCAGTCCCAAAAACATGTATCTCCGAGATCCATCCCCATAATCGAAATAAGGCATAAAGGTTAGCAACCCTATGAGCACTGTGTAGTCCATTTAGAGGTTCAATAACATTTGGATTTTAAAACTTGACCACCCTATTTTATTTAATTAACTTGAATTCGGTTTTGAAAATCATTTCGGTTCAGTCAATTTCGGTCCTGTTTGGTCTGGTTCGATCAGGTCTGAAAAATCCGGTTCGGATAAATCCGGTTCGCTTCGGTCCTGTTTAAAATCTGGTTCGGTCCGAAACGGTCCAATTAAAAATAGGGTTCGGTTCGGTTCAACACGCAAACCCGGTTTGATTAGATCCACTTAGTTACCCCGTTCCGACCCGACCCGATTAGGTCCAACCGATTGAGAAAACCCGGTTCGATTTAAATTCGTCCCGGTTTGACATATTGGACCGGTCCAATAGTTAAAATTTAAAAGGTTGGGCCGAAATGTTTACTTGTGACCCAAGTAGGGTTTTAAAGTCCAAAAACATTTAGATAAAATAATTTCCAATATTAAATATATATATACATATATATATTTCGGCCAATGATATAACTTATATATTTATTGCTAAGATTCTATCTTTAAGATTAAATCAATCAACACTATATATATGTAAAAATCGGCTATTATATAATATATATATTTATTTATTGTCAATATCTTAAATATGGTAACAAATATACTGACAATATATTTACTCAATCTTTTAGGCAATTAAATCTATCAATATTATCTTTAACCCTATTAAATATTTAGATATACTGATAGTGATACTAGGTTCTGACCCCGCGCTACGCGCGGGGTGACCCGTTAAGGAGTACATATTTACTTGTACGTAGAATGTTGAACTTATATTTTTAGTTGATTTCAATCAATAATATATTTCTAATGTGTTGTCCTTGCGGTTCGCACATGTGAGTTAATACATATTTAAATAATATATATAATGATTGACATGATTCTAGACAGCACTTGTAGCCCTTCAACCATTCAGCACAAGACATGTGTCTTTGTTTGTCTTTCTATTTCCTTGTATTTGACACTTGTCACTTGATGAATGGAGAGAGAGTCACCAGATGGAGGACATATGTTACAGCCGAGGTTGCCAATAATTTCTCCTAACTTTATCCACTATCTCTCATTCTGTGCTGACATGGCACGCTCATATTAGCCTTCTATAAAGATGTGGCGCAGTGAAAATCACCCCATCTCTCACCTCCTACTTTATTATATATATAGATAGATTACAGCCGAGGTAGCCAAGAATTTCTCCTAACTTTATCCACTATCTCTCCTTCTGTGTTGACATGGCACGCTCATATTAGCCTTCTATGCTGATGTGGCGCAATGAAAATCACCCTATCTCTCACCTCCTACTTTATTATATATATAGATAGATTACAGCCGATGTAGCCAATAATTTCTCCTAACTTTAACCACTATCTCTCCTTCTGTGCTGATATGGCACGCTCATATTAGCCTTCTATGCTGATGTGGCGCAATGAAAATCACCCAATCTCTCACCTCCTACTTTATTATATATATAGATAGATTTATCCACTATCTCTCTTTCTGTGCTGACATGGCACGCTCATACTAGCCTTCTATGCTGATGTGGCGCAATGAAAATCAGCCCATCTCTCTCCTCCTACTTTATTATATATATGTATATATTTCTGTATATTAATGTGAATCTATCCTTATGTTCCCAATTGTAGATATATTGTTAGCTTAACTAAAAAGTAAAATATGGTAAACAATATAATTTAAAATAGTGGCCAAAATTTACTAGCTTGGTGACTAAGAAATTAAAAAAATTTACCTAGTAATTTCTTTAAAATTTCGGCACAAACACTATAGTGGGAACAAGTGGTCAAATTTTAATAAGATCTACAATCCAATGTTTAATTTTTATAAATAATACACTTTTCTTGAAGATCATGAACATTAAATTAACCAAGAACATCATGAAAATTTCGAATTCACCAACAACCCCAAAAACTCGAAAATTAAAAACAAAAAGACAATTTAAAAATTTCGGTTTTTTTATTTTAAACTTCAAGAACACAAATTTATCAAAATCACGAACTCCTAATACAGGCTCTGATACCACTGTTAGATTACGGGGAGTAATCACTACGGATACTAAATCATAGTACATGCTAGTAATCGAAATTACGCAGCGGAAGATTCTCACATACCTCAAAGATGATCCGTAGTCCCTAGATCCTTCTACAGGGAGTTCAGAATCCTCTGGTTGTGACCCGTAGAGGTTCTTGTTAGAGAAGCCCTACGCAGTAGAAGCTCCACAGCAAAGCCTCTGATCGAATCTTGGCACAGGGACAGATCTCTGGAGTGTTTGCTTAGAAAGAAAATTTGCACACCTTGGGTGAGGGGTTCAGCTGAGATACCTAGGTGTAGAGTGGAGGGTTTTTCTTTCTAAAACACTCTAATGAGGGAATAGTGATTAACCCTAAAAATCTCCTAACACCATGTATTTATGGGAGGAGCAAAGTGGACAAAAGTCCACTTTGCCCTCACATTTTATTTCGGCCGGCCATGCATAGGGGAGGCCCATAATTTGGGCCTCTCATGTCAACTGGGATTTAGGTCTAGCCCAAATACCCTAATGTGACATTTACCTAATTTCCTTAGGTAAACTATACATATTACGGGCTACCAATTACGGCGCCCATCACCATATGCTTACACATGCTATCACAGATTCTCATCTGGCCCAGAATGTGGTTTAATGACGAACGAAGTTCATCACGGCGATATGCAAAACGAAGACCGTGTCGAGTTACTTCGAAACTAGATAATCGTCTTGCTTAATCAGGTTTATCCACCTGATTCTTAGCCAATCTTGCCTGGTAGAGGCATCCCTCCACCGCAAGACGAGGTAAGGCCCAGATTCGACATAGTTTGGAAGAGGATTGCGTCCTCCTACGACTTAGTTTATAGACCGTAAATCTGATGTAATCAAAACATTATGACGTTGATTGATCATAAACGCAGTTGCAATTCTTTCACTTACAAAATTTAACTTTCTAATATCAAAATATTATCACAGATACATGCCATTTCTAAACCCTACGCAATCCAAGCAGCTTTACGTACTTTTCGAATATCTCCATGCGAAGTGGTTTAGTTAATGGGTCCGCAATCATATTATCAGTGGATAAGTATTCCATAGTGATTATATTTTCTCCTACCATAGATTTAGCATAGAAATATTTCACATCAATGTGTTTGGTCCTGCTATGGTACTTCGGATTCTTATCTGCCACAATGGCTGCTTGACTGTCAGAGAAGACCTTCACAGGTTTATTCTCGACATTGCCACCAAGCAGTGCAGTTAGAAGACTTTTGAGCCAAACCGCTTCTTGTGCATTCTTAGAGAGAGCTACGAATTCTGATTCCATCGTGGACAGCGCGACACAGGTTTTCTTCTTGTTCGTCCATAAAATGGCGGCATTAGCAAGGAGGAACACTCCCCCTGCCACCATGGTCGGTGTTAGATATCTGTCCAATTCGGGTTCGTATTTACATTTCGGGCCTCGTAAAATATCCCAAAACCCGTAAAAAAAACCTTTCGCGGACACCCAAGTCTAAAACGGTCCGGGATACGCGCAATTCCCGGGCCGAAGGACTTCCGGATTGCCCTAAGGCGATCCGGACCCGTCCCGGATTGCTTTTAGCAATCCGGACGGGTCCAGATTACCGTTTTTTCTCCTCGCTCATCCCGATTATTTTTTCCGATTGCGAGAAGTCGGTGCACGAATAGTCCACCTTGGTGACGGTATACGTATTTCCACATACCGATATTAAGCCATTCACAACTGAGCATGATCCTTAGGTTCCCTATAAATAGGGGCCTAGGTCTCTCATTTTGGACAATTCCCTCACTTTTGGACTTCAAATTCTCTGACTTCTCTCTAAGTCTTTCTCTCTCTAGAAGTGCTAACTTGAGCGTCGGAGTGGGCCCAACCAGCATTCCCCCCTCCCACGCTGGTTACTGCCCCTCGTGCAGCACCCGAAGATCAAGAGTTCAAGGTCGAGAATTGGGAGTTTAGCTCGGTGATTGTGTATTAAGGATTGCGGCGTTTCCGTCCTTATACACACATCTCGAGTCCGATTGTGAAGGAAGAAGCCTGTTTGTGAAGGAAAAAGCCTGAAGCTGCCCAAGTGGTGAAGCGAACCTAACATTTGGCGCCGTCTGTGTGATTCAAACAAAAAGCCATTCCGAACCGCGAGCTATGACTGGAAGACGACCAAAGAAGGCAGGTGCAGACAAGCCGAAGCCGACAAGAAACCAACCAGGACGTTCTCACGTTCCAGATATAGGATCCACCGCCTTATCCGTGCCAACCGCAAACGTGCCTTCCGCACAGCACGGTCCCGAAGTTCAGAATAATGCATCAGCACACGAGTTCGAGCAAAGGACGGGGATCAATGAAGAGTTCCCATACGGAATGCCAGCCAACAAACAGAAGCAGGCAACAAGTCAGCAGGATCATTTGCACGTGCATAAAGACATGTCCGCTGCATCCTCCATGCCAACAAGCAGCGTGCCTTCCGCACAGCATGGCCTTAAAGTCCAGAATACCGCATACATTGCATCCTATCCGGAAAAGATGGCAAATGTACATATGATCCATGGAGACTTTGATGTTGAAAGCGAGAAGTCGTACGAGCAAGAAGTGTACGTTACAAAGACAATGCACAAGTTCCATGATACCAACATGGAGTATGTCAACATAAAGGATGCCGCCTTTGAAGATGTCATTGGTTTTTCATCAAAGGACAAAGAGCACATTACGCACCATGACGCCTTGGCCATAACCACGCAGAAGCCGACAAGAAGTCGACTTGGATCCTCCCACATGCCTGTTGCCACATCCAATGCCTTCTTCATGCCAACAAGAAGTGCATCCTTCGCACAGTACGACCAAGGAGTCCTCCAATACAAAGGTGTCAACCCGCCATCACTTGTCACTCCCTCCATGATGACCGCGCTCGAAGAGCTGTTTGCATTCCGAAAGATGTTAACGAACCAAGGATATGCCCCACCACCACCACCTATACCTCCAATCAACGGACAAGTCGAGGAGAAAAGAACAAAGTCCCGAGTCACAAGTCATCAAGACACTCCGCACCAAAGAATAGGGGGGGGGGGCAATACACGGAAGGTACCTTCGAGTACCGAAAACTAAGGCAAGGAGCTGCACGCCCATACAACCCGTTTGTAATAACACAAAACCAAGAAGGGGCATGGAAACAACCTCCAACCTCCCGCTCAAAGATATACAAGGAAGGTTTTTCCACGAGGACAAGCCAAGACGATGCTTACATCTGTCACAAGGAGGAACGGAAAAAACCCGTTAATGACGATGATGTCCCAATCACGGGACTTACAACAAGAACCTTGAAGGCAATAATTGAGGAAAATATAGATGCTTCCTGGGAAAAAGACAACCGCAACAAAAGAGGCCATTCCAGTCAGACGTCCAAAGGCTCAAAAACACCAATCTCGCCAAATGTGTTCTGTTGAACACACCACTGTCCGTCATCTTGAAAGAGATAAAGAAGACCAAGCTGTGGAAAAAACCCTCCAATTTCCGCAAGGGCCCATTGGGAAAAGATGAAAGCAACTGGTGTGAAAATCACGAAGTGTATGGCCACGAGACGGAAAGCTGTGTTGGATTAAGGTTTCATGTAAACAGCTTAATCATAAAAGGAGAAATGAAGAAGTATATCGACCAAGGCAATAAGCATCAAAAGAAGTCTCATGTGAAGTCTTCAGGAAAAGGCAAAGGAAAAGAAAAGGCGAATGATAATCCACCTATCGCCAAGCGCCGGAAAAACAACGTCACTCATGGAACCAATTATGACGACTTATACAATCCTTGGAGTATGAAGGTGGAGGAAACAAATTTCAAACTTCTGGAAAACAAAATTCCCCATCCACCGGAGCCAATGACTGCCTTCCTTGGCAAGAACGTTGAAGAACGGTGCAAGTACCATAAAACTGGGGGGCGTAACACCAACATTTGTTCATCCACAAAGGTGGAGATTGAAGAGCTCAACACGCTAGATGCACTGAGGAACTATGTGGCACGTGGCAGAGTCAACTTGCCGACAAATCACCTATGAAGACGTCAAACACATCATCAATCCCTTTATCTCCATTTTTGCATATCTACTTTAAGTCTTCTTAAATTAAGTACAACTTATGTTTATTAGCCTTAGTACTTTTCGAAAGGAGCGATCAGTTGACGCCTTCCTGTAATTCGTTGTACGAACCCCAAATATCTAATGAAGGTTAAATCTACTTTCATAAGTACATTACTATATCATGCATACTACCTTGGAATAACGCCAAGTAACAACTACGGACATATTAATTGCGTCAACAACACAAGCAATCGCACTATGAACAACAAACGTTTAGGTCATACAACATCCCCAATGCAACGGAACCTCAAGCATTCTATACGCAGAAGACTAAAAATCGCGTTGCAATAATAAATAAGACAGGGGCATTACCCAAGTGACAACGTCATCAACATTTTGGAAGATAAGGAATTCAGGATACGCTCCTATGCTATACGCACACCTGTGCCAAACCCATCACGAGAAAAGAGTTAGAAAATTATTTCCAACATCCAGCAAGTTTACCCTTGTCAAGAACACAAGAAGGATCGTACCACTCAAAACGTACGCCGACAGCGAAACCTAATCTTCGGACAAAACAAAGGAGAAGATGAGGATTCCACCAGTATAACTCTCTCAACCATATGCACAATCGTCATACAGACATTACCTCGGAAAGAGTCACAAGTGTATGAAGAAACACATCAAATAAACCCAGGCCCCTTGAAAGTGAACACATGAAGTATACATCACAAAGCCAGCACATTAATTCAACACCGCGCAATGCGCAATAGGAGAAGGAGAGCAACAACTCCAAATCGGCGTTCCATTCGTGATTGCAGAAAAGCTTGACGCATATAATGGAATCTTAGGGTATACAACCATGAACAAGTGGAGTATGATAAGCGTCAACATCACACCAAAAGATCAAGTTTCCAACAAAGGCAAGAATTGGTGAAATGAAGGAAGAGCAGAAGCTATCAAAAGACTGCTACAAGGTTGCACTCCAACATAATGTCAAGACAAACAATAGCGGAATTCCCGTCATTGATGAAAGCCAAAGGGTAGATCATGCACGTCCTGCTCTTGTTGAAGCAATACAAGAAATCAAGATAGATGAGCCAGAAAGGATGGTCCAAGTAGGCGCATTACGGTCAGAAGATGAAGTAATAGAAACCATCAGGAAACAGCGGTACGACTGCCAAGCGACTTGGGGGGCACCAAGCTGACAAGTGCTCGGCATTCCACCGAAGTCAAGAAACGAATAATTGCAAGAACACGTGGTACCATTCTTTAAGAAGGAAACACCAAGTGATGATCATATATAGGCATGTACATCATGCTAAGGAGGCATCAACGCATATAAACTAGAGGACGCATACAATAAAGCATAGTTGCTGTTCATACATACTCACAATCACATATAGTGGATGATACTTGGAAAAGCTACGCTCCCAACATATGCGCACCTGTCATGATCCGCACTTATCGCGTCTGCACTTAGGGAAGTTTCCTGCACAAACAAGGAATCCTCGTATCAGATTCCTTTACTTTATCTATTATATGCATTACTAAAAAGAAAATTTCATAACTCCATATTTTTGCAAACTTGTAAACATTGCGACTATCTGACAAAGAGCAACTCTGTTTGTAGGTACATGCTACACCATGATTACTACATGGGAATTACGCCAAGTAGTAACCTGTGCACATAATATCTACTTCAACAATACAAGCTAAGCATTATGTTCAAGAAGGGATTTATGGCATACAACGCCAACATATCTATTATCTACACCAACAAAGAGTTTATTTCTCCATCCATAACAGCAGCTATATCAAGAAGATGTCGGCAACACAAAGTCATCATGCTATGTGCACAGTCAACTTATATGTGGCAATAACAACTTGCGGCTTATCTACAAAAAGGGACTTATAAAATTCTCTACTCAAAGTGACGACTATCCCAAAGGCGTCAATAGCAAGCAATATCTTGGATAAACACTAAGATTTACTATCAAAAGTAGCATGTTGCGGTATCCTTTTTGAAAGAGCAAACCCCATGTTTACTTCTAAAAAATGGCATGCTGCGAAATGCTCTTAGAAGCAAATCCTCACGTTCATAGCCATTCCCTGAATAGAAACAGGATGCGGCAAATGCAGTGATGGGACTGATCACCCCATCGTGGCGGAAGTCCTCTTGTTAGACGACAACCCCACACACCAAAAGTATGCATACTCTCTTAAGGGTTCATACACCATGAAGACTTAGGCCCGAAAACAACAAAATCAGCAAGAAGTATCTTGCAATAACGTCGCCTGAGAGTGGAACTAAGAGACGGTATAAACTTAAGTTTTGCTTCGCCAAGACGACACTGCTACATATCAAAGGCCAAGTGCCAAGTACATTACTACCTGCAATGCTACAAGTACCAAGTGTACATAACACCCTGCAATGCGCAAGTCGCAACATTCTATGTTATATCCATCACAACAAGGAGAGCAATCATGTCATGCAAGTCCAATACATACGGACAATGAAGATAACGCAAGGTATGAAATATTACTAACAAGTTATCACTGTTGGATCACGGTTGGAACTCCGGTACGTTGTTGACGGAAGTATGAACTCCTTCGCTCCAAGTAATCCTGCAAGAAGGGGATAGACCGGGCGGTGACCCAGAATCCCTCTCCGATGCTTAAATGAGTATCTCGATGTAAACTGGCAAGTATCAATATGTATGTTCAACGTAATGATCCTGAGGTAACTCCTTCCTTTATATAGGGGAGGGGTCCTCAGTTACCTGGGAGATAACTGCCACATTCCGTTAATCTCGGCCATGTAGCCCACGTTCCGTCTTATCAGGCCACTTCCCCACTAAGTTGATAGTGGGCGTGTTTCTCGGCCTCGTTCTCTGGTGGCAAGTCCCGACGAATGTCGGAGACTCCAGAGTTATCTCCTTTGGTCACCGCTCGGGGCCCCTCGTCATCGGGACAGGGCCAGCATTCTCAGGGATTCAATATCGGAACCCAGGCATATCATCGGGGCCTACTTAAAAGCATAGGATCGGGGCCTACTTAAAGGCATAGAATCGGGAGCGTTCAGCTCGTATGTCGGGACCGACCTTGTCGGGTCCCCTCGTATTGGTCTTCTAAGCCTCTTTGGGGCCCAGTGGGCCTTCTTCACCGTTTAGTCGCCGTTAATGGGCCTGACGGCTATATCGAAACCCATCATTTGCCCCCAAGGCACGAGGGACTTATAGTTCGTCGTGTCTTCCAACTCCGGACCTTTCGATATTCCGAGGATAACCACCGAATCTGAAAAGATTTCTCGATTACTCACCTATTAAATGCGATGAGTGATGAAGTGACGGCTTGAGTGCCCGTGCCTGTTTTTCTGAAAAAGCGCTTTATAGCCGTTTTGTCCCTAGTGTTTCGACGATTCAGGTGGAGGCGCTTCGTCTTCAACGGTCCAGATCGCAACGTCTCTTTGCCTATCCTCTCTCCCAGACTTTTGCGGAAATCATATGTGCCTCTTCTTGCTCTGATCCTTTTCCAGACGGTGAATCAAGTTCCGGTGGGAGGAAACCCTTCAAGTTCGATTACGCTTGTAATGAGATTTCAGACACCGCCTATGATGCAGCTCTCCGGGAAAGGTGCATTACTTCCACCTGGGAGCCTCGCTTCCCTTTTCCTTGGCCTCGCGTCCCGGGTGACCCTGTGGTTACCCGTCCCCGGGAAGGGGAGGTATTTGTCTCCACCGGGCAAATATCGACAGGAATCCGACTCCCCTTCTGTGGGGACATAGTCGAGATGTGTACATATTACAAAACACATCCGACTACTTTCTCCCCTCATGCCATCCGCGTGTGGAATGCCTTCCGCGTCCTTTGCTTCTGCCAACAATGGCCCTATAGCCTCCGATTCTTCCGGACCTTCTGCGGGCTGAAGTGCAATGATGCCGGGGTCTGCGCCTTCTACCCACGGATGCCTAAATGGAGCAAGGCGCAGCTCTCTTGGTACAACTGGAATGGTGACACCTGGAAGGTCGCCAAGGGTCGAGGGCTCATCACTGACTTGGGGCCCGACAACAGTGGCTGGAAGAGGAATTATTTCTTCATCCGCAATAGCTCCATTCCGTGGCCCCGATGGGAGGTCGAAGCGGACCCTGCCCCCGCTTTCCACACTTACTCCGAGGAGGATTTCCAGATTCTCCACTGCATCCAGCTTTATCGTTGGGGGGACTCATTCGCTCCTCTCGACGCCAACTCCATCGAGGAGCGGGACCTGGTTCTGACCGGGATCCGACTCCTTGATATCGTCTCCGGGGGTCAACTCTTCGACGGCCCTTCTAACCTCGTTCCTTGGGTAATATTCTAACCGTACTTTCGTTTTCATCCTTGCAGCTAAGAAGGTATCACTGCTGACCAATCTCATGCTTAAGCAGGTGGAGACTGATGCTGTCCCACGCCCCGCGAGGAAGAGGAAGTCTTCGAAGAGGGGGACCTCCTCATCGGCACCTCCGACTTCGGAGCAGATCAAGCGGGCTCGGGTGGAGAAGATGGATCAGATCTTCAACGCCAAAACTCCCGAGGAAGGTAAACAGCTCCGCTTAGCAATTCGATTATACAGGAGGCGTATTCCCAAGGAGTTAATCCCCTCCGATAAGGGAGCCCGGGTCGAAGGGATCAAACGCATCTTGGAAGGGGAAACTCCCCGCATTCTCAAAGCGGGTTACTACAATTATTACGGGAAGGACCAGTACCTCTCCCGTCGCGTCATCTGGTGTAAGGATCCCGATCAATTTCCTGATTTTCTTTTTGAAGCTTCTCGTCCTCCAGCTGTAGGTCGATCGGGAGCTGGAGCTTCTGCGGGGACGCCACCATCGACGCCCGGGTCGGAGAGCCCTTCATGTCTCTTTCTGCCCCGCCAAGATCGGGGACCGAAGACGCCCTGACGAACGGCCAGTTCCGTCGGGTGATGGACATGGACGTCTCCCATTCTTCTGAGGAGGCAAGCGAAGGCCAGCCCCTGATTCGTCGTCGGGGGGCGAGGCAGACCCCGCTGGAGCCGACTCCCGAAGGGCCGCCTCCATCTTCTCCGGCGCAGCAGCCTTCGCCGGTCTTGAGCCTGACTCCCGAGGAGCCGACGGGTTCTCATGGCGGCTCGGAGGCACGCACCTCCGACGCTCAGGCCGTTCCTCCTCCTCTCCCCTTAGACGGGAGCTTCTATTGTCTCTACGCCCCCGACCAGGCGGCAGCTCCCTGGACCCCGATCGAGTCGTTACAGGGGGTCCCGCTACGTCGGGACAATTTGTCACCGGAACTGGGTCTGCACCTACTGGCAGGTTCAGTTCCGTCGTCTATGAAGCTTCCACTCTCCCTGGCCCCCGAGGACATCCATGCTGACATTCGCGCTATGGCCGTTCGCCGCGTGGAGGTAAGTCTTCCTGTTTTCACACTTACTATATATTAATGCAAAATACTTTCATGTACTAACCTCCTTTCTTTTCTACAGGAAATGGCGGACCAGCACCGCTGCTTCGGGTATATCCTGGCCTTGGAGGAGGCCCTGAAGGAGGAGCGAGCCAAGACGGCCCCCGAGGTCTTGGCCAAGCTCGAGGAGGATCTAGCTGCCTCCGAGTCGTCAAAGGGGAAGTTGGTTAAGGAGCAGGCCCTCCTTAACCAGAAGACTCGGGACCTCTTGAGGCAGGTCCACGATTTCGAGAGGTTGCTGCAGCAGGAGCGCCTAAGGCTCAGTGAGGAGCAGCAGGGGCGCGCGGAGGATCGGGACAGGTATGTCCTCGAGAAGAAGGCTCTGGAGGGTGCCAGGCGGGGCTGGAGGCTGAGAAAGTCCTCCTCGCCAACCGGTCCCGACAGCTGGAGCGGGAGGTTGCTGAGTTTCCTGCCAAGCTGGCTGAAGCTGAAGCCAAAGGTCGGGAGGATTATCGGGGCTCCGAGGCTTTCCAAGTGGACGCGGTGAAGTTCTGTACGGCGGAGGTGGAGACCACCTTGCTGAATGCTGTCGAGGAGCTCCATCTGGAGTATGGTGGTTGATGGGTTCGACTACAGCCGTCAGGCCCTTTAACGGCGAGGAAACGGCAAACAGGCCCAGCAGGCCCAAAATGAAGGTCAAGATGACTTAGGAGAAGGGTCCCGACGAAGGGAGTCCCGACGAAGCAAGGTCCCGACAGAGTCGGTCCCGACGGTTGAGCTAGAAGCTCCCGATGAGAAGCCTTTAAGTAGGCCCCGATGATGAATCCCTGGCCCTGTCACGATGACAAGGGGCCCCGAGCGGTGACACAACGAGATAACTCTGGAGTCCCCGACGGGAGTCGGGACACGTTATCAGAGGATAAGGCCAAGATATGCGGGGCGTGGCCGAGATACGCGGAACGTGGTTAAGATACACGGAGCGTGGCCGAGATACGTGGGGCATGGCTAAGATACGTGAGATCACGTCCGAGATATGCGGGATACGGGCTAACCGCCCCTAGCGGTTCGCCAGGTACCTGAGGCATCTCTTTGCCTATAAAAAGGCAGGAGATCACCTCAGAAAGACTTACATTGAGTTTTAATACACTTTGAGACTGTTACTTGCCAGTCCTGCGAGATACTCATTTAAGCATCGGAGAGGGATTCTGGGTCACCGCCCGGTCTATCCCCTCTTGCAGGATTGCGTGGAGCAAAGGAGCTAGGATTTCCGTTCGAGTCCGTACCGGAGTTCCACCGTGATCCAACATTGGCGCCGTCTGTGGGAATCAAACAAAAAGCTGATATGCCTTCTACTCGATCGATGGCGGCTGGCAAGAATAGAAGACAGGGACAATCCGGTGGTTCCCGCCACCCCGCTGCAACGAATCTGGATTCAGTACCGGAACAGGAGGAAAACCAGAATCATCCTCCGGCTGAGCTCTCCCAGACAGGGGGGCACAACGGAGATCCCGAAGATATTGCTCCTCAGCACCAGGGCAATAGGGGGCAGGAGGCTCCCCCAGCTACAGACTTGACGAGGGCCGTGGCGGAAGCTATGCCCATGTTTCTGGCGGCTGTAGAAGCCCTCTTAGATCGAAGAGAGGCTGCGAGGAGGCAAGAGGAGATGCCCCCGTTGGAGGAAGCGACCCCGCCAACAGAGGGTCGGAACGCGCAGGAAGCCCCGCCCCGAGGCCAGGACAGAGGTAGGGCAACCGGTCAGCCGGAAAGGTTCGTGGTTGATGGGCCAGGACCAGTACAGCATAGGACCATTCCCCTGAATGGTCCCATCACTCCCGACCAGGTGGTAAAGATCGTGAACATCTGTATGGGAGAGCAGAAGCCACTGGTATCGGAGCTAAGGGATCGATCCACTCATCCCTTCGTCCCCCGACTCATTGACACCCTAGCCCCGCCTGGGCTAGGCATCCCCACGATAAAGGAGTATGATGGCGAAGGAGATCCAGTTCGCCATGTCCAGAAGCACCTCATGGCGTGTCTGGGAAGAGCCCCAAGTGAAGACATAGTGTGTACGTTGTTCCCGAACACACTGGGAGAAAGGGCCCTGACCTGGTTCTTTAGTCTGCCCCCAGGCTGCATCACTTGCTGGGCAGACATGCACGACCGATTCATTCAGCAGTACCAGGGTCGGAGGCGTTTATTGAAGAGCGTGAGGTCCCTGACCCAGGTGGTGCAGAGACCCGACAAATCGCTGGCTCATTATTACCAGCGGTACACAGCCAGTGTAGCAGAGATAGATGAGGAAATCTCAGAGGGCGAAACCATCTGTACCTTCATTCGGAACCTGACAGCCCCCTATGGCTCCGACTTGATGCACAGCGTGGCTGAGAAAGCTGTGTGGAATATGGAGGCATTACAGAAGAGGGTGAAGCGGCAGAACTGGAGCCCCCAAAGTCGAAGAAAGGGAAGCAGTCAAGTAAACCTTTCGACGATCGTAAGTCAAAGGGTAAACCCGATAGTGGTAAGAATCGAGGCCGTCCGGATCGGAGGGACGATAGGCGTTCTTCAAGGAAAGATAAGCGGGAGGACCTTGACATTCCTCTCAACTGCTCCATGGCGGAGGTGCTAACAGTCATGGAACGACAAGGTATCTCCAGGTACCCCCCGAAGAAAGTTGGAGAATTCCTGGGATCCCGCACGGATCGCTACTGTAGATTTCACTGCGCAAATGGTCACGACACCAATCACTGTCAGGAACTGAAGAAGGAGATTGAAAAGCTAATCCAGAAGGGGAAGCTCAAGGAATTCGTCGGGGATAAGCGGTGTCGATCCCGCTCTCGGTCCCGATCGCGGTCCCGTTCCCGATCCCGCGATCGGTCCCCAAAAAAGAAGAGAACTGATCCAGAGTCATCCGGTGCTCGCAAGGAGAGACGAGTTATCAACGTGATTCATGGAGGATTTGCTGCTGGAGGTGATACCTCATCCGCCCGAGAGGTCTATGCCTCTAGAATCCCTACGGCGGTGGTACTGGGTAAGAGGTCCCGATCTTGGACCTTGAAAGAAGAGATGGTAATCTCCTTCTCGTCGGAAGACCTCATAGGCGTGGAGACTCCGCACGACGATGCCTTGGTGGTAACCTTGGATGTAGACGGGTTCGAAATGAAGAGAATTCTAATCGACGGAGGGAGCTCCTCCGACATTCTATTCATGGACGCGCTGGAGGCTATGGGGAAGACAAAGAAAGATCTGAAGGAGGCAAACTTCCCGATGGTCGGGTTCTCTGGCTCAACCTCCTACCCGCTAGGAGTAATCACCTTACCAGTGGAGTTTGGTAGTGGGTGGAAATCAGAAAGGAGGAACGTGGAGTTTGTCGTGGTTGATTCCGCGGGGACCTACAACGCAATTATCGGGAGAACTACCATTAATCCCCTGATGGCGGTTGCCTCGACTGTGCACCAGAAGATGAAGTTCCCGACCGACCACGGAGTCGGAGAGGTCAAGGGCGACCAGGTGGCTTCCCGAAAATGCTATGTTAATGCCACCTGGAGGAGGAGGCGAGAGGCCATGACTGTCCTCCAGACAGACACAGATCCCAGAGAAGAGTTTGGGCGTCCCGCCCCCGTAGAAGATCTGAAAAAAGTCGAGATCGACGGACCCCAGAGGAAGGTGAAAATCGGGTCTGCTCTGACTGAGGAGACAGCCCAAAAATTGGTGGAGTTGCTGAAGGAGTTCAAGGAGCTGTTTGCCTGGTCCCCCAGCGATATGCCAGGAATCAGCCCCGATGTGATCGTGCACGAGCTGAAGATAGACCCCGCGATCAAGCCTATCACACAGAAAAGGCGTCCGATGGGCACGGATAAGAAGATCGCGATCCAGCAGGAGGTGGGCAGGTTGCTCGACGCTGGGTTCATTAAGGAGCTCCGATTCCAGACTTGGGTTGCCAACCCAGTGCTGGTGAAGAAGACTAACGGGAAATGGCGAATGTGTGTGGACTTCCGCGACCTGAACAAGGCTTGCCCAAAGGACTGCTATCCACTCCCGAGGATCGACCAGCTGGTGGATGCCACATCAGGACATGAGCTGTTAAGTTTCATGGATGCGTATTCAGGCTACAACCAGATCAAGATGGCCAAGGAAGACGACCCCCACACAGCGTTCTACGCAGACAGTGACATCTATCACTACGATGTCATGCCTTTCGGGTTGATCAATGCCGGGGCAACCTACCAACGGTTGGTGAACAAACTGTTTGGAGATATGCTGGGAGAAACCATGGAAGCTTACGTGGATGATATACTGGTGAAGTCCCGACAAGCCGAGGATCACGTGCACAACCTTACCATGGCGTTTGAGCGGATGAGACTCCATCAAGTTCGCTTGAACCCGACGAAATGCGCCTTCGGAGTCCACTCAGGGAAGTTTTTGGGCTTCATGGTAAGCCAAAGAGGAATTGAAGTGAATCCTGAGAAGCTGAGGGCAATCGAGGAGATGCAATCTCCGATAAACCATCGGGAGGTACAAGTGCTGAATGGCCGACTAGCTGCAATGAATCGCTTCTTGTCCAAAGCCAGCGACCGATCAATGCCGTTTTTTGAAGTCTTGAGGGCCAACAAAAAATTTGAATGGACCGCCAAATGTGAAGAGGCATTCCAAGCACTCAAACAGCACCTTCGCACACTCCCGCCACTGGCGAAACCGGTTCCAGGCGAGCCGCTCTTCCTTTATTTGGCTGTTTCTGAATTTGCCATTAGCTCTGTATTAGTAAAGATTGTCGAGGGTAATCAAGTACCCGTCTATTATGTAAGCAAGGCATTTGCCAAATCTGAATTGAACTATCCCGCTGTTGAGAAGTATCTCTTTGCGTTGGTTATTACTGCTCGGAAGCTAAGGCCGTATTTCCACGCACATGAGATCACTGTGCTGACGAACCAGCCTTTGAAGCATTTTTTGAACCGACCGGATGTGTCAGGGAGATTAGTGAAATGGGCGGTAGAGCTTAGCGAGTTTCGCATACACTTCACTCCGAGAACAGCCATTAAGGGTCAGGCATTAGCAGATTTTATAGCAGAGTCTACAGCCCCCGATCTGGAAGAAGCGGGCCCTGTAGAGGGGACAACCATTGAGGTCCCGATAGAAGAACAACCAGAGAGGGCAGAGCAATCAGAACAGCCAAACAAGGAAAATACCTGGGAGATGTACACGGATGGCTCCGCGAGTTCAGACGGATCAGGAGCGGGCTTCTTGTTGATACCACCGGGTGAAGGTGAACCGCTCCGATACGCCTTGGCTTTAACATTCACGGCCACAAATAACGAAGCGGAGTATGAAGCTCTTATCACGGGTCTAAAAATTGCTAAAGGCACTGGAATCGATCACTTGAGAGTGAAGTGCGACGCAGCGTTAATCGTGAACCAGGTTCAAGGGCGATACGAAGCAAGGAGTCCGATAATGAAAAAGTATCTGCGAGAGGTACAAACCCTGAAAGAGAGCTTCAAAAGCTTCGATATCGAGGCTATTCCGAGGGAGGAGAACGTAGAGGCAGACGCCTTGAGCAAATTTGCCCTGGGGGCACCCTTGGAAGAAAATCGAAAGGTGCACTTCTTGGAGAAGGTGATCCTATCAAACATCGACCCAACGCAGGTGTGCACCATTGAGACAAAATCGGAGGAAGAGCCCACTTGGATGACCCCGATAGTTGCGTATCTGACTACGGGGGCAGTCCCCGAGGATAAGGTAGCAGCAGACAGGATATGTTGGATCGCGTCTAATTATATGATGCTGGACAATCAGTTGTACAAGAAGGGCTGGTTCTCGACTCCGTACTTGAAGTGTGTGGCAGAACCCGACACCCGTCGAATCCTGAAGGAAATGCACGAGGGGGTCGCGGCTTGTCACGAAGGGGCCCGATCCATTATGAGGAAGGTGTTGAACTTGGGCTACTATTGGCCCACGATGAACAAAGAAGCAACGGCGTTGGTCCGATCATGCGACGCGTGCCAGAAGTACGCCCCGAGTATCGTGGCTCCGGCCGCCAACCTGACATCCATCAAGAGCGCTTGGCCCTTCGCGCAGTGGGGCATCGACTTGGTGGGACCTCTTCCACAAGCACAAGGACAATGTAAGTATTTACTTGTAGCTATCGATTATTTTTCGAAATGGATAGAGGCGAAGGCATTGGCCAGAACAACGGGGAACCAGATCGTCAAGTTCCTCCAAACCCACATCGTGTCCAGATATGGAATTCCTAAGGTGGTGATCAGCGACAATGGTCCACCGTTTAACGGCTCTCAGGTGAGGGAGTATCTGGAAGAATTGAACATTGAGCATCGGACCGCCTCTGTACGCCATGCTCAGACTAATGGCCAGGTGGAGTCAGCCAACAAAATCGTGATGGATGGCCTGAAGAAAAGTGTCTATGCCTTGAAGGGCAAGTGGCTGAACGAACTGGAAAATGTGCTTTGGGCTGTTAGAACGACACCCAAACGATCAACAGGGGAGACTCCGTTTGGCCTCGTTTATGGCACGGAAGCTGTCGCCCCTGTGGAGGTAGCTGTGGCGTCCCATCGGATGAGATATTACGAGCCCCTAACGAACGATGAAGTGAGACGTCTGGACTTGGACCTACTCGAAGAGAAGAGGCGGGAAGCCGATGAAGTCCAAGCTCGAATGCGCTTAGCGACGGCCAGATACTACAATCGGCGAGTGAAGTCCCGACAATTCTTTGTCGGGGAACTGGTTTGGCGTCGCAACGAGTTCACCCTTTTGGATCGAATCAACAAGATGTCACCAAAATGGGAAGGACCTTATAAGGTCGTGGGGATGCCAGCTCCGAATGCATACAAGTTGGAAGACCTCGATGGCAGAGTATTGAAGCATTCTTTTAGTGGCGAACACTTGAAGAAACACCATGCTTGAAGAAAGTCGCCTTAAGTGGTGCCCGATAAAGTCGCCTTAAGTGGTGCCCGATGTAAAATCGCCTTAAGTGGTGTATGCTGTTTATCGTTTAATTCGATGTAAGCCAATCTGTCAATAAATAAAGAGGTTGCTTCCAAATAAGAGTTTTCCTTAGATTTATGCTAAGTGTAAAAGTCGCCTTCAGTGGTGCACGGTAAAAGTCGCCTTCAGTGGTGCACGGTAAAAGTCGCCTTCAGTGGTGCACGGTAAAAGTCGCCTTTAGTGGTGCACGGTAAAAGTCGCCTTCAGTGGTGCACGGTAAAAGTCGCCTTCAGTGGTGCACGGTAAAAGTCGCCTTCAGTGGTGCACGGTAAAAGTCACCTTCAGTGGTGCACGAGAAAAGTCGCCTTAAGTGGTGCACAATACTTAGATTTCTTCTAAGTATCCGAAAGTCATCTTAAGTGATGCCCGAGAAAAGACGCCTTAAGTGGTGCACAATACTTAGATTTATTCTAAATATCCGAAAAGTCGTCTTAAGTGATGCGCGGAATTAAGTCACCTTGAGTGGTGCACAATCTTTAGGTTTATCCTAAGTAGTAATTAAGTCGTCTTAAGTGATGCACTCGATATTAAGTCGCCTTAAGTGGTGCAAGTTATTAAATCGTCGGGAAAGACGTACGAGAATTTCTTAAGTGTCGAAGTTTCGACTTAAGCGCGTATAGGTAAAGTCACTCGGAGAAGTGCAACAAAAGACTGGAACTAGAGAAGTCTGATATTGATAAGGGCTCAAGGGCCCGACGACGAAACAAGAGAAGAAGATACAAGGACTCTAAAAGATAAAAATATTCAAGCTTGGTCCTTGTCGGCAGCATTGGCAGCAGCTGGGTCCGCGGAGTCGGTAGCAGAGGGATCCACAGGATTGGCTTCGGGAGGATTGACTATCGGGGCGTCCGCATTTGGAAGTTCAGAAGCGTCTTCGACAATTACGGGGGTACTCCCCCCATCGCTCTCCTCGGAAAGAGCAAAATACTTCTTCGCAAAAGGAGCAAGGGAAGGAGACTTGTCGAAGTTGATAGCATCCCCGTACTCTAGGTGGAGCTCCTCAACCGCGTTGAAGAGAGTGTTCTCCACCTCTGCGCCAAAGAACTTCATGGCATCAGCTTGGAAGCCCTCCGACCTCCGATAGTCCTCCCGGCCCTTTTCCTCCGCTTCGGCCAGCTGCGCAGGAAATCCCGCGATTAACTCCTCCAAAGCCTTCTTCTCAAGGACCAGTTTGTCCTCGGCAGCCTTCTTCTCCTGGGTCAACCTGTCCACAACCGCCCCCCGCTCCTGCCGCTCTTGCCTCAAGAGCCCCTCAAAGTCCGCGATCTGCTGCTGGAGGTCCCGAATCTTCTGATTGAGGACAGCCTGCTCTTTGACAAGCTTCCCCCGCGAAGACTGGGAGGCCTTGAGATCCTCCTGAAGCTGCTCGCGGACCCCTCGGTCCCGCTCCCGGGACTCATCATAGGCAATAACGTACCCGATGAGGCGGTTGTAGTCCCCGAGCTCCTACAAATAAGAAGGAAAAATGTTAATGAACAAACGACCCGATCTATCATCAAAAGAAAGCAGCGAAGTCTCACCTCTATGCGGCGCACAGCCATATCCCTGATATCCCGCTGCATATGCGTCCGATTGAGGTAAATCGGATGCCGCATAGTAGGCAGGATCGAACCTGCCAGCAGATGCAGGGCCAGCTCCCGATCCTGCTCCCCTTGTGTGAGCGGGACTCCTTTTGAAGCGTCTGGATAGGAGTCCAGGGGGCATTCCCTTGTGAAGAATCAAAGGGCCTGTAGAAGTTCCCATCGAGAGCAAGAGGAGAAAGAGGATGAGGAATGGAAGGGCAGGCCTCCGTCTCGACCCGAACAGGGGAAGGAGAGAAGTCATGGATGGGCGAGAGCTGCCGCTGCTGCGGAGAAGACGAAGGAGGCGGCCCCTGAGGGGTTGGTTTCAAGGGGGATTGCCCCGCCTTCCGACGCTGTTGAGGGGGGTCACCCCCGTCAGTCTCCTCGGAGGAGTCCAAAGTTTCCACCTGACGAAACTGTTCGCCAGTTGGAGCCTTCTCTCTAGCTGAGGAAGGCACACCCACTGAAGGCGGTGCGTCTGCGGAAGCTGCAGCACCCGAGGAAGCTCCCGAGCGACCTGCACCTGGAGGATGAGAAGCTTCAGAAAGGTAGTCCGGAAATTCATCGGGATTCTTACACCAAATGATATGTCGGGAGACGTATTGATCCTTCCCACGATAATGATAGTAGCCTGCCTTCAAGACTCGGGGAGTTTCGCCGCGAAGGATTCTTTTGACGTCAGCAATGCGGGCTTCCTTGGTCGAGGAAATCAAATCTGACGGGACCATCCTCTTGTACGATTTAATAGCAAGTCGAAGTTGTTTACCTTCTTCAGCGTTCTGGACATCGAAGAGCTGGTCCAGATCCACCCGCTTCCGCTTGGGCTGCTCCGCTGAAGGAGACCCCGACCTAGCAGCAGCCTTCTTGGCGGACTTCCTCTTCCGCGAGGGGCGGACAGCATCAGTCTCCCCCTGCTTAAGGAACAGATCGGTCAGCACAGAAACCTTCTTGGCTGCAAACAGTAAACAAAGAAGAATTAGAAGTTTACCCAAGGAACCATATTGGAAGGGCCGTCGAAGAGCTGCCCCCCAGAAACAATATCAAGGAGTCGGATCCCGGCGTGCACCAGGTCCCGCTCCACGAGTGAGTTGGCGTTGAGAGGAGTGTAAGACTCCTCCCACCGATAGAGCTGGATAAGTTGGAGAGTCTCGAAATCCTCGTCAGCATAAGTATGGAAAGCAGGCGGAGGGTCCGCTGCCACCTCCCAACGAGGCCAGGGAATTGAGGAGTGACGGATAAAGAAGTAGCTCTTCTTCCAGCTACTGTTGTCGGACCCTGTATCAATCAAGAGCCCCCGACCCTTGACCACCTTCCAGGTGTCACTGGTCCAACCGTACCGGGCAAGCTGCTGCTTACTCCACTTGGGCATCCGGGGGTAGAAGGCGCAAACCCCCGCCTCATTGCACTTCATCCCATAAAAGGTTCTGAAGTGTTGGAGGCTGTAGACCCACTTCTGTCGGAGACAGAGGACTTGAAAGGCGTTCCAGAGGCGGATGGCATGGGGAGAAAAGGTAGTGGGGTGTGTTCTATAATGATGGCACAGCTCGACCAGATTACCGCAAAAGGGGAACCTGATCCCCGCTGATATTTGTCCCGTAGAGACAAATACCTCCCCTTTCTGGGGACGAGTAACCTCAGGGTTACTCGAGGGACGATGCCGAGGATACGGGAAACGAGGTTCCCAGGTGATGGTGATGCAACCCTCTCGGAGAGCTGCATTATAGGCAGTATTGGAAATCTCATTTGGAGCATAATCAAAATTAAAGGGTTTTCTCCCCCTCAGAGCTGAAACCGCTGTCTGAAAAGCAACCAGGGCAAGAAAATACAGTGGGACTCTTGGAAAATTAAAAAGGAAAAGACGAACAAACAACGAAGGGGAATTCCTTACCAGACATGATGAAGCAAAGGTTGAAGGAGATGAGCGAAACGTCGCCGGAAAGATGATCGAGGAAACTCCAAAGACCTTCGGAATCACAGAGCTTGGAATCGCAGAGAGCTTTTGAGAATTCGAAGACGGTAAAAGTTAAATTGTGACCATGGCCAGGGTTTTATAGTCGAAGAAGACGGTTGAAAGGACACTTCGATCCGAGTCGTCGAAGTCGAGGAGTCTTAATCTGGACCGTTGAGATGAAACGTGCAGAAGGACAACGGACGTAATGATGAAACGGCCTGAAAAGCACTTTTCAGAAAAGGACAGGCGCGAAAAATCAGGCACGTGGGTCGAAAACGTCACTCCATTATCTACTGCATTTAATGCACTAGGAAACCGAGGAGACCCTTGGGATATAACGGTTATCTACAAAACCCTGAGGAAACGTGGAGGAGAAGACTGATAAACTGAGTAACTGAACCAAGGAAAAGATCCCCGACTTTAATATTGGAAGATCGGGAGTTGGAAGACACGACGAACTAAAAGTCCCTCATGTCTTGGGGGCAAATGATGGGTTCGACTACAGCCGTCAGACCCTTTAACGGCGAGGAAACGGCAAACAGGCCCAGCAGGCCCAAAATGAAGGTCAAGATGACTTAGGAGAAGGGTCCCGACGAAGGGAGTCCCGACGAAGCAAGGTCCCAACAGAGTCGGTCCCGACGGTTGAGCTAGAAGCTCCCGATGAGAAGCCTTTAAGTAGGCCCCGATGATGAATCCCTGAGAATGATTGGCCCTGTCACGATGACAAGGGGCCCCGAGCGGTGACACAACGAGATAACTCTGGAGTCCCCGACGGGAGTCGGGACTCGTTATCAGAGGATAAGGCCAAGATATGCGGGGCGTGGCCGAGATACGCGGAACGTGGTTAAGATACACGGAGCGTGGCCGAGATACGCGGGGTATGGCTAAGATACGTGAGATCACGTCCGAGATATGCGGGATACGGGCTAACCACCCCTAGCGGTTCGCCAGGTACCTGAGGCATCTCTTTGCCTATAAAAAGGCAGGAGATCACCTCAGAAAGACTTACGTTGAGTTTTAATACACTTTGAGACTGTTACTTGCCAGTCCTGCGAGATACTCATTTAAGCATCGGAGAGGGATTCTGGGTCACCGCCCGGTCTATCCCCTCTTGCAGGATTGCGTGGAGCAAAGGAGCTAGGATTGCCGTTCGAGTCCGTACCGGAGTTCCACCGTGATCCAACAGTGGTGCCATCGACTTCACCAAGTCTCAGACTCTCGCCCCCTTCGCGGAGAGGTATTTCAGCCTTTCTGAGGAGAGTGACGGGGGCAACACCCCCGAGGGGACTGTGGGGGCTGAAGGCATGGTGGAGCCTCCAAGTGCAGACATCCCAACGACAGAGCCCCCGATGATCGACCCTCCCGCGGCTAATCCTTCAGAGTCTGATCCTCCCGTGGCCGATCTTCCAGGATTCGATCCTCCGGTCACGGAGCTTTCTGCCACAGATCTCGTGGACCCTGCTCCCCTCGACGCTGCCAAGGATCAAGCTTAATCGCTTTATTTTCGAATCCTTGTAATTTCCTTTTTGTCGCGAACCTTTGGATCTTTATAATATTAATCTTTTTTGGTTCCGATCACCACTGCACCACTTAAGGTGAATTAACTACGCCACCTAAGGCTATTCGATCATATCACTTAAGAGTAATTCCAACGCGTCACTTAAGACATTTTACCCACACCACTTAAGGCGATTTAATCGTGCCCCCTAGGGCAACTTTTCCACACCACTTAAGGCGATTTAATCGTGCCCCTTAAGGCAATTTATCTACACCACATAAGGCGATTTAATCGTGCCCCTTAAGGCAATTTATCTACACCACTTAAGGCGATTTAATCGTGCCATCTAAGGCGGAACCACGCCACTTAAGGCGATTTAATTGTGCCACTTAAGGCAACTTATCTACACCACTTAAGGCGATTTAAGCATACATAGAATGATAAGTCTAAGCATAATCTGGTTGGAAGCAACCTCTTTATTCAACAACTTGCACCACTGAAGGCGACTTTGATAAACAACTTGCACCTCTGAAGGCGACTTAATGAAAGACTTGCACCACTGAAGGCGATTTAATGAACAACTTGCACCACTGAAGGAGACTTAATGAACAACTTGCACCACTGAAGGCGACTTAATGAACAACTTGCACCACTGAAGGCGGCTTAATATCAAGCATGACATTTCTTCAAGTGTTCGCAACCAAAAGAATACTTCAACATATTGCCATCGAGGTCTTCCAACTTATAATATATAATATCGGGCCGTTGCCAAGCGCATCCGAGCTTGGGTCTCCTCGACCAAGTGCTCTCGGCGTCGGGGTGATCTGACTGCTCTGCTATCGGGACCTCTGTTATCGGGACTTCCATAGTTGCCCCCTCTACAGGGCCCGCTTCTTCTAGATCGGGGGCTGTAGACTCTGCTATGAAAGCCGCCCATTTCTCTAATCTCCCCGACGCATCAAGTCGGTTCAAAAAATGTTTCAAGGGCTGATTCGTCAAAACGATAATATAATAGACGGGGACTTGGTTACCTTCCATGACTTTCACTAAGACAGAGCTAACAGCTAAATATATATAGAGTGGCTCGCCTGGGATGGGCTTCGCCAATGGCGGGAGGTTGCAGAGATGCTGCTTGAGTGCCTAGAACGCCTCTTCGCACTTGGCGGTCCACTCAAACTTCTTGTTGGCCCTCAGCACTTCAAAGAAAGGCATGGATCGATTCATCACGGCCAATCGGCCATTCGGCACCTGCGCCCCCCGATGGTTCGTCGGGGATTTCATCTCCTCGATTGTCTTTAGCTTCGCAGGGTTCACCTCGATTCCTCTCTGGCTCACCATGAAGCCCAGGAACTTCCCTGAGTGCACTCCGAAGGCACACTTGCCCGGGTTCAAGCGAACTTGATGAAGCCACATCCGCCCAGACGCTGTGGCTAAGTTGTGAACATGATCCTCGGCCTGTCGGGGCTTCACCAGCATGTTGTCCACATAGGCCTCCATCGTTTTTCCCAGCACATCCTTAGCCTATCGGGACTTCACTGGGACTGGGTTTGCGACCCCGGTCTGGAATCGGAGCTCCTTAATAAATCCAGCGTCGAGCAGCCTGCCCACCTCTTGCTGGATCGCGATCTTCTTGTCGGCACCCATCGGGCGCCTTCTCTGTGTAACCGGCTTGATCGCGGGGTCAATCTTCAGCTCATGAGTAATCACATCGGGGCTGTTTACTGGCATGTCGCTTGGGGACCGGACAAACAGCTCCTTGAACTCCTTCAACAGATCAATCAATTCTCGGGCCGTCTCTTCAGTCAGAGCGGGTCCGATTTTCACCTTTCTTTGAGATCCATCGATCTGGACCCCCTTCAAATCTTCCGTCGGGGCGGGACGCCCAAACTCCTCTCGGGGATCCGTATCAGCCTGGAAAACGGTCATAGCCTCCCGATTCCTCCTTCGAGTGGCGTTGACGTAGTACTTCCTGGAGGCTATCTGGTCGCCCTTGACTTCCCCGATTCCGTGGTCAGTCGGGAACTTCAGCTTCTGATGGACAGTTGAGGCAACTACCCCCAGCGGGTTGATGGTAGTCCTCCCGATAATTGCATTATAGGTCCCCGCGGACTCGACCACCACGAACTCTACGTTCCTCTTCTCCGACTTCCAGCCACTACCGAATTCCACCGGTAAAGTAATCATCCCCACCGGGTAAGAAGTAGAGCCAGAAAATCCAACCATTGGGAAGTCCGCACGCTTCAAGTCCTTCTTGGTTCTTCCCGTGGCCTCCAGTGCATCCATGAATAGAATATCGGAGGAGCTCCCTCCGTCTATCAGGATTCGCTTCATCTCGTACCCATCCACGTTAAGGGTCACGACCAAAGCATCATCATGCGGGGTCTCCACACCTATCAGGTCTTCCGCTGAAAAGGGAATCACCATTTCTTCTTTAGGAGTTCCATTTCGGGCCCTCTTGCCCAGCACCACAGCGATGGGAATCCGAGAAGCATAGACCTCCCGAGCTGCCGTAGTATCTCCTCCTGCAGCAAGTCCTCCGTGAATCACATTAATAGTTCCCCGCTTCTCCTTGCGGGCATTGGAAGACTCAGGCTTATCCTCCTTCGGGGATTGACCACGGGATCGGGAACGGGAACGGGATCGGCCCCGTTGTCCAGCCACAAATTCCTTGAGCTTCCCCTTCTGGATCAGCTTCTCAATCTCTTTCTTCAATTCCCGGCAATTGTTAGTGTCGTGACCGTTGGCACGGTGAAAGCGACAATAACGATCAGTGCGGGCTCCCATGGACTCTCCATCTTTTTTCGGGGGATACCTGGCGATACCCTGTCGGTCCATCACCGCCAACATAACACCCATGGAACAAATGAGAGGGGTGTAGTGGTCCTCCCGCTTGTCGACTTCGAGGAACGCTTTTCTTCCCTCCGATCGGGAGGACCTTGACCCCGACTGTTCTCGGGTTTATCTTTCCTCTTGCGGTCGTTCGAGGATTTGAACGACTGCTTCCCCTTGTTTGATTTTGGAGGATCGAGGTCTCCGGCAGCTATCTTCGACTCCTGGACGTCGATTTGCTGCTTCACCCTCTTCTGCAGCGCCTCCATATTCCACACAGCCTTCTCAGCCACGCTGTGCATTAAGTCGGAACCATACGGAGCAGTCAGGTTCCGAATGAAGGTGCGGATGGTCTCTCCCTCCGACATTTCCTCATCAATCTCGGCCACGCTGGCAGTTTACCTCTGTTAGTAATGCGCCAGAGATTCGTAGGGCCTCTGTACCACCTCAGCCAGGGACCTTGTGCTTTTCAGGAGATGCCGACGGCCCTGGTATTGCTGGATAAAGCGATCATGCATCTGGGTCCATCTAGAGATGCATCCTGGGGGAAGGCTGAAGAACCACGTCAGGGCCCTCTCACCAAGTGTACCTGGGAACAAAACGCACACTATATCATCATTAGGGGCTCTGCCTAGAAAAGCCATGACATGCTTCTGGACATGGTGAACTGGATCTCCCTCGCCATCATACTCCTTGATTGTTGGGATGCCCAGTCCTGGCGGGGCAGTGGTGTTCACCAATCGGGGAACAAAGGGATGAGTGGATCGATCCCTCAGCTCCGACATCATCTTCTTCTGGTCCCCCATACAAATATTCACGATCTTCACCACTTGATCAGGGGTGATAGGGCCATTAAGAGGAATGGTCCTATGCTGCACAGGCCAGGACCATCGACCACGAACTGCTCCGCTAGGGTAGGTTCCTTGCTCTTGTCCTGGTACGCGGGTTGCGCCTCCTGCCCGTCCCGATTCTCCATCGGCGGAGGCGGAGGCAACTCCTCCTCCTTCTTCTTGGCGGCCTCTCTTCGGTCCAAGAGAGCCTCCATAGCTTCCAAAAATACCGGCATGGCATCCATCACAGCCTTTGCCAAGTTCGGATTCGCAGGTGCATCCTGGTCCCTCCTTGGGATCGCTTCCCGGCTCTCCGATGAGTTTCGAATGGAATCTTCACGATCATCATGATGCCTCCTTGTTTGGGAAACAGCAGGGGGAGGATCATTCCGATCAACAGCTCCGGCGGCCCCGAATTCAGAGTCCCGGCAGGGTGGCGAGAACCACCAGATTGTCCTTGTCTCTTCTTTTGCTTGCCAGCCATCGAACGGGTAGAAGCCATTTTTGCTTTTTGCTTCGTTCCCACAGACGGCGCCAATGTTGGATCACGGTTGGAACTCCGGTACGTTCTTGACGGAAGTCTGAACTCCTTCGCTCCAAGTAATCCTGCAAGAAGGGGATAGACCAGGCGGTGACCCAGAATCCTCCTCTGATGCTTAAATGAGTATCTCGATGTAAACTGGCAAGTATCAGTATGTATGTTCAACGTAATGATCCTGAGGTAACTCCTTCCTTTATATAGGGGAGGGGTCACCTTAGTTACCTGGGAGATAACTGCCACGTTCCGTTAATCTCGGCCATGTAGCCCACGTTCCGTCTTTTCAGGCCACTTCCCCACTATGTTGATAGTGGGCGTGTTTCTCGGCCTCGTTCTCTGTCGGCAAGTCCCGACGAATGTCGGGGACTCCAGAGTTATCTCCTTTGGTCACCGCTCGGGGCCCCTCGTCATCGGGACAGGGCCAGCATTCTCAGGGATTCAATATCGGAGCCTACTTAAAGGCATATCATCGGGGCCTACTTAAAGGCATAGGATCGGGAGCGTTCAGCTCGTATGTCGGGACCGACCTTGTCGGGTCCCCTCGTATTGGTCTTCTAAGACTCTTTGGGGCCCAGTGGGCCTTCTTTGCCGTTTAGTCGCCGTTAATGGGCCTGACGGCTATATAGAAACCCATCAATCACATGTTTATTATTATTGAAAATAGGTCGAACTGATGAAATACCATGCAAGCAAATGCATAAACAAAGAATTATCAAAACAACATCAACCCATTCACTAAGGGTTCAACATGCTGGAAGCGGACAACGTGACGCCAACCAAGAGATAACATCATCTCTAAGAATCTATGGCAAAGAGTTCATATTGTCAACATCAAATGAAATGTCGTCATCCACAAAAAGACACTGCAAGGATGGTCGCTTTAACTTCAATACGGCATAGCTCTTCAACAAAGGCCCGACAATCAGCAATGCGTGCATCAAAATCAACCGTCTTCAAGATCAACTTTCAAGTGTGAAGAAGTAAACAACGCTTACCTCAATGGGAGGAACGCTCCTCCTTGGGCCGGTCCCTCGACCGGGGGGCAGAAGGCACCACTGCACGACCCTTAACTATATTCCCTTTATCGCAAGAAGGAGTTAGCACGGTCGTACTCGGCATAAAGAACTTGGAATCGCTCGAGGAATGCGCCCCTGAGCGTAACTTTTGAGAATTTACATGAGGGTCCTAAGTCTTTTAAAGGATTTTTATGCGAGACATGTCTTGTTAAATCTGAAATGGGGTGCTAGATTTTAGTTATTTACAAAGCATGATACTTGTTAATTTGTTTAACATCCATGTATATGTACATTTTGAGAGCATTCATGTTTTGCTTATTATGACATGATTTTGCTAAGCATGATACATGTTGATTTATATAGTATCATATTTGAGATGCATGCTAGCATGATTTATTATGTCATGTCATTCTCCAAAATCATCATCCATATAAGCATGCTTGAATATTTCATGTTTAGTCCATGCTAATTTGTTTAGTATATTTATATATATCAATCTTGAGAGCATGTTTTACTCAATTGATACTTGTTATATGCTAAGCATCATTCATGATGATTTGTGTAGATTCCATGTGTAGGTCAACATTGAGAGCATGTCAACTTGCTTAATTATTATTACATGTTTAGCATGTCACATGTTCTAGTTAGTCTTGCATGTATAAGCTAAATCATGATTGCATGTTGACGTAATCAATGTGGTTGGAACTTGACTTGATTATTGGCTAAAATTAATTCTCGCTAAGCATGTACTTTGGACGATGATTGGGAACATAGTGAACTTTTGACTCCGGGGCATGCTTGCTTTAATTAATTCGGTCAATAAGAAAGTTGAGTGTAACATGTGTAAGTATAATGAACAATAATTCTTGCATGCCTTGTTGAATGATCCTGATAAGATGTTATCTCTTTTGTGTAAAGGATGACATCAGTTCTCCAAAAGATTGTTGCCGAACTTAGTTGTGCGCTAAAGTTGAATGGTGATAACTATGAGGTCTGGCAGGAGAAAGTTCAGTACTTACTCCAAAAGCTAGAAATTATGGAGACCATATCCAGTGACATGGAAGAGCCTAAAGCGGGGAATACGGCCCAGCAGAGGCGAGACCTGAAAGCCTATGAGGCTTGGAAAGTGAAAAATCGCACCGCGTGCATCATTTTATTGAGTGCTATGAATGATGGTGTGTTCAAGTAATTTCAAGGTTATCAGAGTGCAAGGGCGCTTTGGGACGACTCGAAGAAGAAATTTGGTTTCTATTCCACAGAAAGGATACAGTTCCTGACTATGAGATTAGCCTCCTATAAGAGGCATCCTGAACACTCCATGAAGTTGCATATTTGGCATATGGCTGATATGATAGCTGAACTCAGGCGCGCTAGTCATATGTTCACTCAAAGGCAGAAACTCTAGGTTGTAATTCACTCCTTACACGATTCGTGGAAGCATGTCAGAATGCAGTTATCCCTCTCTGATTGGGCTGCCACTCTAGAAGAAGTTCGAAGACTTCTAAAGCTAGAAGAGGAAATGCATAAGAGTAAGAGTGCTCTGGCTGAGTTGCATGTGGCGACTTCCTCCAAAGCTCAAAGGAAGCCTAAGAGAAGGAATCGTGGTAAGAAGGATGAGCTTGATGGGTCAAGTAAGAAACAAAAGACTGATGAAATTGGCGAGCGGAAGCGTCCGCGTTGTTTCCAAATGGCTAAGAGAAAGTGCTATAGTTGTAACCGTATCGGTCACTACTCGAAAGATTGCACTGCTCCAAAGCGTCAGGTATGTCTTGGTGCTTAAACTAGTAGACTATGAGTTTCTAGTTTGATCAATATATGATTATAATCCTTTGAGTTGTGACTCAGGATTGAGCCTTGGACGAGAAAATTTAGTTGATCTTCGACATCTCGACTAAAGCATGATGGAAATGGAACACTCGAGCTTCAGCTGAATATGTTGGCATCAACAAGCTATGTCTATGAGACAACCGAGTTTTTCAGTGCCTTACTGTTTAGTCGAATAGCCGATGTTTAGTTTTATTTCTGTTAGACCTAGTTGTTCAATTGATGTTTCCATGACATTGAGTTTGTGTATATATGGTTAGTTCCGGTGGATTTATTGTATATCGAACTTGCGTCTTGCAATGATTTCAATATATCCAAATATTTATTTGTCGTAAGGATGCTAGCGATGTGACCGGAAGCCTTATTTTGAGGCAACCAGAATAGGTTCAAATTAGACATCTACTAGCCCATATTTGTTGTGGGAAGGATTAAATATGTTTCGTATTTTGTATATTTATTTAATATTCTACAGATGGCTAAGCGAGTCTTTTAGATGTATTGAATTGAATAGATAAAGAACTTGTGGTTCTCATATACGTTAAGACGGTGGTTAGCTCATCGACTTGACTTATAAAGATACCTCATATAAAGAGATAGTTCATTCCGTTGACTATTTTCTTTGGCACTATGCAACATAAGCTTGTTGCTAGGAGACGTAGGTGATACGCTTCTGAATATGGTTGAGTTAGTGACAACATTAGTCCAATAATACATTACCTATGGTAATATCCGGGTCTCTCCACAAGGAGGACCCACCTAATATCGAGACGAATGTTTGTCAACTTGATCAAAGTGCCTGAATATTAGTTGCATACCACTTCATATATGTTATGATCCGGAAAAGTCCGAAAGTGGGACCAAGTCTGTGCCTAAACTAAAAGATGTCGAAATGAACATGTTTATCCTTATAAAGGGAAAAGTGGGTTGTGACCCATTTTTGAGTTCTTGAGCTAAATGTACCAAGATAACTTCATTCGAGTGGGAGGATTTTTGCAGATGTTGAATATGTTTCTCGTCAAGCTTGCAGATGTTGAATATGTTTCTCGTCATGCTCGCGTTTCTTCACCATCAGTTACGAATGTAAATGATCTTGGTCATGATCATAGTTCAAGTGGGAGCAAGAACTTTCATGTTGTTACTCGAAATGAGTAAAGGTTATCGTTCCAGTGGGAGCGCGTACAAAATGTTCTTAATCCTAGTGGGAGCTTACTGTGGCTTCTAATACCCTTTAAGGAAAATGGAGGACAATATGGAAGACGCGAAGCATAATGGATCTGTGAGTTCCTAAAAGTCATGAAAATTTGAGACGTGTCTCGAATAATTGCGAGTGTTGTATTCGCATGAACCCAGCCACGTTGATCTTGGATGTAGATATTGCCTTTGAAATATCAAAGTAGAAATCGAAGCACTTCTCCATATTGTGGTATGAGAATGCAGCTTTTAGACTATGGTGGTCCGTTAGCATTCTACTTTATTCCCTCAAGACAATATTATTAATGAAGATGTGTTAGTCATGTCAGATGTTTTAGTCACTCCGGACTAAGACTGTCATTAAACATCGACAAGATCTTGTCGAGTAAATGTGCTCGACAGATAGTACGTGCTGGTAGTTACAGAGTTAATCAAATGAGTATGAGACTTAGTTGATATCTGGAGGGTAAATCAATATAATCTTGGAATTGTGTTTCTAAGAGATCATTTGAGAGAATATTTTTCTTGGGTGATTGATCAATTATTAACTTGATAAGCTACTCTGTATAAAGGTCATGACTTGATGCGCTAAATGTCTTAATTAAGATGAGCTCATTCGGGTGTCTTGTGCATGTTATGACGTGCACTAGGCTCACTATTAAATCGGGCATATGGCTCGACTTGGATTGATGCTCAAGGATCGGAGAACGATGGTTGTTGAGGCGTTGTACATGTGTGTATGACAAAATATAGTGAAGTTGTTCCTAGTGGGAGTAACGACATCCTTAGGGAAATGTTTCTTACTGAATGGCCATCAGATACTGAGAAATGAGTGCAAACTTCACTATATGCGAATGAAGCTAGTGCTCTCGCAACAGCAACCGAGGATTAGATTTGGTCTATAAGGTTCCTATATATATTCCGGATGATGCACATATTGCTTCAGTGTTAGTCTACTGGTAATTGTGCTGTAATATTTTCCGAAGAGGATCCTAACGATGTTTGAACATTCAATAGACCAATATAACTATGCATAAGGCATGGTTGCATGCAGGATGGTGAATGTGAAGTAATAGTCGATGAATGATGGATAAGAGGTAAGTCCGTAAAGCCCTTGCATACGTGCAATTTATCGACATTTGATCACAATGAAGACAAATGGTCTTGAACATTGTGTAGATAGCGAGATAGCTTGCTTTATTTTTCCCAATGATCACTTCACGATGTTCAATTTTTATCAATACGTTTGATTTAGATACACATGTTTATTGTGATTGCTATATGCATTCACTCGAATTGTCAAATGTATGTCGGGTAAACTAGAGGTTAACTCTCTCACACGAGTAACCGCCTCCGCGTCTTAGGGGACGTTACGTCTGTGTGACGAATGGGAGATGAGACAAGATTTTGAGCTTAAAATCGTCAAGTGGATGGTTAAAGAGCTAATTGCTCGAATTCATAAGTCGCTCGTTGCCATGTGGTCATCGATAACTTTAGTGGAATGAATTCCACGTAGTTTACCTTAGAGCGGGATGGGAGTTAGTGGACTCTGGTTTAGATGCATGCGGCATTTGAACAGACATCCGCACAGCACTGTCTTTGAGACAAATGACATAAACTCCATGGAAAAAGGAGAATAGTGCTGTGACACACGTTTCATACCGTGTGTGCTATTATTCGACCACGGGTTTACACAAGCATGATCTCAGCTTGTTGTAGTGTGAGACCCAGGATCCTTATGAGGTTCCAGATTGTGTACCCTCACGAATCCGATCAGAGACTTGAGACCTGGCACGATGTCGCTAGCTTAGTGTGTTTCCAAAAGGCCACCTACAGATTCGGCCTGGCGGGGCATGTCTAGAAAAGCGAGTCGGGTTGGTGTTGAAGGAATCGTGAGAAGAGGAAGATTGTCAACGGAATCTCTTTTAGAATTGTGTTCACCGGTCGACCAATCATGATTTCGTGTCATGATTGTGAATACAAGGTATAACTAATGAGATCTTTGAGATATACCTAAATGAGATTCGATGATCTAGGGTATATGCATACTTAAGATTCTCCAGTTGTTCGTCCACAACGAGAGGTTGTACACTCCTAACAGATGTACAACAACTAGCTCTCGCAAAGTATGTCGGTCGCACGGTTGAGCCCTGTATGAAAGACAAACGAGGTGTTAGGAGTATGTCTCTTGGCACATTGAGCCCTCCCATTATGAGTGAGTGGGAGATGTAGGAAAATGCACCCATACGGGGTGCTCATGTGAGTTACGGAGAGAGCGGGGACCGAAGTTTCGAGTCCCGGAAGTATGTAACCGCTCGTCTATATCCGTACCTATAAATAGAGCCCTATGTGAGGCCTATGAGTAGGTATCACAAAACTGCTCACAGTTCCTACGTCCAACTCCCTACACATCTATGTCGCTCTAGTTCTAGTCTAAGGGTATCAACTGTGGAGACCGAGGTGTGATCCGATCAAGTGACGCACCTCTCCGATCGGCATCCCGCCACGCCGCCGTGATTCCGAACCGCCGCCGACGATCTACGCTTCCGCAACCGCACGCCCGTCACATCGAACAAGTAAGTGTCGTTCTATGGTTACGATCTCATGTCTTACTAACGTGTGTATTTTAGCGTGCATGTAGTTCGAATTCCTACACTAACTGCCCCTGGCAGTTATCTCAACAGGTAACTGGGGTAACTCCTCCCCTATATAAAGGAAGGAGTTACCTCAGGATTCATAGACATTCACATACTGATATACACTGATACTTGCATACATCGAGATACTTATTTAAGCATCGGAGAGGGATTCTGGGTCACCGCCCGGTCTATCCCTTTTTGCAGGATTACTTGGAGCAAAGGAGTTCGGACTTCCGTCAAGAACATACCGGAGTTCCAACCGTGATCCAACATTGACGCCGTCTGTGGGAATCGTAACAAAAAGCAAAGATAGCGTCTACCCGATCGATGGCTGGCAAGCATAAGAAGAAACAAGGGCAATCCGACGGTTCCCGCCATCCTGCTGGAACTCTGAATTCAGGGCCGCCGGAGCGCAGTGTTGATCGGAATGATCCTCCCCCTGCTGGTTCCCAAACAGGGGGGCATCATGACGATCACGAGGATTCCATTCGAAACTCGTTGGAGGACAGAGAAGAGATCCCGAGGAGGGACCAAGATGCACCAACAAAGGTGGACTAGGCGAAGGCTGTAATGGATGCCATGCCGATATTCCTGGAGACTATGGAAGCTCTCCTGGACCGAAGGGAGGCTGCCAAGAAGAAGGAGGAAGAGTTGCCTCCGCCTCCGCCGAGGGAGAATCGGGACGGGCAGGAGGCCCAACCTGAGCACCAGGACAAGGGCAAGGAGCCCGCTCAGTCGGAGCAGTTCGTGATTGATGGGCCTGGACCGGTGCAGCATAGGACCATCCCTCTTAACGGTCCTATCACCCCTGACCAGGTGGTGAAGATCGTGAACATCTGTATGGGGGACCAGAAGAAGATGTGTCGGAGCTGAGGGATCAATCCACTCATCCCTTTGTCCCCCGATTGGTGAACACCCTTGTCCCGCCAGGACTTGGTATCCAGACAATCAAGGAGTATGATGGCGAGGGAGATCTAGTTCGCCATGTTCAGAAGCATGTTATGGCTTGTCTAGGCAGAGCCCCGGATGACGATATAGTGTGCGTTCTGTTCCCGGCCACACTTGGTGAGAGGGCCCTGACGTGGTTCTTCAGCCTTCCTCCAGGGTGCATCTCTACCTAGACCCAGATGCATGATCGTTTCATCCAGCAGTACCAGGGCCGTCAACGTCTCCTGAAAAGCGCGAGGTCCCTGGCTGAGGTGGTACAGAGGCCCGATGAGTCGCTGGTGCATTATTACCAGAGGTACACTGCCAGTGTGGCCGAGATTGATGAGGAGATGTCGGAGGGAGAGACCATCTGCACCTTCATTCGGAACCAGACAGCACCATATGGTTCCGACCTGATGCACAGCGTGGCTGAGAAGGCTGTGTGGAACATGGAAGCGCAGCAGAAGAGAGTGAAGCAGCAAATCGACGTACAGGAGTCGAAGATAGCTGCTGGAGAAGCTGTCATCCAAGCTGTCAGACAAGGGGAAGCAGTCGTCCAAGCTGTCAGAAGATCGCAGGAGGAAAGATAAACCCGAGAGCAGTCGGGGTCGAGGCCGCTCCGATCGGAGGGATGACAAGCGTCCCTCGAAGTCGGACAAGCGGGAGGACCGTTACACTCCTCTCATTTGCTCCATGGGTGCTGTGTTGGCGGTGATGGACCGACAGGGTATCGCCAGGTACCCCCCGAAGAAGGATGGAGAGTTCATGGGAGCCTGCACCGATCGTTATTGTCGCTTCCATCGCGCCAGCGGTCACGACACTAACCACTGTCGGGAGTTGAAGAAGAAGATTGAGAAGTTGATCCAGAAGGGGAAGCTCAAGGAATTTGTGGCTGGGAAACGGAGCCGATCCCGTTCCCGGTCCCGATCGCAGTCCCGTTCCCGGTCCCGCGATAGGTCCCCGAAGAAGGAGAAGCCCGAGTCTTCCAATACCCGCAAGGAGAAGCGGGGGACCATTAATGTGATCCATGGGGGATTTGCTGCAGGAGGTGATACCACGGCATCTCGAGAGGTCTATGCTTCTCGAATTCCTATTGCTGTGGTGCTGGGTAAGAGGGCCCGAACTTGGACCCCGAAGGAAGAGATGGTGATTTCCTTCTCAGCGGAGGACCTGGTAGGTGTGGAGACCCCGCATGATGATGCTTTGGTCGTAACCCTGAACGTGGATGGGTACGAGATGAAGCGAATCTTGATTGATGGAGGGAGCTCCTCCGATATTTTGTTCATGGATGCGCTGGAGGCCATGGGAAAAACCAAGAAAGATCTGAAGCATGCGGACTTCCCGATGGTCGGATTTTCTGGCTCTACCTCTTACCCGGTGGGGATGATTACCTTACCGGTCGACTTCGGTAGTGGTTGGAAGTCGGAAAAGAGGAACGTGGAGTTCGTGGTGGTCGAGTCTACGGGGACTTACAATGCAATTATCGGGAGGACCACGATCAACCCGATGGGGGCAATTGCCTCAACTGTCCATCATAAGATGAAGTTTCCGACCGACCACAGAGTCGGGGAAGTCAGGGGCGATCAGGTGGCCTCCAGGAAGTGCTATGTTAATGCCACCCGAAGGAGGAATCGGGAGGCTATGACTATTTTCCAGACTGATGCCGATCCCAGAGAGGAGTTTGGGCGCCCCGCCCCGATGGAGGATTTGAAGGAGGTCGAGATCGATGGACCTCAGAGGAAGGTGAAAATCGGGTCCGCTCTGTTTGAGGAGAAGGCCCAAGAACTGATTGATTTGTTGAAGGAGTTCAAGGAGCTGTTTGCCTGGTCCCCGAGTGACATGCCAGGAATCAGCCCCGATGTGATTACTCATGAGCTGAAGATTGACCCCGCGATCAAGCCGATTGCACAGAGAAGGCGCCCGATGGGTGCCGACAAGAAGATCGCGATCCAGCAAGAGGTGGGCAGGTTGCTCGATGCTGGATTTATTAAAGAGCTCCGATTCCAGACCTGGGTCGCCAACCCAGTCCTGGTGAAGAAGAGCAATGGCAAGTGGCGGATGTGTGTTGATTTCCGCGACCTGAACAAAGCATGCCCGAAGGATTGCTATCCGCTCCCGAGGATCGACCAGCTGGTGGATGCCACATCGGGGCATGAGTTTCTGAGCTTTATGGATGCCTACTCCGGCTACAATCAGATCAAGATGTCCAAGGAGGATGCTCCCCCACACCGCTTTTTATGCTGATAGAGACATCTATCACTACGATGTCATGCCCTTTGGACTGATCAATGCCGGTGCAACTTATCAGAGGATGGTGAACAAGCTGTTCGGGGATATGCTGGGGAAAACGATGGAGGCCTATGTGGACGATATGCTAGTGAAGTCCCGACAGGCCGAGGATCATGTTCACAACTTGGCCACGGCGTTTGAGCGGATGAGGCTTCATCAAGTTCGCTTGAACCCGACCAAGTGTGCCTTCGGAGTGCACTCAGGGAAGTTTCTGGGCTTCATGGTGAGCCAGAGGGGAATCGAGGTGAACCCTGAGAAGCTGAAGGCGATCGAGAAGATGAAGTCCCCGACGAACCATCGGGAGGTGCAGGTGCTGAATGGCCGATTGGCCGCGATGAATCGCTTCCTGTCCAAGGCAAGCGACCGATCCATGCCGTTCTTTGAGGTACTGTGGGCCAACAAGAAGTTTGAATGGATTGCCAAGTGCGAAGAGGCGTTCCAGGCACTCAAGCAGCACCTAAGCACCCTCCCACCGTTGGCGAAGCCCATTCCAGGCGAGCCACTCTATCTGTATTTGACTGTTTCTGAATTTGCTGTTAGCTCTATCTTAGTGAAAGTCGTAGAGGGTAACCAAGTCCCCGTCTATTATGTAAGCAAGGCACTCGCCAAGTCTGAAATGAATTATCCCGCGTTGAGAAGTATCTTTATGCGTTGATTGTTACTGCTCGGAAGCTGAGACCTTACTTCCATGCGCATGAGATTACTGTTTTGACGAATCAGCCCTTGAAACATATTTTGAACCGATCTGATGCGTCAGGGAGATTAGTGAAATGGGCAGTCGAGCTTAGTGAGTTCCGCATTCACTTTGCTCCGAGAACGGCTATTAAGGGCCAGGCGTTGGCGGATTTCATAGCAGAGTCTACAGCCCCCGATCTAGAAGAAGCGGGCCTTGTAGAGGGGGCAACCATGGAAGTCCCGATGGCAGAGCAGTCAGAACAGCCCGATGACGAAGACACTTGGGAGATGTATACCGATGGCTCCTCAAACTCAGAAGGATCGGGAGCAGGGTTCGTAGTGATACCGCCAGATGGAGGCGAGCCCCTTCGATATGCCTTGGCCTTGACGTTTAGAGCCACCAACAATGAAGCTGAATATGAGGCTCTCATCACCGGCCTCAAGATTGCCAAAGGAACGGGAGTTGGTCACTTAAAGGTGAAGTGTGATGCTAGCCTGATTGTGAACCAAGTCCAGGGGCGATACGAAGCACAGAGCCCGATGATGAAAAAGTACCTTCGGGAGGTGCAAACCTTGAAGGAGAATTTCAAGAGCTTCGATATTGAGGCAATCCCGAGGGAGGATAACGTGGAAGTAGATGCCTTGAGCAAGTTCGCCTTGGGGGCACCCCTCGATGAAAGTCAGAAGGTGTACTTCTTGGAGAAGGTGATCTTGTCAGCCACCGATCAACGGGAGGTATGTGCCATCGAGACCGGATCGGAGGAGCCCACTTGGATGACCCCGATAGCCACGTACCTGACTATAGGGCTGGGCATAAAAACCGGTTCGGCTGAACCGAACCGAAACCGAACCGGAACCAAACCGTTATGAACCGGTTCATCTTGAACCGGTTCTTATATGGTTCGGTTTCTATAGAGATAAAATTGAGCGGTTTTGAAGCGGTTCAAACTGGTTCAAAACCGGTTCTAAACCGGTTTAATGAAGAAAAAAAAAACCTAAACAATTAAACCTAAGTTAAGAGCTCTGCCGCAATGAACTCCATCTCATCTCAGACCTAATTCTCTCTCGCCGCCCGGTTGATTTCGTCTCCAAGCTCAGGAGTCTCCCTGCAATGGCCTTCTTCAAGAGCTTCTTCTTAATTCTAGTGCCACCAAGAGTCTCTCTTAAGCAACCTTGAGAGGAGGCGTTGATTCGATCTTCTCCTCAGGTTTTTCATCAAGGTTGTCGTCCTACATAGAAATCTTGTTCGCTTTCTTCACCATTATGTCTTCATCGTCCGCAGAACTGAACAGAACTAGTTTCAACAGTTGGTTGAACTATCTGTGGCAAATGATGTCTCTGTCTGGTCGAAGGTATGGCTGTAGCAATCTGCCCTCACTCCATGATAGTTGATCTTGATTTTTATGCTAAATTAACTGTATTTTTTAAGTAAATTTGGTCACCTGAAATACATAAGTCTGTATGAACCAAGATGGGTCTTAACTACTTTTATAACTGGTTTTACCAATTTAAAAGTGTCTAATCGGATGATGTCTTGACTGTTCCATTGAATTTAGTTTATTCTCATGGTCTAGTGTCTCGTTTTAGCGGAAGAAGCAGAAAAATTGAGATGGAAACTAAAGAATTACCCCAAATTATTAGTATCTCGTTAGCCAAGTGCATTTACAACAGTAATTATTATCAAAAGCATCAGTCAATTAGTTTTAGTAGGAAATGGAAACTAAATAATTATCACAAATTGCTGTTTCTTTTTGGTGGATGTGTGGCCGTTTTTTATATTGATAGTAGCTAGTTAAATTATCCATTGCCATGTGCATTTAGATCATCCATTCATACTAATTTATTTACTAGCTTAGATTTGATTTTGATTCAGAATGCAAAGTAAAACCTGAACTGGGGAAAAAAAATACTCCTAGATAATGCATAATTTCATCTTATCGTTGATTTTGAGACCAATGATAATTGGTTAAGGAGTTGATTTACCAATTGCTAATTTTTGAGACCAACAAGTACATTTCATAATTCTATGTATCATATATGTACTTGATGACAATGATCAGCAAGTACTTCAATTTGCAGGAGCCTCTTTTGGGCACTGAGACCACGAAGCTGGAACTTAATTTCCGCATCAGACACAGTAGAGGCATAAAAGACTGTCTTTCTACGGGCACACCAGAATAACATTGTTTTGGGGGTGGATTGGCCTCGGAGCTTCATAAAGAAGATCATTGTATTATATCGTAGTGGGTTTTCAAGAGACTAAAATGTCACACTTTCAGGACGAAATAATGATTATGTTCATTTGGGATTAGGCAGTGATTATGTGTTAAGTATGGTGTTTTTGTTAAAAATAATATATATACATAAAACAGGTTCTGAACCGGTTCGAACCGGTTCCGAACCGGTTCTGTTATGGTTTGGTTATGTAGCTTCAAAAGTGGAGTGGTTCCTTCCTGGTACAGGGAACCGGCTGAACCACATTTTCGGTTCTGGTTCGGTTCTGAACCGGTTCGGTCCAGAACCGAACCATGCCCAGCCTTACCTGACTACGGGGGCATTCCCCGATGATGAAGTAGCAGCTGGCAAATTATGCCGAATCGCTGTCAATTATGTGATGGTGGACAATTAGCTGTATAAAAAGGGGTATTTAACTCCTTACTTGAAATGTGTGGCTGAGCCCGATACAGATCGGATCCTTAGGGAGGTGCACGAAGGATACTCAGCTTGTCATGAAGGTGCCCGATCCGTCGTAAGGAAAGTGCTGAACCTGGGCTATTACTGGCCCTCGATGAACAAGGAGGCAACGATGCTAGTCCGATCCTGTGACGTTTGCCAGAGGTACGCCCCGAATATCGTGGCTCCAGCTACCGATCTGACGTCCATCAAGAGTGCTTGGCCCTTCGCGCAATGGGGAATCGATTTGGTGGGACCCCTTCCAGTTGCAAAAAACCATATTATATCCAGATACGGGATCCCTAAGGTGTTGATCAGTGATAACGGCCCTCCGTTTAACGGGGTCCAGTGGAAGGAGTACCTGGAGGAACTGAAAATCGAGCATCGGACAGCCTCTGTCCATCATGCTCAAACCAATGGACAGGTGGAGTCAGCCAACAAGATCGTGATGGATGGCCTGAAGAAGAGGGTCCATGCCTTGAAGGGCAAATGGCTAGACGAGCTGGAAAATGTGCTTTGGGCTGTTAGAACAACACCCAAACAATCGACTGGGGAGACTCCGTTTGGCCTTGTTTATGGCACGGAAGCAGTTGCTCCCGTTGAAATAGCTGTGGCATCCCATCGGACGAGGTATTATGAACCTCTGTCGAATGATGAAATGAGGCGTCTGGACTTGGACTTGGTCGAAGAGAAGAGGTGGAATGCCGAGGAGGCCCAGGCTCGGATGCGCTTGGCAATGGCCCGATATTACAATCGGCGAGTCAAGTCTCGACAGTTCTTTGTCGGGGAACTGGTTTGGCGTCGGAACGAATTCACCCTTTTGGATCGGATCAACAAGATGTCACCAAAATGGGAAGGACCTTATAAGGTCGTGGGGATGCCAGCTCGAAATGCGTATAAGTTGGAAGACCTCGATGGCAATGTGTTGAACCATTCTTTTAGTGGTGAACACTTGAAGAAATGTCATGCCTGATATTAGTCGCCTTTAGTGGTGCAAGTTGTTTATCGTTTTGATTTGATATAAACAGGTTTTGAGCCATCAATGAATAAAGAGGTTGCTTCCGATCAGATTGTTCTTAGATAAATCGCCTTATGTGGTGTGGTTAAATCGCCTTAAGTGGTGGATAAATCGCCTTAAGTGGTGTGGATAAATCGCCTTAAGTGGTGTGGATAAATCGCCTTAAGTGGTGTGGTTAAATCGCCTTAAGTGGTGTGGTTAAATCGCCTTAAGTGGTGTGGTTAAATTGCCTTAAGTGGCATGGCTAAATCGCCTTAAGTGGCGTAGTTAAATCGCCTTAAGTGGTGTGGTTAAAACGTCTTAAGTGACGTGTTGAAATCACTTTAAGTAGTATGGTCAAATCGCCTTGAGTGGCGTGGTTAATTCACCTTAAGTGGTGCAACGATAATCGGAACCAAAATAGATTGATATTATAAAGGCCTAAAAGGTTCACGACAAGAGAAGGAAATTACAAGGATTCTAAAATAAAGCGTTAAGCTTGATCCTTGGCAGCATCTAGGGGAGCAGAGTCCATGAGGTCCGTGGCAGAAGGCTCCGCAATCGGAGGATCGGATCCTGGAAGATTAGCCGCGGGAGGATCGGACCCTTGGAGGTCAGCCAGTGAAGGGTCGATTGTCGGGGGATCAGTTGTCGGGAGGTCTGTACTTGGAGGCTCCACCGTGCCTTCAGCACCCGCAGTCCCCTCGGGGGTGTTGGCCCCGTCGCTCTCCTCTGAAAGGCTGAAATACCTCTCCGCGAAGGGGGCGAGAGTCTGAGACTTGGTGAAGTTAATGGCACTGCCATACTCCAGATGGAGCTCCTCGACAACATTGAGCAAGGTGGTCTCCATCTCCGCGTTACAGAACCTCATCGCTTCCACTTTATAATCCTCGGAGCCCCGGTAATCTTCCCGACCCTTGGCCTCAGCCTCGGCCAGTTTGGTGGGAAACTCAGCGATTTCCCGCTCCATCTGTTAGGACCGATTGGTGAGAAGGACCTTCTCAGCCTCCAGTCCCGCCTTGACGTCCTCAAGAGCCTTCTTCTCCAGGACGAGCCTGTCCCGATCCCCCGCGTGCCTCTGCTGCTCTTCCTTGAGCTTTTGTCGCTCCTGCTTCAGCAAGCGCTCGAAGTCGTGGACCTGCCTCAGGAGGTCTCGAGTCTTCTGGCTAAGGAGGGCCTGCTCCTTAACCAGCTTGCCCCTCGACGATTCAGAGGCAGCCAAATCCTCCTCGAGCTTGGCCAAGACCTCGGGGGCCGCCTTGGCTCGCTCCTGCTCAAGGGCTGCCTCCAGGGCCACGATGTACCCGAAACAGCGGTGTTGGTCCGCCATTTCCTGTGAAAAAGAAAGGAAGAGGTTAGTACATGAGAATATTTTACCTTATGTGCTAAGTGTAAAAACAGGAAGCCTTACCTCCACGCGGCGAACGGCCATTTCGCGAATGTCCGTGAGGATGTCCTCCCGAGCTAAGGAGAGCGGAAGCTTTAGAGATGGTGGAACTGAACCCGCCAGCAAGTGCAGACCCTGTTCCGGTGGTGCATCACCCCGACGGAGCGGGACCCCTTGCAATGACTCGATCGTGGTCCAGGGAGCTGTCTCTTGGTCGGGGGTGTAAAGCTGATAGAAACTCCCGTCTAAGGGGAGCGGGGGAAGGATGACCTGAGTGTCGGAGGTGCGCGCCTCCGAGCCGCCGTGAGACCAAGTCGTCCCTTCAGGAGTCAGGCTCAAAATTGGCGAATACTGTTGTGCTGGGGAAGATGGAAGCAGCCCCTCGGGAGTTGGCTCTAATGGGGTCTGCCTCATCCCCCGACGACGAATCAGGGCCTGACCTTCGCTCGCCTCCTCAGAAGAGTGAGAAACGTCCAGGTCAACCACCCGACAGAACTGACCGTCCGTCGGGGCATCTTCAGTCCCCGATCCTATCGGGGCAGGAAGTGAAAGGAGGGGCTCTCCGACCCGGGCGTCGGAGGGTGGCACCCCCGCTGAAGCTCCAGCTCCCGACTGACCTGCAGCTGGAGGACGAGAAGCTTTAGAAAGATAATCGGGGAGTTGATCGGGATCCTTACACCAAATGACGCGACGGGAGAGATACTGGTCTTTCCCGTAATAGTTATAATAACCCGCTTTGAGGATGCGGGGAGTTTCTCCTTGCAGGATGCGGTTGATCCATTTGATTCTGGCTTTCTTATCGGAGGGGATTAACTCCTCGGGAATACGCTTTTTGTATAATCGGATGGCTAATCGGAGCTGCTTACCTTCTTCGGGAGTCTGGGTGTTGAAGATCCTCTCCATCTTCTCCACCCGGGCCCGCTTGGACTCCTCCGCAGATGGAGGTGCCGATGAGGAGGCGGCCCTCTTCGAAGACTTCCTCTTCCTTGCGGGGCGTTGGACGGCATCGGTCTCCGCCTGCTTAAGCATGATATTGGTCAGCATTGATACCTTCTTGGCTGTAAAGACGAAAACAAAGGTGCAATTAGGATATTACCCAAGGAACGACATTGGAGGGGCCGTCGTAGAGTTGACCCCCGGAGGCAACATCGAGGAGACGGATCCCGGCCAGAACCAGATCCCTCTCCACGATGTAGTTGGCATCGAGGGGAGCGAAGGAATCCCCCCAGTGATAGAGTTGGATGCAGTAGAGAATCTGAAAATCCTCCGCGGAGTAAGTGTGATAAGCGGGAGGAGGGTCTGCTTCAACCTCCCATCAGGGCCATTGGATGGAGCTATTCCGGATGAAGAAGTAATTCTTCTTCTAGCCGCTGTTGTCAGGCCCCGAGTCAGTGATGAGCCCTCGACCTTTGGCGACCTTCCAGGTGTCGCCGTTCCAGCTATATCGAGAGAGTTGCGTCTTGCTCCATTTAGGCATCCGGGGATAGAAGGCACAGACCCCGACATCATTGCACTTCATTTCATAGAAGGTCCGGAAAAGTCGGAGGCTATAGGTCCACTGTTGGCGAAGGCAAAGGACATGGAAGGCGTTCCACACACGGATGGCGTGGGGGGAAAAAGTAGTCGGATGTGTTTTGTAATACTCACAGATCTCGACTTGATCCCCGTAGAAAGGGAATCGGATCCCCGCTGATACTTGCCCGGTGGAGACAAATACCTCCCCTTCCCGGGGACGAGTGACCACAGGGTCGCCCGGGATGCGAGGGCGAGGATAGGGGTAGCGAGGCTCCCAGGTGGAAGTAATACATCCCTCCGGGAGAGCTTCATCATATGCGTTTTCCGAAATCTCATTACAACCATAATCAAACTTGAAGGGTTTTCTCCCCCCAGAACTAGATTCACCGTCTGGAAAATGACCATGGCAAGAAAAGGAACAGTTGGTTTTTGGAAAAGTCTGGGTAAGACTAATTGAAATAAAAGAAAAACAATGCTAACAGTTTTTCGGAATCGGAGGAGGAAATCTTACCAGACACGCTGAATTGGAGAAGAAAGGATGATCCTGATGGTCGGAGATCCTGGTTGCCGAAGCGCTGATCAGAAATCAGGAAGGAAAGCTTGAGCTTTTGAAATTGCAGAGGATGAAGCGGTGAAGGAGAAATGAATAGTGCCAGGATTTGGAGGTTTTATAGGAGAGAAGATAGCCGAAGAGACGTTGCAATCCGGACCGTTGAAGATGAAACGCTTCAACCTGAGTCGTTGAGACGCTAGCGACAAAACGGCTAAAAAGTACTTTTTCAGAAAAAGCAGACACATGTCCCCAAGCCGTCGCTTCATCACCCATTGCATTTAATAGTTGAGTAACCGAGAAATCTTTTCGAATTTGGTGGTTATCCTCGGAATATCGGGGAATCTTGGATGAGGAGATCCGCTTTAGAAGATTTTTTGTAAAGTTAAAAGCCTCCGATGCCAATATCGGGAGGTCCGGAGTTGGAAGACACGACGAACTGTAAGTCCCTCATGTCTTGGGGGCAAATGATGGGTTTCGATATAGCCGTTAGGCCCATTAACGACGAGTAAACGGTGAAGTAGGCCTACTGGGCTCCAAAAGAGGCCTAGAGGGCCAATATGAGGGGTTCCGACAAGGTCGGTCCCGACATATGAGCTGGACGCTCGCGATGAAATGCCTTTGAGTAGGCCCCGATGTTATGCCTTTGAGTAGGCCCCGACGAAATGCCTTTAAGTAGGCCCCGATGTTGAATCCCTGAGGATGTTGGCCCTGTCCCGATGACGAGGGGCCCCAAGCGGTGACCAAAGGAGATAACTCTGGAGTCCCCGACATCCGTCGGGACTTGCCACCTGAGGATGAGGCCGAGAAACACGCCCATTATCAGCGTAGTGGAGAAGTGGCCTGAAAAGACGGAACGTGGGCAAGTGGCCGAGATAAATGGAGCGTGGGCTAACTGCCCCTGGCAGTTATCTCAACAGGTAACTGGGGTAACTCCTCCCCTATATAAAGGAAGAAGTTACCTCAGGATTCATAGACATTCATATACTGATATGCACTGATACTTGCCTACATCGAGATACTCATTTAAGCATCGGAGAGGGATTCTGGGTCACCGCCCGGTGTATCCCTTTTTGCAGGATTACTTGGAGCAAAGGAGTTCGGACTTCCGTCAAGAACATACCGGAGTTCCAACCGTGATCCAACAAGCGTCATAGTGGGCCCAACCAGCATTCCGCCCTCCCACGCTGGTTACTGCCCCTCGTGCAGGACCCGAAGATCAAGAGTTCAAGGTTGAGAATTAGGAGTTTAGCTCGGTGATTGTGTATTCAGGATTGCAGCATTCCCGTCCTTTTACACACATCTCGAGTCTGATCGTGAAGGAAGAAGCCTGTTTGTGAAGGAAAAAACCTGAAGCTGCCCAAGTGGTGAAGCGAACCTAACAGTCGGCGTCACTATAGCACAGTGCGTAGTCGGCAGTACCGTTCAGATAACGAATTATTCGTTTTACAGCATTTAAATGTTGATAGCTAGGATCTGATTGGAAACGTGATACTAGGCCCACGGCGTAACAGATATCCGGACGGGTGCATTGCATGGAGTACATTAAATTACCGACCATGCTTAAATATTTTGCACCCTTCATTTGTTCATGCTCCGCCAGGGTCTTGGGGTCGTCACGTTATGAGAATACTCACCCAAATACCACCGGCGTATCCACGGGTTTGGAATCCTGTAATCTGAATTTTTTCAACAGTTTGTTGATATAAGCTTCTTGAGATAGAAATAATTTCCGGGTAGCCCGATCTCTAGCAGTTTTAATGCCTAGGATATACGTGGCCTCTCTCATGTCCTTCATCTCAAATACAGATGCCAACCATGACCTTGACTTTTTCATAAAGCTCACATCGTTTGCGGCAATGAGTATGTCATCCACGTATAAGGTTAAGATGACATACTTAGACCCGGAGGTCATATAATACACGCACGGATCCTTGTGAACATTCACGAATCCGTTTCCTAGGATTTCCTCGTGGAATATGCGGTACCATTGTCGAGACGATTGTTTAAGATCGTAGATGGAGTTTTGGAGTTTACAAACTTTACGTTCACTACCGGGAGTAATGAAACCCTCTGGTTGTTCCATGTAGATCTCTTCCTCCAGGTTTCCGTGAATGAATGCGGTCTTAGCATTCATTTAGTGCAGCTCGAGATCGAGACTTGCGACCAGGACCATGACTGGCCCTAACCGTGGTTTTACGCATAGTCAGTGAGTTTGTTTTGTCAAAGTCAACTCCGTGAAATGGGTATATCCTTTCGCATCTAGTCGGGTTTCGTACCTCCCGACCTTTTCCATCAGTGGTGAGCCTTCTTTCAGGGCTCACCGTATCCTTATGCCCCTGTGGTTAGCACGTAAATCAACTACATACTATAATGGCTTTCATTTAGGCGATCTGTCTCATTTATTATTTTCCTCCATTTCTCCACTTGAGGTCTTTCCAATGCAGGCCAATAGTTGTTAGAGTGAGGTTATCACCCTTCTAGATGGGATAATTCTTTGGAGAAGTTCGATGTCTTAGACTTTCATCTAGGCTTGCTTATCCCTTCTTTTAGTCTTAACGTCTCTCCCACTCGGAATAATGCCTCTTATCGGAGCATTTCTTCCAATTGGGATCAATTCTCCCACTCGAAATAACGCTTCTTATCGGAGCATCACTTCTATTGGGTACAAGAGCATTGCTTGAACCATAACCAACAACTTTCCTTGGACGACTTCTCGGTCTCGGAGTTTTACTTCCAAGATAAATTCCTTGATCACTAGGATCTGGAACCAACTTTGTCGGATTACTCCCACTGGGAACAATGGGTAGTATAGGTAGTTGTGGCAATCCTGGTTCAGTATTACGATAATCAGGTTCAACTTGATTCGTCCAAACAGCAACAGTGATTACATGTGGTAGGTGTTTATTCCTCCCACTGAATTTATTATGAAAATGTTCCCATTATCATTTACCATGTTATTCACTTGAGTTGCTGGTTCAAATCTCTCCCACTCGAATTAAGTGGGACCTGATATCTGTAATATCTTGCTCCTGATTTGATCAAGACTCATTATTCTGAAAACTGTTAATGCATCAGAAAATTCGTCCTCAATTATGTAATGTTTACATGTTAGACCACGGTACCATGTCTTTAAGCTGTAATGATGTACTCTCAAAGAGTAGTTAACATACTATTGTCCTAAAGACGTGTTTAATGCACAAATTAATGTCGCATGATGATATGATTTAACTCATTATCATTCTTCAGCTTTTATGGCGGCGTGTTTACCGATTTCAGTGGAACACAGTTTTACATGAATGTGAATCACTTCTCATCATCCCTTAGGGAACATCTGATTAAGTGACTCTAACATTATGTTTATAAAATATGCTTCCAGAAGTGTGTGATTTGATTTGAATGCCTAGCCTGACTTGTCGTTCAAGGCGTACGGAAGAAAAATCGTTTAACAGACTTCATCCTTCTTCGTTTGCAAACTTATCTCAGAGATTTTATCCCATCTCCGAACTGAGCATTTCAGGTTTTCACCTTATGCGTCAGTCGATACTTTTACAAGGTCGTGGTAGCTTTCCGAAGCCTACTTCTTACCGATGTAAACGTTATCAATAAGTTATTTCCGAAGGAATGCAAACGAAAATTCAGCACATCATCATTTAAACACTTCATTATTAAACTCATATTTTGAAACGATGTGTTCCTTTTTTGAGGTCCACTTGCGCAAAGCGCAATTTTACCGAAGTTTTAACCCTTGGTTAAATCGTTTCATTTCTGAATTTAATTTTAATTTAATCCAATCGATTTTAAACATGATTATCATTACAGTTTATTTCATTCAATGGAGTACTAATAATTAAGAAATACTAAATCTTTCGATCTAGCTACGCAATCGATGTGTATGGTCAGTTCAGTTGTCCCGACTTAGATGACGGAGTACGTGAATCGTTTCGTTTTATTCGACCACTTTTACCTGGACGAAATTTCGTTTCGGATCGATCCCTCTTAACCGGTTCGATTAATTTTGACAAGTAGATCACATTTCGAATCGAACGGAAAATACTTTATTCAATAAATCCGAATCTCGAAATAACCAAAATTTTAGTAACTCAAACGAACGATAAATGACAATGTTAGGGTTCTTGATCTGAAGATCGCGTATTTGATCCATGATTGTCGCATAAATAGTCGAGAATTTTAGCCATGTTGAACATCACGTCTGAGTAAATTCACGAGTTAATCACGTCAAATGATCTTTGTCTGTGTAAAACATTTTACCTCTTCATACACATGACCTACGAGGCGTACTTGAGACGCACTTTATCAACATGGTTTAAACCACCAAATTATTGTATAAGACCTTTATGGTCCAGTTCTCTCTATAATATGCGGATCATGGTTGACTTCTTTCGAACCCAGTATGGTGAGCAGAGAAGGTTTCCATTTTACTGTTGTTGTTACTGTACTTGATTAGGCTTAAGGTTATTGAGTCCCGTCAACATCAGACAACCATATACATCCTTTCCATGTTGACCTTTCATTGCGAAGGTCTCGAGCGGCTTTTACACCAGCTACCATGGAAAGAGAGAAGACCATCACGTTCAACCAAAACGTTTAGCTTTTGCATCCTTGCTTCCACCGAGGCGGATGCAAAGGGATACTACACTGCAACATTGCCTGGTTGCAATTGAAGTCTTCTTCAACCCACTTTTACCAAGGTTGAATGTATCACCACATATGCGTTCAGATCATCAAAGAACCTACTCCATGCTTGGTGAAACAAATTATTAAATTCGTCTCTCATTGTCAAAATCATACAGACTACTATATTCATCTGTAGTTGTCCTCTCCACTTTTCAGAATCGTAGTAGAGAGTTCAACACGTACTCCTTTTATTCACCATGATTCATACCATCGAGATTGCGAGGAATATCAAATCGCACTAATTCAACCATTTCATACTAACACATCGATGATTATGCAAAAATCAGGGATACAATAACATTTTGAGAAAGAATTGCATACATCAAATATCTATTAAGAAAGAATCTGACAAATAATGATTCCTCAGTCATCTAAACCAACCGACCACCAGTAAACCAATGGAAGATGGCTGTGAAAGAGTTCACATTACCTTCGTCTTCTATCCAATAGATCGGTCTTTTAAAACGGTTTTAATCGCAAATTACCGAAACGAGAATTTTAAAACAAGCATACCCGTTCTTGGCTTTCCCAAGGCCCTTTTTATTTTGGAAAAATATTCCGATGAATTCACGCATGCATACATACTTCTACTATCCAAGTAAATTATCATATGCCAGTAACATTCATCATATAAATCACAATCATGCTTACGCGTCAGGCGTCTAATGTTCCGAGGAATTCATGCTTGCATACATAATTCTACTTCCAAGTAAATTATCAAATGCAACTACATCCTCAACATTCAAGCATACGTGTCAAACATGAAAAATTCCACAACAATCATACATATTTGGCGACTGGTTTTCGATTTTAAAATAATTTCAAACATTAGGGGCTAGTTTGCAATTCATGCTTATATTCAATCACGCAACATTCTAGACATGAATCCTAGGCTTCCTCATCCATCATAACATGTCTATCCTAGTGCGCATACCATATATTTAACCAGGGCTCCGCCCACAACATGCAATATCCAGCTAACTTGACTTAGTCAAGACAACCTTTCTAATCATGCATAAATATATATATGTATAATAAACAATTTAAATTCAGCCCTCTAATCAATCCAGTTCCAAAAACATGTATCTCCGAGATCCACTCCCATAATCGAAACAAGGCATAAAGGTTTTATCGTTATGTCAATAACATTAAACCCTTGAGCACTGTGTAGGCCTATTAAGGTTCAAACATTTGGATTTTATAACTTGACCTCCCTAGTTTAATTGACTTGAATTCGCTTTTGAAAATACGGTTCGGTTCAGTCAATTTTCAGTCCGATTTGGTCCGGTTCTGTTCAATCCAGGAAATCTGGTTCGGGACCGGTCCGAAAAATCCGGTTCGGTTCGGTTTTAAATTTAAAATCTGGTTCGGTCCGAACTGGTCCAAGAAAAATAGGGTTCGGTTTAACACAAAAAACCGGTTCGGTTAGATCCACTTAGTTACCTCGGTCCGACCCGACCCGATTAGGTCGAACCGATTGAGAAAATCCGGTTTGGTTTTAATTTGTCCCGATTTGACATTTTGGACCGGCCCAATAATTAAAATATCAAAGGTTGTGCCGAAAAATTTACTTGTGGCCCAAGTAGGGTTTTAAGGACCATTAAAATATTTAACTTAGCCACCAAGCAACATTAATTATATAAAATAATTTATAATATATATATAAATTTCGGACCTTAATTAAAACATATATATATATACTGCCAAGATTCTATTTTTAAGATTAAATCAATCAAAGATATATATATATATATATGAAAAAATCCGCACCTATATATAAATATATATGATTTATTGTTAATATCTTAAATAGTGAAACATATATTAACAATATATTTTCTCAATCTTTTAGGTAACTAAATCTATCAATATATCTTTAACCTATTTAAATATTTAGATATATTGATAGTTATATATATATATATATATATATATATATATATATATATATATATATTAATGTGAATCTATCATAATGTTCCCAATTATAGATATATTGTTACCTAGAATAACAATTAAAATATGGTAAACAACATAATTTAAAATTTGTGCCGAAATTTATCCATTTGTGTCTAAGAAATAAAAAAATTTTACCTTGTAAATCACTAGGGTTTCGGCCAATAAACACTAAATTAGGAACAAGTGGTCAAATTTCAAGATCAAATTTTAATAAGATCTACAATCCAATGTTTGATTTTGATAAATATCACATTTTTCTTGAAGATCATGAACATCAAATTAACCAAGAACATCATGAAAATTTCTGACCACCATAAACATAAAAATTCGAAATTTTAAAATTCTTTTTAAAAATTTCGGTCCGAAAATTTTAAATTTTCAAGAACATCAATTTATCAAAATCATGAACTCCTAACACTCGCTCTGATACCACTGTTAGATTACGGGGAGTAATCACTACGGATACTAAATCATGGTACATGCTAGTAATCGAAATTACGCAGCGGAAGATTCGCACATACCTCAAGGAATGTCCGTAGTCCCAAGATCCTTCCTGCAGGGAGTTTACAATCCTCCAGTTGGCACCCGTAGAGGTTCTGGTTAAGGAATCCCTACGCGGTATGTTCTCCACAGCAAAGCCTCTGATCGATTCTTGGCAGGGGACAGATCTCTGGAGTGTTTGCTAGAAAGCAAATTGGCACACCCTTTGGTTGTGGACGGGTTCGGCCGAAATACTTGTGTGGGGTGGAGGGTTTTTCTCTCTAAAACACTCTAATGAGGAAATAGTGATTAACCCTAAAAATCCCCTAACACCATGTATTTATAGGAGGAGCAAAGTGGAGACAAGTCCATTATTTCGGCCGGCTACTATGCATAGGGAGGCCCATTTTAATGAGGAACTCATGCCAATTGGGATTTGGGTCTAGCCCAATTACCCTAATGTGACATGTACCTAATTTCCTTAGGTAAACTATACATATAATGGGCTTCCATTTACGGCGCCCATCACCATATGCTTACAGAAATATCGTCCGGGGGTAGGGGTCCGCACGAGGTAACTCATCCGGACGGAGGGGGGGGATACCCGGATGGGTATCCCTGAGTGGGATGGCCCTCGCTCGGATCTCCCCCGAGGGATTTTTTCCCTCGGGGTCATCTAGGTGGGCTTCGCCGCCCGTGTCGCTCTTGGGCCTAAATGATGGGCCTCGGGTGTCCGTTTTCCAAGTTTCAAATTATAGTCGGTCGCGGCACAATTATTGAGGTCCAACTTATAATAGCTTGGGTGTTTATCCAACATTTTCCCCCGAGTCAAGAAATGGTTTAACCTTTACTTGACTCTATTTTTGCGGAATATCGCCCAAGCGGGTTGTGAAATGTACCTTTACGACGATCCCTGCCTTTATCGAGTGCTCGAGGAATGTCACGATTTACCTTGCTCCATGTTTAAAGGGGCTTTAAGATGGTCCCGGCCTTCTTTGGATGCTCGAGAACGTTGTAATTTTCCTTGTCCCCTGTTCAAGGAAGCTGGATACACAAAATGCTATTGTTGATTTAAGCAAATTTATACCATGTGTAGATATTGTATAAGGGTAAGAGTTACGAGCCTTGGTCTCGTTTTACTTAGCCTTAGGACTGTGTCCTTTAATTTGAGTCTCCGTTTCAATGGAGTTCCTTATAGAAGTGCTTGACACAACTCTACATAGGAGAGGCTATAGGCGAACCCTGTTGGAAGGATGTTCATATAACATGTGAGTGTTAGTCAACATGGATGTGGGTGTTAGATGATGTAAATGATTATAAGTATGAGATATGGGCCTTAGTCCCATTTCACTTAGCCTTAGAACCGTGTCCTTTTGTTCGTTTCTCCATTATATTGGAGCTTTTTGGAGCATCTCTGAGGTGAGTATTTGATATAGGTGTGGCCCCCTTAGGAATTTGGTAGTTGCTAGTTGTTTGGGTGCCTTAATGCTTTGCCTAGGTCATCCCTTACTTGTATAGTTGATACATGCCCCCATGGAGGATGTTTAGTTCCACCCTTCATTACCTTTGATAGTGTTGATGTGATTTTATTTGTCTCCCCTCACCCCCCCCCCCCCTTAAGGGGTGTTTTTCATGCTTTATCCATTATAGTCCCCCCTTTGACAAGTAATATCGTCCATGCACGTGTCTGTTCCCCCGTAGTAAGCATTTGATCTATGCACTTTGGGACGTATCCTTGGGTAGTTTTGTCTTGACGGATTTATAAGGTGTCCTGGCGGACCGCTGTTTTTTCCTGACGGACCGCTGTTTTTTTATGACGGACCGCTGTTTTTCCCTGACGAACCGATGTTTTTCCCTGACGGACCGATGTTTTTTTTTACTGACGGACCGATGTTTTTTCCTGACGGGCCGATGTTTTTTTCCTGACGGACAACAGTTTTTTCCTGACGGACCGATGTTTTTTCCTGACGGACCGCTGTTTTTTCCTGACGGACCGATATTTTTTCCTGACGGACCGCTGTTTTTACCTGACGGACCGCTGCTTTTTCCTGACGGGCCGATTTTTTTCCTGACGGACCGATGTTTTTTCCTAACGGACCGCTGTTTTTTTCCTGACGCACCGCTGTTTTTTCCTGACGCACCGCTATTTTTTCTGTCGGACCGATGTTTTTTCTGACGGGCCGCTGTTTTTTCCTAACAGACCGATGTTTTTTCCTGACGGGCCGCTGTTTTTTCCTAACAGACCGATGTCTTTTCCTGACGGACCGCTGTTTTTCTTGACGGACCGCTGTTTTTTCCTGACGGACCGCTATTTTTTCCTGACAGACCGATGTTTTTTCCTGACGGACCGATGTTTTTCCTGACGTTCCACTGTTTTTTCCTGACGGACCGTTGTTTTTTTCCTAACAGACCGCTGTTTTTTCCTGACGGACCGATGTTTTTGCCTTCGTGGTTCAGTGCTGTATGCACACCTTGCACCTCTACAAGTGGGGGCTTGGCCCTTGTGTTACTCATGCTCTGTGACCTGTGCATATAGAGTTGTATGTATATGGTTGCCCCCGTAGTGGACACGTTGTTGTGTGTAGAGGGATACTCCTCGTATTGGCTACGCTTGGTAGCTCATATTAGGTTGTTCCTTCCATGCTACTGGTTGATACATAACTTGTTGTAGGTGTTTTGTCCCTCCCCCGACTACCTTGGGTAGTGTTGGGATGGTTTTGCTTATCTCCCCCATAGAGGTCCTTGTGATGTTTGTTTATCCACCATAGTCCTTCCTTCAGTAAATAGTATCATCCATGCATGTGTCTTTGCCCCCGTAGTAAGCATTAGGTCTTTGTGCACTTCGGGACGTACTCCTGGGTAAGTTGGTGTTGATAGCTTAGCATAGTGCGCCGTGGCAGGGTTAATAGTACCTGACGTGTTATTGCTACTCTTCCTGGGGTACTTTTTGCTATGTGCTTCTTCCCCCTGGTTTTCTATGGTTGACGGTCTCCATGTGTTTGATTGTTACTTCCTTGAAATTTCCTTACTTGCTTTTGAGGTAGGCTGGAGGATGTCCGTTGATTAATTGGGTGTGTATCCCGCTTTGCCCTCCGAGTTAAGCAATGGCCCTAACCTTTGCTTGACTCTATGATGGTCGGATAGGCGTCCGATTAGGCTATTGATAGTTGTTTGAAAGCTTGGTGGAGGCTATCTCCTTCTTTTGTCCCTTCGACCACCGAACTTGCGGTTGTTGGACTTTGTGGAATAAGGAGGATGTATTCATGGCGATGGAGCCTCATGTTTGGCTAACCTGAGTATTGTTGGATCTAGGGTACGACCCTTTTGATGACCATTTATAGTGTACTGGTTTTCTATATATGTTGAACCTTCTTCCGTGGACATGATAGCTACCCTTGTGATATAGGGGTATGGTTTCCTCATTTGATACATTTGGGCATGATAGTCGTTGCTGAGGTATATGGGGATGGTATCCTTCTTTGATATATGGACATGATAGCCATTGTTGATGTATAGGGGGGATTATACCCTTCTTTGATATATGGACATGATAGCCATTGTTGATGTATAGGGGGTATGGTACCCTCATTTGATATATATGGACATGGTAGCAATTTGATGAAGTATAGGGGGATGGTGCCCTCCTTTGATATATGGGCATGCTAGCCCTTTGATGATTTATAGGTGGAATGGTACCCTCATTTGATATACATGGACATGGTAGCAATTTGAGGAAGTATAGGGGGATGGTATCCTCATTTGACATATATGGACATGATAGCCATTTGATGAAGTACTTACATTCTATATCTTGTTTGAAGGGTTGCCCTTTGATTGGGGGACTTATTTCTCATATCATGTGGAAGGGTGGCCATGTGGGTCTTATGTCCCTTTTCTGTTGTAAAGGTTATCCTTATAGATCTTCCTCTTTCCATATGTAAGGGTTGCTGTTCGCCTTATCATATTTCAGAGTTGTCTTTTTTGATCTTCCCCTTTTCGGTAGGAAGGGTGGCCCTATGGGTCTTATGTCCTTTTTCGGTTGTAAGGGTTGTCATTATAGATTTTCCTTTATCCATATATAAGGATTGTCGATCGCCTTATCATATTTCAGAGTTGTATTTCTGGATCTTCCCCTTTTTCGGCTGGAAGGGTAGCCCTATGGATCTTATGTCCCTTTCGGTTGTAAGGGTTGTCCTTATAGATCTTTCTCTTTCCATATGTAAGGGTTGTCGATCGCCTTATCATATTCCAGAGTTGTCTTTTTGGATCTTCCCCTTTTCGCCTGGAAGGGTGGCCCTATGGCTCTTATGTCCATTTTCAGTTGTAAGGGTTGTCCTTATAGATCTTCCTCTTTCCATATGTAAGGGTTGTCGACCGCCTTATCATATTTCAGAGTTGTTTTTTTGGATCTTCCCATTTTCGGCTGGAAGGGTGGCCCTATGGGTCTTATGTCCCTTTTCGGTTGTAAGGGTTGTCCTTATAGATCTTCCTCTTTCCATATGTAAGCGTTGTTGATCGCCTTAGCATATTTCAGAGTTGTCTTTTTGGATCTTCCCCTTTTCGGCTGGAAGGGTGGCCCTATGGGTCTTATGTCCCTTTTCGGTTGTAAGGGTTGTCCTTATAGATCTTCATCTTTCCATATGTAAGGGTTGTCGATCGCCTTGTCATATTTCAGAGTTATCTTTTTGGATCTTCCTCTTTTTGGCTGGAAGGGTGGCCCTATGGGTCTTATGTCCCTTTTCGGTTTTAAGGGTTTTCCTTATAGATCTTCCTATTTCCATGTCTAAGGGTTGTCGATCGCCTTATCATATTTCAGAGATGACTTTTTGGATCTTCCCCTTTCGGCTGGAAGGGTGGCCCTATGGGTCTAATGTCCCTTTTCGATTGTAAGGGTTGTCCTTATATATCTTCCTATTTCCGTATATAAGGGTTGTCAATCGCCTTATCATATTTCAGAGTTGTCTTTTTGTAGGTTGTTGCCTGTATTTGTAGGTTAGGTAGCTAGCGCACACTTTCCAGGACTTGCTTCCAGTTTTATTAGATCTTCCAGTATGAGTAAGTTATCCGTACCTATTCCCAGTGTTACATATCGTTCTGATACTAGTTCTGAGTCCAAGACGGACACTTTTTGACACGAGTCAGGGCCAGAGCTTAGCTCTGATCATTCCTCTGAGCCAAGGACAGGCTCAGAGATGGTATAACTATATCAGACATTCTCAGGTAATCTGCTTCGACGACATGAGTATAGTCTCCATGTGGAGGTGTCAGGGCTTTTCCCCTATTGGAAGCTTCGTTTCCTTTTGACGTGCTATAGTTGCCCATAAGGATTTTCGGTTGTAAAGGTTGTCCTTATAGGTCTTCCTCTTTCCATATGTAAGGGTTGTCGATCGCCTTATCATACTTAAGAGTTTTCTTTTTGGATCTTCCCCTTTTCGGCTGGAAGGGTGGCCCTATGGGTCTTATGTCCCTATTCGGTTGTAAGGGTTGTCCTTATATATCTTCCTCTTTCCATATGTAAGGGTTGTCGATCGCCTTATCATATTTCAGATTTGTCTTTATGGATTTACCCTTTTCGGCTGGAAGGGTGGCCTTATGGGTCTTATGTCCCTTTTCGGTTGTAAGGTTTGTCCTTATAGATCTTCCTCTTTCCATATGTAAGGGTTGTCGATCGCCTTATCATATTTCAGAGTTGTCTTTTTGAAAATCTTCCCCTTTTCGGCTGGAAGGGTGGCCCTATGGGTCTTATGTCCCTATTCGGTTGTAAGGGTTGTCCTTATAGATCTTCATCTTTCCATATGTAAGGGTTGTCGATCGCCTTGTCATATTTCAGAGTTATCTTTTTGGATCTTCCTCTTTTTGGCTGGAAGGGTGGCCCTATGGGTCTTATGTCCCTTTTCGGTTTTAAGGGTTTTCCTTATAGATCTTCCTATTTCCATGTGTAAGGGTTGTCGATCGCCTTATCATATTTCAGAGATGACTTTTTGGATCTTCCCCTTTCGGCTGGAAGGGTGGCCCTATGGGTCTAATGTCCCTTTTCGATTGTAAGGGTTGTCCTTATATATCTTCCTATTTCTGTATATAAGGGTTGTCAATCGCCTTATCATATTTCAGAGTTGTCTTTTTGGATCTTCCCCTTTTCGACTGGAAGGGTGGCCCTATGGGTCTTATATCCCTTTTCGGTTGTAAAGGTTGTCCTTATAGGTCTTCCTCTTTCCATATGTAAGGGTTGTCGATCGCATTATCATACTTAAGAGTTTTCTTTTTGGATCTTCCCCTTTTCGGCTGGAAGGGTGGCCCTATGGGTCTTATGTCCCTATTCGGTTGTAAGGGTTGTCCTTATATATCTTCCTCTTTCCATATGTAAGGGTTGTCGATCGCCTTATCATATTTCAGATTTGTCTTTATGGATTTCCCCTTTTCGGCTGGAAGGGTGGCCTTATGGGTCTTATGTCCCTTTTCGGTTGTAAGGTTTGTCCTTATAGATCTTCCTCTTTCCATATGTAAGGGTTGTCGATCGCCTTATCATATTTCAGAGTTGTCTTTTTGAAAATCTTCCCCTTTTCGGCTGGAAGGGTGGCCCTATGGGTCTTATGTCCCTATTCGGTTGTAAGGGTTGTCCTTATATATCTTCCTCTTTCCATATGTAAGGGTTGTCGATCGCCTTATCATATTTCAGAGTTGTCTTTTTGGATCTTCCCCTTTTCGGCTGGAAGGGTGGCCCTATGGGTCTTATGTCCCTCTTCGGTTGTCAGGGTTGTCCTTATAGATCTTCCTCTTTTCATATGTAAGGGTTGTCGATCGCCATATCATATTTCAGAGTTGTCTTTTTGGATCTTCCCCTTTTCGCCTGGAAGGGTGGCCCTATGGGTCTTATGTCCATATTCGGCTGTAAGGGTTGTCCTTATATATCTTCCTATTTCCATATGTAAGGGTTGTCGATCGCCTTATCATATTTCAAAGTTGTCTTTTTGGATCTTCCCCTTTTCTGCTGGAAGGGTGGCCCTATGGGTCTTATGTCCCTCTTCGGTTGTAAGGGTTGTCCTTATAGATCTTCCTCTTTCCATATGTAAGGGTTGTCGATCGCCTTATCAAATTTCAGAGTTGTCTTTTTGGATCTTCCCCTTTTCGGCTGGAGGATGTTCGTCCACTAGTCGATGCCTTGGCATAGTGTTGTTGGCAAGACAATACTTGCGTTGTGATGACACGTTTTGTGACCGCATATCCGATGCTTCGGGATAGCTTTTTGAACAAGACGCTACTTGTTAGTTTGACGTGTTTTAACCAATTACCTGATGCCTCGTGGTAGTGTTAAGGCAAGACGTTACTTGCGTGATTTGGTACGTTTTATTCCGCTTACTCAATGCCTTGAGATAGCGTTGGGGCGAGACACAACTCGCAATATGCACTTTACCGCCCATTTGATGACTCAAGGTGGCGTTTGAGGCAAGACGTTACTTGCTTAATTTGGTACGTTTTATTCCGCTTACCCAATGCCTTGAGGTAGCGTTGTGGTGAGACGCGACTCGCAATCCTAATTACTAAAGTTAGCGCGTTTTCCGTTGCTTGGAGTTCCAAGATGTGACGTTATGGCAAGACGTTACTTGCTTGGTTTGGATGCGTTGTAGATGACACCTCCTCTTTTGTGAGTAATGGTGTCTTTCTTCTTTCCCTTGTGTCCTGTAAAGCATTTGACTCATTTAGTGCTATTTTCATTTCTTTCAGAAATGAAAGTTTAAGTGGAGTTCGTAGATCTCCTTTTGGTAATAACAAATTATGTAACGGAAGTGGATATTCCCTTCGGGTGTAGAACTTCTTCAAATGTTCTGCACTTAAAGTTTTAGTTGATATATGCCCTTCCGCATCCTCCAGTCGGTATAAGTTGTGGATGTCGCTTTATGAGGGGTGTCATTGTTGCCTCCCATACAGGAGCTAGTCCTTGTAGTGGGTTTATGTTGTATCTTTCCTTTGTGGTTTCAATTGGAAGGAGTGATGTCACGTATTCGCGTGGCCTTTTATTTCCGAGTGGACTATCAAGCACTAGCTCTCATGGTGCCCCCTAGCTGCTTGGTAGTTGCACCGTTTGTTCTTGTTTAGCCTGTTAAGGCTTATCCTCCAATTCTCGGTTGGGTGCCGAGCACTTGTTTGTTTGGTGCCCCCCAAGTTGCTCGGTCTCCTTACTCTTTTATGCTCTTTGAGCATGTCTTTCTTATATGCATCTACTAGAATTGACATTGGGGGTTGGGGTGGGGGAAGGATTAAATTTTGATCTTCGTTACTGTTTCTTCCCTTGACTCTTTGTGGTTGTTGGTTTGGCGTGGTGCCCCCAACCATGTGTTGTTCGCACCCTTAGGTGTAGAATGTTGGTTCCCACGCACTTTTAGGTGTAATATGCTTGATAAGAGGTGTCCTTTAGGGGTGGTTTTACTTTTTCTGGGCATGGCCATTAAATGATTGACTGTAGACCTGTCGCTGCCCCCCCCCCCCCCCCCCCAGTGATGACTTTTAGCTGTCATGGTTCGCGACGGTGGTGATTTTGGTTCGGAGTGTGTCATCATTTTGCCGCTTGACATTGTTTAGCGGTGAGTTTTTCTTGAGTCGTTCTTGCCTGTAGTGACACCGCTATTTGTTTATCAAGCAGGGTGTTTTACTTCATCTTGTTTATCAAGTAGAATGCGTTTCTCCTGCATCTCTGGAAATTAAGAGGACGTGCACTAGCCGTTCTGATAATATTAAGTTCCTTTTTTCCTTCTTGAATAAATGTTTGTGGTGCTCCCCACCCTTTTTCTAACAGGATGATGGGAGTGACCTTCATCACCACCTAAGTGTTACTCCATTGGTGGAGGTGTGCACCCATTGCAGGGGTTGTTCTAAGCCTTGATATTCCTCTTCTCCTCCACATGGAGTGGTGGTTGCATAATTCCCAATATTTGTTCCCCAATAATACTTGTTCTTCCTTCCGAAGAGTGAAACTGACATTGTAGAGGACTCTTCGATATGGCTATTTTAATATAGGGAATATGTGGGAGTGATGATATCTCTAACATCTTGGTTGATATGATTACTCTTCATGTGTAGGAAGTTGGTTTTGTGAGTCCGCTATCCTTGCGATGGGCATAGGTTTGGTGCTGCCCCCTTATTTAATGCTACCTCTCCTTGGGTGTGGAAGTGACTTTTGGCTCAAAAATGAGAATTGTGGTGGGTAGGAGGAGAGGGATTTGTTTGCCTTGCAGGCTGGGTTGGAGTGGTATTCCCTGCTTTTGCCGCGTGTTGTACCATCCCTTGGGCGGTCGTGCGTCTGGTGGGTGTAACTGCTCTATATAGGTATATCGCAGGATGGGATTCTATATGATGGCATTCCATATAGTTTCCATGGAAATGCATATCGTATTAGAACCCCTTGGATGACATTCTCTCAAAGTAGGAGTGACAGACCCTGCTGGTTGTAGTAGCCCTCCTTGTAAGGTTATCCCTTTGCTCATAGTTTGGGGATGTGTATGCATGTACCCTCCCTGCTATCATTGGTGATGCTTGCCCCCCAGTGTATGTGGTTGCTCTAACTAATGTCATATTCTCCTGGGGATGGAGTTATTGCTCATCTCTCCCTCCTTAGTGTTGCTATATCCTTCACAGAGTGACTGTTCTTCAGTGGTCACTTCCAGTTTCCTCCTATGGATGTGCTCTGGAAGAGCTACTATAGGTTCATTCATGAAGGGATGTGAAGATGGTGCTCATCATTATGGAGAGGTTGTCGGTCTGCTCCCTCATCATCTTTTCCCCTATTGGTATACTCTGAAAGAGCTTCCATTGGTGCAATTTTGTTGTAGCCACTTATTTGGCCTTCTGGCCTATTCTTGGGTGCTTGGTTGTTGCCCCCATTAGGGGCTTGTCCTTTATTAGGGGTGAGGGAGGTAGTTTTTGATTGACTACCGACCGTGGTGTCTTGGAGCTTGATGGAGTGTAATCCATGGAGTGTTGTTCTCCATTGGACGACGGTTGCATAGGATCCTTTGGTTGTTGCCTCCGGATGCTAGGATCCTGGATACCCACGGTAGGTACCTAACCCCTATTATTGCCATCGAGCATAAGTAGTAGGCTACGTGCTTTTTTGCTCGAATCCGCAGACGGCGCCAGTGTTGGCACACGAGTTTCCTCTGTGGGCTTCTCCTTCTGTTCTCTTCTTCTTGCTAGGCTTCTTCTTCTCGTTTTCCTACTTCGTGGACTTCTCCTTCTAGTATTCCCGCTTTGTGGGCTTTCTCTTTCTATATGTCCGCCCCGTGGGCTTCTTCTTCTTATCATATACCTGTAGATGGGCACCGAGGAGGTAGTTCCCGGTAAGCCCACTACTTGCAAGTGGTGTCCTGAGTGCCTTCTTGCTTGGGACTTTCGCCCTTCTTTCTCCTCGTTATACCTGCAAAATGGGCAATACCGAGACCAAAAGAGGGGGTGGTGCTCGGTGTGCCCTCTCCGATGCTTAAATGAGTATAGACATTTTAGAGAGATAAAGTAGAGAGAAGGCAGAGCTTGAGTGAGAGATCACAAGATTGTTCTCAAATGAGAAGAGGAGGAACTCTATTTATAGAGTTCCTATCGGACCGCACCGGTTGTAGTGGTTTCTCGGTCCGGTTGTGGCAGTTCTGTAATAAAAGTTGGCCTTGACCGTAAATATGGTGCACTTGACCTCGGTTCGACCGTAAATGAGCACAATGTGTTTAAGTGTGTGGGAATGGCCACCAAGGGCGAGCCCCGTGCGAAATATCGTCCTGGGGTAGGGGTACGGACGAGGGAACTCATCCGGACGGAGGGGGGATATCCGGATGGGTATCCCCGAGCGGGATGGCCCTCGCTCGGGTTACCCGAGCGGGATGGCCCTCGCTCGGGTTTCCCCAAGGGAATTTTTCCCTAGGGGCCTTCTGGGTGGGCTTCGCCACCCGTGTCGCTCTTGGGCCTAAATGATGGGCCTCGGGTGTCCATTTTCCAAGTTTCGAATTATAGTCGGTCGCGGCTCAATTATCGAGGTTCAATTTACAAAAGCTTGGGCGTATATCCAACAGAAGTGATGCTCCGATAAGAGGTATTATTCCGAGTGGGAGAAACGTTCAGACTCAAGATGGGATAAACAAGCCTAGACGAAAGTCAAAGGCATCGAACTTCTCCAAGAAGTATCTTATCGAGTAGGGTGAAAACCTAACTCTAATAACTGTTGACAAGCATTGGAAAGACCTCAAGTGGAGAAATGGAGGAAAATAATAAAAGAGAGAGATCGCCTAAAATGAAAGTCATTATAGTCTATAGTTAATTTACCTGCTAACTACAGGGGCACAAGGATAAGGTGAGCCCTAAAAGAAGGCTCACCACTGATGGAAAAGGTCGGATAAAGCGACTTATTGCGAAAGGACTTACCCAATTTCACGGACTGGACTTTGACATGAAAAACTCACTGCCTGTGTGTAAAACCACGGTTACGGCCATTTATGGTCCTGGTCGCAAGTCTCAATCTCGAGCTGCACCAAATGGATATTAAGACCGCATTCCTCCACGGAAATCTGAAGGAAGAGATCTACATGAAGCAGCCGTAGGGTTTCATTACTCTTGGTAACGAACGTAAAGTTTGTAAACTCCAAAGGTCCGTCTACGGTCTTAAACAGTCGTCACGGCAAATGTACAGAAGATTCCACTAGGAAATCGTAGGAAATGGATTCGTGAATCTTCACGAGGAACCGTGCGTGTATTATAAGACCTCCGGGTCAAAGTATGTCATCTTAACCTTATATGTGGATGACATACTTATTGCTGCAAACGACGTGAATTTCATGAATAAGTCAAAGTCATGGTTGGCATCTGTATTTCTTCACCTGCAAGTCAAGACAGTATTACAATTCTGTGTGGAGAACTATTCTCACCATCAGACCTCTTTTTCTTAAGGGAACACTTTGCTTGGTTGGAACTGGACATAATATTGATTTTTGGACAGATCCATGGGTTCAAAATTTCCTTCCCTGACTGAATGGGCCAATCATGCTACACCTCCACTTAAGGTAGCTCATTTCTTAGATCCTGTCACAACCTCCTGGAATATACCATTACTACTGCAAACCTTACATCCACTTCTTGTGTCCTCCATCATAACCATCAGTCTCCCCATCTTCGCAATAGAAGATTCACTTAACTGGATAGCTGATCCCTCTGGTGTTTATTCTGTTAGGTCTTGTTATAGATTACTTTCCACAGATGAGCATAATTTGAAATATGGTTCAACCTCGGCACCACCTATGATTTCTAGTTTTAACTTTTGGAAAAAGTTATGGTCTTCCAAACTTATACCCAAAATTAAAATGTTCGTCTAGAAGGGGTGTTCTGGAGGTCTAGCTCTGGGAGTTAACCTCCAACGATGTATCTCCTCCTTCAATCCCTCTTGCCCTCTGTGTGGAATCTACACAGAAACATGGAATCATCTAATGTGGAACTGCAAGTTTTCACAACACATCTGGTTTGCCTCTAGTTTTACTATCAAAGGGGACTTCTGCCTATCACAACTGTTAAGGACTGGTTATCATTTGAACCAGCAACAGAACCTCAATTTAAGAACATGCCTTACAAATGCTTGGTCATGTGTTCTATTTGGTTGATTAGGAATCAGCTTGTGTTTCGGTCACAGCAACCCTGTATTAACAGTGTCATGATTACTCTTAATATCTAATGTAAATATAATGCTTCTGTGTTTGATGCAACAGGACCTCACACCACAGCAGGGAGACAACTTTCAGGACCTCGATCATCCATAGCTTCTTGTGGGTCTGCTCAGTTGCCAGTATCATGGATTCTATTTACTGATGGTGCATGTGATTTGGCAGAGGGCGTTATCTCAGGAGCTGCTTTACTATATAACTATGTTGCTCTCCTTTCTTTTGTTTCCGTAAACTACAAGTTTGGTTCGTCACCTCTTTTGGCAGAGGGTTTTGCTTGTAGATTGGCTCTTTTGCTTGCCTTGCCGTACAGAAGGGAGTCAATTATTAACATTGATTCCTTACTACTCGTTCAAGCACTCAAATGAGGAAACCAACATCAGGCGGAGCTGTTTAGTTTTCTTGGTGATCTAAAAACTTTGTGTTCATGGTTCTATTCTCTTTTAATTATTAAGGTTTCTAGATGTCAGGTTCGTTATGCTCATAGTCTTGCTAGATTTGCTTTAAATAATCGTACTCAAGGCATTTAGTCGAGGTATTTTCCTCCTCATTTGCCTCTTTTGTAATGCGGTTCCTTGTTTAATCTATGCACTTTTCACCAAAAAAAAAAAAAAAATTAACATTGTAATACTTAAAAATATTAACATTATAATATAACTATTTATTGAAGTAGGTTACGCAGCAAATGACTAATTAATACATATTTATTAAGGGTGGCAATCAGATCCTGTCGTGTCTATCTGTGTCGTGTCCCTAGTGACACACGTGTCTACTCGTGTCGTGTCAAAACATGTTCACCTTATTTTTGTGTCGTATCGTGTCTGTGTCACCAAATTAGCGTGTCGTATTCGTGTGACATGCGCGTGACATGATAACTGTTATCTCATGAAAATTAATACTACTAATATTACACATTTGACCCATTTTTTACAAAATTTGCAAAATGATCCAAAATTAACAATCATCTCATTATGATAAATAAATTCAATTTAGAGAAATTCATCTTTTTTTTTTTAGTTAATTATAAATGTTGCAGGTCCGTGGAGCACTGAATATGGGTAACAGTGTAACCACATTAGGGATGTGCATTAAACTAGCTCGGCCCAGACCGGTTCTGGCTCGAACTTGAACTGGTTTAAATATTTCTGGTCCTATCATGCACGAATTTTGTATTTGCTAAGGTATGTGTGAGAAAATTTGTTATGGTTAGGTCCAAAACTAGTATGGGCTAATTCAGGACCGGTTCTCCACTTGAAAACCTGGTCTGTTTGGAACTGGTATGGACTGGACCGGTTCCAAATGGTCTGGCTAGACTGGTTTTTTTTTGAATTCCTAAAATATATATTAATTTAAGGGTTTAGTTGCAATATTGAAAATGATGAGGTTTATATCTATATATTAAATTTCAAATAACCGTGTTTATTCGTGTCTTAGTCATGGATATGCAACTCTGAGCTACTAGGGATGGCAACGAGCCCCGTCGACCCGCGAGGCCCCGACCTGCGGGTCACGGGTCGGTGCGGACCCGGGGCGGGTCCGAGTCTAGAGGCGCGGGGGCCCGCAGACCCGCCCCGAAGTTCCTAATATATATATTATATTTTTTTATTTTTTTATGTTAATATGATGTAACATTTACTAAACAATATGGTTAATATAGTACCTATATAAATAACATGAACCAAATTATAAATAGATGTATATATAGATTATTAGGATTTGTTAATTTGGATTTGGTGTTTGGATTTGAATTTTGTGATGAATTTGATGTGTTTGTTGTTTTTATTTGATTGGTGTTAGGTTCTAAGCCCTCGGTCAACGGGTCGTCGATCTAAAGCTTATTCCTCACTGGTGAACTGACGGATTCAATACTCTCGTGGCTAGTCGGTCTGATGCAAGTCCTTCTGCTCCTTTCCTTCTCCTTCACGCGACCCTGCAAGAGGGGCAGTATCAAGCATGGAGGGGGGGTGGTGCTTGATGAACCCTCTCTGATGCTTAAGTCAGAATACTTCTAGAGAGATAAAATGTAGGGAGAAGCCAGAGCTAAAAATGTGCCAGTAATCAAGATCCTCAAATGAATGGTGGAAGGGTTGTATTTATAGGCAAACGGTGTCATTAAGGTGACTTAATGACATCGTTAACCTTTAAACACAATTAATTAGTCCTTGATCACATAATTAAAATCTTAAAGCATGGAGAGGTTGGCGTAAAAAATCTAAGTGTGGGAGTCGGGAAACGGTGCCAGGGCCCTTGGGGGCGGAGAGAAAGTCCGACCCCTAAGGGTAGGGGTTGGGTGTGGCCACCCAACCCCTCCCTAGGGGAGATGGGTTTGCCAACCCGATCTCACCTAGGTGAGTTCGACGCGTGGCCCGGACGAGTATTTTTGCCTCGTCCGGACCGTTGGTGTTTCGGCGGGGTGTTCGGGTCAAAGTTTCGATTTACAATCATTAACAGGGTGATAAAAATAAAACGATTCAGAAGTCAGCGGGTTCAAATTGGGCGTATATCCATCACATGCCCCTGAGTCAACCAATGGCCTGACCCTTGATTGACTCTATTTTAGGATGGTATGACACGCGCAATTTGAAGCCGGAATTTTACCTTTTGTCGGAATCCTTACTTACCCATGGGTGTGTGTCTCTGACTCTGCCCCCTGTCTTATAAGATAGAGGAATTGCAAATGTCAGAATAGCACAGACACGTGTCCAAGCACGTGTCCGTCTGAGATGGAAATAATAAATCCAATACCGTCACGAGCTTATACTCGGAAAATATACGCATGTGTGGGGAAAAATTTCGATTTTGGTCCAAATTTTTTTCTAAGTATGGGTTAATAAAATATATGCCTATAGGATATTAACTTGGGTGGAAATATGCCTAACCATAGTCTAAGGGAAGTTAAAGATGATAGTTTTCCCTTTAACCCTTAGATCTCTTCTAATTTAAATGGAGGGTTGTGATTATGTCACTTTAAAAAACCCTACACCTTTTCAAATATATAGAGGAGTAAAGAAATTACCTCACTTAGCCACCATTGTCATCTTTTCCTTTTTTCCTCACACTTGGAGAGCAAGGAAAAATTTGGAGACACCAAGGAGAGGGCCGACCCCAAAATTCCGGCGGAATTCAAGAGCTCCGGCACGGCGCCGCAGCTCGGGACGAGGGTGATCGACGCGGGACGGACGGAGCTGGACGGAGAGGACCCGCGGAGGGCGACGACGTGACCTTAGGCAGCGACGAAGGCCAGCCAGGCCAGCGGGGGCGAGCGATCGAGGTCCTTCCCGTCGGGGCGCTACAGCTCGGTGGCTGAGGCGGAGCAGGTCCTCCACGGCGGGGCCAGGCGAGGTCGTGGGGGAGCAGCGGGACGAGAGACGGCGGCGGACCCCGGTGCTGCTTCGACTGACCGGAGTGGAGCGGGGCTACGACGATTCCGGCAAGGCGCGAGGCAATTTCCGGCGACGGTGGGGTCTGATTTCCGGCGACCTCGAAATTCAAATTCCGGACCCGTTTTTCACATCGGTTCGGGATTCCCTAAGGTCCGACCTTTTTCCCTTTCGTTACCATATGAAATGTCGATACTTGAATTGCCGATGTTTGATTCGTGATTGCCGTAGATAGTCGTTTGCTCGGAAATAGTTTTTTGCCCGTTTGAACTGTTCCCGCTTGAATTTTGATATTGTGATGCCATTTAAGTGTTGATTTTCGTTGAGGGGCATAATCGTAATTTTGCTCGAAAATCGGTTTTTTGATCCGAGTAAAATTGCCCGATTTCGTCGTCGTAGTGTCCTTAGCGTGTATTCGTTACTTTCGTTGGGTGCCTTTGAGTTTTTGGTTGTTGCTTGCCGGGTGCCGGGGTATGCCCGGATTTTTCGGAGATCTTCTTATCTTAACACCCGTCATGCTATGATAGGTATTGTACTCGTGGCGGTGCCCCCGTACACAAACTTGGCAGAGGCGCTACATCCTTCGAAGGATGAGTAAGTTTTTCTTTCCCTCTGTTCGTCGCGTTATTTTCTTTCCTGGCATTAGTTCGGAGTCGGAGTCGGATTCTGAGTCGGATACTGAGTTAGGGTATTGGTCGGTGATGGGTTTCGCTATGGCCGTTAGGCATTTGACGACGAGTAAACGGTGGATAGGTCCACTGGGCCCTAAAGGAGGTCAAGAAGACCAACACGAAGGGTCCCGACAGAAGGAGTCCCGATGATGAAAGGTCCCGACAAGGTCGGTCCCGATAGGCGAGCTGGGCGCTCCCGATGAGATGCCTTTAAGTAGGCCCTGTTGGATCACGGTGGAACTCCGGCACGGACTTTGACGGCGATCCTAGCTCCTTTGCTCCACGCAATCCTGCAAGAGGGGATAACCGGGCGGTGACCCAGAATCCCTCTCCGATGCTTAAATGAGTGTCTAGTACGGACTGGCAAGCAGTGATATCAAAGAGTATAATTCAACGTGAGTGATCTGAGGTGACCTCTTGCCCATTTATAGGCGAAGAGATGCCTCAGTTACCTGGTGAACCGTTGGGGGTGGTTAGCCCGTATCCCGCGTATCTCGGGGTGATCCCGCCTATCTAGGCCATGATCTCGCTTATCTCGGCCACGCCCCGCGTATCTCGGCCACACTCCGTGTATCTTAACCACGTTCCGCGTATCTTGGCCACGCCCCGCGTATCCCGACCTTATCCTCTGATAACGAGTCCCGACTTCCGTCGGGGACTCCAGAGTTATCTCGTTGTGTCACCGCTCAGGGCCCCTTGTCATCGTGACAGGGCCTATTCTTCTCAGGGATTCGTCATCGTGGCCTACTTAAAGGCTTCTCATCGGGAGCTTCCAGCTCATCTGTCGGAACCGACTCTGTCGGGACCTTTCATCATCGGGACTTCCTTTGTCGGGACCCTTCTCCTGGGTCATCTTGGCCTTCATTTGGGGCCTGGTGGGCCTGTTTGCCGTTTCCTCATCGTTAAAGGGCCTGACGGCTGAAGTCGAACCCATCATTTGCCCCCAAGACATGAGGGACTTTTAGTTCGTCGTGTCTTCCAACTCCCGACCTCCCGATATTAGAATCGGGGATCTTTCCCTTGACATGGTCATTCAGTACTAATCTTTTCCTTCACGTTTCCTCAGCGTTTTGTGGGTAACTGCCAAATCTCAGGGGTCTCCTCGATTCCCCAGTTCATTAAATGCAGTAGATAGTGAAGCGACGTTTTCGGCCCTCGTGCCTGATTTTCCACGCCTGTTCTTTTCTGAAAAGTGCTTTTCAGGCCGTTTCATCATTACGTCTGTTGTCCTTCTGCACGTTTCATCTCAACGGTCCAGATTGAAACTCTTCGAATTCGACGACTCGGATCGAAGTGTCCCTTCAACTGTCCTCTTCGCCTATAAAACCCTAGCCACGGGCACAGTTTAACTTTTACCGTTTCCGAATTCTCAAAAGCTCTCTGCAACTTCTCTGCGAATTCAAGCTCTGTAATTCCGAAGGTCTCAGAGTTTCTCCGGTCATCTTTCCGGCGACGCCCAGTTCATTCCCTCAACTTCCACTCCATCATGTCTGGTAAGGATTTTCCCCTTCATTGCTTGTTCGTCTTTTTCTTATTTATAGCTTTCCAAGAATCTCACTGTGTTTTTCTTGCCATTGTTGCTTTTCAGACAGCGGGTCCAGCTCTGAGGGGAGAAAGCCTTTTAATTTTGATTATGCTCTGAATGAAATTTCCAATACTGCCTATGATGCAGCCCTCCGAGAGGGGTGTATCACTTCTACTTGGGAACCCCGTTTCCCGTATCCTTGGCCTCGCCCCTCGGGTAACAGCGGGGATCAGATTCCCCTTCTGTGGTAATCTGGTCGAGATGTGCCAGCATTACAAAACGCACCCAACTACCTTCTCTCCCCATGCCATCCGCCTATGGAACGCCTTCCAGGTTCTCTGCTTCCGACAGAAGTGGGTTTACAGCCTCCAGCTCTTCAGAACCTTCTATGGGATGAAGTGCAACGAGGCGGGGGTTTGCGCCTTCTATCCTCGGATGCCTAAGTGGAGTAAGCAGCAGCTTGCACGGTGTAACTGGACCAATGACACCTGGAAGGTGGTCAAGGGTCGGGGACTCCTGGTTGACACGGAGTCCGACAACAGTGGTTGGAAGAGGAGCTACTTCTTCATCCGACACTCTTCGATCCCATGGCCCCGATGGGAGGTGACAACAGATTCCCCACCTGCCTTCCACACCTATACCGACGAAGATTTCAAAACTCTTCAACTCATCCAGCTTTATCGATGGGGGGAGTCCTACACTCCCCTCGACGCCAATTCCCTCGTGGAGCGGGACCTGGTGAACGCCGGGATCCGACTCCTCGATATAATCTCTGGGGGGCAGCTTTTCGACGGCCCTTCTAATATGGTTCCCTGGGTAAACTTCTAACTCTTCTTCGTTTACTGTTTGCAGCCAAGAAGGTATCTGTGCTGACCGATCTGTTCCTTAAGCAGGGGGAGACCGACGCTGTTCGCCCTTCGCGGAAGAGGAAGTCCGCCAAGAAGGCTGCTGCTCAGTCGGGGTCTCCTTCTGCGGAGCCACCCAAGCGGAAGCGAGTGGAGCTGGACCAACTCTTCGATGTCCAGACTGCTGAGGAAGGTAAAAAGCTTCGACTCGCTATTAAATCGTATAGGGGGATGGTCCCGAGGGATTTGATTCCTTCGACCCAGGAGGCTCGTATCGCTGATGTTAGATGGATCCTTCGGGGCGAAACTCCTCGTGTCCTGAAGGCAGGCTACTACCACTATCATGGGAAGGATCAATACGTCTCCCGACGTATCGTTTGGTGTAAGAATCCTGATGAACTCCCTGACTACATTTCTGAAGCCTCTCGTCCTCCAGGTGCAGGTCGCTCGTGAGTTCCATCGGGTGCTGCAGCTTCCGCGGATGCACCGTCTTCAACAGGGGTGCCTCCCTCAACTGGGGAGAAGACCCCGACCGGCGAACAGTTTCGTCGGGTGGAAAGCTTGGACTCCTCCGAGGAGACTGATGAGGGGGGCTCCCTTCGTCGTCGTCGGAGGACGGGGCAATCTCCCCTGAAACCAACCCCTCAGGGGCCGCCTCCTTCATCTTCTCCGCAGCAGCGGCAGCCGTCGCTCATCCACAACTTCACTCCTTCCCCCGTCCGGGTCGAGACGGAGACATGCCCTTCCACGTATCGTCCTCCTCCTCCTGTCGCTCTCGATAGGAATTTCTATAGGCCCTTCAACCCCTCACAAGCGAATGCCCCCTGGACTCCCATCCAGACGCTGCAAGGAGTCCCGCTCAGACTAGGGGAGCAGCACCAGGACCTGGCCCTGCATCTGCTGGCAGGCTCGATCCTGCCTACCATGCGGTATCCGATTTCCCTCAATCAGACGGCCATGCATCGGGATGTCAGAGAGATGTCCATGCGTCGGATAGAGGTAAAACTTCGCTTCTCTCTTTTCAATGATAAATCGGGTTGTTTGTCTGTTAACACTTTTTTCTCTTGTTGTAGGAGCTCGGGGACTTCAACCGTCTTCTTGGGTATCTCATCGCCTATGATGAGTCCCGGGAGCGGGATCGAGCAGCCCTCGACCAGCTCAAGGAGGATCTTAAGGCCTCCCAGTCTTCGCGGGGAAAGCTTGTCAAGGAGCAGGCCGTCCTTGACCAAAAGGTTCGGGACCTCCGGAAGCAGGTCGGGGACTTCGAGGGGCTCTTGAGGCAAGAGCGGCAGGAGCGGCAGGCGGTTGTGGATAAGCTGGTCCTCGAGAAGAAGGCTGCTGAGGACAAACTGGACCTCGGGAAGAAGGCTCTGGAGGAGCAAATCGCGGGATTTCCTGCGCAGCTGGTCGAGGCGGAGGCAAAGGGCCGGGAGGATTATCGGAGGTCTGGGGACTTTCAGGCCGACGCTATGAAATTCTTCGGCGCGGAGGTGGAGAACACTCTCTTCAATGCGGTTGAGGAGCTCCACCTGGAGTATGGCGACGCCATCAACTTTGACAAGTCTCCTTCCCTCGCTCCCTTTGCGAAGAAGTATTTTGCTCTTTCCGAGGAGAGTGATGGGGGAGTACCCCCGTAATTGTCGAAGACGCCTCTGAGCTTCCAAGTGCGGATGCCCCGATGGTCGATCCTCCCGTGGCCAACCCTGTGGAACCTTCTGCTACCGACTCCGCGGACCTAGCTGCTGCCGATGTTGCCGACAAGGACCAAGCTTAAGCGTTTATCTTTAGAGTCCTTGTATCTTCTCCTTTTTTGTCCTTGTCGGGCCTTTGAGCCCTTATCAACTATCAGACTTTCTCAGTTCTGATTTTCTTGATGCATTTCTTCAAGTGGCTTTACTATATTTGCCTAGGTCGATACTTCGACACTAAGACATTTTCGTACGTCGTTCCCGATGATTTAATAATTTGCACCACTTAAGGCGACTTATCATCATGTACCGCTCAAGACGACTTAATATTACTTAGAGTAAATCTAAGAATCACGCATCACTTAAGACGACTTAATATCGTGCACCACTCAAGGCGACTTTATATCATGCACCACTTAAGGCGACTTTTCTCGTGCACCACTTAAGGCGACTTAATTCCGTGCATCACTTAAGACGACTTAATATCGTGCACCACTCAAGGCGACTTTATATCGTGCACCACTTAAGGCGACTTTTCTCGTGCACCACTTAAGGCGACTTAATTCCGGGCATCACTTAAGACGACTTAACAACACTTAGAATAAATCTAAGGATCGTGCACCACTCAAGGCGACTTAGTATCGTGCACCACTCAAGGCGACTTTTTGATACTTAGAATAAATCTAAGGATCGTGCACCACTCAAGGCGACTTTTCTCGTGCACCACTCAAGGCGACTTTGACACTTAGCATAAATCTAAGGATAACTCTGATTGGAAGCAACCTCTTTATTTATTGATGGCACAAAATTGGCTTACATCGAATTAAACGAAAAACTGCATACACCACTTAAGGCGATTTTACATCGGGCACCACTTAAGGCGACTTCATCGGGCACCACTTAAGGCGACTTTATCGGGCACCACTTAAGGCGACTTTCTTCAAGCATGGTGTTTCTTCAAGTGTTCGCCACTAAAAGAATGCTTTAACGTTCTGCCATCGAGGTCTTCCAACTTGTACGCATTTGGAGCTGGCATCCCCACGACCTTATAAGGTCCTTCCCATTTTGGTGACATCTTGTTGATCGATCCAAAAGGGTGAACTCGTTGCGACGCCAAACCAACTCCCCGACGAAGAATTGTCGGGACTTCACTCGCCGATTGTAGTACCTGGCCGTCGCCAAACGCATTCGAGCTTGGACTTTATCGGCTTCCCGCCTCTTCTATTCAAGCAAGTCCAAGTCCAGACGTCTCATGTCATCGTTCGTCAGAGGCTCGTAATATCTCATTCGATGGGAAGCCACAGCTACCTCCACAGGGGCGACAGCCTCCGTGCCATAAACGAGGCCAAACGGAGTCTCCCCCGTTGATTGTTTGGGCGTCGTTCTAACAGCCCAAAGCACGTTTTCCAGTTCGCTCAGCCATTTGCCCTTCAAGGCATAGACCCTCTTCTTCAGGCCATCCATCACGATTTTGTTGGCTGATTCCACCTGGCCGTTAGTCTGAGCATGGCGTACAGAAGCAGTCCGATGCTCGATGTTCAACTCCTCCAGATACTCCCTCACCTGAGAGCCGTTAAACGGTGGACCATTGTCGCTGATCACCACCTTAGGAATCCCGTATCTGGACACAATGTGAGTCTGGAGGAACTTGACGATCTGATTCCCCCTCGTTCTGGCCAATGCCTTCGCCTCTATCCATTTCGAAAAATAATCGATTGCTACAAGTAAATACTTACATTGACCTTGTGCTTGTGGAAGAGGACCCACCAAGTCGATGCCCCACTGCGCGAAGGGCCAAGCGCTCTTGATGGATGTCAGATTAGCGGCCGGAGCCGTGATACTCGGGGCGTATCTTTGGCACGCGTCACAGGATCGGACCAACGTCGTTGCTTCCTTGCTCATCGTGGGCCAATAATAGCCCAAGTTCAGCACTTTCCTCATAATGGATCGGGCCCCTTCGTGTCAAGCCGCGACCCCTTCATGCACCTCCTTCAGGATTCGATTTGCGTCGGGCTCTGTCACACATTTTAAGTACGGAGTTGAGAACCAGCCCTTCTTGTATAGCTGATTGTCCAGCATCACATAATTAGCCGCGATCCGACATATCCTGTCCGCTGCTACTTTATCATCGGGGACTGCCCCTGTAGTCAGGTACGCGACTATCGGGGACATCCAAGTCGGCTCTTCCTCCGATCTTGCCTCAATGGCACACACCTGTGTCGGGTCGATGGTCGATAAGATCACCTTTTCTAAGAAGTGCACCTTCCGATTTTCTTCCAAGGGTGCCCCCAGGGCAAATTTGCTCAAGGCGTCTGCCTCTACGTTTTCCTCCCTCGGGATTGCCTCGATGTCGAAGCTTTTAAAGCTCTCCTTCAAGGTTTGTACCTCTCGTAGATACTTCTTCATTGTCGGGCTCCTTGCCTCGTATCGCCCTTGAACCTGGTTTACAATCAAAGCTGCATCACACTTCACTCTCAGGTGATCGACTCCCGTACCTCTAGCAATTTTCAGACCCGTAATAAGAGCCTCATACTCCGCTTCGTTGTTTGTGGCCTTGAATGTTAAAGCCAAGGCGTATCGGAGCGGTTCACCTTCACCCGGTGGTATCAACAAAAAGCCTGCTCCTGATCCGTCTGAACTCGAGGAGCCATCCGTGTACATTTCCCAGGTATTTTCTTTATTTGGCTCTTCTGATTGCTCTGCCTTCTCTGGTTGTTCTTCTGTCGGGACCTCCATGGTTGCCCCCTCTACAGGGCCCGCTTCTTCTAGATCGGGGGCTGTAGATTCTGCTATGAAATCTGCCAATGTCTGGCCCTTAATGGCCGTTCTTGGAGCGAAGTGTATTCGAAACTCACTAAGCTCTACTGCCCACTTCACTAATCTCCCCGATGCATCCGGTCGGTTCAAAAAATGCTTCAAAGGCTGGTTCGTCAGCACAGTACTCTCGTGTGCATGGAAATAAGGCCTTAGCTTCCGAGCAGTAATAATCAACGCAAAGAGGTACTTCTCAACGGCAGGATAATTTAATTCAGACTTGGCAAACGCCTTGCTTACATAATAGACGGGGACTTGATTACCCTCGACAATCTTCACTAACACAGAGCTAATGGCAAATTCAGAAACAGCCAAATAAAGATAGAGCGGCTCGCCTGGAACCGGTTTCGCCAACGGCGGGAGGGTGCGAAGGTGCTGCTTGAGTGCTTGGAACGCCTCTTCACACTTGGCGGTCCACTCGAATTTCTTGTTGGCCCTCAGGACTTCAAAAAATGGCATTGATCGGTCGCTGGCTTTAGACAGGAAGCGATTCATTGCAGCTAGTCGGCCATTCAGCACTTGTACCTCCCGATGGTTTAACGGAGACTGCATCTCCTCAATCGCCCTCAGCTACTCGGGATTCACCTCAATTCCTCTTTGGCTCACCATAAAGCCCAAAAATTTCCCTGAGTGGACTCCGAAAGCGCATTTTGTCTGGTTTAAGCGAACTTGATGAAGTCTCATCCGCTCAAACGCCATGGTTAGGTTGTGTACATGATCCTCAGCTTGTCGGGACTTCACCAGCATATCATCCACGTAAGCCTCCATGGTTTCCCCCAGCATATCTCCGAACAACTTGTTCACCATCCGCTGGTAGGTTGCCCCAGCATTGATCAACCCGAAAGGCATGGCATCGTAATGATAGATGTCACTGTCTGCGTAGAACGCTGTGTGGGGAGCGTCTTCCTTGGCCATCTTGATCTGGTTGTAGCCTGAATACGCATCCATGAAACTCAACAGCTCATGTCCCGACGTGGCATCCACCAACTGGTTGATTCTCGGGAGTGGGTAGCAGTCCTTCGGGCAAGCCTTGTTCAGGTCGTGGAAATCCACATACATTCGCAGTCTTCTTCACCAGCACTGGATTAGCGACCCAAGTCTGGAATCGGAGTTCTTTAATAAACCCAGCATCGAGCAACCTTCCCACCTCCTGCTGGATCGCGATCTTCTTATCTGTGCCCATCGGACGTCTTTTCTGCGTAATAGGCTTGATTGCGGGGTCTATCTTCAGCTCGTGTACGATCACATCGGGACTGATTCCTGGCATGTCGCTCGGGGACCAGGCAAACAGTTCCTTGAACTCTTTCAACAACTCAACCAATTTTTGGGCTGTCTCCTCAGTCAGAGCAGACCCGATTTTCACCTTCCTCTGGGGTCCGTCAATCTCAACTTCTTTCAGATCTTCTACGGGGGCGGGACGCGCAAACTCCTCTCTAGGATCTGTGTCTGTCTGGAGGACAGTCATGGCCTCTCGTCTTCTCCTTCGGGTAGCATTAACATAACATTTTCGGGAAGCCACCTGGTCGCCCTTGACCTCTCCGACTCCGTGGTCGGTCGGGAACTTCATCTTCTGGTGTACTGTCGAGGCAACCGCCATCAGAGGGTTGGTGGTGGTTCTCCCGATAATCGCGTTGTAAGTCCCTGCGGAATCAACTACCACGAACTCCACGTTCCTCCTTTCTGATTTCCACCCGCTACATAACTCCACTGGTGAGGTGATTACTCCTAGCGGATAGGAGGTTGAGCCATAGAACCCGACCATCGGGAAGTTTGCCTCCTTCAGATCTTTCTTCGTTTTTCCCATGGCCTCCAGCGCGTCCATAAATAGGATATCGGAGGAGCTTCCCCCGTCGATCAGAATTCGCTTCATTTCGAACCCGTCTACATCCAAGGTTACAACCAAGGCGTCATTGTGTGGAGTCTCCACGCCTATGAGATCTTCCGACGAAAAGGAGATTACCATCTCTTCTTTCAAGGTCCAGGATCGGGACCACTTACCCAGCACCACCGCCGTAGGGATTCTAGAGGCATAAACCTCTCGGGCGGATGAAGTATCACCTCCAGCAGCAAACCATCCATGAATCACATTGATAGTGCCCCGTCTCTCCTTACGAGCACCGGATGACTCTGGGTCGGTTCTCTTCTTCTTTGGGGACCGATCGCGGGATAGGGAACGGGACCGCGATCGAGACCGAGAGCGGGATCGACACCGCTTATTCCCGAAAAATTCCTTGAGCTTCCCCTTCTGGATCAGCTTTTCGATCTCCTTCTTCAGTTCCCGACAATGGTTGGTGTCGTGACCATTTGCGCGGTGAAATCGGCAGTAGCGATCCGTGCGAGATCCCAAGAATTCTTCATCCTTCTTTGGGGGGTACCTGGAGATGCCTTGTCGTTCCATGACCGTCAATACCTCCGCCATGGAGCAGTTGAGAGGAATGTCAAGCTCCTCCCGCTTATCCTTCCTTGAAGAACGTCTATCGTCCCTCCGATCAGGGCGGCCTCGATTCCGACTACTTTCGGGTTTACCCTTTGACTTACGATCGTCGAAAGGCTTAACCGACTGTTTCCCTTTGTTAGACTTTGGGGGCTCCAACTCTCCCGCGGCTATCTTCGACTCCTGGACATCAATTTGCCGTTTTACCCTCTTCTGTAGTGCCTCCATATTCCACACAGCCTTTTCAGCTACATTATGCATTAGGTCAGAACCGTAGGGGGCTGTTAAGTTCCGGATAAAGGTACGGATGGTTTCTCCCTCCGAGATCTCCTCACCAATCTCTGCCACACTGGCAGTGTACCGCTGGTAATAGTGCGCCAGCGATTCGTCGGGCCTCTGTACCACCTGGGTCAGGGACCTCACACTCTTCAGCAAACGTCTTCGACCCTGGTACTGCTGAATGAACCGGTCGTGCATATCAGCCCAGCAAGTGATGCAGCCTGGGGGAAGACTAAAGAACCAGGTCAGGGCTCTTTCTCCAAGTGTGTTCGGGAACAGCGTACACACTATGTCTTCGTTCGGGGCTCTTCCCAGACATGCCATGAGGTTCTTCTGGACATGACGAACTGGATCTCCTTCACCATCGTACTCCTTTATCGTGGGGATACCCAGCCCTGGTGGGGCCAGGGTGTTTATGAGTCGGGGAACGAAGGGATGAGTAGACCGATCCCTCAGCTCCGATACCAGCGGCTTCTGCTCTCCCATGCAGATGTTCACGATCTTTACCACCTGATCGGGGGTAATGGGACCATTCAGGGGAATGGTCCTGTGCTGTACTGGCCCTGGCCCATCAACCACGAATCTCTCTAGCTGACCGGATACCCTACTTCTGTCCTGGCCCCGGGGCGGAGCCTCCTGTGCGTTCCGAACCTCTGCTGGTGGGGCCACTTCTTCCAACGGGGGCATCTCCTCCTGCCTCCTCGCAGCCTCTCTCCGATCCAAGAGAGCTTCCACGGCTGCCAAAAACAAAGGCATGGCTTCTGCCACCGCCCTTGTCAGGTCCGCAGCTGGGGGGGCCTCCTGCCCCCTATTGCCCTGGTGCTGAGCAGCAATGTCTTCGGGACCTTCATTGTGCCCCCCTGTCTGGGAGAGCTCAGCCGGAGGATGGTTCTGGTTTTCCTCCTGTTCTGGTAGTGAATTCAGAGTTGTTGCAGCGGGTTGACGGGAACCACCAGATTGTCCCTGTCTTCTGTGCTTGCCAGCCGCCATCGATCGAGTAGAAGGCATATAAGCTTTTTGTTTGCTTCCCACAGACGGCGCCAATGTTGGATCACGGTGGAACTCCGGCACAGACTTTGACGGCGATCCTAGCTCCTTTGCTCCATGCAATCCTGCAAGAGGGGATAAACCGGACGGTGACCCAAAATCCCTCTCCGATGCTTAAATGAGTGTCTAGTACGGACTGGCAAGCAGTGATATCAAAGATTATAATTCAACGTGAGTGATCTAAGGTGACCTCTTGCCCTTTTATAGGCGAAGAGATGCCTCAGTTACCTGGTGAACCGTTGGGGGTGGTTAGCCCGTATCCCACGTATCTCGAGGTGATCCCGCCTATCTAGGCCATGATCTCGCTTATCTCGGCCACGCCCCGCGTATCTCGGCCACGCTCCGTGTATCTTAACCACGTTCCGCGTATCTTGGCCACGCCCCGCGTATCCCGGCCTTATACTCTGATAACGAGTCCCGACTTCCGTCGGGGACTCCAGAGTTATCTCGTTGTGTCACCGCTCGGGGCCCCTTGTCATCGTGACAGGGCCTATTCTTCTCAGGGATTCGTCATCGGGGCCTACTTAAAGGCTTCTCATCGGGAGCTTCCAGCTCATCTGTCGGAACCGACTCTGTCGGGACCTTTCATCATCGGGACTTCCTTTGTCGGGACCCTTCTCCTGGGTCATCTTGGCCTTCATTTGGGGCCTGGTGGGCCTGTTTGCCGTTTCCTCATCGTTAAAGGGCCTGACGGCTGAAGTCGAACCCATCAGGCCCCGATGATGAATCTCTGAGGATGTTGGCCCTGTTACGATGACGAGGGGCCCCGAGCGGTGACACAATGAGATAACTTTGGAGTCCCCGATATTGGTCGGGACTTGCTATCAGAGGTTGAGGCCGAGATACGCGGAGCGAGGCCAAGATACGCGGAGCGTGGCCGAGATAAGCGAGATCGTGGCCGAGATAGGCGGGATCGTGGCTGAGATAGGCGGGATCGTGGCCGAGATAGGCGGGATCGTGGGCTAACCGCCCCAGCGGTTCACCAGGTAACTGAGGTAGCTCTTCTCCTATAAAAGGGCAGAAGTTACCTCAGATCGAGACGTTTTTTAGATACTGAGCTTGCCAGTTTATTGAGATTATTGAGATCCTCATTTAAGCATCGGAGAGGGATTCTGGGTCACCGCCCGGTCTATTCCCCTCTTGCAGGATTACGTGGAGCGAAGGAGTTCGATCGCCGTCAAAACCGTACCGGAGTTCCAACCGTGATCCAACATTGGCGCCGTCTGTGGGAAAAGACGGAGGGAGCTCCTCCGATATTCTGTTTATGGATGCTCTGGAGGCCATGGGGAAAACAAAGAAGGACCTGAAGCAGGTGAACTTCCCGATGGTTGGGTTCTCTGGTTTTACTTCCTATCCGCTGGGAATGATCACCTTACCAGTGGAGTTCGGTAGCGGGTGGAAAGCGGAGAGGAGGAATGTGGACTTTGTGATGGCCGAGTCCGCGGGGACTTACAATGCGATTATCGGGAGAACCACCATCAACCACCTGATGGCAGTTTCCTCGCTTGTTCACCAGAAGATGAAGTTCCCGACTGACCACGGAGTCGGGGAGGTCAAGGGCGACCAGGTGGCTTCCAGGAAGTGCTATGTTAATGCCACCCGAAGGAAAAGACGGGAGGCTATGACTATCCTCCAGACCGATGCCGATCCCAGAGAGGAGTTTGGGCGTCCCGCCCCTATGGAGGATTTGAAGGAGGTCGAGATTGACGGACCTCAGAGGAAGGTGAAAATCGAGTCCGCCCTGTCTGACGAGAGGGCCCGAGAATTGATTGTGCTGCTGAAGGAGTTCAAGGAGCTGTTTGCCTGGTCCCCGAGTGACATGCCAGGAATCAGCCCCGATGTGATTGAGCATGAGTTGAAGATTGATCCCGTGATCAAGCCTATCGCGCAGAAAAGGCGTCTGATGGGCGTGGACAAGAGGATCGCGATCCAGCAGGAGGTAGGCAGGTTGCTCGACGCTGGGTTTATCAAGGAGCTCCGATTCCAGACTTGGGTTGCCAACCAGGTTCTGGTGAAGAAGAGCAATGGGAAGTGGCGGATGTGTGTCGACCACCGACCCATCGGAGATCTGTGCTATTGAAGCAGGATCGGAGGAGGAACCCACTTGGATGACCCCGATAATCGCGTATCTGACCACGGGGGCAGTCCCCGATGATGGAGTAGTAGCTGACAGGATACGTCGGATCGTAGTTAATTATGTGATGGTGGACAATCAGCTATACAAAAAGGGGTGGTTCTCGACTCCTTACTTGAAATGCGTGGCTGAGCCCGACGCAAATCGGATCCTTAGGGAGGTGCATGAAGGGGTCGCGGCTTGTCATGAAGGGGCCCGATCCATTACGAGGAAAGTACTGAATTTGGGCTATTACTGGCCTTCGATGAGCAAGGAGGAGACGTTGTTAGTCCGATCTTGTGATGCGTGCCAGAGATATACCCCCAATATCGTGGCTCCGGCTCCTAATCTGATGTCCATCAAGAGTGCTTGGCCTTTCGCGCAGTGGGGTATCGACTTGGTGGGACCCCTCCCACAGGCACAAGGTCAGTGTAAGTATTTGCTCGTGGCTATCGATTATTTTCGAAATGGATAGAAGCTAAGGCATTGGCCAAGATGACGGGGAACCAAATCGTCAAGTTTCTCCAGACCCATATGTTGGATCACGGTGGAACTCCGGTACGGACTCGAACGGCAATCCTAGCTCCTTTGCTCCACGCAATCCTGCAAGAGGGGATAGACCGGGCGGTGACCCAGAATCCCTCTCCGATGCTTAAATGAGTATCTCGCAGGACTGGCAAGTAACAGTCTCAAAGTGTATTAAAACTCAACGTAAGTCTTTCTGAGGTGATCTCCTGCCTTTTTATAGGCAAAGAGATGCCTCAGGTACCTGGCGAACCGCTAGGGGTGGTTAGCCCGTATCCCGCATATCTCGGACGTGATCTCACGTATCTTAGCCATGCCCCGCGTATCTCGGCCACGCTCCGTGTATCTTAACCACGTTCCGCGTATCTCGGCCACGCCCCGCATATCTTGGCCTTATCCTCTGATAACGAGTCCCGACTCCCGTCGGGGACTCCAGAGTTATCTCGTTGTGTCACCGCTCGGGGCCCCTTGTCATCGTGACAGGGCCAATCATTCTCAGGGATTCATCATCGGGGCCTACTTAAAGGCTTCTCATCGGGAGCTTCTAGCTCAACCGTCGGGACCTTGCTTCGTCGGGACTCCCTTCGTCGGGACCCTTCTCCTAAGTCATCTTGACCTTCATTTTGGGCCTGCTGGGCCTGTTTGCCGTTTCCTCGCCGTTAAAGGGCCTGACGGCTGTAGTCGAACCCATCATTTGCCCCCAAGACATGAGGGACTTTTAGTTCGTCGTGTCTTCCAACTCCCGATCTTCCAATATTAAAGTCGGGGATCTTTTCCTTGGTTCAGTTACTCAGTTTATCAGTCTTCTCCTCCACGTTTCCTCAGGGTTTTGTAGATAACCGTTATATCCCAAGGGTCTCCTCGGTTTCGTAGTGCATTAAATGCAGTAGATAATGGAGTGACGTTTTCGACCCACGTGCCTGATTTTTCGCGCCTGTCCTTTTCTGAAAAGTGCTTTTCAGGCCGTTTCATCATTACGTCTGTTGTCCTTCTGCACGTTTCATCTCAACGGTCCAGATTAAGACTCCTCGACTTCGACGACTCGGATCGAAGTGTCCTTTCAACCGTCTTCTTCGACTATAAAACCCTGGCCATGGTCACAATTTAACTTTTACCGTCTTCGAATTCTCAAAAGCTCTCTGCGATTCCAAGCTTTGTGATTCCGAAGGTCTTTGGAGTTTCCTCGATCATCTTTCCGGCGACGTTTCGCTCATCTCCTTCAACCTTTGCTTCATCATGTCTGGTAAGGAATTCCCCTTCGTTGTTTGTTCGTCTTTTCCTTTTTAATTTTCCAAGAGTCCCACTGTATTTTCTTGCCCTGGTTGCTTTTCAGACAGCGGTTCCAGCTATGAGGGGAGAAAACCCTTTAATTTTGATTATGCTCCAAATGAGATTTCCAATACTGCCTATGATGCAGCTCTCCGAGAGGGTTGCATCACCATCACCTGGGAACCTCGTTTCCCGTATCCTCGGCATCGTCCCTCGAGTAACCCTGAGGTTACTCGTCCCCAGAAAGGGGAGGTATTTGTCTCTACGGGACAAATATCAGCGGGGATCAGGTTCCCCTTTTGCGGTAATCTGGTCGAGCTGTGCCATCATTATAGAACACACCCCACTACCTTTTCTCCCCATGCCATCCGCCTCTGGAACGCCTTTCAAGTCCTCTGTCTCCGACAGAAGTGTGTCTACAGCCTCCAACTCTTCAGAACCTTTTATGGGATGAAGTGCAATGAGGCGGGGGTTTGCGCCTTCTACCCCCGGATGCCCAAGTGGAGTAAGCAGCAGCTTGCCCGGAACGGTTGGACCAGTGACACCTGGAAGGTGGTCAAGGGTTGGGGGCTCTTGATTGATACAGGGTCCGACAACAGTAGCTGGAAGAAGAGCTACTTCTTTATCCGTCACTCCTCAATTCCCTGGCCTCGTTGGGAGGTGGCAGCGGACCCTCCGCCTGCTTTCCACACTTATGCTGACGAGGATTTCGAGACTCTCCAACTTATCCAGCTCTATCGGTGGGAGGAGTCTTACACTCCTCTCAACGCCAACTCACTCGTGGAGCGGGACTTGGTGCACGCCGGGATCCGACTCCTTGATATTGTTTCTGGGGGCAGCTCTTCGACGGCCCTTCCAATATGGTTCCTTGGGTAAACTTCTAATTCTTCTTTGTTTACTGTTTGCAGCCAAGAAGGTTTCTATGCTGACCGATCTGTTCCTTAAGCAGGGGGAGACTGATGCTGTCCGCCCCTCGCGGAAGAGGAAGTCCGCCAAGAAGGCTGCTGCTAGGTCGGGGTCTCCTTCAGCGGAGCAGCCCAAGCGGAAGCGGGTGGATCTGGACCAGCTCTTCGATGTCCAGAACGCTGAAGAAGGTAAACAACTTCGACTTGCTATTAAATCGTACAAGAGGATGGTCCCGTCAGATTTTATTTCCTCGACCAATGAAGCCCGCATTGCTGACGTCAAAAGAATCCTTCGCGGCGAAACTCCCCGAGTCTTGAAGGCAGGCTACTATCATTATCGTGGGAAGGATCAATACGTCTCCCGACGTATCATTTGGTGTAAGAATCCCGATGAACTTCCTGACTACCTTTCTGAAGCTTCTCATCCTCCAGGTGCAGGTCGCTCGGGAGCTTCCTCGGGTGCTGCAGCTTCCGCAGACGCACCGCCTTCAGTGGGTGTGCCTTCCTCAGCTGGAGAGAAGGCTCCAACTGGCGAACAGTTTCGTCAGGTGGAAACTTTGGACTCCTCCGAGGAGACTGACGGGGGTGACCCCCCTCAACAGCGTCGGAAGGCGGGGCAATCCCCCTTGAAACCAACCCCTCAGGGGCCGCCTCCTTCGTCTTCTCCGCAGCAGCGGCAGCTCTCGCCCATCCATGACTTCTCTCCTTCCCCTGTTCGGGTCGAGACGGAGGCCTGCCCTTCCATTCCTCGTCCTCTTTCTCCTCTTGCTCTCGATGGGAACTTCTACAGGCCCTTTGATTCTTCACAAGGGAATGCCCCCTGGACTCCTATCCAGACGCTTCAAGGAGTCCCGCTCACACAAGGGGAGCAGGATCGGGAGCTGGCCCTGCATCTGCTGGCAGGTTCGATCCTGCCTACTATGCGGCATCCGATTTACCTCAATCGGACGCATATGCAGCGGGATATCAGGGATATGGCTGTGCGCCGCATAGAGGTGAGACTTCGCTTCTTTCTTTTGATGATAGATCGGGTCGTTTGTTCATTAACATTTTTCCTTCTTATTTGTAGGAGCTCGGGGACTACAACCGCCTCATCGGGTACGTTATTGCCTATGATGAGTCCCGGGAGCGGGACCGAGGGGTCCGCGAGCAGCTTCAGGAGGATCTCAAGGCCTCCCAGTCTTCGCGGGGGAAGCTTGTCAAAGAGCAGACTGTCCTCAATCAGAAGATTCGGGACCTCCAGCAGCAGATCGCGGACTTTGAGGGGCTCTTGAGGCAAGAGCGGCAGGAGCGGGGGGCGGTTGTGGACAGGTTGACCCAGGAGAAGAAGGCTGCCGAGGACAAACTGGTGCTTGAGAAGAAGGCTTTGGAGGAGTTAATCGCGGGATTTCCTGCGCAGCTGGCCGAAGCGGAGGAAAAGGGCCGGGAGGACTATCGGAGGTCGGAGGGCTTCCAAGCTGATGCCATGAAGTTCTTTGGCGCAGAGGTGGAGAACACTCTCTTCAACGCGGTTGAGGAGCTCCACCTAGAGTACGGGGATGCTATCAACATCGACAAGTCTCCTTCCCTTGCTCCTTTTGCGAAGAAGTATTTTGCTCTTTCCGAGGAGAGCGATGGGGGGGAGTACCCCCGTAATTGTCGAAGACGCTTCTGAACTTCCAAGTGCGGACGCCCCGATAGTCAATCCTCCCGAAGCCAATCCTGTGTATCCCTCTGCTACCGACTCCGCGGACCCAGCTGCTGCCAATGCTGCCGACAAGGACCAAGCTTGAATATTTTTATCTTTTAGAGTCCTTGTATCTTCTTCTCTTGTGTCGTCGTCGGGCCCTTGAGCCCTTATCAATATCAGACTTCTCTAGTTCCGGTCTTTTGTTGCACTTCTCCGAGTGACTTTACTTATACGCGCTTAAGTCGAAACTTCGACACTTCAGAAATTCTCGTACGTCTTTCCCGACGATTTAATAACTTGCACCACTTAAGGCGACTTAATATCGAGTGCATCACTTAAGATGACTTAATTACTACTTAGGATAAACCTAAAGATTGTGCACCACTCAAGGTGACTTAATTCCGCGCATCACTTATAACGACTTTTCGGATACTTAGAATAAATCTAAGTATTGTGCACCACTTAAGGCGTCTTTTCTCGGGCATCACTTAAGACGACTTTCGGATACTTGGAAGAAATCTAAGTATTGTGCACCACTTAAGGCGTCTTTTCTCGGGCATCACTTAAGACGACTTTCGGATACTTAGAATAAATCTAAGTATTGTGCACCACTTAAGGCGACTTTTATCGGGCATCACTTAAGACGACTTTCGGATACTTAGAATAAATCTAAGTATTGTGCACCACTTAAGGCGACTTTTATCGGGCATCACTTAGGACGACTTTCGGATACTTAGAATAAATCTAAGGACAACTCTTATTTGGAAGCAACCTCTTTATTTATTGACGGCATAAGATTGGCTTACATCGAATTAAACGATAAACAGCATACACCACTTAAGGCGATTTTACATCGGGCACCACTTAAGGAGACTTTATCGGGCACCACTTAAGGCGACTTTCTTCAAGCATGGTGTTTCTTCAAGTGTTCGCCACTAAAAGAATGCTTTAATGTTCTGCCATCGAGGTCTTCCAACTTGTATGCGTTCGGAGCTGGCATCCCCACGACCTTATAAGGTCCTTCCCATTTTGGTGACATCTTGTTGATTCGATCCAAAAGGGTGAACTCGTTGCGACACCAAACCAGTTCCCCGACAAAGAATTGTCGGGACTTCACTCGCCGATTGTAGTATCTGGCCGTCGCTAAGCGCATTCGAGCTTGGACTTCATCAGCTTCCCGCCTCTTCTCTTCGAGTAGGTCCAAGTCCAGACGTCTCACTTAATCGTTCGTTAGGGGCTCGTAATATCTCATCCGATGGGACGCCACAGCTACCTCCACAGGGGCGACAGCTTCCGTGCCATAAACGAGGCCAAACGGAGTCTTCCCTGTTGATCGTTTGAGTGTCGTTCTAACAGCCCAAAGCACATTTTCCAGTTCGTTCAGCCACTTGCCCTTCAAGGCATAGACCCTTTTCTTCAGGCCATCCATCACGATTTTGTTGGCTGACTCCACCTGGCCATTAGTCTGAGCATGGCGTACAGAGGCGGTCCAATGCTCAACGTTCAATTCTTCCAGATACTCCCTCACCTGAAAGCCGTTAAACGGTGGGCCATTGTCGCTGATCACCACTTTAGGAATTCCATATCTGGACTCGATGTGGGTTTGGAGGAACTTGACGATCTGGTTCCCCGTTGTTCTGGCCAATGCCTTCGCCTCTATCCATTTCGAAAAATAACCGATAGCTACAAGTAAATACTTACATTGTCCTTGTGCTTGTGGAAGAGGTCCCACCAAGTCGATGCCCCACTGCGCGAAGGGCCAAGCGCTCTTGATGGATGTCAGGTTGGCGGCCGGAGCCACGATACTCGGGGCGTACCTCTGGCACGCGTCGCATGATCGGACCAACGTCGTTGCTTCTTTGTTCATCGTGGGCCAATAGTAGCCCAAGTTCAACACCTTCCTCATAATGGATCGGGCCCCTTCGTGACAAGCCGCGACCCCCTCGTGCATTTCCTTCAGGATTCGACGGGTGTCGGGTTCTGCCACACACTTCAAGTACGGAGTCGAGAACCAGCCCTTCTTGTACAGCTGATTGTCCAGCATCACATAATTAGACGCGATCCGACATATCCTGTCTGCTGCTACCTTATCCTCGGGGACTGCCCCCGTAGTCAGATACGCAACTATCGGGGTCATCCAAGTGGGCTCTTCCTCCGATTTTGTCTCAATGGTGCACACATGCGTTGGGTCGATGTTTGATAGGATCACCTTCTCCAAGAAGTGCACCTTCCGATTTTCTTCCAAGGGTGCCCCCAGGGCAAATTTGCTCAAGGCGTCTGCCTCTACGTTCTCCTCCCTCGGAATAGCCTCGATATCGAAGCTTTTGAAGCTCTCTTTCAGGGTTTGTACCTCTCGCAGATACTTTTTCATTATCGGACTCCTTGCTTCGTATCGCCCTTGAACCTGGTTCACGATTAACGCTGCGTCGCACTTCACTCTCAAGTGATCGATTCCAGTGCCTTTAGCAATTTTTAGACCCGTGATAAGAGCTTCATACTCCGCTTCGTTATTTGTGGCCTTGAATGTTAAAGCCAAGGCGTATCGGAGCGGTTCACCTTCACCCGGTGGTATCAACAAGAAGCCCGCTCCTGATCCGTCTGAACTCGCGGAGCCATCCGTGTACATCTCCCAGGTATTTTCCTTGTTTGGCTGTTCTGATTGCTCTGCCCTCTCTGGTTGTTCTTCTATCGGGACCTCCATGGTTGTCCCCTCTACAGGGCCCGCTTCTTCCAGATCGGGGGCTGTAGACTCTGCTATGAAATCTGCTAATGCCTGACCCTTAATGGCTGTTCTCGGAGCGAAGTGTATGCGAAACTCGCTAAGCTCTACCGCCCATTTCACTAATCTCCCCGACGCATCCGGTCGGTTCAAAAAATGCTTCAAAGGCTGGTTCGTCAGCACAGTGATCTCGTGTGCGTGGAAATACGGCCTTAGCTTCCGAGCAGTAATAATCAACGCAAAGAGATACTTCTCAACAGCGGGATCAATTCAGATTTGGCAAATGCCTTGCTTACATAATAGACGGGTACTTGATTACCCTCGACAATCTTTACTAACACAGAGCTAATGCCAAATTCAGAAACAGCCAAATAAAGGAAGAGCAGCTCGCCTGGAACCGATTTCGCCAGTGGCGGGAGTGTGCGAAGGTGCTGTTTGAGTGCTTGGAATGCCTCTTCACATTTGGCGGTCCATTCGAATTTTTTGTTGGCCCTCAAGACTTCAAAAAACGGCATTGATCGGTCGCTGGCTTTGGACAAGAAGCGATTCATTGCAGCTAGTCGGCCATTCAACACTTGTACCTCCCGATGGTTTATCGGAGACTGCATCTCCTCGATTGCCCTCAGCTTCTCAGGATTCACTTCAATTCCTCTTTGGCTCACCATGAAGCCCAAAAACTTCCCTGAGTGGACTCCGAAGGCGCATTTCGTCGGGTTCAAGCGAACTTGATGGAGCCTCATCCGCTCAAACGCCATGGTAAGGTTGTGCACGTGATCCTCGGCTTGTCGGGACTTCACCAGTATATCATCCACGTAAGCTTCCATGGTTTCTCCCAGCATATCTCCAAACAGTTTGTTCACCATCCGTTGGTAGGTTGCCCCGGCATTGATCAACCCGAAAGGCATGACATCGTAGTGATAGATGTCACTGTCTGCGTAGAACGCTGTGTGGGGGGCGTCTTCCTTGGCCATCTTGATCTGGTTGTAGCCTGAATACGCATCCATGAAACTTAATAGCTCATGTCCTGATGTGGCATCCACCAGCTGGTCGATCCTCGGGAGTGGATAGCAGTCCTTTGGGCAAGCCTTGTTCAGGTCGCGGAAGTCCACGCACATTCGCCATTTCCCGTTAGTCTTCTTCACCAGCACTGGGTTGGCAACCCAAGTCTGGAATCGGAGCTCCTTAATGAACCCAGCGTCGAGCAACCTGCCCACCTCCTGCTGGATCGCGATCTTCTTATCCGTGCCCATCGGACGCCTTTTCTGTGTGATAGGCTTGATCGCGGGGTCTATCTTCAGCTCGTGCACGATCACATCGGGGCTGATTCCTAGCATATCGCTGGGGGACCAGGCAAACAGCTCCTTGAACTCCTTCAGCAACTCCACCAATTTTTGGGTTGTCTCCTCAGTCAGAGCAGACCCGATTTTCACCTTCCTCTGGGGTCCGTCGATCTCGACTTCTTTCAGATCTTCTACGGGGGCGGGACGCCCAAACTCTTCTCTGGGATCTGTGTCTGTCTGGAGGACAGTCATGGCCTCTCGCCTCCTCCTCCGGGTGGCATTAACATAGCATTTTCGGGAAGCCACCTGGTCGCCCTTGACCTCTCCGACTCCGTGGTCGGTCGGGAACTTCATCTTCTGGTGCACAGTCGAGGCAACCGCCATCAGGGGATTAATGGTAGTTCTCCCGATAATTGCGTTGTAGGTCCCCGCGGAATCAACCACGACAAACTCCACGTTCCTCCTTTCTGATTTCCACCCACTACCAAACTCCACTGGTAAGGTGAGTACTCCTAGCGGGTAGGAGGTTGAGCCGGAGAACCCGACCATCGGGAAGTTTGCCTCCTTCAGATCTTTCTTTGTCTTCCCCATAGCCTCCAGCGCGTCCATGAATAGAATGTCGGAGGAGCTCCCTCCGTCGATTAGAATTCTCTTCATTTCGAACCCGTCTACATCCAAGGTTACCACCAAGGCATCGTCGCGCGGAGTCTCCACGCCTATGAGGTCTTTCGACGAGAAGGAGATTACCATCTCTTCTTTCAAGGTCCAAGATCGGGACCTCTTACCCATTACCACCGCCGTAGGGATTCTAGAGGCATAGACCTCTCGGGCGGATGAGGTATCACCTCCAGCAGCAAATCCTCCATGAATCACGTTGATAACTCGTCTCTCCTTGCGAGCACCGGATGACTCTGGATCAGTTCTCTTCTTTTTCGGGGACCGATCGCGGGATCGGGATCGGGACCGCGATCGGGACCGAGAGCGGGATCGACACCGCTTATCCCCGACGAATTCCTTGAGCTTCCCCTTCTGGATTAGCTTTTCAATCTCCTTATTCAGTTCCCGACAGTGATTGGTGTCGTGACCATTTGCGCGGTGAAATCTACAGTAGCGATCCGTGCGGGATCCCAGGAATTCTCCATCTTTCTTCGGGGGGTACCTGGAGATACCTTGTCGTTCCATGTATGTTAGCACCTCCGCCATGGAGCAGTTGAGAGGAATGTCAAGTTCCTCCCGCTTATCTTTCCTTGAAGAACGCCTATCGTCCCTCCGATCCGGACGGCCTCGATTCTTACCACTGTCGGGTTTACCCTTTGACTTACGATCGTCGAAAGGTTTACTTGACTGCTTCCCTTTGTTCGACTTTGGGGGCTCCAGTTCTCCCGCGGCTATCTTTGACTCCTGGACATCGATTTGCCGCTTCACCCTCTTCTGTAATGCCTCCATATTCCACACAGCTTTCTCAGCCACGCTGTGCATCAAGTCGGAGCCATAGGGGGCTGTCAGGTTCCGAATGAAGGTACGGATGGTTTCGCCCTCTGAGATTTCCTCATCTATCTCTGCTACACTGGCTGTGTACCGCTGGTAATAATGAGCCAGCGATTCGTCGGGTCTCTGCACCACCTGGGTCAGGGACCTCACGCTCTTCAATAAACGCCTCCGACCCTGGTACTGCTGAATGAATCGGTCGTGCATGTCTGCCCAGCAAGTGATGCAGCCTGCGGGCAGACTAAAGAACCAGGTCAGGGCCCTTTCTCCCAGTGTGGTCGGGAACAACGTACACACTATGTCTTCACTTGGGGCTCTTCCCAGACACGCCATGAGGTGCTTCTGGACATGGCGAAATGGATCTCCTTCGCCATCATACTCCTTTATCGTGGGGATGCCTAGCCCAGGCGGGGCTAGGGTGTCAATGAGTCGGGGGACGAAGGGATGAGTGGATCAATCCCTTAGCTCCGATACCAGTGGCTTCTGCTCTCCCATACAGATGTTCACGATCTTTACCACCTGGTCGGGAGTGATGGGACCATTCAGGGAATGGTCCTGTGCTGTACTGGTCCTGGCCCATCAACCACGAACCTTTCCGGCTGACCGGTTGCCCTACCTCTGTCCTGGCCTCGGGGCGGGGCTTCCTGTGCGTTCCGACCCTCTGTTGGCGGGGTGGCTTCCTCCAACGGGGGCATCTCCTCCTGCCTCCTCGCAGCCTCTCTTCGATCTAAGAGGGCTTCTACAGCCGCCAGAAACATGGGCATAGCTTCCGCCACGGCCCTCGTCAAGTCTGTAGCTGGGGGAGCCTCCTGCCCCCTATTGCCCTGGTGCTGAGGAGCAATATCTTCGGGATCACCGTTGTGCCCCCCTGTCTGGGAGAGCTCAGCCGGAGGGTGATTCTGGTTTTCCTCCTGTTCCGGTACTGAATCCAGATTCGTTGCAGCGGGGTGGTGGGAACCACCGGATTGTCCCTGTCTTCTGTTCTTGCCAGCCGCCATCGATCGAGTAGAAGGCATATCAGCTTTTTGTTTGTTTCCCACAGACGGCGCCAATGCTGGATCACGGTGGAACTCCGGTACGGACTCGAACGGCAATCCTAGCTCCTTTGCTCCACTCAATCCTGCAAGAGGGGATAGACCGGGCGGTGACCCAAAATCCCTCTCCGATGCTTAAATGAGTATCTCGCAGGACTGGCAAGTAACAGTCTCAAAGTGTATTAAAACTCAACGTAAGTCTTTCTGAGGTGATCTCCTGCCTTTTTATAGGCAAAGAGATGCCTCAGGTACCTGGCGAACCGCTAGGGGAGGTTAGCCCGTATCCCGCATATCTCGGACGTGATCTCACGTATCTTAGCCATGCCCCGCGTATCTCGGCCACGCTCCGTGTATCTTAACCACGTTCCGCGTATCTCGGCCACGCCCCGCATATCTTGGCCTTATCCTCTGATAACGAGTACAGACTCCCGTCGGGGACTCCAGAGTTATCTCGTTGTGTCACCGCTCGGGGCCCCTTGTCATCGTGACAGGGCCAATCATTCTCAGGGATTCATCATCGGGGCCTACTTAAAGGCTTCTCATCGGGAGCTTCTAGCTCAACCGTCGGGACCGACTCTGTCGGGACCTTGCTTCGTCGGGACTCCCATCGTCGGGACCCTTCTCCTAAGTCATCTTGACCTTCATTTTGGGCCTGCTGGGCCTATTTGCCGTTTCCTCGCCGTTAAAGGGCCTGACGGCTGTAGTCGAACCCATCACCATATTATATCCAGATACGGGATTCCTAGGGTGTTGATCAGCAACAATGGTCCACCGTTTAACGGGGCTCAAGTGAAGGAGTATCTGGAGGAGTTGAATATCGAGCATCGGACAGCCTCTGTCCATCATGCTGAAACTAATGGACAGGTGGAGTCAGCCAACAAAATCGTGATGGATGGCTTGAAGAAAAGGGTCTATGCCATGAAGGGAAAATGGCTGAACGAACTGGAAAATGTGCTTTGGGCTGTTAGAACAACACCCAAACGATCAACTGGGGAGACTCCGTTTGGCCTTGTTTATGGCACAGAGGCTGTTGCTCCCGTGGAAATAGTTGTGGCGTCCCATCGGACGAGATACTATGAGCCTTTGACGAATGATGAAATGAGACGTCTAGAACTGGACTTGCTCGAGGAAAAGAGGCGAGATGCTGATGAAGTCCAGGCTCGAATGCGTTTGGCGACGGCCAGATATTACAATCGGCGAGTTAAGTCCCGACAGTTCTTCGTCGGGGAGCTGGTCTGGCGTCGGAACGAGTTCACCCTTTTGGATCGGATCAACAAGATGTCACCAAAATGGGAAGGACCTTATAAGGTCGTGGGAATGCCAGCTCCAAATGCGTACAAGTTGGAAGACCTCGATGGCAGAGTATTGAAGCATTCTTTCAGTGGCGAACACTTGAAGAAATGTCATGCTTGATGAAAAGTCGCCTTAAGTGGTGCCCGATGAAAAGCCGCCTAAAGTGGTGCCCAATGAAAAGCCGCCTTAAGTGGTGCCCGATGTAAAATCGCCTTAAGTGGTGTAAGTTATTTATCGTTTGATTCGATGTAAGCAGATTTTGTGCCATCAATGAATAAAGAGGTTGCTTCCGATCAGATTATCCTTAGATTTATTCTAAGTGTTGTTAAGTCGCCTTAAGTGGTGTAAGTTGTTAAGTCGTCTTAAGTGATGCATGGTTCTTAGATTAATTCTGAGTGTTATTAAGTCTCATTAAGTGGTGCACGAGAAAAGTCGCCTTAAGTGGTGCACGAGATTAAGTCGCCTTAAGTGGTGCACGGGATTAAATCGCCTTATGTGGTGTGGGCTAAATCGTCTTAAGTGATGTGTTGAAATGTCTTAAGTGGCGAGGTTTCGCCTTAAATGGCATAGTTAAGTTGCTTTGAGAAGTGCAATGGAAAATCAGAACTAAGATAGTTTGATATTGATGAGGGCTCAAAGGCCCGAGGATGCATTACAAGGAAAGGAAAATTACAAGGACTATAAAGATAGAGCATTCTAAGCTTGGTCCTTGTCGGCATCAGCGGGAGCAGGATCCACGAGATCTGTGGCAGAAGGCTCCACGGGTTCAGCTGCTGGAGGGTCGATAATCGGGGGGGTCAACCGTCGGAGGATCGGCACTTGGAAGCTCCGCCATATCTTCAACACCTGCGGGAGTGTTCCCCTCATCACTCTCCTCCGAGAGGGCTTAGTACTTCTTCGCAAAGGGAGCGAGAGTCGCAGACTTGTCGAAGTTGATGGCGTCGCCATACTCCAGATGGAGCTCCTCGACCGCATTGAAGAGGGTGTTCTCCACCTCCACGGTGCAGAATTTCACCGCATCAGCTTGGAAGTCCTCGGACCCCCGATAATCATCCCGGCCCTTGGTCTCAGCCGCGACCAGCTTCGCAGGAACCTCAGCAATTTGCTCCTCCAGAGCCTTCTTCTCAAGGACAAGTTTGTCCCGAGATTTTGCATCCTTTTGTCGCTCCTGCTGCTCCCGCTTCAGCAGCACCTCGCAGGCGTGAACCAGCTTTTAGAGGTCCCGAGTCTTTCGATCAAGGAGGGCCTGTTCCTTGGCCAGTTTTCCCCTCGAAGACTCGGAGGCCGCGAGATCCTCCTCAAGCTTGGCTATAACTGCGGGAGCCCCCTTGGCCCGCTCCTGCTCCAGGGCCTCCTCGAGGGCAAAGATGTACCCGAAGCAGCGGTTTATGTCCGCCAGCTCCTGCGAAGGAAAGAATAGAAGTGTTAGAATATGAACAACCTGCCTTATTGATGAAGGGGAGAAAAATAAGAACCTCACCTCTATCCGACGGATAGACATTTTGTGAAATCCCTGCGGATGCCCTCCCGATCCAGGGAAATTGGGAACTTCAGAGATGGCAGAATTGAGCCTGCCAGCAGATGTAGACCCAGCTCTGGGTATGTGTCACCCTGTCGGAGCTGGACCCCTTGCAGCGTTTGGATCGGGGTCCAAGGAGCCTCCTTCTGGCTGGGGTCATAGACTTTGTAGAAGCTCCCGTCCAAGGGGAGAGGGGAAGGACCGACTCGAGTCGTGGAGGGGCGCATCTCCGACTCGCCCTGAGGCGGAGAGGGAGTAAAACTGTGGATGGGCGACGGCTGCCGCTGCTGCGAAGAAGGTGAGGGGGGCAGTCCCTTGGAGGTTGGTTTCATGGGGGACTGGCTCGTCCCCAGACGACGAATCAAGGGGGCGCCCTCGTCTGTCTCCTCGGAGGAGTCCAGAATTTCCACCCGACGAAATTGATCGCAGGTCGGGGTTTCTCCAGCCCCGGAAAGTGGTGCCCCTGCTGAAGGAGGCGCCCCTGCTGAAAGTGGTGCCCCCGCTGAAGCTCCAGCACCCGACGGAGTTCCCGAGTGACCTACACCTAGAGGACGAGATGCTTCAGAAATATAGTCAGGAAGTTGGTCAGGCTCCTTACACCAAATGACGCGCCGAGAAACGTATTGGTCTTTCCCGTGGTAGTGGTAGTAGCCCGCCTTGAGGATGCGGGGAGTTTCCCCTCGGAGGACGCGTTTAATCTCTTCGATGTGGGCCTCCTTGGTCGAAGGGATCAACTCCTTAGGAACCTGCTTCCTGTATGATTTAATAGCTAGGCGGAGCTGTTTACCTTCTTCAGCATTTTGGACATCGAAGAGTTTGTCCACCTCCACGCGGCTCCACTTAGTTCCCTCCGCAGAGGGAGATCCCGACGAAGCAGCAGCCTTCTTCGCCGACTTCCTCTTCCGCGCGGGGCGTTGGACAGTGATGGGTTCGACTACACCCGTCAGGCCCTTTAACGGGGAGGAAACGGCAAACAGGCCCACCAGGCCCAAAGTAAAGGTCACGACGACCTAGGAGAAGGGTCCCGACGAAGGGAGTCCCGATGAGGCAAGGTCCCGACAGAGTCGGTCCCGACAGCTGAGCTAGAAGCTCCCGATGCGAAGCCTTTAAGTAGGCCCCGATGATGAATCCCTGAGAATGATTGGCCCTGTCACGATGACGAGGGGCCCCGAGCGTTGACACAACGAGACAACTCTGGAGTCCGCGACGGGAGTCGGGACTCGTTATCAGAGGATAAGGCCAAGATACGCGGGGCGTGGCCGAGATACGCGGAACGTGGTTAAGATACACGGAGCGTGGCCGAGATACGCGGGGCGTGGCTGAGATACACGAGATCATGGCCTAGATAGGCGGGATCGAGTCCGAGATATGCGGGATACGGGCTAACCACCCCCAACGGTTCACCAGGTAACTGAGGCATCTCTTCGCCTATATAAGGGCAAGGGATCACCTCAGGACACTAACGTTGAATTCAATAAACTTGGAGATTACTGCTTGCCAGTCATACGAGATACTCATTTAAGCATCGGAGAGGGATTCTGGGTCACCGCCCGGTCTATCCCCTCTTGCAGGATTGCGTGGAGCAAAGGAGCTAGGATTGCCGTCAAAGTCCGTACCGGAGTTCCACCGTGATCCAACATTAGCGCCGTCTGTGGGAACGTAACAAAAAGCTGATATGCCTTCTACTCGTTCAATGGCGGCTGGCAAGCAAAGAAGACAAGGACAATCTGGTAGTTCCCGTCATCCTGCTGCGACGACTCTGAATTCACCACCGGAACACGAGGAGGACCAGAACCTTCCCGCTGCTGAGGTCTCCCAAACAGGGGGGGCATAATGAAGGTCTCGAAGATGCTGCTGCCCAGTCCCAGGGGAATAGGGAGCAGGAGGCTCCTCCAGCTGCGGACCTGACAAGGGCTGTGGCGGAAGCCATGCCGATGTTTTTGGCAGTCGTGGAGGCTCTCTTGGATCGAAGAGAGGCTACGAGGAGATTCCTCCGTTAGAAGAAGAGGCGCCCCTACCAGCAGAGGTTCAGAACGTGCGGGAGGCTCAACCCCGAGGCCAGGGCAGGAGTGGGGAGTCCATCCAGCCAGAGAGATTCGTGGTTGATGGGCCAGGACCAGTGCAGCACATGACCATTCCCCTTGATGGTCCCATCACCCCCGATCAGGTGGTGAAGATCGTGAACATCTGCATGGGAGAGCAGAAGCCACTGGTGTCGGAGCTGAGGGATCGATCCACTCATCCCTTCGTTCCTCGACTCATAGATACCCTCGCCCCGCCAGGGCTGGGTATCCCCACGATTAAGGAGTATGACGGCGAGGGAGATCCGGTTCGTCATGTCCAGAAGCACCTCATGGCATGTCTGGGCAGAGCCCCGAACGAAGATATCGTGTGTACGCTGTTCCCGAACACACTTGGCGAGAGAGCCCTAACCTGGTTTTTCAGTCTGCCCCCAGGCTGCATCATCTGTTGGGCTGATATGCACGACCGCTTCATTCAGCAGTACCAGGGTCGCAGACGTTTGCTGAAGAGTGTGAGGTCCCTAACCCAGGTGGTACAGAGGCCTGACGAGTCGCTGGCACACTATTACCAGCGGTATACGGCCAGCGTGGCGGAGATTGATGAGGAAATCTCGGAGGGTGAAACCATCCGTACCTTCATTCGGAACCTAACAGCCTCCTATGGTTCCGACCTGATGCACAGCGTGGCTGAGAAGGCCGTGTGGAATATGGAGGCACTACAGAAAAGAGTAAAGCGGCAAATCGATGTCCATGAATCGAAGATAGCCGCTGGAGAGCTTGAGCCCACGAAATCGAATAAGGGGAAGCAGTCGGTCAAACCCTTAGACGAGCGCAAGCCGAAGGATAAGACCGAGAGTAGTCGGGGTCGAGGTCGCCCTGATCGGAGGGATGATAGGCGTCCCTCGAAGAAGGACAGGCGGGAGGATCATGACATTCCTCTCAACAGCTCCATGGCGGAGGTGTTAACGGTCATGGAGCGACAGGGTATCTCTAGGTACCCCCCGAAGAAGGAAGGAGAATTCTTGGGATCCCGCACAGATCGCTACTGTCGATTCCATCGCGCGAATGGCCACGACACCAATCATTGTCGGGAGCTGAAGAAGGAGATTGAAAAGCTGATCCTGAAGGGGAAGCTTAAGGAGTTTGTCGGGGAGAAACGGTGCCGATCCCGTTCCCGATCCCGATCACGGTCTCGTTCCTGATCCCGCGATCGGTCCCCAAAGAAGAAGAGGTCTGACCCAGAGTCTTCTGGTGCCCGTAAGGAGAAGAGGGGCACTATAAATGTGATTCATGGAGGATTTGCCGCGGGGGGTGATACCTCGTCCTCACGGGAGGTTTATGCCTCTAGAATTCCTGCTGCTGTGGTGCTGGGTAAGAGGTCCCGATCCTGGACCCTGAAGGAAGAGATGGTAATCTCCTTTTCATCGGAGGATCTCATAGGCGTGGAGACTCCGCACGATGACGCTCTGGTCGTGACCCTGGATTTGGATGGGTATGAGATGAAACAGATTCTGATCGACGGAGGGAGCTCCTCCGATATTCTGTTCATGGACGCGCTAGAGGCCATGGGGAAAACGAAGAAAGACCTGAAGGAGGCGAACTTCCCGATGGTCGGATTCTCTGGCTCCACCTCCTATCCGCTAGGGGTGATCACCTTACCAGTGGAGTTTGGTAGCGGATGGAAATCAGAGAGGAGGAACGTGGAGTTTGTGGTAGTTGATTCCGCGGGGACTTACAACACAATCATCGGGAGAACTACTATCAACCCCCTGATGGCAGTTACCTCGACTGTTCACCAGAAGATGAAGTTCCCGACCGACCATGGAGTCGGAGAGGTCAAGGGCGACCAGGTGGCTTCCAGGAAATGTTATGTTAACGCCACCCGAAGGAGGAGACGGGTGGCTATGACCGTCCTCCAGACAGATGCTGATCCCAGAGAAGAGTTTGGCGTCCCGCCCCCGTGGAGGATCTAAAGGAGGTCGAGATTGACGGACCTCAGAGGAAGGTAAAAATCGGGTCTGCTCTGACCGAGGAGACAGCCCGAGAATTGATCGATCTACTGAAGGAGTTCAAGGAGCTGTTCGCCTGGTCTCCGAGTGACATGCCAGGAATCAGCCCGGATGTGATCGTACACGAGTTGAAGATCGATCCCGCGATCAAACCTATCGCGCAGAAAAGGCTTCCGATGGGCACGGACAAGAAGATCGTGATCCAGTAGGAGGTGGGCAGGTTGCTCGATGCTGGGTTCATTAAGGAGCTCCGATTCCAGACTTGGGTTGCCAACCCAGTGTTGGTGAAGAAGACTAATGGGAAATGGCGAATGTGTGTGGACTTCCGCGACCTGAACAAGGCTTGCCCAAAGGACTGCTATCCACTCCCGAGGATCGATCAGTTGGTGGATGCCACATCGGGACACGAACTGTTAAGTTTCATGGACGCATATTCAGGCTACAACCAAATCAAGATGGCCAAGGAAGACGCCCCCCACACAGCATTCTACGCAGACAGTGACATCTATCACTACGATGTCATGCCTTTCGGGTTGATCAATGCCGGGGCAACCTACCAACAGATGGTGAACAAACTGTTTGGAGATATGCTGGGAGAAACCATGGAAGCTTACGTGGATGATATGCTGGTGAAGTCCCGACAAGCCGAGGATCACGTGCACAACCTTACCAAGGCGTTTGAGCGGATGAGGCTCCACCAAGTTCGCTTGAACCCGACGAAATGCGCCTTCGGAGTCCACTCGGGGAAGTTTTTGGGCTTCATGGTGAGCCAAAGAGGAATTGAAGTGAATCCTGAGAAGCTGAGGGCAATCGAGGAGATGCAGTCTCCGATAAACCATCGGGAGGTGCAAGTGCTGAATGGCCGACTGGCTGCAATGAATCGCTTCTTATCCAAAGCCAGCGACCGATCAATGCCGTTTTTTGAAGTCCTGAGGGCCAACAAGAAATTTGAATGGACCGCCAAGTGTGAAGAGGCGTTCCAAGCACTCAAGCAGCACCTTCACACCCTCCCGCCGTTGGCGAAACCGGTTCCAGGCGAGCCGCTCTACCTTTATTTGGCTGTTTCTGAATTTGCCATTAGCTCTGTGTTAGTAAATATTGTCGAGGGTAATCAAGTCCCCGTCTATTATGTAAGCAAGGCGTTTGCCAAGTCTGAATTAAACTATCCCGCCGTTGAGAAGTACCTCTTTGCGTTGATTATTACTGCTCGGAAGCTAAGGCCTTATTTCCACGCACACGAGATAACTGTGCTGACGAACCAGCCTTTGAAGCATTTTTTGAACCGACCTGATGCGTCGGGGAGATTAGTGAAATGGGCAGTCGAGCTTAGTGAGTTTCACATACACTTTGCTCCGAGAACGGCTATTAAGGGCCAGGCGCTGGCGGATTTCATAGCAGAGTCTACAGCCCCCGATCTGGAAGAAGCGGGCCCTGTAGAGGGGGCAACCGTGGAGGTCCCGACAGAAGAACAACCAGAGAGGGCAGAGCAATCAGAACAGCCAAACGAAGAAAATACCTGGGAAATGTACACGGATGGCTCCTCGAGTTCTGACGGATCAGGAGCAGGCCTTTTGTTGATACCACCGGGTGAAGGTGAACCGCTCCGATACGCCTTGGCTTTAACATTCAAGGCCACACACAACGAAGCGGAGTATGAGGCTCTCATCACGGGCCTGAAAATTGCTAGAGGTACGGGGGTCGATCACTTGAGGGTGAAGTGTGACGCAGCTTTAATCGTGAACCAGGTTCAAGGGCGATACGAAGCGAGGAGTCCGATAATGAAGAAGTATCTACGAGAGGTACAAACATTGAAGGAGAGCTTTAAAAGCTTCGACATCGAGGCAATCCCGAGGGAGGAAAACGTAGAGGCAGACGCCTTGAGTAAATTTGCCCTGGGGGCACCCTTGGAGGAAAATCGGAAGGTGCACTTCCTAGAAAAGGTGATCTTATCAAACATCGACCCAACACAGGTGTGCACCATTGAAGCGAGATCAGAAGAGGAGCCAACTTGGATGACCCCGATAGTCGCGTATCTGACTACAGGGGCAGTCCCCGATGATCAAGTAGCGGCGGATAGGATACGTCGGATCGCGGCCAATTATGTGATGCTAAACGATCAGCTGTACAAGAAGGGCTGGTTCTCGACTCCGTACTTGAAGTGTGTGGCAGAACCCGACACCAGTCGGATTCTGAAGGAAGTGCACGAAGGGGTCGCGGCTTGTCATGAAGGGGCCCGATCTATCTTGAGGAAAGTGCTGAACTTGGGCTATTATTGGCCCACGATGAACAAGGAAGCAACGGCGCTGGTCCGATCCTGTGACGCGTGCCAGAGGTACGCCCCGAGTATCGTGGCCCCGGCCGCTAATCTGACTTCCATCAAGAGCGCGTGGCCCTTCGCGCAGTGGGGCATCGACTTGGTGGGACCTCTTCCACAAGCACAAGGTCAATGTAAGTATTTACTTGTAGCTATCGATTATATTTCGAAATGGATAGAGGCAAAAGCATTGGCCAGAACAACGGGGAACCAGATCGTCAAGTTCCTCCAGACTCACATTGTGTCCAGATACGGGATTCCTAAGGTGGTGATCAGCGACAATGGTCCACCGTTTAACGGCTCTCAAGTGAGGGAGTATCTGGAAGAGTTGAACATCGAGCATCGGACAGCTTCTGTACACCATGCTCAGACTAATGGCCAGGTGGAATCAGCCAACAAAATCGTGATGGACGGCCTCAAGAAGAGGGTCTATGCTTTGAAGGGAAAATGGCTGAACGAACTGGAAAACGTGCTTTGGGCTGTTAGAACGACACCCAAACGATCGACCGGGGAGACTCCGTTTGGCCTCGTTTATGGCACGGAGGCTGTCGCCCCCGTGGAAGTAGCTGTGGCGTCCCATCGGATGAGATATTACGAGCCCCTGACGAACGATGAGATGAGACGTCTGTACTTGGACTTACTCGAAGAGAAGAGGCGAGAAGCCGATGAAGTCCAAGCTCGAATGCGTTTGGCGACGGCCAGGTACTACAATCGGCGAGTGAAGTCCCGACAGTTCTTCGTCGGGGAGCTGGTTTGGCGTCGCAACGAGTTCACCCTTTTGGATCGAATCAACAAGATGTCACCAAAATGGGAAGGACCTTATAAGGTCGTGGGGATGCCGGCTCCAAATGCGTACAAGTTGGAAGACCTCGATGGCAGAACGTTAAAGCATTCTTTTAGTGGTGAACACTTGAAGAAACACCATGCCCGATAAAGTCGCCTTAAGTGGTGCCCGATAAAGTCGCCTTAAGTGGTGCCCGATAAAGTCGCCTTAAGTGGTGCCCGATGTAAAATCGCCTTAAGTGGTGTATGCTGTTTATCGTTTAATCCGATGTAAGCCAATTTTATGCCATCAATAAATAAAGAGGTTGCTTCCAAAAAGAGTTGTCCTTAGATTTATGCTAAGTGTAAAAGTCGCCTTGAGTGGTGCTCGAGAAAAGTCGCCCTAAGTGGTGCACAATCCTTAGATTTATTCTAAGTATCGAAAAGTCGCCTTGAGTGGTGCAAGATATTAAGTCGTCTTAAGTGATGCGTGATTCCTAGATTTACTCTAAGTAATAATTAAGTCGCCTTAAGTGGCACAGGTTGAAAAGTCGCCTTAAGTGGTGCACGATGTAAAGTCGCCTTAAGCGGTGCACGATATTAAGTCGTCTTAAGTGATGCGTGTGTTTTAGTACTGAAAAGTCGCCTTAAATGGTGCACGATATTAAGTCGCCTTAAGTGGCGCAGGTTGAAAAGTCGCCTTAAGTGGTGCACGATGTAAAGTCGCCTTCAGTGGTGCACGATATTAAGTCGCCTTAAGTGGCGCGCGAGATAAAATCGTTGGGAAGGACGTACGAGAATGTCTTAAGTGTCGAGGTTCCGACCTAAGCGCGTATAGTAAAGTCACTTGGAGAAGTGCAACGAAAGAATCGGAACTAAAGAAGTCTGATATTAATAAGGGCTCAAGGGCCCGACGATGACAAAGAGAAGAAGATACAAGGACTCTAAAAGTAAACATTCAAGCTTGGTCCTTGTCGGCAGCGTTGGCAGCAGCTGGGTCCGCGGAGTCGGTAACGGAAGGATCCACAGGGTTGGCTTCGGGAGGATTGGCTATCTGGGCATCACCACTTGGAAGTTCAGAAGCGTCTTCGACAATTACAGGGGTACTCCCCCCATCACTCTCCTCGGAAAGAGCAAAATACTTCTTCGCAAAGGGAGCGAGGGAAGGAGACTTGTCGAAATTGATAGCGTCCCCGTACTCCAGGTGGAGCTCCTCAACCGCGTTGAAGAGAGTGTTCTCCACCTCCGTGCCAAAGAACTTCATGGCATCGGCTTGAAAGTCCTCGGACCTCCGATAGTCCTCCCGGCCCTTTACCTCCGCTTCGGCCAGCTGCGCAGGAAATCCCGCGATTAGCTCCTCCAGAGCCTTCTTCTCGAGGACTAGTTTGTCCTCGGCAGCCTTCTTTTCCTGGGTCAGCCTGTCCACAGCTGCCCCCCGCTCCTGCCGCTCTTGCCTCAAGAGCCCCTCGAAGTCCACGATCTGCTGCTGGAGGTCCCGAATCTTCTGATTGAGAACAGCCTGCTCCTTGACAAGCTTTCCCCGCGAAGACTGGGAGGCCTTGAGATCCTCCTGAAGCTGCTCGCGGACCCCTCGGTCCCGCTCTCGGGACTCATCATAGGCAATCACATACCCGAGGAGGCGGTTGTAGTCCCCGAGCTCCTGCAATAAGAAGGAAAAGTGTTAATGAACAAACGACCCGATTTATCATCAAAAAGAAAGAAGCGAAGTCGTACCTCTATGCGGCGCACGGCCATATCCCTGACATCCCGCTGCATATGCGTCCGATTGAGGTAAATCGGATGCCGCATAGTAGGCAGGATCGAGCCTGCCAGCAGATGCAGGGCTAGCTCCCGATCCTGCTCCCCTTGTGTGAGCGGGACTCCTTGAAGCGTCTGGATAGGAGTCCAGGGGGCATTCTCTTGTGAAGAATCAAAGGGCCTGTAGAAGTTCCCATCAAGAGCAAGAGGAGAAAGAGGACGATGAATGGAAGGACATGCCTCCGTCTCGGCCCGAACAGGGGAAGGAGTGAACTCATGAATGGGCGATGGTTGCCGCTGCTGCGGGGAAGATGAAGGAGGCGGCCCCTGAGGGGTTGGTTTCAAGGGGGATTGTCCCGCCTTCCGACGCTGACGAGGGGGGCCACCCCCGTCAGTCTCCTCGGAGGAGTCCAAAGTTTCCACCTGACGAAACTGTTCGCCAGTTGGAGCCTTCTCTCCAGCTGAGGAAGGCACCCCCGCTGAAGGCGGTGCGTCTGCGGAAGCTGCAGCACCCGATGGAGCTCCGGAGCGACCTGCACTTGGAGGATGAGAAGCTTCAGAAAGGTAGTCAGGAAGTTCATCGGGATTCTTACACCAAATGATACGTCGGGAGACGTATTGATCCTTCCCACGATAATGATAGTAGCCTGCCTTCAAGACTCGGGGAGTTTCGCCTCGAAGGATTCTTTTGACGTCAGCGATACGGGCTTCCTTGGTCGAGGAAATCAAATCCTTCGGGACCATTCTCTTGTATGATTTAATAGCAAGTCGGAGTTTTTTACATTCTTCAGCATTCTGGACATCAAAGAGCTGGTCCAGATCCACCCTCTTCCGCTTGGGTTGCTCCGCTGAAGGAGACCCCGACCTAGCAGCAGTCTTCTTGGCAGACTTCCTCTTCCGCGAGGGGCGGACAGCATCAGTCTCCCCCTTCTTAAGGAACAGATCGGTCAGCACAGATACCTTCTTGGCTGCAAATAGTAAACAAAGAAGAGTTAAAAGTTTACCCAAGGGACCATATTAGAAGGGCCGTCGAAGAGTTGCCCCCCAGAAACAATATCGAGGAGTCGGATCCCGGCGTGCACCAGGTCCTGCTCCACGAGGGAGTTGGCGTTGAGAGGAGTGTAAGACTCCTCCCACCGATAAAGCTGGATAAGTTGGAGAGTTTCAAAATCCTCGTCGGCATAAGTGTGGAAGGCAGGCGGAGGGTCTGCTGCCACCTCCCACCGAGGCCAGGGAATTGAGGAGTGATGGATGAAGAAGTAACTCTTCTTCCAGCTACTGTTGTCGAACCCTGTATCAACCAAGAGTCCCCGACCCTTGACCACCTTCCAGGTGTCATTGGTCCAACCACATCGGGCAAGCTGCTGCTTACTCCATTTAGGCATCCGAGGGTAGAAGGCGCAAACCCCCGCCTCATTGCACTTCATCCCATAAAAGGTCCTGAAGAGCTGGAGGCTGTTGACCCACTTCTGTCGGAGGCAGAGGACTTGAAAGGCGTTCCAGAGGCGGATGGCATGGGGAGAAAAGGTAGTGGGGTGCGTTTTGTAATGATGGCATAGCTCGACCAGGTTACCGCAAAAGGGGAACCTGATCCCCGCTGATACTTGTCCCGTAGAGACAAATACCTCCCCTTTCTGGTGACGAGTAACCTCAGGGTTACTCGGGGGGCGATGCCGAGGATACGGGAAACGAGGTTCCCAGGTGATGGTGATACAACCCTCTCGGAGAGCTGCATCATAAGCAGTATTGGAGATCTCATTGGGAGCATAATCAAAATTAAAGGGTTTTCTCCCCTCAGAGCTGGAACCGCTGTCTGAAAAGCAACCAGGGCAAGAAAATACAGTGGGACTCTTGGAAAATCAGAAAGGAAAAGACGAACAAGCAACAAAGGGGGATCCCTTACCAGACATGATGAAGTAGAGGTTGAAGGAGATGAACGAAACGTCGCCGGAAAGATGATTGGAGAAACTCCAAAGACCTCCGAAATCACAGAGCTTGGAATCGCAGAGGAATCGCAGAGGAATCGCAGAAAGCTCTTGAGAATTCGAAGACGGTAAAAGTTAAATTGTGACCATGACTAGGGTTTTATAGTCGAAGAAGACGGTTGAAAGGACACTTCGATCCGAGTCGTCGAAGTCGAAGAGTTTTAATCTGGACCGTTGAGATGAAACGTGCAGGAGGACAACGGGCGTAATGATGAAACGGCCTGAAAAGCACTTTTCAGAAAAGGACAGGCGCGAAAAATCAGGCACGTGGGCTGAAAACGTCACTCCATTATCTACTGCATTTAATGCACTGGGGAACCGAGGAGACCCTTGGGATATAACAGTTATCTACAAAACCCTGAGGAAACGTGAAGGAGAAGACTGATAAACGAGTAACTAAACCAAGGGAAAGATCCCCGATTCCAGCATCGAAAGATCGGGAGTTGAAAGACACGACGAACTAAAAGTCCCTCGTGTCTTGGGGGCAAATGATGGGTTCGACTACACCCGTCAGGCCCTTTAACGGGGAGGAAACGGCAAACAGGCCCACCAGGCCCAAAGTAAAGGTCACGACGACCTAGGAGAAGGGTCCCAATGAAGGGAGTCCCGATGAGGCAAGGTCCCGACAGAGTCGGTCCCGACAGCTGAGCTAGAAGCTCCCGATGAGAAGTCTTTAAGTAGGCCCGATGATGAATCCCTGAGAATGATTGGCCCTGTCACGATGACGAGGGGCCCCGAGCGGTGACACAACGAGACAACTCTGGAGTCCCCGACGGGAGTCGGGACTCGTTATCAGAGGATAAGGCCAAGATACGCGGGGCGTGGCCGAGATACGCGGAACGTGGTTAAGATACACGGAGCGTGGCCGAGATACGCGGGGCGTGGCTGAGATACACGAGATCATGGCCTAGATAGGCGGGATCGAGTCCGAGATATGCGGGATACAGGCTAACCACCCCCAACGGTTCACCAGGTAACTGAGGCATCTCTTCGCCTATATAAGGGCAAGGGATCACCTCAGGACACTAACGTTGAATTCAATACACTTGGAGATTACTGCTTGCCAGTCATACGAGATACTCATTTAAGCATCGGAGAGGGATTCTGGGTCACCGCCCGGTCTATCCCCTCTTGCAGGATTGCGTGGAGCGAAGGAGCTAGGATTGCCGTCAAAGTCCGTACCGGAGTTCCACCGTGATCCAACAGACAGCGTCGGTCTCCCCCTGCTTAAGGATGAGATTGGTCAGCACGGATACCTTTTTAGCTGTAAACAATGGAAAACAGAGATCAGAAACATTACCCAGGGAACCATATTGGAGGGGCCGTCAAAGAGTTGACCCCCAGAGAGTACGTCGAGGAGACGGATCCCGGCTTTCACCAGGTCCCGCTCCGTTAGAGAGTTAGCATCGAGGGGAGTATAAGACTCCCCCCATCGGTAAAGCTGGATAAGATGGAGGGTCTGAAAATCTTCATCAGAGTAAGTGTGATACGCGGGAGGAGAGTCCGCTTCCACCTCCCATCGGGGCCATGGGATCGAAGAATTCTTGATGAAGAAGTAGCTCCTCTTCTACCCGCTATTGTCAGACCCCGTGTTGATTGGGAGTCCCCGACCCTTGACAACCTTCCAGGTGTCGCTGGTCCAGCTGCACAGCGCAAGTTGCGCCTTGTTCCACTTGGGCATCCGAGGATAGAAGGCACAAACTCCAGCCTCGTTACACTTCATCCCGTAGAAAGTTCTGAAGAGTTGGAGGCTGTAGACCCATTTCTATCGGAAGCAGAGAACCTGGAAAGCATTGCACACGCGGATGGCGTGTGGGGAGAAAGTAGTTGGATGCGTCTTGTAGTGGGTGCACATCTCAACCAAGTTCCCGCAGAAAGGGACTCGGATCCCTGCCGATATCTGTCCCCGTAGAGACAAATATCTCCCCCTCCTCGGGACGAGTGACCACAGGGTCACCCGAGGCACGGTGGCGAGAATAAGGAAGACGAGGCTCCCAGGTCTGGGTAATGCATCCTTCTCGGAGAGCTGCGTCGTAAGCAGTCACCGAGATCTCATTGGGAGCATAGTCAAAATTGAAGGGTTTCCTCCCCTCGGAACTAGATCCTTTGTCTGAAAATCAGCCATGGCAAGAGAAGGCGTAGTGGGATTTCGGAGAATTGCAAGCAAACTGATCAAAGATGAAAGATAGGCTACACTAACATCGGGGAAGGAAGTCTTACCAGACATGATGATTCGAAGTGGAGAGGATGGTCTTGATGATTGCCGGAAAGTTGATCGGAGAATGGAAAGCCGAGGAAGAGCTTGAGTTCTCAAAGTTGCAGAGCTTTTGGAAATCGCAGAAATGGTAAAAGAAGAACAGTGCCCAGGATTAGGGTTTTATAGGAGAAGGGACAAGTGAAAGGACGTTCTAATCTGAATCGTCGAAGTTGAAACGTTTTATTCTGAGACATTGAGATGAAAGGGGGTAGAATGGAAAGGGGCGTAATGATGAAACGGCCTGAAAAGTACTTTTTCAGAAAAAGCATGCGCGAAAAAATCAGGCACGGGTGCCAAAGACGTCGCTTCGTCACCTGCTGCTTTAAATGGCTGAGTAACCGAGGAGTCTTCTCGGATTTGGTGACTATCCTCGAGGTATCGAGGAATCGTGGACGAGAAGATCCGTATCAAGTGACTTTATCAAGGGAAAGGTCCCCGACTCCGATGTCGGGAGGTCGGGAGTTGAAAGACACGACGAACTGTTAGGCCCTTTGACGACGAGTAAAATGATGGGTTTCGCTATGGCCGTTAGGCCCTTTGACGACGAGTAAACGGTGGATAGGTCCACTGGGCCCTAAAGGAGGTCAAGAAGACCAACGCGAAGGGTCCCGACAGAAGGAGTCCCGATGATGAAAGGTCCCGACAAGGTCGGTCCCGATAGGCGAGCTGGGCCTTCCCGATGAGATGCCTTTAAGTAAGCCCCGATGATGAATCCCTGAGGATGTTGCCCCTGTCACGATGACGAGGGGCCCCGAGCGGTGACACAATGAGATAACTCTGGAGTCCCCGATATTGGTCGGGACTTGCTATCAGAGGTTGAGGCCGAGATACGCGGAGCGAGGCCGAGATACGCGGAGCGTGGCCGAGATAAGCGAGATCATGGCCGAGATAGGCGGGATCGTGGCCAAGATAAGCGGAGCGTGGCCGAGATAGGCGGGATCGTGGCCGAGATAGGCGGGATCGTGGCCGAGATAGGCGGGATCGTGGGCTAACCGCCCCAGCGGTTCACCAGGTAACTGAGGTAGCTCTTCTCCTATAAAAGGGCAGAAGTTACCTCAGATCGAGACGTTTTTTAGATACTGAGCTTGCCAGTTTATTGAGATTATTGAGATCCTCATTTAAGCATCGGAGAGGGATTCTGGGTCACCGCCCGGTCTATTCCCCTCTTGCAGGATTACGTGGAGCGAAGGAGTTCGGATCGCCGTCAAAACCGTACCGGAGTTTCAACCGTGATCCAACATTGGCGCCGTCTGTGGGAAAAGACGGAGGGAGCTCCTCCGATATTCTGTTTATGGATGCTCTGGAGGCCATGGGGAAAACAAAGAAGGACCTGAAGCAGGTGAACTTCCCGACGGTTGGGTTCTCTGGTTTTACTTCCTATCCGCTGGGAATGATCACCTTACCAGTGGAGTTCGGTAGCGGGTGGAAAGCGGAGAGGAGGAATGTTGACTTTGTGATGGCCGAGTCCGCGGGGACTTACAATGCGATTATCGGGAGAACCACCATCAACCCCCTGATGGCAGTTGCCTCGCTTGTTCACCAGAAGATGAAGTTCCCGACTGACCACGGAGTCGGGGAGGTCAAGGGCGACCAGGTGGCTTCCAGGAAGTGCTATGTTAATGCCACCCGAAGGAAAAGACGGGAGGCTATGACTATCCTCCAGACCGATGCCGATCCCAGAGAGGAGTTTGGGCGTCCCGCCCCTATGGAGGATTTGAAGGAGGTCGAGATTGACGGACCTCAGAGGAAGGTGAATTTCGGGTCCGCCCTGTCTGACGAGAGGGCCCGAGAATTGATTGTGCTGTTGAAGGAGTTCAAGGAGCTGTTTGCCTGGTCCCCGAGTGACGTGCCAGGAATCAGCCCCGATGTGATTGAGCATGAGTTGAAGATTGATCCCGCGATCAAGCCTATCGCGCAGAAAAGGCGTCTGATGGGCGCGGACAAGAGGATCGCGATCCAGCAGGAGGTAGGCAGGTTGCTCGACGCTGGGTTTATCAAGGAGCTCCGATTCCAGACTTGGGTTGCCAACCCGGTTCTGGTGAAGAAGAGCAATGGGAAGTGGCGGATGTGTGTCGACCACCGACCCATCGGAGATCTGTGCTATTGAAACAGGATCGGAGGAGGAACCCACTTGGATGACCCCGATAGTCGCGTATCTGACCACGGGGCATTCCCCGATGATGGAGTAGTAGCTGACAGGATACGTCGGATCGCAGTTAATTATGTGATGGTAGACAATCAGCTATACAAAAAGGGGTGGTTCTCGACTCCTTACTTGAAATGCGTGGCTGAGCCCGACGCAAATCGGATCCTTAGGGAGGTGCATGAAGGGGTCGCGGCTTGTCATGAAGGGGCCCGATCCATTACGAGGAAAGTACTGAATTTGGGATATTACTGGCCTTCGATGAGCAAGGAGGCGACGTTGTTAGTCCGATCTTGTGATGCGTGCCAGAGATATGCCCCGAATATCGTGGCTCCGGCTGCTAATCTGATGTCCATCAAGAGTGCTTGGCCTTTCGCGCAGTGGGGTATCGACTTGGTGGGACCCCTCCCACAGGCACAAGGTCAGTGTAAGTATTTGCTCGTGGCTATCGATTATTTTTGAAATGGATAGAAGCTAAGGCATTGGCCAAGATGACGGGGAACCAAATCGTCAAGTTTATCCAGACCCATATTATATCCAGATACGGGATTCCTAGGGTGTTGATCAGCGACAATGGTCCACCGTTTAACGGGGCTCAAGTGAAGGAGTATCTGGAGGAGTTGAATATCGAGCATCGGACAGCCTCTGTCCATCATGCTCAAACTAATGGACAGGTGGAGTCAGCCAACAAAATCGTGTTGGATGGCTTGAAGAAAAGGGTCTATGCCATGAAGGGCAAATGGCTGAACGAACTGGAAAATGTGCTTTGGGCTGTTAGAACAACACCCAAACGATCAACTGGGGAGACTCCGTTTGGCCTTGTTTATGGCACAGAGGCTGTTGCTCCCGTGGAAATAGTTGTGGCGTCCCATCGGACGAGATACTATGAGCCTTTGACGAATGATGAAATGAGACGTCTAGAACTGGACTTGCTCGAGGAAAAGAGGCGAGATGCTGATGAAGTCCAGGCTCGAATGCGTTTGGCGACGGCCAGATATTACAATCGGCGAGTTAAGTCCCGACAGTTCTTCGTCGGGGAGCTGGTCTGGCGTCGGAACGAGTTCACCCTTTTGGATCGGATCAACAAGATGTCACCAAAATGGGAAGGACCTTATAAGGTCGTGGGAATGCCAGCTCCAAATGCGTACAAGTTGGAAGACCTCGATGGCAGAGTATTGAAGCATTCTTTCAGTGGCGAACACTTGAAGAAATGTCATGCTTGATGAAAAGTCGCCTTAAGTGGTGCCCGATGAAAAGCCGCCTTAAGTGGTGCCCGATGTAAAATCGCCTTAAGTGGTGTAAGTTATTTATCGTTTGATTCGATGTAAGCAGATTTTGTGCCATCAATGAATAAAGAGGTTGCTTCCGATCAGATTATCCTTAGATTTATTCTAAGTGTTGTTAAGTCGCCTTAAGTGGTGTAAGTTGTGAAGTCGTCTTAAGTGATGCATGGTTCTTAGATTTATTCTAAGTGTTATTAAGTCGCATTAAGTGGTGCACGAGAAAAGTCGCCTTAAGTGGTGCACGAGATTAAGTCGCCTTAAGTGGTGCACGGGATTAAATCGCCTTATGTGGTGTGGGCTAAATCGTCTTAAGTGATGTGTTGAAATGTCTTAAGTGGCGAGGTTTCGCCTTAAATGGCATAGTTAAGTTGCTTTGAGAAGTGCAATGGAAAATCAGAACTAAGATAGTTTGATATTGATGAGGGCTCAAAGGCCCGAGGATGCATTACAAGGAAAGGAAAATTACAAGGACTATAAAGATAGAGCATTCTAAGATTGGTCCTTGTCGGCATCAGCGGGAGCAGGATCCACGAGATCTGTGGCAGAAGGCTCCACGGGTTCAGCTGCTGGAGGGTCGATAATCGGGGGGTCAACCGTCGGAGGATCGGCACTTGGAAGCTCCGCCATATCTTCAACACCTGCGGGAGTGTTCCCCTCATCACTCTCCTATGAGAGGGCGTAGTACTTCTTCGCAAAGGGAGCGAGAGTCGCAGACTTGTCGAAGTTGATGGCGTCGCCATACTCCAGATGGAGCTCCTCGACCGCATTGAAGAGGGTGTTCTCCACCTCCGCGGTGCAGAATTTCACCGCATCAGCTTGGAAGTCCTCGGAACCCCGATAATCTTCCCGGCCCTTGGTCTCAGCCGCGACCAGCTTCGCAGGAACCTCAGCAATTTGCTCCTCCAGAGCCTTCTTCTCAAGGACAAGTTTGTCTTGAGCTTTTGCATCCTTTTGTCGCTCCTGCTGCTCCCGCTTCAGCAGCACCTCGCAGTCGTGAACCTGCTTTTGGAGGTCCCAAGTCTTTCGATCAAGGAGGGCCTGTTCCTTGGCCAGTTTTCCCCTCGAAGACTCGGAGGCCGCGAGATCCTCCTCAAGCTTGGCTATAATTGCGGGAGCCCCCTTGGCCCGCTCCTGCTCCAGGGCCTCCTCGAGGGCAAAGATGTACCCGAAGCAGCGGTTTATGTATGCCAGCTCCTACGAAGGAAAGAATAGAAGTGTTAGCATATGAACAACCTGCCTTATTGATGAAGGGGAGAAAAATAAGAACCTCACCTCTATCCGACGGATAGACATTTCGTGAAATTCCTGCGGATGCCCTCCCGATCCAGGGAAATCGGGAACTTCAGAGATGGCAGAATTGAGCCTGCCAGCAGATGCAGACCCAGCTCTGGGTATGTGTCACCCTGTCGGAGCTGGACCCCTTGCAGCGTTTGGATCGGGGTCCAAGGAGCCTCGTTCTGGCTGGGGTCATAGACTTTGTAGAAGCTCCCGTCCAAGGGGAGAGGGGAAGGACCGACTCGAGTCGTGGAGGGGCGCATCTCCGACTCGCCCTGAGGCGGAGAGGGAGTAAAACTGTGGATGGGCGACGGCTGCCGTTGTTGCGAAGAAGGTGAGGGGGGCAGTCCCTTGGAGGTTGGTTTCAGTGGGGACTGCCTCGTCCCCCGACGACGAATCAAGGGGGCGCCCTCGTCTGTCTCCTCGGAGGAGTCCATATTTTCCACCCGACGAAATTAATCGCCGGTCGGGGTTTCTCCAGCCCCGAAAAGTGGTGCCCCTGCTGAAGGAGGCGCCCCTGCTGAAAGTGGTGCCCCCGCTGAAGCTCCAGCACCCGACGGAGTTCCCGAGTGACCTACACCTAGAGAACGAGATGCTTCAGAAATATAGTCAGGAAGTTGGTCAGGCTCCTTACACCAAATGACGCGCCGAGAAACGTATTGGTCTTTCCCGTGGTAGTGGTAGTAGCCCGACTTGAGGATGCGGGGAGTTTCCCCTCGGAGGACGCGTTTAATCTCTTCGATGCGGGCCTCCTTGGTCGAAGGGATCAACTCCTTAGGAACCTGCTTCCTGTATGATTTAATAGCTAGGTGGAGCTGTTTACCTTCTTCAGCATTTTGGACATCGAAGAGTTTGTCCACCTCCACGCGGCTCTGCTTAGTTCTCTCCGCGGAGGGAGATCCCGACGAAGCAGCAGCCTTCTTCGCCGGCTTCCTCTTCCGCGCGGGGCGTTGGACAGCGTCGGTCTCCCCCCGCTTAAGGATGAGATTGGTCAGCACGGATACCTTTTTAGCTGCAAACAATGGAAAACATAGATCAGAAACATTACCCAGGGAACCATATTGGAGGGGCCGTCAAAGAGTTGACCCCCAGAGAGTATGTCGAGGAGACGGATCCCGGCTTTCACCAGGTCCCGCTCCGTTAGAGAGTTAGCATCGAGGGGAGTATAAGACTCCCCCCATCGGTAAAGCTGGATAAGATGGAGGGTCTGAAAATCTTCATCAGAGTAAGTGTGATACGCGGGAGGAGAGTCCGCTTCCACCTCCCATCGGGGCCATGGGATCGAAGAATTCTTGATGAAGAAGTAGCTCCTCTTCTACCCGCTATTGTCAGACCCCGTGTTGATTAGGAGTCCCCGACCCTTGACAACCTTCCAGGTGTCGCTGGTCCAGCTGCACAGCGCAAGTTGCGCCTTGTTCCACTTGGGCATCCGAGGATAGAAGGCACAAACTCCAGCCTCGTTACACTTCATCCCGTAGAAAGTTCTGAAGAGTTGGAGGCTGTAGACCCATTTCTATCGGAAGCGGAGAACCTGGAAAGCATTCCACACGCGGATGGCGTGTGGGGAGAAAGTAGTTGGATGCGTCTTGTAGTGGGTGCACATCTCAACCAAGTTCCCGCAGAAAGGGAATCGGATCCCTGCCGATATCTGTCCCGTAGAGACAAATATCTCCCCCTCCTCGGGACGAGTGACCACAGGGTCACCCGAGGCACGGTGGCGAGAATAAGGAAGACGAGGCTCCCAGGTCTGGGTAATGCATCCTTCTCGGAGAGCTGCGTCGTAAGCAGTCACCGAGATCTCATTGGGAGCATAGTCAAAATTGAAGGGTTTCCTCGGAACTAGATCCGTTTTCTGAAAATCAGCCATGGCAAGAGAAGGCGTAGTGGGATTTCGGAGAATTGCAAGCAAACTGATCGAAGATGAAAGATAGGCTACACTAACATCGGGGAAGGAAGTCTTACCAGACATGATGATTCGAAGTGGAGAGGATGGTCTTGATGATTGCCGGAAAGTTGATCGGAGAATGGAAAGCCGAGGAAGAGCTTGATTTCTCAAAGTTGCAGAGCTTTTGGAAATCGCAGAAACGGTAAAAGAAGAACAGTGCCCAGGATTAGGGTTTTATAGGAGAAGGGACAAGTGAAAGGACGTTCTAATCTGAATCGTCGAAGTTGAAACGTTTTAATCTGAGCCGTTGAGATGAAAGGGGGTAGAATGGAAAGGGGCGTAATGATGAAACGGCCTGAAAAGTACTTTTTCAGAAAAAAGCATGCGCGAAAAATCAGGCACGGGTGCCAAAGACGTCGCTTCGTCACCTGCTGCATTTAATGGCTGAGTAACCGAGGAGTCTTCTCGGATTTGGTGACTATCCTCGAGGTATCGAGGAATCGTGGACGAGAAGATCCGTATCAAGTGACTTTATCAAGGGAAAGGTCCCCGACTCCGATGTCGGGAGGTCGGGAGTTGAAATACACGACGAACTGTTAGGCCCTTTGACGACGAGTAAAATGATGGGTTTCGCTATGGCCGTTAGGCCCTTTGACGACGAGTAAACGGTGGATAGGTCCACTGGGCCCTAAAGGAGGTCAAGAAGACCAACGCGAAGGGTCCCGACAAAAGGAGTCCCGATGATGAAAGGTCCCGACAAGGTCGGTCCCGATAGGCGAGCTGGGCCTTCCCGATGAGATGCCTTTAAGTAGGCCCCGGTGATGAATCCCTGAGGATGTTGGCCCTGTCACGATGACGAGGGGCCCCGAGCGGTGACACAATGAGATAACTGGAGTCCCCGATATTGGTCGGGACTTGCTATCAGAGGTTGAGGCCGAGATACGCGGAGCGTGGCCGAGATAAGCGAGATCATGGCCGAGATAGGCGGGATCGTGGCCAAGATATGCGGAGCGTGGCCGAGATAGGCGGGATCGTGGCCGAGATAGGCGGGATCGTGGGCTAACCGCCCCAGCGGTTCACCAGGTAACTGAGGTAGCTCTTCTCCTATAAAAGGGCAGAAGTTACCTCAGATCGAGACGTTTTTTAGATACTGAGACTCTTGCTTGCCAGTTTATTGAGATTATTGAGATACTCATTTAAGCATCGGAGAGGGATTCTGGGTCACCGCCCGGTCTATTCCCCTCTTGCAGGATTACGTGGAGCGAAGGAGTTCAGATCGCCGTCAAAACCGTACAGGAGTTCCAACCGTGATCCAAAAGTTGGAGCCTGATTCGAGCTTGGAATTTCTCACTGCGTTTGATTTAGGTCTCGCTACCTTGTCGGAGAACCATTTGACTAGGTTCGCTATAATGAGCATGTCACCTTAGGCGACATTTGTCCTTTAGACGAGCCTTTGTTCCCCTTCCTCCCTTCTTTGGGAAACACTCGCAGGACAGTGACAGAGCCTCCTAGGGGGAAGGTTGTCATCTATACTTCCCAGATTCGGTTTGGGTTACGCCTGCCCTATTGTGATGAGCTCGCAGAGCTGAGTAGATTCTTTAGGATCTCCCCGGTGAACCTTGCCCCCAGCGCTATTCGTTCTGGGTGGGTTTCCGGGTGCTATGTCAGTGGTACTCCTGGAAGTACTCCTTGGTCTTGTTCCGGTGCTTCTTCCGATTTCAGTATCAGAAGAAGGTAGGCTTCGCGAGTTTCGTGACTCGCTATCCTTCCCTCAAAGATTCCTGATTTGCTGATTTAGGGTTGAGCGGGGTTGAGTGAAATGCATCTCTTCGTTTCGTAGCTCGGAGCGATAATTCGGCGAGCCATTGGGCCAAACACTACTTCTTTATCACGGATCGATACGTTACCTGGTCGGTTTTGAATGAGGACCGATCGGACGGCTGGCCTGCCTTTGGGGAGTTCTCTTATGTGGACTTGGAGACCATGAAGACTATCTACGAGAGCCACAAGACCCAGTCCTACTGCCCTGTGTCCTTGGTGACCGAGACAGACCTCTATGAGGCAGGGATTAGTTTGACTCCTCTATTCGGGGATTCGGTATGTTACTTAGTCTTCTCATCTATATTTATTTTCTATTTTTCCCTTGTAGGTTGGTTTCACGGGAAAACGTATAACGTGCAGGCAGCGCCAGTTGACTTGAGCAAGAGGAGGGCTCCCTCCAGCTCTACTCCGAAGAAGTCCCTTATGTCTGGGAAGACTGCTGGGGCCTCTGGTATACTTCTTTCTTTCTCCTCTTATGGTATACTTGTGTTTTTTCTCATGTTGTTTTCCTTGGGTTGTTAGGGCACTCTCCCTTGGTGACCGAGAGAGTCGTCTCTTTGGGCAAGGGCTCTGGACCTTCTAAGTCCAAGTCACGGAGGTCCGACTCTGAGGCCGGGGCCTCGGCTGTCAAGAAGAAGAAGGCTGCAGATCCTCCTCCCCCTGGTTTTCGTCCCCCGACCCTGTCTCGCAACAAAGAGATAGTGGTCGAAGAGGCGCCTTCCCGGGCTGATAAAGGGTAGCGGCCTGCTGGCGATGGTGGGGTGGTCACTGATTCTCCATCTCCTGCCCCCCAGCCAAGGGCACGGTCTTCAGGTTCGTTTAATCTTTATGTCATTGATGCTTCTATGCTTGTGTTTTTCTTTACTTTGCTTTCTTTGCATAGGTGGGCCTCCGGCTTTGAGTCGAAAGGACTTTGCGCGCCTCACTGACGAGGATATTGTGGGAGCTGAGTGGACTCCCTTTGCTGGATTGAAGGAGTTCCACTTTGACAACGGTTCCTCCTTGCGCACCCCGGAGGTTGGCATTCGGGTACTTCGCGGTGCCATCGCTCCCGGTGATCGTGCTCCTCAGCCCAAGTCCCCTAAGGAGACCCGGCGCTTCATCCAGGGGGTGTGACCCCGCTATGTCCCTGTTTTTGGATCACGGTTGGAACTCCGGTACGTTCTTGACGGAAGTCCGAACTCCTTCACTCCAAGTAATCCTGCAAGAAGGGGATAGACCGGGCGGTGATCCAGAATCCCTCTCCGATGCTTAAATGAGTATCTCGATGCGGGCAAGCAAGTATGAGTATATGAATGTTCAACGTATCAATCCTGAGGTAACTCCTTCCTTTATATAGGGGAGGGGTCACCTCAGTTACCTGTTGAGATAACTGCCACGTTCTGTTTCTCTCGGGCAGTAGCCCAAGTTCCGTCTTTTCAGGCCACTTCCCCACTATGTTGATAGTGGGCGTGTTTCTCGGCCTCGTTCTCTGGTGGCAAGTCTCAACGGATGTCGGGGACTCCAGAGTTATCTCCTTTGGTCACCGCTCGCGGCCCCTCGTTATCGGGACAGGCCAGCATTCTCAGGGATTCAATATCGGGGCCTACTTAAAGGCGTATCATCGGGGCCTACTTAAAGGCGTATCATCGGGGCCTACTTAAAGGCATATCATCGGGAGCGTTCAGCTCATATGTTGGGACCGACTTTGTCGGGACCCCTCGTATTGGTCTTCTAAGCCTCTTTTGAGGCCCAGTGGGCATACTTCGCCGTTTAGTCGTCGTTAATGGGCCAAACGGCTATATCGAAACCCATCATTTGCCCCCAAGACATGAGGGACTTACAGTTCGTCGTGTCTTCCAACTCCGGATCTCTCGATATTCCGAGGATAACCATCAAATCCGAAAGGATTTCTCGATTAATCAACTATTAAATACGATGGGTGATGAAGCGACGACTTGGGTGCCCGTGCCTGCTTTTCTGAAAAAGCGCTTTTTAGCTATCTTGTCGCTAGCGCCTCAACGAAGCGTTTCATCTTCAACGGTCCGGATTGCAACGTCTCTTTGGCTATCCTCTCTCCTATAAAACCCCAAATCTTGACACTAATCAGTTCTCCTCTACCGTTTCATTCTCTTGTGATTTCAAAAGCTCAAGTTCTCCTTTCTAATTTTCGACCAGCACTCCGGCAGCCAATCTCTCTGGCCATCAACATCATCTTTTCCTCTCCGCTTCAACATGTCTGGTAATATTTCTCCTCCGATTCTGAAGAAAATGTTAGCATGATTTTTCTTTTATCTTGATCAACTTACCCGGATTTTTCCAAGAATCAACTGTGCCTTTTCTTGCTTTGATCATTTTCCAGACGGTGAATCAAGTTCCGAGGGGAGGAAACCCTTCAAGTTCGATTATGCTTGCAATGAGATTTCAGAAACCGCCTATGATGCGGCTCTCCGGGAAGGGTGTATAACCTCCACCTGGGAGCCTCGATATCCCTATCCTCGCCCTCGCGTGCCGGGCGACCCTGTGGTCACTCGTCCCCGGGAAGGGGAGGTGTTTATCTCCGCCGGGCAAGTATCGGCGGGGATCCGATTCCCCTTCTGTGGGGATATAGTCGAGATGTGTGAATATTACAAAACACATCCGACTACCTTCTCCCCCCACGCCATTCGTGTGTGGAATGTCTTCCGTGTTCTTTGCCTCTGCCAACAATGGCCTTATAGCCTCCGACTTTTCCGGACCTTCTATGGGTTGAACTGCAATGATGTCGGGGTCTGTGCCTTTTACCCGAGGATGCCTAAGTGGAGCAAGGCGCAGCTCTCCCGATGTAGCTGGACTGGTGACACATGGAAGGTCGCCAAAGGTCGGGGGCTCATCACCGATTCGGGGCCCGATAACAGCGGCTGGAAGAAGAATTACTTCTTCATCCGGAACAGCTCCATTCCGTGGCCCCGATGGGAGGTTGGGGCAGACCCTCCTCCCGCTTTTCACACTTACTCCGAGGAGGATTTCCAGATTCTCCACTGTATCCAACTCTTCCGCTGGGGGGATTCTTTCACTCTCCTCGATGCCAACTCCATCGGGGAGCGGGACCTGGTTCTGACCGGGATCCGACTCCTTGATGTTGCTTCGGGGGGTCAATTCTTCGACGGCCCTTCCAACCTCGTTCATTGGGTAATATTCTAACTGCACTTTCGTTTTCGTCTTTGCAGCTAAGAAGGTATCATTGCTGACCAATCTCGTGCTTAAGCAGGCGTAGACCGATGCTGTCCAACGCCCCGCGAGGAAGAGGAAGTCTTCGAAGAGGGCCACCTACTCATCGGCACCTCCGACCTCGGAGCAGATCAAGCGGGCCCGGGTGGAGAAGATGGAGCAGATCTTCAACACCAAGACTCCCGAGGAAGGTAAACAGCTCCGCTTAGCAATTCGATTATACAGGAGGCGTATTCCCAAGGAGTTAATCCCCTCCGATAAGGGAGCCAGGATCGAAGGGATCAAACGCATCCTGCAAGGAGAAACTCCCCGCATTCTCAACGCGGGTTACTACAATTATTAAGTGAAGGACCAGTATCTCTCCCGTCGCTTCATCTGGTGTAAGGATCCTGATCAACTTCCTGATTTTCTTTCTGAAGCTTCTTGTCCTCCAGCTGCAGGTCAATCGGGAGCTGGAGCTTCCGCGGCGACGCCACCCTCTGACGCCCGGGTCGGAGAGCCCCTCCTGTCACTTCCTGCCCCGACGAGATCGGGGACTGAAGACGCCCCGACGGACGGTCAATTCTGTTGGGTGGTTGACCTGGACGTCTCTCATTCTTCTGAGGAGGCGAGCGAAGATCAGCCCCTGGTTCGTCGTCGGGGGGTGAGGCAGACCCCGTTGGAGCCGACTCCCGAAGGGCTGCCCCCATCTTCCCCGGCACAACAGCATTCGCCGGTCCTGAGCCTGACTCCCGAAGGGACGACGGGTTCTCACTGCGGCTCGGAGGGGCGCACCTCCGACGCTCAGGTCACTCCTCCTCCTCTCCCCTTAGACGGGAGCTTCTATCAGCTTTACGCCCCCGACCAGGCGGCAGCTCCCTGGACCCCGATCGAGTCATTGCAGGGGGTCCCGCTGCGTCCGGATAATATATCACCGGAACTGGGTCTGCACCTGCTGGCAGGTTCAGTTCCGCCGTCTATGAAGCTTCCACTCTCTTTGGTCCGAGAGGACATCCACGAGGACATTCGCAACATGGTCGTTCGTCGTGTGGAGGTAAGGCTTCCTGTTTAGACACTTAGGATATAATGTAGAATATTCTCATATACTAACCTCTTCCCTTCTTTTCCACAGGAATTGGCGGATCAACACCGCTGTTTCGGGTACATCCTGGCCTTGGAGGAGGCCCTGGGGCAGGAGCGAGCCAAGGAGGCCCCCGAGGTCTTGGCCAAGCTCAAGGAGGATCTGGCCGCCTCCGAATCGTCGAGGGGGAAGCTGGTTAAGGAGCAGGCCCTCCTTAATCAGAAGACTCGGGTCCTCCTGAGGCAGGTTCACGACTTCGAGCGGCTGCTGAAGCAGGAGCGACAAAAGCTCAAGGAAGACTAGCAGGGGTGCGCGGAGGATCGGGACGGGTATGTCCTCGAGAAGAAGGCCCTTGAGGACGCCAAGGCGGGGCTGGAGGCTGAGAAGGTCCTTCTCACCAACCGGTCCCAACAGCTGGAGCGGGAGGTCACCGAGTTCCCCGCCAAGCTAGCTGAAGCTGGAGCCAAAGGTCAGGAAGATTATCGGGGCTCCGAGGCTTTTCAAGCGGACGCGGTGAAGTTCTGTACGGCGGAGGTGGAGACCACCTTGCTTAATGCTGTCGAGGAGCTAGTATGGTGGTGCCATCGACTTCACCAAGTCTCAGACTCTCGCCCCCTTCGCGGAGATGTATTTCAGCCTTTCTGAGGAGAGCGACGGGGCCAACACCCCCGAGGGGACTGCGGGTGCTGAAGGCATGGTGGAGCCTCCAAGTGCAGAACTCCCGACAACTTATCCCCCGATGATCGACCCTGCACCAGAGTCCGATCCTCCCGCGGCCGATCTTCCAGGATCCGAACCTCCGACCGCGGAGCCTTCTGCCACAGACCTCGTGGACCCTGCTCCTCTCGACGCTGCCAAGGATCAAGCTTAATCGCTTTATTTTCGAATCCTTGTAATTTCCTTCTTTTGTCGTGAACCTTTTAGATCTTTATAATATCAATCTCTTTTGGTTTCGATTATCGCTGCACCACCTAGGGTGAATTAACCCCGCCACTTAAGGCAATTCGATCATACCAATTAGAGTGATTTCGACGCGTCACTTAAGACATTTTTCTCCACACCACTTAAGGCGATTTAATCGTACCGCTGCCACTTAAGGCAATCGCACCACTTAAGGTAATTTAATCACGCCACTTAAGGCAATTTATCCACACCACTTAAGGCGATTTAATCGTGCCACTTAAATCGAAACCACGCCACTTAAGGCGATTTAACTACACCACTTAAGGCGATTTAATCGTGCCTCTTAAGGCGAAACCAAGCCACTTAAGGCGATTTAACTACACCACTTAAGGCGATTTAATCGTGCCACTTAAGGCGAAACCACGCCACTTAAGGCGATTTAACTACACCACTTAAGGCGATTTAAGCATACTTGGAATGATAAGTCTAAGCACAATCTGGTCGGAAGCAACCTCTTTATTCATTGATGGCTCAAAACTTGTTTATATCGACTCAAAACGATAAACAACTTGCACCACTGAAGGCGACTTCGATAAACAACTTGCACCACTGAAGGAGACTTAATAAACAACTTGCACCACTGAAGGCGACTTAATAAAAAACTTGCACCACTGAAGGCGACTTAATATCAAGCATGACATTTCTTCAAGTGTTCGCCACTAAAAGAATGCTTCAACACATTGCCATCGAGGTCTTCAAACTTATACGCGTTTCGAGCTGGCATCCCCACGACCTTATAAGGCCCTTCCCATTTTGGTGACATCTTGTTGATCCGATCCAAAAGGGTAAATTCGTTCCGACGCCAGACAAGTTCCCCGACAAAGAACTGTCGAGACTTGACTCGTCGATTATAATATCGGGTCGTTGCCAGGCGCATCCGAGCCTGGGCCTCCTCGGCACTCTGCCTCTTCTCTTCGACCTAGTCCATGTCCAGACGCCTCATTTCATCATTTGACAGAGGTTCGTAATACCTCGTCCGATGGGATGCCACAGCTATTTCAACGGGAGCAACTGCTTCCGTGCCATAAACAAGGCCAAACGAAGTCTCCCCAGTCGATCGTTTGTGTGTTGTTCTAACAGCTCAAAGCACATTTTCCAGCTCATCCAGCCATTTGCCCTTCAAGGCATGGACCCTCTTCTTCAGGCCATCCATCACGATCTTGTTGGCTGACTCCACTTGTCCGTTGGTTTGAGCATGACGGACAGAGGCTGTCCGATTCTCAATTTTCAGTTCCTCCAGGTACTCCTTCCACTGGGCCCCGTTAAACGGGGGGCCGTTATCGCTGATCAATACCTTGGGAATCCCGTATCGGGATATGATATGGGTATGGAGGAATTTGAGGATGTGATTCCCCGTTGTCTTGGCCAACGCCTTAGCTTCTATCCACTTCGAGAAATAATCAATAGTCACGACTAAATATCGGCACTGACCTTTTGCAACTGGAAGGGGTCCCACCAAATCGATTCCCCATTGGGCGAAGGGCCAAGCACTCTTGATGGACGTCAGATCGGCAGCTGGAGCCACGATACTCGGGGCGTACCTTTGGAAAGCGTCACAGGATCGGACTAGCATCGTTGCTTCCTTGTTCATCGAGGGCCAGTAATAGCCCAGGTTCAGCACTTTCCTCACGATAGATCGGGCACCTTCATGACAGGCCAAGTATCCTTCGTGCACCTCCCTAAGGATCCGATCTGTGTTAGGCCCAGCCACACATTTCAAGTAAGGAGTTAAATACCCCTTTTTGTACAGCTGATTGTCCACCATCACATAATTGGGCGCTATTCGGCGTATTTTGCCGGCTGCTACTTCATCATCAGGGACTGCCCCCGTAGTCAGATATGCAACTATCGGGGTCATCCAAGTGGGCTCCTCCGATCCAGTCTCGATGGCACATACCTCCGATTGATCGGTGGTTGACAAGATCACCTTTTCCAAGAAGTGCACCTTCCGACTTTCATCGAAGGGTGCCCCCAAGGCGAACTTGCTCAAGGCATCTGCTTCCACATTATCTTCCCTCGGGATTGCCTCAATATCGAAGCTCTTGAAGCTCTCCTTCAAGGTTTGCACCTCCCGAAGGTACTTTTTCATCATCGGGCTCTTAGCTTCGTATCACCTCTGGACTTGGTTCACAATCAAGCTAGCATCGCACTACACCTTTAAGTGACCAACTCCCGTTCCTTTAGCAATCTTGAGGCCAGTGATGAGAGCCTCATATTCAGCTTCATTGTTGGTGGCCCTAAATGTCAAGGCCAAGGCATATCGAAGGGGCTCGCCTCCGCCTGGCGGTATCAGTACAAACCTTGCTCCCGATCCTTCTGAATTTGAGGAGCCATCGGTGTACATCTCCCAAGTGTTTTCGGCGTCGGGCTGTTCTGACTGCTCTGTTATCGGGACTTCCATAATTGCCCCCTCTACACGGCCCGCTTCTTCAAGATCGGGGGCACTCTGCTATGAAATCCGCCAACGCCTGGCCCTTAATAGCCGTTCTCGGAGCAAAGTGAATGCGGAACTCACTAAGCTCGACTGCCCATTTCACTAATCTCCCCGACGCATCAGGTCGGTTCAAAAAATGTTTCAAGGGCTGATTCGTCAAAACAGTAATCTCATGCGCATGGAAGTAAGGTCTCAGCTTCCGAGCAGTAACAATCAACGCATAGAGGTACTTCTCAACGGCGGGGTAATTTATTTCAGACTTGGCGAGTGCCTTGCTTACATAATAGACGGGGACTTGGTTACCCTCTACGACTTTCACTAAGACAGAGCTAACAACAAATTCAGAAACAGCCAAATAAAGATAGAGTGGCTCGCCTGGGATGGGCTTCGCCAATGGCGGGAGGGTGCGGAGGTGCTGCTTGAGTGCCTGGAACGCCTCCTCGCACATGGCAGTCCATTCAAACTTCTTGTTGGCCGTCAGCACTTCAAAGAACGACATGGATCGATCACTTGCCTTGGACAGGAAGCGATTCATCGCGGCCAATCGGCCATTCAGCACCTGCACCTCCCGATGGTTCGTCGGGGACTTTATCTCCTTGATTGCCTTCAGCTTCTCAGGGTTCACCTCGATTCCCCTCTGGCTCACCATGAAGCCCAGAAACTTCCCTGAGTGCACCCCGAAGGCACACTTGGTCGGGTTCAAGCAAACTTGATGAAGCCTCATCCGCTCAAACGCCGTGGCTAGGTTGTGAACATGATCCTTGGCCTGTCGGGACTTCACCAGCATGTCGTCCACATAGGCCTCCATCGTTTTTCCCAGCATATCCCCGAACAGCTTGTTCACCATCCTCTGATAAGTTGCACCTGCATTGATCAGTCCAAAAGGCATGACATCATAGTGATATATGTCACTATTGGCATAAAAAGCGGTGTGGGGGGCATCCTCCTTGGACATCTTGATCTGATTGTAGCCGGAGTAGGCATCCATAAAGCTCAGCAACTCATGTCCCGATGTGGCATCCACCAGCTGGTCGATCCTCAGGAGCGGATAGCAATCCTTCTGGGCATGCTTTGTTCAAGTCACGAAAATCGACACACGTCCGCCACTTGCGATTGCTCTTTTTCACCAGGACTGGGTTTGCGACCCAGGTCTGGAATCGGAGCTCCTTAATAAATCCAGCATCGAGCAACCTACCCACCTCTTGCTTGATCGCGATCTTCTTGTCGGCACCCATCGGGCGCCTTTTCTGTGTAACCGGCTTGATCGCTGGGTCAATCTTCAGCTCATGAGTAATCACATCGGGGCTGATTCCTGGCATGTCGCTCGGGGACCAGGAAAATAGCTCCTTAAACTCCTTCAACAAATCAATCAGTTCTTGGGCCGTCTCCTCCGACAGAGCGGACCCGATTTTCACCTTTCTTTGAGGTCCATCGATCTCGACCTCCTTCAAATCCTCCATCGGGGCGGGACGCCCAAACTCCTCTCGGGGATCAGCATCAGTCTGGAAAACAGTCATAGCCTCCCGATTCCTCCTTCGAGTGGCGTTGACGTAGCACTTCCTGGAGGCTATCTGATCGCCCTTGACTTCCCCGATTCCGTGGTCAGTCGGGAACTTCAGCTTCTGATGGACAGTTGAGGCAACTACCCCCAGCGGGTTGACGGTAGTCCTCCCGATAATGGCGTTGTAGGTCCCCGCAGACTCGACCACCACGAACTCCACATTCCTCTTCTCCGACTTCTAGCCACTACCGAACTCAACCGGTAAGGTAATCATCCCCACCGGGTAAGAGGTAGACCCAGAAAATCCGACCATCGGGAAGTCCACACGCTTCAAGTCCTTCTTGGTTTTTCCCATGGCCTCCAGTGCATCCATGAACAGAATATCAGAGGAGCTCCCTCCATCAATCAGGATTCGCTTCATCTCGTACCCATCCACGTTCAGGGTCACGACCAAAGCATCATCGTGCGGGGTCTCCACACCTATCAGGTCCTCCGCTGAGAAGGGAATCACCATTTCTTCTTTCGGAGTCCAATTTCGGGCCCTCTTGCCCAGCACCACAGCAATGGGAATCCGAGAAGCATAGACCTCCCGAGATGCCGTGGTATCTCCTCCCGCAGCTAGTCCCCCGTGAATCAAATTAATGGTCCCCCGCTTGTCCTTGCGGGCATTGGAAGACTCGGGCTTATCCTTCTTCAGGGATTGACAACGGGATCGGGAACGGGACCGCGATCGGGACCGGGAACAGGATTGGCTCCGTCGCCCAGCCACAAATTCCTTGAGCTTTCCCTTCTGGATCAGCTTCTCAATCTCCTTCTTCAACTCCCGACAATGGTTAGTGTCGTGAACGCTGGCACGATGGAAACGACAGAAACGATTGGTGCGAGCTCCCATGAACTCTCCATCCTTCTTCAGGGGGTACCTGGCGATACCCTGTCGGTCCATCACCGCCAACACAGCACCCATGGAACAAATGAGAGGAGTGTAATGGTCTCCCGCTTGTCCGACTTCGGGGGACGCTTGTCTTCCCTCCGATCGGGACGGCCTCGACCCCGACTGCTCTCGGGTTTATCTTTCCTCCTGCGATCGTCTGAGGGTTTGGACGACTGCTTCCCCTTGTATGATTTCGAAGGGTCAAGGTCTCCGGCAGCTATCTTCGACTCCTGTACGTCGATTTGTTGCTTCACCCTTTTCTGCAACGCTTCCATGTTCCACACAGCCTTCTCCGCCACACTGTGCATTAGGTCGGAACCATATGGTGCTGTTAGGTTCCGAATGAAGGTGCAGATGGTCTCTTTCTCCGACATTTCCTCATCAATCTCGGCCACGCTGGCAGTGTACCTCTGGTAGTAATGCGCCAGAGACTTTTCGGGCCTCTGTACCACCTCAGCCAGGGACCTCACGCTTTTCAGGAGACGCCGACGGCCCTGGTATTGCTGGATGAACCGATCATGCATCTGGGTCCAGGTAGAGATGCACCCTGGAGGAAGCCTAAAGAACCACGTCAGGGCTCTTTCACCAAGTGTACCCGGGAACAGAACGCACACTATGTCGTCATTCGGGGCTCTGCCTAGACAAGCCATGACATGCTTCTGGACATGGCGAACTGGATCTCCTTCGCCATCATATTCCTTGATTGTCGGGATACCGAGCCCTGGCGGGGCAGTGGTGTTCACCAATCGGGGGACAAAGGGATGAGTGGATCGATCCCTCAGCTCCGACATCATCTTCTTCTGGTCTCCCATACAGATGTTCACAATCTTCACCACCTGGTCGGGGGTGATAGGACCACTAAGAGGGATGGTCCTATGTTGCATCGGTCCAGGCCTATCAATCACGAACTGCTCCGACTGAGCGGGCTCCTTGCCCTTGTCCTGGTGCTCGGGTTGGGCATCCTGCCCGTCCCGATTCTCCATCGGCGGAGGCGAAGACAATTCCTCCTCCTTCTTCTTGGAGGCCTCCCTTCGGTCCAGGAGAGCCTCCATAGCTTCCAAAAATACTGGAATGGCATCCATCACAGCCATTGCCAAGTCCGGCTTTGCAGGTGCATCCTGGTCCCTCCTCGGGATCTCTTCCCGGCTCTCCGACAAGTTTCGAATGGAATCTTCGCGATCATCATGATGCCCCCTTGTTTGGGAAACAGCAGGGGGAGGATCATTCCGATCAACAGTGCGCTCCGGCGGCCCTGAATTCAGAGTTCTGGCAGGGTGACGGGAACCGCCGGATTGTCCTTGTCTCTTCTTTTGCTTGCCAGCCATCGATCGGTAGAATCCATTTTTGCTTTTTGTTACGCTTCCCACAGACGGCGCCAATGTTGGATCACGGTTGGAACTCCGGTACGTTCTTGACGGAAGTCCGAACTCCTTCGCTCCAAGTAATCCTGCAAGAAGGGGATAGACCGGGCGGTGACCCAGAATCCCTCTCCAATGCTTAAATGAGTATCTCGATGCGGGCAAGCAAGTATGAGTATATGAATGTTCAACGTATCAATCCTGAGGTAACTCCTTCCTTTATATAGGGGAGGGGTCACCTCAGTTACCTGTTGAGATAATTGCCACGTTCCGTTTATCTCGGCCAGTAGCCCACGTTCCGTCTTTTCAGGCCACTTCCCCACTATGTTGATAGTGGGCGTGTTTCTCGGCCTCGTTCTCTGGTGGCAAGTCTCGACGGATGTCGGGGACTCCAGAGTTATCTCCTTTGGTCACCGCTCGGGGCCCCTCGTCATCGGGACAGGGCAAGCATTCTCAGGGATTCAATATCGGGGCCTACTTAAAGGCGTATCATCGGGGCCTACTTAAAGGCGTATCATCGGGGCCTACTTAAAGGCATATCATCGGGAGCGTTCAGCTCATATGTCGGGACCCCTCGTATTGGTCTTCTAAGCCTCTCTTGAGGCCCAATGGGCCTACTTCGCCGTTTAGTCGTCGTTAATGGGCCTAACGGCTATATCGAAACCCATCACCTGTGAGTGGTGTTTCTCTTCCTTTTCTATTTTCATGTGGTTGCTTGCTAAGTCATTTACCCCTTGTTGATTTTTCAGGGTATGTCCGACATGGTGAATATGTCGTCTCTTGCGCTTGAGCTGTCAGATGAGAAGAAGGCCCTTGAGGATAACCAGGTATCCTTGAAGGCGGAGCTTGCCACTGCCGCTGAGAAGGCTCGCCTGTCTGACTTGCAGATGCAGGAGCTTAGGGGCCAGGTAGCTCTACTTGAGACTACCGTGGGTGGTTTGCGCCGTGAGGCTGATGTTGCATCGTCACTCCATGCTGAGGAGTTGACGAAGCTTGAGGCGAGGTGCCGGGCGGAGGAGAGAGCTGTTGCCGTAGCTGAGTACAAAGCTTCCCCTGCCTTTGCTGCTGATTACAGCGTTCGGTTGAACCAGGAGATGAACCAGTTCGGGGAGTACCTCGTCGATCATATCTTCCGTATTGATCCCCAGTTTCCCGTCAATGATCAAGATGATTTTGGGACATATGCTGCTGGCTATATGGCCGTTCTTAGGGGTCAAGCTGCCGTTGCTGATGAGTCTGCCCTTGCACAGGTGGATTCTATCCCCGTGGATGTTGATAGTTCAGGCTCTTCCTCATCTTCTTCGAGCTCTGTTAGTGGTTCTTCCTCAGAGGGTCAGGACCGTGAGGACTCTCCAGCAGGTTCTGGTTGATATGTTGATATCTCTTTATCCTTGTACATATGACTTTACCTTTCCCCCCTTTTAATGGGTTGAGTGTTTCTCCCCTAGATGGGTCGAGTTCATTTTGGGATTGCTATACTTGGGATGTTTTCTTGCTTTCCTTCTTTGCATGGTTATGTTGGCAGTGTGTGGAACACTTGCCTTTGGTTGTGGTATGCATAGTAGGGTGAGTTGTTACTTTTGATGGTTGCTTCATATGCTTCTGTATATTGTTGGATCACGGTGGAACTCCGGTACGAACTTTGACGGCGATCCTAGCTCCTTCGCTCCACGCAATCCTGCAAGAGGGGATAGACCGGGCGGTGACCCAGAATCCCTCTCCGATGCTTAAATGAGTATCTCGTACGGACCGGCAAGCAGTAATCTCAAGTAAGTATTTCAACGTAATTGATCTGAGGTCACCTCTGCCTTTTTATAGGCGGAGAGGTACCTCAGTTACCTGGTGAACCGTTGGGGGTGGTTAGCCCGTATTCCGCGTATCTCGGGCACGATCCCGCCTATCTAGGCCATGATCTCGCTTATCTCGGCACGCCCCGCGTATCTCGGCCACGCTCCGTGTATCTTAACCACGTTCCGCGTATCCCGGCCACGCCCCGCGTATCTCGGCCTTATCCTCTGATAATGAGTCCCGACTAACATCGGGGACTCCAGAGTTATCTCGTTGTGTCACCGCTCGGGGCCCCTCGTCATCGTGACAGGGCCTATTGTTCTCAGGGATTCATCATCGGGGCCTACTCAGAGGCAATTCGTCGGGAGCGTTTAGCTCGCTGGTCAGGTCCGACTCTGTCGGGACCTCTCATCCTCGGGTTCCCTTCGTCGGGATCCTGTGCCTGGGCCATCTAGGCCTTCGTTTAGGGCCCACCGGGCCTATTTGCCGTTTCCTCGCCGTTAAAGGGCCTAACGGCTATACTCGAACCCATCATTTGCCCCCAAGACATGAGAGACTTTTAGTTCGTTGTGTCTTTCAACTTCCGACCTCCCGATATTGGAATCGGGGATCTTTGTCTTAGCACAGTCACTCAATACTAGTTTCCTCGATGCTTTGTGGATAGCTGCCAAATCTGAGGGGACTTTTCGATTCCCCGGTTCATTAAATGCAGCAGCTAGTGAAGCGACGTCCTCTGTACTCGTGCCTGATTTTTCGCGCCTGTATTTTCTGAAAAGTGCTTTTCAGGCCGTTTCATCATTACGCCCGTTACCCTTCTGCACGTTCAAATTAAAACTATTCAACTTCGACGACTCGGATCGAAGTGTCCCTTCAACTGTCCTCTTCGCCTATAAAACCCTAGCCATGGGCACAATTTAACTTTTACCGTTTCCGAATTCTCAAAAGCTCTCTGCAACTTCTCTGCGAATTCAAGCCCTGCAATTCCGAATATCTCAGAGTTTCTCCGGTCATCTTTCCGGCAACGCCAAGTTCATTCCTTCAACCTCCAATCGCCATGTCTGGTAAGGGTCTCTTCTCTATTGTTCGTTCATGTCTTCCTTGTTTACAGCTTTCCGAAAATCCCACTGTGCCTTCCTTGCCATTGCTACTTTTCAGACAGCGGATCCAGCTCTGAGGGGAGAAAGCCCTTCAACTTTGATTATGCACTGAATGAAATCTCCAACACTGCTTATGATGCAGCTCTCCGAGAGGGGTGCATCACTTCTACTTGGGAACCTCATTTCCCGTATCCCTGGCCTCGCCCCTCGGGTAACCTTGAGGTTACTCGTCCCCGAAAAGGGGAGGTATTTGTCTCTACGGTGCAAGTAACAGCGGGGATCAGATTCCCCTTCTGTGGTAATCTGGTCGAGATGTGCCAGCATTATAAAACACATCCGACCACCTTCTCTCCGCACGCCATTCGCCTGTGGAATGCTTTCCAGGTCTTCTGCTTCCGACAGCGGTGGGTGTACAGCCTTAAGCTCTTCAGGACCTTCTATGGGATGAAGTGCAACGAGGCGGGGGTTTGCGCCTTCTACCCCCGAATGCCGAAGTGGAGCAAGGCACAACTTGGACGTTGTAACTGGACCAATAACACCTGGAAGGTGGTCAAGGGTCGGGGACTCCTGGTTGATACGGGGTCCGACAACAGTGGTTGGAAGAGGAGCTATTTCTTCATTCAACACTCTTCGATCCCATGGCCCCGATGGGAGGTGGAAGCAGACTCTCCGCCTGCCTTCCACACCTATACCGACGAAGATTTCCAAACTCTTCAACTCATCCAGCTCTACCGATGGGGGGAGTCCTACACTCCCCTCGACGCCAATTCCGTCGTGGAGCGGGACCTGGTGAACGCCGGGATCCGACTCCTCGATATAATCTCTGGGGGGCAGCTTTTCGACGGCCCCTCCAATATGGTTCCCTGGGTAAATTTCTAACTCTTTTTTCGTAAACTGTTTGCAACCAAGAGGGTATCTGTGCTGACCGATCTGTTCCTTAAGCAGGGGGAGACTGATGCCGTCCGCCCCTCGCGGAAGAGGAAGTCCGCCAAGAAGGCTGCTGCTCCGTCGGGATCTCCTTCTGCGGAGCAACCTAAGCGGAAGCGCCTGGATCTGGACCAACTCTTCGACGTCCAGAATGCTGAAGAAGGTAAAAAGCTCCGACTCGCTATTAAATCATATAGGAGGATGGTCCCGAAGGATTTGATTCCTTCAACCAGGGAGGCCCGTATTGCTGACGTCAGACGAATCCTTCGAGGCGAAACTCCTCGTGTCCTGAAGTCGGGCTACTACCACTACCACGGGAAGGATCAATATGTCTCTCGACGTATTGTTTGGTGTAAGAATCCTGATGAACTTCCTGACTACATTTATGAAGCCTCTCGTCCTCTAGGTGCAGGTCGCTCAGGGGCTCCATCGGGTGCGGAGGCTTCCGCGGGTGCACCGTCTTCAACAGGGGCGCCTCCCTCAACTGGGGAGAAGACCCCGACCGGCGAACAGTTTCGTCGGGTGGAAAACTTGGACTCCTCCGAGGAGACTGATGAGGGTGGCTCCCTTCGTCATCGTCGGAGGACGGGGCAGTCCCCCTTGAAACCAACCTCTCAGGGACTGCCCCCTTCATCTTCCCCACAGCCGCGACAGCCGTCGCCCATCCACAACTTCACTCCTTCCCCCGCCCGGGTCGAACCGGAGGCGTGCCCCTCCACGATTCGTGATCCTCCTGTCGACCCCGCACAAGTGAATGCTCCCTGGACTCCAATCCAAACACTGCAAGGAGTCCAGCTCCGACAAGGGGACCAGCATCAGGACCTGGCTCTGCATCTGCTGGCAGGCTCGATCCTGCCTACCATGCGGTACCCGATTTCCCTGAATCGGACTGCTATGCATCGGGATGTCAGAGAGATGTCCCTGCATCGGATAGAGGTAAAACTCGCTTCTCCCTTTTCATTGGTAAATTTGGTTGTTTGTTTATTAACACTTTTCTTTCTTCTATTGTAGGAGCTCGGGGACTTCAACCGTCTTTTCGGGTACCTCATGGCTTATGATGAGTCCCGGGAGCGGGACCGGGCGGCCATCGACAAGCTTAAGGAGGATCTTGCAGCCTCCAAGTCTTCGCGGGGGAAACTTGCCAAGGAGCAGGCCGCCCTTGTTCAAAAGGTTCAGGACCTCCAAAAGCAGGTCGGGGACTTCGAGGGGCTCCTGAGGCAGGAGCGACAGGAGCGGCAGGCTGCTGAGGACAAGCTGGTCCTCGAGAAGAAGGCTCTGGAGGAGCAAGTCGCGGGGGTTCCTGCGCAGCTGGTCGAGGCGGAGGCCAAGGGCCGAGAGGATTATCGGAGGTCTGAGGACTTCCAGGCTGATGCTATGAAGTTCTTTGGCGCGGAGGTGGAGAACACTCTCTTCAATGCGGTTGAGGAGCTCCACCTGGAGTATGGCGACGCCATCAATTTTGAAAAGTCTCCTTCCCTCGCTCCCTTCGCGAAGAAATACTTTGCTCTTTCCGAGGAGAGTGATGGGGGGAGTACTCCCGCGATTGCCGAAGACGCAGCAGATGCCCCAATAGTCGATCCTCCCGAGGCCAACCCTGTGGAGCCTTCTGCTACCGACTCCGTGGACCCAGCTCCCGCCGATGTTGCCGACAAGGACCAAGTCTAACCGTTTATCTTTAGAGTCCTTGTATTTTCTTCGCTTTTGTCATCGTCGGGCCTTTGAGCCCTTATCAATTTATCAGACTTTCTTAGTTCCGATCTTTTCAATGCACTTCTCCAAGTGGCTTTACTATACTGGCTTAGGTCGGTACTTCGACACTTAAGGCATTTTCGTACGTCATTCCCGACGATTTACTAATTTGCACCACCTAAGGCGACTTATCATCATGCACCACTTAAGGCGACTTAATTTCGTGCATCCCTTAAGACGACTTAATATCGTGCATCACTTAAGACGACTTTTCAATACTTAGAATAAATCTAAAACACATGCATCACTTAAGATGACTTAACCTCGCGCATCACTTAAGACGACTTAATATCGTGCACCACTTAAGGCGACTTTACATCGTGCACCACTCAAGGCGACTTTCTCGTGCACCACTCAAGGCGACTTCTCTCGTGCACCACTTAAGGCGACTTTAACACTTAGCATAAATCTAAGAATAACTCTGATTGGAAGCAACCTCTTTATTTATTGATGGCATAAAATTTGCTTACATCGAATTAAACGATAAACAACATACACCACTTAAGGCGATTTTACATCGGGCACCACTTAAGGCGACTTTATCGGGCACCACTTAAGGCGACTTTCTTCAGGCACCACTTAAGGCGACTTTCTTCGGGCACCACTTAAGGCGACTTTCATCAAGCATGGTGTTTCTTCAAGTGTTCGCCACTAAAAGAATGCTTTAACGTTCTGCCATCGAGGTCTTCCAACTTGTACGCATTTGGAGCTGGCATCCCCACGACCTTATAAGGTCCTTCCCATTTTGGTGACATCTTGTTGATTCGATCCAAAAGGGTAAACTCGTTGCGACGCCAAACCAGCTCCCCGACGAAGAATTGTCGGGACTTTACTCGCCGATTGTAGTACCTGGCCGTCGCCAAACGCATTCGAGCTTGGACTCCGTCGGCTTCCCGCCTCTTCTCTTCGAGCAAGTCTAAGTCCAGACGTCTCATCTCATCATTCGTCAGAGGCTCGTAATATCTCATCCGATGGGACGCCACAGCTACCTCCACGGGGGCGACAGCCTCCGTTCCATAAACGAGGCCAAACGGAGTCTCCCCCGTTGATCGTTTGGGTGTTGTTCTAACAACCCAAAGCACGTTTTCCAGTTCGTTCAGCCATTTGCCCTTCAAGGCATAGACCCTCTTCTTCATGCCATCCATCACGATTTTGTTGGCTGATTCCACCTGACCGTTAGTCTGAGCATGTCGTACGGAAGCTGTCCGATGCTCAATGTTCAACTCCTCCAGATACTCCCTCACCTGAGAGCCGTTAAATGGCGGACCATTGTCGCTGATCACCACCTTAGGAATCCCGTATCTGGACACAATATGGGTCTGGAGGAACTTGACGATCTGGTTCCCCGTTGTTCTGGCCAACGCCTTTGCCTCTATCCATTTCGAAAAATAATCGATTGCTACAAGTAAATACTTACATTGACCTTGTGCTTGTGGAAGAGGTCCCACCAAGTCGATCCCCCATTGCGCGAAGGGCCAAGCGCTCTTGATGGATGTCAGATTATTGGTCGGAGCCACGATATTCGGGGCGTACCTCTGGCACGCGTCACAGGATCGGACCAACGCCGTTGCTTCTTTGCTCATCGTAGGCCAATAATAGCCCAAGTTCAGCGCTTTCCTCATAATGGATCGGGCCCCTTCATGACAAGCCGCGACCCCTTCATGTACCTCCTTCAGGATTCGATTTGTGTCGGGCTCTGCCACACACTTCAAGTACGGAGTCGAGAACCAACCCTTCTTGTATAGCTGATTGTCTAGCATCACGTAATTAGCCGCGATCCGAAGTATCCTGTCGGCTGCTACTTTGTCATCGGGGACTGCCCCCGTAGTCAGGTACGCGACTATCGGGGTCATCCAAGTGGACTCCTCCTCCGTTCCCGTGTCAACGGCTCACACCTGTGTCGGGTCGGTGGTCGACAAGATCACCTTCTCCAAGAAGTGCACCTTCCGATCTTCTTCCGAGGGTGCCCCCAGGGCAAATTTGCTCAAGGCGTCTGCCTCTACGTTCTCCTCCCTCGGGATTGCCTCGATATCGAAGCTTTTAAAGCTCTCCTTCAGGGCTTGTACCTCGCGCAGGTACTTCTTCATTATCGGACTCCTCGCTTCGTATCTCCCTTGAACCTGGTTCACGATTAAGGCTGCGTCACACTTCACTCTCAAGTGGTCGACTCCAGTGCCTTTAGCAATTTTCAGGCCCGTAATAAGAGCCTCATATTCTGCTTCGTTGTTTGTGGCCTTGAATGTTAAAGCCAGGGCATATCGGAGCGGCTCACCTCCACCTGGTGGTATCAACAAAAAGCCTGCTCCTGATCCGTCTGAACTCGAGGAGCCATCCGTGTACATCTCCCAGGTATTTCCCTCGTTTGGCTGTTCTGATTGCTCTGCCCTCTCTGGGTGCTCTTCTGTCGGGATCTCCATGGTTGCCCCCTCTACAGGGCCCGCTTCTTCTAGATCGGGGGCTGTAGATTCTGCTATGAAATCCGCCAACGCCTGACCCTTAATAGCCGTTCTCGGACAAAGTGTATGCGAAACTCACTAAGCTCTACTGCCCATTTCACTAATCTCCCTGACGCATCCGGTCGATTCAGAAAATGCTTCAAAGGCTGGTTAGTCAGCACAGTAATCTCGTGTGCGTGGAAATAAGGCCTTAGCTTCCGAGCAGTTGTAATCAACGCAAAGAGATACTTCTCAACGGCAGGATAATTTAATTCAGACTTGGAAAACGCCTTGCTTACACAATAGATGGGGACTTGATTACCCTCGACAACCTTCACTAGTACAGAGCTAATGGCAAATTCAGAAACAGCCAAGTAAAGATAGAGCAGCTCGCCTGGAACCGGTTTCGCCAACGGCGGGAGGGTACGAAGGTGCTACTTGAGTGCTTGGAATGCTTCTTCACACTTGTCGGTCCACTCAAACTTCTTGTTGGCCCTCAGGACTTCAAAAAATGGCATTGATCGGTCGCTAGCTTTGGACAGGAAGCGATTCATTGCAGTTAGTCGGCCGTTCAGCACTTGTACCTCCCGATGGTTTATCGGAGACTGCATCTCCTCAATCGCCCTCAGCTTCTCGGGATTCACCTCAATTCCTCTCTGGCTCACCATAAAGCCCAAAAATTTTCCTGAGTGGACTCCGAAGGCGCATTTCGTCGGGTTTAAGCGAACCTGATGAAGCCTCATCCGCTCAAACGCCATGGCTAGGTTGTGCACATGATCCTCAGCTTGTCGGGACTTCACCAGCATGTCATCCACGTAAGCTTCCATGGTCTCTCCCAGCATATCTCCGAATAACTTATTCACCATGCGCTGATAGGTTGCCCCGGCATTGATTAACCCGAAAGGCATGACATCGTAGTGATAGATGTCACTGTCTGCATAAAACGCCGTGTGAGGAGCGTCCTCCTTAGCCATCTTGATCTGGTTGTAGACCGAATATGCATCCATGAAGCTCAACAGCTCATGTCCCGATGTGGCATCCACCAGCTGGTCGATTCTCGGGAGCGGGTAACAATCCTTCGGGCAGGCTTTATTTAGGTCGCGGAAATCCACACACATCCTCCATTTCCCGTTAGTCTTCTTCACTAGCACTGGATTAGCGACCCAAGTCTGGAATCGGAGTTCTTTAATAAACCCAGCATCGAGCAACCTGCCCACCTCCTGCTGGATCGCGATCTTCTTGTCCGTGCCCATCGGACGCCTTTTCTGCGTGATAGGTTTGATCGCGGGATCTATCTTCAGCTCGTGTACGATCACATCGGGGCTGATTCCTGGCATATCGCTCGGGGACCAGGCAAACAGCTCCTTGAACTCCTTTAGCAACTCAATTAATTTTTGGGCCGTCTCCTCAGTCAGAGCAGACCCGATTTTCACCTTCCTCTGAGGTCCGTCGATTTCAATTTCCTTTAGATCTTCTATGGGGGCGGGACGCCCAAACTCCTCTCTGGGATCTGTATCTGTCTGGAGGATAGTCATGGCCTCTCGCCTCCTCCTCCGGGTGGCATTAACATAGCATTTTCGAGAAGCTACCTGGTCACCCTTGACTTCTCCGACTCCGTGGTCGGTTGGGAACTTCATCTTCTGGTGCACTGTCGAGGCAACTGCCATTAGGGGGTTGATAGTGGTTCTCCCGATAATCGCGTTGTAAGTCCCCGCGGAATCAACTACCACGAACTCCACGTTCCTCCTTTCTGATTTCCACCCACTACCAAACTCCACTGGTAAGGTGATTACTCCTAGCGGGTAGGAGGTTGAACCAGAGAACCCGACCATCGGGAAGTTTGCCTCCTTCAGATCTTTCTTCGTTTTTCCCATTGCCTCCAGCGCGTCCATAAATAGAATATCGGAGGAGCTTCCTCCGTCGATCAGAATTCGCTTCATCTCGTACCCATCTACATCCAAGGTTACCACCAAGGCATCATCGTGCAGAGTTTCCACTCCTATGAGATCCTCCGATGAAAAGGAGATCACCATTTCTTCCTTCAGGGTCCAGGATCAGGACCTCTTACCCAGTACCACCGCCGTAGGGATTCTAGAGGCATAAACCTCTCGAGAGGATGAAGTATCACCTCCAGCGGCAAACCCTCCGTGAATCACATTGACAGTGCCTCGTCTCTCCTTACGAGAACCGGATGACTCTGGGTCGGTTCTCTTCTTCTTTGGGGACCGATCGCGGGATCGGGAACGGGACCGCGATCGGGACCGAGAGCGGGATCGACACCGCTTATCCCCGACGAACTCCTTGAGCTTTCCCTTCTGGATCAGCTTTTCGATTTCCTTCTTCAGCTCTCGACAATGATTGGTGTCGTGGCCATTCGCGCGATGGAATCGACAGTAGCGGTCGGTGCGGGATCCCAAAAACTCTCCTTCCTTCTTCGGGGGGTATCTAGAGATACCTTGTCGTTCCATGACCGTTAGTACCTCCGCCATGGAGCAGTTGAGAGGAATGTCGAGATCCTCCCGCTTGTCCTTCCTTAAAGGACGCCTATCATCCTTTCGACCAGAGCGTACTCGATCCCGACTGCCCTCGGGTTTGCCCTTTGACTTACGATCGTCGAAAGGTTTAACCGACTGCTTCCCCTTATTCGACTTCGGGGGCTCCAGCTCTCCAGCGGCTATCTTTGACTCCTGGACATCGATTTGCCGCTTCACCCTCTTCTGTAGTGCCTCCATATTCCACACGGCTTTCTCGGCCACGCTGTGCATTAGGTCGGAACCGTAGGGGGCCGTTAGGTTCCGAATGAATGTACGGATGGTTTCACCCTCCGAGATTTCCTCATCAATCTCCGCCACACTGGTAGTGTACCGCTGGTAATAGTGTGCCAGCGATTCGTCGGGCCTCTGTACTACCTGGGTCAGGGACCTCACGCTCTTCAGCAAACGCCTACGACCCTGGTACTGCTGAATGAACCGGTCTATCTGTCCAGCAAGTGATGCAGCCTGGGGGCAGACTAAAGAACCAGGTCAGGGCTCTTTCCCCAAGTGTGTTCGGGAACAGTGTACACACTATGTCTTCATTCGGGGCTCTTCCCAGACACGCCATGAGGTGCTTCTGGACATGTCGAACCGGATATCCTTCGCCATCGTATTCCTTTATCATGGGGATACCTAGCCCTGGCGGGGCTAGGGTGTCTATGAGTCGAGGGACGAAGGGATGAGTAGATCGATCCCTCAGCTCCGATACCAGCGGCTTCTGCTCTCCCATGCAGATGTTCACGATCTTTACCACCTGATCGGGGGTGATGGGACCATTCAGGGGAATGGTCCTGTGTTGTACTGGCCCTGGCCCATCAACCACGAACCTCTCTGGCTGAACGGACACCCTACCTCTGTCCTGGCCCCGGGGCGGAGCCTCCTGTACGTTCCGAACCTCTGCTGGTGGGGGTGCTTCTTCCAATGGGGGCATCTCCTCCTGCCTCTTCGCAGCCTCTCTCCGATCCAAGAGAGCCTCCACAGCTGCTAAAAACATGGGCAGGGCTTCTGCCACGGCTCTTGCCAGGTCCGTAGCTGGGGGAGCCTCCTGCTCTCTATTGCCCTAGTGTTGAACGGCAATCTCTTCGGGACCTTCATTGTGTCCCCCTGTCTGGGAGAGCTCAGCGGCTGGATGGTTCTGGTTTTCCTCCTGTTCTGGTAGCGAATTCAGAGTTGTTGCAGCGGGGTGACGGGAACCACCAGATTGTCCCTGTCTTCTTTGCTTGCCAGCCGCCATCGATCGAGTAGAAGGCATATCGGCTTGTTGTTTGCTTCCCACAGACGGCGCCAATGTTTGATCACGGTGGAACTCCGGTACGGACTTTGACGGCGATCCTAGCTCCTTCGCTCCACGCAATCCTGCAAGAGGGGATAGACCGGGCGGTGACCCAGAATCCCTCTCCGATGCTTAAATGAGTATCTCGTACGGACCGGCAAGCAGTAATCTCAAGTAAGTATTTCAACGTAATTGATCTGAGGTCACCTCTGCCTTTTTATAGGCGGAGAGGTACCTCAGTTACCTGGTGAACCGTTGGGGGTGGTTAGCCCGTATTCCGCGTATCTCGGGCACGATCCCGCCTATCTAGGCCATGATCTCGCTTATCTCGGCCACGCCCCGCGTATCTCGGCCACGCTCCGTGTATCTTAACCACGTTCCGCGTATCCCGGCCACGCCCCGCGTATCTCGGCCTTATCCTCTGATAACGAGTCCCGACTAACATCGGGGACTCCAGAGTTATCTCGTTGTGTCACCGCTCGGGGCCCCTCGTCATCGTGACAGGGCCTATTGTTCTCAGGGATTCATCATCGGGGCCTACTCAGAGGCAATTCGTCGGGAGCGTTTAGCTCGCTGGTCAGGTCCGACTCTGTCGGGACCTCTCATCCTCGGGTTCCCTTCGTCGGGATCCTTTGCCTGGGCCATCTAGGCCTTCGTCTAGGGCCCACCGGGCCTATTTGCCGTTTCCTCGCCGTTAAAGGGCCTAACGGCTATACTCGAACCCATCATATATATTCCTTTGATCATGGACTCTTCCTTTCCTTGTGCTTCCTATACTTAGCATTTCTTTTGTGTTTTCCTTTATCATTATACATGTTATCTCATCAAGAGTAAACATTAAGTACTTATCATATCTCTTTGCCTTGTAAAGGATTGTTCCATGGTGTTCTTCTTTGTATAGTGTAATGATCCCTTCAAATACCCTCATAGGGGTGTAGTGAATATTTCACGAGATAGGCTCTCGGAGGGCACTGGAGCTGGACCAAAGATATGCTTGGTGGGCGTCGAAATCTTTTCACGAGATAGGCTCTCGGAGGGCACTTAGCGTTTCACAGGATAGGCTCCCGGAGGGCACAAGTTAGACCAAAGATACGCTTCTAGTGGGCGTCGAAAACTGTTCACGAGACTGGCTCTCGGAGGGCACTTAACGTTTCACAGGATAGACTCCCGGAGGGCACAAGTTAGACCAAAGATACGCTCTTGGTGGGCGTCGGATCTGGTAGTTTGAAATCTACCTCAAGATACGCTCTTGGGGGCGTCGAATCTGGTAGTTTGAAATCTACCTCAAGATACGCTCTTGGGGGCGTTGAATCTAGTAGTTTGAAATCTACCTCAAGATACGCTCTTGGGGGCGTCGAATCTGGTAGTTTGAAATCTACCTCAAGATACGCTCTTGGAGGCGTCGAAGGTCGTAGTTTTTAGAAACCACTCTCAAGATACGCTCTTGGGGGCGTCGAAGTTCGTAGTTTTTGGAAACCACTCTCAAGATACGCTCTTGGGGGCGTTGAAGGTCGTAGTATGAAAACTACTCTCAAGATACGCTCTTGGGGGTGTCGAAGTTCGTAGTTTTTGGAAACCACTCTCAAGATACGCTCTTGGGGGCGTTGAAGGTCGTAGTATGAAAACTACTCTCAAGATACGCTCTTGGGGGCGTTGAGGGTGTTGTTGACTTGGAAGTCATATCTGTGTAAGGATAACATAATGATTATATCACCATCTTCTTTGAGTGACTTCTACTTCATTAGGAGCATTCATGCTTTATGTACATCTGGGGTGCCTTGGATGGATCAAGACACCCTTTAGAGGAATTCAAAGATAGTTGCAGAGTCGGAGTGACTTATTTAGTTTTCCTTCTCAAAAGCTGTTTTTGAAAGACTTAAAATGCTTAAACATGCAAAGTGCTGAATATTAAACTAAGGATATGGGGTAGTGAGTGTGTCTGTTGCCATGTATTCCTTTAGGCCCCCTTTGTGAATCATCTCTTCCACCTCTATCTTCAAGACCATGCAATTGTTGGTTTGATGCCCCCAGGTCCCATGGTACTCACACCAACCCTATGCATCTTTCCCCAGGAAGGCCTTGCCCTCCTCCTTGCATTTTGGTAGCTCTTTTTTGAGGTACTCTTCAAAAATTTCTTCTATCTTTGCCGTGAGGGGTGTGAATTTAAAGTCTTCAACTCCTTCAAGTATGTTGTTCTCTTTTTATTTTTCAAGGACCTCTTCACATTGCCCTATCTCTTTTGCGAATGCCCTGTCCAGTCTCTCTTTGAGCTCCCTCATTGTGCTTGTTATGACCATCTCATAGAGCCCTCCATATGCTTCAATTGAGGTTGGATGCATGTTTCTAAGGAAGGCCCTTACGGCCTCACTTCTTGTGATGTCCATGCTTGCACCATAGCTGAAGAATCTCCCAAAGTAGCTTGACATGGACTCCTTTGGCATTTGCTTGATGTCGTCTATATATCGGAAACCCTTTTCGATGGAGTCCCTTGCTCTCTTTCCTTCTTCATTCTCTGGCTGCCAAGGTATGCTTGTTACCCTTACAGCCTTACCTCTCGGCTTCTTCTTAGCTAGTCCTTGAAAGAACTGCTTACTCAGGCGGAGTGTGACTCCCTTTTTCATATTTCCCTGCCTTAGCCTTTTCATCACCTTCTCTTTGTCTTGGATGGCCCCAGTCATGACCATAGCCACTGCGTCTGACTTGTGTGATCCACGTCTCATGGAGTTGACGTAGCACTGCCTTGCAGTGCGTTGATCACCCAAGACTTCCCCAATTCCTTTTTCGGTGATATACTTCAGCTTCTGATGCACGGTAGATGGCACAATTTCATATGGATTTATGATTGTTCTTCCTAAGATTCCGTTGTAGGCTCCCAGGCTTTCAACCACCATGAAGTTGACGTTCACTCTTAGCTGTGTCCATCCCTGGCCCATGGTCACTGGCAGAGTTATCATTCCTAGGGGGTAACTTGTTGCCCCTGAGAAGCCAACCAGAGGGAAGTTGACTGGTTTGATATCCGCCTTTGTTTTTCCTATCTCTTCCAGGACCCTCAGGCTTAGGAGGTCTGCGGAGCTGCCTCCATCTACCAGTATCCTTTTTACATCGAAGTTATCGATGTCCATCGTAATGACTAAAGCATCATCGTGCGGGAAGACAATATGACTCTTGTCCTTCTCTGAAAACTCAATCTTCATCTCCTCTCCTTCTCGTGGTCTCTTTCTCCACTTTGGCACTGAGCTCAGCTTGGATGCATAAACCTCCCTTGCATTGGTTGTTGGGCCACCCGATGCCACTCCTCCATGTATTATGTTTATAGTCCCCCTCTTGTTAGGTGGGGGATTATAATCTACCTTGTCTTCCATTGCCACCGTGATCCACAAACTGTTTCAGCTCCCCTCTTTGGATGATATTGTTGATACTTAGCTTCAAGCTAAAGCATTCGTTCGTATCATGCCCATACGCCTCATGGTTATCACACCATCTATCCTTGTGTGTCCCTACCATTGGGGCTCTCCATCTTCCGGGGGGCGACCATAATTTATGATTTATCATCTCTCTCAGGACCACTGCTGGGGTGGTGTTCAATGGTATGAACTTGATAACATTTATTTCTCTAGCCTTCAATGGCTCACCCATCTGATTTCTTTGCTGAGGCGGACGCCATTCTTGTTGCCTTATGGGTTAGGGTGCCTGAGGTGGCTTTCCCCTATTCTGCTTTGAATTGTCCTCCTTTGCTGCCTGAATCTTGGCTTTCTTACTCACTCTGTGCCTCTCTAGGTCTATGTGAGTTTTCACTCTCCCTGCCAACTCCTCTAAGGTACTTGCAGGTTTTTTGGCCATCTTCTCTGCCAATGTGGACCCAAAGCGGCCAAGGTTCCTTATGAAGGCTCTTATTATTTCACCCTCGGTGATGTCGCCTTATATGTCTGCTATGTTCTGGTTGAACCTTGTGTAGTAATCAGCCAAAGATTCATAATTCTCTTGCTTCACATCGTCTAGGGAGCCTGTCCCTTTGAGCAGCTTCGTTTCTCCTAAGTATCTCTGAAGAAACTTCGCCTTTAGCTGTGCCCATGAGTGGATGCTCTCAGTAGGTAGGCTGAAAAACCAATGTGACGCCACCCCTGACAGGGTGTTTGGAAATAATAGTGCCTTGTAGCAGTCATCAGTTGTTCTCCCGAATAGGGAGGCTTCATGCTGCTGGATGTGCTCTAAAGGGTCTCCCTTGCCATTGTATTTTGCTATCTGTATTGTATGCAAGGAGTCTGGCACTTTGTTCATTTCCAACTCCCTCGTGAAGGGGTGGTTTGTGTTGTCACTCAGGCAGTGCAATCCGTTCCTCTTGGACTCACTCATCTTCCTTGCTATCATAGCTTCTATCTCCTCCGGGGTTATCATCACCGGCGTTGGAGTATAGTCTCTCTGATATCCTCCATAATTGTAAACTGGGCTTACCGGGATCCTTTGTCCGTGCTGGTACGGACTATAAGCGTATCCTTGATATCCCTGTTGGGGTACTTGGTAGAATTCCTGCCTCCTTGGAGGTCTTGCCTGTCTATCTGCCCCCAGCGGGGTGTATGCCCTGGTATCCTGCTGTGGCTGTTGCTGCCTTGGAGGCACAGACTGCTGCTTTCCTTCTGAGGGTGGCCTTTGGTCATCTCTCCATTGTTTTTCTCGCTGCCCTGTTGGAGGGTGCGAGTAGTGTTCTTCTTCTGGGACTTGTTCTTCCTCATGAACTTCTTCTTCTTCATGCTGGTGTTGCCTTCCCTGCCTGTTCCTCAGAGTCTCTCTATAGGCTAGCAGCTCATCCAATGCGCTCATCAACCCCGGAGTCACTGTCTGTGCTCCTTGCGAGTATGCGGGCCTTGTGTTGGTTGTGTGGGCGCGATTGTCGTTCCTTCAAGCTGGCATTCCATATGGATACCCTTGAGGTTGTGCCTCATAGTAGTACCCCTGTGGAGGTGCCGTGTATTGGGTTGGCACTCCTTGTTGCCCCCCTGTCTCTGTGGCCTCCTAGCCAATGGAGTTGAAGCTGTGGAAGACTCAGCCCCAGCTGGGCGTGAAGGTCCTCCTCCCTGATTGTTAGGCTGGGGTGCCTGTGGGGCTACCTGAGGCTCTGGGTGTGCAGGTTGTTTCTCTGGGTTAGGCTGCCTTGCTGGAGGTATAGGCTGTCTCTCTTGCCTATTGCCCCCAGGTGGGCGATTATCTCTAGAGGCTAAGCTGTTCATCATCGCTCTCGTGATTGCCAGGCTTTCTATTTGAAACCCACGGACGGCGCCAAGTGTTAGGTTCTAAGCCCTCGGTCAACGGGTCGTCGATCTAAAGCTTATTCCTCACTGGTGAACTGACGGATTCAGTACTCTCGGGGCTAGTCGCTCTGATGCAAGTCCTTCTGCTCATTTCCTTCTCCTTCACGCGACCCTGCAAGAGGGGCAGTATCAAGCATGGAGGGGGGGTGGTGCTTGATGAACCCTCTCCGAAGCTTAAGTCAGAATACTTCTAAAGAGATAAAATGTAGAGAGAAGCCAAAGCTAAAAATGTGCCAGTAATCAAGATCCTCAAATGAATGCTGGAAGGGTTGTATTTATAGGCAAACGCTGTCATTAAGGTGACCTAATGACATCGTTAACCTTTAAACACAATTAATTAGTCCTTGATCACATAATTAAAACCTTAAAGCATGGAGGGGTTGGCGGAAAAAATCTAAGTGTGGGAGTCGGGAAACGGTGCCAGGGCCCTTGGGGGCGGAGAGAAAATCCGACCCCTAAGGGTAGGGGTTGGGTGTGGCCACCCAACCCCTCCCTAAGGGAGATGGGTTGGTAAACCCGATCTCACCTAGGTGAGTTCGACGCGTGGCCCGGACGAGTGTTTTTTCCTCGTCCGGACCGTTGGTGTTTCGGCGCGGTGTTCGGGTCAAAGTTTTGATTTACAATCATTAACGGGGTGATAAAAATAAAACGATTCAGAAGTCAACGGGTTCAAATTGGGCGTATATCCATCAATTGGTGTTAGATTTATGGTTTGAATTTATATATAATGTAATATTTTGGCAAAAAAATTGTATTTAATATTGAGAAGTGAAAATATATATATATATATATATATATATATATATATATATATAGATATATTGTTCACACGGTGGGGCGGGTCGGGGCCCCGCGGGATTTTTTACCCGCCCCAACCCGCCCCGGGAGGTACACTTGTCCGGGTCCGGATCAGCCAGGCCGACCCGCGGGGCGGGTCCGGGGCTGCGAAAACCCGCCACGACCCGCCCCGTTGCCATCTCTATGAGCTACACGGTTATACCCATCACCCCCGATCAGGTGGTGAAGATCGTGAACATCTGCATGGGAGAGCAGAAGCCGCTGGTGTCGGAGCTGAGGGATCGATCCACCCATCCCTTCGTTCCCCGACTCATAGACACCCTCGCCCCGCCAGGGCTGGGTATCCCCACGATTAAGGAGTACGATGGCGAGGGAGATCCGGTCCGTCATGTTCAGAAGCACCTCATGGCGTGTCTGGGCAGAGCCCCGAATGAAGATATTGTGTGTACGTTGTTCCCGAACACACTAGGTGTGAGAGCCCTAACCTGGTTCTTAAGTCTGCCCCCAGGCTGCATCACTTGCTGGGCTGATATGCACGACCGCTTCATTCAGCAGTACCAGGGTCGCAGACGTCTGCTGAAGAGTGTGAGGTCCCTGACCAGGTGGTACAGAGGCCCGACGAGTCGCTGGCGCACTATTACCAGCGGTACACTGCCAGCGTGGCGGAGATTGATGAGGAGATTTCAGAGGGTGAAACCATCCGTACCTTCATTCGGAACCTAACAGCCCCCTACGGTTCCGACTTGATGCACAGCGTGGCTGAGAAGGCTGTGTGGAATATGGAGGCACTGCAGAAGAGGGTGAAGTGGCAAATCGATGTCCAGGAATCGAAGATAGCCGCTGGAGAGCTCGAGCCCCCGAAGTCGAATAAGGGAAAGCAATCGGTCAAACCCTTAGACGAGCGCAAGTCGAAGGATAAAGCCGAGGGCAGTCGGGGTCGAGGTCGCTCCGACCGCAGGGATGATAGGCGTTCTGCGAAAAAATATAGGCGGGAGGATCATGACATTCCTCTCAACAGCTCTATGGCGGAGGTGCTGACAGTCATGGAGCGACAGGGTATCTCTAGATACCCCCCGAAGAAGGAAGGAGAGTTTTTGGGATCCCGCACCGACCGCTACTGTCGATTCCATCGCGCGAATGGCCACGACACCAATCATTGCCGGGAGCTGAAGAAGGAGATCGAAAAGCTGATCCAGAAGGGGAAGCTTAAGGAGTTTGTCGGGGATAAGCGGTGTCGATCCCGTTCTCGATCCCGATCACGGTCCCGTTCCCGATCCCGCGATCGGTCCCCAAAGAAGAAGAGGTCCGAACCGGAGTCTTCCGGTGCCCGTAAGGAGAAGCGGGGCACTATCAATGTGATTCACGGAGGATTTGCCGCGGGGGGTGATACCTCGTCCTCCCGGGAGGTTTATGCCTCTAGAATTCCTGCTGCTGTGGTGCTGGGTAAGAGGTCCCGATCCTGGACCCTAAAGGAAGAGATGGTGATCTCCTTTTCCTCGGAGGATCTCGTAGGCGTGGAGACTCCGCACGATGACGCTCTGGTCGTGACCTTGGATGTGGATGGGTACGAGATGAAGCGGATTCTGATCGATGGAGGGAGCTCCTCCGATATCCTGTTCATGGATGCATTTGAGGCCATGGGGAAAATGAAAAAGGACCTAAAGGAGGCGAATTTCCCGATGGTCGGTTTCTCTGGCTCTACCTCCTATCCGCTAGGAGTGATCACCTTACCAGTGGAGTTTGGTAGCGGGTGGAAATCAGAGAGGAGGAACATGGAGTTTGTGGTAGTTGAGTCCGCGGGGACTTACAACGCGATCATCGGGAGAACTACCATCAACCCCCTGATGGCAGTTGCCTCGACCGTACACCAGAAGATGAAATTCCCGACCGACCATGGAGTCGGAGAGGTAAAGGGTGACCAGGTGGCTTCCAGAAAATGTTATGTTAATGCCACACGGAGGAGAAGACGGGAGGCTATGACCGTCCTCCAGACAGATACTGATCCCAGAGAAGAGTTTGGGCATCCCGCCCCCGTGGAGGATCTGAAGGAAGTCAAGATTGATGGGCCTCAGAGAAAGGTGAAAATCGGATCTGCTCTGACCGAGGAGACGGCCCGAAAATTGATCGATCTACTGAAAGAGTTCAAGGAGCTGTTTTCCTGGTCTCCGAGTGACATGCCAGGAATCAGCCGTGACGTGATCGTGCATGAGTTGAAGATTGATCCCGCAATCAAGCCTATCGCACAGAAAAGGCGTCTGATGGGCACAGACAAACGGATTGCAATCCAGCAGGAGGTGGGCAGGTTGCTCGATGCTGGGTTTATCAAGGAGCTCCGATTCCAGACTTGGGTTGCTAACCCGGTGCTGGTAAGGAAGAGCAATGGGAAGTGGCGGATGTGTGTTGATTTCCGCGACCTGAATAAAGCTTGCCTGAAGGACTGTTACCCGCTCCCAAGAATCGACCACCTGGTGGATGCCACGTCGGGACATGAGCTATTGAGCTTCATGGATGCGTACTCAGGCTATAACCAGATCAAGATGGCTAAGGAAAATGCTCCTCACACAGCATTTTATGCAGACAGTGACATCTATCACTACGATGTCATGCCTTTCGGGTTGATCAATGCCGGGGCAACCTACCAGCGGATGGTGAACAAGCTGTTCGGAGATATGCTGGGAAAAACCATGGAGGCTTACGTGGACGATATGCTGGTGAAGTCCCGACAAGCTAAGGATCATGTGCACAACCTAGCCACGGCGTTTGAGCGGATGAGGCTCCATCAGGTTCGCTTGAACACAACCAAATGCGCCTTCGGAGTCCACTCGGGGAAGTTTCTGGGCTTTATGGTGAGTCAGAGAGGAATTGAGGTGAACCCCGAGAAGCTGAGAGCGATTGAGGAGATGCAGTCTCCGATAAACCATCGGGAGGTGCAAGTGCCGAATGGCCGGCTGGCCGCAATGAATCGCTTCTTGTCCAAGGCGAGCGACCGATCAATGCCATTTTTTGAAGTCCTGAGGGCCAACAAGAAGTTTGAGTGGACCGCCAAGTGTGAAGAAGCGTTCCAGGCACTCAAGCAGCACCTTCGCACCCTCCCGCCGTTGGTGAAACCGGTTCCAAGCGAGCCGCTCTACCTTTATTTGGCTGTTTCTGAATTTGCCATTAGCTCTGTGTTAGTGAAGGTTGTCGAGGGTAATCAAGTCCCCGTCTATTATGTAAGCAAGGCGTTTGCCAAGTCTGAATTGAATTATCCTGCCGTTGAGAAGTATCTCTTTGCGTTTGATGGATATACGCCCAATTTGAACCCGTTGACTCCCGATTCGTTTCATTTTGATTACCCCGTTAATGATTGTAAATCGAAACTTCAACCCGAACACTTCGCGAAAACACCAACGGTCCGGACGAGGCCGAAGCGCTCTTCCGGCCAAGTTAGACTCACCTAGGTGAGGTCGGGTGGCCACACCCGACCTCCCCTAGGGGAAATCGGGTGGGCCAACCCGATCTCCCCTAGGAGGGGTTGGGTGGCCTCACCCAACCCCTACCCTTGGGGGTCGGATTTTCCTTCCCCCCAAGGGCCCCGGCACCATTCTTGGACTCCCACACTCGGTTTATTTCCGCCAGCCTTCTCCGTACCCTAAGGTCTTAATTACGTGTTTAAAGGATAATTAATTGTGTTTAAAGGTTAACGATGTCATTAATCCACCTTAATGACATCGTTGCCTATAAATACAACACCTCCACTATTCATTTGATCATCTTGGCAAGTTGGATAATTTTGCTCTGACATCTCTCTAGCTTTATCTCTCTAAAACCGTACTGACTTAGGCATCGGAGAGGGTTCATCAGGCACCACCCCCCCCCCTTTGTGCCTGGTATTGCCCCTCTTGCAGGGTGAGAGGAGAAGAGAAGCTAAGGACGGAAGGACACAAGCTAGGACAACACAACCCGAGAGCACAAAACCTGCAACATCTCCAGTGAGGGACAAGCCTTAGGTCGACCGCCCGTTGACCCAAGACTTCGGAACCCAACACTTGGCGCCGTCTGTGGGCTTCGGATAGAAAGCCTGGCAATAACGCGAGCAATGACGAACAGCATGGCGTCTAGGCACCACCGCCCACCTGGGGGCAATAGGCGAGGGAGACAGCCTATACCTCCAGCAAGGCAGCCTGACCCAGGGAAACTGCCTGTGCACCCGGAGCCTCAAGTAACCCCACAGGCTCCCCAGCACAACAACCAGGAAGGAGGACCCTCACGCCCAGCTGGGGCTGAGTCCTCCACAGCCTCAACCCCTTTGGCAAGGAGGCCACAGAGAGAGAGGGAGCAACAGGGAGTGCCATCCCAACACACGGCACCCCCTGAGGGATATTACTATGAGGCGCAACCCCAAGGATATCCATATGGGATGCCGACCCAAAGGAATGACAACCGCGCCCACACAACATACACAAGGCCGGTATACACACAGGGGGCACATACAGTGACTCCAGGGTTGATGAGCGCCTTGGACGAACTACTAGCTTACAGAGAGACCCTAAGGAATAGACAGGAAAGAGAACACCAACAGGAAAGAGAAGAAGCTCAAGAAGAGGAGCAAATCCCAACGGAAGAACATCACTCGCACCCTCGAGCAGGGCAGCGAGAAGAGCAAAGAAGAAATTACCAAGAGCCACCCCCAGAGGGAAGGCAGCAATTCGTGCCTCCTAGGCAACAACAGAACGCCAGGGCTTACACCCCGTTGGGGGCGGACAGACAAGCAAGACCTCCAAGGAGGCAAGAGTTCTATGAAGTACCCCAGCAGGGACACCAAGGAGACACCTACAGTCCGTACCAACACGGACAAGGGATCCCGGCAAGCCCAATCTATAACTATGGAGGCTATCCAAGAGATTACACTCCGACACCGGCGTTGATCACTCCAGAAGAGATAGAGGCAATGATAACAACGAAAATGAATGAGTCAAAGAAACATGGCTTACATTGTCTAAGTGATAAAACGAACCACCCCTTCACGAGGGAATTGGAGATGAACAAGGTGCCGGACTCCCTGCATACAATCCAGATTGCAAAGTACAACGGCAAGGGAGACCCTCTAGAGCATATTCAACAGCATGAAGCCTCCCTATTTGGGAGAACTACTGATGAAAGATACAAGGCACTCCTATTTCCAAACACCCTATCAGGGGTGGCCTCACATTGGCTCTTTAGCCTACCTTCAGAGAGCATCCACTCATGGGAGCAATTAAAGGCGAAATTCCTCCAGAGATATCTAGGAGAAAGGAAGCTCCTCAAAGGAACAGGCTCCATCGATGACGTGAAGCAAGAAAATGATGAGTCTTTGGCCAATTACTACACTAGGTTTAACCAAAACATAGCAGACATCCAGGGCGACATCACTGAGGGTGAGATAATACGAGCCTTCATTAGAAACCTAGGCCGCTTCGGGTCAACGCTGGCAGAAAAGATGGCCAAGAAACCAGCAAGCACCTTAGAGGAGCTAGCAGGGAGAGTAAAAACTCATATAGACCTGGAGAGGCACAGAGCAAGTAAGAAAGCCAAGATTCAAGCAGCTATGGAAGACAATGCAAAGCCGAACAGAGAAAGCCACCTCAGGCACCTCAACACACAAGGCAGCAGGAATGGCGTCCGCCCCAGCAAAGAAATCAAATGGGCGAACCACTGAAAGCTAGGGAAATCAACGTCATCAAGTTCATCCCATTGAACGCCACCCCAGCAACTGTCCTAAAAGAGATGCGAAATCAGAAACTCTGGTCACCCCCTGCAAGGTGGAGAGCCCCAATGGTGGGGACACACAAGGACAGATGGTGTGATAACCATGAAGCATACGGGCATGACACGAACGAATGCTTCAGCCTAAAGCTAAGCATCAACAATGTCATCCAAAGGGGAGAAGCAGTTCGTGGATCATGGGGGCAACATCATACAATTAGGGCCATCATACAGGGACAAAGGCAAAAGCAAGGTAGACTACAATCCTCCACCCAACAAGAGGGGAACCATAAACATGATACACGAAGGAGTGGCATCAGGTGGCCCAACTGCTAACACAAGGGAGGTTTACGCATCCAAACTGAGTTCAGTGCCAAGGTGGATAAAAAGGCCACGAGAAGGAGAGGAGATGAAGATTGAATTCTCGGAGAAGGACAAGAGCCACATTGTCTTCCCACATGACGATGCGTTAGTCATCACGATAGACATTGATAATTTTGATGTAAAAAGAATACTGGTAGATGGGGGCAGCTTGGCAGACCTCCTAAGCCTAAGGGTCCTAGAGGAATTAGGGAAAACAAAGGCAGACATCAAACCAGTCAACTTCCCTCTGGTTGGCTTCTCAGCAGCAACAAGTTACCCCCTGGGAATGATAACCCTGCCAGTGACCATGGGCCAAGGATGGACACAGCTGAAGGTGAACATTAACTTCTTGGTAGTTGAAAGCCTGGGAGCCTACAACGAGATCCTAGGAAGAACAACCATAAATCCATATGAAATCGTGCCATCTACCGTACACCAGAAATTGAAGTACATCACTGAGAATGGAGTTGGAGAAGTCCTGGGTGACCAACGCACTGCAAGGCAGTGCTACGTCAATTCCATTAGACGTGGATCACACAGGACAGACACAGTGGCAATGGTCATGGTAGGGACCGACCAAGACAACAAGAAGGTGATGAGGAGACAAAGGCAAAGAAAGATGAAGAACGGAGTTGCACTCCGCCTGAGCAAGCAATTTTTTCAAAGAATGGCTAAGAAGAGACACTTGAGCAAGGCTGTAAAGATAACAAGCATACCTTGGCAACCAGAAAGCGCACAAGGAAAAAGAACAAGGGACTCCATCATAAGAGGCTTCCGACACATTGATGACATCAAGCAAATGCCGAGGGAGCCAATGTCAAGCTACTTCGAAAGTTTCTCCAATTATGGTGCCAACATGGACATCACAAGAAGGGAAGCCATCAGAGCCTTCACTAGAAACATGCATCCAAACTCATTTGAAGCATATGGAGGCCTTTATGAGATGGTCATGACAAGCACGATGAGGGAGCTCAAAGAAAAGCTAGACAAGGCATTTGCAAGGGAGATGGAGCAGCCGGAGGAAGTCCCGGAGAAGGAAAGAGAGACTGATACACTGGAAGGAAGTGTAAATTTCAAATTCACACCCCTTACAGTGAGCATAGAAGAAATATTTCAGAAGTACCTCAAGGAAGAGCTACCCACATGCAGAGAAGAGGGCAAGACCTTCCTAGGAAGAGATGCACAAGGATGGTGTGAGTATCATGGGACCTGGGGGCATCAAACCAACAACTGCATGGTGCTAAAGATAGAAGTGGAGGAAATGATTTACAATGGAGGCCTAAAGGAGTACGTGGCAACAGACAAACTGACCACCCCATATCCTTAGTTTCATATTCAGCACTTTTGCATGATCAAGCTTTCTAAGTTTTCCAAAAACAACTTTTTAGAAGGAGAACTCACGAAGTTACTCCAACTCTACAACTATCTTTGATTTCCTCCAAAGGGTGCCTTGATCCACCCAAGGCACCCCATGTGTACATAAAGCCTTGAATGATCCTAATGAAGTAGAAGTTACTCAAAAGTATTTTTTAAAGAAGGGGATGATATAATCATTGAGTTATCCTTACACAGATATGACGTCAAGTCAACAACACCTTCAACGCCACCAAGAGCGTATCTTGAGAGTAGTTCCAAAAACTACGAAACCTGTGCCCTCCGGGAGCCTATCCCGCGAACAGATTCGACGCCCCCAAGAGCGTATCTTGAGAGTAGTATTCATACTACAACCTTCGACGCCCCCAAGAGCGCATCTTGAGAGTAGTATTCATACTACGACCTTCGACGCCCCAAAGAGCGTATCTTGAGAGTAGTTTCTATACTACGACCTTCGACGCACCAAGAGCGTATCTTGAGAGTAGTTTCTAAAACTACGACCTTCGACGCCCCCAGGAGCGTATCTTGAGGTAGATTTGCAACCTACCAGATTCGACGCCCCCAAGAGCGTATCTTGAGGTAGAAAAAACACTACCAGATTCGACGCCCCCAAGAGCGTATCTTAAGGTAGATTTCAAACTACCAGTTCGACGCCCACCTAGAGCGTATCTTTGGTCTAACTACTGGTGCCCTCCGGGAGCGTATCTCGTGAACAGTTTCGACGCCCTCCGGGAGCGTATCTCGTGAACAGTTTCAACGCCCACCTAGAGCGTATCTTTGGTCTAACTACTGGTGCCCTCCGGGAGCGTATCTCGTGAACAGTTTCAACGCCCACCTAGAGCGTATCTTTGGTCTAACTACTGGTGCCCTCCGAGAGCGTATCTCGTGAACAGTATTAACCGCCCACCTAGAGCGTATCTTTGGTCTAACTACTGGTGCCCTCCGGGAGCGTATCTCGTGAACAGTATTCAACGCCCACCAAGAGCATATCTTTGGTCTAGCAACACCATATATACCATTCAAAGGGTATCAGAAGAGATCATTACACCATACTAAGAAGGATCCCATGAGAAAGTAATTTCAAAGTAAAGTGGTATGAAGAACACATAATGTTTTTTCCTTGATGAAATAGCAGGTATGGCATGAAGAAAAACACAAAAGAAGGATAAGTAAAGGAGACACACCAAAGAAAAAGTCAATAATTAAAGGGATACATACAAAAGCATACGAAGTACCCATCGAAAGGCAAGTGACCCACACTGCCAACAACACAATACAGAAAAGGAAAGCAACACAAAATCCAACAGCAATCCCAAAAGATACTCAACCCATCAAAGGGGAGAAAGAGTATGGTCGTATGTACAAAGATAGAAGGATGTCAATACATCAACCAGAGCCCTCTGGGGAGTCACCCTGACCCCCTGAGGCCGAACCACCAGCAGAGATGGAGGAAGAGGAGGAAGAGTCCGAAGTGTCAATATCCACAGGCGTAGCATCCACCTGTGCAGGGGCAGGCTCGTCTGCAACAGCAGCCTGACCCCTAAGGACAGCCATGTAACCAGTAGCGTATGGTCCAAAATCACCAAGATCGCCAACCGGAAACCGAGGATCAATGCGAAAAATATGGTCAACAAGATACTCACCAAACTGGTTCATCTCCTGAGTAAGCCGCACATTGTAGTCAGCAGTAAAGGCAGAGGAAGTCTTGTACTCAGACACTGCAACAGTCCTCTCCTCTGCCCGGCACCTTGCCTCTAATTTCCGCAACTCCTCAGAGTGGAGCGAAGATGCGACCTCAGCCTCCCGGCGTAAGCTACCTACGGTAGTCTCAAGTAATGACACTTGGTCCCTAAGCTCCTCAATCTTCAGATCGGACAGCTGCGCCTTCTCAGTGGCACTGGCAATCTCCGCCTTGAGGGATGCCTGGCTGTCCTCAAGCGCCTTCTTCTCGTCGGATAGCTCGAGCACAAGGGATGACAGGTTCACCATGTCAGACATACCCTGGCAATTTAACAACAGATGAGTAACTGGAAAAGCAACAACATGAAAGTAAAAAGGAGAAAGCAAGACACCACTCACGGGCACATAGCGGGACAGTACACCCTGAACGAAACGCCGGGTCTCCCCAGGAGACTTAGGCTGAGCAGCACGGTCACCAGGAGGGATGGCACCGCGAAGCACACGGATACCAACTTCAGGAGTACGCAAGGAAGACCCGCTATCAAGGTGGAACTCCTTCAACCCAGCAAAAGGAGTCCACTCAGACCCAACGATATCCTCGTCGGTAAGGCGCATGAAATCCTTCCGACTCAAAGCCGGAGGCCCACCTATACAAGCAAAGCAAGATAAAGAAACATACAAACATAGAAGAATCAGTGATAGGAAGGAGATCGAACCTGACGGTCGTGCCCTCGGCTGGGGGGCAGGGGATGGAGAACCAGTGACCACTCCACCATCACCAACAGGTCGCTTCCCTTTGTCAGCTCGGGAAGGCGCCTCTTCGACCACCATCTCTTTGTCGCGAGACAGGGTCGGGGGACGAACGACAGACGGAGGAGGATCCACAGCTTTCTTCCTCTTGACAGCCGAGGCCCCGGCCTCAGAGTCAGACCTCCGCGACTTGGACTTAGAAGGTCCAGAGCCTTTGCCTACGGAGACAACCCTCTCGGTCACCAGAGGAGAATGCCCTAGCAATACAAGAAAAACAAGGTAAGAAAAACACAAGTATACCATAAAGAGGCAAAGGGAAAGAAGTATACCAGAGGCCCCAGCAGCTTTCCCAAGCATAGGGGACTTCTTCAGGGTAGAGCCAGATGGAGCCTTCCTCTTGCTCAGATCGACCGGTGCCGCCTGCACATTATATGTTTTCCCGTGAAACCAACCTACAAGAGAAAAGCAGAAAGTAAATGCAGATGAGAAGACTAAGTAACATACCGAACCCTCGGAGTCAGGAGTCAAACTGATCCCTGCCTCATAAAGATCCGTCTCAGTCTAGGGATACAGGGCAGTATGACTGGGTCCTGTTGCTCTCATAGATGGCCTTCATAGTCTCTAAATCCGCAGAAGAGAACTCCCCGAAGGCAGGCCAGCCGTCTGACCGATCCTCATTCAAGACCGACCAAGTGACATATCGATCCGTAATGAAGAAATAATGTTTGGCCCAGTGGCTCGCCGAGTTATCACACCGGGCCACGAAGCGAAGAGAGGTATTCCACTCGACCCCGCTCAACCCGAAGTCAGCAAATCGGGGGTCTTTGAGGGATGGATGGCGAGTTACAAAACTCGCAAAGCCTACCTTCCTCTGATATTGGAATCGATAGAAGCAACGGAACAAAACCAGCGAGTACTTCCAGGAGTATCAGTGGCATAACACCCGGAAGCCCACCCAGACACGGATGGCACTAGGAGCAAGGTTCACAGGAGAAATCCTAAAGAACTTACTCAATTCTACAAGATCATCGCAATAAGGCAGCCGCAATCCAAATCGAATCTGGGAAGGGTAAACAACGACCTTCCCCCTGGGAGGCTCAGTCACCGACTGGCGGGTATTCCCCAAGGAGGGGGGGAAGGGATATAGAGGCTCATCTAAGGGGCAGATATCACCTAAAGTAACGTGCTCGTTATAATCAGACCTAGTCAGGTGGTTCTCCGACAAAGCAGCGAGACCTAAGTCAAAGGTAGCAGGAAATCCCAAAGTTCGAGTCAAGTTTCGACTAACACCCCGGCTCAGATTGCGACACTAAGCTAATGACAGGAAAGGAAGTAATGCGACAAATAGAAGAGAAAGAAGGACTTACTCATCCTTCGAAGGATGTAACGCCTTTGCAGAGTCTGCGTGCGGGGACACCACCAAGAATACAGTACCTGCCACGGCATGACAGATGTCAAAACAAGAAAATTTCCGAGGAATCGGGAGTACCCCGGTACCCGACCAACGACAACAACCAAAGAGTCGAAGACATCCAACCAAGATAACGAACATGAGCCAAAGACACTACGGCAACCAAATCGGACAATTTTGTCCGAACCAAAATTTAGTGCCCGGGCAAAATTACAATTACGCCCTCCAACGAAGATCAACACACAAATGGCGCCTCGACATCAAATTCAAAACGGGAATAGTCTAATCGGACAAAAAACCATCTCCGGACGACCGACCAAAAATTTTTCCCCAAATCCACGACTAGCTATGGCTATCCACGGCAATCACATATCCAATAAAGCATCGGCAATCGAATATCGGCAATTCAAAAATCAACATTTTACACGGTAACGGAAAGGAAAAGAGTGGACCTTAGGAAAACCCGACCCGGTGTGATAAACGGGTCCGGAATTCAAATTTTGGCGTCGCCGGAAATCAACCCCTCGCCGGAGATCTCCCTTCGCCGCCAACGGAATCAAGCAGCGCCGGAGTTCACTAATCCCGCCTCCGTCGTCCCTCGCCGGAATTCCAGTCGCCCTCCTCCGCGCCGCCGACGTCACCGCCACGCCGCTGGTCCTCCGCCCGTCCTTCGCCGGCTCGCTGCTGGTCCTCCACGCCGTCGACGTCGCAGCCCCGTGCCGTGCCGATGATTCCCCTTCGTCCGTGCCGGTCGGAATTTCTGGTCCACCACCAGAATTTTGGCCGGCCCCCCTCCCTTGGTGTGCAAGAATGCCTCCCTTGGTCTCCAAGTGTGAGGAAAAAGGAAAAATATGACAATGGTGGCTAAGTGAGGTATTTTCTATACTCCTCTTTATATTTGAAAAGGTGTAGGGTTTTTTAAAGTGACATAATCACAACCCTTCATTTAAAATTAGAAGAGATCTAAGGGTAAAGGGAAAACTATCATCTTTTCCTCCCTTAGACTATGGTTAGGCATATCTCCACTCAAGTTAACATCTCATGGGTTTATTTTTAAGCATCCCATACTTAGAAAAATTTTAGACCAAAATTAAATTTTTCTCCACTTAGACAAATCCCGGCATGAAATTGAAGTATGAATCGCTTAGCTGTATTCGTATTGCATCCCTATGCGAGCGTGTATTTTTCGAGTATACGCCCGTAGCAAGGACAGATTTATTAGTTCCACCTCAGACGGACGCGTGCTTGGACACGTGTCCGTGCTATTCTGACATTTACAATTCCTCTATCTTATAAGGCAGGGGGCAGAGTCAGAGGCACACATCCATGGGTAAGTAAGCATTCAGACAAGAAGGTAAAATCCCGGTTTCAAATTGCGCGTGTCATACCATCCTAAAATAGAGTCAATCAAGGGTTAGGCCATTGGTTGACTCGGGGGCATGTGATGGATATACGCCCAATTTGAACCTGTTGACTCCCGATTCGTTTCATTTTGATTACCCCGTTAATGATTGTAAATCGAAACTTCAACCCGAACACTTCGCGAAAACACCAACGGTCCGGACGAGGCCGAAGCGCTCGTCCGGCCAAGTTAGACTCACCTAGGTGAGGTCGGGTGGCCACACCCGACCTCCCCTAGGGGAGATCGGGTCAGCCAACCCGATCTCCCCTAGAGGAGATCGGGTGGGCCAACCCGATCTCCCCTAGGAGGGGTTGGGTGGCCTCACCCAACCCCTACCCTTGGGGGTCAGATTTTCCTTCCTCCCAAGGGCCCCGGCACCATTCTTGGACTCCTACACTCGGTTTATTTCCGCCAGCCTTCTCCGTACCCTAAGGTCTTAATTACGTGTTTAAAGGATAATTAATTGTGTTTAAAGGTTAACGATGTCATTAAGCCACCTTAATGACATCGTTGCCTATAAATACAACACCTCCACTATTCATTTGATCATCTTGGCAAGTTGGATAATTTTGCTCTGACATCTATCTAGCTTTATCTCTCTAAAACCGTACTGACTTAGGCATCGGAGAGGGTTCATCAGGCACCACCCCCCCCCCCCTCTGTGCCTGGTATTGCCCCTCTTGCAGGGTGAGAGGAGAAGAGAAGCTAAGGACGGAAGGATACAAGCTAGGACAACACAACCCGAGAGCACAAAACGCGCAACATCTCCAGTGAGGGACAAGCCTTAGGTCGACCGCCCGTTGACCCAAGACTTCGGAACCCAACAGCGTTGATTATAACTGCTCGGAAGCTGAGGCCTTATTTCCATGCACACGAGATTACTGTTTTGACGAACCAGCCTCTGAAGCATTTTTTGAACCGACCGGATGCGTCGGGGAGATTAGTAAAATGGGCAGTCGAGCTTAGTGAGTTTCGCATACACTTTGCTCCAAGAACGGCTATTAAGGGCCAGGCATTGGCGGATTTCATAGCAGAGTCTACAGCCCCCGATCTGGAAGAAGCGGGCCCTGTAGAGGGGGCAACCACGGAGGTCCCGATGGCAGAACAACCAGAGGTGGCAGAGCAATCAGAACAGCCAAACGAGGAAAATACCTGGGAGATGTACACGGATGGCTCCTCGAGTTCAGATGGATCAGGAGCAAGATTTGTATTGATACCACCAGGCGGAGGTGAACCACTTCGATATGCCTTGGCCTTAACGTTTAAGGCCACGAACAACGAAGCTGAGTACGAGGCTCTTATCACGGGCCTAAAAATTGCCAAAGGTACGGGAGTTGCTCACTTGAGAGTGAAGTGCGACGCGGCCCTGATTGTGAACCAGGTCCAAGGGCGATACGAGGCGAAGAGCCCGATGATGAGGAAGTACCTTCGCGAGGTACAAGTCTTGAAGGAGAGCTTTAAAAGCTTCGACATCGAGGCGATCCCGAGGGAAGAAAACATGGAGGAAGATGCCTTGAGCAAATTTGCCTTGGGGGCACCCCTGGAGGAAAATCGGAAGGTGCACTTCTTGGAGAAGGTGATCTTGTCGACCACCGACCCAACACAGGTATGTGCTATTGAAGCAGGATCGGAGGAGGAGCCCACTTGGATGACCCCGATAGTCGTGTACCTGACTACGGGGGCAGTCCCCGACAATCGAGTAGTAGCTAACAGGATATGTCGAATCGCGGTCAACTACGTGATGCTGGACAATCAGCTATACAAGAAGGGTTGGTTCTCGACTCCGTACTTGAAGTGTGTGGCTGAACCCGACACAAGTCGAATCCTGAGGGAGGTACACGAAGGGGTCGCGGCTTGTCACGAAGGAGCCCGATCCATTATGAGGAAGGTGCTGAACTTGGGCTATTATTGGCCTACAATGAGCAAGGAGGCGACGGCGTTGGTCCGATCCTGTGACGCGTGCCAGAGGTACGCCCCGAGTATCGTGGCTCCGGCTGCTAATCTGATGTCCATCAAGAGCGCTTGGCCCTTCGCGCAGTGGGGCATCGACTTGGTGGGACCTCTTCCACAAGCACAAGGTCAGTGTAAGTTTTTTTCTTGTAGCTATCGATTATTTTTCGAAATGGATAGAAGCAAAGGTGTTGGCCAGGACGACGGGGAACCAGATCGTCAAGTTTCTCCAGACTCATATTGTATCCAGATACGGGATTCCTAAGGTGGTGATCAGCGACAATGGTCTACCGTTTAACGGGTCTCAGGTGAAGGAGTACTTGGAGGAGTTGAACATCGAGCATCGGACAACCTCTGTCCGCCATGCTCAGACTAATGGCCGGGTGGAATTGGCCAACAAGATCGTGATGGATGGCCTGAAGAAAAGGGTCTATGCCTTGAAGGGCAAATGGCTGAACGAGCTGGAAAACGTGCTTTGGGCTGTTAGAACGACAACCAAACGATCAACTGGGGAGACTCCGTTTGGCCTTGTTTATGGCACGAAGGCTGTTGCCCCCGTGGAGGTAGCTGTGGCGTCCCATCGGATGAGATACTACGAGCCTCTGACGAATGGCAAGATGAGACGTCTGGATTTGGACTTGCTCGAAGAGAAGAGGCGGGAAGCCGATGAAGTCCAAGCTCGAATGCGTTTGGCGACAGCCAGGTATTACAATCGGTGAGTTAAGTCCCGACAATTCTTCGTCGGGGAGCTGGTTTGGCGTCGCAACGAGTTTACCCTTTTGGATCGAATCAACAAGATGTCACCAAAATGGGAAGGACCTTACAAGGTCGTGGGGATGCCAGCTCCGAATGCGTACAAATTGGAAGACCTCGATGGCAGAGCGTTGAAGCATTCTTTTAGTGGTGAACACTTGAAGAAATGTCACGCTTGATGGAAAGTCGCCTTAAGTGGTGCCCGATGACAAGTCGCCTTAAGTGGTGCCCGATGTAAAATCGCCTTAAGTGGTGTATGTTATTTATCGTTTGATTCGATGTAAGCAGATTTTGTGCCATCAATGAATAAAGAGGTTGCTTCCGGTCAGAATTATCCTTAGATTTATTCTAAATGTTATTTAGTCGCCTTGAATGGTGCACGAGGAAAGTCGCCTTAAGTGGTGCACGAGAAAAGTCGCCTTAAGTGGTGCACGAGAAAAGCCGCCTTAAGTGGTGCACGAAAAAGTCGCCTTGAGTGGTGCACGAAAAAAGTCATCTTAAGTGATGCACGAGATTAAGTCGTCTTAAGTGATGCACGAGATTAAGTCGTCTTAAGTGATGCACGAGATTAAGTCGTCTTAAGTGATGCGTAATTCTTAGATTTACTCTAAGTATTGTTAAAGTCGTCTTAAGTGATGCATGATTCTTGGATTCATTCTAAGTAGGGTTAACAGGTCTTTTGGTCCATGATGTTTGACAATTTTTGGGTTTTGGTCAATGATGTTTTATTTTACCTAGTTTTGGTACCATATGTTTGCATATTTTTTTTAGTTTTGGTCTAACCGTTACATTCCGTCCATTTTTTGACATGTACAAGTCACGTGATCCACCCTAAACTTTCAATTTTGTTCAATTTAGTCTCTCTAATACTTTCCTAACTTTTTTTTTGTTCAATTTAGTCCCGAAGTTTCAAAAATTCAATTGGACCTATTGTCCAATTAGGGTCAATTTTGAAACTTCGGGACTAAATTGAATTAAAAAAAGGTTAAGAAATTATTAGAGGGACTAAATTTAAAGTTTAGAGTGGATCACGTGACTTGAACATGTCAAAAAATGGACGGAATGTAACGGTTAGACCAAAACTAGAAAAAATCTGCAAACATATGGTACCAAAACTATGTAAAAAAAACATCATTGGCCAAAACCCAAAAGTTGTCAATCATCATGGACCAAAAGACGTGTTAACCCTTCTAAGTATGGGAAAGTCGCCTTAAGTGGTGCGTGATGGTAAGTCACCTTAAGTGGTGCAAATTGGTAAATCGTCTTAAGTGATGTGTGAGAATATCTTATGTGTCGAGGTTTCAACTTAAGTAAGTATAGTAAAGTCGCTTTAAGAAGTGCAAGGGAAAATCAAAGCTAAGAAAGTTTGATATTCATAAGGGCTCAAAGGCCCGAGGATTACAAAAATGAGGAGAATACAAGGACTCTAAAGATAAGCAGTTAGGCTTGGTCCTTGTCGGCGGCACCAACGGGAGCGGGGTCCACGAGGTCTGTGGTAGAAGGCTCCACAGGTTCAGCCGCGGGAGGGTCGATTATCGGGGCGTCGGCACTTGGAGGCTCTGCTGCGTCTTCAACAATCGCGGGAGTGCTCCCCCCATCACTCTCCTCCGAGAGAGCAAAGTATTTCTTCGCGAAGGAAGCAAGAGAGGGAGACTTGTCGAAGTTGATGGCGTCGCCATACTCCAGGTGGAGTTCCTCGACTGCGTTGAAGAGGGTGTTCTCCACCTCCGCGCTGCAGAACTTTACAACATCAGCCTGGAAGTCTTCAGACCTCCGATAATCCTCCCGGCCCTTGGTCTCGGCCGCGACCAGCTGCGCGGGAACCCCCGCAACTTGCTCCTCCAGAGCCTTCTTCTCAAGGACCAGCTTGTCCTCAGCAACCTGCCGCTCCTGCCGCTCCCGCTTCAGGAGCCCCTCGAAGTCACGGACCTGCTTTTGTAGGTCCCGAGCCTTGCGGTCGAAGATGGCCTGCTCCATGGCCAGTTTTCCCCGTGAAGAATCGGAGGCCGCGAGATCCTCCTTAAGCTTGGCCGTGACCGCCCGCTCTTGCTCCAGGGCCTCCTCATAGGCGAGGAGGTACCCGATGGAACGGTTGATGTCCCCCATCTCCTGTGAAGAAAGGAAAAGAAGTATTAGTAGAAGAGCAACCGGTATTATTGATGAAGAAAAGAAGGATGAAAGGCTTACCTCGATCCGACGCATGCACATCTCCTTTACATCCCGGCGCATCTCCTCCCGATCTAGGGTAATCGGATACCTCATAGAAGGCAGGATCGAGCCTGCCACCAGGTGTAGAGCCAGCTCCGGATACGTGTCCCCTTGTCGGAGCTGGACCCCTTGCAGCATTTGGATCGGGGTCCAGGGAGCATCCTCCTGGTCGGAGTCGAAGGCCTTGTAGAAGCTCCCGTCGAGGGGAAGAGGAGAAGGGCCGACTGGGGACGTGGAGGGGCGTGCCTCCGATCCACCCCGGGCTGAGGAAGGGGTAAAGTCGTGGGCAGGCGACGGTTGTCGCTGCGGTTGTGAAGAAGGCGAGGGGGGCAGCCCCTTGGAGGTTGGTTTCAGCGGGGACTGCCCCGTCCTCCAACGATGGCGAAGGGAGCCACCCTCATCAGTCTCCTCGGAGGAGTCCAAGCTCTCCACCCGACGAAATTGTTCGCCAGTCGGGGTCCCACCACTGGAGAAAAGTGGTGCCCCTGCCGAAGGAGGCGCCCCTGCTGAAGGTGGCGCGCCTGCTGAGGCTCCAGCACCCGACGGAGTCCCGGAGTGACCTGCACCTAGAGGACGAGAGGAGGCTTTAGAAACGTAATCAGGAAATTCACTAGAGCCCTTACACCAAACAATACGTCGGGAGACGTATTGGTCCTTCCCGCGGTAGTTGTAGTAGCCCGCCTTCAGGACACGAGGAGTTTCCCCTCGGAGGACTCGTTTGACGTCGGCGATGCGGGCCTCCATGTCGAAGGAATCAACTCCTTCGGGACCATCCTCCTGTACGATTTAATAGCGAGGCGGAGCTTTTTACCTTCTTCAGCATTCTGGACGTCGAAGAGCTTATCCACCTCCACACGGCTCCGCTTGGGCCTCTCCGTGGAAGGGGACCCCGATGGAGCAGCGGCCTTCTTGGCAGACTTCCTCTTCCGCGTGGGGCGAACAGCATCGGTCTCCCCCTGCTTAAGGATCAGATTGGTCAGCACGGATACCTTCTTAGCTGCAAACAGTAAAAAACAGAGGTTAGAGATTTACCCAGGGAACTATATTGGAGGGGTCGTCTCAAAGCTGCCCCCCGGAGACTACGTTGAGGAGTCGGATCCCGGCATTCACCAGGTCCCGCTCCACGAGAGAATTGGCGTCGAGGGGAGTGTAGGACTCCCCCCACCGGTAGAGCTGGATGAGCTGAAGAGTCTGGAAGTCTTCGTCGGTGTAGGTGTGGAAAGCGGGAGGAGAATCCGCTTCCACCTCCCATCGGGGCCACTGGATCGAGGAGTTTTGGATGAAGAATTAGCTCCTCTTCCACCCGCTGTTATCGGACCCCGTGTCGACTAGGAGTCCCCGACCCTTGACCACCTTCCAGGTGTCAGTGGTCCAATTACACAACCCAAGTTGCGTCTTGTTCCACTTCGGCACCTGGGGGTAGAAGGCATAAACACCCGCCTCGTTGCACTTCATCCCGTAGAAGGTCCTGAAGAGCTTGAGGCTGTATACCCACTGCTGTCGGAAGCAGAGGACCTGGAAGGCGTTCCACAGGCGTATGGCGTGCGGAGAGAAGGTGGTCGGATGCGTCTTGTAATGCTGGCACATCTCGACCAGATTACCACAGAAGGGGAATCTGATCCCCGCTTATATTTTCCCCGTAGAGACAAATACCTCCCCTTTCCGGGGACGAGTAACCTCAAGGTTACCCGAGGGACGGGGCCAGGGATACGGGAAACGAGGTTCCCAAGTAGAGGTGATGCATCCCTCCCGGAGAGCTGCATCGTACGCAGTGCTGGAAATCTCATTCAGAGCATAGTCGAAGTTGAAGGGCTTCCTTCCCTAGGAACTAGATCCGCTGTCTGAAATCAGCCACGGAAAGGCACATTGGGTTTTCCGGAAAACTGCAAACAAGGAAAAAATGTACAAGCAACGAAGAAGAAATCCTTACCAGACATGATGGTTGGAGGCTGGAAGGATGAACTTGACGTTGTCGGAAAAGTTGCTTGGAAGAACAGGAGGCCGGAGGAGCACTGAGGTCTTCAGAATCGCAGAGCTTGAATTCTCAGAGAGGTTGCATAGAGCTTTTGAAATTTCGGAGACGGTAAAAGTGAAACTGTGCCCACGGTTAGGGTTTTATAGGCAAAGAGGACAGTCGAAGGGACGCTTTGATCTGAATCGTCGAAGTTGAAGCGTTCTAATCTGGACCTTTGAGATGAAACGTGCAGAATGGCAACGGGTGCAATGATGAAATGACCTGAAAAGCACTTTTTCAGAAAAAGCAGGCGCGAAAAATCAGGCACGGGTACTGAAGACGACACTTCGTTATCTGCTGCATTTAATGGCTGGGGAACCGAGGAGTCCTCTCGGATTTGGCAGTTATCCATAAGGTATTGAGGAAACATAAACGAGAAGACTTGTACTAAGTGACCATGCCAAGAGAAAGATCCCTGATTCCGACGTCGGGAGGTCGAGAGTTGAAAGACACGACGAACTGTAAGTCCCTCATGTCTTGGGGGCAAATGATGGGTTCCGTTATGGCCGTTAGGCCCTTTAATGGCGAGGAAACGGCGAATAGGCCCACTGGGCCCTCAATGGAGGTCAAGATGACCCAGGCAAAAGGTCCCGACGGAGGGAGTCCCGATGATGAAAGGTCTCGACAGAGTCGGTATCGATAGGTGAGCTGGAGGATCCCGATGAGATGCCTTTAAGTAGGCCCCGATGATGAATCCCTGAGAATGATCGGCCCTGTCACGATGACGAGGGGCCCCGAGCGGTGACACAACGAGATAACTCTAGAGTCCCCGATGTTGGTCGGGACTTGTCATCAGAGGATGAGGCCAAGATACGCGGGGCGTGGCCGAGATACTCGGAGCGTAGCTAAGATACGCGGAGCGTGGCCGAGATAAGCGAGATCGTGGCCTAGATAGGCGGGATCGTGCCCGAGATACGCGGAATACGGGCTAACCACCCCAACGGTTCACCAGGTAACTGGGTACCTCTCCGCCTATAAAAGGGCAGAGGTAACCTCAGAGCACACTACGTTTTGATATACGATACTTGAGATTACTGCTTGCCAGTCCATACGAGATACTCATTTAAGCATCGGAGAGGGATTCTGGTTCACCGCCCGGTCTATCCCCTCTTGCAGGATTACGTGGAGCAAAGGAGCTAGGATCGCCGTCTTAGATCATGCCGGAGTTCTACCGTGATCCAACAGTGTCAAAGATGTAAAAAAACAGTTATGTTACAACCGTGTATTCGTGTCGTGTCGGAAACTATCACCTTTAATATTTATAATATAACTAGAAGCTGTCAGTTTTAAAGATTAAAATTGTGATTTCTGATGTTGTTTAATCAAATTAATCAAGTAGAAAAGAAATATCAGATTGATTCTAGGGGTCCGTTCCGTTGCATTTCTATTCTAATCGTCAACAAACAGCTTGGAACTCTGCGGAGACTTTGGAATCCTCTATGGATCGGGTCAGTCAAGTCGTGCTGATATTGAGTGTCGCAGTCAGAATAACATTGGCGACGCCGGAGCTGAGCGCTCTAACTCAGGAGCTGTTGGAATCAGCGAGAGATGCAGCGTTTTTGGATTGGTTAAGGAAGATCCGAAGGAGAATTCACGAGCACCCCGAGTTGGCCTTTGAAGAGTTCGAAACCAGTCGGTTAATTCGATCGGAGCTGGATTCGATGGGGATCCAGTACGTGTGGCCGGTGGCCAAGACTGGGATCGTGGCCTCGATTGGCTCGGGTCAACAACCCTGGTTTGGTCTACGCGCAGATATGGACGCTCTACCCATTCAGGTGGGATCCTAATTATATTTTGCTTCTGTTTTATTTAATTTAATTAGTAGTTTTATATTACGCTAATGCCATTTGACATTTAATAATAGAGAAATAAACGACATTTAATGGAGTGGAACAAAAAAAAGGGACATTCTGAAACTAAAAATATAATAGGTTAATACATCATTGGGTTATCTATCTTTATCAATGTAAATATTTGGTCAAACGAGTATTTCTTTTAGTTATTTATGTTTATTAATGTAATTATTTGATTACTTAAAATCCTAAAATGTCAAAATACCCTTTATATTTTTTTATGTAGAATGTTATTCACCTTCTTCATCATGTTATTATCGAATTCGTCGAATTTTTCATCTAAACCGTATAACAGTTCATATAATATATATATATATATATATATTGCAATATATCATTCCATTTTAGAATTTCTGAATCGATGCGAGCTCTTAAATAACCTTAGAAATTATGAAACTGTAAATTGTATTGTTAGTGTTGATATTAGATCATGAATTTCCCTCCAGTTTGCATATTATTATAGATAGATAGATATAGGTTTGATGTAGTTGGTTTGTTAAGGATGTGTAAGAGTAATATATGTGGGTGAATAAAATACTAATATAGGAAATGGTGGAATGGGAACATAAGAGCAAGTTGGAGGGCAAAATGCATGCTTGTGGTCATGATGTTCATGTCACCATGTTGCTTGGAGCAGCCAAGCTACTTCACCAAAGAAACAAATCCCTAAAGGTAAGGTGCACCTCCATCTCAATATTCATTCATAATTAAAATGATCAAGTTATATTTATTTAATAACTAACAATTAATTCATTATATATTCGAAAATATATAGGGAACCGTAAAACTGGTTTTCCAACCCGGGGAGGAAGGCTACGCCGGTGCTTACCACATGTTAAAGGAAGGTGGTATAGATGAGTTGCAGGGAATGTTTGGGCTTCATGTTGTCCCTGTATTGCCAACCGGTTCGATCGGCTCTAGACCCGGTCCGATACTAGCAGGATCAGGTCGGTTTGTAGCCACCATACTAGGGAAAGGCGGTGATGCTGCAATGCCCCATAGGACGGTAGATCCCATTCCTGCTGCAGCCTCTGCTATCATTGCACTCCAACAAATTGTTTCCCGGGAAACTAATCCCCTTGACCCAAAGGTATCGTAAACTCAACTGTATTGCTGCTATCTGCATTTTACCAACAATATGCATTGTTGTGTTAGCATTTAACAGTAAATTAGACAGAGGTAACAAATTGTGAGTGTGCACAAATGTAGCTACCAATTTGTAAAAAGAAATTGCTAATTAAACTTATATGTATATCTACTAATGTTTTGGCCGGTAGTATTTGAGTAGTTGTTCCTGATGATACATCCAAACAAATAAAGGTTATCACGATAGGATTTGTGGAAGGTGGGAATGCTGGGAATGTAATTTCGGAGCGGGTCAGATTTGGAGGCACATTTAGAAGCTTGTCCTCGGATAGTTTTCAACATCTTATACAAAGGATCAAACAGGTAATCCTTTTTTTTCTTCTAAACATAGTCACAGTTCCAAGTTTGTACTTTTAGTTGTCCCTTCGTTTTCGTTACTTTTTTTAATTTTCCTTTGATGAATTTGGGTATGAATTTTCTTCAATTCATATATACTTTTGTCGATTAAGTTAAACCAAACCTCAATTTTACATAAGTTTTTCAATTTCACTTTATATACACAATAATTGTCATAAGTTAGAAAAAAGCATACGTGTCAAACTTAACACAAAAAAATAAAAAACATATGAAAAATCAAATAGTAACGAACACGAAATATGGAACACATATTAACAACAATTTAAATTTGGGATACCTAAAAACAGCCTGGAACAAATGTGATTAGGTTAAATGAATCCATAAGACAAAGGAAAGATAAGTTTGAAGATTATATAATAGATAAGGGGATATTGTAGGTAATCGAAGCGCAAGCGGGTGTTTATGGGTGCAACGCCACAGTGGATTTCATGGAGGAGAAGCGAAGACCTTACCCGGTTACCATAAACGACCAAGGGTTGTACAAACATGCGAAAAGCGTAGGTGAAGCATTGCTTGGGGAATCAAACGTGGTCCTCATTCCTCAGTCAATGGGAGCCGAAGACTTTAGCTTCTACTCCCAGAAGATGCCTGCTGCCTTCTTCGAGATTGGGGCTGCCTTTCCCAACTCTTCCAACATAATGAGGTTGCATTCCCCACACTTGATGATCGATGAGGATGTTCTTCCCATTGGCTCTGCACTCCATGCTTCCGTCGCCATCTCCTACTTGGATCCTCAACTAACTTCCCTCTAGAAATCAATCAATCCTGCAAATTAAAGCTTTCTCCCAAAACTCACTTTGTAAAATTTCTCTTAATAGTAATGCATCTTCAGTAACCATTGCAAAACTCCAAGGTTCACATTGATTTTCTGCCTTTTTCGGAATTATGAGGAGACTGATATAAAAACTTAACTGCACTAAAGGCAGAACAGCCAAAAATCAAACAGGAATATGTACAAACCTCAAGCTCAGCTATTCTCCTACACAAAAAGATGGATCCCATAACATCAAAAAATATCCGAAAACACAGTCTCGACAATGATAGAACTGCAACCCATCAACAAATTGGTAGCAGCAAATACATCCCTATGTTTATAAGATAACCACACCTTCCTTATTATTGTCTACTCTTCTATTGCTGCTGCTGGATTATATATTACTAGGAGCGCAGAGTTAAATATTTTATATAGTTATTGTTTTGAGAATGTATTACATATTAATTTGTATAAACAAAAATATTTTGTTATATTCCTTTTTTATATACATTATTTTAGAATAAGAATTATTAATATAAAATTGTGAAGCGTAGTAGTTAAATATATAATATTTTTTTGTATTGGTATGCCATTTATAATGGTAAATTTGTATACATAGATATATAATTAAATGTAGGTGTGTTAAATTTATTTAGGCATATATAATATAATAATTTTATAAATGCATATCTACTAATTTACATGATGCTGTTGTTTATTTATATTTATAAAATCAATACTTCGTAGACAATACAATTGAAAAAATAGATAAAGGAAATTGAGTCCCGTGCGGATTAGATATTTAATGTATTAATTAATTATTTTTATATTTAAGTGTGTAGAAAGTCGAACTTTAAAAAAAAACAAGTTGAACTTGAAATTTATGGGAATGATATTAAAAATGTATAGATATTTTTAAATTTGAATAAATCACATTTTAAAATTACCTAAATTTTGAAAGTTAAATCCAAAACTAAATAGTTTATAAGAAATACAAAAACAAATGTCTATAATTCATTAAAAAAATTATAAATCTAAAAAATAAAAAGCAATGGCCATATATATAAATGAAATATAGTATACCAAATTCGTACTAGTGCGAAATTTTGTAGTCATTCAACAACAATGCTAAAATAAGACTTTTTCAGAGTGATATAAATGTTGGACTGATTTACTTTAGTGTTTTTTTTTTTTTTTTTGCCACTATTTACTTTAGGTTCAAAAATGTCAATTTCTCTATTGCAATCATAAGTGCAATAGAGAGAAGACTTTGTCAGGGTGATTTTAAGCGTTGGACTGATCCATTTCTCAAGTATATTAAGTGCAATATCTATTACACTTTAAGTCAATCTTTTCTTTCAAAACTCCATTGAAATGGCTTCTCAATATATATAGTAAGTAATTAAAGATTTAGCATTGGACAAATCTCATTCTTCCTAAAAGGAAGAGAGCAAAATAAATATACCAACTGGAGTCATTTGGTATTTTATGGCTTACTAAAACAGTTAATCAATTACTGAAAGTACATGAAAGTCCGTTGTCTATGAAGAAAGTTCAAATGAATATCCATTCCTGTAATGTTCTCTACTCGCCTTTCCACTGTTTTTTTTTTTTTTTTTTTTTTTTTTTTTGAGATTTTGAACTGCAATAGGAAACCAAAAGACAAACATGAAAAATTCAAACTTCTTATAAAATATACACAAAGATGTAATAACACTTGTGATAAGAGTTGGAGTGAGGGGTGAGCAATGGTCTACCAAGACCATTACTAAGACCAAGACCGCACAAAATCAAGACCATAAGACCAAATCCATTTTGGATCAAGACCAATGGTCTTCTTTTGATGGTCTTATTTGGTCTTGATCTAAATTTTAGACCAAGACCGAAAAGCCCATTGAGACCATTTAGGACCATTTAAGACCAATCTAATTTTTTTTTTTTTAAAAAAAAAACTGGAATTTGCAAATAATAATAGAACCAATTTTGAACTCTCGACTCTCACCCAATCACTCTCATTTAGTCTCACCAGTCACTAGGGCCGAAAGCAACACTCGGTAGGTTCGGAAAATCGCCAAAAACCAAATCGGACCGATCCGAACAAACCGAACTGTAAATAGACCGGTAATGTGTTGTCTAATTATTTTTAAGTATATTAGTAAGTGTAATTTGTTTTACTAATTGCTTAAACTATTTTTTTTTTTTTATATATGTGATTCAGTTAATTACTAACTAATATAGTACCTAGAGGAAAGTGTTAAAATTAATTATGTAAATACTATTTTATGAGTTAGTGATTTGAGTTTCAAATTCTAGTTTTTTTTTTCCCCGATGTTTCAAATTCTAATTGAGATGCCACATTTGTAAAGATTTTAACCTCGTAGCACTTCAAAACCAAAACTATCAAAATCAAACCGGACCGATCCGAACAAACCGTAAATGAGTTTTATGTTTCTATTTTTATTTATTTTGGAACTCTAAATATACTTTCTAAGAAATTGGAGATATTTTAAATATTGATTATTATTTTCGGATTCTCTATTTAAACCGAAAATCAGACTGAAAAAGCTGTTCTAAATATGGACAGTTTATTTTTTTCAAAACGGATTTTTTGTCGGACTCTTTTTGTTGAAAAAATCCGGACCGATAAATGTGGACCCCGACCAAAATAGCTAAGAAACCGGTCCGACCGGATCGGTTTCACCCCTACCAATCACCGGCTCCACGGGCACGGGTCGGATCTTTCTCTACTCTAATATATTATATATAATTATAATAAATGAATTTTCAATTTATGATTATTACAATAATAATATTCGAAAAATTTTAAAAAATTAAATTAAATTAAAAAAAACATAAAAAAAAATAGTCCTAATGGTCTGGACCACAACCAGAACCAGAAAAGACGAAGACCATTTTAAATGTTCCAAATGGTCCTGGTTTGGTCCTAGACCATTTGGAGGAGGACCATTTACAAATAGTCTTGCATGATCTTGGTCTGGCCCTGACCAGGACCATACCACGCTCAACCCTAGTTAGAGTCATGGATTTCTGAGAAAATGAAGTCGCATTAAAACTCTTGAATTATAAATAAATGTATAATTCCTTCTCTTCTAAGTGGAGGAAAACTTTGAAAGCTAAACCTAAGCTAGCTAACCTGTTTCTTATGCATTTTCTTTCATGAACATGTATGATCACTATTGCCTCTTCTGGTTTAAAAAAGCTAGTGGATCACAAGGGAAAATAATAATTAAACAGAGCATAACAGTTTGATCAGTAAAAAAAATGAGTTTTTAAAATGAGAACAAACCCTAACAATTGTAGAACACTGCCAAACTTCCAAATCAATCAGCGTCATAATTTCTATTGAACTTTACAATGATTCAGCATAGAAACATGCTTCCTATCCTGACTGATGAGTGAGGATATATATATATATATAACGTATTTATCGTGTATGTATACATATATTATTGAAAATAAGTATTTATAGGAGTCAGACTGAGACTATACACATGCAATATCTTACCCACTGAAAGTGATGGAAAATAATCAATATGCGCACCTGCAGTTTTCAAATTATCTCTTGTACAAATGAATCTACAGCACAACCTTTTCTATTAGGATTCCATCTCAAAAACAGCACATGAAGAAAGAAACTTTCATGGCAAATCTCCCTGCATTTTCCAATCAGATCATATTTTAGACTCAACAATGATAATCACCAAAGTACTAATTACGATCTGAAACACTATTAGCAGACAACAGGATCCAAACTTCCAAATCAATAGGAACCTTAATTTATATTGAATTGTACAATGATTTAGCATAGAAACCTGCATTCTCAGCAGAAACAGAGAAAACCTGCCTTCTTAGCGGAAACATAGATCTAATTGGTTTTGACATCAGCTTCCTGGCTGATGAATCTGAGCATATAATGGATCAACTTAGATGAGTCTGGACCTGATATTTTTAACGTACCATCGATGGGATTAACGAAACAGAGATCTGAAACATGGACCTGAGATTTTTAACGTAACATCGATGGGATAAAGGAAACGGAGAATCAGTAAAGCTTCAATCGATGGCCAAATTGAAACTAAAGCTTAAATCGGAGAATCAATAATGAGAACATTCAATCGGATAAACGGAAGTTATAATGCCTGATTGGAAAAACGGACGGGAATTTGAAACCCTGATGCAGTAAAGCCTAAAATAATTAGAGAAACGGAGGCGGAAACGAAGAAACGGAAGTCTGAAGAAGAAGCAGCGTAGAATGGTGAGGTGCGTCAAACCGTTTTTTTTCTTTTCCAAACGCGTGAGATGCACTGACCAATAAGAATCAGTGTTGCTGACATGGCAAAAAATTATCACCCTAATCACCTGCATGTACCCAAATTATATAATATATAGATTGGATGCTAGAAGTAGCTCCCTTCTGGAGGCTGTACCAGTTTTCTGTTGTGAGGAGAAGCCATCTCCTTCTTCAACTGTGTCAGTATGTCTTCCATTGTGTACTCTCTCTGCCAATTTGCAAGCACCCCAAACTACTTCGCCTCCACCTAAATGAATTGTGAAGGAATAGAATATAAGGAAAAAAAATTTCTGTTGGATATAAGATCATGGTTCCTAGGCAAGGACCAGCAACAGTTTCTTAATCAAATGCAAAAGCCTTTTGCTGAGCAAAAGCCTTTTGCTGAGCAAAATCGTAAACAAGAATAAGTGAACTGCACATTTATGGTCTAGGCCTACCACATATCCCCTCTAAAGAGAAATTACGAATGAGAGAGCTCACATTATGAGGTCCAATTATAGTGCCCGTCCAAGATCGCATGTATACATCATCTCCATCATCCATTCCATAGCTAACAGTGCCATCACCAATACCCTTTTCTCCTCTTTCAAGTTCTTCCAACAATCTAAAATTCCGAGGAACTGTACAGAAATACAGCATTTAAATGAGCCAGATAATCTATATCATTGCAACAATGAGAACCAAATCACTTTTATATCCCATTAGCATAAGTTAAATAATAGTTGTGCATTTACAAATTTTAAAGTAAAATATAATTAAAAACAGCAAAAATAGATTAAGGAATATATAAGAATTAAGATGAACCTGTTCCCATTTCCACCGAGATTAACATTAACACTAGCAACAAATCAAACGGCGGTGTCTTGATACAATTTACTCTGTCCAATTTACATATTGAAATGAACAAGCCACAAAAGTTCAAAGGAAGAGTTAAAAAGAAAATTTTGCGGTTCAAGAATCATTACCTTAAATGAAACTACGCAATTCATAAACCTATATAAATTCACATTAAATAACAAGAAAATGCCATAGACACACTGAAACAGGTTCTGCATATACTATCACGTTCAACTTTTACAAATTCAGTTTCTCGTAAATTAATCAATCTGGATATACATTTGAACTGTAGAGTATACTTATTACATAAACACCAAAAGATGAGTTCTTGGTTGAACCAATGATCATTACAGTTAGACAGCACATACACATCAATCTAAAGTAAGGTTGTGCTTGTGTTCGATAAATGATAAGTAATGAACGCTTAAAGGCTAGAAAAGTCAGTGATGGAGACAGTGCATGACACAATATGAAGAAGAAATCGACATAAAAAAAATGATTCAGAAGTTTCAAGTGTGTCTTCATTCCATCCCCATTAATTTTAGCACTTTATGGTTGAGATTTATCAAATTCGATGAATCATTACTCCACACCTCCAAACTAAAACCAGATAACAAAAAAAAAAAATCTTGAATGCAGACCAAATCGCACAAAGAACAATTGATAAGATCACAGTATCGCGCACATGATTTCCACTCCTTTAGACCTCCAAGAAACTATTCACGCTCGAGATAAAAAAGAATAGCAGAAACCCTAATACAAATTACCAAAGATAACGCGAATAACAACAGATATATAAGCATGAGATAAGGTCAGAAAGAACGGAAGGCATATCTACGAAACTCGATCCTCCAGAGCCCAGCGTCATGGCGGATTTTATCAGCAGCTACACGTTACCACTGGAAATTTGCTGAGATCGAAGCAAGGGGAAGAGGGAAAAGAATTGATGAAAATGAATCAAGGTGAAAAGCAACGGAGGGACGAAGACAAGGGCAAATCTTATGAGTTAAGGGGAAGATCAGAGAAAGCAATTATGGGCCGGGGTAGAATAATTTTTAGCGTACACCTTATCTCGTGTTGACATGTTCAATCCATACTTGTCCCTATTTTTAAAAAACTTCAATCTTTATATTCACCGTACCGTATTCAATTTCGAATTATATAATATAAATTTAGCTTCAAATTCGAATCATATAACACAAATTTAACTTCAAATCCGACTCATCAAATTGTTAGATTTACAGGCCCTAATTCCCAGAATCTTGATCATGCTTTATGAGGAAAAAAATATAGAGATGAATGACTTACCTGTTGATTTCGAGTCCTCTGATCTTCATAGACTGCCAATTCGCTTTTCTAAAGAACGGTTCTACTTCTCTCTCTTGTCCATCATTTAGTCAGAGACTAGTTGATGGAGAACCTCTCTTTATCTCTGTCACCGTTACTGGCAGGGAGAAATGACCGTTTATAATATTAATCTTTATTATGGTACGTCCATCGAGTAACCAATCGAACGGTCTAGTTAAATACATTCCATAAAGACATATATTGATATAATATAATATAGAGTTAATAACCTATGAAAGGTCTGAATTTTGACTCATGTTAACCGGAGAGGTCTGAATTTTTAAAAATTAATTTGGAATGTCTGAACAACTTTCTTGAACTTTGGTTTTCCGTCTCTTTTTAGGGATTGTGTGAAATGACACTTTTACCCCTTTTAATATTTTTTTATTTAATACTTTATTTTAGAAAATGTGAAATAAAAAATTAGCCCTGAAGTCAAATTAAGAAAATGTTTTTTTTTTCTTTAAGGGGCATTTTTGTCTTTTCAGGTCAAGCATGTGAGGGTCACACTTTGGTTGGAGGGCATTTTCGGGATTTAAGTTTATTTCCGGTCACATGCCAAGCATGTGATCAAATTCCGTCAGTTTTAACGGCAAAAATTGACGGAGACCTCTTATATCAACAAAGTTGAAAATTCAGACCTTCCAAATTAACATTTGAAAATTAAGACCTATCCGGTTAACATGGGTCACATTTCAGACCTTTCATAGGTTATTAAACATTATTCAATATATCTATATTCATTAATATTATATGGTCAAATAATTAGAATATATATTGTAACATTAAATATATATTCTTACATTCTCCCACTTGGCCAGATAATTTCATAAGTCTTACATCTTTATGGAATAACATAAGGCGCGCGTAAAATCTAACATTTCCGTTCATCATAATCACTTACATTCAGTAATCTGTAAATGTGAGTTATGACAGTCATGCACTTATTTAAGCAGCATACTCCCTTCCATATACCACGACAGTTACATCTTATCAAATGTAAGTCTGTAAGTAATATATATAAACACATCAAGGTCCAAGTAAGGCTTTGCATAAGGTTTTCCCATTATCATAAACTTTATGCGTACACAATCATAATTAACAGGAAAAAATTGGAGTCATAAACATATCATTGAGCTCAAAGTGTCAAACATCATTATCATCATCATCATCATCTTTACAACTAAGACTCATTATTTGCATGCTTCTTTTAATGTCATTAGTTGTAAACATTCATTTAAATACATCATTGTCAGCTTGGCCATTATGCCGACAGACACTCTTGTTTCTGAACTTTCTTCTTAACGACAATAAACTTTCATTCCATAAGTTTGCACCTTTTAATACTTATCGTTTTGACGAAGAAACTACTGTGGCGTAATTACGATAAATTTTCCAACGGCTTGGTAACGGTCTCAAGCCCTGAATAAGTCTCACAGTCCTTAATGCATGATAAAACATGCTAAAACCATACTTTACATTATTGATAACGACAGATAATTACCACTTTTCTATAATATTGCTCTAACACATAAAAGGAACAAATAATTGAAAGTGGACTTTCAACTGTCACGATATCCCTTAAATCTAAATCTACACGAACATAAATGCATTCACATGTTCTTGTAGGTCCATTAGGATTTTATTTGCAGCATTTGCGAATTATACTCCCTCTTTAAAATCATTTCAATGTGAGCTTTATGATACAATCCAACTTTGTCACATAAATTGTCTCTCACGTTAACTTTCATCTTAACTTCAGAGAGAATCACAATGTATAATCATTTAAATGTGAGCAAGAAATAATCAATTATGCATGTAAAATATCTACATACTAACCACTAATCTTACGGTTCATACGGCTGTAAAGTCGCTTACTAAACCATTCGTGAGAACATTTATTTTATCCTATAAATTCATTTCTAAAATGACCATTCATTAATTGAGAAATATAAACTTGATAACATAATATATTGTGGAATGAAACCGAAATATTTACTAATATCGGAATCCTACAAGTAAACCAACTTCTAGAATAACAAGTTTTCGTAATGTTATTCTAGATGATTTAACTTTATCAGATGATTATACTTTTCTTTCTTTATGGATTATCATGTCTTTCGAACATTATCCCTTATGTTGAAATTTTCATTCAACTGATGGAACTATATTCTAATCCATGTGAATAATGTATTCATATAGATAGACAGTGTCTATCATTTACCATAATATCCACATCTTATTATTCAGACACTCCCACTAATTTCATTATTCTTAAGATTAACATAACTGGTTTCTACAATTTTCGGACTTCAGTTAAGAAAGTAAGTCTTTATACCCTTTGGATCTTTCAATGTTACTCCAGAGTAAACATTTCATTCAAGAATACATTATTTCATGTGGATCATAACATTTACTTTTAGCAGACAACCTTAAACATACAAGTGTCTTTAACCAATCTCCCTTCCAACTCACAGATCATTAAGAGGTTGGAATTGCCTTTATGGGATCTCAGTTGCATACTTAACACATACATCCACAACTCAATGTGTCTTTACTGGGTAAAGAAGATTTACTTGTCTAACTCTTAACTGTAACTTTCAAAGTCCGAATATATTTTCCCACACTACTATTTTCATAAATGTATAACATAGTATACACAGTTATATGACATGTTCTTTTGATGAATCTTACTAATGAACTAAATTTCATATCCTACTTCTATACATTTCCCATGAAAGTCACCATACATATCAGACATTATAAGCTTTTCACTTTTCTATCTAATTGCTTACTTTCTATCAAGAAAATCACTAAGCAAATCGATATAGTCATAACATGAATAACATTAATAAGCGTGACTAACTAATTTCTTCATTAACTCTTAGTACGGAAAAACATAAATTCATAAGTGCAAGAATATATACACATTATCCCCCTATTTTTGACACTTATTAATTTTTCATATAAATAATCATGCAATAAGCGACATATACGAAATATCGCGGTTTATTCATGTATGAAAAATTATTGTACTAACCTTTTAGTAGCGCTCATTTATGCATGGCTGACATGTGACTTTCTTCTATTTATTATTCTTCATAAACATACGAGCTAACTCAATATCACATAATGAACACTTTGTAGTGCTCTAATAAATATTGAGTTGTCTCTAATCATCCTTAAGGTCTTTAATATTGCTCCATAAATTAGCCAACTCAAACTTCTACAACTCAAAACTTAATGGTTGTAAGTTTGTAGATACGAGTGACTAATTACATAATTTGTACTTTAATCCACAAAACTTCATAATTTTTCTTTCTTTATTGTTTGTGGAATAAATCAAAATCATTCGCATTAACTTCAGGCCCGCCCAGCTCAGCTGCTGCGGCCCAAATGCTGTGCAGAGCCCATGTCGTTCCTAGCCAGCCCCCCAAGCCTATGCGGGCCCAGACCTTCTCTAAGGCCCAGTTTGGTGCTCAGTCCCGGTGCATGGCCCCGGCTCCTCCTCGACTGGAATTTACAGCTCATGCATCTGATCCCCCTCCTGCAGCTTCACGTTCGGACACTCTATCAAAATGGAACCGAATGCTTGCCGAAAGGGTCATCACCACTCTCAGGCCTAGAGACGATCAAGTGCGGCGTTTCATCAGGGAAAATTGGAAGTTCTCTCCTCCCCCAAAGGCACACCTCCGTGAAGATAATCTGTGGATCTTTCTATTTGCTGAGGAAATACATCTGGTTGAGGTACTTATTAATGGTCCATTCGTCATAAATAACACGTTACCTGTTGTTGGGATCAAAATGACGTGGCCACAAACTTCACGGAACGGACTTCTAGGCTTCGCCTTGGACTTAGCTCTCTCAAGGACTTGATTTCCTCCGGGAGACTTTTAAGGTCGAGCACCTAAAAAGGGGTGGGGATGGCCCCTGATTCCACTTCGAAGCTTAAGTTAGTAATGTATTTGAGAGTGTAATATATAAGTATTCAGAGCATATTAAATGTAATTAAGTAAATAGAAATAGTCCCTATTTATAGGGGAAGTTTACCGACTTTGTAGAGGCGGCTACTGGCCTCTGATTGGTTGCCTAGGGGCGGCAATCAGCCCTTTGTGATTGGCTGATAGAAGCGGTTGTCAGTCAGATGGTGACAAGCAGGTCGCCACCTCACTTTTACTTAGGAGGGAAGTCTTTCCTAAGGCGGCTGAAGCAGGTGACAAGCAGGTCGCCACCTCACCTTTACTTCGGGGGAGGTTTTCCCTTGGAGACGGTGGGAAGCGGGTCGCCACCTGTCTTTACTTCGAGGGAAGGTTTTCCCTTGGAGACGGTGGGAAACATGTCGCCACCTGTCCTCTGGAAGATTCTCTAAGTCTCCATAGTCGACCAGTCATTCTTTTGAAGTCGACTTCTTCATGATTGGTAGTCGACCTTTTATCTCCAAATGGTTGGAATAAACAAGAAAGGTCGTCGACTTCTTCTCCTAGCCCTGAAAGCGTACTCGACCTGTCACCTGTAGGAAATCACCATAGACCAAGAACGTACAAACATAGTCGGGTTTATTTATAACCCAACACTTGCCCCCGAGACTCGAGTCGTCAGCTTCATTTACTTAAGGTGAAGGCTTGAGTTGAGTAAAGCCCCGTTTTGTGGCGAGATAATCTAATTCTCAGGACTTGTGGATTTTCCGGACTTTCCAGAAGTTGAAGAGGCCCTTCCCTGGGATTAGGATTTCTAACCGTTGGGAGAAGAGATGGTTTCGGCATGCAGAGATCTCCTAGGGAAGCTAAAAGATCAAGTCCTTCCCGCTTGACAAGTGTACAGCAGTGGTCAGGTTGTCAGAGAATGTTCCAATGAGCGGCTGACCTCGGAAAATCTTCCTTTGGAAGCTGTTCCTCTGCTTGTGGCTATAAATACCAGACTCTTTTCCCTTCTGTTCTTACTTCTGTTTCTCTCTTCAAGCTTCGATTGGATATTTCAGGATAGATCATCTTCAACATCACTTTTGAAGAACATGGCTGGTGATTCTACCTCAGGTATTTGCGGAGTTTCCTTTTTCTTTTAGTAAAGATTTCATTAATTTGTAGATCTTTTTCCTGCCAGCTTTCATTATGGCGATTATTCAGCGTCATCTTCAAGCCACGGCCGACGCTTTGTCTGCCCCTAGTCCGTCAATCGGAACAAACCCTATTTCTTCTCCAACCCCAACAGTTCCAGGTAATACACAAACCCAAACTCCTTCTAACGTAGGGGCGAGCTCAGTGGTACCTCCTGCAGATCCTTCTAGTGCGGGTAGGACGAGGGGTACCCCTCGTCGTTCTGGTTGGGATAGGGATGAGGTCCCCTGGCAAAGAAAGAGGCATGGTGGAAGCTCTTCTTCTTCTTCGACTCCAGTGCCTCCTTCAAGGGCTGATAAGTCGACTCGGCCATCGCCAAGTGATGAGGCGTCCTCTCACGATCCCATCAATTATGAAGGTCCTTCCTTTAATTGGGATATGTTACTAGACCCTCCTACCAGCTCCTCTTCGCTCTGGAATCCTCTTCAGTCCTTACAGGGGTATTCCCTCAAAGAAGGACATTCCATCGCCAATGTCGACCTGGCCCTTCACCTATTGAATGCCTCCATCCCTCCTCAAGACCGCTCTCTTATGGGAACAAAACCAGAGGAGGTGGAAGAGGCCTTACGCCACTTTCTTTTAAAACAAGCAGAGGTAATGATACTTTTCTTTTCTTTTTATAAAACTTCCCCTGCGCTGAATATTTCTAACTTTTACCGACAGGCTTCCAAAGATTCTCTACGCCTTTCCCGTCTAGTGATCGATCTTTCCAGGTAATTACAATCCACCAAGGAACGACTATCCTCTGACGAAGATAAGGGATTAGTGCTGTTTCTTAAAGAAGAAAATGCGCATTTAAAGAGGGATCTTGAGTGTGCTCAGGAGAGATCGACTACTCTTCAAAAAGAACTCAAAAGGAGCGAGGAGTCTCTACAAACCGTTTCTCTACTGGCTAAAGAGTATCGGTACCTAATGGAAGGGAAGAATAAGGAGAATGTGACTCTGAATCAGGAGAACGTTAAGCTTCTCAAGGAAGTCGATACTTGGCGCCAGGAGGCGTCGGATTTAATGAAATCAAAGGCCAAAGTCATAAAAGAGTACAAGGAAAGCTCGGACTTTGAAGCGGAGATGGTTATTGCAGCCTCTGACCTACTCCACACCACCCTAAAGGAGATGGTGGTCAACTTGAGGGCTTACCAGGCGGATTTTCCTTTCTCTCAAATTCCGATCCTCGAACAATTTTTACGACTTCCTACCGAGGAGGATGATCAACCATCAAAAGAACACGACCGTTCGTCTGACGAAGACGACTGTGTTATTGTCTCTCCTTCTAAGGGGAAGAAACCCGTGTAAAATGGACTATCAAGAGACTCCCGTATCTTCTATGTATGACTTTTCATAATAAATAAATTTATCTGGGCAACACCTAGCTTTTGACACTCTTAACTAGGATCGTATATATATAATTTCCAGGAGGTAGCAGACATACTTTATTTTTACTACCCTTTAGGATTAAAGAATCGATCGTATAAGTAGGAGGTAGTCTTTGATACCTTTAGATCGACAACTTGAGGACTGATTTGTTGATCCTCCTTTGAGTCTTTTTGATCGGGTCCTTATTGTGCCTCAGCTCTTCTCGCTATTTTGAGCGTTAGGACATCCGAGTTGTAGACTTCGATCGAATCGTCGCCGTACCTAGGCTTTGGTTGCCATTTTGGGCATATAATGGTCGACGACCGATTTGTAGACCTTCCATCGAATTGTCACCGTACCTAGGCTTTAGTCGCCATTTTGGGCACATAATGGTCGACCACCGATTTGTAGACTTCGATCGAATCGTCGCCGACTGTATGAAGTCGAGGAGTCAGTGAATGCTGATCCTTTGTAGATGGCGACTTTCGGAAGTCGAGAAGTCGGTTAAGGCCAATCCTTTGTAGATCTTCGCCGACTGTATGAAGTCGAGGAGTCAGTGAAGACTGATCCTTTGTAGATCTTCGCCGACTGTATGAAGTCGATGAGTCATTGAAGACTGATCCTTTGTAGATCTTTGTCGACTGTATGAAGTCGAGGAGTCAGTGAAGACTGATCCTTTGTAGATCTTCGCCGACTGTATGAAGTCGAGGAGTCAGTGAAGACTGATCCTTTGTAGATCTTCGCCGACTGTATGAAGTCGAGGAGTCAGTGAAGACTGATCCTTTGTAGATCTTCGCCGACTGTATGAAGTCGAGGAGTCAGTGAAGACTGATCCTTTGTAGATCTTCGCCGACTGTATGAAGTCGAGGAGTCAGTGAAGACTGGTCCTTTGTAGATCTTCGCCGACTGTATGAAGTCGAGGAGTCAGTGAAGACTGATCCTTTGTAGATCTTCGCCGACTGTATGAAGTCGAGGAGTCAATGAAGACTGATCCTTTGTAGATCTTCGCCGACTGTATGAAGTCGAGGAGTCAGTGAAGATTGATCCTTTGTAGATCTTCCATCGAATTGTCGCCGTACCTAGGCTTTAGTCGCCATTTTGGGCACATAATGGTTGACAACCGATTTGTAGACTTCGATCGAATCGTCGCCGTACCTAGGCTTTGGTCGCCATTTTGGGCACATAATGGTCGACGACCGATTTGTAGCGAGGTGGTGACATTGGAATGATGATTTCTTTATGAAGAAAGTAGATCGAATGATCTTTTTTATTCATCAATTCCTGAATATTACATCAAAAAAGGAAAACTCGACATTAGTTATAACAAATATCTATCTTAGAATCTGATTATGACTTCTCTGCTTGTCGTGCCGCGGCTTGATAACAATGTCGAGCCATGTTTTGGTCCCCACCAAACCTCACCAATTCCTTGTGGTGTTGAGAACCTCATTACTTGGTGTGCCGTGGACGGGATGATTCGATAAGGATTGAGATTCGTCCGTCCGATGATAGCATTGTATGATGATGCAACATATACCACTACAAAGAGTATCTCTATTTGCAACGTTTTATCTTCTCCTATGATGACGGTTAGTCGAATGGCTCCCAAGGGATATGTAGTTTCTCCTGTAAAACCTATCAAAGGGAAATCGACCTTCTTCAAGTCCTTTTTAGTAAAGCCTAACTGCCTAAAGGCTGAATAAAAGAGAATATCCGTTGAACTTCCACTATCGATGAGCACTCTTTTGACTCTATACGTGGCGATCAGAAGAGTAACCACCAAGGCGTCTTCATGAGGTTGATTCTCTTCCGCCAAATCGTCCATTGTAAAACTGATAGTTTCAAGATCAGGCTCTCTAGGCCTTTTTCCCATTACCGCCGCTGTAGATATTTGGGTAGCATACACTTCTCGAGCCGCATTTGTTCCTCCTCCCGAGGCAAATCCCCCGGCGATAAAGTTGATCGTTCCTCTTGGGGGGGGGGGGGGGGGTTGATCACGAGGAGGAGATCGAGATTCCTCCATTGGGCTACGATTTCGTTTCTTCGGAATATTGGGGTTCTTTTCCACAAATATTAATAATTTGCCCCTCTGGATAAGGGTCTCTATATCTTGCTTCAAGAGGGTACACCCAATTATGTTATGCCCCCTTACCTGATGGTAGCGACAGTAAGCATTTACCTGGTGACCCAGCATGTTTCTTCTTGCCGGTGGCGGGTTAGTAAGGCGGAGCTTCTCCATTTCCTGAAGTACTACCGATACATTATGGGTAAGAGGAGTATATTTGGAGGGATAAGGATTAGAATCTCTCCTTAGTCCTTGTCGATTCCCTGGTCGGAAGTGTCGCTCACGTCTTTCTTCCCTCCTGGGCGGTCGGGAAGCGGAGCCCTCCTCGATCTTGGCGGGCACTAGTTGTTTCTTAACTTCTTCGGGCAACCCTTCATGCGACCTTTCTAGGTCGATGAATTTCTTTACTTTGACGGCGAGGGCGTCAATCCTTTGCACGGGCTTCATCACCATGCTGTCTTTCAGAGCTTGGCTCTGCACTCTAAGACCCCTCCAGAAGGTCCGGATCAGCTCGCCATCCGTGGCGTCCTCATTTAGCTGTTGGAGTATCTTGTGAAACCTTGTGTAGTAGTTGGCCAAAGTTTCACCTGGGCCTTGCTCGATCTTTTCGAGGAAGTTCATGCTCTTGAGGCGCTGCCTCTGACCTATGTGTCCTTCAATGAATTTGGTTTTCAGCTCATCCCACGAGTCTATAGAGTTGTCGGGGCGACCATAAAACCAAGTAGACGCCTCTTCCTTCAGCGTGGTTGGGAAGAGTGCTGCATAATGATCAGGCGTTGCCCCTCTTCCCAAGAGGGAGGAGTTGTGGGCGTTGATCCTCTTGGGGGATCGGCCTCGATGTGGTAGGATCCACTGGTAGAAAGCTCCTTTCTTCCACCGGAGTGTTGGAAATCCTGCTCTTTTCGGCAGCCATGACTTTTTGATATGTTCCCACAGACGGCGCCAAATGTTGGGATCAAAATGACGTGGCCACATACTTCACGGAACGGACTTCTAGGCTTCGCCTTGGACTTAGCTCTCTCGAGGACTTGATTTCCTCCGGGAGACTTTTAAGGTCGAGCACCTAAAAAAGGGTGGGGATGGCCCCTGATTCCACTCCGAAGCTTAAGTTAGTAATGTATTTGAGAGTGTAATATATAAGTATTCAGAGCAGATTGAATGTAATGAAGTAAATAGAAATAGTTCCTATTTATAGAGGAAGTTTACCGACTTTGTAGAGGCGACTACTGGCCTAAGATTGGTTGTCTAGGGGCGGCAATCAACCCTTTGTGATTGGCTGATAGAAGCGGTTGTCAGTCAGCTGGTGACAAGCAGGTCGCCACCTCACTTTTACTTATGAGGGAAGTCTTTCTTAAGGCGGCTGAAGCAGGTGACAAGAAGGTCGCCACCTCACCTTTACTTCGGGGGAGGTTTTCCCTTGGAGACGGTGGGAAGCGGGTCACCACCTGTCTTTACTTCGAGGGAAGGTTTTCCCTTGGAGACGGTGGGAAACAGGTCGCCACCTGTCCTCTGGAAGATTCTCTAAGTCTCCATAGTCGACCAGTCATTCTTTTGAAGTCGACTTCTTCATGATTGGTAGTCGACCTTTTATCTCCAAATGGTTGGAATAAACAAGAAAGGTCGTCGACTTCTTCTCCTCGCCCTGAAAGCGTACTCGACCTGTCACCTGTAGGAAATCACCATAGACCAAAAACGTACAAACATAGTCGGGTTTATTTATAACCCAACACTTTTAATGTATCATTGTGTAAACACAGGGATCCCACCTACTATCCAGATTAATAGGGTTGCTACTTGGATTGAGCTTAGAGGGATAGACCCAAATATTATGACTCTCGAACTTGCTACTCGTATTGCCGCCACTGTTGGTGACATTATCCAGGTCGAATCAAAGTTTAGGGACCCATGGGCTGTAGCGTATCCGATAATTCGAGTGGCAATGAATCTGGAAAACTCAGCTGTTCCGGGGGCCTGGCTCACCGAGTTTCCCGATTTCATACATGTGTTCATACGGTACAAGAGCGGAACACCTTGCTACTTGTGCTGTAAACTGGGTCATATCGATAAATTCTGCTGGTCCACACCTGCGGAAGCTGGCTCACTCATTAGGCAGATGCAGAAAAAGGTTAACTCCTTCTCAGGGGCTTCGGGTTTTGGGTAACGAAGGAATGTCGTGCTACTCGGCAAAGAATAACAAGGGTGTTAAGCGCCTTTGTCACTAGATCACCTGGTCCCTCGACAACAGTCGGAACACCCCTTGCGGCGGAGACCCGGACGACCAGGACGTGCCAAACGTTGACCCTATGGATAATCAGGCGGACAATCAAGCGGAGGAGCGTCCAGTGAACCCTCCGGTGCCCAGGACATCGCGTGCAACCCAGCCTTTGCAAGCCGACTTTAGCAACCCCATGTCGGTTCCTTTGAACCACTTTGTCCCACCACAACAGCAATGGATCGATCAGGGGTTATCCCAAACTCATTGGTCTTCTTCTCATGTGTTGAACTCGTTTGATATGGCGGAGGTGAATAACCAGTCTTTCGGTAGCACCCAATGGATTTCAAATCCCCAATCTGCATGGGATCCAATTATGCACACCTTCCGAGTATTACCTGCACACTTCCCTGAAAGTACAAACTATCATAACTCACAGATGCAGTTTCTTGGTTCTTCGCCGGGATGGCACCTCACTTCAGAGATCTATAACCCACCTACTGATGATCCGACACCCCATATCAGAACGCCTCCTGCGTCACCGCTAACCGCACTCACATCACATCTCTTGAGTCAAAACCTGCAAAAACCTAACGAGGTGGTTTGTGTAGTGCCAGAGATAGTGTTTAATCCGACCATCCAGGACCATCTCACATGCATCGATGAAGATGCGCTGAGTAGGGAGTTGGGGGAGGGCCCCCAACTAACTCATCGCCCATTCAAGGAACCAATGATCATCGAGATTCAGGACGAGGTGGATGTACCTTCTGTCAGGAAAAGAGCCCGACTACAGCAAGTACCTCAAATCAAGGCTCCGACAAAATCAAAACTGAAGCTTGCGACCCACACCGCGATTGGGCCTCGACCTGTCTGCCAGTTCACGGATCGCAGGCATCCCGTTGGCCCTCGTTACACCGAGGAGGTACTCACTTTACTACGCCAGCACCAGTCTTTTCACTATCATATAGTTGATTTCATTGGCTCTATAATGATCGCTAGTACGGCCGGACCTTGGGGCGTCCTGCCATGATCATTATGAAGATTTTAGCCTGGAACTGTCAAGGGGCAGGTAGCCAATTGACAGTTCAACATGTTAGTATGCTCCTCAAAATCCATAAACCTGGTATTTTATTCATCTCAGAGATTAAAAGTCAGGTGATTAGATTAGGTAACACGATTACTAGAGCAGGTTTGTCGAAACAGTTTTGTGTACCTCCAGAAAACACAAGAGGCGGACTTCTGTTAGCTTGGGAGGATCTGACATCGTTATCTATTCTTGAGTATTCCCAAAATTCCATTCAAGTTGGGATTACACAAAACCCTAGAACTATGCCTTGGTAAGCCTCTTTCGTCTATGCCCTGTCTGAGCCAGATCAAAAACCCAGATTCTGGGATCATTTGATAGAGTTCAGGGAAACAAGAACCCCTTCGTGCCCCTGGATGGCGATAGGGTATTTCAATGACGTTTGGAACTTTGCGGAAAAAGACGGCATTTTACTAGCAGGAACGTCCAGAATTCTTAAAGCGCACGAATGGACCAATATAGCTAATCTAGCGGACCTGGGGTTCACAGGCCAACTGTTTACCTGGTCAAACCGGAGAAAGGGGGATGACAGAGTAAGGGAAAGACTTGACAGAGCCCTTGCCAACCCATAACGGCAAATCCAACTCCCCCACACTAAAGTAGTTCACCTGGAGATGGTGGCGTCGGATCATTGCCCGATCATTCTAAACACGAACGACAACGCCTCGAAAAGTTTTAATCGAAGACCCTTCAGATTTGAATCAATGTGGTTGAGACATCCGACCTTCCCTGCACTACTCCGAGATTCATGGCAATAGATACTAAATGATGTGCCACAAACCCAGCTCTGCAACAACCTCAAAAAGTTGAAACATAAAGTTTGTGGTTTGAACAGAACTACGTTTGGACATGTTCAAACTCAGATCCGCAACAACATCACTCTCCTCAACAAGGCCCAATGCGAGAATACTTCCTCGGAGATAATTGATGGCTTAACCCTCGAGCTGAATGAACTGTACCTGAGCCAAGAAATAATGTGGAGGCAAAAATCGAGACAGACATGGCTAGAGCAAGGCGACAAAAACACTAAATTCTTTCATGCGTACACAGTCGCCCGCAGAAGGAAGAACAGTCTGCATACAATCGCGAAGGAGGACGGCGAACTTATCACAGATCCCAAGGAGATCATGAAGCATGTAAAGTAGTATTACATGGAGGTGTTCGAGGCCAGAACCGATATCCCCATTGCAACCATCCCTGACAACAACTACCTCCGGATCCAACCAGAGGACATAGAGAAACTGAAGTCCCAAGTAACTGAAGTTGAGATCAGTAGAGCAATGGCCCAGCTCGGTCCAGATAAAGCCCCAGGCCCCGACGGCTATCCACCAAGATTTTTTCAACACACCTGGGAGGTGACAAGAAGGGGACTATTGGAAGCGGTCCATAATTTATTCAGAAACAAGGTCATTCTCCAGGAAATCAATACCACGCATTTGGTATTGATCCCAAAGATTGAAAACCCTGCACTCATGCGATATTGGAGACCAATTGGACTGTGTAACACAACATACAAAGTCATAGCGAAAATCATTGTAAACCGCTTACGAATGGTAATCTCAAGGCTGATCTCTCCTTTACAAACAACTTTCGTCCCTGGCCGCAGCATTACAGATAATAACCTACTGGCCCAAGAACTCCTCCACACGATTAAGCAGAGAAGGAAAGGAAAAAAGAACCTATGTGCACTGAAACTAGATATGACCAAGGCTTACGACCGGGTGGAATGGTCCTTCTTCCAAGAAATTCAGAAAAAGATGGACTTCCCTGAAGTCTTTATCCATTGGATAACGGAATGTATTTCCACTTCAGTATTTAGCATCATAGTTAATGGAAGCCCTACAGAAGAGTTCAAACCATCGATAGGATTACGGCAGGGTGATCCCTTATCCCCATATTTGTTCATCCTTGTCTCGCAAATGCTATCACAAGAGTTGTCTCGGGCACAAGTGGAAGGACGAATCAACGGTATCAAACCAGGGCGACATACGGAGGAAATCTCACATTTCTTCTTTGCGGATGATAGTTTCCTATTTCTGGAGGCAACCCCTGAAAATGCAAGGAACCTCAAGGACATTCTGGATACTTACCAACATCAATCGGGGCAACTGATCAACTACAACAAATCCAGCTTTTGTTTTAGCCCTAATATGCGTGCAAATGACACAACTCTTATCACATCTATTCTGAGGGTGAGAACCATACTCCCGGATGAGGTGTACTTGGGACTACCAACTGATTGGACAAAGCAGAGGAAAAAGATAGGGGGAAACCTAATCCAACGTACCACATCTAGGATACATGGGTAGATGAACAAACTTCTCTCTCCTGCTAGAAAAGAAGTGTTACTTAAGGCCACGGCAGCCTCGATACCAACGTATGTCATGTCTTGTGTTAACCTTACAAATAAGACGACAGATAACCTCGAAAGACTTCATAGACAATTCTGGTGGAGTTCATCCCTAGAGAAAAGGGGAATACCGTGGATTGCATGGGACAAATTGTGTAGATCAAAAAAGGATGGGGGTTTAGGATTCCGGAACATGGGAACCTTCAACCTTGCACTTTTAATGAAACAAGCTGCAAGAATTGTCACGAATCAGGACTCAATATGGGTTCAACGCATCAGAAGCAAGTATCTAAGACAGGACTCCTTCTTCACAGCAAAGGCATGTTGGATTACGGGGACGTAATACTACGGAATGCTAAACGTGTACATGCAAGTAATCTAACTACGCAGCAGAGTAATGTACACATACCTTTTAGCTTTCATGCCCAAGAACGTCGTGGATGGAATTCTGATCCTCCGGTCGGAACCACGTACAAGTTCTTCGTAAGAAGAAGTCCTACGCGGTGTAAGCTCCACAACAAAGCCTCTGATCGATTCTTCAACGGGGACAGAACATCAGACTAAGATGTGCACCGAAAATCACTACTAAGGGGGTGAGAGGGTTTCTCTCAAGTTCCTCAATGGAGGTACTTCTTATTCTAAATGAATTGTGTAAACCCCTTAAGTGAGTCCCCTATATATAGGATTGGTGGAGTGGACTTGTCCACTCCAACCAATGTGGGACAAATCCGGCCGAACTATACAATTAAGGGGGAGGCCCAATTTTGGACCTCCCATGTCAATTAGGGTTAGGGTTTGGCCCAATTACCATAATGTGACAATTACCTAATTAACTTAGGTAATTTCCTTAGCATTAACGGGCTACCAATTACGGCGCCACGTCACCATATGCTAACAGCTCCCACTCGCCGGAATGGGTTGGTGCCTGTTAATATATAGTTATCCAATAGCATCAACATCTCAGTCTTCACTCTTTGTCTCCGTCTCCGAATAGTTCATACGAGGTTTGCCGTGCGACCGGCGGATACGACAGGCATCGTGCTACTCATCTGTTAGGAGTATTGTAGCGCCCGCAGAACGTTGATTCCCTTTCGTAAATCAATCCTGTTAAAATAAAACATGTACCGCACTGTATCCTTGGTCAATTGATAATTCTCCAATTGCCCAATTTTCCACATAGGAATACTTCTCCAGGGCATCCGTTACAAGTTTTCACAACCTTCAACTAATATCCGGTTGGCGGCCACCTAGTGAACACAAGAGTCGGTGAATTATATGTGAACTTGACCATCCCCATCGCTTATACCCTTAGTCTAACTCAAACGGTTTCCAAGACGTGGTCACTTGGCCGTTTTCTTTGGCTCTACGCTCATACGCCGGGAAGCGAACATTGAGCTAGACCTTTGGTATAAGTTCTGAGTCCGTGAGGGTACTTTGGATGCCTCTTCATAAGACATCCGGGATCAATCACACGCTCAAGGTGAAGAAGTATGCGCCCTTTGAATCACTAGGATTCTAGCTAGCACAACCAAGCATGACCCCGTGGTCGAACATGGCACGCGCAGTATGAAGCACGCGTCGATAGCACACTTGGACTAGCCAGGATTGGGATATGTCAATCGTGCTATCGCAGAATATTTCATCTGGCCCTGAATGTGATTTTAATGATGGACTGTTTCCAACACGGCGATTTACAAAACGAAGATTAAGTCATGCATTAAGCGTGACGAGGTTATCGTCTTGTTTAACCAGGATTATCCCCTGGTTCTTAGCCAATCTTGTTTTGGTAGGGGTCCCCCTCTCCTAACAAGATGACCGTGCCTGTGTGATGAGGAATGGATCACATTCGACATAATTTTGGTGGAAGCGTTTTACCTCTTCCTACGACTTATTTTATAAACCGTAAAATCCGATGTTATATTTCATTATGACGTCGATAGATCATATACTCAGTTTGCAATTCTTTTATTCAATCGAAATAATATTATTTCAAATGTCAAAATGTTATCGCTTATACAAGTCACTTATTTAAGCCCTACGTAATCCAAGCAGTTTTACGTGCTTTTCGAAGAACTCTCTACGTAATGGCTTAGTTAATGGATCTGCAACCATTTTATCCGTGGACAAGTATTCTAAAGCGATTATGTTGTCTTCCAGAACAGATTTAGCATAATTTTATTTCACATCAATGCGTTTGGTCCTACTATGGTACTTTGGATTCTTAACTGCTACAATGGCTGCCTGACTGTCGGAGTATACCTTGACGGGATTACTCTCTTTGCCAGCGCCAATTAATGCAGTAAGAAGCCTTTTCAGCCAGACTGCTTCTTGTGCATTTTTAGAAAGGGCAACGAATTCTGATTCTATAGTGGAAAGCGCGACACATGATTGCTTCTTACTCATCCAAGATATGGCAGCATTAGCAAGAAGGAAAACTCCTCCTGTGGTGGACTTACGATCATCTGGATCGCCACCGTGGTTGGCGTCACTATAACCGGTCAATTCTATTTGCTTGCCCTTATAGCACAGAACATAGTCGGTAGTACCTTTTAGATACCTTATAATTCGTTTTACGGCCTTTAGATGTTGATAACTAGGATCTGATTGGAATCTTGCTACTAGGCCCACAACGTAGCAGATATCTGGTCGAGTACATAGCATGGCGTACATAAGACTCCCTACCATGCTTAGGTACTCTGCCCCCTTCATGTGTTCGCGCTGCTGCTGGTTTTTCGTTCCATCACGCTTTGACAGCGTGCACCCGAACACAACCGGCGTATCCACTGATTTAGCATCGAGCATTCTGAGATTTTTCAACAGTTTGTTGATATAAGATTCTTGAGACAGACACAATGTCCGGGCGGCACGACCTCGGGCAATCTTAACGCCAAAGATGTACGTGGCCTCTCCCATGTCTTTCATCTGAAATGCTGACGCTAACCAGGACTTTGATTTGTTCATGAAACTCACGTCATTCGCAGCAATGAGTATGTCATCTACATATAGTGTTATGATGACATACTTAGACCCAGAGGTCTTAGTGTATACGCAAGGATCCTCGTGAAGATTCACAAATCCGTTTCCGACGATTTCCTCGTGGAATCTGCGATACCATTGCCGAGACGACTGTTTAAGACCGTATATAGATCTTTGGAGTTTGCAAACTTTACGTTCTTTTGCCAGGAGTAATAAAACCCTCTGGCTGCTCCATAGAGATCTTTTTCTCCAGGTTTATGTGGAGAGGTGTGGTCTTAATATCCATTTGGTGCAGCTCTAGATTGAGACATGCAACGAGGGCAAGGATGGCCCTTACTATGGTGTAACGCACAGTTGGTGAGTATGTTTCATCAAAGTCCATTCCGTGAATTTGGGTATTGCAATCACTTGAGTTTTGAACCACTCTTCTTTCCATCAGTAGTGAATTCTAAAATTTCACTTTCTAGTTCTGCGGTTAGTAGATCAATCAACTAAGGACCATAACCGAATTTGTTCTTATTTAGGTATATTTCATCCTCCATTCCCTCGTTTTGAGGTCCTTCCCTTGCTTTGCTGAATCGTCACTGATTCGCGAACGAATGTTAAGATGTTTAACACATCTTATTCGATGGGACACTTCTCGATAGAAGTCCGTTGCCTTTGACTATGTCTAGGCTCGTTAATCCTATGTATAGTCTGATTGTAACTCCCACTCAGAATAATGCTTCTTATCGGAGCATCACTCCCACTAGGAAGAATGGCAGTGCTTGAACTCTGATTAACAACTTTTCAGGATGACCTTTTGGTCTCGGAATTTTACCTCCAAACATTATTCCTTGATTTCTAGGATCAGGAACCAAGTTGGTCGTTTTTCCCTCCCACTAGGAATAATAGGCAGTTGTATTAATTCATTGTTCTTGATTCTCAAGTTCCGACTTGATTCACATTTGTATTTAGTGATGATTATATGTGAGGGGGAGTAAGCCATCTTACTGGATTTATTATGAAGACTTTTGTATCATCATATACCATATCAATCACTTATGCTTTATCAATTCTCCTACTCGAAGTGAGTGGAACCTGATAATCTCCATTAACCATTCATTTATTCGATCAGTACCATGTCTATTCGTTTTGCAAAACATAGGAAATTTATCCTCAAATCTTTAGAATATGTCAAGTTCTAACACAAACCATCAATCTTAGCTAATTTTAAACTTGTATTCCTTTATAAGTAGATCGTACTCTTAATAAATACTTGTTTAATGCGCAATGTAATGCTGCTAATGATAAGGTTTTACTTGTATCATCCTTTTAGCTATGGTGATGTGTCAACCGATTTTATTGGAACATAGAGTTAGATCAATGTGAATCAACTTAATTTCATCCTGAGGAGTAATTAATGTTGAACTTCATCATTATGTAACTTTGAACTATGTTGCTTGAAGTATTTGATAAAATGATTGCTTTAGCCAAACTTTTCGTTCAAGGCTTATAGTGGGAGAGTCATTTTACTGACTTCTTCTTTTCGTTGGTTGAACTCACCCAGAGACTTATTCACCTCAAGGGCTATGCATTTAATCATTCGTTTTAGTGCCATAGTTGATGTTTTTACTAGATTGTAGTAGCTTTGAAGCATACTTATAATCTTAGCAGTTATCAATGAGTTATATTCAAAGGATTACAAATGAAAATTTAGCATTCATTAAAATACTTCAATATTTAAATTCGTACTTTGAAACGATGTGTCCCGTCTCTCGAGGTGACTTGCGCCACACGCATACCAGGTTAAAACGTTTTAGTCTTCGAATTTTAAAATTGGTTTTTTATCATGCATATTATTTCGGGATTTTTACAATTTTAATGGAGTACTTAAATAAGGATGTAATTTTCTGGTCGGTCTCTTTTGGAACTATGCAATCGATGGATGATTGATTAGGTGAGTGAATGTTCTTTGGTTCAACTGTTTTATTGGAAGAATCTCAAATTAGTTGTTCGTTTCGGATCGGGCCCATTTAACTGGGCCGATTAATTACCATATCATGGAGTGAATGTTTACTACTTTACTCAATAATTCCGAATCATAATTAACTAATGCCAAGCATTTATTGATAGTAAGAGAATTTATAGACATTGGTACGGTAATGAGATACAGAATAAAGCTCTTAGAGGTAAAGGAAAATAAAGTTGAAAAGGAAAACTCCAGCCATCTTCACCAATCACCCCCGAAAGGAATTCACAAGTGAATCATATCAGTAGACTTAGTGATATAAAACGTTTAACAGTTTCATATATGTGGCAAACGAGGTGTACCTTTTACGGTACGAATTCAGTAGCATTTGTCATACTACGGATCTCGTTTGAGGACCAAGTTAATCCTGTTTCCTCTTCTATTTCCTTTGTCCTCTTGCGATAGTGCACCGGGTAATATGTCAGTCTATTTTGGTTGCTTTTCGTGAATAAGTACATAGAATACTTAATCGTTATTAAGTATTCTAGTCCAAAATCATCAGCAAACCATGACATAGGATATCCCTGTGCGATATTGATTATCTTTCTCCAATTGGACCTTTCGATCCTCTGGTTAAACCCAGGTTTTGCGCTGGTGTCGTTTGAAAGTAACTCATCATACTCCATTATTACTTGTTTTGCTTCGGCTGCCTTCCCACTTCTGAAACGAAGTTTAAGGGCAGCCCAAAGCTGAGCATCTGAATAATTGAGTGTGAAGTCCTCCGCAACCTCTTTATCCAAGGCTTCCAATATCATCTCGCGTGCTTTCTTATCTCCCAAACCTATATCCATATTCTAGGAATTAGGTTGCTGTCCGGCGGTACCAACATCTTGTTTCTTATAGGCATGATACACATATGTGTGTCACATGCTATAAGACGTTCTCTCACCATCTCACTCCATGCCTCGTAATCCATATCATCCAGATTGCACGGTTTATAAAAGTGTACCGACCCAGCCATCAAAACTAACACATATGTTTCATGCAAGTTAGGAAGACAACAACATTTTGACAGAACTGTAAACATCGGATTATCTATTAGGATGGAATACGACAAATAGTGATCCTTCAGTCACTAAACCAAACCGACCGTCAGTAAACCGAAGGAAGGGGGTGTCGCGAAAGAATTCACACTACCGTCGTCTTCAATCCAATAGATCAGTCTTTTGAAACAGACATTATATTGCAAATTACCAGAACGAGAATTTTCAAACAAGTACACTCGATCTTGGCTTTCCCAATGCCCTTATAATTTTAAAAAGGAATTACCCGATAATTTACGCATGCATAATATCATATTATGCTATAAAAATCGAACAAACCAAAACATGCTTACGCGTCATGCGTCTAATGTTCCTAGTATATATAATTCTACGTAAAGTAAATTATCACATGCTTTCTATCCTTGAACATCCTAGCATACGTGTCAAAACATGCAACATCCGCACAAATCATGCATAATTGGCCACTGGAATTTTTCAGTTTAAAAAAACGTTTTGAAAACATTAGGGGTTGTTTTGCAATTCATGCTTACAATCAATCATGCGTCATTTCTAGACATGGATTCTAGGCACTTTCAATCAGCATAGCATGTCTATCCTATTGCGCAATACATATATTTAAATCCCAGAGCTCAATGCTCGCAATTAATAACCAGCTAGCTTGACTGAGTCAAGACGAGAGTTCTAATATATATGTAGCAGAAAGTAAACAATTGCAATCCATCCCACTAATTTAATCCAGCCCCAAAAACATGCATATCCGAGATCCATCCCCATAATCGAAACTAGGTTTTAGGATTTTAACCGAAAAATGTGTTAAAACGCAAACCCTAAGAGCACTGTTTAGGCTAAATTTTAAGTTCGAAAACATTTTGGATTTAAAATTTGACATCCTATTTTATTGAACATTTTAAAATTTCCGAGAAATTTAAAAAATTCTGGTCCGGTCCAATTTAAAATCCGGTTCAAGTCGGTCTGATTTTAAAAATCCGGTTTGGTCCGAAACGGTTCAATAAAATAAGATTTTGGTTAAGTTTTTCACTAAAAATCGGTTAGGTTAGGTTCAATTTAGTTACTACGGTCCGACCCGACCCGACTAGGTCGACTCGATTAAGAAAACCCGGATTGGTTTTATCCGTTCCGGTTTAGCAATTGGACCCGCCCATAAACCCTAGGGTTCGGCCGAAATATGTCTTGTGGGCTAAGTAGGGTTTTAAAGTCCACTAAAAACTTAACTTAGCCACCAAGAAATATTAATTATTTTAAAATAATTTCCAATTATTGCTAATATATAAATATATATATATATAAATATTGTCAAGATTATATCTTTAAGATGTAAATCAATCAACAATATATGTATATATATAAAATATTCAGCTCCTATATATATATATATATATATATATATTATTGTCAAATATATATTTAGGGAATAAAATATGTAGACAATATATTTTCTTAATCTTTTATAGCAACTAAATCTATCAATATATATTAACATATCTTTAACTATATATACTGATAGTTAATATCTTTTACAATATTATATTTTGAACCTATCCTTATTTCCAACTTATAGATATATAGTTACCTATTAATAAAATTTAAAAATGGCAACATATATCTTATAATATTTGTGCCGGAATTTTTAATTACTTGGGGGCCAAGAAAATTAATTTTTTTTACCTAAAATACCCCTAGGGTTTTCGGCACAAACCTGCAAAGTTTGAAAAGTTGTCAAATTTTAAGATGAAACCCTAACTTGATCATGAATCCAAAAGGTGTTCTTGATAAAACTCATGGTGTTTTTGAAGATCATGAACATCAAACTTAAATTCGAACATAAAATTCGGTTTTTATCTATAAAAACATGTAAATTTCGAAAATTTTAAGTTTTTAAAGATCAAACACATGAAATTTACTTAAAAATTTCGGATTACTCATGGTGTTCATGAACATGAAAATTTCAGATTTTTCAAAACTCAAGAACATCAGTTTATCAAAAATTTAAGAACTCCTAGCCAGGCTCTGATACCACTGTTGGATTACGGGGATGTAATACTACGGAATGCTAAACGTGTACATGCAAGTAATCTAAGTACGCAGCGGAATAATGTACACATACATTTTAGCTTTCCTGCCCAAGAACATCGTGGAGGGAGTTCTGATCCTCCGGTCGGAACCACGTACAAGTTCTTCGTAAGAAGAAGTCCTACGCGGTGTAAGCTCCACAACAAAACCTCTGATCGACTCTTCAACGGGGACAGAACCTCGGACTAAGATGTGCACCGAAAATCACTACTAAGGGGGTGAGAGGGTTTCTCTCATGTTCCTCAATGGCGGTACTTCTTATTCTGAAAGAATTGTGTAAACCGCTTAGGTGAGTCCCCTATATATAGGATTGGTGGAGTGGACAAAATTCCACTCCAACCAATGTGGGACAAATCCGGCCGAACTATGCAATTAAGGGGAGAGGCCCAATTTTGGGCCTCCCATGTCAATTAGGATTAGGGTTTGGCCCAAATACCCTAATGTGACAATTACCTAATTAACTTAGGTAATTTTCTTAGCATTAACAGGTTACCAATTACGGCGCCACGTCACCATATGCTAACAAGGCAAACGCACACCACTCACTAGCCTTGCAATCACTAGTCAAACTACAGAAATTCCTAATGCGAGGAGGTAGATGGCACGTGGGCAATGTCAAGAGCATCAACTTCTGGGTAGATCCATGGGTCCCAAATTTCAGAATACTTAAAGATTGGATCACCCCTGTAGAGTACAACAGAGAGACGAATGTTAGTAACTTTCTGGAAAACGGGGCATGGTCTATCGAAGCCCTTCCACAACACATTCCACAAGTCATCAAATCGGCAATCTCACTTATCCCACTGCCAATTTTTGAAGCGAATGACAGTTTCCTTTGGCTCTATAGTGATACTGGACTCTACTCTGTTAAGTCTGGATATCACTTTTTAAAAGCGTCGCTCACAACAGAGCAACGGAGGAATACGACGACAACCTCCACGTCTGCTAGTTCGTCTACTTGGAGATTTCTTTGGAAGGCAAAGCTTCACCCAAAGATTCGAATGTTCGTCAGGAAAGGTTGCAACAATGGTCTGCCTCTGGGGCAGAATCTTTACAGCCGGATTCCCTCATTCAACCCCAAGTGTCATCTTTGCTCAAAAGCTAATGAAACTTGGGATCACCTTATGTGGAATTGTCCATTTGCGCAAAAAATATTGGTTCGGGGCGATTTTTGGGATACATACGGCAGAGACCCAGTTCAAAACAGTGGCGGCCTGCTTTTCGATACGACTACGGCCCTCCCTTCGGGAATTGCATTAGTGGAAACTTTCTTTTGGAAATGTACTATATTGTGGGGTATTGGCTAGAAAGAAATAGGGTTATTTTTCGTGCTAGTCGGCCAAGTCTCTCTCGACCTTAGGTTGTATCTAAGCAATTAATGTTGATATTCATGATGCTTTTGTATGTAACATAGATAAACCAGGCCCCCTCGGCCCCGCAGGCACCGATCGACCCACCGGCCCAAGCGGAGACAGAAGACCCGTAGATCTACGGGGGAGAAACTCATCACATATAGGACCCACTATTGTATTTGATGGAGCAGTGCGAGCGGCACGTTTGCGTATATATGGAGGCGCAATTTTGTTTAAAGATTCAGGTGGGATCGTCGCAACCTCTATAGTATCGGAAATAGGTGATAATCCCTTGGTTGCGAAAGGATTGGCGTGCAGGGCAGGACTAATGTTACAAGGTTATATCCATCATTCTTCGGAATTATCCAAGATATTAGGTTTTTACTAAGTCAGTTGTCTGTTAGTATTTCAGCGGTTTCTAGAACAAATGTGCGTGTCGCACATAACTTTGTAACCGCTACGGCGGATGTAAATCTGATTGGATCTTGGTTTGCACCGAATCTTCCTTGGTTTTTGGGAGGTTCGTAGTAGTTATATATTGCGGAAGTTAAGATAAACAAAAAACATCAAATTTACTTTGTTATATCGTGCTTATACTTTATGATTTGACTTTCTACTTAAGTTGTGTACCTGTAAAGATACTATTTAATTGTGTTAAGTCAGGACCTAATAACTTCAGAGGAACCTGACTTACAAGGTTTAGAAAGTAAAACATATTAAACACAGTAACGAAACATACATGCGAATTAACTATAATAGCTGCAAATTACATAATTGCTCATTCATAAAACAAGCTAATATACATTCAGCTAATCATTTATAGTATATCATAATCGAACTTTGGGCAACAACTATAATATACTATCATTAAGTAAATGCCAATTAGGAAATAAGCTAATATAGATTCAGATAATCAATAAGAGTATATTATAATCGACATTTGGGCAACGACTATAATACACTAATCTTAATTAAATGCCATAACATTATTTGGAAATTATCAATGTAATTATAATCGACCTTTGGGCAACGAGTATAATACACGAATCTTAATTCAATTCCATAACATTATTGGACAATTAAAGAAAATCTTCGGTTAAATATATAAGTTATCTTTGGATATACAAATATAAAGAACCATAAGATCTTAATTATCCCATCATTTTTACAAGTTATATAAAGCGATTCACCTTTGGGAAAATCCTAAAATTCTAGTAACCTGTAAATGTCAATTTATCCAATCATGTATACAGTAATAGGCATTTCATTATTATCATGGATAAATGACAATTGTATAATATGCATAAAACAAATAAACATTCTAGATTAGCCACTTTGGTAACAATAATCTACTTAAAATATAAGTTCATGCATATAATTATTTATCTTTATTTAGACATTACTATTATATTATACGCACGAAGCAAATAAACATTCTAGATTAGCCACTTTGGTGACAATAACCTACTTAAATTATGCTCATGCATATAATAATTAATTTTCTTTAGGCATGACAACACATTCTAGTTCTGTCACTTTGGTGACTAGAAACTAACTATAAAGCCATGCTGTTAGTAAATGTCTCATTCAATCATAACCTCATCGTTCAAGTTCAATCAATTTGGTGATTAGAAATTAACTATAAAGTCATGATTATCGTAAACGCCTCATTCATGCATAACAATATCATTCTAATTCAATCACTTTGGTTATTATAAACTAACCATAAAGTCATGCATATAGGCTTTAAGTAATATTTCAATAATTGAATATAACTCAATATCATAATGGTTATCATCAAGAATTGAAATATCACTAGAAAACACTATGTTTGGCTAAAATAATTAAACCATGAAGTTTATGGTTTTACACCATAAAAACTCTTATTTTCCTTAGTTATCAGCGGAAGCGATTATCAAGGAAATTAAAACAAGTAATCTTTCATGCAATAGGCATTTTCATGCTTAAGTCAAACATACAAAATATTTCATTGTTGAAACATAATAAACACTTAACTTTAAAATTAGAAACACGTGATCTAATATGTCATTCATCGATATCTCATGCATAGATAACAAAATCATCATGCTTTAGAATTCATGTACATGCATGGGAGTAAAATTACACTATCACTAACAACCTCAAATTCATCATTCATGTGTGTATTCAGCCTATTATAAACATGAGATTCTAATCACCCTTAAAGCACGTGATGGACGAAACAAGTATACTTTAAGTTTGTCATTTTAGCAACCATAATTACTATACATACTAGTACGTGTTGTCCATAGAATTTGCAAACAATGTAATTGCAGACTTTAAATAGCATAATTAAAAATCATTTATCATGCTATTACATCAGATTATTAAAAAACATGCAGACAATTCTAGAACCGAGGATGAGAAAGTTGATTTCCAATTCTAGAACATGAATTAATACATGCATCTCACTTTCTCAACTTGTGATGCCACCACGATTCGTGAACACAACACTCCCATTTCAGCAAACATGATTTTTTTGCAAAATAACCTCATCTTATTTCTCTTGACTAAATTCTCAAGAACTGAAATTTAATGAAACGTGATACTTACTCTGTTCATATATGCTTGATTGAAGATATATGTATGTACTAGAATGCGGCGCCTGCGTTGCACGCGCGGCAGACAATTTTTTTTATGGTTTGATTCTAAACTCTAATAAATTGAATATATTTGAATCCAATGGTGAAAACGGCCGTTTTTTCTTAGTTTGCTTCTAAATTCAAATATATTGAACGAATTTGAATCCAAGGGTAAAAGAATGATATTTGAATATAAGAGACTTCTCGATTTAAAATGATTGAAATTTCGGATTACATAACCTATTTATTTTGTTGTAATTATATATAATTGACGCTTTTACTTGCATAACACGCATAAGAGACACATAAACTCAACTAACTGATCGTGAACCCTAAAATACAAAAGTTGGTTTTAAAAACAACGGCTAAACCTCAAGAAAAAGTATATATAACTATAACTACAGAATAAGTTAACTACAACTTGCAATTGTGGTTATTATTACTTGTTCACGGGAGACGATGTTGATCGTGCCTATTATTCAACCAAATATGAACATAAGGTTATGGTATTCTCTATATATATAAGAATATTCATTCCCTTGAAAATATATAAAGGACCGTGAAACTAAATAAGTATTCATGGTAATATCCAAAGAAAGGGTGGCAAGAGTATATAAATTAAGCTTGCTATCTGAGATGTGCTATTTCAAGCAACTATTTAGTGAAATTACTCATCAAGCCCAAAAGAAGCATATCAATAAACATATGTAACAAATTCTTCAAATATACAAAAATAATTTGTTCCATCAACTAAGTAAACAACTGTTAACTTAAAGTATGTTGATAACTATCAATTCACAAGGTGAAATGGTGATAAATGACTCTATAAAAAACAAGTTACTCCACAATTTCTGAGCAACAAACCAACCAACCAACCAACCAACCTTCCAATCTAAATCTAAATAAATTAATCCCCAATAAATATCAAGTAAAATCAGACTATCGAGAAGGTAAAATGGTATCACCTTAAGAAAATCCTTCAAGAGTATGATTTAATCTTCCTTAAGATGTATATCTTTTGGTCACGGTACTACTTCTCCTTCAAGACTATTAATTGCTTCCATGTATCTTGAAGATCAATTTTCCCATATACTTAACTCAAGTAATATCTCAGCACATAGTTTTGCTCTTAATAGAGATTCTTTCTATTTTGAGTTCTGATCCTAATGCACCTTTCAAAATAATCAGTCATATTTGTCAATATCATGCAAATTAATGAGGTGAATGATACATCCATAACTTAAATCTCAAATTCAGCATTTTATACCATATGAACTACAATGAACAAGACCCAAAAGGCTTTTCAACAAATTTTCTATCAAAACTATTCAAACTAACCAAATAGGAACAAGGCAAGCGTCAATAAAAATTTATTTATTGGATGATTTATTTAGTAGGGCAGAATCACCTCTACAGTAATTACCTGGGTAATTGGATTGTTTTATTACGATAATTCAACATATGAAGAAGCAGAAGTAGATCTGGCCTTTTTCTGCAGCAGTAAAGATAATATCTACAACTTCGTGTTAGGCTTCAAATCCACACGTAAATGTTATGTTTGAATTTTCATGTCACATTCAAGAGAAATTAGAAAATTGACCTAAAATCATATCAAGGATGGGCCAAAATGATACCGATAGATGACAGTATTTCTCCTTTTTTAATAAGTAAGCACATGTTAATGTAAAATGCAGTGCATTTAGTGTATATTAGCAAACTAAGGTGAAGATGATTTAATTTTAAAAAAGCATTTACCGTCTAATAAAAGAAACACAACTTTTTATGGCACATAATAGGGGTTTACTACCCAAAGCGAGTGAAGGTTAGCCAAATTGCAAGAGCATTATTTAACACACGCACGATTGAACTATCAACCTACCATACAAAAACAAAATATTACGACAGAATTACAGAGTTGTTTCAGATTTATGTAAAGTGGTCTAAGTCAACCAGAGACTCCGAAATAGTATGTGGACATTTAAACAACACCTTATATGATCGCCAAATATAATAAATACAAAAATGAAGAGCTATAACTGTAGTATAGCCAGTGATAGATTATGATGACATTGAAGAAGACATTAAACTAAATATTAAACATAAATCAATGGGCTAAAGAAGTGAAACATTGTGGCGGTGAAGTCCAAACAGTACGAATTTATGGTTTAAGGTTTGACAGTTGGGTTTCTAGGGATGTTGCGTGCTAGTGTTGAAACATTGTGACCCATCATAAAACTAAAACACCATGCCATTTACCTGTGACGTTGAGGCCTCAACCTATTTTTATTATTGTAGAGATAGAGATTTCAGTCAAGAAAAAAGTAGAAACATAATGATGCATATTTTTCATATGGCCAATTACAAACCTCGAGTTTCTTCAATATATGCTTAGCTGCCATTTAGCACATACAAAATCAAGCACTTAGCAAAATAAATAAATAATAGAGATATTGTGTCAATCTCCAACCCCATATAATTACCACCAATCAAACAGAGAACTGAACAAATAAATATAGTTTAAGAAATAAGCTAAAAAAAAATACTACGCAGTTAGAGATTCAACAAACCTTGATCTAAGGGAGTCTATGGTGCCAAGTTGTTGAATGATGTTGCAATATCATATTATCTTACATATGCTGCAAATTGAGAAATCATTAAACTCATTTGAGTTTCAATTTTAATTGATTAATTTGATTTCAATTTTTCAACAACTTACCTGAGGGAGAACCCACAATTGTTGAGTTCTTCAGCCGTTTTGATTTGAATTCCAATTCCCACATAAAGTGCAACTCCAATTTGGCATCTTGATTCGAATTCCTCAAACAACCGATTTTCTGAAAACTTCAATGGCGTCATGGAACCTTCCATCGGCGCAGTACCCATCCACCATCACACTGAAGCTTCTCAGATTCAAAACCAGTTTCTTTGGGGTTATCCTTCTCGAGCATTTTATCGAACAACTTGAGTGCATCACTGAATTTCCCTTGTTTGGTTAAAGCATCCAGCACTGAGTCATACGGCAGTGCTCTCATCTTAAGCTTTGAGTAGTCGACGCTTCTTCATAACACTCCATGGAAGCCTCCTCGTTTCCTCCGATGAAATGCCCTTTCATCAGTCCTGCATATACGACTCTATCTTCAATGAATTGAATCCTCTTTAGAGGCAATTGTAACAGACACCATGAAGATAACCAGTTCTTTGTTGAAACACCACTTCTTATGGCCTGACTGTGATGGGGAAAGTTCGATAGAGAGCATTCGATGGAGAGCACTCTGACTTCTGTCTGGAAATTTGAAGCACCTAGTGATGATTTGAAAAGAAGCGTTTGTTCATAGAGACATGGATTGTATTTGGTGGAGGTTCCTCTATTTTCTGAAGGAAGAAGTGGTTCTGAAGCACCTGTTGTTTTGAAGACGAAACGGTATACCGGTTAGGGGTGAGGGCCGGTGGTATTTTTAGATATGTAGTAGATAGTAGATATATCTTCTTCTTTCAAGCCTTCCACGTCACGTGATGGATTGAAAGCTCTGATGAGGCTTAAGGCTTCCTTTAGTACCGTGCGTAATGTGCTGTCCCAGTCCACCTCCTTGACATTTTTTGCTCCTCTGCGACAATGATTTCGAAGCCACCAACTTCCTCCAATTCCACAGACTGTTCGATTTGTGTATCTCACCGATTTGTGTTGGATAAGAACATAATTCCATTGAGAAGTATAACCATATGAAAACAGAACAATTCATGAGAAACCGATAAACAATTCCAATAATTAGGTAAGCAGCAGAAACAACTCCATCCAAGATGAATCCGATTAAACAATTCCACAACCAATTAACCGAGTAAACCACGAGACATGATTCCGCGGCGGAGCAGTTTCATTTTAACAAAACCCAGAGTAACCCCTATCAATTCATCGCAAAAACTGATTTATCAAGGGAAACCCTAAATCATGATGATCATAATTCCAACATAAAGACATGATCAATAACTCAAGCTCTGATACCACATGTTAGATTTACAAGCCCTAATTTCCAGGATCTTGAACATGCTTTATGAGGGAAAAGATATAGAGATGAATGACTTACTTGGTTGATTTCGATTCCTCTGATCTTCATAGACTGCCGATTCGCTTCTCTGAAGAACGGTTCTACTTCTCTCCCTTGTCCATCCTTCAGTCAGAGACCAGTTGATGGAGAACTGCTATTTATCTCTGTCACCGTTACTGGCAGGGAGATATGGCCGTTTAATATTCTTTAATCTGGTACGTCCATCAAGTAACCAATCGAACGGTCCGGTTAAATACATTCCATAAAGACATATATTGATATAATATAATACATTATTCAATATATCTATATTCATTAATATTATATGGCCACATAATTAGAATATATATGGTAACATTAAATATATATTCTTACACAAACTCATTAGAGCCCTTGTTATTTTGATTGTGTTATATTAATCATATAGTTTTGTATAATATATATATATATAATACGCATACGGGCGAGGTGGATCCGCGGCCCGCGACCCCAAACCCGGACCCGTCTCATATCCCATAGGTCACGGGTCGGCGGGTACCCGTGACCAATTGATACCCCTAGTGAGCAGTTCTATGAACTTCTGGATACTTTATAATTTTCGGTATTCCAAAATTAGATCAATATTAAACAGTTTCTAACATGTATTATCCAAAACTAAATCAGAACAATTTAAAACTAGAATCGAATTGAAATTCTTGGGAACAGACCTGTTACAAATTATTGGGAAATGACCTGTTAAGGAACTGTTTACTAATTTTTTTTTAAATAAATCAAATTCTCCATAATTGCAATCAGCCATCGATGTAAGATCATTGTCAAAAAAACAAATTTGGCTCAAAATTGTAGGATAGTCGCCTTTTTTAGGGTCGAACATCTTTGAATGAAGGGTGGTTCGTCCACCAGCCCTTTTATGTAAAATATTACTCCCGTGGAGTAGTTGTAGGATGATCGCCTTTCGGGTCGAACACCTTTGAATGATGGGTGTTTCGTCCACCAACCATTTTATGTAAAATATTACTCTCGTGGAGTAGTTGTAGGATGATCGTCTTTTTCGGGTCGAACACATTTGCATGAAGGGTGGATCTCTCACCTCCCCTTCCATATAAAATGTTGTCACCACCCACTTCAAGTGGTAGCCATTTTGAAATTCGTGTACATGATAGCCACTTGAGTACATGTGGACATTGTTATGTTCGCTTCCACCTGGGCAGCTTCGGGCTTCCTTTTCTCACGAACGGGCTCGAGATGTGTGTATAAGGACGGGAACGCAGCGATCCTTAAAACACAATCACCGAACTAATCTTCCAGTCCTTGACCTCGAACTCTCGACCTTCGGATCCTGCACGAGGGGCAGTAACCAGCGTGGGAGGGGGAATGCTGGTTAGGCCCACTCCGACGCTCAAGTTAGAACTTCTAGAGAGAGAAGGCCTTAGAGAGAAGTCATAGCATCCAAAGTCCAAAAAATTAGGGAGTTGTCTAGAATGGGAGACCTAGGCCCTTATTTATAGGAACCTAAGGATCATGCCCAGTTTTGAACTACTTGATGTCGGTATGAAGGAAGACGTATACCGTTATCAAGGCGGACTATGCATGCACCGACTTCCCGCACTTGGCAAATTAATCGGGGTGAGCGTACGAAGAAAAACAGTAATCCGAACCTACCCGGATTGCTAAAAGCAATCCGGAAGTCCTTCGGTCCGGGAATTGCGCGTATCCCGGACTGTTTTAGACTTGGGTGTCCGCGAAAGGGTTTCTTACGGGTTTTGGGGTATTTTACGAGGCCCGAAATATAAATACGAATCCGAATTGGACAGATATCTAACACTTGCCCCCGAGTCTAGTAGTGGTTCAAAACCCGTGCTTGACTCTTTTCAAAGATAAGATATTCGTCCAATTTAGGTTCGATACTGACCTCAGGGGTGGCCTGTTCGTCAATTCGAGTGTTGAGATCATAAATTTTCCGCCGTACGTACGTAATCTGTTTACAAGGTTAGCGTAACGGACAATATGCATACAAAGACATGCAATTATATTCGCAATATCATATAATGAATGAAATACTTGAAATAATAAAGAATCATACAACGTGATAATATCATGATATACGATGTAAGCATATAACACGTTGTCCACATGTAGATGACGACATAGTAAACGGATGACGTAATCATGCAATAAGCAAAACACTTAGAATAATATGAAATTGGAAAGCATGCTTGTCAACATTGAGCATGATGTAAACATAGTAAATAATGCAAGCATGTATGACGATGCAAACATGAAGTATGGTGTAAAGGTGAGACATGATGTAAACATGAAATTCATACTTAGATTATAAAAATAATCATGTAACGATCATAAATAATAAATGTGTATGATAAATTCTATGTACGTAATATGTAATAGTAATTACGTGTAGTATGTCATGAAACATTGTGCGATATGTATGCAATATGAACATAGAAGAGATGCAAAGATGCTTGTAAAGGTTGTTAAGGACTTATATGAAAATACATGAAAGTTTAGTCATTAGCACATGGTGTAGGCACTATTAGTAAAAAATATGAGAGAGAATATTTATTAGCTTACATCCTTTATAGATAAATCTCCAAGAAGCTCTCCATTCTTGATGAATATGAAGCTTTTGAGATCATAGATTTGGAGTAGACACATCATTGTTGATATCAATTGGATTCCGGTGTGGCACGTGTCAATTCGGACTCGCTTCGTGTTGGTGAGTTCAATTCCGTACATGGTTGGACATTTCTCGATTTCTTTTGGCCTTGATTCAATCTTGAAATTACTATGTACCTAGTTATCTTAACATGCACATAAGGTGTTTGATAAAATGCATTAGAGTAATTAGCTTTCTAAATTGGACAAAAAATTTCTAAGTGCTGGAAATTTTTAGAAAAGCATAAATGGATTGTTATACTTCCCTTGTGCATAGTGTTAATTGCCGTCATGTTGTTCCATGCCTTATCCATTGTTTTAGTATGCTCGATATTGATGATCGGTAGTTGTACGTACATGGTCGTCAATGGTTGTATGTTGGTAATGATAGATTAGGCGATGTACGTTGAGCATCATGTATAGACTGCCGATCATTGTTTGCAAACATGCTAAAACACTTAGAAAATATTTTAACAATATCTAATGCTTGTTACCATAGATGTCGTCGTATGAGCTTTGTCGATAAGCGTCGTAGGAATGCTTAGGAGGCATTGTGTAGAAGTTGATAATAGCTACTTGATGCATGCAAACCATCCTTGTCGACATGTACGTACGTACATGGAAACACTTAGAAAATATTCTTCACTTGTCGACATGCATCCTTGTCGACATGTATGTACGTACATGGAAACACTTAGAAAATATTCTCCCTTTGTTGACATCCGTCCTTGTTGACATGTATGTACGTACATGGAAACACTTAGAAAATATTCTTCACTTGTCGACATGCATCCTTGTCGACATGTATGTATGTACATGGAAACACTTAGAAAATGTTCTTCACTTGTCGACATGCATCCTTGTCGACATGTATGTACGTACATGGAAACACTTAGAAAATGTTCTTCACTTGTCGACATGCATCCTTGTCGACATGTATGTACGTACATGAAAACACTTAGAAAATATTCTTCACTTGTCGACATGCATCCTTGTCGACATGTATGTACGTACATGGAAACACTTAGAAAATATTCTTCACTTGTCGACATGCATCCCTGTCGACATGTATGTACGTACATGGAAATACTTAGAAAATATTCTTCACTTGTCGACATGCATCCTTGTCGACATGTATGTACGTACATGGAAATACTTAGAAAATATTCTTCACTTGTCGATATGCATCTTTGTCGACATGTATGTACGTACATGGAAATACTTAGAAAATATTCTTCACTTGTCGACATGCATCCTTGTCGACATGTATGTATGTACATGGAAATACTTAGAAAATATTCTTCACTTGTCGACATGCATCTTTGTCGACATGTATGTACGTACATGGAAATACTTAGAAAATATTCTTCACTTGTCGACATGCATCCTTGTCGACATGTATGTACGTACATGGAAACACTAAGGAAATATTCCTTGCTTGTCGACATCCATCCTTGTCGACATGTATGTACGTACATGTATGTGCGCACTTGCCCCCACACTTAGAATCTTTTCTCTATCCCTGGCTATGTACGTTGTATCCATATGCTTGATGTAAACCCAGGTTGTATGCCAACACCTTGTTGTATGCACCCTGTCATCCTGAGCAAATTACTTAGAAAATATTTCGCCCTTGTAATCATGTATGCTGCGAGTATAAGCTTGATGTCGTCATGTAAGGTTGATGTGTTGAGGAAGTTGCCCCCTTTGCAAGATGCTTGTTACTTGTTGCGCGAAGACTAACGAGTCTCGTACGTACATAGTTGTCTCATACGGAGCGTCCATTGCATAAATGTTTGCATAAGTGTTGATGCATGTTTGCGCACTGATTGGATTGTTGGTTGCATTTTCCAGGATATCAAAACTTGCTATCTTCTTGTCGGAATTGATCTTCCCACGGTTGTTATCCTGAGTAAGTCTACTATTTCCATTCTGCGAGTAACTCTGTGTTCGGATGTCGACATGGTTGAGCAGCTAAATAATACGCCAAGTGTAGATGTTGATGTCCTTCTAAAGATTTGGTATTGTTGATGATCTTTATGACTTGTATCATGTTGTTTTGTAGGTCGGATTGATGGAAAAAGCTCGTCTTTGCAGATAGCCGATGTATACAGTAATCCGCTTGTTGGAAGGAATGTCCGTACAATTGCCCCCGCTACTCTGGAGTCTCCGGATATAGTCGCGGTAAAGGACTTGTGAATAAGGCACCTCCTTGTATCTTCTTTGAACTTGTTAATTTTCCAAGTTGTTGCTTTCATGTTGCTGAACGCGTGGTTGCAGTTCCTGGCTTTAGCACAATTCTCAAAAGATCCGACGCAGGGGCGCGTTCCTCGAGCGATTCTAAGTTCTTTATGCCGAGTACGACCGTGCTAACTCCTTCTTGCGATAAAAGGAATAGAGTTGAGGGTCGTGCGGTGGTGCCTTCTGCCCCCCGGTCGAGGGATCGGACCAAAGAGGAGCGTTCCTCCCATTCAGGTAAGCGTTGTTTACTTATTCACACTTGAAACTTGATTTTGAAGACAACTTATTTTGATGCACGTATTGCTGATTGTCGCACTTATGTTGAAGAGCTATGTCGTATTGAAGTTAAAGCGACCATCCTTGCCGTGTCTTTTGTGCGGATGACGACATTGCCTTTGATGTTGACATTATGAACTCTTTGCCATAGATCCTTGGAGATGATGCTATCTTTTGGTTGGTGTCAGGTTGTCTGTTTCCAGCATGTTGAATCCTTTGTGAATGGGTTGATGTTGCTTTGAGGTTTTCGATAAATCTCTGTTTACGCCTTTGCTTGTATGATGTTTCATCACTTGGACCTGTTTTCAATAATAATAAACATGTGATAACTTGTTAGTAATATTTCATACCTTGCGTTATCTTCATTGTCCGTATGTATTGGACTTGCATGATAGGATTGAACTCCTTGTTGTGATGGATAGAATATACGATGTTGCGACTTGCGCATTGCAGAGTGTTATGTACACTTGGTACTTGTAGCATTGCAGGTAGGAATGTACTTGACACTTGGCCTTTGATTTGTAGCAGTGTCGTCTTGGCGAAACAAGACTTAAGTTTATACCGTCTCTTAGTTCCACTCTAAGGCGACGTTGTTGCAAGATACTTCTTGCTTATTTTGCTGTTTTTGCGTTAAATGCTAAAGAGCAAGATAACGTTATACAAGACTAAACTTGTAAGTTTGATGAGTTTTGTACAAGGTTTGCTTTAAAAAGCGTATAACATGAAGCTATCCTTTTTCAGGCCTAAGTCTTCATGGTGTATGAACCCTTAAGAGAGTATGCATACTTTTAGTGTGTGGGGTTGTCGTCTAACAAGAGGATTTCCGCCACGGTGGGGTGATCAGTCCCATCATTGCATTTGCCGCATCCTGTTTCTATTCAGGGAATGGCTATGAACATGAGGATTTGCTTCTAAGAGCATTTCACAGCATGCCATTTTTTAGAAGTAAATATGGGGTTTGCCCTTACAAAGAGGATACCACAGCATGCTACTTTTGATAGTAAATCTTGGTGTTTATCCAAGATATTGCTTGCTGTTGACGCCTTTGGAATAGTCGTCACTTTGAGTAGAAATTTTATAAGTCCCTTTTTGTAGATAACCCGCAAGTTGTCATCGCCACATATAAGTTGACTGTGAACATAGCGTGATGGCTTTGTGTTGCCGACATCTTCTTGATATAGCCGCTGTTATAGATGGAGAAATAAACTCCTTGTTGGTGTAGATAATAGATATGTTGGCGTTGTATGCCATAAATCCCTCCTTGAACATAATGCTTAGCTTGTATTGTTGAAGTAGATATTATGTGCATAGGTTACTACTTGGTATAATTCTCATGTAGTAATCATAGTGTAGTATGTACCTACGAACAGAGTTTCTCTTAACGAAGATATGCAAAAATGGAGATAAAGGGATTGATGATGTGTTTGACGTCTTCATAGGTGATTTGTCGGCAAGTTGATTCTGCCACGTGCCACATAGTTCCTCAGTGCATCTAGCGTGTTGAGCTCTTCAATATCCCCCTTTGGGGATGAACAAATGTTGGTGTCATGCCCCCCAGTTTTATGGTGCTTGTACCATTCTTCAACGTTCTTGTCAAGAAAGGTAGTCATCGGCTCAACTAGATAGGGAAGTTTGTTTTCCGGGAGTTTGAAATTTGTTTCCTCCATCTTCATGCTCCAAGGATTGTATAAGTCGTCATAATTGGTTCCATGAGTGACGTTGTTTTTCCGGCGCTTGGTGATATGTGGATTATCATTCGCCTTTTCTTTTCCTTTGCCTTTTCCTGAAGTCTTCACATGAGACTTCTTTTGATGTTTGTTGCCTTGGTCGATATACTTCTTAATTTCTCCTTTTAAAATTAAGCTGTTTACGTGAAACCTTAATCCAACACAGCTTTCCGTCTCGTGGCCATGTACTTCGTGATTTTCACACCATTTGCTTTCATCTTTTCCCAATGGGCCCTTGCGGAAATTAGAGGGCTTTTTCCACAGCTTGGTCTTCTTTATCTCTTTCAAGATGACGGACAACGGTGTGTTCAATGGAACACATTTGGCGAGATTGGTGTTTTTGATCCTTTGGACGTCTGACTGGAATGGCCTCTTTTGTTGCGGTTGTCTCTTTTCCCAGGAAGCGTCTATCTTTTCCTCGATTATTGCCTTCAAGGTTCTTTTTGTAAGTCCCGTGATTGGGACATCATCGTCATTAACAGGTTTTTTCCGTTCCTCCTTGTGACAGATGTTAGCATCGTCTTGGCTTGTCCTCGTGGAAAAACCTTCCTTGTGTATTTTTGAACGGGAGGTTGGAGGTTGTTTCCATGCCTCTTCTTGGTGTTGTTCTATCACATACGGGTTGTATGAGTGTGCAGCTCCTTTCCTTGGTTGTTGGTACTGGAAGGTACCTTCTGTGCATTGCTCCCCTATTCTTTGGTGCGGTGTGTCTTGATGACTTGTGACTCGGGACTTTGTTCTTGTCTCCTCGACTTGTACGTTGATTGGAGGCATAGGTGGTGGTGGCGGGGCATATCCTTGGTTCGTTAACATCTTTCAGAATGCAGGCAGCTCTTCGAGCGCGGTCATCATGGTCGGAGTGACTGGTGGTGGCGGGTTGACACCGTTGTATTGGAGGACTCCTTGGTCGTACTGTGCGAAGGATTCGCTTCTTGCTAGCATGAAGAAGGCATTGGATGTGGCAACAGGCATGTGGGAGGATCCAAGTCGACTTCTTGTCGACTTCTACGTGGTTATGACCAAGGCGTCGTGGTACGCAATGTGCTCCTTGTCCTTTGATGAAAAACCAATGACATCTTCAAAAGCGGCATCCTTTATGTCGACATACTCCATGTTGGTATCATGGAACTTGTGCATTGTCTTTGCAACGTACACTTCTTGCTCGTACGACTTCTCGCTTTCAACATCAAAGTCTCCATGGATCATATGTAGATTTGCCATCTTTTCCAGATAGGATGCAATGTATGCTGTATTCTGGACTTTAAGGCCATGTTGTGCGGAAGGCACACTGCTTGTTGGCATGGAGGATGCAGCGAACATCTCTTTATGCACGTGCAAATGATCCTGCTGACTTGTTGCCTGCTTCTGTTTGTTGGCTGGCATCCCGTATGGGAACTCTTCATTGATCCCCGTCCTTCACTCGAACTCGTGTGCTGATGCATTATTCTGAACTTCGGGACCGTGCTGTGCGGAAGGCACGTTTGCGGTTGGCACGGATGAGGCGGTGGATCCTATATCTGGAACGTGAGAACGTCCTGGTTGGTTTCTTGTCGGCTTCGGCTTGCCTGCACCTGCCTTCTTTGGACGTCTTCTTGTCATAGCTCGCGGTATGGAATGGCTTTTAGTTCGAATCACGCTGACGACGCCAAATGTTATGTTCGCTTCCACCTGGGCAGCTTCGAGCTTCCTTTTCTCACGAACGGGCTCGAGATGTGTGTATAAGGACGGGAACGCCGCAATCCTTAAAACACAATCACCGAACTAATCTTCCAGTCCTTGACCTCGAACTCTCGACCTTCGGATCCTGCACGAGGGGCAGTAACCAGCGTGGGAGGGGGGAATGCTAGTTGGGCCCACTCCGACGCTCAATTTAGAACTTCTAGAGAGAGAAGGCCTTAGAGAGAAGTCAGAGCATCCAAAGTCCAAAAATTGAGGGAGTTGTCTAGAATGGGAGACCTAGGCCCCTATTTATAGGGAACCTAAGGATCATGCCTAGTTTTGAACTACTTGATGTCGGTATGAAGGAAGACGTATACCGTCATCAAGGCGGACTATGCATGCACCGACTTCCCGCACTTGGCAAATTAATCGGGGTGAGCGTACGAAGAAAAACAGTAATCCGGACCTACCAGGATTGCTAAAAGCAATCCGGACCTACCCGGATTGCTAAAAGCAATCCGGGACGGGTCCGATTTGCCGAGGAAATCCGGAAGTCCTTCGGTCCGGGAATTGCGCGTATCCCGGACAGTTTTAGACTTGGGTGTCCGCGAAAGGGTTTTTTTTACGGGTTTTGGGGTATTTTACAAGGCCCGAAATGTAAATACGAACCCGAATTGGACAGATATCTAACAGACATGATAGCCACCATGAGGTTCATGGACATGATAGCCACCTTGAAGTTCGTGGACATGATAGCCACCTTGAAGTTTGTGGACATGATAACTACTTAAATACATGGGGACATAATAGTCACTTTGCGATGTGTGGACATGATAGCCACTTGAAGATACGTGATATGTATAAGCAAAAGAGATTCGATGAGCGTATTTGCGGATATTCTCATATTACTAATATGTAGTGCCCCCGAGCCAATATTAGGCGTAACCTTTGTGGGGCATGCTTGTTGATTGCCTGTAAAATTAGAAAATACGAACTTCGTTCGACTATTAGCAACATAGTATACCTTCAAAAAATTTACGACGATCGTGTCATACTTATTATGTTGTCATGTGTGTGACGTCGCCTGGTATTCATATGTCCCAAGACTTGGATGAAAAATGTTTCCTTACAAGTCTAATAACCATTGATAAAGATGACATGGAAAACATAATTTCTATATGAAGCATAATATAATAGTCATGAAATAATGACTTTCTTGTTATTTAGCAGGTGTCAAGACTGCCCTGATGCTTGGGGTGAAAAAACAGTTTTGCGCCAGTATCGTGGTTGTAAGCATAATATGGCTTTGCGCCTGATCGAATGATCACGGTTGTAAATATGATTGATCATGGTTGTAGGAGTGCTTATACCTGCGCACCTGATCGAGGGACTTTAGGCTTTGGGCATAGCACATTAGTGGTACCCATAAGTTGTTACTGTCCTATGTTATTTCCATGTAAGGAATAATAATGCCCCTTAGGGAATTGTGTTTTTCTTTGTTGTTCCTGGAAGGGTTATGCTTTCGACGCGCCATATCGAATGAGTACCGAAAGGGCGTAGTTAAAAATTATATTTTTTAATTCGTAATAGAACCCCCGAACTCAAATTTCTGATCGTAGACCGATTTTATACCTAGGTGTTTATTCGTTATTCACTTAGGTGATCAAAGATTCTAGTTAGCCTTAATTAACTAGTGGCGACTCTTTTCCAAATCCGCGTTTTCAAAACGTAATTCGCCGTAGGTTAGATTTAAGTCTGACAACAGTCGTGAATGTTGTGTTGTTATTGCCATTATGTTGAATGTTCTGTTGGGTTAAACAAGACGTTTAGCGTGTTTAGTAATGGATCAAATGTGTGTTGACATAGTGTTGGATCATTGTCATCAGCTTTGTACTTACGCGCACGGAAATAACAGAAGGGCCCAATCTTCCAACACAAGCAACACAACATATGTTACCGCATACAACCAGTTAAAGCACAGCAAAGACAACCCGGAAATGACTTAAACAGCCACACGCCATATATTTTATTTTTTGTTTTGTTTGAATAATGTTAATAGATGTGTCTGCATAACCATGGAATGTGTCAACGCGCTTACTGGGGCTGCAGCGAACGCGCTGTTTAATAGTCTGAAAACCGCCGGCCTGTTAAAATGCACGTAAGCAAATCGTTTGGACACGGCTGAGGTTTATGTCGGTCGGATTTAGGTAAGGGAATATCCGTCTGAGCAAGGAGTGTTAGGTACCAGTGGGTATTTTTGATTTCGTTCCCACTGCTTGCTTACCGGTCAAATCAATCGGAAAATTCAGTGAATAATAGGCCATGAGCACTTTTTTCTTCAAATCGGATGTAATCCTGTGGGGAAACGGCATTACATTCCCGACTGACGGATCGGTCAGCATTTCTACAGTAGGTTAAACCGACTTTTCTTGTAGTGTAACAATGCAAAATGAGTCGACCTAGAGTTATAATGCAACTCAACGACGTCCGACCTATAACAGTGAATACAAAAAGAAAATTGCTAAAAAGACCTACAATTTTATAACTACAATTTTGGTCGACACTTTACTATTTGACATGTGTACATAGGATTCCAAAACATATGTTCTCTTTGTTCATTAATGTTTCTTTTTATTTATTTTCCTTTTCTACCCTAAGTTAATTCTTCCACTTCTACTTCCATTTATTTATTACTAGGTTCTCTCCCCGAGCATCGCGGGGTGATTTATTAAATATATATTTATAAATTAAAAATAATATTTGGTAAAATATAGTTATGATAATGTTGATACACTATGTAGTTTGGTCCATGAAGTTTTGACAAAATGAAAAATCCAGTCAAGAACTTAACAATAACTGAAACCAGACACTTTCCACTAAAAAAACCATGTCGGGAAGTCTATTTCATTTGAAATCCGTACTGCAGCTTGTATCTACTTCTTAAGGCCTTCTTCCAGTTAATATTGTTCGTCGACTAGCCATTCAACCGCAAATCTAGTGTCATGATTTAGACGGGACACTAAATTCAGCAAGGGGAACCTCATCTGGTTAGTAGCATAGCAGCAGTCAGCAGATATAATGGAGATGAAGAACATCAAAAATCCAGTGTACAAAGAAATGGATGATTCTTTCTAACCTCTATTTTTAATGTCGAGAATCAATAATATGGATACAGTTACGATACATTTGTTGACTGTGCAAGACTTTAAAATTACAAAATAATATAAGATATCGATTTCATGTTGGATTTCCACGGCTATCACTTATACCACAAAAAAAGAATCTGCAAAAAACACAGCTTACCATGAAGAACTCGATGAAGAAGATAAGTGATCGCTGTCAGGATTCCAAATATGGAATTTCATGTGCTTTGAGAACATAACCAAATTCATCGGACCCAATCCTACTCGATCTTGACTTCTTCAATGTCAATATTTTTGCAATCACTGCCTTTTAGTAGTCGAGATTCTTCTTCGTCATCATAATCGTCAGCTTTGGATGGTTTCATGATGATCAAGTTGGTGTCATCCTTGTCAAATCTTCAGCAGCATCGATCCTCGGAATAAACATATATGCCAAGGAGATATGGCATTAAAAGCTAATAAAGATCGGATTTTGAAACTGAAAAGTGGTTAACATTGACAATAGGAACAAATTGTAGAGAAGAAATCAGAAAATTTCAACACTTTCAAGTCTCATTTGCTATCTCATTTCCTATCAGAAACCGGTTAATTGGCGCCTCCGATGAATAAGGACTGGGACTGTGAACCTTCTAAGAGCTCACGCATCGGAACCCTAAACTGAGGCAAGCATTTAACATATGCAGGTCTTTCTTCATTAAACTTTAACCAATTTGTGCACTAACCTGCTATCAGAATATAGTTAATGACAGCTTCAAAAACCATCTAGATAGGCAACCTAATAAATCCTTTTTTGTTGAAGGTTTCTTAGACAACCGAAATATCAGGGAGCTCCATTCTGATTCAGAAAATAGATGGAAGTTCATATTTAGTAGTAATTTTCAATCTATCCGGTGATTTGAAATCCAATTATTGAGGAAATCATTGTGAGCATATGGTGACATGGCGCCGTAAATGGTAGCCCTTTAATATTAAGATATTACCTAAGATAATTGGGTAAATGTCACATTAGGTTAATTGGGCTTGACCCAATTCCAAATTGACATGGGAGGCCCGAAATTGGGCCTCCCTCCCTTAATAGATGGTTCGGTCGAACCCTTGTCCCACATTCGTTGGAGTGGACTTTTGTCCACTCCACCAATCATATATATAGGGGAGTCTCTTAAGGGGTTTTACACATCAAATAATTCATAAGTCCCTCCATTGAGGAACTTGAGAGAAACCCTCTCACCCCCTTAGTAGTTATTTTCGGCACACCATCATCTCAGTCCGAGTTTTTGTCCCCGTTGAAGAATCGATCAGAGGATATGCTGTGGAGCTTATACCGCGTAGGACTTCTTCTCACGAAGAACTTGTACGGGTTCCGACCGGAGGATCAGAACTCCCTCCACATCGTTCTTGGGCAAGAAAGCTATTGAGGTATGTGTACATTATTCCGCTGCGTAGTTAGATTACTTGCATGTACACGTTTAGCATTCCGTAGTATTACGTCCCCGTAATCCAACAGTGGTATCAGAGCCAGGTTTAGGAGTTCTTAAATTTTTTGATAAATTGATGTTCTTGAAATTTTATAAAAACCGAATTTTATACATCATGAACACCGAGATTTTTAAACTTAACTTCATGACTTTGATCTTTAAAAACTTAAAATTTTCGGATTATACATGCTTTTAAGGATTGGTGCCGAAATTTTTGGTCTAAATTTAAGTTTGATGTTCATGATCTTCGAGAACACAATGAGTTCTATCAAGAACAATATTTGGATTCTTGATCATAGTAGTGTTTGATCTTAAAATTTGACAATTTTTCCAATTTTTGGTTTTTTGGCTGAAAACCCTAGTGAATTATTAGGTAAAAATTTTAATTTCTTAGGGTCCAAGTAAGCAAAATTCGGCCGGCCACACTATGGATATAGTTTGCCATATTTTAATTTTATTAAAAGGTAACTATATATCTACAATTGGAAAATATGGATAGGTTCACAATATAATATTGAAAGAAATATATTAACTATCAATATATGTAGATAAATATAGGGTTAATATATATTGATAGATTTAATTGCTATAAAATATTAAGAAAATATATTGTCTATATATATTTTAATCCCTAAAGATATATTTGACAATAATTATATATATATATATGTGCCGAAATTTTTATATATATATATATATATATATGTATATTGTTGATTAATTTACATATTATAGATAAAATCTTGACAATATTTATATATATATTTAAATATGTGCCGAAATTATATATATATATATTAGCAATATTGGAAATTATTTTATATAATTAATATTTTTTGGTGGCTAAGTTAAGTTTTTAGTGGATTTTAAAACCCTACTTAGCCCACAAGATATATTTCGGCCCAACCCTATGGGTTTATTGGGCCGGTCCAATTTGCAAAACCGGATCGGGTTAAACCAATCCGGGTTTTCTTAATCGGGTGGACCTTTTCGGGTCGGTTAAACCGGAGAAATTAAGTAGAACCTAACCAAACTGGTTTTGAGTGATGAACCGAACCGCTATCTTATTTTATTGAACCGTTTCGGACCAAACCGGATGTTAAAATCGGACCGACTCGAACCGGATTTTTAAAATGGACCGAACCAAATTTTCAAATTTTCAGAAATTTTCAAATGTTCAATAACATAGGATGTCAAATTTTAAATCCAAAACGTTTTCGAACTTTAAAATTAGCCTAAACAGTGCTCTTAGGGTTTGCGTTTTTAATACGTTTTCGGTTAAAACCCTAATGCCTGGTTACGATTATGGGGATGGATCTCGGATATGCATGTTTTGGGACTGGATTAAATTAGTGGGTTGAATTGCAATTGTTTACTTTCTGCAACATATATTAGAACTGTCGCCTTGACTTAGTCAAGCTAGCCGGATAATATATATTGCGAGCATTGAGCTATGGGATTTAAATATATTGATTGTGCAATAGGATAGACATGTTATGCTGATTGAAAGTGCCTAGAATCCATGTCTAGAAATTTCGCATGATTGATTGTAAGCATGAATTGCAAAATAGCCACTAACGTTTTCAAAACCGAAAATTCCAGTCGCAAATTATGCATGATGTGTGCGGAAATTTCATGTTTTGACATGTATGCTAGAATGTTCAGGACTAAAAGCATATGATAATTTACTTTACGTAGAATTATGTATGCTAGGAACATTAGACGCATGACGCGTAAGCATGTTGTTTGGTTTGTTCAATATTTATGGCGTGATATAGTGTTATGCATGCGTAAATTATCGGATAATTCTTTTAAATTAAAAGGGCCTTGGGAAAGCCAAGATCGGGTATGCTTATTTGAAAATTCTTGTTCCGGTAATTTGCAATATAATAACCGTTTTCAAAAGACTGATATATTGGATTAAAAACGACAGTATTGTGAACTCTTTTCACAACACCCATTTCCCTCGGTTTACTGGAGGTCGGTTTGGTTTAGTGACTGAAGGATCACTATTCGTCGTATTCCATCTTAATAGATAATCCGATGTTTGCAATTCTGTCAAAATGTTATTGTCTCCCTAACTTAGCATAATTATCAATGTGTTAGTATCGATGGCTGCAACTAGCAATGTCATTTCCCAGTTGAACAAGGGAATAAGGTTGAATAGTAGTAATTATAAGATATGGAATAAACGAGTTAAGATGATAATTTTTTAAATAAGAGGTCTGGATCATTTGACCACAAAACAAACTAGGCCTGAGGGAGACCTCACGGAAGAGCAAAAGACATTCTATGATGAATAGGATATCAAGGATCATGATGTTCGTTCCACCTTGTCATCTATGCTGGAAGATGAGATTCTCTATAGGTTTGATCATTTAGGAACTGCCAAAGACCTCTGGGATGGTCTTAAGGCAACATTCGGTGTTTACACCATAGCCCAAAAGTGATCGTTAAACATCGCTCTTGACTCCTATAAAATGAATCCCAAGCATACGATGAAGGATCATGTTATGCATGCGTGTAACTTGATCGCTGAACTCAAGGAAGCAGGTGAAAATCTGTCTGAGGAACAAAAAATCAATTACATGATCCGCTCTTTGCCCGACTCTTGGAGCATCATGAAAATGAGCTTTACCCATGCCACCCATCTCGACACCCTCGATAAGGTGCAAGATCATCTTGAGCTGGAGGAGGATAGACTCAGGGCTGAAAAGTCCAGGTCTGAAATGCATATTGCATCATCCGCGCCAGCCGAACAAAAGGGGAAGTGCAAGAGGGCTAAAGTCCTCAGAATAAAACTGAGAATTTAGTGGCAAACAAACCACATAATAAGTTTAAACGCAAACAAACTGGAGGCAAGAAAAGGCAAGAAAAACAAACACGCAAAGAGGAAACTCGAACATGTTTTAGGTGTGGTGTGAAAGGACACCTGGCTGCTGCCTGTACCAATCCTCCTAAGGTACGCAAAGAGAAAAGATGATGAAAATCATTCATTCTCTTCCGCTTCTAAACACTTGAGAGTAATTCATTTTCCTTTTGAATTACAGAACCGAGAAACATAAGCAACGACCTGATCGAGGATGCCCCAGAAGAATAAAGATAGAATGAGAGATTTTTATCTTTAAATTGCTAAAACTTCTTGACTTTTATTTTCAGTTTGAGATACTGTTAAATAAGTTCCGTAAAGGAACATATTATTTTTTCCTAAGTATTGGAGAATACTTAAGTTGAGTATTGAATTTATCATCGTTCGTTTTAATCTTATTATTAACATTATTCAACACATTGCTAATACATCCTTATTTTTTAAGTACTCCATTAAATAATAAGTATCCCAAAATAATGTGCATGATAAATCGATTTGATTTAAACTTGAAAACTAAAACGATTTTTAAACCATGGACTATACCCTGTATAAGGCGCGTGGCGCATGTCACCTTGAGAGACGGGACATATCGTTTTAAAAGTAAAAATTTAATGATGAAGTGTTTTAATAAATGAATGCTGAATTTTCGTTTGTAATCCTTTGGAAATAACCCATTGATGACTACCATGGTTTGAAGTATGCTTTAATGCTACTACGATCGAGTAGTACATCAACTATAGCATTAAGCAAGAGCTCAAATGCATAGTCCATGAGGTGGATAAGTCTCTGGATGAGTTAATAAACGAAAGGAAGTAGTCAGTAAAATGACACTCCCACTATAAGCCTTTAACGAAAATTTTGGTTAAGCAATCATATTATTAAATACTTCGAGAAACATAGTTTAAAATTACATTATGTTAGAACTCAACATTAATTGTTCCTACGGAATGAAATTAAGTTGATTCATATTAATGTAACACTATGTTCTAATAAGATAGGTTGACGCGTTACCATAAAAGCTAACAAATGATACGGGTAAAACTTTATCATAAAGTTGTTGGATTACGGGGACGTAATACTACGGAATGCTAAACGTGTACTAGCAATAAATCTAATCTACGCAGCGGAATTAGTACACATACCTTTTAGCTTTCCTGCCCAAGAACGATGTAGAGGGAGTTCTGATCCTTCTGTCGGAACCACGTGCAAGTTCTTCGTTAGAAGAAGTCCCACGCGATGTAGCTCAACAACACGACCTCTGATCGATTCTTCAACGGAGATGGAACCTCGGACTTGATGTGATGGTGCCGAAATATTAGACTAGGGTGACAAGTTTCCTCAATGGAGATCCTTGTTCTTAATTATGTGTATAAACCCTTAGGAGTCAACCGTATATATAGTATTGGGTGGAGTTGCCAAAAAGCAACTCCAACCAATGTGGTACTAGGGTTTCGGCCGAACCATGCATAAAGGGGGGATGCCCATTTTGGGCCTCCCTTGTCAATTACTAATTGGATTTGGCCCAATTAGCCCAGATTGACAATTACCTAATTAACTTAGGTAATTCCCTTAATTAACGGGCTCCTATTACGGCGCCACGTCATCATATGCTAACAGCTCCCACTCGCCGGAATGGGAGGGTGCTCGTTAATCTATACGATTATGCAATAGTATCAACATCTCAGTCTTCAGTCTTCGTCTCCGTCTCCGAATAGTTCATACGAGGCTTGCCGTGCGACCGGCGGATACGACGGGCATCGTGCTACTCATCTGTTAGGAGTATTGTAGCGCCCGCAGAACGTTGATTCCCTCTCATGAACCAAACCTGTTTGAAATAAAACTATGTACCGCACTGTATCCTTGGTCAACTGTTAATTTTCCAATTGCCCAGTTTTCCACAATGGAATACTTCTCCAGGGCATCCGTACAAGTGTTCACAACCTTCAACTAATATCCGGTTGGCGGCCACCTAGTGAACACGAGAGTCGGTGAATTTAAGGTGAACTTGACCATCCCCATCACTTATACCCTTAGTCTGACTCAACCGGTTTCCAAGACGTGGTCACTTGGCTGTTTTCTTTGGCACTACGCTCGTACGCCGGGAAGCGAGCATTGAGCCAGACCTTAGGTATAAGTTCTGAGTCTGTGAGCATACTTTGGATGCCTCTTCATAAGGCATCCGGGATCAATCACACGCTTAGGGTGAAGAAGTATGCGCCCTTTGAATCACAAGGATTCTAGCTAGCACAACCGAGCATGACCCCGTGGTCGTATGTGGCACGCGCAGTATGAAGTACGCATTGATAGCACACCTGGTAAAGCCAGGGATGGGATATGTCAATAATTCTATCGCAGAATCTCTCATCTGGCCTTGAATGTGATATATAGTGATGGACAAAGTCCAACTCGGCGATTTACAAAGCGAAGATTAAGTCATGCTGTTAAGCGTGACAATGTTATCGTTTTGTTTAATCAGGTTTCTCCCCCCTGACTCTTAGCCAATCTTGTTATGGTAGAGGTCCCTCTCTCCTTACAAGATGACCGTGCCTGTGTGACGAGGCAAGGTTCACATTCGACATTATTTTGGTGGAAGAATTTTACTTCTTCCTACGACTTAGTTTATAGACCGTAAAATCCGATGTTCGTTAATCATTATGACGTCGATAAATCATAAACTCAAATTGCAATTCCTTTATTTAAATTGAAACATAATTTTAAATGTCAAAATGTTATCACTTTTACAAGCCACATAGTTTAAGCCCTACGTAATCCAAGCAGTTTTACGTGCTTTTCAAAAATCTCCCTACGTAACGGCTTAGTTAAAGGGTCTGCGACCATATTGTCTGTAGGCAAGTATTCTAAAGCGATTATGTTGTCTTCCAGAACAAATTTTGTATAATTGTATTTCACATCAATGTGCTTTGTCCTACTATGGTACTTTAGATTCTTAACTGCCGCAATGGCCGCCTGACTTTCGGAGTATACCTTCACAGGTTTACTCTTCTTGTCGGTGCCAATTAATGCAGTAAGAAGTCTTTTAAGCCAGACCGCTTCTTGTGCGTTTTTTGAGAGGGCAACGAATTCCGATTCCATAGTGGAAAGCGCGACACAAGATTGCTTCTTGCTAACCCGTGATACGGCGGAATTAGCAAGGAGAAAAACTCCTCCTGTGGTGGACTTACGATCATCCGGATCGCCACCGTGGTCGGCGTCACCTTAACCGGTTAATTCGAGCCGATCGCCTATAGCACAGAACGTAGTCGGCAGTACCTTTCAGATATCTGATCATTCGTTTTACGGCTTTTAGATGTTGATAACTAGGATCTAATTGGAACCTTGCTACTAGGCCCACAGCGTAACAGATGTCTGGCCGAGTACAGAGCATGGCGTACATTAGACTCCCTACCATGCTCAGATACTCTGCATTCTTCATCTGTTCACGCTCCTACTGGTTTTTCGGGCCATCACGCTTCGATAGCGCGCACCCGAACACAACCGGCGTATCCACGGGTTTAGCATCCAGCATTCTGATTCTTTTCAACAGTTTGTTGATATATGATTCCTGAGATAGACATAATCTCCGGGTGGCACGATCTCGGGCAATTTTGATGCCTAATATGTACGTGGCCTCTCCCATGTCTTTCATCTTGAATGCTGATGCCAACCAGGACTTTGATTTATTCATGAAACTCATATCGTTCGTAGCAATGAGTATATCATCCACGTATAGTGTTATGATGACATAATTAGACCCGGAGGTCTTAGTGTATACGCAGGGATCCTTGTGAAGATTCACGAACCCGTTTCCAATGATTCCCTCGTGGAATCTGCGATACCATTGTCGAGACGATCGTTTAAGACCGTATATAGATCATTGGAGTTTGCAAACTTTGCGTTCTTTGCAAGGAGTAATGAAACTCTCCGGCTGCTCCATATAGATCTCTTTCTCCAGTTTTACTTGGAGAGGTTTGGTCTTAATGTCCATTGGATGCATGCTCGAGTTCGAGACTTGCAGTCATGGGCAAGGACGGCCCTGACTATGGTGTAACGCATAGTCGGTGAGTCCGTCTTTATCAAAGTTCACTTTGTGAATTTGGGTATATCCTTTCGCAATTATTCGAGTTTTGCACCACTCGAAATTTCCACCAGAAGTGAATTCTAAGATTTCACTTTCTAGTTCTGTGGTTAACAGATAAATCAACTAAAGACTAAAACTGAATTAGTTCTTATTTAGGCAATTTCATCCTCCATTGTTTTCCTCTATTCCCTTGTTTTGAGGGCCTTCCTTTTCTTGCTGAACCGTCACTGGTTCAAGAACGAACATTAAGATGTTTAACACATCTCGTTTGATGGGATACTTCTCGAAAGAAGTTCGTTGCCTTTGACTATGTCTAGGCACGTTAGTCCCATGTTTAGTCTGATTGTTACTCCCACTCGGAATAGTGCTTCTTATCGGGGCATTACTCCCACTGGGAACAATGGTGGTGGTTGAACTTACTTGGAATATCCTCTCGGTCTCGGGTTTTTACCTTCGAGATGTATTCCTCGATCACTAGGATCTGGAACCAAGTTGGTTATTCCACTCCCACTAGGAAAAATGGGTAACTGAAATAGTTCACTATCATGATTATCAGGTCCGACTTGATTCGCATTTTGAATTTTAGTGATGATTATGTGTGAGGGGGAGTGAGCCCTCTCATTGGATTTATTATGAAGACGTTTCCATCATCATTTACCAAATCAATCACTTATGCTATATCAATTCTCCAACTCGAAGTAAGTGGGACCTGAGAATCTCCATCAACCATCTGTTAACTTAATCAGTACTAGATTGTTCGTTATGCAAAGTGTTGGAAATCCATCCTCAAACCTTTATAATGTGCCATGTTTGACTACGAAACCACTGTTTCAAGCTAATTTTAAAACTCGTATTCTCCGAGAGTAGTGCGTACTCTTAATAAATACTCATTTTAATGCGCAAATTAATGCGTCTTTGTGATAAGGTTTTACCCGAATCATTCATTAGCTTTTATGGTAATGTGTTAACCGATTTTGTCAGAACATAGTGTTTTACATTAATGTGAGTTAAATTAATCTCATCCCGCAGGAACAATTAATGTGCAACTCTAACATTATGTAATTCTGAACTATGTTTCATGAAGTGTTTAATGAATGCTTTAGCCAAACTCTTCGTTCAAGGCTAATGGTGGGAGAGTCATTTTACCGACTACTTCTTTTCGTTTGTTTAACTAACACAGAGACTTATTCATCTCAAGGGCTATGCATTTAAGCGTTCGCTTTAATTCCGTAGTTGATGATCTTACTAGATTGTAGTAGCTTTGTAGCATACTTCTAACCACAGTAGTCATCATTGAGTTACTTCCAAAGAATTACAAACGAAAGCTCAGCATTCATTTATTAAAACACTTCATTATTAAATTCATACTTTGAAAAGATGTGTTCCGTCTTTCGAGGTACACGCGCGCGTGGCGCCTAAAACCAGTTTAAATCGTTTCGTTTCCAAATTTAAATCAATTTAATCGGTTTTACATGCACATTATTTCGGAATATATCATTTAATGGAGTACTAACAAACATAAGGAGTTAAGTCGGTCTGCCCTTTTAGAACTATGCGATCGATGGATTTATTCAGGTCAGTTTGATCTGACTGAGATGACGGAGTATGTGAATCCTTTTTTCTTATTAAATTTTGGTTCTAACCCGTAGGTTTGAATTATCGTTTCGTATCGTTCCCTTTAATCGGAACGTTAAATTGATAAGCAAATTGTGCTTTCGAGCAACAATTTCTTTATTCTATAACTCCGAATTTCAAAATAACCAAAATTTTAATAATTCAGACGAACAATGAACGATAAATGACAATAGTAGGGTTCTTGATCTGAAAGTCTCATGTTCGATCCATACATATTTGAACTTTAAGTCATGTTGAACATCACATCTAATTAAATTCACTAGTGAATCATATCAAATGCTTTGTGTTCAAATAAAGCATTTCACGGCTTTATATACATGTCGTACGAGGCGTGTTTTAGACGCACTTTAATAACGGGGTTTGACCAAACGGATTATCAAAAAAACATTTTTACGTTCTAGTTCACTTCATGATATATGGATCATAATTGACTTCAGATGATCTCTTGTGGTGAGCTGAGAAGGTTGTCGCTTCACTGCCTTGGTTCCTTTGCTTAACTAGACTCAAGGTTATTGAATCATGTCAATGTAAGGCAACTTTATACATCTTTTCCATGTTGACCTTTCATCGCGAAGGTCTTGAACGGATTTTTCACCGGCATCCATGGACAAAGAAAAGAACATCACATTCAACTGAAACATTTCTAGCTTCAGCATCCTTGCTTCTACCGAGGCAGATGCAAAGGAACACCAAGCTTTGTCATTGTCTGGTTGCAATTGAAGTCTTCTTCAACCCCCTTAAACTAGGGTTGAATGTATCACCACATATGCATTCATTATCAAAGAACCTACTCCAATTCTTGGGAAATAAACTATCACTGTCATCTCTCATTGTCAAAATCATACAAACTACCATATTCATTCGTAGTTGTCCTCTCCGCTTTTCGGAATCGTAGAAGAGAGGAGTCCAATACATATTCCTTATGTTCATCATAATTTATACCATCAAGATTCCAAGGTTCATAGAAGCGTACCGACTTAACCATGAAAAATAATACATTGATAATTATGCTAATTCAGGAAGACAACAACATTTTGATAGAATTGAAAACAACGGATTATCTATTATGATGGAATAAGACGAAGAAGACACCAACCTTCAGTAAACCGAGGAAGGGGGTGTCGTGAAAGAATTCACACTATTGTCGTTTTCAATCTAATAGACCAGTCTTTTGAAAACGGTTATTCTATTGCAAATTACCAGAACGGAAATTTTCAAATAAGCATACCCGATCTTTGCTTTCCCAAGGCCCTTATGATTTTGTAAAATTATCCGATAATATACGCATGCATATTTATAATTATACTACATCTAGCAAATCATCATACAATGCCATAAATATCGAACACAACATGCTTACGCGTCATGCGTCTAATGTTCCTAGCATACATAATTCTACGTAAAGTAAATTATAACATGCGTTCTATTGTGAACATCCTAGCATACGCGTCAAAACATGCAATATCCGCACACATCATGCATAATTGGAGACTGGAATTTTCGGTTTTATAAAACGCTTTGAAAATATTAGGGGTTGTTTTGCAATTCATGCTTACTTTCATTCATGCGAATTTCTAGACATGGATTCTAGGCACTTTCAATCAGCATAGCATGTCTATCCTATTGCGCAAACCATATATTTAAATCCCAGAGCTCAATGCTCGCAATATAATATCCAGCTAGTTTGACTAAGTCAAGACGACAATTCTAATTATATCAAAATATATGATGCAGAAAGTAAACAATTGCAAATCCGCCCACTGATTTAATCCAGTCCCAAAACCATGCAAGTCCGAGATCCATCTCCATAATCGAAACCAGGCATTAGGGTTTTGACTGAAACTGTGTATTAAAACACAAACCCTAAGAGCACTGTATAGGCTAATTTTAAGGGTTAAGAACCTATGAAAGGTCTGAACTATCACCCATGTTAACGGGAGAGGTCTGAAATTTAAAAAGTTAATAACAGAGGTCTGAAATTTCAATTTTGTTGATTTGAGGTTTTCCGTCCATTTTTAGGGTTAAATTTAACAGAATTGTGTGAAATGACATTTTTGCCCCTTTAATATTTTGTTTTATTTAATATCTTATTTAAGGAAATGTGAAATGACAATTTTACCCCTAAAGTCAAATTAAAACCATCCAACTCCGGTCACCACCACCCGACTCCGGTCACCACCACCCGACTCCGGCGACCACCACCTCGACTCCGACGACCACCACCTCGGCTCCGGCGACCCGACTCCGGCCACCACGGGGCCAAAAAGCTACGATCGGGGCCAAAAAAGCTCCGAACGGAGCCAAAAAAGCTCCGATCTGGAGCTCTGTGGCTCCGGCCGGGGCCACAGAGCTCCGATCTGGAGCTCTGTGGCCCCGACCGGAGCCACAGAGCTCCCGATCTGGAGCTCTGTGGCTCCGGTCGGGGCCACAGAGCTCCAGATCGGAGCCACAGAGCTCCAGATCGGAGCCACAGAGCTCCGACCGGAGCTCTGTGGCTCCGACCAGAGCCACAAAGCTCCGATCGGAGCTTTTTGGCTCCGATCGGAGCTTTTTTGGCCCCGATCGGAGTCCAATCGGGGCCGGTGGCTCCGATCGGAGCTCAATCGGGGCCGGTGGCTCCGATTTTGGCCCAATCGGAGCCTTGGTGGTGGTCGCCGGAGTACGGTGGTGGTCGCCGGAGTACGGTGGTGGTCGCCGGAGTACGATTGGTGGTCGCCGGAGTACCGTGGTGGCTTCAAGGGCATTTTAGTCTTTTCACTCCATGCATGTGAGGGGCACACTTGATAGAAGGGCATTTTCGGAATTTTATTTAATTTCCGGTCACATGCCAAGCATGTGACCAACTTCCGTTAGTTTTAACGGAAAAAACTAACGGAGACCGCTGTTATCAACAAAACAGAAATTTCAGACCTTTGTTATTAACTTTTTAAATTTCAGACCTCTCCCGTTAACATGGGTGATAGTTCAGACCTTTCATAGGTTCTTAACCCTAATTTTAAAGTTCGTAAACATTTTGGATTTAAAATTTGACATCCTATTTTATTGAACAATTTAAAATTTCCGAAAAGTTTAAAGTGGTTCGGTCCAAATTTTAAAATCCGGTTCAACTAGGTCTGATTTTAAAAATTCTGGTTTGGTCCGAAACGGTTCAATAAAATAAGATTGTGGTTCGGTTTATCACTCAAAACCGGTTAGGTTAGGTTCAATTTAGTTACTACGGTCCGACCCGACCCGACTAGGTCAACTCAATTAAGAAAACTCGGATTGGTTTTATCTGTTCCAGTTTAGCAATTGGACCGGCCCATAAACCCTAGGGTTTGGCCGAAATATGTCTTGTGGGCTAAGTAGTGTTTTAAAGTCCACTAAAAACTTAACTTAGCCACCAAGAAATATTAATTATTTAAAATAATTTCCAATATTGCTAATATATATATATATAATTCGCCTAAACATATATATATATATATATTGTTAAGATTTTATCACTAAGATGTAAATCAATTAACAATATAATATATATATATATATATATATATATATATATATATATATATACATATATATATAATTCGGCCAAACTATATATATATATATTATTGTCAAATATATCTTTTAGGGATTAAAATATGTAGACAATATATCTTCTTAATTGTTTGATAGTAACTAAATCTATCAATATATATATTATCCCTATTTTAATCCACATATATTGATAGTTAATATCCTTTACAATATTATATTAGAACGTATCCTTATTTTCCAACTTATAGATATATAGTTACCTATTAATAAAATTTAAAAATGGCAACATATATATTAAAATATTTGTGCCGAAATTTTAATAACTTGGTGACCAAGAAAATTAATTTTTTTACCAAAAATACCCCTAGGTTTTCGGCACGAACACAAAGAGTTGGAAAAGTTGTCAAATTTTAAGATCAAATACTACCTTGATCAAGAATCCAAATTGTGTTCTTGATAAAACTCATGGTGTTCTTGAAGATTATGAACATCAAACTCATATTTAAACCCAAATTTTCGGCTATGATCTATAAAAACATGTAAAATTCAAAAATTTAAAGTTTTTAAAGATCAAACACATAAAAATAGCTAAAAATTTTGGATTTCTTCATGGTGTTCATAAACATCAAAAATTTCGGTTTTTGTGAAATTCCAAGAATATTAGTTTATCAAAATTTTAAGAACTCCTAACCAGGGCTCTGATACCACTGTTGGATTACCGGGACGTAATACTACGGAATGCTAAACGTGTACTAGAAAGAAATGTAATCTACGCAGCGGAATTAGTACACATACCTTTTAGCTCTCCTGCCCAAGAACGATGTGGAGGGAGTTCTAATCCTCTGGTCGGAACCACGTGCAAGTTCTTCGTTAGAAGAAGTCTCACACGATGTAGCTCCACAACAAGACCTCTGATCGATTCTTCAACGGAGATGGAACCTCGGACTTGATGTGATGGTGCCAAAATATTAGACTAGGGTGACAAGTTTTCTCAATGGAGATCCTTGTTCTTAATTGTGTGTATAAACCCTTAGGAGTCAACCCTATATATAGTATTGGGTGGAGTTGCCAAAAGGCAACTCCAACCAATGTGGTACTAAGGTTTCGGCCGAACCATGCATAAAGGGGGGAGGCCCATTTTGGGCCTCCTTTGTCAATTACTAATTGGATTTGGCCTAATTAGCCTAGAATGACAATTACCTAATTAACTTAGGTAATTCCCTTAATTAACGGGCTCCTATTACGGCGCCACGTCATCATATGCTAACAAAAGTAGCATTAATTTGCGCATTAAACAAGTATTTATTAAAAGTACGGTCTACTCTTAAAAGATACAAGTTTAAAATTAGCTTGGATTAATGGTAACATGGTCGAACATGACACATTATAGAAATTTGAGGATGGACTTCCAATGCTTTGCGGAACGAAACGAACTAAAGTACTGATCGGATTAAAATGGATAACGGAGATTCTCCGGTCCTACTTACTTCGAGTGGGAGAATGATATAGCATTAGTGAATACATGCGAATCAAGTCGGACCTAATAATCATAATGCTGAGCTAATACAACTGTCCATTATTCCTAGTGGGAGGGAAATAACCAACTTGGTTCCAGATCCCAGTGATCAAGGAATAAATCTCGGAAGTAAAATCCCGAGACCAAGAGGTCATTCTAAGGAAGTTGTATATCAAAGTTCAAGCACCGCCATTGTTCCCAGTGGGAGTGATGCTCCAAAAAGAAGCATTATTCCGAGTGGGAGTGACGATCATGCTATAGATGGGTTAACGAGCCTATACATAGTCAAAAGGAAACGAACTTCTGTCAAAGAAGTATCCCATCAAGTGAGACATTCGTTCACGAACCATTGACGGTTCAGCAAGCAATAAAAATAACCTCAAACGAGGAAATGGAGGAAACAATGGAGGATGAAATTGCCTAAATAAGAACAAATTCGATTAGGTCTTCAGTTTATTTACCTGCTAACCGCAGAGCTAGGAAGTGAAATTTTAGAATTCACTACTGATGGAAAAGTTGAGTGTTGCAAAACTCGAACGATTGCGAAAGGATATACCCAAAATTCACGGAGTGGACTTTGATGAAATATACTCACCAACTGTGCGTTATACCACAGTTAGGGCCATCATTGCCCTTGTTGCATGTCTCGATCTAGAGCTGCACCAAATGGATGTTAAGACCGCATTCCTCCATGGAAACCTGGAGGAAGAGATCTATATGGAGCAGCCAGAGGGTTTTATTACTCCTGGCAAAGAACGTAAAGTTTGCAAACTCCAAAGGTCTATTTACGGTCTTAAACAATCGTCTCGGCAATGGTATCGCAGATTCCACGAGGAAATCGTTGGAAACGGATTTGTGAACCTTCACAGGATCCCTGCGTTTACACCAAGACCTCCAGATCTAAGTATGTCATCATAACCTTATACGTAGATGACATACTAATTGCTGCGAACGATGTGGGTTTCATGAACAAATCAAAATTCCTGGTTAGCATCAACATCTAAGATGAAAGACATGGGGGAGGCCACGTACATCTTAGGCATTAAAATTGCCTGAGATCGTGCCGCCCGGAGATTGTGTTTGTCTCAAGAATCATATATCAACAAACTGTTGAAAAGATTCAGAATGCTCGATGCCAAACCCGTGGATATACCGGTTGTGTTCGGGTGCGCGCTGTCAAAGCGTGATGGCCCGAAGAACCAGCAGGAGCATGAACAGATGAAGAATGCAGAGTATCTGAGCATGGTAGGAAGTCTAATGTATGCCATGCTCTGTACTCGGCCAGATATCTGTTACGCTGTGGTCCTAGTAGGAAGATTCCAATCGGATCCTAGTTATCAACATCTAAAGTCCGTGAAACGAATTATAAGATATCTGAAAGGTATTGCCGACTATGTTCTGTGCTATGAGGGCAAACAGATAGAATTGACCGGTTATAGTGACGCCGACCACGGTGGCGATCCGGATGATCGTAAGTCCACCACAGGAGGGGTTTTCCTCCTTGCCAATGTTGCCATATCATGGGTAAGCTAGAAGCAATCATGTGTCGCGCTTTCCACTATGGAATCGTAATTCGTTGCCCTCTCCAAAAACGCACAAGAGGCAGTCTGGCTGAAAAGGCTTCTTACTGCATTAATTGGCACTGGCAAGAAGAGTAAACCTGTGAAGGTATACTCCGACAGTCTGGTAATCATTGCAGCAGTTAAGAATCCAAAGTACCATAGTAAGACCAAACATATTGATGTAAAATATAATCATGCTAAATCTGTTCTGGAAGACAATATAATCGCTTTAGAATACTTGTCCACAGACAATATGGTCGCAGACCCATTGACTAAGCCATTACGTAGAGAGATTTTCGAGAAGCACGTAAAACTGCTTGGATTACGTAGGGCTTAGTAAGTGGCATGTATAAGTGATGGAATTTTGACATTTGAAATAATGTTTCGATTGAATAAAATAATTACAAATTGAGTATATGATCTATCGACGTCATAATGATAAATAACATCGGATTTTACGGTCTATAAACTAAGTCGTAGGAAGAGGTAAAATTCTTCCACCAAAATTATGTCGAATGTGAACCATGCCTCGTCACACAGGCACGGTCATCTTGTAGGAGAGGGGGACCTCTACCACAACAAGATTGGCTAAGAACCAGGGGGATAAACCTGGTTAGACGAAACGATAACTTTGTCACGCTTACAGTATGACTTAATCTTCGTTTTCTAAATTGCCGTGTTGGACTCTGTCCATCATTAAAATCACATTCAGGGCTAGATGAAAGATTCTGCAATAGCATGATTGACATATCCCATCCCTGGCTTGTCCAGGTGTGCTATCGACGCGTGCTTCATACTGCGCGTGCCATGTTCGACCACGCGGTCATACTCGGTTGTGCTAGCTAGATTCCTTGTGATTCAAAGGGCGTATACTTCTTCACCTTGAGCGTGTGATTGATCCCGGGTGTTTTATGAAGAGGCACCCAAAGTATCATCTCGGACTCATAACTTATACCTAAGGTCTGGCTCAATGTTCGCTTCCTGACCACGTCTTTGGAACCCAGTTGAGTTAGACTAAGGGTATAAGCGATGGGGATGGTCATGTTCACCTATAATTCACCGGCTCTTGCGTTCACTAGGTGGCCACCAACCAGATATTAGTTGAAGGTTGTGAACACTTGTACGGATGCCCTGGAGAAGTATTCCTATGTGGAAAACTGGGCAATTGGAGAATTATTAGTTGACCAAGGATACAGTGCGGTACATGTTTTATTTTTAACATGATTGATTTACGAAAGGGAATCAACGTTCTGCGGGTGCTACAACACTCCTAATAGATGAGTAGCACGATGCCCGTCGTATCCGTCGGCCGCACGGCAAGTCTCGTATGAACTATTCGGAGATGGAGACAATGACTGAAGACTGAGACATTGATGCTATTAGATGACGATACATTAACAGGCACCCTCCCATTCTGGCGAGTGGGAGCTGTTAGCATATGATGACGTGGCGCGGTAAATGGTAGCCTGTTAATATTAAGGATATTACCTATGGTAATTGGGTAAATGTCACAATAGGTTAATTGGGCTTGACCCAATTCCTAATTGACATGGGAGGCCCAAAATTGGGCCTCCCTCCCTTAATAGGTGGTTCGGCCGAACCCTATGTCTGTATAATTTGTCTTATCCTTTATGTTCATTCTATCTATTATACATAGAATCTATTATACATAGAAGCATGTATTGGATATGGATTTGAAGCTTAGAGATGAATGATAAAGAAATTCCTCAATAATTGGATAGATTGAAAATTACAGCTAAATGTGAACTTTATCATACCTCTCTAAACTTCAAATCCCTCACAATACATGCTTCTACGTATAATAGATAGAATGAGCATAAAGGATAACACAAATTATACAGTGTAATTGAAATTCTCACTGGATCCAGTGTACTTTCATTTCGACTGTAAGCGTCTTTCTGCAATGGATCAATCAACATGAACCAATTACAAAAACCAAATAATCAATAGATCAGTTATATATCTAAGATAAGGACAAGGAAAAAATAAATAAATACCTGAAAACCTGTATACTTGATGAGCTCCTTAATCTGATCCACAACATATAATTGCCCTTCTTCATTGAAATAACCAAGATCGCCTGCGTGCACCCAACCATATCAATTTTAAGTATGGTTGCTTCGAGAATGTTGAAGTGCCCTGAGGATTAAATGTCACAAGTCAATTTCCATGTACATAAGCACAATGAATACATGCTTGTTTGAAGCATCAGAGCTGGTAGGAAAATCTCTTTCTTTAAATAGAGGAATACCAACCAAGAGCAGATTAAGATCTGCAAAAAGAATCTTCACATAAACGACATCAATACACACGCAATGGCAAATAAAGTCCTGCTAAAAGATGCTTACAATGTCATATGCTTCTGCTAACATGAACGCTTCTTAACTATCTATAAGAAAATATTTCACAAAGTTAACCATGTTAAGGTGAAGATAATAATAAGACAATAAATACATAGAGTTAAAGTGGGCAATTTAATGTTTCAAGTGAAATGACTATCGAAATTGCATGAAAACGACAGAAGATAAGAAGTGAGATTTGCAAACTTACAGTGAACCAGGGATTTGCAGAGACATGTTTGCTGGGTCAACTCTCCTTGTCGATGACGAAGTTGTTGGATTTCTCCGTATCAGAGATTTTCTCAGTACCCGTTTTCCAAAAGATCACTTTTAACCCTAAAACCTGAGAAAATTCCAAGAAATGAAGGCAGTTCGCTCAAATTCAACAACAATGTTAAAGCAACTGGACTGAATCGGGCAAAGAACGAATGCGAGATTGAATCAAGAAAAGAATGAGTTTGACTGTTGTATTGATTTGAGCGATTCAATTCCTTCCCCTAAGTTGATCTTCCCTAGACGGATCTTTCTCATCAAATTGGTTCAATTTACATGCTCATAAGGAGGGAATGGAGGCGATTCAATTTAACTGTGTTTATTTCTCATGTCTGTGCAGTATCATATTCTTCACGAATCGCCTGCAGATTTTTCAACATTAGAACTCATATCATATAGCAGAAGCTGTCAAAACAACATGATTAGAGAAGAACACTCAACGTAGGTGCTGTTCCATAGCTTCTAGTTTTTTTACCCAAAAAAACATATGGGTGTGTTCCAAAACCATTATATGTTTAGTTTTCATTCTGCATATGGACTAAAACCAGCTAATGAAGTGTTTCCACCCAAGTTGTAGCCTCGTGAAACCAACTCTTGCAGAGTATGAAGATTTTGGATAGACTGAACCCATTCACTATACTAAACCAGGAGCATTAACACATGTAGAGATGATTTGTTTTTCTCCTGAAATTCCTTTAGATGGCTTTTGATATTTGATAGTACACAAATATCTCATCCACATTAGTCTAGTTTAAGAAAAATGATTATAAAACTTTAACTTAATCTTAAACATATCAACATGCATGGTTAGAGAAACTATGTTTCTGAAATCAAGGAAAGTATGAAATTTAAAAGATTAGTACCTGGAAAAAGGAAATCTGGGAGGGGTCACGACAGGTGTTAACCGATGGAACAACCGTGTCGATATGAGCAAAATGACCAACTCAAGCAGGAGATCCTGCTTGTTAAATTAAGTAGTACATTCAATTCAAAGTAGTTATTATATCCCAGCCCAAAATTCAACTTGTTGTACGAAATGTTTTCAGTCCATAAAATATAGTCTATATATAAAATCAGTAGCAATCGAAGCAACGAATTCAATGCTCAGCACCCGTGGACCGGATCTACTGAAAATTTGACAAAGCCATGCAAATATGTAATCTCAATTCAACTAATCCAGATAATGAATCTATCAAGCTGGAAAGCATAAGCTAGAGTAATCATACATGTTAGAATCAATCTTCTCATCAGAATAGCAAGCTAAATAAGAGTTGATCTGCAATAGAGCAAGGAAACATAAGGCATAGTTAATTGAGAAGGACAAAAAAAAAAGCAAAGCTTAATCATCATCAGTTGGACTGACTGACTCTAATATCGGAGCAAAAGATATAATTTTAACTATAAACAATGTATGAGATTGATACATCATGAGGGAGATAAATATAATAATACCGACCCAAGCAAAATTAATATCATTGACTCCTATAGTATATACTTGCAGGTCTTGACATCTTGGACATCGAGTGATCTATTACATCCACAAGGAAATATGTAAATCTAATAAAAATTTGGTGAAATCGATCAAAAGTCTCCAAGCCAATCAAGAGTCTATAAAGGCCTAATAAATTGAAAAGGACAACGGGATCTAGACAGAAAAAACAGACCTTGTGGATGATCGATCAATCTGACGGCCGCACTGCTGTTATCACTTCTAAGTTGCTCTTCAGGGATGTAATCACAGTAGTTGCTGAGCAAGGAAATATGAACAAACAATAGACCGGAGATTATAGGGATATTAATTAGTTTATCATACGGCATTTTTTATATCTACTATCATCCTCAACATAATAAAATAATTCATGGTCAATGCGTATACTATTAATTAGTCTATTATTTGTCTTAGAAATCAAATGGCTTGTGAATGAAATATTGACAGTAGAATCGAAACTATCGAATCATAGTTGAAGATGTTCCTTCAATGGAGAAGGCAACGTTCATCACCTCTATCGGAAAGGTCTGTACTTCAACGATCAATTCATCTAGGTGGAAAAATCAGGCCAAATCGACATCAAAGCACTGCCTAACCTGCACCAATTCAGTTACTCAATGTATGAGTCAAGTCAATAGAGCTTCTTCGTACTGTGAGCCTTGAGGATACGCGGGATTTTGCTTCAGACAATCCTAACTTGAGCAATACCGTGGGAGTCACGGAGAATGACACCAATATGGGATAGAGTCAGCCCTTTCTTGGTGAACTTGCAGATGTTATCATCAAGCTAATCAATCTGATTAAAGCTCAGAACGAAGATACGGCGTGATGATTAAAGTGAAAGCAACCAGAGGAGGAAATTTAAACTCACGTCTTGAGAGGAGATCTTGAGCCAACTCGGAGAAGTTCTCTTATAAGGGAGGGATGAGGCGGAGATACCCTTAACGCAATTTTGCATACGATCAATGGCGGCGCTACTGAAGGTTGGGCGGCTCGCTGATGTTGATTACCTTCATCTTCAGTTCTGCAGAAAAACCCTAGCAAGCTTCTTTGCAAGAATATATCAAATGGTTGATAAAGATGATCGTTACCAATCAATTGGGTTGTGCTTGTGGAACGTATATGGCGAGGCCTAACACAACTACAAAGGAAAATCAGTATTGGTTAATCAACAGAGCTTCTTCGATGACAGTTCAATTCTTCAATGGTGAGAGGCTGTGGAGAAGCTCTGCAATTTATCGCTCCTTGAAACCACGAAGAATTCAATGACGACTTTTGGAATCACGAAGAGTAGCATTAATTAAAGAAGACAGCATCGGTACAGTAAATCTTCTTCAGCCTTCGTCTCCAGTTTCTAATGCTTCGTCTCTTGTGAAAAACCTTTGTTATTTCTGAAATTTGGAATCAGCTATTACCGGATGATGTATAACCCTCAGCTCCAAACTTAGATAAATGAACTTCGGGAAATTGCAATTCTACAGACCCTCAGCTCCTCATTCAACCTTCTATTCTCTTTCTACCTAAATTTTAATATATATATATATATATATATATATATATATATATATATATAGATTATTATTATTATTATTATTATTATTATTATTATTATTATTATTATTATTATTATTATATTTTGGCCAAATTTCATTATTATTAGATTTTGTCTATTTATTGATCGATAGTTTAACTTTTATTATGATATATATAATTCGATGTTTCAATTAATTTTGTTTTTTTTATAAATCTTCTATACTAAATAAGTTATTTATTGTCAAATAAAATTTTATTCTTCTTCATAATCATATCCGAGCTTAGGTGTGGGTGGCATTTTTTTTTTTCTTTTTTCAAATCTAAGCTCGGATTTTAGGGTAAATCTTAAATAACAATTCATATTATTTTTAAACGAATCTGAGTTGAATATATATATATATATATATATATATATATATATATATATATTTTGATTGATTGAAGAAAAAACACAAGTATTCAATCTGAAATTTTATAGATGACGTGAGATTTTTTTAAGTTATTACTAAAAATGGAAAGATTCCAAATTATTTACAGATTAGTTCCAAATCGCTTGAGCGACTTACTAATCGCTACATGAACTTCAATTTTTTTTTTTACTACATAAGAATTATAAACCAAATTTATAGAAGTGTTATAATTTTTATTAGATTGAACAAAATGACACGTAATTTTTTATCAGATTGGACGTGTAATTAAAATGGAATCAACGAGAAATTAAAATAATTGATGTAAAATACTATTAATTGGGCACTTAATTAGACATTTATCAATTTTGAGCCGTATTAGAAAAAACCCCAAACCTAATTTATGGGGAAATATAATATAATTTCGGAATGGAGATGATACGTAGCTTTAGATAAATGTAAAATTTTCAAATACTGTGCAAGGATCTAAAATCACCGTCGAAATTGACGGAAGTGATAACAAAATGTAGCTTTTAGGTCTGCAATTGAAAGTTCATATGTAATTTATTAATAAAAAAAAATCAAATAGCAAATGAAATTTCATGTAATAATTTAGGTATTATCAAAATATAGTTGACCAAAGTTTGTCAATATTGTAGTGAGATTTTATTTATATGTAATAATAAATTAATTTCGGAATAAATAAATAAATGAATATTCCCTTTTTCAATCATAATAAAAATTTGTTGTACTAAAATAATATAATACGGTAAGTTAAAGCTAAAATGTTAAAACTTTATTGATTATTCTAAAACTAATAATATATTTCAACAAATAAAATAATAATATTATAAATATTATCAGAGGTAGAGATTTTTTTTAGCCAAAATAGAGGGTAGAGTTGGTAAAGAAAAACGGAACAGCTGAATAATGGAGCAGTTTTTACATTTGCTTTTAAGGTCCACGTGGTTTCATGCCAATAATCGACACAAATTATCGGTTAAAAAAGTAGGTCATTTTAGCATTACTCATACAAAAAATCATATCCACTAGAAATGAGTTAATTCAAGTCATACTAGTCTTAATATAATAGAATTTGTTGATAGGACTTAAGTTATTACCTTGTTAGGATAATAACACCGACATGATGAGAAGACAATAATACACTTCAATGCTTGTAGAAGAATGGTAAAGTGAAGTAGTTTGAAGATAGACATATGCATTTATATAGGAGACCTATAAATTCAAAGTGATAAATAACTGTAAATTTAAAAGTAATTAAACTAAAAATAATAGCAACACAAATCTTGTTATTCATATAACACTATAATCTTTTTTGTTAATAAATATAAAAAACCTTTATATTTATTATTTAATTTTAAATGTTATTTATTAAAAAAGTGCAACATATTTATTGATATAAATGGATAAATAAAGGTTAAAATCAATCAAATAAATAAAATGACAGTGCTTGAACTCTGATCAACAACTTTTCAGGATGACCTCTCGGTCTCGGAATTTTACCTCCGAAATGTATTCATTGATTACAAGGATATGGAACCAAGTTTGTCGTTTTTCCCTCCCACTAGGAATGATGGGCAGTTGTATTAATTCAGTGTTTTGATTATCAAGTCCGACGATTCGCATTTGTATTTAGTGATGATTATATGTGAGGGGGAGTGAGCCCTCTCACTGGATTTATTATGAAGATGTTTGTATCATGATATACCATATCAATCACTTATTCTGTATCAATTCTCCCACTCGAAGTAAGTGGGAACTGATAATCTCTGTTAACCATTCATTGATTCGATCAGTACTATGTCTGTTCGTTCCGAAAAACATTGGAATTCTATCCTCAAATCTTTATAATATGTCATGTTTGACCACATTACCATCAATCTAAGCTAATCTTAAACTTGTATTCTTTTAAGAGTAGACCGTACTCTTAATAAATACTTGTTTAATGCGCAAATTAATGCTGCTAACGATAAGGTTTTACCCGTATCATTCTTTAGCTTTTATGGTGATGTGTCAACCGATTTTATTGGAACATAGAGTTACATTAATGTGAATCAACTTAATTTCATCCCGAAGGAGCAATTAATGTTGAACTTCATCATTATGTAACTTTGAACATGTTGCTTGAAGTATTTAATAAAATGATTGCTATAGTCAAACTATTCGTTCAAGGCTTATAGTGGGAGAGTCGTTTTACTGACTTCTTCCTTTCGTTTGTTTAACTCACCCAGAGACTTATTCACCTCAAGGGCTATGTATTTAAGCGTTCGCTTTAATGCGATAGTTGATGTGCTTACTAGATTGTAGTAGCTTTGAAGCATACTTATAATCTTAGTAGTTATCAATGAGTTATATTCAAAGGATTACAAACGAAAATTTAGCATTCATTAAAATACTTCAGCATTAAATTCAGATTTTAAAACGATGTGTCCCCTCTCTCGAGGTGACATGCGCCACGCTCATACCAGTTTTAAACCGTGGTTTTTGAAATCGTTTTAGTCTCCGAATTTTAAAATCAAATCGGTTTAACATGCATATTATTTTGGGATACTTATCATTTTAATGGAGTACTCAACAAATAAGGATGCATTAGCAATGTGTTGAATAGTGTAAATAATAGGATAAAAACGAACGATGATGAATTCAATACTCTATTCAAGTATTAGCCAATACTTAGAAAATAATACGTTCCTCTATGGAACTTATTCAAGAGCATCTTTAACAGAAATAAAAGTCAAGAAGTTTTAGCAAATTAAAGATAAAGAAATCTCTCATTCTATCTTTATTCTCCTGGGGCGTCCTCGATCAAGTCATTGCTTCTGTTTCTCGGTTCTGTAATTCAAAAGAAAATGAATTACTCTCGAGTGTTTAGATGCGAAAGATAATGAATGATTTTCATCATCTTTTCTCATTACGTACCTCACGAGGATCGGTACAGGCATTAGCCAGGTGTCCTTTTACGCCACACCTGAAACACGTTCGAGTATCCTCATTACGTGTTTGTTTTGCTTGCCTTTTCTTGCCACCAGTTTGTTTGCGTTTAAACTTCTTCTGGGATTTGTTTCCCACAAACTTCTCAGTTTTGTTCTGATAACTTTTGCCCTTTCTCTTGCGCTTCCCCTTTTGTTCGGCTGGCCCGGAAGATGCAATATGCATTTCAGATCTAGACTTTTCATGCCCGACTCTATCCTCTTCCAGCTCAAGATGAACTTGCACCTGCTCGAGGGTATCGAGATGGGTGGCATGGGTAAGGCTCATTTTCATGATATTCCATGAGTCGGGCAAAGAGAGGATCATGTAGTTGATTTGTTGTTCCTCATACAGGTTTTCACCTGCTTCCTTGAGTTCGGCAATCAAGTTACACACATGCATAACATGATCGTTCATCGTATGCTTGGGATTCATCTTATAGGAATCAAGAGCGATGTTTAACGATCGCTTTTAGGCTATGGTGTAAACACCAAATGTTGCCTTAAGAACATCCCAGAGGTCTTTGGCAGTTCCCAAATGATCAAACCTATAGAGAATCTCATCTTCCAGCATAGATAACAAGGTGAAACGAACATCGCGATCCTTGACATCCCATTCATCATAGAATGTCTTTTGCTCTTCCGTGAGGTCTCCCTCAGGCCTAGTTTGTTTTATGGTCAAATGTTCCAGGCCTCTTATTTCAGAGATTATCATCTTAACTCGTTTATTCCATATCTTATAATTACTACTATTCAACTTTATTCCCTTATTCAACTGGGAGATTACATTGCTAGTGGCAATCATCGATTCTAACACATAGTTATGTTAAGTTAGGAATACAACAACATTTCGACAGAATTGCAAACATCGAATTATCTATTAAGATGGAATACGGCGAATAGTGATCCTTCAGTCACTAAACCAAACTGACCGTCAGTAAACCGAGGGAAGGGGGTGTCGTGAAAGAGTTCACACTATCGTCGTCTTCAATCCAACAGATCAGTCTTTTGAAAACGGTTATTATATTGCAAATTACCGGAATGCGAATTTTCAAACAAGTATACCCGATCTTGGCTTTCCCAAGGCCCTTATAATTTTAAAAGGAATTATCCGATAATTTACGCATGCATAATACTATATTACGCCATAAACATCGAACAAACCAAACATGCTTACGCGTCATGCGTCTAATGTTCCTAGCATATATAATTCTACGTAAAGTAAATTATCACATGCTTTTATCCTTGAAAATCCTAGCATACGTGTCAAAACATGCAACATCCGCACAAATCATGCATAATTGGAGACAGTAATTTTCGGTTTTAAAAACGCTTTGAAAATAATAGGGGTTGTTTTGCAATTCATGTTTACAATCAATCATGCGAAATTTCTAGACATGGTTCTAGGCACTTTCAATCAGTATAGCATGTCTATCCTATTGCGCAATACTATATTTAAATCCCAGAGCTCAATGCTCGCAATTAATATCCAGCTAGCTTGACTGAGTCAAGACGACAGTTCTAATATATGTAGCAGAAAGTAAACAATTGCAATTCAGCCCACTAATTTAATCCAGTCCCAAACATGCATATCCGAGATCCATCCCCATAATCGAAACTAGGTATTAGGGTTTTAACCGAAAAACGTGTTAAAACGCAAACCCTAAGAGCACTGTTTAGGCTAAATTTAAAGTTCGAAAACATTTTGGATTTAAAATTTGACACCCTATTTTATTGAACATTTTAAAATTTCCGAGAAATTTAAAAATTCTGGTCCAGTCCAATTTAAAATCCGGTTCAAGTCTGTCCGATTGTAAAAAATCTGGTTTGGTCCGAAACGGTTCAATAAAATAAGATTGTGGTTCGGTTTATCACTCAAAACCGGTTAGGTTAGGTTCATTTTATTTACCTTGGTCCGACCCGACCCGATTAAGAAAACCCGGATCGGTTTTACCCGCTCCGGTTTAGCAATTGGACCGGCCCATAAACCCTAGGGTTTTGGCCGAAATATGTCTTGTGGGCTAAGTAGAGTTTTAAAGTCCACTAAATGCTTAACTTAGCCAACAAGAAATATTACTTATTTAAAATAATTTCCAACATTGCTAATATATATATATTTCAGCATATACTTATATATATAAATATTGTCAAGATTCTATCGTTAAGATGTAAATCAATCAACAATAGATATATATATATATATATATATATATATATATATATATATATATATATAAAATATTCGGAACATGTATATATATATATATATTATTGTCAAATATATCTTTAGGGATTAAAATATGTAGACAATATATTTTCTTAATTTTTTATAGTAACTAAATCTATCAATTTATATTATCACAATCTTTATCTATATATATTGATAGTTAATATCTTTTACAATATTATATTATGAATCTATCCATATTTCCAACTTATAGATATATAGTTACCTATTAATAAAATTTTAAAAAAATGGCAACCTATATCTTTTAATATTTGTGCCGAATATTTCATTACTTGGTGTCCAAGAAAATTAATTTTTTTACCTAAAATACCCCTAGTAATTTCGGCACAAACATGTAAAATTGGAAAAGTTGTCAAATTTTAAGATCAAACCCTAACTTGATCATTAATCCAAAAGGTCTTCTTAATAAAATTAATGGTGTTCTTGAAGATCATGAACATCAAACTTAAATTCGAACATAAAAATTCGGTTTTGATCTATAAAAACATGTAAATTTCGAAAATTTTAAGTTTTCAAAGATCAAACACATGAAATTTACTTAAAAATTTCGAATTATTCATGGTGTTCATGAACATGAAAAATTCAGATTTTTCAAAACTCAAGAACATCAGTTTATCAAAAATTTAAGAACTCCTAACATCGATGTGATACCACTGTTGGATTACGGGGACGTAATACAACAGAATGCTAAACGTGTACATGCAAGTAGTCTAACTACGCAGCGGAATAGTGTACACATACATTTTAGCTTTCTGGCCCAAGAACGATGTGGAGGGAGTTCTGATCCTCCGGTCGAAACCACGTACAACTTCTTCGTGAGAAGAAGTCCTACGCGGTGTAAGCTCCACAACAAAGTCTCTGATCGATTCTTCAACGGGGACAAAACCTCGGACTAAGATGTGCACCGAAAATATCAACTAAGGGGGTGAGAGGTTTCTCTCAAGTTCCTCAATGGAGGTACTTCTTATTAGATTGATGTGTAAACCTCTTAGGTGAGTTCCCTATATATAGGATTGGTGGAGTTGACAAAAGTCCACTCCAACCAATGTGGGACATTAGTTCGGCCGAACCATGCAATTAAAGGGGGAGGCCTAATTTTGGGCCTCCCATGTCAATTAGGGATTGGGTTTGGCCCAATTAGCCTAATGTGACAATTATCTAATTAACTTAGGTAATTTCCTTAGCATTAACGAGCTACCAATTACGGCGCCACGTCACCATATGCTAACAAAATTTATTTCGGAACAAATAAATAAATGAATATTCCCTTTTTCAATCATAATAAAATTTTGTTGTACTAAAATAATATAATACGGTAAGTTAAAGCTAAAATGTAAAAAAAATTCTAAAAATAATAATATATTTCAACAAATAAAATAATAATATTATAAATATTATCAGAGGAAGAGATTTTTTTAGCCAAAATAGAGGGTAGAGTTGGTAAAGAAAAACGAAACAACTGAATAATGGAGCAGCTTTTACATTTGCTTTTAAGTTCCACGTGGATTCATGCCAATAATCGACACAAATTATCGGTTAAAAAAGTAGGTCACTTTAGCATTACTCATACAAAAAATCATATCCACTAAAAAAGAGTCAATTCAAGTCATACTTAGTGTTAATATAATAGAATTTGTTGATAGGACTTAAGTAATTACCTTGTTATGATAATAACACCAACATGATGAGAAGACAATAATACAATTCAATGTTTAATGTTTGTAGAAGAATGATAAAGTGAAGTAGCTTAAAGATATACATATGCATTTATATAGGAGACCTATAAATTCAAAGTAATAAATAACTTGTAAATTTAAAAGTAATTAAACTAAAAAAAATAGCAACACAAATCTTGTGATTCATATAACACTATAATCTTTTTTGTTAATAAATATAAAAAAAACCTTTATATTTATTATTTAATTTTAAATGTTATTTATTAAACAAGTGCAACATATATATAAAGGTTAAAATCAATCAAATAATAACCGAAGAAAATTTGGATTGAATAGATTCACTTAAAAAATCCAGGATGTTACGTTCCGTTAATAGTAACGGTTAGGTTAGTGGAGGCGGAGCAACTAATATATTAAGAACTAAAAAAAAACCCGATAGAGAGGTGTGGAAAGAGAAGAAAAAAAAAAGGAATAAAAAAGTGACACGTGGCGACTTAGGAGTGGTTGTCTGCAAACACGTTTTAATTTATCCAACGGGAAAATAGAAGAGAAAAGGCGGGAAGGGAAGGGAATGGAAGCGCGTGAATGGGGGCATATATATAATATAGAAGAAGAGGGTGGTCGTTTGGTTGCCGCTGGCGCCAAATTAGGTATCTTGATTGCGATTGAAATCTCTCTCTGATCTGATATTATCTAAGGTGTCCGAGTTTGTGGGCATCACGGAAGTTCACTTCACTTCCTTGTAATCTTTGATTTGACCAACTTCTGGACTATTATCCCCCCATGGGAAGACATTCAAAGTCTATTCTTCCACCCACCCTCCTTGAAGCCGGCAAGAATGCAGAAACATCCGTGGTTGCTTTCATTCATTGATGAAATTCCTGGATGGGCAGCAGCTCGAGAGGATTTATGTATGTTGGAGTGATTAATGGATTAGTTGATGTTTTACACAATTATTGAATGTTATTATCCTTCTACATTCAGTTTCTTCATTAATAAAACTGTCTTTTCCATTCTTTTAACTCCAATGATCCAAAACTTGGTTCCTAAATATATTGAAATTGATTACACAAATGTTTAACCCTAACAATGATAAAGAAAGCTTAAAGTAAAAGCTATGCTTTGAAACCATGTATATTATCATTTACAAGCCACCATCATCTACTCCCTCCCTCCCTCCCTCCTACTACACATTAGCAGCATCCCTAAACCAACAATAACAACCACTCATACTCATCATCATCATCATCATCATATATGTTCTCTCTCCCTAATCCATCCCTCCTTTCCAAAACAATGTATACTATATTAACCAACAATTTTGTACAACGGCAGCTAGCTATCTAGTGCGTTCTGTTTCAACTGAGGAAGACAAAGTTAGAAGAGATGGGTTGATAGGTGAGAACCCATTTACTTTTACATGCCCAGGACCCTCCTCCTCCTCCTTCTGCTGCTCCTGAAGCAACAATTGCAGTGTCTTTGAAGCCGGCATGTCCCCTTTACAGTACCTGCGCCACATGTTCCTGTACCCTCTCTCCAGACCACTTGTAAATTTAGATCCGTCACATACAGGTGATTCATACATCACTTCTCTTAAACTTTTCCTCAATTTTGAGAGCCCCCTGATATCAGATGCCAGCTTCGTAGCCAACTCCACGTATTCATCCTCATTCTTCGCCACTAGATGTCCCAATCCTGTTTTTCCAATCATCCTTATTATTCATGGAAAATAGTTTCTTTCATATGCTGAATTCACCCAAAGGCATGAAAAAAAATACTGACCAACATTCCTCAGGAGACTTACACCCACATTGTGGGCATGAACAGACCCGGCCATAGTAACGCATGGTACACCCATGTATAGTGACTCACATGTCGTTGTTGTCCCAGCATATGGGAATGTATCCAAGCTGTATTCCATTATTATTATTATTAAACAAAATAAATGCCATTAAAACAAAATAGGAGACAATAGATTCAGAGCAGTAATTTAGACCGAGTTGGGATATTACCTAATGTCCATAAGAGAATATGCTTGCATATGATCATGGTTGAGAAGAATCAAGGGAAGGAGATCAACACGTAAAGGCTCCAGCCCCAAATGCTCCAGCGTTGACAGAAACTTCTGTTTCAGGCTGTCACAGCAGAAAGGCTTGCATTTCAACACCAGCCGAGAGTTTGGAACTGCACACAGAATTCGTGCCCAAACTTGCAGCACCTTTGGAGTTATCTTAAAATCCATAAAACTTAATCTCATTACTATGCCCCCTCTCAAATCATAGATAAAAATTAATGAAGATGTGGATGAACTCAAACAGGTACCTTTGCTAGGTTATTAAAGCTACCAAATGTGACAAAACCATTCGAAAGAGCAGGAGTTGGGACAATCGGTCCTGCCTCGGGGGATGGTGTATAACAAAGGAAGCAATCTGGAAGCCTAACCAACTCCTCAACGTGCCTGCATATATTATAGAGCTGAGTAAGAAACAGCAACTCGAGAGATTTTGTAGATTCTTCATGAGGTCAACAAGCAGGATAGGTAATTACTAGAGGAGAAATACAGAAATGAGAAAAAGACGAGCTCATAATTGTCAGGGCATCAGGGAAATTTAAACAATTTCTAATCTGGTCTTCACTTGAAGTCATCAAACAAATTAGCTCAAGTTCGATAGCAAATATATCAAATTGAAGATGCATCTGATCATAAAGAAACTAATTAAGCAGATGCCGAGTGTCGATGGATACTTTTGCTTCGTATCAGGAGGATCTGCAAGCGAATCTGTAATTCTGTAATCAATGGTGGGTAGACCAGTTGTGTTTGGATAGCCAATCCAAGTGACCTGAAGAAGTGTAAACACCATTAACCTTGAAAAATGAAGAATCACGGTCTGGGGTTAACAATCTGTATCCTTTGAGATACAGCAGCATATATTAAAACAAAGATTGTGTGACATTATGCTAATGATGATCAGATAATGCATCAAAATTACAATGGAAAAGCAACTGAATAAGCTATAGATTTTTTTTTTTGAACTTCATGGTAAGATTATTCCAAAATCAGTGATTGCAAAGACATACATTTGACCCTAATTTCAATATACAAGATTAATGGGATATGATATACAAAATATAAAATTTCTGAACATACCTGGATGGGGGCAGGTCTACATGCCATCATACCGAGCTTATTGTTTGCAGTATGACCGGTGAGTTCAACCAAGATATCGATTTTATCTTCTCTGACCATACTTGCAACCCTTTTCTCGTCAATTCCATAAATGTCCCTCCATATCCCTCTTCTTTTGAGTACTTTATCTTTGAACCTTATTGTTTTCGCATCAGCCTGCACACAGGGATATTGAGTTTACACTTAATCTTGAGTTGCATTTGCATTACAAATTTTGATGTATGAAACAGACTGTCATATAAACATTATGAAAATTTATTAGCATTTCAAAAATATGTAGGAAGAAAATATTCAGTAGTGTTTAGTTATTGATAAATAGGATGTGGTGAGTGGTAACATTCATCATCAAAGATGTTAAACCACACAAGGTTTGCAACTGTCGGCTAGGACATCCAAAAATCTATTCATGAAACTTTACTATTGTATTTCATTTGCATCGAGTGCTACCTGAATAAAAGAAGATTAAATCATGTTCCTTTACGAAAATACTAACAGAAAGAGGTATCACGTGCCTTAAGTATTTAAAACAACAAAAAAATGAAGCACTTAAACTCCATAAAGTTTTGATGCTACATCAAGTAAAGATGGTATTTTTACCTTGACAACAGCTGAATAAACCACGACTTTGTAATTTTTGTAGTCATGATATATGAGAGGAGCTTCAACGAAATACGATACGGAGTGAGTAAAGTAATCTGGTGACACATATCCAATAACAATTGGGCGCTCAGGATCTTTAGTGTTCTCCCATGAAGTGTGTTGCGGATACAACCTCAAAAAGCGCCTACCCCAATCCCTGCATATAAAGCCTAATCTGTCAGACTCATTTCAAATGATGATGATCTGTTCTCTGGAAATATGAAGTCCACAGTGGAGGCGTTTTCATGGGATTATCAGGTCCTTAATTGATGAATTTCATGTAACTATAAGGCCAGTAGAGGGGAGATAGAAATGTGGCAGAATACTTTGCAAAAACAGGGGAATTCTGCAATTGACTAAATGGAACATAATCTTGGCCTACGAAATTTAAACCATCATGTGTTGCAAACGATATGTCCAAGACAGTACACCCTACTTTCTGTGAAGAAAAGAATAACTAAGCTTATAGAAATCGAAAGAATTACCTGTGAGTCTCAAAAAGTTTATCGTCGTCACCCTCATTTATGTAGTTCATTGCAAGCAACCGATTCTGGGAATGAACGGCATAAATAAGCTTATGTCAGCATAATTAAGTCTATCTCATTCTCAAGCCAACTATAAGCAAATAATGGAGTTATTCCTCTCTCTATTACAGCAGCCAACCATAGGATGTCAACTAAAAAAACCTAACATCTAGTGATTGTCAAGCTGTCCATAAGACCATATCTAGTAGCGCGCCACCATCTGGAAAGGATCTTCTCATCCATGGGTAAGGTGGTCTACAAAGCCCATGACTCCATACGAGGTACATAGCACTTCAAAACATGAATGGAAGTTTGAATATGGAACCTTTCAGATACGTAAAATTTTCGGACTTGACCAAACATTTTTTGTTAACCTTTATTTAGTGCAAAATAAAAACCAAGACAGGAGAAATTTCATGCATGCATATCCACATACTCCTTGAAGCTTTCGAATTGTTTAAACCTACTTGAAAAGAACAGGTAGGCAAGTTTAAAACAAGCAACAACTTCAAAATATTTTTATTATTTATGTTGCTATGCCTTGATTGCTCATAAAATCATACTGACGATTGCTTAGCATTTGGCAATGACAGTGCAACACTGACTCAAAATGCTGCAGACCAGAAACTCATTCATCTTTCTAGAAAGAGATATCCAAATGGGTTAACAATAAACTAATGATCGAACACGTGATGCATTAACAAAAAATGCAGATATACGGTAGCACATGAGATCAGCCATTTGATAAAATAACAGACAAGAATATCTTAAAAAAACTTACCTGGCCAGCATTTCGAGAATCAGGATCGATTTTCAGGCATTGCTCATAAGCACTAATGGCCATAGTTATGTTGCCAGCATCTCGATAAAGAACCCCTACACATGAAGAGAAGTTATATTAGACTAGGGAAGGAATATTCTAAAGCATTATCCTGAAAGGAGCGGTCAAATAACCAGAAAAGAGCCAAATTAATATCAAGATGCAGGTACTCAGCATTTAAATGATTTCAAAATTTCAAAACTGAAATTATTATGAATAATTTAATGGGCATATTTGGACTTTTACAGAAACATACTGTGCAACAATGGGGTCTGGGGTAATGGTTTACAGTTAACAATAGAGTATCTGAACCAAATATCAATAAGAAGTAACACAGTTGAGCCTGAGATGTGAGAGATAAACCTAAGTTATTATAGGCCTCTGCATATGTAGGATTGACAATTATTGCTTTTTCAATCATGGCAGCAGCTGCATCCATTTTTCCCTGTCAAAAGTCAAAGACAATCAGCTTTACTCTATGGAGAACAACTATGTATAAAATCGACAAGCACTTATTATAAACCTGAACAGTGTAAACAACGCCAAGATTGTTTAACGACTGAGAGAAGCTTGGTTTTATTGACAGAGCCAACTGCAAAAATGGCGAAAAGACAACAAGCCAGAGTTGTTAATCAATTCACATGAAAAATATAAGCTCTTCGCAGGAGCAGAAATTTACCTGATAACATTCAACCGCCTTATCAAGGTTGTCCCGATCTTTGTATATTACTCCCAAATTGTTGCATGCCTCTGCGCAGTGCGGATTGAAATGCACAGCTAGTTGATAAAATACAATTGCCTGCAAGAATATTGGAAGAGTTGAATTTAAAAAATTCATTTAGCAATAAATAGTAACAGTAATGAATTACACTAGTTTTATAATTCATTAAACTACATAACCGTATTTCTAGGATACTCACACCTAATGATACAGATGAGTGATGCCAGGCAATGAATGGTACACAGATATATCTATCTATAATCACATCTTTAAGGGATTCAGCAGAAATTAAAATTCAAAAATATTTTTTTAAAGAAAAGGTTGCATAGAAACAAAAAAAAAAAAAAAAAAGTGTAGTATTCACCATGTCAAACTTGAGCATTTCACCATAAGCAACCCCAAGGTTATACATAGCATCTGCATAATGCCAATTGTAATACAAAGCCTTTTCATAATATGCAATGCCTTGGTTGATATCTCCTTCCAGTTTCACCTGCATAGCATTGCAAAAGCCAAAATACAATTTCTGAATCAAAACACGGTCAGCCAGAAGTATAACTAGCAGGCAAGAAATACAATTTCTGCATCTCAATTCAAGATTTTTTGGCAGCTTTCAAGTCCTTTGAGATAGTCAATTGAAAGCATGTTTAATTAGAACTATATTAATCTCTTCAAGTTCACATTACATCTAGACGATGATTTGGCCCTTCGAGAGTCTTATGAAGGCATGTTAAGACTATGTCAAACTCATAGGTTTACATTTAAACTAGACGACTTATACTTACTTTGACTTCCTTTCTTCCATTATCTTTAGTTCCTTTAACCTTATTATCCACAATAAGTCTCTCAAAAAATTTGTTCATCACCTTGCCGTGCATAAAAGACTAACAAACTAACAAAATTGAAATGAAAATCGTTTCTAACAAAACCAGCCTCAGACCTCTGTGTCATGTGCAGAGAAGATCATTCTCTCATGTTGATACTTCAAACAAGCTACTCTCCCCATTTGTAAGCTTTGTACAAGGTCACCAGAATAATTTCAGCCAATTAATTCTTTCTAAAAATTTAGTCCAGGCAATAACTCTTACATATCTCAGGGTGGAAATGTATGAACTTCACGCAAAGGCAGTTATTTAACTATATGAATGAAGCTTTCGTAGCAAATAACTGTTATACCTTTGTGCCTAAATCTGTCAAGGCAATTGCCATGTTGTTCTTGGCTATTTCAAAATTGGGAGAGACCGCAAGGCACCTAGTACAAAGAAATCAAACACGTTTAGAATCTAAGAGCCGTGGATTCAAATGTTTTAAGGACATACAAGTACTTAGCGCTTAAAGAATGGATACCTTTCATAGCAAGCAATAGCCGACTCCAGATCCCCACGGTTTTTAAAGATGACACCCATGTTGCAAAACGCCTCCGCATACAACGGCCTCTCAATAGCAGCTTTTTCATAGCAACTAAGGGCTGTATCATACTGCATCATCTCGGAATAGACTACACCAAGGTTATAATACGCAGGCTGCACAAAAAAGTTGAAGCATGAAAAAAAAAATGATTTTGCCAGCAAAGATATGAAGACAGAAACAACAAATATGAAGTGAAGGCGGCTTACAGCATAATGAGGATCTATTTTAAGAGCTTCATAATATTTCTGAATGCCTTCCTGAGTGCTGCCACCTAACTTTAAGCTAGTTCCAATGTCTGTCAAAACAATGGCTAAGCATTCTGCAGCTGGTTTATATGAAGGATCAGCTCTTAAAGCCTTCTGATATGACTACAAGGAATAAAATAATCAGGCATAAGCAGCGTAACTCAAGCTGATTAACTCAACTATATCATGGATGTTTTAAACTGGAATTTACAAACATTAACAAAGCTACATTCTACAGGAATATTAGTAGAAATTAGAAGTGCGGCATAACTTCTAAAAAAAGGGCATGACAACGAGTTAACTGCTGAGGTAAGAAGCTAAAGCAAAAAAACTTGCAGGTTGAAATCACGCATGAGCTTTTAGATGCCAGAATTTCCCAGCAAATCTCTAAACACCAAAAGGTTGCTTACTAGTGGGTATATTGTTTCATGACCCAAGAGAAAAACAAGAAATACTTTAGTAGCATCCTTAGTGATGGAAGAGACTACAAAACCATTTAAATCAATTCATTTTCTCATTTAAGATAAGATGCCGCTTATATTTAGATAAGGAATAAGAGAATATGGAAAAAGGAAAAGGAGACATTAGCAGAAACTGAAAACAATTAAATGAAGCGTATTCCTAATGCCATGACGAAAATTGGGTAGAGGCCTAACCAACAAAGATTCAGCGATGATAACTATGTTGCAGGTAAGAGGTAACTATGTATATGATGGAGATTAATATCTAGAATATTTTAATTTTTAACATTTGAGTTACTAATCAATCGGCCTTTTCAAGAAGTCATCCACAAAGCAAAGAAAATACAAACAAATGATAGGATATCCTTGTACATTTGACACAACGGAAACTGGTCCAGGATAAACATACCTCAGAAGCTTCCACTAAACGGCCCTCATCCTTGTACAGTATACCACAATGTGTAAGCGCACATGCATTCTGTGGATCCAACTTTATGGCTTCAGCAAAACTTTCAAAAGCAAGCCTTCCCATGTTTTGCATCTGCAGGCACATACCTTTGCCGATGTGAGCTTCAACATTTGCACTGTCATCCGAAAGGATACTCTCATACAGTGAAAGAGCATCGGCAAATTTATGTCTTGTCCGAAAGATGTTAGCATAAGAAATACTATCTTTTCCTTCACATTTCTTATGTGATGGAGAAGTTGAAACTGGTGAATTATCCGTTGCAGCAGAAGGCCTTGACCCCTTCAAGAAACCATTTTCGCTAATCAAATCCTTCTCTCTCCCATTGATACCATTTTGCTCTGTTCGCTCCATGTAAGCAGAAATTCCGCTTACCTAAACCAAACAAGGCAACAAAAACAAACTCATTCTACAGAAAATAAAAGCTGAAATGTTCTGTTCCAGGTTATCAGAGAACCATTTCAAGTAAACAGAGTAAACAAAGTAACAGCGATCACTTCAGAAAGTAACTCACCGACTAACCAGGAACCAACTAGCGAGGACCAAATGGCTTCTTTTATTAACATCTTACTGTCGTATTAATGAAGTTTGCATTCAAAGGAAAATACCAGATGGGGACTTTCTAGTTTCCACAGAGCTGCTCTTGAAAAGATTTGATATTTTCACTCAATAATATCACATGGTCAATAAAAAACCCGGCATAAGGAACCAAAGATAAAAGAGTAAAGAAAGATGGCTTATTTTATCACTCTCTTGCGGTTTTTATGAGTGACGTTAACATTCATGGACAAATTAACCAGTTAGGAGGGACCACAGATAAAGAGTAGTGCAGGATGGCTTCTTTATTACCCTCTGCTGTTTTACGAATACAATATTCTAAAGGGACTGCTCTAGAATTTCCTATCGACTGTGGACGGTGGCCACAACAGCAGGAAATGATAGTTCCTCAGCCAACATGTATACAACACAACTCCCACATTGACTAGGGATTATACGAGAGGAACAAAGAAATCCTATCAAGCAATAGAAACCCTCAAAACAAAAAAATCAAGTGTACAAACAAAAGGCAAGATTAGGGTTTTGAAGCTTACACTCAAAGCAAACTTGCTATTGGACGCACTAGAACACACCCGAGCAGTATGAGCCACGTAAATGTAGCATGAGCCTTGGCTCTGATTGCAGAATCAGTGGCGCTGCTCAGACGAGCGGCAAATGTGAAGTTTCCGATCTCCGGTGGTTTTGGCGGAGGTTTAGCGGTCTCTCACTCCGACCACGGTAACCGAGTGTTCTACGTGCGCTGGAGAGAGAGAGAAAGAGGAGGGGGAGGTGGGATCACACAGACGGCGGGAACCTTGTCAGCGCGTTTCCTTCGTTTCAGTTTGTTTGAGCCGGAAATCGGGGGAGAGGAAGTCCTCAATCTCGGTCGCTACCGTCACCGTTACTATTGATGGATATACACACTTAATCTCATTTGGCTCACCTATATTACAAACACAGACACCTAAACACTTTAGTAGAAACCAAAACTTGACAAAACGGACTCCCAATACGAAAACCGCATTAGTCCACCTTTAAAAAAAACCCACCAAACGGACCAATCCGGCCGAGACCGGACTAATCCGACCAGAGGAGCCAACTAATCCGACCCCAAGAACCGGACTAGTCCGGCCAAAGGAGTCGGACTAGTCCGGTCGGCCGGGGCCGACGCGATCCAGCAGTCGGCCGGGGCCGACGCGATCCAGCAGTCGGCCCCGACGTCCGGGTAACCTATACCTGACCTACGATCACCTCTAATTTCCAATGTTCGCACACCCGATTTACGCACTCCCGACCTATGGGCATACCCTTTCTCCCTATACTAAAGGGAATATTCCGCGGACCCTACCTCATTTCGGCGGGCCCTCGTAGCCAAATTTCCAAACTCTATAAATACCACCCCACATTCTTAATTCAAGGTAAGTGAATCTCGAATGCTCTGACCTCTCTCTACTTTATATCTTTAGAAATCGAGTTCTTACTTAGGCATCGCAGAGGGTTTGCCGGAAACCACCCCCTTCGGCGCAATCCTTTTTGCATGTTTACGTGAGTACAAGGAGAAGGCGAGCACATTCACGGATCAAGACCTCGAAGGCACACTCCACGGACGAGCCTCGACGGACTTAATCCCAACAACTATCATGTCTCCAAACCGGACTTGAATTTACTGAACTTGGCTCCATCTCTCACGGACATCTCTTTAGGGTGTTTAGACTATTAGGGACGTTTGGATTTACTAATGTGAGATTACTTAAAATTTAAGATTACAAATAATGTAAGTTATGTAATGTAATGTTAGATTACAATGTGTTTGGTATGTGTTGTAATGTGACTTTGTTATTATTATATTAATATATATGAGAGTATATTATATCTTAATAAAATAAGATTTTAAAAAAAAAAATTACAACAACTAACTTCTTAAAGATTAAGTGTGTGGTTAATACTATAATCATTTATGAATTCTAAAGACTAAATATTTAAACTCAATACGCACAACTACTAAAATTCTACAAACTAAAACATTATGTATAGTTTTATAAGATAATTTTCATAAAAAAATGCAACGAAAAAGACTTACTCATTTTATACGAACATCATGTGCATTATTATTTATTATAATAATGAGTTATGAATTATATTACAAATAATGGCAAAAAAAATTAAAAAAATAAAAAACTAATAATAATAACAATATTATTATCATAATAAAATATAAAAGCAATGCAAAATATTTTATCTATTTAATAAATAATAGATACTAACCCCCGCACACTGCGCGCGAGAGAATGAAAATTTATATTGGCAATTAATTAGAATTTCTAAATTCAATAATTCACTAAATGCAAATATAAGTTTAGGTGGATTTTCCACATAAAACTATTAGCATAACAAAGTAAATTAAATTTGTTTACCATAATAATATTATTATATTTATTACTATGTAAAACATCCTCGAATATATATATATATATATATATATATATATATATATATATACGCTTTTCTTGATAAATTATATTATATAATATATAGTCCAATGTTTTTTTTTCCAAATTAATTACACTATATGTATTATGTTATTGTTTTAATATTATATATATATATGGGTGTAATCACCTGATTTTGGTCCACGTGTAACACGTTCAAAATGTCATATGTAACGCGAAAAAAAAAGAAGTATTTAAATATGGAAGGTTGCGAAGTTTCTAAAGATAAGTCTGGCTTAAAATAGGATAGTGTATATGCATATTTATTGTAAAATATTCAATATATATTATATATATATGTATGGTAATATTCATGAATATATAATATATATTTTCAGAATATTAATATTGCATATTTTTCAAATTTTATTTACTCAATTTGGAGACCTAGTTTAGTTATAAATAGGGCTAGATTACATGTAAAATACACAATAGAAAATTAGCAATAAAAAATATACTTTTCTCGAAAAACGTACAGCATTTCTCACTATCTCTCTCTCCTCTCTCCCTCCCGTTTTTCTTTTTTGGCGTCGGTGACTTCTGACTGGCCCTTGCTGTGCCGGTGACCGCCGGAGGTCACGCTGTCCCTGCTCCGCCCATAGCCACAAGCACCTGCTCCGCCCCGCTCCGCCTCTGTCCACCTCGCCTTCGTATGTGACCAACCTGTTGGCATTTATAGTAAATGGGTCGTCGTAATAGGAGCTCATTAATATAAACCAACATGCTAAGCACAATTGGGGTAACACATAGGGGATTTCGGGTCAGGCAGAAATCTCCATGGGTCATACGCGGCCCATGTGGGCCGGCCCAATTGAGCATATAGGTGCGACCGAAATAGCAAAATACCCACCAAGAGTTTTGCTCGTCTCCTCTTATAAATAGGAGGTGTTAGTATTTCTTAGGGTTGTTCATTCTCTCCATTTTGGTAGTAACAAAGAAATCATCTCTCCTAAGACACTAGGAGTTTAGGCCGAACCCTACTACACCTTGAGTATGTGCCGAATTACTTCAAATAATTCTCCCCGGAGATCAACCAGATTGAAAGAGGCTTTGTTGTGGAGAACATTTCTCTCGGATTGCCTCATTAACAAGAGTCACTGAAAGACACCGTCCGGCATTCCGTGAACTCCCGTTGACATCTTAGGCTACGAATTGCGATATAGGTATGTGCACCATTCCCGTTGCGTATTAGTTACCTGGCATGTATCTAGTTTAGATCCGTATTTATTCTCCATAAGATCAACAGTGGTATCAGAGCATGTGTAGGGTGTTCATGATTTTAATAAAAACGTGATTTTTTTTTTATCAAAATTGGACTTTGGATTTTAATCGAGGTAAAATTTGATCAAGAAAATTGTCCACCAACCCATAAGGGCCGCGGATAGCCTAGACCAAGCCACGACGTGAGTCTTGGCTTGGACGTGGCTAGCCGTGGCGGCCATGGTCAAGCCACCAGCGGCAGCAGAACATGGGGCGGCCAGGGTTGGCCGTCGCGACATTAATTACCGGTATATTTTGTGCATATTTTTAGGGATATTGGAATATTTGGAGATAATTATTTACCTTAAAAGATTGAGAATATATATTTACTGATATATTTTACTTTAAAAGAGAATCAAATCAGTTATAGATATATTGCGCATTAATTATCTGTAAGGTAATATCTATTATAATTAATATTACTTGACGGCTAAGTTAAGTTTTTTGTGGATATAAAACCCTACTTAGCCACCAAGTAATTAGGGTTCTGGACCGGGTCGGTTTTGGCCCGAACCCAAATGCGCAACAGCGTTGGGTCGACCGACCCGGATAACCAAAGTTGGATCCAAACTGGATCGCGTAATAGGTATATGCATCATTTCCGTTGCGTAATTAGTTACCTAGCATGTACCTATGGTTTAATCCGTATTATTTATCCTCTAGAATTCATCAGGCTTTACTTTTCCGCACTACCAACGGAGGCACCGCCAACAGGGGCACCGCCGACGGAGGTTCTACTTTCTGCACCGCCAACAGGGGCACACCAATGGAGGCACCGACAACAGAGGTTTTACTTTTCCGCACCGTTACGGAGGCACCACCAATAGGGGCACCGCCGACAGAGGCTCTACTTTTTTCGCTACACTAACGGAGGCACTGCCAACAGGGGCACCACCGACAGCGGCTCTACTTTTTTCGCACCGTCCGAAATAAGCCAGGAGCTCCCATGAAGATTCGAAGACTCAAAAGAAGATATACTTCCCAACCAAAATTGGTGTTTCCTCGTCTTTGGACAAACCCACTTGAAAATGTTCTATGGGAATCCGCTCAAAGAGGGGCAAGCTGTAAACACCTAATTTTGTCCGTGCGTAGCACGTTCAAAATGTCATATGTGACGCGCTAAAAAAAGGAAGTATTTAAATATGAAAGGTCGTGAAGTATCTAAAGATGGGTCCGGCTTAAAATATGATAGTGTATGTGCATATTTATTGTAAATTATTCAAAAAATACATTATATATATTTATGGTAATATTCATGAACATATAATATATATTTTCGGAATATTAATATTGCATATTTTACAGATTTTATTTTCTCAATTTGCGGTCCTAGTTTAGGTATAAACAGGGTGAGATTACATGTAAAATACACAACATAAAATTAGCAATAAAAAAATATACTTTTTTTCTTTCGAAAAACGTGCAGCCACTCTCACTCTCACTCTCTCTCCTCTCTCCCTCCCATTTTTATTTTTGGCGTCAGTGACTTCTGTCTGGCCCTTTCTGCGCCAGTGACCGTCGGAGGTCATGTCGTCCCTGCACCAGCATCTGCTCCTCCCCGCTCCGCCTATGTCCGCCTCGCCTTCATCTGTGACCAACCCGAGCCTCTCTTCTACTTCCGCCGACCAATACCATCATCGACCAGTACCTGCGCCCCTGCTCCAACCCAGTCGCTCGGCCTCCTCGTCACCAGCTCTGGTCACTGCGTTCAGTGTAAGCATATGGTAATGGGCGTCGTAATTGGTAGCCCATAATATGTATAGTTTACCTAATGAACTTGTGTAAATGTCACATTAGGGTAATTGCGCTAGACCCAATTCCCAATTTACATGGGAGACCCAAAATTGGGCCTCCCCAAATACATAAGCCGGCCGAAACTCTAGGTGGGGTAAAGTGGACTTTTGTCCACTTTACTCCTCCTATAAATAAGAGGTGTTATGGAATTTTTAGGGTTAATCACAATTCCCTCATTAGAGTGTTTTAGAGATATAAACCCTCCCCCCATAAACCCTAGTTCGGCCGAACCATATCCCCCACCAAGGGTGTGCCAAATTGCATTCGAGCAAACTCCCCAGAGATCTGTCCCCACGCCAAGAATCGATCAGAGGCTTTACTGTGGAGCTTGCACCACGTAGGGCTTCTCTAACAAGAACCTCTACGGGTCCCGACTGGAGGATCGTGAACTCCCCCCTGAGAAAATATTGGGTCTACGGATCACATTAAACGTATGTGTGAAACTTCCGCTGCGTAATTCCAATTACTAGCATGTACCTTGTTTAAGTACCTGTAGTGATTACTCCCCGTAATCTAACAGTGGTATCAGAGTCTGTGTTAGGAGTTCATGATTTTGATAAATTGATGTTCTTATAATTTAAATATGAAATCTGAAATTTTAAAAAGAAAATTTTAAAATTTCAATTTTTTAGGGTTCTTGGTGAAAACAAATTTTTCATGATGTTCTTGGTTAAATTTGAGGTTCATGATCTTCAAGAAAAGTGTAATATTTATCAAAATAAAATATTGGATTGTAGATCTTATTAAAATTTGATATTGAAATTTCACCACTTGTTCCTAATTTGGTGTTTGTGTCAAAATTTTAATAATTTTTCAAGGTAAAATTATTAATTTCTTGGTCTCCAAGCAAGTAAACTTCGGCACACATACATTAGAATATTGTTTACCATATTTTAATTTTTAATTAAGGTAACAATATATCTATAATTAGGAGCATAATGATAGATTCACATAAATATATAAAAATATATATCACTATCAATATATCTAAATATTTAATAGGGTTAAAAATATTATTGATAGATTTTATTGCCTAAAAGATTGAGAAAATATATGGTCAATATATTTGTGACCCTATTTAAAGATATTGAAAATAAATATATATATATATATATATATATATATTATATTGTAGCCGAATTTTATATATATTTATATTGTTGATTGATTTAATCTTATAGATAGAATCTTGCAATAAATATATATATGTCTTGATTGTTAGCATATGGTGACGTATCTCCGTAATTGGTAGTCCGTTAATGCTAAGGAAATTACCTAAGTTAATTAGGTAATTGTCATATTAGGCTAATTGGGCCAAATTCAATCCCTAATTGACATGGGAGGTCCAAAATTGGGCCTCCCCCTTAATTGCATAGTTTGGCCGGATTTGTCCCACATTGGTTGGAGTGGACTTTTGTCCACTCCACCAATCCTATATATAGGGGACTCACCTAAGAGGTTTACACATCATTCATAATAAGAAGTACCTTCATTGAGGAATTTGAGAGAAACCCTCTCACCCCCCCTTAGTTGAGATTTTTGGCACATCTTAGTCTGAGGTTCTGTCCCCGTTGAAAAATCGATCAGAGGCTTTGTTGTGGAGCTTACACTGCGTAGGACTTCTTCTCATGAAGAACTTGAACGTGGTTTCGACCGGAGGATCAGAACTCCCTCCACGACGTTCTTGGGCAGGAAAGCTAAAAAGTATGTGTACACTATTCCGCTGCGTAGTTAGATTACTTGCATGTACACGTTTAGCATTATGTAGTATTACGTCCCCCTAATCCAACAATGGTATCAGAGCCTGCGTTAGGAGTTCTTAAATTTTTGATAAATTGATGTTCTTGAGTTTTTGAAAAATTCGAAATTTTCATGTTCATGAACACCAGGAGTAATCCGAATTTTTTAAGTAAATTTCATGTGTTTGATCTTTAAAAACTTAAAATTCTCGAAATTTACATGTTTTTATAGATCAAAACTGAATTTTCATGTTCAAATTTAAGTTTGATGTTCATGATCTTTAAGAATACCATGAGTTTTATCAAGAACATATATTTGATTAATCATCAAGTTAGGATTTGATCGTAAAATTTGACAACTTTTCCAAACTTACATGTTTGTGCCGAAAATTACTAGGGGTATTTTAGGTAAAAAAATTAATTTTCTTGGACACCAAGTAATGAAAAATTCGGCACAAATATTAAAAGATATATGTTGCCATTTTTTAATTTTATTAATAGGTAACTATATATCATAAGTTGGAAATAAGAATAGGTTCATAATATAATATTGTAAAAGATATTAACTATCAATATATATATATATATATATATATATATATATATATATATATATATATATATATATATATATATATAAAGATAGGGATAATATATATTGATAGATTTAGTTACTATAAAAGATTAAGAAAATATATTGTCTACATATTTTAATCCCTAAAGATATATTTGACAAAATAAAATATATATATATATATATATATATATATATATATATTGTTGATTGATTTACATCTTATAGATAGAATCTTGACAATATTTGTTGGATATCTGCCCAATTCGGGTTTGTATTTACATTCGGGACTTCGCAAACACGTCGAAAACCACAAATGGGTCTGAAAAACAAATACCCGAGGAATAAAACGGTCCGGACGCACGTATACGTCCGCACCGGAACCTCCGGACCGTCAACAGGTACCGCGCGCATCCTTTTATCGTCCGAACACTGAGAAAATGAGTTCTCCTAGGCCAAACTTAAAAAAACCAGACGATGGTTCTTACATTCTCAAGAGATTTGGCCTAGAAGCTCTGACCTCTCTCTAGGACTTTCTCTTTCTAGATTCTCATTTAGGCATCGAAGAGGGCTCAACCGGCACCACCCCCCGCTCTCCGTGCCGGTTATTCTCCCGTGTGTAGGTGAAGTCGCGCGAAGCCGATAAGCTTACCTTGCTGACAAGCTTGCACTGCCGACAACCGTACCTTTCCGATAAGCTTACCTTGCCGACAAGCTTGCACTGCAGACAGCCGTACCTTGCCGACAAGCTTACACTACCGACAGCCGTACCTTGCCGACAAGCTTACACTACCGACAGCCGTACCTTGCCGACAAGCTTACACTGCCGACAGCTATACCTTGCCGACAAGTGCACATTGCTGGCAGTCCCTTGCCGACATTAGAAAGTCCATTTCCGACACCTGACGTGTCCCCAACCCGAAGTGCCGAAGAGTCCAACTACCCGGTTATATTTGGACGCAACACTTGGTGCCGTCTATGAGAAAAACGCATAGCATAGAGCAAGTAGCGTCTTGCCACAACGTCGCCTTGAAATGGTTCAAGAGACGGTAAAAACTACAAGGCATATGGATACGACCTATGTCCCGTCCCTTGGATTAACCAAGTTGAGACGTGGTAGCATCGCAAAGTAAGTACGAGTCTAACCATGGAAAGTCTTGCAATAACGTCATGCGGGGTGTGCCCAACTGACGGATGGAAAAACACATAGTATAGAACAAGTAGCGTCTCGTCACAACGTCGCCTTAGAGTGGAACTAAGAGACGGTATAAACTAATGTCTTGCCTCGTCAAGACGACTCTTCTACATGTCAAGTGCCAGTGCCGAGTGCCAAGTGCCCGCGCACTACTTACAACGCTACAAGTACCTAGTGTACGCATCTTGCCATGCCTTGGAATCTAACCAAGAGGGGCGCTCATAACACTCAACAATGCGCGTCATACAGTCGCAACTACGGACATCATGTTCATCATCTAAGGATACCTATCCTATCATTCAAGTCCAATACACACGGGCAACAAAGATAACGCAAGGTATGAAATACTACTAACAAGTTATCATGCATTTCTACTATGATCATGACAGGTCTATTCGACGACATCGAACATATAAAAGGTTCAGGGAACAACACCCGGCGTAACCTCAACCCCAACATGCTGTACAAAGCTTGGTAAAGCACAATCAACTTCATACAGGATGCAAGTGAAATATTATATTCAAACATCTACATGCGCAGCCATGTGGCCCTTATAACGCAATGTACAATCACGCCTTAAGTGCGCGAAGGGTTCCATACAATCAATGGCAGACTTAGCAAAATACCAAGTTGACAAAACAAAGACACGGGGACAAGAATGTGCACACCCTGCATAAATCATACATCAAGACGCCAACGCTTGTCTAGATGACATCACGGCATAATTGCGCACTTCGCTATCATCAGCAACCTTCGTACGAAGGATAGTCACCTTGGAATCAAGAATAACGACTTGAGCCTATCAAACAAAGACAACAGTCTCCAATACAACAAACTAAGCACCTAAGTAGCATATACTTAGAGTGAAGAACAAGATGAACGGGGGCAAAACAGACTAGCATACACGCACACCTTCAGCATGCGCGCAATCCCTTAACACGCGCGTAACCCCTCAGCACGCGCATGACACCTCAGAAATGTTAACGTCAAACAAGCAAGAAAGAGGGATAGGTACAAAATGAAAGATCATCAATATAAGCAGTATGCTCGCTTCAAGCGACTCCTCCACCAAGATCCGATCCTTCGACACGGGGGCAGATGGGCGAGTCCGCTGGCAGTAAACTAAGATCACTCGGAGTTGCTCGAAGGACGAATCTCGGAGTCGGATCACTTTATTCTGGATCAAGTGAAAGCATCAGTAGAGACGGCATGTTCACAAGGAAGATAGTGACAGCAAACAGGATATAGGGCGCTCATGCTTCGACACGTCGACAGGAGACGTAACAACTCATTTCCAAATGATAAGTATAACTGCCATGATCGAGAGTACGCGTACGCACGTGTCGACATGCCAACAATCAGCTAAGTCTGGATGTGTACTCTAGAAGATACGCTTTGACAAATCAGTCTACAAGGATGAACAACAACTTGATCAAAGCGTGTATACGCGACAGTCATTAATGCAAACGCTAAGGAATGAACACTCTCCCGATGGAGACAACTACATATCTACAGGCTTGTTAGTCTCTATACATCATATAGCGAACATCCCCCTCGGGGGGGTAACTCTATGTCAACATGGGCCTCGTCCCGACACTCACATGTTTTATGTGATCTACGCGCATCTACATGAGACTCTATGTCAACACGGGCCTCGTCCCGACGCTCACATGTTTTATGTGATCTACGCGCATCTACATGAGACTCTATGTCAACATGGGCCTCATCCCGACACCTACGTGCTCTACGTAATCAACGCACGTCTACATGATACTACGCCTTCATTTAAGGTAACAAGTGTGAATATAATTATGGCACTAACATTAATACTTGCATGTATTTGCCTGTTAATGCAGGACTACGACATGTATGTTGATATACAAATGAGAAATTCTAAGTGTTCAAGATATTACATCATGCATGCTATGATCATGTACCCAACGAGCAACGCGCGCAGTGAACAACGCGTGCGACGGATAACAGGTGTCGACTATCACTGAATATTTTCTAAGTATTCCACCATGTCAGCAGTCGACACATGACAAGGTGTCGACTATCAAGGAATACTTTCTAAGTGTTCCATTATGTCAACATGTCAGCATGTCAACATGTGATGGGAGGTCAACAAGCAAGAAACATTTTCTAAGTGTTCTACTATGGCAGCAGTCGACATATGACAAAGTGTCGACTATCAAGAAATATTCCCAAGTATTTTGCTATGTCAGCAGTCGACATATGACGAAGTATCAACTGGCGAAGGAATATTTTCTAAGTGCTCTACCATATGTCAGATAGCACGTGTCAACAAGCAAGAAATATTTTCTAAGTGTTCTTGCATGTCAGCATGTCAACATGTGACGGGAGGTCGACAAGCAAGAAATATTTTCTAAGTGTTCTTGCATGTCAACATGGCAGCAGTCGACATATGACAAGGTGTCGACTATCAAGAAATATTTTCTAAATGTTTTGCCATGACAGCCGACGACATAAACTTTATGTTTACATCAAGCCTATGGATACAACATACATAGCAATAGATAGAGAAAAGATTCTAAGTGTGGGGGCAAGTGTGCACATACTAGCGCGCACATACGAGCACGCGCGTACAACTGTCGACATACAACGAGATGTCTGCTATCAGGAATATTTTCTAAGTGTTCCAACCATATCAGCTGTCGACATACAACGAGATGTCGGCTATCAGGAATATTTTCTAAGTGTTCCAACCATATCAGCTGTGAGCATACAATGGGATGCCGGCTGTCAGGAATATTTTCTAAGTGTTCCACTATGTCAGCAGTCGACATATGACAAGGTGTCGACTATCAAGGAATATTTTCTAAGTGTTCCACTATGTCAGCAGTCGACATATGACAAGGTTTCAACTATCAAGGAATATTTTCTAAGTGTTCCACTATGTCAGCAGTCGACATATGACAAGGTGTCGACTATCAAGGAATATTTTCTAAGTGTTCCACCATGTCAGCAATCAACAACCATCAACGTGCAACAAGTTGATAACAATCAACAACCGTCAACGTGCGATAAGTTGATGACAATCAGCAACTGTCAGTCAACATACAACAAGATGTCAACTATCAAGGAATATATTCTAAACAACGTATGAGCTCAATGAACAAGGGTCAATATAACGACAAACAATTATGTCCGGACACCGGCTAACAATCAACATTGGGCATGCTAAAACATCACCCAAGCCATAGTACAATATGTTGACAACAATCACAATGCATAAGGGAAGTTTAACAACTAATCTCTATTTTTCCAAAATTTCCAGCACTTAGCCAAAATTTTGGCCGATTTGTGGAACTAATCTCTTTTGAGAATTTTAACAAACACCTTGTGTGCATCCTAGATTAACAAAATTCAAGAGACAATCAAGATCGGATTGAACTTAAACAAAGTATCAAAGGGTCCAGCCATACCCGAAATTAGACTCGCCACCACGAGACGACCCCAGAAAGCCACCCACCACCGCCGGAGGTCACCCGCCGCCGCCGCCGGTTGCCTCACGCGCCGCCCGTGTGCAGCACCACGTCCGCCTCTCTCTTCACCGGAATCCAGCCGGTGATAACCTTGGTGTGGTTGTCCCAAAATTGCTTGGTCTTCAAATATTTGGCCTCCAAATTTGTCATTCCCAAGCTTTCTTCTTCTTCAAGAAAGGAGAGAAAACTAAAAGCTACTAATGGAGGAGGATTAACTAATGGGTACTCTCTCTCCTATATCTATCAATCATTATCTATGGGTGCATCCTAAAACTTTAATTATTGATTACTAAGTCCTCAAATAGCATGTTTACATGTTGTCATCTCCTTATTTCAACACTTAGAATTTTCTATGTATGCTATGACTATATGCTATGCACACATGCTTTGGTGTGCACATGACATAACGCGTGCATGACTTCACACACATTATATCATTTTAAATGCATGATTCATGACTTTTATTATTATCACATGATTACTTGCATGATTTAATTATCAATCATCTTTTCACATCTTACACATTCATGTCGACTTCACATTCTTGCTGAAATCATGAACATGTTGACATCATATGTCATATCCACATGCTTCTATGAGAATTATTGCATACGTTCATAAGCATGTGCGCATCGTTTATCATTCACTGTTATATGTATATTGCTGTTTGCGCTAATCATGTCGACAGTTAACATACCTCCCGACAAAAATTAAAGTGGAGCAAAATCGAAGCCGTCGCGCTCAATTGACAAAAAAGCCACCCTTGAGGTCAGCTCCGTACCGAAATTTGGCTTATATCCTAGCTTAAATAGAGTCAATTATGGTATGAACCGTTACTTGACTTGGGGGGCAAGTGTTGGATATCTGCCCAATTCGGGTTCGTATTTACATTCCGGACTTCGCAAACACGTCGAAAACCACAAATGGGTCCGAAAAACAAACACCCGAGGAATAAAACGGTCCGGACGCACGTATGCGTCCGGACCGGAACCACCGGATTTCCATAAGGCAAACCGGAGGTCCGGATTGCCTAAGGGAAAACCGGACCTCCGGATTGCCTAAGGGCAAACCGGACCTCCGGATTGCCTAAGGGCAAACCGGACCTCCGGATTGCCTAAGGGCATACCGGACCTTCGGATTGCCTAAGGCAAACCGGACCAGTCCGGATTACCCTAAGGCAATCCGGCGGTCCGGACAGCCTTGGCAGTCCGGACCGGCCCAGACTGCCTTGGTAGTCCGGACCGGTCCGGATTGCCCTAGGCTGTCCGGACCACGTCGGATGTCGAATCCGACGTGGTCCGGACCGTCAACAGGTACCGCGCGCATCCTTTTATCGTCCGAACACTGAGAAAAGGAGTTCTCCTAGGCCAAACTTAAAAAAACCAGACGGTTCTTACTTTCCTTTAAACCAGCGTCGAACCGCACGAAAACCGGGCTCGGTTCTAAGGTTGCCTATAAATAGGAGACCTTGGCCACCCATTTACATACATTCTCAAGAGATTTGGCTTAGAAGCTCTGACCTCTCTCTAGGACTTTCTCTCTCTAGATTCTCATTTAGGCATCGAAGAGGGCTCAACTGGCACCACCCCCCGTTCTCCGTGCCGGTTATTGTCCCGTGTGCAGGTGAAGTCGCGTGAAGCTGATAAGCTTACCTTGCCGACAAGCTTGCACTGCCGACAGCCGTACTTTGCCGATAAGCTTACCTTGTCGACAAGCTTGCACTGCAGACAGCCGTACCTTGCCGACAAGCTTACACTGCCGACAGCCGTACCTTGCCGACAAGTGCACATTGCTGACAGTCCCTTGCCGACATTAGAAAGTCTATTTCCGACACCCGACGTGTCCCCAACCCGAAGTGCCGAAGAGTCTGACTACCCGGTTGGATTTGGACGCAACAATATATATATATATATATATATATATATATATATATGTATGCCGAAATATATGTATATATATTAGCAATGTTGGAAATTATTTTAAATAAATAATATTTCTTGTTGGCTAAGTTAAGTTTTTAGTGGACTTTAAAACTATACTTAGCCCACAAAGACATATTTCGGCCAAAACCCTAGGGTTTATGGGCCGGTCCAATTGCTAAACCGGAGCGGGTAAAACCAATCCGGGTTTTCATAATCGGGTCGACCTAGTCTGGTCGGGTCGGGCCAAGGTAACTAAAATGAACCTAACCTAACCAGTTTTGACTTTTGAGTGATAAACCGAACCACAATCTTATTTTATTGAACCGTTTCGGATTTTTAAAATCAGATTGACTTGAACCGGATTTTAAATTGGACCGAACCAGAATTTTGTAAATTTGTTTGAAATTTTTAAAAAATGTTCAATAAAATAGAATGTCAAATTTTAAATCCAAAATGTTTTTGAACTTTAAATTTAACCTAAACAGTGATCTTAGGGTTTGTGTTTTAACACGTTTTTCGGTTAAAACCCTAATACCTAGTTTCGATTATGGGGATGGATCTCGGATATGCATGTTTTTGGGACTGGATTAAATTAGTGGGCTGAATTGCAATTGTTTTCTTTCTGCTACATATATATTAGAACTGTCGTCTTGACTCAGTCAAGCTAGATGGATATTAATTGCGAGCATTGAGCTCTGGGATTTGAATATATGTATTGCGCAATAGGATAAACATGCTATGCTAATTGAAAGTGCCTAGAATCCATGTCCAGAAATGTCGCATGATTGATTGTAAGCAAGAATTGCAAAACAGCCCCTAATATTTTCAAAACGTTTTTTTAACTGAAAATTCCATTCGCCAATTATGCATGATTTATGCGGATGTTGCATTTTTTGACACGTATGCTAGGATGTTAAAGGATAGAAAGAATGTGATAATTTACTTTACGTAGAATTATATATGCTAGGAACATTAGACGCATGACGGGTAAGCATGTTTTGGTTTGTTCGATTTTTATGGCATAATATTGTATTATACATGCGTAAATTATCGGATAATTCCTTTTAAAATTATAAGGGCCTTGGGAAAGCCAATATCGGGAATACTTGTTTGAAAATTCCCGTTTCGGTAATTTGCAATATAATAACCGTTTTCAAAAGACTGATCTATTGGATTGAAGACGACGATAGTGTGAACTCTTTCACGACACCCCCTTCCCTCGGTTTACTGACGGTCGGTTTGGTTTAGTGACTGAAGGATCACTATTCGTCGTATTCCATCTTAATAGATAACCCGATGTTTACAATTCTGTCGAAATGTTGTTGTCTTCCTAACCTTCCATAAAACATATGTGTTAGTTTTGATGGGTGGGTCGGTACGCTTTTATAAACCGTGCAATCTGGATGGTATGGATTACGAGGCATGGAGTGAGATGGTGAGAGAACGTCTTATAGCATGTGACACACATATGTGTATCATACCTATAAGAAACAAGATGTTGGTACCGCCATACAGCAACCTAATTCCCAGATTTGGGAATATAGGTTTGGGAGATAAGAAAGCATGCGAGGTGATATTGGCAGCCTTGGATAAAGAGGTTGTGGAGGACTTCACACTCAATTATTCAGCTGCTCAGCTTTGGGCTGCCCTTAAACTCCGTTTCGGAAGTGGAAAGGCAGCCGAAGCAAGACATGTAATAATGGAGTATGATGACTTACTTTCAAACGACACCAGCGTAAAACCTGTGTCTAACCAAATGATCGAAAGGTCCAATTGGAGAAAGATAATCAATATCGCATAGGGGTATCCAATGTCACGGTTTGCTGATGACTTTGGACTAGAATACTTAATAACTGCAATTAAGTACTCTATGTACTTATTAACCAAAAGCAACCAAAGGAGACTAACATATTCCCCGGTGCAGTACCGCAAGAGGACAAAGGAAATAGCAGAGGAAACAGGATCAACTTGGTCCTCAAACAAGATCTGTAGTATGACAAATGCTACTGATTTCGTACCGTAAAAGGTACGCCTCGTTTGCCACATATATGAAACCGTTAAACGTTTTATATCACTAAGTCTACTGATATGATTCACTTGTGAATTTCTTTCAAGGGTACTTGGTGAAGATGGCGGGAGTTTTCCTTTTCGACTTTATTTTCCTTTACCTCTAAAAGCTTGATTCTGTATCTCATTATCGTACCAATGTCTATAAATTCTCTCACTATCAATAAATGTTTGACATCAGTTAATTATGATTCGGAATTATTGAGTAAAGTAGTAACCATTCGGTCCATGATATGGTCTACTTATCAAAATTAATCGGCACAGTTAAACGGGCCCGATCCGAAACGAACAACTAATTCGAGATTCTACCAATAAAACGGTTGAACCAAAGAACATTCACTCACCTAATCAATCATCCATCGATTGCATAGTTCCAAAAAGAGACCGACCAGAAAATTACATCCTTATTTTTTAAGTACTCCATTAAAATGATAAGTATCCCGAAATAATATGCATGATAAAACCGATTTGACTTTAAAATTCGAAGACTAAAACGATTTCGTAACCACGGTTTAAACCTGGTATGCGCGTGGCGCATGTCACCTCGAGAGACGGGACACATCGTTTTAAAGTGCGAATTTAATGCTGAAGTATTTTAATGAATGCTAAATTTTCGTTTGTAATCCTTTGAATATAACTCATTGATAACTACTAAGATTATAAGTATGCTTCAAAGCTACTACAATCTAGTAAGAACATCAACTATGACATTAAAGCGAACGCTTAAATGCATAGCCCTGGAGGTGAATAAGTCTCTGGGTGAGTTAAACAAACGAAAGGAAGAAGTCAGTAAAACGTCTCACCCACTATAAGCCTTGAACGAAAAGTTTGGCTAAAGCAATCATTTTATCAAATACTTCAAGCAACATAGTTCAAAGTTACATAATGATGAAGTTCGACAGTAATTACTCATCCGGATGAAATTAAGTTGATTCACATTAATGTAACTCTATGTTCCAATAAAATCGGTTGACACATCACCATAAAATCTAAAAGGATGATACAGGTAAAATCTTATCATTAACAACATTAATTTGCGCATTAAACAAGTATTTATTAAGAGTACGGTCTACTCTTAAAAGAATACAAGTTTAAAATTAGCTAAGATTGATGGTATTGTGGTCAAACATGACATATTATAAAGATTTGAGGATAAATTTTCAATGTTTTGCGGAACGAACATACATAGTACTGATCGAATCAATGAATGGTTAACGGAGATTATCAGGTCCCACTTACTTTGAGTGGGAGAATTGATACAACACAAGTGATTGATATGGTATATGATGATACAAAAGTCTTCATAATAAATCCAGTGAGAGGGCTTACTCCCCCTCACATATAATCATCACTAAATACAAATGCGAATCAAGTCGGACCTGGCAATCAAGAACGCTGAATTAATACAACTGCCCATTATTCCTAGTGGGAGGGGAAAACGACCAACTTGGTTCCTGATCCTAGTAATCAAGGAATACATCTCGGAGGTAAAATTCCGAGACCGAAAGGTCATCCTGAAAAAGTTGTTGATCAGAGTTCAAGCACTGTCATTCTTCCCAGTGGGAGTGATGCTCCGATAAGAAACATTATTCTGAGTGGGAGTAACAATCAGACTAGAGATAGGATTAACGAGCCTAGACATAGTCAAAGGCAACGAACTTCTCTCGAGAAGTGTCCCATCGAATAAGATGTGTTAAACATCTTAACATTCGTTCTCGAATCAGTGACAGTTCAGCAAAGCAAGGGAAGGACCTCAAAACAAGGGAAATGAGGAAAACAATGGAGGATGAAATACGCCTAAATAAGAACAAATTCGGTTATGGTCCTTATTTGATTGATCTGCTAACCGCAGAACTAGAAAGTGAAATTTTAGAATTCACTACTGATGGAAATTTGAGTGGTTCAAAACTCAAATGATTGCGAATGGATATACCCAAATTCACGGAATGGACTTTGATGAAACAAACTCACCAACTGTGCTTTACACAACAGTTAGGGCCGCCCTTGCCCATAAATGCAAGCCTCGATCTCGAGCATGCATTAAATGGATATTAAGACCACACCTCTCCACGTAAACCTAGAGGAAGAGATCTATATGGAGCAGCCAGAGGGTTTTATTACTCCTGGCAAAGAACGTAAAGTTTGCAAACTCCAAAGGTCTATTTACGGTCTTAAACCGTCGTCTCGGCAATGGTATCGCAGATTCCACGAGGAAATCGTTGGAAACGGATTTGGGAATCTTCACGAGGATCCTTGCGTATACACTAAGACATCCGGGTCTAAGTATGTCATCATAACACTATACGTAGATGACATACTCATTGCTGCGAATGACATGAGTTTCAGGAACAAATGAAAGTCCTGGTTAGCGTCAGCATTTGAGATGAAAGACATGGGAGAGGCCACGTACATCTTAGGCATTAAGATTGCCCGAGATCGTGCCGCCCAGACATTGTGTATGTCTCAAGAATCTTATATCAACAAACTGTTGAAAAGATTCAGAATGCTAGATGCTAAACCCGTGGATACGCCGGTTGTGTTAGGGTGCGCGCTGTCAAAGCGTGATGGACCGAAAAACCAGCAGCAGCGCGAGCAGATGAATGGGGCAGAGTACCTAAGCATGGTAGGGAGTCTTATGTACGCCATGCTATGTACTCGGCCAGAAATCTGTTACGCTGTGGGCCTAGTAGCAAGATTCCAATCAGATCCTAGTTATCAACATCTAAAAGCCGTAAAACGAATTATAAGGTATCTGAAAGGTACTGCCGACTATGTTTTGTGCTATAAGAGAAGCAAATAGAATTGACCGGTTATAGTGACGCCGACCACGGTGGCGATCCAGATGATTGTAAGTCCACCACATGAAGAGTTTTCCTTCTTGCTAAGCTGACATATCTTGGGTAAGCAAGAAGCAATCGTGTGTCGCGCTTTCCACTATGGAATCGGAATTCGTTTCCCTTTCTAAAAACGCACAAGAAGCAGTCTGGCTGGAAAGGCTTCTTACTGCATTGATTGGCACTAGCAAAGAGAGTAATCCCGTCAAGGTATACTCCGACAGTCAGGCAGCCATTGCAGCAGTTAAGAATCCAAAGTACCATAGTAGGATCAAACACATTGATGTGAAATACAATTATGCTAAATCTGTTCTGGAAGACAACATAATCGCTTTAGAATACTTGTCCACTGATAAAATGGTTGCAGATCCATTAACTAAGCCATTACGTAGAGAGATTTTCGAAAAGCACGTAAAACTGCTTGGATTACGTAGGGCTTAAATAAGTGACTTGTATAAGCGATAACATTTTGACATTTGAAATAATATTATTTCGATTGAATAAAAGAATTGCAAACTGAGTATATGATCTATCGACGTCATAATGAAATATAACATCCGATTAAACTAAGTCGTGAGAAGAGGTAAAACTCTTCCACCAAAATTATGTCGAATGTGAACCGTGCCTCGTCACACATGCACGGTAATCTTTTAAGGAGAGGGGGACCTCTACCACAACAAGATTGGCTAAGAACCAGGGGGATAAACCTTGTTAGACGAAACGATAACCTTGACACGCTTAATGCATGACTTAATCTTTGTTTTGTACATCGCCGTGTTGGACCCAGTCCATCATTAAAATCACATTCAGGGCCAGATGAAAGATTCTGCGATAGCATGATTGACATATCCCAATCCTGGCTAGTCCAGGTGTGCTATCGACGCGTGCTTCATACTGCGCGTGTCATGTTCGACCACGGGATCATGCTCGGTTGTGCTAGCTAGAATCCTAGTGATTCAAAGGGCGCATACTTCTTCACCTTGAGCATCTGATTGATCCCGGATGTCTTATGAAGAGGCATCCAAAGTATCCTCTCGGACTCCGAACTTATACCTAAGGTCTAGCTCAATGTTCGCTTCCCGGCGTACGAGCGTAGAGCGAAAGAAAACGGCCAAGTGACCACGTCTTGGAAACCGATTGAGTTTGACTAAGGGTATAAGCGATGGGGATGGTCAAGTTCACCTATAATTCACCGACTCTTGTGTTCACTAGGTGGCCGCCAACCGGATATTAGTTGAAGGTTTTGTACGGATGCCCTGGAGAAGTATTCCTATGTGGAAAACTGGGCAATTGGAGAATTATTAGTTGAACAAGGATACAGTGCGGTACATGTTTTAATTTTAACAGGATTGATTTACGAAAGGGAATCAACGTTCTGCGGGCGCTACAATACTCCTAACAGATGAGTAGCACGTTGCCCGTCGTATCCGCCGGTAGCACGGAAAACCTCGTATGAACTATTCGGAGACGGAGACAAAGTCTGAAAACTGAGATGTTGATGCTATTGAATAACTATATATGAACAGGCACCCTCCCATTCCGGCGAGTGGGAGCTGTTAGCATATGGTGACGTGGCGCCGTAATTGGTAGCCCATTAATGCTAATGAAATTACCTAAGTTAATTAGGTAGTTTTCATATTAGGCTAATTGGGCCAAACCCAATCCCTAATTGACATGGGAGGCCCAAAATTGGGCCTCCCCCTTAATTGCATAGTTCGGCCGGATTTGTACATTGGTTGGAGTGGACTTTTGTCCACTCCACCAATCCTATATATAGGGGACTCACCTAAGGGGTTTACACATCATTCATAATTAGAAGTACCTCCATTAAGGAACTTGAGAGAAACCCTCTCACCCCCCCCCTTTAGTTGAGATTTTCGGCACATCTTAGTCTGAGGTTCTGTCCCCGTTGAAGAATCGATCAGAGGCTTTGTTGTGGAGCTTACACCGCGTAGAACTTCTTCTCACGAAGAACTTGTACGTGGTTCCGACCGGAGGATCAGAACTCCGTCCACGACGTTCTTGGGCAGGAAAGCTAAAAGGTATGTGTACACTATTCCGCTACGTAGTTAGATTAGTTGCATGTACACGTTTAGCATTCCGTAGTATTATGTCCCCGTAATCCAACATTGATTTGGCCAAAATATATATATATAATATTGGAAATTATTTTATATAATTAATGTTACTTGGTGGTTAAGTTAATTACTTTTGGACTTTAAAACCCTACTTGGGCCACAAGTAAACATTTGGGCCCAACCTTTAAAATTTTAATTATTGGGCCGGTCCAATATATTAAACCGGAACAGATTTAAATCGAACCGGGTTTTCTCAATCGATTAGACCTAATCGGGCCGGGTCGAACCGGGATAATTAAGTGGATCTAACCGAACCAGTTTTGTGTGTTCAACCGAACCAATCCCTATTTTATTAGACCGGTTCGGACCGAACCGGATTTTAGAATTTAAAAATGGACCGAACCGAACCGGATTTGCCGGACCGGGCCGAACCAGATTTTCTGGACCGAACCGGACCAAACCGAACCGAAATTGACTGAACCGAAATGTTTTTCAAAACCGAATTCAAGTCAATTAAATAAAACAGGGTGTTCAAGTTTTAAAATCCAAATGTTTTTGAACCTCTAAATGGACTACACATTGCTCATAGGGTTGCTAACCTTTATGCATTGTTTCGATTATGGGGATGGATCTCGGAGATACATATTTTTTGGGACTAGATTAATTAGAGGACTGAGTTGCAATTGTTTACTATTCAATATATATTAATGCATGATTAGAAATGTTGTCTTGACATAGTCAAGCTAGCTGGACATTGCATGTTGTGGGCGGAGCCCTAGTTAAATATATGGAATGTGCACTAGGATAGACATGTCGTGATGATTGTAAATGCCTAGGATTCATGTCTAGAATGCTGCGGAATTGAATATAAGCATGAATTGCAAATCAGCCCCTAATGTTTAAAATTATTTTAAAACCGAAAACCAGTCGCCAAATATGTATGATTGTTGTGGAATTTTCATGTTTGACACGTATGCTAGAATGTTGAGGATGTAGTTGCATTTGATAATTTACTTATAAGTAGAATTATATATGCAAGCATGAGTTCCTTGGAACATTAGACGCATGACGCGTAAGCATGAGCGTGATTTGTTTGATGAATGTTACTTGCGTATGATAATTTACATGGTTAGTAGAATTATATATGCATGAGTAAATTCATCGGAATATTTTTCAAAATATAAAGGGCCTTGGGTATGCTTGTTTTAAATTTCCCGTTCGGGTAATTTGCGATTAAAACCGTTTTGAAAGACTAATCTATTGGATTGAAAATGGCGGTAATGTGAACTCTTTCACAGCCATCTTACATTGGTTTACTGGTGGTCGGTTGGTTTAGATGACTGAGGAATCATTATTTTTTGGATTCAATCTTAATAGATATCTGATGTATGCAATTCTTTCTCAAAATGTTATTGTCTCCCTGATTTTGTATAATAATCAACGTGTTTAGTAACGAATTACAGCCTAGATGGGATCATCTTGTGCTGATGAGCTTTTGATTGAGACTAACTACGACTCGTGGAGTAAGCGCGTCAATGCACTGTTGGAGGATAATGGCAATGTAGATCACATTCAGAAGTCCATGAATTACCCAGATGCCGGTCTGATCAAAGACCTGGCATATGCCCATTTTCAATGTGAGCAAGATGACAAGAAAGCAAAGAAGATATTGCTGGCTGAGATGTCTTAGCAATTCCATGATGAATATAAGGATTTTCCAATTACAAAGGACATCTGGGATGCCCTGTTCCTGAAATATGGAAACGGCATGGCAGCGATCCTGCACCCGCTTATACCCATTATGGAAGAAAGCTTAAACAGCTACAGCAAAAGTGTACTTGAAAAAGTAAACGATTTCATTGGCATGATAAAACCATTGGAGGAAGAAGGTCAGGTGGGTGAATGGGATAAAATTCAAGCCATCATCGGGATCCTCCCGAAGTCTTGGTGAGCAGCCAAGGCTTTATTGACCGCCAGTGGTTCTGTGTTGGATCTTGCATCGGTACTGAAGTTCATCGAGATGGAACAAGCTCGACTAAAATCAATACCGGTACCAGCTGGGCAAGGAAAGAGAAAGAGGATGAAAAAAAAGGAAAGAAACAACAGGCAGTCGGCGGTAAAATGTTGACAAAGCCTAAACCAGGCAGTCTCCGATTGAAATCAGAGATAGTCCGCGGGAACTCTAGTCCACGCCGAATAGGCAAAGGTACAGGGTCCAGCAAAACGCATCTTGAAAAGGTATGCGAGATTGGTTGTGTAATGGAAACTCTAGTTTCCTCAACTGTCATGTTAACTGACTCAAATCCTTCATGGATTCTTGACTCAGGTGCGACAGACCACATAGCCAACGACAAAGGACTATTTGCCAAGTTTAGACGATTGCCAAAGGATTCTAAGATGATATACATTGGCGAAAACTCACAAGTTGAAGTCATTGGAGTAGGGAACTGCAAATTGTCTATGAACAATGGTAGGACCATGCTACTTGAGTGGAATTGGTAATATTTCCAACCATGATGCTTGAATAACACTGCTGGGTGATCAGCCCAGAACATCTTGGAGATTGTATATAACCTTGATGGACGCTTCCGCTGTTATATAGATATCACTACTTGGTGTTTTTCCATAGTAGAGTGTATAAGAGATATGACCTTGTCTTCCCTTTATATAGCCTTCATATATCAGAGGTCACTTGATGGACTTGCTCATCTTCTTAAGGTTGCCACTACTTGGTTTTTTTTCTATAGTAGGGTATAAGTTACGCTAATAGGTCACGACGTCCGACCATTAGATACTTGGTATAGGTCAGAGGTCGTTGTATGACTTGCATATCCATATAGCTGTTCCCGTACTTGGTGTTGTTCCCAAAGTAGGACGTGTATTATAACCTGCAAGTCTTTTGCAAATTCTTTGACATTGAATCAAGATGTTAGCTAAAACATGCTATGTGATTATGCCTCTTTGTGTAGGACTATCTTGCCTACTATGTTGTCCATTTGGACTAGTTTATCAATGCGACTGGTCTGAACTATTCAATCCTTGTACTGGGTTCGATTAGTTCATTCCGTTCTCATTAGATTCAATTCGACGAGATTAGACTATGTGAACTGGATCCTTGGTTCGCGAAGCCTGCTCTATTCGTATTGCTTTTCTCATAGGGGTGTTATCCCTTACCTGGGTTTTCCCGTGGAAAAGTGTTTGTTACCTGGATATATTCCCAGTGTGAAAGTCGTCCTGTCAAGAGCGATTCTTGTTGTCGCCAACCTTGGGCGGACCGTATAGAGGGTTCCCGTTGTTGTTCCCTCTTTGTGCCTTCCTTATTGGAAGGCGTAGTGTCATGGGCTTATGTGGCCAAACAGTGTCGTACACCCAACGTCTTTATCTATCTTCTTGGTGGAGTGCCGAGCATTTGTTCATGTGGCGCCCCCATAATTGCTCGGTAGTCATACCGTGTTTTCGTGCCTTGTGGATGATAATCCACTTCGGCTTTCCTTTTTCGGTGCCCATCTTGCTTCGGGCTCCCTATTCATAAGTTTGCTTGATTGTGCTTGCTTGCTTGAGAATGATAGGTGTCTCTTGCGGCACCTTATGCTCGTACTGGTCACGATCACGTTTCTGAGCAAATCCTTTCATGGGTGTTCCCTTGATGGGGTTAGGGGGGATGGGTAATGGAGACTTCTCCCCTTTCATCATCGGAACCCGTTACTTCTATTGACTACTTGCAGGAGTCAGTTTAGCGTAGTATTACTGAAGACCTCTTGATCAGTGTCAGCTCCCATATATACTTTTCTACTATGCGAGTAGAATGTTGATTTTTATGTGTCGCTGCCTTCCCCCTTTGATATGGGAGTTGGCACGATGTGGTTGCCTTTCCACGTATGTGTGTCCGACGTGTCGAACGCTTCTCTTATTGAACCAAGTAGCGGTGTTCGCTCTTGAGGAGGGCTTGTAACATGTTTTCCCTCTTTTTCCCTCTTAACCTGTGATGCTTGTCGAGATCAAAGTGTCTCATCTTTTCCTTAGAGTATTTTCCAAGGCTCTTGTTATGGATAGGGGGTTGCCCCGTTAGTTTCCATGGCTTGTTGCTTGGCCTTCTTGAGAGTTGTATTCACATTGTGTATGCACATAGTGATAAGGGTTGTTGGAATAATGGGGCTCTCCCCCTTCTTCCTTTGTAATAGTTGCAAGTCGGTCAGTGCTTGTTGCATGACGTCAATTGCAAGATTTTCTATCGGCGTCTGGTCTATTAGGACCTCTGTCCATGATTGCCTTTCTTCCTTGTGAGATGGAGAATGAGTGTTCATAACCATCCAAGTGTGGTGAACTTGGTGGAGGTTTGCGCCTATCGTGACAGCGCGATCTCAAATCTTCACGTACCTATCTTGATAAACATGTCAATCATTGTAAATATAATGCGGAGTATCTCCGTCTTAGGATTATAATTCGAAAATGAGGACGTGATCATCTATTAGATGGCGTCCCCTAATAGGGAGTCCATTTATGAAAGGATAAATGCAAGGATACTCATAAGGATACGTCTTCCATCATTGTTCCAGCCTCATTGGTGGTGCTGTGTCCCTAATGGGTATGTTGATGTTCCAACCAACCTTACCTGTAGGGGGTCCCCTGGTATTAGGTATGTCGGACTCTTTCCTAGTATCGTCAATATCTGGACATAGGGGGTGTCTGGTGGACTCCCTTCCTGCGTTATGATTCGCTTCATGTCAAAGCTAGTGATTCCCATGTGTTATGACCAATACATCGCTATGTGGAAACACTATGTTTTCCATATCCCTTTCTGAGAGCTTGATGATGGTGTCGCTCTTCTTCCCTTGCTAGCCATGGGGTCTTTGAAGAGTTCTTAATGGAAGTGTATTCCATTACCTGAGATGGGCTTACTAGGTGTAGTCACATCTCCTAGCTATTTTGTGAAATCATATAGATCCACTGGAGGCGTTTGCCCTTGAAGGTGGGCGTCGCCTATGTGATATGGTTTCCCCAATTTTTTGGAGGGATGTGCTCGCGGCTACCCCATATTGTGCTAACAGGTAATCTCTTTGTTTTTGCGGGGAAGGCATATTGTGAATTGGGTGGTGCCCCCCTTGCATATTGACGCCAGATGGCGTCTTCCGACGGATTTGGTACTAGGATACTTAGTGGAAGGTTGTAGCGAGGGGTAGTCCTTTGTGACTCTCATGGTAATTCTTCTATAGGGTGTTAAGAGTGCTCAACTCATTTTTGGAGGTGAGTCTTTCATCTTAGTGGTCTTTTCTCGAAGTCTTGACCTTATAGGTGCCCTTTGAGAATGAGCAATATGCTCCCCATGCGTTCCCTTGAGGATTTTAAGCAAACCGTAGGGCTGATCAAACATGCTTGAACATGACCATTTGTCGGCGGCGATGTTTTTATTGGTGACAGCGCTTTTAGTCGTCAGTGATATATAGCCTTGGCGGCGACTCTCTTGGTCGGCGGTGGCGTTCGGTGTACTCTTCTAGTAGTCAACCTGTATATATATATATATATATTACGGAGCCTGAAGACATTCGATATGGTCATTCTTGGAAAACAAGATAGTATCAAGTATCTACCCCATTTAGGGAGTTGAATTATTATGCAGTTAAATAAAATAAGAGGATATGGGAAGGATATGGGTGTGGGGGTGTTGATACCCCCTACCTCCTTGGTAATGCAAGTGTCCTCCTCGATTAAACTGTGTGTATTCCTTCCTCTTGAGTAATATAAGGTCGCCTCCTTGCCAAGGTGGGCTGGGTGGAGGTGTATCTTCCGTACACGGTATGTGTGATCTCACCCCTGCTCTTGTCCACTAGTCTCCCCATTGTAGTTGTGATGTAGTAAACTAGTGTGGGACTCCATGAGTTCCACTCGCAAAGCTTTTTTTTTTTTTTCAGACTGCCCCCCTGTCCCTAGGGAAGGTGTACCGAGGGTTGTCTTGCGCGAAGGGTTGGAACCTGTCGCGCTGTCTCCTGCGTAGGCGGTTGCCTTGTCGTGTTGTCGGGATGGTGTCCCTCACTTTGAGTTCTCCTTGGGATGTCCCTTCGTGGGGCTTGGTCTGTCGGGGCCACTGGTGGTGGTCCGTTTCTTCTAGCTTTCATTGCCTAATAGTGCTATCAATTCATCTATGACTAACATGAATCCTTCTATTACTGGATGTTCAACTTGAAAGGACATCGGTTGTCCTGATGTGGCATATGTATGCCTATTGGATATTGGCATATCATTCGATGGGGCTGTGTTGCAAGCATCCCGAATGGTTGATCTTGTGGTGGCATGGCATAAGAAAAATATTGAGGGGGGTTCCTATGGTAGCTCCTCCTTGAATGCGAAGTAGCACTAGTCTCAATGCTCTTACTCGGATGGCGTCGTGTCTACAATGAGACTATTTTTATTGTGGTACCGTCGTCAGAGGTACCTATTTGGCATTAGGGACTGGCGGTTCCTGCTTTAGCTCTTGAACAAGTGGTATCTCTTCAAGAGTGGGCGCTGTTGGCGCCTCCTGAGGGGCTGGTGTAGGCGGTTTCACTACCGGCCTCACTACCCTTGGTACCTTGTTACTTGGACGTAGTGGTGGTCTCGAATCCTCGAAGCCTCGAAGGAGGTTCGTTATCTATATACCCACTTGGGGTTTTTGCTCCCCTCCTGTACTGAACCCTCTGTGCATGGAAGTCGTGGCAGGCGTTTGGGTATCTTATTAACGGCTTTTTGTTCGAATCACGCAGACGGCGCCAATGTTGGAACTTGCTCATCCGGGGTCCGATCTTGGCGGCCTTACGTCGAGTCACGTTCCTCTGATCTTCGGGTTATGGTCGATCCAACTCCATGCCTGGCGGACCTGCACAAAGGGTACTGCCAGAGAGGGGGGGGGTGTCTCTGGCGAACCCTCACTGATGCCAAAGTAAGGACATAGTTTTAGAGAGATAAAGTAGAGATAAGTCAGAGCTCTGGTGTCTCAATCCGACATTAAATTGGAAATGAAGGACCTAGGCCCCTATTTATAGAGTTTTGGATCCAGGCACCGGAGGGGCCCACATTTTTGGGTGGGGCCCGCACAGAGATAAGGAGAAATTAAATATACGCGGGTACCCGGACAGTAGTGTCCGGGGGTAGAGGGGTCGTAACGGGAGCGTCGGCCCGTAGGACACTGGACGGGTCCGGAAACGTTGCGTCCGGACCCGTCCGGTTGCTCCGGGCGAGGCCGGCGCAACTGGACAAGCTCGATTGCTCCGGGCGAGGCCGGCGCAACCGGACAAGCTCGATTGCTCCGGGCGAGGCCGGCGCAACCGGACAAGCTCGATTGCTTTATAGCAACCGGTCAAGTCGTGTATGTTTCTCGGGACCAAGTGGACTTACCTCGAGGTCGACGGGGCGACCGTGTTTAAGCCTTAGTGAGGTCCAATATGGTGTATATCCATCAGTTGTGACACACAATAATACATATTTAGAAACATAAGTTCTAAAATTAATATTACACCACAGTTATCAGAATTAAGTTCAATTGCGAAATGGCAATACCATTGATCTGTTCTACTCAAAAATCGGGTTTAGGCTAATTTTTAAATGAGCTTGATGTTTACCCTAATCTATTCAATCATGAATATATAAAGTTTTAATAATTTTGTGTTTTTTAATAAAAAAAAATCAATTTAATTAGATAAATCCTAAAGCAAATGAGACATTTGTCGGATTGTGAGTGAAATTTTTCGTGCCTTTATTATTATATACTAGATACTAACCCGCGGGTAAGAAAAGCAAACAAAAAAAATTGAGTTTAATGTTAGAAAAAGTAATATCATTCAAATTGAGTTTGAGAGATAAAAATAATTTTAATATTTTCATGGAAATAATATTGAAAGATTTATCTATTTAAAATCATTAACTTAAAAAATTGAAATATATATAGGTTTTATATTAAAAAAAAAGTAAAGACAAACTAAGTTAGCATAAAAAAATCTAAAAAGTAAGACTAAAATATGAATAAAACTCAAATTATTTTAATATAAAATATAGATAATTTCATACCAATTTGTATTTGTATCATTTTCATAATTTATAGTTTTAAAAGGATAATTTTACACTTCTTATTTAGTATATATATATTGATAAACCTAAAATATCAAAGAATATATATCATCTAAGGTTAAAATATACCAAGTTGAGAAAACTATAGAATTAGCAACGCTCGTGCATAATATTTTATTTTATGTATTAAACAAATTAATTATGTACAAAAGAATGAATTATTTTTCACATAAATCTAATATACTTAGGAAGAGAAAGAAACCGAATTGTATAATACAGTCTCTTTAAATCCCGTAGTAGGTAAATCACATATATTGAAAAAGTTTTAACCATAAAGAACTTAATATAATGTACCATAGAAACTATAGAATTAGCAACACTCGTGCATAATATTTTATTTTATGTACTAAATAAATTAATTATGTACAAAAAAAATGAATTATTTTCCACATAAAACTAATATACTTACATAGGAAGAGAAAGATACCGAATTGTATAATAGAGCCTCTTCTGTAGTAGGTAAATCACATATATTTAAAAAAGTTTTAACCATAAAGAACATAATATAATGTAGCATAAAAAACATGCAATATTCAGTTAAAAATTCATTAGAAACTATATCGTTTTAGAGCATGAGTGTTATTCTCATGTGAATAAGAATAAAAGTCAAATGATTAGAAAAAATGAATTAACTTAAACTAATTTCATAAATAAATAAACAAAAAAGAATTCTCTTTTTTTGTTGCATAGCTTTTTTATTTGAACTTTTTCCAATGAGGATTTCATACTAAACCTCGTGAAGATAATAATGATAAAAATAAAATAAAATAAAACGATGAGCAAGAGCAAATAATTTAACTAATTCTTTAAAAATTTCTTTTTTCTTATTTGATTTGTTCAATAAAAACTTCATACTAAAAAAATAAGATGTGTTTTTATATATTCAAAATCTAAATATCTTCAAAAAAATCTATATATAATATAATCTCAATAGAAGTTACCACATCATGACAAATAAGCTTTTTAAACAGTTTTATCTTTCATATTTGTTAAAATAACTTAATTTTATTGGTCCACGTCATTTTTTTAGAAGTTACATAAAACTGTCAATCATCTCTCTTACACATGGAGCTCTAAAATGAAGGAAACACTCCTCATTCACTCTTATTGTCCGTTTTATTACAAGTTGAGCAAATTAAGTTTTACATCCTACGATTAAAAAAAATGAAATTTACACCCCTATCAAAGTTATTAGAATTGCACACACCCTAAACAAAATTAATTTCAATTGTACTAAAATTGTAATAACAAAAACATAAAATGCAAACCTTGAACCCTCAACAAATTACTTTGAAAAATTGAACTAATACGAGGAATAAAGAAATTTAAAATAAAAACATAACAAATTAGAATTTTTATTTTTGTTTACAATTTCAACTACATATATTTTAATTAACTCATTGCAGAAACCAAACGATAAAACCCAACAAAATGAAGTGGCGAGAAACGAAATTCACAAATGAAATTTATCAACGCTATTAATCCATTGTTTCTGAATTATGAAACAATGTGTTGCCTTTTTGCAGACGACGACATATGAAAAAAAGAAAAGACACACTCTCACAATTATCTTATCGAATTTTCTTGACACGGGGTGGTTATTCTCAAATCAACATGCATCTACGAGAATTAACATATTGGTACTCTTGAAGACTTGGTCAAATGTTTTGCCTATTTGCATACGACAAACAGTAAAAGAAAAAGCACAATCTCACAATTATCTTACCCAATTTTCTTAACACGGGGTGGTAATTCTCAAATCAACATCAACATGCATCAACGAGAATTGACATATTGGAACTCTTGAAGGCTTGGTCGATGTATACCGAGATCTCATGGAGGTAGAAATATGTAAAACATTTTCCAATGTTATTATTTTTTTAGAGACTAGAATCACCAGTATTTTTTTAGTAAACATGTAATTATGTTAAAGAATGAATAGAAAAATCTATTTAAAGAAACTATTGAAAAATATACCTTATTTGTAACAAAAAAAATTAAGAACGTACCATATTAGTAATCAATTGCTCATTCATTATGTGTATATTTTTATTTTATTTTTTGAATTTCAATTTGTAAATCAACAAATATTTTGTTTTATGTTTATAGATTTAAAAAAAAAACAAATTCAAGTTTAAATATATTATTATACATATTACAGTAACTTTAAATTATATATATAATGAAAATAATTATATAAATTAATATATTATAATGAAAACTATATTATATTTCCATATTTGACTTAGCTTTGCTTCTTATTATTCTTTATTTAAATCTAAAATCTAATTAGGGGTTATACTCTAAATTGTAAGATAATTATAAAGAGTGATAAAATTTGAACATTCAGATTTCTTTTCTTTTTAAACTTCTAAACCATTTCATAATTTAAATATTCTCGATAATTTCATTCTCAATAAAATAAATTATTGACATATTTTATTTATTTAAATTATTGGCATTATAATTTGGTATTTTAGCATGAGGGAACAAAAAAAAATTAGATTTAAATTTAGAATGTTTTTGCCTCATTCACATTATCATATTTCTCGATTTATTTACTTTTGTAACAATATTTATTTATTTATTTTCTTAACTTGATACTTATGATCATATAATAGTTCATTAAATAAATCAATCAATCTAAAATTAGTAACAACTAATTACTATGTGGAAAAAAATAATTACTATAGCAAATTCTTTATAACTAAGGATGATAGTTAAAAAAAATCCGTAATTAGTACTATAATAATTATGAAACTATTGTATTGATTAATGACAAAACACTTCGTCAATTTCAAATTAAAAACCGCAAAGTATTAAATACGTTATTAATGGTAATTATTCTTTTTTAAAAAAATGGTAATTATTACTCTTTGGTAATAAATATTAATTACTATAAAATCTCAATAGTAAATTTTATTGCTTAATATAGTAATATGATGCCTAATAAATTCTTAACCTAAATTATAAACGTTCATTCTTTATATACATCAATTCAATGTTTTAAAAACTTTCAAACCAAGAACATCAATTTATATAAAATCAATTTGATATTAAAGGTTGGAACGTCAGAAAAATAATTTTATAGGTTTTATGTAGTATATCATGTTGAATAAAAAAATATTTTAGTTTTTTATATGAACTTATATAATATATATGAATATAGTGAAATATTTTCAATTTTATTATTCCATTAAGTATTTACATAATATTTATTTAGATTAAATGATGTTTAAATTTTCACACAACACTAACATTATCAATAACAGTTGAATATTAACATAAAGTTATCATTAAATAAGCATATTTCTAAACCATTTTAAATTTTATAAATCTTTTATATAAATTTGGAAAAATTAATATTCATGTACTTTATATATATATATATAATCATATTTAACTTAAAAATAATTATTATTTAATGCATTTATTATTTTTCAACTATTTAAAATAGTTTATACTTGATAATGTTAAAATTGTGATCCGACGTAGATGTTTTTTCCCTTGGTTATGTATCCATTTAGGTTTGTAATAATATTGATTTTACACCTAAAAAAAGTTTACCATCATATGCACTTTAATTACACAAATATGTTAATATCAGCGCAACGCGCGGGGCAGATGTCTAGTTACTAAATAATGACACATCTTTAGTATCTATATATATTCTTATAAATTAGCATCAAACGTTAAAAATATAATTTCAAGCTATATACATCTTAGAATTCACCACTATATCATACAAAAGAACATTTATTAGAAAAAAATAATATTAGAAAATATTAATTTATATGAGAACAACATCTATCTATTAAGACCACAATACTTAATCAACATAAAATCCTTTAGATTTGCCTAACCCCATCAAATTATAACGCACGAACTATCAATTTAATGTTAAAGTAATCTAATCAACAAAGTAATCAAGAAAACTCACATAATACCTTTTACAATTAGTTTAGAGAATGATTGTATTATTTTCATAAATGCACATTGATGGGTCCCGATGGAATCGTTAGCCCCGTTAGTAGCCAATGGACGGCGAGTAGGTCCAGTGGGCCTCGTGAAAAGCCTGGAAGGCCCAGAGGCCCAGCACGAAGGGTTCCGACTTTAGCGGTCCCGATGTATGAGCTGAATGCTCCCGATGAGAAGCCTCTGAGTAGGCCCCGATATGCCTTAGTAAAGGCCTCGATAATAAAGCCCCGCAGAGGCTGGACCTGTCCCGCAGAGACTGGAGGTCCTGGGTGGTGATCTAGAATAATATAACTCTGGAGTCCCCGACAGGAGTCGAGACTTGTGATCAGAGGATAAGACCGAGAAACCCGCCTACTAGATAAGAGTAGTGGGAGGACGGTTAAGATACAGATAATCTCCCCCGAGATACGCAGGGCGTGCCCGAGATACGCGGAGGTATGGGTAAGATACGCGGAGCGTGGGCCGAGATATACGGAATCCCAGTCGAGATATACGGAATCGTGGCGAGATACACGGAATCATGGGTACAACGGCCAAGCATGGCCACAGGTAACTGGGGAACTTCTCCTTCTATATAAAGGAGGAAGTTACCCCAGAAAACTCAGATACTATCTAATACGAACTTAGACTTTTGCTTACCACCCCATTGATCACATACTCATTTAAGCATCGGAGAGGGATTCTGGGTCACCACCCAGGTCATCCCCTTTTGCAGGATTACGCGAAGCCCAGAAGTCCAGATCATTCCGTCAAGGACGTAACGGAGCTTTGCCCGTGATCCAACATTGGCGCCGTCTGTGGGAAGCTTACGAAAAGTCAAGATAGCTTCTACCAGATCAATGGCCGGAGGTGGCAAGAGGAAACAGGTTCAAGCTGGCAGTTCCCGTCCCGCAGGAACTATGAACTCCCAGTTGCCAGAACGTGTTGCTGAACAAGGTGAAAACCCTGCTCTTTCCCAGACAGGGGGGCAAGGTGATGGTTTTGAGGTCTCAGTCCGAGACACGGAGACGAACAGGCAGGATATCCGGCGTAGGGAGGAAGATGAGGCTCCCCCGAACCCGGTGGGCCATGGAGGAGGAAGAGTCCCGCGAAGGGAAGAAGGGTCGTCTTCGAACTCGGAGTTGACCAAGGCGGTAGCAGATGCTATGCCCATGTTCTTGGCCGCCATAGAGGCCTTGCTGGACAAAAGGGAGGCCGCCAGGAGGGCGGAGGAGTTGCCTCCGCGAGAAGAATTACCACCACCCCCGCCGAGGGTGGACCTAGAGGAACAGGAGGTTCCGCCCAGGAGCAAGGGTAAGGAACCAACACACCTGGAGAAGTTCGTGGTGGACGGTCCAGGACCAGTGCAAAATAGGACCATTCCCCTGAATGGCCCTATCACCCCCGATCAGGTGGTGAAGATCGTTAGCATCTGCATGGGTGATCAGAAGCAGATGACATCGGAGCTAAGGGATCGATCCAGCCATCCTTTCGTGCCACGGCTGATAGATACCGTCGCCCCGCCCGGGCTCGGTATTCCGACCATCAAGGAGTACGATGGTGAAGGAGACCCAGTCCGCCATGTGCAAAGGCATGTCCAAGCCTATATGGGTAGGACCTCTAACGACGATCTTGTATGCTCGTTGTTCCCGATAACCCTGGGAGAAAGGGCCATGACTTGGTTCTTCAGCCTCCCGCCAGGAAGCATCACGTGCTGGGCTGATATGCACGATCGCTTCATCAAGCAGTACCAAGGTCGGAGACGCCTCCTGAAGAGCGTGAGGACTTTAACTCAGGTGGTGCAGAGGCGCGACGAATCGTTGGCATACTACTACCAACGGTTCACCGCTAGTGCTGCGGAGATTGACGAAGAAATCTCGGAGGGGGAGACCATCTGTACTTTCCTGCGGAACCTGAGCGCTCCATACGGCTCCGACCTGATGCACAGTGTAGCCGCGAAGGCTGTGTGGAGTATGGAGGCCCTACAAGCAAGGGTGAAACAGCAAATCGACGTCCAGGAGTCGAAGATCGCTGCCGGAGAGCTCGATCCCCCGAAATCAGGGAGAGGAAAGGCATCGTCCAAGCTGTTGGATGATCGTAAAGGGAGCGACAAATCAGAGGGAAGTAGAAACCGTGGTCGCCCCGACAAAAGAGAAGACAAGCGTCCTCCGAGGAAGAATAACCGAGAAGGTCGGGCCGTTCCCATCAATAGCTCGATGACTTCTGTGTTAGCTGTGATGGACCGACAGGGTCTCGCCCGATACCCTCCGAGAAAAGAAGGTGAATTCCTGGGAGGTCATCCCGACCGTTACTGTCGCTACCATCGAGCTAATGGTCACGACACTGAGAACTGTCGGGAGCTGAAGAATGAAATTGAGAAGCTAATCCAGAAGGGAAAGCTGAAAGAGTTCGTCGGGAGGGGACGGTGCCGATCCCGTTCCAAAAGTCGGTCACGATCCCGTTCCAAGTCCCGTGATCGATCCCCGAAGAAGAAGAAGGTTGAACATGAAGCTTCAGGTTCAGGTACCCGTAAGGAGAGGCGGGGAACTATCAACGTCATCCATGGAGGAATGGCGGCAGGAGGTGATACCTCTGCTTCTCGGGAGAACTACGCTTCCCGCATATCTGTCGCGGTGGTGCTAGGCAAAAGGTCCCGGTCGTGGACCCTGAAGGAGGAAATGGTGATTTCTTTCTCGGCGGAGGATCTAGTAGGCGTGGAGAGCCCTCACGACGACGCCTTGGTCGTGACCCTGGATGTGGATGGATTCGAGATGAAGCGGATCCTGATAGACGGAGGGAGCTCCTCCGATATTCTTTTCATGGACGCTCTGAAAGCCATGGGAAAGACGAAGAAGGACCTGACACAGGTGGACTTCCCGATGGTGGGATTCTCTGGTTCCACTTCTTACCCGTTGGGAATGATTACCTTACCAGTGGATTTTGGTAGTGGCTGGAAGATGGAGAAGCGAAACGTGGATTTCGTCGTAGTGGAGTCCGCGGGGGCATACAACGCGATCATCGGGAGGACCACCATCAACCCTCTCATGGCAGTCGCCTCGACGGTCCACCAGAAGATGAAGTTTCCGACGGACAACAGAGTCGGAGAGGTCAAGGGTGACCAGGTGGCGTCGCGAAAATGCTATGTTAACGCCACCCGAAGGAGGAGGAGAGAAGCCATGACTGTCCTTCAGACTGATGCCGATCCCCGAGAGGAGTATGGGCGTCCCGCCCCCATGGAAGACCTGAAGGAGGTTGAAATTGATGGGCCTCAGAGGAAGGTGAAGATCGGGTCTGCTTTGTCGGAGGAAAGAGCCCGAGAGTTGATCGAGCTCCTGAAGGAGTTTAAGGAGCTGTTTGCCTGGTCCCCGAGTGATATGCCAGGAATCAGTCCCGACGTGATAGTGCACGAGCTGAAGATAGACCCCGCGATCAAGCCTATCGCGCAGAGAAGGCGTCCGATGGGCGCGGACAAGAGGATCGCGATCCAGCAAGAGGTGGGCAGATTGCTCGATGCTGGATTCATCAAGGAGCTCCGATTCCAGACTTGGGTGGCTAACCCAGTCCTGGTGCGAAAGAGTAATGGGAAGTGGCGGATGTGTGTCGATTTCCGCGACTTGAACAAGGCTTGCCCGAAGGACTGCTACCCGCTCCCGAGGATTGACCAGTTGGTGGATGCAACATCGGGACATGAACTGCTGAGCTTCATGGATGCCTATTCCGGGTACAACCAGATCAAGATGGCGAAGGAGGATGCCCCCCATACGGCCTTCTATGCCGACAGTGACGTCTATCATTACGATGTAATGCCCTTCGGATTGATCAATGCCGGGGCGACTTACCAGCGAATGGTGAACAAATTGTTCGGAGACATGTTGGGAAAAACCATGGAAGCGTATGTGGATGATATGCTGGTGAAGTCCCGACAGGCAGGAGACCATGTCCAGAACTTGGCGGCAGCATTTGAGCGGATGAAGTTCCATCAGGTTCGGCTGAACCCCGACAAATGTGCTTTTGGGGTGAACTCGGGGAAGTTCCTAGGGTTCATGGTGAGCCAGAGAGGAATCGAGGTGAACTCTGAGAAGCTGCGAGCAATCGAGGAGATGCAGTCCCCGAAGACTCATCGGGAGGTCCAGGTGCTGAATGGCCGGTTGGCTGCGATGAATCGCTTCCTATCCAAGGCGAGTGACCGAGCCATGCCATTTTTTGATGTGCTGAGGGCCCACAAGAAGTTCGAATGGACCGACAAGTGCGAGGAGGCGTTCCAAGCACTCAAGCAACACCTCCGTACCCTTCCGCCGTTGGCGAAACCAGTTCCAGGCGAGCCGCTTTATCTCTATTTGGCTGTTTCTGATGTGGCTGTTAGTTCTGTTTTGGTTAAAATTGTCAAGGGCAACCAAGTGCCTATCTATTATGTAAGCAAGGCGTTTGCCAAGTCTGAAATAAATTATCCCGCTATTGAGAAGTATCTCTTTGCGTTGATTATTGCCGCTCGAAAGCTACGACCTTACTTCCATGCCCATGAAGTCACGGTATTGACTAATCAGCCCTTGAAACACTTTTTGAACCGACCGGAGGCGTCGGGGCGATTGGTGAAATGGGCCATCGAGCTGACGGAGTTCCGTATTCATTCCGCTCCGAGAACCGCTATTAAGGGCCAGGCGTTGGCAGATTTTATAGCTGAGTCTACGGCACCCGATCTGGAAGTAATGGGTCCCGAAGAGGGGGCAACCATGGAGGAAGTCCCGACAACAGAACAACAGCCAGAACAGCCAAATGAGGGGAATACTTGGGAGATGTACACTGATGGTTCATCCAGTGTAGAAGGCTCGGGGGCAGGATTCGTATTGATACCGCCCGGTGGAGGCGAGCCCCTACGATATGCCTTGGCGTTGACGTTCAAAACCACCAACAACGAAGCGGAGTATGAGGCTCTCATCACAGGCCTTAAGATTGCCAAGGGTACGGGGGTCGATCATTTAAAAGTGAAGTGCGATGCCAGCTTGATCGTGAATCAGGTCCAGGGGAACTATGAAGCCAGGAGCCCGATAATGAAAAAGTATTTGCACGAGGTGCAGACTTTGAAGGGAAGCTTCAAAAGCTTCGACATCGAGGCGATTCCAAGGGAAGAAAACGCGGAAGCAGATGCCTTAAGTAAGTTCGCTCTGGGAGTGGCCCCCGAGGAGAATCGGAAGGTGCATTTCCTAGAAAAGGTGATTCTCTCGAACATTGATCCGATGGAGATCTGTGCTATTGAGACAAGATCGGAGGAAGAAGAGAAGCCCACTTGGATGACCCCGATGGTCACATACCTGACTACGGGGGTACTCCTTGATGACAAAGTGGCAGCTGTCAGATGCGTCGGATAGCAGACAACTACGCGATGGTGGACAACCAGTTATACAAAAAAGGGTACGTAAAACCTTTCTTAAAATGCGTAGCAGAACCTGACACGAATCGGATCCTGAGGGAGCTACACGAGGGAGTCGCGGCTTGTCATGAAGGGGCCCGATCTCTAGTGAGGAAGGCATTGAACTTAGGCTACTATTGGCCCTCGATGAACAAGGAAGCGACCGCGATGGTCCGATCCTGTGATGCATGCCAGAGGTACGCCCCAAATATTGTGGCTCCCGCCGCGGACTTAATGCCCATCAGGAGTGCATGGCCCTTCGCGCAATGGGGGATTGACCTGGTGGGACCTCTTCCCCAAGCGAAAGGTCAGTGCAAGTATTTGCTCGTAGCTATCGACTACTTCTCAAAGTGGATAGAGGCTAAGGCATTGGCCAAGACGACAGGGCAGCAGATCCTCAAGTTCCTTCAAACTCAGATCATATCCCGGTATGGGGTTCCTCGAGTGTTGATCAGCGACAACGGCCCTCGGTTCAATGGGGCTCAGTTGAAGGAGTACCTAGAGGAATTAAACATTGAGCATCAGACCGCTTCAGTCCGCCACGCTCAGACCAATGGCCAGGTAGAATCAGCCAACAAGATCGTGATGGATGGCTTGAAGAAGAGAGACTATGCCTTGCAAGGCCATTGGCTGGATGAGCTCGAGAACGTGCTGTGGGCTGTCAGAACAACACCCAAGCAATCGACGGGAGAAACTCCGTTTGGCCTGGTTTACGGCACGGAGGCAGTCACTCCCGTGGAGATAGCGGTGGCGTCCCATCGCGCAAAATATTACGAGCCTCTGACAAACGAGGAAATGAGACGTCTAGACTTAGACTTGCTCGAGGAAAAGAGGTGGAAAGCTGATGAAGTCCAGGCCCGGATGCGTCTGGCAACAGCCCGATATTATAATCGGCGTGTCAAGTCCCGACAATTCTTCGTGGGAGAACTTGTCTGGCGGAGGAACGAGTTCGTTCATCAAGATCGGATCAACAAGCTATCACCAAAATGGGAAGGACCTTACAAGATCGTAGGGATGCCCGCACCCAATGCGTACAAGCTAGAGGACCTTGATGGCAAGACTTTGAAGCATTCCTTCAGTGGCGAACACTTGAAGAAGTATCATGTCTGATATGAAGCCGCCGCGAATGGCGCAAATTGTCTATCAATAAGATCCGATGTAAGCCTACTTTGAGTTATTAGTGAATAAAAGAAGTTGCCTTCCGATCAAATTACTTTTGAATTTATTCTAACTGTTAGTAAGACGTCCCGAGTGACGCGACAAAAGCCTTCCGAGGTACGATAAATGCCTTCCGAGGTATACGTAAGTCATCTATATGATGCGGCCAAAAGCCTTAACGGGTATGGACAAAAGCCCTACGGGGTACATGAAAGTCGTCTATATGATGCAACCAAAAGCCTAGGTATGAAAAGGCCCTGATGGGTCCGCGTAAGTCGTCTATATGATGCGGCCAAAAGCCTTAACGGGTACGGAAAAGCCTTAACAGGTCCGCGTAAGTCGTCTATATGATGCGGCAAAAAGCCTTAAAAGGTACGATTAAACCGTCCGGTAGAGACGCAATAAAAACCCTAAGGGGTGTGAAGATGGCCTCAAAAGGCAGGAACGAGAAACCTTAAGCGGTGAAGTTCCGATTTTGGACGAGAAACCTTAAGTGGTAAAGTCCCGATTTTGGACGAGAAACCTTAAGTGGTGAAGTCCCGATTCTGGACGAGAAACCTTAAACGGAAAAATCTCGAGTAAAGCGTCGGAAGGACGTATGAAGTCATTTTAAATGGCGCATCGGAACGTTCTGAGTAACGAATTTAAAGCCGCTTTAGATAAAATGCAAACGAGTATCGGTTTCAAAACAGATGGAGAGGAAACTACTTATATAAAGGCCAGAAGGCCAAAGAGGTTCGTTACAAGAGATAAAGGAGAAAGACAACAAGGACTAAAAGATGTAAGCATTAAACTTGGTCCTTGTTGGAAGATGGATCCTCAGCAGCATCGGAGGGAGCAAGGTTTGGAGGGGCCTGGACAGAAGGCTCCGCAGCTGGCGGAGTCGGGTCCAAAGCAGCGGCTTCTTCACTCTCCGCGGGGAGGTTGAAATACTTCTCCGCGACGGGGGCAAGAGTCTCGGACTTCGTGAAGTCAATGGAATCCGCGTAGGCTGTGTAGAGTTCCTCGACAGCGTTGTATAGCACATCCTCCACCTCGGACTTGCAGAACTCTACAGCAGCCACCTTGAACTCTTCAGAGTTCCGATACTCCCCGTGGCCCTGTAGCCGGCCCTCCTCACGGCCCTGCATGCGGCCCTCCTCGAGGCCTTGAGCCTTTGCCTCAGCCAGCTTGGCAGAGAACTCAGCCCTCTCCGCCTCAAACTTGGCTTTGGCCTCCGCAAGAAGATCCGCGAAGACGTCCTTCTCGCGAATGAGTTGCTGCTTCTCCGCCTCATTCCGCTGCTGCTCCACCTGGGCCATCTTCCTCTCCCGACGATTGACAGCCTCATGATCGTGGACCTTCTTGAGCAGGTTTGAGGACATATCATTAAGGAGAGCCTTCTCCTTGGCCATCTTGTTCTTGGCCGCCACCGCCTCGTCGAGTTCCACCTGAAGCTTGGCTAAGGCTTCAGGGTTCGATTTGGCTTCAGCCTCCTCCAAAGCGCTCTTCAGAGCTAAGGCGATGGCAAAGCAACGCTGCTGGTCCGCAGTTTCCTAAGGCGAAAAAAGATAATGAATTCAGTGGTCGAAAGTAGGAATGAGGAAGTAAACAAGAAAGGTAAGGTATTACCTCCATCCGACGGACGGCCATGGCGCGGAACTCCTCTTCGATGTCCTCCCGCGTCAAGCAAAGCGGCAGTCTCAAAGCAGGAGGAATTGACCCTGCCAGCAGATGCAGGGCCAAGTCAGGCTCAAGATTGTCCCGACGGATCGAAAACCCGTGGAGGGATTCGATCGGACGCCAAGGGATCGCCGCCTGGTCGGAGGTGTAGATCTTGTACACGTCATCCATCGGAAGACGAGGGATAGTCTCGGCCCCGGTGGTGGGAGGAGCTATCTCAGTCGGAGGCTCGGGAGTTGGAGTGTGAAGAACAGGAGGAGGACTCCGGGATACGTCCCTCACAGCGGGCCTCATGCTCCTTGACCCCGACTTGCCGCGGGGAAGCAGGCCTCCCTCTTCAGGCTCCTCGACAGACGGAGAGGCCTCCAAATCGGTCACCCGACGGAATTGAGCTTCCGCCGGGACGTCCTCCAGCATCAGTTCTTGCGGAGCTGCAGTCTCCGCTGGAATGATAGCCTCCGTCGGGGCAGGAGTCTCCAAGGGACCTGCGGTGGCAGGACGAACATGATCAGGAATAACTCCGCCAGGACACCAGAGAATTTGACGTTCGACATGTTGGTCTTTCCCATGGAAGTTGTAATATCCCGCCTTGAGAACGCGGGGGACTTCTCCTTGAAGAATATATTTAATTTCCCGAACCCGCGACTCCCGATCGGCGGGGATAAACTCCTTGGGAACTAATTTTTTATATCGTTTAATTGCACGACGAACGCGCTTACCTTCCTCGACGGTGGTGGCCCCGAAGGTCCGATCTGTCTCCTCCCGCCTGGCCTTCTTGGCCCCGACTTGCTCGTCGGTCGGAGGAGCAGCAGATAAGGGAGTGGAGGAGGAAGCACCTTTCTTCACCAGCTTGCGCTTCCGCTTGGAGCCACTCTGGACGGCATCAGTCTCGCCCTGCTTCATAATGAGATGAGTCAACAGAGAAGTCTTCTTGGCTGCAAAGGTAAAAAATAAGATAGTTAGAAATATTACCCAGATGACCAAATCCTTGGAAACAGAGTCAAGGAGTCGGACTCCGATAGTAATCAGGTTCCTCTCCTGGAGCTTGTTGGCATCGAGGAGTATGAAGTTGTCTCCCCAGCGGTAGAGCTGAACCATCTGGAGGGTGTTGAGGTCATCCTCAGTGTAGTCTAAGAGCTTGGGGGCAGGGTCCGCCACGACCTCCCATCGAGGCCAGGGGACAGAGCTGTGCTGGACAAAGAAGTAGTACTTCTTCCATCCACTGTTGTCGGACCCCGAATCGCGAATCAGCACCCGATCCTTGTGAAACTTCCAAGTTTCGCTATCCCAGCCGAAACGTGAAAGTTGCTCCTTTGTCCACTTGGGGAGTCGGGGAGAGAAGGAGCAGACCCCAGCTTTGTTGCACTTCATGCCGTAGAAAGTGCGGAACAGCAGAAGACTGTACGTCCACTGCTGACGGTGGCATAAGAGTTGGAAGGCATTCCACACGCGAATGGCGTGTGGAGAGAAGGTACAAGGGTGCGTTTTGTAGAAGTTGCACATCTCCACCATGTTTCCGCAGAAGGGGAACCGAATCCCCGCGCTTATTTGTCCAGCGGAGACGAACACTTCCCCTGCCCGAGGAGGCGTAATGATGTGCTTCCTTCTGACAGCAGGCTGAGACTCATATGGGAAGCGAGGCTCCCAATCCGAGGTAATACACCCCTCTCTAAGGGCAGCCTCATACGAAGCCTCAGATATCTCATTGACAGCAAACTCGAAAACGAAAGGAGCCCTAACCTCAGAACTAGCTTCGTCTAAAACGATTGCAAACGAAAGGATTTGAGAAAAGAAGAACAAACAGCAAGTAAATCACGAAAAACTTAGAAGAAAGTCCTTACCAGACATGATCGGTGGTCGAAGAGGTAAAGTAAAGGGAGATCGGAAGGGTTGAAGGCCTTGGATCACTTGAACAGCAGGAGGAGCTTGGAGAGAAAGCTTCAAATGCAAGGATGGCTGAAATCGAGAGAGTGCAGAAGAAGTGAATAATGCCAGGGTTTTAGCTTTTATAAGCAAAAGGACAACTGGAGGGACTCAATCTTGACCATTGAAGACGAAACGATTCGATCTCAATCGTTGAAATTATGGAGACGGTACGGAAAAGACAGCTGGATGGGCTTGATCTGCACCGTTGAAGAGGAAACGACACGATCTTAATCGCCGAGATTAAAGGTACGGAAGGGACGTGCGTGACGTCACAGCTGCTTTTTCAGAAAACAACAGTCACGCCGGTTTAAACGTCGTTTCCTTATCCCTAGGCATTTAATGCTACAGTAACCGAGGAGTCTCCTCGGATTTGGCAACTGCCCATGGGGCCTAATGGGCCCAAGACAATCATGAGTAAGAGACTCTGTTATACGACAATCACACACAAGGCAAAAGCCTCCGACGGTGGTATCGGAGGGTATGAAAACAAAAACCTCCGACAATGAGGTCAGAAGAGCTAAATTAAAAGACACGACGAACTAAAAGTCCCCCATGTCTTGGGGGCAAATGATGGGTCCCGATGGAATCGTTAGCCCCGTTAGTAGCCAATGGACGGCGAGTAGGTCCAGTGGGCCTCGTGAAAAGCCTGGAAGGCCCAGAGGCCCAGCACGAAGGGTTCCGACTTTAGCGGTCCCGATGTATGAGCTGAATGCTCCCGATGAGAAGCCTCTGAGTAGGCCCCGATATGCCTTAGTAAAGGCCTCGATAATAAAGCCCCGCAGAGGCTAGACCTGTCCCGCAGAGACTGAAGGTCCTGGGTGGTGATCTAGAATAATATAACTCTGGAGTCCCCGACAGGAGTCGAGACTTGTGATCAGAGGATAAGACCGAGAAACCCGCCTACTAGATAAGAGTAGTGGGAGGACGGTTAAGATACAGATAATCTCCCCCGAGATACGCAGGGCGTGCCCGAGATACGCGGAGGTATGGGTAAGATACGCAGAGCGTGGGGCGAGATATACGGAATCCCAGTCGAGATATACGGAATCGTGGCGAGATACACGGAATCATGGGTACAACGGCCAAGCATGGCCACAGGTAACTGGGGAACTTCTCCTTCTATATAAAGGAGGAAGTTACCCCAGAAAACTCAGATACTATCTAATACGAACTTAGACTTTTGCTTATCACCCCATTGATCACATACTACTCATTTAAGCATCGGAGAGGGATTCTGGGTCACCACCCAGGTCATCCCCTTTTGCAGGATTACGCGAAGCCCAGAAGTCCAGATCATTCCGTCAAGGACGTAACGGAGCTTTGCCCGTGATCCAACACACATGTCATACCCGATTACACCGAGTTCCTAATGTTTCATAAACTCGCAATGTTTTCGGATGAAAAATAATTGGTTGATCCGAACCTAATCATTCATCTCAGTAGACACTGTTTAGTGTATAATATCTGCTAAAATATAACAAAAGAATACAAAAAAAAAAAAAAGTTAGTATAATCTCAACCCACATGTATAGAATCAGCACCAACAAAAATTAAACTAATAGCATAAAAAAGTACCGGAAAAGAAAATTAATTGAGATAACTCCTTAGAATTAGGTAACTCATGGACTCTCCACGGCCAAGCTCCAGGTCGATCATGTATCGGTTCTTGATGTTCTCCTTGGGAGGTCAGGTACCACGATCCGAAAGCCTTCTCGAGATGGATCAGTCCTTAATATTCCTGATATTGTGATCTAGGTTTACTACTACATAAGTGGTACATGTTGATGGTACAATAAAAAAACTCACCTTAATTCCCACATCTTGTCCAAAAATCTTGTTTCACACATCTTTTGCAAAAAAACTCATATATGCGTGATAAATAGAGAATGTATAGACTTAATAATAAATAGATATAGAACACATATTACACTTTTTTCTAAGTGCATAGAGAATGAAGACTATAACAGACACAACTTAGATCAATAAAACACGAAAAGTTAAGTAAATTACTTTATTAATAGCTATTTATAGCCATATAATTTAGCTGTTGCTTATACTCAATATATATAATATTATATTATACGATAACTTTAGAAAAAGAATATATATATATATATATATATATAATGCAACTGTTATTTTTACTCAGTATGTATATAATATTATATTGTATGACAAATTTAGAAAAAATGTATATATAATAACGTTTTTTTAATAGATTTATACTATTCTATTACTATTTATTTCTTTATTTTCGTATAGCCTAAATTAGAAGTTAAAAAATATTTCTAAAATTGCAATTATTGAATATTTGATATCTAAATTATATTATCTCTGATTTTTTATACGTTTTTTACTTCTTTTTTTTGCTAAAATTGTATTATATATATAGTTAATTTAAGTTAACTTTTATTAAATTAAATTTTTTAACCTACTTGATTTTTAATATTAAATTTTATATATAAAATTAATGTGTGGGGTGAATTTTTTATATGTTTAGTACAAAATTATTATATAATATATAGTATTTATATAGAGAATAATACTTAACAATTGTCAAATTATATTTTTTAGCCTATATTTTTCGTATAGTATTATAATACTATTATCCGCATGGTCCGCATGAGATGAGCTATATTGCCTATATAAATATATTACTATGATTATTAAGAAAGAGTTTATAGTATTAATATAAAGAATCAATTTATTTGTTGCATGAACTATATAAATTTGTTGCTACTTTTTCTTTTGTATACAATGCCGTTCTATTTAATTATTTTATAAAAATATTTATTATTCTATATATATATTAGTTTCGTGGCGGCCTATGGTCTTCCGGTGCCAAACTGTATAGATAATGAATTTAAAAGGAAATTTTTAATTAATTTGTTTCTTTAAATTGCGTAGAAACCAAATTAGGATATAAAAATACTTCTTAATTTTCAACCAATCAATATTATGTATCTAAATTTAGAGAACCTCTATTAAATTCCGATTAAATTAGGAAACAGTGACAATGTGGACTGTCCACGTGTCGGTCAGAGGGCTTCCGATACCGAATTAATATAATACTAGCCACTAACCCCGCGCACCGCGCGGGAAAATTTCCAATTAACATAAAAGAAATTAAGCTACCTTAATTTATTGAATGTGTAATGTTATTTGAAAATTTGAATACAATTTTTTTGGATAAAATTAATTAATTAATAGTAATGTATAGTTTAATTAAAGTATTTAATTTTTTTAAAATACTTCATAGTAGTGAAATAATCATCATTATATATCAATTTTATTAGCCGATAACTACTATAATATAAAATCAAAATAAGAAAATTGTGTTTATCGTTAAGAGAAAATTGTGGTTAGCGTTATAAAAAGGAACAATGAACATCAACAATTTGTTTTTATAATTTACTATATTTTCTTAAATTCTTATTTTTTAGCTTTATGATCACATGTTCTTTCACTTTCCAATATAAATAGACATATAAGTCTATATGTTATTAGCATCTAGTTTGTCATTGTCATCTATTATGTTCAATGGTCTTTTTTTCCAAATTATAAAATAGAATAATAAAATATTATTCTACATATATTTATATTCCATATATATATTCGTATTGATATTTCTTATAGAAATAGAATTAATGATTATTGTACATTAAAAATCAAAGTGGATATATATTAAATAATTGTTTGTTCTACGGTAAAACGATTTCATAACCTAGTATAATTTATTCATTTATAACACAAATAATATTCATAGATAACTTGTTCATCGATTACTTTAAATAACCAAATATAAAAACAAAGTGTGTTGTTACCTTCTTGTCCTAGGTTGCAAATTGCAATGACTCAAAACTCTTATGAAAGAAAAAGGATAATGACATAAACAATGAACAATATCATTTTTTTTAAGGATAATAACTATTATTCCTTTTTAATTAATTAAATAATATAATATAATAACAACTCAACTCAGATACATATCTATTATTGCTTCCCCTAAGTAAATATTGTACGTGCGGAGCATTTATTTGCCATCAATCTTTTTAACATGGAATTTATCTTTAAAAGTGTAGGGGTAGTGGTGGTCGCGCGGATGAACTGATTCTACCTAAATATCTTTAATGAGGTTCTCATGTAGGAGCATTGCTAGCTTTAATAGACTAGTCCATTAATTAATCAACATCCATGCCAATCTTGTTATCTTTGTCATCCACTTGAGCAATGTTCATACCATTGCAATTCACTTCGAACTTTTTCCCAATTAGATGATTAGCAAGCTCCATTGCAATCCGCATACATAATTAACATGGATAATAATATCACAGTACTTCAGCAAGCCTTCCGTTTTCTCTTCTCTGAATAGTCTCGATGTTTGATATGGTCGTAAACTCATCTCTATTGTCATTCAATCGTCAACGTGGTTCCTCAAACCCTAGGGTTTCTGAGCCGACCACTGTTTCTTTTTCGCCTCTCTACACGATGCGATAAATCTCGTAACGTTGTCTTGAAAATTGACATTAGTCACAGGATCCCTATCGGGCGTTGAAATATTCTACGTTCGGATGAAACCGATATGTGATATGAATAACATGGCCATATATGTATCTGCTGGCCAATATATATATATAATAAGAAAATAAAAGGTTGCAATTACACATCCAAAATTATAAAGATATTTATGTATAATATAAAAAAAATTATTAGGACCAACTACGTAAACATAAACATTAACATCATATAAATATAAATAACATTTTGTCAAAACAAATTATTTTTCAAAATATAGTTTACGGGAACTCCAAATTGATTTTTTTTTTAAACCCACGATCTTAGATATAAAAGAGAAACTCTAACACGTGACAAACAGTGGGGAAACCCTACCTCTTGTTGATCCGCGATCTCCTCTCTGTCTTCAAGGATCTTAGACGCCTTCTGACTCTTTTTCTGCTTCCGCCTGCGAGGGCGGTGCTCAGTCTTACGTGACTATGGCTGCTCAAACTCCGTAATTAAGACTCACCGTCATTGTCGTGCCCTAACGGTGCTGTCACGGTGGTCATTATTGAAGGTTTTAAGGGTCTACAGAGAGGATGTATAATCAAGTGGCTAGCTAAGAAGCACAGAGGTTGCAAACACTAACCCGACTATGTTATTCGGACCATATATGCAGTAGTATTACTCGCTAAATACCTATGTAACAGTTACCTGCACTATTGCATGAAAAAAAAAAATATACAAAAGCCGGCAGATTTGATTAGTCGTGCTAGAAACAACTGTAAAATACGAAAGATGTAAGTAATATGTGTTTATTTGATTTTAACACAAAATACGTGTTTTCGCTAATAAGATAGGAATGATTATGTGTTTTTAGAATTAGGACGATGGAAACCAGGTTCAAGACAGATACCACAACCAGTATAATTTGCTTACACACCCTGCATATGTCTTTCTTCTTCCTCTCTATAGCTAGCTACTTAGGGTTTCTATTTTGCGATTTTGGAGGTCCTCACAAAATTTGGGGTTGCACGGTAGGGTTATAAATATCTATATATATTATATAATGCAAAAGGAAAGAGAGTGGAGCAATGTGAAACTGCCACATCAGCAATCTGGAGCAGCCATGGCGCGCCACCTCAGCAGATACCAATTCCTTTCACTCGGCCCAACACACTCCTTTCACTCGACCTATATACTCTTTTCCACTCTCGGCCCGTTAACTCGCTTCTCTTCCTATCTGTGTTCATGCTCTTCGGTTGCTCTTCCGTTTTCAATTGAATTCACTAAATCCAATTAAATTGAGTAACGCAACAAGCATTCAAGGATTGCAAAAGAAGGGACGCCCAAATCAATCTCTTCCTTGATCAGATCGGGTTGTTTGAGGTAGACTTGGGCGGGGGCAGCAGAGCGGAAGGTCCCAGGAATGACGGAAGTAGTAGCAGACTCGGTAGGAACGATGAAGGTGGAGGCAGCGAGGTCGAGCGGCGGGTGCAGAGTGTTACACCCAAGCCAAAGGTACATATGTTTCTCTATCTTCCCTTTATCCAAATCATTTCATAATCCATCTCAATTCGTTTATGTTTTCCCAATTTCAGAATTTTGCTTACCCTAAATAGCTCAGCCCCAAAATGATAATATCTGTCATTAGAGATGATCGCAGCAATAACAGGAATTTTTGCCGACCAGGTAAGCTATATGTTTCCCGGCCCTGGATTTCCTGCGATCATAACATCATCGGCTAGCTTCGATCTTCTTCATTCTCTAAATTTATATTTCTTTCATCCGATTCAGTTTTCGTGATCGAGAATCTGGTTCGGTATCCATCCCAATCCGTTTTAGTTTTTCCTATTTTAGGATAAATTTATATTTCTTTAATTTGATTCAATGTTCGTGATCGAGAAGCTGGTTTGGTCCAATTTTCCAATTTCAGGATTTCTCTAGCCCTTAATAACTCAGCCCCAAAATGATCTTTGTCATTAGAGATCATCGCAGAAAGAACAGAAATTTTCGGCGACCAGGTAAGCTATGTTTTCAATCCTGAATTTCCGACGACCATAACATAATCGGTTAGCTTCGATCGTCTTCATTCTATAAATTAAATTTTCTTTCACCTGATTCAATTTTCGTGATCAAGAAGGAGGTGTGTAGGCTCTCAATATTTGTGATTCAGGTACAACAGTTTTGCAGCCAAGATAAAAACGATTACTCTTAGATAGTAAAGTGATGAAGAGTTCTTAGTGTTACTTCTTTGTTTGTGTAGGGATCAGAGTCATTGTCTTCATGGCAAGCAAATATTCCTTGTGAGCCTATTCAGTTTGAGGTAAACCAAAATGATTCTTGATTAGTTTGTTATGATAGATGAGATCACTAATGACTCAAAGTAATGACTCAATGATGAGAAATAATAATAATAATAATAATATTGATCCATCTAACAAAGAGTTCATTTTTTCCTCTTCTTAATTAAGGATTTGATATTAGCACGATCCCCGTACATGATTGGAGTTTCAAGCATAAAAAGTTCTCTCGGTGTTCAATAATAATAAAAGCCTTTTGGTAACTTAACACCTGAGTCGCAAATTAATACAGTTTCTGATTTTCTTTCTAGCAAAATTGTTAACTTCTCTGTTGCATATACTAGGTAATTTCTGCTGAAGTGTGTCATATTGGTATCATTTGGTATGGATTTAATTCTCATATGTATTCCAGGGTGGATAAGATAAAGTGTGTTCGTGGTAAAGTTGCTATTTGTTGTCATGTAAGTGTTCATGATCATTTTTTCAGTGTTCTCTATTTGAATCTAGAGCAATAGAAACTGACTATTGCCTTTGTTTAGTCGTTCATGCCCCTCGAAAAGAGCATTATAATTTTGACGTTGGTCGCAAGAAGAAGACTCAGGCTGCTGCATTGGAATAGGAAGTAAGTACTAATCTCTCTTAAAATTGACTTAGTTTTTGAAGTTTCGCGTTATAAATTGTCATTAGCTGAATTGTATTTGGAATATGGAATATCTAAAGTTGGTGTTTTAAACTACCCAAGTGACTGATTAAGTCCATGAATCTCTACACTATTTGTTTAAATTAATTATTTCTTTGATCACTTAAGGATTACTTGGAAAAGTGTTAAGCTAACATAAATCCATATCAATCAGTGTTTAAAGTCTATTTATCCTCAATAGAAGTGGCAATGTGATTTTACATAAGTCTGTGTACTACAACATAAGCAATTTTTTCCGTTTTGTGTGTGGATTACAGGAAGGAGATGCAACGTTTTCCTCCTCTTTCTTTTTTAGTTTGTCTTTTAATGTGGAAACTGCTATTTCTCCGTATGGATATTGTGTATTATCACATAATGCTAATTGTGAAATATGTTCAGTAATATAGCTAGCGTCTCATGATAATCAATGAAATGTAACATGCTTTTTTCACTTAAAAGTGATTCATTGTCCTTCTCTGTAAGTTATCTAATTGCTAATCCTGCCATTATAGAATAGATTTCCTAGGATTTTCTTTATTTAATGGTATAGCAAATTGATATTTTATCAACTAGCCTAATATGTTCGTCCTGCATCTGTTAGTTATGGCAATGATTTATATGTGATGATGTTCCTTTAATATGGTGCTCCAGATATATCTTTGAATGCAAGTTGGAATTCTACATAAAAAAGCTCCAAAATAAAGGGAAGGGTGTTGATGTCGTTCCTTTAATATGTTTAGACTTCTCTCCATGACGTTCCCCGAGTCGCTCAAGGTTTGATTCGATTTTATGTTTAGAAAATGATGATATTCGTTCATGTAAGCTAAGCACCCTTAAACAAAGACATTCGCCTTTATTATAAATTCCCGACAAGGAACATGGATTTTACTAAAATTATTTATATTGTTATGTTGTACTACATCTTTCAAAGTGTTGTGATTGGACTCAATCCAGTGTAATGGTTCCGATGTTAATTGTTGTTTTTTGAAATCGCCCTGCGCGTAGCGCAGGGTCAGCATCTAGTATATTTGATGCTAGTCATGTATGTGCCTTGTTAAAATTATTTTTGGTAATAAAATATTTTATTTTATAAAACTATATATAGTTTTTTGGCTAATAATAAATTTATATAGTTGGCAAATAGTAATATAACGGAGAATGATTTTAATGTACAAAAGGAAGAATACTTTTATATAGTTTTTTTTTGTAATAATAAATTTAATAATTTTATATTAGTTGGTAAACAGCAATATTGCCAAACGTGATTTAATATAAGAAAAAATATATATTGATTTTCAATAAAATATATTGTTGTTAGTTGTATATATATTGTTTGTCCGTATATATATATTTTTTTTTGGTAATGGTCCGTTCTATATTAGTTGTCCGTTTTATATATTGTTTGTCCCTATTTACCTATTTACTTATAGAATGAAAAAATTTAGTAAAATTTATTCAAAAGAATAAGTATTTTTACTTTCCATAACTAATGTCAATTACGTTTAAGAAAATTAGCTAGGGCAATACTTAATGATGATAGATAAAGTATATATTTATTTTATACGATTAATTCTTTTGTAAAAGAAGAATTTATTAGTTACCAAATAAACATCGTCTACGTGGCAGTCTACGGTTTTCCGGAACCAAACTGTATAGATAATGAATTTAAAAGGAAACTTTTAATTAATTTGTTTCTTTAAATTGCGTAGATACCAAAATAGTAAATAAAAATACTTCTTAATTTTCAACCAATCAATATTATGTATCTAAATTTAGAGAACCCCTATTAAATTCTGATTAATTTAGGAAACAGTGACTGCGTGGACTGTCCACGTGTCGACCATAGGGCTTCCGGTACCAAATTAATATAATATAGTAGATAGTAGATATGGTGCATTGAGCGGCCCAGGCTGAAGTTCATGGAAGATTACCAAAAAAAAAAAAAAAGTTGATGGAAATTAGGCGTGCTTTATAGTTTACACATTCCTTTCCACCACAAAAAGGCCTATATGCTGAAGTTGGCCAAGGCCGGAGTTCATGTAAGAGACCATTGGGTCGGGTTTACTCATTCCTTTCCACACACAAAAACGGCCCATGCTTAAGTTCCTGTAAATAATTAGGGTTCCCAGCAAACTCCACCAAGGAAGAAAACAATGGAAACCCTAGCTAGATGCATCCTCCTATAAATACGACTTGCTACTTCTATTATCGGCAGTTGCAGAGCGAACGAAGTGGGTAAGATTAGAGGCGGTATGCGATTAAGGTTATGTTCAGAAAGCGGTCTTTTATATTCGCCGCAGCCCTTAAGATCGCCTTCCACAATTTACAATGGAAGCGTGTCGAGTCATAGCTGCGCAAGATCAAATCTATATATGGGTATTGTCTATCTAGGGTTTTCCTATGGAGATTACTCTTTATCCCGCCGTTATTTTGATTGAGATCCATAACTTTTTCAGCTCTGGACCTTCCATTGGATTTGGTAGCCGTTGTTTGTGTTGGTATTGAGTTTTTCCCAACACCACACGCCTTGGCATCGTCCTATTTCATGGGAATTCAGGGGTAAAACTGAATTATACGTAAATGTATCACCTTTCATGGTGGGAGACATGTGCTCTTAATTCTTTATCTTCATTTTTCTAATTGCATAATTTGGAATTGTTTGTTCTGCAAATTTGTGGCTAGGGTGATGATCTAATTAGATGGGTGACTGGGAAATTTTCCCTAATGATCAAGAAACACGAGGCTTATTGATATTCTGACTGGCCACTGTTTGCTCTTTCCACAAAAAAATTATATCTGCTTTCGTTTTGTTAAGTTTTATATCTAGAAACATCTCAACTCCAAACCTACATTGACGGGGACATGTTTTTTGACTTGATGTCCTTCTCTTCTATTTCTCTAGTTCAAAATTTTATCTTGTTAGTTGTGCAATTGTGGATAGAATGATGATAACAATTAGATGGGTGATTGGGAATTATTCCCTAATGATCATAAACACGAGGCTTATTGATATTCTGACTTTCCACAGTTTCTCCAATTCATCTTTTTTTCTAATCCTATGCGTTCTTTGATCATTATTGCTAGAGATATATTTTCTTTACTGTTTACTTAATTTACAGTTTTCAAAGTTTCATCTTTTTGTTTCGAAATAAGTGGCAAGATTGATGATAACAATTAGATGGGTGATTGGGAATCCTTTCCTAATGATCATAAACACGAGGCTTATTGATATTCTGACTTGACACCGTTTGCTCTACTCTTGTTTTGTTACCATTAGTCCTGATTGTATTGATTTCGTAGTTGCGGTGTAGTATGCAGGGTGATGTGGAAATCTTTTCCTAATGATCAAGATTATCGATGCTTATTGATATTCGAAACCTGCCACTAATTTTTTATTTTCATGGGATTTAGTAAAAATATTTTTCAATTTTGAAGAAAGTATTGGGGGATGTGATTGGATGATGAATCAATTAGATGTGTGAAAGGCTACATTATTAGTCTTGTCTGATCACAACCATCTGAGGCATATAGATGATATCTGACTTTCTTCGTCCTCCCCTTTGTTCATTTCTTAGACAGAAAAAACTATGATTCATATTTGCCCTAAACATGTAATCGGATTGCTTAGTATATTGTTTTCTTAATCAATTGTTTAAATGAAGCGTCAATATACTGATTACCTGGTACTCTTTTATTACGTGAGACTAGTGTATGAGCTGACGCTATATTAAAATTTACGTGTCTTCAATTCTGTCCTAACAATTGCAATTTTGCACATCTGAAGACATGTATGACATTATTTTGTTTCAGTTAGGTTTAAAAGAAAATTGCTTCGTCGTATTAAGAAAGTCAAAAATTGTCGATGACTAAACGATGATACTTGCAAAATCACTAGGTTCTCTTTTTACTAGTATATTTGTATCTTCCAGAAAACTAATATTTATGGGTGATGAATAATTTATCACCGTGTCTTGTTTTTGTTGCCAAAAGTAAATTATGATGTTGTTTAATGATGGGTAGTTATGTTTTTAATTTGTTATGGTAGCCTAGAAAATATTGGATTTATTTTTTCAATTTGTAATGTAGTAGGGTGTATATTAGGAAGTCATATGTGAATGTGTTAGAATTTGTGGTTATGGTTTTTTTTTTTTAACATATTGTAGAGTATAGGAAGGATTTGGGGTTTTTTTCCTTCTAAATTCCCCACAGCACTATACATTTATACACACTAAAAGTTTGTCGGAGCAACTAACTCTAAGTAGAGGGTTACCGCTTGAGAACAGCTAATATGTAATCGTGTTGCCTGGTAGACGATCCGCGTTGGTTTCGAAGATGGATCCAAACTAGACTCTTCGATTGAACGGGCAAGTCCACATTAAGTGTTCATAATCCTTTTTGTGGTGGGAGCAGAGGTAGCACTTTGGGTTAAAGGAGGGAACTCGTTTGTGAAGGGCCTGACTGAGAGCTAACTCTAAGTAGAGGGTTGGAGCTCGAGAACAGCCAATCTGTAATCGTGATGACTGGTAGATGATCCGCATTGGTTCCGAAGATGGATCTAAATCAGACTCTTCAAGTGAACGAGCAAGTCCACATTAAGTTTTCCCAGTCCTCTGTGTGATGGGAGCTGAGGTGGCACTTTGGGTTAAAGGAGGGAACTCGTTTGTGAAGGGCCTGCTCTAGAGCTAGCCCGTTGTTGTAACCTTTCAAGATGAACATCAGAATTTTTTTGTAGTAGTTTGGCTTTCCAATTTTTCTTCCAGAATGTCGGATTAGCAGTCGTAGAGCTTGACGCGAGATTCCCCTACTGCATTGAGGTGAGCAGTGATCATGAAGTGATACCCGGATTTCACGGAGTACTTCCCAGAATCATTGTGCAACCACAGGAACTTGTCCTCAGTTTCAAAGAGTGGCAATGCGTTATTTAGAATCGTTGCTTTATAATTTGTGGGATCACCTAGGGTGGTAGATTCAGATCCTATCTACCATTTGTTATGAACTGGTAGACCTTGGTGTTGACGGAGATTTGTGGCATATTTGTGGGATTGTGGGCGGCAACCCAGTCCTTTAGGATTCCCATGTTCGGAACCCAGGGGTCTGTCCAGAAGTTGGTGTTGGTTCTGACGCCGATGTGCCATCTTCCTCTTTTGGCCAGGAAGATTCTGGTCCTAGCCAGTGTTCTCTAGACCGGAGAATGATAATGTTGTATTTTAGCTGTGAAGAATGATTCATTTCTTAGGTATTTATCCCCCATGCATTTGAATCATATGGATTCTTGATTCGTAACAATTGTGTTCGCTTGTTTAGTAAGTAGCACTAGGTTAAACGCATTCACGTCACGAAAGTCTAAACCTATGTCATTCTTTGAGTGACACAGTTTATTCCAGGCAAGCCACATCATACCTTTTTTTTTCGGAAGACTGGTTCCACCAAAATTGTCTGTGGAGTTTTACTAGGTTGGCCGTCGTCTTTTTCGAAAGATTTGTACATGACATGACGTAGGTCGGGATCGATGCAGCTTTGGCTTTCAGAAGAACCTCTTTCCCTGCTGGGGATAGTAGTTTGGTCATCCATCCTTGAATGCGAGCCGTTGTGCGCTGGATTAGGCTCTCACCTATTTGTCTCTTCTGTTTTGCCCAATCTACTGGGGGCCCAAGTTATAACTCCTCCAGTAACATCTCGCGTACACCCAAAATTTGAGCAATATGATCCCCTATTTGTTGTGGGACATTAAGACTGAAACGGATGCTGGTTTTGCTGTAATTAATAAGTTGGCCAGACTCGTTCTGATACTCGTCTAGCAGATGCTTCAGTTGGGACGCATTATCTGGTGTCGCTTCGAGGAACAGAAAGTTATCACCCGCAAACAACAGGTGGGATATTTCATGAGTGAATTTTCCCAGTTTGATCCCTTTTAGTCTTCCATCTAGCTGTGCTGTAGATAATTCTTGTGATAACATTCGCAAGACTAGTATGAACAGATATGGGGATAGCGGGTCACTCTGTCTTAATCCTCTGGAGGGGGAGAATGACTCAGAAGTTTTGCCATTTATGGTCACATTTAAGGTGGCTGTCGAGACACACTCCATAATCCATTCTACGAAGCAAGGCGGGAAATCCATGTTGTGTAAAACACTTCTCAGGAAAGACCATTCTACTCTGTCATATGCCTTGGACATATCCAACTTAAGCGCAAGTAGCCCTTTTTTGCCTCTACGTCTCTGTTTAATGGTATGTAGCAGTTCTTGTGCCAGGAGAGTGTTGTCAGTTATGCTTGTGCCCCGGACGAAGGCTGTTTAGAAAGGGGACACTAGCTTGGCAATGACTGATCTAATCATGTTTGCTAGTACCTTCGAGATTACCTTGTAAGTGGTGTTACAAAGCCCAATCGGGCGCCAATCTCGCAAACCTTGGGGATTATCCTTTTTGGGGATTAAACTAACTTCGTAGCATTGTGCTGTTGTTCCAACTTACCAGAACTGAAGAACTCTACTACCGCCCTTGACACCTCTATGCATGTGTGGTCCCAAGTGTGTTGGAAGAATCTGAGGGGAAAACCGTCTGGGTCTGGCGCCTTGTCAGGTTGGAATTGAGTAATAAATTTTATGATTTCTAGAGGTGTGACCTGTGTCTTGAGTATGACTTCCCCATGAGGCTGAATCTTAAGGATGCTACACGATGGGATAGTCAAAGTAGGTAGGTCGTTCCTGGCTGTGAACACCTCACGATAGTAGTGTTGAATATAGCGCTGTATCTCTACTGGCTCTGTCAAGATGCTCACATCCAGTAGAGTCATGGTTTCCAGGTTATTCTTGCATCTCCTTGCGATTGAGTATGCATGGAAGAATTTAGTATTTCTATCGCCTTGTTCCAGCCACGTCTGTCTAGATTTCTGCCTCCACATAATTTCCTGATTCAGATATAATTCTTTTATTGCACATGTAAGCTCATTCACCTGGTCTAAGGAAATGTCTTGTTGTTGTGCCAAGTTTAGATTCTCAAGGTTCGCGCTGATTTTTGCATGTCAACGTGCCCAAGGGTTGACCTATTCCACATATGAAGTTTGTGGCTAAGACATTTGTGGTTATTATGCAGGTGTTTCTGGGCCTGAATTTCTGTGTCCCTGACCCAGTTGTGGCGTAGCATCTCCAGGAAATTCGGGTGTCTGAGCCACATTGATTCAAAGTGAAAATGGCGAGGAGTATTACGTGGGGGCGTGGGTTCGTTCGTAGAAAGGATGATCGGGCAATGATCCGAGGCTATCATTTCCAAGTGTACCACCTTTGCATGAGGGAACTTGAGTTGCCAAAGTGTATCTGCCATTTCCCTATCCAGCCGTTCCCTTACCCCTATCTTCTCCTGTTCTACGGTTGGACCACGTAAAAGGTTGCCCCGTGAAACCCAAATCTAGAAGATTTGCGCGATGACTCCAGTCATGAGCTCTTAGGACCCGAACAACTGAGGCGTGGGTATGGCTTTGCTTTTCGTCAAAACTCCAAATGTCATTGAAGTCCCCGATCATGACCCAACCTAGGTGAGTACTACGAAGGTCCCTAAATGTAAGAATTTTCTCCCAAAATCAGGTCGGTCGTCCGGCTTTGAGGGGGCATAGATGAAGGAGGAGTCCCAGATGGGGATTTGTTGGCTATTTAGGATCTGAGCGTGAATAGCTTGGGAGTCACTACTGAGGATATCTAGCCTAACAGAATCCTTTCAAGCAAATAGCAGACCCACACTTGTGTCCTCTGGATTGACCGAGCAGTTATTGCCTAAACCACTCGAATTCATCGTACTGCAAAGTCTAGAAAATTGACTCTTAACCTCCGAAATAAAACAAATGTCGGGCTTATGTATTTTAAGTAGGGTTATTATATGTTGAACTGTCTGCAGGTTCCCGGCTCCTTGACAGTTCCATGCTAATATTTTCATGATGATTCCGGCAGGGCCCTAACTAGACCTGTCGTACTAAAGTTGTATACCGACCCCATATAATCACTAAATAAAGAGAGAAAATAAAGGTTCATTGGTGGGGGTGTTGTCGCATGTACCTCCTCAACTATGGTGAGCTTGGTTGCTCTCTTGCGGTCCCTGTAGTAACGCGTCGGGCGTGGTCCAACAACCATCCTTGGTTTACGGCTGAGATTTTTCCTTGGGAGAGGCATCACCAGGGGCGTTGAGCTACAAATCCTTGGTCTTTACTTGTGGGGTGGGGAGGGGGGGGGAACCTCGTTGTCCATTTTTCTCTGATAACGATTCCTCCCCTGGGCATATAAGGGATAGGCGTCAGTTGGGGGTCCTCCCCCAACATCCTGAATCCTGTCTTCTTCATCTTGAACATCACCTGATCCACCCAGATGCATTGGTTCTTTCCCTGGCCGATGAGCTAGTTGGGGGCCCTCCCCCAACACACTACACATCGGGAATCCAACGGTGCTAGTTGCTGCGACTCTTGAACACAAGGGGAGTTCCTGTTCCTGGGATATCACCAGAAGTTGGTTTATGTGCCACTCTGTCGAGATTTTTCCAGCCAAGATAGATAGTGGGGAGGCTGGTGGAGTGATACTAACCTGCATCGAGGCTTCTGGTAGGGTAGTACTGGAGTCTGAGAAAGCCTGATACTCAGAGAGGGATTGGCATACCCCCAGTAGCAGTACCGGATCAGTGAAGACCGTAATTGTTGTGTCTGTGTGCTGCCCCAGTGGGTCCCAATTCATGTCGTCGAGCTACGGGTAATGTGACTGCACTGAATCATAAAGACTCGAATCCAACGGCAGAGAAGGATCTGGTTGGGTCTGTGGCACCGATGCGTGATATTCTTGTAATTTATGCTCAAGCCACTGGGTCTGTGCTGCTCGTTCCGTCCGGTTTTGCTTTAGCCACTCTCTCTGGGAAGCGATGAAATTGCGTGTTTCAGTGAAGTCATACGAGGTGGCCACTGGGTTTGTTGGGAAACTTGTTCAGTATGGGTGGAGTCGGACAGAGACGGGTTGGGGGATTGGATTGGTCGCTGTAAATCCATTAGTACCTGGACCTTCGGATAAGCTATAACAAAGGGCTCATTCAATATTGCTGTCAAATGTTCAATTTGAATGACCTGTCCTACCACCCCGGCCACCCTCATAATACTGTCAAAGCTAACAATATTTGGGTTCATTCTCAATCCAATTTGGTACCTCATTCATCGGAAACGTGGTAGGTATGCCAAAATCTCTACATTCAAACATCACAAGAATGCCTAAACCATTACCAATAATAAAAGGAGAGTTAATCACTACCTCCCTAAGATGTATTTCCTCCTGGAAGACGAACGTCCAGTATCGGTCGTGACGAAAATTCTCCCTGGGGGGTGGGTTGAAATTCCAAGATTCGACGAGAAGATTGACCAAATCCAGTCTAGGCGGGGTGGCCGAGTGAATTTTTCCCACGAGCATGCGGTTTAGTGGATTAGAGGAGGTTGGTTTGGAGCCGTTCCGGTTCATGTAATGAGGTTGCTTGGGTGGAAAGCGGTTCGGGTCCATACTTTCCGACTGGACCTCTATGTAATCCCAGAGAGGCGGTTCAGGGCTTAGCCGGTCGATCTCCTGACGGTTTGGGAGGAAACTGAACCGGGCTCGCGGCCCAGCAGGATGGCCCTCTACTTCAGGTGGGCTGAACCAGCTAGTTAGTGGGCCGCACGCGTTGGGCTGGGTAGCTTGGGATCTGAGAAGTGCCGATGTGGGCCTCCTAATATCGGGCCGGGCTTTTGAAGGGTTGGCAGAGGTGGCCTGAGCCCAATTCCGGTGACTGCTATTTACCGTAGTGGGCTGAGATTGTCTCACCGGACATCCACCGCGGAGAGGAATTGCTGGGTCCGGTGAGGGGAAAAGGAACAGAGAGATTGGGATTTACCAGGAGGAGGAGGACTGCGATGTGACGGCGCCGACTCCGGTGAATTGCTTAGGGCGTCGCGCCTTGTGGAATCTTGGTGAAACGATTCCTCCGACGTGCCTCTGGCCACCGTTTCCTCAGGTAAGATACTCTCCTTTACTGGGGCCTTGGATCGTGCTGGAATGGCTTTTCTGTGTTGTTGAGAGGGAATATGAAGTCTTGGTGTCTCAAATGGCTTTAAAGGGGGAGGAGTGCTACTTGTATCGAAGGATTGGGGTTGCTTGCCATTAATGTGGTACACCGTGATGTGACAAGCATGATGATTTGGGGAGTAAAGGTTTTGCAGATGAACATGGGGTGGTTTGCTGACGGAGGAGGCTGAAGAGAGGGAGTCCTCCATTGGATTGCGCGAAGACTGGTTGTTGTGAGGCGGAAGTAGCAGGGAGATTAAGCAAACCAACTTACTTTGAGGAAAAGCAGAGCACTGTGGATAGCAGAAGACTTTAGAGCTGCAGGAGATCGAGAAAAGCAGGTAAGGTTTGTTGGTTGCTGGCAGTAATTGTAACTAGAATGGCGTTGGATGTGGAAGATACAGTAGAGAGTGGTGGATATATTAGGTTTGGTTTTGGGGTAGGGAAGGTGAGTGAGCACCAGAACTCGCCGGCGGTGAGGTTATCACGGCCAAGAACCACCATCTGGAGAGAGTGTTCAAACAGTACTATAGGAGAGAGCGGGGATCCTTCGTGGTTATGTTTTTGTTATTACATCTAACAAGATATGTTGATCCAGGAAATGTAATATGATTGAACAAGAACTATATAGATGTGTGTGATCATGTCTATAAAAAAGATTGCCAAAGTAAGAAAGAAAGAATGACTGTACGAAGGGTTTATAGGTCTTTTGGTTTCTTATGTTTGCTCATTTTTGGCTTTTGCCTTTTGGTATCACATGTTTGTTTTTGCTTATTTTTTGTATCATACGTTTGTCTAGGGCGGAGCCAAAACCCTGACAAACTCGAATTCTTGAAAAACTCGTCATAGCCCGTCCCGAAAAGCCCGTCCTGAAATTGGGCCAGAGTCTGTATGGGAGGGACTTTTACTCCTAGCTAGGGCTAGGCTTTTAAAAAAAAATCTCGAATGTCCCGAATGTCCCTAGTTGTTTACCCTAATTCAACATTTTACAACTTAAATGATCTAATTATACTTAAACTAGATGAATATAATATAAAATAAAATAAAATGAAGAAAATTAGTAAATAACTAACGTAACTTCATTTTTTTCTTCGTCAAGGTATTGTAAACTGTCTGAACATTCAGTTTTAGCTTTTCGTTTAAATATTTTTTGCACTAGAACATTTATTTATAGTTTTAGATTTTACCATTTCAACTCTTTTCAAGTGATGGAACTGATTTGGAGTTGATTTGGAGCTGACTTTGAGTTGGAGTTGGAGTTTATTTGGAGTTGTGTTGAGCTTGAATGCTAGTGTTCGTATTGTAGAACTTAATCTACGTGTGCAAACTTAATGATTTGTTTGTGAACTTGATGTATGTGATTGTGAACTTGATGTATGTGCTAGTGAATTCAATGTATGTGTTCGTGAATTTGATGAATGCTTGAACTTGGATTTGTATTTGAGTTGAACATTAAGGTGTAAACTAGGGTTGTCCCTAGCCCGTCCCGAATTTGAAAAGTCCCGACCAAGTAGTGACTTTTACAAATGTTTAACATAGGGCTAGGGTTAGGGACGGTTGTGGAAAATTCCGAAAACTAAGGCTAGGGATATTATCTTAAAAAATTCCGCCCGTTTTTCTCGAGCTCACCCCTACGTTTGTCATTTGTATACTTTTGGTCCGACCGTTAGTTGACCGTTAGAGTTGACCATTAAATAGTCACGTGACTTGCACATGCCTAGCCCCAAATTTTGATTTTGTTCAGTTTAGTCCTCAATTTTTTAGTCCTAACTTTTTATTTTTGCAATTTAGTCATTAAACATTTACAACCGCACCCTATGACTAAATTGACCTAGCCATGGTCCGATCGATTGATAGGTCAGACCATGGTTAGGGTCACCCGGGTTCGTCGACCCTAGCCATGGCTCGAACTAGCCATGCGTCGGACCATGACTAGGTCAATTTAGTAATTGGGTTTAGTTGACCGAATTAGACCCTAATGCTAAATTGACCTAGTCATGGTCCGACCCATGGCTAGGTCAGACCATGGTTAGGGTCGCCCGGGTCTGGTGACCCTATCCATGGTTCGACCTAGCCATGGGTTGGATCATGACTAGGTCAATTTAGTCATACAGTGCGGTTGAAAATGTTTAAGGGCTAAATTGCAAAAATAAAAAGTTAGGACAAAAAATTTGAGGACTAAACTGAACAAAATCAAAATTTAGAAATAGGAATGTGCAAGTCACGTGACTATTTAACGGTCAACTCTACGGTCGGACCAAAAGTATACAATTGACAAACGTATGGTACCAAAAAATAGACAAAACCAAACATATGGTACCAAAAATGAGCAAATATAGGGTACCAAAAGACCTATAAACCCTTAGATGGAGATGCTGAAACAATTTCAAAGCATGTTATTAAACTCAGATTTCAAAACTGTAGTCTTATATGAATGATTTTTATTCATTTTAAAGTTTCATGGTGTAAAATTATTAGCACTGCTTGCTGTGAAACATTGAGATGAATTATACAATTCATATCAGCTTGCAATTTAGCAATCTGAACTTTGTATCCTGATTGTGTGTTTTGAAATTGTTTGAGCATCTCCCATATTTGTGCGCTTGTTCTTTCTTTTTGCTTTCGCAATTACTCTTCAAGCATACCCACACATCCGTCTAATTCTTGTTCTGTCCTATTATCTCTCCTAACCAATCTATCAAGGTAAGTCATCATGCCCATAATCACGTATTCTCCCACGTTTATAGGTACTTATGACTTCCAACGAGTACATGCAATTGGATTCTCATATGGGGTTGTTTGTGATACACTGTTGCAAAATATTTTGTATCATATAATCTAGGATGAGATTAACAGATCATATATGCATTGTTTCAAAAAGAAAAATTATTCAATGTATAATATAGTTTGGCAGAAAAAAAATAATTGCCACAGTAGATTAATCAATAAATAATCCGACACTTTTATAAATATATGAGCATACTCATAAAATTCAAGCATTCCCATTGGGTTATCAGAACTGGACTGGCAGTCTGATTAGGTTCGAATCGGAACGGGAGCCCCGGTTCGAACAAATTCAGAGTTGTAAGTGAACCGGTTTGAAATCCTTGTTTCATGTGAAATATCCGGTTTTGAGCGGACCGGACGGTTCGCCGATTCGGAGTCCATTTAAAAATATATGTATCAGCCGGGTTTAGTGTTTAGGTTATCTGATTACTGAATTGAACTATTTGGAAAAAAAAAAAAGAATTGAATTGGAACCCTACATTCATACATTCCCAAATACAGAGCAGAGAGTGGAGAGGCAGTGCGAGACAGTGAAGAAAGAATCCTATGTTCTATGATCCGTCCTTCTCAACTCACCCGACATCTCCATTGTGCATTTCTGTCGAGATCGGTGGCAGTGAACCGGAGATCTGATCTGGGGCCCTTCTCTGATTCCACCTATAGCTGAGATTTCAGATCTCTGAGTCGTGGGAGATGGGCGCTTTGCATGCGTGGATATTGAGAACGGAGTGAAGCTCGAAGAACATGAAGCCTTAGCTATTGAAGATGCCGTCAGAATTATGCTCCAGGGTTTGGGTGAAGAAGTAAATAGACAAGGCATTCGAAACACCCTATTTCGAGTCGCCAAGGAATTCCGTGAAGAATGATTGAATGAAGCTATGGCTTGGAGCGTCGGTATGTCATGGCGGAGGGCGGTGAATTGCTCGATTACGGAGCGGACGACGGCCGTGCAGCTACGACAAGTCGTGGGAGAGAGAGGGGATGGTGCTTACAGACAAGCATATGAAATTGTTCAACTTGAGAGAAGTCTGGTAATATGCTGAAGGGTAATCTAAGGCTGAGGTAAGCATTAGACGAAGAATTGGTGGTAATCTGCTCAAGAGGGAAGGGTAAGGGATTGAACGGTCGAACCGAGTTCAAATCGGGAACCGGTTACTTAGCCGGTTCGATGTCCGGTCCGGTAACGATAACACTGATTCCCATATCTTTTTTACGTTCTTTTTTATACCAAATTAAAATGACAATTTTTTTTTTGCCAAGAAAATAATACTTATTCATTCATAATGTAAACTAACGAGGCTAAGGAGGGATGTATTCCCGATCCTTTACAATTAAAGATAAAAGAGAGGGCGGGGTACACCCAATTATAAAAACACGACCTCTTTCTAGATTGGATTGCAATCCAATTAGCGCATTTGTTTAACTAGCAACTTATGTAATTTATAACAAAATTTGATATAAAAATTAGGGCTGGCAATGGTGCGGTGAAAATCAAATAACCATGGTTATTCGCACCATTTACCGCAATGGTTAACCGCACCATTATGGTGAGGGGCAGTTATGGTGATGAATCTTGTAACCGCAATGGTTATGGTTGTGGTGATGGTATTCAGTCTATAACCGCGGTTATAACCATCACCTCTCTATATATATATATATATATATATAATATTAATATATTATATATATATATAAATATATTACTAATTCTTATATATATATATATATATATATATATATATATATATATATATATACATTATTAGTCAAATATTATAATTATTATTATGTTCCTTTTTCACCCACTATTTTTTTTTTGCCAAAGCAATTCCTAACATTCAATCTTGACCTTTTTTTTTTGCCAAGCAATTCCCACCATTCAATTTCAATCTAACTTAATTTGTTAAAGTCAGTCTTACTCTCACTCGCAGAGACTCAAACTCTCGTTCACTTCTTCATTTGCCTAGGTCAACTGACAAGTGAGAGTAATTCAACAATTACATAAATATGCCTAATTTATGTCTATATTTCTTATTATTAGGTAACCACGATTGGAAGTGATGGCGAATGAGGATCGATGATCGCAAGTGATAAGCGATTAAAGATGTGTTTTTTTTTTTTTTTTTTAAATTTAGTGTAACAATGAAGTTATGTATAATTTGGATTTCGTGTATGAAAATGAATGTATGTCTACTTTTATTTTATGAAACAATGATGTTGTATTAGTTTGAATGATTGTAGTTAAATGGTTTAACCGTGGTGAAAAACCATGGTTATGGTATGAAGAATCATAACCACAGTGGTTATGGTTATGGTTATGGTATGAGTGAAAAAAATATGGTATGGTTATGGTATTAGTGTTATTCTCACCATACCCTCACCATCGCCAGCCCTACAGACAAGCATATGAGATTGTTCAACTTGAGAGAAGTCTGGTAATATGCTGAAGGGGGTAAGGCTGAGGTAATCGTTAGACGAAGAATTGGTGGTAATCTGCTGAAAAGGGAAGGGAAAGGGATTGAACGGTCGAACCGAGTTCAAATCGGGAACCGGTTATCTAGCCGGTTCGATATCCGGTCCGGTTCTGATAACACTGATTCCCATATCTTTTTTACGTTCTTTTTTATACCAAATTAAAATGCCAAAATTGTTTTTTTTTTGCCAAGAAAATAATACTTATTCATTCATAATGTAAACTAACGAGGCTAAGGAGGTATGTGCTCCCGATCCTTTACAATTAAAGATAAAAGAGAGGGCGGGATACACCCAATTATAAAAACACGAGCTCTTTCTAGATTGGATTGCAATCCAATTAGCACATTTGTTTAACTAGCAACTTATGTAATTTATAACAAAATTTGATATAAAAATTTATACCAATTTATATTTCCAGTTGTCTGAAAAGACGTTTGCTTCCCTGAGTATTTTGTCCAATCTTTAATAATATATTTAGATGGACAACATACAAGCTTAATAATATGTAATATGGATTAGAGACATTCTTCACACATGCAACTAAGTTGGATAATATACAAGCTTAATACCAAAGCTTAATACCATGTAATATGGATTATAGGCATTATTCACATACAACTAAGTTGTAGTAAAATGTCCATTTGGAAACCAATAGTCTACTAGTACTTACATTGTCATTGCTCCACTCCATCAATGACATCTGCTTTGACTTCTTATGGTGTAGCATCTAGTTTAAGGTAATCTTTCTTCAAATCTGCATTATGATTATTCCACTTCTTAGAGAGAGATTTTAGTATAAACTTGTCAAAGTCTCCATGAGAATCCTCCAAACAAACGAATTTCGTCTATAAACATGTATAGATGAATATAAACAAAAGTATTTTTTGGGCAATCAAAATATGACATTGAAATATATATATTTTTAAAGATATGGCGTTGAAATGTAAATAATTTATAGTTTTACCTTCACTAAACCTAATAAATTCTCTTTGAAGTTAAGCAGCACTTCTTTTCCATCTGTTGAAATTAAAATGACATATATCGGGCTTGCGAGACACTAACCCAAGCCAATTTCCTATAACTTTTTCCGTGTTTTCAACAAGTTGGCATAATTCATTAATGGACGCAATTATTCTTACATTATCAAAGTTCTAGATATCATGGGTAGCAATCTGGCTTTTTTTTCTTCTAATATTGACTACCCAAGTTAGTAAATCAAGTTCAAACATTTTAAGATAGTATGATAGGATGCCTATAAATAAATTGGAGATGAATAAGATAGATGTATATCACCTAAAATCTCGACATCAGTTAGCTATAAATCTGTTTTATCTTGTTCCACAGCAACTGAGTTATTAGCCTGAAATGGAACTTGATTGGTGGACTCCTCTTTCACTTCATCACAATTGTAATTATTTGAAAATGATTGTGTCCTTGATATATGTAAAATATTGAGATTACTATATTCATTTTTATAATAAAATGTTGAGATTTCTATAAAAATACATAACACATACGAAAAAGTAAAACATATTTTTCATATCTTCTCAAATCAAGGTATAATGATTGTTAAGCTCATCGACATATAATACATTATATATAAGGTATGTACTACATAGAATCATCATCACCATCATTATCATCATTATTATGGTGAGCTTTCCCAATATCAAATGTGTCGGTTTCATCTTGACCACTTGGTGTCAATCTATATATTTAGGATGTTGCACATAAAACACTTGCTTGACTTGAGATGAAAAAACAAAAGGATCATTACACAAGCGTTCTCATGAATGAATTAATCTAAAAAAATTAATTAAGATTGTGTCATTTCATTTTTTTTAATCCCTATAGAGGAATTTAACATCGTCATAATCACAGCGAAACAGAACAACTCAGTGTCTCTTATAGTAAGCAACTTCTAAAATATTTGAAAATCGGCCATAATAATGCTCACTATCCGTCTCCACATTTATATAACTTTTTTTTTTACTATTTCTATTATTCTCACGGACTTTGGTGTTGAATGCATATCCATTGATAGAAAAACAACTAAATTTTCGAATAATTGAATTTGGATCAACCGCAAGAGCAATTAATTCCTTTAAATATTTGCAAACATTTCAGGAATCTGAAATGTTAGAATTAGCATGAACATTAAAGTATTTGTGCTTAGGAATCTAGAATGTTTATTCAAACAAAATCAAGAGAGTATACATAAACCTATCTTTTGAGCCAAATTGCAAACTTCTCTATGAACCATTAACCATCATTTCGATATATAGAAATAGAACATTGTTCTATTCTTTGAACATCAATAAACTTCTTGGAACTTTCTCAATTTAGACAGATTTTAATCAATTTAGGATAAATTAAGATATTTGAAACGAAAACTGAGGTGGTAAATTTCCATCATATCAATATGAAGTAGGACATTACAATGTGCTTGAGCTAGTAACGTGTTGTATAAGACTCTTTTTTTTATCACTACCAATAAAAAGACCACCTAATAAAAACAAGTACTTTTCACCACCTGCATAGGATAAGATCTTTTTGGGTCGATTAAATATTGATCAGATCTCCCATAAATCTCTTACAAAAAGTTATATCTTCTTCAACGATTTATCCTTTTGCGATTGATCCCTTCAGTTGAGCTTTATTCCACTCATAGTTATTTAAGGTAACCAAAAACCTTGAAAAATTATGTTAGTTAAGTAATATACACATTTTCACTCGATGAAAATTTAATTGAACTAACATTTTAATAGGATACATCCACCGGTATTGTACTGGATCACCAAGTTTTACTTATACTTAAAGATGTATAATTAAGTGTACAATGTTGGTAAAGAATCCTGCGGGGAGGGGGGGGATACATATAGTCGCTTTCCGAAAGATGATATTTGCCCCCACTCGTAAACGAGTTTTGCTAACGGGTTACTAAAAAATCATCCCCGAGGATACATCAAAATCACTAGGCCTAACGAGTAGCAAAACCTGAAGACCTACTTAAGAACTTCTAATAGAACCGACATAATAATGGACACGGCGTGTCTAAAGGAACCATACTTGATAGTAAGTGCATGATTTCTTCGGATGGTTTAAATGCATTACAACCATGTCTATTTATAAGCAAATAATAACATCAAATTGACACAATTATTTGGCGGCAAATTCAAAATTGTATGTCTAGAACTTTCACTTAGTGTCGATCGACACCAATTACCCGCCAAAATAAACAGCACTATTCTTCGTGCCTCCACAAATGCATATGGTGCTATGAATAACTTTAGCACATGCATGTTAAGTGGCGTGTCCTTATATTTATTGAATATAAATAAATATTATTGACGAATTAAACACAACATTTATATCACCACCTAAATCATACAAGCATGTATAATTAATACCAAATTCCTTCTATAATCGAGTATTAGCTAATACCAAGTATTAGCTAATATCAATACCAAGTTGACACAAACACGGTATTAGCTAATACCGTTATTAGGATATCGCAATACCGGCAATCAAACGTGCCCTCAGTGTTTTCTAGTGTTTTAGGTAATTAAACTAATTGACAAAAAAAAAGTAATTAAACTAACGTTGGCAAAAAAAAAAAAGTAACTAAACTAACCAGTTTTTAAGTTCGGATGTGCATTAGTTAGGAGGCCTGATTAGCTATGTTAAAAAAGTTAAGTAATATGCATTTGACTGAGATGCTGAGGCATGTGCCTCAGCAGGTAAAGTAGTTTTTTTTTTTTTTTTTTTTTTTTTTTTTTCAAGTTTTGGCTCAATTCATTACTTTTTTAGGGTTAAGGTAAATTTTTTTTTTTTTTTTTTCAAACGGAAACTCTTTATTAATGCAAGTAAGTATCAATCTGAATTAAGAAGAGAATATGGGGTATCGAAACTCAATTTAATGGACAAATCTCCTTTCTGAATTGAATGAGAATTTAATTGGCGCATCGACTTGCGCTACGTCGGATGAATTTCCAACGAATTTTTGGTACCGAACTCGCTCTTTGGTGAATTGTGCGAATGATATTGTCGAGTTTCCAATCAATCTCTGTCTCTTCGCGGATTTGACTTATGATGTACTCTGCATCTGACTCGATAATTGCTTTCTCCCAATTGTGAAGTATAGCCAAATCAATGGCTTGTAAAATAGCTATCGCCTCCACATTGATTCTTCTACATTGGCTGCATTCACGTCACGACACATCGAGTTGCGCTCCTGCTAAAACCCTTCCTAGGAAATCCCGAGCTATCACACCCGTACCACCTCCATCCCGTGTTCGGTTTCCAAGAGCCATCAGAACAAATTGATTCAAAACTTATCGGAGGTCGTTGCCATGAATATTGTGCAACTGGCTGAATTATTGCTTCACGGGAGCGTGCGCTTCGGCATGTGGAAACCCAAGTTTCGGAGGTTAAGCGGCTAGCTTGGTTAATCACGACCTCCAGTCTTAGTTTGTCTCTCAAATAAACAGCCCTACACCACTCATTCCATATTTCCCAAGCCGTAACCTCCATCATTTAGGAATAAAAAGTTTAGGGTTAAGGTAATTAGAAATAAGAAGTTTCCTCCCCTTATTTTAGTTTATCTTACTCTAAACTAGTTAGAGTAAGTAAGAATTATCAATTATCTCTTTTCTTTTACATATACGATTATAATTTTTTATTTTGAGTAATTTAAATACACCATTTATATAAATTCTATAATTATTTTTAATAGTTTATCAATATGAATATAACTAAGTAGGTGCCTCTTTCAATAAAAAAGATTGTCTCGTTTGCGCGTCAAATTTAAGGTGACATTCAAACACGTCTCCTTAGTGAACGTTAGACTTTTGACAACCTTTGTTGTGGGTAATAATTTACAGAAACATGTACTTTAATTGTCTGTATATCCGTTCAGAATTTCTTGTAATTAATAATTAACCCTTGAATCAATACCTTTGAATTTAAGGGTTGCAAGACCTTCCATGAATATGTTATATGTTCCAAGATCAAGATCAGGTATAAAGCCCTCATCTAGCATCTCATCTACTAAAACCTCACCCTTTTTCCTCCTCTTCTCTTTTGTATATCCACATACCAATATCCGATATGTCATTTCATAGGCTTCAAACCCTTTATCTTTCCCAGAACCATCAATCTATTTGCTTCTTTTCCAACATCGCAAATATCCTCAAGCAAGCAATTGAATATTGTGGCAATTGAATGTCACAATATCCAGAAGTAAATCAAATGTCAACATCTTCTCCATCAAACCTATTGCCTCCCTTGTTCTCCTCAACCCCATCAACCCCCTTCAACTAAAGTTATACAAACAATCAGGCTAGGAGAATCCCCTCTTTCCCAGAGATGAGTAACAATTGCAAGTGCTTGAGTTGCAAATTTTGAATTACACAGTATCTCTATAAAACAGTAATAATCAAATCCATCAGGCAGGACTCCTTTGCTTGAAAAAACAAGCAACAATTCACTAACTTTGTCTGCATGACCTTCTCTGCACAACCCCATCCTCCCTTGACCGAAGTGCGAAGTTAAACTGCAAGTAGCGTCAGCGACACAGAAAAGTGATTTCACGACAATAAGGGTTTCTCCGCCGCCTAGTTTGAATTTTTCATTGATTTTTGCCTTTGAAGATCTTTCGAGATTTTGTTTCTGTGAATGTTGCAACTTCTGCTGAGATGAAACTGCCACAACAATTTCTATGGTGTTGAAAGTTTAAAAAAATTACATATATGGTAGAGCAAGTAGTGGATGGAAGAACTAATAAAAGCCAAAGAGGAAAGAAGAAGAAGAAGAAGAAAGAAATTGCTCTCGCATGTGATGCTCGAATCACAAGTTGTAAAAGTGAAGATTGTATTAATCTGTCATTGAGTAGCTATTCTGCATATTGTGTTGTTTTTCTCTAATTATTGATTTTATTTCTCTGTGCAGATAATGATTCAACTAAGTTTATAGAGGAGAAGAAGAGAGAAGTTGCCACCAATGAAAAAGAAAAAACTGATTAATCCCATCTAAAAGTATAGCACTAGCTAATACAAATCTCCTAATTACCAATTTACCCTTGTAATATATGGCAAACTCTCACCGTTTACATCGTAGCTTCGGGTCGGACCCCGTTTACATCGAAACTTCGGACTGTGTCGGGTCGGGCTGGGTGGTTCGGGCCGGGCTGGTCAGTTCGGGCCGGGCTGGGTGGTTCGTGCCGGGTTGGTCAGTTCGGGTCGGGTTGGGTGATTCAGGCTGGGCTGGTCAGTTCGGGTCGGGCTGGGTGGTTCGGGCCGGGCTGGTCATTTCGGGTCGGGCTGTGCGATTCGGGCCGGGCTAAGCAATTCGGGCTGTTCGGTGATGGGTTCCGATGTAATCGTTAGCCCCGTTAATAGCCAATGGACGGCGAGTAGGTCCAGTGGGCCTCGTGAAAAGCCTAGAAGGCCCAGAAGCCCAGTATGAAGGGTCCCGACTTTGGTGGTCCCGATGTATGAGCTGAATGCTCCCGACAAGAAGCCTCTGAGTAGGCCCCGATATGCCTTAGTAAAGGCCCCGATAATAAAGCCCCGCAGAGGCTAGACCTGTCCCGTAGAGACTGAAGGTCCTGGGTGGTGATCTAGAATGAGACAACTCTGAAGTCTCCGACAGTAGGCGGGACTTGTGATCAGAGGATAAAGACCGAGAAACCCGCCTACTAGATAGAGTAGTGGGAGACGGTTAGAGATAAAGATAGATCCCCCGAGATACGCAGGGCGTGCCCGAGATACGCGGAATACGGGTAAGATACGCGGAGCGTGGGGCGAGATATATGGAATCCTAACCGAGATATACGGAATCGTGGCGAGATACAGGGAATCATGGGTATAACGGCCAAGTATGGTCACAGGTAGCTGGGAAACTCCTCCTTCTATATAAAGGAGGAGGTTACCCCAGAAAACATATACTCTCTAATACGCACTTAGATTATTGCTGCCACCCCATTGATACATACTCATTTAAGCATCGGAGAGGGATTCTGGGTCACCACCCAGGTCATCCCCTTTTGCAGGATTACGCGGAGCCCAGGAGTCCAAGCTTTCCGTCAAGGACGTAACGGAGCTTCGCCCGTGATCCAACATTGGCGCCGTCTGTGGGAAACTTACGAAAAGTCAAGATAGTTTCTACTAGATCAATGGCCGGTGGTGGCAAGAAGAAGCAAGTTCAGGCTGGCAGTTCCCATCCCGCAGGAACTGTGAATTCCCAGTTGCCAGAACGTGTTGCTGAACAAGGTGAGAACCCCACTCTTTCCCAGACAGGGGGGCAGGCAGATGGTTATGAGGTCTCAGTCCGAGACACGGAGATGAACAGGCAGGACATCCCGCGTAGGGAGGAGGACGAGGCTCCCCCGAACCCGGTGGGCCATGGAGGAGAAAGAGTCCCGCGAAGGGAAGAAGGGTCGTCTTCGAACTCGGAGTTGGCCAAGGCAGTAGCAGATGCTATGCCTATGTTCTTGGCTGCCATGGAGGCCTTGCTGGACAAGAGAGAGGCCGCCAGGAGGGCGGAGGAGTTGCCTCCGCGAGAAGAATTACCTCCACCCCCCCCCCCCCCCCCCCGAGGGTGGTCCCAGAAGAACAGGAAGTTCAGGAGGTTCCGCCCAGGAGCAAGGGTAAAGAACCAATGCACCCGGAGAAGTTCGTAGTTGACGGCCCAGGACCAGTGCAAAATAGGACCATTCCCCTGAATGGCCCCATCACCCCCGATCAGGTGGTGAAAATCGTTAGCATCTGCATGGGCGATCAGAAGCAGATGACTTCGGAGCTGAGGGATCGATCCAGTCATCCTTTTGTTCCGCGGCTAATAGATACCGTTGCCCCGCCCGGGCTAGGTATTCCAACCATCAAGGAGTATGATGGTGAGGGAGACCCAGTTCGCCATGTTCAGAGACATGTCCAGGCCTGTATGGGTAGGACTTCGAACGATGACCTCATATGCTCATTGTTCCCGATAACCTTGGGAGAAAGGGCCATGACTTGGTTCTTCAGCCTACCACCATGAAGCATCACCTGCTGGGCCGATATGCACGACCGCTTCATCAAGCAGTACCAAGGTCGAAGGCGTCTCCTGAAGAGTGTAAGGTCCCTGACCCAGGTGGTGCAGAGACCTGATGAATCGTTGGCATACTACTACCAACGGTTCACTGCTAGTGCCGCGGAGATTGATGAAGAAATCTCGGAGGGTGAGACCATCCGAACTTTCCTTCGGAACTTAAGCGCTCCGTACGGATCCGACCTGATGCACAGTGTAGCCGCGAAGGCTGTGTGGAGTATGGAGGCCCTGCAAGCGAGGGTGAAACAGCAAATCGACGTCCAGGAGTCGAAGATTGCTGCCGGAGAGCTTGATCCTCTGAAATCGGGAAGAGGAAAGCCATCGTCCAAGCTGTCGGATGATCGCAAAGGAAGCGACAAGTCGGAAGGGAATAGAAACCGTGGTCGCCCCGAGAAAAGAGAAGACAAGCGTCCCCCGAGGAAGGACAATCGAGAAGGTCGGGCCGTTCCTATCAATAGCTCGATGACTTCTGTGTTAGCTGTGATGGACCGGCAGGGTCTCGCCCGATACCCTCCGAGAAAAGAAGGCGAATTCCTAGGAGGCCGCCCTGACCGTTACTGTCGCTACCATCGAGCCAATGGTCACGACACCGAAAACTGTCGGGAGCTGAAGAAGGAAATCGAGAAGCTGATCCAGAAGGGGAAGCTAAAAGAGTTCGTCGGAAGGCGACGGTGCCGATCCCATTCCAGAAGTCGGTCACGATCCCGTTCCAAATCCCGTGACCGGTCCCCGAAGAAGAAGAAGGTTGAGCAAGAAGCCTCAGGTTCAGGTGCCCGTAAAGAGAGGCGGGGAACTATCAACGTCATCCACGGAGGAATGGCGGCGGGAGGTGATACCTCTGCTTCTCGGGAGAACTACGCTTCCCGCATATCTGCCGCGCTGGTGCTAGGCAAAAGGTCCCGGTCGTGGACTCTGAAGGAGGAAATGGTAATTTCTTTCTCGGCGGAAGATCTAGTAGGCGTGGAGAGCCCTCACGATGACGCCTTGGTCGTGACCCTGGACGTGGACGGATTCGAGATGAAGCGGATCCTGATAGACAGAGGGAGTTCCCCCGACATTCTTTTCATGGACGCTCTGGAAGCCATGGGAAAGACGAAAAAGGACCTGACACAGGTGGACTTCCCGATGGTGGGATTCTCTGGTTCCACTTCTTACCCGTTGGGAATGATTACCTTACCGGTGGAGTTTGGTAGTGGCTGGAAGATGGAGAAGCGAAACGTAGATTTCGTCGTAGTGGAGTCTGCGGGGGCATACAACGCTATTATCTGGAGGACCACTATCAACCCTCTCATGGCAGTCGCCTCGACGGTCCACCAGAAGATGAAGTTCCCGACTGACAACGGAGTCGGAGAGGTCAAGGGTGACCAAGTGGCGTCGCGAAAATGCTATGTTAACGCTACCCGAAGGAGAAGGAGGGAAGCCATGACTGTCCTTCAGACTGATGCCGATCCTCGAGAGGAGTATGGGCGTCCCGCCCCCATGGAGGATCTAAAGGAGGTTGAGATTGATGGGCCTCAGAGGAAGGTGAAGATCGGGTCTGCTTTGTCGGAAGAAAGAGCCCGAGAGTTGATCGAGCTCCTGAAGGAGTTTAAGGAGCTGTTTGCCGGGTCCCCGAGTGATATGCCAGGAATCAGCCTCGACGTGATAGTGCACGAGCTGAAGATAGATCCCGCGATCAAGCCTATCGCGCAGAGAAGACGTCTGATGGGTGCGGACAAGAGGGTCGCGATCCAGCAAGAGGTGGGCAGACTGCTCGATGCTGGATTCATCAAGGAGCTCTGATTCCAGACTTGGGTTGCTAACCCAGTCCTGGTGCGATAGAGTAACGGGAAGTGGCGGATGTGTGTCGATTTCCGCGACTTGAACAAGGCTTGCCCGAAGGATTGCTACCCGCTCCCGAGGATTGACCAGCTGGTGGATGCCACATCGGGACATGAGCTGTTGAGCTTCATGGATGCCTATTCCGGATACAACCAGATCAATATGGCGAAGGAGGATGCCCCCCATACGGCTTTCTATGCCAACAGTGACGTCTACCACTACGACGTGATACCCTTCGGATTGATCAATGCCGGAGCAACTTACCAGCGGATGGTGAACAAGTTGTTCGGAGACATGCTGGGGAAAACCATGGAGGCGTATGTGGATGACATGCTGGTGAAATCCCGACAAGCAGGAGACCATGTCCAGAACTTGGCGGCGGCGTTTGAGCGGATGAAGTTCCATCAGGTTCGGTTGAACCCGGACATGTGTGCTTTCGGGGTGAACTCGGGGAAGTTCCTAGGGTTCATGGTGAGCCAGAGAGGAATCGAGGTGAACCCTGAGAAGCTACGAGCAATCGAGGAGATGCAGTCCCCGAAGAGTCATCGGGAGGTTCAGGTGCTGAATGGCCAGTTGGCCGCGATGAATCGATTCCTATCCAAGGCGAGTGATCGAGCCATGCCATTTTTTGATGTGCTGAGGGCCCACAAGAAGTTCGAATGGTCCGACAAGTGCGAGGAGGCGTTCCAGGCACTCAAGCAGCACCTCCGTACCCTTCCGCCGTTGGCGAAACCGGTTCCAGGCGAGCCGCTTTATCTCTATTTGGCTGTTTCTGATGTGGCTGTTAGCTCTGTTTTGATTAAAATTGTCAAGGGCAACGAAGTGCCTATCTATTATGTAAGCAAGGCGTTTGCCAAGTCTGAAATAAATTATCCCGCTATTGAGAAGTATCTCTTTGCGTTGATTATTGCCGCTCGAAAGCTACGACCTTACTTCCATGCCCATGAAGTCACGGTATTGACTAATCAGCCCCTGAAGCACTTTTTGAACCGACCGGAGGCGTCGGGGAGATTGGTGAAATGGGCCATCGAGCTTACGGAGTTTCGTATACATTTCACTCCGAGAACTGCTATTAAGGGCCAGGCATTGGCAGATTTTATAGCTGAGTCTACGGCACCCGATCTGGAAGTAACGGGTCCCGCATAGGGGGCAACCATGGAGGTCCCGATAGCAGAACAAGCCCCGATAACAGAGCAGCCAAATGAGGAGAACACCTGGGAGATGTACACTGATGGTTCATCGAGTGTAGAAGGCTCGGGGGCAGGATTCGTATTGATACCGCCCGGTGGAGGCGAGCCCCTACGATATGCCTTAGCGTTGACGTTCAAAGCCACCAACAATGAAGCAGAATACGAGGCTCTCATCACGGGCCTCAAGATTGCCAAGGGTACGGGGGTCGATCATTTAAAAGTGAAGTGCGATGCCAGCTTGATCGTGAATCAGGTCCAGGGGAACTACGAAGCCAGGAGCCCGACAATGAAGAAGTATTTGCACGAGGTGCAGACTTTGAAGGGAAGCTTCAAAAGCTTCGATATCGAGGCGATCCCGAGGGAAGAAAACGCGGAAGCAGATGCCTTAAGCAAGTTCGCTCTGGGAGTGGCCCCCGAGGAGAACCGGAAGGTGCATTTCCTAGAGAAAGTGATTATCTCAAACATTGATCCGGCGGAGATCTGCGCTATTGAGACAGGATCGGAGGAAGAAGAGAAGCCCACTTGGATGACCCCGATGGTCACATATCTAACTACGGGGGCACTCCCCGATGACGAGGTGGCAGCTGTCAGGTTGCGTCGGATTGCGGACAACTACGCGATGGTGGACAACCAGTTATACAAAAAAGGGTATGTAAAGCCTTTTCTAAAATGCGTGGCGGAACCTGACACGAATCGGATCCTGAGGGAGCTACACGAGGGAGTCGCGGCCTGTCATGAAGGGGCCCGATCTCTAGTGAGGAAGGCGTTGAACTTGGGCTACTATTGGCCTTCGATGAACAAGGAAGCGACCGCGATGGTCCGATCCTGTGATGCATGCCATAGGTACGCTCCAAATATCGTGGCTCCCGCCGCGGACTTAATGCCCATCAGGAGTGCATGGCCCTTCGCGCAATGGGGGATTGACTTGGTGGGATCTCTTCCCCAAGCGAAAGGTCAGTGCAAGTATTTGCTCGTGGCCATCGATTACTTCTCAAAATGGATAGAGGCTAAGGCATTGGCCAAGACAACGGGGCAGCAGATCCTCAAATTCCTTCAAACTCAGATCATATCCCGATATGGGGTTCCTCGGGTGTTGATCAGCGACAACGGCCCTCCGTTCAATGGGGCCCAGTTGAAGGAGTACCTGGAGGAGTTGAACATCGAACATCGGACCGCTTCAGCCCGCCACGCTCAAACCAATGGCCAGGTAGAATCAGCCAACAAGATCGTGATGGATGGCTTGAAGAAGAGAGTCTACGCCTTGCAGGGCCATTGGCTGGATGAGCTCGAAAACGTGCTGTGGGCTGTGAGAACAACACCCAAGCAATCGACGGGGGAAACTCCGTTTGGCCTAGTCTATGGCACGGAGGCAGTCGCTCCCGTGGAGATAGCGGTGGCATCCCATCGCGCAAAATATTACGAGCCCCTGACGAACGAAGAAATGAGACGTCTAGACTTAGACTTGCTCGAGGAAAAGAGGTGGAAAGCTGATGAAGTCCAGGCCCGGATGCGTCTGGCAACAGCCCGATATTATAATCGGCGTGTCAAGTCCCGACAATTCTTCGTGGGAGAACTTGTTTGGCGGAGGAACGAGTTCGTTCATCAAGATCGGATCAACAAGCTATCACCGAAATGGGAGGGACCTTACAAGATCGTAGGGATGCCAGCACCCAATGCATACAAGCTAGAGGACCTTGATGGCAAGACGCTGAAGCATTCCTTCAGTGGCGAACACTTGAAGAAGTATCATGTTTTATATTAAGTCGCCGCGAATGGCGCAAGTTATCTATCAATCCGATGTAAGCAAAGCTTTGGGTTATTAATAAAAGAAGTTGCTTCCGATCAAATTATTTCAGATTTATTCTAACTGTTAGTAAGACGTCCTGAAGGACGCGACAAAAAGCCTTACGAGGTACGAGTAAGTCGCCTTTATGGCGCGACAAAAAGCCTTACGAGGTACGGACAAAAGCCTTGCGGGGTATGCGTAAGTCGTCTATATGATGCGGCCAAAAGCCTTAACAGGTATGGACAAAAGCCCTACGGGGTACAAGTAAGTCGTCTTTATGATGCAACCAAAAGCCTAGGTATGAAAAGGCCCTGATGGGTCCGCGTAAGTCGTCTATATGATGCGGCCAAAAGCCTTAACGGGTACGAAAAAGCCTTAACAGGTCCGCGTAAGTCGTCTATATGATGCGGCAAAAAGCCTTAAAGGGTACGATTAAGCCGTTTGGTAAAGACGCGATAAAAGCCCTGGAAGGGTATGACTAAAGTCGTCTGAAAGGACGCGATAAAAGCCTCAAAGGGTACGATGAAACCATCTTAATAATGTGCGATTGGACGAGAAGCCTTAAATGGTGAAGTCCCGATTGGACGAGAAACCTTAAGTGGTGAAGTCCCGATTGGACGAGAAACCTTAAATGGTAAAGTCCCGAGTCAAGCGTCGGAAGGACGTATGGAGTCATCTCAAATGGTGCATCAGAACGTTCTGAGTAACGAATTTAAAGCCGCTTTAAATAAGTGCAAATGATTATCGAGACCAAAACAGATGAAAGAAATTCCTTATATAAAGGCTCAGAGGCCTAGGAGTTCTGATACAAAAGACGAAGGAGAAAAACTACAAGGACTAAAAAGATGTAACATTAGACTTGGTCCTTGTTGGAAGATGGATCCTCAGCAGTATCGGAGGGAGCAAGGTTCGGAGGGGCCTGGGCAGAAGGCTCCGCAGCCGGCGGAGTCGGGTCCACGGCAGCAGCCTCTTCACTCTCCGCGGGGAGGTTGAAGTACTTCTCCGCGACGGGGGCGAGAGTCTCGGACTTCGTGAAGTCAATGGAATCCGCGTAAGCTGTGTAGAGTTCTTCGACAGCGTTGTACAAAACATCCTCCACCTCGGACTTGCAGAACTCTACAGCAGCCACCTTGAATTCTTCGGAATTCTGATACTCCTCGCGGCCCTGTAAGCGGCCTTCCTCACGACCCTGCTGAAGACCTTCCTCACGGCCCCGCAGGCGGCCCTCCTCGAGGCCTTGAGCCTTTGCCTCAGCCAGATTGGCAGAGAACTCAGCCCTCTCCGCCTCAAACCTCGCATTGGCCTCCGCGAGAAGATCCGCGAAGACGCCCTTCTCGTGAATGAGCTGCTTCTTCTCCGACTCATACCGCTGCTGCTCCACCTGGACCATCTTCCGCTCCCGACGCATGACAGCCTCATGATCTTGAACCTGCTTGAGCAGGCCCGAAGCCATCTCGTCAAGGAGACCCTTCTCCTTGGCCATCTTGTTCTTGGCCGCCACCGCCTCGTCGAGCTCCACCTAGAGCTTGGCTAGCGCATCGGGATCCGATATAGCTTCAGCCTCCTCCAAGGCCCTCTTCAGACTTAAGGCGATGGCAAAACAACGCTGCTGGTCCGCGGTTTCCTAAGACAAGAGGAAAAAAGATTAGAGTTCGATGGTCAAAGGCAGGGATAAAACAAGCAAAGGTAAAGTATTACTTCCATCCGACGGACGGCCATAGCGCGGAACTCCTCTTCGATGTCCTCCCGCGCCAAGCAAAGCGGCTGTCTCAAAGCGGGAGGAATTGACCCTGCCAGCAGATGCAGGGCCAGATCAGGCTCGAGATTCCCCCGTTGAATCGAAAACCCTTGGAGGGATTCGATCGGACGCCAGGGAACCGTCGCCTGGTCGGGGGTGTAAATCTTGTAAAGATCATCCATCGGAAGAGGAGGGATAACCTCGGAATCAGCAGTGGGAGGAGCTACCTCAGTCGGAGGAAGCTCAGGAGTAGGAGAGCGGAGCTCGGGAGGAGGACTCCGGGACACGTCCCTTACGGCGGGCCTCATGCTCCTTGGCCCCGACCTTCCGCGGGGAAGCAGGCCACCCTCGTTAGGTTCTTCGACGGAAGGAGAGGCCTCCAAATCAGTCACCCGACGGAACTGGGCATCCGCCGGGGCATCCTCCAGCATCAGTTCTTGCGGAGCCGCAGTCTTCGCTGGAGTGGCAGTCTTCGTCGGAGCAGGAGTCTCCGATGGACCTGCGGTGGCAGGACGAACATAGTCAGGAAGAATTCCGCCAGGACACCAGAGAATTTGGCGTTCGACATACTGGTCCTTCCCAAGGAAGTTGTAATATCCCGCCTTGAGAACGTGCGGGACTTCTCCTTGAAGGATGTATTTAATTTCCCGAACCCGCGAATCCCGATCAGCGGGGATAAACTCCTTGGGATCCAACTTCTTATATCTTTTAATTGCACGACGAACGCGCTTACCTTCCTCGACGGTAGTGGCCCCGAAGGCCCGATCTATCTCCTCCCTCCTGGCCTTCTTGGGCCCGACCTGCTCTTCGGTTGGAAGAGCAGCAGACAGAGGAGCGGAAGAGGAAGCGCCCTTCTTCACCAACTTACGCTTCCTCTTAGAGCCACTTGGGACGGCATCAGTCTCGCCCTTCTTCATAATGAGATGAGTCAGCAGAGAAGCCTTCTTGGCTGCAAAGGTAAAAGACAAGATGGTTAGAAATGTTACCCAGATGACCAAATCTTTGGAAACAGAGTCAAGGAGTCGGACTCCGATAAGAATCAAGTCCTTCTCCTGAAGCTTGTTGGCGTCGAGGGGTATGAAGTTGTCTCCCCAACGGTAGAGCTGAACCATTTAGAGAGTGTTGATGTCATCCTCAGTGTAATCCAGAAGCTTGGGGGCAGGGTCCGCCACAACCTCCCATTGAGGCCATGGGACGGAGCTGTGTTGGACGAAGAAGTAATACTTCTTCCATCCGCTGTTGTCAGTCCCCGAGTCACGAATCAGCACCCGATCTTTGTGGAACTTCCAAGTTTCGCTATCCCAGCCGAAACGTGAAAGTTGCTCCTTTGTCCACTTGGGGAGTCGGGGGGAGAAGGAGCAGACACCAGCCTTGTTGCACTTCATGCCGTAGAAGGTGCGGAAGAGTAGTAGACTGTACGTCCACTGCTGACGATGGCATAGGAGTTGGAAGGCATTCCACACGCGGATGGCGTGTGGAGAGAAGGTACAAGGATGCGTTTTGTAGAAGTTGCACATCTCCACCAAATTTCCGCAGAAAGGGAACCGAATCCCCGCGCTTATTTGTCCGGCGGAGACGAACACTTCCCCTTCCCGGGGACGCGTAACGATGTGCTTCCTTCTGACGGCAGGTTGAGACTCATACGGGAAACGAGGTTCCCAATCCGAGGTAATACACCCCTCTCTAAGGGCAATATCATATGAGGCCTCAGAAATCTCATTGACAGCAAGTTCAAAGGTGAAAGGGGTCCTAGCCTCAGAACTAGCTCCGTCTAAAACGGTTACAAACAAGAAAACTTGAGAAAAGGAGAGCAAACATCAGCAAGTCATGAAAACATAGAAGAAAGTCCTTACCAGACATGATTGATGATCGGTGAGGGAAGATGAAGGAAGATCGGAAAGGTTGAAGACCTTGGATCACTTGAGCAGCAGGAAGAACTTGGAGGAGAAGCTTCAAATGCAAGAACAGCAGAAATCGAGAGAGTGCAGAAGAAGTGAATAATGCCAGGGTTTTAGCTTTTATAAGCAAAAGGACAACTGGAGGGACTTAATCTTGACCGTTGAAGATGAAACGATTCGATCATAATCGTTGAAATCATGAAGACGGTACGGAAGAGACAGCTGGATGGGCTTGATCTGCACCGTTGAAGAGGAAACGACACGATCCTAATCGCCGAGATTATAGGTACGGAAGGGACGTGAGTGACGTCACAGCTGCTTTTTCAGAAAGCAACAGTCACGCCGATTTAAACGTCGTTTCCTTATCCCCAGGCATTTAATGCTACAGTAACCGAGGAGTCTCCTCGGATTTGGCAACTGCCCATGGGGTCTGGTGGGCCCAAGGTAATCATGAGTGAGAAACTCTGCCATACGAAAACCACGCGCAAGGCAAAAGCCTCCGACGGTGGTATCGGGAGGTATGAAGACAAAAGCCTCCGACTGAGGTATCAAGAAATGTAAAGATCAAATCCCCCGACGGCGGTATCGGGAGGTATGAAGACAAAAGCCTCCGACAGCAAGATCAGAGGATCTGAACTGAAAGACACGACGAACTAAAAGTCCCCCATGTCTTGGGGGCAAATGATGGGTTCCGATGTAATCGTTAGCCCCGTTAATAGCCAATGGACGGCGAGTAGGTCCAGTGGGCCTCGTGAAAAGCCTAGAAGGCCCAGAGGCCCAGTATGAAGGGTCCCGACTTTGGTGGTCCCGATGTATGAGCTGAATGCTCCCGACAAGAAGCCTCTGAGTAGGCCCCGATATGCCTTAGTAAAGGCCCCGATAATAAAGCCCCGTAGAGGCTGGACCTGTCCCGTAGAGACTGAAGGTCCTGGGTGGTGATCTAGAATGAGACAACTCTGAAGTCTCCGACAGGAGTCGGGACTTGTGATCAGAGGATAAAGACCGAGAAACCCGCCTACTAGATAGAGTAGTGGGAGACGGTTAGAGATAAAGATAGATCCCCTGAGATACGCAGAGCGTGCCCGAGATACGCGGAGTACGGGTAAGATACGCGGAGCGTGGGGCGAGATATATGGAATCCTAACCGAGATATACGGAATCGTGGCGAGATACACGGAATCATGGGTACAACGGCCAAGTATGGTCACATGTAGCTGGGAAACTACTCCTTCTATATAAAGGAGGAGGTTACCCCAGAAAACATATACTCTCTAATACGCACTTAGATTATTGCTGCCACCCCATTGATACATACTCATTTAAGCATCGGAGAGGGATTCTGGGTCACCACCCAGGTCATCCCCTTTTGCAGGATTACGCGGAGCCCAGGAGTCCAAGCTTTCCGTCAAGGACGTAACGGAGCTTCGCCCGTGATCCAACATTCGGGTCGGGTTGCTTTATGTTGCTTTGGTTTAGTTCGGGCTGGGCCCGGCTAGAACGGGCCGGGTCGGGCTAATCACTTTTTCAATTGTTTTGTACTATTTTCTTTATATATATACATATTTATACTTTAACAAAAATAGTTTTTACTATTTATACATAAATTTGATTTTTTTTAATGAAAAATATTATTTTAAATAATTGAAGTTACTTTTTTTTGTTAAATTTTATCGTTGTTAAATTAATCATATGTAAAATATATCTTCATTGAAAATGCAAGTAAGGGTATTTAGGTATTTTAGTCATTGTATTAGGATATCTTAATAGAAAGTTCATTCAAACATTGTATTAGGATATCCTAATACATGGCTCAATCAAACATTGTATTAGCTAAGCATGTATTAACTAATACCGGTATTAGGATATCGCAATACCGGCAATCAAACGTGCCCCTAATACTCATGTATTAGCTAATACCAATACCAAAGCAAAACAAACAAAGTATTAGCTAAGACATATATTAATATATCCTAATACATGCAATCAAACCTGCCCTAAGAATAATAGCTATTTAACATCGTGGCAAAAAAAAAAACTAGTTAACTTAAATTTTGCAAAAATTCTCCCATTTTCTTAACTTTTATTATTTATCTAATCTATAGAATAAATGAATCATATAAATTTCTCAACTTATGTTTGGAGATCTTTGATTTAGCAGGGGCTAATCACATTATTGTGACGGACTTGTTAACATATATATAACACAATTAAGGCTAATAGCTTGTGTGTTGTGTAAATAGATTAAAATACTTTTAGGAGTTTAATATAAAAATAAACAAAATTAAGTAAAATTATCAGAGAACTAGTATTATTTCAATTATTTCAATGAGTCTTAATTTTAAATATTACTTAAGAGCATCCACGGTGGTATTACGTAAGGATTACGTAAACGTGGGTCCTACATATTTATTTATGTAAAGTGAAAAAATCTCTCTACAGTGGTTTACATAGCAGTCCTTAAAAATGAGACTCACACGTAAATTTATGTTTTTACATAAAGCATTTATTAAATATAAGGAATGTTTTATGTTTATGTAAAATTAATTATCCGCGTTTTTCCCCCAAAGAAAGTCGTTCCATTCTATATGTATATATATATATATATATAACAAATACATAAAACAAAATATGTATAATCCTAGCAGATATATATATAAACAAATAACACAAATCTCGTTGCAAAATTAGACAAAAAACTTAATTGTAACGACACAAATGTTTTTTAGCCGATTGTAACGACACAATTGAAACTTTAATTATAACTACTTTTTAAATTAGTTATTAAAATTTAATAATAAAATATGTTTACGTAAGAAGGTTAAGTAAAACCATTGTAGACCTACTATTATTTAAGCATTACATAATTTATGTATTCATTAAATCACACATAAAAAAGCCTACGTGGCACTTTTAAGGAAAGTAAAATATGTAATATCACTGTGGATGCTAAGGTATACATTAATTTACACGTAATAACTTTAAAAAATAGATATTATGTAAAATCATTATGGATGCTATCAACATAAATAAATGTCTTGCAACTTTTAACATCTCGTTAAGAATAGTCAAGTTTGTTATACTTCATCTTCCACCGTTATACCCCTCTTATTTTATTTTTTTTATTTTTAAAAAATTAACTACTAACTATTGATATGTAATCCACAGTAGGTGATCCTTATTTAAACCTTTGAGTATATATATATTTAAGTAAAATTGTTGGAGAACCAACCATATTTACTCAGTTATTAGGGGGTTTCAAATAATATCTACATAAAAACAAGTATTGAAATATTAATAATTTATCACTTGTACACGTGTAACTACTATCTAAAATTGCTATTTATGAAATGCGACACTATTGGGATGCAATAGATATTTTTTTTCTTAATTTAGATAAAATAAGTTACACAAAAATAGGTATTTATATCCTATCTTTAGGTTATCTCATCATCTATATTATTTACTGTTTTTGAAAGAGTTTATTATTATGATGATGTACCTGCTTCCCAATCTATAGGCAAATTGATTGATTTAAAATTAAAAAGAGAAGAAAAGGAAATGGTAGGTGGAGGAGGGTGTTTGGGTTTGGTCATATTCTTGGTGGTTGTCATCACAATTGGCGCAGCCTCAGCCACGACCGGCCCGGTAGATTTCAGTTACTCTGGAGCAGGTGGTAACTGGGGAGGGCTTTGTTCCACTAGGAAAGATCAATCTCCGATCGACATTGTGAAGAAACAAGCAGTAAAAAACAACAAGTTGGGTCCCCTTGCCCAGGATTATCGTGTCGGAAATGGCACCCTTATCAATTATGGCCAATTTATCCGGGTGTTACCTTCAGGAGATCTCGGAACTCTAATTATTGACGCCAAAACATATAACCTCAAGCACTTCGATTGGCACACTCCCTCCGAGCATCGCATTGACGGCATTCAGTCAGTACTATATCAATATATCTATCCTACTTAGGAAAATTAATCTTTTTTTATATTAAGGAAATAAGGCATAGAAGGTTATTTTATTATATTAATTTAAATAAAATATCATTTAAAAGTAGGGATTAATATTTTATTATGATGAAACTCATGTTGTAATATTCATTTATTATTTATAATAAGGCCATATGTACAAATTAAGCCCAATTAGGCAGGCATGCCGTACAGAATAAGTGTTTTTTTCTTGGTTTGATTTTGGCAGGTACCCAGCTGAGCTTCATATTTTCCACCAAGCAAGTGATGGAAGTATTGCTATTGTGGCTGTTCTATACAACTTGGGCAATCCCGATCAATTTGTCACTCAGGTAATCCCCACTTGTCCCTCCCTCCCTCCAACTAATTAATTAGCATATATAATAAGTAAGTAATGAGATGGGTATATATATATTGATCGATCAGGTAAGTAATCATTTAAACGAGATGGCAAGAGAGGTATGCAAGGCAGATGAAGAATCTCATTTTCCACTGGAAACATTTGACCCAAATCTTCTCCGAAGAAAAAGCCGCAAATATTACAGATACTTAGGTTCTACTACAACCCCACCTTGCACTGGAACTGTCACCTGGACCATCCTTAACAAGGTTGCTGCTATCTATCCTATATATACTACACATTTCTCCTCATTTCTATGTCAATAACATATTTTTAATTCAAAATATATGTAGGTGCGAAGTATATCCAAGCAACAAGTTGATGCTCTTAAGGCACCGTTGAGAAACGACTGCAAGAACAACAACAGACCTCTCCAGCCTCTTAATGGCAGACAGATCCAATTATTCAACCAAAAATCTTAATTAATATATAACCCACACACACTAGGAGACGAGACGAGACGAGACGAGAGTACCAAACACGTCCTTAACTACAACAGAGGAAATCCACAATCTAAGTGGATATCTATATATATATACACACATACATAAGTAGTATCAAATGTATAGGATCTCTTTCATGCATTGTCACCCTCATTTCACTTGCAAATTTGGGTTTACTAGATAGATACTGAACAACATACTAGAAACTAATCTAAAAGACTAGTTATGTGTTGATGAATTTGAAATGTAACTGAAAATAAATAACACTGTATTATCTTTCTTTTTTTTTCATCCAAAAGCATTATCTTTAATCGTAATAATAATGCCACTTGTCACTTTTTTTAAACATATTTAAACTCACTCTTTTAAATTAATAAATAATAATCATATCTCGCGAATTTAAGTCTCGCTAGACCGGCTTTTTTAATGTACCTTTCAGCAGCTTCACCATGATTCAATCATGCACGCTCTGATACTAATTTTTAATAAATAAGAACTTATAAGTGAAGTATTTCAACGCATTTTTAAACATACCTCAACACATTTTGTTTATTAGTAAGTGTTGGATCATGTGCTCCTGTTGGGTGACACCGGTCGCACTTCTCCACTTGTGATAACGCTCATCTCCTTAATCACCTGCAAGAATGGGTAGACCAGGGGTATCCCGGTGAACCCTCTCTGATACCAAAGTAAGTCTCAGTTTTAGAAAGATAAATGAATAGAGCAATAACAGAGAGAGATAGAGCTTAAAAACCTAAATGAGAGAAATAAAAAAGTATTTATAGGGATTTGTATTTAATCCTGTTTAGGATAAGGTTATCCTGGCCTAATCGCTGATAGGTTACACTAAACATGTTTGGCAACAGGGTGTCGAAGGTAGCGTCTTCGGGGTAGGGTTCGATCAACTTGCCTAAGCAAGTTGACCCCCAAGTCGCTGGGTCGGCCTATTATCAACGGTCAACTTGTCTTGAGCATTGGCCAATTCTCGGGGGGGCTCTTCCTATGGGTGTAGTGTACCCTTAGATGATGTTCGGGGTTTTGGGGTGAAATATGATCCGCCCGGCGACCGGGTGGGGGGGTTAATTGTAGAAATTGTGTGTTGTTGGGTTACGATTCAATATGACATGAGGTCGGCAAAATTATTAGTCGGGACCATCAAAGTCAAGACTCCAAAATATGAGTCGACGACTACCTATGTCCTGAATGAAGAAATAAAGACAAATAGTCGACACTCGCTTTTTGAGGATGTCGACAACACAGGCGACATTGGAAGGATGACGACAAGCCTCGATAAAGACTCCCCCCTTAAGGCATGAGTCGAGTCAGCAGCCAAACCTTATCAAGAAAACCCTTCCTCTAAAGGAACAAAGCCCGAGTGATGACCTACTTGCCGACATCCCCCTCGAAGAAACCCTCATTCTAAGGAAAATATGATGTGGTGACCTACTTCTCACCTACTTGGAGAAACCTTCGTCTCTAAGAAAAGATGACTTGGCAACCTACTTTTCACCTACTGATTTGTCACCGTCTCCCTTAGCCAATCAGAAAAGGCAGCCGCCGCCATTGAACGACCAATTAGAATGATATCGCCGCCATCTAAAGTCGGTAAAAGCTTCCCGTAAAAATACCCTTGAGTATTTTTCATTATTCATATAATTTTCAGTATTATTCTCATATTCCATTACTGACTTAAGATTCGGAGTGGAATCAGGGGCAAATCCCCACCCCCTTTTCAGGCTGACGCCAGAAAGGAAACTAAGTACCCTGTGAGGTCGAAATAGACACCTAAGAGAGTTCTCCAAGGCGATATCCTGAAATTCATTCCTAAAAGCTAGGGCCAAGAAACTTTGATCCTAACATTTGGCGTCGTCTGTGGGAAGGCGATCAAAAAAGTCATGGCACCACCAATGAGTCAGTCCAGACGAAATCGTACATATAAGAACACTATGGCCTTGGATGATATACTATAAGGCCCAATGGAGACCCTTTAAGACTATTTTCGGCGCTTCCAATGAGCCCTACATCGAGTCGAGGGTGTACTCTCTGAGTGAGAGACCATTCAAGCGTCTTACCAAGATTGGGACCTCAGTTCCAATCCTTGGCAATCACTCGGTACACTGAGCCAACAGAGAGGATTGAAGATTTGATTCAGAGAGTCAACCTTCATATCGGGGTAGAACAAGCCTGGAATGATCATTAAAATCAACAAGAAACTCTTCGAAGTCGGGGCATAATTTCGTCTCCGCAAGTATCTTCCACCTCTCGAAGAAGATATTTCCAGCAAACTCAATAGAGGTTGGAAAGATTCCAACCCTTTAATGAAAGTCGGCACCCTATCTCATCTTGTGACTATCATCAAACCAAAGGACACATCACTAAAGATTGCCTCTTGGTAAGAAGAGAGCGGGAATTCATGCAAGAAGAAATCCATCGGCACCATCGCCATCGTTCTCCTGAACGTATGAGATGGAGGACACCTCTTGATGATGGCGTTAACATTTTATCAGGAGGATTTGCCACCGGAGGAGAATCCGTGCCTCTCGGGAGGCTTATGCTGCTCAAAACATCTTCCTACATGATACTCGAAAAATACCAAGGGAGTTAGCGTTAATGGCAGTCACTTTCTCCATGGATGACTTGACAGGGAAATCGCAGCCCCACGAAGACGCCCTCGTGATTAAAAATTGGATAGATGGCTTTGAAGTCAAAATGGTGTTGGTCAACGGAGGAAGTTCAACCGATGAATTACCTTCGAAGTCATCGCCACAATGGGGTATCAGAAGAAAGAGCTCCAGGAAATGAACTCCCCCTGGTAGGTTTTGAAGGCAGAACGACCTATCCTCTAGGGGCAATTCGACTCCCGATAATCCTTGGACAAGAATGGAAAGCTCTGTGTCTAGACGTGTTGTTCGTAGTCGTGGACGAGATGAACACTTATAATTCCATCTTGGGAAGGACGAATTTAAGCTCCAATTATATCGTTCATTCTACTGATCACCAAGTTATGAGATTTCTCACTCATCATGGGATGGGCGAAGTATGAGCTTATCAAGAAACATCCCAACGATGTTATGCTAACACCCTTCAATGGCGTAATCAATGAGAAGCCTTGTCCATTGTCACATATGAAGATCCTCGAGAGGAAGGAGGAAGACCGACTCCAATTTAAGAATTGATAGAAGTAGAACTTGATGGCGACGACAAGAAAGTCAAGATCGGAGCAGTCTTACCTCAAAAACTGACAGAAAGAGTAACTTCTCTCTTGAGAGAATATAAAGAATTGTTCGCCTGGAAGCCTAGTGACATGCCCGGGGTAAGTCCGACATTATCTCTCATGGTTTAAAAATAAACCTGGTCGTAAAACCTATAGCCTAGAAGAGAAGGTCATTGGGTGCTGAAAAGAAGGCGGCAATACATCAAGAGGTGGTAAAATTGGTCGACACCAATTTTGTAAAAGAAATACAATTTCAAACATGGGTTGCCAATCTAGTCATGATGAATAAATCTAATGGTAAGTTGGGAATGTGCGTAGATTTTTGAGATCTCAACAAGGCGTGCCCAAAAAACTCGTATCCACTACCGAGAATCGACCAGCTTGTTGATGCCACATCGGGACATGAGCTCTTAAGCTTTATGGACGCCTATTCTGGTTATAATCAAATACAAATGCATCCCGACAACGAGGTTCACACCGCATATTATGTTGATAATGAAATTTACCATTATAAGGTAATGCCCTTTGGATTAGTAAATGCTTGAGCTACTTATCAAAGAATGGCCAATAAACTCTTCGGATCCATGTTGGGGAGGAATATGGAGGCCTACGTCGATGACATTCTAGTCAAAATCAAAAGAGGCAACGATCATGTTCAAGACTTGGAAGAAGCATTCGCCTGTATGCGACTACACCAAGTACGATTGAACCCGACCAAATGCGCTTTTGGTGTCCAATCAGGAAAGTTCTTGGGTTTTATAGTAAGGCAAAGAGGGATTGAAGCCAAACCGGAAAAGGTGGCTTCAATAGAAAGGATGTCCTCACCCACATGTCACAAAGAAGTCCAAAGCCTCAATGGAAGATTGACATCACTAGGAAGGTTCCTGACACGATGATCTGGCGACAAGTCCCTTCCCTTCTTCAAGGTGTTAAGGGAAAACAAGAAGTTTGAATGGACTCTAAATGTGAAGAAGCTTTCCAAAAATTGAAAAAAAATCTCCATTCACTCCCCGCTTTGGCGAAAACACTACCACAAGATCCGCTCTCCCTTTATCTAAGTGTAAGTTCAGCGGCAGTGAGTTCTGTACTCATCAAGGAGACGTGCAATATCCAGATTCCAGTATATTATGATAGTAAGCTCTTTGGCGTTGCCGAGGAAAACTACATGGAGAATGAGAAATATCTGTATGCATTGTTGGTGGCGGCAAGAAAGCTACGACCCTACTTTCATACTCATGAGATCACAGTCCTCACCAACCAGCCCCTAAAGCAGCTCTTGCAAAAACCAGATATTTCAGAACGAATTATGAAATGGGCGGTGGAGTTAAGTGAACTTCGTATACATTTCGAGCAACGCAAGGCCATCAAAGGGCAGGCACTCGCCGACTTCATAGCTGAAAATACAGTGACGCCTGGTGCCAAGTCAATAATCCTCCATCAGGAGGAACATGTGAAGACAACACCCGAGGGTGTGGCCAACGACACCTTACCTTGGCTCCTATATACAGACTGTTTGCACACGAGTTTCCTCTGTGGGCTTCTTCTTCTCGGCCTTCTCCTTCGTGGGCTTCTTCTTCCCAGACTTCTACTTCGTAGGCTTCTTTCTTCTCGGATCCTCTCTTCCTCTCATGGGGTACCTGCAAATGGGAACCGGGGGGTCCCGGTAAGCCCACTCCGAAGCTTAAGTGAGTATGAGCTTTAGAGAGAGATAGTGAGCTTAGAGAGAGAGTGATAGATTACCTTCAAATGAGGAGAGGAGATCTCTATTTATAGATTTCCTATTGAACTGCCCCGGTTCCAGTGGTTTCCTGGTCCGGTTGTGGCCGTTTCGTAATATAAGTTGGCCTTGACCGTAAATAAGGTGCATTTGACCCCGGTTCGACCGTAGATAGGTTTAACATGGCTAAGTGTTGGTATGTGTCCTCCAATGGCGAGCCCCGGGCGAAATATCGTCAGTGGGTGGGGGTCCGGACGAGGGGGACTCGTCCAGACGGATGGGGGGTACCCGGACGGGTACCCCTAATTCCTTCCTCGGGCTACCCGAGCAAGGGTTCCTTGCTTGGGTTGCCCCCGAGTGGTTTATCCACTAGGGGCCTTCCCGAGTTGTTTTCGCCACTCGGGGTGTTTTTTGGGCCTACGTGATGGGCCTCGAGTGTTCGTGTTCCAAGTTTCGAATTATATTCGATTATGGCCCATTTATCAGGTCCAGTTAGTGATAGCTTGGGCGTATATCCAACATTTTCCCCCTAGTCAAGGAATGGTTTAACATTTCCTTGACTCTATTTTCTGCGGAATATCGCCCAAGCGAGTAGTAAGGCGTATCTAGAATACGAGATGCAGTCAAGTACGCCAGATCTTCTCCGTCAAGGTATGCTAGATTCAAAAATTGTGCATCAGGTGCAAATGTGAATTCGCAGCGTCTAGTGTGCTTGGATGTGAAGACTCGATGGAACTCTACATTTTTTATGTTAGAGGCAGCTGTTGTTTACGAGAATGCGTTTTATCGACTCGGACTCATAGATGGGGGTTTTGTTCAGGAACTCAGCGGTGGAAAGGGAACTGGGGTTCCTACTAGAGATGATTGGATGTACGCACGTGATATAGTGCCATTCTTCGGGCATTTTATGATGCTACTACCCGACTTTCTGGTTCATCCTATGTCACTTCGAGTTCTTACTTAATTGAAGTGACAAAGATTAGGATGTTGATTAACCAACGTTTGAGAGATCATGATATAGGGAGTAGGGCGATGGCAGAGAAGATGGAGATCAAGTTCATAAAGTATTGGGGGGATCCGAAGAAGATTAACACTTTATTGATGCTTGCTGTGATTCTTGATCCCTGGCAGAAGATGGATGGTGCAAATGTCATTTTCAAAGCTTTGTTTGCTAAGGATGAGGAAGAACATCGTAAGTTGATGGAAAAATTGTCAAGTGATTTAAAGAATGTGTTTGACAAGTATAAGCAAATGACAGTGGCGGCGGCACCGGAGATTGAGCCATCTACCACTGCTGCACCAACCTCATTTGATGCTGATATGGATGCAATGTTCTGGAGTGCATCAGGGAATACTCAGCAATCTGATCCAATTGCTGAATTGTCTAAGTACTTGAGAGAAGACAGGGAGCCATACGATAAAAGTAAACCAAACCGGGATGTGTTGACTTGGTGGAAGGTGAACTCATCTAGATTTCCTGTACTTGCTGCAATGGCAAGAGATGTGCTTGCAATACCAGTTTCTACGGTAGCTTCTGAAAGTGCTTTAAGCACAGGAGGTAGAGTTGTTGATGAGTAGTCGTCTGACCCCTAAAATGATTCAAGCTCTCATTTGTACTCAGGATTGGATTAGGGGGTGTTCATCCTACATACTATCTAGAGATGAACTTGAAGAGATTGAGAGGATGGAAGAAGGTATGTATTAGACTTGCATAATTGTACTTTTAGTTTTATGTAATAATTCTTTCCTATATTATGCTTTTGACTTGCACTTACACATAATTAATTTTTTGCAGAGTTTGTTAAAGATAATCCAAATGCTCAGGAAGCAGATGTGATTTTTTATCTCTAGAGAAGACATTCATGAATGCATCAGAACGTGGATGTGTTACGGATTTGGTACGTCCGTAAAATCTCACATGTGAACTCAAAATATCTCACTAATACGTGTCTGACAGATAAGAAAAGCATCCTAGCTTAAGTTGAATATCTTAGCTCATTAGTTATTAATTTGGTGTGTTGTCTATTGTGTTGTCCTGGATTCAATGTGTGTAGCTTATGTTATGGATTTTGGTGGGATTTATGGATTGGGCTTGTGTTATGGATGCAGGTGTAGTGTTGTGCTTGTGGATGCTGGTGGTGCAGTGTTTTGTTTTGGTTGTGGAAGATGTTGCTGGCTGGCTGGTGGTGCAGTGTTATCAGTTATGGATTGTGTTATGGATTGTGTAGTGGCTTGTGTTATGGATTGTGCAGTGGTGCAGTGTTTTGAGTCTTTGACTGATTGATTGTGACATGCGGATTGTTTTATTTTCAATTTGGATTTGGATTTGTAGTGTGTTTTTCAGTTTTGGAATGTTGTCTGTTCTGTTGGATTAAAAAAAAAACGGTTTTGGACCGGTTTTTACGGGTTTTTAATGATAGAACCGGTCCGACATATAAAACTGGTCCAGGACTTGTTTTTTTAAAAAACAGTCCAAAACCGGTTCTGGACCGGTTCTAACCAGTCCAGTGTTTTTTAGACCAACCTAAGCCAATATAAAACCCTAGTCATTACTGGACCGGACCGTTTAAAACAGTTCCGGTCCGGTTCGGAACAGGTTCGGGCTGAACCGGTTCCGTGCCCACCCCTAAAAATTGGCATGTATCTGTGATAACATTTTGATAATTGAAAGTTACATTTTTTAAACGAAATAATTGCACTTGAGTTTATGATCAATCGACGTCATAATGTTTGAATACATCAGATTTATGGTCTATAAACTAAGTCGTAGGAGGACGCAATCCTCAGCCAAAACTATGTCGAATGTGGGCCTTACCTCATCACACAGGTACAGTCATCCTGCGGAGGAAGGAGGCCTCTACCAAGCAAGATTCGCTAAGAGTCAGGGGGATAAACCTGATTACGCAAGACGATCATCTAGTCTCGAAGTAACTCGACATGATCTTCATTTTGCAAATCGCCGTGATGAACTTCGTTCGTCATTAATTCACATTCTGGGCTAGATGAGAATCTGCAATAGCATGATTGACATATTACATTCCTGTCAACTTAAACATTCTGGTATGCTATCGATGCGTGCTTCATACTGCGCGTGCCATGTTCGACCACGGGGTCACAACTCGGTTGTGCTAGATAAGAATCCTCGTGATTCTAGCGAGCGTAAACTTCTGCACCTCGAGCGTGTGATTGATCCGTCAGCCTTATGAAGAGGCACCCAAAGTATGCTCACGGACTCGGAACTCATATCTAAGGTCAGGCTCAATGTTCTATTTCCGGCGTACGAGCGTAGTGCTGAACAAAAAGGCCCAGTGACCACGTCTTTGGAAACCGGTTGGGTTTGACTAAGGATATGAGCGATGGGGATGGTCAAGTTCGCCTATAATTCACCGAATCTTGTATTCACTAAGGTGACCACCAACCGGATATTAGTTGAAAGTTGTGAATACTTGTACAGATGCCTTGGAGAAGTGTTCCTAGGTGGAAACTAGGAAAATGGAGAATTATCAGTTGACATAGGATACAGCGTGACACTATATAAATGTTGTTTATAACAGGTTGATTGGAGAAAAGGGAATCAACGTTCCGCGGGCGCTACGACACTCCAAACAGATGAGTAGCACGATGCCCGTCGTGTCCGCCGGTCGCACGGAAAACCTCGTATGAACTATTCTGAAGCAAGGACGAGATCGAAGGAGTGAAATGTGGACGACAATACATTAACAGGCACCCTCCCATTCCGGCGAGTGGGAGCTGTAAGCATATGGTGATGGGCGCCGTAAATGGAAGCCCGCTAAATGTATAGGTTACCTAAGACAATTGGGTAAATGTCACATTAGGACATTGGGCCAGGCCCAAATCTCAATTGACATGAGAGGCCCAAAATTGGGCCTCTTTAATACATATATGGCCGGCCGAATTTAATAGGTGGGTAAAGTGGACTTTTGTCCACTTTACTCCTCCTATATATATGGGTGTTAGGGGTTTTATTAGGGTTAATCATAAATCCCTTTAAGTGGTGATTTGAGAGAAAACTCTTCCCCCATAACATCACCACATTCGCCTGAACCACACTACACCAAAGGGTGTGCCAATTTGTCTTCGAGCAAACACTCCGGAGATCCGTCCCTTGCCAATGATCGATCTGAGACTTTGTTGTGGAGAATATACCGAGTAGGGCTTCCTTGACAAGAACCTCTACGGGTGCCGACCGGAGGATCATGAACTCTCTTCTGCAAGGATCTTGGGACTACGGACTACTGGTTGAGGTACCATGTTTATAGTATCCGTAGTGATTACTCCCCGTAATCTAACAGACGGTCCTTCAACCAACACTGAATTATTGATGCAGAAGAAAACTTTGTTCGTCACAACTAATCCTACGAATTGGTTGGGTCATGGATCTTTAGGAGATTTTCTGAAAGCAATCCCTTGGCAACTTAGACAAGATTCGACTGAATATGTTAGGAAGAGATGATATCTGTCTCTGACTTAATCTCTAAGTAATGTGAATACTATTGAGAGATCAACCATGATGACCTCTTTGTATAGTGAAGAAAGAAACTCTGGAACATTCTTATCATACCAAATCTTAACCAGTTAATGAGCTGACCTAATTGGGCCATTGTGCACTAGTAATTAGGCCCCTGGCCTAATTAAATGGGTGATTGGCTCTGAATTAACTGACAACATGATTGTTAAGATGTTGAGCATAACGACACATTAACCACTAGTAAATTCGGTTGGCCCAAATTTATTGTAGCTAATTTACATCAATTAACTATTATGTGTTAGGCTCATATTCACGGACTCCCAAAAAGGGCGCCCCTTATAACAACAAAATTTGCAACCTATAAATATCTAATCTCTTATAGGAGTCGTCTGAATTATGAGAATTCAATATTCTCAAGAATAGAGGATTTTTAGGATTGTTCAACCTGATATGTGGATATATAATTATTTAAGGTAATATTTAGGGGTGAGCTTAGAACGTGATGTGTGATGTTTTAAAAAAGGCTTGGCTAATTTGTTGTCAATTTTATTTAAACTTGAATTTATTACCGTTGGATCAAAGCATCGAAATTCGTGCATACTTCCTCTCTTTCTTCTTTTTCAGCTGAGAGAGTATTAAAGATGTTGATCCAATGGTCAGAAATTCAAGTTTAAATAAACTTGATAACAAATTAACCAACCCCTTTAAAAAATAGCACGATCTCGTATTTTCAGCCTTACTATTAATTCATGGCCCGAGCCCAAGTCTAAGTAAAAAAATATGTACAAGTCGGGCTTGTGTAAATCGGATCAAGCTTGACTTTTGCGAATTTAAAATTAACCCAAAAAAAAAAACTAAATAACAAATTTCATAAATACCACTTGAAATTCCTCGAAGTTTAAGCATTCAGACTAACGAATATTAAGTTCCAACAAACATCAACTTCCATATACAACCTAAATATCCAAATACAAATTACACTTAGGAAGTTCTGGGATTTCAACACCAAAATCCGATTCATCACAGTTAACTCGAAATGAGCTCGTACCACTTAGACTTTTGCCTCAAAAGCCTTAGCTTGACTTTGTTGGAAAAGTCTTGTCCATTCGAGCTTGGGCATTATTTCGGGATAGACTCGGGTCAGCCTATTCGGAATTTCAAGCTCCTTGCGATTTTTGCTCCACCCTATTAATTTTATATTAATATGTTTGGTATGTTCGAAATCAAGCAATATAATGTTAGATTACATTTCGTTTGCATATGATGCAGAAGGCAACTATTTTTATAATATTAAACTACCAAATATTAGTATTAACCTCCTAAAACATTTTTTTTAATAAACTAAAAAAAGCATAAGGTATTTGTCATTTATTATTTTAATAAAGAGAACATTTATGTATGAAATTACTTACAAACATCTTATACAATTCTTGTATATTTCGACGCAGAACTCAATGATGGGATATTCCAACAACCATTAACTTATCCAGGATTTACATAATGAATGTGCACTTTTACACAAAAAATAAGTATGAATAAAATTTTTGAAGCCTTGCGCGTGATTCTACTCATATGAAAACTTATGTTATAATATCATTGACTTGCGCAAACTCTTTTTTTTTTTTAAATTAATTAATATATTAAAAGAACACGTTCATCTTATTATTGACTAATTTTTTACGTCGATGTATGAAATTTGAAAATTATATGATGTCATATGTCATTTAAAAGATTTCCATACCTACTTTCACATAAAAAAATTAGTTTGTAAAACTAGAGTATCGTAGAAAAGGTTATGATTTTTTTATCACGGTCTTCAAGAATACATAATAATATAGTAAATTAAAGGAAAGACAAAAACATATATTTTTGTATATATTAAAATATTATTTAATGACGTGACACCCTTGTTGATTCTAATGCATTTTAAAGTTTAAACTCACCAATTTTGCCACATAGCATTTTTTAACTTAACCAAGCGGAGTATAAATTCTCACTAGATATAATACATAACATATTTTGACAATACTAATTATAAAAGAAATAAATAAAATACTAAAATCTACAATATTTTAATACGATGTTTCATTTTATTGAAAACAATCCATTACAGTATCATTGTTAGTGATCTCCAAATATATATGCACCTCGATGAAAATAAACAAACAATCGTTGGTTCAGGAGTTGGCCACTAATATTATTCCAACATAGTTACAAAATATATAAACATAAGCAAAATATTGTTATTAATTATTATTAATAAAATAATCAAGAAATGCCTTTTGGGCCGAGTAACCAAAATTTTAGAAGGAAATTCCGACAGCCCATAGTCGAACTCCAGTCCAGTTGTGCCTATATCCTTTTCTTTTAATCATATTCATACTCCAGCCGTTGGATTCATTTGTGTCTGCTTGCGAGCGGGTTTCAAAAATTCAAATCTCAGTCCGAATCTCATCTCGCGGCCAAACTCATTCAGCACTGTTTGAAGAAGAAGAAGAAGAAGAAGACACCACAGATTCAGTAAATCCACAGTCTAGATAGAGAGAGATATACAACTCTTCAGTTCAACTTCAAGCCAGATATACAATCCCAAGAACCAACCATAGGTTCGTTCGATTCACCTTCCCGCCTCCGATTGAAGATGTCTGGTCGCCATGACAAGGATAAGGGCGTCAATGTCCAGGTCCTTCTTCGTTGCAGGTTCGATCTATCTTTCTCTTTCTCTCCTTCCAGCAACTTTGATTTCTTCATTTTCGCTTTACCAATTTAGTGGATTTGTGTCAGGCCATTCAGCGAGGAAGAGATGCGTACCAACGTACCTCAGGTGTTGACCTGCAATGAATACCAACGGGAAGTTGCTGTGGCCCAGAACATTGCAGGGAAACATATAGATCGAGTTTTCACCTTTGATAAGGTAATACTTTTTTTTAAGTTACCATTTAATTCCAATATTTGTTATTTTCTGTGGTTTGTGTTATGTGTAAGTAGGAAACACATTAAAAAAATGGAAATTGTGAATATGTTGCACAGCTAATTGAAATCAGCCTAAGATTTAGTTAACTGAAGAGAAGTTTGAGATGTGAATAGATCAAGTAGACAAGTACAGTGATACGCCAATTCTAGTTTGTGACCCACTAATTTTATCCATCCATTTGAATGAAAAATGCAACTTGCCTTCTGATTTTTGCGTGGCTCCAATATGAGCTCTTTGCAGGAAATCACATCACAACTATAGCTTTTGTGTGGCGTTTTCAGGTGTTTGGTCCAACTGCACTGCAGAGAGATCTTTATGATCAAGCTGTAGTTCCAATTGTTAGTGAGGTACTTGAAGGCTTCAACTGCACAATTTTTGCGTATGGTCAAACAGGCACAGGGAAGACATATACAATGGAAGGTGGAGGTAGAAGATCCAAGGTATGCTAAATGTTGCTTTTAAATACCCTTCTTCAGGAAACTGATTTCATAAGCATTTAGAATCTGAATGGTTGCTGTCATTTAAAACATGGTAGAGTGGGCCTAACGGAGAATTACCTGCGGATGCTGGAGTCATACCTAGGGCAGTGAAGCAAATTTTTGACACTCTTGAGAGCCAGAATGCTGAATACAGTGTTAAAGTTACTTTTATAGAGCTATACAATGAAGAAATTACAGACTTACTAGCACCTGAGGATTTATCCAAAGTTGCTCTGGAAGACCGGCAGAAAAAGCAATTACCTTTGATGGAGGACGGGAAAGGTGGAGTTCTTGTAAGAGGTATAGAGGAGGAGATTGTAACAACTGCAAGTGAAATTTTCACGTTGCTTGAAAGGGGATCTTCAAAACGGCGTACTGCCGAGACATTGTTAAACAAGCAATCCAGGTAAAGTAGGCAATGCTTTTTTTTTTTGGCAACATGTGATGGAGTAAACTCTTTGCCTAAAAAAGTCTTACAATTCATCCACAGCCGGTCCCACTCTCTGTTTTCAATAACAATTCATATCAAGGAGGCAACCCCAGAGGGTGAAGAGCTCATCAAATGTGGCAAGTTGAACTTGGTTGATTTAGCTGGTTCTGAAAACATATCACGTTCAGGCGCTAGAGAGGTATACCGCATACCAATGTTTTTTTTATACTAAATATTTTCAGCATGTAGCAGCACTTCTAATAACTATGTGTAATATCAATTGCTAGGGTCGGGCAAGGGAAGCGGGAGAAATTAACAAAAGCTTACTCACTTTAGGGCGGGTTATTAGTGCTCTCGTGGAGCATCTTGGGCACGTTCCTTACAGGTTTGCAGTATCCCGTGGAAGTTTGTGTTTGAATTTGTTACAATTCTTTTTCAGTTGATAAACATTGCAACTTAAATTTCTACGCAGGGATAGTAAGTTGACACGATTACTGCGAGATTCTCTTGGAGGTAGAACAAAGACATGCATTATTGCAACTGTGTCACCAGCAGTCCACTGTTTGGAAGAGACCTTGAGTACTCTCGACTATGCTTATAGAGCAAAGAGTATAAAGAATAAGCCCGAGGTTCTAAATTGAACATAGATTCCTTGCTCATTCCTCGGATATGGAATAACTGCCTTACAGAAGCTTATAAATGTGTTATTCAGGTAAACCAAAAAATGATGAAATCAACTCTCATCAAGGATCTTTATGGTGAAATTGACCGGCTTAAAGCAGGTAAGAAACTCATTCAGTATAGTTGGTGAAACACAAGTCTAGATATCATTCTGTTCACTGAGTTTTCAAACTTGGGTTGATTCATGTTCTCTCTAATTTCCATAGAGGTTTACGCGACACGAGAGAAAAATGGTGTGTACATCCCGAAGGAGCGATACTATCAGGAGGAAAGTGAAAAGAAGGTATTTTTTTGGCTCTTTCATTAGCAATTCTGCATATTTTGAATTTTGATGAAGGAGCAAATGTATTTTTGAAGAAACTTTTTTTCCAGACATAACCCTAGCTGACAGATTAGCATGGGTTATTGTTTAGGCTATGGCTGAACAGATTGAACAACTTGGCATCACATTAGAAACAAACCAGAAGGTCAGTCTCTGCAATGTCACGTGCTTTATAGTTTATTGTATCAGCTACCTTTTTGACAATACTTTGTTCCTTCTGACATTTTATGTACCAAAATAGCAAATTGAGGATCTGCAGGAGAAATATGATGTTCAGATTCGAGAATGCTCTGATTTGAGGACCAGGCTTGATTCAACGGAGGTAGTTTATATTTTAACGTGACAAAAATATGCTTCGGCCTTATAAAAATTCCTAATGGCAGTATCTTTGCAGAAAGAATTGGAGAAAACCAATCAACTTCTAGCCAACACACATGAGAGCCTGAGGAAATGCCAGTTTGTTGTAAAAGAAAGAGATTTTGTGATTTCAGAACAGAAAAAAGCAGGTAATTTCTGATACTCAAACTATAGATGTAAGCTCTCATTTGCTGACTTTGAAACATGTTGGATCAGAAAATGCTTTGGCTCATCAAGCGTGTGTTTTGAGAGCGGATTTGGATAAATCTCTGCAGGATAATGCCTTATTATTTTCAAAAATTGGTATGTGAACTCTTCAATTGGATTTGTGGAAATTTTTTTAATTACATTCTTCAAAGTTTAATTATGAATATATCTGCAGCAAGGGAAGACAAACTCAATGCTAATAACAGAACAGTTGTGACCGGTTACCTATCTGAGCTCACAGAACGCCTTGTTTCTCTGGGTAACATGGTCATGGGATCAGTTTCCAAGCAAAATGAAATCCTTAAGTCTGCGGAGAAACTCTGCCATTGTTTCCAACAAGAACATGAAGCTGTATAACCCTATCCCTATATTCACTATCAATTTTTTGTATCCAATATCTTGTTTTGCTGACTGTGAATTTGTTCTTGCTTCTGCTATTCAGAGGGTTATAGACATAAAGAATAAAGTTAGAGCATCGAGTGTATCTTTAGTTTCTCATATAGAGGCAGCGCAAAATGTGGTTCATCAACACAAAGAAACCAGTAATGAAGAATTGGAGAAGATCTCATCTTTGGCTTCATCTAATGCCTTATCAGTTAGAGAAGTAGGTTTCAGCAATTCGAAATAATCTTCCTTTAAATTTTTTCTATCAATATTAATTCTGTAATTTTGACTCTTTAACCACAGTTTTTTACTCTAAAAGATGATGAGGTGAAATCAACTTTTGATGATCTTCAAAGCAGTCTTTCTAACCAAACAGAAGAAATGGCACTTTTTGCCAGGGAACTACGGAAGGTTAGTCTCTCTCTCTCTCTCTCTCTCTCTCTCAATATATATGTGTTAACAGCTGACATGTTGAATCTCATCTGTAACATCTTTATCTTGTCTGTCCTGAGTTATTTTTACATTTACAGAGATTTAACGATGGCATTGAGCATGCAAAAGGGTTTTCTGAGTTTGCTGATGGATTTTTTCACAACCTTCACGGAGAATTGAAGAAGCTTGAAAATCACGCGCTACATATTGATCAAATTCAAATGAAAAGCATTACTGACTTTCAGAGTACATATGAAGTAAGAACTACTTACCTTAGCTCATATAGCAGATTCACAGAATTCATCACCTGGAGTATTTCCTCTGCAGGAATCATCGAATTCTGAGGCAGAGAAGCTCATAGCGGATTTGACCACTTTGGTCTGTAGCCATATCCATCGCCAGAAAGAGAAGGTCTGCTCATTATTTACTGTCTACCTTCTGGAAAATATTATGTTTATGTGGCTCTGAATTAACCAGTTAAGCTCATAGGTAAATGTGAGGCTTGCTGGTCTCAGAGAAACTGCAGTTCAGAACAAAACGTTTTTAGATGAGCATGCCTTCTCCATGGAAGGAATTGCAACTGAAGCGAAAAGAAAGTGGCAAACATTCTCAATGGAGGCTGAAAACGAAGCAAAAGAGAGTGCTGATTACTCTGCTGCCAAACATTGCCGCATGGAGTTACTTTTACAACAATGGTGCTCTCTTAAGCTCAATATACAATTGCAGTCACACAATCTGGTTTTTTATTCTGCACCTTGACTTCTTCCTCTCTCAATCTATTCAGCGCTACCACAACAGAATTGGCTTCAGATAGTTGGAGAAGTACAAGAGAAACAGTACATGACATGGGGAGTAAGCACGTTGCTGCAGTATCATCGGCTGTAAGGTAATCAGCGATTAGATATTTTCCTGGTAGAACATTTTCTTTCGGTGTTCTAGATTCTAGTAGCAATTGATTCTACATAGAAGTCTGAAGCTGGTGGGTTGAAATTTTTCATTTTCACTACAGAGATGTTTTGGAGTCCAATGAGCAGCATGATAGTGAGATCAGTACAGCACGATATGCAGCCGAGGAAGATGTAGGCAAATGCAATGGTGTTATTGTTCAAACACTAGACAGTAAGTACTTTCCTCAACTTCAATTCTATAATCTGGAAGTGTCCTGAACTATTGATAGATGTTGATCATACCTTTGCACGAAAGTAGACACCATAGGCATGCAATTTGTAGCCAAATTACTAGAGGGCTTTTGATATTTCTTGGTCACTTTTTCATTCTTTTTCCTAAGTCTCAATAATTTCTTATTTATACCCGCACATGAATTCAACCTAGGAGACTTTGGGCATTGTTTTCAGCAGTATTAGTTTCTAACAAAATATAAAAAAAAAATTATTATTCAAAATGCAGAAGCGTCAGAAGAGGAGAGAAGAAGTATATCAGGGATCCTGGAAAATGTTGAAGTGCACTCAAAAACTTTGGAGAAATTAAGTGAAGATCATAATGGGCATACTTCAACGATCAAGGAAGAGGCGGAAGAAACTTTTCAGCAACAATACATGGTATGAATCATTTGTAGTTTGTTTTATACATGTTATGTCTTCCCCTCTTTTGGTTAATTTGGCAGTCAAAATGCTGCAGGACTATGAACCTACTGGAAGCACACCAGTCCGATGCGAGCCTGAGGTGCCAACAAAGGGAACAATAGAATCACTGAGAGCCATGCCGATGGATGCTCTTATTGAAGAGTTCAGGGAAAACAACAGCTACGGTGACGAGTCGTCAATTGATCATCAATTGAAGGAACCTAAAGCAGCTTCCCTTATCCCGCGATCGCCATTCACCTTACTGAACTGAACACACTTTATTGTTCACATAAAGGGTAGATGGATAGATAAAACAACAGGAGGTGCAAAATAGGTAAAAGCTTTCTGGAGTTGAAAGCATGCATAATAAGGTTTCTCGCCTGTGCTTGTGTCGTCATTGATATAGAATGTGTTATTCTAATGTGAGTTTTGTTGACTTTTCCCTGTTATATATAGAATAGAATGTGAGTTATTGTCTGGCATAGAGCTAGCTGTGAATCCCATACCAGTTCCATATATCAATCCCACGTATCGCATCGCGGGGCAACCTGTCATCACTTGACTATATATATATGTCCATATCCAAATCAGTTGTGACAGTACATCAGTCAATATATCCAAATTAACCTCCAAATCACAAATTCAAAGTTGCTGAACACACAGTTGTCCCATTCAAAGTATATAACTTATCTTATTCTAATAGAAATAATAGAGTTATGTATAAGAACAATCACCTATTTTGGATTTCATGACCTAGCTTCTAATTCATTTGAAATTTAGATATCGGCTCTCAATGCTCCCGTAATTGGAAGATCGATGGAGTTGATCCTGATCTTGTCCGATTCGGTTATCTTTGGAGAGCATTCGATCTATGTTGTGATTTGAATAATACAAAAATGGATTGACCTAAACCAATAGGTGAACTAACCAACGATCTCTACTTCACGCTTCTGTGTAACTTATAGCATTAGTCAACTCACTTTGCGTGAAAGGAAAGCGGTTCTAGACCGAGTTTATTCAATGCTTGATGGAAGCTGCGAGTAAGAAGTCACATGGAAGAAGTCGTTCCTTCCCTTCAGAAGTCAGGTATGCCTTGGATCTTTATCTCTGGTGTTTGAGCCCGATCTAGCCCTGTGGCTTCTAGCCGGGAAAAAGAAAGACCTTCCCATCTCCTCACCCGACCTTTCCTTTTCCTTTGTAAAGAGGAAGCGATCCGACCTTCATCGTCACATCATAGGACCGGTCTCACTATGGCCTGGAGCTCTAAGTTGTAATATTAGATATTTTTTGTTAATATTTAAGTATCTTGTTCGTACAATAGAATAGAATACTTCATGTTATTTGTCAAAATATGATGGTGCATGATTACAATCATCTTGTAACATTTGTAAGAAATTTGGGATAAAAAGTGTAAGGGTTAAATGTACTTTCATACAACATGTTTGACCGAATATGGTTTTCGGTAGATGAAGTTTTTTTTTTTTTTTTGATATATTTTTGCACTAAACGTTCGAACTTTGTTGGCTTTTGGTACATCCGTTAGTTGACCGTTAGTTTTGGTTGTTAAATAGCATGTGCAAGTCACGTGACCACCCACCCAAAACTTTAACTTTTGATTTTGTTCATTTTAGTCCCTCAAATATATCCCTAACTTTTTTTGTTCAACTTAGTTCTAAAACTTCAAAACCAAACCCCTTGACCCAATTGGACTAGACCTGGGTCGAACACCAGTCGAGGTCCCCTGGGTCCTGCGACCCCGATTAGTGTCCTACCCAGCCCAGGGCTGGGTCTAACCACATTCAAGGTCACCTGGATCCGGCGACCCCGGCTGGGGTCGGATCTAGCCCAATGCTACTCCAATTGGGTTAAGGGGTTCGATTTTGAAGTTTTAGGACTAAATTAAACAAAAAAAAATGTTATGGATGTATTAGATTTAGAAAGGGCTAAATTGAACAAAATCAAAAGTTTAGAATTAGTCACGTGACTTGCACTTGCCATTTAATGGTCGAAACTAATAGATAGACAAAAAGACAATGAAGTTCAAACGTTTGGTACAAAAAATACACACAAAAAAAGTACAATTTGTACAAAAAGCCACATCCGATAAAACATGTATGAAAAATACTTGTTAACCCAATGTATAATGCTTTACGTATCACATGTGATACCAAGTTGCCAGTATCATCTCCTGTATTTGGAAAAGGGTTAAGAACCTATGAAAGGTCTGAACTATCACCCATGTTAACGGGAGAGGTCTGAAATTTAAAAAGTTAATAACAGAGGTCTGAAATTTCAATTTTGTTGATTTGAGGTTTTCCGTCCATTTTTAGGGTTAAATTTAACAGAATCGTGTGAAATGACATTTTTGCCCCTATAATATTTTGTTTTATTTAATATCTTATTTAATGAAATGTGAAATGACAATTTTACCCCTAAAGTCAAATTAAAACCACCCAACTCCGGCCACCGCCACCCGACTCCGGCCACCACCACCCGACTCCGGCGACCACCACCTCGACTCCGACGACCACCACCTCGGCTCCGGCGACCCGACTCCGGCCACCATCGGGGCCAAAAAAGCTCCGATCGGGGCCAAAAAGCTCCGATCGGGGCCAAAAAAGCTCCGATCGGAGCCAAAAAAGCTCCGATCGGAGCCAAAAAAGCTCCGATCGGAGCCAAAAAAGCTCCGATCGGAGCCAAAAAAGCTCCGATCGGAGCCAAAAAGCTCTGATCGGAGCTTTGTGGCTCCGACCAGAGCCACAGAGGCTCCAAATCGGAGCTCTGTGGCTCCGGTCGGGGCCACAGAGCTCCAGATCGGAGCTCTGTGGCCCCGGCCGGAGCCACAGAGCTCCGATCTGGAGCCTCTGTGGCTCCGGTCGGAGCCACAGAGCTCCGACCGGAGCTCTGTGGCTCCGACCTGAGCCACAAAGCTCCGATTAGAGCTTTTTGGCTCCGATCAGAGCTTTTTTTGGCTCCGATCGGAGCTTTTTTGGCTCCGGTCGGAGTCCAATCGGGGCCGGTGGCTCCGATCGGAGCCAAATCGGGGCCGGTGGCTCCGATTTTGGCCCAATCGGAGCCTTGGTGGTGGTCGCCGGAGTACGGTGGTGGTCGCCGGAGTACGGTGGTGGTCGCCGGAGTACGTTGGTGGTCGCCGGAGTACGATTGGTGGTCGCCGGAGTACCGTGGTGGCTTCAAGGGCATTTTGGTCTTTTCACTCCAAGCATGTGAGGGGCACACTTGATAGAAGGGCATTTTTGGAAATTTATTTTATTTTCGGTCACATGCTTGGCATGTGACCAATTTCCGTTAGTTTTAACGGAAAAAACTAACGGAGACCGCTGTTATCAACAAAACAGAAATTTCAGACCTCTGTTATTAACTTTTTAAATTTCAGACCTCTCCCGTTAACATAGGTGATAGTTCAGACCTTTCATAGGTTCTTAACCCTTTGGAAAATGAATGACACGTTTAGGAGTAATTTGTTTTGAAATAAACTCAATACACACAATACGATTGCCACCCTACCAATTACAACACCTTTGGTTTCAAAGTTGTAAAAATGGTTTAGATTTGAAACAAATTCATAGAATGAGTGTGTACATGTTGAATCCAAAAAAAAAGTATCCGGCCTAATGCAAGAAACAAGTGATGCTGCGTCCTCTTCTTCAGTAGTAGTCTACTTGATCTTCTTCTTGGGCAGCTTACAAGTTCCAGCCAGATTAGTTAGAATAAGAAAAAGCAACAAACTTATAAATTGATTGACTGATTGCTGTGCCCGCATCATTATATTTCTTTTCCTGCACTTCACAGCCCCCCTTGGGTGTGTAGGTATGCTGCATAAACACCTGTGAATCCAGCCTCAATCAGCTTCTTCACATTCCATTAGTTAATACATCAAACACAATCAAAACCATCATTATTTCAAATTTATTTATTATTACTAGAAAGTATATGTTGCACGAACATGCAAAGCACTAGCAATGAAGAAGATATAACATTTAATGATAATCAACTGCCCTGCCCTCCTTTTCTACCCAAAATTGGCAACCAAACATTTAGTCCCATGAGATAGATCACCTAACAAAACCTAGATTGTTAATCTAGAAAAGTATAGTTACAATTAATGTATCTCAACCTCTACATAAAGCTAGAGTCAATAATCATGAGAAAACTACTCATTTCAAAAGAGACATAAAAAGATGAATATCTCAACTTAGGGCCCGTTTGATTGCATGTAGTAACTAATACGCATCAACTAAGCAGTGCTTAGCTAAAACCATGTTTGGATGAACAATATATTAGGATATTCTAATACAATGTTTAGATGAGCCTACATGCATTTTTTAATGAGATTATATTTTTACGTATGAATAATTTTTTTAATGAATAAAAAAAAAAGAACTTCAATTATTTAAAAATACCAAAGGTCCGGGGCCCAAAGTAGCTAGAATTCGGTCAGGTGTCACCGGAGTCAAGCGCCAAGTTGCTGAAGTCGGGCCCGAGGTGGTCGCCAAGTTGCAAGACCTTCCATGAATCTGTTATATGTTGCAAGGTCAGGTATAAACCCCTCATCTAGCATCTCATCTACTAAAACCTCACCCTCCTTCCTCCTCTTCTCTTTTGTATATCCACATACCAATATCCGATATGTCATTTCATCAGGCTTCAAACCCTTTCTCTGTCCCAGAACCATCAATCTATTTGCTTCTACTGCTTTCCCAACATCACAAAGATCCTCAAGCAAGCAATTGAATGTCACAATATCCGGAAGTAAATCAAATTTCAACATCTTCTCCATCAAACCTAGTGCCTCCCTTGTTCTCCTCAACCTCCTCAACCCTTCAACTAAAGTTATACAAGCAATTAGGCTAGGAGAATTCCCTCTTTCCCAGAGATGAGTAACAATTGAAAGTGCTTGAGCTTCAAATCCTGAATTACACAATACCTCTATAAAACAGTAATAATCAAATCCATCAGGCAGGACTCCTTTGCTTGAAAAATCAAGCAACAATTCACTAGCTTTGTCTGAATGACCTTCTCTGCACAACCCATCCACCAAAATCTCACAAGTTACAGTTGAAAAAGGACATCCCAATTCAATCATCTCATAAGCCATTGCAATACCTTCCTCCATCTTCTTCTCCCTAAAAAAGCCTTTTATCAGGGTGTTGAAACTCACCACATTTGGCCTGCATCCCTTATCTTTCATTTCCTTAAACACATTCAAAGCCAATTCAAACTGTGAATTTCTACAGTACCCATTGATCAAGATATTGAAAGTGGTAACATCGGGCTTCACCCTACTACCAATCATTTTATCATAGAAAGCCAGGGCCTTACAGTGCTCATTCGATTTCAAGAGCCCGTGAATCAGCGCATTAAAGGTCTCAACACGTGGTCTCCCGTCGATTAGCTTCACCATGGTCTCGAATGCAAACACGGCGTCAACGAATCTCCCGACTCTGCAGAGAGAATCCACTGCGAAGTGGAAGATGGGTTCTGTCCGTGAGCAGGAGAATATTCCGTCGGAGCATGGGCAGGGACTGGAAGCCACGAACTGGAGAAGTTGAAGGAGGTCATCATAGCGGCTGGACATGGCAAGAGTCCGCACCATCCACTCGAAGGTGGAGTGGTCGTGGCGGTAGGAATCGACAGTGGAGGCCCAGTTGAAGATGTGGAAATCATAGAGGGTGAAGTGCGGATGGTGGTGGAGCTTAGATTTGAGGAAGTGAAGGAGGGCGGAGGGAATGAGGGGGAGGGAGAGGTGCGCAGCGAGGAAGTCGGCGAGATGGTTGGTGTTGCGGGCGGTGGCGAGGGTTAGCGTCGGCAATGGAGGAAGAGAAGATGGAAGAGAGGCGATGCCGCCGGAGATGGGAGTTGGAAGTGGAGATGACGTAGAGGGAGAGAGCAGCAGAGCTTTGGCTACTGCGGACTTGGAGATTTTCTTGAACGTCATTTATTTTTGTCGGAGGTGTGCGGCAGTGAGGTCTTATAGAACCACCATCCAATAAAACTTTCAGCATGTAAAATTGCACACGGATACAAAGCTGTAAAACAAAAAACTTCAAAATACACACAACAGCATGTAAAATTGCATATTTATTATTTGCCGATTAATCTTATAGAACCACCATCCAATAAAACTTTCAGCACGATTAATTGTTGCTAAAACTGAAAGAGATCAAACTTACGTTTGAGTTGATGTGCCTCTTCATAAGCAACTCTTTTGTTCAGGTAGATGCCACTGACTCACATTCTTCTCAACTGGTATTCACTTGGACAAAGACCCTCAGAGGCTTTCTTCCAACCTGAAATTTACAGAATGAATTTGAAAGGTTGAAAAGGAATAATGCTTCTAAAAAAGAAGTAGAAATAATCACAAATACACCCACTTGAAAAACTATATCAATTGGTAATCAATGTTGAAGCATATATACTTAATCCAAACTGCGAGGTAAGCTCTTATATTCCTATCCTGAAGTCAGAATATACTCCAGATTTCAGTACCAGATAAAACCCCATTCTTTAACTGTCCTGAAAGATGCAAATAACAGGCATGATAAACTGGAACAAGACCATATTGGTGAACTAGATAGCATATATTTGCAATACAAACATCAAATTCATTCTCGTTACAGATGCATAGACAGACTCCTTTGATGAGGAATCCGGTCATGATTACAAACATTCAGTTAAGTGTTGTACATTTGTTAAGCTATCTGACTTATTATGATATTCAAATAAAAAACTTCAAAATACACACAACAGCATGTAAAATTGCATATTTATTATTTGCCGATTAATCTTATAGATAAAACTTTCAGCATGATTAATTGTTGCTAAAACTGAAAGAGATCAAACTTACGTTTGAGTTGATGTGCCTCTTCATAAGCAACTCTTTTGTTCAGGTAGATGCCACTGACTCACATTCTTCTCAACTGGTATTCACTTGGACAAAGACCCTCAGAGGCTTTCTTCCAACCTGAAATTTACAGAATGAATTTGAAAGGTTGAAAAGGAATAATGCTTCTAAAAAAGAAGTAGAAATAATCACAAATACACCCACTTGAAAAACTATATCAATTGGTAATCAATGTTGAAGCATATATACTTAATCCAAACTGCGAGGTAAGCTCCTATATTCCTATCCTGAAGTCAGAATATACTCCAGATTTCAGTACCAGATAAAACCCCATTCTTTAACTGTCCTGAAAGATGCAAATAACAGGCATGATAAACTGGAACAAGACCATATTGGTGAACTAGATAGCATATATTTGCAATACAAACATCAAATTCATTCTCGTTACAGATGCATAGACAGACTCCTTTGATGAGGAATCCGGTCATGATTACAAACATTCAGTTAAGTGTTGTACATTTGTTAAGCTATCTGACTTATTATGATATTCAAATAAAAAACTTCAAAATACACACAACAACATGTAAAATTGCATATTTATTATTTGCCGATTAATCTTATAGATAAAACTTTCAGCATGATTAATTGTTGCTAAAACTGAAAGAGATCAAACTTACGTTTGAGTTGATGTGCCTCTTCATAAGCAACTCTTTTGTTCAGGTAGATGCCACTGACTCACATTCTTCTCAACTGGTATTCACTTGGACAAAGACCCTCAGAGGCTTTCTTCCAACCTGAAATTTACAGAATGAATTTGAAAGGTTGAAAAGGAATAATGCTTCTAAAAAAGAAGTAGAAATAATCACAAATACACCCACTTGAAAAACTATATCAATTGGTAATCAATGTTGAAGCATATATACTTAATCCAAACTGCGAGGTAAGCTCCTATATTCCTATCCTGAAGTCAGAATATACTCCAGATTTCAGTACCAGATAAAACCCCATTCTTTAACTGTCCTGAAAGATGCAAATAACAGGCATGATAAACTGGAACAAGACCATATTGGTGAACTAGATAGCATATATTTGCAATACAAACATCAAATTCATTCTCGTTACAGATGCAAGTCATGATTACAAACATTCAGTTAAGTGTTGTACATTTGTTAAGCTATCTGACTTATTATGATATTCAAATAAAATATATGTATGCAAAATAGACTTGCATTTTCATTGTTTAGCAATTAACAGATCACAAGAGACCATGAAGCACCTATCTGAAAAAAGATTATGCGATGAACCACCTTACATGCAAATGAGACACTAAAAAGCCGCAATGAGCACAACAAAGATAGTATGGCAGTCAACTTTATCTTGATAGTGGATCAAGGCCGCATTGCAAAAGTTACACAATATCTACTATCAAGCAAGATGAATCAATGATCAAACATTCCTCGAATAGCGATTTGCATCCAAAGCCAAAAACTCAATGCTTGCATCACTAAATTGTTGTGTAACCCCTAAATTGTATAATAAAGAAACCCAGAAAGCATATGTAAATCGATATCACTCTGATCCTGGTTCCATCCACTTTTATGTTGATTTTTCCAATAGATATTAAATTTAGTTATGTCGGGACATCAACTGTTTCAATTTGCACTGAAATTCGTTCGTATTTGCCTGGGAGACTGTTTTTCGAATCTGGAAATAGAGAGGCCTCAAATAGTCAAATACATACCTGATTTAGCAGATTAGAAGGAGACGGAGAAGATGGTTGGGCAGACGCAAGCAGAGGAAGCCAAAGTCTCTTGACCGACGGGTCAGCAAGGATGACGCCGTCAAGACTAACGACTCGTCGTCGCCGTCGGATGGAGGCGTATTCGACGTCCGGAGCTTCCTCTGGCACGGCGGATCGGCCTGGGACGCGTGGTTCAGCTGGGGGACTAATCAGGTCGCGCAGGTGCTGTTGACGCTGCCGTACTCGTTCTCCCAGCTCGGGATGCTGTCTGGAATCGTATTACAGGTGTTCTACGGGTTACTGATGAGCTGGACGGCGTGCCTCATCAGTGTTCTGTACATGGAGGGATAAAGCAAGCCTCAAGGGCAGAGATAGAGAGGTGAGGGCTGGAGAGGATTCGGGGTTTGGGCTGCTGACTAATCGTGTTGGGTTAAACCTCGAATATAACACCTACGTTAAGTTTAATTGTGTCATGTTTTGCAAACATGAATATAATATAAGATTTTTCGTGCGTATTCGTATCGTGACATCGTTTTGTATTAAATTATTCAGATATACATTTTTATATGAATTTTTAAGCAAATATCAAAGGGTTAATAACTAAAAAATTGTACAAGGTTTACCCTATGTTAAAGTTAGGTGTCTGAAGTTTGAAATGTTAAAATGAACTGTCCCAAGTTTCATTTTTGTTGAAATTTGGTGTCTATGAGCGTCTTTTCATCTTCATTCAATCATTTTCATCAACCCACTTGTTAGGACCCAGACTGGACGGAGAATCGGGTCCTGGTATGTATATACGAATGCGCTCCGGGTTGCCGATATAGCGGGTCTTTGCACGTGTATGCCTCTGAATACCTGCATGAGGGGCAGTATCGCACGCCACACAGAGGGGGCGGGTGTGGAGTGCGATGAACCCTCTCCGAAGCTTAAATTAGAATTGTAGAGAGAGAAAGCTAGAGAGATGTCAAAGCTTTCGCGTCAACTTAGTTTGAAATGAATGATCAAGGCTCCTATTTATAGGAAATCTTGGAATCAGACCGGGTTTTGAACGGTCCAAACGTCGGTTTAATTGTAAAAATGCAAACCGAACGTGAACGAGCGTGAATTCGACGTCGGAGAGCCCGACATGTGTTGTATGCGTGTATATAGGAGTTCACGCGCATTTATGGACACAATCCGGAGGTCGGGATTGTTAGATAAACCGGACGAGTCTTTCTTTCGAGGTATGCGCGCGCGTACCCCGGGCCGTTTTGGACTTACGGGTGATTATTTTAGAACCGTTGGTGGGTTTGACGTGTAGGCGAAATCCGAATAATGTAAAACGAACCCGAATCGGACGTATACCTATCATTTGCCCCCGAGTCAAGTAATGGCGTGACCCTTGCTTGACTCTATTTCCGATAGAGTATACGTTCGATTTAAGTTCGAGTATTACCTCGGTGTGGACTATACTGTCTGTTGGCGTGTGGGCCTCAATGTCGCGTGTCCTTCCTTTCGTTTGAAAAGGGTGACTATAAGTGCTGACATGGTTAGCGCAGCGAATATACGTATATAACATGTATATATGTAATAATATAGGACTATGTATGCAACACAGATGTAAACACTAACGTGTGTGCGATCATGGTGTACTCGTGCACGTGAATAGACGCGCGACATGTAATGTAACGACACTAAACATGTAGATATGATCATATATATAATGACAGGGATATAAGCATATGCATGTCGGGATCATAATAATAGACTCGTGACATGAATATGCAAACGTGTGTATGTGTATACGTGCATATGTACGCGCAGGTATGTAAGCATGTGTATGTGCTAAAAACTCATACAAAAGAGTTAGAAAAAAATATGGAGGAGAAAGGGGAATTACCCACATATGTACATAAAAGGGGAGAACATGTAAATCCCTCATCATTTTACCTCCACATTTCAAAATTGTCTTCTCCCTTTTCTTGAGGAGTAAGTTGCTTAGCACCAAAACCACTCATCCACCCACACCCATCCACCCTTGGCCGGCCACCCTTCACCGGTAACCTTGGAGGCGACGACGACGAGGGTAGCACGACGGGAGACGTCGAGGGCAGCACGGCGGGAGACGGAAGCAGACGGCGGGCGGACGGCGGGCACACGGCGGGCGGAGCTCCGGTGGAATTTTGGTGACCAAAACGGGCGTCCAACCTCGATTTTTGTGGTGATTCAGATTTTCAGGGTTGATTAGAACCATTTCCAGGTATGTAGGCATATTTTCTTGCATCCATTTGGCAAATCCTTGTCTTGATTGAAACTTGACTATTCACCCTACTACCAATCATTTTATCATAGAAAGCCAGGGCCTTACAGTGCTCATTCGATTTCAAGAGCCCGTGAATCAGCGCATTAAAGGTCTCAACACGTGGTCTCCCGTCGATTAGCTTCACCATGGTCTCGAATGCAAACACGGCGTCAACGAATCTCCCGACTCTGCAGAGAGTATCCACTGCGAAGTGGAAGATCGGTTCTGTTCGTGAGCAGGAGAATATTCCGTCGGAGCATGGGCAGGGGCTGGAAGCCACGAACTGGAGAAGTTGAAGGAGGTCGTCAAAGCGGCTGGACATGGCAAGAGTCCGCACCATCCACTCAAACGTTGAGTGGTCGTGGCGGTAGGAATCAACAGTGGAGGCCCAATTGAAGATGTGGAAATCATAGAGGGTGAAGTGCGGATGGTGGTTGATGGATATATGTCCAATTCGGGCCTCGTAAACACGTCAAAAATTACATCTCGATTTAAAAACGTCTCCCAAGGTGTCAAAACGGTCCGGAAACGCATTTACGCGCGTCCGGACCGGACCTCCGGATTGCATTACGGGTATCGCGCGACTACCGTTTCCGCGGTTACCGTTACGTGTAGAGAAGTCAAGTTCGCACATTACCAATATGGATGACGGTTACCGCTTGATCTTGAACCGTCATCAAACCGCTTTAAAACCGGGTCCGGTCCCAAGGAAGCCTATAAATAGGAGGCCTTGGCCACCCATTTTCACACATCCTCTCATTTGCCCAACTTTGGTATTTTGAGCTCTGACTTCTCTCTAGAAACATTCTCTCTCTAGAAATTACTCTTTTGCCATTATAGTGACTTAAGCTTCGGAGAGGGCTCCGCTAGCACCACCCCCCCCCTCTCCGTGCTAGCATTGGTCCTTCGTGCAGGAACTGTCGCCCAGACGTCCGTATTTGTGCACAGACCACCGCCGTACCGAGACACGGCCGTACCAAGACACAGCCATACTGAGACACAGCCGTATCGAGACACAGACCTCTGTAGGAGTCAACCGAACAATCGTCAGCGGCCCAACCTCTTCCCGACGAAGGGTGACAGCCCAAAAAACCCGCACATCCATACGAACATACGCGTCCCCACGACCCAGTTCATCCCGGAGGCAACATTGGCGCCGTCTACGTGATTCGAACAACAAGCTACCGTACCGCAAAGTCATGACGAGTGATCACAATGCTCTCACTAAGGCCAGTCCATCAAGAACCAGGAAGCGCTTTAGAGGACATAAAAGGTCCATAATGTCTCCCGTGCCAGCAAGCAGTGTGCCATCCGCACAGCACGGCCCAAAATTTCCAGGCATCCACGTGATACATGGAGGCTTCGGTGCAGGAGGCGAGACATCATACGGGAGAGAAATATACGCTTCCCTGATGATCCATGAGCCCAGGGGCAGTCAGCAAGGAGACGTTGTCCTAGAAGACGCCATTGGCTTTTCTTCAGAAGACAAGACGCACATAACATTTCCACATAATGACGCCTTGGTCATAACCATGACAATCGACGGCATGGACATCAAGCGTATCTTGATCGATGAAGGGAGTTCGCCCAACATCATCACGAAAGACGTCATCCTAGCTTTGGGGAGAAAGAAGGACGTCAACAAAATGAATTCACCCTTAGTGGGATTCATGGAAGATGCAAGTTACCCATTGGGGTCCATAACACTGCCAGTTATACTGGGAGAAGGCAACTCACGTCTCCAAATTGCAATACCATTTATGGTAGTACAAAAACTTGACGCATACAATGGTATCTTAGGGTATGCAACCATGAATGCGTGGGGAATGGTGCCATCCACAGCACACCAGAAGATCAAATTTCCAACTGCAGCCGGAATCGGTGAAGTCAAAGGAGACCAACTGTTATCAAAAAATTGTTACAACGTGGCAATCCAAAATAACGTCAAGCCAGACAAGGATGACAAGCCCATCATTGATGATGATCCAAGAGAAGGTCGTGCCCGACCGGCCCCAGTAGAGGAGTTAAAACAAATAAAGATCGAAGAGCCAGACAGAATGGTCCAAATCGGAGCATCCCTGTCAGAAGATGAAGTGATAGAAATCACAGCACTCCTCAAAGAGTATAAAGAGCTATTCGCATGGTCACCAAGAGATATGCCCGGAATAAGCGCAGAAATCATTTCCCATAAGCTCAACATCAAGCCAGGAACTCGAGCAATAGCCCAGAAACTTCGACCCCTCGGGGGCAACAAGAAACTGGCAATCAGAGAAGAGGTGGGAAAACTGCTTGATGCAGGATTCATCGAAGAATCAAGATACCAAACATGGGTAGCAAACCCGGTGTTGGTTCCTAAATCAAATGGCAAGTTGAGAATGTGCATCGATTATAGAGATCTCAACAATGCATGCCCCAAGGATTCATATCCTCTTCCAAGAATCGACTAATTAGTCGATGCCACCGCCGGCCATGAATTAATGTCTATAATGGATGTATACTCAGGATACAATCAGATTCAGATGTTCAAAGACGATGCACCGCACACTGCATTCTATGCAGATAGCGAAATATACAACTACACGGTGATGCCATTCAGCCTAATCAATGCGGGAGCAACATACCAGCGAATGGTCAATACCATCTTTGGCGATCTAATCGGAACCAAAATGGAGGCATACATAGACGACATGGTCGTGAAGTCAACCAAAAGGCGCAACCATGTCGACGACTTGCGAGCAATCTTCAAAAGAATGCGCGAATATCAAGTCCGCCTAAATCCAACAAAATGCGCTTTTGGCGTACAGTCAGGAAAAATCCTTGGATTCATGGTGAGCCAGAGGGGGATAGAAGCCAACCCAGAGAAGGTGAGGGCGATTGAAGAAATGGTGTCCCCAAGAAGACATAAGGAAGTCCAACAACTAAATGGCCGCCTAGCTGCTTTAAACCGATTCCTGGCCAGAATAGGCGACAAGGCCCTCCCTTTCTTTGAAGTCTTGCGCGCAAACAAGAAGTTTGAATGGTCACCAGTGTGTGAAGAGGCCTTTCAGCAGTTAAAACAACACTTGCGCACATTGCCGGCATTGGCAAAACCGATACCAGGAGAGCCCCTCTTCCTGTACATATCAGTAAGCAACACGGCAGTCAGCTCAGTCCTTATCAAACAGAAGGGAACTACCCAGCTCCCAGTCTACTACGTAAGCAAGATACTTGCAAAGTACGAGATAAACTACATGTCAATCGAAAAATACCTGTACGCGCTTATAATAGCAGCAAGAAAGCTGAGGCCATACTTCCACGCACACGAAGTAACAGTCTTAACAGACCAACCCCTGAAGCACATCCTGTCAAAGCCAAACATGTCAGGAAAGCTAACAAAGTGGTCGGTGGAGCTAAGTGAATTCCGCATTCACTTTGCTCCTCGAACGGCGATCAAGGGGCAAGCATTGGCAGACTTCATCGCAGAATTCACCGGGATAACACCCGACACAGATGCCCAAGTTGGACCTCAACAAATTGAAGAACATACCGAAGTATGGCAAATGTACACCGACGGATCTTCAAACGTAGGGGGATCAGGTGCCGGATTCCTCCTAATACCTCCCGATGGATCTAATCCGTTGAAGTATGCTCTAAACTTAACATTCAGAGCAACAAACAACGAGGCGGAATACGAAGCATTGATAACTGGTTTAAGAATTGCAAAAGGTGTCAAAGTTAAACATCTACGAGTAAAGTGCGATTCGCAATTAGTCGTCAATCAAGTTAAAGGCGAATATGCGGCAAAGTCAGAAAATATGCAAAAGTACTTGGGGCAAGCAAAAGACCTCATCACAAGCTTCGATACCTTCGACATCACCGCAGTGCCTAGAGAAGAAAATCAAGAAGCTGATGCCTTGAGCAAATTCGCACAAGGCAATGAACAAGGCAAAGAAACACATTTCGTGGAAAACAGAATCTTGTCAGTAATTGACAAATTCGAAGTCTTGTGCATCAATCCAGAGCCAGATTGGAGAACCCCAATATTGGCATACCTCAAAGACCACAAGCTCCCCGAAGACAAGGTTCAAGCCCAAAAAATCCAGAGACAAGCCGTCAATTATGCGTTGATAGATGACGAGCTTTACAAGAAAGGATTCTCAACCCCATACCTAAGGTGCATCACCTTCCGGGAGGGCCAAAAAGTGTTAGAAGATCTACATAAAGGCCAAGCAGCCTGCCATGAAGGGGCAAGATCTCTAATACGCAAATCATTGAGCTTGGGGTACTATTGGCCAACCATGAAGAACCAAGCTACGCACTTGGTCACAGAATGCGAATCCTGCCAACTTTATTCAAGAAGTATCACGGCTCCAGCCGCCGAGCTAAGCCCAATTGCAAGCTCCTGGCCATTCGCACAATGGGGGATCGATTTGGTGGGTCCACTTCCAAAGTCAAAAGGCCAAACCAAATACATTGTCGTCGCAATCGATTACTTTTCAAAGTGGATCGAGGCAAAGGCATTGGCACAAACAACCGATGCACAAATAATGGACTTCATCCGAAATCACATCATCGCACGATATGGAGTTCCGAAGGTCCTAATCAGCGACAACGGACCACAATTCAAGAACTCAAGGCTTCAAACATTTTTGCGAAAGACTCAACATTAACCACCGTTTCGCATCAGTCCGCCATGCTCAAACCAACGGACAAGTCGAAGCCGCCAACAAGACCGTCCTAGATGGTCTCAAGAAAAGAGTGCACGCATTAAAAGGAGGATGGGCAGAAGAGCTTAGCAGTGTTCTGTGGGCACTTCGAACAACTCCAAAGGAGTCAACAGGAGAAACACCATTCAGTCTGGTATATGGAACGGAAGCAGTCGCTCCCATCGAAATTGCTGTCTCATCCTACCGCACAACCCATTTCAACGCTCAAGCCAACGAAGTAGACATGCGTCTAGACTTAGACTTGGCTGAAGAAAAAATGCGTAACTCCGAGCACAATCAAGCACGCATGCGTTTGATAACCGCAAGATATTACAATAGGAAGGTGAAATAAATACAATTCCATGTCGGAGAAATGGTGTGGAGAAGGAATGAATTCTCACATCTCGATCAAATCAACAAGATGTCTCCAAAATGGGAAGGCCCTTACAAGGTCATATCCATCCCGTATATCAACGCATATCGCCTTGAAGATGCAAATGACAATGTCTCTACAAATACATTTAGTGGAGGACACTTGAAGAAATTCCACAGATAAAAGGATAATCTTCTATCACAAAAGGAGCTGTTGTATCAAGCCCTTTTGCCCTTATTTCCATAACGCATCTACTTGTTAAAAAGACCACTCTCTTATATAAAGTGGCATCTCTGTAATAATCTCACAAACCTAATGAAGTCGTTCTATCTTCGTAGGAACACAACTACTCTATGTACGTTACTTGGAAGCAAAACAAAGCAACGACAACAACTATTATCTACACCAACAAGGAGTTTATTTCTCCTTTCATAAATTGGCATCTATCTCAAGAAGGTGTCGGCAACACAAAGCCATTGCGCTATGTTCACAACCAACTTATATGACGCAAGGACAACTTGCAGATTATCTACAAAAAAGGAACTTATAACAATTCTCTACTCAAAGTGACGACCATTCAAGAGCCGTCATCTACAAGCAATATCTTGGGTTAACACCAAGACCTACTATCAAAATGACGACTATTCAGAGGCGTCAGCTACAAACAATATCTTGGTTTAACACCAAGGCCTACTATCAAAATAGCATGTTGTGGTATCCTCTTTTTTAAAGACAAACCCCATGTTTACTTCTAAAAAATGACATGCTGTGACATCTCTGGTTAGAGGCAAATCCTCATGTTCATAGCCATTCCCTGGATCCAGAACAGGATGGGCAAATACAATAACGAGGCCGATCACCCCATAAGTGGCGGATGTCCTCTGTTTAGACGACAATCCTATATTACGAATTCCTGGTACGGGTTCACTCTCCATGGCGGATGTCCTCTGTTTAGACGACAATCCCATATTACGAATTCCTGGTACGGGTTCACTCTTCATGGCGGATGTCCTCTGTTTAGACGACAATCCCATATTACGAATTCCTGGTACGGGTTCACTCTTCATGGCGGATGTCCTCTATTTAGACGACAATCCCATATTACGAATTCCTGGTACGGGTTCACTATTCATGGCGGATGTCCTCTGTTTAGACGACAATCCCATATTACGAATTCCTGGTACGGGTTCACTCTTCATGGCGGATGTCCTCTGTTTAGACGACAATCCCATATTACGAATTCCTGGTACGGGTTCATTCTTCATGGCGGATGTCCTCTGTTTAGACGACAATCCCATATTACGAATTCCTGGTAAGGGTTCATTCTTCATTGCGAATGTCCTCTTTTTAGACGACAATCCAATACTTCGAATTCCTGGTTAGGGTTCACTCCTCGTGGCGAATGTCCTCTTGCTAGATGACAATTCCGCACTACGAATTTCCAAAATCGTGTTGCATGGTTCCTAGACGCAGTAAACATGCATCACAATTCATATTCTCAAAAGTGTTACATGATCCCTGGACGCAGGAATCATGTATCACAAATATTTCACCAAATATTTTGCCAAGTATTTTATCAAATATTTTATGTATCAAACACCTTTCCAAACATTTTATCAAACAAGGATTTTAGGGTTTGCAAAACACTCTTACAAAACCCAAAGATGTTTTACGTATGCTTCCCCAACGCGGGTTGATACACGCTGGCAGGTGCGCACCCTGCTTAAAACTCATAAAATTTACAAGTAGAGTCTTGTACAACGTCGCCTTAGAATGGAACTAAGAGACGGTATAAACTAGTATCTTGCTCAAACCAAGATAACACATTTCAAACATACTACTTGTTAAGTCGCTATACGCGAATCACTTGACGGGTTTCGACGGATATAGCAACAAGCCATGCAGGACGACGTATAACATACATAACACATCGTACAAGCAATCTCAAATCAAAAGTGACTATCGGTCACGACTGCGGGGACTACGTTTACACTACTAGTCATCCGCGTTCAGTAAACACAGTAAGCGATAATGGTATGAAATATTACTAACAACTTATCATGCAAACTGCTGTGTATAAAACAGGTTCAAACGACGAAGTTCAAAACGAACAAGTCACAAGCAACAATCAAAGAACAACTCCAACAAGTTTCTAAACAAAGAAGCCAGGGGGCAAGCGGACTCATAAACGAGCCCAACATGCTCAATATAAAACGAGCAGTTCAATGACCAACGGGAGGCCCGGGGGCAACCTCCATATACTCGGGAGAAGTAACAATGACGTTTACATCTCCACTATCATCAACCAACACTTCGTAGTTGGGAATGCCACACTCCAAAAGGTTCAGCGCCTCAATGTGTGAAAGGGCGTAACTCGCGTATGGCCCTAACTCGCCAAAAGGGAACCCAGGGTCAAGATCCTTCACACGGGTGAAGTAATCTTCAAAACGTTCGCTCATAAGGTCGTTCACTTTCTCCTCAACAGCAGCTTCAAAATCTGAAGTTCCCAAGTACTTGGTGAAACCCACTTGTACGCCCTTTTCCCGACTCTCCTTACCAACAGCAGCTAACTCCGCTCCTTGAGAATGAAGATCATCTGTAACCTTCTTCTCAAGAGCGATCATTTCAGACTCAAGCTTTGACAAGTGAGTATGGCGCGCCTCATAACGACTCTCAGAAGCAGTAGCTTTTGAACTCAACACGCGAGCCTCTTCCTTGGTTCGCGACAACTCTTGGCGCAAAGCGTCACACTTATCCATAGCCGCCTGCTTCGCGCTTACCAGCTCCATGACAAAAGATGACATGTTTACCATGTCGGCTACAACCTACAGATATCAATGCGATAAGCCAGACATAAATCGCAAAAACAATAAACTTGGCAGAAGAATCAAGTTACTTACAGGAGCAAATCGGGATAAGGCACCCTGTGCATAAGCCTCAGCCTCCTCATCAGTTGTTGGGCAAGAATGCCTATCACCTGGTGGAACACACCTACGCAACACTCGAACTCCAACCTCTGGAGTGCAAAGTGAAGACTCATTGGGGAAATAAATTCCACCATTGCCAAAGGGTGCCCAAGTGTCCCCGGTAATGTCCAAACCAACGGGGCAAACCAGATGGTCACGCCTAAGAGGAGGAACGGCTACAACAATGAAAGAAAGTGGTTAACAACAAATAAACCACTGAATACGTTCGTCAAAAGTACACTTACAGAGCCCGCGGACTTCCACAGGTCGGTTTCCTGCCTGGGGGGCAGATGGCGCTACATCGCGACTCGCAACTTCCTTGCCCTTACGAGTGGAAGTAGTCGCATTTGGCTTCAAGCGCTTGGGATCAGTCGGTCCACGCACCACTGTGTCAGTCCGCTTGGAAGAAACGCGAGAATCAGATACTGGGGGAGTATCCCCGGTCACATTTGTGGAAGACCCTTTGCCAAGATCACGCCCTGAATTGGCAGGAGTGATAGGGGCAGGGGCCACCAAAGCCGGATCGGCACGAGAAGCAATACGCGAAGCCGCCGCATGAAGAGACGAACTCTTTCCAGCAAACCAACCTGCAATAAAAATTCACGAAAGACATATAGCCGTTCAAAAAGCTATCCATTATGAGTGTCAAAATGCTCAAAAATGTTCAGAGTAAGAACGAAGGATTTACTCATAGCAACAACTCGGTCGAAAGGAAGGGGATTCCGCAAGAAGCTACTACGACTTCACAACGTGTAAAAAGTCAACGCGCGTATCAAAAGCCGACGTGCATAGCAAAAGTCAACGCACGTATCAAAAGTCAACGCGCGTATCAAAAGTCAACGCACGTATCAAAAGTCAACGCGCGTATCAAAAGTCAACGCGCGTATCAAAAGCCGATGTGCATAGCAAAAGTCAACGCACGTATCAAAAGTCAACGCGCGTATCAAAAGTCAACGCACGTATCAAAAGCCGACGTGCATAGCAAAAGTCAACGCACATATCAAAAGTCAACGCGCGTATCAAAAGTCAAAGAGCGTATCAAAAGTCAACGCGCGTATCAAAGGTCAACGCACGTAGCCAAGGTCCACGCACATAGTAAAGTTGGTACATACCATAAAAAGGACTAACGTCTTAAGGAGCTATCATGCAAACGGTGGGATTAACGCAACAAACCGCAAGGATCAAACGCGGCAACGCTTAAGGGAAATATTTCTCTAAGGCGTCAAAACAACAAGTGACTATGCCTAAAGTCATTTGGCAATCCCAGTCAACCAAAAAACCCGCCAAGGGAAAAAATTACGCATACCGACCCAAAAACCTCTACACAAAGATACAGGGGCACTATGTCCAAATGGGGAATTCTACCTCAACTATCCATGGAAGTGGAAAATCGCCTAAGTTATGGAAAAACGACGATAATAACGGCGACCAATCAGCAATTACTCGACATACAAGCATCAACAAGCAGTTCCATACGTCAACGACGAAAAATAGCTCAAACGAACAACAATCCGGCGACATTCGAAATCAAGTCGAAGCTGTCTTTTAAAATTGGGTTTCCAAATTACCTCAAAACGTGACGAAATGTATCACAATGGACTCCCCTCGTCGAGACGATTCCGGAAAGGTAAGGACCGCGACGAGCAGAGGCCGGGAAGGTGGCGCGTGGGCTTCACGCGCCGGCAAGGGTGACACTCACGCGGCGGCGCGTGAGGGCGCATCCGGCGTCTCCTGGTGATTCCGAAGGCGGCGCTGGAATCCTCGTGACAAAGTGAGTCAAATGGTGGTGTCAATTCCTAAAAAAAAGTCAAGGATTAAACTCGAAACTGTCGGGATGTGCCTAAGCTCTACGACGGCGAAGAAATTATGAACACACAAGAAATTTCGGGAAATGATGAGAGAATTACCTGCAAAGAAGATGGAATGATGAATTCCCAAGATGCTGGAGGAATAGTTGGGGATGTGTGTAAATACAATTCCCAAGAGATGCTTTGTTGATAAGGATTAACTTATCTACACTCACGCCTAAACACCTACGGTATACTCCACCCTCTCTTCTAAATATCTACTCCTATGCATATCTTGATATTGCACGTATCAAACCCGTCACTCTACGCGTATGTTGCCATTGCATGATTCATGATTTGATAATCGCTAAGTTGTTTTAGAAGCATACGGTTTCTATTTCTTGCATTGCGTAATTACGATCTTGCCATGACCATTACTTATGCATGCATGATGATAGTGGCATGTTCGCATAGTGTATTACCAATTGCTCATGTCTTCAACGATAACCGTACTTGCACGTTACGTATGTACATTCCCTATTGCACTAACCGTGAGGACAGGAAACAAAGTCATTCGGTCGAAAAATCAAAGGACGGACGAAATCAAGATGTCTACGTCCGACCAACGATCAAAACCGAGAGGTTAGCGTCAAACTCAAATTGGACACGTATCCTAACTTAAAAATAGAGTCAAGAAAGGTTCTAAACCGTTACTTGACTCGGGGGCAAGTGATGGATATATGTCCAATTCGGGTTCGTATTTACATTTCGGGCCTCGTAAACACGTCAAAAATTACATCTCGGTTTAAAAACGTCTCCCAAGGTGTCAAAACGTTCCGGAAACGCATTTACGCGCGTCCGAACCGGACCTCCGGGTTGCGCAAAGCAATCCGGACCTCCGGATTGCATTACGGGTATCGCGCGACTACCGTTTCCGCGGTTACCGTTACGTGTAGAGAAGTCAAGTTCGCACATTACCAATATGGATGACGGTTACCGCTTGATCTTGAACTGTCATCAAACTGCTTTAAAACCGGGTCCGGTCCCAAGGAAGCCTTTAAATAGGAGGCCTTGGCCACCCATTTTCACACATCCTCTCATTTGCCCAACTTTGGTATTTTGAGCTCTGACTTCTCTCTAGAAACATTCTCTCTCTAGAAATTACTCTTTTGCCATTATAGTGACTTAAGCTTCGGAGAGGGCTCCGCTAGCACCACACCCCCCCTCTCCGTGCTAGCATTGGTCCTTCGTGCAGGAACTGTTGCCCAGACGTCCGTATTTGTGCACAGACCACCGCCGTACCGAGACACGGCCGTACCAAGACACAGCCGTACTGAGACACAACCGTATCGAGACACAGACCTCTGTAGGAGTCAACCGAACACTCGTCAGTGGCCCAACCTCTTCCCGACGAAGGGTGACAGCCCAAAAAACCCGAACATCCATACGAACATACGCGTCCCCACGACCCAGTTCATCCCGGACGCAACAGTGGTGAAGCTTGGATATGAGGAAGTGAAGGAGAGCCGAGGGAGAGAGGGGAATGGATAGGTGCGTGACAAGGAAATCGGCAAGATGGTTGGTGTTGCGGGCTGTGACAAAAGTTAACGTAGGCAATGGCGGAAGAGGAGATGGAAGAGAGGCGATGCCGCCAGAGATAGGAGTTGGAAGTGGAGATGACGTAGATGGAGAGAGCTGCAGTGCATTGACTGTTGTGGACTTGGAGATTTTCTTGAACGTCATTTCTTTCTGCCGGGAGTGTGCGCCAGTGAGATGCCGGACGAATACAAAGCTGAAAAACAAAAAACTTCAAAATACACACAAGTTGATAACTGCATGTAAATGAGACACTAAAAAGCCGCAATGAGCATCAACGATCAAGGAATAACGAATTGCATCCAAAGCTAATAACTCAATGCTTGCATCACTAAATTGTAGTGTTCCCCTAAATTGTATAATAAAGAAACCCAAAAGGCAAAAAGCATATGTGTATCGGAAAATGTGATAAAAGAAATTTGATTCAGCAAAGCAACCTAATCGCCACCAAGAACCAAAGATATTATGAGCTTCTAAATATGCATGATAAGAATACGAGAATTGTTATCCATTAGTTGTCACCTACCTGCAAAGTCCTAGTCGCAAACTCCACACCTATGGTGCAAGCGGGTGGCGAGCGGGAAGAAAGCTGCGAAGTGGAGGCAAACAGTTGGGCGGCGGGCGTTGTCGGATCCGGTAGGCGATCGATGGAATTGAGAAGGAGAGAATACTTCTATTGATGGAGAGAGTTCTCACTTCTCAACCTTAATCTAGTCTGTTGCTTGCGGCGCTGTTGAGAAATGTTATCAGGACGGACTGAGCCGGTCCGCGGTCTAGCAATAAAACCCACATAATCTGTTTTGTTGACATATATATATATATATATATATATATATATATATGAAGGGAATTGAAATTGACCTGTGGAGAATAACGATGTAAGAATTTGACTGTGGAGAAAATGAGGAGCCCATCATCGGTTCAGACAAGGTAATGGAGTCGGATCTCAAGAATTCATATCGATCTGATTCTGGTTCTAGTTCTGGTTCCATCTAGTGGAGAGCAGCATTTTGGGGTTAGGGCTTCTTGAAGGTGGCCAAGTGGAGGATTTAGGGTTCATGTTTTTACATATTGACCCTGATGGATAAATGTCCAATTCGGGTTCGTATTTACGCTTCGGGCCTCGCAAACACGTCAAAAATTACATCTCGTCTCAAAAAACGTCTCCCAAGGGTCAAAACGGTCCGGAAACGCATTTACGCGTGACCGGACCGGACATCCGGATTGCGGTGCAATCCGGAGGTCCGGGTTGCAGCAACCCGGACGTCCGGGTTGCAAGCAATCCGGACGTCCGGATTGCAGCAATCCGGACCTCGCCGAATTGCCCAATTTCGACGAGGTCCGGGTTCCGCCACGGGTATTGCGCGATTGCCGTGTCCGCGATTACCGTGTCCGCGATCGCCGTTACGTGTAGAGAAGTCAAGTTCATGCATTACCAATATGGACAACGGTTCCCGCTTGTTTTCTTGGACCGTCGTCAAACCGCTATAAAACCGGGTCCGGTCTCAAGGAAGCCTATAAATAGGAGACCTTGGCCACCCATTTTCACTCACTCTCTCATTTGCCCAACTTTGGTATTTTGAGCTCTGACTTCTCTCTAGAATTCTCTCTCTCTCTAGAAATTACCCTTTTGCCACTATAGTAACTTAGGCATCGGAGAGGGCTCCGCTAGCACCACCCCCCCTCTCCGTGCTAGCATTAGTCCTTTGCGCAGGATCCGACGCTCGAGACACAGAACCACCGGGTCACAACCTCGCCGAGTCACAACCTTACCGGGTCACAACCTTGCCGGGTCACAACCTCGCCGGGTTACAACCTCGCCGGGTCACAACCTTGCCAGGGTCACAACCTTGCCGGGTCACAACCTCCGTCGGAAGGGTCACACCCGCACAACCACAGACGCGTCCTCGTGACCTCGTTCGTCCCGGACGCAACATTGGCGCCGTCTGCACGATTCGAACAAAAAAGCTACAGTACCACAGAAACCATGGCAAGTGATCACAACCCTCCCGAAGAGGTGAAAAACCTAAGGAAAAGGCCCGGGCGCCCCAGGAAGTCACCGGCGAACAAAAAAGCAGGATGCCAAGCTCCAGCTGGGAGCCAGTCGGGACCCTCCCACATCCCAAGAGCTACTTCCGTAGCTTCATCCATACCGACCGACAATGTGCCCAACGCACAGCACAGAGAGCCAAGAGACAAACACCACGCGCATCCGCCTGGTTTCGAGCCAGAAACACATGGAGAGGAGTCTCAGACAGAAATGCCTCAGGGCGAGCAGAGAGCGGGGGCAAACCCGATGCCCACCATCACTCCAGCAATGATGGCTGCGCTGGAAGAGTTACTCGCACTCCGCGAGTATCTCAAAAACCAAGGATACGGAGCTCAGCCACCTCCGACCAACCAACAGTATGCTGCACCAGCAAGGGAGACGTCGCAAGACACCACTCGCTATGGCAATCCCTTCCAGGGTGGGAACCAACACGCAAGATATGAACCTGCACGGTCATATACTCCTTTCCAAGGAGCTCAACAATGGAGGAACGAAAGGCAGCCCCCATTCTACCACCCGCAGCAACCAATGAGAGACGATCCTTATCAGGCCACAAGTAGGGATCAGTCTGACATCTACCGAAACAATGATCAGCCAAAACCTTCAACAGGTTACGCCGAACCGGCAAAGGGATTCACCGCCGAGATGTTAGAGGAGCTGGTGGAGAAGAAAATGAGAGAAGCAAAAATGAAGGGCATGCATGCTCTCGAGGAAAGGGCATCACATCCATTTGCTGACCACCTAGTAGACAGTCGCGTCCCAGACGCATTATATCGAATTGGAGGCGACTCCTACCACGGGAAAGGAGACCCAATTGAACACGTGCAAAAGCACGAGGCCTCCCTGCTGGGCAGAACAAAGAACCCGCATCATTTCGCAATGACGTTTTCACAAACTCTTGCCGGGTCTGCAGCGCACTGGTTCTTCTCTCTGCCATGCGGAAGCATTACTTCATGGGCAGACCTAAAGGCCAAGTTCATCCAACGATACATGGGCGAGCGCACACTGTTGAAAGGGTCAAACGCTCTGGACGATGTCCAACAGCAGAACGAAGAGTCCCTTGCCGACTACTACGTCCGCTTTAATCAGAACATTTCTGACATTCAGGGAAACCTGACCGAAGGAGAAATTGTTCGGGCTTTTATCCGAAACCTCGGCCGAAGAGGCAATGCCTTAGCTGAGAAAATGGCAAAACGCCCAGCAGAATCGATGGAAGAATTGGCCGCGAGAGTCAAGGAGTATATAGACCTTGAGAGATTCAGAAGCCAGAACAAGGCAAAAATTGCTGCAGCTAAGGCAAAAGACAATCCAAAACAGTACCAACCAAAGCCACTCCCAGGCAGCCAACAAGGAAAACATTGGCAGCCTCAGCCAAAAAGACCTTTCCAAGGGGATTTTCAAAAGCCTAAAGAAGTAAATCTCGCAGACTGCATCCCTCTGAACGCCCCGCTGTCGGTGATTTTGAGAGAAATGAAAGGCGCAAATTTATGGCAGGAACCAAACAACTACAGGAAAAGCCCACTGGGAAGAGACAAGGACAAGTGGTGTGAAAACCACGAGGTCTTCGGTCACGAGACCGATAGCTGCGTCAGCCTACGCTTCCGAATCAACAACCTCGTCCTCAAGGGCGAATTGAAGCAATTTGTGGACCAAGGCAACAACCCCTCGAGAAGGACTCAGCCAGAGTCGTCAAAAAAAACAAACAAGGGAAAGGAGAAAGTCCATGACAACCCTCCGCCAGCCAAGCGAGGGGTAATCAATGTCATACATGGAGGGCCTGCCGCCGGAGGACACATATCCAATGCTCGGGACATTTATGCATCCCAAGCAGCAACACTGCCGAAGTACGGAAAGCGCAAGCAACCCGAGCAAGAGGACGTAGTCATCCAATTCTCCAGGGAAGACTTGAAGCATATCGTTTATCCCCACGATGATGCTTTAGTCATTACCATGGACATTGACGGGTACGATGTGAAAAGAATTCTTGTGGATGGTGGAAGTTCTGCTGACATTCTACACATCAAAGTCCTGGAGCAACTAGGAAAGTCTGTCAAGGACTTGTCCCCAGGAACCTTCTCGTTGGTTAGCTTCGCAGGAGCAGCTACACAACCCTTGGGCACAATCACACTTCCGGTCATCCTTGGCCAGGCGTGGAAAGCATTGCATATCAACGTCACTTTTGTAGTTGTAGAATCCCTTGGAGCCTACAACGGAATCTTGGGACGAACAACGATCAATCCTTATGTGATCGTGCCCTCTACCGTCCACCAAAAGATGAAGTTCCCGACAGAGAATGGGATTGGAGAAGTGCTGGGTGATCAGATAACCGCAAGGCGTTGTTACGTCAATGCCTTGAGAGCAAAGAACCAATACCATGTGGCCATGGTAAATTCCTTCAAAAGGCAGAAGGTACTTGATGAAAGAAAGAAGCAACCAATGGAACAAGCCATTACAATCTGGAAACCGCAAGAAAGCATCCAGTTATCACCATGGCAACAGATTTGGCTCGTTCAGCAGGGGGAAGACGAGCCAATCTCAGAATACTTCACCAAGTTCGCCTCTAACGCTTCAAACGCGAAAGCAACCAGAGAAGATGTGATAAGCGTGTTCTATGCAAACATGAACGTCAAATCTTTCCTTCTCTTTGGACGAACTCGTGGATGGCAAACAACGAAAACCATGGCGGATCTAAAGTATAAGCTTGAGACAGCAGTCTCATGTGAGCAGGAACTGAGGTGGGGTACACCCCTCAGTTGGGACAAAGGAGTTCGAGCAGAAACGAACAACCAGGGAGATGCAAGCTTGAATATCAACAACATCTTCACACCGCTAAACACGGTGGCCGAAGACATTTTTGTCAACCTGCTGGAAAATAAGCTCCCAAGTCCACCCGCCCCGGAGACAGCCTTCTTGGGCAACGACATCAAAGAATGGTGCAAGTACCATAAAACTTGGGGGCACAACACAAACATGTGTCCGCCATTAAACTGGGAAATCGAAGAATGCATCACGCTAGGTGCACTGAGGCGATTTGTTGCATCCAACTACGCGACATCGTCATCAAACCAGCCATGACGAAACGGGAGAAACAACTCTCTTCTAGATTACTTTGCGCATCTCTACTTTCTAGTATAATCAATGTAAATACGCGCAAGTATCTAATAAAACCAATCTACGTTTGTAGGTACATACTTATCTCTTGCACGCTGTTTTTTGGATTAAACGCGAAGCAACAAAACTACGCGCATATTATCTACTTCAATAATCCAAGAAACTATGCCATGTGCAAGCAAAATCCATTACGCGTTATGACAACGCTTATCAACAACAACCTACTCATATTAACGACTACATCAAGGCGTCATCATGGAATCAAAAACAGGGAAGTTTCCTACACAAACAAGGAATCCTCGTATCAAATTCCTTTACTTCATTTATTATATACATGACTAAAAAGAAAATTTCAGGACTTCATACTTTTGCGAACTTATAAAAATCGCGTCTATCTAACAAAAGCAACTCTACTCGTAGGTACATGTTACACTACGATTACTACTCAGGAATGATGCCAAGTAGTAACCTATGCACAAAAATCTACTCCAACAATACAAGCTAAGCATTGTGTGCAAGGAGGGGTTTATGGTATACAACACCAACATATCTATTATCTACATCAACAAGGAGTTTATTTCTCCATTCATAACATAGGCGTATATCTCTAGAAGGTGCCGACAACACAAAGCCATCAAGCTATGTGTACAACCAACTTATGCACCGCAATAACAACTTGCGGACCTATTATTAAAACGACGACTATTCAGGGCGTCAACTACAAGCAATGTCTCGGATTAACACCAAGACCTATTATTAAAACGACGACTATTCAGGGCGTCAACTACAAGCAATGTCTCGGATTAACACCAAGACCTATTATTAAAACGACGACTATTCAGGGCGTCAACTACATGCAATACCTTGGAATAACGCCAAGGCCTACCGTCAAAATATGCATGTCGAGGTATCCTCTTTTTTAAAAAGACAAGCCCCATGTTTACTTCTTTTAATGACATGCTGTGACATCTCTGGTTAAGAGGCAAATCCTCATGTTCATAGCCATTCCCTGAATTCAGAGCAGGATGGGCATACAGGGCTGATCACCCTTTAAGTGACGGAAGTTCTCTGTTTAGACAACGACCTCACTCTATAACAAGTGCGTATATCCGGTTCAGGGTGCACTCTTTATGGCGAATGTCCTCTGTCTAGTCGGCATTCCCATATTACGAACGCCATCAGGGTTCGTTTAATACGGCGGAAGTTCTCTGTTAAGACAACGACCCCACTCTATATCAAGTGCGTATATCCGGTTCAGGGTGCACTCTTTATGGCGAATGTCCTCTGTCTAGTCGGCATTCCCATATTACGAACGCCATCAGGGTTCGTTTAGTACGGCGGAAGTTCTCTGTTAAGACAACGACCCCACTCTATAACAAGTGCGTATATCCGGTTCAGGGTGCACTCTTTATGGCGAATGTCCTCTGTCTAGTCGGCATTCCCATATTACGAACGCCATCAGGGTTCGTTTTATACGGAAAAAGTCCTCTGGCAAAGATGACAATTCCGTACTACAGATTTTCAAACCGTGTTGCATGGTTCCTGGACGCAGAAAGCATGCATCACAATTCATATTCTCAAAAAGTGTTACATGGTCCCTGGACGCAGGAATCATGTATCACAAATATTTTTTCAGACACTTTACCAAAAATTTTGCCAAAATTTTTATCAAACATTTTATGTATCAACACCTTTCCAAAAATAATTTTGTCAACATGATTTTTTGGATGTATCACATTCAATGCTTTCTCAAATATTTTATCAACAAGCCTTTTAGGTTTCACAAAATGCTTCTTCAAAAACTTAAATGTTTTTACGTATGCTTCCCCAACGCGGGTTGATACACGCTGGCAGGTGCGCTCCCTGTATAAAACTCATAAAACTTACAAGTCGAGTCTTGTACAACGTCGCCTTAGAGTGGAACTAAGAGACGGTATAAACTAGTATCTTGCTTAACCAAGATAACTTCTCTCAAATAATATTTTTATGTATGCTTCCCCAACGCGGGTTGATACACGCTGTCAGGTGCGTACCCTGTATAAAACTCATAAAACTTACAAGTCGAGTCTTGTACAACGTCGCCTTAGAGTGGAACTAAGAGACGGTATAAACTAGTATCTTGCTTAGCCAAGATAACTTCTCTCTAATAATGTTTTTATGTATGCTTCCCCAACGCTGGTTGATACACGCTGTCAGGTAACATCTCTCAAATAATGTTGTTACGTATGCTTCCCCAACGCGGGTCGATACACGCTGGAAGTTTACAACACATATAGCGGCAAGCTATTCAGGAAAAAAGGGCAATATACATAAGGCATCAGGCAGGCAATCAGAAGAACATCTCAACTTATCAATCAGGAAGTGGCTGTCGGTCACGACCGCATGAACTATGTCTGCATTACGAGTCATCCGCACTCAATAAACATAGTTCAAACGACGTAGTTCAAAGCGAACAAGTCGGAAGCAACAACTAAGGAACAACTACAACAAGTCTTCAAGCAAGGAAGCCGGGGGGCAAACAGACTCAGAAACGAGTTCAACACATCTAAAAGATGGCACAGATTAAAGAATGCCATCATCTCTAACAGAACTCGACGGAACAAGCAGAAGCTTCCACCGTCTTCTCCAAACAAAATCTATAATGTGCAAGTCGCAACATCCTATGCTCTACCCATCCTGCCATGCCTTGGAGTCTAGCCAAGAGGGGCGACAACAATACTTAACATTGTCCAGGTGACGAAATGTCATGCAAGCAAAAGCATGAACAAAGAACTATCAACAAACACTCACCTCAGTAGGAGTAACGCTCCTCCTTGGGCCGGTCCCTCGACCGGGGGGCAGAAGACGCCACTACACAACCCTCAACTCTATTTCTCTTATCACAAGAAAGAAGAAAGAGTTAGCACGGTCATGCTCAGCATAAAGAACCAAGAATCGCTCGAGGAACACGCCCCTGCGTCGGATCTTTCGAGAATTATGCCAAGAACAGAAACTGCAGCTGGCAATAACGGGGAAAATCAACAAGATCTAATATCTTGGAAAGTGCTATCAACAATACAGTCAGCGCGCAACCGCACACCAATACTTATTCAAGCACTTATGCGACAGACTCTCCGTGTGAAAACAACCACAAACTTACAAGACTTATTAAGTCTCCATGCAGCAAGTAACAAACATCGCACAAGGGGGGCAACCTCTTCAACATACATGTCGACAGGGTTGCATGTCGACAAGGAGAAAATATTTTCTAAGTGTTTCCATGTACGTACATACATGTCGACAGGGTTGCACGTCGACGAGGAGAAAATATTTTCTAAGTATTTCCATGTACGTACATACATGTCGACAGGGTTGCATGTCGACGAGGAGAAAATATTTTCTAAGTGTTTCCATGTACGTACATACATGTCGACAAGGGGGCATGTCAACGAAGAGAAAATATTTTCTAAGTGTTTCCATGTACGTACATACATGTACGTACATACATGTCGACGAGGAGAGAATATTTTCTAAGTATTTCCATGTTCGTACATACATGTCGACAAGGGGGCATGTCAACGAAGAGAAAATATTTTCTAAGTGTTTCCATGTACGTACATACATGTACGTACATACATGTCGACGAGGAGAGAATATTTTCTAAGTATTTCCATGTTCGTACATACATGTCGACGAGGGGAGAATATTTTCTAAGTATTTTCACGTACGCACATGCACGTCAACAAAGATGAAATGCATACAACGAGTAGCTATGCCCCCTAAGCCTACCGACGACGCCCATCGTCAAAGCTCATACGACGACATCTATGGTAACAAACATTAGATATCGCTTAATATTTTCTAAGTGTTTTAGCATACTTGCAGGAAATAACCAACAGTCTATACCTGACGCTCAACCATTAACATCAATGCGCGCATCAGCATCATCGCACGTGTCAAGCCAATCATTATGTGCGTATGTTGCAATCGCATGATCCAAGATTCGGTAATCACTTAGTCATTTTAGAAACATACGATTTCTATTTTCTTGTGCTACGTAATTACGATCTTGCCACGTCCTTTATTCATGCATACATGTCGATAGACGCATGCTCGCATAAATGCATTTCCAATTGCTCGTGTCTCCGACAATAACCATGCTTGCACGTCACATATATATTTCCCATCACACTAACCATAGTGACAGGAAATAAAGTCGTTCGGCCGGAAAGTCAAGCGACGGACGGAATCAAGATACCTACACCCGACCAACGATCAAAATCGAAAGGTTAGCGTCAGACTCAAATTGGACAAATATCCTAACTTAAAATAGAGTCAAGAAAGTTTCTAAACCGTTACTTGACTCGGGGGCAAGTGATGGATAAATGTCCAATTCGGGTTCGTATTTACGCTTCGGGCCTCGCAAACACGTCAAAAATTACATCTCGTCTCAAAAAACGTCTCCCAAGGGTCAAAACGGTCCGGAAACGCATTTACGCGTGACCGGACCGGACATCCGGATTGCGGTGCAATCCGGAGGTCCGGATTGCGCAATCCCGAGGTCCGGATCGCACGGCAATCCGGACCTCGCCGAATTGCCCAATTTCGACGAGGTCCGGGTTCCGCCACGGGTATTGCGCGATTGCCGTGTCCGCGATTACCGTGTCCGCGATCGCCGTTACGTGTAGAGAAGTCAAGTTCATGCATTACCAATATGGACAACGGTTCCCGCTTGTTTTCTTGGACCGTCGTCAAACCGCTATAAAACCGGGTCCGGTCTCAAGGAAGCCTATAAATAGGAGACCTTGGCCACCCATTTTCACTCACTCTCTCATTTGCCCAACTTTGGTATTTTGAGCTCTGACTTCTCTCTAGAATTCTCTCTCTCTAGAAATTACCCTTTTGCCACTATAGTAACTTAGGCATCGGAGAGGGCTCCGCTAGCACCACCCCCCCCTCTCCGTGCTAGCATTAGTCCTTTGCGCAGGAACCGACGCTCGAGACACAGAACCACCGGGTCACAACCTCGCCGAGTCACAACCTTACCGGGTCACAACCTTGCCGGGTCACAACCTCGCCGGGTCACAACCTCGCCGGGTCACAACCTTGCCAGGGTCACAACCTTGCCGGGTCACAACCTCCGTCGGAAGGGTCACACCCGCACAACCACAGACGCGTCCTCGTGACCTCGTTCGTCCCGGACGCAACAGACCCGGTGGATCAGGTGGTTCACTAAAAAGCCAGACGGTTCGATAAAACCGGTCAGTTAAATCAGATTTACTTACATTCCGATATTTTCAATCGAACCAAATTTGTTATGGGTCTGGTTCCCAATCAAACTCGGTCTGACCACCAGGCTAGTATGATAAAATTGGATATAAGTTTGAAAAATCGGTTTTGGATCGCTCGAGAACCGATCAACTTTATCTTTATTGAACCACACATAAGAACCGGTTCAACATAAACAAGTTCATTTCAGTTTGATATAGACGAACCGGTTTTTATGCCAATTCCTACGTGAACGGGTTATGCCAATAACAGCAACCACATTGCGGAGTAAAAATATCAAGAGTCGAGAACGCATTCTAAAAGCATTATTATTATACACTATAATATTTATATACAATTTTTATTATAATAATAATAATTATAATAGAGTAAAAACATAAGAGAAATATCTATTGTTAAATAATTATTTTTATTATTTATATAATATGTATAAGTAAAGTATATTAATTAATAAAATAGTTTATACAATATAATATTGACTAGATGGCCAACCCGCGCTTTGCGCGGTATATACATAGTAAACTTAATTAAAGCTTAATTTATTTTATTATTTATACCCGTTTCATTTATCTTAATAATGCATTTTTTATTTTGCTTACTTGTCAATACCATATTAAAATTATCAAGATTATATTATATATTAGATAATCATGTCTAAATATGTTACATTTACATATACACAAACTTATTATTAAAAAAAAAACGACGATGACACTTTTCATATATTGCATAAGACTCTCGTGAAAGAAAAGAAATTATAAAGTATTTTTATTTATCCGATAATAAGTGTGAGATTTGAATTTTTTTTTAAAATGTGAGAAAAAAACGTATCAAGTATAATATCAATAGAAATTTTAAGTTGCCAAAACCTACTTATAAATTTATAATACAAAACCCCTCATTCAATCTTAAAAAAAGTTTAATTTTTTCTTTGCATGTTTCATTTAATAATTAAGAATAATTTAATTTATTTATTACAATTAAATTACTTTATATATTTTTTTCTATCTTGTAACCTACACCGTCATTATACTGATATATCGTTATGCTTATACACTTAATTTTTTTTTAACAAAGTTGAGAAAATAAAATAAAAAAAATAATTGATATCTAGAAAATTTACTTTTAGGCTATATAATAATATTTAATTATACGTTATTATTTTTTCTATTAAAATATAATTTATAACAGAAAAATTAACATATATAATATATCTCAGTTTAATCAAATCTGACCCTATTTTTACAATAAGTTATAATTTATTTTAATTAATTTATTACTATGAAATTACTTATAATATTTTTTATATAATTTTACTAATATACTTAATTTTGTATTGATCTATTCAATTTGATAAGTGATTAATAATGTAAAACTAATGAAGGAATAACAATTTATATCTAAGTAATTTGCTTTACGATACTGTTATAATTAATTATATTATATGTGATATATAAATTATATTCTATATTTTTTATTTACATAATCCATAAAAAAATATTGTCAAATTTGGTGGTGGCTGTGGGAAATAAAATATATCAAAAATAAATTAAGTATATTCTTAATATTTATTATATTAGATATTAAAATATACATATACTGATTTATTTTTTATCCAAAACCAATATTAATATAAACTCAATAGTTTTAATAGTAAAATAAACTTATTAAAAAAAGGTTAGCAAAAATATAATTCTTTATTGGTAAAATAAAAGATAGTCATTTTTACTATTTATTTATAGTGGATTGTCATTAATAATTAATATTAATTTTAAAAATAACAGACAAAAAAATTAAACGGCTTCCAACATGCAATTAGGAAGCTTGGAGGAAATCTAAGTGCTTAATTTAGTATACATGGAATCGCCACGTCATCGGAGAGATACATAAGTTGACATGGACCAATACAATAAGTTTATTTTGACATGTAACTAACTCATTTTGTTACTTGTCGAAATTCTACATAACCTATTGGAATTATATTATACTAGCTACTAACCCCGCGCACCGCGCGGGAAAAAAAATATAAAAATATTTAAGTCAAATACTTTATATATTTTAACTTTTAAACAAAAATATATAAATAAAAACTTCTTTTGTAACAGTGAATATATTTTTGTAAATTAATTATATGAGTATAGATAATAGATTTAAATAAAAACTTGTAATTATTTATTTCTTTATTTTATATAAAGCTTAAAACATTATAGAAAATATTTTATAAATTAAAATTTATTCAATATTTAATATCTAAATTTTTAAACGCCTAATAAAATTAGGAAACACTTTCTGTTTAAGGAAATTTTTTAAATTATCATTCAAATCTACTGTATATACCCTAAATCCTAAATTAATGAATACACATGAATGAAAGTAATAATGAAAATATAAAAGATATTAACATTAATGCATGTAAAATTTGAAGTTCCAACAATTAAAACACATCAAGTTGTATTATATATCAAATTACAGGAGCAACCCCTCATATGTCCATTATTTTTTAGTTGGTTCACATAGATGGTTTCGATGTGGTTTTTAATTCCTTGAACCTGAAATAAAATTACCCCATATATACTTCAACCATTACCCAATACTTCAACCATTATTACCCTACACAGCTATGTCACAATTAACATTGATTTATATGATCACTATATAAATACAATTATTACTCTAATAGTAATAATCTAATTACCATTCAAGTCATAAATGATTAGATATGCTAAGAGTATGATCAATTGAGATGGAAATTCTGAGATGTGCTGCTCCCAATTCTCGTTTGACGCTTTCATGCCGCAACTCAAACCATACTATATTGAGCTTGTCACTGAACTTTACATCAATAACATTAGAAGTACAAAGAATATTCAAATACTTAAAATACAATGATAAATCAATATAAGGATCAAAGTACGTGAATATCGTCTATTTGATTCCATGAAGTATGTACGTTTCTTTGCAGTACATTAATCTACAAATAATCCACCAAACCATGAAATCAAACTTTATAATTGATATTCGATAAGACCCTATTTATTACACAATGTAAAGCTATAATCAAGGATTAATCATTAACTTATCGATTAAACTTACAGCGGGAAGTAAGAGAGCGTATTCAGGCAATCGTCTCTGTGACATTAAGAAATATGGTTATTTTTATCCTTCATAGTCGAAGATAGAAGCAAGTCAAACCCTACAATACTGAGCTTGTCACATAGAATTTCACATTATTAACATTAAAAGTAAAAATAATATTTAAGTACATAAAACACTTTAATAAGTCACCATAAATTAATGAGTTGTTTTATTTATTATTCGTAAGAGGACACAACTTTAGGCTTTAGCCATGTATAACCTACCTTCCATGATGAAGCAGTCAAAGTAAGTTTTTTTTTACTAACCATTGCAATGGTCTTAATACTCTTTTGTTGCATGTCGAGTTGAAACCGAATGGACTTGATCACTATCTTTAATTTATTATTGCATGTTTCGATTTCCCATAAATTATAATGTCCTGTCAAAAAATCAAAATAGGGTTACGTTTTGTTATTATTATGATGACATAAAAGAGGTTGGTAGATGGTGAATTGAAAGCTTTTCACAACTGCTCTATAAAAAAATATGATAAGTTTCTAACCTTTCGTAATAGTGCTGAAAACCTTAAACCTTCATATCATTATGATATAATTAATTATATACTTGTCTTCCATTTTGATCAAATTCACATTTTACTGTCAAAAACCACACTCAATGCTCAAAACCTAAATTTGACAAAAAAATAAATAAAATAAACATCACAATATAATTATACGAAAAAATGCATAATAATTAAGGAATATATATGTATCGATCATAAAGGAAAAAGTTACAACAACAAAAGTATATTATTCTTGTTTCGACCAGGTTATTGCGGGTTGTCCGCGGAATAACTCGTCGAAGTCTTCGGGTTGGGTGCGAGCCAAGTCCGCCCTCTAAAGTCGCGTGCGGGCCTTAGCTTCGTCTTCTGAATGAGGGCAAGTCCTTTGGGCTCTCTGGAAGGTCGTCTGTCTGCACCTGCGAAAGGAGCGTTACCAAGCAGTCCCCATGGAGGGGGGGGGGTGCTTGGTGTGCTCACTCCGACGATCAACATTAGTCGACTTCTAGAGAGAGAAAGATAGGGTTTTCTAGAGAGAGGTCAGAGCTTTTCCCACTCTTGCCCAAAGTGATTTTTGAATGCCCTTTGAATTGCTTGAAAATGTTTACCCCCAAGGTGGCTATTTATAGGCAACCTTGGACCATAAACCAGTTTTGACCCGGTTCAATGTGGAAATGTGAACCGGGATGCAGGGGAGAGCTTTGGGAAAAGGACTCTGACGCGCGTCTCAGGCGGCTGTCACGAGCGGGACGCGCGCGCCTTTGAAACATAGGTCTCGAACACATAGGAGTTAGTTAAAAATCGGGTCTCCGTATATGTCCGAGACAAAATGGGGGGTGTGCGCGACACCCCCCGGGTGTTGAACTTACCCGGAATTCCGGGTAAGCTGAGGCTTACCCGGAAATTCCGGGTAAGCCTAGCTTACCCGGAAATTCCGGGTAGGCTAGGCTTACCCGGAATTTTCCGGGTAAGCCCCCCGGGGTGCCGGGCAAGTTCGCGACTTGCCCGGTTTACCCCGGTTAGCTCGAAATCGGGTTTCATAGTGGGTCCCGTGCGTGTATGAGGTCCGAATAATTAAAACCGAGCCCGAATCATGCGTATATCCATCACTTGCCCCCGAGTTAAATAATGGCTTGACCTTTCTTTAACTCTATTCTAAGATAGGGTATACGCATGATACGGGTCGTCTGCTCACCTCGAGTTTTGACCTACCAAGGGTGGATGTGCGCGGCTTAGACGAGCTCCTTGCCTTAGTTTTTTTGAGATGATCACGGTTGATAACTGCGTGAAGGGTTAGTAGCATAACAGACTACGAGTAATATGATAAATGTAATTTTCGGAGCAGTAAGGCGTGAACGCACATGAAATTTTTCGGGTTCATACGATGATCCAAGCAATATGGAAAGTTCATGCCACGACTTAATGTATCAAAATGATAATAAATTACGAAAGTTTTGATAAAACGTTTTTTATGCAATATGATGGTTTCCGGGAGCCCGTCGTCCGAGACGGCCGTCTTGACGGCGAGACGACGGTTTTAGTAAATGAAATGATGCCGGGTTTGGAAAATCACATGTAATGGACTTGATATGAAAAATCATGGATGTAAATCATGGATGTGTGCAATGCATGACGATGACGTGTGTATGACGTATGTGTAAAAGATGCATAGTCATGTACTAAAAGACTTAGAAAAAATAGAGATAGGTAAAGGGTTACCCACACACTTATGAGGGAGCGTGTATCACGGACGCGCGGGTCCTAAGCCTGCGAGGTGTGATGCATCCGCCGCGTCGTTGACGAACGGAGTATGTTCGCAGCGTATGTGTTGAGAGTCGAGGCCCTTGTTGATATAGTATTGCCCCCGGAGTAGAGGTGCTTGTAGTGACGTGATAGCGCCAGCCTAATGACTCGTCACCATGGTTGTCGTTGTTTGATCTTTGTCGACTGCCGTTGATTGCCGTCATAGGAAAATACTTAGAAAGTATTTCTTGATGGTCGACACTTCGTCATATGTCGACTGCTGACATGGTGGAACACTTAGAAATATTCACTGACAGTCGGCACCTCGTCATATGTCGACTGCTGTCATGGTGGAACACTTAGAAAATATTCCTTGATAGTCGACACCTCGTCACATGTCGACTGCTGAGATGGTGGAACACTTAGAAAATGTTCCTTGATTGGCTCTTTCTTTCATGACCATACTACCATCCATACGCGTGCTAGCTGAGTATGCACGCGCTTGTATGTGCGCGCTTGTATGTGCGCGCTTGTTCCAACACTTAGAATTTTTTCCTTGTCTGTTGCCATGCATGTTGTCACTATAGGCTTGATGTCGACGTATAGTAGGTGTCGTCATGGTGGTTGATATGAACAGGGAGTTGCCCCCCTCGTAGGGTGTTCGCTATGTGATAAGTAGAGACTAACGAGTCTCGTAGGTATGTAGTTGTCTCCCATGTTGATGGTTACTGGGATTTCCCTGAGTAGGGTGTGTTCCGTGACTGCTACTTGGTTTTTCCAAAGTTGGGTGCATTCCACGACTGCTACTTGGTTGTTCCAAAGTTGGGTGCATTCCACGACTGCTACTTGGTTGTTCCTAAGTTGGGTGCATTCAGCGACAGCTACTTGATGTTTCCGAGGTAGGGAGAAGGCCAGAGGTCGGCGAGGCGACGTGTCCTTCCATGGCGTCGGTCAAAGGTCGGCAAGGCGACTGCCTATCCATGTTGTTGCTGCTACCTGGCGTTTTCAAGGTAGAGTGCATTCTGCGACCGCTACTTGGCTTTCCCCAAGGTAGAGTGTGTCTAGCGACCGCTACTTGGTTTTCCCCAAGGTAGAGTGTGTCTAGCGACCGCTACTTTATTTTCCCCAAGGTAGAGTGTGTCTAGCGACCGCTACCTGGTTTGCGAGGGAGGATTCGTAAGGAACCGCTTGTATGTGCCCCCGGAGCCTTGAGCCATTTTGAGGATAAAATTTGATCGAAAGGTGGTCGGATGGCATTTTGGTAATTATAACCAATTTTGTATGTCTTTGATTTCTTTAGCTCTTGAACTTGTCGTTTTGTAGAGCGCTTGAATACCTGCGTCACATTGCACAAATGTATGAAAATTTGATTAGTAGGTGGCCTAGGCCTTTGATGAGCGTAAGGATTTTTGACTCCCGAGCGGGAGGGTCCCTAGCTGTTTGTATGCGGACAGTTGGTCCGTTGGGTTGAATGTCCTTGCAAAGGACTTTGATGAATGTGGTTGATGTGTGTGGCTTGCGATGCTGTGCGCGCAGTGCTGCACCTAGTGTCTGCTGCTACTATACTTAGTTTCTGAGCGAGAGGTGTTACTCCTCCTCTTAGAGCATCGATGCACGCGCGTTTGGTAGGAGGTGTACGCGCTTCGCAGATGTGCGTGTTTGGTAGGAGGTGTACGTGCTTCACACGACTCTCCCAAATCTTGTAAACTGACGATCTTAGAATAACAGTGGTACGCCATGACTTGTCGTTGTGTTTCCCGGAAACGACGCCAAGTGTACAGGGCGGAGTCGCAGGCGGATTTCCTCAGACTGTTCCCGGCCTCGGCGACACTCCTCCTGTCGGCCCGGGTATGGGACTTGTGCCTTTAAAGGTTTCGTTGAGATTTTTCCCCATGTTAACATGCTAATGGTCTTTTTGTGGTTGTCTTTGCAGGCTTGGTACTCCCGACGGCGGGGGGAGTTGTACCTGTCCGAGAGAATGATGCTGACGTCCGTTCCCCGAGCGATCCTAAGAGGTCGACGTCTGCCGGCATGCCTCTTGCTCCTTCCTGCGACAAAGGGAAAGGGCCAATGTATGCGGATTCGACCATGCCTCCCCCCGGTCGGGGAACGGCCGTTCAGCGGAGGTGCCTTCCTTGGCAGGTGACTGTGGTTGACTTCTTGTTGTATTGGTATAGTTTTGCCTTCTCCTAATGTGTTTGCTTTTGATGTGTAGTTGTCCTATTCCTCCAGCTCTTCGCAAGTCTGATCTGATGTGTCGGCTTGATCGGGATGTGTCCGGGAACGAGTGGACTCCCTACTCTCAGTCTGCTATTTGCTTTCCCAAGGATGTTTCCTTGAGCACACCTGCTGTCGGTGTGCGTGTGGTTCAGCGGTCTGTTCCGCCGGCTGACCGCAAGAAGTGCCCCCGTGACCCTGAGGCTGCTTTGAAGTGTGTTAAGGAGTCGCTCGCGCGGCTTTGCTCCTTTCCTCCTTTGTTGTTGAGCTTGTTGAGGAGACGAGGGGTCTGCAGGATTGTCATGAGCACTTGTCTCAGGATGTCGTTGTGTTGAGGGAGAAGGCGCGCGCACATTCAGATGCTTCTTCCAAGGCTTCCGCTGATCTCAAGGGAAGTCAGGATTGTGCGTCTCAGCTGGAGGCGGAGCTGTTTGCCTTATTGCGCCAGGAGAAGGTCGACGAGGCGGCACATGCTGTGGTGCTGAAGGAGACTAAGGAGTCTCATGTTGTCCTGGGTGATCAGCTTGGGATGGTTGAGTTTCCTACTACAGCTGATTACTCCAAACTTCTCGAGAAGGCACGTGATGATCACATGGAGTCTTTCTCTGTGGATTGCTTCAGGAGGATATACTCTCTTGCCCCCGATTTTCCTTTTCAGAGTACTGGGCCATATACTGGCTATGCCCTCGGGGCTATTGCGGGGATCCGAGCGGGCGATGTGGGCGGAGCGAGTGGTTTGACGGGACAGGTGTCCGTCCCTGTTGGTGACGATCGCCGTGTTGTTTTCAGCAGCCCTGCGCATGATGTTTTTATGGCTGACGCGTTTGGCTCTGGTGCTCCTGACGTTGGGTCAGGTTGATCTTTCTTTGTTTTTCCTTGTGTATATATGGTTGCTCCCCTCGTATGGGTGAGATTTTGACGGGTTGCATCTTGGGCTCGACTTTTAAGCTGGCTGGATGTCTTTACTTTTTAGTCCTGCTATATTATATATATATATGCCTGACATGAGATGTTAGAAAGATATAATACTTAGTATTATTTTGCATCTTCCTTTGTTGCTGTCTCTATAACTTGTTCTCTTTTGGAAGAGTGTAGCTCTGTTGACAGGTCGATTTCCTTAATCCGATGGTTTTCCTTAGGAAATTGCATCTCTGTTGGTGGTGGGGTGCGGATGAATTAGTATTACCGGCACCTGTGGCTTTGTAAGGAGGATGATCCATGTTGAACTGCTTGTCTTCCTGTCGACGCTTGCCTTTGTTTGCGAGGGAGGATTCCTAATGATCCGCTTGTCCCCGACTTTTTGCAAGGATGTGAATAGATCAGTACGTCCACATCCTTGTACTGCGGCGAAGTGTGGATAGATTAGTACGTCCGACACTTGCATTTGTTTGCGAGGGAGGATTCCTAAGGAACCGCTTGTCCTCGACTTTTTGCAAGGATGTGAATAGATCAGTACGTCCACATCCTTGTACTGCGGCGAAGTGTGGATAGATTAGTACGTCCGACACTTGCATTTTTTTGCGAGGGAGGATTCCTAAGGAACCGCTTGTCCTCGACTTTTTGCAAGGATGTGAATAGATTAGTACGTTCACATCCTTGTATTGTGGCGAAGTGTGGATAGATTAGTACGTCCGACACTTGCATTTGTTTGCGAGGGAGGATTCCTAAGGAACCGCTTGTCCTCGACTTTTTGCAAGGATGTGAATAGATCAGTACGTCCACATCCTTGTACTGCGGCGAAGTGTGGATAGATTAGTACGTCCGACACTTGCATTTGTTTGCGAGGGGGGATTCCTAACGATCCGCTTGTCCCCCGACTTTTGGCAAGGATGTGAATAGATTAGTACGTTCACATCCTTGTGTTATGGCGAAGTGTGGATAGATTAGTACGTCCGACACTTGCATTTGTTTGCGAGGGAGGATTCCCAATGATCCGCTTGTCCCCCGACTTTTTGCAAGGATGTGAATAGATTAGTACGTTCACATCCTTGTTGAAATTATTTTATCTCCTTGCGTGCGTCGCGCTCCCCCTGTTTTGAATACAGGCAGGAGCTTGGCTTAGTCTTGCTTTGATATCCTTTTGATGGCTTTTCTTGTTTTTTGCCCTTTCTGCGTGTAGAGTTAGGGCCTTTGTTGATGATGTATGTGGCTTGTTCCTGGTTTTGGACCGGGGTAGCTTGCCATTACAAAGTGATTTTTCCTATGCAAGGAGTGAACTTGATATCCCTAGAATGTCTGAGACAGCTGCCTCCAGGCTCCTTCATTGAATGGCCCTGCTTGGTAGGGTGTTTGGGAGTGCGAGAGCTCCTGTCTTGTCCCTTGTTGGGGGAACTGCCTGCTTTGCTGTGCATTCCCGTGAAAGGTCGGGGTTTTGAGATTGTAGGGCCTCTCTGCTGAAGTGCATTCATTGGAGGCGCCTGCCTTGGTGGCGGGGGCATATTTGCTTGTTGCGCGGGAGGGGGCGGTGGCGCCCCGTATCCTTGGTTGCGCAGGGCCTCTTTCAGATGAAGCAGCTGTTCGAGTGCCGCCATCATTTCTGGGGTGACTGCAGGCGCAGCCTGTGCCCCTGGTGTCTGATTGTATGCCCCAGCATTTGGCATTCCGTATGATTGCTCCTGCGTGTTGAAGGTTTAATGGGCGAAGCCTGGAGGAGCGTCGGTTTTCTGTGTGACCCCTTGCGCGTTACTCCGAGAGTGTACGCTTCTTGTTGGCATAGACGAGGCGACTGAGGCCTCGCTTTGTCTCTGCGGGGGGTCTCTCTGAGCTTTCTGCGGAGGAGGTCTCATGCTTGACTCCGGGGCCGGAGTTTTCCTTGGACGTCCTGATCCTCTTTTCTTTGTCTTAGTTGGTGGTGGCTGCTCGTTGCTTGCCATGCTTTTGGTCTTGTGGGTGATCCACGGACGGCGCCGAGTGCTTTTCCCGGCGGCGTACCTCTCCCTTGCGTAAGAGGTTTCGTCCCCTGCACTGAAGCCTCCGTGTATGGTGTATGTGTTTTCCATCTTGCTTGTTCGTTTGAGTAACGCAGGCTTTCTGTTGCGTTTCCCACAGACGGCGCCAAGTGTTTCGACCAGGTTATTGCGGGTTGTCCGCGGAATAACTCGTCGAAGTCTTCGGGTTGGGTGCGAGCCAAGTCCGCCCTCTAAAGTCGCGTGCGGGCCTTAGCTTCGTCTTCTGAATGAGGGCAAGTCCTTTGGGCTCTCTGGAAGGTCGTCTGTCTGCACCTGCGAAAGGAGCGTTACCAAGCAGTCCCCATGGAGGGGGGGGGGGGGTGCTTGGTGTGCTCACTCCGACGATCAACATTAGTCGACTTCTAGAGAGAGAAAGAGAGGGTTTTCTAGAGAGAGGTCAGAGCTTTTCCCACTCTTGCCCAAAGTGATTTTTGAATGCCCTTTGAATTGCTTGAAAATGTTTACCCCCAAGGTGGCTATTTATAGGCAACCTTGGACCATAAACCGGTTTTGACCCGGTTCAATGTGGAAATGTGAACCGGGATGCAGGGGAGAGCTTTGGGAAAAGGACTCTGACGCGCGTCTCAGGCGGCTGTCACGAGCGGGACGCGCGCGCCTTTGAAACATAGGTCTCGAACACATAGGAGTTAGTTAAAAATCGGGTCTCCGTATATGTCTGAGACAAAATGGGGGGTGTGCGCGACACCCCCCGGGTGTGCGCGACACCCCCCGGGTGTTGAACTTACCCGGAATTCCGGGTAAGCTGAGGCTTACCCGGAAATTCCGGGTAAGCTGAGGCTTACCCGGAATTTTCCGGGTAAGCCCCCCGGGGTGCCGGGCAAGTTCGCGACTTGCCCGGTTTACCCCGGTTAGCTCGAAATCGGGTTTCATAGTGGGTCCCGTGCGTGTATGAGGTCCGAATAATTAAAACCGAGCCCGAATCATGCGTATATCCATCAATTCTAAAGAACTTAAGATTAAGGTTTATATAGTTAGAGTTCGCCAACAAAGTTAGAAACAAAAATTTAGACATACATATAATATATGCAATATTAAAGTTTGGTTATAAAATATATACATATATTTAATAGAATAAATATTATATTATTATAATGAGTATATACCGTTTACTATTATTGTGCAACTATAATGTAATATATATATATATATTATTATAATGAGTATACAACGTTTACTATTATTGTGCAACTATAATGTAATATACTTATTCTATATATATATTGCTTACGTGGCGGCATACGGTCTTCCGGTACCAAACTGTATAGATAATGAATTTAAAAGGAAATTTTTAATTAATTTGTTTCTTTAAATTGCGTAGAGACCAAATTAGAAGATAAAAATACTTCTTAATTTTCAACCAATCAATATTATGTATCTAAATTTAGAGAACCCCTATTAAATTCTGATTAAATTAGGAAACAGTAACTACGTGGACTGTCGATGTGTCGGCCAGAGGGCTTCCGATACCGAATTAATATAATATAGTAGATATAGATTGTATGCGACAATATATGGGCACTAACTACTATTGAATTAGTAAATAAATAGATTTCATGATTATATTCGACGACACTACGAAAGTAATTATTCACAAAAAAAACAGAATTACATATAACAAGTATAAAATGTGTTTTGACAATGACAATGGATCAACAAATAATACAGCTGTGGATACGTCAAACTAATATGATGAAATAGTTGCAAGTTTGATGAGCTAACTATATATCATTGTGATTTTTCTTATTTTACATTATAAGATGCCTTACTAATTTTTTTTTTTTAAAGTATATTAAACTTTTTTCTTGTATTTTAATTTTTACAAGTTTTTTTTTAAAGTTATATTATTTTACAGAACATATATTTTTTACAGTTTTTTTTTAAATGTTCATTTTTCAAATAGTTGATTACACTGTTTTAATTCACTTTTTCTTTTTTCAATCTATTAATAAAAGTAATTTTTAGATCAAAGCACTATCAAATCAATCTTAAAAGTTGCAAAGTCTGAACAAACCAAAGAAATTCATCGAGGGGGCAACACGCGATGCACAACCGTGACCTATGAAAGTATATTGAAAAATTATACGCAGTGCATTTCAATACAATTTTTTTTCCCCCATAATCATTCAACATTTCAATCAACACAAACTATTTACTCCAAATTACAAACTTCAAATATCACGTTTTAATCATCATACTTTCTTAAACTCATATATTTTTTAAGGGGTGATCAGCCCCGTATGCCCATCCTGTTTTGAATCTAGGGAATGGCTATGAACATGAGGATTTGCCTCTAACCAGAGATATTGCTTGTAGTTGACGCCCTGAATAGCCGTCGTTTTGATAGTAAGTCTTGGTGTTAATCCAAGATATTGCTTGTAGTTGACACCCTGAATAGCCGTCGTTTTGATAGTAAGTCTTGGTGTTAATCCAAGATATTGTTTGTAGATAATAGCTTCTTGAGCAGAGAATTGCTATAAATTCTTTCCTTGTAGATAATCCGCAGGTTGTCCTTGCGTCATATAAGTTGGTTGTGCACATAGCTTGATGGCTTTGTGTTGCCGACACCTTCTTGAGATAGACGCCTGTATTATGAATGGAGAAATAAACTCCTTGTTGGTGTAGATAATAGATATGTTGGTGTTGTATACCATAAGTCCCTCCTTGAACACAATGTGTAGCTTGTATTGTTGAAGTAGATTTTTGTGCACAGGTTACTACTTGGTGTAATTCCTGAGTAGTAATCGTAGTGTAGCATGTACTTCCAAGTTTTTGATTCCATGATGACGCCTTTCGATGTAGTCGTCAATATGAGTAGGTTGTTGTTGATGGTAAGCGTTGACATAACGCGTAATAGATTTTGCTTGCACATGTCATAATTTCTTGGATTATTGAAGCAGTGTAGAAGTGTTGTTGGCTTCATTTTGTATATTTTTTAAGTGAATGATAAATTGTAAGAAAGATCTTTATATAGGATGATATTATTAATTGTATTTATTAGGGTGGTATTAATTAATTCAGTTTTGAAATTAATTAATACTATTTATTAGGGAGGTGTTAATTAATTGTATTTATTATAATATTTTTTTTACTAAAAATGTACAAAATTAAGACGTTAGCTTTCAAGGGAGTGTAACCATTTTTTTTTTTTTGTAGATGTATTAACTTAAAATTAGTAATTGTAGCTATGACCATAGTTTGCTAATTGATTGTGTTGACAGATTTAGTAGTAATTGATTGAGCTATAATTGCTGCTTTAAGTTTTTATTAGTTTATGTTTATGACGTAACGGAAGTGGTATAAGGTAGGTTTTTTTATTTATTTATTATTTTATATAAGTTTTATGAAATTAATTTCTTTGTTTGAGTGCATTTTTAATGCATATGTAATGTTAGTGTAGAATTAGTCTGTATATATTTCTTTGTTGATGTATTTTGTTTGTTAAAACCTAATAAAAATTATCAATTAGATAAAATAATATTAAATAATAATTTATATAATAAAGTTTGATTGAAAGTAACGATTATTTTTGTGTTTTTAGTTATATATATATTATATAGTCAACTTTTACGGTGGACTATAAAATATGGTTATATGTTTTAAGTTTAAATATAAGCACGTAAATTTTTTTAAAATAGATATATTGATTTGTTTATGTAAATTATACTTGTACAATTTGATTAGTTATTTATTTAATAAATTATTGTCTAATTGCTCAAAATAATCGAAATTTTATATTTTTTTAATTTTAACTTCAAATATAAGGACATAATTTAAATAAAAAATAGAGATATTTATTTGTTGATGCAAATTATACTTATTACAATTTGATAAGTTGTTTATTTATGGAATTATTGTATAATTCCCCAAAATAGTCCATGTTTAATATTAAATTTTCTTTGGCCATGAGAGGGTATTTGAAGTTCAATACACATAAACATCGTATATATAATTTTAACACATTTTTTATTTTTGTAAAAAATTTTAGGTCATTCGCATTAGAAAGTTAGTGACTTTAATTTATTAATTTGATGGAAAACAGTCATAATGAAATATTTATAGTAAAAGCATGACTTGAATTTTCAAACTTTGATGCGTAAGAGAAAACATAAGTAATAATTTTTAAAAAAAATTTACATGAGTATGTATTTTGAAAATTTCAATATCTAACACACAGATTGTGCAAAAGATATGATGTTCCAAGTGTCCGCGAATGTGAAGATAATCCTTATTCCAGTGTGATCCGATTGTGTCGAAGCATTGCCAACTGATTTGCATTCTGTTTCGTGCATTTGGTGATAGCATTTTTTTAAAGATTTTCCGGCATGAATGAATTGTTTCTCTTCAATCATAGAGCTCGATCATAGCAGAAAAGATGGCATTTGATCCAGACATGTTTGTCGATCTAAGCGCAATAGCATAGATATAGCAGGCAATTGTATCATATGCTTGATATGCACTCTTTAGGATACATAGTCCTGCAATAGGATCATCGTCTTCGTTTGGGTAAAATACCATGGTTGTTCCAATAATTATCGAAGCATCCAACACTCCCTGCAGATGAAGTTTTAGCATGTATAAACGCCATTGCAATGATATTCTTGAAATTTTTCCATAGAATAGATACAACTTTGCGTTGTTCATGAATTCCTTTTTTTCTACAATATTTTCTAGTTTTTTACAGCTACATGTAGACATTGAAGGTAAGATGAAAACTGTTAGTTTTTATTTGTAATTTATATAAACATAGATTATTGAGAAGTTATATAATAATGAAATTAACATATTTAAATTTATTTAACTTTATATATACTTACTCACCATCTGCGCAAATTGATGAAACTGAATGAGTTTTTTTTATTGTTAACAGTAAAATATGCTCCAATGTCTCTTCTGGGATGTCTGTAAGTAAATGAGAAGCTTGCGTCATGATTTTATTTGTAATTTTTGTATTTTTTTCCTAGTAACCTAAAAAAAAAGTTTAGTTAGTTATATATAGAGATATATGAATAGTTATATGAATGATAATGGTGACGTACAAATCGAACAATGTTTAATGAAACATGTGTAACTGTACCTTTTTTTTTCATGCAATTGAAAGTTGGTAACGGAACATTGTAGAGTTCTAATTGGATTTATCACGTAGTAATGCTGTAATTGATTGTTGTGTTGATTTTATTCCATATCAGACGTGGTATTTTATAGGTGATTTCTTTTACATTTGTAATAGTAATAATTGGTTCCTCAAAAAATGGTGGTTGAATAAATTAAAATATCTTAACGGCAGACGTTTAACGGGAGGCACAATAAATTAGAGTAATAATATAAGATTCTTTTGAATTCAATTTTACGTTATATATGAAAGTAATTGCTGTGTGTTTAATGGATTTTTGTATGATACGGTATATTTAGTATTTATATATATCTTTGTTGGTATTATTTTTAGAGAAGCGGCAATTTTTTTATTTATATTTATATTTTCTGTTTTTGTTATTTTTGATTAAATTATTGTCATGTCTTTAAAAAAACTTGTGGTTGTTAGCTCAGAAGGTCATTTGTTTGAGATACTGGAGGACGTTATACAGCAGAAATCGCCTGTGATTGCTGCCATGTTGGTGGACGATTGCAACGTCACCAATATTCCACTTGAAAATATTAATTCCAAAATTTTAAGCTTAGTGATTGAATACCTTAATAAACATTATCAATCTAAATTATCATATTCTGCAGATGAAGTGTTAAATTTGAGACGACCCAGAATGCTGAAAAAAGACGGCCCAAAATGCTGATGAAGTGTTAAATTTGAGACGGCCCATAATGCTGAAAAAGACGATCTAGAAATGTAGATGATGTGTCACCTTAGGATGAGTAAAAATGATGACGTGTCACAACAAAAATGATTCCTTCTCTCACCTGTTCCCTTATTATATATACTAGGTATTTGCCCCGCGCATTGCGCGAGGTTAATAATTTTATAATTTTTGTTTGTGTTTATATTATGTATTAATTATATAGATGATAAATTATCAATATTTATGAACTAATTTAGGTTGTTTTTCTACCAATTTTTAAAAGATTATTTACGTTTTATTTATCAAGTGAAGTATGTAATGCACAAAAATATCCAGAATTTTTTTTTAAAAAAAATCTATCTAAACAAAAATATGCATCCTTCTCGTTGTCACATACTATGAGCACAATCAGGTTAGCTTAGCCAATCTGCAGTTTAATCAGCATAAACTAATTTAAACCAAAATTGTCATCTTTCGAGTACCCAAAATTTTTTTTACCTTAACGATCACAGCGAGGGTATCAGAAATGAGGGAGTGATCGATATTTCGGGTGCCGAGACCGATTGAAGGGATCTTAATCCTAGTATTCTGCTCGAAGAAGCAATTTTCATTCGACATTGTGTTAATTTTTTAGATCGAAGTAACTGAATGCTGAGATTACAAATCCTTTTAGCAGTGAAATGAACAAAACCAAGAAGAAGTGTATAAGACATATATAGAAGACGAAGATGAAAATTCATGGACGGAGAACTTAAAATAATTAATTAGAATAGTAACAGATGGAGGATAAGAATTGGTAGGTTTTATTAAAATACATCTACTTTCAATTTCCAAATATTTCCATTGTTTTTATTATATTACTATGATATCTTACTCGCACTCTACGTAAAAAGTAGTAATAAATTCATCATTTTTTATTTTTTATTTTATTACAATATGTAGTACCATAAGTTTTAACATAGAAAACATATGATATATTGCCAATCGATGTTGGTGTAACTCAAACATTAGAAGAAACAAAAATTAGAGTTTATTTGAGAATTTTAAAAGTATAACCATTCTTTTGATATTTTTAACAATGGTTATATTATAGTTAGTTTTAGAAATAATAAAAAATGTGACAAAAAATGTGAAAAAAGAGGTTGATTTAAACTTTTTATTGAAAGTAAGCATGCATGAATTTTTTTTCTTAAAAAGTATTTAAATTTAAGGAGGCAATACACATTTTATTCTTAAGAATTCTTATAAGAATATTTTGTTAAGTTAAAATTTTACATTTTTTTTCAAATTGATACCCTAATTGTTAACACTATTTTAACTACATGTTGTATAAATTATTTTTGTAAAACTCACAAAAACTATTAGAATATAAATATGAAGAATGTGAATTAGTATACTAATCAAGATTAACTAATATACATGTAGAAAAAATGAGATGAAAGAATTAAATAATGTGTAACATATGAAGAAGTTACAAAACCAATTATCAACCAATCAAAATGTTTATTGGTGACATGGCAAAAATCTAAGCTATTAACCTTAAAAGTGTACCTAAATTATATTATATATAGATATAGATATAGATTGTTAACACTATTTTAACTACATGTTGTATAAATTATTTTTGTAAAACTCACAAAAACTATTAGAATATAAATATGAAGAATGTGAATTAGTATACTAATCAAGATTAACTAATATACATGTAGAAAAAATGAGATGAAAGAATTAAATAATGTGTAACATATGAAGAAGTTACAAAACCAATTATCAACCAATCAAAATGTTTATTGGTGACATGGCAAAAATCTAAGCTATTAACCTTAAAAGTGTACCTAAATTATATTATATATAGATAGATAGATATAGATAGATATAGATAAGTGAGGAGGTGGCGAGCTGTGGACATGACACGTGGCAATACCAAATTGAGTCTTAATGCTGATGTGGCAGTTTATGGTTTAAGCACTATCTTTCCTCCTAATTTATTATATATATAGATAGATAGATTTGGTTAAATGGTTTTTTTTACTAAATTCTATTGGTACAACTAGGTTGTAAGTTACATTTACTAATGTGACATTATGTTTTTGCACACACAAACACTTTAGAATTTCTCTAAATCTCCTAATGCATCTTCAAAACCGTTTCGGTTGTTAGGTAGGTTACATTACAATTCAATTATTAATAACTAGGTGTTGACCTTGCGCTACGCGCAGAGTGTCATACCTAAATCTAACCTAGGCGAATTACGTTTTGAAAATGCATGGATTTGAATAGAGTCGCCACTAGTTAATTATAAGGCTAACTAGAATCCTAATTTTTCTAACCGAATAACAGATTAAACACTTAGGTATAAAATTGGTCTGCAATCATAAATTCAAGTTCGAGTCCTGTTACTAATTTAAAATATAATTTTTAACTACGCCATTTCGGTACTCAATTCACTTAATTTGCCAATTTTATTATTTAAATTATATTATTCAAATTAATCTAACGGTGTCAGAACTTAATTAATTTTATATGCAAAAAAAATATTATTAACTATAAACATAAGTCTAAAACTAATTACGATATATAACTCCTAATTAAGACGAAATTTAGAACTCAAAATTACTTAACATGATATATACACAACCTAACATATATTCAATTTATGCACATAATTTTTTTTTTGGCCAATGCACATAATTATTTGAACAATTAAATATTCTACCCAATTAAATTTAACCAATTACATTTAAATTACCTAATAAAAATTAATGATTGCAAATATTTAAACTATATATATCTAAATCACCTAATTAGAACTAATATAGTAATAATAATAATACAATAACTGATAATGATAATAACAGTAATATAAAAAAAAGTTAAAAAAAAGAAGAAAAGAACGGACTACCTGGGGAAGAAGACAGAGGTCACGGCAGGGAGGAGCTCGGCACCAGACATTCGACGCGGGGCAGCGGGCGGAACGGACGGGCGGTCGAGCGGTGGTGGCTGGGTCACGGTGAGCTCCGGCGGCAGCTTGTGACGGAGAGCTCTCAGGTTCTAGAGAGAGAGAGAGACGCCGGCGAAGAGAGAGAAGTCCAGAACAGCAGGTCGGAGCGCGGGCGGCAGCTGGACGAAGCTATGCGGCTAGAGGCGGATAGGACTGATCGACTGGACACGGGCGAAGCATCGGGTGCGGCGAGGGCAGCGTGACAATCCCGTGGTGACGATTCCGGCAAAGGATATCGTAGGGCGGAGCTGTGGTGCGGTGGTCTGAGGCTTTGGCTCGGGGATGATGGTCCGGTCGTGGTCTTATTGTCCACCCCCTCCATTCGATCTAACACCGATGTCTTTCACCAACCAGCTCAGAAACCACGTCCATGACTCCCTAGTTTCAACTTCGACCCAAGCAATGGCTATTGGAAACATTCCATTATTTGGATCCCTACCTATTGCACTAAGTGACATCCATCTAAACCAAAGAAAGCTCTACAACCATCTCTAAACCCATTCTTACAAGCTTGAAAGTAGAGGTACATTCTCTCAAACCTAGGCCTCAAGTTGTTAATGGTCGAATTCACTTGAATCTTTATAGTGCTTCCTCTATTGTGCAGAATAACTGTATCTGCACAACTCCACAAGCTCTCAAATTGCTCAACATTAATGCCATATAGTGAATCTTTGATCTTCTTCTTCCCCCTCTGAATAGCATACCTGTTCACATCAAATTCATACAACTCCACAATCTCAGTTTGGACATAAGAAACTTTCAAGTTGGGTTGTTCTTTGATCTTCCCCCGGTATTTCTTGCTAATCCAACGACTGTTGATACGTCTTGTCTTATGAGGAACTTGACCACAAGAATGGGTTCGGTGGAATGTCTTGATCTGAAATGTATTCTCTCTACTCACCTGCAAAGCATATATCTTCCAGCCACACTTTTTCTTACACAATGCTTGCACTTTTTTTGGTTGATTGAAAGCCCAATCAAACTCATAAGAGTTAGCTATTGAGTGATCAATAATAGCCTGCTTCACAGCTTCAATTGATGGAAACTCTAAGCCAAGTTCCAAAGTTGGTGCATCTTGACCCCAAGGCTCATTGTATTGAGGATATGCTCTCCGCCTCCCTTCTCCTTCTTCATCGGAACATACATGTGTTGTAATGTTATCACTCGCATATGTCAACTCATCATCTAAAATGTTGAATTGTTGCTCTACAACAGATTCTTCCCTACCATCAACTTCTCCTCTTGTATTGCCTATTCCTCTTCTAGTAGTCATCTGACTCATTCTTGTTCAGTCTCGTCAGCTTGCCTACTTGCTTCTTCCCAGAACTCAACATCACTTTCTTCATCAGTATCTTCTCCATCATTTGGACTATAATCTGCATCAGATGCTTCATCACTTGGCAAGTCAAAAGATGCCGTTAGATCAGTCACTGCTATTTGTATTTTTTCACCTCCTATCATATAGCATCCACTAGACTCTGCATGATCTGCATTACCTGATTGATTTGGTTGTTCAACTAGCCCAAAAGCAGGTTCTTTAAGACATTGTCTGCCTTCAACATTGACTGGCCCATCAAGACATGGATAATCTTCATCATTATCAAGTCCAAGCACATGAGGAGTTCCATGTGGACCAAGCACAAATAACTTCATGACACAACCATCACTCACCTTGTTGATTTCACACGTAAGTGCATCATTACTAGTGATATTATATAGCCCAACATCAGGTTTTTCGAAAGTAGGGTTGTGATAGACTTCATCATCATGTTTGTATTTAAATTTTCTCTGAAGCACATTAACCAAATCCTCATAACTCAGATTTCTAAAACTTTCAAAATAATCCACCTTGCCGACATATGTTTTTCCTGCTAGATGAACGAACTGACCCCCAAAGTTTACCTCAAACAACAATGGTTGTCCTTTTTCCATGGCCTAGTTATCTGCACATAGATTTAAAACAAATACGAGAATCGAGCAATAACTCCATTTAGAACAGATTGATACATGCTGCAATTTGACAATTTGAACAACGGATAATTCAAAGCCATGGATAATGCAACACTATAATGCATAGTTAAATACTAATCTAATAATTCCATCTAAAGATACTAAAAAACAAAAATTCTAGAAATGCTAATAAACATTATAGCTAAAAATAATATAACCAAAGGTTATCTCTAATGTCTTCGAACTCCATTAATTCCATTGACATTTCAATTTTTATGACATGTAGCTATATTACATTACTCAAATCAGTTACTTCTTGCTAATAATTCGATTGAACAAAAGATAATCATATAATACAAATCAGAAAGGTGACACCTTTCAGTAGTAATAATTTAAAAACCCTAACCATTATTTGCACAAAAATTTAGAAATCCTAAAGAGGAAATCTTACCTGGAATGGACCGACAAATATGCGAAAAAATATTCGAACTTGACTCCTACACAATCAATTGATGGAAACAACAAACGGATGACAGTGTACGAAGTATTTCAATTTAGTAGATCAGATGTTGTTCAAGAAAGACAGCAATACGAGGATGGAGTTTCGATTTCAGATGAGATTTTGGGGTTTAAGGTTCATGGAGTAAACAAAGATTCATACTTTGAAGTTGAGTGCTCTTCTCTTTTGCTTTAAGATGGTAAGATGTAGTGGTAGATCATACTGGTATGATTACGTGTTAAGCTTGAGAGAATATGAAAGGTCATGGGCAATTTAGTAAATTAATAAGTAAATGAAATATAAAGACAGCTTATGTTATATCACGTGAGGTCACATGCTAAATTCCGTCAAACTATTAACAGTGAATTTCACGGGGCTAGATATTTGCCCATTAAAAGAAGTCCAGCTAGCATTCTGCAACAGAAAAGAGTCCAGGTAGCATTTTGCACATAAGATCAAAGTACAGCTAGCAATTTGCTAATTTGAGAAGAAAAAAATAAAGGAACACACGTCACAATAATATAATTACTTAATTAGAAACTGAACAACTGGAATGTTTGATGCCTAACAAAAAGAACAGCATGATCCATAAATACCCAAGAACATTGAAATGATAATAATAAATAATATTTACAATTACATGCCAGAGAGCTCATCCGGAGTGAAAAATTAAAACTTCAAAGTGAAGAAGACATCATAATGCACCTTGAAAACAAAATATTAGTTAGCAGCCACCGCATGTTCTTCTTGCTTCTTAACATGGTATAAATCAACCCGATAGTATCCACAAGATCAATCAATGACACTCAGCCTAATTTCTCTACCTCTGAAACTATTTCATGTCTTAATTGTTCCTGATTTCCCAAATAAGTACATTATTCAACTTGATCCAGCAATTGAAGATTCAGATAATTATCATATTAAAATTTAAACTATACCACAATATATAATAAATCTATATCATATAACCTTGTGTGACAGAGTCTCAAGAGAAAAATGGCAAGGCAAGAACACATCGAGCATCTAAATATTTTACTTCAATCAAACTAAATATCAAACAAAAAAGAGCACAACTAATTAATCAAATTCAATTTAGAGGGAGACTCATCTTCCAGTGCATGAGGGATGGATTCAATATGGATCCTCATTGAATTCAGCCAACCTTGTTTTTTCAAGAATTCACCAACGACTCACAAAGTCCCAGTTATTCAAAGGTGAAGATTCATTTTTTTCAGCATGTTTCACCTTCCATTATCAATAGATTTGATTTTTTTTTTTTGCATACTGTACCAAAAAACTCGAACATAATGTTTAACATGAAGCTAAAATATCAAACATGTAACATGAACAACGAGAAAAATATAAGATTAGTAATCAAAATGACGAAAGGTGAAAGAGTATTAGCAGGAGAATAAAAATATGAAATGTTGGAGTATTGTGGCATAGAATCAAAATCTGAAACCATAGTTTTCTCCCCAAGTTCACCTTAGGCGTTCACTTATCTTCCGCATCATTTGTAAATCACTCAGAGAATCAGCTAAAACACCCAGAGAATCGATTAAACCTAGGACAATCGGGAGGGACGGAAAAACATGAACACACTTTCACATCCTTATATATGATTCCAATTGAGCGGAGAAACAGAGAGGAAGGAAGACGGACGATTTATCAAAGATTTACCTCAAATCCCATCGATACGCGTTCCGAAGGAAATCACTCGCGGATGTTGAATCGTTAGAAAAATAATTAATTTGACATTCTATATAATCAACATTTGTCTCTTAGTCTGAGACTAATAGGGTGGAGGCGTGATTAATAGAAATTGAAACGTACCGATCTGAAACGCACCGATTTGAAACACCCTTGGCAGAAGCTGTAGTTATTTTGATAATGAATTCGATCTGAAACGCACCGAGGCATCTGAAACACACTGAGTCTTCAGGTTGAAGCAGGCCTACACAACAAAGGAGAAGCTCTAAAATTATTAGAGTAGAGCACTGACCAATTAGAATTGGGAGTGATGAGGTGGCAGCTAAAGGAGCATCATAATTAATAGCCTAATATGCATCTAAATTATATATTACTAGGCATTTGTCCCGCGCTATGCGCGGGGTGTGATATTTTTTTTATAATTATTATTTAAAAGGCTGGTATTCTTATAGAAGGAATACATGTTATGTTTAGAGTGATATATATAATATATATATATATATATATATTATTTTACTTATAATTGGTTTAAATCATTTTTAAAAATTATGTGAGACAAATTAAAGGTGTTACAATCCTAAACTTAGACTATGAACGATAGTCTTAGTTTATGATGCATTTTTATGGTTTCTTTTCTTAAATTGAATGACATTTTAGTATATTTTTTTTTTTGGTTATCTGATCAACAAATGAATATAATGCCAAATATAAACGTCGACTAAGCTTAAGTAAAAAAATAATAATTATCTTGTCTAAAGAATAGAACTTACTTTTTTTTTTTTTTTATAATAAGACAAAGTATAACCAAAATACATTTGTAAATTATAATGAAAAATAAGATTCTATTTTAAAGAAACCAAATATGTACTAAGCTTATATTTAAATGTAGGGAGGCAATGCAACATTTTATTCTTGAGAATTGGTATAAGAAACTTTTTATAAAATATCAAAATCTTGTATTCTATGCAGAAGATAAAAGTAAAATTGACATATAGATAAATTACTAAAGGGGTTGCACATGTATATAAACTGGAAAAAAGAAATACTTTACAACGAAAATACACAATTTTAATTTACCATGGTCCATATAATTAATAAAGTACAACGTAGGTGGAGAAATAAACTAAAAATATAATTTTATTGGTAAAATGTTGACATATTGCCAAATTAAAATAACTTCAGCATATCCTCCTAAAAGATGACCGAGTTAGCTTAAACCTCGAGACATAATAGAATAATCCAGGAGGTTGGTCAAACATGAAGGCTTGGGATTGTACCAAAAACAACTGCAAGTTTGTATAACTTGTCATACGAAAACGAAATGAATATTAATAACGAACAAACCATAACTTACCATGATTGCTCTGTCGATGCAAATAATACAAAAACTAAACTATCGGTTAAATGTATACAAAGTGAGACAAAGATATACCATCACTTGTTCATACTTTTTTTTTATTAGCATTGAAATTGAGCAGTAATGGCTTAAAAATGAAAAGAAATAAACAAAATTTAATTATGAAATCTTATTAATAGAACCGATATACTAACGAAAAAAAAAACGATCAAAAGTAACATGTTATCATACATATAGAAGAAAGTAATGAAGACATAATTTTATTTGCTTAAATTAAGCATCTGCACCAGTATACTAAAGATGTTGATGTTGACTTGGAATCATCAAAACCACTTTTTTTTCTTCTAAGATCAAAACCACTTACTTTTGTAGACTTCCAGTTGATTCTTCCTCTTAATCAGCTCCTCATCGGGATGAATTGTTTGATGGACTCCGTGTTCCTGGTTTGTATTTGTGATCGTGGGAACAAAATTAAGGTAACTGTGTAGTGTCGATGATTGGTCTGAAACTCCAGTGAGGGTTCCATGATTTCTTCCATCGGAATTCGGTTCTCCGATTGGTCCGTTTTGGATGCTTGAAGTTAAAGCAGTCCAAGAAGTATGCAAAGAGAACTGACGATGAAAGATGGTGAAGGTGTTGAGAAAGATAAGAGCTGGAGAGAGAAAACACTGAGGAAGAAATTAACCCATCTTCTTTTCTTCTAACCATTAATACGCTGTCCAAAATTAACTTTCCCCATCAATTCGGCAACCGACATTAATTAGTCCAATTAAATTCTCCTGCCGAATTAATTGGGGTATTAATGGGGGATAATTTTGGAGAGTGCCATCACGCACCAATAGATTTCTTTAGAGATGACATGGCAACAGATTATCACCCTAAATCACCAAAGTGGTACTAAATTATATATTATATAGACTAGATATTTGACCCGCACTTTGCGCGGTATATATATATATTACATTGTAATTTAATCACTAATTTTTTTTATAAAGCAACAATTAGAAATAAAATCATATTTAGAATTTTTTTTACACAAGATATATATAAATATAAATTTATAACATGGTTGATTATTTTAGTAGTTTAAAGTGGATTTCTTACATTAATATTTATGCTTTCAAATTTTACTATTTTTTTTAATCATTTTATCAATACAAAATAATTATGTCAGTAGCATTATTGATGAAATATTATAATTAATTTAGTAGTAATAAATAAATTAGTACTAATTGTAAATTATGGTTAAATATGGCTAAATTGATATATACACACACACACATATATATATATATATATATATATATATATATATTTTATTTTCGGTATAAAATAGTTGTTAATAAAAATGTAATATATGTTGGATTACGGGGATGTAATACTACAAAATGCTAAACGTGTACTAGCAAGAAATCTAATCTACGCAGCGGAATTAGTACACATATCTTTTAGCTTTCCTGCCCAAGAACGATGTGGAGGGAGTTCTGATCCTCCGGTCGGAACCACGTGCAGGTTCTTCGTTAGAAGAAGTCCCACGCTATGTAGCTCCACAACAAGACCTCTGATCGATTCTTCAACGGAGATGGAACCTCATACCAGATGTAATGGTGCCGAAATTTAACTAAGGGAAACAAGTGTTCTCAATGGAGATCCTTGTTATTATGAATTGAGTGAATAAACCCTTAGTAGACACCCCTATATATAGTATTGGTGGAGTTGCCAAAAGGCAACTCCAATCATTGTGGTATAGGGTGGCCGGCCAAATTGCATCTATAAGGGGGAGGCCCAATTTTTGGGCCTCCCTTGTCAATTACTAATTTGATTTGGGCCAATTAGCCCATATTGACAATTACCTAATTAACTTAGGTAATTCCCTTAATTAACGGGCTCCTATTACGGCGCCACGTCACCATATGCTAACAGCTCCCACTCGCCGGAATGGGAGGGTGCTCGTTAATCTATACGGTTACGTAATAGTATCAACATCTCAGTCTTCAGTCTTCGTCTCCGAATAGTTCATACAAGGCATGCCGTGCGACCGACGGATACGACGGGCATCGTGCTACTCATCTGTTAGGAGTATTGTAGCGCCTGCAGAACGTTGATTCCCTTTCATGAACCAAACCTGTTTGAAATAAAATTATGTACCGCACTGTATCCTTGGTCAACTTTTAATTCTCCAATTGCCCAGTTTTCCACAAAGGAATACTTCTCCAGGGCATCCGTACAAGTATTCACAACCTTCAACTAATATCCGGTTGGCGGCCACCTAGTGAACACGAGAGTCGGTGAATTAAAGGTGAACTTGACCATCCCCATCGCTTATACCCTTAGTCTGACTCAACCGGTTTCCAAGACGTGGTCACTTGGCCGTTTTTTTGGCACTTTGCTTGTACGCCGGGAAGCGAGCATTAAGCCAGACCTTAGGTATAAGTTCTGAGTCCATGAGGATACTTTAATTGTCTCTTGATAAGACATCCGAGATCAATCACACGCTCAAGGTGAAAAAGTATGCGCCCTTTTAATCACAAGGATTCTAGCAAGCAACACCGAGCATGACCCCGTGGTCGTATATGGCACGCGCAGTATGAAGCACACGTTGATAGCACACCTGGTAAAGCCAGGGATGGGATATGTCAATAATGCTATCGTAGAATCTCTCATCTGGCCTTGAATTAGATATAGTGATGGACAAAGTCCAACTCGGCGATTTACAAAACGAAGGTTAAGTCATGCTGTTAAGCCTGACAATGTTATCGTTTTGCTTAATCAGGTTTACCCCCTGATTCTTAGCCAATCTTGTTATGGTAGAGGTACCTCTCTCCTTACAAGATGACCGTACCTGTGTGACGAGGCAAGGTTCACATTCGACATAATTTTGGTGGAAGAATTTTACTACTTCGTACGACTTAGTTTATAGACAGTAAAATCCGATGTTGTTAATCATTATGACGTCAATAAATCATAAACTCAAATTTCAATTGTTTTATTCAATTGAAACATAATTTCAAATGTCAAAATGTTATCACTTTTACAAGCCACACAGTTTAAGCCCTACGTAATCCAAGCAGTTTTACGTGCTTTTCAAAAATTTCCCTACGTAACGGCTTAGTTAAAGGGTCTGCGACCATATTGTCTGTAGGTAAGTATTCTAAAGCGATTATGTTGTCTTTCAGAACCGACCTAGCATAATTGTATTTCACATCAATGTGTTTAGTCCTACTATGGTACTTTGGATTCTTAACTGCCGCAATGGCCGCCTGACTGTCGGAGTACACCTTCACAGGTTTACTCTTCTTGTCGGTGCCAATTAATGCAGTAAGAAGCCTTTTCAGCCAGACTGCTTTGTACGTTTTTAGAGAGGGCAACGAATTCAGATTCCATAGTGGAAAGCGCGACACAAGATTGCTTCTTGCTTACCCATGATATGACAGCATTAGCAAGGAGGAAAACTCCTCCTGTGGTGGACTTACGATCATCCGGATTGCCACTGTGGTCGGCGTCACTATAACCAGTCAATTCGAGTCGATCGCCCTCATAGCACTGAACGTAGTCGGCAGTACCTTTCAGATATCTGATAATTCGTTTTACGACCTTTAGATGTTGATAACTAGGATCTGATTGGAATCTTACTACTAGGCCCACAACGTAATAGATGTCTGGCCGAGTACAGAGCATGGCGTACATTAGACTCCCTACCATGCTCAGATACTCTGCATTCTTCATATGTTCACGCTCCTGCTGGTTTTTCGGGCCATCACGCTTCGATAGCGCGCACCCGAACACAACCGGCGTATCCACGGGTTTAGCATCCAGCATTCTGAATCTTTTCAACAGTTTGTTGATATATGATTCCTGAGATAGACATAATCTCCGGGCAGCACGATCTCGAGCAATTTTGATGCCTAAGATGTACGTGGCCTCTCCCATGTCTTTCATCTCGAATGCTGATGCTAACCAGGACTTTGATTTATTCATGAAACTCATATCGTTCGCAGCAATGAGTATATCATCCACGTATAGTGTTATGATGACATACTTAGACCCGGAGGTCTTAGTGTATACGCAGGGATCCTTGTGAAGATTCGCGAATCCGTTTCCAACGATTTCCTCGTGGAATCTGCGATACCATTGCCGAGACGATTGTTTAAGACCGTATATAGATCTTTGGAGTTTGCAAACTTTGCGTTCTTTTCCAGGAGTAATGAAACTCTCCGGCTGCTCCATATAGATCTCTTTCTCCAGTTTTACTTGGAGAGGTTTGGTCTTAATGTCCATTTGATGCATGCTCGAGTTCGAGACTTGCAGTCCTGGGCAAGGATGGCCCTGACTATGGTGTAACGCATAGTCAGTGAGTCCGTCTTTATCAAAGTTCACTCCGTGAATTTGGGTATATCCTTTCGCAATTATTCGAGTTTTGTACTACTCGAAATTTCTACCAGAAGTGAATTCTAAGATTTCACTTTCTAGTTATGTGGTTAACAGATAAATCAACTAAAGACTAAAACTGAATTAGTTCTTATTTAGGAAATTTCATCCTCCATTGTTTTCCTCCATTCCCTCGTTTTGAGGTCCTTCCTTTTCTTGCTGAACTGTCACTGGTTCAAGAACGAACATCAAGATGTTTAACACATCTCGTTTGATGGGATACTTCTCGAAAGAAGTTCGTTGCCTTTGGCTATATCTAGGCACGTTAATCCCATGTTTTAGTCTGATCGTTACTCCCACTCGGAATAATGCTTCTTATTGGGGCATTACTCCCACTGGGAACAATGGTGGTGGTTGAACTTACTTGGAATATCCTCTCGGTCTCGGGATTTTACCTCTGAGATGTATTCCTCGATCACTAGGATCTGGAACCAAGTTGGTTGTTCCACTCCCATTAGGAAAAATGGGTAGTTGAAATAGTTCATTATCATGATTATCAGGTCCGACTTGATTAGCATTTTGAAATTTAGTGATGATTATGTGTGAGGGGGAGTGAACCCTCTCACTGGATTTATTATGAAGACGTTTCCACATCATTTACCAAATCAATCATCAATTCTCCCACTCGAAGTAAGTGGGACCTGAGAATATCCATCAACCATCTGTTAACTTAATCAGTACTAGCTTGTTCGTTCTGCAAAGCGTTGGAAATCCATCCTCAAATCTTTATAATGTGCCATGTTTGACCACGAAACCATTGTTTCAAGCTAATTTTAAAACTCGTATTCTTCGCGAGTAGTGCGTACTCTTTATAAATACTCGTCTTAATGCGCAAATTAATGCGTCTTTGTGATAAGGTTTTACCCGAATCATTCATTAGCTTTTATGGTAACGTGTTAACCGATTTTGTCAGAACATAGTGTTTTACATTAATGTGAATTAAATTAATCCCATCCCGCAGGAACAATTAATGTGCAACTCTAACATTATGTAATTCTGAACTATGTTTCTTGAAGTGTTTAATGAATGCTTTTAGCCAAACTCTTCGTTCAAGGCTAATGGTGGGAGAGTCGTTTTACCGACTACTTCTTTTCGTTTATTTAACTCATCCATAGATTTATCTATCTTATGGACCTTGCATTTAAGCTGTCGCTTTTAATGTCATGGTTTATATTCTAATTAGATTGTAGTAGCTGGAAGGCTTACATAAAATCTAAGTAGTTATCAATGAGTTATATCTGAAGAATTACAAACAAAAATTCAGCATTCATAAAAATACTTGATTATTAAATTTGTATTCTAAAATGATGTGTCCCGTCTTTCGAGGTGACATGCGCCTCGCGCATACCCGGTTAAAAACCGTTGTTTTGAGAATCGTTTTAGTCTCCAAATTTAAAAGCAAGATCGGTTTTAAACATGCACATTATTTGAGATACAAACTATAATGGAGTACTTTAACAAATAAGGATGCTTGAGCAATGTGTTGAATAGCGTGAATAGGATAAAAACGAACGATGATAAATTCAATACTCAATTCAAGTATTAGTAAATACTCGGAAAATAATGTGTTCCACCAAGAAACTTATTTAAGAGTATTTTCAAACAGAAATAAAAGTAGAAGTTTTAGCAAATCTAAAGATAAATAATCTCTCATTCCATCTTTATTTTTTCTGGGGCATCCTCGATCAGGTCGTTGCTTCTGTTTCTCGGTTCTGTAATTCAAAAGAAAATGAATTACTCTCGAGTGATTAGAAGCAAAAGAGAATGAATGATTTTCATCATCTTTTCTCTTTACGTACCTTAGGAGGATTAGTGCAAGCATTAGCCAGGTGTCCTTTCACGCCACACCTGAAACACGTTCGAGTTTCCTCTTTACGTGTTTGTTTTGCTTGCTTTTTCTTACCACCAGATTGTTTGCGTTTAAACTTCTCCTGGGATTTGTTCGCCATAAACTTCTCAGTTTTGTTCTGAGAGTTTTTTCCCTTTCTCTTGCGCTTCCCCTTTTGTTCGGTTGGAGCGGAGGATGCAATATGCATTTCAGATCTAGACTTTTCAGCCTTGAGTCTATCTTCCTCCAGCTCAAGATAAACTTGTACATTCTCGAGAGTATTGAGATGGGTAGCATGGGTAAGGCTCATTTTCATGATATTCCAAGAGTCGGGTAAATAGCGGATCATGTAGTTGATTTGTTGTTCCTCAGACAGGTTTTCACCTGCTTCCTTGAGCTCAGCGATCAAGTTACACATATGCATAATATGATCTTTTATCGTATGCTTGGGATTCTTCTTATAGGTGTCAAGAGCGATGTTTAACGCTTTCTTTTGGGCAATGGTTTAAACACCAAATGTTGCCTTAAGACCATCCCATAGGTCTTTGGCAGTCCCCAAATGGTCAAACCTATAGAGAATCTCGTCTTCCAGCATAGAGAGCAAGGTGGAACTAACATCATGATCCTTGACATCCCATACATCATAGAACGTCTTTTGCTCATCTGTGAGGTCTCCCTCAGGCCTAGTTAGTTTTGTGGTCAAATGCTCCAGACCTCTTATTTCAGAGATTATCATCTTAACTCGTTTATTCCATATTTTATAATTACTGCTATTCAATCTTATTCCCTTATTCAACTGGGAAATGACATTGCTAGTTGCAGCCATCTATATTAACACATTGACAATCATGCAAAGTTTAGGAAGAGAACAACATTTTGACAGAATTGCAAACATCGGATTATCTATTATGATGGAATATGACGAATAGTGATTCTTCAGTCACTAAACCAAACCAACCTTCAGTAAACCGAGGAAGGGGGTGTCGTGAAAGAATTCACACTATTGTCGTTTTCAATCTAATAGATCAGTCTTTTGAAAACGGTTATTCTATTACAAATTACCGGAACGAGAATTTTCAAATAAGCATACCCGATCTTGGCTTTCTCAAGGCCCTTATAATTTTGTAAAATTATCTGATAATCTACGCATGCATATTTATAATTCTACTACATTTAGCAAATCATCATACCATGCCATAAATATCGAACACAACATGCTTACGCGTCATGCGTCTAATGTTCCTAGCACATATAATTCTACGTAAAGTAAATTATCACATGCGTTCTATCATGAACATCCTAGCATACGCGTCAAAACATGCAACATCCGCACACATCATGCATAATTGGCGACTGGAATTTCGGTTTTATAAAACACTTTGAAAATATTAGGGGCTGTTTTGCAATTCATACTTACAATCAATCATGCAATTTTCTAGACATGGATTCTAGGCACTTTCAATCAGCATAGCATGTCTATCATATTGCGCAAACCATATATTTAAATCCTAGAGCTCAATGCTCGCAGTATAATATCCAGCTAGCTTGACTAAGTCAAGACGACAGTTCTAATTATATCAAAATATATGATGCAAAAAGTAAACAATTGCAAATCAGCCCACTAATTTAATCCAGTCCCAAAAACATGCAAGTCCGAGATCCATCCCCATAATCGAAACCAGGCATTAGGGTTTTGATTGAAACCGTGTATTAAAACACAAACCCTAAGAGCACTGTTTAGGCTAATTTTAAAGTTCGAAAACATTTTGGATTTAAAATTTGTCATCCTATTTTATTTAACAATTTAAAATTTCCGAAAATTTTAAAGAGGTTCGGTCCAAATTTTAAAATCCGGTTCAACTCGTTCTGATTTTTTAAAATTCCGGTTTGGTCCGAAACGGTTCAATAAAATAAGATATTGGTTCGGTTTATCACTCAAAACCGGTTAGGTTAGGTTCAATTTAGTTACTATGGTCCGACCCGATTAAGAAAACCCGGATAGGTTTATTCCGATCCGGTTTAGCAATTGGACCGGCCCATGAACCCTAGGGTTCGGCCGAAATAATTCTATAGGCTAAGTAGGATTTTAAAATCCACCATAAAACTTAACTTAGCCATCAAGAATTATTAATTATATAAAATAATTTCCAATAATGCTTATATATATATATATATATATATATATATATATATATATATATATATAAATTCGGCATATGTATATATTTATATATATAAATATTGTCAAGATTCTATCTTTGAGATGTAAATCAATCAACAATATAAATATATATATTAATATACAATTTTGGCCTAATTATATATATATATATATATATACATATATAAATTCGGTACTTATATATATATAAATATTGTCAAGATTCTATCTTTAAAATATAAATCAATCAACAATATAAATATATATATTAATATATTTTCAGCCGAATTATATATATATAAAATATAGTCGAATATATCTTTTAGGGATTAAAATATGTAGACAATATATATTCTTAATTGTTTAATAATAACTAAATCTATCAATATATATATATATTAACCCTATTTTAATCTATATATATTGATAGTTAATATCTTTTACAATATTATATTAGAACCTATCTTTATTTCCAACTTCTAGATATAGTTTCCTATTAATAAAATTTAAAAATCGCAACCTATATCTATTATAGATTGACTCGAATTTTTAATTGCTTGGTGGCCAAGAAAATTAATTTTTTTACCTAAAACACACCTAGGAATTTTCGGCACTAACAAGAAAATTGGAAAAGTTGTCAAATTTTAAGATCAAACTCTAACTTGATTATGAATCCAAAACATCTTCTTGATAAAACTCATGGTGTTCTTGAAGATCATGAACATCAAACTTAAATTGATCATGAAAAATTCGGTTTTGATCTAGAAAAACATGTAAATTTGAAAATTTTAAGTTTTTAAAGATCAAACACATGAAATCTACTTAAAAATTTCGGATTCTTCATGGTGTTCATGAACTTAAAAATTCGGTTTTTATGAACATCAAGAACATTGTCGGACCTAAAATCTGTCCTGATGGATAAATGTCCAATTCGGGTTCGTATTTACATTTCGGGCCTCGTAAACACGTCAAAAATTACATATCGGTTTAGAAACGTCTCCCAAGGTGTCAAAACGGTCCGGAAACGCCTTTACGCGCGTCCGGACCGGACCTCCAGGTTGCGCAAAGCAATCCGGAGGTCCGGATTGAGCGGCAATCCGGACCTCGCCGAATTGCGCAGCAATCCGGACCTCGCCGAATTGCCCAAATTCGACGAGGTCCGGATTGCATTACAGGTATCGCGCGACTACCGTATCCGCGATTACCGTTACGTGTAGAGAAGTCAAGTTCGCACATACCAATATGGATGACGGTTACCGCTTGCTTTCTTGAACCGTCGTCGAACCGCTTTAAAACCGGGTCCGGTCCCAAGGAAGCCTATAAATAGGAGGCCTTGGCCACCCATTTTCACACATCCTCTCATTTGCCCAACTTTGGTATTTTGAGCTCTGACTTCTCTCTAGAAATATTCTCTCTCTAGAAATTACTCCTTTGCCATTATAGTGACTTAAGCTTCGGAGAGGGCTCCGCTAGCACCACCCCCCCTCTCCGTGCTAGCATTGGTCCTTCGTGCAGGAACTGTCGCACAGACGGCCGCATTTGTGCACAGACACAGCCGTACCGAGACACAGCCATACCGAGACACAGCCGTACCGAGACATAGCCGTACCGAGACACAACCGTACCGAGACACAGACCTGCGGGAGTCAACCGAACACTCGTCTGTGGCCCAACCTCTTCCCGACGAAGGGTTACAGCCCAAAAGCCCGCACAACCATACGCGTCCCCCACGACCCAGTTCATCCCGGACGCAACATTGGCGCCGTCTACGTGATTCGAACAAGAAGCTACCGTACCGCAGAAATCATGACGAGTGATCACAACCCTCCCGAAGAGGTGAAAAACACAAGGAAAAGGCCCGGACATCCCAAGAAGTCCCAGGCAAACAAAAGATCAGGAGGCCAAGTGCCAGCTGGGAGCCAGTCGGGACCCTCCCACATTCCAAGAGCTACTTCCGTAGCTTCATCCATACCGACTGACAATGTGCCCGGCGCACAGCACAAAGAGCCAAAGGACAAACATCACGCACCTCCACCTGGTTTCGAGCCAGAGGTACATGAAGATGAATCCCAGGCAGAAATGCCGCAGGGCAAACAAAGAACGGGGGCAAACACGATGCCCACCATTACTCCAGCAATGATGGCGGCACTGGAAGAGTTACTCGCATTCCGCGAGTCTCTAAAGAACCAAGGATATGCGGCTCAGCCACCTCCGTCCAACCAAGGAGCCTTCCAATACAAAGGTGTCAACCCGTCACCTCCTTTGCCTCCAATCAACGAACAAGTTGAGACGATAGGGACAAAGTCTCGAGTCACAAGTCATCAAGACACACTGCACCAAAGAATAGAGGGGCAATGCACGGAAGGTACCTTCCAGTACCAACAGCCAAGGCACGAAGCTGCACGCTCATGCAACCGGTACGTGATAGCACAACACCAAAAAGAGGCATGGAAACAACCCCCAAAGCAGAATCAAGCAAAACCGCCCTCAAGCGGTCAGCAAGGAAGAAATTGGCAGCCTCAGCCAAAACGACCTTTTCAAGGAGGTTTCGAGAAGCCAAAAGAAGTAAACATCGCTGACTACATTCCTTTGAATGCCCCGTTATCCGTGATATTGAGAGAGATGAAAGATGCGAACATGTGGAAAAAGTTGAACAATTTCAGAAAAAGTACGCTGGGGAAAGACAAAGACAAGTGGTGTGAAAACCACGAGGTCTTCGGCCACGAAACGGACCGCTGTGTCAGCCTACGTAACCGCATTAACAACTTCGTCCTCAAAGGCAAATTAAAGAAATTCATTGATCAAGGCGACAGCCCTCCAAAGAAGACTCAAACGGAGTCATCCAAAATACACATGGAAGGTACTTCCACAAGGACAAGCCAAGACAATGCTGACATCTGTCACAAGGAGGGACGGGAAAAACCTGTTAGTGACGATGACATCCCAATCACGGGATTGACAACAAAAACCTTGAAGGCAATAATTGAAAAAGAGATACACGTCTCCTGGGAAAAGAGGCAACCGCGACAAAAGAGGCCGTTCCAGCAAGATGCCCAAAGGCTCAAAGATACCAATCTCGCCATATGTGTTCCTTTGAACACACCATTGTCTGTCATCCTGAAAGAAATGAAGGAAACCAAGCTGTGGAAAAAACCCTCTAAATTCCGCAATGGCCCATTGGGAAAAGATAAAAGCAAATGGTGCGAGAATCACGAAGTATGTGGGCATGAGACAGACAGTTGTGTCAGCTTAAGATTTCATGTAAACAGCTTGATCTTTGAAGGAAAAATGATGAAGTATATCGACCATGGCAATAAGCATCAAAGGAAGCCTCGTGTGAAGTCTTCAGAAAAAAGCAAGGGAAAAGAAAAGGCAGATGATAATCCACCTATCGCCAAACGCCAGAAAACCAACATCACTTACGGAACCAATTGGGACGATTTGTACAATCTTTGGAGTATGAATGCAGAAGAAGCAAATCTCAAACTCCCAGAAAACAAACCTCACCGCCCACTTGAGACAACGACTGCCTTCCTTGGCAAAGATGTTGAAGAACAACACAAGCAAAGTAAAACTTGGGGGCATGACATCAACTTTTTTCCATCCCCAAAAGGGGAGATTGAAGAACTCAACACGCTAGATGCATTGAGAAACTATGTGTCACGTGGCAGAATCAACTAGCCAACAAATCACCTATGAGGACGTCAAACACATCACCAATCCCTTTATCTTCCTTATCTCCTTTTTCGCATATCTATGTTAAATCTTTTAAAGATTAAGTACAACTCATGCTTTTTAGCCTCAGTAATTTCCAAAAGAAGTGATCACTAGACGCTTTCTTGTAATCCGTTGTGCGAACTCTAAATATCTAATAAAGGTTAAATCTACTTTCGTAGGTACATTATTATGACGCATATTACCTTGGAATAACGCCAAGTAACAACTACGCACATATTACTCGCGTCAACAACACAAAGTCTCAAGCGTTTTATACGCGCAAGACTAAAAATCGTGTCGCAATAATAAACAAGGCGAGGGCATTACACAAGGACAGATCATGCACTATTAGAAGACGAAACAATATAAACAATCAAGAAACAGCGATACAACTGCCAAGCGACTTGACAGGCACCAAGCTAACAAGTGCTCGGCATTCTACCTAACATATATACATACCTATCATAATCTGCACCTATCGCGTCCGCACTCAGGGAAGTTTCCTACACAAACAAGGGATTCTTGTATCAGATTCCTTTACTTTATTTATGATATGCATGACTAAAAAGAAAATTTCATGACTACATACTTTTGCAAACTTATAAAAATTACGATTATCTGACAAAAGTAACTCTGCTCGTAGGTACATGCTACACTACGATTTCAACACAGGAATTACACCAAGTAGTAACCTATGCACAAAAATCTACTTCAACAATACAAACTAAGCATTGTGTTCAAGGAGGGATTTATGGTATACAACACCAACATATCTATTATCTACACCAACAAGGAGTTTATTTCTCCATTCACAACATAGGCGTCTATCTCAAGAAGATGCCGGCAACACAAAGCCATCAAGCTATGTGCACAACCAACTTATATACCGCAATGACAACCTGCGGATTATTATCAAAACGACGACTATTCAGGGCGTCAGCTACAAGCAATATCTTGGATTAACACCAAGACCTACTATCAAAACGACGACTATTCAGGGCGTCAGCTACAAGCAATGTCTTGGATTAACACCAAGACCTACTATCAAAACGACGACTATTCAGGGCGTCAGCTACAAGCAATGTCTTGGATTAACACCAAGACCTACTATCAAAACGACGACTATTCAGGGCGTCAGCTACAAGCAATGCCTTGGATTAACACCAAGACCTACTACCAAAATACATTGGAATAACGCCAAGGCCTTCTATCAAAATAGCATGTTGTGGTATCCTCTTTTTTAAAAGACAAGCCCCATGTTTACTTCTAGAATGTCCTCTTGATAGACGACAATCCCATGTTACGAATGCCTGATCAAGGTTCGTCTTATACGGCAAAAGTCCTCTGTTAAGATGACAATTCCGTACTACATATTTTCAAACCGTGTTGCATGGTTCCTGGACGCAGAAAGCATGCATCACAATTCGTATTTCCAAAAAGTGTTACATGGTCCCTGGACGCAGGAATCATGTATCACAAATATTTTTTCAAATATTTTACCAAATATTTTGTCAAATATTTTATGTATCAAACACCTTTCCAAAAATTTTATTAACACGGTTTTTTGGATATATCACATTCAATGTCAAAATATTTTTTCAAATATTTTACCAACAAGCTTTTTAGGGTTCACAAAATGCTTCTTCAAAAACTAAAATGTTTTACGTATGCTTCCCCAACGCGGGTTGATACACGCTGGCAGGTGCGCACCCTGTTTAAAACTCATAAAATTTACAAGTCGAGTCTTGTACAACGTCGCCTTAGAGTGGAACTAAGAGACGGTATAAACTGGTATCTTGCTTAGCCAAGATAACACCTCTCAAATAATACTTTTACGTATGCTTCCCCAACGCGGGTTGATACACGCTGGCAGGTGCGCACCCTGTTTAAAACTCATAAAATTTACAAGTTGGGTCTTGTACAACGTCGCCTTAGAGTGGAACAAAGAGACGGTATAAACTACTATCTGGCATAGCCAAGATAACACCTTTCAAATACACTACTTGTTGAGAAATATCGCTCTACGCAAAAATACTTGGCAGGTTGCAACACATATAGCGGCAAGCTATTCAGGAAAGAAGGGCAATATGCATAATGCATCATGCAAACAATCAGGAGAGCTTCTCAACTTATCAATCAGGAAGTGGCTATTGGTCACGACTGCAGGGACTATGTCTACGTTACTAGTCATCCACATTCAATAAACACAGACTCGGCGGAACAAGCAGAAGTTGCCACCATCCTCTCCAAACAAAACCTATAGTGTGCAAGTCGCAACATCCTATGCTCTACCCATCTCGCCATGCCTTGGAGTCTAGCCAAGAGGGGCGATCACAACAATTAACAATGCGCGACGTACAGTCGCAATTACGGATATCATGTTCATCATCTAAGGATATATATCCTATCTTTCAAGTCCAAAACATATGGACAACATAGATAACTCAAGGTATGAAATATTACTAACAAGTTATCACGTAATTACTATTGAAAACAGGTCCAGGTGACGAAATATCATGCAAGCAAAAGCATGAACAAAGAATTATCAACATCAACCCATTCACAAAGGGTTCAACATGCTGGAAGCAGATAACCCAACAGCAACCAAGGGTCTACTTCATCTCTAAGGACTTATGACAAAAAGTTCATAATGTCAGCATCAAATGCAATGTCGTCATCCACATAGAAGACACGACAAGAATGATTGTTTCAACATTCAGCACAACATAGCTCTTCAACATAAGGGCGACAATCAGCAATCAACAAACACTTACCTCAGTAGGAGTAACGCTCCTCCTTGGGCCGGTCCCTCGACCGGGGGGCAGAAGACACCACTGCACAACCCTCAACTCTATTTCCTTTATCACAAGAAGGAATTAGCACGGTCATTCTCAGCATAAAGAACTAAGAATCGCTCGAGGAACACGCCCCTGCGTCGGATCTTTCGAGAATTATGCTAAAAACAGAAACTGCAGCCAGCGATAACTTGAAAAATTAACAAGTTCAAAGAAAATACAATGAGATGTCTTACTCACAAGTCCTTTACCGCCACCGTGTCCAAAGACTCCAGAGTAGCGGGGGCACTTTTATGGACTTTCCTCTCAACAAATGGATTTCTATACACATCAGCTATCCGCAAAGACAAGCTTTTTCCCATCAAGATGGAGATAGTGGACTTACTCGTGGTAACAACCGTGGGAAGACTAATTTTGACAAGAGGACAGCAAGATCTGATATCCTGGAAAATGCTATCAACAGTCCAGTCAGTGCGCAAATACGCACCAACACTTATTCAAGCATTTATGCAACAGACGCTCCATGTGAGACAACCACGTACGTACAAGACTTATTAGTCTTCGTGCAACAAGTAGCAAGCATCACGCAAGGGGGGCAACCTCTTCAGCACAATAACCTTGCATGTCGACAAGGGGAGAATATTTTCTAAGTGTTTCCATGTACGTACATACATGTCGACAAGGATGCATGTCGACAAGGAGAAAATATTTTCTAAGTGTTTCCATGTACGTACATACATGTCGACAATGATGCATGTCGACAAAGAGAAAATATTTTCTAAGTGTTTTCATGTACGTACATACATGTCGACAATGATGCATGTCGACAAGAAGAAAATATTTTCTAAGTGTTTCCATGTACGTACATACATGTCGACAAGGATGCATGTCGACAAGGAGAAAATATTTTCTAAGTGCTTCCATGTACGTACATACATGTCGACAAGGTTGCATGTCGACAAGAAGAAAATATTTTCTAAGTGTTTCCATGTACGTACATACATGTCGACAAAGATGTATTGCATACAACAAGTACCTATGCCTCCTAATCACACCTACGACGCTCATCGACAAAGCTCATACGACGACATCTATGGTAACAAGTATTAGATATCGCTTAAATATTTCCTAAGTGTTTTTAGCATACTTGCAGGCAATGACCAACAGTCTATACCTGACGCTCAACCATTAAAGACAACGCACATAGCGAAAGTCAACGCGCATATCAAAAGTCAACGCGCGTATCAAAGAACAACGCGCATAGCGAAAGTAAACGCGCGTATCAAAAGTCAACGCGCGTATCAAAAGCCAACGTGCATAGCAAAAGTCAACGCACGTATCAAAAGTCAACGCACGTATCAAAAGTCAACGCACGTATCAAAAGTCAACGCGCGTATCAAAGGTCCACGCACGTAGTAAAGTTGGTACATACCATTAAAGGGACTAACGTCTTAAGGAGCTATCATGCAAACGGTGGGATTAACGCAACAAACCGCAAGGATCACACGCGACAACGCTTAATGGAAATATTTTTCTAAGGCGTCAAAACGACAAGTGACTATGCCTAAGGTTACTTGGCAATCCCCCGTCAACCAAAAAACTCGCCAAAAGGAAAAATTATGCATATCGACCAAAAAGCTTCTACACAAAGCCGTGGGGGCACTATGTCCGAACGGGGAATTCTACCTCAACTATCCACGGAAGTGAAAAATCGCCTAAGTCACGGACAAACGACGATAATAACGGCAACCAATCAGCAATTACTCGACATACAAGCAGTTCCATACGTCAACAACGAAAAATAGCTCAAACGAACAACAATCCGGCGACATTCGAAATCAAGTCGAAGCTGTCTTTTAAAATTGGGTTTCCAAACTACCTCAAAACGTGACGAAAAGTATCCCAATGGACTCCCCTCGTCGAGACGATTCCGGAAAGGTAAGGACCGCGACGAACCGAGGCCGGGAAGGCGGCACGTGGGCCACACGCTCCGGCGGAGGTGATTCTCACGCGACGGTGCGTGAGGGCGCGTCCGGTGTCCCCTGGTGGCTCCGAAGGCGGCGCTGGAATCCTCGTGAAAAACTGAGTCGAATGGTGGTGTCAACTTATGAAAACAAGTCAAGGATCAAACTCGAAACTGTCGGGACGTATCTAAGCTTCACGACGGCGAAGAAATTATGAACACAAGAGCAATTTCGGGAATTGATGAATGAATTACCTGCAAAGAAGATGGAATGATGAATTCCCAAGGTGCTGGAAGGATAATTGGGGATGTGTGTATTTACATATCCCAAGAGATGCCTTGTTGATAAGGATTAAAGGATTAACTTATCTACACTCACGCCTAAACACCTACGGTATACTCCACCCTCCTAAAAATATCTACTCCTATGCATATCTTGATATTGCACGCATCAAAATCGTCACTCTACACGTATGACGTCTTCGCATGATTCATGATTTGATAATCGCTAAGTTGTTTTAGAAGCATACGGTTTCTATTTCTTGCATTGCGTAATTACGATCTTGCCATGACCATTACTCATGTATGCATGTTGACAGTGGCATGTTCGCATAGTGCATTACCAATTGCTCATGTCTTCAACGATAACCATGCTTGCACGTATACATTTCCTATTGCACTAACCGTGATGGCAGGAAACAAATTCATTCGGTCGGAAAATCAAACGACGGACGAAATCAAGATGCTTACGTCCAACCAACGATCAAAACCGAAAGGTTAGCGTCAAACTCAAATTGGACAAGTATCCTAACTTAAAATAGAGTCAAGAAAGGTTCTAAACCGTTACTTGACTCGGGGGCAAGTGATGGATAAATGTCCAATTCGGGTTCGTATTTACATTTCGGGCCTCGTAAACACGTCAAAAATTACATATCGGTTTAGAAACGTCTCCCAAGGTGTCAAAACGGTCCGGAAACGCCTTTACGCGCGTTTGGACCGGACCTCCGGATTGCATTACATGTATCGCGCGACTACCGTATCCGCGATTACCGTTACGTGTAGAGAAGTCAAGTTCGCACATACCAATATGGATGACGGTTACCGCTTGCTTTCTTGAACCGTCGTCGAACCGCTTTAAAACCGGGTCCGGTCCCAAGGAAGCCTATAAATAGGAGGCCTTGGCCACCCATTTTCACACATCCTCTCATTTTCCCAACTTTGGTATTTTGAGCTCTGACTTCTCTCTAGAAATATTCTCTCTCTAGAAATTACTCCTTTGCCATTATAGTGACTTAAGCTTCGGAGAGGGCTCCGCTAGCACCACCCCCCCTCTCCGTGCTAGCATTGGTCCGTCGTGCAGGAACTGTCGCACAGACGGCCGCATTTGTTCACAGACACAGCCGTACCGAGACACAGCCATACCGAGACACAGCCGTACCGAGACATAGCCGTACCGAGACACAACCGTACCGAGACACAGACCTCTGCGGGAGTCAACCGAACACTCGTCTGTGGCCCAACCTCTTCCCGACGAAGGGTTACAGCCCAAAAGCCCGCACAAACATACGAACATACGCGTCCCCCACGACCCAGTTCATCCCGGACGCAACATTGGCGCCGTCTACGTGATTCGAACAAGAAGCTACCGTACAGCAGAAATCATGACGAGTGATCACAACCCTCCCGAAGAGGTGAAAAACACAAGGAAAAGGCCCGGACATCCCAAGAAGTCCCTGGCAAACAAAAGATCAGGAGGCCAAGTGCCAGCTGGGAGCCAGTCGGGACCCTCCCACATTCCAAGAGCTACTTCCGTAGCTTCATCCATACCGACTGGCAATGTGCCCGGCGCACAGCACAAAGAGCCAAAGGACAAACATCACGCACCTCCACCTGGTTTCGAGCCAGAGGTACATGAAGATGAATCCCAGGCAGAAATGCCGCAGGGCAAACAAAGAACGGGGGTAAACACGATGCCCACCATTACTCCAGCAATGATGGCGGCACTGGAAGAGTTACTCGCATTCCGCGAGTCTCTAAAGAACCAAGGATATGCGGCTCAGCCACCTCCGTCCAACCAAGGAGCCTTCCAATACAAAGGTGTCAACCCGTCACCTCCTTTGCCTCCAATCAACAAACAAGTTGAGACGATAGGGACAAAGTCTCGAGTCACAAGTCATCAAGACACACTGCACCAAAGAATAGAGGGGCAATGCACGGAAGGTACCTTCCAGTACCAACAGCCAAGGCACGAAGCTGCACGCTCATGCAACCGGTACGTGATAGCACAACACCAAAAAGAGGCATGGAAACAACCCCCAAAGCAGAATCAAGCAAAACCGCCCTCAAGCGGTCAGCAAGGAAGAAATTGGCAGCCTCAGCCAAAACGACCTTTTCAAGGAGGTTTCGAGAAGCCAAAAGAAGTAAACATCGCTGACTACATTCCTTTGAATGCCCCGTTATCCGTGATATTGAGAGAGATGAAAGATGCGAACATGTGGAAAAAGTTGAACAATTTCAGAAAAAGTACGCTGGGGAAAGACAAGGACAAGTGGTGTGAAAACCACGAGGTCTTCGGCCACGAAACGGACCGCTGTGTCAGCCTACGTAACCGCATTAACAACTTCGTCCTCAAAGGCAAATTAAAGCAATTCATTGATCAAGGCGACAGCCCTCCAAAGAAGACTCAAACGGAGTCATCCAAAATACACATGGAAGGTACTTCCACAAGGACAAGCCAAGACAATGCTGACATCTATCACAAGGAGGGACGGGAAAAACCTGTTAGTGACGATGACATCCCAATAACGGGATTGACAACAAAAACCTTGAAGGCAATAATTGAAAAAGAGATACACGTCTCCTGGGAAAAGAGGCAACTGCGACAAAAGAGGCCGTTCCAGCCAGATGCCCAAAGGCTCAAAGATACCAATCTCGCCATATGTGTTCCTTTGAACACACCATTGTCTGTCATCCTGAAAGAAATGAAGGAAACCAAGTTGTGGAAAAAACCCTCTAAATTCCGCAATGGCCCATTGGGAAAAGATAAAAGCAAATGGTGCGAGAATCACGAAGTATGTGGCCATGAGACAGACAGTTGTGTCAGCTTAAGAATTCATGTAAACAGCTTGATCTTTGAAGGGAAAATGATGAAGTATATCGACCATGGCAATAAGCATCAAAGGAAGCCTCGTGTGAAGTCTTCAGAAAAAAGCAAGGGAAAAGAAAAGGCAGATGATAATCCACCTATCGCCAAACGCCAGAAAACCAACGTCACTTATGGAACCAATTGGGACGATTTGTACAATCTTTGGAGTATGAATGCAGAAGAAGCAAATCTCAAACTCCCAGAAAACAAACCTCACCGCCCACTTGAGACAACGGCTGCCTTCCTTGGCAAAGATGTTGAAGAACAACACAAGCAAAGTAAAACTTGGGGGCATGACATCAACTTTTTTCCATCCCCAAAAGGGGAGATTGAAGAACTCAACACGCTAGATGCATTGAGAAACTATGTGTCACGTGGCAGAATCAACTAGCCAACAAATCACCTATGAGGACGTCAAACACATCACCAATCCCTTTATCTTCCTTATCTCCTTTTTCGCATATCTATGTTAAATCTTTTAAAGATTAAGTACAACTCATGCTTTTTAGCCTCAGTAATTTCCAAAAGAAGTGATCACTAGACGCTTTCTTGTAATCCGTTGTGCGAACTCTAAATATCTAATAAAGGTTAAATCTACTTTCGTAGGTACATTATTATGACGCATATTACCTTGGAATAACGCCAAGTAACAACTACGCACATATTACTCGCGTCAACAACACAAAGTCTCAAGCGTTTTATACGCGCAAGACTAAAAATCGTGTCGCAATAATAAACAAGGCGAGGGCATTACACAAGGACAGATCATGCACTATTAGAAGACGAAACAATATAAACAATCAAGAAACAGCGATACAACTGCCAAGCGACTTGACAGGCACCAAGCTAACAAGTGCTCGGCATTCTACCTAACATATATACATACCTATCATGATCTGCACCTATCGCGTCCGCACTCAGGGAAGTTTCCTACACAAACAAGGGATTCTTGTATCAGATTCCTTTACTTTATTTATGATATGCATGACTAAAAAGAAAATTTCATGACTACATACTTTTGCAAACTTATAAAAATTACGATTATCTGACAAAAGTAACTCTGCTCGTAGGTACATGCTACACTACGATTTCAACACAGGAATTACACCAAGTAGTAACCTATGCACAAAAATCTACTTCAACAATACAAACTAAGAATTGTGTTCAAGGAGGGATTTATGGTATACAACACCAACATATCTATTATCTACACCAACAAGGAGTTTATTTCTCCATTCACAACATAGGCGTCTATCTCAAGAAGATGCCGGCATCACAAAGCCATCAAGCTATGTGCACAACCAACTTATATACCGCAATGACAAACTGCGGATTATTATCAAAACGACGACTATTCAGGGCGTCAGCTACAAGCAATATCTTGGATTAACACCAAGACCTACTATCAAAACGACGACTATTCAGGGCGTCAGCTACAAGCAATGTCTTGGATTAACACCAAGACCTACTATCAAAACGACGACTATTCAGGGCGTCAGCTACAAGCAATGTCTTGGATTAACACCAAGACCTACTACCAAAATACCTTGGAATAACGCCAAGGCCTACTATCAAAATAGCATGTTGTGGTATCCTCTTTTTTAAAAGACAAGCCCCATGTTTACTTCTAGAATGTCCTCTTGATAGACGACAATCCCATGTTACGAATGCCTGATCAAGGTTCGTCTTATACGGCAAAAGTCCTCTGGTTAAGATGACAATTCCGTACTACATATTTTCAAACCGTGTTGCATGGTTCCTGGACGCAGAAAGCATGCATCACAATTCATATTTCCAAAAAGTGTTACATGGTCCCTGGACGCAGGAATCATGTATCACAAATATTTTTTCAAATATTTTACCAAATATTTTGTCAAATATTTTATCAAATATTTTATGTATCAAACACCTTTCCAAAAATTTTATCAACACGGTTTTTTGGATATATCACATTCAATGTCAAAATATTTTTTCAAATATTTTACCAACAAGCTTTTTAGGGTTCACAAAATGCTTCTTCAAAAACTAAAATGTTTTACGTATGCTTCCCCAACGCGGGTTGATACACGCTGGCAGGTGCGCACCCTGTTTAAAACTCATAAAATTTACAAGTCGAGTCTTGTACAACGTCGCCTTAGAGTGGAACTAAGAGACGGTATAAACTAGTATCTTGCTTAGCCAAGATAACACCTCTCAAATAATACTTTTACGTATGCTTCCCCAACGCGGGTTGATACACGCTGGCAGGTGCGCACCCTGTTTAAAACTCATAAAATTTACAAGTTGGGTCTTGTACAACGTCGCCTTAGAGTGGAACTAAGAGACGGTATAAACTACTATCTGGCTTAGCCAAGATAACACCTTTCAAATACACTACTTGTTGAGAAATATCGCTCTACGCAAAAATACTTGGCAGGTTGCAACACATATAGCGGCAAGCTATTCAGGAAAGAAGGGCAATATGCATAATGCATCATGCAAACAATCAGGAGAGCTTCTCAACTTATCAATCAGGAAGTGGCTATCGGTCACGACTGCAGGGACTATGTCTACGTTACTAGTCATCCACATTCAATAAACACAGACTCGGCGGAACAAGCAGAAGTTGCCACCATCCTCTCCAAACAAAACCTATAGTGTGCGTTGGTTGGATAAGGGCCTCGAGTGGCTTGACGACTTGAATGCATGTCCCTAATTTTTGCCTAAATTGCGCATGACGCGACAACTTAGCGGGATCTTTTTTTTTTTTTTTTAATCTCTCATATTCTCTCCTTTTGCCACGGTGGAAATTTTTAGACCGTGCCCCTCGGTTTTCCTAATTTTTGCATGGATTGCCCCTTGGGGTTTTTATTCCATCGGGATTTTATTTTCTCTCCTTTTGCCATGATTGCAATTTCTGAATCTGCTATCATGCCCCTCATTTCCTAATTTTGCCTAGGCTGCCTTTTCGGGTTTTCAACCTAACGGAAGCGCTCTTTTTTTTGGTAGCCGATTAAACGGTGGCTGTGACCCGTACTTTATTTACCGTCTCGATGCGAGTGTATTTCTAGCCATTTGGAGTGTGACTCTGACCCTTTCCTCACCGTCTTCAATGTCGCGAGAGCTCTTTAGATTTGTAGCCATTTAGAGGGTGGCTGTGGCCCTTTTATTTATTTCCATCGTCGATGTTCCGGGAGCGCTCTTTCGATTTGTAGCCGTTTTAAGGGTGGCTGTGGCCCTTTCAAATGATTTCCCGGCCTCACAAGATTCACGAGAATACTCTTTATATGTAGCCATTTTGAGGTTGACTATGGCCCTTTCAACAATCTCCCATCCTCCCAGGATTCGAGGAACATTCTTTGTAGGTAGCCATTTTAGGGGTGGCTGTGGCCCTTTCACTCATTTCCCACCTTCAATGTTGCGAGAGTGCTCTATATCTGTAGCCGTTTGAAGGGTGGTTGTGGCCCTTTATTTTGTAGTCGTTTTAGGGACGACTGTGACCCTTTTTTATTTTCCCGCCCTTGTAAGATTCGCGGGGTCACTCTTTTATCTGTAGCTGTTTGGAGGGTGGCTGTGGCCCTTTATTTTGTAGTCGTTTTAGGGACGACTGTGGCCCTTTTATTTTCCCGCCCTCACAGGATTCGCGAGGTCACTCTTTTATCTTTAACCGTTTGGAGGGTGGTTGTGGCCCTTTCACTTAATCTCTGCTTTTGATGTTGCGGGAGCGCTCTTTATCTGTAACCATTTGAAGGGTGGTTGTGGCCCTTTATTTTGTAGTCATTTTAGGGACGACTGTGGCCCTTTTTTTATTTTCCCGCCCTTTCAAGTCGCGGGGTCACTCTTTTATCTTTAGCCGTTTGGAGGGTGGCTGTGGCCCTTTCACTTATTCTCCGCTTTTGATGTTGCGGGAGCACTCTTTATCTGTAGCCATTTGAAGGGTGGCCATGGCCCTTTTTTTATAGTCATTTTAGGGATGACCGTGACCCTTTTATTTGTAGTTGATTTAGGAACAACTGTGACCCTTTTATTGCTTCATTGCTCTCACAAGATTTGTACGAACGCTTTCTTTATTTTTCTGTAGCCGATTAAAGGGCGGCTGTGACCCTTAATGATTTTTTTTTTTTTTGGCTTTCTTTTTTCATCTCAACTTTTGCCATGACTGCCCATGCGGGTTTTCAATCATGCCCCTCTCCCTGACTTTTGCCTAGGTTTTCGACCTAGCGGGAATTTATTTTTTTTCTCTGTTTTTTCTTTTTTCAAATGGAAATAAAATCTAGAGAAACTAATCAACAACAACTATGTTACGTGCCCCCTATAGCAGATTAAACCTTTTAATTTCTCAGAACTTCTCCGGAGGAAAACTTGTCAAATAAGTTGATTATGTCGATGTCTTGAATGGAGGATCCTTTCAATGGGTGGACGACACCGACAATAATTACTTCTTCTTCTTCTTCCTCTCAAATTCTCTTTCATTAGCACGGTCGATCTTCATGGAATATCGGTCTTTTTTAATAGGAAGATCTCTGGATGTCTTCTATCTTCAACCATGCTTGATCTTAACAGGAATGCCCCACGCCTACATCTGACTGGTTCATAATTCGTCGCATGCTGGACGAATGGCCTGATTAACGAACACACATGGATGGTGTTGAGTTTGGCACATTAGTCCGCAAATGGTAAACTTAGGCATAGATATCGTCCAAGGTATCTGGGATAAATTCGATAGCTGGCATAAGAATGGTCGGCGAGCGAAGGGCCGTACACGAGATGTGTTCTTCATGAGTTTTGATTCGAATGATTATCCAAGCTGCACAATGAGTAAGGAAAAACTCAAATTTTGGGGATAAAAATGATCATAACTTTTCTTACCTGGGAGTTGGATTTTTCAGTGGGTAATGTGCTCGCTATGCGACTGGACCTGCTGCATGTCTTGATTCTCATGCTCCACAACTTGTATATATACACATGCTGAAAAGTATATGCCCCTAGTGGTAGACTGAAAATTTCAGAACTTTTTTTCGGAAAAGGATTCGGTTGATCGATTCAAGCTACATTGATCGGCCCATTGAATCTTCACGGGATTCTTGATGATCTCTTGAAATTTTCTCATCTCCTGACATGTCCGATCTCAATGGGAGATGCCCCATAGTTACCGCTGAATGGTTTAAACCTGGCCACATAACGATTGTATACCTCGTCTTGGAAAGCGTATGAATTTCACACATGGTAGGTGAAATTTTTCATAGAAACTCTTCGAAGTGCTCACGTTTCACACGGTTGCGGCATTGGTTGAAGTGGTCATCCGACCTGCAAAAGAGTAGGGACACTTAAATCTCAAGGAAAATATTAAGTACAATTTAACGCACCTCAGCGTTAGATATCTCGAGTGTGCAATTTGTCCCTTGTGCAACTGGATGACTGCATGTTCTTTTTTTGTTGCTCCATTTTGCCGGCATAACTTATGTGTACATGATACCTTAACCAAGGGTACCTGAAAAGAGTGAATGAAAAATCAGTGTAGAGAATATGAGAACTCATGCATGATTTTTTGAAAACTCTACTGTCATTCATTTCATAATTTTGATAACTTTTTTTTGAAAAGGAATCAAAATTTATGATCAAATGTGTTTTGCGCCATCATGGAGTGAGTTTGCTGAGTGCATTATCTGTCTCGAACGCGGGACAAATGCTCAAAACAAAGTTTTTTTCAAAAAGATTTGATCGTTCTTTGTTTAAACTCGAATAGTAGCACTCAACTGCGCAATTAAACTATTTTCTTAAAAAAGAATCAAAACTCCCATTTTTTAAATGTTCGCTCATGTGAATGTTGAAATGACGATCTTGCAAAAAAAAGTGCAATACACCTTGGATAAAAACGAATGACACTTTGAGTTTTTTTTTTTTTTTTTTTTTTTTTTTTTTTTTTTTTTTTTTTTTTAAAAAAATGCTCATGCATGCTCGAAAGTTAAAAATTCTACTGTTAAGAAAGTTACAACTTACAACATATTACCTGAATGATGCATATGAAATGCATTTTTGAAAGTTTAAATTCTATTATAAGAAATTCATAACTTACAACAGCTTACCAAAATAATGCATATGAAATGCATATTTTGAAATGAAAATTTCAGGTGGATTTTTTTTTAAAAATAATGCAATTGAGATGAATGCGTGAATTTGAAAGCTCTATAGCTAAAAAAAAACTCACAATTTACTTCAAATGTTTTTATAAAAAATAATGCATATTGAATGCATGCTTAAAAAAAATCAGGTAAAAAGGTTTTTTGAAAATAGTGCATATGCAATTCATGATTGAATTTAAAAAACTCTAAGAGCCAAAAAGGAATTACAAATTTTCCTAATTTTTAAAAATGATGCACATTGAATGCACTAACTGAATTTTACAACTTGTATGAAACACATGCTTGAAATAAAATATTTTGGTAAGTAGTTTCGAAAACAACACATGGACTACACGTTTGAAACTAAAAGTTCTACGACTAAGAATGTGTACGGTCTATCAACATATTGTTTTTCCCAAAACAATGCACATGCGATGCACATGAGATGAAAGTTCTACAGTCAAGATAATTTACAAGTTATCTAAAAATAATTTTTGTTTTTTTTTGTTTTTTTAACGAGGGAAAAAATCGGTGCATCTTGGTTGCTCAAAATTAAGAATCAGGCGAAAAGTTTTTTTTTTTTAAAGGATGCATATGAGATGCACAAAAATAAATACAAGATGCAAACTTAAAAATAAAAGTTCTACGACTGAGAAAAATTACAATTTACCTGAAAGGTTTTTTTTCGAAAATAATGCATATGACATGCACGTTTTTTTGATTAAAAGTTTCAGAGAAAATGTTTTTTTTTTAAACAAAGAGCCCTAAAACTAAGAGAGCTTACGGTTTATCTAAAAGTTTTTTTTTAATTAATGCATATTGGATGAATGCATGAGAATTAAAGTTACACAGTTAGAAAAACTTACGGTTTACCTGATACTCTTCTTAGCTCTCAGCCACATGGATAGTTCAATGTGCTCATCAGCGCCTGACCAAAAAAGAACACTGATAAAACACGACATGTTAGGGGGAGTAAAAATGTGTGTGGTTTTGCTCTACAAGGTAGGTTCCACTAATAGGCTCCCGACAAGGTGGTTTCCTCTCCCCATCATAGGGATCACAGGACCTTCACAAGCGAGTGGAGTTGTTCTGAGTCGTTCCGGCGGCTCGGCCGCGCGGTTATACCCTTACTAACTCTCAGGGGTTCCTAGTTGCCCTGAGTTTTAGGCATTTTGGATATTACACTAAAGTGGTGTCTGCGAATTCAAACAATGCCAGAAAAAGGAAACAAATTAGTTTAAATTCTACACTTTGTACCTGTAAAAAAAAAAAAAAGTTAGATTAATCAAGAAAAAAAAGAATTAAATTAAATTAAAGAAAACATGGTAAATAAGTGAATATAATGAGCACGAACCCTCTTTCTTCCCCAGTAGAGTCGCCAAATTTTCGGACCTAAAATCTGTCATACGGCGATATACGTTTTGAAAACGTGCATTTTGAAAAGAGTCACCACTAGTTAATTATTAGGCTAACTAGATTCCTAAATTACCTAAGCGGATAACTAATTAAACACCTAGGTATTAAATCGGTCTACGATCAGAAATACGAGTTCGGGGGTTCTTTTACGAATTAAAACTCATAGAATTAATCACGCCCTTTCGGTACTCAATTCACAAACTTGCCAATTTTATTGCTTACACATACATCACACTAAATTAATCTAACAATGCCAAGATTTAATCAAACTTTTATCCTATACAAAATATTATTAATTATAAACTCAAGTAAAGCTAATTACAATCTAAAACTCCTAATTAAGACGAAATCTAAAACTCTAAAATTATCAAGCATACTCAATACACAAACTAATATGTGTTGCGTCCTGGATGAACTGGGTCGTGAGGACATGTCTGTTCGTGCGGATGTGCGGGTTTTCGGGCTGTAACCCTTCGTCGGGAAGAGGTTGGGCCACTGACGAGTGTTCGGTTGACTCCCGTAAAGGTCTGTGTCTCGGTATGGTTGTGTCTCAGGAGGCGGTGGTCTGTGTCTCGTAAGGCGGTGGTCTGTGCACAAATCCGGATGTCTGGACGACGATTACTGCTCAAAGGACCGGTGCTAGCATGGAGAGGGGGGGGGGGGGGGGTGCTAGCGGAGCCCTCTCCGAAGCTTAAGTCACTATAGGGCTAAAAGAGTAATTATAGAGAGAGAAAATTTCTAGAGAGAAGTCAGAGCTCAAAATACCAAAGTTGGGCAAATGAGAGGATGTGTGAAAATGGGTGGCCAAGGCATCCTATTTATAGGCTTCCTTGGGACCGGACCCGGTTTTAAAGCGGTTTGACGACGGTTCAAGAAAACAAGCGGTAACCGTCATCCATATTGGTAATGCGCGAACTTGACTTCTCTACACGTAACGGTAATCGCGGAAACGGTAATCGCACGATACCCGCAATGCAATCCGGAGGTCCGGACGCGCGTAAACGCGTTTCCGGACCGTTTAGACCCTTTGGGAGACGTTTTCCGAGTCGAAATGTAATTTTGACGTGTTTACGAGGCCCGGAATATAAATACGAACTCGAATTGGGCACATATCCATCAATATGTATGACTTTTAACAATTAAACATGCTATCTAATTAAATTTAATTAACTACAATTAAACTACTAATCAAATTTAACCAACTACATTTAAAATATTCAATTAAATATAATATAACAATAATAATAATAATATAATAACAGATTAATAATAAATAAATAAATAAATAAATAAATAAACGGTCGTGGATGCTGGCTCCGGCGGAACGGCGGCAGGGAGGAACGGTGGCAGCTCCGTCGTCCAGGGCAGGCTCCGGGGGACAACAGTCGTGGCTGCTGGCTGGTGCCCGGAGTTCGAAGGTGGACGTGGCGCAGCCTGGGCGAACGGAGGACGCGAACTGAGATCCGGCGGGTTCGGGGCTGGTTGCAGAGGGCGGCGCGACTTGCTGGAAGTGATGGTTGTGGCTGCTGGACCAGTGACCAGAACGTGGGGCGGCTTGGACGAGCGGAGGACGTGGGCGGAGCTCCGGCGTGGAAAAGGGAGGTCACCGGAGCAGGGATGACTGAATCTGCCTTTGAGAGAGAGAGAGAGAGAGAGAGAGAGAGAGAGAGAGAGAGAGAGAGAGAGAGAGAGGAGAGAGAGAGAGAGCGGCCGGCGAGCGGCGGGGCGGCTGAAGGCCCGGCGGACGGCGGGGGTCGCCCGGTGCTGTCGGAGGGCCACCGGCGTGGCGTGGTCGGGCTGTAGAGGAAGTCCTCAAAAAAAAAAAAAACTTTCTGAGCACTAGAGGACAAAAATCGCGCCGACCCCGAGAAATAATGTATTATTGCTTTGTAGTGGTTTTCTTCCCCTTTTACAATGTAAACCTAGACCCTTATTTATACTAAAAACCTAGTCTAGTTACTGATAAAATTTAAATAAAAAATTGCTAACAGATAATTATTCTAGAGAATATTCCTAACGTCGTTACGTCCGGGTCAAAATCGAGTGTTTACAAACATCAGTTTATCAAAATATTAAGAACTCCTAACACATGCTTGATGGATATGTGCCCAATTCGAGTTCGTATTTATATTCCGGGCCTCGTAAACACGTAAAAATTACATCTCGACTCGGAAAACGTCTCCCAAAGGGTCAAAACGGTCCGGAAACGCGTTTACGCGCGTCCGGACCGGACCTCCGGATTGCGCGAAGCAATCCGGACGTCCGGATTGCATTACGGGTATCGTGCGATTACCGTTTCCGCGATTACCGTTACGTGTAGAGAAGTCAAGTTCGCGCATTACCAATATGGATGACGGTTACCGCTTGTTTTCTTGAAGTCGTCGTCAAACCGCTTTAAAACCGGGTCCGGTCCCAAGGAAGCCTATAAATAGGAGGCCTTGGCCACCCATTTTCACACATCCTCTCATTTTCCCAACTTTGGTATTTTGAGCTCTGACTTCTCTCTAGAAATTTTCTCTCTCTAGAATTACTCTTTTAGCCCTATAGTGACTTAAGCTTCGGAGAGGGCTCCGCTAGCACCACCCCCCCCTCTCCGTGCTAGCACCGGTCCTTTGTGCAGGAATCGTCGTCCAGACATCCGGATTTGTGCACAGACCACCGCCTTCCAAGACTCAGACATCCCCTTGAGACACAACCGCACCTTGAGACACAGACCTTTTCGGGATCCAACCGAACACTCGTCAGTGGCACAGAACCTCTTTCAGACGAAGGGTTACAACCCGAAAACCCGCTCAACCATACGAACATACGCGTCCCCACGACCCAGTTCATCCAGGACGCAACATTGGCGCCGTCTACGTGACTCGAACAAAAAGCTACATTTCCGCAAAATCATGACGAGTGATCACAACCATCCCGAAGAGGTCAAAAACACAAGGAAAAGGCCTGGACGTCCCAAGAAGTCCCCGGCAAACAAAAGATCAGGAGGCCAAATGCCAGCTGGGAGCCAGTCGGGACCCTCCCACATTCCAAGAGCTACTTCCGTAGCTTCATCCATACCGACTGACAATGTGCCTGGCACACAGCACAAAGAGCCAAAGGACAAACATCACGCACCTCCACCTGGTTTCGAGCCAGAGGTACATGAAGATGAATCCCAGGCAGAAATGCCGCAGGGCAAACAAAGAACGGGGGCAAACACGATGCCCACCATTACTCCAGCGATGATGGCGGCGCTGGAAGAGTTACTCGCATTCCGCGAGTCTCTAAAGAACCAAGGATATGCGGCTCAGCCACCTCCGTCCAACCAACAGTACGCCGCGCCAGCAAAAGAGGTATCGCAAGACACTACTCGCTACGGCAATCCTTTCCAGGGCCAACACGCAAGATATACGGTCATACACTCCTTCCCAAGGAGCCCGTCATTGGAGGAATGAAAGGCAGCCCCCATTCTACCACCCATAGCAGCCAACGAGGGATGATCTCTTCCAGACCACAAGCAAAGAGCAATCTGACATCTACCACAACAATGGTCGAAAAAATCCTTCAACATGTTATGCTGAACCGGTAAAAGGGTTTACCGCCGAGATGTTAGAAGAAATGGTGGAGAAGAAGATGAAGGAAGCAAAAATGAAGGGTATGCACGCTCTTGAAGAAAGGGCGTCACATCCGTTCGCTGAACACTTGGTAAACAATCGTGTCCCAGACGCACTGTATCGAATTGGAGGAGACCTCTACCGTGGAAAAGGAGATCCAGTTGAGCACGTGCAAAAGCACGAGGCCTCTCTGCTAGGCAGAACGAAGAACCCACATCACTTCGCAATGACGTTTTCACAAACTCTTGCCGGAACTGCAGCACACTGGTTCTTCTCGCTGCCATGCGGAAGCATCACTTCATGGGCAGACCTGAAGGCTAAATTCATTCAACGATACATGGGCGAGCGCACATTGTTGAAAGGGGCAAACGCTCTGGACGACGTCCAACAACAAAACGAAGAATCTCTCGCCGACTACTACGTCCGCTTCAATCAGAACATTTCTGATATTCAGGGGAACCTGACAGAAGGAGAGATTGTTCGAGCGTTCATTCGAAACCTCGGACGAAGAGGCAATGCCCTAGCCGAAAAGATGGCAAAGCGCCCCGCGGAATCCATGGAGGAGTTAGCCGCAAGAGTCAAAGAATACATAGACCTCGAAAGGTTCAGACGCCAGAACAAGGCAAAAATCGCTGCGGCAAAGGCAAAAGAAAATCCAAAGCAGAACCAACCAAAACCACACTCAAGTGGTCAACAAGGAAGACATTGGCAACCTCAGCCGAAAAGACCTTTTCAATGAGATTTTCAGAAGCCAAAGGAAGTAAATCTTGCCGACTGAATTCCTTTGAATGCCCCGCTGTCTGTAATATTGAGAGAGATGAAGGACGCGAATATGTGGAAAGAGCCGAACAACTTCAGGAAAGGCCCACTGGGAAGAGACAAGGACAAGTGGTGTGAAAACCACGAAGTCTTCGGCCATGAGACCGACAACTGTGTCAGTCTATGCTTCCGCATTAACAATTTCGTCCTCAAGGGAGAATTGAAGCAATTTGTCGATCAAGGCGACAACCCCCCGAGAAAGGCTCAAGCAGAGTCATCAAAAAGAGGAAACAAGGGAAAAGAGAAGGTCAATGACAACCCTCCGCCAGCTAAGCGAGGTGTAATCAACGTCATACACGGAGGACCTGCCGCCGGAGGACAAGTGTCTAATGCTCGGGACATTTATGCATCCCAAGCAGCAACATTGCCGAAATACGGAAAGCGCAAGCAACCGGAGCAAGAAGACGCAGTCATCCAATTCTCCAGGGAAGACTTAAAGCATATCGTTTACCCTCACGATGACGCTTTAGTCATAACCATGGACATTGACGGATACGATGTGAAAAGAATCCTTGTCGATGGTGGAAGCTCCGCTGACATTCTACATGTCAGAGTCCTAGAGCAAATGGAAGATCTGTCAAGGACTTGACCCCAGGAACCTTTTCGCTAGTCAGTTTCGCCGGAGCAGCTACACAACCCCTGGGTACAAGCACGCTTCCTGTCATCCTTGGCCAGGGGTGGAGAGCATTGCATGTCAACGTCACCTTCGTCGTTGTAGAATCTCTCGGGGCCTACAACAGAATCTTGGGACGAACAACGATCAACCCCTATGTGATCGTGCCCTCCACCGTCCACCAAAAAATGAAGTTCCCTACGGAACATGGGATTGGGGAAGTACTAGGCGACCAGATAACCGCAAGACGTTGTTACGTCAATGCCTTGAGAGCAAAGCACCAATTCCATGTGGCAATGATAAATTTCTTCAAGAGGCAGAAAGTTGTTGATGAAAGAAAGAAGCAAGTGGCGGAACAAGCTGTTACAGTTTGGAACCCGCAAGAAAGCATCCAGCATTCGCCATGGCACCAGATATGGCTCGTTAAGCAGGGAGAAGGCGAGCCAATCATGGAATACTTCATCAGATTCGCTTCTAACGCCTCCTCGGCGAAGGCAACAAGAGAAGAAGTGATAAGCGTGTTCTATGCAAACATGAACGCCAGATCATTCCTTCTCTTCGGACGAACTCATGGATGGCGAACAACAAAAACCATGGCAGATTTAAAGGATAAGCTCGAGACAGCAGTCTCATGCGAACAAGAACTGAGGTGGGTACACCCCTCAGTTGGGACAAAGGAGTTCGAACAAATACGATCAAACAGGAAGGCGCAAGCATCAAAATCGACAACATCTTCACACCGCTAAACACGGTTGCTGAAAACATTTACGTCAACCTACTTGAAAACAAGCTCCCAAGGGCACTTGTTCCAAAGACAGCTTTCTTGGGCAACAACATCAAAGAATGGTGCAAGTACCACAAAACTTGGGGGCACAACACAAACATATGCCTACCATTAAGGTGGGAGATTGAAGAATGCATCGCGCTAGGTGCATTAAGGCGATTTGTTGCAACCGACTCCGCGACGTCGTCATCAAACCAACCATAATGAAACGGGAGAAACAACTATCTTTTAGATCACTTTGAGCATTCCTAGTATTTCTAGTATAATCAATGTAAATACGCGCAAGTATCTAATAAAGTCAATCTACATTTGTAGGTACACATCTATCTCTTGCACGCTATTTTTTGGATTAAACGCGAAGCAACAAAACTACGCGCCTATTATCTACTTCAATAATCCAAGATATTATGCCATGTGCAAGCAAAAATCTATTGCGCGTTATGACAACGCTTATCATCAACAACTTACTCATATTGACGACTACATCAAAAGGCGTCATCATGGAATCAAAAACTTGGAAGTTAAGACCAAAATATTTTCAATGTCAGCATGCTACAACCACATATAACGGATGGTACTTGGAAAAGCCACGTTCCCAATATATGCATACCTATCATGATCCGCACCTACCGCATCTGCACTCTGGGAAGTTTCCTACACAAACAAGGAATCCTCGTATCAAATTCCTTTACTTCATTTATTATATGCATGACTAAAAAGAAAGTTTCATGAATCCATACTTTTGCAATCTTATAAAAATGACGATTATCTGACGAAGGTAACTCTGCTCGTAGGTACATGCTACACTACGATTACTACTCAGGAATTACGCCAAGTAGTAACCTCTGCACAAAAATCCACTTCAACAATACAAGCTAAGCATTGTGTTCAAGAAGGGATTTATGGTATACAACACCAACATATCTATTATCTACACCAACAAGGAGTTTATTTCTCCATTCATAACATAGGCGTCTATCTCAAGAAGATGCCGGCAACACAAAGCCATCAAGCTATGTGCACAACCAACTTATATACCGCAATGACAACCTGCGGATTATCTATCAAAACGACGACTATTCAGAGACGTCAGCTACAAGCAATATCTTGGATTAACACCAAGACCTATTATCAAAACGACGACTATTCAGAGACGTCAGCTACAAGCAATATCTTGGATTAACACCAAGACCTATTATCAAAACGACGACTATTCAGAGGCGTCAGCTACAAGCAATATCTTGGATTAACACCAAGACCTACTATCAAAATATCTTGGATTAACACCAAGACCTACTATCAAAATATCTTGGATTAACACCAAGACCTACTATCAAAATAACATGTTGAGGTATCCTCTTTTTTAAAAGACAAGCCCCATGTTTACTTCTAAAAAATGACATGCTGTGACATCTCTGGTTAGAGGCAAATCCTCATGTTCATAGCCATTCCCTGGATTCAGAACAGGATGGGCATACGGAACTGATCACTCCTTAAGTGGCGGAAGTTCTCTGGTTAGACAACGACCCCACACTCTAACAAGTGTGAATTCCTGTTTAAAGGACTCACTCTTTATGGCGAATGTCCTCTTGATAGACGACAATCCCATATTACGAATTCCTGGTCAGGGTTCGTTTTATACGGCAAAAGTCCTCTGGTTAGATGACAATTCCGTACCACAGATTTTCAAACCGTGTTGCATGGTTCCTGGACGCAGAAAGCATGCATCACAATTCATATTTTCAAAAAAGTGTTACATGGTCCCTGGACGCAGGAATCATGTATCACAAATATTTTTTCAAATATTTTACAAAATATTTTGTCAAATATTTTATCAAATATTTTATGTATCAAACACCTTTCCAAAATTTTATCAACACGGTTTTTTGGGTGTATCACATTCAATGTCAAAATATTTTTTCAAATATTTTATCAACAAGCTTTTTAGGATTCACAAAATGCTTCTTCAAAAACTAAAATGTTTTTACGTATGCTTCCCCAACGCGGGTTGATACACGCTGGCAGGTGCGCACCCTGTTTAAAACTCATAAAATTTACAAGTCGAGTCTTGTACAATGTCGCCTTAGAGTGGAACTAAGAGACGGTATAAACTAGTATCTTGCTTAGCCAAGATAACACCTCTCAAATACTAAAATATTTTTACGTATGCTTCCCCAACGCGGGTTGATACACGCTGGCAGGTGCGCACCCTGTTTAAAACTCATAAAATTTACAAGTCGAGTCTTGTACAACGTCGCCTTAGAGTGGAACTAAGAAACGGTATAAACTAGTATCTTGCTTAGCCAAGATAACACCTCTCAAATACTAAAATATTTTTACGTATGCTTCCCCAACGCGGGTTGATACACGCTGGCAGGTGCGCACCCTGTTTAAAACTCATAAAATTTACAAGTCGAGTCTTGTACAACGTCGCCTTAGAGTGGAACTAAGAGACGGTATAAACTAGTATCTTGCTTAGCCAAGATAACACCTCTCAAATACTAAAATATTTTTACGTATGCTTCCCCAACGCGGGTTGATACACGCTGGCAGGTGCGCACCCTGTTTAAAACTCATAAAATTTACAAGTCGAGTCTTGTACAATGTCGCCTTAGAGTGGAACTAAGAGACGGTATAAACTAGTATCTTGCTTAGCCAAGATAACACCTCTCAAATACTAAAATATTTTTACGTATGCTTCCCCAACGCGGGTTGATACACGCTGGCAGGTGCGCACCCTGTTTAAAACTCATAAAATTTACAAGTCGAGTCTTGTACAACGTCGCCTTAGAGTGGAACTAAGAGACGGTATAAACTAGTATCTTGCTTAGCCAAGATAACACCTCTCAAATACTAAAATATTTTTACGTATGCTTCCCCAACGCGGGTTGATACACGCTGGCAGGTGCGCACCCTGTTTAAAACTCATAAAATTTACAAGTCGAGTCTTGTACAACGTCGCCTTAGAGTGGAACCAAGAGACGGTATAAACTAGTATCTTGCTTAGCCAAGATAACACCTCTCAAATACTAAAATATTTTTACGTATGCTTCCCCAACGCGGGTTGATACACGCTGGCAGGTGCACACCCTGTTTAAAACTCATAAAATTTACAAGTCGAGTCTTGTACAACGTCGCCTTAGAGTGGAACTAAGAGACGGTATAAACTAGTATCTTGCTTAACCAAGATAACACCTTTCAAATACACTACTTGTTGAGATATATTGCTATACGCAAAAATACTCGGCAGGTGGCAACACATATAGCGGCAAGCTATTCAGGAAAGAAGGGAAATATGCATAATGCATCATGCAAGCAATCAGGAGAGCATCTCAACTTATCAATCAGGAAGTGGCTATCGGTCACGACTGCAGGGACTATGTCTACGTTACTAGTCATCCACATTCAATAAACACAGTAAGTGATAACGGTATGAAATATTACTAACAAGTTATCATGCAAACTACTATGTATAAAGCAGGTTCAAACGACGTAGTTCAAAGCGAACAAGTCGTAAGCAACAGCTAAGGAACAACTACAACAAGCCTCTAAACATAGAAGCCGGGGGGCAAACAGACTCAGAAACGAGTTCAACATATCCAAAAGATGGCACAGATTAAAGAATGCCATCATCTCTAACAGGACTCGGCGGAACAAGCAGAAGTTGCCACCGTCTTCTCCAAACAAAACCTACAGTGTGCAAGTCGCAACATCCTATGCTCTACCCATCTCGCCATGCCTTGGAGTCTAGCCAAGAGGGGCGATCACAACACTTAACAATGTGCGACGTACAGTCGCAACTACGGACATCATGTTCATCATCTAAGGATATATATCCTATCTTTCAAGTCCAAAGCATATGGACAACATAGATAACTCAAGGTATGAAATATTACTAACAAGTTATCACATAATTACTATCGAAAACAGGTCCAGGTGATGAAATATCATGCAAGCAAAAGCATGAACAAAGAATTATCAACATCAACCCATTCACAAAGGGTCCAACATGCTGGAAACAGACAGCCCAACAGCAACCAAGAGTCAACATCATCTCTAAGGACTTATGGCAAAGAGTTCATAATGTCAACATCAAATGCAATGTCGTCATCCACATAGAAGACACGACAAGAATGATTATTTCAACATTCAGCACAACATAGCTCTTCAACATAAGGGCGGCAATCAGCAATCAACAAATACTTACCTCGGTAGGAGTAACGCTCCTCCTTGGGCCGGTCCCTCGACCGGGGGGCAGAAGACACCACTGCACAACCCGCAACTCTATTTCCTTTATCACAAGAAGGAATTAGCACGGTCATGCTCAACATAAAGAACTAAGAATCGCCCGAGGAACGCGCCCCTGCGTCGGATCTTTCGAGAATTATGCTAAAAACAGAAACTGCTGCCAGCGATAACTTGGAAAATTAACAAGTTCAAAGAAGATACAATGGGACGTCTTACTCACAAGCCTTTTACCGCGACCGTGCCCGAAGACTCCAGAGTAGCGGGGGCACTTGTATGAACATTCCTCTCAACAAATGGGTTTCTATACACATCAGCTATCCGCAAAGACAAGCTTTTTCCCATCAAGATGGAGATAGTGGACTTACTCATGGTAACAACCGTGGGAAGAATAATTCTGACAAGAGGACAGCAAGATCTGATATCCTGGAAAATGCTATCAACAATCCAGTCAGTACGCAAACACGCACCAACACTTATTCAAGCACTTATGCAATAGACGCTCCATGTGAGACAACCACGTACGTACAAGACTTATTAGTCTTCGTGCAACAAGTAACAAGCATCACGCAAGGGGGGGCAACCTCTTCAACACATTAACCTTGCATGACAACACCGAGCGCATACTCGCAGCATTACAAGATTACAATGGTGGAATATTTTCTAAGTACTTGACTCAGGATGACAGTCAGCATATTGCAAGCTGTCGGCATACAACCACGTGTCAGCATATTATCAGAAGTTGGCATATAACCTGTGTTCTCATCAAGCATACGGATACGGCATACATAGCCAGAGATGGTGAAAAGATTCTAGGTGCGGGGGCAAATACGCACACACAATGTACGTACATACATGTCGACAAGGATGCATGTCGACAAGGAGAAAATATTTTCTAAGTGTTTCCATGTACGTACATGCATGTCGACAAGGATGCATGTCGATAAGGAGAAAAATATTTTCTAAGTGTTTCCATGTACGTACATACATGTCGACAAGGATGCATGTCGACAAGGAGAAAAATATTTTCTAAGTGTTTCCATGTACGTACATACATGTCGACAAAGATGGATTGCATACAGCGAGTAGCTATGCCTCCTAATCACACCTACGACGCTCATCGACAAGGCTCATACGACGACATCTATGGTAACAAGTATTAGATATCGCTTAAATATTTCCTAAGTGTTTTAGCATACTTGCAGGCAATGCTCTACAGTCTATACCTGACGCTCAACCATTAGCGCCAATGCGCATAGCAAAAGTCAACGCGCATAGCCAAAGTCAATGCGCGTAGCAAAGTCAACGCGCATAGCCAAAGTCAACGGGCGTAGCAAAAGTCAACGCGCATAGCCAAAGTCAACGCGCATAGCCAAAGTCAACGCGCGTAGCAAAAGTCAACGTGCATAGCCAAAGTCAACGCGCGTAGCAAAAGTCAATGCGCATAGCAAAAGTCAACGCGCATAGAAAAGTTGGTACGTGCAGTAAAGAGGACCAACATCTCAAGAAGCTATCATACAAGCGATGCGGCTAATACGACGAACCGCGAAAAGCAAATACGACAACACTTAAGGAAATATCTCTCTAAGGTATCAAAGCAACAAACGACTACTTCCAAGAGACTCCTTGATGATAAGGATCAAAGGAGTAATGCATCTACAAGTACATACGGTATACTCCGCCCTCTTCTAAGCATTTATCTCTACATACAGGATTGTTTTAGTGTTATACGTATCAAATCCGTCATTTTACATGCATGTTTACATATCGCATGATTCATGATTCAATAATCACTAAGTCGTTTGAGAAGTATATAGATCATATTTCTTACGTCACATAATTACGTTCTTGCCACGACCGTTACTTGTACTTGTACGTTGATAGAAGCATATCCGCATAACGTATCCCTAACGGTAATCATGATTGTATGTTATATATGCGCATTCCCTATTGCACTAACCGTAATGGCAGGAAATAAAGTCACTCGGTTGAAAAATCAAAGGACGGGCGAAATCAAGATTCCAACGTCCAACCAATAATCAAAACCGGAAGGTTAGCGTCAAGCTCAAATTGGACACGTATCCTAACTTAAAATAGAGTCAAGAAAGGTTTTTAACCGTTACTTGACTCGGGGGCAAGTGATGGATATGTGCCCAATTCGAGTTCGTATTTATATTCCGGGCCTCGTAAACACGTCAAAATTACATCTCGACTCGGAAAACGTCTCCCAAAGGGTCAAAACGGTCCGGAAACGCGTTTACGCGCGTCCGGACCGGACCTCCGAATTGCCCAAATTCGACGAGGTCCGGATTGCATTGCGGGTATCGTGCGATTACCGTTTCCGTGATTACCGTTACGTGTAAAGAAGTCAAGTTCGCGCATTACCAATATGGATGACGGTTACCGCTTGTTTTCTTGAACCGTCGTCAAACCGCTTTAAAACCGGGTCCGGTCCCAAGGAAGCCTATAAATAGGAGGCCTTGGCCACCCATTTTCACACATCCTCTCATTTGCCCAACTTTGGTATTTTGAGCTCTGACTTCTCTCTAGAAATTTTCTCTCTCTAGAATTACTCTTTTAGCCCTATAGTGACTTAAGCTTCGGAGAGGGCTCCGCTAGCACCACCCCCCCCCCCCTTCTCCGTGCTAGCACCGGTCCTTTGTGCAGGAATCGTCGTCCAGACATCCGGATTTGTGCACAGACCACCGCCTTCCGAGACTCAGACATCCCCTTGAGACACAACCGCGCCTTGAGACACAGACCTTTCCAGGACCCAACCGAACACTCGTCAGTGGCACAGAACCTCTTTCAGACGAAGGGTTACAACCCGAAAACCCGCTCAACCATACGAACATACGCGTCCCCACGACTCAGTTCATCCAGGACGCAACAATGCTCTGATACCACTGTTGGATTACGGGGACGTAATACTACAAAATGCTAAACGTGTACTAGCAAGAAATCTAATCTACGCAGCGGAATTAGTACACATACATTTTAGTTTTCCTGCCCAAGAAAGATGTGGAGGGAGTTCTGATCCTCCGGTCGGAACCACGTGCAAGTTCTTCGTTGGAAGAAGTCCCACGCGATGTAGCTCCACAACAAGACCTCTGATCGATTCTTCAACGGAGATGGAACCTCAGACCAGATGTGATGGTGCCGAAATTTAACTAAGGGAAACAAGTGTTCTCAATGGAGATCCTTGTTATTATGAATTGAGTGAATAAACCCTTAGCAGACACCCCTATATATAGTATTGGTGGAGTTGCCAAAAGGCAACTCCAACCAATGTTGTATAGGGTGGCCGGCCAAATTGCATGTATAAGGGGGATGCCCAATTTTTGGGCCTCCCTTGTCAATTACTAATTGGATTTGGCCTAATTAGCCCAGATTGACAATTACCTAATTAACTTAGGTAATTCCTGTAATTAACAGGCTCCTATTACGGTGCCACGTCACCATATGCTAACAATATATCAATATAATAATGGTGTTGATAACACAACAGTGTGTGTATATATATATATATTAATTTAGTAGTAATAAATGAATGAAATTAGTTTAATCGTTACTTGAAATTTACAAAATAATTTGATACCAATAAATTAATTTGACTAAATAAGCAATACTATTTTTTAAAATAGTTATTAATATGGTTAAATTGAGAAGTATGATGTATATTCATGTTAATTTATTTTTTCCACAAATTAGAACGATAATCAAAAGATGATCATCGTACGCAAGGTATAATTGATACGAAATATACATTTTATTGCTTGAAAAACTTCTAAGTATTTACATTTATTTATAATTGACACATCATCTGAGAGAGATGGAAGTTAAAATAGACCAGTAAAACCACTCTATTTTGACATATTATAACTAATATATTATATTAATTTTCAAAATTTTATCAATCTTATCGAAATTGTATTATAATAAGTAGATCATTTGCATTTTGCGGGTGGAGTAATAATACTTTTTAGGTATTACTTTGAAAATTGCACACATAAAAAATTAAGAGAATGTATACAATATTATGATTTTTTTATCAAACAATATTATGATTCAATAATACATATAATAAGGGTAAGCTTTTTTGTCCAAATATAATTATTTAGTTAATTTAATAAGTTTAAATAAATATTACTTCTACACATTGCAGAATTATAAAATATATAAATTTATGTACTCATAAATTAATTACAAATTGTGATGAATAAAATAAATACAATACATTGATATGGTGCTAACAAATACTTATAAGATTGTTTTTTAGGTGGTGTAAAATAGAATATGTGTTCAAAATAATATATATAAATGTGTGTATATATATCCTTAAAAGAAAAATATTTTAGATATTTATATTCTCTAAAAAATGAAATGGAAATTAGATTATATTAATGTGAAATCAAAATTCAAATATTGTGTCTCTCAAAATATTTGAAATTTCCATAAAAGAAAATTATATTAGGTTATATGAAAAGTCAACATTAATAAAGTCCTTGAAAAAAAAAATTATTTGAGACATTTATGCGTGAGTGAATGTAACGTACGAAAGAAAATATATCAATCGTATGTATATAATAACATATCTAATATATAATATCGTATAATCATGTTGTCTTTGGTTTGGATAACATGTAAAATAAAAACTATTTTAAATTACTTGAAGCACTTTTTCACACACATGATTATTTAAATAAAATATTTGATTTAATTGATAATTATTAATTACCTTATTTGGATTTGGAAATAATTTGATCATGTGTATACAATAACATTCTACTATATTCTATTATATAATACTATTGCTTTTGGTTTGGGTAACCTATAACATAAATCTATTTTCAAATTGTACTTGTTACATTTTTTTTTAGAAATAATTATTTTTCATAAAATAGTATTTAATGGTAAGTTTTCTATAAATGAGAGTCTTTAGAAAAACAAATTGTACAGTTTTAATGGTGATGATGAGGAATTAGATATTATGAAAATAAAGAAATATCAAGTTAATATGTTACTATTAACAATATCAAACAATACATATACTAATCTTTACCGAAAATCAAACTTAATATAAATATGATAAAAAAATTGATCTAACCATTTTGATATTGTTAATGTTAAAAATAAGAGTATAAAAAGTGAAGCAAAATTAACAATTTTTTATTATTTGGAGGTGGATTATAATTGATATCATTACTTGAAAAAAAAACGGACAAAGAAAACAAAACGGACGCTATCATGCAATGACATTGTTTGGAGGATTTCTAAGCACTTGCATTTACCTACATGGAATTGATACATCATATTGGAGAGGTAGAAGTTGAAATGGACCAATAAAATAACTCAATTTTGACATGTAACCTACATATTTTATTACTTATCCAAATTGTATGAGTTTCATTGAAATTATATATTAATATAGATAGATAGATTGATAGATAGATAGATAGATAGATACACTAAAATGTTACGAAAGTATAGAGCTAATGGAAGAGAGAATTTAGAGATGATCTTATTATCACACATAGGAGCCCTTATATAGGGATTACATAGACTTGGGGATGAAGTAAATTTAATATTAGGAAAGTCTAAATAAGGAAGATGGTATATACACGTAATATTGAACATCCACTAAATATATTCATAACACTCCCCCTTGGATGTTCATAAGAGAATTGTGCCTCGTTAAAACCTTACTAGAAAAAACCCATTGGGATAAAAATCTAGTGAAGGAAAAAGAGTACACAATTATGGATCCCTTTTGTAAGCTGCCTCGTTAAAAACCTTACCAGGAAAACCCGATGGGACAAAACCTTGGTTAAGGGAAAAAGAGTACAGCGGTGTAGATTCTCCCCCTGATGTTGACATCGCGTAATTTCATTAAGTCGACACAATCCAATCATGTTCGCCAATATTCCAGATTTCGCAGTCGATAAAGCCTCCTTGAAAAGATCCGCTAGATAGTCATAAGAACAAATTCGTTGGATGAAGAATAACTTGAGGCGAATGTGTTTTGTATGTCTCCTTTGATATAACAATCTTGAACTCGAGCTATATAACCTGCATTATCTTCATATATATATATACAATATAATGTTACATTTGAAAATTGTGCACTTTCATGTTGTAACTTACATTTGTGTAGCAAATTAATTTAGGTCTTGATTCATCATGATATTAAACTCATGGAATTCTTACAATCATTAAGGTACTCAATAGATGTGTTTATCTATGCAAAATAGCTTCAAGACATTTTTTTTATAAGACAATATTATTTTCAATCTCTTAAGTACTCGATCTTCAGGCCGAGCCAAACATTTGTCCTTTCAATATATTTTGTCTGAATTTAACATCATCAATAAATTGATTGTATTTACAAACTCTTCACGAGTTTCAATATCTTTAAATTCTCCCCCTCACGCGATGCCCCTTTCGGCTATAGCGTGATCAATTCAACTTATCAAATATCAATTTGCTTTATTTGTATACTTATATTAGCATTCGCTACAACTTAGCTCAAATGTTGATATAGCGGGGATAATATACCATAAGCAACCTGTTAATGGTACAATATTTTTATCATCAAACATTCTTGAGAATATTCATGCTAGAATTTTAAATCCTTCTGGGATTTTTACGTGGATTTCACTATCAAATTAGCCACCCAGATAGGCTATAAAATTATTCATATCATGAGACGCATATTAAAACCTTGTATATACTGCCAACATAATAATGTATTAGGTTATTGCTCCACCAAATGATTCATATAATAATTGTCATCTTTCTGCGGAAAAGTCTTTGTACCACGGGTTGTGCCTATCTTACGAGGCAATCTATTTACGCAGAAATTATTAATATCCACTGGCTATCACATTCTGCATTTGTCATGCTCATACTTGCGTCTTTTCAAACTTTGGCCAATCATGATAATTCTTTGACATATTGAGCTCAAGATCCTCGTCTTGTTTTATGAATTCACTCATGAATAATATTCAAAACTGTTGTCGACAACTTGATATTCTCGGTTCCATCATTTTCCCATTAACGACATAACTCATTGAGATCTCTTTATTGTAATTACTTTCAGGTACCTGAACCACTTCTGGGGTTTCATATTTAGTTATGTTTTTAATTCTTTTGGGAAATAACCTCCACAATAAGACCATATTTATATTTCTTTTCTTTCCATGCTCCATTCTTCTTTCAAAAAATTTCGTGGAACCATTATCGCACGCTTCAGGCGTGACTTATTTTTCATTATAAATTGTCCAACCGGGACATTTAAATTGGAACATTTGCAGCCGGTAATTGACTTATGACTTTCTGGGTCTCATAAAGTCACTTAATAGGCAGTATCTGAAAATGGTTATCTCTTTGAACTTCAGGTTCATATTATCATTGTGCGAGGATCTAAATGAGATAATAACAATTTTTTTCAGTCAATCTCTTTTCTGCCAGCTGCTTCTTTTCTCCCCCTAATGTTGGGAAAAGTTGTTCAACAATGACAATCAACACTCTTGCTTTATATATATAAGTCATTGTTCTCAAATAATTGGTTTATATCCAACATATTTTTCCCAACATTCCAGACCCATCTTTGTGCGATGTGGTGGAGCAATTTAAATATATATCGCACTTTATAAAGTTCATAAATGGGGAATTAGCCTCTTGACTAAAAGTTTTTGTAATGGGGAGAACTGTCATTTAAAATTGGCTTGATGCGCAATTATACTGCTGCTTGCATAATAACATGCATTTACACTCAATTTGCTCTAATTGCTGGCAGTTTAGCTATTTAATTGGAGGATCTTTGTAACTTTCATGCTAAACTGCAAATCTAGACATATAATCGTCTGAATCTTGTAGTAAATATCAACTTTCAATATCATCATCATTCTTTATTGCATAATCTGGAAATTTGCAAATTCATAATCAACGCACATGTGACCAAATTGTAGATGCATCTTTCAAAATAATATATCGGTCCACATGGCAGGTGAACGGGCCCATATTCACCTTTATAATTTCCATAAATAATGAAATTTTATCCCGAACTTATTTGATGATGATCACATAATGAATTTTCCTTTGAGAGCAATTATCATAATGATTTATGGAGAATCTTCAGGTTCTTCCAAATAATGTACTGCGCATCTTAAGTGATCCGGAATGGTCTGTAACCGGTCACACCAAATATCATATTATATGGGTAAAACTTCGGGTTTACCTCTATATGAATCAGTAAACTTCCGGTTTACCGAATAAATAATCAATCATGCCAATATTGGCGGTAAACTTCTGGTTTACCTGATTTTTTTTTCATAATCATGATAACACAATCCGCATTTTTTTTCTTCATCTCAATGATGATTGCGGAGTAATCAAATTCTTTATAATAAGAAATAAAGTATATGAAGCATATAAATAACAATAATAAAAAAATGTAAAGAAATAAATAAATAACTTAGTATAAATGTTCAATTTAATGATCTTCGGGATCATTTATAGCTCAATATATTAGGATCCTTATTTGTAACTCAAAATATTTAATGATCTTTTGTTTATATCACAAAATCTCTTAGTATATTCAGATCTCATTTTCATGATCCTATATCATTCATAAAAACAATTCAGGATCTTCAGGATCTCTGTTCATAATTTAAGATCTTCAGGGATCTTCAATCTCGTTAATTCATAGTTCCATATATTTAGGATCTTCAGGATCCTTTATTCATTTCCAGATCTTCTAGGATCTTCATGATCATTTATTCATAACTTATGATCTGTTAGAATATTCATGATTCTTTATGTATAACTCATGTTTTACATGATTCACTTTTCATACTTGAAGATCTTTACTTCATTAAATCATTTTTCATACATTATAGGAACCTTTGGATCCTAAATGTAGTAATTCTTGAGCTTTTGAATAACTCTTGATCTTATGGATCATTTTATAATAAATTTTAATGAGCATAATGATATATGTATATAATAAATAAAATGCAGTGCAAGAAATAAAAAGTAACTGTAAATGCAGTGCAAGAAATAAAAAGATAACTATAAATGCAATGCAAGAAATATAAATATAACTGTAAATGTAGTGCAATAAATATAAAAGATAGTTGTAAATGCAAAATTTAAAGTAAAATAAATATGAATATTCATAACTTTGATCTTCAAGATCGTAATATCAGATCTTCAGGATACGATATTAGTATAGAATGCAATTTTCTTTATCGCAATATCCAAGTATCGAATAATATTTGCTATTGATGCCAAACTTCGCCTCATTGCGCTTCTCAAAATTATCATTCTTCCAAATCAATTGGACTTTGCATTCTCTTCATGCATTATTTATTTGTAAGAGGCATCACCGTTCTTTATCGATATCATGATGATGCTAATTATTTTATCTCTTTAAAAACCAAAATCAAGTATTTCCATGACCATAATGATTATAACATATTTGTATTCGTACTCTTAAATGGTCATTATAAATTGTATCACTCACTTCAGGGAGTGGAATATATTCATTCGCATTATAATCATAAACTCGCTTCAGGGAGTGGAGGATTCCATCGTTATAATCGTAATCTACAACACTCGGTTCAGGGAGTGAGTTATAATATGAAGAAGGAAATCTCAAAGTTGTAATCCTGCCCAGCGAGATAGATGTGCACTAGATGATAGATTCTGCCTAGTGGATGGTTAAAATGCTCGTGGAGGAAGGCTATGTACGAGCGATTTTGTACTGATAACGTGTTACGAAAGTATAGAGCTAATGGAAGAGAGAATTTAGAGATGATCTTATTATCACACATAGGAGCCCTTATATAGGGATTACATAGACTTGGGGATGAAGTAAATTTAATATTAGGAAAGTCTAAATAAGGAAGATGGTATATACACGTAATATTGAACATCCACTAAATATATTCATAACATAAAACTATTAATTTTATTTTTATTTTTTACATATACTTCATGTTTGTACTATTATGTTAATATTAAAGAATAAACAATATATAAAAAATTAAATACTACAATTATAAGAATATAATTAAGACAGATATCTAGATGTTACGTATTTATTTATTTATTTTAATAGTTTAAATGGGTATACCTAATGTTGGATATACGCCCAAGCTATTATAAATTGGACCCGATAAATGGGCCGTGATCGATTATAATCCGAAACTTGGAAAACGGACACCCGATGCCCATCATTTAGGCCCAAGAACGACACGGGTGGCGAAGCCCACTAAGAATGCCCCGAGGGAAAAGTTCCCTCAGGGGCGACCCGAGCAAGGCCATCCCGCTCGGGTTACTCGAGCAAGGACCCCTCGCACGAGTAAACCGAGCAGGGTAACCCGAGTGGGACCTTGGGGATACCCGTCCGGGTATCCCTTCTCCGTGGACGAGTTCCCTCGTCCGGACCCCTTCCCCGGATGACATACCGCCCAGGGCTCTCCCTCGTAGGCCATTTTACAACACTTAAGCATGTCAACTTCATTCACGGTCGAACCAAGGTCAAGTGCACCATATTTACGGTCAATGCCAACTTATATTACGAAACTGCCAAAACCGGAGCAGGAAAGCACTGGAACTAGGGTGGTTCTATAGGAACTCTATAAATAAGAGCTCTCCTCCCACCATTCAAGGGTAATCTTGCTATCTCTCTCTAGCACTTACTTTCTCTCTCTAAAAGCCTATACTCATTTAATCACCGGAGAAGGCTCATAGAGTACCACCCCCCTCGTGGTCTCGATATTGCCAATTTTGCATGTATCTCGAGGAGAAGGAAGGTCAGAGGTGCAAAGCAAGAAGGCACTCAGGACATCGTGTGCAAATAGTGGGCTTATCGGGAACCCCATCCCCGGTGCCCATTTACAGATATACGAGAATAAGAAGCCCACGGAGCGGGAATACTTGAAGGAGAAGCCCAGGAAGAAGGAGAAGCCCACGAAGGGAACTCATGTGCAAACATTGGCGCCGTCTGCGTATTCGAGAAAAAGCACGTAACCTACTACTTGTGCTCGATTGCAACAAACAAAAGGGAGTAGTAGCCAAGTACTAACTATTGGTCTCCAGGAGCCTAGCATCCGGGGGTAACAACCAAAGGATGCTAAGCAACCGTCGTCCAATGGAGAACAACATTCCTTGGATAACACTCCATCAAGCTCCAAGACACAACGGTTGGTAGTCAATCAACAACTACCTCCCTAACCACTAATGCAAGAAAAGCCCCTGGTGGGGGCAACAATCAAACAACAGACCAGAAGGTCAAAAAAGTGGCTACAACAAAAATGCACCCATGACAGCTCTTCCAGAGTATACCAATAAGGGAAAAATGAGGAGGGAGCAGATTAACAACAACTTCACAAGGATGAGCATCATCCTCCCATCCCTTCATGAATATACCCAGGGTAGCTCTTCCAAAGAACATCAATAGCGGGCAACTGGAGGTGATCACATAACAACAGCCACTCCGTGAAGGATATGGCAACACTAAGGGAAGAGAAATGATCAATGACTCCATCTCCAGAAGAATATGCCATTCATAAGAGCAACCACATACACTGGGGGGCAAGCACATCACCAATGCTAGCAGGGAGAGTGCATGCATACATCTCCCCCCCCCCCCCCCCCCCCACACTATGAGCAAATGGATAACCCAAAAACAAGGAGGGCAACTACTTCTACATCAAAGGAAGGGCAACACTAATTGTGGGGGCTGCACCAAACCTATGCTCATCGCAAGGGTCATCAATGACTTCAACATTAAAATGATAGTGGATTCGCAAAACCAACTTCCTACACATGAAGAGTAATCATATCAACCAAGATGCTAGGGATATCACCACTCCCACATCCGCCCTATATTAAATAGTCATATCGAAGAGCCCTCCGCAATGTCATCCTATCACCCCGGAAGGAAGAACAAGTATTCTTGGGGACCAAATATTGGGAAATTATGCAATCACCACGCCATGTGGAGGTATCACACCAACAAATGTCTAGTGCTTCCATAGGCATAAAAGAGCACATAGACTCCTCCTGAAGCAAGTGCCACAAATCAACGTGGGTGAAAAGTGACAAGCTCTTTAAATAGAGCAAGCGTATCAACCCTCTTGCACATATGCAGGATAATAGGAATATCAAGGCCTATAGCAACCCCCGCAACGGGTGCACACCTCCGCCAATTGAGTAACACTTAGGGTGTGATGAAAGTCACTCTCATCATCCTGTCAGAAAAATGGTGGGGGTACTGAATACATTTCTTGAAGAAGGGAAAAAAAGAACTTAATACTATGAGCGGCTAGTGCACGTTCACTTAATTTCCAGAGATGCGGGAGAAGTGCACTCTACTTAACAAACAAGAGTGATTGTGTCGTCATCAAAATAAAACACCCTGCTCGAGAAACAAGTAGTGGTGTAACTTCAAGCAAGAACTGCTCGAGAGCAATTCAACACTAAAATAATGTCAAGCGGCAAAATGATGAGATCCTTCGACCCAAAATCACCACCGTCGTGAACTAAAATTGCTAAAAGTCTCCAGTGGGGGGCATCAACAGGTCTACACTCAATCATTTAATGGTCATGCCCAGGAAAAGTAAAACCATCACTTGAGGGACACCTCTTATCTAGCATATTACACCTAAAAGTACGTGGCAACCAACATTCTACACCTTAGGGTGCGAACAGCACAGGGTCAAGGGAAGAAACATTAACGAAGATCAAAATTAAACCCCCCCCCCCCCCCCCCCCGCGCGCGCGCTAATTCTGGGAGATGCATATAAGAAAGGCATGCTCAAAGAGTACAGAAAAGTAAGGAGACCGAGCAACTTGGGGGCACCAAACGAACAAGTGCTCGACACCCAGTCGAGAAATAGGAGGATAAGCCTTAACATGCTAAACAAGCACAAACGGTGCAACTACCAACCAACTAGGGGGCACCATGTGAGCTAGTGCTTGATAGTCCACCCGTAAATAGAGGGCCACAAGAATATATGGCATGATTCCTTCCAATGGAAACCAAAAAGGAAGGATACAACATAAACCCACTACAAGGATTCGCTTCTGTGTTGGAGGCAACAGTGATCGCCCTCATAATGCGACATCCCCAAGTTGTAAGTTTTACAATAAAACAATGTAATACTTATTTTTCATTGCAGAAATGATAGAAGAAACACACCATTACTTGCAAAATGCATGGAAGTGGTGTTGTTCATGGAAGCATCAACTAAAACCACCATTACTCAACAAAGCACGAGGTGGGGTCATTCAAAATTACATCAGTGCCATGAGGAAGAAATGGTACTGAAAAGATGCATCCGTACCAACAATCAATAGATACCGTCTAGAAGATGCAAATGGGCAAATATCAACCAACACCTTCAGCGGAGAACACTTGAAAGAGTTTTATACTGAAAAAGGGAAGCTCCTCCAAGTATCAACTCCAAAAAGGAAGGAAAAAGAGTATCAAACCTTAATTGTTATGTTTATTACTATTTGAAAGAGATCCACGGACTCCACTTTACTCTAAACAATGTAAATATTTTATGAGCTAATGAAGTGAATGTCTTTCAGTGCATACCAATGAAGGAAAGGAGGGAACACACCACTGCTCATTAAAGTGAGGGTGTCATCATCACAAGCAAAATCATACCTATACCCTCGACGACCAAACTGGGAAGACCCATAAAGGCAACCCTTCCAAAATGAAAGGGGAAGACCTACAAAGGCAACCCTTCGAAGACATAAGGGGAAGACCCATAAAGGCAACCCTTCCAAAAGGAAAGGGGAAGACCTACAAGAGCAACCCTTCGAAGACATAAGGGGAAGACCCATAAAGGCAACCCTTCCAAAAGGAAATGGGAAGACCTATAAGGGCAACCCTTCGAAGACATAAGGGGAATACCCATAAAGGCAACCCTTCCAAAAGGAAAGAGGAAGACCTATAAGGGCAACCCTTCAAAAACATAAGGGGAATACCCATAAAGGCAACCCTTCCAAAATGAAAGGAGAATACCTACAAGGGAAACCCTTCGAAGACATAAGGGGAAGACCCATAAAGGCAACCATTCCAAAATGAAAGGGGAAGACCTACAAGGGAAACCCTTCGAAGACATAAGGGGAAGATCCATAAAGGCAACCCTTCCAAAAGGAAATGGGAAGACCTACAAGGGCAGCCATTCAAAGACATAATGGGAAGACCCATAAAGGCTACCCTTCCAAAAGGAAAGGGGAAGACCTACAAGGGAAACCCTTCGAAGACAAAAGTGGAAGATCCATAAGGACAAACCTTCTGAATGGAAAGGGGAAGATCCATAAGGACAAACATTCCAACATGATATGAGAAGTAAGTCCCCCAATCAAAGGGCAAACCTTCCAATATGATATGAGAAGTAAGTCCTTCAATCAAAGGGCAACTCATTCAACACAATACGGGAAGTAAGTCCCCCAATCAAAGGGCAACCCTCCCAACATAATATGAGAAGTAAGTCCCCCAATCAAAGGGAAACTCATCCAACATGATACGGGAAGTAAGTCCCCAACCAAAGGCCAGCCCTTCCAACAAGATATATAATGTAAGTTCTTCAATCAAAGGGCTATCATATTTGAAAAGGCTATTCTAAAGCCGCAACCAACAACTCAAAGGAGGGTACCATCCCCCCTATACATCAACAATGGCTATCATGTCCATATATATCAAAGGAGGGTACCATCCCCCCTATACACCAACAGGGGCTATCATGTCAATATATATCAAAGGAGGGTACCATTCCCCCTATGCATCAACAGGGGCTATTATGTCCTTATATATCAAAGGAGGGTACCATCCCCCTATACATCAACAATGACTATCATGTCCATATATCTCAAAGGAGGTACCACCCCTATACCTCAACACCGACTATCATGCCCAAATATCTAAAAGGAGGAAACCATACCCCTATATCACAAAGGTGGCTATCATGTCCACGGAAGAAGGTTCAACATATATAGAAAACCGATACACTATATCTCATCATCAAAAGGCTCGTACCCTAGATTCAACTCTACTCGGCATAGTTGAGCATGAGGCCCCATCACCATGAAGACATCCTCCTTATTCCATGAAATCCAACAACCGCAACATAAAAGATCAAGGATATAAACTAAGAATAATCGGACGATCATCCGACCATCATAGAGTCAAGCAAAAGATGAAGCCATTGGTTAACTCGGGGCAAGGTGGGATACTCGTCCGATTAAGTAGAGGACATTCACCATTCAAAAAGAAAGTAGTTTCAAGGAGAATGCGATAGTAGAACCCGTCGTCAAAGATAAAAAAAACCTCAACGCAAGAACTGAGCGCATACCCTATGGGTATAGCAAAGGGTTAAGAACCTATGAAAGGTCTGAACTATCACCTATGTTAACGGGAGAGGTCTGAAATTTAAAAAGTTAATAACAGAGGTCTGAAATTTCTGTTTTGTTGATAACAGCGGTCTCCGTTAGTTTTTTCCGTTAAAACTAACGGAAATTGGTCACATGCCAAGCATGTGACCGGAAATAAAATAAATTTCTAAAAATGCCCTTCTATCAAGTGTGCCCCTCACATGCTTGGAGTGAAAAGACCAAAATGCCCTTGAAGCCACCACGGTACTCCGGCGACCACCAATCGTACTCCGGCGACCACCACCGTACTCCAGCGACCACCACCGTACTCCGGCGACCACCACCAAGGCTCCGATTGGACTCCGATCGGAGCCACCGGCCCCGATTGGACCCCGATCGGAGCTCTGTGGCTCCGACCAGAGCCACAAAGCTCCGATCAGAGCTTTTTTGGCTCCGATCGGAGCTTTTTGGCCCCGATGGTGGCCGGAGTCGGGTCGCCGGAGCCGAGGTGGTGGTCGTCGGAGTTGAGGTGGTGGTCGGAGTCGGGTGGCGGTGGTCGGAGTCGGGTGGCGGTGGCCGGAGTTGGGTGGTTTTAATTTGACTTTAGGGGTAAAATTGTCATTTCACATTTCCTTAAATTAGATATTAAATAAAACAAAATATTAAAGGGGAAAAAATGTCATTTCACACAATTCTGTTAAATTTAACCCTAAAAATGGACGGAAAACCTCAAATCAACAAAATTGAAATTTCAGACCTCTGTTATTAACATTTTAAATTTCAGACCTTTCATAGGTTCTTAACCCTATAGCAAAACAACAACTTAAAAATCACCACCCTCACGCGAGGATGGAGCAAGCCTTTCCAAATCCCAAACCTCTCATATGCAAAATCCAACCCATGCCTAGTCAAAATAACTAGGAATCACCCCTAACCTACCTCACAAGCAAGTAAGGAAACTTCAAGGAAGTAGCAATCAAACACAAGGAGACCGTCAACAACAGCAAACCAGGGAGACGAAGCACATAGTATACGAGTACCCCATGGAGAGGGGAAATGACACATCAAAAACCATCAACCACCCCATAAGGTGTTATGCAAGCCATCAAGAGCAACCTACCAAGAGTGCATCCCAAAGTGCATGGAGATCAAATGCTTACTAAGGGGGCAAAGACACATGCATGGATGATAAAATACTCATTAGAGGAAGGTCTATGATGCATATGCAAAGATCACAAACGCTCAAAAGAGGGTGGCAAATAAAATAAACCCAATGCTACCTAGTGTAGTCAATGGAGGAATCAAGCACATGTATCAACTAGTGGCATGGAAGGAACGACCACCCCCAAAGACATACGCGACTTCACCATCGGGATGGAGCAAAAGTAAAAAGAAAATAGACTACCAACATTCGCCGAAGCTAGATGCACGTCTCTCCATCAAGGATACCCCTTGTAATTTTTCTCTTCCATTCGGATAAAGGTACCCAAGCAAGAAAGAGGATTAGAAGCATCAAAATCGGAAACACTTAGAAGAAGAACTCAAGCATGGCGTGGGTCAAGCACCCCTTGCTCAGAATTCAAAGCATACCCACCACCAAGGGTAACACCATTTTCGAGCTGCAAGGAAGGATCCCAAAGTCACAATCGTCCCCCTATGCCAACCTATGGGGAAACAAAGGCATGATAATATCGGGTGGATGGATAACCCCCACCAAAGAGAAAGCGACTCCTCAACCACAGCATCCCAAAACTCATAATGATCTAATGCCTACTCTGGGGGCATGGACGTATGCCTAGGTGATAAATTCTCAACAAGGGAGGAAGGAGGCTGGAATGTTACAAGCCAATACACACTATCCCCACTCATACACTCGACACGCAAAACATGCCTACTATGAGAACAACCTTATATACGAGCTACCAAGCGTAGCCAATACAAGGAGTATCTCTCTACATACAATAACATGTCCACTGCGGGGGCACGCATACATTCATCAGTTACCAAGTGTAATCAACACAAGGGTAAACCCTACATGTAAAGATATCAAGATACTCACTATGGGAGTAATGATACATACATGAGCTACCAAGTGCAGCCATCTCAAGGGATAATCTCCCGTGCCCGGAAGGCTAAGCACGTCCAATATAAGGGACAACTATACATATACAATCTCATATATGCAGGTTCCGCAATCAACGCCAAGGGCTAACCCCCCAGCGTCTGAAGCATGCCCACTACGGAGGCAGCCATATACGTACAACTCTATATGCACATGTCATTGAGCAAGAGTAACAAAAGGGCTAGGCCCCCACTTATGGAGGCGCAAAGTGTTGGATCCTGACTCTTCGTGGGTCGTTGACTCGAAATTCGTCGGGTTCTTGAAGTGTTGCGTAGTTATACTGACGGGTTGTTTGAGCTCGTGGATGTTCAACAGTCGGGGTGTCGAACTGTCGGAGTGTCAGAACGTCGGACTGTCGGGGGGGTCAGAAACTCGCAAGCCCTTAAAACGGCTAAGTGTTTGAGTATCTTGTAGTGTCTGCGCATGGTGAGCATTACGGAGTATGCGCATATGCGTGCCTTGCGGAGAGTGTGTGTATACACGCCTTGCGGAGTGTGCGCGTATACGGGGTATGCGCACCTTGCACGTATGCGCGTATTGCAGGATGTTGGGACCCAGACTAGAAAAATTGTCGGGTCCTTGTATTGATGCGGGAAGATGCCTCGGATTATTTGTTCGTTGGGTCTTTGCACGTTTCGGGGCTCGTGCGTCTCCGTATACCCGCACGAAGGGCGATATCACACACCACGCAGGATGGTGGAGTGCGATGAACCCTCTCCGAAGCTTAAGTCAGATATCTTAGAGAGAGAAAGTTAGAGATAGGTCAGAGCTTCTGCTGTCAACTTCGAATGACTTGAAATGAGATGGGTGAGTGGATTCCCTTAAATAGGAGCTCCTAAACCCTAACCCGGTTTTGAACGGTCCAGCGTCAGTTTAGTGTAAAATACGAACCGGACGTAGACTGGAGTAAAGCTGACATCGGGAGGGTCTGCACGTATAGTGTTTGCGTAGGGGTTTGTACGTCACCAAGAGGAGTAATCCGTACCCTCCCGGAGTATCACGAGGATCCCGGGAGGTCCGGAGCATCTGGACAATCCGGACCACCTCCGGATTGCAAGAAAATCCGGAGCTGGTCCGGATTGTTCAAACAATTCGGATGCGGTGAAAATCCGGGGTGCGTACGCGCGTACCCCGGACTTTTTAGTACTCGCGGGTGAATAATTCGAGACCGTTTGGTGGGTTTGACGTGTAAACGAAGTTCGAATAATATAAAATGGACCCAAATCGGACGTATACCCATCATTTGTTCCCGAGTCAAGTGGTGGCGTGGCCCTGCCTTGACTCTATTTTTGATAGAGTATACGTTCGATTTAAGTTCGAGTGTTACCTCGAGGTTGACTTACTGTCCGTCGGCACATGGACCTTATTATGATGTATCCCTCATTGGACTTGGATGGGAGTAATCGTATCTGCCGACATGATTAGCGTAACAAGCATGTATGTATGACATATACGTATATGACAATTCTAGTATGTATGTGCGATCATGGATATGGATGCTAACATATGTAAGATCATGATGCGTGCGTGTACGTGAGTCGGCATACGACACGTAATATTATGAAATTAAATCATATAAGTATGGGCATGTATGTATGCGATGACATGGGTATGAGTATATACTTGTCGGGATTATAATAATAAACATGTGACATGGATATGCAAATGTGTGTATGTATGTAGACATGAATATGTACGCGAGGGTATGTAAACATGTGTAAGTGTTAGGGAATCCTCCCAAAAGAGTTAGAAAAAATATGGGGAGGATAAAATATTACCCACGCGTGTATATAAGGGAGTGTGTATGTGAACCTCTCCATACTTAGTCTCCACATATTGGAATTGGTTTCCTCCCTATTGCTTGGTGGAAGGGATCGTAACTGCTGACATGGTTAGCGCAGCGAGTATACGTGTATAGCAAATACATATGTAATCATGTAAGTGTATATACGTAACATAGACGTACATTTTTGTATGTATGCAAACATGGTGTATGTACCTCGACAGGGTACAATTTGCTAAAGTTGATGTATGCGTGAATATGTAAGCATGGGTGTATGCTGAAGACTCATAAAAAGAGTTAGAAAAATTAAGAAGAGGTAAACCTTCACCCTCACACTACACAGAGGAGTTTGTGTTACAGACGCGCAGGTCCTGAGATTGCGAGGCGTCATGCATCCATCGCATCGTTGACGAACGCCTTATAATAGGAGTATGTTTGCAACGTATGTGTCGAGAGACGAGGCCTTTGTCAATATAGTGCTGCCCCCGGAGGGGGAGCATTTGTAGTGACGTGGCCGAGTACGCGCATGTATGCATAGTATAGGCGCGTAGATCGCATAGGTGTATGCAAGTGCCAATTCTAATCAAGGGCGCACTATCCCCTTAGTCACAAGGTGTTAGGCCTCTGACGTGTTGTCGATGAACGTTCCATGATAGATGCGTGCTAAGTCGCGCCAACGCGCGTAGTGTTGGGTTGCGCAGACGCGTGTAGTGCCGTATAGGCTATATAAGTGTCAGGACGAGGCCCTTACTGACATAGAGTTGCCCCCGGACAGGGGATGTTTGTTATGTAGTAGTTGCGAACTTACAAGTCTGTAGGTGTGGAGTTGCCCCCGTGTCGGGTATGTTCGCCACATGGTTGTCTTGGATGCGGGGTGTTGACCCTCGTGTTGACTGCTACTTGGGTTTTCCAAGGTTGGGTGAATTAAGCGACAGCTACTTGATGTTTCTGAGGTAGGGCGAAGGTTAGAGGTAGACGTGCCTATCCATGTTGTTGCCGCAACCTGGCGTTTTCAAGGTAGAGTGCTTCGTGCAGACATAAAAGTCATTCAGCGATTCGTGGACAAAACATCCACTTAGAGGTATGTGGATATGATAGCCACTTAGTGATGCGCGGGCGTGATAGCCGCTTCCAGATACGCGGACATGATAGCCGCTTAAAGACGCGTGTACTTGATAGCCACTTGATGTACCCATTAGGTGCTTCGTATGTGAGGTGGTAGATCTCGTATTGACGTGTCGACGTGTGTGCACGGTGTTGCGCGTGCATAGTGTGGCGTTCGTGGTATTCTTACACTTAGAATTTAGAAGCGAATCATAGTACCTTGTTGATGTGTCGAAACATGCGCGCGTTGTGCCGTGTATGTTGCCATTATACTTAGTTTCTGAACGAGAGGTGTTGCTCCTCCTCTTAATGTGTCGACACGCGTGTGCCACACTAGGTGTCTTCGTACTTAGTTTTTTATTGGGAGGTGTTACTCCTCCTTCCTGGTGCGTCGACGCGTACGTGCTGCGCTTAGCGTCTTCATACTTATCCTTTGAACGAGAGGCGTTGTTTCCCCTCTTAGTGCATAGATGCGTGTGTGTTGCACTTAGCGTCTCCATACTTAGTTTTTGAACAAGATGCGTTGTTTCCCCTCTTGGTGCGTAGACGCGCGTGTGTTGCTATTGCGGACACTCCGCCTCGTTCCAAGAAGAAAAGAGCTGACTCCGAGGTGCGTCCCTCGAGCGATCCCAAGTGGTCGAAATTCGGCAGTGGCGAGGCATCGACCGTTTGAGGGTCATGCTCGCGCACCTGCTATGTCTGCCCCTCAGTCGAGGGACCGGACCTTGGAGGAGGAGTCTCCTCGTGAATATGTGTAAGTTGCGTTTATTTTCTTGCTATACTGTGATTCTTGGCCCTTCTTGTTTATCCTTGTATGTGTTCATAGTTATTGCTCCTCTTGCTGCCTGCGCTGCCTTGGTTCGTCCTAAAAGGACGCTATCATTGGTGGGGAGTGAGTACCCTTTTCTATTGGGAGGCCACGCTTTGCCAAGGAGGCCCTCTTGACTATTCCCGAGGTGAGAGTACGTATGTTCCAGTAGATTATCTCTCCTGGCGATCGAAGGGTTCGTCTCAGCGAACCTAAGAGTGCGCATTCGTATGCTGAGGGTGTGCAGACATGTCTTGCGCCTGTGAGTATTCGCCCTTACTCTTTTATAAGTTGTATGCATATCTTCTTTGTTATTACAACTTGTTTATTGTTGGATGTTGTATTGCACTATAGGTTGTTGTCCATATGGCGCACCTTTGCTCCTTTGCGATTGAACTCACGAAGGAGGAGAAGGCACTCCAAGGGAAGTGCAACATGGTATGTCGCGAGTTGGTGAGCGTGAAGGGGAAGACGCGCTTCTTGGATTCCAAGGTCCCTGATTTGGAGGCGGGAACCTCATCTCGTCAGGCTCGAGTTGTTGCGCTCGAGTCCAATGTGATTGCCCATCAGAAGAAGGTTGCTGAGGATAGCGAGGCGTACAGCCTTGTCTTGCTGGTTATGCAGGAGAATGCGTATGTAGAGGGGAAGGTTGATGGAGTGACGGAGTACAAGGATTCAGAGTCCTATCACGCTGACATTCGGGCAGATGATGACGAATTGATGTGTGTGTCTTCCATCGAAGGCTTTGTTGGGCATGGTATATACCGTTGCCCCCGACTTTCACTTTGATTGGTTTTGTATATATGCATGTTTGCCACTGGACATGTGGCTGCCTTGTGTCTTAGAGGCGGGTTTGTTCTCCCGACTGCTGAGGCCAATGCCCCCCAGATTGCTCTGGCGCATGCCTTTAAGGTTGTTGATAGTGATGTTTGTATTGCAACTTGCATGATTTTAGCCTTTGTATACATAGGCTTGGTAATGTGGCATTGTTCACAATGATGGTCAAAACTTGAGACTCTTCGTAGAGTATGTATGTAGACATATGTGTCTCCGAGTAGTCGCATAGTGCCATGTTAGACACGCGTGTAAATGTCGTGTAGGCGCATACATAAGGGCCGTATAGGCTATGTAGGTGTTGAGTGGAGATTATCACTCGAGATGAGGGTATTGTTCAGCCCGCTGGAGGTGTTGGTACCTCGCATGTCACATAGTTTTTGCTCCCCATGTTGGGTTGAGGTTGCATTTTTGGGTGTTGTCCCTTTGAACCTTTTATGTTTATGTTTCGATGCTTTGACGTTGTCATATAAGACCTGTCATGAATAGTTTAGTAATGCATGATAACATGGTAGTAATATTTCATACCTCTGCATTCATGATTGTCCATGTGTTTTGGACTATAGAGTAGAGTTGAGACTCGTCCTCTTATTAGATGTAGCATCCGTAGTTGTTCTTAGGAGACATACGTCCCTGCATTGCGTGCCCCTCTTGGTTATACCAAGGCATGGAAGATGAATATGTGTTAGACACATGTGTTATATGCTTGCCGTATTTCATGAGGAGTAACGCGCAAGGCTTAAGAGTGACGCTTAGCATTTATGGGTAGTAATGCGTAAGGCCATTGTCCCGGCACTTGGCATTTATGAGTAGTAATGTGCAAGTCCTTAGAGTGACTCTTGGCATTTATGGGTAGTAATGCACAATGTCATTTTCCCGGTACTTGGCATTTATGAGTAGTAATGCGCAAGACCCATGTATACACGCGAGTGTGTCGTCTCGACGAGGCGAGACCTTAGTTTTTACCGTCTCTTAGTCCACTCTAAGGCGACGTTGTTGCAAGATGCTACTTGTAAGTTTGGTGCATTTTTCCATCCGTTAGTTGGGAACTCCCCGCGTAAAGTTATTGCAAGGCGTTCTGTTGGCTAACCCAATTACTTTCCTTGCGATGCTAGTACTCCTCCACTTTGTTAATCAAAGGGACGTGACAAAGGTCGTGTGATACGCCTTGTAGTTTATTCCGTCTTTCGGACCATTCCGAAGCGACGTTGTAGCAAGACACAACTTGCCAATTTTTTAATGTGTTTTGATCCGCTATTTGGGTACCCCCGCTATAGCGTTAAGGCGAGGTGTTCCTTGGCTAGTCCTTGTACTGACCTTGCGATGCTACTACACCTCGTCCTGGTTATTCCAGGGGGCTGTACAAGTTTGTATTGCACAACTTAAGTTTTTTCCGTCTCTTGGTCCATTCCAAGGCGACGTTGTGGTGAGACACTACTTGCTTGGTTGGAGTGTTTTATTTCCGTTATTTGTTCATGGACAAGATAACGTTTTACAAGACTCGACTTGTATGTTTGGTGAGCGCGTTGTGTATTGCGGCGATTGTTGTCTACGCTCCTTTCGACGTAGAGTTTTGGTACGTAATAATGAACGCTACTTGTGGGTAGTAGTAGGTTCTCATGGGGTTGCCCTCGTATAGAGGATGTCGCGCCATGAATATGTTTAGTGATCTATACTGGGTGTCTCGTTCCTCAGTAAGATGTCATGGGGTTGCCCTCGTAAAGAGGATGTCGCGCCATGTAAATGTTTAGTAATCTATACTGGGTGTCTCGTTCCTCGGTAAGATGTCATGGGGTTGCCCTCGTATAGAGGATCACGCCATGTAAATGTGTGGGGTTGCCCTCGTATAGAGGATGTCGCGCCACGTAGTAGATGATTGCCTCTTGGTTGATAAATCAAGGAATGGTTGTTGTAATCATGGGGTTGCCTCCGAGCGGGGATGTCGCGCCATGTTACTTGTATGTAGTCCTTCGAAAAATTTCTAGAATGTAGCTGTATATAGTGGACATAATAGATGTCTCATGAGAAAGCGTATTGAGTGCTCGTTGTTGATATCGAGTATTGACATGTAGATGGCGTATAATATAGGCCGTTTGTTGTATGTAGCGTAATAGCTTGCGTTGTTGATACAAAATAAATGCATAGAGTCCACTACTTGGTATGATTCCAGAGTAGGGAGTATTGTTGATGTATAAGTAAGGTACTACCTACGAGAAGGTATGCACTTCATTAGATAGTTGCAATATTTGTAGTATGATAGAGAATATATGAAGTTCTATGATCTTCTTCAGTTAGTGCATGTATTGAAATATTAGTATGAATACTACCTTTGGTTGACGACGCATGTTAGGTATGGGACTTTTCAAGGGTCCCTAGTTGCATGTGTTCGTTGATATATTTTTGTTTGCGCTTTTGAGTCGATACGCGTCGATGCTTCCATAGCGTGATGCCTATGTACGTATGTGATTGCTACTTGGTATTGTTTCCAAGGTAGGATCTTGTATTTGAGAAATTCGCTCAACTAGACTTCGTGTGCTGACATTAGCTTGGAGACTTGCTGCGACGATGCAAGTGGTACATATGCGACCACAACTTGGCTTAGATGCCTAAGTAGGGTGCTTGTAGATAGAGTATTCCAGGGAGTGTTGTATATAACCTCTACTTGGTATTGTCTCCTAAGTAGAGTGTGTCTTTGATACATCTCTTGTATCTGTACATAACCTGTCTCAAATTGTTTCGCATCGATTCGAGATGTATATTGATTAGTAAATAATATGGAGTTATAAATCTCCCTGTAAGGCTATGTCGCCTGTCATGTTGTCCCTCTGGACTAGATTAGACTGAACTACTCAATCCTCATATTAGGTTCGGCTAGTTCGTTCTTTTCAGCTAGTAATGTCAATATGACTGGAACAGATTATTCGCGACTAGTCTGTTCCGTTCAGCTTGCAGTATTGTCTGATTAAATCAAACTTTTCGGGGTAGATATCTTACCCGAGTAGTCTGTTCTATTCAGTTTAGTATTTCGTATAGAGTTATTACCTCGCATTCGAGTTTTGGCAATATGCCGGTTACCTGGACCCTTTTGGGTAGAAGAGTCGCCTTTCGAGGGCGATACCCGATGTTGATATCTTGGGTTGAATCTGTATAAGGTGTTGAGGTTGTTTTCCTCATATGTGGCTTCCTCTTAGGAAGAGTGGTGTCGCGTATTTGCGTGTTCGTGTGCTCACGTGTTCGCGTGGTCGCTCCTATTATTCGGTGCCCCCAAGTTCTTTGGTGGTCGTATCGTCTTTCTTTACTCAGTTGTAATGAGTATCTCTTGTAAGTAGGATATACATGAGTCTTTGTAAGAGTTTGTGGTTCGCGACGGCCCCCGCTCTTGCGATGAGTGTTGGGCATTTCCCTTGGCGATTGTTGTGTGGCAACACCCTTATATGAGAAAAACTTGGAATTTTCTTCTCCCTTACTCCTTGCATTTTGATGCAAGTGTATTTACTTGTGGGATTGAGTAGGGGTAATGGCTCTCGTCCGGACGTGTGTGGCACTTAGTTTTTCCTTTGGCGGGTTTCCGAGTATTTTTGTGCGGAAACTCGAATGTCGTAGTTTCCGTACCAGAGATAGGTAATACATTATGTTTCTTCATGGTGGTGTGCCCCCCATTGTGGTTATGACTTGTAGCTTAACTTCTCTTGAAGTTGTGCTTGTGTTACGGATGTATACATGGTTGATGAATGTCAAACTGACAAGGTCCCCCTCTTTTCCTTCTGTCGTTATCGGAAAGAGTGCTTATGTTACCTTTAACGTCCGCATTAAGCCACGTATGTGTGGGTAGGCGCATGTAAGCACATGTAGGTGCATGTAGGCATATGTATTTGCGTCGAATTGTCTGGGACCCCTCCATCCGTGTTAGAGTCACCTCCTTCTTATTTGCTTGACGAAGGAGTATTTGTAGGATGTTGGAGATAGCTATGTCATCTTCTCCACGCGATGGTTTTAACACAGATGTGCGTATAGCGCAGGATTCACTCTTGAGTAACGCTCCATAATGTTGGTGGGGTTGTCCCTTGAATGGTGCCCCCTTATTGTTTATTGTTGCGATGCGATGTTTAGAACCTTTGAGCTCCTCCACAGAGGTGTAATCAGCGTATGCCCTCGCTTGGGGATTGTTGGGTGTGGTGCTTAGGCGAACGCGAGAGACTAAGCTGTCGTGCTGTAATCTTTGATTTCGGTTTTGTAGGCACCGGTCAGTCGGGTGTTTGACCAGATGTGTCTGTTTGTTTCCACCTATTGGTGGGGCTTGACAATGCTGTCATTGTTTGCTTCGTCACAGCGCAACGAGACATGTGCAGTCTTGGTTGTCTTTTGTTACAGAGGCATGGGGTGTTGCTATATCTAGCATTGGTTGTTTGTGCGATGGGTGTTGCACTTTATCCCCGTGAGGAATTGATTCCCATGACTTGGGTGCGTTGTAAAGACGTATGCACGTAGGAGGTGTATGCGTTTGACAATTAATGTTCTTCTTTGGCGTTGCTTGCTTGATAGAGCAAGGAGGTTGCGACCCCTCTGTTAATCAAAGAGGGGTCCTTTGAAAGGTGCGCTTGAACGGTGAACGCTGTTCACTGAGTGGCCAGCTCAGACAGAGCTTAAATGGCCTTCGATAATATTCCGGTGGCGATGGTGGTCCGCGTCAAGTCGTTTTTCTAGTTGGGTCGAATGTTTGAAGGTTTGACCTTCCCTTGCTTTATATATTCCATGATTCTCCCATGAGGTCTGGATTAGGTTGTCTCGTAAGTTTTTTCGGTTGATGATGATTTCCGGTGATAATGATTACCTTGCCAGGCCGGAGTGGCCGTGACGCGTCCAACTTGTTGGTCGGACGCCGATGGTTGATGGTAGTAGCGATGCTACTGCGGTGATGAACTCTGTTTCAGGAGCGCATGCTATCGGTACACCTACTTGTAGGTGCGGTGAACTTGGCGGTATGTACGCGGTATGTCCAGGGTATGTCTGCTGGGAGTATGCCCCCCGGGGGTACGCCCTGCTAGAGGTATGCCCGCTGTGTTGTTTGGGTAGCGTAGCATAGCATTCCAGAGTTGGTATTTGCATGTCCCTTGTGTTGGACTATGCGTCTCCTCTTGGGTATTCTTTGTGAGTGCCAATGTTTGTATTGGCTTCTTAGCTCTTGGAGGCGAGTGATGACTTTTTTTTCGAATCTCGCAGACGGCGCCAAAATGTTGGATCCTGACTCTTCGTAGGTCGTTGACTCGAAATTCGTCGGGTTCTTGAAGTGTTGCGTAGTTATACTGACGGGTTTCTTGAGCTCGCGGATGTCCAACAGTCGGGGTGTCGGACTTTCGGAGTGTCGGAGCGTCGGACCGTCGGGGAGTCGGAAATTCGCAAACCCTTAAAAGGGCTAAGTGTTTGAGTATCTTGTAGTGTCTGTGCACGGCGAGCCTTACGGAGTATGCGCATATGCATGCCTTGCGAAGAGTCTGCGTATACGCGCCTTGCGGAGTGTGCGCGTATACGGGGTATGCGCACCTTGCACGTATGCGCGTATTGCGGGATGTTGGGACCCGGACTAGACAAAGTGTCGGGTCCTTGTATTGATGCGGGAAGATGCCTCATATTGTTTGTTCGTCGGGTCTTCGCACTTGTCGGGGCTCGTGCGTCTATGTATACCTGCACGAAGGGCGACATCGCACACCAAGCAGGGGGTGGAGTGCGATGAACCCTCTCCGAAACTTAAGTCAGATATTCTAGAGAGAGAAAGTTAGAGAGAGGTCAGAGCTTCCGCTTTCAACATCGAATGACTTGAAATGAGATGGGTGAGTGGATTCCCTTAAATAGGAGCTCCTAAACCCGAACCCGGTTTTGAACGGTCCAACGCCGGTTTAGTATAAAATACGAACCAGACGTAGACGGGAGTAAAGCTGACATCGAGAGGGTCTGCATGTGTAGTGTTTGCGTAGGGGTTTGTAAGTCACCAAGAGGAGTAATTCGGAACCTCCCGGAGTATGGCGAGGATCCCGGGAGGTCCGGAGCGTCGGGACAAACCGGAGGGTCGGATTGTGGAACAATCCGTACTGGCTCCGGATTGTAGCACAATCCGCGGACCAACTCCGGATTGTAGGACAATCGGATTGCGAGGCAATCCGGACCAGCTCCGGATTGTTCAAACAATCCGGACGCGGTGAAAATCCGGGGGGGGGGGGCGTACGCGCGTGCCCATGACTTTTTAGTACTCGTGGGTGAATAATTCGAGACCGTTTGGTGGGTTTGACGTGTAAACGAAGTCCGAATAATTTAAAACGAACCTGAATCGGACATATACCCATCACAAGGTATGCATACTGCGGAAGTAACCTCAGCACTGAGCCGCAAAGGCAAAACCCCCATTCGGGAAGCCCCGAGACCAAATTACAAAGAATATCTACAAGGGGAGAAACCCCTTAATCTACACAAAGGGAGTGACACTCCAACGTATATGAAGGGAACAACCTTCTACATATATTTATAAAGACTCTTTTATACGAAGGGTAAGAGGATGAATTTTAACTATTCTCACCTTCATCTATATAGAGTGAATTGCAGGGATAAGGCCAAAGGACCATGCCCACACTCTGACAAACGGGGAGAAAAATGCCATGCCCATTGAAGGCCAAAGCTAAAAAATTATACTCGCACCCTCACAAACGGAGTGCGACACCGCTCCAAGTGCCCTATCGATTCCAGGAGCCCCAGAATGAGGTCCCTCCAATAAGAAGATAGACCTAAATGCTAAGTAAAATGGGACTAAGGCCCATATTTCATAGTTATAATAATTTATATCATCCATGTACATACTTGTACTAACACCCACGTTCATGTCGACTACTCACATGTTATATGAACATCCTTCCAACGGGGGATTGCCTATGACCTCTCTTATATAGAGATGTTCCAAGCGCTCTTACAATAAACTCCAATGAAACGGAGACCCAAATGAAAGGACACAGTCCTAAGGCTAAGTAAAACAAGACAAGGCTTGTGACCCTTACCCTTATACAATATGTATACATGGCATAAATTTTCTTAAATTAACAATAACATTTTTTGTATCCAGCTTCTTTAGACAGGAGGCAAGGAAAACTACATTTTCCTCGAGCACTCGATAAAGGACGGGATCGTCATAAAGGTACATTTCGCAACTCGCTTGCGCGATACTCCACAAAAATAGAGTCAAGTAAAGGTTAAACCATTTCTTGACTCGGGGGAAAATGTTGGATATACGCCCAATCTATTATAAATTGGACCCGATAAATGGGTCGTGATCGATTATAACCCGAAACTTGGAAAAAGGACATCTGAGGCACATCATTTAGGCCCAAGAACGACACGGGTGACGAAGCCCACTAAGAAGGCCCCGAGGGAAAATTCCCTCGGAGGCAACCCGAGCGGGACCTTGGGGATACCCGTCCGGGTATCCCCTCTCCGTCCGAATGAGTTCCCTCGTCCGGACCCCTATCCCCGGACGACATACTGCCCGGGGCTCGCCCTCGTAGGCCATTTTACAACACTTAATCATGTCAACTTCATTCACGGTAGAACCGAGGTCAAGTGAACCATATTTACAGTCAAGGCCAACTTATATTACAAAATTGCCACAATCGGACCAGGAAAGCACTGGAGTCGGGGCGGTTCAATAGGAACTCTATAAATAAGAGCTCTCCTCCCACCATTCAAGAGTAATCTTGCTATCTCTCTCTGGCGCTTACTTTCTCTCTCTAAAAACCTATACTCATTTAAGCATAGGAGAGGGCTCATCAAGTACCACCCCCCTCTTGGTCTCGATATTGCCCATTTTGCAGGTATCTCGAGGAGAAGGAAGGGCGGAGGTCCGAAGCAAGAACGCACTCAGGACACCGTGTGCAAACAGTGGGCTTATCGGGAACCCCCTCCCCGGTGCCCATTTACAAATATACGAGAAGAATAAGCCCACGGAGCGGGAATACTAGAAGGAGAAGCCCAGGAAGAAGGAGGGAACGGAAGGAGAAGCCCGCGAAGGGAACTTATGTGCAAACACCTAAGAAATTGTAATGTGATATGAGTAAACCTATTAACTAATAAATAGAATATATATTCAAACATGTTGCATAAGATGTTCCATTAAGATGAAATTATATAAATTAAAGTGTTATATTTACACTCAAATTAGTTTATTAGTGTTTAATTTGCTTTAAATAAATTATTTTAAAACATATAGATCAACAAATTTAATTATCAAAATCAAATTTGAATTTTCATAATATCTCAACATTTTTATAACACAAATAATTATCGCGCAACGCGCGGGTAAGTCATCTAGTTCATTATACTAAAGACAATTTTAAATCTTAATTTGAGCCACATCACCTCCACCTCATCAATAGTTATTAAAATATTAATTTAACTTGAAACGATCTCCTACAATACCAAATACATTTTCTATCCCAATTTTGATAATTATATATAATATAGATATTAAATAACACATGGAGAGATAGTAAAAAGTTATAACAAAACATAAAAATGTACGAATGTTTATGGACAATTTAGAAGGAAGATAATAAAAATGAAAATGAACAATTAGTGGAAAATACATTAAATGTCTCTTAGGGCTAGCAATTCGTCCGGACTGTGTCATGTCAGGTTCGTGTCATGCCAGGTTCGTGTAGTGTTCTGGGGTCAGCCCAAACACGGCCCAACCCAGCCCAATATGAAAAACTAGCACAAAAAACCTATAGTAAATTGAATAAAAAAAATTAATATTTAACTATTTTAGTTTAAAACATCGTGTTATATCTTGTTAGGGTTAATAACTGTTGGATCACGGTGGAACTCCGGTATGGTCTTTGTCGGCGATCCTAGCTCCTTTGCTCCACGTGGTCCTGCAAAGAGGGGATAGACCGGGCGGTGACCCAGAATCCCTCTCCGATGCTTAAATGAGTGTCTCGTATGAACTGGCAAGCAGTAATCTCAGAATGTATTTCAACGTAATTGATCTGAGGTGACCTCTGCCCTTTTATAGGCGGAGAGGTACCTCAGTTACCTGGTGAACCGTTGGGGGTGGTTAGCCCGTATCCCGCGTATCTCGTGTGTGATCCCGCCTATCTAGGCCATGATCTCGCTTATCTCGGCCACGCCCCGCGTATCTCGGCCACGCTCCGTGTATCTTAACCACGTTCCGCGTATCTCGGCCACGCCCCGCGTATCTCGGCCTTATCCTCTGATAACGAGTCCCGACTAACGTCGGGGACTCCAGAGTTATCTCGTTGTGTCACCGCTCGGGGCCCCTCGTCATCGTGACAGGGCCTATTGTTCTCAGGGATTCATCATCGGGGCCTACTCAGAGGCTCTCGTCGGGAGCATTCAGCTCGCCTATCAGGTCCGACTCTGTCGGGACCTCTCATCCTCGGGACTCCCTTTGTCGGGATCCTTTGCCTGGGTCGTCTTGACCTCTACTTAGGGCCCAGTGGGCCTACTTGCCGTTTCCTTGCCGTTAAAGGGTCTACCGGCTACAGCCAAACCCATCATTTGCCCCCAAGACATGAGGGACTTTCAGTTCGTCGTGTCTTTCAACTCCCGACCTCCGGACATCGAAATCGGGGATCTTTCCCTTGGCATAGTCACTCAATACTAGTCTTCTCATTCACGTTTCCTCGATGCCTTGTGGATAACTGCCAAATCCGAGGGGACTCCTAGGTTCCCCAGTCATTAAATGCAGCAGATATTGAAGCGACGTCTTCGGCACTCGTGCCTGATTTTTCGCGCCTGCTTTTTCTGAAAAGTGCTTTTCTGGCCGTTTCATCATTACGCCCGTTGCCATTATGCACGTTCCATCTCAACTGTCCAGATCAGAACGCTTCAACTTCGACGACTCAGATCGAAGCGTCCCTTGAACTGTCCTCTTCGCCTATAAAACCCTAACCGTGGGCACAGTTCCACTTTTACCGTCTCCGAATTTTCAAAAGCTCTCTGCAACCTCTGCGAATTCAAGCTCTTGCGATTCCGAAGACCTTAGTGTCTTTCCGATCATCTTCCCAGCAACGCCAAGTTCATTCCTTCAACTTCCAATCGTCATGTCTGGTAAGGATTTCTTCTTCGTTGCTTCTTCATCTTTTCCTTGTTTGCAGCTTTCCGAAAATCCCAATGTGCCTTCCTTGCTATTGCTACTTTTCAGACAGTGGATCTAGCTCTGAGAGAAGAAAGCCCTTCAACTTTGATTATGCTCTTAATGATATCTCCGGTACCGCCTACGATGCAGCCCTTCGGGAGGGATGCATCACTTCCACCTGGGAGCCTCGTTTCCCGTACCGTTGGCCACGCCTCCCGGGTAATCTTGAGGTTACTCGTCCCCGGAAAGGGGAGGTATTTGTCTCCACGGGGCAAATATCGGCGGGGATTAGGTTCCCCTTCTGTGGTAATTTGGTCGAGATGTGTCAGCATTACAAGACGCATCCGACCACCTTCTCTCCCCACGCCATACGTCTGTGGAATGCCTTCCAGGTCCTCTGCTTCTGGCAGAAGTGGGTGTACAACCTCAGACTCTTCAGAACCTTCTATGGAATGAAGTGCAACGAGTCGGGGGTTTGTGCCTTCTATCCTCGCATGCCGAAGTGGAACAAGACACAACTCGGGTTGTGTAACTGGACCAATGACACCTGGAAGGTGGTCAAGGGTCGGGGACTCCTGGTTGACACGGGGTCCGACAACAGCGGATGGAAGAGAAGCTACTTCTTTATCCGAAACTCTTCGATCCCATGGCCCCGATGGGAGGTGGAAGCAGACTCTCCTTCTGCCTTCCACACCTATACCGACGAAGATTTCCAAACTCTTCAACTCATCCAGCTCTACCGATGGGGGGAGTCCTACACTCCCCTCGACGCCAATTCTCTCGTGGAGCGGGACCTGGTGAACGCCGGGATCCGAATCCTCGACATAATCTCCGGGGGGCAGCTTTTCGACGGCCCCTCCAATATGGTTCCCTGGGTACATCTCTAACCCTTCTTCTTCTACTGTTTGCAGCCAAGAAGGTATCCGTGCTGACCAATCTGTTCCTTAAGCAGGGGGAGACCGATGCTGTCTGCCCTACGCGGAAGAGGAAGTCCGCCAAGAAGGCTGCTGCTCCGTCGGGGTCTCCTTCTGCGGGGCAGCCGAAGCGGAAGCGTGTGGAGGTGGACCAGCTCTTCGACGTTCAGAACGCTGAAGAAGGTAAAAAGCTCCGTCTCGCTATTAAATCGTACAGGAGGATGGTCCCAAAGGAGTTGATTCCTTCGACCATGGAGGCCCGTATTGCTGACGTCAAACGAGTCCTTCGAGGGGAAACTCCTCGTGTCCTGAAGGCGGGCTACTACAACTATCGCGGGAAGGACCAATATGTCTCCCGACGTATTGTTTGGTGTAAGGGCTCCGATGAATTTCCTGATTACATTTCTAAAGCCTCTTCTCGTCCTTCAGGTGCACGCCTCTCCGGGGCTCCGTCGGGTGCTGGAGCCTCAGCAGGCGCGCCACCTTCAGCAGTGGCGCCTCCTTCGGCAAGGGCACCACTTTTCTCTAGTGGTGGGACCCCGACCGGTGATCAATTTCGTCGGGTGGAGAGCTTGGACTCCTCCGAGGAGACTGATGAGGGTGGACCCCTTCGTCATTGTCGGAGGACGGGGCAGTCCCCGTTGAAACCAACCTCCCAAGGACTGCCCCCCTCGCCTTCTTCACAACTGCAGCAACCACCGTCGCCCGTCCACGACTTCACTCCTTCCCCAGCCCGGGGTGGGTCGGAGGCACAGCCCTCCACATCCCCAGTCGGCCCTTCTCCTCTCCCGCTTGACGGGAGCTTCTACCAGGCATTTGACTCCGATCAGGAGGATGCTCCATGGGCCCCGATTCAGACGTTGCAAGGGGTCCAACTCCGACAAGGGGACACATACCCGGAGCTGGCTCTACACCTGATAGCAGGCTCAATCCTGCCTTCCATGAGGTATCCGATTACCTTGGATCGGGATGAGATGCGCCAGGATGTCATGCAGATGTGTATGCGTCGGGTAGAGGTAAGCTTTTCACCCTTCTTTTCTTCGTTATTAAGGTCAATTGTTCGTCTACTGATACTTCTTTTCTTTCTTCGCAGAAGTTGGGGGACCTCAACCGTTCCATCGGGTACTTCCTCGCCTACGAGGAGGCTCTGGAGCAAGAGCGGGCGGTCACGGCCAAGCTTAAGGAGGATCTCGCGGCCTCCGAGTCTTCGCGGGGAAAACTGGCCAAGGAGCAGGCCATCCTCGACCGAAAGACTCGGGACCTCCAAAAGCAGGTCGGGGACTTCGAGGAGCTCCTGAGGCGGGAGCAGCAGGAGCGGAAGGCTGCTGAGGACAAGCTGGTCCTCGAGAAGAAGGCTCTGGAGGAGCAAGTTGTGGGGGTTCCCGCGCAGCTGGTCGCGGCCGAGACCAAGGGCCGGGAGGATTATCGGAGGTCTGAAGATTTCCAGGCTGATGCTGTGAAGTTCTGCAGCGCGGAGGTGGAGAACACCTTCTTCAACGCGGTTGAGGAGCTCCACCTGGAGTATGGCGACGCCATCAACTTCGACAAGTCTCCTTCTCTTGCTCCCTTCGCGAAGAAATACTTTGCCCTTTCGGAGGAGAGTGATGGGGGGAGTACTCCCGCAATTGTCGAAGACGCAGCAGAGCTTCCAAGTGCTGATGCCCCGATAGTCGATCCTCCCGCGGCTGACCTTGTGGAGCCTTCTGCCACCGACCTCGTGGACCCAGCTCCCGCAGATGCCGCTGACAAGGACCAAGCCTAACTGCTTATCTTTAAAGTCCTTGTATTCTCCTCGCTTTTGTAATCGTCGGGCCTTTGAGCCCCTATCAATTATCAGACTTTCTTAGTTCCGATTTTTTCGATGCACTTCTCCAAGTGGCTTTACTATACTTGCTTAGGTCGATACCTCGACACTTAAGACATTCTCGTACATCACTCAAGACGATTTACTAACTTGCACCACCTAAGGTGACTTACCATCATGCACCACTTAAGGCGACTTTTCAATACTTAGAATAAATCCAAAAAACATGCATCACTTAAGACGACTTAATCTCGTGCATCACTTAAGACGACTTAATCTCGCGCATCACTTAAGACGACTTTTCAATACTTAGAATAAATCTAAGAATCATGCATCACTCAAGACGACTTTTTCGTGCATCACTTAAGACGACTTAATTCTTATGCACCACTCAAGGCGACTTGGTATCGTGCACCACCTAAGGCGACTTTTCAGTACTTAGAATAAATCTAAGAATCGTGCACCACTCAAGGCGACTTTTCTCGTGCACCACTCAAGGCGACTTTTCTCGTGCACCACTCAAGGCGACTTTTCTCGTGCACCACTCAGGGAGACTTTATAATGCTTAGAGTAAATCTAAGAACAATTCTGATCGGAAGCAACCTCTTTATTTATTGATGGCACAAAATTGGCTTACATCGAATTAAACGATAAACAGCATACACCACTTAAGGCGATTTTACATCGGGCACCACTTAAGGCGACTTTCATCGGGCACCACTTAAGGCGATTTTTATCAAGCATGGTGTTTCTTCAAGTGTTCGCCACTAAAAGAATGCTTCAATACTCTGCCATCGAGGTCTTCCAAATTGTACGAATTTGGAGCTGGCATCCCCACGACCTTATAAGGTCCTTCCCATTTTGGTGACATCTTGTTGATTCGATCCAAAAGGGTAAACTCGTTGCGACGCCAAACCAGCTCCCCGACGAAGAATTGTCGGGACTTAACTCGCCGATTGTAATACCTGGCCGTCGCCAAACGCATTCGAGCTTGGACTTCGTCGGCTTCCCGACTCTTCTCTTCGAGCAAGTCCAAGTCCAGACGTCTCATCTCATCATTCGTCAGAGGCTCGTAATATCTCATCCGATGGGACGCCACAGCTACCTCCACGGGGGCGACAGCCTCCGTGCCATAAACAAGGCCAAACAGAGTCTCCCCTGTTGATCGTTTGGGTGTCGTTCTAACAGCCCAAAGCACGTTTTCCAGTTCGTTCAGCCATTTGCCCTTCAAGGCATAGACCCTCTTCTTCAGGCCATCCATCACGATTTTGTTGGCTGATTCCACCTGACCGTTAGTCTGAGCATGGCGTACGGAAGCTGTCCGATGCTCGATATTCAACTCCTCCAGATACTCCCTCACCTGAGAGCCGTTATACGGTGGACCATTGTCGCTGATCACCACCTTAGGAATCCCGTATCTGGACACAATATGGGTCTGGAGGAACTTGACGATCTGGTTCCCCGTCGTTCTGGCCAACGCCTTTGCCTCTATCCATTTCGAAAAATAATCGATAGCTACAAGTAAATACTTACATTGACCTTGTGCTTATGGAAGAGGTCCCAGCAAGTCGATGCCCCACTGCGCGAAGGGCCAAGCGCTTTTGATGGATGTCAGATTAGCGGCCGGAGCCACGATACTCGGGGCGTAACTCTGGCACGCGTCACAGGATCGGACCAATACCGTCGCTTCCTTGCTCATCGTAGGCCAATAATAGCCCAAGTTTAGCACTTTCCTCATAATGGATCGGGCCCCTTCATGGCAAGCCGCGACTCCCTCATGCACCTCCTTTAGGATTCGGCTTGCGTCGGGCTCAGCCACACATTTCAAGTATGGCGTCGAGAACCAGCCCTTCTTGTACAGCTGATCGTCTAGCATCACGTAATTAGCCGCGATCCAACGTATCCTGTCAGCTACTACCTTGTCATCGGGGACTGCCCCCGTAGTCAGGTACGCGACTATCGGGGTCATCCAAGTGGGCTCCTCCTCCGATCCTGCTTCAATAGCACACACTTGTGTCGGGTCGTTGGTCGACAAGATCACCTTCTCCAAGAAGTGTACCTTCCGATTTTCCTCCAAGGGTGCCCCCAGGGAAAATTTGCTCAAGGCGTCTGCCTCTACGTTTTCCTCCCTCGGGATTGCCTCGATGTCGAAGCTTGTAAAGCTCTCCTTCAAGGTTTGTACCTCGCGCAGGTATTTCTTCATTATCGGGCTCCTTGCTTCGTATCGCCCTTGAACCTGGTTTACGATCAAAGTTGCGTCACACTTCACTCTCAAGTGATCGACTCCCGTGCCTCTAGCAATTTTCAGGCCCGTGATAAGAGCCTCAAACTCCGCTTCGTTGTTCGTGGCCTTAAATGTTAAAGCCAAGGCATATCGGAGTGGCTCACCTCCACCTGGTGGTATCAACAAAAAGCCTGCTCCTGATCCGTCCGAACTCGAGGAGCCATCCGTGTACATCTCCCAGGTATTTTCCTCGTTTGGCTGTTCTGATTGCTCTGTCCTCTCTGGTTGTTCTTCTGTCGGGACCTCCATGGTTGCCCCCTCTATAGGGCCCGCTGAAGGGGCCCGATCCATTATGAGGAAAGTGCTAAACTTGGGCTATTATTGGCCTACGATAAGCAAGGAAGCGACGGCGTTGGTCCGATCCTGTGACGCGTGCCAGAGGTACGCCCCGAGTATCGTGGCTCCGGCCGTTAATCTGACATCCATCAAAAGCGCTTGGCCCTTCGCGCAGTGGGGCATCGACTTGCTGGGACCTCTTCCACAAGCACAAGGTCAATGTAAGTATTTACTTATAGCTATCGATTATTTTTCGAAATGGATAGAGGCAAAGGCGTTGGCCAGAACGACGGGGAACCAGATCGTCAAGTTCCTCCAGACCCATATTGTGTCCAGATACGGGATTCCTAAGGTGGTGATCAGCGACAATGGTCCACCGTTTAACGGCTCTCAGGTGAGGGAGTATCTGGAGGAGTTGAATATCGAGCATCAGACAGCTTCCGTACGCCATTCTCAGACTAACGGTCAGGTGGAATCAGCCAACAAAATCGTGATGGATGGCCTGAAGAAGAGGGTCTATGCCTTGAAGGGCAAATGGCTGAACGAACTGGAAAACGTGCTTTGGGCTGTTAGAACGACACCCAAACGATCAACAGGGGAGACTCCGTTTGGCCTTGTTTATGGCACGGAGGCTGTCGCCCCCGTGGAGGTAGCTGTGGCGTCCCATCGGATGAGATATTACGAGCCTCTGACGAATGATGAGATGAGACGTCTGGACTTGGACTTGCTCGAAGAGAAGAGGCGGGAAGCCGATGAAGTCCAAGCTCGAATGCGTTTGGCGACGGCCAGGTATTACAATCGGCGAGTTAAGTCCCGACAATTCTTCGCCGGGGAGCTGGTTTGGCGTCGCAACGAGTTTACCCTTTTGGATCGAATCAACAAGATGTCACCAAAATGGGAAGGACCTTATAAGGTCGTGGGGATGCCAGCTCCAAATGCGTACAAATTGGAAGACCTCGATGGCAGAGTATTGAAGCATTCTTTTAGTGGCGAACACTTGAAGAAACACCATGCTTGATAAAAATCGCCTTAAGTGGTGCCCGATGAAAGTCGCCTTAAGTGGTGCCCGATGAAAGTCGCCTTAAGTGGTGCCCGATGTAAAATCGCCTTAAGTGGTGTATGTTGTTTATCGTTTAATTCGATGTAAGCCAATTTTGTGCCATCAATAAATAAAGAGGTTGCTTCCGATCAGAATTGTTCTTAGATTTACTCTAAGCATTATAAAGCCGCCTTGAGTGGTGCACGAGAAAAGTCGCCTTGAGTGGTGCACGAGAAAAGTCGCCTTGAGTGGTGCACGATTCTTAGATTTATTCTAAGTACTGAAAAGTCGCCTTAGGTGGTGCACGATACCAAGTCGCCTTGAGTGGTGCATAAGAATTAAGTCGTCTTAAGTGATGCACGAAAAAGTCGTCTTGAGTGATGCATGATTCTTAGATTTATTCTAAGTATTGAAAAGTCGTCTTAAGTGATGCGCGAGATTAAGTCGTCTTAAGTGATGCACGAGATTAAGTCGTCTTAAGTGATGCATGTTTTTTGGATTTATTCTAAGTATTGAAAAGTCGCCTTAAGTGGTGCATGATGGTAAGTCACCTTAGGTGGTGCAAGTTAGTAAATCGTCTTGAGTGATGTACGAGAATGTCTTAAGTGTCGAGGTATCGACCTAAGCAAGTATAGTAAAGCCACTTGGAGAAGTGCATCGAAAAAATCGGAACTAAGAAAGTCTGATAATTGATAGGGGCTCAAAGGCCCGACGATTACAAAAGCGAGGAGAATACAAGGACTTTAAAGATAAGCAGTTAGGATTGGTCCTTGTCAGCGGCATCTGCGGGAGCTGGGTCCACGAGGTCGGTGGCAGAAGGCTCCACAGGGTCAGCCGCGGGAGGATCGACTATCGGGGCATCAGCACTTGGAAGCTCTACTGCGTCTTCGACAATTGCGGGAGTACTCCCCCCATCACTCTCCTCCGAAAGGGCAAAGTATTTCTTCATTATCGGGCAGGTATTTCTTCATTATCGGGCTCCTTGCTTCGTATCGCCCTTGAACCTGGTTTACGATCAAAGCTGCGTCACACTTCACTCTCAAGTGATCGACTCCCGTGCCTCTAGCAATTTTTAGGCCCGTGATAAGAGCCTCATACTCCGCTTCGTTGTTCGTGGCCTTAAATGTTAAAGCCAAGGCATATCGGAGTGGCTCACCTCCACCTGGTGGTATCAACAAAAAGCCTGCTCCTGATCCGTCCGAACTCGAGGAGCCATCCGTGTACATCTCCCAGGTATTTTCCTCGTTTGGCTGTTCTGATTGCTCTGTCCTCTCTGGTTGTTCTTCTGTCGGGACCTCCATGGTTGCCCCCTCTATAGGGCCCGCTTCTTCCAGATCGGGGGCTGTAGATTCTGCTATGAAATCTGCCAACGCCTGGCCCTTAATAGTCGTTCTCGGAGCAAAGTGTATGCGAAACTCACTAAGCTCTACTGCCCATTTCACTAATCTCCCCGACGCATCTGGTCGGTTCAAAAAATGCTTCAAAGGCTGGTTCGTCAGCACAGTAATCTCGTGTGCGTGGAAATAAGGCCTTAGCTTCCGAGCAGTAGTAATCAACACAAAGAGATACTTCTCAACGACGGGATAATTCAATTCAGACTTGGCAAATGCCTTGCTTACATAATAAACGGGGACTTGATTACCCTCGACAACCTTCACTAACACAGAGCTAATGGCAAATTCAGAAACGGCCAAATAAAGATAGAGCGGCTCGCCTGGAACCGGTTTCGCCAACGGTGGGAGGGTACGAAGGTGCTGCTTGAGTGCCTGGAACGCCTCTTCGCATTTGGCAGTCCACTCAAATTTCTTGTTGGCCCTCAGCACTTCAAAAAACGGCATAGATCGGTCACTCGCCTTAGACAGGAAGCGATTCATTGCCGCCAGTCGGCCATTCAGCACTTGCACCTCCCGATGGTTTATCGGAGACTGCATCTCCTCAATCGCCCTCAGCTTCTCGGGATTCACCTCGATTCCTCTCTGGCTCACCATAAAGCCCAGAAATTTCCCTTAGTGGACTCCGAAGGCGCATTTTGTCGGTTTAAGCGAACCTGATGCAGCCTCATCCGCTCAAACGCCATGGCTAGGTTGTGCACATGATCCTCGGCTTGTCGGGACTTCACCAGCATATCGTCTACGTAAGCCTCCATGGTCTCTCCCAGCATATCTCCGAACAGCTTATTCACCATCCGCTGGTAGGTTGCCCCAGCATTGATTAACCCGAAAGGCATGACATCGTAGTGATAGATGTCACTGTCCGCATAAAACGCTGTGTGAGGAGCGTCCTCCTTAGCCATCTTGATCTGGTTGTAGCCCGAGTACGCATCCATGAAGCTCAACAGTTCATGTCCCGATGTGGCATCCACCAGCTGGTCGATTCTCGGGAGCGTGTAGCAGTCCTTCGGGCAAGCCTTATTCAGGTCGCGGAAATCCACACACATCCGCCATTTCCCATTAGTCTTCTTCACCAGTACCGGATTAGCGACCCAAGTCTGGAATCGGAGCTCTTTAATAAACCCAGCATCGAGCAACCTTCCCACCTCTTGCTGGATCGCGATCTTTTTATCTGTGCCCATCGGACGCCTTTTCTGCGTGATAGGTTTGATCGCGGGATCTATCTTTAGTTCGTGTACGATCACATCGGGGCTGATTCCTGGCATGTCGCTCGGGGACCAGGCAAACAGCTCCTTGAACTTTTTCAGCAAATCGATCAACTCTCGGGCTGTCTTTTCGGTCAAAGCAGACCCGATTTTCACCTTCCTCTGAGGTCCGTCAATCTCGACTTCTTTTAGATCTTCTATGGGGGCGGGACGCCCAAACTCCTCTCTGGGATCAGTATCTGTCTGGAGGACAGTCATGGCCTCTCGTCTCCTCCTTCGAGTGGCATTGACATAACATTTTCTGGAAGCCACCTGGTCGCCCTTGACCTCTCCGACTCCGTGGTCAGTCGGGAACTGCATCTTCTGGTGCACTGTCGAGGCAACTGCCATCAGGGGGTTGATGGTGGTTCTCCCGATAATCGCGTTGTAAGTCCCCGCGGAATCAACTACCACGAACTCCACGTTTCTCCTTTCTGATTTCCACCCACTACCAAACTCTACTGGTAAGGTGATTACTCCTAGCGGATAGGAGGTAGAGCCAGAGAACCCGACCATCGGGAAGTTTGCCTCCTTCAGATCTTTCTTTGTCTTTCCCATGGCCTCCAGCGCATCCATGAAGAGAATATCGGAGGAGCTCCCTCCATCGATCAGAATCCGCTTCATCTCGTACCCGTTCACATCCAAGGTCACGACCAAAGCGTCATCATGCGGGGTCTCCACACCTATTAAGTCCTCCGAGGAAAAGGAAATCACCATCTTTTCCTTCAGGGTCCAGGATCGGGACCTCTTACCCAGCACCACAGCAGTAGGAATTCTAGAGGCGTAAACCTCTCGAGAGGACGAGGTATCACCTCCAGCAGCAAATCCTCCGTCAATCACATTGATGGTGCCCCGTCGTTCTTTGTGGGCACCGGACGACTCCGGGTCGGACCTCTTCTTCTTTGGGGACCGATCGCGGGATCGAGAACGGGACCGCGATCGGGACCGAGAGCGGGATCGACAGCGCTTATCCCCGATGAACTCCTTAAGCTTCCCCTTCTGGATCAGCTTTTCGATCTCCTTCTTCAGTTCCCGGCAATGGTTAGTGTCGTGACCATTTGCGCGGTGAAAACGGCAGTAGCGATCCGTCCGGGATCCCAAGAATCTCCATCCTTCTTTGGGGGATAGCTGGAGATACCTTGTCGTTCCATGACCGTTAGTACCTCCGCCATGGAGCAGTTGAGAGGAATGTCGAGATCCTCCCGCTTGTCCTTCCTTGAAGAACGCCTATCATCCCTCCGATTAGAGCGGCCTCGATTCCGGCTGTTCTCGGGTTTACCCTTTGACTTACGATCGTCGAAAGGTTTAATCGAATGCTTCCCTTTATTCGTTTTCGGGGGCTCCAGCTCTCCAGCGGCTATCTTCGACTCCTGGACATCGATTTGCCATTTCACCCTCTTCTGCAGTGCCTCCATATTCCACACAGCTTTCTCAGCCACGCTGTGCATTAGATCGGAACCGTAGGGGGCCGTTAGGTTCCGAATGAAGGTACGGATGGTTTCACCCTCCGAAATCTCCTCATCAATTTCCGCCACACTGGTAGTGTACCGCTGGTAATAGTGCGCCAGTGATTCGTCGGGCCTCTGTACCACCTGGGTGAGGGACCTCACACTCTTCAGCAAACGTCTACGGCCTTGGTACTGCTGAATGAACCGGTCGTGCATATCTGCCCAGCAAGTGATGCAGCCTGGGGGCAGACTAAAGAACCAGGTCAGGGCTCTTTCCCCAAGTGTGTTCGGGAACAGTGTACACACTATATCTTCATTCGGGGCTCTTCCCAGACACGCCATGAGGTGCTTCTGGACATGACGAACCGGATCTCCTTCGCCATCGTATTCCTTTATTGTGGGGATACCTAGCCCTGGCGGGGCTAGGGTGTCTATGAGTCGAGGAACGAAGGGATGAGTAGATCGATCCCTCAGCTCCGATACCAGCGGCTTCTGCTCTCCCATGCAGATGTTCACGATCTTTACCACCTGATCGGGGATGATGGGACCATTAAGGGGAATGGTCCTGTGCTGTATTGGTCCTGGCCCATCAACCACGAATCTCTCTGGCTGAACGGACTCTCCATTCCTGCTCTGGCCTCGGGGTTGAGCCTCCCGCACGTTCCGAACCTCTGCTGGTGGGGGCGCTTCTTCTAGCGGGGGCATCTCCTCTTGCCTCCTCGCAACTTCTCTCCGATCCAAGAGAGCCTCCACGGCTGCCAAAAACATCGGCATGGCCTCTGCCACCGTCCTTGTCAGGTCCACGGCTGGGGGAGCCTCCTGCTCCCTATTCCCTTGGTGCTGGGCAGCAGCGTCTTCGGGACCTTCATTATGCCCCCCTGTCTGGGAGACTTCAGCAGCGGGATGGTTCTGGTTTTCCTCCTGTTCTGGTAGTGAATTCAGAGTCGTCGCAGCGGGATGACGGGAACCACAAGATTGTCCTTGTCTTCTTTGCTTGCCAGCCGCCATTGAACGAGTAGAAGGCATCTCAGCTTTTTGTTAGATTCCCACAGACGACGCCAATGTTGGATCACGGTGGAACTCCGGTATGGTCTTTGTCGGCGATCCTAGCTCCTTTGCTCCACGTGGTCCTGCAAAGAGGGGATAGACCGGGCGGTGACCCAGAATCCCTCTCCGATGATTAAATGAGTGTCTCGTATGAACTGGCAAGCAGTAATCTCAGAATGTATTTCAACGTAATTGATCTGAGGTGACCTCTGCCCTTTTATAGGCGGAGAGGTACCTCAGTTACCTGGTGAACCGTTGGGGGTGGGTAGCCCGTATCCCGCGTATCTCGGGTGTGATCCCGCCTATCTAGGTCATGATCTCGCTTATCTCGGCCACGCTCCGTGTATCTTAACCACGTTCCGCGTATCTCGGCCACGCCCCGCGTATCTCGGCCTTATCCTCTGATAACGAGTCCCGACTAACGTCGGGGACTCCAGAGTTATCTCGTTGTGTCACCGCTCGGGGCCCCTCGTCATCGTGACAGGGCCTATTGTTCTCAGGGATTCATCATCGGGGCCTACTCAGAGGCCTCTCGTCGGGAGCATTCAGCTCGCCTATCAGGTCCGACTCTGTCGGGACCTCTCATCCTCGGGACTCCCTTTGTCGGGATCCTTTGCCTGGGTCGTCTTGACCTCTACTTAGGGCCCAGTGGGTCTACTTGCCGTTTCCTTGCCGTTAAAGGGTCTAACGGCTACAGCCAAACCCATCAATAACTAAAAAACTGTCCAAGGTTTACTCTATATTAAAATTAGGTGTCTGAAGTTTCAAATATTAAACTTTAGTGTCCAATGTTTCAGTTTTGTTAAAATGTGGTGTCTCGGTGTGATTACTTTAGAGAAGTCAATTCCGACGAACCCGACTATCAAATTCGAGCTCCCATACACACTCCATTCTCGTCATCTTGTCGGGACCGTCACCTAAGAAGTTGGCCAAATCCGCGCAAGTAAATCTCGTTTCGTTGTCGTTGGAAAATCGCTCCACACCACTCTGCTAGAAACTTTTTTTTTTTTTTATGTTCAACTTTTGGGTGATATTTGACGATTTTGTGAAAAGTAAAACTGATGGATTATGAGTGGGTGAGTTGATAAAAATGATTGAAGGGAGTTGAAAAGACTCACGGAGACACCAGATTTCAACAAAAATAAAACTTTCGACATTCCGTTTTAACATTTCAAACTCCAGACAACTAATTTTAACGTATGGTAAACATTGGACAATTTTTAGTTATTAACCCTATCTTGTTATCGTGTTGTGTCACTAATATCAATCTCAAACCCATAATTTTCTTGTCGTGTTCGTGTCAGCCCATCATGTCGAGCCCTAATGTCTCCCACTCTCATCCACATAAGCAAATGTCCATGTAAATTTGCCCATTTCGAGTACTCTTAGTATTATTATTGACAGTAAAAAATAGACAGCACTTTAGATTAGTCACTAAAACCAAAGATAAAGAACAATGATGGCCAGATGCGCTGAAGATTGAAGAATATCAGTAAATGACAATGTCTTCCAAATACTTTGTCTTCGAAAATTCACCAACTTGGCAGTACAAAGAGGAGTGGTCCTGCCTAGAAGAAAATAATCTCTCCTTTGATACAACATATAAACACTCTATACATATATTGCAGTAAGCTTTCATCAATGGATTAATGGGAGCACCTGCAAATTTGATTTCATTTAGCTCAATCACTCATTAGTAAGAGCCTCCTCACAGTCATCACACCGTACGAGACGAGGCACGACGTCTATCAAACTGCTGCATGAACAAAAGTAAGTTGTCATGAAACACAAAGTTGAACTTAGAAGCAGTTAATCTAAACCCAACCCAGCAGGTCCATCCATCAAACTGCAGAATCTTTGAAAAATGCAGCCTAACAAACTTACTTATTCAGAGAAGGATATGGAAACAAACAAATGTAAAAAAGCATGTTGTGTTGTACCTCAAAAATTTTCGGGGCTGTCATCCAACATTTTCTCATTTTCGATTTCCACCTCCATGATTTCCTGAAGAGAAGAAAAAAAAAAGATGTCAAATTTGGTTCATTGAGGGTAACAAGAAGGAAACTTTCTGCTTGAGGGCTACAATCTGTATGATAGTCGAGTATATTTATGCGCGAATCAAGAGATAAGATGAGTTGAGTGACGTACGGGGATCCTTTGCTTCAAGTAATTTCCTACTCTGGCCAAAACCATGGAGCGCTCATGCCAAAATTTACCTCTCAGACTAATTGTCACAAAGGGCCCATCCAGTTCTGCAAGTTCAACTTGTCCTACATTATACCAATACAATATATTATTACATGATGAATCATTACCGTAGGGTACAGGATATGACTCACCTGTTATACCTACTGAAGTGTCAAATAGTTGAGCAAGCTGTCAAAGGAGCAAAGCTATTAAGCAGGTATCATATATATGACTGGCAAAAGTGTGTTGTTATCATCATATGAAGGCTCTTTTGACTAATCCTAGCTAATACAAAGTGTTAAGAAACTCAACGCCATTATTTCTGAAAAACTTGGAGATTCAGAAAAATGGAGTCCAAACGGAAAACTATGTTCCCATAGAGATGTAATATATGACGACTCAAAATGGCAAATATTATGTGAATTGAGGAAGCAAAGTTGATCGTTCAGAACTTGATTTCTAAAGAACTGAAATTCCTGTTCAGATTGCTCCAGTCGTGCCGACTTGAAAACTAAGCATTTGCATGATAAATTTGAACACTAATCTGGCGGAATTGAAAAGCTATATGTAAAAGAAAAGGTCAGAATAGCAGGGCTTACCTCCACCTTAGCATCAACCAAGACTTGCTTAATGTTGTCCTCAGTCAAATCGAGCGGCGGAGGAGAAAATCCAGCAGCTGAAATTGGCCGTAGACGACGTGCCAGCTGCAAACTCTCTCCGCACCGTTGGAGCCCCCGTAATGCCGGCGCTATCTTTAGCAAGTCGCGGGAAATGAGGCGAAACGTGGCGGGAGAATATGTGGCAACGGGGAACTGAAGAGTGGCCGAGGAGATTCCTAGCTTCAATGAGCAGAAATGATGACGATGAGCGATTCCGGCTAGCATCTTTCGCTTGAGATTCTGGAGAGCTCTCTCTTGCGGGATTCGGTTCACTCAAGCTTCAGATAAGGAGAGAGACGGAGACAATGGCGATGACGGTGAGTCCCTATATTTTGAGTCCCGATTTTAAAATATCAAAATGATATATTTTATCTCACGTATCTCTAATACTAAAATATAAATTAATTAAAATAAATTACTAAAATATCTATCGGGCTCTTTTAAAAAGCGACAGTAAATGTATGCCGCTTTTGATAAAAATACCGTTAATTCCCGCGGTAATTATCGCAGCACTATTCATCCGCCGCTCTTTGAAAGAGTCGGCGACATTTTTGTAATTCTTTTTAATTAATTTGTATTTTAGTATTTGAGATATGTGAGATGATCATTTGGGTAACAGACTCCTAATTTTAAGGTTAAAATGTCTTTTTGGAATACATTTGGTGTCATATGTTTTTTTAGTATGCTTTTGATATCACATGTTTGCATTTTTTTTTAAATTTTTTGTACATCTGTTAGTTGACTGTTAAATATTTTTATTTTATTCAGTCCTCTAATTTAACAGTCAACTAACCAATGCATCAAAAATATAAATTGAATGACTAAATTGATTAAAATAAAAGTATTTAACGGTCGAACTTAACGGTTGTTAGGTTCCAAGTCTAGGGTCAACGGGCGGTCGACCTAAGTCTCGTTCCTCACTGGAGATGTTGCGGATTCGGTGCTCTCGGGTTGTGTCGTCCTAGCTTGTGTCCTTCTGTCATTCGCTTCACTTCTCTTCTCGCCCTGCAAGAGGGGCAATACCAGGCACAGAGGGGGGGGGGGGTGGTGCCTGATGAACCCTCTCCGATGCCTAAGTCAGTACGGTTTTTGTAGAGAGATAAAGCTAGAGAGATGTCAGAGCAAAATTATGCAACTTGCCAAGATGATCAAATGAATAGTGGAAGAGTTGTATTTATAGGCAACGGTGTCATTAAGGTGGCTTAATGACATCGTTAACCTTTAAACACAATTAATTATCCTTTAAACACGTAATTAAGACCTTAGGGTACGGAGAAGGTTGGCGGAAATAAACTGAGTATGGGAGTCTAAAAGTGGTGTCGGGGCCCTTGGGGGGAAGGAAAATCCGACCCCCAAGGAAAGGGGTTGGGTGAGGCCACCCAACCCCTCCTAGGGGAGATAGGGTTGGCTGACCCGATCTCCCCTAGGGGAGGTCGGGTGTGGCCACCCGACCTCACCTAGGTGAGTCTAACTTGGTCCGGACGAGTATTTCGGCCTTGTCCGGACCGTTGGTGTTTCCGCGGGGTGTTCGGGTTGAAGTTTCGATTTGCAATCATTAACGGGGTGAACAAAATGAAACGATTTGGAAGTCAACGGGTTCAAATTGGGCGTATATCCATCACATGCCCCCGAGTCAACCAATGGCCTGACCCTTGATTGACTCTATTTTAGGATGGTATGACACGCGCAATTTGAAGCCGGGATTTTACCTTTTTGTCTGAATGCTTACTTACCCATGGATGTGTGCCTCTGACTCTGCCCCCTGCCTTATAAGATAGAGGAATTGTAAACGTCAGAATAGCACGGACACGTGTCCAAGCACGCGTCCGTCTGAGGTGGAAATAATAAATTTGTCCTTGCTACGGGCGTATACTCGAAAAATACACGCCCGCATAGGGATGCAATACGAATACAGCTAAGCGATTCATACTTCAATTTCATGCCGGGATTTGTCTAAGTGGAGAAAAATTTAATTTTGGTCTAAATTTTTTCTAAGTATGGGATGCTTAAAAATATACCCATAGAATACTAACTGTGGTAGGTGTGAGTTTAACCACGGTTAGTGGGAACTAGGGGTGTCAGTTTTTAAATCTGACCCTTGAATTTTTCCTTCCTAAAAATCAACGGTGTCGATTTGGCGATTTTAGAAAAAACCCTATTCTCTTGTACTATAAAAGGGGTAAGTGATTACCTCATTCTTATTGTCCTTTTTCCTTTCCCTTTTCTTTTAGTCGGTTATGATCCTTGGTTGGATTCGTTTCTTGGGACGCGTGTCGTATTGAGGTACGTGCCTTTTGCTTTGTGTAAGTGTTGTTTTTGGGAGACATAATCCCGTCTCTCCCTCGGTTGTTTCTTTACTTGTCTTGTTTTTGATTTGTGGGTCTTCATGGTGATATAGTCTTGTTTGGTTCATCCTCTTTTGATCTTCTTGCCCCCGTGTTTCTGCTTGCTGGCGTGTGGGGTCTTCTATACTGAGATTATGATTATCTCCCTTTGCCCCCTGCCTCTGCTTGTTGGCCAGTGGGGTCTCTCTATGCTGGGGGTTATGACTATCTCCCCTTGCCCCCTGCCTCTGCTTATTGGCCAGTGGGGTCTCTTTATACTGGGGTTTATAACTATCCCCCCTTGCCCCCGGCCCCTGCTTGTTGACCTGTGGGGTCTTCCATGTCACCTTTCTATTCTTACCTTTTGGATTTGTATTCGTCGTTTTAGAAAATGAGTTTTATCTTATGTCCACTGTCCGCTTTCTGTTTTCCTTGGGCTAAGCTTGCGTTTTTTCGATCAGCAGAACTCCCCGGTGATTGATGAGGAGTAAGAGGCCAGTACGGGTGGGGGTAGTTAACTCCAGGACCGGACCTTCGATTGCAAAAAGATCGGTTTTTTATGGTGCGGGGAGGTGTCCTCTTATTGGAGGTAAGGGTGGTGGTGATGTTAGAGTACCATCTTCTTTCTATATTGATGCCCCCCAATCGAGGGTCCGGGAGCCATCTTTTCCTTCTTCCTTGTTTGGTAAGTCCTCGAATGTCTGAGTTTCTTTAGTGTATATTGGTGTTTACTCCGTATCTTGCTGTAGGTAGACTTCGTCTTCCGCGTCTGAGTCGAAAGGAACTGTCTTGTCCTCCTGTTGATGGGATTGTTGGGTCTGAGTGGGCGCCTTACTATGGGCGTGGGGCTCGTTTTGACAATCAATCTTCTTTACAAACTCCTGAGGTTGGCGTTCGTGTTCTGCAGTCTGCTGTTCCTCCTGCCGATCGTGTGCCCCCTTCTAAAGGGTCGGAGGCAGCTTATGAATTGGCTCATGATGTGTTGGCTCGCTATGCTTCTGTAACTTTTCTTAGCCGTGTTTACCCTTTAGGACATTTCATTTTTGCTTTATATGTCTCATCCTTTGTTTTTGTCGCAGGGTATTGCCGACCTTGTTAATTTATCCACTCTTGTTATTGATCTTGCTGAGGAGAGAAAGGTGCACGAGGACACTTGTGTCTCCTTTAACTCCAAGCTTATTAGTTGTTTGGAGCATAGTCGTATCACAGATTTGCAGTGCCGAGATTTGGAGGGTCGTATTGCCCTTCTCAAGGAAGAGGTTGAGGCCTTGAGACAAAGGTCTTATCGCGATGAAGTACTTCGGGCTGCTGAGTTGGTGTCCCTTGAGGAGATGTTTCGTGTGGAGGCAAAAGGGTGTGCTATCGCTGAGTATAAGGCTTCTTCCTCTTATCAGGCTGCTATTGATGTTCGTTGCTCTGTGGCTAAGCGTATTTCTTTAAAGGCGATTCTCGAGCGTATGTACATGATTGCTCCTGACTTTCCTTTTTCTCAGCTTGGTGATTTGTCTGACTTCGCTGTTAAGCATATTGCTAAGATGAGGAAGTAGTACACCTATCTCTTGTGGTGGTCTCGCGAGTTTGTGGGTTGAGGTTCTTCTTAGAGTTTGAAATTCCACCTTTCCTAGTTTTGCCATCTTTGTTTGATACACTTGTCTTTACTCATGGTATATATGGCAGGGTGATTATCTCTCTTCTCATGATATCTCCTTGTGCCTTAGTGTGTAGTTCTTTGGTTATGGACCCTTCCCTTGGTGTGTTTCCTTTACTTATCCTTCTTTTATGTTTTCCTTCATGCCATACCTGCTATTTCATCAAGAAAAAACATTATGTGTTCTTCATACCACTTTACTTTTAAATTACTTTCTCATGGGATCCTTCTTATTATGGTGTAATGATCTTCTGATACCCTTTGAATGGTATGTATGGTATTGCTAGACCAAAGATATGCTCTTGGTGGGCGTTGAGACTGTTCGCGAGATACGCTCCCGGAGGGTGTCGAAACTGTTCACGAGATACGCTCCTGGAGGGCACCAGTAGTTAGACCAAAGATACGCTCTAGGTGGGCGTTGAGACTGTTCACGAGATACGCTCCCGGAGGGCACCAGTAGTTAGACCAAAGATACGCTCTAGGTGGGCGTTGAAACTGTTCACGAGATACGCTCCCGGAGGGCGTCGAAACTGTTCACGAGATACGCTCCCGGAGGGCACCAGTAGTTAGACCAAAGATACGCTCTAGGTGGGCGTTGAAACTGTTCACGAGATACACTCCCGGAGGGCACCAGTAGTTAGACCAAAGATACGCTCTAGGTGGGCGTTGAAACTGTTCACAAGATACGCTCCCGGAGGGCGTCGAAACTGTTCACGAGATACGCTCCCGGAGGGCACCAGTAGTTAGACCAAAGATACGCTCTAGGTGGGCGTCGAAGCTGGTAGTTTGAAATCTACCTCAAGATACGCTCTTGGGGGCGTCGAATCTGATAGTTTGAAATCTACCTCAAGATACGCTCTTGGGGGCGTCGAATCTGGTAGGTTGCAAATCTACCTCAAGATACGCTACTGGGGGCGTCGAAGGTAGTATTTTTAGAAGCTACTCTCAAGATACGCTCTTGGGGGCGTCGAAATTCGTAGTTTTTGGAAACCACTCTCAAGATACGCTCTTGGTGCGTCGAAGGTCGTAGTATAGAAACTACTCTCAAGATACGCTCTTGGGGGCGTCGAAGGTCGTAGTATGAACACTACTCTCAAGATACGCTCTTGGGGGCGTCGAGGGTCGTAGTATAAAAACTACTCTCAAGATATGCTCTTGGGGGCGTCGAAGGTCGTAGTATGAATACTACTCTCAAGATACGCTCTTGGGGGCGTCGAGGGTCGTAGTATAAAAACTGCTCTCAAGATACGCTCTTGGGGGCGTCTAATCTGTTCGCGGGATAGGCTCCCGGAGGGCACAGGGTTCGTAGTTTTTAGAACTACTCTCAAGATACGCTCTTGGTGGCGTTGGAGGCGTTGTTGATTTGATGTCATATCTGTGTAAGGATAACTCAACGATTATATCACCACATTCATTGGAAAATACTTTTGAAGGAACTCCTACTCCCTTAAGAGCATTCATGTTTTTTGTACACATGGGATGACATGGGGAGATCAAGACACCCTTTGGAGGAAATCAAAGATAGTTGTAGAGTTGGAGTAACTTGTTGAGTTCTCCTTCTCAAAGGTTGTTTTTGAAAATTTAAACAATTATATGTAATGACTTGAAGTAACTTCAAGGATATGGTCTTTTGCTTGTGCTGTCTTCTTAGACGTAGTACTTATTTAGGTGTTCCCCACTGAAGGTGTTTGTGGAGATATACCCATCCGCATCCTCTAGTCGGTAAGCATTTGCGTATGGAACTGATGCTATCTTATACGGCCCTTCCCATTTTGGAGATAATTTTCTGACTTGGTCTAAATGTGAGAACTCGTTCTTTCTGAGCACTAATTCTCCTATGTGGAATTGCCTCTCCTTGACTTGGCGGTTGTAATATCTTGCGGATACAAGGCGCATTCGTGCCTGTGCTTCTTCTGAATTCCATCTTTTATCCTCCACCATGTCTAAGTCTAAGAGCCTTGCTTTGTTGTTCTCATGCTCTTCAAAGTACGTGGTTCTTAGTGATGATACCGCCATTTCTGCTGGTGCCACCGCTTCGGTCCCGTATACCAGGCCAAATGGTGTTTCTCCTGTGGCTATCTTTGGTGTTGTCCGCACTGCCCATAGAACATTTTCCAGCTCATCTACCCAACTTCCCTTGGTAGCATGGAGTCGTTTCTTTAGGCCGTCTAGTACTATTTTATTTGCCGACTCTACTTGCCCATTTGTCTGAGGGTGCTTTACTGATGCGAAGCGGTGCTCTATATTCAGCCTTTCGCAATACCATTGCAGTTTCTTGCTCTTGAATTGTGGGCCATTATCACTTATTATTGCATTTGGGACTCCGTACCTCGAGACAATGTGAGATTGAATGAAGTTAATGACTTGCTCGTCTGTTGTCTTTCCCATTGCCTTTGCTTCTATCCATTTGGAGAAGTAGTCTATTGCTACTATTATGCAAGTTTTCTGCCCTTTTGTTCTTGGCAGGGGGCCTATCAGATCGATCCCCCACTGTGCGAATGGCCAAGCTCCCGAGATGGAACTTAGCTTTGCTGCTGGGGCTGTTATATTTCTGGAGTACCTTTGGCAGTGATCACATTTTTGCACCAAGTCTGCTGCTTCTTTGCTCATTGATGGCCAATAGTATCCTAGGTTGTAGACCTTCCGGATTATTGATCGTGCTCCTTCATGGCACCCCGCATCTCCTTCATGGAGTTCTGCAAGTACTCTCTCTGTTTCTGGGTATGTTATGCATTTGAGGAAGGGTGTGGAGTACCCTTTCTTGTAGAGTTCATTATCCATCACTGCATAATTTCTAGCCATCCTTTCAATCTTGACTGCCTCTACTTTATCCTTTGGGATTTTTCCTTCCATGATGTATTGACGCATTGGGGTCATCCAGGCTTCTGCTTCATCTATTACTAGAACCTCCATTTGTTCTATCACTGATTGCATTCTTTGTTCTACAAAGTGAACCTCTTTGCCTGCTTCTATCCCTAGGGCTAGTTTACTTAAGGCGTCTGCCTCTTGGTTTTGTTCTCTTGGGACTGACTCAATGTCGAAGCTTTGGAAGCTCTTTATTAGGTCTCTGGCTTGCTGCAAGTACTTCTGCATGTTTTCAGACTTTGCAGTGTAGATTCCTTTCACTTGATTGACAACTAGTTGAGAATCGCATTTAACTCTTAGGTGCTTTGCCCCTACTCCTTTGGCTATTCTCAGGCATGTTATCAGTGCTTCGTATTCAGCCTCATTGTTCGTTGCCTTAAAGGTAAGTGCCATGGCATAGCGCAGGGGGGTATCGCTATTTGGTGGGTATAGTAAGAGGCCTGCACCTGAGCCTCCCCCGTTGGATGACCCATCGGTATGCATCTCCCATAACTCTTCCGGTTGTTTCTCCTGACTACTACTCGCCTCGCTTGTAGTTTTGATTTCTCCCAAGTCTTCATCTGGATTAATTCCGGTGAATTCGAAATCTGCTAGAGCCTGCCCCTTTATAGCTGTTCTAGGGGCGAAATGAATACGAAACTCACTTAGTTCAATTGCCCATTTGGTCAATCTTCCCGATGTGTCTGGTCTTTGGAGGAGGTGTTTCAATGGTTGGTCTGTGAGGACTGTTACCTCGTGTCCATGAAAATACGGTCTCAACTTCCTTGCAGATATAATCAGTGCATAGAGGTACTTTTCTATTGGCGAGTAGTTGATCTCGTACTTTGCCAATGTTTTACTTACGAAGTATACCGGCAATTGTGCAGCATTTTCTTCTTTTATTAGTACCGAGCTTACTGCCACGTTGCTCACAGAGATGTAGAGGTAGAGGGGCTCCCCTGGCGTAGGCTTTGCTAGGGGTGGTAGTGTCTTTAGATGTTGTTTGAGTTGTTGGAAGGCTTCTTCACATCTTGGTGTCCATTCAAACTTCTTGTTTGCCCTTAGTACCTCAAAGAAGGGTAATGCTTTGTCTCCTATTTTGGACAGGAATCTGTTAAGAGCTGCCAACCTCCAATTTAGTCGTTGAACCTCTTTGTGCTTCGTAGGTGACTGCATTTCTTCAATTGCTTGTAGTTTCTCGGGGTTTACTTCTATGCCTCGCTGACTTACCATGAAGCCTAAAAACTTTCCTGATTGAACCCCAAATGCACATTTCTTCGGGTTAAGGCGGACTTGGTATTGCCTCATTCTCTCAAACGTTGAGCGAAGGTTTTCCACATGGTCTTTCTTCTCTTTGGATTTGACGATCATGTCGTCCACGTATGCCTCCATTGTCTTTCCTATCATGTCCCCGAAGATTTTGTTGACCATTCTCTGGTATGTCGCTCCAGCATTTATGAGTACGAAAGGCATCACCGTGTAATGGTATATCTCGCTATCAGCGTAGAATGCTGTGTGAGGGGCGTCCTCAGGGGCCATTTTTATCTGGTTATATCCTGATATGCATCCATGAAGCTCATTAGTTGGTGACCTGATGTTGCATCCACTAACTGATCTATTCTTGGTAGTGGATATGAGTCCTTAGGGCATGCTTTGTTTAGGTCGCGATAATCGATGCACATTCTCCAACTTCATCCCGCCTTCTTTACCAGTACTGGGTTTGCCACCCATGTTTGGAATCTAATCTCCTTGATGAAATTTGCTTTCAATAGCTTTTCCACTTCTTCCTGGATAGCTATCTTTTTGCTTCCTCCCATTGGCCTTACCTTTTGTGTTATTGGTCGCGTTGCCGCGTCTATGTTGAGCTTGTGTGAAATTACTTCTTCTGATATTCCTGGCATATCGCTTGGTGACCAGGCGAACAGATCTTTGTATTCCCTTAGTAAAGCTACTAAGTGCTTTTCTTCTTCCTGATATAAGGCCGTTCCAATTTTTGCCTTCCTATCGGGCTCTTCTATGAGTATTTCTTTTAATTCCTCCATGGGGGCTGGTCTCCCGTGATCTTCTCTTGGGTCCTCATCTATTAGTAGGACCTCTCTTGTTTTCTTCTTCTTGTTTAGTGCGATCCTTGCACATTTCCTTGCTATCTTCTGGTTACCCTTTACTTCTCCTATTCCTTGGCTTGTGGGGAATTTCATTTTCTGATATAGTGTTGATGGCACCATGCCCCATTTGTTGATTGTGGTGGTACCTAGGACTCCATTGTATTCCTCCATCTCTTCTGTGATGAGGAAAGGGACATCGATTTTTAACTGCCTCCGGCCTACCCCCAATGTCACAGGTAATGTGACTGCCCCCAGTGGGTATGTTGGCTCTCCTGAAAATCCAACCAAGGGGGAGTGAACCTGTTTTATGCTACTTGGCCTTACTCCCAGTATGTTGAGGACCTTCTTGCTAATGATGTTAGGTGAGCTTCCACTGTCTACCAGGATTCTTCCAATGTCCATATCAGTGATCTTCATTGTTATGACTAGGGCATCCTTGTTGTCTGGTAACACATGCTCCATGTCTCTTCTTGAAAATTGTATTATATCTTCTCTCTTTCCTTCTGCTTGTTCTTCCTTTGGTTTATGGTCCTCTAACTGTGCCACATACGCTTCTCTAGCATTCGCTGACTCTCCTCCAGCTCCATAACCTCCATGAATGACATATACGCTTGCCATCTGGCTGGTGATAATTAGGCTTTCTATTCGAAACCCACGGACGGCGCCAAGTGTTAGGTTCCAAGTCTAGGGTCAACGGGCGGTCGACCTAAGTCTCGTTCCTCACTGGAGATGTTGCGGATTCGGTGCTCTCGGGTTGTGTCGTCCTAGCTTGCGTCCTTCTGTCCTTCGCTTCACTTCTCTTCTCGCCCTGCAAGAGGGGCAATACCAGGCGCAGAGGGGGGGGGGTGGTGCCTGATGAACCCTCTCCGATGCCTAAGTCAGTACGGTTTTTGTAGAGAGATAAAGCTAGAGAGATGTCAGAGCAAAATTATGCAACTTGCCAAGATGATCAAATGAATAGTGGAAGAGTTGTATTTATAGGCAACGGTGTCATTAAGGTGGCTTAATGACATCGTTAACCTTTAAACACAATTAATTATCCTTTAAACACGTAATTAATACCTTAGGGTACGGAGAAGGTTGGCGGAAATAAACTGAGTATGGGAGTCTAAAAGTGGTGTCGGGGCCCTTGGGAGGAAGGAAAATCCGACCCCCAAGAAAGGTTTTAAACCGTTAGTGGCCAAGATGCTTGCGTCCGACCAACGATCAAAACCGAAAGGTTAGCGTCAAACTCAAATTGGACAAATATCCTAACTTAAAATAGAGTCAAGAAAGGTTTTAAACCGTTACTTGACTCGGGGGCAAGTGATGGGTAAATGTCCAATTCGGGTTCGTGTTTACATTTCGGGCCCCGTCGACATGTCAAAAAATTACATCTCGGTTTAAAAACATCTCCCGCGGTATCAAAACGGTCCGGAGGCGCGTTTACGCGCGTCCGGGTTGCAGCAACCCGGATGTCCGGGTTGTAGCAATCAGGAGGTCCGGGTTGCGTGGCGATTCGGACCTCGCCGAATTGCCCAAATTCGACGAGGTCCGGATTGCCCTACGGGTATCGCACTAGTACCGTATCCGCGATTACCGTTACGCGTAGAGAAGTCAAGTTCACGTACTACCAACAAGGATGACGGTTACCGCACGATCTTGAACCGTCATCAAACCGCTTTAAAACCGGGTCCGGTCCCAAGAAAGCCTATAAATAGGAGGTCTTGGCCACCCATTTTCACACATTCTCTCATTTTGCCCAACTTTGGTATTTTGAGCTCTGACTTCTCTCTAGAAATTCTCTCTCTCTAGAAATTACCTTTTTGCCACTATAGTGACTTAAGCATCGGAGAGGGCTCCACTAGCACCCCCCCCCCCCTCTCCGTGCTAGCATTGGTCCTTAGTGCAGGTTCCGACGCCCTGAGTCACATCCGCCCTGAGTCACATCCGCCCTGAGTCACATCCGTACCAGGTCACAGCCAGTCCGAAACACAATCCTCACCCGGGAGCAAGCCTGAACACTCGTCAGTGGCCCAACCGCCGACGGAAGGGTTACAGCCCGCACAACCACAGACGCATCCTTACGACTCTGTTCAATCCGGACGCAACACTATCAATATCATCACACATGCAATTGTGAAAAATAATAGATAGCTGAAACAAATAAAGTACCTCCGGATTCACATAAAAACCCCCATCTGGGTTACGAGCACAGACATTTCGCGGAGTCTCCTCACTTTCCCCAAAATCCCTGATAACCAATGTCGTTGTCATTCGCAGCCTTTTCTCACCCGAAAGTTTTCGTAAAGGAGGGCAATCAGTTTCCATGGGTTCCTTTCCAGCCCGCCTCGGGCGAGAAGCCACAACTCCCTCACAAGAATCCACCACGCTATGAACAGGCTCCGCCTCTGCCGGTTGACTAGCCTCTGCAGGTTTACTAGGTGTTAGTGTCCCCATGATAGCTCATTCTAGCGTGCCAGGAATGGTTTCCGGTGTCACCCCAGTTTGTATAAAAGCTTGAGTAGAATTCTGGCGATCTAGCGGCACATACGGCTGAGGAAAGTCCACTGTCTGAATTCCCAAATGTTGTGGATCCACCGGAAAGTAACCATGCATAGGATGAGGAAACATGCTCACAGAAGGAGCACGAGAACTATATGATTGTGAAGCTCCATCCCAATACCACAAGAAAGCCGGGTCATAGATCGGTGTCCAAACCCATGGATGATAAGGCATTGGTCCCGGCATGAACGGATGGCCCAAAATCCCGGCATTCCAAGGAGTCACCTGGTTGTGCCACCCCGGATAACCGTGCATGGGAGGCAAATGGGGCGGGATATGGGTCAGAGTTGAGTAATATGGACTTGGGGGTGTATATTCATCGGAGACATCGGAAATGGTGGTTGATGCAACGTGGAAGGTCCTGCCTCCGTCGTCATTGCCGATAAAGTGATAGATTGAATGAAGTCAGCAATATCCGGTAGAGCATCGGCAAAGACGGGCTGATCATTAGAGAACAACAATTGGAGTCCCGGCGAATACGGTTTCCGTCAACAAAGGTGGCCAGTAGAGGTACCTCAGTGTCATCACTCCCAGTCGCTGAGGCCGCAGTCGAGGAATCCGCCTCATTAGGAATATCCTCATGAAAGTCGAAACCCTCCCGGCGACGACGAGCAGCACCACCTGGGCTATTATACCTCTCATCTTCATACCATTTGATCCAATACGTCAAGGCCCCAGTACCCTTGTTCTTAATCGTATAGATGGCTCTCAAATTATCGTGCGATCGCACGAACCCCGGGATGAGCCTCGATCCTATTGAGCATGTCCTCCATTTGGCGAGTGAATATCCTCTCAGGTGTGTTGCAGTGATCCTGATGATGTCCAAGTCGGCCACATCTCTTACAAGGCATGCCCGGTCGGTACGTAAATAGGATCTTGAACGCTGAGTCCTCACCGTGAAGAAGCCATAGTCCTGGAACCGCTGGCCTCTCCAAATCCATCAGAACCCTAGCCCTAGGGTATGCCACGGAGAGTGGTCTACTTTCATCGAGTTCGAGAAAAAGAACCTCTCCCACCACTGCAAGAGCGTTTGAAATCACCTCCCTTGAGACCAGAGAAGACGGAACCTTCCGGAGTTCCATCCAGATCGGAACCCTACCGAAGGATATAGACAATGGAAGGCGGTTGTCCGTGCAGGGAAACAAGACCAGTAGGGCACTATCGACGGTGAATGGGCTGTTGGTACACTTCATTCAAATCCGTCACCGTGGCAAAGGTGAACGTCCAGAGATTGTCCTCCCTACGCTCCATTACTGCTGGCGTCGAAGTTCTCCATTGTTCCTCCACCAAAATCTTGATTAAATCCTCCCGTTCCCGACGAGCAGAGAAGGTACGACCCACGAGCACTTTGGAATAATCGACAGAAACCCTCATCGGAGAAAGTGTGGTCGGTGAGCAGTGAGAATTTAGAGATTGAGGTAGCGAAGAGATTGCAAACTGAAAATAAATCAGTAAAAGGCAAGAATAAGAAGAAAAAAGTCTGTGGAGAAGAAGCCGTGGAGTCCCTCGTGCCGAAGTTGAGAGAGGATTGTCAGGAAAATCGCGCCACCACAGCCAAAACGGTGTTGCTAAAGCTTCCACGTCAGACGAGGCAGACATTCCCTTATATTGCTTGTAGAGAAAAGATCTGCAGCGTGGTTGATTGGCCATTCCAGGCGGTGGCCAAGGAGGTTGGTGCCAAGTGGCATGTAACCAGCTGAAACTTTCTCTCGGAACTCGAAGGCCATGATTGCAGATAAGGAAAGGGAGAGAGAAGGGGGTGGCACGCTGGGAAACGAAGGGTTGTGAAAAGGAAATTGGATGTGCTACTAGGGGAGAAGTGCCTGGGGCTAGTCGATAGGCTTTAGGGTTCCGGCGTTGATGGGGGAAAGGTTGAGAAAAAACCCTCAAATGAAGGTTTTCCATAAGTTTAGATGTAGGCCGTTGATTCATTCAATTTGAAGGGCAAACTCGCCACTTATTCTATTTCCTACCCCTGCGCTAAAAAATTGGTGGAGTCCACCAAAGCTAAAATGGCTCTCGCATCTGTATCTATAGGCAATGTTTTGCTAATTGCAAGCCATTTTGGCTTTTGACTTTAAAAAATGGTGTCCAATAAAAGGTTTTAGAGTGAAACTGAAAATGTTACTAGAATTAGAACTATGTAGCGGAAAAGTTTCAGACCCAAATATTTCATATGAAGTTTTGTTATAAATGAAAAATGTTATAGATAAATTAAATATTTAGTTTTTTTAAAAATACGATATGTACAAATTAGTAAATAAGATTTGAGTGTTAAATCGGCTTAATTAAAAAAAATCAGAATATATATATAATTACAAAAATTTAATTGATGTTTGAATTAATATTTACATTTTTTTAATTTGTCAACTCTAATCAATTTTAGGTTAAATATTCATAATCCAATTTTGACTTACGTAGGGTTTGTTAGGGTCATAATTCATTTATTTACATACTAAAATTATTTTAGATGGTAAAAAATAAAAAATAAAATACTAATTGTTGACTCGTAGTCACACTTCTAAATGGTAAAATTAGAAATATACTATTTTTTTACCATCACAATAAAAACCAAAGAAATAAAGTTTGTAGACATTTGAAGTATTAGAACCATAACAACGTAAAGAAAGTTGAGTTTTGAATTTCTATATAACCCTACATGTCAGTCAAATTTTTAATTTGAACGTTTGATCGAGATTGATTAAAATTTGATAATAAATAAATAAATAAAATAAGAAAAAAATTATAAATCAATTCAGATTTGTTCCTATCAATTATATATATTTTTTAAGTTTTTTAACTTGGTAAAATCATTGACTTCTATTTTCGAAGTGAATACAAAAAACGCAAAAAGAACTTAAAAATCCGACAACTTTTAGAATTTATATGTTTCACCAAATGGATTTAATTTGTTCGATACATACATTATTTATTGACCAAATTTTTATTTTTTCAATAAAGGTAATATAACTGGAGAACAAATACATTAGGTCGTCAAAGAAAAAAAAAATTCAATTTTGAAAAATAAAATTAAAATATAAATTTTAAATTTTACCAATAGTATTTTAGGAAATATATTATTTGAAAAATGTGGGAGTCGATCTTATCTCGTCTTAATTAGCTTATAATTGTTCTTCCCCGATTGGTAATCATTATTCATCCTCGTTAGTAGATTTAATCTTACGCAGATTATTTAGAAACATGTTGGTAAATCAACTATGTGTATTAATCTAATTTTTTTACTAATGATTTCCAAGATATATAAATTAGAAACATAATATATGTCGTTTAAAAAAAATTCACAACAATGTATTTTAAACAAAAATATCTTCATATCATATGAAAATATAATTTAATAAAAAGACTAAATGAAACTATATATTGGTGGATTTAGGGAATAGTTACTACGGATTAAAACACGTGTACATGATAGGTAAACTAATTACGCAACGGAATAAGTAGCACATACCAGTTTAGCTTTCTGTAGCCCAAGATCGTCACAAGGGAGTTCTAAATATGCCGGACGGGTCCTGCAGGAACTCCGATCAAAGAGAAATATGCAGGCAATTGTATCCACAACAAAACCTCTTTCAATCTGGTGACATGATGGATCTCTTGGGTAAATTGTTGGCACAATTTTGACACCTCATTTTGCTAGATGCGGTTCGGCCGAAACTTCAATATATTAGGGAGAGAGATTTCTTTTCTTGTCAACTTAGGGAGAGATTGATCAACCCTAAGAAATCCCTTATCACCTCCTATTTATAAGAGGAGGTGAGCAAAACCCACCAAGGGTTTAATCCCTAATTTCGGCCGAACTACATGAATTGGGCTTGGCCCAGTTTTGGGCAAATTGTTGCTCATAAGGATTTTGGCCTGACCTAAAATCTCTTATGTGCCTAACCCCAATTCTACTTAATTTGTCGGGCTTATATTAATGGGCTCCCAACTACGGCGGCCCATATACAACACAACAGCTCCCACTCGCCCGAATGGGAGGGTGCCTATTAATATGTTGTCGACCAAAACATCAATATCCATTCGTGATCAATCATGTTCCTGTATTGTTCATAGTGTTAGCATTTGGACTATGGGCCGCCATAATTGGGAGCCTATTAATTAAGTCCATGTTCCTAGGAAATTAGGATGGGTCATATTAGGAATTTTGGGCTAGGCCTAAAATCCCAATTGAAGTGGGAGGCCCAAATTGGGCCTCCCTTAAAAATATGGCCGACCGACCTAAGGTATTAAGGAGGTGGGATTTATCCCACCTCATCCTCTATAAATAGGGACATAAGGAGGATTTTACTAGTGTTATTCTCCTATCCCAAGTTGTGAGTTTAAAGTAAAATCCTCCTCCCTAATAATAAGGGTTCGGGCGAACCAAGCAATACACCAAGGAGGTGTCAAATTGCATCGATCAATTTACTCCGAGTAGATCCATCCCGCGGAGAATCGAAAGAGGCTTTGCTATGAGACGTAATCCGCGTAGGGCTTATCTAACAGGAACCTCTACGAGGAACCGTCCTGTGGATCGAGAACTCCCCTCAAAGGTCCTAGGCTACAGGAAACATTATAGGTATGTACACCTTCTTCCACTGCGTATTAGTTACCATGCATGTATCTAGGGTTTTGTTTCCGTAGTATTAATCTCATATATCCTACAGTGGTATCGGAGCCTGTGTTAGGGAGTTCGTGTTTTTTTGATAAAATCAATGTTCTTGTTTTTCTTTAACTTGGGCCGAAACTTTTAAAGATTTTTAAGTTTTAAATTTTCTATTTTGTCTTGGTAAAATCGGACTGGCCATGGTTTTTCATGATGTTCATAGTAAAATTTGATGTTCATGATCTTCAAGAAAAATATGATTCTATCAAATTCGAACTTTGGATTCTTGATAATGACAAGTTTTGATCTTAAAATTTGACCACAAACCCTAATTTTGCATGTTTCGGCCGAACAACGTATAGGTGTTCAATGTGAAATTTTGATTTCTTAGTCCACAAATAATCCTATAGTGTACCGAAATTTTCAAAATATTTGAAGTATAATTCGGCCGAAATTTTTGTAGTCAAAATTAGGACAAATTTACAAGATAATTGTGTATATATTTACTATCAATATATATCTAGTAATATTAGGGAACTAGACAATATTGATAATACAGTTGCCTAAAGATTGAGAAAATATATATTGTTGATGAAAAATATATCCCTAATATTGAAAATAATATATTTTCTAAAAGATATATATATATATATATATATATATATATTGTGTTACTAATTATATATATATATATATATATTTGATTGATTATAAATTTGTAAATATAGAATCTTGACAATAAATATATATATATAATGTGTGCCGAAATATAATATATATATATATATATATGCAGAAATTTGGACAATATTTAATTATTAGTTGTTACTTATAGGCCAAGTTACGTTTTTAGTGGACTTCAAAACCCTACTTGGCCCACAAGTAATAATTCAGACTGAACCCTATGGGTTATGGACCGGTCCAATTTTAGCAATCCGGGTCGGGTCAACCAAGCCAGAATACCATGTGAACCGAACCGGTCTTACCGGACCGAACCGGGTTCGGGTCACCTGGGTAGAACCGGAGCGGGTTTAACGCCATATTTTCTCAATTGGCCCGACCCTTTCGGGTCGGACCGAGGCAACTATTATAGGTCGAACCGACCCGGTTTGAGTGACGAACCGAACTGAATCCTATTTTAAACCGAACCGAATCCTATTTTAAACCGAAACGGTCCGGCCGAACCATTATTTTAACCGAACCGGACCGGTCCGAACCGGTCTGAACAGAACCCGAATTAATTAAATTAAAATAGGATGGTCAAATTTTTAAATCCAAATGTTCTTCGAACTTCAAAATTACCTACACAGTGCTCGCAGATTTAAATTATTCGCGTTTTAATTAAACCTGATGCCTAGTTTCGATTATGGGGATGGATCTCGGAGATGTATGATTTTGGGACTGAGTCATTTAGTCGGTTGAATTGCAATTGCTATTTAATTGAAATTATCGCACGATTAGAACTGTCGTCTTGACTAAGTCAAGTTAGCTGAATTATGCATATTGTGGGCGGAGCCCTGGTTTTCAATTAATGAGTTGCCCACTAGGATAGACAAGCCATGATGGTTGTAATTGCATAGGATACATGTCTAGAAGTACGCATGAATGGTTTATAGCATGAATTGCAATTCAGCCCCAAATGTTTTAAAAATGTAATCAGTTGCCAAATATGCATGTTTTTATGGTGTGATCACGCATGATGCGTATGCATGAATATTGGGGATGGAATAGCATGTGATAATTTACTTAAGCAGTAGAATTATATATGCTAAACATGAGTTCCTCAGAACATTAGACGCATGACGCGTATGCATGAGGTGTGTATGGTTTCTTAGATGATATATGTTAGCATATGGTGACTGGGCACCGTAATTGGTAGCCCATTAATATGTATACGTTACCTAAGAAATTGGGTTAATGTCACATTAGGGAAATTGGGCTTGACCCAAATTTCAATTGACATGAGAGGCCCAAAATTGGGCATCCCTAACATAAGTGGCCGGCCGAATATTGCAAGGGGCAAAGTGGACTTTTGTCCAATTTGCTCCTCCTATAAATAAGAGGTGTTAGGGTTTTATTTGGGTTAATTCACAATTCTTCCTAAGTGGTGATTTGAGAGAAAAATCATTCCCCCCTTTAGACATACTTCGACCAAACCCTAGTCCACCACCAAGGATGTGCCAATTTGCTCAGAGCAAAACACTCTGGAGATCCGTCCCTGCCAAGAATCGATCAGAGTCTTTGCTGTGGAGCTAATACCACGTAGGATTTCTTTAACAAGAAACTCTACAGGTTACGTCCGGTGGATCGTGAACTCCCTCAACAAGATCCTTGGGACTACGGATAAGGTTTAAGGTATGTGCACATCTTCTGTTGCGTAATTCTGATTACAAGCATGTACCTTATTTATGTTTCCGTAGTGATCAACCCCGTAATCCAACAGTGGTATAAGAGCCTGTGTTAGAAGTTCTTGATTTTGATAAATTGGTGTTCTTGATTTATAAGAGTGGTGGTCGAAATTTTTAATTGAAAATTGAAAATTTCCGATTTTTATAATTGTTAGTACCGAAATTCTCATGATGTTCTTAGTAAAATTTGATGTTCATGATCTTCAAAAAAAAATGTGACTTTTATCAAAATCAAACATTGGATTGTAGACTTATTAATATTTGATCTTGAAATTTGACTACTTGTTTCCAATTTGATGTTATTCTTAGTCCACAAGAACAGTAATTTTCGGCCGAAATACATATAAAATATTGTTTACCATATTTTTATTTTTTATTAAAGGTAACAATATATCTATAATTGAAAATATATGGATATGTTCACGTTAAATATATGGAAATATATCACTATCAATATATCTAGCTAAAAGATAGGGATTAATATATTATTGATAGATTTAGTTACCTAAAAGATTAAAAAAAAAATATTAAGTATATTTGTTTCCCTATTAAAGATATTGACAACAAATAAAATTTATATATATATATATATATGTGTGTGTGTGTGTGTGTGTGCCGAAATTTACATATATACATATATATATTGTTGATTAATTTACATCTTATAGATAGAATCTTGACAATAAATATATATATATGTAGATTGTGCCGATTTTATATATATATATATGCAATATTGGAAATTATTTTATATAGTTAATAATTTTTGGAGGCTAAGTTAAGTTTTTAGTGAACTTTAAAACTCTATTTAGCCCACAAGATTATTTCGGCCCAATACTATGTGATTACTGAACCGGTCCAATTGCTAAACCGGATAGGATAAAACCATACCGGGTTTTCTTAATTGGTTCGACCTAGCCGGGTTGGGTCGATCCTGGGTAACTAAGTGGACCTAACGGAACTGGTTTTGGTGTTGAATCGAACCAAACTCCTATTTTATTGAACCGGTTCGGACTGAACAAGATTTTATACAAAAACGGACTAAACCGAACCAGTTTGCGAAACCGGACCGAACCAGATTTTTTTGAACCAGACCGAACCATATTAATTCAAAATTGACTGAACCGAACCGGATTTTCAAAATCGAATTCAAGTCAATTAATAAAATAGGATGGTCAAGTTTTAAAAATGTTTTCGAACTTTAATTAGTTTGCACAGTGCTCGAAGGTTTAAATCTTAATGCCTTGTTTCGATTATGGGGATAGATCTCTGAAATGCATGATTTCGGGACTGGATTAATTAGGGCTGAATTGAAATTGTTTACTTTTATCACATATATTTATTAGAACTGTTGTCTTGACTATGTCAAGCTAGCTGGATGTTGGGGGCGGAGCCCTGGTTAAATATATGGTTTGCGCAATAGGACAGACATGTTGTGATGGTTGTGATTTCCTAGGATTCATGTCTAGAAACACGCATGAATAATTGTAAGCATGAATTGCAAGTCAGCCCTTAATATTTTAAAATGTTTTAAAATCGAAAACCAGTCGCCAAATATGCATGTATGATGTGGAAGTTTCATGTATGACACATATGCTTGAATGTTGAGGATGTAGCAGCATGTTATAATTTACTTCGAAAGTAGAATTATATAAATGCTAGCATGAGTTCCTCGGAACATTAAACGCATGACGCGTATGCATGATGTGTGGTTTGAATGATGAAGTTGGCTTGCTATGATTATTTACTTGTGTAATAGAATTATATATGCATGCTGTTGGGATCAAAATGACGTGGCCTCAAACTTCACGGAATGGAATTCTAGGCTTCGCCTTGGACGTAGCTCTCTCGAGGACTTGATTTCCTCCGGGAGACTTTTAAGGTCGAGCACCTAAAAAGGGGTGGGGATGGCCCCTGATTCCACTCCGAAGCTTAAGTTAGTAATGTATTTGAGAGTGTAATATATAAGTATTCAGAGTAGATTTATTTTAATTGAAGGAGATAGCCCCCTATTTATAGGGGGAAGTTTACCGACTTTGTAGAGGCGGCTGCTGGCCTCTGATTGGTTGCCTAGGGGCGGCAATCAGCCCTTTGTGATTGGCTGATAGAAGCGGTTGTCAGTCAGCTGGTGACAAGCAGGTCGCCACCTCATGTTTACTTCGGAGGAAGGTTTTCCTTTTAAGCAGGTGACAAGTAGGTTGCCACCTCACCTTTACTTCGGGGGAAGGTTTTCCCTTGGAGACGGTGGGAAGAAGGTCGCCACCTGTCTTTACTTCGAGGGAAGGTTTTCCTTTGGAGACGGTGGGAAGCAGGTCACCACCTGTCTTTAATTCGAGGGAAGGTTTTCCCTTGGAGACGGTGGGAAACAGGTCGCCACTTGTCCTCTGGAAGATTCTCTAAGTCTCCATAGTCGACCAGTCATTCTTTTGAAGTCGACTTCTTCATGATCGGTAGTCGACCTTTTATCTCCAAATGGTTGGAATAAACAAGAAAGGTCGTCGACTTCTTCTCCTCGCCCTGAAAGCGTACTCGACCTGTCACCTGTAGGAAATCACCATAGACCAAGAACGTACATATAGTCGGGTTTATTTATAACCCAACACTTGCCCCCGAGACTCGAGTCGTCAGCTTCATTTACTTAAGGTGAAGGCTTGAGTTGAGTACAGCCCCATTTTGTTGCGAGATAATTTACTTCTCAGGACTTGTAGATTTTTCCGACTTTCCAGAAGTTGAAGAGGCCCTCCCTCGGGATTAGGATTTCTAACCGTTGGGAGAAGAGATGGTTATCGCAGCCTCTAGCTTACTCCACACCACCCTAAAGGAGATGGTGGTCAACTTGAGGGCTTACTAGGCGGATTTTCCTTTCTCTCAAGTTTCGATCCTCGAACAATTTTTACGACTTCCCACCGAGGAGGATGATCAACCATCAAAAGAACACGACCATTCGTCTGACGAAGACGACTGTGTTATTGTCTCTCCTTCTAAGGGGAAGAAACCCGTGTAAAATGGATTATCAAGAGACTCCCATATCTTCTATGTATGACTTTTCATAATAAATAAATTTATCCGGGCAACACCTAGCTTTTGACATTCTTAACTAGGATCGCATATATATAATTTCCAGGAGGTAGCAGACATACTTTATTTTTACTACCCTTTAGGATTAAAGAATCGATCGTATAAGTAAGTGGTAGTCTTTGATACCTTTAGATCGACAACTTGAGGACTGATTTGTTGATCCTCTTTTGAGACTTTTTGATCGGGTCCTTATTGTGCCTCAGCTCTTGTCGCTATTTTGAGCGTTAGGACATCCAAGTTTGTAGACTTCGATCGAATCGTCGCCGTACCTAGGCTTTGGTCGCCATTTTGGGCACATAATGGTCTACGACCGATTTGTAGACCTTCCATCGAATTGTCATCGTACGTAGGCTTTAGTCGCCATTTTGGGCACATAATGGTCGACCACCGATTTGTAGACTTCGATCGAATCGTCGCCGACTGTATGAAGTCGAGGAGTCAGTGAAGACTGATCCTTTGTAGATGGCGACTTTCGGAAGTCGAGGAGTCGGTTAAGACCGATCCTTTGTAGATCTTCGCCGACTGTATGAAGTCGAGGAGTCAGTGAAGACTGATCCTTCGTAGATCTTCGCCGACTGTATGAAGTCGAGGAGTCAGTGAAGACTGATCCTTTGTAGATGGCGACTTTCGGAAGTCGAGGAGTCGGTTAAGACCGATCCTTTGTGGATCTTCGCCGACTGTATGAAGTCGAGGAGTCAGTGAAGACTGTATGAAGTCGATGAGTCAGTGAAGAATGATCCTTTGTAGATCTTCGCCGACTGTATGAAGTCGAGGAGTTAGTGAAGACTGATCCTTTGTAGATCTTCACCGACTGTATGAAGTCGAGGAGTCAGTGAAGACTGATCCTTTGTAGATCTTCGCCGACTGTGTGAAGTCGAGGAGTCAGTGAAGACTGATCCTTTGTAGATCTTCGCCGACTGTATGAAGTCGAGGAGTCAGTGAAGACCGATCCTTTGTAGATCTTCGCCGACTATATGAAGTCGAGGAGTCAGTGAAGACTGATCCTTTGTAGATCTTCGCCTACTGTATGAAGTCGAGGAGTTAGTGAAGACTGATCCTTTGTAGATCTTCGCCGACTGTATGAAGTCGGGGAGTCAGTAAAGAATGATCCTTTGTAGATCTTCGCCGACTGTATGAAGTCGAGGAGTCCGTGAAGATTGATCATTTGTAGATCTTCGCCGACTGTATGAAGTCGAGGAGTCAGTGAAGACTGATCCTTTGTAGATCTTCGCCGACTGTATGAAGTCAAGGAGTCAGTGAAGACTGATCCTTTGTAGATCTTCGCCGACTGTATGAAGTTGAGGACTCAGTGAAGACTGATCCTTTGTAGATCTTCCATCGAATTGTCGCCATACCTAGGCTTTAGTCGCCATTTTGGGCACATAATGGTCGACAACCGATTTGTAGACTTCGATCGAATCGTCGTCGTACCTAGGCTTTGGTCGCCATTTTGGGCACATAATGGTCGACGACCGATTTGTAGACCTTCAATCGAATTGTCGCCGTACCTAGGCTTTAGTCGCCATTTTAGGCACATAATGGTCGACAACCGATTTGTAGACTTCGATCGAATCGTTGCCATACCTAGGCTTTGGTCGCCATTTTGGGCACATAATGGTCGACGACCAATTTGTAGCGAGTTTGACGGTGGTGACATTGGAATGATGATTTCTTTATGAAGAAAGTAGATCGAAGGATCTTTTTTATTCATCAATTCCTGAATATTTCATCAAAAAAGGAAATCTTGACATTAGTTATAACAAATATCTATCATATAATTTGATTATGACTTCTCTGCTTGTCGTGTCGCGGCTTGATAACAATGTCGAGCCATGTTTTGGTCCCCCTGGCGATAAAGTTGATCGTTCCTCTTGGGGGGGGGGGGGGGTTGATCACGAGGAGGAGATCGAGATTCCTCCTTGGGCTACGATTTCGCTTCGTCGGAATATTGGGGTTCTTTTCCACAAATTTTAATAATTTACCCCTCTGGATAAGGGTCTTTATATCTTGCTTCAAGAGGGTATACCCATTTGTGTTATGCCCCCTTACCTGATGGTAGCGACAGTAAGCATTTACCTGGCGACCTAGCATGTTTCTTCTTGCCGGTGGCGGGTTAGTAAGGCGGAGCTTCTCTATTTCCTGAAGTACTACTGATACATTATGGGTAAGAGGAGTATATTTGGAGGGATAAGGATTAGAATCTCTCCTTATTCCTTGTCGATTCCCTGGTCGGAAGTCTCGCCCACGTCTTTCTTCCATCCTAGGTGGTCGGGAAGCGGAGCCCTCCTCGATCTTGGCGGGTACCAGTTGTTTCTGGACTTCTTTGGGCAGCCCTTCATGCGACCTCTCTAGGTCGATGAATTTCTTTACTTTGATGGCGAGGGCGTCAATACTTTGCACGGGCTTCATCACCATGCTGTCCTTCAGAGCTTGGCTCTGCACTCTAAGACCCCTCCAAAAGGTCCGGATCAGCTCGCCATTTGTGGCGTCCTCGTTCAGCTGTTGGAGTAGCTTGTGAAACCTTGTGTAGTAGTTGGCCAAGGTTTCACCTGGGCCTTGCTCGATCTTGTCGAGGAAGTTCATGCTCTTTAGGCGCTGCCTCTGACCTATGTGTCCTTCAATGAACTTGGTTTTCAGCTCATCCCACGAGTCTATAGAGTTGTCGGGGATACCATAAAACCAAGTAGACGCCTCTTCCTTCAGCGTGCTTGGGAAGAGAGCTGCATAATGATCAGGCGTTGCCCCTCTTCCCAAGAGGGAGGAGTTGTGGGCGTTGATGTGGCGAACTGGGTCGCCTTCTCCGGTATAATCGTCGATGCTCCTCGCGAAGACTTGCGGGGGAACTCGAGTATTGAATAGCCTTTTGGTGAAGGGGTGAGAAGTATGATCACGAACGATGAGCAAATCGTTCGCACCTCGCCTCTTCTTCTCCAACAGTTCTTCGACCTGCCCTATTGTGAATAGGACAGGCCCCTTGCTCGCCGTTTCGACCTCGGGAGCTTTAGGGGTTTCTTTCTCCAGGAGATTCTCCTCCTAGATTTTCACACTGGAAGCTACTTCTTCCTTTTGTGAGGCCTCTCGGGTTGGCTCTCTTTTTTCTGGAACAGCCCCTGCCTGGGTTTCGTTCCAAAAAGTAATAAATGCAGCTATTACCTCCGGAGGAACATCCTGGGGAGCTGTCCTCGCATCTTCCAAAATTGGCAGAGATTTGGAATGGTTGAGGGTTTCATCGCCGCCAACACCATTAGATTGGGGTATTGGGAGATCTTCTTGGGAGATCGGCCTCGATGTGGTAGGATCCACTGCTGGACTGCTCCTTTCTTCCACTGGAGTGTTGGAAATCTTGCTCTTTTCGGTAGCCATGACTTTTTGATCTGTTCCCACAGACGGCGCCAAATGTTGGGATCAAAATGACGTGGCCTCAAACTTCACGGAATGGACTTCTAGGCTTCGCCTTGGACGTAGCTCTCTCAAGGACTTGATTTCCTCCGTGAGACTTTTAAGGTCGAGCAGCTAAAAAGGGGTGGGGATGGCCCCTGATTCCACTCCGAAGCTTAAGTTAGTAATGTATTTGAGAGTGTAATATATAAGTATTCAGAGCATATTTATTTTAATTGAAGGAGATAGCCCCCTATTTATAAGAAGAAGTTTACCGAATTTGTAGAAGCGGCTACTGGCCTCTGATTGGTTGCCTAGGGGCGGCAATAAGCCCTTTGTGATTGGCTGATAGAAGCGGTTGTCGGTCAGCCGGTGACAAGCAGGTCGCCACCTCATGTTTACTTCAGAGGAAGGTTTTCCTTTTAAGCAGGTGACAAGTAGGTCGCCATCTCACCTTTACTTCGGGGGAAGGTTTTCCCTTGGAGACGGTGGGAAGCAGGTCGCCACCTGTCTTTACTTCGAGGGAAGGTTTTCCTTTGGAGACGGTGGGAAGCAGGTCACCACCTGTCTTTACTTCGAGGGAAGGTTTTCCCTTGGAGATGATGGGAAACAGGTCGCCACCTGTCCTCTGGAAGATTCTCTAAGTCTCCATAGTCGACCAGTCATTCTTTTGAAGTCGACTTCTTCATGATCGGTAATCGACCTTTTATCTCCAAATGTTTGGAATAAAAAAGAAAGGTCGTCGACTTCTTCTCCTCGCCCTGAAAGCGTACTCGACCTGTCACCTGTAGAAAATCACCATAGACCAAGAACGTACATACATAGTCGGGTTTATTTATAACCCAACACATGCGTAAATTCATCGAAACATTTTTAAATACAAAAGGTCCTTGGGAAAGCTAAGACCAGGTATACTTATTTCAAAGTTCCCGTTCCGGTAAATTTGCGAATAAAACCGTTTTTGAAGAGATTGATCTATTTGGATTGAAGACGGTGGTAGTGGGAACTCTTTCACGAACCCCCTTCCCTCGGTTTACTGGCGGTCGGTTGGTTTAGATGGATGAGGAATCATTATTCGTCGTATTCTATCTTAATAGATATCCGATGTATGCAATTCTTTCTCAAAATGTTATTATCTCCATGATTATGCATGCTTATCAATGTGTTAGTAACGAATTACAGCATAAATGGCTTCATCATGTGCTAATGAGCTTTTAATTGAGACGAACAACGACTCGTGGAGCAAACGCGTCAGCGCATTGCTAGAAGGACAAGGTCTCATAGACCACATTCAAAAGAAAATGAGCTGACCAGATGATGACCTCACTAAGGGACTAGCATTCACCCAATTTCAATGGGAGCAGGATGACAAGAAAGCTAAGGAGTTACTGCTGTCTGTGATGTCTCAGGAATTTCATGATGAGTATAAAGATGTTCTTGTTATATTACAGGGAGTAATCACTACAGATACTATAAACATGTTAAATGCTAGTAATCGATATTACGCAGCGGAAGATTCGCACATACCTCACAAGTAGTCCGTAGTCCCAAGATCCTTGCAGAAGGGAGTTCACGATCCTCCGGTCGGCACCCGTAGAGGTTCTTGTGAAGGAAGCCCTACACGGTATATTCTCCAAAGCAAAGCCTGAGATCGATTATTGACAAGGGACGGATCTCCGGAGTGTTTGCACGAAGGCAAATTGGCACACCCTTGGTGTATGTGTGGTTTGGCCGAAGTGGTGGTTTGTGAGGAGGGTTTTCTCTCAAATCACCACTAGAGAGGTATTGTGATTAACCCTAATAAAACCCCTAACACCCCATATATATAAGAGGAGTAAAGTGGACAAAAGTCCACTTTACCCCTCACTTATATTTCGGTCGGCCTATGTATAAGGGATGCCTAATTTTTGGCCTCTCATGTCAATTGAGATTTGGGTATGGCCCAATGTCCAAATGTGACATGTACCCAATTAACTTAGGTAACATATACATATAACAGGCTTCCATTTACGGCGCCCATAACCATATGCTTACAACTTCCACTCGCCGGAATGGGAGGGTGCCTGTTAATGTATTGTCGTCCAAATCTGCATCAACATTTCACTCATTTGATCTCGCCCTTGCTTCCGAATAGTTCATACGAGGTTTTCCGTGCGACCGGCGGACACGACGGGCATCGTGCTACTCATCTGTTAGGAGTGTTGTAGCGCCCGCGGAACGTTGATTCCATTTTCTCCAATCAACCTGTTATAACCAACAATGTCCGAATGTGACATGTACCCAATTAACTTATGTAACATATAGATATAATTTGCTTCCATTTACGGCGCCCATCACCATATTCTTACAGTTCCGACAATAAAGAACATCTGGGATGCCCTCTTCCTGAAATACGAAAATGGCATAGCAGTCATAGTGTACCCACTTATACTAACCATGGAAGAGTGTCTAAACAACAACAACATAAGTGTACTTGAAAAGGTATATGAGCTCCTCCGCATGTGGAAACCATTAGAAGATGATAGTCAGATGGGTGAATGGGATAAAATTCAAGCCATCATTGGGATTCTCCCGAGGTCATGGAGAATAGCCAAGGCCTTATTGACTGTTAGTGGTTCCGTGCTAGATATTGCATCTGTCCTGAAGTTGATCGAGATGGAAGAAGCTCGATTAGCATCAATGTCGAAAGACACAATGATGTCAGGACAAGCTGGGCAGATAAAGAGGAAGAACAGGAACAAGGAAAAGAAACAACAGGCTGTCGACAATAAAATGTTGACTAATCCGAGATAGTCTGCGGGAACTCCATCCCATGCCGTATTGGTGATGGTGCAGGGTCCAGCAAATCGCACCCTAAAAAGGTACGCGATGTTGGTTATGTAATGGAAGCTGTAGTTTCCTCGACCGTTATGTTAACTGACTTAAATCCTTCTTGGATTCTTGATTCAGGCGCAACGGACCACGTAGCCAACGACAAAGGACTATTTTCCAAGTTTAGACGATTGCCAAAGGATTCTAATAGGATATACATTGGTGACAATTCACAAGTTGAAGTCTTAGGAGTAGGGAACTGCAAGCTGTCTATGAACAATGGCATGACCTTACTTCTTGAAAATGTCATTTTTGCTCCTAGAATCCGTAGAAATGTTGTTTCTGTTTCCGGTCTTATGAATAATAACTTTGTTTTATCATTTGAGAAGACCCTTGTTCGGATAAATAAAGGCAACATCTTGTATGGACACGCCATTTCCTCTAATGGTCTCATCATCATGGATTTGAATGGACGTATAAATTCGAATAGAATGTATGAATTGTCTTCTAGGGAAGCAGAAACTGACGCGGCTGGATGGCATGCGAGGCTTGGACATATAAGCTATGACAGGATTTAGTCGTTAGCTCAACGTGGGATTTTTCCCGGAACTGACAACGTGGTTAAAAGCACTTGTCATGACAGTCTAGATGGAAAGTCAACCCGCAAGCCATTTGGCGAAGCTCAATGAGCCGAGTATCCATTGCATCTGATTCATTCTGACGTATGTGGACCAATGAATGTTGCCGCTAGGGGTGGTAAACAATACTTCTTAACTTTCATTGACGACTTTACCCGTTATGGATTTACTCATTTGATTACCCGTAAATCCGAAGCTATAGATTGCTTTATAAGTTTTCTAAAGCTCGTAGAGAATCAGTAGGAGCGAAAGGTGAAAACCCTATGCACTGATAGAGGTGGAGAATATCTCTCTAATGAGTTTAATAAGTTGTGCAAATAAAGGGGAATTGCTCGTCAAACGACAATCCCAAACACACCACAGGAGAATGGTGCGCTGAACGTCGTAATCGAACACTTCTGTACATGGTCAGAACTATGATGTCACAGGCACAACTTCTAATCTCCTTTTGGGGAGACGCGTTGTTGACTGCCACTCATATAGTAACCTTGTTCCAAGAAAGGCGGTAGACACGACATCATATGAGCTATGGACTGGTAGATATTTAGACCTCACCAGGTTGCGACAATGGGGTTGCGCGACTTATACACATGCAACTGACAGCTATTTTGGCAAACTGGGACCAAGAGGACTCAAGAGTATCTTGATAAGATATTCGGAGAACTCTAAAGGTTATGTGTTTGTGTAAGCTCAGGAAAATGGCGGCGTGGTCGAACATGAGTCCAGAGACGTCACATTCCTTGAGGAAGAATTTCCAATGCTTGGTGAAATCAAAACAGACGAAGTCCTGATCGAATTGGAGCAGGATAACGATGATAGTCAGGTCCCACTTACTTCGAGTGGGAGATTTGAGGCAGCAACACAAGTAAATGAAATGGTGAATGAAGATGGGGACATTTTCATAGTAAATCCAGTGTGAGGAGTTAATCCTACCACACAGATCACTGTTTCTGCATATGCGAATCAAGTTGAACCTGATAATCACGTTGTCGAACCGCTGGATGAAAATCCAATAATACCACAACTACTCATTGTTCCCAGTGGGAGTGGGTTAACCAACTTGGTTCCGAGGCCGAGAGGTCGTCCAAGAAAAGTAGTAGGTCAAGGTTCTAGTACTGTCCTTGTTCCCAGTGGGAGTGATGCTTCGATATAAAGCATTATTCCGAGTGGGAACAATGTTCAAACTCAAGATGGGATTAACGAGCCTAGACGCAGTCAAAGGCATCGAACTTCTCCAAAGAAGTTTCCCATCGAGAGGGGTGAGATATTCACCCTAACTTCTGTTGATTAATCTGTAACAGTTCAACAAGCGTTGATTAGACCTCAAGCGAAGGAATGGAGGAAAGCAATGGAGAAAGAGATCGCCTCAATGAAAGCCAATTCGGTATGGTCTTTAGTTGATTTAGCTGCTAACCGCAGGGCCATAGGGGCTAAGTGGGTTCTGAAACTGAAACTCACTGCTGATGGAAATGTCGAGCGATCCAAAGCTCGACTAGTTGCGAAAGGATACACCCAGCTTCACGGAGTGGACTTTGATGAGACATACTCACAGACTGTGTGGTACACCACATTAAGGCAATCCTAGGCCTGGTCGAATGCCTCGATCTAGAACTGCACCAAATGGATGTTAAGACTGCATTCCTTTACGGAAACCTGGAGGAAGAGATCTATATGGAGCAACCAGAGGGTTTCATTACTCCTGGTAACAGACGTAAAGTTTGTAAACTCCAAAGGTCTATTTACGGTCTTAAACAATCGTCTCGGCAATGGTACCGCAGGTTCCACGAGGAAATTGTTGGAAACGGATTCGTGAATCTCCACGAGGATCCATGTGTGTATACAAAGACCTCCGGGTCTAAGTACGTCATCTTAACTTTATACGTGGATGACATACTCATTGCTGCGAACGATGTGAGTTTCATGCACGAGTCAAAGTCCTGGTTGGAATCTGTAATTGAGATGAAGGACATGGGAGAGGCTACGTACATCTTGGAAATTAAAATTGCTGGAGATCGCGTCGCCCGGAGATTGTGTCTATCTCAGGAAGCCTATATCAACAAACTTTTGAGAAGGTTTAAATTACAAGATGCCAAACCCGTGGAGACGCCGGTAGTATTCGGGTGCGCGTTGTCAAAGCGTGACGGCCCGAAGAACCAGCAAGAGCGTGAACAGATGAGGAATGTCGAGTATTTAAGCATGGTCGGAAGTCTCATGTACGCCATGCTTTGCACTCATCCCGACATTTGTTACGCTGTGGGCCTAGTAGCAAGATTCCAGTCAGACCCTAGCTATCAACATTTAAAAGCTGTAAAACGGATCATAAGATATCTAAATTGTACTACCGAGTACATACTGTGCTATGAGGGCAAGAGGTTAGAATTGACTGGATTCAGTGACGCCGGCCATGGTGGCAATCCGGATGATCGTAAGTACCACAGGAAGAGTGTTTCTCCTTGCTGATGCCGCCATTTCATGGACGAGCAAGAAGCAATCCTATGTCGCGCTGTCTACGATGGAATCAGAATTTGCTGCCCTCTCCAAAAATGCATAAGAAGCAGGCTGAAAATACTTATTGCTGCGCTGCTTGGTGGCGATGTCGAGAGTAAACCTGTGAAGGTGTTCTCTGACAGTCAAGCAGCCATTGCGGCAGTAAAGAATCCAAAGTACCATAGTAGGACTAAACACATTGATGTGAAATATAATTATGCTAAACCTTTGGTAGAAGATAATATAATCACTTTAGAATACTCGCCCACTGATGATATGGTTGCGGACCCATTAACTAAACCATTACGCAGAGAGACATTTGAAAAGCACATTAAACTACTTGGATTGCGTAGGGTTTAGAAGTGTGTGTGTGTCTGTGATAACATTTTGATAAATTGAAAGTTACATTTTTGATTAATGAGAGAATTGCAATTTAAGTTTATGATTCATTGACGTCATAATGATTAATTACATCAGATGATACGGTCTATAAACTGAGTCGTAGGAGGACGCAACCTCTGCTTAAAATTATGTCGAATGTGGGCCTTTCCTAGTCACACAGACACGTGTTAAATTATGGGGAGTAATCAGTACAGATACTTAAACAAAGTACATTCTAGTAATCGGAATTACGCAGCGGAAGATTCACACATGCCTTTAAGATAATCCGTAGACCCAAGATCTTCTCAGGAGGGAGTTCACGATCCTCCGTTCAGGACCCGTAGAGGTTCTTGTTAGAGAAGCCCTACGCGGTACAAGCTCCACAGCAAAGACTCTGGTCGATTGTTGGCACAGAGACAGATCTCTGGAGTGTTTGCTTGGAAAGCAAATTGGGACACCCTTGGGAGAAGGTAGGTTCAGTCGAAACTCTGTAGTGTGGGGTTGAGGGTTTTTCTCTATATAACACTCTAATGAGGAAATAGTGATTAACCCTAAAAATCCCTTAACATCATGTATTTATAGGAGGTGCAAAGTGGACAAAAGTCCACTTTGTCCTCACTAGGTATTTCGGCCGGCCATGCATAGTGGAGGCCCATAATCTGGGCCTCTCATGTCAATTGGGATTTGGGTCTGGCCCAATTACCCTAATGTGACATATACCTAATTTCCTTAGGTAAACTATACATATTATGGGCTACCAATTACGACGTCCATCACCATATGCTTACAGCTCCCACTCGCCGGAATGGGAGGGTGCCTGTTAATGTATTGTCGTCCAAATATGCATCAACATTTCACTCCTTCGATTTGCTCCTTGCTTCCGAATAGTTCATACGAGGTTTTCCGTGCAACCGGTGGATACGACGGGCATCGTGCTACTCATCTATTAGGAGTATTTTAGCGCCCGCGGAACGTTGATTCCCTTTTCTCCAATCAACCTGTTATAAACAACATTTATATTGTATCGAGCTATATCCTAGGTCAACTGTTAATTCTTCTTTTGCCTAGTTTCTACATAGGAACACTTCTCCAAGGCATCCGTACAAGTATGCACAACCTTCAACTAATATCCGGTTGGTGGCCACCTAGTGAATACAAAAGTAGGTGAATTAAAGGTGAACTTGACCGTCCCAATCGCTCATATCCTCAGTCAAACCCAACCAGTTTCCAAAGACGTGGTCACTGGGCCTTTTTGTTCAGCACTACGCTCGTACGCTGGGAAGCGAGCATTGAGCCTGGCCTTAGATATGAGTTCTGAGTCCGTGAGAATACTTTAGGTGCCTCTTCATAAGGCTCCTGGGATCAATCAAACGCTCGAGGTGAAGAAGTTTTCGCCCGCCAGAATCACTAGGATTCCTTCCTAGCACAACCGAGCTGTGACCCCGTGGTCGAACGTGGCACGCGCAGTATAAAGCATGCGTTGATAGAATACCTGAACCTTTTGGGTTGACAGGAAAGGGATATGTCAATCATGCTATCACATATTCTCATCTGTCCCATAATGTGGTTAAATGACGAACGAAGTTCATCACGGCGATTTGCAAAACGAAGATCATGTCGAGTTACTTCGAAACTAGATAATTGTCTTGCTTAATCAGGTTTATCCCCCTGACTCTTAGCCAGTCTTTCTTGGTAGAGGCCTCCCTCCACCGCAAGACTGCCGTACCTGTGTAACTATGTAAGGCCCACATTCGACATAGTTTTGATTGTGTCCTCCTACGACTTAGTTTATAGACCGTAAATCTGATGTAATCAAAACATTATGACGTCGATTGATCATAAACTTGGTTGTAATTTTTTCGCTTACAAAATGTAACTTTCTAATATCAAAATATTATCACAGATACATGCCATTTCTAAACCCTACGCAATCCAAGTAGTTTTACATGCTTTTCGAATATCTCCCTGCGTAGTGGTTTTGTTCATGGGTCCGTTACCAAGTTATTGGTGGACAAGTATTCCATAGTGATTATATTGTCTACTACCATTAAAATTTAGCATGAAATTATTTCTCATCAATGTGTTTGGTCCTACTATGGTACTTCGGATTCTTAACTGCCGCAATGGCCGCTTGACTGTCAGAGAAGACCTTCACAGGTTTATTCTCCACATCACCACCAAGCAGTGCAGTTAGAAGCCTTTTGAGCCAGACCGCTTCCTGTGTATTCTTAGAGAGAGCTACGAATTCTGATTCCATTGTGGACAACACGACTTAGGTTTGCTTCTTGCTCGTCCGTGAAATGGCGGCATTAGCAAGGAGGAATGCTCCTCCTGTGGTAGACTTACGATCATCCGGATCGCCACCACGGTCGGCGTCAATGTAATCGGTCAATTCTAACTTCCTGCCCTCATAGCACAGTTTGTAGTCGGCAGTACCTTTTCAGATAACGAGGCCATGATCTGATAGGAAACGTGCTACTAGGCCTACAGCGTAACAGATATCCGGACGGGTGCGTTGCATGGCGTAGAAGAAACTACTGACCATGCTAAAACATCCTGCACCCTTTATCTATTTAAGCTCTGCCAGGTTCTTGGGGCCGTCACGTTTTGACAGTGCGCACCCAAACAACATTGGCGTTTCCACGGATTTTGGCATTCTGTGATCTGAATCTTTTCAACAATTTGTTGATATAAGCTTCTTGAGATAGACATGATTTCCGGGTAGCCCGATCTCTGGCAGTGTCAATGCCTAAGATATACGTGGCCTCTCCCATGTCCTTCATCTCAAATACAGATGCGAACCAGGACTTTGACTTGTTCATAAAACTCATGTCGTTTGTGGCAATGAGTATGTCGTCCACGTATAAAGTTAAGATGACATACTTAGACCCGGAGGTCTTATAATACACGCACAGATCCTCATGAAGGTTTACAAATCCGTTTCCTACGATTTCCTCGTGGAATTTGCGGTACCATTGCCATGACGACTGTTTAAGACCGTAGATGGACCTATGGAGTTTACAAACTTTTACGTTCGTTACCAGGAGTGATAAAACCCTCTGGTTGCTCCATGTAGATCTCTTCCTCCAGGTTTCTGAGGAGGAATTCGTCTTTATACTCATTTGGTGAGGTTCGTAACTGAGTTGTAACACACACACATATATATATATATATAATTGTCAAGATTCTATATTATGGATATAAATGTATCAACAATATATTTTCTCAATCTTTAGGCAATTAATTAATACCAATATATATATATATATATATATATATATCCCTAAAATCATGCATATAATATATCGGTAATTAATATCAGAATTTTAATGCCTAATTTACCCCTAGGCCGGCCGAAACTTAAGTTTCTCGGCGCCGAAGAAATAATTTTTTTACCACTAATGGTTCGGCTGAAACATCAAATTAGAGTTGGTGGTCAAATTTCTAGATCAAATTTTACCTTAATCACAAATCCAAAGTTCAATTTTGATAAAAATCATGTTTTAGTAAAAAATTCATGAACACTACTAAGAACAGTGAATATCAGTGTTGGGATCAAAATGACGTGGCCTGAAGTTTCTGGTGATGGACTTCTAGGTTTCGCCTTCGACTTGCTCTCCTAGGTATCTTTCTCGACCTCAAGGGGTGCTTAGTCTCCTTTTGAGCGTCTGGCAGGCGAGGACCTGAAAAGGGGTCGGGGATTTGCCCCTGATTCCACTCCGAAACTTAAGTCAGTAATGGAATTTGAGAGAGAATACTGTAAAGTATATCAAAGATTCAAGATTATTTAATTAATGAAAGTGCTCCCCTATTTATAGGGGGAAAGTACCGACTTTCTCTGTGTCGGCAGCTTGCTTGTGATTGGCTGCTCAGTGGCGGTGGTCGCCTTTCTAGGATTGGCTGAAAGGAGGCGGTAAAATGTCAGTAGGTGACAAGTAGATCGCCACCTTATAATCCTTAGTGTTTAAGGTTTCCCCAACTATGTGAAAATTTTGTTTGCCAGCTGGTGCCTCTTCCTTAGGAGGAAAGGTTTTCTCTGAGGAGGCAAGCAGGTTGCCAGTTGTCTTTTCCTTAGGAGGAAGGTTTCTTCAATAGTGCTTGGATGCCGACTCGACTCTTACCTTCAGAGGGAGAGTTTTGAGCGGACTTGTTGCCATTCTTCGAGTATCACATTAGTTGTCGAAACCTCTTATTATTAGTGTTGACCATTCATTTTTGTTTACTTCTTCTGATAACGATTGGTCGTCGATATTTTTCTCTTGGGTCTCGACTAAGACATCCTCGATTTCCCTTGAGCCTATCCTCATTAATCGTAACCAAACACTTTCCCCCGAGACTTGAGTCATCGGCTTCTTATGAAGAAGAGGTCTTAAGTCGAGTACTGATTTAGAGGCTTTCCGGCGGAATTTGTTTTTAGTCGGGATGTAGTCTTGAGTCTTCTTATTGACCTCTTGAGTCGAGATTGGGACCTTTAGTCGAGTCATTGACCCGAGCTTTTCACTTTTTGACCGTTGGAGGGTGATTCATAGAAGCTCAAAGGTCGTCTATGGATTTACAACGGTAATATCCTAGCAAAGGTAATTCTGGCAGTGATTGCGCCAATGAGAGATGACTTTAGGGAAAAATTTATCGGGAAGCTACCATTGGCGGTGAAATTTATCCCTTTGCTCTCGTTTTTTATCCACTCTGGCGAATAAGTATAGTGCCTTCTTCATTAATCCAAATTCGCCTCATTCTTGCTCTCTAGAAGAGAGGATTTGGTCGGAGTTGCCACCGCTGGTCCTTCAGATCCTAATCAGGAAGCTTCTTTTTTGCGATCACTTTCTAGAACTCCCATGGCAGCCCGAATTCCAACAAGTAAGTTTTCTACTTTATTCCTCTTTTCCCGACCCTCCTATAGTGAACAAGTTGTCGAGCACTGCTTTTATGGAAGCGGTTACTCTGACCAACCTTAGTGATAGTGAGAGACCTCGATACGGTGGCGCCCCACATGAGCCTCATTATGCTCAGGCGGGAGAGGTCCCTATCTTCGTCGGTCAGATTGAGGTAGGGCTCTGCTTTCCCTTCTGATACGAATTAGAGGAAGTTTGCGAGCATTACGGAATCCACCCCTGTCAGCTTACTGTAAATTCCCTACGTTATTGGGTGGGTTTCCGTTGCTTATGCGACGTATACGGTTGGGATTACAGTCTTCGAGTTTTCATATGTTTCTACCAGCTGGTGGGTAATAAACAATTAGTCTTCGCTTTTAAGACTAAGTGGCCTCCGTCGGATGATCGTCTTTATTGGGGATCGGCCAGGGCTGTGGTAGTAGGGTTAAAATCCCTTAACGTCAATTGGAAGAATTATTATTTCTTCTGTCGGGAAAGTGTTACCTGGCCTCTTAATGCTCGCCTTGGGACTGATCATTCGACTTCCTTAGAGGGTTTAACCCTTGAAGAGTTTTCCACTATCGGCAAGATTCACGCCGTAGTTACTCAAAGGGGCTTCAATCCCTGGAATTCTGTCGACGATACCACATAAAACGCCCTTATCCAGGCGGGGATACGTATTCGCTTGGAAGAGATTCCTATCAACTGGGTAACTTTTGTTTTCTCTATGCTTATGTTTTAAGCCTTTTTTTGCTTTCTGTAGGTCTTTTTACGAAGCTTTTTCATGCTCGTGATCAGGCGGCGACAGGAGTCCTGATATCTCACGATTCTCCGGCGACCGACGTTGAGACTGCTGGCGAGTTCCCTGCTGTTATGGAGGCTCCTGCCGAGGATGCCCCTGTGGTAGAGAAGACGCCCAAAACAAGGACGAAGAGGGCGGCTATTTGCGAACCTTCTTCTAAAAAGAACGTCACCAAAGGTACTTAAACGGTCAAGGCGACTTCCGCCACCCCCATAGCAGAATACCATGAAGTTGGTGCTTCTACTGTTCCCGATACTCCTTTGAGTTTCTCCCTTGCTATCGGAGGTAGGGCTGTTCTTCATCGATTTTATTCTTCCTTTTCTGAAGTAGTTTCTCACATTCCTCTTTTCTTTGCTATAGGAGCCGATTTGAAAGGCAAGAGTATTGCCGATTCATCTTCCCCTCAGGCCATGAATGGACTAAGGTTTGAGGGTCCTTCTTTTAGCTGGAAGATTCTTCACTGTGCCCCCGAGGATCCTTCCGAGGAAGTCGACTGGAACCCTCTTACTTCCTTGAAGGGGTATCAGTTGAAGGAGGTTTATTCCCTCGCTAATCGACACTTGGTGCTGTATTTGCTCAACGCTTCAGTGCCCCCACAGGATCTTCCTCGTTTGTCGGCCCGTGCTGAAGAAGTCGATGAAGCTATTCGCATGTTTTTACACCGATAGAACAAGGTGGAAGGATACTTATTATTTTTAAGTACTTTCTTTAAATCTTCATTCCTCGATCTTTCGTTGATCCGTAGCTTTTTGTGAGTTTCTCCAGATTTCCCGCTTAATCCTCGATCTTCATGATGAGTTGTCTTCTCTTAGGGAGAGACTTGCGGTTTTTGAGGCCAAAATGGAAGGAGGGGAGAAGAAACGCCTTAGAGAGGAGGTTGCCTAGTTGAAGGAGGATATGAGTCGTTTGAACGAGGCCCTCACCACTACCTTTGAAGATCTCCTTCAATGTAATGAGGTTTTAAGGCTTTCAATTCTCCTCAATGTGGAGTCCTCCGATGTTCGACGGATATCGACTGCTGTCCTCGAGAATCTTCGTACCAAGTTGGCCTTATCTCAGAAGGAGGTTGCCGACTTGAAGGCCAAATTAGAGGAGAGCGAGGCGACTTTATCCCAAGTTGTTACCACTTATAAGTCCATCGCCATTTTTCATGAAGACGCTGCTGTCGCCTGCAGAGACGTGCTCCTCTCAACATTTGAGTCAGTGGTGACTGATATTAGAGCTCTGCATCCTGACTTCGATTTTTCGAAGGTGGAAGCTCTTCAGGCATATCTCGTCGCCAAAGCCCAAGCTGAAAAGAATAGATCTAATAACGATGTTTAGATTGTTAATCTTTCATTTTCTTCTAATCATAGTGTAAACCATGATTATCTTATGAGAAATGAATTTTTGGCGACTTATTATTTGCGCTTTTACTTATCCCTAAGCTTCATCGATCTTCTTTTAAATCCGAGTGATATGACTTAACGTCGAATTCATTTTAAGGATAGTCGATTTGTTGAGAGCAGTAGAGGGTAGTGTCTTCTTTTTGAATCGTAGAAAAAACCAAGTGATATAACGGATGTTAGGTTTATTCCCGATAAAAGATTGGAAAAAGGAATTTTCTTTATCGCCTAACTTCTTTCGAATTATCGACTAATCTTAGTGATATAGTTGATATCAGATTATTTGATGGTCGACAATCGATTCAGAAAAGGACTTATCTTCGACACCTAACCTCTTTCGAGTTGTCGACTAATCTGAATGATATAGTTGATATCAGATTATTTGATGGTCGATAATCAATTCGGAAAAGGGTTTCTTCGACGCCTAACCTCTTTTGAGTTGTCTCCTAATCTGAGTGATATAGTTGATATCAGATTATTTGGTGGTTGAAAATTGATTCAGAAAAGGGCTTCTTCGACGCTTAACCTCTTTCGAGTTGTCGCCTAATCTGAGTGATATAGTTGATATCAGATTATTTGATGGTCACAATCGATTCGGAAAAGGGTTTCTTCGACGCCTAACCTCTTTCAATTTGTCGCCTAATCTGAGTGATATAGTTAATATCAGAGTATTTGATGGTCGACCATCGATTCGGAAAAGGGTTTCTTCGGCGCCTAACCTCTTTCGAGTTGTCGCCTAATCTGAGTGAAATAGTTGATACCAGATTATTTGGTGGTCGACAATCGATTCGGAAAAGGCTTTCTTCGAAGCCTAACCTCTTTCGAGTTGTCACCTAATCTGAGTGATATAGTTGATATCAGATTATTTGATGGTCGAAAATTGATTCGGAAAAGGGTTTCTTCGACGCCTAACCTCTTTCGAGTTGTTGCCTAATCTGAGTGATATAGTTGATATCAGATTATTTGATGGTCGACAATCGATTCTTTGAATGTTGACGCATTCATCAATAGTAGACTCATATATTTGTATGAAAAAAAGAGTATCAATGGACTATATTCATTCATCATCCTGAGTTTTACATAAAAAATAAAGCTTGAAACATTAGCCATATAATGAATATAACGGTATTTAATTAGGTGTTGTTTCTATGACTTCTCTTTGATTCTGGCGTCGCATTGAACTTAAGTAACATCGTCGAGACGTAATATGATCCCCTCTAACCTCTCCTATCCAATTTGGCGTCATAAACTTCATGACTTGATGAGTGGTTGACGGGATTATACGATGAGGGTTGAGGGTAGTCTTTCCGATGATGGCGTTATAGGCGGAGACGGCGTCGACGACGACGAAGAGTATGTCGATCATCATATTTTTTTTGCCTTTCCCATAACTATCAGTAGTTTGATGGCGCCCATAGGATAAGTGGTCTTTCCTTCGAAGCCAATTAGTGGGAGTTCGACTCCTTTTAAATCTTTCTTAGTAAGTCCTAAATTTAAAAAGGCTTCATAAAAAAGGATATCAGTCGAGCTTCCACTGTCGATGAGAATTTTCTTGACTTCATATTCTGCTAGAACAGCAGTAGTTACTAAGGCATCATCATGGGGTTGAGTCAGCATCATGAGATCATCGGTTGTGAAGCTTATGATCATCAGATCGTCCTCTTGATGTCCCTTTCCTCTTTTTCCATTGTTAGGATTTGGGTGGCGTACACCTTCCGAGCGGAACTAGTCTCGCCACCGAATGCGAATCCACCTGCGATAACGTTCACGGTTCCTCGTCGAACGAGGGCGAGATTTTCGTGTGGCGGAGAGCAAGAACCTCTTCGCGGACTTCGGCTTCGCTATTTTGGAGCTTTGAAAGGTTTTTCAATAAACTACAGTAGTTTTCCCCTCTGGATGAGAGCTTCTATATCTTGCTTGCTTTAGGGTGACACATTCATTGGTGTCATGTCCCCTGACTCGGTGGTAACGACAATAGTCGTTTATTTGCGAGCCCATTGGAGCTTTTCTTACCGGGGGCGGGTCGTCCAACCGAAGTTTCTCCATCTCTTGAAGTGCTACTGAGATGTTGTGCGTGAGGGGAGTGTACTTCGCCATGTAGGGATTAGGATCTCTTCACGGGCCTTGGTGATTCCCCTGTCGGAAGCTTCCATCTCACTTTTCTTCATTTTTCAAAGGTCGAGAAGCGGAGGCTTCTCCAGATACAGAGGGAGTGGCTTGCTTTCTGAGCTCTGTTGGCGCCTTTTCCTGTGCTCTTTCCAAGTCAATATATTTTTTGACTTTGGTGGAGAGCATCAATCTTCCGGACTAGCTTCATCACCATATTATCCTTCAGGGCTTGACTCTACGCTCTTAAACCTCTCCAAAAAGTTCTTATAAGCTCGCCATCGGTGGCATTCTAAATCAGTTGTTGTAGTATTTTATGGTATCTGGTATAATAACTGGCCAATGTTTCATCGGGACCTTGTTCAATTTTATCCAGAAAGTCCAGGCTCTTGAGGCGTTGTCTTTGCCCTATGTTCACTTGGCCTTCAGCTCCTCCCACGAATCTATTGAATTGTCGGGGAGGCCATAGAACCACGTAGAGGCTTCTTCTTTGAGAGTAGTGGGGAAAAGTGTAAGCATATAGTGACGGGCGCCGAAAACGGAAGCCCATTATATGTATATGTTACCTAAGACAATTGGGTAAATGTCACATTAGGACATTGGGCCAGACCCAAATTTCAATTGACATGAGAGGCCCAAAATTTGGCCTCCCTTATACAACATTGGCCGGTCGAACTATGTAGGGGCAAAGTGGACTTTTGTCCACTTTGCTCCTCCTATATATATTGGGTGTTATGGGTTTTATTAGGGTTAATCATAATTCCTCTCTAGTGGTGATTTGAGAGAAAACCCTCCCCTATAACCACATAGTTCGGCTGAACCCACTACCTCACCAAGGGTGTGCAAATTTGCCTTCGAGCAAACACTTCGGAGATCCATCCCTGTCAAGAATCGATCAGAGGCTTTGCTGTGGAGAATATACCACGTAAGGCTTTCTTAACAAGAACCTCTACGAGTGCCGGCCGGAGGACCATGAACTCCCTGGTGCAGGATCTTGGGACTAAGGATTACTTCTAAGGTATGTGCGAATCTTCCGCTGAGTAATATCGATTACTAGTATGTACCATGTTTATAGTATCCGTAGTGATTACTTCCCGTAATCTAACAGTGGTATCAGAGCATGTGTTAGGAGTTCATGATTTTGATAAATTAGTGTTTTTGAAAAAAAATTTAAGATTTTGGCCGGAAATTTTAAGATAAGGAAATTTAAAATTTTCAAATTTTTGAGATGGTAATGGTCTGAAATTTTCATGATGTTCTTAGGAAAATTTGATGTTTATGATATTCAAGAAAAACATGATTTTTTTTATCAAAATAGAACATTGGACTGTAAATCTTATTAAAATTTGATCTTGAAATTTGACCACTTGTTTCCAATTTCATGTTTGTGCCGAAACTAGTGAAATTACAAGGTAAAATTTTTAAATTTCTTAGGCACCAAGCTATTAATTTCGGTCGAATGTGCTAGGTATATTGTTTACCATATTTTAATTTTTATTCTAGGTAACAATATATCTATAATTGGAAACATAAGGATAGATTCACATTAAAATATAGAATAATATATTACTATCAATATATCTAGATAATTTAATAGTGTCAAAGATATTATTGATAGATTTAGTTACCTAAAAGATTGAGAAAATATATTGTCAGTATATGTGTTTCCTTATTTAAGATATTGACAATAAATAAAATATATATATGTATATTAAGTACCGAAATTTTACATATATATATATTGTTGATTGATTTAGTCTTAAAGATAGAATATTGACTGTAAATATATATATGTTTAATGTATGGCCGAAATATATATATATATATATATATATATATATATATATATATATATATATTAGCAATATTGGAAATTATTTTACATAATTAATATTTTCTTGGTGGCTAAGTTAAGTTTTTAGTGGACATTAAAACACTACTTAGCCCACAAGAATATTTCGGCCCAAACCCTAGGGTAAATGGGTCGGTCCAATTTGCAAAACCGGTTTGAGTTAAAACCGAACCGGGTTTACTTAATCGGTTTGACCTAGTCGGATCGGGTCAAACCGGGGTAACTAAGTGGATCTAACCGAACCGTTTTTTAAGTGTTGAACCGAACCCTATTTTATTGGACCGGTTCGAACCGAACCAGATTTTTTAAAATAAAACTGGACCGAACTGAACCGGATTTTACTGAACCGGACCCGAACCGGATTTTTCTGGACCGAACCGAACCAAACCAAACAAGACCGAAATTGACTGAACCGAATTTTCAAAACCGAATTCAAGTCAATAAAATAGGGTGGTCAAGTTTTAAAATCCAAATGTTTTGAACCTCAAATGGCCTACACAATGCTCAAAGGGTTTATTATTATTTACATAATGATTAAACCTTTATGTCTTGTTTCGATTATGGGGATGGATCTCGGAGATACATGTTTTTGGGACTGAATTAATTAGAGGGCTGAATTGCAATTGTTTATTATTCAATATATATTTATACATGATTAGAACTGTCGTATTGACTAAGTCAAGCTAGCTGGATAATGCATATTGGGGGCAGAGCCCTGGTTAAATATATGGTATGCGCACTAGGATAGACATAATGTGATGGTTGAAATTGCCTAGGATTCATGTCTAGAATGATGCGTAATTGAATATAAGCATAAATTGCAAATCAGCCCCTAATATTTAAAATATCTTTTGTAAATCGAAAACCAGTCGCTAAATGTGTATGATTGATGTGGAAGTTTCATGTTTGACACGTGTTGGGATTAAAATTACGTGGCTTGAACTTATGGTAATGGATTTCGAGATCTCGCCTGTGGCTGGCTTCTTTAGGTGTCTATGTCGACTTTAAAGGGACTTAGTTTCCTTTAGCTGCTTGTGATAGGCGAGGACCTGAAAAGGGGTGGGGATGGCCCCTGATTCCACTCTGAATCTTAAGTTAGTAATGGAATTTAAGAGAATACTATAGAAGTATATGAATGTAAGTCCGTAAATAGTGAAAGTATTCTCCTATTTATAGGAGGAAAGTACCGACTTTGATGGCTGCGAGCTTTATACTCATATTGGCTGCCTATTGGCGGTGGCCACCCTTCTCTGATTGGTGGAGAGGGACGGTGATGCGTCAGTAGGTGACAAGCAGGTCGTCACCTCATTATTCCTTAGTGTTGAAGGTTTCTTTAATCAGGTGACAAGTAGGTTGCCACGTCAGTTTTACCTTGAGGGAAATGTTTCCTTGGATAAGAAAGTCGGCAAGATGGTTGTCAGCTGGTACCTCTTAAGCTTAAGAGGAAGGGTCTTCTTAAGTCAAGAGACGGCGAGCAGGTTGCCACCCGTCTTCTTCCTTAGGAGAAAGGATTTTATGACAGCCTCTGGTTGTCGATTTGATCATACTTTTTAGAAGGAGAGAGTTTAGCTTCGTCGCCCTTCTTTGAGTGGTAGTCTCGAATCATATCCAACACTTGCCCTCGAGACATAAGTCATTAGTCTTTAATGATGAGAAGGAAAATTTCGACTATATGAAGTCGAGGAGTCGGTTATGACTGAACTCCTTTGTTGAGGCGATTTTTGGAAGTCGAGGGAGTCAGTTATGACTGATCTCCTGAGCGTCGCCGACTATATTCAGTTGAGGAGTCAGTTATGACTGATCTCCTTTGTAGAGGCAACTTTTGGAAGTCGAGGGAGTCAGTTATGACTGATCTCTTGAGCGTCGCCGACTATATGCAGTCGAGGAGTCAGTTATGACTGATCTCCTTTGTAGAGGCGACTTTTGGAAGTCGAGGGAGTCAGTTATAACTGATCTCCTGAGCGTCGCCGACTATATGCAGACGAGGAGTCAGTTATGACTGATCTCCTTTGTAGAGGCGACTTTTGGAAGTCGAGGGAGTCAGTTATGACTGGTCTCCTGAGCGTCACCGACTATATGCAGTCGAGGAGTCAGTTATGACTGATCTCCTGAGCGTCGCCGACTATATGCAGTCGAGGAGTCAGTTATGACTGATCTCCTGAGCATCGCCGACTATATGTAGTCGAGGAGTCAGTTATGACTGATCTCTTTTGTAGAGGCGACTTTTGGAAGTCGAGGGAGTCAGTTATGACTGATATCCTGAGCGTCGCCGACTATAAGCAGTCGAGGAGTCAGTTATGTCTGGTCTCCTTTGTAGAGGCGACTTTTGGAAGTCGAGGGAGTCAGTTATGACTGATCTTCTGAGCGTCGCCGACTATATGCAGTCGAGGAGTCAGTTATGACTTATCTCCTTTGTAGAGGCGACTTTTGGAAGTCGAGGGAGTCAGTTATGCCTGATCTCCTGAGCGTCGCCGACTATATGCAGTCGAGGAGTTAGTTATGACTGATCTCCTTTGTATAGGCGACTTTTGGAAGTCGAGGGAGTCAGTTATGACTGATCTCCTGAGCGTCACCGACTTTAGGAAGTCGAGGAGTCCTGTTTGACACATCAAGAGGAAATAAATCATATCTTTATTTATCACTTTATTGTAGTAGGAATACATAAAAGGATTTTCTTAGACATAGAATTTCTTCAGATGTTCTGCATTAAAAGTCCTGTTGAGGCGTTGCCCCTGTGGATCTTCTAATTTGTAGGCGTTGGGACATGGTATGTCGATGATGATATAGGGACCTTCCCATTTTGGCACCATCTTTCCTCTTTGATCGGCCGTTAAGAACTCAATTTTTCGTAACTGTCTCACCCAAGAAGAATTGGCGTCGCCCTACTTTCCGGTTAAAATACCTAGCAGTGGCGAGCTTCATTCTTCCTTGAGTTTCCTCAGAGGCCCATCTTCTTTTGTCGACGAGATCTAAGTCGATCTTCCTTTGCTCTTCATTCTGGTCGACCTGATATGTGGCCACTCTATTGGAGATATTAGCCACTTCAATAGGCGAGACGACTTCGAATCCATAGACCATGCTGAAAGGTGTTTCCCTGGTGGCTCTTTTGGGTGTGGTTCGGAGAGCCCAAAGTAATTGGTCCAACTCTTCTACCCAGCTTCCCTTTAGAGAGGCCACTCTCTTCTTTAGTTTGTTAAGGATCATCTTATTGGCTGCCTCGACTTGTCCATTTGTCTGCGCGTGATGGACGGAGCCGAAACGATGATTTATAAACATTTCCTCGCAAAAATCGGCAAGTTTGTCGCTGGCGAATTGGGGACCGTTATCGCTGATGAGGATTTTTGGAACCCCATATCGGTATATGATTTGTTCTCGTATGAACTTGATCATCTGGAATGTAGTCGTTGATGCCAAAGCTTTTGCCTCTATCCATTTGGAAAAATAATCGATGGCGACTGTTGGGATCAAAATGACCTGGCTTGAACTTCTGGTAATGGATTTCGAGATCTCGCATGTGGCTGGCTTCTTTAGGTGTCTATGTCGACTTTAAAGGGACTTAGTTTCCTTTAGCTGCTTGTGATAGGCGAGGACCTAAAAAGGGGTGGGGATGGCCCCTGATTCCACTATGTAGCTTAAGTCAGTAATGGAATTAAGAGAATATTATAGAAGTATATGAATGTCCTCTTAAATAATGAAAATATTCCCCTATTTATAGGGGAAGTGTACCGACTTTAGTGGCGCTACCCTCTTGGGAGGGTTTCTGTCCTGAGTCGGCGTCAGCAGGTCGCCACCTCGCATTTCCTTAACTATGAAGGTTTTCTTCTGGCGGTTGAAGTAGGTCGCCACCTGTCCCTTCCTCTTAAGGAAGGGTTTCCTCTAAGGCGGCAAGCAGGTTGCCAGTTTGTCTTTTCCTTAGGAGGAAGGATTCTTCGATAGTACTTGGCTGTCGACTCGACTCTTGCCTTAAGAGGGAGAGTTTGGAGCTTACTAGTTGCCAATCTTTGAAGACTTTAAATTTTGACCTTTCCAATATTTGGTTTCGACCATCTTCCTTTGTTTTTACACTCTAAGTGTGATTAGTCGTCGACCTCTTGCACGGATCTCAATTCATGTACTCTCGACTTGTGCGTATCAGCCCATCCTTATAAACGTAATCCAACACTTGCCCCCAAGACTTGAGTCGTCAGCTTCGTATGAAGAAAAGGTCTTAAGTTGAGTACTGATCAGGTGGTTTTCTCTGTTGGGAGATGTAGCACGAATGCTTGAGGTTTCTGCTAGTCTAAAACGGGATTATCTGAAGTGTGGTGAGGCTCTTAAGGCTTCTGCTTCTTTAGTTGAGGAATTTCACGCTTTATCGGAGAAGATGAGTAAAGAGAATAATACTCTCTTAGTAGAATGAGCTGTTCTTCGAAAGAAAGTCAAGACTTTGGCGACTGAGGTACAAGATTTGAAGGTCGTTGCTGCCAAAGCCGTTAGCGACTATAAGGCAAGTCCTGCGTTCGAAGTTGATACTACTGTAGCTGCCTCTGATCTGCTCTTCATTTCTGTAAAAGAAATTGTGAGGAATATGAAAGCTTATCAACTTGACTTCCCGGTTTCTCGGGTTCCTCTTCTTCAGCAGTATCTTGATATTCCTTCGGAGAGGGGTGAAGATCCTGCCAAGCTTTCTTAGATAATAATATATTTGTATTTTTCTCTTTTTATCCTTGTAACTCGCCCTCCTCAATGAAAGATATTCGAGTTCCCCCTTATATCGAAAGTGTTTTATCGTGATCTTCCTTTTATCAGTTTATTGACAATTTAGGCTTTATTGCCATCTAGATCTTTACTACGCCGACTATTAATAATTAAGGAAATGATCTTTCTCATAACTATCACCGATATCTAAATGATATGAATGACGTTAGATTTTTAGCTGATGATTTCCTAAAAATGAATTTTGTCGACATTTTAATCTCTCGGGACACGTTGCGTCACTAACCAAGCTTGTGAATACCAACCCTTTATTGAAATTGTCAACGTACCTAAGCTTTATTACTATCTTGGGCATACATTGGTGACAATTAAGATGTTGGCGTTTGAGCAACTTGTCGACTTGTCGAGTCATTTGGGGCTTTATTGCCATATTGGGCACGTAATGTCGACAATCGATTTGTAGACGCCATTCTTTTATCGAGTTGTCGATGTACCTAGGATTTATCGCCATCTCAGGCACGTAGTGTCGACAATCGATTTGTAGACGCCATTCTTCTATCGATTTTTCGATGCACCTAGGCTTTATCGCCATCTTGGGCACGTAGTGTGGACAATCGATTTGTAGATGCCATTCTTCTATCGAGTTGTCGACGTACCTAGGCTTTATCGCCATCTTGGGTACGTAGTGTCGACAATCGATTTGTAGAAGCCATTCTTCTATTGAGTTGTCGACGTACCTAGGATTTATTGTTATCTCGGGCACGTAGTGTCGACAATCGATTTGTAGACGCCATTCTTCGATATTTTATTGATGGTAATATTTGGAGAAATCCTTAGGAAAAAGTGCCTCAAAAGGCTAAATTCATTCATTATTTCCTGAATATTACATTAAAAAAAAAACTTCGAGATATTAGTCATAAATATAAAAGAGTACTCCTTAGAAATTTTATGACCTTTCTAGACGCCGCGTCGATGTGTAGTAACAGTGGCGTGCCATGGCCTGATCTACCCTAACCTCTCCTATCCCCAGAGGTGTTGGAAATTTCATGATTTCATGGGAAGTTGGAGGGATAATTCGGTGAGGATTGAGGGTGGTTCTTCCAATGATTGCGTTGTAGGCGGAAGTGGCGTCGACAACTACGAAGAGTACGTCAATTGTTAAGATTTTATCCTTACTTCCCAAGATAATTGGAAAACGAATGACGCCCATGTGATATACGGTTTCTCCTGTGAATCCTGTCAGGAGGAAGCTGATTTTCTTCAAATATTTCTTGGTGAATCCTAATTGTAGGAAGGCTTCGTAGAAAAGAATATCAATTGAACTTCCACCGTCGATAAGGACCCTCTTGACCTCATAGGCTGATACGATGAGGGTAATCACCAGGGCGTCTTGATGAGGTTGATTTATCATCAAAAGATCATCCCTCGAGCTGAATTTGTCTCGCCCCCGGACGTAAATCCTCCCGCAATAACATTCACTACTCCCCTTTGGATAGGGCGGCGTGATTATGAGGTGGTAAGCAAGAAGCTTTTCGAGGGCTTCTTTTCCGTTTTCTGGGAGTGCTAGCTGGCTTTTCCACAAATTTTAACAATTTTCCTCTTTGAATAAGAGTTTTAATGTCTTGTTTTAGGATAGTACATTCATTCGTGTCGTGCCCCCGGGTGCGATGGTATCGACAATAGTCGTTTATCTGGTAACCCATCACATTATTGGAGGAGGATCACCTAATCTGACCTTTTCCATCTCTTGAAGTACCACTGAGATGTTGTGCGTGAGGGGAGTGTACCTTGCTGGATGGGGATTAACATCCCTTCTCTGATTCTGGCGATTTCCTTGTCGGAAGTCCCCACTTCGTTTTTCCTCTCTTTTTGGAGGTCGGGAAGCAGATGTCTCCTCAACTTTGGCGGAAATGGCTTGCTTCTTGATTTCCACAGGTGACTTCTCGTGTGACCTCTCCAAGTCGATATACATCTTGACTCTAATGGCGAGGGCATCAATCTTTCTCACGGGCTTTGTTAACATGCTATCTTTCAGAGCTTGACTCTGGCTCCTTAGACCTCTCCAGAAAGTCTGTATCAACTCACCATCAGTGGCTTCTTCGCTCAACTGTTGTAGTATTTTATGGTATCTGGTATAATAACTGGCCAAGGTTTCATCGGGACCTTGTTCAATTTTATCCATAAAGTCCATACTCTTGAGGCGTTGTCTCTGGGCAATATACCCCTCGATGAACTTGGTTTTTAATTCTTCCCATGAATCTATGGAATTGTCGGGGAGGCCATAGAACCATGTAGAGGCTTCTTCTTTGAGAGTGGTAGGGAAGAGAGCCGCGTAATGTTCCGGTGTTGCCCCTCTCCCCAAAAGAGAAGAATAATGAGCGTTGATGTTGCGGACAGGATCTCCTTCGCCAGTATAGTCGTCGATGTTCCTCGCGAAGACTTGCGAGGGAACTCGAGTATCAAAGAGTCTTTCGGAGAAGGGGTAAGAGGTATGATCTTGAACGGTTAGCATGTCGCTTGCCCCCATTCTCTTCTTCTCGAGTAATTCTTCTACATGTCCTATAGTGCATAAGACAGGTTCTTTTGTTGCTTTATCAGACTTGGAAGTTTTGTGAACTTCGTTTTCAGGAAGGTTGATCTCATCGATCTTCTCGCTAGAGGCCACATCCTCCTTTCGAGAGATTTCTCAAGTTGGCTATTTGTTGCTGGAGATTGTTCGTGCTTGAGCTTGGTTCCAGAAGGCTATGAACGCCGCCATTACTTCTTGGGGAACCACAGTAGGTGTCGCCCCTACTCCTACCTCTGGATCCACTGTATCAGGAGGTGGGTCAGAGTGGAGAGTTTGCTCTTCTTCCAGAGCACCATTGTTTCGAGGGGGTTCTTCCTCGTTCGTTCGTTTTGAAGTGGTGGGATCTGTCTGAGATCTAGCCATTTCTTCCACCATTGCCGTTGTCTTCTTAGTATTCATGTTGGGAGCCATGACTTTTTTATCACCATTCCCACAGACGGCGCCAAATGTTGGGATCAAAATGATGTGGCTTGAATTTCTGGTAATGGATTTTGAGATCTCGCCTGTGGCTGGCTTCTTTAGGTGTCTATGTTGAATTTAAAGGGACTTAGTTTCCTTTAGCTGCTTGTGATAGGCGAAGACCTGAAAAGGGGTGGGGATGGCCCCTGATTCCACTCCGAAGCTTAAGTCAGTAATGGAATTTAAGAGAATACTATAGAAGTATATGAATGTCCTCTTAAATAATGAAAGTATTCCCCTATTTATAGGGGAAGTGTACCGAATTTAGTGGCGGTTACCCTCTTGGGAGGGTTTCTGTCCTGAGTCGGCGTCAGCAGGTGACAAGCAGGTTGCCACCTCACCTTTCTTTAGCTAGGAAGGTTTTCTTCTGGCGGTTGAAGCAGGTCGCCACCTGTCCCTTCGTTAAGAGGAAGGGTTTCGTCTAAGGCGGTAAGCAGGTTGCCAGTTTGTCTTTTCCTTAGGAGGAAGTGTTGGATCACGGTGGAACTCTGGTACGGATCTTGACGGCAATCCTAGCTCCTTTGCTCCACGCAATCCTGCAAGAGGGGATAGACCGGGCGGTGACCCAGAATCCCTCTCCGATGCTTAAATGAGTCTCTCGTATGACTGGCAAGCAATAATCTCAAAAGTATATTGAACTCAACGTCCGTCTTTCTGAGGTGATCTCCTGCCCTTTTATAGGCAGAGAGATGCCTCAGGTACCTGGCGAACCGTTAGGGGTGGTTAGCCCGTATCCCATATATCTCGGAGGTGATCCCGTCTATCTAGACCATGATCTCGCGTATCTTAGCCATGCCCCGCGTATCTCGGCCACGCTCCGTGTATCTTAACCACGTTCTGCGTATCTCGGCCACGCCCCGCATATCTTGGCCTTATCCTCTGATACCGAGTCCCGACTCCCGTCGGGGACTCCAGAGTTATCTCGTTGTGTCACCGCTCGGGGCCCCTCGTCATCGTGACAGGGCCTATCATTCTCAGGGATTCATTATCGGGGCCTACTTAAAGGCTTCTCATCGGGAGCTCCTAGCTCAACTGTTGGGACCGACTCTGTCGGGACCTTATTTCGTCGGGACTCCCTTCGTCGGGACCCTTCTCCAAAGTCATCTTGACCTTTACTCTGGGCCTGGTGGGCCTGTTTGCCGTTTCCTCGCCGTTAAAGGGCCTGACGGCTATAGTCGGACCCATCATTTGCCCCCAAGACATGAGGGACTTTTAGTTCGTCGTGTCTTCCAACTCCCGATCTTCCAACACTAGAGTCGGGGATCTTTTCCTTTGTTCAGTTTATCAGTCTTCTCCTTCACGTTTCCTCAGGGTTTTGTAGATAACTGTTATATCCTAGGGGTCTCCTCGGTTCCCCATTTCATTAAATGCAGCAGATAGTGAAGTGACGTCATCAGTACCCGTGCCTGATTCTCTGTATCTGCTTTTTCTGAAAAGTACTTTTCAGGATATTTCATCATTGCACCTGCTGCCATTCCGCACGTTTCATCTCAACGGTCCAGATTAGAACGCCTCATCTTCGACGGTTCAGATTAACGCGCCCCTTCGACTGTCCTCTTTGCCTATAAAATCCTTATCCAGGGTTCAGTTTCCTCTCATCATCTACGAATTTTCGAAGGCTTTCTGCAACTCTTGAGATCTTAGTGTTTCTTCGGCCATTCTTCCAGCAATGTCAGGTTCATCCTTTCAGCCTTCAATTATCATGTCAGGTAAGGGTTTCTTCTCTATTGTTCGCCTTCATCTTCGCTTAGTTTGATTGTAATTCTCTGGGAAGACCTAACATCCCTTTTCAATGACTGATTTCAAACAGTGGATCTGGTTTCGAGGGAAGGAAGCTCTTCAACTTCGACTATGCTATGAACGAAATTTTCAGCACTGCTTATGATGCAGCTCTCCGGGAAGGATGTATCATTTTCGCCAAAAAAGCCGATGCTCAAGGCCGGAAATGCATACCACAAGTTCAGAGTGAAGAGGAACTACTTCTTCATCGGAAACTCCTCGATCCTATGACCCCGATAGCCAATCCTCCAACGGCTGACCCTGTGGAGCCTTCTGCCCTAGACCTTGCGGACCTTGCTCCCGTTGATGCCGCTACCAAGGATTAGGCCTAACTGCTTATCGCTAGAATCTTTGTATTCTCCTCCTTTTGTAATCATCGGGTCTTCGAGCTCTATTAATATCATACTTTCTCAGTTCTGATTCTTTTATTGCACCTCTCCTAGTGGCTCTATTATACTCTCTCAAGTTGAAACCTCGATACTTAAGATACATTACTTAAGACGGTTTACTAACTTGCACCACTTAAGGTGACTTACCATCATGCACCGCTTAGGGCGACTTTTCAATACTTAGGATAAGTCCAAGAGTCGCGCATCACTAAAGACGACTTTTTCAACTTGCGCCACTTAAGGCGACTTAATATCGTGCACCTCTGAAGGCGACTTTACCTCGTGCACCACTTAAGGCGACTTTACGTCGTGCACCGCTTAAGGCGACTTTTCAGTTTGCGCCACTTAAGGCGACTTAATATCGTGCACCACTTAAGGCGACTTTTCAACTTGCGCCACTTAAGGCGACTTAATATCGGGTGCATCACTTAAGACGAATTCTGGATGCTTAGAATAAATCTAAAGATCGTGCACCGCTCAAGGCGACTTAGTATCGGGCACCACTTAAGGCGACTTTCATCGTGCACCACTTAAGGCGACTTAATCTCGTGCACCACTTAAGGCGACTTTCATCGTGCACCACTTAAGGCGACTTTCATCGTGCACCACTTAAGGTGACTTAATCTCGTGCACCACTTAAGGCGACTTTCATCGTGCATCACTTAAGGAGACTTAATCTCGTGCACCACTTAAGGTGACTTTTGTCGTGCACCACTGAAGGCGACTTTCATCGTGCACCACTGAAGGCGACTTTCATCGTGCACCACTGAAGGCGACTTTTGTCGTGCACCACTGAAGGCGACTTTCATCGTGAACCACTGAAGGCGACTTTACATCGTGCACCACTGAAGGCGACTTTCATCGTGCACCACTGAAGGTGACTTTTACACTTAGCGTAAATCTAAGGACAACTCTTATTTGGAAGCAACCTCTTTATTTATTGATGGCATAAGATTGACTTACATCGAATTAAACGATAAATAGCATACACCACTTAAGGCGATTTTACATCGGGCACCACTTAAGGCGACTTTATCGGGCACCACTTAAGGCGACTTTATCGGGCACCACTTAAGGCGACTTTCTTCAAGCATGGTGTTTCTTCAAATGTTCGCCACTGAAAGAATGCTTTAACGCTCTGCCATCGAGGTCTTCCAACTTGTATGCATTCGGAGCTGGCATCCCCACGACCTTATAAGGTCCTTCCCATTTTGGTGACATCTTGTTGATTCGATCCAAAAGGGTGAACTCGTTGCGACGCCAAACCAGCTCCCCGACGAAGAACTGTCGGGACTTCACTCGCCGATTATAGTACCTGGCTGTCGCTAAGCGCATTCGTGCTTGGACTTCGTCGGCTTCCCGCCTCTTCTCTTCGAGTAGGTCCAAGTCCAGACGTCTCACTTCATCGTTCGTCAGGGGCTCATAATATCTCATCCGATGGGACGCCACAGCTACCTCCACAGGGGCGACAGCTTCCGTGCCATAAACGAGGCCAAACGGAGTCTCCCCTGTTGATCGTTTGGGTGTCGTTCTAACAGCCCAAAGTACGTTTTCCAGTTCGTTCAGCCATTTGCCCTTCAAGGCATAGACCCTCTTCTTCAGGCCATCCATCACAATTTTGTTGGCTGACTCTACCTGACCATTAGTCTGAGCATGGCGTACGGAGGCGGTCCGATGCTCAATGTTCAGTTCTTCCAGATACTCTCTCACCTGAGAGCCGTTAAACGGTGGGCCATTGTCGCTGATCACCACCTTAGGAATCCCGTATCTGGACATGATATGGGTTTGGAGGAACTTGACGATCTGGTTCCCCGTTGTTCTGGCCAATGCCTTCGCCTCTATCCATTTCGAAAAATAATCGATAGCTACAAGTAAATACTTACATTGTCCTTGTGCTTGTGGAAGAGGTCCCACCAAGTCGATGCCCCACTGCGCGAAGGGCCAAGCGCTCTTGATGGATGTCAGGTTAGCAGCCGGAGCCACGATATTCGGGGCGTACCTCTGGCACGCGTCGCATGATCGGACCAACGCCGTTGCTTCTTTGTTCATCGTGGGCCAATAGTAGCCCAGGTTCAACACCTTTCTCATAATGGATCGGGCCCCTTCGTGACAAGCCGCGATCCCTTCATGCATTTCCTTCAGGATTCGACCGGTGTCGGGCTCTGCCACACACTTCAAGTATGGAGTCGAGAACCAGCCTTTCTTGTATAGCTGATTGTCTAGCATCACATAATTGGCCGCGACCCGACGTGTCCTATCCGCTGCCACCTTATCATCGGGGACTGCCCCCGTAGTCAGATACGCGACTATCGGGGTCATCCAAGTTGGCTCTTCCTCTGATCTCGCTTCAATGGCGCACACCTGTGTTGGGTCGATGTTTGATAAGATCACCCTTTCCAGGAAGTGCACCTTCCGATTTTCTTCCAAGGGTGCCCCCAGGGCAAATTTGCTCAAGGCATCTGCCTCTACATTTTCCTCCCTCGGAATTGCCTCGATATCGAAGCTTTTGAAGCTCTCTTTCAGGGCTTGTACCTCTCGCAGATACTTCTTCATTATCGGACTCCTTGCTTCGTATCGCCCTTGAACTTGGTTCACGATTAACGCTGCGTCGCACTTCACTCTCAGGTGATCGATTCCAGTGCCTTTAGCAATTTTTAGGCCCGTGATAAGAGCTTCATATTCCGCTTCGTTGTTTGTGGCCTTGAATGTTAAAGCCAAGGCGTATCGGAGCGGTTCACCTTCACCAGGTGGTATCAACAAGAAGCCCGCTCCTGATCCGTCTGAACTCGCGGAGCCGTCCGTGTACATCTCCCAGGTATTTTCCTTGTTTGGCTGTTCTGATTGCTCTGCCCTCTCTGGTTGTTCTTCTGTCGGGACCTCCATGGTTGCCCCCTCTACAGGGCCCGTTTCTTCTAGATCGGGGGCTGTAGATTCTGCTATAAAGTCCGCCAATGCCTGGCCCTTGATGGCCGTTCTTGGAGCAAAGTGTATTCAAAACTCACTGAGCTCTACTGCCCATTTCACCAATCTCCCCGACGCATCCGGTCGGTTCAAAAAATGCTTCAAAGGCTGGTTCGTTAGCACAGTGATCTCGTGTGCGTGGAAATATGGCCTTAGCTTCCGAGCAGTAATTATCAACGCAAAGAGGTACTTCTCAACGGCGGGATAGTTCAATTCAGATTTGGCAAATGCCTTGCTTACATAATAGACGGGGACTTGATTACCCTCGACAACCTTTACTAACACAGAGCTAATGGCAAATTCAGAAACAGCCAAATAAAGGAAGAGCGGCTCGCCTGGAACCGGTTTCGCCAGCGGTGGGAGTGTGCGAAGGTGTTGCTTGAGTGCTTGGAACGCCTCTTCACATTTAGCAGTCCATTCGAATTTTTTGTTGGCCCTCAAGACTTCAAAAAACGGCATTGATCGGTAGCTGGCTTTGGACAAGAAGCGATTCATTGCAGCTAGTCGGCCATTCAACACTTGCACCTCCCGATGGTTTATCGGAGACTGCATCTCCTCGATTGCCCTTAGCTTCTCAGGGTTCACTTCAATTCCTCTTTGGCTCACCATGAAGCCCAAAAACTTCCCTGAGTGGACTCCGAAGGCGCATTTTGTCGGGTTCAAGCGAACTTGATGGAGCCTCATCCGCTCAAACGCCATGGTAAGGTTGTGCACATGATCCTCGGCTTGTCGGGACTTCACCAGCATATCATCCACGTAAGCTTCCATGGTTTCTCCCAGCATATCTCCAAACAGTTTGTTCACCATCCGCTGGTAGGTTGCCCCGGCATTTATCAACCCGAAAGGCATGACATCGTAGTGATAGATGTCACTGTCTGCGTAGAACGCGGTGTGGGGAGCGTCTTCCTTGGCCATCTTGATCTGGTTGTAGCCTGAATATGCATCCATGAAACTTAACAGCTCATGTCCCGACGTGGCATCCACCAGCTGGTCGATCCTCGGGAGTGGATAGCAATCTTTTGGGCAAGCCTTGTTCAGGTCGCGGAAATCCACGCACATTCGCCACTTCCCGTTAGTCTTCTTCACCAGCACTGGGTTGGCAACCCAAGTCTGGAATCGGAGCTCCTTAATGAACCCAGCATCGAGCAACCTGCCCACCTCCTGCTGGATCGCGATCTTCTTATCCGTGCCCATCGGACGCCTTTTCTGTGTGATAGGCTTGATCGCGGGGTCTATCTTCAGCTCGTGCACGATCACGTCGGGGCTGATTCCTGGCATATCGCTGGGGGACCAGGCAAAAAGCTCTTTGAACTCTTTCAGCAACTCCACCAATTTTTGGGCTGTTTCCTCAGTCAGAGCAGACCCGATTTTTACCTTCCTCTGGGATCCGTCGATCTCGACTTCTTTCAGATCTTCTACGGGGGCGGGACGCCCAAACTCTTCTCGGGGATCTGTGTCTTTCTGGAGGACAGTCATGGCCTCTCGCCTCCTCCTCCGGGTGGCGTTAACATAGCATTTTTGGGAAGCCACCTGGTCGCCCTTGACCTCTCCGACTCCGTGGTCGGTCGTGAACTTCATCTTCTGGTGCACAGTCGAGGCAACCGCCATCAGGGGATTGATGGTGGTTCTCCCGATAATTGCGTTGTAGGTCCCCACGGAATCAACCACGACAAACTCCACGTTCCTCCTTTCTGATTTCCACCCGCTACCAAACTCCACTGGTAAGGTGATTACTCCTAGGGGATAGGAGGTTGAGCCAGAGAACCTGACCATCGGGAAGTTTGCCTCCTTCAGATCTTTCTTCGTCTTCCCCATAGCTTCCAGCGCGTCCATGAATAGAATGTCGGAGGAGCTCCCTCCGTCAATTAGAATTCTCTTCATCTCGAACCCGTTTACATCCAAAGTTACTACTAAGGCATCGTCGTGCGGGGTCTCCACGCCTATGAGGTCTTCCGACGAGAAGGAGATTACCATCTCTTCTTTCACGGTCCAAGATCGGGACCTCTTACCCAGTACCACCGCCGTAGGGATCCTAGAGGCATAGACCTCTCGGGCGGATGAGGTATCACCTCCAGCAGATAATCCTCCATGAATCACGTTGATAACTCGTCTCTCTTTGCGAGCACCGGATGACTCTGGATCAGTTCTCTTCTTTTTTGGGGACCGATCGCGGGATCGGGAACGAGACCGCGATCGGGACCGAGAGCGGGATCGAAACCGCTTGTCTCCGACAAATTCCTTGAGCTTTCCCTGGTGGATCAGCTTTTCGATCTCCTTCTTCAGTTCCCGACAGTGATTGGTGTCGTGACCGTTTGCGCGGTGAAATCGGCAGTAGCGATCCGTGCGGGATCCCAAGAATTCTCCATCTTTCTTCGGGGGGGTATCTGGAGATACCTTGTCGTTCCATGACCGTCAAAACCTCCGCCATGGAGCAATTGAGAGGAATGTCGAGATCTTCCCGCTTATCCTTTCTTGGAAGACGCCTATCATCCTTCCGACCAGAGCGACCTCGGTCCCGACTGCCCTCAGGTTTGCCCTTTGACTTACGGTCGTCGAAAGGCTTGCTCGACTGCTTCCCTTTGTTCGACTTTGGGGGCTCCAGTTCTCCCGCGGCTATCTTTGACTCCTGGACATCGATCTGCCGCTTCACCCTCTTCTGTAATGCTTCCATATTCCACACAGCTTTCTCAGCCACGCTGTGCATCAGGTCGGAGCCATAGGGGGCTGTCAGGTTCCGAATAAAGGTGCGGATGGTTTCGCCCTCCGAGATTTCCTCGTCTATCTCTGCTACGCTGGCGGTGTACCGCTGGAAATAGTGTGCCAGCGACTCGTCGGGCCTCTGCACCACCTGGGTCAGGGACCTCACGCTCTTCAACAAACGTCTGCGGCCCTGATATTGTCGAATGAAACGGTCGTGCATGTCCGCCCAGCAGGTAATGCAGCCTGGGGGCAGACTAAAGAACCAGGTCAGGGCTCTTTCTCCAAGTGTGTTTGGGAACAGTGTACACACTATGTCTTCGTTTGGGGCTCTTCCCAGACACGCCATAAGATGCTTCTGGACATGACGGACTGGATCTCCTTCGCCGTCATACTCCTTAATCTCGGGGATACCCAGCCCTGGCGGGGCGAGGGTGTCTATGAGTCGAGGAACGAAGGGATGAGTGGATCGATCCCTTAGCTCCGACACCAGCGGCTTCTGTTCTCCCATACAGATGTTCACGATCTTTACCACCTGGTCGGGAGTGATGGGACCATTCAGGGGAATGGTCCTGTGCTGTACTGGTCCTGGCCCATCAACCACGAACCTTTCCGGCTGACCGGTTGCCTTACCTCCGTCCTGGCCTCGGGGTAGGACTTCTTGTGCATTCCGACCCTCTGTCGGCGGGGTCGCCTCCTCCAACGGGGGCATCTCTTCCTGCCTCCTTGCAGCCTCTCTCCGATCCAAGAGAGCTTCTACAGCCGCCAGGAACATGGGCATGGCTTCCGCCACGGCCCTCGTCAAGTCTGCAGCTGGGGGAGCCTCCTGCCCCCTGTTGTCCTGGTGTTGAGGGGCAATATTTTCGGGATGCGATCCATTGTGCCCCCCTGTCTGGGAGAGCTCAGCCGGGGGATGGTTCTGGTTTTCCTCCTGTTCTGGTACTGAATCCAGATTCGTTGCAGCGGGGTGGCGGGAACCACCGGATTGTCCCTGCCTTCTGTTCTTGCCAGCCGCCATCGATCGAGTAGAAGGCATATCAGCTTTTTGTTTGTTTCCCACAGACGGCGCCAATGTTGGATCACGGTGGAACTCCGGTACGGATCTTGACGGCAATCCTAGCTCCTTTGCTCCACGCAATCCTGCAAGAGGGGATAGACCGGGCGGTGACCCAGAATCCCTCTCCGATGCTTAAATGAGTCTCTCGTATGACTGGCAAGCAATAATCTCAAAAGTATATTGAACTCAACGTCCGTCTTTCTGAGGTGATCTCCTGCCCTTTTATAGGCAGAGAGATGCCTCAGGTACCTGGCGAACCGTTAGGGGTGGTTAGCCCGTATCCCATATATCTCGGAGGTGATCCCGTCTATCTAGACCATGATCTCGCGTATCTTAGCCATGCCCCGCGTATCTCGGCCACGCTCCGTGTATCTTAACCACGTTCTGCGTATCTCGGCCACGCCCCGCATATCTTGGCCTTATCCTCTGATACCGACTCCCGACTCCCGTCGGGGACTCCAGAGTTATCTCGTTGTGTCACCGCTCGGGGCCCCTCGTCATCGTGACAGGGCCTATCATTCTCAGGGATTCATCATCGGGGCCTACTTAAAGGCTTCTCATCGGGAGCTCCTAGCTCAACTGTTGGGACCGACTCTGTCGGGACCTTATTTCGTCGGGACTCCCTTCGTCGGGACCCTTCTCCAAAGTCATCTTGACCTTTACTCTGGGCCTGGTGGGCCTGTTTGCCGTTTCCTCGCCGTTAAAGGGCCTGACGGCTATAGTCGGACCCATCAGGAAGGTTTCTTCGATAGTACTTGGCTGTCGACTCGACTCTTGCCTTAAGAGGGAGAGTTTGGAGCTGACTAGTTGTCAATCTTTGAAGACTTTAAATGTCGACCTTTCCAATATTTGGTGTCGACCATCTTCCTATCTTTTTACATTCTGAGCGTGATTAGTCGTCGACCTCTTGCACGTATCTCGACTCATGTGCTCTCGACTTGTGCGTATCAGCCCATCCTTATAATCGTAATCCAACAGCGACCACAATATGTGTTCGTTGACCTGTGGATTTAGGCAAGGGGCCGATGAGATCGATTCCCCACTGCGCGAAAGGCCAGGCGTTCATCATTGGCGTTAACTCTGCTAGTGGCCTTGTGATTCTAGGAGCGTAAACTTGGCAGGCATGACAGGCTTGCACCAATGTTATCGCCTCTTTATGCATAGTTGGCCAATAGAATCCCTTCCGTAGAGCTTTTAACACTAGGGTTTTGGCTCCTTCGTGGCATCCAGCCTCGCTTTATGCAGGTCTTCCATTATTTTTTCTGTCTGAGGGGCAGCTACACATTGGAGATAAGGAGTGGAGTATCCTCTTTTGTAGAGGTATCCATCTAGGATCACGAATCATCCTGCCAACCTTTGGATTTTAGTTGCCTCCAGTGAGTCTTCTAGGAGATTTCCCTTTTCCAAAAAATTCTAGATAGGGATAATCCATGAGTCGGGGGCTTAAATGTTAAGAACTTCAGCCTTTGCCTCAACAGCGGAGTAGAGAGACTTCTCAATGATGTGTACTGGCACTGGTGGGGAATTTCCCAAAGCAAATTTACTAAGGGCGTCAGCCTCTTGATTGCTTTCTCGAGGAATAGCCTCTATTTGGAAATGAGGCATGTCCCGTATGAGTCGCCGTACTTCTTCCGCATACTTCTTCATATTTTCTCCTTTGGCGACGTAAGTTCCATTTGTTTGATTGACAATTAATTCAGAGTCGCATAGTACCTTTAAGTTGGTGATCGACATGCCTTTGGCTATACGAGCTGTTAACAGAGCCTCATATTCAGCTTCGTTATTGGTAGCTCGAAAGGTCAACGCGTACCGGGGGCTCTCCATCTGGTGGCGTCAGCACTAATCCTGCCTCACATCCCAAGGAGGAGGATGAACCATCAGTGTATAGCAACCACAGCATATTATTGTTGGCAGTGTTTTCTGGCGTGGCTTTAACATGTTCTTCTCGTTGGAGGACGACAGGTTTTGCATTTGGTGTCGCCGTATTCTCTGCTATAAAGGCGGCCAGCGCTTGGCCCTTGATGGCCTTTCGTGGCTCAAAACCGATGCGAAATTCACTTAGCTCCACCGCCCATTTGACCATCCTTCCCGAAATTTCGGGCTTCTGTAGAAGTTGTTTTAGAGGTTGATTGGTAAGTACCGTGATTTCATGGGCGTGGAAATAAGGTCGTAGTTTCTTGCTCCTAATAGTAGAGCATATAGATACTTCTCAATCTCTATGTAGTTGGCTTCGGCGACGCCAAAAAGCTTGCTAACATAATAGACTGGGATTTGGATGTTGCATGTTTCTTTGATGAGTACTGAGCTTACCGTCGGGCTTACACTTAGGTAAAGGAATAAGGGATCGTCAGGTAATGGTTTTGCCAAGGCGGGAAACGAGTGGAGGTGCTTTTTCAGCTGCTGGAAGGCTTCTTCACATTCATGTGCCTACTCGAACTTCTTGTTTGCTCTTAAGATTATAAAGAAATGGAGGGACTTATCTCCTGACCTTACCAGGAATCTTCCCAAAGAGGCCAACCTTCCATTGAGACTATGTACCTCTCTATGGCATGTAGGCGAGGACATTTCTTCTATGGCGGTGACTTTTTCTGGGTTGGCCTCGATCCCTCTCTGTCTGACCATAAAACCCAGAAATTTCCCAGATTGAACACCAAAAGCACACTTGGTTGGATTCAATCTTACTTGATGGTGTCGCATGCATGCAAACGCTTCTTCTAGATCTTGGACATGGTCTTGTCCCCTCCTTGTTTTAACCAACGTGTCGTCGACATAGGCCTCCATGTTTCTTCCTACCATGGATTTGAAGAGCTTGTTGACCATCCGTTGATAAGTGGCTCCAACGTTAATCAAACCAAAAGGCATGACCTTATAATGGTAGATGTCGTTATCTGCATAAAAGGCGGTATGGGCCTCATCATTGGGATGCATCTGTATTTGATTGTATCCCGAGTATGCGTCCATGAAGCTTAGAAGCTCATGTCCTGAAGTGGCGTCGACAAGTTGGTCGATCCTTGGTAAGGGGTAGGAGTCTTTAGGACATGCTTTGTTGAGATCTCGGAAATCTACGCACATCCTACATCTCTTATTAGATTTCATCACCAAGACTGGATCGGCGATCCAAGTTTGGAATCGTATTTTTTTCACAAAACCGGCCTCGACTAGCTTTCCCACTTCTTGGCGTACCACTGCTTTTTTCTCAGCTCCCATAAATCTTATTTTTTGAGCTATAGGTTTCACAGCTGGATCTATTCTCAGCTCGTGAGAGATGATATCGGGGCTTATTCCTGGCTTGTCGCTGGGCTCCCAAGCAAATAGCTCCTTATACTCTCTAAGGAGGGCGGTTATTCTTTTGGCTAATTCTGGCTGTAGAGCAGCTCCAATTTTAACTTTTTTAACGCCCTCCTCCAGAGCGACTTCCACTAATTCTTCCATTGGGGCTGGTCGTCCGCCTTCTTCCCGGGGATCTTCGTCTGTCACGATGGACAAGGTTTCCCTCTGATTGCATCTTCGAAGAAGATTCATGTATCATTATCGAGATGCCTTTTGGTTTACCCATACCTCTCCAATTCCATGATGAGTGGGGAATCTCATAACTTGATGGGCAGTGGAAGGGACAATGTAGTTGGAATTGAGAGTCGTCCTTCCCAATATGGCGTTGTAGGCGTTGATCTGGTCGACGACCACAAAACGCACCTTTAAATGCAAGGCCTTCCATCCTTGGCCCAAGATCACAGGGAGTTGTATTGCCCCCATAGGGTAAGTCGTCCTCCCTGCAAATCCTACCAATGGGGAAGTCATCTTTTGAAGATCTTCCCTTTTATATCCCATCACGGCTATAGCCTCGTAGGTGATTACATCGGTAGAACTTCCTCCATCGATAAGTATTCTTTTAACCTCAAAGTTATCTATTTGAGTTGTGATTACGAGGGCGTCTTCATGGAGTTGTGTCGATCCAGACAAGTCTTCCGTGGAGAAGGTGATTGCCGTGGGCTCTAACGTCCTTTGTCTCTTGAGAGTACATGGCATGGAGATGTCTTGAGCCGCATAAGTGTCTCAAGCCATGCTTGACTCTCCTCCAGCGGCAAATCCTCCCGACAGGACATTTATGTCGTTGTCTGGGGGTGTTCACCACCTTCTTTGCTCATGAGAGCGGTGGCAATGGTGACGTTGGACTTCTTCTTGCATAAATTCCATTTCTCTCCCGGCGAGGAGGCGGTCCTCGGAGTCATGCCCCTCTTCTCGATGATATTTGCAATGAGGAAGGAGATGATGAACTCTTTCGGCTAAGTGAAGCCTTTCTAACATTTGTTGGGTTTGTTGAAATTCCCTCGAAGAAACTCCCCGTATAGATGAGCTTTCGCCTCGACCCTGTGGGGGTTCTGGCTGTAAGAGGCAATTTGCTCGTGTTTGCTCGACTCTCACATGGAAAGTTGCTCTCTGGATCAGTTCCTCCCAATTTCCCACCGGTTCAGTGTACTGAGTGATGGCCAAGGATTGGGATTGAGGTCCTAAACCTCTGAAGAATACCCGGATAGCTTCTCTTTCTGAGAGTTCACCTCCGCTATACGCTCCTTGGAATCGCCTAAAGTAATCTTCCAAGGTTTCACTCAACCCTTGGAATATACCCTCAGCTCTACGTGTTTGGTTTTGCCTTACTTGACTCCTTGGTGGCGCCATGACTTTTTGATCACCGTTCACACAGACGGCGCCAAATGTTGGGATCAAATGACGTGGCTTGAACTTCTCGTAATGGATTTCAAGATCTCGCATGTGGCTGGCTTCTTTAGGTGTCTATGTCGACTTTAAAGGGACTTAGTTTCCTTTAGCAGCTTGTGATAAGCGAGGACCTGAAAGGGGTGGGGATGGCCCCTGATTCCACTCCGAAGCTTAAGTCAGTAATGGAATTTTAAGAGAATACTATAGAAGTATATGAATGTAAGTCTGTAAATAATGAAAGTGTTCTCCTATTTATAGGAGGAAAGTACCGACTTTGATGGGGGCGAGCTTTATACTCTGATTGGCTGCCTAGTGGCGGTGGCCACCCTTCTCTGATTGGTGAAGAGGGACGGTGATGCGTCAGTAGGTGACTAGCAGGTTGCCACCTCCTTATTCCTTTGTGTTGAAGGTTTCTTTAATCAGGTGACAAGTAGGTTGCCACGTCAGTTTTACCTTGAGGGAAAGGTTTCCTTGGATTAGAAAGTCGGCAAGCTGGTTGTCAGCTGGTACCTCTTCCTTAAGAGGAAGGGTCTTCTTAAGTCAAGAGACGGCAAGCAGGTTGCCACCCGTCTTCTTCTTTAGGAGAAAGGATTTTATGAGAGCCTCTGGTTGTCGATTTGATCATACTTTTTGGAAGGAGAGATTTTAGCTTTGTCACCCTTTTTTGACTGGTATCTTAAGAGTCGAACTTCTTTCACATTGGTGTCGACAATTTGTCTTCGTAATCCTAATTCAAATATGATTAGTCGTTAAATTGACTTTAAAGGGTTCCGACTTCAATGTTGTCGACCTTTATAAGGTTGTCTCGAATCATATCCATCAACACGTATGCTAGAATGTTGAGGATGTAGCCGCATTTAATAATTTACTTGGAAGTAAGATTATGTATGCAAGCATGAGTTCCTCGGAACATTAGACGCATGACGCGTAAGCATGAGTGTGGTTTGTGAGATGAATGTTACTTGCGTATGATGATTTACATGGATGGTAGAATTTTATATGCATGAGTAAGTTCATCGAAATATTTTTCAAAATAAAAAGGGCATTGGGATCGGGTATACTTGTTTTAAAATTCCCGTTCCGATAATTTGCGATTAAAACCGTTTTAAAAGAATGATATGTGGGATTGAAGACGACAGTAATGTGAACTCTTTCACAGCCATCTTCCATTGGTTTACTGGCGGTCGGTTGGTTCAGATGACTGAGGAATCATTATTTGTCGTATTCTATCTTAATAGATATTTGATGTATGCAATTCTTTCTCAAAATGTCATTGTCTCCCTGATTTTGCATAATCATCAATATGTTTAGTAACAAATTTCAGCATAGATGGTATCATCTTGTGCTAATGGGCTTTTGATTGAGACAAACTACGACTCGTGGAGCAAATTCAGAAGTCCAACATGTTTCGCGTTGAGACCAACATGTTTCGCGTCAATGCACTGTTGGAGGATCATGGCCTTGTAGGTCACATTCAGAAGTCCATGAGCTGCCCAGATGTTGGTCTAACCAAAGACCTAGCATTTGCCCATTTCCAATGGGAGCAAGATGACAAGAAAGAAAAAGAGATATTGCTGTCTGAAATGTCTCAGAACTTCCATGATGAATATAAGGATGTTCCGATTACAAAGGACATCTGGGATGCTCTCTTCCTGAAATATGGAAATGGCATGGCAGCAATCCTGCACCCACTTATACCAATTATGGAAGAAAGCTTAAACAACTACATCAAAAGTGTACTTGAAAAGGTATACGATCTCCTTGGCATGTTGAAATCACTGGAAGAAGAAGGTCAGGTGGGTGAATGGGATAAAATTCAAGCTATTATCGGGGTTCTCTCGAAGTCTTGGAGAGCAGCCAATGCTTTACTAATGACTAGTGGTTCCGTGCTAGATTTTGCATCTGTCCTGAAATTCATCGAGATGGAACAAACTCGGCTGAAATCAATACCGGGACGAGCTGGGAAAGGAAAGAGAAAGAGAAGAGGATGAACAAATGAAAGAAACAACAGGTTGTCGACGGTAAAATGTTGATAGCGCCTAAACCAGGCAATCTCCGAGTTAAATCAGATATAGTCCGCGGAAACTCCAGTCCACGCCGAATAGGCGAAGGTACATGGTCCAACAAATTGCATCCTTAAAAGGTATGTGACGTTGGTTATGTTTTGGAAGCTCTAGTTTCCTCCACTGTCATGTTAACTGGCTCAAATCCTTCTTGGATTTTTGACTCAGGTGCGACGGACCACATAGCCAACGACAAAGGATTGTTCGCCAAGTTTAGACGATTACCAAAGGATTCTAAGAGGATATACATTGGAGACGCATTAAAATAAATTAATATTTTCAAGTAAAATATATCCAATATTCAATAATATAGAATTTATAATATTTAAAATTTTAGAATTGACGGTTCTGCCACATGGCAGAATATATAAAAAAAAATTGAGGCCTGAAACTTTGAAATTCATAATTAAAAACCAGTAATTTTGTTTCATATTATTATTCATCAGAACGAGACATTTTAACGAAAAAACACAATAATTATTGGAGTTGATAAAATAATATTCTCGAAACTTAAGATACAATGTAATAAGATAATATTGTAGGAGAGAGAGTGGGCTCACATTTCAGACAGTTCGATCGTTGATTCACATCATTCACCGAAAGTTAATAGTAAGTGGGCCGCCCGTTAATATGAGCATATTAACATTCCACCTATAATTGTATTCACGTAATTATTATTATATATATTTTAGGTAGTGACAAATCCAAGGGTACATAATAATTGTTCTAATTAATTATTTTTTTTCCCTAACGAAATTTTCAAAGTACTATTATATATATAATGAAAAAAAAATACTTCATACATCAATAATCTACAATACAAATATAAAGAAGATAACAAAAGTTATAATTATTCATGGTCAACTAAAGAAAGAAAGAAATAATCAATTAAACGAGATAAATTAAAATTAATGATTTTTTATTTTAAAAAAACACATACAAAATTGCAAGAAATATTTTTCAATGACGAATGAAAAGAAAGAAGTAGGCATAAAATAAAATGAAGAGCTTGAATCGAATAAGAAACGACGATTAAGAAGCTTTAAAAAAAATTGGATTGAAATCTAAGAGCTTGAAGAGAAGAAGAAACGACAATTAAGAAACGGTTTAAAAAAAAACTTAGACTAGAAACTATTACAATGACATTTGGAAACAAATGTAAAAGTGTGGAGAGTGAGACTGATGCAATTAATATACGCATGCAAAACCAACTATACTAGTGAACACTATATGTTAATTAATAGTTTCCTTTGATTTTTATATTGGGTCATTTGCAATTTTTATATGGGGTCCTTATCAGTAATTACTACTTTTTTTTCTTTAGCTCGGTCGAGTTTAGCGGTGCCTTGAGACACTATAACCACTCATATAGACTCATCCCTGATTTTAGGTAGTAATTTCCAAAAGAATTTAGGCCCTGACCAAAATTAATAAGTGAATATCTGAAAAATATATATAGTTGTAGAACCATTAATTATGTGAGATATATATTAGGAATATAACAGTTTATACTGGTATATACGTATCTATTTTTTTTAAATATTATATATATATGCTCTAATAATATAACTGCTAGAGTCTCATCATATACTATATATATACGACTCTTCATAAACCTCTCTCACTGCAAAAACCTAACCGAGCAAAAAAATAATATATATATATATATATATATATATATATATATATACTAAGTGGGAGATACCTAATGTTCCTAAATTTAAGGAATAAAATTTGCCAATAATTTGTCATGCAAAAAGACATAATACTAACTTTGAAGATCTAAAGATCTGAAGACTGATTAATCTCAACCATAAGGTAGTTAATCTTCATTGTTTGGCAGACTATGGTTCATCATCGTCAACAAGATTCATGCTTATACAATCATGTTAGTAATCAGTTTCAAGTAATTAATCTGATGATTTTACGAACTACTAACAGTGGTATCAAAGATATAGTATGATGTTTCCACATGCCATATGCAGCGAAATACTTCATTTTAGAGTTTTTAAGAGGAAAACTTTGAGAGTTAAAAGATGGAAGGGTGTCGACTAGCACACCGACGACACCGCCACAACGGAGACCAGCCACCTCCGGGAGCCAAAAGACCATGAAGGCAACATGGTCTGCCATGGCCGACCACAAAGAGTTTGTTTGTACGGGCAAAATCATCTGATTACACCTTGCCCATGGATACAGGCAGAGCCAAGCAACCAATTTCAAGCCAACCGACGATAATCAGTGTCACCTCCCATTTTGGCCGCCCTAATCGGTGACCGCGATTTCTCCAACCACTGTTGCTACAATTCTGCAGCAATTGTGGTCGACAACGGCACCGGGGGCTGCAATTAGAGCCGATTGTGCCAGTGGAGCCACAACAAGTCCGGCCACGCTAGGTCGGACCCCTAAATACGTGCCTATGCACATAATTACGTGTCATATCATCGATCTTTATAATACTCGTAGTCGTAGAAAGGAGGTGGCGATCAACGGGAGGAACAATTGCATTTAAAGGATGAAGTGCCACATCACAATTCAAAATCGTGTGACCTTGCTTCAACTGATACCCAACAATGATCTTCAAAGGGCATTAGTCGTCATTCTTTTCATAAGCCCTAGGATTTTCCTGAAGTATCTTCCAGCTAAAAGGAGGACCGTCATAAAGCACCCTAGTCGCCGCCTGAGGCTGGGGGGTGGGGGGGTAAGAGGCAATGCCTCCTTCTTCTACCTCCGAGAAAAGTCGTCGCCTAGAAGATGACGTACCCAATAAGATTTATTATTAGCTAAGAAACTAAAAAAGTTAGTGTGAGACGAAACCTCAGTGCGTGGCTTTAGGATCAACGACATAATGAGGGCCTATGTCCTCGCCGTGATCCTCATTAGATAAGTCGACGACCATAACCTTCTGCCCCACGCGAAGAGTTTATGATGGGGCATCCCTCCCCCTCTTAGCAGGAGGCTCATCAGCATCACCAGGGTCTCTCCCGTCGTCGTCGGGAAGGTCTTCCTTTGGTGACTATTGACGATTGAACCTAACCCTTGGGACCTTTGGGCTTGGCAGACTTGGCAGCAGTAGTTGGAACGACTCATATCTCGATTTTATCAAGCCTCTCCTCGGTCGGATTCTAGGAGGGATTCAATCCAGTCACTGCCTATTAAGCACGACAAATAAAAAGTGACTTAAAAAACCCTACAAAAGGAGAATTAAAATTAATGAGTATGAAGATAACAAAGAAGGAAATTTATTTACCCAATTCACAACGACATTACAGAGACGCAAGCATTTTATTTTATCAAGGTTGGCTCGGTTAACGAGTTGCTCACGTCGAACCTCGCTTGGGAAGATTCGTATATCTGCTCTAATCCCTGAAATTCCCAGACTGTGAGATATTTTAAATTAGGAGGAGCGTCGGAACCCACACGCAGACTCGATATAAAAATAATTATCCTTCTAGTTAACGTTGAAACTTTCAAAATCATAAACAAAACATATACTCATGTCCCATATCTAGGGACTCTCATTGAATGGAGAAACATGCTACTGAGGTTTGAAAATGATAACAAAAAAATTATTTGGTTCTAGCCTATGAAAGCCGCCAAAGATATCCTTACTATATGACCAACCCTTAGCGTCACACAACTAACGAAAGCCCACCCAAAAACGGATGGAGTTGATAGGCAGTTGACAAGGGTGGATGCGGTAAAATTGACAATGATGAAGGAGGTTGGGACAACGAGGAAAATAAAGACCATCTTCAATTTTTTTGGACATTCGCCATCAGACACGGTGGCCCTCACAATAGCCTCGACGAAGGCACCGACGTATAAAATATTATTCTTCATGACTTGCAGCGGCGTAGGAAAAAAATTTCACCTAAGGAAAAGGACGTGCCTGGAGAAGGGGCGTTAGTAGAGGCCATGAGAGTCTTGGATATAGCTGAGAGAAAAGAGACTTCTTGCTCAGGATTAGATGAACTAAGAGAGACGACGTCAACCAAAATTCTTTCGCAAGGTGAGCACGGTTTGTGAGAAGAAGGATTGATGAAGTAAGCACTGTATTTGTTAGCTATGATAGATTTTAGAGAGAGACATGAATAAGAGGAAACTTAGAGAGAGATTGTTTAGGTGAGAATGAGTTGGTGTAAAAAGTAAAAGATGAGGTATTTATAGAGAGAGGGAAGTGTTGAATCATCAATAAGAATTGATTATCCCTTTCTCATTTACTGTATCAATGAGAAAACGCTTCGGAGAAGATGAAGATCGTTTGAGAAGTTTCAAAAGAGGAAAACGACAACGAAAAAGAAAAAGAAAGGAAGCTTTCGCATGAAGCCTCAATAAACCAACGGGATTGACACATGGCACATCTCCCCGTGTAAAAAAATGAAAAAGAAGAAACTCGACATATGCCACCTCATCATAAAAAAAAAAGTCGATGACAATTATATCGGGGGCAAGGGTTGGACTCTCTACAAATAAAAGACTCAACGAACAGTCTTTTCTAAACAACGACTAGAAAATACCTACTAAAAAAGAAGATCGAGTCGCCAAAAATATTTAAAGATAAGCCATTTACTTTCAGAATCAAATACACTTCGTTTATATTTTGCTACTAGGGCTGTTATTTCTGTTTCGCATAAGGTAGCTTCACTTGTGGCTGTTGCGGATGTTGGTGGTACTTGGCTTTACTCCCATATTCCGTCTTGGCTTTTATCGTAGTGTTGTATCTTGTTTGCTACTATCTTTTTAATATATTATCCTTCATAAAAAAATATATACACAAACACCTATGCACCTGCGTCACCTAAGCCAGCGAAGATGTGGCAACCTACTTGTCACCTCCCTTAGGTGACGACCTATTTGTCATCACCTAGTAAGCCACCACAATCACTGCGAAAAACCCTCCATAATAAGGAATAAGGAGGTGGCAATCTACTTGCAGCCAGATAATATACCATAACCGTCCACCTTGACCAATTAGGAATCACTGTCACTGCCACTACAGGAAAACTCCTAGAGTAGAGAATGGAACGCTATAAATGCGGTTAATGTCTTCTATAAATAGTAAGCTATATGCATACATTTATTAAAATTCTCATTACTTACAAACTCTACACTAATTTGAATTTCACCATAACCCTACACTTCCCTTTTTACAGTTGTTGCCAGCAGCAGAGTCAGGAATTCAAAACTTTAAGATCCAACAAACTATGAATTCATATACCATATTTCAGTAAAAAATTTTAATATAGAGTTGATAAAGTCTAAAAAAAAATAAAACAATTAATTGGAATTTTATAAGTTATTAAACAATATTTGTTAAAAAAAAATACTTTTGAAGGCACAACTTTATTATACTATCACGTGTTGTGTTATAATAGCTAAACACAAATACAAATAAAAATTATACTGTGTTAATCATATTAGCGGTTTTCTATTATCAATTTGTCATAAATTTGCATGAATATCGTTTTTTTTTTTTTTTCCTTGTTGGTGTGGTAATATTAACATAATAAATTACTAGCAGCAGTACACATTTTCCACGCTTGCGCCACTCTCCTGCTCCTTCAACGGGACTTTGTTAAAGTCGACCCATTTCAGTGGCGGCCCGTACAAATCACCAGCCGTCAGCCTTGACAAAGCAATTGACGTTTGCAGTGAATTCATAGCTTGTGATTTGCTTCAATGGAGGTAGAAGGAGTAGAGTATGAGTTGAAGGAGCTACAGAGGCTGGAAGGCCACTCCGATCGGGTCTGGAGCGTCGCATGGAACCCGGTGACAGGCGCTGCTGGAATACCCACTATGTTTGCCTCTTGCAGCGGCGATAAGACGGTTCGTATTTGGGAGCAGAGCCTTTCTTCTTCCTCCTGGGATTGCAAGGTTAGTTTTGCCTCACTTCACAGTTTGCTTTTCGTTCTGATTTTCCGGGTCACTGTGGTCATCAGTTGCTGGGTTTTAGGTTTAGGTTAGGCATAATTTGTAAGTTGTTGAAATTTCTGTAATTCAGCTGTTTTGTCTGAGTAATGATGTTTGGATTTCATTGGTCTTGTAGTTGTATTCAAATGGTGAAAGTAAGCTCTAAAATTACCAACTTTAGGTGTTGTGGAGGATGCTTATTGCCTCTTTACTCATTTATTGGAGCTCTACTTTGAACTTTCTACAGAGTACAGACTTATCTGTAATTCTGATTCACCTTGATAGTTGTAAATCATCCATATGATAAGGCTGACCCTCCTCGTTTATTGGCTTATTCAGGCAGTTTTGGATGAGACGCACACAAGGACTGTTCGGTCTTGCTCTTGGTCACCTTCTGGCAAGTTGTTAGCCACTGCTAGTTTTGATGCCACCACTGCTATCTGGGAAAATGTTGGGGGTGATTTTGAATGTGTTTCCACACTTGAGGTACAAATTCTGAATTTTTTGCCTCATAACTCAACTTTTAGTTGTTACCCAGGTTTCATCAGTGTCCTTAACGCCAATTTTCTCTTCAAATGTCTCCAAATTTCCTCATAGTATTTATCATGCATCATCATGTTCTTACTTTAAGAAAATGACATAGAATTGTTCTTCACATGACGAGTAGGGACATGAGAATGAAGTCAAAAGTGTATCTTGGAATGCATCGGGATCTTTGCTAGCTACATGTGGTCGAGATAAGTCAGTTTGGATATGGGAAGTTCTACCAGGAAATGAGTTTGAGTGTGCTTCAGTATTGCAAGGACACACACAAGATGTGAAGATGGTCCAGTGGCATCCTACTATGGATATATTGTTTTCTTGCAGCTATGACAACACTGTTAAGGTTCAGTTCTGCATATTTGACTTAAAATTTGATCAGCAATTTTTTCCATCCACTTTTCTAATTAAGTATTCATGTGATGTAACTTTTAGATATGGGCAGAAGATGGCGATGATGACTGGCACTGTGCCCAAACTCTTAGTGGACCTAATGGGTACTTCATGAAGTTTCTTTCTGTTCTACATTTAAGCTTACTTGTTTCAATACTCCTGTTTACTTATGGTAATACCTTTTATGCAGTGGTCATTCTTCTAGTGTCTGGGCTCTGTCTTTTAATGCTGAAGGAGACAAAATGGTTACCTGTAGGTACGTAAGACATCCCCACTTTGGATGAATATAAAACTGAACACCAGACTTAGAAGTCAATACTATTTTGCAGTGATGATCTTACCATAAAGATCTGGGGAACGGACCACAAGAAGATGATGTCTGAGGATGGCTATGCACCTTGGTAAAGAATGAACCATCTCTTAGATAATTTTTAAAATATGTGTAATTATGGGTTAGTTGTCAAAATAAAGAGTTATGGGTTTTTCATGGTAATAAGTTTGTTCATCATGTCACTAACTTTTATTTGTGTGTGTTTTTTTCCTCAGGAGTCACCTGTCAACACTCTCTGGTTATCATGACCGCACAATATTTTCTGTTAACTGGTCAAGGTAGCGATATAGGGCTTTGCATAGGCTAGATCTGATCAGAATTTTTTTCTAGTATTATCGAGCTTTTCCATTACGAAAATATTTGGAGCTATACTGATTCAGTACTGGAATATGGTGTGTGCCATAACTGTTGCGATATGAAGGAGCTTTAAAGGAATTGTAAATTTTTTTAGTTAAGATTATTTGATTCAGTATGCAGTTTGGGTAACTTTCATCGAGACACAAAAGCTTATAATTTCTGGATCCTTACAGGGAAGGTTTTATTGCTAGTGGAGCAGCAGATGATGCTATCCGTCTTTTTGTGGAGAGTAATGACGGATCGGTGAGTCCAAAGCTAAAGCAATACTATTTCCCCTTGATATGCTGATTGATATTCTACTAAAATTTTGAAAGCGCAAGTGGTTAAATATTGCCATCCTCTTCTGGAATCACTAGTATATGTCCTTTTATCGTAAATTACATTTGTCCATTAATAGTTGAAACCTTCAAATTTCACTGTTTTCTCATAAACAATCCTTTTCGACATCCCTAGTTTTCATAGATTGCTAGGGCAGACTGAGATTAATTGAGGGGCAAGAGGGTAAATGACGGCCACATGTGATGAACAACCACATGTAGGAAATAACAAGCTGTCCTGAATCTGACCTCATTTTAGGTGCTTTGTTCTTTAGAGAGGTCTGTCTGTCAAATTTTGAGGCTCTCTAAATTGATGAATATCAGAATTTGTGAGGTTTTAACTTTTAAGAACCCCGGAGTCCAATTGCAATATGATGTGTACTTAGGTGCTGATAGTTTTTTAAGTTTGTGGTAGAGAAAAGCAGATGCTGCAGTGCAATATCGGGAAACACCTCTCAAATTGTTCCTGCAAGTAACTTTGATTGATTATTTGCTTTAACATTCTTTTGTCTAGACAGTTGGATTGGTTTATTCATATACAGCCTTTTAATCTTCTATTATCATGTGTTTAAATATTTTATCAATTTGAACAGTCTGAGGTCATCTTGCTAATTCTCTCGAGGTCTTGTATATTTGCAAATGGTCTATAATCTACTTTAGCCTATTACTAAATAAAGAATACAATCAGTTTTGGTCATGTATATGTGCATCATTGAAGTCGATTCCTAGATAATCGAAAGTACCCTCCGGATGGAGCTGATCAAATCAAATTCATGTGTTTGTTCTCGCACTGTTAGAATCATGCATGTACCATTGAATGTCCAGTTTTTCAAATTTTTAAAAGAGTTTTTCTATGGTTTCTCTGCAGGTTGATGGACCCTCATACAAAATGATTCTGAAGAAGGATAAAGCCCATGATATGGATGTGAACTCAGTGCAGTGGGCTCCTGGGGTAAGTTGTCTTCTGAATGTATATACATTCTTTTGATAGTGCCATGAGGAGTATACTTTTTCGGGGTCTGCTTGTTTCAGTTCAATTTAATAAAAGGTTCTGCTACAATGAATTATTTGCTCCCATTTCATTTGCTTCAGTGGTAACCGTTACCTTTTCTACACATGCACACCATTTGAAAACCTAGCATATGAAGAAGGATGGTTAAAGAAAGGTTCCACATATTCCACGATCGAGCTTAAATTTGATATAGCATGTTGTTTCCAAGGATAAATCACTGATTGTATATATTGCATATCTTGGTTATATGGATGACAGAAGATCAAAGTGACCTTGTTGCTAGGATCTTACTGTCATTGAAGAAAGAGTGAATGCTTTCACACATTTGTTTCCGATTCTTCCTCTCCAATTAATAATACCATTGCCAGACAAGTTAAGTTATCAGTCAAACTGTTGGTTTTATGGATTTCGCTCTGTTTCATTCAAATATATATTTTTCAAAAATGCATAGTTTGTTTTGGTTTGAGCTGGTGCTAATAATGTATCTCAAGTTATTTGAGCATCTAAAGAGTGTTGCATGGCAGGAGAGTCGACTGCTTGCTTCCGCTAGTGATGACGGGAGTGTGAAGGTTTGGGAGGTCCAACCCAGAACATGATCAACATTCATTACCAGTGATGGTTTTTTATTTGATGTCATAAACATTGTTATTTATTTAGAGTTGGTTCCTTAAAGGGCGGGCTGACCATCGGTTGTGTATGGATTATGAAACTGGTGAATGAGATTGAGTGTGAAACCATCAAAGTCTTTCTACCCATATTTTGTTCTCAGAATTAAGGATACAAATGATACCCAAGAAAAATGGGAAAAACAATAATCAACAATGTGAGAGGTTCATTTTCGTCAATCCGACTGCAGCATTAAATTTTCCATCCTGTATTCATTCAACTAGCAAACCCCCTCCTCATCTACCAATTTGGTGTTTAACTCTCTCTGGAAATAAACAAATTCAAAACGTTGCTGGGTTTTCATAATAATGGTAAGGGAAAATAACCTATTATTTAGTGTCTCAGGTTTACCTCATGTTTCAGTTTGGTGTCTCAGGATTAAAGTGTTTAGATATGTATTGTACCAAGTTTGAAGGGTTAAGAACCTATGAAAGGTCTGAACTATCACCCATGTTAACGGGAGAGGTCTGAAATTTAAAAAGTTAATAACAGAGGTCTGAAATTTCAATTTTGTTGATTTGAGGTTTTCCGTCCATTTTTAGGATTAAATTTAACAGAATTGTGTGAAATGACATTTTTGCCCCTTTAATATTTTGTTTTATTTAATATCTTATTTAAGGAAATGTGAAATGACAATTTTACCCCTAAAGTCAAATTAAAACCACCCAACTCCGGCCACCACCACCCGACTCCGGCGACCACCACCTCGACTCCGACGACCACCACCTCGGCTCCGGCGACCCGACTCCGGCCACCACGGGGCCAAAAAAGCTCCGATCGGGGCCAAAAAACTCCGATCGGGGCCAAAAAGCTCCGATCGGAGCCAAAAAAGCTTCGATAGAGCTCCAATCTGGAGCTCTGTGGCTCTGGTCGGAGCCACAAAGCTCCGATCGGAGCTTTTTTGGCCCCGATCGGAGTCCAATCGGGGCCGGTGGCTCCGATCGGAGCTCAATCGGGGCCGGTGGCTCCGATTGGAGCCCAATCGGGGCCGGTGGCTCCGATTTTGGCCCAATCGGAGCCTTGGTGGTGGTCGCCGGAGCCTTGGTGGTGGTCGCCGGAGTACGGTGGTGGTCGCCGGAGTACGATTGGTGGTCGCCGGAGTACCGTGGTGGCTTCAAGGGCATTTTGGTCTTTTCACTCCATGCATGTGAGGGGCACACTTGATAGAAGGGCATTTTTGGAATTTTATTTAATTTCCGATCACATGCCAAGCATGTGACCAACTTCCGTTAGTTTTAACGGAAAAAACTAACGGAGACCGCTGTTATCAACAAAACAGAAATTTCAGACCTCTGTTATTAACTTTTTAAATTTCAGACCTCTCCCGTTAACATGGGTGATAGTTCAGACCTTTCATAGGTTCTTAACCCAAGTTTGAATAGTGTTGCAATTTAGTTTTCTGATAAATTTAGGTGTTAAGTTTGATAGATGAAAAGAACATACTGCCCCTAAATCCGATTTCGTCCAGGGTTTATAGGTCTTTGGTACCCTATGTTTGCTCACTTTTGGCTTTTGGTACTACATGTTTGGTTTTGCCTATTTTTGGTACTATACGTTTGCCAATTGTATACTTTTGGTCCGACCGTTAGTTGACCGTTAAATAGTCATGTGACTTGCACATGCCTAGCCCCAAATTTTGATTTTGTTCAGTTTAGTCCTCAAATTTTTTATCCTAACTTTTTATTTTTGTAATTTGGCCCTTAAACATTTTCAACCGCACCTTAGGACTAAATTGACCTAGCCATGGTCTAACCTATGCCTAGATCGGACCATGGTTAGGGTTGCCCGGGTCCGGCGACCCTAGCCATGGTTCTACTAGCCATGGGTCGGACCATGGCTAGGTCAATTTAGTTCTAGGTGCGGTTGAAAATGTTTAAGGGCTAAATTGCAAGAATAAAAAGTTAGGACAAAAAATTTGAGGACTAAATTGAACAAAATCAAAATTTGGGGCTAGGCATGTGCAAGTCACGTGACTATTTAACGGTTAACTCTAATGGTCAACTAACGGTCGGACCAAAAGTATACAATTGACAAACGTATGGTACCAAAAATAGGCAAAACCAAAAATGTAGTACCAAAAGCCAAAAGTGGGCAAACATAGGGTCCACCTTCGATTCCGGCCACCCACCTCCGATTCCGACCCACCCACCTCCGATTCTGACCCACCCACCTCCAATTCCGGCCACCCACCTCCAAACGAGATGATTCCGGTCTATTTCGGCCCGATTCCAGCCGATTACGGCCCGATTCCAACCGGTTTAGGGTCTACCGATACGGCCTATTCCGGCATGATTCCGACCAAATTAAGATTCCGGCCGACTTAGGGTTCCTACCGATTTAGGGTTTTGGTGGTGGAGCAGCTGACCTGATTTAGGGTTTAGGGGTAATTTGGGCATTTTCAATTTAATTTGGTCATGTGATGGTCACATGATCGAATTCTGTTAAATTTAATCGCAAATTTGACGGAGACACCAAATAGCAACACTATTCAAACTTTGGACAGTATAAGTACGCGTTAAATACCAAACTAAAACATGAGAAAACTTGAGACACTAAATAGGTAGACAGCTGTATGAACTCAAACACAAATTATTTGACCTTAGGTAAATCAAACCTAGGCAACGGTACCAACTATGTTTTATTTAAAGACAATCAAAATCAAGGGAGTGATTGATTCTAATCAAATGAAGTACCTAACCATCTGGACCTCCTTCTGCTTGAATCCACACTTCTCGTAGAAAACCCGATTCTCAGTGCTGCAATCAAGAATCACCTTATAACACCCTACCGAACGAGCATGATCTGTAAGAAAAGACACAATCTTTTTCCCCAGCTGCATCCCTCTGGCATTACTATCAACAACCACATCTTCGATATGCCCGACTTTGCCACAATTTCTCAGGAACTTCTTCTCGATGAATACACTTCCAGAGGCAACAATCTTTCTGGTACTAGTATCCTCGATCACGCAGATCACATGGTCCTCACCTAGAGAACTGACTTCTTGGAATCGCTCCTCGAATTTCTCATCGGATATGGAATCACATACAGTTAGCTGCTGCAGCAACTCCATGAACCCTTTGCTTTTGTCGGAGAGATGTAGTCTTCGGATTTGGAGATTGTCTGCTTCACTACTGCAGTTCATCTTTGAGTGACGAAACTCGCAAAACCTGAAATCAGCTGAGCAATTCATTTCGATTTAGGGTTCCAAATGTATACTGGCATATCCTAGCATTGCAATAGAAAACAGAAGCAATGCGGATCTAATCATGAACTAACAGGAGAGATTTAGGTGATTTAAAAAGATTAGGGCAATAGACAAAGGGCCATGACCTAGAGTTGAAGGAATTTCATCTCCCAATTAACAATCAAACCGAAATTGCAGGGGAATAAGAGAAATTGAAGTTACCTGTTCTTGCCTGCCCCACACGATCAACCTATGTCGTCGCACTGAATGCAATTGCATAACAAACTTGAAGCTGCCTACAGAACTTGCATAGTGGGCCGACAATGGTGTACTATTTAATGAAAAAATCACTAATCTAACTAACTTTTGGAATTCAAACACAAAATTAAGAAAAAACGAGTTCCCGGAATCATAATCACCATTCGCGCATCGGGCAGATGCGCCATAAATATTAAATTACGTGGCGCATCTGACAGATGCACCAGCGCAACTCACAAAACAATTAGAGTTTTCTCTAAACCCTAAACCCGAAAATTCTCTCAAATACTCTCCAAAAATTATCAGATTGTTGATATGGGTGAACCATCTTCTCCGTCAGTTCTTTACGACTAGAATCGTCATATATCTCAACATGCTGCTACTGATACGGTAATATTTACTACTATTAATTTTAATTAATACATTGTATTTAGACTTACATGCGGATAGGAATTTACATACCTACCTATAGGTGTGGATAAATTAATAAAACGGTTAATTTGATTGATTTAGAAATTTAAAAGTTAATTGTATATTTTAATTTATAGTAATAAATTGTATGTAGACTTACATGTTAATAGGAATTTATAGACCCGTTAGATCAATTAATAAAACTGTTAATTTGATTGATTTGTAAATTTCTTAGTTAATTGTATATTTTAAATTTATAGTAATATGTACAACCGATAATTTAAGTAATCAAGTTTTAGCTAAGCTAATCTAATTAGATTTAAAGAAATTAAAATAAATCTAATCTAATATAATAAAGTAAAAGCAAAGAGAGTAACGTGTACTTACCTAGAGCGGGGGAGCGGACGGCAGCCAGCAGCAGCGAAGTGGCAGCTTCTGATGACGAACTTGGCGGCGCACTGACGGAGCAGGGCGGCTGGATAACAAGCAGCAGCAAGGCCCAGAATCGGCGGCGGATATGGAACGGGTCGCGGAAGCAGGGGGCAGAATCGAGAGAGCAGCTCTGGCGAAAGGACTCTTGTTATAATAGGAAAGCCTTATATAATTCATCAAGTTGACGATAAAATACACGGGCGTTCTAGTGGACATTATGTACTTGTTACACAACAACGCCTTAGAGGACGGGCCAAATGGGGTGGGGTGGGGTGGGGGGGGGGGGGGGGGGAGAAGAAATAGAGGTTTGGGCTCTCGAAGGGTTTGGTGTTGCTCATCTTTTACAAGAGATGCTTACTTATAAATAAGATCATATTAGAGCTCGTCAATGAGTCCTTTGTACTACGATCATTTGAGGAACAATACATAAACCCGAAGATGTTGTAGAATATTTTCGACTGCTCGTTCAAGGACTACGATCTTTGGCTCTGGAGTTGAATCATTTCCTTGTATCTGATAAGAACTTCCAGATTAATAGGAAGAAAGGTTAATCAGAATGAATAACCATTTTTCTTCTATCATTTTTATTTTATGATCGATCGGTATAAACATCAACAACTCCGAATTGAATCAGTTTCTCCTCAACAAATAAGTACCTGGACTAATGAATCATTTCCAACAAGAAATATATCGAAGAGTTGGCGCTGGGCTAGCCAAAAATAAAATCTTATAAGAAGCGTGGTCTAAAATTCTTGAAAATTGGCTTTTTATGATTACATCGGGAATAATCCTGCAAAATGGGGATTATTCAGAGCGGGTTCAATGGACAACGGGGATGAAATAGTTGTTGGGTGGAATTTGGTGTGATACCGGTGACTTAATTGTATGACTTAGATGCCTCGTATTTTTCAAAAAAGCGGTTCGATTGGTGGGATTTGGTGTGATACTGATTGTTGGATCACGGTGGAACTCCGGTACGGACTTTGACGGCGATCCTAGCTCCTTCGCTCCACGCAATCCTGCAAAAGGGGATAGACCGGGCGGTGACCCAGAATCCCTCTCCGATGCTTAAATGAGTATCTCGTACGGACTGGTCAAGCAGTAATCTCAAGTAATGTATTTCGACTTAAATGATCTGAGGTGACCTCTTGCCGTTTTATAGGCGAAGAGATGCCTCAGTTACCTGGTGAACCGTTGGGGGTGGTTAGCCCGTATCCCGCGTATCTCGGGTGTGATCCCGCCTATCTAGGTCATGATCTCGCTTATCTCGGCCACGCCCCGCGTATCTCGGCCACGCTCCGTGTATCTTAACCACGTTCCGCGTATCTCGGCCACGCCCCGCGTATCTCGGCCTTATCCTCTGATAACGAGTCCCGACTAATGTCGGGGACTCCAGAGTTATCTCGTTGTGTCACCGCTCGAGGCCCTTCGTCATCGTGACAGGGCCTATTGTTCTCAGGGATTCATCATCGGGGCCTACTCAGAGGCATCTCGTCGGGAGCGTTCAGCTCGCTTGTCAAGTCCGACTCTGTCGGGACCTCTCATCCTCGGGCTCCCTTCGTCGGGATCCTTTGTCTGGGCCATCTTGGCCTTCATTTAGGGCCCACCGGGCCTATTTGCCGTTTCCTCACCGTTAAAGGGCCTAACGGCTGTAGTCGAACCCATCAATTGCCCCCAAGACACGAGGGACTTTTAGTTCGTCGTGTCTTTCAACTCCCGACCTCCCGACATTGGAATCGGGGATCTTTCCCTTGGCATAGTCACTCAATACTAGTCTTCTCCTTCACGTTTCCTCGATGCTTTGCGAATCTGCCAAATCTGAAGGGACTTTTCGATTCCCCAGTTCATTAAATGCAGCAGCTAGTGAAGCGACGTCTTCGGCACTCGTGCCTGATTTTTCGCGCCTGTTTTTTCTGAAAAGTGCTTTTCAGGCCGTTTCATCATTACTCCCGTTACCCTTCTGCACGTTCCATCTCAACGGTCCAGATTAAAACTCTTCAACTTCGACGACTCGGATCGAAGTGTCCATTCAACTGTCCTCTTTGCCTATAAAACCCTAACCGTGGGTGTTGTATCACTTTTACCGTCTTCGAATTTTCAGGAGCTCTCTACAACCTTTGTGAATTCAAGCTTTTGCGATTCCGAAGACCATTAGTGCTTTTCCGACCATCTTTCCGGCAACGCCCAGTTCATTCCTTCAACCTCCAATTCGTCATGTCTGGTAAGGATTTCCTCTTCGTTGCTTGTTCATCTTTTCCTTGTTTGCAGCTTTCCGAAAATCCCACTGTGCCTTCCTTGCCATTGCTACTTTTCACACAGTGGATCCAGCTCTGAGGGGAGAAAGCCCTTCAACTTTGATTATGCTCTGAATGAAATCTCCAACACTGCTTATGATGCAGCTCTCCGAGAGGGGTGCATCACTTCTACTTGGGAACCTCGTTTCCCGTATCCCTGGCCTCGCCCCTCGGGTAACCTTGAGGTTACTCGTCCCCGAAAAGGGGAGGTATTTGTCTCCACGGGGCAAGTATCAGCGGGGATCAGATTCCCCTTCTGTGGTAATCTGGTCGAGATGTGCCAGCATTACAAAACTCATCCGACCACCTTCTCTCCGCACGCCATTCGCCTGTGGAACGCTTTCCAGGTCCTCTGCTTCCGACATCGGTGGGTATACAGCCTCAAGCTCTTCAGGACCTTCTACGGGATGAAGTGCAACGAGGCGGGGGTTTGCGCCTTCTACCCCCGAATGCCGAAGTGGAACAAGGCACAACTTGGACGGTGTAACTGGACCAATGACACCTGGAAGGTGGTCAAGGGTCGGGGACTCCTAGTCGACACGGGGTCCGACAACAGTGGATGGAAAAGGAGCTACTTCTTCATCCAGCATTCTTCGATCCCATGGCCACGATGGGAGGTGGAAGCAGACTCTCCGCCTGCCTTCCACACCTATACCGACGAAGATTTCCAAACTCTTCAACTCATCCAGCTCTACCGATGGGGGGAGTCCTACACTCCCCTCGATGCCAATTCTCTCGTGGAGCGGGACCTGGTGAACGCCGGGATCCGACTCCTCGACATAATCTCCGGGGGGCAGCACTTCGACGGCCCCTCCAATGTGGTTCCCTGGGTAAATCTCTAACTTTTTCTTTTACTGTTTGCAGCCAAGAGGGTATCCGTGCTGACCGATCTGTTCCTTAAGCAGGGGGAGACCGATGCCGTCCGTCCTTCGCGGAAGAGGAAGTCCGCCAAGAAGGCTGCTGCTCCGTCGGGGTCTCCTTCTGCGGAGCAACCTAAGCGGAAGCGCGTGGAGCTGGACCAACTCTTCGACGTCCAGAATGCTGAAGAAGGTAAAAAGCTCCGACTCGCTATTAAATCGGATAGGAGGATGGTCCCGAAGGATTTGATTCCTTCAACCAGGGAGGCCCGTATTGCTGATGTCAGACGAATCCTTCGAGGCGAAACTCCTCGTGTCCTGAAGGCGGGCTACTACCACTACCACGGGAAGGATCAATATGTCTCCCGACGTATTGTTTGGTGTAAGAATCCTGATGAACTCCATGATTACATTTCTGAAGCCTCTCGTCCTCTAGGTGCAGGTCGCTCAGGGGCTCCATCGGGTGCTGAAGCTTCCGCGGGTGCACCGTCTTCAACAGGGGCGCCTCCCTCAACTGGGGAGAAAACCCCGACCGGCGAACAGTTTCGTCGGGTGGAAACCTTGGACTCCTCCGAGGAAACTGATGAGGGTGGCTCCCTTCGTCATCGTCGGAGGACGGGGCAGTCCCCCTTGAAACCAACCTCTCAGGGGCTGCCCCCTTCATCTTCTCCGTAGCAGCGACAGCTGTCGCCCATCCACAACTTCACCCCTTCCCCCGCCCGGGTCGAGCCGTAGGCGTGCCCCTCCACGACTCGTGCTAGCCCTCCTCCTGTCCCTCTCGATGGGAGTTTCTACAGGGCCTTCGACCCCGCGCAAGTGGATGCTCCCTGGACTCCAATCCAAACTATGCAAGGGGTCCAACTTCGACAAGGGGACCAGCATGAGGACCTGGCTCTGCATCTGCTGGCAGGCTCGATCCTGCCCACCATGCGGTACCCGATTTCCCTGAATCGGACGGCTATGCATCGGGATGTCCGAGAGATGTCCCTGCGTCGGATAGAGGTAAAACTTCGCTCCTCCCTCTTTGTTGGTAAATCTGCTTGTTTGTTCATTAACACTTTTCTTTCTCTTATTGTAGGAGCTCGGGGACTTCAACCGTCTTTTTGGGTACCTCGTCGCCTATGATGAGTCCCGGGAGCGGGACCGGGCGGCCCTCGATAAGCTTAAGGAGGATCTTGCGGCCTCCAAGTCTTCACGGGGGAAACTTGCCAAGGAGCAGGCCATCCTGGACCAAAAGGTTCAGGACCTCCAAAAGCAGGTCGGGGATTTCGAGGGGCTCCTGAGGCGGGAGCGACAGGAGCGGCAGGCTGCTGAGGACAAGCTAGTCCTCGAGAAGAAGGCTCTGGAGGAGCAAGTCGCGGGGGTTCCTGCGCAGCTGGTCGAGGCGGAGGCCAAGGGCCAGGAGGATTATCGGAGGTCTGAGGACTTCCAGGCTGATGCTATGAAGTTCTTCGGCGCGGAGGTGGAGAACACTCTCTTCAATGCGGTTGAGGAGCTCCACCTGGAGTATGGCGACGCCATCAACTTCGACAAGTCTCCTTCTCTTGCTCCCTTCGCGAAGAAATACTTTGCTCTTTCTGAGGAGAGTGATGGGAGGAGTACTCCCGCAGTTGCCGAAGACGCAGCAGATGCCCCGATAGTCGATCCTCCCGCGGCCGACCCTGTGGAGCCTTCTGCCACCGACTTCGTGGACCCAGCTCCCGCCGATGCCGCTGACAAGGACCAAGCCTAACTGCTTATCTTTAGAGTCCTTGTATTTTCTTCGCTTTTGTAATCGTCGGGCCTTTGAGCCCTTATCAATTATCAGACTTTCTTAGTTCCGATTTTTTCGATGCACTTCTCCAAGTGGCTTTACTATACCTGCTTAGGTCGATACTTCGACACTTAAGACATTCTCGTACATCACTGAAGACGATTTACTAATTTGCACCACTTAAGGCGACTTATCACCGTGCACCACTTAAGGCGACTTTTCAATACTTAGAATAAATCTAAAAAACATGCATCACTTAAGACGACTTATCACCGTGCATCACTTAAGACGACTTTTCAATACTTAGAATAAATCTAAGAAACATGCATCACTCAAGACGACTTAACCTCGTGCATCACTTAAGACGACTTTTCAATACTTAGAATAAATCTAAGAAACATGCATCACTCAAGACGACTTAACCTCGTGCATCACTTAAGACGACTTTTCAATACTTAGAATAAATCTAAGAACCGTGCACCACTTAAGGCGACTTTTCATCGTGCACCACTTAAGGCGACTTAATCTCGTGCACCACTTAAGGCGACTTTACATCGTGCACCACTCAAGGCGACTTTTCTCGTGCACCACTCAAGGCGACTTTCTCGTGCACCACTCAAGGCGACATTAACACTTAGCATAAATCTAAGAATAACTCTAATTGGAAGCAACCTATTTATTTATTGATGGCATAAAATTTGCTTACATCGAATTAAACGATAAACAGCATACACCACTTAAGGCGATTTTACATCGGGCACCACTTAAGGCGACTTTATCGGGCACCACTTAAGGCGACTTTCATCGGGTACCACTTAAGGCGACTTTCATCAAGCATGGTGTTTCTTCAAGTGTTCGCCACTAAAAGAATGCTTTAACGTTCTGCCATCGAGGTCTTCCAACTTGTACGCATTTGGAGCTGGCATCCCCACGACCTTATAAGGTCCTTCCCATTTTGGTGACATCTTGTTGATTCGATCCAAAAGGGTAAACTCGTTGCGACGCCAAACCAGCTCCCCGACGAAGAATTTTCGGGACTTTACTCGCCGATTGTAGTACCTGGCCGTCGCCAAACGCATTCGAGCTTGGACTTCATCGGCTTCCCGCCTCTTCTCTTCGAGCAAGTCCAAGTCCAGACGTCTCATCTCATCATTCGTCAGAGGCTCGTAATATCTCATCCGATGGGACTCCACAGCTACCTCCACGGGGGCGACAGCCTCCGTGCCATAAACGAGGCCAAACGGAGTCTCCCCCGTTGATCGTTGGGGTGTCGTTCTAACAGCCCAAAGCACGTTTTCCAGTTCGTTCAGCCATTTGCCCTTCAAGGCATAGACCCTCTTCTTCAGGCCATCCATCACGATTTTGTTGGCTGATTCCACCTGGCCGTTAGTTTGAGCATGGCGTACGGAAGGTGTCCAATGCTCGATGTTCAACTCCTCCAGATACTCCCTCACCTGAGAGCCGTTAAACGGTGGACCATTGTCGCTGATCACCACCTTAGGAATCCCGTATCTGGACACAATATGGGTCTGGAGGAACTTGACGATCTGGTTCCCCGTCGTTCTGGCCAACGCCTTTGCCTCTATCCATTTCGAAAAATAATCGATAGCTACAAGTAAATACTTACATTAACGTTGTGCTTGTGGAAGAGGTCCCACCAAGTCGATGCCCCATTGCGCGAAGGGCCAAGCGCTCTTGATGGATGTCAGATTAGCGGCCGAAGCCACGATACTCGGGGCGTATCTCTGGCACGCGTCACAGGATCGGACCAACGCCGTCGCTTCCTTGCTCATCGTAGGCCAATAATAGCCCAAGTGCAGCACTTTCCTCATAATGGATCGGGCTCCTTCATGACAAGCCGCGACCCCTTCATGCACCTCCTTCAGGATTCGATTGGTGTCGGGTTCTGCCACACACTTCAAGTACGGAGTCGAGAACCAGCCCTTCTTGTATAGCTGATTGTCCAGCATCACATAATTAGCCGCGATACAACGTATCCTGTCGGCTGCTACTTTATCGTCGGGGACTGCCCCCGTAGTCAGGTATGCGACTATCGGGGTCATCCAAGTGGGCTCCTCCGGTTTTGCCTCAATGGTACACACCTGTGTCGGGTCGATGGTCGATAAGATCACCTTCTCCAAGAAGTGCACCTTCCGATTCTCTTCCAAGGGTGCCCCCAGGGCAAATTTGCTCAGGGCGTCTGCCTCTACATTTTCCTCCCTCGGGATTGCCTCGATATCGAAGCTTTTAAAGCTCTCCTTCAGGGCTTGTACCTCGCGCAGGTATTTCTTCATTATCGGACTCCTCGCTTCGTATCGCCCTTGAACCTGGTTCACGATTAAAGCTGCGTCACACTTCACTCTCAAGTGATCGACTCCAGTGCCTTTAGCAATTTTCAGGCCCGTGATAAGAGCCTCATACTCCGCTTCATTGTTTGTGGCCTTGAATGTTAAAGCCAGGGCATATCGGAGCGGCTCACCTCCACCTGGTGGTATTAACAAAAAGCCTGCTCCTGATCCGTCCGAACTCGAGGAGCCATCCGTGTACATCTCCCAGGTATTTCCCTCGTTTGGCTGTTCTGATTGCTCTGCCCTCTCTGGTTGCTCTTCTGTCGGGACCTCTGTCGGGACCTCTATGGCTGCCCCCTCTACAGGGCCCGCTTCTTCCAGATCGGGGTTTGTAGATTCCGCTATGAAATCCGCCAACGCCTGGCCCTTAATAGCCGTTCTCGGAGCAAAGTGTATGCGAAACTCACTAAGCTCTACTGTCCATTTTACTAATCTCCCCGACGCATCTGGTCGGTTCAAAAAATGCTTCAAAGGCTGGTTCGTCAACACAGTAATCTCGTGTGCGTGGAAATAAGGTCTTAGCTTCCGAGCAGTAATAATCAACGCAAAGAGATACTTCTCAACGGCAGGATAATTTAATTCAGACTTGGCAAACGCCTTGCTTACATAATAGACGGGGACTTGATTACCCTCGACAACCTTTACTAACACAGAGCTAATGGCAAATTCAGAAACAGCCAAGTAAAGATAGAGCGGCTCGCCTGGAACCGGTTTCGCCAACGGCGGGAGGCTACGAAGGTGTTGCTTGAGTGCTTGGAACGCTTCTTCACACTTGGCGGTCCACTCAAACTTCTTGTTGGCCCTCAGGACTTCAAAAAATGGCATTGATCGGTCGCTAGCTTTGGACAGGAAGCGATTCATTGCAGCTAGTCGGCCGTTCAGTACTTGTACCTCCCGATGGTTTATCGGAGACTGCATCTCCTCAATCGCCCTCAGCTTCTCGGGATTCACCTCAATTCCTCTCAGGCTCACCATAAAGCCCAAAAATTTCCCTGAGTGGACTCCGAAGGCGCATTTCGTCGGGTTTAAACGAACCTGATGAAGCCTCATCCGCTCAAATGCCATGGCTAGGTTGTGCACATGATCCTCAGCTTGCCGGGATTTCACCAGCATGTCATCCACGTAAGCCTCCATGGTCTCCCCAAGCATATCTCTGAATAGCTTGTTCACCATCCGCTGGTAGGTCGCCCCAGCATTGATCAACCCGAAAGGCATGACATCGTAGTGATAGATGTCACTGTCTGCATAGAATGCTGTGTGAGGAACGTCTTCCTTAGCCATCTTGATCTGGTTATAGCCCGAATATGCGTCCATGAAGCTCAACAGCTCATGTCCCGATGTGGCATCCACCAACTGGTCGATTCTCGGGAGTGGGTAACAGTCCTTCGGGCAAGCCTTATTCAGGTCGCGGAAATCCACACACATTCGTCATTTCCCATTAGTCTTCTTCACCAGCACCGGATTAGCGACCCAAGTCTGGAATCGAAGCTCTTTAATAAACCCAGCATCAAGCAACCTGCCCACCTCCTGCTGGATCGCGATCTTCTTGTCCGTGCCCATCGGACGCGTTTTCTGCGTGATAGGTTTGATCGCGGGATCTATCTTCAGCTCGTGTACGATCACATCGGGGCTGATTCCTGGCATATCGCTCGGGGACCAGGCAAACAGCTCCTTGAACTCCTTCAGCAACTCAATTAATTTTTGGGCCGTCTCCTCAGTCAGAGCAGACCCGATTTTCACCTTCCTCTGAGGTCCATCGATCTCAATTTCTTTTAGATCTTCTATGGGGGCGGGACGCCCAAACTCCTCTCTGGGATCTGTATCTGTCTGGAGGACAGTCATGGCCTCTCGCCTCCTCCTCCGGGTGGCGTTAACATAGCATTTTCGAGAAGCTACCTGGTCACCCTTGACTTCTCCGACTCCGTGGTCGGTTGGGAACTTCATCTTCTGGTGCACTGTCGAGGCAACTGCCATCAGGGGGTTGATGGTGGTTCTCCCGATAATCGCGTTGTAAGTCCCCGCGGAATCAACTACCACGAACTCCACGTTCCTCCTTTCTGATTTCCACCCACTACCAAACTCCACTGGTAAGGTGATTACTCCTAGCGGATAGGAGGTTGAACCAGAGAACCCGACCATCGGGAAGTTTGCCTCCTTCAGATCTTTCTTCGTTTTTCCCATAGCCTCCAGCGCGTCCATAAATAGAATATCGGAGGAGCTTCCTCCGTCGATCAGAATTCGCTTCATCTCGTACCCGTCTACATCCAAGGTTACAACCAAGGCGTCATCGTGCGGAGTCTCCACGCCTATGAGATCCTCCGACGAAAAGGAGATCACCATTTCTTCCTTCAGGGTCCAGGATCGAGACCTCTTGCCTAACACCACAGCCGTAGGAATTCTAGAGGCGTAAACCTCCCGGGAGGACGAGGTATCACCTCCAGCAGCAAACCCTCCGTGAATCACATTAATGGTGCCCCATCGTTCCTTGCGAGCACCGGACGGCTCCGGATCGGACCTCTTCTTCTTTGGGGACCGATCGCGGGATCGAGAACGGGACCGCGATCGAGACCGAGAGCGGGATCGACACCGTTTATCCCCGACGAACTCCTTGAGCTTCCCCTTCTGGATCAGTTTCTCGATCTCCTTCTTCAGCTCCCGACAATGGTTGGTGTCGTGACCATTTGCGCGGTGAAATCGCCAGTAGCGATCCGTGCGGGATCCTAAGAATTCTCCATCCTTCTTTGGGGGGTACCTGGAGATACCTTTCCGTTCCATGACCGTTAGTACCTCAGACATGGAGCAGTTGAGAGGAATGTCGAGATCCTCCCGCTTGTCCTTCCTTAAAGAACGTCTATCATCCCTCCGACCAGAGCGTCCTCGATCCCGACAGCCCTCGGGTTTACCCTTTGGCTTACGATCGTCGAAAGGTTTAACCAACTGCTTCCCTTTATTTGACTTCGGGGGCTCCAGCTCTCCAGCAGCTATCTTCGACTCCTGGACATCGATTTGCCGTTTCACCCTTTTCTGTAGTGCCTCCATATTCCACACGGCTTTCTCAGCCACGCTATGCATTAGGTCGGAACCATAGGGGGCCGTTAGGTTCCGAATGAATGTACAGATGGTTTCACCCTCCGAGATCTCTTCATCAATCTCCGCCACACTAGCAGTGTATCGCTGGTAATAGTGTGCCAGCGATTCGTCGGGCCTCTGTACCACCTGGGTCAAGGACCTCACACTTTTCAGCAAACGTCTACGACCCTGGTACTGCTGAATGAACCGGTCGTGCATATCTGCCCAGCAAGTGATGCAGCCTGGGGGCAGACTAAAGAACCAGGTCAGGGCTCTTTCCCCAAGTGTGTTCGGGAACAGCGTACACACTATATCTTCATTCAGGGCTCTTCCCAGACACGCCATGAGGTGCTTCTGGACATGACGAACTGGATCTCCTTCGCCATCGTATTCCTTTATCGTGGGGATACCCAGCCCTGGCGGGGCTAAGGTGTTTATAAGTCGAGGAACGAAGGGATGAGTAGATCGATCCCTCAGCTCCAACACCAGCGGCTTCTGCTCTCCCATGCAGATGTTCACGATCTTTACCACCTGATCGGGGGTGATGGGACCATTCAGGGGAATGGTCCTGTACTGTACTGGTCCTGGCCCATCAACCACGAATCTCTCTGGCTGAATGGACGCCCTACTCCTGTCCTGGCCTCGAGGCGGAGCCTCCTGTACGTTACGAACCTCTGCTGGCGAGGGTGCTTCTTCTAACGGGGGCATCTCCTCCTGCCTCCTCGCGGCCTCTCTCCGATCTAAGAAAGCCTCCACGGCTGCCAAAAACATGGGCATGGCTTCTGCCACGGCTCTTGTCAGGTCCGTAGCTGGGGGAGCCTCCTGCTCTCTATTGCCCTGGTGCTGAGCAGCAATCTCTTCGGGACCTTCATTATGCCCCCCTGTCTGGGAGAGCTCAGCAGCGGGATGGTTCTGGTTTTCCTCCTGTTCAGGTAGTGAATTCAGAGTTGTTGCAGCGGGGTGACGAGAACCACCAGATTGTCCTTGTCTTCTTTGCTTGCCAGCCGCCATTGAACGAGTAGAAGGCATATCAGCTTTTTGTTAGCTTCCCACAGACGGCGCCAATGTTGGATCACGGTGGAACTCCGGTATGGACTTTGACGGCGATCCTAGCTCCTTCGCTCCAATGTTGGATCACGGTGGAACTCCGGTACGGACTTTGACGGCGATCCTAGCTCCTTCGCTCCACGCAATCCTGCAAGAGGGGATAGACCGGGCGGTGACCCAGAATCCCTCTCCGATGCTTAAATGAGTATCTCGTACGGACTGGTCAAGCAGTAATCTCAATAATGTATTTCGACGTAAATGATCTGAGGTGACCTCTTGCCCTTTTATAGGCGAAGAGATGCCTCAGTTACCTGGTGAACCGTTGGGGGTGGTTAGCCCGTATCCCGCGTATCTCGGGTGTGATCCCGCCTATCTAGGCCATGATCTCGCTTATCTCGGCCACGCCCCGCGTATCTCGGCCTTATCCTCTGATAACGAGTCCCGACTAATGTCGGGGACTCCAGAGTTATCTCGTTGTGTCATCGCTCGGGGCCCCTCGTCATCGTGACAGGGCCTATTGTTCTCAGGGATTCGTCATCGGGGCCTACTCAGAGGCATCTCGTCGGGAGCGTTCAGCTCGCTTGTCAGGTCCGACTCTGTCGGGACCTCTCATCCTCGGGCTCCCTTCGTCGGGATCCTTTGTCTGGGCCATCTTGGCCTTCGTTTAGGGCCCACCGGGCCTATTTGCCGTTTCCTCACCGTATAAGGGCCTAACGGCTGTAGTCAAACCCATCACTGATGAGATCGAAAAGATGGATAAGTAAAGATTTGCGTCCACCCCATAGCATCTCGCCGCCAGAGGCAGATACCCACTGAGCTTTTCAACATTAGATGTCATCAAGCCAACATTTGCTTTAGTTTCTATTGTGGTGACATAAGTCCCTCCCTACAACTCATGAATTAAGAATTCTCACAACAACAAGGTCTACTCGACATAAATTCGAAGTTAATAAAAGATTTCACAAGAATCTTTTATAAAAGGGTTTATAGGTCTTTTGGTACCCTATGTTTGTCCACTTTTGGCTTTTGGTACCACATGTTTGGTTTTGTCTATTTTTGGTACCAAACGTTTGTCAATTGTATACTTTTGGTCCGACTGTTAGTTGACCGTTAAATAGTCACGTGACTTGCACATGCCTAGGCCCAAATTTTGATTTTGTTCAGTTTAGTCCTCAAATATTTTGTCCTAACTTTTTATTTTTGCAATTTAGACCTTAAACATTTTAAAACGCACCCTAGGACTAAATTGACCTTGCCTGGTCCGAACCATGGATAGGTCAATTTAGCAATTGGGTCTAATTGACCAAATAGACCCTAAAGCTAAATTGACATAGCCATGGTCTGACCCATGGCTAGGTCGACCTATGGTTAAGTTCGCCCGGGTCCGGCAACCCTAGCCATGGTACGAACTAGCCATGGGTCGGACCATAGCTAGGTCAATTTAGTCCTAAGGCGCGGTTTAAAATGTTTAATGGCTAAATTGCAAAAATAAAAAGTAAGGATAAAAATTTTGAGGACTAAACTGAACAAATCAAAATTTGGGGGCTAGACATGTGCAAGTCACGTGACTATTTATCTGTCAACTCTAACGGTCAACTAACGGTCGGACCAAAAGTATACAATTGGCAAACGTATGGTACCAAAAATAGCCAAAATCAAACATGTGGTACCAAAAGCCAAAAGTGGACAAACATAGGGTACCAAAAGACCTATAAACCCTTTATAAAATTACAACATAATGGTTCTTTATTCGACCATGGTATTTGATTCGTCAAATACATCATTATTCTATATTCTTTCATATGTATCGCGCAACCCAGTTCTTGTTTATGAAGTTTCAAATCACTTCTTTTTTTTTAATCGAAATCTCCAAATAATAATAAACTGATTCTTGACAGTCCTATGTGTTGTATATGTAAATCGTCTCACATTATTGGTTAATAGAGAATCAAAGTGGATTTCACAGTCAATCACGAAATGCTATGGTTCTTAAATATGATTTATTAACTGAATTTATTTAGAAGTAATTCGTAGGATTATGCACCTTTGGCTTTGTCATGTCCTAGTTATAATGAAAATGGTACATCCGGTTGGGTCCAGCCTATTCTTGAAATAAACAATTCGCACACACTCCCTTTCCAAAAAGATCAATACACCAAGACTATAAAAAAGTAATTTAAGTAATCAAGTTTGGACATAATTTAAGTAATCAAGTTTTGACTATCATATATTTCATACATCACACTAAATGAGTTATGACTATTCTCATCAGAATCGGGGCGGATAGCTGAAATATAAAGTCATTCTATCTATATGTAGATATATCCATAGGAGATCCTAGAAATTGGATGTTATTATTTTAGGCCTAACCAATTCGATTAATTACTTCGCAAGGGTTACATCAGAATGGTGCTAGTTGATGAGCGTTACTTCGGAAACAAAAAAAGAAAAGTCAAATCCATTTGGACTATTTTAAAAATTCCAATAAAATGCAACTGGATCTAGTATGAGTTGGCAATCGGTACATACCTCGGAGGTTTAGAACGTTAAGACCGGAGCGGCTGGGGTAATGTCAGCCAATAAAAGTTCCATAAACCACTTCCAAGAGTTATTCGTCTCAGCCTCTACCCAAGCAATCACTATGGGAAACAATCTGTTGTTGGCATCTTGACCCACAGCTGACAATAGTTGACCACGCTTCACACCCATGAGGTGGCATCCATCAAAACCAAAGAACGGTCATCAACCACTATTGAATCAACGTTTATATGCATCCAAGAACATGTAAAGTCTTTGAAAATTCCCCACATCACATTTATCTTAATTGAACTTCCCTGGGTTGGACTTCAAAACTGCATGAACATGGTCTCACAGCCTAGAATATTGCTTCATCCTCTCACCATTTATAATGTCATCCATCTTTTTACAAGCCTTCAGGACGATGAATCTAGACCCATCGAAATGTCTCCCAAAGGCAAGCTCTTTAACAATGTACATGGTAACCAGTCTTTGCTCTCTATATTTGTGGATGCAGTGTCAAACTATCCACTTGACGTTGATTTTGCTCGTCCTAAACACTTGGCATTGCTTACCATGCTTGGACTAGAAAGTCTTCACTTGAAAGTAACAAATCTAAATAGTCAGATAGTTAAAAGCAACTCTTTCTAAACATTCAGACAACAAACAGCAACAACTCAAAACTTACAAACACCCAAAAGCAACATTTACAAACATGCAGAGATTAGAAACAAGTTCAATTATGCTGACACTTAATAGCAACATGAAATATTTTTTATATGGTGAGATGAATTTACCTGAAGGGACTATTCACTAGCAACCTTAGAGATGTAGATCCTCAATCCGCATTTTTACTTGCATATTGCTTCAAATTTTTCTTTAGAATTGTTCTGATACTCAAAAGCGTATTGGTTGGAAACACTATGCTCAGACAATGCAAGTTTAAATCTTCTGCATCTAGGAATAAAAGCCCAACCTTCAACTCTGCTACGGAAGCATTGTTGTCGGGGTTTGGCTTGTACTTTGGGAATCGTTCAGCTAATAATCCCAAAATCATCTAATACCTCAGGAGTAACCAAATTATTGATGTGATGAAGCGAATATGAGTCTTCTTCATCCACAGGGTCTGCATACAGATCATCCCATGCCCCCAAAATATATATACCTTCTTCATGTTGTCGATTTTCACCTACAAAACATAAACGTTAACGTTTGTTTTGTCAGTTACACATACTAACATACACTCAAAATAAATAATTGATATCTCAAAATTTACCTAATTCTTCTTCAATGAAACTCTTCTCTTCATTCTTGTTGGTTGCTGTCCTCTTCTAACATTCCGTACCTTCCTCTTCCCAGCAACTATCTCTTTCCTTCGCTGATTTCCACCTCCTTCTCTATCACCCATGTCTCTTTTGCAAGATACTCCCACACGTGGCTATCATGAAATAAAGCCACACTGTCATGGCTATCATCAAATAAAGCCAAACTATCATTCGTAGTGCAGACGTCATTATCATCTCTAGGCTGCCAATTAGCATCAGAGACACTACAGTCGGGCGTCGATACAATATGTTCTTTTTCTTCTTCTTCTTTCTCCCCATATTTATCATTGGTGGATGCGGCTACATGAACAGGTTGGGCATCTCTAGAATCAGCATCATAAACAAGTCATCAACTTCGTTGTGTTCATAAAGTCTTCATATCTTAAGTTGAAGTTGTATTCTTCGACAACAGGTCTTCGACTATGGCCAGCCTGGTTACTAGATGAACCACCCCTAGGACGATCAAACGCATTGTTCTTCACCATGTAAAGAACGATCATCGAACCTGTTGCATGGTGCTCTAAAACTTCTAGCCAGTCTTACCTACTCATGACCAACTTTAGGATAATATTGCATCATATGCCATACTTCATGTATTGTATGAGCCATGAGGTCCCACTCGGATACCCATACTTTGTTGTTAGTTCCTTCAATAACATGTCAAACTCAAACCTCCTAGAAACTTCAAAGAAGTTCAATTTCCCTATGTTATTGGTTATGGTGCCATTGGCTTTAAAGGTGAAGGCACCATAATGGTTGACTTCCACAATTAACGGATCCTCATCCATTTGGGGAAATCTGCAATGAATCACATTTATTCAATTTTGTACAGAAATATACCAATGTACAAGTTTCAACATACATACCATATTAAAGTTCGAACCATTATAGTTTTCATGTATGAAATTAAAAAAAAAAAAAAAAAAACTGTCAAGTGGTCCTAAGTTTAAAACACATCCATTCCGTCGAGAATTTTTTTCCTCAAACTTGTTCAAGTTTCGGTTTTTAATCCTATAATAGGCCCGAAGTTACCAAAATCAAGGTATAACACGAACCTAAGCACAATTCAAGTGTGTACCATGAAAAAACCTCAACCTAAGTAAAATCTTAACCCTTTTCCACATATTGAGAAACCCACTCTAAAATCGACTTAATTTAACCCAAGGTGTTATTACCTTAGTAAGCTCAAACAATATGAATCGATCCATCAATTTCGTTCTCCCCTTAAATATTTTGTCCTGTCACCTTACCGGAATAGTAACCGTCAATGTTACAGAACTACTGTGCTAGAAATTGACCTTCTAGTCGCTGGAAATCGGCCCAGCTCTCTGTGACAGGACCCCTTGTTTTTTCTCTTCTAATTTGGGGAAAATTTCAGAGATTATGGGTTAAGAAGAGTGTGAGGGTGGGTTGGTGTGGAAGTAACTGACATGAAGGAAGAAGAAGAGGCACCAATTTTTGTTTAGGTAAACGGGTATTTCGTCATTTAAAGTTGAAACGTCATTTGGAAAAAAAAAAAAAAAATTGGCACTTCAGGGTAATTTTGGAACTTTAAATTTAATTGGGTCAAGTGACAACCACGTGAACAACTACTGTCAAATTTAACTGCAAAATTTGAGAGAGACAGCTAAAGGAAACAGGGACACCTATATTAAATTTTTTATCCAGAGACACCAAACTGATACACAAAGTAAATTTGAGACTGTAAATGGGTTCTTAATCCATATGAATTACCTGCGTTACTTTGATAGGATCCCACAAAACCTGTCCTCCCCCCTGGGGGACTCAGTTTCCCATGCTGAAATTCTTAAGGCATTCTCAGTTATGCACCCTGAGAAAGCTCCCGGTCCCGATGGCTTCACAGGAAAGTTTTACCAAACCACTTAGGATATTGTCTCCTCTGACCTTCTCCAAGCCGTCCATTTCTTTTTCCGCTCTGGCTTCCTCCTGAAAGAACTCAATCAGACCCATATAGTCCTTATCCCAAAGATTGTGCATCCTCAGTACATTACAGATTGGCGGCCCATAAGCCTTTGTAACTCCTCATACAAGCTTATTTCTAAAATCTTGGCAAACCGGTTTAAGAAAGTTCTCACAGCGGTCATCTCCCCTTACCAGAGCGCATTTGTTCCTAACCGCCTCATCTCGGATAATCGTCTGTTGGCGCAAGAACTTCTTCATGTCATGAAAAATCGTAGGGTTGGGAAAGTGGGGCTTATAGCCCTTAAATTGGATATGAGCAAAACTTATGATCGACTAGAATGGCCCTTTATTCAACGTGTTATGGAGGCTCTTGCCCTTCCGCCCCAATTCCAACACTGGATTATGCAATGTGTTTCCACCCCCTCCCTGGCTATCTTGATCAATGGGAAACCCACGCCTTACATTCCGTCATCTCGAGGACTGCGACAGGGTGATCCTCTTTCCCATTTCCTCTTTATTCTCTGCGTAAGCTCTCTCTTCCAAGTTGTCTTGGGCACAATCGTCTGGATTGATCAAAAGCATTAAACCAAGTTCTACTTGCCAACCTATCAATCACCTTCTCTTTGCGGATGATAGTTTCTTATTCTTTGATGCCTCAGACTCCAGTGTCACTGCTATGCTCAATATCTTAGCTTCCTATGCAAGGGAGTCTGGACAACTTGTGAACTACTCCAAATCCAACATTCGTTTCAGTAAGAATGTCCCCCATCAGGACCAGGCTCGTTACATGACAGTTCTGGGTGTCCGGGCAATGAAGGATGATGATCTCTACTCAGGTCTTCCTATTGATTGGTCTACTCAACGAAAGAATGTTGGGTCTCGGCTAGTGGATCGTATATCCTCTCGTATCCAAGGGTGGATGAGTTCCCTCCTCTCTCCGTCTGGTAAAGCCATCTTAATCCAGTCAACAATCGCATCCATACCGACATATGCTATGTCGTGCATCCAACTTCCTCTTGGGGCTATTGATAAGATCGAACAACTTATCCGAGCATTCTGGTGGCGATCCTCTAGCCGACACACTGCCATCCACTGGATTGCTTGGGCCAAAGTCACAACCCCCAAGAGAGAGGGGGGTCTGGGGTTTCGCGATCTCCGAACTTTCAATAAAGCCCTCCTCCTCAAGTAACTATGGCGCATTTTAACTTCTACAGATTCCATATGGGCGTCCTGCATCCGTCAAAAATATCTTCTTACTGAACCATTCTCCACAACTACGGCGGCGTCATCCCATTCCCTCCCTTGGCGCACTCTCCTCGCCCTCCGCCCCTCTTTATTTGAGGGGAGTCACTGGCGCATAGGGACTGGATCTTCGGTCAACTTTTGGACGGACCCTTGGGTCCCCAACCATCCATCCCTTATCTCATGGGCCTTACCGTCCCTGGCTACTCTCCCTCCCATATCGGTTGTCCAGGTCATCCGTCAGGATTCCCGAACGTGGGACACGACCCTTTTACAATCCTTCCTTCAACCCATTATGGAAAACATCATTCGGGATCTCCCTATCCCCATGTTCTCTCTCCCGGACAAACTTACCTGGAACAACACAATCAATGACGACTATTCTATCAAATCTGGATATCACCTCCTCTACCAGAACTTCACCAGTTCTACTTCGGCATCTTCTTCTACTTCCCCTAGGATTGCTAGTCCTACCTTTTGGTCTCGTCTTTGGTCCCTCAAAGTCGCCCCAAAAATTAGGATGTTCATCTGGAAGGGTTGTGTTAACGGCCTCCCCCTCGGTTCTTCACTAATCTAGAGGATACGAATAGCTAACCCATTTTGTTGCTTCTGTAAGAATGCTTTTGAATCATGGGATCATCTAATGTGGGTCTGCACCTTTACGCAACGTATCTGGTTTGCCAGCCCCCTGATGGTCCGCTCGGCTCTACTCCCGTTACGCGGTGTCCAAAAATGGCTTACATTTGATCACAATTTAGGAGTTAGGGAAAAGGACTTAGGGAATCATTTATTCATCCAAAAATGTATTGTTATGTGGTCTGTTTGGTTGGAACGTAATTTGGTTATTTTTCAGAGTACTGTCCCTAGTATTGAGTCTGTAATGAGTCGTTTTACACAGTTATATGCTGATGATGTCTCCAATTTTTTGTCGGATACGGGCTCCTCCGGACACTCACCCTCCCGGACCCCCGTCCACGGGAACCATATGACGAGTGTCGGACCTAAAATTTGACCTACGGCGGATTACGTTTTGAAAAAGTGGATTTTGAAATGAGTCTCCACTAGTTAATTATTAGGCTAACTAGAATCCTAAATTACCTAAGCGAATAACTAATTAAACACCTAGGTATTAAATCGGTCTACGATCAGAAATACGAGTTCGGGGGTTCTATTACGAATTAAAACTCATGGAATTAATCACGCTCTTTCGGTACTCAATTCACAAATTTGCCAATTTCACTATTTGAACACATGTCACAAATTAATCTAACGATGCCAAAATTTAATTAAATTTCTATCATGTGCGAAATATTATCCAAGTCTAAAAATAAATTATTATCTACAACTCTTATTTAGAATGAAATCTAAAATACTAAAATTATCTAACATGCTTAAATCGAAACATAACCTAACATATACATACATAATTCACACAACTAAATTTAAACAATTACATCTAAATTACCTAATTAAATATAATAATAAAAAATAATGACAGAAAAATATAATAAATAAATAAAAAAAATTAAAAATAAAAAAAGAACTTCACACGGCTCACCTGGGGTGGATGGTGGTGGGCTGGCCAATCAGGCGGCCGGAGGTCAGAATCGGGTGGCGGGTGCGGTCACCGGAAAAAAAAAAAAAAAAAAAAAAAAAAAAAAAAAAACCAGACTGCCACCGACGGAAGAAGAAAAAACGGGAAAGAAAAGAAAAGAAAAAAAAACTTTTACACTACAGGACAAAAATGCACAGGTTACTAGAAAAGTATTATTATTATTGCTGAATTAATTTTCTGTGTGTTTTTACATTGACAAGGGGTCCTTTTATAGCTAGTCTAGACCTTAATATTAGGAAAACAACATATTTGCTCTAATATACACAATAAATCCGAAAATTACACAATATATATTTATGAATATTGCCATAAATATATATTATATATTTTCTGAATTTTACATAATATTTAGTGCATATATATTATCCTAATTTGAGCTAAACCTATTTTTAGCAACCTCGTGACCTTCTATATCCAGATACTTCCTTTTTTAAAACGTGTTACACATAACATTTTTAACGTGTTATATACGTGTCGCGCGTACCAAAATTAGGCGTTTACAGTTTGCCCCTCTTTGGGCGGACTCCCGTAGAATGGATTCGAGGGGGGTTTGTCCAAAGACGAGTAAACACTAATTTTGGTTAGGAAGTATATCTTATTTCGTCTTCAAGTCTCCAAGGTAGCCTTTGGCTTTATTAACGATGCGAAAAAAAGTTAGACTTCTGTCGGCGGTGTCCCTGTTGACAGTGCCTCCATTAGTAGCGCAGAAAAGTAAAGCCTCGGTCGGCGGTGCCTCCGTTAGCGTGCGGAAAATAGAACCTCCGTCGGCGGTGCCCCTGTTGGCGGTGCCTCCATTGGTAGCGCAGAAAATAGAATCTCCGTCGGCGGTGCCCCTGTTGCCGGTGCCTCCAGTGGTAGTGCAAAAAATAGAACCTCCGTCGGCGGTGCCCCTGTTGGCGGTGCCTCCATTGGTATTGCAGAAAATAAAGCCTTGGTTGGCGGTGCAGAAAGTAAAGCCTCCAGTGGCGTGCAGAAAAGTAAAGCCTCCAGTGGCATGCGGAAAAGTAAAGCCTCCAGTGGCGTGCAATAAAGTAAAACCTCAATCGACGTTGCGTCCAGTGGCGAGCGACAAGGAAAAGCCTCCAGTGGTGTGCAATAAAGTAAAACCTTTGGTGATGATTGGTAACAGAAGACCTCTACGTCAGACAGTACCAACAACCTCTGGTGACGCCTCTAGTGGCGAGTGGTAACAGAAAAACCTCTACGTCAGACCGTACCGGAAAACCTCTGGTGATATCTCTGGTGGCGAAAGACCTCTACGTCATACCGTACCGGAGAACCTTTGGTGATGCCTCTAGTGGCGAGTGGTAACGGAAGACCTCTACGTCAGGCCGTACCGGAAAACCTCTGGTGATATCTCTGGTGGCGGAAGACCTCTACGTCAGACCATACCAGAGACCCTTTGGCAATGCCTCTAGTGGCGTATGTCGGAGAAGAGCCTCTAGTGGCGTCCGTTGGAGAAGTGCCTCTAGTGGCGTGACTTGTGAGGGCTGAATACTAATACTTCGTTCGTCGGGGGTGACTCTCAGAAAGCTGGAACACTTCAGATCCCGATCGTCGGTTGATTTGTAGGAACAGACTGTAACAGTCCTACTCATCTTTGAATGGTGACTCGCGAGAGCAGACTGTAACCGTCCCGTTTGCCGTGAAATTGATTTGTAGGAACAGACTATAACTGTCCTACTCATCCTTGAATGGAGAATCGCGAGAGAAGACTGTAACCGTCCCGCCTGTCGTGAAGTTGACTCGTAGGAACAGACTGTAACAGTCCAACTCATCCTTGAATGGTGACTTGCGAGAGCAGACTGTAACCGTCCCGCCTGTCATGAAGTTGACTCGTAGGAACAGACTGTAACCGTCCCGCCTGTCATGAAGTTGACTCGTAGGAACAGACTGTAACAGTCCTACTCATCCTTGGATGGCGACTCGCGAGAGCAGACTGTAACCGTCCCGCTTGCCGTGATGTTGACTTGGAAAACGCTGTACCGTAGATAATACACAGGCGCACAAATGTTTGTCCCTAATTTTTGCCTAAATTGCGCATGGTGCGACAACTTAGCGGGATCTTTCTCTTTTTTCTTTTTTTCTTTTTTCTTTTTTCTTCTTCTCTCTTCTCTTTTTTTCTTTTTTTTTTTGTTGAGAATTTCTCTTTTTTCTCTCCTTTTGCCACGGCCGATTGAGAGATTTCCGACTGTGCCCCTTGGTTTTTATTTTCTCTCCTTTTGCCATGATTGTAATTTATGAATTTGCAACCATGCCCCTCATTTTCCTGATTTTGCCTAGGCCGCCCTTTCGGGTTTTCAACCTAGCGGAAGCACTCTTTATTTGGTAGCCGATTAAACGGTGACTGTGACCCGTACTTTATTTACCGCCTCGATGCAGGAGTATTTGTAGCCATTTGGAGGGTGACTGTGACCTTTTTTCTCACCGTTTTCAATGTTGCGGGAGCTCTTTTTTATTGTAGCCATCTGGAGGGTGGCTGTGACCCTTCATTCTTCGTCTCTGATCCGGGAAACACTCTTTGTATGTAACCATTTTGAGGGTGGTTGTGGCCCTTTCACTTAATATCCGCCATCGATGTTCCGGGATCGCTCTTTTGAATGTAGCCGTTTGGAGGGACGACTGTGACCCTTTCTTTTATTTTCCCGCCCTCACCGGGTTCGCGAGATCACTCTTTTTGTGTAGCCATTTTAAGGGTGGCTGTGGCCCTTTTTATTCTCCCGCCCTCATAGGGTTCGCGGGGTCACTCTTTTATTTGTAGCCATTTGGAGGGTGGCTATGGCCTTTTCACTTATTTCCCGCTTTTGATGTTGCGGGAGCGTTCTTTATCCGTAGCCATTTGAAGGGTGGTTGTGGCCCTTTCTTTGTAGTCGTTTTAGGGACGACTGCGACCCTTTTTATCTGTAATTGATTTAGGGACAACTGTGACCCATTTATTCACTACTCTCACAAAATATGCATGAGCAATCTCTTTATTTTTATCGGTAGCCAATTAAAGGGCGGCTGTGACCCTAAAGAAAAGGATTTTTTTTTTTTTTTGCTTTTTTTTTTTTTTTTTTTTTTGCTTTCTTTTTTGTTTTTTTTTTTTTTTTTTGAAAACGAAAAATTTAACAAAAATAATCAACAATAATTATGTACATGCCCCTAGTGGCAAATCTGAAATTTCTAATTCAAAAAATCTTCTAGAGAAGGACTCAGTTGATTGAGTCAAAATATGTCGATCGTGTCGACGTCCTGGATGGACCTTACAACCAATGTATGACGTAGACAGTGATTTCTAATCTCGGCTTCTCAAGTTCCCCGGTTATTGCTCAATCTCGTCTGGGGATGCCCCATGGCTAGCACCTACCGGGTTAGGCTCGTCGCATGCAAGATGAATGGTCTGGTTGATGAACACACATGGATGGTGTTGAGTTCGGCACAGTAGTCCGCAAATGGTAAATTTGGGCATAAATATCGCCCGAGATATCTGGGATAAATTCGACAGCTTGCGGCAAGCAAAGGGCCGCGCACGAGATGTGTTCTTCAGGGGCTTTGATTAGGATGATTATGCAAACTGCACACTGATTAAGGAAAAACTCAAATTCCGGGGATAAAAATGATCACAACTTTTCTTACCTAGGTGTTGGATTTTTCTAGTGGGAAATGTGCTCGCTATGCGACTGGACCTGCTGAATGTCCTGATTTTCCCGCTCCATCTAGAAAACACAACTTGTATATGAACACCTGCCGGAAAGTAAATGCCCCTGGACCTCTGATGGAAGTCACCAACAATAATGTTTTCCTTGCTTGACATCTATAATGTTCATTGATCAGCACATTGAGTTTTCACGAGACTCTCGATAATCTCTTGATATTTTCCCATCTCCGGACATGTCCGATCTCAATAGGAGATGCCCCTTGGTTACCACCGACCGGTTTAAACCTCGCCGTAAAACAGATGTACAACTTGGTTCAGGGACGCGTATGAATTCCACATATGGTAGGTGGAATTTTGACTTGTAAGTTCTTTTGGGCAGTCACATTTCACGTGGTTGCGACGTCGGTCAAAATGGTCGACTTATCTGAAAAAGAGTAGGGACACTCAAATCTCAAGGAAAAATCAAGTACTATTCATTGTACCTGAGCGTTGGATATCCCGAGTGCGCAATTTGTGCTTCATGCAACTGGACGGCTGCACGTTCTTTTTTGTTGCCCCATCTGGCCGACACAACTTGTATGTGCGACATACCTATCCAAGGGTACCTGAAAAGACCAGACACGAAAGTTAGTATAAAGAATCAAATGAGTCATGCATGATTTTTAGGAAAACTTCTAATGTCATTCATTTCATAATTTCGATTACATTTCAGAAATAATCAAAATTTATGATCTAAGGTGTTTTGCACTAGCTTGGAGTTTAATGAGTTCGCTGAGTGCACTATCTGGCTCGAACGCACGATAGATGTTCAAAATGAAGTTTTTTTTCAAAAGGATTTTCTCGTCCTTTGTTTAAGCTCGAATAGTCACACTCAACTAAACATTTAAACTGTTTTTTTCAAAAAAAATCATAATCATAATCAAATCTCTTTTTCAAAACGCTAGCTCATGCAAATGTTGAGACGATCTTGCCGAAAAAGTGCAATACACCTTGGATAAAAACGAATGACACTTTGATTTTTTTTAAATGCTCATGCATGCTCGAATGTTAAAGTTCTACTATAAAGAAACTTACAACTTACAACCAGTTTACCTGAATGATACATATGGAATGTATGTACAAAATGAAAAATCCAGGTAAAGATTAAAAACTTAACAACTAAGAGAAGATTTACAATCTATCTAAAAAATCTTTTTTCTAAAACAATGCCTATGAGATGTACATCAGGTGAAAGTTGTACGGTTGAGAAAACTTACAAGCTACTTGAATTTTTTGTTTTTTGTTTTTTTATGAGGGAAGAAAAAATCAATGCATCCTAGTTGCTCAAAATTAAAAAAAAAAAATAATCAAGTGAAAAGTTTTTTTTGAAAAAAAAAATGCATATGAGATGCACAAAAAAATAAATACAAGATGCAAACTTAAAAATGAAAGTTCTACAACTAAGAAAAATTACAATTTACCTGAAAGGTTTTTTTCGAAAATAATGCATATGAGATGCACATCTTTTAAAAAAATCAGGTAAAAGGTTTTTCAAACAAAGAGCCCTAAAACTAAGAGAGCTTACGATTTATCTAAAAAGTTCTTTAAATTAATGCATACTGGATGCATTAATTAAAATAAAACAATTTAGGTAAAAAGTTTTTGAATGATGCATATGGAATGCACGTTCGAAATTAGAAGCTCTAATAGCTAAAGAGGAATTACAATTTTTTCTAAATGTTTTCTTGCATGCGCGACGCGCTAACCAAAATCACAACTTACGTGAAGAGTTTTTTTAAGAAAAATAATGCGTATGAAACACAAGTTTAAAATAAAAAATTCAGGTAAGAAGTTTTTTTAAAAAAAACAATGCATGCGAAATGCAAGTTTAAAATGAAAATATATAATTAGCTGGAGAAAAAAAAAAGTTTTTTGTTTTTTTATTTTTTTAAAAAATGCAATGAGATGAATGCATGAGAAATAAAAGCTATACAAACAGTCGCATGATAACATTTACAACAAAAAACATATCATGTTAGGGGGGTAAGAAAATGTGTGGCTCTGCTCTACGGGGTAGGTTCCACTGATAGGCTCCCGACAAGGTGGTTTCCTCACCCCATCATAGGGATCATAAGACCTTCACAAGCGAGTAGAGTTTTTCCGAGCCGTACCGGCGGCCCAGCCGCTCCGGTCGTACCGTACTAAACCTCCGGGGTTCCTAGTCGCCCTGGGTTTTAGGCGTTTTGGATATTACACTAAAGTGGTGTGTGTGCGAATTTAAATAATACATACACAACAAAGAAAAATAGTTAGTCATAATAAAAACTTAACTCCACACCTGAGATCACAAAAAAAAAAAAAAAAGTTAGATCTGTGAAATAAAAATAAAAATTACAAAATTCTAACATGGCAAAAAGTGAACATACTGAGCCCGAACCCTCTAAATAGTCCCGAGCAGAGTCGCCAAATTGTCGGACCTAAAATTTGACCTACGGCGGATTACGTTTTGAAAACGTGGATTTCGAAATGAGTCGCCACTAGTTAATTATTAGGCTAACTAGAATCCTAAATTACCTAAGCGAATAACTAATTAAACACCTATGTATTAAATCGGTCTACGATCAGAAATACGAGTTCGGGGGTTCTATTACGAATTAAAACTCATGGAATTAATCACGCCCTTTCGGTACTCAAATCACAAATTTGCCAATTTCACTATTTGAACACATGTCACAAATTAATCTAACGATGCCAAAATTTAATTAAACTTCTATCATGTGCAAAATATTATCCAAGTCTAAAAATAAAATTATTATCTACAACTCTTATTTAGAATGAAATCTAAAATACTAAAATTATCTAACATGCTTAAATCGAAACATAACCTAACATATACATACATAATTCACACAACTAAATTTAACCAATTACATCTAAATTACCTAATTAAATATAATAAATAAAAATAATGACAGAAAAATATAATAAATAAATAAAAAAAATTAAAATAAAAAATAAAAAAAGAACTTCACACGGCTCACCTGGGGTGGATGGTGGTGGGCTGGCCAATCAGGCGGCCGGAGGTCAGAATCGGGTGGCGGGTGCGGTCACCGGAAAAAAAAAAAAAAAAAACCAGACTGCCACCGACGGAAGAAGAAAAAACAGGAAAGAAAATAAAAGAAAAAAAAAACTTTTACACTACAGGACAAAAATGCATAGGTTACTAGAAAAGTATTATTATTATTGCTGAATTAATTTTCTGTGTGTTTTTACATTGACAAGGGGTCCTTTTATAGCTAGTCTAAACCCTAATATTAAGAAAACAACATATTTGCTCTAATATACACAATAAATCCGAAAATTACACAATATATATTTATGAATATTGCCATAAATATATATTATATATTTTTTGAATTTTACATAATATTTAGTGCATATATATTATCCTAATTTGAGCTAAACCTATTTTTAGCAACCTCGTGACCTTCTATATCCAGATACTTCCTTTTTTAAAACGCGTTACACATAACATTTTTAACGTGTTATATACGTGTCGCGCGTACCAAAATTAGGTGTTTATAACGAGCATGCTACCACCACTCTCTCCCCTTTTGACTGTATTATATCGAATGGCGGAGTAGATACCGTTCGTGGGATGGTTTTTGGAGCGGCAGTTTCGACTGACGATGAAGGCAGGGTAGTAGGAGCGGTTGTGCATTCTGCTCATAGTATGGACCTCTAGTTGCGAAAGCTGTTGCGGTACGGGCAGGCTTGATCCTTCAACGCCATTTTCCCAATGCGCGCACACTTAGAACAGATTCCCATATTTTGGTTCGATCCATAGCGTCACCTGATGACAGCCCGGCTTCTTTGTTTGGCTATCTTTCGGATATTACTTGTATATTAGTGGATTCAGATGTAATAGTTAGTCATGTTTCCAGGAACTCTCTACTTCTAGCGCATAATTTAGGGAAACGGGCGATGTCGGCTGGTATGTTTGGTCTTTGGCTGGACCCCCATATCCCTGTTATATTGCAGCAATCCCCGTAGTTTGTAATAGTCTTTACTAAATATATGCATCCTTTACCAAAAAAAAAAAAAAAAAACTTATGTGTCTACAACGCCATAGATAATGAGTTGCAATCTGCAATAGCAGATCAGGGGCTGCCATTAGAAATGCTAAGAAAGCGTCACTTTAGCAAGTAGTATAAAGCTGTAGATATAGTAAGTAGACGAGTAACCGAGTCCTAGTTCCCTCCCTGTTTGAAAGGACACTCAGCTTCTAATTCTACAGTATAACTTCTTCTCTAGTTTAAGGTAATAATAACTGAAAATCCTCCTTCCTGTAAACAAAATCCTCATGACAATGACAACAACATTAAGATAACCCACCTCAACTCCTTGCATCTAATTTCCTGAAGCCTAACCAAAATTGGCCACCAAGGACTTATACAACACAACTCACCTTCCATTCATATTCATTTTCAGCAACGCATACGGCACTGACCACCGTGGACGGCTTTTAGCTTCTTCAGCTCCTTCCTTCTCCTCCTTGCCTCTGCTGCTGCTGTGCCGTCCACTAGCTTCTTCTTACCACTAAGAGTAAGGAATGATCCTTGATGCTTCTCGGATATAACCACATCCTCTTTCCCACTTGAACGAACTACTGATGACACCCCATCATCCTCTTTCCCACTTATAAGACTAAGATGGAGCTCACTGCCACCATCCCTCATACCATCATCTTCCTCTATAGGCGGGGATGCCACTGGAACTTCATTAAGATCATTCGCAAACCTTACTTCACTTGACAAACCACCCTCTTCTCCATCAGCTGCAATTGTTCTTGAAGATGAACACCCCAACATTTCCAGAGGCTCAACCTCCATCTTGGTGGTCTCATGGCAGCAAGACGTCTCACAATGGTCAGGGAGACCCATGAACAACGGGAAGGGAAGTATATATACAGGAGGGGCAATATTGACCGTGCTCTGCTCCTTGCAAGGATCGGGAATACAAGATGCTTGTGTCGTATGACTCGCATGGATAATTGAAGGACCGGCATTTGAGGACTGAAATAGTGTGGGCCACATGAATGGTGTGACTGGACCATTATGTAAAAGCACGGGTAGATTATTAGCGGGTGAAGTCGTAAGCATCTCTGTCTGGGATGGCTTTAGCACATTTATATGTTCTACTATGTCAGCTTTAGCTGCTGTTGCCTTCTGCAAAAATTGGACCATACAGATATGTCAACAAGGAAGAAGATCCCAACAAAAAATTATCAACATTCATAGTGTTTTACCTTAATAATAATAGGAGTTCTCGCCCCTTCAAGTTTGACTACCTTCTCCACCTACAAAAAAAGTCATTGCATCAATATTCAAGGAAAATCAATAAATTTAGCTGTACCGGAAAGTTATAAAAACAATGCTAACCTTTGCTTTTAGGTTTTTGTTTCTTGACTCAAGTAACTCGTATTCTCTGAGAGCAGATTCCTTGCCCTTCATAAATGTATTACAATCATAAAATTCAATAAACCGGTAAAGAGAATGAAATGGAATATTTGATTACAGAAATTTAGCTAAGCGTAGAGCTTAGGAAACTTTCAGCACGACTCCTTGAAACTTTCAGCACGACTCCTTTTACTGGAGGAACTTTGAAGCCAAGTGGTGAATGTATCTAGAACAGCTAGTTATGCCAACTGTAAAAAGTTGTCAGATCCTTTGCAATGTCAACTTTATAAGGTCGGTAACTACATAAGTTTACATGCATCATTCAGTTCCCGATGGATTTAATGTGAAATGAACTTTTGAACATTTCCCTTGCATCTGTAAGTTTTTCAGATAAGCGTGTAACTGTACTGACTGGGGGTGATCTGAACTAGCCAGTTAGTGCAGGAACTTGCAATAGCTTACGCAAGGATGTCAATCCAAATGTCTTTTCATGCACCAGTTGGTTACCGATGGTATGGATGTGGTATAATCCGAAGCATTACCTTTTTCAGTTTTTCATTTTCCTTTGTTAGTTCAGCAGCTTTTCTGGCCAACTCCTCACACAAGGCCTGTATCAGGAAAAAGATAACAGTACTCTAAAAGTTAAACATAACAACTCAGATTATAAACAAATGGTCAAGTAACGGAGAAGGAAAAATACAAGGACTCCATATGATTGTTTATATCATTGCCATGCAACCAAGTTCAGAACTAGAAAATAAATCCATATTCCAGGAAGAAATTCAACTTCAACAATCTCTATTTCCTTCATTTTCTAAATATCCATCCCGTATTTCAAAGAGTAGAAATGATGGCAATAGTTATTTTTCTACTACAACCATTACATCCAAACTACTTTGTGTTGCAGCCTGTAATTATTCGACATTACCACAATGTTCCCTGAATTTCTCATAGGCAGGAAGATCAGACATCATCTACACACAATGCTCATTCTCATAAGTACAAGGAGCAAGTTCTCCAAATGCTTCTAAATGCAAGAATATTCACCTAGACACACCACCCACTTCAGTTTAATATGTATCATCAAGCTGACAACAAATTGATGTAGTTTTGAACATAAGGGTAGAAGTCTTGCAACCAGTAAGCTAAAGTACTTTTTAATCAGATAAATCATCATTACCTCAGTACCAGATAAAGATATAGGGATTATCCCGAAATAAATACACAAAAAACAACAAGTTATTGAATGACCAAATCTATTAAGGAGCCTAAGGCTCTAGAGTTGGATCTTGTAGAGGGCCAACCTCCGGACAGAGGAACAGTTCTCCTATCCTGCTCATGATTAAATGCCTTTGAGCTAGTCATGATGATAAATCTTAAGCATTTCATATGATAACAGGCTTTCTTGAAAGACTGCATGTGATGATACATTAGTCAGCAAGTCCATTAACTTATAAATCCAACACTAAAAGTAAATGGATAAGCAGTGGATCTAGCGAAAAATTAATGATAGAATGCATAGCTTAGTTCATCTTTACAGCAGGACAGTATCATGCATAACATTTGGTCCTAACAAATATATACTAAAGAAAATCACACTACTCCACCAAAGAAAAGGCTAAAGAAGAGAAAGCTAAAATCAATAGAACTACACATCTTACCTGCCGGCGACGAATAGTTCGTCTAGCCGACTCCCTATTTGCAAGTACCCTACGAAGTCTCTTGGCTTCCTTTTCTGCCTGTGTAAGGAACTTTAGCCAAAAATGATGATGTGTAATATCCAAAATTCGATGAAGTTATTTACCTCAGACAAATTCTGGCTCGACTTTCCACCACCTAATGACAAGTAATCTGCGCAAATATGACTTTGATTAATAAGTAGATCATCCGGCTCAGCCTTTGCAATATTCGGCAAATTGCGTTCATCTTGCTGTTGAAACAAGACAGCGGGGTCCTGCCACAAACAATCACATTTCTCAATTCCTGCAGGAAATAGTAGAGATTGATGATAAAAAAGTAAACTGATTACAGAAGAGGTGTTAGTGGGGGTCAAATGAAGAGATATATTTAGAAGCTGCAGATGTGCATGCACACCATTAAGAAGTACACATTCCATATTCACAAACAAACTACTGCTATTTAATATCAAGAAAAATTAAAAGACAATGCAGATTGAAGATCTGACAAGTCTGAAATTGAGAAGAACTCTGCGAATCTGCATCTCTTTCAACTGGCTTCCCTTCAGTAGTTGCCAGTAAGGATCGTTGTTTGGTTTAATTAGAACAGATACATAGTTGGCATTTCTTATTTTCCCACCTATTTCGGTGCTTTTAATTTTTTAAGGGAACTGGTGCAAAGCAACAAATTTTTCTACCTAAACGAGTCGGGATACAACAATAGCAGATAGATAGCTTCACTTTGATTTCTCAGAAAGCAACATTCATAGACAAGTGGTTGGTGAAGTCATCACACATCCCAGACGCCTCAATCAACGCCTGCTTTATAAGCCTATAACAAATAGGGAATAACTGAAAACTCGGTCCTAATATCTTAAACAAGTTATTTTGTGCATAGTATTCAGGAACAACGCATCCAAAACTATAAATATATACTTCATTCATCTCCTGATCAATATATTAACTACTCGATTACAATAACTCTATTCTGTAGCAAGACATATAAACAATCAAAGAATCGTCGAATGGAAGAATGAAGATAAATCACCTGAGCGAGATCTGAACAGGAAGGCGGAGAGTAGGAGGCCGCTGGACTGGGAGGTGACTCACACTTGACTTGCCTTTTACCTCTCTTTGGTTTACCGGCAATTTTGCCGCCAAAGTGAGGGGTGTTGACGGGGTGAGATAAATTGGCCAGCGCCTCCGCGGCCTCTATCTCAATCTTGACCATCCGATCTGGTATCGAAGCTGAGGACGCCGTAACATCCTCCGGAGAAGTCGAAATTGAACACATCTCCGAAATCATAGGAAGCGATGATGGATAGAGAATAATCTCAAAATCTGAATTAGAAGATTACTTCAATGATGGGTAAGAATGAAAAGTGTGTGCCGCCAATCGGGGACGAAACTGAGATAGATAGAGAGAGGGGGGTACAGCAGCTACAAGTGCTGATTGGCTTGATTTGCTCACAACATCCCAAGAGACTGCCACTTGTCGCACCGACTCTGATTTATATTCCATGTAAATCTATTCGCCACGTTTGTACACACTCTACCACGTCAGCACTAAAGGCACAACGGGCCCCACCTTCGTCGATATGTGTGCCGCATTGCAAGAGACATACGCACACCGCATCGCGAGACTCACCCACGGTCTACATTCTCGCCTGCCTGCTCGTGTCGTGGCACTGCCACCTTTATTTATTTCCTTTTTTTTTTTTGTCATATAAAAAACGAATTACTAGGTCCACAGTACTTTCCTATCAAATTCCCTCCTACACAATCTCGGCTATGTTTCACAAACTGCTTCACTTAAGTTAGTTAGGTTGGGTCAATTTACACTAAACCTATTGTAATTATGAATGGATACTAACCACTTTTTGTAGACTACAAATTATAAAATTTACTAAGTTATTCTTTAAATTTTATTAGTTTTTATTTTAAATAATAACAAAAAAAAAGTAAATCTATTTTAAAAAAATGGAAAAGACATTTCGAAATACTTTTTTTTTTTTTTTGCATAAATTGATTCTAAACTTTTTCATGCTTTTTTAAATATAATAAATTGATGTACGTTTATGTTATTTTTAAAATAAAATAATAAGTAATATAACTTATGAATAAACTTTGAATAATAAAAAATTGTAGTTTGCAATGAGTTAATTATTCACGAATAGAACTTACGCTGTTAATTTAAATGATTTTTTTTTTGGCATCCAATCTCTTTGAAAGAATGGTGAATCACGGTATTGTTGGGTTTAAAGTAATTTTGGGTTATGAATTTTGGGCTTAGTTAAATTATTAGGCCTAAGTAAAAGACATCTCTAGAATAAGATACTTCTAAGTACTTATTGGGTTCTAGAGATTCTCTAGAGATTTCTTCATCTAGATTTGTCCTAAGGCTAGCTAGAGACTTCCATGACCCCCTATAAATAGGAGCTCATACCATTGTTGTATCCATCCACCAAGTAAGTGAGTGAGTCAAGTAATACAAGTAAGTTCCTTAGCATATTTAGAGTGTTTCTCTTCACACATTTGAGTTCTTCTCTTGTTGTCTACATATGGTCTTGGGCAAGTGCAAATTGGCACTTTGTTACTTTACATGGTATCAGAGCCACTCTCATAATAGCGCGGTACGAGTCAAGATCGGGATCGAAGAACTTGGATACTCTAAATATGGATGCTGCCGGTCGCGTGATTGGACAACGAATGGAGCTGTTGAACTCTTCCAATTACCGGATTTGGAAGTCCTGCATGGAGTCGTATCTTGTGAGCGAAGACTTGTGGGACGTCGTTGGAGGGAGCGAAACCATCGCGCCGGAGGAGACTGCTGAAAACGGTGAAGCGATCAATAGCTGGAAGCGGAGGAATGCCAAGGCGGAGTTTGCCTTGAAGAGGTCGATATCGTCAGCGGTGTTTGAAAATATATCACGTTGACCTCTACGAGTTCGATTTGGAAGACGCTAGACCAGCTGTACAACAAGAAAAATGAAGCTCGGCTACAAATGTTGGAGACCGATTTGGCAAATGCAAAACAAGGTGAGTCCTCGATTGCACAGTTCTTTCTAAAGGTTAAGAACTTGTGTTCGGAAATAAATCTTCTCAACCCGGATGAGAAAATTTCGGAGGCACGAATAAAACGGTGTATTATTCAAGGACTACACCCAGAATATATACCGTTTATCACATCAATTCAAGGGTGGGTTCAACAACCATCTTTGGAGGAGCTCGAGAATCTTCTAGCATCGCAGGAGTCATTGCCTAAGCAGATTGCTGGAATCAAGCTAGAGGATGATCAAAGCGCGTTCGTAGCTCAAAGACGTCTGAACTTTAAGAGACATGCCAAGGAGAATGATGCTAAAAAAAGAGATGAAGGAATGGTGGAGTCGAACAAGAGAAACTTCAACTGTTATCGATGTGGAAAACCTGGGCATCTAAAAAGAAACTGCAGAGTAAAATTGAAGGAGGGCAACGCTGTAGAGTCTAAGGTCTCAACCGAAGATGAAGAATGGGAAAAATGCTTTGTCGCAGATGCCACCTCCACAACCGCGCTTGCAGCTAGGAGTCTTGAAACGAAGTGGATCGTTGATTCTGGCTGCGGTCATCATCTCACAGGAGATGAAAAAAAAATTTCGGATCTCCAACGCCACGAAGGAAAGGAGGCTATCATCACTGCATATAATACGGTTCACCACGTCGAGAAGGAAGGCACCGTTGTTATCGACAGTAGCGATGGCGGACCAATCAAGCTAAAGAATGTGTATCATGTTCCCTGTGTCAAGAAGAATCTCTTATCCGTGGCGAATACAGTCGACTCAGGTAATTATGTTTTATTTGGCCCAAAAGATGTGAAGTTTCTCCGGAATATTAACACGTTAGAGGCGGACGTCGTTCACACGGGCGCACAAGTAAATGATGTGTACGTTCTATCAGCTTCAAGATCTTATGTGGAGAAGATGAGCAGCAACAACATTGCATATCTTTGGCACAGGAGACTTGGTCATGTAAATATGACTAAGCTAAAAGTGATGGTGCAAAAGGAGCTGGTTAAAGGCCTTCCAAGGTTGACTATTGACGATGGAAGGGTTTGTGAAGGATGTCAATATGGGAAATCTCATAGGCTCCCATTTGACTTATCTACATTCCGGTGCAAGGCTCCCCTGGAACGGATCCACAGTGATGTGATGGGTCCAACACGAACTCCATCTTATTCAGGATCTCATTATATGCTGCTTTTCATTAATGATTTCTCACGGTATACTTGGGTGTATTTCATCAAACACAAGTCCGAAGCATTTTCCAAGTTTCAGGAGTTCAAAATGACCGTGGAGGGCGAACTTGGTGCAAAGATTAGAATTCTGCGGACGGACAATGGAGGTGAATTCATGTCAAATGAGTTTTTCTCTTTCTGCCGACAATATGGCATTAAGAGAGAGTTTTCATGTCCGGAGACACCTCGGCAGAATGGCATTGCAGAGCGGAAGATTAGACATCTTTCAGAGACTTGTAAGAGTTGGTTGCACGACAAAAATTTACCTAGAGCACTATGGGCGGAAGGTATGAAGTGTGCAGCTTACGTGATAAATCGGATGCCGCTTAGCCCAAATAATATGAAAACTCCTTACGAGATTCTTCATGGAGAAAAGCCCATCGTCAAGCATTTTAGAATCTTCGGGTCAGTCTGCTGTCGGACCTAAAATCTGACCTATGGCGAATTACGTTTTGAAAACGTGCAATTTTTTAAAAGAGTCGCCACTAGTTAATTAAGGCTAACTAGAATCCTAAATTTACCTAAGTGAGTAACGAATTAAGCACCTAGGTATAAAATCAGTCTACGATAAGAAATTCGAGTTCGGGGTCTATTACGAATTAAAACACATGGAATTAATCACGTCCTTTCGGTACTCAATTCACAAATTTGCAAATTTCACTATTTGAACACATGTCACAAATTAATCTAACGATGCCAATGTTTAATTAAATTTCTGTCATGTGTAGAATATTATCTAAGTCTAAAAACAAATTATTATCTACAACTCCTAATTAAGGCGAAATTCAGAACCCAAAATTAGATATATACACAACCTAATATTCATCCAACATATATGCATAATCATTTTAACAATTAAATATTCTACCCAATTACATTTAAACTACCTAATTAAATCTAATATAATAAATAAAATAAAATAAATGATTGCAATTTACTTAAACTATGTCTAAATTACATAGTTAAAACTAATATAACAATAATAACATAATATCTGATAAATAATAATAAATAAATAAATAAATAACAGGACCAGGAGCGGGAGCGGGAATACTCACCTGGAAGGGATGACCGGACCGACGGGGTGCAGCGGAGGACACGGCGAGAGGGACGGCGTCAGCGGAGGACACGAAGGGAGGTGGCTGTCGCAGTGGTGCGTCGGGCGGATCTGGTGGCCGGGGCTGATGGCGCGATCTCTGGCGAACGAAGAGAGAGAGAGAGAGAGAGACCAGGCGATGGAAGGCGGTCGGCGTGGCGCGCCGGGCGGAGGTCCGGAGCTGGGCGGGGTGGCATTTGGCGGGCGAAGTGTGGCGGCGAGGGACGAAGCTCCGGACGTGGTCGGAGACACGCGGATCTGGTGGCTGGCGATCGAATTCCAATGGCTGAGCAGACGAACTGGACGGTGGTGGTCGTGGATGGTGGTCGCTGCGGTGGCAGTCGAAGGTGGATGCGAGGGCGGTGGAGCAGGGCAGACCGAGGCCGGGTGAAACTGGAGGTCCGGTACCGGCGGGGAGGATGGCTGCTGCTATGAGAAGAAAAAAAATATTTTTACACTACATGACAAAAACACACATGTTCCGAGAATACTAGTATTATTATTGCTGGTGTAATTTTTCTGTGTGTTTTTACATTGACAAGGGGTCCTTTTATAGCTAGTCTAGGCCCTAAAAATTAGGAAAGCAATATTTGCCTCAATATACACCTAAAATTCCGAAAATTATATATATATATATATATATATATGTATATATATATTTATGAATATTACCATAAATATATAATATATATTTTCTGAATATTACATAGTATTTAATGCATATCTATATCCTAATTTAAACTAAGCCTATTTCTAGCAACCCCGTGACCTTCCATATTTAAATACTTCCTTTTTTAAACGCGTTACACATAACATTTTTGAACGTGTTATATACGTGTCGCGCGTACCAAAATTAGGTGTTTACAGCTTGCCCCTCTTTGGACGGACTCCCGTAGAATGCATTCGAGGGGGTTTGTCCAAAGACGAGTAAACACTAATTTTGGCTAGGAAGTATATCTTCTTCCGGGTCTTCAAGTCTCCAAGGTGGCCTTTGGCTTTATTAAAGATGCGAAGAAGTTAAACTTCTGTCAGCGGTGCCCCTGTTGACAGTGCCTCCATTGGTATCGCAGAAAAGTAAAGCCTCGGTCGGCGGTGCCCCTGTTGGCGGTGCCTCCGTTAGCGTGCGGAAAATAGAACCTCCGTCGGCGGTGCATCCATTGGTAGTGCAGAAAATAGAACCTCCGTCGGCGGTGCCCCTGTTGGCGATGCCTCCATTGGTAGTGCGGAAAATAGAACCTCCGTCGGCGGTGCCCCTGTTGGCGGTGCCTCCATTGGTAGCGCAGAAAATAGAACCTCCGTCGCCGGTGCCCATGTTGGCTGTGCCTCCATTGGTCGCGCAGAAAGTAGAACCTCCGTCGGCGGCGCCCCTGTTGGCGGTGCCTCCATTGGTCATGCAGAAAATAGAACCTCCGTCGGTGGTGCCCCTGTTGGCGGTGCCTCCATTGGTAATGCAAAAAATAGAACCTCCGTCGGCGGTGCCCCTATTGGCGGTGCCTCCATTGGTAGTGCAGAAAGTAAAGCCTCCAGTGGCGTGCAAAAAAGTAAAGCCTCCATTGGCGTGCAGAAAAGTAAAGCCTCCAGTGGCATGCGGAAAAGTAAAGCCTCCAGTGGCGTGCAGTAAAGTAAAATCTTGATCGACGATGCCTCCAGTGGCAGGTGACAAGAAAAAGCCTCCAGTGGCGTGCAATAAAGTAAAACCTTTGGTGATGATTGGTAACAGAAGACCTCTACGTCAGACAGTACCAACAACCTCTGGTGACGCCTCTAGTGGCGGGTGGTAACAGAAAAACCTCTACGTCAGACCGTACAGGAAAACCTCTGGTGATATCTCTGGTGGCGAAAGACCTCTACGTCAGACAGTACCGGAGAAACTTTGGTGATGCCTCTAGTGGCGAGTGGTAACGGAAGACCTCTACGTCAGGCCGTACCGGAAAACCTCTGGTGATATCTCTGGTGGCGGAAGACCTCTACGTCAGACTGTACCGGAGACCCTTTGGCGATGCCTCTAGCGGCGCATGTCAGAGAAGAGCCTCTAGTGGCGTCCGTTGGAGAAGTGCCTCTAGTGGCGTGACTTGCGAGGGCTGAATACTAAGACTTCGTTCGTCGGGGTGACTCTCAGAAAGCTGGACCACTTCAGATCCCGATTGTCGAATGATTTGTAGGAACAGACTGTAACAGTCCTACTCGTCTTTGATTGGTGACTTGCGAGAATAGACTGTAACCGTCCCGCTTGCCCTGAAGTTGACTCGTAGGAACAGACTGTAACAGTCCTACTCATCCTTGAATGGTGACTCGCGAGAGCAAACTGCAACCGTCCCGCTTGCCATTTGGAAGACGCTGTGTCGTAGAAAATATGCTTGCGCATGAGCGTTTGTCCCTAATTTTTGCCTAAATTGTGCATTGTGCGACAACCTAGCGGGATCTTTTTTCTTTTTTCTCTTTTTTCTTTTTTTCTTTTTTCTTTTTCTCTCTTTTTTTTTTGTTGAGAATTTCTCTTTTTTCTCTCCTTTTGCCACGGCCGATTGAGAGATTTTCGACCGTGCCCCTCGGTTTTTTTATTTTCTCTCCTTTTGCCATGATTGCAATTTCTGAATTTGCAACCATGCCTCTCATTTTCTGATTTTGCCTAGGCCGCCCTTTCGGGTTTTCAACCTAGCGGAAGCACTCTTTATTTGGTAGCCGATTAAACGGTGGCTGTGACCCGTACTTTATATTCCGCCTTGATGCGGGAGTATTTGTAGCCCTTTGGAGGGTGACTGTGACCCTTTTCTCACCGTCTTCAATGTTGCGGGAGCTCTTTTGATTGTAGCCATTTGGTGGGTGGCTGTGGCCCTTTATTCCTCGTCTCTGATCCGGGAAACACTCTTTGTATGTAACCATTTTGAGGGTGGTTGTGGCCCTTTCACTTAATATCCGCCATCGATGTTTCGGGATCGCTCTTTTGACTGCAGCCGTTTGAGGAACGACTGTGACCCTTTCTTATATTTTCCCGCCCTCACCGGTTTCGCGAGATCACTCTTTTTGGGTAGCCATTTTTTTAAGGGTGGCTGTGGCCCTTTTTATTCTCCCGGCCTTACAGGATTCGCGGGGTCACTTTTTATTCGTAGCCGTTTGGAGGGTGGCTGTGGCCCTTTCACCTATTTCCCGCTTTTGACGATGCATGAGCGCTTTTTATCTGTAGCCATTTGAAGGGTGGCTGTGGCCCTTTCTTTGTAGTTGTTTTAGGGACGACTGTGACCCTTTTTATCTGTAGTTGATTTAGGGACAACTGTGACCCTTTTATTCACTGCTCTCACAAAATATGCATGAGCAATCTCTTTATTTTTATCGGTAGCCAATTAAAGGGTGGCTGTGACCCTTAGAAAAAGTTATTTTTTTTTTTTTTAAACGAAAATTTAACGAAAATAATCAACAACAATTATGTACATGCCCCCAGTGGCAAATCTGAAATTTCTAATTCAAAACATCTTCTAGAGAAGGATTCAGTCAAAATATGTCGATCGGGTCGACGCCTTAGATGGACCCTACAACCAATGGATGACGTAGACAGTGATTTCTAATCTCGGCTTCTCAAGTGCCCCGGTTATTGCTCAATCTCTTCTGGGGATGCCCCATGGCTAGCACCTACCGGATTAGGCTCGTCGCATGCAGGATGAATGGCCTGGTCAATGAACACACATGGATGACGTGGAGTAGTCCGTATTGGGGCACATATATTGCGCGAGATAAATTTGGCAACTGACACAAGAATGGTTGGCGAGCAAAGGGTCGTGCACAAGATGTGCTCTTCAGAGGCTTTATTTGGATGATTATCCGAGCTGCACAATGAGTAAGGAAAAAAATCAAATTTCGGGGAGAAGATTGATCACGACTTCTCTTACCTGGGTGCCTGACATCTTTAATGGAAATTTGCTCCATATATGAATGGATCTGTTGCATGTCCTGATTTTCCTGCTCCATCTAGAAATCACAACTTGCATATGAACACCTGCCGGAAAGTAAATGCCCCTGGACCTCTGATGGGAGGCACCAACAATAATGTTTTCTTTGTTTGACATCCAAAATGTTCATTGATCGGCACATTGAATCTTCACGAGACTCTCGATGATCTCTTGATATTTTCCCATCTTCGGACATGACCGATCTCAATGAGAAATGCTCCTTGGTTACCACTGACCGGTTTAGAGCTTACCGTAAAACGGATGTACGGTTTGGTTCGGGGACGTGTATGAATTCCACACATTGTATGTGGAATTTTGGCATGAGAGTTCGTTGAAGCAGTCACATTTCACGTGGTTGCGACCTCGGTCGAAATTGTCGTCTTATCTGCAAAAAGAGTAGGGACACTCAAATCTCAAGGAAAAAATCAAGTACAATTCATCATACCTGAGCATCGGATATTCCGAGTGCGCAATTTGTTCTTCGTGCAACTGGATGGCTGCACGTTCTTTTTATGTTGCCCCATTTGGCTGACACCACTCGTATGTACCAGATACCAATACCTATCCAAGGATACCTGAAAATACCAAACACGAAAGTTAGTATAAAGAATAAAAGAAGTCATGCATGATTTTTCGGAAAACTTCTAAAGTCATTCATTTCATAATTTTGATTACATTTCAGAAAGAATCAAAATTTATGATCTAAGGTGCTTTGCACTAGCTTGGAGTTGAGTTCGCTGAGTGCACTATCCTGCTCGAACGCACGATAAATGTTCAAAATGAAGTTTTTTTTAAAAGGATTTTCTTGTCCTTTGTTTAAGCTCGAATAGTCACACTCAACTAAACATTTAAACTGTTTTTTTCAAAAAAATCAAAATCAGAATCAAATCTCTTTTTCAAAACGCTAGCTCATACGAAGGTTGAAATGAAGATCTTGTCGAAAAAAGTGTAATACACTTCGGATAAAAAATGAATGACACTTTGAGTTTTTTTTAATGTTCATGCATGCTCGAAAGTTAAAGTTTTACTGATAAGAAACTTACAACTTACAACCGGTTTACCTGAATGACACATATGGAATGTATGTACAAAAGGAAAAATCCAGGTAAATTTTTTTTATAAAAACAAATGCAAATGCAATGCATGTTTGGAATTAGAAGCTCAACAACTAAGAGAAGATTTACAATCTAAAAAAAGAATCGTTTTTCCTAAAACAATACCTATGAGGTGAAAGTTGTACAGTTGAGAAAACTTACAAGTTACCTGAATTTTTTTGTTTTTTTATGAGGGGAAAAAAAATCAATGCATCCTAGTTGCTCAAAATAAAAAAAAAAAATCAAGTGAAAAGTTTTTTTGGAAAAAAAAATGCATATGAGATGCACAAAAAAAATAAATACAAGATGCAAACTTAAAAATGAAAGTTCTACAAATAAGAAAAATTACAATTTACCTGAAAGGTTTTTTTCGAAAATAATGCATATGAGATGCACATCTTTTAAAAAAATCAAGTAAAAGATTTTTTTAAACAAAGAGCCCTAAAACTAAGAGAGCTTACGATTTATCTAAAAAGTTCTTTAAATTAATGCATACTGGATGCATTATTTAAAACAAAACAATTTAGGTAAAAAGTTTTTGAAATGATGCATATGGAATGCACGTTCGAAATTAGAAGCTCTAATAGCTAAAGGGGAATTAAAATTTCCAAAAATGTTTTTTTTACATGCGCTACGCGCTAACCAAAATCACAACTTACCTGAAGAGTTTTTTTAAGAAAAAAAAATAATGCATATGAAACGCAAGTTTGAAATAAAAAAAAAAATTCAGGTAAGAGGGTTTTTTTTTAAAAAAAAAACAATGCATACAAAATGCATGTTCGGAAATAAAATTTCTAAATGACTAACTACTTAGGTGAAAAAGTTTTTTTGTTTTTTTTGTTCTTTAAAAAAAAATGCAATGAGACGAATGCATGAGAAATAAAAGTTATACAAACAGTAATATGATAACATTTACAACAAAAAACAGATCATGTTAGGGGGGTAAAAAGAGTGTGGCTTTGCTCTACAAGGTAGGTTCCACTGATAGGTTCCCGACAAGGTGGTTTCCTCACCCCATCACAGGGATCATAAGACCTTCACAAGCGAGTAGAGTTTTTCCGAGCCGTACCGGCGGCCCAGCCGCTCCGGTCGTACCATACTAAACCTCCGGGGTTTCTAGTCGCCCTGGGTTTTAGGCGTTTTGGAGATTACGCTAAAGTGGTGTGTGTGCGAATATAAACAATGCCACGTTATTAATAACTCTAAAAATATGTACATGTCACAAAAAAAACAAAATTAGAATGGTGAAGTCAACAAAATATAAAAACTCAAATAGCATGGCAATAAGCGAGTATAATGAGCCCGAACCCTCTAAAATGTCCCCAGCAGAGTCGCCAAATTGTCGGACTTAAAATCTGACCTATGGCGAATTACGTTTTGAAAACGTGCAATTTTTAAAAGAGTCGCCAATAGTTAAATAAGGCTAACTAGAATCCTAAATTTACCTAAGCGAGTAACGAATTAAGCACCTAGGTATAAAATCTTTCTACGATAAGAAATTCGAGTTCGGGGGTTTATTACGAATTAAAACACATAAAATTAATCACGCCCTTTCGGTATTCAATTCACAAATTTGCCAATTTAACTATTTGAAAATATGTCACAAATTAATCTAACGATGGGAAGGTTTAATTAAATTTTTATCATGTGCAGAATATTATCTAAGTCTAAAAACAAATTATTATCTACAACTCCTAATTAAGGCGAAATTCAGAACCCAAAATTAGATATATACAAAACGTAATATTCATCCAACATATATGCATAATCATTTTAACAATTAAATATTCTACCCAATTAAATTTAACCAATTACATTTAAACTACCTAATTAAATCTAATATAATAAATAAAATAAAATAAAATAAATGATTGCAATTTACTTAAACTATGTCTAAATTACATGGTTAAAACTAATATAACAATAATAACATAATATCTGATAAATAATAATAAATAAATAAATAAATAAATAAATAAACAGGACCAGGAGCGGGAGCGGGAATACTCACCTGGAAGGGATGACCGGACTGGCGAGGTGCAGCGGAGGATACGGCGAGAGGGACGGCGTCAGCGGAGGACACAGCGGGAGGTGGCTGTCGCAGTGGTGCGTCGGGTGGATCTGGTGGCCGGGGCTGATGGCGTGATCTCCGGCGAACGAAGAGAGAGAGAGAGAGAGAGAGACCAGGCGATGGAAGGCGGTCGGCGTGGCGCGCCGGGCGGAGGTCCGGAGCTGGGTGGGGTGGCATCTGGCGGGCGAAGTGTGGCGGCGAGGGACGAAGCTCCGGACGTGGTCGGAGAGACACAGATCTGGTGGCTGGCTATCGAATTCCAATGGCTGAGCAGACGAACTGGACGGCGGTGGTCTTGGATGGTGGTCGCTGCGGTGGCAGTCGGAGGTGGGTGCGAGGGCGGTGGAGCAGGGCAGACCGAGGCCGGGTGAAGCCGGAGGTCCAGTACCGGCGGGGAGGATGGCTGCGGCTATGAGAAGAAAAAAAAAAAAATTACCCTACATGACAAAAATGCACATGTTCCGAGAATACTTGTATTATTATTGCTGGTGTAATTTTTCTGTGTGTTTTTACATTGACAATGGGTCCTTTTATAGCTAGTCTATGCCCTAAAAATTAGGAAAGCAATATTTGCCTCAATATACACCTAAAATTCCGAAAATTATATATATATATATTATATATATATATAAATATATATATTTATGAATATAATATATAATATATATTTTCTGAATATTACATAGTATTTGATGCATATCTACTATCCTAATTTAAACTAAGCCTATTTCTAGCAACCCCGTGACCTTCCATATTTAAATACTTCCTTTTTTAAACGCGTTACACATAACATTTTTGAACGTGTTATATACGTGTCACGCGTACCAAAATTAGGTGTTTACAGCTTGCCCCTCTTTGGACGGACTCCCGTAGAATGCATTCGAGGGGGTTTGTCCAAAGACGAGTAAACACTAATTTTTGCTAGGAAGTATATCTTCTTCCGGGTCTTCAAGTCTCCAAGGTGGCCTTTGGCTTTATTAAAGATGCGAAGAAGTTAAACTTCTGTCAGCGGTGCCCCTGTTGACAGTGCCTCCATTGGTATCGCAGAAAAGTAAAGCCTCGGCCGGCGGTGCCCCTGTTGGCGGTGCCTCCGTTGGCGTGCGGAAAATAGAACCTCCGTCGGCTGTGCCCCTGTTGGCGGTGCCTCCATTGGTAGTGCAGAAAATAGAACCTCCGTCGGCGGTGCCCCTGTTGGCGATGCCTCCATTGGTAGTGCGGAAAATAGAACCTCCATCGGCGGTGCCCCTGTTGGCGGTGCCTCCATTGGTAGCGCAGAAAATAGAACCTCCGTCGCCGGTGCCCCTGTTGGCGGTGCCTCCATTGGTCGCGCAAAAAGTAGAACCTCCGTCGGCGGTGCCCCTGTTGGAGGTGCCTCCATTGGTCGTGCAGAAAATAGAACCTCCGTCGGCGGTGCCCCTGTTGGCGGTGCCTCCATTGGTAATGCTGAAAATAGAACCTCCGTCGGCGGTGCCCCTATTGGCGATGCCTCCATTGGTAGTGCAGAAAGTAAAGCCTCCATTGGCGTGCGAAAAAGTAAAGCCTCCAGTGGCGTGCAGAAAAGTAAAGCCTCCAGTGGCATGCGGAAAAGTAAAGCCTCCAGTGGCGTGCAGTAAAGTAAAATCTTGATCGACGATGCCTCCAGTGGCGGGCGACAAGAAAAAACCTCCAGTGGCGTGCAATAAAGTAAAACCTTTGGTGATGATTGGTAACAGAAGACCTCTACGTCAGACAGTACCAACAACCTCTGGTGACGCCTCTAGTGGCGGGTGGTAACCGAAAAACCTCTACGTCAGACCGTACCGGAAAACCTCTGGTGATATCTCTGGTGGCGAAAGACCTCTATGTCAGACCGTACCGGAGAACCTTTGGTGATGCCTCTAGTGGCGAGTGGTAACGGAAGACCTCTACGTCAGGCCGTACCGGAAAACCTCTGGTGATATCTCTGGTGGCGGAAGACCTCTACGTCAGACCGTACCGGAGACCCTTTGGCGATGCCTCTAGCGGCGCTTGTCAGAGAAGAGCCTCTAGTGGCGACCGTTGGAGAAGTGCCTCTAGTGGCGTGACTTGCGAGGGCTGAATACTAAGACTTCGTTCGTCGGGGTGACTCTCAGAAAGCTGGACCACTTCAGATCCCGATTGTCGGTTGATTTGTAGGAACAGACTGTAACAATCCTACTCGTCTTTGAGTGGTGACTTGCGAGAACAGACTGTAACCGTCCCGCTTGCCCAGAAGTTGACCCGTAGGAACAGACTGTAACAGTCCTACTCATCCTTGAATGGTGACTAGCGAGAGCAAACTGTAACCGACCCGCTTGCCATTTGGAAGACGCTGTGTCGTAGAAAATATGCTTGTGCATGAGCGTTTGTCCCTAATTTTTGTCTAAATTGTGCATTGTGCGACAACCTAGCGGGATCTTTTTTCTTTTTTCTTTTTCTCTTTTTTTTTTTTTGTTGAGAATTTCTATTTTTTCTCTCCTTTTTCCACGGCCGATTGAGAGATTTTCGACCGTGCCCCTCGGTTTTTTTATTTTCTCTCCTTTTGCCATGATTGCAATTTCTGAATTTGCAACCATGCCTCTCATTTCCTGATTTTGCCTAGGCCGCCCTTTTGGGTTTTCAACCTAGCGGAAGCACTCTTTATTTGGTAGCCGATTAAACGGTGGCTGTGACCCGTACTTTATATTCCGCCTTGATGCGGGAGTATATGTAGTCCTTTGGAGGGTGACTGTGACCCTTTTCTCACCGTCTTCAATGTTGCGGGAGCTCTTTTGATTGTAGCCATTTGGTGGGTGGCTGTGGCCCTTTATTCCTCGTCTCTGATCCGGGAAACACTCTTTGTATGTAACCATTTTGAGGGTGGTTGTGGCCCTTTCACTTAATATCCGCCATCGATGTTTCGGGATCGCTCTTTTGACTGTAGCCGTTTGAGGGACAACTGTGACCCTTTCTTTTATTTTCCCGCCCTCACCGGTTTCGCGAGATCACTCTTTTTAGGTAGCCATTTTTTTAAGGGTGGCTGTGGCCCTTTTTATTCTCCCGCCCTTACAGGGTTCGCGGGGTCACTTTTTATTCGTAGCCGTTTGGAGGGTGGTTGTGGCCCTTTCACCTATTTCCCGCTTTTGACGATGCATGAGCGCTTTTTATCTGTAGCCATTTGAAGGGTGGTTGTGGCCCTTTCTTTGTAGTCGTTTTAGGGACGACTGTGACCCTTTTTATCTGTAGTTGATTTAGGGACAACTGTGACCCTTTTATTCACTGCTCTCACAAAATATGCATGAGCACTCTCTTTATTTTTATCGGTAGCCAATTAAAGGGCGGCTGTGACCCTAAGAAAAAGTTTTTTTTTTTTTTGAAAACGAAAATTTAACGAAAATAATCAACAATATGTACATGCCCCCAGTGTCAAATCTGAAATTTCTAATTCAAAACATCTTCTAGAGAAGGACTTAGTCAAAATATGTCGATCAAGTCGACGCCCTAGATGGACCCTACAACCAATGGATGACGTAGACAGTGATTTCTAATCTCGGCTTCTCAAGTGCCCCGGTTATTGCTCAATCTCTTCTGGGGATGCCTCATGGCTAGCACCTTCCGGGTTAGGCTCGTCGCATGCAGGATGAATGGCCTGGTCAATGAACACGCATGGATGACGTGGAGTAGTCCGTATTGGGGCACAGATATTGCGCGAGATAAATTCGGCAACTGACACAAGAATGGTTGGCGAGCAAAGGGTCGTGCACAAGATGTGCTCTTCAGAGGCTTTATTTGGATGATTATCCGAGCTGCACAATGAGTAAGGAAAAAAAATCAAATTTCGGGGAGAAGATTGATCACGACTTCTCTTACCTGGGTGCCTGACATCTTTAATGGAAATTTGCTCCATATATGAATGGATCTGTTGCATGTCCTGATTTTCCTGCTCCATCTAGAAATCACAACTTGTATATGAACACCTGCCGGAAAGTAAATGCCCCTGGACCTCTGATGGGAGGCACCAACAATAATGTTTTCTTTGCTTGACATCCAAAATGTTCATTGATCGGCACATTGAATCTTCACGAGACTCTCGATGATCTCTTGATATTTTCCCATCTTCGGACATGACCGATCTCAATGAGAAATGCTCCTTGGTTACCACTGACCGGTTTAGACCTTACCGTAAAACGGATGTACTGTTTGGTTCGGGGACGTGTATGAATTCCACACATTGTATGTGGAATTTTGGCATGGGAGTTCTTTGCAGTCACATTTCACGTGGTTGCGACCTCGGTCGAAATGGTCGTCTTATCTGCAAAAAGAGTAGGGACACTCAAATCTCAAGGAAAAAATCAAGTACAATTCATCATACCTGAGCATCGGATATTCCGAGTGCGCAATTTTTTCTTCGTGCAACTGGATGGCTGCACGTTCTTTTTATGTTGCCCCATTTGGCTGACACCACTCGTATGTACCAGATACCAATACCTATCCAAGGATACCTGAAAATACCAAACACGAAAGTTAGTATAAAGAATAAAGAAGTCATGCATGATTTTTCGGAAAACTTCTAAAGTCATTCATTTCATAATTTTGATTACATTTCAGAAAGAATCAAAATTTATGATCTAAGGTGCTTTGCACTAGCTTGGAGTTTAATGAATTCGCTGAGTGCAATATCTGGCTCGAACGCACGATAAATGTTCAAAATGAAGTTTTTTCAAAAGGATTTTCTCGTCCTTTGTTTAAGCTCGAATAGTCACACTCAACTAAACATTTAAACTGTTTTTTTCAAAAAAATCAAAATCAGAATCAAATCTCTTTTTCAAAACGCTAGCTCATACGAATGTTGAAATGAAGATCTTGTCGAAAAAAGTGTAATACACCTCGGATAAAAAATGAATGACACTTTGAGTTTTTTTTAATGCTCATGCATGCTCGAAAGTTAAATTTTTACTGATAAGAAACTTACAACTTACAACCGGTTTACCTGAATGACACATATGGAATGTATGTACAAAATGAAAAATCCAGGTAATTTTTTTTTATAAAAACAAATGCAAATGCAATGCATGTTTGGAATTAGAAGCTCAACAACTAAGAGAAGATTTACAATCTAAAAAAAGAATCGTTTTTCCTAAAACAATGCCTTTGAGGTGAAAGTTGTACAGTTGAGAAAACTTACAAGTTACCTGATTTTTTTTGTTTTTTTATGAGGGAAAAAAAATCAATGCATCCTAGTTGCTCAAAATAAAAAAATAATCAAGTGAAAAAGTTTTTTTGAAAAAAAAATGCATATGAGATGCACAAAAAAAATAAATACAAGATGCAAACTTAAAAATCAAAGTTCTACAACTAAGAAACATTACAATTTACCTGAAAGGTTTTTTTCGAAAATAATGCATATGAGATGCACATCTTTTAAAAAAATCAGGTAAAAGGTTTTTTTAAACAAAGAGCCCTAAAACTAAGAGAGCTTACGATTTATCTAAAAGTTCTTTAAATTAATGCATACTGGATGCATTATTTGAAATAAAACAATTTAGGTAAAAAGTTTTTGAAATGATGCATATGGAATGCACGTTCGAAATTAGAAGCTCTAATAGCTAAAGGGGAATTAAAATTCCCATAAATGTTTTTTTACATGCGCTACGCGCTAACCAAAATCACAACTTACCTGAAGAGTTTTTTTAAGAAAAAAAAATAATGCGTATGAAACGCAAGTTTGAAATAAAAAAAAATTCTGGTTAGAGGTTTTAAAAAAAAAAAAAAAACAATGCATACAAAATGCATGTTCGGAAATAAAATTTCTAAATGACTAACTACTTAGGTGAAAAAGTTTTTTTGTTTTTTTGTTCTTTAAAAAAAATGCAATGAGACGACTGCATGAGAAATAAAAGTTATACAAACAGTAATATGATAATATTTACAACAAAAAACAGATCATGTTAGGGGGGGTAAAAAGAGTGTGGCTTTGCTCTACAAGGTAGGTTCCACTGATAGGTTCCCGACAAGGTGGTTTCCTCACCCCATCACAGGGATCATAAGACCTTCACAAGCGAGTAGAGTTTTTCCGAGCCGTACCGGCGGCCCAGCCGCTTCGGTCGTACCGTACTAAACCTCCGGGGTTCCTAGTCACCCTGGGTTTTAGGCGTTTTGGAGATTATGCTAAAGTGTTGTGTGTGCGAATATAAACAATGCCACAAAAAAGAAAACGTCAGTTAATAACTCTAAAAATATGTACATGTCACAAAAAAACAAAGTTAGAATGGTGAAGTCAACAAAATATAAAAACTCAAAAAGAATGACAATAAGCGGATATAATGAGCCCGAACCCTCTAAAATGTCCCCAGCAGAGTCGCCAAATTGTCGGACCTAAAATCTGACCTATGGCGAATTACGTTTTGAAAACGTGCAATTTTTTAAAAGAGTCGCCACTAGTTAATTAAGGCTAACTAGAATCCTAAATTTACCTAAGCGAGTAACGAATTAAGCACCTAGGTATAAAATCGGTCTACGATAAGAAATTCGAGTTCGGGGGTCTATTACGAATTAAAACACATGGAATTAATCACGCCCTTTCGGTACTCAATTCACAAATTTGCCAATTTCACTATTTGAACACATGTCACAAATTAATCTAACGATGGCAAGGTTTAATTAAATTTCTATCATGTGCAGAATATTATCTAAGTCTAAAAACAAATTATTATCTACAACTCCTAATTAAGGCGAAACTCAGAACCCAAAATTAGATATATACACAACCTAATATTCATCCAACATATATGCATAATCATTTTAACAATTAAATATTCTACCCAGTTAAATTTAACCAATTACATTTAAACTACCTAATTAAATCTAATATAATAAATAAAATAAAATAAAATAAAATAAATGATTGCAATTTACTTAAACTATGTCTAAATTACATGGTTAAAACTAATATAACAATAATAACATAATATCTGATAAATAATAATAAATAAATAAATAATAATAAAAAAAACAGGACCAGGAGCGGGAATACTCACCTGGAAGGGATGACCGGACCGGCGGGGTGCAGCGGAGGACACGGCGGGAGGGACGGCGTCAGCGGAGGACACGGCGGGAGGTGGCTGTCGCAGTGGTGCGCCTGGCGGATCTGGTGGCCGGGGCTGACGGCGCGATCTCCGGCGAACGAAGAGAGAGAGAGCGAGAGAGAGAGACCAGGCGATGGAAGGCGGTCGGCGTGGCGCGGCGGGCGGAGGTCCGGAGCTGGGCGGGGTGGTATCTGGCGGGCGAAGTGTGGCGGCGAGGGACGAAGCTCCGGACGTGGTCGGAGACACGCAGATCTGGTGGCTGGCGATCGAATTCCAATGGCTGAGCAGACGAACTGGACGGCGGTGGTCGTGGATGGTGGTCGCTGCGGTGGCAGTCGGAGGTGGATGCGAGGGCGGTGGAGCAGGGCAGACCGAGGCCGGGTGAAGGCGGAGGTCCGGTACCGGCGGGGAGGATGGCTGCTGCTATGAGAAGAAAAAAAAAACTTTTTATACTACATGACAAAAACGCACATGTTCCGAGAATACTAGTATTATTATTGCTGGTGTAATTTTTCTGTGTGTTTTTACATTGACAATGGGTCCTTTTATAGTTAGTCTAGGCCCTAAAAATTAGGAAAGCAATATTTGCCTCAATATACACCTAAAATTCCGAAAATTATATATATATATATATATATATATATGAATATTACCATAAATATATAATATATATTTCTGAATATTACATAGTATTTAATGCATATCTACTGTCCTAATTTAAACTAAGCCTATTTCTAGCAACCCCGTGATCTTCCATATTTAAATACTTCCTTTTTTAAACGCGTTACACATAACATTTTTGAACGTGTTATATACGTGTCGCGCGTACCAAAATTAGGTGTTTACATCTGCTATGTTCATGTTCCAGAGTCCCAAAGGAGTAAGCTGGACCAGAAGGCGAAGAAGTGCATTTTTGTGGGATACGATGAGCAAAGGAAGGGATGGAGGTGCATGGATCCCCAGACGCACAAATATGTCGTGTCACGAGACGTCGTATTCGATGAAGTATCGTCATACTACGGGGAAAGCAGAGGAGTCGAGCATGGAAGTGATAGTTCTTCTTACGAGGAGTCGATGTGTCTTCCATCATCATCAAGAGAGGAAACCGCTTCAAGAGAGGAGCATGGAGAAAGGGGGAGCCCAAGTCGTGGAGAAAGGGGGAGTTCAAGTCCTCAAAAAGATGTCCATGGAGAAGCAGATGATGAACCAGTGACAAACCAACGACCGAGGAGATCAATCACTAAGCCGGCTCGGTATCGGGATGAAAATTTTGTCACTACATATTCGTGCTTCTTTGCAGGGCCAGTAGATGAAGAAGAACCATTATCATACGATGACGCTAAGGGTATAAAAGAGTGGGAGACTACTATGGATAAAGAGATGGGTGCCCTCATGAAGAACGAGACTTGGGATTTAGTCCCGAAACCAGATAATGTTAAACCAGTCACGTGCAAATGGGTCTACCGAATTAAACGGAAAGCGAATGGGAGTATTGAAAGATTCAAAGCTCGGTTGGTAGCTCGAGGATTCTCCCAGAAGTACGGCGAAGACTATGAAGAGACATTCAGCCCGGTGGCGAAAATGACTACGGTACGTGCTCTTTTGGCCCTGGCAGCTCGTTTTGGTTGGTAGCTTTGGCAGCTCGACGTCAAGAATGCGTTCTTGTATGGAGAGTTGGATAAAAATATATACATGGAGCAACCACCCGGATTTGTTTCTCGAGAGCATCCGAACTATGTTTGTAAGCTCAAGAATGCGTTATATGGGTTGAAGCAAGCCCCTAGAGCTTGGTACGGGAAGATTGCTCAATACTTGCAGTTTTGCGGATATGCGGCTTCAGACTCAGATCCTGGATTATTCATCAAGAAATGTGAAGGGGTGCATGTGATTGTTCTCTTATACGTGGATGATATGATAATCACCGGCAACAACAATGCGGAAATCGTCCGACTTCAAGAAGAACTCTCAATACGGTTTGACATGAAGAAGCTTGGAGAGTTGAGCAACTTTTTAGGGCTAGAGGTTAAGAATTCGCGTGAAGGAATCTTTCTATCTCAAGAAAGCTATGCGAGGAGGATGGTTGAGATATTTGGAGTCAAGCACGGAAAGGAACGTTCCACTACACTTGACATTCACGCGAATCTTAAATGTGATGAAGGGTCTCTTTTACCCGATCCTCGACCTTATCGTGCCCTTTTCGGGAGTCTTCTATACTTAACTATTACAAGACCAGATATATCTTTCTCAGTCGGGCTTGTTAGCCGGTTCATGCAAACTCCAAGGAAGCCCCATCTAGAAGCAGCAGAGAATATTATGAAGTATGTTTACTCCACTTTGGAATGGGGCTACTATTCAAGGCTGGAGCTGACTTTTTGTTCAGCGGATTTACGGATGCTGACTTAGGGGGAGATCCAGACGATAAAAAAATCGACATCTGGGTATGTTTTCTTATCTGGAGACACGAGTATCTCATGGTGTAGCAAGAAGCAAGACATAGTTTCTTTATCTACCACCGAAGCGGAGTACAAAGCATCAGCTCTTGCAGCACAAGAATGTGTTTGGCTTCGAAGGCTATTTGAGGATTTGTACGTGCCTATCAATGAACCAGTTACACTTCATGGAGATAATCAAAGCGCCATCAAGCTTGCAAATAATCCAGTGTTTCACGCAAGGACAAAGCACATTGAGCTTAAGCATCATTTCATTCGGGAGAAGGTGCTAGATGGAACGATCGATGCAGTAGAAGTTCGGAGCAATGAGAATGTTGCAGATATCTTCACGAAGACACTCTCGAAGGGTCAGTTTGAATTTTTTACGGTCTAAGTTAGGACTAGTTAGTAAAAATTACTTTAAGGGGGAGTGTTGGGTTTAAAGTAATTTTGGGTTATGAATTTTGGGTTTAGTTAAATTATTAGGCCTAAGTAAAAGACATCTCTAGAATAAGATAGTTCTAGGTACTTATTGGGTTCTAGAGATTCTCTAGAGATTTCTTCATCTAGATTTGTCCTAAGGCTAGCTAGAGACTTCCATGACTCCCTATAAATAGGAGCTCATACCTCAGGGGCGTCACCTCGCGGTGACCTGATATAAAAATATCAGGTCCCGTCTGGCCCACACACTGCGTCAGGCATATGAGGAGGCGAGTAGAACTGGGCCTAACGGGCCGGCCTTTTGACTATACTAGGCTGCTGGTGGGGTTACGTTGATGGGGCCAGTGCATGCGCTGGTTGTTCGCTAAGTCTGGTCGGAAAAAAAAAAAAAAAAACCCAGACCGTGAGCAGGAGAGCCCGAACATTTCGTAACGGGATGGGCCTAGGGTCGCCACTACTAGCCCATTCCTTTTTTTGGCAAAAAAAAAAAAGTAAGTGAGTGAGTCAAGTAATACAAGTAAGTTCCTTAGCATATTTAGAGTGTTTCTCTTCACACATTTGAGTTCTTCTCTTGTTGTCTACATACGGTCTTGGGCAAGTGCAAATCGGCACTTTGTTACTTTACATGTATTATCAACAAGTGTAAACTCATCCTACGTCTCTCACATCCGTAATAAAAAAAAATTAATAAATCTTTTGGTATAACATGTTTGACGATTTTTTGCTTTTGGTGTAACATCTTTTTTTATACTTTTGGTGCAATACGTTTGCAATTTGTACCACTTTTGGTGCATCAGTTAGTTGACCGTTTAGTTTGACCGTTAAATAGTCACGTGACTTGCACATGCCTAGCCTCAACTTTCTATTTTTTTTTTTCAGTTTAGTCCTCAAATTTATTGTTTTAATTTTTTATTTTTGCAATTTAGCCCCTAAATATTTTCAACCGCACCTAGGCCTAAATTGACCTAGCCATGATTCGACCCATGGCTAGGATCACCGGACCTAGGCGACCTTAACCATGGTCCGACCAAGCCATGGGTCGGACCATCGTTAGGTCAATTTAGGCTTAGGGTCCAATTGGGTCAATTTTACCATAAGGCTAAATTGACCTAGCCATGTTTTGACCCATGGCTAGGTCAATTTAGCCCTAGGTGCGGTTGAAAATGTTTAGGGGCTAAATCGCAAAAATAAAAACATAGGATAATAAATTGAGAACTAAACTAAACAAAATAGAAATCTGGGGCTAGGCATGTGCAAGTCACGTGACTATTTAATGGTCAAACTAACGGTCAACTAACGGATGCACCAAAAGTGGTACAAATTGCAAACGTATTGCACCAAAAGTATACAAAAAAACAGATATTGCACTAAAAGCCAAAAATCGTCAAATATGTTGTACCAAAAGACCTATTAACCCTTAAAAAAAAAAAACACACCTAATATTCATTAACCTTGGCCTCGAAAAGGATCCCATCTACATTTTAGACTCAATGCCCGATTGAATATTATAGATAAGATTCATTCTAGGTAATCCGGATACAGAGTTACTAACTTGTTTGGTATAAAAGATAAATAAATAGCAAAGTTAAATTTCTTCTGGAACAACATCAACCAAGATAAAATGTGTCGATTTGAAACGATTAGGGAGACTAGATTATTAAATGTAGGACTGAAATTGACCGGGGATGAAATCTCATTTTCAATGAAAGTTTATTACAAAGCAAAGGACTATCAAGTAGAACCATCCAACCGCTTCTTTACCCAATAATAATAATAATATGTATATCCATGCAAAAGGTAATGTGGATGCAGATAGATCACCCAAATAAATGACCATTACTTTAGTAGCTTTAGATCTTAGATGCGAATGTGAGGCCTTCGCTCTTCAACTGCTCAACACTTGAAACTGGAGGTTGCACCCTCGCAACTTTCGCAATTGCATTATTCTCTTCAGGCGTTCCGCTCTCAAGAAAAGCTCCCACAATCTTCCCCTCCTTAATCCAGTACGTTCCGAACTTAGCCATTGGTGTTGCTGGATTGCTGTCTCCAAACAGAACTGTCTCTCCAACATTGTCACCGTAGAACTGCCATGAAAGGTCGAAGGACCGAGAATAGAAGTACGGAAGGTAGTCATATTCCTCAATACACTTCCCTTCTTCACTTGCCTTAATGGCCTACACAATATATATTATTATATCACACACCATTTTACTCCCCACTACATCCATCATTATACTTCAATTTACACATTATGTTTTACCTTTACAGCCTGCTCTGCTGACTTACGAGCATGGTCTACATGTTCGACTCTTCTAATCTCATTGTACAGCTTTAGAGGGAAAGTGGCAACATCCCCCACTGCATATACATCCGCAACACTTGATTTGAAGAAACCATCAGTCTGCAATTACGTTTCTTACTTTTGTTAGAAACCATGGTTGACATGAACATAAAACCGTCGAAACTCGTACAAACCTTGATTCCACCTTTCTCCTCTTGGACCTGTCCCTTGAATAGGGTTGTGAGAGGTCGCCCACCAACTCCTACAACCACAATATCTGCTTCCAGTACCCGACCATCCTTAAGTTTCACCTCCTTTACCTGTTTACCAACATAGTTCGTCAAAACTTTATGCGCAACAGAGTACAGCAAAAGATTTATTTGTGCTTGAGAAGGATGAGGAGGAGGAGACTTACCTCGCCAGCTGCATCAGAAGTAAATCCAACAGCGACTGTTCCCTTTATAATCTTGACTCCTTTGTTGGCATAGTAACCCTCGTAGAAGGCAGCTATTTCAGCAGTAAAGAGCCTAGGCACTGCAAGAAAACCATCTATTAGTTACTACCAGTAGACGGAGGAGTCTATATAGGCAATACCTAGAATTTAGCAGTAGAGATTTCACTTACTGCACCAAGGCTCTGGATAAACCATGGTAACATCAAGATTGTTCAGTCTTGCAACTGCACTCAACTCAAGACCAATGTAGCCTCCCCCAACAATCACACACTTTCCGTTCTTTTTAGCTTTAATTACTTCAACCAGGTTATCAGCATCTTCTATCTCTCTAAGGTAGAAAATGTTTTTGGCATCAGCTCCTTGAACACCAAAATCCGTCAATTTAATAACCTGCATGAAAGTACAAAGTTAACACCATATTGAAAGTAAAAGAGAAGCAAACAACACACCAACAGATTATCCATGTATCTTACAGTTGAACCAGTAGCAATGATCAAAAGTTGGTACTTGAAGGTTTGTCCAGCTGCACTAACAAGGGTCTTGGATGCAAGATCTGCTTTAACTATTTCTGTGCCCAGAATCAACTCTATGCCTGCACTAAAATAAAATAATCATCACTGAACATATGTGTTTCAACTTTTACTGTGGATTGAAGCAGTTTAATTGTATTGGAATGCCATTGTTAAATAATAGAACCATCATATTACCTTTTTCAGCGTACCATTCAGGGAGTAATCTCTCTCCTCCACTTCCTACACAAACATGGAATCCAGGAAGCCTTGCAAATCCTGAGAACAGAAACTCACATCAGAAGATAACCAAAAATTACATAAAAGTTAGCAAAGACTTTAAGCAGAAGTTAAGTGGAGTATACTGGGTAGGTTTTTAACAGATACGCCAAAGTACACCCTTTATAATGACTCTCTACTACATTGAAAGTGAAAGGTCCCTTAGTAGACTTACTACAAAAAAACAATAATGATTGAATATCTGATATCTAGTAAGAGCACAACATTGCTCTTATGCAAAGGAAATGTTAGAAATGAATGACAAATAAAGCATAACTGAACCAGCAAGAGACGTCAACTCCTTCAGAAACATTATCTTTTTGCAGAAGAACCGTCAAATATGTCTGAAACTTGTCACTTGTCAGAAATAAGAAGGAAATAAAAGAGTGCAAATTAGTCACTACTAACCTTCAGGGAACAGATATGCCTTGCTAAGTGCAGGCCGTTCATAAGGTGCCACCTGAAAATTAAAGGTTCAGTCAGTTGACATTAGTAGAAGCAATCTCAATAATGCAATAATTTCTTATAGAGGAGAAAACGGCAGCAATCTTTGTTAGAAACAAGTAATGTGGAGAACTAGGTGTAATATCATTGTAAGCTATTGTTTTGATGCACCAACAATAATACTATTGGTTCCTAGTTAATATAAGTGCTCAATTCATTATTTCTGTGGGCATGGAGTAATGGAATCCATTTACAACAAGTACAAACAATACTGCAGCTTACTCTACTTTGACTTGAGTGGCAGCAAATACAGAGAGAGCAGGATTCATTCATGCCACAAGTACTATATAAAATCACTAATTAAGACAAATCATAACAGGAAGACTTACTGCTTCCTTTGAAATGACAGCAAGCTCCCCTGGCTTAACGCCTTGCTTGGCAAATTCCCTTGCTGCATAGCCCTGTATAATAGTAAGGAGAAAAAAAGTTATACAATGACATGTAAACTGTAAACTTCAGTTCTGTCATCGATAGTCAAACGAAGCAGCAGAAAACAAAAAGAGCAAGAGTAAGCAACATGTAATAAGGTAGGCACAAATGGTCAATGAGTATGATAAATTATAACTAGGAGCACCAAACTTACTTTTGAAATAGGCATTGTCTATGAAATAAGGTTTTTTCCCCTAAAGCAAGCATATGAATCATCCCAATGAAAAATGAGACATTACCATCATACTAGATATACACAAACTACAGAGGTCTTCCCTCCCTAATAAAGTCAAAAACCGTTTAGTTTAATTTCAGCTTCAAATTAGAAGGAACTACATATCTTCTCCCCAAATTAACTACACTAAATTAGATGCCACAGCCACGGAATTCTAAGGACTTGAATTGCTAACATGGAAAATCGTACATATAATAGTGGTAGCATCAATTGTACTAGTCTAGGTCAAGGAAGGCAGAACCTTACAGAAATGATGAGAAACCGAATTAGTTTCTATTTAATCTAGTAGCAGTATGATTCCATCAATCTGCATAGCTCATCTTACTCTTTGCTTCAACATGAAATCACAAAGAAGCAATCATACAGAAACTGTAGACCAATTCGATTTTTAAGGATCTTCAGAACCATACAGATCCGCAATTATCTAATACTATAGCACTCACAAATAGCATGAAATTCAAGAAACATGGCAAAATGGAAGCAAGAGTCGAGCCGAACCGATCTGAGAAAACAAAAGGAGCGAATAACAAGATAACTCACAGCAGAGACGCCACCACCAACGATCACATACTTGAAGCTCTTTTCCGCCATTGATCAAACCGCAAATTGGATGATCCGCTTTTACTCTTCCGTACTACTCACCAGTCAGCAATGCAGATAAAATGATGATAGGATAATAGTGTGGACGGAGATGACGCGGTTAGTTTATGGTCAGACAAATCGATTGGTAGACAGACTATTTATCAGTGTTTTGAAAACTGGACCGGTCATCGAACCGATAAGCTGGACGGTTCGAGATTCGACCGGGTCCAGCCGGGTTCATGCAGCGTTTCACAAAAAAGCAGCAAAAAAGGATAACCACAAGTCTAATTCTAGGGATGGCAACGGGTCACGGGTACCCGCCGACCCGCGGGTACCCGACCCGATTTTGACCCGAGGACCCGCCGACCCGTGATCCGTGGGGCGGGTTCGGGTTTGGGTTCACGGCGACCCGCCGACCCGACCCGAGCTTTCATTTTACATATATATTTAATATATGTATATTATATAAAAATATACGAGTAATATAACACATAGTCAAAATAACAATTATTCTAATGAATGGGGTGATTTATATTTGGATTATGAGTTAATTTAATAATTTATGATTTAAATTTGGAGTTGAATTTGGATACGGTAACATAGAATTTAGAATTTTAGATTTAAAATGATAAAGTATACCTCACATGGGTCGACCCGCGGGTCGACCCGACCCGACCCGAAAGTGCATGGGACGGGTCCGGGTCGACCATATTGACCCGCGGGGCGGGTCCGGGTCCGGCGATACCCGCCCCGACCCGCCCCATTGACATCCCTATCTAATTCCCTTCGTTTGCTCCTGAAATTGATCATCCATATTCCAGCCACTCGTCTCTATCTGACATTCGGCAATCCCTATTACTACTATGTTAACTGTAAAGACCAGCAATATCAAAGAACAATGCGGAGCACGGCGGAGGAAACCAAAGTCGCGAGAGAGAGCACAGAGAAAATATACGGGGATTCTTTGAGTTGTCTTATTATTTTTCTCTCATCACCCCAATAAATACTAAACCCCTAACACGAATAATTAAAGTTGCACCGCAACCTTTTAATGTTTACAACTTTAGTCCTTAAATATTACCAAAGTTACAGATTGCCTAATAACGGGCCAATAAACAAAATTGGGCCTTGCCCAGTAATTGAACAAAATTGACATGGGCCTGAAGACGGGCTTTAACACTCCCCCTCAATCTGAACTTTGGCTAAACACATCAATCATGTTAAGCTTGCCAAGCAACCGACTGTGTTGAACTTTTGGAAGAGCCTTGGTGAACAAATCCGCAGGCTGATCTGCAGTTCTTAAATACTTTAACTGAAGAAATCCTGCAGAAACCTGATTACGTACAAAATGACAATCAACCTCAACATGTTTAGTACGCTCATGAAAAACATGATTATTACCTATCTGAATGGAAGCTTTATTATCACAGTACAAAACAATTGGTTTAAAAAAATCAAAACCCAATTCAGAAACAACCCCATTCAGCCAAATCAATTCTGAAACAGTTTCTCTAATACTACGATACTCAGCTTCAGCAGAAGAACAAGAAACAGTAGGCTGTTTTTTAACCTTCCAAGAAATTAACGAATTACCAAGAAAAACACAATAACCTGTAACAGATCTACGGGACTCAACACATCGAGCATAATCTGAATCACAGAAAGCAGTAATAGTATTTAATTTGTTGGAAGATAAAAGAATGCCTAAACCAGGTTGCTGTTTCAAATATCTCAAAATTCTTAAAACTGCATCATACTGGGATTTTTTGGGGTTTTGCATGTACTGACTTAAATACTGAACATAATAGGCAATATCAGGCCGAGTTATTCCCAGATACAACAACTTACCAATCAACCTTCTATAACTAGTTGGATCAGAAATCTTAGAATCATCTCTGTTTAAATCAAGGGCTTCATCATATCCAACAGAAGTAAATCTTGCGTTCTGCTCCATCGGAGTGTTACAAGACTTACAACCTAATAGACCAACCTCAGAAAGCATTTCAAGAACATATTTTCGTTGACAGAGCACAAGTCCTTTGTCAGACCTTGTAACTTCAATGCCAAGAAAATATTTTAAGGTTCCTAAATCTTTCATTTTGAAATTGGTTTGTAAAACCCTTTTTAAATCAGCAATCATGATAGAGCTGTTCCCAGTAATGAGTAAATCATCAACATATACCAAAAGAATAACAATATTACTACCTTTCCTTTTTATAAAAAGAGAGTAGTCAAGATGACTTTGAGTATACCCATTACCAAGAAGAGCCTCAGTAAGTTTAATATTCCACTGTCTCGAAGCCTGTTTTAATCCATAGAGGGATTTGTGTAATCTGCATACAAGACTAGAATCAACAACACACAACTCCTCCTGATTACCAAATCCAGGTGGCAAATCCATATAAACCTCCTCAGATAAATCACCTTGGAGGAATGCATTATAAACATCAATTTCAATAACATCTGATTTTAATGTGAGCAAATAAACCCAAGTAACTCTAGTGAAATCATCAACAATAGTCAGAAAAAAATGTTTATTATCATGGGTGAGTTTATGATAAGGGCCCCAGACATCAACATGGATCAATTCAAATGCATCAGTAGTTACAAAACTGCTATTAGGAAAAGGTAGTCTAGACTGTTTTGCCATAGGGCAAACATTACAATCTGAAATGACTTTATTATGTAAACTAAGGGTTTTAAGACCAGGAATCTTGCTCATGATTTTAAAAGGAGGATAACCTAAACGTCTGTGCCATAGAATGGTTTGTGGGTTGCTATTGGAAGATTGGAATGCTACAGGGATTGAAGGCTGTGTTTTAAAAAAGTATAACCCTGCAGCTTCATGTCCACTCCCCAACACCACTCCACTGCAACGATCCTGTAAAATCACAGAGTTAGAATGAAAGATAACTGAGCAACCTAAATCTTTAGTCAACTTAGCCACAAACAACAGATTGTATTTAAAATCAGGCAAAAAAAGAACATTGCTCAAAAACAAGTTTTTGCCAAGTTGAATATTTCCAATACCAGCAACTTTAGACTGAACACCATTGGGCATTTGAACATTTGATGAAATAGCTTTAAAATTAATCATGTGATCAGATGTAAAACTCATATGATGGGTGGCACCAGTATCAATGATCCAATTAGAGCAGTCAACAGAATTAGGAACAGACAGAATTATACCTGGAGTGGTTGAGGCAACATTTGCACGTGCTTCAACCTCAGAATCATGGTGAGACTTAGCCATGCTGCGAGCCAGGTGCTCCAGCTGCTCATTAGTGATCATCATTGGTTGATTTCTGGGAAAGTCGAGAGGAGTGGAAATTCCACTACTCCCACCATCACTGCTAGGGACATTGGTATTAGCATTGATCACATCATTAGCTTGGGGAGTCCTGCCCTGACCCTGGTTGGTACGCAGCTTCCAACCAGACGGGTAGCCATTCTTTTTAAAACAATGATCAGAATCATGGCCACGAGCTTTGCAAAAATCACAGACCAAGTTGAGATTCCTTTTCAGACCCCTTGATTTAGAGGAATTGTCAGAGGCAAAAGAGGGTCTGGAATCAGCAATATTGGCGATAGAGCTGTTTGAAATGCTGCGTTGATTTTCTTCTTGAATCAAAATTGAGTAAGCTTGAGAAACAGTGGGAAGGATCTCCCTCATAACAAGATTTGTCCGAACATTGGAATAAGAATCGTTGAGACCATTCAAGAACTGAAAGAGTTTCAGATTGTTGGCATGTAAAATATGCTTTTGAAATTCCGGACATCCACAGTTAGGCAGGTTGCAAATGGCATCAAACTCCTCCCACATAGTCCCGAGCTTAGCAAAGTAAGTGGATACGGAATCCACAGCTTGCTGGGCCAGGCATATATCTCTGTGTAACTGAAAAATGCGAGAGCTATTGACTTTATGCAACCTTTCTTTTAAATTGTTCCAGACAGAAAAAGCACTCTCAGTATAAATGTTCCCAGACATAAGCTCACGAGAAACAGAGTTCATGATCCATGTCAGAACCAAAGCATTGCAGCGATCCCATAAAGGATGAAGGCTAGGTTCAAAACTATCCTTCTTGCAAGCACCAGTGACAAATCCAAGTTTTTTTTCGAAATCAAGCAAATTCTCATAGCCTTACTCCAAAAACCATAATCCTCAGAACTAGTAAGTTTTTCAGAAACCAGAGATAAACCGGCTGAATCTGAGGGATGAAGGTAAAGAGGATGATTGTGATCAATCTTTGGCGTCGCATCGATAACAGAATTTGTTAGAGCATCGCCTGAGTTGAGTTCAGAAGTCTCTCCAAGTTGTTTGTCCGATTCATTTGCCATTTAAGATATGACAGTAAATGCAGATCAGATGAAAATAGTAGATTTACAAGAATCAGATCAAAACGATTAAGGATAGAGAAAACAGAGAGACTCTAAACAAAGATCACAAAAAATTTGATTCATAAAAATCGTCACAGGAGTATGGCATCAAAGTAAGAAGACATCAGCAAATCAAACCAACAGAATAGCCAATAACTCAACAGAGTAAGGACAAGCCAGAGGTAAGTGTAGATCTTATATGCAAAAATCATGCAGTGTTTGTTTTTGTCACGGATCTTCGGCAACAACGTAAAATGCCAGATCTACGAGAATATCGAAGACAATCATCACATGCAAATATAAATCTGAACAGCAAAGGTTGCGTAATGGTCGTTTTCGTCACGGATCTACAGCAATATGATAAAGATCGCGAGATCTATGAAGATTCAAAGTCAAATGTCACATGCAAGTATGAATCTGAACATAAAAAATCATGTAGTGTTTGCTTTCGTCACGGATCTACAGCAATATCATGAGGATTGCGAGATCTACGAAAAATCGAAGGCAATCATCACATACAAGAAGAGAAATATTCAGAAAAAAGCGAAGAAGACGAATCGTTATCGTCACAAATCTACCGTAAAAAACAAAAATCACGAGATCTATGACCGAACAGTCAAGTTCGTCATCTTAAAACCAAGATCGGTGAAGGAAAAACGTTTTATCTCAGAAAGGAGGTGGAGAGAAACAAAAACAAGTTACCACAGCGGAAGATACAGAATAAGATCGTCGAAGCGGTACGAGCTCCGTGGCTCTGATACCATGTAAAAACCAGCAATATCGAAGAACAAGGCGGAGCACGGCGGAGGAAACCAAAAGTCGCGAGAGAGAGCACAGAGGAAATATACGGGGATCCTTTGAGTTGTCTTATTATTTTTCTCTCATCACCCCAATAAATACTAAACCCTAACACAAATAATTAAAGTTGCACCGCAACCCTTTACTGTTTACAACTTTAGTCCTTAAATATTACCAAAGTTACAGATTGCCTAATAACGGGCCAATAAACAAAATTGGGCCTTGCCCAGTAATTGAACAAAATCGACATGGGCCTGAAGACGGGCTTTAACATTAACGTTCAACTACTAAGCCCCCATCTTGGAGATCATGTTCATCACTATTCCTCCATCGATTTTGATTAAGTAGTCACAGAGGAAATTGATCTTGTCTTGAAGAAGAATGAAGGGAGTTAAGGGACCCACATGAGATGGAGATCGGATCCTGACCGAGAGTCAATATCAGATCTGATTTCTCCTTATCCATTGCTGGAGCCCAATCGTTTTAGCATCGTAGTAGGAATTGAAGAAGACGAAGCTGGGGAGGGACGTGGATCTGTTGAGAGGGACATTTATGGTGACTAAACTGAGTTTTTCAACAAATTTGATCTTCATGAACAACCAAATATAAACGTAGGCCACATTAAAAATTATTTACAAAAAAAAGTATGGCCAGGCTAGGCCAACCCTGCGTAGTAAAAAAAAATTCATTATGCCGGATTGATCCGACCCTCGACGTAGTGAAAAAATAATGTATTTTTTTAATAGGGTTTACTGTTTACTTATTTACCTCAAATCATCTCTCCATCTCCTCCGTCATTGTCTGTCTCTCCTTAAACTCTCTAATCACACTGTCTCTCCCTTGCTTCCCTTCTTTTTCATTCTAATACCTCCAAAATTATACATGTTTCATCTGTTAACTCATCCAAAATTTACTGGGTCTCTCAATGCAATCATCTAAAAGCAGTCAAACGTTGTTTCAATTAAGGTCTCTGCCTCTCATGGACTTTTTCTTCATTTATCTTCATTGCCAACAATTTCCAATATTTACTAAACAAATAAACGATATATATTATTATTATATAATAAATAAATAAAAAGAAAAGGAGGAAAGATGGTGGATAATGATAGTAAGTGAAAGTGATGGGACAAGGGGCCGTGCATCTCACCAGTTGAAATCCGGCGGTGGAGGATCGCAGTTCATTAAAAAACGGAACGCCGGGTCAGGCCAACCCGGCGTAGTAATTTTTTTTTTTTTTTTTTCACTACGCCGTGTTGGCCCAACCCGATGTACTGGTTTGGACAGTACGCCGGGTTGGGTCAACCCGGACAGACCTACTTGTGTAAATAATTTTTAAAGTGACCTATATTTGTATTTGGTTGTTCATGTAGACCTACTTTGGTGAAAAACTCGATTAAACTTGTGTCCATGATGATGACCGAAACAGCAGGAGGTGAGGTGATCGAGCAGCGGAGAGAGGAGATGAAACGAGCATTTACTGACTTCGATGTGGTGGTAGAAATAGTGCTTTCAAGTTTCTTCCATGGAATGGGAGTAGCAGATGTGCAACGCGCTTAGTGATTTTAGTCAGTGTTATCAGGACCGGACCATCAGTCGGACCGGATAAGACCGGTACCTTAGCCGGTTTGGTTCTCTCAAAAGAACGGAAAGGAAGCGAACCCGATTTGTTAATAGATTTTTTGGAGAACCGGCTGGTTCTGAGCGGACCGGGCGGTCAGCCGGTTCGCCTGTTCGGTATCAACAAAGAAAAAAATCTGTAAAAAACCAAAACACTTCAAGTTCAAGTGTATAACCTAGCCTACGTCAGAACCAAAACAATAAAAAAAAAAACCCAGCTAACGAGCTCTTGTAAGCATATGGTGATGGGCGCCGTAAATGGAAGCCCATTATATGTATATGTTACCTAAGACAATTGGATAAATGTCACATTAGGACATTAGGCCAGACCCAAATCCCAATTGACATGAGAGGCCCTAAATTAGGCCTCCCTATGCATAGTGCCCAACCGAATTTCATAGGTGGGTAATGTGGAATTTTGTCCACTTTACTCCTCTTATATATATGGGGTGTTAGGGGTTTTATTGAGGTTAATCATAATTCCTCTCTAGTTGTGATTTGAGAGAAAACCCTTCCCCCATAACTACCATAGTTCGGCCGAAACACCACCTCCACCACTACCACCACCGAGGGTATGCCAATTTGCCTTCGAGCAAACACTCCAGAGATCCGTCCCTTGTCAAGAATCGATCTGAGGCTTTGTTGTGGAGAATATACCGCGTAGGACTTCCTTAACAAGAACCTCTACGGGTGCCAACCAGAGGACCGTGAACTCCCTGCTGCAGGATCTTGGGACTACGGATTACGTCTGAGGTATGTGCGATTCTTCCGCTACGTAATATCGATTACTAGCATGTACCATGTTTATAATATCTGTAGTGATTACTCCCCGTATGTAAGCATATGGTGATGGGCGCCGTAGTTGGTAGCCCATAATATGTATAGTTTACCTAATGAACTTGGGTAAATGTCAAATTAGGGTAATTGGGCTAGACCCAAATCCCAATTGACATGGGAGTCCCAAAATTGGGCCTCCCCATTACATAGGCCGGCCGAAATGTTTAGGTGGGGTGAAGTGGACTTTTGTCCACTTTACTCCTCCTATAAATAAGAGGTGTTAGAGAAATTTTAGGGTTAATCATAATTCCCTCACAAGAGAGTTTTAGAGAGAAAAACCCTCATCCCACACCTAGGGTTCGGCCGAACCATACAAGTCACCAAGGCCGTGCCGAATTGCCTTCGAGCAAACTCTCCAGAGATCTGTCCCCGTGCCAAGAATTGATTAGAGGCTTTGCTGTGGAGCTGCACCACGTAGGGCTTCTCTAACAAAGAATCTCTACGGGTCCCGTCCGGAGGATCGTGAACTCCCTCGAGCAAGGATCTTAGACTACGGTTACTTTTGAGGTATGTGTAAACTTTCCGCTGCGTAATTGATATTACTAGCACATACCATGTTTATGTTTCCGTAGTGATTACTCCCCGTAATCTAACAGTGGTATCAGAGTCTGTGTTAGGAGTTCATGATTTTGACAAATTGGTGTTCTTGGAGTTTTAAAATTTTCGGACTGAATTTTTAAAAGGGAATTTAAAATTTCGAATTTTTAAGTTCAAGGGTGGTCCAAAATTTTCATGTTCTTGGTTAAATTGATGCTCATGATCTTCAAGAAAATGGTGATATTTATCAAAATCAAACTTTGGATTGTAGATCTTATTAAAATTTGATCTTAAAATTTGACCACTTGTTCCTAATTTGTGTTTGTGCCGAATTTTTGAATAAAGTTACAAGGTAAAATTTTTAATTTTCTTAAACAAAAGGGAATAAATTTCGGCACAATATTTTAAAATTATGTTGTTTCCATATTTTAATTTTAATTAAGGTAACAATATATCTATAATTAGGAACATTAGGATAGAGTCACAATAATATATATAAATATATATCACTATCAATATATCTAAATATTTAAATAGGGTTAAAGATATTATTGATAGATTTAGTTACCTAAAAGATTGAGAAAATATATTGTCAGTTATTTGTTTCCCTATTAAATATACTGACAATAAATAAAATAGATATAATATATATATTGTGCCGATTTATATATATATATATGTTTTATATATAGGGCCGAAATATATATATATATATATATTTTAATATTGGAAATTATTTTTATATAATTAATGTTACTTGATGGTCAAGTTAAATAAATTTGGACTTTAAAACCCTACTTGGGCCACAAGTAAACATTTCGGCCCAACCTTTAAAATTTTAATTATTGGGCCGGTCCAATATATTAAACAAGGACGAAATAAAACCGAACCAATTTTTCTCAATCGGTTCGACCTATTCGGGTCGGACCGGGGTAATTAAGTGGATCTAACCGAACCAGTTTTGAGTGTTGAACAGAACCATATTGTTTTGGACCGGTTCGGACCGAACCAAATTTTAAAATTAAAACCGAACCGAACCAGATTTTACCGGACCGAACCGAACTGGCTTTTTTAACCGAACCGAACCAGACCAAAATGGACTGAAATTGATTGAACCGAACAATGTTTTCTAAACCGAAGTCAAGTCAATTATAATAGGGAGGTCAAGTTTTAAAATCCAAATGTTTTTGAACCTCGAAATGGACTACACAGTGCTCATAGGGTTACTAATCTTTATGCCTTGTTTCGATTATGGGGATGGATCTCAGAGATACATGTTTTTAGGACTGGATTAATTAGATGGCTGAATTGCAATTGTTTATTATTCAATATATATTTATGCATGATTAGAATTTTTGTCTTGACTAAGTCAAGCTAGCTGGATATTGCATGTTGTGGGCGGAGCCCTGGTTAAATATATGGAACGCGCACTAGGATAGACATGCTGTGATGGTTAGAAATGTCTAGGATTCATGTCTAGAAGTTTGTGTAATTGAATATAAGCATGAATTGCAAGTCAGCACCTAATGTTTAAAATTATTTTAAAACCGAAAAACCAGTCGCCAAATATGTATGATTGATGTGAATGTTACATGTTTGACACGTATGCTAGAATGTTGATGATGAGGTTACTTTTGATAATTTACTTGTAAGTAGAATTATGAATGCAAGCATGAGTTCCTCGGAGCATTAGACGCATGACGCGTAAGCATGTGTGTGTGGTATGATGAATGTTACTGGCATATGATAATTTACATGGGTAGTAGAATTATGTATGCATGAGTGAATTTAATCGGAATGATTTTCCAAAACAAAAAGGGCCTTGGGAAAGCCAAGATCGGGTATGCTTATTTTAAAATTCTCGAAATATTTCAGTTGAATGTGATGGTCTTCTTTCTTTTCATGGATGTTGGCGTAAAACCCGCATCGGATCTTTAGAATGAAAGGTCAACATGGAAAAGATGTATATGGTTGTCTGATATTGACAGGACTCAGTGACCTTGAGCCTAATCAAGTACAGTAACCACAATAGTAAAAGGGAAACCTTCTCTGCTCACCATACTGGGTTCGAAAGAAGTCAACCATGATCTGCATATCATAGAGAGAACTAGACCATAAATGTCTTATACGATAATCCGGTGGGTTAAACCATATTGATAAAGTGCGTCTAAAGTACGCCTCGTAGGTCATGTGTATGAAGCGGTAAAATGTTTTATACAGACACAGATCACTTGACGTAATTCACTCGTGAATTTACTAAGATGTGATGTTCAACATGGCTCAAAGTTCTCGACTATCTATGCGAAATCATGGATCAAATACGCGATCTTCATATCAAGAACCCTAAAATTGTCATTTATCGTTCGTTTGAGTTACTAAAGTTTTGGTTATTTCGAAATTCGGATTTATTGAATAAAGTAGTTTCCGTTCGATTCGAAATGTGATCTACTTGTCAAAATTAATCGACCCGGTTGAAAGGGATCGATCCGAAACGAAATTTCGGCCAGGTAAAAGTGGTCGAATAAAACGAAAGGATTCATGTACTCCGTCATCTCAGTCGGGATAACTGAACATACACATCAATTGCGTAGCTAGATCGAAAGATTTAGTATCTCTTTAGTTATCCATTGAATGAAATAAACTGTTATGATTATCATGTTTGAAACCGATTGGATTAAATTGAATTAAATTTAAAAATGAAACGATTTAACCAAGGGTTAAAACCCCAGAGTAAAACTGCGCCATGCGCAAGTGGACCTCGAAAGACGGAACACATCGTTTCAAAGTACGAGTTTAGTAATGAAGTGTTTGAATGATGATGTGCCGAATTTTCATTTGCATTCCTTCGAAAACAACTTATTGATAACATTTACATCGGTAAGAAGTAGGCTTCAGAAGCTACCACGACCTTGTAAAAATATCAACTGACGCATAAGGTGAAAACCTGAAATGCTCAGTTCAGAGATGGGATAAAACTCTGAGATAAGTTAGCAAACGAAGAAGGATGAAGTCGGTTAAATGATTTTCCTTCCGTACGCCATGAACGATAAGTCAGGCTAGGCATTCAAGTTAAATGACACACTTCAAGAAGCACAGTTTGTTTATACATAATGTTGGAGTCATTCTATCAAAAGTTCCCTATGGGATGATGAAAGATGATTCACATAAATGTAAAACCGTGTTCCATTAATATCGGTAAGGTACGTCGCCATTAAATCTGAAGATAATGGGTTAAATCATATCACCATGCGATATTAATTTGCGCAATAAACACGTATTTAGGACAAGAGTACGTCAGTTACTCTTAGAAAATACCTGTTTACAGCTTGGATTATAAACTGGTGCCGTGGTCGAACATGAGACATTACATCATTAAGAGGGTGAATTTTCCAAATGCATGAACAATTTCAATCAACGTAGTCATGATCAAAACGGAGCAGAATAACGATGAAAATCAGGTACCACTTAATTCGAGTGGGAGAGATTTGAACCAGCAACTCAAGTGAATGACATGGTAAATGAGAATGGGAACATTTTCATAGTAAATCAAGTGGGAGGAATAAACCCTACCACAAGTAATCACTGTTGCTGTTGGACGAATCAAGTTGAACCTGATGGTCATATTGCTAAGCCAGACAACTACCTAAACTTCCCATTGTTTCCAGTGGGAGTGATCCAACCATACTTGGTTCCAGATCCTAGTGATCAAGGAATGCATCTCGAAAGTAAAACCCCGAAACCAAGAGGTTGTCATAGGAAAGTTGCAAGTCAAGGTCCTAGCACTGCTCTTGTTCCCAATAGAGACAATGCTCCGATAAGAAGCATTGTTCCGAGTGGGAGGCGTTAGCATATGGTGACGCGGCGCCGTAATTGGTAGCCCGTTAATATATGTGGATTACCTAAGACAATTAGGTAAAAGTCACATTTGGGCTAATTGGACTCAACCCAGTTTCCATGTGACATGGGAGGCCCAAAATTGGGCCTCCCACCCATATGATAAGTCGGCCGAAACCCTAATAGTAGGAAGGAGAATTTTCTCCTCCTCCCACTATATAAGGAGGTCTTGGGGTCACCCCCAAAATATACGTTGATCACAATTCCTCTTAAGTTGTGATTTGAGAGAAATCTCTTTTTCTCTATAGCTATTTCGGCCGGCCTCTTAAACACCAACATTGGTGTGCCAAATTGCTTCCGAGCAATCAGTCCGAGGTTTTATCCCCGTTGAAGAATCGATCAGAGGATTTGTTGTGGAGCTTATACCACGTAGGACTTCTTCTCACGAAGAACTTGTACAGGTTCCGACCGGAGGATCAGAACTCCCTCCACAACGTTCATGGGCAGGAAAGCTATTGAGGTATGTGTACGTTATTTCGCTGCGTAATTAGATTACTTACATGTACACATTTAGCATTCCGTAGCATTACGTCTCCATAATCCAACAGTGGTTGTTAGCATATGGTGACGTGGCGCCGTAATTGGTAGCCCGTTAATGCTAAGGAAATTATCTAAGTTAATTAGGTAATTGTCACATTAGGCTAATTGGGCAAACCCGATCCCTAATTGACATGGGAGGCCCAAAATTGGGCCTCCCCCTTAATAGCATAGGTTCGACCAGATTTGTCTCACATTGGTTGGAGTGGACTTTTGTCCACTCCACCAATCCTATATATAGGGGACTCACCTAAGGGGTCTACACATCATTCATAATAAGAAGTACCTCCATTGAGGAACTTGAGAGAAACCCTCTCACCCCCCTTAGTTGATATTTTCGGCACATCTTAGTACGAGGTTCTGTCCCCGTTGAAGAATCGATCAGAGGCTTTGTTGTGGAGCTTACACCGCGTAGGACTTCTTCTAACGAAGAACTTGTACGTGGTTCCGACCGGAGGATCAGAACTCCCTCCACGACGTTCTTGGACAGGAAAGCTAAAATGTATGTGTACACTATTCTGCTGCGTAGTTAGATTATTTGCATGTACATGCTTAGCATTCCGTAGTATTACGTCCCTGTAATACAACAGTGGTATCAGAGCATGATTAGGAGTTCTTAAATTTTTGATAAACTGATGTTCTTGAGTTTTGAAAAATCCAAAATTTTCATGTTCATAAACACCATGAGTAATCCGAAATGTTTAAGTAAATTTCATGTGTTTGATCTTTAAAAACTTAAATTTTTCGAAATTTACATGTTTTTATAGATCAAAACCGAATTTTATGCTCGAATTTAAGTTTGATGTTCAAGATATTCAAGAACACCATGAGTTTTATCAAGAACACCTTTTGGATTCATGATCAAGTTAGGGTTTGATCTTACAATTTGACAACTTTTCCAACTTTGCATGTTTGTGCCGAAAACCCTAGGGGTATTTTAGGTAAAAAAATTAATTTTCTTGGCCCCCAAATAATTGAAAATTTCGGCACCAATTATAATAGATATAGGTTGCCATTTTTTAAATTTTAGTAATAGGTAGCTATATATCTATAAGTTGGAAATAAGGATAGGTTCATAATATAATATTGTAAAAGATATTAACTATCAATATATATAGTTAAAGATAGGGTTAATATATATTGATAGATTTAGTTGCTATAAAAGATAAAGAAAATATATTGTCGACATATTTTATTCCCTAAAGATATATTTGACAATATATATATATATATATATATATATATATATATATATAGGTGCCGAATATTTTATATATATACATATATTGTTGATTGATTTACATCTTAAAGATAGAATCTTGACAATATTTATATATATATATGTGTACCGAATTATATATATATTAGCAATGTTGGAAATTATTTAAATAATTGATATTTCTTGTTGGCTAAGCTAAGCTTTTAGTGGACTTTAAAACTCTACTTTGCCCACAAGACATATTTCGGCCAAAACCCTAGGGTTTATGGGCCGGTCCAATTGCTAAACCGGAGCGGGTAAAACCAATCCGGGTTTTCTTAATCGGGTGGACCTATTCGGGTCAGGTCAAACCATGGAAATTAAAAGGAACCTAACCTAACCGGTTTTTGGTGTTGAACCGAACCACTATCTTATTTTATTGAACCGTTTCAGACCAAACCAATTTTTTTAAAATCGAACCGACTTGGATTTTAAATTGGACCGGACCAGAATTTTTAAATTTCACGGAAATTTTAAATTTTTCAATAAAATAGGATGTCAAATTTTAAATCCAAAATATTTTCAAACTTTAAATTTAGCCTAAACAGTGCTCTTAGGGTTTGCATTTTAACACGCTTTTCGGTTAAAAACACTAATACCTAGTTTCGATTATGGGGATGGATCTTGGATATGCATGTTTTTGGGACTGGATTAAATTAGTGGGCTGAATTGCAATTGTTTACTTTCTGCTACATATATATTAGAACTGTCGTCTTGACTCAGTCAAGCTAGCTGGATATTATTTGCGAGCATTGAGCTCTGGGATTTAAATATATGTATTGCGCAATAGGATAGACATGCTATGCTGATTGAAAGTGCCTAGAATCCATGTCTAGAAATGTCGCATGATTGATTGTAAGCATGAATTGCAAAACAACCCCTAATATTTTCAAACATTTTTTAAAATGAAAATTCCAGTCGCCAATTATGTATGATTTGTGTAGATGTTGCATGTTTTGACACATATGCTAGGATGTTCAAGAATAGAAAGCATGTGATAATTTACTTTACGTAGAATTATATATGCTAGGAACATTAGACGCATGACGCGTAAGCATGTTTTGGTTTGTTCGATTTTTATATCATAATATGGCATTATGCATGCGTAAATTATCGGATAATTTCTTTTAAAATTATAAGGGCCTTGGGAAAGCCAAGATCGGGTATGATTATTTGAAAATTCTCGTTCCGGTAATTTGAAAAATAATAACCGTTTTCAAAAGACTGATCTATTAGATTGAACACGACGATAGTGTGAATTCTTTCACGACACCCTCTTCCCTCGGTTTACTGACGGTCGGTTTGGTTTAGTGACTGAAGGATCACTATTTGTTGTATTCCATCTTAATAGATAATCCGATGTTTGCAATTCTGTCAAATGTTGTTGTCTTCCTGAATTTGCATAATTATCAATGTATTAGTTTTCATGGCTAAGTCGGTACGCTTCTATGAACCTTGCAATATTGATGGTATAAATTATGACGAACGTAAGGAATATGTATTGGACTCCTCTCTGCTACGATTCTGAAAAGCGGAGAGGACAACTTCGAATGAATACAGTATTTCGTATGATTTTGACAATGAGAGATGAACATGATAGTTTATTTCCCAGGAATTGGAGTAGGTTCTTTGATGATCTGAATGCATATGTAGTGATACATTCAACCTTGGTTAAAGGGGGTTGAAGAAGACTTCAATTACAACCACAATGTCAAAGCTTGGTGTCCATTTGCATCTGCCTCGGTAGAAGCAAGGATGCTAAAGCTAGAAATGTTTTGGTTGAATGTGATGTTCTTTTCTTTATCCATGGATGCCGGTGAAAAATCCGTTCAAGACCTTCGCAATGAAAGGTCAACATGGAAATGATGTATAAGGTTGCCTTACATTGACATGATTCAATAACCTTGAGTCTAGTTAAGCAAATGAACCAAGGCAGTGAAGCGACAACCTTCTCAGCTCACCACAAGAGATCATCTGAAGTCAATTGTGATCCATATATCATGAAGTGAACTAGATCGTAAAATGTTTTATACGATAATCCGGTGGGTAAAAGCCTGTTATTAAAGTGCGTCTAAAACACCTCGTATGACATGTATATAAAGCCGTGAAACGCTTTATTTGAACACAAAACATTTGATATGATTCACTAGTGAATTTAATCGGATGTGATGTTCAACATGACTTAAAGTTCAGATATGTATGGATCGAACATGAGACTTTCAGATCAAGAACCCAACCATTTTCATTTATCGTTCGTTGTTCCTCTGAATTATTAAAATTTTGGTTATTTTGAAATTCGGAGTTATTGAATAAAGAAATTGTTGCTCGATTAGAAGCACAATTTGCTTATCAATTTAACGTTCCGGTTAAAGGGAGCGATCCGAAACGATAATTCAAACCTAAGGGTTAGAACCAAAATTTCGGCCAGGTAAAAAAAATGGTCAAACAAGACGAAACGATTCACATACTCCGTCATCTCAGTCAGATCAAACTGAACTGAATAAATCCATCGATCGCATAGTTCTAAAAGGGTAGACCGACTTAACTCCTCATGCTTGTTAGTACTCCATTAAATGATATATTCCGAAATAATGTGCATGTAAAACCGATTAAATTGATTTAAATTTGGAAACAAAACGATTTAAACCACGGGATAAACTGGTTTTAGGCGCCACGCGCGCGTGTACCTCGAAAGACGGAACACATCGTTTCAAAGTAAAAATTTAATAATGAAGTGTTTTAATAAATGAATGCTGAGTTTTCGTTTGTAATTCTTTGGAAATAACTCAATGATGACTAATGTGGTTAGATGTATGCTTCAATGCTACTACAATCTAGTAGTCTGTCAACTAAAGCATTAAAGCGAGAGTTTAAATGCATAGTCCATGAGGTGGATAAGTCTCTGAATGAGTTAACAAACGAAAGGAAGTAGTCAGTAAAACGACTCTCCCACTATAAGCCTTGAACATATACTTTGGCTAAAGCAATCATACCGTTAAAAACTTCGAGGAACATAGTTTAAAATTACATTATGTTAGAGTTCAACATTAATTGTTCCTACGGATGAAATTAAGTTGACTCATATCAATGTAACACTATGTTCCAATAAAATCGGTTGATGCGTTACCATAAAAGCTAAGGAATGATACGGGTGAAACCTTATCATTAAACTGCATTAATTTACGGATTAAACAAGTATTTAATAAGAGTACGGTCTACTCTTAAAGGATACAAGTTTAAAATTAGCTTGGATTAATGGTACCGTGTTCGAACATGACACATTTTAGAAATATGAGGGTGGATTTCCAATGCTTTGCGAAACGAAATGAACAATAGTACTAATCGAATCAATGAATGGTTAACGAAGATTATCAGGTCTCACTTACTTCGAGTGGGAGAATTGATACAGCATAAGTGATTGATATGGTAAATGATGATGGAGACGTCTTCATAATAAATCCAGCGGGAGGGCTCACTCCCCCTCCACATATAATCATCACTAAATGCAAATGCGAATCAAGTCGAACCTGATAATCATAATGCTGAACTAACACAACTATCCATTATTCCTAGTGGGAGGGAAACGACCAACTTGGTTCCAGATCCTAGTGATCAAGGAATACATCTCGGAGGTAAAATTCCGAGATCGAAAGGTCATCCTGAAAAAGTTGTTGATCAGAGTTCAAGCACTGCCATTCTTCCTAGTGGGAGTGATGCTCCGATAAAAAGCATTATTCTGAGTGGGAGTTACAATCAGACTAGAGATGGGATTAATGAGCCTAGACATAGTCAAAGGCAATAAACTTCTCTCGAGAAGTGTCCCATCGAATAAGATGTGTTAAACATCTTAACATTCGTTCTCGAATCAGTGACGATTCAGCAAAGCAAGGGAAGGACCTCAAAACGAGGGAATGGAGGAAAACAATGGAGGATGAAATATGCCTAAATAAGAACAAATTCGGTTATGGTCCTTAGTTGATTGATCTGCTAACCGCAGAACTAGAAAGTGAAATTTTAGAATTCACTACTGATGGAAAGTTGAGTGGTTCAAAACTCAAGTGATTGCGAATGGATATACCCAAATTCACGGAATGGACTTTAATGAAACATACTCACCAACTGTGTGTTACACCACAGTAAGGGCCATCCTTGCCCTCGTTGCATGTCTCGATCTAGAGCTGCACCAAATGGATATTAAGACCACGCCTCTCCACGTAAACCTGGAGAAAAGGATCTATATGGAGCAGCCAGAGGGTTTTATTACTCCTGGAAAAGAACGTAAAGTTTGCAAACTCCAAAGGTCTATTTACGGTTTTAAACAATCGTCTCGGCAATAGTATCGCAGATTCCACGAGGAAATCGTTGGAAACAGATTTGTGAACCTTCACGAGGATCCCTGCGTTTACACCAAGACCACCGGGTCTAAATATGTCATCATAACCTAATACGTAGATGACATACTCATTGCTGCAAACGATGTGAGTTTCATGAACAAATCAAAGTCCTGGTTATCGTCAGCGTTTGAGATGAAAGACATGGGAGAGGCCAAGTACATCATAGGCATTAAGATTGCCCGAGATCGTGCCGCCCGGACATTGTGTCTGTGTCAAGAATCTTATATCAACAAAATATTGAAAAGATTCAGAATGCTCGATGCTAAACCCGTGGATACGCCGGTTGTGTTCGGTGCGCGCTGTCAAAGCGTTATGGACCGAAAAACCAGCAGCAGCGTGAACAGATGAAGGGGGTAGAGTACCTAAGCATGGTAGGGAGTCTTATGTACGCCATGCTATGTACTCGACCAGATATCTGTTACGCTGTGGGCCTAGTAGCAAGATTCCAACCAGATCCTAGTTATCAACATCTAAAGGCCGTAAAACGAAATATAAGGTATCTGAAAGGTACTGCCGACTATGTTCTGTGCTATAAGGGCAAGCAAATAGAATTGACCGGTTATAGTGATGCTGACCATGGTGGCGATCCAGATGATCGTAAGTCCACCACAGGAGGAGTTTTCCTTCTTGCTAATGCTGCCATATCATGGGTAAGCAAGAAGCAATCATGTGTCGCGCTTTCCACTATGGAATCAGAATTCACTGCCCTTTCTAAAAACGCACAGGAAGCGGTTTGGCTGAAAATGCTTCTTACTGCATTGATTGGCACTGGCAAAGAGAGTAATCCCTTCAAGGTATACTCCGACAGTCAGGTCCTGCTAAGGTATACTCCGACAGTCAGGCAGCCATTGCAGCAGTTAAGAATCCAAAGTACCATAGTAGGACCAAACACATTGATGTGAAATACAATTTTGCCAAATCTATTCTGGAAGACAACATAATCGATTTAGAATACTTGGATAAAATGGTTGCAGATCCATTAAGTAAGCCATTACGTAGAGAGATTTTCGAAAATCACGTAAAACTGCTTGGATTACGTAGGGCTTAAATAAGTGACTTGTATAAGCGATAACATTTTGAAATTTGAAATAATAGTATTTTGATTGAATAAAAGAATTGCAAACTGAGTATATGATCTATCGACGTCATAATGAAATATAACATCGGATTTTACGGTCTATAAACTAAGTCGTAGGAAGAGGTAAAATTCTTCCACCAAAATTATGTCGAATGTGAACCATGCCTCGTCACACAGACACAGACATCTTGTAGGGAGAGGGGGACCTCTACAACAACAAGATTGGCTAAGAACCAGTGGGATACACCTGGTTAAACGAAACGATAACCTTGTCACGCTTAATGCATGACTTAATCTTCATTTTGTACATCGCCGTGTTGGACCCAGTCCATCATTAAAATCACATTCAGGGCCAGATGAAAGATTCTACGATAACATGATTGACATATCCCAATCCTGGCTAGTCCAGGTGTGCTATCGACGCAGGCTTCATACTGCGCGTGCCAAGTTCGACCATGGGGTCATGCTCGGTTGTGCTAGCTAGAATCCTAGTGATTCAAAGGGCGCATACTTCTTCACCTTGAGCTTGTGATTGATCACGGATGTCTTGTGAAGAGGCATCCAAAGTATCCTCTCGGACTCAGAACTTATACCTAAAGTCTAGTTCAATGTTCGCTTCCCGGCGTACGAGCGTAGAGCCAAAGAAAACGGCCAAGTGACCACGTCTTGGAAACCGGTTGAGTTAGACTATAAGCAATGGGGATGGTCAAGTTCACCTATAATTCACCGACTCTTGTGTTCACTAGGTGGCCGCTAACCAGATATTAGTTGAAGGTTGTGAACACTTGTAACGGATGCTCTGGAGAAGTATTCCTATGTGGAAAACTGGGCAATTGGAGAATTATCAGTTGACCAAGGATATAGTGCGGTACATGTTTTATTTTAACAGGATTTATTTACGAAATGGAATCAACGTTCTGCGGGCGCTACAATACTCCTAACAGATGAGTAGCACGATGCCCGTTGTATCCGCCGGTCGCACGGCAAACCTCGTATGAACTATTCGGAGACGGAGACAAAGACTGAAGACTGAGATGTTGATGCTATTGGATAACTATAAATTAACAGGCACCCTCCCATTCCGTCAAGTGGGAGCTGTTAGCATATGGTGACGTGGCGCCGTAATTGGTAGCCCGTTAATGCTAAGGAAATTACCTAAGTTAATTAGGTAATTGTCACATTAGGCTAATTGGGCCAAACCCAATCCCTAATTGACATGGGAGGCCCAAAATTGGGCCTCCCCCTTAATAGCATAGGTTCGGCCAGATTTGTCCTACATTGGTTGGAGTGGACTTTTGTCCACTCCACCAATCCTATATATAGGGGACTCACCTAAGGGGTCTACACATCATTCATAATAAGAAGTACCTCCATTGAGGAACTTGAGAGAAACCCTCTCACCCCCTTAGTTAAGATTTTCGGCACATCTTAGTCCGAGGTTCTGTCCCCGTTGAAGAATCGATCAGAGGCTTTGTTGTGGAGGCGTAGGACTTCTTCTCACAAAGAACTTGTACGTGGTTCCGACCGGAGGATCAGAACTCCCTCCACGACATTCTTGGACAGGAAAGCTACAAGGTACGTGTACATTATTCTGCTGCGTAGTTAGATTACTTGCATGTACACGTTTAGCATTCTGTAGTATTACGTCCTCGTAATCCAACAGCGGTATCAGAGCAAGGTTTAGGAGTAATTAAAATTTTGATAATTTGATGTTCTTGAATATTCATAAAATACCGAAATTTTTATGAACACCATGAGTAATCCGAAATTTTTAAACAAATTTTATGTGTTTGATCTTTAAAAACATAAAATTTTCGGAATCTAAATGTTTTTATAGATTAAAACCGAATTTTTTTGTTCAAATATTAAGTTTGATCTTCAAGAACACAATGAGTTTTATCAAGAACACTTTTTGGATTCATGATCATAATAGTGTTTGATCTTAAAATTTGACAATTTTTCCAATTAAGGGTGTTTGTGCCGAAAACCCTAGTAAATTATTAGGTAATTTTTTTTAGGGTCTAAGCAAAATAATTTCGGCCGCCCAGGTTAGGGATATAGTTTGTCATATTTTAATTTTATTAAAAGTTAACTATATATCTGTTAGCATATGGTGACGTGGCGCCGTAATAGGAGCCCGTTAATTAAGGGAATTACCTAAGTTAATTAGATAATTGTCAATCTGGGCTAAATGGCCCAAATCCAATTAGTAATTGACAAGGGAGGCCCAAAATGGGCCTCTCCCCCTTTTTACATGGTTCGGCCGAAACCCTAGTACCACATAGGGTGGAGTTGCCAAAAGGCAACTCCACCCAATACTATATATAGGGGTGACTCCTAAGGGTTTAAACACACAATTAAGAACAAGGATCTCCATTGAGGAAACTTGTCATCCTAGTCTAAATTTCGGCACCATCAACATCAAGTCCGTGGTTCCATCTCCGTTGAAGAATCGATCAGAGGTCTTGTTGTGGAGCTACATCGCGTGGGACTTCTTCTGATGAAGAACTTGCACGTGGTTCCGACCGGAGGATCAGAACTCCATCCACATCGTTCTCGGGCAGGAAAGCTAAAAGGTATGTTTACTAATTCCGCTGCGTAGATTAGACATCTTGCTAGTACACGTTTAGCATTCCGTAGTATTACGTCCCCGTAATCCAACAGTGGTATCAGAGCCTGAGTTAGGAGTTCTTAAATTTTTGATAAAATGATGTTTTGAATCTATGAAAAATCCGAAATTTTTAGGTTGATGAACATCAATATGTGTTCCGAAATTTTCAACATGAAATTATGTATTTGATCTTTAAAAACTTAAATTTTTTGAAAATTATGTGTTTTTGAGGATCAAAACCGAAAATCTTGTTATGAATTTGAGTTTGATGTTCATAATCTTCAAGAACACCATGAGTTTTATGAAGAACACAATTTGGATTTTTGATCAATGTAGTATTTGATCTTAAAATTTGTCAACTTTTCCAACTCTTTGTGTTTGTGCCGACAACCCTAGGGGTATTTTAGGTAAAAAAAATTAATTTTCTTGGTCACCAAGTCATTAAAATCTCGGCACAAATATTTTAATATATATGTTGTCATTTTTAAATTTTATTAATAGGTAACTATATATCTGTAAATTGGAAAATATGGATAGGTTTATAATATAATATTGTAAAAGATATTAACTATCAGTATATATAGCTAAAAGATATGGATAAAGATATATTGATAGGATTTAGTTACTTAAAAAGATTATGAAGATATATTGTCTATATATTTTATCCCTAAATATATTTTTGACAATATTTATATATATATATAGTGATTTGGCCGAATTTTTATGTATATATATATATATTATATTGTTAATTGATTTACATCTTAGTGATAAAATCTTGACAGTATATATATATATATATATATATATGTAATTTAGCCGAATTACATGTATATATTAGCAGTATTGAAAATTATTTTAAATAATTAATATTTCTGGGTGGCTAAGTTAAGTTTTTAGTGGACTTTAAAACCCTACTTAGCCCACAAGACATATTTCGGCCGAACCGTAGGGTTTATGGGCCGGTTTAATTGCTAAACCGGAATGAATAAAACCAATCCGGGTTTTCTTAATCGGGTCGACCTAGTCGGGTCGGGTCGGACCGTAGTTACTAAATTAAACCTAACCTAACCGGTTTTGAGTGATAAACCGAACCACTATCTTATTTTATTGAACCGTTTCGGACCAAACCGGAATTTTAAAATCAGACCGAATTGAACTGGATTTTAAAATTTGGACCGAACCATTTTAAAATTTTCGGAAATTTTTAAATTGTTCAATAAAATAGGATGTCAAATTTTAAATCCAAAATGTTTTTGAACTTTAAAATTAACCTAAATAGTGCTCTTAGGGTTTGTGTTTTAATACACATTTTCAATCAAAACCCTAATGCCTGGTTTCGATTATGGGGATGGATCTCAGACTTGCATGTTTTTGGGACTGGACTAAATTAGTGGGCTGATTTGCAATTGTTTACTTTCTGCATCATGTATTTTGATATAATTAGAACTGTCGTCTTGACTTAGTCAAGCTAGCTGGATATTATATTGCGAGCATTGAGCTCTGGGATTTAAATATATGGTTTGCGCAATAGGATAAACATGCTATGCTGATTGAAAGTGCCTAGAATCCATGTCTAGAAATTCGCATGATTGATTGTAAGCATGAATTGCAAAACAGCCCCTAATAATTTCAAAACGTTTTATAAAACCGAAAATTCCAGTCGCCAATTATGCATGATGTGTGCGGATGTTGCATGTTTTGACACGTATGCTAGGATGTTCATGATAGAATGCATGTGATAATTTACTTTACGTAGAATTATATATGCTAGGAACATTAGACCCATGACGCGTAAGCATGTTGTGTTCGATATTTGTGGCATGGTATGATGATTTGCTAGATGTAGTATAATTATAAATATGCATGCGTAAATTATCGGATAATTTTAAAAAATCATAAGGGCCTTGGGAAAGCAAAGATCAGGTGTGCTTATTTGAAAACTCCCGTTCCGGTAATTTGCAATAGAATAACCGTTTTCAAAAGACTGATCTATTAGATTGAAAACGACAATAGTGTGAATTCTTTCACAACACCCCCTTCCTCGGTTTACTGAAGGTTGGTTTGGTTTAGTGACTGAAGAATCACTATTCGTCGTGTTCCATCATAATAGATAATCCGATGTATGCAATTCTGTCAAAATGTTGTTATCTTCCCAACCTAGTGTTGTTATCGATGAATAGATGGCATTATCATATGAATTTGAGCTATTAGTTGAGACGAATTATGACTCGTGGAGCAAACACGTCATTACAATTTTGGAAGCACAAGGTCTGTGTGACCACATACAAATAACCATGAATTACCCAAATGTCGGACTCACCAAAGATCTGGCATTTGCCCACTTTAAGTGGAAGCAAGATGACAAGAAAGCAAAGGAGCTGATACTGTCGGAAATGTCAGAAGATTTCTATGTCCGTTATAAGGATGATCCGACGACAAAGGACATTTGGGATGCCCTCTTTCTGAAATATGGAAGTGGCATGGCAGTTACACTGCACCCACTTATACCAACATTAGAAACCTGTCTGAACAACAATAATAAAAGTATACTTGAAAAAGTATACGACCTCCTTCGCCTATTCAAGCCATTGGAAGATGACAGTCAGATGGCTGAATGGGATAAAATTCAGGCCATAATAGGGATCCTCCTGAAGTCTTGGAGAGAAACCAAGGCCAGCAGTTCTGTACTTGATATTGCATCTGTCCTGAAAATAATTGAGATGGAACAAGCTCGATTAAAATCAGTAACGAAGGAACCGAAATGCATAGGACAAGCTGGCCGAAAGAAAAGGAAAATCAGGAACAAATGAAAGAAACAACAGGCAGTCGACGGTAAAACGTTTACTTCACCTAAACAAGGCAGTCCCAGATTAAAATCTGAGATAGTTTGCGGGAACTCCAGCCCACGCAGAATAAGAGATGGTGCAGGTTCCAGCAGATCGCATCCTGAGAAGGTATGCGAATTTGGTTATGTAGAGGAAGCCTTAGTTTCCTCAACTGTCATGTTAACTGACTCAAATCCGTCTTGGATTCTTGACTCAGGTGCAACAGACCACATAGCCAATGATCGAGAACTATTTGCCAAGTTTAGACGATTGCCGAAGGATTCTAAAAGGATATACATTGGTGACAACTCACAAGTTGAAGTCATAGGGGTAGGAACTTGCAAATTGCCGATGGGCAATGGCAAATTCTTACTTCCAGATAATGTCATTTTCGCTCCTAGAATCCGTAGGAACGTTGTTTCTGTTTCTGCTCTTATGGATAAAAAAATTTATTTTGTCATTTGAGAAATCCTTTGTTCGTATAAATAAAGGGGATACTTTATTTGGATATGCCTTTTCTTATAATGGTTTGTTTATCCTGGATCTACATGGCAATGTAAATTCATATCATTTGTATGCAATGTCTTCCAAAGAAGTAGAAACTGACGTAACCGGATGGCATTCGCGGCTTGGACATATAGGCTATGACAGAGTTCAGTCGTTGGCTCGACGAGGGCTTCTGCCCGGAACAAACAGTGTGGTCAAACACACATGCCATGACTGTCTGGCTGGAAAATCCACCCGTAAGCCATTCGGTGAAGCAAAACGAGCAGAATTTCCATTGCAGATAATCCATTCGATGTCTGTGGACCAATGAACGTAATTGCTAGGACTGGAAAGCGATACTTCGTAACTTTCATTGATGACTACACCCGATTTGGGTTTACTCATTTGATTACTCGCAAATCTGAAGCTATAGATTGCTTTAAAAGCTTTCTGAAGCTCGTGGAGAATCAACAGGAGAGCGGAAGGTGAAAATCCTTCGCACCGATAGAGGTGGAGAATTTCTCTCTAATGAGTCTGATAAGCTATGCAAAGAAAGTGGGATCGCCCGTCAAACGACGATCCCCAACACACCACAGCAAAATGGTGTGGCTGAACGTCGTAATCAGACTCTCCTAGACATGGTAAGGACCATGATGTCACAAGCACAATTACAGATTTATTATTGGGGAGACGCATTGTTTGCTGCCCCTCATATAGTAAACCTTGTCCCATCTAAAGCAGTTAACACAACACCGTATGAGCTCTGGACTGGTAGAGAATTAAATCTTACCGGGTTGCGACCTTGGGGGTGCGTAGCTTACATACATACAACTGACAGCCGATTTGGCAAGTTAGGCCCCAGAGGACTTAAGAGAATCTTTATAAGATACTCCGAAAACTCAAAAGTTTATGTATTTGTGTCAACTCAAGAGAACGGTAGTGTGTACGAACATGAATCCAGAGACGTCACTTTTCTTGAGAATGAATTTCCATCGCTTCAAGAGATAAAATCAGATGAAGTTCTGACCGAACTAGAACATGATGATGATGATTCTCAGGTCCCACTTTATTCGAGTGGGAGATTTGGAACAACAACGAGTGATTCGGTTAATGAGACGATATCCCCATTATAAATCCAGTGGGAGGGCTCACTCCCCCCAAACCCAAATCACTATTGCTGGGAATGTGAATCAAGTAGAACCTGACATTCATAACACACAACTACCATCAATTCCCATTATTTCAAGTGGGAGTGGGATGATCGCTCCAGTTCCAGATCCTAGCGATCAAAGAACTAATCTCGGAGATGAAATTCCGAGACGAAGGGGTCGTCCTAGGAAAGTTGTAGCTCAAAGTTCTAGTGACACCATCCCAGTGGGAGTAGTGCCCCGATAAGAAGCATTATTTCAAGTGGGAGTATGGGTCAAACTCAAAATGGGATAGGTATCCCATTGAGAGAGGTGAAATATTCATTCTCACATCTGTTGATGAACCAGTAACGGTTAAACAAGCGATGGAAGGACCTCAAGCAAAGGAATGGAGAAAAGCAATGGAAGATGAAATTGGCTCAATGAAAGCTAATTCGGCATGGTCATTAGTTGATTTGCCTACGAATCGCAGAGCAATAGGAGCTAAGTGGGTATTGAAACTCAAACTCATTGCTGATGGAGAAGTCGAGCGATACAAAGCTCGACTAGTTGCCAAAGGATATACCCAAATCCACGGAGTGGAATTTGATGAAACATACTCACCAACTGTGCATTACACCACAGTAAGGGCTATCCTTGCCCTAGTTGCTAGTTTTGATCTAGAGCTACATCAAATGGATGTTAAGACCGCAATTCCTCCATGGAAACCTGGAGGAAGAGATCTATATGGAGCAGCCGGAGGGTTTCATTACTCCTTGCAAAGAACATAAAGTTTGCAAACTCCAAAGATCTATATACGGCCTTAAACAGTCGTCTCGGCAATGGTATAGCAGATTCCACGAGGAAATCCTCGGATACGGATTCGTGAATCTTCGCGAGGATCCCTTCGTAAACACTAAGACCTCCGGGTCTATGTATGTCATCATAACACTATACGTGGATGATATACTCATTGCTGCGAACGATATGAGTTTCATGAATAAATCAAAGTCCTGGTTAGCATCAGCATTCGAGATGAAAGACATGGGAGAGGCCACGTACATCTTAGGCATCAAAATTGCCCGAGATCGTGCCACCCGGAAATTATGTCTATCTCAGGAATCATATATCAACAAACTGTTGAAAAGATTCAGAATGCTGGATGCTAAACCCGTGGATACGCCGGTTGTGTTCGGGTGCACGCTATCGAAGCGTGATGGCCCGAAAAACCAGCAGGAGCGTGAACAGATGAAGAATGCAAAGTATCTGAGCATGGTAGGGAGTCTAATGTACGCCATGCTCTGTACTCGGCCAGACATCTGTTACGCTGTGGGCCTAGTAGCAAGATTCCAATAAGATCCTAGTTATCAACATCTAAAGGCCGTAAAATGAATTATCAGATATCTGAAAGGTACTGCCGACTACGTTCTGTGCTATGAGGGAAATCAGCTCGAATTGATCGGTTATAGTGACGCCGACCACGGTGGCGATCCGGATGATCGTATGTCCACCACAGGAGGAGTTTTCCTCCTTGCTAATGCTGCCATATCATGGGTAAGCAAGAAGCAATCTTGTGTCGCGATTTCCACTATGGAATCAGAATTTGTTGCCCTCTCCAAAAACGCACAAGAAGCGGTCTGGCTGAAAATGCTTCTTACTGCATTAATTGGCACCGACAAAAGGAGTAAACCTGTGAAGGTGCACTCCGACAGTCAGGCGGCCATTGCGGCAGTTAAGAATCCAAAGTACCATAGTAGGACTAAACACATTGATGTGAAATACAATTATGCTAGGTCGGTTCTAGAAGACAACATAATCTCTTTAGAATACTTGCCTACAGACAATATGGTCGCAGACCTTTTAACTAAGCCGTTACATAGGAAGATTTTTGAAAAGCACGTAAAACTGCTTGGATTACGTAGGGCTTAAACTGTGTGGCTTGTAAAAGTGATAACATTTTGACATTTGAAATTATGTTTCAATTAAATAAAATAATTGCAGTTAGAGTTTATGATTCATCGACGTCATAATGATTAACAACATCGGATTTTACGGTCTATAAACTAAGTCGTAGGAAGAAGTAAAATTCTTCCACCAAAATTATGTCGAATGTGAACCTTGCCTCGTCACACAGGCACGGTCATCTTGTAAGGAAAGAGGGACCTCTACCATAACAAGATTGGCTAAGAATCAAGGGGATAAACCTAATTAAACAAAACGATAACATCGTCACGCTTAACAGCATGACTTAATCTTCGTTTTGTAAATCGCCAAGTTGGACTTTGTCCATCACTATATATCACATTCAAGGCCAGATGAGAGATTCTGTGATAGCATTATTGACATATCCCATCCCTGGCTTTACCAGGTGTGCTATGGACGCGTGCTTCATACTGCGCGTGCCATATACGACAACGGGGTCATGCTCGGTTGTGCTAGCTAGAATTCTTGTGATTCAAAGGGCGCATACTTCTTTACCTTGAGCGTGTGATTGATCCCGGATGTCTTATGAAGAGGCATCCAAAGTATCCTCACGGACTCAGAACTTATACCTAAGGTCTGGCTCAATGCTCTCTTCCCGGCGTACGAGCGTAGTGCCAAAGAAAACAGCCAAGTGACCACGTCTTGGAAAACGGTTGAGTCAGACTAAGGGTATAAGCGATGGGGATGGTCAAGTTCACCTTTAATTCACCGACTCTCGTGTTCACTAGGTGGCCGCCAACCAGATATTAGTTGAAGGTTGTGAACACTTGTACGAATGCCCTGGAGAAGTATTCTTTTGTGGAAAACTGGGCAATTGGAGAATTAACAGTTGACCAAGAATGCAGTGCGGTACATATTTTATTTCTAAAAGGTTTGGTTCATGAAAAGGGAATCAACGTTCTGCGGACGCTATAATACTCCTAACAGATGAGTAGCACGATGCCCGTCGTATTTGCCGGTCGCACGGCAAGCCTCTTATGAACTATTCGGAGACGGAGACGAAGACGAAGACTGAAGACTGAGATGTTGATACCATTGCATAATCGTATAGATTAACGAGCACCCTCCCATTCCGGTGAGTGGGAGCTGTTAGCATATGGTAACGTGGCGCCGTGATAGGAGCCCGTTAATTAAGGGAATTACCTAAGTTAATTAGGTAATTGTCAATCTGGGCTAATTGGGCCAAATCCAATTAGTAATTGACAAGGGAGGCCCAAAATGGGCCTCCCCCTTTTTACATGGTTCGGCCGAAACCCTAGTACCACATAGGGTGGAGTTGCCTTTTGGAAACTCCACCCAATACTATATATAGGGGTGATTCCTAAGAGTTTAAACACACAATTAAGAACAAGGATCTCCATTGAGAAAACTTGTCAACCTAGTTTAAATTTCGGCACCATCAACATCAAGTCCGTGGTTCCATCTCCGTTGAAGAATCGATCAGAGGTCTTGTTGTGGAGCTACATCGCGTGGGACTTCTTCTGACGAAGAACTTGCACGTGGTTCCGACCGGAGGATCAGAACTCCCTCCACATCGTTCTCGGCCATGAAAGCTAAAATGTATGTGTACTAATTCCGCTGCGTAGATTAGATATCTTGCTAGTACACGTTTAGCATTTCGTAGTATTACGTCCCCGTAATCCAACAATATCTATAAGTTGGAAAATATGGATAGGTTCACAATATAATATTGAAACATATATTAACTATCAATATATATAGATAAAGATATGGTTAATATATATTGATAGATTTAATTGCTATAAAAGATTAAGAAAATATATATTGTCTATATATATTCTAATCCCTAAAGATATATTTGACAATAATTATATATATATGTGCCGAATTTTATATATATATATATATATATATATATATATATATGTATATTGTTGATTGATTTACATCTTATAGATAAAATCTAGATAATATATATATATATATATATATATATATATTAGCAATATTGGAAATTATTTGATATAATTAATATTTCTTGGTGGCTAAGTTAAGATTTTAGTGGATTTTAAAACCCTACTTAGCCCACAAGATATATTTCGGCCGAACCCTATGGGTTTATTGCAAAACCGGATCGCGTTAAGCCAGTCCGGGTTTTCTTAATTGGGTGGACCTTTTCAGGTCGGCCAGAAACTCAAACTTTCAAGAACATCAATTTATCAAAATCAAGAACTTCTAACACAGGCTCTGATACCACTGCTGGATTACGGGGCAGAATACTACGGAAACATAAACAATGTACATGCTTGTAATCAGAATTACGAAGCGGAAGATATGCACATACCTTAAACCCTTTCCATAGTCCCCAAGGATCTTCCTGAGGGAGTTCACGACCCACCGGATGGAACCCGTGGAAGTTCTTGTTAAGGAAGCCCTACGCGGTATTAGCTCCACAACAAAGCCTCTGATCGATTCTTGGCAGGGACGGATCTCCGGAGTGTTTTGCTCTAAGCAAAATGGCACACCCTTGGTGGTGCAAGTGGATCGGCCGAACTAGTACTTTTAGGGGGGAGGGTTTTCTCTTAAATCACCACTTAAGAGGAATTGTGAATTACCCAAAATAAAACCCTAACACTCTATATTTATAGGAGGAGCAAAGTGGACAAAAGTCCACTTTGCCCCTACCACCATATTCGGCCGGCCATGTATAAGGGAGGCCCAATATTTTGGGCCTCTCATGTCAATTGGGATTTGGGTCAAGCCTGGTGGATATACGCCCAAGCTATCACTAGTTGGACCCGAGAAGTGGGCCGGAACCGGATATAACCCGAGACTTAGAATACGGATACCCGAGGCCCATTACAAGGGCCCGGAAAATATCCCGAGTGGCAAAAACCACTCGGGAAGACCCCGGGTGGAAAAACCACCCGGGGACACCCGAGCAAGGTCATGCCTTGCTCGGGTACCCGAGCAACACCACAGGGGTACCCTCCGGGTACCCCCATCCATCCGGACGAGCCCCCCTCGTTCGGACTAGGGCTGAGCGTGGTCTGATCCTGGTCAGGACCAGACCAAGACTATGCAAGACCATTTGTAAATGGCCCTCCTCCAAATGGTCTAGGACCAAACCAGGACCATTTGGATCATTTAAAATGGTCTTGGTCTTTTTGGTTCTGGTTTTGGTCCAGACCATTAGGACCTTTTTTTATTTTTTATGTTTTTTTAATTTAATTTAATGTTTTAAAAATTGTCGAATATTATTTTGGTAATAATCATAAGTTGAAAATTCACTTATTATAATTATATATAATATATTGGAGTAGAGGAAGATCCGACCCGTGCCATGGAGCCGGTGACTGGTAGGGGTGAAACCGATCCGGCCGGACCGGTTTCTTAGCTATTTTGGTCGGGGTCCACATTTTTCGGTCCGGATTTTTTCAGCAAAAAAACTCCGATCAAAAATCCGTTTTGAAAAAAATAAACTGTCCATATTTAGAACAGTTTTTTCGGTCTGATTTTCGTTTTAAATAGAAAATCCAAAAATAATAATCAATATTTAAAATATCTCCAATTTCTTATAAAGTATATTTAGAGTTCCAAAATAAATAAAAATAGAAACATAAAACTCGTTTACTATTTGTTCGGATCGGTCCGGTTTGATTTTAATAGTTTTGGTTTTGAAGTGCTATAAGGTTAAAATCTTTACATATGTGGCATCTCAATTAGATTTGAAACTTCGGCAAAAAAAAAAAAAAACTAGAATTTGAAACTCAAATCACTAACTCATAAAATAGTATTTACGTAATTAATTTTAACACTTTTCTCTAGGTACTATATTAGTAATTAACTGAATCACATATATCCAAAAAAAAAAATAGTTTGAGCAATTAGTAAAACAAGTTACACTTACTAGTATACTTAAAAAAATCAGACAACACATTATCGGTCTATTTACGGTTCGGTTTGTTCGGATCAGTCCAATTTGGTTTTTGGCGGTTTTTCGGACCTACCAAGTTTTGCTTTCGGCCCTAGTGACTGGTGAGACTAAATGAGAGTGATTGGGTGAGAGTCGAGAGTTCAAAACTGGTTTTATTATTATTTGCAAATTCCAGTTTTTTTTTTTTTTTTTTTTTTTTTAAAATAGATTGGTCTTAGATGGTCCTAAATGGTCTCAATGGACTTTTTGGTCTTGGTTTATAGACCAAGACCAAATAAGACCATCAAAAGAAGACCATTGGTCTTGGTCCAAAATGGACTTGGTCTTATGGTCTTGGTCTTGGGCGGTCTTGGTCTTGGTAATGGTCTTGGTAGACCATTGCTCACCCCTAGTTCGGACCCTCACCCCCGGACGATATCTCATCCGGGGCTTGCCTTTGGAAGGCCAACACTTAACCACATTGAACTTACCTACGGTCAAACCGAGGTCAAAGGTAACTTATTTATGGTCAAGGCCAACTTATATTACGAACATGCCACAACCGGACCAGTGAACCACTGGAACCGGGGCGGTCCGATAGGAACTCTATAAATAGAGGTCTTCTCTCCTCATTTGAGACCAATCTTGCTATCACTAATCCATGCTCTGCCTTCTCTCTACTTTATCTCTCTAAGAGTCTATACTCACTTAAGCATCGGAGAGGGCACACCGAGCACCACCCCCCTTGGTCTCGGTATTGCCCCTTTCACAGGTATCTCAAGGAGGAGGAAGAGCGGAGGTCCGAAGCAAGAAGGAACTCAGGACACCATGTGCGAATAATGGGCCGACCAGAGACCCCCTCCACGGAACCCATTCGCAAGTATACAAGAAGAAGAAGCCCACGAGGCGAGAATACTAGAAGGAGAAGCCCAGGAAGAAGAAGAGTAAGGAATGAGAAGCCCACGACAAACACTCGTGTGTAAACACTGGCGCCGTCTGCAGATTCGAGCAAAAAGCACGTAGCCTACTACTTATGCTCGATGGCAATAAATAAGGGGGTCCAAGAGAACAAGGGGGAGACATAGTAAGGTACCTACCAGGGGTCTCCAGGAGCCTAGTATTCGGGGGCAACAACCAAAGGATGCTAAGAAACCGTCGTACAATAGAGAACAACACTCCTAGGATAACACTCCACCAAGCTCCAAGACACCACGGTCGGTAGTCAAGCAACAACTACCCCCCCTCACCCCTAATGAAAGACAAGCCCCTAGTGGGGGCAACAATCAAACAGCCAAGAATAGGCCAGAAGGTTAAAAAGTGTCTACAACAAAAATGTACCCATGGCAGCCCTTCCAGAGTATATCAATGGGGGCAAGATAAGGAGGGAGCACAACAACCTCTCCACAAAGAGGAGCAACATCCTCAAATCCCTTCAAAAATGCACCCATGGCAGCTCTTCTAGAGTATACCAATAGGGAGCAAAATGAGGAGGGATCAGAACAACAACCTCTCCACAAGGAGGAGCAACATCCTCACATCCCTTCATGAAGGCTATAACAACACCAAGGAGGGAGAGATGAGCAATAACTCCATCCCCAGAAGAATATGGCATTCGTAAGAGCAACCACATACACCGGGGGGGGGGGGGGGGGCAAGCATCACCATGGATAGCAGGGAGAATGCATGCATACATCACCTGACCCCCCTAAACCAATTATGAACAAAGGGATAACCCCAAACAAGGAGGGATAACCCATAACGCAAGTAGCGTCTTGCCAACAACACTATGTCAAGGCATCGACTAGTGGACGGACATCCTATAACCGAAAAGGCAGATAAGACCCACAGGGCCACCCTTACAACCGAAAATGGGAAGATCCAAAAGGACAACCCTGACATATGATAAAGCGATCGACAACCTTTACATATGAACATGGGAAGATCTATAAGGACAACCATTACAACCGAAAAAGGACATAAGACCCATAGGGCCACCCTTCCAACCGAAAATGGGAAGATCCAAAAGACAACTCTGAAATATGATATGGCGATCGACAACCCTTTCATATGGAAATAGGAAGATCTATAAGGACAACCCTTCCAACAGAAAAGGGACATAAGACCCACAGGGCCACCCTTACAACCGAAAATGGGAAGATCCAAAAGGACAACCCTGGCATATGATAAAGCGATCGACAACCTTTACATATGAACATGGGAAGATCTATAAGGACAACCATTACAACTGAAAAGGGACATAAGAACCATAAGGCCACCCTTCCAACCGAAAATGGGAAGATCCAAAAGGACAACCCTGACATATGATAAAGCGATCGACAACCTTTACATATGAACATGGGAAGATCTATAAGGACAACCATTACAACCGAAAAGGGACATAAGACCTACAGGGCCAACCTTCCAACCGAAAATGGGAAGATCCAAAAGGACAACCCTAACATATGATAAAGCGATCGACAACCTTTACATATGAACATGGGAAGATCTATAAGGACAACCATTACAACCGAAAAAGGACATAAGACCAATAGGGCCACCCTTCCAACCGAAAATGGGAAGATCCAAAATACAACTCTGAAATATGATATGGCGATCGACAACCCTTTCATATGGAAATAGGAAGATCTATAAGGACAACCCTTCCAACAGAAAAGGGACATAAGACCCACAGGGCCACCCTTACAACCGAAAATGGGAAGATCCAAAAGGACAACCCTGGCATATGATAAAGCGATCGACAACCTTTACATATGAACATGGGAAGATCTATAAGGACAACCATTACAACCGAAAAGGGACATAAGAACCATAAGGCCACCCTTCCAACCGAAAATGGGAAGATCCAAAAGGACAACCCTGACATATGATAAAGCGATCGACAACCTTTACATATGAATAGGGGAAGATCTATAAGGACAACCATTACAACCGAAAAGGGACATAAGACCTACAGGGCCAACCTTCCAACCGAAAATGGGAAGATCCAAAAGGACAACCCTGACATATGATAAAGAGATCGACAACCTTTACATATGAACAGGGGATGATCTATAAGGACAACCATTACAACCGAAAAGGGACATAAGACCCATAGGGCCACCCTTCCAATCGAAAATGGGAGGATCCAAAAAGACAACTATGAAACATGATAAGGCGATCGACAACCCTTACATATGGAAGGAGGAAGATCTATAAGGACAACCCTTACAACCGAAAAGGGACATAAGACCCATAGGGCACCTTCCAACAGAAAAGGGATATAAGACCCACAGGGCCACCCTTCCAGCTTGATATGAGATATAAGTCCCCCAATCAAAGGGCAACTCATCAAACAAGATATAGAGTGTAAGTACTCCAATAGGTGACTATCATGTCCGTATATCAAAGGAGGATACCATCCCTCCTATATACTCCATCAAATGGCTATCATGTCCATATATCAAAGGAGGATACCGTCCCCCTATACATCAACAATGGCTATCATCTCCGTATAACAAAAGAGGATACCACCCTCCCCTATATACATCATCAAATGGCTATCATGTCCATAAATCAAAAGAGGATACCATCCCCCTGTAAATCATCAAACGGCTATCATGACCATATATCAAAGGAAGATACCACCCCCTATACATCGCCCCTCGCAACTCTAACAACCTTACCCTCGGCTAAACCGGATATCCTACACTCTTCACAAGCGGGACGAAGGGCGTCCTTCATCCTCACATGTGCCATCAAATCATCAGCTGGAGGGCCAACCACCGGCAAAGGAGGGGGGGGGGGAGAAAGCCGATACTTCCCTCTCCGAAAGGATGTGATCTTCAACACTGTCGTTCTCCTGAAATAGGGAAGACTGATATTGAAGCCAACCTACAAGGCAAAGCAGTAAAATCATAAGTATTAAAAACTTGAAGACTCGCATACCGAAGGAGAGACGGGGCGCGCCGTTTGAATCCCCGTAGCACATACCTACTCCTCTGAGAAATGATGTACGGACTCAAAGGAAGTTGTCGTGTTCCTAATATATATCAATTTCAAGGCTTTTTTGTTGGACATGGATAGTTGGGAAAACGCGGGACGCGCATTCTTCACGAGAAGGAAGTCCAAAGACCAAGGAACATCACGACCCCCAAGGAAAAAGTAATGTTTATCCCAATGACCACTACCATTTTCAAAGGCAAGAATGAACCGACGTTTGTTATCCCACTTGACCTTGCCCAACTCTGAGAACCCTTCGTGAGATAATAAAGGATAACGAATCACTAGGGAGTAGAACCCCGACTCACCACCACTCTGGATACGATAGAAGCATCAGAAGAGACGAAGAGAGTAGGACCAGAACGGGCGGTGACACAACACCTCGAATCCAACCCAAGCACGAATATCAGAGGGGGTAAGCTCAAGGGGAGATACCCGATAATACTTGCAGAGCTCCAGAAGCTCGGCATAATACGGAAAATGCAACCCCGCCTTTATTCGGCGAATATACACCACCGACACACCATCCGGGGGCGGAGTAACCAAATTTCCAACATAGCGATACGGCATAGCGAAGGGATAAAACGACTTTTCCAAACCAAACAACCTAGTAGCCTTAACATGAGAAAGGAACACGCTCTTACTCAACAAACTCTCAATAAACTCCTCTAACGCGACTACGGGGTCGCGAAGAAGGGCCACCTCATCCTCAAGAATGGGCTTCAACACGACATCCGACTCCGAATCAGAATCAGACAACTCAAGAGCATAGTCCGGACTTGAGTCGGGTGAGAAAACCGCTTCCCCATAAAGAATACCTTATGAGGGTAGCAGATTACAGTGGCCTTGGTAGCAAGGCCACTGCGGAAAACCTTAGAAGAAGAGGGCTTAATCATGATAGGAAGGGAGTGATGCGACGACCTTTAGCTCCTAAAGCATGCCTGACAATAGAAAAACGACGGTCCGTCAGAAATTACCAATCCCATCTCAAGACATTATACAATATCCATCAAGACTGACCTACTCAAGAGTACGTCCCAAAGTGAATAAAGATCAAATGCCTACTATGGGGGCAAAAGACACGCGCATGGACGGTACTACTTGTCAAAGGGAGGAATACAATGAATAAAAGCATGAAAAGCAATCCTAAAAGAGGGGAATTAGCAAAAACACCTCAACACTACCTAAATGAGTGAAAATAGGAACAAAACATCCTCCATAGGGGTATGCATCAACTACACAAGCATGGAATGGACTAAGCAAAACATCGAGACACCCCAAACAACAAGCTGCTACCAAGTCCCAAAGGGGGGCAACACCCATATCAGATACTCACCTCAAAGACAATCCTCCACACCCATATAAAATCACCATGAAGACATCCTCTCTATTTTACAAAGTCCAACAACCACAAGGTCGAAGGTCGAAGAGACAAACTAAGGAAAGAGCCTCCACCAAGCTCTCAAACAACTATCAATGGCCCAATCAGACGCCTATCCGACCATCATAGAGTCAAGCAAGGGTTAAGGTCATTGCTTAACTCGGGGGGAAAAGCGGGAAATGCGCCCAATTAAGAAACGAACACCCTCCAACCCACCCCACAAGCAAATAAGGAAACTTCAAGGAACTAGCAATCAAACACAAGGAGACCGTCAGCCATAGAAAACCAGGGGACAAAGAACATAGAAAAAAGTACCTCAGGAAGAGGAGCAATAACACATCAAGCACTATTAACCCTGCACGACGCACTATGCTAATTCATCGACGCCAACCTACCCAGGGGTACGTCCCAAAGTGCACAAAGATCAAATGCTTACTACGGGGGCAAATACACATGCATGGACGATATTACTTTCTAAAGGAAGGACTATGGTGGATAAACAAACACCACAAGCACCCCTAAGGGAGAGATAAGCAAGACCACCCCAACACTAACCAAGGTAGCCGGGGGAGGGACCAAACACCTATAGCGAGCTATGTATCAACTAGTGGCATGAAAGGATCAACCTTATATATGAACTACCAAGCGTATTCAATACAACGAGTATCCCCTTATATATAACAACGTGTCCACTACGGGGGCACTCGCACAGTCATAAGTTACCAAGCGTAACCAGCATAAGAGGAAACTCCTACATATAAAGATATCAAAACACTCACTACGGGAATAGCGATACATACATGGGCTGTCAAGCGTAGTCACCCCAATGGTTAATCCCTCCGCGTCCGAAACACCAAACACACCCACTGTCATAGAGCATGAGTAACACAAGGATCAAACCCCCTCTTATGGAGGAGCAAGGTGTGCACACTGCGGAGCCAGCCTCAGCACTGAGCCATGAATGCAAAATCAGCATCCAGGAAGCCCCGAGAAAAAATCAAAAGGAAAACTTCAAGGGAAGAGGTCCCTTAACCTACACGATGAGTAACGCTCCAGCATATACGAAGGGAACAACCTTCTACATACATTTATAAAAACTCTTTTATACAAAAGGTAAGAGGAGGAATTTTAACCACTCTCACCTCCATCTATATAGAGTGAAGTGCAGGGATAAGGTTAAAGGATCAAGCCCACACTCGGACAAACGGGGAGAAAAACGCCACGCCCATTGAAATCCAAAGCAAGAAGATCATACTCGCACCCTCACAAACGGAGTGCAACACCGCTCCCAAAGAACCCTATCGGCTCTAAGAGCCTAAAAAACGAGGTTCCTCAAATGAAAGGACACAGTCCTAAGGCTAAGTAAAACGAGACCAAGGCTCGCAAACCTTATCCTTACACAATATATATACATGGCATAAATTCACTTAAATTAGAAATAGTGTTTTGTGTATCCGGCTTCCTTGAACAGGGGGCAAGGAAAATTGCGACGTTCCTCGAACACTCAATGGAGGTCAGGACCTTCTTAAAGCTCCTTTAAACACGGGGCAAGGAAAATTACGACGTTCCTCGAGCACTCGATAAAGGCAGGGATCGTCACGAAGGTACATTTCGCAACTCGCTTGGGCGATATTCCGCTAAAAATAGAGTCAAGAAAAGGTGAAACCATTCCTTGACTCGGGGGAAAATGGTGGATATACGCCCAAGCTATCACTAGTTGGACTCGAGAAGTGGGCAGGAACTACCCGAGAATTAGAACACGGATACCCGAGGCCCATTACATGGGCACGGAAAATATCCCGAGTGGCAAAAACCACTCGGGAAGACCCCAGGTGGAAAAACCACCCGGGGACGCCTGAGCAAGGTCATGCCTTGCTCGGGGACCCGAGCAAGGTCCTGCCTTGCTCAGGGCCCCGAGCAAGACCCACCTTGCTCGGGGCCCCGAGCAAAGCCCACCTTGCTCGGGTACCCGAGCAAGGCCATAGGGGTACCCTCCGGGTATCCCCATCCGTCCGGACGAGCCCCCCTCGTCCGGACCCCCACCTCCTGACGATATCTCGTCCGGGGCTGGCCTTTCGAAGGCCACACACTGAACTTACCTACGGTCGAACCGAGGTCAAAGGTAACTTATTTACGGTTAAGTTCAACTTTTATTACGAACCTGCCACAACCGGACCAGTGAACCACTGGAACCAGGGCGGTCAGATAGGAACTCTATAAATAGAGGCCTCGTCTCCTCATTTGAGACCAATCTTGCTATCACTTATCCATGCTCTGCCTTCTCTCTACTTTATCTCGCTAAGAGTCTATACTCAATTAAGCATCGGAGAGGGCACACCGAGCACCACCCCCCCCTAAGAAGAGTAAGGAAGGAGAAGTTCACGACAAACACTCGTGTGTAAACAAAGCCCAATTTTCCTAATGTGACATTTACCCAATTTCTTAGGTAACGTATACATATTAATGGGCTTCCAATTACGACACCCAATCACCATATGCTTACAAAGAGGTCATCCAAGAATAGTTGTAGGTGAAGGTTCAAGCAACGTCCTTTTTCCCAGTGCGAGTGTTGTTCCGAGTGAGAGCATTTTTCCTAGTGAAGTGTAGTTCAAATTCAAGATCGGAATATTGAGCCTAGACGTAGTCAAAGGCACCGAACTTCTCCAAAGAAGTATCTCATCGAGAAGGGTGAATTTTTCACCCTGACTTCGGATGATGAACCGGTAACGGTTCAACAAGCGTTAGAAGGACCTCAAGCGAATGAATGGAGGAAAGCAATAGAGGAAGAGATCGCCTCTATTAAAGCCAATTCGGTGTGGTTGTTAGTTGCTTTTCCTGCTAACCGCAGAGCAACAGGGGCTAACTGAGTTCTGAAATTGAAACTCACTGTTGATGGAAACGATGAACGCTACAAAGCTCGATTGGTTGCGAAAGGATATACCCAACTCCACGAAGTGGACTTTGATGAGACATACTCACCAATTGTGTGTTACACCACAGTTCGAGCTATCTTGGCCCTGGTTGCAAGCCTCGATCTGGAGCTGCACCAAATGGATGTTAAGACTGCATTCCTCCACGGAAACTTGGAGGAAGAAATATATATGGAGCAACCGGAGGGTTTTGTTACCCTTGGAAACGAACGTAAAGTTTGTAAACTCCAAATATCGATATATGGTCTTCAAAAAAGTCTCGGCAATGGTACCGTGGGTTCCACGAGGAAATCGTTGGCAAAAGATTCGTGAATCTTCACGAGGATCCTTGCATGTACACTAAGACCTCTGGGTCGAAGTACGTTATCTTGATGTTATACGTCGATGACATACTCATTGCCGCGAATGACGTGAGTTATTTAAATGAATCAACGTCCTGGCTGGCATCTTTTTTTGAGACGAAGGAAATGGGAGAAACCACGTACATCCTAGGCATTAAGATTGCTAGGGATAAGGCTGCTCGTAAACTATGTCTTTCTCAAGAAGCATATATCAATAAATTGTTGAGAAGGTTCAATCTCCAAGATGCCAAACCTGTGGATACGCTGGTCGTGTATGAGTGTCCGCACTACAAAAAGCTCCGGTCAACACGCCCCTACTACTGCTGTGCAGCATTTCCTCGGGTTCGTAGAGTCGGGTTTGCCGTTTGTCAAAGCGTGATGGCCCGAAAGACCAGACGGAGAGTGAACAGATGAAATGTGCAGAGTAACTCAGTATGGTTGGTAGTCTAAAGTACGCCATGCAATGTACTCGTCCAGATATCTGTTACGCTGTGGGCCTAGTAGCACGTTTCCAATCAGACCCCGAATACTAACATTTACGATCTGTTGGCATATGGAGATTGGGCCGCTGTAATTAGGAGCCCATTAATATAAGCATGTAACCAAAGACAATTGGGATATGTCACATTAGATATTTTGGGCTAGGCCTAAAATCTCAATTGACATGAGAGGCCCAAAATTGGGCCTCCCTAGCTTAATGTGGCCGGCCGAATTATAGGAGGGCAAAGTGGACTTTTGTCCATTTTTCTCCTCTTATAAATAGGGAGTTCTATGAGATCTAATCCTATATTTCTTTGTGGTGAGATTAAAAGAAATCCCTCCTCCCTATATACCAAGTGGTTCGGCCGAAACTATTACCAACCTAGGAGGTGCCAAATAGAGCCAAGCAATTTACTTTGGAGATCCATCCCGCTGAAGAATTGACAGGGTCTTTATTGTATAATCCGCGTAGGGCTTCCTTAACAAGAACCTCTACGGGAACCGTCTAGCGGATCGAGAACTCCCTCAGTGATCTTGGGACTACAGGAAACATTGTAGGTATGTGCACTATCTTCTGCTGCGTATTAGTTACCATGCACATATCTAGGGTTTTCTTTCCGTAGTATTTAACCCCGTAATCCTACAGTGGTATCAGAGCATGTGTTAGGAGTTCATGATTTTGATAAAATTGGTGTTCTTAGTTTACACATGTCCGACCGAAAATTTTAAAAGGGTTTAAAGTTTTTAAATTTTTTATTTTTACGAATCATCTTGGCCGAAAATTTCATGATGTTCATGGTCTTGAAGAAAACCATATATTTTATCAATATTAAACATTGGATTCTTGATATTTGCAAGATCTGATCTTGAAATTTGACCACAAACCCTAATCCTAGTGTTATTCGGCCGAACCCTCTAGGTATGCAAGATGAAATCTTTAATTTCTTAGTGCACAAGTAACCTAAAGGAACCGAAAATTTAAGAAATTAAGTTTTTAATTTGACCGAATTTTGTGCCTAGGGTTTAGTCCACAATTAGGGTTAGATTCACAAGATAATTGTGGATAGTAACTATCAACATATCTAGCACAAATTTAGGGATGTAGATATATTGATAGATTTAGTTACCTAAAAGATTGAAAAAATTGTTGATAGATTTATATCCCTAATATAGAATATTGACAATAATATATATATATATTAGTGCCAAATATATATATTGTTGATAGATTTATATCTCAAATATAGAATCTATATATATATATATATATATATATATATATATGTGTGTGTGTGTGTGTGTGTGTGTGTGTGTGTGTGTGTGTGTGTAGATACTAGAAATTATTTTATAATTAATTGTTTACTTGTTTGCTAAGTTAAGTTTTTGGTGGACTTTAAAACCCTACTTAGCCCATAAGTAACAATTTCGGCCGCACCTAATGGGTCATGGGCCAGTCCAATTTTGCACATCCGGGTTAGGTCAACCGAACGCGGAAGACCAAGGGAACCCGAACGGACCAAACCGGGTCCACCGAACCGAACAGGTTCACGGGTCCAAAACCGGTACGGGTCAACCAAAATGGGTTTTCTCAATCGGTTCAACCCATGCTGGTCGGGTCGGACCGGGGCAACTAAAATGGGTCGAACCGGTTTGAGTGAAGAACCGAAATTCTATTTTAAAACTGAATCAGTCCGGCCGAACCGTTTTTAACCGAATCGGACAGAACCGAACCTGAATTTGACTAAACCGGACCGAACGATGTCAATTTAAAATAGGATGGTCAAATTTTAAAATCCAAATATTTTCGAACTTTAAAATGACCTACATAGTGCTTATAGGTTTATACCCGATGCCTAGTTTCGATTTTGGGGATGGATCTCAGAAATGTATGATTTTGGGATTGAGTCATTTAGTGGGCTGAATTGCAATTGTTATTTAATTGATATTATTGCATGATTAGAACTGTCGTCTTGACTATGTCAAGCTAGCTGGATATTGCATGTTGTGGGCGGAGCCCTGATTTTCAATTAATGAGTTGCGAACTAGGATAGACATGCTTTGATGGTTGTAAATGCATAGGATTCATGTCTAGAAGTATGCATTTTTTATTGATAGCATGAATTGCAAAATCAGCCCCAAATGTTTTAACATCGAAAATCAACCGCCAAATATGCATGTTTGTTATGATGTGATTGCGTATAGTACATGTGCATGCATGTGGAGGATGTACAAGCATGTGATAAATTACTTAGGAAGTAGAATTATATGTACTAGCATGATTTCCTCGGAACATTAGACGCATGACGCGTATGCATGATGAGTGGTTTGTTTCGTGGATGTGACCTACGCATGATGATTTACATGTGTGGTAGAATTGTATGTGCAAACTTGAAATCATCGAAAAGTTTAAAAAATGGCCTTGGGAAAGCCAAGATCGGGTGTTTTAAAAACCTCTTGTTCCAATGAAAGTGATTAAACCGTTTTAAAAGACTGATCTATTAGAAAGAAGACGTCAGTAATGTGAACTCTTTCACAACCCCCTTCCCTCGGTTTACTGTCGGTCGGTTGGGTTAGATGTCTGAGGGATCATTTTGTGTCGCCTTCTATCTCATAGATATTCTTTTCCAAAAAAAAATTGTTATTGTCTCCCAGATTGTTGCATAATTATCGATGTGTGCTTAAGTATAGATGGCAGATAGAGTGAAATTCTATGTTCCTTGCGATCTATATGGAATGAGGTATGATGAATGGAGAGAATATTTGTGGAAGATACTATATGCGGCGGAAGTTAAGGATTGTTTGAATCCACAAGGAGATAAGATGATGACGGTTGAATACGTCCACTCTCCCTAGACGACAAAAGGACTCGCAAGGACCAGAAAGCAGCAGGGTTGATCTTTTCAACCTTGACAACATAAATTGTGGAACAATTCATGAATGTCAGTTCATTACACATTTGGTGTGCATTGCACCTTCGCTTCGGCGATAGATATGCGGCAGAAGATAGAGAACTCATTTTGGAATATGATGTTACTCTACGCATGGACGCCGACATTATGACAAACCATACCTCTGACGGCGAGAAAGAGGCATGGGAAAATACTCATCCTATCATGAAGAAATTTCCTTTATCGTGGTTTGTCGATAAGAATGGCCTCAAGCATCTAATCAGATAGATAGAGACGATCTTGAGACTATTCGATAAACTAGACCCTAAGGAAATTCGTGAGTTGGAGGACCCCTTCACTCATATGCGCAAAGCTCTAGAATCGGGCAATAAAAGGCTCAAACAAAAACCCAGTAGGTCAAGATACCGCTGATTCAAGTGCGTTTCAGGTACGCCCCGTTTGCCATGTGTTGGGTTATAAATAAACCCGACTATGTATGTACGTTCTTGGTCTATGGTTATTTCCTACAGGTGACAGGTCGAGTACGCTTTCAGGGCGAGGAGAAGAAGTCGACGACCTTTCTTGTTTATTCCAACCATTTGGAGATAAAAGGTCGACTACCAATCATGAAGAAGTCGACTTCAAAAGAATGACTGGTCGACTATGGAGACTTAGAGAATCTTCCAGAGGACAGGTGGCGACCTGCTTCCCACCGTCTCCAAGGGAAAACCTTCCCTCGAAGTAAAGACAGGTGGCGACCTGCTTCCCACCGTCTCCAAAGGAAAACCTTCCCTCGAAGTAAAGACAGGTGGCGACCTGCTTCCCACCGTCTCCAAGGGAAAACCTTCCCCCGAAGTAAAGGTGAGGTGGCGACCTGCTTGTCACCTGCTTCAGCCGCCTTAGGAAAGACTTCCCTCCTAAGTAAAAGTGAGGTGGCGACCTGCTTGTCACCTGCTTGGCCGACTCAAAAGGAAAACTCACTAAGGAGATAACCGCCACTGATAAGTCGGTAACTCTCCCCTATAAATAGGGACCTATCTTATTCAATTAAAAACAATCTGCTCTAAATACTTATATATTATACTCTCAAATACATTACTAACTTAAGCTTCGGAGTGGAATCAGGGGCCATCCCCACCCCTTTTTAGGTGCTCGACCTTAAAAGTCTCCCGGAGGGAATCAAGTCCTCGAGAGAGCTACGTCCAAGGCGAAGCCTAGAAGTCCATTCCGTGAAGTTTTTGGCCACGTCATTTTGATCCCAATATTTGGCGCCGTATGTGGGAACAGATCAAAAACTCATGGCTGCCGAAAAAAGCAAGATTTCCAACACTCCGGTGGAAGAAAGGAGCAGTCTACCAGTGGATCCTACCACATCGAGGCCGATCCCCTAAGAAGATCCCCCAATACCCCAATCTAATGGTGTTGGCGGCGATGAAACCCTCAACCATTCCAAATCTCTGCCAATTTTGGAAGATGCGAGGACAGCTCCCCAGGCTGTTCCTCCGGAGGTAATAGCTGCCTTTATTACTTTTTGGAATAAACCCAAGCAGGGGCTGTTCCAGAGAAAAGAGAGCCAACCCGAGAGGCCTCACAAAAGGAAGAAGTAGCTTCCAGTGTGAAAATCCAGGAGGAGAATCCCCTGGAGAAAGAAACCCCTGAAGCCCCCGAGGCCGAAACGGTGAGCAATGAACCTGTCCTGTTCACAATAGGGCAGGTCGAAGAACTGCTGGAGAAGAAGAGGCGAGGTGCGAACGATTTGCTCATCGTTCGTGATCATACTTCTCACCCCTTCACCAAAAGGCTATTCAATACTCGAGTTCCCCCGCAAGTCTTCGTGAGGAGCATCGACGATTATACCGGAGAAGGCGACCCAGTTCGCCACATCAACCCCCACAACTCCTCCCTCTTGGGAAGAGGGGCAACACCTAATCATTATGCAGCACTCTTCCCAACCACGCTGAAGGAAGAGGCGTCTACTTGTTTTTATGGTCTCCCCGACAACTCTATAGACTCATGGGATGAGCTGAAAGCCAAATTCATTGAAGGACACGTAGGTCAGAGGCAACGCCTCAAGAGCATGAACTTCCTCGACAAGATCGAGCAAGGCCCAGGTGAAACCTTGGCCAACTACTACACAAGGTTTCACAAGATACTCCAACAGCTGAACGAGGACGCCACAGATGGCGAGCTGATCCGGACCTTCTGGAGGGGTCTTAGAGTGGAGAGCCAAGCTCTGAAGGACAGCATGGTGATGAAGCCCGTGCAAAGGATTGACGCCCTCGCCATCAAAGTAAAGAAATTCATCGACCTAGAGAGGTCACATTAAGGGCTGCCCAAAGAAGTCAAGAAACAACTGGTGCCCGCCAAGATCGAGGAGGGCTCCGCTTCCCGACCACCTAGGAGGGAAGAAAGATGTGGGCGAGACTTCCGACCAGGGAATCGACAAGGAATAAGGAGAGATTCTAATCCTTATCCCTCCAAATATACTCCTCTTACCCATAATGTATCGGTAGTACTTCAGGAAATGGAGAAGCTCCGCCTTACTAACCCACCACCGGCAAGAATAAACATGCTGGGCCACCAGGTAAATGCTTACTGTCGCTACCATCAGGTAAGGGGGCATAACACAAATGGGTGTACCCTCTTGAAGCAAAATATATAGACCCTTATCCAGAGGGGCAAATTATTAAAATTTGTGAAAAAGAACCCCAATATTCCGAAGAAGCGAAATCGTAGCCCAAGGGAGGAATCTCGATCTCCTCCTCGTGATCAACCCCCCCCCCCCCCCCCCCCCCCCAAGAGGAACGATCAACTTTATCGCCGGGGGATTTGCCTCGGGAGGAGGAACAAATGCGGCTCGAGAAGTGTATGCTACCCAAATATCTACAGCGGCGGTAATGGGAAAAAGGCCTAGAGAGCCTGATCTTGAAACTATCAGTTTTACAATGGACGATTTGGCGGAAGAGAATCAACCTCATGAAGACGCCTTGGTGGTTACTCTTCTGATCGCCACATATAGAGTCAAAAGAGTGCTCATCGATAGTGGAAGTTCAACGGATATTCTCTTTTATTCAGCCTTTAGGCAGTTAGGCTTTACTAAAAAGGACTTGAAGAAGGTCGATTTCCCTTTGATAGGTTTTGCAGGAGAAACTACATATCCCTTGGGAGCCATTCGACTAACCGTCATCATAGGAGAAGATAAAACCTTGCAAATAGATATACTCTTTGTAGCGGTTGATGCTGCATCATCATACAATGCTATCATCGGACGGACGACTCTCAATCCTTATCGAATCATCCCGTCCACGGCACACCAAGTAATGAGGTTCTCAACACCACAAGGAATTGGTGAGGTCTGGGGGGGACCAAAACATGGCTCGACATTGTTATCAAGCCGCGACACGACAAGCAGAGAAGTCATAATCAAATTCTATGATAGATATTTGTTATAACTAATGTCGAGTTTTCCTTTTTTGATGTAATATTCAGGAATTGATGAATAAAAAAGATCCTTCGATCTACTTTCTTCATAAATAAATCATCATTCCAATGTCACCACCCTCGATCTCGCTACAAATCGGTCGTCGACCATTATGTGCCCAAAATGGCGACAAAAGCCTAGGTACGGCGACGATTCGATCGAAGTCTACAAATCGGTTGTCGACCATTATGTGCCCAAAGTGGCGACTAAAGCCTAGGTACGGCGACAATTCGATGGAAGGTCTACAAATCGGTCGTCGACCATTATGTGCCCAAAATGGCGACCAAAGCCTAGGTACAGCGACGATTCGATCGAAGTCTACAAATCGGTTGTCGACCATTATGTGCCCAAAGTGGCGACTAAAGCCTAGGTACGGCGACAATTCGATGGAAGGTCTACAAATCGGTCGTCGACCATTATGTGCCCAAAATGGCGACCAAAGCCTAGGTACAGCGACGATTCGATCGAAGTCTACAAATTGGTTGTCGACCATTATGTGCCCAAAATGGCGACTAAAGCCTAGGTACGGCGACAATTCGATGGAAGGTCTACAAATCGGTCGTCGACCATTATGTGCCCAAAATGGCGACCAAAGCCTAGGTACGGCGACGATTCGATCGAAGTCTACAAATCGGTTGTCGACCATTATGTGCCCAAAATGGCGACTAAAGCCTAGGTACGGCGACAATTCGATGGAAGGTGTACAAATCGGTCGTCGACCATTATGTGCCCAAAATGGCGACCAAAGCCTAGGTACGGCGACGATTCGATCGAAGTCTACAAATCGGTTGTCGACCATTATGTGCCCAAAATGGCGACTAAAGCCTAGGTACGGCGACAATTCGATGGAAGGTCTACAAATTAGTCGTCGACCATTATGTGCTCAAAATGGCGACCAAAGCCTAGGTACGGCGACGATTCGATCGAAGTCTACAAATCGGTTGTCGACCATTATGTGCCCAAAATGGCGACTAAAGCCTAGGTACGACGACAATTCGATGGAAGGTCTACAAATCGATCGTCGACCATTATGTGACCAAAGCCTAGGTACGGCGACGATTCGATCGAAGTCTACAACTCGGATGTCCTAACGCTCAAAATAGCGACAAGAGCTGAGGCACAATAAGGACCCGATCAAAAAGACTCAAAAGAGGATCAACAAATAGGTCCTCAAGTTGTCAATCTAAAGGTATCAAAGACTACCTCCTACTTATACGATCGATTCTTTAATCCTAAAGGGTAGTAAAAATAAAGTATGTCTGCTACCTCCGGGAAATTATATATATACGATCCTAGTTAAGAATGTCAAAAGCTAGGTGTTGCCAGATTAATTTATTTATTATGAAAAGTCATACATAGAAGATATGGGAGTCTCTTGATAGTCCATTTTACACGGGTTTCTTCCCCTTAGAAGGAGAGACAATAACACAGTCGTCTTCGTCAGACGAACGGTCGTGTTCTTTTGATGGTTGATCATCCTCCTCGGTGGGAAGTCGTAAAAATTGTTCGAGGATCGGAACTTGAGAGAAAGGAAAATCCGCCTGGTAAGCCCTCAAGTTGACCACCATCTCCTTTAGGGTGGTGTGGAGCAAGTCAGAGGCTGCGATAACCATCTCTACTTCAAAGTCCGAGCTTGCCTTGTACTCTTCTATGACTTTGGCCTTTGATTTCATTAAATCTGACGCCTCCTGGCGCCAAGTATCGACTTCCTTGAGAAGCTTAACGTTCTCCTGATTCAGAGTCACATTCTCCTTATTCTTCCCTTCCATTAGGTACCGATACTCTTTAGCCAGTAGAGAAACGGTTTGTAGAGACTCCTCGCTCCTTTTGAGTTCTTTTTGAAGAGTATTCGATCTCTCCTGAGCACACTCAAGATCCCTCTTTAAATGCGCATTTTCTTCTTTAAGAAACCGCACTAATCCCTTATCTTCGCCAGAGGATAGTCGTTCCTTGGTGAATTGTAATTCCCTGGAAAGATCGATCACTAGACGGAAAAGGCGTAGAGAATTTTTGGAAGCCTGTCGATAAAAGTTAGAAATATTCAGCGTAGGGGAAGTTTTATAAAAAAGAAAAGAAAAGTATCATTACCTCTGCTTGTTTTAAAATATAGTGGCGTAAGGCCTCTTCCACCTCCTCTGGTTTTGTTCCCATAAGAGAGCGGTCTTGAGGAGGGATGGAGGCATTCAATAGGTGAAGGGCCAGGTCGACATTGGCGATGGAATGTCCTTCTTTGAGGGAATACCCCTGTAAGGACTGAAGAGGATTCCAGAGGGAACAGGAGCTGGTAGGAGGGTCTAGTAACATATCCCAATTAAAGGAAGGACCTTCATAATTGATGGGATCGTGAGAGGACGCCTCATCACTTGGCGATGGCCGAGTCGACTTATCAGCCCTTAAAGGAGGCACTGGAGTCGAAGAAGAAGAAGAGCTTCCACCATGTCTCTTTCTTCGCCAGGGGACCTCATCCCTATCCCAACCAGAACGACAAGGGGTACCCCTCGTCCTGCCCGCACTAGAAGGATCTGCAGGAGGTACCATTGAGCTCACCCCTACGTTAGAAGGAGTTCGGGTTTGGGTATTACCTGGAACTGCTGGGGTTGGAGAAGAAATAGGGTTTGTTCTGATTGACGGACTAGGGGCAGACGAAGCGTCGACCGTGGCTTGAAGATGACGCTGAATAATCGCCCTAATAAAAGCTGGCAGGAAAAAGATCTACAAATTAATGAAATCTTTACTAAAAGAAAAAGAAAACTCCGCAAATACCTGAGGTAGAATCACCAGCCATGTTCTTCAAAAGTGATGTTGAAGATGATCTATCCTGAAATATCCAATCGAAGCTTGAAGAGAGAAACAGAAGTAAGAACAGAAGAGAAGAGAGTCTGGTGTTTATAGCCACAAGCAGAGGAACAGCTTCCAAAGGAAGATTTCCCGAGGTCAGCCGCTCATTGGAACATTCTCTGAACCTGACCATTGTTGTACACTTGTCAAGCGGGAAGGACTTGATCTTTTAGCTTCCCTAGGAGATCTCTGCATGCCGAAACCATCTCTTCTCCCAACGGTTAGAAATCCTAATCCCGAGGGAGGGCCTCTTCAACTTATGGAAAGTCCGGGAAATCCACAAGTCCTGAGAATTAGATTATCTCGCCACAAAATGGGGCTTTACTCGACTCAAGCCTTCACCTTAAGTAAATGAAGCTGACAACTCGAGTCTCGGGGGCAAGTATTGGGTTATAAATAAACCCGACTATGTATGTACGTTCTTGGTCTATGGTGATTTCCTACAGCTGACAGGTCGAGTACGCTTTCAGGGCGAGGAGAAGAAGTCGACGACCTTTCTTGTTTATTCCGACCATTTGGAGATAAAAGGTCGACTACCCATCATGAAGAAGTCGACTTCAAAAGAATGACTGGTCGACTATGGAGACTTAGAGAATCTTCCAGAGGACAGGTGGCGACCTGCTTCCCACCGTCTCCAAGGGAAAACCTTCCCTCGAAGTAAAGACAGGTGGCGACCTGCTTCCCACCGTCTCCAAAGGAAAACCTTCCCTCGAAGTAAAGACAGGTGGCGACCTGCTTCCCACCGTCTCCATGGGAAAACCTTCCCCCGAAGTAAAGGTGAGGTGGCGACCTGCTTGTCACCTGCTTCAGCCTCCTTCGGAAAGACTTCCCTCCCAAGTAAAAGTGAGGTGGCGACCTGCTTGTCACCTGCTTGGCCGACTCCAAATGAAAACTCACTAAGGAGATAACCGCCACTGATAAGTCGGTAACTCTCCCCTATAAATAGGGACCTATCTTATTCAATTAAAAACAATCTGCTCTGAATACTTATATATTACACTCTCAAATACATTACTAACTTAAGCTTCAGAGTGGAATCAGGGGCCATCCCCACCCCTTTTTAGGTGCTCGACCTTAAAAGTCTCCCGGAGGAAATCAAGTCCTCGAGAGAGCTACGTCCAAGGCGAAGCCTAGAAGTCCATTCCGTGAAGTTTGTGGCCACGTCATTTTGATCCCAACACCATGTATATAAAACCGTACGTTTTATACAACACAAATCGTCTGATGTGATTCATTCGTGAATTCTTTTCAGGTGTGGTGTTTGACATGGCTTGAAGATTATAGACGGAATTTCCCTTTGTTATTGCTTTACAAGACCCTTGTTGATGTCATTTAACTTTCGTTGTTACTAAAATTCCGGCATATGGTATGCATTGGGTTATTGAATAAAATGATTGCTATTGAAGTCAATTCAATTTGAAATACAATCTATTTATCAACCCAGTCAATGGGCTGATACCAATACCAATTATTTGGAGTTGTGCCGAAATCATAGTCCATGTTCTCAAGTCGACACATTGAAATCACACACACATATTCTGATTCATCAATACCCCATCGATCGTGAACTTAGAATAAAACTCATAATATTCCTTATTTGTTAGTACTCCATGAAATAATTAAAACCGTAATGATGAACATGTGTGAGACAGATTAAATTAAATTTTGGAAACGGAACGATTTAACCATGGTAAAATCTGGTGATACGCGTGTCACGCGCATAGTTCCTCGATAGATGGAACACATCGATTCAAAGTACAAATTTAATATGAAGTGTGTTTCTTATTTAATGCTTGATATAAATTTTCACTTGCATTTGAGACCCATTTCGGATTTTACTCATTGATTCCACATAAACCGAGAAGAAGTATGCTTCAAAAGCTACCACGATCTCGTAAAGAATCAATAGTTGCACAAGGTGAAAACCTAATGCGCAATTCAAAGGTGGACGAAACCTCTGAAATTGAGTATGCAATGAAAAAGGATAAGTCTGTTAAACGACTATCCAGTTATACGCCTCTAACGATAAAGATTGGCTGAGCATTATTTCAAATATACACTTCTAGGACATAGTATAGAACATGAGTCTTTAGTTCAACTTCCGATCACCTTCAAGGATGATGTGCTGTTGAGTTTCATTCATGTAGAGTTTTTTTCCTAAAGTATCGATTATCACAACACCAAGTTAGCTATTAAATGGTAATGAGATGGATCTTACCAAAATGCGACATTCCGGTTGCAAAACAAACACACATTGTACCAACAACTGCGAAAGAAAAGTTAGAACCTAGAGTACTAAAAAGTAACTCTAAAGCATGCATGTGTGTGGTAGCTCGGGAGATTGGTGGCATGCTCGAATATAAGACGTTACATTCCTTGAGGACAATTTTTTTTCCATTGCATAGCAACATCAAAACGAACGAAATCTTGATTGAACTAGAGCACGATGATGATGATCAGGTCCCACTTACTTCGAGTGGGAGATTTGAGGTAGCAACGCAAGTGAAAGACATGGTAAATGAGAATGGAGACATTTTCATAATAAATCCAGTGGGAGGATTCAATCCAACCACTCAGATCACTGTTGCTGCAGGTGTGAATCAAGTCGAACCTGATAATCACATTCCTCAAACGATGGATGAAAAATCCGATAATACCACAACCACCTACTGGTAATAGTGGGACTGGCACTACCAACTTGGTTCCTGGTCCTAGTAACCGTGGAATTCATCTCGGAATTGGAATCCCGAGACCAAGAGGTCGTCCAAGAAAAGTTTTCGGTGAAGGTTCAAGCAACGCTCTCTTTCCCAGTGGGAGTATTGCTCGATAACGAGCAATATTCGTAGTGGGAGCGTTGGTCAAGTTCAACATGGAATTAACGAGCCTAGATGTAGTTAAAGGCCTCAAAATTCTCTAAGAAGTATCCCATAGAAAGAGGTGAATTATTCACTCTGACTTCGGTTGATGAACAGGTAAGGGTTAAGCAAGCTATGGATGGACCTCAAGCGAGAGAATGGAGGAAAGCAATGGAGGATGAGATCGCCTTTATGAAAGCTAATTCGGTGTGATCTTTAGTTGATTTGCCTGCTAACCGTAGAGAAATAGGGGCAAAATGGGTTCTGAAACTGAAACTCACTGCTGATGGAGCCGTCGAGCAGTACAAAACTCGACTCGTTGCGAAAGGATATACCCAACTTCACGGAGTGGACTTTGATGAAACATAATCACCGATTGTGCGCTATACCACAGTCCGAGCCATTTTGGCTTTGGTTGCAGGCCTCGGTTTAGATCTGCACCAAATGGATGGTAAGAACGCATTCCTCCACGAAAACCTAGAGGAAGAGATCTATATGGAGCAACCGAAGGGTGTCATTACTTCTGGTAACGAACGTAAAGTTTGTAAACTCCAAACATCGATTTAAGGTCTTAAACAATCGTCTCGCCAATGGTACCGCAGGTTCCACGAGGAAATCGTTGGAAACGGATTCATGAATCTTCACGAGGATCCATGAGTATACACTAAGACCACTGAGTCGAAGTACTTCATCCTGACATTATATGTGGATGACATATTGATTGCCGCGCACGACGTAAGTTACATGAACGAATGAAAGTCCTTGTTGGCATCTGTATTCGAGATGAAGGACATGGGAGAAGCCACATACATCATAAGCATTAAGATTGATAGGGATCGGGCTGCTCGCAAGCTATGTCTCTCTCAAAACTCCTATATCAACAAACTGTTGAAAAGGTTCAGGTTGCAAGATGCCAAACCTGTGGATACGCCAGTTGTATTTGGGTGCGCGTTGTCGAAACGTGTCGGCCCGAAAAACCCGGCAGAGCGTGAACAGATGAAAAGTGCAGAATACCTTAGTATGGTTGGCAACTTAATATATGTCATGCAATGCACTAGTCCAGACATCTGTTACACTGTGGGCCTAGTAGCACGAATCCAATCAAACCCTGGACATCAACATCTAAATGTCGTGAAACATATTATTCGATACCTGAAAGGTACTTCTGACTACGGATTGCGCTATGAGGGTGGGTGGAAAACTAGAATTGACAGGATTCAGAGACGCTGACCATGGTGGCGATCCGGATGATCGTAAGTCCACCTCAGGAGGAGTATTCTCCTTGCTAATGCCGTCATTTCATGGATGAGCAAGAAGCAATCATGTGTCACGCTATCTACGATGGAATCCGAATTCGTGGCCCTCTCTAAGAACGCACATGAAGCAGTCTGGCTTAGAAGGCTCTTAACTGCATTGCTTGGCGTCGAGGACGGAAGTAAGCCTGTAAAGGTATACTTTGACAGACAAGTAACAATTGCGGCAGTTAAGAATCCTAAGTACCATAACTGGGTGAAACATATTGATATAAAATACAATTACGCTAAGAATATGTTTGAGAACAAATTAATCACATTGGAATACTTGTCCACTAAAAGTAATGGCGGATCCATTAACCAAACATTTACGCAGGGATGCTTTTGAAAAGCATGTTAGAATGCTAGGACTGCGTAGAGTTTAAGTGGCATGTATTATGATGATAACATATTGAGATTTAAAGTAGTATTTGAATGAGATGTGTTGGGACCTGAACCACTCAGGGCGTCGGGTCCTGGTAAGGTAGGTTGAAATGTTCGTCGGGTTGTCGGGTCGCTGTACGTGTCACGTACGCGCGCTCCTCCTGAGACCTGCACACGGGGCAGTATCGACACAACGAGTGGGGGTGGTGTGCGATGAGCCCTCTCCGATCCTAAAATAAGAAATCTAAGAGAGATAAAGCTAGTGAGAAGTCAGAGCTCCCAAGCCAAGTTATGTTATGAAATGGGTGACCAAAGTTCCTATATATAGGGCACCTTGGACTCAAACCCGGTTTTAAGCGGTCAGACACCGGTTTAGTAGGAAAACGTGAACCGGGTGTCGATTTGAGTTAAATTGGCAAAGGAAAGGCTCATGTGTACTGTAAACATACGGGGATACGCGCGTCCCGAAATGACGATCCGAACCTTCAGATTGCGCGGACAATCCGGACGAGTTACGGTCCGAATACGCGCGTGTTGCGCGTTTGGATCTTTCTAACCCGTGAATAGGCGTTTGTAAACCGTTAGTGGGTTTGACGTGTTAATGAGGCCCGAATGTAAAACAAACCTGAATCGGACGTATATCCATCATTCGCCCCCAAGTTAAATAATGGCGTGACCCTTGCTTGACTCTATTTTACGATAGGATAGACGTCTGATTTAAGTTCGGGAGTTACCTCATAATAGACTTACTGTCCGTCGGCGCGTGGGCCTCAATGTCGTGCTGTCGTGCTTTCCTTCCTTAGCTTGACAAAGCACCTCATAACTGCTGACATGGTTAGTGCAGCAAGTATACGTGTATAACAGACATATGTGTAGCAATGCATGTATATCTACGTGATATAGATGTAAATGCTAACATATGTACAAACATGGCATACGCGTGTATGTAAGCAAACATGCGTCATATGATGACATGCAATTAGTGGTATAATCATAGAAATAAATAGGGTTAAGAACACAATAGGGGCCTGAATGTTTGCCCATGTTGCCAAAAGGGGTATGAATTGAAAAAACGTATTATTTAGGGTCTGAATTTTGAGTTTTTTGTATGAGTGAGGTCTCCGTCTATTTTTTCTGTTAAAAGTGACGGAAAGTGGTCACATGCTTGGCATGTGACCAAAAATAATTTGAAAACCCGAAAATGCCCTTTGACCAAAGTGTGTCTTTCATATGTTTGACCTAAAATGACGAAAATACCCTTTAAGCCACCACAACTCCGGCGACCACCACCACCCCGACTCCGGCGACCACCACCGACCTCCGGCGACCACCACCGACCTCCGGCGACCACCACCGACCTCCGGCGACCACCACCGGCCTCCGACGACCACCACCGACCTCCGGCGACGACAAAAAAGCTCCGATCGGAGCTTTGGAGCTCCGGTCGGAGCCACAGAGCTCCGATCTGGAGCCCTGTGGCTCCGATCGGGAGCCACAGGTCGCCGGAGGTAGGTGGTGGTCGCCGGAGCCGGGTGGTGGTCGCCGGAGCCGGGTGGTGGTCGCTGGGCGGTGGCCGGAGCGTGGTGGCCTTAAGGGCATAATTAGTGTGTAGGGGTATTTTAGACATTTCACATTTTATTAATTAAATTGATAAATTGTATAATAATTACAAAAGGGTATTTTTGTCTTTTCACGTGGTTCTGTTAGATTTAACAGAAAATTTGGACGGAGACTTGAAAAAACACAAAACTCAAAATTCAGGCCCTTAATAATACGTTTTTTCAATTCAGACCCCTTTTGGCAACATGGGCAAACATTCAAGCCCCTATTGTGTTCTTAACCCAAATAAATATGTGATGATATACATACAAGTATATATTTAATAAGGTTATGACAATAAATATATATCATACATGCACGTGTATAAATATGGCGTGCGCGCGTATGTAAGGGTGTGAAAGTGCGTATATATGCTAGCAACTCATACAAAGGAGTTAAAAAAAAATTAAGGAGAGGTAAACTCTTACCCATACCTTATATATAGGAGTGAGTGTATGCTTATCTCTCATACCTAGTCTCCACGCCAAAAGTTGTCTCCTCCTTTTTTTTGAAGAGTAAGATACTTCGAGGCCAAGTTGCTTGACCCCCAAGAATTCCGGCCGGCCACCCCTCACACACGGCAGAGGCGTAAGGCGGTCCAGCCACCACATCGGACGACGGAGGAGAGACCAGTGGCGGCGGAAGATCACCGGTGACCGGCAGCGGCAGACGACTTTCTTCACAGCGGCTGCAGATTTTTACGGTGACGACAGCAAATTTTGCGATGATCGGACTTCCCGAGTTGATTAGGGACCATTTTCAGGTATGGTGATGTCCTTAGCATCCTTAATTTGGCCAATATTTAGCTTGGGTGAAACTTGATCTTCCATGCACACCAAGTGTTCGATGAAATTCCTAACACACATTGACATAGTGTAAAATGCATGAAAAATGGCTAAGTGTTTAGGAATGTTGTTTGTATAGTAAAGAGTGTTACTCCCCTTGTTGATTGCATACATTAGCCGACCGAGACCTCGTCGTTTTTTAATCGTTTACTTAGCCACTCTTTGATCGAAGTTGTTAATCAACGGAATCCATGTAATGATTTGTGTCGTGACACAACTTGTACGTACTTGCTTGTTAGCACGATAGTGTTTGTAGCTATAGTCACATCTCGCATTCCGCTTGTTAAGGATATACGCATAAACATGTATACCTGTCAACATTGAACGATATACGCACGTAGATGTTAATGTCATAATTATATCTGTAATGTTACCTCAAACATATGTGTTAGGACGCGCGGGCGCGAGTGGGTGTGCGTAAGCACAAGTAGGCGCGCGTAGGCACAAATAGGTGCGCGTAAGCACATGTTGATTGTATAAGTGTTGGGACGGAGCCCTTACTGACATAGAGTTTCCCTGTATAGAGGATGTTCGCTGTGTAGTAGTTGTAAACTTATAAGTTTGTACGTACGGGGTTGCCCTCGTGTAGGGGATGTTTGCCCCATAGTCGTTAGCTACGCGATCATTGCGCGCACACTTGCTGAGTAGATTGTTTTCTTTGTTCTTGAAGGACTTGTAGTTCGAGAGTTACGGGATAACCTGTTGAGTAGACACATTCTTGTTGGCACGTCTCTCACTAGGATTACCTTCTCGGTTCACCGGTTATTCGAAAATGAGTAAGTTTTTCATACCCACTCCTGAAGTTTGATATTGTTCGGACTTTGATTTTGATTCTGAGTCGGGTTCTTTGACACCCGTCGATTCGGGATCTGAGGATGGTATAGACTTCTCTCCTGAGTCGGAATCTGGTTCGGGATCGGAACAAATGTTCCAAACTTTTTCTGGCAACAAGTTGCAACACAAGGAGTATAAGTGTTATGTGGAGCATTCTGGACTTTTTCCACTCGTGGAGATGGTCTTTCCATTTGACATACTTCCTGAGTTGTTCGGGGTGAGCCTGCTGTGCCCCCCACTGAGATGGAGGCGGTATATACTGGTCAGATACGGGAGGGTTGAGTTTTCCCTATTGTCGCGACTTGGTCAGATTATGTCGCTATTACGAGATTTACCCGCTTGATCTCACGCCTGCTGGGATATGGAAATGGGTCTGCTTTCGCGTACTATGTTATCAGCAGTCGTGGCATTATGCGACTCTGCTTTTCCGATGCTTTTTTCGTCTTCAGCGTCAGGAAACATCCGGGTTATCCTCCATATCCATTCGCTGGCCTTCACCGAGAGAGTGAGGTTTTGCGAGCCTCGGCTTAGGAGCAGTGAAGTGGGACACTAAACTTCATTTTTTGATGGTTGTTGACCAGTCGGGTAGTCATTGGAAGAGTCGTTACTTCTTCACCCAAGATGTTGGAGTGACATGGCCAGAAGCCCATGTTACTGAGACAGATCCCGTGCCGACATATGCTGAGTTTTCCGATTCGGACAATGTAGTTATGAAGGCGATATATCGGGCTCACAGGGCGCGCGCATATTGCGCCTTGTCTTGCGTGACAGAACATGAACTGTGCGAAGCTGGGATTCATGTAACTCCTACGGGAGGTCCTTCGGTATGTTATGATTTTTTATAACTCCTATTATGATGTGATGTAGGTTGGTTTCATGGCAGAAACTCGCACTTGCAAGCGAGTCTACAGGGGAACTATGCTGCCCCCGCACGAGGTACTTCCTCACCTTTTCCAGACGCGCTTCGAACCATGAAGCCTTGACGTGGCAAAGGATCCATGTGTAAGTCGCCTTGTTGTAACTTTGTTCCTTCTTGTCTATGCTGATTATTTTTGTTCTTATCTTTTTTTGTTCTTGTTTGCAGGTCATTCTCCCAACGTGACGGATCGCGTTGTGGCCGTTGCTGACACTCCGCCTCGACCCATGGCGAAGGGAACCGAGTCCGAGGTACGTCCCTCGAGCGATCCGAAGCGATCAAAGTCTGGATGTGGCGGGGCCTTGAGGACTCCTTCTCGTGCAAGGGGAAGGACGTTGAAGGTCAGGCTCGCGCGCCTGTTATGTCTGACCCCCGGTCGAGGGACCGGACCTTGGAGGAGGTGGCTCCTCATGAAGGTATGTATCTTGCTTTTACTTTCCTATTATACTTGTAATATTTTACCTTTCTTGTTTAACTGTGTGTGTATTCACTGGTGTTGCGCCTCTTGTTGCGCTTACACGTGCTGACTTGGTTTGTCCTGTTCAGGACGCGATCATTGGAGAGGAGTGGCCACCTTTTGCTGTTAGGGAGCCCCGATTTGCCAAGGAGGTCAGCTTGAGTACTCCTGAGGTGGGAATACGCGTGTTTCAGTGGGTTGTCCCTTCTGGTGATAAGAGAGTTCGTCCTAGCGAACCTGAGGATGCGCGCACGTATACTGAGGGTGTGCTGACACACCTTGCGCCAGTGAGTGTTCATCCTTAATCTTTTATAGCTTGTATGCACATCTGCATTGTTGTTACAACTTGTTTGTTGTTGGATGTTGTATTGCGCTATAGGTTGTCATCGATGTGGTGAACCTTTCCTCTTTTGTGATCGAACTCACTGAGGAGAAGAAGGCTCTCCAACATAAGTGCGACATGCTTTGTCGTGAGCTCGCGAGTGCGAATGAGAAGGCGCTTCTCTTAGATGCCAAGGTTGTCGATTTGGAGGCAGGTGCCTCAGCTCGCCAGGCTCGAGATGCTACACTCGAGTCTGATATGATTGCCCTTCAGAAGAAGGCGATTGAGGATGGCGAAGTTCACGGCCTTACCTTGCAGGCTGTGCAAGAGAGCGCGCATGAGGAAGGGAAGGTTGCTGGTGTTGCAGAGTACAAGGACTCGCATTTCTTCCGTGATGACGTTCGTGTAGGTGCCGATGACCTGATGTATGAATTCACTGATGGTTTTATCAATCAGGTATATACCATTGCCCCCCGACTTTCGTTTTGATCAGATGGGTATATATGTTGAGTTTCCCACTAGACACGTGGCGGCATTACGCCTTCGAGATGCGACTGCACCTCAGATTGATGATGTATTCGGTGATGATGGTGATGTCCGTGTAGTGGTGGAGACTACTCAAGATGAAGTTGTGGCAAAGCCATCTGGTACTGTTTATGTGCCTGATGTGGCATCAGGTTGATTGTTGGTTATTTATTAGACCTTTGTATATAGTTCTGCTCCCCGTGTCGGGTTGAGGTTGTGTTTGTGGTGTTTTCCCCTTGATCCTACGGGTTGATTGTTGTCCTCCCCAATATTCCGTTGTATGCCCCCAGGGTCTCAACTACTATGAAGTTGACATTGATGTCAAGCCTTTTCCATCTGTTCCCCAGTGTTACTGGGAGTGTGATTGTCCCCAAGGGGTATGTCGCTGCACTGGCGAAGCTTATCAGGGGGTAGCTTCCAGGACTTAAGTCTGCTTTGGTTCTTCCAAGTTTCTCCAGCACCTTAATGGTTAGAATATCTGCAGAACTTCAACCGTAAACGAGGATTCTCTTGACATCGTAGTCCTCAATTGGCATGGTGATTGGTAGTGCGTCGTCGTGGGGGTAGACTATATGTATCATGTCTTCTTTAGAGAACATGATGACAAGGTCTTCTTGTTATCCCCTTGGCCTCTTGCCATACTTGGGATGTGTTTCTGCCTGCAAAGCATAAACGTTCATTGCATGCAAGTCTTGCCCCCCGGCAGCTTGTCCTCCATGGATGACGTTGATCACGGCTCGCTTGGGAGGAGGTGGGTTATCATGCATCGTCTCCTTTCCTTTGTTTTTGTTTGAGGATTCTCCTTGGATCCTTTTCGGGTTGTTGTCGCCTTGGTCGACAAAGTGCTTCAACTCCCCTCTCTGAATCACATTGTTGATTCTCATCTTCAAAATGAAGCAGCTATTGGTGACATGACCATACACCTCGTGGTTTTCACACCACTTTTCCGTTTCTTTTCCGAGGGGGCCTTTTCGCCAGCTGTTGGGTTAATTCTAGAGATGGTTTCCCTCATCTCCTTTAGGATTACCGTTAATGGTGCGTTCAGAGGGATAAGGTTTGCAGCATTTACCTCGCAAGGTCGTTGAAAATCGACCTGATTCGGACGTTTCGGCTGTGGTTTCCATTTCCTGTTCTGCTGGTTCCCTTGGAATTTTTTCGGTTATCCAGCCTTGTTATTGTTGTCTTTATTGCGTAAGGCATTCATCTTTGCCTTAGCTTTGTTCCTGAACCTTTCGAGGTCCACATACTCTTTACCCGCGAGGCTAACTCTTCCAAAGTCTCTGTCGGGCGCTTTGACATTTTCTCACCTAGCGCGAAGCCTAGGCGGCCCAAGTTCCGAATGAACGCCCTGATTATTTCTCCCTCAGAAAGGTTTGTCTGAATGTCCGCAATGTTCTGATTGAAACAGATGTAGTAGTTAGCCAAAGATTCATCATGTAACTGTTGCACATCATCCAGCGCGTTCGAGCATTTCAGCAACGTGCGTTCTCCCATGTATCGTTGAATGAATTTGCCTTTTAAGTATGGCCATGAGTCCACACTTTCTTTTGGGAGGGAGAAGAACCAATGTGCAGCAGAACCTGTTAAGGTTTGAGGGAATGTGACAGCCACATGATTCAGGTTGGTTGTTCGCCCTAGCAAGGAAGCCTCGTGTTGTTTCACATGCTCGATAGGATCTCCTTTGCCGGAGTACTTCTCAATACTTATATTATTCAGAATTCCCGTAACCTTATTGTACAAGAGTTATTGTGTAAAGGATGAGATGCGCTCTTAGACAGGACATGCATTGCCCTGACCCTTGATTGTTTCATCTTTTGCTCTATCAGCGCCTCCAAGCTTTTGGCAGTTAGTCCCGTAATAAGAACAATTTTATCCCTTGTAGGCATCCTCCAATTGGCATTTGGGTTCGTGCCTATGTTCTGCCCCTGACTTGGTTGGTAGTGGGAGTCCTCTTTATACTGTTGCTGGAACAGTTGGCTTGGTTGCCTCCATGAGTCCGAAGGGTATGACCTCTCCTCGTAGGGTGTGTACGAGCGAGTTCCTTTAGGTCCTGTGTTAGTGTAATGCGGTTTGGCAGATGGGTGTTGCCCTCCCTCATGTCGCGAGGCGTCTCCCCTAAATGTGGTATATGACTCTGTTCTTGTTGCAGCCTGCCTGTATGCAGGTGGTGGTGGTGGTGGTGGTGGCGCATAGCCTTGATTCTTGAGGGTCTCCCTGAAAGCTAGAAATTCCTCTAATGTTGCCATCATTGCTGGGGTGAAAGTGGGTGTAGCTTGTGCATCTCTTCTTTGGGGTTTTTGCTCCTCAGTCGGCATCCCGTAAGAGTGTTATTCATTTGTGTGCGCCCTATGCTCAAACCCTGGTGGTGGCGCATTGGTTTGGGCAGGAGGCTCCGATTCTGCGTTCGGAGTTGGCACTAAGGAAGCTGTGGATGTAGCCTCAGGAATGTAGGAAGGGCCAACTTGGCTCTTCCTTGGTGGTGCCTGTTTGGGTGCTTCTGTGGAAGCCTTTCTCTTTAAGCGTCTTGGACCCTTTTCTTTTCACGGGTTCAAGTTATCAGGTGGTGGAGGGTTTTTCGTCATTGCTCACGGTAGTGTATGACTAGTTATGTTCAAATCTCACTGACGGCGCCAAAAAGTTGGGACCTGAACCACTCCGGGCGTCGGGTCCTGATAAGGTAGGTTGAAATGTTCGTCGGGTTGTCGGGTCGCCTTACGTGTCGCGTACGTGCGCTCCTCCTGACACCTGTACACGAGGCAATATCTACACCACGAGGGGGGGGGGGTAGTGTACAATGAGCCCTTTCCGATGCTAAAATGAGAAATTTTAGAGAGATAAAGATAGTGAGAAGTCAGAGCTTCCAAGCCAAGTTAAGTTATGAAATGGGTGACCAAGGTACTTATATATAGGGCACCTTGGACTCAAACCCGATTTTAAGCGGTCCAACCCCGGTTTAGTAGGAAAACGTGAACCGGGCGTGGATTTAAGTTAAATTGGCAAAGTAAAGGCTCGTGTATAGTGCAAACATACAGGGATACGCACGTCCCGAAATGACGATCTGAACCTTCGGATTACGCGGACAACCCGAAGGTTCGGATTATCCTTGGACAATCCAAACTAGTCCGGATTATTTTCACAATCCTGACGGGTTACGGTCTGAATACGGGCATGTTGCGCGTTCAGATCGTTCTAACCCGTGAATAGGCGTTTGTAAACCGTTAGTGGGGTTGACGTGTTAACAAGGACCGAATGTAAAACGAACCAGAATCGCACGTATATCCATCAAGATGAATTACAATTTGAGTTTATGATTTTACGACGTCATAATGTTTGAATTACATCGGATTTTTACAGTTATAAACTAGTCATATGAGGGATAACTTCCCAATTAAAATAAGGGTTAACAGGTCTTTTAGTCCATGATGTTTGACAACTTTTGGGTTTTGGTCAATGATGTTTTTTTTACCTAGTTTTGGTACCATATGTTTGCATATTTTTTCTAGTTTTGGTCTAACCGTTACATTTCGTCCATTTTTTGACATGTTCAAGTCACGTGATCCACTCTAAACTTTAAATTTAGTCCCTCTAATACTTTCTTAACCTTTTTTATGTTCAATTTAGTCCCGAAGTTTCAAAATTGACCCCAATTAGACAATAGGTCCAATTGAATTTTTGAAACTTCGGGACTAAATTGAACAAAAAAAAGGTTAGGAAAGTATTAGAGGGACTAAATTGGACAAAATTGAAAGTTTAGGGTGGATCACGTGACTTGTACATGTCAAAAAATGGACGGAATGTAACGGTCGGACCAAAACTAGAAAAAATCTGCAAACATATGATACCAAAACTAGGGAAAAAAAACATCATGGACCAAAACCCAAAAATGGTCAAACATCATGGACCAAAAGACCTGTTAACCCTTAAAATAATGTCGAATGTGGACCAAGCCTCGTCACACAGGCTCGGTCGTCTTGACGGAGAGGGTGACCTCTACCATATCAAGAACGGCTAAGAACCACGGTGGCATACCTGGTTAAGAAAAACGATCATTTGGTTTCGGGGTAACACGACCTGATCTAAGTTTTGCAAATCGCCGTGACGAAATTTGTTCGTCAGATAACCACATTATTGGCCAGATGACAAATATGTGATAGCATATGACATTTCTCACTCCTGATTAAATTCAGGTTATGCTATTGACGCACGCTTCATACTGCGCATGCCATGTTTGACCACGGGGTTAGGCTCAGTTGTGCTAGACAGAATCCACGAGTTTCGAATGGGCACAAACTTCTTCACCTTGAGCGTGTGACTGATCCTGGTGCTAATGAAGAAGCATCCAAAGTATCCTCACGGAATCAGAACTCATACCAAAGGTCAAGCTCAATGTTCGCTTCCCAGCGTACGAGCGTAGTGCCGAACAAAAAGGCCAAGTGACCACGTATTTGGAAACCGATTGAGTTTGACTAAGGGTATGAGCGATGGGGATGGTCAAGTACACCTATAATTCTCCGACTCTTGTATTCACTAGGTGGCCACCAGCCTGATATTAGTTGAAGGTTGTGAATACTTGTACGGATGCTCTGAATGAGTATTCTTATGTGGAAACTGGGCAATTGGAGAATGACAGTTGACCTAGGATACAGCGCGGTACAATATTGTTTTAACAGGTTGATTAGTTATGGGAACCAACGTTCCGCGGGCGCTACAACACTCCTAACAGATGAGTAGCACGATGCCCATCGTATCCGCCGGTCGCACGATAAACCTCGTATGAACTATTCTGAAGCGGGGCTGGATCGAAGACAAATGTTGATTTGTTGGTCGACAACATATTAACAGGCACCCTCCCATTCCGGCGAGTGGGAGCTGTTGGCATATGGAGATTGGGTTGTCGTAATTAGGAGCCATTAATATAAGCTTGTAACCTAAGACAATTAGGTTATGTCACATTAGGGATTTTGGGCTAGGCCTAAAATCCCGATTGACATGAGAGGCCCAAAATTGGGCCTCCCTAGCTTAATGTGGTCGGCCGAATTATAGGAGGGCAAAGTGGACTTTTGTCCACTTTGCTCCTCTTAAAAATAGTGTGTTCTATGGGATTTATTAAGAGTTTATCCACTATTTCTTTGTGGTGAGATTAAAAGAAATCCCTCCTCCCTATATACCTAGTGGTCGGTCGAAACTATTCCCAACCTAGGAGTTGCCAAATTGTGTCAAGCAATTTACTCCAGAGATCCATCCGCTGAAGAATTGACAGAGGCTTTGTTGTGGAGCATAATATGCGTAAGACTTACATAACAAGAACCTCTACAGGAACCGTCTGACGGATCGAGAACTCCCTCAGTGATCTTGGGACTACAGTTGTAGGTATGTGCACTATCTTCCGCTGCTTATTAGTTACCATGCACGTATCTAGGGATTTGTTTCCGTAGTATTTAACCTTGTAATCCTACAAAAGGTACTGCTGCCCACAGACTGTGTTATGAGGGTAGAAAGCAAGAATAGACTGGGTTCAGTGACGCCGACCATGTTGGTGATCCGAATGATCATAAGTCCACCTCAAGAGGAGTATTTCTCCTTGCTAATTAATGCCGCAATTTCAAGGATGAGAAAGAAGCAATCATGTGTCGTGCTGTCCACGACGGAATCTGAAATCGTAGCCCTCTCTAAGAATGCAGAGGAAGCTGCCTGGCTAAGGAGACTCTTGATTGCTCTGCTTGACGTCGAGGACGGGAGTAAACCTGTGAGGATTTACTCTGACAGTAACCATCGATAGCCGCAGTTAAAAATCTAAAGAACCATAGTAGTACAAAACACATTGATATTAAATATATTTATGCGAAGAGTGTGGTAGAAGACGAATTGATCACATTAAAATACTTATCCTCTGAGAGTATGGTGGCAGACCGATTGACCGAACCTTTACACAGGGAAGTTTTTGAAAAGCATGCCAAAATGCTTGGACTGCGTAAGGTTTAGGAGGATTGTATTGTGTCAATAACATTTTTAGTTTTGAAGTAATATTCGGATGAAAGAATTGCAATTTGAGAGTATGATCTTACGGCATTATAATGTTTGAATTATATCAGATTTTACGGTCAATAAACTAAATGTTGGAGTGTAAAACCTCCGAATGTGGGCCAGCCTCGTCACACAGGCTCCATCGTCTTGACGGAGGAGGAACCACTACCATATCAAGACCGGCTAAGAACCACGATGTTTTCGAGAGATAAACCTGGTTAAGCAAAACGATTATTTGGTTTAGGGGTAACACAACATGATCTTCGTTTTGCATATCGTCGTGATGAACTCAGTTCATCTGAAACCACATTCTGGGACAGATGAAAATCTTCGATAGCATATGAAATTTCCCACTCCTGACAATATGTAAGTTCAGATTATGCTATCGACGCGCACTTTATACTGCCCGTACCACGTTCGACCACGGGGTAGACTCGGTTGCGCTAGATACAATCCTCGCGGTTCGGATGGGCGCAAACTTCTTCAGCTAGAGCGTGTGACTGATCCCGGGTGCTTAATGAAGGAACACCCGAAGTATCCTTACGTACTCAGAACTCATATCTAAGGTCAAGTTCAATGGTCGCTTACAGGCGTACGAACGCAGTGCTGAGCCAAAAGGCCTAGTGACCACATTTTGGGAAACATTTGAGTTTGATTAAGGGTATGAGAAATGGGGATGGTCAAGTTCACATGTAATTCTCCGACTCTTGTATTCAGTAGGTGGCCACCAACCGGGTATTAGTTGATGGTTGTGAATACTTGTGTGGATGCCTTGGAGAATTATTCCTATGTGGAAACTAGGCACTTAGAGAATGACAGTTAACCAAGGATACAGCGCGTCACATATATGTTTACAGGTCGATAACATGTTGGGAATCAACGTTCCACGTGCGCTACAACAAATCTTAACCAATGAGTAGTACGATGTCTGTTGTGTCTGTCGGGCGCACGGCAAACCCCGTATGAACTAAGTAGGGCTGGATCGAAGAACAAATGTTGATGTGTTGGTCGACAACATATTAACAGGTGTTGGAATATGATTTGAGGCAACCATCGGATAGACATTATGATTATAATTGTTAAAGGTAAGATTAAGGGAAATTCGAAGACGTCCGAGTCGAGATCCCAGAAAGATAAGTCGACAAAAATTCATGTTCGGAATATAAAAAAAAGGATATATGGTCGACGGCAATATATAAAGAAGTCAACTCTCAAGACAACCATCAAAGAAGGGCGACAAAGCCACTCAAAACTCTCCCTCTTAAGGTATGAGTCGAGACGAAAGCCAAGTACTATTAAAGAAACCTTTCCTCTTAAGGAAAGGACATGTGGCGACCTACTTCCGCCGCCATGGAGAAGACCCTTCTCTTAAGGAAAGGAACAGGGGGTGACCTACATGTCACCTGCTCGCCGCCTTTAGGTTTGAAGAAACCCTTCTCATAAGGTTAAACTTAGGTGGCAACGTGTTTGTCACCTAGTTGGAGAAACCTTCGACATTAAGGAATGCTGAGGTGGTGAACTCCTTGTCACCTACTGACCCTTCACCGTCCCCCTTCAACCAATCAGAGAAAGGCGGCTACCGCCACTGAGCAGCCAATCAAAACACAGCTGCCACCACTTAAAGTCGGTATAAACCTCCTCTATAAATAGGGAAACACTTTGATTGCTTCAACATACACATTCATATACTTTTACAGTATTCTCTCATAAATTCCATTATTGACTTAAGCTTTGGAGTGGAATCAGGGGCCATCCCCACCCCCTTTTCAGGTCCTCGACTATCAAAAACACCCTAAAGGAAACTAAGCATCCCCCGAGGTCGAGATAGACACCTAAATGAGCTAGCCACTGGCGAGACTTCGAAGTCCATTACCAGAAGCTTAGGGCCACATCAACTTGATCCCAACATTTGGTGTCGTCTGTCGGAACACGATCAAGAAGTCATGGCACCACCAAGGATTCGATTGAGACAAAATCAAACGCGGATAGCTGAAGGTATATTCCAGGGATCAACTGAAACCTTGGAAAATTAGTTTGGGCGATTCCAGGGAGCCTATAGCGGAGGCGAACTCTCGGAAGGAGAAGCTGTTCGTGCATTCTTCATAGGTTTGGGACCCCAATCCCAATCCTTATCCATCACTCAGTACACTGAACCGGTGGGAAGGTGGGAAGAACTGATCCAAAAAGCAACTTTCCATGTGAGAGTAGAACAAGCCCGGGCAAATCGCCTCCTCAAGCAGGAACCTCTACGGAGTCGATGCGAGAGCTCATCTACGCGAGGAGCTTCTTCGAGGGAATTTCGGCAAACCCAACAAAGGTTAGAAATACTTCATTTAGCCGAAGTAAGTCATCGTCCCGCCTCTTATTGCAAATGTCAACGAGAGGAGGGGCATGACACTGAAGACTGCCTCCTCGCCATGAGAGAGTTGGAGTTTATGCAAGAAGAGATCCAACGTCACCATCGCCATTGTTCCCATGAACGAAGAAGATGGATGAAACCCCCAAACAACGGCATCAATGTCCTGTCGGGAGGATTCGCAGCTGGAGGAGAATCGAGCATGGCTCGAGACGCCTATGCGGCTCAAGGCACTTCCTCGCCAGGTACTCATAAGAGACCAAGAGCGCTGGAGCCCATAGCAGTCACCTTCTCCACAGAAGACCTTTCTAGATCGACACAGCTCCACGGAGACGCCCTCGTGATCACAATTCGAATAAATAATTACGACGTAAAAAGAACACTCGTCGACGGAGGAAGCTCGGCCGACGTGATCACTCTCAAAGTTCTCACTGCAATGGGATACCATAAGGAAGATCTTCAAGAAATGACCTCCCCACTGGTTGGATTTGCGGGAAGAACGACTTACCATTTGGGGGCAATCAGACTCCCTATAATCTTGGGCCAAGGATGGAAGTCTCTTCATTTGAATGTATGCTTCGTAGTTGTCGACCAAATAAGCGCCTACAACACTATATTGGGAAGGACGACCCTGAATTCCAATTACATCATCCCCTCCACTGCCCATCAAGTCATGAGATTCCCCACTCATCACGGAATGGGAGAGGTGTGGGGCGACCAGAAGGCATCTCGACAATGTTACGTCAATCTCCTCTGAAGGCCTAATCAAAGGGAAGCCCTGTCCATCGTGACAAACAAAGATCCTCGAGAGGAAGGCGGACCACCAGCCCCAATGGAGGAGTTAGTAGAATTCGCCCTAGAGGGAGATGATAAAAAGGTTAAGATTGGAGCTGCTCTACAACCAGAATTAGCGAAGGGAATAACTGGCCTCCTTAGGGAGTATAAGGAGTTGTTTTCTTGGGAACCCAACGACATGCCATGAATAAGTCCCGATATTATCTCCCACGAGCAAATAATAGATCCAACTGTGAAACCTATAGCTCAAAAAATAAGATCTATGGGAGCAGAAAAGAAGGCGGCGATACGCCAAGAACTGGGGAAGCTGGTCGAGGCCGGTTTTGTTAAAGAAATACGATTCCAATAAAAGATGGAGGATGTGCGTGGATTTTTGAGATCTCAAGCATGTCCTAAGGATTCCTACCCATTATCAAGGATCGACCAACTTGTCGACGCCACTTCGGGACATGAGCTTCTAAGCTTCATGGATGCATACTCAGGATACAACCAGATACAAATGCATCCCAACGATGAAGCCCATACCGCCTTTTATGCTGATAGCGACATCTATCACTATAAGGTCATGCCTTTTGGTTTGATAAACGTTGGATCCACTTATCAACGGGTGGTCAACAAGCTCTTCAAATCCATGATAGGAAGAAACATGGAGGCCTATGTCGACGACATGTTGGTCAAAACAAAGAGGGGCCAAGACCATGTCCAAGATCTAGAAGAGGCGTTCGCCTACATGCGACGCCATCAAGTAAGATTGAATCCAACCAAGTGCGCTTTTGGTGTTCAATCAGTGAAGTTTCTAGGTTTTATGGTCAGCCAAAGAGGGATTGAGGCCAACCCGGAGAATTTCACCGCCATAGAAGAGATGTCCTCACCTATATGCCATAGGGAGGTACAAAGTCTCAACGGAAGGTTAGCCTTCCTGAGAAGATTTCTGGCAAGATCAGGCGATAAATCCCTCCCTTTCTTTAAAATCTTAAGAGCAAACAAGAAGTTTGAGTTGACGCACGAATGTGAAGAAGCCTTCCAACAGCTGAAGAAGCACCTCCACTCGCTTCCCGCCTTGGCGAAACCATTACCCAAGGATCCCTTATTCCTCAACCTAAGTGTAAGCTCGGCGGAAGTAAGCTCAGTACTCATCAAAGAGACGTGCAACATTCAAATCCCAGTCTATTATGTTAGCAAGCTTTTTGGCGTCACCGAAGCAAACTACATGGAATTCGAGAAGTACCTATATGCCCTACTGATAGCGGTGAGAAATCTATGACCTTAATTCAACGCCCATGATATCACGGTACTTACCAATCAACCCCTAAAGCAACTTTTACAGAAGCCCGACATTTCGGGAAGAATGGTCAAATGGGCTGTGGAATTAAGTGAATTTCGCATTCATTTTGAGCCGCGAAAGGCTATTAAGGGCCAAGCGCTGGCCGAATTCATAACGGAAAATACGGCGACACCAGATGCCAATTATGTCGTCCTCCCACAAGAAGAACATATGAAAGCCGCGCTTGAGAACACCGCCAACGACACTTTGCCGTGGTTGCTGTATACTGACGGTTCATCCTCCTCCTTGGGATGTGGGGCAGGATTAGTACTGACGCCACCTGACAGAGAGCCACTCTGGTACGCATTGGCCCTGACCTTTCGAGCCACCAATAATGAAGCTGAATATGAGGCTCTGTTAACAGGCCTTCGTATAGCCAAAGGCATGGGAATCACCAACTTAAAGTTACGATGCGACTCTGAATTAATTGTCAATCAGACAAATGGAACCTACGTCGCAAAGGAGAAAATATGAAGAAGTACGCGGAAAAGGTGCGACGACTCGTGCAGGACATGCCTCATTTCCAAATAGAGGCTATCCCTCGAGAAAGCAGTCAAGAGGTTGACGCCCTTAGTAAATTTGCTTTGGGAAATACCCCACATGTACCAGTACACTTCATCGAAAATTCTCTCTACTCAGCTGTGGAGGCAAGGACTGAAGTTCTCAACATCCAAGCCCCTGACTCATGGATTACTCCCATCCAGAATTATCTGGAAAGAGAAACCTCCCAGAGGATTCCCTAGAGGCGACTAAAATCCAAAAAATGGCAGAACGATTTGTAATTTTAGATGGATACCTCTACAAAAGAGGATACTCCACCCCTTATCTCCGATGTGTAGCCGTGGGGAATCTATCTCATCGGGCCCTTGCCTAAATCCACAGGTCAACGGATGCACATTGTGTTCGCCATCGACTATTTCTCCAAGTGGATAGAAGCAAAAGCCCTGGCATCGCCAACTACTTTCCAGATGATCAAGTTCATACAAGAACAAATCATATGTCGATATGGGGTGCCAAAAATCCTCATCAGTGATAATGGTCCCCAGTTCGCCAGTGACGAGCTTGCCGACTTCTGCGATGAAATGCTTATAAATCATCGTTTTGGCTCTGTCCATCATGCACAGACAAATGGACAAGTCGAGGCAGCCAACAAAATGATACTTAACGGACTAAAGAAGAGGGTGGCCTCTCTAAAGGGAAGTTGGGTATAAGTGTTGGACCCAGTACTTTGGGCAATCAGAACCACACCTAAAAGAGCCACCGGCGAAACTCCTTTCAGCATAGTCTATGGATCGGAAGCCGTCTCACCTATTGAGGTAGCTAATATCTCCCAGAGAGTCGCCACATATCATATTGACCAGAATGACGAACAAAGGAAGATCGACTTGGATCTCGTCGACGAAAGAAGGTGGGCCTCCGAGGAAACTCAGGGAAGAATGAAGCTCGCCACTGCTAGATATTTTAATCGAAAAGTGGGGTGACACCAATTCTTCCTGGGTGAAAAGATTTTACGAAGGAATGAGTTTTTAACAGCTGATCAAAGAGGAAAGATGGTGCCAAAATGGGATGGTCCTTATTGTTGGATTACGGGGACGTAATACTACGGAATGCTAAACGTGTACTAACAATATATCTAATTTACGCAGCGGAATTAGTACACATACTGTTAGATATCTGTTCAATTCGGGTTCGTGTTTACATTTCGGCCCTCGCAAAATACTCCAAAACCCGTAAAAGAATTCTTCCGCGGACACCCAAGTCCAAAAACGGTCCGGAATACGCGCAGTACCCGGACCGGGGGACTTCCGGATTGCCACAAGGCAATCCCGACTGATCCGGATTGCTATATAATCCGGAGGTCCGAATTATCGACGTTCTCCGCGCTCATCCCGATTATTTTTGTCGATTGCGAGAAGTCGGTGCACGCATAGTCCACCTTGATGACGGTATACGTTTTCTTTCATACCGACATCAAGTCGTTCAAAACTGGGCATGATCCTTAGGTTCCCTATAAATAGGGGCCTAGGTCTCTCATTTTGGACAATTCCCTCATTTTTTGGACTTTGGATGCTCTGACTTTTCTCTAAAAGGCTTTCTCTCTCTAGAAATTCTGACATGAGCGTCGGAGAGGGCCCAACCAGCACGCACAGCATGGCCCTAAAGTCCAAAATACAGCATACATTGCATCCTATCCGGAAAAGATGGCAAATGTGCATATGATCCATGAAGACTTTGATGCTGAAAGCGAGAAGTCATACGAGCAAGAAGTGTACGTTGTAAAGACAATGCACAAGTCCCATGATACCAACATGGAGTATGTCGACGTAAAGGAGGCCGTCATGAAGGATGCCGCCTTTGAAGATGTCATTGATTTTTCATCAAAGGACAAAGAGAACATTGCATACCACGACGTCTTGGACATAACCACGCAGAAGCCGACAAGAAGTCGACTTGGATCCTCCCACATCCATGTTGCCACATCCAATGCTTTCTTTATGCCAACAAGAAGTGCATCCTTCGCACAGTACGACCAAGGAGTCCCCCAATACAAAGGTGTCAACCCGCCACCACCTGTCACTCCTACCATGATGACCGCGCACGAAGAACTGTTTGCATTCCGAAAGATATTAAGGAACCAAGGATATGCCCGCCACCACCACCTCTGCCTCCAATCAACGGACAAGTCAAGGAGACAAGAACAAAGTCCCAAGTCACAAGTCATCAAGACACACTGCACCAAGGAATAGGGGGGGCAATGCACGGAAGGTACCTTTCAGTACCAACAACCAAGGCAAGGAGCTGCACGCTCATACAATCCGTATGTGATAGCACAACACCAAGAAGAGGCATGGAAACAACCTCCAACCTCCCGCTCAAAAATACACAAGGAAGGTTTTTCCACGAGGACAAGCCAAGACGATGCTAACATCTGTCATAAGGAGGAATGGAAAAAACCTGTTAATGACGATGATGTCCCAATCACGAGACTTACAACAAGAACCTTGAAGGCAATAATTGAGGAAAAGATAGACGCTTCCTGGAAAAAGAGACAACCGCAACAAAAGAGGCCATTCCAGTCAGACGACCAAAGGCTCAAAAACACCAATCTCGCCAAATGTGTTCCATTGAACACACCGATGTCCGTCATCTTGAAAGAGATAAAGAAGACCAAGCTGTGGAAAAAGCCTTTCCAATTTCCGCAAGGGCCCATTGGGAAAAGATGAAAGCAAATGGTGTGAAAATCACTAAGTGTATGGCCACGAGACGGAAAGCTGTGTTGGATTAAGCTTTCATGTAAACAACTTAATTTTAAAAGGAGAAATGAAGAAGTATATCGACCAAGGCAATAAGCATCAAAAGAAGTCTCATGTGAAGTCTTCAGGAAAAGGCAAAGGAAAAAAAAGGCGAATGATAATCCACCTATCGCCAAGCGCCAAGAAAACAACGTCACTCATGGAACCAATTATGACGACTTATACAATCCTTGGAGCATGAAGGTGGAGGAAACAAATTTCAAACTCCCGGAAAACAAACTTCACCGACCACTGGAGCCAATGACTGCCTTGGCAAGAACGTTGAAGAACAATGCAAGCACCATAAAACTAGGGGGCATAACACCAACATTTGTTCATCCACAAAGGTTGAGATTGAAGAGCTCAACACGCTAGATGCACTGAGGAACTATGTGGCACGTGGCAGAATCAACTTGCCGACAAATCACCTATGAAGACGTCAAACACATCATCAATCCCTTTATCTCCATTTTTGTATATCTACTTTAAGTCTTCTTAGATTAAGTACAACTTATGTTTATTAGCCTTAGTACTTTTCAAAAGGAGCGATCAGTTGACGCCTTCCTGTAATTCGTTGTACGAACCCCAAATATCTAATGAAGGTTAAATCTACTCCCGTAGGTACATTACTATATCATGCATACTACCTTGGAATAACGCCAAGTAACAACTACGCACATATTAATTGTGTCAACAACACAAGCTATCGCACTATGAACAACAAACGGCTTAGGTCATACAACATCCCCCATGCAACGGAGCCTCAAGCATTTTATACGCACAAGACTAAAAATCGCGTTGCAATAATAAATAAGACATTACCCAAGTGACAACGTCATCAACATTGTGGAAGATAGGAATTCAGGATACGCTCCTATGTTATACGCACGCCTGTGCCAAACTCATCACGAGAAAAGAGTTAGAAAATTATTTCTAACATCCAGCAAGGTTACCCTTGTCAAGAACACAAGAAGGATCGTACCACTTAAAACGTACGCCGACAGCAAAACCTAATCTTCGGACAAAACAAAGAAGAAGATGAGGATTCCACCAGTATAACATCTCTCAACCATATGTGATGGATATACGCCCAATTTGAACCCGTTGACTTCCAAACCGTTGTATTTTTATCGTCCCATTACCGATTGTAAATCGAAACTTCAACCCGAACACTTCGCGAACACATCAACGGCTCGGACGAGGCCGGAGCGCTCGTCCGGCCGAGGCAAACTCACCTAGGTGAGGTTGGGTGGCCACACCCGACCTCCCCTAGGAGAGATCGGGTCAGCCAACCCGATCTCTCCTAGGGGAGATCGGGTGGACCAACCCGATCTCTCCTAGGAGAGATCGGGTCGGCCAACCCGATCTCTCCTAGGAGGGATGGGGTTGGCCAACCCCATCCTCCCTAGGAGGGGTTGGGTGCCCTCACCCAACCCCTACCCTTGGGGGTCGGATTTCTCCTCCCCCCAAGGCCCCCTGCGCCATTTTTGGACACCCACACTCGGTTCACTCCGCCTACCTTCTCCGTATCCTAAGGTCTTAATTATGCGCTTAAAGGTTAATTAACTGTGTTTTAGGGTTAACGATGTCATTAAACCACCTTAATGACACCGTTGCCTATAAATACCCCACCTTCACAATTCATTGGAACATCTTGGCCATTTGGACAATTTAGCTCTGACATCTCTCTAGCTTTATCTCTCTAGAAGAATACTGACTTAGGCATCGGAGAGGGTTCACCAGGCACCACCCCCCCCCCCCCCCCCCCCCCCTCCGTGTCTGGTACTGCCCCTTCTGCAGGGTAGAAGGAGAGAAGAAGCCAAGGAAAGAAGGAAGGAAGGACATAGACTAAGGCAGGGCAACTCAGGAATATCGGATCACACACATCCCCAGTAAGGAGCGAGATCAAAGCCGACCCCCCGTTGACCTAGATCTCATAACCTAACACTTGGCGCCGTCCGTGGGCTTCGAACAGAAAGCCTGACAATCACGAGAGCGAAGACGAACAACTTAGTGTCTAGAGATAATCGCCCACCTGGGGGCAATAGGCAAGAAAGACAGCCTATACCTCCAGCAAGGCTGCCTAACCCAGAGAAACAGTCTGCACACCCAGAGTCTCAGGTAACCCCACAGGCACCCCAGCCTAACAAGCAGGGAGGAGAACCTTCACGCCCAGCTGGCTAGGAGGCTTCCACAGCTTCAACTCCATTGACTAGGAAGCCACAGGGACTGGGGGCAACAAGGAGTGCTATCCCAATACACGGCACCTCCACAGGGATACCACTATGAGGTACAACCTCAAGGGTACCCATATGGAATACTGACTCAAAGGAACGACAATCGTGCCCACACAACCAACACAAGGCCGGAATACACACAGGGAGCACATACAGTGACTCCAGGGCTGATGAGCGCCTCGGACGAGGTACTAGCTTACAGAGAGACCCTAAGGAATAGACAGGAAAGGCAACACCGACAGGAAGGAGAAGAAGCTCATGAAGAGGAGCAAATTCCAACGTAAGAACGCCACTCGCACCCTCGAACAGGGCAACGAGGAGAACAAAGGAGAGACAACCAAAGGCCACCCCCAGGGGGAAGGCAGCAGTCTGTGCCTCCAAGGCAGCAACAGACACAGTAGGATGCCAGGGCATACACCCCTCTGGGGGCAGATAGACAGGTAAGACCTCCAAGGAGGCATGGATTCAACCAAGTACCCCAACAGGGACATACACCGCATTAAGGGAGGACATACACGCCAGACCAACAAGGATATAGGAGTTCCAACATCCACCCTGGCAATGTACACATACAGTCCGTATCACTACAGACATGACTAAGGGACATATCAAGGAAAGCTAAAAGAGAGGGACATAGTCCCAACAACACAACAAGGCAACCACCTACCCATGATACAGCACGACAGGTCCAAACCCCTCATGCATTACAACCCTTGGCACACATCCCCCTAGGACAGGGGAGCAGTTGAAAAGACAAGAATTTGAACAGGGGACTCATAGAGTACCATACCATGTTAGTACATAGCTACTACAATGGGAAGTCTCATGGAGAGACATAGTGGAGTGAGATCACATATAGCATACATGAAGGATACATCTCCACCTAGTCCGCCTTGCAAGGATGCGACCTTATATTCCTCAAGTGGAAGGAATACACACAGACTACTGGAGGAAGACAGCTACATTACCAAGGAAGCAAGGGATATCAACCCCCCACACTCATATCCTTCCCATATCCTCTTATTTAATTTAACTGCATAACAAGTCAACTCCCTAAAAGGGGTATATTTTGATACTTGATATCAACATGTTTTCCAAGAAAGACCATACCGGACACCTTCAGGCTCCGTGGTATATATGTACACAGGTGGACCACTAGAAGAATCCGTAAAAGGCCGTCGCCAATCAAGAGATGCACAAGAAACAGATTTCTCAATCTCAAAGGGCACCTACAAGGTCAAGTTTCTGGGAAAGATCACAAGATGGAAGGCTCACTTACAAAAATAAGTTGAGCACTCCCAACATCCTATAGAAGAACATCAACACACCCATTAAGGACACGGCACTGCAAATGAACCAGGAGTAAGGATGGAATAAGTATCCTTACAAGTATCCTTGCATCTATTTTTGCAAAAATAAACTCCGTAGATAAAGAGGTTATCTAATAGATGACTATGTCTTTGTTCTCAAACTACGATCCTAACCCGGAGATCCTTGGACTCCGTACTATATATGTAACGAATAACATGTTCATCAGAGATAGGTACACGAAGATTCAAGACAGCGCCATAAAGATCAGGCGCATACCTCTACCAAGTACGACACATTGGAGTGTTCACAAACACTCATTCGCTATCTCACAAGAAAGGAAGGCAACCAAGGATACAAGTCCTAATAGAATAAACATCGATACAAAATCCTGTCATTGAAGTCATGCACCAAGAGAGAAACTCTAAAGATGCAAGATTAGCAAAAGAGATAGTGCAACAACTAGAGTATGAACAAGGAGATACATCTCCTACCAAGAGCCTTAGGGCAAGATAATAGTTCTACAAGATCAACCAAAGAGGAGCTCTAAAGCTTGGGGAGTAAGGTTTCAAGATCGACCCTCACACTAGACGCACATCCCGATCAACCACCTTGTCTGCAAATGATAAGACATTTGACCCTGGCATCCCATCAAGAGGAGAACCCCGATAAAAGGGGCACTAGAAAAATATCTCGCCTCTAAGGCCATACACCGAATACATGATGAATGAAGGTTATGACAAAACGAAAAAGGAGGGACTTGTCAGCTCAACACACCTCAAACACGTATACGTACGCAATACAAATGCAGCCTCTAATGAAGTTATCCAACAAGGAATAGCCAATACGAGGGCAAACCCATGGAAAATCATGGAGCATCACTTGCAAACCTAAAGGAAAACATCCTTTTTAGGTTCAAGTCCTAATTCAAAGGAAGTCTATAATCAAGATTCAAGGTGGGAGGAGCATGACCAATGTGACACTCCCTAAAGGCATTGAAGAATACTCCAATGTAAAGGAAAAGGCAAAGCACACTAAGTGCCACAACACTCCAAGATTATCACAGCCCGGTCAGACCCCCTCCATGCACAAGCAAAGAGCATGGATCAGATTGACTAGCCTGAAACACACCTACGAGATTAACAACCCAAGACGCCATTCTATGAGAGAGCTTTTCAATCTAAAACACAAGGAAGGGGGGAAAGAATTTACAAGCACCCCTAGGATACAAACACTGCCGCATCCTGGTTATCAAGAGAATAAAATCCACCCCCACCCACCCAAAGCAAAAGCTCTTCCACCCAACCTCCAAAGACACATCCGACAAAGGCATCATCCAAACCATGCCCATGACTGAAACAAGCAAGCATGAGAAAGAGTAAATCCTACAAGGGACACTCATCGCATTCAAACAAGCAGACAAGGGAGCCCCGAGCATAAGGGATACCCAACCAAGAAAATGAACGAGGGGCCTTCAACGGCCAAATATGAAAGGCGGTGTGACCACCAAGCAACTTGGGGGGCACCAAACGAATAAGTGCTTGGTAGTCCACCTAAGTGTAAAAGAAGAGATTAGAGGCAGAAGATCACAAGAACATGCAATACCACTTTCCCTAGAAGAGGTCACATAAGAGGAAAACATCATCAACTCCCTATACGAACTCGTCCTAAGTTGGCAACACACAAACATCGCCCTAGAGAGGTGACCTCCCACATTGAAGGAAAAGCGTGGTAGCATGCAATATCATAGAAGGAAAAGTCAAGTAAAGACTCGAAAAGCATACCAAAGACGCACCCTACATGAGAAAGGACACAAGATAAGGTAACATTATGAGCCCTCCGGGAGCCAATCCCGCGAACACATTCGACGCCCCCAAGAGCGTATCTTGAGAGTAGTTCTAAAACTACGAACCCTGTGCCCTCCGGGAGCCTATCCCGCGAACAGATTCGACGCCCCCAAGAGCGTATCTTGAGAGTAGTTTTTATACTACGACCTTCGACGCCCCCAAGAGCGTATCTTGAGAGTAGTTATTACACTACGAACTTCGACGCCCCCAAGAGCGTATCTTGAGAGTAGTGTTCATACTACGACCTTCGACGCCCCCAAGAGCGTATCTTGAGAGTGGTTTCCAAAAACTACGAACTTCGACGCCCCCAGGAGCGTATCTTGAGAGTAGTGTTCATACTACGACCTTCGACGCCCCCAAGAGCGTATCTTGAGAGTAGTTATTACACTACGAACTTCGACGCACCAAGAGCGTATCTTGAGAGTGGTTTCCAAAAACTACGAATTCGACGCCCCCAGGAGCGTATCTTGAGGTAGATTTGCAACCTACCAGATTCGACGCCCCCAAGAGCGTATCTTGAGGTAGAAAAAACACTACCAGTTCGACGCCCCCAAGAGCGTATCTTGAGGTAGATTTCAAACTACCAGTTCGACGCCCACCAGGAGCGTATTTTTGGTCTAACCTGAGCCCTCCGGGAGCCTATCCTGTGAAACGTTAAGTGCCGTCCGAGAGCCTGTCTCGTGAACAGACTTCGACGCCAATCAGGAACGTATCTTTGGACTAACCTGAGCCCTCCGGGAGCCTATCCTGTGAAACGTTAAGTGCCATCCGAGAGCCTGTCTCGTGAACAGTTTTCGACGCCCACCAAGAGTGTATCTTTGGTCTAACAGTACAACGTATACCGTGTAAGGGGTATCAGAAGAGATCATCGCACCATACTGAGAAGGATTCCATGAGAAAATAATTGCAAAGTAAAGTTATATAAAGAACACATAATGTTTTTTCTTGATGAGATAGCAGGTATGATGTGAAGGAAAGCACAAAAGAAAGATAAAGAAAGGAAAGCATATTCAAAGGAGAAGTCCATGACCAAAGGATCATATACAGAAGCACAAGAGGTTATCATGAAAAGTAACGAGTTATCCTACCACCCATATCACAAGTCAAGAGAAGTATCTCAAAGGAACCCAACACCACCAAGAAGGATAGCAAAGACATGAAATCCGAAGGTCAAGGCTCTCAAAATAAGCTCGACCCATCAAGAAGAGAATTGCCTTACAAGTCACACAAATCAAACTCCGACAAATGTTATTGTCATGCATGTCGCCCTCGCGTGACCTATGCTCGTATCAGACTTGAACATCGTCAAGCATAACTCATGAAGGAGACATCTAAAGAGCATAAAGGATACAACATCCGACAAGACGAGACATCGGGACCTAACCCAACAAACATAGCCTACACAAAAGGCAACTATAGCAATGAAGGCTCTCCAATGAGAAAGGAATACTAAAGCACAACTCCATACATCGTGATGTGGCTATCATGTCCACATACACTGAAGTGGCTATCATGTCCACATACCTTGAGGTGGCTATCATGTCCACATACCTTGAAGTGGCTATCATGTCCACATACCCTGAACTGGCTATCATGTCCACACACTACAGAAGGGCTATCACTCCGACACATCACGAAGTGGCTATCATGTCCACATACCCCGAAGTGATTATCATGGCAGCACATCATAAAACATCTGTCAAAGACATGAATTATAAAGACACCATCCTGACCACGAACATCAAAAGGCTACGCCTAGCCCTAGGAGGAGGTTCAAGAAAAAGGGAAAAACAACATCCTTCGTACGCTCATCAAAGGTAGGCACTTATATTTCAACCCACTGGGTGATACTAGGAAGGAGACGTCCTCATTATGAAGACAACCTCCATATCTCACGAAATCAACCATGAAGCAAAGAATCACGACAAGCACTATTGAGGGCATATAACAAAACGATCCCCACAACGATCACAACTACGATACTAGTAGAGGCTAACTCAAGAGCAGTCTCCACCAAACTCCAAAGCAAGAATTTGTTATCTTAATCAGAGCCATGGCAAGAGAAAGGAACCTCAATGAAAGGTGATGATCACACCCATCACCAAAAGAAAAATCTTCAACGCAGGGGTTAATAACATAACCCATAGGAAAGACAAAAACACTTTCAAAAGTCGTCAAATCTACATGAAGATGAAATAAACTTGAGACTCGGCCCCTCGGCTGGGGGGCAGGGGATAGAGAAGAGACATCAAGACCTATGATCACCCCATCGCCAGCCACAGGTTGTTTCCTTTTGTCAAGCAAAGAGGGTGCCTCTTCAACCACTACCTCCTTATCATGGGAGGGAGTCAGCAAGGGGGCACTTGAAGGAGAGCCTCTCGCGGTTTCCTTCTCCTTGGCAGCCGAGGACCCGACCTCAAAGTCAGGTTTCCGCGCCTTGGATTTAGGTTGACTTGAACTCTCACCCACCACAAGAACCATTCGGTAACCAGGGAAGAACGCTCTAACAACAAGAAGGAAGCAGCATGAGAACAATCATAAGTATATCACAAAGAAAAAAGAAGGGAAAAAGAACATACTGGAAGCATTAGCAGCCACCCCTGACTTAGAAAATTTCTTGGCCTGATAAGCAGAACTAGAGGGTTTTTCCCTCTCATCCGATTCAACGGTCTCCCTGTCTGAAGAAGAAAGCTTCCCAAAATTGAGTCATCTATACGAGCAACCAACGCAAACATCGACCCTTACTCATGGAGGGGCGGGATACGCCTACTACGGGGGCAACCTTAACACCAAGGGAAGAGGGAGAACTTTTAGTTTCCCCAAATGGAGCAACGCTCCAACACATCCGAAGGAAGGGTCAACCCTTAACACATGTCAATAGACCCCTTCGCTCGCGGCGGTAAGAAGAAAGCTTGTAAGCATTTTCACCCTCACTTTTATGGGGAACAAATTGCAGGATAAAGGTCAAGAGCTATACACACGCTCCAACGAATGAAGGAAAAATGTTACACATGACGAAGGTCGAGATTAATGGACAATGCTCACGCTAGTACGAGGGAGGCGGAACGTTGTGTCCCATTGAATGGCAGAGTTCCCACCCTCAAGTAAAGGAGAGGTCTATGCTCTCACCTTTGCACTTATGCTCATATTCATGATTAACATCTACAGGTACATCAATGTCATCACTCATGCTTATACTCACAACCCATCCATACATACATACATACATGTTCATGCTTACACTCATATGCATGCCCACATACGCACTCCCGTGTGTTCAAACATTTAGACGTCCATGCACATGGCCGCCATATATTCATGCATACATTTATGACTACAATCGCAGCATGTCTCCACTCACTCCCATCCTTATGTTCCTACTTGCATGTATGCTAGTACACATCCTCATGTTCATGATATGTCCATGTTCACTCCTAGTTAGCATCCTATAGGCATATTTTCTAGTATCACATACTTAGAAAAAAATTTGGCCAAAATTAAATTTTTCTTCACTTGGGCAAAATCCCGGCACGAAATTGAAGCATAAGTCACTCAGTTGCATTTGTATTGCATCACCATGCGAGCATATATTTTTTGAGTATACGCCTGTGGCAAAGATAGATTTATTGCTCCCGCCTCAGACGGACGCACGCTTAGGCATACGTCCGTGCTACTCTAACGTTTACAACTCCTCTATCTCATAAGACAGGGGGCAGAGTCGAAGACACGCATCCATGGGTAAGCTGGCACTCAGATGAAAGGTAGAAACCCCGGTTTCAAATTGCGCGTATCATACCATCCTGAAATAGAGTCAATCAAGGGTTAGGCCATTGGTTGACTCGGGGGCATGTGATGGATATACGCCCAATTTGAACCCGTTGACTTCCAAACCGTTGTATTTTTATCGTCCCATTACCGATTGTAAATCGAAACTTCAACCCGAACACTTCGCGAACACATCAACGGCTCGGACGAGGCCGGAGCGCTCGTCCGGCCGAGGCAAACTCACCTAGGTGAGGTTGGGTGGCCACACCCGACCTCCCCTAGGAGAGATCGGGTCGGCCAACCCGATCTCTCCTAGGAGGGATGGGGTTGGCCAACCCCATCCTCCCTAGGAGGGGTTGGGTGCCCTCACCCAACCCCTACCCTTGGGGTTCGGATTTCTCCTCCCCCCAAGGCCCCCTGCGCCATTTTTGGACACCCACACTCGGTTCACTCCGCCTACCTTCTCCATATCCTAAGGTCTTAATTATGCGCTTAAAGGTTAATTAACTGTGTTTTAGGGTTAACGATGTCATTAAACCACCTTAATGACACCGTTGCCTATAAATACCCCACCTTCACAATTCATTGGAACATCTTGGCCATTTGGACAATTTAGCTCTGACATCTCTCTAGCTTTATCTCTCTAGAAGAATACTGACTTAGGCATCGGAGAGGGTTCACCAGGCACCACCCCCCCCTCCGTGTCTGGTACTGCCCCTTCTGCAGGGTAGAAGGAGAGAAGAAGCCAAGGAAAGAAGGAAGGAAGGACATAGACTAAGGCAGGGCAACTCAGGAATATCGGATCACACACATCCCCAGTAAGGAGCGAGATCAAAGCCGACCCCCCGTTGACCTAGATCTCATAACCTAACAATATGCACAATCGTCATACAAACATAACCTTGGAAAGAGTCACAAGTGTATGAAGAAACACATCAAATAAACCCAGACCCCTTGAAAGTGAACACATGAAGCATACATCGCAAAGCCAGCACATTAATTCAACACCGCGCAATAGGAGAAGGAGAGCAACAAGTCCAAATTGGCGTTCCGTTCGTGATTGCAGAAAAGCTTGACGCATATAATGGAATCCTAGGGTATACAACCATGAACAAGTGGGGTATGATAAGCGTCAACATCACACCAAAAGATCAAGTTTCCAACAAAGACAGGAATTGATGAAATAAAGGGAGATCAGCAGCTATCAAAAGACTGGTTGCACTCCAACATAATGTCAAGACAAACAATTGCGGAATTCCCATCATTGATGAAAATCCAAGGGTAGATCATGCATGTCCTGCTTTCGTTGAAGCATTGCAAGAAATCAAGATAAATGAGCTAGAAATGATAGTCCGAGTAGGCGCATCACGGTCAGAAGATGAAGTAATAGAAACCATCAGGAAACAGCGGTGCGACTGCCAAGCGACTTGGGGGGCACCAAGCTGACAAGTGCTCGCCATTCCACCGAAGTGAAGAAACGAATAATTGCAAGAGTACGCGGTACCATTCTTCTAAAAATGAAACACCAAGCAATGATCATATATAGTCATGTCCATCATACTAAGGAGGCATCAACGCATATCAACTAGAGGATGTATACAATGATGCATAGTCGTTGTTCATACATACATATTCAAAATCACACATAGCGGGCGATACTTGGAAAAGCTCCGCTCCCGAAAAATGCGCACCTATCACGATCCGCACCTATCGCGTCCACACTTAGGGAAGTTTCCTGCACAAACAAGTAGTCCTCGTATCAGACTCCTTTACTTTATCTATTATATGCATTCCTAAAAAGAAAATTTCATAACTCCATATTTTTGCAAACTTATAAACATTGCAACTATCTGACAAAGAGCAACTCTGTTCGTAGGTACATGCTACACTATGATTACTACATGGGAATTATGCCAAGTAGTAACCTATGCACATAATATCTACTTCATCAATACAAGCTAAGCATTTGTTCAAGGAGGGATTTATGGCATACAACGCCAACATATCTATTATCTACACCAACAGGGAGTTTATTTCTCCATCCATAACAGCGGCTATATCAAGAAGATGTCGGCAACACAAAGCCATCATGCTATGTGCACAGTCAACTTATATGTGGCAATGACAACTTGCGGGTTATCTACAAAAAGGGACTTATAAAATTCTCTACTCAAAGTGACGACTATTCCAAAGGCGTCAACAGCAAGCAATATCTTGGATAAACACCAAGATTTACTGTCAAAAGTAGCATGCTGTGGTATCCTCTTTGTAAGGGCAAACCCCATGTTTACTTCTAAAAAATGGCATGCTGTGAAATGCTCTTAGAAGCAAATCCTCATGTTCATAGCCATTCCCTGCATACAAACCAGGATGCGGCACTTAGGTAGGACTGATCACCCCATCGTGGCGGAAGTCCTCTTGTTAGACGACAACCCCACACACTAAAAGTATGCATACTCTCTTAAGGGTTCATACACCATGAAGACTTAGGCCTGAAAGAAGATAGCTTCATGTTATACGCTTTTTAAAGCAAACCTTGTACAAAACTCATCAAACTTACAAGTTGAGTCGTGTATAACTTTATCTTGCTCTTTAGCATTTAACGCCAAAACAACAAAATCAGCAAGAAGTATCTTGCAACAATGTCGCCTTAGAGTGGAACTAAGAGACGGTATAAACTTAAGTCTTGCTACGTCAAGACGACACTGCTACATGTCAAAGGCCAAGTGCCAAGTACATTACTACCTGCAATGCTACAAGTACCAAGTGTACATAACACCCTGCAATGCGCAAGTCGCAACATCCTATGTTCTATCCATCACAACAAGGAGTTCAATCCTATCATGCAAGTCCAATACATACGGACAATGAAGATAACGCAAGGTATGAAATATTACTAACAAGTTATCACATGTTTATTATTATTGAAAACAGGTCCAAGTGATGAAATACCATGCAAGCAAAGGCGTAAACAAAGATTTATCGAAAACCTCAAAACAACATCAACCCATTCACAAAGGGTTCAACATACTGGAAACAGACAACCTGACACCAACCAAGAGATAGCATCATCTCCAAGGATATATGGCAAAGAGTTCATAATGTCAATATCAAAGGCAATGTCGTCATCCGCACAAAAGACACGGCAAGGATGGTCGCTTTAACTTCAATACGACATAGCTCTTCAACATAAGCGCGACAATCAGCAATACGCGAATCAAAATCAGCCGTCTTCAAAATCAAGTTTCAAGTGTGAAGAAGTAAACAACGCTTACCTCAATGGGAGGAACACTCCTCCTTGGGCCGGTCCCTCGACCGGGGGGCAGAAGGCACCACCGCACGACCCTCAACTCTATTCCCTTTATCTCAAGAAAGAGTTAGCACGATCATACTCGTCATAAAGAACTTAGAATCGCTCGAGGAAGGCGCCCCTGCGTCGGATCTTTTGAGAATTGTGCTAAAGCCAGAAACTACAACCACGCGTTCAGCAACATGAAAGCAACAACTTGGAAGATTAACAAGTTCAAAAGAAGAGACAAGGAGATGCCTTACTCACAAGTCCTTTACCGGAACCATGTTCGGAGACTCCAGAGTAGCGGGGGCAATTGTACGGACATTCCTTCTACCAAGCGGATTACGGTTGATGGGTTCGATTACAGCCGTCAGGACATTTAACGGTGAGGAAACGGCAAACAGGCCCACCGGGCCCCAAATGAAGGTCAAGATGACCCAAGAGAAGGGTCCCGATGAAGGGAGTCCCGATGATGAAAGGTCCCGACAGAGTCGGTTCCGACAGATGAGCTGGAAGCTCCCGATGAGAAGCCTTTAAGTAGGCCCCGATGACGAATCCCTGAGAACGATTGGCCCTGTCACGATGACGAGGGGCCCCGAGCGGTGACACAACGAGATAACTCTGGAGTTCCCGACGGGAATCGGGACTCGTTATCAGAGGATAATGCCAAGATACGCGGGGCGTGGCCGAGATACGCGGAACGTGGTTAAGATACACGAAGCGTGGCCGAGATACGCGGGGCGTGACTGAGATACGCGGGATCACACCCGAGATACGCGGGATACGGGCTAACCACCCCCAACCGTTCACCAGGTAACTGAGGCATCTCTTCGCCTATAAAAGGGCAAGAGGTCACCTCAGATGACTTACGTTGAATTACATACCCTTTGAGATATTTGCTTGCTGCCATATACGAGATACTCATTTAAGCATCGGAGAGGGATTCTGGGTCACCGCCCGGTCTATCCCCTCTTGCAGGATTGCGTGGAGCGAAGGATCTAGGATCGCCGTCAAAGTCCGTACCGGAGTTCTACCGTGATCCAACAAGTCCGTACCGGAGTTCCACCGTGATCCAACATTGGCGCCGTCTGTGGGAATCAAACAAAAAGCTGATATGCCTTCTACTCGATCGATGGCGGCTGGCAAGCACAGAAGACAGGGACAATCTGGTGGTTCCCGTCACCCCGCTGCAACAACTCTGAATTCGCTACCAGAACAGGAGGAAAACCAGAACCATCCCCCGGCTGAGCTCTCCCAGACAGGGGGCACAATGAAGGTCCCGAAGACATTGCTGCTCAGCACCAGGGCAATAGGGGGCAGGAGGCTCCCCCAGCTACGGACCTGACGAGAGCCGTGGCAGAAGCCATGCCCATGTTTTTGGCAGCCGTGGAGGCTCTCTTGGATAGGAGGGAGGCCGCGAGGAGGCAGAAGGAGATGCCTCCGTTGGAAGAAGTGGCCCCACCAGCAGAGGTTCGGAACGCACAGGAAGCTCCGCCCCGAGGTCAGGACAGGAGTAGGGTGTCCACTCAGCCAGAAAGGTTCGTGGTTGATGGCCCAGGACTAGTACAGCACAGAACCATTCCCCTGAATGGTCCCATCACCCCCGACCAGGTGGTAAAGATCGTGAACATCTGCATGGGAGAACAGAAGCCGCTGGTGTCGGAGCTGAGGGATCGATCCACTCATCCCTTCGTCCCCCGACTCATCGACACCCTAGCCCCGCCTGGGCTAGGTATCCCCAAGATAAAAGAGTACGATGGCGAAGGAGATCCGGTTCGTCATGTCCATAAGCACCTCATGGCGTGTCTGGGAAGAGCCCCGAATGAAGACATAGTGTGTACACTGTTCCCGAACACACTTGGAGAAAGAGCCCTGACCTGGTTCTTCAGTCTGCCCCCAGGCTGCATCACTTGCTGGGCAGATATGCACGACCGATTCATTCAGCAGTACCAGGGTCGTAGACGTTTGTTGAAGAGCGTGAGATCCCTGACCCAGGTGGTACAGAGGCCCGACGAATCGCTGGCACACTATTACCAGCGGTACACTGCCAGTGTGGCAAAGATTGATGAAGAGATCTCGGAAGGTGAGACCATTCGTACCTTCATTCGGAACTTAACGGCCCCCTATGGTTCCGACCTGATGCACAGCGTGGCTGAGAAAGCTGTGTGAAATATGGAGGCACTACAGAAGAGGGTGAAACGGCAAATCGATGTCCAAGAGTCGAAGATAGCCGCGGGAGAGCTGGAGCCCCCAAAGTCGAACAAAGGAAAGCATTCGGTTAAACCCTTCGACGATCGTAAGTCAAAGGGCAAACCCGAGAGTAGTCGGAATCGAGGTCGCTCTGATCGGAGGGACGATAAGCGTTCTTCAAGGAAGGACAAGCGGGAGGATCTCGACATTCCTCTCAACTGCTCCATGGCGGAGGTACTGACGGTCATGGAACGACAAGGCATCTCCAGGTACCCCCCAAAGAAGGATGGAGAATTCTTGGGATCTCGCACGGATCGATACTGCCGGTTTCACCGCGCAAATGGTCACGACACCAACCATTGTCGGGAGCTGTAGAAGGAGATCGAAAAGTTGATCCAGAAAGGGAAGCTCAAGGAGTTCGTCGGGGATAAGCGGTGTCGATCCTGCTCTCGGTCCCGATCCCGATCCCGTTCCCGATCCCGCGATCGGTCCCCAAAGAAGAAGAGAACTGACCCAGAGTCATCCGGTGCTCGCAAGGAGAGACTGGGCACTATCAATGTGATTCACGGAGGATTTGCTGCTGAGGTGATACTTCATCCTCCCGAGAGGTTTACGCCTCTAGAATCCCTACGGCGGTGGTGTTAGGTAAGAGGTCCCGATCCTGGACCCTGAAGGAAGAAATGGTGATCTCCTTTTCGTCGGAGGATCTCATAGGCGTGGAAACGCCGCACGACGACGCCTTGGTTGTAACCTTGGATGTGACGGGTTCGAAATGAAGCGAATTCTAATCGACGGAGGAAGCTCCTCCGATATTCTATTCATGGACATGTGGAGGCTATGGGGAAAACGAAGAAAGATCTGAAGGAGGCAAACTTCCCGATGGTCGGGTTCTCTGGCTCTACCTCCTATCCGCTAGGGGTAATCACCTTACCAGTGGAGTTTGGTAGTGGGTGGAAATCAGAAAGGAGGAACGTGGAGTTCGTGGTAGTTGATTCCGCGGGGACTTACAACGCGATTATCGGGAGAACCACCATCAACCCCCTGATGGCGGTTGCCTCGACAGTACACCAGAAGATGAAGTTCCCAACCGACCACGGGGTCGGAGAAGTCAAGGGTGACCAGGTAGCTTCCCGAAAATGCTATGTTAATGCCACCCGAAGGAGGAGGCGAGAATCCATGACTGTCCTCCAGACAGACACAGATCCTAGAGAGGAGTTTGGGCGTCCCGCCCCCGTAGAAGATTTAAAAGAAGTCGAAATTGACGGACCTCAAAGAAAGGTGAAAATCGGGTCTGCTTTGACCGAGAAAACAGCCCGAGAATTGACTGAGTTGCTGAAGAAGTTCAAGGAACTGTTTGCCTGGTCCCCGAGCGATATGCCAGGAATCAGCCCCGATGTGATCGTACACGAGCTGAAGATAGATCCCGCGACCAAACCTATCACGCAGAAAAGGCGTCCGGGGCACAGACAAGAAGATCGCGATCCAGCAGGAAGTGGGCAGGTTGCTCAATGCTGGGTTTATTAAAGAGCTTCGATTCCAGACTTGGGTTGCTAATCCAGTGTTGGTGAAGAAGACTAACGGGAAATGTCGAATGTGTGTGGATTTCTGCGACCTGAATAAAGCTTGCCCGAAGGACTGCTATCCACTCCCGAGAATCGACCAGCTGGTGGATGCCACGTCGGGACATGAGCTGTTGAGTTTTATGGATGCGTATTCAGGCTACAACCAGATCAAAATGGCTAAGGAAGACGCTCCCCACACAGCGTTCTACGCAGACAGTGACATCTATCACTACGATGTCATGCCTTTCGGGCTGATCAATGCTGGGGCCACCTACCAGCGGATGGTGAACAAGCTGTTCGGAGATATGCTGCGGGAAACCATGGAGGCCTACGGGGATGATATACTGGTGAAGTCCCGACAAGCCGAAGATCATGTGCACACCTAACCATGGCGTTTGAGCGGATGAGGCTTCATCAAGTTCGTTTAAACCCGACGAAATGCGCTTTCGGAGTCCACTCAGGGAAATTTTTGGGTTTTATGGTGAGCCAGAGAGGAATTGAGGTGAATCCCGAGAAGCTGAGGGCGATTGAGGAGATGCAGTCTCCGATAAACCATCGGGAGGTACAAGTGCTGAATGGCCGACTAGCTGCAATGAACCGCTTCCTGTCCAAAGCCAGCGACCGATCAATGCCATTTTTTGAAGTCCTGACGGCCAACAAGAAATTCGAGTGGACTGCCAAGTGTGAAGAGGCGTTCCAAGCACTCAAGCAGCACCTTCGCACCCTCCCGCCGTTGGCGAAACCGGTTCCAGGCGAGCCGCTCTATCTTTATTTGGCTGTTTCTGAATTTGCCATTAGCTCTGTGTTAGTGAAGGTTGTCGAGGGTAATCAAGTCCCCGTCTATTATGTAAGCAAGGCGTTTGCCAAGTCTGAATTAAACTATCCCGCTGTTGAGAAGTACCTCTTTGCGTTGATTATTACTGCTCGGAAGCTAAGGCCTTATTTCCATGCACACGAGATTACTGTGCTGACGAACCAGCCTTTGAAGCACTTTTTGAACCGACCTGATGCATCGGGGAGATTAGTGAAGTGGGCAGTAGAGCTTAGTGAGTTTCGGATACACTTCGCTCCAAGAACGGCCATCAAGGGCAAGGCATTGGCAGATTTTATAGCAGAATCTACAGCCCCCGATCTAGAAGAAGCGGGACCTGTAGAGGGGGCAACCACGGGAGTCCCGACAGAAGAACAACCAGAGAGGGCAGAGCAATCAGAACAGCCAAACGAGAACAATACCTGGGAAATGTACACAGATGGCTCCTCGAGTTCGGACGGATCAGGAGCAGGCATTTTGTTGATACCACCAGGTGAAGGTGAACCACTCCGATACGCCTTGGCTTTAACATTCAAGGCCACAAACAACGAAGCGGAGTATGAGGCTCTTATCACGGGTCTGAAAATTGCTAGAGGCACGGGAGTCGATCACTTGAGAGTGAAGTGTGATGCAGCTTTGATCGTAAACCAGGTTCAAGGGCGATACGAAGCAAGGAGCCCGATAATGAAGAAGTATCTACGAGAGGTACAAACCTTGAAGGAGAACTTTAAAAGCTTCGACATCGAGGCAATCCCGAGGGACGAAAACGTAGAGGCAGACGCCTTGAGCAAATTTGCCCTGGGGGCACCCTTGAAAGAAAATCGGAAGGTGCACTTCTTAGAAAAGGTGATCTTATCGACCATCGACCCGACACAGGTGTGCGCCATTGAGGCAAGATCGGAGGAAGAGCCGACTTGGATGTCCCCGATAGTCGCATATCTGACTACGGGGGCAGTCCCCGATGATAAAGTGGCAGCGGACAGGATACGTCGGATCGCGGCTAATTATGTGATGCTGGACAATACGCTATACAAGAAGGGCTGGTTCTCAACTCCATACTTGAAGTGTGTGGCAGAACCCGACACCAATCGGATCCTGAAGGAGGTGCACGAAGGGGTCGCGGCTTGTCATGAAGGGGCCCGATTCATTATAAGGAAAGTACTAAACTTGGGCTATGATTGGCCCACGATGAGCAAGGAAGCAACGGCGTTGGTCCGATCCTGTGACGCGTGCCAGAGATACGCCCCGAGTATCACGGCTCCGGCCACTAATCTGACATCCATCAAGAGCGCTTGGCCCTTCGCGCAGTGGGGCATCGACTTGGTGGGACCTCTTCCACAAGCACAAGGTCAATGTAAGTATTTACTTGTAGCAATCGATTATTTTTCGAAATGGATAGAGGCAAAGGCGTTGGCCAGAACAACGGGGAACCAGATCGTCAAGTTCCTCCAGACCCATATTGTGTCCAGATACGGGATTCCTAAGGTGGTGATCAGCGACAATGGCCCATCATTTAACGGCTCTCAGGTGAGGGAGTATCTGTAGGAGTTGAACATCGAGCATCGGACTGCTTCTGTGCGCCATGCTCAGACTAACGGCCAGGTGGAATCAGCCAACAAAATCGTGATGGATGGCCTGAAGAAGAGGGTCTATGCCTTGAAGGGCAAGTGGCTGAACGAACTGGAAAATGTGCTTTGGGCTGTTAGAACGACACCCAAACGATCAACGGGGGAGACTCCGTTTGGCCTCGTTTATGGCACGGAGGCTGTCGCCCCCGTAGAGGTAGCTGTGGCGTCCCATCGGATGAGATATTACGAGCCTCTGACGAATGATGAGATGAGACGTCTGGACTTGGACTTGCTTGAAGAGAAGAGGCGGGAAGCCGATGAAGTCCAAGCTCGAATGTGTTTGGCGACGGCCAGGTACTACAATCAGCGAGTGAAGTCCCGACAATTCTTCGTCGGGGAGCTGGTTTGGCGTCGCAACGAGTTCACCATTTTGGATCGAATCAACAAGATGTCACCAAAATGGGAAGGACCTTATAAGGTCGTGGGGATGCCAGCCCCAAATGCGTACAAGTTGGAAGACCTCGATGGCAGAACGCTAAAGCATTCTTTTAGTGGCGAACACTTGAAGAAACACCATGCTTGAAGAAAGTCGCCTTAAGTGGTGCCCTATAAAGTCGCCTTAAGTGGTGCCCGATGTAAAATCGCCTTAAGTGGTGTATGCTGTGTATCGTTTAATTCGATGTAAGCCAAATTTGTGCCATCAATGAATAAAGAGGTCGCTTCCAATCAGAGTTATTCTTAGATTTATGCTAAGTATCAAAGTCGCCTTAAGTGGTGCACAAGAAAAGTCGCCTTGAGTGGTGCACGAGAAAAGTCGCCTTGAGTGGTGCACGAGAAAAGTCGCCTTAAGTGGTGCACGATATTAAGTCGCCTTGAGTGGTGCACGATCTTTAGATTTATTCTAAGTGTGGTTAAGTCGTCTTAAGTGATGCACGGAACTAAGTCGCCTTGAGTGGTGCACGAGAAAATTCGCCTTAAGTTGTGCACGATATAAAGTCGCCTTAAGTGGTGCACGATGTTAAGTCGTCTTGAGTGATGCATGTGTTCTGGATTTATTCTAAGTCTTGAAAAGTCGCCTTAAGTGGTGCACGAAATTAAGCCGTCTTAGGAGATGCATGATGATAAGTCGCCTTAAGTGGCGCAAATTATTAAATCGTCGGGAATGACGTACGAAAATGTCTTAAGTGTCGAAGTATCGACCTAAGCGAGTATAGTAGAGCCACTCGAAGAAGTGCATCAAGAAAATCGGAACTGAGAAAGTCTGATAGTTGATAAGGGCTCAAAGGCCCGACAATGACAAAAAGGGACAAAATACAAGGACTCTAAAGATAAACGGTTAAGCATGGTCCTTGTCGGCAACATCGGCAGCAGCTGGATCCGCAGGGTCGGTAGCAGAAGGTTCCACAGGGTTGGCCTCGGGAGGATCGACTATCGGGGCATCTGTTGTGTCTTCGGCATTTGCGGGAGTACTCCCCCCTTCACTCTCCTCAGAAAGAGCAAAGTATTTCTTCGCGAAGGGGGCGAGGGAAGGAGACTTGTCAAAATTGATGGCATCACCATACTCCAGGTGGAGCTCCTCAACCGCATTGAAGAGAGTGTTCTCCACCTCCGCGCCAAAGAACTTCATAGCGTCGGCCTGGAAGTCCTCCGACCCCCGATAATCCTCCCGGCCCTTGGCCTCCGCCTCGACCAGCTGCGCAGGAAATCCCGCGACTTGCTCCTCCAGAGCCTTCTTCTCGAGGACCAGCTTGTCCTCAGCAGCCTTCCGCTCAAGAACCAGCTTATCCTCGGCAGCCTGCCGCTCCTGTCGCTCCTGCCTCAGGAGTCCCTCAAAGTCCCCGACCTGCTTCTGGAGGTCCCGAACCTTTTGCTCAAGGATAGCCTGCTCCTTGACAAGTTTCCCCCGCGAAGACTGGGAAGCCTTAAGATCCTCCTTCAGCTCGTCGAGGGCTGCTCGGTCCCGCTCCTGGGACTCATCATAGGCGATGAGGTACCCAAAAAGACGGTTGAAGTCCCCGAGCTCCTGCAATAAGAGGAAAAGGTGTTAATAGACAAACAACCCGATTTATCATTAAAAGAGAGAAACGGAGTTTTACCTCTATCCGACGCAGGGACATCTCTCTGACATCCCGATGCATGGCCGTCCGATTGAGGGAAATCGGATACCGCATGGTAGGCAGGATCGAGCCTGCCAGCAGATGCAGGGCCAGGTCCTGGTCTTGCTCCCCTTGTCTGAGCGGGACTCCTTGCAGCGTCTGGATGGGAGTCCAGGGGGTATTCGCTTGTGAGGGGTCGAAGGGCCTATAGAAGTTCCTATCAAGAGCGACAGGAGGAGGAGGACGAAACGTGGAGGGGCATGCCTCCGTCTCGACCCGGACGGGAGAAGGAGTGAAGTCGTGGATGGGCGACGGATGTCGCTGCTGCGGAGAAGATGAAGGGGGCGGCCCCTGAGGGGTTGGTTTCAAGGGGGACTGCCCCGTCTAGCCACCCTCGTCAGTCTCCTCGGAGGATTCCAAGGTTTCCACCCGACGAAACTGCTCGCCGGTCGGAGCCTTCTCCCCAGCTGAGGGAGGCGCCCCTGTTGAAGACGGTGCATCCGCGGAAGCTGCAGCACCCGATGGAACTCCCGAGCGACCTGCACCTGGAGGACGAGAGGCTTCAGAAATGTAGACAGGAAGCTCATCAGGATTCTTACACCAAACGATACATCGGGAGACGTATTGATCCTTCCCGTGGTAGTGGTAATAGCCCGCCTTCAAGAAACGAGGAGTTTCGCCTCGAAGGATTCGTTTGACGTCAGCGATACGGGCCTCCTTGGTTGAAGAAATCAAATCCTTCGGGACCATCCTCTTATATGATTTAATAGCAAGTCGGAGCTTTTTACCTTCTTCAGCATTCTGGACGTCGAAGAGCTGGTCCAGATCCACCCGCTTCCGCTTGGGCTGCTCCGCGGAAGGAGACCCCGATTGAGCAGCGGCCTTCTTTGCGGATTTCCTCTTCCGCGAGGGGCGGACAGCATCAGTCTCCCCCTGCTTAAGGAACAGATTGGTCAGCACAGATACCTTCTTGGCTGCAAATAGTAAACGAAGAAGAGTTAGAAGTTTACCCAGGGAACCATATTAGAAGGGCCGTCGAAAAGCTGCCTTCCAGAGATTATATCGAGGAGTCGGATCCCGGCGTTCACCAGGTCCCGCTCCACGAGGGAATTGGCATCGAGGGGAGTGTAAGACTCCCCCCATCGGTAAAGCTGGATGAGTTGAAGAGTTTGGAAATCTTCGTCGGTAAAGGTGTGGAAGGCAGGTGGGGAGTCTGCTGCCACCTCCTATCGGGGCCATGGGATCGAAGAGTGTCGGATGAAGAAGTAGCTCCTCTTCCAGCCACTGTTGTCGGACCCCGAGTTAATCAGGAGTCCCCGACCCTTGACCACCTTCCAGGTGTCACTGGTCCAGCTGCATCGACCAAGTTGTGCCTTGCTCCACTTTGGCATCCGAGGATAGAAGGCACAAACCCCCGCCTCGTTGCACTTCATCCCGTAGAAGGTTCTGAAGAGCTGGAGGCTGTAAACCCACTTCTGTCGGTAGCAGAGAACCTGGAAGGCGTTCCATAGGCGGATGGCATGGGGAGAGAAGGTAGTAGGATGCGTCTTGTAATGCTGGCACATTTCGACCAGATTACCACAGAAGGGGAATCTGATCCCCGCTGATACATGCCCCGTAGAGACAAATACCTCCCCTTTTTGGGGACGAGTAACCTCAGGGTTACCCGAGGGGCGAGGCCAAGGATACGGGAAACGGGGTTCCCAGGTAGAAGTGATACAATCCTCTCGGAGGGCTGCATCATAGGCAGTATTGGAGATTTCATTCAGAGCATAATCAAAATTAAAAGGCTTTCTCCCCTCAGAGCTGGACCCGCTGTCTGAAAAGTAACAATTGCAAGAAAAACACAGTGGGATTCTCGTAAAGCTATAAATAAGGGAAAGACGAACAAGCAATGAAGGAAAAATCCTTACCAGACATGATGAAGTAGAAGTTGAGGAAATGAACTGGGCGTCGCCGGAAAGATGACCGGAGAAACTTCGAGGCCTTCGGAATTACAGAGCTTGAATTCACAGAGAAGTTGCAGAGATCTTTTGAGAATTCGGAAGCGGTAAAAGTTAAACTGTGACCATGGCTAGGGTTTTATAGGCGAAGAGGACAGTTGAAGGGACACTTCGATCCGAGTCGTCGAGGTCGAAGAGTTTTAATCTGGACCGTTGAGATGAAACGTGCAGAAGGACAACAGACGTAATGATGAAACGACCTGAAAAGCCTTTTCAGAAAAGAACAGGCGCGAAAAATCAGGCACGAGGGCCGAAAACGTCGCTTCACTATCTACTGCATTTAATGAACTGGGGAACCGAGGAGACCCCTGGGATTTGGCAGTTATCTACAAAACACTGAGGAAACGTGAAGGAGAAGACTAGTACTGAGTGACCATGTCAAGGAAAAGATCCTCGATTCCAATATCGGGAGGTCGGAAGTTGGAAGACACGACGAACTAAAAGTCCCTCATGTCTTGGGGGCAAATGATGGGTTCGATTACAGCCGTCAGGACCTTTAACGGTGAGGAAACGGCAAACAGGCCCACAGGGCCCCAAATGAAGGTCAAGATGACCCAAGAGAAGGGTCCCGATGAAGGGAGTCCCGATGATGAAAGGTCCCGACAGAGTCGGTTCCGACAGATGAGCTGGAAGCTTCCGATGAGAAGCCTTTAAGTAGGCCCCGATGACGAATCCCTGAGAACGATTGGCCCTGTCACGATGACGAGGGGCCCCGAGCGGTGACACAACGAGATAACTCTGGAGTTCCCGACGGGAATCGGGACTCGTTATCAGAGGATAAGGCCAAGATACGCGGGGCGTGGCCGAGATACGCGGAACATGGTTAAGATACACGAAGCGTGGCCGAGATACGCGGGGCGTGGCTGAGATACGCGGGATCACACCCGAGATACGCGGGATACGGGCTAACCACCCCCAACCGTTCACCAGGTAACTGAGGCATCTCTTCGCCTATAAAAGGGCAAGAGGTCACCTCAGATGACTTACGTTGAATTACATACCCTTTGAGATATTTGCTTGCTGCCATATACGAGATACTCATTTAAGCATCAGAGAGGGATTCTGGGTCACCGCCCGGTCTATCCCCTCTTGCAGGATTGCGTGGAGCGAAGGAGCTAGGATCGCCGTCAAAGTCCGTACCGGAGTTCCACCGTGATCCAACAAGTCCGTACCGGAGTTCCACCGTGATCCAACAACGGTATACATCGGCTATCTACAAAGACGAGCTTTTTCCATCAGTCCGACCTACATTACAACATGATACAAGTCATAAAGATCATCAACATACCAAATCTTTAGAAGGACATCAACATCTACACTTGGCGTATCATTTAGCTGCTCAACCATGTCGACATCCGAACACAGAGTTACTCGCAGAATGGAAATAGTAGACTTACTTATGATAACAGTCGTGGGAAGATTAATTCCGACAAGAAGATAGCAAGATCTGATATCCTGGAAAATACAACCAACAATCCAATCAGTGCGCAAACACGCATCAACACTTATGCAATGGACGCTCCGTGTGAGACTGTGTACATACGAGACTCGTTAGTATTCGCGCAACAAGTAACAAGCATCATGCAAGGGGGGCAACTTCTTCAACACACCAACCTTACATGACAACATCAAGCTTATACTCGCAGCATACATGATTACAAGGGCGAAATATTTTCTAAGTGTGGGGGCAAGTGCGCACATACATGTACGTACATACATGTCGACAAGGATGGATGTCGACAAGCAAGGAATATTTCCTAAGTATTTCTATGTACGTACATACATGTCGACAAGGATGCTTGTCGACAAGTGAAGAATATTTTCTAAGTGTTTCCATGTACGTACATACATGTCGACAAGGATGGATGTCGACAAGCAAGGAATATTTCCTAAGTGTTTCCATGTACGTACCTACATGTCGACAAGGATGCATGTCGACAAGTGAATAATATTTTCTAAGTGTTTCCATGTACGTACATACATGTCGACAAGGATGGATGTCGACAAGCTAGGAATATTTCCTAAGTGTTTCCATGTACGTACCAACATGTCGACAAGGATGCATGTCGACAAGTGAAGAATATTTTCTAAGTGTTTCCATGTACGTACATACATGTCAACAAGGATGCATGTCGACAAGTGAAGAATATTTTCTAAGTGTTTCCATGTACGTACGTACATGTCGACAAGGATGAATTGCATGCATCAAGTAGCTATTATCAACTTCTACACAATGCCTCCTAAGCATTCCTTCGACGCTTATCGACAAAGCTCATACGACGAAATCTATGGTAACAAGCATTAGAAATTGTTAAAATATTTTCTAAGTGTTTTAGCATGATTGCAGACAATGACCGACGGTCTATACATGATACTCAACGTACATTGCCTAAGCTATCATTACCAACATACAACCATTGACGACCATGTACGTACAACTACCGATCATCAACATCGAGCATACTAAAACAACGGCTAAGGCATGGAACAACATGTCGGCAACAAACATTATGTATTAGGGAAGTATAACGATCCATTTACACTTTTCTAAAATTTCCAGCACTTAGAAAAATTTTGTCCAAATTGGAAAGATAATTACTCTAATGCATTTTATGAAACACCTTATGTGCATGTTAAGATAACTAGGTACATAGTGATTTCAAGATTGAATCAAGGCCAAAAGAAATCGAGAAATGTCCAACCATGTACGGAATTGAACTCACCAACACGAAGCGAGTCCGAATTGACACGTGCCACACCGAAATCCAATTGATATCAACAATGATGTGTCTACTCCAAATCTATGATCTCAAAAGCTTCATCTTCATCAAGAATGGAGAGCTTCTTGGAGATTTATCTATAAATGATGTAAGCTAATAAATATTCTCTCTCCTAATTTTTACTAATAGTGCCTACACCATGTGCTAAGGACTAAACTTTCATGTATTTTCATATAAGTCCTTAGAAACCTTTACAAGCATCTTTGTATCTCTCCTATGTTCATATTGCATACATATTACACAATGCTTCATGACATACTACGCGTAATTACTATTACATGTTACGTACATAGAATTTATCATGCACGTTTCTTATTTATAATCGTTACATGATTATTTTTGTAATCTAAGTATGAATTTCATGTTTACATCATGTCTCACGTTTACACCATGCTTCATGATTATATACATGCTCTCCAATTTCATATTATTCTAAGTGTTTTGCTTATTGCATGATTACGTCATCCGTTTACTGTGTCGTCATCTACATGTTGACAACGTGTTATATGCTTACATCATGTACCATGATATTATCATGTTGGGTAACTCTTTATTATTACAAGTATTTCACTCACACGATATTGCGAATATAATTGCATGTTGTTATACATATATTGTCCGCTACGCTAACCCTATAAACAGATTACGTACATACAACGGAAAATTGAAGTTGGTCAAATTTATGATCCCTAAACTCGAATTGACAAACAGGCCACCCCTGAGGTCAGTATCGAACCTAAATTGGACGAATATCTTATCTTTAAAAGAGTCAAGCACAGGTTTTAAACCACTACTTTACTCGGGGGCAAGTGTTAGACATCTGTCCAATTCGGGTTCGTGTTTACATTTTGGGCCTCGCAAAACACTCCAAAGCCCGTAAAAGAATTCTTCCGCGGACACCCAAGTCCAAAAACGGTCCGGAATACGCGCAGTACCCGGACCGGGGGACTTCCGGATTGCCACAAGGCAATCCGGACTGGTCCGGATTTCTAAATAATCCGGAGGTCCGAATTATTGACGTTCTCCGCGCTCATCCCGATTATTTTTGCCGATTGCGAGAAGTCGGTGCACGTATAGTCCACCTTGATGACGGTATACGTTTTCCTTCATACCGACATCAAGTCGTTCAAAACTGGGCATGATCCTTAGGTTCCCTATAAATAGGGGCCTAGGTCTCTCATTTTGGACAACTCCCTCATTTTTTGGACTTTGGATGCTCTGACTTCTCTCTAAAAGGCTTTCTCTCTCTAGAAATTCTGACTTGAGCGTCGGAGAGGGCCCAACCAGCATTCCACCCCTCTCCCACGTTGGTTACTGCCCTTCGTGCAGGATCCGAAGTTCGAGAGTTCGAGGTCGAGGACTTGAAGATTAGTTCGAGGATTGTGTTTCAAGGATCGCGGAATTCCCGTCCTTATACACACATCCCGAGCCCGTTCGTGAAAAAGAAGCCCGAAGCTACCCAAGTGGAAGCAGACTTAACACATACCTTTTAGCTTTCCTTCCCAAGAACGATGTGGAGGGAGTTCTGATCCTCCGGTCGGAACCACGTGCAAGTTCTTCGTTAGAAGATGTCCCACGCGATGTAGCTCCACAACAAGACCTCTGATCGATTCATCAACGGAGATAGAACCTCGGACTTGATGTGATGGTGCTGAAATATTAGACTAGGTTGACAAGTTTTCTCAATGGAGATCAATTTTCTTAATTGTGTGTTTAAACCCTTAGGAGTCACCCCTATATATAGTATTGGGTGGAGTTGCCAAAAGGCAACTCCACCCTATGTGGTACTAGGGTTTTGCCCGAACCATGCAAAAAGGGGGGGAGGCCCATTTTGGGCCTCCCTTGTCAATTACTAATTGGATTTGGCCCAATTAGCCCAGATTGACAATTACCTAATTAACCTAGGTAATTCCCTTAATTAACGGGCTCCTATTACGGCGCCACGTCACCATATGCTAACAACTCCCACTCGCCGGAATTGGAGGTGTTGGATATCTGTCCAATTCGGGTTCGTATTTACGTTTCGGACCTCGCAAACACGTCAGAACCACAAACGGATTTTACCACGGTCACCCTGGGTCAAAACGGTCCGGATGCGCGCAGAACCCGGTCCGGGACTTCCGGATTGCCTTGACAATCCGGACCAGTCCATTTTTCCCGGCAATCCGGACCATGTCGGACGTCGATATAGTCCGGACTGCCGACTGGCACTGCGCGCTTACCCCTTGCACTGCGCGCTTACCCCTATTTTTACTAAGTATGAGAAGTCAGTGCGTACATAGCCAACCTCGATGTCGGTAAGCGTTCCCCTTTAAACCGGCATCGAACCGCAGAAAACCAGGTACAATTCTCGGGTTTCCTATAAATAGGGACCTAGACCTCCCATTTGGGAACTGAACTCGAAACTCTCCAAAATTGGCTATTTGTGCTCTGACCTCTCTCTACACACTTTCTCTCTCTAGATTGTGACTTAAGCATCGGAGAGGGCTCAACCAGCGCCACCCCCCCCCCCTCTCTATGCTGGTTATTGCCCGTTTTGCAGGACCCGACGTGTAGAAGTCCGAGATTGGAGCCAAAGCCAAGTTTGGGGTTCGAGGATCGAGGTTCGCGGATCGTGGATCGTGACGTGCTGTCAGGAGACCGTACCTGTGTGCACATCCAAACCGTTCGCGAAAAACAACCTGAGGTGTCCCAGGTGGAACCGACCTCAACACTTGGCGCCGTCAACGTGATTCGAGCAAGAAGCCATTCCATACCGTAAACTATGACATGCAGATGTACGAAGAAGGCAGGTGCGAGCAAGCCAAAGCCGACGAGAAGCCAACCAGGACCTTCTTACATCCTAGATGCAGAATCTACCGCCTCATCCGTGCCAACCGCAAATGTGCCTTCCGCACAGCACGGTCCCGAAATTCAGAACAATGCACCAGCGCACGAGTTCGAGCAAAGGATGGAGATGAATGAAGAATTCCCATACGGGATGCCAGCTGAAGAAGTACAGCAGCAAGCAAGAGGTGCAAGCAACCTGCCTCCAGTCACACCAGCCATGATGGATGCGCTTGAAGAGCTTATCCCATTCAGGGAGACGCTAAGGAATCAAGGATACGGCGTATCCTCCATGCCAACAAGCAGTGTGCCTTCCGCACAGCATGGCCTTGAATTCCAGAATACGACTTGCATTGCATCCCATTCGGAAAAGATGGCAAACATACATGTGATCCATGGAGACTTTGATGCTAGAGGCGAGAAGTCATACGAACAAGAAGGATACATTGCAAAGACAGTGCACAAGTCCCATGATGTCGTCATGAAGTATGCCGACATGAAGTATGCTGACATGAAGTATACCGACTTAAAGGATGCCGTCATGAAAGATGCCGCCATTTCTCATCAAAGGACAAAGAGCACATTGTGCACCACGACTCTTTTGTCATAACCACGCAGAAGCCGACAAGAAGTCAACTTGGATCCTCCCACATGCCTGTTGCCAAATCCAATGCCTTCTTCATGCCAACAAGAAGTGCGCCCTTCGCACAGTATGACCAAGGAATCCACAATGCAAAGCATGTTACACCCCCGCTGGGATTTGAGCCTAAGAAGCACATCAATGAAGATTTTCCTTACGAGGAGCCAGAAGAAGGAGTCCCCCAATACGAAGGTGTCAACCCGCCACCACCTGTCACTCCTACCATGATGCGCGCGCTCGAAGAGCTTCTTGCATTCCGAAAGATGCAAAGGAACCAAGGATATGCACCGCAACCACCACCTCCGCCTCCAAACAACGGACAAACCAAGGAGACAAGAGCAATGTCCCGAGACACAAGCCATCAAGACACACCGCACCAAGGAGTAAGGGGGCAATACACGGAAGGTACCTTCCAGTACCGACAAACAAGGCAAGGAGTTGTGCGCTCATACAACCCGTATATGATAGCACAGCACCAAGAAGGGACATGGAGACAACCTCCAAACTCTCGCTCAAAAATGCAGAAGGAAGGTTCCTCCACGATGACAAGCCAAGACGACGCTGACATCCGTCACAAGGAGGGATGGAGAAAACCTGTAGATGACGATGATGTCCCAATCACGGGACTTACAATAAGAACCTTGAAGGCAATAATTGAGGAAAAGATAGATGCTTCCTGGAAAAAGAGACAACAAAAACAAAAGAGGCCATTCCAGTCAGACGTCCAAAGGCTCAAAGAGACCAATCTCGCCAAATGTGTTCCATTGAACACACCGCTGTCTGTCATCTTGAAAGAGATGAAGGAGACCAAGCTGTGGAATACTCCCTCTAATTTCCGCAAGGGACCACTGGGAAAATATGAAAGCAAATGGTGTGAAAATCACGAAGTGTATGGCCACGAGACGGAAAGCTGTGTTGGATTAAGGCTCCATGTAAACAGCTTCGTCTTAAAAGGAGAAATGAAGAAATATAAAGGCAATAAGCATCAAAAGAAGTATCATGTGGAGTCTACAGGAAAATGCAAAGGAAGAGAAAAGGCGAATGATAATCCACCTCTCGCGAAGCGTGGGAAAAACAAAGTTCATTCATGGAACCAATTGTGATGACTTTTATAGTCCTTGGAGCACGAAGGTGGAAGAAACAAATGTCAAACTCCCGAAAAACAAGCTTCCCCGTCCACTTGAGCCAATGACTACTTTCCTTGGCAAGAACATTGAAGAACGGTGCAAGCACCATAAAATGGGGGGGCATAGCACCAACATTTGTTCATCCCCAAGGGTGGAGATTGAAGAGCTTAACACGCTAGATGAACTGAGGAACTATGTGGCACGTGGCAGAATCAACTTGCCGACAAGTCACCTATGAAGACATCAAACACATCATCAATCCCTTTATCCCCATTTTTGCATAGCTACTTTAAGTCTTCATAGATTAAGTACAACTTATGCTTATTAGCCTTAGTACTTTTCGAAAAGAGCGATCAGTTGACGCCTTCCTGTAATCCGTTGTACGAACTCCAAATATCTAATGAAGGTTAAATCTACTTTCGTAGGTACCTTATTGCACTATGCTCATTACTTTGGAATAAAACAAAAGCAACACACATATTAATTGCGTCAACAACACAAGCTATCGCACTCGGAACAACAAACGGCTTAAGCCATACAACACCCATATGTCTATTATCAACACCATGCATCGCTCTCAAAAGACGATCTCGCCTACTTAAACAAGGTCCAAGTAACATGCGTTATTGCCAAAGGTAAACTCAGGTATAAGGTAAAAACTTCACAACAGCACTACTATAAATAAATCAGACCACTCGAGTAGGACATCTACTCAGGGTAGCCTGATTTAGTCAAAACAAAATCCAAGCTGAACGGAACAGACTAGTCGCGAATAGTCTGATCCAGTCATATTGGCATTGCAGGCGATAGAGCCATATGAGGAATTTATAACTCCATTCTATTCCCTAACCAATATATATCTCAAAGTATTGCGACTAATTTGAGAAAGGTTATATGTACATCCAAGAGATGTCTCAATGACAAACCCTATCTAGAGAGCAACACTAGGAGGAGCTGTATGCAACACTCTCTGGAATTCTCTATCTATGGACATTCTACTCAAGCATCTAAGCCAACAAATATTCTACTCAACATCAACTCTTTCCTTGGAAACAATGCCAAGCAACGATCATATATACGTATGTGCATCACGCTAAGGAAGCATCGACGGGTATCGACTAAAGGATGCATACAGCAATGCATAGTCTCTCTTTGTACGTACATATTCATAAACACATACAGTGGGTGGTACTTGAAAAGCTCCGCTCCCGATATGTATGCACCTGTTGCGTCCACACCTATCACATCTGCACTAAGGGAAGTTTCCTGCACAACGAAGGGATCCTCGTATCAGATTCCTTTACTCTATTTATTATATGCATTAGATAAAAGAAAATTCATAACTCCATATTTTTACAAACTTGCAAACATTGCAATTATCTGACAAAGCGCAACCCTGTTCGCAGGTACATACTACACTATGATTACTACATTGGAATTGCGCCAGGTAGCAACCTACGTGCATAATATCTACTTCAACAATACAAGCTAAACACTATGTATAACGAGGAACTTATGGCATACAACGCCAACATATCTATTATCTACACCAACAAGGAGTTTATTCCTCCATCTATAACGACGTCTATCTCAAGAAGATGTCGGCAACACAAAGCCATTGCGCTGTGTACACAATCAGCTTACATCACGCAATGACAACTTGCGTATTATCAACAACAAGGGACTTATAAAAATTCTCTACTCAAAGCGACGGCTATTCCAAAGACGTCAAATACATGCAATATCTTGGAAAATGACAACTATTCCAAAGGCGTCAACAACAAGAATATCTTGGATAGACACCAAGATTTACTATCAAAAGTGACATGCTGCGACATCCTCTTTGCGAGGGCAAACCCCTTGTTCACATCTATCAAAGTAGCATGCTGCGACATCCTCCTTGCAAGGGAAAACCCCATGCTTACTTCTAAAAAATGGCATGCTGCGAAATCCTCTTAGAGGCAAATCCTCATGTTCATAGCCATTCCCTGCATACAACCAGGATGCGGCACTTAGATGGGACTGATCACCCCATCGTGGCGGAAGTCCTCTTGTTAGACGACAACCCACACATCTACAAAGTATGTACATCCCTCTTAAGGGTCCATACGCCATGAAGATACATTCCTTGATAGGATAGCTTCATGTACATTCAAACTATACGTATCCTCTTAAGGATGCAGACATAAGGAAGACCTATACCTTAAGTGGGCAGGCTTCATTCAAAAACGCTAGCAGGAGCGCACCCTGTTTGAAAAACTCACCAAACTCAAAAGTCAAGTCTTGTACAACGTCGCCTTAGAGTGGAACTAAGAGACGGTATAAACTTAAGTCTTGCTTCGTCAAGACGACACTGCTACATGTCAAGGGCCAAGTGCCAAGTACATTACTACCTGCAATGCTACAAGTACCTAGTGTACGCATCTTACCATGCCTTGGAATCTAACCAAGAGGGGCGCTCATAACACTCAACAATGCGCGACATACAGTCGCAACTACGGACATCAGGTTCATCATCTAAGGATATCTATCCTATCTTCCAAGTCCAAAGCATACGGACAGCATAGATAACGCAAGGTATGAAATAGTACCAACAAGTTATCATGCATTTCTACTATGATCATGACAGGTCTATTCGACGACATCAAACATATAAAAGGTTCAGGAACAACACCCGGCGTAACCTAAACCCCAACATGATGTACAAAGCTTGGTAAAGCACAATCAACCTCAAGCAGGATGCAAGTGAAATATTCCACTCAACATCTACATGCGCAGCCATGCGGCCCTTATAACACAACGTACAATCACGACTTAAGTGAGCGAAGGGTGCCATACAATCAATGGCAGACTTAGCAAAACACCAAGCGGACAAAACAAAGACACGGGGACAAGAATGTACACACCCTTCATAAATCATACATCAAGACCCCAACGCTTGTCTAGATGTCATCAAGGCATAATTGCGCACCTCGCTATCATTAGCAACATTCGTACGAAGGATAGTCACCTTGGAATCAAGAATAACGACTTGAGCCTAACAAACAAAGATAACAGTCTCCAATGTAACAAACTAAGCACCTAAGTAGCAAATACTTAGAGCGAAGAACAAGATGCACGGGGGCAAAACAGACTAGCATACGCGCACACCTTCAGCATGCGCGCAATCTCTTAACACGCGTGTAACCCCTTAGCACGCGCATGACACCTCAGAAATATTACCATCAAACAAACAAGAAAGAAGGATCGACGCAAAATGGAAGATCATCAATATAAGCAGTATGCTCGCTTCAAGCGACTCCTCCACCAAGATCCGGTCCTTCGACCCGGGGGCATATGGGCAAGTCCGCTGGCAGTAAACTAAGATCACTCGGAGTTGCTCGAAGAACGAACTCGGAGTCGGATCGCTTTATTGTGGACCAAGTGAAAACATCGTTAGCAACGACGACGACCTCGATCCTGACTTGGACTCAAAAAGACACATTGTTCACAAACTTAGTATGAAGACGTCAAGCACAACACGCGTGCGTCGACGCGTTGGGAAGCAGAGATGACACCTCTTATTCAAAAACTAAAGATAGCGGCAGCAAACAGTATATAGTACGCTCATGTTTCGACACGTCGACAAGAGGTGCAACAATTCATTTTCAAAGTTCTAAGTATAACTGCCATGATCGCGAGTACGCGTACGCACGTATCAACATACTAACGTGAGGTCTACTACTTTAGGGCTAAGCAGCTATCATGTCCGCACGTCTCTTAGCGGCTATCATGTCCGCAAATCAGCTAAGTCTGGATGTATACTCTGGAAGATACGCTTTGACAAATCAGTCTACAAAGATGAACAGCAACTTGATTAGTGCGTGTATACGCCAGAGTCATTAATGCAAGCATTAAGGAATGAACACTCTCCCGATGGAGACAACTACATATCTACAGACTTGTTAGTCTCTACACATCATATAGCGAATGATGGGTTTCGATATAGCCGTTAGGCCCATTAACGACGAGTAAACGGTGAAGTAGGCCCACTGGCTCCAAAAGAGGCCTAGATGACCAATATGAGGGGTCCCGACAAGGTCGGTCCCGACATATAAGCTGGACGCTCCCCATGAAATGCCTTTGAGTAGGCCCCGATGAAATGCCTTTGAGTAGGCCCCGATGAAATTCCTTTGAGTAGGCCCCGATGTTATGCCTTTGAGTAGGCCCCGATGTTGAATCCCTGAGGATGTTGGCCCTGTCCCGATGACGAGGGGCCCCAGTGGTGACCAAAGGAGATAACTCTAGATTCCCCGACATCCGTCGGGACTTGCCACCAGAGGATGAGGCCGAGAAACACACCACTATCAGCATAGTGGGGAAGTGGCCTGAAAATACGGAACGTGGGCAAGTGGCCGAGATAAATGGAACGTGGGCTAACTGCCCCTGGCAGTTATCTCGACAGGTAACTGGGGTAACTCCTCCCCTATATAAAGGAAGGAATTACCTCAGGACTGACATTCACATTCAGATACTCATACTTTCATACATACTTGCCTACATCGAGATACTCATTTAAGCATCGGAGAGGGATTCTGGGTCACCGCCCGGTCTATCCCCTTTTGCGGGATTACTTGGAGCAAAGGAGTTCAGACTTCCGTCAAGAACGTGTCGGAGTTCCAATCGTGATCCAACATTGGCGCCGTCTGTAGGAACGTAACAAAAAGCAAAGATAGCTTCTACCTGATCGATGGCTGGCAAGTAGAAGAAGAAACAAGGGCAATCCGGCGGTTCCCGTCATCCTGCCGGAACTCTGAATTCGGGGCTGCCGGAGCGCAGTGTTGATCGGAATGATCCTCCCCCTGCTGGTTCCCAAACAGGGGGGCATCATGACGATCACGAGGATTCCGTTCGAGACTCGTTGCAAGACAGGGAGGAGATCCCGAGGAAGGACCAGGACGCTCCTCCAAAGGTGGACTTGGCGAAGGCTGTGATGGACGCCATGCCGGCATTCCTGGAGACCATGGAGGCTCTCCTGGACCGAAGGGAGGCTGCCAAGAAGAAGGAGGAAGAGTTGCCTCCGCCTCCGCCGAGGGAGGATCGGAACGGGCAGGAGGCCCAATCCGAGCACCAGGACAAGGGCAAGGAGCCCGCTCAGTCGGGGCAGTTCGTGATTGATGGGCCTGGACTGGTGCAGCATAGGACCATCCCTCTTAATGGTCCTATCACCCCCGGCCAGGTGGTGAAGATCGTGAACATCTGTATGGGGGACCAGAAGAAGATGATGTCGGAGCTGAGGGATCGATCCACTCATCCCTTTGTTCCCCGATTGCTGAACACCATTGTCCCGCCAGGACTTGGTAACCAGACAATCAAGGAGTATGATGGTGAAGGAGATCCAGTTCGCCATGTCCAGAAGCATGTTATGGCTTGTCTAGGCAGGGCCAAGGATGATGATATAGTGTGCGTTCTGCTCCCGGCCACACTTGGTGAGAGGGCCCTGACGTGGTTCTTCAGCCTTCCTCCAGGGTGCATCTCCACCTAGACCCAGATGCATGACCGTTTCATCCAGCAGTACCAGGGTCGTCGCGTCTCCTTAAAAGCGCGAGGTCCCTGGCTGAGGTGGTACAGAGGCCCGATGAGTCGCTGGCGCATTATTACCAGAGGTACACTGCCAGCGTGGCCGATGTTGATGAGGAGATGTCGGAGGGAGAGACCATCCGCACCTTCATTCGGAACCTGACAGCACCATATGGTTCCGACCTGATGCACAGCGTGGCTGTGAAGGCTGTGTGGAACATGGAGGCGCTGCAGAAGATAGCAAATCGACGTACAGGAGTCGAAGATAGCTGTCGGAGAGCTCGATCCTCCGAAATCGAACAAGGGGAAGCAGCCGTCCAAGCCATCGGACGATCGCAGGAGGAAGGATAAACCCGAGAACAGTCGGGGTCGAGGCCGCTCTGATAGGAGGGAAGACAAGCGTCCCTCGAAGTCGGACAAGCGGGAGGACCGTTACACTCCTCTCATTTGCTCCATGGGTGCTGTGTTGGCGGTGATGGATCGACAAGGTATCGCCAGATACCCCCCGAAGAAGGATGGAGAGTTCATGGGAGCCCGCACCGATCGTTATTGTCGTTTCCATCGCGCCAGCGGTCACGACACTAACCACTGTCGGGAGTTGAAGAAAGAGATTGAGAAGCTGATCCAGAAGTGGAAGCTCAAGGAATTTGTGGCTGGGCGACGGAGCCGATCCTGTTCCCGGTCCCGATCGTGGTCCCGTTCCCGATCCCGCGACCGGTCCCCGAAGAAGAAGAAGTCCGAGTCTTCCGATACCCGCAAGGAGAAGCGGGGGACTATTAATGTGATCCATGGGGGATTTGCTGCAGGAGGTGATACCACGGCATCTAGGGAGGTCTATGCTTCTCGAATTCCTGTTGCTGTGGTGCTGGGCAAGAGGGCCCGATCTTGGACCCCGAAGGAAGAGATGGTGATTTCCTTCTCGGCGGAGGACCTGAATAGGTGTGGAGACCCCGCACGATGATGCTTTGGTCGTGACCCTGAACGTGGATGGGTACGAGATGAAGCGAATCTTGATTGATGGAGGGAGCTCCTCCGATATTTTGTTCATGGATGCGCTGGAGGCCATGGGAAAAACCAAGAAGGATTTGAAGCATGCGGACTTCCCGATGGTCGGATTTTCTGGCTCTACCTCTTATCCGGTGGGGATGGCTACCTTACCGGTTGAGTTCGGTAGTGGTTGAAAGTCGGAGAAGAGGGACGTGGAGTTTGTGGTGGTCGAGTTTGCGGGGACTTACAACGCAATTATCGGGAGGACCACCATCAACCCGATGGGGGCAATTGCCTCAACTGTCCACCAGAAGATGAAGTTTCCGACCGACCACGGAGTCGGGGAAGTCGAGGGCGATCAGGTGGCCTCCAGGAAGTGATATGTCAATGCCACTCGAAGGAAGAATCGGGAGGCTATGACTATTTTCCAGACTGATGCTGATCCCAGAGAGGAGTTTGGGCGTCCCGCCCCGATGGAGGATTTGAAGGAGGTCGAGATCGATGGACCTCAGAGGAAGGTGAAGATCGGGTCCGCTCTGTCTGAGGAGAGGGCCCAAGAGCTGATTGATTTGTTGAAGGAGTTCAAGGAGCTGTTTGCCTGGTCCCCGAGTGACATGCCAGGAATCAGCCCCGATGTGATTACTCATGTGCTGAAGATTGACCCCGCGATCAAGCCGATTGCACAGAGAAGGCGCCCGATGGGTGTAGACAAGAAGATCGCGATCCAGCAAGAGGTGGGCAGGTTGCTCGATGCTGGATTTATTAAGGAGCTCCGATTCCAGACCTGTGTCGCCAACCCAGTCCTGGTGAAGAAGAGCAATGGCAAGTGGCGGATGTGTGTTGATTTCTGCGACCTGAACAAAGCATGCCCGAAAGATTGCTATCCGCTCCCATGGATCGACCAGCTGGTAGATGCCACATCTGGACATGAGTCGCTGAGCTTTATGGATGCCTACTCCGGCTACAATCAGATCAAGATGTCCAAGGAGGATGCCCCCCACACTGCTTTTTATGCTGATAGTGACATCTATCACTATGATGTCATGCCCTTTGGACTGATCAATGCCGGTGCAACTTATCAGAGGATGGTGAACAAGTTGTTCGGGGATATGCTGGGGAAAACGATGGAGGCCTATGTGGACGATATGCTGGTGAAGCCCTGACAGGCCGAGGATCATGTTCACAACTTGGCCACGGCGTTTGAGCGGATGAGGCTTCATCAAGTTCGCTTGAACCCGACGAAGTTGCCTTCGGAGTGCACTCAGGGAAGTTTCTGGGCTTCATGGTGAGCCAGAGGGGAATCGAGGTGAACCCTGAGAAGCTGAAGGCGATCGAGGAGATGAAGTCCCCGACGAACCATCGGGAGGTGCAGGTGCTGAATGGCCGATTGGCCGCGATGAATCGCTTCCTGTCCAGGGCAAGCGACCGATCCATGCCATTCTTTGAAGTGCTGAGGGCCAACAAGAAGTTTGAATGGACTGCCAAGTGTGAAGAGGCGTTCCAGGCACTCAAGCAGCACCTCCGCACCCTCCCGCCGTTGGCGAAGCCCATTCCAGGCGAGCCACTCTATCTGTATTTGGCTGTTTCTGAATTTGCTGTTAGCTCTGTCTTAGTGAAAGTCGTAAAGGGTAACCAAGTCCCCGTCTATTATGTAAGCAAGGCACTCGCCAAGTCTGAAATGAATTATCCCGACGTTGAGAAGTATCTTTATGCGTTGATTGTTACTGCTCGGAAGTTGAGACCTTACTTCCACACGCATTAGATTACTGTTTTGACGAATCAGCCCTTGAAACATTTTTTGAACCGACCTGATGCGTCGGAGAGATTAGTGAAATGGGCAGTCGATCTTAGTGAGTTCCGCATTCACTTTGCTCCGAGAACGGCTATTAAGGGACAGGCGTTGGCGGATTTCATAGCAGAGTCTACAGGCCCCGATCTAGAAGAAGCAGGCCCTGTAGAGGGGGCAACCATGGAAGTCCCGATAGCAGAGCAGTCAGAACAGCCCAATGACGAAGACACTTGGGAGATGTATACCGATGGCTCCTCAAATTCAGAAGGATCGGGAGCAGGGTTCGTACTGATACCACCAGGTGGAGGCGAGCCCCTTCGATATGCCTTGGCCTTGATGTTTAGGGCCACCAACAATGAAGCTGAATATGAGGTTCTCATCACCGGCCTCAAAATTGCCAAAGGAACAGGAGTTGGTCACTTAAAGGTGAAGTGTGATGCTAGCCTGATTGTGAACCAAGTCCAGGGGCGATACGAAGCAAAGAGCCCGATGATGAAAAAGTACCTTCGTGAGGTGCAAACCTTGAAGGAGAGTTTCAAGAGCTTCGATATTGAGGCGATCCCGAGGGAGGATAATGTGGAAGCAGATGCCTTGACCAAGTTCGCCTTGGGGGCACCCCTCGATGAAAGTCGGAAGGTGCACTTCTTGGAGAAGGTGATCCTGTCATCCACCGATCAATCGAAGGTATGTGCCATCGAGATTGGATAGGAGGAGCCCACTTGGATGACCCCGATAGCCGCGTACCTGACTACGGGGGCAGTCCCCGATGATGAAGTAGCAGCCAGCAAATTACGCCGGATTGCGGTCAATTATATGATGGTGGACAATCAGCTGTACAAAAAGGGGTATTCAACTCCTTACTTGAAATGTGTGGCTGAGCCCGATACAGATCGGATCCTTAGGGAGGTGCACGAAGGATACTTGGCTTGTCATGAAGGTGCCCGATCCATCGTGAGGAAAGTGCTGAACCTGGGCTATTACTGGCCCTCGATGAACAAGGAGGCAACGATGCTAGTCCGATCCTGTGACGCCTGCCAGAGGTATGCCCCGAATATCGTGGCTCCAGCTGCCGATCTGACGTCCATCAAGAGTGCTTGGCCCTTCGCGCAATGGGGAATCGATTTGGTGGGACCCCTTCCAATTGCAAAAGGTCAGTGCCGATATTTGCTTGTGGCTATTGATTATTTCTCGAAGTGGATAGAAGCTAATGCATTGGCCAAGAAAACGGGGAATCATATCCTCAAATTCCTCCAGACCCATATTATATCCAGATACGGGATCCCTAAGGTGTTGATCAGTGATAACGGCCCTCCGTTTAACGAGGTCCAGTGGAAGGAATACCTGGAGGAACTGAAAATTGAGCATCGGACAAGCTCTGTCCATCATGCTCAAACCAATGGACAGGTGGAGTCAGCCAACAAGATCGTGATGGATGGCCTGAAGAAGAGGGTCCATGCCTTGAAGGGAAAATGGCTGGACGAGCTGGAAAACGTGCTTTGGGCTGTTAGAACAACACCCAAACGATCGACTGGGGAGACTCCGTTTTGCCTTGTTTATGGCACGGACGCAGTCGCTCCCGTTGAAATAGCTGTGGCATCCCATCGGACGAGGTATTATGAACCTCTGTCGAATGATGAAATGAGGCGTCTGGACTTGGACTAGGTCGAAGAGAAGAGGCAGAATGCCGAGGAGGCCCAGGCTCGGATACGCTTGGCAACGGCCAGATATTACAATCGGCGAGTCAAGTCTCGACAGTTCTTTGTCGGGGAACTGGTCTGGCGTCGGAACGAATTTACCCTTTTGGATCGGATCAACAAGATGTCACCAAAATGGGAAGGACCTTATAAGGTCGTGGGGATGCCAGCTCGAAATGCGTATAAGTTGGAAGACCTCGATGGCAATGTTTTGAAGCATTCTTTTAGTGGTGAACACTTGAAGAAATGTCAAGCCTGATATTAGTCGCCTTTAGTGGTGCAAGTTGTTTATCGTTTTGATTTGATATAAACAGGTTTTGAGCCATCAATGAATAAAGAGGTTGCTTCCGATCAGATTGTTCTTAGTTAAATCGCCTTAAGTGGTGTGGTAAAGTCGCCTTAAGTGGTGTGGTAAAATCGCCTTAAGTGGTGTGGTTAAATCGCCTTAAGTGGTGTGGTTAAATCGCCTTAAGTGGTGTGGTAAAATCGCCTTAAGTGGTGTGGTTAAATCGCCTTAAGTGGTGTGGTAAAATCGCCTTAAGTGGTGTGGTTAAATCGCCTTAAGTGGTGTGGTTAAATTGCCTTAAGTGGCATGGCTAAATCGCCTTAAGTGGCGTGGTTAAATCGCCTTAAGCGGCGTAGTTAAATCGCCTTAAGTGGTGTGGTTAAAACGTCTTAAGTGACGTGTTGAATCACTCTAAGTGGTATGGTCAAATCGCCTTAAGTGGCGTGGTTAATTCACCTTAAGTGGTGCAACGATAATCAGAACCAAAATAGATTGATTTTATAAAGGCCTGAAGGTTCATGACAGGAGAAGGAAATTACAAGGATTCTAAAATAAAGCGTTAAGCTTGGTCCTTGGCAGCATCGAGGGGAGCAGAGTCCACGAGGTCCGTGGCAGAAGGCTCCGCAATCGGAGGATCGGATCCTGGAAGATTGGCTGAGGGAGGATCGGACCCTGGAGGTCAGCCAGTGAAGGGTCGATTGCCGGGGGATCAGCTGTCGGGAGGTCTGCACTCGGAGGCTCCACCGTGCCTTCGACACCCGCAATTCCCTCGGGGGTGTTGGCCTCATCGCTCTCCTCTGAAAGGCTGAAATACCTCTCCGCGAAGGGGGCGAGAGTCTGAGACTTGGTGAAGTCAATGGCATTGCCATACTCCAGATGGAGTTCTTCAACAGCATTGAGCAAGGTGGTCTCCATTTCCGCCTTGCAGAACCTCACCGCGTCCACCTTGAAATCCTCGAAGCCCCGGTAATCTTCCCGACCCTTGTCCTCAGCCTCAGCCAGCTTGGTGGGAAACTCAGCGATTTCCCGCTCCATCTGTTGGGACCGATTGGTGAGAAGGACCTTCTCAGCCTCCAGCCCCGCCTAGACGTTCTCAAGAGCCTTCTTCTCGAGGACAGGCCTGTCCCGATCCTCCGCGTGCCTCTGCTGCTCTTCCTTGAGCTTTTGCTGCTCCTGCTTCAGCAACCGCTCGAAGTCGTGGACCTGCCTCAGGAGGTCCCGAGTCTACTGGCTAAGGAGAGCCTGCTCCTTAACCAGCTTGCTCTTCGACGATTCGGAGGCAGCCAAATCCTCCTCGAGCTTGGCCAAGACCTCGGGGGCCGCCTTGGCCCGCTCCTGCTCAAGGGCCTCCTCCAGGGCCAGGATGTACCCGAAACAGCGGTGTTGGTCCGCCATTTCCTGTGAAAAAGAAAGGAAGAGGTTAGTACACGATAATATTTTGCCTTATATACTAAGTGTAAAAACAGGAAACCTTACCTCCACACGACGAACGGCCATTTCGCGAATGTCCGTGTGGATGTCCGCCTGAGCCAAGGAGAGCGGAAGCTTTAGAGATGGTGGAACTGAACCTGCCAGCAAGTGCAGACCCAGTTCCGGTGGTGCGTTGCCCCGACGAAGCAGGACCCCTCGCAGTGACTCGATATGGGTCCAGGGAGCCGCCGCCTGGTCGGGGGTGTAGAACTGATAGAAACTCCCGTCTAAGGGGAGAGGGGGAAGGAAGACCTGAGTGTCGGAGGTGCGTGCCTCCGAGCCGCCGTGAGACCCATTCGTCCCTTCAGGAGTCATGCTCAAAACCGGCGAATGCTGTTGTGTCGGGGAAGATGGAAGCAACCCCTCGGGAGCTGGCTCCAACGGGGTCTGCCTCACCCCCCCCCCCCCCCCCGACGACGAATCAGGGTTGGACCTTAGCTCACCTCCTCAGAAGAATGAGAAACGTCCAGGTCAACCACCCGACGGAACTGACCGTCCGTCGGGGCATCTTCAGTCCCCAATCCTCTCGGGGCAGGAAGTGGAAGGAGGGGCTCTCCGACCCGAGCGTCGGAGGGTGGAACCCCCGCTGGAGCTCCAGCTCCCGATTGACCTGCAGCTGGAGGACGAGAAGCTTTAGAAAGATAATCAGGGAGTTGATCGGGATCCTTACACCAAACGACACGACGGGAGAGACTGGTCTTTCCCGTAATAATTGTAATAACCCGCTTTGAGGATGCGGGGAGTTTCTCCTTGCAAAATGCGGTTGATCCCTTCGATTCTGGTTTTCTTATCGGAGGGGATTAACTCCTCGGGAATACGCTTTTTGTATAATCGGATGGCTAGTCGGAGCTGCTTACCTTCTTCGGGAGTCTGGGTGTTGAAGATCCTCTCCATCTTGTCCACCCGGGCCCGCTTGACCTCCTCCGCAGATGGAGGTGCCGATGAGGAGGCGGCCTTCTTCGAGGACTTCCTCTTCCTCGCGGGGCGTTGGACGGCATCGGTCTCCGCCTGCTTAAGCATGATATTGGTCAGCATTGATACCTTCTTAGCTGCAAAGACGAAAATAAAGGTGCAATTAGAATATTACCCAAGGAACGACATTGGAGGGGCCGTCGTAGAGTTGACCCCCGGAGGCAACGTCGAGGAGACGAATCCCGGCCCGAACCAAATCCCGCTCCACGATGGAGTTGGCATCGAGGGGAGCGAAGGAATCCCCCCAACGATAGAGTTGGATGCAGTGGAGAATTTGAAAATCCTCCGCGGAGTAAGTGTGATAAGCGGGAGGAGGGTCTGCTTCAACCTCCCATCGGGGCCATGGGATGGAACTGTTCCGGATGAAGAAGTAATTCTTCTTCCAACCGCTGTTGTCTGGCCCCGAGTCAGTGATGAGCCCCCGACCTTTGGCGACCTTCCAGGTGTCACCGTTCCAGCTATATCGGGAGAGCTGCGTCTTGCTCCATTTGGGCATCCGTGGGTAGAAGGCACAGACCCCGACATCGTTGCACTTCATCCCGTAGAAGGTCCGGAAAAGTCGGAGGCTATAGGTCCACTTCTGGCGGAGGCAAAGGACATGGAAGGCGTTCCACACACGGATGGCGTGGGAGGAAAAAGTAGTCGGATGTGTTTTGTAATAATCACACATATCGACTAGATCCCCACAGAAAGGGAATCGGATCCCCGCTGATACTTGCCCAGTGGAGACAAATACCTCCCCTTCCCGGGGACGAGTGACCACAGGGTCACCCAGGATGCGAGGGCGAGGATAGGGGTAGCGAGGCTCCCAGGTGGAAGTGATACATCCTTCCCGGAGAGCTTCGTCATAAGCGTTTTCCGAGATCTCATTACAACCATAATCATACTTGAAGGGTTTCCTCCCCCCAGAACTGGATTCACCGTCTGGAAAATGACCATGGCAAGAAAAGACACAGTTGATTTTCGGAAAAGTCCGGGTAAGCTGATTGAGATAAAAGAAAAACTATGCTAACAGTTTTTTCGGAATCGGAGGAGGAAATCTTACCAGACATGCTGAATTGGGGAAGAAAAGATGATCATGACGGTCCGAGATCCTGGTTGCCGGAGCGCTGATCAGAAATCAGAAAGGAGAGCTTGAGCTTTTGAAATTGCAGAGGATGAAGCGGTGAGGGAGAAGTGAATTGTGCTAAGATTTGGGGGTTTTATAGGAGAGAAGATAGCCGAAGAGACGTTTCAATCCGGACCGTTGAAGATAAAACGTTTCAACCTGAGTCGTTGAGACGCTAACGACAAAACGGCTAAAAAGTGCTTTTTCAGAAAAAGCAGACACGGGTACCCAAGTCGTCGCTTCATCACCCATGGCATTTAATAGTTGAGTAACCGAGAAATCTTTTCGGATTTGGTGGTTATCCTCGGAATATCGGGGAATCGTGGATGAGAAGATCCGCGTCAGAAGATTTTTTGTAAAGTTAAAATCCTCTGATGCCAATATCGGGAGGTCCAGAGTTGGAAGACACGACGAACTGTAAGTCCCTCATGTCTTGGGTGCAACTGATGGGTTTCGATATAGCTGTTAGGCCCATTAACGACGAGTAAACGATGAAGTAGGCCCACTGGGCTCCAAAAGAGGCCTAGAGGACCAATATGAGGGGTCCCGACAAGGTCGGTCCCGACATATGAGCTGGACGCTCTCGATGAAATGCCTTTGAGTAGGCCCCGATGAAATGCCTTTGAGTGGGCCCCGATGTTATGCCTTTGAGTAGGCCCCGATGTTGAAGCCCTGAGGATGTTGGCCCTGTCCCGATGACGAGGGGCCCCAAGCGGTGACCAAAGGAGATAACTCTGGAGTCCCCGACATCCGTCGGGACTTGCCACCAGAGGATGAGGCCGAGAAAGACGCCACTATTAGCGTAGTGGGGAAGTGGCCTGAAAAGACGGAACGTGGGCAAGTGGCCGAGATAAATGGAACGTGGGCTAACTGCCCCTGGCAGTTATCTCGACAGGTAACTGGGGTAACTCCTCCCCTATATAAAGGAAGGAATTACCTCAGGACTTACATTCACATTCAGATACTCATACTTTCATACATACTTGCCTACATCGAGATACTCATTTAAGCATCAGAGAGGGATTCTGGGTCACCGCCCGGTCTATCCCCTTTTGCAGGATTACTTGGAGCAAAAGAGTTCAGACTTCCGTCAAGAACGTGTCGGAGTTCCAATCGTGATCCAACAGCGAACATCCCCCTCGGGGGATAACTCTATGTCAACATGGCCTCGTCCTAACGCTCACATGTTTTATGTGATCTACGCGCATCTACATGAGACTCTATATCAACATGGGCCTCACCCTGACACCTATGTGTTCTACGTAATCAACGCGCGTCTACATGATACTACGCCTTCATTTAAGGTAACAAGTGTGAATATAATTATGGCACTAACATTATTACTTGCGTGTATTTGCATGTTAATGCAGGACTACGACATGTATGTTGACATACAAATGAGAAATTCTAAGTGTTCAAGATATTACATCACGCATGTTATGATCATGTATACAACGAGCAACGCGTGCGACATATGACAAAGTGTCGACTATCAAGAAATATTCCCAAGTATTTTGCTATGTCAGCAGTCAACATATGACGAAGTATCAACTGGCGAAGAAATATTTTCTAAGTGCTCTACCATATGTCAGATAGCACGCGTCAACAAGCAAGAAATATTTTCTAAGTGTTCTTGCATGTCAGCATGTCAACATGTGACGGGAGGTCGACAGCCGACGACATACACCTTATGTCTACATCAAGTCTATGGATACAGCGTACATAGCAATGGATAGAGAAAAGATTCTAAGTGTGGGGGCAAGTTCGCACATACAAGTGTGTACGTACGAGCACGCGCATACAGCTATCGATATACAGCGAGATGTCGGCTATCAGGAATATTTTCTAAGTGTTTCAACTATGTTAGTTGTGAGCTTACAACGGGATGCCGGTTGTCAGGAATATTTTCTAAGTGTTCCACCATGTCAACAATCAACAACTGACAGTCACGACAACGTGCATACACGCAACAGTCTCTCATACAGACACCTAAGCAGTGTACACTCCATATGGAACAACTATGTACGTATAAGACTTGTTAGTCTTCGCACAACAAGTAACAAGCATCATGCAAAGGGGCAACTTCCTCAACACATCGACCTTCATGTCGACATCAAGCTCATACGCGCAGCATACATGATTACAAGGGTGAAATATTTTCTAAGTGTTTTGCTCAGGATGACAGTCAGCATATTGCAAGCTGTCAACATGCTACAAGTTGAAAGCATCCTACTAACTGTCAACATGCTACTACATATCGACATACAACAAGATGTCAGCATACTATCAAGTATCAACGTACGACAAGGTGTCGGCATGCAACAAAATATGGCTGAAATATTTTCTAAATATTTCGCTTACGACATGGTACTATATGCGACAAGAGACCAACCGTCAGGAAATATTGTCTAAGTATTTCCTTGATGTCATCAATCAACAAGCGGCATGGAATCAACTAACTAGGAGCATTCTCCAAGTATACTAGCATGATGATGGATAACATACATCAAGTGACAAACATCAACTACTACGAAATATTTTCTAAGTGTTTCTATGCCGGCAGTCGACAAGAATCATATGACGACATCAATGTTATCACTACCAACATACAACCATTGACGATCATGTACGAACAACTACCAATCGTCAACATCGAGGATACTAAAACAACGTCTAAGGCATGGAGCAACATGTCGGCAATGAATACTATGCATAAGGGAAGTGTAACAATTCACTTGCACTTTTCTAAAATTTTCAGCACTTAGAAAAATTTTGGCCGATTTGGGGCTAAGTATCCTAATGCATTTCATCAAACACCTTGTATGCATGTTAAGGTGACTACTCCAAATTTACACCTCCATAAGCTCCTTCTTCAACAAGCAATGAGAGCTTCTTGGAAAACTATCAAAGGAGGATGTAAGCTAATGACTATTCTCTCTCCTAATTTTCACTAATAGTGTCTACACCATGTGCCAAGGACTAAACTCATATCTATTTTCACACAAGTCCCTAGCATCATGTATGAGCATGCTTACATCTCTCCTACGCTTACATTACATACATGCTCTCTAATGTCGCATGACGTGCTACATACAATTATTATTGCATGTTACGTACACATAGGCTTTTATGCATGATATCATTTTTATATATGCATGATTTTAACTTATGATTGCTACATGATTATTGTTATAATCTAAGTATGATATTTCATGTTTACATCATATTACATGCTTACATCATTTTCTATGTTTACATCATGCTTCATGTTGACAAGCATGCTCTCCAATTTTATATTGCTCTAAGTATTTTGCTTAGGGTTAATAACTAAAAAACTGTCCAAGGTTTACCCTATGTTAAAATTAGGTGTCTGAAGTTTGAAATGTTCAAATGGACTATCCTAAGTTTCATTTTTGTTAAAATTTGGAGTCTCGGTGTGATTACTTTAAAGAAGTCAATTCCGACGAAACCCTCTGGCGAATTCGAGCTCTCATACACACTCCATTCTCGTCATCTTGCCGGGACCGTCACCTAAAAAGTAGGTCACATCCGGGCAAGTAAATCTCGCTCTATTTTCCTTGGAAAATGGCTCCACACCACTCTTCTAGAAACTTTTTTTTTAATGTTCGATTTTTAGGTGAAATTTGACGATTTTGTGAAAAGTAAAGAGTGATGATTATGAGTGGGTTGGTGGGTTGATGAAAATGATTGAATGGAGATGAAAAGACGCACATAGACACCAAATTTCAACAAAAATGAAACTTGGGACAGTTCATTTTAACTTTTCAAACTTCAGACACCTAATTTTAACATAGGGTAAACTTTGGACAGTTTTTTAGTTATTAACCCTTTTGCTTATTGCGCGATTACATCATCCATGTGCTATGTTGTCGTGTCCATGTTAGCATCATGTTACACGTTTACGTCACGTACCATGATGACACCACGTTGCATGATTATTTATTATTACAAGTATCTCGCTTATTGCATGTTATTGCGAATATGTCGTTAATTGCACGTTGTTATATGTATACCGTCTGTTACGCTAACCCCGTAAACAGATTACGCACGTTCATCGAAAAAGTAATGATGGACGAATTTGTGCTCCGCGCATTCGATTGACAAACCGGCCACCCCTGAGGTCAGTGCCGAACCTAAATTGGACGAATATCCTATCTTAAATAGAGTCAAGCATGAGTTTTGAACCGCTACTTGACTCGGGGGCAAGTGTTGGATATCTTTCCAATTCGGGTTCGTATTTACGTTTCGGACCTCACAAACACATCAGAACCACAAACATATTTTACCACGGTCACCCCGGGGTCAAAACGGTCCAGATGCGCGCAGCACCCGGACCGGGACTTCCGGATTGCCATAAGGCAATCTGGAGGTCCGGATTACCTTGAGGCAATCCGGACCATGTCAGACGTCGACATAGTCCGGACTACCGACTGGCACTGCGCGCTTACCCCTATTTTTACTAAGTATGAGAAGTCAGTGCGTACATAGCCAACCTCGATGTCGATAAGCGTTTCCCTTTAAACCGGCATCGAACCGCATAAAACCGGGTACGGTTCTCGGGTTTCCTATAAATAGGGACCTAGACCTCCCATTTGGGAACTGAACTCGAAACTCTCCAAAATTGGCTATTTGTGCTCTGACCTCTCTCTACACACTTTCTCTCTCTAGATTGTGACTTAAGTATCAGAGAGGGCTCAACCAGCGCCACCCCCCCTCTCCATGCTGGTTATTGCCCGTTTTGCAGGACCCGACGTGTAGAAGTCTGAGATTGGAGCCAAAGCCAAGTTCGGGGTTCGAGGATCGAGGTTCGTGGATCGTGACGTGCTGTCAGGAGACCGTACTTGTATGCACATCCAACCCGTTCACGAAAAACAACCCGAGGTGTCCTAGGTGGAACCGACCTCAACAGGAGGGTGCTCGTTAATCTATACAATTACGCAATAGTATCAACATCTTAGTTTAGAGTCTTCGTCTCCGTCTCCGAATAGTTCATACGAGGCTTGCCGTGCGACCGGCGGATACGACAGGCATCGTGCTACTCATCTGTTAGGAGTATTGTAGCGCCTGGAGAACGTTGATTCCCTTTCATGAACCAAACCTGTTTGAAATAAAACTATGTACCGCACTGCATCCTTGGTCAACTGTTAATTCTCCAATTGCCCAGTTTTCCACAAAGGAATACTTCTCCAGGGCATCCGTACAAGTGTTCACAACCTTCAACTAATATCCGGTTGGCGGCCACCTAATGAACATGAGAGTCGGTGAATTAAAGGTGAACTTGACCATCCCCATCGCTTATACCCTTAGTCTGACTCAACTGGTTTCCAAGACATGGTCACTTGGCTGTTTTCTTTGGAACTACGCTTGTACGCCGGGAAGCGAGCATTGAGCCAGACCTTAGGTATAAGTTCTGAGTCCGTGAGGATACTTTGGATGCCTTTTCATAAGGCATCCGGGATCAATCACACGCTCAAGGTGAAGAAGTATGCGCCCTTGATTCATAAGGATTCTAGCTAGCACAACCGAGCATGACCCCGTGGTCGAACGTGGCACGCGCAGTATGAAGCATGCATCGATAGCACACCTAGTAAGGCTAGGGATGGGATGTGTCAATGATTCTATCGCGGAATCTATCATCTGGCCTTGAATTTTATATACAGTGATGGACAAAGTCCAACTCGGCGATTTACAAAACAAAGATTAAGTCATGCTGTTAAGCGTGACAATGTTATCGTTTTGCTTAATCAGGTTTACTCCCCTGATTCTTAGCCAATCTTGTTTTGGTAGAGGTCCCTCTCTCCTTACAAGATGACCGTGCCTGTGTGACAAGGCAAGGTTCACATTCGACATAATTTTGGTGGAAGAATTTTACTTCTTCCTACGACTTAGTTTATAGACCGTAAAATCCGATGTTGTTAATCATTATGACGTCGATAAATCATAAACTCAAATTGCAATTCCTTTATTCAAATTGAAACATAATTTCAAATGTCAAAATGTTATCACTTTTACAAGCCACGCAGTTTAAGCCCTACGTAACGGCTTAGTTAAAGGGTCTGCGACCATATTGTCTGTAAGCAAGTATTCTAAAGTGATTATGTCGTCTTCCAGAACAGATTTAGAATAATTGTATTTCACATCAATGTGCTTTGTCCTATTATGGTACTTTGGATTCTTAACTGCCACAATGGCCGCCTGACTGTCGGAGTATACCTTCAGAGGTTTACTCTTCTTGTCGGTGCCAATTAATGTAGTAAGAAGCCTCTTCAGCCAGACCGCTTCTTGTGCGTTTTTTGAGAGGGCAACGAATTCCGATAGCATAGTGGAAAGTGCGACACAAGATTGCTTCTTGCTCACCCATGATATGGTAGCATTAGCAAGGAGGAAAACTCCTCATGTGGTGGACTTACGATCATCTGGATCGCCACCGTGGTCGGCGTCACTATAACCGGTCAATTCGATCTGATCGCCCTCATAGCACAGAACGTAGTCGGCAGTACCTTTCAGATATCTGATATTTTGTTTTACGGCCTTTAGATGTTGATAACTAGGATCTGATTGGAATCTTGCTACTAGGCCCACAGCGTAACAGATGTCTGGCCGAGTACAGAGCCTGGCGTACATTAGACTCCCTACCATGCTCAGATACTCTGAATTCTTCATTTGTTCACGCTCCTGCTGGTTTTTCGGGCCATCACGCTTCGATAGCGCGCACCCGAACACAACCGGCGTATCCACGGGTTTAGCATCCAGCATTTTGAATCTTTTCAAGAGTTTGTTGATATATGATTCCTGAGATAAAAATAATTTCCGGGTGGCACGATCTCGGACGATTTTGATGCCTAAGATGTATGTAGCCTCTCCCATGTTTTTATCTCGAATGCTGATGCTAACCAGGACTTTGATTTATTCATGAAACTCACGTCGTTCGCAGGTATGAGTATGTCATCCACGTATAGTGTTATGATGATATACTTAGACCCTGGAGATCTTTGTGTATACGCATGGATCCTCGTGAAGATTCACGAATCCGTATCCGACAATTTGCTCGTGGAATCTGCGATACCATTACCGAGACGATTGTTTAAGGTCGTATATAGATCTTTGGAGTTTGCAAACTTTACGTTCTTTGCCAGGAGTAGTGAAACCCTCCGGCTGCTCCATATAGATCTCTTTCTCCAGGTTTTCATGGAGGAATGCGGTCTTAACATCCATTTGATGTAGCTCTAGATCAAGACTTGCAACTAGGGCAAAGATGGCCCTTACTGTGGTTCAACGCACAGTTGGTGAGTATGTTTCATCAAAGTCCACTCCGTGGATTTTGGTATATCCTTTCGCAATTATTCGAGTTTTGCACCACGCGAAATTTTCACCCGAAGTGAAGTCTAAGATTTCACTTTCTAGCTCTGTGGTTAACAGATAAATCAACCAAAGACTAAAACTGAATTAGTTCTTACTTAGGCAATTTCATCCTCCATTGTTTTCCTCCAGTCCCTCGTTTTGAGGTCCTTTCTTTGCTTGTTGAACCATCACTGGTTCAAGAACGAACATCAAGATGTTTAACGCATTTCGTTTGATGGGATACTTCTCGTAAGAAGTTCGTTGCCTTTGACTATGTCTAGGCACGTTAATCCCATGTTTTAGTCTGATCGTTACTCCCACTCGGAATAATGCTTCTTATCGGGGCATTACTCCCACTGGGAACAATGGTGGTGGTTGAACTTACTTGGAATATCCTCTTGGTCTCGGGTTTTTACCTCTGAGATGTATTCCTCGATCACTAGGATCTGGAACCAAATTGGTTATTCCACTCCCACTAGAAAAAATAGGTAGTTGAAATAGTTCATTATCATGATTATCAGGTCCGACTTGATTCGCATTTTGAAATATAGTGATGATTATGTGTGAGGGGGAGTGAGCCCTCTCACTGGATTTATTATCAGGACGTTTCCATCATTATTTACCAAATCAATCACTTATGCTTGTATCAATTCTCCCACTCGAAGTAAGTGAGACCTGAGAATCTTTATCATCCATCCGTTAACTTTAATCAGTACTAGTTCGTTCGTTCTGCAAAGTGTTGGAAATCCATCCTCAAACCTTTATAATGTGCCACGTTTATCCACGAAACCATTGTTCCAAGATAATTTTAAAACTCGTATTCTCCGAGAGTAGCGCGTACTCTTAATAAATACTTGTTTTAATGCGCAAATTAATGTGTCTTTGTGATAAGGTTTTACCCGAATCATTCATTAGCTTTTATGGTACCGTGTTAAACGATTTTGTCAGAACATAGTGTTTTACATTAATGTGAGTTAAATTATTCTCATCCCGCAGGAACAATTAATGTGTAACTCTAACATTATGTAACTATGTTTCTTGAAGTGTTTAATGAATGCTTTTAGCCAAACTCTTCGTTCAAGGCTAATGGTGGGAGAGTCGTTTTACCGACTACTTCTTTTCGTTTATTTAACTCATTCATAGATTTATCTATCTTATGGACCATGTATTTAGGCTGTTGCTTTTAATGCCATGGTTGATATTCTATTTAGATTGTAGTAGCTGGAAGGCTTACATAAAATCTAAGTAGTTATCAATGAGTTATATCTTAAGGATTACAAACGAAAAATTCAGTATTCATAAAAATACTTCATCATTAAATTCGTACTTTTAAAACGATGTGTCTCGTCTCTCGAGGTGACATGCGCCATGCGCATTATACCAGGTCTAAACCGTGGTTTTGAAATCGTTTTAATTTTCGAATTTAAAATTAAATCGGTTTTAACATGCATATTATTTTGGGATACATATGTTTAATGGAGTACTTAATAAATAAGAATGTAATTTTCTGGTCGGTCTCTTTTTGAAACTACGCAATCGATGGATGATTGATTAGGTGAGTGAATCTTTTCTGGTTCAACCGTTTTATTGGAAGAATCTCAGATTAGTTGTTCGTTTCGGATCGGGCTTGTTTAACTGGCCCGATTAATTTTGATAAGTAGACCATTTCATGGAGTGAATGGTTACTACTTTATTCAATAATTCTGAATCATAATTAACTAATATCAAACATTTATTGATGGTAAGAGACTTTATTGGTACGTTAATGAGATACAGAACAAAGCTCTTAGAGTTTAAAGGAAAACAAAACTTGAAAGGAAAACTCCAACCATCTTCACCGAGTATACCTGAAAGAAATTCACAAGTGAATTATATCAGTATACTTAGTGATACAAAACGTTTAACGGTTTCATATAAGTGGCAAACGAGGTGTACCTTTTACAGTACGGAATCGGTAGCATTTGTCATACTACGATTCTCGTTTGAGGACCAAGTCGATCCCGTTTCCTCCGCTATTTCCTTTTTCCTCTTGCGATTGTTCACCGGGGAACATGTCAGTCTCATTTGGTTTCTTTCCGTGAACAAGTACATAGAATACTTAATTGTTGTTATTAAGTATTCTAGTCCAAAGTCATCAGCAAACCAAGACATGGGATATCCCTGTGCGATATTGATTATCTTTCTCCAATTGGATATTTCAATCATTTGGTTAGACCCAGGTTTTGCGCTGGTGTCGTTTGAAAGTAAGTCATCATACTCCATTATTACCTGTCTTGCTTCGGCTGCCTTTCCACTTCCGAAACGGAGTTTAAGGGCAGCCCAAAGCTGAGCAGCTGAATAATTGAGTGTGAAGTCCTCTGCAACCTCTTTATCCAGGGCTGCCAATATCACCTCGCATGCTTTCTTATCTCCCAAACCTATATTCCCAATTCTGGGAATTAGGTTGTTGTCCGGCTGTACCAATATCTCGTTTTTTATTGGCATGATACACATATGTGTGTCACATGCTATAAGACGTTCTCTCACCATCTCACTCCATGCCTCGTAATCCATACCATCCAAATGCATGGTTTATAAAAGCGTACTGACTCAGCCATCAAAACTAACGCATATGTTTTATGTAAGTTAGAAAGACAACAACATTTTGACAGAATTGCATACATCGGATTATCTATTATGATGGAATACGACGAATAGTGATTTTTCAGTCACTAAACCAAACCAACCTTCAGTAAACCGAGGAAGGGGGCGTTGTGAAAGAATTCACACTATTGTCGCTTTCAATCTAATAGATCAGTCTTTTGAAAACGGTTATTCTATTACAAACTACCGGAATGGGAATTTTCAAATAAGCATACCCGATCTTGGCTTTCCCAAGGCCCTTATGATTTTGTAAAATTATCTGATAATTTACGCATGCATATTTATAATTATACTACATCTAGCAAATCATCATACCATGCCATAAATATCGAACACAACATGCTACGCGTCATGCGTCTAATGTTCCTAGCATATATAATTCTACTTAAAGTAAATTATTACATGCGTTCTATTATGAACATCCTAGCATACGTGTCAAAACATGCAATATCCACACACATCATGCATAATTGGCGACTGGGATTTTCGGTTTTATAGAATGCTTTGAAAATATTAGGGGGTTGTTTTGTAATTCATGCTTACAATCATTCATGCGAATTTCTAGGGGTGAGCAAGGACCGGTCCTGGACTAAGACCGGTCCAGGACCGTTAAGGTCCATTTCGGTCCTAGACCGTTAGGACCGTTTGAAACGGTCTCGGTCTTAACGGTCCTGGTTTCAGTCCAGGTCCATTAGGTCCAATCCGTGACCATTTAAAAAATATTGATTTTTTTATTTGAATTTATTTTTAAATTAAATACTAGCATATTAAGTCTGAGTTTTATTAATATATAATATTTTGTAAATATTATTATATTAATTCTGAATTTCTTAATATATGATATATTTAAATGTTAATATATTAAATTTGAATTTTTTAATATATGATATTTTTTAAATATTAATATATTAAATCTGATTTTTTTAAGATAAACCTGAGCATAACAGGATATATATTCTTCAAGATCGATACAAAATTTTTAAGACCGTTTAAGCAATTCCGATCTTTTTATTCCCGGTTTTGAAAAAAAAAAATAAGATATACATAAAATCCAATTTTCTATCAGCTTGATAGTATACAAACGACTTGATATATATATATATATATCAGCAGTACCAACATAGATGACTTGAAGTTAGAACACGTGTTTATTTTATTTTATTTTTTTGTAAATCATCATCATATATAAGTAGCAGTACGACTACCAGCACATCGATCTAGCTACGGAAGAACAAACGGTCCAAACGGTCTTGATTCGGACTCCACGGACCAAACGGTCCCGGACCGAAATAAGTCCAGGACTATTAAGGACCGAAATGTGAAGTCCATTTTGTCCTGGACTTTACGGTTTGGTCCTGGACCGGTCCCGGATCGGACTTGGACTTTATGGACTTTTTGCGCACCCCTACGAATTTCTAGACATGGATTCTAGGCACTTTCAATTAGCATAGCATGTCTATCCTATTGCGCAAATCATATATTTAAATCCCAGAGCTCAATGCTCGTAATATAATATCCAGCTAGCTTGACTAAGTCAAGACGACAATTCTAATTATATCAAAATATATGATGCAAAAAGTAAACAATTGGAAATCAACCCACTGTTTTAATCCAGTCTCAAAAACATGCAAGTCCGAGATCCATCCCTATAATCGAAACCAGACATTTAGGGTTCTGACTGAAACCATGTATTAAAACACAAACCCTAAGAGCACTGTTTAGGCTAATTTTAAAGTTCAAAAACATCTTGGATTTAAAAATTTGACATCCTATTTTATTGAACAATTAAAAATTTCCGAAAATTTTAAGTGGTTCGGTCCAAATTTTAAAATCCGGTTCAACTCGGTCTGATTTTAAACATTCTGGTTTGGTTCGAAACAGTTCAATAAAATAAGATAGTGGTTCGGTTTATCACTCAAAACCGGTTAGGTTAGGTTCAATTTAGTTACTACGGTCCGACCCGACCCGACTAGGTCGACCCAATTAAGAAAACCCGGATTGGTTTTATCCGTTCCGGTTTAGCGATTGGACCGACCCATAAACCCTAGGGCTTGGGCGAAATATGTCTTGTGGGCTAAGTAGTGTTTTAAAGTCCACTAAAAACTTAACTTAGCCACCAAGAAATATTAATTATTTAAAATAATTTCCAATATTGCTAATATATATATATAATTCGGCTAAATATATATATATATATATATATATATATATTGTCAAGATTTTATCACTAAGATGTAAATCAATTAACATATATATATATATATATATATATATATATATATATATATATATATATTGTCAAAAATATATTTAGGGATAAAATATATAGACAATATATCTTCTTAATCTTTTTAAGTAACTAAATCCTATCAATATATCTTTATCCCTATCTTTTAGATATATATATTGATAGTTAATATCCTTTACAATATTATATTATAAACCTATCCATATTTTCCGACTTATAGATATATAGTTACCTATTAATAAAATTTAAAAATGGCAACATATATATTTTATATTAGTGCCGAAATTTTAAAGTCTTGGTGACCAAGAAAATTAAATTTTTTTACCTAAAATACCCCTAGGGTTTTCGGCACAAACACAAAGAGTTGGAAAAGTTGTCAAATTTTAAGATCAAATACCACATTGATCAAAAATCCAAATTGTGTTATTGATAAAACTCATGGTGTTCTTAAAGATTATGAACATCAAACTCAAATTCATAACAAAATTTTCGGTTTTGATCCTCAAAAACACATAAATTTCAAAAAATTTAAGTTTTTAAAGATCAAATACATGATTTCATGTTGAAAATTTCGGAACACATATTGATGTTCTTCAACCAAAAAATTTCGAATTTTTTCATAGATTCAAGATCATCAGTTTATCAAAAAATTTAAGAACTCCTATCCAGACTCTGATACCACTGTTGGATTACGGGGACGTAAAACTACGGAATGCTAAACGTGTACTAAAAAGATATCTAATCTACGCAGCGAAATTAGTACACATACCTTTTAGCTTTCCTTCTCAAGAACGACGTGGAGGGAGTTCTGATCCTCCGATCGGAACCACGTGCAAGTTTTTCGTTAGAAGAAGTCCCACGCGATGTAGCTCCACAACAAGACCTCTTATCGATTCTTCAACGGAGATGGAACCTCGGACTTGATGAGATGGTGCCGAAATATTAGACTAGTGTCACGTGCCTGGAGTTTTGACGCTCCCAGCGGAATCGGCACGCGGGGCATCCAGCTCTGCCACAGCTGGACCAGCCCTCAGTACTCCCCAAGGATCAGTTCTCGAAGCCCAACTCGCACTGCGCATACGGACGGGACGGGTCGTGGTTAATGGGTCTCGCTCCTAAGAGCAGCTTGACTGGTTTTCCGCCTGCCCTGGCCATCATCAGGAGAGCGGCATGTTGTCGCCACGTTGTCGGTCCGCACCACGAACCGTGAGCCAAGGAGATAGTGCCTCCATGTCCGAAGGCAATGCACCACCGCCGTCATTTCCTTATCCTGGACCGTGTACCGCCTCGTGATGTGGGTGTGCTCCAAATAGCACCAGTTTTCCAGGCACGTGACAATCTCCCCCACCCAACCAACGCAACGCCCTCGTTGCGACAGACCCGCAGCTTAAAATCTTCAATATCTCCGCAGCGGGACACTTTACCACGCCATCAAAATTTCTGCCTCCTTGGGTCTTGTACGAGTTGTATTGGCACATTGACCCCTCACCGCGAGAAATCAACGATCGTCGGTCATAGTCACCTCCTCGTGATGCACCATTACGATCCTGGGAAATATCTCCTCTTGCGCTTCCCTGCGCTCGGCTTCCTCGACTTAGAGGCTTCCCCACCATTTGGCTCTTCCAATACAACTTTTCCTCCTCCCCTTTTAGCAGATTCCACGCATAGTGTGCTCTTTCGCCATCTCGTTAGACATTTTTCCTTCAAGAGCCGTAGCAGCCAATATGTGCACCTGACTACACTTTTCTCTAATGCATCCACTCCATAGTGGCAACGTCACCGCACATCCTTGATCTCACAGATTGAAGGCAACCCTCCGCAGTCATGTCTTTCGAGTACACTGGAGCACCACTAGCGTTCCTCCTCCCAAACAGCGCAACTCGGAGTACTGCGCTATCGATGGCTATCCTCGTGGTAAATTAATTCGGGACAACCACACCATCTTAAGAGTCCGCAACAGTTATATATTTATCTTCATTTCCCACCTGGGCCGAGAACTCCGCTCTGATACCACTTGTCACGTGCCTGGAGTTTTGACGCTCCCAGCGGAATCGGCACGCGGGGCATCCAGCTCTGCCACAGCTGGATCAGCCCTCAATACTCCCCAAGGATCAGTTCTCGAAGCCCAACTCGCACTGCGCATACGGACGGAACGGGTCGTGGTTAATGGGTCTCGCTCCTAAGAGCAGCTTGACTGGTTTTCGGCCTGCCCTGGCCATCATCAGGAGAGCGGCATTAGCTCCCGAACCAGCAAGATCCCGAAGGATGTGCCTCGCCTTACCGATAACAACCAGGACAATGAGAACCAGTCAATGACTATCAAGCTTCACCCAATGTCTGGGGGGAGAGTTCCGCATCCGTCACGTCCTGTCCTAGCTTCCAACGCTACTCCCCCCTTAAAGAGCTTTATATAACAAAACTCCCTTGGACATAGTAGACGTTGGTGTGCTCCAACTAGCACCTGTTTTCCAGGCACGTGACACTAGGGTAACAAGTTTTCTCAATGGAGATCCTTGTTCTTAATTATGTGTTTAAACCCTTAGGAGTCACCCCTATATATAGTATTGGGTGGAGTTGCCAAAAAGCAACTCCACCCTATGTGGTACTAGGGTTTCGGCCGAACCATGCAAAAAGGGGGGAGGCCCAAAATGGGCCTCCCTTGTCAATAACTAATTGGATTTGGCCCAATTAGCCCAGATTAACAATTACCTAATTAACTTAGGTAATTCCCTTAATTAACGGACTCCTATTACGGCGCCACGTCACCATATGCTTACACTTATGTCGTCATCGACATACCATGTCCCAACGCCTAGAAATTAGAAGATTCGTAGGGGCAACGCCTCAACAGGACTTTTAACGGAGCACCTGAAGAAATTCTATGTCTAGAAAATCCTCTCATGTATTTCTACTACAATAAAGTGATAAATAAATATATGATTTCTTTCTTCTTGATGTGTCAAACAGGACTCCACGACTCCATATAGTCTGTGACGATCCAGGAGATCAGTCATAATACTGACTTCACGACTTCCGAAAGTCGCCATCTACGAAGGAGATCAGTCATAATACTGACTCCTCGACTCCATATAGTCGGCTACGATCCAGGATATTAGTCATAATACTGACTCCACGACTTCCGAAAGTCGCAATCTACAAAGGAGATCAGTCATAATATTGACTCCTCGACTCCATATAGTCGGCGACGATCCAGGAGATCAGTCATAATACTAACTCCACGACTTCCGAAAGTCGCCATCTACAAAGGAGATCAGTCATAATACTGACTCCTCGACTTCATATAGTCTGTGATGATCCAGGAGATCAGTCATAATACTGACTCCACGACTTCCAAAAGTCGCCATCTACAAAAGGGATAAAGAAAAGCCAGCCCCTCATCATAATAAGGTACTCGACATAACCCATTCCCCTTTTATTAAAATAAGATTAAGAGCTTATGTCTCGGGGACAAGTATTGGAATATGATTCGAGGCAACCATTGGATAGACAGTAAGATTATAATTTTTAAGGTTAAGATTAAGGGAAAGTCGAAGAAATCCGAGTCGAGATCCCAGAAAGATAAGTCGACGAAAATTCCTTTTCAGAATATGAAAATAAGGATAAATGGTCGACGACAATATAAAAAAGAGGTCAACTCTTAAGACAGCCATCAAAGAAGGGCGACAAGGCCACTCAAAACTCTCCCTCTTAAGGTATGAGTCGAGACGAAAGCCAAGTACTATTAAAGAAACCCTTCCTCTTAAGGAAAGGACATGTGGCGACCTAATTCCTCCGCCATGGAGAAGACCCTCCTCTTAAGGAAAGCAACAGGGGGTGACCTACTTGTCACGTGCTCGCTGCCCTTAGGTTTGAAGAAACCCTTCTCATAAGGTTAAACTTAGGTGGCAACGTGTTTGTCACCTAGTTGGAGAAACCTTCGACATTAAAGAATACTGAGGTGGTGACCTGCTTATCACCTACTGAACCTTCATCGTCCCCCTTCAACCAATCAGAGAAAGGCGGCTACCGCCACTGAGCAGCCAATCAAAACACAGCTGCCGCCACTTAAAGTCGGTATAAACCTCCCCTATAAATAGGGAAACACTTTGATTGCTTTAATATACACATTCATATACTTTTACAGTATTCTCTCATAAATTTCATTACTGACTTAAGCTTCGAGTGGAATCAGGGGTCATCCTCACCCCCTTTTCAGGTCCTCGCCTATCAAAAGCACCCTAAAGGAAACTAAGCACCCCCCCCCCCCCCCCCGAGGTCGAGATAGACACCTAAAGGAGCTAGCTACTGGCGAGACTTCGAAGTCCATTACCATAAACTCAGGGTCACGTCAACTTGATCCCAACAATAGGCACCCTCCCATTCCGGCGAGTGTGAGCTGTTGGCATTTGGTGAATGGGCCGCCATAATGGGAGCCCCTTAATATAATCCAAACACCTAAGTAATTGGGTAATGTCACATTAGGGATTTTGGGCTAGGCCTAAAATCCCAATGGACATGAGAGGCCCAAAATTGGGCCTTCCCTCTCCTTGTTGTGGCCGGCCGAACTATCTATGTGGTGATGTGGGTTTTACCCACCTCCTCTTATAAATAGGGAGTGTCAGGATTTCTTTAGGGTTAATCAATTAACAAGATACTCACTCCTTCTCCTAAGTGTTGAGACAAAGAAATCTCTCATCCCTAAATACCCTAAGTTCGGTCGAACCTACATGCTTGGAGGTGTCAAATTGCTTTGAGAAATTACCCCAGAGATCCATCCCTGCGAGAATCGACAAGAGACTTTGCTATGGAGATCATTCCGTGTAGGCGATTCCTTAAGAAGAATCCTTACATGATCCGTCAGGCGGACCGCGAACTCCCCTCAAGATCTTGGATCTGCGGAAAGTAAAAACTGGTTATGTCCCTATTCCGCTGCGTAATTAGTTTACTTGGAATCTACATGTGTTTTTGTATGTAGTAACTATCCCCTAAATCCTACACTATATTTGGTTTCGAGGGCTTACTGGTGAACTCATATATATACGGCCACATATGGGCTTTGAGTGTTCCCAGATGACGCTCCGAGAAGTGTGTGAGAGCAAAAGACCACGCGCGTGTAGGATGTATACTTGGGGCGTTGGGCTCGTAAGGCTTACACCTGGTCTGGTTACTTTGTGGGCCAAAGTCCAAAGAGTGTTGGTTGTAATGGGCTAAGGGCTTGGGCCTTGGCTACCGAAGAGGCATGTGCGTCTGTTGTCGTCACGTGATTAGGCACATATCCATCACAAAGTATAACTAATGAGATATTTGTAGATACCTGAATGAAGTTCGACGATTTAGGGTACAAGCATACTTCATTATTGCAGGTTGTCCTCAACGGATGTATACTCTTAAGTCCTAACATATATACAACAACTAGCTCTCAAATAGTATGTCGGTCGCACGACTTAGGCCCTGTATAAAAGACGAAGGAAATATAGACATGCATATCACTATCCACGCAACTGAGCCTCCGGTCCGGTCCGGTCAGATTATCCATCTCCGGTGGTAACCTACCTATCTATATTAGCTGTGGGCGCCGTCGGAGGAAAGTAACCTCACGTGCCCCCTCTCTGGCTCTGGCCCTTTTGTCCAGCCAGCAGTGTTACAGCCTCCTACTACACTACACTTGAATACAAACAGAAAGAAAGAAAGAAAGACAGCACCACCATTTTTCCTTTTCCACTACACCTGACCTGCCTTCTTCTATTCCTATTTCTTCTATTCCGTGGTGGACTGGAGAGGACAAAGTGGTTTAACAGTTAAATTTTTTAAGGACTTTCCTGCAATTAAATAAATAATTTTATATTATCAGCTCGCTCAAAGCATATGGGACGCCGATTCATACGTTGCTTTGGAGTTGTAGCGGAGCAGGTCGAGGAGAAGACGAAGATGGCGACAAAGGAGCAGCTTCCCCTGCAGCAGACCACCCAACTGCCACAACCCCAACCACAGCAACAGGAGCTTCAGGTCCTCTTACATAACTCCGCCACACACAGCTTCACCAGCACCATGTCCAAGGAAGAAGACGAGGAGATGACAAGGTCTGCGCTTTCCACTTTTAGAGCCAAGGAGGAAGAGATTCAGAAGAGGAAGATGGAGGTCCGCGAGCGGGTCCTTCTCCAACTCGGTCGCGTTGAGGAAGAAACCAAGCGCTTAGCCATCATTCGCGAGGTATCAATCCTAATTTAGGGTTTTTTTTTTGGGGTTTTCTTCAGTAGAACCCTAATTTTGTTTGATACCATCAGATTTGAAATCTTGATTTTAACATTCACTGGACTTGATGATTGATTTCCCCTAATAGCAACATTTTTTATTGTGTAGCCCTAACCTTCCCAAACTTATAAATAAGGCTTGCCTTGGAATAGGCTACAGGTTGCTCTAGTGCTCTATCATTAGTAGAGATCTCATCTTTACGTTAAACAAAAAGTCAAGATGATGAAACTGAAAGAAAGCAGATGCAGACGTTTATGCAGCAGGGCTTATTGCTAATGAGCTGCACTGCAGCTTTAAAATACCGCCATTTCAGTTTAATTGTTTCTGGTTAAGTAGAAATTGGATCTAGTTAGGTACGGACGTAACTATGCTCGTACCTTGTTACTATCAATGCAGCACCGCAATACAATTCTGTATGATAATATAACTTTATGACTGCTGATGTTTATATGACATGCAGGTTTTTGGTTATTAATTAGATTACTGAGTGAAGTATTTACTGCTATTTACTACCCTGTGGTACCTTGTTCTGCTAAACACAGCCCATATGAAACTGATATTAATATCATTCCATAACCAATTGGTTGTTAAGTCTAGACTAGAATATCCTCCTATAAGAATTTTAATAACCTATCCATTCATCAAAACATGAGAATTTTTTTATGAAATTTGTATTTGCAGGGGATGAGATCCTTTCTTAACTTGTAGCTTACACTCGTAGGTACTCGCAGTCTTATAATTCAATCTACCTATATTATTATTGGCTATTCTGAATCTATTGTATGAAACCCACCCTTATTTTGTTATGCTGTTTCATCATTATTATTTCTGTGTCTGTTGTGCCAATTTTTTTGTCTTCCCGTTCTTCTTGTGACTGAAAATAAATTGGCAATAATAATATAATTCAGGAGTTAGAGACACTGGCAGATCCACTGGGAAAGGATCTTTCAGCCACCAGGAAAAGGATTGATATTGTAAACAAGGAATTGGTTACCTTGGGCCAATCCTGTCAGAAGAAGGTGCCTTGCCAATCACTCCATCCATTTTTATTTTTATTATTATATATTTTGCTGAAATTCTTGTTGAAGCATATATCGCAATAATTCTACTGGGTTTTAATGTTATTTATGAAATGAAAATTGGCCCACAGGAAAAGGAATACAGAGAAGCAGTTGAGGGCCTCAACGAGAAGAACAGAGAGAAAGTAGAGCTGGTCACCAAATTAAAAGAGGTCACTTGCATTGCATGCTCTACCTACTTGCTTTTCTTTTTCATTGGTTTTAATAAATATAGGTTGCTCATCCGTCATGTTCATTACAGTTGGTGAACGAAAGCGAGAATTGGAGGATGAAGAAGCTGGAGGAGCTGAGCAAAAACCTCCTCTAGTGTGTTGTTTTTATTTTTATGCAGATAAGGAAGGAAGGTCTCACTCAATCAACAAACAGCTCAGTCGTGTCGTGTGGTGTATGTAGTGTGAAATTTGTATATTATTATTATGTCTCTTTCAATTTCTTCTATTTTTTTGGGTTCCTAAGATTTTTATTTGTATAATTTTACCGGTGTGGCTTGTCTAATGTCTTCTTGTTTTATTATGACTTGATATGCTGATTTGTGTAGTCTTTGATAGAGATTAGTTGTAAAATTTGTTGAAGAAAATTATGTTTGGTTTTGGGTAATGCTGCAATTATTGAGGTTTTCTTTCCCATGGAAATATATACAGTGTTGGGTTGTTGTATCTTCTTGTATATACATATAAAAAAGTCTCAAAGGAGTCATTACAAATACTGCACGAAGAATGTTGAGGAATACATCAAGGGTAGCACATTCCAATCAATCAATTATTGTGGTACGTGTTGGTATGCATATATAGTTGGTCAACTAAACCCCCAAGCGTGGACCCATATAGTTTTTATTTGTTTCACATTAATAGTGCGACAGAAGCAATCAAGTATGTGCTGCAAAATGAATGTGTCAACCGTAAAAATGATATGACGACATTACTACTGTTTCACCATGAAAGAGCTTTTGCAGCTGCATCCCCCAACTGCACTCGGATTTGTACTAACCTGCACCAAATCAAACCTTCAATGTGCAATACAAGCATGTTTTTAATAAAAGAACAAAAAAAACAGAACATATGTAATGCATTATCTTGTATATTACATTCCACAGTTTTATATCTATATTGATAATACACCACATTCAACAAGCCTAAACAGGTAGATGTGTGTTTTTTATCACTTTGTTTTAAGCTTTGGACATCCATACCTTCCCTAAGGTCTGGAATATGAGAAAAAGATTCCATTCTCAATACAAGAGATTGTTTTCACAAAGATCAGAAGGTTGAGCTAGCAGAGACAAGAATGAATGTGTTCCTATGACAACTCCATAACCTACGGCAAAAATTCTTTCAAAATTCAAACTTGGTGTTGAATTCATTCATTAGCATCTTCTAATCAATCAATTAACAACTCTATAATAACCTATGAAGCACAGAGTGTTACCTGAAAAGCTGCACGAATTAACTCCTCCACATAATCAACCGTAGCACCCTTCACAAAGTCGTATGAAATATTATCTACCACCAGTTTAACCCCATCCTTCTCAAAAACTCTGCAGCAATTACCAAAAGAATATAAACTTCTACATGATATAGTAAAAACAGGGAAGCGAAAAAACAGGTACCCAAATAAATTATGAGCACATCCATAAAGCCAAGGAAAAACCTGTCATCCGCGTCCATCTTGTCATCGAGATCAAATACATACTGGAAACCAGAACACCCACCATTTTCGACACTTAGACGTAACATTTTTTCTTTTGCAGATTCTTCACTGGCTTGAAGTTCCTTCATTCTCTGCAAAATCAGTCACTATTAGTAGGAGCTTAAATCCTTTGAGTCAACAAAAATATTAACATAGTAGATGCAGTTGGATACTAAATCTAGACTCATTAAGTTAAGTTTAAACTTTGTAAATCACATCAATGGATACTGGATTAAGAAAATACGAAACTGCAACTGACAGAAATAAGAATAGAGTTAAAAGGACTGTTATGACCCTAGGATATAGGATCAAATGGCCATGGATAGGATAGATGGTGGATAGTTGGGCTCGTCAAGGGGAGCACTAACCCTGAACTCATTAGAGAGAGAATTTCATCTCTGAAACCTAAGTTTCTGTTACTTGTCTTTTTATTCATATCTTTCCTTTAAATAGGAATCAACCATTATAATATTAGGAAATCTATTGAATATGAAATCTACTGAATATATTCCCTATTAATGTTGATTGCATAATCCTATTAACTAAAATACTTATTTCCTAATCAATATATTATTATTACTAACTTCTAAAATAAGAGATACTATCACTAATAATCTAGGATTAGTGATTGTATCATTACTCCAACCTTGAAAAACGAGCTTGTCCTCAAGCTCGGAGATCCATCTTCTTTTGAGTATTGAAGACAAGTGTTGCTTGTCCAAATATTTTTTTATTAAATCTAGAACATGCAGCTGGCCAGACAAGGTAGCAGCTGATCTCTTCGGCCAGTCTTGGAGTCTTGCGAGCAGCGGTGATCTTGTCTGTGACGGGGGGTGGGGGGTGACGGTTTAGGCAGCGCTGGGGCGACGGCTTGGGCGGCGGCGGCGGCGGAGGAAGCAGCAGCTGGGGCTACAAGGACGATGGCTGTGGCTTGGGCCGACAATAGAGGTGAGGGCTGTGATTTGACCGACGACAGGGGAGGCTGCTTCAGCTGTAGTGGTGGAGGCGGCAGGGGCGGTGGCTGCGGATGAATCTGTAGTGGCTTTTGTTGCGCCGGAACTTGGGGGGGGGGGGGGGGGGGGGAGGGGGGGTTAGCGGCGACTTGCATATGACACTCATTTCTTTACACGCTAACAACATTCTTTCAAGCCCAACCTTCAAATCCGAGAGAAGCTTCATCATCTAACTTATTAACTGAGGGTCCATGGGATCGTCGACTCTGATACCAAATGTTACGATTGATAAGGTGCATCGGGAAGTAGAGTATCTTCCAGGAACTTGGGTTTGGTTGCGCCTGCACCCTCATCAAAGGGCAGCCATGTCTCTGTCTCAACACAAACTATCTCCAAAGTTCTACGGTCCATTTGAAGTAATTCGTCGAATAGGTCCTGTCGCCTATGAGCTGCGTTTACCGGAGGATAGCCGTCTTCACAACATATTTCATGTGTCCTTATTGAAGCCGTTCAAAGTAGAGCCACCCAATTCACCAACCGCATTACCACCATTGGAAGATGGACACACACTATTTCTGCCTGATTCAGTCATAAGGGGGTGTCTCAGTAGAGGAAAACCAGAAATTCTGGTATCTTAGAAGGGAATGAGTGAAGATGATGCGACTTAGGAACCAGTGGAGCAGTTCCGTGTTGCTTATCCTGATTTCGAGCTTGAGGACAAGCTCGTTTTGGGGGAAGGGAGTAATGTTATGGACTCCTTTGTGGGAATATCGTCGCAATGGGGAGTTTCATTACTTAATCCTCACAAAAGACGAGAAGGGAATGCACATCCTCCAGTCAAGGTATCAGCAACTAATCTACAACAAGAAATTCATGCACCTTCACCAAAAATAATGAAAGGACGCCATTGTGCATCCTTAGATACTGCAGATCCATTAAAATTTCATCTCAAAACAAAGCTCAGACAACCTTTTATGTTTCATTAACTGTGGTCAGTGTTAATAGTAGTAAAAATCCCCTTTGTTCAGTCCAGTGATTTCTTGATCGCAATTCATAATTATAGGATATAGATGATCTATATTTGTTGAAAGGAGTAATGTACGTATTAACTACTGAATTTCAAGAAGCATAGTAATAACATTTCATGCTACAGCTAATCCTGTTTACATCATAACTTCTTCAAGCTCTAAAACTGTTGGAAGTTGTCATATTCTTACTTAAAGCAAAGAATGAAAAAATAATCCAGTTGGAAAGGTCAAATATCCTTAGTTCCTTACGGATGCAAACTCAGTTGGATCTATCTTTGGGTAAAGCGAGTGAGACCTGCTATACGAAAGAAACAGACCATGAAGATTTACCTTAATACAACTGTCAGTCAGGTGAATGCCGTCAGAAGTAGGAGAGGAAGAGGGCGATGAAGTAGAAGAAACTGAAGCATCATGGAGAGTAGATGATGAAGATGAGCTTAAAAGCCTGCAGTTCTCTCTGATTCGAGCTGTGAAAATGGGTACAATGCGCTTCATCAATGATGATGATGACCTCGACATCTCCAATTGAATGTCTTACAACCCAATTCCTGCCAAAAATTCGAACTTTCTGAAAAACAATCCAACTTACATAAACAATATAGGATTACCGAGAGATTTAGTTTAGCAACACAGAACCAAACCATAAATGCTTAATATCTCCCAGCACTACCCACAGCGGAAGATAATCAAACTAGACTTCTATGGAAATTCAATGAAGAGAGTAAAACATAAATTATTTCCTTGCGGACAAGATTTTTCCAGCTATATGCTTCACAAGTCGCTCAAAGAAATCGATGTAGACAACGAACACGCCATTCAAACGGGCACTGAGAGGTCCATCAACACGATTTCAATACAACTAGCTATCCAACTTCAAGAAAATGAATCAAGATGGAGAAACAAATCTCTCCTGTCTAGCAGAGACGGATTAAGGTGTCAGATACCTGTCACTATACAAGCTTCTCTAAGAAATTGAGCTTGCGAAAAACATAGAATAGAAGGCCGGAGAGAGTCGGTGCCTGAGAGCGACGGCCAAGAGGATAGGGATAGTGTCTGTATTCGAACAGCCCAAATTTGAAGAGAATCTGAATCTGCGGCTTGAAAGGAGGGGACAGAGACGGCGAATTTACGACGGACGAGAGAAAGACGACGCCGGAGAGTCCAATAGTGGAGACGTGGACGACGGTGTTTCTGCCTTCGATCTGAAATGAAGGGCAAGCCCAAAAAATAAAAATAAAAAACAAGACACAGGTTAGTTTCCAGAAAAAACCGAACCGGGTTTGGAGAAAGCTACCCGGTTATCAATTCACCGAACCGGTCACGCATCTATCAAGATTGTCCCGATATATATAGGGAGCAGCTAATCTCAAGTCGACTGTTTTTTCCAGTCGAGTTTGTGATGTACATGTGCATAGTTCTTTTTTCATTTTCTCATTCCAGCGATGGTGGGACCGATCTCCTCTCTCATAATGATGGTGAGGGTATGGTGCGAATAGCACTAATACCATAACCATACTATATTTTTTCACTCATACCATAACCATAATCATAACCAGTGCGGTTATGATTCTTCATACCAAAACCATAACCATAATCATGATTTTTCACCATGGTTAAACCATTTAACCACAATCATTCAAACTAATACAACATCATTGTTTCATAAAATAAAAGTAAACATACATTCAGTTTCATATATGAAATTCAAATTAAACATAACTTCATTGTTACTTTAAATTTTTTTTTAAAAACACATATCTTCAATCGCATCACTTGCGATCATCGATCCTCATTCGCCATCACTTCCAATCGTGATTACCTAATAATAAGAAATATAGACATAAATTAGGCATATTTATGTAATTGTTGAATTACCCTCACTTGTCAGTTGACCTAGGCAAATGAAGAAGTGAACGGGAGTTTGAGTCTCTGAGAGTGAGAGTAAGACTGAGTTTAACAAATTAAGTTAGATTGAAATTGAATGGTGGGAATTGCTTGGCAAAATTGAATGTTAGGAATTGCTTGGCAAAAAAAAAATAGTGGGTGGGAAAGGGAACATAATAAAAATTATAATATTTGACTAATAATGTATATATATATATATATATAAGTATTAGTAATATATTTATATATATAATATATATATAGAGAGGTGATGGTTATAACCGCGGTTATAGACTGAATACCAGCACCACAACCATAACCATTACGGTTACAAGATTCATAACCATAACCGCCCCTCACCATAATAGTGCGGTTAACCATTGCGATAAATGGTGCGAATAACCATGGTTATTTGAATTTCACCGCACCATTGCCGGCCCTAGTCATATCCCCTACAGACTCGAGGGAACCTGACTTTTGAGGAGTGAATGACCAAAATAGGCTTCATTGCCAAACTTATTCCCAAACTAGGCTTCTTTAGAAACTAATTCCCAAAATAGGTTTTTTCATTTTTTTTAATCATTTATATTTTTATATTTTACCCCCAAAGTTTATATTTTGTTACAATTGATCCTAAACCTAAATATCATAGAAGAAATATAAAAAAAAAAATTGAAAATTAAGATAATTAAATGCAAAAGTTATAAACATAAAAATAATAAATTAGTAATTTAAAAAAAAAATTCTAAAATAAAATATGCCAAAATATATAAATTGTAAAAAAACTGTGATATAAAACGTAAAGAAACTAAATACTCATGATTTTTTAAGTATAAAAATATAAACCCTAAATAAAATATGTTAAATTTGTAAAAATATATAAAATTAGCGAATGAAAAAATAATGGATAAACTAATTTAAATTTAAAAAAAAATAATAATAAATTTAAGAATGGATTTTAGTTAGTTTTTTTTTTTTTTTTTGCATACTCTTAATGAATATAATTTGCATATCATTATATATTTTTTTTCAAAATTTAATTATTTTTAAATCTTTTTCTTTTAATTTCACATATTTTTTTAGAATTAAATTCTACAAAATTTGTTTGTTTGATTATTTTTTTAATGTGCATTTTTAACATTTAATTAATTAATTTTTATTTCCATTTTTATTTTTTTATACATTTAGTTTCTTAAATTTCATTTTTTAATTATAGTTTTCTTTAGGGTTCATTTGTAACATATTGTAAACTTTAGGATTCAAATTAAATAATATACATTACCATAAAAATGAAAAGACCTATTTTGGGAATTAGTTTCTAAAAGAGCCTAGTTTGGGAAATAGTTCGGTGGAAGAACCTACATTGAGAATTCACTCGACTTTTGAGCTCACCGAGTCAGCAGCTAGGAGACATGAAAAGACAGCTGCAGAGGAAAGATAGTACACAGCAATAAATGTGTGTCTGCTTGCTTAGATAGCGAATCAAAATGAGGATTTGGCAAATCAATGGCCAAACTAAATAGAAGTAATTATAGATGGTAGAATTTGTAATTATAAAAACATGAGGTGCAAATTAATTTATTTTTCACATACTAGATTTTACTTTGGGTTAATACATAGTTTGGTTACCTACGTTTGCTAGTATGACTGTTCAGTTCAAACGTGTGTGTTTTAGTTACATACATTTGCAAATGTGATTGTTTGGGTACATTAACATGAAATGTCCAAAATACCCCAAATATTTTAACAAGTTCTTCATGGTGTTCTTCATCAAAATCATAAAGTTTACAAAAAAATAATTAAATTTGATTCGAACCGTTGCTGCAATGGGTTCGAAATCGAACCCGAGCAGCTGGAAGGACCCGAGCAGCTGAAAGGTGTTCGAAATCGAACCCAGCAGCTGCAAGGGGTGCCCTTTTACTTTCCCTTACTGCGGTGCCGTTCTTTTATTGTCTTCTTCATTCTCTCCATTGATTGGCCAAACAAAATATTTTCTCTAGTGTTGAAGGCGATTGCTGCTCTACCGGATCGGACTCGACATCTGCTCCTCTTCTCGCCTCCCAGTCGCAGGTGGCTACCAGTATCTAGCCGGTGAAAAACCTATGTCGGGCTAATAGTGGTCTAGGTTTTGGCTGTTCGTTTTTGTCGTCTAAGTTTCATTATTTCGGTCTCCATCGCGAAGACGTAGCTGCTCCACCAGAGTCGACCATCTGTCTCCGTTCTCTCCTCCTAGGCGCAGGCTGCTATTTGGGTAATTTTGAACGTACCCTCTAGCCCAATTTGTCTTTAATTTCCATTCATTGGCCTCAATTGGTCGATTTCGGATTAAATTGGTGTTCTTGATGGAGATACGAAAATAGTCTAAACGTCAAAGCTCTTCTTTGACACCAAAAACTTAATTTTCTGCCATGTTTTGAAATTAGTTAATGTTGATTGATATTAGTAGATGTAGTTCCTTTTTTTTTGGTCAAATTAATGCAAATGCAGTTTAATTAGCGATTGGTAATGCAGTTGCATTATAATTCGATAAATGCAGTATTTACCATGCGAGAAGATATATGTGCCTCATTGACGAGGGTCATATATTGTTATACGGATCTGATATTGGTGAGGGAAAGAGTAAACATACGTCCCATCAAAAGACGAACCATATCGATGAATCCAACCTATAGTGTATATTATATAGTATAGCCAATTTATGCCATAACACAATGGTTATATATGTTGTATTTCCAACCAAAATCTTTTAATCATGCTGGAGGTATATTTCCAATATATGCCATATCAATTGATGTTGTGTACATTATATCAATTAATCATGCTGGAGGTATCTATTAATTAGTTATAGTAGGGTAATAAATGTATCATCATGCACAATTATGTTGTTGGATATATTAAATTGCGACAACTACCTTAACTCTTGGAGAAGATATATGTGCCTCAGTGAAGTTGTACTTTGAGTGAATTTGATTGGTTTGATAACATAGATCTCGTGTCTTCTTCATTCATGTTTACTTAATGTAATATATTTTATGTAACGATATCTTTTTTACAAAAGCATCATGTTTTGGTGTACTCTTGTATGTAAACTGATAGGAGTTGCATGATTACTTTGTTGAGATTGGGAATCATATGCGGAGAATAAAAGCTAGCTAAATTTTGTTTTTTTTACCGACAAAAAGGAACAGGCTAGTAGTGGCACTACAAGAAAATGAGTACTTAACGACACTCAGCAACGACACTCTAATGAAAATGCCGTTAATTTTTTTTGAAAATCCATATAACGACACTTGTTATGGTGTCGCTGAGTTTTTCTGCTAACGACATTTCAAAAGTGCCGTTATGTAAAATAATAAAAATTAAAAAAAAAATATATAACAGCACTTTGTAAAGTGCCGCTATTTTTTATATATTTTCTTTTTGTATCGGCACTTTGTATTAGTGCCGATATTAGTAAAAAAAATATTTAAAAAAAAGAACTTTACAACCTCGATTTCATCGGAATATCTCACAAAAAAAAAAAGTTTCATGGAATATCATGATCATTTCCGAGTTTTTGACCAAAATAGGTCTATATTAACAACAAAATACGAATATAGGCCAAAAGAACCTCTCATTAGGCAATATGTTTGACAACCTAGGTTTTATCGGAGCCACGATCAAGACCTGATCTTACTGGAGCGAGAGGTAATCATCAGCAACCACCACCACCAACCGATTGATTCATGAGCTACAACGTCGACGCTGCGCGTCAGAGGAATCCTGGAGCTCCGATGGTGATATCCAACACCAACATCTTCAGACGAACGCAAATCCTCCTCTCTTAGCCAACCGACCACAAAATCGTAATCAAAAGTGTCGACATGGAAGACGGCTTGTAGAAGGAAGACGTCGACATTGTTGAATACGTGACCTTCTACTTCCTCTGATTCTCCAATTTGGCAAAGGGAAAAATACTCTCGTCTTCCATTGTGCCTCGAGTCAGGTGCGTCGTCTCTTGAATGGATCTCTGAGATCTAGGAAAACACTAATTAGATGATCGATCAATTATTTCAGCATCTGGCATGGGTTTGATTTTGGTGCTGCGTGTATGAGCAACCCCTTGTGTTATGACATATTCATAAGTATATATTGTATAAGTGCTCTTGGTCATGCATTTAGCATTTCTTTCGATTGGTTTCTGGTTTAATTGCATTGAGATTACCATGAAAAGTAAGGGAGGATATTACTTATCCAACTGAATAGTGGATTGATGTAAGTTTTCTAGAACACCAATAATAACAAGAAGAACAGAAGGAAGATGAATGGTTATGTAGCTAATGTCAATATTAGCAGGTGATATCCTTATCCTTGGTTACCAAGCTTAATTGGTGTTGGGCTAATGCAATCAGGTTTACACCAGATGGTCAGTGGGCTGTGTCTGGAGGAGAGGACAACATTGTAAAGGTTCAACCTCTATAAAAATGTTTTACTTGACTATAGATCAGGAAGTATTATCTTCTCTGTTGTTTTGTTTTATATTTAGATGTTATAGATAACAAAACCCGTTATAATACTACAAGTCTACAACTGTGAAAAATGAAAAAAAAAAATAAATAAATAACATTCTATAGCTAGATATGATTACATAAATTTAGTTCCAGCTTGTTGTGCATGCTCATACTTTTCCAAGATGGTCTAAATTCATTCATTTCGTGTGCTTCAGCTTGTTGTGTTGGGGTTGTTCTCGAATTTGAACGTGAACCGTGATTAGTATTATTATTATGTAACAATATTTAACAATGATATTAATTCAAGCTCTTAACAATGAATTTGGGTTTGTTCTCGAATTCGAATCCCTTCCTATTTCTGTGGCAGACCTTCATTCAATTGCGAGCCTTCTTTCAGTTATGCGCAGATCTTCGTTCAATTGCTCGGGGTACCATTTCACAAAGCCCTATCTCTCCCGCTAAAGTAAGCTTTCTTCCTTTCTCCTACAGTCGCACTCTTGATCACGATATATTCCTCTAAATATTTCTTAGTTGTAGAACGATAATCATTTTGTTTGGATCTATCTAGATGTTGATCTCTTCTTGATTGCTTCTAAACTGTCTGGATCGGTTAATCAGTCTGTCAAAGAGGTGAGATTCGCTTTTGGAAGCCTTGTAAGGTCATTCTGAAACCCAGGTCAGTGATCTCTCTCTCTCTCTCTGGACAAGCATGCGTGGTGATTTATTTCGTCCAGCTAGACTGCGTCTGAAGCTCAAAAAGATGTTAACAGAATTGATTATATTTTTTTGATGCTTTGAATGATAATGGTTCAACTTGAGATGCTAATGAATGAATGAGCTCTTATTTGCATAAGAAAAATCTTTCGCTTTGATAATGTGTTCACTTACTAGGAAGTGTAATTTTCTCCTTAAATGGCAATTATGTAGCCAAATGGCACCGGGAATCTAAATCATGCAGTCACTGACAAGCTCAGACAATACTGCATTTGCTTACTACGCCATCTTCTACAGGTATGGTAACAGGTATTCTTTCCTACGCCATTTTATTTGCAGGTTGTGCTTCCGCAAGGATTTGTTCCGTTAGTGTTTGCAAATGAGTATAATCTTCATTCTGACATCCTGAGCACTGGGTTTCACATCCATTGATATATATTTGATTGCATTGCATTGCACTGCATTGCATTATTGCATTCTGTTCTGTCTCACTCACTGTTTGTTAGTAAATTATCTATCTTTATGAATCATGGTTATTTCTTCGTTCATTTATACAGGGTAATAATATTTGGGATGCTAATTGCACTGCCAGTTAAAGCTTGTTTACTACATTTTGACGGGACTTTAAAAAAGAAGATAAGATGTTCTACATTTTGATGGGACTTTGAAAAAGAAGAGAAGATGTACTAGTATGAATTTGGTTTTCTGCAAATGGACTGTTGTTAGAATTTTTTTTTGTTAGAATTATGTATCTGTTTGTCTTTGAATTACTTAACTTGGTGTTTGAATTTTTTTGTAATAGTGTTGTATGCATTAATCATAATAATCAATATACATATTATTATTTTTTGTTTTAGTTTTTTTTTTTAATAAAAAATGAACTTAGCGGCACTTTATAAGTGCCGCAGTTTAACCTACATAACGGCACTTTGTTAACTGTTGTAGTTCAATTTGATAACGACACTTTTATAAGTGCCGCTACACTTGAACTATCGACACTTTCTATAAGTGTTGATACTTGCATGTACGACACTACCAAAAAGTGTCGTAATTGGCTAGCGACACTGCATTCCTCGACATTAATGAAAACTGCCGTTATGATGCTAGCGGCTGTACAAAAGTGCCGTTATTTGAACAAAAAAGTGACGGTAAATACACTTTCTTTTGTAGTGTGGCGACCCTAGATCCATCCAGCTACGTAATGTTCGAGCTCTCCTGCTCACGGTCTGGATTTTTTGCCGACCAGACTTAGCGAGCAACCAGCGCATGCACTTACCTCGTCAACGTAGCCCCACCAAGTATAGTCAAAAAGCCCCACCACCAGTAGACTTAGCTTAATTTTGTTTAATGATCGAATTTGTGCAGTTTAATTATTTTTCACATATTATACCCCAATTTTTCCTTTTCAATAATTAATATATTATGTACAAGATATATTTATAAAGTAATCAATCACACTCTACATCACTTTGACTAAAGTTTCATAATTTATTGCAAAGTTTTATTGGAATTATGATCTGACAATTTTTTGATGTCATATATCAAATTTGGTAATTTTGTTAGTTGCAGTTTAAGAAAGGCGAATACTCTAGTAAGATGGATAAGGCAAGCGAGCTAGCAAAGTACTCCAAGGTCTGTTGTGTTTGAAAGTTCATGTATATATATGTTTTGAGTTTTTATCGCAGAATATTCAGTCCAATGTAGGAGTGCAAGACTTACTATGTCCTATTATGGAATTGTCACCACTAGAGTTGAAAGTGTTGGATTTTTTGTTTGAAGCGGCCCCAAGACCTGTGATGAATGATATTTACATGAAGTAAGCATGATTATAATTGTACTGCTATAATCAGTTTTATTATGTTTGAAAAATACGTGATGGATGAACTCTAAGTGTATATTGTTTGTAATGAAAATATGACTATTCATATATTTGGAGTGAGAGATCAAAAGAATTTAGTAAAATTTGATAAAGTTTAGTATTTAATAAAACTCTTTTTTTTGTATATCGAGTCATAATTAGTTGTAGCTAAATGTGCTTTGAATTATATAATTTTTTGAATTGAAAGATGTGGGCAATGTAGCAGCTATTGTAATATAATTGTATGTTAGTTGCTGCATTCAGAATTTGTTTGTGCATGACTACGTGACTTTGTCTCGGGAGTGCTTGTTGACTGCAGGACCCTATGCTCTGATGGATGACACGGTAATGTGTGGACAAGTATAATTTTAAGTTGTTTATTTAGTCTGGGATTATATATTTGAAATTGCACTCAGATAATTGATGTTGTAGGCTTAATGTTTACCCAAAAGCAAAGGAAGAAGGATGGAGTTTTGCGTTCATGGTATCTGCTTACATGGGTTAATGTAATTTTGTTAAGTCTACGTTCAATTTAAATGAATTTCAGTTATTTAACAAGTAATTTCAAAATGTTGAAAAGACAAAAATAGATGCTGGAGAGCATTTTGGCAATATATGGAATACGTTATCCTTTTACATGGACAATTCACTTATTGGATGTGATAAGGTTAGGATTTTGCATATTCTGTTATATTCATATATTAGTTTCATTAAATATTACTTCAGTTAGTACGTTGCATAAATGCCTCTGTAGATATACATTCATATCAATGAAGATAATAGACACCGGTACCCAGTGGTATTTTCTGCACCAAATAAGAATATATACTATGTTGATACATGCAACTTTTCTCGAAGATGGAGTGTATGCGCAAGAATGGTGAGTACGTATGCAATAATATTTAAATTTAGATACCTACATTGTAGTAGGCTTAGTTAGGATGCTTATGTTAACAATAAAATGTCAGGTTGAATTCGTGGAGTATCTTGTCGATATCATGAAGGATTAGAATGATAAGGATGCGAAAAAAAAAATTAGGTAGGTGGAAGTCCATGGATAGTTGGTTTAGGGTTGAGCTTATAAATCTGCCTGATCAAGAATGATGGGTGATTTACCTCATGTGCGCTTAAGCAATATGCCGATTCATTTTACAGACGACTAAAAAACTATCGTTGACTTACAGGGTTATCTGTGGTGCGTACGTGATATATTTCATGTTACACCCAAAGGAGTTGCCGGATGTGACATATCGTACAGTAAATATTTTGCTACTTATGTTGATATCATTGGTTGTTAGTCAATTCGTTACATGTGGTGAAGAGATCTAATTTGAACATATATTTGTGATGAACGTGATGGTTTGCACACACTTTTCCTCTGTGGGCTTATCCTTTCATTCTCTTCTTCTTCTTGGGCTTCACCTTCTCGTATTTTCGATCTGTGGGCTTCCTCTTCTCGTTTACCTGCAAATGGGCACCGGGGAAGGGGTTCCCTGTAAGCCCACTCTGATGCCTAAGTCAGTATGAGCTTTAGGGAGAGGTAATGAGCTTAGAGAGAGTGAATGATTACCTTCAAATGAGGAGAGGAGGTCGCTATTTATAGAGTTCCTATTGGACAGCCCCGGTTCCAGTGATTTCCCGGTCCAGTTATGGCAGTTTCGTAATATAAGTTGGCATTGACCGTAAATAAGGTGTATTTTACCTCAGTTCGACTGTAGATAAGCTTAATATGGCTAAGTGTTGGTAAATGGCCTCCAAGGGCGAGCCCCGGGCGAAATATCATCCAGGGGTAGGGGTCCGGACGAGGGGACTCGTCCGGACGGAGAGGGGATACCCGGATGGGTCCCGGGGCCTCGCTCGGGTTACCTCCGAGGGACTTCTGTCCCTCGAGGCCTTCTGGGTGGGCTCCGCCACTCGGGTGTTTTTGGGGCCTAAGTGTTAAGCCTCGGGTGTCCGTTTCCCAAATATCAATTTATAATCGGTCATGGCCCATTTATCGAGTCCAACTTATAATAGCTTGGGTGTATATCCAACATTTTCCCCCGAGTTAATAAATGGTTCAACCTTTTCTTAACTCTATTTTTGTGGAGTGTCGCCCAATCGAGTTGTAAGGCGTACATTTGTGACGATCCCGGCCTTTATCAAGTGCTCGAGACGCGCCGCGATTTTACTTCCCCTATGTTTAGAGAGCTTAATACATAAACGAAAAATGCTTTTATTAGATTAAGCAGATTTAAGTTATATGGAGATATTCTATGAAGATAAGAATTACGAGCATTGGTCTCGTTTTACTTAACCTTAGGACTATGCCCTTTTATTCGTGTCTTCTTTTATTGGAGCTTCTTGTAGAGGCGTTTGACACCTCTCTATATAAGAGAGGTTGTAGGCCATCCCTTGGCCTTTAGGTCTATTTCCTTATCGGAGGAACCTCCTTCTCAGGCTCTTAGAGCCGAAAGGGTGCTTTGGAAGCGGTGTTGCACTTTGTTTGCAAGAGTGCGAGTATTATCTTCTAGCTTTGGCCTTCAAATGGATATGGTGTTTTTCTCCCCGTTTTTCGGAGTGTGAGCATGGTCCTTTAACCTTATCCCTGCGATTCACTTGCACCTCCATAAGGGGGGGGGGGGGGACTCGGTCCTCGGGCTACTCATGCTCTGCGACATGTGCATATATAGTTGTATGTATAGGGTTGCCCCCGTGGTGGGCACGTTTCGGACGCTGGGAGGTTAGCCCTTGCGTTAATTGTGAAATCTGCATATATGAGATTGTATATATATAGTTGTCCCTTATAGTGGACGTGTTTGGCGTTTCGGACGCAGGGGATTATTCCTTGAAATGGCTACACTTGGCAGCTCATGTATGTGTCCTTACTCCCATTGTGAGTATTTTAATATCTTCACATGTAGGGGTTTACCCTTTGTTGATCATACGTGCCCCCTTAGTGGACATGTTGTTGTATGTAAAGGGATGTTCCTTGTATTTGCTACGCTTGGTAGCTCATGTATAAGGTTGCCCCCGTAGTGATCATGTTTTGCATCTCAAGTGTGTGGGTAGAGATAGTGTGTATTGACTTGTAGGACGGGTATTTTCCTTGTGAGAGTGGGTGGGATCTTTCCTAAGAGGGTTTTGATAGTCGATAGTCTCCTTTCCTTTTACCTTTTTTTTTCATCTTGACGGTGGAGTTGGGCGTATTCTACAAAAAGGGTCGTTACTCGGTCGTTCCTTCCCTGTCCCTAGTTGAAACGTAGCTTATTGTAAGTGCTTGATTCCTCCATCTACTACCTTAGGTAGCCTTGGTCTCGCTCCATTTGTACCCTCTTATGAGCGTTTGTGGTGTTTGTATACGCTTTGTGGACTTTTCGTAATGAGTGTTTTATCATCCATGCATGTGTCTTTGCCCCCGTAGTAAGCGTTAAATCTCCATGCATTTTGAGATGTACTCTTGGGTAGGTCCTCTTGATGGTCTGCATAAAACATTATAGGATGGTTGACGGTTTCCGTGTCATTGCCCCCTTTCCTAGGGCACTTTTTTGCTATAACCTTCGTCTTCTTGGTTTATTTTTGTCGGTTGTTGTTTTCTTAAAGTTTCCTCACCTACTTGTGAGGTAAGATGGAGGCGATCCCCGGTTGGTTCGAATAGACATGGCTTGGATTTTGAATATAGGGGATTTTGCGAAGGTTTTCTCTTATCTCGTGTGTGGGCGCTGGTTTTGTTTGATCGTACGAGTATTCCGCCTTGCCCCAAAGGAAAGTAATGAATTTACTCCTTGCTTGGCTCTATGAAGATTGAGTAGGCGTCCGGTTAAACTTGAGTCGTGCCTTTGCTCTTTATGTTCTTGGTTGTAGGGAGGTTGAATATGGGTGTGAAAGCGTTTTAACTTAGCCTTTCACTTTCCTTTGAAGAAATTGTAGAATGCCTTAGAGTTGCTTCTGGACTGGCTTAGTGAATGGTTAGGAGGGAAGAGAGGACCAAGTTTGTTGGTTGGAGTGTTTTTTATGAGGCTCCAAAGATGAGGGTGGTAGTCTCTTTTGTCGTTATCATGTCTTCCATCTCCTCCCATGATGCTTTGCAAATAAGATGATCATCCCCCCTTGCGAAGAGTGGTTGAGATGATGTTCCTTGTTATTGGTATCTTTGTCTAGACACTTGAATGTCCTTTGCCCTCTCCTTATAGGGTGGCCATATGGGTCTTATGTCACTTTATCGGAGGTTGCGTTGCTTATATTTGCAAGCTTACGTCCTTTCATTTTTGTTGATAGGGTGGCCTTGTGGGTCTTATGTCCATTTATCGGATGTTGGGTTGCTTATGCTTGAAAGGCTTACGTCCCTTCCTTTTTGTTGATAGGGTGGCCTTGTGGGTCTTATGTCCCTTTATCGGATGTTAGATTGATTATGCTTGTAAGGCTTACGTCCCTTTCTTTTTGTTAATAGGGTGGCCTTTAGGGTCTTATGTCCCTTTATTTTTGTTGATAGGGTGGCCCTGTGGGTCTTATGTCCCTTTATCGAATGTTGGTAGGGTGGCCATATGGGTCTTATGTCCCTTTATCGGATTTTGGGTTGCTTATGCTTATAAGGCTTACGTCCCTTCCTTTTTGTTGATAGGGTGGCCCTGTGGGTCTTATGTCCCTTTATTTTTGTTGATAGGGTGGCCCTCGAGTCTTATGTCCCTTTATCGAATGTTGGTAAGGTGGCCCTGTGGGTCTTATGTCCCTTTATCAGATGTTGGGTTGCTTATGCTTGTAAGGCTTACGTCCCTTCCTTTTTGTTGATAGGGTGGCCCTCTGGGTCTTATGTCCCTTTTCGGTTGTAAGGGTTGTCCTTATGGATCTTCCTCTTATCATATGTAAGAGTTGTCCTTATGGATCTTCCCCTTTTCGGTTGGAAGGGTTGTCCTTATGGATCTTCCCCTTTTTGGTTGGAAGGGTTGTCCTTATGGAACTTCCTCTTATCATATGTAAGAGTTGTCCTTATGGATCTTCCCCTTTTCGGTTGGAAGGGTTGTCCTTATGGACCTTTCTTTTTCGATTGGAATGGTTGTCCTTATGGATCTTCCTCTTATCATATGTAATAGTTGTCCTTATGGATCTTCCCCTTTTCGGTTGGAAGGGTTGTCCTTATGGATCTTCCTCTTATCATATGTAAGAGTTGTCCTTATGGATCTTCCCCTTTTCGGTTGGTAGGGTTGTCCTTATGGATCTTCCCTTTTCGGTTGGAATGGTTTTCCTTATTGATCTTCCTATTATCATATGTAAGAGTTGTCCTTATGGATCTTCCCCTTTTTCGGTTGGAAGGGTTTTCCTTATGGATCTTTCTCTTATCATATGTAAGAGTTGTCATTATGGATCTTCCTATTTTCGGTTAGAAGTGTTGTCCTTATGGATCTTCCTCTTATCATATGTAAGAGTATTCCTTATGGATCTTCCCCTTTTCGGTTGTAAGGGTTGTCCTAATGGATATTCCTCTTATCATATGTAAGAGTTGTTCATATGGATCTTCCCATTTTCGGTTAGGAGGGTTGTCCTTATGGATCTTCCTCTTATCATATGTAGGATTTTTCCTTATGGATCTTCCCTTTTTCGGTTGGAAGAGTTGTCCTTATGGATCTTCTCCTTTTTGGTTAGAAGGGTTGTCATTATGGATCTTCCTCTTATCATATGTAAGAGTTGTCCTTATGGATCTTCCCCTTTTCGGTTGGAAGGGTTGTCCTTATGGATCTTCCTCTTATCATATGTAAGAGTTATCCTTATGTATCTTCCCATTTTCGGTTAGAAGGCTTGTCCTTATGGATCTTTCTCTTATCATATGTAAGAGTTGTCCTTATGGATCTTCCCTTTTTCTGTTTGAACCTGACATCTCCTCTTTTGTGAGTGACTCCTCATGTGCCCTGAAAAGCATCTGATTCATTTGGTCATATTGCTAATTCTTACAAGAGAGAAGTTTAAATGGAGTCTAAGGATCTCTTTTTGGTAATAATAAACACACTGAATGTAAGTGGATACTCCATTTTTCTTCAAGTGTAAAATTTCTTCTTCAAGTGTTCTCCACTGAAGGTGTTGGTGGATATTTGTCATTCCGTGTCTTCCAGGCGGTATGTGTTTATTGCTGGGATGGATGTTATCTTGTAGGGGCCTTCCCATTTTGTAGACATCTTGTTTATCTTGTCCAAATGTATGAACTCGTTCCTTCTCAATACCATTTCTCTCACATGGAACTGACGGACTTTTACTCGTCTATTGTAGTAACGAGCCGTTGCCAATTGCATTTTTGCATGTGCCTTTTCCGCCTTCCATCGCCTTTCTTCTGCCATGTCTATCTCCAAGTGCCTTTATTCGTTATTGCGCTCTTCGTCATAGTATTGTGTTCTATGAGAAGTGACTGTTATCTCTATGGGTGTCACTGCCTCAGATCCGTAGACCAGGCTGAGGGGTGTCTACAAGTGCCTACAATACATTGTCCAATTCATCCACCTGGTTTCCCCCAAATGCCTCAATTCTTCTTTTTAGTCCTTCTAAGAATATTTTGTTTGCGGACTCTACTTGGCCGTTTGTCTGGGCGTATTTCACCGACCCAAAGCGGTTATCAATGGACAATGATTTGCAATATGACTCCACCTGACGACCCTTAAACTGTGGTCCATATCTTGTGACTATTCTTGTTTGGAGGAATTTGATCACTTGGAATTCTGTTGTTTTCGCTAAAGCCTTAGCTTCAATCACTTTGAAAAGTAGTCTATAACTACCAGGATGTACCTCATTTGGCTTTTGGACATTGGCAATGGGCCGATCAAATCGATTCCCAATTGGGCGAAGGGTCATACACTTGTAATTGACATGAGGTTGGATGTTGTCGCGGTTATATTCTTCGAGTACCTTTGGCATGCATCACATTTTTGTACCACCTCAGTGGCCTCCTTGTTCATTGTTGGCCAGTAGTACCCTTGGTTGAGGGCCTTCCTCACTATTGTCCTTGCCCCCTCGTGGCAAGATGCCTGCCCTTCATGTAATTCTCTTAGTATTCTACCTGTTTCAGGCTCTGCTACACATCTCATGTAGGGCGTGGAGTACCTTCTTTTGTATAGTATGCCATTAATGATGAGGTAGTTGACCGCTAGTCTTTCGACCCTTACTGCCTCGATTGCGCCTTCCGGTAGTTCTCCCTTGCTCAGGTATTGAATGATTGGTGTCATCCAATTGGGCGCCTCATCAATTGTTGTTGAATCGATTATCATTACTTCGTGCCTATCATAGGCTGGTAGTAGTAATTTTTCAGCAAAATGCACCTCTTTTTCTTGTGGGATTCCTAAGGTGAATTTACATAATGAATCAGCATCTCCATTTTCTTTTCTTGGTATGGCTGGGATATTGAAGGTTTCAAAACCCCCAGTGTTGCCTGTACTTCTTGCAAGTATTGATGCATCTTTGGGGATTTGGCGTTGTAGTCTCCTTTTACTTGATTCACTACCATTTGGGAGTCACACTTTGCTTCTAAGTGTTTTACTCCTATGCCTCTCGCTATTCGCAGACCTGTAAGCAATGCTTCATATTCTGCTTCATTGTTTGTCGCACGAAATGTTAATGTCATAGCGTAGCACAATGGGGTTCCCTCTTGTGGTGGGATTATGAGAGCCCTACTCCCGATTCTCCCTGGTTGGAGGATCCATCTGTGTACATTGTCCAGACGTTCTCTTTGTTTTCCTTCCCTTCTTCTTGCTTTGGTAGGTTTTCTTCTATTGTGTCTGGTTGTGTGCCTGTGAATTCTGCTTTGAAATCGGCTAAGGCCTGACCCTTGATGGCGGTTCTTGGAGCAAAGTGTATTCTGAATTTGCGTAGCTCTACTGCCCATTTGACCATCCTTCTTGATACGTCCGGTTTCTGGAGTAGGTGTTTTAAGGGCTGATTTGTAAGTACCACTATATCATGTGCATGGAAATATGGTCTGAGCTTCCTTGCTGTGACTACTATGGAAAAGATATATTTCTCTATTGGCACGTAATTTGCCTCATACTTTGCAAGGGCCATGCTTACAAAGTATATTGGCAATTGGACGTCATTCTCCTCCTTTATTAGTGCTGAGATGACAGCCGTCTCGCTTACTGAGATGTATAAGTATAGCTTCTCCCTCGGCACTGGATGTGCTAAAACATATAACAATTAAATTAATTATCAATAAAAAAATATGATTTTTATAATAACATATCAATTATTTAAAAAATAATTACTTACTGCACAGCGCGCGGGTCAGCCACCTAGTTAAAATATATAGTTAATTTTGTAAATATTAATATGTAAGTAGAAGTTATAACTTTTAAACATATATTTTTACATGAACACTGTTATTTGTAAATGTAAATAGTGAATACTATAAAATTTGTTTGTGTGTACAATAATTGAAAATTTAAGTAGTTAGTTTGTTAATATTAAAATTTGAACAATAATTTATAATTAGATTAGCAGTGCGATTTTCTTAACTATATAGATTTATATATCACCACGAGATAGTGTAATAGAAATTGTTGCATTTATTAAAAGATGTTATCTTTTTTTTGCCCAATAATTCATGCATTTTATTCAATAATACGCAGAAATAAAGTTAAGATGGGATAAACTCCTGATCCTCTAAAATAACAACATCATAGAGGGTGGGGTATAGTATATAAACCCAATTATTGACACACAACCTCTTTCTCACTTGCATGTCAATCCAATTCGCGCACTCGTTAGCTTTTCGCGGGATCAAACTCCATGTAATTTCTTGTATGATTCTAGCTCGAGAGAGAACATTTGCTACCTGATTCGAAATTCTCAAATCCCTTTCAATCTCATTGTAAGCATATGGTAATGGGCGCCGTACTTGGTAACCCATAATATGTATAGTTTACCTAATGAACTTGGGTAAATATCACATTAGGGTAATTGGGCTAGACCTAAATCCCAATTGACATGGAAGGCCCAAAATTGGGCCTCCCCAATTACATAGGCCGGTCGAAACCCTAGGTGGGGTAAAGTGGACTTTTGTCAACTATACTCCTCCTATAAATAAGAGGTGTTAGGGGATTTTTAGGTTAGTCATAATTCTCTCATTTAGAGTGTTTTAGAGAGAAAAACATTCCCCCTATAACACCTAGTTCGGACGAACCATATCCCTCACCAAGGGTGTGTAAAATTGCCTTCGAGCAAACTCTCCAGAGATCTGTCCCCGCGCCAAGAATCAATCAGAGCTTTGCTGTGGAGCTTGCACCACGTAGGGCTTCTCTAACAAGAACCTCTACGGGTCCCGACCGGAGAATCGTGGACTCCCTCCTGAGAAGATCTTGGGTCTACGGATCATCTTAAAGGTATGTGTGAAACTTCCGCTGCGTAATTCTAATTACTAGCATGTACCTTGTTTAAGTATCCGTAGTGATTACTCACTGTAATCTAACAGTGGTATCAGAGCCTATGTTAGGAGTTCATGATTTTGATAAATTGATGTTCTTGAAATTTAAATATGAAAACCGAAGTTTTAAAAGAAAAATTTTAAAATTTTCGATTATTTTAGGGTTCTTGATGAAACCGAAATTTTCATGATGTTCTTGGTTAATTTGTTGTTCATGATCTTCAAGAAAAGAGTAATATTTATCAAAATCAAACATTGGATTGTAGATCTTATTAAAATTTGACCTCTTGTTCCTAATTTGGTGTTTGTGCCGAAAATTTTAATGATTTTTCAAGGTAAAATTTTTAATTTCTTGGTCACCATGCAAGTAAATTTCGGCACACACACATTAGAATATTGTTTACCATACTTCAATTTTTAATTAAGGTAACAATATATCTATAATTAGTAACATTATGATAGATTCACATAAATATATAGAAATATATATCACTATCAATATATCTAAATATTTAATAGGGTTAAAGATATTATTGATAGATTTTATTGCCTAAAATATTGAGAAAATATATTGTCAGTATATTTGTCACCCTATTTAAGATATTGACAATATATATATATATATATATATATATATATATATATATATATATATGTTGGACTTTAAAACCCTACTTGGGCCACAAGTCAACATTTCGGCCCAACCTTTGAAATTTTAATTATTGGGCCAGTCCAATATATATTAAACTGGGATGGATTTAAATCGAACCGGGTTTTCTCAATCGGTTCGACCTAATCGGGTCGGGTCGAACCGGGGTAATTAAGTGGATCTAACCGAATCGGTTTTGTGTGTTGAACCGAACCAAACCCTATTTTATTGGACCGGTTCGGACCGAACCATATTTTAAAATATAAAACTGGACCGAATCGAACCGGATTTGCCGGACCGGGCCGAACAGGACCAAACCGAATTGAAGACTGAACCGAAATGTTTTTCAAAACCGAATTCAAGTCAATTAAATAAAATAGGGTGGTCAAGTTTTAAATCCAAATGTTTTTGAACCTCTAAATGGACTACACAGTGCTTATAGGGTTGCTAACCTTTATGCCTTGTTTCGATTATGGGGATGGATCTCAGAGATACATGTTTTTGGGACTGGATTAATTAGAGGGCTGAATTGCAATTGTTTATTATTCAATATATATTAATGTATGATTAGAAATGTTGTCTTGACATAGTTAAGCTTGTTGGACATTGCATGTTGTGGGCGGATCCCTGGTTAAATATATGGAATGCGCACTAGGATAGACATGTTGTGATGGTTGTAAATGCTTAGGATTCATGTCTAGAATGTTGCGTAATTGAATATAAGCATGAATTGCAAATCAGCCCCTAATGTTTAAAATTATTTTAAAACCGAAAACCAGTCGCCAAATATGTATGATTGTTGTGGGATTTTTGTGTTTGACACGTATGCTAGACTGTTGAGGATGTAGTTGCATATGATAATTTACATGGAAGTAGAATTATATATGCAAGCATAAGTTCCTCGAAACATTAGACGCATGACGTTTAGGCATGAGTGTGATTTATTTGATGAATGTTACTTGCGTATGATAATTTACATGGTTAGTAGAATTATATATACATGTGTAAATTCATCGGAATATTTTCTAAAATAAAAAGGGCATTGGGAAAGCCAATATCGGGTATGGTTGTTTTAAAATTCTCGTTCCGGTAATTCGCGATTAAAACTGTTTTAAAATACTCATCTATTGGATTGAAAATGGCGGTAATGTGAACTCTTTCACAACCATCTTCCATTGGTTTACTGGTGGTCGGTTGGTTTAGATGACTGATGAATAATTATTTGTCGGATTCAATCTTAATAGATATATGATGTATGCAATTCTTTCTCAAAATGTTTTTATCTACCTAACTTTGCATAACCATCAATGTGTTAGTTTTCATGGCTGGCCCGGTACAGTTCTACGAGCCATGCAATCTGGACGGCATGGATTGCGATGCATGTTGAGATAATGTTATGGATCTTCTGATCGCTGCGGATCTTGACGATCAGGTCAATCCGATGGCGGATAGGCTGAGCTTGGACGAATACAAAAACCCACATGAAAGCAACATCAAGAAAAGGTTGAGGAAGGATCGAAATGCGCGAGAGTTGATCCTCTCGCGGCTGTCAACTGAAGTAGATGAAGAGTTTACACAACTCAGCGCATTGCATCTTTGGTGTGCCATATACCTTCGCTTCAGTAAGGGTAAGGCTGCTGAAGCTAGAGCCTTAATGGCGGAATACTTCAGTATTCTATGCAGTGATGGCGACATAATAGCCTATCATGATCCCGCTGATGAGTTGGACGTATGGACTCGAACTCAGAAGGTAATAAGAATGTTTCCTCTTTCATGGTTTGTTAACGAGAAAGGCCTAATGCGTTTGATCAAATCGATCAAGACGACGATAGGCCTATACGAAACAGATGAGAAAGAAGGAAATTTTCCAAAGGAGCCCGAGGCATTCGATGAAAGATTCATCGGTATGCTAAAATGCTTGGCAACCCCCAGCAAAAAGAAGTCTAAACGATGATCCAGTGCTTTAATCACCATGATATCAATACCTTTTTGGTACATTTCGGTTAAGCATCTAGTCCATAGAGCTTCTTCATGACTGCTTCGAGTTTGAGATCTGAAACCCCAGTATTGTTCAATGTTGGTTTTTCTATTTGTTTAATTTATGAATTTGGAATACATTGTTTCGGTTTTCATTCAATAAAGTAGTTACATTTCGATTCGAAAAGTGTTCTGCTTATCAAGATTAATCGACTCGGATAAAAACGAGATCGATCTGAAATAAGTAAATAACCAAAATAAATTTGATTTCATAAATGACAGAATCAAGCACATCCATACATTTCCTCCTACATCTAAGTCTATGGACTAGATCATGCCATTAAATCCATTGATTGCGTCATTCTAAGAATTAACCGATTAAAACTCTTTCTTATTATTATAAATCCATTGAATGAAATAAACTATAATCATGTGCGAAATCGACTGGATTAAATTATATTAAATTCAGACATGAAACGATTTGACCGAAGGTTAAACTAAGGTAAGTTTCGCCTCGCGCAAGTGGACCTTGAAAGAGGAACACATCGTTTCAAGGTATGAATTTAATACAGAAGTGTTTAAAATGATGATGTGCTGAATTTTCGTTTGCATTCCTATAGAAATAACTTATTGATAACATTTACATCGGTAGAAAGTAGGCTTCGAAAGCTACTACGACCTTGTAAAAGTATCAACTGACGCATAAGGTGAAATCCTGAAATGCTCAGCTCGGAGATGGGATAAAATCTCTGAAATAAGTTAGCAAACGAAGAATGATTAAACGTTTTTTCTTCCGTACGCCTTGAACAATAAGTCAGGCTAAGCATTCAAATCAAATGACACACTTCTATAAGCATAGTTTGAAAACATAAATGTTGAAGTCATTTCGTCACACGTTCCCTATGGGATGATGAGAAAATGATTCACATTAATGTAAAACTATGTTCCATTGTAATCGGTAAGACACGCCGCCATAAAAGCTGAAGAATGGTATGAGCTACTCATATCATCATGCGGCATTAATTTGCGAATTAAACACATATTTAGGACGAAAGTGTGCAACTACTCTTTGAAAATACGTGTTTACAGCTTAAAAGACATGGTACCGTGGTCGAACATGTGACATTACATACTTGAGGACGAATTTTCCGATGCATTAACATTAGTCTTAATCGGACAGAAGAGGATTGATGGATATTCGACCAAATCGGGTTTGTATTTATATTCCGGACTTCGTAAACACGTAAAAATCACATAAACGGTTCAAAAACACGTCCCCGAGGTTCAAAACGGTCCGGACGCGCGACACACGCGCCCGGACTGGACCTCCGGATTGCTCAGGACGACCCGGAGTACGTCGGGATCGCCCGAACCCGACGTAACCCGAGTCGTCATTCGCGACGCACGTGTTCCCTTTGCGTCACCACACTAAGTTAGAGTTTCCAATAGCCATCCTTGATCAAACCGGACGACGATTCACATTTTCTCTAAAACCGTCGTCAAACCGCTCAAAAACCGGGATCAGTTCTAAGGTTGCCTATAAATAGGGGACCTAGGCCATTCATTTGAGGGGATTCCACGGGAGATTGGCTTAGGAGCTCTGACTTCTCTCTAGCTTTCTCTCTCTAGAAAACTCATTTTAGCATCGGAGAGGGCTCAACCGGCACCAACCCCCTCTTCGTGCTGGTTATCGCCCTGTGTGCAGGTCCAGACGACTCGGTGTGAAGAAAAGAGCACGAGAAGGAAGGATCCGACACGACGATAACTCAGAGATTCGTCAAGGCCGTTGCATCCAACGGTTCAGGATGAAACATTTGGCGCCGTCCGCGAGATTCGAACTAGAAGCTATATTGCACCACAAGTTATGACGAGCAATCATCCCCCTCCTGATGGTGTCAATCTGTAGGAAAAGAAGAAAGGCCCAGGGTGCACGAAGAAGACGCATGCAAGGAGTCAACCTGGACCTTCGAACATCCCACAAGCTACCTCGACAGCTTCCTCAGTGCCCGCAAGAGACGTGCCCCCAACATAGCATAAGCAAGGAGCACACAACCGAGTGCACAATACACCCCCTCCAGGGTTCGAGCATGTAGCACACGCAAATCAACAATTCCCCCGTGGGATGCCTGCTGAGGAGACACAACCTTGAAGAGGTGTACACCCAGCACCAGCAGTTACTCCTGCTATGATGGCTGCACTTGAAGAGCTATTAGCTTTCAGAGAAATGCTAGGGAACCAAGGATTTGCACCACCTCCTCCCCCACCTCCTCACCCACCTCCACCAATCAGGGGACATGCCATGCCAGCAGGGGCAGTGTCACACAACACTTCCCGCCAAAAGACTCAATTCCAAGGAGGGGAACAACATCCAGAAGAAGAATTCCAGTTCCAACAAGCAAGAAGTGCACCAAGGCAAGAAGCAGCACGTTCATTCAATCCTTATGAAAGAACGTGGGGTCTAGAAGAATCATGGAGACAACCACCGCCTCTTACACTCACAACAATACTATAAGGAGAATTCCTACCAAGCAACCAGCCAAGAACATGTTGGGATGTATCGCAACACGGGATGGAGAAAACCAGTGAACAATGATGACGTCCCAATCACGGGACTCACTGCAAAAGACCTGGAAGCAATAGTAGAGAAAAAGATTAAGGAAGCCAATATGAAGGGCATGCACACATTATCTGAGAATGCATCTCATCCCTTCGCAGACGAGCTAGTATACAGCCGTGTACCAGACGCGCTCTATGGAATAAAAATAGACAAGTACCGAGGAAAAGGCGACCCAATAGAGCATGTACAACAGCATGAAGCCTCTATGCTGGGAAGAACCGATAACCCACATCATGTAGCCATGACATTTTCCCAAACTCTGGCAGGGAGTGCAGCGCATTGGTTCTTCTCACTTCCATGCGGGAGTGTGACTTCTTGGCCCTATCTGAAGGCTAAATTCATTCAGCGTTATATAGGAGAGCACACGCCCTAAAAGGAGCAAACGCATTGAATAGCGTCCAGCAGCAGAACGACGAATCCTTAGCAGATTACTATGTCCGCTTCAACTAGAACGTCGCTGACATCCAAGGAAACTTGACTGAAGGGGAGATAGTGCGCGCTTTTATAAACAATTTAGGTCATAAAGGATATGCGCTCGCTGAGAAGATGTCTAAACGACCTGCTGAAACACTTGAAGAATTGGCTTCGAGAGTGAAGGAGTTTGTTGACCTGGAGAGATTCAGGGAGCAAAACAAAGCTAATGTAAGCACCGCCCGAGCAAAAGAAAACAACAAACCAGGAAAGCTTCAGCAAGGCAGCCAGCAAAACATGCAGTGGCAACCACAGCCTAAGAGACCATTTCAATCAGATTTCCAGAGGCCCAAGGAAATAAATCTTGCTGAATGCGTTCCTCTGAATCCGCCACTATCCGTTATTTTGAAGGAAATGAAGGAAACAAACATGTGGAAGGAGCCTGTCAAATTCCGAAAAGGTCCGTTGGGGAAGGAAGAGAACAAGTGGTGTGAAAACCACGAAGTTCATGGCCACGAAACGGACAAATGCGTGAGTCTCAGATTCTGCATCAACAATTTCATCCTGAAGGCCGAGTTAAAGTATTATGTCGACCAAAGCGATAAGCGTCCAAAGAGAGCCAATGCAGATTCATCTGGAAAGGGCAAGGGAAAATAGAAGGTCAATGATAACCCGCCTCCGCCAAAGCGAGGCGTAATCAATGTCATCCATGGAGGTCCAGCTGCCGGCGGTCACATGTCAAACCTAATAGATGTTTATGCCTCGCAAGTGAAGACACTTCCTAAGTACGGGAAGAGACGTAAACTTGAAGAAGACAACGCCGTCATTCAATTCTCAAAAGAGGATATGAAACATATTATCTATCCTCATGACGACGCTCTTGTTATCACAATGGACATTGATGGGTATGATGTAAAGCGCATCTTGGTTGATGGAGGCAGCTCTGCTGACATTCTACAATTCATAGTTCTCGAACAATTGGGAAAGACAGTAGCGGACCTTACTCCGGGATCTTTCACATTGGTCATTTTGCCGGTGCCGCAACAAGTCCCTTATGAATAATCACACTGCCAGTCATTTTTGGTGAAGGGTGGAAAACCCTTAGCGTCAATGTCACCTTTATGGTGGTGGAAGCTCTAGGAGCTTATAACGGAATCTTAGGGAGAACGACTATCTTATGTGATGGTTCCATCCACTGTTCACGAAAAGATGAAGTTCCCGATGAAAAACGGAATTGGGGAGGTATTGGGAGATCAGACGACAGCAGGAAAGTGCTATGTTAATGCACTCAGGAGTAGACAACATGTCACCATATCAATGGTTGACACTTCTAAGAGGAGAAGGTTGGATATCGAACCCAATGATGAAGAAGCAAAGGAACAAGTTTTAAGACTTGTAAGTCCGCCCGAGAGAACCTGCCTCCCAGCATGGCAAAGCGTGTGGGACATCAAGCAGGGTCAAAACGAGCCAATAATGAGCTATTTCAGGAGATTTGCCTACAACGCTGCTCTGGTTAGAACAACAAAGGGAGACGTGATCAATGTATTCTTCTTGCACATGAATGCTCCATCTTTCCTCCTTTTCGGAAAAAGTATATGGATGGCAAACTACTGATACAATGGCGGACTTGAAAGACAAGATGGATACCGCAGTGGCATGCAAAGGAGAGCTGGGATGGGGTACACTTCCCAGCCAGGAAAGGGAACAACAAGCCGACAAGCAACCAAATGGAGGAACAAACATCAACCACAACTGCATCTTTACACCTTTGAACACAGAGGTCGAAAATATATTTGTCAACCTCCTAGAGAACAAGCTTCCCTTACCACTCGAGCCAAAAACTGCTTTCCTCGGCAAGGACACTGAAGAATGGTGCAAATACCATAGAACGTGGGGGCACAACACCAATGATTGCTTGTCTCTACGACTCGAAATTGAGGATATTATCTCGCTGGGAGCATTGAAAAGCTATGTGGCACATAGCTACTCCACTACTCCATCAACCCTACCATGAAGACAACAAATACTTCATCCTTTCCTCCATACCTATTTATCTACAACATAATACATCTTGAGTTTAAAACCAAGATTTATCTACAAGTGACATGCTGCGACATCCTCCTTGCGAGGGTAACCCCCATGTTCACAACTAAAATGGCATGCTGTGAAATCCTCTAGTTAGAGGCAAATCCTCATGTTCATAGCCATTCCCTGAGTTCAAAACAGGATGCGGCAATATTCAAAGGGACTGATCACCCCATCATGGAGGACGTCCTCTTATTAGACGACAACCCCATACTACTACTACAAATATGCTTCCTCATCACGGGACGATACAAGTATGCTTCCCTATCGCGGGTCGGTACATCATGGCGCAACATCCTCTCTTTAGAGGGAAACCCCATACAACTACTACAAGTATGCTTCCCCATCGCGGGTTGATACATCTTGGCGAACATCCTATTGTTCGACGACAATCCCATATTATTTCAAAGTATGCTTCCCCATCGCGGGTTGATACAACGTTATCAGGAGCGCACCCTGTTTGAAAAACTCACCAACCCTACAAGTCGAGTCTTGTAAAACGTTATCTTTCCCGTGAGCATATAACGGAATAAAACACACCAAATTCAGCAAGTAGTGTCTTGCCACAACGTCGCCTTGGAGTGGACCAAGAGACGGTAAAAACTGCAAGTCACTCCAAAGTGGTCTTGTACAACCCTTCTGGACTAACCATGTAGAGGTGCAGTAGCATCACAAAGTAAGCACGGGTCTAACCATGGAAAGCTTTGCAACAACGTCCAGCAGGGTGTGCCCAACTGACGGATAGAAAAACGCATAGCATAGTGCAAGTAGCGTCTTGGCACAACGTCGCCTTGAAATGGTTCAAGAGACGGAAAAAAACTACAAGGCGTATCAATACGAACTTTGTCCCATCCCTTGGAATAACCAAGTTGAGACGTAGTAGTATCACAAAGTAAGTACGGGTCTAACCATGGAGAGCTTTGCAACAACGTCACGCGGGGTGTGCCCAACCGACGGATGGAAAAACGCATAGTATAGAACAAGTAGCGTCTTGTCACAACGTCGCCTTAGAGTGGAACTAAGAGACGGTATAAACTAAGGTCTTGCCTCGTCAAGACGACTCTACTCCGTCCCAAGTACTAAGTGTCAAGTGCCCTCGTGCCAAGTGCCAACACTAAACGCATTGCTATCTCATGGTCTTGTATGTTTCTATCTATAAACATAACAAGTACCCAGTGTACTCTCTATGCCATTCCTTGTAATCAAAACAAGATGGGCACTCATGACACATAGCGACGCTCGTCCTATGGTTACAGCTACGGATATTATATCCACTACAACAAGGAGATCAATCCTATCATAGAAAGTCCAATAAATAAGGACAACTATGATAACACAAGGTATGAAATATTACTAATGAGTTATCATGCATTTATATTGTCATCATGTCAGGTAAAGATGATAAAACCACAAGAAAGCATAAAATAAACAAAGGTTCAAAGGTCAAGACCCGAAGTAACCACGACCCAAAAACATGAGAAACACAACCTTCAAACAAAGAGTCGGATACACTCTTGAAAGTCAACCTGATGTCACTGGCGAGATGTCGTCATCTCCAGCTCGCCCGGGGGCAATCTCCATTGTCTCAGCATAAGTAATAATGAGGTCGACATCACCCTCATCACCAAACAACATGTCAAAATTGGCCTCCGCAAATGCCAAACGACGCAAGCCTTCAACGGGTCCAACAACAAAATTGGCATAGGGACCCAACTTGTCAAAAGGGAAGTCAGGAGCAAGAAGACTCACTCTACGGATATAATCCTCAGCAAATTCCTATCCGACTTCACCTTGACGACAGCATTAACGACACTAGCAAACTCGGGAGTAGTTGAGTACTCAGCAACCCCTGCTACCTTGCCCGCCTCAAAGCCTTCCTTGCGAGCAGCTTCCAACGCCACTTGATGTGCATCACCTTTCTCTGTGAACTTCTTCTCAAGAGCAATAATCTTAGCCTCAAGCTCAACAGAACGAGCCCGATGAGAAGTGTAACGAGCCTCGAAGTCAGCTGCCTTCGAGCTAAGAATACGCGCTTTCTCCTTGGATTGAGAAAGCTCACGACTAACAACTTTGCACTTCTCAACAGCATCCCACTTTTCGCTCACAAGCTCCATCACATAGGACGACATGTTCAACATGTCAGCAATAGCCTGGAGATAACACAACAACAAACAAATCATAAAGGGTCACAACGATACAGGCATTCATACACATAAAGAAAGGAGAATATTTACACTCACAGGAGTAAAACGAGTCAAGGCGCCTTCAACGAAAGATTACGCCTCTTCATTAGTCGACGACCGTGTATGTCGGTCGCCGGGAGGAACACACCTGTGCAACGCGCACACCCACCTCCGGAGTGCTAAGTTTGGAATCCTTAGCAAACTGATTTCCATTAACAGCAAAAGGTGTCCAATCGTCCCCAGAAATGTCGCCCTCCAGAGGTCGAATCAAGTCAGCACGGCCGAGTGGAGGGAGCGCTGTAAAGAAAATAACCAAAGTTGATGTAAACAAGCAAGACAACGCAAAAGTAACAAAGGAAAGAAGCGTGTAATACATACCTCGGCGAGGAGTGCGCTCCTCCGCGGGTCGATCCCTCGACCGGGAGGCAGAAGGTGCCTCTGTACGACCTGCCACTCCTTTCCCTTTGTCGCAAGAAGGAGTCTGCCCAGTCTCACCAACTTTAGCACGCTTAGGATCACTCGAAGCACCCACTGCTGCGTCGGACTTCTTAACAGATTTGTTGGAGCCAGGAGCAGGAACAACGCGCTCATTCACAAGGGCAGAGCGATCTGCAAACAAAGACAAGTTAAGAACGAACAACATGGAGAATAGCAAAGACAAAATAAAATATCTTACTCATTGGCTCCTTGCCACGGCCTTGTCCGGAAACCTTGGGTACAGGAGGAACTGAAGACGATACATCCTACCTAGCAGGAGCAACGACGCGAGCAGGATTCGTCAGCAAAGACGAGCGCTTTCCATCAAACCAACCTACATCACAACATGATAAGAAGTTATATAGATTCGCAGCATACCGAATCCTCATAAGAAAGTATATGAATCCCGGAATCAATCAGCTCTTGGTCCGAAACACGTGACAAACATTGATAAGTGCGCGCATGTTGGCACTGGTATATTTGCTTTAAGACTTGCTTGTCCGCTAAAGAAAGTTCGGAGAAAGCAGGGGCACAGTCAGCTTCTGTGACTTTCACGGTATCCCAGGTAATGCCATCATCACATACGAAGAAATACTGATGACGCCAGTGAGACTCGGAGAGATCAGCCTTTCCAGCAAATCCGACACTACTATCCCACTCGACATCACCAAGCCCAAGTGACATGAATCCCGTATCCTTCAAGCAGGGCCAACGGATCTTCATACTACACAACCCTGTCACATCTGGACGTAATAGTTGGTAGAAGCAACTAAATATAACCGAGGAATAATGCCATGACTGCTGATGGAACAACACTCGGAAGCAAGTCCACACACGGATGCCTGCAGGCGCAAGTTCCAAAGGAGAGATCCGATAAAACTTGCAAAGATTGACCAAGTCCGGACAATAGGGAAAGCGCAAGCCTTCCCGAACTTGCCCCAAGTAGACAGCAGATAAGTCGTCAGGTGGTACCGTGGGCTGACCATGGACGACATCGTGGAGCACGTCAAAAGGAAACACAGCGTCCAAATATGGACAAAGGCCAGAGGTAGATGCATTCAACATGAAACGCCCCTTATCTATCCTGTTACCACCAAAGTACTGAGTCACATCCGTAATCTCCATCTCGGACTCGTCGGCAGAATCCAAGATATGATCAACCTCAACTTGCAACTCATTATCTAAGTACGCTACCAAATCAGCTTCGGACTCGTCGCCAGTACCCGAACATAAAGTAACTAGTGGGGTAGGAATGAAAAACTTACTCATGACGACTGTTCTAGATGAGCTAATAGCATGAACCCGAAGACTATCTTGTCAACCCAACTTGTAAAAGCAGAGGACGACCCAATCAGCATATGCGTACAAGACAGTTACTCATACAAACACTCTCCCGATGGAGACAACTACATATCTAGAGACATGTTAGTCTTTATACATCACATAGAGAACATCCCCCTCGGGGGGCAACTCTATGACGACATGGGCTTTGTCCCAACTCCTACATGTTCTATGCGAATGACACTCGCCTACATGATACTACACCTTTACCTAAGGTAACAAGTGCAAACATAATTAAAGCACTAACATGTATACTTGCATGTGTTTTCTAAATTAATACAGGTTTATACCATGAACGATGACAGCAGCCGACACATGACAAGGTGTCGACTATCAAGGAATATTTTCTAAGTGTTCCACTATGTCAGCAGTCTACACATGACAAGGTGTCGACTATCAAGGAATATTTTCTAAGTGTTCAACTATGTCAGCAGTCGACACATGACAAGGTGTCGACTATCAAGGAATATTTTCTAAGTGTTCCACTATGTCAGCAGTCGACACATGACAAGGTGTCGACTATCAAAGAATATTTTCTAAGTGTTCAACTATGTCAGCAGTCTACACATGACAAGGTGTCGACTATCAAGGAATATTTTCTAACTGTTCCACTATGTCAGTAATCGACACATGACAAGGTGTCGACTATTAAGGAATATTTTCTAAGTGTTCCACTATGTCAGCAGTCGACACATGACAAGGTGTTGACTATCAATGAATATTTTCTAAGTGTTCCACTATGTCAGCAGCCGGCACATGACGAGGTGTCGACTATCAAGAAATATTTCTAAGTATTTCGCTATGTCAGCAGACGACACATGACAAAGTGTCAACTATCAAGAAATATCTCTAAGTATTTTGCTATGTCAGCAGACGACACATGACGAAGTGTCAACTATCAAGAAATGTTTCTAAGTATTTTACTATGTCAACAGTCGACATATGACAGGGTGTCGACTATCAAGAAATATTTCTAAGTGCTCAACTACGACAGACAACACATAACATATGACATATGGCAAGTAGTAAACATCAACCATCAAGAAATATTCTCTAAGTGTTTCATCATGAAGAAGATAACAACGAGCGATTATCAACTATCAACAACCAACATTGAGCATGTTTTGATGTTATCTACGCCATGGTGCATCATGTCAACAATGATCACTATACATGAAGGGAGTATTATTACTTATTATCATGATTATGAATTTTCAGCACTTAGCCAAAATATTGGCCGATTTGGAAAACTAATCTCTTTTGGGAATTTTAACAAACACCTTGTGTGCATCCTAGATTAACCAAATTCAAGAGGCAATCAATATCAAATTAAACTTGAACGAATTTGCGAAGGGTCAATCCATACCCGAAATTAGACTCGCCACCACGAGACGACCCCGGAAAGCCGTCCACCGCCGCCGGAAAGCCTCAGCCGTCGCCGGACACCCACGCGCCGCCGCCGATTCAGCCACGCGTCGCCGTCCCTGCTGCCGTGAGCTGCACCGCGGCCTCCCCTTCCCTTGCCGGAAATTTCTACGGTGATGGTACTTGGATGGCTGCCCCAAATTGCTTGGTCTTCAAATGTGCTTGGCCCCCAAATTTACTACTCCAAAGTTTCTTCTTCCTCAAGAAAGGAGAGGATTCTAAAACTATTAAGGGTGAAGGTTTAACTAATGGGTATTCTCTCTCCTATCTTCACTAATAGTGTTCACACTTTTAGATAAGTCATAAATTCATTTCTATTTTTCTATAAGTCCTTAGCATCATGACTAAGCATGTTTACATCATTATTACAACATACGACACTTCATGACACGTTATGTGCAATCATGCTCACATGCTACGTACCCATGATTTAATTACGATCATCTAGTTTATTTTTAGTCATGAATTATGTTGTTATCGTCATATGATTGATCACATGATTTCGCTATTAACAAAACATCATCGTATCATAAAACCGTTATCATCGCACTCGTCATGTACGTAGCGAACACATCCATGCTTAGTGCATCTTTATGGATGTTAACATTTAGAAATGTGATCATATGCATCCATTATATATATATATATATATATCTCTCTGCTACACTAACCCTGTCAGCAGACAATGGATCACTCGACAAGAAACATCAAGGATTGACGAAATTAAAAGCTCAAGTATCCAATCGACGATCAATCAACTTCTAAGGTCAAATCCGAACCTAAATTGAACGATTATCCTATTTTAAAATAGAGTCAAGCAAGGTTTGAACTGTCACTTGACTCGGGGGAAAATGATGGATATTCGCCCAATTCGGGTTCGTAATTATATTCCGGACTTCGTAAACACGTCAAAATCACATCCCCGAGGTTCAAAACGGTCCGGACGCGCGACACACGCGCCCGGACTGGACTTCCGGATTGCTCAGGACGACCCGGAGTATGTCTGGATCGCCCGAACCCGACGTAACCCGAGTCATCATTCGCGACGCACGTGTTCCCTTTGTGTCACTACACTAAGTTAGAGTTTCCAATAGCCAACCTTGATCAAACCGGACGACGATTCACATTTTCTCTAAAACCGTCGTCAAACAGCTCAAAAACCGGGATCGGTTCTAAGGTTGCCTATAAATAGGGGACCTAGGCCATTCATTTGAGGGGATTCCACAGGAGATTGGCTTAGGAGCTCTGACTTCTCTCTAGCTTTCTCTCTCTAGAAAACTCATTTTAGCATCGGAGAGGGCTCAACCGGCACCACCCCCCTGTTCGTGCAGGTTATCGCCCTTTGTGCAGGTCCAGACGACTCGGTGTGAAGAAAAGAGCACGAGAAGGAAGGATCTGACACGATGATAACCCAGAGATTCGTCAAGGCCGTTGCATCCAGCGGTTCAGGACGAAACAAGGATATTAATGACATTAGGTCCCACTTAATTCGAGTTAGAGAGATTTGAACCAACAACCCAAGTGAATGACATGGTAAATGATAATGGGGACATTTTCATAATAAATCCAGTGGGAGATCTAAACACCTACCACAAGTAATCATTGTTGCTGTTTGGACGAATCAAGTAGAACCTAATTATCTTAATGCTAAATCGAGGATACCACAACTACCTATACTACCCATTGTTCCCAGTGGGAGTCATCCGACAAACTTAGTTCCAGATCCTAGAGATCAAGGAATTCATCTTGGAAGTAAAATTCTGAGATCAAGTCGTACAAAGAAAGTTGTCGGTTATGGTTAAAGCACTCCTCTTGTACTCAATAGATGTGATGCTCTGATGAGAAGCATCATCTTGAGTAGGAGAATTGATCCCAATTGGAAGAAATGCTCCGATAAGAGGCATTATTCCGAGTGGGAGAAATATTAAGACTCAAAGACGGGATGATCAAGCCTAGACGAAAGTCAAAGGCATCAAACTTCTCCAAAGAAGTATCCCATCTGGAAGAGTGATAACCTCACTTTATCAACAGTCGACATGCATTGGAAAGACCTCAAGTGGAGAAATGGAAGAAATTAATAAATGAGAGAGATCGCCTGAATGAAAGCCATTAAAGTCAATAAGTTGGTTTACCTGCTAACCACAGAGGCATAAGGATAAGGTGAGTCCTGAAAAAAGGCTCACCACTGATGGAAAAGGTCGAGCGATACACAGCTGGACTCTTTGCAAAAGGCTACAAATAACTTCACGGAGTGGACTTTGACAAAACATACTCAACACCTGTGCGTAAAACCATGGTGCAGGGCCATTCATGGTCTTGTTTGCAGGTTTCGATTACGAAACTCACCAAATGAGTATAAAGACCGCATTCCTCCTTGGAAACTTGGATGAAGAGATCTACATGGAGCAACCAGAGGGTTTTATTACTCCTGGTAACGAACATAAAAGTTTGTCAACTCCATAGGTCCATCTACGGTCTTGAACAGTCGTCTTGGCAATGGTACAGAAAATTCCACGAGGAAATCGTAAGAGACGGATTTGTGAATTTTCATGAGAATCCGTGCGTGTATTATAAGACCTCCGGGTCTAATTATGTCATCTTTACCTTACGCGTGGATGACATATTTATTTCTGTAAACGACGTGAGATTGATGAATAAGTCAAAGTCCCAATTGGCATCTGTATTTGAGATGAAAGACATGGGAGAGGCCACGTACATCCTGGGCATTAAAATTGCTAGAGATCGGGCTACTCGGAAATTGTGTCTGTCTCAAGAAGCCTATATCAACAAGTTTTTGAAAAGGATTCAAACTACAGGATGCCAAAATCCGTGGAAACGCCAATGTTGTTTGGGTGCGCACTGTTAGAACGTGACGGCCCCCAAGAACCTGGCAGAGCGTGAATAGATAAAGGGTGCATGATGTTTTTGTTAGCATATGGTGACGTGACGCCGTAAATGGTAGCCCGTTAATATTAAGTATATTACCTAAGACACTTGGGTAAATGTCACATTAGGTTAATTGGGCTCGACCCAATTCCTAATTGACATGGGAGGCCCAAAATTGGGCCTCCCTCGTTTAATAGGTTCGACCGAACCCTATACCACATTGTTTAGAGTGGACTTTTGTCCACTCCACCAATCCTATATTTAGGGGAGTCTTCTAAGAGGATTTACACGTCAAGTAATTCATAAGTCCCTCCATTGAGAAACTTGAGAGAAACCCTCTCACCCTTAGTTGAATATTTCGGCACCATCATAATCAGTCCGAGGTTATGTCCCCGTTGAAGAATCGATCAGAGGATTTGTTGTGGAGCTTATACCGCGTAGGACTTCTTCTCACGAAGAACTTGTACGGGTTCCGACCGGAGGATCAGAATTCCCTCCACATCGTTCTTGGGCAGGAAAGCTATTGAGGTATGTGTACATTATTCCGCTGAGTAATTTAGATTACTAGCACATACACGTTTTAGTGTTTCCTAGTATTACGTCCCCGTAATCCAACAGTGGTATCAGAGCGAGGTTAGGAGTTTTTAAAATTTTGATAAACTGATGTTCTTGAGTTTTAATTATGAACACCGAAATTTTGGTGTGAAATTCGAAAATTTTGAACAAAATTTCATGTTTTTGATATTTTAAAACTTAAAATTTCGGATTTTACATGTTTTTAAAGATCAATGCCGAAATTTATGTTTAAATTTAAGTTTGATGTTCATAATCTTCAAGAACACGATGAGTTTTATCAAGAACAGTTTTTGAATTCATGATCATAATAGTGTTTGATCTTAAAATTTGACAAATTTTCCAATTCTTAGTGTTTTTTGGCCGAAAACCCTAGGTCCTTTTGGTACCACACGTTTGCAAAAATTACGCTGTTCATACCACTAGTATTTTTTCGTACCGAATTGGTACCATATGTTTCCAAACCTTACTGTTTTGGTACCTCCGTTAAGGTTCTGTCAAAAACAGCCGTTAAATGGCATGTGGCATGCACGTGACCAGCCCAAAACTTTCAATTTTGTTACAATTTAGTCGATCTAATACATCCCTAACTTTTATTTTGTTCAATTTAGTCCTAAAACTTCAAAACCAAACCATTTTCCCAAATTGACCTAGCCGGACTTATCCTAGGGCTAGGTCCGACCCTGGGTCATGGTCGTCGGACCCAGGCGACCCCGACCCAGGGTCGGACCTAGCCCTAGGCTAGGTCCGGCTAGGTCAATTGGGACCTATACCCAATTTGGGGCTAGGTCCCAATTGACCTAGCCGGACCTAGCCTAGGGCTAGGTCTGACCCTGGGTCGGGGTCGCCTGGGTCCGGCGATCCCGACCCAAGGTCGGACCTAGCCCATGGCTAGGTCCGACTAGGTCAATTTGGGGAAATGGTTTGATTTTGAAGTTTTAGGACTAAATTGAACAAAATAAAAGTTAGGGATGTATTAGATTGACTAAATTGTATCAAAATTGAAAGTTTTGGGCTGGTCACGTGCATGGCACAAGCTATTTAACGGCTGTTTTTGACAGAACCCTAACGGAGGTACCAAAACAGTAAGGTTTGGAAACATATGGTACTAATTCGCTACGAAAAAATACTAGTGGTATGAACAGTGTAATTTTTGCAAACTTGTGGTACCAAAAGGACCTTTAACCCAATTTTTAATTTCTTAGGGTGCAAGTAAAGAAAATTCGGCCGGCCACTATTAGATATGTTTGTTACCATATTTTAATTTTATTAAAGGAAACAATATATTTATTAATTGGAAAGATAAGGAAAAGATTCACATTATATAGTAAAATATATAAACTATCAATATATTTAGTTAAAGATAGGGATAAAGATATATTGATAGGATTTAGTTACTTAAAAAGATTAAGAAGATATATTGTCTATATATTTTATCCCTAAATATATATTTGACAATAACTATATATATATATATATAGATTTAGCCGAATTATATATATATATATATATATATATATATATATATATTGTTGATTGATTTACATCTTAAAGATAGAATCTTGACAATATTTATATATATATATATATATATATATATTAATAATGTGCCGAATTTATATATATATATTAGCAATATTGGAAATTATTTTACATAATTAATATTTCTTGTGGGCTAAGTTAAGTTTTGGTGGATTTTAAAAGTCTATTTAGCCCAAGAGAAATATTTTGGCCGAACCCACTAGGTTTATGGGCATATCCAATTTGCATTAACGGAGCGGGTTAAACCAATCCGGGTTTTCTTAATCGGACCGACCTAGATGGGTTGGGTTGGACCTAGGTAACTAAGTGAATCTAATCCGAACCGGTTTTGAGTGATGAACCGAACCGCAATCTTATTTTATTGAACCGTTACAGACCAAATCGGATCTTTAAAATCGGACCGACCCGAACCGGATTTTAAATTGGACCGAACCAACTTTTAAAAATTTTGGAAATTTTAAAATGTTCAATAAAATAGGATGTCAAATTTTAAATCCAAAACGTTTTCGAACTTTAAAATTAACCTAAACAGTGGTCTTAGGGTTTGTGTTTTTACACGTTTTCGGTTAAAACCCTAATGCCTAGTTACGGTTATGGGGATGGAATTCGAAAATGCATATTTTAGGGACTGGATTAAATTAGTGGGCTAAATTGCAATTTTTTACTTTCTGCAATATATATTAGAAATGTCGTCTTGACTTAGTCAAGCTAGCTGGATAATATATTGCGAGCATTGAGCTCTAGAATTTAAATATATGGTTTGCGCAATAGGATAGACATGCTTTGCTGATTGAAAGTGGCTAGAATACATGTCTAGAAATTTCGCATGATTGATTGTAAGCATGAATTGCAAAATAGCCCCTAATATTTTCAAAACGTTTTTTCAAAATCGAAAATTCTAGTCGCCGATTATGCATAATGTGTGCGGAAGTTGCATGTTTTGACACGTATGCTAGAATGTTCAGGACTGAAAGCATGTGATAATTTACTTTACGTAGAATTATGTATGCTAGGAACGTTAGACGCATGACGCGTAAGGATGTTGTTTGGTTTGATCGATGTTTATGACGTGATATAGTGTTATGCATGCGTAAATTATCGGATAAATATTTTTTAATCAAAAGGGCCTTGGGAAAGCCAAGATCGGGTATGCTTATTTGAAAATTTCCGTTCCGGTCATTTGCAAAATAATAACCATTTTCAAAAGACTGATCTATTAGATTGAACACGACGGTAGTGTGAACTCTCTCACGGACCCCCTTCCCTCGGTTTACTGGCGGTCGGTTTGGTCTAGATGACCGGAGAATCACTATTTGTCGTATTCCATCTTAATAGATAATCCGACGTTTGCAATTCTTTTTTAAAATGTCATTGTCTTCCTGATTTGCATAATCATCAATGTGTGAGTTGGCTGAATTAGTGCGATTCGATATTACTCGAAATCTTGAAAGTATTAATTATGATGAATAAAATTGGAGTGTGTGTTGAACTCTCTACTGTTGGATCACGGTGGAACTACGGTACGATCTTTGACGGCGGTCCTAGCTCTTTCGCTCCACGCAATCCTACAAAGAGGGGATAGACCGGGCGGTGACCCAGAATCCCTCTCCGATTCTTAAATGAGTATCTCGTACGGACTGGCAAGCAGTAATCTCAAAAACGTCATGTGATCTAAGGTAACCTCTGCCCTTTTATAGGCGGAGAGGTACCTCAGTTACCTGGTGAACCGTTGGGGTGGTTAGCCCATATTCCGCGTATCTCGGGCACGATTCCGCATATCTAGGCCATGATCTCGCTTATCTCGGCCACGCCCCGCGTATCTCGGCCTCAACCTCTGATAGCAAGTCCCGATTAATATCGGGGACTCCAGAGTTATCTCATTGTGTCACCGCTCGGGGCCCCTCGTCGTCGTGACAGGGCCAATCGTTCTTAGGGATTCATCATCGGGGCCTACTAAAAGGCATCTCATCGGGAGCGTCTAGCTCGCCTATCGGGACCGACTCTGTCTGGACCTTTCATCATCGGGACTCCCTCTGTCGGGACCCTTCGCCTTGGTCTTCTTGACCTCCATTTAGGGCCCAGTGGGCCTGTTCACCGTTTCCTCACCGTTAAAGGGCCTAACGGCCATAGCGAAACCCATCATTTTCCCCAAGACATGAGGGACTTTCAGTTCGTCGTGTCTTTCAACTCCCGACCTCCCGACATCGGAGTCGGGGACCTTTCCCTTGATAAAGTCACTTGATACGGAACTTCTCGTCCACGTTTCCTCGATACCTCGAGGATAGTCACCAAATCCGAGAAGACTCCTCGGTTCCTCAGTCATTAAATGCAGCAGATGACGAAGTGACGTTTTTGGCACCCGTGCCTGATTTTTCGCGCCTGCTTTTTCTAAAAAAGTGCTTTTCAGGCCGTTTCATCATTACGCCCCTTAAGGCGAAACCTCGCCACTTAAGACATAACACATCACTTAAGACGATTTAATCCCTTGCACCACTTAAGGCGACTTAATCTCGTGCACCACTTAAGGCGAATTAATCTCGTGCACCACTTAAGGCGACTTAATCTCGCGCACCACTCAGAGCACAGTACGTTTTGAGATACGTTACTTGAGATTACTGCTTGCCAGTCCACACGAGATACTCATTTAAGCATCGGAGAGGGATTCTGGGTCACCGCCCGGTCTATCCCCTCTTGATGGATTGCGTGGAGCGAAGGAGCTAGGATCGCCGTCAAAGATCGTACCAGAGTTCCATCGTGATCCAACATTTAGGGCCACGAACAACGAAGCTGAGTACGAGGCTCTTATCACGGGCCTAAAAATTGCCAAAGGTACGGGAGTCACTCACTTGAAAGTGAAGTGTGACGCGGCCCTGATTGTGAACCAGGTTCAAGGGCGATATGAGGCGAAGAGCCCGATAATTAGGAAGTACCTGCGCGAGGTGTAAGCCTTGAAGGAGAGTTTTAAAAGCTTCGACATCGAGGCGGTCCCGAGGGAGGAAAACGTGGAGGCAGATGCCTTGAGCAAATTTGCCCTGGGGGCACCCTTGGAGGAAAATCGGAAGGTGCACTTCTTGGAGAAAATGATCTTGTCAACCACCGACCCGACACAGGTGTTTGCTATTGAAGCAGGATCGGAGGAGGAGCCCACTTGGATGACCCCGATAGTCACGTACCTGACTACGGGGGCAGTCCCCGATGACAAAGTAGAAGCTGACAGGATACGACGGATCGCGGCTAATTACGTAATGCTGGACAATCAGCTATACAAGAAGGGCTGGTTCTCGACTCCGTACTTGAAGTGTGTGGCTGAGCCTGACACAAGTCGAATCCTGAAATAGGTACATGAAGGGGTCGCGGCTTGTCATGAAGGGGCCCGATCCATTATGAGGAAAGTGCTGAACTTGGGCTATTATTGGCCTACGATGAGCAACGAGGCGACGACGTTGGTCTGATCATGTGACGCGTGCCAGAGGTACGCCCCGAGTATTGTGGCTCCGGCTGCTAATCTGACATCCATCAAGAGCGCTTGGCCCTTCGCGCAGTGGGGCATCGACTTGGTGGGACCTCTTCCACAAGCACAAGGTCAATGTGAAGGAGTATCTGGAGGAGTTGAATATCGAGCATCGGACAGCTTCTGTACGCCATGCTTAGACTAATGGCCAGGTGGAATCCGCCAACAAAATCGTGATGGATGGCCTGAAGAAAAGGGTCTATGCCTTGAAGGGCAAATGGATGAACGAGCTGGAAAACGTGCTTTGGGCCGTTAGAACGACACCCAAACGAGCAACTGGGGAGACTCCGTTTGGCCTTGTTTATGGCACGGAGGCTGTGGCTCCCTTGGAGGTAGCCGTGGCATCCCATCGGATGAGATATTACGAGCCTCTGACGAATGATGAGATGAGACGTCTAGATTTGGACTTGCTCGAGGAGAAGAGGCGAGAAGCCGACGAAGTCCAGGCTCGAATGCGTTTGGCGACGACCAGGTATTACAATCGGCGAGTCAAGTCCCGGCAATTTTTCGTCGGGGAGCTGGTTTGGCGTCGTAACGCATTCACCCTTTTGGATCGAATCGGCAAGATGTCACCAAAATGGGAAGGACCTTACAAGGTCGTGGGGATGCCAGCTCCAAATGCGTACAAGTTGGAGGACCTCGATGGCAGAGCGTTAAAGCATTCTTTTAGTGGCGAACACTTGAAGAAACACCATGCTTGATGAAATGTCGCCTTAAGTGGTGCCCGACGAAAAGTCGCCTTGAGTGGTGCACGAGAAAAGTCGCCTTGAGTGGTGCACGAGAAAAGTCGCCTTAAGTGGTGCACGAGAAAAGTCGCCTTGAGTGGTGCACGAGAAAAGTCGCCTTGAGTGGTGCACGAGAAAAGTCGCCTTGAGTGGTGCACGAGATTAAGTCGTCTTAAGTGGTGCACGAGATTAAGTCGTCTTAAGTGATGCACGAGATTAAGTCGTCTTAAGTGACGCATGATCCTTAGATTTACTCTAAGTGTTGTTAAAGTTGTCTTAAGTGATGCACGAGATTAAGTCGTCTTAAGTGACGCATGATCCTTAGATTTACTCTAAGTGTTGTTAAAGTCTTCTTAAGTGATGCACGAGATTAAGTCGTCTTAAGTGATGCACGAGATTAAGTCGTCTTAAGTGATGCATGAGATCAAGTCGTCGTAAGTGATGCGCGACTCTTGGATTTATTCCAAGTATTGGAAAGACGCCTTAAGTGGTGCTTGATGGTAAGTCACCTTAAGTGGTGCAAGTTGGTAAATTTTCTTAAGTGATGTGTGAGAATATCTTAAGTGTCGAGGTTTCGACTTAAGTAAGTATAGTAAAGCCACTTTGAGAAGTGCAATCAAACATCGGAACTAAGAAGGTCTGATATTAATGGGGCTCGAAGGCCCGATGATTACAAAAAGAGGAAAATACAAGGACTCTAAAGATAAGCAGTTAGACTTGGTCCTTGTTGGCGGCATCAACGGGAGCAGGGTCCACGAGGTCCGTGGCAGAAGGCTCCACAGGGTCAGCCGCTGGAGGGTCGACTATCGGGGCCATGGGATCGAGGAGTTTTTGATGAAAAAATAGCTCCTCTTCACTCTGAACTTGTGGTATGCATTTCCTGCCTTGAGCATCGGCTTCTCTGGTAGAAATGATGCTTCCCTCCCAGAGAGCTGCATCGTAAGCAGTGCTGGAAATCTCGTTTACAGCATAGTCGAAGTTGAAAGGCTTCCTCCCCTCGGAACTAGATCCGCTGTCTGAGATCAGGCATGGAAAGACACATTGGGTTTTCCCGGGAAATTACAAACAAACCAAGCAGAGATGAAGGAAGGAGATAGGCGAACAATAAAGAAGAAACCCTTACCAGACATGATGATTGGAGGTTGGAAGAACGAACTTGATATTGCCGGAAAGATGATCGGAGGAACACTAAGATCCGATGTTGCAGAGCTCGAATTCGCAGAGAGCTTTTGAAAATTCGGAGATGGTAAAAGGAAACTGTACCCTGGGTAAGGGTTTTATAGGCGAAGAGGACAGACGAAAGGGCGCCTTGATCTTAATCGTTGAAGTTGAAGCGTTCTGATCTGGACCGTTGAGATGAAACGTGCAGAATGGCAACGGGTGCAATGATGAAATAGCCTGAAAAGCACTTTTCAGAAAAAGCAGGCGCGAAAAATCAGGCACGGGTACTGAGGACGTCGCTTCGTTATCTACTGCATTTGATGGCTGGGGAACCGAGGAGTCCTCTCGGATTGGGCAGTTATCCACAAGGTATTGACGAAACGTGAACGAGAAGTCTTGTACTAACTATGCCAAGGGAAAGATCCCTGACTTCGACGCCGGGAGGTCGGGAGTTGAAAGACATGACGAACTGTAAGTCCCTCATGTCTTGGGGGCAAATGATGGGTTCCGCTATGGCCGTTAGGCCCTTTAACGGCGAGGAAACGGCGAACAGGCCCACTGGGCCCTAAATGGAGGTCAAGATGACCCAGGCGAAGGGTCCCGACAGAGGGAGTCCCGATGGTGAAAGGTCCCGACAGAGTCGGTCCCGATAGGTGAGCTGGAAGCTCCCGATGAGAAGCCTTTAAGTAGGCCCCGATGACGAATCCCTGAGAATGATTGGTCACGATGACGAGGGGCCCCGAGCGGTGACAGAACGAGATAACTCTGGAGTCCCCGATGTTAGTCGGGACTTGCTATGAGAGGATGAGGCCGAGATACGCGGGCCGTGGCCGAGATACGCGGGGCGTGGCCGAGATACGCGGGGCGTGGCCGAGATACGCGGGGCGTGGCCGAGATACGCGGAGCGTAGCTAAGATACGCGGAGCGTGGCCGAGATACGCGGGGCGTGGCCAAGATAAGCGAGATCATGGCCTAGATAGGCGGGATCGTGCCCGAGATACGCGGAATACGGGCTAACCACCCCAACGGTTCACCAGGTAACTGAGGTACCTCTCCGCCTATATAAGGGCAGAGGTTACCTCAGAGCACAGTACGTTTTGAGATACGTTACTTGAGATTACTGCTTGTCAGTCCACACGAGATACTCATTTAAGCATCGGAGAGGGATTCTGGGTCACCGACCGGTCTATCCCCTCTTGTAGGATTGCGTGGAGTGAAGGAGCTAGGATCGCCGTCAAAGATCGTACCAGAGTTCCATCGTGATCCAACATTGGCGCCGTCTGTGGGAGGCTCACTTAAGGCGACTTAATCTCGTGCACCACTTAAGGCGACTTTTTCTCGTGCACCACTTAAGGCGACTTAATCTCGTGCACCACTTGCGGCGACTTAATCTCGTGCACCACTTAAGGCGACTTAATCTCGTGCACCACTTAAGGCGACTTAATCTCGTGCACCACTTAAGGCGACTTAATCTCGTGCACCACTTAAGGCGACTTAATCTCGTGCACCACTTGAGGCGACTTAATCTCGTGCACCACTTAAGGCGACTTAAACTCGTGCACCACTTAAGGCGACTTAATCTCGTGCACCACTTAAGGCGACTTAATCTCGTGCATCACTTAAGGCGACTTAATCTCGTGCACCACTTAAGGCGACTTAATCTCGTGCACCACTTAAGGCGACTTTCATCGAGCACCACTTAAGGCGACTTTTTCTCGTGCACCACTTAAGGCGACTTTCATCGGGCACCACTTAAGGCGAATTTTTCTCGTGCACCACTTAAGGCGACTTAATCTCGTGCACCACTTAAGGCGACTTAATCTCGTGCACCACTTAAGGCGACTTTATCTCGTGCACCACTTAAGGCGACTTAATCTCGTGCACCACTTAAGGCGACTTTATCTCGTGCACCACTTAAGGCGACTTAATCTCGTGCACCACTTAAGGCGACTTAATCTCGTGCACCACTTAAGGCGACTTTCATCGGGCACCACTTAAGGCGACTTTTTCTCGTGCACCACTTAAGGCAACTTTCATCGGGCACCACTTAAGGCGACTTTTTCTCGTGCACCACTTAAGGCGACTTAATCTCGTGCACCACTTAAGGCGACTTAATCTCGTTCACCACTTAAGGCGACTTTATCTCGTACACCACTTAAGGCGACTTAATCTCGTGCACCACTTAAGGCGATTTAATCTCGTGCACCACTTAAGGCGACTTTATCTCGTGCACCACTTAAGGCGACTTAATCTCGTGCACCACTTAAGGCGACTTAATCTCGTGCACCACTTAAGGCGACTTTCATCGGGCACCACTTAAGGCGACTTTTATCAAGCATGACATTTCTTCAAGTGTTCGCCACTGAAAGAATGCTTCAATACTCTGCCATCGAGGTCTTCCAACTTGTATGCATTCGGAGCTGGCATCCCCACGACCTTGTAAGGTCCTTCCCATTTTGGTGACATTTTGTTGATCCGATCCAAAAGGGTAAACTCATTCCGACGTCAAACTAGTTCTCCGGCAAAGAATTGTCGGGACTTAACTCGCCGGTTGTAATATCTGGCCGTCGCCAAACGCATTCGAGCCTGGACTTCATCGGCTTCCCGCCTCTTTTCCTCGAGCAGGTCCAGAGCTAGGCGTCTCATTTCATCATTCGTCAATGGCTCATAATATCTCATCCGATGGGATGCCACAGCTACCTCCACGGGAGCAACAACCTTCGTGCCATAAACGAGGCCAAACGGAGTCTCCCCAATTGATCGTTTGGGTGTCGTTCTAACAGCCCAAAGCACGTTTTCCAGCTCATTCAGCCATTTGCCCTTCAAGGCATAGACCCTCTTCTTCAGGCCATCCATCACGATTTTGTTGGCTGACTCTACATGGCCATTAGTCTGAGCATGATGGACAGAGGCTGTCCGATGCTCGATGTTCAACTCCTCCAGATACTCCTTCACTTGAGCCCCGTTAATCGGTGAACCATTATCGCTGATCACCACCTTAGGAATCCCGTATCTGGATATAATATGAGTCTGAAGAAACTTGACGATCTGGTTCCCCGTCGTCTTGGCCAACGCCTTAGCTTCTATCCACTTCGAAAAATAATCGATAGCCACAAGCAGATATTTACACTGACTTTGTGCCTGCGGTAAAGGTCCCACCAAGTCGATCCCCCACTGCGCGAAGGGCCAAGCACTCTTGATGGACGTCAAATTGGCAGCCGGAGCCGTGATATTCGGGGCATACCTCTGGCACGCGTCACAGGATCGGACCAACGCCGTCGCCTCCTTGCTCATTGTAGGCCAGTAATAGCCCAGATTCATCACTTTCCTCATAATGGATCGGGCCCCTTCATGACAAGCCGCAACCCCTTCATGCACCTCCCTCAGGATTCGACTTGTGTCGGGCTCGGCCACACATTTCAAGTACGGAGTCGAGAACCAGCCCTTCTTGTATAGCTGATTGTCCAGCATCACGTAGTAAACCGCGATCCGACGTATCCTGTCAGCTACCACTTCATTATCGGGGACTCCCCCCGTAGTCAGGTACGCGACTATCGGGGTCATCCAAGTGGGCTCCTCCTCTGATCCTGCTTCAATGGCACACACCTCTGACGGGTCGGTGGTCGACAAGATCACCTTCTCCAAGAAGTGCACTTTCCAATTTTCCTCTAGGGGTGCCCCCAAGGCGAATTTTCTCAAGGCATCCGCTTCCACGTTTTCCTCTCTCGGGATCGCCTCGATGTCGAAACTTTTGAAGCTCTCCTTCAAGGCTTGTACCTCGCGAAGGTACTTTTTCATCATCGGACTCTTCGCCTCATACCACCCTTGGACTTGATTCACAATCAGGCCCGCGTCACATTTCACCCTTAAGTAAGTAACTCCCATACCTCTCGCAATTTTCAGGCCTGTGATAAGAGCCTCGTACTCAGCTTCGTTGTTCGTGGCTCTGAACGTTAAAGCCAAGGCATATCGAAGCGGCTCACCCCCGCCTGGTGGTATCAATACAAAGCCTGCTCCTGACCCGTCTGAACTCAAGGAGCCATCCGTATATATCTCCCAAATATTTTCCTCATTTGGCTGTTCTGATTGTTCTGCCACCTCTGGTTGTTCTGCTATCGGGACCTCCCAGGTTTCCCCCTCTACTGGGCCCACTTCTTCCAGATCGGGGGCTGTAGACTCTGCTATGAAATCCGCCAACGCCTGACCCTTAATAGCCGTCCTTGGAGCAAAGTGTATGCGAAACTCACTAAGCTCGACTGCCCATTTCACTAATCTCCCCGACGCATCAGGTCGGTTCAAAAAATGCTTCAGAGGCTGATTTGTCAACACAGTGATCTCGTGCGCATGGAAGTAAGGCCTCAGCTTCCGAGTAGTAATAATCAACGCAAAGAGGTACTTCTCAACGGCGGGATAATTCATTTCAGATTTGGCAAACGCCTTGCTTACATAATAAACGGGGACTTGATTACCCTCGACAATCTTCACTAACACAGAGCTAATGGCAAATTCTGAAACAGCAAAATATAGATAGAGCGGCTCGCCTGGGATCGGTTTCGCTAACGGCGGGAGGGTGCGAAGGTGCTGCTTGAGTGCCTGGAACGCCTCTTCACACTTGGTAGTCCACTCAAACTTCTTGTTGGCCCTCAGTACTTCAAAAACGGCATGGATCGGTCACTTGCCTTGGACAGGAAGCGGTTCATTGCAGCCAGCCGGCCATTCAACACTTGCACCTCCCGATGATTTGTCGGAGACTGCATCTCCTCGATCGCCCTCAGCTTCTCGGGGTTCACCTCAATTCCTCGCTGGCTTACCATAAAGCCCAAAAACTTCCCCGAGTGAACTCCGAAGGCGCACTTGGTCGGGTTCAAGCGAACCTGATGAAGCCTCATCCGCTCAAACGCCGTGGCTAGGTTGCGAACATGATCCTCAGCCTGTCGGGACTTCACCAGCATATCGTCCACGTAAGCCTCCATGGTTTTCCCCAACATATCTCCAAACAGCTTTTTCACCATCCGCTGGTAGGTTGCCCCGGCTTTGATCAATCTGAAAGGCATGACATCGTAATGATAAATGTCACTGTCGGCATAAAAGGCAGTATGGGGGGCGTCTTCCTTAGCCATATTGATCTGATTATAGCCCGAATAAGCATCCATGAAGCTCAACAACTCATGTCCCGACGTGGCATCCACCAACTGGTCGATTCTCAGGAGCGGGTAACAGTCCTTCGGGCAAGCCTTATTCAGGTCGCAGAAATCAACACACATCCGCCACTTCCCATTGCTCTTCTTCACCAGCACCGGGTTAGCGACCCATGTCTGGAATCGGAGCTCCTTGATAAATCCAGCGTTGAGCAACCTGCCCACCTCCTGCTGGATCGCGATCCTCTTGTCCGCGCCCATTGGACGCCTTTTTTGCGCGATAGGCTTGATCGCAGGATCAATCTTCAACTCGTGCACGATCACATCGGGACTGATTCCTGGCATGTCACTCGGGGACCAGGCAAACAGCTGTTTGAACTCCTTCAACAGCTTAATCAATTCTTGGGCCCTCTCGTCAGACAGGGCGGACCCAATTTTCACCTTCCTCTGAGGTCCGTCAATCTCAACCTCCTTCTAATCCTCCATGGGGGCAGGACGCCCAAACTCCTCTCTAGGATCGGCATCGGTCTGGAGGATAGCCATGGCCTCCCGTCTCTTCCGTCGGGTGGCATTATCATAGCACCTCCTGGAAGCCACCTGGTCGCCCTTGACCTCCCCGACTCCGTGGTCAGTCGGGAACTTCATCTTCAGTCGAGGCAACTGCCATCAGGGGGTTGATGGTGGTTCTCCCGATAATCGCGTTGTACGTCCCCGCGGACTCAACCACCACGAAGTCCACATTTCTTCTCTCCGCCTTCCACCCGCTACCAAAACTCCACTGGTAAGGTGATCATTCCCAGCGGATAGGAGGTAATACCAGAGAACCCAACCATCGGGAAGGTCACCTCCTTCAGATCCTTCTTCGTTTTCCACATGGCTTCCAGTGCGTCCATAAACAGAATGTCGGAGGAGCTCCCTCCGTCGATCAAAATCCGCTTCATATCGTACCCATCTACGTCAAGGGTCACGACCAAAGCGTCATCATGTGGAGTCTCCACTCCTATCAGGTCCTCCGCGGAAAAGGAAATCACCATCTCTTCCTTCGCGGTCCAGGATCGGGACCTCTTGCCCAGCACCACAGCAGCAGAAATTCTAGAGGCATAAACCTCCCGAGAGGCTGTGGTGTCACCTCCAGCGGCAAATCCTCCGTGAATCACATTGATGGTGCCCCGTTTCTCTTTACGGGCACCCGAGGACTCTGGCTCACACTTCTTCTTCTTCGGAGACCGATCGCGGGATCGGGAACGGGACCGCGATCGAGAGCGGGACCGACACCGCTTTTCAGCCACAAAATCCTTGAGCTTCCCCTTCTGGATCAGCTTTTCGATCTCCTTCTTCATCATACTCCTTCACTGTGGGGATACCCAGCCCTGGCGGGGCGAGGGTGTCTATTAGTCGGGGAACGAAGGGATGAGTGGATCGATCCCTCAGTTCCGACATCATCGGCTTCTGCTCCCCCAGGCAGATGTTCACGATCTTCACGATCTTCACTACCTGATCGGGGGTGATGGGACCATTGAGGGGAATGGTCCTATGCTGCACTGGTCCTGGCCCGTCGACCACAAATCGCTCTGATTGAGCAGGCTCCTTTCCCTTATCCTGGCTTCTAGGTTGGGCCTCCTGCACATTCTGAACCTCCGCTGGTGAAGCACCTCCTCCTGCCTCCTGGCAGCCTCTCTTCGATCTAGGAGAGCTTCCACAGCCGCCAAAAACATTGGCATGGCATCCGCCACAGCCTTCGTCAGTTCCGCGTTCGGAGGAGCCTCTTCTTCCCTATTCTCTTGGTGCTGAGCAGCATCTTCGGGGACTTCGTTGTGCCCCCCTGTCTGGGAGACCTCAGCAGGGAGATTCTGGTCCTCGGCACGCTCCGGTGGTGAATTCAGAGTCGTCCCAGCAGGATGACGGGAACCACCAGATTGTCCTTGCCTCCTCTGCTTACCAGTCGCCATTGAACGAGTAGAAGTCATACTAGCTTTTCGTCACGCTTCCCACAGACGGCGCCAATGTTGGATCACGGTGGAACTCCGGTACGATCTTTGACGGCGGTCCTAGCTCCTTCGCTCCACGCAATCCTAAAAAGAGGGGATAGACCGGGCGGTGACCCAGAATCCCTCTTTGATGCTTAAATGAGTATCTCGTACGGACTGGCAAGCAGTAATCTCAAAAACGTCATGTGATCTGAGGTAACCTCTGCCCTTTTATAGGCGGAGAGGTACCTCAGTTACCTGGTGAACCGTTGGGGTGGTTAGCCCATATTCCGCGTATCTCGGGCACGATTCCGCCTATCTAGGCCATGATCTCGCTTATCTCGGCCACGCCCCGCGTATCTCGGCCATGCCCCGCGTATCTTGGCCACGCTCCGCGTATCTCGGCCACGCTCCGCGTATCTCAGCCATGCTCCGCGTATCTCGGCCACGCCCCGCGTATCTCGGCCTCAACCTCTGATAGCAAGTCCCGATTAATATCGGGGACTCCAGAGTTATCTCATTGTGTCACCGCTCGGGGCCCCTCGTCGTCGTGACAGGGCCAATCGTTCTCAGGGATTCATCATCGGGGCCTACTAAAAGGCATCTCATCGGGAGCGTCCAGCTCGCCTATCGGGACCGACTCTGTCGGGACCTTTCATCATCGGGACTCCCTCTGTCGGGACCCTTCGCCTTGGTCTTCTTGACCTCCATTTAGGGCCCAGTGGGCCTGTTCACCGTTTCCTCACCTTTAAAGGGCCTAACGGCCATAGCGAAACCCATCATCTACTACAATTTAAAAAAGTAGGGAGGACAACTACAGATGAATATAGTAACCTGTATGATTCTGACAATGAAAAATGAATGTGACAATTTGATTCCCCAAGAATTAGAGTAGGTTCTTTGATGATCTAAACGTATATATGGTGATACATTCGACCTTGGTAAAAAAAAAGGGTTGAAGAAGACTTGAATTGAAACCAGACAATGTTACAGCTTAGTATCCCTTCGCATCCGCCTCGGTGGAAGCAAGGATGCAAACGTTAGAAATGTTTCGGTTGAATGTGATAGTCTTCTCTCTTTTCATGGATGTTGGCGTAAAGCCCGCATCGGATCTTAACAGTGAAAGGTCAACATGGAAAGGCTGTATATGGTTGTCTGATATTGACAGGACTTAATAACCTTGAGAATAATAGAGTACAGTAACCACAACAGTGAAATGGAGACCTTATCTCCTCACCATAGTGAGTTCGAAAGAAGTGAACCATGATCCGCATAGCAAGAAAAGAACTGGACCGAATAGGTCCTATACGATAATCTGGTGGATTAAACCCCGTTGATAAAGTGCGTCTCAAATACGCTTCGTAGGTCATGTGTATGAAGCTGCAAAATGTTTTATACGGACACAGATCATTTGAAGTGATACACTCGTGAATTTACTCAGATGAGATGTTCAACATGACTCAAAGTTCTTGACTATATGTGCGACAATAATTGACCAGATATTCGAACTTCAGATCAAGAACTATACCATTGTCATTTATCGTTCGTCGTTCATTACTAAAATTTTGGTTATTTTGAGATTCAGAGTTATTGAATAAAGTAATTGTTGCTCGATTTGAAGCTCAATTTTCTTATCAATTTAACGTCTCGGTTAAACGAGAACGATCCAAAACGAAAATACAAATAAAACGAAACGATTCACATACTCCGTCATCTCAGTCAAGACAACTGAACTGAATAAACCCATCGATTGCGTAGCTAGATCGAAATATTTAGTATTTCTTATTTTTAGTACTCCATTGAATGTAATTTTCCGTAATGATTGAACATGTTCGAAACCGATTGGATTAAATTAATTTTAATTTGGAAACGAAACGATTTAAAGCCACGGGATAAAACTGGTTTTAAGGCGCCATGCGCGAGTGTACCTCGAAAGACGGGACACATCGTTTCAAAGTACAAATTTAATAATGAAATGTTTTTATGAATGAATGCTGAATTTTCGTTTATGACTATTTATGAAATAACTCATTGATTACTTATACGAAAGTCAGAGGTATGCTTCAAAAGCTACCACGAACTTGTATAATATTAACTATCGCATAGGAGAAAGCTTAAATGCATAGCTCAAGAGGTGGATAAGTCTCTGAATGAGTTGACAAACGAAATGAAGTACTCAGCAAAGTGACTCTCCCACTATAAGCCTTGAACGATAAGTTTGGCTGGACATTCATTTCAATAAAAACAATTCAAGAAGCATATTTTAAAATTACATAATGTTAGAGTTCAAGAACTACATTCCCTATGGGATGAAAATCAGTTGAATCACATAAAAGTAATACTATGTTCCGAATAATCGGTTGAACACGCTACCATAATTAGCTAAAAGGAATGATAAGGGTTGCACCTTGTCAGCTTGCGACATTAATTTGCGCATTAAACAAGTATTTGGATAAAAGAGTACGGACTGCTCTCGAGTGATACATATTTAATTAGCTTAAATTATGAGGCCGTGGTCGAACATGTAACATTACAAAGCTTGAGGACGAAATTTCAACGCTTAGAAACAGACGAAGTCTTGATCGGACTGGAAAAGGATGACAATGATCCCAGGTCCCACTTACTTCGAGTGGGAGATTTGACACAACACAAGTGAATGACATGGTAAATGATGATGGAAACATTATCATAGTAAATCCAGTGGGAGGGCTCACTCCCCCCCCCCCCCTCCCAACAATCAAATCACTAATGCTACTAATGCGAATCAAGTTGAAACCTGATAATCACGTCGCTGAACCATTGGATGAAAATCCAATAATGACACAACTACCCATTGTTCCCAGTGGGAGTGGTACGACCGACTTGGTTTCAGATACTAGTGATCAAGGAATTAATCTCGGAGGTAGAATCCCGAGACCTAGAGGACGTCCAAGGAAAGTTGTTAGTCAAGGTTCCAGCACTGCCATTATTCCTAGTGGGAGTGATGCTCCGATAAGAAGAATTATTCCGAGTGGGAGTATCGATCAGAATCAAGATGGGATTAACAAGCCTAGACGTATTCAAAGGCAATGAACTTCTCCCAAGAGGTATCCTATCAAAAGGGGTGAGATTCTCACTCTAACGTCTGTTGACGAATCGGTAACGGTTAAGCAAGCGATGGAAGGACCTCGAGCAAAGGAATGGAGGAAGAGATCGCCTCAATGAAAGCCAATTCAGTCTGGTCTTTGGTTGATTTACTTGCTAAACGCAGAGCTATAGGGGCAAAGTGGGTCTTGAAACTCAAACTCACTGCTGATGGAGAAGTCTAGCGATACATAGCCCGACTAGTTGCGAAAGGATATACCCAAATTCACGGAGTGGACGTTGATGAAACAAACTCACCGACTGTGTGTTACACCACAGTTAGGGCCATCCTTGCCCTTATTGCAAGCCTCGATCACGAGCCTGCATTAAATGGATGTTAAGACCGCATTTCTCCACGGAAACCTGGAGGATGAGATCTATATGGAGCAGCCAGAGTGTTTCATTACTCCTGGTAAAGAACGTAAAAGCTTGCAAACTCCAAAGATCTATCCATGGTCTTAAACAATCGGCTCGGCAATAGTATCGCAGGTTCCACGAGGAAATCGTTGGAAACGGATTTGTGAACCTCCATGAGGATCCCTGCGTATACACTAAGACCTCTGGGTCTAAGTACGTCATCTTAACCTTATACGTGGATGACCCACTCATTGCTGAAAACGATGTGAGTTTTATGAAACAGTCAAAGTCCTGATTGGCATCAGTATTCGAGATGAAAGACATGGGAGAGGCTACGTACATCTTAGGCATGAAAATCGCCAAAGATCATACCGCCTGGAGATAGTGTCTATCTCAAGAATCTCATATCAATAAATTGTTAAAGAGATTCAGTATGCTGAATGCCAAACCCGTGGAAACGCCGGTTGTACTCGGGTGTGCGCTTTCAAAGCGTGATGGCCCGAAGAAACTGCAGGAGCGTGAACAGATGAAGAGTGGCGAGTATTCGAGCATGGTAGGAAGCTTAATGTACGCCATGCTCTGCACTCGTCCGGACATCTGTTACGCTGTGGGCCTAGTAGCAGGATTCCAATCAGACTTTAGCTATCAACTTTTAAAAGACCGTAAAACGAGTCATACAGGTACTGTCGACTACATACTGTGCTATGACGGCAGAAAGATAGAATTGACCGGTTTCAGTGAAGCCGACCATGGTGGCGATCCGGATGATCGTAAGTCCACCACAGGAGGGGTATTCCTCCTTGCTAATGGCGCCATTTCATGGACGAGCAAGAAGCAATCATGGGTCGCGCTGTTTACGATAGAATCAGAATTCATTGCCCTCTCCAAAACGCACAGAAACGGTCTGGCTGAAAAGGCTTCTTACTGCATTGTTAGGCACTGACGAAATGAGAAAGCCTGTAAAGGTATTATCCGACAGTCAAGCTGCCATAGCGGCAGTTAAGAATCCAATGTACCACAGTACGACTAAACACATTGATATGAAATATAATTATGCTAAATCAGTAGTGGAAGAAAATATAATCACTTTAGAATACATGTTCACTGACGAAATGGTGGCAGATCCACTAACTAAACCTTTACGCAGAGAGATATTTGAAAAGCACGTAAAACTGCTTGATTGTGTAGGTTTTAATAAGTGGCTTGTATCAGTGATAACATTTTGATTATTGAAAGTTATATTTTAATTAAAAAATTGCAAATTTTCAGTACATGATCTATTGACGTCATGCTGATAAATAACAACGGATTTTACGGTCTATAAACTAAGTCGTAGGAGGATGTAAAAGTCTTCCGAAAAATTATGTCGAATGTGGGCCTTGCCTCGTCACACAGGCACGGCCGTCATGTAGGTGAGGGGACTTCTACCACAACAAGATTGGCTAAGAACCAGGGGATAAATCTGGTTAAACGAAACGATAACTTTGTCACGCCTAAAAGCATGACTTGATCTTCGTTTTTGTAAAATCGTAGTGTTGGACTCTGTCCATCATTAAAATCGCATTCAGGGCCAGATGAAAGATTCTTCGATAGCATGATTGACATATCCCATCCCTGGCTTGTCCAGGTGTTCTATCGACGCGTGCTTCATACTGCGCGTGCCATGTTCGACCACGGGGTCATGCTCGGTTGTGCTAGCTAGAATCCTTGTGATTCAAAGGGCGCGTAATTCTTCACCTTGAGCGTGTGATTGATCCTTGGTGTCTTATGAAGAGGCATCCAAAGTATCCTCACGGACTCAGAACTTATACCTAAGGTCTGGCTCAATGTTCGCTTCCCGGCGTACGAGCGTAGAGCCGAAGAAAAAGGCCAAGTGACCACGTCTTGGAAACCGGTTGAGTTGGACTAAGGGTATAAGCAATGGGGATGGTCATGTTCACCTATAAGTCACCGAATCTTGTGTTCACTAGGTGGCCACCAACAGGATATTAGTTGAAGGTTGTGAACACTTGTACAGATGCCCTGGAGAAGTATTCCTATGTGGAAAACTGGGCAATTGGAGAATTATCTGTTGACTAAGGATACAGTGCGGTGCATAATTTGTTTTTAACAGGATTGATTTACGACAGGGAATCAACGTTCTGCGGGCGCTACAATACTCCTAACAGATGAGTAGCACAATGCCCGTCGTATCCGCCGGTCGCACGGCAAACCTCGTATGAACTATTCAGAGACGGAGACGATAACTTAAAACTGAAATGTTGATGCTATTGGATGACAATACATTAACAGGCACCCTCCCATTCCGGCGAGTGGGAGCTGTTAGCATATGGTGACGTGACGCCGTAAATGGTAGCCCGTTAATATTAAGGATATTACCTAAGACAATTGGGTAAATGTCACATCAGGTTAATTGGGCTCGACCCAATTCCTAATTGACATGGGAGGCCCAAAATTGGGTCTCCCTCCTATAATAGGTTCGGCCTAACCCTATACCACATTGGTTGGAGTGGAATTTTGTCCACTCCACCAATCCTATATATAGGGGAGTCTCCTAAGGGGTTTTACACATCAAGTAATTCATAAGTCCCTCCATTGAGGAACTTGAGAGAAACCCTCTCACCCTAGTTGAATATTTCGGCACCATCATAATCAGTCCGAGGTTCTGTCTCCGTTGAAGAATCGATCAGAGGATTAGTTGTGGAGCTTATACCGCGTAGGACTTCTTCTCACGAAGAACTTGTATGGGTTCCGACCGGAGGATCAGAACTCCCTCCACATCGTTTTTGGGCAGGAAATCTATTGAGGTATGTGTACATTATTCCGCTGCGTAATTTAGAATACTATCACATACATGTTTTAGTGTTTCCTAGTATTACGTCCCTGTAATCCAACAGTTTTAGCATGGTCAGTATTTTGTTCTACGCCATGTAACGCACCCGTCCGGATATCTGTTACGCCGTAGGCCTAGTAGCACGTTTCCTATCAGATCTTGGTCATCAACATTTAAAGACTATAAAACGAGGAACTCGTTATCCGAAAAGGTACTGCCGACTACGAACTGTGCTATGAGGGCAGGAAGTTAGAATTGACAACTACATTGACGCCGACCGTGGTGGCGATCCAGATGATCGTAAATCCACCACAGGAGGAGCATTCCTCCTTTCTAATGCATCCATTTCATGGACGAGCAAGAAGAAAATATGAGTCGCGCAGTCTACGATGGAATAAGAATTCGTAGCTCTCTATAAGAATGCACAGAAAGCGGTCTGGCTTAAAAGGATTCTAACTGCGCTGCTTGGTGGCGATGTCAAGAATAAACCTGTGAAGGTCTTCTCTGACAGTCAAGCAGCCATTGCGGCAGCTAAGAATCCGAAGTACCATAGTAGGACCAGACACATTGATATGAAATAATTTCATGCTAAATTTTAATAGTAGTAGACAATATAATCACTATGGAATACTTGACCACCAATAACTTGGTAACTGACCCATTAACTGAACCACTACGCAGGGACATATTCGAAAAGCATGTAAAACTACTTGGATTGCGTAGGGTCTAGAAATAGAATGTATCTGTGATAGCATTTTGATATTAGAAAGTTACATTTTGTAAGAGAAAGAATCGCAACTGAGTTTATGATCAATCGACTTCATAATATTTTGATTACATCAGATTTATGGTCTATAAACTAAGTCGTAGGAGGACGCAATGTGGGCCTTACCTAGTCACACAGGTACGGTCGTCTTGCGGTGGGGGGAGGCCTCCACCAAACAAGACTGGCTAAGAGTCAGGGGGATAAACCTGATTAAGCAAGATGATTATCTAGTTTTGAAGTAACTCGACGTGATCTTCGTTTTGAATATCGCCGTGATGAATTTTGTTCGTCATTTAACCACATTCTGGGCCAGATGAGAATCTGTGATAGCATGATTGACATATCCCTTTCCTGTCAACCCAAAAGGTTCAGGTATGCTATCAACGCGTGCTTCATACTACGCGTGCCACGTTCGACCACGGGGTCACAGCTAGGTTGTGCTAGGAAGGAATCCTCGTGATTCTGGTGGGCGCAAACTTATTCACCTCGAGTGTGTGATTGATCCCAGGAGCCTTATGAAGAGGCACCTAAATTATCCTCACGGACTCAGAACTCATATCTAAGGTCAGGCTCAATGCTCGCTTCCCGGCGTACGAGCGTAGTGCTGAACAAAAAGGCCCAGTGACCACGTCTTTGGAAACCGATTGGGTCTGACTAAGGATATGAGCGATGGGGATGGTCAAGTTCACATGTAATTCACCGACTCTTGTATTCACTAGGTGGCCACCAACCGGATATTAGTTGATGGTTGTGAATACTTGTACGAATGCCTTGGAGAAGTGTTCCTATGTGGAAATAGGCAAATGGAGAATTAACAGTTTACCTAGGATACATCATGGTACAATATAAATGTTGTTTATAACAGGTTGATTGGAGAAAAGGGAATCAACGTTCCGCAGGCGCTACAATACTCCTAACAGATGAGGAGCAGATCAAAGGAGAGAAATGTTGATGCAGATTTGGATGATAATACATTAACAGGCACCCTCCCGTTCCGGCGAGTGAGAGCTGTAAGCATATGGTAATGGGCGCCGTAATTGGTAGCCCGTAATATGTATAGTTTACCTAATGAACTTGGGTAAATGTCACATTAGGGTAATTGGGCTAGACCCAAATCCCAATTGACATGGGAGACCCAAAATTGGGCCTCCCCAATTACACAGGCCGGCCGAAACCCTAGGTGGGGTAAAGTGAACTTTTGTCCACATTACTCCTCCTATAAATAAGAGGTGTTAGGGAATTTTTAGGGTTAATCATAATTCTCTCATTTAGAGTGTTTTAGAGAGAAAAACCATCCCCCCTATAACACCTATTTCGGCCGAACCATATCCCTCATCAAGGGTGTGCCAAATTGCCTTCGAGCAAACTCTCCAGAGATCTTTACCCGCGCCAAGAATCGCTCAGAGGCTTTGCCGTGGAGGTTGCACCACGTAGGGATTCTCTAACAAGAACCTCTAAGGGTCCCGACTGAAGAATTGTGAACTCACTCCTGAGAAGATCTTGGGTCTACGGATCATCTTAAATGTATGTGTGAAACTTCTGCTGCGTAATTCTAATTACTAGCATGTACCTTGTTTAAGTATCCGTAGTGATTACTCCCTGTAATCTAACACTCATCTTTAAGAATACTTTGAATAACCTCCGTTGAATCAGACTCAATCCAAATTCTATTCCAACGTTTCTAGATAGCGAGCTCGATTATCTTAAATCTAATAAATCAATGAGATAAGGTTAAAACTTTTTTTATTTTGCCAAAGATAAGGTTAAAGCTTAAAAGTATTAAGACAATAAGAAGTTTTTGCTATTCAATCTTATCAATTCATGGCCAACAAAAAAAAAATCTCATCAATTAATGAGATAAGACTATAAGCTATAATAACTCTATGAAGGCGGCTGTATGGGTTCCTTTTGTACAACTTGTATCAATGATATTTTGTTTTCTCAAAGCAAATATCTTTTTTTTTTTAATCTTAAAAGGAAATATCTTTTTATCATATAACATGATTAAATTATTGATACTATAGGTTTTTTACTTTTGAGGCTACCGCCTGTTTTTCGCATTTATTAAAAATATTAATTTTAACTTTTAAGTATTTATTACGGAATTGAAAATATTAATTAGAGAGTTTAATGTTAAATATTTTTTTGGCCAAGAAATTATTTTTTATTCATCAAGCAAACTTACGGAGGGATGTGTTCCCAATCTGATACAATTTAAGACAAAAGAAAGGGCGGGGGTGACAATACCCAATTATTAAAACACGACATCTTTCTAGATTGGATTGCGGTCCAATTATCACATGCGTTAGCATTACGCGGGACAAAAGACCACTTAAATTCTTGCAATGTCGAAGCCCTCGCTTGGATGGTCTGAAGCTGATCATTGACTCTCCAGTTCACTTCCATCGTTCTTCCGTTGAGAAAGTCTGTCACCTCTTTAGAGTCGGACACTATCAGTATTCTTGTCCAACCCTGCTCGATTGATGATTGAACCCCTCTTTGAATTCCTTCGACCTCAAGCTTCAAGTTGTCAACCCATTGTTTGAACTCATCGAATCCGCCCTGGACTGCCCCGTTATGATCTCTTGCGATACCTCCTATTCCCCTCACACCTGATCCAGGCTCCCAAGATCCATCACAATTTATTTTCACGTAATTTTCCGTCGGTGGCTTTCATGTCCCATCCCCATTTTCGGCATCGTTGGCTGAAGCATCCACTGTCTCTTGCTCATTCTGCAGTTGGACTCGTGTTTGAGCCCGAGTTCTTACTGTACAGACTTTGCATAATTCTGCTTTAGCTGCCCTGATGACATTGTGCGGATTAGGGTCTTTAAGCTCATGCATAGCAGTGCATCATCCTTTCTAAATCGCCCAAGCCACTGACCCTATTAGACCCCACATTCTTCTCCTCATTTCCTTTGATTGTGCAGGCCCCTCCTTAAGTGCAGCGAGCCATTCCGAGACGGTATCTACAGGTATGTGATCGGGTCTGATGTTTAGCATTTCAAACCAACAGGTCCGGTCCATTCACAACCAAATAGCATGTGGGCCGTGGTTTCCTTCGTTTGACAGGATGGGCACTTGGGGTCAACATTCATTCCTCGACGTTGAAGGTTTTCCCTGACAGCAATTGCATTAGATAGCAATTTCCAGACAAAAGCTCGAACTTTTGGTGTTGGATTACGGGGACGTAATACTACAGAATGCTAAACGTGTACTAGCAAGAAATCTAATCTACGCAGCGGAATTAGTACACATACCTTTTAGCTTTCCTGCCCAAGAACGATGTGGAGGGAGTTCCGATCCTCCGGTCGGAACCACGTGCAAGTTCTTCGTTAGAAGAAGTCCCACGCGATGTAGCTCCACAACAAGACATCTGATCGATTCTTCAACAGATATTTAACTAAGGGAAACAAGTGTTCTCAATGGAGATCCTTGTTATTATGAATGAGTGAATAAACCCTTAGTAGACACCCCTATATATAGTATTGGTGGAGTTGCCAAAAGGCAACTCCAACCAATGTGGTATAGGGTGGCCGGCCGAATTGCATGTATAAGTGGGAGGCCCAATTTTGGGCCTCCCTTGTCAATTACTAATTAGATTTGGCCCAATTAGCCTAGATTGACAATTACCTAATTAACTTAGGTAATTCCCTTAATTAACGGGCTCCTATTACGGCGCCACGTCACCATATGCTAACATTTGGCAGTGTGTTCATCGCCCACACCTCATTCCATTTTAATGTATGTTGTCCATTCTGATTAACTTGCAGCAATTCCTCCCCTGGTGTGCTTGGGCTCGTGAGTTGTCTGTAAACTGATCCGACATTTAGATCTCTGTTCTTCGAGTGCGGCCAAATAAATTCATCTGGTCTCAGTTCTTTGGGAAATGGAGTACGTTGTTGGCTAGTTGTTGTGTCTCGGTTAGAAACTGGTCAATTTGGTCAAGTTGCCAGTTTTATGGCGGGCCCGAGATGAAACTCATCACATGTGTTCTGATTTGGGCGATCGGGAGGTCGTCCGGGGGAAAATTATGAAATTTGGGATCTCCGATATCCATGCATCTTTAAAGACTTTGATACTATGACCATCACCAACTTTCCAGAAGCCATTGTCTTTTAAGATGTCTCGTCCTGCTAGTAAACTAGTCCATGCCCATGACGCGCGTGGTCCCTTTTTTGCTTCAAATAGGTTTGTTCTCTCAAAGTAGAGCCCCTTGATTATGGTTGCCCGATATTCGTTAGAGTTTTTGAGAAGCCGCCACTCCATTTTCGCCAAGAGTGCCATGTTGAAGATTTATAGCTCCTGGAACCCTAGGCCACCGCACGCCTTGGGTTTTCTGAGTGTCGACCAACTTCTCCAATGGATCTTTCTTTCACCATTCCGTTGCCCCCAAAAGAATCGGGCTGTGAGAGCGTTTATTTCCGCACACCATATTTTTGGAGGTGGAATAAGCTCATCGAATATGTTGGGATCGCAGTGACCACCGATTTTATCAATACCTCCCTACCCACATTATTTAACAGTTGCAATTTCCACCCATTGATCCTTGCCATAATCCTATATTTCAAGTACCCAAGAGCCTCTTTTTTTATCGGCCCCAAATAGTCGGCATGCCAAGATATTTGCCCGGATTGCGTGTTGCTCGGACACCTAGTGCCTCCCCAATTCTCGTTTTCGTCTCTTCTCGCACATTTGATTCATAGTAAACACTTGACTTCTCGAAGTTGATGGCTTGACTCGAGGCGGTGCAATATTCTTGTAGGATTTCTCTTAGGTTCTCCACATTCTGAACGTATGGATTAATGAAGAAAATCGAGTCGTTCACAAAGAATAGGTGGTGTAAGCTAGGGCATTGTCTCCTCATTCGGATTCCTTCTATTTCTTTCCCTTTTATGTCGTTGAGTATTCTCCTTGAAAGTATGTCGACCACTAAAATGAATAGATAAGTTGATAGTGGATCGCCTTGTCTAATTCCTCTAGTTGGCTTAAAGAGCTGCATTGTTTTGCCATTTAGCATGATTCGATATGTAACTGATGAGATACTTTCTTGAATCCGTTGCACCCATTTTTCGCAGAATCCGAGCTTGGTAAGAACGGACGTAAGGAAGTCCCATTCCACTCGATCGTACGCTTTCTGCATGTCAACTTTTATAGTGCATTCCTCCCTCCGAGTATTTCCCCGATTTCTCATATAGTGAAACGCTTCGTGCGCTACTATGATGTTGTCCTGAATAAGACGACCCACGACGAACGCACTCTGGAATGGTGTTATCACGTCTCCCAAGAAAGGCTTGAGTCTATTCACGAGAACCTTTGAAATGATTTTGTAGGAGAAGTTGCATAGGCTAATTGGTCTGAACTGGCTCGGTGATCGCCGGTTTTGTACCATGGGAATTAGAGCAATGTCAGTATTTTCCATTTCCGGGGGTAACACCCTAGTTCAAAAAAAAGTTTCTGGTCATGTCAAACACATCTTTCCGACGACTTTCCAATATCTCTCAAAGAACAGGCCCGGAAATCCATCCGGAACCGGGGCTCTAGATCCGCCTAGCTGGAATGTCGCAACCCTAAATTCTTCAAAGGTCACCTCCTCTGTTAGCTCCTTGTTCATTGCGTCATTGACTAAAGTTGGGACCTATCAATCACCGATCCCTAGTTTCGTTGGCCCGATGAAATAAAGATGTTTTTGAAAGATGCAGTGAGCTTGTCTCCGATCTGTGCCACGTCTTCTATGATAGCGCCCGTAGCATCCTCAAATTGTGTAACTTTGTTTTTCGCCTCCGATCGATCGTTGTCATATGGAAAAATTTCGAGTTACGATCCCCAAAGTTTAGCCATTTAACACTTGATCTTTATTGCCAAAACATTTCTTCTCGCTTCCACATATTTCCCAATTCATCAGTGAGTCGCCTTTCTTCTTCCAGGCTCTGTCGAGATTGGGGCCCTTCTTTAATTTTTTTATGCGGTCATAAGTGTCACGCAACAGTTTTTTTGTTGTGCCCAAAGTTATCCTTGCTCCATTTTATGAGCTTTCCCCGGCATTTCTTCAACTTTCTTGGAACGATTTCACATTCTACCCCCGATGTCGAGTCCTCTTCTATTCATGTTTCTTTAACAAGAGGGTCGCATTCTTCATGTTCGGTCCACATCTCCTCAAATCTAAATATTTTCGGCCCCCGTTTGTCTTCATGTTTGGGGGTTACTACAATTGGGCTGTGATCAGAACTGATTGCTAGCTCGTGAAAAAGACTTGGGTTTGTGGGAATTTTTAGACCCACGCCATATTTTTCCATCGCGCGGTCTAGCCTCTCCTTAACAAGCACACTGTTTCGAAGATTGTTCGACCATGTGAATGTTCTACCCTTGTAGTGCAGATCTAGTAGTGTCGCCTCATTTATCATATCATTGAAGTTATCTATACGAGCTTGGTCCTTCATCTGCCCTCCTTGTTTCTCATGGTGATATCAGATTTCATTGAAGTCACTTATACATGTCCACGGGCCTGTTCTACCTCTTGATAGAGCCTTGACTGTTTCCCAACTTTCTAAGAAAGCACTCAGCAGTTCGGGATGCCCATATACGCAAGTTAAATATGACACGAAGCCCTCCTCATTACTAACCCTGCAATCAATGACGTGTCTTGTTTTGATCTGAACTTCCACCGACACTTCGTTTGTCCACCAAAGTGCTAGGCCACCCGATCTTCTAACTGGTTCAACATAATTTGTTTTCCTCATTCGAATCTCCCTTCTGACCCGTTCACACATGTCCGACTTATTTTTGGTTTCCATGAGAAATATAATAGCCGGCTTATATTTTCTCACGAGATCTTTCAGCTGGGGTACCATCAGGTCGGATCCAGGTCCCTGACAGTTCCAACTCAGTGTATCCATGGTCCTCGTGTGGCTGTTTCGGGACAATCACAAGAACCCTCATCCAGTGCAACCATGTCTAGCCGTTGAAGACTAAATGTACTCAATGCTTTGTTCTAGGACATTCTTCTTTTTGGCTTTCATTTGCTTCCTCTTGGCCCGCCTCTTCCTCTTTTGAGCTGACTCACTTGTTGGGTGTCATTTTCTGTTCCATCATCACAACCTGAGTTTCTTTCCACTGTCTTCCTCGGTTTCCCCATGATCAGTAGCTTTTCGTTTTAATGTTAAATACTTATTTTGACACATATGTACTTATTGATATTTGATGATGTATTAATGATTCTATTTTTTTCAATAATATTATCTTAATGTAAATAAATGTTTAGTGGCAATAAAGAAAAATAAATATTGTAGAGAAAAAAATAGTAACAAGTATTATTAGTTGCTTACGAACAATTAGGAAAAAATATACAACATGACTAAATATTAGAAAAATATATAGTAATTTATAATTATTATATTATTCTGTCTTATTTATGTTATATAAAGTTTCATTACCAAAAAAAGCTATATAAGTATTTTTAGTTAAATGTCTGACCAATAATTATATTTGTATGGATTGATAAAAGAAATATATAATATATAATACTCGTGCATATATATTACTTATCATTTCCACATGCATGTAACTAAAAATGGTTATGAGCATACAATATACCATATAATAATTATATGCTCACCCAAAATGTATTTAATCATCTACCAATTGCTTAGCAAAAGTATAATAGCTACCATACGAAACCCCACTCCATAAGAAGACCGATTGTAAAGGCAAAAAACGTCACGATGCCACTTCTAAGTAATTAACCCAAATCAGGAGATTTTCTGTGTAAACCCAACTAGCACTTGATTAAATGAGGTGACATATTAGGGAAACTTCCCGTTCGATAGCACAATTAGGACATGTCAAAGAACCGAAAGTGAAAGGATTTGGTAATCTGAAGTGGTGTCCATCTCATACTTCATTGCACGATTTTTCACTAATTTTTCCTTTCATCTTAACCTTGCAAATGATCATCAACTTAAGGTTTTCCCGACATTTTGTGAGTTTTTTATTCAAATGCCTAAGAGGCTCAACAAACAATCGGGCAACGTTGGCTTTCGGGAACTGGTTGTATATTAATAACCTATGCAGACAATTATATGTTGCTTGGAGGTGTCTCGTTGTTGCAATCTTGTCAAGTAGTGTTATTGCTGCCTTAGGATAATCTTTGTACCAGCCTATATATGAACCGATCATGGTGCAGACGTCAACATTGCCGTGATTAACCCGCAAATCAATCAAACCTCTGAACCTAACATTTGTATGGAAGGAAGCATGTAGTACAAAGCCTGGAGAGACGTCTCTGGGAAGACAAGCTTTTAAAAAAAATTAAGATTCTCTATAAAAATGTTAACATTTGCACATATGATCAAAGCTTAAGTTAGCACAACAATCAATTTAATAGCTTTATTTAAGAAATAATAGAACCGACGAAAAATACCAAATCATAACTCATAGCAAAGTGAATAACAAAATGTGTATATGTCACGGCAACACGTGTTGCAATGTTGGCCCATATCTCAGAAGGCAAAGTCGAGCACATCTTACTTTGAGTGAAGATGCGTCTATGCATGCCATTAATAAATGAAGAACAATAAATATTAAGTAGTTATACTTAGATGGCATTTAAGAGATTTTGAATAAAGATTCCTTCTATATTTGAAGAAGTTAATTCTATGAAATAATAAGTATATAATACTTGCCTTACATTTGGTTGTGGTCGATCATGAATCAAGTACGCAGTAGAACCCTTTAACAGCTTCATATTTGCAGCTTGAGAGTGTACGGTGGACTGTGGGAGATGAAGTAGAGTGGAGAGTAGAAATGGAAATATGCCAGTGTTGTAGATATTTGATTAACATGTGGATCATCCACTTTCCACTGAGTGCAAGTGGTAAAGAGATAAAGATTAAGATAGGTTTATCTGTTTATCTATACCAACAAATTTTGGTTATTTTACCAAGGAATACGATTATGAATTATCGTATGCCTTTGGTAAATAATTATTATTATATATATAATTATATGCAAGGTTTTTATTATTGGGATCCGAATTAAGATCGTTTTCGGCTAGAATCAGATCGTTCGTAGGATTGAATCGTGAATCGTAAGATCCTACATGATTATAAATTAACATATGATATATCAATAATTTGGCTATAATATTTTATATACTATATAGATAAATGTTTATAAATTTACTATTTATCAAGTAAATAAACAACGTCTACAAAAAAAAGTTATTAAATACATTTATTAATTTATTAAAATCATCTTAATATTAAATATTAAATAGTTTTATCAAATATAAGAATACATTAAAATCGTGTAATACTTAAAGTAACAAATGATTATGATTAATTATAACATACTACTTTAATTCAACATATTTATTTAGTCTAACAAGTTATATAAATATAGAAGAAACTATTTGGAGATGATGAACAACCTACTCATATGAAATTTTAAAATATAGCATTAAAATCAATTTTAAAGTTGAGAAAAAATAACTTTTGGTTTCATCTTTAATAATTATTATTGATAATGGAACATATAATGTTTTGATTTGATTACGATATTATAAATGTGAATTTTATAATCATGTAGGGATATTAATGGGGACTTAAAGTGATCGAGTTTTACAAACTTATTATGAAATAATAATTGTGATCAAATATATTTATGTTATTTATTTTACATGTAAAATGTAGATTAATTATCCACTATTGTGGGTTAAACTTTTATATAAGTAGAATACTAGAAGATTAGTATGCTCTACGTATATGATAAAATAATATCAGTAAAATTATTCATTAAAATTATCAAGTAAGGAGGAGATGTAAAAAATCCCGATGAGATATAAATATAAATATAAATTAAAATTAAAATATATATTATTTATTTTTCGTGTGAATTATATTAAAAGACTATCAAAATGAAGCGTCATTAAATGTAATAGATAAAACTTTTATGTTATTATATTTATAACAAATATTTTGCAAGATAGTTTTTTGTTTTTTCACTTGACGAAGTAATTTCTTAAGATTTTAATTTTTACTTAAATATTAATAAATAAGTAAATACTAATAACATAAAACTACTTACTCCTGTGCAAACCACGGTTAAATTACCTAGTTAATATATAAGTTAGATGTTGTCATAGGTTTGGTACGAGGGTGATAAAAGTCAGAAAGATTCAAAATATATGGAACGATGTGATTTGTTTCCAAAATATAGATATAGTAAGATACACCGCGTTGTTGGATTACGGGGCAGATTACTACGGAAACATAAACAAGGTACATGCTTGTAATCAGAATTACGCAGCGGAAGATATGCACATACCTCAAACCTTTTCCATAGTCCCAAGGATCCTGCTGAGGGAGTTCACGACCCTCCGGATGGAACCCGTAGAAGTTCTTGTTAAGGATGTCCTAAGCGGTATTAGTTCCACAGCAAAGCCTCTGATCGATTCCTGGCATGGACGTATCTCCGGAGTGTTTTTCTCTAAGAAAATTGGCACATCCTTGGTGGTGCAATAGGTTCGGCCGAACTAGTACTTTTAGGGGGGAGGGTTTTCTCTCAAATCATCACTTAGGAGGAATTGTGAATTACTCCAAATAAAACTATAATACAATTTATTTATAGGAGGAGCAAAGTGGATGAAAGTCTACTTTGCCCCTACCAACATATTCGGCTGGCCATGTATAAGGAGGCTCAATATTTTGGGCCTCTCATGTCAATTGGGATTTGGGTCAAACCTAATTTCCCTAATGTGACATTTACCCAATTTCTTAGGTAAAGTATACATATTAATGGGTTACCAATTACGGCGCCCAATCACCATATGCTAATAGCTCCCACTCGCCGGAATAGGATGGTGCCTGTTAATGTATTGTTGTCCATATCGCATCAACATTTCACTCTTCTGATCCTGCCCCTGCTTCTGAATAGTTCATACAAGGTTTTCCGTGCGACCGGCGGATACGATGGGCATCGTGCTACTCATTTGTTAAGAGTGTTGTAGCGTCCGCGGAACTTTGATTCCCTATCTCAAATCAACCTGTTGAAAACATCAATTTGTATCGCGTTGTATCCTAGGTCAACTGATAATTCTCTAATTGCCCAGTTTCCACATAGGAATACTTCTCCAGCGCATCCGCACAAATATTCACAACCTTCAACTAATATCTGGTTGGTGGCCACCTAGTGAATACAAGAGTTGGTGAATTACAAGTGAACTTGACCATCCCCATTGCTCATACCCTTAGTCAAACCCAACCAGTTTCCAAAGACGTGGTAACTTGGCCTTTTTTCTTCAGCACTGCGCTCATACGCCGGGAAGCGAACATTGAGTCTGACCATAGGTATGAGTTCTGAGTCCCTGAGGATACTTCGGGTGCCTCTTCATAAGGCTCCCGGGATCAATCACACGCTTGAGGTGAAGAAATTTGCACCCATCTGAATCGCGAGGATTCTATCTAGCACAACCGAGCATGACACCGTTGTCGAACGTGGCACGCGTAGTATGAAACACGCGTCGATAGCATTCCCGAACATCGTCAGGTGTGGGATATGTCAATGATTCTATCGAAGACTTTCATCTGGCCCAGAATGTGGTTAATGACGAACAGAGTACATCACCGGCGAAGTGCGAAACGAAGATCATATCGTATTACTCCGAAACTAAATGATCGTTTTTCATAACCAAGTTTCCCAACTGGTTCTTAGCCAGTCTTCCTTCGGAAGGGGTCCCCCTTTCCTACAAGACGACCGTACCCGTGTGACAAGGCAAGACCCACATTCGACATAATTTATGCAGAGGATTGCGTCCTCCTACGACTTAGTTTATAGACAGTGAAATAGTAAAATCCAATGTAATCAAACATTATGACGTCGATGAATCATAAACTCAAATTTAAATTCTCTTATTTATCAAAATGTAACTTTCAATTCATCAAAATGTTATCACTGATACATACCCACTTTTAAACCCTACGCAATCCAAGCAGTTTAACATGCTTTTCAAATGTCTCCCTGCGCAATGGTTTAGTTAGTGGGTCCGCCACCATATCATCAGTGGGCGAGTATGCTAAAGTGATTACATTATATTCTACCAAAGATTTAGCATAAATATATTTCACATCAATGTGCTTAGTCCTACTATGGTATTTCAGATTCTTTACTGCCGCAATCGCTGCCTGACTGTTAGAGAACACCTTCATAGGTTTACTCCCGACTTCCCCATCAAGCAGTGCAGTAAGAAGTCTTTTCAGCCAGACCGCTTCCTATGCATTTTTGGAGAGAGCAACGAATTCCGATTTCATCGTAGACAGCGCGACACATGATTGCTTCTTGCTCGTCCATGAAATGGCAGCATCAGTAAGGAGAAACACTCCTCCTGTGGTGGACTTACGATCGTCTGGATCGCCACCATGGTCGGCGTCACTGAATCCGGTCAATTCTAACTTCCTACCCTCATAGCACAATACGCATTCGGCAGTACCTTTCAGATAACGTATATCCGCTTTACAGCTTTTAAATGTTGATAACCAGGGTTCGATTGGAATCTTGCTACAAGGACCACACCGTAACAGATGTCTGGTCGAGTGCAAAGCATGGCGTACATATAAAACCAATGGGCGATGATTGGTTACAATTTAGAATACGTTATTATATGTTTGCTTTAGTTTTTGGTTTTTTTTTTAATGTTGAAACCGTATTTCTTTATCCATGGGCACTAAGTTTCAATATATTGGTGGTATCCGTATTTATAGAAGCTCTCATTTTTGTGCTTATCTTAGTTCTTGGTTTGGTTTATGCATGGCGAAAAGGAGCGTCAGAATGGTCTTAGTTCAGGAATATCCAGACAATAAAAAAGTAAAAAATCAAAAAGAGCATGCAACAATGCTTAAATACTTTGCACTCCTCATCTGTTCACGCTCTTGCCGGTTCTTCGGGCCATCGCGCTTTGACAACGCACACCCGAGTAATACCGGCGTTTCCAAGGGTTTGGCAACATGTAATCTAAACATTTTCAACAGTTTGTTGATGTAGGCTTCCTAAGATAGACATAACCTCCGGATGGAACGATCTCTAGAAATTTTAATGCCCAAGATGTACGTAGCCTCTCCCATGTCTTTCATCTCAAATACAGATGCCAACCAGGAATTTAATTCATGGATAAAACTCAAATCGTTCGCGGCAGTGAGTACACGTATACACGTACAAAGTTAACATGACATGCTTAGACCCGGAGGTCTTTGTATACACGCATGGATCCTCGTGGAGATTCACGAATCCGTTTCCAACGATTTCCTCGTGGAACCTGCGGTACCATTGTCGAGACGATTGTTTGAGACCGTAAATGGATCTTTAGAGTTTACAAACTTTATGTTCATTACCAGTAGTAATGAAACCCTCCGGTTGCTCCATGTAGATCTCTTCCTCCAGGTTTCCGTGGAGGAATGCTGTCTTAACATCCATTTGGTGCAGCTCTAAATCGAGGCTTGCAACCATGGCTAGGATTGCCCTGACTGTGGTGTACCTCACATTCGGTGAGTAAGTCTCATCAAAGTCTACTCCGTGAAGCTGGGTGTATCATTTCGCAACTATTCGAGCTTTGTATCGCTCAACATTTCCATCACCGGTGAGTTTCATTTTCAGAACCCACTTCGACCCTATGGCCCTGCGATTAGCAGGTAAATCAACTAAAAACCACACATAATTGGCTTTCATTGAGGCGATCCCATCTTCCATTGCTTTCCTCCATTCATTTTCCTGAGGTCCTTTCAACACTTGTTAAACTGGTTCGTCAACAGAAGTTAGGGTAAATATTTCACCCTTCTCGATGGGATACTTCTTGGGAAAAGTTCGATGCCTTCGACTTCGTCTAGGCTCGTTATCCCATCTTGAGTCTGAACATGCTCCACTCGGAATAATGCTTTCTATCGGAGCATCACTCCCACTGGGAACAAGGGCAGTGCTGGAACCTTGACCTACAACTTTGCTTGGACGACCTCTCGGCTCGGAACTAGGTTGGTTAACCCACTCCCACTGGGAACAATGGGTAGTTGTGGCATTAGTGGATTTTATCCAGCGGTCCGGCAACGTGATTATCAGGTTCAACTTGATTCGCACCTGCAGCAAAAGTGATTTGTGTGGTAGGATAGGCTCCTCCCACTGAATTTACTATGAAAATGTCCCCATCTTCATTTACTACCATTTTATTCACATGCGTTGCTGCCTCAAATCTCCCACTCGAAGTAAGTGGGACCTGACCATCATCGTTATCCTGCTCCAAATCGATCAAGACTTTGTCTGTTATATCTCACCAAGCATTAAAATTCGTCATCAAGGCATGCTCATGTTCGACCACGGTACCATTATCCCAAGCTAATTTAAACATGTATCCTCAAAGAGTAGTCATCATACTCTCGGTTCAAATACTTGTTTAATGCGCATGTTAATGTCGCATGATGATAAGAATTGACTCATTATCACTCCTTTTAGCTTTTATGGCGTCGTGTTTGATCGATTTTTTTGATGAAGTGTGTTATCGATGTGAATGTCTTGCAAACTTCTCGCTCAAGGCATTTAGTGGGAGGGTCATTTTACCGACATCATCCTTTTCATTGGCTAATTCATCCCAAAGACTTGGTCATCTTTGAACTGTGCAATGGGCTTTCGCCTTATGCGTTAGTTTATACTTTACGAGTTTGTGGTAGCTCGTGAAGCATACCTTTTTTCATCGTGTAAGCATTGAATGAATTATTCCCAAAATGAGGGAGGCTATTGAAAATCCATCATTTATTAAAACACTTCATCATTAAATTCGTACTTTGAAAATGATGTGTTCTATCTTTCGAGGTACATGCGTCTGTGGCGCCTATTCCATGTTCTATCCCATGGTTTAAATCTTTTCGTTTCCAAAATTAAGTTTAATTTAATCTAATCGTTGTCAAACATGTTCATCATTACGGAATTTATCATATAATGAAGTGCTAATAATTAAGAAAGAAATAAATCGGTCCGCCCTTAGAACTACGCAATCGATGGATATTACTGGTATTTCGATGTTTCGCGACATTTAGATGAATGAGTGTGAGTATTCAAGTTTGATCCAACCATCTTGGTGGAATTTTCGGTTTTAACTTCATTTCGGATCGATCCTGTTTTACTAGGTCGATTAATTTTGACAAGTAGATCTCATTTCAAATCGTATGGAAACTACTTTATTCAATAAATCTGAATCTTAATCTACCAAAATTCAAACATTAAACGAACAAATAGGAAATCCATCAACAACAACAATAATAAGGTTTCTGATCATAGTATGACGTCTCGATGAAGGTAAGACAGACAAGCAGTCACGACCACGTTCAGCGTTCCACCTGAAAAGAATTCACAAGTGAATTTGATTAGATGTCTTGCATCAAATAAAACGTCTTTCAGTTCTATGTGTGTGGTAAACAAGGCATACCTATTAGGGCACACGAATCAACGGTGTTTTGCACCAGACCATCGTTTAGACTTTTTATTGCTGGGTTTAGCCAAGCATTTCCGAAGACCGTCGAGTCTGTTATCGGATGACTCGCGTTCTTTGAAGGTGTTTCCTTCCTCATGGTTGGCTTCGTACAGATCCACGATCTTCTTAATCGATGTGATCATATATGTGAGTCCATCATCGTCAGCAAACCATGAAAGAGAAAACAACTTCATTACTTTCTGAGCTCTTGTCGATACGTCTACTTCGTCAGCAGGATCATGAGCGGTTATAACACCGTCATCACTGCATAGAATACTATAGTGTTCTGCCATGAGGTCTTTTGCTTCAGTGGTGTTTCCTCCACCGTAGTGGAGGCGAATGGCACACTAAAGATGCAATGCGCTGCTCTCAATAAACTCCTCCTCTGCTTCATCTGACAGTTTCTAGTAAATCAATTCTCGTGTTGTCCGATCATTCCTCAACCTTTTCTTGGAAAAATCACTAAACTACCCACATTTTAGAAGTCAAACACAAAAACAAGGAAAAACGAGTTCCCGGAACCATAATCACTATTAGCGCATTTCGGAAATGCGCCAGAAACATGGCACATCTGCCAAATGCGCCACATTTAATACATGGCGCATTTCCCAGATGCGCCACAATTAATAAGCATTAATTACCCGTTTTTCAAATTAATTCACTAAAATAGTGCTACAAACTAGAATCGAACCCAGGCCACCTAGGTGATAAACATGAATACTGACCACTACACTACAATGTCTTTTGTTGAGAACTTATTAAACTTTTTATATTTAATGTTAGTTTAACGACCAAAATATCGTCACTGAGAATTTAACACTAGTCACCCGCATGATAGGCAAAAATTCTTACCACTACACTACAATGATTTTTGTTGATAATTAATTAAACTTTGTATATTTATTTGTCTATGTAATTTTATTTATTTTTTTGTGTTAATACATTGTTTAGTTGCCTACATTTGCACCATGTGACCGAATGATTACTTTTTTAAAGTGATTAATGGTTACATACATTTTAGAATATGACATAATCGTTTAAACTTATTTTATTTAATAATTTATGTTTAATCAGATGTGATTGAATTTTAGTTAAATAACGATTTTAGTAAAATTCAACCCCTACCTATGTTTAGTTATTTTGTAAAATTCAATCACATTTGATTAAATATAAATTATTAAATAAAATAAGTTTGAACGATTCTCTCATATTCTGAAATGTATGTAACCATTAATCACTTCAAAAAATTAATCATTCGGTCACATGGTGCAATAGTATGTAACTAAACAATGTATTATCACAAAACAATAAATAAACATAGACAAATAAATATACTAATTTTAATTAATTATCAACAAAAGTCATTGTAGTGTAGTGGTAAGAATTTTTGCCTATCATGCGGGTGACTAGTGTTAAATTCTCAGTGACGATATTTTGGTCGTTAAACTAACATTAAATATAAAAAGTTTAATAAGTTTTCAACAAAAGACATTGTAGTGTAGTGGTCAGTATTCATGTCTATCACCTAGGTGGCCTGGGTTCGATTTTAGTTTGTAGCACTATTTTAGTGAATTAATTTGAAAAACGGGTAATTAATGCTTATTAATTGTGGCGCATCTGGGAAATGCGCCATGTAGGGGTGAGCAAATATCCCGAGAGGCTCAAAATCCCGCCCTAGCTCGTCCTAAAAAGCCCGTCCCAAAAATGTGCCCAATCCCTAATGGGCGGGACTTTTCTTCTCAACTAGGGCTAGGATTAGGGCTTTTTTACGAAGTCCCAAAAGACCCGTCCCGTCCCTTTTTGCTAACTAATCAGCTATAAACTATAGTTAGTTAAGTTAACTTTAGTGATGTTTCAGGTTGAAGTTCCATTTGATCTGGGATTTGCATTTATAACTTGTTATGTCAGAATTGTTGGTGACTTTGTCTTAGAGTCTTGGTAAAACTTAGTTTTGGGGTCTTTGGTGAACTATTTTGGAGAATCAAGTTATGTGTTGAACTTGGTGTTCTTACAAGTGACAAAATGTTTGAGTGATTTTGGTGTTTTATGGTGAACTTTATGGTATGTGTTGAACTTTGTTGTTGTTCTGTGTTTAGTTATGGTTTAAGTAAATTGAGTATGATTTTTTTTATAACTTGGATGGGAATTTTGGGTTTGTCCCATTTGTCCCTAGTCCCTGTAGGCCCGTGGCGGGCGGGCCTTTTCCTACTAGCTAGGGCTTGGGATAGGGCTCGGGACATCCATTAAGTGGCCCTAGTTTTAGGGCTCGGGTCATTTTTTAGAAAAAGCCCGCCCATCTGTCCCATGCCCAGCCCTAGCGCCATGTATTAAATGTGGCGCATTTGACAGATGTGCCATGTTTCTGGCGCATTTTCGAGATGCGCTAGTGGTGATTATGGTTCCGGAAACTCGTTTTCCCTTGTTTTTGTGTTTGAGTTCTAAAATGTGGGTAGTTTAGTGATTTTTCCCCTTTTCTTGCTGTTGTAGGGGTATGGAATTCCACATTCGTCCGTTTCGATCATTTTTGCTTTTGGATTGAATCGATTATCAACATCCGCACCAATAAGGAGTTCCTCAACACTATCTTTCCATTCATCATAATTCATACCATCCAGACTGCGAGGTTCATAGAAGCCTACTAACCCAGCCATGAAAACTAACACATTGATAATCATGCATTATCATGGAGACCATAACATTTTGAGAAAGAATAAATGCATCGGATATCAATTAAGAGGGAATACGACAAATAATGATTCCTCAGTCATCTAAACCAACCGACCGCCAGTAAACCGAGGGAAGGGGGTTCGTGAAAGAGTTCACATTACCGTCGTCTTCAATCCAATAGATCAGTATCTTAAAAACGATTTATTCGCAAATTACCGGAACGGGAACTTTGAAATAAGCATACCCAATCTTGGCTTTCCCAATGCCCTTTTGTATTTAAAAATGTTCCGATGAATTTACGCATGCCTATATAATTCTACTTCACAAGTAAATTATCATAGCAAGCCAAAATTCATCAACCAAACCACACATCATGCATACGCATCATGCGTTTAATGTTCCAAGGAACTCATGCTAGAATATATAATTCTACTTTCCAAGTAAACTATCACATGCAGCTACATCCTCAACATTCAAGCATACGTGTCATACATGAAAACTTCCACATCAATCATGCATATTTGGCGATTGGCTTTTATTTTTAAAACATTTAAAATATTAGGGGCTGACTTGCAATTCATGCTTACAATTAATCATGCGTGTTTCTAGACATGAATCCTAGGCAATCACAACCATCACAGCATGTCTGTCCTAATGCGCAAACCGTATATTTAACCAGGGATCTGCCCCCAAACATCCAGCTAGCTTGACATAGTCAAAACAACAGTTCTAATAAATATATGTGACGAAAAGTAAACAATTGCAATTCAGCCCTCTAATTAACCCAGTCCCTAAATCATGCATTTCCGAGATCATCCCCATAATCGAAACTAGGCATTAAGGTTTAATCAAAAACACGAAAGTTTTAAACCTTCGAGCACTGTCTAAAATAATTAAAGTTAAAAAAAAAATGGATTTTAAAAATTGGTCATCCTATTTTATTAATTGACTTGAATTCGATTTTGAAAAACCAGGTTCGGTTCAGTCAATTTCGGTCCGGTTCGGTCCGGTTTTATTTTTAAATTTTGGTTTGGTCCGAACCGGTCCAATAAAATAGGGTTCGGTTCAACACAAAAAAAACCGGTTCGGATAGGTCCACTTAGTTACCCCGGTTCAACCCAACCCGGTTTGGTTTTATTCCTATCTGGTTTAGCAAATTGGACCCGCCCATTAATCACATAGGGTTGAGCCGAAATAATCTTGTGGACTATAGGGTTTTAAAGTCCACTAAAAACTTAACTTAGACTCCAAGAAATATTAACTATATAAAATAATTTCCAATATTGCATATATATATATATATATATATATATATATATATATATATATATATGTGTGTGTGTGTGTGTGTGTGTGTGTGTGTGTATATGTTTTTCTGTACACATAAACAAACATATATATATTTATTGCCAATATTCTATCTATAAGACAAAATCAATCAACAATATATATATATATATGTAAATTTCGGCACATACTTATATATATATATATATATATATATATATATATATATATATATATATATATATATATATATATATATATATATTTTATTTATTGTCAATATCTTTAATAGGGAAACAAATATATGACAATATATTTTCGTAAATTTTTAGGTAACTAAATCTATCAATAATATCTCAATCCCTATAAATTAGCTAGATATATTGATATATATTTCCATATATTATGTGAACCTATTCTTATATTTCTAATTATAGATATATTGTTACCTTTTATAAAAATTAAAATACGGTAAACAATAACCCTAACAATTTCGGCCGGAATAAACATTACTTGGGGACTAAGAAATTAAAAATTTTACCTTGTTAATTTACCTAGGGTTCGGCCGAAACACATAATTGTAGACAAATTGTCAAATTTCAATATCATATTTTTATAAGATCTACAATCCAATGTTTGATTTTGATAAAAGTCTCATTTTTCTTGAAGATCGTGAACATCAAATTTTACAAAGAACAATATGAAAATTTCGGCACATCCACTTAAAATTTCGAAAATTTTAAAAATCACATCTTTAAATTTTCGGCCAGAAACTCAAATTTTCAAGAACATCAATTTATCAAATATAAGAACTTTTAACACAGGCTCTGATACCATTGTTGGATTACGGGGCAGATTACTACGGAAACATACACAAGGTACATGCTTGTAATCCGAATTACGCAGCGGAAGATATGCACATATCTCAAACCTTTTCCGTAGTCCCAAGGATCCTACTGAGGGAGTTCACGACCCACCAGAAGGAACCCGTAGAAGTTCTTGTTAAGGAAGTCCTACGCGGTATTAGCTCCACTGCAAAGCCTCTGATCGATTCTTGGCAGGGACGGATCTCCGGAGTGTTTTGCTCTAAGCAAATTGGCACACCCTTGGTGGTGCAATAGGTTCGGCCGAACTAATACTTTTAGGGGGGAGGGTTTTCTCTCAAACCGTCACTTTGGAGGAATTGTGAATTACTCCAAATAAAACCCTAACACTCTTTATTTATAGGAGGAGCAAAGTGGACAAAAGTCCACTTTGCCCCTACCAACATATTCGGTCGGCCATGTATGACGGAGGCCCAATATTTTGGGTCTCTCATGTCAATTGGGATTTGGGTCAAGCCCAATTTTCCTAATGTGACATTTACCAAATTTCTTAGGTAACGTATACATATTAATGGGCTACCAGTTATGGCGCCCAATCTGTTAGATTACGGGGATTAATCACTACGGATACTTAAACAAAGTACATGCTAGTAATCGGAATTACACATCGGAAGTTTCGCACATACCTTTAAGATGATCCGTAGACCCAAGACCTTCTCAGAAGGGAGTTCACGATCCTCCAGTCGGGACCCGTAGAGGTTCTTGTTAGAGAATCCATACGTGGTGCAAGCTCCACAGCAAAGCCTCTGATCGATTCTTGGCACGGGGACAGATCTCTGAAGTGTTTGCTTGGAAAGCAAATTGGCACACCCTTGGTGTAGTGAAGGGTTCGGCCGAAACTAGGTGTTGAGGGGTTGAGGGTTTTTTCTCTCTAAAACACTCTAATGAGGGAATTGTGATTAACCCTCAAAATCCCCTAACACCTCTTATTTATAGGAGTATTTATAGGAGGAGTAGAGTGGACAAAAGTCAACTTTACCCTCCTTATAATTTCGGCCGGCCATTAGTATAGGTAGGCCCAATTTTGCGTAGTTTCCACATAGGAACACTTCTTCAAGACATCCGTACAAGTATTCACAACCTTCAACTAATATCTGGTTGGTGGCCTCCTAGTGAATACAAGAGTCGGTGAATTACATGTGAACTTGACCATCCTCATCGCTCATATCCTTAGTCAGACTCAACCGGTTTCCAAAGACGTGGTCACTGTGCCTTTTTGTTCAGCACTACGCTCGTACGCCGGGAAGCGAGCATTGAGCCTGACCTTAGATATGAGTTCTGAGTCCGTGGGGATACTTTAGGTGCCTCTTCATAAGGCTCCTGGGATCAATCACACGCTCGAGGTGAAGAAGTTTGCGCCCGCCAGAATCACGAGGATTCCTTCCTAGCACAACCGAGCTGTGACCCTGTGGTCGAACGTGGCACGCGCAGTATGAAGCACGCGTTGATAGCATACCTGAACCTTTTGCGTTGACAAGAGAGTGATATGTCAATCATGCTATCACAGATTCTCATATGGCCCAGAATGTGGTTAAATGACGAACGAAGTTCATCACGGCGATATGCAAAACACAGATCATGTCGAGTTACTTCAAAACTAGATAATCGTCTTGCTTAATCAGGTTTATCCCCCTGATTCTTAGCCAGTCTTGCTTGGTAGAGGCCTCCCTCCACCGCAAGACGACCGTACATGTGTGACGAGGTAAGACCCACATTTGACATAGTTTTGGCAGAGGATTGCGTCCTCCTACGACTTAGTTTATAGATCGTACATCTGATGTAATCAAAACATTATGACGTCGATTGATCATAAACTCAGTTGCAATTTTTTCGCTTACAAAATGTAACTTTCTAATATCAAAATGTTATAGCAGATACATGTCATTTCTAAACCCTACGCAATCCTAGCAGTTTTACATGCTTTTCGAATATGACCCGGTTCCAGTGGTTTCCTGGTCCGGTTGTGGCAATTATGTAATATAAGTTGGCATTGACCGTAAATATGGTGCACTTGACCTTGGTTCGGCCGTGGATAGGTTTGATATGCTAAGTGTTGTTAAATGACCTCCAAGGGCTAGCCCCGGGAGACATAGCGTCCAGGGATAGGGGTCCGGGCGAGAGGAACTCGCCCGGACGGAGGGGGGGTACCCGGGCGGGTACCCCTGGAGGACCGCTCGAGTTGGCGCTCGGGTAACCCGAGCGCCCCACACTCGGTACCAAGTGTGAATGGCGCTCGGGTAACCCGCGCTCCCCACACTCGGTTTTACCGAGTGTGGTGACCACACTTGGTACCTAGTGTGAATGGCGCTCGGGTAACCCGAGCGTCCCACACTTGGTATTTACCAAGTGTGGTCACCGGTCAAATACCCTCGAGTGGTTTTTGCCACTCGGGGTGTTTTTGAGCCTAAGTATTTGGGCCTCGGGTGTCCGTTTTCCAAGTTTCGAACTATAGTCGGTCGTGGCCCAATTATCGGGGTCCAATTTATAATCGCTTGGGCATATATCCAACACTGGGTTTGTTGAAGTGTGTTGTTGATGGGCTTTTTTACTCTAATGTTTTTGCTAGCCTTTTTGAAATCTGTTGTTATGCTGATATTTCTGAAATCAGTTGCTAGGCAGAGGTTTCTCACTAGACCAGTCTGACCCGATTCGAACTGGGTCGAACTGGCTGAACCAGTAACCGGAGCCCTAACCGGTTCGATGAACGGTCCAGTTCTGATAACACTGTTACCGATACATTCATGATGACTCAACATCAAGTTTCTACTTTTTATATAAAATAATATATATAAAGAATAATTTATTTGGGAAGTACGATACTATGTTAGTATCTTAGTGATGTAGCCCGTATTAGGGAATAATAAAATATATTAAGAATAAATATATTTTATTATATTTAGATAAGTTTATAGTAGTAGGAATAGATATATTCTTAGTATATTATCATATTATGTTTCCTTATTATGTTGCTATAGATGTAGTCTTTATCTATAAATATAGGTAGTGTTATCAGAACCGGACCGGTGACTGAACCAGAGAGAGGTCCGGTTTTCGATTCGTCCGGTCAGACCCGGTTCGAACCCGGTCCGACCACTACAGCACCTTTTTCACTTATAATTTTCATCGAGAACTTCCATTGTAGCCTTCTGGTAAGAGTTTGCAGCAGCACCATTTTCAATATACAACCTCTCCACCGAACCCTCCATGAACTCCACCTTCCACTTCAACCCTCTTCATCTTCCACTCCAATCCACCACGCGGTCCCTTTAATATTCACAGATCTGGACAGACATATGACTCATCTCTGTGCTGCCAGGAAGAGAGGTCGATGGAAGGCGAAGATAGAAGAGAGAGAGGGTTAATTGACGTAATCATTCAGGATTTCACCGGAGAGGATGTTGTTGGCGAGATCCAGTCTCTGAAGCCCACTGAGCTTTCCAAACCCTACCGGAATCCTGCCAGAGAGATGATTGTTCTGTAACCAGACTTGAACCGGTCGGAGCGGGAGTGACGAGGGCGGAACGATTTGTAGCGGAGGGGCGTCGGAGCTGGACTAAACCGCTGAACTGACCGGTTCTGTTGGAACTGATCAATTAGGGATGTAGGACTTAACTTTCGTCTATGTCGACCTCCCTGAAGCCAAACAGGGCGAAATTTGCATCGTCGGCTAAGGCTTTCTTTCGACTTGATTCTTGCAGGTCGATTGCTTCATGGAGTTAACATCCCTTAGTGTCCATATTCGATCCGTTCTAGTGGCTGATGAACTGAAATTGGATGGAGCTCTGCCATTTTGGAGTCTGGAGCGTAACAAAAAATAAAACAAGAGTTTGGAGCATGGCGGCAGGGTTAGATTTAGGGTTTTCAATTTGCTTTTAAGTAAACCAGCGAACCGAAAAACCAGCCGATTTTCCAAAAAAAACGGCCGGTGTTTTGAAAACCGGACAGTTAGACTGGGTTCGCTTACATCCTGAACTTTTGGATGAACCGAATCGTCTATGGTACCGATTCCGGTTCGAACCTGGAAGGACCACCGGTCCCGTCCGGTTCTGATAACACTGTATATAGGTACTTGTACTCAACCCTAAATAAGACCAATAATACAATTCTCATTCTTCTCTATGGTATTAGAGTCTTCTTTCCTCCAACGAGTATAACTTACAAGCCGTCGTCCACCATCACCACTGTCCAAGGGCGGTCGGCACTGCCATCAGCTATGCAGTTGTCATGCTGACAACCCCTGTCCAATTCTGATTTCAGTCATTTTTTCTTTTCTAATAAGACAATAAATCTATGCTTTCGTGTCGACGACTTCTGCGCCGGTCCTCTAATTTAGCGCAAACTGACGAAGCCACCACACTGATAGTCCATATTATCGCCATGTCCGCCTCAATTCTTCTCCGCCGATGCCGACTGGATCTCTCGGGCTACCGCCATTGTCTAATGAACCTCTCCGGCCTACCGCCGTGCCGACTGGACATATTCGAGCTACCGCCGTGCCGACTGGACATATCCGGGCTACCGTCGTGCCGACTGGACATCTCTATGGACTTTCGTCGTTGCCGATTGGACATTCCCAGGCTTCCGCCATTGCCGACTGGACCTCTTCAGTCATCCACTGATGACAACTGGACTATTCGAGCATTCATCAATATTCTTCGTATCAAGATCGGCATTCTTGTCAGAACGTCCATCTTGCGGGAGCGTATTAGGGAATAATAAAATATATTAGATATAAATATATTTCATTATATTTGGATAAGTTTATATTAATAATAGATATATTCTTAGTATATTATAAGATTATGTTTCCTTATTATATTGTTATAAATTTAGTCTTGTATCTATATATATATATATATATATATGTACTTGTACTCAACCCTAGAAAATAGATCAATAATACAATTCTCATTCTTATATAGCCTGTAGGTTAGGTTGAATTGACAGTTTATTATATTATTATTTAGTTCTTATAAATATAGGATTTTTATTTATAGTCCCTGAGATTAGGGGTGGCAACGGGGCACGGGTACCCGCCGACCCGCGGGGCCCTGCCCCGATTTTGCTCCGCCGACCCGCGATCCGTGACCTGTGGGGCGGGTACGGTTTTGGGGTCGACCCGCCCCGCCGCCCTATCCCGAACATGTATCATTTGTATATATATTACATGTATATTATATAAAACTATATAGATAATATACTACATGTCAAAATAATAAGAATTCTAATGAGTTTTGTGACTTGCATTTGAATTTGTTATTTATGATTCAAACTTTGAGCTAAGTTTGAATATATAAATATATAGTTTAAGTTTTATAATTTCTAGTAGGCGACCCGCCCCACCCCGCAAGATGTATGGGGCGGATACGGGTCGACCATCTCGACTCGCGGGGCGGGTACGGGGCGAGCAATACCCGTCCCGCCCTGTAAACACCCCTACCTGAAATGATAAATCTCGAGAACTAATAGAAAAGTCCTCAATCTCACAATGGTTTCCTCTTTTCTGGAAAAGAAAAATAGTAATCTCATAATTATTTCTATCGAACGTTTCTACACCTACCTGTCCGAAAGATTCCATCCCACATAAATTGGGATATATTATTAAATCATGAGTAATAATAATAATAATAATAATAATAATAATAATAATAATAATAATAATAATAATAATAATAATAATAATAATAGAAGTATATATAAATTTCAAAAGGTATAAATGAAATTGCATGGTTGTCTGACGGCCCAGGCAGAATTGAATTGGGGTTGGCCTATTGATCTGCTGGCAAATGTTTGGTATGACCTCCACTCTTATCGGCTTACGAACAAACTCTTCCATAATCCAACTTTCCCCCAAATCTTCACCTCCACTGAATCAAACATGGTCACCACCGTCAATTCAACTGAAGGAGGAGGCGGCGAAGACGATGTTGCCGTCTCTGCCGCAGCACCTTCCAATCCGTACGAGGTGGACCACAACCGATTATCCGCCATGTACCAGAAAATCTCCGAGGAACCCCGTCTACTGACCCCAGCCGCCGGCCGGGACACCTGCTGCATATTCCGAGTCCCGGAAAGCCTGGTCGAGATAAACGGGAAATCGTATAAGCCGCACATCGTCTCCATCGGGCCGTACCACCGCGGCGATCCCCAACTCCAGATGATCCAGGAGCACAAGTGGCGCTACCTAGGCGCTCTCCTCACCAGACTCCAGAATCAGCAACTGCTTTTAGCGGATCTCATGGCGGCGGTGGCACCGCTGGTGGCAAACGCCAGGGAATGCTACTCGGAGATCATCCCCCTCGATGCCGACGAATTCATTGAGATGATGGTTCTGGATGGGTGCTTCATGATTGAGCTGTTCAGGAAGACGAAGCAGTTAGTGGCATTTGAGCACCATGATCCTCTGGTGACCATGGTCTGGATCTTCCCCTTCTTCTACCGCGATTTCGTCCGCCTCGAGAACCAGATCCCGTACTTCGTTCTTGAGCGCCTTTACGAAGTAACTACCACGCCCGGGAGCGAATCGCAGCACACTCTGGCCGAGATTGCGCTCAACTTCTTCAACAATGCGATGCAGCGCTCCGATCAAGATATCGCCAATTATCATCATATTACTGGCAACCATTTGCTTGATCTTGTAAGTACAACTAAACTCGCACTATACTTTTTTCTTTTAATTTAATTGATGACGACTGTTATATAACACATTTTACTTATTTTAGTTTAAATTTAGTACATTTAATTAGGGATTTTAAAATTGCCAAAAAAATAAGTAAGAGCATCCACAATGGTTTTCCATAAATTGCATTCTTTAAAGTTGCCACGTAGACATTTATGTACACTTTAAGTAATACATAAAGTTAAGACACACGTAAAAAATATTTTCTCTGCAATCGTATTACTTAAACATATTCCTTAAATATATTTTATTATTAAATTTTCCAACAACCACCAATAAGATATTAGTATTAATTATAAAATGAATTAATTTATAATAAAAAATTGGTTACGTAATACATAGTGCATTACTTAAATTTAAGGAATGCTTTATGTAAAAACATAAATTTACGTGTGGGTCCCATATTTAAGGAATGCTATGTAAAACCACTGCAGATAGTTTTTGTTATTTTACTTAAATAAACATGTAGGACCCACGTTTACGTAATCTTTACGTAATACCATTGTGGATGCTCTAAGGAATTAAAAAAATCAAGAATTTTAAGTGTTTCAAATTAAATAAAGGGTTAATAACTAAAAAACTGTCCAAGGTTTACCCTATGTTAAAATTAGGTGTCTGAAGTTTGAAATGTTAAAATGGACTGTCCCAAGTTTCATTTTTGTTGAAATTTGGTGTCTCAGTGTGATTACTTTAGAGAGGTCAATTCCGACGAAACCGTCTGTCAAATTCGAGCTCTCATACACACTCCCTTCTCGTAATCTTGCCGGGACCGTCACCTAAAAAGTTGGTCACATCCGAGCAAGTAATTCTCGCTCTACTGTCCTTGGAAAATGGCTCTACACCACTCTTCTAGAAACTTTTTTTTAATGTTCAATTTTTAGGTGAAATTTGACGATTTTGTGAAAAGTAAAGAGTGATGGATTATGAGTGGATTGGTGGGTTGATGAAAATGATGGAATGAAGATGAAAAGACGCACAAAGACACTAAATTTCAACAAAAATGAAACTTGAGACAGTCCATTTTAACATTTCAAACTTCAGACACCTAATTTTAATATAGGGTAAACCTTAGACAGTTTTTTAGTTATTAACCCTTAAATAAATTGAAGTTTTGTTTCTTAACTGAAAAAATGAACTTTTAGCGGGTGTTTGGATTCAGTTTAGTGTTTTGTAAAACGTTGGATTCGTTTTTTTTTTTTTTATCGAACCGATTAATCTAAGAATAATTGTATATGGAATTTACATAATAATATATTTAAGTATTATAATGTTTGAATCTCATTAACACTAAAGCTCCAATTTATATATATATTGGGCAGACCCATTTAATATAATTGAAAGTGTGACTCTTGTAAAGACTTTGACTGAACAATTTTATTTCCGAACTTTTTCCAATCAAAGAGTTTCATCCAATCCCTAAGTTAGAATTACACTGACAAGGACTTATACACATAAGTCCCTGAGTCACCCCCATATCAGGTTTGACACTAGTTTTTTCCTTTTATATATAAAAAGAGAAAAAAAAGATGACACTCACTAAATTAAAGCATGGATGCATGGTTACACGAGTGAATTCCCAAAATAGGTTTGATTGTCAAACTTATTCCCAAACTAGGCTTCTTCAGAAACTAATTCCCAAACTAGGTTTTTTTATTTTTTTTTAAATCATTTTTATTTTTAATTTTACATCCCAAAGTTTATATTTTGTTACAATTGACCCTAAACCGATATATAATACAAGAAATTTAAAAAAAAAATTGTGAAAAAATAAAGTAATTATATGTAAAAGCTATAAACTAAAAATTAATAAATTAGTAATTGTAAAAAATTTTAAAAATAAATTATGCTAATGATATAAATTATATTAAAAAAACAGTGATATAACATGTAAATAAAGTAAATACTTGTAATTTTTTTTTTAAGTATGAAAATATAAAAATGAAAGCGTACTAAACCATAAATAAAACGTGTTAAATTTATAAAAATATATAAAATTAGTGACTGAAAAATAGATAAATTAATTTAAATTTGAAAAATCAATAGAATAAATTTAAGAATGGAATTTAGTTTGTATATTTTTTTTTCATACTCTTGATGAATAATTTTATCATTATATAGTTTCTTATTTTGCCAATATAAAGTTGTTTCAAAACTTATTTATTTTTAAATTTTAAATTTATCCTTTAATTTTGCACATTTTATAAGATTTAAAATAAAAAAATGGTTTGTTTAATTACTTTTAATCTGTATTTTTATCATTTAATTAGTTTATAATTTTTATTTTTGTTTTTATACATTTAATTTTTTTAATTTTCAATTTCTTTTTTCTTCTTGTATTATATTTCTATTAAGGATTCATTTGTAACATAATGTAAACTTTAGGGTGTTAAGTAAATAATATATATTATTAAAAAAATAAAGAGACCTATTTTGGGAATTAGTTTCTGAACAAGCCTAATTTGGGAATTAGTTTCGAAAACCGACCTACTTTGGTCATTCACTCTGGTTACACGATGGAATTAACAAAGTGGATGCAGGTACGAGAAAGCTACATGCCTCACGGAATACTACTAGCGGGTTGGGGTCAGCCACGAGGAGATGTACCTAATCACGTCATCCAGAGCGTCTCCAAGCTACGCCGCGCTGGCATCAGGCTAAGCAGCGCCAACCAAGAGAGCTTCCTAGTCGTAAAATTCAGCGGGGGAGTAATCGAAATGCCGACAATCGTTATCGACGACTTCATGAGCTCCTTCCTACAAAACTGCGTAGCCTACGAGCAGTGCCACCACAGCAGCTCCAAGCACATCACCACTTACGCCACCCTCCTCGACTGCCTCGTTAACACCTACAAGGACGTCGAGTACCTCTGCGACCGTAACATCATCGAAAACTACTTTGGCACCGATACTGAGGTTGCCAAGTTCATCAATAACCTGGGCAAGGACGTGGCTTTCGACATTGATAGGTGTTACTTGGTTCAGGTATTCAATGATGTTCATGACTATTATTGCGATAGTTGGCATGTTCAGTTGGCAAGCTTCAAGTATACCTATTTTGACACCCCGTGGTCCTTCATTTCTGCTTTGGCCGCCCTCATTTTGCTGCTTCTCACCGTCACTCAGACCTACTTTACCGTCTATAGTGCATATAAACCCTAGCCCTACTTAAATCACTTTTTTTATTTATTTGCTTTCATGAGATAAATAACCAATTTTGTAGCTACACTATTTTGTACAGCTCGGGATCTATATATAATATATTTCAGATCGAATTAATTATAAGATTTTGACACAAATTTTTCTATTTAATATTTTTCTTCAAGAGTTCACTAATCCCAATATGTTTTTTTAAAAAATAACTATGAAATTAATTATACTAAAAGTATATTTGTCAAGATCATAATAACGAGACACAATCTGGACATAGAGAGTGGGGCAGAGCAGGTGATCTGAATTCTTATATTTGTACTGAAAACACAATTGTCTGTAATTAGGGTTTTTTTTTGTGTAGTTTACCTCATATTGGGTATTAAATATATGTTTTAATCCACCTCATATTGGGTATTAAATACATGTTTTAATCCGTAAGAGATATGATATGAAAAAAAAAAAAAAAAAGTTAAATGAGTGTAATCGTAATTTTGATGCAAATATTAAATTGCAATCCAACACATTTCCCTATTAATTAAGGATTATTATATAAGAACAAAATGTAGAATCACGTCGGCCGCCCGTATTCGAACATGAGGGCGTATCGTGTATTAATCTCGCTTTGTTAATGATAGCTTGTATATGATAGTGATAGATATCTGCTCGCTCTTCCGGATCCAATCTTATTCACATTGTTACAAAACCCATTTTGTGTGTGTTCGAAAATGAATACGCTCTTGACCGTTTGTTTAGACGAACCATCAAACTATAAAGACAAGCTGTAATATTCTTGGGTCCTTCCAGCTATAGGTAGAGATAAGTTGCGGTTAAGTGGGAACTCATTAAAACACTTCAACAAAACTCTCAAGATACTATGTTGGAAAAATGCGGAACGTATCAAACATGTATAACAAAGTAGAGTAATAAACGACACAACTTACGTGATGTCAATATAACCTAAATTCACGAGGAAAGGAGAAGCGTCAATCTTCACTAGAACCAACAATTACGGCATGTTTGGTTCAAGGATTTGGAATCGGAATTGGGAATAGGTAATCTTATGATGTTGTTTGGTTCTTAAATTATGTGTAATAAGCATTCCTAATTCCCAATTTTGAGGGAATATTTAATTCTAGCCTAACCTCTAGGATTAAGTATTCCAAGTTTCCTATAATTAAAATAAAAAAGTAAAACTACTATTTTAGCCCTAATTTATTTATTTACAGCATGTCATACATCTAGTTATTTACGTACATAACTTATTTTTCTAAATATTTTACAACATATATCTTACAATTTGTTTCGTCATTTACGTACATAATATGTTTTTTTACATAATATGTTTGTTTTTTTTGTACATAATCTGATTACACAATATGTTTCTTGTGTATTATATATATATACATATAATGTATTATATCGTGTAGGTAAATCTAATTAAAAGTGATCATATTTCAATTTAATTAAGAATAATAATTTAACATGTTATTTTTTTCATTACAATATATTCTATTAGTTGTAGTGAATTTTACAATATCTCAAAAAAATATTTTTTTAAAAAATGATTGTTTTTGTAAAAAGATAATCATTTATAAAAAAAAAAAAATCTGTTTAATAATATGTGATTTTACTTTTTTTCATGTTTAATATTGTTAATTTAATTAATACAAATATTAAAAGGGTATATAAGTCAATTAGGACCTATTCCATTCCTTTACGTATATCATTTTATCAACCAATATTGGATTTGTAATCAGCATTCTCTATTCATCATGTCAACCAAACAACTACATATTAATATTACATATTTTCCTTATTCCATATTCCGTATTCCGTATTCCTTATTCCCTATTCATTATTCCAATTCTTTGAACCAAAGATGCCGTAAAAGTTTACAATACAAGAATGCATTGAAGTGTTTCTCACAATATGTTGGATACGCGTCCCAACAACCAAAGAACCATGACCCATCGGTTAAGGATTCAGTCTGGGCCAGAAAGCCCAGCACAAGGCGAGCTCAACATGACCCAGAAGAAGAACGTTGTGATTGCGCTAGTAGCGGGAGGACCAAATTGTGACAAAATAATAACTCGGGACCTCGCCTAGACAATCACCGGTCCGCTGATCGATGGTGGGCCACGACCCATCATAGCGGAACAAGCAACAAATGCAACCGGGCAGGTGGGTCCACGCTTAGACTGCCTTCCGCCTTACCAACCTCTAAAGGGTCGGGAGTAATCCCTCTCAAACTCAACATGCGTACGCCCTAAACACACTAAATTGCGTGGGTAGTACGCCTGACATACAACCAATGTATATCCGACAAGGCTCCATTATGCTAGAAAAAGGTACCAGATATAAGGGAAGAGAAAAAAAATCGATATTCACTAAATAAGGAAAGGTCAACTTGGAAGACCTTGGTTGGATAAAGAAACTTACCAGGATTAAAACTCGATTTCCAACCATTACCTATAAATACCTGATGCAGCGTGATGGGGATATGAAGCGCAAAATTCATTGATTAAAAGAATATCGAAAATTTGACGCAAGGTTGAAGAAAGTCTCGACTTTTTTCATTAATAATTCAACTGAATGTAAATGACGGCTAACATAGTTTAAATAGAAAAATCTAAAACACTAACCCTAGAAAGAAATTCGAAATTAACAACAAAGCCCCAAACAAAATCGAAATATTACAAAAAAGATCGACATAAATATAAAACCGCAAATTTGACCATCTAAACGAAGGAATTTGGTTGAGAACCGTCAAACCCCATAATTTAGTATGGGTCTTGCTCAGATCGTCATTTCTGAATAAAAAAGTGTACTCGCATGTCAAAATCCGACACTTCAAAATCTCCCACATCAATACCCCATCTTTACTCTCTCTCGAACTAACACGTCCATATATTACCTGTTGATTCTCATTTAAGCATAGAATAGAGATTATCGGGTCAGACCTCGGTTTCTCCCCTTTTTTTGTAGGTCTTGGAGCAAGCGATTCAGATTCTCTCGAAGCCCTGATATTCATAATCCTACATCTGGCCCCATCTATTGAAATGGAGTAGTTGTTCTTTTTCACTATTGCGGTCACTCGCTCCCAGGTTGCAGGAAAGCAGGTAGTTGTTGCTCAAGGAACCAGCCACCAGTCCTCACCTAGAGTAAAACCACCATTGGCACATAAAAGAGGTAACAAGCAGCTCAAGAACTTGGTCAACAAGAAACTCAGGAACTTGATCGATAAGCAGCCTAGGAACTAGGATAACAAACAGACTATTCAGGAACTGGTCGACAAGTAACTCAGGAGGATAGCCGGTAACCTACTTAAGGAATAAGTTGTTGGAAATAACGGATAATCGCAAACAAAATGATAAATTTGCTAACCGTTCTTGGTGTGATTGTCACACATGTACTAGCTTGATGGTATGTCCCTCGTACGTAATTGCTTCCCACGTTCTTGATCTTCAAGCTCATTCACTCCCAGGCATCTTCAACAAGGTTGCTTCGTGGTTCACCGACCAAGGTCCTTCAATCTCACACTTTGCGGAAAGGAATGCTCTATTCTCTACGAACTAAATCTCACGGTGTGGGATAAGTATACTAGAGGTCTAGGTAATAGTGTTTCCTCTATAAACTCTCTATTGGTGGTGTTAATGTTTAATTACACAATCACTCTAATAGTGAATGTTAAGGCCGACCGAATTCACATTTATATAGGGGGGATGTTATTTGTTTCCAAGTTATAGATATGAAAAGATTTGCAAAAATATATATTTGATTATATAGATATAAATATAAATATTCTAATAAGAATATATATGTATTACCTAAAATAGAATTAAATGTATATCCATAATATACAAATATTTATCTTAGACAATTATATATATTTAGTTGTCATATATATATATTTAACTTATCAAATATATTTACTCCCCTTTAATTAAAAAGGTTAAGAAAACTTAACCCCCAAGCATATATATAATTCGGCCAAACCTACCTATTGGCCCACTCTTAGTGGACCTCAATACTTATACTTAATGACCAAGCCCAATTGGGCCACTAATCCTAATTAATTCGGTCGTAACCTAATTAATTATGGTCAATTTCTCAAATTAACTTACACCTCAACTGAGTTAGGTTAGTGGAATACCATGAAGGGCGGCCCAAATTCCCCAATTGCCAACAACTTCCACTCGCCCGAATGGGAGGCGCCTATTTACCTTTAGCAGTATTTCGTCTTGCTTACTTACACCCGCTTCATACGTGGTTAGCCCGCGCGACCTGTAGAATTTAAGGGATATAACTACGGATCAAAACACTAAATGTGCATGGTAAACTAATCACGCGGCAGAATAAGGAGCACATACCTATTTTGCTTTCCGTAGCCCAAGATTGTCACGGGGGAGTTCGCGATCTGTCGGACGGTGTCTTGCGGGAACCCTTTGTTGGAGAGCAATCCGCAGGCAATGGTATGTTATCATAATAAACTATAAAGATAATACAAAATATTTTATCTATTAATAAATAATAATAATATAATAACACTCCGTAATGTTGGACGTAATCTCACATTACATCAAAAAACAGATGTAATGTGAGATTACGTCCAACATTACGGAGTGTTATTATTTTATTATTATTTATTTAATAAATAAATATTTTATATTATCTTTATATATTATAATAATAATAACAATATATTTTTACTTTTTATCTAATTCATAACTCATTATTATAATAAAAAACAATGCATAAGATGTTTGTATAAAATGAGTTTTCGTTGTTTTTTTTTTTTTTTTTTTGTAAAAAATATCTTATAAAACTATATACAATTTTTTAATTAATAGAATTTGAATAGTTATGCGTATTAAGTTTAACTAGTTAGTTTTTGGAGTTCATAAATAATTAGAGTATTAACCACAAAACATAAAGTTTAAATAGTTAATTGTTGTCAAAATATATATTCTTTTAAATTTTATCATATTAATATATAATATACTATCATATATTAATATAATAACAATAAAGTCACATTACAATGCACATTACAACACATACTAAACACTTTAATCTAACATTACACTCCACATTACAGCACAACCAAACACTGTAATCTGACATTACATTACACAGCTCACATTACTTGTAATCTCACATTTCAAGTAATCTCACATTACGTCCATCCAAACGGCCCATTAGGGTTTAGTAATTAAAAGAGCAGTTGGGCTGGGGCCATGATATTTGTAAATAATACTAGTTTGGGCTTAAACTAATAAGGTTATTGTTGGATCATGGTGGAACTCCGGTACGGACTTTGACGGCGACCCTAGCTCCTTTGCTCCACGCAATCCTGCAAGAGGGGATAGACCGGGCGGTGACCCAGAATCCCTCTCCGATGCTTAAATGAGTGTCTAGTACGGACTGGCAAGCAGTAATCTCAAATAGTGTAATTCAACGTAAGTGATCTGAGGTGACCTCTTGCCCTTTTATAGGTGAAGAGATGCCTCAGGTACCTGGTGGACCGTTGGAGGTGGTTAGCCCGTATCCCGCGTATCTCGGATGTGATCCCGTCTATCTAGGCCATGATCTCGCTTATCTCAGCCACGCCCCGCGTATCTCGGCCACGCTCCGTGTATCTTAACCACGTTCCGCGTATATCGGCCACGCCCCGCGTATCTTGGCCTTATCCTCTGATAACGAGTCCCGACTTTTGTCGGGGACTCCAGAGTTATCTCGTTGTGTCACCGCTCGGGGCCCCTCGTCATCGTGACAGGGCCAATCATTCTCAGGGATTCATCATCGGGGCCTACTTAAAGGCTTCTCATCGGGAGCTTCCAGCTCATCTGTCGGAACCGACTCTGTCGGGACCTTTCATCATCGGGACTCCCTTCGTCGGGACCCTTCTCTTGGGTCATCTTGACCTTCATTTGGGGCCTGGTGGGCCTGTTTGCCGTTTCCTCACCGTTAAAGGGCCTGACGGCTGTAGTCGAACCCATCATTTGCCCCAAAGACATGAGGGACTTTTAGTTCGTCGTGTCTTCCAACTCCCGACCTCCCGATATTGGAATCGGGGATCTTTCCCTTGACATGGTCACTCAGTACTAGTCTTCTCCTTCACGTTTCCTCAGTGTTTTGTAGATAACTGCCAAATCCCAGGGGTCTCCTCGGTTCCCCAGTTCATTAAATGCAGTAGATAGTGAAGCGACGTTTTCGACCCTCGTGCCTGATTTTTCGCGCCTGTTCTTTTCTGAAAAGTGCTTTTCAGGCCGTTTCATCATTACGTCTGTTGTCCTTCTGCACGTTTCATCTCAACGGTCCAGATTAAAACTCTTCGACTTCGACGACTCGGATCGAAGTGTCCCTTCAACTGTCCTCTTCGCCTATAAAACCCTAGCCATGGTCACAGTTTAACTTTTACCGTTTCCGAATTCTCAAAAGCTCTCTGCAACTTCTCTGCGAATTCAAGCTCTGTAATTCCGAAGGCCTCGGAGTTTCTCCGGTCATCTTTCCGGCGACGCCCAGTTCATTTCCTCAACTTCTACTTCATCATGTCTGGTAAGGATTTTTCCTTCATTGCTTGTTCGTCTTTTCCTTATTTATAGCTTTCCGAGAATCCCACTGTGTTTTTCTTGCAATTGTTACTTTTCAGACAGCGGGTCCAGCTCTGAGGGGAGAAAGCCTTTTAATTTTGATTATGCTCTGAATGAAATCTCCAATACTGCCTATGATGCAGCCCTCCGAGAGGGTTGTATCACTTCTACTTGGGAACCCCGTTTCCCGTATCCTTGGCCTCGCCCCTCGGGTAACCCTGAGGTTACTCGTCCCCAAAAAGGGGAGGTATTTGTCTCTACGGGGCAAGTATCAGCGGGGATCAGATTCCCCTTCTGTGGTAATCTGGTCGAAATGTGCCAGCATTACAAGACGCATCCCACTACCTTCTTTCCCCATGCCATCCGCCTATGGAACGCCTTCCAGGTTCTCTGCTTCCGACATAAGTGGGTTTACAGCCTCCAGCTCTTCAGAACCTTCTACGGGATGAAGTGCAACGAGGCGAGGGTTTGTGCCTTCTATCCTCGGATGCCCAAGTGGAGTAAGCAGCAGCTTGCACGGTGTAACTGGACCAATGACACCTGGAAGGTGGTCAAGGGTCGGGGACTCCTGATTGACACGGGGTCTGACAACAGTGGTTGGAAGAGGAGTTACTTCTTCATCTGACACTCTTCGATCCCCTGGCCCCGATGGGAGGTGGCAGCAGACTCCCCGCCTGCCTTCCACACCTATACCGACGAAGATTTCGAAACTCTTCAACTCATCCAGCTTTACCGATGGGGGGAGTCCTACACTCCCCTCGACGCCAATTCCCTCGTGGAACGGGACCTGGTGAACGCCGGGATCCGACTCCTCGATATAATCTCTGGGGGGCAGCTTTTCGACGGCCCTTCTAATATGGTTCCCTGGGTAAACTTCTAACTCTTCTTCGTTTACTGTTTTCAGCCAAGAAGGTATCTGTGCTGACCGATCTGTTCCTTAAGCAGGGGGAGACCGATGCTGTTCGCCCTTCGCGGAAGAGGAAGTCCGCCAAGAAGGCTGCTGCTCAGTCGGGGTCTCCTTCTGCGGAGCCACCCAAGCGGAAGCGGGTGGAGCTGGACCAACTCTTCGACGTCCAGACTGCTGAGGAAGGTAAAAAGCTTCGACTCGCTATTAAATCGTATAGGAGGATGGTCCCGAGGGATTTGATTCCTTCGACCCAGGAGGCTCGTATTGCTAATGTTAGACGGATCCTTCGAGGCGAAACTCCTCGTGTCTTGAAGGCGAGCTATTACCACTACCGCGGGAAGGATCAATAGGTCTCCCGACGTATCGTTTGGTGTAAGAATCCTGATGAACTTCCTGACTACATTTCTGAAGCCTCTCGTCCTCCAGGTGCCGCAGCTTCCGCAGGTCGCTCGGGAGTTCCATCGGGTGCCGCAGCTTCCGCGGATGCACCGTCTTCAACAGGGGCGCCTCCCTCAGCTGGGGAGAAGGCTCCGACCGGCGAGCAGTTTCGTCGGGTGGAAACCTTAGACTCCTCCGAGGAGACTGACGAGGGTGGCTCCCTTCGTCATCGTCGAAGGACGGGGCAGTCTCCCCTGAAACCAACCCCTCAGGGGCCGCCCCCTTCATCTTCTCCGCAGCAGCGATAGCCGTCGCCCATCCACAACTTCACTCCTTCTCCCGTCCGGGTCGAGACGGAGGCATGCCCCTCCACGTTTCGTCCTCCTCCTCCAGTCACTCTTGATAGGAACTTCTATAGGCCCTTCGACCCCTCACAAGCGAATGCCCCTGGACTCCCATCCAGACGCTACAAGGAGTCCCGCTCAGACAAGGGGAGTAGGACCAGGACCTGGCCCTGCATCTGCTGGCAGGCTCGATCCTGCCTACCATGCGGTATCCGATTTCCCTCAATCGGACGGCCATGCATCGGGATGTCAGAGAGATGTCCCTGCGTCAGATAGAGGTAAAACTTCGTTTCTCTCTTTTAATGATAAATCGGGTTGTTTGTCTATTAACACCTTTTCCTCTTATTGCAGGAGCTCGGGGACTTCAACCGTCTTTTTGGGTACCTCATCGCCTATGATGAGTCCCGGGAGCGGGACCGAGCAGCCCTCGACAAGCTGAAAGGAGGATCTTAAGGCTTCCCAGTCTTCGCGGGGGAAACTTGTCAAGGAGCAGGCTATCCTCGAGCAAAAGGTTCAGGACCTCCAGAAGCAGGCCGGGGACTTTGAGGGACTCCTGAGGCAGGAGCGACAGGAGCGGCAGGCTGCCGAGGATAAGCTGGTCCTTGAGAGGAAGGTTGCTGAGGACAAGCTGGTCCTCGAGAAGAAGGCTCTGGAGGAGCAAGTCGCGGGATTCCCTGCGCAGCTGGTCGAGGCGGAGGCCAAGGGCCGGGAGGATTATCGGGGGTCGGAGGACTTCCAGGCCGACGCTATGAAGTTCTTTGGCGCGGAGGTGGAGAACACTCTCTTTAATGCGGTTGAGGAGCTCCATCTGGAGTATGGCGATGCCATCAATTTTGACAAGTCTCCTTCCCTCGCCCCTTTCGCGAAGAAATACTTTGCTCTTTCTGAGGAGAGTGATGGGGGGAATACTCCCGCAAATGCCGAAGACACAACAGATGCCCCGATAGTCGATCCTCCCGCGGCCAACCCTGTGGAACCTTCTGCTACCGACCCTGCGGACCCCGCTGCTGCCGATGTTGCCGATAAGGACCAAGCTTAACCGTTTATCTTTAGAGTCCTTGTATTTTCTCCTTCTTTGTCATTGTCGGGCTTTTGAGCCCTTATCAACTATCAGACTTTCTCAGTTCCGATTTTCTTGATGCACTTCTTCGAGTGGCTTTACTATACTCGCTTAGGTCGATACTTCGACACTTAAGACATTTTCTTACGTCATTCCCGACGATTTAATAATTTGCGCCACTTAAGGCGACTTATCATCATGCATCTCTTAAGATGGTTTAATATCGTGCACCACTTAAGGCGACTTTTCGAGACTTAGAATAAATCCAGAACACATGCATCACTCAAGACGATTTAACCCCGCGCACCACTTAAGGCGACTTTATATCGCGCACCACTTAAGGCGACTTAATCCCGTGCACCGCTTAAGGCGACTTTATATCGTGCATCACTTAAGACGACTTTTTGATACTTAGAATAAATCTAAGGATCGCGCACCACTCAAGGCGACTTTTCTCGTGCACCACTTAAGGCGACTTTACTCGTGCATCACTTAAGACGACTTTTTGATACTTAGAATAAATCTAAGGATCGTGCACCACTCAAGGCGACTTTTCTCGTGCACCACTTAAGGAGACTTTACTCGTGCATCACTTAAGACGACTTTTTGATACTTAGAATAAATTTAAGGATCGTGCACCACTTAAGGCGACTTTTCTCGTGCACCACTTAAGGCGACTTTACTCGTCATCACTTAAGACGACTTTTTGATACTTAGAATAAATCTAAGAATAACTCTGATTGGAAGTGACCTCTTTATTCATTGATGGCATAAATTTGGCTTACATCGAATTAAACGATACACAGCATACACCACTTAAGGCGATTTTACATCGGGCACCACTTAAGGCGACTTTCATCGGGCACCACTTAAGGCGAATTTCTTCAAGCATGGTGTTTCTTCAAGTGTTCGCCACTAAAAGAATGCTTTAACGTTCTGTCATCGAGGTCTTCCAACTTGTACGCATTTGGGGCTGGCATCCCCACGACCTTATAAGGTCCTTCCCATTTTGGTGACATCTTGTTGATTCGATCCAAAAGGGTGAACTCGTTGCGACGCCAAACCAGCTCCCCGACGAAGAATTTTCGGGACTTCACTCGCCGATTGTAGTACCTGGCCGTCGCCAAACGCATTCGAGCTTGGACTTCATCGGCTTCCCGCCTCTTCTCTTCAAGCAAGTCCAAGTCCAGACGTCTCATCTCATCATTCGTCAGAGGCTCATAATATCTCATCTGATGGGACGCCACAGCTACCTCCACGGGGGCAACAGCCTCCGTGCCATAAACGAGGCCAAACGGAGTTTCCCCCGTTGATTGTTTGGGTGTCGTTCTAACAGCCCAAAGCACATTTTCCAGTTCGTTCAGCCACTTGCCCTTCAAGGCATAGACCCTCTTTTTCAGGCCATCCATCACGATTTTGTTGGCTGATTCCACCTGGCCATTAGCCTGAGCATGGCGTACGGAAGCAGTCTGATGCTCGACATTCAACTCTTCCAAGTACTCCCTCACCTGAGAGCCGTTAAACGGTGGACCATTGTCGCTGATCACCACCTTAGGAATCCCATATCTGGACACAATATGGGTCTGGAGGAACTTGACGATTTGGTTCCCCGTTGTTCTGGCCAATGCCTTTGCCTCTATCCATTTGGAAAAATAATCGATAGCTACAAGTAAATACTTACATTGACCTTGTGCTTGTGGAAGAGGTCCCACCAAGTCGATGCCCCACTGCGCGAAGGGCCAAGCGCTCTTGATGGATGTCAGATTAGCGGCCGGAGCCGTGATACTCGGGGCGTATCTCTGACATGCGTCACAGGATCGGACCAACGCCGTTGCTTCCTTGTTCATCGTGGGCCAATAATAGCCCAAGTTCAGCACTTTCCTCATAATGGATCGGGCCCCTTCATGACAAGCCGCGACCCCTTCGTGCACCTCCTTCAGGATTCGTTTTGTGTCGGGCTCTGCCACACACTTCAAGTATGGAGTTGAGAATCAGCCCTTCTTGTATAGCTGATTGTCCAGCATCACATAATTAGCCGCGATCCGACATATCCTGTCCGCTGCCACTTTATCATCGGGGACTGCCCCCGTAGTCAGATATGCGACTATCGGGGACATCCAAGTCGGCTCTTCCTCCGATCTTGCCTCAATGGCGCACACTTGTGTCGGGTCGATGGTCGATAAGATCACCTTTTCTAAGAAGTGCACCTTCCGATTTTCTTCCAAGGGTGCCCCCAGGGCAAATTTGCTCAAGGCGTCTGCCTCTACGTTTTCCTCCCTCGGGATTGCCTCGATGTCGAAGCTTTTAAAGCTCTCCTTCAAGGTTTGTACCTCGTAGATACTTCTTCATTATCGGGCTCCTTGCTTCGTATCGCCCTTGAACCTGGTTTACGATCAAAGTTGCATCACACTTCACTCTCAAGTGATCGACTCCCGTGCCTCTAGCAATTTTCAGACCCGTGATAAGAGCCTCATACTCCGCTTCGTTGCTTTTGGCCTTGAATGTTAAAGCCAAGGCGTATCGGAGCGGCTCACCTCCCCCCGGTGGTATCAACAAAAAGCCTGCTCCCGATCCGTCTGAACTCGAGGAGCCATCCGTGTACATTTCCCAGGTATTTTCCTCGTTTGGCTGTTCTGATTGCTCTGCCTTCTCTGGTTGTTCTTCCGTCGCGACCTCCATGGTTGCCCCCTCTACGGGGCCCGCTTCTTCTAGATCGGGGGCTGTAGATTCTGCTATGAAATCTGCCAATGACTGACCCTTGATGGCTGTTCTTGGAGCAAAGTGTATGCGAAATTCACTAAGCTCTACTGCCCATTTCACTAATCTTCCCGACGCATCCGGTCGGTTCAAAAAATTCTTCAAAGGCTGGTTCGTCAGCACAGTGATCTCGTGTGCGTGGAAATAAGGCCTTAGCTTCCGAGCAGTAATAATCAACGCAAAGAGGTACTTCTCAACAGCAGGATAGTTCAATTCAGACTTGGAAAACGCCTTGCTTACATAATAGACGGGGACTTGATTACCCTCGACAATCTTTACTAACACAGAGCTAATGGAAAATTCAGAAACAGCCAAGTAAAGATAGAGCGGCTCGCCTGGAACCGGTTTTGCCAACGGCGGGAGGGTACGAAGGTGCTGCTTGAGTGCTTGGAACGCTTCTTCACACTTGTCGGTCCACTCAAACTTCTTGTTGGCCCTCAGGACTTCAAAAAATGGCATTGATCGGTCACTAGCTTTGGACAGGAAGCGGTTCATTGCAGCCAGTCGGCCATTCAGCACTTGTACCTCCCGATGGTTTATTGGGGACTGCATCTCCTCAATCGCCCTCAGCTTCTCGGGATTCACCTCGATTCCTCTCTGGCTCACCATAAAGCCCAAGAACTTCCCTGAGTGGACTCCGAAGGCGCATTTCGTCGGGTTTAAACGAACCTGATGAAGCCTCATCCGTTCAAACGCCAGGGTTAGGTTGTGCACATGATCCTCAGCTTGTCGGGACTTCACCAGCATATCGTTCACGTAAGCTTCCATGGTTTCCCCCAGCATATCTCCGAACAGATTATTCACCATCCGCTTATTCACCATCCGCTGATGTCACTGTCTGCATAGAATGTTGTGTGAGGAGCATCCTCCTTGGCCATCTTGATCTGGTTGTAGCCTGAGTACGCATCCATGAAGCTCAACAGCTCATGTCCCGATGTGGCATCCACCAACTGGTCAATTCTCGGGAGTGGGTAACAGTCCTTCGGGCAAGCCTTGTTCAGGTCGCGGAAATCCACACACATCCGCCATTTCCCGTTAGTCTTCTTCACTAGCACTGGATTAGCGACCCAAGTCTGGAATCGGAGTTCTTTAATAAACCCAGCATCGAGCAACCTGCCCACCTCCTGCTGGATCGCGATCTTCTTATCTGTGCCCATCAGACGCCTTTTCTGCGTAATAGGCTTGATTGCGGGGTCTATCTTCAGCTCGTGTACGATCACATCGGGATTGATTCCTGGCATGTCGCTCGGGGACCAGGCAAACAGTTCCTTGAACTCTTTCAGCAACTCAATCAATTCTCGGGCTGTTTTCTCGGTCAAAGCAGACCGATTTTCACCTTCCTTTGAGGTCCGTCAATCTCGACTTCTTTTAAATCTTCTACGGGGGCGGGACGCCCAAACTCCTCTCTAGGATCTGTATCTGTCTGGAGGACGGTCATGGCCTCTCGCCTTCTTCTTCGGGTGGCGTTAACATAGCACTTTCGAGAAGCGACCTGGTCACCCTTCACCTCTCCGACTCCGTGGGCGGTCGGGAACTTCATCTTCTGGTGTACAGTCGAGGCAACTGCCATCAGGGGGTTGATGGTGGTTCTCCCGATAATTGCGTTGTAAGTCCCCGCGGAATCAACTACCACGAACTCCACGTTCCTCCTTTCTGATTTCCACCCACTACCAAACTCCACCGGTAAGGTGATTACTCCTAGCGGATAGGAGGTTGAACCAGAGAACCCGACCATCGGGAAGTTTGCCTCCTTTAGGTCCTTCTTCGTTTTTCCCATGGCCTCCAGCGCGTCCATAAATAGAATGTCGGAGGAGCTCCCTCCGTCGATTAGAATTCGCTTCATTTCGAACCCGTCTACATCCAAGGTTACCACCAAGGCGTCGTCGTGCGGAGTTTCCACACCTATGAGATCCTCCGACGAAAAGGAGATCACCATTTCTTCCTTCAGGGTCCAGGATCGGGACCTCTTACCTAACACGACCGTCGTAGGGATTCTAGAGGCGTAAACCTCTCGAGCGGATGAAGTATCACCTCCAGCAGCAAATCCTCCATGAATCACATTGATAGTGCCCCGTCTCTCCTTGCGAGCACCGGATAGCTCTGGGTCGGTTCTCTTCTTCTTTGGGGACCGATCGCGGGATCGGGAACGGGACCGGGATCGGGACCGAGAGCGGGATCGACACCGCTTATCCCCGACGAAATCCTTGAGTTTCCCCTTCTGGATCAGCTTTTCGATTTCCTTCTTCAGCTCCCGACAATGGTTGGTGTCGTGACCATTTGCGCGGTGAAACCGGCAGTATCGATCCGTGCGAGATCCCAAGAATTCTCCATCCTTCTTTGGGGGGTACCTGGAGATGCCTTGTCGTTTCATGACCGTCAGTACCTCCGCCATGGAGCAGTTGAGAGGAATGTCGAGGTCCTCCCGCTTGTCCTTCCTTGAAGAACGCCTATCGTCCCTCTGATCAGAGCGGCCTCGATTCCGACTACTTTTGGGTTTACCCTTTGACTTACGATCGTCGAAAGGTTTAACCGACTGCTTCCCTTTGTTCGACTTTGGGGGCTCCAGCTCTCCGGCGGCTATCTTCGACTCCTGGACATCGATTTGCCGTTTCACCCTCTTTTGTAGTGCCTCCATATTCCACACAGCTTTCTCAGCCACGCTGTGCATTAGGTCGGAACCATAGGGGGCCGTTAAGTTCCGGATAAAGGTACGGATGGTTTCTCCTTCCGAGATCTCCTCATCAATCTCTGCCACACTGGCAGTGTACCGCTGGTAATAGTGCGCCAGCGATTCGTCGGGCCTCTGTACCACCTGGGTCAGGGACCTCACACTCTTCAGCAAACGTCTTCGACCCTGGTACTGCTAAATGAACCGGTCGTGCATATTTGCCCAGCAAGTGATGCAGCCTGGGGGCAGACTAAAGAACCAGGTCAGGGCTCTTTCTCCAAGTGTGTTCGGGAACAGCGTACACACTATGTCTTCATTCGGGGTTCTTCCCAGACACGCCATGAGGTGCTTCTGGACATGACGAATTGGATCCCCTTCTCCATCGTACTCCTTTATCGTGGGGATACCCAGCCCTGGCGGGGCTATGGTGTCTATGAGTCGGGGAACGAAGGGATGAGTAGATCGATCCCTCAGCTCCGATACCAGTGGCTTCTGTTCTCCCATGCAGATGTTCACGATCTTTACCACCTGATCGGGGGTGATGGGACTATTCAGGGGAATGGTCCTGTGCTGTACTGGTCCTGGCCCATCAACCACGAATCTCTCTGGCTGACCTCGGGGCGGAGCCTCCTGTACGTTCCGAACCTCTGCTGGTGGGGCCACTTCTTCTAACGGGGGCATCTCCTCCTGCCTCCTCGCAGCCTCTCTCCGATCCAAGAGAGCCTCCACGGCTGCCAAAAACATAGGCATGGCTTCTGCCACAGCCCTTGTCAGGTCCGCAGCTGGGGGAGCCTCCTGCCCCCTATTGCCCTGGTGCTGAGTAGCAATGTCTTCGGGACCTTCATTATGCCCCCCTATCTGGGAGAGCTCAGCCGGGGGATGGTTCTGGTTTTCCTCCTGTTCTGGTAGTGAATTCAGAGTTGTTGCAGCGGGGTGACGGTTACCACCAGATTGTCCCTGTCTTCTGTGCTTGCCAGCCGCCATCGATCGAGTAGAAGGCATATCAGCTTTTTGTTTGTTTCCCACAGACGGCGCCAATGTTGGATCACGGTGGAACTCCGGTACGGACTTTGACGGCGACCCTAGCTCCTTTTCTCCACGCAATCCTGCAAGAGGGGATAGACCGGGCGGTGACCCAGAATCCCTCTCCGATGCTTAAATGAGTGTCTAGTACGGACTGGCAAGCAGTAATCTCAAATAGTGTAATTCAACGTAAGTGATCTGAGGTGACCTCTTGCCCTTTTATAGGCGAAGAGATGCCTCAGGTACCTGGTGGACCGTTGGAGGTGGTTAGCCCGTATCCCGCGTATCTCGAATGTGATCCCGTCTATTTAGGCCATGATCTCGCTTATCTCAGCCACGCCCCGCGTATCTCGGCCACGCTCCGTGTATCTTAACCACGTTCCGCGTATCTCGGCCACGCCCCGCGTATCTTGGCCTTATCCTCTGATAACGAGTCCCAACTTTCGTCGAGGACTCCAGAGTTATCTCGTTGTGTCACCGCTCGGGGCCCCTCGTCATCATGACAGGGCCAATCATTCTCAGGGATTCATCATCGGGGCCTACTTAAAGGCTTCTCATCGGGAGCTTCCAGCTCATCTGTCGGAACCGACTCTGTCGGGACCTTTCATCATCGGGACTCCCTTCGTCGGGACCCTTCTCTTGGGTCATCTTGACCTTCATTTGGGCCTGATGGGCCTGTTTGCCGTTTCCTCACCGTTAAAGGGCCTGACGGCTGTAGTCGAACCCATCAGTTATTACGAGTAATATGGGCTGGGTTTGCTATAAACATATGAGTTGGCAATAATAATATGAGTTTTTATTTTAATACAATGATGAGTTAGTAAGTAATATCATCAATCCAAATTCCTAGCCGAACTGTGTTGGACTAATTGTAATTGGTTATGTGGTAAAAAATTATAAATATAGCCATCGCTGTAATACATATATATATTGTAATAATATGTACTCCAGCTTGGTGGTTTCCACCGCCTGTCCAGGGTTGAGCCCTGAGATTTGAACGATATTATTATTAGGTTTGTTGTTTACATTAGTTGCAATTAATTTTTTTGAATTTGAATTTTTTTTGTACACGATTTTATGGTTATGTTTTTATTAGTTGCAACTTATTAATGCACTTTCGTTCTAAGATATTTTTTAATATTTTATCGAATGTATTTTAAATTAAAAATAGTATTATCACTCGCGCTATGCGCGGGATATGCAATCTAGTTTTAACAAAAACCGAAACATAAAGAAATTTAAAATATAACATAAACCTGGAGGGAAAAAAAATGAAAAATGCACGTTGTGGGGTGTAAACACTCGATTTTGACCCGGACGTAACGTCATTACATGTGACGTGTCATTTTCAAATGTGTCACGTTACGAAGTGTTCAAAAATGCTCATGTGCATATTAGCGTAAATAAATAAATATATATTTTAAAATATCTTGGATATATTCGAAATACCTCAGATATATTCAAAATATAAATATATATATATATATATATATATATGTAATAGTTATTTATCTGTAAGATAATTATCTATAGATATTTATCCGTATGAATTTATCTGTCAGTTATTTAATTATTTTAAAATTTAGTAGATCTTATCTGTAATCTAGGTGAGTTCTACTATAAATAGTGGTCCAGTTCTACACTGTAAACACACAGAAAAACACCAAAAAAATAATAGATTGCTTTCTCGGAAAAAAGGGAGCACGGACTGAGTTGAGTTTTGGCTGTCATAGTTGCTTATTGTTCTTTGATTAGTTGATTTAGATTATTATTATTATTATTATTACTATTATTATTATTCTTCTTTGTATTTTATTTCACATTCTTCTCAGTTGTCTGTAGTTTCTTCTTTTATCTAAAACAATTCATTGGTCACCGCGGATCATCATCTCCACCCCATTATCCACTCGCTATCAACCCGTCTATGCTTACTAATTGCTGTACTAGGTAGTTGATTGATCCATTATGTATATATACATATATTAAATATATATTATTTATTCTTTGTTATGTACATATATATAATATATTATTTGGTGTTTATTTTAACTTTGATTACTACATGATTAATTAGATAACTTAGGTTTAATTATGATTTGTTTAGTTTGCTTTAATAATTGTTGGTGCTTTCAGGCTTTATTTTATTTTTACATAGAATTGAATTGTAGTTGATGATTAGATAATAAAAAAATTGGCAAATCAAGTGAATCGAATACTAAATGGGCGGACTTAAAAATATGTTTTATTTCCGTAATAGAACCCCCGAACTTGAATTTCTGATCGTAAACCGATTTAAAACCTAAGTGTCTAATTTATTATTGGCTTAGGTAATTTAGGATTCTAGTTAGCCTAATAATTAACTAGTAGTGACTCTTTTTAAAATCTACGTTTTCAAAACGTAATCGCCTTAGGTTAGATTTAGGTCTGACAATTTGGCGACTCTGTTGGGGATAATTTAGAGGGTTTGGGCTCATTATATTCACATATTACCATTTTTTTAGTTTTTATTCACTTTAATATTCTAACGGTTTTTTTTTTTTGTGGCAGGTGCATAATTTAGATTAAAACTAACATTTTTTCTTTCTTTGTGACATTGTATAAACTCGCACACATTCACTTTAGTGTAATCTCTAAAATGCCTAAAATCCAAGGCAACTAGGAACCCCAGAGAGTTAGTAAGGGTATGACCGGGCGGCCAAGCCGCCGGAACGACTCGGAACAACTCCAGCGCTCGTGAAGGTCCCGTGATCCCTATGATGGGGTGAGGAAAGCGCCGTGTCGGAAACCTATCAGTGGAACCTACCTTGTAAAGCAAAGCACACATTTTAGACCCCTAACATGTCGTTTTTATCCATGTTTTTTGTGTTAAAAGTTATCAGGTAAATAGTAATTTTTCTATTCATTTAACTTTTATTCTCAAGCATGCATCTCATTGTATTTAAAAAAAAAATAAAAAATAAAAAACATTTTCAGCTAAGTAATTATTCATTTAGTTGTAGAATTTTTATTTTCAAACATGCATTTTCTTACCTGGTTTTTAATTTCAAACTTGCGTTTCATACGCATTATTTTTTTTAAAGACTCTTCAGGTAAGTTGTAATTTTTGTTAGTGCATCATAATTCATACATGCATTATTTTAAAAAAAACATCTTAGGAAAATTGTAATTTCTCTTTATCTATTAGAGCTTCTAATTTCGAACGTGCATTCCGTATGCATCATTTTAAAAACTTTTTACCTGAACTTTCTATTTTAATAATGCATCTAATATGCATTAATTTTTTTAAAAACTTTTTAGATGAATCTTAAGCTCTCTTAGTTTTAGGGATTTTTTTTTTTTAAAAAAAAAATACATTTTACCTGAATTTTTAATCAAAAGACGTGCATCTCGTTCAGGTAGATTGTAATTTTTCTTAGTTGTAGAAATTTTATTTTTAAGTTTACATCTTATTTATTTTTGCATCTCATATGCATTATTCCCTCTTACAAAAAAAAAAAGATTCAGGTAATTTATAAGTTTTCTTAACTGTAGAACTTTCATTTCAAGTATGCATCACATGTGCATCTCATATGCGTTGTTCTTAGTCGTTGAACTTTTAATTTATAACATGCATCACACTTGTAAACACTCGATTTTGACCCGGACGTAACGCCATCATGTGACGTGTCATTTTCAGATGTGTCACGTTACGAAGTGTTCAAAAATGCTCATGTGCATATTATCGTAAATAAATAAATATATATTTTTAAAATATCTCGGATATATTCGAAATATCTCGGATATATTCTATATATATATATATATATATATGTAATAGTTATTATCTGTAAGATACTCTTCTATAGGTATTTATCTCCTATTATTTAGGGATAATTATCTGTAGATATTTATCCGTAGGAATTTATCTGTCAATTATTTAATTATTTTAGGATTTAGTAGATGTTATCTGTAATCTAGGTGAGTTTTCCTATAAATAGGGGTCCATTTCTACACTGTAAGGGGACAGAAAAGCACCACAATAAGCAATAATATATTATTTCTCGGGGTCTGTGCGACTTTGTCTTCTTTTTTCTCTCTCTCTCTCCCCTCTCTCTCTCTCTTGCGACGTCTCAACTGCAACCCTCTCGTCTTCCTGTCGGCCATCTTCGGCGGAACTGCAGCGCCACGCATTCGCCGGAGCGCCGCCCTGCTCGCCACGCCTTCGCCGGAGCGCCGCCCTGCTTCGCCCTCGTGTTGCTGCTATTTGCCGTCAGTCCTTCGCCGGAGTCAGACTACCAACAGCTCCCGCCTCCTGCTAACCCGGTCGCTGCTGTCCTGACCGCGGCCACCAGCTCCGCACGGACTTGATCACCGTCGTCCGCCCCGCCTGGCCGGCCGTTGTCCCGCTGCTCCCTTCCTCTGCTGTCGAATCGTCTTTCAGGTGAGCCCGTATCCTTTTACTTTTTTTTTTCTTTATTTATTTTTTATTTTTTAGTATTAATTATATTATTATATTGTTTATTAGATTTATTCAATTTATGTTATTTTATTATTATATTATAATTAATTAGGTATTTTAAATGTAATTGGTTAAATTTGAATGGGTAAATCATGTATGTATGTTAGATTCATATTGGGTTTTCTATGAATTTGAGCATATTTAAATTTTGATGTTTTTATTATAAATTGGATTAGTCTTAGACTAGGTCAATATTTAATAATAATTTTGTATAGGATAAAAAGCTTGGTTAAATCTTGCATCTTTGAGTTGATCTGATATAACATATAAATAAAAAATAATATGGCAAACTAGATGAATTGAGTACCGAAAGGGCGTAGTTAAAAATTATATTTTTAATTCGTAACAGAACCCCGAACTCGAACTTCTGATCATAGACTGGTTTTATACCTAGGTGTTTGATTCGTTATTCGCTTAGGCAATTTAAGATTCTAGTTAGCCTTAATTAACTAGTGATGACTCTTTACAAATGCATCGTTTTCTAAAACGTAATTCGTCGTAGGTAGATTTAGGTCTGACAATTTGGCGACTCTGCTGGGGATACTTCAGAGTTCGGTCTTTTTATATTTGCCATGTTTTATTTTTTATTTATGTATGACTTCGTTATTCTAACTTTGAGTTTTTTGTGCGATAGGTGCGAAACTTTTTTACTAACTTTTATTTCTTTGTTAAAATTGTTTAAAACCGCACACACATCACTTTAGAATAAAGCATCTCAAATGCCTAAAGCCCAGGGCAACTAGGAACCCCGGAGAGTTAGTAAGGGTACGACCGCGCGGCCGAGCCGCCGGAACGACTCGGAACAACTCGGAACAACTCCACCGCTCGTGTAGGTCATGTGATCCCTATGATGGAGTGAGGAAACCACCGTGTCGGAAGCCTATCAGTGGAACTTACCTATTAGAGCAGAACACACACACTTGAATCTTCGCTCCTGTCGATATGCTACCGCTATGCGTACATGCTTGTGTCTTTTAATTATTCCAGACCCTCGGAGTTTTTCATGTATAGGACATGGGTCTCGATGTAATCTTTTATTTTTGCACCATATGTAATTGTACAACGCATATTAATGGAAATTTATGTTTCAAGCATGCATCATATTTTCCAAAAAAAAAAAAAACGTGTTATTCAGCTCATCGCTTCTAAAACGCTTTACACAACATTTTTGGTAAGAATGGTAAGACTATGAAATTGCCCTCGTATCATGGCCATTCCATTTTCCAATGTTGACGTTGACCAGGTCCGGATTAGCATGATAAAGACAAAACAAGACTATCGGAGAAGGCTCGTGTAGAGTGGAGTGTCACGATCGTTCAGCATTAGAAAAGTGAAAGATAGAAATGTCAAAGTTAAGTGCTCACTCCAAAATCCGAACAAGTGGTAAAAAGTGAATCCATTTTTTTTAAAAAAAAAAACCTTATTGCGTTACCTTCGCTCGGATTTTGGGGCAAACACTCGACACGCATTGACCAAGCTTCGCAGTTGTGTAAAGTGTCTTAGGAGCATATTTTAGCGAACAAATTTTTTTTATCAAAAAAATGATGAGATGAATGACACATTACTTTCAAAACGATCATGCATGATATTTTGTGTTCCAATATATTCTGAATACTGCATTTTCGCTGCAGGTACTACTGGCACGAACACGACTAGCAACTAACATGGATAACGCGGAGAAAATCCAGCAGCACGATGAACGAATGGCCGAGATTGAGGCGGCTAATGCAAAGATGCATCTGGATATGGCTGTAATGTCATCCAACATGGAGCGCATCATGGCACTCCTCGAAGCTCAGAACCTCGCCGCTCTGAACCCTGCTTTGTTCACAGGGGCCTCGAGTCCAAGCCCCTCGGCAACACCCGTGGTGAATACAGGACCTACAATGCCAGTTCTCACCGGAGTTACCAATACCACGGGGGACCCTCCTCAGGACCAACCCCCTACTCTGGTCATTCCTGATCAAACTTTACCAAGGCCGTATCCGACCATGATGCACAGACATGTCAACCAGGGTGGCGCAACAGGCAAGAATGCATTCATAGCATCACTCGTCATCGAGTCAGAGCAGGATCGCCGCTTGAAGAAGATGGAGGAGAAGATAAAATCATTCTCTAGTTCTGAACAATACGGAGGCATTGATTAATCTGATATGTGTCTTTTCCCTAACATGTCAAGGCCGGAGAAATTCAAGGTACCCGACTTCAAGAAGTATGATGGCACCGGAAATCCCATAGTTCACCTACGGATTTATGTTGCAAAAATGGCACCTTACCAGAAGTACGAGGAGTTCATGATCCAGACCTTCCAAGAGAGTTTGAAAGGAGCAGCTTTGGTATGGTTTGTCAGCCTAAAAACCGGAGACATCGCTACGTGGGAGGAACTGGCAAATGCATTTGTTCAGCAGTACAAATTCAACTTGGACACCGCCCCAACTCGTGTTGACCTCCAGAGCATGGAGATAAATGAAGGAAAATCATTCTGTGCATACATGCAGGCGTGGAGAAAGAAAGCTGCTGGGGTTCAACCACCGCTAGATAATACAGAAGCGGTGTCCATGTTCATTGGCACTATAAATGGGGCATACTACTCCCATTTGTTAGGACATGTTTCGGCCAACTTCGGTGACCTGGTGAAATCCAGAGAAATGGTAGAACATGGCATTCGGACTGGGAAACTTGAAGACCCCTCCAAGAGTCAACAGGAAGACGGAGCCAGGAAGGGAGGCTCAAAGAACTGGTCACCAAAAGACACAACGGTAGGTGCAGTCTATCAGGCACAAGCTCCACAAACCCCTGGTGCGAACGAACCTGACAACTGGCATACAAACAAAATGCGAGAATCTAGGAAGTTCACACCCCTACCAGTGCCGGTGGTAGAAGTATATCAGAAAGCACTTGCTCAATGTCTCATCGGTCCTGAGGTGTGGAAGACTACTTCAAAGATACCCAACAACGAACCAAACACAAAGTGTGAGTTTCATATGGGAGTAGTCGGCCACTCAATTGAGAACTGCTCACGCGTGAGGCACAGGATCCAGGATCTCATTGACCATAAGCTTTTGATTCTTAATGTAGTTCCGCCAGCTAGCGTCAACCCCTCATCGACTTCGTCCATATGATTTCTCTCAAAAGAACTCCTCCTAGCGATACATCCATTTCCATTTAAGCAATGAATAAACTTTTCAATTATGTACTCCTTGCGTAACAAGATCATGGGCCCCGCAAAGGAAATAGGGATATTGTCGTGATCTATTTAATATAAATAAATCCCTTTATTCAATTTTGTTATTATCATCCTCGCATTGATTCCATTTTTCTTTTCTTTGGGAAACACGTATTCCTAATGAGTTGCGTTAACCACTGAGGTTACCAGGACAATCAACAAGGATGGTCCAACAGTCAAGTGAATGAGTTAACAATTATCAATACATTGTCCCGTCAAACGAGACAACACATGTCGATGAAGATTCATGGCGATATAAATAGGTTCACAACATTGTGTCAAGGACAATGCTACCGGCACAGGATGTCTAGGGATTTGATAAGTGCGATCTCAAAAAAAAACAACAACAAAAAAGGCAAAAAAAAAAGCAAAAAGAAGCATTTATTCTCTAGGGTCACAGCCGCCCTTTAATCGGCTACAGAAAAATAAAAGATCTTATGAGAGAAAAGGGTCACAGTTGTCCCTAAAACGATTACAAAGAAAGGGCCACAGCCACCCTTCAAATGGCTACAGATAAAGAGCACTCCCGCAACATCAAAAGCGGGAAATAAGTGAAAGGGCCACAGCCACCCTCCAAACGGCTACAGATAAAAGAGTGACCCCGTGAACCCTGTGAGGGCGGGAGAATAAAAAAGGCCACAGCCACATTTAAAATGGCTACACAAAAAGAGTGACGTTGCGAACCCTGTAAGGGCGGGAGAATAAAAAGGGCAACAGTCGTCCCTTAAACGACTACAAAAGAAAGGGCCATAGCCACCCTTCAAATGGCTACAGACATAGAGAACTCTCGCAACAGTGAATGCGGGAAATAGGGCCACAGCTACCCTTAAAATGGCTACATACAAAGAGTATTCCCCGAATCCTGAGATGAGGAGAGATTGTTGAAAGGGCCACAACCACCCTCAAAATGGCTACATATAAGGAGTATTCCCGTGAATCTTCTGATGCCGAAAAATCATTTGAAAGGGCCACAACCACCCTTAAAACGGCTACAAATCAAAAGAGCGCTCCGGAAACATTGACGATGGGAAATAAATAAAAAGGCCACAACCACCCTGCAAATGGCTACAAATCAAAAGCACTCTCGCGGCATTGAAGACGGCGAAGAAAGGGTCACAACCATTCTCCAAACGGTTACAAATACTCCGGTGTCGAGACATAAATAAAGTATGGGTCACAGCCACCGTTTAATCGGCTAACAAATAAAGAGTGTTTCTGCTAGGTTGAAAACCCGAGAGGGCGGCCTAGGCAAAAGTAGGAAATGAGGGGCATGATCGCAAATTCAGATATTGCAATCATGGCAAAGGAGAGAAAATAAAATCCCGATGGAGCGAAAACCCCTAGGGGCATTACATGCAAAAATTAGAGAAACCGAGGGGCACAGTCGAAAATCTCTCAATGTCGACCGTGGCAAAAGGAAAGGGTTTGAGAGATTTAAAAAAAAAGATCCCGCTAAGTTGTCGCACTTTGCACAACTTAGGAAAAATTTAGGGACAAACATTCATGCGCAATGTTGCACTTCCAAAGACAGCCAATAAGGGCACACCGCAAACAGGGGCACATCGCTAATAGGGACACACCGCCGACAGGGGCACCATCGCCAACAGGGGCACACCACCAACAGAGGCACGCCAACAAAGGCACACCGCCAACAGGGGCACACCGCCAACAGAGGTACGCCAACAGGGGCACACCGCCAACAGGGGCACACCGCCAACAAGGGCACACCACCAACAGGAGCACACTGCCAAAAGAGGCACGCCAACAGAGGCACACCGCCAATAGGGGCACCACAGCCAATAGAGGCACACCAATAGAGGCACACCGCCAACAGGGGCACGCCTACAGGGGCACAGCGCCAACAGAGGCACGCCAACAGGGGCACGCCAACGGAGGCACCGCTAACAGGGGCACCGCCGACCAAGGCTTTACTTTTCTGCACTACCAATGAAGGCACCACCAACAGGGGCACCGCCGACGGAGGTTCTATTTTCCACACCGCCAACAGAGGCACACCAACGGAGGCACCGCCAACAGGGGCACCGCTGACCGAGGCTTAACTTTTCTGCACTACTAACGGAGGCACCGCCAACAGGAGCACCGCCGACCGAGGCTTTACTTTCTGCACCGCCAACGGAGGCACATTCAACAGGGGCAAAGACAACCGAGGCTTTACTTTTCCGCATGCCACTGCAGGCTTTACTTTCTGCACGGCCAACGGAGGCAGCGCCAACAGGGGCACCGCCGACAGAGGCTCTACCTTTCTACATCGCCAATGGAGGCACCGCCAACAGGGGCACCACCGACAGAGGCTCTACTTTCTACATTACCAATGGAGGCATCGCCAACAAGGACATCGCTGACAGAGGTTTTTATCGTTTCCGCACCAGTCAATATAAGCACATGAGCCACCTTGAAGACCTCAAAACAGAAGAAGTCAAAATCGGTGTTTTATTGTCTTTGGACAAGCCCTCTCGAACAAGTTCTATGGTGGCATGTCCAAAGAGGGGCAAACTATAAACACTCGATTTTGACCCGGACGTAACGTCATTACATGTGACATGTCATTTTCAGATGTGTCACGTTACGAAGTGTTCAAAAATGCTCATGTGCATATTAGCGTAGATAAATAAATATATATTTTTAAAATATCTCGGATATATTCGAAATATATATATATATATATGTATATGTAATAGTTATTATCTGTAAGATAATTATCGATAGGTATTTATCTCCTATTAGATAGGGATAATTATCTGTAGATATTTATCCGTAGGAATTTATCTGTCATTTATTTAATTATTTTAAGATTTAGTAGATATTATCTGTAATCTAGGTGAGTTTTACTATAAATAGGGGTCCAGTTCTACACTTTAAAGGGACAGAAAAGCACCACAATAAGCAATAATATATTATTTCTCGGGGTCTGTGCGACTTTGTCTTCTTGTGCCAAATTTTTTTATTTTTTTTCTCTCTCCTCTCTCTCTCTCTCTTGCGACGTCTCAAATGCAGCCCTCTCGTCTTCCCGTCGGCCATCTTCGCCGGAACTGCAGCACCACACATTCGCCGGAGCGCCGCCCTGCTCGCCACGCCTTCGCCGGAGCGCCGCCCTGCTTCGCCCTCGTGTTGCTGCTATTTGTCGTCGGTCCCTCGCCGGAGTCAGGAGAGTGTTCCCCGAATCCTGAGAAGAGGAGAGATTGTTGAAAGGGCCACAGTCACCCTAAAAATGGCTACATATAAAGAGTATTCCCGTGAATCTTGTGAGGCCGGAAAATTCTTTGAAAGGGCCACAACCACCCTTAAAACGGCTACGAATCAAAAGAGTGCTTCCGGAACATCAACGACGGGAAATAAATGAAACGGACACAGCCACCCTCCAAATGGCTACAAATCAAAAGAGCTCCCGCAACATTGAAGGCGGCGAAGAAAGGGCCACAACCACTCTCCAAAAGGCTACAAATACTCCCGCGTCGAGACAGAAATAAAGTACGGGTCACAGCCACCGTTTAATTGGCTACCAAATAAAGAGTGTTTCTAATAGGTTGAAAACCCGAGAGGGCGGCCTAAACGAAATTAGAAAATGAGGGGCATGATTGCAAATTCAGAAATTGCAATTATGGAAAAAGGAGAGAATAAAATCCCGATGGAGTGAAAACCCCAAGGGGCATTCAATGCAAAAATTAGGGAAACCGAGGGGCACGGTTGAAATTCTCTCAAAGTCGACCGTGGCAAAATGAGAGAACTTGAGAGATTAAAAAGAAAAAAGGATCCCGCTAGATTGTCACACCATGCGCGATTTAGGCAAAAAAAATCAGGGACAAACATTCATGCGCAATGCTACACTTCTTAAGACCGCCAACAGGGGCACCACCGCCAACATGGGCACACCGCTAACAAGGGCACGCCATGGGCACACCGCCAATAGGGGCACCACCGCCAACAGGGGCACCACAGCCAATAGAGGCACGCCAATAGAGGCACGCCAACAGAGGCACACCGCCAACAGGGGCACACCGCCAACAGAGGCACGCCAATAGGGGCACACCGCCAACAGGGGCACGCCAACGGAGGCACCGCCGACCGATGCTTTATTTTTTCGCACTACCAACGGAGGCAATGCCAACAGGGGCACCGCTGATGAAGGTTTTACTTTCCGAATAGGTGACGGAGGCACCTCCAACAGGGGCACCGCCGACCGAGGCTTTACTTTTCTGCACGCCACTGGCGGCTTTACTTTATGCACCGCCAACGGAGGCACCGCCAACAGGGGCACCACCGACCGAGGCTTTACTTTCTCGAACACCACTGGAGGCTTTACTTTCTGCACCGCCAACGGAGGCACTGCCAACAGGGGCATCGCTGACCGAGGCTTTACTTTTTTCGCACTACCAACGGAGGCAATGCCAACAGGGGCACCGCTGACGAAGGTTCTACTTTCCGAATAGCCGACGGAGGCACTGCCAACAGGGGCACCGCCGACCGAGGCTTTACTTTCTCGCACGCCAATGGAGGCTTTACTTTCTGCACCGCCAACGGAGGCACCGCCGACCGAGGCTTTACTTTTCTGCACGCCACTGGAGGCTTTACTTTCTGCACCGTCAACGGAGGCACCGCCAACAGGGGCACCGCCGACCGAGGCTTTACTTTTATGCACGCCACTGGAGGCTTTACTTTCTGCACGACCAACGGAGGCACCGCCAACAGGGGCACCGCCGACAAAAGTTTTATCGTTTCCACACCGGTCAAAATAAGCACATGAGCCACCTTGAAGACTTCAAAACTCTTGTCTTTGGACAAGCCCCCCTCAAACAAGTTCTATGGTGGCATATCCAAAGAGGGGCAAACTGTAAACACTTGATTTTGACCCGGACGTAACGTCATTACATGTGACGTGTCATTTTTAGATGTGTTACGTTACGAAGTGTTCAAAAATGCTTATGTGCATATTAGCGTAAATATATATATATATTAAAATATCTCGGATATATTCGAAATATAAAAAAATATATGTAATAGTTATTTATCTTTAAGATAATTATCTATAGGTATTATCTCCTATTGTTTAGGGATAATTATCTATAGATATTTATCCGTATGAATTTATCTGTTATTTAATTATTTTAAAATTTAGGGGATCTTATCTTTAATCTAGGTGAGTTCTACTCTAAATAGGGGTCCAGTTCTACACTGTAAACACACAGAAAAACACCACAAAAAATAATAGATTGCTTTCTCAGAAAAAAGGGAGCACGGACTGAGTAGAGTTTTGGCTGCCATAGTTGCTTATTTTTCTTTGATTAGTTGATTTAGATTATTATTATTATTATTATTATTATTATTATTATTATTATTATTATTTGTACTTTATTTCACATTCTTCTCAGTTGTCTGTAGTTTCTTCTTTTATCTACAACAATTCATTAGTCACCGCGGATCATCTTCTCCACCCCCATTATCCACTCGCTATCAACCCAGGTGTATGCTTACTAATTGCTGTACTAGGTAGTTGATTGATCCATTATGTATATATACATATATTAAATATATATTATTTATTTTATGTTATGTACATATATATAATATATTATTTGGTATTTATTTTAACTTTGATTTTTTTTTTTTGTAATTAAAAGATGCATTAATAGAAAAACACACATTACAAAAGGAGTAAATGGTGAGGAAAATGCCTCGACCAAGTATCAGCAGGTCTAGTGGATAAAGCAAACTTAGCTAAACTATGCGCAACAACAACCTGTTTTTTTGGAACCTTAACAATTTAAAGAGAAGAAAACCAAGAACATAAGATACTAATGTCACTAAGAACATCAAAAAGTTCAGCCTGACGTTGTGCAGATCCCTTTATCGCTTGAACCAGTAGAGCAAAGTCAGTCTTGAGAACAATTGACTCCCCTCTGTAATGAAGAGCAAGCCAGAGACCTGTTCTACATGCAAGACCTTCAGCCAAAACAGATGACATACCATTCATTAAGGAAACAGAAACTAAAACAAGTTCGTTGACAGAATTGTAGAGAGCACCAGCTCCTGATATCAAGCTTCCAGCTGCATTAAAACCCCCATCAACAATAAGAGTCCATGAATAAGGCAGTGAAGCTGAGCCCCAACTGATCATTGGCTGGTGAAAAAGTTGTCTCCCTGAAAGTCCAGTTCCTGTTTTAACCAGAAAAGCACGAGCATTATCATTACATAAGGATGTCAGAGTATTCATCATAGTGTCAATGCAAGGTGTTTTCGAGTGAAAGATCAACTGATTCCTCATTAACCATATGGACCACATAATTAAGCATTTAAGTGGTAGGGTGCTGATCTATGAGTCCCCAGGAGCATCCATAGAGAGCCATTCTTGAACTGTTGTGATTGGTAGATTGTTACTCTTAACTGTGAATCTGGATGCAAACCAGATATGCTGTGTAAACTGACACTTCCACATTAAGTGGTTCCAGGTTTCAGGGTAATCTCCACATAGAAGGCACGATGTTGAAAGTAGATATACGTCTTTGAAGGTTTGCTCCCAGAGCTAAGCCTCCAGAACACCCATTCCAGACGAACATTTTGATTTTTGGTAAGAGGTTTGACGACCAAAACTTTTTCCAGAAAATAAAACTAGCCATCATAGGGGGTGCAGATGTTGATCCATATTTGAGTTGGTTCACATGTGTGGTGATTAAGTTATAGCCTGTTTTAACTATGTAAGATCCTGAAGGGTTTGGGATCCATGCAAGAGTGTCAGATGTTGGGAAGATAGGAGTATTCAATGAAGTGATGGAGTCTACCAATATCTGATGAAGATTGTTTTGGAGAAGAGGAACATTCCAAGATGAGTCTAGAGGATTCAGGAATTGGTTAACGTTGATTTGGGGAGGGGGTCTGTCTTGGCTGTTCCAAACAGCCAGAGAAGGAAAATTTAGAACCCAGGGATCTGTCCAGAAGTTAATTGAGTGCCCATTTCCGACCAACCATCTTACTCCTAGAAGGAAGAGAGGTCTGAGATTAATAAGGGTTCTCCATACTGAGCTGTGATATGGTCTGGACTTGCAGTTGAAGAAGGTATCCTAGGCAAGGTATTTTTGTCTTAAACAGATTGCCCAATTGGATTCTGAGGAGGTAAGAAGGCGCCAAACTTGTTTCAGCAAAAGGGCATCATTCTGATGTTTTGGACTCTTTGAAACCTAGACCACCTAAAGCTTTTCTTTTTGAAATTTTTTGCCAAGCTATCCAAGGGATTTCTCTTTTTTTCCTTTGAAGATCGCCACCAGAAGTTCCTCAGGATGGACTCCAGATTGTGGTGGAAACCCTGGGAAAGTCTAATACAGGACATAGGGATGATGCTGTGGATTTGATGAAAACTTCTTTCCCTGCTGTATTAAGAAACCTGCCTGTCCAAGCTTGTATTCTCCTCGAGATTCTTTCTAACAAGGAAGTGCCTATTTGCTGCTTTTGCTTAATCCAGTTTATTAGTAGGCCCAAAAAAAGATCAGATTCTAACATTGAGGTGACTCCAACAGAAGTGAGGATATTATCCTTTTGGTCCTGATGGATATTGTGGCTGAAAAGGATGCTGGACTTTGAATAGTTGACCTGTTGACCTGATTGCTGCTCATATAGATGGAGAAGATTTTGGAGAGAGTGCAAATAGAGGGGTTTAACTTCTAAGAAGATGAAACTTTCATCAGCAAATAAAAGATGATTGATTGGTGAACAGGTTGGTCCAGGTTTGATGCCTTTCAGTTGGTTTGTGGACTGAAGCTGCGAAAAATTTCTTGATAGTATCTCAGCACAAAGGATGAAGAGGAAATTGAAGAGGAAATGTGAAAGTGGATCGCCTTGCCTTAATCCTCTTGAAGGTGTTATTACATGAGAGGGTATGCCATTAATAAGGATTGAGAGAGTTGTGGAAGATACACACTCCATTATCCAAGCCACAAACTGATGAGGAAAGCCAAGTTTAAACAAGGTGGCTGGAGAAAATGCCATTCAATACGGTCAAAAGCTTTGGTCATTTCCAGTTTTAGAGCTAGTAGTCCTAACTTACCTTTTCTTCTCTTTCTGATGACATGAATAATTTCCTGAGCTAGCAGAGTATTGTTTGAAATTAATCTTCCATTGACAAAGGCACTTTGAAAAGGGGATATAATTGTTGGAAGCACTTCTTTTAATCTATTACAGAGAATCCTTGAGATGATCTTATATGCTGAAGTGCATAGGCTGATTGGTCTCCATTGTTGAATGGTTTGTGGTTGAGGGGTCTTAGGGTTAAGAACCACGAAAGTCTTATTAAGATCCCTCAAGATTTGACCTGTTTGAAAGAAAGAATGAACAACAACCTTGGTGTCCGTTGAAATGGTTTCCCACTGTTGTTGGAAGAAACCAGGTGGGAAACCATTAGGGCCAGGAGACTTATCAGAGTGCATACCCTTTAATGCCTCGAAGATTTATGTGTCAAGAAGTGGATTCCCGAGGGATTCTAGGTCAGGGATAGGTGAGTGGATCACATTCAGCAACGATAAATCAGGGGGTTGAGGCTGACTGTGAATATGGTTGAAAAATAATCGACTGTGTGGTTTACAATTTGATGAGGCTGGGTTAACCATTCACCATCCTGAGATTGTAACCAATTGAGCTTGTTGACTTGTCGCCTAGCTAGAGTTTTGGCATGGAAAAACTTGGTGTTCCTATCCCCCTGAATAAGCCATTGTTCTCTAGATTTTTGCCTCTAGAGGCTTTCCTCCTGATTGTAAAGGTCCTGGAGATAATTCTCTAGATATTGTTCTTCAGAGGCAGGGGATTGATGTTCTTGGCAATGTTGCAAAGATAGAAGAGTTTCAGAGATCTTGGATTGAATGTTGCCAAAAGTATGTTTGTTCCAGGCTTTTAGGTCAGAGGATAATCTTGTGAGTTTAAGATGGAGGGTGGACTGAGGAGACCAAGAAGAAGGTTTATTCCAAGAGAGAGCAATCGTTTTTTGAAAGTCATGGTGATCCATTCACATGTTTTCAAATCTGAATGGTCTTCGTGAATGAGTGTTGGTTAACGGATTAGTTTGCAGCATTAAGGGACAATGATCAGATCCTAGTTGAGCCAAATTGAAAAGAGTGGCATTTGGAAAAAGGTGAAGCCAAGCAGAGTTAATGAAAGCTCTATCTAATCTCTCAAGAATCAAGTCGGGGGGGGGGGGGGGGGGGGGGTTCTTCTGTTGGACCAAGTGAAGGATGGTCCTTGAGCTCCTAAGTCTAAAAGGTGAAGATAGTCTGACCATGTATGAACTTGTAAAAGTCTGTCACTAGACAGTAAATTTCCCCCTGTTACTCTGATTGGGTCCAGATATCATTAAAGTCTCCAAGAAGAAGCCAAGGTGTGGAGTGAGAAACGTTGAGTGCTTGTAAGGAAGACAGAAGGCCTGCCTTATGATGAACTTACTTGGTGCATAGACAAAGCTTGCAACCCAAGATACAGAAGATGGTTTCTCAGTGATATGCACATGGATGAAATTCCTATGAATTTTAAGTTGCTGAACTTGGTAGAGGAACTTCCAAGCTACAATCAGGCCACCTCTCGTATCCTCTGGAGGGTAGACTAGACAATTAGTGTAGTCTAAATTATCTAGGTTTCGCTCAAGCTTATCCAAGTTGCTTTTTATTTCAGACAGAAAGACTATATGCGGCCTCCAGTGACCAATGAGGCGTCTAAGATGCTGAATTGTCAAGGATCTCCCTATACATTGACAATTCCAATCCAAAATTATCATAATGGTGGCAGAGAGTGTCTCAAGGACACCTCTGCAGTATATTCATCGGTGGTCATAGCGGAATAATACAGCGGGTAAAACTCAGCATGCCAACAATGATAAAGTATGGATACCTCATTAAAGCTAGAGAATGGGTCAGCAAGCGGTGTGTCTGCACTTGAGTCTGAAGAAGTGCTCGTGTTTGAGTGAAAATCGTTCTGCTCCATTCTGGGTCTCAGTCTTCTTAAGAAGCTCAGCTCATTTTCTTCCTCATTCCTCTGCCTGGGTCCTAAGATGGAAATGGGTGCTGTGGGATTAAAGGATCGTCTTGTCCATACCCTCCTGGCTGACCTGCTTGACTCAGGAATGTTCATGGGCTCTTTTCCAGGACGATGATGAACCACTGCAGAGTCTATTGAGGAAGTGAGAGGAGGAAGAGCTGCCTCCTGGACTGCCTGAATCATTGGAACAATGTAGTATGTACCCTGAGATGCTGGGATGTGAAGCTGGTGGTTCATGGATACGAAATTGCTCCATTAAGACAAGTTGCTCTACCATGGTACCATCATCCATGTATATGTCAGTGGGCTCACTAGTGGGCTCCCTATTTGGGCAGTGCAAGCCTCTCTGTCTTCTCTCAGGCAACATAGGAAGGGTACACGTCCCAGAGGTGTTGGCAATGCTTGGCTGGCACGTAAGGCTTGTCTCCCCTGTGAGCTGACTACTGTTTGGTTTGTTGCTGGTTGAGGCACAGATTGAGGGGGAACCCTGGTTTCAGTTAGCAAGCCTGGAGGAGGTCCTGGGTATGAAGAGACATTCATAGAGGGACCTTCGAGTTTGGGTATTGTTATCAGACGAGGAGGGGGTGAAGAGTTGGGTATGTTCCAGGGTGGTTCATCCACGATAGGGGCCAATGGCTGATAAGGACCATTCTGGAGTACCTCAAGAGCTTCCTTCGTAGAGTGGAAGATGAAGACCCATGATTGATCTTCCCTGTGAATTATCTCAGGAACTCGTTCAATCCACCATTGATTTTCCACGAAGCTTGTGACTGCTGCAACACTCATACGTCTCTGACTGAGGAAACGACCAATCAAGACAATATTAAGGTTTTCCATGAAGTTATTGTAGGACGAGGTTGTTGAAGGTGAGTTAATGGGAAGACAGACAAAAAGTTCTCTTGAGCCTGAGTTGTTTCTTGCGGACAGAAGGAAGGCGAATTGGAAGTGTGGGAGAAGGAGTATAGATAGGCATGATAGTAGAAGGAATGATTGTTGTGATTGCTTTAGCGTGTTTAGAAGCTCTGTGATCAATGTTGTATGGAGGGTGATTGGTCCGCCGCTTCACCAGAAACCGAGACTAATGAGATGGAAAGTTGTGTCAGAGAAAGAGAGCAGGCGTGCAGGGGAAGCGAGGAGTTTGATTAGCACAGGGAATCGAATGGTCGAAGGCTGGAGAGGATGGTGACGATGAAGATCATGAACTAGGGTTCATAACGGGTTGTAAGGAAACTGAAAAATTTCCTTTGCTTATTTTTTCTCTAACTTTGATTGACTACGTGATTAATTAGATAACTTAGGTTTAATTATGTTGTGTTTGGTTTGCTTTAATAATTGTTGGTGCTTTCAGGCTTTATTTTATTTTTACATAGAATTGAATTGTAGTTGATGATTAGTTAATAAAAAAATTGTCAAATCAAGTGAATCGAGTACTAAATGGGCGGAATTAAAAATCATGTTTTATTTCCGTAATAGAACCCCCAAACTTGAATTTCTGATCGTAGACCGATTTAATACCTAAGTGTCTAATTTATTATTGACTTAGGTAATTTAGGATTCTAGTTTGCCTAATAATTAACTAGTGGCGACTCTTTTTAAAATCTACATTTTCAAAACGTAATCGCCTTAGGTTAGATTTAGGTCTGACATGGGGTTCAAACTAGGGATGGCAACGGGTCTCGGGGCCCCGCTGACCCGCGGGGCTCGGGACGAGTTCGTGGCGGGGCGGTCTCGGGGCGGGGGGGGGGGGGGGGGGGGGGGGGGTCCGGGTCTAGGGCGCGGGGCCCCGTGGACCCGCCCCGAAATTCCTATATCTACAATTATTAATATTTATGTAACATTTATCAAACAATAGGGTTAATATATGACCTATCTAAAATAATAAGGACCTAATAATAATTACTCTAAAGTTAGATATTTAGTTAATTTAGGGTTAGTTAGTCTCAGCAGCCCCACTCCTTTAGTCCTTCAGCTTCAGTCACGCAGCCGTCTTCTTCATCCTCTCTGGTGGTGGGAGCTCCAGGCGGTAGTGGCTCCAATCACGGCAGGCGGTTCCGGTCACGGCTCCCCTCAGGACGGGTTTAACAGCTCCAGCAGCACGGCAGCAGCACTAGCTCAGCAGCTCTAGCAGCACGCTAGTAGCACTCAGGCTCAGGCACGGGCTCAGCAGATCCAGCAGAATGTGCCTGAAAAAAAAAAGGTCTACTACGTTCGGGTCGGGTCGGGGCCCCCCAGAATTTGTTGCCTTACCTAACCCGCCCCGCGAGGCACATGTACGGGTGGCCGTACAAAGTCGACCCGCGGGGCGGGTCCGGGTTGTGAAAACCCGCCCTGACCCTCCCCGTTGTCATCCCTAGTTCGAACCCACGCATATGTATTAAAAATAAATTTATGTACAGAAAATTTAAGTTTTTCTCAATGTTTGGCGATTAACCCAAAAATGAAAAACCCTAGATCTCTCTGTTCACTGCTCATCGTCACAGATTGAAAATCATATCACTGTGTCCTCGATCTCGCCTCTTGTCGGGATTGAAGAACCTCTCCCAGCCATCCTTCTCCACTGAGTAATCGGCTATGGCGGAGCACTTAGCATCAATTTTCGGTACAGAGAAGGACAGAGTTAATTGTCCCTTCTACTTCAAGATCGGTGCCTGCCGACATGGCGACCGCTGCTCTCGTCTCCACACCAAGCCCACCATCAGCCCTACCATCGTTCTATCCAATATGTACCAACGTCCCGACATGCTCACCCCTGGTGTTGACCCTCAGGCCCAGAACCAGAGCCTCGACCCCCGCAAGGTCCAAGACCACTTCGAGGTATGATCATATCCCTTAACCTAGGTTTTCTTGTGCCTCTTCTTTGTAGAGATAGGTTTGGCATTGTGTGTGGTGAACGCATGATTTGATGGATTTCGGACTCAGTGACTAAATGAATTGAGTTTTGCAGGATTTCTACGAAGACCTGTTTGAGGAGCTGAGCAAGTACGGAGACATCGAGAATTTGAATATTTGTGATAACATCGCTGATCACATGGTACTATTACTTCCTTCACCTGTTTCCTTAAGTTTGTTTCATTCTAAGTTGTATTGCTTAGCTGGTTTCCTATTGACCTTCCCGAGCAGGTTGGTAATGTCTATGTACAGTTCAGAGAGGAGGAGCATGCAGCTAATGCAGTTCAGAACCTTACTGGAAGGTTCTATGCAGGTTCGTCTAATTTCTACTACTTCTTACTGATCATTACTCAAGTAGATGTGCATTTCAAATAGAGATGTCCTTTTTACCTTCGGGTGTGGGGACTCTTATACCCATAAGTAGGGTTTGTTATTCTAAGCTGGTCTACTGAGGTTAAAAATCTACTTCAGATTTATGGTGCTTTTGTGATTTTTTTAGTTATATGTGGAGTTGTGGACTAATTATTGACTTACTTGGTTATCCCCTTCTCCAAATTGACACATTGCTCTTCGTTGGTTGGGTATGCTGTGTAGGTTTCTTCCTTGATGAATAGAGATGCAGCATTTTTCTACCATATGTTTTGTTGGGTTTTTAATGATCCTGGTATTTAGATATTAGCTTATCTGCTATACATTGCGACAGTCCGCGAGGAGGTCATCTCCATGCAAGGAGCTTTACCCCTTTCCCCTTTGACCTTTTATGCTTTTCTTTTGAGCATGGTCTTCTCGAGCATGTCATGTTCGGTTTTAGGAATTTCAAGATACAGTTTTTTCAAAAAACTATGTTTCTCTGTCTGCCGATTTTCCTGTTTATCCGGGAGAACTATAAAAAGGTTAAATTAGTATGATTGATGGGATTTAAGAATTTCGTGATCCACAAGTTCCTGATCCTTAATGCGCTTCCTTTTTATGTTTAATACAGTGTTCTGTATATCTGTTAAGAATTCTTGAAGCTTATCTGAATTATTTTGAAAAAAAAAAAAATCAAATTTAATCTGGTTCCCGGTTTATGGAATCTGATCCAGACGGCTGTTTTCGGACAAGTTGGTTATCGAGGCCCATAAGTTTTTCCACGTATCTTAGACTCTTAACTGCCCGTGTTTTAGAAAAGTTCAGGTGCAAATTTTCTTTTTCTAACACTGTTTTCAAATAAATTTTATTTGTCCCCCTTTGAGTATCATTCCTTTGGCTTTACTTCTGTTCTCATATAATACCCCCTATTCTGCTGTGCGCATCTTACATGTCTGTTACATGTTATGCATTAGTGTATACCCTTCTGTTTAAGATCTTGATTCTGATAAGAAATATGCAGATGAAGGATTAAACATATTAAAGAAACATGTTGGTGTTTAGCACAAGTATAAAGTCTTCCATCCTTTGTCCAGATTACTTCTGCCTATGTTCTCATGCATCCTATGACAGGTTTTTATATATAAACTAGTAAGGGATCAGGGGAAACTATACTAATTGTTGACCAGTGGTCAAATGCATGTTAGTTTGGACTTTTAAGTTCTAGTATCGAGTTGCGTTCTGTGGTACAGATTTTATTTTATTTTATGGTTATTGGATTAGTTTATTCCAACCCCTTTTCTTTGCTCTGTTGTTGGGAGCTATTTCTTATTTTGATTGGTGTATGTCATTTACTTATTCCGCCCTCTGATCTGCCTGAGTAGTTGTACTTACCATTTTCTGTTTGCTTAAAATTCCTCTTTATGATTTGTGGTGACCTTTAGTCGGATAATATCATCATCATTGTCACAAGTCTTATTATTGTTCCCATCTTACTGTCCAAAGACTCTAACTAACTCAAGTCTTTCATGTTATCAGGGCGCCCAATCATTGTAGATTTCTCACCGGTGACGGACTTTCGCGAAGCTACATGCAGACAGTATGAGGAAAACGTATGCAACCGTGGGGGTTACTGTAATTTTATGCATCTGAAGAAGATCAGCAGGTCAGACTAATATTCTATCTACTTCCCTTTTAATTATTTCGCCATTGTTTTTTCACATTCGAGTTGTGTAAATGCAAATAATTTGATTTTGGGCTGTTCAGAGAATTGAGGAGAAAACTATTTGGGAGAAGTGGTAGGAGAAGGCACAGTAGAAGCAGAAGCCCTTCGAGGAATGCAGAGAACCGTCCACATGGAGGTGGTTCTCGTGGTGGGTCGGGTAGAAGAGATGACGATAGAGGAGAGCAACGGCATCATGGTGGTGGTGGTGGTCGCAGTGGCAGAAGGCCACGAAGCCGAAGTCCAGGGGTGCATAGAGGACGAAGTGGGAGCCCAAGGAGAAACAGAAGTCCTCCAGTTAGAGAAAGTAGTGTAGAGAGAAGAGCTAAAATCGAGCAATGGAACCGGGAAAGGGAACAACAAGACGATGACACTGCAAATGGTGGTGAAAATGGTGGCAATTGAATTTGTGATCAAGTCAGTAGTAGTCAATATCATGTAACAACACTTTTGGGGGCAGTGATTTTGCAATTAGTAGTCAGGATATGAATCAAGTGTGTGTTGTATGGATGATTTTTTATTGTTTAGTATCTTATAGGGATTTAATTCATCCGACTGTCGAAGGTTGTTGTAACTCTTTAGGTCCGAGCATGCACATTGTTGGATTCCTGCCAAAGTAACTTTAATGATCGTTTCATTTCTTGCCTGCAATTTGTTGCCACACTTGTTATGTTACCGACATTTATATGTTGTGAAGCATAATAGAAAAACCCTATATTTGTTGGTTCCTTTGCTTTCTCTCTAAGGTTAACTAGCTACAGTGCTAGTTGGACTTTGGGGATTTTAGACACAGTTTGATAAGCTGAACATTTTTACTAGTGAGAATTTGTTTTTGGCCAATACTAGTGACAATTTGTTAGTCTAATTTTTTAAATAGTGACAAGAAATCGGATTCTTTTATTACTTGTAATCAAAATGTTATTTTTGCAAGTTCGGCTAATAATTGAATTTTTTTAAAGTTTAGTTAGGAATTTTCACAAAGAGCGAGGAAGATTAAACTAGGGTTGACAATTTATGACATGCCACAAAAACACGAGCCGTGACATAGATGTTTTTTTCACATCCAGACATGACACAAAAAGTTTATTGTCTAAACACATCTATGACATAAATCGACACGACTCTTGAGCATGTCCGTGTAGCTTGAGCTGCATGTGCACATCTAGATACGAATAGACACAGTTATCTAAAATTTAATATTTACTTATAAATCCAATAATTTTACTAATATTGCAACTAAATCCTTAAGTAATAAATATTTACATTATTAGCCAAACATGGTGCCTCTAATCCCGCAACATTTGACAATATAAAATTATATAATAAGATTAAATTTATTAAAATGAAAGGTATATGAGTTATCTTATCCTAATAGAAACAATAAGGATTATTAAGGAATATATAAAGTTATAATTTATTATTTTATTAAAATATTGTGTGTTTCAATTAGATTTTTTTTTATTAATTTGAATTTATTTGTCAAAATTTGATGTTGGTTGAAATCGAATCATTTTATAACATTTGTACAAGTTTTGGCTAAATATGTAATATTTGTATAACTGATTTTCAAGATACAACAGTTCCCATATCACACAGACACGACATGATAATTTGATAACACGAGTACGACACGACACTATAATAAGCTGAACACATTTTGACACGAGAAGAATAGACTCGCATGTCAGTAGTGACACGACACGATACTAATTGCCACCCTTAATAATAAAAAATGCGAGTTATGTTACCATTCAACAACAAATTAGTCAGAACTAGGCTATTGTAACTATGCATAAATTCATATACTGTTTTGTAGAGGTTAAATGTACTTTTCATACAACATGTTTGACTGAATGCGGTTTTTGCTACAATATGTATTTTTTTTGTATACTTTTGGTACGAAACGTTTGAACTTTGTTGGATTTTGGTCCATCCGTTAGTTGATCGTTATTGCTGTCTGTTAAATGACACGTGCAAGTCACGTGGCTAACCCTAAACTTTTGATTTTGCTCAATTTCGTCTCTCAAATACATCCATATTTTTTTTTTTTTTTAAATTTAGTCCTAAAAAATCAAAATTGAATATGGTAAATGATCATTTGTCGTTGGTTATGTGGTCCGTCGCACCTTAGTCAAGAATCCAAGAGGGATTTAAATCATTTAACATGATAGTAGAGGAAACAAAAGCTTCCATAACATATCCAACGTCGCATACCTTGTTAGTATGAGATTTTCTAGACCCAGCTCCATCACCTATGCGGCGAGGGCAAGAATCCCTGCAAACAATCTCCGATTTTAACTGGAGTTTGACTTGTTCAGGCTTTGTCGACATTTTACCGTCAACAACCTGTTGTTTCTTTCCCTTGCTCATTTTCATCTTCTTTTGTCCAGCAGGTTTTCCTGACATTTTGGTTTCTCTTGTTACCGATGCCAATCGAGCTTCTTCCATCTCGATTAATTTCATGACAGTTGGGAGATCTAACACTGAGCTGCAGATAGTCAGTAAGGTTCTGGTTTCTCTCCTAGACTTCGGGATAATCACGATTATGGCTTGAATCTTATCCCATTCAACCATCTGACTACTTCATCAAGTGGTTTGATCATGCTAAGGAGCTGGTATGCCTTTTCAAGCACACCAGTGCTGTTACACTTTAGACATTCATCCAAAAAGGGTATAAGTGGGTGCAGTGTGACTGCTAAGCCGTTTCCGTATTTCAGGAACAGGGCATCCCAGAAATCCTTTGTTACCAGAATATCCTTATACTCCTTTTTGATGTTCGAAGACATCTGCTCCCACTGGAAGTGGGCATATGCTAGTCCCTTGGTTAGACCTGCATCTGGACAACTCATCGTCTTCCGAATATGGTCTAAGAGACCTTTATCGCCCAGGAGATCATTGATGCGTTTGCACCACGAGTCGTAGTTCGTCTCATTCAAAAGCTCATTAGCACATGATGAATCCATATGTGCAGGTATTCGATACTAACATATTGACAATCATGCATAAGCAGGGAGACAATAACATTTTGAAAAACGAATTGCGTACATCAGATACCATGAGATAGAAGGCGACAAATAATGATTTCTCAGACATCTAACCCAACCGACATCCAGTAAACCGAGGGAAGGGGGGTCGTGAATGAGTTCACATTACTGTCGTCTTCTTTCTAATAGATCAGTCTTTTAAAACGGTTTAATCGCTTATACCGGAACGGGAGGTTTTTAAAGCACCTGATATTGGCTTTCCCAAAGCCTTTTTGAAAACGTTTTTGGGGATTTCAAGTTTGCACATACAATTCTACTACACAACTAAATCATCATGTGCAGGTCACATACACGAAACAAACCACTCATCATGCATACAGATCACGCGTCTAATGTTCCGAGGAACTCATGCTTGCATATATAATTCTACTGCTCAAGTAAATTATCACATGCTAATACATCCTCAACATTCATGCATACGCATCATGCGTGATCACTGTAAGCATATGGTGATGGGCGCCGTAAATGGAAGCCCGTTATATGTATATGTTACCTAAGTTAATTAGGTACATGTCACTTTAGGATATTGGGCCAGACCCAAATCCCAATTGACATGAGAGGCCCAAAATTGGGCCTCCCTATACTAAGCATGGGCTGGCTGAAATTTAGGTAGAGGTAAAGTGAACTTTTTTCCACTTTACTCCTATATATATGGGGAGTTAGGGGTTTTATTAGGGTTAATCACAATTTCCTTCAAGTGGTGATTTGAGAGAAAACCCTCCCCCCAAATACACCTATATCGGCCGAACCTAGTATCCACCAAGGGTGTGCCAATTTGCCTTCGTGCAAACACTCCAGAGATCTGTCCCTTGCCAAGAATTGATTAGAGGCTTTGCAGTTAAGAATATACCACGTAGGGCTTCCTTCACAACAACCCCTACGGGTGCCGACCGGAGGATCGTCCCTCCTGCAAAGATCTTGGGACTACGGACAACTGTAGAGGTATGTGCGAATATTCCGCTGCGTAATTTTGATTAGTAGCATGTACCATGATTTAGTTTCCGTAGTGATTACTCCCCGTAATCTATCAGTGGTATCAGAGCCTTTGTTAGGAGTTCATGATCTTGATAAATTGGTATTCTTGAAAATTCATTAAATTGACCGAAAATTTTAAAAGAAAAATTCTAAATTTTCGATTTTTGGTTGTTGGTAAAACCGAAATTTTTCATGATGTTCTTAGGTAATTTGATGTTCATGATCTTCAAGAAAAAGATGATATTTATCTAAATCAAACATTGGATTGTAGAGTTTATTAAAATTTGATTTTAAAATTTGACCACTTGTTCCCAAATTAGTGTTTTTAGCCGAAACCCTAGGTAAATTACAAGGTAAAATTTTTAATTTCTTAGGCACCAGGGGATAAAATTTCTGCCGAAATATTTGTTATTATTGTTTACCATATTATAATTTTTATTCTAGGTAACAATAGATCTATAATAATTGGGAACATTAGGATAGATTAACATTAATATATATAGAAATATATATAACTATCAATATATCTAAATATTTAAATAGGTTAAAGATATTATTGATAGATTTTAGTTACCTAAAATATTGAGAAAATATATTGTTAGTATATGTTTCCCTATTTAAGACATTGACAATAAATATTATATTTATTTATATATAGGTGCCGATTTTTACATATATATATATTGTTGATTGATTTAATCTTAAAGATAGAATCTTAGCAATAAATATATATATGTTTATAATAGGCCTGGAATATATATATATATATTACTAATATTGGAAATTAGTTTTATAGTTAATGTTACTTGGTGGCTAAGTTAAACATTTTTGGACTTTAAAACCCTACTTGGGCCACAAGTAAACATTTCGGCCCAACCTTTTATATTTTAATTATTGGACCGGTCCAATATGTTAAATCGAGACAAATTAAAACCGAACCGGATTTTCTCAATCGGTTCGACCTAATCGGGTCGGGTCGGACCGGGGTAACTAAGTGGATCTAACCGAACCGGTTTTGTGTGTTGAACCGAACCAAACCCTATTTTTATTGGACCGGTTCTGACCGAACCTGATTTTAAAATTAAAACCGGACCGAACCAGATTTTACCGGACCGAATCGGATTTTCCGGACCAGACCCGAACCGAATTTTTTGGACCGAACCGAACTGGACCAAACCGAACTAAAATTGACTGAACCGAACTGTATTTTCAAAACATAATTCAAGTCAATTAAAATAGGGAGGTCCAGTTTTGAAATCCAAATGTTTTGAACCTTAATAGGCCTACACAGTGCTCAAGGGTTACTAACCTTTATGCCTTGTTTCGATTATGGGGATGAGTCTCGGAGATACATGTTTTTGAGACTGGTATAATTAGTGGGCTGAATTGCAATTGTTTATTATTCAATATATATTTATGCATGATTAGAAATGTTGTCTTGACTGAGTCAAGTTAGCTGGATATTGCATATTGTGGGCTGAGCCCTGGTTAAATATATGGAATGCGCTCTAGGATAGACATGTTATGATGGTTGAGAATGCCTAGGATTCATGTCTAGAATGCTGCATGATTGAATATAAGCATGAATTGAAAATCAGCCCCTAATATTTAAAATTATTTTGAAATCGAAAAACCAGTCGCCAAATGTGTATGATGGATGTGAATGTTACATGTTTGACACGTATGCTAGAATGTTGAGGATGTAGCTGCATTTGATAATTTACTTGGAAGTAGAATTATCTATGCAAGCATGAGTTCCTCAGAACATTAGACGCATGACGCGTAAGCATGAGCACAGTTTGTATGATGAATGTTACTGGCGTATAATAATTTACGTGGATAGTAGAATTATGTATGCATGACTGAATTCATCAGAATAGTTTTTCAAAATAAAAGGGCCTTGAGAAAGCCAAGATCAGTTATGCTTATTTTAAAATCCCCGTTCCGGTAATTTGCGATTAAAACCGTTTTAAAAGACCGATCTATTGGATGGAAGATGACGATAATGTGAACTCTTTCACAGCATATTCCATTGGTTTACTGGTGGTCGGTTGGTTTAGATGGCTGATGAATCATTATTTTTCGGACTCCATCTTAATAGATATTTGATGTATGCAATTCTTTCTCAAAATTTTATTCTCTCCCTGATTATGCGTGATTATCAATGTGTTAGTTTTCATGGTTGAACCGATACAGTTCTACGAACCTCGCAACTTGGACGACATGGATTATGATGCATGGAGAGGCAATGTAATGGATCTTCTGATCTCTGCGGATCTTGACGATCAAGTCAATCCGATGGAGAAAAGGATAAATCTGGACGAATGTAGAAATCCGCATGAAAGAAACGACAAGAAAAGGTTGAGGAAGGATCGTAATGCACGAGAATTAATTCTCTCGCAACTGTCAACTGAAGTAGAAGGAGAGTTTATAAAACTCAGCGCATTGCATCTTTGGTGTGCCATATGCCTTCGCTTCGGTAAGGGTAAGGCCGCTGAAGCACGAGCCTTAATGGCAGAATACTACAGTATTCTATGCAGTGATGACAGTGTAATAGCCCTTCATGATCCCGCTGACGAGTTAGACGTATGGAAAAGGGCTCGAAAAGTAATGATGATGTTTCCTCTTTTATGTTTGTTGATGAAAAAGGGCTCACGCGTCTGATCAAATCGATTAAGACGACAATAGACCTATTCGAAGCAGATGATAAAGAAGGAAACTTTCTGAAAGAACCCGAGGCATTCGATGACAGATTCATTGGTATGCTAAAATGCTTGGCAACAAAAGGTCTAAACGATGATCAGTACCTTCACGGTACAAATCGGTTAAGACGACATGTCCATCGTTTTTCTTCGTGACTGCTTCAAGTTTGAGATCTGAGACGCCATTATTGTTTATGTTGTTTTTTTCCTATTCATTTTTGTTTGAATTCTTGTAATTATTTTTTTCAGAGTTATTGAATAAGGTAGTTACCATTCGATTCGAAATGAGTTCTGCTTACCAAGATTAATCGACTCGGCTAGAAACGAGATCGATTCGAAATGTAAGCAAACCGAAGCAATAAGGCTATTGGAAATAGCTGAATCAAACAACTCCATACATTTTATCCTACATCTAATTCTTTGAGTAAAATCAAAATGCCATTAAAATCCATTGATTGCGTAGTTCTAAGAATGAACCGGTTATAAATCTTATTTTAAAGTACTCCATTGAATGAAATAATATGTAATAATAATCATTTGTGAAACCGATTGGATTAAATTAAATTCAGAAATGAAACGAATTAACCAAGGGTTAAAAATTCGGTAAAATGCGCCTTGCGCAAGTGGACCTCGAAAGACGGAACACATCGTTCCAACATATGAGTTTAATAATGAAGTGTTTGAATGATTAGGTGCTGAATTTTCGTTTTCATTCCTTCGGAAACAACTTATTGATAACATTTACATTGGCAGGAAGTAGGCTTCAAAACTACCACGACCTTGTAAAAGTATCAGCTGATGCATAAGGTGAAAACCCAAGATGCTCAATAGGAGATTGGATAAAATCCCTAAGATAAGTTTTGCAACGAAGAAGGATGATGTCGGTTAAACGATTCTCCTTCCGTAAGCCACGATAAGTCAGGCTAGGCATTCAAATCAATTAAAACACACTTTAAGAAGCACAGTTCAATAACATAATGTTAGAGTCACTCTATAAGGTGTTCCCTAAGGGATGAAAAAAGATGACTCCACATATATGTAAACTGTGCTCCAATAAAATCGGTAAGACACATCGCCATAAAAGCTAAAGAATGAAAATGAGTTAAATCATATCATCTTACGACATTAAATTACGCACTAAACACGCATTTAGGACAAGAGCATGATAACTACTCTTAGAAAATGCTTGTTTAAAAGCTTTTGAAAATGGTGCCGTGATCGAACATGTAGACATTACATCTCTTGAGGGCGAATATTCCAAATGCATGGACAGTTTAAATTTAAGTAGTCATGATCAAAACGGAGTAGGATATCACTGACAATCAGATCCCACTTAATTCGAGTGGGAGATATTTGAACCGGCAACTCAAGTGAATGACATGGTAAATGATAATGGAAACATTTTCATAGTAAATCCAGTGGGAGGAATAAACCCTACCACATGAGATCACTGTTGCCGCAGAGACGAATCAAGTTGAACGTGATTGTCATATTGTTGAACCAGGAAAGCCACAACTGCCTTTACTACTCATTGTTTCCAGTGGGAGTGATACCCATTGTTTCCAGTGGGAGTGATCTGACCAAACTTGGTTCCAATCCTAGTGATCAAAGAATTCATCTCGAAAGTAAAACCCCAAGACCAAGAGGTTGTCAAAGGAAAGTTGATGGTCAAGGTTCAAGCACTGCTCTTATTCCCAAAGGAAACGATGCTCCGATAAGAAGCATTATTCCGAGTGGGAGAATAGTTCCCAATAGAAATGATGTTACAATAAGAAGCATTATTCTGAATGGGAGAAATGATTAGACTCTAGATGGGATTAACCAAGCCTAGACGAAAGTCAGAGGCATCGAACTTCTCCAAGAAGTATCCCATCGAGTAAGGTGAAAACCTCGCTTTAAAACTGTTGGAAAGCATTGGAAAGACCTCAAGTGAAGAAATGGAGGAAAATAATAAAAGAGTGAGATCGCTTAAATGAAAGCCATTATAGTCTATAGTTGATTTACCTGCTAACCTCAGAGGCATAAGGATACAGCGAGTACTGAAAGAAGGCTCACCATTGATGGAAAAGGTCGGGAGGTGCGAAACCCGACTTGACGCGAAAGGATATACCCAATTCACGGAGTTGACTTTGACTAAACAAACTCACTGACTGTGTGTAAAACCACGGTTAGGGCCAGTCATGGTCATGGTCGCAAGTCTCAATCTCGAGCTGCACCAAATGAATGTTAAGACCGCATTCCTCCACGGAAACCTGGAGGAAGAGATCTACATGGAGCAACCAGAGGTTTTCATTACTCTTGGTAATGAACGTAAAGTTTTTAAACTCCAAAGGTCCATCTACGGTCTTAAACAGTTGTCTCGGCAATGGTACTGCAGATTCCACGAGGAAATCGTAGGAAACAGATTCGTGAATCTTCACGAGGATCCGTGCGTGTATTATAAGACATCCGGGTCTAAGTATGTCATCTTAACTTTATACGTGGACGACATACTCATTGCCGCAAACGATGTGAGTTTTATGAACAAGTCAAAGTCATGGTTGGCATCTGTATTTGAGATGAAAGACATGGGAGAGGCCACGTACACCTTGGGCATTAAAATTGCTAGAGATTGGGCTACCCGGAAATTGTGTCTGTCTCAAGAAGCTTATATCAACAAACTATTGAAAAGATTCAGATTACAGGATGCCAAACCCATGGATACGCCGGTGGTGTTTGGGTGCGCACTGTCAAAACGTGACGGCCCCAAGAACCTGGCAGAGCGTGAACAGATGAAGGGTGCATAGTATTTAAGCATGGTCGGTAGTTTGATGTACGCCATGCAATGCACCCGTCCGGATATCTATTACGCAGTGGTCCTAGTAGCACGTTTCTAGTCTGATCCTGGCTATCAACATTTAAAGGCTGTAAAACGAATTATTCGTTATCTGAAAGGTACTGCCGACTACGCACTATGCTCTGAGGGTGGGAAGTTAGAATTGACCAGTTACAGTGACGCCGATAATTGTAGCGATCCGGATGACCGTAAGTCCACCACAAGAGGAGTGTTTCTCCTTGCTAATGCCGCCATTTCATGGACGAGCAAGAAACAAACTTGTGTCGTGCTGTCCACGATGGAATCAGAACTCTTTGCCCTCTCCAAGAACGCACAGGAAGCGGCATGGCTGAAAAGGCTTCTTACAACACTACTTGATGGTGACGTCGGGAGTAAACCTGTGAAGGTGTTCTCTGACACTCAGGCAGCCATTGCGGCAGTAAAGAATCCGAAGTACCATTGTAGGACCAAACACATTGATGTGAAATATTTTTATGCTAAATCTATGGTAGAAGACAATAAAATCACTATGGAATACTTCTCCACTGATAACATGATTGCGGACCCATTAACTAAACCACTACGCAGGGAGATATTCAAAAAGCATGTAAAACTGCTTGGATTGCGTAGGGTTTAGTAGTGGCATGTATCTGTGATAACATTTTGACATTAGAAAGTTACATTTTGTAAGCGAAAGAATTGCAACTGAGTTTATGATCAATCGACGTCATAATGTTTTGATTACATCAAATTTTCAGTCTATAAACTAAGTCGTAGGAGGACGCAATCCTCTGCCAAAAATATGTCTAATGTGGGCCTTACCTCGTCACACAGGTACGGTCGTCTTGCGGTGGAGGAAGACTTCTACTAAGAAAGGATGGCTAAGAATCAGGGGGATAAACCTGATTACGCAGAACGATCATCTAGTGTCGAAGTAACTAGACATGATCTTTGTTTTGCAGATCGCCGTGATGAACTTTGTTCGTCATTAATCCACATTCTGGGCCAGATGAGAATCTGCGATAGCATGATTTGACATGTCCCGTTCCTTTGAACTTAAAAGTTCAGGTATGCTATCGACGCGTGCTTCATACTACGCGTGCCACGTCCGACCACGGGGTCACAACTCGGTTGTGCTAGGAAAGAATCCTCGTGATTTTGGTGGGATTCTTATGAAGAGGCACCTTAGAGCCACTTCCAAACTTCTTCACCTCGAGCGAGTGATTGATCTCGGGAGCTTTATGAAGAGGCACCCAAAGTATCCTCACGGACTCAGAACTCATATCTAAGGTCAGGCTCAATGTTCGATTCCCGACGTACTAGTGTAGTGCTTAACAAAAAGGCCCAGTGACCACGTCTTTGGAAACCGGTTGGGTTCGACTAAGGATATAAGCGATGGGGATGGTCAAGTTCACCTGTAATTCACCGACTCTCGATTCACTAAGGTAGCCACCAACCGGATATTAGTTGAGGTTGTGAATACTAGTATGGATGCCTTGGAGAAGTGTTCCTATGAGGAAGCTAGGAAAAAGGAGAATTATCAGTTGACCTAGGATACAGCGTGACACTATATAAATGTTGTTTATAACAGGTTGATTGGAGAAAAGGGAATCAACGTTCCGCGGACGCTACAACACTCATAACAGATGAGTAGCATGATGCCCGTCGTGTCCGCCGGTCGCACGGCAAACCTCGTATGAACTATTCGGAAGCAAAGAACTAGATCGAAAGAGTGAAATGTTGATGCAGATTTGGAAGACAATACATTAACAGACACCCTCCCATTCCAGCGAGTGGGAGCTATAAGCATATGGTGATGGGCGCCGTAAATAGAAGCCCATTATATGTATCTGTTACCTAAGTTAATTGAGTACATGTCACTTTAGGACATTGGGCCAGACTCAAATCCCAATTGACACGAGAGGCCCAAAATTGGGCCTCCCTATACTAAGCATGGGCCGGCCGAAATTTAGGTAGAGGCAAAGTGGACTTTTGTCCACTTTACTCCTTCTATATATATGGGGAGTTATGAGTTTTATTAGGGCTACTCCCAATTCCCTTCAAGTGGTGATTTAAGAGAAAACCCTCCCCCCAAATACACCTATATCGGTCGAACCTAGTATCCACCAAAGGTGTGTCAATCTGCCTTTGAGCAAACACTCCAGAGATCCGTCCCTTGCCAAGAATCGATCAGAGGCTTTGCTGTGAAGAATATACCACGTAGGGCTTCCTTCACAAGAACCCCTACGAGTGCCGACCAGAGGATTGTGAACTCCCTCCTGCAAAGATCTTGGGACTACGGACAACTGTAGAGGTATGTGCGAATTTTCCGCTGCGTAATATTGATTACTATCATGTACCATGATTTTGTTTCCGTAGTAATTACTCCTCGTAATCTAACAATCACACCATAACAAACATGCATATTTGGCGACTAATTTTCGGTTTTAAAACATTTGAGATTGACTTGCAATTCATGCTATCAACATGCGTACTTCTAGACATGAATCCTAGGTATTTGCAACCTTCAAAGCATGTCTATCCTAGTGCACAGCTCATTAATTGAACTCCTGGGCTTAGCCCACAACATGCAATATCTAGCTAGTTTGACTTAGTCAAGATGATAGTTCTAATCATGCAATAATATCAATTAAATAGCAATTGCAATTCAGCCCTCTAAATGACCCAGTCCCAAAGTCATGCATTTCCGAGATCCATCCCCATAATCGAAACTAGGCATTAGGTTTAAACCTATAAGCACTCTGTAGGTAATTTTAAAGTTCGAAAACAATGGATTTTAAAAATTTTACCATCCTATTTTATATTTGACTTGGTTCGGTCCGGTTTGTAAATTCCGGTTCAGTCAATGCCGGTTCGGCCCGGTCCAATTCGGTTTGAAATGGTTAGGTCGGACCGGTTCGGTTTTAAAATAGGAATTCGGTTCGGTTTGACACTCAAACCGGGTTGGTTCGACCCCTTTTAGTTGTTGTAAACACTCGATTTTAACCCGGACGTAACGACGTTACACATGATACGTCAAATTCCGGACGCGTCAAGGCACAAAGTCTCCAAAGATGCTCAAGGGCACATTAGGGAAATTATTATAAAATATATTTTAAATTATTTCGAATTTATTTAATATTTTCGGAATATTTAAAAATATATGTATAATAATTAGTTGTTTTTTTTTTATTTTAGAAAATTATCTGTAAGATATTTATCTCCAGATATTATTTTTTATTCAAAAAAATAATTATTTGTAAAGGTAAATATCCTTAGGAATATTCTCTAGAATAATTATCTGTTAGCATTTTTTATTTGAATTTTATTTGTAATCTAGACTAGGTTTTTAGTCTAAATAGGGGACTGAGTTTACATTGTAAAACACACAGAAAAACACCAAAAAGAAACATTAATACATTATTTTCGGGTTCTGTGCGATTTCGTCTTCTAATGCTCAAAAAATGTTTTTTTTTTATTTTTTAATCTCAGATTTGCTGCACCCAGCCCGCCGGTGCTGGCTTCGCCGCCGGTGACCGCCCCGACGGCCCGCCCAGCTCAGGACCACTGCGCCCCCGGCCCCGCTTGCCGGTGACCACGCCGCGCCGGTGACCTTTTCTCTCTCTCTCTCTCAAAATTTTGCCGGCCAAGGCCCGACTGTGGCCAAGCCACCACTGCCGTTCGCCAGACCACCGCCCTACGTCGTCCCAGAGCTCCGCCCGGCGTTCGCCACGACGCACTCCACCAACGACCGCAGTCCACTCCAGCCACTCCCTCCGTCATCGCCGCCCTGCGCCGCCCCGAGCCATCCGAAGCCCCGCCCGTGCCGTCCCCCTGCTGCATCTTCGACCTCGACCGTACTGGCCTCGCTGCGTCCGCCTTCCGCGCCCCGTCGCCGGTCTCCGCCGTTGTCGCCTGGCCTTCCGCGTCCCGTCGCTGTTCCTCACGCAGGTCCCGCTTCCAAAGTTTTTATTACTATTATTATTATTACTATTATTATTATTATATTATAGATTTAATTATTTAGTTTTAAATGTAATTGGTTAAATTTAGTTATGTAAATGTTAGGTTACATTTCGATCTAAGCATGTTAGATACTTTAGTATTTTCAGATTTCATTCTTAATAGGAGTTATAGATTATAATTTTTTTTTAAGACTTAGATAATATATTTTGCATATGATAGAAATGTAATTAAATATTGATATTGCTAGATTAATTTGTAAAATGTATTTAAAGAATAAAATTGGCAAATTACGTGAATTGAGTACCGAAAGGGCGTAGTTAAAAATTAATATTTTTAATTCGTAATAGAACCCCCCGAACTCAAATTTCTGATTGTAGACCGACTTTATACCTAGGTGTTTAATTCGTTATTCACTTAGGCAATTTAGGATTCTAGTTAGCCTCATAATTAACTAGTGGCGACTCTTTTCAAAATGCAACGTTTTCAAAACGTAATATCGCCTTAGGTCAGATTTTAGGTCCGATAATTTGGTGAATCTGCTGGGGACGTTTAGAGGGTTCGGGCTCATTATATTCGCTTATTTGCCATGTTTTTTATTTAATCTAATTCTTTTCTCTTGATTAATCTAACTTTGTTTTTCTTTTTACAGGTACAAAGTGTAGATTTTAAACTAACTTTTTTTCTTTTTGCGACATTATTTAAATTCGCACACACCACTTTAGTGTAATATCCAAAAAACCTAAAACCCAGGGCAACTAGGAACCCCGGAGAGTTAGTAAGGGTACGACCGCGCGGCCGAGCCGCCGGAACGACTCAGAACAACTCCACTCGCTTGTGAAGGTCCTGTGATCCCTATGATGGGGAGAGGAAACCACCTTGTCGGGAACCTATCAGTGGAACCTACCTTGTAGAGCAAAGCCACACATTTTTACCCCCATAACATGTCATGTTTTATCCTTGTTTTTGTTGTAAAATTTATCAGGTAAATTGTAAGTTTTTTTTACTGTGTAGCTTTTATTTCTGAGCATGCATCCCATTGCATTAAAAAAAAAAAAAATCATATTTGCAGCATGTCTCTTAGGTAGAACTCTCATTTCAAACGTACGTTCCTTATGCACGGTTTTAAAAAAACTCCTACCTAAATTATGGTCTAAAATATGTGTTTCATGCGCATTAAAAAAAAACCAGGTGAGTTGTAATTCATAATTAACGCATCATTCACGCATTATTTTCAAAAAATATTTTCATGAGAAATTTAACTCCCTTTTAGATATTAGAGCTTCTAATTTTAAAATGCATTTTGTATACGTTATTTTCAGAAAAAATAAAAAAAACATTTTTAGCTAAGTAGTTAACCCCTTTGTTGTAGATTTTTATTTCTAAACATGTGTTTCAGACGCATTGTTTTAAGATAATAATAATAAAAAAAAAAAGATAAGAAAAAACCCTTACCTAAATTTTTATTCTAAATATGTGTCTCATGCGCATTATTTTTTTTAAAAAAAAAATCTCAGGTAAGTTGTAATTTTTGTTAGTGCGTTACGTATGCATTACTTAAAAAAAATATTTCAGAAAAGTTAATTTTTTTAGCTATTAGAGCTTTCCTTTCGAACATGCATTTCATAAGCATTTTTTTAAAAAAAAAACCACTTACCATATTTTATTTTTAACATGTGTTTTGTACACATTATTTTTGAAAAAAACTTTTCAGGTAAGTTGTAATTATGGTTAGTGTATTGTATATGCATTGCTTAAAAAAAAAAACAAAACAAAACAAAAAAAATTTAAAAAAATTTGTAATTTCGTTTTAACTGTTAGAGCTTCCAATTTCGAACGTGCATTCCATATGCATCATTTTTAAAAAAAACTTTTTAACTAAATTGTTTTATTTAATAATGCATCCAATATGCATTAATTTAAAAAAACTTTTTAGATAAACCGTAAGCTCTCTTAGTTTTAGGGCTCTTTGTTTAAAAAACATTTTATCTGAATTTTTAATAAAAAAACGTGCATATCATATGCATTATTTTCGAAAAAACTTTCAGGTAAATTGTAATTTTTCTCAGTTGTAGAACTTTTATTTTTAAGTTTGCATCTTGTATTTATTTTTGTGCATCTCATATGCATCATTTAAAAAAAAAAAAACTTTTCGCACGATTCTTAATTTTGAGCAACCAAGATGCATTTTTTTTTTTCGAAAATAAAAAAAAAAAAACAAAAAATTCTTTTCAAGATAACTTGTAAATTATCTTGACTGTAGAACTTTCATCTCTCAAGTATGCATCTCATGTGCATCGCATGTGCATTGTTTGAGGAAAAATAATGTGTTGATAGATTGTACACATTCTTAGTCGTAGAACCTTTAGTTTCAAACATGTATTCCATGTGTTGTTTTCAAAACTACTTACCAGAATGTTTTATTTCAAGCATGTGTTTCATACGCATTATTTTTTGAAAAATTTTTTTCACGTAAGTTGTAAAATTCTGTTAGTGCATTCAATGTGCATCATTTTTAAAAAAATTAGGAAAATTTGTAATTCCTTTTTGACCCTTAAAGGTTTTTAAATTCAAACATGAATTGCATATGCATCATTTTCAAAAAAACTTTTTTTCCTGATTTTTTTAAAGCATGTATTCAATATGCATTCTTAAAAAAAAAAAAAAACATTTCAGAAAAATTCTGAGTTTTTTTTTTTAGCTATAGAGCTTTCAAATTCACACATGCATCTCAATTGCATTATTTAAAAAAATCCACCTGAAATTTTCATTTAAAAATATGCATTTCATATGCATTATTCAGGTAAACTGTTGTAAGTTGTGAATTTCTTAGAAAAGAATTTTAACTTTCAAATATGCATTTCATAAGCGTCATTCAGGTAAGTTGTAACTTTCTTAACAGTAGAATTTTAACTTTCAAGCATGCATGAGCATTTTTTTAAAAAAAAACTCAAAGTGTCATTCGTTTTTATCCAAGGTGTATTACACTTTTTTAGCAAGATCGTCATTTCAACATTCGCATGAGAGAGCATTAAAAAAATGGGAGTTTTGATTCTTTTTTTTTACTGTGCAATTGAGTGCTACTATTCGAGTTTAAACAAAGGACGATAAAACCTTTTTGAAAAAACTTTGTTTTGAGCATTTTTCCTGCGTTCGAGCCAGATAATGCACTCAGCAAACTCCATGATGGTGCAAAACACATTTGATCATAAATTTTGATTCTTTTTCAAAAAAGTAATCAAAATTATGAAATGAATGACATTAGAGTTTTCAAAAAAATCATGCATGATCTCTCATATTCTCTACACTGATTTTTCATTCACTCTTTTCAGGTACCCTTGGTTAAGGTATCATGTACACATAAGTTATGCCGGCTAAATGGGGCAACAAAAAAGAACATGCAGTCATCTAGTTGCACAACGAACAAATTGCACACTCGAGATATCTAACGCTGAGGTACGTTAAATTGTACTTAATTTTTTCCTTGAGATTTGAGTGTCCCTACTCTTTTGCAGGTCGGATGACCACTTTAACCAATGCCGCAAGCGTGTGAAACGTGAGCGCTTCAAAGAGTTTCTATGAAAATTTCACCCACCATGTGTGAAATTCATACGCTTTCCAAGACGAGGTATACAACCGTTATGTGGCCTGGTTTAAACCATTCAGCGGTAACCATGGGGAATGTACTTTCAGCAGGTGTACATATACAAGTTGTGGAGCAGGAGAATCAGGACATGCAACAGGTCCAGTCGCATAGCGAGCACATTGCCCACTGAAAAATCCAACTCCCAGGTAAGATAAGTTGTGATCATTTTTATCCCCGAAATTTGAGTTTTTCCTTATTCATTGTGCATCTTGGATAATCATCCAAATCAAAACTCCTGAGGAGCACATCTCGTGTACGGCCCTACGCTCGCCGACCATTCTTATGCCATTTATCCCAGATACCTCGGACGATATCTATGCCTAAGTTTACCATTTGCGGACTACTGTGCCAAACTCAACACCATCCATGTGTGTTCGTCAATCAGGCCATTCGTCTATCATGCGACGAATTATGAACCAGTCAGATATAGCCATGGGGCATTCCTGTTAAGATCAAGCATGGTTGAAGATAGAAGACATCCAGAGATCTTCCTATTAAAAAAGATCGAGATTCCATGAAGATCGACCGTGCTAATGAAAGAGCATTTGAGAGGAAGAAGAAGAAGAAATTATTGTCGGTGTCGTCCACCCATTGAAAGGATCCTCCAATCAAGACATCGACATAATCAACTTATTTGACAAGTTTTCCTCAGGAGAAGTTCTGAGAAATTAAAAGGTTTAATCTGCTATCAGGGGCATGTAACATAGTTGTTGTTGATTAGTTTCTGTAGATTTTCTTTCCATTGGAAAAAAGAAAAAAGAGAGAAAAAAAAGAAATTCGCGCTAGGTTGAAAACCTAGGCAAAAGTCAGGGAGAGGGGCATGATTGAAAACCCGCAGGGGCAATCATGGCAAAAGGTGAGATGAAAAAGCAAAAAAAAAAAAAAAGAGACAAAAAAAAACTCAGCCGCCCTTTAATCGGCTACAGGAAAATAAAGAGAGTGTTTGTGCTAATATTGTGATAGCAGTGAAGAAACAAAAGGGTCACAGTTGTTCCTAAGTCAACTACAAATAAAAGGGTCACAGTCATCCCTAAAATGACTATAAAAAAGGGCCACGGCCACCCTTCAAATGGCTACAGATAAAGAGCACTACTGCAACATCAAAACCGGAGAATAAAAGAAAGGACCACAGCCACCCTCCAAACGGCTAAAGATAAAAGAGTGACCCCGCGAATCCTGTGAGGGCGGGAAAATAAAAAGGGCCACAGTCGTCCCTAAAACGACTACAAAATAAAGGGCCACAGCCACCCTCCAAACGGCTACAGATAAAAGAGTGACCCCGCGAATCTTGTAAGAGCGGGAAAATAAAAAAGGGCCACAGTCGTCCCTAAAACGACTACAAAATAAAGGGCCACAACCACCCTCCAAATGGCTACAGATAAAAGAGTGACCCCACAAATCTTGTGAGAGCGGGAAAATAAAAAAAGGGCCACAATCGTCCCTAAAACGACTACAAAATAAAGGGCCACAACCACCCTTCAAACGGCTACAGATATAGAACACTCTCGCAACATTGAAGGCGGGAAATGAGTGAAAGGGCCACAGCCACCCCTAAAATGGCTACCAACAAAGAGTGTTCCTCGAATCCTGAGAGGATGGGAGATTGTTAAAAGGGTCATAGCCACCCTCAAAATGGCTACATATAAAGAGTATTCTCGTGAATCTTGTGAGGCCGGGAAATCATTTGAAAGGGCCAGAGCCACCCTTAAAACGGCTACAAATCGAAATAGCAGTCCCGGAACATCGACGATGGAAATAAATGAAAGGGCCACAGTCACCCTCCAAATGGCTACAAATCAAAAGAGCTCTCGCGACATTGAAGACGGTGAGGAAAGGGTCACAACCACCCTGCAAAATGGCTACAAATACTCTCGCATCGTGACGGGAAATAAAGTACGGGTCACAGCCACCGTTTAATCGGCTACCAAAAAAAGAGTGCTTCCGTTAGGTTGAAAACCCTAAAGGGCAGCCTAGGCAAAATTAGGAAATGAGGGGCATGATAGCAAATTCATAAATTGCAATCATGGAAAAAGGAGGGAAAATAAAATCCCTATGGAATAAAAACCCCAAGGGGCAATCCATGCAAAAATCAGCAAAACCGAGGGGCACGGTCTAAAATTTTGACCGTGGCAAAAGGAGAGAATATGAGAGATTAAAAAAAAAAAAAAAAAATCCCGCTAAGTTGTTGCGCCATGCGCAATTTAGGCAAAAATTAGGGACATGCATTCAAGTCGTCAAGCCACTCGAGGCCCTTATCCGACATATGCCACTAGAGGCTCATCTCCGACGGACGCCACTAGAGGTTCTTCTCCAGCGGACGCCGCTAGAGGCTCTTCTCCAAACGGACGCCACTAGAGGCATTTCTCCAACGGACGCCGCAAGAGGCTCTTCTCCAAACGGACGCCACTAGAGGCATTTCTCCGACACACGCCACTAGAAGCTCTTCTCCATCGGACGCCACTAGAGGCATTTCCCAGACATATGAGGCTTTACTTTCTGCACCGCCACTAGAGGCTTTTCCTTGTCGCACGCCACTGGAGGCATCGTCGATCGAGGTTTTTACTTTACTGTACGCCACTGGAGGCTTTTCCTTGTCGCACGCCACTGGAGGCATCGTCGATCGAGGTTTTTCTTTTCTGCACGCCACTGGAGGCTTTACTTTTCCGCACGCCACTGGAGGCTTTACTTTTCCGCACGCCACTGGAGGCTTTACTTTCCCGCACGCCACTGGAGGCTTTTCTTTTCCGCATGCCACTGGAGGCTTTACTTTCCCGCACGTCACTGGAGGCTTTACTTTTTCGCACGCCACTGGAGGCTTTACTTTTCTGCACGCCACTGGAGGATTTACTTTCCCGCACGCCACTGGAGGCTTTAATTTCCCACACGCCACTGGAGGCTCTACTTTCTGCACGCCACTGGAGGCTCTTTAGTTTTCCGCACCGCCACTGGAGGCTTTACTTTTCCACACCGCCACTGAAGGCTTTACTTTCTGCATCGCTAATGGAGGCACCGCCAACAGGCGTCCCGCCGACAGAGGTTTTATCTTTCTGCACCAGAATAAGCATATGAGCCACCTTGAAGACTTTGAAGAATTGGAAGAGAATATACTTTCTGGTCAAAATCAGTGTTTCCTCGTCTTTGGACAAACCCCTTCGAACACGTTCTACGGGAGTCCGTCCAAAGAGGGGCAAACTGTAAACACTCGATTTTGACCCGGACGTAACGACGTTACACATGATACGTCAAATTCCGGACGCGTCAAGCCACAAAGTCTCCAAAGATGCTCAAGGGCACATTAGGGAAATTATTATAAAATATATTTTAAATTATTTCGAATTTATTTAATATTTTCGGAATATTTAAAAATATATATATAATAATTAGTTTTTTTATTTTAGAAAATTATCTGTAAGATATTTATCTCTAGATAATATTTTTTATTCAAAAAAATAATTATCTGTAAAGATAAATATCCTTAGGAATATTCTCTAGAATAATTATCTGTTAGCATTTTTTATTTGAATTTTATCTGTAATCTAAACTAGGTTTTTAGTATAAATAGGGGTCTGGGTTTACATTGTAAAACACACAGAAAAACACCAAAAAGAAGCAATAATATATTATTTTCGGATTCTGTGCGATTTCGTCTTCTAATGCTCAGAATTTTTTTTTTTTTTTAATCTCAGATCTGCTGCACCCAGCCCGCCGGTGCTGGCTTCGCCGCCGGTGGCCGCTCCGACGGCCCGCCCAGCTCCGGACCACTGCGCCTCCGGCATTGCTTGCCGGCACCACGCCGCGCCGGTGACCTTTTCTCTCTCTCTCTCTCTCTCTAAAATTTTTGCCGGCCAAGGCCCGACTGTTGCCAAGCCACCACTGCCGTTCGCCAGACCACCGCCCTACGTCGTCCCATAGCTCCGCCCGGCCTTCGCCACGACGCACTCCACCAACGACCGCAGTCCACTCCAGCCACTCCCTCCGTCATCGCCGCCCTGCGCCGCCCCGAGCCATCCGAAGCCCCGCCCGTGCCGTCCCTCTGCTGCATCTTCGACCTCGTCCATCCTGGCCTTGCTGCGTCCGCCTTCTGCGCCCCGTCGCCGGTGTCCGCCGTTGTCGCCTGGCCTTCCGCGTCCCGTCGCCTGGCCTTCTGCGTCCCGTCGCCGTTCCTCACGCAGGTCCCGCTTTCAAAGTTTTTTATTTATTTTTATTATTATTACTATTATTATTATATTATAGATTTAATTATTTAGTTTTAAATGTAATTGGTTAAATTTAGTTATGTAAATGTTAGGTTACATTTCGATCTAAGCATATTAGATAATTTAGTATTTTCAGATTTCGTTCTTAATAGGAGTTATAGATTATAATTTTTTTTAAGACTTAGATAATATTTTGCATATGATAGAAATGTAATTAAATATTGACATTGCTAGATTAATTTGTAAAATGTATTTAAAGATAAAATTGGCAAATTACGTGAATTGAGTACTGAAAGGGCGTAGTTAAAAATTAATATTTTTAATTCGTAATAGAACCCCCGAACTTAAATTTCTGATTGTAGACCGACTTTATACCTAGGTGTTTAATTCGTTATTCACTTAGGCAATTTAGGATTCTAGTTAGCCTCATAATTAACTAGTGGCGCGACTCTTTTCAAAATGCAACGTTTTCAAAACGTAATATCGCATTAGGTCAGATTTTAGGTCCGATAGTTGCCCCTGGTCTGACCCGACCCTAATGGATTGGACCGATTGAGAAAACCCGGTTTGGTTGACCCGCACTGATTTAGGACCCGTGAACCCGTTCCGGTTCTCGGTTGACCCGGTTCGGTCCGGTCGGGTTCCCTTGGTCCTATGGGTTTTGTTGGCCCGACCCAAATGTGTTTAATTGGACCGGCCCATTACCCATAGGGTTCGGCCGAAATTGTTTACTTGTGGGCTAAGTAGGGTTTTAAAGTCCACTAAAAACTTAACTTAGCCACCAAGTAACAATTAATTATAAAATAATTTCAAATTTTCTGCACACACACACACATATATATGTATATATATATATATATATATATATATATATATATATATATATATATATATATATATATATATATATATATATATATATATATATATATATATATAATTCGGCACAAACATATATATATATATATTTATTGTCAAGATTTTATATTTAGATATATAATCAATCAACAATATATATACATATATATTTGACAATACTATATATATTATTGTCAATATTCAATATTAGCCATATATAATCTACCAATAATATATATTTTCTCAATCTTTTAGACAACTAAATCTATCAAAAATATCTACATCCCTAAAATTGTGCTAGATATATTGATAGTTTCTATTCACAATTATCTTGTCAACATAGCCCTAATTTTGGCCTAATCCCTATGCATAATTTCTGCCGAAATTTATATTAAAATTTTATCAAAAAATTTGGTCACTATTAGGGTTACTTGTGGACTAAGAAATTAAAAATTTCACCTATTGTGAGTTCGGCCGAAACACAAATATTAGGGTTTGTGATCAAATTTCAAGATCAAATCTTGTCACGATCAATAATCCAATGTTTAGTTTTGATAAAAGTCTTGTTTTCCTTGAAGATCATGAACATCAAACTTCATTATGAACACCATGAAAAATATCGGCCATCAAGATTGTAAAAATCGAATATTTTGAAACTTTGAATCTAATTTTTAAATTTCGGCCGGTTTATCAAGAAATCCAAGAACATCAATTTTATCAAAATCCTGAAGTCCCTAACACAGGCTCTGATACCACTGCAGGATTATCAAGGTAGATACAACAAAAACTATATCAAAATATGTGTTTAGTAACTAATACGCTGCGGAAGATAGTGCACATACCTACTTTGCTTATGTGTACCTTTGATCGCTTGAAGGGGAGTTCTCGATCCGCCGGACGGTTCCCATAGAGGTTCCTTTTAGAGAAGCCCTACGCGGATTATGCCTCACTGCAAAGCCTCAGTCGATTCTTCGCAGTATGGATCTCCGGAGTAAATTGCTTGACACAATTTGGAACCTCCTAGGACTAGGGTGGTTCGGCCGAACTAGAGGTAATATAGGGATGAGAGATTTCTTTTAATCTCACCACAAAGGAGGAGAGCATTAGCTTGTTATAAATCACCTCCCTATCTATAAGAAAAGGAAAGTGGACAAAAGTCCACTTTACCCTCTCATTGATTCGGCCGGCATTGTCCCAAGGGAAGCCCAATTTTGGGCCTCTCATGTCAACTGGGATTTTAGGCCTATCCCAAAATCCCTAATGTGACATTACCTAATTACTTAGGTAACTAGCTAATATTAACGGGCTCCCAATTACGGCGGCCCATTGTCCAAATGCTAACAGTACGTTATCTTGACATTGAGACATTAAATGTTGACGACATACTAATTGCCGCGAACGATGTGAGTTACCTAAATGAATCAAATTCCTGGCTAACATCTGTATTCGAGATGAAGGACATGAGAGAAGCCACGTACATCCTAGGCATTAAGATTGCTAGGGATCGGGCTGCTCGTAAATTATGTCTCTCTCAAGAATCCTATATCAACAAACTATTGAAAAGGTTCATGTTACAAGATGCCAAACCCGTGGATACGTCGGTTGTGTTTGGGTGCGCGTTGTCAAAGCATGAGGGCCTGAAAGACCAGGGTGATCGTGAATAGATGAAAAGTGCAGAGTACCTTAGTATGGTTGGTAGTTTAATGTACGCCATGCAATGAACTCGTCCTGACATCTGTTACGTTGTGGGATTAGTAGCACGATAGAATACTTGTCCTCTGAAAGTATGGTTGTTGACCCATTGACCAAACCTTTACGCAAGGATGTTTTGGAAAACCACGTTCAAATGCTTGGACTGTGTAGGGTTTAAGAGGCTTGTGTTGTGAGAACATTTTGAGATTTAAAGTAACATATGAATAAAAGGAACTGCAATTTGATTTTATGATCTTACAACGTCATAATGTTTAAATTACATCAGATTTTACGTTCTATAAACTAGTCATAGGAGGGGCAATCCTCCCAAATAAAACACGTCGAATGTGGGCCCAACCTCGTCACACAGACTCGGTCGTCTTGAGACAGGGACCTCAACAATATCAAGAGTGGCTAAGAACCATGGTGATTTCGAAAGATAAACCTGGTTAAGCAAAACGATCATTTGAATTCAGGGTAACACGACATGATCTATGTTTTGCGTATCGTCGTGACGAACTTTGTTCGTCAACAACCACATTCTGGGCCAGATTACAAGTCTGGGACAGCATATGAAATTTCCCATTCCTCACAACATCAGGTTATGCTATCGGCATGAGCTTCATACTGCGCGTGCCATGTTCGACCACGGGGTTAGGCTCGGTTGGGCTAGGTAGAATCCACGAGATTCGAATGGGCACAAACTTCTTCACCTTGAGCGCGTGATTGATCCTGGATGCTTTATGAAGAAGCTTTCGAAGTATTCTTACGAACTCAGAACTCATATCTAAGGTCAAGCTCAATGTTCGCTTCCCAGCGTACGAACGCAGTGCTGAACCAAAAGGCCCAGTGACTACGTCTTTGGAAACCTGTTGAGTTTGACTAAGGGTATGAGGGTGGGGATGGTCAAGTACACCTGTAATTCTCCAACTCTTGTATTCACTAGGTTGCCACCAGCCTGATATTAGTTAAAGGTTGTGAATACTTGTACGAATGCCTTGGAGAAGTGTTCCTATGTGGAAACTAGGAAATTGGAGAATGATAGTTGACCAAGGATACAACGCGGCACAGTATTGTTAATACAGGTTGATTATAGATAGGGAATCAATATTCCGCGGGCGCTACAACACTCCTAACAGACGAGTAGCACCCGTCGTGTCCGTCGGTCGCACGACAAACCTCGTATGAACTATTTCGAAGCAGGGATGGATCGAAGAACAAATGTTGATGTGTTGGTCGACAACATATTAACAGGCACCCTCCAATTCCGCCAAATTGCTTCGAGCAAATTACTCCGGAGATCCATCATTGCAAAAGAATCGACAAGAGGCTTTGCTGTGGAGACCAATCCGCGGAGGTATTCCTTTATCATAATCCTTACTGGAACCGTCCAGCGGACCGAGAACTCCCATAGAAGATCTTGGATCTACGGAAAGCATGGTAGGTATGTGCCCTATATTCTGTTGCGTAATCTGTTTACATAGCATATACCTTGTATGTTTCCATAGTATTTATCCCTTATAATCCTACAGAATCACCGTTTCGTGATTTTTGCGCCGAGCATGGCTTTATTCATGAAATTACGACACTTTACTCATCCCAATCGTATGGGGTTGCAGAAAGGAATATTAGAACATTGAAGGACATGATGAATTCAATGTTGATTAGTTCTGGGTTACCACAGAACATGTGGGGCGAAGCTATTTTAACTAGCAATCACCTCTTAAATAAGTTGACCCGTGAGAAAGAAGACAAAACTCCTTTTGAATTATGGAAATGCAGGAGAGCTTCTTACAAACACCTTCAAATGTGGAGGTGTCTTGCTAAGGTAATGATACCTCTACCGAAAAAGGTGAAAATCGGTCCAAAAACTTTTGACTGCTTTTTTTATAGGATATGCTAAGAACAGTAATGGTTATCGGTTTCTTGTGTACGAATCGAAAATATCAGATATACACAAAGATAAGATAATGAAATCAAGAAACACGTATTTGTGTGAACATAATTTTCCGGCTAAGTCAAAAGGGGAAGCGAGCTCCTCGAGGCAAGCATATGAGACTATAGATGGAAATATTCAAGACCAAGAATATGATAATGTTCAAGTTGAGACAGAAGTCGAAACTGAGGTCGAGCCTAGGAGAAGTAAAAGGGCAAGGATTGAAAAATCCTACGGTGCAAATTTTCTGAACTATATGCTTGAAGACGGACCTCAGACTTATCAGGAAACTGTGAACTCTTCTGAGAGAGGCAATAAATAATGAAATTGAATCCATCTTGCAAAATCATACTTGGGAGCCGGTGGATCTTCCACCCAGAAGCAAGCCGCTAGGCTACAAATGGATTTTTAAACGAAAGATGAAAGCAGAAAGTTCAATAGATAAATATAAAGCCCGACTTGTGATCAAAGGGTACAGACAAAAGGAATGTCTTAATTACTTTGAGACATATTCTCCCGTAATGAGAATCGCGTCCATTAGAATGGAACTTGCAATTGCGGCCCTTCGAAATCTTGCAGTACATCAAATGGGTGTGAAGGCAGCTTTCTTGAATGAAGACTTAGAAAAAGATCTTTATATGGAACAACCCGAAGGTTTCTCAGCTCCAAGACAAGAAAAGAAAGTCTGTAAACTCGTCAAGTCATTATATGGTCTTAAGCAAGCACCAAAACGACATACAAAAATTGATAGTGTTATGATAGAAAAAGGCTTTAGAATTAATGCGAAAAGTGCATCTACGTAAAAGATACGGATAAGGGTTATATAATTCTATGTCTTTACTTCGATGACATGCTCATCATCGGGAGTAACGATGACATGGTATTGGCATTTGGATATTGGGCCGCCGAAAAAAGAAGCCCATTAATATGAGACTGTTACCTAAGTCAATTAGGTAATGTCACATTAGAGATTTTGTGTTAGCATATGGTGATTGGGCGCTGTAAATGGAAGCCCATTAATATGTATATGTTACCTAAGATATTGGGTAAATGTCACATTAAGGAAATTGAGCTTGACCCAAATCCCTATTGACATGAGAGGCCCAAAATTGGGCCTCCCTTATACACCATAGGCCGGCCGAAACTTAGGAGAGGGCAAAGTGGACTTTTGTCCACTTTGCTCCTCCTATAAATAGGGGTTTATTAAGGTAATTCACAATTTCTCCTTGGTGGTGATTTGAGAGAAAAACCATTCCCCCTAAATACAACTTTCGGTCGAAACACCTGAGACACCAAGGGTGTGCCAATTTGCTTTGAGCAAACACTCCGGAGATCCGTCCTTGCTAAGAATCAATCAGAGACTTTGTTGTGAAGACTATACCGTGTAGGGATTCCTTAACAAGAGCCTCTACGGGTTCCGTCCGGCGGATCGAGAACTCCCTCAGCAAGATCTTGGGACTACGGAAAAAGGTTTAAGGTATGTGCATATCTTCCGCTGTGTAATTCTAATTACAAGCATGTACCTTGTTTATGTTTCCGTAGTATCTAGCCCCGTAATCCAAACAGTGGTATCAAAGCCCGTGATAGGAGTTCATGATTTTGATAAATTGATGTTCTTGATTTTAATGTGTTGGCCGAAATTTTAAAGAATGAAAATTTAAAGTTTTCGATTTTTATAGTTGTTAGTGCCGAAACTTTCATGATGTTCTTAGTAAAATTTAATGTTCATGATCTTCAAGAAAAACGTGACTTTTATCAAAATCAAACTATGGATTGTAGATCTTATTAAAATTTGATCTTCAAATTTGACCACTTAATTCCAATATGTGTTTCGGCAGAAACCCTAGGGGAATTGACAAGGCAATTTTTTTAATTTCTTAGGCCACAAGTTTCAATAATTCAGCCGAATATGATTAATATATTGTTTACCATATTTTACTTTTTATTAAAGGTGACAATATATCAATAATTGGAAATATATGGATAGGTTCACATTAATATATAGAAATATATATATATAACTATCAATATATCTAGCTAATTTATAAGGATAAATATATTATTTATAGATTTAGTTACCTAAAATATTAAGAAAATATATTATCATATATTTGTTTCCCTATTAAAGATATTGAAAATATATATATATATATATATATATATATATATATATATATATATATATAAATATTGTGGCCGAAATTTACATATATATATATATATATATATATATATATATATATATTGTTGATTGATTTACATCTTATATATAGAATCTTGACAATAAATATATATATATATATATATATATATAAATGTGGCCGAAATTAATATATATATATGCAATATTGGAAATTATTTTACATAGTTAATAATTCTTGGAGGCTAAGCTAAGTTTTTAGAGGACTTTAAAACCCTACTTAGCCCACAAGACTTATTTCGTCCGAACCCTATGGGTTTAATTTTTAGATTATGGGGAGCAATCACTACGGATACTTAAACAAGATACCTGCTAGTAATTGGAATTACGCATCAGAAGATTCGCACATACCTTTAAGAAGATCCGTAGACCCAATATCTTCTCTGGAGGGAGTTCACGATCCTCCGGTCGAGACCCGTAGAGGTTCTTGTTAGATAATCCCTACGCGGTACAAGCTCCACAGCAAAGCCTCTGAGCGATTCTTGGCACGGGGACAGATCTCTGGAGTGTTTGCTTGGAAAGCAAATTGGCACACCCTTGGTGTAGTGAAGGTGGGTTCGGCCGAAACTACAAGGGTGTGGGGTTGAGGGTTTTTCTCTCTAAAACACTCTAATGAGATAATTGTGATTAACCCTAAAATTCCCCAAACATCTCTTATTTATAGGAGGAGTAAGGTGGACAAAAGTCCACTTTACCCTCTTAATAATTTCGGTCGGCCATTAGTATAGGGAGGCCCAATTTTGGGTCTCTCATGTCAATTGGGATTTGGGACTATCCCAATTACCCTAATGTGATATTTACCCAAGTTCATTACGTAAACTATACATATTATGGGCTACCAATTACGGCTCCTATCACCATATGCTTACATTAATGGGCCGGTCCAGTTTGCAAAACCGGAGAGGATTAAACCAAACAAGGTTTTCTTATTTTCTTAATCGGTTCGACCTTGTCATGTCGGGTGGAACCGAGGTAACTAAGTGGACCTAACCGGTTTTGAGTGTTGAACCGAACTGAAATCCTATTTTATTGAACCGGTTCGGACCGAACCAGATTTTAAATAAAACCGGTCTGAACCAGATTTATTAGACCGAACCGAACCGGATTGAACCGAAATTGACTGAACCGAACCAGATTTTTCAAAATCGAATTCAAGTCAATATATAAAATGGGATGGTCAAGTTTTAAAATCCAAATGCTTTCGAACTTTAAATAGTCTACACAGTGCTCGGAGGTTTAAAATTTTCACGTTCTGATTAAACCTTAATGCCTAATTTCGATTATGGGGATGGATCTCGGAAATGCGTGATTTAGGGACTTGATTAAATAGAGGGCTGAATTGCAATTGTTTACTTTCTTCACATATATTTATTAGAACTATTCTGTTGTCTTGACGATGTCAAGCTAGCTGGATGTTGAGGGGCAGAACCGTGGTTAAATATATGGTTTGTGTACTAGGACAGACATGTTGTGAATTGTAAGTCAGCCCCTAATATTTAAAATGTTTTTAAAACAAAAGCCAGTCGCCAAATATGCATGTTTGATGTGGAAGTTTCATGTATGACACGTATGCTTGAATGTTGAAGATGTAGCTGGATATTATAGTTTACTTAGAAAGTAGAATTATGTATATGCTTATTAGATGTACATACTTGTATATACATTGATAGGTACTCATACTTGTATAGATACATGGTACCTTAGGTTGACTTGGTTAGTTAGGATTACACTCCTATATATAGTAGTCTTGTAACATGTAATACTTGGTTGAATCATTTATACATTCATATGCTTATTTACCTATGGTTCAACCCTCCTCTCCACATATTCTAATATGGTATCAGAGCTGTGGTTTTTCCGCTTCGGTTTCACTTTTTCAAGAGGATTTTGCATCGATTTGAGCTTGGATCTTGAGGATCAAGCATCGATTCTTTGGAATACATTGAGATCAAGTTGTTGCTTCTGCATCCTGTGGATTTTCTGCTTGTTATTCCTGCTTTGATTGGTGATTTCTGCGTGTGGAGCTGCTGCTGCGTGTGTATGGATATGTTGCTGTCATCTGCAATTCGATGCAGCAATTCGGTTTCAAGCAGCTTCGATCTTGTGATATGGATTTGTTCTGGAATTGATTATTGTTTCTGAGATCATCATCACTGCTTGAATGATTTGGATCATTGTTTAAGGTATTGTTCTTCATATTGCTGCTGGTTTCTACGCAGCTTCTGCTACTGTTTCATTGGATTGAGCTATGCTCATCGATTCTTAATCGATCCTGTGATCTGGATTCGATTTGGATATGATTCACGAGTCTGAGATCGATTCCTTCTGCTGGATTGATCTGTTATTCGCTCTCAGATTTGGATTATTGCAGCTGAGTTTCTGCGTACACTAGTTGAACTTTAATCTTCAAATTCGAGCTGATTACTCGATTATATGCTGCGATTTGGGTCGTTTTGGATTCGCATTGGACTCTGTGACTGATTCCGAGCTCCAATTTGGCGATATTGGCTGTTGATTGGATCAATTTGATTCGTTCTTGATTTGTACATGCTCTGTTCTTGGTGCTACTGTACTGCTCCTGCAATTTCTTCAAATTCGACCTGGATTCATGTTTGTATGCTGCAATTTGGATTGATTCTGATGCGCCATGATGCTCCTGCTGGATTCGAGGCTCCAATAGGTTGATTCAAGCTACAGGATTAGTTTGATTTGGCACAAATGTGCTGTCCTAATGGATCATAAAAATCAGCAATCACTTGTTTGAAGGAGTCCTTTGGATCGTTTTTCTTCAGGTTTCAGTGTGTATTTGATGCAGTGATTGGTCCTGTGTTGATTTGGTGGTTGATTGCAGTGATTTTGCGTCGATTTGGAGCTGATCTCTGGGTTCCATGATGAACACCTGGGATTTTATGCTTGAAGATTTGAATATCTTCATTCTCTGCTCAGATCTTCATATTCTGGAAAATTGTGTGTCTGGCTGGTTTCGAACCTGCGATCTGTGGCTTCTGTAAAAGCGTTGAAATTGTGTGTTTCGCTGGTTTCGAACCCGCGACCTCTGGCTGCTGCGCCGTGCTCCCTTCATACACCGGGTTTCGAAGTCTGCATTTGGTCCTATTGTGCACCCCAGTGCACCCGCATGTGCACTGCACATGATTTCGAAGTTTGGGAATTTTTTGCTGGATTTTGAAGATTTTGGGGCTTCTTTGCAAGATTTTGTGAAGTTTGGGGCTGTTTTGAGAACAGTTCTGAAGTTTGGGGGCCATTTTCCGAAATTGGATTTTCGAGTGGCCATTTTGTGAAATCCAGGTTTAAATGTACCTTGGCATTTTGGAAGACCGTGTTTAAATGTACCTTGGCATTTTGGAAGACCGAGTTTAAATGTACCTTGGCAATTTGAAAACCGGGTTTAAATGTACCTTGGCAATTTGAAGACCGGGTTTAAATGTACCTTGGCAATTTGTGAAGACCGGGTTTTGATTGGACCTTGGAATTTTATTCATCATCAAATTTTGTCTCTCAAATTTTCCTTTTCTTTCTTTAAAAAGGGAAGAAGAAGGAAAAGATGGGGGAATATTAGATGTACATACTTGTATATACATTGATAGGTACTCATACTTGTATAGATACATGGTACCTTAGGTTAACTTGTATAGTTGACTTAGTTAGTTAGGATTACACTCATATATATAGTAGTCTCCTAACATGTAATACTTGGTTGAATCATTTATACATTCATATGCTTAATTACCTATGGTTCAACCCTCTTCTCCACATATTCTAATAATGCTAGCATGAGTTCCTCGGAACATTAGACGCATGATGCGTATGCATGATGTGTGGTTTGGATGATGAATTTGGCTTGCTATGATAATTTACTTGTGAAGTAGAATTGTATATGTTAGCATATGGTGATTGGGCGCCATAATTGGTAGCCCATTAATATGTATACGTTACCTAAGAAATTGGGTAAATGTCACATTAGGGAAATTGGGCTTGACCCAAATCTCAATTGACATGAGAGATCCAAAATATTGGGCCTCCCTTATACATGGTCGGCCGAACTTTAGTGGTAGGGGCAAAATGGACTTTTGTCCACTTTGCTCCTCCTATAAATAAATGGTGTTAGGGTTTTATTTGGGGTAATTCACAACTCTTCATATGTAGTGATTTGAGAGAAAACCCTCCCCCCTTAGAACACAAGTTCGGCCGAACCTATTGCACCACCAAGGGTGTGCCAATTTGCTTAGAGCAAAACACTCCGGAGATTCGTTCCTGCCAAGAATCGATCAGAGGCTTTTCTGTGGAGCTAAAACTGCATAGGACTTCCTTAACAATAACTTCTACGGGTTCCGTCCGGTGGGTCGTGAACTCCCTCAGCAGGATCCTTGGGGACTACGGAAAGGGTTTAAGGTATGTGCATATCTTCCGCTGCGTAGTTATGATTACAAGCATGTACCTTGTTTATGTTTCCGTAGTAATCTTCCCCGTGATCCAACAGTGGTATCAGAGCATGTATTAAAATTTCTTGGTTTTGATAAATTGATGTTATTGAAAATTTGAGTTTCTGGCCGAAAATTTAAAGATGTGATTTTTAAAATTTTCAAAATTTTAAGTGGATGTGCCAAAATTTTCATGATGTTATAAGTAAAATTTGGTGTTAATGATCTTAAAAAAAATGAGACTTTTATCAAAATCAAACATTGGATTGTAGATCTTATTAAAATTTGATCTTGAAAATTGACCACTTTTCTCCAATTATGTGTTTCGACCGAACCCAATGTAAATTAACAAGGTAAAATTTTTAATTTCTTAGGCCCCAAGTAATGTGTATTTCGGCCGAAATTTTTAGGGTTATTGTTTACCATATTTTAATTTTTTTTATTAAAGGTAACAATATATCTATAATTGGAAACATAATGATAGGTTTACATTAAATATATGGAAATATATATAACTATCAATATATCTAGCACATTTATAGGGATTGAGATATCATTGATAGATTTAGTTACCTAAAAGATTAAGAAAATATATTGTCATATATTTGTTTCCCTATTAAAAATATTGACAATAAATAAATAAATAAATATATATATATATATATATATATATATATAATTGGGCCGAAATTTATATATATGTATATATTGTTGATTGATTTACATCTTATAGATAGAGTCTTAAAAATAAATAAATATATATATATATATATAGATGTGTGCTGTTTTATATATATATATGCATTATTAGAAATTATTTTATATAATTAATAATTCTTGAAGGCTAAGTTAAGCTTTTAGTGGACTTTAAAACTCTATTTAGCCCACAAGATTATTTCGGCCCAACCCTATGTGATTAATGGGCCGGTCCAATTTGCTAAACCGGATAGGAATAAAACCAAACTGGATTTTCTTAATCGGTTCGACCTTGCCGGGTATCGTCGAACCGGGGTAACTAAGTGGACCTAACCTAACCGTCTTTGTGTATTAAACGGACCCCTATTTTATTCGATCGGTTCAGGCCGAACTAGATTTTGAAAACAAAATCAGACCAAACTGAACCGAATTTACTGGATCGAACCGAACCGGACCGAAATTGACTGAACCGAACCTAATTTTTCAAAATCGAATTCAAGTCAATCAATAAAATACGATGGTTAAGTTTTAAAATCCAAATGTTTTTTTTAACTTTAATTAGTCTACACAGTGCTCGAAGGTTTAAAACTTTCATGTTTTTAATTAAACCTTAATGCCTAGTTTCGATTATGGGGATGGATCTCGGAAATGCATGATTTAGGGACTGGATTAGTTAGAGGGATGAATTGATTTTTTTACCTTTCGTCACATATATTTATTAGAACTGTTGTCTTGACTACGTCAAGCTAGCTGGATGTTGGGGGCAGGGCCCTGATTAAATATATGGTTTGCGCACTAGGACAGACATGCTATGATGGTTGCGAATGCCTAGGATTCATGTCTAGAAACACGCATGATTAATTGTAAGCATGATTAAATATTTTAAAAATAAAAGCCAGTCGCCAAATATGCATGATTGATGTGGAAGTTTTCATGTATGACACATATGTTAGATTACGACGAGTAATCACTATGGATACTATAAACATGGTACATGCTAGTAATCAAAATATTACGCAGCGGAAGATTCGCACATACATCAGACGTAATCCGTAGCCCCAAGATCCTGCAGCAGGGAGTTCACGGTCCTCCGTTCGGCACCCGTAGAGGTTCTTGTTAAGGAAGCCCTACGCGGTATATTCTCCACTGCAAAGCCTCTGATCAATTCTTGGTAAGGACAGATCTCCAAATTGTTTGCTCGAAAGCAAATTGGCACACCCTTGGTGTTGGGATGTGGTTCGGCCGAACTATGTGTGTTATGGGGAGAGAGTTTTCTCTTAAATCACCACAATGGAAGAATCATGATTAACCCTAATAAAACCCCTAACACCCCATATATATGGGAGGAGCAAAGTGGACAAAAGTCCACTTTGCCCCCTACATAATTCGGCCGGCCACTATAGTATAAGGGAGGCCTAATTTTGGGCCTCTCATGTCAATTGGGATTTGGGTCTAACCCAATGTCCTATTGTGATATTTACACAATTGTCTTAGGTAAAATATACATATAACGACCTTCCATTTACGGCGCCTATCACCATATGCTTACTGCTCCCACTCGCCGGAATGAGAGGGTGCCTGTTAATGTATTGTTGTCCAAATCAGCATCAACATTTCACTCCTTCGATCTCGCCTTTGCTTCCGAATAGTTCATACGAGGTTTTTCGTGCAACCGATGAACACGACGGGCATCGTGCTACTCATCTGTTAGGATTATTGTAGCGCCCGCGGAACGTTGATTCCCTATTTTCAATCAACCTGTTATAAACAATATAGTGTCGCACTGTATCCTAGGTCAACTGTTAATTCTCATTTTGCCTATTCTCCACATAGGAGCACTTCTCCAAGGCATCCGTACAAGTATTCACAACCTTCAACTAATATCCGGTTGGTGGCCACCTAGTGAATACAAGAGTCGGTGAATTACATGTGAACTTGACCATCCCCATCGCTCATATCCTTAGTCAAACCCAACCGGGATACTTTGGGTGCCTCTTCATAAGGCTCCCGGGATCAATCACACGCTCGAGGTGAAGAAGTTTGTGCCCGTTAGAATCACGAGGATTCTTATCTAGCACAACCGAGTTGTGACCCCGTGGTCGAACGTGGCACGCGTAGTATGAAGCACGCATCGATTGCATACCTGAAATTTTAAGTTGATAGGAATGGGATATGTCAATCATGCTATCACAGATTTTCATCTGGCCCGAAATGTGGTTTAATGACGAACGAAGTTCATCACGACGATTTGCAAAACAAAGATCATGTCTAGTTACTTCGAAACTAGATAATTGTCTTGTGTAATCAGGTTTATCCCCTTGATTCTTAGCCGGTCTTTCTATATAGAGGCCTCCCTCCACCGCAAGATGACCGTACCTGTGTGACGAGGTAAGGCTCACATTCGACATAGTTTGGTAGAGGATTGCGTCGATGGATCATAAAATCGATTGCAGTTCTCTCGTTTTAAAAAAATGTCACTTTCAATTATTAACATGTTATCACATATACATGCCACTTTTAAACCCTACGCAATCCAAGCAGTTTTATGTGCTTTTCGAATGTCTCCCTGCGTAGTGGTTTAGTTAATGTGTCCGCAACCATGTTATCAGTGGACAAGTATTCCAAAGTGATTGTATTGTCTTCTACCATAGATTTAGCATAAAAATATTTCACATCAATGTGTTTAGTCCTACTATGGTACTTTGGATTCTTAACTTCCGCAATAGCTGCCTGACTGTCAGAGTATACCACGACGGGTTTACTCCCGTCTTTGACATCATGCAGTGCAATAAGAAGCCTTTTCAGCCAGACCGCTTCCTGTGCATTTTTTGAGAGAGCAACGAATTCCGATTCCATTGTAGACAGCGCGACACATGTTTGCTTCTTGCTCGTCCATGAAATGGCGGCATTAGCAAGGAGAAAGACTCCTCCTGTGGTGGACTTACGATCATCCGGATCGCCTCCATGGTCGGCGTCACTGTAACTGGTCAATTCTACCTTCTTGCCCTCATAGCACAGTGCGTAGTCGGCAGTACCTTTCAGATAACGAATAATTCGTTTAATAGCCTTTAAATGCTGATAGCCATGATCTGATTGGAATCGTGCTACTAGGCCCACGACGTAACAGATATCCGGACGGGTGCATTGCATGTGATTACCGACCATGCTTAAATACTTTGCACCCTTCATCTGTTCTCGCTCTGCCAGGTTCTTGGGGCCGTCACGTTTTTACAGTGCGTACACAAATACTACCGGCGTATCCACGGGTTTGGCATCTTGTAATCTGGAAATTTGTTGATATACGCTTCTTGAGATAGACATAATTTCCAGGTAGCGCGATCTCTAGCAATTTTAATGCCTAAGATGTATGTGGCCTCTCCCATGTCTTTCATCTCGAATACAGATTCCAACCAAGACTTTGACTTATTCATAAAATCACGTCGTTTGCGGCAATGAGTATGCCGTCCACGCATAAGGTTAAGATGACATACATAGACCCGGATGTCTTATAATACACACACGGATCCTCGTGAAGATTAACGAATCCGTTTCCTATGATTTCCTCATGGAATATGCGGTACCATTGCCGAGACGACTGTTTAAGACTGTAAATGGACCTTTAGAGTTTGAAAACTTTACGTTCGTTACCAGGAGTAAGAAAACCCTCCGGTTGCTCCATATATATCTCTTCCTCCTGGTTTCCGTGTAAGAATGTGGTTTTAACATCCATTCGGTGCAGCTCGAGATCGAGACATGCGACCTAGGCCAGAATGGCCTGGACTGTGGTGTAATGCACAGTTGGTGAGTATGTTTCGTTAAAGTCCACTCCGTGAAGTAGGGTATATCCTTTCGCAACGAGTCGGGCTTTGTACCACTCCATCAACAGTGAGTTTCAATTTAAGAACCCACTTTGCTCCTATGGCCCTGTGGTTAGCAGGTAAATCAACCAAAGACCATACCCAATTGGCTTTTATTGAGGCGATCTCTTCCTCCATTCCTTCGCTTGAGGTCCTTCCAACGCTTGTTGAACCGTTACCGGTTCGTCAACAGATGTTAGAGTGAGGATTTCACCCCTCTCGATGGGATACTTCTTAGGAGAAGTTCGATGCCTTTGACTACGTCTAGGCTTGTTGAACCCATCTTGACTCTAAATGAGACTCCCACTCAGAATAATGCTTCTTATCGAAGCATCACTCCCACTGGGAACAAGAGCGGTGCCTGAACCTTCACCTACAACCTTCCTTGGACGACCTCTCGGTCTCGGGATTCTATCTCCGAGATTAATTCGTTGATCACTAGGACCTAGAACCAAGTTGGTTGATCCACTCCCACTGGGAACAATGGGTAGTAGTGGTGGTTGTGGTATTATTGGATTTTCATCCAACGGTCCGGCTACATGATTATTAGGTTCAACTTGATCCGTCTCTGCAGCAACAGTGATTTGTGCGGTAGGGTTTGGTCCTCCCACTGGATTTACTATGAAAATGTTTCCATTATCATTTTCCATGTCATTCACTTGAGTTGACGGTTCAAATCTCCCATTCGAAGTAAGTGGGACCTAATCATTAATGTTGTCCTGCTCCAGTTCGATCAATACTTTGTCTGTTTTAATTTCACAAAGCGTCGGAAATTCGTCCTCAAGGAAAGTTACGTCTCTGGATTCATGTTCGACCACGCCACAATTTTCTTGAGCTGACACGAATACGTAAGCCTTAGAGTTCTCTGAATACCTGATAAAGATACTCTTTAGTCCTATGGGTCCCAACTTGCCGAAACGATTGTTTGTTGTATGTGTATAAGCTGCGCAACCCCAAGGTCACAATCTGGTGAGATCTAACTCTCTACCATGCCACAGCTCATGTGGCGTTGTGTCTACCGCTTTTGTTGGGACAAGGTTTACTACATGAGTGGCAGTCAATAACGTATCACTCTAATAAGAGATTGGTAATTGTGTCTGCGACATCATGGTTATTACCATGTCTAGGAGTGTTCGATTACGACGTTCAACCACACCATTTTGCTGTGGTTTGTTGGGGATTGTTGTTTGACGGGCAATCCCTCTTTCTTTGCATAACTTATAAAACTCATTAGAGAGATATTCTCCACCTCTATCAGTGCGTAAGGTTTTCACCTTTCGCTCCTGCTGATTCTCTACGAGGTTTAGAAATTTCTAAAGAAATCTATTGCCTCGGATTTACGAGTAATCAAATGAGTAAACCCATAACGGTTAAAGTCGTCAATGAAAGTTACGAAGTATCGTTTTCCACTCCTAGCGGTTACATTCATTGGTTCACATACGTCGGAGTGAATTAGCTGAAATGGATACTCGGCTCGTTGAGCTTCTCCGAATGGTTTGCTAGTGGACTTTCCAGCTAGACAATCATGGAAAGTGTGTTTAACCACATTGCTGGTACCAGGAAGAAACTCTCTTCGGGCTAATGAATGGACCCTACGTAGCTTATATGTCCGAACCTCGCATGTCATCCGGCTGCGTTAGTTTCTGCTTCCCTGGAGGATAATGCATACATTCTATTCGAATCTATACTTCCATTCAAATCCATGATAAAGAGACCATAAGAGGAATAAGCATGCCCAAAGAAGACATTTCCTTTATTTATGCGAACAAAGTTCTTCTCAAATGATAAAATTTAATTATTATTCATAAGAGCAGAAACAAAAACAACATTTCTACGGATTCTTGGAGCAAAAAGGACATTTTCAAGTATTATGGTCCTGCCATTGTTCATAGACAACTTGCAGTTCCCTACTCCTATGACTTCAACTTGTGAGTTGTCGCTGTGTATATCTTAGAATCCTTTGACAATCGTCTAAACTTGGCGAATAGTCCTTTGTCGTTGGCTATGTGGTCCGTCGCACCTGAGTCATGAATCCAAGAAGGATTTGAGTTAGTTAACATGATAGTGGAGGAAACTAGAGGTTCCAAAACATAACCAACGTCGCATACCTTTTCAGGATGCAATTTGCTGGACCCTGTACTTTCGCCTATTCGGCGTGGACTGGAGTTCCCGCGGACTATCTCAAATTTTAATCGGAGATTGCCTGGTATAGGGGTTGTCAACATTTTACCGTCGACAGCATATTGTCTCTTTCCTTTGTTCATTCTCTTTCTCTTTCCTTGCCCAACTCGTCTCGATATTGATTTCAGTCGAGTTTGTTCCATCTCGATGAATTTCAGGACAGATGCAAGATCTAGCACGGAACCACTAGCAGTCCGTAAAGCCTTGGCTGCTCTCCAAGACTTCGGGAGGACCCCGATGATGGCTTGAATTTTATCCCATTCACCCACCTGACCTTCTTCTTCCAGTGGTTTCAACATGCCAATGAGATCGTATACCTTTTCAAGTACACTTTTGCTGTAGCTGTTTAAGCTTTCTTCCATAGTTGGTATAAGTGGGTGCCGAATTGCTGCCATGCCATTTCCATATTTCAGGAAGAGAGCATCCCAAATGTCCTTTGTAACCGGAACATCCTTATACTCGTCATGGAAGTGCTGAGACATCTCACACAGCAATATCTCCTTTGCTTTCTTGTCATATTGCTCCCATTGGAAATGGGAAAACGCTAGGTCTTTGGTTAGACCAGCATTTGGGCAGCTCATGGACTTCTGAATGTGACCTACAAGGCCACGATCCTCCAACAGTGCATTGACGTGTTTGCTCCACGAGTCGTAGTTCGTCTCAATCAAAAGCTCCTTAGCACATGATGATGCCATCTATGCTGAAATTCGTTACTAAACATGTTGATGATTATGCAAAATCAGGGAGACAAAGACATTTTGAGAAAGAATTACATACATCAGATATCTATTAAGATGGAATGCGACAATTAACGATTCCTCAATCATCTAAACCAACCGACCACCAGTAAACCAATGGAAGATGGCTGTGAAAGAGTTCACATTACCGTCGTCTTCAATCCAATATATCAGTCTTTTAAAATGGTTTTAATCGCAAATTACCGGAATGAGAATTTTAAAACAAACATACCTGATCTTGGCTTTCCCAAGGCCCTTTTTATTTTGAAAAAAAGATTATTCCGATGAATTACTCATGCATATACAATTCTACCATCCATGTAAATCATCATATGCATGTAATATTCATCACACAAACCATACTGATGCTTACGCGTCATGCGTCCAATGTTCCGAGGAACTCATTCTTGCATACATAATTCTACTTCCAAGTAAATTATTAAATGCGCCTACATCCTCAACATTCTAGTATACGTGTCAAACATGAAACTTCCACATCAATCATACATATTTGGCGACTGGTTTTCGATTTTAAAATATTTCAAACATTAGGGGATGATTTGCAATTCATGCTTATATTCAATCACGCATCATTCTAGACATGAATCTTAGGAAATTTCAACCATCACAACATGTCTATCCTAGTGCGCATACCATATATTTAACCAGGGCTCTGCCCCCAACATACAATATCCAACTAGCTTGACTCAGTCAAGATGAGAGTTCTAATCGTGCTTAAATATATATCGAATAATAAACAATTGCAATTCAGCCCACTAATTAATCCAGTCCCAAAAACACGTATCTCAGAGATCCATCCCATAATCGAAACAAGGCATTAAGGTTTAATTGTTATGTGAATAATAATAAACCTTTGAGCACTGTGTAGGCCATTTAAAGTTCAAAACATTTGAATTTTAAAACTTGACCTCCCTATATATTAATGTGCATCTATTCTTATGTTTCCAATTATAGATATATTGTTACCTAGAATAAAAATTAAAATATGGTAAACAATATCTCTAAAAATTTCGGCCGAATTTTTCAACCTTGGTGCCTAAGAAATAAAAAATTTTACCTTGTGATTTGCTTAGGGTTTCGACCAAAAACACATAATTGGAAACAAGTGGTCAAATTTCAAGACCAAATTTTAATAAGATCTACAATCCAATTTTCGATTTTGATAAAACAAAATTATGTTTTCTTGAAGATCATGAACATCAAATTTTCCTAAGAACATCATGAAATTTCGGACCATTAACAACTTAAAAATTCGAAAAATTTAATTTTCTTTCTTTAAAATTTCCGGCCAAAAATAATAATTTTCAAGAGCATCAATTTATCAAAATCATGAACTCCTAACACAAGCTCTGATACCACTGTTAGATTACGGGGAGTAATCACTATGGATACTATAAACATGGTACATGCTAGTAATCAATATTACGCAGCGGAAGATTCGCACATACCTCAGACGTAATCCGTAGCCCCAAGATCCTGCAGCAGGGAGTTCACGGTCCTTCGGTCGGCACCCGTAGAGGTTCTTGTTAAGGAATCCCTACGCAGTATATTCTCCACAGCAAAGCCTCTGATCGATTCTTTGCAGGGACAGATTTCCGGAGTGTTTGCTCGAAAGCAAATTGGCACACCCATGGTGTTGGGATGTGGTTCGGCCGAACTATGTGTGTTATGGGGAGAGTGTTTTCTCTTAAATCACCATAAGGGAGGAATTATGATTAACCCTAATAAAACCCCTAACACCCCATATATATAGGAGCAAAGTGGACAAAAGTCCATTTTGCCCCCTACATAATTCGGCCGGCCACTATAGTATAAGGGAGGCCCAATTTTGGGCCTCTCATGTCAATTGGAATTTGAGTCTTGCCTAATGTCCTAATGTGACATTTACCCAATTGTCTTAGGTAACATATATATATAATGGGCTTCCATTTACGACGCTCATCACCGTATGCTTACAACGTATGCTTGAATGTTTAGGATGTAGCTGCATGTGATATTTACTTGGAAAGTAGAATTATGTATATGCTACTATGAGTTCCTCAAAACATTAAACACATGACGCGTATGCATGATGTATGGTTTGGTTGATGAATTTTGGCTTGCTATGATAATTTACTTGTGAAGTAGAATTATATAGGCATGCGTAAGTTCATCAGTACATTTTTAAAATACAAAAGGGCCTTGGGAATGCCAAGATAGGGTATGCTTATTTCAAAGTTCCCGTTCTGGTAATTTGCGAATAAAAAATCATTTTTAAGAGACCGGTCTATTGGATTGAAGACGACGGTAATGTGAACTCTTTCACGAACCCCCTTCCCTCGGTTTACTGGCGGTCGATTGGTTTAGATGGCTGAGGAATCATTATTGGTCGCATTCCATCTTAATAGATATTCGATGTATGCAATTCTTTCTCAAAATAGTATTAGCTCCCTAATAATGCATGATAATGTGTTAGTAACGAATTACAGCATAAATGGCTTCATCATGTGCTAATGAGCTTTTGATTGAGACGAACTACGACTCGTGGAGCAAACACGTCAGTACAATGCTGGAAGGTCAAGATCTTATAGACCACCTTCAAAAGAAAATGAGCTGCCCAGATGATGGTCTCACTAAAGGACTAGCATTCGCCAATTTCCAATGGGAGCAAGATGACAAGAAAGCAAAGGAGATGCTGCTGTCTGAGATGTCTCAGGACTTCCATGACGAGTATAAGGATGTTCAAATAACAAAGGACATCTGGGATGCACTCTTCCTGAAATATGCAAGTGGCATAGCAGTTATACTGCACCCACTTATACCAACTATGGAAGATTGTCTAAACAACAACAACAAAAGTGTACTTGAAAAGGTATACAAGCTCCTCCAAACGTGGAAACCATTAGAAGAGGAAAGTCAGATGGGTGAATGGGATAACATTCAAGCCATCATCAGGATTCTCCCGAGGTCTTGGAGAGCAGCCAAAGCTTTATTGACTATTAGTGGTTCCGTGCTAGATCGTGCATATGTCCTGAAATTGATCGAGATGGAAGAGGCTCGATTAACATCAATATCGAATGATACAAAGATGTCAGGGCAAGCTGGGCAGAGGAAGAACAGGAACAAGGGGAAGAATCAACAGGTTGTCGATGATAAAACATTGACTAAGCCTAAACAGGGCAGTTAAAATCCGAGATAGTCTGCGGGAACTCCAGCCCATGCCGCATAGGTGATGGGGCAGGTTCCAGCAAATCGCACCCTAAAAAGGTACGCGATGTTAGTTATATTAGGGAAGCTTTAGTTTCCTAAACCGTCATGTTAAATGACTCAAATCCTTCTTGGATTCTTGATTCGTGCGCAACGGACCACATAACCAACGACAAAAGACTATTTGCCAAGTTTAGACGATTGCCGAAGGATTCTAAAAGGATATAACTTGGCGACAACTCAGAAGTTGAAGTCATAGGAGTAGGGAACTGCAAGTTGTCAATGAACAATTGCAGAACCATACTTCTTGAAAATGTCTTTTTTGCTCCTAGAATCCGTAGAAATGTTGTTTCTGTTTCCGCTCTTATGAATAATAACTTTGTTTTATCATTTGAGAAGACCCTTGTTCGGATAAATAAAGGCAAAGTCCTGTATGGACATGCGCTTTCCTCTAATGGTCTCATTATCATGGATTTGAATGGTAGCATAAATTCGAATAGTATGTATGCACTATCTTCCAGGGAAGCAGAAACTGACGCGGCTGGATGGCATGCGAGGCTCGGACATATAAGCTATGACAGGGCTCAGTCGTTAGCTCGACGAGGGATTCTCCCCGGAACTAACAACGTGGTTAAGCACCCTTGCCATGACTGTCTAGCTGGTAAGTCCACCCGCAAGCCATTTGGTGAAGCTCAACGAGCCGAGTATCCATTGCATCTGATTCATTCCGACGTATGTGGACCAATGAATGTAACCGCTAGGGGTGGTAAACGATACTTCGTAACTTTCATTGACGACTTTACCCGTTATGGGTTTACTCATTTGATTACTCGCAAATGTAAAGCTCGTAGAGAATCAGCAGGAGCGAAAGGTGAAAACCTTGCGCACTGATAGAGGTGGAGAATATCTCTCTAATGAGTTTAATAAGTTGTGCAAAGAAAGGGGAATTGCTCGTTAAATGACAATACCAAACACACCGCAACAAAATGGTGTGGCTGAATGTCGTAATCGAATACTCCTGGACATGGTTAGAACTATTATGTTACAGGCACAACTACCAATCTCTTTTTGGGGGGACGAGTTGATGACTGCTACTCATATAGTAAACCTTGTTCCAACGAAAGCGATAGACACAGCACCATATGAGCTATGGACTGGTAGAGAATTAGACTTTACCAAGTTGCGACCGTGGGGTTGTGCGGGCTATACACACACAACTGATAGCTATTTTGGCAAGTTAGGACCTAGAGGACTTAAGAGTATTTTCATAAGATGTTCAAAGAACTCTAAAGGTTATGTGTTTGTGTCAGCTCAAGAGAATGGTGGCGTGGTCGAACATGAGTCCAGAGACGTTACATTCCTTGAGGACGAATTTCCAACGCTTGGTGAAATCAAAACAGATGAAGTCTTGATCGAATTGGAGCAGGATAATGATGAGAGTCAGGTCCCACTTACTTCGAGTGGGAGATTTGAGGCAGCAATGCAAGTTAATGAAATGGTAAATGAGGATGGAGACATTTTCATAGTAAAACCAGTGGGAGGACTTAACCCTACCACACAAATCACTGTTGCTGCAGGTGCGAATCTAGTTGAACCTGATAATCACGTTGCCGGACCGCTGGATGAAAATCCAATAATGCCACAACTACCCATTGTTCCTAGTGGGAGTGGATTAACCAATTGGTTCCGAGACCGAGAGGTCGTCCAAGAAAAGTTGTAGGTCAAGGTTCCAGCACTGCCCTTGTTCCTAGTGGGAGTGATGCTCCGATAGAAAGCATTATTCCGAGTTGGAGCAATATTCAGACTCAAGAAGTGATTAACGAACCTAGACGAATTCAAAGGCATCAAACTTCTCCCAAGAAGTATCCTATCGAGAATGGTGAAATATTCACCCTAACTTCTGTTGAAGAACCAGTGACGGTTCAACAAGCGTTGAAAGGACCTCAAGCGAAGGAATGTAGGAAAGCAATGAAAGAAGAGATCGCCTCAATGAAATCCAATTATGTGTTGTCTTTAGTTGATTTACCTGCTAACCGCAGGGCCATAGGGGCGAAGTGGGTTTTGAAACTGAAACTCACCGCTGATGGAAATGTCGAGCGATACAAAGCTCGACTAGTTGCGAAAGGATACACCCAGCTTCACCGAGTGGACTTTGATGAGATTTACTCACCGGCTATGAGGAACACCACAGTTAGGGCAATCCTAGCCTTGGTCACAATCCTCGATTAGAACTGCACCAAATGAATGTAAGACTGTATTCCTCCAGAGAAACCTGGAGGAAGAGATCAACATGGAGCAACCAGAGGGTTTCATTACTCCTGATAACGAACGTAAAGTTTGTAAACTCCAAAGAACCATTTACGGTCTCAAACAATCATCCCGACAATGATACCACAGGTTCCATGAGAATATCGTTGGAAACGGATTCGTGAATCTCCACGAGGATCCATGCGTGTATACAAAGACCTCTGGGTCTAAGTATGTCATCTTAACTCTGTACGTGAATGACATACTAATTGCCGCGAACGATGTGAGTTTTATGCATGAATCAAAGTCCTGGTTGGCATCTGTGTTTGAGATGAAAGAAATGGGAGAGGCTACGTACATATTGGGCATTAAAATTTCTAGAGATCGTGCCATCCGGAGGTTATGTCTATCTAAGAAAGCCTACATCAAAAAACAATTGAAAATGTGTAGATTACAGGATTCCAAACCGGTGGAAACGCCGGTAGTACTCGGGTGCGCGTTGTCAAAGCGCGACGACCCGAAGAAACAGCAAGAGCGTGAACAGATGAGGAGTGCAGAGTATTTAAGCATGGTTGGGAATCTCATGTACGCCATGCTTTGTACTCGGCCGGACATCTGTTACGCTGACCCTGGCTATCAACATTTAAAAGCTGTAAAGCGGATCATACGATATCTGAAAGGTACTGCCGACTACGTACTGTGCTATGAGAGAAAGAAGTTAGAATTGACCGGATTCAGTGACGCCGATCATGGTGGCGATCCAGACGATCGTAAGACCACAACATGAGGAGTGTTTCTCCTTGCTTATTCCTCCATTTCATGGACGAGCAAGAAGCAATCATGTGTCGCGCTTTCTACGATGGAATCAAAATTCTTTGCTCTCTCTAAAAATGCACAGGAAGCGGTCTGGCTAAAAAGGCTTCTTACTGCGCTGCTTGATGACGATGTCAGGAGTAAACCTGTGAAGGTATTCTTCGACAGTCAGGCAGCGATTGTGGTAGTAAAGAATCTAGAGTACCATTGTAGGACTAAGCACATTGATGTGAAATATGACTATGCTAAATCTATGGTAGAAGATAATATAATCACTTTAGAATACTCGCCCACTGATGATATGGTGGCGGATCTAGTAACTAAACCATTACGCAGGGAGACCTTTGAAAAGCATGTTAAATTGCTTGGATTGCGTAGGGTTTAAATGTGGGCATGTATCTATGATAAGATTTTTGAATTGAAAGTTACATTTTGATAAACAAGAGAATTGCAATTTGAGTTGATAATTCATCGACGTCATAATGTTTGATTACATCGAGTTTTACGGTCTATAAACTAAGTCGTAGGAGGACGCAATCCTCTGCATAAATTATGTCGAATGTGGGCCTTGCCTTGTCACACGGGCATGGTCGTCTTGTAGGAGAGGGGGACCTCTTCCGAAGAAAGACTGGCTAAGAACCAGTTGGGAAACTTGATTAAGCAAATCGATCATTTGGTTTCGGAGCAACACGATATGATCTCCATTTTGCACTTCGCCGGTGATGAACTATGTTCATCATTAACCACATTTTGGGCCAGATCAAAGTCTGCGATAGCATCATTGACATATCCCACACTTGACGATGTTCGGATATGCTATCGACGCGTGCTTCATACTACGTGTGCCATGTTCGACCACGGGGTCATGCTCGGTTGTGTTAGATAGAATCCTCACAATTCGGACGGGCGCAAACTTCTTCACCTCAAGCGTGTGATTGATCCCGAGAGCCTTATGATGAGGCACCTGAAGTATCCTCATGGACTCAAAACTCATACCTAAGGTCAGGCTCAATGTTCGCTTCCCGGCGTATGAACGCAATGCGGAAGAAAAATGCCAAGTTACCACGTCCTTGGAAACCGGTTGGGTTTGACTAAGGGTATGAGCAATGTGGATGGTCAAGTTCACCTGTAATTCACCGACTCTTGTATTCACTAGGTGGCCACCAACCGGATATTAGTTGAAGGTTGTGAATACTTGTGCGGATGCCCTGGAGAAGTATTCCTATGTGGAAACTGGGCAATTGGAGAATTATCAGTTGACCTAGGATACATCGCGATACAAAATTAATATTTTTCACAGGTTGATTTGAGATAGGGAATCAACATTCCGCAGGCGCTACAACACTCCTAACATATGAGTAGCACAATGCCCGTCGTATCCTCCGGTCGCACGACAAACCTCGTATGAACTATTTGGAAGCAGGGGCAAGATCAGAAGAGTGAAAAGTTGATGAGATTTGGAGAACAATACATTAACAGGCACCCTCCCATTCTGGCGAGTGGGAGCTGTTAGCATATGGTGATTAGGCACCGTAATTGGTAGCCCATTAATATGTATACATTACCTAAGATAGTGGGTAAATGTCACATTAGGGAAATTGAGCTTGACCCAAATCCCAATTGACATGAGAGGCCCAAAATATTAGGCCTCCCTTATACATGGTTGACCAAACTTTAGTGGTAGGGGCTAAGTGGAGTTTAGTCCACTTTCCTCCTCCTATAAATAAAGGGTTGTTGGGATCAAAATGACGTGGCTCTAGAACTTCGGGTAATGGACTTCGAGATCTCGCCGTGAGCTAGCTCACTTAGGTATCTTTCTTGACCTCGTGGGTACTTAGTTTCCTTTGGTGGCCTTGTGCTGGGCGAGGACCTGAAAAGAGGTGGGGAAGGCCCCTGATTCCACTCTGAAGCTTAAGTCAGTAATGGATATCGAGAGAATATTGTAAAGTATATGATAGAATTTAGAACATAAATAATGAAAGTGAGCCCCTATTTATAGGGAGATCTTTACCAACTTTTTCAAGGAGGCGGCTACTATGCCTTGATTGGCTGTTTAATGGCGGTGGCTGCCTTTACTTGATTGGTTGAGAAAGACGGTGTGAAATCAGCAGGTCGCTAGCTGGTGCCACTTTCTTCAGAGGAAGGTTTTTTTGGTATAGAGGGCGCCAAGCAGGTCGCCAGCTAGTGCCTCTTCCTTCGGAGGGAAGTCTTCCCAGAGGCGGTGAGCAGGTCTCCGCCTGTCCTTTCTTAAGAGGGAAGGTTTCCTCCAAGTATCTGATGGCCGACTCGACTTGACTCGTATTTTACTAAGAAAGCTTTAATCCTCGACTTAACTTATACTTTAATAAAGGGGCTCCTTGAATGAGTTTCTCGCTTTGTCCTTTGTTATATAGTGGGTCGACTTCTGTTTGTAGGGTAGTCGACCATTCATCTTTGTATATTTGTCTCCTTATTCCGGACTTGAATGGTTGATCATACGTTCTTTTGAGAACTCGACCTTTACTCTGTTGACTCGTACTAGGCTGCCTCGAATCATATCCAACACTTGCCCCCGAGACATAAGTCATTAGTCTTTTAAAATAAAGGGGAAGGAGTTATGTCGAGTACCTTTTATGATGAGAGGACTTTGCCCCTCTGCAATCAAGGAGTCAGTAGGAACTGATCTCCTTCGTAGAGGCGACTTTCGGAAGTCGGGGGAGGGAGTCAGTGTTATGACTGATATCTTGTAGAAAATTGAAGGAGTCAGTATTATGACTGATCTCCTGTGTAGAGGCGACTTTCGGAAGTCGGGGGAGGGAGTCAGTGTTATGACTGATCTCTTGATCGCCGCCAACTGTAGGCAGTCGAGGAGTCAGTTATGCCTGCCCCTTTGTATAAATTTAAAGGAGTCAGTATTATGACTGATCTCCTGTGTAGAGGCGACTTTCGGAAGTCGGGGGAGGGAGTCAGTGTTATGACTGATCTCTTGATCGCCGCCGACTGTAGGAAGTCGAGGAGTCAATTATGATTGCTCCTTTGTAGAAAGTTGAAGGAGTCAGTATTATGAATGATCTCCTGTGTAGAGGCGACTTTCGGAAGTCGAGGGAGGGAGTCAGTGTTATAACTGATCTCTTGATCACCGGCGACTGTAGGAATTCGAGGAGTCAGTTATGACTGCTCCTTTGTAGAAAGTTGAAGGAGTCAGTATTATGACTGATCTCCTGTGTAGAGGCGACTTTTGGAAGTTGGGGGAGGGAGTCAGTGTTATGACTGATCTCTTGATCGCCGCCGACTGTAGGAAGTCGAGGAGTCAGTTATGAATGCTCCTTTGTAGAAAGTTGAAGGAGTCAGTATTATGACTGATCTCCTGTGTAGAGGCGACTTTCGGAAGTCGGGGGAGGGAGTCAGTGTTATGACTGATCTCTTGATCACCGCCGGCTGTAGGAAGTCGAGGAGTCAGTTATGACTGCTCCTTTGTAGAAAGTTGAAGGAGTCAGTATTATGACTGATCTCCTGTGTAGAGGTGACTTTCGGAAGTCGGGGGAGGGAGTCAGTGTTATGACTTATCTCTTGATCGCCACCGAATGTAGGAAGTCGAGGAGTCAGTTATGACTGCTCCTTTGCAGAAAGTTGAAGGAGTCAGTATTATGACTGATCTCCTGTGTAGAGGTGACTTTCGGAAGTCGGGGGAGGGAGTCAGTGTTATGACTGATCTCTTGATTGCCACCGACTGTAGGAAGTCGAGGAGTCAGTTATGACTGCTCCTTTGTAGAAAGTTGAAGGAGTCAGTTTTATGACTAATCTCCTGAATCGTCGCCGACTGTATGAAGTCGAGGAGTCTTGTTTCTAGCATTTTAAGAGGAAAGAAATCACATTTTTATTGTACTTGAAATACATATAAAGAGAAGGATCTTTCTACACATAGAATTTCTTCAAGTGTTCCGCGTTAAAAGTTCTGTTGAGGCATTGCCCCTGCGGATCCTCCAATTTGTAGGCGTTGGGGCACGGTATACCGACAACTACGTAGGGGCCTTCCCATTTTGGTACCATCTTTCCTCTTTGATCGGCTGTTACGAATTCATTTCTTCCTAGGACCTTTTCTCCTAGAAAGATTTGGCGTCGTCCCACTTTTCGATTAAATTATCTAGCGGTGGCGAGCTTAATTCTCCCCTGGACTTCTTCAGAGGCCCATCTTCTCTAGTTGGCTAGATCTAGATCGATCCTCCTTTGTCTGTCGTTTTGGTCGAATTCGTATGCAGCGACTCTTTGGGAGATATTGACTACTTCAAGAGGTGAGACGGCCTCTGACCCATAAACCATGCTAAAGGGCGTCTCGCCCGTGGCTCTCTTGGGTGAGGTTATGAGTGCCCATAGTACTTGCTCTAACTCTTCAACCCATTTACCCTTCAGAGAGGCCACTCTCTTCTTTATTCCGTTAAGGATCGTTTTATTGGCTGCTTCCACTTGTCCATTCGTTTGTGCATGATGAACAGAACCAAATCGATGGTTAATCGACATTTCTCCACAGAAGTCGGCGAGCTCATCGCTGGCGAACTGAGGACCATTGTCGCTGATGAGGATCTTAGGGACTCCGTATCGACATATGATTTTCTCTCGTATGAACTTAATCATTTGGAAAGTAGTCGTAGAGGCCAGAGCTTTGTCCTCTATCCACTTGGAGAAATAGTCGATGGCTACTACAATATGTGTGCGTTGACCTGTGGATTGAGGTAGAGGACCAATATGATCAATTCCCCATTGTGCGAAAGGCCAGGCACTCATCATGGGAGTAAGATCCGCCGCCGGCCTTGCGATTCTAGGGGCATAAACTTGACAGGCAGGGCAGGCTTGTACTAACGTTGTCGCCTCTTTATGCATCGTCGGCCAATAGAATCCCTGTCGTAAGGCTTTCAATACCAAGGTCTTGGCTCCTTCGTGACATCCCGCATCACCTCTGTTGGGTTATAAATAAACCCGACTATGTATGTACGTTCTTGGTCTATGGTGATTTCCTACAGGTGACAGGTCGAGTACGCTTTCAGGGCGAGGAGAAGAAGTCGACGACCTTTCTTGTTTATTCCAACCATTTGGAGATAAAAGGTCGACTACCGATCATGAAGAAGTCGACTTCAAAAGAATGACTGGTCGACTATGGAGACTTAGAGAATCTTCCAGAGGACAGGTGGCGACCTGTTTCCCACCGTCTCCAAGGGAAAACCTTCCCTCGAAGTAAAGACAGGTGGCGACCTGCTTCCCACCGTCGCCAAAGGAAAACCTTCCCTCGAAGTAAAGACAGGTGGCGACTTGCTTCCCACCGTCTCCAAGGGAAAACCTTCCCCCGAAGTAAAGGTGAGGTGGCGACCTACTTGTCACCTGCTTAAAAGGAAAACCTTCCTCCGAAGTAAACATGAGGTGGCGACCTGCTTGTCACCAGCTGACTGACAACCGCTTCTATCAGCCAATCACAAATGGCTGATTGCCGCCCCTAGGAAACCAATCAGAGGCTAGTAGCAGCCTCTACAAAGTCGGCAAACTTCTCCCTATAAATAGGGGGCTATCTCCTTCAATTAAAAATAATCTGCTCTGAATACTTATATATTACAGTCTCAAATACATTACTAACTTACGCTTCGGAGTGGAATCAGGGGCCATCCCCACCCCTTTTTAGGTGCTCGACCTTAAAAGTCTCCCGGAGGAAATCAAGTCCTCGAGAGAGCTACGTCCAAGGCGAAGCCTAGAAGTCCATTCCGTGAAGTTTGTGGCCACGTCATTTTGATCCCAGCATTTGGCGTCGTCTGTGGGAACAGATCAAAAAGTCATGGCTGCCGAAAAGAGCAAGATTTCCAACACTCCGGTGGAAGAAAGGAGCAGTCCACCAGTGGATCCTACCACATCGAGGCCGATTCCCCAAGAAGATCCCCCAATACCCCAATCTAATGGTGTTGGCGGCGATGAAACCCTCAGCCATTCCAAATCTCTGCCAATTTTTGAAGATGCGAGGACAGCTCCCCAGGCTGTTCCTCTGAAGGTAATAGCTGCCTTTATTACTTTTTGGAACGAAACCCCTAAAGCTCCCGAGGCCGAAACGGCGAGCAAGCAGCCTGTCCTATTCACAATAGGACAGGTCGAAGAACTGTTGGAGAAGAAGAGGCGAGGTGCGAACGATTTGCTCATCGTTCGTGATCATACTTCTCACCCCTTCACCAAAAGGCTATTCAATACTCGAGTTCCCCCGCAAGTCTTCGCGAGGAGCATCGACGATTATACCGGAGAAGGCGACCCAGTTCGCCACATCAACGCCCACAACTCCTCCCTCTTGGGAAGAGGGGCAACGCCTGATCATTATGCAGCATTCTTCCCAACCACGCTGAAGGAAGAGGCGTCTACTTGGTTTTATGGTCTCCCCGACAACTCTATAGACTCGTGGGATGAGCTGAAAACCAAGTTCATTGAAGGACACATAGGTCAGAGGCAGCGCCTCAAGAGCATGAACTTCCTCGACAAGATCGAGCAAGGCCCAGGTGAAACCTTGGCCAACTACTACACAAGGTTTCACAAGATACTCCAACAGCTGAACGAGGACGCCACGGATGGCGAGCTGAGCCGGACCTTCTAGAGGGGTCTTAGAGTGCAGAGCCAAGCTCTGAAGGACAGCATGGTGATGAAGCCCGTGCAAAGGATTGACGCCCTCGCCATCAAAGTAAAGAAATTCATCGACCTAGAGAGGTCGCATGAAGGGCTGCCCAAAGAAGTCGAGAAACAACTTGTACCCGCCAAGATCGAGGAGGGCTCCGCTTCCCGACCACCTAGGAGGGAAGAAAGACGTGGGCGAGACTTCCGACCAGGGAATCGACAAGGAATAAGGAGAGATTCTAATCCTTATCCTTCCAAATATACTCCTCTTACCCATAATGTATCGGTAGTACTTCAGGAAATGGAGAAGCTCCGCCTTACTAACCCGCCACCGGCAAGAAGAAACATGTTGGGTCACCAGGTAAATGCTTACTGTCGCTACCATCAGGTAAGGGGGCATAACACAAATGGGTATACCCTCTTGAAGAAAGATATAGAGACCCTTATCCAGAGGGGCAAATTATTAAAAGGGTTAATAGGTGTTTTGGTCCATGATGTTTGACAACTTTTGGGTTTTGGTTAATGATGTTTATTTTTACCTAGTTTTGGTACCATATGTTTGCAGATTTTTTCTAGTTTTGGTCTAACCGTTACATTCCGTCCATTTTTTGACATGTTCAAGTCACGTGATCCACTCTAAACTTTCAATTTTGTTCAATTTAGTCCCTCTAATACTTTCCTAACCTTTTTTTTTTGTTTAATTTAGTCCCGAAGTTTCAAAATTTCAATTGGACCTATTGTCCAATTAGGGTCAATTTTGAAACTTCGGGACTAAATTGAACAAAAAAAAAGGTTAAGAAAGTATTAGAGGGACTAAATTTAAAGTTTAGAGTGGATCACGTGACTTGAACATGTCAAAAAATGGACGGAATGTAACGGTTAGACCAAAACTATAAAAAATCTGCAAACATATGGTACCAAAACTAGGTAAAAATAAACATCATTGACCAAAACCCAAAAGTTGTCAAACATCATGGACCAAAACACCTATTAACCCTTATTAAAATTTGTGGAAAAGAACCCCAATATTCCGAAGAAGAATCGTAGCCCAAGGGAGGAATCTCGATCTCCTCCTCGTGATCAACCCCCCCCCCCCCCCCCCAAAGAGGAACGATCAACTTTATCGTCGGGGGGACCAAAACATGGCTCGACATTGTTATCAAGCCGCGACACGACAAGCAGAGAAGTCATAATCAAATTCTATGATAGATATTTGTTATAACTAATGTCGAGATTTCCTTTTTTGATGAAATATTCAGGAATTGATGAATAAAAAAGATCATTCGATCTACTTTCTTCATAAAGAAATCATCATTCCAATGTCACCACCCTCAAACTCGCTACAAATCGGTCGTAGACCATTATGTGCCCAAAATGGCGACCAAAGCCTAGGTACGGCGACGATTCGATCGAAGTCTACAAATCGGTTGTCGACCATTATGTGCCCAAAATGGCGACTAAAGCCTAGGTACGGCGATAATTCGATGGAAGATCTACAAAGGATCAGTCTTCACTGACTCCTCGACTTCATACAGTCGGCGAAGATCTACAAAGGATCAGTCTTCACTGACTCCTCGACTTCATACAGTCGGCGAAGATCTACAAAGAATCAGTCTTCACTGACTCCTCGACTTCATACAGTCGGCGAAGATCTACTAGGGGTCAGTCTTCACTGACTCCTCGACTTCATACAGTCGGCGAAGATCTACAAAGGATCAGTCTTCACTGACTCCTCAACTTCATACAGTCGGCGAAGATCTACAAAGGATCAGTCTTTACTGACTCCTCAACTTCATACAGTCGGCGAAGATCTACAAAGGATCAGTCTTCACTGACTCCTCGACTTCATACAGTTGGCGAAGATCTACAAAGGATCAGTCTTCACTGACTCCTCGACTTCATACAGTCGGCGAAGATCTACAAAGGATCAATCTTCACTGACTCCTCGACTTCATACAGTCGGCGAAGATCTACAAAGGACCAGTCTTCACTGACTTCTCGACTTCATACAGTCGGCGAAGATCTATAGAGGATCAGTCTTCACTGACTCCTCGACTTCATACAGTCGGCGAAGATCTACAAAGGATCGGTCTTAACTGACTCCTCGACTTCCGAAAATCGCCATCTACAAAGGATCAGTCTTCACTTACTCCTGGACTTCATACAGTCGGCGACAATTCGATGGAAGCTCTACAAATCGGTCGTCGACCATTATGTGCCCAAAATGGCGACCAAAGCCTAGGTACGGCGACGATTCGATCGAAGTCTACAACTCGGATGTCCTAACGCTCAAAATAGCGACAAGAGCTAAGGCACAATAAGGACCCGATCAAAAAGACTCAAAAGAGGATCAACAAATCAGTCATCAAGTTGTCGATCTAAAGGTATCAAAGACTACCTCCTACTTATACGATCGATTCTTTAATCCTAAAGGGTAGTAAAAATAAAGTATGTCCGCTACCTCGTGGAAATTATATATATGCGATCCTAGTTAAGAATGTCAAAAGCTAGGTGTTGCCCGGATAAATTTATTTATTATGAAAAGTCATACATAGAAGATATGGGAGTCTCTTGATAGTCCATTTTACACGGGTTTCTTCCCCTTAGAAGGAGAGACAATAACACAGTTGTCTTCGTCAGACGAAAGGTCGTGTTCTTTTGATGGTTGATCATCCTCCTCAGTGGGAAGTCGTAAAAATTTTTCGAGGATCGGAACTTGAGAGAAAGGAAAATCCGCCTGGTAAGCCCTCAAGTTGACCACCATCTCCTTTAGGGTGGTGTGGAGTAAGTCAGAGGCTGCGATAACCATCTCTTCTCCCAACGGTTAGAAATCCTAATCCCGAGGGAGGGCCTCTTCAACTTCTGGAAAGTCGGAAATATCTACAAGTCCTGAGAATTAAATTATCTCGCCACAAAATGGGGCTTTACTCGACTCAAGCCTTCACCTTAAGTAAATTAAGCCGACGACTCGAGTCTCGGGGGCAAGTGTTGGGTTATAAATAAACCCGACTATGTATGTACGTTCTTGGTCTATGGTGATTTCCTACAGGTGACAGGTCGAGTACGCTTTCAGGGCGAGGAGAAGAAGTCGATGACCTTTCTTGTTTATTCCAACCATCTGGAGATAAAAGGTCGACTACCGATCATGAAGAAGTCGACTTCAAAAGAATGAATGGTCGACTATGGAGACTTAGAGAATCTTCCAGAGGACAGGTGGCGACCTGTTTCCCACCGTCTCCAAGGGAAAACCTTCCCTCGAAGTAAAGACAGGTGGCGACCTGCTTCCCACCGTCTCCAAAGGAAAACCTTCCCTCGAAGTAAAGACGGGTGGCGACCTGCTTCCCACCGTCTCCAAGGGAAAACCTTCCCCCGAAGTAAAGGTGAGGTGGCGACCTACTTGTCACCTGCTTAAAAGGAAAACCTTCCTCCGAAGTAAACATGAGGTGGCGACCTGCTTGTCACCAGCTGACTGACAACCGCTTCTATCAGCCAATCACAAAGGGCTGATTGCCGCCCCTAGGAAACCAATCAGAGGCCAGTAGCCGCCTCTACAAAGTCGGTAAACTTCTCCCTATAAATAGGGGGTTATCTCCTTCAATTAAAAACAATCTGCTCTGAATACTTATATATTACACTCTCAAATACATTACTAACTTAAGCTTCGAAGTGGAATCAGGGGCCATCCCCTCCCCTTTTTAGGTGCTCGACCTTAAAAGTCTCCCGGAGGAAATCAAGTCCTCGAGAGAGCTACGTCCAAGGCGAAGCCTAGAAGTCCATTCTGTGAAGTTTGTGGCCACGTCATTTTGATCCCAACAACCTCCATGTAAGTCTTTCATTATCCTTTCTGTTTGAGGGGCGGCTATGCATCGGAGATAAGGGGTGGAGTATCCTCTTTTGTAGAGATATTCGTCCAAGATTACAAAACGCCCTGTCGCCCTTCGAATTTTGGTTGCTTCTAGAGGATCTTCGGGAAGAGTCCCCTTTTCCAGATAATTCTAGATGGGAGTAATCTATGAGCCGGAAGATTGAATGTTGAGGACTTCAGCTCCGGCTTCCATGGCTGAATAAAGAGAACTTTCAACGATGTGCACCGCTACTGGTGGAGTGTTTCCCCAGGGGAGTTAGCTGAGGGCGTCTGCTTCTTGATTCTCATTCCGAGGAATAGCCTCTATTTGAAAATGGGGCATGTCTTGGATGAGTCTTCGTACCTCTCCTGCATACTTTTTCATGTTTTCCCCTTTGGCGACATAGGTCCCATTCGTCCGATTGACAATCAACTCGAAGTCGCATCTTACCCTTACGTTGGTAATTCCCATACCTTTGGCTATTCGAAGACCAGTGAGTAAAGCTTCATACTCGGCTTCATTATTGGTTGCTCGAAAATTTAAAGCCAAGGCGTAGCGGAGTGGCTCCCCATTAGGTGGTGTTAATACCAAACCTGCCCCACACCCTAAGGCAAATGACGATCCATCCGTGTACAGCGAACATGGCATGGTATCATTGGCTGTACTTTCTGGTGTAGCTTTGAAGTGCTCTTCTTGCGGGAGGATAATGGGTTTAGCATCTTGTGCTATCATATTCTCGGCTATGAAGTCGGCCAATGCTTGGCCCTTGATCGCCTTTCGTGGCTCAAAGTGAATACGGAATTCACTTAGCTCTACTGCCCACTTAACCATTCTTCCTAATACGTCGGGCTTCTGTAGCAGTTGCTTTAGAGGTTGGTTGGTGAGCACCGTGATTTCATGGGCGTGGAAGTAGGGTCGAAGTTTCCTAGCTGCTATCAACAGAGCATACAGGTATTTCTCGATCTCCATATAGTTAGCTTCAGCAACGCCAAAGAGTTTGCTGACGTAGTATACTGGAATTTGGATGTTGCAAGTTTCCTTAATGAGGACTGAGCTCGCCGCCGCTGAACTGACACTTAAATATAGGAATAAGGGATCCTCTAGTAGAGGTTTGGCTAAGTCGGGAAGGGAGTGAAGATGTTTCTTCAATTGTTGGAAGGCCTCCTCACATTCTGGCGTCCATTCGAACTTCTTGTTGGCCCTTAGAATTTTAAAGAAAGGAAGGGACTTGTCCCCCAATCTTACCAGGAATCTCCCCCAACGAGGCGATTCTTCCATTGAGACTTTGCACCTCCCTATGGCAGGTAGGCGAGGACATTTCCTCTATGGCTGTCACCTTCACGGGGTTAGCTTCTATTCCTCTTTGGCTGACCATAAAGCCCAAAAACTTTCCCGACTGAACTTCAAAAGCACACTTAGCAGGATTCAACCTTACTTGATGAAGTCTCATGCATGTGAAGGCCTCCTCCAAATCTTGGACGTGGTCCTGCTCTCTCTTGGTCTTGACCAACATGTCGTCCACGTATGCTTCCATGTTTCTTCCTATCATGTGTTTGAAGAGCTTGTTCACCATGCGTTGATAAGTAGCTCCCGCATTTATCAAACCAAGAGGCATGACTTTATAGTGATAAATATCACAATCGGCGTAGAAGGCGGTATGGGCCTCGTCCTTGGGATGGATCCGTATTTGGTTATACCCGGAGTATGCGTCCATGAAGCTCAGGAGTTCATGTCCGGAAGTGGCGTCGACCAGCTGATCGATTCTTGGAAGAGGATAGGAGTCTTTTAGGCAGGCCTTGTTAAGATCTCGAAAATCCACACACATCCTCCACATCTTGTTAGATTTTCTCACCAAAACTGGATTGGCGACCTAGGTCTGGAATCGTATCTCCTTAACAAAACCAGCCTCAACTAGCTTTCCCACTTCCTAGCGAAATGCTGCCTTCTTCTTTGCCCCCATAGATCTTCTTTTCTGAGCTATGGGCTTTATGGCGTGATCTATTCTCAATTTGTCGGAGATGATTTACGGGCTTATCCCTGGCATGTCGCTGGGTTCCCAAGCAAATAACTCCTTGTATTCCCTTAAGAGGGTGATTATCCTCTTGGCTAATTCTGGGGGGGAGCAGCTCCAATCTTGACCTTTCTCTCATCAATTCTTCCATAGGGGCGGGTCGTCCTCCTTCTTCTCGAGGATCCTCATCTGTAATGATAGATAGGGTTTCCTTCTGGTTACTTCTCCCGAGGAAGTTAGCATAGCATTGGCGAGATGCCTCTTGGTCGCCCCATACTTCTCCTATTCCGTGATGAGTGGGAAACCTCATGACTTGATGGGTAGTGGAAGGGACAATTTAATTGGAATTGAGAGTTTTCCTTCCTAATATGGCGTTGTAGGCATTGATCTGGTCGGCGACCACAAAGCGCACCTTTAAATGCAAGGCTTTCCATCCTTGACCCAATATCACAGGGAGTTGTATTGCCCCCATGGGGTAAGTTGTTCTCCCTGCAAATCCTACCAATGGGGAAGTCATTTTTTGAAGATTTTCTTCTTTGTATCCCATCGTTATGATGGTCTCAAAGGTGATTACGTCAGTAGAGCTTCCTCCATTGACCAGTATTCTTTTAACTTCGAAATTATCTATTTGAGCTGTAATTACGAGGGCGTCTTCCTGGAATGGTGTTGCTCTCGATAAGTCCTCCGTAGAGAAGGTAACTATCATGGGTTCAAGCTCCCTTGATCTCTTGCGAGTATCTGTTAAGGAGATGTCTCGAGACGTATAGGTGTCTCGGGCTGTGCTCGACTCTTCTCCAGCGGCAAATTCTCTTGACAAAACATTGATGTTGTTTTCTAGAGGGGATCTCCATCTTCGACCCTCGTAGGCTCGACGTCGGTGATGTCGTTGAATTTCTCTTTGCATGAATTCTAATTCTCTCCTCGCCAGGAGGCAATCTTCCGTGTTGTGTCCCTCTTCTTGGTGACTTTCACAGTAAGAAAGGGGACGGCGAGTTCCTTCCATTGCTAGAAATGCTTCCATCCTTTGTTGAGTTTGTCAGAATTCTCTTGAGGAAACTCCTCGAATGGATGAACTCTCCCCTTGCTCTCGTGGGGTTTGGTGTAGAGTTAGGCAACTCACACGGGCTTGTTCTGCTTCTACATGGATAGTCGCTCGTCGAATCAACTCTTCCAAACTTTCCAATGGTTCAGTGTGTTGAGTGATGGCTAAGGATCGGGACTGGGGTCCCAAACCTCTGAAGAATACAAGGATGGCTTCTCTCTCCGAAAGTTCACCCCCGGTATATCCTCCTTGAAATCGCCTAAAGTAGTTTTTCAAGGTTTTATTTGGTCCTTGGAATACACCCTCGGCTACTCGTGCCGGATTTTGTCTCGCTCGACTCCTCGGTGGTGTCGTGACTTTTTGATCTCTCCCACAGACGGCGCCAAATGTTGGGATCAAAATGACGTGGCTCTAAAACTTCGGGTAATGGACTTCAAGATCTCGCCGGGAGCTAGCTGGTATCTTTCTTGACCTCATGGGTACTTAGTTTCCTTTGGTGGCCTTGTGCTGGGCGAGGACCTGAAAAGAGGTGGGGAAGGCCCCTGATTCCACTCCGAAGCTTAAGTCAGTAATGGATATCGAGAGAATATTGTAAAGTATATGATAGAACTTAGAACTTAAATAATGAAAGTGAGCCCCTATTTATAGGGAGATCTTTACCAACTTTTTCAAGGAGGCGGCTACTATGCCTTGATTGGCTGTTTAATGGCGGTGGCTGCCTTTACTTGATTGGTTGAGAAAGACGGTGCGAAATCAGCAGGTGACGAGCAGGTCGCTAGTTGGTGCCACTTTCTTCAGAGGAAGGTTTTTGTGGTATAGAGGGCGGCAAGTAGGTCGCCAGCTGGTGCCTCTTTCTTCGGAGGGAAGTCTTCCTAGAGGCGGCGAGCAGGTCTCCACCTGTCCTTTCTTAAGAGGGAAGGTTTCCTCGAAGTATCTGATGGTCGACTCGACTTGACTCGTACTTTAGTAAGGAAGTTTTAATCCTCGACCTAACTTATACTTTAACAAAGGGGAGCCTTGAATGAGTTTCTCGCTTTGTCCTTTGTTATCTGGTGGGTAGACTTTTGTTTGTAGGGTAGTCGACCATTCTTCTTTGTCTCCTTATTCCGGACTTGAATGGTCGATCATACGTTCTTTTGAGAACTCGACCTTTACTCTGTTGAATCGTACTAGGCTGCCTTGAATCATATCCAACAAGGGTGTTAAGGTTTTATTTGGGGTAATTCATAATTCTTCCTAAGTTGTGATTTGAGAGAAAAGCCTCCCCCTTAGAATACAAGTTCGGTTGAACCTATTGCACCACCAAGGGTGTGCCAATTTTCTTAGAGAAAAACACTCTGGAGATCCGTCCCTGCCAAGAATCGATCAGAGGCTTTGCTGTGGAGCTAATACCACGTAGGACTTCCTTAACAAGAACTTCTACGGGTTCCGTCTGGTTGGTCGTGAACTTCCTCAGCAGGATCCTTGGGGACTACGGAAAGGGTTTAAGGTATGTGCATATCTTCCGCTGCGTAATTCTGATTACAAGCATGTACCTTGTTTATGTTTCCATAGTAATCTGCCCCGTAATCAACAGTATATGCATGCGTAAGTTCATCGTAACATTTTTCAAATACAAAAGGGCCTTGGGAAAGCCAAGATCGGGTATGCTTATTTTAAAATTCCCGTTCCGGTAATTTGAGAATAAAACCGTTTAAAGAGACTGATCTATTGGATTGAAGACGATGGTAATGTGAACTCTTTCACGAACCCCCTTCCCTCGGTTTAGTGGCGGTCGGTTGGTTTAGATGGCTGAGGAATCATTATTTGTCGTATTCCATCTTAATAGATATCCGATGTATGTAATTCTTTCTCAAAATTTTATTGTCTCCCTGATTGTGCATGATTATCAATGTCTTCGTATGAGTTGGTTGAATGAGTGTTATTCGATATTCCTCGCAATCTTGATGGTATGTATTATGATGAATAAAAGGAGTATGTGTTGAACTCTCTGCTACGATTTCGAAAAGCGGAGAGGACTACTACAGATGAATATTGTAATCTGTATAATTTTGACAATGAGAGATGAATGTGATAATTTGTTTCCCCAAGAATGGGAGTAGGTTCTTTGATGATCTGAACGCATATGTGGTGATACATTCAACTTTGGATAAAGTGGTTGAAGAAGACTTCAATTGCGACCAATGTTACAGCTTGGTATCCCTTTGCATCCGCTTCGGTGGAAACAAGGATGCTAAAACTAGAAATTTTTTGGTTGAATGTGATGGTCTTGTCTCGTTCCATGGATGTTGATGTAAAAGCCGCTCGAGACCTTCATGATGAAATTTCAACATGGAAAAGATGTATATGGTTGTCTGATGTTGAAGTGACTCACTTACCATGAGTCTAGTCAAGTACAGTAACCACAGCAATAAAGGGGCAACCTTCTCTGCTCACCATAGTGGTTCGAAAGAAGCCAACCATGATCCGCATATCATGAAGAGAACTGGACCGAATAGGTCCTATACGATAATCCGGTGGGTTAAACCCCATTGATAAAGTGCGTCCCAAGTACGCCTCGTATGTCATGAGCATAATGCTAGAAAATTTTTTATACAGACACAAATCATTTGATGTGATTCACTCGTGAATTTAATCAAGTGTAATGTTCAACATGACTCAAAGTTCTCAACTATGTGTGCGACAAGCATGGATTAAATACGCGACTTTCAGATCAAGAACCATACCATTGTCATTTATCATTCGTTGTTCGTTTCAATTACTAAAATTTTGGTTATTTTGAGATTGTTATTGAATAAATTAATTGTAGCTCAATTCGTAGCACAATTTCTTATCAATTTAACGGCCCAGTAAATGGGAACGATCCGAAATGAAAATTCATACCCACGGGTTTGGAACCAAATAATTTCAGCCAGGTGAAAGAGGCTGAATGAAACGAAACGACACACATGCTCCGTCATCTCAGTCGGGACAACTGAACTGAATAAACCCATCAATTGCGTAGCTAGATCGAACTATTTAGTATTCCTTATTTGTTAGTACTCCATTATATGATAAATTCCGTAATGATGAACATGTGCGAAACCGATTGGATTAAATTAAATTAAATTTTGGAAACGAAACGATTTATACCATGGGTTGAACATGGAATAGGCGCCACAGGCGCGTGTACCTCGAAAGACGGAACACATCGTTTTCAGAGTACGAATTTAATGATGGAGTGTTTTAATGAATGAATTTCAAAAAATTTCATTTGCCTCCCTTTGAGAATAATTCATTCAATAGTTACACGACAAAAAGAGGTATGCTTCACAAGGTACCACGAACTCTTAAAAGAATCAACTGATGCATAAGGCGAAAGCCCAATGCACAGTTCAGAGATGGATAAGTCTTTGAGATGAATTAGCAAATGAAAAGGATGATGTTGATAAAATGACTCTCCCACTAAATGCCTTGAACGAAAAGTTTTGCAAGACATTCATATTGATAACACACTTTAATTGGCATGGTTTGAAAAACATAATGTTAGAGTTCAACGACCGACGTTCCCTATGGGATGAAAAGCAGTTGACTCACATCAATGTAGAACTATGTTCCAACAAAATCGGTCAAACACGACACCATAAAAAGCTAAAAGGAAAGATAACGAGGTGAAACTTATCATCATGTGACATTAATTTGCGCATTAAACAAGTATTCGAACCGAGAGTATGATAACTACTTTTAGAGGATACATGTTTAAATTAGCTTGTGACAATGGTGCAGTGGTCGAACATGAGACGTTACATTCCTTGAGGACAAATTTCCAACGCTTGGTGAAATGAAAACAGACGAAGTCTTGATTGAATTGGAGCAGAATAGTGATGATAGTCAAGTCCTACTTATTTCGAGTGGGAGATTTGAGGCAACAACACAAGTGAATGAAATGGTAAATGAAGATGGAGACATTTTCATTGTAAATCTAGTGGGAGGACACAATCCTACCACATAAATCACTGTTGTTGCGGGTGCGAATCAAGTTGAACTTGTTAATCACGTAGCCGGACCGCTGGATGAAAATCCAACAATGCCACAACTACCAATTGTTCCCAATTGGAGTGGATTAACCAACTTGGTTCCAGGTCCTAGTAATTAAGGTATTAATCTCAGAGGTAGAATCCCGAGACCGAGACGTCGTCCAAGAGAAGTTGTAGGTCAAGGTTCTAGCACTACCCTTGTTCCCAGAGGGAGCGATGCTCCGATAGAAAGCATTATTCCGAGTGAGAGCAACGTTCAGACTCAAGATGGGATTAAAGAGCCTAAACAAAGTCAAAGGCATCGAAATTCTCCCAAGAAGTATCCAATTGAGAAGGGTGAGATATTCACTCTAACTTCTGTTGACGAACCGGTAACGGTTCAATAGGCGTTGAAAGGACCTCATGCAAAGGAATGGAGGAAAGAAATGGAGGAAGAAATTGCCTCAATGAAAGCCGATTCGATATGGTCTTTATTTGATTTACCTGTTAACCGCAGGGCCATAGGGGCTAAGTGGGTTTTGAAACTGAAACTCACTGATGATGGAAATGTCGAGCGATACAAAGCTCGACTAGTTGCGAAAGGATACACCCCGCTTCACGGAGTGGACTTTGATGAGACATAGTCACCGACTGTGCGGTACACCACAGTCAGGGCAATCCTAGCCCTGGTCGCATGCCTCGATCTAGAGCTACACCAAATGGATGTTAAGACCGCATTCCTCCACGGAAACCTGGAGGAAGAGACCTATATGGAGCAACCGGAGGGTTTTCATTACTCCTGGTAACGAACGTAAAGTTTATAAACTCCAAAGATCCATTTACGGTCTTAAACCGTCTCAGCAATGGTACCGCAGATTCCACGAGGAAATCGTTGGAAACGGATTCGTGAATCTTCACGAGGATCCATGTGTGTATACAAAGACCTCTAGGTCTAAGTACGTCATCTTAACTTTATACGTGGATGACATACTCATTGCTACAAACCATGTGAGTTTCATGCATGAATCAAAGTCCTGGTTGACATCTGTATTTGAGATGAAAGACATGGGAGAGGCTACGTACATCTTGGGCATTAAAATTTCTAGAGATCGTGCCATCCGGAGATTATGTCTATCTCAGGAAGCCTACATCAACAAACTATTGAAAAGGTTTAGATTACAAGATTCCAAACCTGTGGAAACGCCGGTAGTATTCGGGTGCGCGTTGTCAAAGTGCGACGACCCGAAGAACCAGCAGGAGCGTCAACAGATGAGGAGTGAAGAGTATTTAAGCATGGTCGGAAGTCTCATGTACGTCATGCTTTGCACTCGTCCGGACATCTGTTACGCTGTGGGCCTAGTAGCAAGATTCCAATCAGTCCCTGGCTATCAACATTTAAAACATGTAAAACGGATCATACGATATCTGAAAGGTACTGCTGACTACGTACTGTGCTATGAGGGATGGAAGTTAGAATTGACCGGATTCAGTGACGCTGACCATGATGGCGATCCAGACGGTCGTAAGTCCACCACAGGAGGGTGTTTCTCCTTGCTGATGCCGCCATTTCATGGACGAGCAAGAAGCAATCCTGTGTCACGCTGTCTACGTAGAAATTCGTTGCTCTCTCCAAAAAAAATGCACAGGAAGCGGTCTGGCTGAAAAAGGCTTCTTACTGCGCTGCTTGGTGGCGATGTCGGGAGTAAGTCTGTAAAGGTGTACTCTGACAATCAGGCAGCTATTACGGCGGTAAAGAATCCAAAGTACCATAGTAGGACTAAATACATTGATGTGAAATATAATTATGCTAAATCAGTGGTAGAAGATAATATAATCACTTTAGAATACTCGCCCTTGATGACATGGTAGCGGACCCATTAACTAAACCACTACGCAGGGAGACATTTGAAAAGCATGTTAAACTGCTTGGATTGTGTAGGTTTTAAATGTGGGCGTGTGTCTGTGATAACATTTTGATAATTGAAAGTTACATTTTTTTATAAATGAGAGAATTACGATTCGAGTTCATGATTCATTGACTTCATAATGTTTGATTGCATCGGATTTTACGGTCTATAAACTAAGTCGTAGGCAATCCTCTGCCTAAATTATGTTGAATGTGGACCTTGCCTTGTCACACAGGCACAGCCGTCTTGTAGGAGAGGGGGACCTCTGCCGCAGCAAGACTGGCTAAGAACCGGTTGGATAAACTTGGTTACTTAAAACGATCATTCGGTTTCGGAGTAACACGACATGATCTTCGTTTTGCACATATTTTGGGCTAGATGAAAATCTATGATAGCATCATTGACATATCCCACGCCTGACGTTGTTAGGGTATGCTATTGACGCGTGCTTCGTACTACGGATTCCATGTTCGACCACGGGGTCATGCTCGGTTGTGCTAGGTAGAATCCTTGAGATTCGGATGGGCGCAAACTTCTTCACCTCGAGCGGGTGATTGATCCCGGGAGCCATATGAAGAGGCGCTTGAAGTATCCTCATGGACTCAGAACTCATATCTAAGGTCAGGCTCAATGTTCACTTCCCGGCGTATGAGCGCAGTGCTGAAGAAAAAGTGCGGAACTACCGCTCCGGTCGTACCGTACTAAACCTCTGGGGTTCCTAGTCGCCTTGGGTTTGAGGTGATTTGGATGTTACACTAGAGTGGTGTGTGTGAGTTCAAATAACACAACAAAGACAAATAGTCAGATATTTAAAAAAAAAAAAAAACTCCACACCTGAAATTATACAAAAACAACCAAGTTAGATCAGTAAAGTCAAAATAAAATAATAAAAAAAAAGCTACAAAACACTAACATGGCAAAAAGTGAACATACTGAGCCCGAACCCTCTTTATTCCCTAGCAGAGTCGCCAAATTGTCAGACCTAAAATCTAACCTAAGGCGATTGCGTTTTGAAAACGTGGATTTTGAAAGAGTCGCCACTAGCTAATTATAAGGCTAACTAGAATCCTAAATTACCCAATCAAAATACGAATTAAGCACTTAGGTGTTAAATCGGTCTACGATCGGAAATTTGAGTTCGGGGGTTCTGTTACGAATTAAAACACATGATACTAATATCGCCCTTTCGGTACTCAATTCACAGATTGCCATATGTAATTTTCATTCAATTAGCCTAATTTTTTAATTTTAAATTAGTAAATTAAATTTTTTTTTTAAAAAACAATGTTACAGACCACAGCATGATGGAAAGACCTTAGATGACAAAAACCTACTTAATCTAAATTAATAATAAAAAAAATGAATGAAAGAAAGAAAAAAAAACAAACTTAAACTCGACAGCCTAGCAAACAAAAAGTAAAAATAATTGGCATCATTAAGCACCCAATCTTTAGTGATAGAATTGGACAGAGACAGCACCTGGAGGTCAGAGCAGATCGAGAAACAGGTGCACCGAACGGAAGGCGGACGTGGTGGTTGTGCAACTGCTGTTGTCGGATCAGGGGCGGTCGTGTGACGGGAGATGCAGTGGTCGGGTGATTGGGTTGAGACAGGCACCCGATGCTATTCAGGTTCGGCTCCTCAGTGTAACCCATCGTAATATCAAGTTCTGAGACGGTTGATGATGTTAATCTAAGAAAGGGGGTGTCCTCGACGGCGATCTAACGACAGCAGAGCAGGGATCAGCAGCAGTAACGGGACGGCGGCGTCTGGGTCGACACGCAGCAAACAAAACAAAGAAAATGGAGATTCTGGCTAGGTCGGTGACTGGATCTCGAGTGTGGTCGTGGTTGAGCAGACAGCTGATATCGGAGGAGAGGGCTTCGTCATTGTGGAGTGCAATGGATGTCGAAATCGCTGCTGGCAATGATACTTGCTGATCCGTTGGTGATTAGAAAGGAGCGGGTCGGAACCGGAATAAAGGGAGCGGTGGCAGTCGAGGATGGTGTCTGATAGGTTTCGCTATGGCCGTTAGGCCCTTTAACGGTGAGTAAACGATGAATAGGCCCACTGGGCCCTAGAAGAGGTCAAGAAGACCAATGCGAAGGGTCCGATGAGAGGAGTCCCGATGGTGAAAGGTCCCGACAGAGTCGGTCCCGATAGGCGAGCTGGGCGCTCCCGATGAGATGTCTTTAAGTAGGCCCCGATGATGAATCCCTGAGAATGTAGGCCATGTCACGATGACGAGGGGCCCCGAGCGGTGACACAATGAGATAACTCTGGAGTCCCCGATATTGGTCGGGACTTGCTATCAGAGATAGAGGCCGAGATACGTGGAGCGTAGCCGAGATAGGCGAGATCATGGCCGAGATAGGCGGGATCATGGCCAAGATACGCGGAGCGTGGCCGAGATAGGCGAGATCATGGCCGAGATAGGCGGGATCGTGGCCGAGATAAGCGGGATCATGGGCTAACCGCCCCAGCGGTTCACCAGGTAACTGAGGTAGCTCTTCGCCTCTAAAAGGGCAGAAGTTACCTCAGATCAGATACATTTTGAATACTGAGACTCTTGCTTGCCAGTTTATTGAGATTATTGAGATACTCATTTAAGCATCGGAGAGGGATTCTGGGTCACCGCCCGGTCTATCCCCTCTTGCAGGATTACGTGGAGCGAAGGAGTTCGGATCGCCGTCAAGACCGTGCCGGAGTTCCAATCGTGATCCAACATTGGCGCCGTCTGTGGGAATCGTAACGAAAAGCCGAAAATGACTTCTACTCGTTCAATGGCGGCTGGCAAGCAGAGAAGACAAGGACAATCTGGTGGTTCCCGTCATCCTGCCGGAACTCTGAATTCGCCACCGGAGCGTGCTGAGGACCAAAATCTCCCTGCTGAGGTTTCCCGAACAGGGGGGCACAACGAAGTTCCTGAGGATACGGCCTGACACCAAGAGAATAGGCAGGAGGATGCTCCCGATGCTCCTCCAAATGTGGACCTGGCCAAGGCTGTGGCAGATGCCATGCCGATGTTCTTAGAGGCCATGGAGGCTCTCCTAGAGCGGAGAGAAGCTGCTAAGAGGCAGGAGGAGGTGCCTCCACCGCGAGAGGTTCAGAATGTACAGGAGGCCCAACCCAGAAACCAGGACAAGGGCAAGGAGCCTGCTCAGTCGGAGCGCTTTGTGATCGATGGGCCAGGACCAGTGCAGCATAGGACCATTCCCCTTAATGGTCCCATCACCCCCGACCAGGTGGTGAAGATCGTGAACATTTGCATGGGGGACCAGAATCCGATGATGTCGGAACTGAGGGATCGATCCACTCATCCCTTTGTTCCCCGACTGATAGACACCCTCGCCCCGCCAGGGCTGGGTATAACCACGATTAAGGAGTATGATGGCGAAGGAGATCTGGTTCGTCATGTTCAGAAACATCTCATGGCCTGTCTAGGCAGGGCCCCGAACGACGATATTGTGTGTGTGCTGTTCCCAGGTACACTCGGGGAAAGGGCCCTGACATGGTTCTTCAGCCTACCCCCAGGATGCATCTCCAGCTGGGCCGATATGCACGACCGCTTTATTCAGCAGCACCAGGGTCGTCGACGCCTCTTGAAGAGCGTGAGGTCCCTCGCCCAGGTGGTGCAGAGGCCCGACGAATCGCTGGCGCATTATTACCAGCGGTACACTGCCAGTGTGGCTGAGACCGATGAGGAGATATCGGAGGCAGAGACTATTCGTACCTTCCTTCGGAACCTGACAGCTCCCTATGGTTCCGACCTGCTGCACAGCGTGGCTGAGAAGGCTGTGTGGAATATGGAAGCACTACAGAAGAGAGTGAAGCAGCAAATCGACGTGCAGGAGTCGAAGATAGCTGCTGGAGAGATGGATCCTCCAAAGTCAAATAGGGGGAAGCAGTCGCTCAAGCCATTGGACGACCATAAGCGGAAGGATAAGTCCGAGGGTAGTCGGAGTCGAGGTCGTTCTGATCGAAGGGAGGACAGACGTCACCCGAGGAAGGACAAACGGTAGGACTACCACATCCCTCTGAATAGCTCCATGGCGGAGGTGTTAATGGTGATGGATCGGCAGGGTATCTATAAGTACCCCCCGAAGAAGGAAGGAGAATTTATGGGATCCCGCACTGATCGTTACTGTCGGTTCCACCGCGCCAGCGGTCACGACACTAACCATTGTCGGGAGATGAAGAAGGAGATTGAAAAGTTGATCCAGAAGGGGAAGCTTAAGGAGTTTGTGGCTGAGAGGCGGTGTCGTTCCCGCTCCCAATCTCGATCGCGGTCCCGTTCCCGATCCCGCGATCGGTCCCCGAAGAAGAAGAAGTCGGAGCCAGAGTCTTCTGGTGCCCGTAAGGAGAAGCGGGGCACCATCAATGTGATTCACGGAGGATTTGCCGCAGGAGGTGACACCACAGCCTCTCGGGAGGTCTATGCCTCTAGAATTTCCGCTGTTGTGGTGTTGGGTAAGAAGTCCCGATCCTGGACCGCGAAGGAAGAGATGGTGATTTCCTTTTCAGCGGAGGACCTGATAGGAGTGGAGACTCCACATGATGACTCTTTGGTCGTGACCCTGGACGTGGATGGGTACGAGATGAAGCGAATTTTGATCGACGGAGGGAGCTCCTCCGATATTCTGTTTATGGATGCTCTGGAGGCCATGGGGAAAACAAAGAAGGACTTGAAGGAGGTGAACTTCCCGATGGTTGGGTTCTCTAGTATTACCTCATATCCGCTGGGAATGATCACCTTACCAGTGAGTTCGATAGCGGGTGGAAAGCGGAGAGGAGAAATGTGGACTTCGTGGTGGTTGAGTCCGCGGGAACTTACAATGCGATTATTGGGAGAACTACCATCAACCTGCTGATGGCTGTTGCCTCGACGGTTCACCAGAAGATGAAGTTCCCGACTGACCATTGAGTCGGGGAGGTCAAGGGCGACCAGGTGGCCTCCAGGAAGTGCTATGTTAATGCCACCCGAAGGAAAAGACGGGAGGCTATGACCATCCTCCAGACTGATACTGATCTCAGAGAGGAGTTTGGGCGTCCCGCCCCTATGGAGGATTTGAAGGAGGTCGAGATTGACGGACCTCACAAGAAGGTGAAAATCGGGTCCGCCTTGTCCGACGAGAGGGCCCGAGAACTGATTGAGCTGTTGAAGGAGTTCATGGAGCTGTTTGCCTGGTCCCCGAGTGACATGCCAGGAATCAGCTCCGATGTGATTGAGCACGAGTTGAAGATTGATCCCGCGATCAAGCCTATCGCGCAGAAAAGGCGTCCGATGGGCGCGGACAAGAGGATCACGATCCAGCAGGAGGTGGGCAGGTTGCTCGATGATGGATTCATCAAAGAGCTCCGATTCCAGACTTGGGTTGCCAACCCGGTCCTGGTGAAGAAGAGCAATGGGAAATGGCGGATGTGTGTGGATTTCCGCGATTTGAATAAGGCTTGCCCGAAGGATTGTTACCCGCTCCCGAGAATCGACCAGTTGGTGGATGCCACGTCAGGGCATGAATTGCTAAGCTTCATGGATGCTTACTCGGGCTATAATCAGATCAAGATGGCTAAGGAGGATGCCCCCCACACTGCCTTTTATGCTGATAGTGACATCTATCATTACGATGTCATGCCCTTTGGATTGATCAATGCCGGGGCAACCTATCAAAGGATGGTGAACAAGCTGTTCGGAGACATGCTGGGGAAAACCATGGAGGCCTACGTGGATGATATGCTGGTGAAGTCCCGACAGGCTGAGGATCATGTTCACAACCTAGCCACGGCGTTTGAGCGGATGAGGCTTCATCAGGTTCGCTTGAACCCGACCAAGTGCGCCTTCGGAGTCCACTCGGGGAAGTTTTTGGGCTTTATGCTAAGCCAGAGAGGAATTGAGGTGAACCCTGAGAAGCTGAGGGCAATCGAGGAGATGCAGTCTCCGATAAATCATCGGGAGGTGCAAGTGTTGAATGGCCGACTGGCTGCAATGAATCGCTTCCTGTCCAAGCCAAGTGACCGATCTATGCCGATTTTTGAAGTGCCGAGGGCCAACAAGAAGTTTGAGTGGACTGCCAAGTGTGAAGAGGCGTTCCAGGCACTCAAGCAGCACCTTCGCACCCTCCCGCCATTGGCGAAACCGATCCCAGGCGAGCCGCTCTATCTATATTTGGCTGTTTCTGAGTTTGCTATTAGCTATGTGTTAGTGAAGATTGACGAGGGTAATCAAGTTCCCGTGTATTATGTAAGCAAGGTGTTTTCCAAATCTGAAATGAATTATCCTGCCGTTGAGAAGTATCTTTTTGCGTTGATAATTACTGCTCGGAAGCTGAGGCCTTACTTCCATGCGCATGAGATTACTGTGTTGACGAATCAACCTTTGAAGCATTTTTTGAACCGACCTGATGCGTCGGGGAGATTAGTGAAATGGGCAGTCGAGCTTAGCGAGTTCCGCATTCACTTTGCTCCGAGAACGGCTATTAAGGGCCAGGCGTTGGCGGATTTCATAGCAGAGTCTACAGCCCCCGATCTAGAAGAAGCGGCCCCTGTAGAGGGGGCAACCATGGAGGTCCCGATAGCAGAGCAACCAGAACAGCCAAATGAGGAAAATACTTCGGAAATGTACACGGATGGCTCCTCGAGTTCAGATGGATCGGGAGCAGGGTTCGTATCGGTACCACCAGGCGAGGGTGAGCCCCTCCGATATGCTTTGGCCTTAACGTTTAGGGCCACCAACAACGAAGCTGAGTATGAGGCTCTTATCACAGGCCTCAAAATCGCCAAAGGTACGGGAGTTGCTCACTTAAGGGTGAAATGTGACGCGGGCCTGATTGTGAATCAAGTCCAAGGACGATATGAGGCGAAGAGCCCAATGATGAGAAAGTACCTTCGCGAGGTGCAAGTCTTGAAGGAGAGCTTCAAAAGTTTCGACATCGAGGCAATCCCGAGGGAGGAAAACGCGGAAGCGGATGTCTTGAGCAAATTCGCCTTGGGGGCACCCCTAGAGGAAAATCGGAAGGTGCACTTCTTGGAGAAGGTGATCTTATCGACCACCGACCCATCGGAGGTGTGTGCCACTGAAGCAGGATCGGAGGAGGAGCACACTTGGATGACCCCGATAGTCGCGTATCTGGCTACGGGGGCAGTCCCCGATGATGAAGTACTAGCTGACAGGATACGTCGGATCGCAGTTAATTACGTGGTGGTGGACAATCAGCTGTATAAAAAGGGGTGGTTCTCGACTCCTTACTTGAAATGTGTGGCTGAGCCCGACACAAATCGGATCCTTAGGGAGGTGCACGAAGGGGTCGCGGCTTGTCATGAAGGGGCCCGATCCATTACGAGGAAAGTTTTGAATTTGGGCTATTACTGGCCTTCGATGAGCAAGGAGGCGACGGTGTTAGTCCGATCCTGTGACGCGTGCCAGAGGTACGCCCCGAATATCGTGGCTCCGGCTACTAATCTGATGTCCATCAAGAGTGCTTGGCCCTTCGCGCAGTGGGGTATCGACTTGGTGGGACCTCTCCCACAGGCACAAGGTCAGTGTAAATATTTTCTTGTGGCTATCGATTATTTTTCGAAATGGATAGAAGCTAAGGCATTGGCCAAGACGACGGGGAACCAAATTGTCAAGTTTCTCCAGACCCATATTATATCCAGATACGGGATTCCTAAGGTGTTGATCAGCGATAATGGTCCACCGTTTAACGGGGCTCAAGTGAAGGAGTATCTGGAGGAGTTGAACATCGAGCATCGGACAGCCTCTGTCCATCATGCTCAGACTAATGGCCAGGTGGAGTCAGCCAATAAAATCGTGATGGATGGCCTGAAGAAGAGGGTCTATGCCTTGAAGGGCAAATGGCTGTACGAGCTGGAAAACGTGCTTTGGGCTGTTAGAACGACACCCAAACGATCAACTGGGGAGACTCCGTTTGGCATTGTTTATGGCACGGAGGCCGTTGCTCCCGTGGAGATAGCTGTGGCGTCCCATCAGACTAGGTACTACGAGCCTTTGACGAATGATGAAATGAGACATCTGGAATTGGACTTGCTCGAGGAAAAGAGGCGGGAAGCCGATGAAGTCCAGGCTCGAATGCGTTTGGCGACGGCCAGATATTACAATCAGCGAGTTAAGTCCCGACAGTTCTTCGTCGGGGAGCTGGTCTGGCGTCGGAACGAGTTCACCCTTTTGGATCGGATCAACAAGATGTCGCCAAAATGGGAAGGACCTTATAAGGTCGTGGGGATGCCAGCTCCAAATGCGTACAAGTTGGAAGACCTCGATGGTAGAGTATTGAAGCATTCTTTCAGTGGCGAACACTTGAAGAAATGTCATGCTTGATGAAAAGTCGCCTTAAGTGGTGCCCGATGAAAAGTCGCCTTAAGTGGTGCCCGATGTAAAATCGCCTTAAGTGGTGTAAGTTATTTATTGTTTGATTCGATGTAAGCAGATTTTGTGCCATCAATAAATAAAGAGGTTGCTTCCGATCAGATTATTCTTAGATTTATTCTAAGTGTTGTTGAGTCGCCTTAAGTGGTGCACGAGGAAAAGTCGCCTTAAGTGGTGCACGAGAAAAAGTCGCCTTAAGTGGTGCACGAGGTTAAGTCTTCTTAAGTGATGCATGGTTCTTGGATTTATTCTAAGTGTTGCGAAGTCGCCTTAAGTGGTGCAAGTTGTTAAGTCGCCTTAAGTGGTGCACGAGATTAAGTCGCCTTAAGTGGTGCACGAGATTAAGTCGTCTAAGTGATGCGGGCTAAATCTTCTTAAGTGATGTGTGGAAATGTCTTAAGTGTCGAGGTTTCGCCTTAAGTAGCATAGTTAAGTCGCTTTGAGAAGTGCAAGGGAAAATCGGAACTAAGATAGTTTGATATTTGGAGGGCTCAAAGGCCCGAGGAAACATTACAAGGAGAGGAAGAATACAAGGATTAGAAAATAAAGCAATTAAGCTTTGTCCTTGTTGGCGTCAGCGGTAGCAGGATCCACCAGATCTGTGGCAGAAGGCTCCACGGGTTCAGTTGCTGGAGGGTCAATTATCGGGGGGTCAACTGTCGGAGGATCGGCACTTGGAAGCTCCGCCATGTCATCAACACCCGTGGGAGTGTTCCCCTCATCACTCTCCTCCGAGAGGGCGAAGTATTTCTTCGCGAAGGGAGCAAGAGTCGCAGACTTGTCGAAGTTGATGGCGTCGCCATACTCCAGATGGAGCTCCTCGACCGCACTGAAGAGGGTGTTCTCCACCTCCGCGGTGCAGAATTTCACCGCATCAGTCTGGAAGTCCTCGGACCCCCGATAATCTTGCCAGCCCTTGGTCTCAGCCGCGACCAGCTGCGCAGGAACCTCAGCAATTTGCTCCTCCAGAGCCTTCTTCTCAAGGACAAGTTTGTCCCGAGCCTCTGCATCCTTTTGTCACTCCTGCCGCTCCGGCTTCAGTAGCCCCTCGAAGTCACGAACCTGCTTTTGGAGGTCCCGAGTCTTTCGGTCGAGGATGGCCTGCTCCTTGGCCAGTTTTCCCCTCGAAGACTCGGAGGCCGCGAGATCCTCCTCAAGCTTGGCTATGACCGCGGGAGCCCCTTTTGCCCGCTCATGCTCCAGGGCCTCCTCGAAGGCGAAGATGTACCCGAAGCAGCGGTTGATGTCCGCCATCTCCTGCGAAGGAAAGAAGAGAAATGTAAGCATACGAACAACCTGCCTTATTGATGAAAGGAAGAAAAATAAGAGTCTTACCTCTATCCGACGGATAGACATTTCTTGAACATCCCTGCGGATGCCCTCCCGATCCAAGGAAATCGGAAACCTCGGAGAGGGCAGGATTGAGCCTGCCAGCAGATGCGAAGCCAGCTCTGGGTATGCGTCACCCTGTCGGAGCTGGAACCCTTGCAGCATTTGGATCGGGGTCCAGGGCGCCTCTTTCTGGCTGGGGTCATAAACCTTGTAGAAGCTCCCGTCCAAGGGGAGAGGGGAAGGACCGACTCGAGTCGTGGAGGGGCGCATCTCCGACTCGTCCTGGGCCGGAGAGAGAGTGAAGTTGTGAATGGGCGACGGCTGCCGCTGTTGCGAAGAAGGTGAGGGGGGGCAGCCCCTTGGAGGCTGGTTTCAGGGGGGACTGTCCCGTCCTCCGACGATGAATCAAGGAGCCGCCCTCATCTGTCTCCTCGGAGGAGTCCAGATTTTCCACCTGACGAAATTGATCGCCGGTCGGGGTCTCTCCAGCCCCGGAAAGTGGTGCCCCTGCTGAAGGAGGCGCCCCTACTGAAAGTGGTGCCCCTGCTGAAGCTCCAGCACCCGACGGAGTTCCCGAGTGACCTGCACCTAGAGGACGAGATGCTTCAGAAACATAGTCAGGAAGTTGGTCAGGGTCCTTACACCAAACGACGCGCCGAGAAACGTATTGGTCCTTCCCGTGGAAGTTGTAGTAGCCCGCCTTCAGGATGCGGGGAGTTTCCCCTCGGAGGACACGTTTAACCTCTTCGATGCGGGCCTCCCTGGTCGAAGGAATCAAATCCTTAGGAACTTGCTTCATGTATGATTTAATAGCTAGGCGGAGCTGTTTACCTTCTTCAGCATTCTGGACATCGAAGAGTTTTTCCACCTCCACGCGGCTCCGCTTAGTCCTCTCTGCGGAGGGAGATCCCGACGGAGCAGCAGCCTTCTTTGCCGACTTCCTCTTCCGCGCGGGGCGGACAGCGTCGGTCTCCCCCTGCTTAAGGATGAGATTGGTCAGCACGGATACCTTCTTAGCTGCAAACAATGGAAAACAGAGATCAGAAACATTACCCAGGGAACCATATTGGAGGGGCCGTCGAAGAGTTGACCCCCAGAGATTATGTCGAGGAGACGGATCCCGGCCTTCACCAGGTCCCGCTCCGTTAGAGAGTTAGCATCGAGGGGAGTATAGGACTCCCCCCAACGGTAAAGCTGGATAAGATGAGAGTCTGGAAGTCTTCGTCAGTGTAAGTGTGATAAGCGGGAGGGGAGTCCGCTTCCACCTCCCATCGGGGCCATGGGATCGAAGAGTTCTTGATGAAGAAGTAGCTCCTCTTCCACCCGCTATTATCGGACCCCGTGTCGATTAAGAGTCCCCGACCCTTGACAACCTTCCAGGTGTCGCTGGTCCAGCTGCACAGCGCGAGTTGCGCCTTGTTCCACTTGGGCATCCGAGGATAGAAGGCACAAACCCCAGCCTCGTTGCACTTCATCCCATAGAAGGTTCTGAAGAGTTGGAGGCTGTAGACCCATTTCTGGCGGAAGCAGAGGACCTGGAAAGCATTCCACACGCGGATGGCGTGTGGGGAGAATGTAGTTAGATGCGTCTTGTAGTGGGTGCACATCTCAACCAAGTTCCCGCAGAAGGGGAATCGGATCCCTACCGATATCTGTCCCGTAGAGACAAATATCTCCCCCGCATCGGGACGAGTAACCACAGGGTCACCCGAGGCACGGTGGCGAGAATAAGGAAGACGAGGCTCCCAGGTCTGGGTAATACATCCTTCTCGGAGAGCTGCGTCGTAAGCAGTCTCCGAGATCTCGTTGGGAGCATAATCGAAAGCGAAGAGTTTCCTCTCCTCGGAACTGGATCCGCTGTCTGAAAATCAGCCATGGCAAGGAAAGGCATATTGGGTTTTTCGGAAAATTGCAAGCAAACTAATCGAAGATGAAGGAAAGGCTACACTAACATCAGGGAAGGAAGTCTTACCAGACATGATGATTCGAAGTGGAGAGGATGGTCTTGATGATTGCCAGAAAGTTGATCGGAGAATGGAAAGCCAAGGAAGAGCTTGAGTTCTCAAAGTTGCAGAGCTTTTTGAAATTTCGGAAACGGTAAAAGAGAAACAGTGCCCAGGGTTAGGGTTTTATAGAAGAAGGGACAAGTGAAAGGACGTTCTAATCTGAGTCGTCGAAGTTGAAACGTTTTAATCTGAGCCGTTGAGATGAAACGAACGGAATGGAAAGAGGCGTAATGATGAAACGGCCTGAAAAGCACCTTTTCAGAAAAAGCAGGCGCGAAAAATCAGGCACGGGTGCCAAAGACGTCACTTCGTCATCTGCTGCATTTAATGGCTGGGTAACCGATGAGTCTTCTCGGATTTGGTGACTATCCTCGAGGTATCGAGGAATCGTGGACGAGAAGATCCGTATCAAGTGACTTTATCAAGGGAAAGGTCCCCGACTCCGATGTCGGGAGGACGGGAGTTGAAAGACACGACGAACTGTAAGTCCCTCATGTCTTGGGGGCAAATGATAGGTTTCTCTATGGCCGTTAGGCCCTTTAACGGTGAGTAAACGGTGAATAGGCCCACTGGGCCCTAGAAGAGGTCAAGAAGACCAATGCGAAGGGTCCCGATGGTGAAAGGTCCCGACAGAGTCGATCCCGATAGGCGAGCTGGGCGCTCCCGATGAGATGCCTTTAAGTAGGCCCCGATGAGATGCCTTTAAGTAGGCCCCGATGATGAATCCCTGAGAATGTAGGCCCTGTCACGATGACGAGGGGCCCCGAGCGGTGACACAATGAGATAACTCTGGAGTCCCCGATATTGGTCGGGACTTGCTATCAGAGATTGAGGCCGAGATACGCGGAGCGTAGCCGAGATAGGCGAGATCATGGCCGAGATAGGCGGGATCGTGGCCGAGATAAGCAGGATCGTGGGCTAACCGCCCCAGCGGTTCACCAGGTAACTGAGGTAGCTCTTCGCCTATAAAAGGGCAGAAGTTACCTCAGATCAGATACGTTTTGAATACTGAGACTCTTGCTTGCCAGTTTATTGAGATTATTGAGATACTCATTTAAGCATCAGAGAGGGATTCTGGGTCACCGCCCGGTCTATCCCCTCTTGCAGGATTACGTGGAGCGAAGGAGTTCGGATCGCCGTCAAGACCGTGCCGGAGTTCCAATCGTGATCCAACAGTGTCAGGGATGGATGAATGAACATGAGAAGCAATTGGGTGATGAATATGGCAGCTCCTACTTTGAAGAAAGAGACGATTATGTACTTGAACAATAATAATAATCAAAACATGAATTGATATATAATAAACAAGAAAATGGGAAAGATTAATTATGTTGGGTCGTAGAATTATCAAATACTCCTGAAAGGCATTCTTTATTTATTTTTTCCTTTTCGTTGATCTCCACCTTTTACAATGTAAATATACTAGTCTGTAAAATATACTAGTCTTATATATATTGTCTAGGTCTAATCTAATCTTAGCAACAAATATTGCTGATTTATTTTGCTAATAAATACTAAATATTCAGAAATTTAATGCTAAATATTCAACAAATATTTTCTGTAATAAATACATAAACTATCCTAATTTTTGCAAGAGCCATTCTTGGAAGCTTCTTGACTTTCCAAATTTAGACATTTCCTCATTTAGCGCGCCACAAGTCACGCGTGTCGCGCGTGGTCCAAAATTAGGTGTTTACAGAAGAGCATAAGGATATTCCGATAACAAAGGATATCTGGGATGCACTATTCCTGAAATACGGAAGCGGCATTGCAGTTATACTGCACCCACTTATACCCTCTTTGGATGAATGTCTAAAGAGCAACAACATCAGTATGCTTGAGAAAGTATATCAACTCCTAAGCATGATCAAACCACTTGAAGAAGAAAGTCATATGGCTGAATGGGATAAAATTCAAGCCATAATCGGGATCCTCCCGAAGTCCTGGAGAGCAAACAAGACCCTGCTGACTATCAGTGGTTCAATGCGGGATCTTGCATCAGTCCTAAATTAATCGAGATGGAAGAGACTCGATTGGCATCGACAATGAAAGAAACCAAGATTTCATAACAACCTGATGGGCAGAAGAGGAAATGGCGGAACAATGGTAAGAAACAACAGGCTATAGACAGTAAAATGTCGACAAAATCTAAACAAGGCAGACTCCAGTTAAAATCGGAGATAGTTTGCAGGGATTCTAGCCCTCGTCGTATCGGTGATGGAGATGGATCCATCAAATCGCATCCGCCAAGGTATGCAACATTAGATATGTTAACTGATTCAAATACTTCTTGGATTCTTGACTCAAGTGCAACGGACCAGTGTTATCAGAACCGGACCGGACCGGCGGTCTGACCGGGTTCGGACCGGAACCGAAGGTCCCTCCGGTCCGGTTCATCAATTTCCGGACGATGTTGCCGAACCCGGTTCGATAGACGGTTTTCTAGCGAACCGGCCGGTTTTGACTGAACCGTTCGGTTCGCCGGTTTTGAGTTTTGTATTAAAAAAAAAAAAAATTCAGTCTTCTAGGGTCTTGTAGGTTTCCGGTGATGTCAGATCAACTTGGCGGGGATATCAGATCCTCCCCTTCTAGGTTTCGCCAGTCCAGTCGGAGGAAGCTCCAACGAGGCAGCCCACCATGCCTAAGATCCAGACCTCCTTCACCGGCCATATTACGGCAAGCTTCGTCTCGTTCTGCAGCTCCCGTGTTCGACCCCGTACCCAGCCACCGCCTCCGATCTGCTCTTCGACGTCCAATCGCGACCGTGACGGCCACCGCCTCCGATCTGCTCTTCGACGTCCAGTTACCACATTGTCCGCCTCCGTCCTCTGTCGCTTTCCTCCGATTTAAAGTAGCAATCGCTTCTTCAAGTGGTCACCGGATCTGAAGGGGAGGGGGAAGATAGGATGAGAAAGGTGGGCTACGGTGGGGATGGAGAAATGGAAGGGTTTATACTAGACTTTCTTTACGGTGGGATGGAGAAATGGAAGGGTTATACTAGATTTACTAAAGAGATGGGGAAGAGAGAGGTGAGATAGAGAGAGAGGAGAGATAGAGAGAGAGGAGTCTGATTGGGAGGTGAAGGGCCATCAACATCTACAGAGAGATGAATATTGAAAAGGCAGCAAGCGAACCGGGTTCGAACCGGGTTGGACCGGACGAACCGGGAACCGGTCCCCTTACCGGTTCGATGTCCGGTCCGGTTCTGATAACACTGCAACGGACTACATAACCAATGACAAATGATTGTTTGCCATGTTCAAACATATGCCGAAGGATTCAAAGATGATATACATAGGCGACAACTCTCACATTGGAGTCGAAGGAGTAGGGAACTGCAAATTGTCTTTACGCAATAGTAGGACCTTACTCCTTGAAAATGTCCTTTTTGCTCCTAGAATTCGAAGGAATGTTGTTTCTATTACCTCTCTTATGAATAATGGATTTACTTTATCATTGGAGAACTCTCTTGTCTAAATAAATAAAGGGAATGTATTTTATGGGCATGCATTTCCTCTCAAAGTCTCATTGTCATGGATTTGAATGGTAATGAAAATTCGAATAGAATGTATTCAATATCATCCAGGGAAGCAGAAACTGATGCGGCCGGATGGCACGCAAGGTTAGGACATATAGGCTATGACAGAGTAGAAACTCTAGCTTGAAAAGGGTTTTTACCCGGGGCAATTCAGGTGGTGAAAACCACTTGTGAGGACTGTCTAGCCGGAAAGTCTACCCGCAAGCCATTCAGTGAATCGCTACGAGCCGAGTACCATTGCATTTAATTCATTCCGTCGTATGTAGACCCATGAACGTCACCGCAAGGGGTAATGAACGTTACTTCGTGACTTTCTTTGATGACTTTACACGTTTCGGGTATACTCATTTGATCTCCTGTAAATCTGAGACTATCGATTGCTTTAAGAGCTTTCTAACCTCGTATAGAATCAACATGAGTGAAAGGTGAAATCCCTACGCACTGATAGAGGTGGAGAATACCTCTCTAACGAGTTAAACAATTTATGCAAAGAAAGAGTAATTGTATGACAAACTACAGTTCGTAATACGCCACAACAGAATTGAATGGCGGAGCGACGTAATCGTACACTCCTGGACATGGTCAGAGCCATGATGTCGCAAGCTCAACTGTCAATCTCCTTTGGGGTGACGCATTGTTGACTTCCACGCATGTATTAAACCTTGTTCCTACAAAGTCGGTGGACATGACACCATATGAGCTATGGACTGGTAAAGAGATGGATCTTACCAGGCTGCGACCTTGGGGTTGCGCAGCATACACGCATCAAACCTACAGACGTTTTGGTAAATTGGGATCTAGAGGATTGAAAAGTATCTTTATAAGGTACTCTGAGAACTATAAGGGATGTGTGTTCGTGGCAGCTCAGGATAATGGTGGCGTGGTCGAACATGAGTCCAAAGACATTACATTCCTTGAGGACGAATTTCCTACGCTTGGTAACATCAAAACAAACGATGTCTTGATAGAACTAGAGCATAATGATGATGATTAGGTCCTGTTAAGACGTGTTCCTCGGGTTGGTGAGTTTCTGATCCGAGTGACACCTCTTTCGGGTATTTCGCTCTTTTCCTTGATCCGCTTAGCTTGATTCTCTAATCCTTAGCTGCACTCCTTGTAGACCTGCATAAGGGGCAGTACTGAGCACGGAGAGGGGGGGTGGTGCTCAGTGAACCCTCTCTGATGCCTAAATGAGTTCGGGTTCTAGAGAGAGAAAATACTTAGAGAGAGGACAGAGCTAAACGTGCAAAGATGTAAAATTGTCCAAATGAATAGAACTTGGAGTATATATAGGCTATGGGGGGGATTAAGGTGGCTTAATGACACCATTAATCCCTAAACGTACTTTATTAACACCTAACAGCAAGATTAAAACCTTTAAACACACGGAGAGGTGGGTGAAAAAGTCTAAGTATGAGTAGGGTGAAATGGATGTCGGGATCCTTGGGGTCGGACGGAAAATTCGGCCCCTAAGGCCTCCGACCCCTCCTAGGAGAGGTCGGGTGAGGCCACCCGATCCCTCCTAGGGGAGATCGGGTGTGGCCACCTGATCCCTCCTAGGAGAGATCGGGCCGGCTAGCCCGATCTCACCTAGGTGAGACTAACGGACCGGTCCGGACAAATATTTTCATCTAGTCCGGGTCGTTCGCGTTCGAGTGAAGTGTTGGGGTCCAAGTTTCGATTTGCAATCGTGAGTGGGGCGACTAAAATAAGACAATCCGAAAGGAGACGGGTTCAAATTGGGCGTTTATCCATCACGTGCCCCCGAGTCAACCAATGGCTTAACCCTTGATTGATTCTATTTTACGATTGGATGACACACAATTTGAAACTGTGTTGTTACCTCTTGACGAATCCTTTGCCTGTATGTGGGCACCTTTTCCGGGCCTTATCCTCCATTTCTCAAAATAGAGGAAGAGTAAACGTTAGAGCAAAAAGGGGACGTGCTTAGACACGCGCCTGAAAAATGTGGATAAAAATCCGATCTTCTCCTCTATATATTAAAAACACGTACATGCATGGAGATGTAATGCAATCATGAGTATGGACTAATGCAATCTAACTTCATGACATCATGTTCAATACGTGATCATGTGGGGTGAATCCTGTTCGTGAAAAAATATTCAGACCGGATCCAACAAATTTCTAAGTATGGGAAATTGAGATATATGCCTATGGAGTGTTAACTTGAATAAAAATATGTCTAACCATAGTTAAAAGGGGGGAAAGATGATAGTTTTCTATCTAAGCCTTAGATCTCCTTTAATTTAAATTGATGGTGGTGATTATGTCTCCTCTAAAAACCCTACACACCTTTACTTATAAAATAAGGGAATAGAATTACCTCACTTAGAGCCTCCATCATCTTTTTTCTTCACTTCACGTTCTTGGGGACCAAGAAAAATTCCAACCCCTAGAATTAGGAGGTGTGGCCGGCCAGATTTTCCGGTGAAGAAAGGGGGGACTCCGGCATGGCAGCTCGGCGGAAGGGGGACCAGCAGCGGCGACCGAGGTGGGCTGGCGCAGGGGCGGACGCCTGCGTAGCTGCGGCGGAGAGAGGGAGGGCCTCCGGTGGGCAACGCGGGCGGAGAAGAGACTCGCCGTTTTCCGGCGAGCGAAGTGGCAGCGGGACGACTCCTTCGGTGAGGGTGAGAGATGGTGGTGACAGCTCCACGCCGGCGACGACGGGCCAACTTCGGTCACGATGAGGTTTCGATTTTGAATCGAGCCTTCGAATCGGCTCGTGATTTCCCAAGGTTTGATCTCTTCCTTGCCTTTTGAACATGTAAAATGCTCGTATTTGCATTGCCTATGCTTGATTTGTGATGATTTCCCGAATGCTTGAGTGATGATCGTATTGAGTAGATAGTTGTTTGCTCGGAAATGATTTTTGCCCGTTGGATTTTCCTTGTTTGATTTTGATGTCGCGGAATTACTTGTATGTCAGGTGTTGTTGAGGGGTATGATTGTCTTTTGCTCGGGAGGTGGTTTTTGGCCGATTTTGTTGTCGTGAAATTGCTCGTACGTAGCCGTTGTTGTTATTGGGTATCCTCGAGTCTTGATTGTTGCTCGTTGATTGTTATACGGCGTAGCTGTCGATATGTCGATGTCGGACTATTTCCGAGCTTACCCGGGGAATTGCTCATGTTCTGATACTTAGCTTGACATGGCAGGTATTATATTCATGGTGGTGCCCCTAAACTCGGACTTTGCAACGGCGCTACATTCTTCGTAGGATGAGTAAGTTTTTCATCCCCTCTATTCTTCGCGTTACTTTCTTTCCCGATGTTAGCTCAGAGTCGGATTCTGAGTCAGATAATGAGTTTGAATATTGATCTGAGTCAGAGTCTATCTCAAGTTTGGAATTTCCTACTGCTTTCGAGTTAGGTCTTGCGCCATTGTCGGGGAACCATTTGGGTCGGAGAGACTACAACGAGCATGTTGAGTTAGGTGACGTTAGTCCCTTAGATGAACCCTTATACCCCTTCCTTCCATCTTTGAAGAACATTAGAGAGGCCGTGACAGTGCCCCCGGAGGGGAAGGTTGTAGTGTACACCTCCCAGATTCGATACGGGTTACGCTTCCCCTATTGTGACGATCTCATCGAACTTTGTCGGTTTTTCCGGATTTCTCCCGTGAACCTTTCCCCCAGTGCTATCCGTGTCTGGGTGGGATTTTGAGTATTATGTCAGTGGTACTCCTAGAAGTACTCCTTGGTTCTATTCCGGTGTTTTTATCGCTTCCAATATCAGAAGAAGATCGGTTTCGCGAGCTTGGTGACTCGTTATCCTCTTCTTAAGGACACCCGATTTGAGGATTTGGGGTTGGGTGAGGTTGAGTGGAACAGCGGCCTTCGCTTTGTGGCTCCTCTTGATAATTCGTCAAGTCATTGGTCTAAGTATTATTTTTTCATCACCGATCGCTATGTGACTTGGTCGGTTCTTCATGAGAATCGGTCGGATGGTTGGCCTTCCTTTAGGGAGTTCTCTTCCTCGGACATAAAGACCATGAAGGTTATTTATCAAAGCCATCAGACCAAGTCTTACTGTCTTGTGTCTGTGGTGACCGAGACGGATCTGTATGAGGCGGGGATTCGCTTGACCCCTCCCTCCGAGGGTTTGATATGTCACTTAGTCTTCTTGTTTTTATTCATCTTTTGTTTTACCTTTGTAGGTTGGTTTCACGGAAAAACCTATAATGTGCAGGCGGAGTCCATTAATTTGAGCAAGAAGAAGGGGCCCTCTAGCTCTACTCCCAAGAAATCTTCTAAGTCGGGGAGGGCCGTGGAGAGTTCCAGTATGTTCTTCCTTCTCTTCTTTTTCTTTTATGATATATTTGTAACCGTTCTCATGTTGTTTTCTTTGTGTTATCAGGGCACTCGCCGTTAGTCACCGAGCGCGTCGTTCCTGTGAGCAAGAGTTCGATCCAATCAAAGTCTAAGGCACGGAAGCCTGACTCTGAGGTCGGTCCCTCGGATGTCAAGAAGAAAAAGACTGCGAGAGACTCTCCTTCGAATGTTCGTTTGCCAACACCTTCTCGTGATAAGGAGATAGTGGTCGAGGAGGCGCCCTCCTTGCTTGACAAAGGGAAGCGGCCTACCAATGGTGGTGGGGTGACCATAGGTGTTGATGCGTCTTCTCCATCTGTTGCCCCCCAGTCGAGGGAGCGAGTCTCAGGTTTGTTTCTACTTTATAACTTGTAGATATATTGTCACTTGTTCCTTGTGTTCATTTTCTATCTTGTTGATACAGTCCGGCTCCCTGCTTTGAGTCGCAAGGACCTGTCTCGTCTGACTAACGAGGATATCGTTGGAGCTGAGTGGACTCCTTTTGCGGGATTAAAGGAGTATCATTTCAACAGCCATTCTTCCTTGCACACTCATGTGGTTGGTGTTCGTGTCTTACGGGGTGTTGTTGCTCCTGGAGATCGCATTTCTCTTCCCAAATCTCCTAAGGAAACTAGGCGTTTTGTTCAAGGGGTTCTGTCTCGATATGCCCCGGTAAGTGATCTTTTTCTTTTATCTTCCATTCTGAGTAATTGTTTGCTATGCTACTTGACGTTTGTTCATTGTCTCGGGGCATGTCTGACATGGTTAATCTCTCGTCCTTTGCTCTTGAGCTATTTGAGGAGAACAAGGTACTTGAGGATAAACAAGTATCCTTGAAGGCTGAGCTTAGTAGTGCCGTGGAGAAAACTCGCCTTTCTGATTTGAAGATGCAGGAACTTCGGGATTAGGTTGTCTCACTTGAGACTACTATTGCGGATTTGCGCCGACAAGCTGATGTTGAGATTAGTATATATAGGGGTCTAATTCTACATGTAAAAGGGGAGAAAAACACACCAGCAATAATAATACATCACTTTCTTGGTATCCGTGCGAATTTTGTCTTCTTGTGCTTTATTTAAAAGTTTTTTTTTTAATTTGTCTTCCCCGTCAGCCCAACTGCCCGCTGGTGGCCCTGTCGGTGGCCACGCCGGTGGCCCCTCCGGCACGCCACTCCGCCTCTCTCTCTCTCTCTCTCTCTCTCTCTCTCTCTCTCTCTCTCTCTCTCTCTCTCTCTCTCTCTCTCTCTCTCTCTCTCTCTCTCTCTCTCTCTCTCTCTCTCTCTCTCTCTCTCTCTCTTCTCCCTTCCCGTGGTCAGACTCCGACCGTTGTCCCCAGCTCTTGTCCGGAGATCCTGCCCGCCGTGTCGTCTGTTCCAGTCACTGCCACCAGCGCCTCTCTGCCCCGGCTCTTCCACCCCTCAAGTATCCAAACCGTGCCGCCTCTGTTTGCATCGCACTGCCCTCTCCTCGTCATGTCGTCCTCGTCGCTCAGTCTCGTCCAGATCTCCCACAGCTGCTCCACCGTCGCGCCGTCCCAGCCGTCCCGGTCCTGTCCACCACGATTCTGCCGGATTTCCCTGTCGGTGATCATCGCCCTTGCCGCGCCGTATCCCATGCGTGGTCTTCATCTTCTTCAGGTGAACAATCCTGCTTATCAGTATTTTTTTTTCTTTTACTTTTATTATTATATTATTATTATTAATATTGTTATTATTAACCAGGCTATTGTTATTATGTATTATACTAATACTAGATGTATTTTAACTATTAAATCTAAATAATTTAGACTAATTAAAAACTTATTTGTATTCATGTAAATGTGTTAGATTATATTTTAATGTAAATATTGTCGACAACGCTATTAAGATTTTTTTTTTTATATATAATTAGTTCACAATGAATATATATTAAAAATAAAGTTGGCAATTAAGTGAATTGAGTACCGAAAGGGCGCGGTTAAAAATTATATTTTTAATTCGTAATAGAACCCCTGAACTCGAATTTCTAATCGTAGACCGGTTTTATACCTAGGTGTTTAATCCGTTATTCGCTTAGGTAATTTATGATTCTGGTTAGCCTTATAATTAAATAGTGGCGACTCTTTAAAAAATTCACGTTTTCAAAACGTTATCGCCGTAGGTCAGATTTTAGGTCTGACAACCGTTGAACTCAAACAATAGAGTTTAGAGTTTACTTAGGTTTCCGATTACATTCATGTGGGGGTTGTTGGACTTTAGGACTTAATTTTGGCTTCAGTGGGCCAAACTACAAAGCCCAAGTCACTATAGTGAATGGCATTAGTATTGCCATATGCACTTGCTTTCTCCCACATCGGCTGGGCAATCAATTTTTGCATAGTATATTTCTTGAAATATCTTATAGTGGTAACTAATTACTAGATGGAAGGCTCTCTCTACACGCGCCTGCGCAGGGGGTGCAAATTGCCGGATTCGAAACACACCCCGGGAGGCTTGGCTTGTGTGTGTTCCCACGACGTGCGTATACGATTTTCGGCCCGAAAAGCCTACCTCGCGCGAGCCCGTTTTTGCTAAACGAATTTTTTTTTTCCAAAAAAGAATTTGGGAACATAATATTCTGTCTATATAGTAAACCGAAATTACCTACTTTAATGATGCCCAGATTCATTGAACATTGCTAATATAGCAAGTGTATATCAAATATACGCGTGATTATATTTATACGCGGTAAATATATGGTCAGATTATACGCTGTCTATATTAGGCTTGAGCTATCCTTGCACTATAAATACATGGTATTCCTATTCCGAAATTACTCTATAAAATTTCTCTCAAGTTTCGGCCACTTTCGGCGACATAGTGCTCCAGTTTTCTCACCTCTGTTTTTCGTGACTTCCTGTTACTCAAGTTTAATTCTTGTTCCGAGATTCATTCTCTTATTGTTTTCTATCTAAATCTCACATTCTCTTTTGAGTTCAGGTACTGTTCGGTTCGGTTGAACGAATTGTATGCACGGTTCGTGTTAACGACACTGTTGTATTTTGAGAGTTGATTGTCTCTGTTTAAACCTCGTTGCATAACCTAAGAGTGAGGTGGGGCAAAATTGTATTAAGGAGACCGTGATTCGCACGGGCCTGAGTTAAAATTCGTCTTTTCCGTTCGATCTACAGATCACAATATTTGGTTTTCATACACATACGGATTACTCGTTAATTGTATTCTGATTACCGAATAATAAACATTTGGACGTTTGTCCTACATATTTTAGAATTACTATTTTGCCCCTATTTTCAACTAACAATCAATACTCTTGAACTCATTAGTATAATATGATCAACGTTTGCTCATCAGAGTTAACAAATGAATTCTTAAGGCTCAAACAATACATACAAAGAAGCAATTTTGTGTTTATCAAAACTTTTATGGTATTTTGTTCGGGTCTTTCTATCATGCCCCAAGAGCACCATGCTTTTGATACTTTTTTTTGTATTTTTTTTATTGCTCTAAAGGTGATATTATTAATAGTATGATGCAAATATTAGGTGTGGTTAAAAAAATTCATATTTTTTTCGTACTTTTAAAGTTTTACATATGTTAGTGGCAAAAAAAAGTTTTACATGTATTACAATTGAGTCCACCCTAATAATAAAAATAGAAAGATCCAAATAAAAAAACCAAAAGCATGGTGCTCTTGGAGCATTGTAGAAAAACCCTACTCTTTAATTTGCCAAACATAAATATTAATCATTTTAATTAATTGAATTGAATGACTAAAAGATAAGGATAATAGAAAAAAGGCAACAAAAATGGAAGGATACGCTTATCTATGTATCTAGAATCTAGGGATTTAATTACTATTATTTCGCAAATAACTTTTGTGGGTTTTATACAAATTTGTATATTTTATACTTATTTATATATACTAGTTATTACTGCGCGAGCGTTGCATGCGCATGTCTGTACGTTTATATTCAAATTTATTTCAGCTAATAGAGTACATTATCTACGAATCGGGATTGGACATATACACACTCTAAAAGGTTAGACAACCTTAATCATGGCAGATCATCCCAACATCGTATAAACGCATTGATATTATGCTAAAAGAAATAGTTGGTAAAGAGTAGAATGCATGTTTTAATTCTAATAGCAATCTATAGGAGAAAGTTCGACATCATTAACCCAAACATATTAGAACGAGAGTATACTCAAAATGAAGGAACGCTAAAATAATAATTGTAGCTTGTATGATAGTAACAGTCACCTACACATAAGGGTTTAATAAAAAAAATGTAGAATCAAACATAGAATAAAGCAAAACTCATCGAATATACAATTTGAAGAGCATAGAGACGAAATTCTCACCTACAAGCTGTGAAGCTATACTCATAAAAGTCTTCATCATTTTGTGAGGCACTTATACACTTGTTGATTAAAAATGAAACAATGTACACTAAATAAGATAATATATAATACCCTACTTTATCTCTAGAGGCCAGCCATGATCTCGTTTCACTAATTTGATTGAGTTCCTATGTCTTTTTACCTTGTAAGTTATCAAAAGCTACATACATGTAACTGAAGATTCATTCTATAGCATTACGTAATTTATATTAAATTATAAAGTTCTATCCTTGCTTTAGTACAAAAATAATCAAGGACTTTCCAACTGATTGTAAGGAGTGTAGTTACTATACCATTAAGAGAGTGAAAAGCTGATGGCGCCAAAAAAAAAAAACAATGACCACGACAATAAAAGCTTAAAACCCATCATCAGCATCATCGTCGTCTCCTTTTACCCAAGAAAAAAAAAACGAAGAACAAATGATCTTTCACCAATCGTTAGTGGCTTTGACTTTGCAGGTGATGATGACTCGTTGCAGATTTCGAAAAAGGATAAAAGAATGAAAGAAGAACCACATACTTTTGTCTTATCTGATTTTAGAAATTTTTAGTCGTCCACGTAGCTTCTGCAAAATGAGAAATAATTAAGAGACTTGCTGCGAAGGACATTTAGATGGTTATGGGAATGCGCTTTGGTGTAAATGTTCTTACCTGAGCTGCCACATGCTTCCACAAAGAACCCAATCGGGAATATCAAGTGTACCCACGATCAAATCGAGATTGCAACTCAGATTCCTTTCAGTAGCACCAGCAGTTACAAATCTATCTAGTGCATGCAAAACACTATATTATAGATAGAAAAATTGTTAATCAACTCAGATTCCAAGTACTGCTATCTTCGAAAGATATGTAATTCGCGTCAATTGATATGACCATGAATCGGTGGCATCCTGCATATGACCACGCATCAGTGGCATCCTGCATATGACATTAACATGAGACAATTTAACCTCTTCCTCTATAGGTTGAAAGAGTATCTTTATATCCCTAGAAACTCATGATGTAGAACATGAGCAATATATATGATGAAGTTATGAGTGGTATTGAATTATCTTGATTGTATTACAATAGGTACTATGAATATATAGATGGGTTACAAGTAAGGGAATAGTAAAGATAGATAGATATGTTACAAGATACAAAGTAATCTAATAAGATATATGCTAAGTAATAAATACTTATCCTATATCCCTAATAATATATACAAATTAGAAAATCAGTTTTAAAATCCCAAAGAACCAGAATGTAACTCAACTCATGAACATATAATTTTGTCTAGCACTTGTAAGGTATGAATAACTATCGACATGATGACCGCTGAAAAGTGCGTATTGTTTCATAATATGCCTATAAATTAGAACGAAATCTTGAAGATGATGATTAATTAAAAATATGTGCCATTTAGCATGGGAGAACAAATTTTGTTATATGACAGTATAAACATCAGCACTCATGTATTATTCACTGCATTAACTTCATCATACTTCTAATTGTCGTCTTGGTTGGTCTATACAGAACTAATCAAGTAATTACTTTTATAAATTGGAAAGATTCATAATACATTAACAAGTACAACGCTGATTTACATGGGAATCTTTCATCTCTCGCAAATGCAAGTCGGTATAAGCTCACAAAGTTACATGCTGTTCTTTTTTCTTGATTTTAGTAATCTAACTAAACTCACTGGTGTTAGAGACAAAAACAATAAATTGTTATTGGATCCACTAATGGGGGAAGAGACCAGAAAACAAATGAAAAAATTTAGGAAAGAGAATTTCTTATGATCCTGAGAAGAAACTGACTGGCATTATTGTAACTGAGCTCTACCAAATACCAAAGATTAGGTAACGAGGAGTAAATTGTCCTGCAAAATCGAAATTATGAGTCTAACATGCTTGAGAAGCCAAAGAAGATCAAAGTTGCACGTCAAAACTGATTACAATTAGATATCATAATCTGCACAAATGGGTGTTTGAGAATAACATGATTTGCAAATGAATAGAATGTAAATATTGAATTTTCATCTTCTAAAACACCCGGACATAAAATGAAAGATTAGGTCTCTGAGGGAGAAAGTCGACCGAATTGAAAGATAAGTAGCACGAGTGAGTAGAAACTTCAAATTGGAAGAGTTGCAATTATCCAACATATTCAAAAATTTGTATGCAATTTCCACTATAAGATGAGGAACGGTTGTCAGACCCTAAAAATATGATCTAAGGCGAATTAGGTTTTGAAAAACGTTTGAATTTTGAAAAGAGTCGCCACTAGTTAATTAAGGCTAACTAGAATCCTAAATTACCTAAGCGAATAACGAATTGAACACCTAGGTATAAAATCGATCTACGATCAGAAATTCGAGTTAGGTGGTTCTATTACGAATTAAAAATAAAAAAAATTTAATTGCGCCCTTTCGGTACTCAATTCACTTAATTTGCCAATTTTATTTTAACATACACATTACATCTAATTAATCTAACGATATCAAGATTTAATCAAAATTTCATCATATGCAAGAACGTTATCAACTATAAACCTAAGTCTAAGAAAAAAAAACTAATTATGACATAGAACTCCTAAACACCGAAATTATTAAGCATGCTTAAATCCATATACAATCTAATATAATTCAACAAATATACATAGCTTAAGTAATTAAACATTTTACCTAGTTAAATTTGATCAATTACATTACACTATCTAATTAAATATAACATAATAATATAATAACAGAAAAAAAAAAACAAGCAGGGAGGAAGAAGACAACCTGCGGACAGGGGAGCGGACGATGGCCATGACAGAGACAGGCGGCGCAGCGACGATGCGGGCGGTGGTCGAGACCGGGACGGAGGAACGGGACGGCGGGCAGCAGGGTGGAACAGGGTCGGGTCACAGGACAGCACCGGTGTGGGGCTTGCAGCGAATAGCAGCTCCGGCGGGGAGAGGTGACGCAGTAGGCGGAGCTCCGGTCGATGGCTGGGGCGGACGACGGGTCGGAGCAGAGCAGCAGATGCAGGCGAGGTCGAGCTGTGGCGAACGGAGCGTGGTGGGTGAACGGGACGGCGCCGGCGAGCAGGGCGGCGTGGCCAAAGAGAGAGAAACAGGGAGAGAAAGAACAGGGAGGGAGAGAGAGGACGGCGGCGCGGTGGCCAGTCTGGTCGGTGGTGGTCCGGAGCTGGGCGGCGTGGCCTCCGGCCGGAGGAGGTTGTCGTAGTGGCTGGACCGGGGCGGACGGTGGTGGTCCTGCCACCGGCGGGAAGGGCAGCAGGAAGAAGGATGAAAAAAAAAATTACAGAAAAAGACAAATTATGCACAGAAACCGAGATCTGATGTAATATTCTTGATGGTGTTTGTTTTTACATGTAACAAAGGACCCTATTTATAGCTAAACTAGGCCATAAAAATCAGGAAAGCAATATTGAGTTTTTGACTAATATATGCCTATATGAACAACCAAATACAAATATAGACTACTTGAATAATTAATTATAAATATAGGTCAAACCGAGATGTGACATCTCGGTTTGGGTTTTTAATTCCAAACCGAGATGTGAAATCTCGGTTTCAGAAAAAAAAAAAAAAAAAAAAAAAAAAAAAAAAAAAAAAAAAACAGATTTCTTTTTTTTTTTGGTTTTTTTGGGTTTTTTTTTTTTTTTTTTTTTTTCGAAACCGAGATTTCACATCTCGGTTTGACCTACTTTTGTAATTAATTGTTCAAATAGTCTATATTTGTATTTAGTTGTTCATATAAGCATATATTAGTCAAAAACTCAGCAATATTTGCCTCGATATACACCTAAATTCCGAAAATTATATATATATTTATGAATATTGCCATAAATATATAATATATATTTTCTGAATATTACATAATATTTAATGCATATCTGCTGTCCTAATTTAAGTTAAACATATTTTAGCAACCCCATGACCTTCCATATTTAGATATTTCCTTTTTTAAACGCGTTACACATAACATTTTTGAACATGTTACATGTCGCGCGTACCAAATTTAGGTGTTTACAGCCTGTCCCTCTTTGGACCGACTCCCGTAGAATGCATTCGATGGGGTTTGTCCAAAGACGAGTAAACACTAATTTTGGCTAGGAACTATATCTTCTTCCGGGTCTTCAAGTCTCCAAGGTGGCCTTTGGCTTTATTGACGGACATCAATAAAGAAAGCCTTATTGGTAGTGCGGAATGTTGAGCCTCCAGCAGCAGTGCGGAAAATAAGAGCCTCCAGTGGCGGTGCGGAAAAGTAAAGCCTCGGTCGGCGGTGCCCCTGTTGATGGTGCTTCCTTTGGCAGTGAGTAAAAGTAAAGCCTCCAGTGGCGTGCAGTAACGAAAAACCTTGATCGACGATGCCTCTAGTGGCGAACGATAAGGAAAAGCCTCCAGTGGCGTGCAATAAAGTAAAACATTAATCGACGATGCCTCAAGTGGCGAGTTATAAGGAAAAGCCTCCATTGGCGTGACTTGCGAAGGCTGAATATTACGGCTTCGTTCGTCAGGGGTGACTCTCAGAAAGCTGGAAAACTTCAGATCTTAATTGTCGGCTGTGACTTGTAGGAACAGACTGTAACATTCCTACTCATCATTGAATAGTGACTCGCGAGAGCAGACTGTAACCGTCCCGTTTGTCATGAGACTTGTAGGAACAGACTGTAACAGTCCTACTCATCCTTGAATAAGCGACTTGCGAGAGCAGACTGTAACCGTCCCGTTTGTCATGAGACTCGTAGGAACAGACTGTAACGGTCTTACTCATCCTTGAATGGTGACTTGCGAGAGCAGACTGTAACTGTCCCGCTTGCCGTGAAGTTGACTCGTAGGAACAGACTGTAACAGTCCTACTCATCCTTGAATGGTGACTTGCGAGAGCAGACTGTAACCGTCCCGCTTGCCGTGAAGTTGACTTTGGAAGAAGCTGTGTCGTAGAAAATACGCTTGCGCATGAGTGTTTGTCCCTAATTTTTGCCTACATTGTGCATGGTGCAACAACATAGAAGGATCTTTTTTCTCTCTTTTTTTTCTTCTTCTTTTTTTTGTTGAGAATTTCTCTTTTTTCTCTCCTTTTGCCACGGCCGATTGAGAGATTTCCGACCGTGCCCCTCGGTTTTTTTTTATTTTATCTCCTTTTGCCATGATTGCAATTCCTGAACTTGCAACCATGCCTCTCATTTCCTGCTTTTGCCTAGGTCTCCCTTTCGAGTTTTCAACCTAGCGGAAGCACTCTTTATATGGTAGCCGATTAAACGGTGGTTGTGACTCGTACTTTATTTTCCGCCTCGATGCGGGAGTATTTGTAGCCATTTGGAGGGTGACTGTGACCCTTTTCTCACCGTCTTCAATGTTACGGGAGCTCTTTTGATTGTAGCCATTTGGAGGGTGGCTGTGGCCCTTCATTCCTCGTCTCTGATCCGGGAAACACTATTTGTATGTAACCATTTTGAGGGTGGTTGTGGCCCTTTCACTTAATACCCGCCATCGATGTTCCAGGAGCGCTCTTTTGATTGTAGCCGTTTAGAGGGACGACTGTGACCCTTTATTTTATTTTCCCACCCTCACCGGGTTCGCGGGATCACTCTTTTTGTGTAGCCATTTTAAAGGGTGGTTGTGGCCCTTTTCTATTCTCCCGCCCTCACAGGGTTCGCAGGGTCACTCTTTTATTTGTAGCCGTTTGGAGGGTGGCTGTGGCCCTTTCACTTATTTCCCGCTTTTGATTTTGCGGGGGCGCTCTTTATCTGTAGCCGTTTGAAGGGTGGATGTGGCCCTTTCTTTGTAGTCGTTTTAGGGACGACTGAGACCCTTTTTATTTATAGTTGATTTAGGGACAACTGTGATCCTTTTATTTATTCTCTGCTCTCATAAGATTCGCATGAACACTCTCTTTATTTTACTGTAGACGATTAAAGGGCGGCTGTGACCCTAAAGAAAAATGATGATTTTTTTCAGCTCACCTTTTGCCATGACTGCCCCTACGGGTTTTCAATCATGCCCCTCTCCCTATCTTTTTGCCTAGGTTGCCTAGCGGGAATTTCTCTCTCTCTCTCTCTTTTTTTTTTTTTTTTTTTTTGCTTTCTAGTTTTTTTTTTTTTTTGCTTCTTTTTTAAAATAAATTTACCGAAAATAATTAACAACAATTATTTACATGCCCTTAGTGGCAGATTGAAAATTCCAAATACAAATGACCTTTTTCTTGATGATGATTCGAGTCAGAACAAGTTGATTGTGTCGACGTCTTGGGTTGAGCACCCTCCGATGGAAGACATCGACAATGATGATTTCTTCTCTCGACTTTTCATATGCTTGTTTATCGGCACATTCAACATTCACGGGATTCTCGATCCCTTTGAATCTCTTCATTTCTTGATAATTTCCCGTTTTTGAATATGCCCGATCTTAACGGAGGATGCCCCATGGTTAGCACCCATCGGGTTAGGCTTGTCACATACTGGATGAGTGATCTGGTTGATGAAGGCCGCAAATGGTAACTGGAGCTTCAGAGGTATGAAAACTCTCCGGGACAAACTTGGTGGTTGACATTAGAATGGTCGGCGAGCAAAGGGCCGTGCATGAGATGTGCTCTTCAGGGGCTTTGATTTGGATGATTATCTAAGCTGAACAATGAGTAAGGAAAAATTCAAATTTCAGGGATAAAAATGATCACAACTTCTCTTACCTGGGTGTTGGATTTTTTTATAGTGGGCAATGTGCTTGCTATGCGACTAGCCCTTCTGCATGTCCTGATTTTCCTGCTCCATCTAGAAAACACAACTTGTATATTTACACCGGCCGGAAAGTACATGCCTCCGGACCTCTGACGGAAGGCACCAACAATAATGCTTCATTTGCTTGACATCTCAAGTGATCATTGATCGGCACATTGAATCTTCTGGGGACCCTCAATGATCTCTTGATATTTTCCATGCCTTATCTCAATGGGAGATGCCCCTTGGTTACCGCCGACTGGTTTAGACCTCGCCGTAAAACATATGTACGGCTTGGTTCGGGGACACGTATGAATTCCACACACGGTAGGTGAAATTTTGGCATGGAAGTTCTTTGAAGCAGTCACGTTTCACATGGATGCGACCTCGTTGAAGTGGTCGTCTGATCTGCAAAAAGAGTAGGGACACTCAAATCTCAAGGAAAAATCAAGTACAATTCATCGTACCTGAGCGTTGGATATCCCGAGTGCGCAGTTTGTGCTTCGTGCAACTGGATGGCTGCACGTTCTTTTTTGTTGCCCCATTTAGTCGGCATAACTTATATGTACATGATACCTAACCAAGAGTACCTGAAAAGAGTGAATTAAAATCAGTCTAGAGAATACGATAAATCATGCATGATATTTTGAAACCTCTAATGTCATTCGTTTCATATTTTTGATTACTTTCTGAAAAGGAATCAAAATTTATGATCTAAGGTGTTTTGCACTATCACGGAGTTCGTTGAGTGCACTATCTGGCTCGAACGCAGGACAGGTGTTCAAAACAAAGTTTTTTTCAAAAAGGTTTTCTCGTCCTTTGTTTAAACTTGAATAATCGCACTCAACTGCACATTTAAACTATAAAATAGAATCAAACCCTTTTCTTTTTTAAATGCTAGCTCATGCGAATGTTGAGACGATCTTGCCGAAAAAGTGCAATACACATTGGATAAAATAATGACACTTTGAGTTTTTTTTTTTTAAATGCTCATGCATGCTCGAAAGTTAAAGTTCTACTACTAAGAAATTTACAACTTACAACCAGTTTACCTGAATGATACATATGAAATGTATGTACAAAATGAAAAATCCAGGTAAATTTTTTTAAAAAATAATGCAATGCGATGCATGTTTAAAAGTTCTACGATTAAGATTGTATACAGTCTATCAACAAATTATTGTTCCTAAAACAATGCACATGCGATGCACATGAGATGAAAGTTGTACAGTTAAGAAACTTACAAGCTACCTAATTTTTTTGTTTTTTTTTTAAAAAAAGGGAAAAAAAAAATCAATGCATCCTAGTTGCTCAAAAATAAAAATTTAAGTCAAAAGTTTTTTTTTTTGTTGAAAAGAATGCATATGAGATGCATAAAAGTAAATACAATATGCAAACTTAAAAATAAAAGTTCTACAACTAAGGAAAACTACAATTTACCTGAGAGGTTTTTTTTTTAAATAATGCATATGAGATTCACATCTTAAGATCAGGTAAAGGTTTTTTAAAACAATGTGCCCTAAAACAAGAGAGCTTACGATTTATCTAAAAAGTTTTTTTAATTAATGCATATTAGATGCATTATTAAAAATAAACAATTCAGGTAAAAGTTTTTTTGAAATGATGCATATTGAATGCACGTTCGAAAATAGTAGCTCTAATAGCTAAAGAGGAACTACAGTTTTTCCTAAAATGTTTTTTTAAAGTCATACGCGATGCGCTAACCAAAATTACAACTTACCTGAAGAGAGTTTTTGTTTTTAAATAATGCGTACGAAACGCAAGTTTAAAATAACAAATTCAGGTAAGAGGTTTTTTAAAAAAACAATGCATACGAAATGCATGTTTGAAAAGAAAATTTCTACAACTAAATAACTAACCACTTAATTGAAATTTTTTTATTTTTTTAAATGCAATGAGATGAATGCATGAGAAATAAAAGTTATACAAACAGTATTACTTACCTGATAACCTAAAAAAACACGGATAAAACACGACATGTTAGGGGGGTAAAAAATGTGTGGCTTTGCTCTACAAGGTAGGTTCCACTGATAGGTTCCCGACAAGGTGGTTTCCTCTCCCCATCATAGGGATCACAGGACCCTCACAAGCGAGTGGAGTTGTTCCGAGTCGTTCCGGCGATTCGGCCGCGCGGTCGTACCCTTACTAACTCTCCAGGGTTCCTGGTTGCCCTGGGTTTTAGGCATTTTGGATATTACACTAAAGTGGTGTGTGCGAATTCAAACAATGCCACAAAAAAAGAAAAAAAAAAGTTTAAATACTACACCTTGTACCTGTAAAAAAAGAAAAACAAAGTTAGATTAATCAAGAGAAAAAAGAATGAAATTAAATTAAAAAACATGGCATATAAGCGAATATAATGAGCCAGAACCCTCTAACATCCCCAGTAGAGTCGCCAAATTGTCAGAACCTAAAAATCTGACCTAAGGTGAATTAGGTTTTGAAAAACGTATGAATTTTGAAAAGAGTCGCCACTAGTTAATTAAGGCTAACTAGAATCCTAAATTACCTAAGCGAATAACGAATTGAACACCTAGGTATAAAATCGATCTACGATCAGAAATTCGAGTTATGTGGTTCTATTACGAATTAAAAATAAAAAAAAAAAAATTAATTGCGCCCTTTCGGTACTCAATTCACTTAATTTGCCAATTTTATTTTAACATACACATTACATCTAATTAATCTAACGATATCAAGATTTAATCAAAATTTCATCATATGCAAGAACGTTATCAACTATAAACCTAAGTCTAAGAAAAAAAACTAATTATGAAATAGAACTCCTAAACACCAAAATTATTAAGCATGCTTAAATCCATATACAATCTAATATAATTCAATAAATATACATAGCTTAAGTAATTAAACATTTTACCTAGTTAAATTTGATCAATTACATTAAACTATCTAATTAAATATAACATAATAATATAATAACAGAAAAAAATTAACAAGCAGCGGGGAAGAAGACAACATGCAGACAGGGGAGCGGACGATGGCCATGACAGAGACAGGCGGCGCAGCGACGATGCAGGCGGTGGTCGGGACCGGGACGGAGGAACGGGCCGGCGGGCAGCAGGGTGGAACAGGGTCGGGTCACAGGACAGCACCAGTGTGGGGCTTGCAGCGAACAGCAGCTCCGGCGGGGAGAGGTGACGCAGTAGGCGGAGCTCCGGTCGATGGCTGGGGCGGACGGCGGGTCGGAGCAGAGCAGCAGATGCAGGCGAGGTCGAGCTGTGGCAAACGGAGCGTGGTGGGCGAACGGGACGGCGCCGGCGAGCAGGGCAGCGTGGCTAAAGAGAGAGAAACAGGGAGAGAGAGAAACAGGGAGGGGGAGAGTGGACGGCGGCGCGGTGGCCAGTCTGGTCGGTGGTGGTCCGGAGCTGGGCGGCGTGGTTTCCGGCCGGAGGTGGTTGTCGCAGTGGCTGGACCGGGGCGGAAGGTGGTGGTCCGGCCACCGGCGGTAAGGGCAGCAGGAAGAAGGATGAAAAAAAAAATTACAGAAAAAGACAAATTATGCACAGAAACCGAGATCTGATGTAATATTCTTGATGGTCTCTGTTTTTACATGTGTCGGACCTAAAATCTGACCTACGGCGATTACGTTTTGAAAACGTGGATTTTGAAAAGAGTCGCCACTAGTTAATTATTAGGTTAACTAGAATCCTAAATCACCCAAGCGAATAACGAATTAAACACCTAGGTATAAAATCGGTCTACGATCAGAAATTCGAGTTCGGAGGTTCCATTACGAATTAAAACATATAGAATTAATCACGTCCTTTCGGTACTCTATTCATAAATTATGCCATAGTTAAAAATAATTAACAAAGACTGAGCCTAACTAAATCAGTATGCAAACATAGTGAAAACTAATATGTTACATATAAGAATTCATACGTATATAACTATTTTATTATATAACTATTTTAAAAGAAATAAATGAATAAATAAAAAGAAGATATTTAGAAAGGACAAAACAAACCTGGTCCCTATCATCTTCAACTTTTGTTCTCCAAGGTCGAATGGATTAAATAACGCTAATCAGCGAGGATACGAGCGACAGAAGAGACCAACGACTTTGGGCGAACCGCGGTGAGGTGCCAAGACAGGACCAGAGCAACGGGAGTGACCATGTGAGGGCTGGGACGGACAAGTGTGGGCTAATCGGAGCGATTCAGACGGTGGCAGCAGGAAGACAACATCCCGGGGTGGCCGGAGATGCTTCTGGCGGTGCTGGACTACAGAGCAGAGGGGTCCTACGAACCTCCATACTCGTCTGGTTTTACCGGGTATGTCCGCAAGGCCTAGGACACTCGAACCAGGAATCTGAGATCGAAACCTGCAATTGCAAACGATCAGAGTTTTGGTCCGGTATAAGATCGAACTAGGAAAGAAAAGATAATTTAAGGAACAAGAGGAGGAGTTTCGGATCAGCGCTGGCTTGAACAGTGAGGGATGCGGGTGGAGACGATGGGGAGCGGACTTTGGGCGGAGCGACCACTGGATGCCTTGGCGTTCGTCGGTCAGAATCAGAGATGAAGCAGCAGCATGTGGCGTCGATGGGATGAGCGTGGCGACTGGAGAGAGACTGAAATGGACGGGAATGGCCGGGAACAGCAAATCGACGAAAAGAACCGGTGGCCATGGCTGAATAACAGAGTCGAGGACGGTCCGGGGAGGCGCAGCGAATCGAGGCAGTGACGGGGCGCGGTTTAGCCATGGAGTTGGCGCAGATTGGATGTCGCCTTTGCTCGGTGGTGACTTGGCCATGGAAATTCACGTCTGTGTTCTTGCTAAAGAACTTGAATGGTTTTGATAATGGCAATGAATATAATATAATAAGAAAATTTACTTATATATTAATAACAACAAGAAATCGATTCTTTAACCTCGTCGAAGAACAAACTTAAATGATATATATACGATAACCAAGTCTAATAACAAACTGCAATCAGAACTTCATCTTTTTTTATTAGAAAGCTGCGATGCTTTTTATTCGGTTGTCTCCCCCTTTTTACATTAAAGAAACTAGCTATTTATAATCCAAAGCCCTAATCTAAACTAAGCAACAAATATTGTTGAATTATTCTCTAATAAATGCTAAATATTCAGAAAATATACTCTAAATATTCAACAAATATTTTCTGCAGTAAATACAAATAATTATCCTAATTTAAGCTAGTCCTATCTTTGAAAACTTCGCGACCTTCCATATTTAAATACCTCCTTTTTTAAACGCGTTACACATAACACTTTTGAACGTGTTATATACGTGTCGCGCGTACCAAAATTAGGTGTTTACAGCTTGCCCCTCTTTGGGCGAATTCCCGTAGAACAAGTTCGAGGGGATTGTCCAAAGACGAGTAAACACTAATTTTGGTTGGGAAGTATATCTTCTTTCGGGTCTTCGAATCTTCAAGGAAACTCCTGGCTTATTTCGGAAAGTGCAAAAAAGTAGAGCCTCGGTCGGCGGTGCCTCTGTTGGCGGTGCCTCCGTTGGCGTGCGGAAAATAGAACCTCCGTCGGCGGTGCCCCTGTTGGCGGTGCAGAAAGTAACGCCTCCAGTGGCGTGCGGAAAAGTAAAGCCTCGGTTGGCGGTGCCCCTGTTGGCGGTGCCTCCGTTGGCGTGCGGAAATGTAAAGCCTCCAGTGGCATGCGGAAAAGTAAAGCCTCCAGTGGCGTACAGTAAAGTAAAACCTCAATCGACGTTGCCTCTAGTGGCGAGCGACAAGGAAAAGCCTCTAGTGGCGTGCAATAAGTAAAACCTTTGGTGATGATTGGTAACAGAAGACCTCTACGTCAGACAGTACCAACAACCTCTGGTGACGCCTCTAGTGGCGAGTGGTAACGGAAAAACCTCTACGTCAGACCGTACCGGAAAACCTCTGGTGATAACTCTGGTGGCGAAAGACCTCTACGTCAGACCGTACCGGAGAACCTTTGGTGATGCCTCTAGCGGCGTGTGGTAACGGAAGACCTCTACGTCAGACCGTACCGGGAAAACCTCTGGTGATCTCTCTGGTGGCGGAAGACCTCTACGTCAGACCGTACCAGAGAACCTTTGGTGATGCCTCTAGTGGCGAGTGGTAACGGAAGACCTCTACGTCAGACCGTACCGGAAAGCCTCTGGTGATATCTCTGGTGGCAGAAGACCTCTACGTCAGACCGTACCGGAGACCCTTTGGCGATGCCTCTAGCGGCGTATGTCGGAGAAGAGCCTCTAGTGGCGTCCGTTGGAGAAGTGCCTCTAGTGGCGTGACTTGCGAAGGCTGAATACTAAGGCTTCGTTCGTCGGTGTTGACTCTCAGGAAGCTGGACCACTTCAGATCCCGATCGTCGATTGATTTGTAGGAACAGACTGTAACAGTCCCACTCATCCTTGGATGGCGACTCGCGAGAGCAGACTGTAACCGTCCCGCTTGCCGTGAAGTTGACTTTGAAAGACGCTGCTTGCGCATGGGTGTTTGTCCCTAATTTTTGCCTAAATTGTGCATTGTGCGACAACCTAGCGGGATCTTTTTCTTTTTTCTCTTTTTTTTTCTTTTTTATTTTTCTTTTTCTCTCTTTTTTTTGTTGAGAATTTCTCTTTTTTCTCTCCTTTTGCCATGATTGCAATTCCTGAACTTGCAACTATGCCTCTCATTTCCTGATTTTGCCTAGGCCGCCCTTTCGGGTTTTCAACCTAGCGGAAGCACTCTTTATTTGGTAGCCGATTAAACGGTGGCTGTGACCCGTACTTTATCTTCCGCCTCGATGCGGGGGTATTTGTAGTCCTTTGGAGGGTGACTGTGACCCTTTTCTCACCGTTATGTTGCGGGAGCTTTTTGATTGTAGCCATTTGGAGGGTGGCTGTGGCCCTTCATTCCTCGTCTATGATCCGGGAAACACTCTTTGTATGTAACCATTTTGAGGGTGGTTGTGGCCCTTTCACTTAATATCCGCCATCGATGTTTCGGGATCGCTCTTTTGACTGTAGCCGTTTGAGGGACGACTGTGACCATTTCTTTATTTTCCCGCCCTCACCGGGTTCGCGAGATCACTCTTTTTGTGTAGCCATTTTAAGGGTGGTTGTGGCCCTTTTTATTCTCCCGCCCTCACAGGGTTCGTGGGGTCACTCTTTTATTCGTAGCCGTTTGGAGGGTGGCTGTGACCATTTCACCTATTTTCCGCTTTTGATGTTGCAGGAGCGCTCTTTATCTGTAGCCATTTGGAGGGTGGATGTGGCCCTTTCTTTGTAGTCATTTTAGGGACGACTGAGACCCATTTTATTTGTAGTTGATTTAGGGACAACTGTGACACTTTTATTTCTTCACAAAATAAAAACTCTTTCTGTAGCCGATTAAAGGGCGGCTGTGACCCTAAAAAAAATGATTTTTTTTGCCTTTTTTTGCTTGCTTTTTTTTTTTTTTTGCTTTTTTTTTTTTGCTTGCTTTTTTTTTTCTTTTTTTTTTTTTTACGACGAAAATTTAACGAAAATAATCAACAACAATCATGTACATGCCCCCTAGTGGCAAATCTGAAATTTCCAATTCAAAACATCTTCTAGAGAAGGACTCACTTGATTGACCGTGCCGACGCCCTGGATGAACCCTACAACCAATGGATGACGTAGACGGTGATTTCTAATCTCGGCTTCTCAAGTGCCCCGGTTGTTGCTCAATCTCGTCTGGGGATGCCCCATGGCTAGCACCTACCGGGTTAGGCTCGTCGTATGCAGGATGAATGACCTGGTCAATGAACACACATGGATGATGTGGAGTAGTCCGCATTGGGGCACAGATATTGTGCGAGATAAATTCGGCAGCCAACACAAGAATGGTTGGCGAGCAAAGGGCCGTGCACGAGATGTGCTCTTCATGATTATCCGAACTACAAAATGGGTAAGGAAAAAAAATTAAACTTCGATGATAGAATTGATCACAACTTCTCTTACCTAGGTGTTGGAGTTTTTTTCTAGTGGGAAATGTGCTCGTTATGCGACTGGACCTGCTGCATGTCCTGATTTTCCTGCTCCATCTAGAAATCACAACTTGTATATGAACACCTGCCGGAAAGTAAATGCCCCTGGACCTCTGATGGAAGACACCAACAATAATGTTTTCTTTGCTTGACATCTCAAATGATCATTGATCGACACATTGAATCTTATGGGGACCCTTCATGATCTCTTGATATTTTTCATATTCGGACATGTCCTATCTCAATGGGAGATGCCCATTGGTTACCACTAACTAGTTCAGACCTCACCGTAAAATGGATGTACGGCTTGGTTCGGGGACGCGTATGAATTCCACACATGGTAGGTGGAATTTTGGCATTGAATCTCTCTGAAGCAGTCACGTTCCACGTGGTTGCAAACTCAGTCGAAATGGTCGTCTGATCTGCAAAGAGAGTAGGGACACTTAAATCTCAAGGAAAAATCAAGTACAATTCATCATACCTGAGCGTTGGATATCCCGAGTGCAATTTGTTCTTCGTGCAACTGGATGGCTGCACATTCTTTTTTGTTGCCCCATTTGTCCGGCAGAACTTATATATGCAGGATGCCTAACCAAGGGTACCTGAAAAGACCAAACACGAAAGTTAGTATAAAGAATAAAAGAGTCATGCATGATTTTCGGAAAACTTCTAATGTCATTCATTTCATAATTTTGATTACATTTCAGAAAGAATCAAAATTTATGATCTAAGGTGTTTTGCACTAGCTTGGAGTTTAATGAGTTCGCTGAGTGCACTATTTAGCTCGAACGCATGACAGATGCTCAAGACAAAGCTTTTTCAAAAAGATTTTCTTATCTTTTGTTTAAACTTGAATAGTCGCACTCAACTGCACAATTAAACTATTTTTCAAAAATTAGAATCAAATCTCTTTTTCAAAACACTAGCTCATGCAAAGGTTGAAATGAAGATCTTGTCGAAAAAGTGTAATACACCTCGGATAAAAAATGAATGACACTTTGAGTTTTTTTGTAATGCTCATGCATGCTCGAAAGTTAAAGTTCTATTATAAAGAAACTTACAACTTACAACCAGTTTACCTGAATAATACATATGTAATGTATGTACAAAATGAAAAATCCAGGTGAAATTTTTTTATAAAAACAAATGCAAATACAATGCATGTTTGGAATTAGAAGCTAAACAACTAAGAGAAGATTTACAATCTTAAAACAAAATCGTTTTTCCTAAAACAATGCCTATGAGATGTACATGAGGTGAAAGTTGTACAGTTGAGAAAACTTACACGTTATCTGAAAAGATTTTTTTTTTTTTTTTTTTAACGAGGAAAAAAAATGCATCTTGGTTGCTCAAGATTAAAAAAGATAATCAAGTGAAAAGTTTTTTTAAAAAATGCATATGAGATGCATAAAAATAAATACAAGATGCAAACTTAAAAATGAAAGTTTTACAACTAATAAAAATTACAATTTACCTGAAAGGTTTTTCCGAAAATAATGCATATGAGATGCACATCTTTTAAAAAAAATCAGGTAAAAGGTTTTTTAAACAAAGAGCCCTAAAACTAAGAGAGCTTACGATTTATCTAAAAAGTTTTTTTTAAAAATTAATGCATACTGGATGCATTATTTAAAAATAAAACAATTCAGTTAAAAAGTTTTTTGAAATGATGCATATGGAATGCACGTTCGAAATTAGAAGCTCTAATAGTTAGGAATTACAATTTTTCCTAAAATGTTTTTTTCAAAAAAAAAATAAAAATAATGCATACGTGACGCACTAACCCAAAATTACAACCCACCTAAAGAGTTTTTTTAGAAAACAATGCGTATGAGACGCGTGTTTAAAATAAAAAATTCAGGTAAGAGGTTTTAAAAAATAATGCATGCGAAATGCAAGTTTGAAAAGAAAATGTATACAACTAAATGACTAACAATAAGTTAGGAAAAAAAAAAATTTTGTTTTTTTTTTTTTAAATGCAATGAGATGAATGCATGGGAATAAAAGTTACACAGTTAAAAAAAACTTACAGTTTTCCTGACAACTCTTTTTTACAACAAAAAATACGGATAAAACACAACATGTTAGGGGGTAAAAAAAAGTGTGGCTTTGCTTTACAAGGTAGGTTCCACTGATAGGTTCCCGACAAGGTGGTTTCCTCACCCCATCACAGGGATCATAAGACCTTCACAAGCGAGTGGAGTTGTTCCGAGTCGTTCCGGCGGCTCGGCCGCGCGGTCGTACCCTTACTAACTCTCCGGGGATCCTAGTTGCCCTGGGATTTAGGCATTTTGGATATTACACTAAAGTGGGTGTGCGAGTTCAAATGATGCCACAAAAAGAAAATGTCAATTAATTACATTAAAAATATGTACCTGTCACAAAAAAAAAAGTTAGAATGGTGAAGGTAATAAAATATGAAAACTCAAAAAAAACATGGCAATAAGCGAATACAATGAGCCCGAACCCTCTAAATCGTCCCCAGCAGAGTCGCCAAATTGTCGGACCTAAAATCTGACCTATGGCGATTACGTTTTGAAAACGTGGATTTTGAAAAGAGTCGCCACTAGTTAATTATTAGGTTAACTAGAATCCTAAATCACCCAAGCGAATAACGAATTAAACACCTAGGTATAAAATCGGTCTACGATCAGAAATTCGAGTTCGGAGGTTCCATTACGAATTAAAACATATAGAATTAATCACGTCCTTTCGGTACTCTATTCATAAATTATGCCATAGTTAAAAATAATTAACAAAGACTGAGCCTAACTAAATCAGTATGCAAACATAGTGAAAACTAATATGTTACATATAAGAATTCATACGTATATAACTATTTTATTATATAACTATTTTAAAAGAAATAAATGAATAAATAAAAAGAAGATATTTAGAAAGGACAAAACAAACCTGGTCCCTATCATCTTCAACTTTTGTTCTCCAAGGTCGAATGGATTAAATAACGCTAATCAGCGAGGATACGAGCGACAGAAGAGACCAACGACTTTGGGCGAACCGCGGTGAGGTGCCAAGACAGGACCAGAGCAACGGGAGTGACCATGTGAGGGCTGGGACGGACAAGTGTGGGCTAATCGGAGCGATTCAGACGGTGGCAGCAGGAAGACAACATCCCGGGGTGGCCGGAGATGCTTCTGGCGGTGCTGGACTACAGAGCAGAGGGGTCCTACGAACCTCCATACTCGTCTGGTTTTACCGGGTATGTCCGCAAGGCCTAGGACACTCGAACCAGGAATCTGAGATCGAAACCTGCAATTGCAAACGATCAGAGTTTTGGTCCGGTATAAGATCGAACTAGGAAAGAAAAGATAATTTAAGGAACAAGAGGAGGAGTTTCGGATCAGCGCTGGCTTGAACAGTGAGGGATGCGGGTGGAGACGATGGGGAGCGGACTTTGGGCGGAGCGACCACTGGATGCCTTGGCGTTCGTCGGTCAGAATCAGAGATGAAGCAGCAGCATGTGGCGTCGATGGGATGAGCGTGGCGACTGGAGAGAGACTGAAATGGACGGGAATGGCCGGGAACAGCAAATCGACGAAAAGAACCGGTGGCCATGGCTGAATAACAGAGTCGAGGACGGTCCGGGGAGGCGCAGCGAATCGAGGCAGTGACGGGGCGCGGTTTAGCCATGGAGTTGGCGCAGATTGGATGTCGCCTTTGCTCGGTGGTGACTTGGCCATGGAAATTCACGTCTGTGTTCTTGCTAAAGAACTTGAATGGTTTTGATAATGGCAATGAATATAATATAATAAGAAAATTTACTTATATATTAATAACAACAAGAAATCGATTCTTTAACCTCGTCGAAGAACAAACTTAAATGATATATATACGATAACCAAGTCTAATAACAAACTGCAATCAGAACTTCATCTTTTTTTATTAGAAAGCTGCGATGCTTTTTATTCGGTTGTCTCCCCCTTTTTACATTAAAGAAACTAGCTATTTATAATCCAAAGCCCTAATCTAAACTAAGCAACAAATATTGTTGAATTATTCTCTAATAAATGCTAAATATTCAGAAAATATACTCTAAATATTCAACAAATATTTTCTGCAGTAAATACAAATAATTATCCTAATTTAAGCTAGTCCTATCTTTGAAAACTTCGCGACCTTCCATATTTAAATACCTCCTTTTTTAAACGCGTTACACATAACACTTTTGAACGTGTTATATACGTGTCGCGCGTACCAAAATTAAGTGTTTACAACATGTAACAAAGGACCCTATTTATAGCTAAACTAGGCCCTAAAAATTAGGAAAGTAATATTTGCCTCAATATACACCTAAATTCCGAAAATTATATATATATATATATTTATGAATATTGCCATAAATATAATATATATTTTCTGAATATAAGTATTTAATGCATATCTACTGTCCTAATTTAAGCTAAACCTATTTTAGCAACCCCATGACCTTCCATATTTAGATATTTCCTTTTTTAAACGAGTTACACATAACATTTTTAACATGTTACATACGTGTCGCGTGTACCAAAATTAGGTGTTTACAACGGTGTAGAGCTTCTTAAGTTCGAGTAGTTCTACTTTCTGGGGAGCAGCCGAGCAGGACTCCAGCGGCACGGCGATCGCATCCGAACAATTGGGTGAGTGACAGGCAGTTGGAATCCGCAATCCAGAGCGGCAGTAACGGACATGCTTCTCATTCGGCTTCTCGGTGATGGATCCTCGTCATTATGGCAGTTATTGGCTTTAAATTTTCTTATATAATGCGAAAGTTATAATTTGGTATTACTGGTTCAACCCAGTTTGTTTGTTGACGTTAGATTTTTTATAATTTATTTTCGTACAATTTTTTATAAATATTTTACATAAATAAATTTTTTTTCTTGTAACAATTTGTTTAGGTGGTGGCTTAAAATGCTTAATTAGCAAACTATGTAGATTTTTTATTTATTTAATATTCATATGATATGTTGTTAATAAAGAATCCGTCAAATATAATATTGAAAAACATATATGTAATTTAATTTATAAAATATAGTAATAATATAATAATAAGCTTAAAAATTTTAAGATATATATATATATATATATATATATATATATATATATATATATTATGCCTTATTTAGTTGTTTATATTTATTGGTTTATTTATCCTATAATTATAATTTACTTAATTCTTCTTTATGAATTGGGAAAAGTATGTAAAACATGCAACATGTTAAAAAAGATGGATTTATGGACCAATATGTATTAAAATGTAAATTTACAAAAGATGTTAAAATGACATACCGTTCACTTGTTATCAATAGTCTCATTAAGTGGACATGTGCGGAACACATTTTTACAAAATAATAATAATAATTAAAACTAAAAATTAATTTATACATAACAATGATTATTAATGGGTGGGTGTAGTAATAATAATAATTATTATTATTAATTTTTAAAAATATGATCCGCACGTGTCCACTCAATGAGACTAGTGACAACAAGTGGACAATACGTCATTTTACCATATTTTGTTGGCTTGTTGTACATTTAAAACATTTTAGTCCATAAAACCATCTTTTTCAAACATGTTGTACGTGTTGAAACATATTGGTCCATAAAACCATTTTTTTCAAACATGTTGGATGTTTTACATACTTTTCCCTTATGAATATAGATAAAAAAATTTGGGTAAATATGTTTATTTATGTAAATTTGTGTAAGTGATGATGTGACATTTCGTTTAGGTGGCAGGCTATCAGAAACTTCGCAATCGAACGGTATAATTTTTTCATTTAAATAAAAATATTTAATTCTTTATTTCTATATTTATGTAGGAAGTTTCTTGATTTTAAACTAAAATAGAAAACGGAAATCTTTTTTAAATTTGCAGATACTCTATATATTATATTTAAATTTGTAGAGTTGTAATTAAATTAAGAAACGTTAACCATACAAATTGTACATGTGTCAATATTATTATGGATAATAGTAAAATGAAATAATGTTATTATTATTATTAGAGGAGTACTGGTGACTGACAATGTCATCCGTCAGACCGTAACTAACAATAAGGTTTACCAAAAAAAACTAACAATAAGATGCCAAAAATGAAGAAGACATTGCGTAACGAAAATATAGTTAAGAGGAGGAGGGGTTGACATTTACGAATCTATGCTTCATCTGCGAAGAAGACGATACAAGCAAGTAATAATATTATTAATACATATTACAAGGCATGTGTGGTTCCCCCTCCACTCCACCACATTTGACATAAACAAGGTGGTGGAGTGGAGAACACGGATTCGTGTCATCCAATGTACGAAACCTGTTTGCAGTTTGCCACGCCCACTTTGCTTACTTGCATGACATGATTGAAGACGTTGAAAGCTGCACTGCAGCACCCACAAAATCCCTTGTCTTGCCGTCCTGTGTGTATTTTTAGTACTACTCATAATTATGTTACTCACACTATACGATAATAATATGAACTTTGTTAATGCAACTATATAAGAAAACGATAACACAGATATTGATATAATTTGTGTTGTGATCATGTTTAGTACGTACCACACGATCGATACACAATAAAATTGTATTAATAAGTCTGATTTTTAAGTACTTTTTTGAACAAGTCTTGCTTAATAGTTTTTTAAACTTTAATTAATTTTTTAAGGTTTGTCAACACTATGTTTAAAATCCTGAAATCGGACATATTAATTAATTAATAATTTTCACTATGTGAAGTTTATTATTTGGTTATTTACTTAAGTATATCTTGTATGTAAAAATACAACTGACTAATGTAACACAATACAATAGTATAAAATGAATATGCATCAAAGATAGGAGTCATGATTGAGCTATAAAATTTGGCACGATAAAGCTAAACGTACATATTCGTATTTGGTAATTTTAATATAATAAATTTATTGACACACTTTAACACATGAATTGTCATCCCTTACCGAACTTGTGAATAAATATATAAGGCAAGTTTATATGGTTGAATGTTTGAATTTTATAAAATGGTGTCAATTCCTGAATTGATGATAGGAGGAATTTTTTTTTTTTTATATAATTCTGCTTCCTTTGATTAATACTATTAAATAATAAGTGGCGAAACAAACACTAAAGATTTAAACCAATTTTAGAACTTCTAAATCTAAAATATGTTATTCGACTATGTAGTGTACGTAATTGTAAATTTGAAGCTTTAGCCAAAGTGTTTCTTACTTTTTTTTGTTTTTGTTTTTTTGGTAAATAGAGTGTTTCTTACTACTTAGTATATCAGTTTTTGACTGTCTTGTAGCAAACAACACAACAGTCTGTCTGTCTCTGTCCAAACTGCAACAACATGCTAGCTAGCTAGCTAGCTACTTCCACCGCGTAAAACATTATCCCTCATCGGTCTGGACCGATTGTCGCCTCCTGTCTTGTCCTGTCGTCTCCCTAGCTGACGACATCGGTTTATTAATATGAATGAATATATTTGCCATTTTCAACTTCTTCTTTATTCTTCTGTTTTCACTCACAGGTGCGAATTAAAGCTCCCCAACCAACAGTTTACTTAGTGGCCACAACTGTAAGTATATTTTCAACTTTCATACATTTTCTAACTCTTTTTTTAAAAAGACAAATTGCTAGTTGAACTATTATATGCTAACTAGCTAGCTCCTTCTAATAAACTATTTAATGGTGACAGAAACTTGAGTGTTTATTCATTCAGTTCTTTGTACAAATTACTTGAATTTGAGAAATATGCAATTTGCAGAAATTGTGGTATGCTACTCAACTTTATGAAATTTACTACCCGATAATGATATATGTGGATGTCTCTGTCACCATTTAACAGCAAATTAGACCGAGCTAGCAAACTGCAACATTAGGTAATGTACAACTAGCAATTTGTCCAAAAAAAATATGTAATTCAACTAACAAATTGTTCATATATACTCCGAAAATTCATCTAGCTAGCAAGTAGTTAATTAACCGTTTAATTCTACCTACTGATGTTACGTACTTTGTTTGCTTCTGTTTTTTTTTTCATGAATGGGGGTTGTCGCAGTAGCTTATGGGGCACTTCATGGAAGACTTCTCAACCAGATCCGAAAGGAGTCATCAGAATTTTGGCTTTCGAAGTAACAAGTTTGATGTCCAAGGTAGTGAAGCTATGGCAGTCCTTAAATGACGACACTATAATTCTCAAGTTGAGGGAGGAGATTGTGAACTCAGTTGGCATCACAAATCTAGTATCCCTAGATGAATATTACCTAATCACTCTTTCTTTCAAAGAACTCATCGTAGACTTAGTGTATGCCGCAAAATCTGTGGACAGGCTCGGAAAGCAATGCTCGGACCCTGTATACCACCGCCTCGAACAATTCTTCCTTGACCCGTTAAGCAACTACGTCGAATGGTGTGGGTGGGAGTATAGGTGGACGAAGATGGAGAAGAAGGTTATGAAAATGGACAGGTTCATGTCTTTGATGCTGCAATTCACTCAAGAGCAACAACTACTGTCCGAGCTCGACCGAATACTAAGGAGAATGAAGGCAAATCATTTATCAGACAAGGTAAACACCACACCAAATTTGGCGAATCTATTATTGAGTCTCAAGTTTACACTTTACACCATATTATTTTTAGGTGTCCTAGATTTAAACTGCTGCTAATAGGCGTTCTAAGTTTAGTTTTCGTTGCTTTTTTTATTTTCCGTCCGTTTTTTTGTTAAATTTGACGGAGTTGGTCATGACTCCATAAAATTCAACAGTAAGAGCATTCAAATAAAAGAAAATGACACTTTTTCTTCCCTTTAACTATGTCAATTAGTGTGTATATAAAGTGAAATTGAAGAATTTATGTAAAACTGAGGTTCAATTTAATTTAATTGGAAAAAATATACATGAAATTAAGAAAACTCATACTCAAATCCGTCAAATTTAACAAAAGACTAACGGAAAAAAAAAAGCAACGAAAACAAAACCTGTGACACCTAAAACTAACATGGTGTAAACCTGAGACACCCAAAAGCAACAATTTAAACATGGAACACCCAAAAGCAATATGGTTCAAACCCGACACTATAATTAGATTATTAAACCTTATTTCTAAGGAAAATACTGAAAATTCTTTACAAATATCGCATTTGCATGATTTTCCAAGGTTTTGACTTCTAACCATAGACATACTAAAAAATATTCAAAATTGTGAAGTAAATATGTTTCAAAATTTATGATAACCTTTTGATTATTATAAGATATTTTCAGTAAAACTTAATAACATATTTGCAGTTGTAAAATATTCTAAAAGACTGTTTTCCCTAGAAAATACATTCACAAATTGCTTATTTTCTTGTAGTGGAAACTATACGAGTTTGGGAAGAAGTTGAGGTGGCAGCGTCAGGTGTTGAGAAACATTCGAGATATGTGTCCGTGGAATAGAAGTTGCGATTATGTAGTTCGACTCCTCGCAAGCATAATACTAGATAGAATGACCTATCTGCTAGAGGGAAAGAGGTCCAGTTTTGTTTGTCGGAGCCATTCAATGTCTTATGTTCATCCATCTGAGCCTCATCTTTCTTTCTTGCTTTCCAAGAAAAAAGGGGTTTACGAACTACTTACCGAATCATATTCAAAACATGGTGTAGTCATTGCCTTGCCCTCCACAGTTGGTAACGCTGCATTGACGCTCCTTTATGCAAATATAGTACTACATGTTGAGAAACTAGTAGGGTTACCACCTCAGCTACTTTGAGACGAAGCAAGAGATAGTCTTTACAACATGTTGCCCACCGTCATTAGAGATGGTCTAAGGGCTAAACTGAAGAATCCATGTTTAGATGTAGAATATCTCGAGGGTTCGGTTGGAAAGACGTTGGAATGGCTTGCCCCGATTGCTCACAACACAGTAAAGTGGTACTCGGATCGAAGTATCGAACAACAACATGTAGTTTGTAGGAAGAATGTGCTTTTGGTGCAGACCTTGTACTTTGCCGATCAAGGAAAAGCTGAAGCAACCATCATAGACCTTCTCGTGACTCTAAACTGCCTCTACAGCGTTCGGAGAAACTTGACGAAGATGATATTTTGTAAGATCCAGTCTAGTCCTGGGTTGAACTGAACTGACCTAATTGTACGATGGATGGGTGGATCTTTCTTGTATGAAAAAAGAAAATAAAACAAAATTAAATTGAGGTAAAATTCAATGTTCTCTTATTGCATGCTCTACATGAACAATACATAATATATATACAAAGCATCCAAGATATCTTAAATGCATATATATCAATATACAATCCCCTCAAACTGGTCATAGGAGTCTTCCAAATACCAAGTTTGTCTAAAAAAATTGAATAAATCACGAGCTAATGATTTAGTGAAAATGTCAGCAACTTGGGAGCATACCGTGTCACTAAAGAACCAATGGCGACCTTTTCTCGAACAAAATGATAACTCGATTCCACAAGTTTTTTCCGTGGATGAAAAACTAGATTAGTGGTCATATGTAAAACAGAGATACTGGCCGAGAATAGAATAGGCGGGTCCATTTGTGGAATGCTGATATCTCTCAAAATAAAGCATGTCCGAGTGAGTTCAGCAGTTGCTGATGCAAGAGCTTGATACTCAACTTCAGTAGTAGATCGAGCAATAGTGGGTTGTTTCTTCGAACTCAAAGAGATACACTTAACACCGAGGAATGCACTATAGTCGATGGTAGATCGTCTAGTATTTTAAAACCAGGCCAATTTACATCAGAAAATTCATATAGATTAAGAGTACTCTTAGATAAGATAGGAGACCAAGACCGAGTGTTCTTTGTACACAACGCATACGCTTGAGCTTCTAAAAGTCAGCAATTGTTAGACTATAGATGCATTGAGAAACAACGCTTACTGCGTGAGAAAGGTCTTGACGAGTGAGCATGAGATATTGAAGCCCCCCTACAATGCTCTGAAATGAATGTGGATTGGCATAAGGAATAACACCATTTTTTAACCACTAAGAGTTTACATGCCAATGTGATGGAGTTCGGTTTACAGTTCTCCACAGATGCTCGATAAAGAAGATCACATGCATACTTTTAGAGGATCTCATAACTTCAATTCTTAAGTAGTGGAGTGGTCCAAGGTCTTTCATGGAAAATGCAACACTCAGTGCAGCAACAAGCTCAATGGAGTCTCCGGTGAGAACAATATCATCAACACACAAGAGAAGAATAAGAGTGTGCCCGTGGTGGTGATAAAAAAATAAATTGTTGGCATTTGGATATTGGGCCGCCATTAATATGAGACTGTTACTTAACTCAATTGGGTAATGTCACATTAGGGATTTTGGGCTAGGCCTAAAATCCCAATGGACATGAGAGGCCCAAAATTGGCCCTCTCTTTCTCTATGTGGCCGGCCGAAACTATCAAGAGTGGTGAGGTGGGTTTTGCCCACCTCCTCTTATAAATAGGGAGTATCAGGAATTAATTAGGGTTAATCACTTTCTTTCTTTGTGGTGAGACAAAAAGAAATCCCTCCTCCCTATCACAATAGTTTCGGCTGAACCACATCCCTTGCCAATGAGGTGCCAAATTGCTTTCAAGCAATTACTCCGAAGATCCATCCCTGCTAAAGAATTGACAAGAGGCTTTGCTGTGGAGACCAATCCGCGTAGGTATTCCTTAACCAGAATCCTTACGGGAACCGTCCGGCGGGTCGAGAACTCCCCTAGAAGATCTTGGGTCTACGGAAAGCATTGTAGGTATGTGCCCTTTATTTCGCTGCGTAATTTTTTTACATAACATGTACCTTGATTGTTTCTGTAGTATTTATCCCCTATAATCCTACATAAATAAGGGTCAACGGTGCTGCAAAAGAAGCCGTAATGAAGTAAAAATTCACTAAACTTGTTAAACCAAGCTCGTGGAGCTTGTTTTAATCCATATAAGGCACGTCCAATGCGGCATACATGATTTCGATGGTCCGGATTATGACACTCGGTCTACTCTGTATACACTATTTCATAAAGATCACCGTGAAGAAACGCATTACTGACGTTTAATTGTAGAGTTGGCCAGCCTTTCACAACAAGAACTGAGAAAAAAAATTCTTATAGTGCTAGTCTTCACTACGGGATTGAAGGTATCAAATAAATATACACATTCTTCTTGAGTGAAGCCCTTCGCCACAAGTCTTGCTTTAAGAGGGTCGAGCGTCCCATCAGAATGAAGCTTTGTTCGAAAAATCCATTTACATCCTACTACATTGATAATTGATTTACGTGGAACTAAGTCCCATGTGTGAATAGTTGTAAGAGCATTCATCTCCAACTGCATGGTAGCACGCCATTTTGGATCCTTTAAGGTCGACTTTACGCTGCGAAGTTCGAAGGGTACCGTTGTGACCGCTAAATTTGCATACTTCGGTGGGGCTATCGAATTCCATCATCGAGTCTAGTGACCATTGAATGAGATGAAGAATATTGTACAACTTTCTCTGCACCATGGTGTGAGGAGGCTGCTAAATCAGTATGAGCTCAGCAGATAGAAATTGACTGATCTGTTTTTGCTGAACCAGTCTGTGCTGAGAATTTTTTCCACCACTACTCTCAGGTTCTGTTCATGTTCCATAGTTCAGCTCATCTGAGTATTCTATTATTCAGATATCACATTCTTGTTTGAGTTCAGGTATTAGTTCGGTTCAGTTGGACGAATTGTGTGCATAATTTGTATCAACAACACTGTTGTATCCTAGGAGGTGATCGTCTCTTTTCTAAACCTCGTTGCATAGCCTAAGGGTGAGGTGGGGCGAAATTGTCTTAATGAGACCGTGATCCGCACGGGCCTCAGTTAAAAGTATCGTCTTTTCCCATTCGGTCCGCGTTTCGAAATTTCAATTTTCATACACATACTCTTACTTGTTAATTGTATATTGATTAATGAATAAAAACTATTAAGACTTTAGTCTTACATATTTCAAAATAGTGTTTTTACCCCTGTATCGACCAATGAATGGTTGGTGGTCTTAGTTGTAATAGTGTCACTTACGTTAGGGTGAGTAGTGTCACTGACTACACCAAAGTAGATGTTAATGCATTCTTTACGCATATTACGTCTATATTTTGTGGGTGCATATCCATTAGGCCCAAAGAAAAAAAGAAATAAGTGTTTACAAATATCAGGGTCTAAACTGCAAAACACAAAAGTTGAGGGATCGCAATTTATGAAACTTTAAGAACTAAAGTTCAATTAGTCTGACTTCGGGTACTTTCAAGTAATTATAACAATTAAATGCAAGATATAAACAATACCGAAATTATACGTAAAATCGACACGTATACGAACACGTATTTTTATACTGATGCCCGTGCAGATCAAGGTCTCCTTAATGCAATTTCGCCCCACCTCACCCTCGGGTTATGAAAAAAGGTTTAAACGCGGGGCGATCACCTCTCATGATTCAACAATGTCGTTAAATCGTGTTATGCACTAAACAAGTTCGACCAAGCCGAACTCAATACCTGAACACAACAAGATTTGTAAGAAGCCGACGACAACGACGGAACGAACTAGTAATAAATAAGCAATGAACGAACGATGATGTAATAGAAAGGTCGTGATCAAAGCAGCAGCAACTATCAACACCTGTGTGTTAAAAATTGAAGGGGGTCTCCTTTTAATCGCACAAACTCAAACTTCCACTAGGGTTTAGGGGTGAAACCTGACCGGTCGGACCGATTTTTTGCTTGGTTCGGCCGGGTACCTATATTTTCAGTTCAGTTTTTTTCTTTAAAAAAATCCGACCAAAAAACCGTGTGAGGAAAAATAAACCGTCCATTGGTAATACGGGTTTTTCGGTTCGGTTTTTGAACCGAAAATCCAAAATTAACAATTCCCATTAAAAATTCTCATTATTTTCATGGAATTTATCTAACCGAAATGAACAATAATGTACATTAATATAATTAAATAAATTATAAAAAAAAATTAGAAAAAAAATCTTCATAAGTGCCTATTTCATAATTTATATTAACCTAATTAATTAATTATATTGATTAATATCAACTAATATAATATATATTGTATATATTTAGTTAGCATAACAGTCGGTTCGGTCCCCGCGGTCTTGAAAATTAAAAATCTGAAAAACGAATTAGAGTAAAAAAATCCGACAAAAAACAAACCAAATATTTCAGATTCGATTTTTTCAGTCCGAACCGGATCGGTTTCCATCGGTTTTTCGGACCAACCAGATTTTGGTTTCAAACCTAACTAGGGTGATGTTTAGGGCTGGCGATGGTGAGGGTATGGTGCGAATAGCACTAATACCATAACCATACCATATTTTTTTTACTCATACCATAACCATAACCATAACCATAATCATAACCATAACCATAACCATGGTTTTTAACCACGATTAAACCATTTAACCACAATCATTCAAACTAATACAACATCATTTTTTCATACAAGAAAAGTAAACATACATTAATTGTTTCATACACGAAATCCAAATTAAACATAACTTCATTGTTTCACTTAATTAAAAAAACACATATTCAATTGCCTATCACTTGCGATCATCGATCCTCATTCGCCATTACTTCCAATCGTGGTTACCTAATAATAAGAAATATAGACAAAAAAAAATAATTGGGTGGGAAAGGGAACAAAATAAGAATTATAATATTTGAATAATAATTAAAGTATAATAATAATGTATATATATAACAATATAAGTATTAGTAATATATATATTAATATTATATATATAAAGGTGATGGTTATAACCGCGATTATGGACTGAATATTATAACCATAACCGCCCATCACCATAATGGTGCGGTTAACCATTGCGGTAAATGGTGCGAATAATCATGGTTATTTAATTTTCACCGCACCATTGCCGGCCCCAGTGATATTCACTCCACTCAATTGAACCTTTCCCTGTGCGCGTGAAGAGTGCCTCACATCAATTGATCAGCTATAACAGCAAATAGTTGTCCACTATATATATATATATAGTAGCTAGAAATTTTTATAAATAGCCGGTGTGGTACTTGTATTATCACAAGTTGTTCACGGCAACTACAAATTGCAATTGACACTAGATGGGCTAAATTCACAAAAGGCTAATCTAAGCTTTTGTCCAACAAGAAGAGGCAGGCCATCGGAAAGAAAACATTGTCGAAGATTTGCCTTGCCTTGCCTTGGTTTTACACTACATTTACATCTCCTTCCTGGTACGGCGGCGCACGGCCCCCACTTCCAATTTCAAAATATGTCCTGTCCTTCCGTTCCAACCAAAGCACGTGCCAATCTCCTCTAACCGCTCCTCATTGCACGCGCCCACCAACAACTACCCACCCTATGACGGGCCCATGGGCATCCGCCCTTTCCCCTTCTCCAAGAAACACTTAACACTAATATATATAGAAAAATAAAAACACCAAATAAATAAAACAAATAATATATAATACAAATACTATATAGCTGAGTGATTTTATATATAATAATTTATGTAGTTAACAAAGAAAAAATGAATTTTATATATATATGCAGAAAACACATTCTAACCAATTACAAAAGAAATAATAAGAAAGATAATAAGTCTTTATGCGCTAAAAATAACTCATATTTTCCCTAGCAAAATACTAGTGATCTATCTATCTATAAATAAAATTAAAAATCATCAGCGACATGAGCCAACTAGATATGGTCACGTGGGTACACCTACAATTAACCGCATCTGATAAATCATAGTAGAGAGGAGAAAGAAAAGGTCGTCCTCTTCGTGCCGTGCCGTTCCTTTCCTTTCTGTTCCGTCGTCGGTCGCTTTAAAACAACGTGTGCACTGCATATAAACACAGAACACAGGGAACAACCATCCATCCCTACCTTCAAAATTGACGGCTGCTCCTCAACTCAAGCCCTTGCCTTGCTTCATCACTACACATCGCCTCCTCTCCTTTTCTTCTTCACTCGCTCACTTCTATTTTCCGTGCCGATTAGAGACAGTCTCCTCCACTCATCCGCCGCCATGCACGCAAATCATTTACTGCTCGAAGAGCCTATCAGGATGGCTTCTATCCTCGAGCCATCCAAGGCCGTAAGTCTCTCTGCGCTCCATTTTATTATCGTCTTTTTTACATCTTGGATCTGTCCTTTTCTCATGGAATTTGGTTGGTCTCTTTGCAGAGTTTCTTTCCTGCGATGACCAAGATCGTGGGAACCCTTGGTACGAGGTCTCAATCAGTCGATGTCATCTCTGGTTGCCTCAAAGCTGGAATGTCTGGTAATTTCCTTTACCATTCCCACTTCAATTCTCCATCCTTTTAGCTCTCTCCTCATCTAGTCTAGGAAGATGTGTCCTTCAGCTTCCATTTTTTTTTTGGCGGTTACATAACACCTGTAGTGGTCTAGTTATGTTACTGGCAGAAATTTGAGTGCGTTCAACTCTTGAATCTGGTAGAGGTAGCAATGTAGTTGAATTGGCTTGTGATTGATTGATTGACAGTCGCTCGATTCGACTTCTCTTGGGGTGACGCTGCGTACCACCAGCAGACGCTTGAGAACTTGAAGGCTGCAATCAAGGGAACCAGGAAGCTCTGCGCGGTAAGAGTGCATGCGGGTTTAAGATTTACTTCCTTACATGACCTCAAGTTCTTTCCTTTACACAAGTTGTAGCGTTTTGCAATTTCTGTTCTTTTCGTGTAGTTTTAGCGAATTAACAACTTGTCTTAAGCGTGACCTTCTGATGCTTTCAGGTTATGTTAGACACTGTGGGCCCTGAGTTGCAAGTTGTCAACAAAAGTGAGAAAACCATTACTCTTCAGGCTGATGCCTCTGTGGTTCTGACCGCTGATCAAGAAAAGGAAGCTTCTAACGATATATTGCCTATTAATTTTGATGGACTGTCAAAGGTATTATCAGAAACAGTAATCAAGCTTTCACTACAGTTAATTTTATCTGAATCTGTGCAAGGAGTATGCGCTATTCAATGTCGATGAAGTTACGCAATTTTGCTGTTTCAAATGTATTATAAGTTTCGACTATAATTATCTGCTGCTTTTGCACAAGGAAGGCTTAAATCCCGAGCTTTCATTCATATATATCATCCATGACAGACATACACAGCTAGGATTGCATGAAATTAGGTTCCTTTGGAATATAAGTTTAACAAGCTGTATATTTCTTTACTTCATTGCAGGCAGTGAAGCATGGAGACACCATTTTTGTTGGCCAGTACCTGTTCACTGGAAGTGAAACGACATCTGTCTGGCTGGAGGTAAGAAAAATAAAATATACCTGGAGAATTTGTTCCCTTCAAGATTTTATTTTAGGTTAAGTCCCAACCTTCAAGCTTGATTTTAGGTTTTGATTGATCTGGATAGGCACTTTGTTGCCGAAGGTTCAGACACCCTTGTTAAAAAAAAAATCTGACTTTTATTTAAAAAAAGATTTTGCAACTTTTCCTCATCGATAATAATTTTCTTTGTGAGCACTTAAACATTCAAGCAAATTCTCGGCCTCTAGAGTATACACTAACCTCATTGATTAGAAAACTTAGGCTTAAAGCTGGGGCTGGTGGCAGAAGAAAAGGTGCATCATCTTTGCGACTCCAATATGAGTCACCAATCCCAGTGGTTGCTCCGGACTTTACAAACTGAAGTACTACACTATAATGTCTTAAGTTAGCAGCTGGGTTCCAAATTCCAAGTAGGTTCGTGCTGCTAATACAGCTGCAGTAATTTCCTATTGAGGTTGTTTGGGATAGCTAGTGCAATGAGTGAGTGCTCGTTTGGTTGTTCATTTCTATGGCCCAGTTTTAGTTTAACTTCAGAGTCTATCATTTTATCTTCTTTTCCTGAATTGATAGATTTGCCAACATTTATCAGGTCACCGAGGTGAATGGGGATGATGTCATCTGTAAAGTAAAGAATTCTGCTACATTGACTGGATCACTTTTCACTCTGCACGTCTCACAAGTTCGTATTGATCTGCCTACGCTTTCAGATAAAGATAAAGAGGTTTGTTCAGTTGCAATCAGTAGTCATTTTTTTATTTCAATGTTCTACTGCTCTTCATAACATTTGGTTTAACACTCTATGTCAATTGCCATTTTAGGTTATAAAGACTTGGGGAGTTCAAAACAAAATTGACTTTCTCTCGCTATCATACACCAGGCATGCTGAGGACGTTCGTCAAGTAAGGATTTTTCTTGATTCCATCCCCAAAAGCAGTGTTATTCTACTAGATAACTTCCCGTTTATGGTTGTTTCTCTGTATCTAACTGTGGTTGGCATGTTTATATGACACAGGCACGTGAATTTCTTTCTAGCCTAGGGGATCTTAGCCAGACTCAAATCTTTGCCAAGATTGAGAATGTAGAGGTTGGTAATTTTTTTTTTCAAAAATTTGCTCAGTAACCTATCTGATGTGCCAATGGATCCATTTTTATTGTTTAAGTTATGTAAATAATTTCAGGGTTTAAATCATTTTGATGAAATCCTACAAGAAGCAGATGGCATTATTCTTTCCCGTGGTAATTTGGGCATAGACCTTCCTCCAGAGAAGGTCAGTGTTTAGCTTTAATAATAATAATAAAAGCTATTCCAGGCTGTTACGAATTTACTATATTAGCTGATAACTGTTTATTTACTTGGTTCTTTCTGATTAATACTCTCACAACACTTTATATATTGGACACTCTCATAGGTGAATATTCTTTATTAGTTGATCAACAACCAAACATGGGATGCAATCATTCTACAAACTTCAGATATGCTTTTCTTGTATTATTATTACATGTTTAGTCACATATCACCAGCATAGTGGAAGAGGAACTTGCATAGTGGAAGAGGAACTTTTAGATTTAAATCCTTACAGCCATATAGAATCATTAAAGTTTTTATACATATTAAGTAGCCACTGTACTTGTACTCGGACTTGTTCTTGATAGAGAGATAGAGCTAGGGACTGGATATTTTCTGTATGATTTGGTAGTATATTTAATCACCATATATGTAATTGTTTATGTAGGTGTTCTTGTTCCAAAAGGCTGCTGTCTACAAGTGTAACATGGCAGGGAAACCTGCGGTTGTTACTCGTGTTGTGGACAGTATGACTGATAACTTGAGGCCAACTCGTGCTGAAGCAACCGATGTTGCTAATGCTGTATTGGATGGTGAGCTACATTTCAACTCTATGCTTAGTATTTTTAGGTGTACGTTCGCTTCACATTGAATTTAACAGCATCCACTTTTTGTTTGGGATTATACTAGGGGTGAGCAATGGTCTAGCAAGACCATAACCGAGTCCAAGACCGCCCAAGACCAAGACCATTAGCCCAAGACCGTTTAGGACCAAGACCAATGGTCTTCTTTTATTGGTCTTAATTGGTCCTGGTCTTAATTTCGGTCCAAGACCATTAAGACCATTTGAGACCATTTAGGACCATTAAGACCATTGTATTATTAAAAAAAAAAACTGGAAATAATAATTTATAATAAAAGTTAAAACCTCCGCTGAGGGTCGAGAGCAAACTTGAGAAACATTAGATTAGCTGAATAATTAGTTTATGAAGTTGCTTGCTACAGAGAGATGGAAATCTTATGTTTGTATAGTGCAAAGTGCCAAAATACTACATTTTCGTGTTTGATTTATTTTCTGTCTAATATCAGGGAAATTGTAACTTTGTTACACCAAGTTACGTTATTTGATAAGTGTCTTATTTGTTATTTATGGATCGTATAACCATAAAACTTATTTGAACACTTTATCAGGTATTGATTACACACTAATCTCAACTATTATATATAATTATAATAAACATATTTTCAATTTAAAATTATTACAAAAATAATATTCGGCAAATTTTAAAAAATTAAATTAAATTAAAAAACATAAAAAATAAAAACAGTCATAAATGGTCATAATGGTCTGGACCAAAACCAGAACCAAAAAGACCAAGACCATTTGTAAATGGTCCAAATGGTCCTGGTTTGGTCCTAGACCATTTGGAGGAGGACCATTTACAAATGGTCTTGCATGGTCTTGGTCTGGTCCTGACCAGGACCAGACCATGCTCACCCCTAGATTATACTGTTCCTTATTATGGTTATAAGTCAGTAGCATGCTTTTTTCCTGACCTCGTCTTTGATTCTCATATTGGAAGTTGAGTCGGTTCATCTTTATTGGATGCAGGAACTGATGCAATTCTTCTCGGAGCTGAAACTTTGCGGGGACTGTATCCTATTGAGACTATATCAATTGTTGGCAAAATTTGTGCAGAGGTTAGTAACCTTTCCAAGTCGCATCTTTACATGAACTTGAAGTAACATATTCAGAGGCATGTTAGCACTTAAGCAATATCTGTTGTTCTTATGGGATAGCTGTTAGTTCATTTACACGAGTAGTTAGTGTCTGATGACTGTACTAGTGTTTTTTGAGATATGATTTTGGGATCATTATGTATGTCAGATACTTCGTCTTTTTTATTTAATTGTTGATAAGCACGCGGAGCGACTTCCATGAGCATTTAGTGTATATAGTTGGAATTAACTGTTGATTTAGCCTCCTATACATTCTAATTGTTTGTACAGCCATGCTTCAATGTTCCTGATTTTTTTTTTACTCAAACTATACATGTTAAATAATTATAGGGAACCATGTTTATAGGATTCGTTTCTCTGACTTGAATCATTAAATCAATTTCCTTTAAATTTCAGTTATACTACTTTACTATGTTATTTGTTTACTACCTGGTTTATCTAGTTTTTACATGTGATCATCAGATACTTGTACTAACTGAATTCTTTGTTCAATTTCAATAGGCTGAGAAGGTGTTCAACCAAGACCTGTATTTCAAGAAGACTGTCAAATATGTGGGAGAGCCGATGAGCCACTTGGAATCAATTGCCTCTTCTGCTGTATGTTTCTTTAACTTCATAGCCTTTACTAATTCTCCATGCAGGAATTTTTAGGATTAACATCGAATTGAAGGTTGACATTATTTTCCTGTGTAGGTTCGGGCTGCCATCAAGGTGAAGGCATCGGCTATTATATGCTTCACATCATCAGGGCGAGCTGCAAGGTATGTTAGAGCCCTATCTTTCCCTGTGTTGTATGCCACAAAATTGGTTAGTCTCTATTAAATAAAATCAACCCACCACAACACAAGCAAGATTTGACCTATATAACCAAAAGCTCAAGTCGATAGCCTCCTTCAGAATTTCAATTTTGAAAGCCCTTTATCTGATTGAACATGTTAACCCTAATACAAAGTGTCCCCTGCACACGTGAGCTTGGTGCAAGTTGATCTCTGGAAATGATCCAAAATTTTCTCCAAAAGCAACTTGAAGCAACTCATGACTTTCTGTGGTCTTTTCCAATTATAGGTACTTTTGTTCCGACAAGCTTATGTAGTTAAGCTGTCCTAAATCTTTAGCCATATAGAAAGGAAAATATGATACGAGAAATACATTGGTCTTACTGTTTCCTGAGCAGATATATATATGATCATCAAATTCAGGGCATGCTTCTTTCTTAGTTAATGCTGCATCTATTACACAATGTTGCAGGTTGATAGCTAAATACAGGCCGACCATGCCTGTATTGTCAGTTGTAGTCCCCCGTCTGAAGACAAACCAATTGAAATGGAGCTTCACCGGCGCCTTTGAGGTATGGAATTGAAATAATTACCTTATCTTTTTTCACTTGTCTATTTAAGCTTCTATCTAAAAAAGAATGAATGGGTAGTCATGTTAATCTTGTACGGAAATAGTTCCATATAGAAGAAGCTAAAGTTCATCTCCACTTTGTTGATGCCTGCTGCATAACTTACAACTTATGAAATACTACACTACCATATCAGAAATCTAAAGACGAGTCTCTGTCGGAAGATGTCACTATCTGTCCAACAGATACATTGTTCCAGTGGGGTCTTTCATTTATAGTAAGGCTAGCCATATCATATAATACCGTATTGAGTTTGTCATCATCTACGTGCTTTCTTTGTTCCCATTAAACAACCCATCTTCCAGCAGCGTACCTTATTTGTTCATCTCCTGATAATAATTTTAGGCAAGGCAGTCATTGATCGTTAGAGGGCTGTTCCCCATGCTTGCTGATCCTCGACACCCAGTAAGTTTTTCCAATACATACAATTCCTATATGGTTTGTTCGTTTTACTTAAATTAGCGGGTTTTCAAACTGCAGGCGGAATCGACAAGTGCTACAAATGAATCAGTTCTAAAGGTAGCATTGGACCATGGAAAGGCATCTGGAATCATCAAGTCACATGATCGGGTTGTCGTGTGCCAGAAGGTCGGAGATGCGTCTGTGGTCAAGATTATTGAGCTCGAAGACTAAAATACAAACCCATCCTCCTCAATCAAAATCCATTCTTCATGTGTTTACTTTTTGCCTTTGGTAAGGTCGGATTCGACCTTAGGATATGGGATACTTTTTGGTTTTTGTGAGAAAGGAAGAGTTATTAGTTAGAGATAAAAACTTGGGCGGGAAAGTGAGCTCAAGTTACTTTTACCAAGTGAACTTCATGTACTGATAAATAATACGTGTGACGCTATGCTATGCTTTGCTTTTTAACGTTTCAAGGTTGCAGTAGTCGCTCTGCCCCAAACTTAAAAGCTCCGATTGCTTTTTAATTCTGCATTTAGAAGCTAGTCCAGTCTGTAAGGACTCGTGACTTCCTCCATACCTGGTTGCTGTTGAAATCTCATCTACAAAAGGAATTAGACTTGGTAGGGACTTAAGAGTCCTCGAAAGTTTATTTCACTGATATTATGCGAGCTTAGACTCCACCTAGGTCTTGGTTGAGTCTTTTATCTTTTCAACTTTGAGCTCGACTTAAATCATACAACTCGTAATTCGTTGTAAATATTATTATGAAATTAAAAAATTATGTCATATATAACATGTACATACCCGTAAATAACCTCCCAAAGTCGACTTTCTCAGCATGGGGAATCCACTACTTAATCAAAGTGGTCCTCTTCAGCTTGGGGGTGTCCTGCAATCCAACATGGTGGGAGAATTCCACTTCCAACCAAGTTCTCCTCTTCAGCTTGGGGGTGTCCTGCTCTTCAACTCTGTGGGAGGGTTCCACTTCTTCAACCGACTGCTCCTCTTCAGCTGCGGGGGTTGAACCGGGACTGGATCTTCTTCCTACTGCTTTTTCCTACAGACTGTGTCATATAAACAGTTAATTACCGTCCATTACCCTAAAACATGGTAGTGGTGCAACTTAGAACTTTACATACATTTAGAAACTCTGTTAGAGTCTCATTGTCATCAACTTCTCGCGGAGATCTTAACCAATCTGAGCTCTGCAAGTCCATGATCATACACATTTTGTTAATAACTTTGCTTAAACATTAAAAATCAATCAAAATCACTATATCTCATGTTCTGAGACTCCATTCCCTTCTGCAATCGGCATCTATTCTTCCGGGACCACTTCCACCCCAGATCCCTCACCAGTCTGTGTCACTATCCTTCTAGGATTCAAGTTACAACCTCTTTTGTTGTGATCTCTAGCCTTGCAGATTGAGCATCGTATGTTGTAGGCCCTTCTCACCTTGTTTGGCCCTGGCTCGTGAGCTGCCATTGTCCTAATCTTTCGCGGCCGCCCTGATTATCTATGGATAGTGGTGGGCAATACCGTGTCATAATCAGTCCGATCCCAAAATTCCTCGCTAGGAACTGAGTATATAATCCTAGAGTAACACCGTAGCATTGCCTCCTTTCTGAGACTCGGATGAACAAACACTGCTAGTGGCTGTGACTTATGTCAAATGCATGAAAGAGCATCTTCGCAAGGCAGTCCTGAAATCTAGTATTGACGGTAAGAACAAGTCTTCTCAATCAAATTCACATGGTAGACCCTCCCTTGCCATTCTACCTCATAATGATGGCCAACAGAGTATGTCATATTAGAAGACATTGCAATAGACGTCTCGGCCCTCATCTTCTTCACTATCCTTGAACCCAACTGTCCTCGCCATTGGGGTACCTTATGTCGGTGCTCTTGAAGGAGATTCATCAACTTTCTTCCAATAATCTCAAACGCAGAGATTATTGGTTTGTTTCTGGCTTCAGAGATCGATGCGTTGAAACTCTCGTTAAGGTTGTTCGTTATAGTATCAAACTTTGACCAATCTGGGAAGAAGTTCCTAGCCCACTGTTCTCGAGGAATCGCATTCAGGTAGTGGAATTCTTCTGGTTTCAGCCTCTTCAAAGCTTCCATTTCTTCATCGTGTTGTGACCTTAAGAAGGCATGCTGCTCCAAACACCGGTCCTTTTATCGCCACACCCTTCCAACCTTGTCCCTTCATATTGTTCAGAATATGACGAACACAGAAACGATGCTCTGCTCATTGGCATACTTCTTCTACTCTATTGACAGACCCTGCAAATACCAAAACATAATTTTATATTCAGAAACAACCCTAGTTTTCCAGACACCAAATAGAAACAACCCTAGTTTTCCAGACACCAAACAGAAACAACCCTAATTTTCCAGACACCAAATAGAAACAACCTGTTAAGTCTGCTTCCACTTGGGTAACTTCGGGCTTCTCTCCCACGAACGGGCTCTGGATGTATGCACAGGAACGGGTATCTGTCTGTATGCCACGAACCTTGAGACACGATCCTCGAACTAGTCTTCAACTTCCCGACTTTGATCTCTCGAAATCCGGGTCCTGCACAAGGGGCAGTAACCAGCGGGGGAGAGGGGGGGAATGCTGGTTGGGCCCTCTCCGACGCTCAAGTCATAATCTTTAGAGAGAGAAAGCCTTTTAGAGAGAAGTTAGAGCACGAAATGCCAGAATGAGAGAGTTGTCTAAAATGGGAGACCTAGGTCCCTATTTATAAGGAACCAAAGGATCATGCCCAGTTTTGAACGGTTTGATGTCGGTATGAAGGAAAACGTATACCGTCATGAAGGTGGACTATGCGCGCACTGACTTCTCGTACTTGGCAAAATAATCGGGATAAGCGCGCGGAGAACGTCGGTAATCCGGACCTACCCGGATTGTTTAGCAATCCGGGCCTCCGGATTGCCTTAGGGCAATCCGGAAGTCCCCCGGTTCGGATACTGCGCGTATCCCGGACCGTTTTGGACTTGGGTGTCCGTGGAAGAGTTCTTTTACGGGTTTTGGAGTATTTTGCGAGGCCCGAAATGTAAACACGAACCTGAATTGGACAGATATCTAACACTTGCCCCCGAGTCAAGTAGTGGTTTAAAACCCATGCTTGACTCTTTTTAAGATAAGATATTCGTCCAATTTAGGTTCGGTACTGACATCAGGGTTGGCCTATTTGTCAATTCGAGTGTAGGGATCATAAATTTGACCAACTTCAATTTTCCGCCTTATGTACGTAATCTGTTTATAGGGTTAGCGTAGTGGACAATATGCATATAACAACATGCAATTAACGATATATTCGCAATATCTTGTAATGAGAGAAATACTTGTAATAATAAAGAATTATACGACGTGATAATATCATGGTACATGATGTAAACATATAACACGTTGTCAACATGTAGATGACGATATAGCAAATGGATGACGTGATCATGCAATAAGCAAAACACTTAGAACAATATAAAATTGGAGAGCATGTACGTAATCATGAAGCATGGTGTAAACGTGAGACATGATGTAAACATGAAATTCATACTTAGATTACAAAAATAATCATGTAACGATCATAAATAAGAATCATGCATGATAAATTCTATATACGTAATATGTAATAGTAATTACGTGTAGCATGTCATGAAGCATTGTGTAATATGTATGCAATATGAACATAGGAGAGATGCAAATATGCTTGTAAAGGTTACTAAGGACTTATATGAAAATACATGAAGGTTTAGTCCTTAGCACATGGTGTAGGCACTATTAGTGAAAATTAGGAGAGAGAGTACTCATTATCTTACATCCTTTATAGATTAATCCCAAAAAGCTCTCCACTCTTGATGAAGATGAAGCTTTTGAGATCATAAATTTGGAGTAGACACACCATAGTTGATATCAATTGGATTCCGGTGTGGCACGTGTCAATTTGGACTCGCTTCGTGTTGGTGAGTTCAATTATGTACATTGCTGGACATTTCGTGACTTCGTTTGGCCTTAATTCGATCTTGAAATCATCATGTGTGTAGTCATCTTAACATGCACATAAGGTGTTTGATAAAATGCATTAGAGTAATTAGCTTTCCAAATTGGACAAAATTTTTCTAATTGCTGGAATTCTTTAGAAAAGCATAAATAGATTGTTATACTTCCATTGTGCATAGTATTCATTGCCGTCATGTTGCTCCATGCTTTAGTCATCGTTTTTGTATGCTTGATGTTGATGATGGATAGTTGTTCGGACATGATTGTTGATTGTTGTACATGGGTAATGGTAGACTAGAGAATGTGCTTTGAGAATCGTTTGTTGATCATCGGCCACTTTCTGCAAGCACGCTAAAATACTTAGAAAATATTTTAACAATATCTAATGCTTGTTACCATAGATGTCGTCGTATGAGCTTTGTCGATAAGCGTCGTAGGAATGCTTATGAGGTATTGTGTAGAAGTTGATAATAGCTACCTGATGCATGCAATCCATCCTTGTCAACATGTACGTACGTACATGGAAACACTTAGAAAATATTATCCCCTTGTCGACATGCATCCTTGTCGACATGTATGTACGTACATGGAAACACTTAAAAAATATTCTTTACTTGTCGACATGCATCCTTGTCGACATGTATGTACGTACATGGAAATACTTAGAAAATATTCTTCACTTGTCGACATGCATCCTTGTCGACATGTATGTACGTACATGGAAATACTTAGAAAATATTCTTCACTTGTCGACATGCATCCTTGTCGACATGTATGTACGTACATGGAAATACTTAGAAAATATTCTTCACTTGTCGACATGCATCCTTGTCGACATGTATGTACGTACATGGAAATACTTAGAAAATATTCTTCACTTGTCGACATCCATCCTTGTCGACATGTATGTATGTACATGGAAACACTTCGAAAATATTCCACACTTTTCGACATCCATCCTTGTCGATATGTATGTACGTACATGGAAACACTTAGAAAATATTCTTCTCTTGTCGACATCCATCCTTGTCGACATGTATGTACGTACATGGAAACACTTAGAAAATATTATTCTCTTGTCGATATCCATCCTTGTCGACATGTATGTACGTACATGGAAACACTTAGAAAATATTATTCTCTTGTCGACATCCATCCTTGTCGACATGTATGTACGTACATGGAAACACTTAGAAAATATTATTCTCTTGTCGACATCCATCCTTGTCGACATGTATGTACGTGCATGGAAACACTTAGAAAATATTCCACACTTGTCGACATCCATCCTTGTCGACATGTATGTACGTACATGGAAACACTTAGAAAATATTCTTCTCTTGTCGACATCCATCCTTGTCGACATGTATGTACGTACATGGAAATACTTAGAAAATATCCTTGACAGCTAGCATCTCGCCATGTGTTGACTGTTGACAGCTGTATGCGCGTGCTCGTATGTACGTGCTTGTATGTGCGCACTTGCCCCCACACTTAAAATCTTTGCTCTATCCCTGGCTATGTACGCTGTATCCATATGCTTGATGTAAACACAGGTTGTAGGCCAACACCTTGTTGTATGCTAACACTTGGTAATATGCTGACACATAGTAGCATGCTGACAGCTTGCAATATGCTGACTGTCATCCTGAGCAAAACACTTAGAAAATATTTCGCCCTTGTAATCATGTATGCTGCGAGTATGAGCTCGATGTCGTCATGGAAGTCGATGTGTTGAGAGGGTTGCCCTTCCTTGTATGATGGTTGTTACTTGTTGCACGAAGATTATTAAGTCATTGCGTACATAGTTATCTCACATGGAGCGTCCATTGCATAAGTGTTGATGCGTGTTTGCGCACTGATTGGATCGTTGGTTGCATTTTTCAGGATATCAGATCTTGCTATCTTCTTGTTGGAATTAATCTTCCCACGGCTGTTATCATGAGTAAGCCTACTATTTCCATTCTGCGAGTAACTCTGTGTTCGGATGTCGACATGGTTGAGCAGCTAAATAATACACCAAGTGCAGATGTTGATGTCCTTGCTTGATTAATTGATGTCGGTACACATATACGTCCTTCTGAAGATTTGGTATGTTGATGATCTTTATGACTTGTATCATGTTGTAATGTAGGCCAGACTGATGGAAAAAGCTCGTCTTTGCAGATAGCCGATGTATACAGTAATCCGCTTGTTGGAAGGAATGTCCGTACAATTTCCCCCGCTACTCTGGAGTCTCCGGACATGGTCGCAGTAAAGGACCTGTGAGTAAGGCACCTCCTTGTATCTTCTTTGAACTTGTTAATTTTCCAAGTTGTTTCTTTCATGTTGCTGAACGTGTGATTGCAGTTCCTGGCTTTAGTACAATCCTCAAAAGATCCGAGGTAGGGACGCGTTCCTCGAGCGTTCTAAGTTCTTTATGCCGAGTACGACCGTGCTAACTCCTTCTTGCGATAAAGGGAATAGAGTTGAGGGTCGTGCGGTGGTGCCTTCTTCCCCCCGGTCGAGGGACCGGCCAAGGAGGAGCGTTCCTCCCATTGAGGTAAGCGTTGTTTACTTCTTCACACTTGAAACTCGCTCTTGAAGACGGCTGATTTTGATGCACGCATTGCTGATTATCGCGCTTATGTTGAAGAGCTATGTCGTATTGAAGTTGAAGCGACCATTCTTGCCGTGTCTTTTGTGCGGATGACGACATTGCATTTGATGTTGACATTATGAACTCTTTGCCATAGATCCTTAGAGATGATGTTATCTCTTGGCTGGTGTCCGGTTGTCTGCTTCCAGCATGTTGAACCCTTTGTGAATGGGTTGATGTTGTTTTGAGGTTTTTGATAAATCTTTGTTTATGCCTTTGCTTCTATGGTATTTCATCACTTGGACCTGTTTTCAATAATAATAAACATGTGATAACTTGTTAGTAATATTTCATACCTTGCGTTATTTTCATTGTCCGTATGTATTGGACTTGCATGATAGGATTGAACTCTTTGTTGTGATTGATAGAACATACGATGTTGCGACTTGCGCATGCAGGGTGTTATGTACACTTGGTACTTGTAGCATTGTAGGTAGTAATGTACTTGGAACTTGGCCTTTGACATGTAGCAGTGTCGTCTTGACGTAGCAAGACTTAAGTTTATACCGTCTCTTAGTTCCACTCTAAGGCGACGTTGTTGCAAGATACTTCTTGCTGATTTTCTTGTTTTGGCGTTATATGCTAAAGAGCAAGATAACGTTTGATGGGTTCCGCTATGGCCGTCAGGCCCTTTAACAGCGAGGAAACGGCGAATAGGCCCACTGGGCCCTAAAATGGAGGTCAAGAAGAACAAGGTGAAGGGTCCCGACGTAGGGAGTCCCGATGATGAAAGGTCCCGACAGAGTCGGTCCCGATAGACGAGCTGGAAGCTCCCGATGAGAAGCCTTTAAGTAGGCCCCGATGACGAATCCCTGAGAATGATTGACCCTGTCACGATGACGAGGGGCCTCGAGCGGTGACACAACGAGATAACTCTGGAGTCCCTGATGTTAGTCGAGACTTGCTATCAGAGGTTAAGGCTGAGATACGCGGGGCGTGGCCGAGATACGCGGAGCGTAGCTAAGATACGCAGAGCGTGGCCGAGATACGCGGGGCGTGGCCGAGATAAGCGAGATCATGGCCTAGATAGGCGGGATCGTGCCCGAGATACGCGGAATACGGGCTAACCACCCCCAACGGTTCACCAGGTAACTGAGGTACCTCTCTGCCTATAAAAAGACAGAGGTCACCTCAGATCAATTACGTTTTTGAGATACGTTACTTGAGATTACTGCTTGTCAGTCCACACGAGATACTCATTTAAGCATCGGAGAGGGATTCTGGGTCACCGCCCGGTCTATCCCCTCTTGCAGGATTGCGTGGAGCAAAAGAGCTAGGATCGCCGTCAAAGATCGTACCGGAGTTCCACCGTGATCCAACATTGGCGCCGTCTGTGGGAACGTAACAAAAAGCTGATATGCCTTCTACTCGTTCAATGGCGGCTGGCAAGCAAAGAAGACAAGGACAATCTGGTGGTTCCCGTCATCCTGCTGCGACAACTCTGAATTCACCACCGGCACATGAGGAGGACCAGAACCTTCCCGCTGCCGAGGTCTCCCAGACAGGGGGGCATAATGAAGGTCCCGAAGATGCTGCTGCCCAGCACCAGGGGAATAGGGAGCAGGAGGCTCCTCCAGCTGTGGACCTGACGAAGGCTGTGGCAGAAGCCATGCCGATGTTTTTGGCAGCCGTGGAGGCTCTCTTGGATCGGAGAGAGGCTGCGAGGATGCAAGAGGGGATGCCCCCGCTAGAAGAGGAAGCGCCCCCACCAGCAGAGGTTTAGAACGTGCGGGAGGCTCATCCCCGAGGCTAGGGCAGGAGTAGGGAGTCCATTCAGCCAGAGAGATTCGTGGTTGATGGGCCAGGACCAGTGCAGCACAGGACCATTCCCATTAATGGTCCCATCACCCCCGATCAGGTGGTGAAGATCGTGAACATCTGCATGGGAGAGCAGAAGCCGTTGGTGTCGGAGCTGAGGGATCGATCCACCCATCCCTTCGTTCCTCGACTCATAGACACCCTTGCCCCGCCAGGGCTGGGTATCCCCACGATAAAGGAATACGATGGCGAGGGAGATCCGGTTCGTCATGTCGAGAAGCACCTCATGGCGTGTCTGGGAAGAGCCCCAAATGAAGATATTGTGTGTACGCTGTTCCCGAACACACTTGGCGAGAGAGCCCTAACCTGGTTCTTCAGTCTGCCCCCAGGCTACATCACTTGCTGGGCGGATATGCACGACCGCTTCATTCAGCAGTACCAGGGCCGCAGACGTTTGCTGAAGAGTGTGAGGTCCCTGACCCAGGTGGTACAGAGGCCCGACGAGTCGCTGGCACATTATTACCAGCGGTACACTGCCAGCGTGGCGGAGATTGATGAGGAGATTTCGGAGGGGGAAACCATCCGTACCTTCATTCGGAACCTAACAGCCCCCTACGGTTCCGACCTGATGCACAACGTGGCTGAGAAGGCTGTGTGGAATATGGAGGCACTGCAGAAGAGGGTGAAGCGGCAAATCGATGTCCAGGAATCGAAGATAGCCGCTGGAGAGCTTGAGCCTCCGAAGTCGAATAAGGGAAAACAGTCGGTCAAACCCTTAGACGAGCGCAAGTCGAAGGATAAAGCCGAGAACAGTCGGGGTCGAGGCCGCTCCGATCGGAGGGATGATAGGCGTTCCTCGAAGAAGGACAGGCGGGAGGATCATGACATTCCTCTCAACAGCTCTATGGCGGAAGTGTTGACGGTCATGGAGCGACAGGGTATCTCTAGGTACCCCCCGAAGAAGGAAGGGGAGTTTTTGGAATCCCGCACCGATCGCTACTGTCGATTCCATCGCGCGAATGGCCACGACACCAATCATTGTCGGGAGCTGAAGAAGGAGATCGAAAATCTGATCCAGAAGGGGAAGCTTAAGGAGTTTGTCGGGGAGAAGCGGTGTCGATCCCGTTCTCGATCCCGATCACGGTCCCGTTCCCGATCCCGCGATCGGTCCCCAAAGAAGAAGAGGTCCGACCCGGAGTCTTCTGGTGCCCGTAAGGATAGGCGGGGCACTATAAATGTGATTCATGGAGGATTTGCCGCGGGGGGTGATACCTCGTCCTCCCGGGAGGTTTATGTCTCTAGAATTCCTGCTGCTGTGGTGCTGGGTAAGAGGTCCCGATCCTGGACCCTGAAGGAAGAGATGGTGATCTCCTTTTCGTCGGAGGATCTCGTAGGCGTGGAGACTCCGCACAATGACGCTCTGGTTGTGACCTTGGATGTGGACGGATACGAGATGAAGCGAATTCTGATCGATGGAGGGAGTTCCTCCGATATTCTGTTCATGGATGCGTTAGAAGCCATGGGGAAAACGAAAAAAGACCTGAAGGAGGCAAACTTCCCGATGGTCGGATTCTCTGGCTCTACCTCATATCCGCTAGGGGTGATCACCTTACTAGTGGAGTTTGGTAGCGGATGAAAATCAGAGAGGAGGAACGTGGAGTTTGTGGTAGTTGATTCCGCGGGGACTTACAACGCGATCATCAGGAGAACTACCATCAACCCCCTGATGGCGGTTGCCTCGACTGTTCACCAGAAGATGAAGTTCCCGACTGACCATGGAGTTGGAGAGGTCAAGGGCAAACAGGTGGCTTCCAGAAAATGTTATGTCAACGCCACCCGAAGGAGGAGACGAGAGGCCATGACTGTCCTCCAGACAGATGCTGATCCCAGAGAGGAGTTTGGGCGTCCCGCCCCTGTGGAGGATCTGAAGGAAGTCGAGATTGACGGACCTCAGAGGAAGGTGAAATTCGGGTCTGCTTTGACCGAAGAGACAGCGCGAGAATTGATCGATCTGCTGAAAAAGTTCAAAGAGTTGTTTGCCTGGTCCCCGAGTGACATGCCAGGAATCAGCCCCAATGTGATCGTACACGAGTTGAAGATCGATCCCGCGATCAAACCTATCGCGCAGAAAAGGCGTCCGATGGGCACAGCCAAGAGGATCGCGATCCAGCAGGAGGTGGGCAGGTTGCTCGATGCTGGGTTTATCAAAGAGCTCCGATTCCAGACTTGGGTTGCTAATCCGGTACTGGTGAGGAAGAGCAATGGGAAATGGCGGATGTGTGTTGATTTCCGCGACCTGAACAAGGCTTGCCCGAAGGACTGTTACCCGCTCCCAAGAATCGACCAGCTGGTGGATGCCACGTCGGGACATGAGCTATTGAGCTTCATGGATGCATACTCAGGCTACAACCAGATCAAGATGGCTAAGGAGGACGCTCCTCACACATCATTTTATGCAGACTGTGACATCTATCACTACGATGTCATGCCTTTCGGGTTGATCAATGCCGGGGCAACCTACCAGCGGATGGTGAACAAGCTGTTTGGAGATATGTTAGGGGAGACCATGGAGGCTTACGTGGATGATATGTTGGTGAAGTCCCGACAAGCTGAGGATCATGTGCACAACCTAGCCATGGCGTTTGAGCGGATGAGGCTTCATCAGGTTCGCTTAAACCCAACAAAATGCGCCTTCGGAGTCCACTCAGGGAAGTTTCTGGGCTTTATGGTGAGCCAGAGAGGAATTGAGGTGAATCCCGAGAAGCTGAGGGCGATCGAGGAGATGCAGTCTCCGATAAACCATCGGGAGGTGCAAGTGCTGAATGGCCGACTGGCTGCAATGAATCGCTTCATGTCCAAGGCAAGTGACCGATCAATGCCATTTTTTGAAGTCCTGAGGGCCAACAAGAAGTTTGAGTGGACCGCCAAGTGTGAAGAAGCGTTCCTGGCACTCAAGCAGCACCTTCGCACCCTCCCACCGTTGGCGAAACCGGTTCCAGGCGAGCCGCTCTATCTTTACTTGGCTTTTTCTGAATTTGCCATTAGCTCTGTGTTAGTGAAGTTTGTCGAGGGTAATCAAGTCCCCGTCTATTATGTAAGCAAGGCGTTTGCCAAGTCTGAAATGAATTATCCTGCCGTTGAGAAGTATCTCTTTGCGTTGATTATTACTGCTCGGAAGGTGAGGCCTTATTTCCATGCACACGAGATTACTGTGCTAACGAACCAGCCTTTGAAGCATTTTTTGAACCGACATGATGCATCGAGAGATTAGTGAAATGGGCAGTCGAGTTTAGTGAGTTTCGCATACACTTTGCTCCGAGAACGGCTATTAAGGGCCAGGCATTGGCGGATTTCATAGCAGAGTCTACAGCCCCCGATCTAGAAGAAGTGGGCCTTGTAGAGGGGGTAACCATGGAGGTCCCGATAGCAGAACAACCAGAGATGGCAGAGCAATCAGAATAGCCAAACGAGGAAAATACCTGGGAGATGTACACGGACGGCTCCTCGAGTTCAGACGGATCAGGAGCAGGCTTTGTGTTGATACCACCAGGCGGAGGTGAATCGTTGCGATATGCTTTGGCCTTAACATTTAGGGCCATGAACAACGAAGCTGAGTATGCGGCTCTTATCACGGGCTTGAAAATTGCCAAAGGTACGGGAGTTTCTCACTTAAGAGTGAAGTGTGACGCGGCCTTGATTGTGAATCAGGTTTAAGGGCGATACGAAGCGAAGAGCCCGATAACGAATAAGTACCTGCGCGAGGTACAAGCCTTGAAGGAGAGATTTAAAAGCTTCGACATCGAGGCGATCCCGAGGGAGGAAAACGTGGAGGCAGACGCCTTGAGCAAATTTGCCCTGGGGGCACCCTTGGAGGAAAATCGGAATGTGCACTTCTTGGAGAAGGTGATCTTGTCGACCACCGACCCGACACAGGTGTGTGCCATTGAAGCAGGATCGGAGGAGGAGCCCACTTGGATGACCCCGATAGTCGCGTACCTGACTACGGGGGCAGTCCCCGATGATAAGGTAGTAGCTGACAGGATACGTCGGATCGCGGCTAATTACGTGATGCTGGAAAATCAGCTATACAAAAAGGGCTGGTTCTCGACTCCGTACTTGAAGTGTGTGGCTGAGCCCGACACAAGTCGAATCCTGAAAGAGATGCATGAAGGAGTCGCGGCTTGTCATGAAGGGGCCCAATCCATTATGAGGAAAGTGCTGAACCTGGGCTATTATTGGCCTACGATGAGCAAGGAGGCGATGGCGTTGGTCCGATCCTGTGACGCGTGCCAGAGGTACGCCCCGAGCATTGTGGCTCCGGCTGCTAACCTGACATCCATCAAGAGCGCTTGGCCCTTCGCGCAGTGGGGCATCGACTTGGTGGGACCTCTTCCACAAGCACAAGGTCAATGTAAGTATTTGCTTGTAGCTATCGATTATTTTTCGAAATGGATAGAGGCAAAGGCGTTGGCCAGAACGACGGGGAACCAGATCGTCAAGTTCCTCCAGACCCATATTGTGTCCAGATACGGGATTCCTAAGGTGGTGATCATCGACAGTGGTCCACCGTTTAACGGGTCTCAGGTGAAGGAGTATCTGGAGGAGTTGAATATCGAGCATCAGATAGCTTCTGTACGCCATGCTCAGACTAATGGCCAGGTGGAATCAGCCAACAAAATCGTGATGGATGGCCTGAAGAAGAGGGTCTATGCCTTGAAGGGCAAATGGCTGAACGAGCTGGAAAACGTGCTTTGGGCTGTTAGAACGAAACCAAGCGATCAACTGGGGAGACTCCGTTTGGCCTTGTTTATGGCACGGAGGCTGTTGCTCCCGTGGAGGTAGCCGTGGCATCCCATCGAATGAGATATTACGAGCCTTTGACGAACGATGAAATGAGACGTCTGGACTTGGACTTGCTCGAAGAAAAGAGGTGGGAAGCCGACGAAGTCCAAGCTCGAATGCGTTTGGCGACGGCCAGGTATTACAATCGGCGAGTTAAGTCCCGACAATTCTTCGTCGGGGAGCTGGTTTGGCGTCGCAACGAGTTCACCCTTTTGGATCGAATCAGCAAGATGTCACCAAAATGGGAAGGACCTTATAAGGTCGTGGGGGTGCCAGCTCCGAATGCATACAAGTTGGAAGACCTCGATGGCAGAGTATTAAAGCATTCTTTTAGTTGCGAACACTTGAAGAAACACCATGCTTGATGAAAAGTCGCCTTAAGTGGTGCCCGAAGAAAATTCGCCTTAAGTGGTGCCCGATGAAAAGTCGCCTTAAGTGGTGCCCGATGTAAAATCGCCTTAAGAGGTGTAAGTTATTTGTCGTTTGATTCGATGTAAGTAAATTTTGTGCCATCAATGAATAAAGAGGTTGCTTCCAATCAGAATTATTCTTAGATTTATTCTATGTGCTATAAAGTCGCCTTAAGTGGTGCACGAAGAAAGTCGCCTTGAGTGGTGCACGAGAAAAGTCGCCTTGAGTGGTGCACGAGAAAAGTCGCCTTGAGTGGTGCACGAGAAAAGTCGCCTTGAGTGGTGCACGAGAAAAGTCGTCTTAAGTGATGCGTGATTCTTAGATTTACTCTAAGTATTGTTAAAGTCGTCTTAAGTGATGCACGAGACCAAGTCGTCTTAAGTGATGCACGAGATTAAGCCGCCTTAAGTGGTGCACGATGGTAAGTCACCTTAAGTGATGCAAGTTTGTAAATCGTCTTAAGTGATGTATGAGAATATCTTAAGTATCGAGGTTCCGACTTAAGTAAATATAAGTAAAGTCACTTTGAGAAGTGCAATGAAAATCGGAACTAAGAATGTCTGATATTAATGGGGCTCAAAGGCCCGATGATTACAAAATGAGGAGAATACAAGGACTCTAAAGATAAGCAGTTAGGCTTGAAGCAGTTAGGCTTGGTCCTTGTTGGCGGCATCAACGGGAGTTGGGTCCACAAGGTCGGTGGCAGAAGGCTCCACAGGTTCAGCCGTGGGAGGGTCGATTATCGGAGTGTCAGTACTTGGAGGCTCCGCTGTGTCTTCAACAATCGCGGGAGTACTCCCCCCATCACTCTCCTCCGAAAGAGCAAAGAATTTCTTCGCGAAGGGAGCGAGAGAAGGAGACTTGTCGAAGTTGATGGCGTTGCCATACTCCAGGTGGAGTTCTTCGAATGCGTTGAAGAGGGTGTTCTCCACCTCCGCGCTGCAGAACTTCACAGCATCAGCCTGGAAGTCTTCAGACTTCCGATAATCCTCCCGGCCCTTGATCTCGGCCGCGACCAGCTGCGCGGGAACCCCCGCAACTTGCTCCTCCAGAGCCTTCTTCTCGAGGACCAGCTTGTCCTCAGCAACCTTCCGCTCCTGCTACTCCCGCTTGAGGAGCCCCTCAAAGTCATGGACCTGCTTTTGGAGGTCCCGAGTCTTGCGGTCGAAGATGGCCTGCTCCTTGGCCAGTTTTCCCCGCGAAGACTCAGAGGCCGCGAAATCCTCCTTGAGCTTGGCCGTGACCGCCCGCTCTTGCTTCAAATCCTACTCGTAGGCAAGGAGGTACCCGGTGGAACGGTTGATGTTCGCCATCTCCTGCGAAGAAAGGAGAAGAAGCATTGGAAAATGAACGATCAGTCTTATTGATGAAGAAAAGAAGGGTGAAAAAGCTTACCTCTATCTGATGCATGCACATATCCTTGACATCCCGGCGCATCTCCTTTCGATCTAAGGTAATCGGATACCTCATAGAAGGCAGGATCGAGCCTGCTACCAGGTGTAGGGCCAGCTCCGGGTATATGTCCCCTTGTCGGAGCTGGACCCCTTGCAGCGTCTGGATCGGAGTCCAGGGGGCATCTTCCTGGTCGGAGTCGAAGGCCTTGTAGAAGCTCCCGTCGAGGGGAAGAAGAGAAGGGCCACCTGGGGACGTAGAGGGGCATGCCTCCGACCCACCCCGGGCTGGGGAAGGAGTGAAGTCGTGGACGGGCGACGGTTGTCGCTGCGGTTGTGAAGAAGGCGAGGAGGGCAGCCCCTTGGAGGTTGGTTTCAGCGGGGACTGCCCCGTCCTCCGACGATGGCGAATGGAGCCACCCTCATCAGTCTCCTCGGAGGAGTCCAAGCTCTCTACCCGACGAAATTGTTCGCCGTTCGAGGTCCCACCACTGGAGAAAAGTGGTGCCCCTGCCGAAGGAGGCGCCCCTGCGGAAGGTGGCGCACCTGCTGAGGCTCCAGCACCCAACAGAGTCCCGGAGTGGCCTGCACCTAAAGGACGAGAAGAGGCTTTAGAAATGTAATCAGGAAGTTCATTAGAGCCCTTACACCAAACAATACGTCGGGAGACATATTGGTCCTTCCCACGATAGTTGTAATAGCCCGCCTTCAGGACACGAGGAGTTTCCCCTCGAAGGACTCGCTTGACGTCGGCGATGCGGGCCTCCATGGTCGAAGGAATCAACTCCTTCGGGACCATCCTCCTGTACGATTTAATAACAAGGCGGAGCTTTTTACCTTCTTCAGCGTTCTGGACGTCGAAGAGCTTGTCCACCTCCACACGGCTCCGCTTTGGCCTCTCCGCGGAAGGAGACCCCGATGGAGCAGGGCCTTCTTGGCGGACTTCCTCTTCCGCCTGGGGCGGACAACATCGATCTCCCCCTGCTTAAGGATCAGATTGGTCAGCACAGATACCTTCTTGGCAATAAACAGTAAAAGGAAAAGGGTTAGAGATTTACCCAGGGAACCATATTGGAGGGGCCGTCGAAAAGCTGCCCCCCGGAAACTATGTCGAGGAGTCGGATCCCGGCATTCACCAGGTCCCGCTCCACGAGAGAATTGGCGTCGAGGGGAGTGTAAGACTCCCCCCACCGGTAAAGCTGGATGAGCTGAAGAGTCTGGAAGTCTTCGTCGGTGTAGGTGTGGAAGGTGGGAGGAGAATCCGCTTCCACCTCTCATCGGGGCCATGGGATCGAGGAGTTTTTGATGAAGAAGTAGCTCCTCTTCCACCCGCTGTTGTCGGACCCCATGTCGACCAGGAGCCCCCGACCCTTGACCACCTTCCAGGTGTCAGTGGTCCAGTTGCACAACCCGAGCTGCGTCTTGTTCCACTTCGGCATCCGGGGGTAGAAGGCGCAAACCCCTGCCTCGTTGCACTTCATCCCGTAGAAGGTCCTGAAGAGCTTGAGGCTGTATACCCACTGCTGTCGGAAGCAGAGGACTTGGAAAGGCGTTCCACAGGCGAATGGCGTGCGGAGAGAAGGTGGTCGGATGAGTTTTGTAATGCTGGCACATCTCGATCAGATTACCACAGAAGGGGAGTCTGATCCCCGCTGATATTTGCCCCGCAGAGACAAATACCTCCCCCTTCTGGGGACGAGTAACCTCAAGGTTACCCGAGGGGCGGGGCCAGGGATACGGGAAACGAGGTTCCCAGGTAGAAGTGATGCATCCCTCTCGGAGAGCTGCATCATAAGCGGTGCTGGAAATTTCATTCAGAGCATATTCGAAGTTGAAGGGCTTCCTTCCCTCGGAACCAGATTCACTGTCTGAAATCAGCCATGGAAAGGCACATTGGGTTTTCCGAAAAACTACAAACAAAGAAAAAATATACAAGCAATGAAGAAAAAACCCTTACCAGATATGATGTTTGGATGTTGAAAGGATGAGCTTGACGTTGCCGGAAAGATGATCGGAGGAATACTGAGGTCTTCGGAATCGCAGAGCTTGAATTCGCAAAGAAGATTGCAGAGAGCTTTTGAAAATTCGGAGACGGTAAAAGTGAAACTGTGCCCACGGTTAGGGTTTTATAGGCGAAGAGGACAGTCGAAGGGACGCTTCGATCTGAATCGTCGAAGTTGAAGCGTTCTGATCTGAACCGTTGAGATGAAACGTGCAGAATGGCAACGGACGCAATGATGAAACAGCCTGAAAAAGCACTTTTCAGAAAAAGCAGGTGCGAAAAATCAGGCACGAGTACTGAAGACGTCGCTTCATTATCTGCTGCATTTAATGGCTGGGGAACCGAGGAGTCCTCTCGGATTTGGCAGTTATCCACAAGGTATTGAGGAAACGTGAACGAGAAGACTCATACCAAGTGACTATGCCAAGGGAAGGATCCCCGACTTCGACGTTGGGAGGTCGGGAGTTGAAAGACACGACGAACTATAAGTCCCTCATGTATTGGGGGCAAATGATGGGTTCCGCTATGGCCGTCAGGCCCTTTAACAGCGAGGAAACGGCGAATAGGCCCACTGGGCCCTAAAATGGAGGTCAAGAAGACCAAGGTGAAGGGTCCTGACGTAGGGAGTCCCGATGATGAAAGGTCCCGACAGAGTCGGTCCCGATAGACAAGCTGGAAGCTCCCGATGAGAAGCCTTTAAGTAGGCCCCGATGACGAATCCCTGAGAATGATTGGCCCTGTCACGATGACGAGGGTCCCCGAGCGGTGACACAACGAGATAACTCTGGAGTCCCCGATGTTAGTCGGGACTTGCTATCAGAGGTTAAGGCTGAGATAAGCGGGGCGTGGCCGAGATACGCGGAGCGTAGCTAAGATACGCAGAGCGTGGCCGAGATCGCGGGGCGTGGCCGAGATAAGTGAGATCATGGCCTAGATAGGCGGGATCGTGCCCGAGATACGCGGAATACGGGCTAACCACCCCCAACGGTTCACCAGGTAACTGAGGTACCTCTCTGCCTATAAAAAGACAGAGGTCACCTCAGATCAATTACGTTTTTGAGATACGTTACTTGAGATTACTGCTTGTCAGTCCACACGAGATACTCATTTAAGCATCGGAGAGGGATTCTGGGTCACCGCCCGGTCTATCCCCTCTTGCAGGATTGCGTGGAGCAAAGGAGCTAGGATCGCCGTCAAAGATCGTACCGGAGTTCCACCGTGATCCAGCAACGTTATACAAGACTCGACTTGTAAGTTTGATGAGTTTTGAACAAGGTTTGCTTTTATAAGCGTATAACATGAAGCTATCCTTTTTTTGGCATAAGTCTTCATGGTGTATGAACCCTTAAGAGAGTATGCATACTTTTAGTGTGTGGGGTTGTCGTCTATTAAGAGGATTTCCGCCACGGTGGGGTGATCAGTCCCATAATGTATTTGCCGCATCCTGTTTTTATTCAGGGAATGGCTATGAACATGAGGATTTGCCCAGAGGATTTCACAACATGCCATTTTTAGAAGTAAACATGGGGTTTGCCCTTTTGAAGAGGATGTCGCAACATGTTACTTTTGATAGATGTGAACATGGGTTTTGTCCCTACAAGGAGGATATTGCACCATGTCACTTTTAGAATAGGTTTTGGTTTTCTTCCAAGGCATTGTATGTTGTTGACGTTGTTCCTGAGTGAACGCCTTCTTGAGATAGACGCTGTTATGGATGGAGAAATAAACTCCTTGTTGGTGTAGATAATAGATATGTTGGCGTTGTATGCCATAAATCCCTCCTTGAACATAATGCTTAGCTTGTATTGTTGAAGTAGATATTATGTGCATAGGTTACTACTTGGCATAATTCCAATGTAGTAATCATAGTGTAGTATGTACGTACGAACAAAGTTGCGCTTTGTCAGATAGTTGCAATGTTTACAAGTTTGCAAAAATATGGAGTTATGAAATTTTCTTTTTAGTAATGCATATAATAGATAAAGTAAATGAGTCTGGTACGAGGAATCCTTGTTTGTGCAGGAAACTTCCCTAAGTGCGGACGCGATAGGTGCGGATCGTGACAGGTGCGCATATGTCGGGAGCGGAGCTTTTCCAAGTATCACCCGCTATTTGTGATTGTGAATATGTATGTATGAACAGCGACTATGCATTATTGTATGCGTCCTCTAGTTGATACGCGTTGATGCCTCCTTAGCATGATGTACATGCCTATATATGATCATTGCTTGGTGTTTTCTTCTTAGAAGAATGATACCGCTGTTCTTGCAATTATTCGTTTCTTCACTTCGGTGGAATGCCGAGCACTTGTCAGCTTGGTGCCCCCCAAGTCGCTTGGCAGTCGTACCGCTGTTTCCTGATGGTTTCTATTACTTCATCATCTGACAGTGATGCGCCTACTTGGACCATCCTTTCTGGCTCATCTATCTTGATTTCTTGTAATGCTTCAACAAGAGCAGGACCTGCATGATCTACCCTTGGGTTTTCATCAACGATGGGAATTCCGCTATTGTTTGTCTTGACATTATGTTGGAGTGCAACCTTGTAGCAGTCTTTTGATAGCTGCTGATCTCCCTTTATTTCACCAATTCCTGCCTTTGTTGGAAACTTGATCTTTTGGTGTGATGTTGACGCTTATCATACCCCACTTGTTCATGGTTGTATACCCTAGGATTCCATTATATGCGTCAAGCTTTTCTACGATCACGAACGGAACGCCGATTTGGAGCTGTTGCTCTCCTTCTCCTATTGCGCATTGCGCGGTGTTGAATTTAATGTGCTGGTTTTACGATGTATGCTTCATGCGTTCACTTTCAAGGGGCCTGGGTTTATTTGATGTGTTTCTTCATACACTTGTGACTCTTCCCGAGGTTGTGTCTGTGTGACGATTGTGCACATGGTTGAGAGATATTATACTGGTGGAATCCTCATCTTCTCCTTTGTTTTGTCCGAAGATTAGGTTTCGCTGTCGGCGTACGTTTTGAGTGGTACGATCCTTCTTGTGTTCTTGACAAGGGTAAACTTGCTGGATGTTGGAAATAATTCTCTAACTCTTTTCTCGTGATTGGTTTGACACAGGCGTGCGTATAACATAGGAGCGTATCATGAATTCCTATCTTCCACAATGTTGATGACGTTGTCACTTGGGTGATGCCCTCGTCTTGTTTATTATTGCAACGTGATTTTTAGTCTTGTGCGTATAGAATGCTTGAGGCTCCGTTGTATGGGAGATGTTGTATGGCCTAAGCCATTTGTTGTTCCTAGTGCGATAGCTTGTGTTGTTGACGCAATTAATATGTGCGTAGTTGTTACTTGGCGTTATTCCAAGGTAGTATGTATGATATAGTAATGTACCTACGAAAGTAGATTTAGCCTTCATTAGATATTTGGAGTTCGTACAACGGATTACAGGAAGACGTCTACTGATCGCTCCTTTTGAATAGTACTAAGGCTAATAAACATAAGTTGTACTTAATCTAAGAAAACTTAAAGTAGATATGCAAAAATGGAGATAAAGGGATTGATGATGCGTTTGACGTCTTCATAGGTGATTTGTCGACAAGTTGATTCTGCCACGTGCCACATAGTTCCTCAGTGCACCTAGCGTGTTGAGCTCTTCAATCTCCACCTTTGTGGATGAACAAATGTTGGTGTTATGCCCCCCAGTTTTATGGTGCTTGCATCGTTCTTCAGCGTTCTTGCCCAGGAAGGCAGTCATTGGCTCAACTGGACGGAGAAGTTTGTTTTCCGGGAGTTTGAAATTTGTTTCCTCCACCTTCGTGCTCCAAGGATTGTATAAGTCGTCATAATTGGTTCCATGAGTGACGTTGTTTTTCCGGTGCTTGGCGATAGGTGGATTATCATTCGCCCTTTCTTTTCCTTTGCCTTTTCCTGAAGACTCCACATGAGACTTCTTTTGATGCTTATTGCCTTGGTCGATATACTTCTTCATTTCTCCTTTTAAGATTAAGCTGTTTATATGAAACCTTAATCCAACACAGCTTTCCGTCTCGTGGCCATACACTTCATGATTTACACACCATTTGCTTTCATCTTTTCCCAATGGGCCCTTGTGGAAATTAGAGGGCTTTTCCCACAGCTTGGTCTCCTTTATCTCTTTCAAGATGACGGACAGCGGTGTGTTCAACGGAACACATTTGGCGAGATTGGTCTTTTTGAGCCTTTGGACGTCTGACTGGAATGGCCTCTTTTGTGGCGGTTGTCTCTTTTCCCAGGAAGCGTCTATCTTTTTCCAATTATTGCCTTCAAGGTTCTTATTGTAAGTCCCGTGATTGGGACATCATCGTCATTAACAGGTTTTTTCCGTCTCTCCTTGTGACGGATGTCATCATCGTCTTGTCTTGTCCTCGTGGAAGAACATTCCTTGTGTATTTTTGAGCGGGAGGTTGGAGGTTGTTTCCATGCCCCTTCTTGGTGTTGTGCTATCACATACGGGTTGTATGAGCGTGCAACTCCTTGCCTTGGTTGTTGGTACTGGAAGGTACCTTCCGTGTATTCCCCCCTATTCTTTGGTGCGGTGTGTCTTGATGACTTGTGACTCGGGACTTTGTTCTTGTCTCCTCGACTTGTCTGTTGATTGGAGGCAGAGGTAGTGGTGGCGGGGCATATCCTTGGTTCCTTAACATCATTCGGAATGCAAGCAGCTCTTCGAGCGCGGTCATCATGGTAGGAGTGACAAGTGGTGGCGGGTTGACACCTTTGTATTGGAGGACTCCTTGGTCGTACTGTGCGAAGGATGCACTTCTTGTTGGCATGAAGAAAGCATTGGATGTGGAAACAAGCATGTGGGAGGATCCAAGTCGACTTCTTGTCGGCTCTGCGTGGTTATGACTAAGGCGTGTACGCAATGTGCTCTTTGTCCTTTGATGAAAAACCAATGACATATTCAAAGGCGGCATCCCCTGTGACGGCCTCCTTTATGTCGACACACTCCATGTTGGTATCCTGGGACTTGTGCATTGTCTTTGCAACGTACACTTCTTGCTCGTATGATTTCTCGCTTTCAACATCAAAGTCTCCATGGACCATATGTACGTTTGCCATCTTTTCCGGATGGGATGCAATGTATGCTATATTTTGGACTTTAAGGCCATGCTGTGCGGAAGGCACGTTTGCGGTTGGCATGGATGAGGCGGTAGAATCTGCGTCTGGAATGTGAGAAGGTCCTGGTTGGCTTCTTGTCGGCTTCGGCTTGCTTGCACCCGCCTTCTTCGTTCGTCTTCCTGTCATAGCTTGCGGTATGGAACGACTTTTTGTTCGAATCACGCTGACGGCGCCAAATGTTAAGTCTTCTTCCACTTGGGTAACTTCGGGCTTCTCTCCCACGAACAGGCTCTGGATGTATGCACGGGAACGGGTATCTGTCTGTATGCCACGAACCTTGAGACACGATCCTCGAACTAGTCTTCAACTTCCCGACTTTGATCTCTCGAAATCCGGGTCCTGCACAAGGGGCAGTAACCAGCGGGGGAAATGGGGGAATGCTGGTTGGGCCCTCTCCGACGCTCAAGTCATAATCTTTAGAGAGAGAAAACCTTTTAGAGAGAAGTCAGAGCACGAAATGCCAGAATGAGGGAGTTGTCTAAAATGGGAGACCTATGTCCCTATTTATAGGGAACCAAAGGATCATGCCCAGTTTTGAACGGTTTGATGTCGGTATGAAGGAAAACGTATACCGTCATCAAGGTGGACTATGCGCGCATTGACTTCTCGTACTTGGCAAAATAATCGAAATAAGCGCGCGGAGAACGTCGGTAATCTGGACCTACCCGGATTGTTTAGCAATACGGACCGGGTCCGGATTGCCTTAGGGCAATCCGGAAGTCCCCCGGTTCGGGTACTGCGCGTATTCCGGACCGTTTTGGACTTGGGTGTCCGCGGAAGAGTTCTTTTACGGGTTTTGGAGTATTTTGCAAGGCCCGAAATGTAAACACGAACCCGAATTGGACAGATATCTAACACAACCCTAGTTATGCAGACAACAAAAATAAACAACCCTAGTTTTCCAGACACCAAACAGAAACAACCATGGTTATGCAGACAACAACAATAAACAACCCTAGTTTTCCAGACACTAAACAGAAACAACCCTAGTTTTCCATACACAAAAAATAAAAAACCCTAGTTTTCCAGACACCAATGATCAACCCTATTTATCGAGATATCAAACAGAACAACTCTAGTTGGTATGGGAAATCAGCAATCCTACTTATTCACACATCATGCAGATAACAATAAGTCACATACCTTTTGCTGATCCGACATAATAACCCAACCTTGCTCTCCACGGCCTGGGCCAATGTCCTCCAGTAATAGTCTCAGAAACCATCTCCATGGGTTGGTTGTTTCAGCCTCAACCCAAACAATGGCTATGGGAAACAACCCCTTGTTTGCATCTGTACCTACTGCTGACAAAAGTTGTCCATGCTCAACCCCCTTTAGATGACAGCCATCAAGACCAAAGAATGATCTACACCCATTAATGAAACCCCATTTACATGTGTCCAAGCACATGTACAGCCTTAAGAACTTCCCACCTGGGGCTTCTATCTTGACCGAACTCCTGGGTTCGTTTTCATCACAGCATGGACGTAGTCCCAAAGCCTAGAAAAATGTTTCATCCTCTCACCGTTGATTATCTCATCCATCATTTTACATGCCTTCAGGACAGTGAATCTAGAGACGTCAAAATGTCTTTCGGATGCAAGCTCTTTTACGATGTAGGAAGTGGACAAACTTTGTTCCCTATACTTGTTGAGGTAGTGCCGGACTATCCATTTGACATTGATTTTACTTGTCTGGCATTTCTTATCATGCTTGGAGTGAAATGTCTTCACCTGAAAATAATAGTCCAAATATTTAGAAAAGAGATCCCAACAAGTATGTGTTCAGACACTAGAATGTAATAAGTATGGAATGTGGGCAGACACCAGAATGCAACATTTATGCAATATGCAGACATTGAATGTCAACATGTGTGTTCAAGTTGACATGTAATAACATAATGAATAATGCATAACGCAACATGTATGGAATGTCCAGACACCAGAATGCAACGTTTATGCAATATGCAGACACTGAATATCAACAGATGTGTTCAGGTTGACATGTAATGACCACTTCATCTAGATATGTATCTGAAGAGACTCTTCATCAGTAACCTTGGACACATAAATCCTCCACATGCATCTTTTCATACACAGTGCTTCATTTTTTTTTTTCCGAAGAGTTGTTTCGATACTCAAATGCATAACAGTGGACAATACTATGCTCAGAAAATGCATGTCTAAATGCTTCGACATCTGGAAACAATAGGCCAACCCTCATCTCAACCACTGGAGCATTGTAGTCTTCGTTTTCCCTGTAGTCTGGGAATCGTCTACGACTAGTGACACCTTCTGCATCAGATGACATGGGAGTGGCCAAGTTGTTTATGTTATGCAAGAACTGAGAGCCATCTTCTTCCTCTGGGTGCGTCATCAGATCATTCCATATTCCTAACTCATAACTACCTTCTTGTTGTACATGATCATCATCTGCAAAATTTAAAAGTTAGCATTTAGTTGTCAGTAGCATATACCAACATGTATAGATAAAATCAAACATTGAATATTATAAATTAAGGCATCATCTTCAAATAGAACTATTTGCTTCTTTCGTGCTGTTACTTCTGCTCTCTTATCTGCAACCTTTCTCTTCCCAACAACTATGTTCCTCCTTCGATGGTTCTCCATCTCAATCCCCTTCTGCATAACTTCTGTCTCCCTTGCAAGCTGATCCCACACGTGGGTATCCTCTGCAGAAACCTCTCTGCTATGGCTTCCACCAAGTGAACTCAAGCTGTCTTCCGTATTGTGGATGTCCTCAACATGTCTGAGCTCCCAATTGGCGCCAGAGATAGTACAATCAGCTGTTGATAAACTCTAAACGTCTGTTTCTACGCCATCTTCATTGCTGTTGTATGACTGGACATCTATGGCTCGCCCAGCTGAATCATAGTTTTCATCGTTCATACGGGAATCCCTAGCCAATACTTCCTTCAGTTCGTCCATAAAATTCAACAGTTCACCCGTCGTCATGAAGTCTTCTCCTCTTGGGTTGAAATGGATTTCTTCTACAACGGGTGTTCAACTAGGGCCAGCATCTTTAGTAGTTGTTCCACCCATAAAAGGGATCAGTCACATTGCTTTTTACCATGTAAAGAACAATCAGCTCAAGTCGCGGATGTTTCTCTAATACTTCTTCCCAGTCGGACCTACACATTATCAACTTTAGTGTATAACTGCTTGACGGATAAATCTTACGATATTGAGTGAGATCCCACTCCGGATACCCACAGTGCTCTGATAATTCCTTAATCAGTACATCGTGTAGGATTACGGGGTTAAATACTACTGAAAATAATCCTAGATACGTGCATGGTAAATTATGCGCAGCGGAAGATAGTGCACATACCTACAGTGTTTCCTGTAGTCCCAAGATCACTGAGGGAGTTCTCGATCTGCCAGACGGTTCCCGTAGAGGTTCTGGTTAAGGAAGCCCTACGCGGATTATGCTCCACAAAAAAGCCTCTGTCGATTCTTCAGCTGGATGGATCACCGGAGTAAATTCCTTGACACAATTTAGCACCTCCTTGGTAGTTGCTTGGTTCGGCCGAACTACTATGTATATGGGGAGGAGGGATTTCTTTTAATCTCAGCACAAAGGAATAGATGATTGACTCTTAATAAATCCCATAGCACGCCCTATTTATAAGAGGAGAAAAGTGGACAAAAGTCCACTTTGCCCTTATGATATTCGCCCGACCACTATAAGCTTGGGAGGCCCAAACCCCCGAACTCGAATGTATGATCCTAGACCGATTCAATATCTAGGTGTTTAATTCATTATTCACTTAGGTAATTCAGGATTCTAGTTAGCCTTAATTAACTAGTGGCGACTCTATTCAAAATCCGCACGTTTTTCAAAACGTATATCGCCGTAGGTCAGATTTTAGGTCCGACATTTTGGCGACTTCATTGGGGGACAATCGAGGGTTCGGGCTCTTTATATTTTCTTATTTTCCATGTTTTATTTTTTATTCATATTTGACTTTGTTATTCCCACTTTAGTGTAATGTCCAAAACGCCTAAAACCCAGGGCGACTAGGAACCCCGGAGGTTTAGTACGGTACGACCGGAGCGGTTGGACCGCCGGTACGGCTCGAAAAAACTCTACTCGCTTGTGAAGGTCTTATGATCCCTATGATGGGGTGAGGAAACCACCTTGTCGGGAACCTATCAGTGGAACCTACCTTGTAGAGCAAAGCCACACATTTTTTACCCCCTAACATGTTGTGTTTTATCCATGTTTTTTTTGTTGTAAAAAAGAGTTGTCAGGAAAACTGTAAGTTTTTTTAAACTGTGTAACTTTTATTCTCATGCATTCATCTATCTGCATTTAAAAAAAAAAAAAAAATTCAGCCAAGTAGTTAGTCATTTAGAAATTTTGTTTCCGAACATGCATTTTGTATGCATTGTTTTTTTTTAAAAAAAACAAACCTCTTACCTGAATTTTTTTTATTTCAAACTTGCGTTTCATACGCATTATTTTTTTCTTAAAAAAACTCTTCAGGTAAGTTGTGATTTTGGTTAGCGCGTCGCGCATGCAAAAAAACATTTTAGAAAAAATTGTAATTCCTCTTTAGCTATTAGAGCTTCTAATTTCAAACGTACATTCCATATGCATCATTTAAAAAAAAAATTATCTGAATTGTTTTATTTTTAATAATGCATCCAATATGCATTAATTTTAAAAGAAACTATTTAGATAAATCGTAAGCTCTCTTAGTTTTAGGGCTCTTTGTTTAAAAAAACTGTTTACCTGATTTTTTTTTAAAGATGTGCATCTCATACGCATTATTTTCGAAAAATAACATTTCAGGTAAATTGTTATTTTTCATAGTTGTATTTATTGTTGTGCATCTCATATTCATTCTTTAAAAAAACTTTTCACTTGATTTTTTTTTTATTTTGAGCAACTAAGATGAATTGATTTTTTTTCCTCGAAAAAATCAAAAAACAAAAAAATATTTTCAGATAGCTTGTAAGTTTTCTTAACTGTACAACTTTCATCCCATGTACATCTCATAGGCATTGTTTCATGAAAAATGGTTTTTTTTAGATATATTGTAAATCTTTTCTTAGTTGTTGAGCTTTTAATTCTAAACATGCATTGCATTTGCATTTCTTTTTAAAAAAACTTTACCTGGATTTTTCATTTTGTACATACATTATATATGTACCCTTCAGGTAAGCCGTTCTAAATTGTAAATTTTTTAACAGCAGAATTTTAACTTTCGAGCATACATGAGCATTTTTAAAAAAAACTCAAAGTGTCAATTCATTTTATCCAAGGTGTATTGCACTTTTTCGGGAAGATCGTCATTTCAACATTCGCATGAGCAAGCATTTAAAAAAAATGAGAGATTTGATTATAATTTTTGAAAAAATAGTTTAACTGTTCAGTTGAGTGCGACTATTCGAGTTTAAACAAAGGATGAGAAAATCTTTTTAAAAAAACATTGTTTTGAACATTTGTCCTGCGTTCGAGCCATATAGTGCACTCGGCAAACTCAGTGAACTCCATGATGGTGCAAAACCCCTTAGATCATAAATTTTGAATCCTTTTCAAAAAATAATAAAATTATGAAATGAATGACTTTAAAAGTTTAGAAAAATCATGCATGACTTTTTTATTCTTTATACTAACTTTCGTGTTTGGTCTTTTCAGGTACCCTTGGATAGGTATCTTGTACATACAAGTAGTTTCGGCCAAATGGGGCAACATAAAAAGAACGTGCAGTCATCCAGTTGCACGAAGAACAAATTGCACACTCGGAATATCCGACGCTCAGGTATGATAAATTGTACTTGATTTTTTCCTTGAGATTTGAGTGTCCCTACTCTTTTTGCAGATCAGGTGACCACTTCGACGAGGTCGCAACCACGTGAAATGTGACTGCTTCAAAGAACTTCCATTCCACCTACCATGTGTGGAATTCATACACGTCCCCGAACCAAGCCGTACATCTGTTTTACGTTGAGGTCTAAACCGGTCGATGGTATCCAAAGGGCATCTCCTGTTCAGGTCGAGCACAACCGCCAGATGGAGAAAAAATTTAGAACATGCAGCATGTCCATTCACATATGGAACAAATTTCCATTAAGGATGTCAAGCACCCAGTTGCCGAATTTATTCCAGTTACCTCAGGCAATATTTGTGCCCCAATGCGGACTACTCATCGTCATCCATGTGTGATACTCAACCAAGTCATACATTCGTCATGCGGCGAAGTCTAAACTGTCAGTGCTAACCATGGGGCGTCCCCATATGAGATTGAGCAATAGCCAGGGCACTTGAGAAGCTGAGAAAAGAGATCAGTATTGTCGATGTCTTCCATCAGAGGGTACTCAACCCAAGACGTCGACACAATCAACTTGTTCTGACTCGAGTCATCACGAAAAATGTCATTTGTATTTGGAATCTGCCACTAGGGGCATGTAAATAACTGTTGTTGATTATTTTCGGTAAATTTCTTTAAAAAAAAAAAAGCAAAGAAAAAAGGAGAGAAATTCCCGCTAGGCAACCTAGACAAAAGTTAGGGAGAGGGGCCTGATTGAAAACCCGCAGGGGCAGTCATGGCAAAAGGTGAGCTGCAAAAAAAAAAAAAAAACAAACAAAAAAACTTATTTTTCTTTAGGGTCACAGCCGCCCTTTAATCGGCTACAAAAAGAGTTTTCATGCAAATTTTGTGAGAGCAGTGAAGAAACAGAAGGGTCACAGTTGTCCCTAAATCAACTACAAATAAAAAGGGTCTTAGTCGTCCCTAAAACGACTACAAAGAAAGGGCCACAACCACCCTTCAAACGGCTACAGATAATGAGCGCCCCCGCAAAATCAAAAGCGGGAAATAAGTGAAAGGGCCGCAGCCACCCTCCAAACGGCTAAAACAATAAGAGTAATCTCGTGAACCTTGTGTGGATGGGAGAATAAAAAAGGGTCACATCCACCCTTAAAATGGCTACACAAAAATAGTGATCCCGTGAACCTGGTGAGGGCGGGAAAATAAAGGAAAGGGTTACAGTCGTCCCTCTAAACGGCTACAATCAAAAGAGCACTCCCGTAACATCGATGACGGGTATTAAGTGAAAGGGCCACAACCACCCTCAAAATGTTTACATACAAAGAGTGTTTTCCTGATCAGAGATGAGGAATGAAGGGCCACAGCCACCCTCTAAATGGCTACAACCAAAAGAGCTCCCGCAACATTGAAGACGGTGAGAAAAGGGTCACATCCATCCTCCAAACGGCTACAAATACTCCCGCATCGAGGTGGAAAATAAAGTACGGGTCACAGCCACCGTTTAATCGGCTACCAAATAAAGAGTGCTTCCGCTAAGTTGAAAACCCGAAAGGGCCGCCTAGGCAAAATCAGAAAATGAGATGCATGGTTGCAAGTTCAGAAATTGCAATCATGGCAAAAGGAGAGAAAATAAAAAAACCGAGGGGCACGGTCGAAAATCTCTCAATCGACCGTGGCAAAAGGAGAGAATAAAAGAGAAATTCTCAAAAAAAAAAAAAAAAAAAAAAAAGAGAGAAAGATCCCGCTAAGTTGTCGCACCATGCGCAATTTAGGCAAAAATTAGGGACAAACATTCGTGCGCCTGTGTATTATCTACGGTACAGCGATTTCCAAGTCAACATCACGACCAGAGGGACGGTTATAGTCTGCTCTCGGGAGTCACCATTCAAGGATGAGTAGGACTGTTACAGTCTGTTCCTACAAGTCAATTTCACGGCAAGCGGGACGGTTACATTCTGCTCTCGCGAGTCACCATTCAAAGATGAGTAGGACTGTTACAGTATGTTCCTTCAAATCAACCGACAATCGGGATCTGAATGTTGTCCAGCTTTCCGAGAGTCACCCCAACCGGTGTTGTTCTGCCCCAGATATGCTAGTCACCACAATGATGCTGCGCTGTCCCGGATATGCTAGTCATCGCGTCTACTCATTTCAACGGTGTGCGCTGCCCCAGGTATGCTAGTCACCACCGACAATCAGGATCTGAAGTTATCCAGCTTTCTGAGAGTCACCCCCGACGAACGAAGCCTTAGTATTTAGCATTCGCAAGTCACGCCACTAGAGGCACTTCTCCAACGGACGCCACTAGAGGCTCTTCTCCGATACACGCCACTAGAGGTTTTTCCTTATCGCTCGCCACTGGAGGCATCATCGATTAAGGTTTTACTTTATTGCACGCCACTGGAGGCTTTTTCTTGTCGCTCGCCACTGGAGGCATCATCCATCAAGATTTTACTTTACTGCACGCCACTAGAGGCTTTACTTTTCCGCACGCTACTGGAGACTTTACTTTTCCGCACGCCACTAGAGTCTTTACTTTCTGCACTGCCAACGGAGGCACCGCCAACAGGGGCACCGGCAACAGGGGCTCCGCCAACCGAGGCTTTACTTTTCCGCACGCCACTGGAAGCACTGCCAACGGGGGCACTGCCGACAGAGGCTTTACTTTTTTGCACTTTCCGAAATAAGCCAGGAGTTTCCTTGAAGATTCGAAGACTCAAAAAAAGATATACTTCCCAACCAAAATTAGTGTTTACTCGTCTTTGGACAAATCCCCTCGAACACGTTTTACGGGAATTCGCCCAAAGAGGGGCAAGCTATCAACACCTAATTTTGTTCCGCGCGTAGCACGTCCAAAAATGTCATATATGACGCGTTAAAAAAGGAAGTATTTAAAATATGGAAGATCTCGAAGTTTCTAAAGATAGGACTGGCTTAAAATAGGATAGTGTATATGCATTATTTATTGTAAAATATTTAGAAAATATATTATGTGTATTTATGGTGAAATACATAAATATATATGTATATTTTCGGAATATTAAATGCATATATTTTTCAGATTTTATTTTCCTAGTTTATGGGTCCTAGTTAGCTATAAATAAGGTCCTTTTACATGTAAAAAAGACACAACATCAATAATAATACATCAGTTCTCGAAAACCGTGCGATTTTGTCTTCTAGTGGATAAAGTTTTTTTTTTTTAATAAAATTCTGGTCTATCCCGCTGCTGCTGCTCTGGTCACCGGCGACCGGCCGGCCTGCCCAGCTCCGGCCACCACGTAGCTTGACCCCCTCTCTCTCTCTCTCTCTCTCTCTCTCTCTCTCTCTCTCTCTCTCTCTCTCTCTCTCTCTCTCTCTCTCTCTCTCTCTCTCTCTCTCTCTCTCTCTCTCCGGTGAACTATTAGCTTCCCGTCGGTGAACCCCTGCAGCCATCATGACCACCTCCATCCTTGCCTGCAGCCACGGTCCGCCTTGTTATCGCCGGAATGGCCACCAGGAGCCAGCCCGCCTGCTCAGCCGTCGGAGTTCGCTTGCCCAGCCACAGATCTGCTCGTCCCTGACTTTGACCAGAGCTCCGCTATAGCCGCCTGCTCCGACCTCGCACTGGTTCTGATATCTGCCGCTGCTGTCTGCCGCCATGACCGGTCCTGCTGTCCGTCGCTGCTGCTGCCGGAGCTCGCCGTCCTTGTTGCTGTCTCGGAGCTCTCATCGTTCCAGCCCAGGTAAGTGTCTTTCTTTTTCTTTTTTTGTTTTGTTTTTTTATTTTATTATTATTATTTGTTATTATTTTGTTATGTTAAATTAGGTCATTTAAAGGTTATTAGTTAAATTTGATTGGGTGAGACATTTGATTGTTTAAATAACTATGTGTATATATTGAATATATATTAGGTTGTGTATGTATTTAACATGTTGGGTAATTTTGAAATTTTTAGATTTCGTGTTAATTATGAGTTATAGATTATAATTAATTTTTAGACTTAGGTTAATATCTGATAATATTTTTGTATAATACAAATTCATTTAAATTTTGACGTCGTTAGATTAATTTGATGTAACATATATTTAAAAGAATAAAATTGGCAAATTAAGTGAATTGAATACCGAAAGGGCGCAATTAAAAAATTGTTTATTTTCAATTCGTAATAGAACCCCTGAACTCGAATGTCTGATCGTAGACCGATTCAATACCTAGGTGTTTAATTCATTATTCACTTGGGTAATTCATGATTCTAGTTAGCCTTAATTAACTAGTAGCGACTCTATTCAAAATCTGCACGTTTTTCAAAACATATATCGTCGTAGGTCAGATTTTAGGTCCGACAATTTATCAAAATCAAACATTGGATTGTAGATCTTATTAAAATTTGATCTTAAAATTTGACCACTTGTTCCCAATATGGTGTTTGTGCCGAAATTTAAAAGGATTTACTAGGTAAATTTTTTAATTTCTTGGTCACCAAGCTAGTAAACTTTCAGCCACTATTTTAAATTATATTGTTTACCATATTTTAATTTTTAATTAAGGTAACAATATATCTATAATTGGGAACATTAGGATAGATTCACATTAATATATAGAAATATATATATATAACTATCAATATATCTAAATATTTAATAGGATTAAAGATATTATTGATAGATTTAATTGTCTAAAATATTGAGAAAATATATTGTCAGTATATTTGTTACCCTATTTAAGATATGACAATAAATAAATATATATATTATATAATGTGCCGATTTTTACATATATATATATATATTGTCGATTGATTTAATCTTATAGATAGAATCTTAGCAATAAATATATATGTTTTAATATGGTCCGAAATTTATATATATATATATTTAATATTGAAAATTATTTTCTATAATTAATGTTACTTGGTGGCTAAGTTAAACATTTTTTGGACTATAAAACCCTACTTGGGCCATAAGTAAACATTTCGGCCCAACCTTTGAAATTTTAATTATTGGGCCGGTCCAATTTGTCAAACCGGAACGAATTTAAATCGAACCGGATTTTCTCAATCGGTTCGACCTAATCGGGCCGGGCCGAACCGGGGTAATTAAGTGGATCCGAACCAGATTTATCCGAACTGGACCCGAACCGGATTTTTCAGACCAGACCGAACCGGACCGGACCGGACCAAACCGGACTGAAATTGACTGAACCGAAATGATTTTAAAACCGAATTCAAGTCAATTAAATAAAATAGTGTGGTCAAGTTTTAAAATCCAAATGTTTTTGAACCTCTAAATTCACTACACAGTGCTCATAGGGTTGCTAACCTTTATGCCTTGTTTCGATTATGGGGATTGATCTCGGAGATACATGTTTTTGGGACTGGATAATTAGAGGACTGAATTGCAATTGTTTATTATTCAATATATATATTAATGCATGATTAGAAATGTTGTCTTGACTTAGTCAAGCTAGCTGGATATTGCATTTTGTGGGCGGAGCCATGGTTAAATATATGGAATGCGCACTAGGATAGACATGATGTGATATTGGAAATGCCTAGGATTCATGTCTAAAATGTTGCGTAATTGAATATAAGCATGAATTGCAAATCAGCCCCTAATGTTTAAAATTATTTTAAAATAGAAAACCAGTCGCCAAATATGTATGATGGATATGAATGATTCATGTTAGACATGTATGCTAGAATGTTGAGGATATAGCCGCATTTGATACTTTACTTGGAAGTAGAATTATGTATGCAAGCATGAGTTCATCGGAACATTAGACGCATGACGCTTAAGCATGAGTGTGGTTTGTTTGATGAATGTTACTCGCGTATGATAATTTACATGGTTAGTAGAATCATATATGCATGAGTGAATTCATCGGAATGTTTTCCAAAATAAAAAGGGCCTTGGAAAAGTCAAGATCGGGTATGCTTATTTTAAAAATCACGTTCCGGTAATTTGCGATTAAAACCGTTTAAAAAGATTGATCTATTGGATTGAAAACGATGGTAATGTGAACTCTTTCACAACCATCTTCCATTGGTTTACTGGTGGTCGATTGGTTTAGATGACTGAGGAATCGTTATTTGTCGGATTAAATCTTAATAGATATTTGGTGTATGCAATTCTTTCTCAAAATGTTATTGTCTCAGTGATTTTTGCATAACCATCGATGTGTTAGTATGAATTGGTTAATTTAGTGCGATTCGATATTCCTCGCTATCTTGATGGTGTGAATCATGATGAATAAAAGGAGTACATATTGATCTCTCTACTACGATAAGAAAAGTAGAGAGGAAAACTACGGATGAATATAGTAGTCTGTATGATTTTGACAATAAGAGACGAATGTAATAATTTGTTTCACCAAGCATGGGAGTAGGTTCTTTGATGATCTGAACGCATATGTGGTGATACATTCAACCTTGGTAAAAGGGGGTTTGAAGAAGACTTCAATTACAACCAGGCAATGTTGCAGCTTAATATCACTTTGCATCCGCCTTGGTGGAAGCAAGGATGCGAAAGCTAAACGTTTCGGTTAAACGTGATGGTCTTCTCTCTTTTCATGGATGTTGGCATAAAATCCGCATCTGATCTTCAGAATGAAAGGTCAACATGAAAAAGATGTATACGGTTGTCTGATATTGACAGGACTCAATGATCTAGAGCCTAATCAAGTACAGTAACCACAATAGTAAAAGGGAAACCTTCTTTGCTCACCATACTGGGTTCGAAAGAAGTCAACCATGATCCGCATATTATAGAGAGAACTGGACCATAAAGGTCTTATACGATAATACAGTGGGTTAAGCTATGTTGATAAAGTACGTCTCAAGTACGCCTCGTAAGTCATGTGTATGAAGCGGTAAAATGTTTTATACAGACACAGATCATTTGACGTGATTCACTCGTGAATTTACTCATATGTGATGTTTAACATGGCTTAAAGTTCTCGACTATCTATGCGACAATCATGGATCAAATACGCGAACTTCAGATCAAGGACCCTACCATTGTCATTTATCGTCTGTTTGAGTTACTAAAATCTTGGTTATTTCGAGATTCGGATTTATTGAATAAAGTAGTTTCCGTTCGATTCGAAATGTGATCTACTTGTCAAAATAAATCGACCCGGTTAAACAGGATCGATCCGAAACGAAATTTCAGCCAGGTAAAATGGTCGAATAAAACGAAACAATTCACGTACTCCGTCATCTCAATCAGGACACCTGAACTGAACAAACCCATCGATTGCGTAGCTAGATCGAAAGATTTAGTATTTCTTAATTATTAGTACTCCATTGAATGAAATAATATGTAATGATAATCATGCGCGAACCCGATTGGATTATATTGAATTAAATTCAGAAATGAAACGATCTAACCAAGTGGTTAAAACTTCGGTATAATTAAGCTTGGCGCAAGTGGACCTCGAAAAGGAACACATCGTTTCAAAGTATGAGTTTAATAATGAAGTGTTTAAATGATGATGTGCTGAATTTTCGTCTGCATTCCTTCGGAAATAACTTATTGATAACATTTACATTGGTAAGAAGTAGTCTTCGGAAGCTACCATGACCTTGTAAAAGTATCGACTGACGCATAAGGTGAAAACCTAAAATGCTCAGTTAGGAGATGGGATAAAATCTCTGAGATAAGTTTGCAAACGAAGAAGGATGAAGTCGGTTAAACGATTTTCCTTCCGTACGCCTTGAACGATAAGTCAGGCTAGGCATTCAAATCAAATCACACACATCTGGAAGCATAGTTTATAAACATAATGTTAGAGTCACTTAATCAGCTGTTTCCTAAGGGATGATGAGTGGTGATTCGCATTCATGTAAAACTGTGTTCCACCGAAATCGGTAAAATCACGCCACCATGAAAGCTGAAGAGTGATAATGAGTTAAATCATATCACCATGCGACATTAATTTGCGCATTAAACACGTATTTAGGACAAGAGTATGTCAACTACTCTTTGAAAGTACATGTTTACAGCTTAGAGACATGGTACCGTGGTCGAACATCTGACATTACATACTTATGAACGAATTTTCCGATGCATTGACAATTCAGAACAATGAGTCTTGACAGAATCAAGAGCAAGATATTACACCTAATTTTGGTACGCGCGACACATATATAACACGATTAAAAATGTTATGTGTAACGCGTTTAATAAGAAAGTATTTAAATATGGAAGGTCGCAGAGTTTCAAAAGATAGTACTGGCTTAAATTAGGATAATTATTTTATTTATTGCAGAGAATATTTGTTGAATATTTAGAGTGTATTTTCTGAATATTTAACATTTATGGTTAGAATAAATCTGTAGTATTTATTTCCTAGTTAGCTTAGACCTAGATTAGTATAAATAGGGGTTCCTAGCTACATGGAAAAGGACACAATAGAAAATTCAGTACAGAGAAGAAGAATACATATCTGGAGAAGTCGTAGTCTCAAGTTACATAGTTCCTGCTTACATTTTTGTTAATTTTATTATTATCATTACTATTTAACATTAGTCTTCAACCATCGTCTTCATATTCTCATTAGCAATTGATGCCAATCAGCCCATCCCATCCGTCATTCACCAGTCGTTCAACATCCACACTCCAGGATCCAACTGATACCCACCGATTGCGTATGATCGAGCGAAATTTTAGTGGTTAGTGATGATATACGAGTCTATGTCTTTCGCTCTTTATTATTCATTTTTTTAATGCTTATTAAGTTTAATCCAAATCCATTTTCACATGTTTCGTCCATATATATATATATATATATGTTAATCTTTGATTTACCATATAAAAAGTGTAATCATGTGTAGGGTATTTTTTTTTTCTTTCTTTTAAGTAACTGATGAATTGGTAAAATAGAATATGCTTAAGATGATATTATAATTCATTCTTAGTATTACGAAATAAAAAATAAAAAAAATTCAAGTTGGCAATTTGTGAATTGAGTACCGAAAGGGCGTAATTAGAAATTATATTTTTAATTCGTAATGGAACCCCCGAATTCGAATCTCTGATCGTAGACCGATTGGATATCTAGGTGTTTAATTTGTTATTCCCTAGGAAATTTAGTTTTCTAGTTAACCTAATAATTAACTAGTGGCGACTCTTTTCAGAATTGCACGTTTTCAAAACTTATAATCGCCTTAGGTCGGATTTAGGTCTGACAATTTGGCGACTCTGTTGGGGGAAGTTAGAGGGTTCGGCTCATTACGTTTATTGCCATGATTTTTGAGTTTTTATATTTTATTATCTTCACCATTCTAACTTTTTTTTGTGACAGGTACATTTTTTTAGAGTTATTAACTAACATTTTTTTTTGGCATTGTTTGAATTCACTCACACACCACTTTAGCGTAATCTCCAAAATGCCTAAAATCCAGGGCGACTAGGAACCCCGGGGGTTTAGTACGGTACGACCGGGGCGGATGGGCCTCCTGTACGACTCCGAAAAACTCCGCTCGCTTGTGAAGGTCCTGTGATCCATGTGATGGGGGGGAGGAAACCACCTTGTCGGGAACCTATCAGTGGAACCTACCTTGTAGAGCAAAGCCACACTCTTTTTTAAACCCCCCCTAACATGTCGGTTTTTTATACGCTTTTTGTTGTAAAAAGTTATCACGTAAACTGTATGTTTTTTTTAACTGTATAACTTTAATTCTCGTGCATTCATCTTATTGCATTTTAAAAAAACAAAACAAAACAAAAAAACAAAAAAATTAGGTAGCTTGTATATTTCTTAACTTTACAACTTTTAATTCATGTACATCTCATAGGCATTGTTTCAGGGAAAAAAATTTTTTTAGATAGATTGTAAATCTTCTCTTAGTTGTTGAGCTTTTAATTCCAAACATGCATTGCATTTGCATTTCTTTTTATAAAAACTTTACCTGGGTTTTTCATTTTGTACATACATTCCATATGTATCATTCAGGTAAACTGGTTGTAAGTTGTAAGTTTCTTAACAGTAGATATTTAACTTTTGAGCATGCATGAGCATTAAAAAAAACTCAAAGTGTCATTCGTTTTTATCCAAGGTGTATTGCACTTTTTCGGAAAGATCGTCATTTCAACATTCGCATGAGCAAGCGTTTAAAAAATGGGAGTTTTGATTCTAATTTTTGAAAAAATAGTGTAATCGCTCAGTTGAGTGCGACTATTTGAGTTTAAGCAAAGGACGAGAAAACCTTTTTGAACTGTTTTGAGCATCTGTCCTGCGTTCGAGCCAGAACTCAGTAAACTCCATAATGATGCAAAACACCTAAGATCATAAATTTTGATTCTTTTTTTTTTAAGTAATAAAAAATATGAAATGAATGACATTAGAGTTTTTAAAAAATCATGCATGATTTCTCATATTCTCTACACTGATTTTCCATTTACTCTTTTCAGGTACCCTTGGTTAGGTATCTTGCACATACGAGCTGTGTCGGCCAGATGGGGCAACATAAAAAGAACATGCAGTCATCCATTTTCACGAATAAAAAATTGCGTACTCGCGGGATATCCACCACTCAGATGCGATGAATTGTACTCGATTTTTTCCTTGAGATTTGAGTGTCCCTACTTTTTTTCGCAGATCAGACGACCACTTCGACGAGGTCGCAACCACACGAAACGTGACTGCTTCAAAAAAACTTACATACTAAAATTCCACCTACCATGTGTGGAATTCATACGCGTCCCGAACCAAGCCGTACATCCGTTTTACGGTAAGGTCTAAACCGGCCTGTGATAACCAAGAGGCATCTCCCATAGAGATCACACAAGTCCGAAGATGAGAAAATATCAAGAGATCATCGATAGTCCTGTGAAGATTCAATGTGCCGATCAAAAGTTAGGGAGAGATGCATGATTGAAACCCCGCAGGGCCAGTCATGGCAAAAGGTGAGCTAAAAAAAAAAAAACTTATTTTATTTAGGGTCTCAGCCGCCCTTTAATCGGCTACATAAAAAAAAGAGAGTGTTCATGAATTCTTGTGAGAGCAGTGAACAAATAAAAAGGGTCACAGTCGTCCCTAAACCGGCTATAAAGAAAGGGCCATAGCCACCCTTCAAATGGCTACAGATAAAGAGTGTTCCCGCAACATCAAAAGCGGGAAATAAGTGAAAGGGCCACAACCACCCTCCAAACGACTACAGATGAAAGAGTGACCCCGCGAACCCTGAGAGGGCGGGAGAATAAAAAAGGGCCACAACCACCCTTAAAATGGTTACACAATCAAAAGAGTGCTCCCGGAACATCGATGACGAGTATAACTGAAAGGGCCACAACCACCCTCTAAATGGTTACATACAAAGAGTGTTTCCCGTATCAGAGACGGAGAATAAAGGACTATAACCACCCTCCAAATGGCTACAAATTTAAAGAGCACCCGCAACTATGAAGACGGTGAGAAAAGAGTCACAGCCACCCTCCAAACGGCTACAAACACTCCCGCATTGAGGCGAAAAAAAGTACGGGTCACAACCACCGTTTAATCGGCTACCAAATAAAGAGTGCTTCCGCTAAGTTGAAAACCCAAAAGGGCGACCTAGACAAAATCACAAAATGAGGGGGCATGATTGCAAATTCAGAAATTGCAATCATGGAAAAAAGAGATAAAATAAAAAATCGAGGGGCACGGTCGGAAATCTCTCAATCGACCGTGGAAAAATGAGAGAATCAGAGAGAAATTTAAAAAAAAAAAAATCCTGCTAGATTGTCGCACCATGCGCAATTTAGACAAAAATTAGGGACAAACATTCATGCACAGTTGTATTTTCTACGATACAACGTCTTCCAAGTCAACTTCACGGCAAGCGGGACGGTTACAGTCTGCTCTCGCAAGTCACCATTAAAAGATGAATAGGACTGTTACAGTCTGTTCCTACAAGTCACGACCAATAATCAGTACCTGAAGTTTTCCAGCTTTCTGAGAGTCAAAAACCGACGAACGGAGCCTTTGATGTTCAGCCTGTTAGCATGTGGTGACGTGGCGCCGTAATTGGTAGCCCGTCAATGTTAAGTAAATTACCTAAGTTAATTAGGTAATTGTCACATTAGGTCAATTGGGCCATACTCAATCCCTAATTGACATGGGAGGCCCTAAATTGGGCCTCCCCCTTAATTAACATGGTTTGGCCGAACCATGTACCACATTGGTTGGAGTGGACTTTTGTCCACTCCACCAATGCTATATATAGGGGGTCTCCTAAGGGGTTTAACACATCAATCAAATTAATAAGTTCCTCCATTGAGGAACTTGAGAGAAACCCTCTCACCCTTAGTTAAGATTTTCGGTGCACATCAGTCCGAGGTTCTGTCCCCGTTGAAGAATCGATCGAAGGATTTGCTGTGGAGCTTATACCGCGTAGGACTTCTACTCACGAAGAACTTATACGGGTTCCGACCGGAGAATCAGAACTCCCTCCACAACGTTCTTGGGCAGGAAAGCTATTGAGGTATGTGTATATTATTCCGCTGCGTAATTAGATTACTTACTAGTACACGTTTAGCATTCCGTAGTATTATGTTCCCGTAATCCAACAGTGGTATCAGAGCAAGGTTAGGAGTTCTTAAATTTTTTGTGAACTGATGTACTTGTACCTTGAAAAACCGAAATTTTTATGTTTATGAACACCAAGGTATTTCCTAAAATTTAAACAAGAAATCATGTGTTTGATCTTTAAAAACATAAAATTTTCGGAATTTACATGTTTTTATAGATCAAAACCGAATTTTAGGTTTGAATTTGAGTCTGATGTTCATGATCTTCAAGAACACAATGAGTTTTATCAAGAACACTTTTTGGATTAATGACCAAGTTATTGTTTAATCTTAAAATTTGACTACTTTTCCTATTTTTCATTTTTGTGCCGAAAACCCTAGGGGTATTTTAGGTAAAAAAAAAAATTAATTTCTTAGGGTGCAAGTAGTAAAATTCCGGCTGGCCTAACATAATAGATATATTTGTTACCATATTTTTATTTTATTAAAAGGAGATAATACGTCGAAAAATTGGAAAGATACGGAAAGATTCACATTATATAGTAAAATATATAAACTATCAATATATTTAGCTAAAAGATAGGGATAAAGATATATTGATAGGATTTGGTTACTTAAAAAGATTAAGAAGAAATGTTGTCTATATATTATCCCTAAATCTATATATTTGACAATAATTATATATATATTTGGCCGAAAATTACATATATATATTTATATTGTTAATTGATTTACATCTTAAAGATAGAATCTTGACAATATTTATATATATTAATAATATATATGTGCCGAATTTTATGTATATATTAGCAATATTGGAATTTTTTTACATAATTAATGTTTCTTGTGGGCTAAGTTAAGTTTTTAGTGGACTTTAAAACTCTATTTAGCCCAAAAGAAATGTTTCGGCCGAACCCTATGGGTTTATAGGGCCGGTCCAATTTGCAAAACCGGAACGGGTTAAACCAATCCGGGTTTTCTTAATCGGGTCGACCTAGTCGGGTCGGGTCGGACCAAAGTATCTAAGTGAATCTAAACCGAACCGGTTTCGATTAATGAATTAAATTGGACCGAACCAAATTTTAAAAAATTTCAGAAATTTTAAATGTTCAATAAAATAGGATGTCAAATTTTAAATCCAAAATGTTTTCGAACTTTAAAAGTTAACCTAAACAGTGCTCTTAGGGTTTACGTTTTAACACGTTTTCGGATAAAACCCTAATACCTGCTTACGATTATGGGGATGGATCTCGGATATGCATGTTTTTGGGACTGGATTGAATTAGTGGGCTGAATTGCAATTGTTTACTTTCTGCAACATATATTAGAACTGTCGTCCTGACTTAGTCAAGCTAGCTGGATAATAAATTGCGAGCATTGAGCTCTGGGATTTAAATATATGGTATGCGCAATAGGATAGACATGCTATGCTGATTGAAATTGCCTAGAAAGCATGTCTAGAAATTTCTCATGATTGATTTTAAGCATGAATTGCAAGTCATCCTCTAATATTTTCAAAAAAAATTTAAAACTGAAAATACAAGTCGTCAATTATGCATGATGTATGTGGAAGTTGCATGTTTTTACACGTATGCTAGAATGTTCATGAATGAAAGCATGTGGTAATTTACTTTAAGTAGAATTATGTATGCTAAGGAACATTAGACGCATGACGCGTAAGCATGTTGTTTTGGTTTGTTCGATGTTTATGGCATGATATAGTGTTATGCATGCGTAAATTATCGGATAATTTTTACAAAATCAAAAAGGGCCATGGAAAAGCCAAGATCGGGTATGCTTATTTAAAAATTCCCGTTCCGATAATTTGCAAAATAATAACCGTTTTCAAAAGACTGATCTATTGGATTGAAGACAGCAATGGTGTGAACTCTTTCACAACACCCCCTTCCCTCGGTTTACTGGCGGTAGGTTTGGTTTAGTGACTGAAGAATCACTATTCATCGTATTCCATCCTAATAGATAATCCGATGTTTGCAATTCTGTCAAAATGTTGTTGTCTTCCCAACCTTGAATTGTTATCAATGAATAGATGGCATTATCATCTGAGCTATTAGTTGAGACAAATTATGACTCGTGGAGCAAACGTGTCGTTACAATATTGGAAGGACATGGTCTAATTGACCACATTCAAATGACCATGAATTGCCCGAATGCCGAATTAACAAAGGATCTAGCATTTCTCATTTTCAATGGGAGCAAGATGACAAGAAAGCTAAGGAAATGATACCGTCTAAAATGTCACAGGATTTCTATGACATATATAAGGATGATCCGACTTCAAAGGACATCTGGGATGCTCTCTTTCTGAAATATGGAAGTGGCATGGCGGTTACACTGCACCCACTTGTACCAACAATAGAAACCTGTCTGAACAACAACAGTAAAAGCATACTTGAAAAAGTATGCGGTCTCTTTCGCTTATTCAAACCATTGGAAGATGACAGTCAAATGGCTGAATGGGATAAAATTCAGGCCATAATAGGGATACTCTCGAAGTATGGGAGAGCAACCAAGGCCATATTGACTGTTAGCAGTTCCGTGCTTGATCTTGCATCTGTCCAAAAACTAATCGAGATGGAAGAAACTCGATTAACTTCGGTGTCGAAAGAACCGAAAGTGGCAGGAGAAGCTGGCCGTAAGAAAGTAAATTCAGGAACAAGGGAAATAAAAAACAGGCGGTCGACAGTAAAATGTTGACTACGCCTAAACAAGGCAGTCCCAGATTAAAATCTGAGATAGTATGCGGGAATTCCAGCCCACGCCGAATAAGCGATGGTGCAGGTTCCAGCCGATCGCACCCTGAGAAAGTATGCGACTTTGGTTATGTAGAGGAAGCTTTAGTTTCCTCAACTGTCATGTTAACTGACTCAAATCCATCTTGGATTCTTGATTCAGGCGCAACGGACCACATAGCCAACGATAAAGAACTATTTGCCAAGTTTAGACGATTTTCGAAGGATTCTAAAAGGATATTCGTCGGCGACAACTCGCAACTTGAAGTCATAGGAATAGGGACTTGCAAATTGCCAATGGGCAATAGCAAATCCTTAATTCTTGAAAATGTCCTTTATGCTCCTAGAATCCGTAGGAATGTTGTTTCTGTTTCTACTCATATGAATAAGAACTTTGTTTTATCATTTGAGAGATCCCTAGTTCGCATAAATAAAGGGGATACTTTATTTGGATATGCCTTTTCTTATAACGGTCTATTTATCATGGATTTGCATGGAAATGTAAATTCATATAGAATGTATGCAATGTCCTCCAAAGAAGTAGAAACCGACGCGACCGGATGGCACTCGCGGCTTGGACATATAGGCTACGACAGAATTCAATCGTTAGCAAAACGAGGGCTTTTGCCCGGAACAAACAATGTGGTAAAACACACTTGTCATGACTATCTAGCTGGAAAATCCACCCGCAAGCCATTCGGTGAAGCAAAACGAGCCAAATTTCCATTACAAATAATCCATTACGTATGTGGACCAATGAACGTAACTGCTAGAAATGGAAAGCGATACTTCGTAACTTTCATCGACGACTACACCCGATTCGGGTTTACTCATTTGATTACTCGTAAATCTGAAACAATAGATTGCTTCAAAAGCTTTCTTAAGCTCGTAGAGAATCAACAGGAGCGAAAGGTTAAAACCCTACGCACGGATAGAGGTGGAGAATATCTCTCTAATGAGTTTGATAAGTTGTGCAAAGAAAGTGGGATCGCCCGTCAAACGACAATCCCCAACACACCACAGCAAAATGGTGTGGCTGAACGTCGTAATCGAACTCTCCTTGACATGGTAAGAACCATGATGTCACAAGCACAATTACCAATTTCTTATTGATGAGATGCGTTGCTTGCTGCTACTCATGTAGTAAACCTTGTCCCATCAAAAGCAGTTAACACAACACCGTATGAACTCTGCACTGGTAGCGAGTTAAATCTCACCAAGCTGCGATCTTGGGGGTGCGTGGCTTACACACATACAATTGACAGCCGTTTTGGCAAGTTAGGCCCCAGAGGACTCAAAAGTATCTTCATCAGATACTCTGAGAACTCAAAAGGTTATGTATTTGTGTCAGTCCTTGAGAACAGTAATGTGTACGAACATGAGTCTAAGACGTCACTTTTCTTGAGAACGAATTTCCATCGCTTCGAGAAATAAATACAGACGAAGTCTTGATCGAACTAGAACATGATGACAATGATTATCAGGTCCCACTTTCTTCGAGTGGGAGATTTGACACAGCAACAAGTGATTCACTTAATGAGGATATAATCCCCATAATAAATCCAGTGGGAGGGCTCACTCCCCCATAACAAAAATCACTATTGCTGGGAATGCGAATCAAGTAGAAACCGATAATCATGTCACACAACTACCTATTGTTCCCATAATTCCAAATGGGAGCGGATTGATCACTTCGGTTCCAGGTCCTAGCGATTAAAGAACTAATCTCGGAGGTGAAATCCCGAGACGAAGAGGTCGTCCTAGGAAAGTTGTTGCTCAAAGCTCTAGTACCACCATTATTCCCAGTGGGAGTAGTGCTTCGATAAGAAGCATTATTTCCAGTGGGAGTATGGATCAGACTCAAAATGGGACAAATGAGCCTAGACGCAGTCAAAGGAAACGAACTTCTCCCAAGAAGTATCCCACTGAGAGAGGCGAGATTTTCACTCTCACGTATGTTGATGAACCGGTAACGGTTAAACAAGCGATGGAAGGACCTCAAGCAAAAGAATGGAGAAAAGCAATGGAAGAAGAAATCGCCTCAATGAAAGCTAATTCGGTATGGTCTTTAGTTGATTTACCTGCTAACCGCAGATCAATAGGAGCTAAGTGGGTTTTAAAACTCAAACTCACTGCTGATGGAGAAGTCGAGCGATACAAAGCTCGATTGGTTGCGAAAGGATATACCTAAATTCACGGAGTGGACTTTGATGAAACATACTCACCAACTGTGCGTTATACCACAGTTAGGCTATCATTGCCCTTGTTGCATGTCTCGATCTAGTGCTGCACTAAATGGATGTTAAGACCGCATTCCTCCATGGAAACCTGGAGGAAGAGATCTATATGGAGCAGCCAAAGGGTTTTATTACTCCTGGCAAAGAACATAAAGTTTGCAAGCTCCAAAGATCTATTTACGGTCTTAAACAATCGTCTCGGCAATGGTATCACAGATTCCACGAGGAAATCATCGGAAACGGATTTGTGAATCTTCACGAGGATCCCTGCGTTTACATCAAGACCTTCGGGTCTAAATATGTCATCATAACCTTATACGTAGATGACATACTCATTACTGCAAACGATGTGAGTTTCATGAACAAATCAAAGTCCTGGTTATCATCAGCATATGAGGTGAAAGACATGGGAGAGGCCACGTACATCTTATGCATTAAAATTGCCCGAGTCGTGCCGCCCGGAGATTGTGTCTATCTCAAGAATCATATATCAACAAACTGTTGAAAAGATTCAGAATGCTCGATGTTAAACCCTTGGATACGCCGGTTGTGTTCGGGTGCGCGTTGTCGAAGCGTGATGGCCCGAAAAACCAGCAGGAGCGTGAACAGATGAAGAATTTAGAGTATCTAAGCATGGTAGGAAGTTTAATGTACGCCATGCTATGTACTCGGCCAGACATCTGTTACGCTGTGGGCCTAGTAGCAAGATTCCAATCAGATCCTGGCTATCAACATTTAAAGGCCGTAAAACAAATTATAAGATATCTGAAAAGTAATGTCGACTATGTTCTGTGCTATAAGGGCAGGCAAATTGAATTGACTGGTTATAGTGACGCCGACCAAGGTGGCGATCCGGACGATCGTAAGTCCACCACAGGGGGAGTTTTCCTCCTTGTTGATGCTGCCATATCATGGGTAACCAAGAAGCAATCATGTATCGCGCTTTCCACTATGGAATCAGAATTCGTTATCCTTTCTAAAAACGCACAAGAAGCAATCTGGCTGAAAAAGGCTTATTACTGCATTAATTGACACTGACATGAAGAGTAAACCTGTGAAGGTATACTCCGAAAGTCAGGCAGCCATTGCAGCAGTTAAGAATCCAAAGTACCATAGTAGGACCAAACACATTGATTTGAAATACAATTATGCCAAATCAGTTGTGGGAGACAATATAATCGCTTTAGAATACTTGCCCACAGACAATATGGTCGCAGACACATTAACTAAGCCATTACGTAGAGAAATTTTCGAAAAGCACGTAAAACTGCTTGGATTACGTAAGGCTTAATAAGTGGCTTGTATGAGTGATGGCATTTTTACATTTGAAATAATATTTCGATTGAATAAAAGAATTGCAAATTGAGTATATGATCTATCGACGTCATAATGATAAATAACATCGGACTTTTCGGTCTATAAACTAAGTCGTATGAAGAGGTACAACTCTTCCACCAAAATTATGTCGGATGTGAACCTTGCCTCATCACACAGGCACAGTCATCTTGTAGGAGAGGGTAACCTCTACCACAACAATATTGGCTAAGAACTAGGGGGATAAACCTGGATAAACGAAACGATAACTTGGTCACGCTTAAAGCATGACTTAATCTTCATTTTGTAAATCGTCGTGTTGGACTCTGTCCACCATTAAAATCACATTCAAGGCCAGATAAAAGACTCTGCGATAGCATGATTGACATATCCCATCCCTGGCTTGTCCAGGTGTGCTATCGACGCGTGCTTCATACTACGCGTGCCATGTTCGACCACGGGGTCATGCTCGGTTGTGCTAACTAGAATCCTTGTGATTCAAAGGGTGCATACTTCTTCACCTTGAACGTGTGATTGATCCCGGGTGTCTTATTTAGAGGCACCCAAAGTATCCTCACGGACTCAAAACTTATACCTAAAGTCTAGCTCAATGTTCGCTTCCCGGCGTACGAGCGTAGAACCAAAGAAAACGGCCAAGTGACCACATCTTTGGCAACCGGTTGAGTTTAGACCAAGGGTATAAGCAATGGGGATGGTCATGTTCACCTATAATTCACCGACTCTTGTGTTCACTAGGTGGCCACCAACGGGATATTAGTTGAAGGTTGTGAACACTTGTACGGATGCCCTGGAGAAGTATTCCTATGTGGAAAACTGGGCAATTGGAGAATTATCAGTTGACCAAGGATACAGTGCGGTACATACTTTATTTTTTACAGGATTGATTTACGAAAGGGAAACAATGTTCTGCGGGCGCTACAACACTCCTAACAGATGATTAGCACGATGCCCGTCGTATCCGCCGGTCGCACGGCAAACCTCATATGAACTATTCGGAGACGGAGACAATAACTGAAGACTGAGAAGTTGATGCTATTGGATGACAATACATTAACAGGCACCCTCCCATTCCGGCGAGTGGGAGATAGCATGTGGTGATGTGGCGCCGTAATTGGTAGCCCGTCAATGTTAAGGAAATTACCTAAGTTAATTAGGTAATTGTCATATTAGGTTAATTGGGCCATACCCAATCCCTAATTGACATAGGAAGCCCAAAATTAGGCCTCCCCCTTAATTAACATGGTTCGGCCGAACCATGTACCACATTGGTTGGAGTGGACTTTTGTCCACTCCACCAATGCTATTTATAGGGGGTCTCCTAAGGGGTTTAACACATCAATCAAATTAATAAGTCCCTCCATTGAGGAACTTGAGAGTAACCCTCTCACCCTTAGCTAAGATTTTCGGTGCACATTAGTACGAGGTTCTATCCCCGTTGAATAATCGATCAGAGGATTCGTTGTGGAGCTTATACTGCGTAGGACTTCTTCTCACGAAGAACTTGTACGCGTTCCGACCGGAGGATCAGAACTCCCTCCACAACGTTCTTGGGCAGGAAAGCTATTCAGGTATGTGTACATTATTCCGCTGCGTAATTAGATTACTTACTAGTACACGTTTAGCATTCCGTAGTATTACGTCCCCGTAATCCAACACAGCCTTCGTGAGTCACAATCGACAATCAGGACCTGAAGTTTTTCAGTTTTCTGAGAGTCAAAACCCGAGGAACGGAGCCTTTGATGTTCATCCTTCGCGATTCACGACCGACAATCAGGACCTGAAGTTTTCCAGCTTTCTGAGAGTCATAACCCGACGAACGGAGCCTTTGATGTTCAGCCTTCGCGAGTCACAACCGACAATCAGGACCTGAAGTTTTCCAGCTTTCTGAGAGTCACAACCCGATGAACGGAGCCTTTGATGTTCAGCCTTCGCGAGTCACAACTGGCAATCGGGATCTGTAGTTTTCCAGCATTCCGAGAGTCACAACCAGATGAACGGAGTCTTTGATGTTCAGCCTCCGCAAGTCCCAATCGGCAATCAGGATCTGTAGTTTTCCAGCTTTCCGAGAGGCTTTACTTTTACGCACCACCACTGGAGGCTTTACTTTTACGCACCACCAACGGAAGCACCATCAACAGGGACACCGCCGACCGAGGCTTTACTTTTCCGCACCGCCACTGGAGGCTCTTACTTACCGCACTACCGCGGGAGGCTCTACATTCTGCACTACCAAATGGAGGTTTTCTTTCGCACCGTCTGAAATAAGCTATGAGTTTCCTTGAAGATTCGAAGACTCAAAAGAAGATTTACTTCCCAGCTAAAATTAGTGTTTACTCGTCTTTGGAAAAATTCCCTCGAACATGTTCTACAGGAATTCGCCCAAACAGGGGCAAGCTGTAAACACCTAATTTTGGTACGCGCGACACGTATATAACACTATTAAAAATGTTATGTGTAACGCGTTTAAAAAAGGAAGTATTTAAATATGGAAGGTCGCGAAGTTTCTAAAGATAGGACTGGCTTAAGTTAGGATAATTATTTGTATTTATTGCAGAGAATATTTGTTGAATATTTAGAGTGTATTTTCTGAATATTTGGCATTTATGGTTAGAATAAATCTGTAATATTTATTTCCTAGTTAGCTTAGACCTAGATTAGTATAAATAGGAGTTCCTAGCTACATGTAAAAGGACACAACAGAAAATTCAATACAGAGAAGAAGAATACATATCTGGAGAAGTCGTAGTCTCAAATTACATAGTTCCTGCTTACATTTTTGTTAATTTTATTATTATCATTACTATTTAACATTAGTCTTCAACCATCGTCTTCATATTCTCATTAGTAATTGATGCCAATCAGCCCATCTCATCCGTCATTCACCAGTCGTTCAACATCCACACTCCAGGATCCAACCGATACCCACCGAATGCGTATGATTGAGCGAAATTTTGGTGGTCAGTGATGATATACGAGTCTATGTATTTATTTCTTTATTATTCATTTTTTTAATGCTGATTAAGTTTAATCCAAATCCTTGTTCACATGTTTCGTCCATATATATATATATCCATGTTAATCTTTGATTTACCATACAACAAGTGTAATCATGTGTAGGGTTTTTTTTTTTCTTTCTTTTAAGTAACTAATGAATTGGTAAAATAGAATATGCTTAAGATGATATTGTAATTCATTCTTAGTATTACTAAATAAAAAATAAAATTCAGGTTGGCAATTTGTGAATTGAGTACCGAAAGGGCGTAATTAGAAATTATATTTTTAATTCGTAATAGAACCCCCGAATTTGAATCTCTGATTGTAGACCGATTGGATACTTAGGTGTTTAATTTTTTATTCCCTAGGAAACTTAGGTTTCTAGTTAGCCTAATAATTAACTAGTGGCGACTCTTTTCAGAATTGCGCGTTTTCAAAACTTATAATCGCCTTAGTTCGGAATTAGGTCTGACACTAATCACATGACTGGATGTAAAATTAAATCTAAAAAATGACCATCTATCAGAGTGTGCTCCTCACGTGCTTGAATGAAAAGATGAAAAATCCCATTTTGGCCCAAAAAAAATGTTGTGCGACTCTTCTTCTTCCTCTTCAATCACTTCGATCACACACATCCAAGCCAGCCGAACACTCCTCCCCTCACATAATCTTCTAGTTTCCTCTGAAAAGTTGCGTAAGAATAAACTAGAGTTTCCTGTAGTGGCTATTTTCGGCGAAGCCTAGCGGCAAATTCCGGCAGAAAGAGGGAAGCTTCTTAGGGTAACTCTTCCGCAAGATGACGGTAGTGTATGACGCATGGGAGGTCGATTTTCACAGTTGTGTTCTTCGGGTTTTCCTTTACAAAGATAGTCACACCAAAATTTGAAGACGGAAAAAAGAGAGAGTCTCGCCAGGGGTGGGAACAAAAAGCTATCATCAACCCCCTATTAGGTTAATTTTGTTCGAATCGGAAGTGGGTTTGTTCAATATGTGAAAAATTTTGAGAATTTTCATGCAGGAAGTGTTGAGTTTTGTTTAGGTTCAGGGACAATTGAAACCTATTCAACTGAATGATTGCATAATTGTTCAGGGACAATTGAAACCTATTCAACTGAATGATTACTATTATGCAGATCTTGGCAAGGAAAGGTTTTCGAGCTACATGGCCCTGGTAAATGTTTTATCATTTTCATTTCCTTCTCCCTCACTAACTCAATAATTCACCAAATAGAAAAAGAATCTGAAACAAAGGAGATGCAAGGTTGAGGAATGACTTCTAAGCCTTAAGGTTTGAATGATCCCTCGAGTGCTCTCTTGTTTACCATATCTGAAATTTGGATGATGGATGCAATAAGTGAGTTGGTAAGAGACTCTCATTAAGAAGGCCTCCCCAACTAGTGTCTGATGTGTGAAGTGAAGATTGAAAGTTTGTGTTTATGAGCGTAATTTAAAAAAAAAAATATTCTTAAAGTGAATATTTGTTATGGATTTAGAAATGATGGAAATGTGAATCTCTTTGTGTAGGTTCATTCCCAATTCTCGACGAACACATTCTCAAGTTGGGATCGTGCACAACCAATGCGTGTGGAGGTCGATTTTCATGGGGGTGTTTTACTCTGTTACTTGATGTAAAACATATCCAGATTTCGGTGAGGAGGGTGAGTCATTACAATTGAAGTGGTACCTGAGAAGTCGACGAGGAGGGTGGTCGTTACAATTGATGACGATGACCAATGACGAAATAGAAAGTAGGTTGGATAAAGTGTTTACCGTTGGTACGATGTATTTTAGGAGAGGAACTCCTTGTGTTTTTTTTTTTTTCTAGGTATGATGGTGTGTACTCTACTATTTGGTAGGCACTCTTCATGTTGGGCAAATATTTTCCGTGTCACGGAGTACCACAACAAACTATGAATTTGTATGTGTTTTTTTTATGAATGTTTCAATTCTAATGTGTTTTTTTTAGTACAAGCAATTATGGCTCATACATGTTTTTTTTCAACAGCTTACAAGTTTTTTTTCATAAACTTGCAGAAACCTAAAATAACAGAAATAATACTGCATACATGCTTTTTTTAATTACTTAAAACCTTCATACACCTAAAAGTAACAAAAATAATAGATCATAACTTCTCTTTCAACACCTTAAAACTTTCAGACACCTAAAAGCAACAACAATAGTACATCATACATTCTTTTGCAACACCTTACAATTTTTAGACACCTAAAAGTAACAATTATACATAATACCTTATTTTTCAACACCTACGTAAAAACAACAACAATTATACATCATACATTCTTTTTCAACACCTTACAACTTTTAGACACTTAAAAGCAACAACAATAATACATCATTCATTCTTTTTCAACACCTTACAACTTTCAGACACCTAAAAGCAACAATAATTATACATCATACACTTTTTCAAAACCTTACAACTTTCAGACACCTAAGCAATTATACATCATACCTTCTTTTTCAATATCTTAAAACTTTCGGACACCTAAAAGCAACAACAAATCATAGCTTCTTTTTTAACACCTTCCAACTTTCAGACACCTGAAATCAACATAAATAATTTATCATACTTTCTTTTTCCACAACTTATAAGTTTCAGATACCATAAACAACAAAAATTATACATCATGCATTCTTTTTCAACACCTTACAACGTTCAGACACCTAAAAGTAACATAAATACTATTCAAAAGTTAGAATTGCTTAATCAATTATGTTCGAAACATGATTAAAGTTATAAGACAACATACATTATATATTTCTCAATACAAAACCACTACATAATTTCCTTTAGAATTTAATGAATTTCACCATTTACAAAAATCAGATAAGAAACCACAGCCATTATTGCTGCCTTCTCATCTATTTCTTCCACGTTGCGCCTCTGTGAGATTTTCAGCTAGTCTTCTCCAATATTTAAGTTATTTTCTACCTCTGGCCTTGTGTCCATGCTAGAACACTTCTACGCGATATAAGTTTAACAGGTATTAGAACCACATGACGAGATTATTCACAAATTTAATAATACAAATTTTCTACCAACATTCTAGTGGTCAAATCTTAAAATGCTTATTCTACGACATATGATATATTTTAAAAGCCATTTTAGTTAAATAGTAGACATAATTAGATGAAAAGAAACTATAAGTTTGTGAGGAAAACTTAGTCACAGTCATATAATGCAAAACATAGACAAGCATGCCGAAAATTTAATCCATATCCTTCTTCCTTCCCTAACGTCAACAAACCAAAATTACTTCAATTTTCAATAACAATAAATTATAATTGTACAACATTACAATTTAAGTAAACAAAACTGCAGTCAAATTCACTCAAATTAAGGTTAGGGTTTAGTTGTTCTGAATTTAACCCAATTGAACATGAATTACAGAAATTAACCTAAATTAGGGTTCAATCAATCATAATTGGGAGTAATCGACAATAATACGAAAACATCCAGGTCTTATTAGACATTAGGTAGAGGATTTTACCCCAATTGAACACATTGCAGAAATTAACCTAATTTTATTTTCAATCCATCTTAAATGGAAGTAATCTACAATAATATAATAACACCCAACCCCAATTGGAGTTAGGTAGAGTTTATGAATGCTTACAATATAAAACGACTCTATGTGCTTGAAGAGGAAGAAGACGCATCCACCATTGTTGGACCCCAAGCTTTGGTGAGTGAAGAACCCTAATTTTCTTTTGTTTCTCTTGTTTTTGTTCTGCAGATTTGAAGATGAATCTCCCATCTTCTGCCAAGGAAATCACGTGTCATATCACATGTGATGTAATTTGAATGGATGGGTATTTTCGTCATTCCATGTAAGAATGAGGGAGCACATTTTTTGAAAAAAAAATATATGGAAGAGCAAATTTGTCATTTCACCTCATTCCGTCAAAGTTAACACCGAAATTGGACGGATAATCAAATTTCAACAAAAATGAAACCTTGGACTCCATTTTAACATTTGAAACTTCAGACGTCAAATTTCAACATGGGTGAAACTTCAGCCTCTTTTTAGTTTGAAACAGTCATTTAGGAAATTGTATATCAAGTTCTACGAGTAAATCGAGGAATATAGTTTCGTCATTTGTGCAAAGACGCTTTCCGTCGGATATGCGACATGTATGAGTTTACTTTACCACGGGGCGGTTCGGGACTGGGGTCGCGGGGCCCCGTAAACCCGCCCTGTCCATTATATATATATATAATAATAGGACTAATATAATACATAATCAAAACATTATGGAAAAAATATAAATGAAGTTTACTAAATACTAGGGTTAGGTCTTAGTTTGTACGCAATGCTTTAATGGTGAACAAATCATAAGAGGATCTCTATTTGTGTTTACTTGTTTTTATTGTGATGGATTAAATGTATCTTGTAATTTGAATTTCGAGTTGGATTTGATGTGTTTGGTGTTTGTATTTAGAGTTGGATTTGTTGTTTGAATTTGGAGGTTAATTTAGATATAACCTTGAGAAGTGATGAATATGATGATACGTTTGAGATTCATGGGTGAGGGCTCACGAGTCGCACCGCATGCCTACCACATGATATGTGTTGGACGGCTATGGGTCTAACAAGTCGACCCGCGGAGCAAATCCAAGGCGGGCAAAACTCATTCCATTGACAACTTTAATTGCAGAGATTCGAACATACGCACTTTAATATACTATGTGAAAGTCTTAAACTGAGTACTCAACTAATTGTCTTAAAACTTTAAAACTTATAAATGAAGACGTGATTTAATCTTTATAATTCAAGAATAGTTTCAACAATAGTAATGAAAAACCATTACCATTATGGATGCTCTTCTTATATTGTAGTCAGTCAAGCTGAGTCGATTTACTTGAGCTAAAACTCAGTCGGAAATATAAAATATAATTCGCCGAGTAGAGCTCAAATACGCAAAACATTGTATTATAAACCAAGCTCTACCTTGAAAATATCAAAGCCCTAGCATATTGCATTGCTCCAACAGTCAGATGAAGGTAAGAACTTCAGATCAGGAAACTAAGCATCCGAAATCTCCATTTTTCACCATCCGTATGCCTGCCTCGCCAAGAACCACTTTCTGCAAATTCTCTATTAAATCTCCAAACCCGACTCAAAATCGCTGGCAACAACAGACACCAAACTGGAAAATAACAGTTACTAGTTTATAAGAAGCTAGGAACGTTTCTGCATATATATTACAGAAGAACTAGAAGAGAAAGAGACGAGATATACATTTTACAACGGCTTCAAAATTAACCAGTGAGGGACAACCTCGCTGTGGATTGTTACAGCACAATAAGCACGACGACCATCATTACCTGTGGTCCTTGCACGAGCAATGCCCATCCACAAAGTGGTGAAACCCAGAGGAATCCCTTAGAAGAATCTCTCTGTTGGTAACTGCCGATGCATATTTCAAGAAAGAATGGCAGTCCCGACAAACACATATGTTCTTTACAATCTTGACGGGTTTCCCAGGCCGAGTCATCAGAAGCCCGAATGCTGCAGCAAGTTTCGCGCTGTGGTAGAACAGGAAATGCTCCTTTTGATGTTCCTCCACTTCCTGAAGGACAAACCTTGTGTCTGGAACATACCCTGCCTTGAGGCACTCAAGAATCAGAATATCCAAACCGCTGTATATGTCCTTCGCTTGGGGATGCGACTTGTCCCTCGTGTAGAAAGTCACGATCTTGTTCTGATGGATGATCCAACTTCGAGCTGGGAATTTCGGGATCCCTCTTTTCTTCATCTCTGCCCTAACTTCATCGGCACACTGCCATCTCCCATGTGCAGAGTAAAGATTTGCAGTCAAAATGTATGAAGAAGGATCTTGTGGTTCCATTGAAAGCAACTGCTTCACTGCCTTTTTACCAAGATCTGTATCTGAATGGATTATACACCCATCAAGCAAAGCTCTCCAAACCAAAGGTTCGGATCTGAACGGCATGTCAGAGATAATTTCATATGCCCTTTCCAGAAAACCCCAGAAACTGAAAACTCCAACCAGACACGCATAATGTTCATGTGATGGCTCTGTATTGTACTCCGTTCTCATAGACAGGAAAAGATGATGACATTCATCAACTAGAGAAGACTTGGTCTGTTTATAAGCAGAGAGAAGCAATAAAAATGTGATCTTGTCAGGTTTTATACCTATTTTTTTCATTTTCGACCAGAGGAGTAGAGCCTCATCCCCTTGCCAATGGAGAAGATGACCTGCTATCAAACCGTTCCAGGAAGCTACATCACGTGTGGGCATGACTCTAAAGACCTTTAGTGCATCGTTCAAATTCCAACACTTGGAGTACATACTTACTACTGCATTTGCCAACTCTAAGTGTGATACGGTTCCGGACTTAATAGCATGGCCATGGATTTGCTGACCCATCTCATGGAACCCTAAACTTCCACAAACCCCAAGAACGGAAGTTGATGCAATTTCATCCATAACTAGAGTTCCTTCCAATTGACAACGGCAAAAGAGAGATATTGCTTCATCAGGCTGACCATTTCGAGCATACCCACATATCATGGATGTTGAAGGAATGGAGGTAACATCATTATACGACCACCTAGCAAACATGACTTCAGCATCTCCCATTCTTCCACACCTTGTGCACATGTCAAGTAATGCAGCTTCAACATGAACATTTTCCCTTAGACCAAACTTGGTAGTGAATCCTTGTATTTGTTCACTCAGTTGTTTATCTATGAAAGATCCGCATGCCTTAGCAACAGTTGTTAAGGTGAACTCTGTCAGCTCCAGGCCCTTCTCAAGCATATGGATAAACAAATCCAGCGCACAACCTGCTTCACCATTTTCACATAATCCCGCCAAAAGAGTATTGTAAGATATGGCATTCTTTTCTGGCATTCTGTTGAAAATTTCCATGGCCATATTTACCAACCCAAACTCCATATAGGCTGTGATCATTTCAGTCCAAGTAATAACATCCCTAACAATCATTTTGTTGAACAGAAACTCTACGTTCTTTTGGTTTCCGCATTTTCTGTAGAATGAAATGACCGCATTGCTCAGGCTCAATCTGCTATCAAGTCCAGCTCTAATAGCTAGGGCATGAATTTCTCTGCCTCTTGAAGAATCAAAATTATCCGAACATGCAGCCAATAGGGTACTAAGTGTGATATAATCTGCCTTCAGACCATCAGTGTCCCACATTTCACGAAACAACTCCACTGCTCTGTCATACATTAGTTCGTTCAATGCGCACGATATAACAACGTTCCAAGAAGCAACATCTCTTTCAGACATTTTGCCAAACAGCTGGAGCACATAGCTGGAGCAGCCACATTTACTGTACAAACACATGAGTGCATTCGAGACAAAAACATTTTCCAGGCATCCCAACTTAAGTGCTAGTGCATGAACTTGCAAGCCCAACTCCAAATTAAGAATTCGAATACAAGCAGTCAAAATGGCGACGAGGGTGAACTCATTAGGCTGAATACCTGAATTCCTCATCCTGTAGAAAAGTGCCACTGCTTCCAACTCCCGGCTGTACTTGGCAAAACCCGAAACCAATGCTGTGTAAGAGACCACATTGGGATTTGAAAGGCCCTTGAGGACTCCGTAAGCATCTGAGATAAGGCCAAGTTTGAGATAGGATGTAATTAGAGTATTGCTTAGAAATTTGTGTTCTTGAAGCTTGAGAACGCGGCAGTGCAGGGCTCTTAAAAGCTGGACATCGCTGTAGCGGACAGCAAGACGGAGGAGATGGAGGTATTCGTCGGTTGTGGTGGCACCTGAACAGAGAAGGGACGGGTTCTCCAAGTAGAAGGGTTCTGAGAAAGGCGGTGATGGCGCAGATGGTGGTGGCGGCAGAGATAGGGTGGAGGCGCGGAGGGGAGTTGGAGAGACGAGGAGATGGAATTTGGGTTTAGAGAAAGAAAGTGAAGTGGTGGGAGAGAAAGGGTGGGTGCGAGGGAGAGGAGGAGGAGAAGGCGCCGCCGCGTGGATAACGGAAGCCGAAGCCATAAATTATTAGACTTGACAACATCCTCTGCTTGCTTCCCCGCCCAAAAATGGTCCGACTCCGACCACAATTTTACTACTAATAAAACATTCTGAGCGGCCTCACTTTAGATTTACCGATTCGGTCTTATATCATTATCATCATGGACCCTGCCGGTCCAACACTTTTTCAGTTATAAAACTTAAAAATTTGGGAGTTGAGCATAAATTATTTTAGGGGTGTTTGAATGGAAGTAATGTGGGATATAATTCGACGTTATGTCCCACATTATATTAATAGTATGTTGTTTGGCAAATCAAACGTTGTAATGTGAACTTTGTAATATAATATGCATTGTAATATGAGATTACGACGGGTTAGTCAAAACTCGTAAAAATCAGTTGACTCGCCATTTCAACGTAATGTGAGATTACATTTGTTTTTAAATGTAATGTGAGATTGTCCAACATTACGGAGGGTTTATTATTTATTTTCTCTCTCCACTTTTTTATTTCTTTATATTTATCTCTACTGTCAGACCTAATATCTGACCTAAAACGAATACGTTTTGAAAACACTGATTTGGAAAGAGTCGCCACTAGTTAATGAAGGTTAACTAGAAACCTAAATTACCTAGATAAATAACGGATTAAACAACTAGGTAAAATAACTGGTCTACGATCAGATATTCGGCTTCGGGGGTTCTATTACGAGTTTAAAACGCATGGAATTAATATTGCCCTGCTCTATTCACCTAATTGCCACGTTTTATTTTTATTTTCTAACAGATTGATTCAAACTGATTAAATCGACGAGCGAACTAAATTATCAATCTAGTTGATTGTCATATATCTCATTATCTAATCTAAATCTAAATATCTAATCTAATCTAATCTAAATCTAAATATCTAATTATCTAAATATAAATCTAAATATCTAAATCTAATCTAAATCTAAATTTTATGCTAATTCTGATGTCGGGTGATTCTCAGCTTGACACATAAGCAATCGTATCCAATCACTCAAAGACACATCATCAATCCCTCTTTCTTACTCTTCATTATGTTATTATATCTCCTCCCAATGTCAGTTACAAATCTTAATCTCTATCTCTATCTCTACTATATACTAAAGTTGATGGTCGATAAACCTTAGCTTGACACATCAGCTAACCTAGAAAAAAAAAAACTCTCTCCAATTCAACTCAACTAAATTTACCCAGAATAATAAATTAATATGCAAACTCAATTAATATACACAATAATTACAATTATTATCCAACAGGAGATGAATCGACAGAGATGAATCCATAATCAATTTTGCTACTAATTCGGTTGAATAGTCCACCACAAAATCTCTATATATACAGACTAAGAAAGTCACTGCAGAACCATTGCACAATACATAAGTGATGAACCAATTAAATTAGGGTTTAACTAACTGAAAAATCTAGGCAATGGTCGTGGATGGAGGTAAGACGGTGTGTGTGTGGCGTGTGTAGATGATTAAGAATGGAAGTCTGAAAGTTTAATTTTATCCAAGGCCAGAATGATTTGAATATTTACTATGTCGACAAAGAACTTCCACCTCCAGGGCCACTATCATCGAGAAGCCAGATATAGCAACAACAACAACAGATTTGGTGCCATGCAACCTAGATGCAGAATATTTTTAATCAATTTCAACATGTTAAGAGATTGCAAGATCCAAAGATGCGGGACCTGATGTCAGGAATGAGAGCAGTGGCGATGCAACGGTGGCTGATATTCGAGAGGCCGAGAAAATCGTTGTGCAGATGTCTCATATCTAGCGGCTGAGGACCAAGCTGTCAGGAGGATGAGCAGGCCGGCGAACGAGATGACCAGTGGCTGGAGGTTGCCGCTGCAACAGAAAGGAGAAGATGCAGAATAACTCTTACTGATTTAGGTTAACATTATTTATTTTTAACCACTTTTTTTTTCTCTCTCGGTCAGTCTTTTTGGCCTTAGGATATTAGCCATTTACATTGTTTATGTGGGCATTCTTTTTTCAAGGAAGATGTATTGTTTATGTGGGCTGGCATTTTTCAGGGTAGATGTGGGATGTCCTTTTATAGTTGAACATAGTTGAACATGAATTATATGAAGTACAAACAAGCGCTTTGCAGTTTGTTAATAAAAAAAAAGGTCTTTGCAGTTTGTTATTTATTTCAATTGAATCTTCAATTTCATATGTTATATTACATGTAAATGTAAAAACTGAATATTTAAACAATCTCAGTGACATAAAAAATTAACTTTTATAAAATTTCAAGAAATATGGTTTTCTACAATATGTGGTTTTGTTTCTTATATAGTTACAACTATAAGAAGTTGAAAAGATTATGATTATTTTTTAATTCATAGTTAATAGTAAGATAAGTTTTTATCATTGAAAAAATGAATCATATTGAAAATAAATTTTTTTTGGCCAACTATTGAAATTAAATAAATAAAAGCTTAAAATTTTAAAATACAGACTTATTTAATTTTGCCTCAATTTATGTATATTATCTTTAGTCTTTCTACCATTTTCAATATACCTCTAATCAATGTATTAGGCTTTTTGGGGCTAGAAATACAATTCTTTTCATCAAAATTAATAAGTAACAAAATATTTCCTTTAACATAATCAAATAACTCATAGCCGATCGGTCACACATCGGAAAAATAAAAAATAAAAAAGTGATTTGAACCCTTTATAAGTAAGAGATGTACTACCTAAGTACAACATGAATTAATCATTTTCTGAACTCAACTAAGGTCGATAGGCTCAATCAGACTTAGTTGGATTAGACTATCATATTGATGATCGGTGAAAAAAATGTATACATATATATATATACACACTAATTGATCTATCAACATGATTTAACATAATCAGTATAATAGTTTCATCAAACATATGATATTATGTATAATTATTTACAAATATACCCCGCGCAGTGCGCGGAGACAGCACCTAGTATACATAATAATATAATAATAAATAAATAAAAAAACATTATGTATTCTACACATCTTATATCTATACCCTAAATCATCGCTACGGAAACACACTAAATAAAAAATAAGCTAGATACACACACCTGATTAGATTATGTGGCCAACGTTCATTTTCACTAGGTTATCTGTATATATGCTATACTATATATAATTAAGTAATATTATAATAACAATAATCATCATCATCATATAAGGAGTTTACCTGAGAGTGATAACAAATACAACGACAGTGAACAAAAGCAAGGTTACTGCCTGACGACGACGGCAAACGAACAGGATCGACGGCAAGTGAACGACAAGAGTATGGATGATGTTGAGATCAAGATGACCTGGCCTTGAGTTTCTAGTAGTGGACTTTAAGGTCTCGCCGGTGTTGGATTACGGTTGGAACTCCGGCACGTTGTTGACGGAAGTCCGAACTCATTCGCTCCAAGTAATCCTGCAAGAAGGGGATAGACCGGGAGGTGAACCAGAATCCCTCTCCGATACTTAAATGAGTATCTCGATGTAGGCAAGCAAGTATGAAAGTATGAGTATGTGGATGTGTCAATCCTGAGGTAATTCCTTCCTTTATATAGGGGAGGAGTTACCCCAGTTACCTGTTGCGATAACCGCCGGGGGCAGTTAGCCCACGTTCCGTCTTTTCAGGCCACTTCTCCACTACGCTGATAGTGGGCGTGTTTCTCGGCCTCATCCTCTGGTGGAAAGTCCCGACGGATGTCGGGGTCTCCAGAGTTATCTCCTTTGGTCACCGCTCGGGGCCCCTCGTCATCGGGACAGGGCCAATATCCTAAGGGATTCAACATCGGGGCCTACTCAAAGGCATATTATCGGGGCTTACTTAAAGGCATATCATCGGGGCCTACTTAAAGGCATATCATCGAGAGCGTACAGCTCATATGCCAGGACCGACCTTGTCGGGACCCCTCATATTGGTCCTCTAAGCCCCTTTTGGAGCCCAGTGGGCCTATTTCACCGTTTACCCGTCGTTAATGGGACTAACGGCTATATCGAAAATCATCATTTTCCCCCAAGACATGAGGGACTTATAGTTCGTCGTGTCTTCCAACTCCGGACCTCCCGATATTGGCATCGAAGGCTTTTAACTTTACAAAAAATCTTCTGAAGCGGATCTCCTCATCCAAGATTCCCCGATATTCCGAGGATAACCACCGAATCCGAAAAGATTTCTCGGTTACTCAACTATTAAATGCAATGGGTGATGAAGCGACGGCTTGGGTACCCGTGCCTGCTTTTTCTGAAAAAGCACTTTTTAGCCGTTTTGTCGCAGGCGTCTCAACGACTCAGGTTGAAGCGTTTCATCTTCAACGGTTCGGATTGCAACGTCTCTTCGGCTATCCTCTCTCCTATAAAACCCCAAATATTGGCACTATTCAGTTCTCCTCCACCGTTTCATCCTCTGTGATTTCAAAAGCTCAAGCTCTCCTTTCTGATTTCTGATCAGCACTCCGGCAACCAGGATCTCCGACCATCAGGATCATCTTTTCTTCCCTGATTCAACATGTCTGGTAAGATTTCCTCCTCCGATTCCGAAAAAACTTGTTAGCATAGTTTTTCTTTTTATCTCAATCAACTTACCCGGACTTTTCCAAAAATCAACTGTGCCTTTTCTTGCCATGATCATTTTCCAGACGGTGAATCCAGTTCTGGGGGGAGAAAGCCCTTCGAGTTTGATTATGGTTGTAATGAGATTTCGGAAAACGCCTACGATGCAGCTCTCCGGGAAGGATGTATCACTTCCACCTGGGAGCCTCGCTACCCCTATCCTCGCCCTCGCATCCCGGGAGACCCTGTGGTCACTCGTCCCCGGGAAGGGGAGGTATTTGTCTCCACCGGGCAAGTATCGGCGGGGATCCGATTCCCTTTCTGTGGGGATCTAGTCGAGATGTGTGAATATTATAAACACATCCGACTACTTTTTCCCCCCACGCCATCCGTGTGTGGAATGCCTTCCATGTCCTTTGCCTCCGCCAACAGTGGACCTATAGCCTCCGACTTTTCCGGACCTTCTATGGAATGAAGTGCAATGATGTCGGGGTCTGTGCCTTCTACCCGCGGATGCCTAAATGGAGCAAGGCGCAGCTCTCCCGATATAGCTGGAATGGTGACACCTGGAAGGTCGCCAAGGGTCGGGGGCTCATCACTGACTCGGGGCCTGACAACAGTGGTTAGAAGAAGAATTACTTCTTCATCCGGAACAGCTCCATCCCATGGCCCCGATGGGAGGTTGAGGCAGACCCTCCTCCCGCTTATCATACTTACTCCGATGAGGATTTTCAGATTCTCCACTGCATCCAACTCTATCGCTGGGGGGATTCCTTCGCTCCCCTCGATGCCAACTCCATCGTGGAGCGGGATCTGGTTCTGGCCGGGATCCGTCTCCTCGATGTTGCCTCCGGGGGTCAACTCTACGACGGCCCCTCCAATGTCATCCCTTGGGTAATATTCTAATTGCACCTTTGTTTTCGTCTTTGCAGCTAAGAAGGTATCAATGCTGACCAATATCATGCTTAAGCAGGCGGAGACCGATGCCGTCCAACGCCCCGCAAGGAAGAGGAAGTCCTCGAAGAGGGCCGCCTCCTCATCGGCACCTCCATCTGCGGAGGAGGTCAAGCGGGCTCGGGTGGAGAAGATGGAGAGGATCTTCAACACCCAGACTCCCGAAGAAGGTAAGCAGCTCTGATTAGCCATCCGATTATATAGAAAGCGTATTCCCGAAGAGTTAATCCCCTCCGATAAGAAAGCCAGAATCGAAGGGATCAACCGCATCCTGCAAGGAGAAACTCCTCGCATCCTTAAAGCGGGTTATTATAACTATTACGGGAAAGACCAGTATCTCTCCCGTCGCGTCATTTGGTGTAAGGATCCCGATCAACTCCCTGATTATCTTTCTGAAGCTTCTCGTCCTCCAGCTGCAGGTCAATCGGGAGCTGGAGCTTCAGCGGGGGTGTCACCCTCCGACGCCCGGGTCGGAGAGTTCCTCCTTCCACTTCCTGCCCCGAGAGGATCGGGGACTAAAGATGCCCCGACGGACGGTCAGTTCCGTCGGGTGGCTGACCTGGACGTTTCTCATTCTTCCGAGGAGGTAAGCGAAGGTCCAGCCCTGATTCACCGTCGGGGGGTGACGCAGACCCCATTAGAGCCAACTCCCGAGGGGCTGCTTCCATCTTCCCCAGCACAACAGTATTCGCCAATTTTGAGCCTGACTCTTGAGGGGACGACTGGGTCCTACGGCGGCTCGGAGGCGCGCACCTCCGACACTCAGGTCGTCCTTCCCCCTCTCCCCTTAGACGGGAGTTTCTATCAGCTTTACACACCCGACCAAGCGACGGCTCCTTGGACCCCGATCGAGTCATTGCAAGGGGTCCCGCTCCGTCGGGGCGATGCACCACCGGAACTGGGTCTGCACCTGCTGGCAGGTTCAATTCCGCCATCTTTAAAGCTTCCGCTTTCCTTGGCCCGGGAAGACATCCACACGGACATTCGCGAAATGGCCGTTCGTCGCGTGGAGGTAAGGCTTCCTGTTTTTACACTTAGTATATAAGGTAAAATATTCTCATGTACTAACCTCTTCCTTTCTTTTTCACAGGAAATGGCGGACCAACACCGCTGTTTCGGGTACATCCTGGCCCTGGAGGAGGCCCTTGAGCAGGAGCGAGCCAAGGCGGGCCTCGAGGTCTTGGCCAAGCTCGAGGAGGATTTGGCTGCCTCTGAATCGTCGAGGGGCAAGCTGGTTAAGTAGCAGGCCCTCCTTAACCATAAGACTTGGGACCTCCTGAGGCAGGTCCACGAATTCGAAGTAGGAGCGACAAAAGCTCAAGGAAGAACAGCAGGGGTGCGCGGAGGATCGGGACAGACTCGTCCTTGAGAAGAAGGCCCTTGAGGACGTCAAGGCGGGACTGGAGGCTGAGAAGGTCCTTCTCACCAATGGGTCCCGACAGATGGAGCGGGAAATCGCTGAGTTCCCCATCAGGCTGGCTGAGGCTGAGGCCAAGGGTCGGGAAGATTATCGGGGCTCCGAGGATTTCAAAGTGGACGCGGTGAGGTTCTGTAACGCGGAGATGGAGACCACCTTGCTCAATGCTGTCGAGGAGCTCCATCTGGAGTATGGCAGTGCCATTGACTTCACCAAGTCTCAGACTCTCGCCCCCTTCGCGGAGAGGTATTTCAGCCTTTCAGAGGAGAGCGACGGGGCCAACACCCCCGAGGGGACTGCGGGTGCTGAAGACACGGTGGAGCCTCCAAGTACAGACCTCCCGACAACTGATCCCCCGACAATCGACCCTTCACTGGCTGACCTCCAAGGGTCCGATCCTCCCGCGGCCAATCTTCCAGGATCCGATCCTCCGATTGCAGAGCCTTCTGCCACGGACCTCGTGGACTCTGCTCCCCTCGATGCTGCCAAGGACCAAGCTTAACGCTTTATTTTCGAATCCTTGTAATTTCCTTCTTTTGTCGTGAACCTTTCGGGTTCGTCACCTAAGAGTGATTCGATCATACCACTTAGAGTGATTCGATACGTCACCTAAGACATTTTACCCATACCACTTAAGGCGATTTAGCCACGCCACTTAAGGCGATTTAACCATACCACTTAAGGTGATTTAACCACGCCACTTAAGGAGATTTATCCACGCCACTTAAGGCGATTTATCCACACCACTTAAGGCGGAACTACGCCACTTAAGGCGATTTAACTACACCACTTAAGGCGATTTATCCACGCCACTTAAGGCGATTTATCCACACCACTTAAGGCGGAACTACACCACTTAAGGCGATTTAACAACACCACTTAAGGCGATTTATCCACGCCACTTAAGGCGGAACCACGCCACTTAAAGCGATTTAACTACACCACTTAAGGCGATTTAACTACACCACTTAAGGCGATTTAATCGGAAGCAACCTCTTTATTCATTGATGGCTCAAAACCTGTTTATATCAAATCAAAACGATAAACAACTTGCAACACTAAAGGCGACTAATATCAGACATGAGATTTCTTCAACTGTTCACCACTGAAAGAATGCTTCAACACATTGCCATCGAGGTCTTCCAACTTATACGCATTTCGAGCTGGCATCCCCACGACCTTATAAGGTCCTTCCCATTTTGGTGACATCTTGTTGATCCGATCCAAAAGGGTAAATTCGTTCCGACGCCAGACCAGTTCCCCAACAAAGAACTGTCGAGACTTGACTCGCCGATTGTAATATCGGGCCGTTGCCAAGCGCATCCGAACCTGGGCCCCCTCGGCATTCCGCCTCTTCTCTTCGACCAAGTCCAAGTCTAGACGCCTCATTTCATCATTCGACAGAGGTTCATAATACCTCGTCCGATGGGATGCCACAACTATTTCAACGGGAGCAACTGCTTCCGTGCCATAAACAAGGCCAAACAGAGTCTCCCCAGTCGATCGTTTGAGTGTTGTTCTATCAGCCCAAAGCACATTTTCCAGCTCGTCAAGCCATTTGCCCTTCAAGGCATGGACCCTCTTCTTCAGGCCATCCATCACGATCTTGTTGGCTGACTCCACCTGTCCATTGGTTTGAGCATGATGGACAGAGGCTGTCCGATGCTCAATTTTCAGTTCCTCCAGGTACTCCTTCCACTGGACCACGTTAAACGGAGGGCCGTTATCACTGATCAACACCTTAGGGATCCCGTATCGGGATATAATATGGGTCTGGAGGAATTTGAGGATATGATTCCCCATTTTCTTGGCCAATGCCTTAGCTTCTATCCACTTCGATAAATAATCAATAGCCACAATTAAATATCGGCACTGACCTTTTGCAACTGGAAGGGGTCCCACCAAATCGATTCCCCATTGCGCGAAGGGCCAAGCACTTTAATGGACGTCAGATCGGCAGCTGGAGCCACGATATTCGGGGCATACCTCTGGCAAGCGTCACAGGATCGGACTAGCATCGTTGCCTCCTTATTCATCGAGGGCCAGTAATAGCCCAGGTTCAGCACTTTCTTCACGATGGATCGGGCGCCTTCATGACAAGCCGAGTATCCTTCGTGCACCTCCCTAAGGATCCGATCTGTGTCGGGCTCAGCCACACATTTCAAGTAAGGAGTTAGATACCCCTTTTTATACAGCTGATTGTCCACCATCACATAATTGACCGCGATTCGGCGTAATTTGCCTGCTGCTACTTCATCATCGGGGACTGCCCCGTAGTCAGGTACGCGACTATCGGGGTCATACAAGTGGGCTCCTCCGATCCAGTCTCGATGGCACATACCTCTGATTGATCGGCGGCTGACAGGATCACCTTCTCTAAGAAGTGCACCTTCCGACTTTCATCGAGGGGTGCCCCCAAGGCGAACTTGCTCAAGGCATCTGCTTCCACATTATCCTCCCTCGGGATTGCCTCAATATCGAAGCTCTTGAAACTCTCCTTCAAGGTTTGCACCTCACGAAGGTACTTTTTCATCATCAGGCTCTTTGCTTCGTATCGCCCCTGGACTTGGTTCACAATCAGGCTAACATCACACTTCACCTCTAAGTGACCAACTCCCGTTCCTTTGGCAATCTTGAGGCCGGTGATGAGAGCCTCATATTCAGCTTCATTGTTGGTGGCCCTAAACGTCAAGGCCAAGGCATATCGAAGGGGCTCGCCTTCACCTGGTGGTATCAATACGAACCCTGCTCCCGATCCTTCTGAATTTGAGGAGCCATCGGTATACATCTCCCAAGTGTTTTCGTCGTTGGGCTGTTCTGACTGCTCTGCCATCGGGACCTCCATGGTTGCCCCCTCTACAGGGCCCGCTTCTTCTAGATCGGGGGCTGTAGACTCTGCTATGAAATCCGCCAACGCCTGGCCCTTAATAGCCGTTCTCGGAGCAAAGTGAATGCGGAACTCACTAAGCTCGACTGCCCATTTCACTAATCTCCCCGACGCATCAGGTCGGTTCAAAAAATGTTTCAAGTGCTGATTCGTCAAAACAGTAATCTCATGCGCATGGAAGTAAGGTCTCAGCTTCCGAGCAGTAACAATCAACGCATAAAGATACTTCTCAACGGCGGGATAATTCATTTCAGACTTGGCGAGTGCCTTGCTTACATAATAGACGGGGACTTGGTTACCCTCTACGACTTTCACTAAGACAGAGCTAACAGCAAATTCAGAAACAGCCAAATACAGATAGAGTGGCTCGCCTGGGATGGGCTTCGCCAACGGCGGGAGGGTGCGGATGTGCTGCTTGAGTGCCTGGAACGCCTTTTCGCACTTGGCAGTCCATTCAAACTTCTTGTTGGCCCTCAGCACTTCAAAGAACGGCATGGATCGGTCGCTTGCCTTGGACAGGAAGCGATTCATCGTGGCCAATCGGCCATTCAGCACCTGCACCTCCCGATGGTTCGTCGGGGACTTCATCTCCTCGATCGCCTTCAGCTTCTCAGGGTTCACCTCGATTCCCCTCTGGCTCACCATGAAGCCCAGAAACTTCCCTGAGTGCACTCCGAAGGCACACTTGGTCGGGTTCAAGCGAACTTGATGAAGCCTCATCCGCTCAAACGCCGTGGCCAAGTTGTGAGCATGATCCTCGGCCTGTCGGGACTTCACCAGCATATCGTCCACATAGGCCTCCATCGTTTTCCCCAGCATATCCCCGAACAGCTTGTTCACCATCCTCTGATAAGTTGCACCTGCATTGATCAGTCCAAAGGGCATGACATCATAATGATAGATGTCGCTATCAGCATAAAAGGCGGTGTGGGGGGCATCCTCCTTGGACATCTTGATCTGATTGTAGCCGGAGTAGGCATCCATAAAGCTCAGCAACTCATGTCCCGATGTGGCATCCACCAGCTGGTCGATCCTCGGGAGCGGATAGCAATCCTTCGGGCATGCTTTGTTCAGGTCGCATAAATCAACACACATCCGCCACTTGTCATTGCTCTTCTTCACCAGGACTGGGTTGGCGACCCAGGTCTGGAATCGGAGCTCCTTAATAAATCCAACATCGAGCAACCTGCCCACCTCTTGCTGGATTGCAATCTTCTTGTCGGCACCCATCGGGCGCCTTCTCTGTGCAATCGGCTTGATCGCGGGGTCAATCTTCAGCTCATGAGTAATCACATCGGGGCTGATTCCTGGCATGTCACTCGGGGACCAGGCAAACAGCTCCTTGAACTCCTTCAATAAATCAATCAATTCTTGGGCCTTCTCCTCCGACAGAGCGGACCCGATCTTCACCTTCCTCTGAGGTACATCAATCTCGACCTCCTTCAAATCCTCCATCGGGGCGGGACGCCCAAACTCCTCTCTGGGATCAGCATCAGTCTGGAAAATAGTCATAGCCTCCCGATTCCTTCTTCGAGTGGCATTGACATAGCACTTCCTGGAGGCCACCTGATCGCCCTGGACCTCCCCGACTCCGTGGTCGGTCGGAAACTTCATCTCTGATGGACAGTTGAGGCAATTTCCCCCATCGGGTTGATGGTGGTCCTCCCGATAATTGCATTGTAAGTCCCCGCAGACTCGACCACCACGAACTCCACGTCCCTCTTCTCCGACTTCCAGCCACTACCGAACTCGACCGGTAAGGTAATCATCCCCACCGGGTAAGAGGTAGAGCCAGAAAATCCGACCATTGGGAAGTCCGCACGCTTCAAGTCCTTCTTGGTTTTTCCCATGGCCTTCAGCGCATCCATGAACAAAATATCGGAGGAGCTCCCTCCATCAATCAAGATTCGCTTCATCTCGTACCCATCCACGTTCAGGGTCACGACCAAAGCATCATCGTGCGGTGTCTCCACACCTATCAAGTCCTCCGCTGAGAAGGAAATCACCATCTCTTCCTTCGGAGTCTAGGTTCGGGCCCTCTTGCCCAGCACCACAGCAATAGGAATTCGAGAAGCATAGACCTCTCGAGATGCCGTGGTATCACCTCCTGCGGAAAATCCCCCATGGATCACATTAATGGTCCCCCGCTTCTCCTTGCGGGTATTGGAAGACTCGGGTTTCTCCTTCTTCGGGGACCGATCGCGGGATCGGGAACGGGACCGCGATCGGGACCTGGAACGGGATCGGCTCCGTCGCCCAGCCACAAATTCCTTGAGCTTTTCCTTCTAGATCAGCTTCTCAATCTCCTTCTTCAACTCCCGACAGTGGTTAGTGTCGTGACCGCTGGCGCGATGGAAACGACAATAACGATCGGTGCGGGCTCCCATGAACTCTCCATCCTTCTTCGGGGGGTACCTGGTGATACCATGTCGATAGGGGTGTAACCGGTTCGGTCGGACCGGTTTTTTAGCTATTTCGGTCGGAGTCCGATTTATTCGGACCGGATTTTTTCAACAAAAAAATCCGACCAAAAATCCATATGGAAAAAAATAATCCGTCCATGTTTAGTACGGTTTTTTCGGTTCGGTTTTAACCGAAAATCCGAACGTAATAATCAATATTTAAAATTTCTCCAATTTTAGAATACTAAACAAAAATTATGTAAAATACTATACAAAATTTCATACAACTAATACTTATAGAATATACTAAAAGTTCCAAAATTAATAAAAAGAGAAGATACTTGATTTCCTTAAAAAAAAATTAAGTTATCTTAATATGATATATAATATATATCATATTATATTATATCATTGAATAACTTCGGTCTAGTTCGGTCTCCACGCTTTTTAAGACATGAGGACCGAACCGAACCGAAAAACCGAATGATACCAAAAAAATCCGACCACATAACAAACGGTCTATATACGGTCCGGTTTTTTCGGACCGGTCCGGTTCGGATTTTTGCAGTTTTTCGGTCTCGCCGGATTTTACTTTCAGCCCTACCTATCGATCCATCACCGCCAACACAGCACCCACGGAGCAAATGAGAGGAGTGTAACGGTCCTCCCGTTTGTCCGACTTCGAGGGACGCTTGTCTTCCCTCCGATCGGGACGGCCTCGACCCCGACTGCTCTCGGGCTTATCTTTCCTCCTGCGATCGTCCGAGGACTTGAACGACTGCTTCCCCTTGTTCGATTTCGGAGGATCGAGCTCTCCGGCAGCTATCTTCGACGCCTGTACGTCGATTTGCTGCTTCACCCTCTTCTGCAACGCCTCCATGTTCCACACAGCCTTCTCAGCCACGCTGTGCATCAGGACGGAACCATACGGTGCAGTCAGGTTCCAAATGAAGGTGCGGATGGTCTCACCCTCCGACATCTCCTTATCAATCTCGGCTACGCTGGCGGTGTACCTCTGGTAATAATGCGCCAGCGACTCATCGGGCCTCTGTACCACCTCAGCCAGGGACCTCGCGCTTTTCAGGAGACGCCGACGGCCGTGGTACTGCTGGATGAAACGATCATGCATCTGGGTCCAGGTAGAGATGCACCCTGGAGGAAGGCTGAAGAACCACGTCAGGGCCCTCTCACCAAGTGTGGCCGAACAGAACGCACACTATATCGTCATCCGGGGCTGCATAGACAAGCCATAACATGCTTATGGACATGGCGAACTGGATCCCCCTCACCATCATACTCCTTGATTGTCGGGATACCAAGTCCTGGCGGGGCAGTGGTGTTCACCAATCGGGGGAAAAAGGGATGAGTGGATCGATCCCTCAGCTCCGACATCATCTTCTTCTGGTCCCCCATACAGATGTTCACGATCTTCACCACCTGATCGGGGGTGATAGGACCGTTAAAAGGGAAGGTCCTATGCTGCACCGGTCCAGGCCCATCAATCACGAACTGCTCTGACTGAGCGGGCTCCTTGCCCTTGTCCTGGTGCTCGGGTTGGGCCTCCTGCCCGTCCCGATTCTCCCTCGGCGGAGGCGGAGGCAACTCCTCCTTCTTCTTCTTGGCAGCCTCCCTTCGGTCCAGGAGAGCCTCCATAGTCTCCAGGAATATCGGCATGGCATCCATCACAGCTTTTGCCAAGTCCACCTTTGTAGGAGCATCCTGGTCCTTCCTCGGGATCTCTTCCCTGTCCTCCAATGAGTTTCGAACGGAATCCTCGTGATCGTCATGATGCCCCCCTGTTTGGGAACCAGCAGGGGGAGGATCATCCCGATCAACACTGCACTCCGGTAGCCCTGAATTCAGAGTTCCAGCAGGATAGCGAGAACCGCCGGATTGCCCTTGTTTCTTCTTTTGCTTGCCAGCCATCGATCGGGTAGAAGCTATCTTTGCTTTTTGTTACGTTTCCCACAAACGGCGCCAATGTTGGATCACGGTTGGAACTCCGGCACGATCTTGACGGAAGTCCGAACTCCTTCGCTCCAAGTAATCCTGCAAGAAGGGGATAGACCGGGCGGTGACCCAGAATCCCTCTCCGATGCTTAAATGAGTATCTCGATGTAGGCAAGCAAGTATGAAAGTATGAGTATGTGAGTGTGTCAATCCTGAGGTAATTCCTTCCTTTATATAGGGGAGGAGTTACCCCAGTTACCTGTTGTGATAACCGCCGGGGGCAGTTAGCCCACGTTCCGTCTTTCAGGCCACTTCTCCACTACGCTGATAGTGGGCGTGTTTCTCGGCCTCATCCTCTGGTGGCAAGTCCCGACGGATGTCGGGGACTCCAGAGTTATCTCCTTTGGTCACCGCTCGGGGCCCCTCGTCATCGGGACAGGACCAATATCCTAAGGGATTCAACATCGGGGCCTACTCAAAGGCATATTATCGGGGCTTACTTAAAGGCATATCATCGGGGCCTACTTAAAGGCATATCATCGGGAGCGTACAACTCATATGTCGGGACCGACCTTGTCGGGACCCCTCATATTGGTCCTCTAAGCCCCTTTTGGAGCCCAGTGGGCCTATTTCACCGTTTACCTGTCGTTAATGGGCCTAACGGCTATATCGAAACCCATCAGCCGGTAGCTAACTCTTTTAGGTATCTTTCTCGACTTCTCGGGTACTTAGTTTCCTTTAGGAGCTTTGTTCTAGGCGAGGACCTGAAATGCGGTGGGGATGGTCCCTGATTCCACTCCGAAGCTTAAGTCACTAATGGATTTATGTAAGAGTATTGTAAAGTATGAGAATCAAGATATGTAAAAAGGAGAGTGTACCGAGTTTTAGTGGCGGCTACCCTCTTGGCAGGATTTCTGTCCAGAGTAGGCATAAGCAGGTGACAAGTAGGTCGCCAGCTGGTACCTCTTCCTTAAGAGGAAGGTCTTGTGGTATAAAGGGCAGCAAGCAGGTCGCCAGCTGGTGTCTCTTTCTTAAGAGGAAAGTCTTTTCAAGGCAGCGAGCAGGTCTCCACTTGTCTTTTCCTTAAGAGGGATGGTTTCTTTATTGCGCTTGGTAGTCGACTCGACTCATACCTTAAGAGGGAGAGTTTTGAGTGACCTTATCGTCTTGCCTATCTTCAATAGTCGACCTTCCCTTGTATGGTCGTCGACCATTTATCCTTATCTCCTCGAGTTGAAGGTGAATGGTCGTCGACTTCTTTTTCTTAGAGTCTCGACTTTTGTATCATCGACTCATGTCAGATCGCCTCGAATCATATCCAACACTTGCCCCCAAGACATAAGTCATTAGTCTTTAAAATAGAGGGGAAAGAGTTATGTCGAGTACCTTTTATGATGAGAGAAGGACGTTGCCCTTTTATCCTTTTGAGCGTATGCTTTTCGTCGTCATTGACGTTAATGGAGTCGATGAGTCAGTCAGGGCTTATCTCTTTTATTGGGATGACTTCATGGATTCGAGGAGTCAGTTGTAACTGCTCCTTTATAGAGGCGACTTTCGGAAGTCGGGGAAGGGAGTCAATTCTGTCTAAATTGATAAAAAATTGATTGAGGTAGCGATTTGATCTGAATTTCAAAGTTGAGGTAGCTAATTTTCAAAATCAAAAGTTGAGGTAGCGATTTGTAAGCAGACCAAAGTTCAGGTAGCAATTTGGTTATTAACCCTTTTGTTGACTGACCAAGTTTCCTACTGTGGACTAGTAATGGACTATTATTAGTGTGCTTTTTTTTTTATGTAGACTATTAGTGGACTTGAAAATTAGTTTTTAGGTGGATGACTTAGATAATTAGTTGGTTTATTTGTTTTCTACCTATTAGGTGAATTGGGTTTTAATAAAAAAGGTTGAAGTGTTTTAGTTTTTTTTTTTTTTTTTTTTTTAAAGTTGTTGTAATTTAATCAAATTATTATTCTTATGGTAAATTAGTAGTAAAATTATTCAAAAATATTTTTATAGTTTTTTTTTTCGCATTGGCAAAAAAAAAAGGCCAAAATCCATTTGTTTTTCCAAAGTTTTTTTTTTTTTGCCAAATAAAGGAATGTGCTAGGTAGTGGCGACCCTAGACTCACCCCATAACATAATTTTAGGTTCTCCTGCTCACGGTCTAGATTCTTTTTCCGACCAGACTTAGCGAACAACCAGCGTATGCAATGACCCCGTTAACTTAACCCCACCAGCAGCCTAGTACAGTCAAGAGACCGTCCCGTTAAACTTAGTTCTACTCACCTCTTCATATGTTTGACGCGGTATATGGGCCAGAAGGGACTTGATATTTTTATATCAGATCACCACCGTGAGGTAACACCCTTGAGAGGTTTCGAATCTAGAATCTCGGAGCCAAACCACTTAGGAATAAGCGCTTTTGAACACTAAACCACCACTATTATTTTTTTTTTCCCAAAGTTTCAATATTATATTTTTCTAGGAATGGAATTTTTTTTAACCTTATACAGTTTGCCCCCTGACTTTAAATCCTAGCTTGGTCAATGTGCACAGTCACCTAGTAGATAATAAAAAAACAAATGAAAAGGCCCAAACATCACCAGGTCGCGTGGCCCAAATTATGCGTTGGTTCGGCTGAACATCACTTTTGAGTCGGATAGCATAAGAACGAGTTACAAACTTACAACTTGAACTAGTAGACAATGCAAACACAAAAAGCAAGCTAGCTATACGTGGACGAAATCCATTCATTACGTTATCTTCTTCTTCACTCTATTTGTTTTTGAGAAAATAACATTGATTATGAATATGATGATTAGAAATAAAGAAGAATAAAGAAAGTGAGAAATAATAATAATAAAACAAGTAATTTGGTTTTCCTTTTCCCCCTTCTTCTTCTTCTGGTATGGAGATGATGATGTCTCTTCTTCTTCCTAATCCTCACCACCAACGGATTCCATCCAACCGTATCTTTCCCAAAACTATACACTCAGCAGCAACAGTAGGACACGCAACACCCGCCAATTCATCATCCTTTGTGTGCCGATGTTCTTCGTCGTCTATCTGCAATGAATCATCTTCCTCCCTCTTTTACTTGTCCGATGGAAGAAGAGCAATGCTTACTTACCTAATGGCAGCAGGTAGGTATTTCAATTTATATATCTGGGGGGTTAGGGTTAAGGAAATTATTAAGTTTTATTGTAAATCCCCTGCACATATCACTAGTTTGAAAACTATCAGAAATCCTGTATCTGATTTTCATCACCATTTTGAATTATTTCTTCCAGTCTTTTAGTTAGAAGTTAGTCTCTTGAAAAATCCTTGAAACACCAGTATTTGCAACTCATTTTCAATATTTGCCTTGCAAATAGGTCCCTAATAAGCAACTACATTTCTTGTGGTGAGGGAGCCTGTTCTTGTTAATTCTAATAGGCTAAACTTGATTCTTTTTGCTGAAACAATTGTCACCTCAAATAGATAGATTAAGAGCTCTTTCATCATGGATAGCTTCTGCAGGGATGAAGCTATTAATGAATTGATAACCTCATCTTTTATGTGTATTAGCTGTTGGCAGTTGCATATCAGATGCTGCTGAGGCTGTTAGTACAAGCAGAAGAGCGGTTTGTGCCTGATTTTTTTTTATGCTGTCATTGTTTAAGGCACTGTTATATTTATTGAGTTTCAGTTTTCTTGGTTGATTGCAGCTTAGAGGTTCCAAAATACCAGAGAGTGAATACACGACCCTTCCCAACGGCTTAAAGTTTGTAACTGGATCTCCCTTTCATATGCTTTGTTATATAATATTAAGGAACATTGTGTGTGTGTGTGTTGTTATTGGATTTATCATAGCCAAATTGAATCTAGAGTTGTAAATGGTGTATATTATGAGTAGAATTAATGTTGAGATTTGGTTTTCAGGTACTATGACTTGAAAGTCGGGAATGGAGTGGTGGCTGTGAAGGGATCAAGAGTTGCAGTATGGTTGTAGTTTAGTTTAAATTAGAGTTTGTTGTATTGGAGGAGATATATATATAATATGTAATGTTGCAGGTTCATTATGTTGCAAAATGGAAAAACATAACCTTCATGACGAGCAGACAAGGACTCGGTGTTAGTGGTGGTACGGTAAGATGGATAGAGTTGTTGTTCTATTGTGTGTACTCTACTACTAAATAGGGTAATTAAGAAGAATATGGATTTGATGTTGACAGCCATATGGATTTGATGTTGGGAATTCAGAAAGGGGAAATGTGCTTAAAGGTTTGGACTTGGGTGTTGAAGGGATGAGAGTAGGTGGCCAGGTAACTTGGATTTCTAAATTAACCAATTAAGGATTGAAGCTTGTATGGATGGATTGTAAATTTGATATGCACAAATACAGAGATTACTACTTGTTCCACCGGAGCTTGCTTATGGAAAAAAAGGGGTTCAAGAGATTCCTCCAAATGCAACCATAGAGGTGAGTTAATGGAAGGTCCACTAGTGGATTACATTGAAGTTCCTGGGTCTAAAATATTTACAAGCTCAATAATGCTACTACAACTAAGTAGATAATATATGATTTTTGTAATTGCAGTTGGATGTTGAATTACTGTCCATCAAGCAGAGTCCATTCGGGTGAGTAATATAAGAAAGCAATACAAACACTCATAATCTCCATACTCATTTTTGTTTTTTGTTTTTGCAGAACTGCTGTCAAAATTGTTGAAGGTTGATTGCAGAGTGGATGGATGGATTTGTTTGATTCTATGGGTTGTAATTTGTAATTCATTTCTTGGTTCTGATCATCATAGTCATTCCACCGCCTTAACTTTTTCTTCCACAAACTAATAAAGAGTTATCCTTTTGGGAGCTCATGATTTTCCTAAATATTTAGTAATCGACAGTAAGAAAAAATTCAGCCTTCCTTAAGAGAAAACCTAGTGGATAGAGCCCAAACAAATGTATTTGTTGGATCAGCAGAGACCCACTCATTTCATAGGAGAACGCCGTCATGCAAAGTTGTAGGAGAGAGGTTGAATCTTTATCACCAACAGCAATAACATCAGTAGGTAGATGTGACTGACAACACCTCAACACTTAGAGACACAGACACCGCTGTCGACGCAAACCTGGGAAATAACAAGGGAAAAGTATGTAAAAAGTTTGAAAAAAATAGTTTTATGCAGTGTTATCAGACTGGACTGGCGGTCCGCCGTGTTCAAACCGGAACCGGCACCTCCTCCGGTCCGGTTCGAAATCCGGAGAATGTAAGGAAACCCGGTTCAAATACCCGATTTTCGGTTGCCGATTCACCCGGTTCGATATTTAAAAAAAAAATAAAAACTGAAAACCTGTGCTTAACCCTACCTGCTAAACACCTCCGCCGCCACAAGTGATAATCAATTTTAACCAGTCTAAATGCAGCCTTCGATAAATGCATCCGTGGATCCTCAAATTTATCCCGCCTACTTCATACGTTCATTCTCCTCCGCGACAGCTCTGTAAAATCTTGCTCATCTAACACTCCAAACATGGGCGGTGTTGGGTTATGATGGATTAAACTCGTCATTAAGCACGAGAGTCTAGTACGTTCAAAGGGCAGGGAAAGAAGAGTCGCCGACCTTTCTGACTCGTCTTAACGAGATAGGGATGAAAGGTCGACGACAACTTATGAAAAAGTCGACTTCCAAAGTACGACTGCCCGTCACTAGGAGAAACCTTCCTTCGAAGGTAAAGACAGGTGGCGACCTGCTTATCACTATCATCAAAAGAAACCTTCCTTCGAAGGTAAAGACAGGTGGCGACCTGCTTGTCACTATCATCAGAGGAAACCTTCCTCCGGAAGTAAACACAGGTGGCGACCTGCTTCTACCGTCATCAGAGGAAACCTTCCTCTAGAAGTAAAGATGAGGTGGCGACCTGCTTGTCACCTACTTAACCGACTCTGAAGAGAAACCCCCCAAGGAAGGCAACCGCCATATAAAGTCGGTAACTTATCCCTATAAATAGGGACTATTTCTATTTACTTCAGGACATTCAATCAGTTCTAAATACGTTCATATATTATTACTCTCAAATCCATTACTGACTTAAGCTTCGAAGTGGAATCAGGGGCCATCCCCACCCCTTTTTTAGGTTCTCGCCCCACATAACCTCTTAGAGGAAAACTTAGCGTTCGAGAGAGCTAAGTCCGATGCGATACTTGGAAGTCCATTCCCCGAAGTTCAAGGCCACGTCATTTTGATCCCAACATTTGGCGCCGTCTGTGGGAAGTCCGATCAAAAAGTCGTGACCTCTAAAGAAGCAACAAGATGTCCAACCTCCCGGTGGAAGGAAATAATCCTTCAGTGGATCCTACCACCTCGAAGCCAATCACCAGAGAAGATCCGTCCATTCCAAAAGCTAATGGCGGAGGTAATGACGGAAATATCAGTCATTCCAAGTCATTACTAAATCCAGAAGAAGTAAGGACAGTCCCCCCGGCTGTCCCCCAAGAAGTATTGGTGGCCTTCATAACCTGTTGGAATCAAGCCCAGGCGGGCACCATCCCCGAAAAGGCACCCGCTCAAGAAACTTTCCAAAGGGAGGAGGTGGCGTCCAGCGTAAAAATCCATGAGAAAGAACCCCTGGAGAAAGAAATTCCTAAGACTCCTAAAGGGAAAATGGCGAGTAAAGAACCTGTCCTATTCACTATAGGACAGGTGCAAGAGTTGTTAGAGAAAAAGAGAAGGGGGACGAACGATTTGCTGATTTTTCGCGATCATACCTCTCATCCTTTCTCTAAAAGGTTGTTCAACACTCGAGTTCCTCTGCAAATCTTTGCGAGGAACATCGACGACTACACAGGCGAAGGAGATCATGTTCGCCACATAAATTCCCATAACTCTTCCCTCCTGGGAAGAGGGGCAACTCCGGATCACTATACAGCCCTCTTCCCAACTACGTTGAAAGAAGAGACGTCCACTTGGTTCTATGACCTCCTCGACAACTCGATCGATTCATGGGAGGAACTGAAGGCTAAGTTCATCGAAGGCCATATAGGCCAAAGACAACGCCTAAAGAGTATGGATTTCCTAGATAAAATTGAACAAGGTTCTGATGAAACCTTGGCCAATTATTACACTAGGTTACATAAGATACTCCAACAGTTAAATAAAGACGCCACGGATGGCGAGTTGATCAGGACCTTCTGGAGAGGTCTTAGGACGCAAAGCCAAGCTCTGAAGGACAACATGGTGATGAAGCCGGTGAGAAAGATCGATGCCCTTGCCACGAAGGTGAAGAAGTACATAGATCTGGAAAGATCACACGAGAAGTCATCTCGAGAAATCAAGCGCCAAGTTGTGCCAACAAAAACCGAAGAAGGCTCCGCTTCTCGACCACCTAAGAAGGAAGAAAGACGAGAGGGGAACTTCCGACCTGGAAACCGTCCGGGAATAAGAAATCCTAACTCTTATCCAGGAAAGTTCACTCCTCTTACACACAATGTAGCGGTGGTACTCCAGGAAATGGAAAAGCTTCGGCTTAGCCACCCGCCACCCATAAAGAAGAACCTGATGGGCCAGCAAATGAGCGCCTATTGTCGTTACCATCAAACACGGGGGCACGAAACAAAAGAGTGTAACATCCTAAAGCAAGATATAGAAGCCCTTATACAAAGGGGCAAACTGTTGAAATTTGTCGAGAAGGCCTCCAATATTCCAAAAAAGCGGAATCGAAGCCCAAGGGAAGACTCTCGATCCCCTCCACCCGAACATCCCGCTACAAGAGGAACGATAAATTTCATTGCCGGAGGATTCGCTGCATGAGGAGGAACAAACTCGGCTCGGGAAGTGTACGCTGCACAAATATCCACAGCGGAAGTAATGAGGAAGAGACCTTGGGATCTCGACCTCAAGACCATTAGTTTTACGATCAACGATCTTGCAAAAATAGATCAACCACATGAAGATGCTCTGGTGGTCACTCTACTGATCGCCACTTATAAAGTCAAAAGGATCCTCATCAATAGTGGAAGCTCGACAGATATCCTCTTTTACCAAGCATTCTTACAACTAGGTTTCTCCAAAAGGGATCTGAAGAAAGTCGATTTTCCTTTAACAGGCTTCGCAGGAGAAACTGTTTATTCTTTGGGTGCCATTCGACTAACCACCGTCTTGGGTAGGGGTGAGCAAATATCCCAAGAGGCTCAAAATCCCGCCCGTCCCGCCCTAGCCCGTCCCAAAAAGTCCGTCCCAAAAATGTACCCAAGCTCTAATGGGCGGGACTTTTCTTCACAACTAGGGCTAGGGCTAAGGCTAGGGCTTTTTTACGAAGTCCCAAAAGACCCGTCCCGTCCCTTTTTGCTAACTAATCAGCTATAAAGTATAGTTAGTTAAGTTAACTTTAGTGATGGCTCGGGTTGAAATTCCATTTGATCTGGGATTTGCATTTATAACTTGTTATGTCAGAATTGTTGGTGACTTTGTGTTAGAGTCTTGGTAAAACTTAGTTTTGGAGTCTTTGGTGAACTATTTTGGAGAACCAAGTTATGTGTTCAACTTGGTGTTCTTACAAGAGACAAAATGTTTGAGTGATTTTGGTGTTTTATGGTGAACTTTGTGGTATGTGGTGAATTTTGTTGTTGTTCTGTGTTTAGTTATGGTTTAAGTAAATTGAGTATGATTTTTTTTTTTTTGAACTTGGATGGGAATTTGGGTTTGTCCCATTTGTCCCTAATCCCTGTAGGCCCGTAGCGGGAGGGCTTTTTCCTACTAGCTAGGGCTCGGGATAGGGCTCGGGACAGCCATTAAGTGGCCCTAATTTTAGGGCTTGGGCCATTTTTTAGAAAAAGCCCGCCCATCCGTCCCATGCTCAGCCCTAGTCTTGGGAGAAGACAAGACCTTACAAGTGGATATACTTTTCGTAGTGATTGATGCAGTTTCATCCTACAACGCCATCATTGGGAGAACTACTCTCAATCCTTACCGTATCATCCCTTCAACGGCGCTTCAAGTAATGAAATTCTCGACGCCTCGGGGAATCAGTGAAGTTCGAGGAGATCAGGCCAAAGCGCGATACTGCTATCATACGACGACACAACGATCAGAGAAGTCACAGTAACTTTTGTGATAGATACCTATTTTTGTTATAACTAATGACAAGCTTTCCTTTTTGATGTAAAATTCAGGAAATGATGAATGAAATGGTCCCCCGAGATCTATTTTCTTTATAAAGAAATCATTTCGATATTATCATCCTCGACTTTCGAAGATCGCCATCTACAAAGGAGCAGTCTTAACTGACTCCTCGAGTTCTGAAGATCGCCATCTACAAAGGATCAGTCTTAACTGACTCCTCGACTTCATACAGTCGGCGACGATTAAGGAGCAGTCTTAACTGACTCCTCGACTTCATACAGTCAGCGACGATTCGATCGAAAACCTCAAAATCGGTTTTCGACCACTATGTGCCCAAAATAGCGACTAAAGCCTAGGTGCGGCGACAATTCGATCGAAGACCTCCAAATCGGTTGTCGACCATTATGTGCCCAAAATGGCGACTAAACCCTAGGTGCGACGACAATTCGACAGAAGACCTCCAAATCGGTTTCGACCATTATGTGCCCAAAATGGCGACTAAAGCCTAGGTGCGGCGACAATTCGATCGAAGACCTCCAAATCGGTTGTCGACCATTAGATGCCCAAAATGGCGACTAAAGCCTAGGTGCGGCGACAATTCGATCGAAGACCTCCAAATCGGTTGTCGACCATTATGTACCCAAAATGGCGACTAAAGTCTAGGTGCGGCGACAATTCGATCGAAGACCTCCAAATCGGTTGTCGACCACTATGTACCCAAAATGGCGACTAAAGCCTAGGTGCGGCGACAATTCGATCGAAGACCTCCAAATCGGTTGTCGACCATTATGTACCCAAAATGGCGACTAAAGCCTAGGTGCGGCGACAATTCGATCGAAGACCTCCAAATCGGTTGTCGATCATTATGTGCCCAAAATGGCGACTAAATCCTAGGTGCGGCGGAAAACCTCAAAATCGATTGTCGACCATTATGTGCCCAAAATGGCAACAACGCCTAGGTACGGCGACAACTCGATCGAAGACCGCCAAATCGATTGTCGACCATTATGTGCCCAAAAAGGCAATAAAGCCTAGGCAAGGCGACAACTCGATTGAAGAATCGCTAAATCGACGGTTGACCATTATGTGCCCAAAATGGCCATAAAGCCTAGGTACGGCAACAACTCGATTGAAGACCTATAAATCGATTACCAAACCGTCATGGACCCAAAAGGGCAGGGGAGCTTAAAAAGGGCGACAACTCAATCAAAATCGACCTCCTCCAACGGAGGAAGCTTCAACGAATTGGTATTTTTCGCCTAAAAACGACGAAGTTGAGGTATGTCCTATGATTATCAAAAGTTATGAATATTTACGATTCCCAAAGTAAATCGTTAAACACGGATTCTAGTGAAGAATGACAGAAGCTAGAAATCATAAAATAATCTTTTATAAAAGTCTATTACAACTGAGGTCGTTCTTAAGAAAGAAAAACACTAGAAGGTAATTACAAAGCCCCTTCTCCCCCGGAGGAGGCGGCAAAATTATCGTGCTCTCCAGTAGGAATTTGTAAATATTGATGAAGAAGAGTAATTTGAGAAAAAGGAAAGTCGGGTTGATATGCTCTTAAATTGGCCACGATCTCGGGGGGGGGGGGGGGGGGGGGGGAACGGAAGCATTCAACAAGTGAAGTGCTAGATCGGAGCCAACGAATGAATGTCCCTCTTTGAGAGAATATCCCTGCAAAGATCGGAGAGGATCCCAATTCTTGTTTGGATCCACAACAGGATTCAACAACATATCCCAGTTGAAGGGAGGACCCTCGTAACTCGGAAAACCACCGGAAGACACCTCAGGAGGAGAAGATAACGAAGTTGGCTTATCAACTTGAGGTGAAGATTTTGAAGTTGAGGAAGAAGAGGAACTTCCTCCTTGTCTCCTCCTTCGCCAAGAATCGCCGCCCCTGTCCCGACTCGAGCGGCGAGCGATACTTTTTGCCTTACCTTGGGAGGAGTATGGCAGTGAAGGTTAAACAGGAGGATTGGCGTCAACATCAATAGGAATATCGAAAGAAGACCCCCGATTAACTACCGGATCAGGGGCCGAGGAGGTACTCGCCATAATTGAAGAGATTGGGACCTCCTCCTTAGCTCGAAGGTGGTTCCGGAGGATCATCTTTATAAAATCTGGAAAGAATAATCCACGTTGATAAAAAAGCGTCGAAAAAAAGGTATTCAATGAAAATAAAAATAAGAATCCCCTCAAAAGTACCTGAAGAAGGGGAATCAGCCTTGGTCACCGGAGCTTACAGAAGACTTACAGAAGTTAACTCTAAGATGGAGTCAAAATTAGACACTAAAGAGGAGGCAATTGTGGTATTTATACTAGAGCCTCTCCCCTAAAAGGAACTTCCCAAGGAAGCCTTCCCGAGGTCAGCCTTCCACTGGTGCCTTCACTGACAACAAGACCGTTGCCCTGCACCAGTCAATAGACTAACGAGGTGACTCTCCAACTCTCCAAGGAGCTCTCAACGGTCAGAATTACTGAGCCAAAGTCTTGTTCCTAACCTGAAGTCTCTTCAACTTCTCTGAACCCAAGAGTTCTATCGACTAACAGAGTATTCTCGCCAAGGATCAGAGGTAATACTCGACTCAAGACCTCCCCTTTATAAATAAAGTTGACGACTTAAGTCTCGGGGGCAAGTGTTGGGTTATGATGGATTAAACTCGTCATTAAGCACGAGAGTCGAGTATGTTCAAAGGGCAGGGAAAGAAGAGTCGCCGACCTTTCTGACTCGTCTTAACGAGATAGGGATGAAAGGTCGACGAAAACTTATGAAAAAGTCGACTTCCAAAGTACGACTGCACGTCACTAGGAGAAACCTTCCTTCGAAGGTAAAGACAGGTGGCGACCTGCTTATCACTATCATCAGAAGAAACCTTCATTCGAAGGTAAAGACAGGTGGCGACCTTCTTATCACTATCATCAGAAGAAATCTTTCTTCGAAGGTAAAGACAGGTGGCGACCTGCTTATCACTATCAGCATAAGAAACCTTCATTCGAAGGTAAAGACAGGTGGCGACCTGCTTGTCACTATCATCAGAGGAAACCTTCCTCCGGAAGTAAACACAGGTGGCGACCTGCTTCAACCGTCATCAGAGGAAACCTTCCTCTAGAAATAAAGATGAGGTGGAGACCTGCTTGTCACCTACTTAACCGACTCTGAAGAGAAACCCCCCAAGGAAGGTAACCGCCATATAAAGTCGGTAAATTATCCTTATAAATAGGGACTATTTCTATCTACTTCAGGACATTCAGTCAGTTCTAAATACTTTCATATATTATTACTCTCAAATTCATTACTGACTTAAGCTTCAGAGTGGAATCAGGGGCCTTCCCCACCCCTTTTAGGTTCTCGCCCCACATAACCTCTTAGAGGAAAACTTAGCGTTCGAGAGAGCTAAGTCCGAGGCGATACTTGGAAGTTCATTCCCCGAAGTTCAAGGCCACGTCATTTTGATCCCAACAGGCGGTACCATGAGAATCCTCAAAATGACACCAATTTGATATGTAGTCAAACATTTCTTCGTAAATTTGCAGATGTTATCAACATTCTGGGAGATCTTAAGCCAGCTCGGTGAACTGAAGTTCTCTTGTACGACAAAGCAGAAGCAAAAATACCCTTACCTCGGCATACGGCCCATGGTGGCGGCTGAAGTGGAAACTAGTCAGACTTCTTCAAGCTCCTGTCTCTTCTTTGCTTCGGCACTTCTGAAAGACATCCATTCTTCTGCAAAATCACGTCTCTACTTAGGTTTAGGGGTTGGGGTTGGGAATGGGCTTGGAGATTTTTTGGGCCAAATGGGCTTGGCATATTATTAGAGAATGGAGATAAGTTTAGTATTAGAATAGGTGGGCAGATGACTTAACTTCTGGAAACGGTCGAACCGGGTTGGAAACGGGTCGAATCGTCTGAACCGGAAACCGGACCCTATACCGGTCGTTCTCCAGTCCAGTTCTGAAATCACTGATTTTATGGACCAATATGTTTTAAAATATACATGTTTGAAAAAAATGGTTTTATGGACCAATATGTATTAGAATGTACAACAAGCTTGCAAAAGACGTTAAAATGACATACCGTCCACTTGTTATCAATAATCTCATTAAGTGGACTTGCAAAACACATTTTTAGAAAAAAAATAATAAAAATAAACAAGAAATTAATTTATACATAGCAGTGATTATTAATTGGTGGATGTAGATAATAATAATTATTATTATTATTATTTTTAAAAACGTGATCCACACGTGTCCACTTAATGAGACTAGTGACAACAAGTGGACGATAGTCATTTTACCATATTTTGTAATCTTGTTGTACATTTTAAAAAAAATTGGTCCATAAAATCATTTTTTTCAAACATGTTGTACGTTTTAAAACATATTGGTCCATAAAACTATATTTTTCAAACATGTTCATGTTTTACTTTTCCCAAATAACAACTCATCAGAGACAATATGCTGTGAAACATATATTTTTGTAGTAGTGAGGGAATCAAAACATTTATACGCATTGCACTTTGAGTAAGGGAGTAACCAACAAAAATACATGATTTCGAACGGAAATATAACTTTTATTATATATATATATATGGACGAAGCTATGGATAACAATGGCACTCGAAGACCCTAAGCTTGGTATAATTTGGAGATTCACCAAACAAAGCCTCACACAGAGGTTTTTGTTGAAGAATATGTGTTGGTAGTCAATTTATAAGATATGTGGTTGTGAGAAACGCATGAGACAAAAAACAGTGTGCTGATCATGGTGAAGTAGACTCGAACCGGCTTTCACAATGTGACGATGTTCCACAAATTCATTATGTTCGGGTGTATGTAGAGGAGTTTTAAAATGCAAGACACCATGGATAGCGCAAAATGATGAATTTTCTTGGAATTCAACACCCTCATCCGAGTAAATTTTTCGAATAAGATGTTTAAAGTATTTCTCAACTACCGGTTTAAATTTCACAAGGATTGTGTAAACATCGGATTTAAGAACGGGTTAAGAACCTATAAACTGTCTGAAGTTTAAAATGTTGAAATGGATTGTCCCAAGTTTCATTTTTGTTGAAATTTTGTGTCTTAGTGAGTCTTTTCCTCTCCTTTCAAACATTTTCATAGACCCATTCACCCACTCATAATCCATCACTCTTTACTTTTTATAAAATCGTAAAATTTCTCTCAAAACTTAAACATCCGAAAGAAAAAGTTTCAAGGAGTGGTGTGGAGTGATTTTTAACGACAATAAAGCGAGATTTACTTGCGCGGATGTGGCCACCTTCTTAGGCGACGATCCCGACAAGGTGACGAGAAGGGAGCGTGCATGAGAGCTCCTATTTGATAGTCGGGATTGGCTTATCTAAAGTAATCACATTGAGACACCAAATTTCGACAAAATGAAATCTAGACTGTCAATTTTAACATTTTAAACTTGAGACACCAAAATTTCACATGAGGCAAACTTCAGACAGATTATAGGTTCTTAAACCTTTAAGAACATTATGATTCAACCAGACACACCGAGTGAAATAATCAACGAAAACAACGTAATAATGAAAACCATCAATCGAGACCACATGAGACGGAGCCCAAACATCTATAATATTAATTCAAGTGGATGAGAGCTACGAATTTGAGAAAGAAAGACTTATTACACTGCAGTAAGCTGAGATTGATTTTGTGCAATCCCGGAGTCGATTAATAGCACACGTGGTATGAAGTATATGTTACAACTCGTTGTCAGACCTAAATCTAACCATTGGCGAATACGTTTTGAAAACGCGTGGTTTTGAAAGAGTCGCCACTAGTTAATAATTAGGCTAACTAGAATCCTAAATAACCTAAGCGAATAAAGAATTAAACACCTAGGTATAAAATTGGTCTACGAAAATTCGGATTCGGGGGTTCAGTTACGAATTAAAACGCATGGAATTAATCACGCCCTTTCGCTACTCAATTCACTCAATTTGCCAACTTGATTGTTTTAAATATATGTTACATCAGATTAATCTAACGATGTCAAGATTTGATTAAAATTTTATTATTTGCAAAAATACTATCAATTATAATCTTAAATCTAAAAATTAATTATAATCTATAATTCCTATTAAGAATGAATGAAATCTAAAACACTAAAATATCTAACATACTTAAATCCACTTACACCCTATTAATATATTCAACATACATACATAACTTAAGTAATTAAAATTTAACTAACCTATTAGGCTTAAGCTAATCAAACTAATCAAATTAGAGTTATAAATTAAGTATAGACATGATAATGCATGAATAAATCTACCTAAAGTGTTAACTTAATAAAAAAATCAATATATATACAATAAACAAATAATAAAATATTTACCAAGTAATAAAATATAGAACAAATAAATATTTCAATCTATATTATGTAAGAAGGTCACTTACAGTCGAAGCTTAGGACGATGACCTGCAAGCAAACAAACAACGGAAGACAGCAACAGCAGCGAAAGACGGCAATCGAGCGGACGGAAACTAGGGACGAATCGGAGGTGGAAGACCGGACTGGAAGAAGTGTCGATCCGAGAAGCTTGGGTGGAGGTCGGAGGTGGCCGAGTCGCGATGGATGGGAGAATCGAAACAAAACTTCGGTGGTTGTCGATGGTGCCTAACGCGGTCATCGAATTGGTCGGCCTTAGTCGAGCATAGTGAGATAGTTCAATGGTGGATGGAGGATCAATTTATAGAGCTGCCATAGGTTTCTTCGTGCAACAAGACGAAGAAAATCGGGCAAGGAACGGAAGTCAGAAAATCACAGCAGCAGCAGCAAACAAATGGGAACCGATGGACAATGCAGACAGCGGACCAGCAGATACGAAGGAGGAATAAGCAACGATGGCTAAGGATGGTGAGTAGCTTTCGAGATAAGCTGTAAGGACGAGGAAGGAACCGAACAATGGAGTTGGAGTGCGGTTCTGATCGGAGAGGATGAGCGAGTACACCGGCAACACTGCACTACGGACCGGTGGTCGGAACTTGGTCAGGGCGATGTGAACGGAATGAAGAGGAGAGCAGCTGGGGATGGCTTCCGAGAAGATGATGAACAACAAGCTAGATGTCTGAGCAGAGAGCCTTCATCACCTGGGAATCTGAGCAGAGCCTTTATCAATATTCGAATCGTCACCGAACACGATCAGAACTGACCTTGGGACTTAGGGATGACCGATGGCCGAATGTTGCTGGAGATGATGTCGGACGGAGCTCTGGTTCCGGTGAAGGAGACATCAGGGGTCTGGAACAGTCTCTGGAAGAATCTCTTAGGATTTTTTGCTTATAGAATCTGCAAGTTTATCTTTATTTGATTTGCTTCTAGATATTAGGTAGTTTTTTTATTTTATCAGATTATTAGGAGTTTTTTTAGGTCCAGTTTAAAATTCTAGGGTTTACATCTATTCCTATATATGTTGTACTTCTTTCAGTTAAAAGGCATAGGAGAATAAAAAGCTATTTCTCTTTCATATTGCTGCAGTAAATACTTTCCATTGTTCATCCTTTAAATACCGTGAGTTCTCTATACCAGCATAATTCCTTCTCTTCTCAATATAGTCATCTGTGTCGACATAGTAATTTCTGTGTCAACACAGATTTTCTAATTAAAAACCCAACATCTGGTATCAGAGCTCCTTTTCTCGAGGGATCTGTGACTTCGAGAGATGGAAGGAGAATCAAATTTGTCTCACCTAGCACCACAAGTCTTCGATGGAGAAAATTATCAGTTGTGGGCAGTGAGAATGGAGGCCTATCGAGACGCTCAAGATTTATGGGAAGCTGTTGAAGATGACTACCTTGTAGCAGACCTTCCAAACAATCCCACCGTGGCTCAGATCAAAATCCATAAGGAGAGGAGGATCAGAAAATCCAAAGCAAAAGCCTGTTTGTTTGCTGCTGTGTCAAATTCTATGTTCACAAAAATTATGACGCTCAATACAGCAAAAGAAATTTGGGACTACTTGAAAGAGGTGTATGCTGGTGATGAAAGGATTCGCGGGATGCAAGCTCTAAACTTGATTAGAGAGTTCGAGATGCAGAGGATGAAGGAATCTGAGACAGTGAAAGACTACTCAGAAAGACTGCTTAATATTGCTAACCGGGTAAGGTTACTTGGCACAGATTTTACCGATTATCGCATTGTAGAAAAAATACTTGTTACTATGCCTGAACGGTACGAAGCCTCAATAACCACCTTAGAAAATACAAAGGATCTATCCAAGATCACTTTGGCAGAGTTATTAGGTGCCTTGCAGGCTCAAGAGCAACGTAGACTCATGAGGCAAGGAAGCACTGTAGAAGGAGCATTGCTAGCCAAACACCAAACTGGTGATAGTTTTGGCCGATTGAAGAAAGATTACCCACCGTGTAAGCACTGCAGCAAAAAAGGTCATCCACCTTACAAGTGTTGGAGAAGGCCTGATGCAAAATGCAGCAAGTGCAATCAGATGGGTCACGAAGCAATTATCTGCTACTCCCAAGTCCAAATCCAGGAAGAAGCTCGAGTTGCAGAAGAAGATGAGGATGATCATTTATTTGTTGCTTCATGTAACTCAATCAACAATGATTCTGAGAGCTGGTTAATTGACAGTGGGTGCACAAATCACATGACATCCAATAAGAGTCTATTCAGAGAGATAATTCGAAGCGAGTCTAAAATTCGAATTGCCGATGGGAGATATCTTTCTGCAAAAGGCAAGGGAACAATTGAAGTCTTGACAAAATCAGGTATAAAAACAATCACCGATGTGCTCTATGTTCCTAATATCAGTCAAAACATATTAAGTGTTGGACAGTTGGTGGAAAGGAAGTTCAGACTTTTATTTGAAGACAATTGTTGTGTTATTTATGATGCTGGCCAAAAGGAAGTTCTGAAGGTCAAAATGAGAAGTAAAAGTTTCTTGATTGATCCTGCTGTTCAATACAAAGTCTGCATACCAAACAGGAAAATGAGAAAGAAGAAAATGGAGGACTATGCTGAAAAAAGAGTTTGATTTAGGTGTCTGCAGATTCTAAAGCAAATGAGGAGTGTTAGGATTTTTTGCTTATAGAATCTGCAAGTTTATCTTGATTTGATTTGCTTCTAGATATTATGTAGTTTTTTTTATTTTATCAGATTATTAGGAGTTTTTTTAGGTCCAGTTTAAAATTCTAGGGTTTACATCTATTCCTATATAAGTTGTACTTCTTTCAGTTAAAAGGCATAGGAGAATAAAAAGCTATTTCCCTTTCATATTGCTGCAGTAAATACTTTCCATTGTTCATCCTTTAAATACCGTGAGTTTTCTATACCAGCATAATTCCTTCTCTTCTCAATATAGCCATCTGTGTCGACATAGTAATTTCTGTGTCAACACAGATTTTCTAATTAAAAACCCAACAAGAATCTAGGTTGGTCGGTCGGCGTTGATGGTCGATGGTGATGATGAACGGGACGGGAGTAGCGGCGATGTCTGGACGCAGTGAATAAGGAGATCGGTGGCGAGGAAGAAGATGATGCACATGATTTTAAACAATAAAACATGCTCGAAGGTCTCGGCCATAGGCCATGTTTATTTTCCTTTGTGGTTGATCTCCCTTCATTACAATGTAAACATACTAGCATATATATATATATATATAGTCCCTAGGTCTAGTCTAATCTAAGCAACAAATATCGCTGATTTATTTTGCTAATAAATGCTAAATATTCAGAAATTTAATACTAAATATTCAACAAATATTTTCTGTAATAAATACATAAACTATCCTAATTTTTGCAGGAGCTATTCTTGGAAGCTTCTTGACTTGTCATATTTAGAAATTTCCTCATTTAGCGCACCACAAGTCGCGCGTGGTCCAAAATTAAGTGTTTACAGTTTGCCCCTCTTTGGACGGACTCCCGTAGAATGCGTTCGAGGGGGTTTGTCCAAAGACAAGGAAACACCGAATTTTGGATGAAAAATATGTCTCTCTTTTGAGTCTTCGATTCTTCAAGATAGCTCCCTGCTTATTTTGGACAGTGCGAAAGAAAACCTCCATTGGTAGTGCAGAATGTAGAGCCTCCAGCGGCAGTGCGGTAAATAAGAGCCTCCAGTGGCGGTGCGGAAAAGTAAAGCATCGGTCTGCGGTGTCCCTGTTGACGGTGCTTCCGTTGGCGGTGCGTAAAAGTAAAGCTTCCTGACATGAAAATTTGGCGACTCTACTGGGAAGAATTGAGGGTTAGGACTCTTTATATTTGCTTATTTACCATGTTTTAGTTTTTTTATATATATTTGACTTTGTTATTCTAACTTGGTTATTTTTTTGTGTTTTCAGGTGTAGATTTGATTTTTTATTATGACTAACTATTCTTCTTTGTTGTATTATTTGCATCTGCACACACCACTCTAGTGTAATGTACAAAACGCCTAAAACAAAATGCGACTAGGAACCCAAAGATTTAGTAAGGGTACGTCCGTAGCGGCTGGGCCGCCGGTACGACTCGGAAAAACTCACTCGCTCGTGTAGGTCCCAAGATCCCTTTTTATGGGGAGGAAACCACCGTGTCGGGAACCTATCAGTGGAACCTACCTTGTAGAGCAAAGTCACACATTTTTACCCCCTAACATGTCGTGTTTTATCCGTTTTTTGTTGTAAGTTATCAGGTAAACTGTAAGTTTTTCTTTCTAACTGTGTAACTTTTATTTCTAAGCATGCATCCATCGTATTTTTTTTTAAAAAAAAAATCATATTTGCAGCAGGTCTCGTAGGTATAATTTTCATTTTCAAATGTACGCTCCTTATGCACGATTTTCAAAAACCTCTTACCTGAATTTTTGTTCTAAACATGCGTCTCATACGCATTATTTAAAAAAACTCATCAGGTAAGTTGTAATTTTTGTTAGTGCATGATACATGCATTATAAAAAAAACATTTTCAGCTAAGTAGTTACTCATTTAGTTGTATAAATTTTCTTTTCAAACATGTATTTCGTATACATTGTTTTTTAAAAAAAAAAAAACATTTTACCTGGATTTTTTTTAAACATGTGTTTCGTACGCATTATTTTCGAAAAAAACTTTTCAGGTAAGTTGTAATTTTGGTTAGTGTGTTGTATATGCATTACTTTTAAAAAAATATTTTAGAAAATTGTAATTCCTCTTTAGCTATTAGAGCCTCTAATTCCAAACGTACATTCCATATGCATCATTTTAAAAAATCTTTTTACCTGAATTGTTTTATTTTTAATAATGCAGCCAGTATGCATTAATTTTAAAAAAACTTTTTAGATAAATCGTAGGCTCTCTTAGTTTTTGGGCTCTTTGTTTAAAAAAAATATTTTACTTGAATTTTTAATCAAAAGACGTGCATCTCATATGCATTATTTTCGAAAAAAAACTTTCAGGTATATTGCTTTTTTTTTAGTTGTAGAACTTTTATTTTTAAGTTTGCATCTTATTTTCTGCATCTCATATGCATTCTTTTCAAAAAAAAAACTTTTCACCTGAATTTTTACTTTTGAGCAACTAGGATGCATTGATTTTTCTTAATCTTTTAAAAAAAACAAAACAAAAAACAAAATTTTTTCAGGTAGCTTGTAAAGTTTTCTTAACTGTGCAACTTTCATCTCATGTACATCTCATAGGCATTGTTTTAGGAAAAACGATTTTTTAGATACATGTAAAGCTTCTCTTAGTTGTTGAGTTTTTAATTCCAAACATGCATAGATTTTGCATTTCTTTTTATAAAAAAACTTTACCTGGATTTTCCATCTCGTACATGCATTCCATATGTACCCTTCAGGTAAACTGTTGTAAATTGTAAAAAAAATTAACAGTAGAATTCTGACTTTCAAGCATGCATGATCGTTTTAAAAATTCAAAGTGTCTTTCATTTTTTCTAAGGTGTCTTACATTTTTTTTTACTAACATCAATTAAGAATTGAATAATTTCAGCATGAGCTAGCGTTGTAAATGAAGATTTCAACGTGATCTAGCCTTTTAAAGAAAGATTTGATTGACCGAATTTAGTTGAGTGTGACTATAAAAGGAAAAAAAATCATTTTCAAAAAAGCATTGGTTCAAGCACTTGTCCCGCGTTCAAACCAAATAGCTAACACTCAACAAGTTCAGAAAACTCCATGAGAGTGTAAACCACCTTAGATCATAAATTATGAAATGAATGACATTAAAAGTTTTCGAAAATCATACATGACTTCTCTATTATTTATACTAACTTTCATGTTTGGTCTTTTCAGGTACCCTTGGTTAGGTATCCCACACATACAAGTTGTGTCGTCCGAATGGGGGCAACATAAAAAGAGCATGCAGTCATCCAGTTGCACGAAGGACAAATTGCGCACTCGGAATATCCAACGCTCAGGTACGATAAATTGTACTTGATTTTTTTCCTTGAGATTTGAGTGTCCCTACTCTTTTTGCAGATCAGATAACCGCTTCGCCGAGGTCGCAACCATGTGAAACGTGAATGCTCCAAAGAACTTACATGCTAAAATTCCACCTACCATGTGTGGAGTTCATACGCGTCCCCGAACCAAGCCGTACATCTGTTTTACGGTAAGGTCTAAACCGGTCAGTGGTAACCAAAGGGGATTTCGTGTTCAAATCGAGCACAACCGCCAGATGGAAAAAAGTCGGAACATGCAGCAGGTTCATTCAAATATGAAGCTAATTGTCATTAAAGATGTCGAGCACCCATGTAAGAGAAGAAGTTGTGATAAATTCTATCCCGAAATTTGAGTTTTTCCTTAATCATTTTGCAGCTGGGATGATCATCCAAATCAAGGCCCCTGAAGAGCACATCTCGCGCACGGACCTTTGATCGCCGACCGTTCTGAGGTCAACCGCCGAGTTTGTCCCGAATTTTTCAGACAATTTTCATACGCGGCCTGCCGTGCCAAACTCAAACACCATCCATGTGTGTTCATCAACCAGGTTATTCATCTAGCACGCGACGAGCCTAACCCAATGGGTGCTAGCCATGGGGCATCCCCAGCTGTGATCAAGAATAACCAGAACATTCGAGAAGCCGAGGAACATTGTTGTCGGTGTCTTCCATCATAGGGTACTCAACCTAAGGCGTCGACACGATCGACATATGTTGACTTGATCAGACGATTCATTCTCCGGAAGAAGTTCTACAATTTGAAATTTTCAATTTGCCATTAGGGGCATGTAAATAATTGTTGTTGATTATTTTCGGTAAATTTTCTTTTTCAGAAAAAAAAAATGCCAAAAAAAAAAGCAAAAAAAAAATTGAAATTCCCGCTAGGCAACCTAGGCAAAAGTTAGGGAGAGAGGCATGATTGAAAACCCGCAGGGGCAATCATGGAAAAAGGTGAGCTGAAAAAAAAATATCCATTTTTCTTTAGGGTCACAGCCGTCCTTTTATTGGCTACCGATAAAATAAAGAGAGTGCTCACACAAATTTGTGAGAGCAGTGAAGAAATAAAGGGTCACAGTTGTCCCTAAATCAACTACAAATAAAAAGGGTCTCAGCCACCTTCCAAACGGCTACAAATTAGAGGTGCTCCCGCAACTTCGAAGGCGTGAAATAAAAGAACGGTCCACAGTCAACTTGAAATTGACTACTCAAAAGAAGAGCTTCCGCAACGGGGGATGCGATGATCAATTGAGAGGGTCACGGCCACCCATTAATCGGCTACCAAATAAAGAGTGCTTCCCCTAGGTTGAAAACCCGAGGGGGCTGCCTAGGCAAAATCAGGAAATGATGGGCATGATTGCAAGTTCAGAAATTGCGATCATGACAAAAGGAGAGAAAATAAAAAAAAAAAAACCGAGGGGCACGGTCGAAAATCTCTCAATCGACCGTGGCAAAATGAGAGAATAAGAGAGAAGTTCTAAAAAAAAAAAGATCCCGCTAAGTAGTCGCACCCTGCGTAATTTAGGCAAAAATTAGGGACAAACATTCATGCACATGTGTATTTTCTGCAACTCAGCGTCTTCCAAGTCAACTTCACGACAAGCGGGACGGTTACAGTCTGCTCTCGCGAGTCACCATTCAAGGATGAGTAGGACTGTTACAGTCTGTTCCTACGAGTCAACTTCACGGCAAGCGGGACGGTTACTGTCTGCTCTCGCGAGTCACCATTCAAGGATGAGTAGGACTGTTACAGTCTGTTCCTACGAGTCAACTTCACAGCAAGCGGGACGGTTACAGTCTGCTCTCGCGAGTCACCACTCAAAGGATGAGTAGGACTGTTACAGTTTGTTCCTACAAGTCACAACCGACAATCAGGATCTGAAGTTTTCCCGCTTTCTGAGAGTCACCCCCGACGAACAAAGCCTTAGTATTCAGCCTTCGCAAGTCACGCCACTGGAGGCTTTTTCTTATCGCTCGCCACTTGAGGTATCGTCGATTAAGGTTTTACTTTATTGCACGCCACTGGAGGCTTTTCCTTATCGCTCGCCACTGGAGGCATCGTCGATTGAGGTTTTTCGTTACTGCAAGCCACTGGAGGCTTTTCTTTCTGCACGCCACTGGAGGCTTTTCGTTACTGCACGCCACTGGAGGCTTTACTTTTACGCACCGCCAACGGAAGCACCGTCAACAGGGGCACCGCCAACCGAGGTTTTTTCCTTTACGCACGCCACTGGAGGCTTTTCGTTGCTGCACGCCACTGGAGGCTTTTCGTTGCTGCACGCCACTGGAGGCTTTACTTTTACGCACCGCCAACGGAAACACAGTCAACAGGGGCACCGCCGACCGAGACTTTTCTTTACTGCACGCCACAGGAGGCTTTAGTTTTACGCACCGCCAACGGAAACACCGGCAACAGGGACACCGCCGACCGAGGCTCTACTTTTCCGCACCATCAATAAGCCAGAAGCTCCCTTGAAGGCTCAAAGACTCAAAGGAAAGACAGACTTCTCAGCCAAAATTTGGTGTTTCCTTGTCTTTGGACGAATCCCCTCGAACATTTTCTACGGGAATCCGGCCAAAGAGGGGCAAACTGTAAACACCTAATTTTGGACCACGCGCGACACGCGTGACGTGTGGCGCACCTAAATGAGGAAATATCCAAACATGGAAAGTTGAGAAGCTTCCAAGAATGCTCAGTGCAATATTAGGACAATTATATGTATTTATTGGAGAGTATATTTTCTAATATTTAATGTAATATTTAATATTTATTACTCAAATAAATCAGTAGATTTTATTTCCTAGTTAGAGTAAAATCCTAGGTAACTATATTAGCCTATATATAGATGGGTCATATTACATTGTAAGGAGGGAGAAAAACACAACAGAAAAAAACGAAAGCAATAAACAAAATCTAAGACTTAGCCATTCAATTTCATCGTTCCTAAATTTTGTTATCCTTATTATAATAATTAGGGTTAAATGTATTTTTGGTACCACTTCTTTGACAGGAATTGGCTTTTGGTAGCACTTCATTTTTTTTGTATACTTTTGGTACCAACCCTTTCACCATTGTAACCTTTTGGTACCACCGTTAACTTTCCGTCCAATTTGACCGTTAAGTGTCACATGATTGACCCTAAACTTCTGTTTTTGTTCCAATTTAGTCCATCTAATACATCTTTAACTTTTAATTTGTTCAATTTAGTCCTAAAGTTTGAAAACCAAACCCTAACCCTAAATTGACCTAGCCGGACCTAGCCTAGGGCTAGGTCCGGCCCTGGGTCGGGTTCGCTATATCATAATGGTTGCCAATAATATTTAAATGTACAAACACGATATATATATATATATATTATATATATGATTGTTTCTCTTCAGTCATTGGCATAAATAAATTTTCATGATGAACTAATTATGTAAAAAATTGCTCATATAATTTTGATACCTGAAAAATTAATCTGGGTTCTGGACTTCATTATTAATATGATTTTCATTAAATGTGTTTCATTAATATGCTTACGACTTGCGTAACTTAGACAGGCCCCTTGAACTGAAAAAGTAAAGGGTAGATGCCCCAAAAACTTCAGCTTTTCATTTCAAAGGTAAGATTCAACAAGTCTCAAGCCGTGTATATCATCTCAAAATCACATTTATTAACTACAAGCTATCTATATATATGAGCGTTGATCTTAATTCAGGATTTGCTTTTGGATCGGTAAATGGAAGGGTTGCTATTGATGTTCCAAAGACGTCCAAGTCCACAGAGACAGAGTATGTGAAGTTATCAAATTTTGAAGAAGCTATTTACTAAATCTAAAATGTTTACATAACGTGTTTTAATGGGTGCATGGAATCTCGTATTTATTATAAACACATACACTTGAATTGTGAAGTATATTAATGGTAATTAAAATTTATTCTCATGTATCTATATGTATGAATCCTGAGTCTTGATGATATTAATTTTTAATTACGATTAATTAATAAAGGTAAGTTTTTAGGGTTTGTATGTCAATGTACAGACAACAAATACAGCTAATAAAAAAAAAAATAATTGTATAGTTTACCATTTTTTTACCATCTGAGTGTCATTTATATTTTTTATAAATAATTTCTAATATTATATATATACATATTTTTTTTGTCAAATATACGTACATGTTAAAGTTTACAATTTAACGGATAACCTGAGCGTAGCGCAAGGACAACAACTAGTATATACATATACTTGGGCGGGCGGACTTCTTAAGAATAAGCCAAAACCCGAGCCCGACTTGGAAAGAAAATTCCCGCCCGACCAGGCTCGGGCCATTTTTCGGGACGGGCTTCTTGCTCAGGCCTAAAAATTAGCACTAAAAGGGGCAAGGTACTTTGTTCACAAAAATATCTTGACGACAATTTCAGTTACTCACCTTAGGAATTTGGCCGTATTACCTAATTGCTAAATTCTGAAGTTAGCTACTAGTTTTTTTTTTGCTAGATACTAGTAGTACCTTTGTGAAATTAGGTATTTGATTTTTAAGCCTAAAATTATTAAATATATAAGGGTTAAGAACACAATAGGGGCCTGAATGTTTGCCCATGTTGCCAAAAGGGGTCTGAATTGAAAAAACGTATTATTAAGGGCCTGAATTTTGAGTTTTGTGTTTTTTCAAGTCTCCGTCCAAATTTTCTGTTAAATCTAACAGAATCACGTGAAAAGACAAAAATACCCTTTTGTAATTATTATACAATATATCAATTTAATTAATAAAATGTGAAATGTCTAAAATACCCCTACACACTAATTATGCCCTTAAGGCCACCACGCTCCGGCCACCGCCCGGCGACCACCACCCGGCTCCGGCGACCACCACCGGCCTCCGGCGACCGCCACCGGCTAAAAATGCTCCGATTGGAGCTCCGAAGCTCCGATCGGAGCTTTGGAGCTCCGGTCGGAGCCACAAAGCTCCGATCGGAGCTCTGTGGCTCCGATCCGATCGGGAGCCCTGTGGCTCCGATCGGGAGCCACAGAGCTCCGATCGGAGCTTTGTGGCTCCGACCGGAGCTCCAAGGCTCCGACCGGAGCTCCAAAGCTCCGATCGGAGCTTTTTTGCTCCGACCGGAGCTTTTTTAGCTCCGATCGTAGCTTTTCGGTCGTCGCCGGAGGTCGGTGGTGGTCGCCGGAGCTGTGGTGGCTTAAAGGGTATTTTCGTCTTTTTAGGTCAACCATATGAGAGACACACTTTGGTCAAAGGGCATTTTCGGGTTTTCAAATTATTTTTGGTCACATGCTTGGCATGTGACCACTTTCCGTCACTTTTAACAGAAAAAATAGACGGAGACCTCAATTATACACAAAACTCAAAATTCAGGCCCTTAATAATACGTTTTTTCAATTCAGACCCCTTTTGGCAACATGGGCAAACATTCAGGCCCCTATTGTGTTCTTAACCCAATATATAATAACCACGACAGATAGAATCACAAATACACCCCATCTCTAAAAAAACTAAAACAATAACCAACCACATAATAATCCATCCACAAGAAACCATCATCCAAGAAAGTTTTGACTTGCTGTTGTGTCATGATTCGACGATAAGTGGAGTATGCATTTTATAATCTTGATAAAGAAACAGAATTGCAATACATCACCTACGGTAGCGGTGACGCTTGAAGTTGAAGTAGACATGAAGGATACCACGCTCAAATGTGCACTTGAATCCCTTCTTATGCGAGTATTCCCACTCCTTGTTCACAATCCTAAACGCAATGTCTTCGTATGGAGGCCCGGCATGGAAGCTTATGATACAAGTTTCACTGCTATTTCCATCCTTCTCTATCGTGTAAGTCGGGGCCTTGATCTTGTCTACAAGATCCGGGTAAAATATGTTGAACTTGTAGCCTTGCACTATCTTTGGAGGTGGATTGTCATGATCGTAGTGTGTTTGGTTGTACTTGTTCCATTCATACCCCGTGTGTACTCGGTTGAAGTACTTTGGTTTTCGAGGACGGTACTTGTCATGCCACCAATAAACCTGCACCACCACAACTTGTAACTCTCACTCACTCACTCACTCACTAAATAATATACAGCTTTTCACCAGAAAAGTGACAGTTACTTCAAATAATGTTGAAGATTATGTAAGTACCTGTGAGTCTAGATTCACTTCAGAGCTGGACCCAAATACTGCATCACCTTCTTCCATGCCACCCATAACTTTAATGGCACTCCTCTCAAACTGGTCTTCAGCCTGAGCTGCTGGTTTTGTTGACATACCCTCCTTAATCCGTCTATGTTGCTCTTGCAATACCCCCAGCCGCTTCTTGTCCTGCACATTTATCCCCCATTTTAATTTAGTCACCCACTAATCTTTTAACTTTCTATTCAATGTAGAGGTAAAGAGATAATGTATGTTTTACCAGTGCGGCTCGGTCTTCCTCAGGATCAATGGCCTCATCGTCGTCATCACCATGTAATAACTGTGGAGAAAATGATCCAGCAGCCTCTTCCTCTGCTTCAACTCTCTCTTCTCTAAATATAGGCTCCGGTGATATTGCTCTAATGTCTGTGCATCAAAATAAATATCAGTGATACTTCACAGTGCGTGTTACAGGCCCCAAAAGAAAAATATATAACAACAAGGGTTCAGAGTCCAATACTCTTCCAGAGTGTCAAGAGTTAATTTTTTAAACAAACTTTGATTTGAGGTCAACAATTCCAACTATTTGAGTCGTCTTCCTTTATTTTCAGGCCTCCCCCCATATAACAGAATTTTATCTTCAAGCTAAAACAAAGCATTTCGTAATATCTGGAGTTAAATCAGTAGGAGATATGAGTAAATACCATCTTCTTCAGCAACCTGCTCCTCCTCTTCCTCCTCCTTGATAGGACTTAATGCGTCGTTAGATTTATATCTATCAGCATCCTCCAACGGTTGCTCAAGACGCTCAAGATGCCGACGCAACATTTTAGCATGAAATTCCCTTAGAAAGGCCTGGATTTGCAGAAAATCCTTATGAGGCTCACAACTTCCTGCTGAAAATTAAATTAAAATGCCCATAAATGTGAAGGTGTACATACTTTTGCCTTGTATATGTGGATTCGATTGATAATAACTTCCCAAAACTCTACGACTTTAGCTGTGCCGGAACGCAACTGAGCGTCCACGCGTGAGTGAAGTTCCTCCAGTTCTATATGAGAATTACTCTGAAGTAGTTTGATGACATCTTCTTCAATACTAGAAGGCAAACGACGATCCTGTGCACGTTCAGCAGGAGGGTCCTCCCCACGCACTGTAGCTCGATCAAGTGCATCCTTTCTTTGACCCTCAGCTAGTTCCCAATTACAAACCTCGAGAAGTGCCTGTTTAAAATAATGCTTGAGATTTCTGCTAGCTACAATATTACTTAACATGCAAGCTATGCCGTAAATAGAATCTAGTACCCTTGCATTTTTGTAGCACATCCTATTAATATCATATAACCGTCAAATGCGAACCAGTGAAGGGATCATACATTTTCCTTCATTTCTTCCTTTTTAGTGTAAGCAAGAAAACTTGCTCACTAATTACCACAACTACTCTACTGAAACATGGAAAATGCACACATCGTGAGAAGGGACCACAACTTCAAAATATGTAACTAGTCATGACAGTCAAGACTCAAAAGATATAAGGTAAAAAGAGCATAGAAACACCAAAAGTATTGAACTGAGACACCAATAGCACATAATATTGAATATAGTAGTTAATTCCGAAATGTCTGTTTGGGCAGCAAACATGTGGTGCAGCAAATCCAAAAGGGAAAAGTATGTAAAACATGCATCATGTTTTAAAAAGATGGTTTTATGGACTAATATGTTTTAAAACGTATAACATGTTTGAAAATGATTGTTTAATGGACCAAAATGTTTTAAAATATACAACAAGCTTACAAAAGATGGTAAAATGATGTATCGTCCACTTGTTATCACTAGTCTCATTAAGTGGACACGTGCGGATCACGTTTTTTAAAATAATAATAATTATTATTAGTATCTACATCCATCCATTAATAATCATTCATATGAATAAATTAATTTCTTACTTTAATTATTATTATTTTATTTCTAAAAATGTTTTTCGCACGTGTCCACTTAATGAAACTATTGATAACAAGTGGACGGTATATCATTTTAACTTCTTTTGTAAGCTTGTTGTACATTTTAATACATATTGGTCCATAAAACCATCTTTTTCATACATGTTGTACATTTTAAAACATATTAGTCCATAAAACCATCTTTTTCAAACATATTGCATGTTTTACATACTTATCCCAATCCAAAAACTACTTTCTGGGTTACTGAATCAACTGTAGAAGCAGTGGAGCTACAGAAAAGACAATGTGGAATGAGAAACACATGGAGGCACTTGAAGAGGGAGCAATTGACTAACAAATGAATCCCAGTTGCAAGCTACACAAAGCATGATCAATGATCTTCTTACAGTGAAAATAAACAATGTTTCCACTATGTTCATTGGAAATCTTATCCCCAGTTTTCCTATCTAAAAGTTATCCTTGTTATCTATAAAAGGGGGGCAATCTTAACTCCATTAATGAACAAACAAGCTCCTCAGGAAACAGAGACCAGCTTAAAACTACCCTTCTTCAACTACTAAAACGTTCACAGCTTTTCATTCACCTTAACGAGTGAAAATCAACTCCATCTCCTAAAAGTTGAACTTACTTGATACCTGCCTGCTACCTCACATCCATAACAGTGGAGAAAAGGAAAGGCACGAGATACATTGAATCTGAAATTGTAGCACCACAACATTGTGATGCGTTTTAATCTAACTAATAAAACTATGGAGACTATGAACATGATAAGATCTGATCAACACGAAAGTCTCTAAAAGATTTGCAACTATTATGGGAAAGGCATGCATACCTTCCAGTACTCAACACGCGTATGCGTCTCATTATCCAAGTCCAAATGCAACTTGATGTCATCACGAACCTCTTCCATTTCTTTCACAGTTAAACCCTGAGTAAAGAGCCATGGCAGACCATCATGAAACATTGACATAGAATATTAGCTACATTCTGAAACATTCTATATTATAGCATATGACAATTATGCTTCCTCTCGACTTCTTTTACCATAAAATAATTTTTTTAAAAAAACTATGGCATGTCGGCTGAACTTCACTGTGACATCAACAAGAGAGAGTGGAATACAACAACTTGCTATGAGTAGTGCCACAGCAAAAAATTTCAAGTACATAATTTCACATGCAGAAGGCCACAGCAAAACTGGGGCCAATAAAAGAAGCGCAATAGTAAACCATTTAATTGATGGAACCACATATGCTATGTTTTCAAAAGTAAAAGAAGCGCAATAGTAAACCACAAAAAGGTCAGTCCCCTAAAAATAAAATTTGAAATTTAAAATGGGATGGTCATGTGAAGGCCATTTGCTCAATGTTTAAAGGAACATAAAAAGACTATTACCCAGAAATATACACAATAACAAGTTAAGGTTTCAACATTATAGATTCTCACCGTGAAAACCATGTATGGCTCATTTAGCTCTACATCCAAATCGTCTGAACCATTCAGGTGCTTAGTCAAAATGTCAATTGCCTTTGCACGCCCTTCACGCAATCTTATCTCTGATCTCACTTTACTTTGATCAAAATGAAACTGTAGATAACAATGATCATACGGAGGATTGAGCACAAGAAACATTCTAGGCAACAAAGTTTAAGGAAGAATAATAAATAAACATACTGCTTTACCTCCTCTTCTTTTTTCTCCCAATCTTGGAACTCAGCTCGAGCACGTTCTCTGGCAAGCAATGCCTGCAAAATATACAGTACAATGAGTAACTCATAAAACAATTTTAAATTATACCACTTACTGAAACATATACTTTTTATTTCAATCTTAACATAGATGAGCTTAATTTAAATATAAGAACTCACCATTTCTTCCTCATGTTGCGCTTTTTCAAGAGCTCTTTCCTCCCTTCTTTTTTTCACTTTTTCAATCTCCGCCTGCATCACAATGTTAATTCAACCGAGTCAATTAAGATGATTGTTTGGCCAAAAAAAAAAAAATTAAGATGATTGTTCCATAAATACTTATGTATCAAATACTAAATAAAATGCTTCCTGAGTACAACATAAACCTAGTAGTCAATCACAGCTCTTCTGATATACAAAAAACATAAATAAAAAAAAAAAAACCCAAATAACTGCATACCATTATTTCTTTCTGTCTCTTCTTCTCCGCTTTAACAGAAAATGAATCTAAAGAAGCACCTTGAGAAACATCACGCTCAATCTTCTTCTTCCACACAAATCTGCAATTCACCAAGCATATATTTGTGGCTCAGTTTCTGAAAAGAAAATTGTATACTGGTCCACCCTAGGACCTAGAAGACTATTCAGCATGATTTCCTATTTAAGTTGCATAAAAAGTAGATGCCACTGGTGTTTATAGCTGAATGAATATACAGGGTAGTTCTTCAAGTTAAACCTATTATATGTTCTTCTCTTGGTTCGACTCATAATCGAGTAGCCCGTGCCTGCATGTACAACCAATTCATCTCTCCATTGTTTATTAATATAGAGATTAAGGCTCTTTTACATTGTTACAGATATGTTAAACAAACTAGTAGAGCACCTAGGGCTGGGGTTGTAGCAAGGTAAATCTATTCAATCTCTAGCACATCTTTTAAGCGGTCAATACTCACAATGTAAGTCCTTTATTGCACAAAAGGTAAAACTTCCTGACCTTTACTCTTCCATAGTTCCATCAAATTACATCTACTAGAGAAAGGAAAGACACTGATTCTATCCACCTTCAGATTTTCCAGAATTAAGTCACTGACAGGTAAAATCCGTAAAAGAACTAAGACCTCCACATGGCTTTTTTTATTCAGTCACATCAACAAACTAAAGCTTGGAAGTTGGAGCATTACATGGAAGTCCAAATTAGAACAATCGTAAAATAGGCCAGCATTCCTACAGAATATTAATTTAGGAAGCCGCTAATACACTTCCTACTTTGCACAAGCTACCACAATGTCTTTGCCCTCATATATTTTCTTGTTAACGAGGAATCTTAACTTAACAAAGCAAACCCACGCCTACAAAAGTATTGCCCTACACAACTGAAATTATATAATATCACCACCAAGACCATTCATATAAATTAGAACCTCGCATCCTCTGGATAAGAAAAATTACCTCTCATTGAGATTTGCATCACCAAAAGGATTGGAAGCATTAGAATAACCAGCGACAGTCGGTGCCTTCAACTTCTTCGCTACGCTCATTGCCTTGGAAAGCCAAATCAAAATAAGGAATGATAAATAAAATCAGAGAACTATAGAAGCTGAACCAGCTAAACCCTAGAAGCCAAATTTTCGGTACCTTCTTTTGCGCTTTCTTAGCCACATAAGCAGCAATCTTCTCTTCCGAGACATGGCTCGAGGACCTGCTTTTCTTATTACGACCGCCGTAGCTGCTGCTACCGCTGCTTCGCTTCCGGCGCGTCGAAGAACCCGGGGCAGGGGAGCCGCTGTCTGAATCAGAGTAGGAGTCAGACTCGGAGGCAGACTCAGACTGGGAATCTGATTCATCCTTCCTTCTATTTCGACTTCTGCGGCGACCGGAGCGCGAAGAGCTCTCCTTCCTGCCCATTCGGTATCCTTCCTGCTAGAGAATTCCCGTGCTTCGATTTTTGGTTCCTGGCGGCCGAAGTCGAGCAACCTCCGATATCAATCAATCGGTCAGCTCAATTAAATCGCTACTCTCGTGAAGTCCTCAATTATCTTATATATACTAGATATTTTTTTTTTTTGGTCTTATTATATATACTAGATAGATAACCTACACTTATGCGCCGAGATTAAATCTATTTTTAGTAATTATTAAAAATAATGTTTATATATATACATATTATAAAATAAATAATAGTATAGTCATCTTAAATACTTATCTACTATATTATATATTAATTTGGTACCGGAAGCCCTCTGGTCGACAGTGGACAATCCACGCAGACACCGTTTCATAATTTAATCGGGATTCTCTAAATTTAGATATATAATATTGATTGGTTGAAAATTAAGAAGTATTTTAATTTCTTATTTTAGTCTCTACACAATTTAAAAAAACAAATTAATTAAAAGTTTCCATTTAAATAGTAAATCTATACAGTTTGGTTTCGGAAGACCATAGTCCGCCACGTAAGCTTTTTATTATGTCGACAATAATATTTATTTTGAATAAAATAACCAATACTAACCGTCCAATTTAAATCATACTAATTTCCATCACACGGGTGGAAGAACCTCTTCCTCAACAATGCTGGAAAGAGGTACTCATCAAAGCGGTCATTACGGCTATACCAACTTATGCCATGGCACTGTTCTCCTTTCCGAATATGTGGTGTGACGATATCAATAAATTGGTCGCTCGGTTTTGGTGGGGACAAAAGGGGGAGGAAATGAAATTACACTGAAAACGTTGGGATCGTATGACGTTACCTAAGGAGGAAGGGGGTTTGGGCTTCCGGGATATGCAAGTATTCAACCGGGCTATGCTCACTAAAACGGCATGGAGAGTTCAAAATAATCCTGATGCATTTTGGGTACAGATACTTAAAGGAATTTACTTTCCTAGAACTGATTTCATGGAGGCCACTAAAGGTGGAAGGGCGTCGTGGGCTTGGTCAAGCATTCTCGAAGGGCGTGATATTCTTGCTCAAGAAGGGGTATGGCGTATTGGAGATGGAAATTCAGTCCGTGTATTCCACGATGCATGGATCCCCAACCTAACCGGATATCGTTTAGGTCCGGACCGAGCTGGAATCAACGATAGTTTAAGGGTTTCGGAGTTGTTGAGGCCACCGGAATCGGAGTGGGATTTGTCACTGATTAATCCGGTTCTTACGGAGGATGAACGGCTCGCAATAACGAATATTCACGTGCGGAGAGGGAGCACTACCCCGGACAAGCTGGTTTGGCCCAATTCTAAGAACGGATCGGCTACTCCGAAATTGGTGTATCGTCGTCTCCGGGAGAGAGCGCAAGTACCACCAACCATGGGTCCTTCCACATCACGTGTTGTTTCTAACATTGTCTGGAAAGGAATATGGAAAGGTGCAGCTCCTCCAAAAGTCAAACATTTTCTTTGGAAGAGTTGTGCTCGTGCTTTGCCAACTTTTGACGAGTTAAATCGGAGGGGAGTTGAAGTTGAATCGAAGTGCCCATTTTGCAATTGCGCGGAGACGATCGACCATGCGTTGTTGACTTGCCATTGGACTAAACTAGTGTGGTTCGGAAGCCTGGGTGTGCGATGGGAAAGAGGCCTCGAACCAAATTGGGTTGAGTGGCTTGAACATACGTTTGGACAGCATACCCATGGAGGTGAGGTGATAGCATATCTAATTTTGAAGATGGAGATTGTAGCGTGGGAATTGTGGAAAGAGAGGTGCCGGGCAACATACCAACGTGATCGACCTAATCCAATAGGTGTCTTATCTAGAGCACAAAGCCTAATGTCTGAAGTTTGGACAGCTCATTCAAGAATTAGTGGACGCTCTGAACACCAAAGGCGACAGACCAATACATTCTCAACATGGCAAACTCCTCCACTTGGGATGATCTCCATTTGTTGTGATGGATCCTGGGAGCAGCGAACGGGGAGAAGTGGTACAGGTATAGTAGCTCGGAACAACTTAGGGATGCTGGTTGCAGGAAGACACACAAGGGGCAGGGAGTATAGTGCGGCTATGGTGGAAGCTCGAGCGATTTTACAAGGAGTCGAATTAGCTATCCAAAATCAATGGAGAGAAGTGATCATCGAATCGGATGCGGAGTACATTGTAAACCAAATTCGACACCCGACAACCAATCCAGACTGGAGATTCGACAATATTATTAGCTCGATATGCCATCTAGCAAGCCACATACCAAACGTGTCCTGGAAGTTCATCCGTCGTGGCGCTAATAGAAGTGCAAACTAGGTTGCCATCCAATCCAGAAAGGAGATGTGTCCGGCCAATTGGGTCGAATTACCACCACCTCCTCTTTTATCGATTCTGTTATTAGATTGTAATCCGGGTTGAACTTTTTAAATTTCCAATAAATGAATCATTCTCTGGCCAAAAAAAAAAAAAAAAAAAAAATTCAATCATGTTGGTAAGGAAAGTCGTAATAACCCCTACAATACACACATATATATAATAATAATAATAATAATAATAATAATAAATACTTAATGCCACAAACTAACGTAAACTACCTAATATAATATAACTTCATAAATTTATTATACAAATAAAATATGTTTTTAAAATAAAAATTTAGCTTATAAAACAAGTTTGTATATTATTTACCGGTGGATATATATATATGGTTTCCAAAAATGTCTTATATGTATATTGTATTTACGAGTCTTCCTAATATTATTTACTTATTATTATGATATATATATATATATATATGGTTATAAAAATCTCAAGCCAACAAACTGTTTTGTGTGCCATCGTGAGAGCTTATCAAAAGTGTTTACGAAACCTAGGGTATATAGTGGACATGGGCGGTGGAATCGGAGGCGCGATGGCCAAGTTCATTGTAGCATATACACTAATACACATGTTTAAAAGATAAATTTGGATCTTCCTTACGTCGTCATGCAGCCATGATCATAATCTGAGATGGTGTTTATTAAGATTTAATCGGAGAAGCAATTTACCAATTTTGTTGGTTTTATTAAGGCAAGTTTATAAGAGTGAGAATATATAATAAATTGGGGCATTATACATTGTTTGAATATATATATATATATATAGTGCAAGCCGTCACATGCTTAATTAGGTACTTAATTAGTTTCTTGACTCCGGAGGAAGGGATGGATCACGGTGATGAGTTGGACATCTACTAGAATCGATGAGAGATTGGTTCACTTGATCAAATCCGAGGTAAGTGTGTTGAAGCTAACTTGATATTTAGGATTTTTTGAGAGATCGATCGACTCTAATTTTCGATTATAATTTTTAACTAGATCATTTGTAATTGTCGCAGGTTACTAAACACCATGGAAAAATTGTCGAGCTATCTAAGCTACATTCAAGCAGCTTAATGAAGACGGAGCTTATTAAAATGTATGGTTAGAAATTGGTGCGTGTTTTTTGTATAGTTTTATTTTGGCGTGTGTTTACGATATACATGTGGGATCTGACGTTTACTTGACTTTAAATGTTTTTATATGAAATGTTTCTGACACATTTATCTCATTTTTAAAATTTATTGTAGGTCGATTATCTCCTAATGGTAAGAGCTATATTTTTTTGGGTGATAAACAAATTGTTTTTATCAATTTGCGGTTCGAGGTCGTGTAATTCGTATTTGGGATAATATCAAGCTTAAAAATTAGATGGTAAGTAAAAATTATATTTTCGATATATGCATAAGATAATTGTTTTCTTTTAGATTTTATTCTACGGATATAATCGGAAAATCCTTGCACGTCTAATGGTCCAAACGTAAGAAATATTTGCAGTTGCAATTAGATATGTGTAAGCATTACTATAGAACTTTAATTGTATTGTATACCTCATTTCTTATAGTAACACATATTGATGACATCTTTAAAATAATTTTTTATTTTTGAAGTGGGTGCAATTTAAAGTTTTTTTAGATTGCATCCTAAAGTATTGAGATATGATTTTGCACCATCTATTTATATTGTCATGTTTAACTTCGATAATTTAGCAATATTTGTAACGATTATAATGTCATATTTAATGCTAATTTTGTTCCACTATTTATATTAAATTTTTAATTATTATAATTAATATTATATATATGTACAGATAATCATAATATGTATGTTTGGTTATACATTATCATTATCATAGTATATTATATATATTTATATAGGAAAACAAAAACATAGCACACAAGATCTAACAACAAATACCAATGTTTATATAATTAAGATCGATTTAAAAATATTCTTTCAACTTATAATTAGTACAAAAATTCATCTTTTATAATTATTTTTAGATCAATTTATACTTTATTATTTACATACATATATGATGGGTTCCGATGTAATCGTTAGCCCCGTTAACAGTCAGTAAACGGAGGGTAAGCCCAGTGGGCCTCGTGAAAGGCCTGGAAGGTCCAGAAGCCCAATGTGAAGGGTCCGACGGGATCGGTCCCGATACATGAACTGAATGCTCCCGACGAGAAGCCTTTGAGTAGGCCCCGATATGCCTTTGAGAAGGTTCCGATAATAAAGTCCCGAGAATGCTGACCCTGTCCCGTGGGACGAGAGGTCCTGGGTGGTGACCTAGAATGAAACAACTCTGGAGTCCCCGATACGGATCGGGACTTGTGATCAGAGGATAAGACCAAGAAACCCGCCTACTAGATAGAGTAGTGGGGAAACGGTTAAGATATGGATAAACTCCCCCGTGATACGCAGGGCGTGCCCGACATACGCGGAGCGTGGGCGAGATACGCGGAGCGTGGGGCGAGATACACGGAATCTTGAACGAGATATAAGGAACGTGGGTTAACCGCCAGGAGTAGTCACAGGTAACTGAGGTAACTTCCCCTCCTATATAAATGAGGAAGTTACCTCAGAACAGACATTCTCTAATACGAACTTAGATTATTGCTATCCACCCCGTCGTTCAAACTCTCATTTAAGCATCGGAGAGGGATTCTGGGTCACCACCCGGATCATCCATTTTTGCAGGATTACGCGGAGCCAAGGAGTTCAGGTTTTCCGTCAAGAACTTACCGGAGTTATGACCGTGATCCAACATTGGCGCCGTCTATGGGAACGAACAAAAAGTCACAATAGTTTCTACTAGATCGATGGATGGTGGTGGCAAGCAGAAAAAGCAAGTCCCGGCGAGCAGTTCTCGCCCTGCTGGAACCGTGAATTCCGCGTTGCCGGAACGTGCTGCTGAACAAGGTGATCACCCTGCTGTTTCTCACACAGGGGGGCATGGTGAAGATCATGAGGTCTCAGTCCGAGACACGGCCGTGAACAGGGAGGATATCCCAAGAAGGGAGGTGGATGCTCCTCCGAATCCGGTGGGGCACAGGGAGGAAATCCCGTGAAGGGAGGTAGGTGCCACCTCGAACCCGGAGTTGGCTAAGGCAGTAGCAGATGCTATGCCCATGTTCCTAAAGGCCATGGAGGCTCTTCTGGACAGAAGAGAAGCTGCCAGAAGAAGGGAAGAGTTGCCTCCACCCCCTCCGAGGGAGGTTCAAGAGGAACAGGAGGTTCAGTCCAGGAATAGGGGGTAAGGAACCCGCGCACTCGGAAAGGTTCGTGGTCGACGGTCCCGGACCAGTGCAGCACAGGACCATTCCCCTGAATGGCCCCATCACCCCTGATCAGGTGGTGAAGATTGTCAACATCTGCATGGGTGACCAGAAGCATATGACATCGGAGCTGAGGGATCGATCTACTCATCCTTTTGTTCCACGGCTGATAGATACTGTCGCCCCGCCAGGGCTAGGTATTCCGACCATCAAGGAGTACGATGGTGAAGGGGACCCAGTCCGCCATGTTCAAAGGCATGTCCAGGCCTGTATGGGTAGAGCCTCGAACGATGACATCGTCTGTGCGCTGTTCCCAATCACATTGGGAGAAAGGGCCTTGACGTGGTTTTTCAGCCTACCGCCAGGATGTATTACTTGCTGGGCTGATATGCATGAGCGCTTTATCAAGCAGTATCAGGGTCGTAGGCGTCTCTTGAAGAGCGTGAGGTCTCTGACCCAGGTGGTGCAGAGGTCTGACGAATCGTTGGCGTATTACTACCAGCGGTTCACTGCTAGTGCCGCGGAGATCGACGAGGAAATATCGGAGGGAGAGACCATCCGCACCTTCCTTCGGAATCTAACTGCCCCATATGGTTCCGATCTGATGCATAGTGTGGCCGCGAAGGCTGTGTGGAGTATGGAGGCTTTGCAAGCGAGGGTGAAGCAGCAAATCGACGTCCAGGAGTCGAAGATTGCTGCCGGAGAGCTTGATCCTCCGAAGTCAGGAAGAGGAAAGCAATCGTCCAAGCTGTCGGACGATCGCGAAGGGAACGACAAATCGGAGGGAAGTAGGAGCCGTGGTCGCCCCGATAGAAGGGAGGACAAATGTCCTCCGAGGAAGGATAACCGAGAGGGTTGCCATGTTCCCCTCAACAGTTCGATGACCGCCGTGCTAGCGGTGATGGATCGGCAGGGTTTCACCCGATACCCCCCGAGGAAAGAAGGTGAATTCTTGGGAGGTCGCTCTGATCGTTACTGTCGGTACCACCGAGCCAATGGTCACGACACAGATAACTGTCGGGAGCTGAAGAAGGAGATAGAGAAGCTGATCCAGAAGGGGAAGCTTAAGGAGTTTGTTGGTAGGGGACGGTGCCGATCCCGTTCCAAAACTCGATCGCGGTCTCGCTCCAAGTCCCGCGACCGATCTCCGATGAAGAAGAAGGTTGAGCCGGAATCCTCCGGTGCCCGTAAGGAGAGGCGGGGAACCATTAATGTCATTCATGGAGGAATGGCGGCGGGAGGTGATACCTCCGCTTCTCGGGAGAATTACGCTTCCCGTATTTCTGCTGCCGTGGTGTTAGGAAAGAGGTCCCGATCGTGGACTTTGAAGGAAGAAATGGTGATCTCTTTCTCAGCAGAGGATCTGATAGGCGTGGAGAGCCCCCATGATGATGCCTTGGTCGTGACCTTGGATGTGGATGGATTCGAGATGAAGCGGATCCTGATAGACGGAGGGAGCTCCTCCGACATTTTATTCATGGACGCCCTGGAAGCCATGGGAAAGACGAAGAAGGACCTGACATAGGTGAACTTCCTGATGGTGGGATTCTCTGGTTCTACTTCCTATCCGCTGGGAATGATCACCTTACCGGTGGAATTCGGTAGTGGGTGGAAAGTGGAAAGGTGGAACGTGGATTTCGTCGTGGTGGAGTCTGCGGGTACGTACAATGCTATCATCGGGAGGACCACCATCAATCCTCTCATGGCAGTCGCCTCGACCGTCCACCAGAAGATGAAGTTCCCGACGGATAATGGAGTTGGGGAGGTCAAGGGTGACTAGGTGGCATCCAGAAGGTGTTATGTTAACGCCACCCGAAGGAGAAGGAGGGAAGCCATGGCTGTCCTTCAGACTGATTCCGATCCTCGAGAGGAGTTTGGGCGTCCCGCCCCCATGGAGGATCTGAAAGAGGTCGAGATTGACAGACCTCAAAGAAAAGTGAAGATCGGGTCTGCTTTGTCGGAGGAAAGAGCCTGAGAATTGATCGAGCTCTTGAAGGAGTTCAAGGAGCTGTTTGCCTGGTCCCCGAGCGATATGCCAGGAATCAGCCCCGACGTGATAGTGCACGAGCTGAAGATTGATCCCGCGATCAAGCCTATCGCGCAGAAGAGGCGTTCAATGGGCGCAGACAAGAGGATCGCGATCCAGCAGGAGGTGGCCAGGTTGCTCGACGCTGGATCCATCAAAGAGCTCCGATTCCAGACTTGGGTCGCTAACCCGGTTCTGGTGAGGAAGAGTAACGGGAAGTGGCGGATGTGTGTCGATTTCCGCGACTTGAACAAAGCTTGCCCAAAAGACTGTTATCCGCTCCCGAGAATCGACCAGCCGGTGGACGCCACGTCGGGACATGAGCTGCTGAGCTTCATGGATGCTTATTCTGGTTATAACCAGATCAAGATGGCGAAGGAGGATGCCCCCCCCACAGCCTTCTATGCTGATAGTGATGTCTATCACTATGACGTTATGCCCTTTGGGCTGGTCAATGCTGGAGCGACTTACCAGAGGATGGTGAACAAATTGTTCGGGGACATGCTGGGAAAGACCATGGAGGCTTATGTGGATGACATGTTGGTGAAGTCCCGACAGGCGGGAGACCATGTTCGCAACCTGGCGGTCGCGTTTGAGTCCGGACAAGTGCGCTTTCGGAGTGAACTCGGGGAAGTTCCTGGGCTTTATGGTGAGCCAAAGAGGAATCGAGGTGAACCCTGAGAAGCTGAGAGCAATCGAGGAGATGCAGTCTCCGAAAACCCATCAGGAGGTTCGGGTGCTGAATGGCCGATTAGCCGCGATGAATCGTTTCTTATCCAAGGCGAGTGACCGAGCCATGCCATTTTTTGTGCTAAGGGCCCACAAGAAGTTTGAATGGTCCGACAAGTGCGAGGAGGCATTTCAGGCACTCAAGCAACTCCTCCGTACCCTCCCGCCGTTGGCGAAACCGGTTCCAGGCGAGCCGCTTTATCTCTATTTGGCTGTTTCTGAAATGGCTGTTAGTTCTGTATTAATAAAGATTGTCAAGGGCAACCAAGTTCCTATTTATTTTGTAAGCAAGGCGTTTGCCAAATCTGAAATGAATTATCCCGCTATTGAGAAGTATCTCTTTGCGTTGATTATTGCTGCTCAAAAGCTAAGGCCCTACTTCCATGCCCATGAGATTACGGTGTTAACTAATCAGCCCTTGAAGCACTTTTTGAACCGACCGGAGGCGTCGGGGAGATTGGTGAAATGGGCAGTCGAGCTTACGGAGTTCCGTATTCACTTTACCCCGAGAACGGCTATTAAGGGCCAGGCGTTGGCGGACTTTATAGCAGAGTCTACAGCACCCGATCTGAAAGAAGCAGGTCCTGTAGAGGGGGCAGCCATGGAGGTCCCGATAGCAGAACAATCAGAACAGCCAAATGAGGAGAACACCTGGGAGATGTACACTGATGGTTCTTCAAGTGTAGAGGGATCGGGGGCAGGATTTGTATTGATACCGCCCGGTAGAGGCGAGCCCCTGCGATATGCCTTGGCCTTGACGTTTAGGGCCACCAACAATGAAGCTGAGTATGAGGCTCTCATCACGGGCCTTAAGATCGCCAAAGGTACGGGAGTTGATCATTTAAAGGTGAAGTGTGATGCTAGCCTGATCGTGAATCAAGTCCAGGGGAATTACGAGGCGAAGAACCCGACAATGAGGAAGTATTTGCACGAGGTGCAGACTTTGAAGGGAAGCTTCAAAAGCTTTGACATTGAGGCAATCCCGAGGGAAGAAAACGTGGAGGCAGATGCCTTAAGCAAATTTGCCCTGGGGATAGCTCCCGAGGAGAATCGGAAGGTGCACTTTCTGGAGAGGGTAATTATCTCTATCATCGATCCGTCGGAGGTATGCGCTATTGAAGCAGGATCGGAGGAAGAAGAGAAACCCACCTGGATGACCCCGATAGTCACATACCTGACTACGGGGGCACTCCCCGACGATGAAGTGGCAGCTGTTAGGTTGCGCCGAATCGTAAGCAACTACGTGATGGTGGACAACCAGTTATACAAGAAGGGGCATGTAAAGCCTTTTCTGAAATGTGTGGCGGAGCCTGATACGAATCAGATCCTGAGAGAGTTGCACGAAGGGGTCGCGGCCTGTCATGAAGGGGCCCGATCCATTGTGAGGAAAGCGCTGAATTTAGGCTACTATTGGCCTTCGATGAACAAGGAAGCGATAGCGATGGTCCAATCTTGTGATGCGTGCCAGAGGTACGCTCCGAATATCGTGGCTCCTGCCGCGTACTTGATGTCCATCAGGAGTGCTTGGCCCTTCGCGCAGTGGGGCATTGACTTGGTGGGACCCCTTCGACAAGCAAAAGGTCAGTGCAAGTACTTACTTGTAGCCATTGATTACTTTTCGAAGTGGATAGAGGCTAAGGCGTTGGCCAAGACGACGGGGCAGCAAATCCTCAAGTTTCTCCAGACTCAAATCGTATCCCGGTACGGGGTTTCTCAAGTGTTGATCAGCGATAATGGCCCTCCGTTCAATGGGGCTCAGTTGAAGGAGTATCTGGAGGAATTGAACATCGAGCATCGGACAGCCTCTGTCCGCCATGCTCAGACTAATGGCCAAGTCGAATCAGCCAACAAGATCCTGATGGATGGCTTGAAGAAGAGGGTTTATGCCTTGCAGGGTCATTGGCTAGATGAGCTTGAAAACGTGCTATGGGCTATTAGAACAACACCCAAGCAATCGACGGGGGAGACTCCGTTTGGCCTCGTTTATGGCACGGAGGCAGTGGCTCCCGTGGAGATAGCGGTGGCGTCCCATCGCAGGAGGTATTATGAGCCTCTGACGAACGAAGAAATGAGACGTCTGGATTTAGACTTACTCGAAGAGAAAAGGTGGAAGGCTGATGAAGTTCAGGCTCGGATGCGTCTGGCAACAGCCAGGTACTATAATCGGCGGGTCAAGTCCCGACAATTCTTCGTTGGAGAACTTGTCTGGCGGAGGAATGAGTTCGTCCATCAAGATCGGGTCAACAAGCTATCACCGAAATGGGAGGGACCTTACAAGATCGTAGGGATGCCAGCCCCGACTGCGTACAAGTTAGAAGACCTTGATGGAAAGACGTTGAAACATTCTTTCAGTGGCGCACACTTGAAGAAATGTCATGTTTGACCCTAAGTCGCCTTAAGTGGTGCGTGATGTTAAGTCGCCGCGAATGGCGCAAGTTATCTATCGATTGATCCGATGTAAGCAAAGCTTTGAGTTATTAATGAATAAAAGAAGTTGCTCCCGATCAAATTGCTTTTAGATTTATTCTAATTGTTGGTAAGTCGTCTTAAAGGACGCGATAAAGCCTTTCGAGGTACGATTAAAAAGCCTTCCGAGGTACGATTAAGTCGTCTTTATGGCGCGATAAAAAGCCTTCCGAGGTAAGAACAAAAGCCTTACGAGGTATGATTAAGTCGTCTTTATGATGCAACAAAAAGCCTAGGTATGAATAAAAGCCCTAAGGGGTCCGCGTAAGTCGTCTTTATGATGCGGCAAAAAGCCCCAAGGGGTCCGACTAAGTCATCTTTATGATGCAGCAAAAAGCCTTAAAGGGTATGATTGAGTCGTCTAGAATGACGTGATAAAAAGCCTTAAATGGTACGATAAAATCATCTTAAGTGATGCGCGAAATTGCCTTGAATGGCGGGGACGAGAAACCTTAAATGGTGAGGTCCCGAGAGAAACGTCGTGAAGGACGTATGAAATCACCTTAAATGGTATGGACGAGAAACCTTAAGTAGTAAGTCCTTGTGAAGCATCGGAAGGATGTATGAAGTCATCTTAAGTGATGTGTCAGAACGTTTTAAGTAACGAGTCAAGTCGCTTTAAGTAGTGCAATAATAATTGAGACTGAAATAGATAAAAGGAATTTTCATAAAGGCTCGAAGGCCTGGAGGTTCCGATACAAGGAGGAAATTTTGAAGAGGAAATTACAAGGACTTAAAGAATGAAGCATTAAGCCTGGTCCTTGTTGGAAGTTGGGTCCTCAGCAGCTTCGGAGGGAGCAGGATTCGCGAGGTCCAGGGCAGAAGGCTCCGCAGTTTGTGGAGTCGGGTCCGCGGCACCTTCGGGGGCATCGGCCTCATCACTTTCCGCGGGGAGGCTGAAGTATTTCTCCGCGAAGGGGGCGAGGGTCTCAGACTTCTTGAAGTCAATGGCATCCTCGTATACCGTGTAAAGCTCCTCGACGGCATTGAACAGAACGTTCTCCACCTCGGTTTTGCAGAACCCCACGGCATCCGCCTTGAAATCATCGGAGTTCCGATACTCCTCGCGACCCTGAGCCTTTGCCTCAGCCAGCCTGGCAGGAAATTCAGCCTTCTCGGCCTCGAGTCCCGCCTTAGCTTCCTCGAGAATGTTCTTCTCGAGGACGAGCTGCCTCTTCTCCGCCTCGTGCCGCTGCTGTTCCTCTTTGAGAATCCTCCGCTCCCGACGCAGCACGGCTTCATAGTCATGGACCTGCTTTTGCAAGTCCATAGCCTTCTGGCCAAGGAGGGTCTGCTCCTTGGTTATCTTCTCCCTTGCCGCTACAGCATCGGCAAGGTCCTCTTGGATCTTGGCCAAGGCTTTGGGGTCCGACCTGGCCCGCTCCTCCTTCAGAGCATCCTTCAGAGCGAGGATGTAGCCAAAGTAGCGCTGTTGGCTCGCAGTTTCCTGAGGCAAAAGGAATAAGAGGTTAAGGTCCGATAATCGAAGGCAAGAGCAAAAGTAAAGTTTTACCTCCATCCGACGGATGGCCATGTCGCGAAGATCCTCGTCGATATCTTCGTCAGCCAAGGAGATCGGACGTTTCAAGGCTGGTGGAATTGACCCTGCCAGCAGGTGCAGGGCCAATTCTGGCTGAAGGTCTCCCCGATGGAGTGGGACCCCTCGAAGAGACTCGATCGGGTTCCAGGGAACCGTCTCTTGGTCGGGGGTGTAAACCTCGTAGAGGCTCCCATCCAGGGGAAGAGGAGGAATGACCTTGGAAGCCTCAGTCGGAGGCTCCGGAGTCGGAGAGCGCAAATCCAAGGGAGGACTCCGAGACACGTCCTCCACAGCTGGCCTCAGGATGTTCCGCCCTGGTCTGGCGTGGAATCAGCCCTTCATTTGGCTCTTCGGAAGAGGGGGAAGCATCCAAGTTAGTCACCTGACTGAACTGAGCTCCCGTCGGGGTATTCTCAGCTATCGGCTCCTGTGGAGTCGCGGTCCTCGCTGGAGTTGCAGCTTTTGTCGGAGTAAGAGCCTCTGATAGACCTGCGGTGGCGGGACGAATAAAGTCAGGAAGTGTCTTATTAGGGCACCAGATGACCCCGCACGGGACGTACTGGTCCTTTCCGCAGAAGTTGTAATAGCCCGCCTTGAGGACGCGGGGGGTTTCCCCTTGGAGTATGTATTTGATTTCTCTGACCCGCGACTCCCGGTCAGCGGGGATAAACTCCTCGGGAACCAACCTCCTGTATTTTTTAATAGCTCGGCGAACACGCTTACCTTCCTCAGCGGTGGTAACACCGAAGGCCTTGTCCACCTCCTCTCTTCTGGCCCGCTTGGCCATCTCGACTTGCTCCTCAGTCGGAGGAGCCGCAGAAGATGAGGCTCCCCTCCTCAAGGACTTTCGCTTCCGCTTGGAGCCTGGAATAGCGTCGGTCTCCCCCTGCTTCAACACGAGATGGGTCAGCAGAGATGCCTTCTTGGCTGCAAAAATGAAAGTAAAAGGCAGTTAGAAGTGTTACCCAAAGAACCAAATTCTCGGAAATGGAATCGAGGAGTTGGACTCCGATCTGGATCAAGTCCCCCTCCACGAGCTTGTTGGCGTCGAGGGGAGCGAAGGATTCCCCCCAACGATAAAGCTGAACCAGTTGAAGGGTGTTGAAGTCGTCCTCGGTGTAGACTTCAAACTTGGGGGCAGGGTCCGCTACAACCTCCCATCGGGGCCACGGGATGGAGCTGTTCTGGACGAAGAAGTAGTACTTCTTGCATCCACTGTTGTCGGACCCTGAGTCGCGAATGAACCCCCGATCTTTGTTAAACTTCCAAGTGTCGCCATCCCAGCCGAATCGAGAAAGTTGCTCCCTGGTCCATTTGGGGAGTCGGGGGGGGGGGGTGTAAAGGAGCAGACTCCAGCCTTGTTACACTTCATTCCGTAGAAGGTACGGAAGAGCAGCAGGCTGTACGTCCATTGTTGGCGGAGGCACAGGACCTGGAAGTCGTTCCACACGCGGATAGCGTGTAGGGAGAAGGTGGTGGGATGCGTCTGATAGAAGTTACACATCTCAACCAGATTCCCGCAGAAAGGGAATCGGATCCCGGCGTTTATCTGTCCCGTGGAGACAAACACCTCTCCTTCTCGAGGACGGGTAACTATGTGTCTCCTCCTGGTAGTTTGGTGGGAATCATAGGGAAAGCGAGGTTCCCAGGCCGAAGTGATGCAGCCTTCCCGGAGAGCAGCTTCATAAAGGCTCTCTGAGATTTCGTTAGTAGCAAGCTCAAACGTAAAGAGGTTCCTTCCTCCAGAACTGGCCTCGTCTAAAAACGGCCATAACGGGAAAACTTAGGAAAGGAAAAGAAGATAATATCAGTAAATCACAGAGGCACAGAAGGAAAGTCTTACCAGACATAGTAGAAGATTGATCGGAGAAGACGAAGAAAAGATCTTGACGGCTGAAGGCCTGGAATCGCCGGAGAATCAAACAAGACTTGGAGAGAAAAGCTTCGAGGTTTGACAATGGCAGAATTTTCAGAAATCAGAACAGTAGGGAAGGAGTGAATAGTGCCAGGATTTTGGCTTTTATAGATAAAAGGACAGCTGGACAGATTCGAATCCGAACCGTTGAAGATGAAACGGCTCAATCTGGATCGCCGAGATTATAGGGGACAGTACGGAAGAGACGTTAGTGACGTAATACTGCTTTTTCAGAAAGCAACAGTCACGCCTGCTTGGGCGTCGTTTCATTATCCCTTGCATTTAATGGTGGAGTAACCGAGGAGTCTCCTCGGATTTGGCAACCGCCCTTAGAGTCTCGAGGAATCGTGAACGAGAAGCTTTGTGATTAAAGAATTGCACCCAAGGTGAAAGCCTCCGATGGTAATATCGTGAGGTCTGAAGATAAAAGCCTCCGATGGTAACATCGGGAGGTCTGAAGATGAAAGCCTTCAATGATGATGACGGAAGGTCCGGAATTAGAAGACACGACGGACTATAAGTCCCTCATGTCTTGGGGGCAAATGATGGGTTCCGATGTAATCGTTAGCCCCGTTAACAGTCAATAAACGGCGGGTAAGCCCAGTGGGCCTCGTGAAAGGCCTGGAAGGTCCAGAAGCCCAATGTGAAGGGTCCCGACGGGATCGGTCCCGATACATGAACTGAATGGTCCCGACGAGAAGCCTCTGAGTAGGCCCCGATATGCCTTTGAGAAGGTTCCGATAATAAAGTCCCGAGAATGCTGACCCTGTCCTGTGGGACGAGAGGTCCTGGGTGGTGACCTAGAATGAAACAACTCTGGAGTCCCCGATACGGATCGGGACTTGTGATCAGAGGATAAGACCAAGAAACCCGCCTACTAGATAGAGTAGTGGGGAAACGGTTAAGATATGGATAAACTCCCCCGAGATACGCAGGGCGTGCCCGAGATACGCGGAGCGTGGGCGAGATACGCGGAGGGTGGGCGAGATACGCGGAGCGTGGGGCGAGATACACGGAATCTTGAACGAGATATATGGAACGTGGGTTAACCGCCAGGCGTAGTCACAGGTAACTGAGGTAACTTCCCCTCCTATATAAAGGAGGAAGTTACCTCATAACAGACATTCTCTAATACGAACTTAGATTATTGCTATCCACCCCGTCGTTCAAACTCTCATTTAAGCATCGGAGAGGGATTCTGGGTCACCACCCGGATCATCCCTTTTTGCAGGATTACGCGGAGCCAAGGAGTTCAGGTTTTCCGTCAAGAACTTACCGGAGCTTTGACCGTGATCCAACAATATATATATATAAACAAAAAAATGGTTATATAAATATAGTTATAATAATAATGATGATTATAAAAATATAGAAAACAATATAAAATTAGGAGCATCATAATTTTAATAAATCATATTTATACATTTTTTGGGCCAAAATTAATTTAGACATGATAACTTCGAATTTGGAAAAAAAAAATTCAAAGTTATGATTTTTCAAATAATAAGTTATAATAACTTCAAATCATAATTAATTACTTAAAAGTCATAATAACTTCAAATTATTTTAAGAGTTATGTTATTCTTATTATTATAAGTATAATTATACAAATAGTATAGTAATCATTTTATAAACCTATGCCTTCTTCAAATTATGTATTTTAAAAATAAACTAAGATATACTTCTCTCGGTAACCCGCGCGGTGCGCGGGTTTAGTAGCTAGTTATAATAAATATAATATATAAATGTTTAGTTGATAAAATTCGTTTAAAAAATTGATTTACTTAAGAAATTACAATTGGCCAAAATGGATGGATGTATACAAAAATCAGACAAAAAAAATTTGAGTATGATAGGTTTCGCTACAGCCGTTAGGCTTTTTAACGACGAGTAAACGGTGAATAGGCCCACTGGGCCCTAAAAGAGGTTAAGGAGCCCAATGCGAAGGGTCCCGACCAGATGAGTCCCGATGGCGAAGGGTCCCGACAAGGTCGGTCCCGATATGCGAGCTGGACGCTCCCGATGATATGCCTTTAAATAGGCCCCGATAATATGCCTTTAAGTAGGCCCCGATGCTGAATCCCTAAGGATATTGGCCCTGTCTCGGTGACGAGGGGCCGCGAGCGGTGACCAAACGAGATAACTCTGGAGTCCCCGACTTCCGTCGGGACTTGCTATCAGAGGTTGAGACCGAGAAATACGCCCACTATCAGAGTAGTGGGGGAGTGGCCCGAGATACGCGGAATGTGGCCGAGATAAGCGGAACGTGGCCGAGATAAGCGGGATTGTGGCCGAGATAAGCGGAACGTGGGCTAACTGCCCCGGCGGTTCATCAGGTAACTGGGGTAACTCCTCTCCTATAAAAATGCAGAAGTTACCTCAGATCAGATACATTCACATACTCATACTTTTGCTTGCCTTACCGGCCACGAAATTCTCATTTAAGCATCGGAGAGCTATTCTGGGTCACCGCCCGGTCTATTCCCCTCTTGCAGGATTACGTGGAGCGAAGGATTTCAGATTTCCGTCAAGACCGTACCGGAGTTCCCACCGTGATCCAACATTGGCGCCGTCTGTGGCAAACGTAACAAAAAGCAACAATGACTTCTACTCGTTCAATGGCGGCTGGCAAGTAGAGAAAGCAAGGACAATCTGGTGGTTCCCGTCACCCTGCTGGAACTCTGAATTCAGGGCCGCCGGAGCGTGCTGTGGACCAAAATCCCCCTGCTGAGGTTTCCCGAACAGGGGGCACAATGAAGTTCCTGAGGATACTGCTCGATGCCAAGAAGAAGGAGGAGGTGCCTCCGCCTCCGCCGAGGGAGGATCAAAATGTACAGGAGGCCCAACCCAGAAACCGGGACAAGGGCAAGGAGCCCGCTCATTCGAAGCGATTTGTGATCGATGGGCCTGGGCCGGTGCAGCATAGGACTATTCCCCTTAATGGTCCCATCACCCCCGACCAGGTGGTGAAAATCGTGAACATTTGCATGGGGGATCAGAAGAAGATGATGTCGGAACTGAGGGATCGGTCCACCCATCCCTTTGTTCCCCGATTAATAAACACCCTCGCCCCGCCAGGGCTGGGTATCCCCACAATTAAGGAGTATGATTGCGAGGGAGATCCAGTTCGCCATGTCCAGAAGCATGTCATGGCCTGTTTGGGTAGAGCCCCCGATGATGATACCGTGTGTGTGCTGTTCCCGGCCACATTGGGAGAAAGGGCCATGACGTGGTTCTTCAGCCTGCCCCCAGGATGCATCTCCAGCTGGGCTGATATGCACGACCGTTTCATTCAGCAGTACCAGGGTCGTCGGCGCCTCTTGAAGAGCGTGAGGTCCCTAGCCCAGGTGGTGCAGAGGCCCGACGAATCGCTGGCACATTATTACCAGCGGTACACTGCTAGCGTGGCCGAGATCGATGAGGAGATATCGGAGGGAGAGACTATCCGCACCTTCCTTCGGAACCTGACAGCCCCCTATGGTTCCGATCTGATGCACAGTGTGGCCGCGAAGGCCGTGTGGAGCATGGAGGCGTTGCAGACGAGGGTAAAGCAGCAAATCGATGTGCAGGAGTCGAAGATAGCTGCCGGGGAGCTTGATCCTCCGAAGTCAAGTAAGGGGAAGCAGTCGTTCAAACCTTTGGATGACCGTAAGCGAAAGGATAAATCCGAGGGCAGTCGGAGTCGAGGCCGCTCTAATCGAAGGGAGGACAGGCGTCCCCCGAGGACGGACAAGCGGGAGGATCATCACATTCCTCTCAACAGTTCTATGGCTTCCGTGTTAACGGTGATGGATCGACAGGGTATCTCCAGGTACCCCCCGAAGAAGGAAGGAGAATTTTTGGGAGTTCGGACCGATCGTTACTGTCGGTTCCACCGCGCTAGCGGTTACGACACTAATCATTGTCGGGAGTTGAAGAAGGAGATCGAAAAGCTGACCAAGAAGGGGAAACTTAAGGAGTTTTTGGCTGAGAGGCCGTGTCGATCCCGCTCCCGATCTCGATCGCGGTCCCGTTCCCGATCCCGCGATCGGTCCCCAAGGAAGAAGAAATCCGAGCCGGAGTCTTCTGGTGCCCGTAAGGAGAAGCGGGGCACCATTAATGTGATTCATGGAGGATTGGCAGCAGGAGGTGATACTACAGCCTCTTGGGAGGTCTATGCCTCTAGAATTTCCGCTTCTGTGGTGCTGGGCAAGAGGTCCTGATCCTGGACCGCGAAGGAAGAGATGGTGATTTCCTTTTCAGCGGAGGACCTGGTAGGTGTGGAGACTCCACACGATGATGCTTTGGTCGTGACCCTGGACGTGGATGGGTACGAGATGAAGCGAATTTTGATCGACGGAGGGAGCTCCTCCGATATTCTGTTTATGGATGCGCTGGAGGCCATGGGGAAACGAAGAAGGACCTGAAGCAAGTGAACTTCCCGATGGTTGGATTCTCTGGTTCTACCTCCTATCCGTTGGGAATGATCACCTTACCAGTGGAGTTCGGTAGTGGGTGGAAAGTGGAAAGGAGGAATGTGGAGTTTGTGGTGGTTGAGTCCGCGGGAACCTATAATGCGATTATCGGGAGAACTACCATTAACCCGCTGATGGCAGTTGCCTCGACTGTTCACCAGAAGATGAAGTTCCCGATTGACCACAGAGTCGGGGAGGTCAAGGGCGACCAAGTGGCTTCCAGGAGGTGCTATTTTAATGCCACCCGACGGAGAAGACGGGAGGCTATGACTATCCTCCAGACCGATGCTGATCCCAGAGAGGAGTTTGGGCGTCCCGCCCCTATGGAGGATTTGAAGGAGGTCGAGATTGACGGACCTCAGAGGAAGGTGAAAATCGGGTCCGCTCTGTTTGACGAGAGGGCCCGAGAATTGATCAAGCTGCTGAAGGAGTTCAAGGAACTGTTTGCCTGGTCCCCGAGTGATATGCCAGGTATCAGCCCCGACGTGATTGTGCATGAATTGAAGATTGACCCCGCAATCAAGCCTATCCCGCAGAAGAGGCGTTTGATGGGCGCAGACAAGAGAATCGCGATCCAGCAGGAGGTGGGCAGGTTGCTCGATGCTGGATTTATCAAGGAGCTCCGATTCCAGACTTGGGTCGCCAACCCGGTCCTGGTGAAGAAGAGCAATGGGAAATGGCGGATTGTGTGTTGATTTCCGCGACTTGAATAAGGCTTGCCCGAAGGATTGTTACCCGCTTCCGAGGATCGACCAGTTGGTGGATGCTACGTCGGGACATGAATTGTTGAGCTTCATGGATGCTTACTCTGGCTATAATCAGATCAAGATGGCTAAGGAGGATGCCCCCCACACTGCCTTTTATGCTGATAGCGACATCTATCACTACGATGTCATGCCCTTTGGATTGATTAATGCCGGGGCAACTTATCAAAGGATGGTGAACAAGCTTTTCGGGGACATGCTGGGGAAAACCATGGAGGCTTACGTGGACGATATGCTGGTAAAGTCCCGACAGGCTGAAGATCATGTAAGCAACTTGGCGGTGGCGTTTGAGCGGATGAGGCTTCATCAAGTTCGTTTGAACCCAGCCAAATGCGCCTTTGGAGTGCACTCGGGGAATTTTTTGGGCTTTATGGTAAGCCAAATGGGAATTGAGGTGAACCCCGAGAAGCTGAGGGCAATCGAGGAGATGCAGTCTCCGACAAATCATCGGGAGGTGCAAGTACTGAATGGCCGACTAGCTGCAATGAATCGCCTCCTGTCTAAGGCAAGTGACCGATCCATGCCATTTTTTGAAGTACTGAGGGCCAACAAGAAGTTCGAGTGGACTACCAAGTGTGAAGAGGCAATCCAGGCACTCAAGCAGCACCTCCGCACCCTCCCGCCATTGGAAAAACCGATTCCAGGTGAGCCGCTCTATCTATATTTGGCTGTTTCGGAGTTTGCTATTAGCTCTGTGTTAGTGAAGATTGTCGAGGGTAACCAAGTCCCCGTTTATTATGTAAGCAAGGCGTTTGCCAAGTCTGAAATGAATTATCCCTCCGTTGAGAAGTATCTTTTTGCGTTGATCATTACTGCTCGGAAGATGAGGCCTTACTTCCACGCACATGAGATTACTGTATTGACGAATCAGCCTTTGATGCATTTTTTGAACCGACCTGATGCGCCGGGGAGATTAGTGAAATGGGTAGTCGAGCTTAGTGAGTTCCGTATTCACTTTGCTCCGAGAACGGCTATTAAAGGTCAGGCGTTGGCGGATTTCATAGCAGAGTCTACAGCCCCCGATCTGGAAGAAGCGGGTCCTGTAGAGGGGGCAACCATGGAGGTCCCGATAGCAGAGCAACCAGAAATGGCGGAGCAATCAGAACAGCCAAATGAGGAAAATACTTGGGAAATGTACACTGATGGCTCTTCGAGTTCAGACGGATCAGGAGCAGGGTTCATATTGATACCACCTGGCGGAGGCGAGCCCCTTCGATATGCTTTAGTCTTAACGTTTAGGGCCACCAACAATGAAGCTGAGTATGAGGCTCTTATCACAGGCCTCAAAATTGCCAAAGGTACGGGAGTTGGTCATTTAAGGGTGAAATGTGACGCTGGTCTGATTGTGAATCAGGTCCAAGGACGATATGAGGCAAAGAGCCCGGTGATGAGAAAGTACCTTCATGAGGTGCAAGTCTTGAAGGAGAGCTTCAAAAGTTTCGATATTGAGGCAATCTCGAGGGAGGAAAACGCGGAAGCGGATGCCTTGAGCAAATTTTCCTTGGAGGCACCCCTCGAGGAAAATCGGAAGGTGCACTTCTTGGAGAGGGTGATCTTGTCGACTACCGATCCATCGGAGGTGTGTGCCATTGAAGTAGGATCGGAGGAAGAGCCCACTTGGATGACCCCGATAGTCGTGTACCTGACCACGGGGGCATTCCCCGATGATAAAGTAGCAGCTGACAGGATACGTTGGATTGCGGTTAATTACGTGGTGGTGGACAATCAGCTATACAAAAAGGGGTGGTTTTCAACTCCTTACTTGAAATGTGTAGCTGAGCCCGACGCAAATCGAATCCTTAGGGAGGTGCACGAAGGGGTCGCGGCTTGTCACGAAGGGGCCCGATCCATTGCGAGGAAAGTGCTGAATTTGGGCTATTACTGGCCTTCGATGAGCAAGGAGGCGACGATGTTAGTCCGATCTTGTGACGCGTGCCAGATGTATGCCCCGAATATCGTGGCTTCGGCTGCTAATCTGACGTCCATCAAGAGTGCTTGGCCCTTCGCGCAGTGGGGTATCGACTTGGTGGGACCCCTCCCACAAGCAAAAGGTCAGTGTAAATATTTGCTTGTAGCCATTGATTATTTCTCAAAATGGATAGAGGCTAAGGCATTGGCCAAGACAACGTGGAACCAAATCGTCAAGTTTCTCCAAACCCATATCATATCCCGATACGGGATCCCCAAGCTGGTGATCAGCGATAATGGCCCTCCGTTCAACGGGGCCCAGTGGAAGGAGTACTTGGAGGAACTGAAAATTGAGAATCGGACAGCCTCTGTCCGTCATGCTCAAACCAATGGACAAGTGGAGTCAGCCAACAAGATCGTGATGGACGGCTTGAAGAAGAGGGTCTACGCCTTGAAGGGCAAATGGCTGGACGAGCTGGAAAACGTACTTTGGGCTGTTAGAACAACACCCAAAAGATCGACCATGGAGACTCCGTTTGGCCTCGTCTATGGCACGGAGGCAGTTGCTCCCGTCGAAGTAGCTGTGGCATCCCAACGGACGAGGTATTACGAACCTCTGTCGAATGATGAAATGAGGCGTCTGGACTTGGATTTGGTCGAAGAGAAGAGGCGGAGTGCCGAGGAGGCTCAGGCTCGGATGCGCTTGGCAACGGCCCGATATTATAATCGACGAGTCAAGTCTCGACAGTTCTTTGTTGGGGAACTGGTGTGGCGTCGGAACGAATTTACCCTTTTGGATCGGATCAACAAGAGTTCGCCAAAATGGGAAGGACCTTATAAGGTCGTGGGGATGCCAGCTCCAAATGCGTACAAGTTGGAAGACCTCGATGGCAGAGTATTAAAGCATTCTTTCAGTGGTGAACACTTGAAGAAATGTCATGTTTAAAGATAAGTCGCCTTTAGTGGTGCAAGTTGATGTTAAGTCGCCTTCAGTGGTGCACGATGTTATTAAGTCGCCTTAAGTGGTGCACGATGTTATTAAGTCGCCTTAAGTGGTGCAAGTTATCTATCGTTTGATTCAATGTAAGCAGATTTTAAGACATCAATGAATAAAGAGGTTGCTTCCGATCAGATTGTTCTTAGATTTATTCTAAGTGTTGTTAAGTCGCCTTAAGTGGTGCGCGATACTAAGTCTCCTTAAGTGGTGCAAGTTGTTAAGTCGCCTTAAGTGGTGCACGATATTAAGTCACCTTAAGTGGTGTGGGCAAAATGTCTTAAGTGACGCGATCACCTTAAGTGGTGCAGTGATAATCGGAACCAAAAAAGATTTGATATTATAAAATTCTGCGAGGTTCACGATAAAGGAGGAAATTACAAGGACTATAAAGATAGAGCATTAAGCTTGGTCAGCATCGGCAGGAGCAAGATCCACGAGATCTGTGGCAGAAGGCTCCACAGGATCTGACCCTTGGAGGTCAGACGGTGAAGGTTCAGCTGCTGGAGGGTCGATTATCGGGGGATCAACTGTCGGGGGATCGGCACTTGGAAGCTCCGCCACGTCTTCAATACCCGCGGGGGTGTTGCCCTCATCACTCTCCTCCGAGAGGTCGAAATACCGCTTCGCAAAGGGGGCGAGAGTAGCAGACTTATCGAAGTTAATGGCATCGCCATTCTCCAAATGGAGCTCCTCTACCACATTGAAGAGGGTGTTCTCCACCTCCGCGGTGCAGAATTTCACCGCGTCAGCTTGGAAGTTCTCAGAGCCCCGATAATCTTCCCGACCCTTGGTTTCACCCTTGGTTTCAGCCTCGGCCAGTTTGGCAGGGACCTCAGCAAGTTCCCGCTCCAGTCTCGCCTTGGCGTCTTCCAGAGCCTTCTTCTCGAGGACGAGTCTTTCCCGAGCCTCCGCATCCTTTTTCCGTTCCTGCTGCTCCCGCTTCAGCAGCCCCTCGAAGTCCTGAACCCGCTTTTGGAGGTCCCGAGTCTTTCGATTAAGGATGGCCTGCTCCTTAGCCAGTTTCCCCCTCGAAGACTCGGAGGTGGCGAGATCCTCCTCGAGCTTGGCTACAACCGCGGGAGCCCCCTTGGCCCGCTCCTGCTCCAGAGCCTCCTCGAAGGCCAGAATGTACCTGAAGCAGCGGTTTATGTCCGCCATCTCCTGCGAAGAAAAGAGGAAAAGGTTAGCACATGAATATCCTGCCTTATCGATTAAAGAGTGAAAATAGGAACTTTACCTCCACCCGACGAATAGCCATTCCACGGATATCCGCGCGGACGTCCTCCCGATCCAGGGAGAGCGGAAGCCTCAGAGACGGCAGAACCGAGCCTGCCACCAAATGAAGACCCAGCTCCGGGTATGTATCACCCTGTCAGAGCTGTACTCCTTGCAGCGTTTGGATCGGGGTCCAGGGAGCCGCCTCTTGGTCGGGGTCGTAGACCTTGTAGAAGCTCCCGTCCAAGGAGAGAGGAGGAGGACCGACTGGAGTCGTGGAGGTGCACATCTCCGAGTCGCCCTGGGACCCAGAGGGAGTCAAGCTGTGCATGGGCGAATGCTGCTGCGAAGGAGACGAGGGGGGCAGCCCCCTGGAGGTTGGTTTCAGTGGGGACTGCCTCGTCCCCCGGCGATGAATCAAGGCGACACCCTCGTCTGTCTCCTCGGAGGAGTTCAGTTCTTCCACCCGACGAAACTGATTGCCTGTCGGGGTTTCTTCAGCCCCCGATCCCATCGGGGCAGGAAGTTGAGGGAGACCCTCTCCAACTGGAGCACCGGAAAGTGGTGCCCCTGCTGAAACTCCAGCCCCCGACTGAGTTCCCGAGTGACCTGCAGCTGGAGGATAAGATGCTTCAGAAAGATAGTCAGGAAGTTGGTCAGGGTCCTTACACCAGATGACGCGCCGAGAGAGGTATTGGTCTGTCCCGTGGTAGTTGTAGTAACCCGCCTTGAGGATGCGGGGAGTTTCCCCTCGGAGGATGCGTTTGATCTCTTTGATTCTGGCCTCCTTGATGGAGGGGATTAACTCCTTAGGAACTTGCTTCATGTACGATTTAATAGCTAGGCGGAGCTGTTTACCTTCTTCAGCATTCTGGACATTGAAGAGCCTGTCCATCTCCTCTACTCGGGTCCGCTTAGTCCTCTCCACGGAGGGAGATCCCGACGAAGCGGTGGTCTTCTTTGCCGACTTCCGCTTCCGCGCGGGGCGCTGGACAGCGTCGGTCTCTCCCTGCTTAAGGAGGAGATTGGTCAGCAGTGATACCTTCTAAGCTGCAAACAATGGAAAACAGAGACATGATCAGAAATATTACCCAAGGAACCATATTGGAGGGGCCGTCGTGGAGTTGACCCCCGGAGATCGTATCGAGGAGGCGGATCCCGGCCTCCACTAGGTCTCGCTCCTTGAGGGAGTTAGCGTTGAGGGGAGTGTAAGATTCCCCCCAACGGTAAAGCTGGATGCAGTGAAGGATTTGGAAGTCTTCATCAGAATAGGTGTGATAAGCGGGAGGAGAGTCCGCTTCAACCTCCCATCGGGGCCATGGGATAGAACTGTTCTTAATGAAGAAGTAGCTCCTCTTCCACCCGCTGTTGTCAGACCCCGTGTCAATAAGGAGCCCCCGACCCTTGACAACCTTCCAGGTGTCGCTGGTCCAACTGCACCGTGCAAGCTGCTGCTTATTCCATTTTGGCATCCGAGGATAGAAGGCGCAAACCCCAGCCTCGTTGCACTTCATTCCGTAGAAAGTCCGGAAGAGTTGGAGGCTGTAAACCCACTTCTGTCGGAAGCAGAGAACTTGAAAAGCATTCCACACGCGGATGGCGTGTGGGGAGAAGGTAGTCGGATGCGTCTTGTAATGGGCGCACATCTCAACCAAATTCCCGCAAAATGGGAATCGGATCCCTGCCGATATCTGTCCGGTGGAGACAAATACATCCCCTGCCTCGGGACGAGTGACCACAGGGTCGCCCGAGGCACGATAGCGAGAATAAGGAAGGCGAGGCTCCCAGGTCGAGGTAATGCATCCTTCTCGGAGAGCTGCATCATAGGCAGTCACCGAGATTTCATTGGGAGCGTAATCGAAGTTGAAGGGTTTTCTCCCCTCAGAACTGGATCCGCTGTCTGAAAATTAGCCATGGCAGGAAAAGGCGTGGTGGGTTTTTCGGAAAAATACAAGCAAACTGATCATAAACAAAGGAAAAGCTATGCTAACATCAGAGAAGGAAGTCTTACCAGACATGATGAATCGAAGCGAAAGGGATGATCTTAACGGTCGCCGAAAGACTGATCGAAAAACAGGAAGTCGAAGAAGAACTTGAGCTTTCGAAGTTGCAGAGCTTTTGAAATCGCAGAAACAGTAAAGAAGAACAGTGCCCAGAATTAAGGGTTTTATAGGAGAAGGGATAGTCGAAAGGACATTCTAATCTGGACCGTTGAAGGTGAAACGTTTCAATCCGAGCCGTTGAGATAAAAGGGGGCAGAATGGAAAGAGACGTTAATGATGAAACGGCCTGAAAAGTACTTTTTCAGAAAAATCAGGCACGGGTGCCAAAACCGTCGCTTCGTCACCCGCTGCATTTAATGGCTGAGTAACCTAAGAATCTTCCCGGATTTGGTGACTATCCCCGAGGTATCGAGGAATTGTGGACGAGAAGATCCGCGTTAATAAATTTTGTAAAAGCCTCCGATACCGATATCGGGAGGTCTGGAGTTGAAAGACACGGCGAATTGTAAGTCCCTCATGTCTTGGGGGCAAATAATGGGTTTCGCTACAGTCGTTAGGATTTTTAACGATGAGTAAACGGTGAATAGGCCCACTGGGCCCTAAAAGAGGTCAAGGAGCCCAATGCGAAGGGTCCCGACCAGATGAGTCCCGATGGCGAAGGGTCCCGACAAGGTCAGTCCCGATATGCGAGCTGGACGCTCCCGATGATATGCCTTTAAGTAGGCCCCGATGATATGCCTTTAAGTAGGCCCCGATGCTGAATCCCTAAGGATGTTGGCCCTGTCCCGGTGACGAAGGGCCCCGAGCGGTGACCAAACGAGATAACTCTGGAGTCCCCGACTTCCGTCGGGACTTGCTATCAGAGGTTGAGGCCGAGAAATACGCCCATTATCAAAGTAGTGGGGGAGTGGCCCGAGATACGCGGAATGTGGCCGAGATAAGCGGAACGTGGCCGAGATAAGCGGGATTGTGGCCGAGATAAGCGGAACGTGGGCTAACTGCCCCGGCGGTTCATCAGGTAACTGGGGTAACTCATCTCCTATAAAAAGGCAGAAGTTACCTCAGATCAGATACATTTACATACTCATACTTTTGCTTGCCTTACCGGCCACGAGATTCTCATTTAAGCATCGGAGAGGGATTCTGGGTCACCGCCCGGTCTATTCCCCTCTTGCAGGATTACGTGGAGCGAAGGATTTCGGATTTCCGTCAAGACCGTACCGGAGTTCCCACTGTGATCCAACAGAGTATACCGTTAAAAAATCAAAAAGAAAAATATTTGAAATTAGATTTAACAAATAAAATTAATTTGAAGATTTTTATAAATATAATATTGAAAATTGTATCTATTTTAACTATTAGCTATATTTATGTAGTTGGTCGTAATAAATTTGTATACATAATATTCATGTAGTTTTTATATATTGTGATTATTTCCATAATATATTATATACGAAGACCATTGCGTGTACATAAATAGAAGTTGACATTTGGTAATTGAGCCGCCGTAATAGGAGTCATTTAATATAAGCTTAACATTTTAAGTGTTAATTGGGTAACGTCACATTAATGATTTTGGGCCGGGCTTAAATATCAATTGACTTGAGAAGCCCAAAATTTGGCATCCCCTTTAACATGGTCGACCGATCTTTAGGGTGGACACCCTAGGTGGGTTTTGTCTACCTCTGATAAATAGAGAGTGTTAGCGATTTATTTAGGGTTAATCACTTTCTCCCTTTGAGTTGAGACTAAAGAAATCATTCTTCTTAAACACACCAAGTTCGGTCGAACCTCACATAGAGCAAGGAGGTGCCGAATTTCTTCAAGCAATTACCCCGGAGATCCATCTCAGTGACCGATTGAAAATAGGCTTTGTTGTGGAGACTATTCCTCGTAGATTGCTCATTCACAAGAGTTTCTACAGGACCCGTCCGATAGACCGTGAACTCCCCGTCACGTTCCTGGGACTACGGAAAGAAATATAGGTATGTGCGTTCTTTCCGTTGTGTAATTCGTTACATAGCATGTACCTTGTGGCTTTGTTTCCGTAGTAATCGTCACCCAATTCCAACTGTGGTATCAGAGCATGTGTAGGGAGTTCATGTTTTTTATAAAATTGGTGATCTTGAATTTTGGGTAAAACTGATAGTTCATGAATTTGTGTTTTTAGTAAACCTTGATGTTCATGATCTTCAAGAAAAATATGACTTTTTATCAAAATTGAACTTTGGCTTATTGATATTTGACCACTAACCCTAAAATTTGTGTTAGATATTATTGATAGATATTAGTTGCCTAAGATTGAGAACATATATTGTTGATAGATTTATATATCTAATATAGAATCTTGACAATAAATATATGTATCCTAATTTGGCCGAAATACTATATATATATATATATTGTGCAAATATATTTGGAAACTATATCTATAGTTAATATTACTTGGTGATTAAGTTAAGCTTTTAGTGGATTTTAAAACCCTACTTAACCCACAAGTTTTATTTCGGCCGAACCCAATAGGGCAAATGGTAATTTTCAACGGGTAGTTGAGGCATTATAGGTTCACATCCTGCGGTTCAGCAATGTGATGATCAGGTTGTACTTGATTCGCACATCCGGCAACACTGATCTGCGTGGTCGGATTAACTCCTCACACTGGAATTATAATGAAAATGTCCCCATTCTCATTGACCATGGCGTTCACTTGTGTTGTCGCCTCAAATCTCCCACTGAAATAAGTAGGACCTGAACATCATCATCCTTTTCTAGTTCAATTAAGACTTCACTCGTTTTGATGTTACCAAGCGTTGGAAATTCGTCATCAAGGAACGTAACGTCTCATGTTCGAACACGTCACCATCCTCTTGAGCCTCTACTAAGACGTATCCCTTAAAGTTCACTGAGAATCTTATAAAGATACTATAGTCCTCTAGGTACCAACTTGCCGAATCGGCTGTCGGTCTGATGTGTGTGTAAACACTCGATTTTGACCCGGACGTAACGACGTTACACATGATACGTCAAATTCCGGACGCGTCAAGCCACAAAGTCTCCAAAAATGCTTAAGGGCACATTAGGGAAATTATTATAAAATATATTTTAAATTATTTCGAATATATTTAATATTTTCGGAATATTTAAAAATATATATATAATAATTAGTTTTTTATTTTTAGAAAATTATCTGTAAGATATTTATCTCCAGATATTATTTTTTTATTCAAAAAATAATTATCTGTAAAGATATATATCCTTAGGAATATTCTCTAGAATTATTATTTGTTAGCAATTTTTTATTTAAATTTTATCTGTAACTAGACTAGGTTTTTAGTATAAATAGGGGTCTAGGTTTACATTGTAAAAGAACACAGAAAAAAACACTACAAAGCAATACTACATTATTTCTCGGGGTCTGCGCGATTTTTGTCCTCTAGTGCTCAGAAAAGTTTTTTTTTTTTTTCCGCCCTGGTTCACCATGACCTCCCCAGGACTGCCGGTGCCGCCCCTCCGGCCACGCCACTCCGCCGGCGCCGCCCCTCCTGCCACCCCTCTCTCTCTCTCTCTCTCTCTCTCTCTCTCTCTCTCTCTCTCTCTCTCTCTCTCTCTCTCTCTCTCTCTTTCTCTCTCTCACTGGTCATCCCTTCCCCGACGAGGCCATCACTAGCCCTGCCCCCGCCATCGCTGGACCACCAGCGACCTCCCTTCCCCACCGGAGCCCGTCTGGTCGTCATCGCCGTCCGCCCGGGTGCTGCTTCCGGACCACCGCTCTCGCCGTCCTGCCGAGCTCTTCCCTGTTGTGACCTCTGCATCTTCTTCTCCAGGTGAGTCCCGCTCCAGATTTTTTTTAATTAATTATTATTATTTTGATTTTTTGTTATTATTATTACTATTATTATTATCATTATTATTATTATACCATATTAACTAGTTAGTTTAGGTCTAAATTAATTAGATAGCATGTTTTAATAAGTGTATGTGTATGACATGTAAATATTAAATTGTATCATGCTTTTAAGCATGTTTAGTTTTGTTAGGAGTCTTAGATGCTTAATAGTTTTTTTTTTTTAGTTTCTAGATTTAGGTTAATGATCGATAATATTTTTTGCATATCCTAAGTTTAATTAAATCTTGACGTCGTTAGATTAATCTGATATAACATGAATTCAAAGAATAAAATTGGCAAATTAAGTGAATTGAGTACCGAAAGAGCGTGACTAATTCCATGAGTTTTAATTCATAATAGAACCCCCGAACTCGTATTTCTGATCGTAGACCGATTTCACGCCTAAGTGTTTAATTCGTTATTCGCTTAGGTAATTTAGGATTCTAGTTAGCCCAATAATTAACTAGTGGCGACTCTATTTAAAAATCCACGTTTAAAAAAAAACGTAATTCTCCTTAGGTTAGATTTAGGTCTGACAATTTGGCGAATCTGCTGGGGATTCAGAGGGTTCGGGCTCATTATATTCGCTTATTGCCATGTTATTTTGAGTTTTTTTTTTTATATTTTCTTATCGTCACCATTCTAACTTTTTTTTTTGTGTGACAGGTACATATTTTTAGAATTATTAACCAACGTTTTCTTTTTTGTGGCATTGTTTAAATTTGCACACACACCACTTAGCGTAATCTCCAAAACGCCTAAAACCCAGGGTGACTAGGAACCCCAAAGGTTTAGTACGGTACGACCGGAGCGGCTGGGCCGCCGGTACGGCTCGGAAAAACTCTACTCGCTTGTGAAGGTCCTATGATCCATCCCTATGATGGGGTGAGGAAACCACCTTGTCGGAAACCTGTCAGTGAAATCTACCTTGTAGAGCAAAACCACACGCATTTTTACCCCCCTAACGTCGTGTTTATCCGTGTTTTTTTTTTTTAAAATAGTTTATCAGGTAAACCGTAAGTTTTTCTAACTGTGTAACATTAATTCTCATGCATTCATCTCATTGCATTTTTAAAAAAAACAAAAACAAAAAAACTTTTTCAGCTAAGTAGTTAGTCATTTAGTTGTAAAAAATTCTTTCCAAACATGCATTTTGTATGCATTGTTTTTTTTTTCCTTAAAAAAAACTCTTACCTGAATTTTTTATTTTAAACATGTGTTTCGTACGCATTATTTTAAAAAACTCTTCAGGTAAGTTGTAATTTTGTTTAGTGCGTTGCCTATGTATTACTTAAAAAAAACATTTTAGGAAAAATTATAATTCCTCTTTAGCTATTAGAGCTTCTAATTTCAAACGTGCATTCTGTATGCACCATTTAAAAAAACCCTGGCCTGAATTTTTTATTTTAAACATGTGTTTCATATGCATTATTTAAAAAAACTCGGTAAGTTGTAATTTTGGTTAGTGCGCTGCGTATGCAAAAAAAAAAAAAAAAAAAGGAAAATTTGTAAATTCGCTTTAACTGTTAGAGCTTCTAATTTCGAACGTGCATTCCATATGCATCATTTTAAAAAAAAAAAATTAGCTGAATTGTTTTATTTTTAATAATGCATCCAATATGCATTAATTTAAAAAAAAAACTTTTTTAGATAAACCGTAAGCTCTCTTAGTTTTAGGGCTCTTTGTTTAAAAAATATTTTATCTGAATTTTTAATCAAAAAACGTGCATGTCATATGCATTATTTTCGAAAAAACCTTTCGGGTAAATTGTAATTTTTCTCAGTTGTAGAACTTTTATTTTTAAGTTTGCATCTTGTATTTATTTTTGTGCAACTCATATGCATAAAAAAAAAACTTTTTGCCATATTCTTAATTTTGAGCAACCAAGATGCATTGATTTTTTTTCCCTTTTTAAAAAAACAAAAAAAAATCTTTTCAGATAACTTGTAAATTATCTTGACTGTAGAACTTTCATCTCAAGTATGCATCTCATGTGCATCGCATGTGCATTGTTTTAGGAAAATAATCTGTTGATAGACTGTACAGATTCTTAGTCGTAGAACTTTAAGTTTCAAACATGTATTCCATGTGTTGTTTTCAAAACTACTTACCAGAATGTTGTATTTCAAGCATGTATTTCATATGCATTATTTTTTGGAAAAAAGACTTTTCATATAAGTTGTAAAATTCTGTTAGTGCATTCAATGTGCATCATTTTTTAAAAATTAGGAAAATTTGTAATTCCTTTTTGGCTCTTAGAGTTTTTTAAATTCAAACATGAATTGCATATGCATCATTTTCAAAAAAAAATTTTACTTGATTTTTTTAAGCATGCATTCAATATGCATTATTTTTTTTTATAAAAAACATTTCAGGTAAATTGTGAGTTCTTTTTTAGCTATAGATCTTTCAAATCCACGCATGCATCTCAATTGCATTATTTTAAAAAAATCCACCTGAAATTTTCGTTTCAAAATATGCATTTCATATGCATTATTCAGGTAAACTGTTGTAAGTTGTGAATTTCTTAGAATAGAATTTTAACTTTCAAAAATGCATTTCACATGCGTCATTCAGGTAATATGTTGTAAGTTGTAACTTTCTTAATAGTAGAATTTTAACTTTCGAGCATGCATGAGCATTTTTTTTTTAAAAAAAACTCAAAGTGCTTTCGTTTTTTCCAAGGTATTACACTTTTTTGGCAAGATCGTCATTTGAACATTCGCATGAGCGAGCATTTAAAAAATGGGAGTTTTGATTCTTTTTTGAGAAAATAGTTTAATTGTGCAGTTGAGTGCTACTATTCGAGTTTAAACAAAGGACGAGAAAACCTTTTTGAAAAAAACTTTGTTTTGAGCATTTGTCCCGCGTGCGAGCCAGATAATGCACTTAGCAAACTCAGTAAACTCCATGATGGCGCAAAACACATTTGATCATAAATTTTGATTCATTTTAAAAAAAGTAGTAAAAATTATGAAATGAATGACATTAGAGTTTTCAAAAAAGCATGCATGATTTCTCATATTCTCTACACTGATTTCTCATTCACTCTTTTCAGGTACCCTTGGTTAAGGTATCATGTACACATAAGTTATGCCAGCTAAATGGGGCAGCAAAAAAAGAACATGCAGTCATCCAGTTGCACAAGGAACAAATTGCACAGTTGAGATATCTAACGCTGAGGTGCGTTAAATTGTACTTAATTTTTTCCTTGAGATTTGAGTGTCCCTACTTTTTTGCAGGTCGGATGACCACTTCAACCAATGCCGCAACCGTGTGAAACGTGAGCGCTTCGAAGAGTTTCTATGAAAAACTTCACCCGCCATGTGTGAAATTCATACGCTTTCCAAGACGAGGTATACAACCGTTATGTGGCCAGGTTTAAACCATTCAGCGGTAACCATGGGGCATCTCCCATTGAGATCAGACATGTTAGGAGATGAGAAAATTTCAAGAGATCATCGAGAATCCTGTGAAGATTCAATATGCCGATCAATGTAGCTTGACTCGATCAACCGAATCCTTTTCCGAAAAAAGTTCTGAAATTTTCAGTCTGCCACTAGGGGCATGTACTTTTCAGCAGATGTACATATACAAGTTGTGGAGCAGGAGAATCAGGACATGCAGCAGGTCCAGTCGCATAACGAGCACATTGCCCACTGAAAAATCCAACTCCCAGGTAAGAGAAGTTGTGATCATTTTTATCCCCGAAATTTGAGTTTTTCCTTATTCATTGTGCAGCTTGGATAATCATCCAAATTAAAACTCCTGAAGAGCACATCTAGTGTATAGCCCTTCACTCGCCGACCATTCTTATGCCAGCTATCGAATTTATCCTAGATACCTCGGACGATATCTATGCCTAAGTTTACCATCTGCGGACTACTGTGCCAAACTCAACACCATTCATGTGTGTTCATTATACAGGCCATTCGTCCAGCATGCGACGAGCCTAACTCGACAGGTGTTAGCCATGGGGCATCCTCAGACGAGATCGAGCAATTGTTGGGGGCATTTGAGAAGCCGAGAGAAGAAGTCATTATCTATGTCATCCATTGATCGTAGGATCCATCCAGGGCGTCGACGCGACCGACGTATCTTGACCAATCAACTGAGTCATTCTCTAGAAGATGCTTTGAACTAGAAATCTCCAATCTGCCACTAGGGGCATGTTAATAATTGCTGTTAATTATTTGCAGTAAATTTTCTTTAAAAAAAAAGATAAAAAAATGAATTCCCGCTAGGTTGAAAACCTGTAAAGGCGACCTAGGCAAAAGTCATGGAGAGGGGCATGATCGAAAACCCATAGGGGCAGTCATGGCAAAAGGTGAGATGAAAAAAGAAGCAAAAATAATAATAATAATAAGGGTCAATAACCTGGGAGAGGTCTGAAGTTTGGCCCTTGTGAATTTGAGAGGTCTGAAGTTTGAAATGGTGATAACAAAGGTCTGAAGTTTCAACTTGTAGATAATAGAGGTCTCCGTTAGTTTTTTCCGTTAAAACTGACGGAAGTTGGTCATGTGCATTGCATGTGACCAGAAATAAAAAAAAATTCCAAATATACCCTTCTTGCATATCACATGATTGAATGAAAAGACGAAAATGCCCTTAAGGCCACCACCCAACTCCAGCCACCACCACGGCTCCGGCCGGCCACCACCCAACTCCGGCGACCACCACTCTCTCCGGCGACCACCACCCTCTCCGGCCGGCCACCACCCTCTCCGACGACCGCCACCACGGCCCCAATTGGGCCCAAATCGGAGCCACCGGCCCCGATTGGGCCCAAATCGGAGCCACAAAGCTCCGATCGGAGCTCGGTGGCTCCGATCGGAGCTCTGTGGCCCCAGATCGGAGCCACAGAGCTCCAAATCGGAGCTCTGTGGCTCCGATGTGGGGCCACAGAGCTCCCAATCGGAGCTCTGTGGCCCCAAATCGGAGCCACAGAGCTCCGATTTGGAGCTCTGTGGCTCCGATCTGGGGCCACAGAGCTCCAAATCGGAGCTCTGTGGCCCCAGATCGGAGCCACAGAGCTCCGATTTGGAGCTCTGTGGCCCCAAATCGGAGCCACATAGCTCCGATCGGAGCCACCGAGCTCCGATCGGAGCTTTGTGGCTCCGATTTGGGCCCAATCGGGGCCGGTGGCTCCGATTTGGGCCCAATTGAGGCCGTGGTGGCGGTCGTCGGAGAGGGTGGTGGCCGGCCGGAGAGGGTGGTGGTCGCCGGAGAGAGTGGTGGTCGCCGGAGAGGGTGGTGGCTGCCGGAGCCGTGGTGGTGGTCGGAGTTGGGTTAGGTTTAAATTATGGACAGGGGTATTTTTGTCATTTCATCTTTATATTAATTAAACTTTTTATTAATTCAAATATTAAAAAAGGGTATTTTTGACATTTCACACGGTTCTGTTAAATTTGACAGAAAATTTGGACGGAAAACCTAAAAATCACAAAGTCCAAACTTCAGACCTCAGTTATCACCATTTCAATCTTCAGACCTCTCAAATTAACAAGGGCCAAACTTCAGACCTCTCCCAGGTTATTGACCCTAATAATAATTTTAGGGTCACAACCGCCCTTTAATCGGCTACAGAAAAATAAAGAAAGCGTTCGTACAAATCTTGTGAGAGCAATGAAGCAATAAAATGGTCACAGTTGTTCCTAAATCAACTACAAATAAAAGGGTCACAATCATCCCTAAAATGACTATAAAAAAGGGCCACGGCCACCCTTCAAATGGCTACAGATAAAGAGCGCTCCCACAACATCAAAAGCGGAGAATAAGTGAAAGGGCCACAGCCATCCTCCAACGGTTAAAGATAAAAAGTGACCCCGCGAATCCTGTGAGGGCGGGAAAATTAAAAGGGCCACAGTCATCCCTAAAACGACTACAAACTAAAGGGCCACAGCCACCCTCCAAACGGCTACAGATAAAAGAGTGACCCCGCGAATCTTGAAAGGGTGGGAAAATAAAAAAGGGCCAAAGTTGTCCCTAAAACGACTACAAAATAAAGGGCCACAACCACCCTTCAAACGGCTACAGATATAGAGCACTCTCGCAACATTGAAGGCGGGATATGAGTGAAAGGGCCACAGCCACCCCTAAAATGGCTACCTACAAAGAGTGTTCCTCGAATCCTGAGAGGATGGGAGATTGTTGAAAGGGCCATAGCCACCCTCAAAATGGCTACATATAAAGAGTATTCTCGTGAATCTTGTGAGGCCGGGAAATCATTTGAAAGGGCCACAGCCACCCTTAAAACGGCTACAAATCGAAAGAGCGCTCCCGGAACATCGACGATGGAAATAAATAAAAGGGCCACAGCCACCCTCCAAATGGCTACAAATCAAAAGAGCTCTCGCGACATTGAAGACGGTGAGGAAAGGGTCACAGCCACCCTCCAAATGGCTACAAATACTCTCGCATCGAGACGGGAAATAAAGCACGGGTCACAGCCACCGTTTAATCGGCTACCAAAAAAAGAGCACTTCCGTTAGGTTGAAAACCCGAAAGCCTAGGCAAAATTAGGAAATGAGGGGCATGAGAGCAAATTCAGAAATTGCAATCATGGCAAAAGGAGAGAAAATAAAATTCCGATGGAATAAAAACCCCAAGGGGAAATCCATGCAAAAATTAGGAAAATCGAGGGGCACGGTCTAAAATTTTGACCGTGACAAAAGGAGAGAATATGAGAGATTAAAAAAAAAAAGATCCCGCTAAGTTGTCGCGTCATGCGCAATTTAGGCAAAAATTAGGGACATGCATTCAAGTCGTCAAGCCACTCGAGGCCCTTGTCCAACCAACGCCACTAGAGGCTCTTCTCCGACACACGCCACTAGAGGCTCTTCTCCCTCGAACGCCATACGAGGCTCTTCTCCAATAGACGCCACTAGAGGCATCGTCGATCTATGTTTTTACTTTTCTGCACGCCACTGGAAGCTTTACTCTTCGCACCGCCACTGGAGGCTTTTCCTTGTCGCACGCCACTGGAGGCATCGTCGATCGAGGTTTTTACTTTACTTTACGCCGCTGGAGGCTTTTCCTTGTCGCACGCCACTGGAGGCATCGTCGATCGAGGTTTTTCTTTTCTGCACACCACTGGAGGCTTTACTTTTCCGCACGCCACTGGAGGCTTTACTTTTTCGCACGCCACTGGAGACTTTACTTTTCTGCACGCCACTGGAGGATTTACTTTTCTGCACGCCACTGGAGGCTTTACATTCCCGCACGCCACTGGAGGCTTTACTTTTCTGCACGCCACTGGAGGCTTTACTTTCCCGCACGCCACTGGAGGCTTTACTTTTCTGCACGCCACTGGAGGCTTTACTTTTCTGCACGCCACTGGAGGCTTTACTTTCCGCACCGCCACTGGAGGCTCTTCCTTGTCGCACGCCATTGGAGGCATCGTCGATCGAGGTCTTTACTTTCTGCACCGCCAACGGAGGCACCGCCAACAGGGCACCGCCGACCGAGGCTTTACTTTTCCGCACCGCCACTGGAGGCTCTTCTTTACCGCACCGCCACTGGAGGCTTTACTTTCTACATCGCTAATAGAGGCACCGCCAACAGGCGTCCCGCTGACAGAGGTTTTATCTTTCCGCACCGGAATAAGCATATGAGCCACCTTGAAGACTTCGAAGAATTGGAAGAGAATATACTTTCTGGTCAAAATCAGTGTTTCTTCGTCTTTGGAAAAACCCCTTCGAACACATTCTACGGGAGTCCGTCCAAAGAGGGGCAAACTGTAAACACTCGATTTTGACCCGAACGTAACGATGTTACACATGATACGTCAAATTCCAGACGCGTCAAGCCACAAAGTCTCCAAAAATGCTTAAGGGCACATTAGGGAAATTATTATAAAATATATTTTAAATTATTTCGAATATATTTAATATTTTCGGAATATTTAAAAATATATATATAATAATTAGTTTTTTATTTTTAGAAAATTATCTGTAAGATATTTATCTCCAGATATTATTTTTTTATTCAAAAAATAATTATCTCTAAAGATATATATCCTTAAGAATATTCTCTAGAATAATTATCTGTTAGCAATTTTTTATTTAAATTTTATCTGTAGCTAGACTAGGTTTTTAGTATAAATAGGGGTCTAGGTTTACATTATAAAAGGACACATAAAAAAACACTACAAAGCAATAATACATTATTTCTCGGGGTCTGCGCGATTTTTGTCCTCTAGTGCTCATAATTTTTTTTTCCGCCCTGGTTCACCGTGACCTCCCCAGGACTGCCGGTGCCGCCCCTCCGGCCACGCCACTCCGCCGGCGCCGCCCCTCCGGCCACCTCTCTCTCTCTCTCTCTCTCTCTCTCTCTTGTCATCCCTTCCCCGACGAGGCCATTACCAACCCTGCCCCCGCCATCGCCGGACCACCAGCGGCCTCCCTTCCCCGCCGGAGCCCGTCTGGTCGTCATCGCCGTCCGCCCGGGTGCTGCTGCCGGACCACCGCTCTCGCCGTCCTGCCGAGATTTTCCCTGCCGTGACCTCTGCATCTTCTTCTCCAGGTGAGTCCCGCTCCAGATTTTTTTTAATTAATTATTATTATTGTTATTTTGACTTTCTGTTATTATTATTACTATTATTATTATCATTATTATTATTATACCATATTAACTATTTAGTTTAGGTCTAAATTAATTAGATAGAATGTTTTAATAAGTGTATGTGTATGACATGTAAATATTAAATTGTATCATGCTTTTAAGCATGTTTAGTTTTGTTAGGAGTCTTTGATGCTTAATAGTTTTTTTTTTTTTTAGTTTCTAGATTTAGGTTAATGATCGATAATATTTTTTGCATATCCTAAGTTTAATTAAATCTTGACGTCGTTAGATTAATATGATATAACATGAATTCAAAGAATAAAATTGGCAAATTAAGTGAATTGAGTACCGAAAGGGCGTGATTAATTCCATGATTTTTAATTCGTAACAGAACCCTCGAACTCGTATTTCTGATCGTAGACCGATTTCACGCCTAAGTGTTTAATTCGTTATTCGCTTTGGTAATTTAAAATTCTAGTTAGCCCAATAATTAACTAGTGGCGACTCTATTTAAAAATCCACGTTCTCAAAAAAACGTAATTCGCCTTAGGTTAGATTTAGGTTTGACAGTGTGTATGATGCGCAACCCCAAGGTCGCAGCTTGGTAAGATTAATCTATTTACCAGTTTACAGCTCATATGGTGTCTGTTAGATTACGGGAACGTAATACTACGAAATGCTAAACGTGTACTAGCAAGAAATCTAATCTACGCAGCAGAATTAGTACACATACCTTTTAGCTTTCCTGCCCAAGAATGAAGTCCCACGCGATGTAGCTCCACAACAAGACCTCTGATCGATTCTTCGTTAGAAGAAGTCCCACTTGATGTAGTTCCATAACAAGACCTCTGATCGATTCTTCAACGGAGATGGAACCTCAGACCAGATGTGATGGTGCCGAAATTTAACTAAGGGAAACAAGTGTTCTCAATGGAGATCCTTATTATTATGAATGAGTGAATAAACCCTTAGCAGACACCCCTATATATAGTGTTGGTGGAGTTGCCAAAAGGCAACTCCAACCAATGTGGTATAAAGGGGGCGGCCGAACTATGCATGTTTAGGGGGAGGCCCATTTTGGGCCTCCCTTGTCAATTACTAATTGGGTTTGGCCCAACTAGCCCAAATTGACAATTACCTAATTAACTTAGGTAATTCCCTTAATTAACGGGCTCCTATTACGGCACCACGTCACCATATGCTAACAGCTCCCACTCGCCGGAATGGGAGGGTGCTCGTTAATCTATACGGTTACGCAATAGTATCAACATCTCAGTCTTCAGTCTTCGTCTCCGTCTCCGAATAGTTCATACGAGGCTTGCCGTGCGACCAGCGAATACGACGGGCATCGTGCTACTCATCTGTTAGGAGTATTGTAGCGCACGCAGAACGTTGATTCCCTTTCATGAAGCAAACCTGTTTGAAATAAAACATGTACCGCACTGTATCCTTGGTCAACTGTTAATTCTCCAATTGCCCAGTTTTCCACAAAGGAATACTTCTCCAGGGCATCCGTACAAGTGGTCACAACCTTCAACTAATATCCGGTTGGCGGACACCTAGTGAACACGAGAGTCGGTGAATTAAAGGTGAACTTGACCATCCCCATCGCTTATACCCTTAGTCTGACTAAACCGGTTTCCAAGACGTAGTCACTTGGCTGTTTTCTTTGGCACTACGCTCGTACGCCGGGAAGTGAGCATTGAGCCAGACCTTAGGTATAAGTTCTGAGTCCGTGAGGATACTTTGGATGCCTCTTCATAAGGCGTCCGGGATCAATCACATGCTAAAGGTGAAGAAGTATGCGCCCTTTGAATCACAAGGATTCTATCTAGCACAACCGAGCATGACCCCGTGGTCGTACGTGGCACGCGCAGTATGAAGCACGCGTCGATAGCACACCTGGTAAAGCCAGGGATGAGATATGTCAATAATGCTATCGCAGAATCTCTCATCTGGCCTTGAATGTGATATATAGTGATGGACAAAGTCCAACTCGGCGATTTACAAAACGAAGATTAAGTCATGCTGTTAAGCGTGACAATGTCATCTTTTGTTTAATCAGGTTTATCCCCCTGATTCTTAACCAATCTTGTTATGGTAGAGGTCCCTCTCTCCTTACAAGATGACCGTGTCTATGTGACGAAGCAAGGTTCACATTCGACATAATTATGGTGGAAGAATTTTACTTCTTCCTACGACTTAGTTTATAGACCGTAAAATCCGATGTTGTTAATCATTATGACGTCGATAAATCATAAACTCAAATTGCAATTCTTTTATTCAATTGAAATATCATTTCAAATGTCAAAACGTTATCACCTTTTACAAGCCACACAGTTTAAGCACTACGTAATCCAAGCAGTTTTACGTACTTTTCGAAAATCTCCCTACGTAACGGCTTAGTTAAAGGGTCTGCGACCATATTGTCTGTAGGCAAGTATTCTAAAGCGATTATGTTGTCTTCCAGAACAAATTTAGCATAATTTTATTTCACATCAATGTGCTTTGTCCTACTATGGTACTTTGGATTCTTAACTGCCGCAATGGCCGCCTGACTGTCGGAGTACACCTTCACAGGTTTACTCTTCTTGTCGGTGCCAATTAATGCAGTAAGAAGCCTTTTCAGCCATACCGCTTCTTGTGCGTTTTTGGAGAGGGCAACGAATTCTGATTCCATAGTGGAAAGCGCGAGACACATTTGCTTCTTGCTTACCCATGATATGGCAGCTTTAGCAAGGAGAAAAACTCCTCCTATGGTAGACTTACGATCATCCGAATCGCCACCGTGGTCGGCGACACTATAACCGGTCAATTCAAGCCGATCGCCCTCATAGCACAGAACGCAGTCGGCAGTACCTTTCAGATATTTGATAATTCGTTTTACAACCTTTAGATGTTGATAACTAGGATCTGATTGGAATCTTGCTACTAGGCCCACAACGTAACAGATGTCTGGTCGAGTACATATCATGGCGTACATTAGACTCCCTACCATGCTTAGATACTCTGCATTCTTCATCTGTTCACGCTCCTGCTGGTTTTTCGGGCCATCACGCTTCGATAGCGCGCACTCGAACACAACCGGCGTATCCACGGGTTTGTTGATATATGATTCCTGAGATAGACATAATCTCCGGGTGGCACGATCTCGGGCAATTTTGATGCCTAAGATGTACTTGGCCTCTCCCATGTCTTTCATCTCGAATGCTGATGCTAACCAGGACTTTGATTTATTCATAAAACTCACGTCGTTCGCACCAATGAGCATGTCATCCACGTATAGTGTTATGATGATATACTTAGACCCGAAGGTCTTGGTGTATACGCAGGGATCCTCGTGAAGATTCACGAATCCGTATCCGACGATTTCCTCGTGGAATCTGCGATACCATTGCCGAGACGATGGTTTAAGGCCGTATATAGATCTTTGGAGTTTGCAAACTTTACGTTCTTTTCCAGGAGTAATGAAACCCTCCGGCTGCCCCATATAAATCTCTTCCTCCAGGTTTCCATGGAGGAATGCGGTCTTAACAACCATTTGATGTAACTCTAGATCAAGACTAGCAACTAGGGCAAGGATGGCCCTTACTGTGGTGTAACGCACAGTTGGTGAGTATGTTTCATCAAAGTCCACTTCGTGGATTTGGGTATATCCTTTCGCAACTAGTCGAGCTTTGTATCGCTCGACTTCTCCATCAGCAGTGAGTTTGAGTTTCAATACCCACTTAGCTCCTATTGCTCTGCGGTTTGTAGGCAAATCAATTAATGACCAACCCGAATTAGCTTTCATTGAGGCGATTTCATATTCCATTGCTTTTCTCCATTCCTTTGCTTGAGGTCCTTCCATCGCTTGTTTAACCGTTACTGGTTCATAAACAGATGTGAGAGTGAATATTTCGACTCTCTCAATGGGATACCTTTTAGGGTAAGTGCGTTGCCTTTGACTGCGTCTAGGCTCACCTATCCCATTTTGAGTTTGACCCATACTCCCACTTGGAATAATGCTTCTTATCGGGGCACTACTCCTACTGGGAATGTTGGCGTTACTAGAACTTTGCGCAACAACTTTCCTAGGACGACCCCTTCGTCTCGGAATTTCACCTCCGAGATTAGTTCTTTGATCGCTAGGATCTGGAACTGGAGCGATCATCCCACTCCCACTTGAAATAATGGGAATTGATGGTAGTTGTGTGTTATGAATGTCAGGTTCTACTTGATTCGCATTCCCAGCAATAGTGATTTGTGTTTGGGGGGGGGGGGGGGGGGGGAGTGAGCCCTCCCATTGGATTTATAATAGGGGTATCGTCCTCATTAACCGAATCACTTGTTGTTGTGCCAAATATCCCACTCGAATAAAGTGGGACCTGAGAATCATCATCATCATGTTCTAGTTCGGTCAGAACTTCATCTGTTTTTATCTCTTGAAGCGATGGAAATTCGTCCTCAAGAAAAGTGACGTCTCTGGATTCATGTTCGTACACACTACCTTTTTCTTGAGTTGACACAAATACATAACCTTTTGAGTTCTCGGAGTATCTTATAAAGATGCTCTTAAGTCCTCCGGGGCCTAACTTGCCAAATCGGCTGTCAGTTGTATGTGTGTAAGCTGCGCACCCCCAAGTTCGCAGCCTGATAAGATTTAACTCTCTACCAGTCCAGAGCTCATACGGTGTTGTGTTAATGGCTTTTGATGGGACAAGGTTTACTACATGAGTGGCAGCAAGCAATGCATCTCCCCAATAATAAATTGGTAATTGTGCTTGTGACATCATGGTTCTCACCATGTCTAGGAGAGTCCGATTACGACGTTCAGCCACACCATTCTGCTGTGGTGTGTTGGGGATAGTCGTTTGACGGGCGATCCCAATTTCTTTGCATAACTTATCAAACTCATTAGAGAGATATTCTCCACCTCTATCGGTGCAAAGGATTTTCACCTTCCGCTCCTGTTGATTCTCCACGAGCTTCAGAAAGCTTTTAAAGCAATCTATAGCTTCAGATTTGCGATTAATCAAATGAGTAAACCCAAATCGGGTGTAGTCATCAATGAAAGTTACGAAGTATCGCTTTCCATTCCTAGCAGTTACGTTCATTGGTCCACAGACATCAGAATGGATTATCTGCAATGGAAATTCTGCTCGTTTTGCTTCACCGAATGGCTTGCGGGTGGACTTTCCAGCCAGACAGTCATGACATGTGTGTTTGACCACACTATTTGTTCCGGGCAAAAGCCCTCGTCGAGCCAACGACTGAACTCTGTCATAGCCTATATGTTCAAGCCGCGAATGTCATCCGGTTGCGTCAGTTTCTGCTTCTTTGGAAGACATTGCATACAAGCGATATGAATTTACATTGCCATGTAGATCCATGATAAACAAACCATTATAAGAAAAGGTATATCCTAATAAAGTATCCCCTTTATTTATACGAATAAAGGATCTCTCAAATGACAAAATAAAGTTTTTATCCATAAGAGCAGAAACAGAAATAACGTTCCTACGGATTCTAGGAGCGAAAATGACATTATCTAGGAGTAAGAATTTGCCATTGCCCATCGGCAATTTGCAAGTCCCTACCCCTATGACTTCAACTTGTGAGTTGTCGCCAATGTATATCCTTTTAGAATCCTTCAGCAATAGTCTAAACTTGGCAAATAGTTCTCGATTGTTGGCTATGTGGTCTGTTGCACCTGAATCAAGAATACAAGACGGATTTGAGTCAGTTAACATGACAGTTGAGGAAACTAAAGCTTCCTCTACATAACCAAATTCGCATACCTTTTCAGGATGCGATTTGCTGTAACCTGCACCATCGCTTATTTGGCGTGGGCTGGAGTTCCCGCAAACTATCTCAGATTTCAATCTGGGACTGCCTTGTTTAGGTGAAGTCAACGTTTTACCGTCGACTGCCTGTTGTTTCTTTCCTTTGTTACTGAATTTCCTTTTCTTGCGGCCAGCTTGTCCTGTGGATTTCGGTTCATTCGATACCGATTTTAATCGAGCCTGTTCCATCTCGACTATTTTCAGGACAGATGCAATATCAAGTACGGAGCTGCTGACAATCAATATGGCCTTGGTTGTTCTCCATGACTTAGGAAGGATCCCTATTATGGCCTGAATTTTATCCCATTCAGCCATCTGACTGTCATCTTCCAATGGCTTGAATAGGCGAAGGAGGTAGTATACTTTTTCAAGTACACTCTTATTGTTGTTGTTCAGACAGGTTTCTAATGTTGGTATAAGTGGGTGCAGTGTAATTGCCATGCCACTTCCATATTTCAGAAAGAGGGCATCCCAGATGTCCTTTGTCGTCGGATCATCCTTATAGTGGACATAGAAATTTTCTGACATTTCCGACAGTATCCGCTCCTTTGCTTTCTTGTCATCTTGCTCCCACTTAAAGTGGGCAAATGCCAGATCTTTGGTGAGTCCGAAATTTGGGTAATTCATGGTTATTTTTATGTGGTCACACAGACATTGTTCTTCCAAAATCGTAATGACGCGTTTGCTCCACGAGTCATAATTCGTCTCAACTAATAGCTCAGATTCACATGATAATGCCATCTATTCATCGATAACAACATTTTGACAGAATTGCATACATCGGATTATCTATTATGATGGAATACGACGAATAGTGATTCTTCAGTCACTAAACCAAACCAACCTTCAGTAAACCGAGGAAGGGGGGTGTCGTGAAAGAATCCACACTATTGTCGTTTTCAATCTAATATATCAGTATTTTGAAAACAGTTATTCTTTTGCAAATTACCGGAACGAGAATTTTCAAATAAGCATACCCGATCTTGGCTTTCCCAAGGCCTTTATGATTTTGTAAAATTATCTGATAATTTACGCATGCATATTTATAATTGTACTACATCTAGCAAATCATCATACCATGCCATAAATATCGAACACAACATGCTTACGCGTCATGCGTCTAATGTTCCTAGCATACATAATTCTACGTAAAGTAAATTATCACATGCGTTCTATTGTGAAAATCCTAGCATACGGGTCAAAACATGCAATATCCGCACACATCATGCATAATTAGCGACTGGAATTTTCGGTTTTATAAAACGCTTTGAAAATATTAGGGGTTGTTTTGCAATTCATGCTTACAATCAATCATGCGAATTTCTAGACATTGATTCTAGACAATTTCAATCAGCATAACATGTCTATCTTATTGCGCAAACCATATATTTAAATCCCAGAGCTCAATGCTCGATATATAATATCCAGCTAGCTTGACTAAGTCAAGACGACAATTCTAATTATATCAAAATATACAATGCAGAAAGTAAACAATTGCAAATCAGCCCACTAATTTAATCCAGTCCAAAAAATATGCAAGTCCGAGATCCATCCCCATAATCGAAACCAGGCATTAGGGTTTTGATTGAAACCGCGTATTAAAACACAAACCCTTAGAGCACTGTTTAGGCTAATTTTAAAGTTCGAAAACATTTTGGATTTAAAATTTGACATCCTATTTTATTGAAAAATTTAAAATTTCCGAAAATTTTAAAGAGGTTTGGTCCAATATTTTAAAATCCGGTTCATTTCGCTCTGATTTTAAAAATCTCGGTTTGGTCCGAAACGGTTCAATAAAATAAGATAGTTGTTCGGTTTATCACTCAAAACCGGTTAGGTTAGGTTCAATTTAGTTACTATGGTCCGACCCGACCCGATTAAGAAAACCCGGATAGGTTTATCCCGATCCGGTTTAGCAATTGGACCGGCCCATGAACCCTAGGGTTTGGCCGAAATAATTCTATAGGCTAAGTAGGGTTTTAAAATCCACCATAAAACTTAACTTAGCCATCAATAATTATTAATTATATAAAATAATTTCCAATAATGCTTATATATATATATATAAAAATTCGGCATATGTATATATATATATATATATAAATATTGTCAAGATTCTATCTTTAAGATATAAATCAATCAAGAATATAAATATATATATATTAATATATTTTCAGCCGAATTATATATATATATATATATATAAAATATTGTCGAATATATCTTTTAGGGATTAAAAATATGTAGACAATATATCTTCTTAATTGTTTAGTAGTAACTAAATCTATCAATATATATATATATTAACCCTATTTTAATCCATATATATTGATAGTTAATATCTTTTACAAAGAACCTATCCTTATTCCAACTTCTAGATATAGTTACCTATTAATAAAATTTAATAATGGCAACCTATATCTATTATAGATTGTGCCGAAATTTTAATTGCTTGGTGGCCAAGAAAATTAAATTTTTTTACCTAAAACACCCTTAGGAATTTTCGGCACTAATAAGAAAATTGGAAAAGTTGTCAAATTTTAAGATCAAACTCTAACTTGATCATGAATCCAAAACATGTTCTTGATAATACTCATGGTGTTCTTGAAGATCATGAACATGAAACTTAAATTGATCATGAAAAATTATGTTTTGATCGAGAAAAACATGTAAATTTGAAAATTTTAAGTTTTTAAAGATCAAACACATGAAATCTACTTAAAAATTTCGGATTCTTCATGGTGTTCATGAACATAAAAAATTCGGTTTTTATGAACATCAAGAACATCAGTTTATCAAAATTTTAAGAACTCCAAACACAGGCTTTGATACCACTGTTGGATTACGGTGACGTAACACTACGGAATGCTAACGTGTACTAGCAAGAAATCTAATCTACGCAGCGGAATTAGTACACATACCTTTTAGCTTTCCTGCCCAAGAACGAAGTGGAGGGAGTTCTGATCCTCCGGTCGGAACCACGTGCAAGTTCTTCGTTAGAAGAAGTCCCACGCGATGTAGCTCCACAACAAGACCTCTGATCGATTCTTCAACGGAGATGGAACCTCAGACCAGATGTGATGGTGCCAAAATTTAACTAAGGGAAACAAGTGTTCTCAATGGAGATCCTTGTTATTATGAATGAGTGAATAAACCCTAGCAGACACCCCTATATATAGTATTTGTGGAGTTTTCAAAAGGCAACTCCAACCAATGTGGTATAAAGGGGGCGGCCGAACTATGCATGTTAAGGGGGAGGCCCATTTTGGGCCTCCCTTGTCAATTACTAATTGGGTTTGACCCAATTAGCCCAAACTGACAATTAACTAATTAACTTAGGTAATTCCCTTAATTAACGGGCTCCTATTACGGTGCCACGTCACCATATGCTAATAGTGTCGTGTCCACCGATTTTGTAGGAACAAGGTTTACTATATGAGTAGCGGTCAACAACGCATCACCCCAGAAGGAGATTGGAAGTTGAGCTCGCGACATCATGGTTCTAACCATGTCCAGGAGTATACGATTACGTCGTTCCGGCACACCATTCTATTGTGGCGTGCTTGGGATCGTCGTTTGTCGGATAATCCTTCTTTCATTGCATAACTTATTGAACTCAATAGAGAGATATTTTCCACCTCTATTAGTGTGTAAGGTTTTCACCTTACACTCTTGTTGATTCTCCACGAGGTTGAGAAAGCTTTTGAAGTATTCAATGGCTTCACGAGAGATCAAATGAGTAAACCCGAAATGGGTAAAGTCGTCAATGAAAGTTACGAAATAATGTTTACCACTCCTAGCGGTGACATTCATGGGTCCACATACGTCGGAATGAATTAAGTGCAATGGGTACTCGGCTCGTAGTGATTCGACGAATGGTTTGCGGCCGGACTTCCCAGCTAACCAATCATCACATGTGGTTTTCACCACGTGAGATGCTTCGGGCAGAAGCCCTCTCCGAGCTAGAGTTTGTACTCTGTCATAGCCTATATGTCCCAACCTCGCATGCCATCCGACCGCATCAGTTTCTGCTTCCCTGGATGATATTGAATACATTCTATTTGAACACTCATGTCCATTTACATCCATAACAATGAGGCCATTAGAGGAAAATGCTTGTCCATAATGGACATTGCCTTTATTTATACGAACGAGGGAGTTCTCAAATGATAAAGCGAATCCATTATCCATAAGAGAAGTAACAAAAACAATATTCATTCGAATTCTAGGAGCAAAAAGAACATTTTCTAGGAGTAAGGTTATGCCATTGCGCATAGAAAATTTGCATTTCCCTATTCCTTTGACGGAAACTTGAGAGTTATCGCCAATGTATATCCTCTTAGAATCCTTCGGAATACGTCTGAACATGGAAAACAATCATTTGTCATTGTTTATGTGGTTCGTCGCATCCTGAATCAAGAATCGAATAAGGATTTGAATCAATTAACATGACAGATGAGGAAACTAATGCTTCCATAACATATCCAACGTCGCATACCTTGACAACATGCAATTTGCTAGGACCAGCTCCATCACCGATTCGGTGAGGGCTGGAGTCCCTGCAAACTATCTCCGATTTTAACTAGAGATTGCGTTGATTAGACTTTATTGACGTTTTACTGTCAACAGTCTGTTGTTTCTTCCCCCTGTTCCACCATTTCCTCTTATGTCCAGCAGGTTGTCATGGCATTTTGGTTTCTCTCGTAACCATAGCCAATCGAGTATCTTCCATCTCGATTAATTTCAGGACATATACAAGATCCAGCATGGAACCACTCACAGTCAAAAGAGTCCTGGTTGCTTGCCAGGACTTCGGGAGAATCCCGATTATGGCTTGAATCTTGTCCCATTCAGCCATCTGACTTTCATCTTCAAGTGGTTTGATCATGCTGAGGAGCTGGTATACTTTCTCAAGTACACTGATGTTGTCACTCCTTAAACATTCGTCCAAAGAGGGTATAAGTGGGTGCAGTATAACTGCTATGCCGTCCCCATATCTCAAGAACAAAGCATCCCAGATTTCCTTTGTGACCGGAACATCCTTATACTCATCCTCCAAGCCCGCGGACATTTGAGACAGCAAAATCTCCTTGGCTCTTTTATCATCCTGCTCCCACTTGAAGTGGGTGTATGCCAACTCCTTCGTTAGACCAGCATCTGGGCAATTCATTGTCTTCTGAATGTGGTCTATCAGACCCTTATCATCCAACAGTTCATTGATGTGTTTGCACCACAAGTCGTAATTTGTCTCAATCAGAAGCTCAACAGAACATGACGAATTCATCGGTGCCATTCGACAATCAGGGAGACAATAATATTTTGGAAAAAGAATTGCATACATAAAATATATATGAGAAAGAAGGCGACTAGCAATGATTTTTCAGACATCTGACCAACCCGACCACCAGTAATAATGGAAGGAGAACGTGAAAGAGTTCACATCACTGACGTCTTATTTCTAATAGACCAGTCTTTTAAAACGGTTTAATCTCTCTCACCGGAATGGGGAATTTTAACTTACACCCGATCTTGGCTTTCCCAAGGCCCTTTTTAAAACGTTTCGAGGATTCATGCAAGCATATACAATTATACTACACAAGTAAATCATCATACGCAGCCACATCCAATAAACAATCCAATCACATGCATACGCGTCATGCGTCTAATGTTCCGAGGAACTCATGCTGGCATATATAATTCTAATATCCAAGTAAATTATCACATGCGGCTACATCCTCCACATTCATGCATACACGTTGTTGGGATCAAAATGACGTGGCCTGAAGCTTCTGGTAATGGATTTCGAGATCTCGCCGGTAGGTATCTCCTTTAGGTGTCTGTGTCGACCTCGGGGGTGCTTAGTTTCCTTTAGGGTGCTTTTGGTAGGTGAGGACCTGAAAAGGGGTGTGGATGACCCCTGATTCCACTCCGAAACTTAAGTTAGTAATGGAATTTAAGAGAATACTATATAAGTATGTGAATGTAAGTAATCTAAATAATAAAGTGTTCCCCTATTTATAGGGGGAAGTGTACTGACTTTGAGTGGCGGCTACTCTCTTGGAAGGGTTTATGTCCCGAGTCGGTGTAAGAAAGTGATAAGCAGGTCGCCACCTCATCTTTCCTTAGCTAGGAAGACTTTCCTTTCGCGGTTGAAGCAGGTCGTCACCTCACCATTCCTTAAGAGGAAGGTTTCTTCAGTTTAACACGTGACAAGTAGGTCGCCACATGCCCCTTCCTTAAGGAAGGGTTTTCTCTGAGGCAGCAAGCAGGTTGCCAGTTGTCCTTTCCTTAGGAGGAAGGTTTCTTCAATAGCGTTTGGCTTCCGACTCGACTCATTCCTTAAGAGGAAGAGTTTTGAGTGGTCTTGTCGCCAATCTTTCAAGGATCTCAGTCGTCGACTTTCTCCATATTTGGTGTCGACTATCTATTCTTGTTTCCTCATTCTAAGTATGATTGGTCGTTGATGGATATACGCCTAATTTGAACCCGTTTTAATTCAGACTGTCTTATTTTAACCACCCCATTTACGATTGTAATTCGAAACTTTGACCCGAACACAATACCCACAGAACGAACGACACGGACGAGCAAAAAATACTCGCCCGGACATATCCGCTGGCCCAACCTCACTTAGGTGAGATCAGACCAGCTGGCCCGATCTCTCCTAGGAGAGATCGGTCCAGCTGGACCGATCCCAGGACCTAGGGGTCGGATTTTTCATCCAACCCCGAAGGTCACGAGACCCTGCCTGGACGCTGTACCCCCCCCCCCCCTCCAAGGGCGTGAGCGACGTCCCGAACCTTGTCACACGGACCTCTTCCCGCGGAGTCCCGACATCTTTTTACCCGACTCACACTTAGACTTTTTCACCAACCTCTCCGTGACATTAAGGGTTTGATCCTATCTTTATGTGTTAATTAAGTGCATTTAGGGATTAACGATGTCATTAAGCCACCGTAATCCCCTTGAAGCCTATATATATTGCTCAAGTTCTATTCATTACGATCATGTTGCAACTTTACTCATTTTAGCTCTGCCTTCTCTCTAGACTCTCTCTAAAATACTGTACTTACTTAAGCATCAGAGAGGGCTCATCGAGCACCACCCCCCTCACCGCGCTCGATATCGCCCCTTGTGCAGGTTGGCAAGGAAACAGATTGTGAAGAAAACGGAACGTAAAGGAACGCGCACACACTGAAAAGAGTGCGCTTATACGACAAGGTGCGTGCAAACACCATGAGGAACACAAGTGCAGACACAATAGGGGATAACGTCCCGAAACTCCGGGGGCATCACCGCCCTGACGTGCGAACGACTATGTATACGGGCAACCAAACACTTAGTCATTTTAAGGGCTCGCAAACCTCCGACAGTCCGACTCCAACAGTCCGACACTGCAAAGGTCCGACTCCAACAGTCCGACACCCCAACATTGCGACGGGACGACAGTCCGACGCTCTGGCGTACGCCGACCCGAAATACTAACTACCCGATATCATAAAGGAAACAGATCACGAAGAGAAGAATTTCACCCGTGAGACTGTCATTCGAGTCGACACCTCGTCGACCCGATACACACGTCCTAACACTTGGCGCCGTCTGTGGGCTTCGAATAAAAAGCCATGACAAGCAAACCATGATCATGAGAATAATACTTCGCCATCGGTATCTAGTACAACCGTCATTCACGAAGACTTTACAAATGAAGATGCATTGTCCAACCCAAGAGACATTCATACCCCTCAAGCAAGGAAATAATAGGAAAACCAACAATGGAGTGCTGTACTGTGCTACTCTGTCATCGTTATCGCCGCCATTGCAATAGCATTCACCGCCTTCGCTGCAACCGCTGTCATTACAACCGCATTTACCATCACCGCTGCAAATGAACAAGTGCTTGGTACTCCATCTAAACATATATGTGGAGACTAGAAACAAAAGGCAACAAGAACACGCGATACCACTCCTCATAGAGAAGTCGTAAAAGAGGAAAACAACCCCAACCCCCTGTACGAATTCATCCTAAGTTGACGATAGCAAGCATCGCCCTCGAAAGGTGATCTACCACACCCAGGAAAAGCCTAGGTAAAAGGCAGTGTTGCAGAAAGAAAACTCAAATAAACATTCAGAAGGTGTATCAAAGACGCACCCTACTTGGAAAATAACACAAGGTAAAGTCATATTATGTTCCCTCCAGGAGCCAGTCCTGCGAATAGTTTCTACGCCCCCAAGAGCGTATCTTGAGAGTAGTTTTAAACTACGACCAAATTCTGCGCCCCCCGGGAGCCACTCCCGTGAACAATTTCTACGCCCCCAAGAGCGTATCTTGAGAGTAGTTCTAAAACTACGAACACACATTCTGCGTCCTCCGAGAGCCAGTCTCGCGAACACAATCTGCGCCATCCGAGAGCCAATCTCGTGAACACATTATGCGCCCTCCGGGAGCCAATCCCGTGAATAATTTCGACGCCCCCAAGAGCGTATCTTGAGAGTAGTACTAAAACTACGAACACACTTTGTGCCCTCCGAGAGCCAGTCTCGCGAACACACTCTGCGCCCTCCGGGAGCTAATCTCACGAACATATTCTGCGCCGTCTGGGAGCCAATCTCGCGAACACATTCTGCGCCTTCCGAGAGCCAATCTCGCGAAAAGTTTCGACGCCCCCAAGAGCGTATCTTGCGAACACATTCTGTTTCCTCCGGGAGCCAATCTCGTGAACAGTTTCGACGCCCACATGAAAGTATCCTGCGCACACACTCGACGCCCCTAGGAGCATATCCTAGAAAAATCTTTACAACGTCCTCAAGAACGTATCTTGAGAAAACCTTTTCTTATACAGAGTAAGGTTATATGAGAAACATGCAAGTTTGTTCATGATGACAATGCAGGCATGACCAAAATCAAGTAGAGTAAAGATAAGACACTTCGACAAAAGAGAAGAAACACGACAACAAGCAAACAAAGCAAACCAACTAAAGGAGAAGATAGTCTTGCATGCTGCCCTCACATTACCTCTACACGCATCCTTTCTTGCACGTCGCCCTCACGTGACCTCTGTTTGCATCTGACTTGAACATCGTCAAGCATGACTTTTGACAAGAATCGCCATTGCGCATTGTAAAGCACAACTCCATACATCTCGAAGTGGCTATCATGTCCACACACCGCGAAGTGGCTATCATGTACACGCACCTTGAAGTAGTTATCATGTCAATACATCATAAAACGCCTGTCAAGTACATACATCGCGAAGACGCTATCACGACCACGGACATCAAAAGGCTGCGCCTAACCTTAGGAAGAGATTCAAAACAAAGGGAAAACCAATACCCTTCATATACTCATCAAAGGGGCATGTGAAGAAATGATCCCCACAATAACCACAACCCCAATACTCGTGGAGCCTAACTCGAGAGCAGTCCCCCAAAACTCTCAAGTAAATTTTATTATCTTAGCCAGAGCCATGGCAAAAGAAAGGAAACTCAATGAAAGACGATGATTACATACACCACCAAGAGAACGAACTTCAACGCGATGGTTAATCACATGACCAAGGGTATGCCAAAGAGGACTCCCTTAAAGTCGCCATCAAACCCATGTGAACAACACATTACCAAAGGAAGAATCACATATTTCAAAATTCATAAACACGGAGTTGAAGCAAACGAAGTATACAAGGTGACCAACAGATGATATCATGTCGTTAGAGTTCTAACAAATCATGACGACCCCCAAAATAACTCGGGGATGTCTACTCTGGAAACAAGAAGACAAGTTCAAAAAATTGACAAAAGGATATAGCTGAACTCAACAAACCGTAACGACACGACACAAAAGCAAGCAAGTATCTCATACGAATGAAGATAAACTCTGGAAAGAGATTGATCCCTGAGGGGGGAGAACCCCTAGGGGGATTAACGCAACATGGAAAGCAAGGAATCAATCTCATTCCCCAGGACCTAGAAAGAGAAAACGAAAGACTCAGGATCACAAACGAATAACAAAACATCTCAACTCACTCAAAATCAGAAGAGTTGGGATCACGCGAATGAAACCTTTTCGCAACCCCGCTAAAAAGGAGGAGGCGACCCGGAATGATCGCACGCCCTTTTCGCATGGATCGATGTGTAACTGCAACGTACACCCGACCAAAGGGCAATGTCGACCAATCGCAAATAGGAGAAACGCGATTAGGAATGAACAACCTAACTCGGACATAGACAACATTGATTGCCAGAAAACTTTTTACAAAGAGCCGGAACGACAAGCATCGAACTCAGGACCTCAGCGAAATTAGGTACGCGCCCGGTCAATGAAGTTACAACTCACAACATTACTCACCCATCTGGGAAACACATTTTCAAGAATGCTACTAACCCGGCCGAAAAGCTCTCCCAAGGAATAGCTAAGGTAAAATCCGAAGTTGGCAAGAATCAAACTGGGGAATCGCAACAAGTCCATAGAGAAACATACGCAGGACATGCCAACTACAGGTGCGGAACTGGGTATGCACGCATTGGCACATCAATATGAGGATTAACACCTCGCGTTTAGAAGGCATAGCACAACACATGTGAGGATCGACGTACCAACATGAGATACGACACCTCTGGAGTTCAAGTATGCCCGTCACGAGGACAAACCTGCGTGAATAAGCTATAAGTATAGCCAACAAGAGCAGCACCCTACACTCAAGACAACGAACGAGACCCGCTACGACGGGCAGTATGATGTATGCAAGTCATAAAACGACAGTCAGCAAAATGACTAACACCTCACATCCGAAATGCAAACCCACATACTATGGGGGCAACTCTATGCATATACGACTCTACATATTCATGTCACGAAATGCGATCGACTCCAATGACAACTCCTTCTCACGGAAGTGCAGGGTATGCATACCAAGGGGGGCAACCTCGACGTCGAGTTATGAAAGTAAAACCGCCGTCTAAAAGATCCCGCGATCAAAACGCGAAGTAAACTTACAAAGGGAACAACCCCCAAACCTCCGCAAGGGAGGAGACTCTTTTAACGCCTGTCAAAGGAGCAACGCTCCGACGTATTTACGAGGAGCGACCCACGATACGCATTGACGAAAACTTTTCTACATAATGAGTAAGGGAAAAATTTCTAACCGTTCTCACCTCCGTCTGTATATAGAATGAATTGCAGGACAAGGTTCAAGAACCATTTGCACGCTCCTACAAGGAAGGAAAAACGTTGTGCCTCGTCAAGTGTCAGAGCTCACACCCTCGGATTAAAAGGGGTTATATGCTCTCACCCTTACACTTATGTTCATGTTTATGATTTACATCTACGAGTGCATCAATGCCATCACTCACGCTTATGCTCACAACACGTTTATACATACGTTGGGGCTGGAAGAGTAAGGAGGGGTTCTCCGACCCGGGCGTCAGAGGGTGGCACCTCCGCCGAAGCTCCAGCTCCCGATTGACCTGCAGCTGGAGGACGAGAAGCTTCAGAAAGAAAATCAGGAAGTTGATTAGGATCCTTACACCAGATGACGCGACGGGAGAGATACTGGTCCTTCCCGTGATAATTGTAGTAACCCGCTTTGAGGATGCGGGGAGTCTCTCCTTGCAGGATACGGTTGATCCCTTCGATTCTGGCTTCCTTATCGGAGGGGATTAACACCTTGGGAATACGCTTCCTGTATAATCGAATTGCTAAGCGGAGCTGTTTACCTTCCTCGGGAGTCTTGGCGTTGAAGATCTGCTCCATCTTCTCCACCCGGGCCCGCTTGATCTGCTCCGAGGTCGGAGGTGCCGATGAGGAGGTGGCCCTCTTCGAAGACTTCCTCTTCCTCGCGGGGCGTTGGACAGCATCGGTCTCCGCCTGCTTAAGCACGAGATTGGTCAGCAATGATACCTTCTTAGCTGCAAAAACGAAAACGAAAATGCGATTAGAATATTACCCAAGGAACGAGGTTGGAAGGGCCGTCGAAGAGTTGACCCCCGGAAGCAACATCAAGGTGTCGGATCCCGGTCAGAATCAGGTCCCGCTCCCCGATAGAGTTGGCATTGAGGTGGGCAAAAGAATCCCCCCAGCGATAGAGCTGGATACAGTGGAGAATCAGGAAATCCTCCTCGGAGTAAGTGTGAAAAGCGGGAGGAGGGTCTGCCCCAACCTCCCATCGGGGCCACGGAATGGAGCTGTTCCGAATGAAGAAGTAATTCTTCTTCCAGCCGCTGTTTTCGGGCCCCGAGTCGGTGATGAGCCCCCGACCTTTGGCGACCTTCCATGTTTCACCAGTCTAGCTACAGCGGGAAAGCTGCGCCTTGCTCCACTTAGGCATCCGCGGGTAGAAGGCAAAGACCCCGACATCATTGCACTTCAATCCATAGAAGGTCCGGAAAATTCGGAGGCTATAGGGCCATTGTTGACGGAAGCAAAGGACGCGGAAGGCATTCCACACGCGGATGGCGTGGGGGGAGAAAGTAGTCGGATGTGTTTTGTAATATTTACACATCTCGACTATGTCCCCACAGAAGGGGAATCGGATCCCCGCCGATACTTGCCCGGCGGAGACAAACACCTCCCCTTCCCGGGGACGAGTGACCACAGGGTCGCCCGGCACACGAGGACGAGGATAGGGATATCGAGGCTCCTAGGTGGAAGTGATACACCCTTCCCGGAGAGCCGAATCATAGGCGGTTTCTGAAATCTCATTGCAAGCATAATCGAACTTGAAGGGTTTCCTCCCCTCGGAACTGGATTCACCGTCTGGAAAGTAATCATGGCAAGAAAAGGCACAGTTGATTTCCGCAAAAGTTCGGGTAAGTTGATTGAGATAAAAGGAAAAACTACGTTAACAAGTTTGTTCCTAATCGAAGGAGGAAATCTTACCAGACATGTTGAATCGGAGAAGAAAGGATGATCTTAATGGTCGGAGATCCTGGTCGCCGGAGTGTTGATCAGAAATGGAAAGGAGAGCTTGAGCTTTTGAAAACACAGAGGATGAAACGGTAGAGGAGAACTGAATAGTGCCAAGATTTGGGGTTTCATATGAGAGAGGATAGCCAAAGAGACGTTGCAATCCGGACCGTTGAAGATGAAACGCCTCAACCTGAATCGTCGAAACACTAGGGACAAAACGGCTAGAAAGCGCTTTTTCAGAAAAGCAGGCACGGGCACCCAAGCCGTCGCTTCATCACCCATCGCATTTAATAGTTAAGTAATCGAGAAATCTTTTCGGATTCGGTGGTTATCCTCGGAATATCGAGAGGTTCGGAGTTGGAACACACGACGAACTATAAGTCCCTCGTGTCTTGGGGGCAAATGATGGGTTTCGATATAGCCGTTAGGCCCATTAACGACGACTAAACGGCGAAGTAGGCCCACTGGGCCCTAAAAGAGGATTAGAAGACCAATACGATAGGACCCGACAAGGAAGGTCCCGACATACGAGCTGAACGCTCCCGATGATATGCCTTTGAGTAGGCCCCGATGATATGCCTTTGAGTAGGCCCCGATGATATGCCTTTGAGTAGGCCCAGATGATACGCCTTTGAGTAGGCCCCGATATTAAATCCCTGAGAAGACTAGCCCTGTCCCGATGACGAGGGGCCCCGAGCGGTGACCAAAGGAGATAACTCTGGAGTCCCCGATATCCGTCGGGACTTGCCATCAGAGAACGATGCCGGGAAACACGCCCACTATCGACATAGTGGGGAAGTGGCCTGAAAAGACGGAACATGGGCAAGTGGCCGAGATAAACGGAACGTGGGCTAACTGCCCCCAGCAGTTATCGCAACAGGTAACTGGGGCAACTCCTCTCCTATATAAAGGAAGAAGTTACCTCAGGATTGATACGTTCATACTTACATACTGATACTTGCTTGCCCACATCGAGATACTCATTTAAGCATCGGAGAGGGATTCTGGGTCACCGCCCGGTTTATCCCCTTCTTTCAGGATTACTTGGAGCGAAGGAGTTCGGACTTCCGTCAAGAACGTACCGGAGTTCCAACCGTGATCCAACAATGTTCTGACCACCTTTACTAGTAGGGGGTCCTTTGGTATTAGGTATGCCTGACTCTTCCCTAGTATCATCAATAGTTGGTCATGGGAGATGTCTGACGGACTCCCTTCATGCATTATGGTTCTCTTTATGTCAAAGCTAGCGATTCCCTCTCCTATGACTAATATATCATTGTGTGGAAATACTATGTTTTCCAAATCCCTTTTAAAAAGCTTGATGATGGTGTCGCCATTCTTCCTTTGCTAGGCTTGGTGCCCTTGAGAGTTTTTTGATGAAAGTGTATTTCATTACCTGCGATGAGCTTACTAGGTGTAGTCGCGACTTCTGGCTATTTTGTGAAATCATAAAGATCCGCTGGAGCTGTTTGCCTCTGACGGTGGGCGTTGCCCATGTGATATGGTTTCCTCCATTTTTTGGAGGGATGTGTTTCGCGGCTACCCCCTCTTATGCTAATGGGCGTTTGTGGGGAGGGTATGTTGTGACTGTTGCCCCCCTTGCATATCGATGCTAGATGGGGTCCTTCGACGGACTTGGCCCTAGGATGCTTAGTGGAATGTTATAGTAGGGTAATCCTTTGTTACCTTCATGGTAGTTCCTCTATAGGATGTTGAGAGTGCTCAACTTATATTTGTAAGTGAGCCTTCCATCTTGTGATCTTTCCCAGAATCTTGACCTTATAGGTGTTCTTTGAGATTGAGGAATCTGTTGCTTGTGCATCTCTTGGTTGGCGACGGCCTTTATGGATTCTTCTAGTGGTCCACCTGTGTATATATATAACACGGAGCCCGAAGGCGTCCGGTATGGTCTTTCTTGGAAAACATGTTGATATCAAGTATCAAAATCTACCCCTTTTAGGGAGTTGACTTGTTATGCAGTTAAATTAAATAAGACGATATGGGAAGGATATGGATGTGGGGGTGTTGATACCCCCTGCTTCCTTGGTAATGTAACTGTCTTCCTCCATTAGTTTGTGTGTATTCCTTCCACTTGTGGAATATAAGGTCGCATCCTTGCAAGGCGGACTAGGTGGAGGTGTATCCTTCATGTATGCTATGTGTTATCTCACTCCACTACGTCTCTCCATGAGACTTCCCATTGTAGTAGTTATGTACTAACATGGTGTGGTACTCTATGAGTCCCCTGTTCAAATCCTTGTCTTTTCGACTTCTCCCCTGTCCTAGGGGGATGTGTACCAAGGGTTGTCATACACAAGAGGTTGGGACCTGTAGTGCTGTATCATGAGTAGGTGGTTGCCTTGTTGTGTTGTCGGGGCGATGTCCCTCCCTTTGAGCTTTCCTTGGAATGTTTCTTAGTCATGTTCGTGGTGATACGGACTGTATGTGTACCTTGCTGAGGTGGATGTTGGAACTCTTATATCCTTGGTGGTCTGACTTGCATGTCCTCCCTTAGTGGGGTGTATGTCCCAGCTCTTTGTTGTGTTTGTTATTGCCTTGGAGGCACAAATTGTTGCCTTTCCTCTAGGGGTGGCCCTTGCTCTTCTCTCCTTTGTTCTTCTCGCTGCCCTGTTGGAGGGTGCGAGTAGTGTTCTTCTTCTGGGACTTGTTCTTCCTCATGAACTTCTTCTTCTTCATGCTGGTGTTGCCTTCCCTGCCTGTTCCTCAGAGTCTCTCTATAGGCTAGCAGCTCATCCAATGCGCTCATCAACCCCGGAGTTACTGCATGTGCTCCTTGCGAGTATGCGGGCCTTGTGTTGGCTGTGTGGGCGCGATTGTCGTTCCTTTGAGCCGGCATTCCATATGGATACCCTTGAGGTTGTGCCTCATAGTAGTACCCCTGTGGAGGTGCCGTGTATTGGGATGGCACTCCTTGTTGCCCCTCCTGTCTCTGTGGCCTCCTAGCCAATGGAGTTGAAGATGTGGAAGACTCAGCCCCAGCTGGGCGTGAAGGTCCTCCTCCCTGATTGTTAGGCTGGGGTGCCTGTGGGGCTACCTGAGGCTCCGGGTGTGCAGACTGTTTCTCTGGGTTAGGCTGCCTTGCTGGAGGTATATGCTGTCTCTCTTACCTATTGCCCCCAGGTGGGCGATTATCTCTAGACGCTAAGCTGTTCGTCATCGCTCTCATGATTGCCAGGTTTTCTATTCGAAACCCACGGACGGCGCCAAGTGTTAGGTTCTAAGCCTTCGGTCAACGGGTTGTCGGTCTAAAGCTTATTCCTCACTGGTGAACTGACGGATTTAGAACTCTCGAGGCTAGTCGCTCTGATGCTTATCCTTCTGTCCTCCTCCTTCTCTTCTCCATGCTACCCTGTAACAGGGGCAATATCAAGCACGGAGGGGGGGGGGGGTGGTGCTTGATGAACCCTCTCTGATGCTTAAGTCAGAACGTCGTTTTTAGAGAGATAAAGCTAGAGAGAAGTCAGAGCTAAATTGCACACTTAGCCAAGATGATCAAATGAGTGGTGGAAGGGTTGTATTTATAGGCAACAGTGTCATTAAGGTGACTTAATGACATCGTTAACCTTTAAGCACAATTAATTAGTCCTTGATCACATAATTAAAACCTTAAAGCATGGAGAGGTTGGCGGAAATAAACTAAGTGTGGGAGTCGGAAAACGGTACCAGGGCCCTTGGGGGCGGGGAGAAAATCCGACCCCCAAGGGTAGGGGTTGGGTGTGGCCACCCAACCCCTCCCTAGGGGAGATGGGCTGGCCAACCCGATCTCCCCTAGGGGAGGTCGGGTGTGGCCACCCGACCTCACCTAGGTGAGTTCGTCGCGCGGCCCGGACGAGTATTTTCGCCTTGTCCGGACCGTTGGTGTTTTGGCGGGGTGTTCGGGTCGAAGTTTCGATTTACAATCATTAACGGGGTGATGAAAATAAAACGATTCGGAAGTCAACGGGTTCAAATTGGGCGTATATCCATCACTTGGTCAACTGATAATTCTCCAATTGCCCATTTTTCCACATAGGAATACTTCTCCGGGGCATCCGTACAAGTGTTCACAACCTTCAACTAATATCCGGTTGGTGGCCACCTAGTGAACACAAGAGTCGGTGAATTACAGGTGAAAATGACCATCCCCATTGCTTATACCCTTAGTCTAACTCAACTGGTTTCCAAGACGTGGTTACTTGGCCGTTTTCTTTTGCTCTACGCTCGTACGCCGGGAAGCGAACATTGAGCTAGACCTAAGGTATAAGTTCTGAGTCCGAGAGGATACTTTGGGTGCCTCTTCATAAGTCACCCGGGATCAATCACACGCTCAAGGTGAAGAAGTATGCGCCCTTTGAATCACAAGGATTCTAGCTAGCACAACCGAGCATGACCCCGTGGTCGAACATGGCACGCGTAGTATGAAGAATGCGTCGATAGCACACCTGGACAAGCCAGGTGTGGGATATGTCAATCATGTTATCGCAGAGTCTTTCATCTGGCCCTAAATGTGATTTTAATAATGGACAGAGTCCAACACGGCGATTTACAAAATGAAGATTAAGTCATGCTATAAGCGTGACCAAGTTATCGTTTCGTTTAACCAGGTTTATTCCCCTGGTTCTTAGCCAATCTTGTTGTGGTAGAGGTTCTCCTCTCCTACAAGATGATCGTGTTTGTGTGACGAGGCAAGGTTCACATTCGACATAATTTTGGTGGAAGAGTTTTACTTCTTCCTACGACTTAGTTTATAGACCGAAAAATCCGATGTTATTTATCATTATGACGTCGATAGATCATATACTCAATTTGTAGTTCTTTAATTCAATAGAAATATCATTTCAAATGTCAAAATGTCACCACTCATACAGGCCACTTATTAACCCTACGTAATCCAAGCAGTTTTACGTGCTTTTCGAAAATTTCTCTACGTAATGGCTTAGTCAATGGGTCTGCGACCATATTGTCTGTGGGCAAGTATTCTAAAGCGATTATATTGTCTTCCACGACTATTTTGGCATAATTGTATTTCACATCAATGTGTTTGGTCCTACTATGGTATCTTGGATTCTTAACTGCTGCAATGGTTGCCTGACTGTCGGAGTATACATTCACATGTTTGCTCTTCTTGTCAGTGCCAGTTAATGCAGTAAGAAGCCTTTTCAGCCTGACTGCTTCTTGTGCGTTTTTATAAAGGGCAACGAATTCTGATTCCATAGTGGAAAGCGCGACACATGGTTGTTTCTTGCTTACCCATGATATTGCAGCATCAACAAGGAGAAAAACTCCCCCCTGTGGTGGACTTACGATCGTCGCGATCGCCACCGTGGTCGGCGTCACTATAACCAGCCAATTCGATTTGCCTGCCCTTATAGCACATAACATAGTCGGCAGTACCTTTCAGATATCTTATAATTCGTTTTATGGCCTTTAAATGTTGATAGTCAGGATCTGATTGGAATCTTGCTACTACGCCCACAGCGTAACAGATACTACCATGCTTAGATACTCTGCATTCTTCATCTGTTCACTCTCCTACTGGTTTTTCGGGTCATCACGCTTCGACAGCACGCACCGAACACAACCGGCGTATCCACGGGTTTAGAATTGAGCATTCTGAATCTTTTCAACAGTTTGTTGATATATGATTCTTGAGATAGACACAATCTCCGGGCGGCACGATCTCGGGCAATTTTAATGCCTAAGATGTACGTGGCCTCTCCCATGTCTTCCATCTCGAATGCTGATGATAACCAGGACTTTGATTTGTTCATGAAACTCACTTCGTTTGCAGCAATGAGTATGTCATCTACGTATAAGGTTATGATGACATATTTAGACCCGGAGGTCTTGGTGTAAACGTAGGGATCCTCGTAAAGATTCACAAATCCGTTTCCGACGATTTCCTTGTGGAATCTGCGATACCATTTCCGAGACGATTGTTTAACACCGTAAATATATCTTTGGAGTTTGCAAACTTTACGTTCTTTGCCAGGAGTAATAAAACCCTCTGGCTGCTCCATATAGATCTCTTCCTCCAGGTTTCCATGGAGAAATGCGGTCTTAACATCCATTTGGTGCAGCTCTAGATCGAGACATGCAATAAGGGCAAGGATGCCCAAACTGTGGTGTAACGCACAGTTGGTTAGTATGTTTCATCAAAGTCCACTCCGTGAATCTGGGTATATCCTATCGCAATTGTTCGAGTTTTGCACCACTCAAATTTTCCATCAGTAGTGAATTATAAAATTTCACTTTCTAGCTCTGTGGTTAGCAGGTAAATCAACTGAAGACCAAAACCGAACATGTTCTAATTTATGCATTTTCATCCTCCATTGTTTTCCTCCATTGTTTTCCTCCATTGTTTTCCTCCATTGTTTTCCTCCATTCCAACGTTTGAGGTTCTTCCAATGCTTGTTGAACCGTCACTGGTTCGTGAACGAATGTCTCACTTGATGGGATACTCCTTAAAAGAAGTTCGTTGCCTTAGACTAAGTCTAGGCACGATAATCTCATCTTAAGTCTAATCGTTACTCCCAATCGGAATCATGCTTCTTCTCGGAGCATTTCTCCCACTGGGAACAATGGCGGTGCCAGAACATTAAGCTACAACTTTCTCGGGATGATCTCTTGGTCTCGGGATTTTATCTCCGAGATTTATTCCTTGATCACTAGGATCTGGAATCTCAAGTTAGTCATTTCCTCCCACTAGGAATAATGGGTAGTTGCGATGACTATTGGATTTTCATCCAATGGTTCAGCATTATGATTATCAGGTCCGACTTGATTCGCATTAACATTTACTGATGATTATGTGGGGGGGGGGGGGGTGAGCCCTCCCACCGGATTTAGTGATGATTTTGTGAGGGGGAGTGAGCCCTCCCACTGGATTTATTATGAGGACGTTTCCATCATCATTTACCATGTCATTCACTAATGCATTCACTAATGCTATATCATTCTCCTACTCGAAGTAAGTGGGAACTGAGAATCTCCTTTATCCATTTTAATCTGATCAGTACTTTGATTTGTTTCGTTCCGCAAAGCATTGGAAGTCCATCCTCAAATTTCTGTAATGTGTCATGTTAGACCACGTTACCATTAATTCAAGCTAATCTTAAACTTGTATTCTTTAAGAGTAGACCGTACTCTTGATAAATACATGTTCAATGTGCAAATTAATGCTGCTTTATGATAAGGTTTCACCCGTATCGTTTCTTAGCTTTTAAGGTAACGCTCCAACCGATTTTATTGGAACATGGTGTTACATTAATATGAATTCAACTTAATTTCATTCCATAGGAACAACTAATGTTGAGTTCTAACATAATGTAATTCTAAACTATGTTTCTTGAAGTATTTAATAATATGATTGCTTAGCCAAACTTTAAAGGCTTATAGTGGGAGTGTCATTTTACTGACTACTTCCTTTCACTTATTAACTCATCCAGAGACTTATCCACCTCATGGACCATGCATTTGAGCTCATGCTTAATGATATAGTTGATGTACTACTCGATCGTAGTAGCATAAAAGCGTACTTCTAACCATGGTAGTTATCAATGAGTTATTTCCAACATATTACAAACAAAAATTCAGCATTCATTTATTAAAACACTTCATTATTAAATTTGTACTTTAAAACGATGTGTTCCGTCTTTCGAGGTACACGCGCTTATGACGCATAAAACCAGTTTTATTCCGTGGTTTGAATAGTTTCATTTTCAAATTTTACTTAATCGGTTTGAACATGTTTTAATTATTACGCAAATAATTGTTTTAAATTGAGTACTAATAAATAAGGATGAAATTAATGGTCGGTTTTCTTTTGAAATTATGCAATCGATGGATGTTTGATTAGGTGAGTGAATGTTTTATTTGATCCAACCATTCTACAGGAGGATTTACATATTAGTTATTTGTTTCGGATCGATCCCGTTTAATCGGGTCAACTAATTTTGATAAGTAGGCCAAATCATGAACTGAATGGCTACTACTTTATTCAATAATTCTGAATCATCATTAACTAAACATAAACATTTATTGGTAATAAGAGAACTTGTAGACATTGATACTGCACTGAAATGCATTACAAAGCTTTTTAGAGGTAAAGGAAAAGTAAAGTTGAAAAGGAAAACTCCAGCCATCTTCACCAACGTCCCTGAAAGAAATTCACAAGTGAATCATGTCAGTAGACTTAGCGATATAAAACGTTTAACGGTTTCATATATGTGGCAAACGAGGTGTACCTTTTACAGTACTTCATCAGTAGTATTTGTCATACTACGGATCTCGCTTGAGGACCAATTCGATCATGTTTCCTCTGCAATTTCCTTAGTCCTCTTGCGGTGGCGCACAAAGGAACTTTTCAGTCTCTTTTGGTTGCTTTCCTTGAATAGGAACATGGAGTACTTAACTGAATCAATTAAGTATGCTAGTCCATTATCGTCAGCAAACCATGATATCAGATATCCCTGCGCGATATTCATTATCTTTCTCCAATTGGATTTTTCGATCCTTCGGTTACACACAAGTTTTACTCTGGTGTTGTTTGAAAGTAGGTCATCATACTCCATTATTACTTTTCTTGCTTCGGCTGCCTTTCCACTACCAAAACAGAGTTTAAGGGCAGCCCAAAGCTGAACAACAGAATAATTGAGCGTGAAGTCCTCTGCAACCTCTTTATCCAAGGATGCCAATATCACGTTGCAAGCTTTCTTATCTCCAAGCCTATGTTCCCTATTCTGGGAACTAGGTTATGGTTTGGCGGTACCAACATTTTCTCTCTCATAGTCATGATACAGCCGTGTGTATCACATGCTATAAGACGTTCTCTTACCATCTCACTTCATGCTTCGTAATCCATTCCATCCAGATTGCATGGTTTATAAAAGCGTACCGACCCAACCATTAGAACTATTACAATTATAATCATGCTAAGTTAGGAAGACAATAACATTTTGACAGAATTGCAAACATCGGATTATCTATTAAGATGGAATACGACAAATAGTGATCCTTCAGTCACTAAACCAAACCGACCACCAGTAAACCGAGGGAAGGGGGTGTTGTGAAAGAGTTCACACTATTGTCGTCTTCAATCCAATAGATCACTCTTTTGAAAACGGTTATTATTTTGCAAATTACCGGAACGGGAATTTTCAAATAAGCATACCCGATCTTGGCTTTCCCATGGCCCTTTTGATTAAAAAAAATTATCCGATAATTTACGCATGCATAATACTATATTACGCCATAAACATAGAATAAATCAAAACAACATGCTTACGCGTCATGCGTCTAATGTTCCTTAGCATACATAATTCAACTTAAAGTAAATTACCACATGCTTTTATTCATGAACATTCTAGCATACGTGTCAAAACATGCAACTTCCGCATACTTCATGCATAATTGGCGACTAGTATTTTCAGTTTTAAAAAAACATTTTGAAAATATTAGGGGCTGATTTGCAATTCATGCTTACAATCAATCATGCGAAATTTCTAGACATGGATTCTAGGCAATTTCAATCACCATAGCATTTCTATCCTATTGCGTACCATATATTTAAATCCCAGAGCTCAATGCTCGCAATTTATTATCCTGCTAGCTTGACTAAGTCAAGACGACAGTTCTAATATAAGTTGCAGAAGTAAACAATTGCAATTCAGCCCACTAATTTAATCCAGTCCCAAAAACATGCATATCTGAGATCCATCCACATAATCGTAACCAGGTATTAGGGTTTTATCCAAAAACGTGTTAAAACGTAAACCCTAAGAGCACTGTTTAGGTTAACTTTTAAAGTTTGAAAATATTTTGGATTTAAAATTTGACATCCTATTTTATTGAACATTTAAAATTTCCGAAGAATTTTAAAATTTGGTTCGGTCCAATTTAAATTCCGGTTTGTGTCGGTCTGATTTTAAAAATCCGGTTTGGTCCGAAACGGTTCAATAAAACAAGATTGTGGTTCGGTTCATCACTCGAAACCGGTTCGGTTTAGATTCAATTAATTACTTTGGTCCGACCCGACTAGGTCAACCCGATTAAGAAAACCCGGATTGGTTTAACCCGTTCCGGTTTTGCAAATTGGACCGGCCCGATAAACCCATAGGGTTCGACCGAAATATATCTTGTGGGCTAAGTAGGGTTTTAAAATCCACTAAAAACTTAACTTAGCCATCAAGAAATATTAATTATTTAAAATAATTTCCAATATTGCATATATATATTTCGGCACATATATATTATTAATATATATAAATATTGTCAAGATTCTATCTTTAAGATGTAAATCAATTAACAATATAAATATATATATATAATTTTCGTCCAAATATATATATATATAATTATTGTCAAATATATATTTAGGGATAAAATATATAGACAATATATCTTCTTAATCTTTTTAAGTAACAAAATCCTATCAATATATCTTTATCCCTATCTTTTAGCTAAATATATTGATAGTTTAAATATTTTACTATATAATGTGAATCTTTCATTATATTTCCAATTTATAGATATATTGTTCCTTTTAATAAAATTAAAATATGGTAACAAATATATCTATATGATAGGGCCGGCCGAATTTTACATACTTGCTCCCTAAGAAATTAAAATTTTTACCTAATAATTCAACTAGGGTTTCGGCCATAAACATGAAAAATTGGAAAAGTTGTCAAATTTTAAGATCAAACAATAACTTGACCATGAATCCAAAAAGTGTTCTTGATAAAACTCATCGTGTTCTTGAAGATCATGAACATCAAACTTAAATTCAAACCTAAAATTCGATTTTGATCTATAAAAACATGTAAATTTCGAAAATTTTAAGTTTTTAAAGATCAAACACATGATTTCTTGTTTAAATTTTCGGAAATACCTTGGTGTTCATAAACATAAAAATTTCGTTTTTTTCAAGGTTCAAGAACATCAGTTTATCAAAAATTTAAGAACTCCTAAACCAAGCTCTGATACCACTGTTGGATTACGGGGACTTAATACTACAGAATGCTAAACGTGTACTAGTAAGTAATCTAATTACGCAGCGGAATAATGTACACATACCTCAATAGCTTTCCTACCCAAGAACGTTGTGGAGGGAGTTCTGATCCTCCGGTCGAAACCCGTACAAGTTCTTCGTGAGAAGAAGTCCTACACGGTATAAGCTCCACAGCAAAACCTCTGATCGATTCTTCAACGGGGACAGAAACTCAGACTGATGTACACCGAAAATCTCAACTATGGTTGAGAGGGTTTCTCTCAAGTTCCTCAATGGAGGGACTTATTAATTTGATTGATGTATTAAACCCCTTAAGAGACCCCCTATATATAGCATTGGTGGAATGGACCAAAATCCACTCCATCCAATGTGGTACATGGTTCGGCCGAACCATGTTAGTTAAGGGGGAGCCCAATTTTGGTCCTCCCATGTCAATTAGGGATTGAGTCTGGCCCAATTAACCTAATGTGACAATTACCTAATTAACTTAGGTAATTTCTTTAACATTGACAGGCTACCAATTACGGCGTCACGTCACCACATGCTAACACTCCCTCGGCAGTATAGTTGTCGAAATTCCTTGTGAAGACTTGCGAAGGAACTCGAGTATCGAGGAGTCTTTTGGAGAAGGGGTGAGAGGTATGATCACGAATGGCCAGCATGTCGCTCGCTCCCCTTCTCTTCTTCTCGAGTAGTTCTTCTACCTGTCCTATAGTGAATAAGACAGGTTCTTTGGTCACCTTGTCGGACTTAGGAGTCTTTTGAGCTTCATTATCCAGAGGGTTGGTCTCAACGATCATTACATTGGAGGCTACATCCTCTTTATGGGAGATTTCTCGGGTTGGCTCCTTGTTTTCGGGAATGGTTCCCGCTTGAGCCTGGTTCCAGAAGGCTATGAATGCAGCCATCACTTCTTGAGAGACAACGGTAGGAGTCGTCCCTATTCCCGCCTCTGGATCCACTATATTGGGGGGTGGGTCAGAGTGGAGAGGTTGTTCTTCCTCCCGAGCACCATTTTTTTGAGGGGGGTCTCCCTCATTTGTTGGTTTTGAAGTGGTAGGATCTGTCTGAGATCTTGTTATCTCTTTCACCACTGCCGCTGTCTTCCTAGTATTCTTGGTGGGAGCCATGACTTTTTTATCACCGTTCCCACAGACGGCGCCAAATGTTGGGATCAAAATAACGTGGCATGAAGCTTCTGGTAATGGATTTCGAGATCTCGCCGGTAGCTAGCTCCTTTAGGTGTCTGTGTTGACCTCGGGGGTGCTTAGTTTCCTTTAGGGTGCTTTTGGTAGGCGAGGACCTGAAAAGGGGTGGGGATGGCCCCTGATTCCACTCCAAAGCTTAAGCAGTAATGAAATTTAAGAGAATACTATATAAGTATGTGAATGTAAGTAATCTAAATAATAAAAGTGTTCCCCTATTTATAGGGGGAAGTGAACCGACTTTGAGTGGCGGCTATCCTCTTGGGAGGGTTTATGTCCAGAGTCGGTGTAAGCAGGTGACAAGCAGGTCGCCACCTTATCTTTCCTTAGCTAGGAAGACTTTCTTTTGGCAGTTGAAGCAGGTCGCCACCTCACCATTCCTTAAGAGGAACATTTCTTTAGTTTAGTAGGTGACAAGTAGGCTGCCACCTGCCCCTTCCTTAAGAGGAATGGTTTTCTATGAGGCGGCAACCAGGTTGCCAATTGTCATTTCCTTTGGAGGAAGGTTTCTTCAATAGCGTCTGGCTTCCGACTCGACTCATTTCTTAAGAGGAAGAGTTTTGAGTGGTCTTGTCACCAATCTTTCAAGGATCTCAGTCGTCGACTTTTTTCATATTTGGTGTCGACTATCTATTCTTGTTTCTTCATTCTGAGTATGATTGGTCGTCGACTCTCTTTCATGAGTCTCGACTTGCATGCTCTCGACTTGTATGCTCTTTCTTTATAATCGTAACCCAACACGCGTCTTGCGTGATCACTCCATATAATAAACATGCATATTTGGCGACTGATTTCCAATTTTAAACATTTGGGGCTGACTTGCAATTCATGATATCAATAAATCATGCGAACTTCTAGACACGGATTCTAGGCAATAACAACCATCACAGCATGTCGATCCTAGTGCGCAACTCGTTAATTGAAATCCAAGGCTCCGCCCACTATATGCAATATCCAGCTAGCTTGACATTGTCAAGACTTAATTCTAATCATGAAATAATTTCAATTAAAATAGCAATTGCAATTTAGGCCGCTTAATGACTAAGTCCCAAAATCATGCATATCCGAGATCCATCCCCATAATCGAAATTAGGCATCATGTTTGTTTATAACGTGAAAAATTCAAACCAATCTACACTGTGTAGGTAATTTTAAAGTTCGAAAAAATTTGGATTTTAAAATTTGACCATCCTATTTTCAGTTGACTCGGGTCGGTCCGACCAAAACGGTCTAGTTCACGTCAATTCGGTCTGACCGGTCCGTTCCGATTCGGTAAAAATAGGTTCGGTTCGATTTTAACACACAAATCGGGTCGGTTGGTTCGACCCATTTAGTTACCCGGTCTGACCCGACCCGAATGGGTCGGACCGGTTGAGAAAACCCGGATTGATTGACCCGTTCCGGTTGGACCCGTGGAACCCGACCCCGTTCGAACGGTTCGGGTTCCCACGGTCTTCTAGGTCAGTTGGCCCGACCTGGATTTGCAAATTTGGACTGGCCCATTGCCTATAGGGTTCGGCCGAAAATAATACTTGTGGGCTAATTAGGGTTTTAAAATGGGAAAAGTATGTAAAACATGCAACATGTTTGAAAAATATGGTTTTATGGACCAATATGTTTTAAAATGTAAAATATGTTTGGAAATGATGGTTTTATGGACTAATATGTTTTAAAATGTATAACAAGCTTACAAAAGATGGTAAAATGACATACCTTCCACTTGTTGTCAATAGTCTCGTTAAGTGGACATGTGCATATCACGTTTTTTTATTTAAAAAAATAATAATTATCATTATGTACATCCACCCATTAATAATTAGTGGTATGTATAAATTAATTTATTTTTTTAATTTTTTATTATTGTTTTCTAGAAAATGTGTCCCCACGCGTCTACTTAACGGGACAATTGCAAGTGGATGGAATGACATTTTACCATATTTTGTAACAATATTTTACATTTTAAAACATATTGGTTCATAAAGCCATCTTTTTCAAACATTTTGTACATTTTAAAACACATTGGTCCATAAAACCATCTTTTTCAAACATGTTGCATGTTTTACATACTTCTCCCTTTTAAAATTCACTAAAACTTAACTTAGCAACCAAGTAAAAATAATTATAGATATAAATACCAATATTTTGCACAATATATATATCCATTGTCAAGATTCTATATTTAGAGATATAAATCTATCAACAATATATTTTTTGAACTAAATATATCAATCTTATCAATATTCAAAATATTGTGCTAAAATATATAGATGGATATTATCACAATTATCATGTGAATGTAGCCCTAATTATGGACTAATCCATACTAGTAAATTTCGGCCGAATTAATTAGAAAATTCTACACAAGAAATTTCGGCCAATTTTAGGGTTACGTGGGACTAAGAAATTAAAATTTTCACTTTGTAAACCCTAATGTGGTTCGGCCGAAACGATTAAATTAGGGATAGTGGTCAAATTTCAAGATCAAATTTTAGTAAGATCATTAATCCAATGTTTGATTTTGATAAATGTCACGTTTTTTCTTGAAAATCATGAACGTCAGTTTTACCGAAAAAACACTGAATTTCATTAACAGTTTACCAAAAACTTCAAGAACACCAATTTAATCAAAATCAAGAAATCCCTAACACAGGCTCTGATACCACTGTAGGATCTTATGGGGATAGTTACTACGGACAAGAAACACATGTACATGCCAAGTAACTAATTACACAGCGGAATAGACACATAACAGTTTCTCCTTAGCCGTAGTCCAAGATCTTGTGGGAGTTCGCGGTCCACCGGCTGGATCCTGTAGTAATTCTTGTTAAGGAATCACCTACGAAGAATGGTCTCCACAGCAAAGCCTCTTGTCGATTCCTCGCGGGATGGATCTCTGGGGTAAATTGCTCGAAGCAATTTGGCACCTCATTCACCAGTAGGTTCGGCCGAAACTAGCTCTCTATAGGGGGTGGGATTTCTTTTTCTCAACACTTAGGAGAAATGAGTGATTAAGTATTATCCTTAGAGAAATCCGGACACCCCCTATTTATAGGAGGAGGTGGGAAAATATTACATCTTCAATTATATAGTTCGGCCGACCTAGGTTAAAAGAGGGGAGGCCCAATTTTGGGCATCTCATGCCAATTAGGATTTTAGGCCCAGCCCAAAATCCCTAAAATGACATTACCCAATTACTTTAACTATTGGGCTTATATTAAAGGGCTCTTATTATTACGACCCATTCACCAAATGCCAACAGTCGTAACACTAGTAATCCCATAGTATGTTTAATTCTATCTGATAGGTTTAGTTCGTTGAGACTTGTACTCTCTTTGGTACATTAACAAGTAAGATTGAGGGATCCTGTCCGACGAGCTGCAATAAATTTTTTTTTTAAAGATTCTTGGGAGCACTAACTCGAAGAACTAAGTGTAGAGTGAACTACACAGATGGGCCACTTCTATGAGTCGAAGACCTGTGTAGATTTATCTCGTCACTACTGGATAGTAACTGTGTTGTACTTATCTGAATTTTTGTGATACATCCTGCTATTTCCTACAATGGTGACACATATGGGGTAACAAAATTTCATCGTCAAAAAATATTAGAGACACTTAAGGAGTTGCCGTTGACCCTAAGGAAGAAGAGGTGGCGACAAACTTGTCATTTTCTGAGAAGAAACTCTTCCTCCTAAAAAAAGAGGCGGCGACCTACTTGTCACCTGCTAAGAAGAAATCATTCCTCCTGAGGAATATGACATGCCGACTCCTTGACACATACATAGAAGAAACCCTTCCTCCTAAGTAAGTGAAGGCATCGACCTACTTTTCACCTATAGAGAAGAAATACTTCCTCCTTAGGAAGAGAAGGTGGGAACATTCTTCTCACTTGTTGACTCATTGTCCATATCTCCACCAATATGGAAATGAGGCTACCGCTCTTATCCATCAATGGGGAGTGCCGTCCCTATAAGTCGGTTTAAGGAAACTTATAAATAGTCAGATTTATACATTCATTATTAAGATTCTCATTACTTACCAGAACTATAATAATATAAGCTTCATAGTGGAATTATGGGGCATAGACCCACATTTTTCCTCTTGTAGGTGCTAACTCAGGCGGAACCAAAGAAGCCGATTATGAAGCCAGACTTTAAGATCCAACATTGTGTATCTGCAAATTAGGAAAATATTTTTATATTTTATTTTAGTATCTACGTAAAATAAAGAAACTCTTTCTATATAAATAAAGAGTATCAAGAATTAAAGATTTATGTTTAAATTATATATATATGCAGTTTGATAGTGAAATATTTTAATATCGCCACATACGCGTTTCTATTTTAATCAAACAATACATAAATATAAAACACACTAACATTAGATAATATAATATCTATATCTATAATATAGAAATCTACTAAGAAAAAAATATATAAATACAATATAAATAAATAAATAATATTCTATACAATATATAAACCTACTTAAATATAATATATAATATAAAAATTAATACGGCCAAATACATAAATATAAGAGTTAATACATTATTTAGTTACTTATATTTGCACAGTATGATTAAATGGTACTTGTTTTTTGACGTAATACTTTGGTTACCTACGTTTCAAAATATGATTAAATGGTTCAAACTTGTTATATTTAGTCACTTATGTTTGACCCACACGCACGCACGCACGCACACACACACACGCACGCACGTATGCACGCGCGCACACACACATATATATATATATAAGTGCAAGTTTGACATCATCTAGTTACCCAGAATAACTTTGGTTTTTAGGAATGAATTGTTGGAATTGGGGGACGATAACTAAACAAAACCACAAGGCACATGTTATATAACGAATTACGCAAAGAAAGAACGCACATACCTATATTGCTTTCCGTAGTCCCAGGAACGTGACAGGGAGTTCACGGTCTATCGGACGGGTCCTGTAGGAACTTTTGTGAAGGAGCGATCTACGAGTAATGGTCTCCACAGCAAAGTCTCTTTTCAATCGGTCACTGGGATGGATATCCGGGGTAATTGCTTGAAGCAATTCGGCACCTCCTTGCTCTATGTGAGGTTCGGCCGAACTTGGTTTGTTTAGGGAGAGGGATTTCTTTAGTCTCAACTAAAAAGGAGAAAGTTATTAACCCCAAATAAATCTCTAACAGTCTCTATTTATAAGCGGAGGTAGACAAAACCCACCTAGGGTGTCCACCCTAAAGTTCGGCCTGCCATTTAAAGGGGAGGCCCAATTTTGGGCCTCTCATGTCAATTGAGATTTAGGCCAACCCAAAATATCTAATCTGACATTACCCAATTAACACTTAGGATGTTGGGCTTATATTAAATGACTCCTATTACGGCGGCCCATTCACCAAATGTCAACATTACTTGAGTACTGAAATCATCTACTTCTTAAATATTCGCCAGTGCTATGCCAATTAACACTAGCTAGCTAGCGAGGTACACATCTTTGTACATAGAAAATCCGACTCTAAAAAATCATCAAAGCAGGAAAAGAAAATAAACAAGTGATGCGATTAGCAGACAGAAACATATTGATTCTTTCACCAGATGGCTAGCATTGAAGTTGGTGTTGTAGATGAACTTATCACGGCCGAACCCTGTAGATATATTCATGGACATTGAACCTGCAGAAACATATACAATAGACATCATGTATTTAAAAAGGTCGGTTAATTGGATCAGAAAAGGTAAAGGAGAGGGGGGAAAATATACAATTATAGTTAGTCCAACCAATCTGTTGCTGCGCTAAATCGTACACGATCATCTTATCTTTTAGTACAAGATCTGCAGAAATTACAACACATATATAGTGAAAGGAAATGATCGAAAAATAATAACATTATTATTATACAATTATTCATATACATTATTCACCTCCTAAAATGGAGACCCCATGTTCGGATCTTTGGAACCCGATGCACCAAGTAGGAGATCCTTCCTAATTCAAGTGAGAACCAATATGGTAAATACATATGTGATGTGCGTGTTAATAAATCAATTTATTGGGTTAAACTTACCGAATGTAAATACGAACACTAAGCCTATCTTGTCATTTTCACAAATACAAACAACACACACAATTTTTTGTGTGTGTTCATTTTATGTTTTTACACACACAATTTTTTGTGTGTGTTCATTTTATGTTTTTTTCGTGTTGTGTTAAGTAATTCAGTTCTACATCCACATGCATGAGAGATAGAGAACTTTAATAAAATATCAAAATAATTAAACTTCTCACGTCCAGAATCAATGAATTCTAAAAATTAACCAAGTTGTAGCTTTTAAAGCTATTAAATAAGATTTGTTTAAAAAATATTCAAGAACCAAACTTAGTAGCACAACTTTATCGTGCGTGGCGTGTTGTGAATACTTAAACATATACGGCTAGAAAATTACATATTGTTAATTGTGTTCGTACTGTATACTGTTATTGATATGTTTGCAGAATTACAATTTTTTCGTGCGTGTTTGTACAGTGTTATAATGTTGTGTAAGAAATTGAAAGTTCCTAAAATGAATGCAAGTATCGAATAATATAACTATTAGGGCATTATTATGTATTCATTAGATTAAAGAGTTATTGATAATATATATGATATGACTTACAATTGAGCCAATGGGCACGAGGTACTCTTCTGGTTTTAGGTACATCGACGCTCCTCCATTGAAGTTTAGAGTAACAGATGGAAAACTCTTCAATATTGTGTCACTACATGTAGATCATGTAGTTTAGTTTGATCGACCATTAATTAAAACCGGTAACATTAAGGCCCTAATGAGTGTTATATCATTGAAAATTATATATTTTCTTTGAAAAATAATATTATTTATTGACAAAATAATTTCTGTTGAAAAAACTTGGAAAACCCCAAACTTCTTCAATGAAACATGTTCGGGCCAACTAAACCCCATGTAACATATTTTTTAGACAAAAATAGGTTAAGGTTAATCGCTTTGTCGACAAATTTCTTTCTTCATTTGACAGTTTTGCTAAAAAAATTCACCCGCGGACAAAGGATTTCGCCGATTAAAATATTTAGTTGGGACAAATTTTGTGAAAAAAAAAATATTTTCTTTAGGAAATTGTTTAGCCGGCGTAATATTTTCATCGAAAAAGAGTTTAGACAACGAAATTTTCTCGCTGACAAAATTTTCTCCCCGACAAATTTGTATCGACAAAAATATTAATCGGCAAAAATGAGTTTGGCGTATGGAAAACCTTGTAATGATGAAATTTCTTCTGAAAAATATGAACTTTTTTCGACGGAATATTTGATCACATTGATAGGTAATATTTCCGGGGATGAAAAATTGACTTTTCTCGATAAATATTTTTTGTTGCTGGTGCATATATTTCTAGTAGTGTTTTTTTTTTTTTTTTTAAACAGAAATATTTCCAATACTGTTAATTAGATTAACTATGTGTCGTATTAATTAACAGGTACCTCGTGGATGCGACAAGATAGCATTGTGTTCCTTTTACAGTCAGGGGTGTTATAGCTTTTTGTGCAACTGACGCATTTACCTGCAAATCAATGGTAGTTAGTAGAACAACTTAAGGTAAAATGAATAAACCGAAAAGAAACATATATACATATGAGCAAGCATGAGAGGAGACATATAAAAGAGTTTACTGATCACAAAATTTTACGTACAGCAGAAACAAAAGGATCAAATGCTTCTTGTACAAGGTATGTTAAAGTAGTTCCGGAATCAACAATAGTTCCTCTGTTATTTGACGTTGCAAATACTGCGGGATCTACCCCCAACACTTGCCCATTAACACAAATGCTCACCATCTTCAAATTATAGTGAGGCCTGCAAATATTTCAACTGTCAGAGCCGGGCCAAGGCTAAGGCTAATGCCATTAAAGCAAGGGATTTAGGCCCCAATTTTTAAGAGGCATTTAAGAATAAAGATTTCAAATGCATATAGGTAAGAATGAACATCCCTATATAATAAATACCGAGAAGGGACAAGAGGGCTGTAAACGATACTTGGATCAGCGATCTGTCCGATTATCATCGCACCGCCTCCTTGAGGGCCGCCATTGAAGCAATGCGAGAAAACTCTGGGAAATATGGCTCGAGTTGATAGCTGGGAAATCACGGACATGGGGCCCCGACCGAACCCGAAAATACCATCAACCGCCTTATCTGTATTCACCAAGTCCCCTGATTGATAAGTACTGCACCCGAAAGTAATAGAAGCCGAAGAGTTGGCGTTGAGAGATTGATCGAGAATGATGTTGAAGTGGATATCATCCGATACGTAATACCCCGAAGTTGCGCTTCCGTCCCCGTAGTGGAAGGAGTAACCACACTGCTTGGTTTCATCCAAACATGAACTCACAAACTTATTAGTTGTAGTGCAAATTGGGTCCGAGCACGAGACTGCATTAGCAGTCGATGAGGCACCAATATCATACAAGTTAAGTCCAATCTGTTGGGTTCAAAATCAAACTAGTAATCAGACCATATATGTATAATTCAAGGATATATTTAATTAATAAATACGTACTCCACCACCAAGTTGAGATGTCCTGGGACAGTTGGAGCAGGAAGAACAACCGACCCACAGAACATCGCTTCCAGTATCAATCTGTACGTAATATTCTCTTGCAGGACTTCCCAACTTCACTTTCGTGTAGTATATCCTGTGGACAAACGAAAATTTCATTGAATACATATCATGAATATTATTTTTTTAAAAATTATTAATAAACCGACTCAACCCGAATGGATTCCAAATTATATAACAAGGTTATTTGTCACGCTGATTAACCTCAGAAAAAAAAGGAATTTATGTTGAGCTTGATTAGTACCTCTTTTGTTTATTACAATTAATGTGGTACACAAACATGGAGGATCTTTTATCCCATGTAGGTGATCGGAACTTCCGGAGTTGATGCCCTTTCTCTGCAAGTCCGATCACAATCCTAGGTCGGCTATGATACCATTCTGTCACACCCCAAGTCCGAGCTACGGTTCCTACTAACCCAACCTAGTCTAATTGAGCCCGTTGTCATCACTTGGGCCGAGAAAATGAGGAATTTCTGTTGAGTTTAAGATGTACCCCTCTTACTTATTAATACTTCAAATCTCTTATTCCCAATAAATGTGGTATGCACATGGGGTGTTACATTATTACAATCATGTTCTTAGCTAGGATCGGAGTAGAGTAGGATTAGATCGTTGTCAGATGGAGATCATAAGATACTACAAAATTTTACAAATTATATCAGAATGAAAACAATTTACTCTTGTTTAAGTAAATAAATAACTCTATATAGTTTAAAATACTAAAATAGTATTTAAATATATTCTAGACATAAAAATAAGTTATAGACTTTTATAAACATGTAAGTGATAAATAATTAAAACTTAAAGTCAAATATCAATAACATAATTGAAGACAAAAAATTGGATACGAAATAGAATTTAATGTTTGAATTACCAATTTAATTAATAATTAAAAAATATATAGTATAATTAGGACATAAATTTATCTATTATCAAAGTATATGAGATGTCCTATGACCAAAAGACACCACACTCTACCACCTTTTGAGTTAAGTAAATTTAAGTTTCCTCACAATCAGCTAGTCTATCTCTTAAAATTTATTAACTTTTTTTTTTTTCCAAAATATCTACTATAAAACTAGGGTTAAGAACCTATGAAAGGTCTGAACTATCACCCATGTTAACGGGGGAGGTCTGAAATTTAAAAAGTTAATAACAGAGGTCTGAAATTTCAGTTTTGTTGATAACAGCGGTCTCCGTTAGTTTTTTCCGTTAAAACTAACGGAAGTTGGTTACATGCTTGGCATGTGACCGGAAATAAAATAAATTTCCAAAAATGTCCTTCTATCAAGTGTGCCCCTCACATGCTTGGAGTGAAAAGACCAAAATGCCCTTGAAGCCACACCACGGTACTCCGGCGACCACCACCGTACTCCGGCGACCACCACCAAGGCTCTGATTGGTCCCGACCGGAGCCACAGAGCTCCAGATCGGAGCTCTGTGGCTCCGACCAGAGCCACAAAGCTCCGATCGGAGCTTTTTTGCTGAGGTGGTGGCCAGAGTCGGGTTGCCGGAGCCGAGGTGGTGGTCGTCTGAGTCGAGGTGGTGGTCGCCGGAGTCGGGTGGTGGTGGCCGGAGTCAGGTGGCGGTGGCCGGAGTTGGGTGGTTTTAATTTGACTTTAGGGGTAAAATTGTCATTTCACATTTTCTTAAATAAGATATTAAATAAAACAAAATATTAAAGGGGCAAAAATGTCATTTCACACAATTCTGTTAAATTTAATCCTAAAAATGGACGGAAAACCTCAAATCAACAAAATTGAAATTTCAGACCTCTGTTATTAACTTTTTAAATTTCAGACCTCTCATGTTAACATGGGTGATAGTTCAGTCATTTCATAGGTTCTTAACCCATAAAACTATGCGATGTCGTCACTGCCAAAAGGTATCGCACAACTGCTAACACCTTTTAAGCCAAGTAAATTAAGTTTCCCCCGCAATCAACCAGTGTGTCATCTCTTCAGCCAAAAATCTCAAGCGGTTTCATTATCAACTACTAATTGTGTCATGATGTGATGGTTCAGCGTTTCATCCCTTAACTAGAACTCAGGGTTTTAATTCCTGCTAGTGACCACGGGAATTGAAAAATATTATTGGCTAGCACTTGACCCCTTACGGGCTGACCCGGTAAGAGTGAGAATTAGTCTAGGTGTGGAGCGAGTATGCTACGGAATAAAAAATTGCATCTCTTCAATTATTTATCATTAAATTCTGGGTTTATTGGTCATTTGGTGCCTTATGTTTGCCCACTTTTGGCTTTTGGTACCACATGTTTGATTTTGCCTATTTTTGGTACCATATGTTTGCCAATTGTATACTTTTGGTCCGACCATTAGTTGACCGTTAAATAAGCACGTGACTTGCACATGCATAGCCCCAAATTTTGATTTTATTCAATTTAGTCCTCAATTTTTTTATCCTAACTTTTTATTTTTGCAATTTAGCCCTTAAACATTTTCAACCACACCATAGGACTAAATTGACCTAGCAATGGTTCGACTCATGGCTAGGTCGGACAATGACTAGGGTTGACGGACCCGAGCGACCCTAACCATGGTCCGACCTAGCCATGGGTCAGACCATGGCTACAATTTAGCAATTGGGTCCAATTGACCTAGCCATGGTTCGACCCATGGTTAGGTCGGACCATGGTTAGGGTTGCCCGGGTCTGGCGACCCTAGCCATGGTCCGACCTAGCCATGGGTCTAACCATGGCTATATCAATTTAGTCCTAAGGTGCGGTTGAAAATGTTTAAGGGCTAAATTGCGAAAATAAAATGTTACGATAAAAAATTTGAGGACTAAATTGAACAAAATCAAAATTTGGGGCTAGGCATGTGCAAGTCACGTGACTATATAACGGTCAATCTGACGGTCAACTAACGGTCGGACCAAAAATATACAATTGGCAAACGTACGGTACCAAAAATAGGCAAAATCAAACATGTAGTACCAAAAGCCAAAAGTGGGCAAACATAGGTACAAAAAAACCTATAAACCCTTAAATTTTTAGCAAAAATTAAGAAAAATACCAGATGTCTTTTCCTAGAGGATCCATGTGACCTAATAACTATGGGAAGCAATGTATATAACATACCCTCTATGCACTATATATACACTGTATCCCCTCTCCCCCTCTTACGTTGACACCTTTGGGCATGACCATAGAATGGGAACCATGCCCATCCACAACAACATCAGCTGCCCCAACATCACCCATACCCCCAGACGAGCTATGATAGGAAACAATTCTCACGTACCATGCCATACCACATGTTTACAATTGGGACAATTTGCTGCCTTACGTAATAACCCATTAATTAAGGTGTAACTTAATTAGAAACAGTTAACCCTAATTAGTAAAGCATGTGCCGAATTATATAGGAGTTAGTACCTTATTGGACTTACTTATATTAACTATAAGAATGAGCTCCATTAAGTGGACCGTAAAGTAAAATGGATTTTTAAAATTGCAATTAATAGATTAATTAAATCTAAAAATGCAAGAATCTATTGGACCTTTCAATGATTGTGATTCTGAATTATTTTTTTCGATCCTAATTGGTAAATATAATTAGGATCGAAACAAAGTAGAAGTTGTTGGAATGATTCCGCATACAATTTCTAATCTATCTAACATAGAAAAGATGGTAAAAAGAATAGGACGGACTAAATACAAAAGTTGATACTCCATACTTTATAATAGTTGGTCACAAAAACTTGTATCCATAATATATAAAAGTGAAAGTTATAACAAATAAATTAATGTAGGTAATTTGTTGTAAGAAATTAATTACCCGGCTTTGAAAGGATCGGAAGAGCCATGGACTGAGAAGTCGACCACCCCTTGCAACATTCTGGCATGTCTGGCTCGGTCTCGGGCTCGGACCGACTCCAAGTCGTCATGGACTAGTTGTGGGAAATTAACTCTCTCAATAGGGAAAACATGAAGATGTACAAGCTCATGGCTACAGACCAGGAGAGGATGAATAATGGCGGCCAAACCCAAACCAACTGAATAACCCAATACCATCATCTTCATTAATTTAGGGAGGAGAGGATAAGAGAGGAGAGGAGCAATATTAATGGCACCCATTATATATATTATAAGTAACTTAATTGCTCTAGCTAGCTAATCATAAGCTTGGCTTAAAAGCAGGGAAACAAGAAAATTTGCAGAGGTGGTTTCTTATACGTCAAATCAATCCATCCCATAATAATTAAACAATCATCATTTCTTTCTTCATTCATATATAGTTGTCACAAAACAAAATGCAATATCATAAACTAACTATGACCAAACCTACAAGTAAAATATATTATATATTGTGCATGCGTATTGTTCGTGTTCACCAAAATCCTATCTTTCAATACACCAGCAGTCTACTTGATTCTTAATTTGCATATTCATCCCTACAATAGGTGTAGTTGACTAGAATGCTTTCTAATCTAACTAATTCTGAAATTACAATAGGTTATCATACTTGTACCCTAACACTATCGATAAAATTATATATCGCATAAAGTTTATGGTTAATAACTAAAAATTGTCCAAGGTTTACTCTATATTAAAATTAGGTGTCTGAAGTTTGAAATGTTAAAATGGACTGTCCCAAGTTTCATTTTTGTTAAAAAAAATTGTCTATGCGCGTCTTTTCATCTCCATTCAATCATTTTCATCAACCCACCCACCAACTCATAATCCATCACTCTTTACTTTTCACAAAATCGTCAAATTTCATCCAAAAATTGAACATAAAATAAAAGGTTTCTAGAAGAGTGGTCTGGAGTGATTTTCCAACGACAACAGAGCGAAATTTACGTGCGCGGATGTGGCCAGCTTCTTAGGTGACGGTCCCGGCAAGATGACGAGAAGAGTGTGTATGGGAGCTCGAATTTGACAGTCGGTTTCGTCGGAATTGACTTCTCTAAAGTAAACACACCGAGACACCACATTTTAACAAATTTAAAACCTTGGACACTATAGTTTAACATTAGAAACTTCAAACACCTAATTTTAACAGAGGTAAACCTTACAGTTTTTTAGTTATCAACTCTAAAGTTTATGCATAATTGCTTATTGTAAAGTAAATTATACTATGTCCATAATTACATATTTTAAGCGTACTTCATCCATCTATATATGTTCTATGATCTATTATAATGTATTAACTAGATGCTAATTTCGTACACTGCACAAATAAAAATAAGTTAATTAATTAATTAATTTTAACATTAAAAATAAAATCGTTAAAATTAGATTTGAAAGATAATAATAATTTGAATTTTTAAATATACAATATTGATTTTTTTTTTATCTATATAACGTTCTTTTATTGTTTATTATACATATATATATATATATATTCCTAACTATAGAATCTATTTATTATTTATTATATATTATGTATGATTATATATATATTTTCTACACAATATAAATCGTGAAATTTTATTTGAGTTTATATATATATTATTTTAAATTTATGTTTGTATTTTTTTTTATTAATTTATCTATATTATTATTATATAATATATTGCTTACTATGTAATATATTTATTAATTATTATATGTTTATTAACTATATAATGTTATATATGACTTATACTTATTTATTAATTATTTTATTATAGTTGTTTATTATTCTTGACAGACTTATGAAGATTATAATTATATAAATATATCATTTAAATAGAAACTTTTAACTATTTTATTTCTTATTTTACATAGAGCTTAAAGTAGAAAAGAAAAATCTTTTTTGAATAATCCAGTTCTAGAAGAGGTTAAGTGGTTAACTAGTTCAAAAATTATTAGTATACTATTTGTGCAACAGATTCTATTCAGAACCAGAATTTATTTTTTTAATTTAATGTAAATTCTAATAATAAAAAAATCCCGGACCGGTTTTGCAAACATAACGTGCAGTTTACCTTTTCCAATTTTAAAAAGCTTATGATGTTACTTTTTAGATAGTCGTTTTGGAGTTTTTGACTTAAATAGACCCAAATAAACAACCAAATACCAATATAGGCCACATGTTTTTTTTTTTACAAATCTAGGTGCCCCAACCCGGCCAACTGAATAATTTTTATTTTTTTATTTTTTTTTTAAAGTTTGTCGGAAAAAAAAAATAAAAAAAAATAAAAAAAAAATAAAAAAAAAATAAAAAAAAATAAAAAAAAAATTTATTCAGTTGGCCGGGTTGCCCCAACCCGGCCAACTGAAATTATTTATTTATTTATTTATTTTTTTTTTTTTCGGCCAACTGAAAAAAAAAAAAAAAAAAAAAATTCAGTTGGCCGGGTTGCCCAACCCGGCCAAATGTTTTTTTTTTTTTTTTGCTTTTTTTAATAGAAGTTGTAAAAATTAATGGTTTTGTAATTTTTTTTCTAAAAACCTATTGGACATGGTGAACCCTAGAGGGCAAATTGACACATTTGTCTTCTAGGATTCACCATGTCCAATAGGTTTTTAGAAAAAAAAAAATTTACTCTACGAAATGTCAATTTTCTCTCTAGGTTCACTATGTTTAAATAGATTTTTAGGAAAAATAAAATTAGTAGTTTTGTAATTTTGCCGAAAATGTATGTCAATTTGCCCTCAAGGGTTCACCATGTCCAATAGGTTTTTAGAAAAAAAATTACAAAACTATTAGTTTTTACAACTTCTATTAAAAAAAGCAAAAAAAAAAAAGAAATAAAACGAGAAAAAAAAAAAAAATTATTCAGTTGGCCGGGTTGGGGCAACCCGGCCAACTGAATAATTTTTTTTTTTTCGACAAACTTTAAAAAAAAAAAAAAAAAAAAAAAATTTATTCTGTTGGCCGGGTTGGGACAACCCGGCCAGGCCTAGATTTATAAAAAAAAAAACATGTGGCCTATATTGGTATTTGGTTGTTTATTTGGGTCTATTTAAGTCAAAAACTCCGTGGGCGAGGAGTGTAGATGTTTCTTTTCTTGCTTATAGAAGAGAACCACGTCCTGTTGTAAATTTGTTGTTTATAATAGTGCTTTGGCTAAACTAGGATCATATAATAGTTTATTACAAACAAAAAAAAGAATATATAATAGTGATGACAGAGTATCCTGTCATCTGGTCGAAGCGCTACTTCATATGTTTTCTTCATTCTAATTCGCAAAATATAAATATAATATTAATTTATTATTATTTATATGCGCATATTTTGAAATTATATTTTAATAAAAAATTATATTTTAATGTATTTATTAACTAATGTTAGTTGATATTATAATAATAATAATGTATGTATATTAGAAATACAATAATAAGTCACTAGGCATTTTTCCTGCTTATTGCGCGGAGTTATATATTTTATGTAGTTTGAGATTATTGATAATTTACTGCACATATTCAAAATCTATTTGCATTTTCGAATTTCTTAAATTGGGCATCAAAAAGTATAAGAACTTAACAAACTTTTTCTTTATTATGATCCAATTTATTTGACTTTATTGATTTTTTTGCCACTATTTATTTATTGATGAATATAATTTTTTTATAATATAAATGTCTAAAAAATATTTAGTAAATCTATATTTTTATGTCACAAACACAAATAGTATAATGAAAAAATGTTCTCACGGGCCATTAACTTCTAGTTGATCTTTGGACTAGGGGTATTCAAACATAAATTGAAATTAACGGAACTTCAATAAAGATAAAGACTTACCGTGGAGGTTCTAATACAGTAAATGACAACTAAAGTCCATAACAAAATCATCAATAGAGTTAGATACTTACACACTTTGCAAGAGCGTGATAAAGCATGCTTCCAGTGCCGAGTATTCATATTAGAGAGATAAAGTATGTTGAATCTCTTCACGAAATGTTAGTGTAATGCATTGATGAGACCAACCAGTGCCAAAAGAATACAAGTTATGTTCGATATAGTGTTGAAGTATGTGCATAAGGTTTGTTCGATATAGTGTTGAAGAAATCTGCAGCATAGGAAGTATGTGCATAATTATTCTCGCAGCACTAAGCTGTGGATATAACAGTACACCAGAAGTTCGCAATTCCATCAGCCATGACTTCACTTGTATTTAAAGTACTTCAGAAGTATCACTATGTACCAAGCACCAAACTGCTTCAGATGTCCAATGACTTGAATATAGATAATATACATTTTTTTGAATAATTTTCGGACAAATATCAAAATGAGAAAGACAAAATGAAGCTAAAGTCTAAAAGTTTAAGGGTTAAGAACACAATAGGGGCCTGAATGTTTGCTCATGTTGCCAAAGGGGACTGAATTGAAAAATGATACTATTAAGGGCCTGAATTCTGAGTTATGTTTATATGAGAGGTCTCCGTCTATTTTTTCTGTTACAAGTGACGGCAAGTGGTCACATGCTTGGCATATGACCGAAAATAAACTGAAAACCCGCAAATGCCCTTCGACCAAAGTGTGCCCCTCACATGCTTGACCTAAAATGACGAAAATACCCTTTAAGCCACCACGACTCCGGCGACCGCCAAAAAAGATCCAATCGGAGCAAAAAAGCATCGATCGGAGCTTTTTTGGCGGTCGCCGTAGTCGGGGTGGTGGTCGCCGGAGTCGCGGTGGCGGTGGCCGGAGCCGTGGTGGCCTTAAGGGCATAATTAGTGTGCATGGGTATTTTAGACATTTCACATTTCATTAATTAAACTGATAAATTGTATAATAATTGCAAAAGGGTAATTCTGTCATTTCACGTGGTTCCGTTACATTTTAACAGAAAATTTGGACGGAAACCCGAAAAAACACAAACATGAAAATTCAGGCCCTTAATAATTTGGCAACATGGGCAAACATTCAGGCCCCTATTGTGTTCTTAACCCAAAGTTTAAAGGATAAAACGAATGTCATATATTTACTATGAACATCAAGAAATGCAAATTGGCAACGATCGGAATCGAGAGAGGAAGCAGAGGATCTTCTCTTCTCTCTTAATTCACTAGTAATCAATATAAATTACATAAGAGGTTTTCCGTCTTATTTACGGAATCTTCCTAACTAACTCTAACAAATATACTTTGAGGAAGATGAAAATAAGTCCCTAAAGAACATTTATCAAAATAGCAACAAAGTCATTTTAGTTTCATATTTGACTAAAAGACTCCAAACTCTCTGTACTTCTTCATTCATCGACTCTTCTTCCTCCCCCTTCTTCTTCTTCTTTAACCATTTTTCCATTCGAAGTTCCATACGGGTTCTTTACTCCATATCCCTTCAATAGCTCCACAAGTTGCTGCTTCCCAAGAGCCTTGGTGAGAAGATCAACCAATTGGTTTTCTAGATTCAACATACTTCATCTGAACAAGACGATCAACAATTAGACTTCTCACAAAGTGACAGTCTATTTCGATGTGTTTAGTCCTTATGGAACACTGAATTTGCAGCTTTCTTCATTGCTGCTTCATTATCGCAGTACAATTCAGTAGGAACTGTCTGTTTAAATCCAATTTCCTTCAAAATTCCTCTCAACCAAATAATTTATGTTTCCAGTGCTCCCATGCTCCAGTACTCTGCCTCTGCACTAGAACGTGAGATTGTATGTTGCTTCTTCGAATTCTGAGATATCATTGCTTCTCCCAATCTAACACAGAATCTAGTCACTGACTTTCTACTCATGAGGCAAGACCCCCAGTCACTATCACAGTAAGCAATGAGTTGATTGAGTAAATTGACTGATGGACAAAATAATCCTTGTCCTTGACTTTCTTTGAGATATCTGATGACTCTTATGGCTTCCGTCATATGGTAATGCTTAGGTGCATGAATAAACTGGCTTAAGTTCTGCACTGGATAAGCTATATCAGGACGAGTCATAGTGAGGTATAACAACATCTTAATCACTCTTCTGTATTGTTCTTGGTCATCCAATCTACCATCTGTTATATATAACTTGAAAAAATCATCATATTCTATAATATGGTGAGCTTCTGGTTCTGTTCCATAGGGGAGGAAATGGACCCCCCTTCCAATAAGGCAGCATTAACAATTAGTTCTAAGCAGTATTTTTTCTGGTTTAACACAATCCCTTCCCTTGATCGTGCTATTTCGAGCCCCATAAAGTATATCAAGGTTCATGTTTAGACACGAGTGTTTGTTGTGGGCTTCTTCTTCTTAATGGTCTTCTTCTTCCCGATCTTCTCCTTCTTGGGCTCTTTCGTGCTTGGATTCTCTTCTTCATTCCTTGCTTACCTGCAAAAGGGCACCGGGGGGTCCCGGTAAGCCCACTCCGAAGCTTAAGTCAGTTGAGAGCTTCTAGATTGAGGGTTAGCTTAGAGAGAGAGAGATTTTCTTCAAATGAGGGGATGGACTCTCTATTTATAGAGTTTCTATTGGACTGCCCCGGTTCTAGTGGTTCTCTGGTCCGGTCGTGGCGGGTTCGTAATTATAAGTTGGCCTTGACCATAAATAAGTTATATTTGACATCGGTTCGACCGTAGGTAAGTTCATTATAGCTAAGTGTTGGTGTGTGACCCTCCAAGGGAAAACCCCGGGTGAGATACCGTCTGGGAGTGGGGGTTCGGACGAGGGAGGCTCGTCCGGACGAATGGGGGGTACCCGAGGAGGCACCCCCAAGGCCTTGCTCGGGTGCCCCGGGTGGTCTTTCCACTCTGGGTCTTCCCGAGTGGATTTTGCCACTCGGGATATTTTTCGGGCCCATGCGATGGGCCCCGGATGTCCGTGTTCCAAGTCTCGAATTATATTCGGTTTCGGCCCACTTCTCGGGTCCGATTAGTGATAGCTTGGGCATATATCCACCATTTTCCCCCCGAGTCAAGGAATAGTTTCACCTTTTCTTGACTCTATTTTTAGCGGAATATCGCCCAAGCGGGTATAGTGACGTACCTTAGTGACGGTCCCGGCCTCTATCGAGTTCTCGAGATGCGTCGTAATCTCCTCCTTCCTTTTCTTTGAGAATGCTTTATGGTGATCCCGACCTTTATCGAGTGCTCGAGGTGTTTTATTTCTATGCCCCCTGTTTCAGAGGATCTGAATATATAGACGAAAAAATGCTGTAATTAAATTTAAGCAAAATCATCTTTGACTAAGTGATATCATTAGTCATGTATGTATGATGAATAAGTTCGTGAATGCAATAAAGAAGTCACATAATACAAAATTAATACAATTCAATATATACATATATAATATAACTAACCTTGCCTTGGGGATCCACATCTTCTCAGCCCAGGTGTCGGACCCAACATTGCCATCTTGCTGTTGAGCACTTCATCCATGCATACTGTTGAAAAATGAAATCTTCACCGACAATAAATCACACAATTGTCAATGAAGCAATAGTGAAAGTAATTATGTGTGGTGTTTATTGTCATGTTGTCAGAAGAAATATTAAGCAATTTAATGTTAACAATGTCAGAAGAATTATGTAGCAATTGTCTAGGATAAAGTCTTCTATCATTAATGTATCTTTAACTTCGGCTACGGAAGAAATCTATTTATGTAGACAAAGTGAATGTAATGTGTGTGTGCTCAATAAAGGAAACTGAGAGCATATGTATGTCTGAGAGTAATACTAGCCAAAGTTGCATTTATCCATTTCATGTTCATCTTATTCATCTCCTTCCTCACATAATCTTTGTTATCTTATTCGTTAAGTTAATTCCGCTAACTTAGCGATTATATCCCAACCGAGTATTTTTCCAACAGTGGTATCAGAGCTCAAAAGATCTTAAAGGGTCAAATCATCCCCACCAAAAAAATTCCGACTGAAGCATGTCTTCGTCAAATTTCTCTCTTTCATCTCCACCAATTTTTGGAGGAGAGAATTATGATTTTTGGTCTGTAAAGATACGAGCGTTTCTGATGGCAAACGATTTATGGGAAGCAGTTACGAAGGAACCAGAGAAGGAGTCCGATGGAGAAGAAATCGATGCAGCCAGACAAAAAATTTTAAAGGAGCAGATGTTGAAGGATGTCCGAGCAACTACCGTCATCCACTCCGCCGTCACCGATGCCATTTTTCCGAGGATCGTTGGAGCCGCAACAGCAAAGCAGGCTTGGGATATCCTCCAAAATGAGTATCAAGGCACAGAGAAGGTGCGCACGATCAGACTCCAGACCGCCAGAAGGGAGTTTGAAAATTTGAGAATGAAGGAGAACGAAAGTGTTCAAGATTACTCATCCAAATTGAGTGAACTTGTGAACCAGATGAAGTTGTATGGCGATGAGACAAATGATCAAAGAGTTGTAGCGGCCATCGAGCAGTCCAACGACATCAAGAAAATGTCTCTGACCGAGCTAATTGGTTCTTTGCAAGCTCATGAACAAAGAATAATTAGAAGGTCAGAAACTTCAGCTGAAGGTGCATTCCAGTCCAGCCACAAGTTCAAGAAGGGTGACAAAAATCAAGGCCTTGTTAAAAACGACAAAGCAAATTTTCCAGGTCCCTCTAAGGAGCCTGGGAAGACTGGAAAATTTCCTCCATGTAGCACTTGTGGAAGGACAAATCACATGCCGAAGGATTGCTGGCACAAAGGCAAAATGCAATGTCGATTTTGCAAGAAGTTTGGGCATGTTGAGAAATTTTGTAGAGCTAAGCAAAATCAAAATAGCTCTCAAAATCAACAGACCCAGAAGGCTAACATGTCGGAGGATCAATTTCATGGAGATCAACTGTTCGTCGCTAAGCAAGGAGCTTCCAGTTCTGGAGATGAAGTATGGCTCATTGATAGTGGTTACACAAACCACATGTCAAACAATTCCAAGGTGTTCTGCCAGATGGATTCCTCTGTCAATGTCCCAATCAAAATGGGAAATGGAGCTGTTGTCAATTCCTCAGGCAAAGGAACCGTAGCAGTTCAAACCAGTAAAGGTACTAAATTTATCCAAGATGTTCTTTACGTGCCTAAACTGGATCAGAATCTGCTAAGCGTAGGCCAAATGATTAGCAATGGTTATTGCCTAGTTTTCAAGAATGGAGCATGTAGGATTTATGATGCTGCCCACAGTGAAATTGCATGTGTTAGCATGAAGGAGAAGAGTTTTCCTATTTCTTGGGATCATGCTCATAATGTCATGAAAGCGTCCACTGATGAGACATGGTTATGGCATAGGAGATATGGTCATTATAATTTGGATTCTCTCAAGTTGTCTTTTCAAAATAACTTTGTGAGAGATTTAACTCCTATCCATGTTCATAAGGATGTATGTGAAGCATGTCAGTTGGGTAAAATGCATAGAAAACCATTTTCTAATGAGGAGACTTGGAGAGCCTCTCAAAAACTTGAGTTAGTGCACACTGATGTTTGTGGTCCAATGAGAACTCCATCCCTAAGTCAGAATCGGTATTTCATCTTGTTCATAGATGATTATACTAGGATGACGTGGGTGTATTTTATGAGGCAAAAATCCGAAGTTTTCATGATCTTCAAAAAGTTTAAAACCATGGTCGAAAATCAAAGTGGTTGTAAACTTAAGAAGATTAGATCAGATAATGGGAAAGAGTACACCTCCAAGAATTTTGAGAAGTTTTGTGAAGATGAGGGTGTTGAACATCAACTTTCAGTTGTTTACACTCCACAACAAAATGGTGTTTCCGAAAGGAAAAACCGAACTGTGATGGAAATGGCTAGATGCATGCTGAATTAGAAAAAGATGCCTAACGAGTTTTGGGCAGAAGCAGTATATACTACTGTGTATCTGTTGAACAGGCTTCCGACGAAGGCAGTGGAAGATGTCACTCCAATTGAAGCTTGGAATGGAGCAAAGCCGTCTGCCAAACATCTCAAAGTGTTTGGTTCTCCATGCTACGTTCATGTCCCGGAACAGAAGAGGCACAAGCTAGAAGAAAAGGCGCTCCGTGGTATTTTTGTCGGCTATAGTTCTCAATCCAAAGGATACAGGATCTACAACCCTATCACTCAAAAGGTTGTAACTTGTAGAGATGTTATCTTTGATGAGAATTCTATGTGGGACTTTGAAGCAAAAGAAGTCCGGAAGAAGCTGATGCTCAATTTCCAAGATCAGCCTAGTACTTCCGAAAGTGCTGAGGTTGATGATGATGAATCTGACAACACACCCGATGATGAAGAAGAGGAGGAGCATGACGAGGAAAATCACGCAGAGTTGCGAAACTCTGTAGATTCAGACTCTCCAATCAGAAGGGTGAGATCTCTCTCAAATGTATACGAGAGATGTAATGTTGCACTTATTGAACCGGAAAGCTATACAGAAGCTTCAAGGTACGATGAGTGGAATTCCGCAATGGAGGAGGAGCTGCATATGATCAACAAGAATGACACATGGCAACTTGTTGATCGACCAAATCACAAGAAGGTCATTGGTGTCAAGTGGATATACAAGCTGAAGGTCAATCCTGACGGTTCAATTCTGAAGCACAAGGCGAGACTCGTGGCGAAAGGTTATTCTCAAGAACCTGGAGTTGATTATTCAGACACTTTTGCACCTGTGGCAAGGCATGATACCATCAGAACTCTCATTGCTCTTGCCGCGCAAAAATGTTGGAAAATTTTCCAACTCGATGTCAAGTCTGCATTCTTGAATGGATATCTCCAGGATGAGGTATATGTCGAGCAACCCGAAGGATGGTTCATGAAGGGCCAAGAAGACAAAGTCTACAAGCTGCACAAGGCTTTGTATGGGTTGAAGCAGGCTCCAAGAAGCTGGTATAGCAGAATTGATGATTATTTCATCAGTCAAGGATTCAGCAGAAGCGAGAGTGAACCCACTCTTTATGTCAGATTCAAGAACACGTCAGAAATAATTGTAGTATCATTATATGTTGATGATATTCTTGTTACTGGAAGTAGTCCTGACATGGTTCTTGAGTTCAAGAAAAAAATGATGGAGAAATTTGAGATGACAGATTTGGGTCTTATGAATTATTTTCTTGGGATGGAAATATGCCAAAACAAAAAAGGCATTTTCATATCTCAAAGAAAGTATGCTGAAAATATTTTGAAGCGGTTCAAGATGGATCGTTGCAAGCCGGTGTCAACTCCGCTAGTAGCCAATGAGAAGTTGTGCAAGGAAGATGGTGCTAGCAAAGTTGATCAAAGTCATTACCGGAAGCTGATTGGCAGTTTTGTTATATCTAACTGCGACCAGACCTGATCTGATGTTTGCTGCAAGTTTATTATCCAGATTCATGCATGCTCCAAGTCAAATCCATTTGGGAGCAATGAAGAGGGTGCTCAGATACATTCGAGGTACAACCGACTACGGAATTTGGTTTACATCCACTGCAGATGCAAAGCTCGAAGGCTACACTGATAGTGATTGGGCTGGATCCGTAGATGACATGAAGAGCACATCAGGTTATGCATTTACGCTTGGTTCTGGAATTTTTACTTGGCTTTCGAAAAAGCAGGAAACTGTGGCACAGTCAACCGCAGAAGCTGAGTACATTGCAGCAGCAACCGCAACCAATCAAGCGATTTGGTTAAGGAAGATTTTGCAAGATGTCGGTCATGCAGAAACAGAGGCAACTGAGATTTACTGCGATAGCAAATCAGCAATAGCTATTGCAAAGAATCCAATCAACCACGGGAAGACGAAACATATCAAGGTGAAGTATCATTTTATCCGTGAAGCTGAAAAATCGAAAGAGATCAAGCTAGTTTATTGCAATACTGATGAGCAGATTGCAGATATCTTCACCAAGGCACTTCCGAAGGCAAAGTTCGAATTTCTGAGATCAAAGCTCGGAGTATTCGGTGAAATTTTCATGGAGGAGTGTTGAAAAATGAAATCTTCACCGACAATAAATCACACAATTGTCAATGAAGCAATAGTGAAAGTAATTATGTGTGGTGTTTATTGTCATGTTGTCAGAAGAAATATTGAGCAATTTAATGTCAACAATGTCAGAAGAATTATGTAGCAATTGTCTAGGATAAAGTCTTCTATCATTAATGTATCTTTGACTTAGGCTACGGAAGAAATCTATTTATGTAGACAAAGTGAATGTAATGTGTGTGTGCTCAATAAAGGAAACTGAGAGCATATGTATGTCTGAGAGTAATACTAGCCAAAGTTGCATTTATCCATTTCATGTTCATCTTATTCATCTCCTTCCTCACATAATCTTTGTTATCTTATTCGTTAAGTTAATTCCGCTAACTTAGCGATTATATCCCAACCGAGTATTTTTCCAACACATACATCTCTAATCGGAGATAGCGAGAACGTGGTTGGGAGACTTGGTTACGACGGAGCCGGCAAAGAGGTTGGTGACTGTGAGAAGGTCTGGTCCTGGTGGTGCTCAGAGATCCTACGGAGGAGGGACATGGTGAGCGCGATGGGATGCTCGACGGGTGGCGCCTGTTTCTGAACTAGTGAGTAGCGACATAAGTGAGGGATCCGAGTTGTTCAAGTTTGGAATAAGACGGTGGATCAGTCGGGTCCTGACTGGCTGGAGATGCAGGTCCGATGGAGACGAGGGCCGGCGATCCCAAACCGGGCAAGGAGATGGATTGGGTCGTGGTGGAGTATGGAAGGCTGAATGGTCTGTCCGAATTGGGCTGCGGGACTCTCCGGTGACGATGGTGACGAATCGCTGGTAAGGCATGAAGAGATGAAGGTGAAGGGGATCGGAGCGAGCCGTAACAGAGAGCACGGTCTGGTCGGAGAAGACGACTACAGATATAATAACAATTTATATTCTAATCGTTTCATTTTGCTGTTGTTTTCTTTTCATTCAAAGGATTATTTTATTCGTCTTCTTTTTTTTGTGTTCCCCTCCGTTACATCGACTGTTATAGCTATTTATAATACATTCTTCTAGTCTAAACTAAGCAACAAACATTGCTGATTTATTCTCTAATAAATGCTAAATATTCAGAAAATATACTCTAAATATTCAACAAATATTTTCTGTAATAAATATGAATAACTATCATAACATTGTCATGAGCATTTTTGGAAGCTTCGCGACTTGCCATATTTAGACATTTTCTCATTTAAGTGAGTCACACGTCACGCGCGTCCTACGTGGTCCAAAATTAGGTGTTTACAGAAATCTTCTACCCAAAGGCAAATGCATGGCTGCTTTTCTGCTGGTCCAGTGTTCGGTAGTGAAATACGCTCAGAAAGCATCATATTAAGAAATTCTAACCAATTTTGATGCTTCATTATATATTTTTTTAAATCCAGATGAAAAAGTCATATACCTACAGGAGAAAAAAGAATCATCAGCTTCAGCTCTGCAGCCTAGTATCATTTTCAACTAAGATGATGATATGCATAAGTAGAATGAGCTTCTCATAACCATTTCAACAAACTCAGTCATTTAGCATAGAATTACAGTGCATTCAAGCAACAGAAATCATACATGAACAGAAGATATGTAAATGTTGAAATATCCACTACACAAAAATATTAGTCATACAAATAGCAGTTATCACTTTTTTTCAATTAAAATGTGCTCCTTAATTATAGAAAACAATAATAAAGGAAAACGTTATGCACATGGGAATTTTCTTCATTTTATTGTTATTACTATCTGCTCTTATTAAAACTGGGGAGTTCCACTTCATCCCTTCTTTCTACAGATTGAAAAATACGTTTTCTTCCGATGATGTCTTCCATTGTCCTCGTTACATGCATGTTTATTGATAATTAAACAAATGAACTGGGGCAGACAAATTTTTTATTATTTTTTTTAATAAAAAAAATAAATCAAAATAAGTGACAAAAAATATTTGTCCGACTCGGTAATGTATGTAATATGGGGTTGAGCATTTTAGAGGTCAATCATAATAAACCAAGAATGACATATCGACCAACATACCATTCATTAGTCTATACCTGGTTAAAAAGAATCAGCCGAGACTTTTAGTAGGGTATCACAACGTCTATCCTATAAAGAGACTTGGATTCATTCTAAAAATTTGCAAACTTCCACAGTCTAGTTTACTTCGGAAGTGCAAATTGAGTGATGTAGATTAACTCTTTCATTTTTCGTTGTTATCTTGATCCGCAAGTCAGATTACTTGCTGAATTGATTAGAATTCTGAGTGAGGGGGTTTGAGTGAAGATTACGATAACATTAATTTACACTTGTTGTGTTTGAGTAGACACTATTAAATGTGTACTCTACAAATGGATGGAATTTATGTGAAGCTAAGCTTCTTACCCTGACAACAACTTAATTGACACAATAAATTAACTAGACAACGTTAACCGTGGCGGCTTAGGTGGTGAAATGACCTCATCTTCATCAAATTGGAAGACGACGACGATGATTCTCCAAAGCCGACGACGATGCAGACGCTACTACAGTATTAGTAGTAGAAGAAGAAGTAGATCCACCAATATCTGAGGCCGCACTAATTATGTTAATTACAACATCCGATTGGTCCATCGACAATGACCGACGTAAACGTCCTCCACGACCACCACGTGGCAGCTTCTCAACTTCCATCGGAAAAACCATCGATACTGCGTGGCGGAGCAACCCGGTACCGGCGCTGGATAATCTCCTCAGCTGGCTGCCTTCATGGCCGCCGGCGGGTTCGTTCATCGACAACGACGGTGAAGGATCATCCGGTGGAGGAACCACCGTCGAGCGGCAGACAGGACAGCTCGAGTGCGCCAAGAACCACCTGTCAATGCAAGAAACGTGAAACACGTGGCGGCAATTGGGGAGCACACGCACGGCAGCTCCCTCCTCCATCTCCCCCAAACAGACGACGCACTCTTTCTGATCGGATCGGAAATTGAGTTTCGGATTAATGGTGTAGGACAGAATTGGGATCCTTCGGAGGATTTTCTCCTCGACGCCGATGGGAGAGTCGCGGTTCCAGGCGGTGGCTGTGGTTCCACGGGCGAGGAGGTCCGCCATGGCTTGGCGGTGGCGACGGTTGACGCAGTAGTTGACAACAAGGAAGTGGTAGGTGAGTATAGCGGAGAAGGTGGTAAACATGCAGGCGAGGGAGATGATGAGCGGCGTGAATATGTATTGTGGGGAGGTTTGAGGTTGAGGCGGCGCTGTCAACTCCGGCGATATCCCCTCCATATATATATTTATATTTATATTTGATTAATTAATTTTGGTTGCTACGACTACTACTAATGATGCAACAAGTGTTGAGTTGAGCTAGCTAATATATCCATCCGGTTCCGGTAGGTGAGTATGATTGAGAGATATTCAGAGGGTTCGACACGTTGGAGGGGGGCTGGCCCAGGGAGCAGATGAAACCGGGCACGTGTGTGGTTAAGCTTAGTGACAAATATCATATCCTCCTATTTATTATTTATTTAAATTAAACACCTTTTTTTAATCATCAAATTCAAATTATTATTGATGACAATCACTCTCTTCTACCCTATCCCACCGGTCACCAGATACACACAGATTTCATCTTTTATTTATTTATTTATTATTATTATTGTTATTTTTAAAGCTAAAGGAATTACGATTTAGCAATAATTAATTTATTTATTCATGTAAGATGGTATTTATTCATTAGGCAGCTGCCACTTCAACATATGCACCTCCCACTTTTTTCGAACGATCACACTTAACCATCAATAATCAATCAATCAATAGCAGCAAAATGGGACCAAATTAAATCTCACCCATCCAGCCTACGGACAAACTACACGCCCCGTCAATAAGGCACTGCCATGGTCTAGCCGCACCATAAGACTAAATTGATCTACCCATGGTCCGACCTAACCATAAGACTAAATTGATCTACCCATGGTCCGACCTAGCCATGGTCCGACCTAGCCATAGTCCGATCTAGCCATATGTCGGACCATAACTAGGTCAATTTAGCCCTAGAGTCCAATTGGGTCAATTGGACCCAAATGTTAAATTAATCTAGTCAGAGTCCGACCCATGGCTAGGTCGGACCATGGTTAGGGTGGCTTAGGCCCGGCAACGCTAACCATGGTCCGACCTAGCCATAGGTCGGACCATGACTATGTCAATTTAGTCCTAGGGTGCGGTTGATAATATTTAAGGGCTAAAATGCAAAAATAAAAAGTTAGGTCAATAAATTTGAGAACTAAATTAAACAAAATAAAAATTTGGAGATAGGTATGTGCAAGTCACATGACTATTTAACGGTCAAACTGGCGGTCAACTAACGAATGAATCTTTTTTTGGCCGAAACTAACGAATGAATAAAAAGCAAAAAAAGCGAAAAAAAACAGATGTTTGACCAAGAGACCTGTTACTAACTCAAATCACCCTACGATGATATTACACGGGGAAAATATTCAATAGGACCAAAACAAATGCGGAAGAAACATTTGATGACATCTATGTGTATGCGTTGTATATACAACAGGAGGAATCTCCAAAATACATAATAATAATAATAATAATAATAATGCAGCAAATTACTCGCATTCTAGGAATCTGGACTAGAGTAGTAATCTAACTACTTACATATCTCCATTGCCTCTCGTCTCAGCTGGGTAGATTATATATTTGTCTCAAATCATCATCATATATGTAATGTATGTAGTAACTCTACTCTACTCTACTCTGCTCAGTGAATCAATAAATAATAAATAGATCAAACTCCAAAAATTGCTCCCAACGACTTCAGAAAGGAGAGCCCACTGGGGCCATGAGGCCAAGGTACCTCATTATCCTGATGCGTCTAACTTTACTTGATGATGCTTTCACTCCACTACTCCACTGCTCTTCCTCCTGCAAATTATATATGTATGTACCCATCATCTTAACACATTAATTACCAGCTGAAAAACTAAACAACAATAATTACATTTTAAGCTTCTATGAAAACGGGCCACTCACATCAAGATATATTTTCGGCTTTTTTCTCATCCTCTTGCCTCTTCCTCTTTCAGAAGATTCATTGTCTACTTCACTTGAAATAGATGAAAAATTCCACCTATCTGTTCAACCACAATACCATTTTGGCCATGAGAGGTTATACTGAACTAACTCATCATCAAAATATGAGAACAAAGTAGGCTACTTTGCAATATCTAAGGACATAATAGTAGGCTAGCCGCTTTACTTTGAAGAACCAACAACATATTTGTGCCCAACAAAGTATCTCCAAACGCATAACGAAAACATAGGGGAGAAAAGTTCAGTTTTTCAGTATATATATAACATATGCCTGATAATGCTTCACTCATTGATTAAGCTGCTCTTTTTTTTTTTACCATGTTGGGATAGGTATCTTAAAGATAAATATAGATACGCAGCATATAAACACGAGACACTCACCAGAGGGCATGAGCTCCCTATCCCGGCTCTTTAGAACTTGTCCCCGTGAGTCATGGTTGTCATTAATATTGGCCTGCATCAAGGAGAGAGCAAATTCAAATGTGGAACTGTAAGGTTATCAATCCCTACACACTGCTTGGTTCCATGAATATTTCTAGTTAAGACATGAAGTGCATAGCTCAACTAAATTTCCTTTCCTAATTATCTCTTAGCTTAGAAGATGAGCTTACAAGAGATCTTAGATATTCATTCCGTCTTCTTTCCTACTGATATAACACTCTAATCTCAACTCCAAAACTTATATGTTTTTTTAGTAGCGAGTTTTATAAGACATACCACAGTAGGTTTCCACAAAGCTTTCAACGACATGCGTTCTGCGGCTGCTTCACCTGACTTCATGGAGATATCATGTTCTAGACTTCTTTCTGCATCTCTACAATAAACAAATAACACATATATCCTTAAAGTCAGAAGTGCTGGCAAGTGGCAAGGAAATACATATGATATACTTTCATTTGACATTGCAGCAATGAAAATACCTGTCCAAGTAGAGATCAGCCTGGACATCTTGAGAAACTCGGGGCTCCATCTCTTGAGGAGGCGTATCAGAAACATCACATCCCATGTCCTCTAGCTCATTACATGGGAACAGTCTCCTACTCTTGACTACTCCATCTTTGGCATATGATGATAGCTCCAATACAGAATCTGCTGATCGCATCAGAAGTTCAATGTCAAAATTGATCTTAAATAATGACTGAAGTGCTCACCATGTGTTACAGGTGAACTTCAAAGACAAAATACCTAAACCAGTAACAAGGCCTAGCAACCAAGAGTTCAGCACATCTGCCTACGAATGAATGCTCAAACAAGTGAGTACTTATATTTTAACTAGTCACTAAAAAGGTTCCTTACAGTGTGTGGAGTATGAACTGCATACACTATGGTATGGTTGTATGGTAACTATAGTCTCCCAAGAACTCAATCCTGACCCTGCAACTCGCAGACTAAAATCTTTACATCCTAATTTCTATCAGATTAAGTTAAATATGCTAAGCTCACTCGATAAGACTTGCTACACTCTCACTTACTCAGCTTATGCAAACAAGGAGTTCTCTTCTTTTACAAATTACAATAAAATTTCAAGATGGCGCGAAAGCCTAGAGCCCCTTCCACGGACTACAGCAAGCTGCACTACTAGTTTGAGTTCTTCATGGAATCCAGGGGTCAACGTGACAGTTACCCAAGTCCAACAGCCTAGACTCTACAATGCTCTAGGTTTCTTGGACAACATCCATACTTTTCAGCATTTGGAAACATTAGACTATCCAGCTTTTTAGCTTCACTCAAATGGAAATATGGAATACAAAAATGATCTAGTCTACAGTTGATTGTATTTCATGTTTCCGTGCTTATATGGGATGTTCAGATTTCAGAAATACTACGAGAACCTACATCCAGTACCTTGTCAAAGTTTTTCAATTGGTGGAATTTATCAAATAAAACCAAATGGAAGGCATTATAATGTCAAAAGTACATCCCATCTGTGAATCATTGAGAAGCAAACATCTCTAACCAAACCAACTAAATCTTATACCAGTTATTAGATACTTTCCTGCAGTGGTTTTACAGTCTTACAAGTTTCACCAGTGAAAGAATGATACTTTTACAGGCAGGCAATCACGGTATTGTTATATATCAAAGTCCATGTGAAACGTACCAAACAGATAAGGAAGTTATTAGAACTAGAAGCTACAAAAAATATATCTTCTGTGTTGAATGCAAATAAACCATATTTGGTGGTGGTGGTGCCTCGGTGAAATAGCGTGCTTCAATAGTCATTACAAGTAATAAAGTTAACAGATTCATGTAGTACCGGAGATGCAGAGATCCCCGATCAAACAAAGAGATCAATTGAACTACCTATCAGTAGAAAAATCAATTTTTCCCGATGGAACAAATGGGCAACATCCAAAAAGTAAACATACAGATGAAACTGAAGTACCAGGAAATGCTTCAGCAAAACAAGTTCATAGGAACAAATCAGGAGAGATCTCTAGAATGAATCAACCTATGAACAACCAATCGATCCGAAGTGCAATCTAAAGCCAACTCACTATCAAAAGGATATGTCCACAATCTCCTCACCACAAAATTCTCATCCAATCGAGATATCTAACAATCATGGGCACAAATCCGTAAAAAGTGAGCTTCAAGAGAGAGGTACCTGGACTAGATTTAGAGTAGGACAGGAAAGCCGAGGAAGAGCAGATGAAATTCGAGAAATCTGTGCGGCGTTTGGGCGGTGGACCTCTGTGTCGCTGGGAATACTTAGCGATGAAATCAATCCTCTTCTTTCCCATTGCCGCGGATCGCTAATGCACAGGAACGGTTAAGAGAGAACCCTAGATGAGGAGGAGGACGGGACCAAGAGAGGAAAAGGGGAACACACACGCAAATCTGACCAATTGAATATATAACAACTGATTATTCCATTCCATGGGCCGCCTCCGCCTAATGTAATAGTTTCAGCGCCAGATCGTCTCCATATTTTTATATAAAAATTAAAACAAAAGCAAAAATATATCTAAATCTAAATTCAATAAGAACACCAACACCTACCTCCGCTAATCGCCCTATTTACTCTGTACGGACTGGGGGAGCTTCCACTTCCACACACGCCGCGCAGATTCCGCATACACACAGTTCGCAAACTCTTCCATAACGTTTCTTCGGACAGTAATGAAGATACACAATATCAGGAACTTCGAAGCCATATTCTATTTTATAAGCCCATCGGAGATAGATGGGTTGAAAGGAGATTACCGCTGCGCCGCCCGCCGCCGATCGGAGATCTGAGAAAGTTGAAGAAGTATCAAATTCCCGATCAACAAGAGCAGACACCGTAGCAGTTGACTGTTGCTTCTTCAAAATCGAATGCCAGATGATCCGACGATGGTGAAGTTGTGGACTATATCGCAATAGATACTCCTACATAGATGACAGATATCACTGCCCTGCTCAAGATTGGCGCCGAAAGAGGTGCAAGTACTGGTCCGATTTTCTTTGTTTCCATTTTTTTTTTGGTAAATTTGATTCCATTTTCGTAGATGGGACTTTATAAAGGGGTTTTCTACCGGTTTTTTTTTTTTTTTTTTTGGTATTCTACCGGTTTTATTAATAGGATATACTTAATAATACATTTTTAAGAGTATCACAAAGGTTCTACATAACTTGTATATTTAAAATTGTTAATAGACATTTATGTATATTTTAAATAATATTTAAAATTAAAATTTTGTCAAGTTATTTTTCATCTACAATTATTTTACTTAAATATATTTTATTATTAAATATCTCATAACAGTCAATAAGTTATTAACATTAATTATGAAACTGTCAAATTTTGATATAAAAATTAGGACATGTAATGACGTGTCTACATAATGTATTCCTTAAATTTAAAGAAAAACTTATGTAACAATGGTGTGGTGGTTCAGCGCCTCATCCCTTAACCAGCGGTCAGGGATTTAATCCCCGCTAGTGACCATGGGAATGGAAAATTGTTCATGGCCACCTGGTGCGAGTCGGGATTAGTCTAGGTGTGGAGCAAGCATGCGGGAAACCAAAAAAAAAAAAAAAAAAACTTATGTAAAAATGGGTGGATCCCATTTTTAAAGAATGATATGTAAAACCATTGTAGCTACTTTTTTCATACATTACATAAAAAAACATAATAGGTCCACACTTATGTAATGCTATGTAAAGCAACCGTGGATGTTCAAAAAACTTTAAAAGTATGAATTCTTTTTAAGTACACTTAGTATTTGTATCATAACACTAATAATATCAATTTGCCTCTAGGATTCACCATTAGGACAATATAAAAATACAAAAAAAAAAAAAAAAGTACCACAAGCATCGTGCTTGTGAAGCTTAGTAGAAAGGTCCAAGTTTTTCATGGAATTATTTTTTTAAACCTATTGCAAACCCTAAGACTAATATCTACACCATCTTCTGCATAATATTTCTAGGAAGAAAAAAACTATGACTTGCCTCATTCTCATTCAAGTAAGAATAATGAGTGGAAAACTTGGAAATCAACAAAAAGGATATGGAGCTTCTAGATTCAATAGTGAAGAACTGAATTAAAATTTCAGCGCTATGAAGTTTCAAGTATACTTTTTACGAACACTAAGATCACATGAACCGGACTTATAGAGATTGAGTTATAACTAGTTGAAGTTTTCATTCAATCTGTTAGATGTTGTAATTCTGCACAGGCTTGTGTAAAGTTATCAAATAGTTGTTTTCAATTGGGCTCTGCCAGAACTAAGTATACATGATTAAAGTAGGCTACCTTAGCTTTCCATGGACATAAAGATCATCCAAAATGGAGATGGATAGAGAAAATTATGAATCCTAAAATTTGTCTCTCGAAATATGTATGTTGCTGTAATTTAGTCCAGACAACTCTATTAGTTAACGAGAATGACGCGTTTTTAATAGGGTTCTCCCAAAAGTAATTATTCATATTTAAAGTTCATTGTATGGGCTTTTCATGGATGTCAAGATCACTTAAAACAGACATGTATTGAGAAAGTTATGACATGTTGAACTTGACTCACTAATTTGAAATTCTACAGCGAATTGAAACAGAGAGAAATGACTTCCGGAGACTCGTTTGGGCAAAAATGTTATTTGTCATCTTCATATTTGGACTTCAAACTGAATATATTTATAGAAATTACGACTTTAGACGTGGACTATGGTTTGGCTTGGATCACTAAATGAACTTGGAAGTAGATATTAGATATATCGATTAAGCGTTTGAGGTAAGTGATCTGATCCCTATTCATATTATTTCTAAACTATCACGATTATTTTGTGCATGGAACATTTTATGTTTTTTAAGATTAACATCAAGTGCTTCAAGTTCTGTTATGAATTCCGTATGCTTTGGGTATGATATATTTTGCAAGAATGTTTCCCTGATATACTTCGATATAAGATTTTGATTGGGAAATTTTTTATTGGAACCTATTTTATGAAGTTCGACATCTTTCTATGTGCTCGTAAGTCTAGTTACGGTCTAAACCCTTACGAGGGCCCCTCTGGCTTATGCATACGAAGATTGATTGCTTCTGGCCGATCCAACATATATATATATGGGCTTTGTATCCTTCCAATGGGGGTTAAACATTAGAGCCAACCCAGCGGCTTACCTAGGCTCTGCATCCTTCCAATAGGGGGGGGGGGGGGGTAAACATTGGAGCCTTCCTGTAGGCATCGTAGGCGTGATGAAAAGACTAGAGCAACATCTGATTCTGTTATGTTCTGCTCCGACTTTCGATTAAGTTCGAAACATCTGATTTTGAACTCTTACTCTGTTCTGTTAGTTCTAACATTCAATTAAGTTTGAAACCTTTGTTTTTTTTTATTGATTTCTGACTATGATCTATTTTTTTATATTGAAAAGTTTGCATAATCTGTTCAACCACTAATTTTGATATTCTCTATTCAGTGGAAGTTTTGAAAACCCGCATTATCGCTCTTATAAACTACTTATCTATAATGCATGTTTGAGTCCTAAACTTTAATATGTTTAAATGTTTGAACTTTGCAATGTTTTACAACGCTATCCATCATTTTTAGTTTATTATTATTACTATTTTACCAAGTACTTGATATGGTAGGAATAATGTGAGGATTACTTACTAAATTGCTCATTGCATCTTAACCCCAATTCAACCCCCTCAGTTTCATGATTAGTTCATAAGTAATTTGGGTTCTCGAAATCTAAGGACATTCTAGTTAACATGTGAAGGCACGAGATTTCAGATGACATCAGAGTGCGCAACGGAATTATGAAGTTGACATGTTCATCATTGTTTATTGGTGTATAATAAGCTATTGGATTGTAAATATCAGAGCTCATTCGATTTGAACTCGATTAATATCAGAGTGATGTTTAGTTAAAATATTTTTATACTTTACTATTTGTTATTTTATTAATAATAAATAACGTCTGTTGGATCAATTTCGCTTGGCTAAACTTGGTGTGGACTTCACCTGATCTTATTTACACGCCTTTGGGTCTTTTGGGAGTAGATGGCCTCTAGCTCCTCCTAGCGTGAGTGTTTGGCGAGGACTTCAGAAAGGGTGTGGGGATTATGCCCCGGATCTTTAGTCAGTATATGAATATCAGTGTAGAAAACGCATGTAATAATGATAAACACCTTGATATTTATAGGGTTTAGTTTACCAACTTAGATGGCGGCGTTACCCTTTGGGAAGGGTTTCCTTCTATGGCGGTCGGAGCAGGTGACAAGCATGTCATCACCTCACAATTCCTTAAGGATGAAGGTTTCTCGTGTAGTCGGCGTAAACATGTCGCCACCTCACCATTCCTTAAGAAGGAATATTTCTCTGTAGCTGGTGACAAGTAGGTTGCTACCTGACCATTTCTTAAGAATGAATTTCTCTGTAGCTGGTGACACAAGTAGGTCGCCACCTCACCATTCCATAAGAAGGAAAGATTCTACGTAACTGGTGACATGTAAGTCGTCACCTCACCATTCCTTAAGAGGAAGGGTTTTCTCAGTAGTCGTCGACCTATTTGGCGTTGACCAGGTTGGCATTGCCTCCTTTATAAAGAACTGCTGACCTTTAGTCTTCGTCTTTCTACGTGCATTCTTTTATGTCGTCGACTTTTCGTTCCTAACTTTAAGGTTCCCTACTTGACGGTTGTCGACTCTGATTTCTCTTAATTAAGGGTCTAGTACTTGTCCCCGAGACATTGGTCATTAGCCTTTTCTTCGAAAAAGGTAATGGCATGTGTTGAGTTCTCCTTTCAGTTTATTTGCCTTGGTCTTTGAAGACTTTGGCGGGATCTTACTTGGGGTTCTCCCTTATTTAAAAACTCTCGTTGGAGTGTCATTTCTTTATTTTTTTTTTTTACAGTTTGAACTTGGGAGTTGTTTCCTTTCCTCCGGAGGGTTTACAACGACTATTTTTGAAAAGTATTCTCTTCCTGAGGCACTCGTTCATATGTGCAGTGAATGAAATGTAATGATTATTTACCGTTTGATTTTTATCTCCAGCATAAATACCCAGTTTTATTTCTCATTACGCCCATCTTCATCTTTTTGCTCTCTCAAAATATTTTCTCTCCTCTTCAAGGTTTACTATGGCCAAAAAGTGCAGTGCTTACTTCATTAATCTGTGATCACATTGCCCCTGCTCCCTAGACGAGAGAATTTTGGTCGGAATTGCTTCATCAGGACCACATAATCCCGCTCAAGAAGCGTCTATTCTTCGTTCTCTTTTCAAGACTCCGATGGCATCCAGCAGTTCTTCTTCAGGTAACGATCCAACCCTCTTCTTCCATTTCTCTTTTAAAAAAACCATAGGCAGAACCTTTTATATGCCCCATCCTTTATTGAGGCAGCGACCCTGGCCAATCTTTCTGATGCAGAGAGGTCTCGGTATGGCGGCGCCACCAAGCAGCAGCACTTTCCTTTGGAAGGAGAAGTTGTCGTTTTTCCGGTGCAAATCAAGGCGGGTCTTCAGTTTTCCTTTTGTCCTGACCTCTTAGAACTCTGTGAATACTATTGCATTCACCCTTGCCAATTTTCTGTAAACTCCACTCGCTTCTAGGTGGGCTTCCGTTGTCTTTGTAATGTTCATGGCTGGAAATATAGCCATGGTACTTTTAAGTGCTTCTATAGCCTAGAAAGCAACGACTTCGAGACATTTTCCTTCTAATAACAATGGCTCGGTGATGATGATCCTCTTGTCTAGAAGACCCATAAAATTTTGTCGTCGGGCTGGAGACTTACAACGCCAATTGGAGACCCATAAAAAAACTATTTTGAAATTTTAAAAATAGAAATTACTGAGTTTTGTTTTTAAATTTCGAAATTAGCTAATTTATTTTAAAATTTTAAAATATAAATTATAAATTAGAGTGTCTTAAAATGTCAAAATTCTTTTCAAAATTTGAGAGTGATTTTTTCAAATTTGCAATGTTTGTCGAAATGAGAATAAAGAATAAACTTCCAAATTGAAAAATAGAAATTAGAGATTTTTAACATTGAAATTTAATAACATAAATGAAAAATACAAATTAGCGGTTTGTGAAAATTTTAAATTAATTTAGAAATTAGAAAAAAAAATTATTCAAATTAAAAAATATAGATTTAATCCTTTTTTTTTTTTACATTTCGAATTTAAATACAGAAATTAAAAATAAAATTATTAAGTTTTCAAATTTCGAATTCTTTTATCAAATTTTTTTTTTCGAATTAGTTGAAAAATTAACTTTCAAATTAAAAAAATAGAGATTAGAGAGTTTTTTTTTTTTTTTTTTTTTTGCATTTCGAATATAGAAACATAAATTAAAAAATTGAAATTAGAGTGTTATAAAATATCGAAATTATTTACGGATTTTGATAATTATTTTTAATTTCGAGTTTAAACACATAAATTAAATATGGGAAAAAATATATATGTCGACATTACTTTAGAATTTCGTGTTAAAATTATTTTTAAATTTAAAAAATAAATTGAAGAAACTTAATATTTTTAGTTTAGAATACTTTGAAAAATAATTGAGAATTTAATTATTTTGATCTAATAAAGAATTAATTCATGTCAATAGATTTCAAATATGAAGACCGAGTCACACTTTAATGTGGAAAACTGTGAGTGATAGAAGCACGAATTGCGGGCTTCGTCAACCGGGCATGCTTTCTTCATGCATGATTGACATCTCTTTTGGCATTTGGTGAATGAGCCGCCCTAATATGAGCCTTTTAATATAAGCCAAACATCCTAAGTAATTGGGTAATGTCACATTAGAGATTTTTGGGCTAGGCCTAAAATCTCAATTGACATGAGAGTCTCAAAATTGGGTCTCCCTAATCACTTGATGGCCGGGTGAAATAGGGTATTAACCCTAGATGAGTTTTTCCCACCTCCTCTATAAATAGAGACTATTAGGGATTTATTAAGGTTAATCATTTTCCTCCTAAGTGTTGAGACAAAAGAAATCCCTCTTCCCTAATACCATAGTTTCGGCCGATCCTATACCACAAGGAGGTGCCAAATTGCTTCGAGCAATTATCCCGGAGATCCATCCTGCTGACAAATTGAAAAGAGGCTTTGCTGTGGAGACCATTTCATGTAGGTAATTCCTTAAAAAGAATCCTTACAGGAGTCGTCTGGCGGACCGCGAACTCCCGTCAAGATCTTGGGTCTACGGAAAGATTGAAACTGGTATGTGTCCCTTTCCGCTGCGTAATTTGTTTACTTGGCATGTACACGCGTTTTAATCCCTAGTAATGTTGGATTACGGGGACGTAATACTATGGAATGCTAAACGTGTACTAACAAGATATCTAATCTACGCAGCGGAATTAGTACACATACCTTTTAGCTTTCCTGCCCGAGAACGATGTGGAGGGAGTTCTGATCCTCCGGTCGGAACCACGTGCAATTTATTCGTCAGAAGAAGTCCCACGCGATGTAGCTCCACAACAAGACCTCTGATCGATTATTCAACGGAGATGGAACCTCGGACTTGATGTGATGGTGCCGAAATATTAGACTAGGGTGACAAGTTTTCTCAATGGAGATCATTATTCTTAATTGTGTGTTTAAACCCTTAGGAGTCACCCCTATATATAGTATTGGGTCGAGTTGCCAAAAGGCAACTCCACCCTATGTGATACTAGGGTTTCGGCCGAACCATGTAAAAAGGGAGGAGGCCCATTTTGGGCCTCCCTTGTCAATTACTAATTGGATTTGGCCCAAATAGCCCAGATTGATAATTACCTAATTAACTTTGGTAATTCCCTTAATTAACGGGCTCCTATTACGACGCCACTTCACCATATGTTAACAGCTCCCACTCGCCGGAATGGGAGGGTTCTATACGATTACACAATGGTATCAACATCTCAGTCTTCAGTCTTCGTCTCCGTCTCCGAATAGTTCATACGAGGCTTGCCGTGCGACCGGCGGATACGACGGGCGTCGTGCTACTCATCTGTTAGGAGTATTGTAGCGCTCACAGAACTTTGATTCCCTTTCATGAACCAAACTGTTTGAAATAAAACTATGTACCGCACTGTATCCTTGGTCAACTGTTAATTCTCCAATTGCCCAGTTTTCCACAAAGGAATACTTCTCCAGGGCATCCGTACAAGTGTTCACAACCTTCAACTAATATCCGGTTGGCGGCCACCTAGTGAACACGAGAGTCGGTGAATTAAAGGTGAACTTGAACATCCCAATCGCTTATACCCTTAGTCTGACTCAAACGGTTTCCAAGACGTGGGCACTTGGCTGTTTTCTTTGGCACTACACTCGTACGCCGGGAAGCGAGCATTGAGCAGACCTTAGGTATAAGTTCTGAGTTCATGAGGATACTTTGGATGCCTCTTCATAAGACATCCGGGATCAATCACACGCTCAAGGTGAAGAAGTATGCGCCCTTTGAATCACAAGGATTCTAGCTAGCACAACCGAGCATGACCCCGTGGTCGTATATGGCACGCGCAGTATGAAGCACGCGTCGATAGCACACCTGGTAAAGCCAGGGATGGGATATTTCAATAATGCTATCGCAGAATCTCTCATCTGGCCTTGAATGTGATATATAGTGATGGACAAAGTCCAACTCGGCGATTTACAAAACGAAGATTGAGTCACGCTGCTAAGCGTGACGATGTTATCGTTTTGTTTAATCAGGTTTATCCCCTTGATTCTTAGCCAATCTTGTTATGGTAGAGGTCCCTTACAAGATGATCGTGCTTGTGTGACGAGGCAAGTTTCACATTCGACATAATTTTGGTGGAAGAATTTTACTTCTTCCTACGACTTAGTTTATAGACCGTAAAATCCGATGTTGTTAATCATTATGACGTCGATGAATCATAAACTCTAACTGCAATTCTTTTATTTAATTGAAACATAATTTCAAATGTCAAAATGTTATCACTTTTACAAGCCACACATTTTAAGCCCTATGTAATCCAAGCAGTTTTACGTACTTTTCAAAAATCTCCCTACGTAACGGCTTAGTTAAAGGGTCTGCGACCATATTTTCTGTAGGCAAGTATTCTAAATCGATTATGTTGTCTTCCACAACAGACCTAGAATAACTGTATTTCACATCAATGTGTTTAGTCCTACTATGGTACTTTGGATTCTTAACTGCCGCATTGGCCGCCTGACTGTCGGAGTGCACCTTCATAGGTTTACTCCTTTTGTCGGTGCCAATTAATGCAATAAGAAGCCTTTTCAGCCAGACCGCTTCTTGTGCGTTTTTGGAGAGGACAACGAATTCTGATTCCATAGTGGAAAGCGCGACACAAGATTGCTTCTTACATACCCATGATATGGCAGCATTAGCAATGAGGAAAACTCCACCTGCGGTGGACTTACGATCATCCGGATCGCCACCGTGGTTGGCGTCACTATAACCGATCAATTCGAGCTGATTGCCCTCATAGCACAGAACGTAGTCGGCAGTACCTTTCAGATATCTGATAATTCGTTTTACGGCCTTTAGATGTTGTTAACTAGGATCTGATTGGAATCTTGCTACTAGGCCCACAGCTTAACAGATGTCTGGCCGAGTACAGAGCATGGCGTACATTAGACTCCCTACCATGCTCAGATACTCTGCATTCTTCATCTGTTCACGCTCCTGCTGGTTTTTCGGGCCATCACGCTTCGATAGCGCGCACCCGAACACAACTGGCGTTTCCACGGGTTTAGCATCCAACATTATGAATCTTTTCAACAGTTTGTTGATATATGATTCCTGAGATAGACATAATTTCCGGGTGGCACGATCTCGGGCAATTTTGATGCGTAAGATGTACGTGGCCTCTCCCATGTCTTTCATCTCGAATGCTGATGCTAACCAGGACTTTGATTTATTCATGAAACTCATATCGTTCGCAGCAATGAGTATATCATCCACATATAGTGTTATGATGACATACTTAGACCCGGAGGTCTTAGTGTATACGCAGGGATCCTCGTGAAGATTCACGAATCCGTATCCGACGATTTCCTCGTTCGGTACCATTGCCGAGACGATTGTTTAAGGCCGTATATAGATCTTTGGAGTTTGCAAACTTTACAGTCTTTTCCAGGAGTAATGAAACTCTCCAGCTGCTCCATATAGATCTCTTTCTCCAGTTTTACTTGGAGAGGTTTGGTCTTAATGTCCATTTGATGCATGCTCGAGTTCGAGACTTGCAGTCATGGGTAAGGACGGCCCTGACTATGGTGTAAAGCATAGTCGGTGAATCCGTCTTTATCAAAGTTCACTCCGTGAATTTGGGTATATCCTTTCGCAATTATTCGAGTTTTGCACTACTCGAAATTTCCACCATAAGTGAATTCTAAGATTTCACTTTCTAGTTCTGTGGTTAACAGATAAATCAACTAAAGACTAAAACCGAATTAGTTCTTATTTAGGCAATTTCATCCTCCATTGTTTTCCTCCATTCCCTCGTTTTGAGGTCCTTCCTTTGTTTGATGAACCGTTACTGGTTCAAGAACGAATACCAAGATGTGTAACACATCTTATTTGATGGGACACTTCTCGAGAGAAGTTCGTTGCCTTTCACTATGTCTAGGCACGTTAATCCCATGTTTTAGTCTGATCGTTACTCCCACTCGGAATAATGCTTCTTATCGGGGCATTACTCCCACTGGGAACAATGGTTGTGGTTGAACTTACTTGGAATATCCTCTCGGTCTCGGGTTTTTACCTCTGAGATGTATTCCTCTATCACTAGGATCTGGAACCAAGTTGGTTGTTCCACTCCCACTAGGAAAAATGGGTAGTTGAAATAGTTCATCATTATGATTATCAGGTCCGACTTGATTCGCATTTTGAAATTTAGTGATGATTATGTGTGAGGGGGAGTGAGCCCTCTCACTGGATTTATTATGAAGACGTTTCCATCATCATTTACCAAATCAATCACTTATGCTATATCAATTCTCCCACTCGAAGTAAGTGGGACCTGAGAATCTCCATCAACCATCTGTTAACTTTAATCAGTACTAGTTCGTTCGTTCTGCAAAGCGTTGGAAATCCATCCTCAAACCTTTATGATGTGCCATGTTTATCCACGAAACCATTGTTCCGGGCTAATTTTTAAAACTCGTATTCTTCGCGAGTAGTGCATACTCTTAATGAATACTCGTTTTAATGCGCAAATTAATGCGTTTATGTGATAAGGTTTTACCCGAATCATTCATTAGCTTTTATGGTAACGTGTTAACCGATTTTTTCATAACATAGTGTTTTACATTAATGTGAGTTAAATTAATCTCATCCTGCAGGAACAATTAATGTGTAACTCTAAGATTATGTAATTCTGAACTATGTTTCTTGAGGTGTTTAATGAATGCTTTTAGCCAAACTCTTCGTTCAAGGCTAATGGTGGGAGAGTCGTTTTACCGACTACTTCTTTTCGTTTTGTTTGTTTAACTCATTCATAGACTTATTCATCTTATGGACTATGCATTTAAGCACTCGCTTTAATACCATAGTTGATGTTCTTATTAGATTACAGTAGCCTTGAAGCACACTTTTAATATAAATAGTTATCAATGAGTTATATCCAAAGGATTACAAACGAAAAATTCAGCATTCATAAAAATACTTCATCATTAAATTCGTACTTTTAAAATGATGTGTACCGTCTCTCGAGGTGACATGTGCCATGCGCATTATACCAGGTCTAAACCGTGGTTTTGAAATCGTTTTTAATTTCCGAATTTGAAATTAAATCGGTTTAACATGCATATTATTTTGGGATACATATGTTTAATGGAGTACTTAACAAATAAGGATGAGGTAAGTCGGTTTGCCTTTTAGAACTATGCAATCGATGAATTTATTCAGTTCAGTTTGACCTGACTGAGATGACTGAGTATGTAAAATGTTTCGTTTTTGTTCGACCACTTTTACTTAGCCGAAATTTTGGTTCTAACCCATGGGTTTGAAATTTCGTTTCAGATCGTTCCATTTGACCGGAACGTTAAATTGATAAGTAAATTGTTTCTCGGAATGCTCCCAAGCTTTGAATCGAGCAACAATCACTTTAATCAATAATACCAAATTTCGAAATAACCAAAATTTAGTAATTCAGACGAACAACGAACGATAAATGACAATGGTAGGATTCTTGATCTGAAGGTCACATATTTGATCCATGTTTACCGAATAGATAGTCGAGAACTTTAAGTCATGTTGAACATCACATATGATTAAATTCACTAGTGAATCACATCAAATGATTTGTGTTCAAGTGAAACGTTTACGGCTTTACATACATGACATACGATGCGTGTTTGAGACGCACTTTATCAACGGGGTTTTCCCACCGGATAATCGTTTAAAACCTTTTACGGTCAAGTTCCCTCCATGATATATGGATCACAATTGACTTCATTCGATCTATTGTGGTGAGCTGAGAAGGTTGTCGCTTCACTGCCTTGGTTACCGCACTTGACTAGACTCAAGGTTATTGAGTCTTGTCAATGTAAGGCAACCATATCTTTTCATGTTGACCCTTTTATTGCGAAGGTCTCGAGTGGCTATTATACCAGCATCCATGAAAAGAAAAGACCATCACATTCAACCGAAACATTTCTAGCTTTAACATCCTTGCTTCTACCGAGGCAGATGCAAAGGGATACCAAGCTTTGACATTGTCTGGTTGCAATTTGAAGTCTTCTTCAACCTCTTTTATTCAATGTTGAATGTATCACCACATACGCATTTAGATCATCAAAGAATCTACTTCAATATTTAGGAAACAAACTATCACGTTCATTTCTCATTGTCAAAATCATACGAACTACCATATTCATTCGTAATTGTCCTTTCTGCTTTTCAGAATCATAGCAGAGAGGAGACCTATACATATTCCTTATGTTCATCATAATTTATACCATTAAGATTGCAAGGTTCATAGAAGCGTACCGACTTAGCCATGAAAACTAATACATTGATAATTATGCAAATTCAGCAAGACAACAACATTTTGACAGAATTGCAAACATCAGATTATCTATTATGATGGAATACGAAGAATAGTGATTCTTCAGTCACTAAACCAAACCAACCTTCAGTAAACCGAGGAAGGGGGTGTCGTGAAAGAATTCACACTATTTTCGTTTTCAATCTAATAGATCAGTCTTTTGAAAACGGTTATTCTATTGCAAATTATCGGAACGGGAATTTTCAAATAAGCATACCCGATCTTGGCTTTCCCAAGGCCCTTATGATTTTGTAAAATTATCTGATAATTTACGCATGCATATTTATAATTATACTATATCTAGCAAAGCATCATACTATGCCATAAATATCGAACACAACATGCTTAATTGAAACCGTGTATTAAAACACAAACCCTAAGAGCATTGTTTATGTTAATTTTAAAGTTTGAAAATATTTTGAATTTAAAATTTGACATCCTATTTTATTGAAAATTTTAAAATTTCCGAAATTTTTTAAAGTGGTTAGGTCCAAATTTTAAAATCCTATTCAACCCGGTCTGATTTTAAAAATTCCGGTTTGGTCCGAAACGGTTCAATAACATAAGATTGTGGTTCGGTTTATCACTCAAAACCAGTTAGGTTAGGTTCAATTTAGTTACTACGGTCCGACCCGACCTGACTAGGTCGACCCGATTAAGAAAACCCGGATTGGTTTTATCCGGTCCGGTTTAGCAATTGGACCGGCCCATAAACCCTAGTGTTCGGCCGAAATATGTCTGATGGGTTAAGTAGGGTTTTAAATTCCACTAAAAACTTAACTTAGCCACCAAGAAATATTAATTATTTAAAATAATTTTAAATATTGCTAATATGTATATATAATTCGGCACATATATTATTAATATATATAAATATTGTCAAGATTCTATCTATAATATGTAAATCAATTAACAATATAAACATATATATATAATTTTCAGCCAAATCTATATACATGTTGGATCACGGTGGAACTCCGGTACGGTCTTGACGGCGATCCGAGCTCCTTTGCTCCATGTAATCCTGCAAGAGGGGATAGACCGGGCGGTGACCCAGAATCCCTCTCCGATGCTTGAATAAGTATCTCGTATGAACTGGCAAGCAACAAGCTCAAAGGGTGTATCTCCAAAACGTAATGTGATCTGAGGTAACCTCTGCCCTTTTATAGGCGGAGAGGTACCTCAGTTACCTGGTGAACCGTTGGGGTGGTTAGCCCATATTCCGCGTATCTCGGGCACGATCCCGCCTATCTAGGCCATGATCTCGCTTATCTCGGCCACGCCCCGCGTATCTCGGCCACGCTCTGCGTATCTCGGCCACGCCCCGCGTATCTCGGCCACGCTCCGCGTATCTCGGCCACGCTCCGCGTATCTCGGCCACGCTCCGCGTATCTCGGCCACGCCCCGCATATCTCGGCCTCAACCTCTGATAGCAAGTCCCGACCAGTATCGGGGACTCCAGAGTTATCTCATTGTGTCACCGCTCGGGGCCCCTCGTCATCGTGACAGGGCCAATCATTCTCAGGGATTCATCATCGGGGCCTACTTAAAGGCATCTCATCGGGAGCTTCCAGCTCACCTATCGGGACCGACACTGTCGGGACCTTTCATCATCGGGACTCCCTCTGTCGGGACCCTTCACCTTGGTCTTCTTGACCTCCATTTTAGGGCCCAGTGGTCCTATTCACCGTTTCCTCGCCGTTAAAGGGCCTAACGGCCATAGCGAAGCCCATCATTTGCCCCCAAGACATGAGGGACTTAAAGTTTGTCGTGTCTTCCAACTCCCGACCTCCCGACATCGGAGTCGGGGACCTTTCCCTTGGTATGGTCACTTGATACAAATCTTCTCGTTCATGTTTCCTCGATGCCTTGAGGATAACCACCAAATCCGAGAAGACTCATCGGTTCCTCTGTCATTAAATGCAGCAGATAACGAAGCGACGTCTTTGGCACCCGTGCCTGATTTTCCGCGCCTGCTTTTTCTGAAAAAGTGCTTTTCAGGCCGTTTCATCATTACACCCGTTGCCATTCTGCACGTTTCATCTCAACGGCTCAGATAAAAAACGCTTCGACCTCGACGATTCAGATCAGAACGTCCTTTCGACTGTCCTCCTCGCCTATAAAACCCTAACCCTGGGCACAGTCTCCCTTTTACCGTTTCTGAAATTCCGAAAGCTCTCTGCAACTTTGAGAACCCAAGCTCTGCGATTTCGAAGATTCAATTTCTCCTCCGGCCTTCTGTTCTCCGAATCAACTTTCCGGCAACGTCAAATTCACCCTTCCTACCTTCAATCATCATGTCTGGTAAGGATTTCTTCTTCGTTGCTCGTATATCTTTTCCTTCATCTCTGCTTAGTTTGTTTGCAATTTTCCGAAAAACCCAATGTACCTTTCCTTGCCATGGCTGATTTCAGACAATGGATCTAATTCCGAGGGGAGAAAGCCCTTCAACTTCGACTATGCACTCAACGAGATTTCCAGCACTGCCTACGATGCAGCTCTCCGGGCGGGATGCATCACTTCTACCTGGGAACCTCGCTTCCCCTATCCCTGGCCCCGCCTCTCGAGTAACCTTGAGGTTACTCGTCCCCGGAAAGGGGAGGTATTTGTGTCTACGGGGCAAATATCAGCGGGGATTAGATTCCCCTTCTGTGGCAACCTGGTCGAGATGTGCCAGCACTACAAGACGCATCCGACCACTTTCTCTCCTCATGCCATCCGCCTATGGAACGCCTTCCAAGTGTTCTGCTTCCGACAGAAGTGGGTTTATAGCCTCAAGCTCTTCAGAACCTTCTACGGGATGAAGTGCAACGAGGCGGGGGTCTGTGTCTTTTACCCCGTATGCCGAAGTGGAACAAGACGCAACTCGGGTTGTGCAACTGGACCAATGACACCTGGAAGGTGGTCAAGGGTTGGGGACTCCTGGTCGACACGGGATCCGATAACAGTGGGTGGAAGAGGAGCTACTTCTTCATCCAAAACTCCTCGATCCCGTGGCCCCGATGGGAGGTGGAAGCGGACTCTCCTCCTGCTTACCACACCTATTCTGATGAAGACTTCCAGGCCCTTCAACTCATCCAGCTCTACCGATGGGGGGAGTCCTATACTCCCCTTGATGCCAATTCTTTCGTGGAGCGGGACCTGGTGAATGCCGGGATCCGACTCCTCGACATAGTCTCTGGGGGTCAGCTCTTCGACGGCCCCTCCAATATGGTTCCCTGGGTAACATCTCTAACCTCTGTTTTTTACTGTTTGCATCTAAGAAGGTATCCGTGCTGACCAATCTGATCCTTAAGCAGGAGGAGACCGATGCTGTCCGCCCTACGCGGAAGAGGAAGTCAGCCAAGAAGGCTGCTGCTCCATCGGGATCTCCTTCCGCGGAGCCGCGTGGAGGTGGACAAACTCTTCGATGTCCAGACCGTTGAAGAAGGTAAAAAGCTCCGCCTCGCTATTAATTCGTACAGGAAGCTAGTTCCGAAGGAATTGATCCCTTCGACCATGGAGGCCCGCATCGCCGACGTCAAACGTGTTCTTCGAGGGGAAACTCCTCGTGTCCTGAAGGCGGGCTACTACAACTACCGCGGGAAGGATCAATACATTTTTCGGCGCATCGTCTGGTGTAAGGGACTTAATGAACTTCCTGATTATGTTTCTGAAGCCTCCTCTCGTCCTCTAGGTGCAGGTCACTCAGGAACTCCGTCGGGTGCTGGAGCTTCAGCCGGTGCACCACCTTCAGCAGGGGCGCCTCCTTCAGCGGGGGCACCACTTTTCTCTGGTGGAGAGACCCCGACCGGCGATCAATTTCGTCGGGTGGAGAGCCTGGACTCCTCCGAGGAGACTGATGAGGGCGGCTCCCTTCACCATCGTCGGAGGACGGGGCAGTCCCCACTGAAACCAACCTCCAAGGGGCTGCCCCCCTCGCCTTCTTCACAACAGCGACAACCGTCGCCCCTCCACGATTTCACTCCTTCCCCAGCCCGGGGCGAGTCGGAGGCACGCCCCTCCACGACTCGGGTCGGCCCTTCTCCTCTCCCGCTCGACGGGAGTTTTTACAAGGTCCTCGACCCCGCACAGAAGGATGCTCCCTGGGCCCCGATCCAAAAGCTGCAAGGGGTCAAGCTCCGACAAGGGGACACATACCCGGAGCTGGCTGTACACCTGGTAGCAGGCTCAATCCTGCCTACTATGAGGTATCCGATCTCCTTGGATCGGGAGGAGATGCGCCGGGATGTACAAGAGATGTGCATGCGTCGGATAGAGGTAAGATTTTCACTTTTCTCTTCTTCATCCATAAGACTGGTTGCTCATCTACTAACACTTCTCTTCCTTCCTTCACAGGAGATGGGGGACATCAACCGTTTCCTGGGGTACATCTTCGCCTACGAAGAAGCCCTAGAGCAGGAGCGGGCTAAGGGGGCTCCCGCAGCCATTTATAAGCTTGAGGAGGATCTCGCGGCCTCCGAGTCTTCGCGGGGAAAACTGGCCAAGGAGCAGGCCATCCTCGACCGAAAGACTCGGGACCTCCAAAACCAGGTCCGTGACTTCGAGGGGCTCCTAAAGCGGGAGCAGCAGGAGCGGCAGATTGCTGAGGACAAACTTGTCCTGGAAAAGAAGGCTCTGGAGGAGCAAATCGCGGAGGTTCCTGCGCAGCTGGTCGCGGCCGAGACCAAGGGCCGGGAGGATTATCGGAGGTCCGAAGACTTCCAGGCTGATGCTGTAAAGTTCTGCAGCGCGGAGGTGGAGAACACCCTCTTCAATGCAGTTGAGGAACTCCACCTGGAGTATGGCGACGCCATCAACTTCGATAAGTCTCCGTCTCTCGCTCCCTTCGCGAAGAAATACTTTGCCCTCTCGGAGGAGAGTGATGAGGGGAGCACTCCCGCGATTGTTGAAGACACAGCAGAGCCTTCAAGTGCTGATGCCCCGATAATCGACCCTCCAGCGGCTGAACCTGTGGAGCCTTCTGCCACAGACCTTGTGGACCCTGCTCCCGCTGATGCCGCCGACAAGGACCAAGCCTAAACGCTTTATCTTTAGAGTCCTCGTATTTTCCCCATTTTTGTAATCCTCGGGCCTTTGAGCCCTCATTAATATCAGACTATCTTAGTTCCGATTTTCCATTGCACTTCTCAAAGTGACTTTACTTACTTAAGGCGAAACCTCGACACTTAAGATATTTTCACACATCACTTAAGACGATTTAACAACTTGCACCACTTAAGGTGACTTAATATCACGCACCACTTAAGGCGACTTTCCAATACTTAGAATAAATCCAAGAATCATGCATCACTTAAGACGACTTAACCTCGTGCATCACTTAAGACGACTTAACAACACTTAGAATAAATCTAAGAATCATGCGTCACTTAAGACAACTTTTCTCGTGCACCACTTAAGGCGGCATTTCTCGTGCACCACTTAAGGCGGCTTTTCTCGTGCACCACTTAAGGCGGCTTTTCTCGTGCACCACTTAAGGCGGCTTTTCTCGTGCACCACTTAAGGCGGCTTTTCTCGTGCATCACTTAAGACGACTTTTCTCGTGCACCACTTAAGGTGACTTTTAAACAACACTTAGAATAAATCTAAGAATAATCTGATCGGAAGCAACCTCTTTATTCATTGATGGCACAAAACTTGCTTACATCGAATCAAACGATAAATATCTTACACCACTTAAGGCGATTTTACATCGGGCACCACTTAAGGCGACTTTTCATCGGGCACCACTTAAGGCGACTTTTCTCAAGCATGAAATTTCTTCAAGTGTTCGCCACTAAAAGAATGCTTTAATACTCTGCCATCGAGGTCTTCCAACTTGTACGCATTCGGAGCTGGCATCCCCACGACCTTGTAAGGTCCTTCCCATTTTGGTGACATCTTGTTGATTCAATCCAAAAGGGTAAACTCGTTGCGACGCCAAACCAGCTCCCCGACGAAGAATTGTCGGGACTTAACTCGCCGATTGTAGTACCTGGCCGCCGCCAAACGCATTCGAGCCTGGGCTTCATCGGCTTCCCGCCTCTTCTCTTCGAGCAGGTCCAAATCCAGACGTCTCATTTCATCATTCGTCAAAGGCTCATAGTATCTTATCCGATGGGACGCCACAGCTACCTCCACGGGAGCGACAGCCTCCGTGCCAAAAGGCCAAACGGAGTCTCCCCAGTTGATCGTTTGGGTGTCGTTCTAACAGCCCAAAGCACGTTTTCCAGCTCGTTCAGCCATTTTCCCTTCAAGGCATAGACCCTTTTCTTCAGGCCATCCATCACGATTTTGTTGGCTGATTCCACCTGGCCATTAGTCTGAGCATGGTGGACAGAGGCTGTCCGATGCTCGACGTTCAACTCCTCCAGATACTCCTTCACTTGAGCCCCGTTAAACGGTAGACCATTGTCGCTGATCACCACCTTGGGAATCCCGTATCTGGATATAATATGAGTCTGGAGAAACTTGACGATCTGGTTCCCCGTCGTCTTGGCCAACGCCTTAGCTTCTATCCATTTCGAAAAATAATCGATAGCTACCAGCAAATATTTACACTGACCTTGTTCCTGTGGCAGAGGTCCTACCAGGTCGATGCCCCACTGCGCGAAGGGCCAAGCACACTTGATAGTCGTCAGATTAGCAGCTGGAGCCACGATATTCGGGGCATACCTCAGGCACGCGTCGCAGGATCGGACTAACGTCGTCGCCTCCTTGCTCATTGTAGGCCAATAATAGCCCAAGTTCAGCACTTTCCTCATAATGGATCGGGATCCTTCGTGACAAGCCGCGATCCCTTCATGCACCTCCCTCAGGATTCGACTTGTGTCGGGCTCAGCCACACACTTCAAGTACGGAGTCGAGAACCAGCCTTTCCTGTATAGCTGATTGTCCAGCATCACGTAGTTAACCGCGATCCGTCGTATCCTGTCAGCTACCACTTCATTATCGGGGACTGCCCCCGTAGTTAGGTACGCGACTATCGGGGTCATCCAAGTGGGCTCTTCCTCCAATCCTGCTTCAATAGCACACACTTGTGTCGGGTCGGTGGTTGACAAGATCACCTTCTCCAAGAAGTGCACCTTCCGGTTTTCCTCCAAGGGTGCCCCCAAGGCAAATTTGCTCAAGGCATCCTCTTCCACATTTTCTTCCCTCGGGATTGCCTCAATGTCGAAGCTTTTGAAGCTCTCCTTCAAGACTTGTACCTCACGAAGGTACTTTCTCATCATCGGGCTCTTCGCCTCGTATCGCCCTTGGACTTGATTCACGATCAAGCCCGCGTCACACTTCACTCTCAAGTGAGCAACTCCTGTACCATTAGCAATTTTCAGGCCCGTGATGAGAGCCTCATACTCAACTTCGTTGTTCGTGGCCCTAAATGTTAAGGCCAAAGCATATCGCTGGGGCTCACCCCCGCCTGGTGGTATCAACACAAAGCCTGCTCCTGATCCGTCTGAACTCGAGGAGCCATCCGTGTACATCTCCCAGGTATTTTCCTCGTTTGGTTGTTCTGATTTCTCTGCCATCTCTGGTTGTTCTGCTATCGGGACCTCCATGGTTGCCCCCTCTACAGGGCCCGCTTCTTCCAGATCGGGGGCAGTAGATTCTGCTATGAAATCCGCCAACGCCTGGCCCTTAATAGCCGTCCTCGGAGCAAAGTGTATGCGAAACTCACTAAGCTCGACTGCCCATTTGACTAATCTCCCCGACGCATCAGGTCGGTTCAAAAAATGCTTCAAAGGCTGATTCGTCAACACGGTAATCTCATGCGCGTGGAAGTAAGGCCTCAGCTTCCGAGCAGTATTAATCAACGCAAAGAGATACTTCTCAACGACGGGATAATTCATTTCAGATTTGGCAAACGCCTTGCTTACATAATAAACGGGGACTTGATTACCCTCAACAACCTTCACTAACACAGAGCTAATGGCAAATTCAGAAACAGCCAAGTATAGATAGAGCGGCTCGCCTGGGACCGGTTTCGCCAACGGCGGGAGGGTGCGAAGGTGCTGCTTGAGTGCCTGGAATGCCTCTTCACACTTGGGTGTCCACTCAAACTTCTTGTTGGCCCTCAACACTTCAAAAAACGGCATCGATCGGTCACTTGCCTTAGACAGGAAGCGATTCATTGCAGCCAGTCGGCCATTCAGTACTTGCACCTCCCGATGATTTATCGGAGACTGCATCTCCTCGATCGCCCTCAGCTTCTCGGGGTTCACCTCAATTCCTCTTTGACTCACCATAAAGCCCAAAAACTTCCCCGAGTGAACTCCGAAGGCGCACTTTGTCGGGTTCAAGCGAACCTGATGAAGCCGCATTCGCTCAAACGCTGTAGCTAGGTTGTGCACATGATCCTTAGCTTGTCGGGACTTTACCAGCATATCGTCTACGTAAGCCTCCATGGTTTTCCACAACATATCTCCGAACAGCTTGTTCACCATCCGCTGGTAGGTTGCCCTGGCATTGATCAGTCCGAAAGGCATGACATCATAATGATAGATGTCACTGTCGGCATAAAAGGCAGTGTGGGGAGCATCTTCCTTAGCCATCTTGATCTGATTATAGCCCGAATACGCATCCATGAAGCTCAACAACTCATGTCCCGACGTAGCATCCACCAACTGGTCGATTCTCGGGAGCGGGTAACAGTCCTTCGGGCAAGCCTTATTCAGATCGCGGAAATCAACACACATCCGCCACTTCCCATTGCTCTTCATCACCAGCACCGGGTTAGCGACCCAAGTCTGGAATCGGAGCTCCTTGATAAACCCAGCATCGAGCAATCTGCCCACTTCCTGCTGGATGGCGATCCTCTTGTCTGCGCCCATCGGACGCCTCTTCTGTGTGATAGGCTTGATCGCGGGATCAATCTTCAACTCGTGCACAATCACGTCGGGGCTAATTCCTAGCATGTCACTCGGGGACCAGGAAAATAGCTCCTTGAACTCCTTCAGCAGCTCAATCAATTCTCGGGCCCTCTCGTCAGACAGGGCGGACCCGATTTTCACCTTCCTCTGAGGTCCGTTAATCTCGACCTCCTTCAAATCCTCCATGGGGGCGGGACGCCCAACCTCCTCTCTGGGATCTGCATCGGTCTGGAGGATAGCCATGGCCTCTCGTCTCTTCCGTCGAGTGGCATTAATGCAGCACCTCCTGGAAGCCACCTGGTCGCCCTTGACCTCCCCAACTCCGTGGTCAGTCGGGAACTTCATCTTCTGGTGCACAGTCGAGGCAACTGCCATCAGGGGGTTGATGGTGGTTCTCCCGATAATCGCGTTATAGGTCCCCGCGGACTCAACTACCAAATTCCACTGGTAAGGTGATCATTCCCAGCGGATAGGAGGTAATGCCAGAGAACCCGACCATCGGGAAGTTCACCTCCTTGAGATCCTTCTTCGTTTTCCCCATGGCTTCTAGTGCATCCAGAAACAGAATATCGGAGGAGCTCCCTCCTTCGATCAAAATCCGCTTCATCTCGTACCCATCCACGTCAAGGGTCACGACCCGAGCGTCATCATGTGGAGTCTCCACTCCTATCAGGTCCTCCGCGGAAAAGGAAATCACCATCTCTTCCTTCGCAGTCCAGGATCGGGACCTCTTGCCCAGCACCACAGCAGCAGAAATTCTAGAGGCATAGACCTCCCGAGAGGCTGTGGTGTCACCTCCCGCGGAAAATCCTCCAAGAATCACATTGATAGTGCCCCGCTTCTCCTTACGAGCCCCAGATGACTCCGGCTCAGACCTCTTCTTCTTTGGGGACCGATCGCGAGATCGGGAACGGGACCGCGATCGGGATCGAGAACGGGATCGACACCGCTTCTCCCCGATAAACTCCTTAAGCTTCCCCTTCTGGATCAGCTTTTCGATCTCCTTCTTCAGTTCCCGACAATGATTAGTGTCGTGATCATTTGCGCGGTGAAATCGACAGTAGCGATCGGTGCGGGATCCCAAAAATTCTCCTTCCTTCTTCGGGGGGGGTACCTGGAGATACCCTGTCGCTCCATGACCGTTAGCACTTCCGCCATAGAGCTGTTGAGAGGAATGTTATGATCCTCTCGCCTGTCCTTCCTCGAGGAACGCCTATCCTCCCTTCGATCAGAGCGGCCTCGACTCCGACTGCTCTCGGATTTATCCTTCGACTTACGATCGTCCAAGGGTTTGAGCGACTGATTTCCCTTATCTGACTTCGGGGGCTCAAGCTCTCCAGCAGCTATTTTCGACTCCTGGATGTCGATTTGCCTCTTCACCCTTTTCTGCAATGCTTCCATATTCCACACAGCCTTCTCAGCCACGCTGTGCATCAAATCAGAACCGTAAGGAGCTGTTAGGTTCCGAATGAAGGTACGGATGGTCTCGCCCTCCGAAATCTCCTCGTCAATCTCCGCCACGCTGGCAGTGAATCGTTGGTAATAGTGTGCCAGCGACTCATCGGGCCTTTGTACCACCTGGGCCAGGGACCTCACACTCTTCAATAGACGTCGGCGACCCTGATACTGCTGAATAAAGCGGTCGTGCATATCAGCCCAGCAAGTGATGCACCCTGGGGGTAGACAGAAGAACCAGGTCAGGGCTCTCTCACCAAGTGTGTTCGGGAACAATGTACACACGATATCTTCATTCGGCTCTGCCCAGACACGCCATGAGGTGCTTCTGGACATGACGAACCGGATCTCCCTCGCCATCATACTCCTTAATCGTGGGGATACCCAGTCCTGGCGGGGCGAGGGTGTCTATCAGTCGGGGAACGAAGGGATGAGAGGATCGATCCCTCAGTTCCGACAGTAGTGGCTTCTGCTCTCCCATGCAGATGTTTACGATCTTCACCACATGATCGGGGGTAATAGGACCATTAAGGGGAATGGTCCTATGCTGTACGGGTCCTGGCCCATCGACCACAAATCGCTCTGACTGAGCGGGCTCCTTACCCTTGTCCTGGCTCCGAGGTTGGGTCCCCTGCACATTCTGAACCTCTGCTGGTGGGGACACTTCCTCTTGTCTCCTCGCAGCCTCTCTCCGATCTAAGAGAGCCTCCACGGCTGCCAGAAACATCGGCATGGCCTCCGCCACAGCCTTCGTCAGGTCCGCATTTGGAGGAGCCTCCTGCTCCCTATTCTCTTGGTGCTGAGCAGCATCTTCGGGAACTTCGTTGTGCCCCCCCTGTCTGGGAGACCTCAGCAGGGAGATTCTGGTCCTCAGCATCCTCCGGCGGTGGTGAATTCAGAGTCGTCCCAGCAGGATGATGGGAACCACCAGATTGTCCTTGTCTTCTTTGCTTGCCAGCCGCCATTGAACGAGTAGAAGGCATATTAGCTTTTTGTCACGTTCCCACAGACGGCGCCAATGTTGGATCACGGTGGAACTCCGGTACGGTCTTGACGGCGATCCGAGCTCCTTTGCTCCACGTAATCCTGCAAGAGGGGATAGACCGGGCGGTGACCCAGAATCCCTCTCCGATGCTTAAATAAGTATCTCGTATGAACTGGCAAGCAACAAGCTCAAAGGGTGTATCTCCAAAACGTAATTTGATCTGAGGTAACCTCTGCCCTTTTATAGGCGGAGAGGTACCTCAGTTACCTGGTGAACCGTTGGGGTGGTTAGCCCATATTCCGCGTATCTCGGGCACGATCCCGCCTATCTAGACCATGATCTCGCTTATCTCGGCCACGCCCCGCGTATCTCGGCCACGCCCCGCGTATCTCGGCCACGCTCTGCGTATCTCGGCCACGCCCCGCGTATCTCGGCCTCAACCTCTGATAGCAAGTCCCGACCAGTATCGGGGACTCCAGAGTTATCTCATTGTGTCACCGCTCGGGGCCCCTCGTCATCGTGACAGGGCCAATCATTCTCAGGGATTCATCATCGGGGCCTACTTAAAGGCATCTCATCGGGAGCTTCCAGCTCACCTATCGGGACCGACACTGTCGCGACCTTTCATCATTGGGACTCACTCTATCGGGACCCTTCACCTTGGTCTTCTTGACCACCATTTCAGGGCCCAGTGGGCCTATTCACCGTTTCCTCGCCGTTAAAGGGCCTAACGGCCATAGCGAAGCCCATCAATACATATATAAATATTGTCAAAAATATGTTTACGGATAAAATATATAGACAATATATCTTCTTAATCTTTTTAAGTAACTAAATCCTATCAATATATCTTTATCCCTATCTTTTAGCTATATATATTGATAGTTAATATCATTTACAATATTATATTAGAACCTATCCTTATTTTCCAACTTATAGATATATAGTTACCTATTAATAAAATTTAAAAATGGCAACATATATATTTTTATATTAGTGCCGAAATTTTAAAGTCTTGGTGACCAAGAAAATTAAAATTTTGACCTAAAATACCCCTAGGGTTTTCGGCACAAACATGCAAAGTTGGAAAAGTTGTCAAATTTTAAGATCAAATACTACCTTGATCAAGAATCCAAATTGTGTTCTTGATAAAACTCATGGTGTTCTTGAAGATTATGAACATCAAACTCAAATTCATAACAAAATTTTCGGTTTTGATCCTCAAAAACACATAAATTTTGAAAGTTTTAAATTTTTAAAGATCAAATACATGATTTCATGTTGAAAATTTCGGAACACATATTGATGTTCATCAACCTAACAATTTCGGATTTTTTTATAGATTCAAGAACATCAGTTTATCAAAATTTTAAGAACTTCTAACTCAGGTTCTGATACCACTGTTGGATTACGGGGACGTAATACTACGGAATGCTAAACGTGTACTAACAAGATATCTAATCTACGCAGCGGAATTAGTACACATACCTTTTAGCTTTCCTGCCCGAGAACGATGTGGAGGGAGTTCTGATCCTCCGGTCGGAACCACGTGCAAGTTCTTCGTCAGAAGAAGTCCCACGCGATGTAGCTCCACAACAAGACCTCTGATCGATTCTTCAACGGAGATGGAACCTCGGACTTGATGTGATGGTGCCGAAATATTAGACTAGGGTGACAAGTTTTCTCAATGGAGATCCTTGTTCTTAATTGTGTGTTTAAACCCTTAGGAGTCACCCCTATATATAGTATTGGGTGGAGTTTCCAAAAGGCAACTCCACCCTATGTGGTACTAGGGTTTCGGCCGAACCATGTAAAAAGGGGGAAGACCCATTTAGGGCCTCCCTTGTCAATTACTAATTGGATTTGGCCCAATTAGCCCAAATTGATAATTACCTAATTAACTTAGGAAATTCCCTTAATTAACGGGCTCCTATTACGGCGCCACGTCACCATATGCTAACAAGTAACTATCCCCTAATTTCCAATAGTGGTTTCAGATCATGTGTAGGGAGTTCATGATTTAGATAAAATTGGTGTTCTTAAGTTTTTAGTAAAATTGATATTCATGAAATTGAGTGTTTTTTGTAAAACTGATGTTCATGATCTTCAACAAAAACGTGACCATTATCAAAATTGAACATTGGATTATTGATCTTAGTAAAATTTGATTTTGAAATTTGACCACTAACCCGAATTGCATGTTTCGGCCGAAACTAATCTAGGGTTACAATTTTTTTTTTAATATTTCTTAGGCCCCAAGTATAGCTAGGTTTTGGCTGAAATATGTTTAATTTTTTTTTTTAAAAGTTCGGCCAATTGTTAGGATGTATTCGGCCAAAATTATGGTTAGATTAACATGATTATTGTGAGATTAATTAATTATAGATATATTCTAGCATGATTTTATGGATGTTAGATATTATTGATAGATATTAGTTGCCTAATTGAGAAAATATATTGTTAATAGATTTATATCCCTAATATAGACTATTGACAATAAATATACATGTATATATTGTTAGTATATGGTGATTGGGCGCTATAATTGGAAGCTCATTAATATGTATACGTTACCTAAGAAATTGGGTAAATGTAAAATTAAGGAAATTGGGCTTGACCCAAATCCCAATTGACATGAGAGGCCCAAAATATTGGGCCTCCCTTATAAATGGCCGGCCGAATATTATGTGTACGGGCAAAGTGGACTTTTTTTCCACTTTGCTCATCCTATAAATAAATGGTGCTAAGGTTTTATTTGGGGTAATTACAGTTCCTCCTAAGTGCTGATTTGAGGGAAAACCCTCCCCCCTAGAACACAAGTTTCGGCCGAACCACCTCACCACCAAGGGTGTGCCAATTTGCTTAGAGCAAAACACTCCGGACATCCGTCCCTGCCAAGAATCGATCAGAGGCTTTGCCGTGGAGCTAATACCGCGTAGAACTTCCTTAACAAGAACTTCTAAGGGTTCCGTCTGGTGGGTCGTGAACTCCTTCAGCAGGATCCTTTCGGACTACGGAAAAGGTTTGAGGTATGTGCATATCTTCCGTTGCGTAATTCTGATTACAAGCATGTACCTTATTTATGTTTCCGTAGTATTCTGCCCCGTAATCCAACAGTGGTATCAGAGCCTGTGTTAGAAGTTCTTGCTTTTGATAAATTGATGTTCTTGAAAATTTAAATTTCTGACCGAAAATTTAAAGATGTGATTTTTGAAAATTTTGAAATTTTAAGTGGATGTGCCGAAACTTTCATGATGTTCTTAATAAAATTTGATGTTCACGATCTTCAAGAAAAATAGGACTTTTATCAAAATCAAACATTGGATTGTAGATCTTATTAAATTTGATCTTGAAATTTGACCACTTGTCTCAATTATGTGTTTCGGCCGAACCCTAGGTAAATTAACAAGGTAAATTTTTTAAATTCTTAGGCCTCAAGTAATGTGTATTTCGGCCGAAACTATTAGGGTTAGTGTTTGTTGGATCACGGTAGAACTCCGGTACGGACTTTGACGGCAATCCTAGCTCCTTTGCTCCACGCAATCCTGCAAGAGGGGATAGACCGGGCGGTGACCCAGAATCCCTCTCCGATGCTTAAATGAGTGCCCAATACGAACTGGCAAGCAATAATCACAAAGGGTATGTAATTCAACGTAAGTGTTCTGAGGTGGCCTCTTGCCCTTTTATAGGCAAAGAGATGCCTCAGGTACCTGGTGAATCGTTAGGGGTGGTTAGCCCGTATCCCGCGTATCTCGGGTGTGATCCCGCCTATCTAGGCCATGATCTCGCGTATCTCAGCCATGCCCCGCGTATCTTGGCCACGCTCCGTGTATCTTAACCACGTTCCGCGTATCTCGGCCACGCCCCGCATATCTTGGCCTTATCTTTTGATAACGTGTCCCGACTCCCGTCGGGGACTCCAGAGTTATCTCGTTGTGTCACCGCTCGGGGCCCCTCGTCATCGTGACAGGACCAATAATTCTCAGGGATTCATCATCGGGGCCTACTTAAAGGCTTCTCATTGGGAGCTTCCAGCTCAACTGTCGGGACCGACTCTGTCGGGACCTTGCAACGTCGGGACCCTTCTCCTAGGTCATCTTGACCTTCATTTTGGGCCTGGTGGGCCTGTTTGCCGTTTCCTCCCCGTTAAAGGGCCTGACGGCTGTAATCGAACCCATCATTTTCCCCCATGACATGAGGGACTTTTAGTTCGTCGTGTCTTCCAACTCCCGATCTTCCAACTCCCGATCTTCCAATACTGGAATCGGGGATCTTTCCCTTGGTTCAGTTACTCAGTTATCAGTCTTCTCCTTCACGTTTCCTCAGTGTTTTGTAGATAACTGTTAAATCCTAGGGGCCTCCTCGGTTCCCCAGTTCATTAAATGCAGTAGATAATGAAGCGACGTTTTCAGCCCACGTGCCTGATTTTTCGCGCCTGTCCTTTTCTGAAAAGTGATTTTCAGGCCGTTTCATCATTACGTCCGTTGTCCTTCTGCACGTTTCATCTCAACGGTCCAGATTAAGGCTCTTCGACTTCGACGACTCGGATCGAAGTGTCTCTTCAACTGTCTTCTTCGCCTATAAAATCCTAGCCATGGTCATAATTTAACTTTTACCGTCTTCGAATTCTCAAAAGCTCTCTGCGATTTCAAGCTCTGTGATTTCGAAGGTCTTGGAGTTTCTCCGATCATCTTTCCGGCGACGCCTCGTTCATCTCCTCAGCCTCTACTTCATCATGTCTGGTAAGGGATTCCCTTTTGTTGCTTGTTCGTCTTTTCCTTGTTTATAGCTTTCCAAGAGTCCCACTGTATTTTTCTTGCCATGGTTGCTTTTCAGACAGCGGGTCCAGCTCTGAGGGAAGAAAACCTTTTAACTTTGATTATGCTCTGAATGAGATCTCCAATACTGCTTATGATGCAGCCCTCCGAGAGGGTTGTATCACTATTACCTGGGAACCCCTGATGGGTTCCGATGTAATCGTTAGCCCCGTTAACAGCCAATGGACGGCGAGTAGGTCCAGTGGGCCTCGTGAAAAGCCTGGAAGGCCCAGAGGCCCAGCACGAAGGGTCCCGACTTTAGCGGTCCCGATGTATGAGCTGAATGCTCCCGATGAGAAGCCTCTGAGCAGGCCCCGATATGCCTTAGTAAAGGCCCCGATAATAAAGCCCCGCAGAGGCAGGACCTATCCCGTAGAGACTGAAGGTCCTGGGTGGTGATCTAGAATGAGACAACTCTGGAGTCTCCGACAGGAGTCGGGACTTGTGATCAGAGGATAAAGACCGAGGAACCCTCCTACTAGATAGAATAGTAGGAGGCGGTTAGAGATAGAGATAAACTCCCCGAGATACGCAGGGCGTGCCCGAGATACGCGGAGTACGGGTAAGATACGCAGAGCGTGGGGCGAGATATATGGAATCCCAACCGAGATATACGGAATCGTGGCGAGATACACGGAATCATGGGCACAACGGCCAAGCATGGTCACAGGTAACTGGGCAACTCCTCCTCCTATATAAGGGAGGAAGTTACCCCAGAAAACGCATACTATCTAATACGAACTTAGACTCTTTTGCTTACCACCCATTGATCACCATACTCATTTAAGAATCGGAGAGGGATTCTGGGTCACCACCCAGGTCATCCCCTTTTGCAGGATTACGCGGAGCCCAGGAGTCCAAGCTTTCCGTCAAGGACGTAACGGAGCTTCGCCCGTGATCCAACATTGGCGCCGTCTGTGGGAAGAATACGAAAAGTCAAGATAGCTTCTACCAGATCAATGGCCGGTGGTGGCAAGAAGAAGCAGGTTCAGGCTGGCAGTTCTCGTCCCGCAGGAACTGTGAATTCCCCGTTGCTGGAACGCGTTACTGAACAAGGTGAGAACCCTGCTCTTTCCCAGACAGGGGGGTAAGGTGATGGCTATGAGGTCTCAGTCCGAGACGCTGAGACGAACAGGCAGGATGTCCCGCGTAGGGAGGAAGATGAGGTTCCCCCAAACCCGGTGGGCCATGGAAGAGAAGGAGTCTCGCGAAGGGAAGAAGGGTCGTCTTCGAACTCGGAGTTGGACAAGGCAGTAGCGGAGGCTATGCCCATGTTCTTGGCCGCCATGGAGGTCTTGCTGGATAAGAGAGAGGCCGCCAGAAGAGCGGAGGAGTTGCCTCCGCGAGAAGAACTACCACCACCCCCGCCGAGGGTGGACCCCGAGGAACAGGAGGTTCCGCCCAGGAGCAAGGATAAGGAACCAGCACACCCGGAGAAGTTCGTGGTCGACGGCCCTGGACCGGTGCAAAATAGGACCATTCCCTTGAATGGCCCCATCACCCCCGATCAGGTGGTGAAGATCGTTAGCATCTGCATGGGTGATCAGAAGCAGATGACATCGGAGCTAAGGGATCGGTCCAGCCATCCTTTCGTTCCACGGCTGATAGATACCGTAGCCCGGCCTGGGCTAGGCATCCCGACCATCAAGGAGTACGATGGTGAAGGGGACCCAGTTCGTCATGTTCAGAGGCATGTCCAAGCCTGCATGGGTCGAACTTCGAACGATGACCTCATCTGCTCATTGTTCCGGGAGAAAGGGCCATGACTTGGTTTTTCAGCCTCCCGCCAGGATGCATCACGTGCTGGGCTGATATGCACGATCGCTTCATCAAGCAGTACCAAGGTCGGAGGCGTCTTTTGAAAAGTGTGAGGTCCTTGACCTAGGTGGTGCAGAGACCCGATGAATCGTTGGCATACTATTACCAACGATTCACTGCTAGTGCTGCGGAGATTGATGAAGAAATCTCGGAGGGAGAGACCATCCGCACTTTCCTGCGGAACTTAAGCGCTCCGTACGGTTCCGACCTAATGCACAGCGTAGCCGCGAAGGCTGTGTGGAGTATGGAGGCCCTGCAAGCGAGGGTAAAACAGCAAATCGACGTCCAGGAGTCGAAGATCGCTGCTGGAGAACTCGATCCCCCGAAATCGGGGAGAGGAAAGCCATCGTCCAAGCTGTCGGACGATCGCAAAGGGAGCGACAAGTCGGAAGGAAGTAGGAGTCGTGGTCGTTCCGATAAAAGAGAAGACAAGCGTCCTCCGAGGAAGGACAATCGAGAAGGTCGGGCTGTTCCCATCAATATCTCGATGATCTCTGTGTTAGCTGTGATGGACAGACAGGGTCTCGCTCGATACCCCCCGAGGAAAGAAGGCGAATTCCTAGGAGGCTGCCCTGACCGTTACTGTCGCTAGCATCGAGCCAATGGTCACGACACCGAAAACTGTCGGGAGCTAAAGAAGGAAATTGAGAAGCTGATTCAGAAGGGGAAGCTAAAAGAATTCGTCGGAAAGGGGCGGTGCCGATCCCGTTTCAGAAGTCGGTCACGATCCCGTTCCAAGTCCCGCGACCGATCCCCGAAGAAGAAGAAGGTCGAGCATGAGGCTTCAGGATCAGGTGCCCGCAAGGAGAGGCGGGGAACTATCAACGTCATCCACGGAGGAATGGCGGCGGGAGGTGATACCTCCGCTTCCCGGGAGAACTACGCTTCCCGCATATCTGCCGCGGTGGTGCTAGGAAAAAGGTCCCGGTCGTGGACCCTGAAGGAGGAAATGGTAATTTCTTTCTCGGCGGAGGATCTAGTAGGCGTGGAGAGCCCTCACGACGATGCCTTGGTCGTGACCCTGGACGTGGACGGATTCGAGATGAAGCGGATCCTGATAGACGGAGGGAGCTCCTCCGATATTCTTTTCATGGACGCTCTGGAAGCCATGGGAAAGACGAAGAAGGACCTGACGCAGGTGGACTTCCCAATGGTGGGATTCTCTGACTCCACTTCCTACCCGTTGGGAATGATTACCTTACCAGTAGAGTTTGGTAGTGGCTGGAAAATGGAGAAGCGAAACGTGGATTTCGTCGTCGTGGAGTCCGCGGGGGCATACAACGCGATCATCGGGAGGACCACCATCAACCCTCTTATGGCAGTCGCCTCGACAGTCCACCAGAAGATGAGGTTCCCGACTGATAATGGGGTCGGAGAAGTCAAGGGTGACCAGGTGGCATCGCGAAAATGCTACGTTAACGCCACCCGACGGAGAAGGAGGGAGGCCATGACTGTCCTTCAGACTGATGCTGATCCTCGAGAGGAGTATGGGCGTCCCGCCCCCATGGAGGATTTGAAGGAAGTGGAGATCGATGGGCCTCAGAGGAAGGTAAAGATCGGCTCTGCTTTGTCGGAGGAAAGAGCCCGAGAGTTGATCGAGCTCTTGAAGGAGTTTAAGGAGCTGTTTGCCAGGTCCCCGAGTGATATGCCAGGAATCAGCCCCGACGTGATAGTGCACGAGCTGAAGATAGACCCCGCGATCAAGCCTATCGCGCAGAGAAGGCGTCTGATGGGCGCGAACAAGAGGATTGCGATTCAGCAAGAGGTGGGCAGACTGCTCGATGCTGGATTCATCAAGGAGCTCCGATTCCAGACTTGGGTGGCTAACCCAGTGCTGGTGCGAAAGAGTAACGAAAAGTGGCGGATGTGTGTCGACTTCCGCGACTTGAACAAAGCCTGCCCGAAGGACTGCTACCCGCTCCCGAGGATTGACCAGTTGGTGGATGCCACATCGGGACATGAGCTGCTGAGCTTCATGGATGCCTACTCCGGGTACAATCAGATCAAGATGGCGAAGGAGGATGCCCCCCACACAGCTTTTTACGCTGACAGTGACGTCTACCACTACGACGTGATGCCCTTCGGATTGATCAATGCCAGAGCAACTTACCAGCGGATGGTGAACAAGTTGTTCGGGGACATGCTGGGGAAAACCATGGAGGCATATGTGGACGACATGCTGGTGAAGTCCCGACAGGCAGGAGACCATGTCCAGAATTTGGCGGCGGCATTTGAGCGGATGAAGTTCCATCAGGTTCGGCTGAACCCCGACAAATGTGCTTTCGGGGTGAACTCGGGGAAGTTCCTAGGGTTCATGGTGAGCCAGAGAGGAATCGAGGTGAACCCTGAGAAGCTGCGAGCAATCGAAGAGATGCAGTCCCCGAGGACTCATCGGGAGGTCCAGGTGCTGAATGGCCGGTTGGCCGCGATGAATCGCTTCTTATCCAAGGCGAGTGACCGAGCTATGCCATTTTTTGATGTACTGAGGGCCAACAAGAAGTTCGAATGGACCGACAAGTGCGAGGAGGCGTTCCAGGCACTCAAGCAGCACCTCCGTACCCTTCCGCCGTTGGCGAAACCAGTTCCAGGCGAGCCGCTCTATCTCTATTTGGCTGTTTCTGATGTGGCTGTTAGTTCTGTTTTGATTAAAATTGTCAAGGGCAACCAAGTGCCTATCTATTATGTAAGCAAGGCGTTTGCCAAGTCTGAAATAAACTATCCCGCTATTGAGAAGTATCTCTTCGCGTTGATTATTGCCGCTCGAAAACTGCGACCTTACTTCCATGCCCATGAAGTCACGCTACTGACTAATCAGCCCCTGAAACACTTTTTGAACCGACCGGAGGCGTCGGGGAGATTGGTAAAATGGGCCATCGAGCTGACGGAATTCCGCATTCATTTTGCTCCGAGAACCGCTATTAAGGGCCAGGCATTGGCAGATTTTATAGCTGAGTCTACGGCACCCGATCTGGAAGTAACGGGTCCCGCAGAGGGGGCAACCATGGAGGAAGTCCCGACAACAGAACAGCAGCCAGAACAGCCAAATGAGGAGAATACTTGGGAGATGTACACTGATGGTTCATCGAGTGTAGAAGGCTCGGGGGCAGGATTCATATTGATACCGCCCGGCGGAGGCGAGCCCCTACGATATGCCTTGGCGTTGACATTCAAAGCCACCAACAACGAAGCGGAGTATGAGGCTCTCATCACAGGCCTTAAGATTGCCAAGGGTACGGGGGTCGACCATTTAAAGGTAAAATGCGATGCTAGCTTGGTTGTAAATCAAGTCCAGGGGAACTATGAAGCTAAGAACCCGACAATGAAGAAATATTTGCACGAGGTGCAGACTTTGAAGGGAAGCTTCAAAAGCTTTGATATCGAGGCGATCCCGAGGGAAGAGAACGCGGAAGCAGATGCCTTGAGTAAGTTTGCCCTGGGAGTGGCCCCGAGGAGAATCGGAAGGTGCATTTCCTAGAGAAGGTGATTATCTCAAACATCGATCCAGCAGAGATCTGTGCTATTGAGACAGGATCGGAGGAAGAAGAGAAGTCCACTTGGATGACCCCGATGGTCACGTACCTGACTACGGGGGTACTCCCCGATGACAAAGTGGCAGCTGTCAGGTTGCGGCGGATTGCGGACAACTATGCAATGGTGGACAACCAGTTGTACAAAAAAGGGTACGTAAAGCCTTTTCTAAAATGCGTAGCAGAGCCTGACACAAATCGGATCCTGAGGGAGCTACATGAAGGAGTCGCGGCCTACCATGAAGGAGCCCGATCTCTGGTAAGGAAGGCATTGAACCTAGGCTACTATTGGCCCTCGATGAACAAAGAAGCGACCGCGATGGTCCGATCCTGTGATGCATGCCAGAGATACGCGCCAAATATCGTGGCTCCCGCCGCGGACTAAATGCCCATCAGGAGTGCATGGCCCTTCGCGCAATGGGGAATTGACTTGGTGGGACCACTTCCCCAAGCGAGAGGTCAGTGCAAGTACTTACTCGTGGCTATCGACTACTTCTCAAAGTGGATAGAGGCTAAAGCATTGGCTAGAACGACGGGGAAGCAGATCCTCAGGTTCCTTCAGACTCAGATCATATCCCGGTACGGGGTCCCACGAGTGTTGATCAGCGACAACGGCCCTCCGTTCAATGGGGCTCAGTTGAAGTAGTACCTGGAAGAACTAAACATTGAGCATCGGACTGCTTCAGTCCGCCACGCTCAGACCAATGGCCAGGTGGAGTCAGCCAACAAGATCGTGATGGATGGCTTGAAGAAGAGAGTCTATGCCTTGCAGGGCCATTGGCTGGATGAGCTCGAGAATGTGCTATGGGCTGTGAGAACAACACCCAAGCAATCAACAGGAGAAACTCCGTTTGGCCTGGTTTATGGCACGGAGGCAGTCGCTCCCGTGGAGATAGCGGTGGCGTCCCACCGCGCGAAATATTACGAGCCTCTGACAAATGAGGAAATGAGACGTCTGGACTTAGACCTACTCGAGGAGAAGAGGTGGAAGGCTGATGAAGTCCAGGCCCGAATGCGTCTGGCAACAGCCCGATATTATAATCGGCGTGTCAGGTCCCGACAATTCTTCGTGGGAGAACTTGTCTGGCGGAGGAATGAGTTTGTTCATCAAGATCGGATCAACAAGCTGTCACCAAAATGGGAAGGACCCTACAAGATCGTAGGGATGCCAGTGCCCAATGCATACAAGTTAGAGGATCTCGAAGGCAAGACGTTGAAGCATTCCTTCAGTGGCGAACACTTGAAGAAGTATCATGTTTGATATTAAGCCGTCGTGAAGGGTGCAAATTGTCTATCAATAAGATCCGATGTAAGCCTATTTTGAGTTATTTATGAATAAAAGAAATTGCCTTCCGATCAAATTGCTTTCAAATTTATTCTAACTGTTAGTAAGACGTCCTGAGTGACGCGACAAAAGCCTTCCGAGGTATGATGAAAGCCCCGCGGGGGATGCGTAAGTCGTCTATATGACGCGGCCAAAAGCCTTAACAGGTACGGACAAAAGCCCTACGGGGTACACGTAAGTTGTCTATATGATGCAACCAAAAGCCTAGGTATGAAAAGGCCCTGATGGGTCCGCGTAAGTCATCTATATGATGCGGCCAAAAGCCTTAACGGGTATGAAAAAGCTTTAACAGGTCCGCGTAAGTCGTCTATATGATGCGGCAAAAAGCCTTAAAGGGTACGATTAAGCCGTCCGGTAAAGACGCAATGAAAGCCCTAAGGGGTATGAAAATGGCCTTAAAAGGCATGGACGAGAAACCTTAAGTGGTGAAGTCCCGATTTTGGACGAGAAACCTTAAGTGGTGAAGTCCCGATTTTGGACGAGAAACCTTAAGTGGTGAAGTCCCGATTTTGGACAAGAAGCCTTAAGTGGTGAAGTCCTGGTTTTGGACGAGAAGCCTTAAGTGGTAAAGTCCCGATTGGACGAGAAGCCTTAAGTGGTAAGGTCCCGAGTTGAGCGTCAGAAGGACGTATGAAGTCATCTTAGATGGTTCATCGGAACGTTCTGAGTAACGAATTGTAAGCCGCTTTAGATAAAGTGCAAATGATCATCGAAACCAAAACAGATAAAAGAAATCCCTTATATAAAGGCTCGAAGGCCAAAGGAGTTCGTTACAAGAAACAAAGGAGAAAAACAACAAGGACTAAAAGATGTAGGTATTAAGCTTGGTCCTTATTGGCGGTGTCAGCAGGAGTTGGGTCCACGGAGTTGGTGGCAGAAGGCTCCACAGGGTCAGCCGTTGGAGGAATGGCTATTAGAATCATGGGATCGAGGAGTTTCCGATGAAGAAGTAGCTCCTCTTCACTCTGAACTTGTGGTATGCATTTCCGGCCTTGAGCATCGGCCTCTTTGGTGGAAATGATACATCCTTCCCGGAGAGCTGCATCATAAGCAGTGCTGAAAATCTCGTTCAGAACATAGTCGAAGTTGAAAGGCTTCCTTCCCTCGAAACCAGATCCACCATCTGAAATTAGCCATTGAAAGGAATGTTAAGCTCATTCAGAAAAATACAATTAAGCTAAGTAAAGAGGCAAGCAAACGATGGAGAAGGAAACCTTACCAGACATGGTAAAATCTTGAATCACTTGAGGAGCAAAAGACATGGGGAGAAGAAAACTTCAGGTCCAAAAACGGAGGCACTTCCGAAAATGGAGACGGTGAAGAAGAAATATTGCCCAGGTCTTAGCTTTTATAAGCAAAATGACAAACTGGACGGACTTAATCTGGACCGTTGGAGACGAAACGATTCAATCTCGACCGTCGAAGACTGAGGGACAGTACAGAAAAGACGATGGTGACGTAATGAGTGTCTTTTTCAGAAAGCGACAGTCACGCTGATGTGAGCGTCGTTTCTTTATCCCTAGGCATTTAATGCTACAGTAACCGAGGAGTCTCCTTGGATTTGGCAACTGCCCATGGGGCCTGGTGGGCCCAAGGTAATCATGAGTAAGAGACTCTGTTATGCAACGATCACACGCAAGGCAAAAACCTCCGACAGTGGTATCAGAGGGTGTGAAAATAAAAGCCTCTGATCGAGGTGTCAAGAAATATGAAGACAAAAGCCTCCGACGGCAGTATCGGGAGGTACGAAGACAAAAGCTCCCGACGGCAGTATCGGGAGGTGTGAAGATAAAAGCCTCCGACGGCGGTATCGGGAGGTATAGAGACAAAAGCCTTCGACGATGAGGTCAGGAGGTCTGGAATTGAAAGACATGACGAACTAAAAGTCCCCCATGTCTTGGGGGCAAATGATGGGTTCCGATGTAATCGTTAGCCCCGTTAACAGCCAATGGACGGCGAGTAGGTCCAGTGGGCCTCGTGAAAAGCCTGGAAGGCCCAGAGGCCCAACACGAAGGGTCACGACTTTAGCGGTCCTGATGTATGAGCTGAATGCTCCCGATGAGAAGCCTCTGAGCAGGCCCCGATATGCCTTAGTAAAGGCCCCGATAATAAAGCCCCGCAGAGGCAGGACCTGTCCCGTAGAGACTGAAGGTCCTGGGTGGTGATCTAGAATGAGACAACTCTGGAGTCTCCGACAGGAGTCGGGACTTGTGATCAGAGGATAAAGACCGAGGAACCCTCCTACTAGATAGAATAGTAGGAGGCGGTTAGAGATAGAGATAAACTCCCCGAGATACGCAGGGCGTGCCCGATATACGCGGAGTACGGGTAAGATACGCAGAGCGTGGGGCGAGATATATGGAATCCCAACCGAGATATACGGAATCGTGGTGAGATACACGGAATCATGGGCACAACGGCCAAGCATGGTCACAGGTAACTGGGCAACTCCTCCTCCTATATAAGGGAGGAAGTTACCCCAGAAAACGCATACTATCTAATACGAACTTAGACTCTTTTGCTTACCACCCATTGATCACCATACTCATTTAAGCATCGGAGAGGGATTCTGGGTCACCACCCAGGTCATCCCCTTTTTCAGGATTACGCGGAGCCCAGGAGTCCAAGCTTTCCCTCAAGGACGTAACGGAGATTCGCCCGTGATCCAACAACCCCGTTTCCCATATCCTTGGCCTCGCCCCTCGAGTAACCCTGAGGTTACTCGTCCCCAAGAAGGGGAGGTATTTGTCTCTACGGGACAGGTATCAGCGGGGATCAGATTCCCCTTTTGTGGTAATCTGGTCGAGATGTGCCATCATTACAAAACGCACCCCACTACCTTTTCTCCCCATGCCATCCGCCTCTGGAACGCCTTTCAAGTTCTCTGCTTCCGACAGAAGTGGGTCTACAGCCTCCAGCTCTTCAGAACTTTCTATGGGATGAAGTGCAATGAGGCAGGGGTTTGCGCCTTCTACCCTCAGATGCCCAAGTGGAGTAAGCAGCAGCTTGCCCGGTGTGGTTGGACCAATGAAACCTGGAAGGTGGTCAAGGGTCGGGGACTCTTGGTTGATACAGGGTCCGACAACAGTAGCTGGAAGAGGAGCTACTTCTTCATCCGACACTCTTCGATTCCCTGGCCTCGGTGGGAGGTGGCAGCAGGCCCTCCGCCTGCCTTCCATACTTATTTGACGAGGATTTTGAAACTCTTCAACTTATCCAGCTTTATCGATGGGGGGAGTCTTACACTCCCCTCAACGCCAACTCACTTGTGGAGCGGGACCTGGTGCACGCCGGGATCCGACTCCTCGATATTGTCTCTGGGGGGCAGCTCTTCGACAGCCCTTCTAATATGGTCCCTTGGGTAAACTTCTAACTCTTCTTTGTTTATTGTTTGCAGCCAAGAAGGTATCTGTGCTGACCGATCTATTCCTTAAGCAGGGGGAGACTGATGCTGTCCGCCCCTCGCGGAAGAGGAAGTCCGCCAAGAAGGCTGCTGCTCGGTCGGGGTCTCCTTCCGCGGAGCAGCCCAAACGGAAGCGGGTGGATCTGGACCAGCTTTTTGATGTCCAGAATGCTGAAGAAGGTAAAAAACTCCGACTTGCTATTAAATCATACAAGAGGATGGTCCCAAAGGATTTGATTTCTTCGACCAAGGAGGCCCGTATCGCTGACGTCAAACGAATCCTCCGAGGCGAAACTCCTCGTGTCTTGAAGGCGGGTTACTATCATTATCGCGGGAAGGATCAATACGTCTCCCGACGTATCATTTGGTGTAAGAATCCCGATGAACTTCCTGACTACATTTCTGAAGCTTCTCATCCTCCAGGTGCAGGTCGCTCGGGAGCTCCATCGGGTGCCGCAGCTTCCTCGGATGCACCATCTTCAGCGGAGGTGCCTCCCTCAGCTGGGGAGAAGGCTCCGACTGGCGAACAATTTCGTCAGGTGGAAATCTTGGACTCCTCCGAGGAGACTGACGAGGGTGGCTCCCTTCGTCATCGTCGGAAGACGGGGCAATCCCCCTTGAAACCAACCCCTCAGGGGCCGCCTCCTTCATCTTCTCCGCAGCAGCGGCAGCCATCGCCCATCCATAACTTCACTCCTTCCCCCGTTCGGGACGAGACGGAGGCATGCCCCTCCACTTATCGTCCTCCTCCTCCTCTTGCTCTCGATGGGAACTTCTACAGGCCCTTCGACCCTTCGCAAGCGGATGCCCCCTGGACTCCTATCCAGATGCTTCAAGGGGTCCCGCTTACACAAGGGGAGCAGGACCGGGAGCTGGCCCTGCATCTGCTGTCAGGCTCGATCCTGCCTACTATGCGGTATTCGATTTGCCTCAATCGGACGCACATGCATCGGGATGTCAGGGATATGGCCATGCGCCGTATAGAGGTAGGACTTCGCTTCTTTCTTTTTGATGATAAATCGGGTCGTTTGTCTATTAACATTTTTTTCTTCTTATTGTAGGAGCTCGGGGACTTCAACCGTCTTATCGGGTATGTCATCGCCTACGATGAGTCCCGGGAGCGGGACCGAGGGACCCGCGAGCAGCTCCAGGAGGATCTTAAGGCCTCCCAGTCTTCGCGGGGAAAGCTTGTCAAGGAACAGGCTGTCCTCGATCAGAAGGTTCGGGACCTCTAGAAGCAGATCGGGGACTTCGAGGGGCTCTTGAGGCAAGAGCGGCAGGAGCGGGAGGCGGCTGTGGACAGGCTGGCCCAGGAGAAGAAGGCTGCCGAGGATAAACTGGTCCTCGAGAAGAAGGCTATGGAGGAGCAAGTCGCGGGATTTCCTGCGCAGCTGGCCGAGGCGGAGGTAAAGGGTCGGGAGGACTATCGGAGGTCCGGGGACTTCCAAGCCGATGCCATGAAGTTCTTTGGCGCGGAGGTGGAGAACACTCTCTTTAACGCGGTTGAGGAGTTCCACCTGGAGTACGGGGACGCCATCAACTTCGACAAGTCTCCTTCCCTCGCTCCCTTTGCGAAGAAGTATTTTGCTCTTTCCGAGGAGAGTGATGGGGGGAGTACCCCCGTAATTGTCGAAGATGCTTCTGAACTTCCAAGTGCGGACGCCCCGATAGTCGATCCTCCCGAAGCCAACCCTGTGGATCCTTCTGTTACCGACTCCGCGGACCCAGCTGCTGCCAATGCTGCCGACAAGGACAAAGCTTGAATGTTTTTATCTTTAGAGTCCTTGTATCTTCTTCTCTTTTGTCATCGTCGGGCCCTCGAGCCCTTATCAATATCAGACTTTTTTAGTTCTGATTCTTTCGTTGCACTTCTCCGAGTGACTTTACTATACGTGCTTAGGTCGAAACCTCGACACTTAAGACATTCTCGTACGTCCTTCCCGACGATTTAATAACTTGCACCACTTAAGGCGACTTAGTTTCGTGCATCATTTAAGACGACTTAATTATTACTTAGGATAAACCTAAAGATCGTGCACCACTCAAGGCGACTTAGTATCGTGCACCACTCAAGGCGACTTTATATTGTGCACCACTTAAGGCGATTTTTTGGTACTTAGAATGAATCTAAGGATTGTGCACCACTTAAGGCGACTTAGCCCCATGCATCACTTAAGACGACTTTTTTCGTGCACCACTCAAGGCGACTTTTCTCGTGCACCACTGAAGGCGACTTTTCTCGTGCACCACTGAAGGCGACTTTTCTCGTGCACCACTGAAGGCGACTTTTCTCGTGCACCACTGAAAGAGACTTTTCTCGTGCACCACTGAAGGCGACTTTTCTCGTGCACCACTGAAGGCGACTTTTCTCGTGCACCACTGAAAGCGACTTTTCTAGTGCACCACTCAAGGCGACTTTGACACTTAGCATAAATCTAAGGACAACTCTTATTGGAAGCAACCTCTTTGTTTATTGACGACATAAAATTGGCTTACATCGAATTAAACGATAAACAGCATACACCACTTAAGGCGATTTTTACATCGGGCGCCACTTAAGGCGACTTTATCGGGCACCACTTAAGGCGACTTTCTTCAAGCATGGTGTTTCTTCAAGTGTTCGCCACTAAAAGAATGCTTTAACGTTCTGCCATCGAGGTCTTCCAACTTGTATGCATTCGGAGCTGGCATCCCCACGACATTATAAGGTCCTTCCCATTTTGGTGACATCTTGTTGATTCGATCCAAAAGGGTGAACTCGTTGCGACGCCAAACCAGCTCCCCGACGAAGAACTGTCGGGATTTCACTCGCCGATTGTAGTATCTGGCCGTCGCCAAACGCATTCGAGCTTGACTTCATCGGCTTCCCGCCTCTTCTCATCGAGTAAGTCCAAGTCCATACGTCTCATTTCATCGTTTTTCAGGGGCTCGTAATATCTCATCCGATGGGACGCCACAGCTACCTCCACAGGGGCGACAGCTTCCGTGCCATAAACGAGGCCAAACGGAGTCTCCCCCGTTGATCGTTTGGGTGTCGTTCTAACAGCCCAAAGCACATTTTCCAGTTCGTTCAACCACTTGCCCTTCAAGGCATAGACCCTCTTCTTCAGGCCATCCATCACGATTTTGTTGGCTGACTCCACCTGGCCATTAGTCTGAGCATGGCGTACGGAGGCGGTCCGATGCTCAATGTTCAATTCTTCCAGATACTCCCTCACCTGAGAGCCGTTAAACGGTGGACCATTGTCGCTGATCACCACCTTAGGAATCCCGTATCTGGACACGATGTGGGTCTGGAGGAACTTGACGATCTGGTTCCCCGTTGTTCTGGCCAACGCCTTTGCCTCTATCCATTTCGAAAAATAATCGATAGCTACAAGTAAATACTTACATTGACCTTGTGCTTGTGGAAGAGGTCCCACCAAGTCGATGCCCCACTGCGCGAAGGGCCACGCGCTCTTGATGGATGTCAGATTAGCGGCCGGAGCCACGATACTCGGGGCGTACCTCTGGCACGCGTCGCAGGATCGGACCAACGCCGTCGCTTCTTTGTTCATCGTGGGCCAATAATAGCCTAAGTTTAGCACTATTCTCATGATGGATCGGGTCCCTTCATGACAAGCCGCGACCCCTTCGTGTACCTCCTTCAGGATTCGATTGGTGTCGGGTTCTGCCACACACTTCAAGTACGGAGTCGAGAACCAGCCCTTCTTGTATAGCTGATTGTCCAGCATCACATAATTGGCCGCGATCTGACGTATCCTGTCCGCTGCCACTTGATCATCGGGGACTGCCCCCGTAGTCAGGTACGCGACTATCGGGGTCATCCAAGTTGGCTCCTCCTCTGATCTCGCTTCAATGGCGCACACCTGTGTTGGGTCGATGTTTGATAAGATCACCTTCTCCAAGAAGTGCACCTTCCGATTTTCTTCCAAGGGTGCCCCCAGGGCAAATTAGCTCAAGGCATCTGCCTCTACATTTTCCTCCCTCGGAATTGCCTCGATATCGAAGCTTTTGAAGCTCTCTTTCAGGGCTTGTACCTCTCGCAGATACTTCTTCATTATTGGACTCCTTGCTTCGTATCGCCCTTGAACCTGGTTCACGATTAAAGCTGCGTCGCACTTCACTCTCAAGTGATCGATTCCAGTGCCTTTAGCAATATTTAGGCCCGTGATAAGAGCTTCATACTCCGCTACGTTGTTTGTGGCCTTGAATGTTAAAGCCAAGGAGTATCGGAGCGGTTCACCTTCACCCGGTGGTATCAACAAAAAGCCCGCTCCTGATCCGTCCGAACTCGCGGAGCCATCCGTGTACATCTCCCAGGTATTTTCCTTGTTTGGCTTCATGATTAAAGTTGCATCGCACTTCACTCTCAAGTGATCGATTCCAGTGCCTTTAGCAATTTTTAGGCCCGTGATAAGAGCTTCATACTCCGCTTCGTTGTTTGTGGCCTTGAATGTTAAAGCCAAGGCGTATCGGAGCGGTTCACCTTCACCCGGTGGTATCAACAAAAAGCCCGCTCCTGATCCGTCCGAACTCGCGGAGCCATCCGTGTACATCTCCCAGGTATTTTCCTTGTTTGGCTGTTCTGATTGCTCTGCCCTCTCTGGTTGTCCTTCTATCGGGACCTCCATGGTTGCCCCCTCTACAGGGCCCGCTTCTTCCAGATCGGGGGCTGTAGATTCTGCTATAAAATCCGCCAATGCCTGGCCTTTAATGGCTGTTCTTGGAGCGAAGTATATGCGAAACTCACTAAGCTCTACTGCCCATTTCACTAATCTTCCCGACGCATCCGGTCGGTTCAAAAAATGCTTCAAAGGCTGGTTCGTCAGCACAGTAATCTCGTGTGCGTGGAAATAAGGCCTTAGCTTCCGAGCAGTAATAATCAACGCAAAGAGGTACTTCTCAACGGCGGGATAGTTTAATTCAGACTTGGCAAACGCCTTGCTTACATAATAGACGGGGATTTGATTACCCTCGACAATTTTTACTAACACAGAGCTAATGGCAAATTCAGAAACAGCCAGATAAAGGTAGAGCGGCTCGCCTGGAACCGGTTTCGCCAACGGCGGGAGGGTGCGAAGGTGCTGCTTGAGTGCTTGGAACGCCTCTTCACACTTGGCGGTCCATTCGAATATCTTGTTGGCCCTCAGGACTTCAAAAAAAGGCATTGATCGGTCGCTGGCTTTGGACAAGAAGCGATTCATTGCAGCTAGTCGGCCATTCAGCACTTGTACCTCCCGATGGTTTATTGGAGACTGCATCTCCTCGATTGCCCTCAGCTTCTCAGGATTCACCTCAATTCCTCTCTGGCTCACCATAAAGCCCAAAAACTTCCCTGAGTGGACTCCGAAGGCGCATTTTGTCGGGTTCAAGCGAACTTGATGGAGCCTCATCCGCTCAAATGCCATGGTTAGGTTGTGCACATGATCCTCGGCTTGTCGGGACTTCACCAGCATATCATCCACGTAAGCTTCCATGGTTTCCCCCAGCATATCTCCAAACAGTTTGTTCACCATCCGTTGGTAGGTTGCCCCAGCATTGATTAACCCGAAAGGCATGACATCGTAGTGGTAGATGTCACTGTCTGCGTAGAACGCTGTATGGGGAGCGTCTTCCTTGGCCATCTTGATCTGGTTGTAGCCTGAATACGCATCCATGAAACTTAACAGCTCATGTCCCGACGTGGCATCCACCAGCTGGTCGATCCTCAGGAGTGGGTAACAGTCCTTTGGGCAAGCCTTGTTCAAGTCGCGGAAGTCCACACACATTCGCCATTTCTCGTTAGTTTTCTTCACCAGCACTGGATTAGCAACCCAAGTTTGGAATCGGAGCTCTTTAATAAACCCAGCATCGAGCAACCTGCCCACCTCCTGCTGGATCGCGATCTTCTTACTCGTGCCCATTGGACGCCTTTTTTGTGTGATAGGCTTGATCGCGGGGTCTATCTTCAGCTCATGTACAATCACATCGGGGCTGATTCCTGGCATATCGCTGGGGGACCAGGCATACAGCTCCTTAAACTCCTTCAATAATTCAATTAATTTCTGGGCTGTATCTTCAGTCAGGCCAGACCCAATTTTCACCTTCCTCTGGGGTCCGTCGATCTCGACTTCTTTCAGATCTTCTACGGGGGCGGGACGCCCAAATTCCTCTCTGGGGTCTGTATCTGTCTGAAGGATAGTCATGGCCTCTCGTCTCCTCCTTCGGGTGGCGTTAACATAGCATTTTTGAGAAGCCACCTGGTCGCCCTTAACCTCTCCGACTCCATGGTCGGTCGGGAACTTCATCTTCTGGTGCACTGTCGAGGCAACCGCCATCAGGGGGTTAATGGTGGTTCTTCCGATGATCGCGTTGTAGGTCCCCGCGGAATCGACTACCACGAACTCCACGTTCCTCCTTTCTGATTTCCACCCGCTACCAAACTCCACTGGTAAGGTGATTACTCCTAGCGGATAGGAGGTTGAGCCAGAGAACCCGACCATCGGGAAGTTTGCCTCCTTTAGAATCTTTCTTCGTCTTCCCCATAGCTTTCAGCGCGTCCATGAATAGGATGTCGGAGGAGCTCCCCCGTCGATTAGAATTCTCTTCATTTCGAACCCGTCTACATCCAAGGTTACCACCAAGGCATCGTCGTGCGGAGTCTCCACGCCTATGAGGTCTCCCGACGAGAAGGAGATTACCATCTCTTCTTTCAAGGTCCAGGATCGGGACCTCTTACCCAGCACCACCGCCGTAGGGATTCTAGAGGCATAGACCTCTCGGGCGGATGAGGTATCACCTCCAGCAGCAAACCCTCCATGAATCACGTTGATAGTGCCTTGCCTCTCCTTGCGAGCACCGGATGACTCTGGATCGGTTCTCTTCTTTTTTGGGGACCGATCGCGGGATCGGGAACGGGACCGCGATCGGGATCGAGAGCGGGATCGACACCGCTTATCCCCGACGAATTCCTTGAGCTTCCCCTTCTGGATCAGCTTTTCAATCTCCTTCTTCAGTTCCCGACAGTGATTGGTGTCGTGACCATTTGCGCGGTGAAATCGGCAGTAGCGATCCGTGCGAGATCCCAAGAATTCTCCATCCTTCTTTGGGGGGTACCTGGAGATACCTTGTCGTTCCATGACTGTCAGCACTTCCTTCCTTGAAGAACGCCTATCGTCCCTTCGATCAGGTCGGCCTCGGTTCCGACTACTCTCGGGTTTGCCCTTTGTCTTACGATCGTCGAAGGGTTTAACCGACTGCTTTCCTTTGTTCGACTTTGGGGGCTCCAGTTCTCCCACGGCTATCTTCGACTCCTGGACATCGATTTTCCGTTTCACCCTCTTTTGTAGTGCCTCCATATTCCACACAGCTTTCTCAGCCACGGTGTGCATCAGATCGGAACCATAGGGGGCCGTTAAGTTCCGGATGAAGGTACGGATGGTTTCACCTTCCGAGATCTCTTCGTCGATCTCTGCCACACTGGCCGTGTACCGCTGGTAATAATGAGCCAGTGATTCGTCGGGCCTCTGCACCACCTGGGTCAGGGACCTCACGCTCTTCAATAAACGTCTCCGACCCTGGTACTGCTGAATGAATCGATCATGCATATCTGCCCAGCAAGTGATGCAGCCTGGGGGCAGACTAAAGAACCAGGTCAGGGCTCTTTCTCCAAGTGTGTTCGGGAACAGCGTACACACTATGTCTTCACACGGGGCTCTTCCCAGACACGCCATGAGGTGTTTCTGGACATGGCGAACTGGATCTCCTTCGCCATCGTACTCCTTTATCGTGGGGATGCCTAGCCCAGGCGGGGCTAGGGTGTCGATGAGTCGGGGGACGAAGGGATGAGTGGATCGATCCCTTAGCTCCGACACCAGCGGCTTCTGCTCTCCCATACAGATGTTCACGATCTTTACCACCTGGTCGGGAGTGATGGGACCATTCAGGGGAATGGTCCGGTGCTGTACTGGTCCTGGCCCATCAACCACGAACCTCTCCGGCTGACCGGGTTCCCTACTTCTGTCCTGGCCTCGGGGCGGGGCTTCCTGTGCGTTCCGACCCTCTGTTGGCGGGGCCACTTCCTCCAACGGGGGCATCTCCTCCTGCCTCCTCGCAACCTCTCTCCGATCCAAGAGAGCCTCTACGGCCGCCAGAAACATGGGCATGGCTTCCGCCACGGCCCTTGTCAAGTCTGTAGCTGGGGGAGCTTCCTGCCCCCTATTGCCCTGGTGCTGAGGAGCAATATCTTGGGGATCTCCATTGTGCCCCCCTGTCTGGGAGAGCTCAGCCGGGGGATGGTTCTGGTTTTCCTCCTGTTCCGGTACTGAATCCAGATTTGTTGCAGCGGGGTGACAGGAACCACCGGATTGTCCCTTACTTCTGTGCTTGCCAGCCGCCATCGATCGAGTAGAAGGCATATCAGCTTTTTGTTTGATTACCACAGACGGCGCCAATGTTGGATCACGGTGGAACTCCGGTACGGACTTTGACGGCAATCCTAGCTCCTTTGCTCCACGCAATCCTGCAAGAGGGGATAGACCGGGCGGTGACCCAGAATCCCTCTCCGATGCTTAAATGAGTGCCCAATACGAACTGGCAAGCAATAATCACAAAGGGTATGTAATTCAACGTAAGTGTTCTGAGGTGGCCTCTTGCCCTTTTATAGGCAAATAGATGCCTCAGGTACCTGGTGAACCGTTAGGGGTGGTTAGCCCGTATCCCGCGTATCTCGGGTGTGATCCCGCCTATCTAGGCCATGATCTCGCGTATCTCAGCCATGCCCCGCGTATCTCGGCCACGCCCCGCATATCTTGGCCTTATCTTCTGATAACGAGTCCCGACTCCCGTCGGGGACTCCAGAGTTATCTCGTTGTGTCACCGCTCGGGGCCCCTCGTCATCGTGACAGGACCAATCATTCTCAGGGATTCATCATCGGGGCCTACTTAAAGGCTTCTCATTGGGAGCTTCCAGCTCAACTGTCGGGACCGAATCTGTCGGGACCTTGCAACGTCGGGACTCCCTTCGTCGGGACCCTTCTCCTAGGTCATCTTGACCTTCATTTTGGGCCTGGTGGGCCTGTTTGCCGTTTCCTCCCCGTTAAAGGGCCTGACGGCTGTAATCGAACCCATCAGTGTTTACCATATTTTAAATTTTTATTATAGGTAACAATATTGTTAGATTACGGGGAGTAATCACTACGATAATATAAACATGGTACATGTTAGTAATCGAAATTACGCAACGGAAGATTCGCACATACCTTTCAAGTAGTTCGTAGTCCCAGGATCCTTGCAGAAGGGAGTTTATGATCCTCCGGTCGGCACCCGTAGAGTTTCTTGTGAAGAAAGACCTACGCGGTATATTCTCCACAGCAAAGCCTTAGATCGATTTTTGGCAGGGGACGGATCTCCGGAGTGTTTGCTCGAAGGAAAATGTGCACACCCTTTGGTGGTTGGTGGTTTCGGCCGAACCAGTGGTGTTATGGGGAGAGTTTTTCCTCAAATTACCACTTAAAGGGAATTGTGATGAACCCTAATAAAACCCCTAACTCCCCATATATATAGGAGGAGTAAAGTGGACAAAAGTCTACTTTACCTCTTTATTAAATTCGGTCGGCCATGCATGTATTAGGGAGGCCCAATATTGGGCCTCTCATGTTAATTGGGATTTGGGTCTGGCCCAATGTCCTAATGTGACATTTACCCAATTAAATTAGGTAACATATACATATAATGGGCTTCCATTTACGGTGCCCATCACCATATGCTTACAGCTCCCACTCGCCGGAATGGGAGGGTGCCTGTTAATGTATTGTCATCCAAATCTGCATCAACATTTCACTCCTTCAATCTCCTCCTTTCTTCCGAATAGTTCATACGAGATTTTCTGTGCGACCGGCTGACACGACGGGCATCATGCTACTCATCTGTTAGGAGTGTTGTAGCGCCCGCGGAACGTTGATTCCCTTTTCTCCAATCAACCTGTTATAAACAACATTTATATATACTGTCGCCATGTATCCTAGGTCAACTGATAATTCTCATTTTGCCTACTTTCCTCACAGGAACAGTTCTCCAAGGCATCCGTACAAGTATTCATGACCTTCAACTAATATCTGGTTGGTGGCCACCAAGTGAATACATGAGTCGGTGAATTACAAGTGAACTTGACCATCCCCATCGCTCATATCCTTAGTCAAACCCAACCGGTTTCTAAAGACATGGTCACTTGGCCATTTTGTTCAGCACTACGCTCGTACGCCGGGAAGCGAACATTGAGCCTGACCTTAGATATGAGTTCCGAGTCCGTGAGGATACTTTGGGTGCCTCTTCATAAGGCTCCCGGGATCAATCACACGAGGTGAAGAATTTTACGCCCGTTAAAATCACGAGAATTCTTATCCATGGCACGCGCAGTATGAAGCACGCGTCGATAACATACTTGAAAATTTAATTTGACAGGAAATGGATATGTCAATCATGCTATCGCAGATTCTCATCTGGCCCAGAATGTGGATTAATGACGAACGAGGTTCATCATCGATTTGCAAAACGAAGATCATGTCGAGTTACTTCGAGACTAGATAATCGTCATGCGTAATCAGTTTTATCCCCCTGATTCTTAGCCAGTCTTGCTTGGTAGAGGCCTCCCTCCACCGCAAGACAACCGTACCTGTGTGACGAGGTAATGCCCACATTCGACATAGTTTTGGCAGAGGATTGCGTCCTCCTACGACTTTGTATATAGACCGTAAATCTAATGTAATCAAACATTATGACGTCGATAGATCATAAACTCAGTTGAAATTATTTCTTTTCAAAAATGTAACTTTTAATTATCAAAATGTTATCACAGATACAATCCATTTTCAAACCCTACGCAATCCAAGCAGTTTTACATGCTTTTCGAATATCTCCTTGCGTAGTGGTTTAGTTAATGGGTCCGCAACCATGTTGTCAGTGGACAAGTATTCCAAAGAGATTATATTGTAGTATACCATAGATTTGTTGGATTACGGGGACGTAATACTACGGAATGCTAAACGTGTACATGCAAGTAATCTAACTACGCAGCGGAATAATGTACACATACCTTTTAGATTTCCTGCCCAAGAACATCGTGGAGGGAGTTCTGATCCTCCGATCGGAACCACGTACAGGTTCTTCGTAAGAAGAAGTCCTACGCGGTGTAAGCTCCACAACAAAGCCTCTGATCAATTCTTCAACGGGGACAGAACCTCGGACTAAGATGTGCACCGAAAATCACTACTAAGGAGGTGAAAGGGTTTCTCTCAAGTTTCTCAATGGAGGTACTTCTTATTCTAGATGAATTGATAAACCCCTTAGGTGAGTCCCCTATATATAGGATTGGTGGATTGGACAAAAGTCCACTCCAATCAATGTGGGACAAATCCGGCCGAACTATGCAATTAAATGGGGATGCCCAATTTTGGGCTTCCCATGTCAATTAGGGTTAGGGTTTGGCCCAATTACCCTAGTGTGAAAATTACCTAATTAACTTAGGTAATTTCCTTAGCATTAACGGGCTACCAATTACGGCGCCACGTCACCATATGCTAACAGCTCCCACTCGCCGGAATGGGAGGGTGCCTGTTAATATATAGTTATCAAATAGCATCAACATCTCAGTCTTCATTCTTTGTCTCCGTCTCCGAATAGTTCATACGAGGTTTGCCGTGCGACCGGCGGATACGACGGGCATCGTGCTACTCATCTGTTAGGAGTATTGTAGCGCCCGCAGAACGTTGATTCCCTTTCGTAAATCAATCCTGTTAAAATAAAATATGTACCGCACTGTATCCTTTGTCAACTGATAATTCTCCAATTGCCCAGTTTTCCACATAGGAATACTTCTCCAGGGCATCCGTTACAAGTGTTCACAACCTTCAACTAATATTCGGTTGGCGGCCACCTAGTGAACACAAGAGTCGGTGAATTATAGGTGAAATTGACATCCCCATCGCTTATACCCTTAGTCTAACTCAACCGGTTTACAAGACGTGGTCACTTGGCCGTTTTGTTTGGCTCAACGCTCGTACGCCGGGAAGCGAACATTGAGCTAGACCTTAGGTATAAGTTCTGAGTCCGTGAGGATACTTTGGATGCCTCTTCATAAGATATCCGGGATCAATCACACGCTCAAGGTGAAGAAGTATGCGCCCTTTGAATCACTAGGATTCTAGCTAGCACAAACGAGCATGACCCCGTGGTCGAACATGGCACGCGCAGTATGAAGCATGCGTCGATAGCATACCTGGACTAGCCATGATTGGGATATGTCAATCATGTTATCGCAGAATCTTTCATCTGGCCCTGAATTTGATTTTAATGATGGACTGGGTCCAACCCGGCGATGTACAAAATGAAGATTAAGTCATGCATTAAGCGTGACAAGGTTATCGTTTCGTTTAACCAGGTTTATCCCCCTGGTTCTTAGCCAATCTTGTTGGGGTAGAGGCCCCCTCTCCTTGCAAGATAACTGTGCCTGTGTGACGAGGCATGGTTCACATTCGACATAATTTTGGTGGAAGAGTTTTACCTATTCCCACGACTTAGTTTATAGACCGTAAAATCCGATGTTATATTTCATTATGACGTCGATAGATCATATAATCAGTTTGCAATTCTTTTATTCAATCGAAATAATATTATTTCAAATGTCAAAACGTTATCGCTTATACAAGTCACTTATTTAAGCCCTACGTAATCCAAGCAGTTTTACGTGCTTTTCAAATATCTCTCTACGTAATGGCTTAGTTAATGGATCTACAACCATTTTATCCATGGACAAGTATTCTAAAGAGATTATGTTGTCTTCCAGAACAGATTTAGCATAATTGTGTTTCACACCAATGTGTTTGGTCCTACTATGGTACTTTGGATTCTTAACTGCTACAATGGCTGCTTGACTGTCGGAGTATACCTTGACGGGATTACTCTCTTTGCCAGTGCCAATTATTGCAGTAAGAAGCCTTTTCAGCCAGACCGCTTTTTGCGCGTTTTTAGAAAGGACAACGAATTCTGATTCCATAGTAGAAAGCGCGACACATGATTGCTTCTTGCTCACCCAAGATATGGCAGCATTAGCAAGAAGGAAAACTCCTCCTGTGGTGGACTTACGATCATCTGGATCGCCACCGTGGTCGGTGTCACTATAACCGGTCAATTCTATTTGCTTGCCCTTATAGCACAGGACATAGTCGGCAGTACCTTTCAGATACCTTATAATTCGTTTTACGGCCTTTAGATGTTGATAACTAGGATCTGATTGGAATCTTGCTACTAGGCCCACAGCGTAACAGATAACTGGTCGATTACATAGCATGGCGTACATAAGACTCCCTACCATGCTTAGGTACTCTGCCCTCTTTATCTGTTCACGCTGCTGCTGGTTTTTCGGGCCATCACGCTTTGACAGCGCGCACCCGAACACAACCGGCGTATCCACGGGTTTAGCATCGAGCATTCTGAATATTTTCAACAGTTTGTTGACGTAAGATTCTTGAGACAGAAACAATGTTCGGGCAGCACGATCTCGGGCAATCTTAATGCCTAAGATGTAGGTGGCCTCTCCCATGTCTTTCATCTCAAATGCTGACGCTAACCAGGACTTTGATTTGTTCATGAAACTCACGTTGTTTGCAGCTCTGAGTATGTCATCTACGTATAGTGTTATGATGATATACTTAGACCCAGAGGTCTTAGTGTATACGCAAGGATCCTCGTGAAGATTCACAAAACTGTTTCCGACGATTTCCTCGGGGAATCTGCGATACCATTGCCGAGACGACTGTTTAAGACCGTAAATAAACATTTGGAGTTTGCAAACTTTACGTTCTTTGCTAGGAGTAATAAAACCCTCTGGCTGCTCCATATAGATCTCTTCCTCCAAGTTTCCATGGAGGAATGCAGTCTTAACATCCATTTGGTGCAGCTCTAGATCGAGACATGAAACTAGGGCAAGGATGGACCTTACTGTGGTGTAACGCACAGTTGGTGAGTATGTTTCATCAAAGTCCACTCCATTAATTTGTGTATCCTTTCGCAACCAGTCGAGCTTTGTTTCGCTCGACTTCTCCATCATCAGTGGGTTTGAATTTCAATACCCACTTGGCTCTTATTGCTCTGCGGTTAGCAAGTAAAGCAACTAAAGACCATACTGAATTAGTTCTTAACTTATACCTAAGGTCTAGCTCAATGTTCGCTTCTCGGCGTACGAGCGTAGAGCCAAAGAAAACGGCCAAGTGACCACGTCTTGGAAATTGGTTGAGTTAGACTAAGGGTATAAGCGATGGGGATGGTCAATGTTGAGGTCGGTTCCACCTGGGACACCTCGGGTTGTTCTTCGCGAACGGGTTGGATGTGCACGCAGGTACGGTCTCCTGTCAGCACGTCACGATCCAAGATCCGCGAACCTCGATCCTCGAACCCCGAACTTGGCTTTGGCTCAAATCTCGGTCTCCTACACGTCGGGTCCTGCAAAATGGGCAATAACCAGCATGGAGAGGGGGGTGGTGCTGGTTGAGCCCTCTCCGATGCTTAAGTCACATTCTAGAGAGATAAAGTATGTAGAGAGAGGTCAGAGCACAAATAGCTAATTTGAGAGAGTTTCGAGTTAAGTTAAGTTATAAAATTGGAGGTCTAGGTCCCTATTTATAGGAAACCCGAGAACCGTACCCGGTTTTATGCAGTTCAATGCTAGTTTAAAGGAGAACGCTTACCGACATCGAGGTTGGCTATGTGCGCACTGACTTCTCATACTTAGAAAAATAATAGGGGTAAGCGCGCGGTGCCATTTGACAGTCCGGACCATGTCGGATGTCCGACATGGTCTGGATTGCCGGGCGAACCGGACCAGTCTGGACTGCCGAGGCAATCCGGACCTCCGGGTTGCCTTGTGGCAATCCGGAAGTCCTGGTCCGGGTGCTGCGCACATCCGGACCATTTTGGACTCGGGGTATCCGCGGTAAAATCCGTTTATGGGTTTCGTCGTGTTTGTGAGGTCCGAAACGTAAATACGAACCCGAATTGGACAGATATCCATCACTTTCCCCCGAGTCAAGTAGCGGTTCAAAACCCATGCTTGACTCTATTTAAGATAGGATATTCGTCCAATTTAGGTTCGGCACTGACCTCAGGGGTGGCCTATTTGTCAATCGAATGCGCGGAGCACAAATTTGTCCATCTTTACTTTTTCGATGAACGTGCGTAATCTGTTCACGGGGTTAGCGTAACAGACGGTATACATATAACAGCGTACAATTAGCGACGTATTCGTAATAACACGCAATAAGCGAAATACTTGTAATAATAAATAGTCATGCAACGTGGTGTCATCATGGTACATGACGTAAACGTGTAACATGATGTTAACATGGAGATTACGACATAGCATATGGATGACATAATCGCGCAATAAGCAAAATACTTAGAGCAATATAAAATTGGAGAGCATACTTGTTGTTGGATCACGGTGGAACTCCGGTACAGTCTTGACGGCGATCCGTGTTCCTTTGCTCCACGTAATCCTGCAAGAGGGGATAGACCGGTCGGTGACCCATAATCCCTCTTCGATGCTTAAATGAGTATCTCGTATGAACTGGCAAGCAGCAATCTCAAAGTGTGTATCTCAAAACGTAATGTGATCTGAGGTACCCTCTGCCCTTTTATAGGCGGAGAGGTACCTCAGTTACCTGGTGAACCGTTGGGGTTGTTAGCCCATATTCCGGGTATCTCGGGCACGATCCCGCCTATCTAGGCCATGATCTCGCTTATCTCGGCCACGCCCCGCGTATCTCGGCCACGCTCCGCGTATCTCGGCCACGCCCTGGGTATCTCGGCCTCAACCTCTGATAGCAAGTCCCGACCAATATCAGGGACTCCAGAGTTATCTCATTGTGTCACCGCTCGGGGCCCTTCGTCATCGTGACAGGGCCAATCATTCTCAGGGATTCGTCATCGGGGCCTACTTAAAGGCATCTCATCGGGAGCGTCCAGCTCACCCATCGGGACCGACTCTGTCGGGACCTTTCATTATCGGGACTCCCTTTGTCGGGACCCTTCGCCTTGGTCTTCTTGACCTCCTTTTAGGGCCCAGTGGGCCTATTCACCTTTCCTCGCCGTTAAAGGGCCTAACGGCCATAGCGAGACCCATCATTTGCCCTCAAGACATGAGGGACTTACAGTTCGTCGTGTCTTTCAACTCCCGACCTCCCGACACCGGAGTCGGGGATCTTTCCCTTGACACAGTCACTTGATACGGATCTTCTCGTCCACAAAATCCGAGAAGAATCCTCGGTTCCTCAGCCATTAAATGCAGCAGATGACGAAGTGACGTCTTTGGCACCCGTGCCTGATTTTTCGCGCCTGCTTTTTCTGAAAAGTGCTTTTCAGGCCGTTTCATCATTACGCCTCTTTCCATCCTCGGGCCTTTGAGCCCTCATCAATATCAAACTATCTTAGTTCCGATTTTCCATTGCACTTCTCAAAGCGACTTAACTATGCCACTTAAGGCGAAACCTCGCTACTTAAGATATTTCAGCACATCACTTAAGACGATTTAACCACTTGCACCACCTAAGGCGACTTAATCTCGTGCACCACTTAAGGCGACTTTTCTCATGCATCACTTAAGACGACTTAATCTCGTGCACCACTTAAGGCGACTTTTCTCATGCATCACTTAAGACGACTTAATCTCGTGCACCACTTAAGGCGACTTAATCTCGTGCACCACTTAAGGCGACTTTACTCATGCATCACTTAAGACGACTTAATCTCGTGCACCACTTAAGGCGACTTACTCTCGTGCACCACTTAAGGCGACTTACTCTCCTGCACCACTTAAGGCGACTTTTCTCATGCATCACTTAAGACGACTTAATCTCGTGCATCACTTAAGACGACTTAATCTCGTGCACCACTCAAGGCGACTTTATCTCGGGCACCACTTAAGGCGACTTTTCATCGGGCACCACTTAAGGCGACTTTTCATCAAGCATGACATTTCTTTAAGTGTTCGCCACTGAAAGAATGCTTCAATACTCTGCCATCGAGGTCTTCAAACTTGTACGCATTCGGAGCTGGCATCCCCACGACCTTGTAAGGTCCTTCCCATTTTGGTGACATCTTATTGATCCGATCCAAAAGGGTAAACTCGTTTCGACACCAAACCAGCTCCCCGATGAAGAATTGTCGGGACTTAACTCGCCGATTCTAATATCTGGCCGTCGCCAAACGCATTCGAGCCTGGACTTCATCGGCTTCCCGCCTCTTCTCTTCGAGCAAGTCCAAATCCAGACGTCTCATTTCATCATTCGTCAAAGGCTCATAATATCTCATCCGATGGGATGCGACAGCTACCTCCACGGGAGCAACAACCTCCGTGCCATAAACAAGGCCAAAGAGAGTCTCCCCAGTTGACCATTTGGGTGTTGTTCTAACAGCCCAAAGCACATTTTCCAGCTCGTTCAGCCAATTGCCCTTCAAAGCGTAGACCCTTTTCTTCAGGCCATCTATCACGATTTTGTTGGCTGATTCCACCTGGCCATTAGTCTGAGCATGGTGGACAGAAGCTGTCCGATGCTCGATATTCAACTCCTCCAGATACTCCTTCACTTGAGCCCCGTTAAACGGTGGACCATTGTCGCTGATCACCACCTTAGGAATCCCGTATCTGGATACAATATGAGTCTGGAGAAACTTGACGATCTGGTTCCCCGTCGTCTTGGCCAACGCCTTAGCTTCTATCCATTTCGAAAAATAATCGATAGCCACAAGCAAATACTTACACTGACCTTGTGCTTGCGGGAGAGGTCCCACCAAGTCGATGCCCCACTGCGCGAAGGGCCAAGCACTCTTGATGGACGTCAGATTAGCGGTCGGAGCCACGATATTCGGGGCATACCTCTGGCACGCGTCACAGGATCGGACCAACGCCGTCGCCTCCTTGCTCATCGTAGGCCAATAATAGCCCAAGTTCAGCACTTTCCTCATAATGGATCGGGCTCCTTCGTGACAAGCCGCGACCCCTTCATGCACCTCTCTCAAGATTCGACTTACGTCGGGCTCAGCCACACACTTCAAGTACGGAGTCGAGAACCAGCCCTTCTTGTATAGCTGACTGTCCAGCATCACGTAGTTAACCGCGATCCGACGTATCCTGTCAGCTACTACTTCATTATCGGGGACTGCCCTCGTAGTCAGGTATGCGACTATCGGGGTCATCCAAGTGGGCTCCTCCTCCGATCCTGCTTCAATAGCACACACCTCCGACGGGTCGGTGGTCGACAAGATCACCTTCTCCAGAAAGTGCACCTTCCGATTTTCCTCCAGGGGTGCCCCCAAGGCAAATTTGCTCAAGGCGTCCGCCTCCACATTTTCTTCCCTCGGGATCGCCTCAATGTCGAAGCTTTTGAGGCTCTCCTTCAAGACTTGCACCTCACGAAGGTACTTTATCATCATCGGGCTCTTCGCCTCATATCGCCCTTGGACTTGATTCACAATCAAACCCGCGTCACACTTCACTCTCAAGTGAGCAACTCCCGTACCTTTGGCAATTTTCAGGCCTGTGATAAGAGCCTCATACTCAGCTTCGTTGTTCGTGGCCCTAAACGTCAAGGCCAAAGCATATCGGAGGGGCTCACCCCCGCCTGGTGGTATCAACACAAACCCTGCTCCTGATCCGTCTGAACTTGAGGAGCCATCCGTGTTCATCTCCCAGGTTTTTTTCTCGTTTGGCTGTTCTGATTGCTCTGCCATCTCTGGTTGTTCTGCTATCGGGACCTCCATGGTTGCCCCCTCTACAGGGCCCGCTTCTTCCAGATCGGGGCTGTAGATTTTGCTATGAAATCCGCCAACGCCTGGCCCTTAATAGCCGTTCTCGAAGCAAAGTGTATGCGAAACTCACTAAGCTCGACTGCCCATTTGACTAATCTCCCCGACGCATCAGGTCGGTTCAAGAAATGCTTCAAAGGCTGATTCGTCAACACAGTGATCTCATGCGCGTGGAAGTAAGGCCTCAGCTTCCGAGTAGTAATAATCAACGCAAAGAGATACTTCTCAACGGCGGGATAATTCATTTCAGATTTGGCGAACGCCTTGCTTACATAATAAACAGGGACTTGATTACCCTCAACAACCTTCACTAACACAGAGCTAATGGCAAATTCAGAAACAGCCAAGTATAGATAGAGCGGCTCGCCTGGGACCGGTTTCGCCAACGGCGGGAGGGTGCGAAGGTGCTGCTTGAGTGCCTGGAACGCTTCTTCACACTTGGCAGTCCACTCAAACTTCTTGTTGGCCCTCAACACTTCAAAAAACGGCATGGATCGGTCACTTGCCTTAGACAGGAAGCGATTCATGGCAGCCAGTCGACCATTCAGCACTTGCACCTCCCGATGATTTACCGGAGACTGCATCTCCTCGATCGCCCTCAGCTTTTCGGGGTTCACTTCAATTCCTCTTTGACTCACCATAAAGCCCAAAAACTTCCCCGAGTGGACTGCGAAGGCGCACTTTGTCGGGTTCAAGCGAACCTGATGAAGCCTCATCCGCTTAAACGCCGTAGCTAGGTTGTGCATATGATCCTCAGCTTGTCGGGACTTCACCAGCATATCGTCCACTTAAGCCTCCATGGTTTTCCCCACCATATCTCCGAACAGCTTGTTCACCATCCGCTGGTAGGTTTCCCCAGCATTGATCAATCCAAAAGGCATGACATCATAATGATAAATGTCACTGTCGGCATAAAAGGCAGTGTGGGGGGCATCTTCCTTAGCCATCTTGATCTGATTATAGCCCGAGTACGCATCCATGAAGCTCAAAAACTCATGTCCCGACGTGGCATCAACCAACTGGTCATTTCTCGGGAGCGGGTAACAGTCCTTCGGGCAAGCCTTATTCAGATCGCGGAAATCAACACACATCCGCCACTTCCCATTGCTCTTCTTCACCAGAACCGGGTTGGCGACCCAAGTCTGGAATCGGAGCTCCTTGATAAATCCAGCGTCGAGCAGCCTGCCCAATTCCTGCTGGATTGTGATCCTCTTGTCTGCGCCCATCGGACGCCTCTTCTGCGCGATAGGCTTGATCGCGGGATCAATCTTCAACTCGTGCACGATCACATCGGGGCTAATTCCTGGCATGTCACTCGGGGACCAGGAAAATAGCTCCTTGAACTCTTTCAGCAGCTCAATCAGTTCTCGGGCCCTCTCGTCAGACAGGGCGGACCCGATTTTCACCTTCCTCTGAGGTCCGTCAATCTCGACCTCCTTCAAATCCTCCATGGGGGTGGGACGCCCAAACACCTCTCTGGGATCGGCATCGGTCTGGAGGATAGCCATGGCCTCTCGTCTCTTCCGTCGAGTGGCATTAACGTAGCACCTCCTGGAAGCCACCTGGTCGCCCTTGACCTCCCCGACTCCGTGGTCAGTCGGGAACTTCATCTTCTGGTGCACAGTCGAGGCAACTGCCATCAGGGGGTTGATGGTGGTTCTCCCGATAATCGCGTTATAGGTCCCCGCGGACTCAACTACCACAAACTCCACGTTCCTCCTCTCCGATTTCCACCCACTACCAAACTCCACTGGTAAGGTGATCACTCCTAGCGGATAGGAGGTGAAGCCAGAGAATCCAACCATCGGGAAGTTCACCTCCTTCAGGTTCTTCTTCGTTTTCCCCATGGCCTCCAGCGCATCCATAAACAGAATATCGGAGGAGCTCCCTCCGTCGATCAGAATCCGCTTCATCTCGTACCCATCCACGTCTAGGGTCACGACCAGAGCGTCATCATGTGGAGTCTCCACTCCTATCAGGTCCTCCGCGGAAAAGGAAATCACCATCTCTTCCTTCAAAGTCCAAGATCGGGACCTCTTACCCAACACCACAGCAGCGGGAATTCTAGAGGCATAAACCTCCCGAGAGGCCGAGGTATCACCTCCCGCAGCAAATCCTCCGTGAATCACATTGATAGTGCCCCGCTTCTCCTTACGGGCACCAGAAGACTCCGGCTTAGACCTCTTCTTCTTTGGGGAGCGATCGCGGGATCGGGAACGGGACCGCGATCGGGATCGAGAACGGGATCGACACCGCTTTTCCCCGACAAACTCCTTAAGCTTCCCCTTCTGGATCAGCTTTTCGATCTCCTTCTTCAACTCCCGACAATGATTAGTGTCGTGATCATTTGCGCGGTGGAACCGACAGTAACGATCGGTGCGGGATCCCAAAAATTCTCCTTCCTTCTTCGGGGGTACCTGGAGATACCCTGTCGTTCCATGACCGTTAACACCTCCGCCATAGAGTTGTTGAGACGAATGTTATGATCCTCCCGCCTGTCCTTCCTCGAGGAACGCCTATCCTCCCTTCGATCAGAGCGGCCTCGACTCCGACTGCTCTCAGATTTATCCTTCGACTTACGGTCGTCCAAGGGTTTGAGCGACTGCTTTCCCTTATTTGACTTCGGGGGCTCAAGCTCTCCAGCGGCTATTTTCGACTCCTGGACGTCGATTTGCCGCTTCACCCTTTTCTGCAATGCTTCCATATTCCACACAGCCTTCTCAGCCACGCTGTGCATCAAGTCGGAACCGCAGGGGGCTGTTAGGTTCCGAATGAAGGTACGGATGGTCTCACCCTCCGAAATCTCCTCGTCATTCTCCGCCACGCTGGCAGTGTATCGCTGGTAATAGTGTGCCAGCGACTCATCGGGCCTCTGTACCACCTGGGCCAGGGACCTCACACTCTTCAACAGACGTTGGCGACCCTGGTACTGCTGAATAAAGCGGTCGTGCATATCAGCCCAGCAAGTGATGCACCCTGGGGGCAGACTGAAGAACCAGGTCAGGGCTCTCTCACCAAGTGTGTTCGGGAACAATGTACACACGATATCTTCATTCGGGGCTCTGCCCAGACACGCCATGAGGTGCTTCTGGACATGACGAACCGGATCTCCCTCGCCATCATACTCCTTAATCGTGGGGATACCCAGCCCTGGCGGGGCGAGGGTGTCTATCAGTCGGGGAACAAAGGGATGAGAGGATCGATCCCTCAGTTCCGACAGCAGCGGCTTCTGCTCTCCCATGCAGATGTTCAGGATCTTCACCACCTGATCGGGGGTAATAGGACCATTAAGGGGAATGGTCCTATGCAGTACGGGTCCTAGCCCATCGACCACAAATCGCTCTAACTGAGCGGGCTCCTTACCCTTATCCTGGCTCCGAGGTTGGGCCTCCTGCACATTCTGAACCTCTGCTGGTGGGGGCACTTCCTCCTGTCTCCTCGCAACCTCTCTTCGATCTAAGAGAGCCTCCACGACCGCCAAAAACATCGGCATGGCCTCCGCCACAGCCTTCGTCAAGTCCGCATTTGGAGGAGCCTCCTGCTCCCTATTCTCTTGGTGCTGAGCAGCATCTTCGGGGACTTCGTTGTGCCCCCCTGTCTTGGAGACCTCAGCAGGGAGATTCTGGTCCTCAGCACGCTCCGGTGGTGAATTTAGAGTCGTCCTAGCCGGATGACGGGAACCACCAGATTGTCCTTGTCTTCTTTGCTTGCCAGCCGCCATTGAACGAGTAGAAGGCATATTAGCTTTTTGTCACGTTCCCACAGACGGCGCCAATGTTGGATCACGGTGAAACTCCGGTACAGTCTTGATGGCGATCCGTGTTCCTTTGCTCCACGTAATCCTGCAAGAGGGGATAGACCGGGCGGTGACCCAGAATCCCTCTCCGATGCTTAAATGAGTATCTCGTATGAACTGGCAAGCAGCAATCTCAAAGTGTGTATCTCAAAACGTAATGTGATCTGCCCTTTTATAGGCGGAGAGGTACCTCAGTTACCTGGTGAACCGTTGGGGTGGTTAGCCCATATTCCGCGTATCTCGGGCACGATCCCGCCTATCTAGGCCATGATCTCGCTTATCTCTGCCACGCCCCGCGTATCTCGGCCACGCTCCGCGTATCTCAGCCACGCTCCGCGTATCTCGGCCACGCCCCGCGTATCTCGGCCTCAACCTCTGATAGCAAGTCCCGACCAATATCGGGGACTCCAGAGTTATCTCATTGTGTCACCGCTCGGGGCCCCTCGTCATCGTGACAGGGCCAATCATTCTCATGGATTCGTCATCGGGGCCTACTTAAAGGCATCTCATCGGGAGCGTCCAGCTCACCCATCGGGACCGACTCTGTCGGGACCTTTCATTATCGGGACTCCCTCTGTCGGGACCCTTCGCCTTGGTCTTCTTGACCTCCTTTTAGGGCCCAGTGGGCCTATTCACCGTTTCCTCGCCGTTAAAGGGCCTAACGGCCATAGCGAGACCCATCACTTGTCAACATGAAGCATGATGTAAACATAAAATATGATGTAAGCATGTAATATGATGTAAACATGCAATACATACTTAGATTACAAAAATAATCATGTAGCAATCATAAGTTAGAATCATGCATATATAAAAATAATATCATGCATAATAGCCTATGTGTATGTAACGTGCAATAATAATTGTATATAGCGCTTCATGCAACATTAGGGAGTATGTATGTAATGTAAGCATAGGAGAGATGTAAACATGCTCATACATGATGCTAGGGACTTGTGCGAAAATAGATATGAGTTTAGTCCTTAGCACATGGTGTAGACACTATTAGTGAAAATTAGAAGAGAGAGTAGTCATTAGCTTACATCCTCCCTTGAGAGTTTTCCAAGAAGCTCTCATTGCTTGTTGAAGAAGGAGCTTATGAAGGTGTAAATTTGGAGTAGTCATATCATACTTGACATCAACTAAATTCCGGCCAAGCTAGAGGTGGAAGTCGACGGCGTGTGGAGTGCAGAACAGCGGCGCGTGGCAATCAGCGAAGGCGCGTGACAGACACGGCAGCGGCGCGTGCGGCGTCTCTGGGTGGCGCGTGGAGCTCCGGTGACGGCGTGTGACAATTCGGACTCGCTTCGTGTTGTGAGTCCAATTCTGTACATGGCTGGACATTTTGTGACTTCGTTTGGCCTTGATTTAAGCTTGAAATCACTATGTGCTTAGTCACCTTAACATGCATACAAGGTGTTTGATGAAATGCATTAGGATACTTAGCCCCAAATCGGCCATAAAATTTCTAAGTGCTGAAAATTTTAGAAAAGTGCAAATGAATTGTTACACTTCCCTTATGCATAGTATTCATTGCCGACATGTTGCTCCATGCCTTAGCCGTTGTTTTAGTATGCTCGATGTTGACGATCGGTAGTTGTTCGTACATGGTCGTCAATGTTTGTATGTTGGTAGTGAAAACTTAGGCAATGTGCGTTGAGCATCATGTATTGATTGTTGGTCACTGTCTGCAAACATGCTAAAACACTTAGAAAATATTTCAATAATATCTAGTGCTTGTTACCATTGATGTCGTCATATGATTCTTGTCGACCGCCGGCATAGAAACACTTAGAAAATATTTCGTAGTAGTTGATGTTTGCCACTTGATGTATGTTATCTGTCATCATACTAGTATACTTGGAGAATGCTCCTAGATAGTTGATTCCATGCCGCTTGTTGATTGTTGACATCAAGGAAATACTTAGACAATATCTTCTGACGGTTGGTTTCTTGTCGCGTATAGTCCCATGTCGTAAGCGAAATACTTAGAAAATATTTCAGATATATTTTGTTGCATGCTGACACCTTGTCGTACGTTGATAGTTGATAGTGTGCTGACAGCTTGTTGTATGTCGACACGTAGTAGTATGTTGACATTTGGTAGGATGCTGACTATCATCCTGAGCAAAACACTTAGAAAATATTTCGCCCTTGTAATCACGTATGCTGCGAGTATAAGCTTGCTGTTGACATGTAAGTCGATGTGTAGAGAGGGTTGCCCCCCCTTGCATGATGGTTGTTACTTGTTGCACGAAGACTATTAAGTCATTGCATACATAGTTATCTCACATGGAGTGTTCATTGCATAGATGTTTTCATAAGTGTTTGATGCGTGCTTGCGAACTGATTAGATTGTTGGTTGTACTTTTCAGGATACCACATCTCGCTAAGTCATCTATCCCCATTCCGAGAGTGACACTATGTTCGGATATCGATGATGAGTTGGATGTCGACATAGTTGAGCCGGATGTCGACGTTGTCGAGCCGTTGGATGCTAGACCGGGTGTGGGGGCCGAAGTCGTCGTAAAACCTCCCGTTTTCCCCAAAGTCATAAAGGTTAAGGAGACAGGTGTGAGTTACTTCACCAACCAGATTGATGAAGGTATGTTCGACTCATATGCATCTTGCTGCGGACTTAATCCGGATCTAGAAGGTATACTCCCTTATGACGTGTTACCCAGCGTCGAAAAGGGGCAAGTTACCATACCTCCCAGTGACTTGACCGCGGTTTATACCTCGCAGATTAGGGAAGGCTTGCGCTTTACTTACTTTCCTGATTTGATAGATCTCTGTCGCTATTATAAAATCCGCCGTTGGATCTTTCTCCCGCCGGCTTCCGAGTATGGAGTTGCTTCCGAGTGTTATTTCACAGGCAGTCTTGGCATTTTTCCACTACCCTTTTTCGCTGCTTCTATTAGTTATTGTGTCCAGACATGACGGGACTATGTGGTATGAAGATGCGTTGGCCCAACTTGCAAGATAAGGGCTTTAATCAACTTGGACTTGGGGACGTCGAGTGGGATCATAGACAACGACTAGCTGCTCCGGCTGATCGCTCGGGTCCTCATTGGTGACATCATTATTTCTTCGTGTGTGATGTCGGCACAAATTGGGAAGTTGAGAAAGTCGAGAGGGCTGATCCTGCTCCTATCTTCTCCAAGCTTTCTTCGGATGACAAGGAGACTGTGAAGAGCATTTATCGATTTCAACAAGAGTGCAGCTTCCGCTGCCTATTACGCGCTTCAGATCGAGACTTGATTGATGCTGGGATTTATATACTTCCTTCTGCAGATTTGGTATGTTAATAATCTTTATAACATGTTTCATGTTGCAATGTAGGTCATACTGATGGAAAAAGATCGTCCTTGCAGACAGCTGATGTACGCGGTAACCCGCCTGTCGGACGGCATGCTCGCACTACTGCCCACGCTATTTCTGGAGCTTCCGGACATGGTCGTGGTAAAGTAAGGCACCTTCTTGCATCCTCTTTGGACTTGTTAATTTTCCAAGTTTTGTTGTCTTCATGTTGCTTTCATTTTCAGGTCACTCTGTACACGTGACTGAACGCGTTGTTGCCGCACCCGTTGCTAGCGCTCTTCCCAAGAGGTCCGCCACAGGGGCGCGTCCCTCGAGTGATCCCAAGCGCTCCAAACCGAGTGTGACTGTTCCAAATCCTTCTTGTGATAAAGGGAAGAGAGTCGAGAGTCGCACGGTGGCGCCTTCTGCCCCCCGGTCGAGGGACCGGCCCGAGGAGGAGCGTTCCTCCCGTCGAGGTATGTGTTGTTTACTTCGACATGTTTCTTTTACTTAGTATTTTTTGCTAACATCTTCTTTATTTTATGTTGGCTTTATTGCAGCGCTTCCAGGCATCAAATGTGATGACTTGATCCTATCCGACGGGATAGATGAATCTGGAGAAGATTGGTCACCTTTCTCCACTGACGGTCTTCACTTTTCGAAGGATTCCACGCTTAGCACATTGGAAGTCGGGGTGCGAGTGCTTCAAAGGTGCGTTCCTCCTGGCGATCATGACGTTAAGCCATCTACTGACGAGGAAGCACAAGCATATGTTGAGAGTGGCTTGGCTGTCAAGAAGAGCAATGCAGTAACTCGCGAGCTTGCACAGTCCAAGGAGGAGGTGCAAAACTTGAACTCCAAGGTTGCTGATTTTGATACGCGCATTGCTGCTCGTCGCGCCCATGTTGAGCAACTTGAGGTTGAGATTGCTGCTATCAAGCAGCAAATTGCAGAGAGTAGTAGCGCTCATGATGTCGCGCTTGCTTCTATACATGAGGAAGCGCATAAAGCGGGAGTTGAGAAGGGACTTGTCGAATATCCTAGCACCCTTACCCATTCTGCTGCCGCTAAGGCGAAGTTTTCATCTATGATTGATGAGTTTGCCAAATATTATATTGGCAGAGTACGCACGCTTGCACCCAGCTTTCCGTTCGACAAGTTAGGTCCTTATTCTTCCTTTGCTGTTAACCATGTTGCGGATTTACAGCGTAAGGAAGCTGAAGCGGCTTCTTTCTCCGTGATCTTTGGATATGGTAATGATGATATTGCACTTGGTGTTGACTTCATGAATATGTTGTCTTAGTCTTTTGGAGATGATGTTATCTCTTGGATGGTATCACGTTGTTTGCTTTCAGCATGTTGAACCCTTTGTGAACGGGTTGATGTTATGTTGAGGCTTTTGTCGCAACTTTCGTTTATGCGTTTGCTTGCATGGTATGTCGTCACTTGGACCTATTTTCAATAATAATAAAACGTGGTAACTTGCTAGTAATATTTCATACCTTGAGTTATCTTCATTGTCCGTATTTGTTGGTCTTGCATGATAGGATTGATCTCCTTTTTATAATGGATAAAACATCCAATGTTGCGACTTGCGCCTTGCAGGGTGTTATTAGCGCCACTCTTGAAAGAATTTCCAAGGCATGGCATGGTATGTACACTTGGTACTTGTAGCATTGTAAGTAGTAATGTACTCGGCGCGGGAAATTGGCACTTGGCATTCGGCACTGGCACTTGACATGTCGCAGTGTCGTCTTGACGGAGCAAGACTTAAGTTTATACCGTCTCTTAGTTCCACTCTAAGGCGACGTTGTACAAGACTCGACTTGTAAGTTTGGTGAGTTTTTCAAACAGGGTGCGCTCCTGCTAGCGTTTTTGAATGAAGCCTGCCCACTTAAGGTATAGGTCTTCATTATGTCTGCATCCTTAAGAGGATATGTATAGTTTGAGTGTACATGAAGCTATCCTATCAAGGAATGTATCTTCATGACGTATGGACCCTTAAGAGGGATGTACATACTTTATAGATTTGTGGGGTTGTCGTCTAACAAGAGAACTTCCGCCACGATGGGGTGATCTGTCCTAAGTGCCGCATCCTGGTTTGTATGCAGGGAATGGCTTTGAACATGAGGATTTGCCTCTAAGAGGATTCCACAGCATGCCATTTTTTATAAGTAAGCATGGGGTTTGCCCTTGCAAAGAGGATGTCGCAGAATGCTACTTTTATAGATGTGAACATGAGGTTTGCCCTTGCAAGGAGGATGTCGCAGCATGTCACTTTTTAGAATAAGTCTTGGTTTTTATCCAAGGCATTGTATGTTGTTGAAGTTGTTCCTGAGTGAACGCATTTTGAATAGAGAACCGTTATAAGTCCTTTGTTGTTGATAATGCGCAAGTTGTCATTGCGTGATGTAAGATGATTGTGTACATAGCGTTAATACTTTGTGTTGCCGACATCTTCTTGAGATAGACGCTGTTATATATGGAGAAATAAACTCCTTGTTGGTGTAGATAATAGATATGTTGGCGTTGTATGCCATAAGTTCCTCGTTACACATAGTGTTTAGCTTGTATTGTTGATAATAATCTTCTTGATGCCGCATAATATAAGTTGCATAGGATAATGACTTGAGTTGTTGATATGAGTAATATACTCATTGTTTGTTACTTGGTTTTAATCCGAAGTAAAATGCGTATTATAGAGATGTACCTACTGTTGGATCACGGTTGGAACTCCGGTACGTTCTTGACAGAAGTCCGAACTCCTTCGCTCCAAGTAATCCTGCAAGAAGGGGATAGACCGGGCGGTGACCCAGAATCCCTCTCTGATGCTTAAATGAGTATTTCGATGCAGGCAAGCAAGTATCAGTATGTAAGTGTGTGAACGTGTCAATCCTGAGGTAACTCCTTCCTTTATATAGGGGAGGGGTCACCTCAGTTACCTGTTGAGACAACTGCCACGCTCCGTTTATCTCGGCCAGTAGCCCATGTTCCGTCTTTTCAAGCCACTTCCCCACTATGTTGATAGTGGGCGTGTTTCTCGGCCTTGTTCTCTGGTGGCAAGTCCCGACGATATCGGGGACTCCAGAGTTATCTCCTTTGGTCACCGCTCGGGGCCCCTCGTCATCGAGACAGGGCCAGCATTCTCAGGGATTCAATATCGGGGCCTACTCAAAGGCATATCATCGGGGCCTACTCAAAGGCATATCATCGGGGCCTACTTAAAGGCATATCATCGGGGCCTACTTAAAGGCACATGATCGGGAGCGTTCAACTCATATATCGGGACCGACCTTGTCGGGTCCCCTCGTATTGGTCTTCTAAGCCTCTTTTGGGGCCCAGTGGGCCTACTTCACCGTTTAATCGCCGTTAATGGGCCTAACTGCTATATCGAAACCCATCATTTTCCCCCAAGACATGAGGGACTTACAGTTCGTCGTGTCTTCCAGTTCCGGACCTCCCGATATCGACATCGGAGGCTTTTAACTTTACGAAAAATCTTCTAAAGCGGATCTCCTCCTCCAAGATTCCCCGATATTCTGAGGATAACCACCGAATCCGAAAAGATTTCTCGATCACTCAACTATTAAATGCAGCAGGTGACGAAGCGACGACTTGGGTACGCGTGCCTGTTTTTTTTCTGAAAAAGCACTTTCTAGCCGTTTTGTCCCTAGTGTTTCGACGATTCAGGTTGAGGCGTTTCATCTTCAACGGTCCGGATTGCAACGTCTCTTTGGCTGTCCTCTCTCCTATAAAACCCCAAATCTTGGCACTATTCAGTTCTCCTCTACAGTTTCATTCTCTGTGTTTTTAAAAGCTCAAGCTCTCCTTTCTAGTCTGATCAACACTCCGGTGACCAGGATCTCCGACCATCAAGATCATCCTTTCTTCTCTGATTCAACATGTTTGGTAAGATTTCCTCCTTCGATTCCGAAAAAACTTGTTAGCATAGTTTTTCCTTTTATCTCAATTAACCTACCCGAACTTTTGCGGAAATCAACTGTGCCTTTTCTTGCCATGATTATTTTCCAGACGGTGAGTCCAGTTCCGGGGGGAGGAAGCCCTTCAAGTTCGATTATGCTTGTAATGAGATTTCCGAAACCGCCTATGATGCAGGCAGGGCTGGCAATGGTGCGGTGAAAATTAAATAACCATGGTTATTCGCACCATTTACCGCGATGGTTAACCGCACCATTATGGTGAGGGGCGGTTATGGTGATGAATCTTGTAACCGCAATGGTTATGGTTGTGGTTATGGTATTCAGTCTATAACCGCGGTTATAACCATCACCTCTATATATATAATAATAATAATAATAATAATAATAATAATAATAATAATAATATATATATATATATATATTACTAATACCTATATTGTTATAATTCTTATTCCGTTCCCTTTCCCACCCGCCATTTTTTTGTCTATATTTCTTATTATTAGGTAACCACGATTGTAATTGATGGCGAATGAGGATCGATGATCGCAAGTGATAGCCAATTGAAGATGTGTTTTTTTAATTGAGTAAAACAACGAAGTTATGTTTAATTTGGATTTCGTGTATGAAACAACGAATGTGTATTTACTTTTCTTGTATGAAATAATGATGTTGTATTAGTTCAAATGATTGTGGTTAAATGGTTTAATCGTGGTTAAAAACCATGGTTATGGTTACGGTTATGGTATGAAGAATCATAACCACAGTGGTTATGGTTATGGTTATGGTATGAGTGAAAAATATATGGTATGGTTATGGTATTAGTGATATTCGCACCATACCCTCACCATCGCCAGCCCTAGATGCAGCTCTCCGGGGGGGATGTATTACTTCCACCTGGGAGCCTTGCTTCCCTTTTCCTCACCCTCGCCTCCCGGGTGACCCTGTAGTCACTCGTCCCCGGGAAGGGGAGGTGTTTATCTCCGTCGGGCAAGTATCGGCGGGGATCCGATTCCCCTTCTGCGGGAATTTAGTCGAGATGTGTGAATATTATAAAACACATCCGATTACTTTTTCCCCCCACGCCATCCGTGTGTGGAATGCCTTCCTTGTTCTCTGCCTTCGCCAACAGTGGACCTACAGCCTCCGACTTTTCCGGACCTTCAACGGGATGAAATGCAATGATGTCGGGGTTTGTGCCTTCTACCCGCGGATGCCTAAATGGAGCAAGGTGCAGCTCTCTCGGTACAGCTGGAATGGTGACACCTGGAAGGTCGCCAAAGGTCGGGGGCTCATCACTGACTCGGGGCCCGACAACAGCGTCTGGAAGAAGAATTACTTCTTCATCCGGAACAGCTCTATTCCGTGGCCCCGATGGGAGGTTGAAGCAGACCCTGCTCCCGCTTTTCACACTTACTCCGAGGAGGATTTCCAGATTCTCCACTGCATCCAACTTTATCGCTGGGGGGACTCTTTCGCTCTCCTCGATGCCAACTCCATCGGGGAGCGGGACCTGGTTCTGACCGGGATCCGACTCCTTGATGTCGCCTCCGGGGGTCAACTCTTTGATGGCCCTTCCAACCTCGTTCCTTGGGTAATATTCTAATTGCACTTTCGTTTTCGTCTTTGCAGCTAAGAAGGTATCATTGCTGACCAATCTCGTGCTTAAGCAGGCGGAGACCGATGCTGTCCAACGCCCCGCGAGGAAGAGGAAGTCTTCGAAGAGGGCCACCTCCTCATCGGCACCTCCGACCTCGGAGAAGATCAAGCGGGCCCGGGTGCAGAAGATGGAGCAGATCTTCAACACCAAGACTCCCAAGGAAGGTAAACAGCTCCGCTTAGCAATTCGATTATAGATGAGCCGTATTCCCGAGGAGTTAATCCCCTCCAATAAGGGAGCCAGTATCGAAGGGATCAAACGCATCCTGCAAGGAGAAACTCCCCGCATTCTCAAAGCGGGTTACTACAATTATTATGCGAAGGACCAGTATCTCTCCCGTCGCGTCATCTGGTGTAAGGATCCTGATCAACTTCCTGATTTTCTTTCTGAAGCTTCTCGTCCTCCAGCTGCAGGTCAATCGGGAGCTGGAGCTTCGGCGGAGGTGCCACCCTCCGACACCCAGGTAGGAGAGCCTCTCCTTTCTCTTCCTGCCCCAGGAGGATCGGGGATTGAAGACGCCCCGACGGACGGTCAGTTCCGTCGGGTGGTGGACCTGGCTGTTTCTCACTCTTCTGAGGAGGCGAGCGAGGGTCAGCCCCTAGTTCGTCGTCGGGGGTGAGGCAGACCCCATTGGAGCCGACACCCGAAGGGCTGCCCCATCTTCTCCGGCACTACAGCACTCGCCGGTCTTGAGCCTGACTCCTGAAGGGACGGGTTCTCACGGCGGTTCGGAGGCACGCACCTCCGACATTCAGTCCTTCATTCCTCCTCTCCCCATAGACGGGAGTTTTTATCAGGTTTACACCCCCGACCAGGCGGCGGCTCCCTGGACCCCGATCAAGTCATTGTGGGGGGTCCCGCTGCGTCGAGACAATATATCACCGGAGCTGGGTCTGCACCTGCTGGCAGGTTCAGTTCCGCCGTCTATGAAGATTCCACTCTCCTTCGATCGAGAGGTCATCCACGCGGACTTTCGCGATATGGCCGTTCGTCGTGTGGAGGTAAGGTTTCCTGTTTTGACACTTAGGATATAATGTAGAATATTCTCATGTACTGACCTCATGTACCGCTGTTTCGGGTACATCCTGCCTTGGAGGAGGCCCTGGAGCAGGAGCGAGCCAAGGCGACCCCCGAGGTCTTGGCCAAGCTCAAGGAGGATCTGGCTGCCTCCGAATCGTCGAGGGGTAAGTTGGTTAAGGAGCAGGCCCTCCTTAACCAGAAGGCTCGGGACCTCCCGAGGCAGGTCAACAACTTCGAGCGGCTGCTGAAGCAGGAGCGACAAAAGCTCCAGGAAGAGCAGCAGGGGCGTGCGGAGGATCGGGACAGGCTTGTCGAAGAGGGCCTTGAGGACGCCAAGGCGGGGCTAGAGGCTGAGAAAGTCCTTCTCGCCAATCGGTCTCAACAGATGGAGCGGGAACTCGCTGAGTTTCCCACCAGGCTGGCCAAGGCGGAGGCCAAGGGACGGGAAGATTATCGGGGCTCCGAGGCTTTCCAAGTGGATGCGGTGAAGTTCTGTACGGCGGAGGTGGAGACCACCCTGCTTAATGTTGTCTAAGAGCTCCATCTGGAGTATGGTGGTGCCATCGACTTCACCAAGTCTCAGACTCTCGCCCCCTTTGCGGAGAGGTATTTCAACCTTTATGAGGAGAGCGACGGGGCCAACACCCCCGAGGGGGCTGCGGGTGCTGAAGGCACGGTGGAGCCTCCAAGTGCAGACCTCCCGACAACCGATCCCCCGACAATCGACTCTTCGCCGGCCGACCTCCAAGGGTCCGATCCTCCTGCGGCCAATCTTCCAGGATCCGATCCTCCGATCACGGAGCCTTCCGCCAAGGACCTCGTGGACTCTGCTCCTTTCGATGCTGCCAAGGACCAAGCTTAATGCTTTACTTTTGAATCCTTGTAATTTCCTTCGTTTGTCATGAACCTTTTAGATCTTTATAATATCAATCTCTTTTGGTTCCGATTATCGCTGCACCAATTAAGGTGAATTAACCACGCCACTTAAGGCGATTCGATCATACCACTTAAGAGTGATTTCGATGCGTCACTTAAGACATTTTACTCACACCACTTAAGGCGATTTAATCGTGCCACTTAAGGCAATTTATCCACACCACTTAAGGCGATTTAATCATGCCACTTAAGGCAATTTATCCACACCACTTAAGGCGATTTAATCATGCCACTTAAGGAAATTTATCCACACCACTTAAGGCGATTTAATCGTGCCACTTAAGGCAATTTATCCACACCACTTAAGGTGATTTAATCATGCCACTTAAGGCATTTTATCCACACCACTTAAGGAAATTTAATCGTGCCACTTGAGGCGAAACTACGCCACTTAAGGTGAAACTACGCCACTTAAGGCGAAACCACGCCACTTAAGGCGAAACCACGCCACTTAAGGCGAAACCATGCCACTTAAGGCGAAACCATGCCACTTAAGGCGAAACCATGCCACTTAAGGCGATTTAGCTACACCACTTAAGGCGATTTAAGCATACTTAGAATGATAGGTCTAAGCACAATCTGGTCGGAAGCAACCTCTTTATTCATTGATGGCTCAAAACCTGTCTATATCGACTCAAAACGATAAAAAACTTGCACCACTGAAGGCGACTTCGATAAACAACTTGCACCGCTGAAGGCGACTTAATAAACAACTTGCACCACTGAAGGCGACTTAATAAACAACTTGCACCACTGAAGGCGACTTAACAAACAACTTGCACCACTGAAGGCGACTTAATATCAACCATGACATTTCTTCAAGTGTTCGCCACTAAAAGAATGCTTCAACACATTGCCATCGAGGTCTTCCAACTTATACGCGTTTCGAGCTGGCATCCCCACGACCTTATAAGGCCCTTCCCATTTTGGTGACATCTTGTTGATCCGATCCAAAAGGGTAAATTCGTTCCGACGCCAGACCAGTTCCCCGACAAAGAACTGTCGAGACTTGACTCGTCGATTATAATATCGGGCTGTTGCTAAGCGCATCCGAGCCTAGGCCTCTTCGGCACTCCGCCTCTTCTCTTCGACCAAGTCCAAGTCTAGACGCCTCATTTCATCATTCGACAGAGGTTTGTAATACCTCGTCCGATGGGATGCCACAGCTATTTCGACGAGAGCAACTGCCTCCGATCCATAAACAAGGCCAAACGGAGTCTCCCAGGTCGATCGTTTGGGTGTTGTTCTAACAACACAAAGCACATTTTCCAACTCGTCCAGCCATTTGCCCTTCGAGGCGTGGACCCTCTTCTTCAGGCCATCCATCACGATCTTGTTGGCTGACTCCACCTGTCCATTGGTTTGAGCATGACGGACAGAGGCTGTCCGATTCTCAATTTTCAGTTCCTCCAGGTACTCCTTCCACTGGGCCCCGTTAAACGGAGGGCCGTTATCACTAATCAATACCTTAGGGATCCCGTATCGGGATATAACATGGGTCTGGAGGAATTTGAGGATATGATTCCCCGTTGTCTTGGCCAACGCCTTAGCTTCTATCCACTTCGAGAAATAATCAATAGCCACAACTAAATATCGGCACTAACCTTTTGCCACTGGAAGGGGTCCTACCAAATCGATTCCCCATTGCGCGAAGGGCCAAGCACTCTTGATGGACGTCAGATCGGCAGTTGGAGCCGTGATATTCGGGGCGTACCTCTGTCAAGCGTCACAGGATCGGACTAGCATCGTTGCCTCCTTATTCATCGAGGGCCAGTAATAGCCCAGGTTCAGCAATTTCCTCACGATGGACCGGGCACCTTCATGACAAGCCAAGTGTCCTTCGTGCACCTCCCTAAGGATCCGATCTGTGTCGGGCTCAGCCACACATTTCAAGTAGGGAGTTACATACCCCTTTTTGTACAGTTGATTGTCCACCATCACATAATTGGGCGCTATTCGGCATATTTTGCCGGCTGCTACTTCATCATCGGGGACTGTCCCCGTAGTCAGGTACGCGACTATCGGGGTCATCCAAGTGGGCTCCTCCGATCCGATCTCAATGGCACATACCTCCGATTGATCGGTGGTTGACAGGATCACCTTCTCCAAGAAATGCACCTTCCGACTTTCATCAAGGGGTGCCCCAAGGCGAACTTGCTCAAGGCATCTGCTTCCACATTATCCTCCCTCGGGATCGCCTCAATATCGAAGATCTTGAAACTCTCCTTCAGGGTTTGCACCTCGCGAAGATACTTTTTCATCATCGGGCTCTTTGCTTCGTATCGCCCCTGGACTTGGTTCACGATCAGGCTAGCATCACACTTCACCTTTAAGTGACCAACTCCCGTTCCTTTAGCAATCTTGAGGCCAGTGATGAGAGCATCATATTCAGCTTCATTGTTGGTGGCCCTAAATGTCAAGGCCAAAGCATATCGGAGGGGCTCGCCTCCGTCTGGTGGTATCAGTACGAAACATGCTCCCGATCCTTCTGAAGGTATCAGTACGAAACCTTCTGGAAGTCCGCAGGCTTCAAGTCCTTCTAATTAGAGTTCAATTAGTAATTAAATGTCAAAATTAGGGATGAATTAGAGTTCTAATTAGTAATTAAATGTCAAAATTAGGGTTTTTAAGTCGAATTAGGGTTTACAGATTTGGGGTTTTTTTAAATTAAGCTTAGTAGTAGACTTGGAATGCTTAGGAAGTCTCAAAATTGAGATTTTGTTGTTCAATTAAGCTTATTAGGGATGAATTAGAGTTCTAATTAGTAATTAGAGTTCAAAATTAGGGTTTACAGATTTGGGGGTTTTTTTAAATTAAGCTTAGTTGTAGACTTGGAATGCTTAGGAAGTCTCAAAATTGAGATTTCGTTGTTCAATTAAGCTTATTAGGGATGAATTAGAGTTCTAATTAGTAATTAGAGTTCAAAATTAGGGCTTTTTAAGTCGAATTAGGGTTTACAAATTTGGGGATTTTTTAAATTAAGCTTAGTAGTAGACTTGAAATGCTTAGGAGGTCTTAAAATTGAGATTTTGTTGTTCAATTAAGCTTATTAGGGTTGAATTAGAGTTCTTAATTAATGTTCTTGATCGATGTTGAATTATCTAATTTTGTTTATGTTCTTTTTGGATTTTTGGCAGCCTTCGGGATCGGGACCTTCCAATTCTGAGAAAAATTCTGTTACGGGGAAAAGGATGAGGATAGTTGAAGTTGGGAATCCAGTGAATACTTCTGCACTACCAACGGCAACGGATATACCCACAGAGGACCTGGAAATTTCATCTGATTCGGAAAATTCTTTGACTAGAAAAGCAAATCTACTAGAGGTGAGTCAGAGTCTCATAAACCTCCTAATCCGAAGAGGATTAAGCCAAGGGTAAATGAATCATGGTGTTGGCAACATATGACAGTAAATAAAGAGATAACTACGAAGCAATCCGCAAAGGCTAATTGCAACTATTGTGGTAGGCTACTGACTTTTACAACAACACCATCTACCCTATGTAACCATTTGCGTAGATGTCATGCATCTCCTTTTAATAAGAAGAATGCTGACCGGCCACAATCATCTAGGGAAGAAGGGTTAGAGACTAGCTCTTTGACATTATATCCTAAGTTTGATCAAGAAGCATGTCGTACAGAGCTTGTTCGCAAGTTTATCTCTGCTGAACTTTCATTCAATTTTGTTGAGAATGAGGCATTTCAGAAGTTTTTGAAGAGGTTACAACCTAGGTTTGAATGCATTTCTCGTACCACTTTGGCTAGAGATATTCTTAAAATGTATGAGAAAGAAAAGTTGTTGTTGAAGGGGTTCATGTCAAGAGCTTCTGGCAGAGTTTGTTTAACAACTGATACATGGACTTCAAGTCAGAATTTTGGTTATTTGTGTCTCACGACACATTTTGTTGATGATGATTGGAAACTCCATAAGAAGATCATAAATTTTGTCCAGGTTAGTGGGCATACTGGTGAATCTATGGCTGAGGTTATTAAGGAGCTCCTCATACATTGGGATGTCAAAAAGGTTCTAACTGTTACTGTGGATAATGCTAGTGCAAACAGCCTGCTAATTGATAACTTGAGCAAGTGTTTCGTGTGTTGGGATAACTCGAGTCTGCATCGGGATCTGTATCACGTTCGTTGCTCTGCTCACATACTTAATTTGATTGTGAGTGATGGGTTGAGAGATATTGAGAAGAGAGTATCTAGAATACGAGATGCAGTCAAGTACGCCAGATCTTCTCCGTCAAGGTATGCTAGATTCAAAAATTGTGCATCAGGTGCAAATGTGAATTCGCAGCGTCTAGTGTGCTTGGATGTGAAGACTCGATGGAACTCTACATTTTTTATGTTAGAGGCAGCTGTTGTTTACGAGAATGCGTTTTATCGACTCGGACTCATAGATGGGGGTTTTGTTCAGGAACTCAGCAGTGGAAAGGGAACTGGGGTTCCTACTAGAGATGATTGGAAGTACGCACGTGATATAGTTCCATTTCTTCGGGCATTTTATGATGCTACTACCCGACTTTCTGGTTCATCCTATGTCACTTCGAGTTCTTACTTAATTGAAGTGACAAAGATTAGGATGTTGATTAACCAACGTTTGAGAGATCATGATATAGGGAGTAGGGCTATGGCAGAGAAGATGGAGATCAAGTTCATAAAGTATTGGGGGGATCTGAAGAAGATTAACACTTTATTGATGCTTGCTGTGATTCTTGATCCCTGGCAGAAGATGGATGGTGCAAATGTCATTTTCAAAGCTTTGTTTGCTAAGGATGAGGAAGAACATCGTAAGTTGATGGAAAAATTGTCCAGTGATTTAAAGAATGTGTTTGACAAGTATAAGCACATGACAGTGGCACCGGAGATTGAGCCATCTACCACTGCTGCACCAACCTCATTTGATGATGATATGGATGCAATGTTCTGGAGTGCATCAGGGAATACTCAGCAATCTGATCCAATGGCTGAATTGTCTAAGTACTTGAGAGAAGACAGGGAGCCATACGATAAAAGTAAACCAAACCGGGATGTGTTGACTTGGTGGAAGGTGAACTCATCTAGGTTTCCTGTACCTGCTGCAATGGCAAGAGATGTGCTTGCAATACCAGTTTCTACGGTAGCTTCTGAAAGTGCTTTTAGCACAGGAGGTAGAGTTGTTGATGAATACCGTAGTCGTCTGACCCCCAAAATGGTTCAAGCTCTCATTTGTACTCAGGATTGGATTAGGGGGGGTGTTCATCCTACATGCTATCTAGAGATGAACTTGAAGAGATTGAGAGGATGGAAGAAGGTATGTATTAGACTTGCATAATTGTACTTTTAGTTTTATGTAATAATTCTTTCCTATATTATGCTTTTGATTTGCACTTACACATAATTAATTTTTTGCAGAGTTTGTTAAAGATAATCCAAATGCTCAGGAAGCAGATGTGATTTCTTATCTCTAGAGAAGACATTCATGAATGCATCAGAACGTGGATGTGTTACGGATTTGGTACGTCCGTAAAATCTCACATGTGAACTCAAAATATCTCACTAATACGTGTCTGACAGATAAGAAAAGAATCCTAGCTTAAGCTGAATATCTTAGCTCATTAGTTATTAATTTGGTGTGTTGTCTATTGTGTTGTCCTGGATTCAATGTGTGTGGCTTATGTTATGGATTTTGGTGGGATTTATGGATTGGGCTTGTGTTATGGATGCAGGTGTAGTGTTGTGCTTCTGCTTGTGGATGCTGGTGGTGCAGTGTTTTGTTTTGGTTGTGGAAGATGTTGCTGGCTGGCTGGTGGTGCAGTGTTATCAGTTATGGATTGTGTAGTGACTTGTGTTATGGATTGTGCAGTGGTGCAGTGTTTTGAGTCTTTGACTGCTTGATTGTGGCATGTGGATTGTTTTATTTTCAGTTTGGATTTGGATTTGCAGTGTGTTTTTTCAGTTTTGGAATGCTGTTTGTTCTGTTGGATTAAAAAAAAAAAAAAAAAAAACCGGTTTCGGACCGGTTTTGGACCGGTTTTTATGAGTTTTTGATGATTGAACCGGTCCGACATATAAAACCGATCCAGGACTTGTTTTTTTTAAAAATAGTCCAAAACCGGTTCTGGACCGGTTCAAACCAGTCCAGTTTTTTTTAGACCAACCTAAGCCAAAAAAAAATCCTAGTTATTACTGGACCGGACCGTTTAAAACAGTTCCGGTCCGGAACCGGTTCGGCCTGAACCGGTTCAGTGCCCAAGCCTACAAGAAAGGATTCTCGACGCCATACCTAAAGTGCTTAACTTTCCCAGAAGGTATGACAGTGTTGATGGACTTGCACGAAGGCCAAGGAGCTTGTCACGAGGGGGAAAGATCCTTAATCCGAAAAGCGCTAGGTCTAGGATATTATTGGCCAACAATGAGAAGCCAAGCAACAAACATGGTCACGGAATGCGAATCCTGTCAACTATATTCAAGGAACATAACAGCTCCCGCAACGGAATTGTGTCCAATTGCAAGTTCCTGGCCTTTTGCACAATGGGGAATTGACTTGGTGGGTCCACTTCCACAATCCAAGGGGCAAACTAAGTACATTGTAGTAGCCATCGACTACTTCTCCAAGTGGATTGAAGCTAAGGCGTTAGCACGTACGACGGACGCGCAAATAATGGATTTCATACGAAAACACATCATTGCACGTTATGGCGTACCAAGAGTACTCATCAGTGACAATGGGCCACAATTCAGAAGTTCAAGACTTCAGACGTTCTGCGAAAGACTCAACATAGATCACCATTTTGCATCAGTGCGTCATGCCCAAACCAATGGACAAGTCAAATCCGTCAACAAGATCGTACTGGATGGTCTTAACAAAAGAGTTCATGCTTTGAAGGGAGGATGGGCAGAAGAGCTTAGCAGTGTCCTATGGGCTGTGCGCACAACCCCAAAGGAGTCAACAGGCGAAACACCATTCAGCCTAGTATACGAAACAGAAGCCGTAGCCCCAATCGAAATCGCTGTCTCATCATACCGCACAACTCATTTCAATCCCCAAACCAACGAAGCGGAAATGCGTTTAGACTTGGATTTAGCAGACGAAAGAAGGCGAAACTCGGAGCTAACCCAAGCACGTATGCGCTTAATAACTGCAAGACACTACAATAGGAAAGTGAAAGAAAGACAATTCCATGTGGGCGAGATGGTGTGGAAAAGGAATGAATTCTCACACTTAGATCAAATCAACAAGTTATCTCCAAAGTGGGAAGGCCCATACAAGATTGTCTCAGTCCCTTATGTTAGCGCATACCGCCTCCAAGATACTAAAGGCAATATCCTTCCAAACACATTCAATGGGGGGCACTTGAAGAAATTCCCTGGATGAAGGAAGAACATTATATTACAAAGGAGCTATTGTATCAAGCTCTTTTGTCTTAAACTTTTATATTAAAAAAGGGGGGGGGGAGATTTAGTAACTCCAAGTTTGTTTACAATCATGTAATCACATTAATCATTTAATAAAGTCAATTTACTCTCGTAGGTACTTTCCCACATTATGCACTATACTCTGGATTAACATCAAGTAGCAAACAACGTGCATACTTCTCATATCAACAAATCATCACGCCATGCAACTTATAATAGGCGACATCAACAAGTTCATCTTCAACAAATTCAAAGTAATATTCACTCAAAAGCAACATCATGCAATGCTCCAAAAGTGACATGGTGCAATATCCTCCTCGTAAGGACAATACCCATGTTCACATCTATCAAAAGTAACATGTTGCGACATCCTTTTCAAAAGGGAAAACCCCATGTTTACTTCTAAAAAATGACATGTTGTGAAATCCTCCGGGTAAATCCTCATGTTCATAGCCATACCCTGAATAAAAACAGGATGCGGCAAATACATTATGGGACTGATCACCCCACCGTGGCGGAAATCCTCTTAATAGACGACAACCCCACACACTAAAAGTATGTATACTCTCTTAAGGGTTCATACACCATGAAGACTTAGGCCCGAAAAGGGATAGCTTCATGTTATACGCTTTTAAAAGAAAACCTTTTACAAAACTCATCAAACTTACAAGTCGAGTCTTGTATAACGTTATCTTGCTCTTTAGCATTTAAAGCAAAATATGCAAAATAAGCAAGAAGTATCTTGCAACAACGTCACCTTAGAGTGGAACTAAGAGACGGTATAAACTTAAGTCTGGCTTCGTTAAGACGACGCTCCTACATGTCAAGTGCCAGTTCCGAGTGCCAAGTGCCAAGTGCCCGCGCCGAGTACATTACTACTTACAACACTACAAGTACCTAGTGTACGCATCTTGCCATGCCTTGGAATCTAACCAAGAGGGGCGCTCATAACACTCAACAATGCGCGGCATACAGTCGCAACTACGGACATCATGTTCATCATCTAAGGATATCTATCTTATCTTCCAAGTCTAAAGCATATGGACAGCTTAGATAACTCAAGGTATGAAATATTACTAACAAGTTATCATATGATTATTATTATTGAAAAACAGGTCCAAAGGACGAAGTACATAGGACGAAGTACCATACAAGCAAACATACCATCACCTCCAAAGGACTAAGACAGCATGTCCATGAAATCAACACCAAGTTCAAACATCAACTCAAAGATACATGAGAAGTCCCACTATCCCCAGTAAGCTGTGGAACAACATCCATAAGCTCGGGAGGGGTAACAACGACATCAGCACCTCCTCCATCTTCAATCATATCATAGGCGGATACATCAAGTCCCAAAGTGTTCAATGCCTTAAGGTAGTTAACGGCATAGTCAGAACAAGGCCCAAGCTTGTCAAAAGGAAAGTTGGGGGGCAAGCACGTTGACACGACGAAAGTAATCCTCGGCACGCTTTCCCATCATGGTATCAGTTATCTTCTTAGCTGCAAGACTAAAAGCAGGAGTACTCAAATACTGGGAAAAACCCGCTTCAATTTCAAGCGCATAATGTTCCTCACGTGCGGCAATCAAGGCAGCCTCTCGAGATGGGATGTCATCAGAAATCTGTTTCTCAAGCGCAATCATCTCACCTTCAAGATCAGAAATTTGAGTCTCCTGCACCAGATACTTGGTCTCGTAATCAACTATCTTCAAGCCAAGTGCACACACCTTCTCCTTAGAACGGGCAAGTTCAAGACTAACGGTGTTACATCTGTTGACAGCAGCTCTTCTACCACTAACAAGCTCCACAACATACGACGACATGTTAACCATCTGAGACACAGCCTGAAAATCATACAAGAACACAAGGCCATAAACATTACACAACAAAGGCGTACGACACGAAAGTTATCAGGAAACATAACTTGTTAACTTACAGGAGCAAAATTAGCCAAAGCATGTTCAACACACTCTTCGACTTCTTCATCAGTCCTAAGACAAGCACGTCGATCGCCTGGGGGCACACTCCTATGCAGCACACGAACACCAACCTCCGGCATATTAAGTTTCGCCTCCTTAGGAAAGCGATGACCACCCCTACCAAGAGGTTTCCAAGCATCACCAGATATATCACCTTCCAAGGGACGAAGAAGATGATCACGCTTCAAAGCTGGGATCACTGCAAGAAAAATAAAGAATAAAAACCGAGTGTTAAAAATCAAAGTATAACGAGAAATGCGAAGTACATCTCATACCGACAGACGAGGAGCGATCCTCTGCGAGTCGATCTCTCGACTGGGGGGCAAAAGATACCGTCGTGCATCATGTAACTTCCCCTCCCTTATCAATGGTGGAGGGAGGAAGGGCAGCATTCGTCCTTACACGCTTAGGATCACTCGAGACATGCGACACCACCTCGGATCGCTTGATAGGAAGTTGATAATCATCCACGGAAACATCAAGAGCAGGGGAACGTACTGAATAATCAAAAAGAAAAAAACAAATGATGAGTCAAAGAAGTAAAAGATAAGGAAAAGTTGCAAGGAAAAACATCTTACCCATGAGCCCCTTTCCGCGACCATACCCAGAAGTCACGGGGGCAGCAAGAACAAGTGATGAAGCGGACGTCTCAGATGGAGGAGTGTTGCGAATAGACTCCGCGTGTAAGGAAGAGTTCTTACCAATAAACCAGTCTACAAGGATGATATAAGCAAGGTTACAAGGACCATCAATATGTAACTCGTCACCAACATCTGAACATAATGTCACTCGCGGAATGGGGATAGAAGACTTACTCATAGTAACCGCGGCAAGAAGACTAACTCTGAAAAGGAGACTGCGTAACTTGGAATCCTGAAAATTGCAAACAACAAATCAATCAGTGTACGAGCACTATGTATGTACATACATGTCGACATGGATACATGATTACAAGGGCAAAATATTTTCTAAGTGTTTTGCTCAGAATGACAGTCAGCATATTGCAAGCTGTCAGCATGCTACTATGTGTCAGCATATTACCAAGTGTTAGCATACAACAAGGTGTTGGCATACAACCTATGTTTACATTAAGCATATGGATACAGTGTACATAGCCAGGGATAGAGAAAATATTCTAAGTGTGGGGGCAAGTGCGCACATACAAGCGCGTACATACGAGCACGCGCATACAGCTGTCGACGTACATGACGAGATGCTAGCTGTCATGAATATTTTCTAAGTATTTCCATGTACGTACATACATGTCGACAAGGATGCATGTCGACAAGTCAAGAAGATTTTCTAAGTGTTTCCATGTACGTACATACATGTCGAAAAGGATGTATGTCAACAAGTGAAGAATATTTCCTAAGTATTTTCATGTACGTACATACATGTCGACAAGGATGCATGTCGACAAGGGGAGAATATTTTATAAGTGCTTCCATTTACATACATACATGTCGACAATGATGGATTGCGTGCATCAAGTAGCTATTATCAACTTCTATACAATACCTCCTAAGCATTCCTACGACGCTTATCGACAAAGCTCATACGACGACATCTATGCTGACAAGCATTAGATATTGTTAAAATATTTTCTAAGTGTTTTAGCATGTTTGCAGACAATGACCGACAGTCTATACATGATGTTCAACGTACATTGCCTAAGCTATCATTACCAACATACAACCATTGACGGCTATGTACGTACAACTACCGATCATCAACATCGCGCATACTAAATCAACGGCTAAGGCATGGAACAACATGTCGGCAGTGAACACTATGCATAAGGGAAGTATAACGATTCATTTGCACTTTTCTAAAATTTTCAGCACTTAGAAAAATTTGGCCGATTTGGGGCTAAGTATTCTAATGCATTTTATCAAACACCTTGTATGCATGGGAAGATAACTAGGTACATGGTGATTTCAAGACTAAATCAAGGCCAAACGAAGTCACGAAAGGTCCAGCCATATACGAAATCGGACTCACTGACACGAAGCAAGTTCGAATTACTACTCGCCCTCACCCGAAAACCCACGCGCCGCCGCTACAATCCCACGCGCCACTGCTACAACCTCACCCGCCGTCCCTCCTTCCTCACGCGCCGCCTTGGTCTCCTCCTTGCCCGGATTCGATCTTGATCGATGTCAAAAATGATGTGGCTACTCCAAATTCACACCTCCATGAATTCCCTCTTCATCAAGAATGGAGAGCTTCTTGGGGATTCATCTATAAAGGATGTAAGATAATGAGTATTCTCTCTCCTAATTCTCAATAATAGTGCCTACACCATGTGCTAAGGACTAAACTAATATCTATTTTCACACAAGTCATTAGTATCATGTATAAGCATACTTACATCTCTCCTATGCTTGTTTTACATACATGCTCCCTAATGTTGCATGATGCGCTTCGTAGATCATTACGCATGTTATTATTTTTATGTGTGTACATGATGCTAACTCATGGTTGTTATGTGATTTTTTTTATAATCTAAGTGTGAATTGAATGTTTGCATCATTTTCCATGCTTACATCATACTACATGCTTGCATCATTTTCTATGTTTACATCATGCTTTATGTTGACAAGCATGCTCTCCAATTTCATATTATTCTAAGTGTTTTGCTTATTGCATGATTACGTCATCTGTTTACTATGTCGCCATCTTCATGTTGACAACGTGTTATATGCTTACATCATGTACCATGGTGTTATCACGTGGAATAATCCTTTATTATTACAAGTATTGCACTCATTACATGATATTGCGAATATATCGTTAATTGCATGTTCTTATACGCATATTGTCCGTTACATTAACCCTGTAAACAGATTACGTACATACGGCGGAAAATTAAAGTTGGTCAAATCTATGATCCCTACACTCGAATTGACAAACAGGCCACCCCTGAGGTCAGTACTGAACCTAAATTGGACGAATATCTTATCTTAAAAGGAGTCAAGCATGGGTTTTTAACCACTACTTGACTCGGGGGGCAAGTGTTATATATCTGTCCAATTCGGGTTCGTGTTTACATTTCAGGCCTCGCAAAATACTCCAAAACCAGTAAAAGAACTCCTCCGCGGATACCCAAGTCCAAAACGGTCCGGAATACGCATAGTACCCGGACCGGAGGACTTCCAGATTTCCACAAGGCAATCCGGACCCGGTCCGGATTGCTAAATAATTCGGGTAGGTCCGGATTACCGATGTTCTCCGCGCGCTCATCCCGATTATTTTGCCAAGTGCGAGAAGTCGGTGCACGCATAGTCCACCTTGATGACGGTATACGTTTTCCTTCATACCGACATCAAGCCGTTTAAAACTGGGCATGACCCTTAGGTTTCCTATAAATAGGGGTCTAGGTCTCCCATTTTAGGACAACTCCCTCATTTTGGACATTTGGTGCTCTGACTTCTCTCTAAAAGGTTTTCTCTCTCTAGAGATTTTGACTTGAGCGTCGGAGAGGGCCCAACCAGCATCCCCCCTCCTCTCCTACGCTGGTTACTGCCCCTTGTGCAGGACCCGGAGTTCGAGAAATCAAGGTCGGGAAGTTGAAGATTAGTTCGAGGATCGTGTTTCAAGGATCGCGGCGTGTCACATCCAGAGCCCGTTCGTGGAAAAGAAGCCCGAAGCTACCCAAGTGGAAGCAGACTTAACAATTATAATATGAAAACTTTGTACAAAAATAACAATATGTTACCTTAGTTTTGAAGGATTACATCAGATATATATGTACATACTCGAACAACTTAGTATTCCTGATTTTTTTCAACATGCATATATTCTAGCATTATAACATATATTAATTATAAACAGTATACATATTATGTATAAACAAACACATGACGTTACCTTAGTCTGAGACGACGAACAAGTAAAGCGAAATTTCTAAGTAAAATCAGAGAGAATGAAATATAGATACAAATTTCTTACTTCGGTTTGAAAATCTGAAGATGAAAACGCATATATATACACATCTTATTTCGTAGTTAATAATCACGGGACCATGGAAGTGACAAATTGTCAACCTAGAGGTGCAGGAGTGCCTAGGACAGATGAATCTTTTCTCTGTCTCGTGCTCCCCGTCCTACATTTATTAACTGCAGGACACCGACACGCATGTTGACCAGTCTTCACGCGTGTCAGTCAGCTGATATCCCGCAGTTAATCACTGTGGGATGTCTGTCTCTATGGTAATACATGCAGGACACGTCATGTCCCGCTGGAGGAGGCAATTTCATAAATGCCTTTTTACGAGGGCATTTTTTAAATTGGAGCTTGATACAAGGGTAAGTCAACAAATCTTTCCAAATTAAATGTATGTTTGTTTATGTTTGCACCGTGGTAATTATGTTTATCTTTTCAATGTTTTCTCCGCTATCTTTTCCGAATTTTTCCTTATATATATAACGAATTTATCCAAGAACGAAACTATTGATTAATAGAGACTAATTGAACGTAAATATTGTGGGGACAATATAGATTACTTTACTCTTTCAGTAAGAAGCTGTCGATTATTCTACCCACCTTTACTTTACTATACCGTTTAATTTTTATTAATAAATATTATTTTTTAGAGAAAATATCTTACAAATGAAATAATTTTTGTAAGAAACATTAAATTCCTCATAAAACTTTATATTATCTAGGGCTATTAGTAATAGATTTCTAGTAAATTCACTTAATTATCCTTTTGAAATTTTACTCTTACAAATCCCTTAGTATTTTATTTAAGAAAGTAAAAAAAATTTAAGAGATTATCCATTAAAACCACTTCCCCAAATCATAATAAACCCCTTACAAAACTTACTAATTTGAATGAACTAATTCCCTCACAAAAAAAGTCGGTTACAAATTGTTGATTTTCTTGTAGTGATAATAATTGGTCATTGATGCTATCCGATAATTTTGAGGTACAATGAGAATGAAGATAGATCACTAATATCCCTTGTAATTATGCATTAAAATCGCACATCAAACACCAATTCAATGCCTAAAAATAGAACAAACTCGTACGTTCTTAATATAAAGGGAGCTGAATTGAATGTTTAGCAACAACCGAAAGACAAAAATATATATAAATAAAAATGGATAATTAATAAAAAAAAATAGAGTAGAAAATAAAGATGAAAGTTATTTGTATTGAATTGATTGTTGTTGCATTAACAGTATTATTGCCTCAAGTGATCAATGCGTGGAAGCATGGTCATGCCACCTTTTATGAAGGAGGACCCCAATCTTTTGGTATCATAATTCATTTTACTCTACTAGCTAGCTATAAAATTATGCATGTTCAGTTCATAAAAACTTTCCTCTAATCTTGATGTTGCAGTATTACGTAAGCAAAAAAAATAGTCGTAACTATGGGTAAAAAATATTATATAATATGTGATTATAAAAATAATTGTAATTAATAATGTTAAGTATTATTATGTGGATGCAGGTGGAGCATGTGGGTATAAGGATGTAGTAGAGCAAGGTTATGGACTAGAGACGGCAGCGGTTAGCAGTGCGATATTCCAAGATGGTAGGAGGTGCGGAGCGTGTTTTGAGATAAAATGTGTGGATGATCCGCAATGGTGCAGACCCGGGAAGCCCACACTTACTGTCACCGCCACCAATCTCTGCCCGCCAGGAGGTGCAGGCTGGTGTGACAACCCTAAACAACACTTTGACATTGCCAAGCCTGTTTTCAGCAAATTAGTCACAGACTACAAAGCTGGCGTCATCCCCATCAAATTCCGCAGGTACATTATTCATTCTACCCAGGGTTACTAATCAAATTGCTACCCTAACATTTATAAATTGCTACCTGGACTTTAATTTTTTTTAAATCGGCTTTTTATACTTTCATTTCAAAGAAAATTGTTACCTCTATTTCAATTCTCGTCAAATTTGATAGAAAATTAACATGTTCCCGTCACGTGAGATCTTTTCATGTATACCGAGTATGAATTCAAAAATAAATTGAAAAGTATTGCATCGAAATACCTTCAATTGGATGATCAATTGGTCTTTCGCCCAATTCGAACATTGCCTTTCAGTTGAGCATCCAATTTCATTGCAATACTTGTGCTTTATGTTTGAATCCATCTCAGGTACACATTAAAAGACTCTACATGGCAAAAACAAGCTCATTTTATGTACAATTTGATGAGAATTGAAACATATGTACAAATTTGCTCTGAAATTGAAAAAAAAGTTCAAGTTCGGATAACAATTGGTTATTAATACCTCATTCTATCAGTATAATCTAGCAAGATTTTTTTTTACCGACGACATGCTTTTCCAGTCTGTCAAAAAAATCATTATATGTTAAGTCGCGTAAGAGCATCCACAATGGTATTATATAGCATTCCTTAAGACCCACCTATTTTTACATAATCTATTCCTTAAATTTAAGGAATGGACTATGTAGTACGTAACTATTTTTTTTTATAAATTAATTCATTTTATAATTAATGTTAATATTTTATTGGTGGTTGTTGAAAAATTTAATAATAAAATATATTTAAGGAATATAGTTAAGTAAAACGATTTGAGAGAAAATATTATTTATATATATCTTACATTTACGTATTACTTAAAGTGTACATAAATGTCTACGTGACAAGTTTAAATAATACAATTTATACAAAACCACTGTGGACGCTTTAAAGTACGTTAGAAAAATAGATTATTTTTCCCACAAATAAACAATAATTGGTTGGTAAAGGTAATAATTCTTGTACATTTTACTACTATGAGTTAATAAATTGGTCGAACTTTACAAATTATAAGTAGCTAATGATTAACTTATATATGATCAAATTATATAAGGAAAGATAGATAGATATATAAGAGTTATGTGAAATAAAGGTTTTTGCACATTTACATGCATGTATATGCATGCAGGGTAAAATGCAAGAAGCAAGGAGGGGTGAAGTTCACCATAACTGGAAATCCATACTTTAACGAAGTTCAGGTATGGAACGTGGCTGGTGCTGGAAATGTGGATAACGTGCAAGTAAAGGGGGATAAAACTAGTAAATGGATCAACATGAAACGTCTTTGGGGTGAGAAGTGGCAGACTGGCACCCAATTAGTGGGTCAGGAACTCAAATTTAGGGTTCAGACTGCTGACGGCAAAACCATCGAATCTTCCGTCGCCCCTCAACATTGGCAGTTCGGTCAAACTTACGAGGCCAAAAACAACATCGTCTGATCTCATATCATCATCATCATCAACAACTTAACTAAAACCACGCAATGAATTAATGTATATATATATATATACTAGTTATTAACGCGTGCGTTGCACGCGTATCGATTGTCTAAGTTTCAAAATACATAATTTATCTTAAGTTTTCTAATATGATAATATTTAATTAATAAATGGTCAAGTTAATGGGTTGCGAGAAATGAATATGTATGATAAAAAAGAACGACACAATATAATTCAAAATGGGAAAAATAGAAGAGCTTAATTAAGTAAAAAATTAACTATTGTTTCAGTTACGGTACTAAATTAGCCTTACAAGTATATATATTTATGGTTAGAACTAATACTGAGTTGGATTGCGAATGACGTGGGTTATTAACGACAAAGTTGTATATAACTCATCAACTTGAGGAGTGAAGATTGTAAACCAATACTTAACTACTTAGAGTCATCGGTGATCTGTGAAGCAGTTTAACCTATACAAACATAACTATACAATTTCCTTGCAATTTTATACCATAATACTCACAAAAATTGATTTAACGCTAAATGAAATTCAATTCATTAAAATATAAAGTTTATACTTAACTTTATGTCAATTACTTAATTAACTAATTAGGTTGTACACAATTTGTTTGAACTGATAGGCGGAAGAACTAAATTAATAGCTCGAGACCTTAAAGGTTGGACGATGAGTATTTTATCTGTAAGTTCAAATTTCAAGAACTGTGGTTGACCCATATTTTTACACTTTATATGATTTGACAATTGACTGATATATGTGATACAAAAAATCTCAACATGTACTCGAAGTTTGCACGAGTTGAGTACATATCCTACTTTCAAGGTGATTCAAATTTATAGGTATATTGTATTAAGAAGTTAATGATAATTAATGTAGGATATCAGGTAAGCAACCTTAACTAAAAAAATTAATGCAGTTTAACTAATAAATTTTTTAGTAATTCTCAATAGTAGGGACTAAATCATCAATTTTTTAAATCACCAATGTCAGAAGTTTATACTTGAATTCGCCTTAACTATCTATTCAACTACTAATTAGGATATACCTAATATGATTGAATTTACACAAGAACTAAATTAATAATTCAAGCCATTATGTATTAAACATTAAGTAACATGTTATATGTAAAGTAGTCAAACTTCAAGAACCACATTTGATTTATATCTTGATGTGTTATTATATGAGTTGACAAGTGACTGATTTATGTGATACAAAATGTCAACATGACTCTAATTGGTGAATAGAAAAATGGAAAAATGCATGCACCAGACATTTTAACATACTGAATGTATATCATATGTCAATGCTGACTCTAATTGATAAGTATATTAGATTTAGAAGTTAATAGTAACTACGGTGACCTGTCAATAAAGCGAGCTTAAAAAATAAAAATAATCAAATTTAACTAAATACATACTAAATGCATATCATATGTCAATGCTGATTCTAATTGATAAGTATATTAGATTTAGAAGTTAATAGTAACTATGGTCACCTGTCAATTAAGCGAGCTTAAAAAATAAAAATAATCAAATTTAACTAAATGATTTTTTTAGTAATAGTAAAGATAAAAATATATGGGTCTTAGAGATAATAAGGACAAAATCACCAATTTTACAAAAATATGGAAACTAAATATAATATCTATATATATATAAATAATAATAATAATAATAATAATAATAATAATAATAATAAAAGTGTTCAAAAGGTACCTATTAGGGGTGAGGACAACCCTCACATTTTATATTGGTATAAAGATATATAGGTAATAAAATGCCTCCTCTTAATTACAATCTACTGTGATATTTGTAACACGTCTTAATTACAATCTAACTGTTATTCTTGCGCGCGGCGCGACCTCTGACATTTTATATTTTCTCATTCTACAAAAAATATTTAATATTTATTCTTTAAAAAGATGAAACCGAATCGAAGGGAAGATTCGAAAATTTCTAAATTATATATATAATTCATTCAAACAGCCAAATTGGATAAACAATATAAAGCAAGATCTCCATGCAATGTAAATATATAATAAGTGACATTGACTCGTTTCATTTTAATTAGTACTTGAGCTCTTATGGAATTTTTCCTCGTTAAAGTTGGCAAAGTGTTGGATTTTGACGTGTGAGTCGAGTATTTCATGCGGAAACGGCGATCTGATTAAGACCTATAGTAAGCTATGGGGTTTGACGTATTTTGGCTGAATTCATTCGTTTAGGGGGTCAATATTGCAATTTATGTTTCTTTAGGTCATTTTTGCAATTTATCGATTTGTTAGGGTTTGTTGCAAATTTTGGGTTTTAGACAATGATTAGGGTTTTTATTTTCATTATTTAAGATATGTTTAGCCGTCTTTGAGTTTCAGTTAATGAGTTTATTGATATATGAGAAAATCGAGGTTTTTCCTTGATCCTGCGTCTGATTTCGTTTTTCGTTCGATTTCTACGCATTTATCCCACCATCACGCTACATCACCTTTCTAATGCGACGATCAAGTATTTATTGGACCATCACATCTTTGGTGTCATCTATTCTTATTATAGTTGTGACAATGAAATTGGGAAAATAGTAGATAATTAGTTACAATTTTTTATCATGAATATGTAATGTATGTATGTTTGAAATTAATTTGTATACACTTACCATCAGCGGAATGCAAAGACGCTTAATGGACCAGTCTAGACAAATATATGAATATGTCTATGTTTAAGAATATGAATGGTTTGGAATTGATAATAGAGTTTGCTTTGGAGTTCGAATGGTTAAAATATTATTAGTTGATTTTATGACATGTGAATGTGTATGTTTAATACTAAGAAGGATTTTGAATTGATTATGGTATTTGTTTTAGAATTTGAATGAGTTCATTTAGCAATTGTAAATTGTTTGTGTAATGAATATGAATGATTTATTGAAAAACCTTATATGCTGAAATTTGATTGGGTTGATGAGCTGACGTGGCGTTCTGTGTTTGTTTTCATTATTCTCTCGTATCTCGTAGTTGCAATTAGTATATATTAGGTTCTTACTCCGTGCTACGCGCGGGGCGACGTGCTAAAATGTAAATGTTAATATGAATGTAGAAAATTTATTTTTATTTATTTTATTTTTTTTGGGATTTTAACGACATATAGATGCATAATTAGGGCTCCAATTGGAATATAGAATATGCAACTGTACAATACTGCTACGGGACTATCAAATGGATCACTACTAAAATGTGGTTTTGAATGTCTTTGGTTTTAAGGTTAGGAGTAGGGCTGGCGATGAAGAGGGTATGGTGCGAATAGCACTAATACCATAATTATACCATATTTTTTTCACTCATATCATAACCATAACCACTGCGGTTATGATTTTTCATACCATAACCATAACCATAACCATGGTTTTTAACCACTATTAAACCATTTAACCACAATCATTCAAACTAATACAACATCATTGTTTCATACAAGAAAAGTAAACATGCATTCATTGTTTCATACACGAAATCCAAATTAAACATAACTTCATTGTTTCACTTAATTAAAAAAAAAAACATCTTCAATCACCTATCACTTGCGATCTTTGATCCTCATTCACCATCGCTTCCAATCGTGGTTACCTAATAATAAGAAACATAGACAAAAAAATGGTGGGTGGGAAAGGGAACGAAATAAGAATTATAATATCTGACTAATAATTAAAGTATAATAATAATGTATATATATAACGATATAAGTATTAGTAATATATGTATTAATATTATATATATAGAGGTGATGGTTATAACCACGGTTATGGATTGAATACCATAACCATAACCATTGCGGTTACAAGATTCATCACCATAACCGCCCCTCACTATAATGGTGTGGTTAACCATTGCGGTAAATGGTTCGAATAACCATGATTATTTAATTTTCACTGCACCATTGTCGACCCTAGTTAGGAGGTTGGTGTCTCAACAACAAATCTAATCAATTCCCTTTTTAAAATATATATTACTTGTCATTTTCACGATTACCCCATCTTCAAAGAACTGCAAGAACTCTAATCCAAACCTAATTTGTTATTAAATTGAACATGAATTGGCATTTGTGAATTGGCATCACATTGAACAATAAAATAAAGAGTTTGAGATTAGTATACAATGAAACCCAAATTTTTAAGCTTACCCAGTAAATAAGAGCCAATTTGAAGGTCTTACTTGATAGAATCGCTAAATGTGCTACCACAAAACAGAAGAATCGCTGCTTGAGAAGCTGAGAAATTTTTCCTTGACCTAAAATTGAAAACAAAGAGACAGAATAATACATGGGTAGATGAAACATCTAGAGCTCGGTAAAGGAATGCAAATATATAAACACCAATAAACAAACATGTATTTGGTTAGTTGATATGCATCAACTCAACACAAACATTTTTTACATGTATATATAATAATGTTCTTCATCTTTAAATATTCTCAGGCAATAAGAGGGTGCTTCCTACCTATATACCTAGATCAAACCATATACCTCATGCTTTGGAGAATTTAGATGGTACAACTTGTTCCAATCACTCTTCCCGTGTTTGCATCTGTCTCTGTACCGGTCACAAAAAAAATTATCTCTTGCTCCATAAAACAAAGTACAGAGTTGTTATGCAATTTGATTATAGAATTCGAGTGTTCATTATAATACACCCTAATTTTGTTGCATGATTTAAAATGAAAGATGTGGGGCTCTATTTTCCAATGCCCCGTGTCTAAAGCCTTACGCTCCCCTTCATCATCACTGTAATCGTTACAATTAAGGGCTCCAATCGATCACATCTGTTGACCGTCGGTTCAAACAGAGAGTGTGATGATTCATCATGAGAGGGGGGAGAGAGTGATCACTTGATAATCGTTGTACACCAATCAACGAATTTCTACACAGATGGAAATTACTGAAATAAAAGGTTGGTTGATAAACCATACCAGAGAATAATGCAACGACGCTTTGAATCTGTCGAGCCGAGGTTGCCATTTCCGATTCCGCGGCAAGGGTTGCAGCATACACTATTGAGGTTACCTAGATTTCGTTATTGTTGCAAGAAATCATCGATGCTGGTCAATGCTACACCGCCCAAGAGTCGTCAGTCGCTACTACATTAGTCACCACCACATCCTCATCTGCAATAGAATAGATGGGAAGATGAGGAGATTTGATCTGAAGCGACTGGAGTTTTTTTTTGGTGAAGATGGAAAGAGGAGATAAATCTGAATCAACCTCCTCAGCAACGCCAAACTGATTGAGGAGGGAGATTGTACTTTAATTGAGCGGAAAGGTTGAAAACGTAACAAGGGGAAGGTTTGGGATTACTGTAGAGTGAATGGGTTATGTGAACATAAAAATTTTGACACCACCGAGTCACCACTTGGTGGCCCGGTCACCTCTCACAAGAGGGTTAGGGTGGATCATCCTCTTGTGAGAGGGGGGACTGGACCACCATGTGGTGTTTCGGTGGTACGGAATAATCCTTCATGTGAATGGTCATGGAAAAACTAAGTCCGTGCAGCTATATATAAGAGGAATGATGCAGGCGAAACCGAATAGATTTCGAAGATTTTTGGTCGTGAATAGTGTTTTTCGGGCGGACGTTCGGATTTTGGCGCGTGAATAGTGTTTTTCGATCAAAAATGGTGCTTTGATTCAATTTCACAGCTACGCTGTGTTATACGCTGCTTTTTGGCCAAATTCCATCATTTAGGGCTTCAAAATTGCGTTTTAATATTATTTCGGGTCTTTTTTGCAATTTTTAGTTTATTCGGGACTTGTTCGTTATTTTCGGTTATTTCGCAGTTTAGGGTTTTCTACTTAAGACATTATTGGACGAATTTGCATTCAGTTTATTGATAAATAAGAAAATCGAGGTTTTTCCTAAAATCATCGTCAATTTTCGGGTATTCTTATAATCAACGAATTTGCGCTTCCTATCACGCTGCATCAAGGAATTAATGTAGGTTGAGGTGTCAAATATGTAAATTAATGTATGTTAAGGTGTCACACTGCGGTACGCTGAAGTGTCGCAAGAGGAGTAGCTCATTACCTAGGCATAATGACTTCATTTAAGTTTTAATAGTATATTTATATTAAATTAAATTACAGTGATCAATCTATGTTTACAAAGCACAACATTATTAACCTCATTTGAAAGGATAAGAAAATAAATCACCCATTAATATACATGAATCAATTCAAAAACTTGTGATTTAGTTGATCCACTAACACATTATATTTACATGAATGAAAAAAAAAACATTTAAATTATTTATTTTTTTAGATAAAATATTAGGGTACTGATGGGTTCCGATGTAAACGTTAGCCCCGTTAACAGCCACTGGACGGCGAGTAGGTCCAGTGGGCCTCGTGAAAAGCCTTGAAGGCCCAGAGGCCCAGCACGAAGGGTCCCGACTTTAGTGGTCCCGATGAATGAGCTGAACGCTCCCGATAAGAAGCCTCTGAGTAGGCCCCGATATGCCTTAGTAAAGGCCCCGATAAACAAAGCCCCGCAGAGGCTGGACCTGTCCCGCAAAGACTGAAGGTCCTGGGTGGTGATCTAGAATGAGACAACTCTGGAGTCCCCGACAGGAGTCGAGACTTGTGATCAGAGGATAAGACCGAGAAACCCGCCTACTAGATGAGAGTAGTGGGAAGACGGTTAAGATATAGATAATCTCCCCCGAGATACGCAGGGCGTGCCCGAGATACGCGGAGGTATGGGTAAGATACGCGGAGCGTGGGGCGAGATATACGGAATCCTAGCCGAGATATACGGAATCGTGGCGAGATATACAGAATCGTGGGTAAAACTGCCAAGCGCAGTAACAGGTAACTGAGTAACTCCTCCTTCTATATAAAGGAGGAGGTTACCTCAGAAAATCAGATACACTCTAATACGAACTTAGACTCTTTCCTTACCACCCATTGATCATTGTACTCATTTAAGCATCGGAGAGGGATTCTGGGTCACCACCCAGGTCATCCCCTTTTGCAGGACCACGCGGAGCCCAGAAGTCCAGAGCTTTCCGTCAAGGACGTAACGGAGCTTCGCCCGTGATCCAACATTGGCGCCGTCTGTGGGAAACTTACGAAAAGCCAAAATAGCTTCTACCAGATCAATGGCCGGTGGTGGCAAGAAGAAGCAAGTTCAGGCTGGCAGTTCTCGTCCCGCAGGAACTGTGAACTCCCCGTTGCCAGAACGCGTTGCTGAACAAGGTGAGAACCCTGCTCTCTCCCAGACAGGGGGGCAAGGTGATGGCTATGAGATCTCAGTCCGAGACGCTGAGACGAACAGGCAGGATGTCCCGCGTAGGGAGGAAGATGAGGCTCCCCCAAACCCGGTGGGCCATGGAAGAGAAGGAGTCCCGCGAAGGGAAAAAGGGTCGTCTTCGAACTCAGAGTTGGCCAAGGCAGTAGCGGAGGCTATGCCCATGTTCTTGGCCGCTATGGAGGCCTTGCTGGATAAGAGAGAGACCGCCAGGAGAGCGGAGGAGTTGCCTCCGCGAGAAGAGTTACCACCACCACCGCCGAGGGTGGACCCGGAGGAACAGGAGGTTCCGCTCAGGAATAAGGGCAAGGGACCAGCACACCTGGAGAAGTTCGTGGTCGACGGCCCTGGACCAGTGCAAAACAGGACCATTCCCCTGAATGGCCCCATCACCCCCGATCAGGTGGTGAAGATCGTGAGCATCTGCATGGGTGATCAGAAGCAGATGACATCGGAGCTGAGGGATCGGTCCAGCCATCCTTTTGTGCCGCGGCTGATCGATACCGTAGCCCCGCCTGGGCTAGGTATTCCGACCATCAAGGAGTATGACGGTGAGGGGGACCCAGTTCGCCATGTGCAGAGGCACGTCCAGGCTTGTATGGGACGAACATCGAACGACGATCTCGTGTGCTCGCTGTTCCCGATCACCTTAGGAGAAAGGGCCATGACTTGGTTCTTCAGCCTCCCGCCAGGAAGCATCACCTGCTGGGCCGATATGCATGACCGCTTCATCAAGCAGTATCAAGGACGAAGACGTCTTCTGAAGAGCGTGAGGACTTTAACCCAGGTGGTGCAGAGGTCAGATGAATCGTTGGCATACTATTACCAACGGTTCACTGCTAGTGCTGCGGAGATTGACGAAGAAATCTCGGAGGGAGAGATGATTTGCACTTTCCTAAGGAACTTGAGCGCTCCGTACGGTTCCGACCTGATGCATAGCGTAGACGCGAAGGCTGTGTGGAGCATGGAGGCCCTGCAGGCGAGGGTGAAACAGCAAATCGACGTCCAGGAGTCGAAGATTGCTGCTGGAGAGCTCGATCCCCCGAGGTCGGGAAGAGGAAATCCATCGTCCAAGCTGTCGGATGATCGCAAGGGGAGCGACAAGACGGAGGGAAGTAGGAACCGTGGTCGCCCCGAAAAGAGGGAGGACAGGCGTCCTCCGAAGAAGGATAACCGCGAGGGTCGAAGTGTCCCCATCAACAGCTCGATGACCTCCGTGCTAGCTGTGATGGATCGGCAAGGTCTAGCTCGATACCCCCCGAGGAAAGAAGGTGAATTCCTAGGAGGCCGCCCTGACCGTTACTGTCGCTACCATCGTGCCAATGGTCACGACACTGAGAACTGTCGGGAGCTGAAGAAGGAGATTGAAAAGCTGATCCAGAAGGGAAAGCTGAAAGAGTTCGTCGGGAAGGGACGGTGCCGATCTCGTTCCAGAAGTCGGTCCCGATCCCGTTCCAAGTCCCGCGACCGGTCCCCGAAGAAGAAGAAGGTCGAGCATGAGGCTTCGGGATCAGGTGCCCGCAAGGAGAGGCGGGGAACTATCAACGTCATCCACGGAGGAATGGCAGCGGGAGGTGATACCTCCGCTTCCAGAGAGAACTATGCTTCGCGCATATCCGCCGCGGTGGTGTTAGGAAAAAGGTCCCGGTCGTGGACCCTGAAGGAGGAAATGGTGATCTCTTTTTCAGCGGAGGATCTAGTTGGCGTGGAGAGCCCTCACGACGACGCCTTGGTCGTGACCCTGGATGTGGATGGATTCGAGATGAAGCGGATCCTGATAGACGGAGGGAGCTCCTCCGATATTCTCTTCATGGACGCTTTGGAGGCCATGGGAAAGACAAAGAAGGACCTGACACAGGTGGACTTCCCGATGGTGGGATTCTCCGGCTCCACTTCCTACCCGTTGGGAATGATTACCTTACCAGTAGAGTTTGGTAATGGCTGGAAGATGGAAAAGCGAAACGTGGATTTCGTCGTAGTGGAGTCTGCGGGGGCATACAACGCGATCATCGGGAGGACCACAATCAACCCTCTTATGGCAGTCGCCTCGACGGTCCACCAGAAGATGAAGTTCCCGACTGATAACGGAGTCGGAGAGGTCAAGGGTGACCAGGTGGCATCGCGAAATTGCTACGTTAATGCCACCCGACGAAGAAGGAGGGAGACCATGACTGTCCTTCAGACGGATACTGATCCTCGAGAGGAGTATGGGCGCCCCGCCCCCATGGATGATTTGAAGGAAGTAGAGATCGATGGGCCTCAGAGGAAGGTGAAGATCGGCTCTGCTTTGTCGGAGGAAAGAGCCCGAGAGTTGATCGAGCTCTTGAAGGAGTTTAAGGAGCTGTTTGCCTGGTCCCCGAGTGATATGCCAGGAATAAGCCCCGACGTAATAGTGCACGAGCTGAAGATAGACCCCGCAATCAAGCCTATCGCGCAGAGAAGGCTTCCGATGGGCGCGGACAAGAGGATCGCGAACCAGCAAGAGGTAGGCAGACTGCTCGATGCTGGATTCATCAAAGAGCTCCGATTCCAGACTTGGGTGGCTAACCCAGTCCTGGTGCGAAAGAGTAACGGGAAGTGGCGGATGTGTGTCGATTTTCGCGACTTGAACAAGGCCTGCCCAAAGGACTGCTACCCGCTCCCGAGGATTGACCAGCTGGTGGATGCCACATCGGGACATGAGCTGCTAAGCTTCATGGATGCTTATTCCGGGTACAACCAGATCAAGATGGCAAAGGAGGATGCCCCCCATACGGCCTTCTACGCCGACAGTGACGTCTACCATTATGATGTGATGCCCTTCGGATTGATCAACGCCGGAGCAACTTACCAGCGGATGGTGAACAAGTTGTTCGGGGACATGTTGGGGGAAAACCATGGAAGCATATGTGGACGACATGCTGGTAAAGTCCCGACAGGCGGGAGACCATGTCCAGAATTTGGCGGCGGCATTTGAGCGGATGAAGTTCCATCGGGTTCGGCTGAACCCCGACAAATGTGCTTTCGGGGTGAACTCGGGGAAATTCCTAGGGTTCATGGTGAGCCAGAGAGGAATCGAGGTGAACCTTGAGAAGCTGCGAGCAATCGAAGAGATGCAGTCCCCGAGGACTCATCGGGAGGTCCAGGTGCTGAATGGCCGGTTGGCCGCGATGAATCGCTTCCTATCTAAGGCGAGTGATCGAGCTATGCCCTTTTTTGATGTACTGAGGGCCAACAAGAAGTTCGAATGGACCGACAAGTGCGAGGAGGCGTTCCAGGAACTCAAGCAGCACCTCCGTACCCTTCCGCCGTTGGCGAAACCAGTTCCAGGCGAGCCGCTCTATCTCTATTTGGCTGTTTCTGATGTGGCTGTTAGTTCTGTTTTGATTAAGATTGTCAAGGGCAACCAAGTGCCTATCTATTATGTAAGCAAGGCATTTGCCAAGTCTGAAATAAACTATCCCGTTATTGAGAAGTATCTCTTCGCGTTGATTATTGCCGCTCGAAAACTGCGACCTTACTTCCATGCCCATGAAGTCACGGTGTTGACTAATCAGCCCTTGAAACACTTTTTGAACCGACCGGAGGCGTCGGGGAGATTGGTAAAATGGGCCATCGAGCTGACAGAGTTCCGCATTCATTTCGCTCCGAGAACCGCTATTAAGGGCCAGGCGTTGGCAGATTTTATAGCTGAGTCTACGGCACCCGATCTGAAAGTAACGGGTCCCGCAGAGGGGGCAACTATGGAAGGAGTCCCGATAACAGAACAGCAGTCAGAACAGCCAAATGAGGAGAATACTTGGGAGATGTACACTGATGGTTCATCGAGTATAGAAGGCTCGGGGGCAGGATTCATATTGATACCGCCCGGCGGAGGCGAGCCCCTACGATATGCCTTGGCGTTGACATTCAAAGCCACCAACAACGAAGCGGAGTATGAGGCTCTCATCACAGGCCTCAAGATTACCAAGGGTACGGGGGTCGACCATTTAAAGGTGAAGTGCGATGCTAGCTTGGTTGTAAATCAAGTCCAGGGGAACTATGAGGCTAAAAGCCCGACGATGAAGAAATATTTGCACGAGGTGCAGACTTTGAAGGGAAGCTTCAAAAGCTTTGATATCGAGGCGATCCCGAGGGAAGAGAACGCGGAAGCAGATGCCTTGAGTAAGTTTGCCCTGGGAGTGGCCCCCGAGGAGAATCGGAAGGTGCATTTCCTGGAGAAGGTGATTATCTCAAACATTGATCCGGCAGAGATCTGTGCTATTGAGACAGGATCGGAGGAAGAAAAGAAGCCTACTTGGATGACCCCGATGGTCACGTACCTGACTACGGGAGTACTCCCCGATGATAAAGTGGCAGCCGTCAGATTGCGTCGGATTGCAGACAACTACGCGATGGTGGACAACCAGTTATACAAAAAAGGGTATGTAAAACCTTTCTTAAAATGCGTAGCGGAGCCTGACACGAATCGGATCCTAAGGGAACAACATGAAGGAATCGCGGCCTGTCATGAGGGAGCCCGATCTCTGGTGAGGAAGGCATTGAACCTGGGTTACTATTGGCCCTCGATGAACAAAGAAGCGACCGCGATGGTCCGATCCTGTGATGCATGCCAGAGGTACGCCCCAAATATCGTGGCTCCCGCCGCGGACCTGATGCCCATCAGGAGTGCATGACCCTTCGCGCAATGGGGAATTGACTTGGTGGGACCACTTCCCCAAGCGAGAGGTCAGTGCAAGTACTTGCTCGTGGCTATTGACTACTTCTCAAAGTGGATAGAGGCCAAAGCATTGGCTAGAACGACGGGGCAGCAGATCCTCAAGTTCCTTCAGACTCAAATCATATCCCGGTACGGGGTCCCGCGAGTATTAATCAGCGACAACGGCCCTCCGTTCAATGGGGCTCAGTTTAAGGAGTACCTGGAAGAACTAAACATTGAGCATCGGACCGCTTCAGTCCGCCACGCCCAGACCAATGGCCAGGTAGAATCAGCCAACAAGATCGTGATGGATGGCTTGAAGAAGAGAGTCTATGCCTTGCAGGGCCATTGGCTGGATGAGCTCGAGAATGTGCTATGGGCTGTGAGAACAACACCCAAGCAATCAACAGGAGAAACTCCGTTTGGCCTGGTTTATGGCACGGAGGCAGTTGCTCCCGTGGAGATAGCGGTGGCATCCCACCGCGCGAAATATTACGAGCCTCTGACAAATGAGGAAATGAGACGTCTGGACTTAGACCTACTCGAGGAGAAGAGGTGGAAGGCTGATGAAGTCTAGGCCCGAATGCGTTTGGCAACAGCCCGATATTACAATCGGCGTGTCAGATCCCGACAATTCTTCGTGGGAGAACTTGTCTGGCGGAGGAATGAGTTTGTTCATCAAGACCAGATCAACAAGCTGTCACCAAAATGGGAAGGACCCTACAAGATCGTGGGGATGCCAGTGCCCAATGCATACAAGTTAGAGGATCTCGAAGGCAAGACGTTGAAGCATTCCTTCAGTGGTGAACACTTGAAGAAGTATCATGTTTGATATGAAGCCGCCACGAATGGCGCAAATTGTCTATCAATAAAATCCGATGTAAGCCTACTTTGAATTATTAGTGAATAAAAGAAGTTGCCTTCCGATCAAATTGCTTTCAAATTTATTCTAACTGTTAATAAGACGTCCTGAGTGACGCGACAAAAGCCTTCCGAGGTACGATGAAAGCCCCGCGGGGGACGCGTAAGTCGTCTATATGGCGCGGCCAAAAGCCTTAACAGGTATGGACAAAAGCCCTACGGGGTACACGTAAGTCGTCTATATGATGCAACCAAAAGCCTAGGTATGAAAAGACCCTGATGGGTCCGCGTAAGTCGTCTATATGATGCGGCCAAAAAGCCTTAACGGGTATGAAAAAACCTTAACAGGTCCGTGTAAGTCGTCTATATGATGCGACAAAAAGCCTTAACGGGTACGACTAAGCCGTCCAGTAGAGACGCAATGAAAGCCCTAAAGGGTATGAAAATGGCCTTGAAAGGTGGGGACGAGAAGTCTTAAGTGGCGAAGTCCCGATTCTGGACGAGAAACCTTAAGTGGTAAAGTCCCGATTGGACGAGAAACCTTAAGTGGTGAAGTCCTGATTTTGGACGAGAAGCCTTAAGTGGTGAAGTCCCGATTTTGGACGAGAAGCCTTAAGTGGTGAAGTCCCGATTTTGGATGAGAAACCTTAAATGGCAAAGTCGCGAGTAAAACGTCAGAAGGACGTATGAAGTCATTTTAATGGCGCATCGGAACGTTCTGAGTAACGAATTTAAAGCCGCTTTAGATAAAGTGCAAACGAGTATCGGTGCCAAAACAGATGGAAAGAAAACTACTCATATAAAGGCCAGAAGGCCAAAGAGGTTCGTTACAAAAAGACAAAGGAGAAAGACAACAAGGACTAAAAGATGTAAGCATTAAACTTGGTCCTTGTTGGAAGATGGATCCTCAGCAGCGTCGGAGGGAGCAAGGTTTGGAGGGGCTTGGGCAGAAGGCTCCGCAGTTGCCGGAGTCGGGTCCACGGCAGCAGCCTCTTCACTCTCCGCGGGGAGGTTGAAGTACTTCTCCGCGACGGGGGCAAGAGTCTCGGACTTCGTGAAGTCAATGGAATCCGCGTAGGCTGTGTAGAGTTCTTCGACAGCGTTGAACAAAACGTCCTCCACTTCGGACTTGCAGAACTCCACAGCAGCCAGCTTGAATTCTTCAGAGTCCCGATACTCCCTGTGGCCCTGAAGACGACCCTCCTCGCGGCCCTGCAGGCGGCCCTCCTCGAGACCTTGAGCCTTTGCCTCAGCCAGCTTGGCAGAGAACTCTGCCCTTTCCGCTTCAAGCTTGGCTTTAGCCTCCGCCAAAAGATCCGCGAAGACGTTCTTCTCGCGAACGAGTTGCTGCTTCTCCCCCTCGTTCCGCTGCTGCTCCACCTGGGCCATCTTCCGCTCTCGACGCATGACAGCCTCATGGTCGTGGACCTTCTTGAGCAGGTTTGAGGACATGTCATCGAGGAGAGCCTTCTCCTTGGCCATCTTGTTCTTGGCCGCCACCACCTCGTCAAGTTCCACCTGAAGCTTGGCTAAGGCTTCAGGGTTCGACTTGGCTTCAGCCTCCTCCAAAGCGCTCTTCAGAGCCAAGGCGATGGCAAAGCTACGTTGCTGGTCCGCAGTTTCCTAAGACGAAGGAAAAAAAAAAAGATAAAAATTCAGTGATTGAAGGTAGGAATAAAGAAGAGAATGAGGCGGTAGGATACTACCTCCATCCGACGGACGGCCATGGCACGGAACTCCTCTTCGATATCCTCCCGCGACAGGTAAAGTGGCCGTCTCAAAGCAGGAGGAATTGACCCTGACAGCAGGTGCAGGGCCAAGTCGGGCTCAAGATTGTCCCGACGGATCGAAAACCCGTGGAGGGATTCGATCGGACGCCAGGGGATCGCTGCTTGGTCGGAGGTGTAAATTTTGTACACCTCGTCCATCGGAAGACGAGGGATAGGCTCGGCCCCGGTGGTGGGAGGAGCTACCTCAGTAGGAGGCTCGGGAGTTGGAGTGCGAAGAATAGGAGGAGGACTCTGGGACACGTCCCTAACAGCGGGCCTCACACTCCTGGATCTCGACCTGCCGCGGAGAAGCAGGCCCCCCTCTTCAGGCTCTTCGACAGACGGAGAAGCCTCCAAATCGGTCACTGGACGGAACCGAGCTTCCGCCGGGACGTCCTCTAGCATTAGTTCCTGCGGAGCTGCAGTCTCCGCTGGAATGATAGCCTCCGTCGGGGCAGGAGTCTTCAAAGGACCTGTGGTGGCAGGACGAACATGATCAGGAATAACTCCGCCAGGGCACCAGAGAATTTGACGTTCGACATGTTGGTCTTTCCCATGGAAGTTGTAGTATCCCGCCTTGAGAACGCGGGGGACTTCTCCTTGAAGGATATATTTAATTTCCCGAACCCGCGACTCCCGATCGGCGGGGATAAACTCCTTGGGGACTAATTTTTTATATCGTTTAATTGCACGACGAACGCGCTTACCTTCCTCGACGGTGGTGGCCCCGAAGGTCCGATCTATCTCCTCCCGCCTGGCCTTCTTGGCCCCGACCTGCTCTTCAGTCGGAGGAGCAGCAGATAAGGGAGTGGAGGAGGAAGCCCCTTTCTTCACCAGCTTGCGCTTCCGCTTGGAACCGCTCTGGACGGCATCAGTCTCGCCCTGCTTCAGAATGAGATGAGTCAACAGAGAAGCCTTCTTGGCTGCAAAGGTAAAAATAAAATAGTTAGAAATATTACCCAGACGACTAAATCTGCAGAAACAGAGTCAAGGAGCCGAACTCCGATAGCAATCAGGTTCCGCTCCTGGAGCTTGTTGGCATCGATGGGTATGAAATTGTCCCCCCAGCGGTAGAGTTGAACCATCTGGAGGGTGTTGAGGTCATCCTCGGAGTAATCCTGGAGCTTGGGGGCAGGGTCCGCCACGACCTCCCATCGAGGCCAGGGGACAGAGCTATGCTGGACGAAGAAGTAGTACTTCTTCCAGCCACTGTTGTCGGATCCCGAGTCGCGGATCAGAATCCGTTCCTTGTGAAACTTCCAAGTTTCGCTATCCCAGCCGAAACGTGAAAGTTGCTCCTTTGTCCACTTGGGGAGTCGGGGGGAGAAGGAGCAGACACCGGCTTTGTTGCACTTCATGCCGTAAAAAGTGCGGAACAACAGAAGACTGTACGTCCACTGCTGACGATGACATAGGAGTTGGAAGGCATTCCACACGCGGATGGCGTGTTGAGAAAAAGTACAGGGGTGCGTTTTGTAGAAGTTGCACATCTCCACCATATTTCCACAGAAGGGGAACCGAATCCCCGCGCTTATTTGTCCAGTGGAAACAAACACCTCCCCTGCCCGAGGAGGCGTGATAATGTGCTTCCTTCTACCAGCAGTTTGGGACTCGTAAGGGAAGCGAGGCTCCCAATCCGAGGTGATACACCCCTCTCTAAGGGCAGCCTCATACGAACCCTCGGATATTTCGTTGACAGCAAACTCAAAGGCGAAGGGAGCCCTAACCTCAGAACTAGCTTCGTCTAAAACGATTGCAGACAAGAGGAATTGAGAAAAGAAGAGTAAACAGTAAGCAAATTACGAAAACGTGGAAAGAAGTCCTTACCAGACATGATCGGTGGTCAAAGAAGTAAGAATAAGGAAGATCGGAAAGGTTGAAGGCCTTGATCACTTGAAACACCAAGAGGAGCTGGAGGAGAGCTTCGAATGCAAGGATGGTTGAAAGCGAGAGAGTGCAGAAGAAGTGAATGAGACCAGGGTTTTTCCTTTTATAGGCAAAAGGACAAGTGAAGGGACGTAATCGTGATCGTTGAAGACGAAACGATTTGATCAGAGCCGTTGAAACTATGGGAACGGTACGGAGGAGACAGCTGGATGGGCTTGATCTACACCGTTGAAGAGGAAACGACACGATCTTAATCGACGAGATTATAGGCACGGAGGAGACGTGTGTGACGTCACAGTTGCCTTTTTCATAAAACAGCAGTCACGCTGGTTTAAACGCCGTTTCTTTATCCCTAGACATTTAATGCTGCAGTAACCGAGGAGCCTCCTCGGATTTGGCAACTGCCCATGGGGCCTGGTGGGCCCAAGGCAATCATAAGAAAGAGACTCTGATATGTAACGATCACACGCAAAGATCAAAGCCTCCGACGGTGGTATCGGAAGGTATGAAGACAAAAGCCTCTAACTGAGGTATCAAAAATTGCAAAGGTCCAAGCCTCCGACGGCGGTATCGGAAGGCATGAAAGCGAAAACCTTCGACAAGAGAGGTCAAAAGATTTGGACTGGAAGACATGACGAACTAAAAGTCCCCCATGTCTTGGGGGCAAATGATGGGTTCCGATGTAATCGTTAGCCCCGTTAACAGCCACTGGACGGCGAGTAGGTCCAGTGGGCCTCGTGAAAAGCCTTGAAGGCCCAGAGGCCCAGCACGAAGGGTCCCGACTTTAGTGGTCCCGATGAATGAGCTGAACGCTCCCGATAAGAAGCCTCTGAGTAGGCCCCGATATGCCTTAGTAAAGGCCCCGATAAACAAAGCCCCGCAGAGGCTGGACCTGTCCCGCAAAGACTGAAGGTCCTGGGTGGTGATCTAGAATGAGACAACTCTGGAGTCCCCGACAGGAGTCGAGACTTGTGATCAGAGGATAAGACCGAGAAACCCGCCTACTAGATGAGAGTAGTGGGAAGACGGTTAAGATATAGATAATCTCCCCCGAGATACGCAGGGCGTGCCCGAGATACGCGGAGGTATGGGTAAGATACGCGGAGCGTGGGGCGAGATATACGGAATCCTAGCCGAGATATACGGAATCGTGGCGAGATATACGGAATCGTGGGTAAAACTGCCAAGCGCAGTAACAGGTAACTGAGTAACTCCTTCTATATAAAGGAGGAGGTTACCTCAGAAAATCAGATACACTCTAATACGAACTTAGACTCTTTGCTTACCACCCATTGATCACTGTACTCATTTAAGCATCGGAGAGGGATTCTGGGTCACCACCCAGGTCATCCCCTTTTGCAGGACCACGCGGAGCCCAGAAGTCCAGAGCTTTCCGTCAAGGACGTAACAGAGCTTCGCCCGTGATCCAACAGGTACTTGAAAACTTATCAAGTATAAAGAATTAGTTAACTTCGTCAGTTCACTCATAAAAAATTCAATACATATAAAAATATAAATATAAATAAATTTTGCTGAAATGCATGCATAAGATGAACCTTTTCAAACGAATTTCCTTGTATTTCCACTTGCAGTAGTAACTGCAAATGTAACCCGACATATAATTGTTCTTGCATTTTCAAGGAAGAGTTGAATCTCATCTTCGAGTCTTTACCAACAGGAAATATCCTGACACACCCTCCAACTGTTTTTTACTTATTTGACCTCTTCGACATTTAGACCAAGAACTCGCGATGCTCCAGCCTCCAAGCATGTAATGCATATCGTCATTATATTAAATTGAACATGAATTGGCATTTGTGTGAATTGGCATCAAATTGAAAAATAAAATAAAGAGTTTGAGATTAGTATACAATGAAACCCAAATTTTTAAGCTTACCCAGTAAATAAGAGCCAATTTGAAGGTCTTACTTGATAGAATCGCTAAAGGCGCTACCACAAAACTGAAGAATCGCTACTTGAGAAGTTGAGAATTTTTTCCTTGACCTAAAATTGAAAACAAAGAGACAGATTAATTCCATGGGTAGATGAAACATCTAGAGCTCGGCAGAGGAATGCAAATATATAAACACCAATAAAAAAAACATGTCTTTGGTTAGTTGATATGCATCAACTCAACACAAACATTTTTTACATGTATAATAATGTTCTTCATCTTTAAATATTCTCGGGCAATAAGAGGGTGCTTCCTACCTATATACCTAGATCAAACCATATACCTCATGCTTTGGAGAATTCAGATGGTACAACTCGTCCCAATCACTCTTCCCGTGTTTGCTTCTGTCTCTGCACCGGTCACAAAAAAATTATCTCTTACTCCATAAAACAAAGTACATAGTTGTTATGCAATTTGATTATAAAATTCGAGTGTTCATTATACTACACCCTAATTTTGTTGCATGATTTAAAATGAAAGATGTGGGGCTCTATTTTCCAATGCCCCGTTTCTAAAGCCTTACTCTCCCCTTCATCATCACTGTAATCGTTACAATTAAGGGCTCCAATCGATCACATCTGTTGACCGTCGGTTCAAACAGAGAGTGTGACGATTCATCATGAGAGGGGGGGGGGGGGGAGAGAGTGAATACTTGATAATCGTTGTACACCGATCAACGAATTTCTACACAGATGGAAATTACTGAAATAAAAAGTTTGTTGATAAACCATACCAGAGAATAATGCAACGACGCTTTGAATATGTCAAGCCGAGGTTGCCATTTCCGATTCCGCGGTTGGGGTTGCAGCATACACTATTGAGGTTACCTAGATTTCGTTATTGTTGCAAGAAATCATCGATGCTGGTCAGTGCTGCGCCGCCCAAGAGTCGTCAGTCGCTACTACATTAGTCACCGCCACATCCTCATCTGCAATAGAATAGATGGGAAGATGAGGAGATTTGATCTGAAGCGACTGGAGTTTTGTTTTGGTGAAGATGGAAAGAGGAGATAAATCTGAATCAACCTCCTCAGCAACGCCAAACTGATTGAGGAGGGAGATTGTACTTTAATTGAGCGGAAAGGTTGAAAACGTAACAAGGGGAAGGTTTGGGATTACTGTAGAGTGAATGGGTTATGTGAACATAAAATTTTTGACACCACCGAGTCACCACTTGGTGGCCCGGTCACCTCTCACAAGAGGGTTAGGGTGGATCATCCTCTTGTGAGAGGGGGGACTGGACCACCATGTGGTGTTTCGGTGGTACGGAATAATCCTTCATGTGAATGGTCATGGAAAAACTAAGTCCGTGCAGCTATATATAAGAGGAATGACGCAGGCGAAACCGAATAGATTTCGAAGATTTTTTGTCGTGAATAGTGTTTTTCGGGCAGACGTTTGGATTTTGGCGCGTGAATAGTGTTTTTCGATCAGAAACAATGCTCCGATACTTCTCAGCTAGCTATGCTGTGTAATACGCTGCTTTTTGGCCAAATTCCATCATTTAGGGCTTCAAAATCGCGTTTTAATATTATTTCGGGTCTTTTTTGCAAATATTAGTTTATTCGGGACTTGTTCGTTATTTTCGGTTATTTCGCAGTTTAGGATTTTCTATTTAAGACATTATTGGATGAATTTGCATTCAGTTTATTGATAAATTAGAAAATCGAGGTTTTTCCTAAAATCGGCGTCAATTTTCGGGTATTCTTAGAATCAACGAATTTGCGCTTCCTATCACGCTGCATCAAGGAATTAATGTAGGTTGAGGTGTCAAAGATGTAAATTAATGTATGTTAAGGTGTCACACTGCGGTACGCTGACGTGTCGCAAGAGGAGTAGCTCATTACCTATGCATGGTGACTTCATTTAAGTTTTAATAGTATATTTATATTAAATTAAATTACAGTGATCAATCTATGTTTACCAAGCACAACATTATTAACCTCATTTGAAAGGATAAGAAAATAAATCACCCATTAATATACATGAATCAATTCAAAAACTTGTGATTTAATTGATCCACTAACACATTATATTTACATGAATGAAAAAAAAAACATTTAAATTATTTATTTTTTTAGATAAAATATTAGGGTACTTGAAAACTTATCAAGTATAAAGAATTAGTTAACTTCGTCAGTTCACTCATAAAAAATTCAACATATAAAAATATAAATATAAATAAATTTGGCTGAAATGCATGCATAAGATGAACCTTTTCAAACGACTTTCCTTGTATTTCCACTTGCAGTAGTAACTGCAAATGTAACCCGACATATAATTGTTCTTGTATTTTCAAGGAAGAGTTGAATCTCATCTTCGAGTCTTTACCAGCAGGAAATGATGGATATTGATATAAACATATTTATTTGATACCATAATAGGTATTAACTATAAATAGTCTGATGCCATAACGGTCAATCAGCTATTAATATTCAACTACCATAACAGTAATTACATAAATATTCTGTTACCATAACGGCCATCGTCAATAAATGGCTATATACCATAATAGTTATTATATTATTTTATATAAAGAATCATTTGATTAACATTAGATATATGATAAATTATATACAATAGTGATCTCTCTCTTTATATGAACGGTTACTAATTTGACCGTCGGAGAGGGATCGCCAGGGTTTGCCCTGGCACTCCCTTTTTGCAGGTGCGTGCCCGGGATTCGAAGACTAAGGAGCTCGGAGACACCGCGAAAATATCTCGATAAATCCAGGATCCAACATTGGCGCCGTCTGTGGGAATCGAACAACTAGCCGTGTAGCCGTGTTTGATTCTTCAAAACTTATGGGTAAAAAGTCCCAAAAAATATTTTTCATCTCTATGGAAGACGAAGCCCACAACAATGGCGGGTCACTGTCAAGCCCTAAAAATGCATCTTCTTCCGTTAAGGGGATGCTGGTATTTGGGAGCTCACTGGTATCCACGACTTCCCGAGAACCATAGTCAAGGCCAACCCCTCACCTAACGGGGCTGACTTTGCTCTGGGACCGCCGCCACCGGGTAGGTCCTGCCTAAGAAAAGTCCAAAGAGGAGAACCACAAGAGAAGTCCTCTTGGGGCAACAAGCAAGCTCCATGCCATGTGAATCTTGGGGATGCTTGCTGGGAGAAGGTCCCACAGTTCCATACCCATGAGATTTGGAACGTGAGGAATTTTCTGTCTTCAAGCTCCAATCCTGGGAAAAAGCATTGAACTCCAAGCTCCACACATCCATGGTAGATCCATCCGCAGCAGGCCTGCGAAACTCACCCGGTGACGACGAGCATAATAGAGAATAAAACAGGTGGTGCAGACGATGGACCCGTTGTCCTAGCGCTCCGGTTTGCCGGAGAGCGTCGTAGGAAAAGAGGAGAATCGTTCATAGCTGGACTCTGTAGCCATGTGGGTCACTTCAGTTCTCCTGATGGAATCGGGTTGAGAAGACGACCTTTTTCCGGATCGGATAATCAAATCGGTTTGGTATTTTTTTTTTAAAAAAAAAATGCCAATTTTATTACGTTTGTGACATTTAATCTGGGTTAATTAGTATTTATTGTCATAAAAGCTAACATTACTAACCGACTGGCTGAGTGATTCAGATGTTAGACTTATAGGAACGTCACGACTTCAATTCCCTCTATCATTTTGGAATTTTGATTATATTTATGCTTAATCTCGGGCACTTACAGTTACAGTAGCCGGAGGAGGAACCAAGACGGGTCAAGAACACGTGGAACACCCAGGCGGCCGACGTCGTCAAGAACACCCGGGGCCGACGTGGAACCAGATACCCCTCGCTCACCTGCTGCCCGGCCTCGAGTTCCACGTCAAGGATGATGACCTCTCCATCGCGGAACTGCTCGAAGTAAAATTTACGACTGGTTCGACCTGACCACCGGCAAGACCTCGAAGAATAATAGCTGCCCCGCTAGCTACCACTCAACTGGAGCTAAAGTTCATTCCGACGAAGCTTCCACGATCGTGAGATCCCTCTCCGAATGTGGAGAGGGCTTCCTTTAAAAATTATTGGCCCTTTATGCAAAAGAGGGACAGAAGCTGCATAGGCCCTCCAAGCGGGCCTCCAGTAAGTGGCTCCTCGTCAAAATTGCCAAAATGATTAAGTTCGTGCTAATTCATCCGGCCGAAGAGTTGATGACGGGCCTAAAATCTCATTGGCTCACAGCATGGACTAAGCAGGTTACCGAACCGACCATCCAAAACTAAATGAGCAGGTCAATAATGGTTCGACCGGTTAGTGCACAACCGGTCATCTAGTGGTCAAACCACCGAATCAAAAGGCCAAACCAAACGGTCCTGATGTCAAAATCAGACTTATAGGTTCCATTGCAAGCAATTGGATCGAATTCGTCAAACACAAGATAAGTTTCTCTTACACTTGCATTTAATTGCTCCATTTTGATATAAGCCTCCATGTTTGACACTTCGCTATATAGTGACTTATATTTTATTCCTTTGTATGAAGGAAATCTTAGGAAACAAATACGGTTGAACCACCATCTATGGGGCGTTAACTATGCTAAGCATAAAAGCTCACGACTATTGTCGTTCGTCTAAGCTATGGGGCGTTTACTTCGCTAAGGCATGGAATCTCGACGTCAAAGCTCACCTCTGAGAAGCTTACTAGCTAAGCTAGCAAGATAAGTCTCTTATTCATTTAAATGAGTTAGCTATTGCTTTGATATCATGGCGATAAGCACATATAGGAGCTTTGGAGTAAAACATACTTAATGCAATTACTGCTACCTTAACATGCATGAGCTAATTCATAGTTGCATGATCATGAATGTGCATAGTTAACTAGGGTAACCTGTCGGTTAAAACCTAGGCATTATTGTGAGGACCAACTCGCGTTACTAAGCAACTTATAAGTGGGGGGCGTAAATGTCTAATATACCCTCTAGGGACTAGTAATTAAAGATGCATTGTGATCATTTCTAATACTGCATGTATGTTTTATCAGCAGTAGCAAAACGTTACTTATTAAAATAGTCACGAGGGATCAAAGACACATTATTCAGTGTCTGATCGCTACACCATAATGCTACATGTATAGCTCTTTCGTACAATAGTATCGTAATGTGTGCATTGGTACATGCATGTATGAATAATTATATCATCATTTTATCTAGTATCTTACATCCACATCATGTGTTGTGTTACGATGTTATATAAACCAAGAAGAGGCGACACCTCTCCTTAGCTTGGGGGCATGATATATATACATTGAAAACTATGGACAAGGAAGGAAACTGCTTCTAATCTATCTACGATCGCTCAAAGCAGCATCACATCGGTCAAAACTGACCAAACCGGTCAATAATAATTAAAACGTTCGACAGCAGTCAAATCGGTTAACAATAGTCAACGACGGTCAAAAGCAGCCAACAGATGTCGCTAAACGCCGAAATCAGGGAAGCATCTACACCCTACACTATTTATTGTCTATGACGTGCTTTGAAAAATTCAAATGAGTATGAATTTATATAATGCATATATCTATGAAAATTCATAACTAATGATTGTCGAATTCGACATCCTATGGATAGGAAGAGAAAACAAAGGAGCAAGCCTCCAAAGTGTATATCCAAGTATACAACGACTAGATCAAGAGGACACGAGCGTCCAATACACGCACGCTTTTACGTATCTCAGTACTCAAATATACCCACAACGTGGGAAAATAAAATCCACAACGATGGGAGGATATGCTGCAACGCATGCCCCTAAACTAAAGGCATGGGGGCAACTGGACAACCGCTAAATAGCAGGAAAGTCATCCCCTAAACTTTTACATTATGCATATTTTTAAGAGCAACTATATTATGCCTATTGCTTTTATTTTTAGAGCATTTAGTCTTGCCCGAAAAGTTATTTCCGCCCAAGCCTAGGGGGCAGGGGAGCTACTTCACTACTTTACTGCACAAATACTAACGCCTTAGCGGCTACATATACACCCTAGTTTCCAAACACTTAGACTCACTAAGAATCTCCAAATTCCGAGTCAAAACTGCGGTGGTTAAAACCAAACTTATTTACTAGAACGTGGTGACTAACACCCGACATACACTAGAGTGGACGCGTCGCTACGCCCTTCTTACAACTCAAAATTGGATCTATATCCGATTACAACGATACGCATAAGGGTTCCCCTTACGATCTAACACTAACGGTGCATCTTGATACCCAAACTGGGATTCATTTTCGGGCAAACATACCATTCACAAGGGCAAACGCCCCATATTATAGCTCACGACCGTGATCCTTCGATCAAGTGCGTAGTTTACTGACAACATGTGACCATCATCCTTAGATCTGGTGCACAAACGTATAAAACGATAGAAGACCTACCAGGAGTGGCAACAAGAAGACCACAACCATTTATAGGGAACTATTACCCCTTATAAAAATTACAAGTAGCTTCTGGACACAACCAATGTGTTATGCCCAAAGCTCAAAATCTATCAAATGCGCGGGTATATCACTCCTGCCGCTATTGTAACTACAACAACTCTCAGGCGTGCAAGTATATCACTCCTGCCACATTGACTATTCCTATTGCGACTTCCCGCTCGTGGGTATATCACTCATACATCCGCATATTATGACGTCAGGCTCGCAGGTATATCACTCCTGCAACCGTATATTACGACATCAGGTGCGCATGTATATCACTCATGCCGCTTTTGATTATTCATATTACGACGTCATGCTCGTAGGTGTATCACTCCTACCACCATGATCTTGTGATCAGACATATTGCCATATTATATTACAGTCCTGTGATCATGTGCGTAGGTATATCACTTCTACCACCATGATCCGGTGATCAAGCTATCGCCGTATTATTGCCATATTATATTACGATTCCTCGATCAGGTGCGTAGGTATATCACTCCTACCGCCATGATCCAGTGATCAGATTATTTTCATATTACATTATGATTCCCCAATCAGGTGTGAAGGTACATTACTCCTACAACAGTGGTCATTCGATCAGGCGCGAAGCCATATTATATTTGCTACCACAAATTTCAAGGTGGCTATCATGTCCACACATCGTAAAGTGGCTATCATGTCCACGTCTTTCAAAATGGCTATCATGTCCATGGTCGCAAAATGGCTATTATTTCTAGGAATCTCCAAGTTGATTATTATGCTTACATATATCTAAAGGATCATCGGGCGATGGAGATACAAACGTCATTCATACAAAGATGTTCGACCCGATAAAGGCGATCATCCCACAATTACTCAACGGGAGTATTACGTAAAGGGTAGACAAACCACCCTTAATACAAAGATGTTCGACCCGATAAAGGCGATCATCCCGCGATTACTCCACGGGAGTATTACGTAAAGGGTAGACAAATCACCCTTCATACAAAGATGTTCGACCCGATAAAGGCGATCATCCCGCGATTACTCCACGGGAGTCTTACGTAAAGGGTAGACAAACCACCCTTCATACAAAGATGTTCGACCCGATAAAGGCGATCATCCCACAATTACTCCACGGGAGTATTATGTAAAGGGTAGACAAACCACCCTTCATTCAAAGGTGTTCGACCTGATAAAGGCGATCATCCCACAACTACTCCTCGGGAGTCTTACGAAAAAGGGGAGGTAGATAAACCACCCTTCATATGAATGTGTTCGACCGAATGAATAAATCATTCTGTAACTATAACCCGATGGTCTTACGATGGAACAAATCAGTAAAACCTTAAGTTGACGAAATGGTAGGGATGAGCTCTAACGACAACGAAAGGACGAATTGATGAACAAGTTGGCATAAGAGTAAGCTGACGAATCATGAAGGTGACGGAAGAGTAAATCGACATATTCGTAAGCAAGGTAGCAGGATAAAGCCTAATGCAGGTAAAACCTACATCAGCCTCGGGGGCAAATGATGGATATTGATATAAACATATTTATTTGATACCATAATAGGTATTAACTATAAATAGTCTGATGCCATAACGGTCAATCAGCTATTAATATTCAACTACCATAACAGTAATTACATAAATATTCTGTTACCATAACGGCCATCGTCAATAAATGGCTATATACCATAATAGTTATTATGTTATTTTATATAAAGAATCATTTGATTAACATTAGATATATGATAAATTATATACAATAGTGATCTCTCTCTTTATATGAACGGTTACTAATTTGACCGTCGGAGAGGGATCGCCGGGGTTCGCCCTGGCACTCCCTTTTTGCAGGTGCGTGCCCGGGATTCGAAGACTAAGGATCTCGGAGACACCGCGAAAATATCTCGATAAATCCAGGATCCAACAGGAAATATCCTGACACACCCTCCAACTGTTTTTTACTTATTTGACCTCTTCGACATTTAGACCAAGAACTCGCGATGCTCCAGCCTCCAAGCATGTAATGCATATCGTCATTATCAAACAAGTTGTCTACAACAATAGTTCCCTGCACATAAATGAATAAAAAAATTAATAGAATCGAGTGAACTCTAAATTCAAATGAAAAATCCTTGCGATATATACCTCCATATAATATTTCTGAAGAATATATCATTTCGCACTACACACTTACAAATAAAGTAACACATATAATAGTTTTAATGAAAGTCAACACCGTAGCTATATGATTTTTTTATCGCTTACTTGCACAATCATTTATTGCTAACAATTTTTCCTATATTATATTAAAAAAACAAAGTCAGACCTTGCAAATTAAACGAACAAACAACCCAATTTTCTTGTCAGAAAGCGTGTATGTGTTGCCACAACAACTACAATTGGCAGCAAATTAACGACATTATAAGTTGGAATATGACTAAAAACCTCACTTTAATGAAAACTTATCAAAAAGAAATCTTGAATAAAAGAATTAAAATCTGATATGTATTAAAGGATTATATCCTTTCCCTATCGGCTGATTTTTGTCTAATGCGAATTTATCCTGCAGATTCATACTTAATGATATGGTTGAAGTATCATATTTTAGCGTACGAATATTCTTTTTTATGCGGTTATGACGATATGAGCAAGACTAATAGTAAACTATGAGATACAAAGGTTTTCGATGCCAGTTTAATAGTAGATAATTGGGAAACACCTTAGAACCGACCCAGGTTTTTGCGCGGTTCGATGCCGGTTTAAATGAAATTGTGAACCGTCGTCTGTTTGATCAATGTTGACTATTGGAAAACTCTAACTTAGTGTAGGAACACGAGGGTGAAATACGCGTGCTGAGGGGGACATTCCGGAGTTGGTCCAGACTATGTTAACACAGTCTGGACCTCCGGATTGTGTTAACACAGTCCAAAGCTGGTCCGGAATGTGTTAACACAGTCCGGACCTCCGGATTTTGTTAACACAATCCGGACCATGCCAGCTCCGGATTTTTTGACACAATTCGGAGGTTCGGATTGTGTTAACAATTCGGACGAGTCCGATCCGAATGCGCGTGTTGCCCGTTCGGACCGTTCTAACTCGCGAGTTAGCGTTTTTTAGCCATTTTCGTGGGTTTGACGTGTTTGCGAGGTCCGAAATATAAATACGAACTCGAATTAGGCAGATATCCATCAAACCCTATATTATATATATACATGTTTTTGAATTTTCGTACGCAAATATTTTTATATTAACATTAACATAAATAATTTTATTTTATGTAGGAAGTTCTAGAGTGTTCTAATAGTTATCGAATGTTTCTAATAGTCTTTTAAATTTTTTTCCCTTTGAAAAAATAAAATCTATGTTGAGTTTAATATAAATGGATTTAACATGTAGAAAGAATTATTCAAGTTATAGTTACGTGGTCTTTATGTTTAAAATATAAAAATACACATGATACAAAATTATATAAGTGTAAGAGAAGTTTGAGGGTAGTGTTGGAAACATGAATTGATGATAATAATTATAGTGGAACCCATTAATTTTCAGTAAAAAAGAGGTAGGGAAGAGAGAGAGAGGAGTGATATGAGATGGGACAGATGAGTAAGGAATGAGATGATGTTAAAAAATAAATTGCATCTCATTTTTGGAAAAGCCCTACAACTAGTCAGGCTAAGGGGACTTTTTGTTAATAGTTTATCTCGAAAAGGACTTTTTGTTAATTAGTCAACTGCACCCACATATTTTAGTTATGTTGTCATATGCATTTATATATTTTTTCATGTATCTAAATGCACCAACATGTATTGTTTTGTTCCTTATTACACATTTATTCTAAGTTCCGTTTATTTTTGTCGTTATTTATTCTCATGCTACTCACATGCAAAAAAAATTTAATTAAAAAATAATTTTTTTTTGCTAATGACAGATATACCCTTCATAGACATCTTCTACGGTCATGATGAAATTAATTACCCTAAACCTAAACCTCTATAGACATGCTTCTTTTTATCGCTACTCGTTTTTACTGCGTTGTCATGTATCTTCGTGGTTGGTCGTCTGCTACTTGCCCATCACGGTGATTGGTTGTCGCGGTGGTTGGTTGTCGTGGGTGCATTCGGGTGCATGTGTGGCGAATATGTATTTAACTAACGGTGTTAGAGCTTTAGGTGCATTCACCAACATAACAAAACATATAGATGCATTCACTTACATGTGTGGTGCATCCAGAAACATGCATAAATATAAATGTAGTGCATTGAAATAGGTTATTGGTTTCCGGAAGAGTTGCATTCAGGGAATTTTTCCTATTCTATAGTTGCTATTTTGAGAATGTGACAAAATATTCCATGGAAGAAGTTATGGTGAGCAAGAAAGTAGGAGGGAGAGAGAATAGAGAGAGCGGGTCTTACTATGACCATCATTAATTCACCGTTGTTATATATATATACAAACTTGTTTCTCCAAATCTTGTCACTACTTCTTTTCACTTTGATTACCAACGAACAAACAACCATGGAGGTGAGCATGAAACTAGAGCTTCTTCTTCTCCCCCATTTCTTGTATTAATGTGCACATTCACAAACAAAAACCAATCCTTGTAACTACGCGTAATGGTTTTTTTTATTCTTCTTAAATTAATAAATTTACGTGATGTCATATTTTGTGTTTTCTTGTTTGCATGGATGCAGATGGATTCTTTCCTGTTCACCTCTGAATCTGTCAACGAGGGCCATCCCGACAAGCTGTGTGACCAAGTCTCCGATGCGATCCTCGATGCTTGCCTGGAACAAGACCCACAGAGCAAAGTCGCCTGCGAGACCTGCACCAAGACCAACATGGTGATGGTTTTCGGGGAGATCACCACCAAAGCCAAGGTGGACTACGAGAAAATCGTGAGAGACACCTGCAGAGGAATAGGGTTTGTGTCCGACGATGTGGGTCTTGATGCCGACAAATGCAAGGTCCTTGTCAATATCGAACAACAGAGCCCCGACATTGCGCAAGGAGTCCACGGCCACATGAGCAAGAAGGCCGAAGAGATTGGAGCCGGCGACCAGGGCCACATGTTTGGCTACGCCACCGATGAGACCCCCGAGCTCATGCCGCTCACCCATGTCTTGGCTACAAAGCTCGGTGCGAAACTAACCGAGGTTAGGAAAAACAAGACATGTCCTTGGCTAAGGCCGGATGGGAAGACCCAGGTTACGGTCGAGTACAAGAACGACAATGGAGCCATGGTCCCTATCAGGGTCCACACCGTCCTCATCTCGACTCAACATGACGAGACAGTCACCAATGACAAGATCGCCGCGGACCTTCAAGAGCACGTCATAAAGCCGGTCATCCCCGCTAAATATTTTGATGAGAAGACCATCTTTCACCTCAACCCTTCCGGAAGATTCGTGATCGGTGGGCCCCATGGAGACGCTGGACTGACGGGGCGAAAGATCATCATTGATACCTACGGCGGGTGGGGGGCCCACGGTGGAGGTGCATTCTCCGGGAAGGACCCGACTAAGGTGGACAGAAGCGGTGCATACATCGTGAGGCAGGCAGCTAAGAGCGTCGTGGCTTCTGGGCTGGCTCGCCGCTGCCTTGTTCAGGTTTTGAAAAAAAGCTATAATATTGATTATGTCATACGATACGATGACAGATTGGTTTTTAGTTTTTGTAGTGTTGGAAATAAGTTAATAATAATTTGAGAAATAAATGTTTATTTAATTAAAACAGGTTTCTTATGCGATTGGAGTGCCGGAGCCGCTTTCGGTGTTCGTAGACAGTTATAAGACGGGGAAAATAGCAGACAAAGAAATACTGGAGCTGATAAAGAAGAACTTTGATTTCAGGCCTGGAATGATGGCAATTAATTTGGATTTGATGAGAGGAGGAAAGTTGAGGTACCAGAAGACGGCTGCTTATGGCCATTTTGGACGTGACGACCCTGATTTCACCTGGGAAACCGTCAAGCTACTCAAGCCTAATGCTTAATTCAAGCATTTTGTCTATTATTACTATATACTTTGGATGGATGGATGGATGGATGGATTATGAATCATTCAAGCCCCTCTAAAGTAATATTATTATTATTATTATTAATAAGTCGAGAGACCAGCTGATGATGAACTGATCATCAACCATGAATGTGTTTTTGAATTGGTGAGCTAGAGAGTATAGTTTCTGTATTAGTTTACTACTAGCTAGTACTGCCACATCAACATGTCAAGCTACCTATAGGCCCATCTCTAATTGGTTAGTTATTTGAGATTCATATTAATTGTCTTAATATATCATATTAATTATATTATTCTTGTTTTATTATTATTATCATTATTATATTCGATATATCACTCTCTATATGAAAAATTAGAGTTTTTTTAAAAAAAAATCGTCCAAAAGTGAAAACCCTAAAATACCCCTCTAACTTCAATTCTATCTCTTGCTCGGCTCTTCCTGAAACGTCACTTTCCATTTTTCTGGGCAACTTTCCAATTAATTCCCCAACCCACCACCAATCTCTGTCACCATCTCCGGATACCAAAATCCCTTTTTTGAAATCTCACCTTCTACAAAATCCTATATTTGACATCTCACCTTCTACACGACTAAGTAAATCTCAAAGCGACCTTAGGGACTCGATGGTGCCACGATGACCTGTATAAGATCCGACGGTGGCCCAGGAGCCTTCAATCATGCGACAATTATGTTAGAACCCGACGGTTAACACATGGCAGGTGTATACTCTCTGATGATGCTTTTATCGGTCTATTTTCTCCAATTGATTCACCGATTATTGCCACTACCGATATCTAATCTTACCAAAATACTGATTTTGCACATTAGAGTGCTGTAGCCTGTAGGTATGTCCAATTTTCTATCCCGGCTTTTACACACCTCTTCCCATTTGAAGTTCATTCAATATACCCTTTTTGTTATATGACTTTTATAAGGTTTTTTTATGTGAGAGACGTCATATTGAGTGAACAATATATACATTTGAGATGGCATTTTTTTATAGCTCATTTGAAACACCATTGGGACTTCTTCTATTGTAGTAAAAGAAATTCTATTCTGGTTAGTACAAAAACTTCTACCGGTGATTTTAAGATATCCATATCAGAGGTTCACTCTTACATAGAATTATATATATGGTGTAAAGATTGAATCTAATATCTACTTGAACATTGTCACAAGTAAATTCTGCAGAGAATCAAACTACCAATTGACTAATTTACACACCCGTTCTTGCCATTCTTAGTTGCAATTATGTGTAGATCATAGTTAGATTTTATGTTTTCTATTTAGCGATGTTGCTTAATTTATACAGTGATTTAATATTATTTGGGTTCAAAAGGGCCCATGATATTTGCACTTTCGAGTCTAACACTAACTCTTGTGTTTGATGTAAAAATTTCTCCCAGTTAAATTTTCGATATATAAGAAGCATGCTATTAGTGTTGTATCTTCATGGAAGAGATGATAGAGAGACGAGTAGATTGGGACAGCTACACCTACACATATAATATTCGGGTAAGTGGTTAGACCCAAGGATTGGAGAAGCTCTTAATGGAGATGAAAATCGATCCAGTTACTTAAGTGCAGTGGAATTCTTATGTTTCTTTAACAACTGGGTAGTCTATATGATCGACTATCCTCAAGAAAGCAGAGTGGCTTCATCGATGAAACATAAACAAGCACGGATATAAAATCCTTGATCACTCTATGTGCACAAAACATCTCAGGAATTTGTATAAGTCGATGAGACATATGTCTATTTCATGTTATTTTGCCATTATAAAATTGCTCTTGAGATTGAATGATATTGAAGTTGCAGAGATAGGATTATAGTATACATATGATGATATTAAAATTAGACTTCTAAGAGTTACTTTTGAGGCTTATTGTGATATAAGCATGTTGAGGAAAGTAGAATTATATTTAAATATGATATTGATATGGGAAAGAGGTAACATTTGAGTTGGTGGGATATTAGATATGGCTGTTTACCTTATTCAGAACAGCTTTATTGTTAATGTTCCAAATTATCATTTTAAAAATAATATTACTTGTGTTTTTTAAGTTTTCCTAATCCATCTATATTTGGTCGTTTGTTTAATTACATTTCTCTATTAGTAATAGAGATAAATTAAATACTCATTATTTCATTGCGCTTGCAACGCACGTGCCAAATTCACTAGTGTTCATAAAAAGAGAAGAAATTTGTAGTGAAAATTAAAAATTTGGAATTTAACTTCACTACAAGAGAGCACCCACAATTGACACCATGAAATTCGTCTCAAATCCGTGTCGAACCCATTTTGACACGGATTTGCGACTAGTTGACCCCGAGAGTAGTAATGGCGTCGCTAATTTATTTTGACATTTCTTGGCCAAAAAAAAAATTATTTTGACACGGGAGGTGCCAAATATTATAGAGTGTGTCAAGGGCGTTGCTAACTCGTGCTGGATGGCCCCGTGTCAAATTCGAGCTAAACTTATTTGACACTGGTCTGAAAAATGTAAATATGATTCAAATACTTACTTAGCCAAACTTATTTGTCACTGGTCTGAAAAATGTAAATATGATTCAAATACTCACTTATAGAATCAGACTATCAGTTTTAAAAAGAATATTGTAGAAACGAAACATATGCCCCATTTATAACCTAATAGGGTTAATTTTTACAATTCTATATATACTAAGTGAAACTATGTGACTTAGTTTGGGCCTTTTATTCTGATTCTATAAACTATGTACAGAGTCAACCCTGCTTACTCTAAATGTTTAATTCTATAAACTATGTACAAAGTCAACCCCACCTCCAATTGTGAGGAGGTCTACTCGTGATAAAAGACCTCTCAGTCACTTAATTAATTATGTTGCTTCTTTAACATCTACTCTCTATCCCATATCCAACTTTATATCTTATCATTACATATATGATGATTATTAATAGTTACTTGACCTCTATTTCAAAGTTGGTAGAGCCTGTTTATTAATATCTCATGCAACATTTTTCTAACCAGAGAACACATATATAAGTGCATTTGGCAACTGATGGCTTTGTATGCTTAAGTATGCTGCAGAATAATCAATTATCGGGTCTTATCCCTGTTGAGATAAGAAAGCTTTCAGAGTTTCAGACTATCAAGATCTTTCAGGGAATCAATTCGATGGAGGGAAACCAAGTTCTTTGGTTAGAATTGATTGTTTCTAATAGATGTAGCATTGATTTTATGGTGCAAAGAATGAGATGTATCATTTAACAATCTAAGTTATTTGAAGCTAATGCACTTTTTTTTAGATTTGTGGCATGGTTTGCATTTGTCTGACATATAGTACACGTTCTTGCTATTGCAGCATAACGGGGAACAGTTTCTTGTGCACTGGACAGACATGCATCGGTGAATCGAAACCTATGAATGGTAATGCTCCGTTCGTATGTATGCATTCTTTTACATTTTAAATAAAACTTTAAGAAAGAACATAGCAGTTGGTTAGGGATAAAAGTGTTGGTAACTTAACTTTACCAATAATACATCCTATATCATTCATTCTCCTTCTCACATACTACCTGGTCCATAATGTATAATATCATTCGGTCCATTGTAGAAGTTGCACTTATAGCTAGTAGACAAGGTAGGTAACTTCTTGATAATTAGCTTTTTACTGAATGTATCTTTCTCGATTTGTTATTAGTGGTTTTTTTTTTTTAATACATTAGGTTTTTATATTATCTGTGGTGAAGGAACTTAATATACTCTATTAACCATTCTGCAAACTAACCAATTCTCTATTGATTTTTTTTTGTGTAGTATGATTCTGGAAAGGTGTGAGGAATGAGATTCTGAGTAAGGAAGTTAGAAGATTCTAGAAGAGTGATATGATTTTGATCAAGGCATTTGTGTTATCTTTAATGGTGTTATTTGCAAAAACTTGAATAGTGTTATTCAAACCTTTTGGTATTTAATGTTTTGGTTGTATGTTACTTTGTACTTGACTATGTAATCTTTTAAGTTTTATATGATATCATTATTTTGTATATATATATATATATCTTTTTTATTTAAATTAATTAATTTTATATATATATATAATAAAAATATATTAATATATATTTTAACAATTCCTCACAAATCCCTCACAAATTCCTTAGAATAAAGTTCCTCAAAAAACCCTTATTAAGTTAATAAAATCACGCCCTTACAATTTTCTCAAAAATCCTTTAAAAATGGACCCTTAAAAAATCCCTTAGTAATTTTTCAGTGAAAACTCTAACAAATTCCCTAAGTAATTTTTGACGGATTTGATTTTTAGAAGGTTTGACACGGATTTTTTTAAAGGTAATCCCTCACAAACATTTGCAAGGGATTTCCCTATAAAACCACATTTTTTCTGGCGGGTCTATTTGCTAGAAACATGTCTCTTACAAAATCCCTCACAATATGATATTTCTGAGGAATTTTCGAAAATCCCTAAAAAATTGACCCTCACAAATTGAGGAATTTTTTGTAGTGTTTGAACTTTTGACATGATAACTACTGTTGTAAGTATTAGTATTCGCATCTTATTTGCTAGATTATAAATTGTATTTACTCTAAATTAATGTCCCACGAGAGGTCCAATCTGGAAAAGTATGTAAATCATACAATATTTTTGAAATATAAGGTTCTTGCTACCAATATGTTTTAAAATGTACAAATGTTTTAAAATAATGGTAATTGATACTTCTTTCAATCATCCGTCTAAAATTGTCCTCAATTACATTTTAAATTTACAAATTAACCAAATATTTTTCTAAATATCACAATCAAGACCTAATAACATATACTAGTGTTACATTAGTGTTCTCACTCAATTGAGACTTAACTGATCTACAAACGGCACTGGTACAATTTGACTCAATTATAACATTTGTATAAGCGATTAACGTTTAGTTATAATAACTTGAAAACTAATTAGTTAATTTTGTACATTTGAAATGCATTTAATAAAAAAAATGGATTGATAATTGAAGAAAGTTCCAATTATATATCATCATTTTTAAAACGTATATATTTTAAAACATGTTAGTATAAAAAAGTAATTTTTATTCAAAGACGTTGTATGTTTGACATAATTTTTTTTTAAAAAATATGTTAAATCTTCATAAAATACTTGGTACATAACGTATCCATTATCAACCATCTAGATCCGCCGGTGGATGTGGGGCATAAAAAGTGAACTAGGTGATATAAATCTCTTCTATTGTGTCCAGCTGTAGCCATTAGTTTTCCTCCTCCAGCAGGTACACCTACTTTTTAATCCAAAATAAAGTAATGTTCATTGAAGAAGTGCTCAAACTAGGTTTTATTAAATGGTTATATATATACCTTGAAGATTTGGTTGGACGATAACGCCTGGATTATTGTCATCTGATGCCTTCATTTTCTAACAATTAAAAAGGAACCAGTTCTCATCTGATCCCTTCATTGCTTAACTAAAATGCATGGTCGTAATAAATCCATTCCATCTCTTTCTTTGTTCATCTCTCTCATTCAAAGAGGATGCTACCTTAAAAAGGGACTTTTGAGAATGCCTTTTTTTAAATATACTAGAGAATTAAACACGTGCGTGTGTTTGATAATAATTAACAAAAATGATAAGCATCTAATCCTTTAGTGAAAAATATATGTGTATATGCACTTGTAATGTTTAATATTAACACATATAATAAATATATACTTTATTAATTAATCCGGACAATATTACCAAACTCTTAAAATATAATAACTCTAAATGAAATGTGTGATCATAGTTGGTGTGCGAGAAATGTCATCGGCAATTTTGTTACTGGCACTGCCTTTAGCTGTTATCTCGAAAGTGCGAATCCATTTGCAACCATATTGAATATCTTGCTTTTTTTTTTGTAAAGTATCTTGCTTGACTTCCTACATAGACAACCATTTTGAAATTAAAGCAGATGAATTCAGTTGTCAACAAGAAGCTTTGCAAATGCCTATCATATTATACTTCTAAAATTTTACTAATTGTGGACATGGAAGGATAAGATGAGCCAGAGATTAGTTGTTTCTATTTATTATTATCATTATCATACTTTTAACTTTACATATAGTAATTAAAGAGTTGAATTTTTTTTAATAATACTATGATTTACAAGCGTATTTTTTTCATGTGAGTCAGAGATGTATCATTCATAATATTAACTCGTGAAGTTAGCATCGTTGATGAATAACCCTCTACTAAGGATCAATTAAGTAACACCCCACAGTTAATTATACCTCTGTAACTTGATATTAAAGATTTTTTTTAGAGATATATGATTATATAAACACTCGATCTCGCAGTCATAAACAATTTATATTGAGAACGTTTTTCGAAGTTTTGCTTACTTACGATTGATGAACAGTTCCCCACTGAATGCCTATATGTGGTGAGTAAGTTGAGTTCTTACATATGAAGCCGACCAACTTGACCCATTGGCCGTGGCTGTAAAAACACGTTCAGATGGAACTGTATGTTTAACAGAACAAATTGCTATATTTGTAATACATTCATTACTATGAAGATAAGATAAAAAGTTTTTTTACTATGAAGATAAGATAAAAAGTTTTTTTTTCTCGTGGTATGGCTTGCGGCAAGCCATACCACGAGAAAATTGCCTACACCTTTCATCAATCCACACTTTCATTAGAGTCGTAGCACCAATGCGGGAATTTTTATTTTATATATATATATATATATATATATATATATATAATTTGTGAAACTAAAAACAAGTGAAATAGACCAAGGTTTGGTCGATTTTTATATTGGGACGACGTTCATAATTTAAAAAATCTAACACAATCACACAATGCATGTCCAATGACAGTTTGAGCGGAAGAAGATACTCTTACATATATCGTGAAGTGATAAGATCTCCAGCCAAATTATCATCCCCTATCAGGCGTAGTAAAGAACCCAATCAGTCAGAAAAGAGAGAAGTCATTGTTTCATTGAAGATGATGATGCATCCAGTTCGAGTGCCGTCACCAAGAGAGAAGTCATTGATTCATTGAAGATGATGATGCATAAATAAAAAATTACCCGAAATTGAAGAGTTGTAGCGCCCTCACCAAAACTCCTCCGATATTTTTGTCTCTTGCCGTTTGAACCACCCAGCGAGACGGATGTATAGGTTAAGCTGCTGAGGAAGGCCGAGCAGATAGAAGTGGTGATTGACCGGAGCACGTTGAAAACTAACACGGTAAAGTAAATGATTTAATTGGTCTTTTCTGTATAAATCCATTGAGCATTAACATGATAAAAAAGTAAAATTGATAAACTTTATTATGATTTTTGTTTTTAAACTTCTGGGTACCTACATCTGTTTACTTATTGTTTCGTTTCAAATTTATAAAGGTTGGTGAACGTAACGATTGGATTTGGAAACGGTATATTTGGATTTAAGATAAAAATAGTCGATGTTTAGGGATGGTTGAGGCGGCTGGCCATCCTGAGGTTTCGGGAGATGGGTTTATTTGGTGATTGGAGCATTTATAGGGGTATCTTTGGAATTTAAGAAAATCAGAAGTTGGAACCACCTCATTGAGTCTTCGTCTTTTAAATAGAGAATAGATATATATATATAATATAATATTGGCTTAAATTAAAAGGAAGTAATAAATATTACTTTACAGTTGGTTGGAGAATATTTGAGAATATAATTTTATTGTATATATATACAGTTTCCAAAATAATAAAAGGCAAAGATGCGGTCGGTGTTTGCGTGTGAAGAGCATTTAAAACAACTTCTCTTCTCTCTCTCAGTCTCTCGGAAGGAAACCCTAACTGATTCTTTCTTTCTTTCTACGGCCTGCTTTCGTTCGGTCTTCTCCTTGCTTGGTTGGTTGGTGTACGTGTAAATAAATAAAAGTAGGATCGAATCGATGGTGGTGGTGATGTTCACAGATTCGCCGGGGTCTCTCATTATCACTCTCGTCTTCCTCTTCATTCTCTTCCGCTTCGCCTTTAAGTTCTTTCTCCTCCTCCTTCTCTTCGTCTTTTGTACAAACTTCGTCCTCATCGTTCGATGACAACAATACGGTATATATTATTTCTCTTTCTTTCTCTCTCTATCATTTCTTTCATTACGTACAGTATATATACATACATAGCCTGAACTTGCTGTTGTAACCTCAGTAGCTAACTATTTGTTGTCCTCACTTGGACTTTTGTTGATTTAAATAATATCTTTCTTACATACGTGAGAACCAAATCACTGTTTTGTGTCAGTCCACAATATTGATCCATCTATATTATATGTATTGTCGTCGTTGAATTTCTGAGAGGAAGAAGTTTAATTATTTGAAGGAAAGACTGGTAGCTATGTAGGTAGGTAGGGGATTAATTCTATTGTCATCCATGTGCAGGTGGATTCATACAAGGAAGGAAGAAAGGTGCAACAGTCTACTTAGTAATTTCACTTACTTAAGAGAGTCTTGTTTTTTTTTAACCTAGCCTAGCTAGCTAGCTACAATACAACATACTCCTCCCACCCTCTATTAAAACTTTATTTATTTATTTATATTATATATTGATTATATTATACTAAACATTTACAGCATCTTGTACAAGATTCTATTAAACTAAACATTTATCTAATTAGATGAAAACCTAAGGTTTCTGCAACTATTTTTTTTTCAAAATATATATATAAAGTTGGCCAAAATAATTTATGTATTAAAATCATATATATATATACCTTACTTTTTTTTTATTAATTTATTATATTGTGTATTTAAAATAGATTTATTGGACATCATATATAATTCAAACGGTCTTTACATCTATTTTACATAAGCAATTTTTTTTGTAAATCACTTTATGTAGAAAAGTTATGATATTAAATAGTATATAAGATATAGTAAATAAAAATAAATAATACATATACAGAGACATTAAAATTATATAATAATATTTAGTTATGTAGATTAACCTGCTGTATAAGTATTTAAAGTTTAGAATTCCCAAGTGTTACGTGACACATATATATACATTTATGGGCGAATCTTTAGACTTGATTTTAAATATCATAATTTTGCACATATTTTTATTTAATTTAAAATCAGCATAATTATATTTCTTTATATATATATATATATTTAAAAAAGTATATGTCTCAGTTTATTAATATTCAATAAATTACTTTCTATACTTTTTGCTATGCAATAATCTTTTTATATTACACTCTTTTTATAAATAATATTCCTTTTCCACTTGTAACATAAAATGCGTGGTTACTTTAATTAATTTTTGTTGTAACCGGTTATTTATTATTTTTATAATTAAAACAAGGATAAAATCTGGATTTTTCTACCATGCTTTGGTAGCACCATGCTTTTGGTTTTTTTAATACTATGGTGGACTAAATTGTAACATTAGTAAAACTTTAAAAGTATGAAAAAATATGAATTTTTTAACTACACCTAAGATGTGTATCATACTATTAATAATATCAATTTCCCTATGGGGTTCACCTTTAGGGCAATAGAAAAATAAAAAAATTAGTTGCAAAAGCATGGTGCTCCCAAAGCATAGTAGAAAGGTCCGATAAATCTAAAAGAAGCCTCAATTTATTTGTCTTGTTATTGTTATTTTGTAACTCGACTTTTTTTAAACGATATCTAATACCTATATGAATAGTTGATTATGAATGCTTCACTTATTCGAAATGTTGATTATAAGTAGTTAATGACTTAATTTATCAAGTTAGGGTGCTTTTGAATTGGCCGGAGCATTTGACAGACTGTTCTCCTAGTCTAATAGACTGTATCAAGCATGAGCCCGATCCAGGACTCGTCCAATTGAGAGATTCAGTGTTAGACATTTATAAATTTGTTTTTTAAGTTTAGGGACTTAGTTGATCTTGAAACAAAATTTAAGACATAATTAATATTACTTATTTTTCTGTCTAATTTGAAAAAAATTATTAATTAACTATTAGTATAATTGGAGTACCAAATATGAACCGTAAAACCAAGAATACCAAATTGCAACATTTTGTTTATTTGAGTCTAGAACGTGATATTAAAGTTTTTCTCACTCAAAGTGGGGATTTTCTACCGGGACCTTTATGAGCCTCTAAAATATCTTTTAGACCATGACCAATGCCCCAGTTGGTCCTATACATGTGACCCGCTATCAAGAAAAGAATTGCAATAGCCAAATGATGATGAGCAATATCAGTCAGCCATAGACCCCCAGTTACTGGATCTAATCCTCCGACTTTTTCAGCTTATTGTTCCAACTCTTTTAGGTAAGTGAAGTGACCAGGTATTTTATCTAATTAGGACTAGGAAAAGACAATTTTCGATTCCAATCCAAGAATTGTTCATGAATTTACAAGCCCATTTAATAGTTAATGGTTCCAATTTATCCTGAATTTTGGCTATTGGGACTGAAAATACTACTATATTTGTATGAAATCTAATCGGATTCAAATATTTCTTTCGAGTTCGTGTTCTCTTAGTGAAAGACCACCCTCAAATGTTTAATATGCTCATGCACCAGACATAATTGGGAGAAGCTCATCCGAAACTCGAGCTAGAAAGGCCTCATTTCGTTTCGTTCCCGTTCTTCATTTCCTTCTTCTCGAATCCAAGGGGGACTTCTCATATTTCGAATCTTTCTGCGGTGTGCTCCGTTTACTATTCTTTCTAACTCTCTTCTCTTTTCCTGCAGGGGCCAAGTTAAAAAGGGAAACTACACCCGGGGGGCCGGAGAGGCGGTGGTTTACCCTGTGGCGGATGTCAGCGGTTTGAGTCCGCTTATCTCCAACTCGTGAAACTTAGCCGATACAAAGATCCCCATCAAAGTCTGCATTGAATCCCTTACAAACCAATGGATGTAAACAAATAGCACGCCCTTCCACTAAAATGGGTTGAAATGTGCTCTAAGAGCATCATGCTTTTAGTTTTTTTTATTACTAGGGTGTACTTAAGGTAACATATGTAAAAGTATGAAAAATATGAAATTTTTTAGTCACTCCTAATATTTGCATCATACTATTAATAGTATCAATTTCCCTTTAGGGTTCACATTTAGGACAATAGAAAAAAAAAGTACCAACAGCATAGTGCTCTTGAAACATAATAGAAAAATGTCTCTTAGAGGATTCAAACCTGATTAGACCGGAGATCATAAATCACCTGCAATTTAGTCCAACCAAATATTTATTGGTTAAACATTATATAAAGATCGATATAGAAAAAATATAAAAAGAAATCCCTAAAAAGTTAAATAACCGGTTAAAAAGATTAAAAAGATCTTACACATATTATCATCCTGAATAATTTTTTTTCTATATAAAAATGAAATTCATCATCAGTGTTGGATCACGGGCGAAGCTCCGTTACGTTCTTGACGGAAAGGCTTGAACTCCTGGGCTCCGCGTAATCCTGCAAAAGGGGATGACCTGGGTGGTGACCCAGAATCCCTCTCTGATGCTTAAATGAGTATATGAATGATGGGGTGGTAAGCAATAATCTAAGCTCGTATTAGAATGTCTGTTTTCCGAGGTAACTTCCTCCTTTATATAGGAGGGGAAGTTACTCAGTTACCTGTAACCGCGCCTGGCAGTTTTACCCACGATTCCGCATATCTCGTTCGGAATTCCGTATATCTCGCCCCACGCTCCGCGTATCTCGCCCATACTCCGCGTATCTCGGGCACGCCTTGCGTATCTCAGGGGAGTTTATCTGTATCTCAACCGTCTCCCCGCTACCCTATTTAGTAGGCGGGTTTCTTGGTCTTATCCTCTGATCACAAGTCCCAATTCATATCGGGGACTCCAGAGTTATCTCATTCTAGGTCACCACCTAGGACCCCTCGTCCCATGGGACAGGGCCAGCCTCATCGGGGCTTTATTATCGGGGCCTTCTCAAAGCCATATCGGGGCCTACTCGGAGGCTTCTCGTCGGGAGCATTCAGCTCATATATCGGGACCGATCTCGTCGGGACCCTTCGTACTGGGCTTCTGGACCTTCCAGGTCTTTCACAAGGCCCACCAGGCTTACTCGATGTCTACTGACTGTTAACGGGGCTAACGATTACATCGGAACCCATCATTTGCCCCCAAGACATGGGGGACTTGCAGTCCATCGTGTCTTCCAATTCCAGACCTCCTGACCTCATCGTCGAAGGCTTTTATCTTCAGACCTCCCGACCTCATCGTCGAAGGCTTTTATCTTTAGACCTCCCGATATCACCATCGGAGGCTTTTGTTTCCAGACCTCCCGATATCACCATCGGAGACTTTTGCCTTAGGCACAACTCTTGAATAACAGGGCTCCTCACTCGTAATTTCTCAGACTCTAAGGACCGTTGCCAAATTCGAGGAGACTCCTCGGTTACTGCATCATTAAATGCTAGGGATAATGAAACGACGCCTAAACCGGCGTGACTGCTACTTTCTGAAAAAGCACTCATTACGTCACTAACGTCTCTTCCGTACCGTCCCTATAATCTCGGCGATCAAGATTAAGTCGTTTCATCTTCAACGGTCCAGATTGAATCCGTCCAGCTGTCCTTTTGCCTATAAAGGCCAAAACCCTGGCACTATTCACTCTTCCTTACCGTTTTGATTTCTGGAAATTCTGCCATTTTCAACCTCGAAGCTTCTTCTCCAAGTTTCTTTTGCTCTTCCAGTGATCCAAGGCCTCCAGCCCTCCAGATCTTTCTTCATCCTTTCCGAGCAACCATCAACTATGTCTGGTAATATTTTCATTCTCTGCTTCCATGATTTGCTGATATTACCTTCTCCTCCTTTCTTAAGTTTTCCTGTTTGTGGCTGTTTTTAGACGAGGCCAGTTCCGGGGAAAGGACCCCTTTTATCTTTGAGCTTGCTATTAACGAAATTTCTGAGACCTCGTACGAGGCTGCTCTCCGAGAAGGCTGCATTACTTCAGACTGGGAACCCCGCTTCCCCTACGAGTCTCATCCAGCCACCAGGAGAAAGCATATCGTCACGCGTCCTCGGGAAGGAGAGGTGTTCGTCTCCACCGGGCAGATAAACGCTGGGATTCGATTCCCTTTTTGCGGGAACCTGGTGGAGATGTGCAACTTCTACCAGACGCATCCCTGCACCTTCTCTCCACATGCTATCCGCGTGTGGAATGCTTTCCAGGTTCTGTGCCTCCGCCAGCAGTGGACGTACAGTTTGTTACTCTTCTGCACTTTCTACGGGATGAAGTGTAATAAGGCTGGTGTTTGCTCCTTCACTCCCCGACTCCCCAAATGGACAAAGGAGCAACTTTCACGGTTCGGCTGGGATGCTGAGACCTGGAAGTTTAATAAGGATCGGGTGCTCATTCGTGACTCAGGGTCCGACAATAGCGGATGGAAGAAGTATTACTTCTTCGTCCAGAACAGCTCTATCCCATGGCCCCGATGGGAGGTTATGGCGGACCCTGCCCCCAAGCTCGAAGTCTGCACCGAGGATGACCTCAACACTCTCCAGCTGGTCCAGCTTTACCGTTGGGGGGAATCCTTCGTTCCCCTCGACGTCAACAAGCTCGTGGAGGGGGACTTGATCCAGATCGGAGTCCAGCTCCTCGATTCCGTTTCCAAGAATTTGGTTATCTGGGTAACACTTCTAACCGCTTTGTCTTTTCATTTTTGCAGCCAAGAAGGCATCTCTGCTGACCCATCTCATGTTGAAGCAGGGGGAGACCGATGCCATCCAGGGTGGCTCCAAGCGGAAGCGGAAGTCTTTGAAGAAGGGAGCTTCCTCTTCTGCTGCTCCTCCGACTGAAGAGCAGGTCGGGACGGCCAAGTGGGCCAGAAGGAAGGAGATAGACCAAGCCTTCGGTGTCACCACTGCTGAGGAAGGTAAGCGCGTTCGCCACGCTATTAAGAAATATAGGAGATTAGTTCCCAAGGAGTTTATCCCCGCTGATCGGGAGTCGCGGGTCCGAGAAATTAAGTATATACTTCGAGGAGAAACTCCCCGCATCCTTAAGGCGGGATACTACAACTTCTTTGGAAAGGACCAATATGTCGCGCGCCAAATCATCTGGTGCCCCCATAATACTCTGCCTGACTTAATTCGTCCCGCCACCGCAGGTCCGTCGGAGGCTCTTACTCCGAAGAAGGCTGCTACTCCAGCAAGGGCCGCGACTCCACATGAGCCGATGATGGAGGATGCCCCGACGGAAGCTCAGTCCCGTCAGGTGACCAACTTGGAGGCTTCCCCCTCCTCCGAGGAGCCAAATGAAGGCGTCTTGCTTCCCCGCCAAAGGCTAGGTCGAAGCATCCTGAGGCCAACTGTGGAGGACGTGTCTCGGAGTCCTCCTCCGGAGTTCCGCTCTCCGACTCCCGAGCCTCCGACCGAGGTGGCTCCTCCGGCTGAGGCTTCCAAGGTCATCCTTCCTCTCCCCGTGGATGAGAACCTTTACAAGGTTTACACCCCCGGCCAAGAGACGGTTCCCTGGAACCCGATCGAGTCTCTCCAAGGGGTCTCACTCCATCGGGGAGATCTTCAGCCTGAATTGGCCCTGCATCTGCTGGCAGGGTCAATTCCACCAGCCTTAAGACGCCCCATCTCCTTGGCGCGGGAGGACCTCGAGGAAGAGCTTCGCAGCATGGCTATTTGTCGGATGGAGGTAAACTTTACTCTCGCTTTTATTTTTGCCTTCATTGTTCTTGCCTTCATTGTTTTTGCCTTTAATCCTTTTTCCCTTTTGTCTTAGGAAACCGCGGACTAGCAGCGCTGCTTTGGCTTCATCCTGGCTCTGAAGGGTGCTTTGGAGGAGGCACAAGCCAGGGCGGACCCCAAAGCCTTGGCCAAACTCCAGGAGGACCTTGCCAGCGCTGTGGCGGCGAGGGAGAAGATAGCCAAGGAACAGACCCTCCTTGGCGAGAAGGCTATGAGCCTACACAAGCAGGTTCAGGATTATGAAGCCGTGCTACATCAGGAGCGGAGGATACTTAAGGAGGAACAGCAGCGGCACGAGGCGGAGAAGAGGCAGCTCATCTTCGAGAAGGACATTCTCGCGGAAGCCAAGGCGGGACTTGAAGCCGAGAAGGCTGAATTTCCTGCCAAGCTGGGTGAGGCAAAGGCTCAGGGTCGCGAGGAGTATCGGAACTCCGATGATTTCAAGGCGGATGCCGTAGGGTTCTGCAAAACCGAGGTGGAGAACGTTCTGTTCAATGCCGTTGAGGAACTTTACACGGCATACGAGGATTCCATCGACTTCAAGAAGTCCGAGACCCTTGCCCCTTTCGCGGAGAAATACTTCAACCTCCCCGCGGAGAGTGATGAGGCTGATGCCGCGGACCCGACTCCACGGACTGCGGAGCCTTCTGCCCAGGCCCCCTCGAATCCTACTCCCTCCGAAGCTGCTGAGGACCCAACTTCCAACAAGGACCAAGCTTAATGTTTTATTCTTTAAGTCCTTGTAATTTTTCTCCTTGTATCCTCCCTGTCTCTTTGTATCGGAACCCTTCGGCCTTCGAGCCCTTATAAGAAATTCCTTTCATCTTTTTTGGTCTCGATAATCATTTGCACTATTTAAAGCGACTTTAGATTCGTTACTTAAAACGTTTCAACGCATCCTTCCGATGCTTTGCTCGGGACTTTACCACTTAAGGTTCCTCATCCATATCACTTAATGTAATTTCGTATGTCCTTCGAGGCATTTTTCTCGGGACTTCACCACTTAAGGTTTCTCATCCATGTCGTTCAAGGAAATTTCACACATCACTTAAGATGATTTTTTCGCACCCTTTAAGGCTTTTATCGCGCCATTCTAGACGACTTAATCGTACCCCTTAAGGCTTTTACCGCGCCATTCTAGACGACTTAATCATACCCCTTAGGGCTTTTTTGCTGCATCATATAGACGACTTATGCGGACCCCTTAGGGCTTTTTCATACCTAGGATTTTGGTTGCATCATAAAGACGACTTACTCATACCCCGTAAGGCTTTTGTCCGTACCTCGAAAGGCTTTTTATCGCGCCATAAAGACGACTTACTCGTACCTCGTAAGGCTTTTAATCATACCTCGGAAGGCTTTCATCGCGTCCTTCAGGACGTCTTACTAACAGTTAGAATAAATCTAAAAGCATTTGGATCGGAAGAAACTTCTTTTATTCATTAATAACTCAAAGCTGGCTTACATCGGATCAATTGATAGACAACTTGCGCCATTCGCGGCGGCTTAACATCGCGCACCTCTAAAGGTGACTTAATATCAAACATGATACTTCTTCAAGTGTGCGCCACTGAAGGAATGTTTCAACGTCTTGCCGTCAAGGTCTTCTAGCTTGTACGCATTCGGGGCTGGCATCCCTACAATCTTGTAAGGTCCCTCCCATTTCGGTGATAGCTTGTTGATCCGATCTTGATGAACGAACTCGTTCCTCCGCCAGACAAGTTCTCCAACGAAGAATTGTCGGGACTTGACACGCCGATTATAATACCGGGCTGTTGCCAGACGCATCCGAGCCTGAACTTCATCAGCCTTCCACCTTTTCTTTTCGAGCAAGTCTAAGTCCATATGTCTCATTTCCTCGTTCGTCAGAGGCTCATAATACCTCCTACGATGGGACGCCACCGCTATCTCCACGGGAGCAACTGCCTCCGTGCCATAAACAAGGCCAAACGGAGTCTCCCCCGTCGATTGCTTGGGTGTTGTTCTAACAGCCCACATCACGTTTTCAAGCTCATCTAGCCAATGACTCTGCAAGGCATAGACCCTCTTCTTCAAGCCATCCATGAAGCTCAGCAGCTCATGTCCCGATGTGGCATCCACCAACTGGTCAATCCTTGGGAGCGGATAACAATCCTTCGGACAAGCTTTGTTCAAGTCGCGGAAATCGACACACATCCGCCACTTCCCATTACTCTTCCTCACCAGGACCGGGTTAGCTACCCAAGTCTGGAATCGGAGCTCCTTGATGAATCCAGCGTCGAGCAACCTGCCCACCTCCTGCTGGATCGCGATCCTCTTATCCGCGCCTATCGGACGCCTCCTCTGCGTGATAGGCTTGATCGCGGGATCAATCTTCAGCTCGTGCACTATCACGTCGGGGCTGATTCCTGGCATATCGCTCAGGGACCAGGCAAACAGCTTCTTAAACTCCTTCAGGAGCTCGATCAATTCTCGGGCTCTTTCTTCCGATAAAGCAGACCTGATCTTCACCTTCCTTTGAGGTCCGTCAATCTCGACCTCTTTCAGATCCTCCATGGGGGCGGGACGCCCAAACTCCTCTCGAGGATCGGTGTCAGTCTACAGGACAGCCATGGCTTCCCTCCTTCTCCTTCGGGTGGCATTAACATAACACCTTCGTGACGCCACCTGGTCACCCTTGACCTCTCCGACCCCATTGTCAGTCGGGAACTTCATCTTCTGGTGGACGGTCGAGGCGACTGCCATGAGAGGGTTAATGGTGGTCCTCCCGATGATAGCGTTATACGTCCCCGCAGACTCTACCACGACGAAATCCACGTTCCGCCTTTCCATCTTCCAGCCACTACCGAACTCCACCGGTAAGGTAATCATCCCCAATGGATAGGAAGTAGAACCAGAGAATCCCACCATCGGGAAGTTCACCTGTGTCAGGTCCTTCTTTGTCTTTCCCATGGCTTCCAGGGCGTCCATGAAAAGAATGTCGGAGGAGCTCCCTCCGTCTATCAGGATCCGCTTCATCTCGAATCCATCCACGTCCAGGGTCACGACCAAGGCGTCGTCGTGGGGGCTCTCCACGCCTATCAAATCCTCCGCTGAGAAAGAAATCACCATTTCTTCCTTTACAGTCCACGACCGGGACCTCTTTCCTAACACCACAGCAGCAGAGATGCGGGAAGCATAATTCTCCCGAGATGCGGAGGTATCACCTCCCGCCGCCATTCCTCCGTGAATGACGTTAATGGTTCCCCGCCTCTCCTTACGGGCACCGGAGGATTCCGGCTCAACCTTCTTCTTCTTTGGGGACCGGTCGCGGGACTTGGAACGAGACCGTGACCGGGTTTTGGAACGGGATCGGCACCTTCCCCTTCCGACGAACTCCTTAAGCTTCCCCTTCTGGATCAGCTTCTCTATCTCCTTCTTCAGCTCCCGACAGTTATCTGTGTCGTGACCATTGGCTCGATGGTACCGACAGTAACGATCAGAGCGACCTCCCAAGAACTCACCTTCTTTCCTCGGGGTGTATCGGGCGAGACCCTGCCGATCCATCACCGCTAGCACGGAGGTCATCAAACTGTTGAGGGGCACGTTACGACCCTCGCGGTTATCCTTTCTTGGAGGACGCTTGTCCTCCCTTCTGTCGGGGCGACCGCGGCTCCTACTTCCCTCTGATTTATCGCTCCCCCTGCGATCATCCGACAGCTTGGACGATGGCTTTCCTCTTCCTGACTTCGGAGGATCAAGCTCTCCGGCAGCAATCTTCGACTCCTGCACGTCGATTTGCTGCTTCACCCTCGCTTGCAAGGCCTCCATACTCCACACAGCCTTCGCAGCTACACTGTGCATCAGATCGGAGCCATACGGAGCAGTCAGGTTCCGAAGGAAAGTGCGGATAGTCTCTCCCTCCGATATCTCCTCATCGATCTTCGCGGCACTAGCAGTGAACCGTTGGTAGTAGTATGCCAACGATTCGTCAGACCTCTGCACCACCTGGGTCAAAGACCTCACACTCTTCAAGAGACGCCTGCGACCCTGATACTGCTTGATGAAGCGGTCGTGCATATCGGCCCAGCATGTAATGCTTCCCGGCGGTAGGCTGAAGAACCATGTCATGGCCCTTTCTCCCAAGGTGATCGGGAACAGCGAACACACGAGGTCATCATTCGAGGTCCTACCCATACAGGCCTGGACATGCCTCTGAACATGGCGGACCGGGTCTCCTTCACCGTCATACTCCTTGATGGACGGGATGCCTAGCCCTGGTGGGGCGACAGTATCCAGCAGCCGTGGAACAAAAGGATGAGTGGATCGATCCCTCAGCTCCGATGTCATATGCTTCTGATCACCCATGCATATGTTGACGATTTTCACCACCTGGTTGGGGGTAATGGGGCCATTCAGGGGAATGGTCCTGTGCTGTACCGGTCCGGGACCGTCAACCACGAACTTCTCCGAGTGCGCGGGTTCCTTGCCCTTATTCCTAGGCTGAACCTCCTGTTCTTCTTGAACCTCCCTCGGAGGAGGTGGAGGCAACTCTTCCCGTGGAGGCAACTCCTCTGTCCTCCTGGCAGCCTCTCTTTTGTCCAGCAGAGCCTCCATGGCCGCCAATAACATAGGCATAGCATCTGCTACTGCCTTAGCCAACTCCGAGTTTGAGGAAGCACCTACCTCCCTCTGCGGGATTTCTTCTCTGTGCACCACCGGATTTGGAGGAGCATCCACCTCCCTTCGCGGGATATCTTGCCTGTTCACCGCCGTGTCTCGGACTGAGACCTCATAATCTTCACAATGCCCCCCTGTCTGAGAAACAGCAGGGTGCTCACCTTGTTCAGCAACATGCTCTAGCAACGGGGAATTCACAGTTCCAGCAGGGCGAGAACTGCCGGCCTGGACTTGCTTCTTCTTGCCACCACCAGCCATCGATCTAGAAGAAACTATTTTGGCTTTTCGTACGGTTCCCACAGACGGCGCCAATGTTGGATCACGGGCGAAGCTCCGTTACGTTCTTGACGGAAAGGCTTGAACTCCTGGGCTCCGCGTAATCCTGCAAAAGGGGATGACCTGGGTGGTGACCCAGAATCCCTCTCCGATGCTTAAATGAGTATATGAATGATGGGGTGGTAAGCAATAATCTAAGCTCGTATTAGAATGTCTGTTTTCTGAGGTAACTTCCTCCTTTATATAGGAGGGGAAGTTAGTCAGTTACCTGTAACCGCGCCTGGCAATTTTACCCACGATTCTGAATATCTCTTTCGGGATTCCGTATATCTCGCCCCACGCTCCGCGTATCTCGCCCATACTCCGCGTATCTCGGGCACGCCTTGCGTATCTCAGGGGAGTTTATCTGTATCTCAACCGTCTCCCCGCTACCCTATTTAGTAGGCGGGTTTCTTGGTCTTGTCCTCTGATCACAAGTCCCAATTCATATCGGGGACTCCAGAGTTATCTCATTCTAGGTCACCACCTAGGACCCCTCGTCCCATGGGACAGGGCCAGCCTCATCGGGGCTTTATTATCAGGGCCTTCTCAAAGGCATATCGGGGCCTACTCGGAGGCTTCTCGTCGGGAGCATTCAGCTCATATATCGGGACCGATCTCGTCGGGACCCTTCGTACTGGGCTTCTGGACCTTCCAGGTCTTTCACAAGGCCCACCAGGCTTACTCGCCGTCTACTGACTGTTAACGGGGCTAACGATTACATCGGAACCCATCAATCAACTGATTCCAACTTTTACATTTTTATTATTATTTCAAAATTACCCTTTTATTGTCTTTTTTATACCCATATGACCCTCAGAAAAAAAAATCCCTTGAAAGACCCACACAAACACATATAATAAGCCCATGCGTATCTACTAATCATCTAATTATTTCCCCAAGCCTAGAGACTCAATTTCTCATTAACTCACTGTAAACCACCACAATACCTACCACATAAGTCAACTCATCCACTATCTTCACATCGGTTCTTACTTTCGTTTGCTCCAACAACTCATCGACAACCCCAGCTAACCAATTCACCGACTCTGTTCTCCCATGGCCTCCTACTCCAGTGTATATCCTACAGTTGCGGTCACTCATTCAAAACACACGGCCACTGCTCCAGGTTAGTCAATTCGTCAATTCTGTCCATGACCACTGCTCTAGATTAGTCAATTCACTAACTGGCAGTAAGGAAGTTTGGTTTTTTTTCGTTCTAATTTTGAATTTGAATTATAATATATTAAATGGACTCATAGAGTGATAAGATCATGGGTAGTCAAATAATTACCGCAAGCAATGAGTTTAATCAAATCTAACATTGAAAGGAAGTTTGAATTGCACTATGAGAAGAGGTAGAGACTTACATCTGCAACAACACTTATCCAAGGAAAATAGAAAGTCTTTATTCTCTTTATGCTCGTCGATTTGAGAAACTTAATGATATGTTTTAAGATAATCTTTGTTATTTCCTTTCCGAATTCGACAGAACGAAGATATTATAGAACAACTATGTATGGGGAAAAGCATGAACACTTGTACATGGTGAAAAAAACGGATGCATATATAAATTACTAAGTGGTGGACATAAATTATGAATAAACGATACGTTCTGAAAAGAAAGCGTGAAATATTAAGAGTTATCTATACAAAAAAAAAAAAAGCCTAAAATATGAAACCGTTTATATTGAGAGTTGGTAGGCTTGTGTGGATGAAACCGAACTCTTTTTAGAATTCATTTCAAATTCTTGAGTAATTACATAAAAATATAGTTCGCACGCTGCACGTGTAAATTCTCTAGTTTAAAAAATAAAATAAAAAATTCAACCCGATTTTCTTTTTGAAAAAAAAAATCAATAAAGAGAAATAGCACACATGACAATCACATCATTCATTTTAACCATACATCTCGTCCACCTTCCAATTTCAACCAAGTTATCTGCTCTTTTTGGTGGGAGTCTTCTTCAACTAGCAAATGTCTTCCTTGGATAGCTTAGATAGCTTGGATTAAGCTTACTCTGTCTAAAAAATATGGTGGTTTAGGGTTTAGGAATTTTAAATCATTCAGTGAGGCGTTACTTCTAAAACAACTCTAGAGATTGCTTACTGCCCAATACTCTATTTGGGCATCCTGTATGCGTACTAAATATATATATATATGAAGTTGTTTTGGACAAGTCACCCTTCCTCCAACCATTATCTACCCTGGAGGACTCTTCTAAATCTCAGACGTTACTTGATTTCTGGTAGTAGATGGAGGATAGGGACGGGTGCTTCGGTCAATTTCTGGACTGATCCCTGGGTCCCCAATTATTCTTGTCTTCATCAGTGGATACTACCCATGGTTCATGTCGGACCCTAAAATCCGACCTACGGCGATTACGTTTTGAAAACGTGGATTTTTTAAAAGAGTCGCCACTAGTTAATTATTAGGCTAATTAGAATCCTAAATCACCCAAGCGAATAACGAATTAAACACCTAGGTATAAAATCGGTCTTCGATCAGAAATTCAAGTTCGGGGGTTCTATTACGAATTAAAAATATAGATCTTTAATTACGCCCTTTCGGTACTCAATTCACTTAATTGCCATTTTAAAATTTAAACATGTGTTACGTCGAATTAATCTAATAATAAAAAAACTAAACTAATTTTATGTGAAATTATTATCAATGACAAATCTATTAAACATTTAAAACTCCTAATTTGGTTAAAATCTAGACGAAATTAAACATGCTCAAAATCATGAAATAATTTAATAATTACATATCATACATGTATATTTACAAAAATATGTTATCTAATTAATCTAGATCTAGACTAGTTAATTAACATGGTACATGGTACAATAGTAACAATAAAGATAATAACAATAATACAGAAAATTAAATAATTAATAATAATAATAATAATTAAAAAAAAACAAACAAACAAAACCTGCAGAACAGCACGACCTTCAGCACCGGCAATGGAGGACTGGGCTCGCCGGCGGGGAAGGCCAACGACGGCGGAATCGAGCAGCTGGGCGGCGTCCTGGTCGGGCGAAGGATCTCCGGTGGTCGATTGGACGAGGGCAGCCCTGAACCTGCGGACAGAAACTTCGACTGGGCGGAGGAGGACCTCGGTCGGCAGCTGTGGCGGCGTCAGGCCAGCACGGCGGGGACGGCAGCGGGTCGCAGCGACGCGGTGGAGAAGGCAACAGCGGGATGGCGACGCCGGGAAGCTCCCCTCCGGTGAGCTAAGGTGAGGGTGGCGCCGGTGATTTGCAGAGGAAAGAGAGAGAGTTTAAAAAAAAAAAAAAACTTTTGCACGAATTTCCACAAATAATAATATTTTATTCTGGTCTTCAATTTTTTGTGTGTCCATTACATTGTAAATCACCTCTATTTATACTAATCTAGGCCTAAGCTAACTAGGAAATAAATATTACATATTTATTCTAACCATAAATGCTAAATATTCAGAAAATATACTCTAAATATTCAACAAATATTATATGCAATAAATATAAATAACTATCCTAATTTAAACTAAGCCTATTTTTAGCAACCCCGTGACCTTCCATATTTAAATATTTCCATTTTTAGACGCGTTACACATAACATTTTTGAACGTGTTATATACGTGTCGCGCGTACCAAAATTAGGTGTTTACAGCTTGCCCCTCTTTGGACGGACTCCCGTAGAATGCATTCGAGGGGTTTGTCCAAAGACGAGTAAACACTAATTTTGGCTAGGAAGTTTATCTTCTTCCGGGTCTTCAAGTCTTCAAGGTGGCCTTTGGCTTTATTAACGATGCGAAAAAGTTAAACTTCTGTCGGCAGTGCCTCTGTTGACAGTGCCTCCATTGGTATCGCAGAAAAGTGAAGCCTCGATCGGCGGTGCCCCTGTTGGCGATGCCTCCGTTGGCGTGCGGAAAATAGAACCTCCGTCGGCGGTGCCCCTGTTGGCGGTGTCTCCATTGGTAGTGCGGAAAATAGAACCTCCGTTGGCGGTGCCCCTGTTGGCGGTGCCTCCATTGGTAGTGCGGAAAATAGAACCTCCATCGGCGGTGCCCCTATTGGCGGTGCCTCCATTGGTAGTGCGGAAAATAGAACCTCCGTCGGCGGTGCCCCTGTTGGCGGTGCCTCCATTGGTAGTGCAGAAAGTAAAGCCTCCAGTGGCGTGCGAAAAAGTAAAGCCTCCAGTGGCGTGCAGAAAAGTAAAACCTCAATCGACGTTGCCTCCAGTGGCGAGCGACAAGGAAAAGCCTCCAGTGGCGTGCAATAAAGTAAAACCTTTGGTGATGATTGGTAACAGATGACCTCTACGTCAGACAGTACCAACAACCTCTGGTGACGCCTCTAGTGGCGAGTGGTAACGGAAAAACATCTACGTCAGACCGTACCGGAAAACCTCTGGTGATATCTCTGGCGGCGAAAGACCTCTACGTCAGACCGTGCCGGAGAACCTTTGGTGATGCCTCTAGTGGCAAATGGTAACGGGAGACCTCTACGTCAGACCGTGCCGGAGAACCTTTGGTGATGCCTCTAGTGGCAAATGGTAACGGGAGACCTCTACGTCAGACCGTACCAGAAAACCTCTGGTGATATCTCTGGTGGCGGAAGACCTCTACGTCAGACCGTACCGGAGACCCTTTGGCGATGCCACTAGTGGCGAGTGGTAACGGAAGACCTCTACGTCAGTCCGTACCGGAAAACCTCTGGTGATATCTCTGGTGGCGGAAGACCTCTACGTCAGACCGTACCGGAGACCCTTTGGCGATGCCTCTAGCGGCGTATGTCGGAGAAGAGCCTCTAGTGGCGTCCGTTGGAGAAGTGCCTCTAGTGGCGTGACTTGCAAATGCTGAATACTAAGGCTTCATTCGTCGGGGTTGACTCTCAGGAAGCTGGAAAACTTCAGATCTTGATTGTCGGTTGTGAGTTGTAGGAACAGACTGTAACAGTCCTACTCATCCTTGAATAGTGACTCGCGAGAGCAGACTGTAACCGTCCCGTTTGCCGTGAAATCGACTTGTAGGAACAGACTGTAACTGTCCTACTTATCATTTGAGTGGTGACTCGCGAGAACAGACTGTAACCGTCCCGTTTGCCGTGAATTTGACTCGTAGGAACAGACTGTAACAGTCCTACTCATCCTTGGAATGTGACCTGCGAGAACAGACTGTAACCGTCTCGCTTGCCGTGAAGTTGACTTGGAAAACGCTGTACCGTAGATAATAACCAGGCGCACGAATGTTTGTCCCTAATTTTTGCCTAAATTGCGCATGGTGCGACAACTTAGCGGGATCTTTTTCCTTTTTTTTTTTTTTTTTTGAGAATTTCTCTTTTTCTCTCCTTTTGCCACGGTCGATTGAGAGATTTTCAACCGTGCCCCTCGGTTTTTTATTTTCTCTCCTTTGCCATGATTGCAATTTCTGAACTTGCAACCATGCCTCTCATTTCCTGATTTTGCCTAAGCCGCCCTTTCGGATTTTCAACCTAGCGGAAGCACTCTTTATATGGTAGCCGATCAAACGGTGGCTGTGACCCGTACTTTATTTTCCTTCTCGATGCGGGAGTATTTGTAGCCGTTTGGAGGGTGGCTCTGACCATTTTCGCACCGTCTTCAATGTTGCAGGAGCTCTTTTGATTGTAGCCATTTGAAGGGTGGTTGTGGCCGTTCATTCCTCGTCTCTGATCCGGCAAACACTTTTTGTACGTACCCATTTCGAGGGTGGTTGTGACCCTTTCACTTAATACCCGCCATCAATGTTCCGGGATCGCTCTTTTGACTGTAGCCGTTTGAGTGACGATTGTGACCCTTTCTTTTATTTTCCCGTCTTCACCGGTTTCGCGAGATCACTCTTTTTGTGTAGCCATTTTTAAGGGTGGCTGTGACCCTTTTTATTCTCCCGCCCTCACAGGGTTCGCGGGGTCACTTTTTATTCGTAGCCGTTTGGAGGGTGGCTGTGGCCCTTTCACCTACTTCCCGCTTTTGATGTTGCAGGAGCGCTCTTTATCTGTAGCCATTTGAAGGGTGGCTGTGGACCTTTCTTTGTAGTCATTTTAGGGACGACTGTGACCCTTTTTTTCCGTAGTTGATTTAGGGACAACTGTGACCCTTCTATTTCTTCATTGCTCTCACAAAATTTGCATGAGCATTCTCTTTATTTTTCTGTAGCCGATTAAAGGGCGGTTGTGACCCTAAAAAAAAGAAGAGTTTTTTTTTGCTTTTTTCTTGCTTTTTTTTTTTTTTTTTTTTTTTGCTTTTTGCTTTTTTTTTTTTTTTGCTTGCTTTTTTTTTTGCTTCTTTTTTGAAAAAGAAAATTTAACGAAAATAATCAACAACAATTATGTACATGCCCCTAGTGGCAAATCTGAAATTTCTAATTCAAAACATCTTCTAGAGAAGGACTCAGTTGATTGAGTCAAAAATATGTCGGTCGTGTCGAGGCCCTGGGTTGACCCTACGACCAACGGATGGCATAGGCACTGATTTCTTCTCTCGGCTTCTCAAGTGCCATGACTATTGCTCAATCTTAGCTGGGGATGCCCCATGGCTAGCACCAATCGGGTTAGGCTCGTCATATGCTGGATGAATGGTCTGGTTGATGAACACACATGGATGGTGTTGAGTTTGGCACGGCAGGCCACGTATGAAAAATTTGGGCATAGATATCGCCCGAGGTATATGGGATAAATTCGACAGCTGGCATAAGAATAGTCGGCGAGCAAAGGGCCATGCACGAGATGTGCTCTTCAGGGGCTTTGATTTGGATGATTATCCAAGATGCACAATGAGTAAGGAAAAACTCAAATTTCGGGGATAAAAAATGATCACAACTTCTCTTACCTGGGTGTTGGATATTTTTATAGTGAGCAATGTGCTCGCTATGCGACTGGACCTGCTGAATGTCTTGATTTGTCTGCTTCATCTAGGAAACACAACTTGTATATGAACACCTGCCGGAAAGTAAATGCTCCTGGACCTCTAATGGAAGGCACCAACAATAATGTTTTCTTTGCTTGACATCTAAAATGTTCATGGATCAGCACATTGAATCTTCACGAGACTCTCGATGATCTCTTGATATTTTCCCATATTTGGACATTTCCGATCTCATTGGGAGGTGCCCCTTGGTTACCACCGTCCGGTTTAGACCTCACCGTAAAACAGATGTACAACTTGGTTCAGGGACGCGTATGAATTCCACATATGGTAGGTGGAATTTTGACATGTAAGTTCTTTTGGGCAGTCACATTTCACGTGGTTGCGACCTCGGTCAAAATGGTCGTCTTATCTGAAAAAGAGTAGGTAAATTCAAATCTCAAGGAAAAATCAAGTACTATTCATCGTACCTGAGCGTTGGATATCCCGAGTGCGCAATTTGTGCTTCATGCAACTGGACGGCTGCACGTTCTTTTTTGTTGTCCCATCTGGCCGACACAACTTGTATGTGCGACATACCTATCCAAGGGTACCTAAAAAGACCAGACACGAATGTTAGTATAAAGAATCAAATGAGTCATGCACGATTTTTTGGAAAACTTCTAATGTCATTCATTTCATAATTTCGATTACGTTTCAGAAAGAATCAAAATTTATGATCTAAGGTGTTTTGCACTAGCTTGGAGTTTAATGAGTTCACTGAGTGCACTATCTGGTTCGAACTCAGGGCAGATGCTCGAAACAAGGTTTCTCAAAAAGGTTTTCTCGTCCTTTGTTTAAACTCGAATAGTCGCACTCAACTGAACAGTTAAACTATTTTCAAAAATTAGCATCAAAACTCTCTTTTTTAAATGCTTGCTCATGCGAATGTTGAGACGATCTTGCCAGAAAAAGTGTAATACACCTCGGATAAAAAATGAATGACACTTTGAGTTTTTTTTTAATGCTCATGCATGCTCGAAAGTTAAAGTTCAACTGTTAAGGAAGTTTACAACTTACAACCAGTTTACCTGAATGATACATATGGAATGTACAAAATGAAAAATCCAAGTAAAGTTTTTTAAAAATAATGCAAATGCAATGCATGTTTGGAATTAGAAGCTCAACAACTAAGAGAAGATTTACAATCTAAAAAAAAGAATCGTTTTTCCTAAAACAATGCCTATGAGATGTACATGAGGTGAAGGTTGTACAGTTGAGAAAACTTACAAGTTACCTGAATTTTTTTGTTTTGTTTTTTTTTATGAGGAAAAAAAAATCAAGGCATCCTAGTTGCTCAAAATTAAAAAAAAAAATAATCAAGTGAATTTTTTTTTTTTAAAATGCATATGAGATGCACAAAAAAATAAATACCAGACACAAACTTAAAAATAAAAGTTCTACAACTAAAAAAAATTACAATTTACCTGAAAGGTTTTTTCAAAAATAATGCATATGAGATGCACATCTTTTAAAAAAATCAGGTAAAAGGTTTTTTAAACAAAGAGCCCTAAAACTAAGAGAGCTTACGATTTATCTAAAAAGTTTTTTTAAATTAATGCATACTGGATGCATTATTTAAAATAAAACAATTTAGGTAAAAAGTTTTTGAAATGATGCATATGGAATGCACGTTCGAAATTAGAAGCCCTAATAGCTAAAGGGGAATTAAAATTTCACAAAATGTTTTTTTACATGCGCGACGCGCTAACCAAAATCACAACTTACCTGAAGAGTTTTTTTTTAAAAAAATAATGCGTATGAAACGCAAGTTTGAAATAAAAAAAAAATTCAGGTAAGAGGTTTTTTTTTTTTAAAAAAAAAAAACAATGCATACAAAATGCATGTTCGGAAAGAAAATTTCTAAATGACCGACTACTTAGCCGAAAAAAGTTTTTTTTTTGTTTTTTTTTTTAAATGCAATGAGATGAGTGCATGAGAAATAAAAGCTATACAAACAGTCGCATGATAACATTTACAACAAAAAACAGATCATGTTAGGGGGGGGGGGTAAAAAATGTGTGGTTTTGCTCTACAAGGTAGGTTCACTGATAGGTTCCCGACAAGGTGGTTTCCTCACCCCATTATAGGGATCATAAGACCTGCACAAGCGAGTAGAGTTTTTCCGAGCCGTACCGGCGGCCCAGCCGCTTCGGTCGTACCGTACTAAACCTCCGGGGTTCCTAGTCGCCCTGGGTTTTAGGCGTTTTGGACATTACACTAAAGTGGTGTGTGCAAATACAAATAATGATAATCCAACAAAGAAAAATAGTCAGTCATAAAAAATTAACTCCACGCCTGAAATTACACAAAAACAACCAAGTTAGAATAACAAAGTCAAATATGAATAAAAAAAAATAAAACATGGCAAATAAGCAAATATAATGAGCCCGAACCCTCGATTATCCTCAGCAGAGTCGCCAAATTGTCGGACCCTAAAATCAGACCTACGGCGATTACGTTTTGAAAACGTGGATTTTTGAAAAGAGTCGCCACTAGTTAATTATTAGGCTAACTAGAATCCTAAATCACCCAAGCGAATAACGAATTAAACACCTAGGTATAAAATCGGTCTTCGATCAGAAATGCAAGTTCGGGGGTTCTATTACGAATTAAAAATATAGATCTTTAATTATGCCCTTTCGGTACTCAATTCACTTAATTGCCATTTTAAAATTTAAACATGTGTTACGTCGAATTAATCTAATAATAAAAAAACTAAACTAATTTTATGTGAAATTATTATCAATGACAAATCTATTAAACATCTAAAACTCCTAATTTGGTTAAAATCTAGACGAAATTAAACATGCTCAAAATCATGATATAATTTAATAATTACATATCATACATGTGTATTTACAAAAAAAATGTTATCTAATTAATCTAGATCTAGACTAGTTAATTAACATGGTACATGGTATAATAATAACAATAAAGATAATAACAATAATACGGAAAATTAAATAATTAATAATATTAATTAAAAAAAAAACAAAAAAAACAAACAAAACCTGCAGAACAGCACGACCTTCAGCACCGGCAATGGAGGACTGGGCTCGCCGGCGGGGAAGGCCGATGACGGCGGAATCGAGCAGCTGGGCGGCGTCCTGGTCGGGCGAAAGATCTCCGGTGGTCGATTGGACGAGGGCAGCCCTGAACCTGCGGACAAAAACTTCGACTGGGCGGAGGAGGACCTCGGTCGACAGCTGTGGCGGCGTCAGGCCAGCACGGAGGGGACGGCGGCGGGTCGCAGCGACGCGGTGGAGAAGGCAACAGCAGGATGGCGACGCCGGGAAGCTCCCCTCCGGTGAGCTGAGGTGAGGGCGGCGCCGGTGATTTGCAGAGGAGAGAGAGAAAGTTTAAAAAAAAAAAACTTTTGCACGAATTTCCACAAATAATAATATTTTATTCTGGTCTTCAATTTTCTGTGTGTCCATTACATTGTAAATCACCTCTATTTATACTAATCTAGGCCTAAGCTAACTAGGAAATAAATATTACAGATTTATTCTAACCATAAATGCTAAATATTCAGAAAATATACTCTAAATATTCAACAAATATTATCTGCAATAAATATAAATAACTATCCTAATTTAAACTAAGCCTATTTTTAGCAACCCCGTGACCTTCCATATTTAAATATTTCCATTTTTAAACGCGTTACACATAACATTTTTGAACGTGTTATATACGTGTCGCGCGTACCAAAATTATGTGTTTACAGTTCAACTTCAGCATTTCTATGTTTCAGATTTTATTGACCCTCAGCTTAGGGTCTGGAAAGTGGATCTTTTGAACAATTGTATGCACCCCCTTGCTATCTCTTGGATTCAGGATATCCCTTTACCTATGTTCCCGACTAATGATCAGTTTTTGTGGAATAATTGTGTCAATTGACTGTATCCTGTTAAGTCTGGCTATCACTTCATTACTTCTGTCTATTAAAGTATTCAGCCTGCTGCTTCTTCACTGTCCCAAAGATTGCTAGTTCGAAATTTTTGGATAACACTCTGGAATCTCAAAGTGTTTCCTAAAGTAAGGATGTCCATCTAGAAGGCATGCGTTAATAGCCTTCCCCTTGGTGCTAATATGACTAGTCGTATTGGATTGCAAAACTTGCTTTGAAACTTGGGATCATATTATGTGGAATTGTGAATTTTCAAGAAGAATCTGGATTGCTAGCTTGTTCATGGTTAGAACCACTCTACTCCCCTTTGTATTTGACAAAGACTAGGTTCTGTTAAAAGACCCCGTCAGGATAATGCTATCTTTAGGTCTTTATTATTACAAAAGTGTTTATTAATGTGGTCTATCTGAATTGACAGAAATGTTGTTGTTTTTAATTCTGCTAGTCCTAGTATTGAGTCCGTAAATTACCGTTGTAATAGTTTACTTCATGACAATGATGTTGTAAATGATCTTTTACCAGGAGCCTCAGGAACAGGGACATCAACAAGCATATCCCCAGGGGGGACCTCGCTTCGGTCACGCAGCGGAATCGTCCCACTTTCCGTAAATAGTAAAGCCAGAAAACGGTTATATATGTCTTAAATTATTAAAAATAAATAAAAATGTATAATTACCTGCTTAACAGGTTGCAGATTTTTTATTCTATTTTTTTTTCACTTTTATCTTCAATTGATAATAACTTTCGTTTTATAAGACCAAATGATTCACGGTCAGTTGTGTTGCATTCGTTATTTTACGAGCTTCGATTCAAGACCCATATTGATATATTTCTCTGTAATGTATTCAGCTCACAACTGTCTCACAAATCACACGTGCCAAGTTCAATTATTTTCCCAAAAATATACATGCTTGAATTATGTTCCTAACGCTAGGGCTGTAAACGAATCGAGTCGAGCCGAGTATCTGACAATTTCGACTCGACTCATTTTACTCGAGCTCAAACTCGACCGAGCCTTAATTTTTTCGAGTTCGAGCTCAACTAAGTGCCATACTCGACGAGTTCGAGCTCGACTCGACTCGACTCGATAAAATTAAAAAAAAAAAATCAATCAATTAATTAATAAAAAGTGCGCCTTAGCTCGAGTTCGAACTCAACTCGATTAGGTTTTTGACTCGAGCTCGAACTCGACTTGAACTCAATATATACTTACATAAAATTATTATTTAAAAATAAAAAAAAACTCGAACTCGACTCGAATAGGAAAAAGAAAAAAGCTCGATTAGGCTCGCGAGCCTCTCGAGTGGAGTACCAGTGAACTCAAAATCGACTAGGCTTTAGAAAAAGCTCGACTCGGAATTTAGTGAGTCGAATTCGAATATTGACCAAGCCGATCTTGAGCAGCTCACGAGTATCTTAACTCGTTTACACCCCCTACTTAACGCATTCGAAATTTACAACTCAATTAAAAATCGAGTGTTAACACTATGTAGAGCTGTAAACGAGCCGAGTCGATCCGAGTATCTCGCAAACTCGACTCGACTCATTGTATTCGAGCTCAAGCTCGAACACGACTGAACCTAAATTTGTCAAACTCAAGGTTGACTCGGTGCCATACTCGACGAGCTCATTCTCGGCTCGACTCGACTCGACTCGCAAACTTTAAATTGTTCAACTAAATCATGAAATTGTGTATCTTAGACCGAGCTCGAACTCGGTTTGAATTGAATATATATATTATGCTAGCTAGGTATATTATGTTATATATAAACTTTTGTTAAGTTATATCTATTATAAAGACTGTTGCATATAAATATTTTGTCAAAGTAATGTATAAACTATTAATATAAATATTCTCCAAAATTTATTAATTATATGCAAATGTAATTTTGTATTAACTAGTCATGGTTTGATTTAAAAAATTAATAAAAAAAATTAATATATGTAGTATTATTATTTATAATATAAACTCGGGTGTAGTTTCTAATTTTTAAAAACTAATATGTGTAATATAACTAATAATCTAAAAATTAAATGAAATTTATATTTTTTTTTTTCAAAAAAAAAAGTTGATTTTTATTTTTTAGAACAATTTATTATTTTGTCTTAAAGAACCTTCTTAATAGGTTACAAGTTTAAATAATTAAATTATTTCCTAAAATATTATAACAAACTTTCATTTTTTATTTTAGATTACTATTTTTAGCAGGCGTGGTCATTCCGCAGCAGGATATAAGAATTTTCCCCCCAGGGGGCCTTATGTACACTAACAACATCCACCCAGATCAGATTAAGGAACCCAATACTTGTCCAGCTTCGTCCTTCTTGCTGTGTGATATCAAATGGGGTTGTGGATTAAGCTGGGGGAAATTTTTGTTGCTATTTTTTTGGGATTTGGTGGATCTATTGTAGGCATTTCTGTGCATACCTTGTAAGCATATGATGATGGATGTCGTAAATGGAAGCCCATTTTATATATATGTTACCTAAGTTAATTGAGTAAATGTCACATTAGGTATTGGGCCAGACCCAAATCCCAAGTGACATGAGAGGCCCAAAATATGGGTCTCCCTTATACATGGCTGGCCGAAACATTAAGGTAGGGTAAAGTGGATTTTTGTCCACTTTACTCCTCCTATAAATACATAGTGTTAGGGGATTTTTCGGGTTAATCCTTAATCCTTCCTTGGAGTGTTTTAGAGAGAAAAACTCTCATCTCCACACACACTAAGTTTCGGCCGAACCACTACCTCACCAAGGGTGTGCCAATTTGCCTTCGAGCAAACACTCCGGAGATCTGTCCCCTTGCCAAGAATCTATCAGAGGATTTGCTGTGGAGAATCTACCACGTAGGGCTTCCTTCACAAGAACCCCTACGGGTGCCGACCGGAGGATTGTGAACTCACTCTTGCGAAGATCTTGGGTCTACGGATAACTGTAGAGGTATGTGTAAATCTTCCGCTGCGAAATTTCGATTACTAGTACGTACCGTGATTTAGTTTCCGTAGTGATTACTCTGTTAGCATATGGTGACGTGGCGCCGTAATAGGAGTCCGTTAATTAAGAAAATTACCTAAGTTAATTAGGTAATTAATAATCTGGGCTAATTGGGCCAAATCCAATTAGTAATTGACAAGGGAGGCCCAAAAATGGGCCTCCCCCCTTTTTACATGGTTCGGCCGAAACCCTAGTACCACATAGGGTGGAGTTGCCTTTTGGCAACTCCACCCAATACTATATATAGGGGTGACTCCTAAGGGTTTAAACACACAATTAAGAACAAGGATCTCCATTGAGAAAACTTGTCACCCTAGTCTAATATTTCGGCACCATCACATCAAGTCCGAGGTTCCATCTCCGTTGAAGAATCGATCAGAGGTCTTGTTGTGGAGCTACATCGTGTGGGACTTCTTCTGACGAAGAACTTGCACGTGGTTCCGACCAGAGGATCAGAACTCCCTCCACATCGTTCTCGGGCAGGAAAGCTAAAAGGTATGTGTACTAATTCCGCTGCGTAGATTAGATATCTTGTTAGTACACGTTTAGCATTCCGTAGTATTACATCCCCGTAATCCAACAGTGGTATCAGAGCCTGAGTTAGGAGTTCTTAAAATTTTGATAAACTGATGTTCTTGAATCTATAAAAAATCAGAAATTTTTAGGTTGATGAACATCAATATGTATTCCGAAATTTTCAACATGAAATCATGTATTTGATCTTTAAAAACTTAAAATTTTCGTAATTTATGTGTTTTTGAGGATCAAAACCGAAAATTTTGTTATGAATTTGAGTTTGATGTTCATAATCTTCAAGAACACCGTGAGTTTTGTCAAGAACACAATTTGGATTCTTGATTAAGGTAGTATTTGATCTTAAAATTTGACAACTTTTCCAACTTTGCATGTTTGTGCCGAAAACCCTATGGGTATTTTAGGTAAAAAAAATTAATTTTCTTGGTCACCAAGACTTTAAAATTTCGGCACTAATATAAAAATATATATGTTACCATTTTTAAATTTTATTAATATGCAACTATATATCTATAAGTTGGAAAATAAGGATAGGTTCTAATATAATATTGTAAAGGATATTAACTATCAATATATATAGCTAAAAGATAGGGATAAAGATATATTGATAGGATTTATTTACTTAAAAAGATTAAGAAGATATATTGTCTATATATTTTATCCCTAAACATATTTTTGACAATATTTATAAATGTATATAGATTTGGCCGAAAATTATATATATATGTTTATATTGTTAATTGATTTACATCTTATAGATAGAATCTTGACAATATTTATATATATATTAATAATATATGTGCCGAATTATATATACATATTAGCAATATTTGAAATTATTTTAAATAATTAATATTTCTTGGTGGCTAAGTTAAGTTTTTAGTGGACTTTAAAACCCTACTTAGCCCACAAGACATATTTCGGCCGAACCCAAAGGTTTATGGGCCGGTCCAATCGCTAAACCAGAACGGATAAAACAAATCCGGGTTTTCTTAATCGGGTCGACCTAGTCAGGTCGGGTCGGACCGTAGTAACTAAATTGAACCTAACCTAACCGGTTTTGAGTGATAAACCGAACCACAATCTTATTTTATTGAACCGTTTCGGACCAAATCGGAATTTTTTAAATTAGACCGGGTTGAACCAGATTTTAAAATTTGGACCGAACCACTTTAAAAAATTTCGGAAATTTTAAATTGTTCAATAAAATAGGATGTAAAATTTTAAATCCAAAATGTTTTCGAACTTTAAAATTAGCCTAAACAGTGCTCTTAGGGTTTGTGTTTTAAAACACCGTTTCAGTTAAAACCCTAATGCCTGGTTTCGATTATGGGGATGGATCTCGGACTTGCATGTTTTTGGGACTGGATTAAATTAGTGGGCTGATTTGCAATTGTTTACTTTCTGCATCATATATTTTGAACAATTAGAACTGTCGTCTTGACTTAGTCAAGCTAGCTGAATATTATATTGCGAGCATTGAGCTCTGGGATTTAAATATATGGTTTGCGCAATAGGATAGACATGCTATGCTGATTGAAAGTGCCTAGAATCCATGTCTAGAAATTCGCATGATTGATTGTAAGCATGAATTGCAAAACAACCCCTAATATTTTCAAAGCGTTTTATAAAACCGAAAATTCCAGTCGCCAATTATGCATGATGTGTGCGAATGTTGCATGTTTTGACGCGTATGCTAGGATGTTCATAATAGAACGCATGTAATAATTTACTTTACGTAGAATTATGTATGCTAGGAACATTAGACGCATGACGCGTAAGCATGTTGTGTTCGATATTTATGGCATGGTATGATGATTTGCTAGATGTAGTATAATTATAAATATGCATGCGTAAATTATCGGATAATTTTACAAAATCATAAGGGCTTTGGGAAAGCCAAGATCGGGTATGCTTATTTGAAAATTCCCGTTCCGGTAATTTGCAATAGAATAACCGTTTTCAAAAGACTGCTCTATTATATTGAAAACGACAATAGTTTGAATTCTTTCACGACACCCCCTTCCTCGGTTTACTGAAGGTTGGTTTGGTTTAGTGACTGAAGAATCACTATTCGTCGTATTCCATCATAATAGATAATCCGATGTTTGTAATTCTGTCAAAATGTTGTTGTCTTGCTGAATTTGCATAATTATCAATGTATTAGTTTTCATGGCTATGTCGGTACGCTTCTATGAACCTTGCAATCTTGATGGTATAAATTATGATGAACATAAGGAATATGTATAGGTCTCCTCTCTGCTACGATTCCGAAAAGCAGAAAGGACAATTACGAATGAATATGGTAGTTCGTATGATTTTGACAATGAGAAATGAACGTGATAGTTTGTTTCCTAAATATTGAAGTAGATTCTTTGATGATCTAAATTCGTATGTGGTGATACATTCAACCTTGAATAAAAGGGGTTGAAGAAGACTTCAAATTGCAACCAGACAATGTCAAAGCTTGGTATCATTTTGCATCTGCCTCGGTAGAAGCAAGGATGTTAAAGCTAGAAATGTTTCGGTTGAATGTGATGGTCTTTTCTTTTCATGGATGCTGGTGTAATAGCCACTCGAGACCTTCGCAATAAAAGGGTCAACATGAAAAGACGTATATGGTTGCCTTACATTGACAAGATTCAATAACCTTGAGTCTAGTCAAGTACGGTAACCAAGGCAGTGAAGCGACAACCTTCTCAGCTCACCACAATAGATCGAATGAAGTCAATTTTGATCCATATATCATGGAGGTAACTTGATCGTAAAAGGTTTTAAACGATTATCCGGTGGGTTAAACCCCGTTGATAAAGTGAGTCTCAAACACGCCTCGTATGTCATATATGTAAAGCCGTAAACGTTTTACTTGAACACAAATCATTTGATGTGATTCACTAGTGAATTTAATCATATGTGATGTTCAACATGACTTAAAGTTCTCGACTATCTATGCGGTAAGCATGGATCAAATATGTGACCTTCAGATCAAGAATCCTACCATTGTCATTTATCGTTCGTTGTTCGTCTGAATTACTAAATTTTGGTTATTTCGAAATTCGGTATTATTCAAGTAATTGTTGCTCGATTCAAAGCTTGGGAGCATTCCGAGAAACAATTTACTTATCAATTTAATATTCCGGTCAAATGGAACGATCCGAAATGAAATTTCAAACCCACAGGTTAGAACCAAAATTTCGGCTAAGTAAAAGTGGTCGAACAAAAGCGAAACATTTTACATACTCTGTCAGGTCAAACTGAACTGAATAAATTCATCGATTTCATAGTTCTAAAAGGCAAACCGACTTACCTCATCCTTATTTGTTAAGTACTTCATTAAACATATGTATCCCAAAATAATATGCATGTTAAACCGATTTAATTTTAAATTCGGAAATTAAAACGATTTCAAAACCACGGTTTAGACCTGGTATAATGCGCATGGCGCATGTCACCTCGAGAGACGGGACACATCTTTTTAAAGGTACGAATTTAATGATGAAGTATTTTTATGAATGCTGAATTTTTCGTTTGTAATCCTTTGGATATAACTCATTGATAACTGTTTAGATTAAAAATGTGCTTCAAGGCTACTGTAATCTAATAAGAACATCAACTATGGCATTAAAGTGAGTGCTTAAATGCATATTCCATAAGATGAATAAGTCTATTAATTAGTTAAACAAACAAAACGAAAAGAAGTAGTCGGTAAAACGAATCTCCCACCATTAGCCTTGAACGAAGAGTTTGTCTAAAAGCATTCATTAAACACCTCAAGAAACATAGTTCAGAATTCCATAATGTTAGAGTTGCACATTAATTGTTCCTGCGGGATGAGATTAATTTAACTCATTAATGTAAAACACTATGTTCTGACAAAATCGGTTAACACGTTACCATAAAAGCTAATGAATGATTTGGGTAAAACCTTATCACAAAGACGCATTAATTTGCGCATTAAAACGAGTATTCATTAAGAGTACGCACTACTCGCGAAGAATACGAGTTTTAAAAATTAGCCTAGAACAATGGTTTCGTGGATAAACATGGCACATCATAAAGGTTTGATGATGGATTTCCAACACTTTGCAGAACGAACGAACTAGTACTGATTAAAGTTAACAGATGGTTGATGGAGATTCTCAGGTCCCACTTACTTCGAGTGGGAGAATTGATATAGCATAAGTGATTGATTTGGTAAATGATGATGGAAACGTCTTCGTAATAAATCTAGTGAGAGGGCTCACTCCCCCTCATACATAATCATCACTAAATTTCAAAATGCGAATCAAGTCGGACCTGATAATCATAATGATAAACTATTTCAACTACCCATTTTTCCTAGTGGGAGTGGAACAACCAACTTGGTTCATGATCCTAGTGATCGAGGAATACATCTTGGAGGTAAAAACCCGAGACCGAGAGGATATTCCAAGTAAGTTCAACCACCACCATTGTTCCCAGTGGGAGTAATGCCCCGATAAGAAGCATTATTCCAAGTGGGAGTAACGATTAGACTAAAACATGGGATTAACGTGCCTAGACATAGTCAAAGGCAACGAACTTCTCTCGAGAAGTGTCCCATCAAATAAGATGTGTTACACATCTTGGTATTCGTTCTTGAACCAGTAACGGTTCTCAAGCAAAGTAAGGACCTCAAAACGAGGGAATGGAGGAAAACAATGGGGGATGAAATTGGCTAAATAAGAACTAATTCAGTTTTAGTCTTTAGTTGATTTATCTGTTAACCACAGAACTAGAAAGTGAAATCTTAGAATTCACTTCTGGTGGAAATTTTGAGTGGTGCAAAACTCGAATAATTGCGAAAGGATATACCCAAATTCACAGAGTGAACTTTGATAAAGATGGACTCACCGACTATGCGTTACACCATAGTCAGGGTCGTCCTTACCCATGACTGCAAGTCTCGAACTCGGGCATGCATCAAATGGACATTAAGACCAAACCTCTCCAAGTAAAACTGGAGAAAGAGATCTATATGGAGCAGCCGGAGAATTTCATTACTCCTGGCAAAGAACGTAAATTTTGCAAACTCCAAAGATCTATATACGGCCTTAAACAATCGTCTCGGCAACGGTATCGCAGATTCCACGAGGAAATCGTCGGATGCGGATTCGTGAATCTTCACGAGGATCCCTGCGTATACACTAAGACCTCCGGGTCTAATTAAGTCATCATAACACTATATGTGGATGATATACTCATTGCTGCGAACGATATGAGTGTCATGAATAAATCAAAGTCCTGGTTAGCATCATCATTCGAGATGAAAGACATGGGAGAGGCCACATACATCTTAGGCATCAAAATTTCCCGAGATCGTGCCACCCGGAAATTATGTCTATCTCAGGAATCATATATCAACAAACCGTTGAAAAGATTCAGAATGCTGGATGCTAAACCCGTGGATACGCCGGTTGTGTTCGGGTGTGCACTATCGAAGCGTGATGGCCCGAAAAACCAGCAGGAGCGTGAACAGATGAAGAATGCAGAGTATCTGAGCATGGTAGGGAGTGTAATGTACGCCATGCTCTGTACTCGGCCAGACATCTGTTACGTTATGGGCCTAGTAGCAAGATTCCAATCAGATCCTAATTATCAACATCTAAAGGCCGTAAAACGAATTATCTGATATCTGAAAGGTACTGCCGACTACGTTCTGTGCTATGAGGGAAATCAGCTCGAATTGATCAGTTATAGTGACGCCGACCACGGTGGCGATCCGGATGATCGTAAGTCCACCACAGGAGGAGTTTCCTCCTTGCTAATGCTGCCATATCATGGGTAAGCAAGAAGCAATCTTGTGTCGCGCTTTCCACTATGGAATCAGAATTCGTTGCCCTCTCCAAAAACGCACAAGAAGCGGTATGGCTGAAAAGGCTTCTTACTACATTAATTGGCACCGACAAAAGGAGTAAACCTGTGAAGGTGCACTCCGACAGTCAGGCGGCCATTGCAGCAGTTAAGAATCCAAAGTACCATAGTAGGACTAAACACATTGATGTGAAATATAATTATGCTAGGTCGGTTCTGGAAGACAACATAATCGCTTTAGAATACTTGCCTACAGACAATATGGTCGCAGACCCTTTAACTAAGCCGTTACGTAGGGAGATTTTTGAAAAGCACGTAAAACTTCTTGGATTACGTAGGGCTTAAACTGTGTGGCTTGTAAAAGTGATAACATTTTGACATCTGAAATTATGTTTCAATTAAATAAAATAATTGCATTTAGAGTTTATGATTCATCGACGTCATAATGATCAACAACATCGGAATTTACGGTCTATAAACTAAGTCGTAGGAAGAAGTAAAATTCTTCCACCAAAATTATGTCGAATGTGAACCTTGCCTAGTCACACAAGCACGGTCATCTTGTAAGGAGAGAGGGATCTCTACCATAACAAGACTGGCTAAGAATCAGGGGAGTACACCTGATTAAGCAAAACGATAACATTGTCACGCTTAACAACATGACTTAATCTTCGTTTTGTAAATCGCCGAGTTGACTTTGTCCATCACTATATCACATTCAAGGCCAGATGAGAGATTCTATGATAGCATTATTGATATATCCCAACCCTGGCTTTACCAGGTGTGCTATCGACGCGTGTTTCATACTTCGCGTGCCATATTCGACCACGGGGTCATGCTCGGTTGTGCTAGCTAGAATCCTTGTGATTCAATCGGCGCATACTTCTTCACCTTGAGCGTGTGATTGATCCCGGATGTCTTATGAAGAGGCATCCAAAGTATCCTCACGGACTCTGAGCTTATACCTAAGGTTTGGCTCAATGCTCGCTTACCGGTGTACGAGCGTAGTGCCAAAGAAAACAGCCAAGTGACCACGTCTTGGAAACCGGTTGAGTCAGACTAAGGGTATAAGCGATGGGGATGGTCAAGTTCACCTTTAATTCACCGACTCTCGTGTTCACTAGGTGGCTACCAACAGGATATTAGTTGAAGGTTGTGAAAACTTGTACGGATGCTCTGGAGAAGCATTCTTTTGTGGAAAACTGGGCAATTGGAGAATTAACAGTTGACCAAGGATACAGTGCGGTACATAGTTTTATTTCAAACATGTTTGGTTCATGAAAGGGAATCAACGTTCTGCGGGCACTACAATACTCCTAACAGATGAGTAGCATGATGCCCGTCGTATCCGTCGGTCGCACGGCAAGCCTCGTATGAACTATTCGGAGATGAAGACTGAAGACTGAAATGGCAATACCATTGCGTAATCGTATAGATTAACGAGCACCCTCCCATTCCGGCGAGTGGGAGTTGTTAGCATATGGTGACGTGGCGCCGTAATAGGAGCCCGTTAATTAAGGGAATTACCTAAGTTAATTAGGTAATTATCAATCTGGGCTAATTGGGTAGAATCCAATTAGTAATTGACAAGGGAGGCCCAAAATGGGCCTCCCCCCCTTTTTACATGGTTTGGCCGAAACCCTAGTACCACATAGGGTGGAGTTTCCTTTTGGCAACTCTACCCAATATTATATATAGGGGTGACTCCTAAGGGTTTAAACACAAAATTAAGAACAAGGATCTCCATTGAGAAAACTTGTCACCCTAGTCTAATATTTCGGCACCATCACATCAAGTCCGAGGTTCCATCTCCGTTGAAGAATCGATCAGAGGTCTTGTTGTGGAGCTACATCGCGTGGGACTTCTTCTGACGAAGAACTTGCATGTGGTTCCGACCGGAGGATCAGAACTCCCTCCACATCGTTCTCAGGCAGGAAAGCTAAAAGGTATGTGTACTAATTCCGCTGCGTAGATTAGATATCTTGTTAGTAAACGTTTAGCATTCCGTAGTATTACGTCCCCGTAATCCAATATACTCCTCGTAATCTAATAGTGGTATCAGAGCCTGTGTTAGGAGTTCATGATTTTGACAAATTGGTGTTCATGAAATTTTTTAATCTTTGGACCGAAATTTTTTAAAAGAGGATTTTAAAATTTCAAAATTTTGGTTTATGTGTGGTCCGAAATTTTCATGATTTTCTTAGGAAAATTGATGTTCATGATCTTCAAGAAAAGGGTGATATTTATGAAAATCAAACATTGAATTGTAGATCTTATTAAAATTCGATCTTAAAATTTGACCACTTGTTCCCAATTACTTGTTTGTGCCGAAATTTTTAGGTAAACTTTTTTAATTTCTTGGTCCCCAAGCAAACAAGATTTTCGGCCATATTATTAAATTATATTGTTTACCATATTTTAATTTTAAACAAGGTAACATATATCTATAATTGGGAACATTATGATAGATTCACATTAATATATATAAATATATTGTCGAACGTCGGAAATGATCCGGCCCGGCTCGGTTTTGCGGCGGTCTTTGAAAACAACTCTTTTGGTATAAAAATCTGGGCAAATGAGATTACCCGGGGAGATGATCAAAGTAGAGTCGCCACCGATTAATTATGGCTAGTCGGAATCCTAAAATCTTCAAGTTGTATTATAGATACCTAGGGTTTAAAAAATGGTCAAGTTGTATTATAGATACCTAGGGTTTAAAAAATGGTCCGCGTCCAGAGTTATGGGTCCGGGGGTTCGGTTACGTTTTAAAAGCTCAGAAGCTAGAAAAATCGCCCTTTCGGTACTTAGTTTGTAAATTTTCCATTTTTATATTATTATCATGATTATACCCATAGAAAATATAAAACTAAGTACTTAGCCATATTTAAGAAGAAAAAGAAACTATAAAATGATGCAATAAGTTAAAAAAAATATGTACATGAACAGACACGTAAAATAAAGTACGTTAAATAAATATATAAACATAATAAGTGTCTGTACAGTTGATTAAAAAAAACATATGTATAATAATAAGACAAGTTGAAAGTATATATAATGCGTATATATATAATAAGTAAAATGAAAGCGCATATACATAATAATAAATAAAAGAAAAGCATAAGTAAAAAGATGACGGATATATATATAATGGTAATAATAAGCAAAATGATAGCGTATATGATACATATATATAATAATAAGAAAAAATCAAATTATATATAATAATAGATAAATAGAACGTATATATATAAATAACAATCTTTTTTGGAACATTTTTTAGATTAACCTCCATTAATATATAACATTGCAAAAGATAGAAATATTAACATATTGTAAAATGCTTGTACATGAAATATACTTTACTCAAATATATAAGGAGAACTTACCTATGGTACCATAAAATGAAATACCATAATCGAAATCGAAATCGAAACCGCAAATTACCAAAAATCGACAAAATAACCACACTTAGTATTATCTATCAGTCTCACAATATAAGAAACACTCTCTTAAATATATATTTGAGACCAACTCCTTTCCAACTGAGTGAGCTCTTCCCCCCTTGTGCTCTAGCGAAATGCTCATATTTATAGTGAAAATTGTTGATTTTTCCTTTTATTTAATTGTCACTTGCAAGACCAGTGTTATCAGAACCGGACCGGACACCGAACCGGCAAGGGTGCCGGTTCCCGGTTCACCAGTTCGAACCGGGTCCGGCCGTTCCAATTAACTCTATTTTAATTCCCCTCTCATTCTCACCCTCCTCCCAAACTCTCCCCTTCCCCGCTTCATTCACACCCTCCTTCTCTCTCCTGCCAATCCCCGCTTCTCTCTCCTCCCAATCCCCTTTCTCTCCCCTCCCAATCCACATTCCCCTTCCGTAACTGAGTTGGGTAAACCCCTATCACCCTGCTTTCTCCACCACTGTTATTATTCAGCTAGACCACCAGGCAACGAAAATGTCCTCGCGACCTACCCCTCCATAGACGTCCACTACCTCCAATTGGCCCTTTTCTGCTGGTCCCCTGCTCATTAGTGCAAAAATCGAGTCAAGATCGCAGGAAACTAACACGAGGCAAGTCTGAAAGTCCAAATCGGAGCAACGCCGGGGTCAAATCTCGCCGAGAACTGCAAATTCCACATCTGGGCTTCTCCAAATCAATAAACTGGCGGACCGGAGAACAATAACACTGTGCAAGACAAAACTGCAGAGGATAGAATTTTATGACTCTTGCTTGTGAAGATGGTGGAAGTGGCGTGGCACACTCTTAGCCAAGCTTCTCCATATATCTTCCTAGACACTACTTTTTCCCATCCATCCATCATCATACATATAATATATATTCTTTTGTCTTTTTTGTTACTTTTTTTATTCCAACTTCAAAATGCTATAACTTCTGATCACAATATCTGATTGATTCACGGTCAGTTCTATTGAATTCATGATTTTCCGAGCTTCAATTTAAGATCCATGTTGATAGGATTCAGACAAAAAATGATTTGCACGATCAATGTCCCGGGACTTTTCCTATAATACATACATACATAAATTAGATATATATACATAATATATTTATAATATAATATAATATAATATAATAACCCGAGCAAAAATCGGGTGTTCACAGCTGCCCCTCTTTGGACAGGTGTTCTTTGAAACGCATGCTCAAAGATAAAGAACATTCATTTGAGCTCGGGGTGCATCCCATTTTCGCCTGACTGAGTGTTCTATGAAACGCATGTTCAGAGATAAAACTACTGATTTGATCTCTAGGGGTGCATCCTGCCTCCTCTTGTCAGAGTCTTCACATGAGCCAAAAATATCATTTGGTTTGAACCAACATTCAATCATACATGTAACATGTTAAATATCTGGAGAGATAAATCAATGCTTTGTAAAATCTTGTTTTTTTTTTTTTTTTACAAAATATTTGACATTCGGATCCGCTTATGGCCACGCGGTTGCATTTTCATGCCCCAACTAATAAGAGTACACATACCGGGTTAGTCCACATTGTGTCAGAAATTTTCAAGTATTTCTCGTGTTTGTGTGTGCACCTAACATTTCAATTTGGATCTCTTGAGATCTCGGATCAATATTATACACGTGTAATGAACACAAACAAGATTTCCTATACCTTAGCTATGCTCCTAGTCAATTCGAGTCGAACTTTTTGTCATCATCACATTATCAAATATTTGTAAGATCAGTCATTGGCAGGAGGCGGGTTACGGGAATGTGGTTTCTTTCTTTCTTTTTTTTTTTTTTCGAGACTTAGACACTTACTTGGATGTGTGAAAGTATTGGGAATTATGGGATGAATAGTATGGAGGAAAGTAAGTGTCCTTGCCTTTACTTCCCAAGGAGATCCACCGTTTTTTTTTTTTTTTCGGGATTTTCCTTGGGGTGCCCCAATTCCCATGCCTTTATAATGCATAACTGATCTTTACCGATTGGTTCAAGTATGATTGCGTCAAGTCCAACTCAAATCAACTTCTCACATAATTAAAGACAAGACTTTCTCAGTCTCTTGGTCATTACATGCATATAAGATCAATCTAAAATCTCACTGATTTGCTTCATTAGTGTTAGGACGTGTTTTGATATTTGAGAAATTCTTGAAAATCCAACACAACATGTACTAACCTCTGATGTGTACAAATTTTAGTTGTGGCTTAAGTGGCTACCGCTTTTTCATATTTTGATCTTCGCCTGCAAAACATTCGCCAAGTAATTTTTTTTTTTTTAATGCAAAAAAGTTTTGAAATTTTCTCTCCAGGAATTTAACTATCGCATAAGGTTTTCAAGTCATTCGGATAAAATTTCTCGACGGCAAGCAGTTAGACAAAGATAACGTGAGAGGACTCCTTCAAAAGGGACAACTGCAATTATTCAAAATATCAGTGAAGACAAGAGTTAAACATGGTAGAAAATGATAGGATAAGGTGCGCAATGCGACTTGAAGTTAGAGAAAGGCTGCAGAGATTTCGGCATCCTGGCAGGGTGCGTAAACATACGCGAGTTAATAAGGCGTAAAAATACGCGAGTTAACAAGGCGTAAACATATGCGAGTTAATAAGGCGTGAACACACGCGAGTTAATAAGGCGTAAAAATACGCGAGTTAATAAGGCGTAAACATACGCAAGTTAATAAGGCGTAAACATACGCGAGTTAACAAAGGTTGCCGAGATGTCGGCTTCCTGATGGGTGCGCAATCATATGCGACTTGTGTGGAATTATATCCAACTTGCACGGAATCAAATCCGATTTGTGCGGAATTATATCCGACTTGCATGAAATCATATCCCGTTTGTGTGGAATTATATCCGACTTGCACGGAATCAAATCCGATTTGTGCGGAATTATATCCGACCTGCACGGAATCATATCCGATTTGTGCGGAATTATATCCGACTTGCACGGAATCATATCTGATTTGTGCGGAATTATATCCGACTTGCACGGAGATTTGCGCGGAATTATATCCGACTTGGGTAGGGTGTCGAGATGTCAACATCCTAACATGTATATGCATGCAATCTCATCATGAGTAATGATATGATTCAAATGAGGTGTTCAAAAGAAACTCCCTTTTCAAGTTTGCTTGTTGTCATGAAAGTGCGGTCCGCGTGCCTTGGCATCCAAGTGGAAACGCGTCGCTATATTATGATCGGTTCTTTGTAACCATTAACCACCTTAACATGTCAAGTTTCACTTCATCGAAACTTCTGACAATTAATCCGACTGATTTCACCTGTCGCAATATGGAAGAGTCGAGAGAAAAATATCGTAGGCATAAATCACACGATTTGAGCATTTAACACTGACACCTTATAATTCAAACTTATTATTCATTAATTCAAAAGATAAGGAAAACATCCCTTCTACCAGATACGGTGAATGATAAAATAATGCAGATAAATATCCATGTCTGATCACTTAAATCATCTTGACTCTTTGTTAATTGAGGAAGCGATATGGTCAGGGAGAGGATTGTTGTTGACATTTGGTGGAGCAACTGGGTTGAAAATTAAGTCCTTGCTGTCAATTAAGTCCTGGATCTTGTGCCTTAGCTTTGGGCAATGGTCAGTTGAATGTCTATATAACCCGAGATGGTAACTGCACGGTGCCTTGGGGTCTTGGAATTTAGCAAAAACTTTGTAATCTGCGTGGGCTGGCTCTCCAACTAGCAAGCCTTTTCCCACGAGCAATTTGAAGAGTTGGGCCTGTGGCACAGGTAGAACGGTGAATTGGCGGTACGGCCTCCTCTGATCTTCCCCTTGAGCTGGCCCTGACTGGGTTGATAATGTGACATGCAAAGGCTGGGTTGGATAGACCGCATTGATGCCTTCATCAACAACTATCTTCTTGAATATCGCCTTCTTTGTATGGTCATTAGCAACATCTTTGAGCGGGTCTTTCAACTTACCGGTTCGAAGCCCCATATCGATAATTTCTCCGAGAGAAACGAGGCTGGAAAAACTTGATGATACATGGGAGAGCATATGCGTGTAATAAGCACCTTTAAGCGTGTTGCTGAATATCGGGACTGAAACCTTTTCCATAACTGTCGGGACGATAGCATTGGCCTTGTTCCTAAATTCAAGCAAATAGTTTCGGAAAGATTGCCCCGATTTCATTTCCATGCCTTGAAGATCCACTAAGGTAGGAGTGGTGTCAAGATTATACTGATACTGACTTACGAATCTGCTACACAATTCATCCCAAGTGGGAATATCTTGCGCGTTTAGCCTAGCGAACCACCCCTAAAGCTTCTCCCCTCAAACTCTCCTGGAAGGTTTGAATCACAAAATTTTCATGATGGTGATGCTGAGCCATCTTGGTATAGTAAATTCGAAGGTGGATAATTGGATGTCCAGTACCGTCATACTTCTCAAATTCAGGGAGTTTGAATTTCTCAGGCACCGTCATATCTGGAAATAGGCAGAAGTCGTTGTAAGAGACTCCTCCATACCGCTCAAAACCTTGCATGGTCTTCATTTTGTCCTCGATCATCTTGAGGCGCTTGTCGTGCTCGTTCTCGACGAGAAATGGAGGGGAGGAAATTACCCCATGTCTTGAAGCATTACCGGCGTTCAGAATGGCATGGTAGGGGACGCCATGTGGAACCACAGGGATGGGATCTATATTATGTCGCGGTTGCACATCGTCCTCTTGCATCTGGATGGGAGGGTGGTTAAGTGTAACTGGGACAGGGTTGTCCGGGACGCCCTTTGGTAGGACTCCTGGAAGCACTTCAGGCATTGCTGGCGTAAGTGGGATATGCATTGCTTGAGCAGGTTGAATGGGAATCCCTTGAGGGGGTGGAATAGTTGCAGCAATTGTAGCTTGAGCCTCAAATAAAGCAAGGAGTCGCTCCATGTTCGTAGAAAGAACCGTTATGCTTTGTTGTGTCTGAGCATTGGATTGTTCCATCCTATCATTAGTTCGCTGATTAGACTGCTCGAGACGGGTCATCCTCTCCTCAGGAGTCAGAGGTGGTGGTGGTGGCACTTGCTGGTTTTGTTGTTCCATTTTCCATCTCAGCGTGAAGGAACGAGTTCGAATGGGGCTCCTTTGGGCCATGTGTACCTGAAATAAAACATATATTTAGAAGGAATAACATATGTACAAAATGCATGGCTTTTGAAAAATGTAGTCTACAATTCTATGATATTGAAACTCCCAAATGTTTGAAATATTAATGATTTCTAATTATAGATTACTTCTCGTAAGAGGTAAAATTTGAGACACTCATAAAATTCCAGGTTCTCGGGATGACAATCATAGACCGCAGTATCATGACATTTCGAGAGGTTCAGACATCTCATGATAAAATAATATTTTGGTTGGGACTGCTATCACGATCGTCATTCCAATTTGAGAGTGAATTGTGGTCGAGAAATAATCTATAATAATAAATCATATGATTGATGACTATGCCCGGTTATAATACATGATGAATGCAAGATTAAAGATGAATACTTTCCTACCGTCGGAGTACAGTACATAAACATGATTCAAGCAAAGAAAATACACAAAAGGCTCGACTATCTTAATGAAAATTCTAATTTAAAAGACTGTTAATGCCCCTATACAGGAGAACTAGGGGCAAAAATAAAAATACAAATACAACTACAATATGAACTCGAGAGAAAAATGACTTATTGATTGCTTCGCACGGTGTAGAGCTACGTTTTTTCTAGAGGGGATTTCTAAAGGTTCCCGAATCAAAAGGTACCTTATCCCATAAAGGGGATCACAGGCCATTTTCGATAATCGAGTTGGGCTTTCGGAGACGTGTCGGCGGCTGTAACCGCTACTGGCCGTATTCTCTTACTCAACCCCCTAGGTTTTTAAAATACTCCAGTTTCGAGTGGGTGACATATAAACAAAACGTGCGTAAAAAACGTGGAAAGCATTCAATGTAGCCATGCATCAAAAATATTTTTTTTTGTTTTTGGTTTTTTTTTTCAAAATAAACACTGCAAACATGAACAAACAACTAGTCTAGACATAATCATAATAACAAAATAACAATGGCAAGACAAACATAAAAAGTCTGAACCCTCAAAATGATCCTCAGCAGAGTCGCCAAAATGTCGGACGTCGGAAATAATCGACCCGGCTCGGTTTTGCGGCGGTCTTTGAAAACAACTCTTTTGGTATAAAATTCCGGGCAAATGAGATTAATCGGGGAGATGATAAAAGTAGAGTCGTCACCGACTAATTAAGGCTAGTCGGAATCCTAAAATCTCCTAGGCTGTATTATAGCAACCTAGGGTTTAAAAAATGGTATGCGTCCAGAGTTATGGGTACGGGGGTTCGGTTACGTTTTAAAAGCTCGGAAGCTAGAAAAATCGCCCTTTCGGTACTTAGTTTGTAAATTTGCCATTTTTATCATATTATCATGATTATACCCATACAAAAGATAAAACTAAGTACCTAGCCATATTTAAGAAGAAAAAGAAACTATAAAATGATGCAATAAGTTAAATAAAATATGTACATGGACAGACACGTAAAATTAAGTATGTTAAATAAATATATAAACATAATAAGTGTATGTACAGTTGATTAAAAAAAAACATATGTATAATAATAAGACAAGTTGAAAGTATATATAATGCATATATATATAATAAGTAAAATGAAAGCGCATATATATAATAATAAATAAAAGAAAAGCATAAGTAAAAAGATGACGGATATAGATATAATGGTAATAATAAGCAAAATGATAGCGTATATGATACATATATATAATAATAAGCAAAATCAAATTATATATAATAATAGATAAATAGAACGTATATATATAAATAACAATCTTTTTTGGAACATTTTTTTGATTAACCTCCATTAATATATAACATTACAAAAATAGAAATATTAACATATTGTAAAATGCTTGTACATGAAATATACTTTACTCAAATATATAAGGAGAACTTACCTATGGTACCATTAAATGAAATACCATAATCGAAATCGAAACCGCAAATTACCAAAAATCGACAAAATAACCACACTTAGTATTATCTCTCAGTCTCACAATATAAGAAAAACTCTCTTATATATATTTGAGACCAACTCCTTTCCAACTGAGAGAGCTCTTCCCCCCTTGTACTCTAGCGAAATGCTCCTACTTATAGTGAAAATTGTTGATTTTTTCTTTTATTTAATTGTCACTTGCAAGACAAAACTGCAGATGATAGAATTTGACGACTCTTGCTTGTGAAGATGGTGGAAGTGGCGTGGCAAACTCTTAGCCAAGCTTCTCCATATATCTTCCTTGACACTACTTTTTCCCATCCATGCATCCATCATCATACATATAATATATATATATATATATATATTCTTTTGTCTTTTTTATTACTTTTTTTATTCCAACTTCAAAATGCTATAACTTCTGATCACGATATCTGATTGATTCACGGTCAGTTCTATTGCATTCGTAATTTTTCGATCTTCAATTTAAAACCTATGTTGATAGGATTCAGACAAAAAATGATTTGCACGCTCCATGTCCCGGGACTTTTCCTATAATACATACATACATAAATTAGATATATATACATAATATATTTATAATATATTTATAATATAATATAATATAATATAATATAATATAATAACCCGAGCAAAAATCGGGTGTTCACATATATACATAACTATTAATATATCTAAATATTTAAATAGGTTAAAGATATTATTGATAGATTTTAGTTACCTAAAAGATTGAGAAAATATGTTGTTAATATATATTTCCCTATTTAAGATATTGACAATAAATAAAATATATATTTATATGTATGTGCCAAATTTTACATATATATATATATAAATCAATCAACAATATATATATATATATATATTGTTGATTGATTTAATCTTAAAGATAGAATCTTCGCAATAAATATATATATGTAGTAATGTTGGCCGAAATATATATATATATATTTAATATTGGAAATTATTTTTATATAGTTAATGTTACTTGGTGGCTAAGTTAAATATTTTTGGACTTTAAAACTTTATTTGGGCCACAAGTAAACATTTCGACCCAATCTTTCAAATTTTAATAATTGGGCCGGTCCAATATGTCAAACTGGGACGAATTTAAATCGAACCAGATTTTCTCAATCAGTTCGAACTAATCTGGTCGGGTCGGACCGGGGTAACTAAGTGGATCTAACCAAACCGGTTTTGTGTGTTGAACCGAACCCTATTTTTATTGGACCGGTTCGAACCGAACCAGATTTTAAAATTAAAACCGAACTGAACCGGATTTTACCAGACCATACCTAACCGGAATTTACCGGACCGAACCAAATTTTCTTGACCGAACCATTAACTGAACCGAACAGTATTTTTAAAAACGAATTCAAGTCAATTAAAATAGGGAGGTCAGGTTTTAAAATCCAAATGTTTTGAACCTTAATAGGCCTACACAGTGCCTAAGGTTTGCTAACATTTATGCCTTGTTTCGATTATGGGGATGGATCTCGGAGATACATGTTTTGGGACTGGTTAAATTAGTGGGCTGAATTGCAATTGTTTATTATTCGATATATATATTTATGCATAATTAGAAATGTTGTCTTGACTGAGTCAAGCTAGCTGGATATTGCATATTGTGGGCGGAGCCCTGGTTAAATATATGGAATGCGCACTAGGATAGACATGCTGTGATGGTTGGAAATGCCTAGGATTCATGTCTAGAATGTTGCGTGATTGAATATAAGCATGAATTGCAAATCAGCCCCTAATGTTTAAAATTATTTTAAAATAAAAAACCATTCGCCAAGTGTGTATGATGGAAGTGAATACATGTTTGACATGTATGCTAGAATGTCGAGGATGTAGTTGCATTTGATAATTTACTTGGAAGTATAATTATATATGCAAGCAAGAGTTCCTCGGAACATTAGACGCATGACGTGTAAGCATGAGTGTGGTTTGTATGATGAATGTTACTGGCGTATGATAATTTACATGGATAGTAGAATTATATATGCATGAGCGAATTCATCGGAATATTTTTCCAAAATAAAAAAGGGCATAGGGAAAACCAAGATCGGGTATGCTTATTTAAAAACTCCCGTTCCGGTAATTTGCGATTAAAACTGTTTTAAGAGACTAATCTATTGGATAGAAGATGATGGTAATGTGAACTCTTTCACAACCATCTTCCATTGGTTTACTGGTGGTCGGTTGGTTTAGATGACTGATGAATCATTATTTGTCGGATTCCATCTTAATAGATATTTGATGTATGCAATTATTTCTCAAAATTTTAATGTCTCCCTGTTATTTGCATAATTATCAATGTGTTAGTTTTCATGGCTGAACCGATACAGTTCTACGAACCTCGCAACCTGGACGGCATGGATTATGATGCTTGGTAAGGAAATGTTATGGATCTCTTGATCGCTGCGGATCTTGACGAGTATGTCAATCCGACAGCGAAAAGGATAAGCTTGGAAGAATATGGAAATCTCCATTAGAGCAACAGAAAGAAAAGTTTGAGTAAGGATCGTAATGCACGAGAGTTGATCCTCTCGCAGCTGACAACAGAAGTTGAAGGAGAATTTATACAACTTAGCGCATTGCATCTTTGGTTTGCCATATACCTTCGTTTCGGTAAGGGTAAGGCCGCAGAAGCTAGAGCCTTAATGGCAGAATACTACAGTATTCTATGCAGTGATGACGGTGTAATAGCCTTTCATGATCCCGCTGACGAGTTAAACGTATGGACTAGGGCTGGGAAAGTAATGAGGATGTTTCCTCTTTCATGGTTTGTTGACGAAAAAGGGCTCACGCGTCTGATCAAATCGATTAAGACGACAATAGACCTATTCAAAGCAGATGATAAAGAAGGAAACTTTCAAAAAGAACTCGAGGCATTCGATGAAAGATTCATTGGTATGCTAAAAAGCTTGGCAACCCCCGGAAACAAAAGGTCTAAACGATGAACTGTACCTTCACGGTACAACTCGGTTAAGACGACATGTCCATCATTCTTCTTCGTGACTACTTCAAGTTTAAGATCTGAGACCCCAGTATTGTTTATGTTGGTTTTATTTCCTATTGTCCATTTTGTTTGAATTCTAGTTATTATTGTTTCGGAATCATTGAATAAAGTAGTTACCATTCGATTCGAAATGAGTTCTACTTATTAAGATTAATTGACTCGGATAGAAACGAGATCGATCCGAAAAGTAAGTAACCGAAGCAATAAGGCTATGGGAAATAGCTAAATCAAACAAATCCATACATTTACTCATGCGTCTAATTCTTTGAGTAAAATCAAAATGCCATTTGAATCCATTGATTGCGTAGTTCTAGGAACGAACCGGTTATAAATCTTATTTTGTTATTAATACTCCATTGAATAAAATAAACAGTAATGATAATCATGTTTAAAACCAAATGGATTAAATTAAAATTAAATTTAGAAAAGAAACTATTTAACCAAGGGTTAAAACTAGAGTAAATTGCGCATCGCGCAAGTGGACCTTGAAAGACGGAACACATCGTTTTAAAATACGATTTTAATGATGAAGTGTTTGAATAATGAAGTGCTGAATTTTCGTTCGCATTCATTCGGAAATAACTTATTAATAACATCTACAATGGTACGAAGTAGGCTTGGAAATCCGCCACGACCTTGTAAAAGTATCAACTGACGCATAAGGTGAAAACCTAAGATGCTCAGTTAAGAGATGGGATAAAACCTCTGAGATAAGTTTGCAAACGAAGAAGGATGAAGTCGGTTAAACGATTTTCCTTCCAAACGACTTGAATGATAAGTCAGGCTAGGCATTCAAATTAAATAACATACTTCAAGTAGCACAGTTTATATACATAATGTTGGAGTCACTCTATCAGACGTTCCCTATGAGATGATGATAGATGATTCACATACATGTAAAACTGCGTTCCAATGAATCGGTAAGACACGCCGCCATTAGAAGCTAAAGGATGATGATGAGTTAAATCATATCATCACGCGACATTAAAGTGCGCGCTAAACATGTATTTAGGACAAGAGTTCGATTCCTACTCTTAGAAAATACATGTTTAAAGCTTGGAGTAAATGGTTCCGTGGTCGAACATGAGACATTACATCACTAGAGGACAAATTTTCCAATGCATGGACAGTTTCAAAAATAACGTAGTCCTGATCAAAACGGAGCAGGATATCATTGACAATCAGGTCCCACTTAATTCGAGTGGGAGAGATTTGAAACCAGCAATGACATGGTAAATGAGAATGGGAACATTTTCTTAATAAATCAGTGGGAGGAATAAACCCTACCACACGTAATCACTGTTGCTGTTGAGACGAATCAAGTTGAACCTGATGGTCAAAATTGCTGAAGCAGGAATGATACAACTACCTAAACTACCCATTGTTTCCAGTGGGAGTGAACCGACCAAACTTGGTTCCAGATCCTAGTGATCAAGGAATTCATCTCGGAAGTGAAACCCCGAGACCAAGAGGTTCTCAAAGGAAAGATGTAGGTCAAGGTTCTAGCACTGCTCTTGTTCCCAATAGAAACGATGCTCTGATAAGAAGCATTGTTCTGAGTGGGAGAATGGTTCCCAATGGAAGGGATGCTCCTATAAGAGGCATAATTCCGAGTGGGAGAGATGTTCAGACTAAAGATGGGATAAACAAGCCTAGGCGAAAGTCAAAGGCATCAAACTTCTCCAAGAAGTATCCCATCGAGTAGGGTGAAAACCTAACTCTAATAACTCTTGACAAGTATTGGAAAGACCTCAAGTGGAGAAATGGAGGAAAATAATAAAAGAGAGAGTATGCCTTAAATGAAAGCCATTATAGTCTATAGTTGATTTACCTGCTAACCACAGGGGCACAAGGATAAAGTGAGCCCTGAAAGAAGGCTCACCGCTGATGGAAAATGTCGGATAAACCGACTTATTGCGAAAGGACTTACCCGATTTCACGGAGTGGACTTTGACAAAGACAAACTCATTGACTGTGCGTAAAACCACGGTTAGAGCCAATCATGGTCCTGGTTGCAAGTCTCGATCTCGAGCTGCACCAAATGAATGTTAAGACCGCATTCCTCCACGGAAACCTGGAGGAAGAGATCTACATGGAGCAACCGGAGGGTTTCATTACTCCTAGCAACGAAGGTAAAGTTTATAACTCCAAAGGTCCATCTACGGTCTTAAACAGTCGTCTCGGCAATAGTACCGCAGATTCCACAAGAAAATCGTACGAAACGGATTCGTGAAACTTCACGAGGATCCGTGCGTGTATTATAAGACCTCCGGGTCTAAGTACTGGTTTGCATACTCATTGCCGAGGATACGTGGACGACATACTCATTTCCACATACTATGTGAGTTTTATGAACAAGTCAAAGTCATGGTTGGCATCTGTATTTGAGACGAAAGACATGGGAGAGGCCACATACATCTTGGGCATTAAAATTTCTAGAGATCGGGCTACCCGGAAATTGTGCCTATCTCAAGAATCTTATATCAACAAACTGTTGAAAAGATTCAGCTTACAGGATGCCAAACCCGTGGATACACCGGTGGTGTTTGGGTGCGCACTGTCAAAACGTGACGACCCCATGAACCTGGAAGAGCGTGAACAGATGAAGGGTGCAGTGTATTTAAGCATGGTTGGTAGTTCGACGTACGCCATGCAATGCACCTGTCCGGATATCTGTTACGCCGTGGGCCTAGTAGCACGTTTCCAATCAGATCCTGGCTATCAACATTTAAAGGCTGTAAAACGAATAGTTCTTTATCTAAAAGGTACTGCCGACTATTCGTTGTCCTATGAGGGCGGGAAGTTAGAATTGACCGGTTACAGTGACGCCGACCATGGTGGCGATCCGGATGATCCTAAGTCCACCACAAGAGGAGTGTTTCTCCTTGCTAATGCTACCATTTCATGGACGAGCAAGAAGCAAACCTGTGTCGGGCTGTCAACAATGGAATCGGTTCGTAGCTCTCTCCAAGAACGCACAGGAAGCGGTCTTGCTGAAAAGGCTTCTTACTGCGCTAGATGGTGACGTCGGGAGTAAACCTGTGAAGGTGTTCTCTGACAGTCAAGCAGCCATTGCGGCAGTAAAGAATCCGAAGTACCATAGTAGGACCAAACACATTGATGAGAATTATTTTTATGCTAAATCTATGGTAGAAGACTGTATAATCACTATGGAATACTTGTACACTGATGATATGATTGCGGACCCATTAACTAAACCACTACGCAGGGACATATTTGAAAAGCATGTAAAACTGCTTGGATTGCGTAGGGTTTAGATATGGCATGTATCTGTGATAACATTTTAATAATTGGAATTACATTTTTGAAACGAAGAATTGCAATTGAGTTTATGATCGATCAACGTCATAATGTTATGATTACATCAAATTTTCAGTCTATAAGCTAAGTCGTAGGAGGACGCAATCCTCTGCCAATACTATGTCGAATGTGGGCCTTACCCCGTCACACAGGTACGGTCGTCTTGCGGTGGAGGGAGGCCTCTACAAAGCAAGGTTGGCTATGAATCAGGGGGATAAACCTGATTACGCAAAATGATCATCTAGTGTTGAAGTAACTCGACATGTTCTTCGTTTTGCAGATCGCCGTGATGAACTTCGTTCATCATTAATCCACATTATGGGCCCTATGAGAATATGTGATAGCATGATTTGACATATCCCATTCCTTTAAAATTAAACGTTCAGGTATGCTATCGACGCGCGCTTCATACTACGTGTGCCACGTTCAACCACGGGGTCATAGCTCGGTTGTGCTAGGAAAGGCATCCTCGTGATTCTGGCGGGCGCAAACTTCTTGACATCGAGCGTGTGATTGATCGTGGGAGCCTTATGAAGAGGCACCCGAAGTATCCTCATGGACTCAGAACTCATACCTAAGGTCAGCCTCAATGCTCGCTTCCCGGTGTACGAGCGTAGTGCTGAACAAAAAGGCCCAGTGACCACGTCTTTGGAAACCAGTTGGGTTTGACTAAGGGTATGAGCGATGGGGATGGTCAAGTTCACCTGTAATTCACCGACTCTTGTAGTCACTAAGGTGGCCACCAACCGGATATTAGTTGAAGGTTGTGAATACTTGTACGAATGCCTTGGAGAAGTGTTCCTAAGTGGAAACTAGGAAAATGGAAAATTATAAGTTGACCTGGGATACAGGGCAACACTATATAAATGTTGTTTATAACAGGTTGATTGGAGAAAAAGGAATCAACGTTCCGCGGACGCTACAACACTCCTAATAGATGAGTAGCACGATGCCCGTCGTGTCCGCCGGTCGCACGGCAAACCTCGTATGAACTATTCGGAAGCAAGGGCAGGTCGAAGGAGTGAAATGTTGATGCAGATTTGGACGACATTAACAAGCATCCTCCCATTCCGGCGAGTGGGTGTTGTAAGCATATGGTGATGGGCGCCGTAAATGGAAACCCATTATATGTATATGTTACCAATGTTAATTGGGTAAATGTCACATTAGGGTATTGGGCCAGACTCAAATCTCAATTGATATGAGAGGCCAAAATATGGGCCTCCCTTATACATGGCCGACCGAAACATTAAGGTAGGGTAAAGTGGACTTTTGTCCACTTTACTCCTCCTATAAATACATAGTGTTAGGGATTTTTAGGGTTAATCCTTAATCCTTCCTTGGAGTGTTTTAGAGAGAAAAACCCTCATCTCCACACACACTAAGTTTAGGCCGAACCACTACCTCACCAAGGGTGTGCTAATTTTCCTTCGAGCAAACACTCCGGAGATCTGTCCCCTTGCCAAGAATCGATCAGAGGCTTTGCTATGGAGAATATACCACGTAGGGCTTCCTTCACAAGAAACCCTACAGGTGCCGACCGGAGGATCGTGAACTCCCTCCTGCGAAGATCTTGGGTCTACGGATAAGTGTAGAGGTATATTTAAATCATCAGTTGCGTAATTTCGATTACTAGCACGTAGTGTGATTTAGTTTCCGTAGTGATTACTCCCCGTAATTTAACATACCTTGCCTGGTGATGATCCCTTTTTAGCGGAGACGTTAGCTGTACGTGCGGGATTAAGTATGATGTCTCCGACGTTTGGTGTTTCTATATTGTTCACGAACTGCCAATTTAGTTTGCTTGTACCCCAAAACACTGTTCCTACCTGCCATTTTGGTGTTTTTTTTTTCCGATATTGTTGTTCGGTCTTCTCTGTTTAACATTAGGGTGGTGTTAAAGTCTTGACAATTTGTGCATGTTTTACATAGGATTGGTAAGAACGCTTGTGTGGAAGGATTAACTTGATTTTGGTTTTGTTCAGATATTCCACCCACCGTTTTGTTTTAGATTGTATGACTTTGGTTTTTTCTCTTAATATTTATTAAAAAAAAAAAAAAAAACAACAGCTTCTCCAGTCCCCACTAGTCCTTTCTACAACATTTGTCTTACTATTTCTTCTGTATATATTATAATATTATGTTATTAGTATTAGTATTATTCTAAGAGATTATGATCAAACAGGTATCTGAGATAACACGCAAAACAAATGGGTACCAAATATAATTTTTGTGACTTTTAGGTACCTTAGAAGATCAAATTGTTGCTCTGTTTGTTTTCTCGTTAGTCTAGGACGCAAAAGACCACGTCTCACGCACGTGAAGAGCATTGGTGGAAAATAAAAAAATACGTAGACTTGAATTAACTAAAACGGCCTTCTGATTTAAACTATAATAATAATCCCCCTTTCTTCTTTCTCATTCACTTCACTTTACAATTAGAGTTTCAAACTTTTAATTTCTTAGCTCTCTCCCCCAATATCAGGCGCATCTACAGATTTTCGTGGTCTCCACCTCAAATTGATGTCTTCAATGTCTTCTAGTAGTTCGATGGACACACCCACTCAACGAAAATGCAATTGTTGACGGATTGATGTTCTGAAAGCGTCTGGTACTTGGGAAAATTTCCAGTGGAGCTCCTCGTGCTAAGTGGGTTTCTTCCAAGGTAAAGAGGAGGATGAGTGAGGCATTTTAGTCAAATCAAGTAAAAGTATTTTTTTTTCCTCTAATAATGGTCATGTGTGTGGCACGTGGTCTGTACCAATTTATTTTGGCGTGTTATCTCAAGTACATGTTTGATTTTAATCCCTTATTCTAATATTCTATTCTTTCCTACTTGGTGCGAAGATCTGTGAAGAATAGACATCTCATCAACAAGATCCATTAGATTTTGGTTGTCGGAGTACCCAATGATTGTCAATTTCCGATGGACCAACTCTCACATCTGAGGCTCCACTTAGTCGTTCCTCTCGTCGTTGTCATTGTTGGCAATTGGGGAATTTAGGTTGCCCTTCATGATAGCCCATTAACCTAACTCAATTGATGTATAAGTTAATTATAGCAAGTAACCCTAATTATAGAGGCTAGGCCGAAATAATTAGAGATTAGGGCCCTATTGAGCTTGCTCATTAACTATAGAGATTATGGTCCACTTATAGTGCGCCATATGCATAATTCGGTAGAACTATATAAGCCTTGGATTTAAGTTTCTTAACCTCTTTAATTAAATATGAGTAGATATACTTGTTAAGTTAAAAATATATATAGCAACTAAACATATATATATATATATATAATTTTCTAGAATAATTATATATATATATATATATATATATATATATATATATATATTAAGTAATAGATATATATATATATATATATTCTGGTCTTTTGTGAAGTATGCTGCTTCTGGCCAAGTAAAGGACTAAACTCAACCCAAATGAAAAATAAAGACTACTTCTTTGAGTTGATTGGTTTAATACCGGTTCGGTCGATTCGATTATAATATATCTGGTTCGGTTCAACATAGCTTTTAACAGTGTACTCTCTTTTCTCCGACGTGGGTCTCCTCCATCTCTCTTTTGGTGGGTGTCGATTAGCATTAACGACTGCGCAGGAATGCACACCAGACCACCTTTTCCCTTTCATTCCTTCCTTCCTTCTTACATCCCTGCACGTTCATGCAGGAAGTTCTTTGGTGTTACCTACCCTCTGTAAAAGGAAGCAAATTTGGATCAATACCCTTGAAAGTCATATGCTCCATGAAGTAGACAGTGCTATTAGTACCGTCTGTCCGTTTCAAATCGTGACCCAACCTTGATCAAGACTCTAGCCGTGGCAATGCGTGCAGCGAGAGTATTGATGGATATACGCCCAATTTGAACCCGTTGACTTCCAAACCGTTGTATTTTTATCGTCCCATCGCCAATTGTAAATCGAAACTTCAACCCGGACACTTCGCGAGAACATCGACGGCTCGGACGGGGCCGAAGCGCCCGTCCGACATAGGCGAACTCACCTAGGTGAGGTTGGGTGGCCACACCCGACCTCCCCTAGGGGAGATCGGGTCAGCCGACCCGATCTCCCCTAGGGGAGATCGGGTTGGCCAACCCGATCTCCCCTAGGGGAGATCGGGTTGGCCAACCCGATCTCTCCTAGGAGAGATCGGGTCGGCCAACCCGATCCCTCCTAGGAGGGATGGGGTTGGCCAACCCCACCCTCCCTAGGAGGGGTTGGGTGTCCTCACCCAACCCCTACCCTTGGGGGTCGGATTTCTCCCCCCCCAAGGGTCCCGACACCACATTCGGACTCCCATGCTCGGTCCACTCCGCCTACCTCCTCCGAATCCTAAGGTCTTAATTATGTGCTTAAAGGTTAATTAATTGTGTTTAAAGGCTAACGATGTCATTAAGCCACCTTAATGACACCGTTGCCTATAAATACCCCACCTTCACAACTCATTTGATCATCTTGGCCATTTGGACATTTTAGCTCTGACATCTCTCTAGCTTTATCTCTCTAGAAAAGTACTGACTTAGGCATCGGAGAGGGTTCACCAGGCACCACCCCCCCCCTCCTCCGTGTCTGGTATTGCCCCTTCTGCAGGGTAGAGGGAGAGAAGAAGCAGAGGAAGGAAGGAAGGAAAAGAGAAGATAGACTAAGGCAGAGCAGCTCAGGAACATCGGATCACACACATCCCCCGTAAGGAGTGAGATCAAAGCTGACACCCCGTTGACCTAGATCTCATAACTTAACACTTGGCGCCGTCTGTAGGCTTCGGACAGAAAGCCTGGCTATTACACGAGCTATGACGAACAGTAGGGTGTCCAGGCCCCAACACCCACCCGGGGGCAATGGGCGGAGAAGAGAACCCATACCCCCAGGGAGGCGGCCTAACCCTGGGAAGCAGCCAATGCATCCAGAGCCCCAAGAAATACCACAACCTCCTCAGCAACAGAACAACCAGGAGGGAGGACCTTCACGCCCAGCTGGGGCTGAGTCCTCCACAGCCTCCACCCCCCGGGCAAGAAGGCCACAGAGAGCAAGAGGACAACAGGGAGTGCCTTCCCATAACACGGCACCCCCTGAGGGATACTATTATGAGGAGCAACCCCAAAGGTACCCATATGGGATGCCGGAACAAAGAGATGATAACCGCGCCCACACAGCATATGCAAGGCCGGCATACACCCAAGGGACTTACACTGAAGCTCATGAGGAGGAGCAGATCCCGACAGAAGAGCACTACTCGCACCCTCGAGCAGGGCAGCGAGAGGAGCAAAGAAGATATTACCAGGAGCCACTCCCAGAGGGAAGGCAACAATTCGTGCCTCCTAGGCAACAGCAGAACAACAGGGCTTACACCCCGCTTGGGGAGGAAAGACAAGCAAGACCTCCAAGGAGGCAGGACTTCTATGAAGCACCCCAGCAGGCGTATCAAGAGTACACCTACAGTCCATACCAGCAGGGACAAGGGAACCCAGTAAGCCCAGTCTACAACTACAATGGATATCAGAGGGATTATACTCCGGCACAGGTGATGATCACCCCGGAGGAGATAGAAGCCATGATAACCCGGAAATTGAATGAGTCAAAGAAACCCAGCCTGCATTGTCTAAGTGACAAGACGAACCACCCTTTCACAAGAGAGCTGGAGATGAACAGGGTGCCAGACTCCCTACACACTGTACAAATTGCAAAATACAATGGGAAGGGAGACCCCCTAGAGCATATCCAACAGCATGAGGCCTCTCTATTCGGGAGGACAACTGATGAAAGATACAAGGCACTCCTTTTCCCAAACACCCTATCAGGGGTGGCCTCACATTGGTTCTTCAGCCTGCCCTCTGAGAGCATCCACTCATGGGAGCAGCTAAAAGCTAAGTTTCTGCAGAGATACCTAGGGGAGAGGAAACTCCTCAAGGGAACAGGCTCCATTGATGACGTAAAGCAAGAATACGATGAATCCCTGGCCAGCTACTATACTAGGTTCAACCAGAATATTGCAGACATCCAGGGAGACATCACTGAAGGGGAGATAATCCGAGCCTTTATCAGAAACTTAGGTCGCTTTGGGTCAACATTGGCCGAAAAGATGGCCAAAAAGCCAGCAAGCACCTTGGAGGAGCTTGCAGGGAGAGTTAAAACGCATATTGACCTTGAGAGGCACAGGGCAAGCAAGAAGGCCAAAATTCAGGCAGCCAAGGAAGATACTCAAAGGCCAAACAAAGGAAAGCCACCCCAGGCACCGCAGCATGCAAGGCAGCAGGAGTGGCGTCCGCCACAGCAAAGAAACCAAATGGGTGAACCTTTAAAGGCTAGAGAAATCAATGTCATTAAGTTCATCCCACTGAACGCCACTCCAGCCACCGTACTTAGAGAGATGCGGAACCAAAATCTATGGTCACCCCCTGCAAGGTGGAGAGCCCCAATGGTGGGAAATCATAAAGATAGATGGTGTGACAACCATGAGGCTTATGGTCACGACACAAATGAATGCTTTAGCCTAAAGCTAAGCATAAACAACATCGTCCAGAGGGGAGAACTGAAACAGTTCGTAGACCATGGGGGCAATAGTATGCAACTGGGGCCACCACAGAAAGACAAGGGCAAGGGAAAGGTAGACTATAACCCTCCACCCAACAAAAGAGGAGTCATCAATATGATACATGGAGGAACAGCATCAGGTGGCCCAACGGCTAACGCAAGAGAGGTCTATGCATCCAAGCTAAGCTCAGTGCCAATGTGGAGGAAAAGGCCAAGAGAAGGAGAAGAAGTGAAGATCGAGTTCTCGGAGAAGGACAAGAGCCACATCGTCTTTCCACATGACGATGCTCTAGTTATTACTTTAGATATTGACAATTTTGATGTAAAGAGAATTTTGGTGGATGGGGGCAGCTCAGCTGACCTCCTAAGCCTGAGAGTGTTGGAAGAGATAGGGAAAACCAAAGCAGACATCAAACCGGTCAACTTCCCTCTAGTTGGTTTCTCAGGGGCAACAAGTTACCCCCTGGGAATGATAACCCTACCAGTGACCATGGGCCAAGGATGGACCCAGCTGAAGGTAAATGTCAATTTCTTGGTGGTTGAAACCCTGGGAGCCTACAATGGGATCCTAGGAAGGACAACCATAAACCCATATGAAATAGTGCCATCCACTGTTCACCAGAAGTTGAAGTATATCACGGAGAACGGGGTTGGAGAGGTCCTGGGTGATCAACGCACCGCAAGGCAATGCTACGTCAACTCAATGAGACGTGGATCACACGGGACAGATACAGTGGCTGTAGTCATGGTAGGGGCCAACCAGGACAGAAGAAGGAGGGGAAGGAGACAAAGGCAAAGAAGGAGGAGGAGTGGAGTAACACTCCGTTTGAGCAGGCAGTTTTTTCAAACAGTACCTACAAGGAGACACAGGAGCAAGGCTGTGAAGGTGACATCCATACCTTGGCAGCCCGACACCATAATAGGGAACAGGACAAGGAACTCCATCCTAAAAGGCTTCCGCTACATAGATGATATCAAGCAAATGCCGCAGGAGTCTATATCAAGCTATTTCCAGAGATTCTTTGATTATGGTGCCAACATGGACATCACAAGGGGAGAAGCAGTCAGAGCATTCATCAGAAACATGCATCCAAGTTCATTCGAGGCCTATGGAGGGCTCTATGAGATGGTCATGACGAGCACAATGAGAGAGCTCAAGGCGAAGCTGGACAGGGCATTTGAACAAGAGGCGGAACAGTTGGATGAAGTTCCAGAAAGAGGAAGAGAAACAGACACATTGGGAGGAGGTGTCAATTTCACATTCACACCCCTCACACTCAGCATAGAAGAAATTTTCCACAAGCACCTCAAGCAAGAGCTACCAACATGCAGGGAGGAAGGCAAGGCCTTCCTAGGAAGAGATGCACAGGGTTGGTGTGAATACCATGGAACCTGGGGGCATCAAACCAATGACTGCATGGTGTTGAAGGTGGAAGTGGAAGAAATAATTTACAATGGAGGCTTCAAGGAGTACGTGGCAACAGACACAATGGCCACCCCATATCCTTAGTTTTCATATCTAGCACTTTGCATGTTTCACCTCTACAAGCTTTTCAAAAACAACTTTGGAGAAGGAGAACTCACGAAGTTCCTCCAACTCTACAACTATCTTTCATTCCTACAAAGGATGTCTTGGTGCACCAAGGCATCCCAAGTGTACAAAAACAAGAATGCTCCTAAGGGAGTAGTAGTTACTCAAGAGTATTTTCCAGTGAATGCAGTGGTATAACCACGAAGTTATCCTTACACAGATATGACTTCAAGTCAATGACAGGTTCGACGCCCCCAAGAGCGTATCTTGAGAGTAGTTTTCATACTACGACATTCGACGCCCCCAAGAGCGTATCTTGAGAGTAGTTTTCATACTACGACATTCGACGCCCCCAAGAGCGTATCTTGAGAGTAGTGTTCATACTACGACCTTCGACGCCCCCAAGAGCGTATCTTGAGAGTAGTTATTACACTACGACCTTCGACGCACCAAGAGCGTATCTTGAGAGTAGTGTTCATACTACGACCTTCGACGCCCCCAAGAGCGTATCTTGAGAGTAGTTATTACACTACGAATTCGACGCACCAAGAGCGTATCTTGAGAGTGGTTTCCAAAAACTACGATTTCGACGCCCCCAGGAGCGTATCTTGAGGTAGATTTGCAACCTACCAGATTCGACGCCCCCAAGAGCGTATCTTGAGGTAGAAAAAACACTACCAGTTCGACGCCCCCAAGAGCGTATCTTGAGGTAGATTTCAAACTACCAGTTCGACGCCCACCAAGAGCGTATCTTTGGTCTAACCTGAGCCCTCCGGGAGCCTATCCTGTGAAACGTTAAGTGCCGTCCGAGAGCCTGTCTCGTGAACAGATTTGACACCCGTCAAGAAGGTATCGGTGGACTAACCTGTGCCCTCCGGGAGCCTATCCTGTGAAACGTTAAGTGCCGTCCGAGAGCCTGTCTCGTGAAAAGATTTCGACGCCCACCAAGAGCGTATCTTTGGTCTAACAGTACAACGTATACCGTGTAAGGGGTATCAGAAGAGATCATCACACCATGTTTAGAAGGATACCATTCTTAGAAGGATACCATGCTCAGAAGAATACCATGGGAAAGAAATTTCTAAGTAAAGTAATGTGAAGAACAAGTAATGTTTTTCTTTATGAAATGGCAGGTAAGACATGAAGGAAAGCACGAAAGAAGGATAAGTAAAGGAAACACACCAAGGAAAGAGTCCATACCCAAAGAGACATACACAAGGCATAGGGAGCCATCATGAGAAGAGATATATACAAAAGCATGAGAAGCACTAATGTAAAGGCAAACGAACCACGTAGTCAACAACACAATGTGGCAAAGGAAAGTAACAACAAACACCATCACAATCTCAAAGGACACTCAACCCATACAAGGGGAGAAGGAGTGTAATTATATACAAGGATAGCATGAGATAAACACGTCAGTCAGAACCTTCGGGGGAGTCACCCTCACCCCCTGAAGCTGAACCGCCAGCGGAAATGGATGAAGAGGAGGAGTCTGAGGTACCAATCTCCACAGGTGTAGCATCCACCTGGGCAGGGGCAGGCTCGTCTGCAACGGCAGCCTGACCCATCAGAACAGTCGCGTAGCCAGTGGCATATGGCCCAAAGTCACCAAGGTCACCAAAGGGGAACTGAGGATCAATCCGGTATATGTGATCAACCAGATACTCACCGAACTGGTTCATCTCCTGGGTGAGACGCGTGCTATAATCGGCGGTGAAGGCAGAGGAGGCCTTGTACTCAGATACCGCGACAGCCCTCTCCTCCGCCCGACACTTAGTCTCCAACCTCCGCAGCTCCTCAGAATGAAGCGACGCAGCAACCTCAGCTTCCCGACGCAAACTGCCCACAGTGGCTTCGAGCAAGGACACCTGGCCCTGGAGCTCCTGCAGCCTCAAATCAGATATACGCGCCTTCTCGGCAGCAGTGGCGACCTCCGCCTTGAGAGAAACCTGGCTGTCCTCAAGGGTCTTCCTCTCGTCAGATAACTCGAGCACGAGCGAAGACATGTTCACCATGTCAGACATACCCTAACAATTCAAACAAGGGGTGAGTAACCAAAGGATAGCAATTATGAAAGTAATGAAAGGAAAGCAAGGAACAACTCACAGGTGCATAACGAGAGAGTACCCCCTGAACAAAGCGCCGAGTCTCCCCAGGAGACTTGGGCGGAGCAACACGATCGCCAGGGGGGATGGCGCCGCGGAGTACGCGGACGCCAACCTCAGGAGTCCGCAAAGAGGAAGTGCTATCGAGGTGGAATTCCTTCAGACCAGCGAAGGGAGTCCACTCAGACCCAATAACATCTTCATCAGTGAGCCGTGCGAAATCCTTCCGACTTAAAGTCGGAGGCCCACCTACACAAGCAAAGCAAGTCAAAGGAGAGTATAAACATACAAGGATCAGCACAAGGTAGAGATCATACCTGAGGACCGTGCCCTCGGCTGGGGGGCAGGGGAACCACCACCAGCAGGTCGCTTCCCTTTGTCAGCCAGGGAAGGCACCTCTTCGACCACCATCTCCTTATCACGAGATAGGGTCGGAGGACGAGCAGTAGGCGAAGCAGGATCCACAGCCTTCTTTCTCTTAGCAGCCGAGGCCCCGGCCTCAGAATCAGATCGCCGCGGCTTGGACTTGGAAGGTCCAGAATCTCTGCCAACGGAGACGACCCTCTCAGTCACCAAGGGGGAACGCACTAGCAAGGTAAGAAAAACAAGATAAGGAAAACATAAGTTACATCATAAAGAAGCAAATAGGAGAAAGCATACCAGAGGCCCCAGTCTTCTTCCCAGGCAGGGGGGATTTCTTCAAAGCAGAACTAGAAGGAGCCTTCCTCTTGCTCAGATCAACAGGGGCTCCCTGCATGTTATAGGTTTTTCCATGAAACCAACCTACAAAGGAAGAGCAGAAGGTAAATAAAGATGGAAAGACCAAGTGACATACCGAACCCCCGGAGTCAGGAGTCAGACTGATCCCGGACTCGTAAAGATCCGTCTCAGTTATTAAAGACACGGGGCAGTAAGACCGGGTCCTGTTGCTCTCGTGAATGATCTTCATAGTCTTCAAATCATCCGAAGAGAACTCTCCAAAAGCAGGCCAACCATCGGACCGATCCTCATTCAAGACCGACCAAGTGACGTATCGGTCCGTAATGAAGAAGTAATGCTTAGCCCAGTGACTGGCCGAATTGTCAATCTGGGTCACGAAACGGAGGGAGGTATCCCACTCGATCCCACTCAACCCGAAGTCAGAAAATCGGGGATCTTTGAAGGTCGGATGGCGAGTTACGAAACTCGCAAACCCCACCCTCGTCCGGTACTGGAACCGATAGAAGCATCGGAATAGAACGAGAGAGTACTTCCAGGAGTACCAATGGCACAATACCCGGAAGCCCACCCAGACACGGAGGGCACTGGGGGCAAGGTTCACAGGAGAAATCCTGAAGAACCTGCTCAACTCTATAAGCTCGTCACAGTAAGGCAGCCTCAGCCCGAATCGGATCTGAGAGGGGTACACGGCGACCTTCCCTATAGAAGGCTCCGTCACCGTCCCGCGAGTATTCCCCAAGGAGGGGAGAAAAGGATACAGAGGCTCATCTAGGGGACTGATATCTCCTAGGGTAACATGTTCGTTGTAATCGGACCTAGTGATATGGTTCTCTGACAGAATAGCAAGACCTAAGGCAAAGATAGCAGGAAACCCCAAGGCACGAATTAAATTTCGACTAACACCCCAATGAAGGTCACGATACCAAGCTAGCAATAGGAAAGAAAGTAACGCGACCGAAGAGGAAGAGAAAGAGGAACTCACTCATCCTTCGGAGAATACGGCGTCTCTGAAGAGTCTGCGTACGTGGAGACCACCAGGAGTATAGTACCTGCCACGACACGACAAATATCAAGACAAGGAAAATTTCCGAAGAACCGGAAATACTCCAACACCCAACCAACGACAACCAAGTTGAATAATTTTATCCGAGCCTAAGGTCGGGTCTTGGAAAAAATTTCCATTATACCCTCCAACAAGGATTAATACACCAACGGCAATACGACATCGAATTCAAGACCGGAATAGCCCAATCGGACAAGAAACCATATCCGGACGACCGGCAAACATTTTTCCCCAAAATCCACAACTACCAACGACTATCTACGGCAATCCCACATTCAATTAAATTTCGGCAATCAAGCATCGGCAATCAAGCATCGGCAATCAAATATCAACGATTCGAAAATTGACGTTTTACGCGGTAATGGAAAGGAAAAGAGCGGACCTTTGGAAAACCCGACCCGATATGGTAAACGGGTCCGGATTTCGAATTTGAAGACGCCCAAAAATCAGTCCCTCGCCGGAATTGGGACCTTGCCGTCGCCGGAGGTGATCTCGCCCGCCCCACCGTCGCCGGAGAGCCCTGCACGTCCCACCGGAATCGTCCCCCTTCACCGTCGACTGCCCTCGATGGACCAGCTGCCGTCCCCGCCGGCAGCGACCTCACCGTCGCCTGGCCGTCCCTCCGCGCCGCTGGTGGTTGAGGCTGCCGTCCCAGCCAGCTGCCGCCTCTGTCCGACGCCGGGGTCCCCTTTTCTTGGCCGGTCGGAATTTCTGGTTCACCACTAAAAATTCTGGCCGGTCCTCCTCCTTGGGGGTGCTCTCCAACCTTTCTTGCTCTCCAAGGGTAGGTGAAGAAGGAAGATGGTAGCTAGGGTGACTCTTGGAGGTATTTTTCTAACTCTCCTCTTTTATGTTAAAAGGATGATAGGGTTTTTTAGAGGGTTTTAATCACCACCATCCATCTAGCCTTAAATAAAATCTAAGGGCCAAGGAAAAGTCATCATTTTTGTCCCTCTCCAATATAGCTAAGCATATCTCTACACTTAGAAAACTATCAAGTTAATTTTATTTTTGAGCATTCCATACTTAGGAAAATTTTTGGCCAAAATTAAAATTTTCCCTCACTTAGATGAAATCCCGGCACGAATTTGGAGCACAAGTCATTTAGTTGCATTCGTATCACACCCCTGTGCAAGTTTGTATTTTTTGAGTATACACCTGTAGCAGAGATAAGTTTATTACTCCCGCCTCAGACGGACGCGTGCCTAGGCACACGTCCGTGCTACTCTGACGTTTACAATTCCTCTATCTCATTAGACAGGGAGGCAGAGTCAGAGGCACGCATCCATGGGTAAGCAGGCATTCAGACAAGAAGGTAAAATCCCGGTTTCAAATTGCGCGTGTCATACCATCCTGAAATAGAGTCAATCAAGGGTTAAGCCATTGGTTGACTCGGGGGCATGTGATGGATATACGCCCAATTTGAACCCGTTGACTTCCAAACCGTTGTATTTTTATCGTCCCATCGCCAATTGTAAATCGAAACTTCAACCCGGACACTTCGCGAGAACATCGACGGCTCGGACGGGGCCGAAGCGCCCGTCCGACATAGGCGAACTCACCTAGGTGAGGTTGGGTGGCCACACCCGACCCGATCTCCCCTAGGGGAGATCGGGTTGGCCGACCCGATCTCTCCTAGGAGAGATCGGGTCGGCCAACCCGATCTCTCCTAGGAGAGATCGGGTCGGCCAACCCGATCCCTCCTAGGAGGGATGGGGTTGGCCAACCCCACCCTCCCTAGGAGGGGTTGGGTGTCCTCACCCAACCCCTACCCTTGGGGGTCGGATTTCTCCCCCCCCAAGGGTCCCGACACCACATTCGGACTCCCATGCTCTGTCCACTCCGCCTACCTCCTCCGAATCCTAAGGTCTTAATTATGTGCTTAAAGGTTAATTAATTGTGTTTAAAGGCTAACGATGTCATTAAGCCACCTTAATGACACCGTTGCCTATAAATACCCCACCTTCACAACTCATTTGATCATCTTGGCCATTTGGACATTTTAGCTCTGACATCTCTCTAGCTTTATCTCTCTAGAAAAGTACTGACTTAGGCATCGGAGAGGGTTCACCAGGCACCACCCCCCCTTCCTCCGTGTCTGGTATTGCCCCTTCTGCAGGGTAGAGGGAGAGAAGAAGCAGAGGAAGGAAGGAAGGAAAAGAGAAGATAGACTAAGGCAGAGCAGCTCAGGAACATCGGATCACACACATCCCCCGTAAGGAGTGAGATCAAAGCTGACACCCCGTTGACCTAGATCTCATAACTTAACAAGTATAATTAGTTAGTTTTGAATACGATTATCTTGTCTTTTAGAAGAAGTAAAATTAGGTCATTTACTGTGTATATATTTCAGAAACAACATTCCAATTTTAATTATCAACACATAGTCTTGTACATTAGGTACAGTTGACAATTCGTGTGTTTGTGATATGTTAAATTTATTGAGCACGAATACACACACGGAAATATTATTGTGCCCTTGTGTCAATGTTTTGTTATCTGTTAGCCATATTATGCTTGCGCTTCCATAATTCTTCAGGGTGTAGTTGAACATTAATTGGCCTCATAAATATGGGAATCACATAATTGTATGAATTCTAACTAAAGTCTTGAATAATAGTAGAACTGTGGATATTAGCGGTGCTACTTCCTTTTCGTCTTTGTTGTTACTGTTATTTTTCTTACCAAATATTTTAGCTTACAGTTAAATATAGTGTATCACAGATTAGAAGGTTTCGCATGTGATGTCATAAATAATTTAAGAATTAAGAATAAGATTAATAACTAAGCCATGACAATAAAATACTAGTTGCAGCCATTAGAGTATGCATCTTCTGTAAGAATATATATATATATATATATATTAATGTTACATTATATATATATTATAATTATATGTGGCCAGATAATATTAAGGGACATAAATATATTGAATAATATAATATGTATTATATTATATTATATCAATATATATCTTTATGGTATGATTTAATCTAGACCGTTCGATTGGCTACTCGATGGACGTACCAGATTAATACTAATATATTAAACGGTCCTCTCTCCCTGCCAGTAACGTATGTAGAGATTAAGAGGGTTACTCCATCTAACCGTCTCCGCACAGAAAGAGTGGACAAGGGAGAGAAGTGGAACCGTTCTTCTGGTAAAGCAAATTGACTGATCAGAGACTAGGAAGATCAATGGAACCGAAGCATATTCCAGGTATGTTATTCCGTACTAAACTTCAACCCTCATAAAGCATGATTAAGATCTGGGCAATAACAAATTTCAAACTTACATGTGGTATCAGAGCCTGAGTTGTTGATCATACTTTATGTTGGGATTATCGATCATGATGGTTTAGGGTTTGACTTCGTAATCGCCTAATCGGTCTGAATCGTACGAATTGAAAATCTTAACTCCATGAATTTCTTGAATTGATTCGATAGCCTTTCCCACTGCTTTCGAATTACTTCGCTTGAATTTTACCCAGTTGGGGCCTTTGCCGATTACGAAGCTGTCAAACACTGATTTACTCACTCTTTTGGACTTTATTGGTCTTCCTTATATTATAGTATGGTTTATATATATATATATATAATATAGGGTTATCACCTGTATAAAGGTTGTACTGTTGAAATTAGCCAATTCCCTACGCATGTATTAGTGTAATTAGATGGCTTAAGGAATTGAATCCGCTGTGTGTATATTATATGCATATGATGAATGATGGCATGAATTATTTTGTCCTAATATTTTTTTGAATTGCAATTACGTTATTTGAAAATTCTAAGAACAACACGAACATGTATAGTAAGTGGATTGTTGTTGCCAAAGTGACCAAGCTAGAATGTTTGCATGTTTCGTACTTAACGTATAGTCATTTATCCACTATGATGAAATGCCTATTATTGTTTACAAGTGGATAAATTGACATTTACTGGTTATTAGAATTTTAGGATTCTGCCCAAAGGTGAATCGCTTTCTATAACCGGTAAACATGATGGGATAATTAAGATCTTTTGGTTCTATATATTTGTATATCCAAAGATAACTTGTATATTTAACCGAAGATTTTATTTAATCGTCCAATAATGTTATGGAATTGAATTAAGATTCGTGTATTGTAGTCGTTGCCCAAAGTTCGGTTATAATATACTTTGAAGATTTTCAAATAATAATAAGGCATTTAATTAAGATTAGTGTATTATAGTCGTTGCCCAAAGGTCGATTATAATATACTATGATGGTTTCCTATCTGAATCTATTATTTACTAAATGAGCATTTATGTATCAACTGCAGCCTTTTCACTTAATTCGCAAGTTGCCTCTGTTGTCGTGTTCAATGGGTTAAACTTTTATGAACGGTCCGAACAAGTCATGTTCCACTTTGGTGTTTTGGATCTTGACTTGGCACAACTGGAAGAAAAACCCGCTGATCTTACGGATGAAAGCAGTGAGGATTAAAAGTGGACCGATAAAGACTGGGCACGATCTAACATGTTAGTTCTTTCGTTCATGCGAATGACAATTGCTAACAATATTAAGACCACTCTTCCACAGATTGAAAATGCTAAGGAATACATTAAATATGTGGAAGATAGATTCTGTTCTGTAGACAAGTCACTCGCAGGAACACTTATGGCAGAACTCACAACCATGAAGCATACTGGTGTGAGGAGTATGCATGATCATGTTCTTGAGATGACTAATATTGCAGCAAGGCTTAAGTCACTGGGGATGGATGTGAATGATTCCTTCTTGGTTCAGTTCATTCTGAATTCGTTACCTCCTGTATATGGACCTTTCCAAATCAATTAGAACACACTTAAGGATAAGTGGAATGTCGGTGAATTGTCCAGTATGCTTATTCAGGAGGAAGCGAGATTAAAGAAACAGGCAAAAAAATTCTGTCAACCTCGTGGAAAAGAAAGTTGGTAAAGGACTGAGTGCATGGGCCAACAAGTCTAAGAAAGGGAAGGATCCTGAGCACGTCCCTCAGGAGAAAAGAAGGGAACTAGGTGTTAATAAGTGTCTCTTTTGTGGAAAGCCATGACACATTAAGAAAGATTGCCTGAAACGCAAGGCTTGGTTCGAAAAGAAAGGTAATAATAATGTTTTTGTTTGTTTCGAATCAAACTTGATTGAGGTTCCCAATAATACATGATGGCTCGATTCTGGTGCTACAACTCATGTATACAATACAATGCAGGGATTCGTTTCAATCCGGACCATAAACGAAAGTGAAGAGTTTTTGTTCATGGGAAATCGAATGAAAGCTCCTGTTGAAGGCATAGGGACTTACAGATTGATTCTAGATTCTGGCTACTGCATGTATCTGTTTCAAACTCTTTATGTACCTTCAGTATCGAGGAATCTGATATCTGTTTCAAAACTGGATGGTTTAGGATTTTCTTTGAAGTTTGGACAAGGATGTTTCAGTTTGTTGAAAAACATGTTATGGTCGATTCTGGTGTTCTTTCTGATGGATTGTATAAACTGAAACTTGATGATGCCTTTTCTGAATCCTTGCTTACTGTTGTTTATTGTGACACTGGGATTAAGCGTAGTCGAGAGGATGAAAATCTTCTTTCTTGTGGCATAAACGTTTAGGTCATATTTCCAAAGAAAGATTGGAAAGAATGGTAAAGAATGATATTCTTCCAGTTTTGGATTTTAGTGACTTTCAAATATGTTTAGATTGCATAAAAGGAAAGCAAACTAAACATAATAAGAAGGATAAAGCCACGAGAAGTAGCCAGATTCTTGAACTTATACATACTGATATATGTGGACCTTTTGATGTTCCTTCCTTTGGAGGAGAAAAGTATTTTATCACCTTTATTGATGATTTTTCACGTTATGGTTATATCTATTTGCTTAATGAAAAATCTCAAGCAGTTGACGCCCTTGAGGTGTTTGTCAATGAAGTCGAAAGGCAATTAGATAGAAAAGTAAAAGTGGCAAGGTCTGATAGAGGTGGTGAATATTATGGTAGACATACCGAAACAGGGCAATGTCCTGGTCCTTATGAAAAATTCCTCGACAAACGTGGCATTTGTGCACAGTATACAATGCCAGGTACACCTCAACAAAATGGTGTTGCAGAAAGGCGTAATCAGACTTTAATTGATATGGTTAGGAGTATGATCAGTAACTCTTCTTTACCCAAATCATTGTGGATGTATACATTAAGGAATGCTGTCTACTTACTGAATAGGGTTCCTAGTAAGTCAGTTCCTAAACTCCTTTTGAGTTATGGACTGCAAGGAAACCTAGTTTAAGGCATCTTCATGTTTGGGGTTGCCTGAAAGAAGTACGCATTTATAATATGCATGAAAGAAAGTGTTATTCTCGAACTGTTAGTGGTTACTTTATTGGTTACTCAGAGAAGTCCAAAGGGTACAGATTTTACTGTCCTAATCACAGTTTGAGAATTGTAGAAACCGGTAATGCAATATTCCTTGAGAATGATGAGATTAGTGCGAGTATCGAAAGACACACTGTGGATATTAATGAGATAAGGATTGACAACCATTTGTCTGTAAGTATTCCACAAAACATTGTTCCTACTGTTGAACAACAGTTTGACAATAATGAACAATATATAAATGAAGAGATAACCCAGGAAGAAGCTAATCCTCATCCAGATCAAGTAAATGTTCCACAAGAAATCCATGATGAAGCTGATTCTCAACCAACTAATATAAATGAACCACAAGAAGTTCCATTAAGAGGATCTCAAAGAGAAAGGAGGTCGGCTATTTCGAATGATTATGTGGTTTATTTGCAAGAATCAGATTTCGAAATTGGAATTAATAAAGATCCGGTTTCTTTTTCACAAGCCATGGAAAGTAGTGAGTCAGGTAAATGGAATGATGCCATGAATGAAGAATTAAAGTCAATGGAGTATAACAAAGTTTGGGATCTCGTTGAGTTGCCAAATGGATGTAAGCAGGTCGAGTGTAAATGGGTCTTCAAGACCAAACTTGACAAGAATGGAAAGATCGAGCGATATAAAGCTCGATTGGTCGCTAAAGGTTATACCCAGAAAGATGGCATTGATTATAAAGAGACATTTTCACCTGTCTCTAAGAAAGACTCTTTAAGGATAATCTTGGCTTTGGTGGCTCAGTATGATTTAGAGTTACACCAAATGGACGTGAAAACAGCATTTCTTAATGGAGATCTTGAGGAGGAAGTATATATGGACCAGTCTGAAGGTTTCTCAACTGATGATAAAGGTCACATGGTATGTAAGCTTAAGAAGTCAATATACGGACTGAAGCAAGCTTCCCGCCAATGGTACATCAAGTTTAATGATACCATAACTTTTTTCGGTTTTAAAGAAAAACCGTTGACAGGTGCATATACCGAAAGATTAGTGGGAGTAAGTTCATATTTTTAGTTCTGTATGTTGATGATATTTTACTAGCTGCTAATGATTTTGGCATATTGCATGAGACCAAAACCTTTCTTTCTAAGAATTTTGAAATGAAAGATATGGGAGAGGCATCCTATGTGATTGGACTTGAAATTTTCCGTGATAGATCACAAGGACTGTTATGATTGTCTCAGAAAGCTTATGCAGAAAGGGTACTAGAAAAATTTGGGATGCATAAATGGTCTCCCGGAATAGTACCAGTGTAGAAAGGAGATAAGTTTAGTCTCATGCAATGCCCAAAGAATGATGTGGAACGTAAAGAAATGAAATCTATTCCTTATGCTGCCGTTGTTGGTAGTCTAATGTATTTACAGACATGCACAAGGCCGGATCTCAGCTTTGCAGTTGGGATGTTAGGAAGATATTTAAGCAATCCCGGCATAGATCATTGTAAAGCTACAAAGAAAGTACTTAGGTACGTACAGGGCACGAAGGATTACATGCTCATGTATAAGAAGGCCAACCAATTGGAAGTAATTGGTTACTCAGATTCAGATTTTGCTGGTTGCAAAGACAGTAGAAAATCCACTTTTGGCTACATGTTTCTTTTAGCTAATGGGGCCATATCATGGAAAAGTGGGAAGGAGTTTGTTCTTGCTGCATCCATAATGGAAGCAGAGTTTGTGGCGTGCTTTGAAGCCACTGTTCATGCATTATGGCTGCGGAACTTTATTTCAGGGCTTGAGGTTGTCGACACCATTAGTAAGCCGCTGAAAATTTATTGTGATAATTCAACCGCAGTTTTCTTCTCTAAAAATGACAGATACTCGAAGGGTGCCAAACTTATGGATATAAAGTATATGGCCGTTAAAGAAGAAGTTCAGAAGCATAAAGTGTCCATTCACCATATAAGCACTGAGCTAATGATCGCAGATCCTTTGACGAAAGGATTACAACCAAAGACATTTAGGGAGCATGTCACTAGAATGGGTCTTGGTTATAAGGATGAATGAAATTTATGATGGTACCTAGGAAACTTTGAGCTCAAACATATGCTTCTGACTTATGTTTTATTTTCTTGTTTATTATGACAGTATATACGTGATGCTTTACGTAACAAGAAATATTATTTCAAAGCATTAGGTGGACCTTGATGTGTTTATATATATTACTTATAGGCTTACATTTGATAAGATGAGGGAGTATGCTGCTTAAATAAGTGTATGACCGCCATAACTCGCATTTGCAGATTATTGAGTGTAAGTGATTATGATGAACGGGAAGATTAGATCTTTACGCACGCCTTATGTTTTCCATAAAGATGTAAGAATTATGTGATTATCTGGCCAAGTGGGAGAATGTAAGAATATATATATATATATATATATATATATATATATATATATATATATATATATATATATATATATTAAAGTTATGTTATATATATATTCTAATTATATGTGGCCAGATAATATTAAGGGACATAAATATATTGAATAATATAATATGTATTATATTTTATTATATCAATATATATCTTTATGGTATGATTTAATCTCGACCGTTCGATTGGCTACTCGATGGACGTACCAGATTAGTGCTAATATATTAAACGGTCATCTCTCCTTGCCAGTAACGTATGTAGAGATTAAGAGGGTTACTCCATCTAACCGTCTCCTCACAGAAAAAGTGGACAAGGGAGAGAAGTGGAACCATTCTTCTGGGAAAGCAAATTGACTGATCAGAGACTAAGAAGATCAATGGAACCGAAGCATATTCCTGGTATGTTATTCCGCACTAAACTTCAACCCTCATAGAACATGATTAAGATCCAGGCAATTACAGATTTCAAACTTACATCTTCATTGTTATCTTGCTCGTAAATTTGGTACTTGGGACATCATCTGCTGCATTTTCCAGCTCCTCATTATCAGGAACAATCTCTTTTACATTCCATATGGAAAATTAACAAAAAGCACCTACAACTGCAACTGCAAGTACGTCCTAAAGAGAGATTCTCTATCTCTGGATCTATATAGTAATACTTGCTGGAGTCCACCTCAAATTATATCATCCAATTTATAAGGACATAATTCACTAAATGGGAAAATTTGTAATCATCAATCAGTCATCAGTAGATAAATGGAAAACTCAAGTTAGGTCCCACCTTATCAGTGGCAACTTCACAGCGAGAAAGATCAGCACCGTTTTCAGCACGCACGCGTAGGGTTGGAAGGAGGGATATAGAGAATTAGGGTTTTTAGTACCTTTCAATTCAAGTGCTTCAACCAAAATAAATTGAGGCGCTCTCCCGCGCAATCGACATTCGACTGGTCGTCACCCACTAGAAGAAAGACCAAATCGGCGGAGGGATAGGAGAGCCAGGTATATTTGAGAATCCTAATCCTAACACTGTTAAAAGTCCTGTTAAACTAAACCAGGTATATTGTTGGAACTCACACTCCCAAGTATATAGAAATACTTCAAATTATATTATGAGTTACTTGAGTTGTATTCTACATCATATGAGACTCCTTTATATAGGATCGCTATTACATGAAACTTCCCATTTCTAATGATTATACTAATCATAATACTAACTTATTTCTAATCATCAACTTAATTATTCTTAACAACTTTCAATTATTCAAGTAACTTAACTAATAATAATCTACCAATTATTTTTTAACTAATCAAGTTATGAGGTTAAGTTTAACTTATTTTCTATCAGCCTCCCTTAAACCAACCTCATCACACTTGATCATGCCCAACATTCCCTTCAACTTAAGGAAAATGTCGGCATTCAGCGGCTTCGTGAAAATGTCAGCAACTTGCTCCTCGCTTTTGCAGTATTCTAGCGCAATCTCGCCATCTTTCACCAAATCCCTGATGTAGTGATACTTGATGTCGATGTGCTTACTCCTTCCATGAAGGACAGGATTCTTCGACAGAGCAATTGCTGACTGACTACCGCACTTGATACTCGTTGGATGCTCCTGCTTGTGGTGCAACTCTACAAGCATCTGATGCAACCAAACTGCCTGAGTAGCACAATATGTTGTCGCTATATATTATGCTTCAATATTTGAAAAAGCAACCACCTGTTTCTTCATTGAAGACCAAGAGAAAACTCATGATCCCAAGTGAAAGGCATAATCGGAAATTCTCTCTCTCTCTCGGGTGTCACCTGCCCAATCACTGTCTGTATATCCCACCAGCTGAAATTCTTCTGATCATGAATAGAATATACCGTCATCGATCGTACCTTTGATGTACCTTAGAATTCTCTTTGCTGCTTGCAAATGAGATTGTCGTGGAGACTCCATGAACCTGCTGATAATCCCGGCACTATATACAATATCTGGTCTAGTAAAAGTCAAATATCGTAGACAACCTACTATCCTCTTGTAATAAGTCGGATTCACCTCAGCACCGCTTTCTTCTTTTGTCAAACTCGATCTTTCTTCTATTGGAGTACGAATCAGGTTGCAATTAGCCATCTTAAACTTCTCGAGAATATCTTTCGCATACTTCTTCTGGGAGATGAAGATAACATCATCTGCTTGAGTAATTTCAAGACCCAAAAAATAAGACATAAGCCCCATGTTTGTCATCTCGAATTCTCGGATCATGGCATTCCTGAAGCCTTGGATCATCTCACGACTATCACCAGTAAAAATGAGGTCATCAACATACAAACACACAATGAACATCTCACCAGCCTCATTAAACTTCACATACAATGTATGCTCAGAAAGACACTTGACGAATCCATGATGCTGGAAATAAGCGTTGATCCTAGCGTACCATGCCCTTGGTGCTTGCTTAAGCCCGTACAAAGCTTTCTTCAACTTGTAGACCTTTCCTTCATGTCCCCTCCTGACATAACATTCTGGCTGGTCCACATATACCTCCTTTACAAGTACGCCATTTAGAAATGCGGACTTGACATCCATCTGTTGTATCCTCCAGTTTCTCGGTGCTGCAAGAGCAATAATCATCCAGATAGTGTCTAACCGGGCGACTGGCGCGAACACCTCAAAGCAGTCAATCCCTGGCTTTTGCTTGTAGCCTTTGACAACCAGACGAGCCTTCAGCTTGTCAACATCTCTATTAGGCTTGTACTTGGTCTTGTACACCCATTTTAGACCAATTTTCTTCTTGCCTTCTGGAACAGTCGTCAGCTCCCATGTGTCATTCTTCTCAATTGCACGAATCTCCTCATCCATGGCCTGGACCCACATCTCATCCTGTAAGGCTTCATCATATGTTTGTGGATCACAATCAACAAACAAGGAAAAATTATAATTTCCTCATCTGATGCATCTGTCCTTAGACAAAACATAATCTTGCAAACGAGCTGGTAAAACTCGTTGTCTCCAAGGACGTTGAGAAGATGCTTCTGGAGCTTGTTCAAGTGATGGACCTTCATTTGATTGCTCTGCAGAGACTAGAGCAGCTTCCTCCTTATCTACAGGGTAGAAGTCAAAAGAACTTCTAACCTCAACACTCCAATCCCATTCACCTTGTTCATCAAAGGTGACACTCTACTAAAAATCCCTTTCTCTGTCACCGGATCAAACAACCGATAACCCTTGGTCGCATCACTATAGCCAATAATGATAAACTTTTTCTATTATCGTCAAGCTTCTTTCTAAGATCTTTAGGCACATGTGCATACACTATACAATCGAACACCCGTAAATACGAAACGGAAGGAACACGTCTTGTCCATACCTCAAAAGGAGTCTTCATTTGGAGTCCGTTCGTCGGACATCTGTTCAATACATGAAATGCACATGCAACTGCCTCTTCCCAGAACTGCTTCGGCATGTTCTTAGCGCGTAACATGCAGCGGACCATATCCATGATGGTTCGATTCTTCCTCTCAGCAACACTGTTCTGTTGAGGCGTGCACCTCGCTGTCAACTAGTGCTTGATTCCCACTTTCTTGAAGAACCTATCACCCGCCAGATACTATGTGCTTGTCTTGGCATTGCTTTCTTTCTCTGAGTCGTGTAGGGCATGTTCAAGTTCCGTTGTCCTCAGAGTTTTTACTCAGCGCCCACTCTATGTCTCAACATAGGCTTTGAACTCCTTGAAAACATCAATTGTCTCTGACTTGTGTTTCAAGAAGTAAACCCAAGTTTTTCGGCTAAAATCTTCAATAAAAGTCATGAAATGCTTATACCCCCGGTTGGAAGGTACCTCCAGCGGCCCACAAAGATCAGAGTGAACTAGCTCCAATGACCTTGTCGCCCTCCATGACTAACCTGACAGAAACGATTCCATACACTTCTTTCCGATAACACATGTCTCACACACATTCTTCGGACAAGAAATCCGAGGAAAGCCTGACACCATCTTCTTTTGGGTTAATAGCTCTAGGCTATAAAAATTCACATGGCCAGACTGCTTGTGCCACAACCATGAGGAATCTTCAACGGAGGAACTTAAACAAGAATTAACATACCTGATATGCAAAGGGAAAAGACGATTCGGGGACATCTTCACCCTTGCAATCAAGCGTTGTCGGCTATCTTTAATGGTATAGATCCCGCCATGAATCTGCATATCATAGCCTCGTTCAGATAGTTGTCCCTTTTGAGAAGGTTCTGGTGGAGCCCTGGAACATAATACACATCTGCAATACGTCGTTTAGACCCATCATTTGCGTTGATGAGGATGTGTCCTTTCCCGTGACAGGAATTCTTGCATTGTTCCCGAACTTCACCTCTGATCTGGCAGACTCATCTAACGACGATAATAGCTCTTTCTGGCCACACATATGATTGCTACATCCAGTTTCCAAAAACCAAATATTCTTTTGGTCTTCCACCACAACATCACATGTCACCAACACAGCTTTCTCCATCTCGTCACCACTATCAGCTGTCATTACGGTTTTAGCATAATGAGTTTTACCTTCCTTTTTCAAGCTCTTACACTGCGACTAGAAATGACCAAAGTCCGAACTTCTTGCAGTTGAAACATTGAATCTGGGACAAGTCTCTTCTTTTTCAGACCTATGATCTTTACGACCTTTAGTCTTAGAATTTCCTCCATTCCAATTAGAGTAGCTGGATTGTTGCTCTTTATCGTCTTGCAACGTCAATTGACTTGCAAAGCTTCCTCGACAGTTTTTCCTGATTTCTCCTTGATTCTTTGCTCGTGCACTTGGAGAGAACCCATTAATTCATCCACCGTCATAGTAGACAAATCTTTGGATTCATCGATTGCCGTCATGATATACTCAAACTTCAAGGTAAGTGAGCGAAGAAATTTCTCAACAATCTTTTGATCTGTTATTGTCTCGCCATTCCTCTTCATTTGGTTGACAATAGCCAATGCCCTCGAGAAATAATCAGATACCGACTCCGAGCTCTCCATCTGACAAAGCTCGAACTGTCTTCGCAGCACTTGGAGACGAACCTTCTGAACTCTCTCGACAACTTTGTATGCCTTAACAAGAGAATACCACGCCTCTTTTGCAGTTTGTGCGGTCACCACCTTCTCAAACATGGTCGAGTGTAACGCCTGAAAGATGTAAAATAACGCTTTACGATCTTTCTTACGGTTTTCTCGGTGCGTCCTCAGCTCCTCCTGTGACATTCCCACTGTAGTAGTTGGCTCCGTGAATCCCTCTTCAATGATCTCCATAAGCTCCTGGTACCCAAAAAGTATCTCCATCTGGATCTTCCAATGCTCGAAGTGTTTCCCATCAAACTTTGGAAGCTGGGGTTGGAACGACCCATTACTTGTGGAAGCCATCATCTCTCTCAAATCAATATGGCGAATCTGGCTAAACTAGCTCTGATACCAGATGTTGGAACTCACACTCTTAAGTATATAGAAATACTTTATATTATATTATGAGTAGCTTGAGTTGTATTCTACATCATATATGAATCCTTTATATATGATCTCTATTACATGAAACTTCCCTTTTAATGATTATACTAATCATAATACTAACTTATTTCTAATCATCAACTTAATTATTCTTAACAACTTTCAATTATTCAAGTAACTTAACTAATAATAAACTACTAATTATTTTCTAACTAATCAAGTTATGAGGCTGAGTTTAACTTATTTTCTATCATATATTATAATCAAGCCAAACCGGTATTAAACCAATCAACACAAAGAATTAGTCCTTCTTTTTCAGTTGTGTCGGGTTTAGTCATTTGTTTGACCAGAAGCAGTATGCTTCAAAAGGATAGAAGAAAGACTCTATATATTTTTAAGAAGAGAATATTTATATCTATATAATTAAATATATATATATATTGTTTCCAATCTTTGTCTATTTATAACTTAGAAACAAATTACATCCCCCTATATAAAGGAGATTTATGCCGGCCTACTCTCCACCTTGAGAGTTATATTGCAATTAATCATTCACACGAGCAAAGTCTTGCTTCTGTAAATCCATGTTCGGGGATAAAAGAGGGTTAAGACTAGTGAAATAATCGATCTTGAATTCGCAAGAACTCATGGAAGAAGAAGAGAAGACGGTGATAGAAGAAGAGATTCTCAAACAACAAGAAGATGATTCCACTCCTGAAAGGGCTAGAAAGACCGCTCGATTCTCAGTTTGATTTCTATGGAGGGATCATTGATATTTTACAGAGAAAATCATGTATTACATACCAAACTGATGACTATAATGTAGACTTCTTTAGAGTTATTAAATTTGAGAATTTATGGGTTCTTGAATATGATCACCGGTTTGATTTCTCATTTTGGATTGATTTAAGACCATGGTTGATGAAGACTCAGATTGTGAAGATTCCTTGGAGATGAATCATTATATTTCTCTTAAAGTTATTTGAATTACTTAGTTCTTTTAGAATAAATTGGTAGTTTTGAAATATATATGAATAAAAGTCATTCAAATTTCCCATAGATATTTCGATAGTGCAGAGATATTTGAGCAAGCTAATTTATTTCAATAGTTTGTGTAAATCAATAAGCAATAGGTTCGGCACCTATGTGGGTTTGGTATTAAAGGTGAGAAACTGAATATAATTAGAATTACGTTCAAAACGAAGGTTACACATGTAAGATTACATCATGGAGCTTACCCTCTCGCTAGGTTAAATTGATAAGTCTACAAAGTAACGAAAGCTTTATGGAGCATTTAGAACTTCATGGAAGAATCAATTAGACCGGATGGTTTACAACCTTCTGAACTGACAGAGGAGGTAGAAAATACTTCACTAAAAGTTCAGCGATACAAGTAATGAAAGAGACTGTGAAACAAATCATGATTACACTAAGTCTAGTAATTAATTATTGGCTGAACCCAATGCAATGAACCGGTGTTTCTAAAGTAAAAAAAAAATGCATGCTCTTTGATTATGGTTAGATATATGCCTTCACAGGCACAACTTCCCATCTCCTTATGAGGCGATGGGTTGTTCACGGCGACTGCAAATTGAACCATATATACCTTTAATCGGTCAACATTATTCCTTGAGTTTTGGACAGGACGAGGAACTAACCTATCCAACCTATTATGTACACCACTGATAGCCGATACAACAAGTTGGATGATAGAGGCCGGAAGAGTAACTTCTGCAGCTACTCTGAAACGTCGGTAGGTTACGTATTTATTGGCACTAAGGATAGTGGGAGTGTTACAAAACACAAATTACACAATGTAGAGCTAGGTGTTTAGAAACTGAACGAAACTTGTAGAGTTATAGATGATTTAGATGCACAAGTCTCGGATAATCTGAGTGGGAAAAATGAAACCGCGGCTAAATTCGACGATATAACAATTAAAAAAAAGGTTGTCTAAGGTAACTACAACTTAGTTGCTGGTCTAACACCGAACTTAAATGTATTACCCGACGTCGTTTTAAATGCTAGACCAAATATGGAGCATCCTGGTGTTGGGATCAAGTTGACGTGCCCAGGCTTCGAGAGATGGATTTCGAGGTGTCGCCTTGATTAACTCTCTTAGGTTTCTATCTTTGGAGTGTTGAAGGCGTTAACCTGAAAAGGGGTTGGGGATCTTCCCCGGATTCCACTGTGAAGCTTAAGACAGTGAGGGAATATGAAAGTAATATTGTAAGAAGTATATGAGTCTATCTAGGTAATAAAAGTATTCCCCTATTTATAGAAAGAAAGTACCGACTTTATACAGCGGCTACCCTCCATGGAGGGTTTTTTTTTTTTCTGGAGTCGGCATAAGCAAGTGACAAGCAGGTCGCCACCTCACCATTCCTTAAGAGGAAGGTTTCTTCATGGCGGCTGAAGCAGGTCACCACCTCACCATTCCTTGAGAGGAAGGTTTCTTCATGGCGGCTGAACCAGGTCGCCACCTGTCCCTTTCCTTAAGAGGAACGGTTTCTTCAGAAGGTCGGTGGTAAGTAGGTCGCCACCTGTTCCTTTTCCTTAAGAGGAAGGGTTTCTTCAATAGTACCTGGCTGTCGACTCGACTCATGCCCTAAGCGGGGGGGTCTTTGGGTGGGCTTATCGCCAGTCTTCAAGAAGGATCTTAGTCGTCGACATTCACAACATTTGGTGTCGACCACTTGTCCTTGTTTCTTGATTCTGAGAATGATTAGTCGTCGTCTCTCATTCAGGATTCCCGACTTAGATACTCCTGACTAGTCATTGGCCTTTCCTCTATAATCATATTCCAACACTTGCCCCCGATACTTGAGTCGTTAACTTCATTATGAAGAAGGGGGCTTAAGTCGAGTACTGTTTTTGAGGTTCTTCGGCTAGGATTGTTTTGTGTTGTCGAGCTGCATATCTGTTTCTTCTTAGATGCCCTTAGGCGAAGCGTAGGCCATATGTAGGATTTAGGGGATTAATGCTACGGAAACAAAACCCTAGATACGTGCATGGTACCTAATACCCAGCGGAAGAAGGTGCACATACCTATATTGTTTCCTGTAGTCCAGGACCTTTGAGGGGAGTTCTCGATCTGCCGAACGGTTCCCCGTAGAGGTTCCTGTTAGAGAAGCCCTACACGGATTATGCCCCATAGAAAAGCCTCTGTCGATTCTTCGAGGGATGGATCTACTCGGCGTAAATTGCTCGTCGTAATTTGACACCTCCTTCTCCTTGGTGTAGGGTCGGCCGAATATGCTAGCTCTAGGGGGGAGGGTTTTCTTTTAATATCACAACTTGGGAGAGGATAATAGCACTTGTAAAACCCTCCCCTAGGTCCCTATTTATAAGAGGAGGTGGGATAAATCTCACCTCCTTAATGTGTATAATTCGACCAGCCATGTGTGGGTAGGGAGGCCCAATTTTGGGCCTCCCATGTCAATTGAGATTTTAGGCCAAGCCCAAAATCTCTAATAAGACATTAACATAATTTCTTAGGTACATGGACTTTATTAATTGGCTCCCAATTACGGCGGCACATAGTCCAAATGCTAACAGCTCACACTCGCCGGAATGGGAGGGTGTCTATTAATATGTTGTCGTCCAACACATAAGCATTTGGTCTTCGATCCAATCCCTGCTCTGAATAGTTCATACGAGGTTTGCCGTGCAACCGGCGGACACGACGGGCATCGTGCTACTCATATGTTTGGAGGGTTGTAGCGCCCGTGGAATGTTGATTCCCCATGTCTAATCAATATGTTAAAAATAAAAGTGCCACGTTGTTTCCTAGGTCAACTGTAATTCTCTAATTGCCCAGTTTCCACATAGGAATACTCCTTCGGGGCATCCGTACAAGTACTCACAACCTTTCAACTAATGTCAGGCTGGTGGCCACCTAGTGAATACAAGAGTCGGAGGTGTACTTGACCATCCCCATCGCTCATACCCTTAGTCAAACCCAACCGGTTTCCAAGACGTGGTCACTAGGTCTTTTTGTTTGGCACTGCGCTTGTAGGCCAGGAAGCAAACATTGAGCCTAACCTTAGGTATAAGTTCTGAGTCCGTAAGGATACTTTGGATGCTTCTTCATATAGCACCGGGATTAGTCACACGCTCTAGGTGAAGAATTTTGTGCCCGTCTGAATCTCATGGATTCTATCTAGCACAACCGAGCATAACCCCGTGTCGAACATGGCACGCGTAGTATGAAGCACGCGTCGATAGCATAACCTGAGTTTAGTCATGATGTGCGGAATTTCATACGCTATCGCAGATTCTTCATCTGGCCCAGAATGTGGTTTTATTACGAACATAGTTCGTAATGGCGATTTGCAGAACTTTGATCATATCGTGTTACTCCGTAAACCAAATGATCGTTCTACTTAACCAGGTTTTCCACCGTGGTTCTTAGCCAGTCTTGACTTAATGGAGAATCCTCTTCTCCGTCAAGACGACCGAGCCTGTGTGACGAGGCTTGGTCCACATTCTACATTATTTTACTTTGGAGGTTGTCCCTCCTACGACTACTTTATAGACCGTAAACATCCAATGAAATTTCATACATAATGACGTCGTATGAATCATAAGATAAAATTGCATTTCATTTTAATAAGGTCTCAAAAAGTTTTTATCACTATACGGTCTACTTAAACCCTACGCAGTCCCATCGTTTTAACATGTTTTTCGAAAACTTCCATGCGTAAAGGTTTAGTCAATGGATCGGCCATCATACTATCAGTAGACAAGTATTCTAATGTGATAAGATTGTCCTCAACCATATTCTTAGCATAATTATATTTTATATCAATGTGTTTCGTCCTGCTGTGGTACTTAGGGTTCTTAACTGCTGCAATTGCTGCTTGACTGTCAGAGTATACCTTCACAGGTTTATTCCCGTCCTCGAAACAAAGCAACGCAGTTAAGAGCCTATTAAGCCAGACCGCTTCTTGTGTATTCTTAGAGAGGGCGACGAATTCGGATTCCATCGTTGAAAGTGCGACACAAATTTGCTTCTTGCTCATCCATGAAATGACGACATTTAGCAAGGAGGAATACTCCCCCTGAGGTGGACTTACGATCATCCGGATCGCCACCATGGTCGGCGTCACTAAATCCTAACAACTCTAGTTTTCCACCCTCATAGCACAGAGCATAGTCGGCAGTACCTTTCAGGTATCGATTTATTCGTTTAACAGCCTTTAGATATTGAGTGCCAGAATCTGATTGGAATCGTTCTACTAGGCCCACTGCATAACAGATGTCTGGACGAGTGCATTGTATGACATACATTAAGCTGCCAACCATACTTAAGTATTCTGCACTTTTCATCTCTTCACGCTTAGCCAGGTTCTTCGGGCCATTACGCTTCGACAGCGCGCACCCGAGTGCAACCGGCATATCCACGGGCTTGGCTATTAAGTTCTATAATGTGGAGAGGAGGGTTGAACCATAAGGAGATATAAAATATGAACGATATAAATGATTCAACCAAGTATTTACATGTTAGTATGCCACTATATATAGGAGATCAATCCTAACTAACTAGTCAACTATATAAGTCAACCTAAGGTACCATGTATCTATACAAGTATGAGTACCTATCAATGTATATACAATATGTACATCTAATATTCCCCCGTCTTTTCCTTCTTCTTCCTTTCTAAAGAATTAAAAGGAAAATTTGAGAGAAAAGGTCGATGATGAATGAAATGCCAAGGTCCAATCAAAATCGGGTCAAATAGAGCCAAGGGTAAACCCGTTCAAAATGAGCCAAGGAAATTCCAAAACCCGCTCAAATGATCCATGGGAAATTTAAAACCCGCTCCAAAATGCCAAGGTTGATAACCCGGTCTTCACAAAACGGCCCCACGAAAATCTAATTTTCGAGATACGGCCCCAAACTTGAGAACTGTCCTCAAAACAGCCCCAAAGTCTTCAAAAGCTCCAAAGAAGCCCCAATATTTCAGAACTATCCTCAAAATGCCCCAAACTTCACAAAATCAGCAAAAATGCCCCAAACTCTGAAACTGCTCCAAAACAGCCCCAAAGTCCTCAAAAGAGCATCACAAATTGGAAAACTGCCTAAAACAGCCCCAAATATCCAAAAGCTTGCAAAGAAGCCCCAAACTTCATAACATTCCAAAATCAGGCCCCAAATTCGGTCAAAAATTCGGCCAAAATAGACCAGAACACCCAAATTCGACTCAAAATTCGGGCAAAAACACCCATGGCACGTGCAGAGCACATGAAGGAGCATCGGGTGCACGAGACCAAATAAAACCATGCTGAAATCCCGGTGCACGGAGGGTGCACGGCGCTACACAGCCAGAGGTCGCGAGTTCGAATCCAGCGCGACGCAAAAATATCCAGCCATTTACTGAAGCAACAGGTCGCAGGTTCAATCCCAGCGAGATGCAGCAATTTCCAGAGATGAACAAATCTGGGCAGAATATGATCTTCAAGATGTTCTTCAAGTGTTCTTCAACAAAACCAATTCGATTCAACTCCAAATCGTCAAAATCGAACAACAAACCAACTGGAATCCAATAGCAACCTAAAGGCGCAACTAATCCAGTCCAAATTGCAGCAAATAATCGATTATCCAAATCGAATTTGATGAAATTGCAGCAACATAACAGCAATATCAAGAACACAGCAACTTCGAACCATAATCGATCCAAATTGCGCAAATCCACAGCAGAAATCCACAAATTGCAGCTTAGAATCAATAGCAGCATCAAATGTGAATCCAATGCAATTCGAATCGCAGCAAATGATCAAGAAACAAGCTTGAAATCGAAGATCGAACTTCAAGCAGTAAAATAGGCGTGAAATCTGAATTTGAATCAGAATTACCTCCAAGAAGCTTCGAATGATGCTCAAATCTTCACAGAAACTTCGCAATGATGTATGGAGAGCATATGCAATGCAGAAATATCGAAACGAAGCCTCGAATTGCAGAATCGAAGCTCAGCCAAAACCAGCAGAGAAGCTGCAGAATGAAGAATAGCAAGTATGCAAACACCATGCTGGCATATGCAAACACAGTAGCAGCAGCAGCTTCAAACGCAGAAATCAGCAATCAAAACATGAAGAATCATGCAGCAAATCCACGAAATACAGCAGCTAATGACTTGATCTTCAAGTGATCCAATGAAACGAAACTTAATCCTCAAGATTCAAGCTCGAATCGATGCATAAAAGCTCCAATTATCCGCCGAAATGAAGCAGATCTACATATGCAAACATGAAGCAGTCTATGTAAACACCAGATCAGCTCTGAAGATCAAATCCAAAGAATCGATGCTCAATCTTCAAGATCCAAATCGAAGAATGCAAAATCCTCTCGAAAAATCATGAAACCGAAACTAAAAATACCATAGCTCTGATACAATATTAAGTTCTATAATGTGGAGAGGAGGGTTGAACCATAAGGAGATATAAAATATGAATGATATAAATGATTCAACCAAGTATTTACATGTTAGGATGCCACTATATATAGGAGATCAATCCTAACTAACTAGTCAACTATACAAGTCAACCTAAGGTACCATGTATCTATATAAGTATGAGTACCTATCAATGTATATACAATATGTACATCGTATATTGTCATCCTACATTCGAAACTTTTTCAACAACTTGTTGACATAGGATTCTCTAGATAGATATAGTTTACGAGTAGCCCGATTCCTAGCAATCATAATGCCTAGGATGTAAGTGGTTTCTCCAACGTCCTTCATCTCAAATACAGATGCTAGTCAAGACTTTGATTCATTCATGTAACTTACGTCATTTGCGGAAATTAATATGTCATCGACATATAATGTTAAGATGACGTATTTAGACTCGAAAGTCTTCGTGTACACCCAAGGATCCTCGTGAAGATTCACGAATCCATTTCCAACGATTTCTTCGTGGAATCTGCGGTACCATTGGCGGGATGACTGTTTAAGACTGTAAATAGATCTTTGGAGTTTAAAAACTTTACGTTCGTTGCCAGGAGTAGTGACACCCTCCGGCTGCTCCATATAGATCTCTTCCTCCAGGTTACCATGGAGGAATGTAGTCTTAACAGCCAATTGGTTTAGCTCTAGGTCGAGGCTTGCAACCAAAGCCAAAATGACCCGTACTGTAGTGTAACGTACAGTAGGTGAGTAAGTCTCATCAAAGTCCACTCCGTGAAGTTGGGTATATCCTTTCGCAATGAGTCGAGCTTTATATCGCTCGACAGCTCCATCAGCAGTGAGTTTCAATTTCAGAACCCACTTGGCAACTATTGCTCTGCGGTCAGCAGGCCAATCAACTACAGACCAAACCGAATTAGCTTTCATAGAGGCGATCTCATTCTCCATTCTTTCTCTTGAGATCCTTCCATATCTTGTTTAACCATTACCGGTTCATCAACCGAAGTGAGGGTGAACAATTCACATCTCTCGATGGGATACTTTTTAAGAGAAGTTCGGTGCCTCAGAATACGTCTAGGCTCTATAGTCCCATCTTGAGTTTGAACTACGCTCCCACTAGGAATAATGCTCATTTTCGGTGCAATACTTGTTAGATTACAGGGAGTAATCACTACGGAAACACTAAAAGGTGGTACGTGCATGTAATCGAAATTACGCAGAGTTACACATACCTCAACAGTTTACCGTAGTCCTAGATCCTTTGCACGAGGGAGTTCTCGATCCACCGGACGGAAACCGTAGAGGTTCTTGTGAAAGAAGACCGACGTGGTGTTAGCTCCACAGCAAAGCCTCAGATCAATTCTTGACACGGGGACAGATCTTCGGAGAGTTGCTCGAAAGCAATTTGGCACACCCTTGGTGTAGGTATGGTTCGGTCGAAACTTGTGATGTGGGAGGAGGGTTTTCTCTCTAAAACACTCGTGTGAGGGAATTATGATTAACCCTAAAATATTCCCTAACACCTCTTATTTATAGGAGTAAAGTGGACAAAAGTCCACTTTACCCTCACTATATGTTTCGGCCGGCCTATGTATTTGGGGAGGCCCAATTTTGGGCCTCCCATGTCAATTGGGATTTGGGTCTAGCCCAATTATCCTAATGTGACATTTACCAAAGTTCATTAGGTAAACTATACATATTATGGGCTACCAATTATGGCGCCCATCACCATATGCTTACAGCTCCCACTCGCCGGAATGGGAGGGTGCCTGTTAATGTATTGTTGTCCAAATCCGCATCGACATTTCTCCCCTATGATCTGCTCCGTGCTTCCGAATAGTTCATACGATTTTTGCCGTGCGACCAGCGGATACGACGGGCATCGTGCTACTCATCTGTTAGGAGTATTGTAGCGCCCGCGGAACATTGATTCCCTTTTCTCCAATCAAATTGTTATTAACAACATTTCATATTGTACCGCGTTGTATCCTAGGTCAACTAATAATTCTCCATTTTCCTAGTTTCCACATAAGAAATGTTCTCCAAGGCATCCGTACAAGTATTCACAACCTTCAACTAATATACAGTTGGTGGCCACCTTAGTGAATACAAGATTCGGTGAATTATAGGTGAACTTGACCATCCCCATCGCTCATACCCTTAGTCAAACCCAACTGGTTTCCAAAGACGTGGTCACTGGGCCTTTTTGTTCAGCACTACGCTCGTACGCCAGGAAGCGAGCATTGGGTCTGGCCTTAGGTATGAGTTCTGAGTCCATGAAGATAATTTGGGTGCCTCTTCATAAGGCTCCTGGGATCAATCACACGCTCGATGTGAAGAAGTTTGGGCCCGCCAGAATCACGAGGATTCTTTTCCTAGCACAACCGAGCTGTGACCCCATGGTCGTACATGGAACGCGTAGTATGAAGCACGCGTTGATAACATACCTGAACATTTTGGGTCAACAAGAATGGGATATGTCAATCATGCTATCACAGATTTTCATATAGCCCAGAATGTGGATTTATGACGAACGGAGTTCATCACGGCGATCTGCAGGACGAAGATCATGTCGAGTTACTTCGACAATAGATAATCGTTCTGCGTAATCAGGTTTATCTCCCTGTTTCTTAGCCAGCCTTTCATAGTAGAGGCCTCCTTCCACCGCAAGACGACCGTACCTGCGTGACTATGTAAGGCCCACATTCGACATATTTTTGGCAGAGGATTGCGTCCGCCTACAACTCAATTTATAGACCATAAATTTGATGTAACCAAAACATTATGACGTCGATTGATCATAAACTCAGTTGCAATTCTTTCGCTTACAAAATGTAACTTTCTAATATCAAAATGTTATCACAGATACATACCATTTCTAAACCTACGCAATCCAAGCAGTTTTACATGCTTTTCGAATATCTCCCTGCGTAGTGGCTTAGTTAATGGGTCAGCAATCATATTATCAGTGGACAAGTATTCCATAGTGATTATATTGTCTTCTACCATCGATTTAGCATAGAAATATTTCACATCAATGTGTTTGGTCCTACTATGGTACTTCGGATTCTTAACTGTCGCAATAACTGCCTGACTGTCGGAGAACACCTTTACAGGTTTACTTCCGATGTCACCACCAAGAAACGCAGTAAGAAGCCTTTTCAGCCAGACTGCTTCTTGTGCATTCTTAGAGAGAGCAACGAATTCTGATTCCATTGTTGACAGCGCGACACAGGTTTGCTTCTTGCTCGTCCTTGAAATGGCGGCATTAGCAAGGATAAATACTCTTCATGTGGTAGACTTACGATCATCCGGATCGCCACCATGGTCGGCGTCACTGTAACTGGTCAATTCTAACTTCCCGCCCTCATAGCACGGAGCATAGTCAACAGTACCTTTGAGATAACGAATTAGGTATAGCTAATAATTCGTTTTACAGTCTTTTAAATGTTGATAGCTAGGATCTGATTGGAAACGTGCTACTAGGCCCATAGCGTGAAAGATATTCGGATGGGTGAATAGCACGGTGTATATTGAAATACCAACCATGCTTAAAATCTCTACACCCTTCATTTGTTCACGCTCTGCCGGGTTCTTAGGGATGTCACGTTTCAACACTGCGTACCCAAATACCACCGGCGCATCCACGGGTTTGGCATCCTGTAATTTGAACCAACTTTCAACTGCTCATTGATACAGGCTTCTTGAGATAGACATAAATCCCGGGTAGCCCGATCTTTGGAAATTTTAATGCCTAAGATGTACGTGCCTTCTCCCATGTCTTTCATCCCAAATACAGATGCCAACCATGACTTTTATTTGTTCATGAAACTCATGTCATTTCCGGCAATGAGTATGTTGTTCACGTATAAGGTTAATATGACATACTCAGACTCGGAAGTCTTATAATACACGCACGGATTCTCGTGAACATTCACGAATCCGTTTCCTACGATTTCCTCGTGGAATCTGCGGTACCATTGCCGTTACGACTGTATAAGACCGTAGAAGGACCTTTTGGGGTTTACAAACTTTACGTTCGTTACCAGAAGTTATTAAACTCTCTGGTTGCTCCATCTAGATCTCTCCCTCCAGGATTCCGCGGAGGAATGCGGTCTTAACATTCCTTTGGTGCAGCTCATGATCGAGACTTGTGACGAGGACCATAAATGGCCCTAACCATGGTTTTACGCACAGTCATTGAGTTTCTCTTATCAAAGTCCTCTCCGTGAAGCATTGGGTAAGACCTTTCGCAATGAGTCGGGTTCTCCGACTTGTTCCATCAGTGGTGAGCCTTCTTTCAGAGCTCACCTTATCCTTATGCCCCTGTGGTTAATAGGTAAATCAACTATAGACTATAATGGCTTTCGTTTAAGGAGATCTCTCTAATTTATTATTTCTTTCCATTTCTCCACTTGAGGTCTTTCCAGTGCTTGCCAACAGTTTGAGCGGAGTTTTCACTTTGCTCAATGGGATACTTGCCTTTGACTCTCGTCTAGGCATTATGAGTCCCATTAATTAGTCTCATATTTTCTCCCACTTGGAATAACGCTTCTTATCGTAGCATCATTTCTATTGGGAATAATCCTCCCACTCGGAACAATGCTTCTTATCAGAGCATCGTCTATGTTGGGAACAATAGCAGTGCTAGAACCTTGACCTATAACTTTCCTATTACAACCTCTTGGTCTCGGGGTTTTACTTCCGGGATGCACTCCTGGATCGCTAGGATCTGGAACTAAGTATGGTTGGATCACTCCTACTGGGAACAATGGGTAATATAGGTAGTTCATTCCTGGTTCAACAACTTTTGACCATCAGGTTCGACTTCATTCGTCCCAACAACAACAGTGAGTACTTGTGGTAGGGTTTATTTGTGGTAGGGTTTATTCCTCCCACTGGATTTACTATGAAAATGTCTCAATTCTCATATACCATGTCATTCACTTGAGTTGCTGGTTCAAATCTCTCCCACTTGAATTAAGTGGGACCTGATTGTCATCGTTATTCTGCTACGTTTTGATCATGACTATGTAATTGAAACTGTTCATGCATTTGGAAAATTCGCCCTCTTAGTGATGTAATGTCTCATTTTGACCACGGTACCATTTAATCCAGGCTGGAAACAGGTATTTTCTAGGAGTAACTGGTGACCCTTGTCATAAATACGTGTTTATTGTGCAAATTAATGTCACATGGTGATATGATTTAACTCATTGTCACCCTCCAGCTAAGATGGTTACCTACCTTACCGATCTTAATGGAACACAGTTTTACATTTATGTAAATCATCTGTCATCATTCCATATGGAATGTCTTATAGAACGACTCAAACATTATGTGTATATATAAACTGTGTCTCTTGAAGTGTGTCTTTTGATTTGAATGCCTAGCCTAACATATCGTTCAAGGCTTCTGGAAGGAAAATCATTTAACTGACTTGATCCTTCTTCGTTTGCCAACTTATCTCAGAGATTTCATCCATCTCCGAACTGAGCATCTTAGGTATTCACGTTATGTGTCAGCTGATACTTTTACAAGGTCGTTGTAGCTTACGTAGCTAACTTCATACCGATGTAAATGTTATCAGTAAGTCATATTTCCGAAGGAGTGCAAATGAAAATTCAGCACTTCATCATATAAACACTTCAATATTAAACTCATATAATGAAACGATGTGTTCCGTCTATCGAGGTCCACTTGCGCGTTGCGCAATCTACTCTGGGGTTAATCCCTAGGTTAAATCGTTTCATTTCTGAATTTAATTTAATTTAATCGGTTTTAACTGTTTCAAACATGATTATCATTACAGTTTATTTAATTCAATGGAGTGATAATAATAAAATAAGATTTATAATTAATATGCAAGCAATGCGTTAAACAGATAATTAAAAGGATCGAATAGCTCGAGGAATGATAATCAATACTTTATTTGAGCAGTTGTCGGGTGCTCTAAATATAACGCCTCCTATGTTTCAAGGAACATTATTATTATAAAGTACGTTTAAACTGAAAATTATGAAGAGGTTCAATTTCGCAAAGCAAATAAAGATAAAGTCTTTAAATCTTTATGACTCGGGGGCAAGTTCCTCAGGTTTGTGCTTGTTCTCCTTCTCGGTTATGTAATTCAAAAAGGTAAATTGAATTACTCTCGAGGATTCCTTGAATAACTTTTGAGTTTATCATTATTCTTCAGCACGTACCTTAGGAGGATTTGTGCAGGCAACAGCAAGGTGTACTTTCACGCCACACCTAAAACACGTTCGAGTTTTCTCTTTATGTGTTTGTTTTGCTTTGCCTTACTTGCCTCCAAATTGCTTTCGTTTGAACTTCTTCTGAGACTTTGGAGCTATTGGCTTATCAGCCTTGACCTATAGGTTATTTCCCTTCCTCTTGCGCTTACCATTTTGCTCAGCTGGATTCGAGGATGCTAGATGCATTTCCGCTCTCGGCTTTTCATCCTTGAGACGATCCTCCTCCAGCTCGAGGTGAACTCGCACTTTTCGAGGTTATCGAGTTGAGTGGCATGGGTAAGGTGCATTTTCATGCTATTCCAAGAGTCAGGCAAAGAACGAATCATGCATTGGACCTTTTGTTCGTCGGTCAGGATCTCTCCTGCCTCCTTAAGTTTAGCAAGCATGTTAGACATATGTCTAAGATGCTCCTTCATTGTGTGCTTTGGATTCATTTTATATGAGTCTAAAGCGATGTTTAACGATCGCTTCTGGGCTAGGGTGTAAACACCAAACCCTGCCATAAGACCATCCATAGGTCCATGGCAGACTCATAGTGATCATACCCATAGAGTATGTCATCATCAAGTAGTGACAACAAGGCGGAACGAATCTCTTGATCCTTTGCATCCCAATCATCATGGATTTTCTCCAATTCAGCCGTGGGGTCTCCCTCTGGCCTAATTTTCTTCGCGGTCAAGTGCTCCAAGCCTCTCATTTTAGTGATCACCATCCTTGCGCGCTTATTCCAGATCTTATAATTATTGTTGTTCAATCATACTCTCTTATTCATTTGGGAGATCACATTGCTGATCGCAGCCATGACTGACACATCGATGATCAAGCAAAATCAGGGAGACAATAACATTTTGAGAAAGAATTGCATACATCAAATATCAGTCTGACAGATAGTGATTCCTCAGTCATCTAAACCAACCGACCACCAGTAAACTAATGGAAGATGGCTGTGAAAGAGTTCACACTATTTTCGTCTTCTATCCAATAGATCCGTCTGTTAAAAATGGTTTAAATCGCAAATTACCGGAACGAGAATTTTAAAATAAGCATACCCTATCTTGGCTTTCCCAAGGCCCTTTTTTTTTTGGAAAAATCATTCTGATGAATTCACTCATGCATACACAATTCTACAATCCATGCAAATTATCATATGCTAGTAACATTCATCATACATACCATATACATGCTTACGCATTATGCGTCAAATGTTCCGAGGAACTCATGCTTGCATTTATAATTCTACTTTTAAGTAAATTACCAAACGCAACTACATCCTTAACATTCTAGCATACGTGTCAAACATGTAACATCCACATCAATCATACACATTTGGTGACTGGTTTTCGTTCTTAAAATAATTTTAAACATTAGGGGCTGATTTGCAATTCATGCTTATATTCAATCACGCAAGCTTCTATACATGAATCCTAGGCATTTTCAACCATCACAGCATGTCTATTCTAGTGCGCATACCATATATTTAACCAGAGCTCCGCCCACAACATGTAATATCCAGCTAGTTTGACTCAGTCAAGACAACAGTTCTAATCATGCATAAATATATATTGAATAATAAACAATTGCAATTCAACCCACTAATTTAACCAGTCCCAAAAACATGTATCTCCAAGATCCATCCCCATAATCGAAACAAGTCATAAAGGTTAGCAACCCTATGAGCACTGTGTAGTCCATTTCGAGGTTCAAAAACATTTTGATTTTAAAACTTGACCTCCCTATTTTAATTGACTTGAATTCGGTTTAGAAAATATTGTTCGATTCAGTCAATTTCAGTCCGTTTTGGTCAGGTAGGTTCTTCTTTTTTTATTTATGAAGGTTATTATTATTAAAAATAGAAAACGATGACGTGACGATCTTAGAAGACCTCTCAATCAAACGGTATAGATTTATCATTTAAATACAATTTTTTTTTTTATCATTTTTGCTTTATTTATGTATAAAAGAAAATTAGATACAAAATTCTTTTCTAAATTTGAAGTTACACAATATTTTATACCTAAATTTTTAGAGTCTTAATTAAATTAGGAAACTGTGACTATAAAAACGCACACGTGTCAATTAGAGAATGTCCGTCAGTCGAATTAATATATTACTAGCTACTAACGTCGCCCGGGTAAAAATAATAATAAAAAGTAATAAAAAAAGTAATCATTTTTTATTAAAAAAAAAATGTAAACTCTATCTCTATGTACAAAATATATCATTCTTTATATAAAACACATTTCTATAAAAGCATTATTTTAAATAAAAAATAGTTTTTGTGTAGTATTAAAATAATATTACCATATATACTTTTCTTAATAAAGATATGAATAGAACTTAGTTTTATATATATATATATTCAAGCTTTATATATTTTCAATTACAATTGTATTGTCTATACTATATATACTATTATAATATATTTACTTACTACTTACTTGTTACTAACTATTCTTATAAAGATATATTAGTTCTTATTTGCAGTATAACTTTAAACATATTTAACAAAATAAAAAATAAAAAAATTATATCGATAAAATAAATTATACATATGACTTTTTTGCCGGCATATATAAATAACATTAGATATATTGATTATTCTAAATTGGCTAATTTTAGTTTTAACTATTCACATTGTAGTTTTATATAGTATTCTTTTATTTTTATCTCTAAATATTATATATATATATAACTTTCTATCGTTTGTTATCCTGAAGTGAAATCACTTTTTCTTTTACTAATTCATAATGTAATTTTATATTATTTATTATTCCTTCGTACGAATCTATTCAAGCACTAATATTCATATACTATAATATATGTTTATTTATATAAAAAATGTGTATATTTTAGAAAATATATATACGCTCAATGTTAATTATTATTGTTCACATTTTTGAACAATTAAATAAAGAGACTTTGTATATTAACAAAAAAATAATACCATAGAGAGTTAGCAGGTGTCTAAGCCTAAGTTGAAGCTTAGTTGAATTTTTTTGCCCCTGAGACTATTGTGATTAAGAATTTATAATAAAACTTTGTATTATATATATTGTTGGATCACGGTCGAAGCTCCGTTACGTTCTTGACGGAAAGCTTGAACTCCTGGGCTCCGCGTAATCCTGCAAAAGGGGATGACCTGGGTGGTGACCCGGAATCCCTCTCCGATGCTTAAATGAGTGTATGAACGATGGGGTGGTAAGCAGTGTTGGATCACTGTGGAACTCTGGTACGGACTTCGACGGCAATCCTAGCTCCTTTGCTCCACGTAATCCTGCAAGAGGGGATAAACCGGGCGGTGACCCAGAATCCCTCTCCGATGCTTAAATGAGTGTCTCGTATGAATGGAAAGCAGTAATCTCAAAGTGTATTCAATTTAACGTAAGTCTTTCTGAGGTGATCTCCTGCCCTTTTATAGGCAAAGAGATGCCTCAGGTACCTGGCGAACCGTTGGGGGTGGTTAGCCCGTATCCCGCATATCTCGGATGTGATCTCGCGTATCTCAGCCATGCCCCGCGTATCTCGGCCACGCTCCATGTATCTTAACCACGTTCCGCGTATCTCGGCCACGCCCCGCATATCTTGGCCTTATCCTCTGATAACGAGTCCCGACTCCCGTCGGGGACTCCAGAGTTATCTCGTTGTGTCACCGCTCGGGGCCCCTCGTCATCGTGACAGGGCCAATCATTCTCAGGGATTCATCATCGGGGCCTACTTAAAGGCTTCTCATCGGGAGCTTCCAGCTCAACTGTCGGGACCGACTCTGTCGGGACCTTGCTTCGTCGGGACTCCCTTCGTCGGGACCCTTCTCCTAGGTCATCTTGACATTCATTTTGGGCCTGGTGGGCCTGTTTACCGTTTCCTCCCCGCTAAAGGGCCTGACGGCTGTAATCGAACCCATCATTTGCCCCCAAGACATGAGGGACTTTTAGTTCGTCGTGTCTTCCAACTCCCGATCTTTCGATACTGGAATCGGGGATCTTTCTCTTGGTTCAGTTACTCCATTATTAGTCTTCTCCTTCACGTGGGCAGATAACGGTTAAGTCCTAGGGGTCTCCTCGGTTCCCCAGTGCATTAAATGCAGTAGATAATGGAGTGACGTTTTCAGCCCACGTGCCTAATTTTTCGCGCCTGTCCTTTTCTGAAAAGTGCTTTTTGGGCCGTTTCATCATTACGCCCGTTGTCCTTCTGCACGTTTCATCTCAACGGTCCAGATTAAGACTCTTCGACTTCGACGACTCGGATCGAAATGTCCTTTCAACCATCTTCTTCGACTATAAAACCCTAGCCATGGTCATAATTTAACTTTTACCTTCTTCGAATTCTCAAGAGCTCTCTGCGATTCCTCTGTGATTCCAAGCTATGTGATTTCGAAGGTCTTTGGAGTTTCTCCAATCATCTTTCCGGCGAAGTTTCGTTCATCTCCTTCAACCTCTATTTCATCATGTCTGGTAAGGGATCCCCCTTTGTTGCTTGTTCGTCTTTTCCTTTTTAGTTTTCCAAGAGTCCCACTGTATTTTCTTGCCATGGTTGCTTTTCAGACAGCGGTTCCAGCTCTGAGGGGAGAAAACCCTTTAATTTTGATTATGCTCCAAATGAGATATCCAATACTGCTTATGATGCAGCTCTCCGAGAGGGTTGTATCACCATCACCTGGGAACCTCGTTTCCCGTATCCTCGGCATCGCCCCTCGAGTAACCCTGAGGTTACTCGTCCCTAGAAAGGGGAGGTATTTGTCTCTACGGGACAAGTATCAGCGGGGATCAGATTCCCTTTTTGCGGTAATTTGGTCGAGATGTGCCAGCATTACAAGACACATCCCACCACCTTTTCTCCCCATGCCATCCGTCTCTGGAACGCCTTTCAAGTCCTCTGCCTCCGACAGAAGTGGGTCTACAGCCTCCAGCTCTTCAGAACCTTTTATGGGATGAAGTGCAATGAGGCGGGGGTTTGCGCCTTCTACCCTCGGATGCCCAAGTGGAGTAAGCAGCAGCTTGCCCGATGTGGTTGGACCAATGACACCTGGAAGGTGGTCAAGGGTCGGGGACTCTTGGTTGATACAGGGTCCGACAACAGTAGCTGGAAGAAGAGCTACTTTTTTATCCAACACTCTTCGATTCCCTGGCCTCGGTGGGAGGTGGCAGCAGATCCTCCGCCTGCTTTCCATACTTATGCCGACGAGGATTTCGAAACTCTTCAACTTATACAGCTTAATCGATGGGGGGAGTCTTACACTCCCCTCAACGCCAACTCACTCGTGGAGCGGGACCTGGTGCACGCCGGGATCCGACTCCTCGATATTGTTTCTGGGGGGCAGCTTTTCGACGGCCCTTCTAATGTGGTCCCTTGGGTAAACTTCTAACTCTTCTTTGTTTACTATTTGCAGCCAAGAAGGTATCTGTGCTGACCGATCTGTTCCTTAAGCAGGGGGAGACTGATGCTGTCCGCCCCTCGCGGAAGAGGAAGTCCGCCAAGAAGACTGCTGCTAGGTCGGGGTCTCCTTCAGCGGAGCAACCCAAGCGGAAGCGGGTGGATCTGGACCAGCTCTTTGATGTTCAGAATGCTGAAGAAGGTAAAAAACTCCGACTTGCTATTAAATCATACAAGAGGATGGTCCCGAAGGATTTGATTTCCTCGACCAAGGAAGCCCGCATCGCTGACGTCAAACGTATCCTTCGAGGCGAAACTCCTCGAGTCTTGAAGGCGGGCTACTATCATTATCGTGGGAAGGATCAATACGTCTCCCGACGTATCATTTGGTGTAAGAATCCCGATGAACTTCCTGACTACCTTTCTGAAGCTTCTCATCCTCCAGGTGCAGGTCGCTCGGGAGCTCCATCGGGTGCTGCAGCTTCCGCAGACGCACCATCTTCAGCGGGGGTGCCTTCCTCAGCTGAAGAGAAGGCTCCAACTGGCGAACAGTTTCGTCAGGTGGAAACTTTGGACTCCTCCGAGGAGACTGACGAGGGTGGCCCCCTTCGTCAGCGTCGGAAGGCGGGGCAATCCCCCTTAAAACCAACCCCTCAGGGGCCGCCTCCTTCATCTTCTCCGCAGCAGCGGCAGCCATCGCCCATTCATGAGTTCACTCCTTCCCCTGTTCGGGCCGAGTCGGAGGCATGCCCTTCCACTCATCGTCCTCTTTCTCCTCTTGCTCTTGATGGGAACTTCTACAGGCCCTTTGATTCTTCTCAAGAGAATGCCCCCTGGACTCCTATCCAGACGCTTCAAGGAGTCCCGCTCACACAAGGGGAGCAGGACCAGGAGCTGGCCCTGCATCTGTTGGCAGGCTCGATCCTGCCTACTATGCGGCATCCGATTTGCCTTAATCGGACGCACATGCAGCGGGATGTCAGGAATATGGCCATGCGCCGTATACAGGTAAGACTTCGCTTCTCCATTTTTTGATGATAAATCGGGTCGTTGGTCCATTAACACTTTTTCTTCTTGTTGCAGGAGCTCGGGGACTACAACCTCCTCATCGGGAATGTTATTGCCTACGATGAGTCCCGGGAGCGGGACCGAGGGGTCCGCGAGCAGCTCCAGGAGGATCTTAAGGCCTCCCAGTCTTCGCGGGGAAAGCTTGTCAAGGAGCAGGCTGTCCTCAATCAGAAGGTTCGGGACCTCCAGCAGCAGATCGTGGACTTCGAGGGGCTCTTGAGGCAAGAGCGGCAAGAGCGGGAGGCGGCTGTGGACAGGCTGACCCAGGAGAAGAAGGCTGCCGAGGACAAACTGGTCCTCGAGAAGAAGGCTCTGGAGGAGCAAATCGCAGGATTCCCTGTGCAGCTGGCCGAGGCGGAGGTGAAGGGTCGGGAGGACTATCGGAGGTCCAAGGACTTCCAAGCCGATGCCATGAAGTTCTTTGGTGCAGAGGTGGAGAACACTCTCTTCAACGCGGTTGAGGAGCTCCACCTGGAGTACGGGGACGCCATCAATTTCGACAAGTCTCCTTCCCTCGCTCCCTTTGCGAAGAAGTATTTTGCTCTTCCCGAGGAGAGTGATGGGGGGAGTACCCCCGTAATTGTCGAAGATGCTTCTGAACTTCCAAGTGCGGACGCCCCGATAGCCAATCCTCCCGAAGCCACTCCTGTGGATCCCTCTGCTACCAACTCCGCGGACCCAGCTGCTTCCAATGCTGCCGACAAGGACCAAGCTTGAATGTTTTTATCTTTTAGAGTCCTTGTATCTTCTTCTCTTTTGTCGTCGTCGGGCCCTTGAACCCTTATCAATATCAGACTTCTTTAGTTCCGATCTTTTGTTGCACTTCTCCGAGTGACTTTACTTATACGCGCTTAAGTCGAAACCTCGACACATAAGACATTCTCGTACGTCCTTCCCGACGATTTAATAACTTGCACCATTTAAGGCGACTTAATATCGTGTGCATCACTTAAGACGACTTTTTGGATACTTAGAATAAATCTAAGTATTGTGCACCACTTAAGGCGACTTAGTTCCGCGCATCACTTAAGACGACTTTTGGATACTTAGAATAAATCTAAGTATTGTGCACCACTTAAGGCGACTTAGTCCCGCGCATCACTTAAGACGACTTTTGGATACTTAGAATAAATCTAAGTATTGTGAACCACTTAAGGCGACTTAGTCCCGCGCATCACTTAAGGCGACTTTTCTCGTGCACCACTGAAGGCGACTTTTCTCGTGCACCACTGAAGGCGACTTTTCTCGTGCACCACTAAAGGCGACTTTTGGATACTTAGAATAAATCTAAGTATTGTGCACCACTTAAGGCGACTTTTCTCGTGCACCACTGAAGGCGACTTTTCTCGTGCACCACTAAAGGCGACTTTTGGATACTCAGAATAAATCTAAGTATTGTGCACCACTTAAGGCGACTTTTCTCGTGCACCACTGAAGGCGACTTTTCTCGTGCACCACTAAAGGCGACTTTTGGATACTTAGAATAAATCTAAGTATTGTGCACCACTTAAGGCGACTTTTCTCGTGCACCACTGAAGGCGACTTTTCTCGTGCACCACTGAAGGCGACTTTTCTCGTGCACCACTGAAGGCGACTTTTCTCGTGCACCACTAAAGGCGACTTTTGGATACTTAGAATAAATCTAAGTATTGTGCACCACTTAAGGCGACTTTTCTCGTGCACCACTGAAGGCGACTTTTCTCGTGCACCACTAAAGGCGACTTTTGGATACTTAGAATAAATCTAAGTATTGTGCACCACTTAAGGCGACTTTTCTCGTGCACCACTGAAGGCGACTTTTCTCGTGCACCACTAAAGGCGACTTTTGGATACTTAGAATAAAATCTAAGGACAACTCTTATTTGGAAGTAACCTCTTTATTTATTGACGGCACAAAATTGGCTTACATCGAATTAAACGATAAACAACATACACCACTTAAGGCGATTTTACATCGGGCACCACTTAAGGCGACTTTATCGGGCACCACTTAAGGAGACTTTCTTCAAGCATGGTGTTTCTTCAAGTGTTCGTCACTAAAAGAATGCTTTAACGTTCTGCCATCGAGGTCTTCCAACTTGTATGCATTCGGAGCTGGCATCCCCACGACCTTATAAGGTCCTTCCCATTTTGGTGACATCTTGTTGATTCGATCCAAAAGGGTGAACTCGTTGCGACGCCAAACCAGCTCCCCGACAAAGAACTGTCGGGACTTCACTCGCCGATTGTAGTACCTGGCCGTCGCTAAACGCATTCGAGCTTGGACTTCATCGGCTTCCCGCCTCTTCTCTTCGAGTAAGTCCAAGTCCAGACGTCTCACTTCATCGTTCGTCAGGGGCTCGTAATATCTCATCCGATGGGACGCCACAGCTACCTCCACAGGGGCGACAGCTTCCGTGCCATAAACGAGGCCAAACGGAGTCTCCCCCGTTGATCGCTTGGGTGTCGTTCTAACAGCCCAAAGCACATTTTCCAGTTCGTTCAGCCACTTGCCCTTCAAGGCATAGACCCTCTTCTTCAGGCCATCCATCACGATTTTGTTGGTTGACTCCACCTGGCCATTAGTCTGAGCATGGCGTATGGAGGCGGTCCGATGCTCAATGTTCAATTCTTCCAGATACTCTCTCACCTGAGAGCCATTAAACGGTGGGCCATTGTCGTTGATCACCACCTTAGGAATTCCATATCTGGACACGATGTGGGTTTGGAGGAACTTGACGATCTGGTTCCCCGTTGTTCTGGCCAATGCCTTTGCCTCTATCCATTTCGAAAAATAACCGATTGCTACAAGTAAATACTTACATTGTCCTTGTGCTTGTGGAAGAGGTCCCACCAAGTCAATGCCCCCACTGCGCGAAGGGCCAAGCGCTCTTGATGGATGTCAGATTGGCGGCCGGAGCCACGATACTCGGGGCATACCTCTGGCACGCGTCACAGGATCGGACCAACGCCGTTGCTTCTTTGTTCATCGTGGGCCAATAGTAGCCTAAGTTCAACACCTTCCTCATAATGGATCGGGCCCCTTCGTGACAAGCCGCGACCCCTTCATGCATTTCCTTCAGGATTCGACTGGTGTCGGGTTCTGCTACACACTTCAAGTACGGAGTCGAGAACCAGCCCTTCTTGTACAGCTGATTGTCCAGCATCACATAATTGGCCGCGATCCGATGTATCCTGTCTGCTGCCACTTGATCATCGGGGACTGCCCCCGTAGTCAGGTACGCGACTATCGGGGTCATCCAGGTTGGCTCTTCCTCCGATCTTGCTTCAATGGCGCACACCTGTGTTGGGTCGATGTTTGATAAGATTACCTTCTCCAAGAAGTGCACCTTCCAATTTTCTTCCAAGGGTGCCCCCAAGGCAAATTTGCTCAAGGCATCTGCCTCTACATTTTCCTCCCTTGGAATAGCCTCGATATCGAAGCTTTTGAAGCTCTCTTTCAGGGTTTGTACCTCTCGCAGATACTTTTTCATTATCGGACTCCTTGCTTCGTATCGCCCTTGAACCTGGTTCACGATTAACGCTGCGTCGCACCTCACTCTCAAGTGATCGATTCCAGTGCCTTTAGCAATTTTTAGGCCCGTGATAAGAGCTTCGTACTCCGCTTCGTTGTTTGTGGCCTTGAACGTTAAAGCCAAGGCGTATCGGAGCGGTTCACCTTCACCCGGTGGTATCAACAAGAAGCCCGCTCCTGATCCGTCCGAACTCGCGGAGCCATCCGTGTACATCTCCAGGTATTTTCCTTGTTTGGCTGTTCTGATTGCTCTGCCCTCTCTGGTTGTTCTTCTATCGGGACCTCCATGGTTGCCCCCTCTACAGGGCCCGCTTCTTCTAGATCGGGGGCTGTAGATTCTGCTATAAAATCCGCCAATGCCTGGCCTTTGATGGCCGTTCTTGGAGCAAAGTGTATTCGAAACTCACTGAGCTCTACTGCCCACTTTACTAATCTTCCCGACGCATCCGGTCGATTCAAAAAATGCTTCAAAGGCTGGTTCGTCAGCACAGTAATATCGTGTGCGTGGAAATAAGGCCTTAGCTTCCGAGCAGTAATAATCAACGCAAAGAGGTACTTCTCAACGGCGGGATAGTTTAATTCAGACTTGGCAAACGCCTTGCTTACATAATAGACGGGGACTTGATTACCCTCGACAATCTTTACTAATACAGAGCTAATGGAAAATTCAGAAACAGCCAAATAAAGGTAGAGCGGCTCGCCTGGAACCGGTTTCGCCAACGGCGGGAGGGTGCGAAGGTGCTGCTTGAGTGCTTGGAACGCCTCTTCACACTTGGCGGTCCATTCGAATTTCTTGTTGGCCCTCAGGACTTCAAAAAACGGCATTGATCGGTCGCTGGCTTTGGACAAGAAGCGATTCATTGCAGCTAGTCGGCCATTCAGCACTTGCACCTCCCGATGGTTTATCGGAGACTGCATCTCCTCGATTGCCCTCAGCTTCTCAGGATTCACTTCAATTCCTCTTTGGCTCACCATGAAGCCCAAAAACTTCCCTGAGTGGACTCCGAAGGCGCACTTCGTCGGGTTCAAGCGAACTTGATGGAGCCTCATCCGCTCAAATGCCATGGTTAGGTTGTGCACATGATCCTCGGCTTGTCGGGACTTCACCAGCATATCATCCACGTAAGCTTCCATGGTTTCTCCCAGCATATCTCCAAACAGTTTGTTCACCATCCGTTGGTAAGTTGCCCCGGCATTGATCAACCCGAAAGGCATGACATCGTAGTGATAGATGTCACTGTCTGCGTAGAACGCTGTGTGGGGGGCGTCTTCCTTGGCCATCTTGATTTGGTTGTAGCCTGAATACGCGTCCATGAAACTCAACAGTTCGTGTCCCGACGTGGCATCCACCAACTGATCGATTCTCGGGAGTGGATAGCAGTCCTTTAGGCAAGCCTTGTTCAAGTCGCGGAAGTCCACACACATTCGCCATTTCCCGTTAGTCTTCTTCACCAGCACTGGGTTGGCAACCCAAGTCTGGAATCGGAGCTCCTTAATGAACCCAGCATCGAGCAACCTGCCCACCTCCTGCTGGATCGCGATCTTCTTATCCGTGCCCATCGGACGCCTTTTCTGTGTGATAGGCTTGATCGCGGGGTCTATCTTCAGCTCGTGTACGATCACATCGGGGCTGATTCCTGGCATATCGCTCGGGGACCAGGCAAACAGCTCCTTGAACTCCTTCAATAATTCAATTAATTTCTGGGCTGTCTCTTCAGTCAAGGCAGACCAGATTTTCACCTTCCTCTGGGGTCCGTCGATCTCGACTTCTTTCAGATCTTCTACAGGGGCGGGACGCCCAAACTCTTCTCTGGGATCTGTGTCCGTCTGGAGGACAGTCATGGCCTCTCGCCTCCTCCTCCGGGTGGCATTAACATAGCATTTTCGGGAAGCCACCTGGTCGCCCTTGACCTCTCCGACTCCGTGGTCGGTCGGGAACTTCATCTTCTGGTGCACCGTCGAGGCAACCGCCATCAGGGGATTAATGGTGGTTCTCCCGATAATCGCGTTGTAGGTCCCCGCGGAATCAACCACGACAAATTCCACGTTCCTCCTTTCTGATTTCCACCCGCTACCAAACTCCACTGGTAAGGTGATTACTCCTAGCGGATAGGAGGTTGAGCCAGAGAACCCGACCATCGGGAAGTTTGCCTCCTTCAGATCTTTCTTTGTCTTCCCCATAGCCTCCAGCGCGTCCATGAATAGAATGTCGGAGGAGCTCCCTCCGTCGATTAGAATTCTCTTCATCTCAAACCCATCTACATCCAAGGTTACTACCAAGGCATCGTCGTGCGGAGTCTCCACGCCTATGAGGTCTTCCGACGAGAAGGAGATTACCATCTCTTCTTTCAAGGTCCAGGATCGGGACCTCTTACCCAACACCACTGCTGTAGGGATTCTAGAGGCATAGACCTCTCGGGCGGATGAGGTATCACCTCCAGCAGCAAATCCTCCATGAATCACGTTGATAACCCGTCTTTCCTTGCGAGCACCGGATGACTCTGGATCAGTTCTTTTCTTTTTGGGGACCGATCGCGGGATCGGGAACGGGACCGCGATCGGGACCGAGAGCGGGATCGACACCGCTTATCCCCGACGAATTCCTTGAGCTTCCCCTTCTGGATCAACTTTTCAATCTCCTTCTTCAGTTCCCGACAGTGATTGGTGTCGTGACCATTTGCGCGGTGAAATCGACAGTAGCGATCCGTGCGGGATCCCAAGAATTCTCCATCTTTCTTCGGGGGATACCTGGAGATTCCTTGTCGTTCCATGACTGTCAGCACTTCCGCCATGGAGCAGTTGAGAGGAATGTCGAGATCCTCCCGCTTATCCTTCCTTGAAGAACGTCTATCGTCCCTTCGATCAGGTCGGCCTCGGTTCCGACTACTCTCGGGTTTGCCTTTTGTCTTACGATCGTCGGAGTGTTTAACCGACTGCTTTCCTTTGTTCGACTTTGGGGGCTCCAGTTCTCCCGCGGCTATCTTTGACTCCTGGACATCGATCTGCCGTTTCACCCTCTTCTGTAATGCCTCCATATTCCACACAGCTTTCTCAGCCACGCTGTGCATTAGGTCGGAGCCGTAGGGGGCTGTCAGGTTCCGAATGAAGGTACGGATGGTCTCACCTTCCGAAATCTCTTCGTCGATCTCTGCCACACTGGCCGTGTACCGCTGGTAATAATGAGCCAGTGATTCGTCGGGCCTCTGCACCACCTGGGTCAGGGACCTCACGCTCTTTAATAAACGTCTCCGACCCTGGTACTGTTGAATGAATCGGTCGTGCATATCTGCCCAGCAAGTGATGCAGCCTGGGGGCAGACTGAAGAACCAGGTCAGAGCTCTTTCTCCAAGTGTGTTCGGGAACAGCGTACACACTATGTCCTCACTCGGGGCTCTTCCCAGACACGCCATGAGGTGTTTCTGGACATGGCGAACTGGATCTCCTTCGCCATCATACTCTTTTATCGTGGGGATGCCTAGCCCAGGCGGGGCTAGGGTGTCGATGAGTCGGGGGACGAAGGGATGAGTGGATCGATCCCTTAGCTCCGATACCAGCGGCTTCTGCTCTCCCATACAGATGTTCACGATCTTTACCACCTGGTCGGGAGTGATGGGACCATTCAGGGGAATGGTCCTGTGCTGTACTGGTCCTGGCCCATCAACCACGAACCTCTCCGGCTGACCGGTTGCCCTACCTCTGTCCTGGCCTCGGGGTGGGGCTTCCTGTGCGTTTCGACCCTCTGTTGGCGGGGGCCACTTCCTCCAACGGGGGCATCTCCTCCTGCCTCCTTGCGGCCTCTCTCCGATCCAAGAGAGTCTCTACGGCCGCCAGAAACATGGGCATGGCTTCCGCCACGGCCCTTGTCAAGTCTGTAGCTGGGGGGGCCTCCTGCCCCCTATTGCCCTGGTGCTGAGGAGCAATATCTTCGGGATCTCCGTTATGCCCCCCTGTCTGAGATAGCTCAGCCGGGGGATGGTTCTGGTTTTCCTCTTGTTCCGGTACTAAATCCAGATTTGTTGCAGCGGGGTGACGGGAACCACCGGATTGTCCCTGTCTTCTGTGCTTGCCAGCCGCCATTGATCGAGTAAAGGGCATATCAGCTTTTTGTTTGCTTCCCACAGACGGCGCCAATGTTGGATCACGGTGGAACTCTGTTACGGACTTCGACGGCAATCCTAGCTCCTTTGCTCCACGTAATCCTGCAAGAGGGGATAAACCGGGCGGTGACCCAGAATCCCTCTCCGATGCTTAAATGAGTGTCTCGTATGACTGGCAAGCAGTAATCTCAAAGTGTATTCAATTTAACGTAAGTCTTTCTGAGGTGATCTCCTGCCTTTTTATAGGCAAAGAGATGCCTCAGGTACCTGGCGAACCGTTGGGGGTGGTTAGCCCGTATCCCGCATATCTCGGATGTGATCTCGCGTATCTCAGCCATGCCCCGCGTATCTCGGCCACGCTCCGTGTATCTTAACCACGTTCCGCGTATCTCGGCCACGCCCCGCATATCTTGGCCTTATCCTCTGATAACGAGTCCCGACTCCCGTCGGGGACTCCAGAGTTATCTCGTTGTGTCACCGCTCGGGGCCCCTCGTCATCGTGACAGGGCCAATCATTCTCAGGGATTCATCATCGGGGCCTACTTAAAGGCTTCTCATCGGAAGCTTCCAGCTCAACTGTCGGGACCTTGCTTCGTCGGGACTCCCTTCGTCGGGACCCTTCTCCTAGGTCATCTTGACATTCATTTTGGGCCTGGTGGGCCTGTTTGCCGTTTCCTCCCCGTTAAAGGGCCTGACGGCTGTAATCGAACCCATCAAGCAGTAATCTAAGTTCGTATTAGAATGTGTGTTTTCTGAGGTAACTTCCTCCTTTATATAGGAGGGGAAGTTACTCAGTTACCTGTAACCGCGCCTGGCAGTTTTATCCACGTTTCCGTATATCTCGTTCAAGATTCCATGTATCTCGCCCCACGCTCCGCGTATCTCGCCCATGCTCCGCGTATCTCGGGCACGCCCTGCGTATCTCGGGGGAGTTTATCCGTATCTCAACCGACTCCCCACTACCCTATTTAGTAGGCGGGTTTCTTGGTCTTATCCTCTGATCACAAGTTCCAATTCATATCGGGGACTCCAGAGTTATCTCATTCTAGGTCACCACCCAGGACCCCTTGTTTCACGAGACAGGGCTAGCTTTCTCGGGGCTTTATTATCGGGGCCTTCTCAAAGGCATATCGGGGCCTACTCAGAGGCTTCTCGTCGGGAGCATTCAGCTCATATATCGGGACCGATCTCGTCGGGACCCTTCATACTGGGCTTCTGGACCTTCCAGGTCTTTTAGAAGGCCCACTGGGCTTACTCGCCGTTTGTTGGCTGTTAACGGGGCTAACGATTATATCGGAACCCATCATTTGCCCCCAAGACATGGGGGACTTGCAGTCCGTCGTGTCTTCCAATTTTGGACCTCCCGACCTCATCGTCGAAGGCTTTTATCTCCAGACCTCCCGATATCACCATCGGAGGCTTTTACCTTAGGTACAATTCTTGAATAACAGAGCTTCTCACTCATAATTCCTCAGACTCCAAGGACAGTTGCCAAATCTGTGGAGACTCCTCGGTTACTGCGTCATTAAATGCTAGGGATAATGAAACGACACCTAAACCGGCGTGACTGCTGCTTTCTGAAAAAGCAATATTACGTCATTAACGTCTCTTCCGTACTGCCCCCTATAATCTCGGCGATCAAGATTGAGTAGTTTCCTCTTCAACGGTCCAGATTTGAGTCCGTCCAGCTGCCCTTTTGCCTATAAAAGCCAAAACCCTGGCACTATTCACTCCTTCCCTACCGTTCTGATTTCTGGAAATTCTGCCATTGTTAAACCTCGAAGTTTTTCTCCAAGTTTCTTCTGATTTTCCGGTGATCCAAGGCCTTCAACCGTCATGATCTTTCTTCGTCTTCTCCAATCCATCATCTACTATGTCTGGTAAGGTTTTTCTTCTTTACCTCTGTGATTTACTGAATTTGTCTACTTTTCCTTTTCTGAGTTTTCCTGTTATGGCCGTTTTTAGACGAGGCCAGTTCCGGAGGAAGGAACCCCTTTATCTTTGAGCTTGCTACTAACGAAATCTCTGAGACCTTGTACGAGGCTGCTCTCCGAGAAGGCTGCATTACCTCAGCTTGGGAACCCCGCTTTCCCTATGAATCCCAGCCAACCACCAGGAGGAAACACATTGTCACGCGTCCTCGAGAAGGAGAGGTGTTTGTCTCCACGGGGCAGATAAATGCCGGGATCCGATTCCCCTTCTGCGGGAATCTGGTTGAGATGTGCAATTTCTATAAGACGCATCCATCCACCTTCTCCCCACACGCTATCCGCGTGTGGAATGCCTTCCAGGTTCTGTGCCTCCGCCAACAGTGGACGTACAGCTTGCTGCTCTTCCGCACCTTCTACGGGATGTAGTGCAACAAGGCTGGCGTCTGCTCCTTCACTCCCCGACTCCCCAAATGGACCAGGGAGCAACTTTCTCGGTTCGGCTGGGATGGTGAGACCTGGAAGTTTAACAAGGATCGGGTGCTCATTCGTGATTCAGGGTCCGACAACAGCGAATGGAAGAAGTATTACTTCTTCGTCCAGAATAGCTCTATCCCATGGCCCCGATGGGAGGTTGTGGCGGACCCTGCCCCCAAGTTCGAAGTCTACACCGAGGATGACTTCAACACTCTTCAGCTGGTCCAGCTTTACCGTTGGGGGGAATCCTTCGTTCCCCTCGACGCCAACAAGCTCGTGGAGGGGGACTTGATCCAGATCGGGGTCCAACTCCTCGATTCAATTTCTGACAACCTGGTTATTTGGGTAACACTTCTAACTGCCTTTTATTTTGATTTTTGCAGCCAAGAAGGCATCTCTGCTGACCCATCTCGTGTTGAAGCAAGGGGAGACCGATGTTGTCCAGGGTGGCTCCAAGCGAAAGCGGAAGTCTTTGAAGAGGGGAGCTTCCTCTTCTGCTGCTCCCCCGACTGAAGAGCAGGTCGGGATGACCAAGCGGACCAGAAGAGAAGAGGTGGACCAAGCCTTCGGTGTCACCACTGCCGAGGAAGGTAAGCGCGTTCGCCACGCTATTAAGAAATATAGGAGGTTGGTTCCCGAGGAGTTTATCCCCGTTGATCGGGAGTCGCGGGTCCGAGAAATTAAATATATACTTCGAGGAGAAACCCCCCGCGTCCTCAAGGCGGGATACTACAACTTCTTTGGAAAGGACCAACACGCCGCGCGCCAAATCATCTGGTGCCCCAATAATACTCTGCCTGACTTCATTCGTCCCGCAACCGCAGGTCCATTGGAGGCTCTTACTCCGAAGAAGGCTGCCACTCCCGCAAGGGCTGCGACTCCACAGGAGCCGATGATTGAGGATGCCCCGACGGAAGCTCAGTTCCTTCAGGTGACCAACTTGGAGGCTTCCCCCTCCTCCGAGGAGCCAAATGAAGGCGGCTTGCTTCCCCGCCAAAGGCCAGGTCGAAGCATCCTGAGGCCAACTGTGGAGGACGTGTCTCGGAGTCCTCCCCTGGAGTTCCGCTCTCCCACTCCCGAGCCTCCGACCGAGGCTCCTCCGGCTGAGGCTTCCAAGGTCATCCCTCCTCTCCCCGTGGATGAGAACCTTTACAAGGTTTACACCCCCGATCAAGAGACGGTTCCCTGGAACCCGATCGAGTCTCTTCATGGGGTCCCACTCCATCGGGGAGACCTTCAGCCAGAATTGGCCCTGCATCTGCTCGCAGGGTCAGTTCCACCAGCCTTGAGACGCCCGATCTCCTTGGCACGGGAGGATATCGAGGAAGACCTTCGCGACATGGCTATCCGTCGGATGTAGGTAAAACTTTACTCTCACTTTTGCTCCTTCCTTTGTTGTTCTTGCCTTCAATTATCGGATCTTTATTTCTTTTCCTTCCGCCTTAGGAAACGGCGAACCAACAGCGCTGCTTTGGTTACATCCTGGCTCTGAAGGGTGCTTTGGAGGAAGAGCAGGCCAGGTCGAACCCCAGAGCCTTGGCCAAGCTCCAGGAGGACCTTGCCAGCGCTGTGGCGGCAAGGGAGAAGATAGATAAGAAGACCCTCCTTGGCGAGAAGGCTATGGGCCTGCACAAGCAGGTCCAAGATCATGAAGCCGTGCTACGTCGGGAGCGAAGGATGCTCAAGGAGGAACAGCAGCGGCACGAGGCAGAGAAGAGGCAGCTCATCCTCGAGAAGAACATTCTCGAGGAAGCTAAGGCGGGACTTGAGGCCGAGAAGGCTGAATTTCCTGCCAGGCTGGCTAAGGCAAAGGCTCAGGGCCACGAGGAGGGTCGCCAAAAGGGGCGCGAGGAGGGCCGCGAGGAGTATTGGAACTCCGATGATTTCAAGGCGGGTGCCGTGGGGTTCTGCAAAACCGAGGTGGAGAACGTTCTGTTCAATGCCGTCGAGGAGCTTTACACGGCATACGAGGATTCCATCGACTTCAAGAAGTCCGAGACCCTCGCCCCTATCGCGGAGAAATACTTTAGCCTCCCCGCGGAGAGTGATGAGGCCGATCCCCCTGCAGGTGCCGCGGACCCGACTCCACGGGAGCCTTCTGCCCAGGCCCCCTCGAATCCTGCTCCCTCCAAAGCTGCTGAGGACTCAACTTCCAACAAGGACCAAGCTTAATACTTTAATCTTTAAGTCCTTGTAATTTCCTCTTTGTTTCCTCCTTGTATCGGAACCTTTAGGCCTTCGAGCCCTTATAAAAAATTCATTTCATCTATTTTGGTCTCGATAATTGTTTGCACTACTTAAAGCGACTTACTCTTTACTTAAAACGTTTCGATGCATCACTTAAGATGACTTCATACATCCTTATGATGCTTCACTCGGGACTTTACCACTTAAGGTTTCTCATCCATATCATTTAAGATGATTTCACACGTCTTTCGCGACGCTTTCCTCGGGACTTCACCACTTAAGGTTTCTCGTCCTTGTCGTTCAAGGCAATTTTGTACATCACTTAAGATGATTTTATCGCACCCTTTAAGGCTTTTATCGCGCCATTCTAGACGACTTAATCGTACCCCTTAGGGCTTTTATCGCGTCATTCCAGACGACTTAATCGTACCCCTTAGGGCTTTTTGCTGCATCATATAGACGACTTATGCGGACTCGTTAGGGCTTTCTCATACCTAGGCTTTTGGTTGCATCATAAAGACGACTTACTCATACCCCGTAAGGCTTTTGTCCGTACCTCGAAAGGCTTTTTATCGCGCCATAAAGGCGACTTACTCTTACCTCGTAAGGCTTTTGATCGTACCTCGGAAGGCTTTTTAATCGTACCTCAGAAGGCTTTTTAATCGTACCTCAGAAGGCTTTTTATCGCGTCCTTCAGGACGACATACTAACAGTTAGAATAAATCTAAAAGCAATTTGATCGGAAGCAACTTCTTTTATTCATTAACAACTCAAAGCTGGCTTACATCGGATCAATCGATAGACAACTTGCGCCATTCGCGGCGACTTAACATCACGCACCTCTTAAGGCGACTTAATATCAAACATGATACTTCTTCAAGTGTGCGCCACTGAAGGAATGTTTCAACGTCTTGCCATCAAGGTCCTCTAACTTGTACGCATTCGGGGCTGGTATCCCTACGATCTTGTAAGGTCCCTCCCATTTCCGTGATAGCTTGTTGATTCGATCTTGATGGACGAACTCATTCCTTCGCCAAACAAGTTCTCCCACGAAGAATTGTCGGGACTTGACCCGCCGATTATAGTACCTGGTTGTTGCCAGACGCATGCGAGCCTGAACTTCATCAGCCTTCCACCTTTTCTCTTCGAGCAAGTCCAGACGTCTCATTTCCTCGTTCGTCAGAGGCTCATAATACCTCCTGCGATGGGACGCCACCGCTATCTCCACGGGAGCAACTGCCTTCGTGCCATAAACAAGGCCAAACGGAGTCTCCCCCGTCGATTGCTTGGGTGTTGTTCTAACAGCCCACAGCACGTTTTCAAGCTCATCTAGCCAATGACCCTGCAAGGCGTAGACTCTCTTCTTCAAGCCATCCATCACGATCTTGTTGGCTGATTCGACTTGGCCATTAGTCTGAGCATGGTGGACGGAAGCTGTCCGATGCTCGATGTTCAATTCCTCCAGATACTCCTTCAACTGAGCCCCATTAAACGGAGGGCCATTATCGCTGATCAGCACTAGAGGAACCCCATACCGGGATATGATCTGAGTCTGGAGAAACTTGAGGATCTGCTGCCCCGTCGTCTTGGCCAACGCCTTAGCCTCTATCCACTTCGAAAAGTAATCAATGGCTACGAGTAAATACTTGCACTGACCTTTGGCTTGTGGAAGGGGTCCCACCAAGTCAATGCCCCACTGCGCGAAGGGCCAAGCACTCCTGATGGACATCAAGTCCGCGGCAGGAGCCACGATATTCGGAGCGTACCTCTAGCACGCATCACAAGTTTGGACCATCGTTGTTGCTTCCTTGTTCATCGAAGGCCAGTAGTAGCCTAAATTCAGCGCTTTCCTCACAATGGATCGGGCCCCTTCATGACAGGCCGCGATTCCTTCGTGCAACTCTCTCAGGATCCGATTTGTATCAGGCTCCGCCACACATTTCAGAAAAGGCTTTACATGCCCCTTCTTGTATAACTGGTTATCCACCATCGCGTAGTTGCTCACGATTCGACGCAACCTAACAGCTGCCACTTCATGGTCAAGGAGTGCCCCCGTAGTCAGATATGTGACTATCGGGGTCATCCAAGTGGGTTTTCTTCTTCCTCTGATCCTGCTTCAATAGAACATACCTCCGACGGATCGATGGTTGAGATAATTACCCTCTCCAGAAAGTGCACCTTCTGATTCTCCTCAGAGGTTACACCTAGGGCAAATTTGCTTAAGGCGTCTGCCTCCGCATTTTCTTCCCTCAGGATTGCCTCAATGTTAAAGCTTTTGAAGCTTCCCTTCAAAGTCTGCACCTCGTGCAAATACTTCCTCATTGTCAGGCTCTTCGCCTCATAATTCCCTTGGACTTGATTCACAATCAGGCTAGCATCACACTTCACCTTTAAATGATCAACTCCCGTACCTTTTGCGATTTTAAGGCCCGTGATGAGAGCCTCATACTCAGCTTCATTGTTGGTGGCCCTAAACATCAAGGCCAAGGCATATCGCAGGGGCTCGCCTCCACCGAGCGGTATCAATACAAATCCTGCCCCCGATCCTTCTACATTTGATGAACCATCAGTGTACATCTCTCAGGTGTTCTCCTCATCTGGGTGTTCTGGTTGTTCTGCTATCGGGACCTCCATGGTTGCCCCCTCTACAGGACCTGCTTCTTCCAGATCGGGTGCTGTAGACTCTGCTATAAAATCTGTCAATGCCTGGCCCTTAATAGCCGTTCTCGGAGCAAAGTGTATACGGAACTCCGTAAGCTCGATGGCCCATTTCACCAATCTCCCCGACGCCTCCGGTCGGTTCAAAAAGTGCTTCAAGGGCTGATTAGTTAACACCGTAACTTCGTGGGCATGGAAGTAAGGCCGTAGCTTTCGAGCGGCAACAATCAACGCAAAGAGATACTTCTCAATAGCGGGATAATTCATTTCAGATTTGGAAAACGCCTTGCTTACATAATAAACAGGAACTTGGTTGCCCTTGACAATCTTTAATAAAACAGAACTAACAGCGACTTCAGAAACAGCCAAATAGAGATAAAGCGGCTCGCCTGGAACCGGCTTCGCCAACGGCGGGAGGGTACGGAGGTGTTGTTTGAGTGCTTGGAATGCCTCCTCGCACTTGTCGGACCATTCAAACTTCTTGTGGGCCCTTAGCACATCAAAAAATGGCATGGCTCGGTCACTTGCCTTGGATAGGAAACGATTCATCGCGGCCAATCGTCCATTCAGCACCTAGACCTCCCGATGGGTTTTCGGAGACTGCATCTCCTTGATTGCTCTCAGCTTCTCAGGATTCACCTCGATTCCTCTTTGGCTCACCATAAATCCCAGGAATTTCCCCGAGTTCACTCCGAAAGCACACTTATCCGGGTTCAAACGAACCTGATGAAACTTCATTCGCTCAAACGCCGCCGCCAAGTTGCGGACATGATCTCCTGCCTGTCGGGACTTCACCAGCATGTCACATAAGCTTCCATGGTCTTTCCCAGCATGTCCCCGAACAACTTGTTCACCATCCTCTGGTAAGTTGCTCCAGCATTGATCAGCCCGAAGGGCATAACGTCGTAGTGATAAACATCACTATCAGCATAGAAGGCCGTGTGGGGGGCATCCTCCTTCGCCATCTTGATCTGGTTGTAACCAGAATAAGCATCCATGAAGCTCAGCAGCTCATGTCCCGATGTGGCATCCACCAACTGGTCAATCCTCGGGAGCGGATAACAATCCTTCGGGCAAGCCTTGTTCAAGTCGCGGAAATCGACACACATCCGCCACTTCCCGTTACTCTTCCTCACCAGGACCGGGTTAGCGACCCAAGTCTGGAATCAGAGCTCCTTGATGAATCCAGCGTCGAGCAACCTACCCACCTCCTGCTGGATCGCGATCCTCTTATCCGCGCCCATCGGACGCCTCTTCTGCGCGATAGGCTTGATCGCGGGATCAATCTTCAGCTCGTGCACTATCACGTCGGGGCTGATTCCTGGCATATTGCTCGGGGACCAGGAAAACAGCTCCTTAAACTCCTTCAAAAGCTCAATCAACTCTCGGGCTCTTTCCTTCGACAGAGCAGACCCGATCTTCACTTTCCTTTGAGGTCCGTCAACCTCGACCTCCTTCAGATCCTCCATGGGGGCAGGACGCCCAAACTCTTCTCGAGGATCGGCGTCAGTCTGAAGGACAGCCATAGCCTCCCTCCTTCTTCTTCGGGTTGCATTGACATAACACCTTCTGGATACCACCTGGTCACCCTTGACCTCCCCGACCCCATTGTCAGTCGGGAACTTCATCTTCTGGTGGACGGTCGAGGCGACTGCCATGAGAGGGTTGATGGTGGTCCTCCCGATAATAGCGTTGTACGTCCCTGCAGACTCTACCACGACGAAATCCACGTTTCGCCTTTCCACTTTCCAGCCACTACCGAACTCCACCGGTAAGGTAATCATTCCCAATGGATAGGAAGTAGAACCAGAGAATCCCACCATCGGGAAGTTCACCTGTGTCAGGTCCTTCTTCGTCTTTCCCATGGCCTCTAAGGCGTCCATGAAAAGAATGTCGGAGGAGCTCCCTCCATCTATCAGGATCCGCTTCATCTCGAATCCATCCACATCCAGGGTCACGACCAAGGCGTCATCGTGAGGGCTCTCCACGCCTATCAGGTCCTCCGCTGAGAAAGAAATCACCATTTCTTCCTTTACAGTCCACGATCGGGACCTCTTTCCTAGCACCACCACAGCAGAGATACGGGAAGCATAATTCTCCCGAGAAGCGGAGGTATCACCTCCCGCCGCCATTCCTCCATGAATGACGTTAATGGTTCCCCGCCTCTCCTTACGGGCACCAGAGGATTCCGGCTCAACCTTCTTCTTCTTCGGAGATCGATCGCGGGACTTAGAACGGGACCGCAACCGAGTTTTGGAACGGGATCGGCACCGTCCCCTACCAACAAACTCCTTAAGCTTCCACTTCTGGATCAGCTTCTCTATCTCCTTCTTCAGCTCCCGACAGTTGTCTGTGTCGTGACCATTGGCTCGATGGTACCGACAGTAACGATCAGAGCGACCTCCCAAGAACTCACCTTCCTTCCTCGGGGGGTATCGGGCGAGACCCTGCCGATCCATCACGGCTAGCACGGAGGTCATCGAACTATTGAGGGGAACATTACGACCCTCGCGGTTATCCTTCCTCGGAGGACGCTTGTCTTCCCTTCTATCGGGGCGACCACGGCTCCTACTTCCCTTCGATTTATTACTCCCTTTGCGATCATCCGACAGCTTGGATGATGGCTTTCCTCTTCCTGACTTCGGAGGATCAAGCTCTCCGGCAGCAATCTTCGACTCCTGCACGTCGATTTGCTGCTTCACCCTCGCTTGCAAGGCCTCCATACTCCACACAGCCTTCGCGGCTACACTGTGCATCAAATCGGAACCATACGGAGCAGTCAGGTTCCGAAGGAAAGTGCGGATGGTCTCTCCCTCCAATATCTCCTCATCGATCTCCTCGGCACTAGTAGTGAACCGTTGGTAGTAATACGCCAACGACTCGTCGGATCTTTGCACTGTTGGATCACGGTGGAACTCCGGTACGGACTTTGACGGCAATCCTAGCTCCTTCGCTCCACGCAATCCTGCAAGAGGGGATAGACTGGGCGGTGACCCAGAATCCCTCTCCGATGCTTAAATGAGTGCCCAATACGAACTGGCAAGCAATAATCTCAGAGTATATAATTCAACGTAAATGTTCTGAGCTGACCTCTTGCCTTTTTATAGGCGAAGAGATGCCTCAGGTACCTGGCGAACCGTTGGGGGTGGTTAGCCCGTATCCCGCGTATCTCGGACGTGATCCCGCCTATCTAGGCCATGATCTCGCTTACCTCGGCCACGCCCCGCGTATCTCGGCCACGCTCCGTGTATCATAACCACGTTCCGCGTATCTCGGCCACGCCCCGCGTATCCTGGCCTTATCCTCTGGTAACGAGTCTCGACTCCCGTCGGGGACTCCAGAGTTATCTCATTGTGTCACCGCTCGGGGCCCTTCGTCATCGTGACAGGGCCAATCGTTCTCAGGGATTCGTCATCGGGGCCTACTTAAAGGCTTCACATCGGGAGCTTCCAGCTCAGCTGTCTGGACCGACTCTGTCGGGACCTTTCATCATCGGGACTCCCTTCGTCGGGACCCTTCTCCTAGGTCATCTTGACCTTCGTTTTGGGCCTGGTGGGCCTGTCTGCCGTTTCCTCACCGTTAAAGGGCCTGACGGCTGTAGTCGAACCCATCATTTGCCCCCAAGACATGAGGGACTTTTAGTTCGTCGTGTCTTCCAACTCCCGACCTCCCGATATTGGAATCGGGGATCTTTCCCTTGGTTTAGTCATTCACTTATCAGTCTTCTTCTTCACGTATCCTCAACGTTTTGTAGATAACTGCCAAATCCCAGGGGTCTTCTCGGTTCCCCAGTTCATTAAATGCAGTAGATAGTGAAACGACGTTTTCGGCCCTCGTGCCTGATTTCTCGCGCCTGTCCTTTTCTGAAAAGTGCTTTTCAGGCCGTTTCATCATTACGTCTGTTGTCCTTCTGCACGTTTCATCTCAACGGTCCAGATTAAGACTCTTCGACTTCGACGACTCGGATCGAAGTGTCCCTTCAACTGTCTTCTTCGCCTATAAAACCCTAGCCATGGTCACAATTTAACTTTTACCGTTTCCGAATTCTCAAAAGCACTCTGCAATTTCTCTGCGAATTCAAGCTCTGTAATTCCGAAGGTCTTGGAGTTTCTCCGATCATCTTTCCGGCAACGCCTCGTTCATCTCCTCAACTTTTACTTCATCATGTCTGGTAAGGGTTTTTCTTTTGTTGCTTGTTCGTCTTTTCCTTGTTTATAGCTTTCCAAGAGTCCCACTGTGTTTTTCTTGCAATGGTTTCTTTTCAGACAGCGGGTCCAGCTCTGAGGGGAGAAAACCTTTTAATTTTGATTATGCCCTGAATGAGATCTCCAATACTGCTTATGATGCAGCCCTCCGAGAGGGTTGTATCACTATTACCTGGGAACCCCGTTTCCCATATCCTTGGCATCGCCCCTCGAGTAACCCTGAGGTTACTCGTCCCCAAAAAGGGGAGGTATTTGTCTCTACGGGACAAGTATCAGCGGGGATCAGATTCCCCTTTTGTGGTAATCTGGTCGAGATGTGCCAGCATTACAAAACGCACCCCACTACCTTTTCTCCCCATGCCATCCGCTTATGGAACGCCTTTCAAGTTCTCTGCTTTCAACAGAAGTGGGTCTACAGCCTTCAGCTCTTCAGAACCTTCTATGGAACGAGGCGGGGGTTTGCGCCTTCAGCCTTCAGCCTTCAGCTCTTCAGCCTTCAGCCTTCAGCCTTCAGCTCTTCAGCCTTCATCCTTCAGCTCTTCAGCTCTATGCAACGAGGCGGGGGTTTGCGCCTTCTACCCTCGGATGCCCAAGTGGAGTAAGCAGCAGCTTGCCCGGTGTGGCTGGACCAATGACACCTGGAAGGTGGTCAAGGGTCGGGGACTCTTGGTTGACACGGGGTCCGACAACAGTAGCTGGAAGAGGAGCTACTTCTTCATCCGACATTCTTCGATTCCCTGGCCTCGGTGGGAGGTGGCAGCAGACCCTCCGCCCGCCTTCCACACTTATGCCGACGAGGATTTTGAAACTCTTCAACTTATCCAGCTTTACCGATGGGGGGAGTCCTACACTCCCCTCAATGCCAATTCACTCGTGGAGCGGGACCTGGTGCACGCCGGGATCCAACTCCTTGATATTGTCTCTGGGGGGCAGCTCTTCGACGGCCCTTCTAATATGGTTCCTTGGGTAAACTTCTAACTCTTCTTCGTTTACTTGTTTGCAGCCAAGAAGGTATCTGTGCTGACCGATCTATTCCTTAAGCAGGGGGAGACTGATGTTGTCCGCCCCTCGCGGAAGAGGAAATCCGCAAAGAAGGTCGCTGCTCAGTCGGGGTCTCCTTCCGCGGGGCAGCCCAAACGGAAGCGGGTGGATCTGGACCAGCTCTTCGATGTCCAGAATGCTGAAGAAGGTAAAAAGCTCCGACTTGCTATAAAATCATACAGGAGGATGGTCCCAAGGGATTTGATACATTCAACCAAAGAGGCCCGCATTGCTGACGTTAATCGGATCCTGCGAGGCGAAACTCCACGCGTTCTGAAGGCGGGCTACTACCATTATCAGGGGAAGGATCAATACGTCTCCCAACGTATCATTTGGTGTAAGAATCCTGATGAACTTCCTGATTACATTTCTGAAGCTTCTCATCCTCCAGGTGCAGGTCGCTCGGGAGCTCCATTGGGTGCCGCAGCTTCCGCGGATGCACCGTCTTCAGCGGAGGTGCCTCCCTCAGCAAGGGAGAAGGCTCCGACTGGCGAACAGTTTCGTCAGGTGGAAACCTTGGACTCCTCCGAGGAGACTGACGAGGGTGGCTCCCTTCGTCATCGTCGGAGGACGGGGCAATCCCCCTTGAAACCAACCCCTCAGGGGCCGCCTCCTTCATCTTCTCCGCAGCAGCGGCAACCATCGCCCATCCATGACTTCACTCCTTCCCCCGTTCGGGCCGAGACGGAGGCATGCCCCTCCACTTATCGTCCTCCTCCTCCTCTTGCTCTTGATAGGAATTTCTACAGGCCCTTCAACCCTTCACAAGCGAATGCCCCCTGGACTCCTATCCAGACGCTGCACGGAGTCCCGCTTACACAAGGGGAGCAGGACCAGGATCTGGCCCTGCATCTGCTGGCAGGCTCAATCCTGCCTACTATGCGGTATCCGATTTCGCTTAATCGGACGCCCATGCAACGGGATATTAGAGAGATGTCCATGCGCCGTATAGAGGTAAGGCTTCGCTTCTCTCTTTTTGATGATAAATCGGGTTGTTTGTCTATTAACACTTTTTCTTCTTATTGTAGGAGCTCGGGGACTTCAACCGTCTTATCGGGTACGTCATCGCCTACGATGAGTCCCGGGAGTGGGACCGAGGGGCCCTCGAGCAGCTCAAGGAGGATCTTAAGGCCTCCCAGTCTTCGCGGGGAAAGCTTGTCAAGGAACAGGCTGTCCTCGATCAGAAGGTTCGGGACCTCCAGAAGCAGGTCGGGGACTTCGAGGGGCTCTTGAGGCAAGAGCGGCAGGAGCGGCAGGCGGCTGTGGACAAGCTGGTCTAGGAGAAGAAGGCGGCTGAGGACAAACTGGTCCTCGAGAAGAAGGCTCTGGAGGAGCAAATCGCGGGGTTTCCTGCGCAGCTGGTTGAAGCGGAGGCAAAGGGTCGGGAGGACTATCGGAGGTCCGGGGACTTCCAGGCCGACGCTGTGAAGTTCTTCGGCGCGGAGGTGGAGAACACTCTTTTCAATGCGGTTGAAGAGCTTCACCTGGAGTACGGGGACGCCATCAACTTTGACAAGTCTCCTTCCCTCGCTCCTTTTGCGAAGAAGTATTTTGCTCTTTCCGAGGAGAGTGATGGGGGGAGTACCCCCGTAATTGTCGAAGATGCCTCTGAACTTCCAAGTGCGGACGCCCCGATAGTCGATCCTCCCGAGGCCAACCCTGTGGATCCTTCTGCTACCGACTCCGCGGACCCAGCTGCTGCCGATGCTGCCGACAAGGACCAAGCTTGAACGTTTATCTTTAGAGTCCTTGTATCTTCTCCTTTTTTGTCATGGTCGGGCCTTTGAGCCCTTATCAACTATCAGACTTTCTCAGTTCCGATTTTCTTGATACATTTCCTCAAGTGGCTTTATACTTGCCTGGGTCGACACTTCGACACTTTAATTTGCACCACTTAAGGCGACTTAATATTACTTAGAGTAAATCTAAGAATCATGCATCACTTAAGACGATTTAATATCGTGCACCATTCAAGGCGACTTAATTCCGCGCACCACTTAAGGCGACTTAAAATTACTTAGAGTAGATCTAAGAATCATGCATCACTTAAGACGATTTAATATCATGCACCATTCAAGGCGACTTTTTGATACTTCCGCGCACCACTTAAGGCGACTTAATATTACTTAGAGTAGATCTAAGAATCACGCATCACTTAAGACGACTTATTATCGTGCACCGCTCAAGGCGACTTTTTGATACTTAGAATAAATCTAAGGATTGTGCACCACTTAAGGCGGCTTTTCTCGTGCACCACTCAAGGCGACTTTTCTCGTGCACCACTCAAGGCGACTTTTCTCGTGCACCACTCAAGGCGACTTTTCTCGTGCACCACTCAAGGCGACTTTTGACGCTTAGCATAAATCTAAGGATAACTCTTGATTGGATGCAACCTCTTTATTTATTGACGGCATAAAATTGGCTTACATCGAATTAAACGATAAACAGCATACACCACTTAAGGCGATTTTACATCGGGCACCACTTAAGGCAACTTTATCGGGCACCACTTAAGGAGACTTTCTTCAAGCATGGTGTTTCTTCAAGTGTTCGCCACTAAAAGAATGCTTTAACGTTCTGCCATCGAGGTCTTCCAACTTGTACGCATTTGGAGCTGGCATCCCCACGACCTTATAAGGTCCTTCCCATTTTGGTGACATCTTGTTGATTCGATCCAAAAGGGTGAACTCGTTGCGACGCCAAACCAGCTCCCCGACGAAGAACTGTCGGGACTTCACTCGCAGATTGTAGTACCTGGTCGTCGCCAAACGCATTCGAGCTTGGACTTCATCGACTTCCCGCCTCTTCTCTTCGAGTAAGTCCAAGTCCAAACGTCTCATTTCATCGTTCGTCAGGGGCTCGTAATATCTCATCTGATGGGACGCCACAGCTACCTCCACGGGGGCGACAGCTTCCGTGCCATAAACGAGGCCAAACGGAGTCTCCCCTGTAGATCGTTTGGGTGTCGTTCTAACAGCCCAAAGCACGTTTTCCAGTTCGTTCAGCCACTTGCCCTTCAAGGCATAGACCCTTTTCTTCAGGCCATCCATCACGATTTTGTTTGCTGATTCCACCTGGCCATTAGTCTGAGCATGGCGTACGGAGGCGGTCCGATGCTCGATGTTCAATTCTTCCAGATACTCCCTCACCTGAGAGCCGTTAAACGGTGGACCATTGTCGCTGATCACCACCTTAGGAATCCCGTATCTGGACACGATGTGGGTTTGGAGGAACTTGACGATCTGGTTCCCCGTTGTTCTGGCCAATGCCTTCGCCTCTATCCATTTCGAAAAATAATCGATTGCTACAAGTAAATACTTACATTGACCTTGTGCTTGTGGAAGAGGTCCTACCAAGTCGATGCCCCACTGCGCGAATGGCCAAGCGCTCTTGATGGATGTCAGATTAGCGGCCGGAGCCACGATACTCGGGGCGTACCTCTGGCACGCGTCACAGGATCGGACCAACGCCGTTGCTTCCTTGTTCATCGTGGGCCAATAGTAGCCCAAGTTCAACACCTTCCTCATAATGGATCGGGCCCCTTCGTGACAAGCCGCGACCCCTTCATGCATTTCCTTCAGGATTCGATTGGCGTCGGGTTCTGCCACACACTTCAAGTACGGAGTGGAGAACCAGCCCTTCTTGTATAGCTGATTGTCCAGCATCACATAATTAGACGCGATCCGACATATCCTGTCTGCTGCTACCTTATCATCGGGGACTGCCCCCGTAGTCAGATACGCGACTATCGGGGTCATCCAAGTGGACTCCTCCTCCGATTTTGCCTCAATGGTACACACCTGCGTCGGGTCGATGGTCGATAAGATCACCTTCTCCAAGAAGTGCACCTTCCGATTTTCCTCTAAGGGTGCCCCCAGGGCAAATTTGCTCAGGGCGTCTGCCTCTACGTTTTCCTCCCTTGGGATTGCCTCGATATCGAAGCTTTTAAAGCTCTCCTTCAGGGCTTGCACCTCGCGTAAGTATTTCTTCATTATCGGACTCCTCGCTTCGTATCGCCCTTGAACCTGGTTTACGATTAAAGCTGCGTCACACTTCACTCTCAAGTGATCGACTCCCGTGCCTTTAGCAATTTTCAGGCCCGTGATAAGAGCTTCATACTCCGCTTCGTTGTTTGTGGCCTTGAATGTTAAAGCCAAGGCGTACCGGAGCGGTTCTCCTTCACCTGGTGGTATCAACAAAAAGCCCGCCCCTGATCCGTCTGAACTCGAGGAGCCATCCGTGTACATTTCCCAGGTATTTTCTTCGTTTGGCTGTTCTGATTGCTCTGCCCTCTCTGGTTGTTCTTCTATCGGGACCTCCATAGTTGCCCCCTCTACAGGGCCCGTTTCTTCTAGATCGGGAGCTGTAGATTCTGCTATGAAATCCGCCAATGCCTGGCCCTTAATAGCCGTTCTTGGAGCGAAGTGTATTCGAAATTCACTAAGCTCTACTGCCCACTTCACTAATCTTCCCGACGCATCCGGTCGGTTCAAGAAATGTTTTAAAGGCTGGTTCGTCAGCACAGTGATCTCATGTGCGTGGAAATAAGGCCTTAGCTTCCGAGCAGTAATAATCAACGCAAAGAGGTACTTCTCAACGGCAGGATAGTTCAATTCATACTTGGCAAACGCCTTGCTTACATAATAGACGGGGACTTGATTACCCTCGACAATCTTTACTAACACATAGCTAATGGAAAATTCAGAAACAGCCAAATAAAGGTAGAGCGGCTCGCCTGGAACCGGTTTCGCCAACGGCGGGAGGGTGTGAAGGTGCTGCTTGAGTGCTTGGAACGCCTCTTCGCACTTGGCGGTCCATTAGAATTTCTTGTTGGCTCTCAAGACTTCAAAAAACGGCATTGATCGGTCGCTGGCTTTGGACAAGAAGCGATTCATTGCAGCTAGTCGGCCATTCAGCACTTGTACCTCCCGATGATTTATCGGAGACTGCATCTCCTCGATTGCCCTCAACTTCTCAGGATTCACCTCAATTCCTCTCTGGCTCACCATAAAGCCCAAGAATTTCCCTGAGTGGACTCCGAAGGCGCATTTCGTCGGGTTTAAGCGAACCTGATGAAGCCTCATCCGCTCAAATGCCATGGTTAGGTTGTGCACATGATCCTCGGCTTGTCGGGACTTCACCAGCATATCATCCACGTAAGCTTCCATGGTTTCCCCCAGCATATCTCCGAACAGCTTGTTCACCATCCGCTGGTAGGTTGCCCCAGCATTGATCAACCCGAAAGGCATGACATCGTAGTGGTAGATGTCACTATCTGCGTAGAACGCTGTGTGGGGAGCGTCTTCCTTGGCCATTTTGATCTGGTTGTAGCCTGAGTACGCATCCATGAAACTCAACAGCTCATGTCCCGATGTAGCATCCACCAGCTGGTCGATTCTCGGGAGCGGATAACAGTCCTTTGGGCAGGCCTTATTCAAGTCGCGGAAATCCACACACAATCGCCATTTCCCGTTAGTTTTCTTCACCAGCACCGGATTAGCAACCCAGGTTTGGAATCGGAGCTCTTTGATAAACCCAGCATCGAGCAACCTGCCCACCTCCTGCTGGATCGCGATCTTCTTGTCCGTGCCCATTGGACGCCTTTTCTGTGTGATAGGCTTGATCGCGGGGTCTATCTTCAGCTCGTGTACGACAACATCGGGACTGATTCCTGGCATATCTCTCGGGGACCAGGCAAACAGTTCCTTGAACTCTTTCAGCAACTCCACCAGTTTTTGAGCTGTCTCTTCCGTTAGAGCGGACCCGATTTTCACCTTCCTCTGGGGTCCATCGATCTCGACTTCTTTCAGATCTTCTACGGGGGCGGGACGCCCAAATTCCTCTCTGGGATCTGTGTCTGTCTGAAGGACAGTCATGGCCTCTCCTCCTTCGGGTGGCGTTAACATAACATTTTCGAGAAGCCACCTGGTCACCCTTAACCTCTCCGACTCCATGGTCGGTCGGGAACTTCATCTTCTGGTGCACTGTCGAGGCAACCGCCATCAGGGGATTAATGGTGGTTCTCCCGATAATCGCGTTGTAGGTCCCCGCTGAATCAACCACGACAAACTCCACGTTCCTCCTTTCTGATTTCCACCCGCTACCAAACTCCAATGGTAAGGTGATTACTCCTAGCGGATAGGAGGTTGAGCCAGAGAACCCGACCATCGGGAAGTTTGCCTCCTTTAGATCTTTCTTTGTTTTCCCCATAGCCTCCAGCGCGTCCATGAATAGAATGTCGGAGGAGCTCCCTCCGTCGATTAGAATTCTCTTCATTTCGAACCCGTCTACATCCAAGGTTACCACCAAGGCGTCGTCGTGCGGAGTCTCCACGCCTATGAGATCTTCCGACGAAAAGGAGATTACCATCTCTTCTTTCAAGGTCCAGGATCGGGACCTCTTACCCAGCACCACCGCCGTAGGGATTCTAGAGGCATAGAACTCTCGGGCGGATGAGGTATCACCTCCAGCAGCAAACCCTCCGTGAATCACATTGATAGTGCCCCGTCTCTCCTTGCGAGCACCGGATGACTCTGGGTCGGTTCTCTTCTTCTTTGGGGACCGATCGCGAGATTGGGAACGGGACCGCGATCGGGACCGAGAGCGGGATCGACACCGTTTATCCCCGACAAATTCCTTGAGCTTCCCCTTCTGGATCAACTTTTCGATCTCCTTCTTCAGTCCCCGACAGTGGTTGGTGTCGTGACCATTTGCGCGGTGAAATCGGCAGTAGCGATCCGTGCGAGATCCCAAGAATTCTCCATCCTTCTTTGGGGGGTACCTGGAGATACCTTGTCGTTCCATGACCGTCAGCACTTCCGCCATGGAGCAGTTGAGAGGAATGTCGAGATCCTCCCGCTTATCCTTCCTTGAAGAACGCCTATCGTCCCTTCGATCAGGTCGGCATCGATTCCGACTGCTTTCGGTTTTACCTTTTGACTTGCGATCATCGAAAGGTTTAACCGACTGCTTCCCTTTATTCGACTTAGGGGGCTCCAGCTCTCCCGCGGCTATCTTCGACTCCTGGACATCGATTTGCCGTTTCACCCTCTTCTGCAGTGCCTCCATATTCCACACAGCTTTCTCAGCCACGCTGTGCATCAGATCGGAACCATAGGGGGCCGTTAAGTTCCGAATGAAGGTACGGATGGTCTCACCTTCCAAGATCTCTTCGTCGATCTCTGCCACACTGGCAGTGTACCGCTGGTAGTAATGAGCCAGCGATTCGTCGGGCCTCTGCACCACCTGGGTCAGGGACCTCATGCTCTTCAATAAACGTCTCCGACCCTGGTACTGCTGAATGAATCGGTCGTGCATATCCGCCCAGCAAGTGATGCAGCCTGGGGGCAGACTAAAGAACCAGGTCAGGGCTCTTTCTCCAAGTGTGTTCGGGAACAGCGTACACACTGTGTCTTCACTCGGGGCTCTTCCCAGACACACCATGAGGTGTTTCTGGTCATGGCGAACCGGATCTCCTTCGCCATCGTACTCCTTTATCGTGGGGATGCCTAGCCCAGGCGGGGCTAGGGTGTCGATGAGTCGGGGAACGAAGGGATGAGTGGATCGATCCCTTAGCTCCGAAACCAGCGGCTTCTGTTCTCCCATGCAGATGTTCACGATCTTTACCACCTGGTCGGGAGTGATGGGACCATTCAGGGGAATGGTCCTGTGCTGTACTGGTCCTGGCCCATCAACCACGAACCTCTCAGGCTGACCGGATGCCCTATTTCTGTCCTGGTCTCGGGGCGGGGCTTCCTGTGCGTTCTGACCCTCTGTTGGTGGGGCCACTTCCTCCAACGGGGGCATCTCCTCCTGCCTCCTCGCAGCCTCTCTCCGATCCAAGAGAGCCTCTACGGCTGCCAGAAACATGGGCATGGCTTCTGCCACGGCCCTTGTCAAGTCTGTAGCTGGGGGAGCCTCCTGCCCTCTATTGCCCTGGTGCTGAGGAGCAATATCTTCGGGACCTTCATTGTGCCCCCGTGTCTGGGAGAGCTCAGCCGGGGGATGGTTCTGGTTTTCCTCCTGTTCTGGTACTGAATCCAGATTTGTTGCAGCGGGGTGGCGGGAACCACCGGATTGTCCCTGTCTTCTGTGCTTGCCAGCCGTCATCGATCGAGTAGAAGGCATATCAGCTTTTTGTTTGATTCCCACAGACGGCGCCAATGCTGGATCACGGTGGAACTCCGGTACGGACTTTGACGGCAATCCTAGCTCCTTCGCTCCACGCAATCCTGCAAGAGGGGATAAACCGGGCGGTGACCCAGAATCCCTCTCCGATGCTTAATTGAGTGCCCAATACGAACTGGCAAGCAATAATCTCAGAGTATGTAATTCAACGTAAATGTTCTGAGGTGACCTCTTGCCTTTTTATAGGCGAAGAGATGCCTCAGGTACCTGGCGAACCGTTGGGGGTGGTTAGCCCGTATCCCGCGTATCTCGGACGTGATCCCGCCTATCTAGGCCATGATCTCGCTTACCTCGGCCACGCCCCGCGTATCTCGGCCACGCTCCGTATATCTTAACCACGTTCCGCGTATCTCGGCCACGCCCCGCGTATCCTGGCCTTATCCTCTGGTAACGAGTCCCGACTCCCGTCGGGGACTCCAGAGTTATCTCATTGTGTCACCGCTCGGGGCCCTTCGTCATCGTGACAGGGCCAATCGTTCTCAGGGATTCGTCATCGGGGCCTACTTAAAGGCTTCACATCGGGAGCTTCCAGCTCAGCTGTCTGGACCGACTCTGTCGGGACCTTTCATCATCGGGACTCCCTTCGTCGGGACCCTTCTCCTAGGTCATCTTGACCTTCGTTTTGGGCCTGGTGGGCCTGTCTGCCGTTTCCTCACCGTTAAAGGGCCTGACGGCTGTAGTCTAACCCATCATGCACCACCTGGGTCAAAGACCTCACGCTCTTCAAGAGGCGCCTACGACCCTGGTATTGCTTGATGAAGCGGTCGTGCATATCAGCCCAGCAAGTAATGCTTCCCGGCGGTAGGCTGAAAAACCATGTCATGGCCCTTTCTCCCAAGGTGATCGGGAACAGCGAACACACGAGGTCATCATTCGAGGTCCTACCCATACAGGCCTGGACATGCCTCTGAACATGGCGGACCGGTTACCCCTCACCATCGTACTCCTTGATGGTCGGAATGCCTAGCCCTGGCGGGGCGACAGTATCTAGCAGCCGTGGAACAAAAGGATGAGTAGATCGGTCCCTCAGCTCCGATGTCATATGCTTCTGATCGCCCATGCAGATGTTGACGATTTTCACCACCTGGTCGGGGGTGATGGGGCCATTCAGGGGAATGGTCCTGTGTTGCACCGGTCCGGGACCGTCAACCACGAACTTTTCCGAGTGCACTGGTTCCTTACCCTTATTCCTGGGCTGAACCTCCTGTTCTTCTTGAACCTCCCTCGGAGGAGGTGGGGGCAACTCCTCCCGTGGAGGTAACTCTTCTCCCCTCTTGGCAGCCTCTCTCTTGTCCAGCAAAGCCTCCATGGCCGCCAAGAACATGGGCATAGCATCTGCCACTGCCTTAGCCACCTCCGAGTTTAAGGAAGCACCTACCTCCCTCCGCGGGATTTCCTCTCTGTGCACCACCGGATTTGGAGGAGCATCCACCTCCCTTCTCGGGATATCCTCCCTGTTCACCGCCGTGTCTCGGACTGAGACCTCATAATCTTCACCATGCCCCCCTGTTTGAGAAACAGCAGGGTGCTCACCTTGTTCAGCAGCATACTCCGGCAACGCGGAATTCACAGTTCCAGCAGGGTGAGAACTGCCGGCCTGGACTTGCTTCTTCTTGCCACCACCAGCCACCGATCTAGTAGAAACTATTTTGGCTTTTCGTAAGATTCCCACAGACGGCGCCAATGTTGGATCACGGTCGAAGCTCCGCTACGTTCTTGACGGAAAGCTTGAACTCCTGGGCTCCGCGTAATCCTGCAAAAGGGGATGACCTGGGTGGTGACCCGGAATCCCTCTCCGATGCTTAAATGAGTGTATGAACGATGGGGTGGTAAGTAGTAATCTAAGTTCGTATTAGAATGTGTGTTTTCTGAGGTAACTTCCTCATTTATATAGGAGGGGAAGTTACTCAGTTACCTGTAACCGCGCCTGGCAGTTTTACCCACGTTTCCGTATATCTCGTTCAAGATTCCGTGTATCTCGCCTCACGCTCCGCGTATCTCGCCCATGCTCCGCGTATCTCGGGCACGCCCTGCGTATCTCGGGGGAGTTTATTTGTATCTCAACCGTCTCCCCACTACCCTATTTAGTAGGCGGGTTTCTTTGTCTTATCCTCTGATCACAAGTCCCAATTCATATCGGGGACTCCAGAGTTATCTCATTCTAGGTCACCACCCAGGACCCCTCGTCTCACGAGACAGGGCTAGCTTTCTCGGGGCTTTATTATCGGGGTCTTCTCAAAGGCATATCGGGGCCTACTCAGAGGCTTCTCGTCGGGAGCATTCAGCTCATATATCGGGACCGATCTCGTCGGGACCCTTCATACTGGGCTTCTGGACCTTCCAGGTCTTTTAGAAGGCCCACTGGGCTTACTCGCCGTTTGTTGGCTGTTAACGGGGCTAACGATTATATCGGAACCCATCAAATAATAAAAAAAAAAACGCTTACATAGTTACATTGCAATATTAAAACGCTTCTCGAGATTCGAATAAAAGTGACAACCGTTTATTTCCATCCGTAAAAAACTAAAATAATAATAATAATAACGGCGAGGGAATGTAATAGTTACGCTTGGGAATGTAACAGTTTATTCCGATCCATATATTCTACCCACCTAGTACCAAACTGACTTGAAATTTTAATGATATATAATATCATTATTTGTAAAAGCATGAATACTCTATGCTAGACAAGCCCGATTAGTAGTTGCATTTCAAAATAAGGAAATAATTATAAGCATCATAAGGCAATTGAATGCTTTTCTTGGAGCTAGTTACCAAAGTACATACATAGCCTAGAGTGTCAACTAAGCAAATTGATGAGGCATGACTGGGTACGTACAACTCGATCTTTGAATAACCACTTAAAAGGAGGATTCGAAGTAACAGTCATGGTGTTTAAAAAGAGTCTGGACTTCACATCACATTGCACTTGCTAACCATCTCATCGTCTGAGAAGGAATCATAACATTATTTATTGTAAAAAGAATGAATGTACTCCATTTGTGAAACGCTAGCTAGGCACACAATTCAATTAAAATCCTTATTGTATGAAATGAAATGAATGAAGAAACTGAATCATGTTCAGCTTCGGACTCTCTGTCTTTGAAAGTGAGATGGAGATTCACATTTTTGTGGCATCACTATCAGCAACAAATAAGGAGAGAGCAATGAAGCAACTTGTTCAGAGGCGATCACAGATTGCCTTGGTGAAATCCGATGTTGTTGATGTCCCGCCTAGATCAGCTGTTCGGTGTTTACCCTCAGCAATCGTGCTCACGATGGCTTGTTGGATTCTTTCAGCTTTGTCATTAAGATTCAAGTGACGCAGCATCATTACTGAACTCAACAGCAATGCAGTTGGATTCGCCAAGTTCTATCACCAAACATAAATTTCATTAGTACCACCCACCACTACAAACTATTCTTCATTATACATACAAAGTAAGGCTATCTTGTAAACCACACAAAAAAGGGAGCCCCAAAGTCTTTTTAGCTTATAACAACAGAAGCACTATCACTTCCCTTTGACGATTGGATAAGAGTAGATAGAGGGATCCTGGATGTACAATCATATTCCTTTTATTGCATTCCATATGAACCAACAAAAGTATAAGCTAGTCTAATTAGCAAGTCCTCTTTCTTCAAAGGGTCTTATCGGAACAAGGAAATTAAAACCTTCTCATCTCCTCTCCTCTTTTTAAATTATATAATAATAATGATTCATATCCAAACAACGGTAGAGAGATAACTCCTCTCTCACCTTCCATTACTGGGTAGCATACTTCAAAGTTGTGCAGTGTACGCTCATATTCTATTTTAAAGGTAGTACAAGAATTAAGGTTCCTCCACCATCTTTGGCAAGATACATACAATAATAATTAGGGTTAATAACTAATAAACTTTCTGATGTTTGGCCTATGTTGAAACCTAGTGTCTGTCGTTGAAATTGACTGTCCCAGGTTTGGTGTTTGTTGAAATTTGGTGTCTCCGTCTATGTTTGGGATTAAGTAGAACGGAAGTGTATCACGTGACCGTCACGTGAGCTCGATAAAATGGATATTCTAAAAATGCCCATCTATGAAAAATCTGACCTTCCATTACCTAGCAAATTGACGAAATTACCCCTCCTAACTAAATCAGCAATTATAGGGTTTTTGGGTGGTGGCCGGCCGAAGTTGGGTGGTGGCCGGAGTTGGGTGGTGGTTGTTTTGACTCTAGGGGTAATTTCGTCACTTCATATTTGGTAGAAAAGGCAATTCCGACTTTTCGCAACATTCTGTCAAAATTAATAGCAATTTTGGACGTAAAACCAAATTTCAACAAAGTCCAAACCTCAGACACTATCTCAACACTTTAAAGTTCAGACACCAAATTTCAACATGGGCCAAACCTAACCCTAATATTTAATAACATTTTGGCCCTTCTTTATCACATTTTTTTCTATTTTGACATATGGATCCTTTTGGCTTAACCATGAATGAAGTAGACGAACACTGAAAAAAAAATGATAATAACATGAAATATATGGCTAACTGATAAAATAAAATTGGGGAAGAAAGCCATCAGACAAACTATAAAGCATGCAAAACTAAGAGAAGGTGCAAAAAGTGCAGCCCATCTGAAAGTGAAACACTATCCAAGAAAAGTTCTTTGGACTAACCTTTCCAGCAATATCAGGAGCTGATCCATGGACAGCTTCAGCAAGGCAAATACCTCCCTCGCCAATGTTACAACTGGTTGAGAGAAGTCGAGCATGTTAGATGGCCTACAAATTTATAAATTTTTACTGGAAATTACGAGTGAGGAATATATTTACCTAGGTGTAAGGCCCAAGCCACCAACCAATCCAGCACAGAGATCACTAATGATGTCACCATACAGATTCGGCATGACTAGTACGTCAAAAAGTGCAGGATTCTTCACAAGCTGTTTGGGAAAATAACAGAATTAGAATATCTTGCCTAAAATGTTAATGAAAATAGTAATACCAACGGAATGTACATGTATCTGTTGATTGTCACTTAAAACACCACGCCATAGGTTTTAACAAAAACCTTACAGCCTTGGGTTATGCTTTGAAGTAATTGTGAATGAAATTAAATATATTTTTATACGTTGTCGACTGATTTGATTTCTGTGCACCAGAGAGATAAATGCTAGTCCACTAACCATTTGTATATCCTTAATCATAGTTCGTCTTCTTCTAAATATATATCGCTGCAACCTCGCTGGTGTTGCAATGATAACACGTGTAAGTACACACGCGAATTGTGAGAATAAAAAGTAAACACTGGGCAAAACTACCACCCGATGTTTGTTAATAAGTGCAAAATAAATGCATCAAACTATAAATAGAGTCCAGATGTCAAACGAAAACCACAAGTGCTTTCTATCAGATCACACCTATTGATTTGTTTATTCTAAAGGTTATTACCAAAATGGTCTATCAGCTTTTTATAAGCTTTGTAGTGCAAATAGGCTACAGCCATACACTCCTGATGATTGTTAATATGAAATGGAGCATTTACATCTGCCAAACAACAATCCACTGTTCAGTTTGGCATACAGATGGGCTTGTTTAACCGAAGAATTCTGAGAACAGCTACTGAGAAAGTAATATTGTTTGATCAACATATCCATGGGGTTCCAAAAGCAGATGCTTCCTTTTGACCCAGCGAGAGCAATAATATGTTTTATTTGTCAACTTTAAATACAGAAAATTATACTTACCATCATACAACAGTTGTCAATTATGACTTCTTCGTATCTAATCTCAGGATACTTTTCTGCAACCTCACGACAACACTGAAAAACAAAAGGCAATCCCATGTAAAAATACACCAATGACCATTAAAAGACTAAATCAACATACCCCAAAACAGAAATGTATGACTTTAAGTTCATGTTTTGATCAGTAATGAACCTTAAGGAAGAGACCATCAGTTTTCTGCATGATGTTGGCCTTGTGGATTGCTGATACTCTCTCCCTTCCATTGGTCTTGGCATAGTGAAATGCATACTCAGCCACTCTTAAACTTGCTTGCCGAGTGATAATCTTAAGGCTTTCAACCACACCCCTCACAACCTACAACAGAAAACACACAAATATTAGGCAACACATTTAGGAAATTAAGATAGCATTTGTGTTATTAGTAAAACTCACCTGGTGTTCAAGTCCACTGTACTCCCCTTCTGTGTTTTCTCTGATGGTAACCAGATTTACGTCATCATACCGGGTCTTATACCCAGGAAGGCTGTAGCAGGGCCTTACATTAGCAAACAAGTTAAGTTCCTTCCTTAGAGTAAGATTCAGAGATCGATGACCTTTTCCAATAGGAGTGGCCATTGGTCCTTTCAAGCCTACTCGGTTGCGTCTTACAGATTCCAAGCTCTCCCATGTTAAAAAACTTTGAGTTCTAGGATCAATCTCAGTCCCGACAAAATGTTCTTCCCATACAATTGGCACTTCAGCAACTTCATAAACCTAAAATTGAAAGCTACAGAAATTAGAACATAAATGGAAAAGAAGACAAATTTACATCACAAAAGGAGAAGCAATAGTTAAATATCTTATACACTTCAGTAATTGCTACAAACATTCAACAAGTAAATATTTTAGTCCATTGAATATCTCTAAGAAGAGAAACTGCATTTCCAGAACCAACCACACCACTGAGAGAACTTCAAACAATTTCTAATAAAAACAGCTACAATGATTCAGTAGTTTGCAGCTCTTTAGCATATAAAACAGGAAATTTAGCCTTTCCACGATTGATTCTAAAGGTCAGGAATCAGTCATATAAGGCCATAATATCTATAATGTCAACTACTTGGTAAAGAAGAAACAGGGCAGAAAAACAGAAGAATGTAGCGGATCTTAAGTGTGCAGAACGGCGGGAGTCGGCTTGAATATTCAACTGCTAATGACCACTCTTAACGATTCCATAATGTGGTTGAAGACGAGTTAACATTAAGCTTAGTTATCTGGGTTTGGGTTTTGGCTCAAACATTCCAGGAACATGAAAATTGAGTAACTTCATTTCATCAAGCCTTAAATAAGAGTAATCATTGCACAACAACGAATCAAACCCAGAAATAGCGATTTCCAACCGAACTACAGAGGCAAAGAAATGAAAAGCCACAAGCTCCTAGAAAATATCATAGGCTCTCATAAATTAGAGTGGACAGCTATGAACTGTTTCCGGATGGTTTCGGAAATTCGTCGAATTTTCTCAACTAGCACAATAATTTTCATGATAATTTTCCACATTCCGTTGCGCCCAGTGTGAAGGAAGTCACACCGACGCCATAAGCTCTCGCTATAATCTACAAAGTTAATGGACTAAAGGGATGGAAGCACGAGGCATGAAGGCGGCTAAAAATCCAGAGAAGGTCAAAAGCTATGTCCTCTTAATCGATCTAGATCACGTTACATAATAATAGCCAACATCCATATCATCGCGTACTGATAAAAAAAAATAAAGTAATAAAAACGGCAAAAGATCAAGCTAAGAGAGTGAATCTCCATTAAGTTAAACATAGCAGATATAAAAGCAGACCTGCTTGACAGCCTCAGCAATCTCGGGGCCGATCCCATCACCAGGGAACAGGGTGGCAGTAATCGGTGTCTGAGAAGAGAAAGCCCTAGACAGGGAGCTAGGGTTCGCCAGAGAGGAGGACGAGCGGCTTCCAATTAGTCGTCTGAGGATTTGGGAAGCCATGATTGAGAATTTTCGTTAACGTGGATTGAAAGAAGCAAAGAAGCACACTCTGTATGTCAGATGGAGAGAAGGAAGAAGAAGAAGCGGAATTTTCAGTCCACAGATGGAAAGTCGAATGTTCTCTTCCACTACATGAATGGGCAGGGTCGAGGAGACACGCGCGTTTACCATAAGGGGTAATTTTGTCTTTTAAGATGGAGGGCTGTGGGCTTGCGTCCGAGCTGCTGGACCCACTATGTGCGTTGACTCTGGGTTTGGGCTGTTAGAGCATCACAACAGCCGGACCGGCGGTCCGACCGGATCGAACCGGGAACCGGTGCCTTAGCCGGTCCGGTTTGTTCAAAAGACCGGGAAGAAAGCGAACTCGGTTCATTTTCCGATTTTTTAGAGAACCGGACGGTTCTGAGTGGACCGTCCGGTTCACCGGTCCGCCGGTTTGGTGACAACTAAAAAAAAAATGCTGAGAAAGAAAAAAAAGACTTTGTAAAATCCTAGCAGGTAGAAGCCAATAAAAACAGCACAGAGCTTTGCCGCCGCAGCTCTGCCCGCCCCTGCAGCTCCTTCAAGTTCAGCCCCGCCAGCCTCCACGTCTCTCCGCCAGTCTCAGGAAGAGTTTAATCCGCCCCACAATTAACAGGTATTTATCCGTAGCAACAAATCAGCAGCTCAGGAAATCGCAGAAATGAAAAGCAATACCATCAACAACTTACAACTCCGATCTCCTCTCCCAGTGTTATTATTTCGGTCATGAATCTCAGATCTGCGAGTGTTTCGTTTAAATTTTAGATGAAGACCAGAAATTTTCGACTACGGGGAGCAAGTCGAAGTTGCGAGCAAATTTTCGATTTGCGGGGGGTTTCATTTCACGCGTGGCCGTCGATGTTGGAGGTTCCGAGCAAGTCGCCGGGAAGGGGAGAATGGAAAGGTGAGGGAGGGGGGACAGAGGGAAGGGAAGAAGAGGAAATATGAGGGAAGGGACGGGGGAGCCAGGGAGGTGATGGGGAAATGGATGGAGGGGGAAATGAAGGGGGAAGCAGATGAAAGGTGAGAGCCAGGAACGGGGGAAAGAGGTGATGGGAAATGAAGGAACGGTCGGACCGGGTTCGAACCGGCCGAACCGGAAACCGGTGCCCTTGCCGGTTCGATGCCCGGTCCGGTTCTGATAACACTGATCCACAACGGTTTTTTTTTTAATCCGAGTTAAACATATACTAGGGATACATTCCCCGCGCATCGCGCGGGGTGACTTATTAAGTATGTATAAACAACAAAATAACACTCATTAATATTTGAATATTTCCGTAATCGGAACGAATTGGTCAAGATAATGAATGACACTAAAGAAAAGACAAATGACATTTGAATGATAACAATAATCACTTAAAATTATTTCTATTATGTATATAAAAAAAATAATATAAAGCTTCACTTCAATCATTTTGAAATTTACATAAATTTGTTTTAAAATACTTTTTACATCCTAAATTTTGTGATATACGCACAATTAAGTACTTTTCATTGTTATATTTAGGGACAATATTTTACTTCTTACGTGTTGACATAATACAACTAAAGTTTATTTTAAATATGTAGCAAGTATATCAAATGTGTTCCGCTTCTAGGTTAGTCTATGACATATGCGAGGATCCAAACGTTATAATTTATGCAATAATTTATTTATTACATTATAATATACATATAAAGTACATTTACACTACACGAAACGAATGCAATTTTATCTTTCATATGAGAAATGCATCTACCCATTATTCCACCATCAAATACACTAAACAAACCATAAAAGAAACATAAATAATTAGAAAAGCTATAAATAAAAATATATTTTAGAATAGAAGTTAGAATAACATTAATAGTAATGGATATAAATATGAATTTAGAGTAAAATAATAGTAATAGTAAGATAATTAATTCAAAAATCAAAGTCCAATTAGGAAATAAGGGCAAAATTGGAAAATATTATAGTAAAAATATATCAAAAATTTTCAATATATATTATGAACAAATTATTCATCATTTATTAAAAAAAATTGTTAATCATTATATGTTAAATTATTAAATATATAATAATAATAATTTTGCAAAATGGATTTCATTGTTAAACTTGGCAAATGGAGCTATAATTGGGACGTGGGCTCGAACCAAAACTACCACCGTCACTAAACTAAAACAAATGCAAAATCAGTGTTTTGAAAACCAGACCGGACTTTGTGTCTGATTTTCGGTCTGATCGATTCAACCCGGTTTGATCTGGTTCATTAAGTCCTATTTCTAGAGAACTTAAGGGAATTGGGACTGAAACTTGAAAGCAACCTTCTTTTATCGTATACTGTATACAGTTGTATACCACTTGATTAATGTGCATATAATAATGATAATAAATCATATATATAAAATATTAAAAAGGAAAAAGAAATCTCCCATCGTTTTTCATTAAAAAAAACACTTCTATTTTTGTACTTTGTAGTGTCGTAGTCATAAACAAGTCTTGCAGGTTTGTAAATTGTAAGCAAAACCAACCTAAATATAGATGTTCCTCTTCCATTTTTCTGTCTACTCTTCCCCTCTCATCCTCCTCGCCGTCTACCGCTCCTCCAAAATACGAAGGTCTCTTTTCATGCTGAAGATTATTAGATGTCAAGATATTCACCATTCTTCATCGGCGGTGGTTGTTTCGACGGCATCAGCCTTCTCTATTTATCGGTAACCTTCACCTTCTCTATCAACATTTATGAATTCCTTCTCTGTAGATCCGAGATCGAACCCATAGCCCGGATCTAGGTTCATTCGACCCAGATCTGAGAGTAGATGTTGATGAACTGATCTCGAATTTGTACGTTAGATCTGGGTAACCTGAGCACATGCATTATATCTCTGAATTCGATTTTGAATACAAACTCTGCAACACCTTTAAGGGGTCGAAATCTGCACCATTTTTTTGCCGTGTGAAAACCCTAATTAAGTGATTCATCTATTATTTCATGGTTTCTGTTTCTATGGTAAATATCGGATTCTTATCATCTCTATATATAAATGTTTGTAGAACACTTGAACCTGGGATATTGAGTCCGAACATTAATTGAGGTTGGGAAGAAATCGATGAGATTTTAGAACAGAAAATTCCATTAATTAAAGGGTTGAGCGAGAAACCAAGCGTTCAAGGCCATCGAAATTGGAACTACGGCTTCTCTGTGAAGGTTCTAGTAACATAGGGTTCTGTTTACTTCTGTTTTTTAATATTCCAAGACATTATTCAACGTATTTTAATTTTCAATTGCTTAGCATTGAAGTAATTTAATATTTCTGATACTGGTAGTTGAATTTATGCTTGGATTGTGTAAATTTTGGGTGAATGTGAAAAGGTCATTCGGTTTACCAAATAATTGGTCAACTAATGTTGCGGTGAAGGGTGAAAAATATAATGACTAATTGCTGAATTTATATTTTAATTTATAACACTACTAACTAACGTGGAACCTGTAGTTCATAAATTCTCCAACAGCTGAACTTAATTTGTGCATTGAAAATTGCAAATCTGGAAATCCCTAGCTCCTGGTTACATCTGGATTCCTCTTTATACCTAAATTTATATATATATATATATATATATAGGTTATAAACAACGCAAACCGCACTAAAATGAAGCTACAATCTCTTTACAATGTCATGAAGATTGAGGCCTAATTAACATACTGTTACATCGGCCGTGGTCACCAAGTTATGTGCCAAACGGACACGTAATCTAGGAACAGAGAAAACAGAGACAGATAAAATGCTTAAAAGAATTTAATGTCTTGAACAGCCCTAAAAAGTGAAGGTAAACAACCTGCAGAGAAGGTAGTGATCTGATTGAGCAGATTTGTCGAATCTGTGAACAAGGTATGAGGACCCTGTCGTGATGGTCGTGCTAACAGAAGTCCTGCTCTGCATGCCAATCCTTCCGCCAAAAGGGGATCGTCCCAAAAGCTGATACTATCTAGACCGCTGAGATTATCCCACCCTCGTCTAGTAAAATCGCGGCCCAGTAAACTAAACTAGAAGTACTACGAACGGCCCCATCACATATAATGGTGGGTCTAATATCTGACGGGGTTGAGCTCCTGGGTCTCACGGGAGACGGGGCAACTGTGTGTTGCCGGCCTGGGAAATAATTAGAATCAACTGAGTTAATACACTCTAAGTAGGCTAAGCGTATGAAATTCATGACTTGCAACGCACTAGGTATTTTATTACTAAAGACGACTGTGTTTCTCTCTAGGCAAATGTCCCACAGAATTAATCATTTCTATAAGAAAAGTTCATTTTCAGGGATTGAATATGGGCACGTAGGATTCTTTTCGAACAGCCATCCCTATATTGTTGTGAACAGTGTGTTGGAAGTAATAATCCCTAGGTTCGAACTAGCCCAAACTCTTTGGGAAAACTGACAGTTCCACATGACGTGATCCCAAGTCTCGTTTGTCTGCGGACAAAGGTGACACTTGGGATTGAAAGAGGGAATTCGCCTGTGAATATTTTTCCCTAAAGGTAAACTGTTTTTGCAGCCTTTCCATATGAACATACAAATCTTTGGAGGTAACTTCGATTTCCAGAGTGTGTTCCAAAGAGAAGTACTAGGGATCGTGGTAGCTGCCGACGAATTTTAACATTTTTTAAAAGTTGAACTCAATTGTTTTTACATTAAATATTTTTTAAATATTAGGAAAGTACTATATGAGCAATTAGTAGATCTACCCAACTGCAATGCACCTAAACCATGATCATGAATCCAAATATTGTTCTTGATAAAACTTATCGTGTTCTTGATGATCATGAACATCAAACTCAAATTTAAACATCAATTTTCTGTGTTGATCTATGTAAATTCCGAAAATTTTAATTTTTTAAAGATCAAACATATGAAATTTGTTTAAAAATTTCGGATTACTCATGGTGTTCATCATAAAAATTTCAGTTTTTATAAAATTTTCAAGAATATCAGTTTATCAAAATTTCTAGAACTTCTAACACAAGCTCTGATACCACTGTTGGATTACGGAGACGTAATACTACGGAATGCTAAACGTGTACTTGTAAGTAATCTAATTACGCGGCGGAATAATGTACACATACCTCAATAGCTTTCCTGCCCAAGAACGTTGTGGAGGGAGTTCTGATCCTCCGGTCGGAACCCGTACAAGTTCTTCGTGAGAAGAAGTCCTACGCGGTATTAGCTCCACAGCAAATCCTCTGATCAATTCTTCAACGGGGACAGAACCTCGGACTGAATGCTCGGAAGCAATATGGCACACCAATGGTGGTGTTAGGGGGCCGGCCGAAATATGCTTGTAGAGAGAAAAATGATTTCTCTCAAATCGCAACTTAGGAGGAGTTGTGATCAATGTGTGTTTTGGGAGTGACCCCAAGACCTCCTTATATAGTGGAAGGAGGAGAAAATCCTCCTCCCTACTATTAGGGTTTCGGTCGACTATGCTATGTGGGTGGGAGACCCAATTTTGGGCCTCCCATATCACATGGGAATTGGGTCTGGCCCAATTAGCCCTAATGTGACATTTACCTAATTATCTTAGGTAACCACATATATTAACAAGCTACCAGTTACGTCGCCACGTCACCATATGCTAACAGCATGAGTAAGTAAGACTATAATGGTACGAAAAATTATTTATGGTGGCTCGTAGTATCATATATGTAACTCTTTATTGGATAATCAATTTCATCGTAGTTATAACATGAAAAAATCATTTCAAACTATCTTGACTACAACAATTTTATGAATTTCTTGATCTATTTCCGACATTTACAGCTGTGGGAGGATAGTCAATAAATTTATTACCAAAATCTATGTTTAATTCTTACCTTTAAGATATGTGCATCCCAACTAAATCAAGTTGTATGCATGATAGTTGTTCATTTTGTACTTAAGATGTTATCTATTCATTCAGTTCGATCAAAGAGAATGATGAGCTGTATATAAAAAAAATAAAAAATAAAAATTATATATATGTGAAAAAGAGAATAAGAAAGTAAAAGGGTATTTCGATATATATAAATTTAATATTATAAGGCAGAGAAAAGAGACATCACAATTCACAGGTTAGTTGTTTCAATACGTCTATTATGGCACCACTCTTCAGAGTAAGTTATTTCAATATGTTGGTCCACATTCTCATTATCAGCTGCACATTTTTATTACAGCAAGTTGCATATGTTCTATATACAATTTTATACATATTTGTATTCAGTGTAGAACTTGCATATGTTCTGCACTCAAGTGCGCTCCCATCACGATAAGAAGCCACGAGTAGAGGGTCACGCCTAATAGCCAACGGTCCACTCTCATTGTTCGGGTAGGTTCCATCCCTGAAATATTCAGATATTAAGGTTTCAGTTCTCTAAAATTAGTGCTACGTTTGTGTGTATTTATCACTTCAAATGCTTGAAAAAAAATGTCATGTGACTTATTGTTTAAACACTGATTTTTTCGTTGAGAATGTTATAGCTCCCTTAATTTTTTCCTTCTTCGTGTTAAAACAGTGTCATGTGTGTTGCCTTATGTGATTTATGGTCTCACAACCTACATGAGAGTTTTATGTTCTACTCATATGATGTTTTGATTTTGAGTTTAGGGTTGTTGGATGGATTCAAGTTACGAGGATTTAAATATTGGAACAATCATTGGGTTTAGTATTGATTCAATTCTCTACTTTATCTCATATATTTCATTTTAGGATTACAAGTAAGATAATTTGTATCCAAACCAGATGTTTAGGATGGTAGCTTTTGAAAACATTCACACTCCATTTTTTTTGTTTAGCTTTCCGAGGCGGAGCTCCTAGCACCTCTCTTATTAAAAAAGTGACGCCGTCTTTTTTCGTAAAATTGTCATATGAAAAGGAAGACATTTAAATCAAGAAGACGTCCTTGTTAATTCACTGACGACGTGGTAATAATTTCATGTGAGGGTTTTACCTTGTGAGGGTGCTTTATGCATATTACATATTAACAGAAGTTCTCGAATTTAGAGTAGTACGTGGTTAAGCTTCTGGACTGACCAAAGCACATCAAAGAATTATAGACATATATTCTACACTATTGTTTATGTGCTTCAACCCCTCAAACTCATTTTTACCTTCGTATTTTTTGTACTTCTGCCATCTCTTGTTTTTCGTAGAATGTTGATTCATTTTCTTCATAACCTCAATCTCTATGCATTGCTGCTACGATATAATAACATTTTTAGCTCTTGTGTATGAACTTGAATTTATAATTTATTGGAATCAAGTGATTGTGACTCCACGAACTCCTTTTATTTGATTATTTCAAGTCTTTATGCTTTCAAAAGATTTGCATGATCTATGTTGAACACTATAATACGGTCTCCGGTGCTTTTTTTCCACAGTAATGCTACTATTCGAGTAATTAATATATCCGCTAAGGATCTCGGTGATGTGGACGGAATATTGCGTGTTTCGTACATATTAATATGCCACGTATAGTAGCTCTTGTGCATATTCGTACTTATAGGTATTGTCAGCACAATTTCTATTTTGGGTATAATGTCATTACTCATCTTGTTATATGCTGCCTATTAAATGTATCAAGTAATAAATTAAATTTAGCGAACATCTTTATACCTATTGTTTGGCGGTTTGTCTACAAACATTTTAAAGCATAGGTACTCTTGCTCATGGGTCCCACCAGCGTGGAAAGAGACAAAGATAAAAACACATTTTACGGAGGGACTAAACAGCAAATTCACTGTTTTTCTTTGAACGAAACGGTTAGAAGAAATATATAGTTGATCTCCAAAACGGGCTTAACCCGAAATGTTTAGAATGTGTTTTCCCGTCAAGCACCGTTAAATCAAATAATTTTCGGTCTTCTTCACTTCCGGTCTTCTTCACTTCCGTCGTCTCCTTGAAGAACTAACTCATATTCTTCATCAAAATCCAGGGTGGCTGACGCTAAAATTGCATTTCAATCGGATTGTACTATATATAGTCGCGTTGGCATGGGAGGCAGGGAAGCCCCTAGTAATTGAGGAAGTTGAAGTTGCGCCATCTCAAGCTAACAGAGTTTGTATGAAGATCCTCTTCACCACCATCTGCCACACCGATGTTTACTTCTGGAAAGACAAGGTTGAAACTTCAATCCAAATGATTATTTTTCCCCTCTGTTTTTGTTTTCTTTTACTTTACTGTTCAATTCATTGATATTAAGGGCCAGCCACTCATTTTCCCTCGAATTTTCGACCATGAAGCTGGAGGGTGGTCCAAATCAATTTCTACAAAGGATTATATATCATAATTTTAAGTTCTGTTAAATATATATAGGATTGTGGAGAGTGTCGGAGAGGGTGTGTAACAGAACTCCAACTAGGAGACCACGTTCTTCGTGTGACGATCTCCAAGGGTCTGTCAGTGTGCCACTGACAATTGGCCGTTCCATCCTAGGTGTGTGCTAGTGATATTTGGCATTTGCATTTGTAATTTGTATAGTTCGATTGCTCAACCTATTTTGCGGAAGATAGATCGACGATCTCCGAGGTTTGCGGCATAGTATCGCACTAGATGAAAGAGACGTTATGGTATGTAGTTTAAAGGGTTTAGTGTTTAGTTGTGCAATTTGTTTAATTGTACGACCTAATGACGTGCTGATCTCTCAATGATGGTGTTTGTGCATAGGTTCTTGAGTACGAGCAAAAACTTCATATGACCCACAATCCTTACTAGTTGCTCTTGAAGTGAAGACCGAAGCTCTCTTTTTGTGGATATGATGTTATTTCCCTTTACTAATGAGAAGAACTATTTAGTGTTAGTGACAGATGAAATGAAATGCTTCATCTCTGGTGACGTCCACTTACGGCGCTATGCGAATAGTATAAGGAGACGTTACTGTAATTGTTTATCAGCCAGACCCGTTTTTAAATAAGAATACTACCGCTCCGACCCGATTTTTAAATAAGAAAATATTAATATTTACTAAAAGCATAGCTACTTTAAAAGGATGGTAGCAAGTCCCGTTGTTTGGATATATTATATATTGCCAGACTGATTCTTTTCATAAAATTTCTCTTATATTATATTTATTTTTATGACACAACACATTCTATTAAGGGAAGCAATTTTATGATCAAATCTCCAGTTTATGTTCAATTTGGCAAAGCCTTAAACAGGTTATCAAGTATACCTACATACAAAGTTCATGATAGAATGACCAATGTGAATTTAGTGGATTAAAATATAATGGTCAATCAAGATTGATGATGTTATGTCGCCTTAAGACATGAACTTCTTGCAGTGGACAGAGATCATACAAATATATCATACCTTATTTTAAGAAAATGATACATGATACTGTTAAAGCTAAGATGTTGTCATATTTGGATTATTTTTCCAAAAAATGATTTCGAAGTTTATTTATCTTTTGGATTATTCTTTTGAATGTTTATTTACCTACGCCAAGTTCCTATTTATATTCCATCAAATTCAAATGTGGACTCTTTCGTGCTAATGATAAAGTATAAATGACTGACGCGCGTGCAACGCATGCGCCAACATCTAGTTAGATACAAATATTAACAATTCGTATGAAAAATCATTTAAACTATAAATAAATGAATTTAAACACTACAATATATAACGTGTAGTTGAATATTTGTTGAAAATATACAATCAATATATAACTATATTTAGTTTCATGAATTTATCAAAATACGAAAAAAAAAAAAAAATAATGAGAATAAAAAAAGCAAAATAAGTTTCTTAAAATATATACAAATTTCAGAAACACGTTTTTTTTATTAGATAGTATCTATATATTATATGTATTTATGTATATAATATATAAATAATATAATTTCGATAGGCTTAATGTATGGTTGACACATAATAGTTTGTACCAATATGTTGTCAATAGAAACTATTTGATTGATTGTCTATTTTTCAAGTTACAAATTATTAAGTTACATAGCCAAGTAGTAATGAAGAAGTTCTAAAATTGCATCAAATTATCTTATTGGTTCTCACCAAACGTCAGGTTTTCCACATACGTATTTTCAACCACCGTAATTACGTTCTCTCATCATTTATTTTTACTTAAATAAAAAATTATATTTGTCAAAAAGAATCAATTACTTTTAATATTATTAAATGGAATACTAATAAAATTTTAATTATCAATTAAACGTATATGTAACTATAAAAGATGTGTACGATTTATAAAAAAAAATGTAATAGATACTACAGATAGAAGATTATATAATTACAATCATATTTATTATAATTTTTTTAATATATTTTGATGGTTTTTAATAAGTATACTCAAAAAATCATAATGTCAAATGAGTAAAACTATAAACTAACAAACAGAACTTATGTTTACACACGATAAAATAGAGTTATATAAGCTTATATATACACACGCCTCAAATATAATAATACATTGAATAAATTATTTTAAATAATAATAATAACACTAATCAAATTAATTATCAACATCCCATTTTAATTTTCATAATATTAAGAAAAAAAAATATCCGAGAAAGTAATATTATATATAAGGGTGTTGCTACAAACTGTGAAATTTCTATAGAAAGTGATATAGGGTTCCACCAAGCACAAGAAATTTCACATTTTAAAGATTTACTCTATATATAATGGAACAGGTATCCAGAATCCAGCTATATATATCTCTTGAATTCTCCATTCGGTCATTTCATCTTGCTTGCATCTCTGCTTCACTCCGGCAAAAACCCTTATCCTCTGCCCCTTAAAATCTCTGAGAAGCGGCAAAGCTATGGCTTCTCTTTCTTCCGTTTCCCTTATCCTCCCCTCTGTCTCCCCCAGAACCCTAGCTCGTTCCACTCCGAGCTTCTCTTTATCCACTTCACTCTCTCTTTATGTGAAGCCTCTCTCTGCCTCTCCTTCATTTCTCTCAGTGCCTTCTCCGGCCTCGAGCTCCCGTTTCGTTCGCAACGTCGCCGCTTGGTCGGACGTGGAGGAGGAGGAGGCTCTGAGTGATAGTGGAGACCGGGCCTCGTCATCCGACCCTAAACTCTTTGTAGGTAACCTTTCGTTTAACGTTGACAGTGCTCAACTGGCTGGGCTGTTTGAGAACGCTGGAAATGTCGAGATGGTTGAGGTACGAAAATGCTGCTGGTGTTGTTTCCTATTTTGTGTCCAAGTGTTAGATTAGATGAAACAAAGTGAAAGCTTGAGGTTTTAGATTTGGTCGCATTTGAGTTTTGATGGATTTGGCAGGTGATTTATGACAAAGCAACCGGTAGGAGCAGAGGATTTGCATTTATCACCATGTCTACCGTTGAAGAAGCTGAAGCAGCTGCTCAGCAATTCAACGGATATGTAAGTCGATGAATCATGTTACTTGCTTGAAATTTCGTTTCCTTGTTAAATATTTGGGTTTTTATTTATTTATTTCGGTTTATCTGTTGATATGAAATCTTGAACTATGACTCCTAATTTGGTAACAGTGTGAAATTTGAATGACAGTTTGAATATGCGGATAACCATTCATAAGAGTTTCCCATCTGAAGTTGGTAACCATTTTGTGATGAACCTGAAAAAGCATTTGCAAGCCTAGCTTGTTTCATATATACTGGTTATCTGTCTCCACATTGTCTCTGTCTGAATCTATCTTTGGTTACAAAATGCTTATATCAAGTGTGGTTTCTGTTTTGTACATTTTTGCAGGAGTTTGAGGGAAGAGCACTAAGGGTGAATTCAGGGGCTGCACCTCCTCCTTCTGGAAGGAGAGATGGTCCGCCATCAAGGATGGGAAGTTCAAGTTCTTCTGGTAACCGTGTGTATGTGGGAAACTTGTCATGGGGTGTTGATGATTTAGCTCTTGAAACACTCTTCAGAGAGCAGGGTAATGTGGTAGAAGCCAAGGTGATCTACGACAGAGAGAGTGGCAGGTCAAGGGGATTCGGGTTTGTCACCTACAATTCTGCTAAGGAGGTCGACAATGCCATTGACACACTAAATGGAGCTGTAAGTATATCCTCAATACATAGTTATATAACTTGAAAGGGTTTAAAAATAATATTCTATTTGGCTACTTATGTTTTTTAGCTTTTGGTTACTTATCTTTCTATAACTATGGTTGAACACAGCAGCAGCCCAGTTTAACTAGGTTTGATTTTGGGTTAAGAACCTATGAAAGGTCTGAACTATCACTCATGTTAACGGGAGAGGTCTGAAATTTAAAAAGTTAATAACAGAGGTCTGAAATTTCAATTTTGTTGATTTGAGATTTTCCGTCCATTTTTAGGGTTAATTTTAACAGAATTGTGTGAAATGACATTTTTGCCCCTTTAATATTTTGTTTTATTTAATATCTTATTTAAGGAAATGTGAAATGACAATTTTACCCCTAAAGTCAAATTAAAACCACCCAACTCCGGCCACCACCACCCGACTCCGGCCACCACCACCCGACTCCGGCCACCACCACCTCGACTCCGACGACCACCACCTCGGCTCCGGCGACCCGACTCCGGCCACCACGGGGCCAAAAAAGCTCCGATCGGGGCCAAAAAGCTCTGATCGGGGCCAAAAAAGCTCCGATCGGAGCCAAAAAAGCTCCGATTGGAGCTTTGTGGCTCCGGTCGGAGCTCTGTGGCTCCGACCAGAGCCACAGAGCTCCAGATCGGAGCTCTGTGGCCCCGACCGGAGCCACAGAGCTCCAGATCGGGGCTCTGTGGCTCCTGTCGGGGCCACAGAGCTCCGATCGGAGCTTTTTTGGCCCCGATCGGAGTCCAATCGGGGCCGGTGGCTCCGATCGGAGCTCAATCGGGGCCGGTGGCTCCGATCGGAGCCCAATCGGGGCCGGTGGCTCCGATTATGGCCCAATCGGAGCCTTGGTGGTGGTCGCCGGAGCCTTGGTGGTGGTCGCCGGAGTACGGTGGTGGTCGCCGGAGTACGGTGGTGGTCGCCGGAGTACGATTGGTGGTCGCCGGAGTACCGTGGTGGCTTCAAGGGCATTTTGGTCTTTTCACTCCATGCATGTGAGGGGCACACTTGATAGAAGGGCATTTTTGGAATTTTATTTAATTTCCGGTCACATGCCAAGCATGTGACCAACTTCCGTTAGTTTTAACGGAAAAAACTAACGGAGACCGCTGTTATCAACAAAATTGAAATTTCAGACATCTGTTATTAACTTTTTAAATTTCAGACCTCTCCCGTTAACATGGGTGATAGTTCAGACCTTTCATAGGTTCTTAACCCTTTGATTTTTGAGAAAGAATGCGATGAACATGATAAGTAACATGAACATAATGGTGTGGATTGCAGATGTGTTGTTTAATGACTAATAATTTTTATGTGTTTGTTGTAACATATATGAAATCTCTTGTATTTCATGAATGTGCATATATGGATTCTGTTAACATAAAGAGATGAGGAAGATGGATTTCAGTGCATGAATCTGTTGAGCAATTAATGAGTATAAAATAATGTGTGAAATTTGTGCAGGACTTGGATGGAAGGTCAATTCGGGTCAGTGCTGCAGAAGAAAAGCCAAGGCGTCAATTTTAAGAAATAAATTGATTGATGCATTAAAAAGAAGAGCAGAGCAGCCCTTAGTTAGTTAGTTAGTTAGAGGTGAGTCTGCTTGCCAATCAATGTCTGAATGTACGTTACGTACGAACGTCCCTTGGCTTATGGATACTAATGGAAGGTGTTGCTTTGCAGTTGATTACCGAATGTGGTGTTGTTCAGCGCGGCCTCACCAGAAACAAGTAATTTAATTAAGGATGAGAAAAAGGGTTGTTGTTTTAATGTAATTTAATTTAGATTGAAATTTTGTCCTCAATCGGTTCGGTTAGTTTCCTTTCTTAGTATGGTAAGGTAATGAATGTTTGAGTACCGTACAAGACTAGACTACTACTATCCTAAATGTCAGGCAGGATTGGGCCGATCCGGCGATTCCAATTCTTCCTAAGGGACCACCCTTTTACTTGATGAAACAAACTCGTAAAATCCTACAATTTTGAAAGCTAGCTCAGAATTCATTCTACCATTCTTATTTTCAATCTTAGATAGATATTTTAACTACAAAAAAAAAATCTTAATATTTTATATCACATAATTATTAATATAATAAGTTTTTACTATTGAGATAGTTGGCAATTTGGGATCCACGTTGATGGGCTGGTTATTGAGAATGTTGTTGGTTTGTCGTGTTGGGCTTAGGCCGTTTGGTTGTTAGAATAATTTGGTTGGATTGGGCTATGCCCTGCCGGCTGATCTGTTGGTTAATATTTTCGAGTATGCTATCTATGTTCTTTGAGGTAAACTACTGGTTCATTGAGTAATTACTCGATGACCACCCTTATATTTAAGGTGAGAGTTAGGGTTTCAGCCCTAATTCGGTGAGCCACAAAAAACAATTCCTTTTTTGCTCTGCTAGGGTTTGCATCTTCACATGATATTAGAGCTGTCTGAGGCCTCGTTCCGCCTCAGTTCTTCGATCTTGAGGTCTTCTTCTGTGAGGATTCTGGCGCAACTTCGTTTCTGTATTCGTGTTTCTTCTTAAGCAGAAGTTGATTCGTCACTTTGACGGATCGCCTTCTGTCCGCGGCTCGTCTTCTTCGCAGCGATTCGCCTCCGCTAGAGGTGTCTCGCCTAATCTAGGATCCCGACGATCCTTCTGGTGGTGTTGTGGTGGTCATTCTTTCTTCGTGACCGTTCGTCTTCAACGGCGACCGTTCTTCTTTGCTCTCTTCTTGTGTTTCCTTCGGCTTATTTGTGTTCGAGAAGACGGATCCAGCTAAGCAATCAGATGACAGTAGTCAGGATCCACCTATGGAACCACTCACAGCAACCGAGCTGGTTGTAGTCTTCGATATCACATCTGAGGTTCATTCTTTCCACCCTCTCTTCTTGCACGCTAGCGATAACCCCAGCCAAAGCCTTGTTTCTGTCAAACTGACTGGACAAGGAAACATCGAAAGTGGAATCGTAGTATGCAGATTGTGTCGTTAGGAAAGAATAAGATTGGATTTATCACTGGCTCTTGCAAACGCGATAATTTTGATAAAAAAAATTCATGATATTTGGGATAGATGCAATGTTGTCGTCTTTGGTTGGATTGTTAATTCTGTTTCTGATGAGATAGTGGATGGTATTATGTACTCTGACAGTAGTTTTCATGCTTGGAAAGATTTGAGGGAGAAATTTGACAAAGTCAATGGGTCCATAATTTATCAACTCCATAGAGAAATTGCTCTGTGCAAGCAAGGCTTGGATTGTATTTCAGTTTTTTATACAAAGCTCAAGAACTTATGGACTGAATACGATACAGCCTCTGCCCTACCTCATATTGAAGAGGAACTGTTTAAGCAGCACCTCACACACAGAGACAACCAAAGACTTTTCCAATTTCTCATGGGGCTAAATGAAATTTTTTCAAACATTAGAAGCAATCTGTTATTATAGTCTCCTCTCCCCTCATTGAACCAAGCCTATTGCATTCTTATGCAAGAAGAAAGTCAGAGGGACATAAGTGCAACCATATCTCCTGGCAGTGTTCACATTGGGCTTAATGCTTTTTCTCTTAATGCAGATCCTAGAATGAGAAAGCCTAACAGTTCAAATGTTACTTGTGATTTCTGTAAAAAGAGAGGACATTCTGTGGATAGATGTTATGCCAAAGGCTGCAATCATTGTAAGAAGAAAGGACATTGTAGGGAGAATTGTTTCAAATTGAAGGAGTTGAATAAGGCCAAAGAAATGGTTGGGAAAAGCAATGTAGTTGTTGGCAACGTTGGCAATTGTGTTGAAGTGGTCGAGCAATCTGGACAATCATCTGGTCCCTCTCAAGGTTCTGTCACATTCACCAATGAACAGTTTGAGAAATTTATTTAGAAGCTTGGAGGTGGAGGATCCTCTGTAGTCACTGCAATCAGCTCTGATAAAGATAACATTGTTGTTGCTGGTATGATTTCCTTGTTCTCCTACTATAATAAAGCAGATCACTGGATACTGGTGTGAGCAACCATATGACCAATAAGGTTGAATGGTTGACCAATTTCAAAAACAGTGTCAAGACCAGAGTTCAGTTACCCAATGGAGAAGTATCTTTTGCAACTGGGATGGGTGATTTTGAACTTACTACTGGGAAACTTTTAAAATATGTTCTTTACCTTCCTGATTTTTGTTTCAATCTTATTTATGTTTCCCAATTAACCAAAGATTTGAACTGTAATGTGATTTTTTTCTTCCAAACTATGCTTTATTGCAGGACCTCTCAAATGGGAGGGTCTTGGCAAATGGTAATCAAGATTCTGGTTTGTACTTTCTTAATCCCAGTTGTGAGGACAATTATGTCGTTGCTTTACATAGTTTGAATAAGGATGGTATCCACCTTTGGCATAGACGTTTGGTCATGCTTCTGTAAAAGCTTTACATTCATTGGATTTTCTCCGGAACTTGAAATTCAATAAATCTGCTATTGATGATTGTTCCATATGTCCTTTGGCAAAAATTGCTCGAGACCCTTTTCCTCTTTCTGATAGTAGACAAGCTACCATGTTTGATCTCATCCATGAGGATGTTTGGGGCCCATATCACACTGTTACTTATGATCATTATAGATATTTTTTGACCCTCGTAGATGATCATAGTAGAGTCTCTTGGATTTTTCTGATGAAGTTTAAACATGATGTCCCTATTTTACTGAGAAACTTTATCAAACTAATTGAGACCCAATTTCATAAAATAGTGAAGGTTTTTAGGACAGACAAAGGTGGTGAATTTCTAAATGATCAATTGCAATCCTTTTTTAAAGAAAAAGGAATTCTCCACCAAACAAGTTGTTCCTACACTCCCCAACAAAATGGGAGAGTGGAAAGAATACATAGACATCTTCTTGAAATTGCCCGAGCTTTGAAATTGCAGGCTTCTATTCCTAATAAGTTTTGGTGTGATTGTGTATTAACTGCCTGCTATCTTATCAATCTTCTACCAACTCATGTTTTGGATGGAAAATCTCCTTTTGAAATCATGTTGAACAAGAAGTCTGATATCAAACATTTGAAAGTTTTTAGTTGTTTTTGTGTTGCAAAGAACCTGTTGGCAGTAGATAAGTTGAGTGCTAGAGGAATTCCATCAGTTTTTACGGGATATTCAAATAGTCAGAAAGGATACAGACTTTTAAATCTTCAAACAAACAAATTTTATGTTAGCAGAGATGTCAAATTCTTTGAAGATAAATTCCCATTCTATGGCACTCAGCAAGATCCTCTACCCTTGTTCTGTCATGACTCAACACAAATCCAACATATTGATGATTCTGCCCCACATATTGATTTTATCCCTAACATTCTCTTTGATGAAACAATAGTGATGATTCACTTGACCCTTCTGAGACAGAGGATGATTCATTTTCTGATGTCTCTGTCCCTGTCCCTGTTGACCAGATAAGTGATGAGGTTGTTCAAACACAACATTCTGATATCCCTACTAGACCCACTCGAGAAAGAAAAACCCCTATTTGGATGACTAGTGAGGATTTTGTATTAAAAGCTGGTGCAACAGCTTATCCTATTGATTACTTTGTTGGATATTCTAAGATTAGCCCTGCATATAAATGTTATCTGTCTAACATTTCTCAGTTAGTAGAACCAGGTTCTTTTGAAGAAGCTGCCTTTGATCCTGGTTGGGTTGGTGCTATGCAAGAAGAGATCTCAACCTTAGAAAACAATGGCACTTGGGAATTGGTGACACTTCCTAAGGGTAAGAAAACAATTGGCTGTAAGTAGGGCTGAAAGCAAAATCCGGTAGGATCGAAAAATCGTCAAAATCCGAACCGGACCGGTCCGAAAAAACCGAACCGTAGTTAGACCGTTTGTTGCGTGGTCAGATTTTTAGATAGTTTTCGGTTTTCGGTTTGGTTCGGTCTTTATACTCTAAAAACCGTGGAGACCGAACCAGACCGATATTATCCAATATTATAATATGATATATATAATATGGAAAATGATTAAAATAACAAACCGTCGAAATTGTGAAAAACTCTACATATGTATATGTCAAGATTGACATGCTGTCTTAAATATGGCGTGAATGAAAAAAATACTAGCTAATGACCAACATCTTCGAGACTTCGACATGTAGTTTTGTTCGGCTCATGTATAACAACACTCATATTATATATTATATTAAGATATTCAGAGTTTTTGTAGGAAAATTATATATAATTATAATAATTATTATTAGCACTAATTTCATCGTATTATTTTCTATATTCTTTCATATTAGTTATTTTTAACGGTTACTTTTTCGTGGTCTATGAGTAAAAATTCGAGATATTTTAAATATTGATTATTATTTTCGGATTTTCGGTTTAAACCGAAAAACCGGACCGAAAAACCGTACTATATATGGATGGTTTATTTTTTCCAATACGGATTTTTGGTCGGACTATTTTATTGAAAAAATCCGGTCCGAAAAAACCGGACCCCGACCGAAATAGTTAAAAAACCGGTCCGACCGGACCGGTTTCACCCCTAGCTGTAAGTGGGTTTTTAAACTTAAATTCTTTGTTGATGGATCCTTAGAAAGATACAAAGCACGTTTAGTTGCTAAGGGATATAAACAAAAGCATGGAATAGATTATTTCGAAACCTTTTCCCCAGTTGTGAAAATGAACACTGTCAGAATTGTCTTATCCTTGCAGCTATCTTTAAATGCCATTTGTTTCAAATGGATGTTTTTAACGCTTTTCTCCAAGGAGACTTGGATGAAGAAGTGTATATGTCTTTGCCCCAAGGATTTACCAATCAGCAGGGAGATAATGTTGTTTGTCGATTGCGTAAATCCTTATATGGTCTTAAGCAGGCCTCTAGACAGTGGATAGAAAGCTTACTGATGCTTTAGTTCAGGCTGGTTATAATCAATCTTTTTATGATTACTCTCTTTTTTCAAAAAAATGTTGGAACAAAGTGGGTCCTTCTTTTGGTATACGTTGATGATTTATTTATCACTGGAAATATTGTTACTCTTATTGCTCAGTTGAAAGATGTTTTACAAACAAATTTCAAAATAAAAGATTTGGGTGAACTCCAATATTTTTTAGGAATTGAGGTTGCACAATCTGATAAAGGGATTGCTATTTGTCAAGGAAAATATGCATTGAAGCTTATTTCTGAGGCTGGTCTTGCTGGTGGAAGACCAGCTAGGACACCAATGGAGATTAGACCTGATTTGACCAGCAAACAATATGATGTTTTTCTTGATATTAAGCATGATGACTCTATTTTGTCTGATCCAACTCCTTTCAGAAGGATGATTGGTGAGCTCCTCTATCTCACTTTAACAAGGCCTGATATATCATATTATGTGCAGCACTTAAGACGGTTCTTAAAGGCTCCCAAGCAATTACACTTTGATGCTGCCCTAAGGGTGGTAAGATATATTAAGGAGCAGCCAGGTAAGGGTCTCTTGCTTTCAGCCTTCAGTAGTCCCAATCCAGTTGCTTACTGTGATTCAGATTGGGGAAACTGTGTTGAGACTATGAGGTCTTTAACTGGGTATTGTGTTAAACTTGGTGAGTCGTTAATTTCTTGGAAAGTGAAAAAGCATGATACTGTTTCAAAGTCCTCAGCAGAAGCTGAGTATAGGAGTATAGGTCATACAATTTCTTAGATTATTTGGATTCGTGGTTTATTAGCTGAGCTTGGTTTTAAACAAAAAGAGCCCACTTCTTTGTTTTATGATAATAAAGCTGCTATACAAATTTCAACTAATCCCATTTTTCATGAACGAACCAAGCATATTGAGATAGACTGTCATTTCTCTGGACAATGTATAATGAATGGTTATGTGCAGGTGATTCACGTGAAAACTCAGGAACAAATTGCTGACTTGTTCACCATGCCACTGCCTGTCAAGCAACATCGTTACTTGGCTGGTAAGTTAGGTATGCTGAACCTGATTCCGGGTAGTTTGACTCCTGAGGAAGAATTACTTGACGATGATGAACTACTTTATGAGTCAGGGGGAGTGACGTAGTACATTGCTTGGTTTTTGTCGAATGGATCCCATTTTGAGGGGGAGTATTGAGATAGTTGGCAATCTGGGATCCACATTGTTGGGCTGGTTATTGAGAATGTTGTTGGTTTGTCGTGTTGGGCTTAGGCCGTTTGATTGTTAGAATAATTTGGTTGGATTGGGTTATGCCCTGCGGGCTGATCTGTTGGTTAATATTTTCGAGTATGCTATATGTGTTCTTTGAGGACCAGAATGGAGGTTATGTAAACTATTGGTTCATTGAGTAATTACTTGATGACCACCATTATATTTATGGTGAGAGTTAGGGTTTCAGCCCTAATTCGATGAGCCACAAAAAACAATTCCCTTTTTGCTCTGCTAGGGTTTGCATCTTCACATTTACTTTAATATTTATGTGTATATATATATTTTTACTTTAATATTTAAAATAACTAGAGAGATTGCATTCAATTTTAAGAACAAATTATTATAACTAAAATTAAAATCTTAGATAGTAAGCATCTCTTTTGCATTCAGTGGCTTGACCACTTAGTATTTAAACTTTGACATTACTTTTGTAAGGGTCAATTAATAAATTTTAGTAGAGTACATACACAAGAATTGAACAATTAATTCAAGGCAGATATAGTTAGAATCTCTAACTTGATGCTCTATTTAAAAATAAGTGAGAAACAAGCATCTTCAATGTTAGATTAGACCGTGCGTTACCCTATCTCCACCTACGACGTCGTCCTATCATCATCAACCAGCAACCATTTTTGGACCATAAAGTCAAACATCAGTATGGTTGTGCTTCCAAGTAATAGTCTGCGTTCTTTGGGTCTCTACCGGGAGGTTCGTCGGATATATATGGCGAGGCGAGGCGAGCCTCTCTCTCACGTATCATCCTCTCCTTCATGCTTCCCATACGTTGCATGTGCAATAAGCTGAGTGATGACTAAACCAGTTAATACTTTGGCAATTGAAATATGAAAATTTAATTAATAATAGAAACCAAATCCCAGCTTTCTCAACTCACGTCTTAACCTACCTAATAGTTATATTGGATGGAAATATATATATATACTTCATATTCTCCTGGCAAAATATACTGCCTATTTATAAATACTGAGTATATGAGCTTAGATTTTTGTACCAATGTATCAATTATGGGATATCCATATAATAATCTATAATATAAAAAAAAAAAAGAGTCATACATATATAATTAAACGTTATTCATACCATATATATAAAAAATTAGATCTAGTTAATATAATCGTTACATGGTTGGTTCTAAAACTTTTTGAACATACCGTAAGAATATATTTACATTTAGTTATTTTCCAATATTATTATATTATTATATTATATACTACAAAAGTCTATGAATCATGGATTGAACATAATTATTGGGCATGATATAAATTTGGGTTTAAGTAATTTTCACACCATATGTTTGACCGAATATGGCTTTTAGTACTGGATGTTTGGTTTTGTATACTTTTGGTACCAAACATTTGAAAAAATATGGCTTTTGGTACATCTGTTAGTTGGCCGTTTATTTTAGCCGTTAAATGACATGTGCAAGTCACGTGACCGACTCTAAACTTTTAATTTTGTTCAACTTAGCCCCTCAAATATATTCCTAACTTTTATTTTGTTTAATTTAGTCCTAAAACCTCAAATTCTACATCCCAATTGACCTAGCCCCAATTGGGTCTAAGTCTATTGGGTTTGATTGGTACAATTGGGTTCGATTTTGAAGTTTTAGGACTAAATTAAACAAAATAAAAGTTAGAAATATATTTGAGGGACTAAATTGAACAAAATCAAAAGTTTAGGGTCGGTTACGTGACTTGCACATGTCATTCAACGACCAAAACTAACGGCCAACTAATAGGTGTACCAAAAGCCACATTTTTTCAAACGTTTGGTACCAAAAGTATACAAAACCAAACATACAGTACTAAAAGTCACATTCGGTCAAACATGTGGTGTGAAAAGTACATTTAACCCTATAAATTTAAAAGTAGTCACTTATACATACTAAACTTAAACTTTAGCAAAAAATACAATTCTTTTACCCGCAGGCGGTGCGTGAAAAAAAAAAAATTTATTCCCCACCTTCATTAGTGTCATGGTTAGGGTTGGAGATTGTAAGGGCATTATGAGGTTACCACTAATACCTTAACCATATTATATTTTATTTTACTCATACCATAGCCATTGAGGTTATATTTCTTAGTATCATAATCATAGCCATGATTTGTCACCACAATCAAACCATTTAACCATAACCATTCAAACTGATACAACATCATTATTTCATACACGAAATCCAAATTAAATCTAATTTTATTGTTTCATACAAGAAATCCGAATTAAACATAACTCCATTGTTTTATTTAAGTAAAAACAGTTATTCAATCTCTATCACTTCCAAAAGTGAACTGTGAAGATTAGGTTTTTCGGATTGTTAAACTAAATGGGTGGGTAAATACATAATAGGTATTAACGGTCAGATATTTAGGGCAATGGTCAAGATTGGTTAATAATGAATGTTCATATATTTTTTTGGGCCAAGATTGGATTATACACGGTATATATATAATGATAATGGTTGTAACTATGAACTATATAATATGCTGTAGCGGTTCAGCGCTTCATTTTATAACCAGAGTTCAGGGGTTAAATCCCCGCTGGTGACTATGAAAATGGAAAGATATTCATGGTCAGCACTTTATCCCTTAAGGGCTGACCCGGTACTAGTGGAAATTAGTCTAGGTGTGACCCAAGTATGCTATGGTGTGCCCTCCAAATGGAAAAATGATGCAGATAACCAGAACATAAAATGGTGCGAAAACCCATAATTATTTAAATTTAACCGCACCATTATCAACTCAAGTCATGGTTTATTCTAAATTCTAATCGAAGCTTCAGAGAGTTAAGAACAAGTAAACTAATTATTTTTTTCTTATCTTAGGTCAATTAATTGTTACTGAGTTGTCAATGTACACTTTTTCAATAGTTGTCATTTTAAGGTGTTTTCAATTTTCCATAGTAGTAAGAAGACCTTCATAGAAGCTCCAAAGCCCTCCCAGCCAAGGTTGTTAGGATCGTGATTCAGATCATAGGATTGGCCGACTTTAAGATTTTAGGAGAGTAAATTGATCTGAATCTCACCTAGGATCTTTATCAAGATCAAAGTAGGATCTGATGGGTTTCGCTATGGCCGTTAGGCCCTTTAACGGTGAGTAAACGGTGAATAGGTCCAACAGGCCCTAAAAGAGGTCAAGAAGAACAATGCGAAGGGTCCCGATGAGAGGAGTCCCGATGACGAAAGGTCCCGACAGAGTCGGTCCCGATAGGCGAGCCGGGCGCTCCCGATGAGATGCCTTTAAGTAGGCCCCGATAACGAATCCCTGAGAATGATTGGCCCTGTCACGATGACGAGGGACCCCGAGCGGTGACACAATGAGATAACTCTGGAGTCCCCGATATTGGTCGGGACTTGCTATTAGAGGTTGAGGCCGAGATACGCGGAGCGTAGCCGAGATAGGCGAGATCATGGCCGAAATAGGCGGGATCGTGGCCGAGATACGCGGAGCGTGGCCGAGATAGGCGAGATCATGGCCGAGATAGGCGGGATCGAGGCCGAGATAAGCGGGATCGTGGGCTAACCGCCCCAGCGGTTCACCAGGTAACCGAGGTAGATCTTCGCCTATAAAAGGGCAGAAGTTACCTCAGATCACATACGTTTTCAGACTGAGACTCTTGCTTGCAAGTTTATTGAGACTATCGAGATACTCATTTAAGCATCGGAGAGGGATTCTGGGTCACCGCCCGGTCTATCCCCTCTTGCAGGATTACGTGGAGCGAAGGAGTTCGGATCGCCGTCAAGACCGTACCGGAGTTCCAACCGTGATCCAACATTGGCGCCGTCTGTGGGAACTGTAACGAAAAGCCGAAAATGACCTCTACTCGTTCAATGGCGGCTGGCAAGCAGAGGAGGCAAGGACAATCTGGTGGTTCCCGTCATCCTGCCAGGACGACTCTGAATTCGCCACCGGAGCGTGCTGAGGACCAAAATCTCCCTGCTGAAGTTTCCCGAATGTCGGACCTAAAATCTAACCTACGGCGAATTACGTTTTGAAAACGTGCAATTTTGAAAAGAGTCGCCACTAGTTAATTGTAAGGCTAACTAGAATCCTAAATTACCTAAGCGAATAATGGATTAAACACCTAGGTTTAGAACCAGTCTACGATCAGAAGTTCGAGTTCGGGGGTTCTATTACGAATTAAAAATAATTTTTAATTACGCCCTTTCGGTACTCAATTTACTTGATTTGCCAATTTTATCATTTACATACATTACGCCCAATTAATCTAAAAATGTCAAAATTAATCAAAAAATATTAATCAGATATAATCCTAAATCTAAAAAGTTAATTATAACATATAACTCCTAGTAAAAATGAAATCTAAAATACTAAAGAAAAACTTCTAACATGCTATTTAAAATTAGTCAATTACAATTAAATTACTAATTAAATTTTACCAATTACATTTAAACTATTAATTAAATCTAACTAATTAGATTTAAATTTTTAATTAATTGTAATATAATAATAATATAAAACAAAAAACATAATAACCAAATATTAATTAAAAAAAAAAAACAATCAGCGGGAAGACCCTTACCTGCAGCAGGATCGATTCAGGCAGGGTAGGGCCACAGCAGCAACGGACGGGCACCAGCAGTAGGACGGAACGGGACGGCGGCGGTCGGAGTGAACGACGGTGGCCCGACGAGGCCGTGGTGAGCGAGGGCGCGGCAAGGGCTGCAGGGACGGACGGAGCCAGGCGGCGGGCTGAGCAGCAGCAGGTGGTGATTCGATGGAAGGCTAGGCTGGGGCGTCGCCGGGACTGGTCGGGAGCGGACGGCGTGCGGCGGAGCTGGCCGGTCACTCGCGGACGGGTGGCCACGGATGGCCACCGGTGAGCAGAACCGGCGCCGGGAGGATTAGGAAGAGAGAGAGAGAGAAGAGCAGGAGAGGGAGAGAGACGGACGGAGGGTCGCCGGCGCGGCGTGGTCACCGGCAAGCGGGGCCGGGGGCGCAGTGGGCCAGAGCTGGGCGGGCCGTCGGGGCGGCCACCGGCGGCGAAGCCAGCGCCGGCGGGCTGGTGCAGCAGATCTGAGATTAGAAAAAATAAAAAACAAACTTTTTCTGAACACTAGAAGACGAAATCGCACGGAACCCGATGAATAGTGTATTATTGCTTCTTTTTGGTGTTTTTCTATGTGTTTTACAATGTAAACTAGACCCCTATTTATACTAAAACCCTAGTCTAGATTACAGATAAAATTCAAATAAAAAATACTAACAGATAATTATTCTAGAGAATATTCCTAAGGATATTTATCTTTACAGATAATTTTTTTTTGAATAAACAATAATATCTGGAGATAAATATCTTACATATAATTTTCTAAAATAAAAAAAACTAATTATTATATATATATTTTAAATAATTCCGAAAATATTAAATAAATTCGAAATAATTTAAAATATATTTTATAATAATTTCCCTAATGTGCCCTTGAGCATTTTTGGAGACTTTGTGGCTTGACGCGTCCGGAATTTGACGTATCATGTGTAACGTCGTTACGTCCGGGTCAAAATCGAGTGTTTACAGTTTGCCCCTCTTTGGACGAACTCCCGTAGAATGTGTTCGAAGGGGTTTGTCCAAAGACGAGGAAACACTGATTTTGACCAGAAAGTATATTCTCTTCCAATTCTTCAAAGTCTTCAAGGTGGCTCATATGCTTATTGGTGCGGAAAGATAAAACCTCTGTCGGCGGGACGCCTGTTGGCGGTGCCTCCATTAGCGATGCATAAAGTGAAGCCTCCTGTAGCGGTGCGAAAAAGTAAAGCCTCGGTCGGCGGTGCCCCAGTTGGCGGTGCCTCCGTTGGCGGTGCAGAAAGTAAAGACCTCAATCGACGATGCCTCCAGTGGCGCGCGACAAGGAAAAGCCTCCAGTGGCGGTGCGGAAAGTAAAGCCTCCAGTGGGTGCGGGAAAGTAAAGCCTCCAGTGGCGTGCGGGAAAGTAAAGCCTCCAGTGGCGTGCGGAAAAGTAAAGCCTCCAGTGGCGTGCGGAAAAGTAAAGCCTCCAATGGCTTGCGGAAAAGTAAAGCCTCCAGTGGCGTGCGGAAAAGTAAAGCCTCCAGTGGCGTGCAGAAAATAAAAACCTCGATCGACGATGCCTCCAGTGGCGTGCGACAAGGAAAAGCCTCCAGTGGCGTACAGTAAATTAAAAACCTCGATCGACGATGCCTCCAGTGACGTGCGACAAGGAAAAACCTCTAGTGGCGATGCAGAAAGTAAAGCCTCAAATGTATGAGAAATGCCTCTAGTGACGTCTGATGGAGAAGAGCCTCTAGTTGCATATGTCGGAGAAATGCCTCTAGTGGCGTCCGTTTGGAGAAGAGCCTCTAATGGCGTTCGTCGGAGAAGAGCCTCTAGTGGCGTCCGTCGGAGAAGAGCCTCTAGTGGCGTCCGTCGGAGAAGAGCCTCTAGTGGCATGTCGGAGAAATGCCTCTAGTGGCGTCCGTTGGATAAGGGCCTCGAGTGGCTTTGACGACTTGAATGCATGTCCCTAATTTTTGCCTAAACTGCGCATGACGCGACAAATTAGCGGGATCTTTTTCTTTTCTTTTATTCTTTTTTAATCTCTCATATTCTCTCCTTTTGCCACGGTCAAAATTTTAGATCGTGCCCCTCGGTTTCCCTAATTTTTGCATGGATTTCCCCTTGGGTTTTTTATTCCATCGGGATTTTATTTTCTCTCCTTTTGCCATGATTACAATTTCTGAATTTGCTATCATACCCCTCATTTCCTAATTTTGCCTAGGCTGCCCTTTCGGGTTTTCAACCTAACAGAAGCACTCTTTTTTTTTTTTTTTTTGGTAGCCGATTAAACGGTGGCTTTGACCCGTACTTTATTTCACGTCTCGTTGCGAGAGTATTTGTAGCCATTTGGAGGGTGGCTGTGACCCTTTTCTCATCGTCTTCAATGTCGCGAGAGCTCTTTTGATTTGTAGCCATTTGGAGGGTGGCTGTGGCCCTTTATTTTGTAGTCGTTTTAGGGACGACTGTGACCCTTTTTTATTTTCCCGCCCTTACAAGATTCGCGGGGTCACTCTTTTATTTGTAGCCGTTTGGAGGGTGGCTGTGGCCCTTTTTTTTGTAGTCGTTTTAGGGACGACTGTGGCCCTTTTTATTTTCCCGCCCTCACAGGGTTCGCGGGGTCACTCTTTTATCTTTAGCCGTTTGGAGGGTGGCTGTGGCACTTTCACTTATTCTCCGCTTTTGATGTTGCGGGAGCGCTCTTTATCTGTAACCATTTGAAGGGTGGTTGTGGCCCATTATTTTGTAGTCGTTTTAGGGACGACTGTGGCCCTTTTTTTTTCCGCCTTTTCAAGATTCGCGGGGTCACTCTTTTATCGGTAGCCGTTTGGAGGGTGGTTGTGGCCCTTTATTTTGTAGTCGTTTTAGGGACGATCGTGGCCCTTTATTTTCCCGCCCTCACAAGATTCGCGGGGTCACTCTTTTATCTTTAGCCGTTTGGAGGGTGGCTGTGGCCCTTTCACTTATTCTCTGCTTTTGATGTTGCGGGAGCGCTCCTTATCTGTAACCATTTGAAGGGTGGTTGTGGCCCTTTAAAAAATTCTCCCGCCCTCTCAGGGTTCGCGGGATCGCTCTTTATATGTAGTCATTTGAAGGGTGACTGTGGCCCTTTTCATCCCGCTTTTGATGTTGCAGGAGCTCTTTGTAGCCGTTTTAAGGGTGGCTGTGGCCCTTTGAATGGGAATACTCTTTATATGTAGTCATTTGAAGGGTGACTGTGGCCCTTTTTATTCGTAATTGATTTACGGACAACTGTGACCCTTTTATTTCTTCACTGCTTTTATAATATTAGCACAAACACTCTCTTCATTTCCCTGTAGCCGATTAAAGGGCGGCTGTGACCCTAAAGAAAACTGAGTTTTTTTCTTTTTCTCTTCTTTTTTTTTTGCTCTTTTTTTTTTTTTTTTTTTTTTTTTTTTTTGCTTTTTTCATCTCACCTTTTGCCATGACTGCCCCTGCGGGTTTTCAATCATGCCCCTCTCCCTGACTTTTGCCTAGGTTTTCAACCTAGCGGGAATTTATTTTTTTTCTCTCTTTTTCTTTTTTCAAGTGGAAAGAAAATCTACAGAAACTAATCAACAACAAATATGTTACATGCCCCTAACAGCAGATGAAACCTTTTAATTTCTCGGAACTTCTCCGGAGGAAAACTTGTCAAATAGGTTGATTATGTCGATGTCTTGAAATGAGGATCCTTTCAATAGGTGGACGATACCGACAATAATTTCTTTTTCTTCTTCTTCTTCTTCCTCTCAAATGCTCTTTCATTAGCACGGTCAATCTTCATGGAATCTCGATCCTTTTTAATAGGAAGATTTATGGATGTCTTCTATCTTCAACCATGCTTGATTTTAACAGGAATGCCCCACGGCTACATCTGTCGAGTTAGGCTCGTCGCATGCTGGACGAATGGCATGAGATGTGCTCTTCATGAGTTTTGATTTGGATGATTATCCAAGGTGCACAATGAGTAAGGAAAAACTCAAATTTCGGGGATAAAAATGATCACGACTTTTCTTACCTGGGAGTTGGATTTTTCAGTGGGCAATGTGCTCGCTATGCGACTGGACCTGCTGCATGTCCTGATTCTCTTGCTCCACAACTTGTGTATGTACACCTGCTGAAAAGTACATGCCCCTAGCGGCAGACTGAAAATTTCAGAACTTTTTTCGGAAAAGGATTCCGTTGATCGAGTCAAGCTACATTGATCGGCACATTGAATCTTTACGGGATTCTCGATGATCTCTTGAAATTTTCTCATCTCCTGACATGTCCGATCTCAAAGGGAGATGCCCCATGGTTACCGCTGCATGGTTTAAACCTGGTCACATAACGGTTGTATACCTCACCTTGGAAAGCGTATGAATTTCACACATGGTGGGTGAAATTTTTCATAGAAACTCTTTGAAGCGCTCACGTTTCACACGGTTGCGGCATTTGTTGAAGTGGTCATCCGACCTGCAAAAGAGTAGGGACATTCAAGTCTCAAGGAAAAATTAAGTACAATTTAACGCACCTCAGCGTTAGATATCTTGAGTGTGCAATTTGTTCGTTATGCAACTGGATGGCTGCATGTTCTTTTTTGTTGCCCCATTTAGTCGGCATAACTTATGATACCTTAACCAAGGGTACCTGAAAAGGGTGAATGAAAAATCAGTGTAGAGGATATGAGAAATCATGCATGATTTTTTGAAAACTCTAAGGTCATTCATTTCATAATTTTGATTACTTTTTTTTGAAAAAGAATCAAAATTTATGATCCAATGTGTTTTGCACCATCATGGAGTTTACTGAGTTTGCTGAGTGCGTTATCTGGCTCGAACGCAGGACAAATGCTCAAATCAAAGTTTTTTCAAAAATGTTTTCTCGTTCTTTGTTTAAACTCGAATAGTAGCACTCAACTGCACAGTTAAACTATTTTTCAAAAAAGAATCAAAACTTCTATTTTTTAAATGCTCGCTCATGCGAATGTTGAAATGACGATTTTGCCAAAAAAGTAAAATACACCTAGGATAAAAACGAATGACACTTTGATTTTTTTCTTTTTTAAAATTCTCATGCATGCTCGAATGTTAAAATTCTACTGTTAAGAAAGTTACAACTTACAACATCTTACCTGAATGGCGCACATGAAATGCATTCTGAAAGTTAAGGTTCTATTCTAAGAATTTCACAACTTACAACAGTTTAACTGAATAATGCATATGAAATGCATATTTTGAAATGAAAATTTCAGGTGGATTTTTTTTTTAAAATAATGCAACTGAGATGCATGCGTGAATTTGAAAGCTCTATAGCTAAAAAAAAAAACTCACAGTTTACCTGAAAAATAATGCATGTTGAATGCATGCTTTAAAAAATCAGGTAAAAAGGTTTTTTTGAAAATGATGCATATGTAATTCATGTTTAAATTTAAAAAAAAACCCTAAGAGCCAAAATGGAACTCCAATTTTTCCTAAAAAAAAATGATGCACATTGAATGCACTAACAGAAATTTACAACTTACATGAAATTTTTTTTTCCAAAAAATGCGTATGAAACACATGCTTGAAATAAAACATTATGGTAAGTAGTTTTGAAAACAACACATGGAATACATGTTTGAAACTAAAGGTTCTACGACTAAGAATGTGTACAATCTATCAACAAATTATTTTTCCTAAAACAATGCACATGCTATGCACATGAGATGCATACAAGTTATCTGAAAAGGTTTTTTTGTTTTGTTTTTTTTTTTTTTTAAGGATGCATATGAGATGCACAAAAATAAACACAAAATGCAAACTTAAAAATAAAAGTTCTACAACTGAGAAAAATTACAATTTACCTGAATTTTTTTTTTTTAAATAATGCGCATGAGACGCATATTTAGAATAAAAATTTAGGTAAGGGTTTTTTTTTTAAAACAATGCATCTGAAACACATGTTTAGAAAAATCTACAACTAAGGGATTAACTACTTAAATAAAAAATTTGGTTTTTTTTTTTGGTTTTTCGGTTTTTTGGTTTTTTTTTTTAAATAACATATAAATAATGTATTTTAAAATTATAAGCTCTAATAGCTAAAAGGGAGTTAAATTTCTCATGAAAATATTTTTTTGAAAATAATGCGCGAATGATGCGTTAATTATGAATTACAACTTACCTGTTTTTTTTTTTTTTTTAATAATGCGAATGAAACACATATCTTAGAACAAAATTTAGGAAAGAGTTTTTTTTTTTTTTTTTTAAATGCAATGAGATGAATGTATGAGAAATAAAAGCTATACAAACAGTTGCATGATAACATTTACAACAAAAACAGATCATGTTAGGGGGGTAAAAAAAAATGTGTGGCTTTGCTCTACAAGGTAGGTTCCACTGATAGGTTCCCGACAAGGTGGTTTCCTCACCCCATTATAGGGATCATAAGACCTTCGCAGGCGAGTAGAGTTTTTCCGAGCCGTACCGGCGGCCCAGCCGCTCCGGTCGTACCGTACTAAACCTCCGAGGTTCCTAGTCGCCCTGGGTTTTAGGCGTTTTGGATATTACACTAAAGTGGTGTGTGTGCGAATTCAAACAATGCCACAAAAAAATGTTAGTTAATGACTCTAAAAATATGTACCTGTCACATAAAAAAAACAAAGTTAGAATGGTGAAAATAATAAAAAAAATAAAAACTCACAAACATGGCAATAAGCGAATAGAATGAGCCCGAACCCTCTAAATCGCTCCCCAGCAGAGTCACCAAATTGTCGGACCTAAAATCTAACCTACGGCGAATTACGTTTTGAAAACGTGCAATTTTGAAAAGAGTCGCCACTAGTTAATCGTAAAGCTAACTAGAATCCTAAATTACCTAAGCGAATAATGGATTAAACACCTAGGTATAGAACCGGTCTACGATCAGAAGTTCGAGTTCGGGGGTTCTATTACGAATTGAAAATAATTTTTAATTACGCCCTTTCGGTACTCAATTTACTTAATTTGCCAATTTTATCATTTACATACATTACGCACAATTAATCTAAAAATGTCAAAATTAATCAAATTTCATCATAAAAATATTAATAAGATATAATCCTAAATCTAAAAAGTTAATTATAACATATAACTCCTAGTAAAAATGAAATCTAAAATACTAAAGAAAAACTTCTAACATGCTATTTAAAATTAGTCAATTACAATTAAATTACTAATTAAATTTTACCAATTACATTTAAACTATTAATTAAATCTACTAATTAGATTTAAATTTTTAATTAATTGTAATATAATAATAATAATAATATAAAACAAAAAAAATAATAACCAAATATTAATTTAAAAAAAAAAATCAGCGGGAAGACCCTTACCTGCAGCAGGATCGATTCAGGCAGGGTAGGGCCACGGCAGAGGCGGACGGGCACCGGCAGTAGGACGGAACGGGACAGCGGCGGTCGGAGTGAACGGCGGTGGCCCGACGAGGCCGTTGCGAGTGAGGGCGCGGCAAGGGCGGCAGGGACGGACGGAGCCAGGCGGCGGGCTGAGCAGCAGCAGGTGGTGATTCGATGGAAGGCTAGGCTGGGGCGTCGCCGGGACTGGTCGGGAGCGGACGGCGTGCGGCGGAGCTGGCCGGTCACTTGCGGACGGGTGGCCACATATGGCCACCGGTGAGCAGAACGGTGCCAGGAGGATTAGGAAGAGAGAGAGAGGAGAGCAGGAGAGGGAGAGAGACGGACGGAGGGTCGCCGGCGCGGCGTGGTCACCGGCAAGCGGGGCCGGGGGCGCAGTGGGCCGGAGCTGGGCGGGCCGTCGGGGCGGCCACCGGCGGCGAAGCCAGCGCCGGCGGGCTGGTGCAGCAGATCTGAGATTAGAAAAAAAAAAACTTTTTCTGAACACTAGAAGACGAAATCGCACGGAACCCGATGAATAGTGTATTATTGCTTCTTTTTGGTGTTTTTCTGTGTGTTTTACAATGTAAACTAGACCCTTATTTATACTAAAACCCTAGTCTAGATTACAGATAAAATTCAAATAAAAAATACTAACAGATAATTATTCTAGAGAATATTCCTAAGGATATTTATCTTTACAGATAATTTTTTTTTTTTAATAAACAATAATATCTGGAGATAAATATCTTACAGATAATTTTCTAAAATAAAAAAAACTAATTATTATATATTTTAAATAATTCCGAAAATATTAAATAAATTCGAAATAATTTAAAATATATTTTATAATAATTTCCCTAATGTGCCCTTGAGCATTTTTGGAGACTTTGTAGCTTGACGCGTCCGGAATTTGACGTATCATGTGTAACGTCGTTACGTCCGGGTCAAAATCGAGTGTTTACACCGAACAGGGGGCACAACGTAGTTCCTGAGGATACGGCAAGACACCAAGGGAATAGGGAGGAGGATGCTCCCGATGCTCCTCCGAACGCGGACCTGGCCAAGGCTGTGGCAGATGCCATGCCGATGTTCTTAGAGGCCATGGAAGCTCTCCTAGAGCGAAGAGAGGCTGCCAAGAGACAGGAGGAGGTGCCTCCGCCAAGGGAGGTTCAGAATTTACAGGAGGCCCAACCCCGAAACCAGGACAGGGGCAAGGAACCCGCTCAGTTGGAGCGATTTGTGATCGATGGGCCAGGACCAGTGTAGCACAGGACCATTCCCCTTAATGGTCCCATCACCCCCGACCAGGTGGTGAAGATCGTGAACATATGCATGGGGGACCAGAAGCCGATGATGTCGGAACTGAGGGATCGATCCACTCATCCCTTTATTCCCCGACTGATAGACACCCTCGCCCCGCCAGGGCTGGGGATCCCCACAATTAAGGAGTATGATGGCGAAGGAGATCCAGTTCGCCACGTCCAGAAGCACCTCATGGCATGTCTAGGCAGGGCCCCGAACGATGAGATTGTGTGTGTGCTGTTCCCAGGTACGCTCGGGGAGAGGGCCCTGACGTGGTTCTTCAGCTTGCCCCCAGGATGCATCTCCAGCTGGGCTGACATGCACGATCGTTTTATCCAGCAGTACCAGGGCCGTCGGTGCCTCTTGAAGAGCGTGAGGTCCCTCGCCCAGGTGGTGCAGAGGCCCGACGAATCGCTGGCGCATTATTACCAGCGGTACACTGCCAGTGTGGCCGAAATTGATGAAGAGATATCGGAGGGAGAGACCATTCGCACCTTCCTTCGGAACCTGACAGCCCCCTATGGTTCCGACCTGATGCACAGCGTGGCTGAGAAGGCTGTGTGGAACATGGAGGCACTACAGAAGAGGGTGAAGTAGCAAATCGACGTGCAAGAGTCGAAAATAGCTGCCGGAGAGCTTGATCCTCCGAAGTCGAATAGGGGGAAGCAGTCGCTCAAGCCATTGGACGACCATAAGCGGAAGGATAAGTCCGAGGGCAGTCGGAGTCTAGATCGTTCTGATCGAAGGGAGGACAGACGTCCCCCGAGGAAGGACAAGCGAGGGGACTATAACGTCCCTCTGAATAGCTCCATGGCGGAGGTGTTAGCGGTCATGGATCGACAGGGTATCTCCAGGTACCCCCCGAAGAAGGAAGGAGAATTCTTGGGATCCCGCACCGATCGTTATTGTCGGTTCCACCGCGCCAGCGGTCACGACACTAACCATTGTCGGGAGTTGAAGAAGGAGATTGAAAAGCTGATCCAGAAGGGGAAGCTTAAGAAGTTTGTGGCTGAGAGGCGGTGTCGTTCCCGCTCCCGATCTCGATCGCGGTCCCGTTCCCGATCCCGCGATCGGTCCCCGAAGAAGAAGAAGTCGGAGCCATAGTCTTCTGGTGCCCGTAAGGAGAAGCGAGGCACCATCAATGTAATTCACGGAGGATTTGCCGCGGGAGGTGATACCACAGCCTCTCGGGAGGTCTATGCCTCTAGAATTTCTGCTGCTGTGGTGCTGGGCAAGAGGTCCCGATCCTGGACCGCGAAGGAAGAGATGGTGATTTCCTTTTCAGCGGAGGACCGGGTAGGTGTGGAGAGTCCACACGATGATGCTTTAGTCGTGACCCTGGACGTAGATGGGTACGAGATGAAGCGAATTTTGATTGAAGGAGGGAGCTCCTCCGATATTCTGTTTATGGATGCGCTGGAAGCCATGGGAAAAATGAAGAAGGATCTCAAGGAGGTGAACTTCCCGATGGTCGGGTTCTCTGGTATTACCTTCTATCCGCTGGGAATGATCACCTTACCAGTGGAGTTGGGTAGCGGGTGGAAAGCGGAGAGGAGAAATGTGGACTTCGTGGTGGTTGAGTCCGCGGGGACTTACAACGCGATTATCGGAAGAACCACCATCAACCCCCTGATGGCAGTTGCCTCGACTGTGCACCAAAAGATGAAGTTCCCGACTGACCACGGAGTCGGGGAGGTCAAGGGCGACCAGGTGGCTTCCAGGAGGTGCTATGTTAATGCCACCCGAAGGAAAAGACGGGAGGCCATGACTATCCTCCAGACAGATGCTGATCCCAGAGAGGAGTTTGGGCGTCCTGCCCCCATGGAGGATTTGAAGGAGGTCGAGATTGACGGACCTCAGAGGAAGGTGAAAATCGGGTCCGCCCTGTCCGACGAGAGGGCCCGAGAATTGATTGAGATGCTAAAGGAATTCAAGGAGCTGTTTGCCTGGTCCCCGAGTGACATGCCAGTAATCAGCCCCGACGTGATTGAGCATGAGTTGAATCATTATCCCGCGATCAAGCCTATCGCGCAGAAAAGGCGTCCGATGGGCGCGGACAAGAGGATCGCAATCCAGCAGGAGGTGGGCAGGTTGCTCGACGCTGGATTTATCAAGGAGCTCCGATTCCAGACTTGGGTCGCTAACCCGGTTCTGGTGAAGAAGAGCAATGGGAAGTGGCGGATGTGTGTTGATTTCCGCGACTTGAATAAGGCTTGCCCGAATGACTGTTATCCGCTTCCGAGAATTGATCAGTTGGTGGATGCCACGTCGGGACACGAATTGCTGAGCTTCATGGATGCTTACTCGGGCTATAATCAGATCAAGATGGCTAAGGAGGATGCCCCCCACACTGCCTTTTATGCTGATAGTGACATCTATCATTACGATGTCATGCCCTTCGGATTGATCAATGCCGGGGCAACCTATCAAAGGATGGTGAACAAGCTGTTCAGAGACATGTTGGGGAAAACCATGGAGGCTTACGTGGACGATATGCTGGTGAAGTCCCGACAGGCTGAGGATCATGTTCACAACTTAGCCACGGCGTTTGAGCGGATGAGGCTTCATCAGGTTCGCTTGAACCTGACCAAGTGTGCCTTCGGAGTGCATTCAGGGAAGTTTTTGGGCTTTATGGTAAGCCAAAGAGGAATCGAAGTGAACCCCGAGAAGCTGAGGGCAATCGAGGAGATGCAGTCTCCGATAAATCATCGGGAGGTGCAAGTGCTGAATGGCCGACTGGCTGCAATGAATCGCTTCCTGTCCAAGGAAAGTGACCGATATATGCCTTTTTTTGAAGTGCTGAGGGCCAACAAGAAGTTTGAGTGGACTGCCAAGTGTGAAGAGGCGTTCCAGGCACTCAAGCAGCACCTTCGCACCCTCCCACCGTTGGCGAAACCGATCCCAGGCGAGCCGCTTTATCTATATTTGGTTGTTTCTGAGTTTTCTATTAGCTCTGTGTTAGTGAAGATTGTCGAGGGTAATCAAGTCCCCGTGTATTATGTAAGCAAGACGTTTGCCAAATCTGAAATGAATTATCCCGCCGTTGAGAAGTATCTCTTTGCGTTGATCATTACTGCTCGGAAGTTGAGGCCTTACTTCCATGCGCATGAGATTACTGTGTTGACGAATCAACCTTTGAAGTATTTTTTGAACCGACCTGATGCGTCGGGGAGATTGGTGAAATGGGCAGTCGAGCTTAGTGAGTTCCGCATTCACTTTGCACCGAGAACGGCTATTAAGGGCCAGGCGTTGGCGGATTTCATAGCAGAGTCTACAGCCCCCGATCTGGAAGAAGCGGGCCCTGTAGAGGGGGCAACCATGAAGGTCCCGATAGCAGAGCAACCAGAAATGGCAGAGCAATCAGAACAGCCAAATGAGAAAAATACTTGAGAAATGTATACGGTTGGCTCTTCGAGTTCAGACGGATCAGGAGCAGGGTTCGTGTTGATACCACCAGGCGGGGGTGAGCCCATTCGATATGCCTTGGCCTTAACGTTTAGAGCCACGAACAACGAAGCTGAGTATGAGGCTCTTATCACAGGCCTGAAATTGCCAAAGGTACGGGAGTTGGTCACTTACGGGTGAAATGTGACGCGGGCCTGATTGTGAATCAAGTCCAAGGACGATATGACGCGAAGAGCCCGATGATGAGAAAGTACCTTCGCGGGGTGCAAGTCTTAAAGGAGAGCTTCAAAAGTTTCGACATCGAGGCGATCCCGAGGGAGGAAAACGCGGAAGCGGATGCCTTGTGCAAATTTGCCTTGGGGGCACCCCTAGAGGAAAATCGGAAGGTGCACTTTTTAGAGAAGGTGATCTTATCGACCACCGACCCATCGGAGGTGTGTGCCATTGAAGCAGGGTCGGAGGAGGAACCCACTTGGATGACCCCGATAGTCGCGTATCTGACTACGGGGGTAGTCCCCGATGATGGAGTACTAGCTGACAGGATACGTCGGATCGCGGTTAATTATGTGGTGGTGGACAATCAGCTGTATAAAAAGGGGTGGTTCTCGACTCCTTACTTGAAATGTGTGGCTGAGCCCGACACGAATCGGATCCTTAGGGAGGTGCACGATGGGGTCGCGGCTTGTCATGAAGGGGCCCGATCCATTACGAGGAAAGTGCTGAATTTGGGCTACTACTGGCCTTCGATGAGCAAGGAGGCGACGGTGTTAGTCCGATCCTGTGACGCGTGCCAGAGGTACGCCCCGAATATCGTGGCTCCGGCTGCTAATCTGATGTCCATCAAGAGTGCTTGGCCCTTCGCGCAGTGGGGCATCGACTTGGTGGGACCTCTCCCACAGGCACAAGGTCAGTGTAAGTATTTGCTTGTGACTATCGATTATTTTTCGAAGTGGATAGAAGCTAAGGCATTGGCCAAGACGAAGGGGAACCAAATTGTCAAGTTTCTCCAGACCCAGATTATATCCAGATACGGGATTCCTAAGGTGGTGATCAGCGATAATGGTCCACCGTTTAATGGGGCTCAAGTGAAAGAGTATCTGGAGGAGTTGAATATCGAGCATCGGACAACCTCTGTCCATCATGCTCAGACTAATGGCCAGGTGGAGTCAGCCAATAAAATCGTGATGGATGGCCTTAAGAAGAGGGTCTATGCCTTGAAGGGAAAATGGCTGAACGAGCTGGAAAACGTGCTTTGGGCTGTTAGAACGACACCCAAACGATCAACTGGGGAGACTCCGTTTGGCCTTGTTTATGGCACGGAGGCCGTTGCTCCCGTGGAAGTAGTTGTGGCGTCCCATCAGATGAGATATTATGAGCCTTTAACGAATGATGAAATGAGACGTCTGGATTTGGACTTGCTCGAGGAGAAGAGGCGGGAAGCCGATGAAGTCCAGGCTCGAATGCGTTTGGCGACGGCCAGATATTACAACCGGCGAGTTAAGTCCCGACAATTCTTCGTCGGAGAGCTGGTCTGGCATCGGAACGAGTTCACCCTTTTGGATCGGATCAACAAGATGTCACCAAAATGGGAAGGACCTTATAAGGTCGTGGGGATGCCAGCTCCAAATGCGTACAAGTTGGAAGACCTCGATGGCAGAGTATTGAAGCATTCTTTCAGTGGCGAACACTTGAAGAAATGTCATGCTTGATGAAAAGTCGCCTTAAGTGGTGCCCGATGAAAAGTCGCCTTAATTGGTGCCCGATGTAAAATCGCCTTAAGTCGTGTAAGTTATTTATCGTTTGATTCGATGTAAGAAGATTTCGTGCCATCAATAAATAAAGAGGTTACTTTCGATCAGATTATTCTTAGATTTATTCTAAGTGTTGTTAAGTCGCCTTAAATGGTACACGAGGAAAAGTCGCCTTAAGTGGTGCACGAGATTAAGTCGTCTTAAGTGATGTACGAGATTAAGTCGTCTTAAGTGTTGCGAAGTCGCCTTAAGTGGTGCAAGTGGTTAAGTCGTCTTAAGTGATGCGGATTGAATTGCCTTAGTTGGCACGATTAAATCGCCTTAAGTGGTGTGGGCTAAATCGTCTTAAGTGATGTGTTGAAACGCCTTAAGTGGCATAGTTAAGTCGCTTTGAGAAGTGCAACGGGAAATTCGGAACTAAGATAGTTTGATATTAAAGAGGGCTCAAAGGCCCGAGGATTACAAGGAGAGGAAAATTACAAGGACTATAAAGATAAAAGCATTTAAGCTTGGTCCTTGTTGGCGTCAGCGGGAGCAGGGTCCACAAGATCTGTGGCAGAAGGCTCCACAGGTTTAGCTGCTGGAGGGTCGATTATCGGGGCGTCGGCACTTGGAGGCTCCGCCCGCGGGAGTGTTCCCCTCATCACTCTCCTCCGAGAGGGCGAAGTACTTCTTCGCGAAGGGAGCGAGAGACGGAGACTTGTCGAAGTTGATGGCGTCGCCATACTCCAGATGGAGTTCCTCGACTTCGTTGAAGAGGGTGTTCTCCACCTCCGCGCTGCAGAACTTCACCGCATCAGCTTGGAAGTCCTCGGACCCCCGATTATCTTCTAGGCCCTTGGTCTCAGCCGCGACCAGCTGTGCAGGAACCTCAGCAATTTGCTCCTCCAGAGCCTTCTTCTCAAGGACAAGTTTGTCCCGAGCTTCTGCATCCCTTTGTCGCTCCTGCCGCTCCCACTTCAGCAGCCCCTCGAAGTCACGAACCTACTTTTGGAGGTCCCGAGTCTTTCGGTCGAGGAAGGCCTGCTCCTTGGCCAGTTTTCCCCGCGAAGACTCGGAGGCCGCGAGATCCTCCTCAAGCTTGGCTATGACCGCGGGAGCCCCCTTTGCCCGCTCCTGCTCCAGGGCCTCCTCGAAGGCGAAGATGTACCCGAAGCAGCGGTTGATGTCCGCCATTTCCTGCGAAGGAAAGAAGAGAAGTGTTAGCATATGAACAACCTGCCTTATTGATGAAGAGGAGAAAAATAAGAGTCTTACCTCTATCCGACGGATAGACATTTCTTGAACATCCCGGCGGATGCCCTCCCGATCCAAGGAAATCGAAAACCTCAGAGAGGGCAGGATTGAGCCTGCCAGCAGATGCGGAGCCAGCTCTGGGTATGCGTCACCCTGTCGGAGCTAGACCCCTTGCAGCGTTTGGATCGGGGTCCAGGGAGCCTCCTTCTGCTCGGCGTCGTAGGCTTTGTAAAAACTCTCGTCCAAGGGGAGAGGGGAAGGACCGACTCGAGTCGTGGAGGGGCGCACCTCCGACTCGCCCTGGGTCGGAAAGGAGGTGAAGTTGTGAATGGGCGACGGCTGTCGCTGTTGTGAAGAAGGTGAAGGGGGCAGCCCCTTGGAGGTTGGTTTCATTGGGGACTGCCCCGTCCTCCGACGATGAATCAGGGAGCCGCCCTCATCTGTCTCCTCGGAGGAGTCCAGATTCTCCACCCGACGAAATTGATCGTCGGTCGGGGTTTCTCCAGCCCCGAAAAGTGGTGCCCCTGCTGAAGGAGGCGCCCCTGGTGAAAGTGGTGCCCCCGCTGAAGCTCCAGCACCCGTCGGAGTTCCCGAGTGACCTGCACCTAGAGGACGAGATGCTTCAGAAATATAGTCAGGAAGGTGATCAGGGTCCTTACACCAAATGACGCGCCGAGAAACATATTGATCTCTCCCGTGGAAGTTGTAGTAGCCCGCCTTCAGGACGCGAGGAGTTTCCCCTCGGAGGACACGTTTAACCTCTTCGATGCGGGCCTCCATGGTCGAAGGGATCAAATCCTTAGGAACTTGCTTCCTGTATGATTTAATAGCTAGGCGGAGCTGTTTACCTTCTTCAGCATTCTGGACATCGAAGAGTTTGTCCACCTCCACGCGGCTCCGCTTAGTCCTCTCCGCGGAGGGAGATCCCGACGGAGCAGCAGCCTTCTTCGCCGACTTCCTCTTCCGCGCGCGGCGGACAGCGTCGGTCTCCCCCTGCTTAAGGATGAGATTGGTCAGCACGGATACCTTCTTAGCTGCAAACAATGGAAAACAAAGATCAGAAACATTACCCAGGGAACCATATTGGAAGGGCCGTCGAAGAGTTGACCCCCAGAGACTATGTCGAGGAGACGGATCCCGGTATTCACCAGGTCCCGCTCCGTTAGAGAATTAGCATCGAGGGGAGTATAGGACTCCCCCATCGGTAAAGCTGGATAAGATGGAGGGTCTGGAAGTCTTCATTAGAGTAGCTGTGATAAGCGGGAGGAGAGTCCGCTTCCACCTCCCATCGGGGCCAGGGGATCGAAGAGTTCTTGATGAAGAAGTAGCTCCTCTTCCACCCACTGTTATCAGACCCCGTGTCGATCAGGAGTCCCCGACCCTTGACAACCTTCCAGGTGTCACTGGTCCAGCTGCACAGCGCGAGTTGCCCCTTGTTCCACTTGGGCATCCGGGGATAGAAGGCACAAACCCCGGCCACGTTGCACTTCATCCCGTAGAAGGTTCTGAAGAGTTGGAGGTTGTAAACCCACTTCTGTCGGAAGCAGAGGACCTGGAAGGCATTCCATAGGCGGATGGCATGGGGAGAGAAAGTAGTTGGATGCGTCTTGTAGTGTTGGCACATCTCAACCAGGTTGCCGCAGAAGGGGAATCGAATCCCCGCCGATATTTGCCCCGTGGAGACAAATACCTCCCCTTTCTGGGGACGAGTAACCTCAAGGTTACTCGGGAGGCGGGGCCAAGGATAAGGGAAGCAAGGCTCCCAGGTAGAAGTAATGCAGCCCTCCCGGAGAGCGGCCTCATAGGCAGTGCTGGAAATGTCGTTGGGTGCATAGTCAAAATTGAAGGGTTTCCTCCCCTCAGAACTGGATCCGCTGTCTGAAAATCAGCCATGGCAAGGAAAGGCACATTGGGATTTTCGTAAAATTGCACACGAACTAATCGAAGATGAAGGAAAAGATATACAAGCATCAGGGAAGGAAGTCTTACCAAACACGATGATTCGAAGTAGGAAGAACAGTTTTGATGATTGCCGGAAAGTTGATCGGAGAATGGAAAGCCAAGGAAGAGCTTGAGTTCTCAGAGTTGCAGAGCTTTTCAAAATCGCGGAAACGGTAAAAGAGAAACAGGTTAGGGTTTTATAGGAGAAGGGACAGTCGAAAGGACGTTCTAATCTGGGTCGTCGAAGTTGAACCGTTTTAATCTGAGCCGTTGAGATGAAACGTACAGAAGGGCAAGGGGCGTAATGATGAAACGGCCTAAAAAGCACTTTTTCAGAAAAAGCAGGCGCGAAAAATCAGGCACGGGTGCCAAAAACGTCACTTCGTCATCTGCTGCATTTAATGGCTGAGGAACCGAGGAGTCTTCTCGGATTTGGTGACTATCCTTGAGGTATCGAGGAAATGTGAACGAGAAGATCTGTATCAAGTGACTTTATCAAGGGAAAGGTCCCCGACTCCGATGTCGCGAGGTCGGGAGTTGAAAGACACGACGAACTGTAAGTCCCTCATATCTTGGGGGCAAATGATGGGTTTCGCTATGGCCGTTAGGCCCTTTAACGGTGAGTAAACGGTGAATAGGTCCAACATGCCCTAAAAGAGGTCAAGAAGACCAATGCGAAGGGTCCCGATGAGAGGAGTCCCTATGACGAAAGGTCCCGACAGAGTCGGTCCCGATAGGCGAGCCGGGCGCTCCCGATGAGATGCCTTTAAGTAGGCCCCGATAACGAATCCCTGAGAATGATTGGCCCTGTCACGATGACGAGGGGCCCCGAGCGGTGACACAATGAGATAACTCTGGAGTCACCGATATTGGTCGGGACTTGCTATCAGAGGTTGAGGCCGAGATACGCGGAGCGTAGCCGAGATAGGCGAGATCATGGCCGAAATAGGCGGGATCATGGCCGAGATACGCGGAGCGTGGCCGAGATAGGCGAGATCATGGCCGAGATAGGCGGGATCGAGGCCGAGATAAGCGGGATCGTGGGCTAACCGCCCCAGCGGTTCACCAGGTAACTGAGGTAGCTCTTCGCCTATAAAAGGGCAGAAGTTACTTCAGATCACATACGTTTTCACACTGAGACTCTTGCTTGCCAGTTTATTGAGATTATCGAGATACTCATTTAAGCATCGGAGAGGGATTCTGGGTCACCGCCCGGTCTATCCACTCTTGCAGGATTACGTGGAGCGAAGGAGTTCGGATCGCCGTCAAGACCGTACCGGAGTTCCAAGAGGATCTAGCGTTGGATCGTAAGTGTTGGGTTTGTCTCGAATTAGACGGTTAAGTCCATTAAGTAATTTAGGCCATTAACTATTTTAGGACACTAGTTGATTATGTGATATTATATATATATATTAAGCCATAGGGGGCCGGTTGAGGTTGGGTTTTGTACCGTATATATATATAATATAGATAGGAAATGTGGGCTAGGTTATATATATATATATATATGGCAGTGGACTTGTTGTCTACTATATATATATATATATAGGACAAAAGCCAAGCAGCCGGAAGAGAAGTGAGGAAGTCTAGGTTAATCAACAGAGAGCATATAGCGTGGAGCTGCGTGAGTTCTGGTGCGAGATTAGACGACTGTTTTAGAGCGTTGTGTAATAGGTCTCTACATGTATTGTGAGAGTGAGTGCTCTATGTGGTCTTGTCTTGTAACCCTTCAGTGTTGATTGTGCTAGTGAAGTGGTGCTCCTCCTTTGCCGTGGACGTAGGTTGCGATGACCGAACCACGTTAAATCTTATGTTATTTATTGCTTTCTTTTTAATCTGTCTGTGAGTGTTGAGAGAATTGATCCTATCAGTAGGATCATGATACTAACAATCTTAGGAAAAATATGTTTTCCTATAATTTACTTACTAATTACTATTTTTAGGCTCAATAGCCCATTCAATTGTATCATTCCATACTTTATCAGCAAATTATAATGATAAATAAATAAATATATAATTTACTTAGTAAACAGAACATCAAAGGTCATTTTATGTTCTTCTTAATTCTTCCACGTCAGAGGAAAAACTAAATAAGCAGATGGTGATGATTTTAGAGTTGATGAATACTTGGATATAGTTGATAATGATACTATAGATAATTTTTATTAATATATGTTTGAACTTTGAACTAATTAAATGTTATTTAGAACTTTTTTTTTTGTTGAACTTGAATGTTTATTAAGAAATTTAGATCTTCATTTTAATTTTTAGAATGCTTCTACTTACTATTTTGGTGATTTTATACTATATTATTTTGTTTATTCACCACAGAAAAATATATTAATTTTATTGTAAAATAATTTATAAAATTTTATAGGATCTTATCCGATCATACAAACGATTCAATCATACCATCTACCGATTCAAGTTAGAAACCCGATCGAAACAACCTTACTACCAGCCGCAGCAGAGCTACACCTAATCATCTCCGGCCGTTGCAGCGCCCTAATTCTTTGGGAAGGGCACCAGGCTAGGCGAGGCATCTCCGTAGGATGCTTGTTGTGGTACTAGATCGCGGTTGCAACATTTGTGGCTTCAACTTCTTCAATAATGGGTCATGACGACGACTACTTCAGAGTTCAGAGGGTTCATTGAGGGTCGTGTTAGAATAAATAAATTCATATATATATATATCTGAAAATAGATAAATTATTATTATTTTATTAAAAAGACCTCAATTTTTATTTTATTTTATTTTATCAAGCCTCACTTTGACCTTTTCTGCAGGACTTCAATTCCAAAGACAGTGGAAGAAAATCCAATCAGTTCAAAATCCACTCTCTTCGTCATCGACTCTATCCGTAGAGAGAAGATTCCGTTGCAGTCCTCTTCGATCTAATCATAATCGTTTGGCCACGCCTCTTCAGTTCTCTATCGCAGCTAACGTCGGTGGCTGAACAGCAAGGTAATAAACCAATGATTTAGAGTTGAATCCGTTGATTAATTTGCGTTACAGTGGTCTTGCATGTTCATCTCTTTCTTCTGCCATCAGGGAGAATATTCCGTTTCTCCAATATTTATGTCGTAAACCTTAAATATTGATTGATATTTGATATCGTTTGTGTAAGAAGCTTCAGCTAAATGTCTTTCATAGATTTAATTTTCTTTGGGTCATAGTTGTTATGGAGGCGGATTTTCAACCATTAGATACTGTATATATCAGGATTTGTTTAGATTAGGTCAACCTTGAAACGTAAGCTTATATTTTAGTAGGAATTTTGGGATGTTGCAATTATTAAATATTATGGAGGGATATTGTAACTCATTATTTAATAGGTCTCTGAGCATGCAGAAATAGAACCAATTAGGTGAGAAATAAGTGTTTGGATTGTGGAATCCTAAACCTAGTTGAAGACTGGAATGTGAAGGTCATTGCAACTGTTCAAAATATTAAGCTTTTTACATGAATTCTATTGCTTGTTTTCTTATGCTGGAATTGGATGGAAATCAAGCTAGTCATAAGAACTGGAAAATTAAGGAATGCTCTATAATGAATGGATATTTCTCTTCTCTGCATATACTAAATTTAGAGGCCTATTTCCTAAACGCAATAGCTTTTTCTAAATTCAGTAAATTTAACTGGTGGATGTAACCGGTTGCTTATCTGATCAGTCGCAGTATCTTCTTATTAGGGTTGGCTGGATCAGTCTCTGTCTCTGTTGCTATTCATGTTTCTGGGTTTTAGATTTGGGAAGATGTACATAATTTGATGATTAGCTACACGTTTTTAGTGATGCATGCTTCACTTGATGTTGCTTAAGCTTAGATTCATAAACTGATGAACTTGCATTAGCTAAGGAGGTTCACAGCATGATATATCAGGATCTTCTGTTAGTTTGCTGTTCAAGCTTTACATTGTGCCTGCATAGTGATTTCTTTGGCTCGATGTTTGTGAAAAATGAGTATGTGTGGGTGTATCAGCTAAGTTTTCAGTGTACGGGGTTTTAACTTTTAACTTCTTCAATTTTTGCACTTTCAATGAAATGATGCATTATACTTGGTCAGCATCCTAATATGGTCATTTTGTCATCTTAGAAAGATAATAATCTAGTGTATGTTCAGTTTTTGCCTTTTTAACTAAATGATGCATTATACTTGCTCACCATACTCATATTGTCACTTTTTCCATATTAGAAAGATGCTCATCTTCAATATTGTATCAATAAATTGAACCTGACTCCTGTTTACCTCAAAACAGATTTTGTTTTTCTTACTCATCAAGACCATCCCAAATGTTCAAAATGTGAGATGAGAAACTTTTCCTGCTTCGGGATCCATTAATCTTGTAGTAATTAACTCACAACTAAAAAGAACTTCTATTTTGTACCTCGTGGTAGTATTTGTTGAAAAATGGTCTGGCATAAGGGAGGGGCCTTAACCTTATGCGGATATAAAGAACAAATAAACTCATGTAAATTGATTGCAATACCCCCAAGTCACATTTTTTTATTTATATCACTAGAATAAATGCAGAAACCTAGAGAAAGGGCTTTAACCTTCAACCTGGTGGTTAACGTACACAGGTCTAACCAGCTGAGCTACTCCAGCTGATGATGTCCATTAGAAATATGAATTCTGGGACTTGTCCCTGTGCTTTTTCTTCTCTCTGTTACAATTTTCTGAAACTCCTATTAGCCATCATTATATATGTGTAAAAGGATTTTCTATGACAGGTAAAGCAGTGTAAGTGGAAATACCTTTTTGAAAAATAGAGAAGTATTTGGGTGAGATAGATAATCAATACCTTGCTTCCTAAATTGGAAATGTATCAGTTTTACTTCCAGTTACATACTTTTTAGAGTTTCTCTTTCTAGAAAGCAATATGAGAATAGCCTCTTTCCATGGACGTGCTTAAAAAAAAGTCGTCAACTATGTTAAGCCCATAGAAGAAAGTGAGGTTACTTAACAAAAAGATATGGGGCATTCCGAGAATCGAACTCGGGACCTCTCGCACCCAAAGCGAGAATCATACCACTAGACCAAATGCCCGGTTGTTGATATTCTATATCTTTCGGTATTGTGATATTCTTTTTAGTTCTAGAGCCCATGTAATTTAGCAGTCATATGATTGAATTTCAGGTAGTCTACTCTGCAAAAAGGAAAGGTAACCTTATCTGTTCGGTGTGCCGTTATTTTAATTCATATCACCTGTTCTTGCTGAATTTTCATTTTAGATAGGTATGTTCTCATGTAAAGTCATAACTTTTATTTGTGGAGAAATGATACATAACATATGTTAATAGATATAAAAATCCTTACTGACTGACTTCTTATTCGAGGCGGCTGAGTTCTTTTGGGGAAGGGAAACATTTTGCTCTTCCTTTTTTAGCAATGTTTGTTGGAAAGTAAATTCACATTACTGATTGAGTGGAAAAAAGAAACAGAAAAAGAGTTGAAGCTGGGAGCTTTTTCATTAGTTTTACTTCATGTTACATACTAACTAGAGTTGCTCTTTCTAGAAAGCAATATAGATAGCCTCTTTCCATGGAATTGCTGATTTTATAGGTCTGTTATGTATGTGATACGTGGCCGGATTTTTCGATAGAAATAAGAACACAATAATATATGGAAATAGGAAAGGTAACTTCCTAATCAACATTAATCTCTCTAGAGACTTAGATTAATTGTTGGAAGCTTTATATTTCATTAATAAGAATACCCTATATATAGGGATTACAAGAAACCTAAAGATATACTAAGATATAAGGTATAGATATGTAGGGATTATAAAATCCCTAAGGCCACTATATCTGTCTCTAAGTATATATTATTAAGACTAGATATAGATATTATATTCTAGCCACTATTGTTGGTCATAACGGTATGAGATATCAGGAATATCAATAAGGGAACATGCAATAAATAGGTGTCTGTTTATCTTCTGTTTAGTACTCCAGATCTGCTAAATTTGACTTTGGATAAAATAAAAATGGGGTCAACTAGGTTAAGCCCATAGTCCATAGAGTAAAGTGAGCTTACATAATAAAAAGATCTGGGGCATTCTGAGAGTTGAACTTGTCGGGACCTCTCACACTCAAAGCGAGAATCATACCACTAGGCCAAATGCCAGTTGTTAAGATTCAACATTTTTCGGTATTGCGATATGGTTTTTAGTTCTAGAGCCCGAGCAATGTAGTTTTTGTTTTGCTGTCCCGAGCAATGTAGTTGTTCACCTGTTGCTGCATTTTCATTTAAGATTGGTATGTTCTGACATGAAGTTCTAATTCTATTTCTGGAGGAATGATACTTAACATAGGTTAATTGTTTGAAAAATACTTTACAGCGAGTAGCTTCATATATGAGGAAGCTGGGTTCTTTTGGGGAAGTGAAATATTTACTATTCTTCCCTTTTTAGCTTGATTTCATCATGAAAGTCAATTCTCATTACATGAGTGAGTGGAAAAAAGAACAGATTAAAAAAAAAGGAATTTTTTTTTTTGAGAATTGAATCAGGATCTTGTTCATTAGTCTTACTTCAAGTGATATACTTTCTGGTCTTGCTCTTTCTAGATAGCAATATGAAATATCCTTTTTCCATGGACGTGCTGAATTTTGTAGTTCTGTTATGTATAAGTTATTGGCAATTTCAATAGGACAATATGCGATAAATTAAGTCTGTTTGTAATCTGTTCAACCTCTAGATCTACTGAGTTTGACATTCGGTAAAAAAAATTGGTCAACCAGGTTAAGCCCATAAATGAAAGTGAGCTTACATATAATTCCGAGAATCAAACTTGGGACCTCTAACACCCAATGCGAGAATCATACCTCTTAGACCAAATGCCTGGTTGTTGAGATATTATATCTGTCGGTATTGTGATATCCTTTTAATCATAGAACCTGAGTAATATAGTAATATATATGATCGAATTTCAGATTGTATGCACAGCAAAAAGGAATGGAAGCAGTAAAGGTAATTTTTTTCACCTGTTCTTACTGCATTTTCATTTTTGGTAGGTGTATGTTTTCAGCTGAAGTCTTGTTTTATTTGTGGAGGTATGAAGCTGGGAACTTCTTCATTAGCTTTACTTCAAGTTACATACTTTCTAGAAAGCAATATAGATTGCCTCTTTCATGGAAATACTGAATTTTATAGTTATATTATTTATGAGATATCAGGAATTTCTATATATGAATATGCAATCTTCAGTCCTCTAGATCTGCTAAGTTTGACTTTGAATTAAAAAAAAAAAAAGTGGTCAACTAGATTAAAGCGAGAATCATACCACTAGACCAAATGCTCGGTTGTTGAGATTCTATATCTTTTGGTATTGTGATATGCTTTTAGTTCTAGAGCCCGAGTAATGTTGTTGTTCAAGTGATTGAATTTCAGAGTAAAAAGGGAAGGAAGTAGTAAAGGTAGTTTAATTCAATTCACCTGTCCTTTCTGCATTTTCATTATAGATAGATAGGTATGTTATCAGCTGAAGTCATAGTTTTATGTGTCTAAGTGAAAGAGATAACAGACTATACTTCTGTTATGTATGAGAGATATCATGAATTATAATAGGAGAATATGCATGCATTAAGGGGCATTCCGAGAATCGAACTCGGGACCTCTCGCACCCAAAGCGAGAATCATACCACTAGACCAAATGCCCTGTTGTTAGGATACATTATTTTTCAGTATTTTGACAAACGTTTTAGTTCTAGAACCCGAGCAAAGTAATTGTTCATATGATGGAATTTTAGGTTACCCGCTCACCAAGAATATGGCAACTCTTTTTGTTGTGTGTCGTTTGTTTAATTCATTCCACATGTTCTTGCTGCATTTTCATTTTAGATAAGTATGTTCTAAGCTGAAGTCTTAATTTTATTCGTGGATGAAAGATACTTAACATATATTTTTTGTTTGAAAAATACTTAACTTCTAATTTGAGACATCTCGATTCTTTGGAGAAAGTTGCTGTTCTTCCTTTTTTTAGCGTGTTTCTTGGAAAGTAAATTTTCAATACTTGACTGAATGGTAAAGAAAAACATAAAAAGATTGGGGAATGACGACTTGACGAGAATTCAATTCAGGACCTTGTTCATTAGTTTTACTTCAAGTTACATACTTTCTAGAAAGAAAATGGGTATCCTCTCTTCCTGGAATTGCTGAATTTTATAGTTCTGTTATGTATATGATATATCAGGAATTTTAATTTCAATAAATGAATATGCAAAAATAGGTGTATGTTTGTCATCTGTTCAGTTCTCTTGATATACCAAGTTTGTCTTTAGATTAAAAAAAAAAAAAGGGCAACTAGGTTAAAGTCCATATAGAGGAATGTGAGCTGAATCTTATAGTTCTATTATGTATATGATACATCAGGAATTTCAATAAATGAATATGCAATAAATAGATCTGCTTAGTTTGACTTTGGATTAAAAAAAAAAAAAAGTGGTCCTCTAGCCCGTAGAGGAAAGTGAGCTTACTTCAAATACCATCTTGCTGAGCGGGTAACCTAAAATTCCTCTCTCGTTTGGAGAATCAAACTCAGAACCTCTCTCGTTCCTAAAGCGAGAATAATACCACTACATCAAATGCACGGGTGGACTGTTAAACCGTACGTTTACATGTATATATATTTGAGGTTGAAATTATGTTGTACAAACATTTATAATTTTTCATTAATACATACATTTGAATTAAATTTATCAGTGTTGTTGTAAACTTAAAAACACTGAAAGAATGTTATTTGTCTAAGTTATTTGAAATGGTTTATTCAATGCAAATGAAACATTATTAAAAAATTTAAGGTGTATATATAATCTTATGTAATTCATTCTTAATGTGTGTGAACAAATGTTCTTCTACTCAATTAGTTAAGCTAACGAACGTGATATTACTTTTTTTGGATAACTATGACATATAATTAAAATATTAAAATAAATAAATACACGCTTACTAATTATGATTATAATCATATTCTTATAATTATATAGTTTATAAAATATCATATATATATATATATATATGATTTTTGAAAATCTTATGTAGGATAATAAAAATTAATGAGAACCAATGAGAAATTTTTCTAATTCACTTTTTATATCTACTTGGCTATATAACTTACTAACTTAGTGGTTTGTAACTTAACAAATTGATCAACCAATATAATAGTTTATTGACAACTAACCAGTACAAAAAACTATGTGTCAACCCTATATTAAATCTATCCAAATTATATGAGATTATATAAATAAATATATTATAATATATAGATATATATTATCTTATAAAATGATTTGTGTTTCCTAAATTTATATTTTTAAAAACTTGAGTTCATTTTTCTTATTCTCGTCATTTTTTCCTATTTTTATAAATTCATAAAACTAAGTATAGTTATGTACTGATTAAAAATATATCAACCACGTCGTATATATTACAATTTATTTTGTACTCATTTATTTATAATTTAAATGATATTGATACAAATTGTTAATATTTGAATATAATCTTATTATTTTGAACATGTTTTCTTATTATACGTACATAATTAGTCACTTCATATGTGCGCAGGGATAACACCCTAAGTTTTCAATAAAAGCGAGTGAATGTGCAAGTAAGTAGCATGTCGATTTAAGTTGTGGCGTCATATTCACCGTTTTTTTTTTTTTTTTGGTAATGCATTCACCAATCCTATATATACAAAGTAGATAGATAACTTAAGCTACATATTTTCCTTTATTCTTTCATTTACCAAATCATCATTATCATTTTTTTTTGTTATAACAAGTATTATATTGGGAGAGTTTATATGATTTGTAAGTGCCTTTGCAGAACATGCGATGGGTACATAATAAATTTGATTGATGGGGTTGTCCATTGTCATAAACCATGATGTTTATTCATACAACTAATATTAAAATTAAGTAAATTATAAGCCTAGTATAAATATTCTAAAAAATGTAGCTTAAGTTTTAACTTTAATTATAAAGCACAAACACCAACTAAACCATTCAACCTAACCCACCCAATTCACATTATTAAGCCCAATCCCAACTAACAATTAACCCAACCCACCCAAATTCAACAAACCCTACGTTGTTATTAGGAAATAGCTAGGAAGAAGATTCAACGGCCGTCGAAGCTTTGGGGAAAATTCAACGAACATACAACTCCTGGCTACCTAAAACTTTCGGCGACCTACAACTCCCGATGACACCTTCAAAGTCATCGTCCGGGCCAAGACCACTCTCGAGTTCGCTTGGCCATCACCAATTTCTTTTTCGACATCTTAAGACCACTGTACACTTCCGTTTTTCTTATCCCTTCTTTCCTAAGGCGGCGTTTTTCTGGTCTACGATTGAGGAGATGTGGAATTCGGCTTTTATTATCCGTCTCACAGGGAGATCGGCGACGGTGGACATGTGAACGGCTGACTGACGGTCACACTAACTGATGATGGGGTAGTGGCAGGCGAACGAATAACGGCGTGACGCCATGCGAATGGTTATCATGCGGCGGACGAACAACTGAGGACGTCAGGTGACATATCTTCCGTCAACACTTCTCATTTAACTCTGATCTCGATCCTAGCCGGTTTAATTCGAATATTATATTCATTATGTGGCTCTTCTTCTACGGAACCTTCGAATCTAAGGTAATTTGTGCTGATTAAAACATTATTCTACATATATGTATGGATTTGTGCCGAGATTAGAACGTTCAATCATATTTTCTTCTACAGCCTGGATAGATTTGTTTCGAGTTGGCATGAGAAGGTTTAAATATATTATCTTTAAGATGAGTTAGATTGATGTTTAATAATTTGTGATTGTTATTAATATGACTTTAACTCCTGTCGTTTGATCTGCTCTTCAAACGATTCTTCAGAGTTCAGTCTGTTGATCTTCTAATACACCACAATTCTATTCTTTAATTTTTATAAATTAATATTTGTGATATGTAATTAATTAATGCAATTGAAGATGGATGCTTGGGATTTTTCTAGAGGCATCAATTGTTGTTCTTCAAACGTAATTGCAGACCAATTGATGATGTACTCTGACGAGTAAGTTTTAGGAAAGTGAAATTCATGTGAAAAGTAACGATACATATGACGTATGTCCGAGAGTCGTCAAGGTTGAGTTCATTTATTGGGCTAGATATATTTAAAAATAATGGGCCGAAAGTGAGATAAGTTGGGCCGAGAGTGGGAAAGTTTCAAGCAGCTGGCCCAAGAGTGGGTCTACAGATCTGAAATGATACATGAGAGAGTGGATGATGTGTCAACCTTAGACAGATTTAAAATACTGATATGGCAAATTCATATTAAACCACTCTTTCACATATTCCCTTATATATAGATAGATATGATACATCAGGAATTTCAATAAATGAATATGCAATAAATAGATCTGCTTAGCTTGACTTTGGATAAAAAAGTGGTCCTCTAGCCCGTAGAGGAAAGTGAGCTTACTTCAAATACACGGATCTGGGTCATTTGGAGAATCAAACTCAGAACCTCTCGTTCCCAAAGCGAGAATAATACCACTACATCAAATGCACAATTGTTGATATTCAATATCTTCCGGTGTAGTGATGTGCTTTTTAGTTCTAGAGCCAAACAATTTAATATAGAGTTTCAGATTGTCTGCTTAGTTTAATTCATTTTAGCTGCAGGTTCATTTTAGATTAGGTATGTTCTCATCTGAAGGCCTAACTTTATGTGTGTGAATAATATTATTTAGGTTAATAACCTATGAAATGTCTGAATTTTGATCCACGTTAACCGGAGAATTCTGAATTTTCAAAAGTTAATTTGAAATGTCTGAATTTTCAACTTTGTTGATTTAAGAGGTGTCCGTCAATTTTTGCCGTTACATGCTTGGCACATTAACCGGAAATAAACTTAAATTTGGTCACATGCTTGGCAATTGACGAAAATAAACTTAAATTTCGAAATGTCCTCCGACCAAAGTGTGCCCTCACATGCTTGACCTGAAAAGACAAAAATGTCCCTTAAAGCAAAAAAAAAAAAAAAGCATTCTTCTGCGCCGGAAAACACCGCAGGTGGCCGCCAAGGCCGCCCAAAGCTCCGGATAAAAGGGGTAAAAGTGTTATTTCAAACAATTATGTTAAATTTAACTCTAAAAATGGACGGAAAATCAAAGTTCAACAAAGTTGAAAATTCAGACCTTCCAAATTAACTTTTGAAAATTCAGACCTCTCCGGTTAGCATGAGTCAAATTCAGACATTTCATAGGTTATTAATCCTAATATTTAACATAGTTTAATTGTTTGAAAGTTACTTCTTATTTGATGCAGCTTGGAAAATTTTGCTCGTCTTCCATTTTTAGTTGAGTTTTTTGGAAAGTAAATTTACATTACTTGACTGACTGGAAAAGCAAAATAGAAAAGATTGCGGCATATTCTCTAGATTGTCTGCTCTGTATAATGATGTTTTTTTAATGCAGAATGGATAGTTTGGTTCAGTGTATCATTGACTCCTTAGTTTAATTCATTTCACCTGTTTTAGCTGCATTTTTATTTTAGATAGATATGTTCTCAGCTAAAGGCATAATTTTATTTGTGGATGAATGATACTTAACATAGGTTAATTGTTTGAAAAATCATTACTTCTTATCTGAGGTAGTTAGGTTCTTTTGGGCATAATTTTGTTTGCTCATCCTACTTGAGACCCGATATCTTTAGCTATTGGACCATTTTGGTCAACTAAAAAATCATTAATTAGTTTGAATTAAATATATATATATGCATTAGTTAGTTAACATCAACTTGTCGTGCATTGCACGTATGCTTATACCCTTCGAAAGTAAGTAATACAGTTGTAGTTACAACTTACAATTGACTTTCAGATAGGATGCGCTTAATAGTGATGTTGTTTCAAGCAGACAGTAAGAAAGCAAAAAAGTAAGTACAAGTACAACAGATACGGATTGAAGCTGGGTCAACAACTGACCAAAGCAACAGTTTTACAGCTCAGCTCAACCCCAAATGGTAACATTTTTTGTTCGATGTTTGGGTTGGCTGCATTCTAAAATGAAAAATCTGTACACTACAAGAAAATTAGCCATTTGTGACGGATCTTTTGTGAGGGAATTGGTCCCTCAAAATTTAATGTGTTTTGTAAGGGATATATAAGGGTTTTGTTAGTGAAATTGTTTTAAGGGAAATCCCTTACAATTTTAATTTTCCTAAATAAAATACTGAGAGATTTGTAAGGGTAAATTTCAAAGGAATAAATACATGTTTCTGCTAGGGTTTCCGTCAATATTTTTTTGTACGGAAAATGTCTTACTAATATCCCTAACTAAAATGAAATTTTGTGAGGGATTTAGAATCCCTTACAAAAGTTATTTAATTTGTGAGAGATTTTCCCTAAAAAATAATATTTGATATAAAAAAGTGATACAAAACATTCACGTAAAGTTGGAGGGATAAAAGGAACGGTTATGAAGTTGTTCAAACTTTAAAACCTATTTAAACTAATATTTAGCAAACTCGTCCGGTCAATGAACCAAAAAGGCGATCGGTTTACGGTCCGACCAGTCTGACCGAATTTACTCCGGTTCAACCGGAGTTCCACTCAATAATTTCTCCAAACAACATACAAAAAAGCTGCATCTGATAGTAATGGAAATTTTGTAAATTGTGCCATATGTTTTCTTCTATCTAGTTATAGGTTTTACTTTTACCCTAGAAAGCTTGATTGGAGAGAGATAGGAGGATGGTAGTGGTACAACAGCCGTAATTCTGCTTTAGCTCTTGAGTGTTTTACCTTCATAAAATCCAACTCATCTCCTTCCTATCTGATAGGAGGATTGAAGAGCTAGCAAACAACAAGGAGGATTGAAGAGCTACCATTTACTTTGGTGTCAAGAGTAAGGTTGGCTTCTTTCTTCGCCGGAGCTGCGACAGCGTCGCTCATAGGCCTCTACACTCTACATCCTCCCCCAACGACTACAAGGTCGCTCAGGAATCCATCTCTCGTAAGGTATGTTGTATTGTTTTTCTACGTCTTAGCAGCTTCCTTGGATTTTTCTGGTTGGAACTGATCCGAGAACTGTAGGGGCTGTCGTTCTAGGTCTGATTCATCGATTTTCTGATTATGTGCTACTCGTTGTGTTGAGGCGATCGAGAAAGAAAAAAAATCTGAGATTAGATTTGTTAAGAATCGAAATAGTTTTCTCGTGTGATTTGATCTTGCCTTTTCTCCGTGTTCATCTGAGATCAAGCTCGTTAGTCGTTTGAATTGAAACGGTTTAGTAGATTCATCTATGATGTATGAAATTGAGGCTGAGAAGTTCCTTTCTGTGCTTGTCGTTGTGTTGAAGCAATCGAGGAAGAAGAAATTCATGATTAGGTTAGTTGAGAATAGAAATAGTTTCTTCATGTGATTGAAAATTTGTCCATGAAAATCAATAAACCTTGCTCTATCATTTATGATTTAGTAAGTATCAACAATGTTGCTCCACTTATTGTTGGTTTGCTGGTAAAATACAGCTCCTAGTTGACTTTGATTAGAGATATTTAAGTTCCGAAATCATTGAGTCCATCTAATCTCCAATAATTGACCACATTTGGTAGGTCAGAGTCACAGGGAAAGAACTCAAGGATGTTATTGTTGTTGGTATTGGCTGCAGCTTCCTCAGTCATTTGTTTGTCCACACAACACTTCAAACAGGTACCATATCAGACACTTATAATGCTTAAAAGCTTGATTATATTTTATTTGTGTTCTAAATATGGTAGCTAGATTCAATCATTCACTGTACCATCTAATTCTTGAAAGGCTCTTCTATTGTTCTGTTTAAAAATGAATACAAGTTCATACCCTATACTTTGTGGAAACTTGCAGTAAGAATGCTAGAGGTATGAGAGTTGAAGAAGCCTATCAGAAAGCCATGGAGACAATTACACAGTGGATTCATTCTGAAGTGAATACTACCAAGACACATGTCTTCTTTCGTACATTTTCTCGCATTTTAGGTAATCAACATCCTCGTCTGCTTCTTTATTTGGTTTCTCACAGCGTGTCATAGGGGCCAGGGTTTTCAGAAGCTCAGGACTCTCGACGGGGAGTCAACTCACCCGGAGCATTACCTGCCTATGTATCGAATATAGATTGTATACTCCGTGATGAGATTTAATGTTGTGGTGCAGTTGTTTTGTTTTAATTATACATGCTTGTGATGTATCTCATTTATTGATCTAATATTCATCCAGGGAATACAAAATTGGCTCTTCTTCAAATGCAAAATTCAGAGAGGTAATGTTATATCCCTCTCAATGTCGTTACTAAGTGCATTTAAAGTGTATAGTATACTCATGAAAGGATCAAGACAATGGTTATCATGCACATAAGGAGAAGCTAACATAGCTAATAATTACTTCATCATGTTGCAGAGTGTTGCATGTTAGTTTTTTACCATGTTGAAGAAGCATATATTATGCTATTTGGCTAATTCTGCTTCTCTGTTTAAACAACAAATCTGCTATTTGGCTAGTTTTTTACCTTCTCTGCTTGACCTGTCATATTCCAGGGCATTTGGGGTGAGTTGGTCACCGAGTTGCAACACCTTGGCTTATGTAGGTCAGAATTTTCCCACGTATTGTTGTAATCTGGAATATATTTTTCCTTCAATCTTGTAAAACATATTAAACTTTTATTTTATTGTAGAAGCCTAAGCTTCTCCATCCTGTGTTTGACGTATATAACCAGGCTCCTAATATTGTGAAGCCTAAGCTCCTAATATTATATGGTCATCGACCAATGGGAAGGTAAGCATGTATTCTACATTATGATTTTAATTATTTTTCTTTGAACATTATCCTGAGGTGAAAATTGCTGAAAGCACCTTGTCTATGCTTTGTTTTAGATAAATAACATGGTTAAATCTCAAAGTTAATGATTAATTGATCTTATCGCATTTATATGCTAATGCTTTTCTTTCTGTTTTTCTGAGATGCTTTGTGTTCGAAACTTCACAGAACTTAAGTAAGTTTTTCTGAATGCTGCAATATATTACTGTTTCAATAAATAAAATATAAGGAATTCTCATATTGAAGAGTTTGCAGGTAGCCAGGTGAATGTGTTCATTTAATGAAAGATCTTACCACTTAGTTGACTTGTTTCTTTGAGTAATGATTATGTTAATGGTACAATCTTTATTTTCAGGTTGAGCTTTTTGTCATGGAAGAAAGATGATGACAACATATGAGTTAATTGAGATATTTTGTCAGGGAAGTCTTTCTCAATCTCAACATCGTGTGTTGTGCCAAGGTTAATATATTTATTTCTCATAAAATATTCTATTTGTGCATTATATTTTCTAATCCAATATTAATATCATGTTATAATATCAGGTTCCATATTGTAGCTGCTGGTGTTGCTTGTTTCATTAGTTAGCTAGCAGATTTACCTACATCATTATTATGTGCAGGTATCTGTCTTCTTACTTATCAGGTTCGTTTTGGCTGGGTTGCTTTGGGTTATTGGATTGTGCATAAGTTTGTGATATCGAAAGATGAAGGTGTGGATGAAGATGTAGCTTATTTCTTATTTCCAAAAAATTCAATAGTGTTGATTAGAATTTTTTGTATTTAATGTTTATGGTTGTATGTTATCTTTTCACTTGACTATGTAATCTTTAAGGTTTTGAAGTTTGATATTATATCATATATTTGCATTATATATATTTTTGTTATTAACATTAATTATATTATATATATAACATAATATTAAATTTTGGCCAAAAAAAAACATAATATTAAATTAATATATATTATAATAATCCCTCACTTGTTCCCTCACAAATTCCTTAGAATATAATTACTCACAAAGCCCTTAATAAACAAATTCTATAAATTCCCTTACAAATTCCTTAGAATATAATTCCTCACAAAACACTTAATAAGTAAACCCTTAAAATTCTCTCAAAAACCTCTCAAACATGCTCCCTCATAAAATCCCTTAATAATTTGTTACAGAAAACTCTAAAAAAGTCCCTATATATTTTTTGAGGGATTTGATTTTCAGAAGATTTGATATGGATTTTTCAGGAAAAATCCCTCACAAACGTTTTCAAGGGATTTCCCTTTAAAATCACAATTTTTCTGGCGGGGCTATTTGCTAGAAGCGTTCTCTTACAAAATCCCTTACAAAATGATATTTGTGAGGGATTTCCGAAAATCCCTCAAAAAATCGACCCTCACAAATCGAAGAATTTCTTGTAGTGGTAGGATTAATAATGTGATGTAGCGTGATGGGATATAGACGTGTAAAAATCGAAAGAATAACGAAATTAGACGCAGATTTTGAGAAAATACCTCGGTTTTTTCATATATCATAAACTGAATGCAAACAACAGATACTATTGTCTTAAATACTAAAAACGGAAATCCTAAACCCTAAGAAATAACCCAAAATAATAACAAATTACAAATAAATCGAAAATTATAATAAAAAACCTAAAATAACATTAAAATGCAATTTTAACCACCGAAATGATGGAATTTGGCCGAAAGGTAGCGCAGTAACCGACGTAGCCTTGACATTTAATCCAAACGCCGTTTCCGCCTGAAAAATACTAATTTTATGGTCAAAATCCAACAGTTGAAAGTTCGGGACTAGAAATCACATAATTCTCGAAATTGCGGAATTAATCGATTCCACCCGTATCATAATTGATGACATTTGCCAACACAATTTTTTTTTTCGACCAATTGATTGTTTCAGTTAGTTTGGTACAAGTATATACAAACTTAGCATGAACTAAGCTAATGTTTCGGAATAATGTGTGCTTCAATAAGTTTTCAACCTATGTGTCTTTTAATAGTGTGCAACATTTTAGGAGATGTAACTATCTATTATATATTTTAAGGGATTCTATTTATACTCTAAGATACTTATATATCTTATAGGATGGTAGTCTCTGTATATAAACACTTGTGCACATGAGTTTATCTATACACTAAAATATTGAACTCTCTCATATTTATTTACTGTATCAGAGCAGGATCGTTCAACTATTTCTTTCGCGCTCTCCACTTCAGTGACGACCCAAAATTCCTCTCAACCAACTTCTTCAAGTGCTTCCAATATTTCCCTCACCTCCACTAATCCATTCTTTACATCATAAGCAACGCCAATTCAGTATAGTGGTATGACTCTTCCTTTTTTTATGACCTCTGATTGATGATGACAGCTCCAGATTGGTCTACTACGATCTTTGGTGGACTTGGAGATGATCCATCAACGTAACTTAAAAGATCATAGCATATCAACACTGATTCCATTTGTGATATTCAAACTAGATAATTGTTAGACTGTTCATCCAACTTGATTGACACCAAATTTGGGAGATTGACTTGTAAAGGAGGAGACGATATAGTGGATTGATAGAATAAGGGATTTGATAACTGAGGATGAAGGCTTAAATGAGAGAGGCACAATAGTGGATAAGTTGGTGGAGGTCATAGAAAAAGGAAGGGTTGTCACTGTCTTGATCGTCCTAGTGGACGTGTTTACACTAGCAAACATTTTTTTTTTAATGAAGACATGTTTTCCTTTTCTAGTCATTGTTCACCCTCAAAGTCAAACTCTCTTGACCCTCTTAACTCGTTGCCAATTGCCCCTTCTCCGTCTCAGAGTCTTATGTCACCAAATCACTCTTATGTTGCATGTCCTTCTATCTCTGAAACCAAGTCGAGAATATCCCACGGTGCAAGATGTGCAAATTCCATCTCCAACACCCAGCATAGTCCAAACCAGCCAAATTCAATCTCCTACACCCACCATAGTCCAAACCATTCATATTGATCCATCCCCTCCGACCTTAACATTTGTAACCTCGCCATCATCCATATATGTTTCAGTTGCACAATCTCACAATAACCACCCCATGCAAACCCGATCAAATTCAGGGATTATAAAACGACGTTGTTACCTCAGTCTCCTTCACTCTACTGCTATAGAGACTCCTTCATATTTCTCGAAAGCAATACGAGACCCTCGTTTGAAAGACGCTATGGCAGATGAGTACAACGCACTGATTTCCAACCAAACATGGGACTTAGTTCCATCAATACCTACCATGAACTTAGTTGGTTGTAAATGGGTGTTTCGAATTAGGGAAAAATATGATGGTTTTATTGAGCGTTTTAAAGCTAGGTTGGTGGCTTAAGGATTCAAACAACAAGCAGGGTTAGACTATGGAGAGACGTTCAGTCCAGTGGTTAAGCCGTATACAGTTCGTGTGGCTCTCTCGTTAGCCATTTCCTATTGATGGATCATCAAACAACTTGATGTGAAGATTCTTGCACGGGCACTTGCGAGAAGAAGTATTTATGAAACAACCACCGCGTTTTGTACATCCAGACTTTCCTGACCATGTGTGTCGTCTCATGGAAGTGCTTTATGGACTAAAAAAGGCACCTTGAGCATGGTTTCAACGCTTTAGTAGTGTGTTATTGTCGCTTTGATTTTTTGCGAGCACAACGTATCCATCACTTTTTATCTACAAGACGAAAGGAACCATCTTTTTGCTCTTATATGTTGATGAAACAATCGTTTTTAGCAATAATGCGTATCTTCTTAATGATCTACTTGGACATCTCTCATCCACCTTTGCCATTGGGGCTAACTTTCAGAATGGGTGTCTCTTCTTATCACATACCAAATACGTTGCAGAACTACTGCCAAGTTTGGTCTAGAAAATACAAAAGAAATTATTGCACCAGTGGCGTCTAAACAATTCTCTCAGCTCATGATTCAGATCTTCTTACTAATGCTACAACTTATAGGAAAATGGTTGGTGCTTTTCAATATGTCACCATGACGCGTCCTGATATCACATTTGCAGTCGGTGTTGTCAGTCAGTTAATGCATGAACCTTGTCTCCCTCATTTGAAAGCGGTTAAACGTACATTATGATATTTGGCTGGCACTATCAAAGATGTCTTATTCCTTAAGAGCTCAATCAATGTCGAATTGCATGCATTTGTAGATGCTGGCTGGGCAGGGTGTTTCGACACTCAGAGATCGACTTCTAGCTACTATCTCTTTGTTGGCTTCCTCACGACATACTTTTATTCGCAACAATCTCTCAATGGTTTTACCGACTTCGGATTGAAATGGGGTAATAGCGTACAATATTTTAGGAGATGTAATTATCTATTATATCTTAAGAGATTCTATATTATACTCTAAGACACTTATATATCTTATTATAGGATGGTAGTCTCTATATATAAACACTTGTACGCATGAGTTTATCTATACACAAAAATATTGAACTCTCTAACGTTTCTGTACCTTTAACCTGATTGTTTGGTATGGATAAGTTAACATATAACTTTCATTAGAGAATATAAAACAAACTTTTCTTGCTTTTTAAAATTTGGTGGGAGTATCTGTTGAAATCTAGTGATTGGTTGAGGGGGACAGTGATGTGGCATTAGGTGACAAGTATGTCGCCACCTCACTAATCCTTAATGATGAAAGTTTCTCTGACTAGGTGACAAGTAGGTTGTCACCTCATCTTTTCCTTGAGATGAGGATTTCCTTAAGTCAGAAGGCGGCAAGCAGGTTGTCAGCTGGTACTTCTTCCTTAAGTGGAAGGGTTTCTCCCCATAGACTGGCAATCGATTCGTCATTCCTTAGTAGAAAATGTTTTCTTTATGTGGTTGGGTTATCGGATCGCCTTATACCCTGATAAAAAGGGAATTTCATAAGGAGTCAACACCTCTTCCCATATTATCGGCTTCTGTGTCGCCACCCTGAAGAGGGCGTGTCGACATCTTACATTTTTCTCTTTGATGTGAGCTCAAGTGGTTGTCGCATTCATGTTATGTGGTCTCGACTTCGAACGTCTCGACCCATCAAGAGTTGTTTCTTGGTTGTGTCAAATCATAACCTGACAATATATATGTATATCATATTTATTTATTTATTTATTTATATAATCTAATATAATTTGAATAGATTTAATATAAGGTTGACGCATAATATTTTGCACTGCTTGATTGTCAATATAAACTATAATTTATTAATAAATTTTTTAAGTCACAATCACTGAATTATATAACAGGGTAGATATCAAAAAACTCTGAATCGCACCGAATATTTTTTTCCACATAAGTTTTTCAACAATCACATGTATAATGTATATATATATATATATATATATATATATATATATATATAATTTTTTAGATACTAAAATTAAAATAATGTAATTAAGAGTAATATTTAGTAAGTATTTATTTATTTTGATGGTTTATAATAAGAATACAAATATCATATGTGTAAATCGATTAATTAATAGATATAAATTTGGGTATTTGTCACACACATAAAGATATATGTATATAAATTTATATATACACCTTAAATATATAATAGTATTTAATTTACATTGAATAAATTATTTTAAATATAACTTTTCACACATATAAAAATATAAGTATATAAACTTAAATTTACAATGATATTTCAGTGCATTGAATAAATTATTTTAAAATACAATTAATCAAATTAATTATTAATATTGAGTTGAATTTGTATAATATTTTAATAATTATAATTATATAAATAAATTATATACTTTTCAACGCGTGGTAAGTCATCTATATATATATATAATAATTAATAATTATTAAATATTAGTGGGTTCTTTGGAGCCGTTGAGGGTAGGGTAAGATAGGAATCGGTCCTGGGTCGCGTCAACAACAACCGCAAAAGATGTGGAAGGCATATAATTGTGGCGGGCCCCAGTTGAATTATTGCGACCGCTATTGGTGCCGTGCTTATCTTTTCCATCCAAGATACCTACCTAATTTCAGTCGGTGACCTCCTTATAAATATATCGTGCTCCTCCATCGTCTTCTCTCATTCCAGTCTTTATTTTTCATTCATCGTCAAATCTATACCTACAAGGAAATCAGATATCTTTTTCAACTCTAAAGGTATGTGTATAATTCATTTACCTGTTCTCCTATGCTAGTGTTTCGATTAAACTTTTGCGAACTAAAGCCCCTCTGATTTCTAAGCCTATATCGTCGTTTTCGAATTGCGAGTACTTGAATAGAGAGAAGATGCTTTTTTAGGTTCTGTCTGTTTGTTTACATGTTGATGATTAATTTGGCATAATCGCCGCTTTAATTTTGTTCATCGGTAGGTTCGATTGTCTTATTGATTTCTCTTTTAATTTATCTGAATTTGTCAGCATTAGGTTCTTCTGTTTGGATTGATTACAATTGGCTCGATTGTTAATTTTAATCGTCAATCCGTTCTATTACGAATTGGATCTGGTCGATAATCGTTTCTCTAAACGTGTTTATGGTTCCTCCAGATGCAGATCTTCGTTAAGACTCTGACCGGCAAGACAATCACCCTTGAAGTTGAGAGTTCTGACACGATCGATAATGTTAAGGCTAAGATCCAGGACAAGGAGGGGATTCCTCCGGACCAGCAGAGGCTGATCTTTGCTGGAAAGCAGCTTGAGGATGGCAGGACCCTTGCCGACTATAACATCCAGAAAGAGTCGACTCTTCACCTTGTCCTTCGTCTGCGTGGAGGCATGCAGATCTTTGTCAAGACCTTGACAGGGAAGACGATTACTCTTGAAGTTGAGAGCTCCGACACCATTGACAATGTCAAGGCTAAGATCCAGGACAAGGAAGGTATCCCTCCGGACCAGCAGAGACTCATCTTCGCCGGAAAGCAGCTCGAGGACGGCAGGACCCTCGCCGACTATAACATTCAAAAGGAGTCTACTCTTCACTTGGTCCTTCGTCTACGCGGAGGCATGCAGATCTTCGTGAAGACCTTGACTGGAAAGACCATCACTCTTGAGGTTGAGAGCTCCGATACAATTGATAATGTTAAGGCTAAGATCCAGGACAAGGAAGGTATCCCACCGGACCAGCAGAGGCTCATCTTTGCCGGAAAGCAGCTTGAGGACGGCAGGACCCTGGCTGACTATAACATCCAGAAGGAGTCTACTCTTCACTTGGTGCTACGTCTGAGGGGTGGGATGCAGATCTTCGTGAAGACCCTGACTGGGAAAACCATTACGTTGGAGGTAGAGAGCTCTGACACAATCGATAATGTGAAGGCTAAAATTCAGGACAAAGAGGGTATCCCACCGGACCAGCAGCGTCTGATTTTTGCTGGTAAGCAGTTGGAGGATGGTCGAACTCTCGCTGATTATAACATTCAGAAGGAATCCACCCTTCACCTTGTCCTTCGCCTCCGTGGTGGCCATTTCTAAGACATTTGGATCAACTTTCTCTCTCTGTTTGTTTGTTTAACTACTACTTAACTGTGAAGAAAAAGGACTTCTAGTTGTTGCAATGTGAACTGATGGTGTGTGTATGTTGGTATGTCTTTGTGTCGGAATCTGTCGTCAATTTTATGTTTTTCTATTTTGGCTATTTGAAGTTTTTCTATGGTTGCCGAGGGTCATTGACATATATATTATGTGGCATTTATGTACTAAAAAGTAAAAAGTAATACAAATGCCATTCATCGTTAAAATTAAACAAATATTAAAATAAATATGGATAATGGACCTGTTTAAAGGTTATAAAAAAAATTATAATTTTTTTACTTCAATTTTTGTTTTCTATTTATTTTTACGACTATCGATTCCAAATCCCATAAATTTTATGTCTTCAATTCGCAGATTCAGAAGTGCGAAATTTATAACTTGATTAAAATTAGGGTATAACATTACTAATTAGTGTATCAGTAATATTTATAAATTTAATAATTATTTTTGTAAAATTATTTTAATAAATAATATAATGAATTTGAGTAAGTTTCTCGATAAATTTTACACATATTATCCAACAACATATTAAGTTATACGTAAATTTAGTTAAATTTTATATTATTAGATGTTGTTCCCGCGTACCGCGTGGGTTAGAAATTAGAATTTAGATGTTGTTCCCGCGTACCGCATGGGTTAGAAATTAGAATTTAAAAATTTGAGTTTAACGTTAGAAACCTTTAAGAAGGTAAATTGTTAAAACTGAATGTGAAAGATAAAAATTCTCATAATAAAATTTTGAAAAAAAAATTTATTTTAGTCACTAACCTTAAAAAATTAAAATATATACAAGCTTTTATATTGTATATTTATATAGACGGTTGTAAGCTTTTATATTGTATATATTATATTTATAAAGATTTCAACGCTAAGAAAAAAATTCTAAAAAACTTGTAGAATAAAACAACTATCAAAATAATTAAGATGAATATATGTATTAAATGATGAAAAAAAAAACATAGCAGATTCTTGATGAACTTCACCTCCAAGTGTAGACTCGAAGAGCTCCTTCATAAAAAACATCTCTCTGGGAGGATACCCTTCTTGCTAGGTATGTGTCTGAAGTCAAACACCTAACAGCCGCCGCCTTCTTTTTCACTTTTTTCTCGTACGCCCATCCGATCGAGTCTCACTCCGTCGCGCCGGTCATGGATGGGACTGTCACCATCCTTGATCCACCAATGTTTGATCGTACCGGCATCGGAACAGGAAGTTGCTTGTTCTCGCTCCGACAACGCTATGCCCTTTTACTGTTGACAGCTGCGTTCTTCTCCATCGGGCTCGGTGTCGGGGAGTCTCCCCGGTTTTCCACAACATTTACTGACGGCACCGGTCCAAAGAATTCTGATTTAGACCTCTTCCTTTACTTCCAAATTTTAAGCCGGCCAAGATGCAGAGCACCCACTAGCACCTGTCGAAATCTACGACCCGTCCGACCTGCAGCGCTGACTGTAGCGATTTTTGCTACTAAAGCCGACTATGGGACGGGGGTTCGGGTACTGATGGCGGGAGGTGGGATCCGTGGATTTATTTTAACTTTGGTGGCTAGGTGGAAGTGGTTTGAGATGGTGGGATTTCGGAGAGCTTTCAGGACTTTTCGAGGCAAATTGCAGAACAAAGGTTCATTTATGTTCCAATATGAACTCGGGTTTGTTCTTCCCTTATCTAATCCTTCATACACCATCATCTCATTTGCTCGTGATTGTGTTCATCGGTTCAAACTTAGAAATCAATCTTTTTGGAATAAAACTATCATCCGCCTCCCTATACTAGTCGAGGTGGCCATTGGGCGACTACGCTGCTCTTATTTTCAATCAACAGCCTACATGTTTTGTAACCACTACGTGTGCGGACTTGACATGGTTTTTACTATGTTCTATTGTCGGACCTAAAATCTTACCGAAGGCGAATTACGTTTTGAAAAACGTATTTTGAAAGAGTCGACACTAGTTAATTATTAGACTAACTAGAAACCTGATTTACCTAGGGAATAATGAATTAAACACCTAGGTTTCAAAAATGGTCTACGATCAGAAATTCGAGTTCGGGGTTTCTATTACGAATTAAAAACATTAATTTTTAACTACGCCCTTTCGGTACTCAATTCAATTATTTGCCAGTTTATATTTTTAATATATTATTCCATATTAATCTATCGATATCAAGATTTAATTAAGTAATCCCCAATTTATTGTAATCTATAATTCCTAACCAATATAAAATCTAAAAAACAAATCAAAACACAACCTAACATACATACATAATTTGAACTATTAAACATCATACTCAATTAAATTTAAATTAATCACATTTGAACCTAATAACATTATTAACATATTAACACATAACTTATTATGTTCACATATACACAAATGTAAGTAATCAAGTTTTAATTAGTCTAAGTTAACTAGAGAGTTAAAAAAAAATTAAACTACATTAATATAATAATAAATAATAAAAAATAAATGATAAAATAATAAGAAGAAAAAACAAAAAAAGAAACAATGATTCACAGCTAGTCGTCAACCAAGTCAAAGGCGAGTATGTGGCCAAGTTAGAAAACATGCAGAAGTACCTGAGACAAGCTAAGAAGCTCATAACAAGCTTTGAAACTTTCAACATAACATCCGTTCCAAGGGAAGAAAATCAAGAAGCGGACGCTTTGAGCAAGTTCGCGCAAAGAAGGGAGCAAGGCAAGGAAACACACTTTGTCGAAAAAAGGATCATGTCCGTAATTGACAAGCTAGAAGTGTTAAACATCAACTCAGAGCCAACATGGATGACTCCAATCCTGGCATATCTCACAGACCACATACTCCCGGAGGACAAAGTTAAAGCACAAAAAATTAGAAGAATCGACGTCAACTACGCATTGATCGAAGGCCAGCTGTACAAGATAGGATTCTCAACTCCATACCTAAAGTACATAAACTTCCCAGAAGGCCAAACGGTGTTGAAAGAATTACACGAAGGCCAAGCAGCTTGTCACGAGGGGGCAAGATCCTTAATCTGCAAGGCGCTAAATCTGGGATACTATTGGCCAACAATGAAGAACCAAGCAACACACTTGGTCGCGGAGTGCGAATCTTGCCAACTATACTCAAGGAACATAGCGGCACCCGCAACAGAGTTGTGTCCAATCGCAAGTTCCTGGCCCTTCGCACAATGGGGCATCGACCTGGTGGGCCCACTTCCAAGATCCAAGGGGCAAACAAAGTACATCGTGGTAGCCATCGACTACTTCTCCAAGTGGATCGAGGCTAAGACATTGGCACGTACAACGGATGCGCAAATAATTGATTTCATTCGAAACCATATCATTGCACGCTACGGCGTCCCAAAGTGTTCATCAGCGATAATGGGCCACAATTCAGGAGTTCCAGACTCCAGACGTTCTACGAAAGACTCAACATAGACCATCGCTTTGCATCAGTGCGTCATGCCCAAACCAATGGACAAGTCGAATCCGCTACCAAGATTGTCTTAGATGGTCTTAAGAAGAGAGTCCACGCCTTGAAGGGAGGATGGGCAGAAGAGCTTAGTAGTGTCCTATGGGCTGTGCGCACAACTCCAAAGGAGTCAACAGGTGAAACACCATTCAGCTTGGTGTATGGAACAGAGGCAGTAGCCCCTATCAAAATTGTTGTCTCATCATACCGCACAACCCACTTTAATCCCCAAGCCAACGAAGCAGAAATGCGTCTAGACTTGGACCTAGCAGACGAAAGAAGGCGAAACTCGGAGCAAACCCAAGCACGTATGCACCTAGTGACTGCAAGATATTATAACAGGAAGGTAAAGGAAAGACAATTCCATGTTGGCGAGATGGTGTGGAGAAGAAATGAATTCTCACACTTGGATCAAATCAACAAGTTATCTCCAAAGTGGGAAGGTCCATACAAGATCGTCTAAATCCCCTACATCAACGCATACCGCCTCCAAGATACAGAAGGCAACAACCTTTCAAACACTTTCAATGGGGGGGGCACTTGAAGAAATTCCATGGCTAAGGGAAGAACCCTGCACTATGAAGCTATTTCAATAAAGCTTTCGAATCTTACTATAAATACAATTACTTGAAAGAGATATATAACTCATGATTACAACTATGTAAGCCAATCCAAGTATCTAATGAAGTTAATTTACCTTCGTAGGTACAATAATATATTATGCATACTACCTTGAAATTACGCCAAGAAACAACTACAAGCATATTACTCACATCAACAATACAAGTCATCGAGCTATGTACAACGATCAACTTATATCATACGACGACAAATCAACTGTCAACATCAACAAAGAGTATATAAACACTCTCTATCTATAATGACGACTACCTCGAATAGCGTCAACAACATACTATATCTTGAGTTTAAACCAAGATCTATCAAAGTGGCATGCTGCGACATCCTCCTTCGAGGGCAACCCCCATGTTCACACCTATCAAAATGGCATGCTGCGACATCCTCCTTTGAGGGAAACCCCCATGTTCATAAGCCATTCCCTGAATACAAAACAAGATGCAGCAAACAGGTGGGACTGATCACCCCCATCGTGGCGGAAGTCCTCTTGTTAGACGACAACTCCACAAATCAACAAAGTATGAATAACCAATCACAGAATCGTACTTCATGAAGACTTATTCCTTAAGTGGGCAGCTTCATGTACTCTAAAAGTATGAACAACCAATCACGGAATCATACTTCATGAAGACTTATTCCTTAAGTGGGCAGCTTCATGAACTATACAAGTATGTATATTCACTCAAGGGTTCATACTCCGTGAAGACTTATTCCTTGTTAAGATAACTTCACATATATACGCTAGCAGGAGCGCACCCCTGTCAGGAAAACTCGCCAAACATACAAGTCGAGTCTTGTACAACGTTATCTTGCCAGCGAGCACATAACAGAATAAAACACACCAAATGCAGCAAGTAGTGTCTTGCCACAACGTCGCCTTGGAGTGGACCAAGAGACGGTAAAAACTGCAAGTCACTTCAACGCGGTCTTGTGCAACACTTCTGGACTAACCATGGAGAGGTGCAATAGCATCGCAAGGCAAGTACTAGAATAGCCATGGAAAATCTTGCAACAACGTCACGCGGGTGTGCCCAAACTGACGGATGGAAAAATGCATAGCATAGAGCAAGTAGCGTCTTCCCACAACGTCGCCTTGAAATGGTTCAAGAGACGGTAAAAACTACAAGGCGTGATCATACGACCTTTGTCCCGCCCCTTGGAATAACCAAGTTGAGGCGTAGTAGCATCACAAGGCAAGTACTGGGTTAGCCACGGAAAACCTTGTAACAACGTCACACGGGATGTGCCCAAATTGACGAATGGAAAAACGCACCAAATACAACAAGTACCGTTTTGTCACAACGTCGCCATAGAATGGACTAAGAGACGGTATAAACTAATGTCTTGCCTCGTCAACACGACCCTCCTACATGTCAAGTGCCAGTGCCAAGTGCCCGCGCCAAGTACATTACTACTTACAAAGCTACAAGTACCTAGTGTACACATCTTGCCATGCCTTGGAACCTAACCAAGAGGGGCGCTCATAACACTCAAGAATGCGCGACATACAGTCGCAACTACGGACATCATGTTCACCATCTAAGGATATCTATCCTATATCCAAGTCCAAACCATACGGACAGCATAGATAACACAAGGTATGAAATACTACTAACGAGTTATCATGCATTTTACTGTGATCAAAGCAGGTCTAGACGACATAGCTCAAAGCAAGCAGAACATAAACAAAAGTTCTAGGGACAACTCCCAAACCAACGTCAACCCGGACACGGGGGGCAAGCGATAAAAGAAAAGGTTCAACATGCTCAAAATAATCAACCTGACGCCGCTCGAGGAGTACCGTCATCTTCAGTAGGCTCGGGGGCAGCCTCCATGAACTCGGGGGACGTAACCACAAGGTTGACACCACCTTCATCATCAACCAGCATCTCATAGTTGGCTGTCTGAAGCCCCAAATCACGCAGTGCAGTAACATGAGAAACAACATAATGCGCGTGACGACCCAGTTGTCCGAACGGAAAACTCGGGGCAAGAATGCTCACGCGACAGAAATTATCCTCCGCACACTCGCTCATCAAATCATCCTTCTTCTCCTCAACCGCACCAATGAAGGCAGGGGTACTGAGATACTCAACAAAACCCACCTCTACTCCTACCGCGCAAGCAGCCTTGCGAACAGCAACCAATCCCGCCTCGCGCGCGTTGAGATCATCAGTGACCTTCTTCTCAAGGGCAATCATCTCAGCCTCAAGCTCAGAAACTCGAGCCTGACAAGCCTTGTAACGAGCCTCAGAATCTGTGGCCTTAGAGCTAAATACGCGCATTTTCTCTTCAAACTTTGCAAGTTCGCTACAAGTGGTATTACACTTGTCGACAGCAACTTTCTTCTGATTCGAAAGCTCCATCACAAAGGATGACATGTTCACCATGTGCGTAACAGCCTGAAAATATAATGAAGAAAACAAAGGCATAAGACTTACACAATAAGAAGCAAATCAACAAAAGCAATGAAAAAGAAAAATTCGGTTGCTTACAGGAGCAAACCCAGCCAAACAACTCTCCAAATATGCCTCAGCCTCTTCGTCAGTCGACGGGCACGAATGATGATCACCAGGAGGAACGCATCTGTGAAGAACGCGCACGCCAACTTCTGGTGAACTAAGTTTGGACTCCTTGGGGAAAGTAACGACACCATTACCAAAGGGCGTCCATTCATTCCCATAAATATCGCCCTCTAAAGGACGAATCAAGTGATCACGCCTCAAGGCAGGAAGCGTTGAAAGGAAAACATGAAGAAAACATGTAAGCAATAAACAAGTACATAAGGGAAAAAGTAGAAACAAGTAAACAACTCATACTTCGGCGGGGAGGGCGATCCCCCGCGGGCCGGTCCCTCGACCGGGGGGCAGAAGGTGCCGTAGCATGACCAGCAACTCCTTTTACTTTGTCACACAAAGGAGTCGGGATGGTCGCACTCGTCTTAGAGTGTTGGGATCGCTCGAGTCACGCGCCGCCGCGTCGGTTCGTAGGAGGGACAGGACCAAGCACCAGAGTAGCACGCTCGATAACATGAGTGGAACGACCTGCGGACAAAAGCAATGTGAAAATAGCAAACCAAAAAAAATAACAAAGGAAAAGGAAGCCGTAAAGAGGCATCGTACTCATAAGGCCCTTCCCGCGACCATATCCAGGGGCCGTAGGGGTCACGGGGGCAGATGACGGAGCAGTCCCATCAACAGGCGAAGTGCCGCGTGAGGACACCGCTTTCAAAGTCGAACTCTTTCCAGCAAACCAATTTGCAGCTCGACACCACAAAAGTTACGAAGACTGTCGTCATCCGACTCACTACTATCATCGGAACATAAAGTAGTCTGCGTAGTAGGAATGAAAGACTTACTCATGATAACAACCTCGTCGAAGGAATCACTATGCGACCTGAAAATGCAACTTACAATCAAGACAACGTTCGTTAGTTTACAAGCGATGAACATTCTACTCATAACAATCACCATGGCAACATACGCCCTATGTCTACATCCAGCCTATGGATACAACGTACATAACAATGGATAGAGAATAGAATCTAAGTATGGGGGCAAATGCGCACATACTAGCGCGCACATACGAGCACGCGCGTACAGCTGTCGACATACAACGAGATGTCGGCTATCAGAAACATTTTCTAAGTATATGGGGGCAAGTGCGCACATACTAGCGCGCACATGCGTTCACGCGCGTACAACTGTCAACATACAACGAGATGCCGGCTGTCAGGAACATTTTCTAAGTGTTCCAACCACATCAGCTGTGAACATACAACGAGATGCCGGCTGTCAGGAATATTTTCTAAGTGTTCCAACCGTATCAGCTGTGAGCATACAACGGGATGCCGGCTGTCAGGAATATTTTCTAAGTGTTCAAACCATATCAGCTGTGAGCATACAACGGGATGCCGGCTGTCAGGAATATTTTCTAAGTGTTCGAACCATATCAGCTGTGAGCATACAACGAGATGCCAACTATTAGGAATATTTTCTAAGTGTTCCACCATGTCAGCAATCAACAACCGCCAACGCGCGACAAGTTGATGACAATCAACAACCGTCAACACGCGACAAGTTGATGACAATTAACGACTGTTAACGCGCGACAAGTTGATGACAATCAACAACTGTCAACATACAACAGGTTGACGTCAGTCAACAGCTGTCGACATACAACAAGATGTCAACTATCAAGGAATATATTCTAAGTACTCTCTGATGACGACAGTCAACGACAATCATGGTAACAAGCATTAAATATCTAAAAAATATTTGCTAAGTGTTTTATCATGGCTGCAGACAACATATAAGCTCAATGAACAAGGATCAATATAACGACAGACAATTATGTCCGGACACCGGCTAACAATCGACATTGAGCATGCTAAAACATCACTCAAGCCATAGTACAACGTGTTGACAACAATCACAGTGCATAAGGGAAGTTTAATAACTTATCTCTATTTTTCCAAAATTTACAGCACTTAGCCAAAATTTTGGCTGATTTGTGGAACTAATCTCTTTTGGGAATTTTAACAAACACCTTGTGTGCATCCTAGATTAACCGAAATTAGACTCGCCACCACGAGACGACCCCGGAAAGCTGCCCACCACCGCCGGAGCTCGTCGCCGCCGGAATTCCACGCGCCGCCGCCGGTTGTTTCACGCGCCGTCGTGTGCTGCACCACGTCCGCCCCTCTCTTCGTTGGAATTCCGCCGGTGATGAGTGATGATCTTGGTGTGGTTGTCCCAAAATTGCTTGGTCTTCAAATATTTGTCCTCCAAATTTGCCACTCCCAAGTTTTCTTCTTCTTCAAGAAAGGAGAGAACACTAAAAGCTACTAATGGGGGAGGATTAACTAATGGATACTCTCTCTCCTATATCCATCAATCATTATCTATGGGTACATCCTAAAATTTTAATCATTTATTACTAAGTCCTCAAATAACATATTTACATGTTGTCATCTCCTTTTTTCAACACTTAGAATTTTCTAAGTATACTATGACTATATGCTATGCACACATGATTTAGTACGCACATGACATAACGCGTGCATGACTTCACACCCGTTGTATCATTTTACATGCATGATTCATATCTTTTATTACTATCACATGATCACTTGCATGATTTAATTATCAATCATCTATTCGCATCTTTTACAATCATGCTGACATCACGTTCATGTTAACAGCATATGTCATGTTTGCATGTCTCCACGAGGATTATCGCATAAGTTCATAAACATGTGCGCATTGTTTATTGCTCACCGTTATATGTATATTGCTGGTTGCGCTAATCATGTCAACAGTTAACATACCTCCCGACAAAAATTATAGTGGAGCGAAATCGAAGCCGTCACGCTTAATTGACAAATAAGCCACTCTCGAGGTCAGCTCCGAACCTAAATTGGGCTTATATCCTAGCTTAAAATAGAGTCAAGTATGGTCTGAACCGTTACTTGACTCGGGGGCAAGTGTTGGATATCTGCCCAATTCGGGTTCGTATTTACATTCAGGACTTTGCAAACACGTCAAAAATCACATAACGGGCCCAAACGATATCCGAGGTTCAAAAACGGTCCGGAGGCGTGGCGTACGCGTCCGGACCGGGCCTCCGGATTGCTTAAGTAATCCGGACCGGCTCAGCAATCCGGACCCCGTCGAATTCTAAGTCCGATGAGGTCCGGACTGCTGTCGACGGATGCCGCGCGCATCCTTTTTTATCGTCCGAACACAAAGAGTGAAGAGTTCTCCAAAGCCTAACTAGACGACGGTTCCTGTTTTCTGTTAGACCGGCGTAGAACCGCACAAAAACCAGGTTCGGTTCTAAGGTTGCCTATAAATAGGAGACCATGGCCAACCATTTTGACACATTCGCTAGATTTTGCCTTTGGAGCTCTGACCTCTCTCTAGAATAATTTCTCTCTCTAGACTCTCATTTAAGCATAGGAGAGGGTTCAACCGGCACCCCCACCCCCCCGTGCTGGTTATTGCCCTTTCATGCAGGTAGAAGACTACGCGAAGCCGACGACGCATATTGCCGACAGTCAGTTTCCGTCATCCATCCAGCCCGTCACATTCACAACCCGCATAGCCGAAGAGTCCGATACCCGGTTGGATTTGGACGCAACAAGCCGGATTTTAGTTTCAGCCCTAATATGCCCATGCCAGCACTACGTCACAAGATTGGTAGGGTACTGGACCTGTCACGTGTCCACTTAACCAAAAAAAAAAAAAAAAACAAGAGAAAAAAAAACAGAGGGAAGAATCACTTCATCTTTTTCAGCCCAAAAAAGAAAACATATAATTTGAATAGTGGAGAGCTCAAATGAACAAGAGTGAGGCTCATAAAGCCAGCCCATTAAACAGAAGGAGCCCAGCCTCCTGAGAAGTTGAAACCCTAGCCTAGCTAGCCATATATTAACTCTGCCTAACATATTGTCTCATCTCTCACTTCATTTCCGCCCTTTAACCCTAGTCCGCCGCACCTCCTTCCAGCAAAATGCCGCCCAAGTTCGACCCATCCCAGGTCGTCGACGTCTACGTCCGTGTCACGGGAGGCGAGGTCGGCGCCGCCAGTTCTCTCGCCCCGAAGATCGGGCCCCTCGGTCTTTCCCCTAAGAAGATCGGTGAGGACATCGCCAAAGAGACCGCCAAGGACTGGAAGGGCCTCCGCGTTACGGTGAAGTTGACGGTGCAGAACCGTCAGGCCAAGGTCTCCGTGGTTCCCTCCGCGGCGGCGCTGGTGATCAAGGCCCTGAAGGAGCCAGAGAGAGACAGGAAGAAGACTAAGAACATCAAGCACAACGGGAACATCAGCTTAGACGACGTGATTGAGATCGCGAAGGTGATGAAGCCGAGATCGATGGCCAAGGAGCTGAGCGGGACAGTGAAGGAGATACTGGGGACGTGCGTGTCAGTTGGGTGTACGGTGGATGGGAAGGACCCCAAGGATCTGCAGCAGGAGATTAATGACGGTGATGTTGAGATTCCCCAGGATTGAATTCACTTTCAGGTTTCTTCAAGTAATTTCATTTGATTATGTTGTAAGGCAAAAAGATATTCAGTTTTGGGTGTTAATCTGGACAAGTGTTTTGGATAATGACTTTATATCTTTTATATGACAATGATTTGCTTTAGCATGCTGAGTGATACGAATTTGATTAAAATCTATCATCTTTCTGGGTACAGAAATTCATTAACTTGAAAATTATGTATTGCATCATAAAGCTAAATTAGTTTGCAATATATCAACATATTTTCTTTCGATGAAGGCCTTCACCTCTTTAGTGTTCTTAGTTGACTGTTGTTGATGCATCACCTTAATAAATTAACAATTGCATGTCTATCTGAACCTCATTCACCAATGGATGTAAGTTAAGTCGCAATTAATGTGAAGATATGAATTGATATTGTTCATGTCTAAATCTGAATGCTACCGGGACACAATAATCCATGGTTATCCTCTCCAATTTCTATTGCCGGGTCGGGCATTAAGGTAAAGCTAGATCTTCAAAATTATAGCATTTTCAACAGGATTGGAACTTCGTTTGACTGTCGATCCAGCCAATCTTGTGTTAGAAGAACCTGTTCAATTTCTTTAACAATCTACATATTGGGTTTTAATTTTAATGAGCAGCTCAATGTGGTGCATCTGAAATGCTGAATTTGACAATTTTATCATGCTTTCTTTAATTGACCATTTTAGACATATAGTTATAATTAAAAGGGTTAGAGAGTCTTTTGTTGCTATGTGTTTGTTCAATGTTGGCTAGTGTCATATTTTTTTTAAAGTTTTTTTTTACTTATGTTTCCATTTTGTAGGCTTTTGGTGCATCTGTTAATCAACAATTGAGTTTGATCGTTAAATATTTTTATTTTTGTTAATCAACAACTGAGTTTGATCGTTAAATATTTTTATTTTGTTCATTTTAGTCATTAATTTATATTCTTAATTTTTACAATTTAGCCCCCAAATATTACAAATTGAACCTAGATGGAAATTGACATAGCCAATGTCTGACCACGACTGTCTAGGTTACCCTGACCCAAGGTCTGACAACGGTTGGGTGACTGTGGCTAGGGTCGGACCCAGCCATGGGTTGGACCCTGGCTGGGTCAAATCGACACATCCAGGTTTTGATTGAAACCCCAATTGGACCCTAGGTCAGCTAGGGTCAGACCCTACAGTGGGTCAAATTCTGGCTCAGTTTCGACCTAGGTCTGATTCGTAATCTTTAGGGGCTAAACCGTAAAAATATAAAGTTAGGAATATAAATTGCATTACTAAATTGAACAAAATAAAAGTAGTTAACGGTTAAACTTAACTGTTGATTAACAGATATACTAAAACTCCACATAATGTAAATATATAACACCAAATGCCTAAGAGCATCCACAATGATATTACGTAAAGATTACGTAAACGTGGACTCTACATGATGTTTATTTAATTACAACAAAAAAAAAAACTCTCCGCAGTGGTTTTAATTCCTTAAATATAAGGAATGCACTATGTATTACGTAACCAATTTTTAATTATAAATTAATTCATTTTATAATTAATGTTAATATCTTATTGGTGGTTGTTTAATATTAAAACATATTTAAGGAATATATGTTTAAGTAATACGATTGCAGAGAAAATATTTTTTATGTGTGTCTTAACTTTACGTATTACTTAAAGTGTACATAAATGTCTACGTGGCAACTTTAAAGAATACAATTTATGTAAAACTATGGTGGAGGCTCTAAAAAACATATAAGACCAAAACCAACATTGAACAAAATAAAAGTAGTTAACGTTTAAACTTAACTGTTGATTAACAGATGTACCAAAAGTCTACAGAATGTAAAATATAACACCAAATGCCTAAAAAATAAAAAGACCAAAACCAACATTGATCAAACATGTGACACTTTTAACCCTAGTTAAAATTAATTTGACAGTTACATCTAAGTTTTTTTTTTTTTTGGATTTTTCTAGCATGCTCCAAGAGCACCATGCTTTTGGTTTTTTAATTACTAGGGTGTACTTAATTGTAACATATGTAAAAGGGTTAAAGGTACTTTTGGTGCCACATGTTTGACCAGTGTAGGTTTTTGGTGTCATATGTTCAGTTTTGTAGGTTTTTGGTGTCATATGTTTGAGAAGTTGTATGTTTTTTGTTCTTCCGTTAGTCAACAGTTAGTTTGACCGTTAAATACTTTTATTTTGTTCAATTTAACCCTCAAATTTGTATTTCTAAAATTTAATATTTACATTTTAGTCCCTAGTGTTTGTTCAAGTCACCGTCGAAGGCCGCCGACCACCCACCACCCCCGAAGCCGCCGCCGACCACCACGAAAATGGCCGGCCACCACCATTTGGGGCTGGAAACCACCCCAATTGGTGGTGGCCGGCCCCAATTGGTGGTGGCCAGCCCAATCGGGGCCGGCCACCACCAATTGGGGCCGGCCACCACCATTTGGGGTGGTGGGCGGCCCCAAATGGTGGTGGCCGGCCCGATTAGGGCTGCAGCCACCACCAATTGGTGGTGGCCGGCTCGATTAGGGCTGCAGCCACTACCAGTTGGTGGTGGCCGGCCCCGATTGGGGTGGCCACCACCAATTGGTGGTGGCTGCAGCCCTAATCGGGGCCGCCCACCACCCCAAATGGTGGTGGCCGGCCCGATTAGGGCTGTAGCCACCACCAATAGGTGGTAGCCGGCCCCGATTGGGCTGGCCACCACCAATTGGGGCCGGCCACCACCAGTTGGGGTGGTTTCCAGCCCCAAATGGTGGTGGCCGGCCATTTTCGTGGTGGTCGGCGGCGGCTTTGGGGGTGGTGGGTGGTCGGCGGCCTTCGACGGTGACTTGAGCAAACACTAGGGACTAAAATGTAAATATTAAATTGTAGAAATATAAATTTGAGGGTTAAATTAAACAAAATAAAAGTATTTAACGGTCAAACTAACTGTTGACTAACGGAACAATCAAAAACATACAACCTCTCAAACATATGGCACCAAAAGCCTACAAAGCTAAACATATGGCACCAAAAACCTACACTGGTCAAACATGTGGCACCAAAAGTACCTTTAACCCTATGTAAAATTTACATGTATGAAATTTTTTAACCACACATAATATTTGCATCATACTAGTAATAATATCAAATTCTCTCTATGGTTAAACATGATACTCTAGTAGTGTGATAGAAAGACTCAGTTTTTTTAATAAATTTATTGAGCAATTTACATATATGTAGAAACTTTGAAATTGTTAGTTTTGCCACCTATTATTTTGTTTTTCTTTGAATTAGATTTATTCGAGCAAAATTATACCTTTAGATTTTTTTTTTTTTTTGGCTTCTTATATTTATTTAAGATTAGATAAGCTCTAAGAGCTCAATGGTAGTTTTTAGTGTCATATTGTAAATTTATTATTGTAGAGAGTTTTTGTGCTATTTACTATCTATATATAATATAATTCTGAAAGTTTAATAAGGTGTTGACAAGTAAGCAAAATATTTTTTATTTATTTATTGAATTCTATCGGTCCAACTAGCTTGTATATTACATATACTTATGTGACATCATATTTTTACTTACATGATCACTCTAAAATGGTCTCAAAGCTTCTTAATCAATCTTGAGATGAGTTACAATATTTTTTAAGTTACATAATAATATTTATTTATTAATTATCCACTACAAATCTAAAACAAAGTATATAAATTTATTTATGTTTCATTTTTTACTATTATTTTAATATTAAAATAATCTTTATATTTTATTTTTTTTGTAAACATTTTAGATTTAGATGATACTATATATATATAAACACAAAAAAATATGTTAAAATAATAAAATTAGATACAAATACTAACAATTATTATGAACTAGAACTAGCATTTAAAATATAAATGATTGAATAAAAATTACAAAATATATCTTTTAGTGCATTTAAGCAGTATATAACTATAAATAAAATAAACACATAAAAATAATAATATATATTAGATAGAAATATTAACAATTCATATGAAATACCATTTAAACTATAAATAAATGAATGAAGAAAAAATTACGATATATATGGTTTAGTTTAATTTTTTTTAATATACAATCAATATATAACTATATTTAGTTTCATGGATTTATAAAAAGACGAGGAGAATAAGAAAAGGAAAATCAATTTCTTAAAATATATAAAATTTAGGAAACGTATAAGATAATATCTATATATTATGTTACGTATAATATAAATAATATAATTTGGATATAGTTAATGTATAGTTAACACATTATATTTCAATAGAAACCATTCCAGATTCTATTGATTATCAAATTTTCAAGTTACAAACCATTAAGTTACATATTCAAGTAGTAATCAAGAAGCTCTAGAATTGCATCAAGATCTCTTATCGGTTCTCACTTACCGTTGGTTTTTCCACATACATATTTTCAACCACCATAATTACATTCTCTCATCATATATTTTTAGTTAAATAAAAAAATTGTCAAAAAATAAGCAAACATTTGTACATTATTAATTGGAATACTAATTAAAATTTTAATTTTCAATTAAACGTAGAGATTACTATTAAAAAAATTGTACGATTTATAAAAATTATATTAAATAGTATAATTATAAGAATATATAATTACAATCATGTTTATTGTGTATTTATTTGTTTTAATATTTTTATAGTTTGTAATGAGTATACTCAAAAAATCGTAATATTGTTACGAAAGTAGAGAGTAATAGAAAATAGAATTTGAGGATGATCTTATTATCACATATAAGGCCTTATATAGGAATTACATAGACTTGGAGAGGAAGTAAAATCAATATATGGAAGGTCCAAATAAGGAAGATGATATATACACACAATATTGAACATCCACATATATATTCATAACACTCCCCCTTGGATGTTCATAAGTGAATTGTGCCTCGTTAAAACCTTACTAGAAAAAACCCATTGGGATAAAAATCTAGTGAAGGAAAAAGAGTACACAATTATGGATCCATTTTGTAAGCTGCCTCGTTAAAAACCTTACCAGGAAAACCCAGTGGGACAAAACCTTGGTTAAGAGAAAAAGAGTGCAGCGGTGTAGATTCTCCCCCTGATGTTGATATCGTGTAATTTCATTAAATCGACGCAATTCAGTATTGTTCTTCAATCTTCAAATTTCGCTGTCGATAAACCTTCAGGAATAAATCCGCAAATACTTGTTGGATGTTATGTTGCCTTCTTCTATACATCGTGGATGAAAAATAACTTGAGAAAATATGTTTCGTCTTGTCTCCTTTGATGTAACATTATTCTTCAACTGGAGCTATATAACCTGCATTATCTTTAAATATACAAAATAATGGTACATTTCATTGTCTAACCTGCATTGTGCACAGCCAACTGATTTATTACTTGATTCAATCTGATAATAAACTCATGTAATTTGTCACTCGGAGATATACAAATATTTCTTAACATTGTTAAAATTTCACTATATTGGAGAAGAACTAAATCTTGCTTATAACCAATAATATATCACGTTCCTTCTAATTAGCAAGATATATTAGCGCTAGTGTAGCACTATACAAGGTACTTCAGGACCATTATGTTCTTCATCAATCTCACGACACGATGACGAAAAATATATTTATTCAAATCTATCATTCTTACAGCCATTAAGGTACTCAATAGATTTGTAGCCATGCAAAATAGCTTTAAGACATTTTTCGTATTGGACAAAAATATTATCAATCAATATATTAAGTACTCGATCTTCAGGTCGAGCCAAACCTTTGTCCTTTCAATATATTTCGTCTGAATTTTAACATCATCAATAAATTGATTGTATTTAAAACTCTTCAGGAGTTTCAATATCTTCAAATTCTCACCCTTACGCGATGCCTCTTTTCAGTTATAGCGTGATCATCTCAGCTTATCAAATATAAAATTGCTTTATCCGTATACTTATATTAGCATTCGCTACAAAGTAGCTCAAATGTTGATATAGTGGGGATAATATAACATAAGCAACCCGTAAATGGTACAATATTTTTATCATCCAACATTCTTGAAAATATTCATGCTAGCATTTTAAATCCTTCTGGGATTTTTATGTGGATTTCACTATCAAATTAGCCACCCAAATAGGCTACAAAATTATTCATATCATGAGACGCATATTAAAACCTTGTATGTACTGCCAACATAATAATGTATTTGAAGGTTATTACTCCACCAAATGATTCATATAATAATTGTCATCTTTCTGCGGAAAAGTCTTTGTACCACGAGTTGTGCCTGTCTTACGAGGCAATCTATTTACGCATAAATTATTTATATCCACTGGCTATCACATTCTGCATTTTTCATGCTCTTACTTGCATCTTTTCAAGCTTTGGCCAATCATAATGATTCTTTGACATATTGAGCTCAAGATCCTCATCTTGTTTTATGAATTCACTCATGAATAATATTCAAAACAGTTGTCGACAACTTGATATGCCTGGTTCCATAAATTCTCATTAATGACATAACTTATTGAGATCTCTTTATTGTAATTACTTTCAGGTACCTGAACCACTTCTGGGGTTTCATATTTAGTTATGTCTTTATTCCTTTTAAGACCATATTTATAAATTTTTTTTCTTTTCATGCTCCATTATTCTTTCAAAAATTTCTTTGGAACCATTATCGAACGCTTCAGACGTAATTTATTTTTCATTATAGTTTGTCCAACCGGGACATTTAAATTGGAGCATTTGCAGCCGGTAATTGACTTATGACTTTTTGGGTCTCATAAAGTCACTTAATAGGCAGTATCTAAAAATGTTTATCTCTTTGAACTTCAGGTTCATATTATCATTGTGCGAGGATATAAATGAGATAAACAATTTTTTTTTTCAGTCAATCTCTTTTCTGCCAGCTGCTTCTTTTCTCCCCCTAATGTTGGGAAAATTTATTCATCAATGACAATCAGCAACTCTTACTTTAATATATATCAGTCATTGTTCTTAATTAATTATTTATGCCCAACATATTTTTTTCAACATTACAGACCCATATTTGTGCGTTGTGGTGGAGCAATTCAAACATATATCGCACATCATAAAATTCGTAATGGGAAATTTGTCTCTTGACCAAAAGTTGGTTGTAATGGGGAGAACTTTACATTGGATTGATGCGCAATCATATTGTTGCTTTCATAATTGCATGCATTTATACACAATTTGCTCTCATTTGTTGCAGTCTAGCTATTTAACTGGAGGTTCTTCGTAACTTTCATGCCAAACTGCAAATATGGAGACTCAATTGTCAGATTCTTATCAACTTTCAATATCATCATTCTTTATTATATAATCAGGAAACTTTGATATTGCAATTTCATAAATGCACATGTGACCATATAGTAGGTGCATCTTTTAGTAATAATATTGCGGTCCACATGGCAGGTGAACAGACCCATATTCACCTTTTATCATTTCGTAAATAAGGGGATTTTATCCCAACTCGGTTGATAATGATTAAATAATTAATTTTCTTTGAGAGCAAGCATCATAATGATTTATGGAGAATCTTCAGGTTCTTCCAAATAATGTTTTGCACATCGTAAGTGATCCGGGATAGTCTATAACCGGTCACGCCAAATAATTTATTATATGGGTAAAACTTCTGGTTTACCTCTCAATACATCAGTCAACTTCTGGTTTAACTGATTTGTATGTATCTCTTGTAACATAATCCGCATATTGTTATTATTTTATTCATCTTCATCATAATGATGATTGCGGAGTACTTTCATTCTTTATAATAATAGATAAAGTATATGAAGCATATAAATAACATTAATAAAAGTAATGCATAGAGCGTTAACAATAATAATTTAATAACTTCATACAAATGCTCGTAATTCAGGATCATTTATAGCTCAAAATATTTTAGGATCCTCATGATTCTTATTTGTAGCCCAATATCTTTAAGGATATTTTTTTTTCGGCATATCTCAAAATCTCTTAGGATATTCACATCTCATTTTCATCATTGAAGATCATTTATTCGAAATAATGCAGGATCTTCAGGATCTCTGTTCATAATTTAAGATCGTTGGGATAGTTCTAGATCTTCTAGGATCTTCAGGATCTTTATTCATAACTAATGATCTCTTGCGATCTTCAGGATCCATTATTTATAATAATTCATGATATACATAATTATTTCTTATACAAGAAGATCTTTATTTCATAAATTGGATTCTCTTGATCCTTTTCTCATACATTCTAGAATCTTCCGGATTCTAAAAGTAGTAGCTATTGAGCTTCTGAAATATTAATATGTAATAGCTCATGATCTTCTGGATCATATAATAATAAAGTGCAATACACATAATCTAATGCAAGAATTATAAAGATAAATTACAAATGTAAATGTAATGCAAGAAATATAAAGTATAACTGTAAACGTAGTGCAAGAAATATAAAAGATAAATGTAAATGCGGAATTTAAAATAAAGTAAATACGAATATTCATAACTTTGATCTTTAGGATCGTAATATCTAATCTTCGGAATCCGATATTCATAAAGATTGCACTTTTTTTTCTTCATAATATCTCATATTTAATTATAATATATCCAATGATTTTTGCTTTTCACATTGCACTTCATATCATTAAATCTCGCGCTGCATAATATCATTACTTTTCTGCTAGCGTCACCACGCTTCTCATAATTATCATTATTCCAAATCAATTGGACTTTGCATTCTTTTCTTGCATTCTTTATTTGTAAGAGGCATCATCGTTCTTTATCGATATCATGATGATGCTTTTTTATCTTTTTCAAAGTCAACCATGATATGATAACAATAGTAAAATCGTATTCCTTCAAAGTCAATCATATACCGCCGCACTCACTTCAGAGAGTGACAAATATTTTTATTGTAATCATAATATGCAATATTCACTTCAGGGAGTGCAAGATATTATCATTGCAATCATAAACTGTAATACTCACTTCAGGGAGTATAATATGACATTAAAAACATATAAACTACAACACTCGCTTCAGGGAGTGAAGTATTTCATCTTTTATGATCGTAAACTATAACACTCACTTCAGGGAGCGAAGTATATGTAGCGGACGATACATATAACTTTTTTTCATCAATTACATATGGAGATATCGAGCATACGCCACACTATTTTTTTTTCTTTTCAAGATAACTCTTGTGTTAGTACAATCGCTTGCTTCAGGGAGTGGGGTACATCAATACATATTATTGTTCCTGATTTTTTTTACTTGTATATTCATGGTATAAATAACATAAAGAAATTGTACGTACCATAGTATGATTTACAGAGGCGATTTCCGATTCCTACATATGTCTCAATGAATTTGTTGTCTGTGTATTCATTTTTATTTTCACAATTCCAAGTGGATGAATATGGTTTTCTTTGTTTCCAATCTCTTCTGCCACGAAATAACATAGGTCAGTAGTGTGAACTAAAGTAAACAATAATAATAGTTAGAAAATAAAATATTAAATCATTAAGGTTCTATTTGAAATTTGAATGAGGTAGTTCTCTGGACGAAGAATAAGCTTGATCTCTGACGCTTCCGACTATTGCAATCAGTGATGGGTTCCGATGTAATCGTTAGCCCCGTTAACAGCCAACGGACGGCGAGTAGGTCCAGTGGGCCTCGTGAAAAGCCTGGAAGGCCCAGAGGCCCAGTATGAAGGGTCCCGACTTTAGTGGTCCCGATATATGAGCTGAATGCTCCCGACGAGAAGCCTCTGAGTAGGCCCCGGTATGCCTTCGTAAAGGCCCCGATAATAAAGCCCCGCGGAGGCTGGACCTGTCTCGTGAGACAAAGGGTCCTGGGTGGTGACCTAGAATGAGATAACTCTGGAGTCCCCGACAGGAGTCGAGACTTGCGATCAGAGAATAAGACCGAGAAACCCGCCTACTAGATAGAGTAGTGGAACGACGGTTAAAGATATAGATAAACTTCCCCGAGATACGCAGGGCGTGCCCGAGATACGCGGAGTATGGGTAAGATACGCGGAGCGTGGGGCGAAATCTACGGAATCCCGAACGAGATATACGGAATCGTAGCGAGATATATGGAATCATGGGCAAAACGGCCAATCACGGTCACAGGTAACTGAGTAACTTCCCCTCCTATATAAAGGAGGAAGTTACCTCAGAAAACACATCATCTAATACGCACTTAGATTACTGCTGCCACCCCATTGATCATATACTCATTTAAGCATCGGAGAGGGATTCTAGGTCACCACCCAGGTCATCCCCTTTTGTAGGATTACGCGGAGCCCAGGAGTCCAAAGCTTTCCGTCAAGGACGTAACGGAGCTTCGCCCGTGATCCAACATTGGCGCCGTCTGTGGGAAACTAACAAAAAGCCAAAATAGTTTCTACCAGATCAATGGCCGGTGGTGGCAAGAAGAAGCAAGTTCAGGCCGGCAGTTCCCGCCCCGCTGGAACTGTGAACTCCCCGTTGCTGGAGCATGTTGCTAAACAAGGTGAGCACCCCGCTGTTTCACAGACAGGGGGGCATGGTGATGAGGAGGTCTCAGTCCGAGACACGGCAGCGAACAGGCCAGAGATCCCGCGAAGGGAGATGGATGCTCCCCCAAACCCGGTGGGGTACCGAGAGGAAATCCCGCGAAGGGAGGTGGGTTCTTCTTCAAACTCGGAGTTGGCCAAGGCGGTAGCAGATGCTATGCCTATTTTCTTGGCAGCCATGGAGGCTCTGTTGGACAAGAGAGAGGCCGCCAAGAGGGCGGAGGAGTTGCCTCCGCGAGAAGAGCTGCCCCCACCCCCTCCGAGGGTGGTCCCAGAAGAACAGGAGGTTCAGGAGGTTCAGCCCAGGAATAGGGGTAAGGAACCCGCGCACTTGGAAAAGTTCGTGATTGATGGTCCTGAACCATTGCAAAACAGGTTCGCCATGTTCAGAGACATGTCCAGGCCTGTATGGGTAGGACTTCGAACGATGACCTCATATGCTCATTGTTCCCGATAACCTTGGGATAAAGGGCCATGACTTGGTTCTTCAGCCTACCGCCGGGAAGCATTAGATGCTGGGCCGACATGCATGACCGCTTCATCAAGCAATATCGGGGCCGCAGGCGTCTCCTGAAGAGTGTAAGGTCCCTGACCCAGGTAGTGCAGAGACCCGATGAATCGTTGGCATACTACTACCAACGGTTCACTGCGAGTGCCGCGGAGATCGATGAAGAGATATCGGAGGGTGAGACCATCCGCACTTTCCTTCGGAACCTTACTGCTCCGTATGGTTCCGACCTGATGCACAGTGTAGCCGCGAAGGCTGTGTGGAGTATGGAGGCCCTGCAAGCGAGGGTGAAACAGCAAATCGACGTCCAGGAGTCGAAGATTGCTGCCGGAGAGCTTGATCCTCCGAAGTCGGGAAGAGGAAAGTCATCGTCCAAGCCGTCGGATGATCGCAAAGGGAGCGACAAGTCGGAGGGGAGTAAGAACCGTGGTCGCCCCGAGAGAAGGGAGGACAGGCGTCCTCCGAAGAAGGATAACCGCGAAGGTCGTAGTGTCCCCATCAACAGCTCGATGACCTCCGTGCTAGCTGTGATGGATCGGCAAGGTCTTGCCCGATACCCCCCGAGGAAGGAAGGAGAGTTCTTGGGCGGTCGCTCTGATCGTTATTGTCGGTACCATCGAGCCAATGGTCACGACACAGATAACTGTCGGGAGCTGAAGAAGGAGATAGAGAAGCTGATCCAGAAGGGAAAGCTGAAGGAATTCGTCGGAAGGGGAAGATGCCGATCCCGTTCCAAAAGTCGGTCGCGGTCCCGTTCCAAATCCCGTGACCGATCTTCGAAGAAGAAGAAGATTGAGTCGGAACCTTCTGGTTCCGGTGCCCGTAAAGAGAGACGGGGAACCATTAACGTCATTCATGGAGGAATGGCAGCGGGAGGTGACACCACTGCTTCTCGGGAGCATTATGCTTCTCGCATCTCCGCTGCTGTGGTGCTAGGCAAGAGGTCCCGGTCGTGGACTCTAAAGGAGGAAATGGTGATTTCCTTCTCGGCGGAGGATTTGATAGGCGTGGAGAGCCCTCACGATGACGCCCTGGTCGTGACCTTGGACGTGGACGGATTCGAGATGAAGCGGATCCTAATAGACGGAGGGAGCTCCTCCGACATTCTTTTCATGGATGCCCTGGAGGCCATGGGAAAGACGAAGAAGGACCTGACGCAGGTAAACTTCCCGATGGTGGGATTCTCCGGATCGACTTCCTATCCGTTGGGGATGATTACCTTACCGGTGGAGTTTGGTAGCGGCTGGAAAATGGAACGGCGGAACGTGGATTTCGTCGTGGTGTAATCCGCGGGAACGTACAATGCTATTATCGGGAGGACCACCATCAACCCTCTCATGGCGGTCGCCTCGACAGTCCACCAGAAGATGAAGTTCCCGACTGATCATGGTGTCGGAGAGGTTAAGGGCGACCAGGTGGCGTCACGAAAGTGTTACGTCAATGCCACCCGTAGGAGAAGAAGGGAAGCCATGGCGGTCCTACAGACCGATACCGATCCTCGAGAAGAGTTCGGGCGTCCCGCCCCCATGGAGGATCTGAAGGAGGTTGAAATCGATGGACCTCGAAGGAAGGTGAAGATCAGATCTGCTCTGTCGGAGGAAAGAGCTCGAGAGTTGATCGAGCTTCTGAAAGAATTCAAGGAGCTGTTTGCCTGGTCCCCGAGTGATATGCCAGGAATCAGTCCCGACGTGATTGTGCACGAGCTAAAGATTGACCCCGCGATCAAGCCTATCGCGCAGAGGAGGCGTCCGATGGGCGCAGACAAGAGAATCGCGATCCAGCAAGAGGTGGGCAGACTGCTCGACGCAGGATTCATCAAGGAGCTCCGATTCCAGACTTGGGTCGCTAACCCAGTTCTGGTGCGAAAGAGTAACGGGAAGTGGCGGATGTGTTTCGATTTCCGCAACTTGAACAAGGCCTGCCCGAAGGATTGCTACCCGCTCCCGAGGATTGACCAGCTGGTGGATGCCACATCGGGACATGAGCTGCTGAGCTTCATGGATGCCTATTCCGGATACAACCAGATCAAGATGGCGAAGGAGGACGCCCCCCACACAGCTTTTTACGCTGACAGCGACGTCTACCACTACGACGTGATGCCCTTCGGATTGATCAATGCTGGAGCAACTTACCAGCGGATGGTAAACAAATTGTTCGGGGACATGCTGGGAAAGACTATGGAGGCGTATGTGGATGACATGCTCGTGAAGTCCCGACAGGCAGGAGACCACGTCCAAAACTTGGCGGCGGCATTTGAACGGATGAGGTTTCATCAGGTTCGGTTGAACCCAGACAAGTGTGCTTTCGGGGTGAACTCGGGGAAGTTCCTAGGGTTCATGGTGAGCCAGAGAGGAATCGAGGTGAATCCTGAGAAGCTGCGAGCAATCGAAGAAATGCAGTCCCCGAAGACTCATCGGGAGGTTCAAGTGTTGAATGGCCGGTTGGCCGCGATGAATCGATTCCTATCCAAGGCTAGTGACAGAGCCATGCCATTTTTTGATGTGCTAAGGGCTCACAAGAAGTTTGAATGGTCCGACAAGTGCGAGGAGGCATTCCAAGCACTCAAGCAGCATCTCCGTACCCTCCCGCCGTTGGCGAAACCGGCTCCAGGCGAGCCGCTCTATCTCTATTTGGCTGTTTCTGATGTTGCTGTTAGTTCTGTTTTGACTAAGATTGTCAAGGGCAACCAAGTGCCCGTCTATTATGTAAGCAAGGCATTTGCCAAATCAGAAATGAACTATCCCGCCATTGAGAAGTATCTCTTTGCGTTAATTGTGGCCGCTCGAAAGCTCCGACCTTACTTCCATGCACACGAGGTTACAGTGTTGACCAATCAGCCCTTGAAGCACTTTTTGAACCAACCGGAGGCGTCGGGGAGATTGGTGAAATGGGCCATCGAGCTTACGGAGTTCCGAATACATTTTACTCCGCGGACTGCTATTAAGGGCCAGGCATTGGCTGATTTTATAGCTGAGTCTACGGCACCCGATCTGGAAGTAACGGGTCCCGCAGAGGGGGAAACCATGGAGATCCCGATAACAGAACAGCCAGAACAGCCAAATGAGGAGAACGCTTGAGAGATGTACACTGATGGTTCATCAAGTGTAGAAGGATCAGGGGCAGGATTCGTATTGATACCGCCCGGCGGAGGCGAGCCCCTGCGATATGCTCTGGCTTTGACATTCAAGGCCACCAACAATGAAGCGGAGTACGAGGCTCTCATCACGGGTCTCAAGATTGCCAAGGGTACGGGGGTCGATCATTTGAAAGTAAAGTGCGATGCCAGCTTGATCGTGAATCAGGTCCAGGGGAACTATGAAGCCAAGAGCGCGACAATGAGGAAGTACCTGGAGGAATTGAACATCGAGCATCGGACCGCTTCAGTCCGCCATGCTCAGACCAATGGCCAAGTAGAATCAGCCAACAAGATCGTGATGGATGGCTTGAAGAAGAGAGTCTACGCCTTGCAGGGCCATTGGCTGGATGAGCTTGAAAATGTGCTGTGGGCTGTTAGAACGACACCCAAGCAATCGACGGGGGAAACTCCGTTTGGCCTGGTCTATGGCACGGAGGCAGTTGCTCCTGTGGAGATAGCGGTGGTGTCCCATCGCGCGAAATATTACGAACCTCTGACGAACGAGGAAACGAGACGTCTAGACTTAGACTTGCTCGAGGAGAAAGATGGAAGGCTGATGAAGTTCAGGCTCGGATGCGTCTGGCAACAGCCCGATATTACAATCGGCGTGTCAAGTCCCGACAGTTCTTCGTTGGAGAACTTGTCTGGCGGAGGAACGAGTTCATTCATCAAGATCGGATCAACAAGCTATCGCCAAAATGGGAGGGACCTTACATGATCGTAGGGATGCCAGCACCCAATGCATACAAGCTAGAGGACCTTGATGGCAAGACGTTGAAGCATTCCTTCAGTGGCGAACACTTGAAGAAGTATCATGTTTGATATTAAGTCGCCGCGAATGGCGCAAGTTATCTATCAATCCGATGTAAGCGAAACTTTGAGTCCTTTATTAATAAAAGAAGTTGCTTCCGATCAAATTGTTTCTAGATTTATTCTAATTATTAGTAAGACGTCCTGAAGGACGCGACAAAAGCCTTCCGAGGTATGAGAAAAGCCTTACGAGGTACGAGTAAGTCGTCTTTATGGCGCGACAAAAAGCCTTACGAGGTACGGACAAAAGCCTTACGGGGTATGAGTAAGTCGCCTTTATGGCGCGACAAAAAGCCTTACGAGGTACGGACAAAAGCCCTACGGGGTATGAGTAAGTCGTCTTTATGATGCAACCAAAAGCCTAGGTACGAAAAGGCCCTAACGGGTCCACGTAAGTCGTCTATATGATGTGGCCAAAAGCCTTAACGGGTACGAAAAGGCCCCAATGGGTCCGCGTAAGTCGTCTATCTAATGCGGCCAAAAGCCTTAACGGGTACGAAAAAGCCTTAACAGGTCCGCGTAAGTCGTCTATATGATGCGGCCAAAAGCCTTAACGGGTACGAAAAGGCCCCAATGGGTCCGCGTAAGTCGTCTATATGATGCGGCCAAAAGCCTTAACGGGTACGAAAAAGCCTTAACAGGTCCGCGTAAGTCGTCTATATGATGCGGCAAAAAGCCTTAAAGGGTACGATTAAGCCGTCTGGTAAAAACGCGATAAAAGCCCTTAAAGGGTGCGATTAATGTCGTCTGATTTGGCGCGATAAAAGCCCTATGGGGTGTGAAAAACCATCTTAAGTGATGTGGAAAGTGGCCTTGAAAGGCAGGGATGAGAAACCTTAAGTGGTGAAATCCCGATTGGACGAGAAACCTTAAGTGGTGAAATCCCGATTGGATGAGAAACCTTAAGTGGTGAAATCCCGATAGGATGAGAAACCTTAAGTGGTGAAGTCCCGATTGGACGAGAAACCTTAAGTGGTGAAGTCCCGATTTGACGAGAAACCTTAAGTGGTGAAATCCAGATTGGATGAGAAACCTTAAGTGGTGAAGTCCCGATAGGACGAGAAACCTTAAGCGGTAAAGTCTCAAGTAAAGCGTCGGAAGGACGTATGAAGTCATCTTAAATGGTGCATCGGAACGTTCTGAGTAACGAGTCTAAAGTCGCTTTAAATAGCACAAACGATTATCGGGACCAACATAGATGGAAGAAATTTCTTATATAAAGGCTCAAAGGCCCGAAGGTTCCGATACAAAAAGATAAAGGAGGAAAATTACAAAGACTAAAGATATAGAGCATTTAAGCTTGGTCCTTATTGGAGGCATCAACGGGAGCTGGGTTCACGAAGCTGGTGGCAGAAGGCTCCACAGGATCAGCCGTTGGAGGATTGGCTATCGGGGTCATGGGATTGAGGAGTTTCCGATGAAGAAGTAGCTCCTCTTCACTCTGAACTTGTGGTATGCATTTCCGGCCTTGAGCATCGGCTTCTTTGGTGGAAATGATACATCCTTTCCGGAGAGCTGCATCATAAGCAGTGCTGAAAATTTCGTTCAGAACATAGTCGAAGTTGAAAGGCTTCCTTTCCTCGAAACCAGATCCACTGTCTGAAATCAGCCATTGAAAGGGATGTTAGGTTTTTTTCGGAAAATTACAATCAAACTAAGTAAAGATGAAGGCGAACAACAGAGAAGAAAACCTTACCAGACATTGTAAAGTCCTGGATCACTTGAAGAGCAAAAGAAACGGGGAGAAGAAGCTTCGAAGTCGAAAATGGCTGGACTTCCAGAAATTGAGACGGTGAAGGAGAATAGTGCCAGGATTTTAGCTTTTATAAGCAAAAGGACAAACTGAACGGACTCAATCTAGACCGTTGAAGACGAAACGATTTAATCTTGATCGTTGAGATTATGGGGACTGTACGGAAGAGACGTTGGTGACGTAATGAGTGCTTTTTCAGAAAGTAGCAGTCACGCTGGTGTAAGCGTCGTTTCATAATCCCTAGCATTTAATGCTGCAGTAACCGAGGAGTCTCCTCGGATTTGGCAACTGCCCACAAAGTCCAGTGGGCCCAAGGCAGTCATGAGTGAGAAACTCTGGCATTCGACAATCGTGCGTAAAGTAAAAGCCTCCAATCAAGATATCAAGAGGTCCGAAGATAAAAGCCTCTGATGGCGGTATCGGGAGGTATAGAGACAAAAGCCTCCGACGGCGGTATCAGGAGGTATAGAGACAAAAGCCTCCGACGGCGGTATCAGGAGGTATAGAGACAAAAACCTCCAATGGTGGTATCAAGAGGTATGAAGACAAAAGACTCTGACAGCGAGGTCAGAAGATTTGGAACTGGAAGACACGACGAACTAAAAGTCCCCCATGTCTTGGGGGCAAATGATGGGTTCCGATGTAATCGTTAGCCCCGTTAACAGCCAACGGACGACGAGTAGGTCCAGTGGGCCTCGTGAAAAGCCTGGAAGGCCCAGAGGCCCAGTATGAAGGGTCCCGACTTTAGTGGTCCCGATATATGAGCTGAATGCTCCCGACGAGAAGCCTCTGAGTAGGCCCCGGTATGCCTTCGTAAAGGCCCCGATAATAAAGCCCCGTGGAGGCTGGACCTGTCTCGTGAGACAAAGGGTCCTGGGTGGTGACCTAGAATGAGATAACTCTGGAGTCCCCGACAGGAGTCGAGACTTGCGATCAGAGAATAAGACCGAGAAACCCGCCTACTAGATAGAGTAGTGGGACGACGGTTAAAGATATAGATAAACTTCCCCGAGATACGCGGAGTATGGGTAAGATACGCGGAGCGTGGGGCGAAATCTACGGAATCCCGAACGAGATATACGGAATCGTAGCGAGATATAGAGAATCATGGGCAAAACGGCCAATCACGGTCACAGGTAACTGAGTAACTTCCCCTCCTATATAAAGGAGGAAGTTACCTCAGAAAACACATCATCTAATACGCACTTAGATTACTGCTGCCACCCCATTGATCATATACTCATTTAAGCATCGGAGAGGGATTCTGGGTCACCACCCAGGTCATCCCCTTTTGCAGGATTACGCGGAGCCCAGGAGTCCAAAGCTTTCCGTCAAGGACGTAACGGAGCTTCGCCCGTGATCCAACAATCAGGAATATGGATTATGAATGTCTGATCGTCTGTGGTATTTGAGAACTATCGTGCTGATAACATGTTACGAAAGTAGAGAGTAATAGAAAAGAGAATTTGAGGATGATCTTATTATCACATATAGGGCCTTATATAGGGATTACATAGACTTGGAGATGAAGTAAAATCAATATATGGAAGGTCCAAATAAGGAAGATGATATATACACACAATATTGAACATCCACATAATATATTCATAACAAATATCATGTAATTAACTAACAAATATAACTTATGTACACATTAAAATAAAGTTATATAAGCTTATATATATACACATCTCAAAGTTTTAGTAGTATTTCATTTGAATTGAACATATTAAATAACAAACATTACTCAAATTAATTATAAATATCAAAATTGAATTTTCTTAATATTATATCAATTATATAAACAAATTACTTACTGCACAACGCGCGGGCCAGCCACCTAGTATATATATATTATTTCGATAAGTTGCATAGTTTTTAACAAGTACCAAAACGCATCAGTTACATATAAAAATGAAGCAATTTTATTGGTTCGCCTAATCCTACATCTCCCCTCGATGACGTGGAGATGCCAAGTAGACTAATCTAAGTACTTACATTTGCTCCAAACAGTCACATTGCATATTAAGAGCGGTTACGTATTTTTGTCTGTTTTTTACATCTACCAATTAATACCAGTCTTGAGCAATCAACTCAAAATTTAAATTAAATAGTTATTTTTGGCTCAGTTTTTACGTTAAAATATTAATACTATTAATGTTATATAAAATTTATTATAAGGTAAATATATATATATATAATAATAATAATAATAATAATAATAATAATAATAATAATAATAAATTTAACTTATCATTTATTTATTTTTAAGATATTTCATTTCCCACCACCAAATATATACAATATGTACAAGACATAAAGATATATTTGATGAAAAATAAGTATGTGTCCACATGTTATATTTACATATAATATTTAGTAATCAAAATATTAAAATGGGGATGATAATTTTAATATATTTCATTTGAATTTCACAAAAAAACTAAATAAATATGGTTAGAGTTGGCATATTTTTTTTACATCTAAAGAAAAAATGCAAAAAAAATATTATAGTATTTTTTTTATATAAAATATCTAAATCAAAATTAATATTATTATATGATACAATATGCATAGATAAGTTATTATTATTTTTATATATATATGGTTAGAGTGCATATAATATAGACAACAATACAAAATTAATTATTTTACTCAATCTATTGTTGCAACTATATCATATGTTACAACTTATCATGTGACATCATCTTTTTAAATACGGGGTTGCAATTTTTTAGTATGTTACATAGCAATATTAATTAATCATCTAAAAAAATATTGCATCAAATTGATTTAGAAAATTGTACATATTACGAAAAGTAACTAAAACTAAACACATAAAATAATGTGTTAAAAATATTAAGATTAGATACAAATATTTACACAGTGCATGAAATACTATTTAAATCATACATATTGAATAAAATAAAATAAACTAAAATATATAATGTGTAATTGATATTATTTTTATTGAATATAATCATACTATTATAATACTTTTTTATCGATACTAATATATATATATTTTATAAAAAAATATATTAAAATTTGAATTTACATATTATTATTATAAAACTCTTTTTTTCTCACTCTCACTTACCTTCTATTTATGTTTCATGTACATGTTAGTTACTTTGCATCCTAAAAATAGAAAGTTGCAATTGCACCCTACCATATTTAAGAAAAGTGCACTAAAATATGAGATAAAAATAAAATAAATAAATATATAAAAATAAAACTTATGACACAAAAAACCAACGGTGGTTAAACATGTGACACCAAAAGACTCTTAAACCCTTTTAATTATAATAAATGTACTGCATTATTTTGTCTGCACATACAAAGACAGAAATAATTCATTTTGTTCACGATGTTAAGTTGGTTTTTTATATATATATATTATGTTTTATAATACAATTATAAAATTTCATACTGAACTTTTAACTTTGTTTGCCACAAAACATTTTAACTTTATTAATTACGGTATGTTTTTTTTTTCATTTCAAATTACTACTTCTTATTTATATTATTATTATTATTATTAAAAATTTTAAAATTCAGATGGAATTTAAATTCTCCTTTTCTTTTTAATAATATATCTAACTAATTCAAACATTAATAATTGGTAATGTATAGAAAATATTTAGATCAAATATATCTTATATTAATTAATGATAAAAGATTTGAATGAATTTTTTTCCCCAATTTATTCAAACAGTGTAGAGTTTTTAATCTTAATTTCTAACTTTAAATTTTACACAAAATTTATTTTTTTCTCAAGAAAAAGGAATGGGCTAGTGGCGACCCTAGGCCAATCCTGTTACGTAATGTTCAGGCTCTCCAGTTCACGGTCTGGGTTTTTTCGACCAGACTTAGCGAACAACCAGAGCATGAACTATCCCCGCCAACGTACCCACCAACAACCTAGTATAGTCAAGAGGCCGGCCCATTAAACCAAGTTCTACTCGCCTCCTCATATGCCTGACGCGATATGTGGGCCAGACGGGACTTGATATTTATATCAGGTCACCACGAGGTGACGCCCCTGAGAAGTTTCTAATCTGTGACCTCGAAGCCAAACCAATAGGGAGTAAATGCTCTCAACCACTAAACCACCACTGTTGGTGTTTAATACAAGTTTTTACTATGTTATTTATATAACTAAATATATTTGTAAATAATTTTTGAATAATGATAATATGATTTACAAAAAAAATTATAATAATTATTTTTATTAATTATACGTATAGATGCGCGAGTCAGTACCCTACTTATATATTTAACTAAATCTTCTAATAGAGTTTGAGAAAAAAAAATCCTTTAACAGAGATTTCTCGCATATTTATATGATCTCAGAGCATCCATGATGGTTTTATCTAAATTGTATTCTTTAAATTTGTCACGTAGACATTTATGTATACTTTAAGTAATACGTAAAGTTAAGACACACGTAAATAATATTTGCTCTCTAATGGTTTTACTTAATTATATTCCTTAAACATATTTTATTATTAAAATTTCCAACAATTACCAATAAAATATTAACATTAATTATAAAATGAATTAATTTTAATAAAAAATTGGTTATAATACATAGTGCATTCCTTAAATTTAAGGAATATGTTATGTAAAAACAGAATGGTCCCACTTTTAAAAAATGATATGTAAAACTATTATAGCACATTTTTATACACTTTACATTTTTATACACTTTTAAGAATATTGTGGTTTAGGAAGAAAACAAAGGACTATTTGATGAATTTTGTTTTATTATTATTTAACTATAGGTTGTCATGCATCGGATTTTTCTACTATGCTTTGGGAGCACCATGCTTTTGGTTTTTTTAATACTATGGTGGACTTAATTGTAACATAACTAAAACTTTAAAAGTATGAAAAAGTATGAATTTTTTTAACTACACCTAAGATGTGTATCATACTATTAATAATATTAATTTCCCTATGGGGTTCACTTTTAGGGAAATAGAAAAATAAAAAAATTAGTGGCAAAAGCATGGTGCTCCAAGAGCATTGTAGAAAGGTCCTCATGCATCATAACCATAATGATGCTAATCTCGAATATTTCCTAATTTTTAGTTCTACTTATAATGATTATATATAAACTTAACAGTATAATGGAAGTTTCTATTTCAAAATGGGATTTCTTAGTTCCTATTTTCTAGTACTTTTTAAAATGACCATTTATGACATGGCCAAATTTTAGTAATTTAAGTTCAGGTCTAAAATTAATTTTAGAATTTAAATTCACAAAATTTGCCACGTAGAATTTAAATAACTAATCAACCAGAATTATTATATATGTTAAGTATTTCTTGATAAAAAAAAAAAATTCGGGAAATCGTTAAACCCCTTGCTAAGGCTCGAACATCATTGTGTGAGACTGACTCCTTCAGTCTAACACCAACCAAAATCAAAGATCTAGAAGATTTTTTCACGAGCAGGAGGAATAGCCGAGCTATGGCAACTTAAGGTGGGTCGACCATAAACAGGAGACTTTCCGATCTACAAGTTCTAAACCCTACTATAACAAAATATAATACCGGAATGAGCGTTTCTCACTTTTTTAATCATTTAAAAAAAAAAACTTGATTTATTTTCTATTCTAAAAAGTAAAAGCTTAAATTGGGCTTCAAATATTTAGGGTATATTTAGGGTACCATATATCAATAAAAAAAAAAAACTAAAAGTACAAACTCTTTTAAAAAAAAACTAAAGTACAAACTCTTTTAAGTTCACAACTTTCAGATGCTATGAAAGAATACTTTTCATTCAAGTAACTCAACTGATTACATACTAAGGAATGTCTATTTATAGTTCTAACTAACTAACTTAGAAACTAAGCTATTCTACCCAATATGTACAATACATCCAATATTCTCCCATCTTCATGTTCCTTTTCTCTGTATTTCTCGAAACACATCTTTAATACCATATTGATTAATGAGAAATTCATGCTGCTGTCGATTCAATGCTTTGGTAAGGAGGTCAGCTATCTGATCTTTGGTGTCTATGTGGACTGGTTTAACAGTGCCATTGATCACATGAGTGCGGATGAAATGACAATCTAACTCAATGTGTTTAGTTCGTTCATGAAAAACTGGATTCTTCGCAATCTGTACGGCAGCCTTGCTATCACAATGAATCAAAATTGGACTTGTAATCTTGACATCCAACTCTTGAAAAAGTTTCTTTACCCAGATAGCCTCTGAAACAGCAATACTTAGAGCTCTATATTCGGCTTCTGCACTGGATTTTGCTGCTGTTTCTTGTTTCTTGACCCTCCAATTAATTGTAGCTTCACCAAATTTGACACAAAAGGTACTGAGTGATCTTCTTGTGGTTGCACAGGATCCCCAATCAGCATCACAAAAAATTTGAATCTTAAAATCATTTTTGACTGGATAGAAAAGTCCTTGACCTGGTGACAGCTTTATATATCTTATTACTCTCATTACAGCAGCAAAATGAGATTTCTTGGGTTGATGCACATACTGACTGAGTTGCTGAACCGAATATGCAATATCTGGACGAGTCATGGTTAAGTATAACAATTTCCCAACTAGCTTCCTGTAAAGAGTGACATCTGAGAATGGCCTATCATCTTTATTCAATTCGAAAGCTTTGTCATACTCAACTGTTGTGAACTTCAAGTTTTGCTCCATTGGTGTATGAGCTGGTTTTGCTGCACCTAGACCAGCATTCATGATAAGTTCCAGGGCAAATTTTCTTTGATTTATCAAAATACCAGCTTTTGTTCTTCCAACCTCTATCCCAAGGAAATATCTCAGGTGTCCCAGATCTTTTAATTTGAAGTTAGCATGAAGAACATTCTTGAGCTCCTGAATAATGACAGTATCAGTTCCTGTTATTAGAAGATCATCCACAGATATAAGTAGATAGACTCTCTGATGATCATTGCTTTTGATGAATAAGGAACTATCTGCTCTGCTTTGTTGATAACCATGTTTGGAGAGGACCTGAGTGAGCTTTAGGTTCCACTGCCTCGAAGCTTGCTTGAGCCCATATAGTGATTTCTGTAGTTTGCAAACCTTTGCTGACTTCATATCATGACCAAAACCTTGAGGAATTTTCATAAAAATATCTTCGTGTAAATCTCCTTGCAGAAAAGCATTGCTGACGTCCATATGAAAGAGTTCCCATGAATTAGCAGCTGCAATGGCAAGTAATGATCTCACAGTATTCATTCTTACCACAGGTGAATAAGTTTCAGTGTAATCATCTCCCTCAACTTGTGTGTATCCCTTTGCTACAAGTCGTGCCTTATAACGTTCTAAGGATCCATCTGCATGATACTTGGCTCTATAAATCCATTTGCAGCCAATGGCCTTTTTACCAGGAGGGAGATCTGCTAAAACCCAAGTACCATTAGCTTGTAAAGCTGAAATCTCTTCTTGCATGGCTATCACCCACTTTGGATCCTTGATGGCTTCAGAATAACAGGTGGGCTCATGAATTTTCTCAATTGCTGAAAGAAAACTATAGTACTCAGGAGACAAATTCTCATACTGCACAAACTTCTGCAATCCAAATACTGCAGCAGCTTTGGATTTGATAGTGGGTGTGATGTAATCTCTCAGCTTTGTTGGAACTCTAGTTTGTCTAGTTGATCTTCTGCCTTGAGAAATTACTTGAGTGTTTTCTTCAGCAGTAGAAGCAGTAGTCTCAGTATTGCCTTCAGCTGCAGTATTTGTGATAGTAACACTGATTTCACCATTTCCTTCATCATCATCATCATCAGTGTAGCAATAATTTTGAACATGATCATCTTCAGAAGACACATTCAGCATATTTAGTTTCCTTTTCAACTCATCTCTTCTCATGCTGAAAGGAAATATGGTTTCAAAGAACTTAACATCCCTACTGACATGAAACACAGAGTCTGAAATGCTCATGACAACGTATCCTTTTTGAGTGATGGAATAGCCTAAAAACACAGAAGGCTCAGCTCTTGCAGCAAATTTATCTTTGTTGTTCAGAATAGTGGCAAAACACAAACAACCCATTGTTCTCAAATGATCATAGGATGGGGATTCTTTATATAATACTTCATATGGAGTTCGCCCATTTAAAACTTTTGATGGGAGCAAATTGGTTAGATAACATGCTGTCATAATGCAGTGCCCCCAAAAACGGATGGGAAGAAAACCTTGAATTCTGATAGCACGAGCCAAATCCAGAAGATGTCTGTGCTTACGTTCTGCTCTCCCATTTTGCTGAGGAGTGAACGAGCAGCTGGTTTGATGAATAATACCCAGCTGTTTGAATAAAGACCTGCTCAGCTCATTCACAAACTCACCCCCGTTATCACTTCTTATTATCTTAACTGAGGTTCCAAATTGAGTCTTTACCATCAGTAAGAAATTCTTTATATGCAGAATGCTGTCAGATTTGAGTTTTAAAAGGAAAACCCAAGTTGCTCTAGAGCAATCATCCACAATAGTGAGAAAATATTGAAATCCCTTGATAGTTGGCACACGATAAGGTCCCCAAAGATCAATGTGGATCAAATCAAAAATATTCTCTGCATGAGACACACTAATAGGGAAAGGAGATCTGGTTTGTTTAGCAACTGGACACACAGTGCATTGCTGTAACTGTTGTACAACTTTATTGGACATGGATTTTGAACACAAAACCTCTAGTTTAGAAACAGAAGTATGCCCCAAACGCTTGTGCCAAAGTAAAGGATCTCCACTGAGTCTCTTTGTAGTGAAGTCCACTTGAGCTGCAATAACTCCATTATTTTTGGGACCATTAAAGACATAAAGTCCTTTAGTCTTGACACCAGTCCCCAGAATCTTCCCAACGAAGAGGTCCTGGATTATAACACTTTCAGAAGTAAATTTCACCTCACAGTTCAATTGCTCAGGTAGTTTCGCAACTGATATCAAGTTATATTTAAATTCTGGAACCAGAAGCACATTCTTCAAGCAACAATCAGCATTGATATGACAAGTTCCTATATGAGTAACCTGACATTTTTGACCATTTGGTAGCTGAACAGATTGAGCAAGAGTGTTGTTGGGACGTACATCAACTAGCCAGTCTATATGATGAGTCATATGATCAGTAGCTCCTGAGTCTACTATCCAAGAATCTGCAAGTTGAAATGAAAAATGTGTACCTGCCATGTTAGCTTGAACATTGACAGAAGTTGACTCTTTGTTTTTGTTCATGCTCTGAAGATATTGATTAATTTGATCAAGCTGTTTTTGAATATGGTGAAGAGATTGATCATTAGCACTAGCATTACTAGATGATCCAGCATAACTCTCCAATTGAACACCCTCAGATAATGGAGAATCCAGACAATCTCCTGCTTCAGTATCCTCCAATGCAGCATTAGCAGAAGCCCATTTCTTCTTCATGTGTTCTGGACGTCCATTCTTTGACCAACAATCATCCACACGATGGCCTTTTCTTCCACAAAAAGTACAAATCCAATTTGACTTATCAATACGTCCTTTGAACTGGAATTGAGCAGCATTAGAACCACCTCTAGAGTAATTAACAGCAGAAGAACCTCCTCTGTAAGATGCTCCAGAATTATTTTTCGAAGAATATAATGCAGTATTGCCATCAAGACCATCAGTGATTAAACCAGAAACACAACGTTGATTTTCTTCTTGTAGCAAAACAGAATATGTTGCACTTAGGGTCGGTAGAGGCATTCTCATCAACAAATTCGTTCTAGCATTGGTATAGGTTTCATTCAATCCGATTAAGAACTGAATTAGCTTATGCTTTTCTTTATACACAGAGAGCAAGGCAATGTCTTCATTACACACAAGCACAAGATCATCTATGGCAGCTATCTCATTCCAAAGCCTCTTCAATTTTCTATAATAGGCTGTAATCGAAAGCGTACCTTGTGTGACATGATAAATGTCACGAGTCAACTGAAATAGACGAGTTCCATCCACTTTGTTAAACATAGAACTCAAATCATCCCAAATACTCTGAGCTGTAGGATTGTAAACAAGTCCACTAATCAATTCCTTCTCAACTGAGTAACGGAGCCACGCTTTGACAATTGCGTTGCATCGATCCCATTTTTGATGATGCGTAACAGGAATGGAGTCACGAGTACAAGATCCGTCAACGAAGCAGAGTTTGTTCTTGACGAGAAGTCCTTCTTTAATCGATTCACTCCATAACTGATAGTTATCAGTTCCAGTCAGCTTGAATGGAATCAGCGAAACACCAGTGGTGTCTGATGGATGCAGATACAACTTTTCATCCAATTCTGTTAGAGTCACTCCAGTATTTGCCATTATAGCAATATTCAAAGTCACAAATCAGCACCACGATTCACAGCGACGGTACCGCCTTACAAACGTAAGCTTCCCCGTCAGACCTGTGAAGAAGACGTTCAACCACGATTCACAGCGACGGTACCGCCTTACAAACGTAAGCTTCCCCGTCAGACCTGTGAAGAAGGCGTCCAATGATCAGCGAAGCTCAATCCAAGCTCCAGTCAAGATCGCCGGAAAAGTTTGTTACGGTGGCTCTGATACCATTTCAGATGCTATGAAAGAATACTTTTCATTCAAGTAACTCAACTGATTACATACTAAGGAATGTCTATTTATAGTTCTAATTATCTAACTTAGAAACTAAGATATTCTACCCAATATGTACAATACATCCAATAACAACTCTCTTTTTTAATTCATATGACTTTACATTTATAATATTTCATTCAAATTTTAACGGAGGTTAATGTAATATATCTTTTATTTCGGTTAGAAATCTTAATAATGCATGATGTGTAATTTTGCAACATGTTTTGCTGCTACCGAGTGCTGCGTCACCATTTGGTCACAATGTAGTGAAAAATTTAACAGAATATTTGTTGATATTTGAAAAACCTTTTTTATTTTATTTTATATTTGAAAAACTTGATTATGCATTATTTTGACAACAGTCATAAAATATTTGGCCCAACAACGCATATACTGAATATATGAAGAAGGCCTGTAATTAGATGGGCCTTAAAAATTAAGGTGGGCCTGGTTTTGAAACCGTTAAATCGCCGTTAACAACTCCGCTTCTGGCAGACTTTTCCATTTTCATATTGGACGGTGACTTTTTCCGACATAAAAATATACATAACTTGCGCCGAATCTGTGCTCTCTTCATCAATCATCATCTAAATCTTCCACCAAGAAAAACAACTATTCTTCATATAATCAACTTGCTCTACCTGGAGCTAGCTTCTACACCAATCGTCGGAATCGAGACAATGACCGATCAATTGGCCAGAGGAGAAGATTACGAAAAGAAAGCGGAAAAGAAGCTCAGCGGATGGGGAATTTTCGGCTCTAAGCACGAGGACGCTGCCGATCTGTTCGATAAAGCCGCCAATTCTTACAAGCTCGCCAAATTCTGTACGTTCTTTCCTCTTCTCTTTTCATGTTTCTCCCTTTTTTTTGTATAGTTATTCTTAGAGTTTTGGGGATCTCCTGATGATCGAGCATTTGGACAACACTAGTTAGGGTATTTTGATCTGATACAAGTTTGGTGTAGCACGATCTCTGTTGGTCGATGAATACAGCTCGATTTCTGTTTTGACTGGCTGCATGCTACTTTCTGTACGAGTTCTTCTTACTTCTGTGACTCGATTATTTATATAGGTGGGTTCTATGCTAATTAGAGCTCAATGATTTACTTAACGATCCAATGATCAAATTCTGCTGAATATGCTGCTCATAATTTGAGCATTATGCCGTTATTTCCTTAAGATGTCCTTTGTTTACCGTTGCTTTCTGTATGTCACATTAATGTCAGCTGCGCAAAAGAACTTGTTACTGTTGGTTTATGATAATGCTATATTGAATCTAAAGTAGGTTTACTGTGTGTTCTGATGATTGGTTTATGTTAAATATTTGCAATAGCAGCAATGGATGGATTCATGTGCATCTAAGTTGATATTTGTCCAAGTCTATTTACGTGTTAATGATGATGTCTTTCTTGCGGTTGATTTGAAATTTTCAACCCGACCTACTGCTTGAGGCTGCTTATTTAACGTATATGTTCTGTTCTAGTTAGTGAATTACACATATTCTTTGCTGTTTCAGGGGATAGGGCTGGGGCAGCATACATCAAACTTGCAAACTGTCACTTGAAGGCAAGTGGTTCTATTTTTGGTTGCTTAGCACCACACTGCTTATATCTTTCTATATGCTTATTCATGAATTTCACATTTTCTAATGGTATAGTGTGAAAGCTCACATGAAGCTGCCTCCTCTTATGTTGATGCTGCCAATTGCTACAAGAAAACATCTCCCACTGGTAAGTTGTATATTAGAAAGTATTTTTCAAGGTCAGTGTTTAAATCTCTGATGCAGCTGCCTGATAAGAAATCCACTGAATAAAACATTCGTGCACACCCAAAAAAGTCACTATTTCAACCGCTTTATTAGATATTTCAGTTCCCTTGTTCTTAATCTTCTGATTGATAAGTGGAAACTTCTTGTACTATGTCTAATGTTGGATGTTATATTTATGTATATCCACCTGTTTCTTGCTCCCATGAAGTTGTTCCTTGTTATTCCTGTATGCCTATTTTACTTTCGTGTCTTTTCAAATTTGTTGGTAAAGTATGATATTTTGCCTTCTTTACTTAAAACTAGACTTGCTCAGGAAAAAGAAACTCTAAAGCTATGTGTTCAGATTGCACTACTAGGTAGTGTGACATATGTATTTGATTTGGTTATTTCTATTCTGAAAATCTATCTTTCTTTCATGCCGCCTAGTTGTGTTAACTCCATTTGTGCAGAGGCCATATCATGCTTGGAGAAGGCAATCAATCTCTTTATGGATATAGGAAGGCTTAATATGGCTGCAAGATATTGCAAGGTGATTTTTTGCTTGAAATTGTATCTGTATACTTTCTAATTCTATTTGTTCTTCGCCGCTTTGGGTTGTGGGGATTACTTCTAAGTAGTTTGGTCTTATGTGTGTTATTTAGGTAAGTCAGTGATGATTTACATATGTCTTGGGTGCATAATGGTTTTCCTGTTTCCTTTCTTCAAGTAGGATTATCTGCAAGTTTAATTTCTTAATTTTTCCCAATATGGGCAAGTAGGATAATAACATCTATTGCTATTTGAGATATGCCAAGTTATTAATAAATAAGGTGCCCCTACGATATTATTTGAGAAGACTATGGAAAATCAACTTTTTTCTTATGACCTCTGGAATATGTTGGAAGGAATTGGACCTTGTCTTGAGATGGTACTACTAGTCTACTATTCTTTAGCTGAGGGATTATTGCTTTCGGTTCTTGCAGGAAATTGCAGAACTTTACGAGAACCAGCAAGAGCAAAATCTGGAAAAGGCTATTGAAAATTATGAAAGAGCTGCTGAGCTCTTCGAAAGTGAAGAAGTTACAACTTCCGCAAACCAATGCAAGCAGAAAGTTGCCCAGTTTGCAGCACAACTGGCAGAGTAAGTCTCACATAATGTTTATGTTCCTAAAGCTTGTTATATTTTATTTGATGTCTGTAATTGCTTTTTTAGCTAAAAATATATGAATTTTTATTCAAGAAGGAGATCTCATTCACAACTAAAAGAAACTCTGAAGATATTGTATCTTTTTATGTCTGCTCGCATATCTTACCTTCAGAAATTGAAGCAATTCGTTTCAATGCTTTAAATGAGTGGGATGCTGATGTAAGCATTATCCTTGTTATTTGAGCAGGTATCAGAAATCCATTGACATATATGAAGCCATAGCAAAGCATTCTCTAAACAATAACTTGCTCAAGTATGGCGTTAAAGGACATCTACTGAATGCAGGAATTTGTGAGCTCTGCAAGGGTGATGTGGTTGCAATTGGTAATGCATTGGACCGTTATCAGGTATTGTTTAGCTTGGCAAAGTATCATGAAGTTGGTGCATTGATTGGATTATCTAACTTTGATGGTGCTGGCTCTTCCAGGATCTTGATCCAACGTTTACTGGGACACGTGAGTTCAGATTACTCAAGGTAGAAACAAATTTTCATTTGTCTCTCATTCTGTCTTGTTCGGGTTATTTGGATCATTACTCGATGAATGTGAATCTACTTGTAAATTGTTATAATCGGTCAACTTGGATGGTAATGTGTGGAATAAAATATGGTTTGGCAGGAGGTTGCTGCTGCACTCGATGAGGAAGATATGGACAAGTTTACGAGTGCTATAAAAGAATTCGACAGCATGACTCCTCTGGTAATATTTTGTTTGTCTGTTATACTTTTGAGAGATAACAATAACATAGGTAGTGAGGTTATGTTATCGGGCGGGGAACATTGTCGTGGATGTTAAGGGAGATGAGAAAAAGAAAACAGAAATATATATATATACTTTATATGATGTAATTATGAGTTGACAATAAATAGCTAATAACCTCGTACTCGTCTTTATAGGATTCATGGAAGACAACATTGTTTCTGAGGGTAAAGGATAAGCTGAAAGCCAAAGAAATGGAGGAAGATGACCTTACCTAATCTTAATCAATGTTACGGTGCCGCCTCTCTTCTCTCCTCTGCCTGCTGCATTCATCTTTCTTTTCTTTTGAACACAACACATCTATTAAACTCTCCCCTTTCCCTGATTTAATGATTGGCTGTGTTTTGGTTATACAAAACTAAATTATTGTGATTTTTCCGACGTGCTCTACTTTCTATATCGAATAATAATATTTAGTTAATTTGATTGCTTCACGACTCACTGGTCATTCAGAAGAGTGTTTTTATGAGATTGAAGATATGGGGTGCATAGCCGCTTTAATTAGTAGTGGAAGGCAGAGTAATTGGAACTTGGAGGCTCAGCTCAAGCTGTGCGTCTCATGGCTTAAACAGTGAGCTCGAGCAAGTATGTCATGGCTAAGGGTGGTCGAACACAAATCCTTCCTCAATTTTGTTTTTTCATTTCTTAACGGTTAAATATATTTGAATCAACAGGGCATATATATATATATATATTCTTAAAGGTTGGTTGGTTTGTTTTTCGACAAGCCTGTGTTTGACGCATTTGAAGTTACCAAGACTGTTCCACGTGCATATATTCCACAAAAAAAGGTGGATGGATGTATGGTTTGTGTTTTTTACTTAGGGTTAAGAACACAATAGGGGCCTGAATGTTTGCCCATGTTGCCAAAACGGGTCTGAATTGAAAAAAACGTATTATTAAGGGCCTGAATTTTGAGTTTTCTGTTTTTTCAAGTCTCCATCCAAATGTTTTGTTAAATCTAACAGAACCACGTGAAAAGACAAAAATACCATTTTGTAATTATTATACAATTTATCAATTTAATTAATAAAATGTGAAATGTCTAAAATATCCCTACACACTAATTATGCCCTTAAGGCCACCACGCTCTGGCCACCGCCCGGCGACCACCACCGGCCTCCAATCGGAGCAAAAAAAGCTCCGATCGGAGCCACAGGGCTCCAGATCGGAGCTCTGTGGCTCCCGATCGGAGCTTTGTGGCTCCGACCGGAGCTCCAAAGCTCCGTTCAGAGCTTTTTTGGCTCCGATCGGAGCTCTGTGGCTCTCGATCGGAGCTTTATGGCTCCGATCGGAGCTTCTCGGTCGTCGCCGGAGGTCGGTGGTGGTCGCCGGAGGCCGGTGGTGGTCGCCGGAGTCGGGGTGGTGGTGGTTGCCGGAGCTGTGGTGGCTTAAAGGGTATTTTCGTCATTTTAGGTCAAACATATGAGAGACACACTTTGGTCAAAGGGCATATTCGGGTTTTCAAATTATTTTTGGTCACATGCTTGTCACTTTTAACAGAAAAAAATAGACTGAGACCTCACTTATACACAAAACTCATAATTCAGGCCCTAAATAATAAGTTTTTTCAATTCAGACCCCTTTTGGCAACATGGGCAAACATTCAGGCCCCTATTGTTCTATACGTGTAGCAACGTTAAACTTTAATAAAAATAACATTAAATCTAAATTTTAAGAAGAGTAATAACACGTTAGTAGGCATAATTAATAAAATAGTAAAATAATTTTGAATGATTATTATTTATATGCTAGAATAAAGTTTTTTTTTTTTTTTTAATATATTGATGTGTCTTCTATTGAACTATTTTTTATTTTTGGATTTGAGTAGAACTCTAATTTATTAAACGAACGTTAACATTATTCTGTTAGGGGACATATTTATAACAATATACCGCACTACTGAGTGCCTTGATAGTATTTATAAATAATTATAATCATTTTTAAAAAAAAAAATTATAGTGATTAATATCGTAAGTAGATTTCAACATAAATTAATATAATAATAATAATAATAATAATAATAATAATAGTAATTTATATTGATATGTCTATATTTTACATAATTTTATTGAGTTTTAACTTTAAGGTTTATAATTTTATGAATATATGTTTCACCACTTTAAGTTGAAGTCAAACCATGTATAATGTAAATTTATATATAGTTATATAGCAACATTTGTTTTAAATATACTGATATAGTTTTTTTTTTTAACTAAAATGAGATAATGTGATTCTTTTTTTTTACTATATATGTGACATTCTCGAACTTTCGCGTGGATAACTTATTAATATATAAAATTAAATTAATAAAATACTAATAAAATGATTATGAATAATTTATTCTTTAATTTTTATATTACCAAAGATTAGATAATCACTTAATTAATTGTTACTTAAAATACATTTTATCTATATAATTAATATAAGTAAAAAATAGTAAATATTTAAAATAACTTCTCTTTAATTGCCTCACACATTTTCTTTGTCATGTAAGTATTCCTTACTTGTAAGTATTCCTTACTTGTTTTTTAATATATGAAGCTTACTTTTCCTTAAATAACAAAAGGATAAGCAGTCCAGCATAAATCTATATAAATCATTAGATATATTAACTAAAAATATAGAGGTCATTAAGCCTAAAAAGAGTCCAAAACAAAAAATAGGTTTTTACTTTAGAAAAGCCCAATCATAATATATTATAATAATAACAATACTAGCTACTGGCCCCGCGCACCGCGCGGGTAAAATAAACTTAAAAAAATTAAAATTAAAATAATATATGTACTCTAATTTTTTTTAAATAATCGTATAAGTTAAAAGCAATGTGAAAAATGTAAACTTATACATAAAAACCAAACTTAACACTAATTGATACTTGATGTTAGAGAAATATTATACTCGACTAAATTATGCAATTAAGAAATAAAATTTAGTTAATGCTAATGTTAAAGCTATATTTCACCTATTAAAATATAAATGATAATTCCAGTGAATAATTTTTGTAAGTCCCATATGTATTTTAATATTTTTTATATAAACTTAATTCCTTTGCGTACTACTCTGGTCAACTTAATTTGGTAATTTAAACTTATTGGGTGTTCTTAATTTCCATTAACAAAAGAGATACTGATTTACAATATATATAAATCTTACCTACAGTCTTTTTTTTCAGGCTTGAATTTATTTTGTTATATTACCAAGACACTAAAATTTAGCCTTACCTATGAAAAAATAATATATATATATGGATCGAAAAATATCCAAACAAAGAGTGATATAATTACTTATGGGAAAAAAAAAACCATACTTACTAAATTTTGAAGTTTGAACGTGTATAATATTTACACATATTTATTACGTACGGCCACACCAATTGATACATACATGTATGAATATATATTTTTTTAATATTTAAATCTGTATTAATGATGTTGTAATTTTTCTTAATTAAAAATAATAACAAAAGAGCCATACTATAACACAGAAAAATCCATATTATTGTTTTACTTAATAAATTGTTACAATATTAAACAACATATTGATACAAAAGTTCTTAGGTAATGCTTCCAATTTTAATGTCATAAAATAAATCAAACCCTAAACAATGAATATTGCAACTAATAAAAAGAATATCATCGTAGTACGACTTCATTATTTTCGATCTTCTATGTTAACAAACTATAGACCATAGATGCTGGAAATTATTTCATCCTATTGATCAATTTTTTTTATTAACACAACTAATCTTGAATTATAAAATATTATTTAGGCAAATAAAATAATAAATTAAGCAACATACACTTATAAATATCATATAAACATTAACATGTGAAAAATGTTATAAAAATTAGTAAAAATATGATTATGATAATATCACATAACCACCTCACTGACTTACAACAATTTCGATGTTTGTTTAGGTGGTAAAGATGATATCCGGTACATGTTTAGGGAGACATTAACAACAATGATAAAGTAAAAAAGAACCGCTAATCTTTCTTTCAGAGTTAAGTGAAGTAGTAGAGCAGCTTGAAATAATCACGCTTGCCTGTGAAATTATTTTCCATGAATTAGGAACACGTCGAACTTTGAGTTAATGAAAAAAAAAGCGGAATAATTATTTATTTCATCAGATACACATCATAATATGATTAAAATACTACTATCGATGACCAAATCCTATTGCTTCGGATGTCAAGAGATTTTACTTTCTAATTAGTTAGAGGGTTGTTATGAGGTAGAAACTGATGGGTCCGACTATAGCCGTCAGGCCCTTTAACGGCGAGGAAACGGCAAACAGGCCCACCAGGCCCAGAGTAAAGGTCAAGATGACTTTGGAGAAGGGTCCCGACGAAGGGAGTCCCGACGAAATAAGGTCCCGACAGAGTCGGTCCCGACAGTTGAGCTAGAAGCTCCCGATGAGAAGCCTTTAAGTAGGCCCCGATGATGAATCCCTGAGAATGATAGACCCTGTCACGATGACGAGGGGCCCCGAGCGGTGACACAACGAGATAACTCTGGAGTCCCCGACGGGAGTCGGGACTCGGTATCAGAGGATAAGGCCAAGATATGCGGGGCGTGGCCGAGATACGCGGGGCATGGCTAAGATACGCGAGATCATGGTCTAGATAGACGGGATCACCTCCGAGATATACGGGATACAGGCTAACCACCCCTAACGGTTCGCCAGGTACCTGAGGCATCTCTCTGCCTATAAAAGGGCAGGAGATCACCTCAGAAAGACTTACGTTGAGTTCAATATACTTTTGAGATTATTGCTTGCCAGTCATACGAGAGACTCATTTAAGCATCAGAGAGGGATTCTGGGTCACCGCCCGGTCTATCCCCTCTTGCAGGGTTACGTGGAGCAAAGGAGCTAGGATTGCCGTCAAGATCCGTACCGGAGTTCCATCGTGATCCAACATTGGCGCCGTCTGTGGGAATCAAACAAAAAGCTGATATGCCTTCTACTCGATCGATGGCGGCTGGCAAGAACAGAAGGCAGGGACAATCCGGTGGTTCCCGCCACCCCGCTGCAACGAATCTGGATTCAGTACCAGAACAGGAGGAAAACCAGAACCATCTCCCGGCTGAGCTCTCCCAGACAGGGGGGCACAATGGATCGCATCCTGAAAATATTGCCCCTCAACACCAGGACAACAGGAGGCAGGAGACTCCCCCAGCTGCAGACTTGACGAGGGCCGTGGCGGAAGCCATGCCCATGTTCCTGGCGGCTGTAGAAGCTCTCTTGGATCGGAGAGAGGCTGCAAGGAGGCAGGAAGAGATGCCCCCGTTGGAGGAGGCGACCCCGCCGACAGAGGGTCGGAATGCACAAGAAGTCATACCCCGAGGCCAGGACGGAGGTAAGGCAACCGGTCAGCCGGAAAGGTTCGTGGTTGATGGGCCAGGACCAGTACAGCACATGACCATTCCCCTGAATGGTCCCATCACTTCCGACCAGGTGGTAAAGATCGTGAACATCTGTATGGGAGAACAGAAGCCGCTGGTGTCGGAGCTAAGGAATCGATCCACTCACCCCTTCGTTCCTCGACTCATAGACACCCTCGCCCCGCCAGGGCTGGGTATCCCCGAGATTAAGGAGTATGACGGCGAAGGAGATCCAGTCCGTCATGTCCAGAAGCATCTTATGGCGTGTCCGGGTAGAGCCCCAAACGAAGACATAGTGTGTACACTGTTCCCAAACACACTTGGAGAAAGAGCCCTGACCTAGTTCTTTAGTCTGCCCCCAGGCTGCATTACCTGCTGGGCGGACATGCACGACCGTTTTATTCGACAATACCAGGGCCGCAGACGTTTGTTGAAGAGCGTGAGGTCCCTGACCCAGGTGGTGCAGAGGCCCGACGAGTCGCTGGCACACTATTACCAGCGGTACACCGCCAGCGTAGCAGAGATAGACGAGGAAATCTCGGAGGGCGAAACCATCTGCACCTTTATTCGGAACCTGACAGCCCCCTATGGCTCTGACCTGATGCACAGCGTGGCTGAGAAAGCTGTGTGGAATATGGAAGCATTACAGAAGAGGGTGAAGCGGCAGATCGATGTCCAGGAGTCAAAGATAGCCGCGGGAGAACTGGAGCCCCCAAAGTCGAACAAAGGGAAGCAGTCGAGCAAGCCTTTCGACGACCGTAAGTCAAAGGGCAAACCTGAGGGCAGTCGGGACCGAGGTCGCTCTGGTCGGAAGGATGATAGGCGTCCTCCAAGAAAGGATAAGCGGGAAGATCTCGACATTCCTCTCAACTGCTCCATGGCGGAGGTTTTGACGGTCATGGAACGACAAGGTATCTCCAGATACCCCCCGAAGAAAGATGGAGAATTCTTGGGATCCCGCACGGATCGCTACTGCCGATTTCACCGCGCAAACGGTCACGACACCAACCACTGTCGGGAACTGAAGAAGGAGATCGAAAAGTTGATCCAGAAGGGGAAGCTCAAGGAATTTGTCAGGGACAAGCGGTGTCGATCCCGCTCTCGGTCCCGATCACGGTCTCGTTCCCGATCCCGCGATCGGTCCCCAAAAAAGAAGAGAACTGATCCAGAGTCATCCGGTGCTCGCAAAGAGAGACGAGTTATCAACGTGATTCATGGAGGATTTGCTGCTGGAGGTGATACCTCATCCGCCCGAGAGGTCTATGCCTCTAGGATCCCTACGGCGGTGGTACTGGGTAAGAGGTCCCGATCTTGGACCTTGAAAGAAGAGATGGTAATCTCCTTCTCGTCGGATGACCTCATAGGCGTGGAGACCCCGCACGACGATGCCTTAGTAGTAACTTTGGATGTAGACGGGTTCGAGATGAAGAGAATTCTAATTGACGGAGGGAGCTCCTCCGACATTCTATTCATGGACGCGCTGGAAGCTATGGGGAAGACGAAGAAAGATCTGAAGGAGGCAAACTTCCCGATGGTCGGGTTCTCTGGCTCAACCTCCTATCCCCTAGGAGTAATCACCTTACCAGTGGAGTTTGGTAGCGGGTGGAAATCAGAAAGGAGGAACGTGGAGTTTGTCGTGGTTGATTCCGCGGGGACCTACAACGCAATTATCGGGAGAACCACCATCAATCCCCTGATGGCGGTTGCCTCGACTGTGCACCAGAAGATGAAGTTCCCGACCGACCACGGAGTCGGAGAGGTCAAGGGCGACCAGGTGGCTTCCCGAAAATGCTATGTTAACGCCACCCGGAGGAGGAGGCGAGAGGCCATGACTGTCCTCCAGACAGACACAGATCCCAGAGAAGAGTTTGGGCGTCCCGCTCCCGTAGAAGATCTAAAAGAAGTCAAGATCGACGGACCCCAGAGGAAGGTGAAAATCGGGTCTGCTCTGACTGAAGAGACAGCCCAAAAATTGGTGGAGTTGCTGAAAGAGTTCAAAGAGCTGTTTGCCTGGTCCCCCAGCGATATGCCAGGAATCAGCCCCGACGTGATCGTGCACAAGCTGAAGATAGACCCCGCGATCAAACCTATCACACAGAAAAGGCGTCCGATGGGCACGGATAAGAAGATCGCGATCCAGCAGGAGGTGGGCAGGTTGCTCGATGCTGGGTTCATTAAGGAGCTCCGATTCCAGACTTGGGTTGCCAACCCAGTGCTGGTGAAGAAGACTAACGGGAAGTGGCGAATGTGCGTGGACTTCCGCGACCTGAACAAGGCTTGCCCAAAAGATTGCTATCCACTCCCGAGGATCGACCAGCTGGTGGATGCCACGTCGGGACATGAGCTGTTAAGTTTCATGGATGCATATTCAGGCTACAACCAGATCAAGATGGCCAAGGAAGACGCTCCCCACACCGCGTTCTACGCAGACAGTGACATCTATCACTACGATGTCATGCCTTTCGGGTTGATCAATGCTGGGGCAACCTACCAGCGGATGGTGAACAAACTTTTTGGAGATATGCTGGGAGAAACCATGGAAGCTTACGTGGATGATATGCTGGTAAAGTCCCGACAAGCTGAGGATCATGTACACAACCTTACCATGGCATTTGAGCGGATGAGGCTCCATCAAGTTCGCTTGAACCCGACGAAATGCGCCTTCGGAGTCCACTCAGGGAAGTTTTTAGGCTTCATGGTGAGCCAAAGAGGAATTGAAGTGAATCCTGAGAAGCTGAGGGCAATCGAGGAGATGCAGTCTCCGATCAACCATCGGGAGGTGCAAGTGTTGAATGGCCGACTAGCTGCAATGAATCGCTTCTTGTCCAAAGCCAGCGACCGATCAATGCCGTTTTTTGAAGTCTTGAGGGCCAACAAAAAATTCGAATGGACTGCTAAATGTGAAGAGGCGTTCCAAGCACTCAAGCAACACCTTCGCACACTCCCACCGCTGGCGAAACCGGTTCCAGGCGAGCCGCTCTTCCTTTATTTGGCTGTTTCTGAGTTTGCCATTAGCTCTGTGTTAGTAAAGGTTGTCGAGGGTAATCAAGTCCCCGTCTATTATGTAAGCAAGGCATTTGCCAAATCTGAATTGAACTATCCCGCCGTTGAGAAGTACCTCTTTGCGTTGATAATTACTGCTCGGAAGCTAAGGCCATATTTCCACGCACACGAGATCACTGTGCTAACGAACCAGCCTTTGAAGCATTTTTTGAACCGACCGGATGCGTCGGGGAGATTGGTGAAGTGGGCAGTAGAGCTCAGTGAGTTTCAAATACACTTTGCTCCAAGAACGGCCATCAAGGGCCAGGCATTGGCGGACTTTATAGCAGAATCTACAGCCCCCGATCTAGAAGAAACGGGCCCTGTAGAGGGGGCAACCATGGAGGTCCCGACAGAAGAACAACCAGAGAGGGCAGAGCAATCAGAACAGCCAAACAAGGAAAATACCTGGGAGATGTACACGGACGGCTCCGCGAGTTCAGATGGATCAGGAGCGGGCTTTTTGTTGATACCACCGGGTGAAGGTGAACCGCTCCGATACGCCTTGGCTTTAACATTCAAGGCCACAAACAACGAAGCGGAGTATGAAGCTCTTATCACGGGCCTAAAAATTGCTAAAGGCACTGGAATCGATCACTTGAGAGTGAAGTGCGACGCAGCGTTAATCGTGAACCAAGTTCAAGGGCGATACGAAGCAAGGAGTCCGATAATGAAGAAGTATCTACGAGAGGTACAAGCCCTGAAAGAGAGCTTCAAAAGTTTCGATATCGAGGCAATTCCGAGGGAGGAAAATGTAGAGGCAGATGCCTTGAGCAAATTTGCCCTGAGGGAACCCTTGGAAGAAAATCGGAAGGTGCACTTCCTGGAAAGGGTGATCTTATCAAACTCGACCCAACACAGGTGTGCGCCATTGAAGCGCGATCAGAGGAGGAGCCAACTTGGATGACCCCGATAGTCGCGTATCTGACTACGGGGGCAGTCCCCGATGATAAGGTGGCAGCGGATAGGACACGTCGGGTCGCGGCCAATTATGTGATGCTAGACAATCAGCTATACAAGAAAGGCTGGTTCTCGACTCCATACTTGAAGTGTGTGGCAGAGCCCGACACCGGTCGAATCCTGAAGGAAATGCATGAAGGGATTGCGGCTTGTCACGAAGGGGCCCGGTCCATTATGAGAAAGGTGTTGAACTTGGGCTACTATTGGCCCACGATGAACAAAGAAGCAACGGCGTGTCCGATCATGCGACGCGTGCCAGAGGTACGCCCCGAGTATCGTAGCTCCGGCTGCTAACCTGACATCCATCAAGAGCGCTTGGCCCTTCGAGCAGTGGGGCATCGACTTGGTGAGACCTCTTCCACAAGCACAAGGACAATATAAGTATTTACTTGTAGCTATCGATTATTTTTCGAAATGGATAGAGGCGAAGGCATTGGCCAGAACAACGGGGAACCAGATCGTCAAGTTCCTCCAAACCCACATCGTGTCCAGATACGGGATTCCTAAGGTGGTGATCAGCGACAATGGCCCACCGTTTAACGGCTCTCAGGTGAGGGAGTATCTGGAAGAATTGAACATTGAGCATCGGACCGCCTCCGTACGCCATGCTCAGACTAATGACCAGGTAGAGTCAGCCAACAAAATCATGATGGATGGCCTGAAGAAGAGGGTCTATGCCTTGAAGGGCAAATGGCTGAACGAACTGGAAAACGTACTTTGGGCTGTTAGAACGACACCTAAACGATCAACAGGGGAGACTCCGTTTGGCCTCGTTTATGGCACGGAAGCTGTCGCCCCTGTGGAGGTAGCTGTGGTGTCCCATCGGATGAGATATTATGAACCCCTGACGAACGATGAAGTGAGACGTCTGGACTTGGACCTACTCGAAGAGAAAAGGCGGGAAGCCGACGAAGTCCAAGCACGAATGCGCTTAGCGACGACCAGGTACTATAATCGGCGAGTAAAGTCCCGACAGTTCTTCGTCGGGGAGCTGGTTTGGCGTCGCAACGAGTTCACCCTTTTGGATCGAATCAACAAGATGTCACCAAAATGGGAAGGACCTTATAAGGTCGTGGGGATGCCAGCTCCGAATGCATACAAGTTGGAAGACCTCGATGGCAGAGCGTTAAAGCATTCTTTTAGTGGCGAACACTTGAAGAAACACCATGCTTGAAGAAAGTCGCCTTAAGTGGTGCCCGATAAAGTCGCCTTAAGTGGTGCCCGATAAAGTCGCCTTAAGTGGTGCCCGATAAAGTCGCCTTAAGTGGTGCCCGATAAAGTCGCCTTAAGTGGTGCCCGATGTAAAATTGCCTTAAGTGGTGTATGTTGTTTATCATTTAATTCGATGTAAGCCGATTTTGTGCCATCAATAAATAAAGAGGTTGCTTCCAAACAAGAGTTGTTCTTAGATTTATGCTAAGTGTAAAAGTCGCCTTCAGTGGTGCATGAGAAAAGTCGCCTTTAGTGGTGCACGAGAAAAGTCGCCTTCAGTGGTGCATGAGAAAAGTCGCCTTCAGTGGTGCACGAGAAAAGTCGCCTTCAGTGGTGCACGAGAAAAGCCGCCTTAAGTGGTGCACGATCCTTAGATTTATTCTAAGTACCAAAAAGTCGCCTTGAGTGGTGCACGATGCTAAGCCGCCTTGAGTGGTGCACGATCTTTAGGTTTATCCTAAGAAATGATTAAGTCGTCTTAAGTGATGCGTGGGACTAAGTCGCCTTGAGTGGTGCATGATCTTTAGGTTTATCCTAAGAAATGATTAAGTCGTCTTAAGTGATGCGTGGGACTAAGTCGCCTTGAGTGGTGCACGATCGTTAGGTTTATCCTAAGTAATGATTAAGTCGCCTTAAGTGGTGCCCGATACTAAGTCGCCTTGAGCGGTGCACGATCTTTAGATTTATTCTAAGTATGCAGAAGTCGTCTTAAGTGATGCACCCGATGTTAAATCGCCTTAAGTGGTGCAAGTTATTAAATCGTCGGGAAGGACGTATGAGAATTAAAGAAGTCACTCGTAGAAGTGCAACAAAAGATCGGAATAAAAGAAGTCTGATATTGATAAGGGCTCAAAGGCCCGACGACGACACGAGAGAAGAAGATACAAGGACTCTAAAAGATAAAAACATTCAAGCTTGGTCCTTGTCGACAGCATTGGCAGCAGCTGGGTCCGCGGAGTCGGTAGCGGAGGGGTCCATAGGATTGACTTCGGGAGGATTGGCTATCGGGGCGTCCGCACTTGGAAGCTCAGAGGCGTCTTCAACAATTACGGGGGTACTCCCCCCATCACTCTCCTCGGAAAGAGCAAAATACTTCTTCGCAAAGGGAGCGAGGGAAGGAGACTTGTCGAAGTTGATGGCGTCCCCGTACTCCAGGTGGAGCTCCTCAACGGCGTTGAAGAGAGTGTTCTCCACCTCCGCGCCAAAGAACTTCATGGCATCAGCTTGGAAGCCCTCCGACCTCCGATAGTCCTCCCGACCTTTGGCCTCCGCTTCGGCCAGCTGCGCAGGAAAACCCGCGATTAGCTCCTCCAAAGCCTTCTTCTCAAGGACCAGTTGGTCCTCGGCAGCCTTCTTCTCCTGGGTCAGCCTGTCCACGACTTCCCCCCGCTCCTGCCGCTCTTGCCTTAAGAGCCCCTCGAAGTCTGCGATCTTCTGCTGAAGGTCCCGAATCTTCTGGTTGAGAACAGCCAGCTCTTTGGCAAGCTTCCCCCGTGAAGACTGGGAGGCCTTGAGATCCTTCTGCAGCTGCTCACGGACCCCTCGGTCCCGCTCCCGGGACTCATCATAGGCAATAACGTACCCGATGAGCCGGTTGAAGTCCCCGAGCTCCTACAAACAAGAAGGAAAAATGTTTAAGGACGAACGACCCAATTTATCATCAAGAGAAAGCAGCAAAGTCTCACCTCTATGCGACGCACAGCCATTTCTCGAATATCTCGCTGCACAGGTGTCCGATTGAGGTAAATCGGATGCCGCATAGTAGGCGGGATCGAGCCCGCCAGCAGATGCAGGGCCAGCTCCTGGTCCCGCTCCCCTTGTGTAAACTGGACTCCCTGAAGCGTCTGGATGGGAGTCCAAGGGGCATTCTCCTGAGATGAGTCGAAGGGCTTGTAGAAGTTCCCGTCAAGAGCAAGAGGAGAGACAGGACGAGGAATGGAAGGGCACGCCTCTGTCTCGGCCCGAACGGGAGAGGGAGTGAACTCATGAATGGGTGACGGCTGCTGCTGCTGTGGAGAGGATGAAGGAGGCGGCCCCTGAGGAGTTGGTTTCAAGGGGGATTGCCCCGCCTTCCGACGCTGTTGAGGGGGGTCAACCCCGCCAGTCTCCTCAGAGGAGTCCAGAGTTTCCACCTGACGAAACTGTTCGCCGGTTGGAGCCTTCTCTCCAGCTGAGGAAGGCACCCCCGCTGAAGGAGGTGCATCTGCGGAAGTTGCAGCACCCGAGGAAGCTCCCGAGCGACCTGCACCTGGAGGATGAAGAGCTTCAGAAAGGTAGTCAGGAAGATCATCGGGATTCTTACACCAAATGATACGTCGGGAGACGTATTGATCCTTCCCGCGGTAATGATAGTAGCCTGCCTTCAAGACTAGGGGAATTTCACCTCTAAGGAATCTTTTGACATCGGCAATGCGGGCTTCTTTGGTCGAGGAAATTAAATCCGACGGGACCATCCTCTTGTATGATTTAATAGCAAGTCGGATTTGTTTACCTTCTTCAGCATTCTGGACATCGAAGAGTTGGTCCAGATCCACCCGCGTCCGCTTGGGCCGCTCCGTTGAAGGAGATCCCGACCTAGCAGCAGCCTTCTTGGCGGACTTCCTCTTCCGCGAGGGGCGGACAGCATCGGTCTCCCCCTGCTTAAGGAATAGATCGGTCAGCACAGATACCTTCTTGGCTGCAAACAATAAACGAAAAGACAGTTGAAAGGACTTCGATCCGAGTCGTCGAAATCGAAGAGTCTTGATCTGGACCGTTGAGATGAAACGTGCAGAAGGACAACGGGCGTAATGATGAAACGGCCTGAAAAGCACTTTTCAGAAAAGGACAGACGCGAAAAATCAGGCACGTGGGTCGAAAACGTCACTCCATTATCTGCTGCATTTAATGCACTAGGAAACCGAAGAGACCCTTGGGGTATAGCAGTTGTCGGACCTAAAATCTGACATAAGTCGATTACGTTTTGAAAACGTGCAATTTTGAAAAGAGTCGCCACTAGTTAATTGTTAGGCTAACTAGAATCCTAAATTTACCTAAGCGAGTAACGAATTAAACACCTAGGTATAAAATCGGTCTACGACAAGAAATTCGAGTTCGGGGGTTCTATTACGAATTAAAACACATGGAATTAATCACGCCCTTTCGGTACTCAATTCACTTAATAATTTGCCAACTAAATTTTGTACTTTACACAATATTAGAAAATAAAACCAAATTCATGTTACTACAACAACAGAGGGCATTACGTTAATATATCACATGTAATTCAATCAAACATGGACCATGTGAATTAATAAACAATGAAGCTAATCCATTAAGTTAAAGTAGTAAGTACAAAGCAACACCTATGGCTAAAAATCGGTCATGCAAATTTTCCAAATAAACAAATTAATCAAACAAATCCCAATATGTGAGGCATTAAACTAATTAATTAAACAAGTCTACTATATGCATGGATATCTGTCAAACTAGTTTATTAATGTACGAAAAATCACCATGGAATCACACTTTCGAGGATGGAAATAACCAATCTGATGGAGCATGTTACCTGCAGTTTCGACTGTGAATTTTTGAAGCACACAAGTGGAATTAGGACCAAGACCGACAGAGTGTGATGACACATGGAACCACCACGGATCCGTGACGAGGAGATGTTGTTGGCTAGAGGCGGTGACGTCTGGACGGAAGAGCAAGGGCACGATGACCGGACCTGGTTGGATGAGTAAGGCTGCTGTCGAAGAAGGAGGCTGGTGGATGAGCGTGGTGGACGAAGCGGCGACAAATGGAAGCTCCGACAGGGCTGTCGAGTGATGAAAGGAACTCGGTCGGGCGTCTCTGGGATTGATTGGAGAAGGCAAACGACGAACTGAACAATGGAGGTGATGGGCTAGGCGAGGCCCTCGCCACGAGGGACAAGTGGACAGACGGTGGCCGGTAAAAAAATAATTGCAGATCTCTGGTGGAGGAGCGATGTCCGATGAATGGATCGAGGGAGGGCAGCTTGGATCGGGTCGACACGGTGGTAGTCAATGAATGAGTATGAACACGGGAAAGCCAAGCTATTCTTGAATCATAAGGCAATCTTGGAATTGGATATGGCCACGGTGAGAGTGTACGGAGGATGGAGTCCCTTTGTAGAGGAAGAAGGCTAAACTGTACATATAACATATAATAATAATAATAATGTGTAAACAAAAGTAAAAGCCGGAATGAACAACCAACAATCGAAAGAAGCTTCCCTATATTTATTTATTTCATCTTTTTCCTCCCCTTTACAATGTAACCATAAACCACTATATATAGTGTCTAGGTCTAGTCTAATCTAAGCAGTAAATAATACTGATTTATTCTCCTAATATACTCTAAATATTCTAAATACTTAATACAAATATTCAGAAAATATACACTGCAATAAATACAGATAACTATTCTAATTTTTGCAGGAGCCATTCTTGGAAGCTTCTTGACTTGTCATATGTAGACATTTCCTTATTTAGCGCGCCACATGTCACGCGTGTCGCGCGTGGTCCAAAATTAGGTGTTTACAGCAGTTATCTACAAAACCCTGAGGAAACGTGGAGGAGAAGACTGATAAATTAAGTAACTGAACCAAGGAACAGATCTCCGACTCTAGTATTGGAAAATCGGGAGTTGGAAGACACGACGAACTAAAAGTCCCTCATGTCTTGGGGGCAAATGATGGGTCCGACTATAGCCGTCAGGCCCTTTAACGGCGAGGAAACGGCAAACAGGCCCACCAGGCCCAGAGTAAAGGTCAAGATGACTTTGGAGAAGGGTCCTGACGAAGGGAGTCCCGACGAAGGGAGTCCCGACGAAATAAGGTCCCGACAGAGTCGGTCCCGACAGTTGAGCTAGAAGCTCCCGATGAGAAGCCTTTAAATAGGCCCCGATGATGAATCCCTGAGAATGATAGGCCCTGTCACGATGACGAGGGGCCCCGAGCGGTGACACAACGAGATAACTCTGGAGTCCCCGACGGGAGTCGGGACTCGGTATCAGAGGATAAGGCCAAGATATGCGGGGCGTGGCCGAGATACGCGGAACGTGGTTAAGATACACGGAGCGTGGCCGAGATACGCGGGGCATGGCTAAGATACGCGAGATCATGGTCTAGATAGACGGGATCACCTCCGAGATATACGGGATACGGGCTAACCACCCCTAACGGTTCGCCAGGTACCTGAGGCATCTCTCTGCCTATAAAAGGGCAGGAGATCACCTCAGAAAGACTTACGTTGAGTTCAATATACTTTTGAGATTATTGCTTGCCAGTCATACGAGAGACTCATTTAAGCATCGGAGAGGGATTCTGGGTCACCGCCCGGTCTATCCCCTCTTGCAGGGTTACGTGGAGCAAAGGAGCTAGGATTGCCGTCAAGATCCGTACCGGAGTTCCATCGTGATCCAACAGAAACTAATGAAACACAAATATTACATGTAAATGCATTCTCAAAGTATTACTATATCTTAATACGTACATGCAATCAAATAAGCTCTTTCTTTTTTTTTTTTTTGCCAAAACCCTAAATTTTGTATAAAAATGTACGAATATACCTTTTTTTTTTGTGCCGCTTGAAATAACTACGATAGCTAAAGCTGAATCGTCCATGTCCGTTGGCTCATGAACTATTTTGAGGAGGCCTCAGCAACAATTAAGGGCGGTGAATTAGCACTTTAAGTCTATATATATATGCATAACAATCTAAACCCTCATTAATATATTATTTTTATTACTATCTATAATATCAACCTTATTTATATATATAGCATTTTAGCTAAAAACGTAGCAAGCCTTTAATCCAATAATATATATTGTTTAATTAATATAACATGCATCTTTCCTTAAAAAAGTATAATCATAATATTATATATATATAACGTGTCATTTATTTAGGTATATACATAATAATGTTTATTTTATTATTTATTACTCTATATTTATTACTTTATATATCTTGCTTACGTGGCGGCCTATGGTCTTCCGGAACCAAACTGTATAGATTTGCTATTTAAAAGGAAACTTTTAATTAATTTATTTCTTTAAATTGCGTAGAGACCAAAATAAGAAATAAAAATACTTCTTAATTTTCAATTAATCAATATTATGTATCTAAATTTAGAGAACACCTATTAAATTAGGAAATGCTGACTGGACATACTGTCCACGTGTCAGTCATAGGGCTTCCGGTACCGAATTAATATAATATAGTAGATAATTTATACTACTATTTATAAAACTAAAATTAAACCTAAATAATAACTTGAACTGAAAATTCTATCATTGAGGTCATATCAACCCATGTAGAAACTTAACTATCAAACCCTAGCTATTAGGAAGCAAAGCAACGGGTAGACTCATATGCGTAGTCAAATATCACTGGACATTCAACTAAAAATATCCGGAGAGAGCTACAAAGAGATGGGGACCTTAAAATCCACCTGTCGGTCGTCCTTCGGCCCGCCGGTCGTCCTAGTTCAAGTCCCTGATCATCACACACAACATTCCCCTTCCGTTTATGTATTATGGAAATTAATCTTCTGCATATCGTAAACTCGTCCAGATTCACGTCCTCATCCAGATCCGTGTCGCCATCCGCCCCTCGCCGCCAACCAGACCCGATTCTCCGTCGGTCCCAATTCTGTACCTGTAGTCATGATCGATTGAAGAAGGTGAGTTAGTTTTTTAAAATTTTGTCTGCCAATATTGGAATGAAGAGACAGAGTATTGAAACTTATAAATAAATTTTTTCTAGCATTAAAATGTTCACTACTTAACTTTGATCACCTTAAGATTGATATATGCAAATGTCAGTATGTATCTGCATCATCTGTAGTTGTTGATGTAGTGGTTGTTGTGTCTGCAACTTAAATTGTTATCTTTCTCTTAAAACAAATTCTCTTTATTTTTCCATTCACTGGAATTATAGAATTAACTCCTAATTTTTCTCCACGTTCTAGTCGTTTCGTTTGAGATTGAGTGACTTCTAAGTACAGAAGCACGAGTCTTTATATAGATAATACATGGGTATATGAATGGTTGAAAACAGTTGGAAATTGTTATAATCATTGGAAGTTGTTCTGATCATACACATGAAGTTGAAATCGAATTTAATGTCTTAGAATTGTGTGTAAGTTATTGAGTTTTTATGTAAAAGTTAATTAAGTTTATTTTGATATAGGCTTTTCATTTCTTATGTAAATTTTCATGTCCACCGAAACTTGTGTAGAAGATAAATGCTCTTATTTTCTTATGTAAATTATCATGTACATTGAAACCACATAAATTGTTAATATATGCATTCTCGTTTTACCAAATGTTATATAGATTAATTTATCGATTTTTTCTTTCTATTAAAAATCTTATTGCTTCCTTTCAGCTCATTAATGTGCATCTTGAAATTGTAAAATTTGAAAACCTCAGCTCCATATTCACTGTGATATTATCTTTTCTTAAAAATTTATATAATATATTGATCATTAGTGAACTAATTGGTCGTGGTTGTGTGTGTCGTTGGAATATAGGTGTTGAAGACTCGGATGAGCCCTTTGATGATACGATGAACATTACTTTAATTTTCTAAGTTTAGATGTTCATCTTGTAGAGGTTTTTATTTTTACCTCGGGAATCCAGAGGTCCTAAGTCAGTAAGTCTCATTAAAGGGATAATATCAGTAGCATGTTTTTTTTACACCTAATAAGTTTACACTTTTATTGGTATAGTTCATAAGGGGTTAAGTGTTAGCATTAAAGATTTTTTTTAAAAAAAAAAAAAAAATTTATGGAGCTCCCACAAGTTTTGAAGTCGAGACATTTGGTTAGAGGAAAAAGCTGAATCAATACACCACCATTCATATTACATAGTTCATCTTATAGTGGTTGGAGCTAATATTTTTTTGTTTAAATGATTTCATAAAATATTTATACACAATTTGACCATTACATTACACCCACTAATGGATCAAGCTCGTCGGGGATCCGATCTCGGCGGCCTTTTGTCGAGATCGCTTTCCTTACTCGTATTCCGCTCTTTCCGTTCCTTTCCTCGCTTACCTGCACAATGGGTAAGCCGGGGGGGGGGAGGGGGGGGTTGTCCGACAAACCCTTTCCGATGCTTAAATGAGAGTTCGGTTTTAGAGAGATAGAGCTCTAGAGAAAAGTCAGAGCACTTAAGTGAAATCTAGAGATCAAGTTGTAAATAAAATATATAGGGCTCTATTTATAGGGATTGTGATCTTGACATCGGAAGGACCCAGATTTACAGGTGGGACCCGTGTAATATTGCTATAGGTGTGTCGTGCGCGTAACCCGGGTGTCGATCACCAGGGCATCGGGGGCCGGACGCGGGACGCGCCGGCCCTGTTACGACCGGACTAGTCCGGTCCCGTTGGTCCGGGCTAGTCCGGTGTTCTTGATATCATACTAGTTAGGTCCCTCCTTCCGGACTAGTCCGGGCGGAGGTTTTTGGGAGGACTAGCGCGTTAACCTCGGTCTCGGGCGCTTACTATGTCCGGGGTCGACGGGGCGACCAAGTCGAGCCTTAGTGAGGTCCAGTCAGGTGTATATCAATCATTTGCCCCCGAGGCAAACATTTGTTTTACCTTTACTTGACTCTATTTATTAGAAGGATGCACGCCCGATTGTATCTCGACTATATTTTACCTCTTTAATGAGTCTATCGTTGTCGGTGCGCGTTGCCCGATGGTCGTTCCTTCCGTGCTAGGAGGGTGTACGACCTATGTTATTGTTATAACCATAGATAGAAAATTCACACAAGTATGGAGTGAGTCATAAATGTGTTAGCATATGATTTCATGGATGTAATCATTGATATGGATTATACGTGCTTGTAATGGATCCTAAGTAACATTGTAAGTGAATGCGAGCATACCAACATGGGTATGTGCGTATATACGTAATAGAGCATGTATGCCAAAATTGTGTCATATGGTTCAAGTGAGTGTATACATGTAATGATCGTGAATTTTTTTTAAGTGTTGGTCAACGCTAGTGTTGACTCATATTGAGTAAATCATGTAAAGTGATGAAATTTTTTCTAAGTGTTTTGAAAACACTAGCATTGATGCATATGGATGCATACATGTCAATCAATGGAAATAATACTAAGTGTTTGACACCACTAGTAGTGATTCATATGAATGCATACATGTCAATCAATGTAAAGAATACTAAGTGTTTGACAAAACTAGTAGTGATGCATATGAATGCAAACATGTCAATCAATGGAAAAAATAGTTAGTGTTTGACAACACTAGTAGTGATGCATATGAATGCATACATGTAAATTATGAAAAAATTACCAAGTGTTGGAAACACTATCAATGTTGCATATATATATATCAATCATGGGTGTATGCCGTAGAATATGGAAAAATACTAACACTATATGTCTAAGCATGTGAGAAAAATTGGGCATTATGTAAATAGACCTTATTTTGCATTAATGAGCCCCATAGTAAGCTTGATAATTTTTTAGACGTGAGGTGTTGACTCTCGCGTCGATAGTGTCGTTTGGTATGCTTTGCAAATGACGTTGATATCGTTGATGGCGTTACGTGATACACCCTCTTATGGCGTAGACAGTATTGATGGCGTCATGGGATACGGCTTCATATAACCTGTAATCATGAAATCGATCATGCAAATATTTAGACGTGAGGTGTTGAGTCTCGCGTCGACAACGTCGTTGGTACGCTTGCATATGGCGTTGACATAGTCGGTGGCGTTACGTGATACACCCTCTTATGACATCGAAAGTGTCGATGGCGCCATGGGATACACCTTCATATAACCTGTAATCATGAAATCAATCATGCAAATATTTAGACGTAAGGTGTTGAGTCTCACGTCGACATCGTCGTTGGGTACGCTTGCATATGGCGTTGACATAGTCGATGGCGTTGCGTGATACGCCACCATATGATGTCGACAGTGTCGATGGTGTCGACTGGGTACACATTTATCTAACTTATAATCATGAAATCAACATGTAAACATTTTTCCTACGTGATAGTGGCGTTTCCATTTCAGACGTAGGGGGTTACCCTTCGTGCCCATCATGTATCCTCTAATCATAAAATTGACATGTAAATATTTGCCCCCGAAGTAGACTTGTTTATACCGACGTGAGGTATTGGGTCTCGCATCGATGACGTCGTATGCTATGATTGCGTTGTCATGGTATGTTCATATATTGGACGTAGGGGGTTACTCTCCGCGTTCATCATGCATCAGTATGCCGGACGTAGGGGGTCACCTTGTGCGTCCGTCATGTATCATATGTAAGTATACCGGACGTAGGGAGTCACCCTGCATGTCCGTCATGTATCATGTCATGAGTGTCATATTGCCCCCGAAGTAGGTGTAGCGATCATCGATGCTTAGGGAGTTATCCTTTGCATCGTCATTTTCATCGTCGTTCGTACAATGTCGTGTTGCCCCCGAAGTGGGCGTCAGTATCATCCTGGACATAGGGTATCGACCCTTGCGTCCGTCGCGCCTCATAGTGCGCGTTCATCATGTTGCCCCCGTAGTAGGTGTACTAGTCGTTACGAAAATAGGGTGTCGACCCTTGCGTCCGTCGTGCTTCATAGCATGCACATGTTGTATTGCCCACGTAGTAGGCATAATCGTCGTTATAGACATTGGGTGTCGTCACTAGGGTCCGTCGTGCTTCATAGCACGTGTCTTATTATGTCGCCTCCGAAGCAGCGTTGTCGTCATTATGGGTGTCGAAATTTGCGTCCATCACGCTTCATAACGCGCTTATATCATTTTGTCCCCGAAGAAGGCGTACTTAGTCATTACGAACATAGGGTGTCGAACCTTGCGTCCGTCGTGCTTCATAGCGTGCGTTCATCATGTTGCTCCTGAAGTAGGCATAGTAATCATTATGGACATAGGGTGTCGACCCTTTCATCCGTCGCGCCTCATAGTGCACGTACGTTACGTTGCCCCCGATGTAGGCGCGATCGTGTCCGTTAAAGATACAAATTTGATCCCTTATGATTCATACTGAGTCTTCCGTTCATATTGTAGGCTATTTTCACTACTTGCTCATCGAGGCCTTAGCTTTAGGCGCGGACGAGACTGTCTTTGCCTTGTATGGATTGCTCTTGTTATGATGCGTAAGTCTTCTTCTCTTAAAGATATTGTTACTATATTTCCTGACTACTACCGGAGGTCGGATTCCAGTGAGGATTGGGAAACCTTTGTTGAATTCGAGTCGGTTTCTGGGTTGTTACCCGTGTCCGACTCTGAGTTTAAACCATTGCTTGTGACGGGGTTGGAAACATCGTCCGAGCATGAATCATATATGGAGGCTTCGTCCGATTCAAAGTCAATTGGTGAATCTGCAGATGGCTCGGGTGTTCGAGCAGAGGACTCTGAATCGACGGGTGAGGTCGAGCATCGAGGCCGGAAATATATTGGGAACCAACTTCACTTGAAAGAGTATAACTCTTATGTTGCCTTAGCGGGCTTGAGTGAAGTAGACGAGGCTGCCTACCCCTTTGAATGTTACACAAGGCGTAAGGTCGGGAGTACCACTGTACCTACGCCCAGGATGTCAGCGTTGTATATTATCCATGTGCGTAGCGGCTTGCGTTTTCCATATTTCCCGGATCTTGTAGAGTTGTTTCGTTACTATGGAATATCTCCCCTTGACCTTGCTCCCAACGCCATTCGGTGTTGGGTTTGTTTTCGAGTGTTGTGTCATCGTCAAGGCTGGAACTTCTCGTTTGTTCTGTTCCGATGTTTCTATCGGATCCAGTTTCAAAAACCAACCGGGGTTTTTGGTATGGTTGTTCGATATCCCGCACTGTCTGGTCCGGAAACTGGGGAAGGGAGTGAATCTGCTTGGAATTTGAACTTCCGGTTTGTTCTTTCTATTGACCGTTCGAGCAGTCAGTGGAAGAATCATTACTTTTTCATTAAGGATTAGCAAGTATCCTGGCCGATCAATCAGTTTGGCATCAAGGATGGCGCTCCGAACCTTTCAGAGCTGTCTTCGACTGATAGAGAAATCATTGGAGCTATATTTGCTAGACACAAGGCTCGGGGTTATCGGCCTGTGCAAGCGTATTCGGAGGCAGATCTACGTCGGGCGGGCGTTTTAATAGACCCTTCCTTAGTATGCTACTACTTTTCTTATTTTTCATATCTTCTTGTTTCTCTTCTTGTAGGTTTATTTGCTGATAGATCCCCACGGTCGCAGGTGGGTGGCTGCACACGAGGCGACACAGAGAGTGTTGGAGAGAAGGTTTCGACCCCTGCTGCTCTTAATGGGCGAAAAATTTCTAAGTCTTCGAAGTTGCCAAAGGCTTCAGGTACGTATACATGTTTAATTGCTATCATTGTCGTATAATTTATGTCATAGTTATTCTCATGTTGTCTTCCTTGCTTTACAGGGCAAGTTGTTGGTGCAGACCAGACTGTGACTGCACCAAATTCGAAGAAGTCAATCCTTGAAGGTGGAGGTTCAAAAGAAACCTCCAGTCGGAAGAGGAAGGATACTCAACTTGATGTGCCACTAACGAATCCTTCTTGCGATAAAGAGAAGGATGTTGTTATTCCTTTCCCTGTTGTCGACAATGGGAAGGTTGCTGCCTTAGTTGAGGAGATTGCTTCATATGCTGACTGCTTGTCATACATATATGCTCCTGGTTCGACGATGAACCTTGAGGTATGAATCATTAAACTTTCTTTGTCATTATTCATGTTATGTATCATTCATGTATTGATGCGTAGGGCGCATTCGGCTGGACCTAGTTCGTCCTCTCGGTGGTGATGTAACAGGCTCCGGTTGGGTGCCTTTCGCATCTATGGGTAGTTACCATTTTGTTCGATGGTCTACCTTGGTGATGGGCCCCGGCGAAGGCCGCTAGGCCCCTTAACGATTGGCAAACGGCGACTAGGCCCGGTGGGCTAGGAGCTGGGCTGCTGGAAGGCTAAGGGCTCCGACGGAAGGAGGCCCCGACATTGAATGGCCCCGAGCAAGTATGGCTCCGATAGGGGAGAGCCCCGAAGATGTCGGACCTGGACGTAGTCGGTCCCGATATGGGAGTTGACACCACTCCCCGACACCGAATCCTCAACGATGCCACTTGGGAGCCTCCGATAATAATCGAGACTCGCCAATAAGAGCACAATCCCGGAAATCTCGCCATGATCACAGTAGTGGTATAATGGGCGAGATATGTGGGATACGTATAACTGTACAAGATACGTGGCAAGATATACGGCGAGATATGTGGGATAGTGGATCACAATCCAACCGCCTAATCAGGTAACTGGGATAGCCTTTCCTCTATAAAAGGAGGGAAGTTATTCCAGGTTAGGGTTACGTTTTTACACATACACAAATACTGCTTGCCCTGTTGACTGCCGTACTTACGTTAAGCATCGGAGAGGGATTCTGGGCCACTGCCCTCTACTCCCCTCTTGCAGGATTGCGTGGAGCAAAGGAGCTAGGATTGCCGTCCAAGTCCGTACCGGAGTTCCACCGTGATCCAACATTGGCGCCGTCTGTGGGAACGCAACAAAAAGCCAAAAGTAAGTTTGCTTCCCTCTGATTCCATACCATGGCTGGCAACAGACCGCAGCGTTCAGGCAAGCAGGTGCCGGCCACCAGGATCTGAGAGATGATGGTGACAGCACTCGCCGAGACGACACCGCGCGAAGGAACAACCCCCCTGGTGGATCCAGGAACGAGGTACCTTCCCAGAATCCAGAACTGGCCAGGGTGGTGGCAGAGGCCATGCCCCTATTCATGGAGGCCATGGAGGCCCTCCTAGACCGAAGAGAAGCTGCCAGAAGGCAGGCCGATCTACCGCCGCTCCCTCCACGGCGAGATGCTCCCAGAAGGCAGGTGGACGACAACCTGCCGCCACCCCCTCCGTTGAGGGAACAGCCCATTCCCCCTAATCCAGCACCGGCGGAGAATTTTGTGGTCGATGGACCGGGGCTTGTACAACAAAGGACTATTCCCCTGAATGGTCCCCTCACTGCTGACCAGGTAGTAAAGATTGTGGGTATTTGCATGGGAGATCAGAAGCCCATGATGTCGGAATTGGGGAGTCAGGAGACCCATCCTTTCGTTCCCAGATTGATCCATACCCTGGCCCCACCGGGCTTGGGTATCCCGAAGATAGAGGAGTACGACGGAGTTGCGGACCCGGTCCGCCATGTACAGAAGCACTTGACAGCGTGCATGGGCAGAACCCCAGATGAGGATGTTATCTGCGCGTTGTTCCCAAGCACCCTGGGAGAAAAGGCAATGACATGGTTCTACAGTCTGCCCACCGGATGCATAACCTGCTGGAAGGATATGCACCAACGATTCATCGCCCAGTACCAAGGGCGTCGACGGCTGCTGAAGAGTGTTCGGACCCTGCATGAGGTGGTCCAGAGGCCTGACGAATCGCTGGCCCAATACTACCAGCGTTACACGGCTGGTATGACCGAGTTGGATGAGGAGATATCGGAGGGCGAGGCCATCCGTACCTTCATAAAAAACCTCAATCCCCCCCTACGGCTCCGACTTACTCCACAGCGTCGCGGCCAAAAACGTCTGGAACATGGAGGCGCTTCAGGCGAGGGTAAAACAGCAAATCGACGTCCAAGAGTCGAAGATCGCTGCCGGAGAGTTGGCTCCTCCTAAGGGGCGCGAAGGAAAGCAGTTGTTCAAACCACTGGACAACCGATACAAGAAGGATAGCTCCGAGGGTAGTCGGAGTCGTGGACGCTCCGATCGGAGGGAGGATAGGCGTCCGAACAGGAGGGACAGTCAGAGGGAGGAGTTCACCCCCCTCAACAGGCCTTTGAAAGAGGTCTTGGCGGTAATGGAGAAGCAAGGCCTCGCTCGTTTCCCCAAGAAGAAAGAAGGAGAAAAGTTGGGCTCCCGCACCGACCGTTACTGCCGATTCCATCGGGCCTCTGGTCACGACACTGACCAGTGTCGGGAGCTGAAGAAGGAAATAGAGAAGCTTATCCAGAGGGGTAAGTTGAAGGAGTTCGTGGGAGACTCGCGCTGCAAGCCCCGTTCCCGATCTCGGTCAAGGTCCAAATCTCGATCGAGGTCCCCAAGGAAGAGGAGGTCCGACGCAGAGCCTTCGGAGGGCCCATCAGGGTCCCGACAGAAGAGGGTTATTAATGTGATCCATGGAGGGTTCGCTGCAGGAGGAGACACATCGTCTTCTCGGGAGCGTTATGCCAACCAAGTGCCAGTAGCAGTGGTTTTGGGAAAAAGGTCTCGGTCGTGGACCCCGAAGGAGGAAATGGAGATCACCTTCTCGGCGAAGGATCTGGAGGGAGTAGAGACCCCCCACGAGGATGCCCTAGTAGTGACATTGGATGTAGGGGGATTCGAAATGAAGAGAATCCTCATTGATGGAGGAAGCTCCTCCGACATCCTCTTCTCCGACGCCCTGGAGCAGATGGGGAAGAAGAAGAAAGATTTGCGGGAGGTTAACTTCCCGATGGTAGGATTTTGCGGCACAACCTCTTATCCATTGGGGGTTATTACGTTGCCCGTATGGTTCGGCAGTGGCTGGAAGATGGAGAAGAGAGATGTGGAGTTCGTGGTGGTCGAATCCACAGGGACGTACAATGCGATCATTGGAAGAACCACTATCAACCCACTGATGGCAGTAGCCTCGACTGTCCACCAGAAACTGAAGTTCCCGACTGAGAATGGGGTCGGCGAAGTGAAAGGCGACCAGGTGGCGTCGAGACGATGCTATGTCAACGCCACGAGAAGATCAAGGAAGGAGGCTATGTCGGTTCTCCAAACAGACACTGATCCTCGAGAGGAGTTTGGGCGTCCCGCCCCCATGGAGGACCTAAAAGAAGTCGAGATAGATGGACCCGAGAGGAGGGTAAAGATCGGATCCGCCCTATCCGAGGAAAAAGCTCAGGAGTTGATCGCCCTATTGAAGGAATTCAAGGAGTTATTTGCCTGGTCTCCGAGCGATATGCCAGGAATCAGTCGGGACGTGATCGAGCATGAATTGAATATCGACCCCACGATCAAGCCGATCGCACAGAAGAGACGTCCGATGGGAACAGATAAGAGGATTGCCAGCAAGAGGTTGGCAGATTGCTTGACGCCGGTTTCATTAGGGAGATCCGATTCCAGACTTGGGTGGCCAACCCAGTGCTGGTGAGGAAAAGTAACGGGAAGTGGCGGATGTGTGTCGACTTCCGCGACTTGAACAAGGCTTGCCCGAAGGACTGTTATCCGCTCCCTCGGATCGACCAATTGGTGGATGCTACATCGGGGCATGAGCTGTTAAGCTTTATGGATGCTTATTCTGGTTATAACCAGATAAAGATGGCGAAGAAGGATGCCCCACATACCGCCTTTTACGCTGACAGTGAAGTCTTCCAGTACGACGTCATGCCTTTCGGCCTGGTGAACGCGGGGGCGACATATCAGAGGATGGTGAACAAGCTGTTCGGGGATATGATTGGGAGTACCATGGAAGCCTATGTAGATGACATGCTAGTGAAGTCCCGGCGAGCATCAGACCACGTGGGCAACTTGGCAATGGCCTTCGAGAGGATGAAGCTCCACCAGGTCCGCCTGAATCCAGCCAAATGTGCTTTGAACTTGGGGTTCGATCTATCCTGAGGAAGGCGTTGAACTTGGGATATTATTGGCCTACGATGAATAAGGAAGCAACGGCGCTTGTTCGATCCTGTGACGCGTGTCAGAGATATGCTTCGAATATCACAGCCCCCGCCGCTGATTTGATGCCCATTGGGAGTGCTTGGCCCTTCGCACAGTGGGGCATTGACCTGGTGGGACCCCTTCCGAAAGCAAAGAGCCAGTGCACACATTTGCTGGTCGCGATTGACTACTTCTCGAAGTGGATCGAGGCTAAGCCGTTAGCCAAGACAACAGCGGGACATATCATTAAGTTCCTTCAGACCCGAATTTTGTCGAGATATGGGGTGCCGAAGGTGATCATCAGTGACAATGGTCCTCCGTTTAATGGGGCCCAGTTGGAGACGTTCCTGGACGAGTTTGGTATCGAGCATCGGACAGCATCCGTCCATCACGCTCAGACCAATGGGCAAGTGGAGGCTGCCAACAAAATCGTGATGGAGGGTTTGAAGAAGAGGGTCTATGCTTTGGACGGAAAATGGTTGGACGAACTAGAGAACGTGTTGTGGGCGGTCCGAACGACACCCAAGCGGTCAACAGGTGAAACCCCGTTTGCACTTGTTTATGGGACGGAGGCGGTCGCTCCCGTGGAAATCGCTGTGGCGTCCCATCGAACCAAAAGCTATGAGCCCTCGACAAGTCCAGAAAGAGCCAGGATAGGACCTTTGACGAATGACGAAACAAGGCGCCTGGAGTTATCCTTGCTAGAGGAGAAACGGCTGGAGGCCGACATAGCGCAAGCTCGGATGCGTTTGGCGACGGCCAGGTACTACAATCGGAAGGTCAAGTCACGACAGTTCTACGTGGGAGAACTGGTCCTACGTCGGAATGAGTTCGCCCTACAAGATCGGATCAACAAGATGTCCCCGAAGTGGGAAGGGCCTTACAAGATCGTAGGCATGCCGGCCCCGAATGCTTACAAGTTAGAAGACCTCGATGGCAAGGTATTAAAAAACACCTTTAGCGGTGAACATCTGAAGAAATGCCATGTTTGACAAATAAGTCGTCCGTAGAGGCGCGAAGATGTAATTAAGTCGCCCTGAGTGGTGCATGCTATGTTAAAGACATCAATCAATAAAGAGGTTACTTCTGATCAAAGTATTCCTAAGTTGTTCTCGATATATTTAAAAGCGTCATTGGACGTCCGAAAAATCCTTAAGTTTTTAAGGTCCGATTAAAAGCGTCATTGGACGTCCGAAAAATCCTTAAGTTTTTAAGGTCCGATTAAAAGCGTCATTGGACGTCCGAAAAATCCTTAAGTTTTTAAGGTCCGATTAAAAGCGTCATTGGACGTCCGAAAAATCCTTAAGTTTTTAAGGTCCGATTAAAAGCGTCATTGGACGTCCGAAAAATCCTTAAGTTTTTAAGGTCCGATTAAAAGCGTCATTGGACGTCCGAAAAATCCTTAAGTTTTTAAGGTCCGATTAAAAGCGTCATTGGACGTCCGAAAAATCCTTAAGTTTTTAAGGTTCGATTAAAAAGCGTCATTGGACGTCCGAAAAATCCTTAAGTTTTTAAGGTTCGATTAAAAAGCGTCATAGGACGACGGAAAGCCTTAAGGTTCTTAGGGTCCGATAAAAGCGCTATGAAGAACATAATCGAAAAAGACATTGATAAAAGGCTCGAAGGCCTAAGAGGTTCAATACAAGGGAGATAATGAGGAAGGATTACAAAGACTTAAGATTTAACAAATTAAACTCGGTCCTCGGGCGCTGAATCTTCAGAGGGCTTCGGAGGGGCAGGCTTAGAGGGATCGGTAGGAGGCTCGTCGGCGTCTTCAGAGGAGCTCTCCGACGGGAGGCTAAGGTACGTTTCTGCGGCTCGGCCGAGAATCTTGGACTTCCTCAAGTCGATGGAGTCCCCGTAGGTTTCATTAAGCTCTTCGACAATATCAAGGAAGGCATTCTGCAAATCTTCCTGACAATGCCTCGCCGCATCTGCTTTGAAGTCCTCCGAGCTCCGATATTCTTCGCGGCCCTGGACCTTCGCGTTTGTTATTTGGGCGGAATGATCCGCCTTTGCCTCCTCCAGCTCCGCGATGGCCCTCTGCTTCTCAAGCTTCAGCCGCTCAGCAGTTTCTTTCAACGCTGCCTTATCGAAGGCAGCCTGGCTCCGATCCGCCAAGGCCGCTTGCTGCTCCCGCCTAAGCGAGCTCTCAAGGCTTAGAATCTGCCTTTGCTGGGATTGGGCCTCTTGAGCAAGCTTGGCCCTAACCTCCTCGGCCTGCTGCCTGCCCTCCTCAGCCTGCCGCCTAACCTCCTCGGCCCGCTGCCAACCTTCTTCGGCCCGCTTTCTGCCCTCCTCCGCTCGGAGCCTTGACGCCTCGGAGGCAGCTAGGTCCTCCTGGAGCTTGGTCAAGCTCTCGAGGTTGGAGTTGGCCCGTTCCTGCTCCAAAGCCTCCTGCAGGGACAGGATGTAGCCGAAGCAGCGATCCTGGTCCGCCATTTCCTGAGGACAAATGCAACTTAGTATTTAAAAGTCGGAGTACTTTCAGATGAACAAAAACAAAGTGTAACCTACCTCTATCCGACGGACGGCCATTCGACGGATGTCCGCCTTGATGTCCTCCCCTTCCAGTGAAAGGGGACGCCTCAGTGAGGGCGGGATCGAGCCCGACACCAAGTGCAGGGCCATGTTCTCCTCCTGGCACCCCCGACGTAGAGGAATCCCCTGTAGAGACTCCACCGGTCTCCAAGGCTCGGCACTCTGGTCCGAAGAGAAGGCCTGGTAGTAGTCTCCATCCAAGGGGAATGGAGGTACTACCAGACGAACTCCCCCATCTTCACTTGGCCGAACTTCGGGGGTCGCGCCCCTGACTGGTGACGATGGTGGCGTGAAGGGGAGTGGAGACGTCTCCTCACCAGGTGACTTAGCAGGAGTCGACCTCGATTTTCCTCGGAGGATTAGGCCTTCCTCCTCAGCTTGATCCTCGGAAGGGGAGTCCTCCAAGCTGGTCACCCGACCGAATTCACCACGGGCTTCCGTCGGGGCATCTTCCACCACCGGCTCCGCTGCAGGCGCGGGGTCTGAGGCAGGTGCATCAGGGGCGACGTCCGCGGGACCTGCAGCGGGGCGAATAAGGTGAGGAAGTAAATTGATATCGGTGTGCCAAATTAAACAACGCTCCATATATCTCTCTTGGCCGAAAAAGTCGTAACAACCCGCTTCGAGAACATGTGGAGTTTCCCCTCGGAGGATATTCCTGACATCCCTAATCCGCCCTTCCATGTCGGAGGCTTGAAGGTCTTGAGGTACCAACTCTCTATATCTTTTTATAGCACGAAAAACTTCCTTACCTTCCTTTTCGGAGCGGACGCCGAAGACGGCCTTGACCACGTCCGTATTAGTCCGCCCCTCGGGGGTGGGGGCAGACCTTGGTGCCTCGGAGGTCCTCGCCTTCTTCCGAGACGGCCCCGACGTGGCAGAAGCCTTTCTCCTGGAGGACTTCTTCTTGCGCTTCAGCGAATGGGAGGCATCGGTATCCTCCTGAAACAGATGGGCGGTCAGCGATGATCGAGGGGCTGTAAGCAGTGGAAACAAGAAATAATTAGAAGATTACCCAGATAATTACATTGGAAACACCATCATGAATTTTTCCCCCGGCCTTGGGATCAATCAGCATAATGGAAATTTTGATCCGCTGTTGGTCAGTGACAGAAGTGGCCTCGAAGGGCTGATAACCCTCCTCCCAGCGACGGGCCTGGATAAGCATCAAGGCCCTCTTGGTCTGCTCCGACCATGAACGGAAGGGCACAGGAGGATAAGCTTCCACGACGGTCTTCGGCCACTCGATGGGACCAGGCTTGATGAAGAAGTATTGTTCTTTCCAGTTGGCATTGTCATGCCCCTTATCATGGATGATGGCCCGTTCCTTGCAAATCCTCCAGGACACCTTCCTATCCCAGCCCATCTCCTTATACTGCTCGTCGGTCCCCTCGGGCTGGCGGGGGGTGAAGGAGCAGATACCATCTTTATTACAGGTCATCTTGTAGAGGACCCGCCAAAGCTCCAGAGTGTAGCTCCAATCCTCTTTGTTGATATCACACCACACTTGGAAGGCAATCCATGTACGGATTGCGTGTGGAGAGAAGGTCGTGGGGTAAGTCTTGTAGTGGTTGCATAACTCCACCCAACTCGGACAGAAAGGGAGTCGGATTCCCGCACGAATTTGCCCTGGGGAGATGAACACCTCATCTCCTTTGGGGAGCGTAATCCGGGCATCGCGAGGATTGAATTGGGATTGCTCGTAGGGATAGCGGGCCCCGAAGGAGGATTCGAAGATACCACACTCTATACAAGCCCTATCGTAGTTAATAGGCGCAAGCAAGTTCTTGAGATACTTGAAGACGAAAGGTGGTCCAACAGTGGCAGATCCCTCGGCTGAAAATCGTCGAGGGAAGGAAGGAAGGGAAAATTGAAACCTAAGAAGATCAAAGATGAAAAGGAAAAGAGTAATAAGGTGAAGAATCTTACCAGACATAGTGACTGAAGTCTTGATCGGAAAATCTGGATGCTGGAAACGCCGGTGAAACCTTGAAGAGAGAAGAATTAGGGCTCTTGGGATCGCAGAGAAGAAGAAGTAAAGGAAAAGTGAAACAATGTCTGGATTTAGGGTTTTATAAGAGAAGGAAAAGGGAACTGAAGAGGTGGGCAATCTGAGCCACATAATTCAAAACGATTCAATCATAATCGTCCAAGGGGAAACGTGCTAATTCGAAGAAGGCGAAACGGTTTTAATCTGAACCGTCAGAACGCATGGGACAGATAAGACAAGAATAATGACGTACCGGGGCGGTTGAAAAGTGCTTTTTCAGAAAGCAGGCGTGCAGAACCCGAAACGTTCCTTCACCTCCTATCAGCATTTAATGCCGGTCTGATCAAGAAATCCCCTCGAATCCAAGCAGGATCCCAAAGGATCTTGAAGAGATCCAAGGCAAAGGCCTCCGACACAAGTAGGGCAATGGCCTCCAACGTTTCAAATAAAGACCCCCGACGGGGATGTGAAAGGGTCCGATATTGAAAGACGCGACGCACTATAAGTCCCTCACGTCTTGGGGGCAAATGATGGGCCCCGGCGAAGGCCGCTAGGCCCCTTAACGATTGGCAAACGGCGACTAGGCCCGGTGGGCTAGGAGCTGGGCTGCTGGAAGGCTAAGGGCTCCGACGGAAGGAGGCCCCGACATTGAATGGCCCCGAGCAAGTATGGCTCCGATAGGGGAGAGCCCCGAAGATGTCGTACCTGGACGTAGTCGGTCCCGATATGGGAGTTGACACCACTCCCCGACACCGAATCCTCAACGATGCCACTTGGGAGCCTCCGATAATGATCGAGACTCGCCAATAAGAGCACAATCCCGGAAATCTCGCCATGATCACAGTAGTGGTATAATGGGCGAGATATGTGGGATACGTATAACTGTACAAGATACGTGGCAAGATATACGGCGAGATATGTGGGATAGTGGATCACAATCCAACCGCCTAATCAGGTAACTGGGATAGCCTTTCCTCTAAAAAAGGAGGGAAGTTATTCCAGGTTAGGGTTACGTTTTTACACATACACAAATACTGCTTGCCCTGTTGACTGCCGTACTTACGTTAAGCATCGGAGAGGGATTCTGGGCCACTGCCCTCTACTCCCCTCTTGCAGGATTGCGTGGAGCAAAGGAGCTAGGATTGCCGTCCAAGTCCGTACCGGAGTTCCACCGTGATCCAACACTTGGCATCCCCAGAGGTCTGCGTGCGCATGTTGAGTGCACTCGTGCCCCTTGTTGATCGCCGAGCTGTCCCTGACACTGGTCCAGTGGGACAACGCTTTGCTCGCGATGCACTATCTCGATATGCCCCTGTAAGTATATCTTCTTTTCATCTTTCACCTGCACTATCTTTGTTACTTGACACATGCTTATTGAATGCAGGTGGTTGCCGACATGGTTAACGTGTCGTCTTTCTTAGTCGAGCTGACCGAGAAGGTTGACCTCCAACACTCTGAGTTGGAGAATTTCAAGGATACAGTGCGTGTTATGAAGGAGAAGGCTGCCACCTTTGACTCCTCTGAGCTTGTTTATCAAGGTTGCATTGCCTCCCTCGAAGCGAAGTCGCTCGAATTTGTAAGGAGAAGGAAGACGAGGCCATAGCGGCGCGCGACCACTTGTCGAAGACTCTCTTGAAGAATTATGAAGAGGCAATTCTTCGTGGTGTTACTCAGTACAAGGTGTCTCTCGAGTTTGAGGAGGTCCCGAAAAGATTGAGCGTGAATTGCCAATCAGCCCCCTAATGAACGAAAAGATCACAGCACACACTTAGAGCCTGGAAAACGTTTACCGATGAACGAAAATGGGTTTTAAAGTTATTCAACAGTGTTAATGTCAGTTAATATAATGACAGGGGCAAGTTCTTAAGTGGGTGATTTTCATCGCATGAGTCAGAAATTGGGGATTTTCTACCATGCTTGTGGAGCACAATGTTTGTACTTTTTTTTATTACTATGGTGGACTTAATTGTAACATATGTAAAACTTTAAAAGTGTGAAAAAGTATGAAATTTTTTAACTACACCTAATACTTATATCATACTAGTAATAATATCAATTTTTTTATAGGGTTCATATTTTGGATAACAGAAAAATGTAAAAAAAAAAATTACCACAAGTATGGTGCTTTTGGACCATAGTAAAAAAAACCAGCAATTGATGGCATAGAGATAGTTTCTGGTGTTGTGCAGAGATTGTATTCTATTGTATTATTTATTTTATTGTTAATCAGGGTAAAATAGTTAATTCTTCTAACTCTTGGAAATTAACGTAGTAAAATATTACATTAGCCTATTGCAGATCGAAGGGTAGAATTGAACTTTGTATATGAGTTGGAGGATAAAGTAGGACCTAACTGAAGTTTGAGAATAAAATTGGGCATTGATTGTGAGTTGGAGGACCATTTGGAGACCTAACCTTATATGTTTAATTATTTTTGTATTATTGGAAAATGCCAAACGACGTAGCTTCCGGACGCGTAAATGAGATTTATCAAGTTTCAGTCGGATGATGGATCGGCTTCGTCCAGTTCAGAATCATCCTCTTCTTCTCCACGCTTCTACCTTCACCATACTCCGATCGGGATACACATTTCTCTGCTGGTACATTTCTATCCTCCATTGTAATTAGTCTTCAGTACGGCCATCAGGTTCATAATTTCCTCTTTCTTGTTCTCTGTATAGTTGTTCTGCTTACATATCTTCAACATCTGTTGGTTTTGGATTCGGCGAACTTCATTGCTGATTTCAGTTCAATTTGGGGAAAATAGTTAGGAGATTGAGTACTGGATTCTTTGAGCAACGTAATTGTTGTGTATGTCTATGTCAGGAAATTCAAACTTCGTTAAAATATTTTAGATTTGTCATTATCAATTTCGATTTCTCCTCTATTCCACTGATTCCTCACCTCTAGGCAGTAATTAAGGTTTATTAGTAAGAACCTTAATTGCGATAAAAACATTCTTTACCTATGGTGGGATCATAGGAAGTTGTATTTAATTGAATCGGAATCTGGCGACTGTCCCAGGGTTATTTTTTTCCTGAGCTAATGTAGCAAAACTAGCTTTTCAATTTCCAATTGAGTTGTTATAACTGTAAGGACCTAGTTACAGTTTATTTGTTACATTTTTCCTCCATAATCTTTCAGAATGATATCAGTAACGAGTTGTGTTTTCTTGCTCTAGCCTTACGTATTTGTAAGATCTATTGTCCTTACTTTGTAACTCCATGCACTTGATGACCTCTTTTCTTCACATATTGGTATTCCGGTTCTGCAGTTGTAGGAAATTATGGATAACAACAGGGGTCCGGGAGGGATTCAGCAACTACTAGCAGCAGAACAAGAGGCTCAACAAATTGTTAATGCTGCCCGGAGTGGTATAGTTCATGAACTTTCCTGGCTGTTTATTTGTTCAATTAGTGTTTATAGCATCTGAGATTTTAGATGTCCTGTTTGAAATTATGGATATCATTTTCTGTTTATAGTTCTTCATACTACCATCTCTGATTTAACAAGCACTTCTTTTTCATTTTTAATGAGATGAGCTTGAGTGGTATGTATGCCTTCAGAAGACACTTCCTATATCAGATATAGTCTAAGAAGTTATACAATCTTTTGGCTGCGCTTTATTGTATATCCAATTTCCTTGTCAAACGGAATTCTTCTTTGCAAAGATTTCATCTTTCATGAGTTTAATATATTTTGATGCAGCATATAGGTCAGCCTAGACTATCTACTGTGAGGTTTGACCTCAGATCTATGTTTATAGTAAACTTGTGACTGATTTGCTTTCTCCTGATATTGCTTTCCAGCCAAATTGGCTCGGCTAAAGCAGGCCAAAGAAGAGGCTGAAAAGGAAGTTTATGATTATCGATCGCACGTAGAAGCTTCATTCCAGAAAAAGGTTGCAGCAGTAAGTACCATATCTAAATTATCAATTATTATTATTATAAACTGTGGTGTCTCATGCTGCTGCACGTGATAAAGCATAAACTTCTTTAGCATGAAGCTGATGGAACTTATCAACATAATCATCATATTGCATTTGCATACATTCCAAAAGGAAGATAAATGCACGATTGCCATGTTTTGTTCGGTTTAGTTTTTTCAGATAATATGAGGTATCCACAAATTCTGTATCATTAGCAATTAGCGGGGATGGAAAGTGTTGAACATGGTAGCAGACATCAAAGATATTCTAGTACTATAAGAAAGTTGTTTACTTGTTATACTACTACTACCACTTGTGAGCTAACTCTTGTGTTTGACAATGGTGGTGTTTATGGTGATGAAACAAAGAGTAGTGGAGATTCAGGTGCTAATGTGAAGAGACTTGAACAAGAGACTGATACAAAGATAAACAACTTGAAAGTTGAAGCTGGCCGTATATCGCGTGATGTCGTTCAAATGCTTCTAAAGCAGGTCACTACCGTGAAGAATTAATTAGGTTTTGCAAAGAGAAGCAATCAGTTTAGTTACCGGGATAATAATGATAAATAAATTGTTATGGTGGTTTCCAGTTTTTCTGTTTATCATGGTTATGTTTTCTAATGATAAGAGACATGTGAAACTTTACGTTTGCAGCTGAGGAATAAATAATAATAATAATTGCATTCATTTGACCAAGGTTTTCTTTTGCCAAAGGTTTGACCAAGGTTTAATAATGAAATCGCTGCTACAGGGAAAATATAACTTATTTACTGTTTCAAGTTTGCCTCATATTTCAGTTTGGTGTCTGAAGTTTAAAATGTTAAAATAGACTGTCCCAGATTTTATTTTTGTTAAAATTTGGTGCCTCCGCCCGTCTTTTCCTCTTTTTTCAACCATTTCTATCAACCGGCTCACCCACTTATAATCCATCACTTTTTACTTTTCACAAACTCGTCAAATCTCACCCAAAAGTTGAACATAAAAAAAAAAAAAGTTTCCAGCAGAGCAATTTCGAGCGACAACAAAACATGATTTACTTAGGCAAATGTGGTCAGCTTTATAGGTGATGGTCTCGACAAAGTGACGAGAAGGGCATGCTTGGGAGCTCGGATATGACAGTCGGTTTCGTTGAGATTGGCTTCTCTAAAGTAATCACACTGAGACACCAAATTTCAACCAAAATAAAATCTGAGACACTCAATTTAAACGTCAGACACCAAACTGAAACATAAGGCAAACTTGATACAGTAAATATGTTCTTTTCCCTTATTATTAACTAGATATTTGGTTCGATATTTTTTGTAATATTATTTCCAATTATGTTATGTATTATTATGTAGATGGTGTTTTCTAAATGTTATATATTGTTATGGTGTATTATAATAAATTAATAATTTATGGATTATGATTCAATATATAAGTGCAAAATTTTATTGTAAATATCATTTTACACCAAAACAACAGTAAAAATATCATTTCAAACCGATGACACCTTCAGATAGGATGCACAACTAAGCGCATACGGGTTATGTTTGCATATATCCCTTCATGTTTGATAGTTTCAAAGAGTTGCTAGATTTAATACAAATGTGATGCTAACCATCACTTTTCCGGACCAAGTTGAGAAACTTCACCATTGTATAACTTGAGCTTAAGTTTTTTATCCGCAATGTTCGCTATCTTTCAACACAACCTGAAAGAATTCTACTGTGAGTTTATGTCCTGAGGTAAAAAAAAAAATTATAAAATATCACAGACTAACCATTTGATAGTAATTCTAATAAAGTAATTCCAAAAAATGACACTCAATGATTTTGTATTCTTTTTAGCAAATGGTAATTAATAGATATACTCCAAGTTCTTTATATATTGTGAGGGTGAAAGATCCAAATAAATTAAATCACTAATATTGGCCAAATATATATATATACTAGTGAGTTACTCGATATAGACTCGGTTAATATTCGAATTTGACTCTCTAAATTTCGTTCGGGTATAGATTATTCTAGTATCGAGTCGAGTACGAGTTCATTTATACTTGATCTAAAGGTTCATGAGTCAATTCAAGCTTTAAAGCCTATTCAAGTCAAGTTCGAGCTTTCCATAATATTAATGTATGTATATATAATTCAAGGTCCAAAAACTAAAGGCCCATCATATCCGAAGCTTTAAAAAATAACTATCTAGTCTGGTTCGAAATCAAGCTAAGGTGCACAATTTAAGATTTAACTAAAACAAAAATTAAGCTTGTGGAGCTGATTCGAGTCGACATGAGCTCGAATTCGTCGATTACGACACCAACCCGAGCTTGAAAATTCTGGCTCGGTCGAGTTCAACCTCGAGTAAAATAAGCTTGCCAAATACTCTGCTCGGCTCGACTCGATTTGTTTACACCCATACTTGCAACTATTTCATCACATAAACATTTCATTGTTGTATTTGTTGATTGATTATTATTGTAATTGTCAATGCACATTTTGTACTTTACATATAATTCTCTTTTTTTAAGTGATTATCATTTACAGAGTCGTCAAATCTAATTATGCAAACTATTTATTTACGAATTCAACATTTAGTGCTTATATATTGTCATATACACTTTAATATATATATATATATATATATATATATATATATATATATATATATATATATATATATATATATATACTAGAGGTATGTGCATGCGTTGCGCGCGCGACAGTCAATTGCTTTGATAAAAATATATTTAGAAGCTTATTTAATTTAAGTTTGTAATAAATATAGACATATGGGCTCCATCAATAAATGCTACTCAGTAACATGAAGTCACTTTTGTATATAAAACATGAAGTCATTGAACCAACTACGGTTATCGCTCCTCGAGCCACTATTTCTTTAATTCTATAATTAAATCCGATAAAACTTTTAATGTGAACAAATGTTGGGGTGATTGTCGTAGCTTCGTAATAAAGATTGCCACATGGAGAAGGTATAAACTAATAGTTACCCGTTACCACCAATGTATCAAACCCATATCTATAATAAAAAAAAAAAAATGTATCACACCCATATGGATGCCTTAAAGTGGATGCATACCTTGTTAAATGTTTTTAACATTAATATTGTATTAATATGTGAATATCAAATAAGAGAGCAGAAGAAAAAGGCGGAAAATTATAGGAAGAGAGGCTCTATTTTAGCACCCTTCTTGGCAGCCCGTATGAAGTATTGGTATACACAAAATGCAGCCACAGTAACAGAAATCAAAGGAGATATTGCAGACACTAAGAAATATTACATGAACCTAAGCAATGAAAGTTTCAACAATTGGTTGTAAAATAGAGGGAGAAAGCCTCATACAATGTATTTGGTGATTAGAAAAGATCAAGTATGTCAATCCTATCTTACAATGTCTGTCAACTCCAGCTCACCATGGATAATATATACGAGGATGAATTTCAAGTGACAGAAACCATGTTTGTCTTCTTAATGAATTTCTGTATGGCAAGTTTACCGTTAAGTTGTTAAAGAACTATAGTAATCGCAACATCACCCATGAACCCTGCTGCATGAAATAATAAAAAAGAAGAATCATAAAACAACATCAATCTAGATGATGTTAACACAAGTACGACACAAGTATACATATATGTATACCTGAATAGAATCTAAGGGCAACTTGCATGACACCACCTTTGATACTGACATGATTTTTTTATGGGAACTATCTCATGTTGAAGAAGAGTACCTAGCAAACAATATAGCCACTGGTCCTATAGGCGATGTCTCTCGAGTTTCCCATGAATGCATATATAAGAGGTGGAATGGAGCTATTATCTGCACCATGAACAGTAAAATTATTTATATCCACTTAAAGCTATGACTTTAATTTCCTCTCTTCAGCAGCTCAGCTGAAGATATGTATAACTTCCTAACCATTGTAAGTTAGGTACATGGCACTTGTCCAAACATCTAACTCATCCCATGTACAAGAAGTTTCCAGGAATCATATGTATGTTGTTTTTTTCTTATATATAAAACTGAAGATGGCCATCTTTATAACGAGTAAGCAACTTATTTAGCCCATATTGCAAGGGGAGATCTGCGAGTTTTGCATATGCAATATCCTAGAGCGAATATATACATAATAAAATCATGAGATTTGAAATCAAAGAGAGGCAAAGTTATTTTATGTATGTGACAACCTGGTTTTACCTAAGGAAAGATTGGCAAATGGTAAGTCGTGCAGTAAAGTCAGCTCTGAATTTTCCCAGATTCTAGTTCCGTCCCCTGTTGAGAATTAAAAGATGGATTTAGCGTCATATATGGAGAATTAAAAAATTCTTCTGCCAAAATTTACGTTGAATGAATTTATAGTGCACACAAAATTCAAATGAGACTATCTATAGAAACACTTCATGAAGACAAAACTGCATCTTATCAATCACACTTATGATGGAAATTACAGAAGAACTAAAAAAAGAGAGCCAAAGCAGCAAAAACCATAGTAGATATTAGTCATTGAATGAGTGAAATAAATGGATTAACAAAACCATAAGCAAAAAAACAAAATGTTCTACATTTTAGTAATGAAAAAACATATTGGACACTCTTAAGCCTTAAGGTACACAAAGAATCAAATATGTGAATCGTGATGAATGAAAGCAGAGTATACACCATTTTGAAAAACATGAAGTGAATAAAAACAATATGGAGGTCCACTAATGAGTTAATAAAACTATAGTCAAATCCCTAATAGCATCTGTAACAATCTATGATCTGTCAGGACTATGGTGCTCACTGTAATTGCAAATTACAGGGAGATTAAATAAATTAGATCAATTCCAGATGAAAGTAGAAAATGATGTGCAAAATTGAAGAGGAACCCTTAGCTTTGCTGCATCATTAGGTTGTCTGTGTCTAGAACATGTGGCCCGAACTGATCCTGCAGAGACACCATTGCTTCATGAAAATTCAGGCAAACAACAGTATGAATGAGCAATAAAAGAAAAATAAGACCATGAACCTCATCGAACCTGATAGCAGTAAAATCCGATGGAACGTGATCTGATGAATCAATAACAAAATATATTCAATTTATAATAACCCTAAACATTTGGTTCAGTCTAAAAAAGAATGACCTTTAATCTGATTGTTACCATCAAGAGTGGTTTCTTCTCGGGTCTTGAGATGATTGTGTTGAGCGCTAATTTGAAAAATCAATATCCATCTTTATTAACAAAAGAGGGAACCGCTACAGCTGCCGTTTGTATCACTGTCGGTCGTATTCTGGGGGTGGGTCTAGATCCGCCGCTGGTACCACCGTGTTTGCCGTTCAAATTGAGTGAACCGTTGTTTGTTGTTCGAAGGGAGAGTTGGAAGAGGGCAAAGTTAGAAACTGCAAGTATTAACAGGAGAGGGAATTGCTAGGTGTGAAGAATCTGGAATCGCTACAGCCGCCGTTCGTATCACTGCCGGTCGTTTGCCGTTCGAATGGAGAGTTGGAAGAGGGCAAAGCGAGAAACTGCAGGTAGCTTTCTACGGATTTGATAGAGAAACAGAAGGGTTAAAATGAAAAGACATGCTTGTACGGGATGGAGAAAGTGAAATGACAACGGTTGAGTGTGAGGACAGCCCAAACATTTATTATAGGTATAGAAGGTATAGATAGATAGATAGATATATATAGATATAGATATATAACCACCCCAGATTTTAATTTCTAGTGCAAGGAAAATTACATGCCCAAGAACAAAAGAGGCACAAATGAATGAGTTGGCATTAATTCAACAACCAAATCAATTTAAAAGTGAGATGAGATTGATTAATCACAAACTATTGAACTTGATAATAATTCTCACATATTGCATTGCCGCATCATTAATTTGTATAAGTACGTAACTATCTACCAATATAGCAGTAACACTAATTTGTCTTCAAGAAAGTACCTTGTCGATATATCGATTCTTATCGAGTTCAAGAGAGTTTTGTATCAGTAAGGATTGATAAAAGAAAGAGATCAGTAATTTTCACACTTATTTAATGGAACATCGTTTTGGCAAACAAATGGAGGATTTAGCACAAAGAAGTTCAGACAAACGTCACAAAAGAAAAGGCTCTAATAGACATCATAACTCAAAAAGAAGTATTTCATATTCCAAAAGCTAATATATATATATATTGAACTAAAAGTCTAAAAGTGCTTATATGTACCTCTGGTGGAGAAACTCATGATACTATCATGAACATCACGTGTCTTGCCACTAAACTTCTCAAGTTCTCACACTGCGATATAAATATAAATAACATCTTAAGAAGACAGTTGGTACTTTGTAGTTTATACAATAACAATGTTACACTTTTCATATGAAATGAAAATAATTACACTTCTAAGTTGATATATAAATCATTCAGATCACTTGCTAACAATAGATATGATGAAAATTATTGGACAGATCTTTACGTATTGATATAAGGAATGGATATAAAATGGTAAAATATTGGATACAAATTAGTATTTTTCTACACACAACCAAACATGACAGCAGTAGCATCAGATTTGATTGGAAAATTGAAGATGATAGAGATACTATATGATGGGTTTCGCTATAACCGTTAGGCCCTTTAACGACGAGTAAACGGTGAATAGGCCCACTGGGCCCTAAAAGAGGTCAAGAAGACCAATGCGAAGGGTCCCGACAAGAGGGGTCCCAATGGTGAAGGGTCCCGACAAGGTCGGTCCGATATGCGAGCTGGACGCTCCCGATGAGATGCCTTTAAGTAGGCCCCGATGATATGCCTCTAAGTAGGCCCCGATGTTGAATCCCTGAGGATGTTGGCCCTGTCCCGATGACGAGGGGCCCCGAGCGGTGACTAAAGGAGATAACTCTGGAGTCCCCGAATTTCGTCGGGACTTGCTATCAGAGGTTGAGGCCGAGAAACACGCCCACTATCAGAGTAGTGGGGAAGTGGCCCGAGATAAGCGGAACGTGGGCAAGTGGCCGAGATAAGCGGAACGTGGGCTAACTGCCCTGGCAGTTCATCAGGTAACTGGGGTAACTCCTCTCCTATAAAAAGGAAGAAGTTACCTCAGATCACATATACGCACTTACATACTGATACTTTTGCTTGCCTTGCCTGCCACGAGATTCTCATTTAACCATCGGAGAGGGATTCTGGGTCACCGCCCGGTCTATTCCCCTCTTGCAGGATTACGTGGAGCGAAGAATTTCGGATTTCCGTCAAGACCGTACCGGAGTTCCAACCGTGATCCAACATTGGCGCCGTCTGTGGGAAGCTAACAAAAAGTCAAAGATAGCTTCTACTCGTTCAATAGCGGCTGGCAAGCAGAAAAAGCAAGGGGCAGACTGGTGGTTCTAACCTCCTTGCTGGAACTCAGAATTCAGAGCTGCCGGAGCGCAGTGTGGATCAAAATCCCCCTGCTGAGGTTTCCCGAACAGGGGGCACAATGAAGTTCCTGAGGATACTGCTCGACACCAAGAAAATAGGGAGGAGGATGCTCCTCCAAACGCGGACCTGACGAAGGCTATGACGGATGCCATGCCGATGTTCTTGGAGGCCATGGAGGCTCTCCTAGAGCGGAGAGAGGCTGCCAAGAAGAAGGAGGAGGTGCCTCCGCCTCCGCCGAGGGAGGTTCGGAATGTGCAGGAGGCCCAACCCAGAAACCGGGACAAGGGCAAAGAGCCCGCTCAGTCGGAGCGATTTGTGATCGATGGGCCTGGACCGGTGCAGCATAGGACCATTCCCCTTAATGGTCCCATCACCCCCGACCAGGTGGTGAAGATCGTGAACATCTGCATGGGGACCAGAAGCAGATGATGTCGGAACTGGGGGATCGATCCACCCATCCCTTTGTTCCCCGATTGATAGATACCCTCGCCCCGCCAGGGCTGGGTATCCCCACAATTAAGGAGTATGATGGCGAGGGAGATCCAGTTCGCCATGTCCAGAAGCATGTCATGGCCTGTCTAGGCAGAGCCCCGGATGATGATACTGTGTGTGTGTTGTTCCCGACCACATTGGGAGAAAGGGCCATGACGTGGTTCTTCAGTCTGCCCCCAGGGTGCATCTCCAGCTGGGCTGATATGCACGACCGTTTTATTCAGCAGTACCAGGGTCGTCGACGCCTCTTGAAGAGCGTGAGGTCCCTGGCCCAGGTGGTGCAGAGGCCCGACGAATCGCCGGCACATTATTACCAGCGGTACACTGCTAGTGTGGCCGAGATCGATGAGGAGATATCGGAGGGAGAGACTATCCGCACCTTCCTCCGGAACCTGACAGCCCCCTATGGTTCCGACTTGATGCACAGCGTGGCCGCGAAGGCCGTGTGGAGCATGGAGGCGTTGCGGACGAGGGTAAAGCAGCAAATCGATGTGCAGGAGTCGAAGATAGCTGCCGGAGAGCTTGATCCTCCGAAGTCAAATAAGGGGAAGCAGTCGTCCAAACCATTGGACGACCGTAAGTGGAAGGATAAATCCGAGGGCAGTCGGAGTCGAGGCCGCTCTGATCGAAGGGAGGACAGGCGTCCCCCGAGGAAGGACAAGCGGGAGGATCATCACATTCCTCTCAATAGTTCTATGGTTGCCGTGTTAACGGTGATGGATCGACAGGGTATCTCCAGGTACCCCCCGAAGAAGGAAGGAGAATTTTTGGGAGCTCGCACCGATCGTTACTGTCGGTTCCACCGCGCCAGCGGTCACGACACTAACCATTGTCAGGAGTTGAAGAAGGAGATCGAAAGGCTGATCCAGAAGGGAAGCTTAAGGAGTTTGTGGCTGAGAGGCGGTGTCGATCCCGCTCCCGATCTCGATCGCGGTCCCGTTCCCGAACCCGCGATCGGTCCCCAAAGAAGAAGAAGTCCGAGCCGGAGTCTTCTGGTGTCCGTAGGGAGAAGCGGGGCACCATTAATGTGATTCATGGAGGATTGGCTGCAGGAGGTGATACCATAGCCTCTCGGGAGGTCTATGCCTCAAGAATTTCCGCTGCTGTGGTGCTGGGCAAGAGGTCCCGATCCTGGACCGCGAAGGAAGAGATGGTGATTTCCTTTTCAGCGGAGGACCTGGTAGGTGAGGAGACTCCACACGATGATGCTTTGGTCGTGACCCTAGACGTGGATGGGTACGAGATGAAGCGAATTTTGATCGACGGAAGGAGCTCCTCCGATATTCTGTTTATGGATGCGCTGGAGGCCATGGGGAAAACTAAGAAGGACCTGAAGCAGGTGAACTTCCCGATGGTTGGATTCTCTGGTTTTACCTCCTATCCGCTGAGAATGATCACCTTACCAGTGGAGTTCGGTAGTGGGTGGAAAGCAGAGATGAGGAATGCTTGCCCGACCTCCCGGGGGAGGGGCCGGGTCAGCTAACCCGATCCCTCCTAGGAGAGGTCGGGTGGGTCAACCCGATCTCTCCTTCGGGTAAGGCCACCCGATCTCTCCCAGGAGGGATCAGGGCCACCTGATCCCTCCTGGGAGAGATATGACAGGTTAGCCCTATCTCACCTAGGTGAGACCAACAGACCGATCCAGACGAATATTTTGCCTCGTCCGGGCCATTCGTGTTGCAAGTGAAGTGTTCGGGTCCAAGTTTCGATTTATAATCACAAGCGGGGCGATTAAAATAAGACAATCTGAAAGGAGACGGGTCCAAATTGGGCATATATCCATCAGAAATGTCTGTTAATTCTACATGTCTAGTCTGGAGAAAGTCGTCTAATCGAGCGAAATCGTACGAAATGATGGGGCACAGATCAGATAAACCGTTTTAAGTAATACTTTTGGAGTTGACAAGTTTACCCTTAAATGGGGGCATCTTATGGATAGAAAAAGCCTGTTTGAAACTGTGACAGTTTCATAGATCGGTCCAACTATATATTAACATATCGGGTGATGCTAAAGCATGTGAAAAAAATTGTAAAAAATTCATAAAAAACACTTCTAGATCCACATGATAATGTATAACAACATTCACTTTATGAACAATTATTATTTGATATGTGTTATTTGATAATTTTCTATTGAATTTTCACTAAAAATGTCACAGTCTAAGATTTATTTACATTTACCTAAAATACTATAATAGTATAGTTGTTCGTACGCCGCGTTACACATGATTGACACTCCATCTTTGATCCCGTAGCAACTGAGAAAGCAAATGAGGCGAAGTGAAAACTGAAAGAGAAGCCGAGTCCTCCTCCTAGACCCAGAAGGTGAGAGAGAGAGAGTAAACGGGAACAGCCGAAGGAAAACACCAACTTCCTCCTGCCTCCACATCCTCCTTCTTCACGTCACAAAGTAATACAGAAGAAAATCAAGGAAGCCAATAAACCCTAGTATTTTCAATTTTGTCATGATCACAACCTCTCACCATGATCAACACAGCAAACGGAATGATGTCTCCCTCATCGTCCTCCGCCACCACCGCCATCGGTAGCGCCCCCTCCGCCGGTCTCAAGACCTATTTCAAGACCCCCGAGGGCCGCTACAAGCTCCACTTTGAGAAAGGTCACTCCTCAAGCTTGATGCACTATGTCCAGGGCAAGACCATCACTCAGGTTGGTTGCATTCTAGCTCTTTCCTCCTCCATTTTTCTCACTCTCGTCTATTTCTGCCGCAATTCCAATTCTTCGAATATATTTCGACTGTCGATCATTAGTTACGCGTTTGTTTCAGTTAGAATTCTCTTGATGCTGCCTTTTCTGCATCGATTGCTGAGATTTGTTAAGCGACTGATGTCAATTAATTAAGTCAATTTATCTCTAAACGCTCTCTCTCCGTAGTCTCTTCTTCGGCTCCAAATTCTGCATACACTTCCTTGCGACACATCATTTTATTGGTCAAGTAACTCGGTATCATATGAAATGGCTGTTAAAACTTACTGATCCTTCTACATATCGTACATTGATTTTCTTTTGGTGTGTCTCGTCTCAGATTTTCCTCTTATTGCTACTTCAGTAATGCTACATGTTATTTCATGTGATTATTAGGCCACTCTAGCTCATCTCAGGGATAAGCCATCACCGCCAACCCCACCCTCTCAGCCTTCTTCGAGCTTCAGTGCCAGTAGCGGAGTACGGTCTGCTGCTGCGAGGTTATTGGGTAGCAGCAATGGGACTCGGGGGCTAAGCTTTGTTGGGGGAAATGGAGGGAGCAAGAGTATTAGTGCGAATAGTAGGCTCGGAGCCCTAGGTGCTTCCTCTTCAAGTAATTCGACTTCCACATCAAATTTTGATGGTAAAGGGACCTATCTGATCTTCAATATGGGCGACGGAATTTTTGTTAATGACTTGATTTCTCAAGATAAGGTAACTTTTGAATGTTTGATTTAATTACAGAGTTACTGGAAGCTCACTCTTGATTGGTATTTGAGATCTTTCTTGTCGATACTTTATTGTAGGAGCCAATGAAGGCTATCCACTTCAATAATGTATACCCGGTTTGCCATGCATTTGATCAGGATGCCAAAGATGGGCATGATCTCCTTATTGGATTGAGTTCTGGTGATGGTATGGCTAGTCTACGTCAATTGAATGTCCATGCTGTTCCAGAATATATTACAGAAACTTATTAATTTCTGTTTGTTGTAGTCTATTCAGTTTCACTGAGACAACAATTACAGGACAACGGAAAGAAGCTTATTGGAGCTCAGCACTATAACAAAGACGGTTCAGTTAATAGCAGGCAAGTCTGGTTATCATATCCTCAACAAATTTCTATAGTTATTCTTGGCCAAAAATAAAAAAATAATTTTTTTTTCTATAGTTATGCTTGGCTCATTATTGTATTTTGGTGCTCCGAGCTCAGTAATATTAGCACTTGCAACTCTTAACTATTCGAGATAATTGGAAACTCAGAAATTCTTATTAGGTAATTGATTGAAATGTAGGTTCTCAAATTGTAAACCATTGGAAATTTGATGTAGCCAAGAATGTCACAATGGATGTCATATCTTGCCTGTTTCTGGTGAAAAAATAAAAGATATTGGTTATGAAACCAGGAGGGATATTTACATTTTATAAATCTCATTTGGCTCTAATATTCAATTGGCAGGATGATAAGGTGCATCTGTTTTTTATGTGCCTGAATTTGCCTAAAGTTGTTTATAAATGCTTTTAGATCTTGGGCAGAAAGAAACTTTTAGTGATGTTTCTTTGAGCTTATCAGCTATGGTTCCTGCTTCTGGTAGTTTATTTTTATCGTGTCTCGGCAGAAAGTACAAAGTCTTTGTATCCATGAACGTTTTTATACCCCTTTATTGACGTTGGTACTATCTTCATACTATCGGCTGGCGGTTGTTTTTTGACGGTTAATAGAGCCATCTAGTTTAACTTGCCTTAAGCTGGTAAAACACACAAAGTTCATGTTTCAAGTTCTCAAAATTAAGAATTATCATGGGATCCATTCATTGTGATTTTTGGGTTGCGGAGGTGCTTCATTGCTCCAACTTTTCTAAGAAACAAGACCCCAAGTCCAACCATCCTTTTTGCCTTGTCAAACCCAGAAAATTAGAAGTGTTTAGTTTTCTGTTTTTAGAGATTGAGACAATTACCTGACTATTTGCTTCTACGGTGTCTTAAAGATTAATTGCTGAAATCCACCATTATTTTACCAGAGGAAGTTATTATATTTAAGCAAAATAGTAATCAATTTTTTTTTTTTGCAACAAATCAAAACTTTCCTTTTTATGTTCTTAGGAATGTATTGTTGAAGTGCTAAAGTGCTTTCTAATTGTAACTTTCAGACTGGATGGCAACAATATTTATATACAATTATATTGGCGGTTGATTGGTATTACGTGCATTAGAATTATACGATGTAACTTCAATAATTGAATTAGTTTATTTCCAATTTATAATCTATTATTTGAGATATCAAGCGACCTTCAATGATAGGTTCACTTTTCATTGTCAATGGTAAATGTGGTGGCGTAGTTTTTAACAGTATGTAAAACAAACTAGTCTTTCTCATTTTCTTATTTCCATTCAGGGAAGTCATTGATTGAACATTTGCACTATTGCGATTTCATCTTATGTCTGAATGTGTGCACCGGAGAATGCTTTCACCTAATCTGAGTTTTGACTTATCTATTTGCTCCAATTTATTTGCTGGTTGTTTTTCTTCATTTAGGAAACCGGTCCTATTTATATAGGCTTTCATTATTTGTTCTTCCTACTACAGCCGCTGTACTTGCATTGCTTGGGTCCCTGGTGGTGATGGTGTTTTTATTGTTGGACATGCTGATGGAAATATATACGTTTATGATAAGGTAAGTTTTAGCCTGTGAAAAGTGTCTACAGCTAGTTGTTTTGTTGTCTAGTTGTTTATATGCATATTTTTATTGATCTTCTATGCATTTGCAGAGCAAAGATAGTACAGGCGAGTCTACCTTTTCAGTTATCAAAGATCAAGCTCAGTTTTCTGTTTCACATGCTCGCCATAGCAAGGTACAAGGATTGGTTTTGGTTTTTCTATGTCCTTGAAAAATAAATTTAAATGAAATTCAGTATAAATTTTCTCTGAAGTTCTGGACGAACTACTGAACGTTCGATTTCTAATACTATCTCTATTACAATTTTTTACTTTGCATGGCTGTCAAGTTTTTAGATTATCTACCAGTAGTAGTGCCATTTAAAATTAAATTTGTTTGTTCCATGGCTAGTAAAGGTTTCTTAGGCTTTAAGGTATTAAATATTAATCATGTCCATGATATATCATTAACATAAAAGGACTAGCAGACATATAAACATAAATTTTTGGTACTTGCTAGTATATGCGCCACCATTGGTTGGTGTAGCATTTAGTCATGCATATTCGTGCTTCAGCTGTGGCTTTAGGCATGCAATATCGATCATTTATATTCTTGATATATGGTTTTAGTCAGCCATTGATCAGGGTCTAGAGAGACTAGAGCAGACTGAGGATCAGCATAGATTTTTGCTTTGTATTTTCTTCATTATAATGAGAATTATCTAATGTATTTACTCACCACCACATACGCCATGAAATGATTAGATTGAAACATGTGCAACTATTAAATTTTCAAACTACTGCAAACGTTAGGTAATTTCATACATAAATAACAATATGAAACTTTCTCATGGTGGATGGATCAAGAGAATTTTTAATTTATTTTGCAGTTCAGTTGAGCTCTGCTTATTCTTTTCATTGGAATGATCTAAGAGACTAGATTATCCATCCCTGCTATCCATTTATTGTATCGCGCTGTTCACTTGGTGCCTTCTGTAAATATGTAGAGTAATCCCATTGCCAGATGGCATATTTGTCACGGCTCAATCAATTGTATTGCATTCTCCACCGACGGTGCCTACTTAGCTACTGTGGGAAGAGATGGTATAATGTGCTCATAAAATCATATTATGTTTGTAGAAACCTTAGCTGTAGAGTTCTCATTTGCAGTGTAATTTGAGTACGCAGGATATCTAAGAGTCTTTGATTACTCAAAAGAGCAATTAATATGTGGTGGTAAAAGCTATTACGGTGCTTTGTTATGCTGTGCTTGGAGGTAATAAGGTCTCCAGTTTAAAATATAATTGAATTTTCACTTTTTCATGCCCATTAGACTCACTGTTAGAATAGATGGGATATTGAAACAAGTAATTACTGAAAAGAAAACAATCGATTGCCTCTTGACAGCGTGGATGGAAAATATATCTTGGCGGGAGGTGAAGATGATTTAGTGCAAATATGGAGTATGGATGAGAGGAAGGTTGTAGCATGGGGCGAGGGTCACAATTCATGGGTGAGCTTTTTCTGTTTTTTGATTTTATCATCAAAGACAAACTGAGATGTTTGCATATGGCTTCAAAGCAGTTGTTGTCTTATCAAGTTTTGACTACTACTACAACTACAGGTCAGTGGAGTGGCTTTTGATTCATATTGGTCGTCCCCCAATTCTGATGACTGTGGGGAGACTGTGATGTACCGATTTGGCTCTGTTGGTCAGGTAGTACTAAATCATGGCTAGTTTATGAGACGGATAATTTGGTCTTATTTATCTACTCATCCTCTTTGTTGGTGTGGTGTTGGTTTGAGAGGTGTTCAGGACACTCAATTGCTATTGTGGGACTTGGAGATGGACGAAATCGTGGTTCCGCTACGTAGGGCACCAGGTGGGTCTCCGACCATGAGCACAGGAAGCCACTCGTCAGCACATTGGGACAATGCAAATGTGACTCCAACGCTCCAACCTGCTCCAAGCAGGAAAGACATACCGAAAATATCACCAGTGGTTGCACATCGGGTGTACACAGAACCCCTCTCAGGTTTGTTATTCACCCACGAATCTGTTGTCACATTGTGCAGAGAGGGACACATTAAAGTGTGGATGAGACCCACTTTAGATGCAGCAGCAGCAGCAGCAGAGAGCCAAGTCAGCAGTTGTGAGACTACTACTACAAGCATGAGTTTCAAGGACAAGTACTTGTCATCGAGCAAGATCCCTGCAGGCTCAGTTTAGAAGCAGCAATAGTATCGTTTATTCATTCCTTATAAAAGAGTGAGTGGTGGTTGGTAAGCATGAAACAGTGAGTGAGGTGGGATTCTTCTCCCCTTGGAGTGGCAGGCAATCTTCGGGCCTCTGAAATTGCAACCCATTCCAGAATCTTTTGTATTTGATGACGATTGATAATTCAGTTGGTTCGTGTAAATGTAATATTAATGATGATTTTTGCTGGGGAGGGGTGGGGGGATCAACCAACTGTTGTTATTTTCTTTTTCTGGGAGGGTTGTATATTGGAATTTGCATTTTGCAAAGCTTGGGGGCATGGAGTGGAGCAGTAGAGAATTATATGGGGAATCAACACAGTCGGTGAGCAGGGAATATATATGTTGAGAAATGAATAATGTAGACGGAGAGGTAATAGAGGGACTGAGTGCATGTTTGTTTACATGGGATGGGATGGGATCCGTAGCCCTACCTCTCTCTACTTACATAGAGACATTTTCCTAGATTAACTAAATCCATTTTTTTTCTTCTATTAACACTTTCCCTCCTTTTTGTTCTGCAGTTTGATCCTATGTATATTACTATTATTATCTTTGTATCCATTTGCTTGTAGTAATTGACTTTCATCTACCTTAACCTCCTATCTTTGGCTCTAGAACAAGTATTTTCACTTTTGCTATACATTTTACCCTTTTTAGAATTTTAACTACATATTGAGAAGTAGCTATTTTCTCCGCTTTTGAACTTTGAGTTTAGGTAGTCAATTCAAAAAAAAAAAAATACTAAATGTTTTTTTTTTTGGTTTAAGGTTACTTTTAGTACCACATGTTTACACAAAATCCACTGTTCATACCATATGTTTTTTTGTACCAATTTGGTACCAACGGTTTCCATTTTGTACCGTTTTCATAGCACCGCTAGTGTTCCGTAAAAAACGGTCGTTAAATGGCATGTGTCATGCAGGTGAGCAGCCCAAAACTTTCAATTTAGTCCCTCTAATACATCCTAACTTTTATTTTGTTCAATTTAGTCCTAAATTTTCAAAACCAAACCCTTCACCCAAATTGACTTAGCCCCAATTTAACTCAATTGGGACTAGGTCACAATTGACCCTAGGTCACAATTGACCCAACCGGACCTAGCTTAAGGCTAGGTCCGACCCTAGGTCAGGGTCGCCTGGGTCCGGTGACCCCGACCCAGGGTCGGACCTAGCCTATGGCTAGGTCAATTTGGGTGAAGGGTTTGGTTTTGAAATTTTAGGACTAAATTGAACAAATTAAAAGTTAGGGATGTATTAGAGGGACTAAATTGAAAGTTTTGGGCTGCTCACCTGCATGACACATGCCATTTAACGACCATTTTTTACGAAGCACTAACGGTGGTATGAAAACGGTACCAAATTGAAACTGTTAGTACCAAATTGGTATAAAAAAAAACATATGGTATGAACAATGAATTTTGTGTAAACATGTGGTACCAAAAAGTACCCTTAACCCTTTTTTTTTGTCAGAAAATACTAAAGTTTAGATAACGATTTATAATTAAATCAATGTTCAATTAGTGATTTGGTTATTAATCTTTGTTACTTATGATGCAAATGTTTATTATTCCGGATTGGTTACCTTTAAAAGCATGAATACTTCGCGTTTTTATCCAAAATGTTTAATTTTTCAAAATAAAACCCTTATTTTATAGGGTTAATAACCTAGGAAAGGTCTGAAGTTTGCCCATGTTAACCGGAGAGGTCTGAATTTTCAAAAGTTAATATGGAAGGTCTGAAGTTTCAACTTTGTTGATTTAAGGTTTTCCGTCCATTTTTAGGGTTAAATTTAACATAATTGTTTGAAATGACAGTTTTGCCCCTTTTAATATTTTATTTTATTTAATATCTTATTTGAGGAAATGTGAAATGACAAAATTACCCCTGAAGTCAAATTAAAACCACCCCGGCTCTGGCCACCGCCACCCGACTCCGGCCACCCGACTCTAGCAACCACCACCCCGGCTCCGGCGACCACCACCCAGCTTCGGCAACTACCACCCAACTCCGGCGACCACCCCTAAGGCTCCGATAAGGCCAAAATCAGAGCCACGGAGCTCCAGATCGGAGCTCTTTGGCCCAGACCAGAGCTCCAGATCGGAGCTCTATGGCCCCGACCAGAGCCACAGAGGGGCCACAGAGCTCCGATCGATCTGGAGCTCTGTGGCTCTGGTCGGGGCCCTGTGGCTCCGATCGGAGCTTTGTGGCTCCGATTTGGGTCCAATCAAAGCCTTGGGGGCGGTCGCCGAAGCTGGGTGGTGGTTGCCGGAGTCGGGGTGGTGGTCGTCGGAGTCGGGCTGGCAGTGGCCGGAGCCGTGGTGGCATTAAGGGCATTTTTGTCTTTTCACTTCAAGCATGTGAGGGGCACACTTTGATAGAATGGCGGAATTTAATTTTATTTCCGGTCACATGACCAACTTCCGTCAGTTTAACGAAAAAAATTAACGGAGACCTCTTATATCCACAAAGTTGAAACATCGGACCTCTCAAATCAATATTTGAAAATTCAGACCTCTCCGGTTAACATGGGCCAAACTTCAGACATTTCCTAGGTTATTAACCCTATTTTATATGCTACTATATATATACTTTGACGGTTAACATTCGAAAAAAAAATTCTGAAAAATCTAAACATTTTCTATAATATAAGTATTTGATTAAAATAATAGATTTAAAATATTTGAAAATTTGAGAAAAAAGAGAAAAAAATCCAGAATAATATTTAAAAATTAGGAAACATATTTTAATATCTTGAAATATTAAAATGATTTTCCAATAAACTAAAAAAAATTACATAATACTTTTCCCCAAAATAAGAAAATATATATAATAATAAAATATCAAAGAAGGCACTGATCTCGAGGAGGGTCAGTAAGAGTAAGATAAGTTCTACTTTTGTTGGAGATGGTGCAGGTGCAGCTGCTCGGAGTTAGAGGTCATGAACGGGGATGAGGAGAACAAGAACTGACCGTGCGACGGACTTGGCGAGTGAGCCGGGAGGACGGTGGAAGGGTCGGAGTAGACTATAGCATGGATGAGGTATTCAATCTTGTCGATGTTCGGTTGGGAAGTAACGTGGAAAGGAATGGAAGCAGTCGGACAACTGAGCAGGGTAGGCAACAGTCGTCGCTAAATGTCGGAGAGGATAGCAATACAACTGAAGGGGTGGAGCGGCTGGATGGCTGAGCAAATCATAGTATGTTGGATATGTGCCTAGTAACGTGACAAATACTAAAGCACATGACCAACTAGGTGTCCTCGGCCCAAACGGTCCTCGGCCCAATGGCCTCTAGCCCACTCGGAAGACAACATACCAGGGAGCGAGCCCCATAAGCATAACACTCCATACATATAAACATACAAGAGCGTAAGGCCTTTAACACACAAACCTCAGGGCCTTACCAGGGAACACTCAACGCCCATACGTGGCTTCATATGAATTCACCCGTGAAGCCTCTCGAGGACAACGTCCAGGGCTTCAGATCTCCCATGATCGTTGCCATGGCCTATCTACTGACCTTCTAGCTTGACAAACATACGGACTAGTATAGGAGGGTAGAAAGTGACAAAATTCTATCACTCATACTACCAGCTACTCCCCTTAGGTCATCATGAACAAGATCTCATCATGAGATCCGGTAATCGTTACACCTACTACACAGGGTCCACCACCGCTAGGAGCCCTTATAAATTCACCACCACCTCAACAATAACAAGGACTAGAACACCGGACCCAAGCCTAACAACGGTAAAGGTGAGGAGGTCAGACACAAACACACCGGACAAACCCGGGTTTACACTTACACTCTTTACTCTCTCTATTTTTACATGCTTACATGCATACTAGTGATCTCCCATCTTTACTTCAGGTTACTAACTTGACTATCGGAGGCGGATCGCCAGGCCCGCCCCGGCTCTGTCCCTTCTTGCAGGTGGGAGCACGGTGACCAGATACATCACAAGACCTCGATGAGCCATCCCGACAATTCAGGTTCCATCATCTTGCGTCGTCTGTGGGAAACAAGCGAAAATTCGTTTTCTCCCCTTCCACAAAGTTAGGGTCACAACCCCACACACTACCGTGCACCCATGCATGAGAAGAGCCACATGTAGTTCTAAACCTGCCACCGGCAGGCCAGGGGTACCCAGAACCTAGCTCCACTAGGGGGTATCACGAGGAAAGGGAACTAAGGGTATTTCTGACCACCTGGTTGTCCTTCATCACTAGTACTATATAACCCTAGATCCAGCTTAGGAGGTTTCAACAATTTTGACTCTCCTGCTAGTTGCCCAGTTACTGAGCACGATACTAGGGTCATCAGAAAACATCTAGCAGACATATGAACAGAAGCTTACAGATCAGTCACTTCCTCTAACCGTTGGTGTTAGGACCAAACAAACCATCCTTTCTCACGAGGGGTACCTCCTCGGACACACGATCTAGCGCCACCTACCATGGGAAAATGACCCAACGAGACACCCATACTCCCGGAAAAGAGATTGGGAGACAGTGGGTTGCGAAAGGACTTCAAAGTATCCAGAACCCGTCCAACAAACAGACATTGGTCACTGGAAAGTACCTCCTTCCACCATGCTCCTCACGACTCGAGAGGGCTTAACACTCCTCGAAGAACAAAGGGAAACCTGCATCTTAACAGGATAACGACCTCACTATGGTCATCCCTACCATGGTGTCACCCACACCACCAAAGCATGGGTGCGAGTCGCCTAGGGATCTCTAACACGTCTCCATTCTTTGACGCTCCATGTATCGCCATACTCATTCGCCAGATCCACTACATGGTAGCAACTGCCATACATTACGTATATCGCTCGTGGCATCGCCCACCTATCCGTGTCGCGTTGCAGCCGCGATAAAGGCTACAATGCCTCTTGTCAAACCAGGATCACATACCCTCGTCGGATGACAGGGTCCAGTCATGCACACCAGAGGCTCTAGGCTCGCACAGGCAACCATGCCAACGCCTCTGAATAGTCTCAAGAGTACCTACCGTCTATCAACCAGCCCTATTGGGTGAAGATGCCGCTCAGCAATGCTGGCCACTACCAGACCACCAGACCCAAGCCTAACAACGGCTTGGGTCCGAGGTGGTCGGACACAAACAGAAACACACCGGACAAACCCGATTTTACACTTACACTCTCTACTCTATCTACTTTTACATGCTTACATGCATACTAGTGATCAACAATTTTAATTCCAGTTACTAACTTGACTGTCGGAGAGGGATCGTCGGGCCCGCCCCGGCACTGTCCCTTCTTGCAGGTGGGAGCACGGCGGCCGGGTACGTCACATGAACTCGAGTAGCCACTCCGGAGTCCAGGTTTAAACTTACACTCTCTAGTTCTACATGCATACTAGTGATCAATATTTTTACTTCTAATTACTTACTTGATCGTCGGAGGGGGATCGTCGGGCACGCCCCGACACTGTCCCTTCTCGCAGGTGGGAGCAAAACGGCCAGGTACGTCACATGAACTCGAGTAGCCACCCCAGAAAATCAGAATCCATCAGATTCGATGTTGGAGGTTGCAATGAAAAAGGTTGGTGGATGTCGATGCTCTTTGGATCAGAAGCGGAGCGAGGCTGCTGGTCTCAATTTTTAGTAGGGCTATACGGACACGAACTGTAAACCTACTAGGTAAAACGGATCAAACTGATTATTATCAAAATGATTCGAACTGTTTCAAAGACCAGACATAGCAGTGGAAGGGTTTTCCATTACTTATTGGGGTGGGGGTGGGGGGTGGGGGGGACGTGGCCATGAAATAGGGATTAAGTGGAAAAGAGTTCACTGAATGGTAGAGTCGTGGAAACACCCCAGTTCTTCTTTGTTTTTTACCTTAAACTTCACTGAACAATATGCTACTGCTGAAAGACGGAAGAATTGAAATCTTAGATCAAAACACTATATATGGAACCCTAGAACAAAATGAGAGGTAGCTAACCAACTTCTAGGAGAAACATAATTGACTGAATTGATCTCAGTATCAACGCCAGCTGACGAAGAAGATGACTCTAAGCGGAGAATGAGTGGTAGGCAGTTGAAGCGAGTAAACGACGACGGATGATCAGAGCTCGATGGTGAGGGAAGAAGACGATGGATGTTGTACATGAAACAAAATAATAATAATATAATACTGAAATTAAATTAAATTGAGAAGAATAATTTACGGTATTCAACATTCTCAGTCAAACCATCTAATATGATGTAGCAGTTCAAAATCGATAGTCTGGACTGAGCATGGACCGGTCATGGACTTAGCGGTCCCGGACCGTTAGGACCGTTAGTCCGGTCAGATATCATTTTTTTTAATTGATTTATTTTAAAATTTTGAATATCTTTTAGATATTGATATATAATTATTTCATTTTTTAAAATATGTAAAATATTAACAAATAAAAAAAATTACATTTATTATATTACAAACAAGGGTTAAGAACCTAGGAGAGGTCTGAAGTTTACCTCATGTTAACGGGAGAGGTCTGAAGTTTCAAATGTTGATATCAGAGGTCTGAAGTTTCAACTTTGTTGATTTTAGGTTTTCCGTCCAAATTTTCTGTCAAATTTAACAGACGCATGTGAAATGTCCATTTTACCCCTTTGCAATATTTTAATGAATTTATCAGTTTTATTAATGGAACATGAAATGACTAAAGTACCCCTTTGCACAAATTAAAAGATACTGCATCTGAATTCACGTAAGTTCAAAGAGAAGAGAAGGAAGAGAAGGAGAGGAAATTAGGGTTCCTGAGGAAAATCGCCGCGTCAGTCCGCCTTCCTCCCGTCGCCTGCTGGAGTCGACGTCGTCTGCTGTAGTCTGCCGGAGCTACTGCTGGAAGTACTGCTGCCATTGATGAAAGAGATTGGGTCGTCGTCGTCTGAATCGAGCCGGTGGAGCCGCACCAAATCTCGCCGGAATGTAGGTTGTTTCTTGGGTGAGGATGTTAACTGTTACTGCGGCGTTACAGCGGTGGTGAGAACTTTGGGAACAATTGGAAATTTCGGTCGGAGATTCTATGGGTGCAGGTTTTTCAATGTAAGTTTTACTTTTTCTAATTGGGGCTGTGTGTAGTTTGGATATTGTTCATTACGTCCAATTACGATGAATTGAACTTCGATTGACTGCAAAATTCTTCAATTTCTGTAAAATTGGGATTTTTTGGTGTTCAATAGAAACCTAGCCCTAAATTTTCAGTGATGAATTAGGTTGAAATTGGGATATTTTGAATGTTTGAATAAATAGCAATTCTTGTTGAATGTTTAATTTGATAAAATAGCAATTCTTGTTCAAAAACTACTGTTGTATTACCGATTGTTGACAAATCAAGATCTGCAAGTTCTAGTGTTGTGACATTTAGTGTCTGAATGTTGTACTCTTGTTGATAAACAAGGTCTGAAAGTGGTACTTTAGTGACATTTAGGTGTCTGCAGTATTACTGATGTTTGAAAAAAACTGGGATGTTTTGGTGTTCAATAGAAACCTAGCCCTAAATTTTCAGTGATGAATTAGGTTGATATTGGGATATTTTGAATGTTTGATAAAATAGCAATTCTTGTTGAATGTTTAATTTGAGTGTTATCTTGTTTCTTCTTGAGGTAGGGTAGGAAGGGTGAAGATTGTGGATTTTTCGAGTGGGTTCAAGAAGGAATGTGTTCCCACTCAAGTAGGGTGGCTGTTATGGCGAAGAGAAAGCTTTCTGAAGCCGAAGCGAAACTAAACCGACTTGAGAGAATGTATCGTATTGTAATTGTATGCTTATGTATGTCAGTGATAGGTGCTCTATTTGTAGGAAAATTGTATATCTAAGTGTAACAACTGTGTTGTTTTAGGTGCTGACCATTTGTAAGTTGTTGAAGGGTTCATTTTGAAGAAAATGGTTATGTATGAACATTTGGATGCTTTAGTATTGTTGATTTGAAGTGACTGCAATTCAAAAACTGTTGTTGTATTACTGAATATTGACAAATCAAGATCTGCAAGTTCTAGTGTTGTGACATTTAGTGTATGAATGTTGTACTAATGTTGATAAATAAGGTCTGAAAGTTGTACTGTAGTGACATTTAGGTGTCTGGAGTATTAGTTATGTTGATAATCAAGGTCTGAAATTTGTACTCTTGTGACATTTAGGTGTCTGGAGTATTACTAATGTTGATAAACAATGTCTGAAAGTTGTACTCTTGTAACATTTAGGTGTCTAGAGTATTACTGATGTTGATAAAGAAGGTCTGAAAGTTGTACTCTTGTGACATTTAGGTGTCTGGAGTATTACTGATGTTGATAAAGAAGGTCTGAAAGTTGTACTCTTGTGACATTTAGGTGTCTGGAGTATTAGTGAATGTTGATAAACAATGTCTGAAAAAGTTGTACTCATGACATTTAATTAAGTGCGGAAAACATAATATAGCTAGTAATATTAAAATCATTTCTCAAAATAGTTTGCCGTGATACTCCTTGTCCAACATGAGACAACAATGTCCAAACATATGGAATATCACACAAACTAGATAGTTATGATAGTATCACGTAAGTCTAGACAAACCAATCATCACAAAGAGTTCGACATCTCCAAAACACATCCCAAGTAGTTTAGACATCTCCAAAACACATACCCTACTAACCTCTAATTCAAACAACCTACTTCCCTGCTTCCTCATCATCACGTATTGTGATCACCACCTTCTTACCCGACCTAGGAGGAACAAACTGCGAGTTCCGAATTCTTGTACTCCTCCTCAACCCCGTAGTACCTCCTCTTCTCACCGGCATCTTTGTTCGATAACCACTCCTACTTGGGCTCTCAATATTAGGCGATTGAGGGAGTATCATAGTAAGGGGAAGCGCATCCTCAATAACCATTCTATCAACTTCAGACTTTCCACGGGCTTGTTCGTCCTGACGCACCTCTTCGTCTGGACTCTTCAAATGCTCCTCCTGCACATGCTCCTCCTCCTCCTCTACTTCATCATTTTGCTCCTCCACATGCTCCTCCTCATCCACATGCTCCTCCTCCACATGGCCATCCACCTCCACCTGGTGCACACCCTCCTCCTCTGCCTCATCATTTTGCTCTTCCACATGGTTGGATCTCGGTCTCACTTTTTTTCCGATAAACTGTATAACATAACTCACAAACGATGAGTATGACTAACACATGCAATCAAAAACACCAACGATGTATCCACTTACCGAGATGTATCCAGCTAAGGTTTGATCATCGTCAGACATACAAAACTCATTTACTTCATCAGCCTCCTGGAGTGGTTCCTCATGGACCGGTTCTTGCTGGAATGGTTCCACATGGACTTGTTCTCGCTCATCGACAGGTGCTTCCACATGGACTTGTTGCTCCTCATCGACAGGTGCTTCCACATGGACTTGTTGCTCCTCATCGACAGGTGCTTCCACATTGACTTCTTGCTCCTCATCAACCGGTGCTTCCATATGGACTTGTTGCTCCTCACGTGGTGCTTCGTCATGGACTTGTTGCGACTCATGGTTCCTCCTCACCTTCTTCCCTATGGACTGCACATACACGTATGAGGAGCACAAACCTAAATAACCAGACAACCGACAAGGGGATAATGACACATACCGTAATGTACTCACTTAGAGTTGCTTCATCATTCATCAAATATACATCTTCATCACCCACGAATACATCATGTCTCTTTCTTTTCCTACTTTTCTTAGACTGACATACATAGAAATATCAACAATTCATTAACACTCAGTCATCAAATATCAACAATGGTCTAAATCCCAGACATCTAGTATTAACATTTCTTTGCACTCAGACATCAAATATCAACAATGGTCTAAATGCCAGACATCTACTATTAACATTTCTTTGCACTCAGACATCAAATATCAACAATGGTCTAAATGCCAGACATCTACTATTACCATATCTTTGCACGCAAACATCAAATATCAACATTGGTCTAAATCCCAGACATCTACTATTAACATTGCTGATTGCCAAAGAACAATACATACCGAAGTTCGTTTAGCGGGTTTGGTTTTTCTAGATGTAGTAACACCTTGATTGTCCTGTTCATCCCAAGGGGAAGCCAGCCAATCAGATGAAACCTGAAATACCAATGTTCTTAGTTTTTCCGTTGCAACTACAGTACAATCTAACTAAAGAAACTACCTCGGTGGCAGATACATTCGCCCTCTCTACAGCAGTTTGAGTCCCTTCCACAGCATTTTCTGCCCCTTCCGCAGCACTGGCCCCCTGTTCAGTGACCTCCTCCACAGTAGCATTGACATTTACCTAAGTCAGTGAACATTTTGGAATGTTATTTGTTAAATCTAAAAGAAACCGATTATCAATTATGAAACATTAACATACCTGTCTTGCAGGATTTAGAGGACATCCTCTTCTATTGTGGTCTCCACTCTTGCAAATTGAGCACTTGATCCTATACGTCCTCCTTAGTTTTGATGGCCCAGCCTCGTGTGTAGGCCTTTTCCGGATCTTTCTGGGTCTCCCACCCTGTCTTCTAAATCCTGGAGGTAAAATTGGCAGGTTGTTTTGGGGTTCCCAAAACTCCTCACTCGGCACAGGATAGATGACTCGCTCGTATGATCTCAACATTGCCTCCTTGGTCATACTAGGATGAACAAATGTTGATAGTGGTCTGGCCTCCTCACGCGTGCATCTCAGTGCGTGGCCACAGGGGAGACCAGTATCTGATACTGCCGGCAACTGCATTCCAAATTCTCTAGATTTACCGCATAAACAGTACCAGCATATTCCACTTGATACGTACTTTCGCCTAAGTAGGTCATATTACACGACATTGCCATAGACGACCCCCGTCTTATCTTCTTCAATATGTTTGGCCCCAACCTCCCTTGCCATTTTCTGGTCAACTCTCTCTTCGTTTGGAACTGCTTCATTAATTTCTTCCGAATGAATTCGAAGGCTGATATAATCGGTTTGCTCCTCGCCTCCTTTATAGAACTGTTCCAGCTCTCGTTGAGGTTGTTTAAGATATTATCAGCCTTAGACCAGTCAGGGAAGAAAGATCTTGCCCATTGTTCACGAGGGATTCGGTTGAGGTAGTTGAAAGCATTCGGGATGAAAGCATTCTGCACCTCTAGGATGCATGTCTATGGCATCACCCCAATCAGATCTGCCCAATATCAACTGTAAAATGATACAGTCAGGAACATATTTCCTGTATTGTATCAGTCCCCACTCTGGATAACCATATTTGGCCCTCAACTCCCTTAATAATTCATTGAACGGGTAGAAACTTGAAATTTCCATGTAGTTACTTTGGCCAACATACTCCTTGATATTACCGTTATCTTCCATTATGAAGGCACCATGGTGGTGTATCTGCAACATAATGGGATATTCCGCTGGGGTACCAGGCATTGTTGGCAAATCTGCAACAAAATATATTCATGGAAGATTATACAGAGGTCAGAAACAAAACATACTCAAATCTGAATTTGGAACGTAACAATTCTGTTTAAATTTTGTTGTAGGTCTGAATCCTAACATGTTAGTTTTAGTTGTCAAACATTTTCACTTTGTGAATAAACAAGGTCTGAAATACACATTCATGTTGGTTTTAGATGTCTAACATTTCCACGTTGTGAATAAACAAGGTCTGAAATACCCATTCATGTTGGTTTTAGCTGTCTAACATTTCCACTTTGTGAATAAACAAGGTCTGAAATAACTTTCGTTGCACTTTTCAAATTTTCACATGATACACAACATATACACCCATTGTTGTTCAAAAACTTGAAAGTTGAAACAACAAAACTTGAAACCACCACATTTTATTTTGTTGTTGTAATGGCAAAACAACCAAATTTTCTTAAACCAACCAACATATACAGAACATATAACCCTTGAATTAATTGTTTAAATGTGATTTTTTTACCAAAACCCTAACACCAAATTCAGTTTAGCCGTACAAAATGAGGTTTAAGGCATCATGTTTCGATTTTTCCACCTCTAATCAACAAACATACCCAACTTCACTAACTAAAATGTATCAATTTCAACTTTCATTAACTTTCATTCAGTTTCAATTTGAACTTTCAACTTCTTTAAGTTTCAGTTTCATTTTTTCTTCATAAATTGTAAACGAAATCTCCTCATTACTACTTGTACTACAATTATTCAACAAGATTTAACAGATCCTACATGCAAAATCCTAACTTTATACCAATTTAAGTTCAATTTCGAGATAATCTACAAACCAACAACAGATACAACAAATAATCTCTAAATATTTAAGCAAAGTCTCTTACCAGCCGATGAAGGCATCTTGCTGAACCCGAAAATGGTTCTCCACTATCTCTACAGTGACACCACCTTCCGCCCACTGTCTTCCCGTCACCTTCCCTCCCTTGCCGTACGGAAATCGAGTCTTCTCTTCGCCGGAATACAGTCCCAGTCACCGTTGGAGGAAACCCTAGTTTCTGTTCTTCAGTTTTGAGAGAGAAATCTGAAATAGAAAGAAAGAAGGGGGAGTTTGTGATTTTGATCTGAAGTGAAATGACAGACTGTGTAGGAGAAGATGAAGAGACGCAATTTTGCCGCCCAAAGGGGCATTTTCGACATTCCATCTTGGCACGTGATATGCACACTGGCGATGGAGGGCAATTTTGGAATTACATTTTTAACTGGGGCACGTTTTTGGCACGTGATCAATTTCCGTTACAATTAACGGCAAAAACAGACGGAGACCGTTGTTATCAACAAAGTTGAAACTTCAGACCTCTGAAATCAACATTCGAAACTTCAGACCTCTCCCGTTAACATGAGGTAAACTTCAGACCTCTCCTAGGTTCTTAACCCTACAAACAACCATAAAAATGGTTCAAATACAACCAAAATCGATTTTAAGTTAAAAATGTTGAAGTCTCAGTTTGGAATTAAATTCGTGCAATTAAATTAGTAAAAAACAAAAATTTAATTAAAGATGGTCAATAGTCACGCGTGATAACGGACTTTGGAACATTACTTCGGTATAATAGTACAAAATAGTAATAAAATTTAAGATTTTTTTGATTAATTTTTTTTTAAGATTAGATTTTTTTGGAGTAAAATTTTAAGATTATATATATATATATATATATGCAGCATATGAACTGCTCTTGCTCTGAAGCACGTAGTAGACAACGGAAACTGCGCTCTTGTTGACATCGATAAATAGCCTTCACAGTCTCCTTGTCATCCGAAGAAAGCTCGGAAAAGATAGGAGCGGGATCAGCTCTCTCAACTTTCTCAACCTCCCAATTGGTACCGACATCGCACACGAAGAAATAATGATGTCGCCAATGAGGGCCCGAGCGATCAGCCGGTGCAGCTAGTTGCTGTCTGTAATCCCACTCAGCGTCCCCAAGACCAAGCCGCTTGAAACCTTTATCTTGCAAGTTAGGCCAACGCATCTTCATACCGCATAACCCCGTCATGTCCGGACACAATAACTGATAGAAGCAGCGGAAAATGATAGTGGAATAATGCCAGGACTGCTTGTGAAATAATACTCGAAAGCAACTCCATACTCGGAAGCCGGCAGGAGAAAGATCCAATGGCGAGATTTGATAATAACGACAGGGATCTATCAAATCAGGACAGTAAAGAAAGCGTAAGCCTTCCCTAATTTGCGAGGTATAAACCACGGTTAAGTCACTGGGAGGTATGGTAAATTGTCCCTTTTCGACGCCAGGTAGCACGTCATAAGGAAGTATGCCTTCTAGATCCGGAATAAGTCCACAACAAGCTACATACGTGTTGAACATGTCGTCGTCAATCTGATAGGAGAAGTAATTCACATTTGTCGCCGTGTCCTTTGTAATGCGGGGGAAGACAGGAGGTCTAGCAACGACACCAGCCTCTACACGTGATGTGATATCTAATGGCTCAACTATGTCGACATCCGGTTCATCATTGGTATCCGAGCATAGTGACACTCGCGGAATGGGGATAGAAGACTTACTCATGATAAAAGCTGCAAGAAGACTAACTCCGAAAAGAAAACAGCGAGATATGATATCCTGAAAGATACAACCGACAATCCAATCAGTGCACAATCTTGCATCTAACACTTATGCAAACATCTATGCGATAAACGCTCTATGTGAGAAAACTACGTACGCAATGACTTAATAGTCTTTGTGCAACAAGTATCAACCTTCATGCAAGGGGGGCAAACCTCTCAACTCATTATCTTACATGTCGACATCAAGCTCATGTTCGCGATGTACGTAACCACAAGGGCGAAATATTTTCTAAGTTTTTTGCTCAAGATGACAGTCAACATATTACAAGCTATCAACGTACTATCAAATATCTACGTACGACAAAGTGTCGACATACAGTGAGCGGCATGGAATCAACTATATAGAAGCATTCTCCAAATATACTAGCATGACGACGGATTACGTACATCAAGTGACAAACTCCAACTACTATGAAATATTTTCTAAGTATTTCTATGCCGGCGATCGACAAGGATTATATGACGACGTCAATGGTAACAAACACTAGTATTATTAAAATATTTTCTAAGTGGTTTAGCATGTTTGCAGACAATGACCACATTCTATACGTGATGCTCAACATACATTGCCTAAGCTATCATTACCAACATACAACCATTGATGGCCATGTACGTACAACTACCAATCATCAATATCGAGCATACTAAAACAACGGCTAAGGCATGGAACAACATGTCGGTAATGAACACTATGCATAAGGGAAGTATAACGATTCATTTACACTTTTCTAAAATTTTCAGCACTTAGAAAAATTTTGGCCGATTTGGGGCTAATTATTCTAATGCATTTTATCAAACACCTTGTATGCATGGTAAGGTAATTAGGTACATGGTGAGTTCAAGACTAAATCAAGACCAAACGAAGTCACAAAAGGTCCAGCCATGTACGGAATTGGACTCACCGACACGAAGCAAGTCCGAATTGCTACTCACCGTCACCCGAAAACCCACGCGCCGCCCCGAGGATCCACGCGCCGCCGCTGCAAGCTCACACGCCGCCCCTCCTTCCTCACGCGCCGTTGTGGTCTTCTCCTTCCCAGGATTGGATCTTGATCGATGACAAATATGATGTGACCACTCCAAATTTACACCTCCATGAGTTCCCTCTTCAACAAGCAAGGAGAGCTTCTTGGAAAATTATCAAGGGAAGGATGTAACCTAAGGACTACTCTCTCTCCTAACTCTCATTAATAGTGTCTATACCATGTGCTAAAGACTAAACTAATATTTATTTTTTCTTAAGTCCCTAGTATCATGTGTGAGCATGTTTACATCTCTCCTATGCGTGTGTCAGACCCTAAAAATCCGACCTACGGCGATTTACGTTTTGAAACGTGCAATTTTGGAAAGAGTCGCCACTAGTTAATTATTAGGCTAACTAGAATCCTAAATTTACCTAAGCGAGTAACGAATTAAACACCTAGGTATAAAATCGGTCTACGATAAGAAATTCGAGTTCGGGGCTTCTATTACGAATTAAAACACATGGATTTAATCACGCCCTTTCGGTACTCAATTCACAAATTTGCCAATTTCACTATTTGAACACATGTAATATTAATCTAACGATGCCAATGTTTAATTAAATTTCTATCATGTGCAGAATATTATCTAAGTCTAAAAATAAATTATTATCTACAACTCCTAATTAAGGCGAAATTCAGAACCCAAAATTTGATATATACACAACCTAATATTCATCCAACATATATGCATAATCATTTTAACAATTAGATATTCTACCCAATTAAATTTAACCAATTACATTGAAACTACCTAATTAAATCTAATATAATAAGTAAAATAAAATAAATGATTGCAATTTACTTAAACTATGTCTAAATTACATGGTTAAAACTAATATAACAATAATAACATAATATCTGATAAATAATAATAAATAAAAAAATAATAATAATAATAAAAAACAACCTGCAGAGACGATGGAGGGGGGGAGGTCAGCAGCCACGACCTCCGGCGACTCACAGCGGCGATGACGACGGGAGAGTGGGTGGCGACGTGGATGGATCTCCGGCGAGGTCCAGGTACATGGAGGTGGAAGGCGGACACCTGAGCTGGGGCGGCCAGCAACCACGGGATGGACACGACGATTGGACTGGGGGCTTCTGGTGGCGGCTCCGGGACGGGATCGGACGAACGTGGTGGTCCGGCGGGCTCATGGTTGGCACAGCGGGCAAGGCCTATGGCGATTCCGGCGAAGGGTGGCGCGTCCGGCGAGCAAGAGAGGGAGAGTAGAGAGAGAGAGGGGGCCAGACAACGAGGGCCGGCGGCGTCCTCCGGCAGGCGAGGCGGAGCGAAGGGCGGCTTGCACGAGTGAAGGGCGTGGCGGCATCGGGCGAGGCGTGGCTGCTGGTGGCGAGGCGCAGGGAGCGGGCGGCGGCAGTCCGGCCACCAGTGGGGCTGAACAGACGACAAAAAAAAAAAAAAAATTCACTACAGGACAAATTTGCACGGGTTACGAAATCTGATGTATTATTCTTATTTGTGGTGTGTTTTTTACATGTAAAAGGACCCTATTTATAGCTAAACTAGGATCCCTAAACTAGGAAAATAAAATCTGAAAAAATATGCATTTAATATTCCGAAAATATACATATATATTTATGTATTTCACCATAAATACACATAATATATTTTCTAAATATTTTACAGTAAATAATGCATATACACTATCCTATTTTAAGCCAGTCCTATCTTTAGAAACTTCGCGACCTTCCATATTTAAATACTTCCTTTTTTGACGCGTCACATATGACATTTTGAACTTGCTATAGGACCAAAATTAGGTGTTTACAACTTGCCCCTCTTTGGGCGAATTTCCGTAGAACAAGTTTGAGGGGATTTGTCCAAAGACGAGTAAACACTAATTTTGGTTGGGAAATATATCTTCTTTCGAGTCTTCGAATCTTCAAGGAAACTCCTGGATTATTTCGGAAAGTGCAAAAAAAAGTAGAGCCTCTGTCGGCGGTGCCCCTGTTGGCGGTGCCTCTGTTGGCGTGCGGAAAATAGAACCTCCGTTGGCGGTGCCCCTGTTGGCGGTGCCTCCATTGGTAGCGCAGAAAATAGAACCTCCATCGGCGGTGCCCCTGTTGGCGGCGCCTCCATTGGTCGTGCAGAAAATAGAACCTCTGTCGGCGGTGCCCCTGTTGGCGGTGCCTCCATTGGTAGTGCAGAAAGTAAAGCCTCCAGTGGCGTGCGGAAAAGTAAAGCCTCGGTCGGCGGTGCCCCTGTTGGCAGTGCTTCCGTTGGCGTTGCAGAAAGTAAAGCCTCCAGTGGCGTGCGGGAAAGTAAAGCCTCCAGTGGCGTGCAGTAAAGTAAAACCTCAATCGACGTTGCCTCCAGTGGCGAGCGACAAGGAAAAGCCTCCGGTGGCGTGCAATAAAGTAACACCTTTGGTGATGATTGGTAACAGAAGACCTCTACGTCAGACAGTACCAACAACCTCTGGTGATGCCTCTAGTGGCAAGTGGTAACGGAAAAACCTCTACGTCAGACCGTACCGTAAAACTTCTGGTGATATCTCTGGTGGCGAAAGACTTCTACGTCAGACCGTACCGGAGAACCTTTGGTGATGCCTCTAGTGGCGAGTGGTAACGGAAGACCTCTACGTCAGACCGTACCGGAAAACCTCTGGTGATATCTCTGGTGGCGGAAGACCTCTACGTCAGACCGTACCGGATACCCTTTGGCGATACCTCTAGCGGCGTATGTCGGAGAAGAGCCTCTAGTGGCGTCCGTTGGAGAAGTGCCTCTAGTGGCGTGACTTGCGAAGGCTGAATACTAAGGCTTCGTTCGTCGGAGTTGACTCTCAGGAAGCTGGAAAACTTCAGATCCTGATTGTTAGTTGTGACTTGTAAGAACAGACTGTAACAGTCCTACTCATCCTTGAATGGTGACTCGCGAGAGTAGACTTCAACCGTCCCGCTTGCCCTGAAGTTGACTCGTATGAACAAACAGTAACAGTCCTACTCATCCTTGGAATGCGACCTGCGAGAGCAGACTGTAACCGTCTCGCTTGCCGTGAAGTTGACTCCGGAAGACGCTGCTTGCGCATGTGTGTTTGTCCCTAATTTTTGCCTAAATTGTGCATTGTGCGACAATCTAGCGGGATCTTTTTTCCTTTTTCTCTTTTTTCTTTTCTTTTTCTTTTTTTCTTTTTTCTTTTTCTCTCTTTTTTTTTTGTTGAGAATTTCTCTTTTTTCTCTCCTTTTGCCACGGCCGATTGAGATATTTTCGACCGTGCCCCTCGGTTTTTTTTATTTTCTCTCCTTTTGCCATGATTGCAATTTCTGAACTTGCAACCATACCTCTCATTTCCTGATTTTGCCTAGGCTGCCCTTTCGGGTTTTCAACCTAGCGGAAGCACTCTTTATTTGATAGCCGATTAAACGGTGGCTGTGACCCGTACTTTATTTTCCGCCTTGATGCGGGAGTATTTGTAGCCATTTGGAGGGTGACTGTGACCCTTTTCTCACCGTCTTCGATGTTCCGGGAGCTCTTTTGATTGTAGCCATTTGGAGGGTGGCTGTGGCCCTTCATTCCTCGTCTCTGATCCGGGAAACACTCTTTGTATGTAACCATTTTGAGGGTGGTTGTGGCCATTTCACTTAATATCTGCCATCGATGTTTCAGGATCGCTCTTTTGACTGTAGCCGTTTGAGGGACAGCTGTGACCCTTTCTTTTATTTTACCGCCCTCGCCGGGTTCGCGAGATCACTCTTTTTGTGTAGCCATTTTAAGGGTGGTTGTGGCCCTTTTTATTCTCCCGCCCTCACACGGTTCGCGAGGTCACTCTTTTATTTGTAGCCGTTTGGAGGGTGGCTGTGGCCCTTTCACCTATTTCCCGCTTTTGACGTTGCAGGAGCGCTCTTTATCTGTAGCCATTTGAAGGGTGGCTGTGGCCCTTTCTTTGTAGTCGTTTTAGGGACGACTGTGACCCTTTTTATTTGTAGTTGATTTAGGGACAGGTGGGACCTTTTTATTCACTGCTTTTACAAAATATGCATGAGCACTCTCTTTATTTTTATCGGTAGCCAATTAAAGAACGGCTGTGACCCTAAAAAAAAGTTTTTTTGCTTCTTTTTTTTTTTTTTTTTTTGCCTTTTTGCTTGCTTTTTTTTGCTTTTTTTGAAAACGAAAATTTAACGAAAATAATCAACAACAATTATGTACATGCCCCCTAGTGGCAGATTGAAAAAAACCTTCTAGAGATCGACTTAGTTAATTGAGTCTAAACGTCGGTCGTGTCGACGCCCTGGATGGACCTTACAACCAATGTATAACGTAGACAGTGATTTCTAATCTCGGCTTCTCAAGTGCCCCGGTTATTGCTCAATCTCGTCTGGGGATGCCCAATGGCTAGCACCTACCGGGTTAGGCTCGTCGCATGCAGGATGAATGGTTTGGTTGATGAACACACATGGATGGTGTTGAGTTTGGCACAGTAGTCCACAAATGGTAAATTTGGGCATAAATATCTCCTGAGGTATCTGGGATAAATTCGACAGCTTGCGGCAAGCAAAGGGCCGCGCACGAGATGTGCTCTTCAGGGGCTTTGATTAGGATGATTATCCAAACTGCACAAGGAAAAACTCAAATTCCGGAGATAAAAATGATCACAACTTTTCTTACCTGGGTGCCTGACATCTTTAATGGAAATTTGCTCTATATGTGAATGGATCTATTGCATGTCCTGATTTTCCTGCTCCATCTAGAAATCACAACTTGTATATGAACACCTGCCGGAAAGTAAATGCCCCTGGACCTCTGATGGAAGGCACCAACAATAATGTTTTTTTTGCTTGACATCCAAAATGTTCATTGATGATCTCTTGATATTTTCCCATCTTCGGACATGACCGATCTCAATGAGAAATGCCCATTGGTTACCACTGACCGGTTTAGACCTTACCGTAAAACGGATGTACGGCTTGGTTCGGGACGTGTATGAATTTCACACATGCTATGTGGAATTTTGGCAGGTAAGTTCTTTGGAGCAGTCACGTTTCACGTGGTTGCGACCTCGTCGAAGTGGTCGTCTAATCTGCAAAAGAGTAGGGATACTCAAATCTCAAAAAAAAAATCAAGTAAAATTCATCATACCTGAGCGTTGGATATCCCGAGTGCGCAATTCGTGCTTCGTGCAACTGAATGGATGCACGTTTCTTTTTTGCTGCCCCATTTAGGCCGAGACAACTTGTATGTGCGGGATACCTAACCAAGGGTACTTGAAAAGACCAAACATGTAAGTTAGTATAAATAATAAAAGAAGTCATGCATGATTTTTCGAAAAACTTCTAATGTCATTCATTTCGTAATTTTGATTACATTTCAGAAAGAATCAAAATTTATGATCTAAGGTGCTTTACACTAGCTTGGAGTTTACTGACTTTGCTGAGTGCACTATCTGGCTCGAACGCAGGACAGCTGCTCAAAACAAGGTTTCCAAAAAGTTTTCTTGTCCTTTGTTTAAACTCGAATAGTCGCACTCAACTGCACGGTTAAACTATTTTCTCAAAAAATAGAATCAAATCTCTATTTTTTAAAACGCTAGCTTATGCGAAGGTTGAAATGAAGATCTTGTCGAAAAAGTGTAATACACCTCGGATAAAAAATGAATGACACTTTGAGTTTTTTTTTTTTTTAATGTTCATGCATGCTCGAAAGTTAAAGTTCAACTGTTAAGAAAGTTACAACTTACAACCGGTTTACCTGAATGACACATATGGAATGTATGTACAAAATGAAAAATCCAGGTAAATTTTTTTATAAAAACAAATGCAAGTGCAATGCTCAACAACTAAGAGAAGATTTACAATCTATCAAAAAAAGAATCGTTTTTCCTAAAACAATGCCTATGAGATGTACATGAGATGCATACTGGAAATGAAATTTCTACAGTTAAGAAAATTTACAAGTTATCTGAAAAGTTTTTTTTTTTGTGTTTTTTTTAACGAGGAAAAATTCAATGCATCCTAGTTGCTTAAAATTGAAAAAAAAAACAAGTGAAAGTTTTTTTTTTTTAAAAAAAATGCATATGAGATGCACAGAAATAAATAAAATACGCAAACTTAATAAAAGTTCTACAACTAAGAAAAATTACAGTTTATCTGAAAGGTTTTTTCGAAAATAATGCATATGAGATGCACATCTTTTTTTAAAAAAAAAATCAGGTAAAAGGTTTTTTAAACAAGGAGCCCTAAAACTAAGAGAGCTTACGATTTATCTAAAAAGTTTCTTTTAAAATTAATGCAATTGGATGCATTATTAAAAATAAAACAATTCAGGTAAAAAGTTTTTCAAATGATGCATATGGAATGCACGTTCGAAATTATAAGCTCTAATAGCTAAAGAGGAATTAGAATTTTCCAAAATGTTTTTTTTAAAACAATGCATGTATGATGCACTAAAAAATCACAACTTACCTGAAGAATTTTTTTAAATAATGCGTATGAAACGCAAGTTTGAAATTAAAAATTCAGGTAAGAGTTTTTTTAAAAAAACAATGCATACGAAATGCATGTTTGAAAATAAAAATTCCACAACTAAATGCCTAACTACTTAGCTGAAAAAGTTTTTTTTTTTTTTTTTTTTTTTTAAAAAATGCAATGAGATGAATGCATGAGAAATAAAAGTCATACAAACAGTAATGATAACATTTACCACAAAAAAAAAACAGATCATGTTAGGGGGGGTAAAAAATGTGTGGCTTTGCTCTACAAGGTAGGTTTCTCTGACAGGTTCCCGACAAGGTGGTTTCCTCACCCCATCATAGGGATCATAAGACCTTCACAAGCGAGTAGAGTTTTTTCGAGCCGTACCGGCGGCCCAGCCGCTCCGGTCGTACCATACTAAACCTCCGGGGTTCCTAGTCGCCCTGGGTTTTAGGCGTTTTGGACATTACACTAAAGTGAGTGAGTGCGAGTTTATACAGTATAAAATACAACAAAGAAAAATAGTCAGTTAAAAAATATCCACACCTGAAATTACACAAAAATAACCAAGTTAGAACAACAAAGTCGAATATAAAAAAAACTAAAACATGGCAAATAAGGAAATATAAAGAGCCTGAACCCTCAATTACGTCCCCAGCAGAGTCGCCAAATTGTCAGACCCTAAAAATCCGACCTACGGCGATTTACGTTTTGAAACGTGCAATTTTGGAAAGAGTCGCCACTAGTTAATTATTAGGCTAACTAGAATTCTAAATTTACCTAAGCGAGTAACGAATTAAACACCTAGGTATAAAATCGGTCTACGATAAGAAATTCGAGTTCGGGGGTTCTATTACGAATTAAAACACATGGATTTAATCACGCCATTTCGGTACTCAATTCACAAATTTGCCAATTTCACTATTTGAACACATGTCACAAATTAATCTAACGATGCCAATGTTTAATTAAATTTCTATCATGTGCAGAATATTATCTAAGTCTAAAAATAAATTATTATCTACAACTCCTAATTAAGGAGAAATTCAGAACCCAAAATTTGATATATACACAACCTAATATTCATCCAACATAGATGCATAATCATTTTAACAATTAGATATTCTACCCAATTAAATTTAACCAATTACATTGAAACTACCTAATTAAATCTAATATAATAAATAAAATAAAATAAATGATTGCAATTTACTTAAACTATGTCTAAATTACATGGTTAAAACCAATATAACAATAATAACATAATATCTGATAAATAATAATAAATAAATAAAAAATAATAATAATAAAAAAAAAAACAACCTGCAGAGACGATGGAAGGGGGGAGGCCAGCAGCCACGACCTCCGGCGACTCACAGCGGCGACGACGACGGGAGAGTGGGTGGCGACGTGGATGGATCTCCGGCGAGGTCCAGGTACATGGAGGTGGAAGGCGGACACCTGAGCTGGGGCGGCCAGCAGCCACGGGATGGACACGACGATTGGACTGGGGGCTTCTGGTGGCGGCTCCGGGACGGGATCGGACGAACGTGGTGGTCCGGCGGGCTCATGGTTGGCACAGCGGGCAAGGCCTATGGCGATTCCGGCGAAGGGTGGCGCGTCCGGCGAGCAAGAGAGGGAGAGTAGATAGAGAGAGAGAGGGAGAGAGAGAGAGAGAGAGAGGGGGGCCAGACAACTAGGGCCGGCGGCGTCCTCCGGCAGGCGAGGCGGAGCGAAGGGCGGCTTGCACGAGTGAAGGGCGTGGCGGCGTCGGGCGAGGCGTGGCTGCTGGTGGCGAGGCGCAGGGAGCGGGCGGCGGCAGTCCGACCACCAGCGGGGCTGAACAGACGACAAAAAAAAAAACTTTTTCACTACAGGACAAATTTGCACGGGTTACGAAATCCGATGTATTATTCTTATTTGTGGTGTGTTTTTTTACATGTAAAAGGACCCTATTTATAGCTAAACTAGGATCCCTAAACTAGGAAAATAAAATCTGAAAAAATATGCATTTAATGTTCCGAAATATACATATATATTTATGTATTTCACCAATATAGATAATATATTTTCTAAATATTTTACAATAAATAATGCATATACACTATTCTATTTTAAGCCAGTCCTATCTTTAGAAACTTCGCGACCTTCCATATTTAAATACTTCCTTTTTTGACGCGTCACATATGACATTTTGAACTTGCTATGCGCGGACCAAAATTAGGTGTTTATAGCGTGCATTACATACATGCTCCTTAATGATTGCATGACGCGCTACGTACGATCATTATTGCATGTTGTGTACGTAGATCATTACGTACATTGCTATTTTTATATGTACATGATGCTTGTTGTGTTCGCTTCACCACTTGGGCTGCTTCGGGCTTTTTCCTTCACGAACAGGCTTCTTCCTTCACGATCGGGCTCGAGATATATGTATAAGGACGGGAACGCCGCAATCCTTAATGCACGATCACCGAGCTAGACTTCAATCCTCAACCTTGATCTCTTGATCTCCGGGTCCTGCACGAAGGGCAGTAATCAGCGTGGGAGGGGGGAATGCTGGTTGGGCCCACTCCGACGCTCAAGTTAGCACTTCTAGAGAGAGAAAGCCCTAGAGAGAAGTCAGAGCATTTCAAGTCCAAAAGTCAGGGAATTCCCCAAATGAGAGACCTAGGCCCCTATTTATAGGGAACCTAAGGATCCTGCTCAGTTTTGAAGTACTTTATGTCGGTATGTAAAGAAGACGTATATCGTCATCAAGGCGGACTATGTATGCACCGACTTCCCACACTTGGCAAATTAATTGGAGTGAACGTACGAGGTAAAATGGTAATCCGGACCTACCCGGATTGTTTAACAATCCGGGACGGGTCCGGATTGCCGAAGCAATCCGGTGGTCCGGACCGTCTTAGACTTGGGTGTCCGCGAAAGGGTTTTTACGGGTTTTGGGAAATTTTACGAGGCCCGAAATGTAAATACGAACCCAAATTGGACAGATATCTAACACTTGCCCCCGAGTCAAGTAATGGTTCAAAACCCGTACTTGACTCTTTTTCAAAGATAAGATATTCGTCCAATTTAGGTTCGGTACTGACCTCAGGGGTGGCCTGTTTTTCAATTCGAATGTTGAGATCATAAATTTGACCAACTTTTAATTTTCCGCCGCACGTACGTAATCAGTTTACAAGGTTAGCGTAACGGACAATATGCGTACAATGACATGCAATGTGATAATATCATGGTATATGAAATAAGCGTATAACGCGTTGTCAATATGTAAATGATGACATAGTAAACGGAAGACGTAGTCACGCAATAAGCAAAACACTTAGAATAATATGAAACTGGAAAGCAAGCTTGTCAACATTGAGCATGATGTAAACATAGAAAATGATGCAAGCATGTAGTATGATGTAATCATGGAAAATGATGCAAAGATGTAGTATGATGTAATCATGGAAAATGATGCAAACATTCAATTCATACTTATATTATAAAAATAATCATGTAACAATCACAAAATGATAACCAGCACCACCCCCTCCCCTCTCCAAGCTGGTTATCGCCCGCTCTGCAGGACCCGGTGTTTAGAAGATTGAGACAGAGATCGAGGATAGTTCGGGGTTCGAGATAAAAAGCCAAAAGTTAGTTCGTGGATCGAGTATCGAGGTCCCCAAAAAGCAGTTCGAGATATCCCAAGTGGAAACGATCTCAAAACTTCTCAGCTTAAACTTCATCGTGCATGTGTTTGATAACAGGGCAGATTACTACGGAAACATAAACAAGGTACATGCTTGTAATCAGAATTACGCAGCGGAAGATATGCACATACCTTAAACCCTTTCCGTAGTCCCCAAGGATCCTGCTGAGGGAGTTCACGACCCACCAGACGGAACCCGTAGAAGTTCTTGTTAATGAATTCCTACGCGGTATTAGCTCCACAGCAAAGCCTCTGATCGATTCTTCGCAGGGACGGATCTCCGGAGTGTTTTGATCTAAGAAAATTGGCACACCCTTGGTGGTGAGGTGGTTCAACCGAAACTATTAGTTCTAGGGGGGAGGGTTTTCTCTCAAATCACCACTTAAGAAGAATTGCGAATTTTCCCAAATAAAACCCTAACACCATTTATTTATAGGAGGAGAAAAGTGGACAAAAGTCCACTTTGCCCCTACCACTAAAGTTCGGCATACCATGTATAAGGGAGGCTAAATATTTTAGGCCTCCATGCCAATTGGGATTTACGTCAAGCCCAATTTCCCTAATGTGAAATTTACCTAATTTCTTAGGTAACAAATACATATTAATGGGCTACCAATTACGGCGCCCAATCACCATATGCTAACAGCTCCCATTCGCCGGAATGGGAGGGTGCCTGTTAATGTATTGTTCTCCAAATCGCATCAACATTTCACTCTTCTGATCCTGCACTAGCTCCGAATAGTTCATACGAGGTTTGTCGTGCAACCGGCGGATACGACAGGCATCGTGCTACTCATCTGTTAGGAGTGTTGTAGCGCCCGCGGAACGTTGATTCCAAACTCCTGTTAAAAACATCAATTTGTATCGCGTTGTATCCTAGGTCAACTGATAATTCTCCAATTTCCCAGTTTTCACATAGGAATTCTTCTCCAGGGCGTCCGCACAAGTATTCACAACCTTCAACTAATATCCAGCTGGTGGCCAACTAGTGAATACAAGATTCAGTGAATTACAGGTAAACTTGACCATCCCCATTGCTCATACCCTTAGTCAAACCCAACCGGTTTCCAAAGACGTGGAAACTTGGCATTTTTCTTCAGCACTACGCTCATACGTCGGGAAGCAAACATTGAGCGTGACCTTAGGTATGAGTTCTGAGTCCAGGAGGATACTTCGTGTGCCTCTTCATAAGGCTCCCGAGATCAATCAAACGCTCGAGGTGAAGAAGTTTGCGCCCATCCTAATCGTGAGGATTCTATCCATCACACCCGAGCATGACCCCGTGGTCGAACGTGGCACGCGTAGTATGAAGCACGCGTCGATAGCATACCCGAACATCGTCAGGTGTGGGATATGTCAATGATTCTATCGCAGAATTTCATCTGGCCCAGAATGTGGTTAATGACGAACAGAGTTCATCACCGATGAAGTGCAAAACGGAGATCATATCGTGTTACTCTGAAACCAAATGATCGTTTTGCATAACCAAGTTTCCCAACTGGTTCTTAGCCAGTCTTGCTTCGGAAGAGGTCCCCCTCTCCTACAAGACGACCATGCCCGTGTGACAAGGCAAGGCCCACATTCGACATAATTTATGCAGAGGATTGCTTCCTCCTACGACTTAGTTTATAGACCGTAAAATCCGATGTAATCAAACATTATGACGTCGATGAATCATAAACTCAAATTGCAATTCTCTTATTTATCGAAATGTAACTTTCAATTCATCAAAAATGTTATCACAGATACATGCCCACATTTAAACCCTACGCAATCCAAGCAGTTTAACATGCTTTTCAAATGTCTCTCTGCATAATGGTTTAGTTAGTGAGTCCGCCACCATATCTTCAGTGGGCGAGTATTCTAAAGTGATTATATTATCTTCTACCATAGATTTAGCATAATTATATTTCACATCAATGTGCTTAGTCCTACTATGGTACTTCAGATTCTTTACTGCCGCAATCACTGCCTGACTGTCAGAAAACACCTTCACAGGTTTACTCCCGACATCGCCATTAAGCAGCGCAATAAGAAGTCTTTTCATCCAGACCGCTTCATGTGAATTTTTGGAGAGAGCAACGAATTCAGATTCCATCGTAGACAGCGCGACACATGATTTCTTCTTGCTCGTCCATGAAATGGCGGCATCAGCAAGGAGACACACTTCTCCAGTGGTGGACTTATGATCGTCTGGATCGCCACCATGGTCGGCGTCACTGAATCCGGTCAATTCTAACTTCCTGCCCTCATAGCACAGTACGTAGTCGGCAGTACCTTTCAGATACCGTATGATCTGTTTTACAGCTTTTTAATGTTATAGCCAGGGTCTGATTGGAATCTTGCTACTAGGCCCACAGCGTAACATATCTCCGGCAGAGTACAAAGCATGGCGTACATAAGACTCCCAACCATGCTTAAATACTCTGCACTCCTCACTTGTTCACGCTCTTGCTGATTCTTCGGGTCGTCGCTCTTTGACAACGCGCACCCGAGTACTATTGGCGTTTCCACGGGTTTGGCATCCTGTAATCTAAACCTTTTCAACAGTTTGTTGATGTAGGCTTCCTGAGATAGACATAACCTCCGGATGGAACGATCTCTAGCAATTTTAATGCCCAAGATGTATGTAGCCACTCCCATGTCTTTCATCTCAAATACAGATTCCAACCAGGACTTTGATTCATGCATAAAACTCACATCGTTCGCGGAAATTAGTATGTCATCCACGTACAAAGTTAAGATGACATACTTAAACCCAGAGGTCTTTGTATACACGCATGGATCCTCGTGGAGATTCACGAATCCGTTTCCAACGATTTCCTCGTGGAACCTGCGGTACCATTGCCGAGACGATTATTTGAGACCATAAATGGATCTTTGGAGTTTACAAACTTTACGTTTGTTGCCAGGAGTAATGAAACCCTCCGGTTGCTCCATGTAGATCTCTTCCTCCAGGTTTCCGTGGAGGAATGCGGTCTTAACATCCATTTGGTGCAGCTCTAAATTGAGGTCTGCGACCAGGGCTAGGATTGCGCTTACTGTGGTGTACCTCACAGTTGGTGAGTAAGTCTCATCAAAGTTTACTCCGTGAAGTTGGGTGTATCCTTTCGCAACTAGTCGAGCTTTGTATCGCTCAACATTTCCATTAGCAGTGAGTTTCAGTTTGAGAACCCACTTCACCCCTATGGCCCTGCGGTTAGCAGATAAATCAACTAAAGACCACACATAATTGGCTTTCATTGAGGCGATCTCTTCTTCCATTGGTTTCCTCCATTCCTTCGCTTGAGGTCTTTTCAACGCTTGTTGAACCGTCACTGGCTCGTCAACAGAAGTTAGGGTAAATATTTCACCCTTCTCGATGGGACACTTCTTGGGAGAAGTTCGATGCCTTCGACTTCGTCTAGGCTCGTTAATCCCATCTTGAGTCTGAACATTTCTCCCACTCTGAATAATGCTTTCTATCCTAGCATCACTCCCAGTGGGAACAAGGGCAGTGCTGGAACCTTGACTTACAACTTTTCTTAGACGACCTCTCGGTCTCGGAACCAAGTTGGTTAACACACTCCCACTGAGAACAATGGGTAGTTGTGGCATTATTGGATTTTCATCCAGCGGTCTGGCAATGTGATTATCAGATTCAACTTGATTCGCACCTGTAGCAACAGTGATTTGTGTGGTAGGATTGTGTCCTCCCACTGGATTTACTATGAAAATGTCCCCGACTTCATTTACCATTTCATTCACTTGCGTTCCTGCCTCAAATATCCCACTCGAAGTAAGTGGGGCCTGACTATCATCGTGATCTTGCTTTAATTTCGATCAAGACTTCGTCTGTTATATCTCATCAAGCGTTGAAAATTCGTCATCAATGCATGTAACGTCTCATGTTCGACCACGATACCATTATCACAAGCTAATTTAAACATGTATCCTCTAAGAGTAGTCATCATACTCTCGGTTCAAATACTTGTTTAATGCGCATGTTAATATCGCACGATGATAAGAATTGACTCATTATCACTCCTTTTAGCTTTTATGGCGTCGTGTTTGACCGATTTTGTTGATGAAGTGTGTTATCGATGTGAATGTCTTGCCAAACTTCTCACTCAAGGTATTTAGTGGGAGAGTCATTTTACCGACATCATCCTTTTCATTGGCTAATTCATCCCAAAGACTTGGTCATCTTTGAACTGTGCAATGGGCTTTCGCCTTATGCATCAGTTTATACTTTACGAGTTCGTGGTAGCTCGTGAAGCATAGCTCTTTTCATCGTGTAAGCATTTAATGAATTATTCCCAAAAGGGAGGCAAATGAAAATTCAGCGTTCATTCAAAAACACTTCATCATTAAATTCGTACTTTGAAAACGATGTGTTCCGTCTTTCGAGGTACACGCACCTGTGGCGCCTATTCCAGGTTCTATCCCATGGTTTAAATCGTTTCGTTTCCAAAATTAAATTTAATCCAATCGGTGTAAAACATGTTCATCATTACGGAATTTATCATATAATGGAGTACTAACAAGTAAGAAATACTAAATCTTTTGATTTAGCTACGCAATCGATGAGTTTATTCAGTTCAGTTGTCCTGACTGAGATGACGGAGTATGTGTGTTGTTTCGTTTCATTCAGCCTCTTCTACCTGGCCGAAAAAATTTGGTATCAAACCTGTGGGTATGGATTTTCGTTTCGGATCGTTCCCTTTTACAGGACCGTTGAATTGATAAACAAATCGTGCTTCGAATCGAGCAACAATTACTTTATCCAATAACTCCAAATTTGAACTAAACCAAAAATTTAGTAACTCAAACGACCATCGAACGAGAAATGACAATGGTATGATTCTTGATCTGAAAGTCGCGTATTTGATCCATGCTTGTCGCACACATAGTCGAGAACTTTGAGTCGTGTTGAACATCACACCTGAGTAAATTCACGAGTGAATCATATCAAATGATTTGTGACCGTATAGAACATTTTCCAGCTTTATACTCATGACATAGGAGGCGTTCTTGGGATGCATTTTATTAACGGGGTTTAACCCACCGGATTATCGTATTGGATCTATTCGGTCCAGTTCTCTTCTTGACATGCGGATCATGGTTGGCTTCTTTCGAACCACTATGGTGAGAAGAGAAGGTTGTCCATTTACTGATGTGGTTACTGTACTTAACTAGATTCATGGTAAGTGAGTCCCATCAACGTCATAAAACCATATACATCTTTTCCATGTTGACCTTTCATCGCGAAGGTCTCGAGCGACTTTTACATCGGCATCCATGGAAAGAGAGAAGGCATCACATTAAACCAAAACATGTCTAGTTTTAGCATCCTTGCTTCCACTGAGGTGGATGCAAATGGATACCAAGCTATAACATTTTCTGGTTGCAATTGAAGTCTTCTTCAACCCCTTTATCCAGAGTTGAATGTATCACCACTTATGCGTTCAGATCATCAAAGAACCTACTCCCATTCATGGGGAAACAAATTATCTCATTCATCTCTCATTGTCAAAATTATACAGGCAACAATATTCATATGTAGTTGTCATCTCCGCTTTTCGGAATCGTAGTAGAGAGTTCAACACATTCTCCGTTTATTCATCATAATCCATACTATCAGATTGCGAGTAATATTGAATCGCACTCATTCAACCAATTTATACGAACACATTGATAATCGTGCATAATCAGGGAGATAATAAAATTTTGAGAAAGAATTGCATACATCGGATAATGATTCCTCAGCCATCTAAACCAACCGACCGCCGGTAAACCAAGGGAAGGGGGTTCGTGAAAGAGTTCGCATTACCGTCGTCTTCAATCCAATAGATCAGACTCTTAAGAACGGTTTTATTCGCAAATTACCGGAACGGGAACTTTGAAATAAGCATACCCGATCTTGGCTTTCCCAATGCACTTTTTTATTTAAAAATGTTCAGATGAACTTACGCATGCCTATATAATTCTACTTCACAAGTAAATTATCAAAGCAAGCCAAAATTCATCAACCAAACCATACATCATGCATACGTGTCATGCGTTTAATGTTCCGAGGAACTCATGCTAGCAATACATAATTCTACTATCCGAGTAAACTATCACATGCAGCTACATCCTCAACATTCAGGCATATGCGTCATACATGAAAACAACCACATCAATCATGCATATTTGGCGACTGGCTTTTGTTTTTAAAACATTTAAAATATTAGGGGCTGACTTGCAATTCATGCTTACAATTAATCATTTGTGTTTCCAGATCATCAAAGAACCTACTCCAATTCTTGAGGAAACAAATTATCACATTCATTTCTCATTGTCAAAATCATACAGATTACTATATTCATCCGTAGTTGTCCTCTCCACTTTTCGGAATCGAAGTGGAGAGTTCAACAAACACTCCAATTTTATTCATCATAATTAATACCATCAATATTGCGAGTAACATCGAATCACACTAATTGAGCCAACTCACACATTGATGATTATGCAAACACCGGATTATCTATTAAGATGGAACACAACAAATAGTGATCCCTCACTCATCTAGACCAAACCGACCGCCAGTAAACCGAGGGAAGGGGGTCCGTGAAAGAGTTCACACTACCGTCCTATTCAATCTAATAGATCAGTCTTTTGAAAACGGTTATTATATTGTAAATTACCGGAACGGGAATTTTCAAATAAGCGTTCCCGATCTTGGCTTTCCCAAGTCCCTTTTGATTTTAAAAAGAAATTATCCAATAATTTACGCATGCATAACACTATATCACGCCATAAACATCGAACAAACCAAACAACATGCTTACGCGTCACGCGTCTAATGTTCCTAGAATACATAATTCTAAGTAAAGTAAATTATCACATGCTTTTAGTCCTTAACATTCTAGCATACGTGTCAAAACATGCAATTTCCGCACACATTATGCATAATTGGCGACTGGAATTTTCGGTTTTGAAAACATTTTGAAAATATTAGGGGCTGTTTTGCAATTCATGCTTACAATAAATCATGCGAAATTTCTAGACATGTATTCTAGGCACTTTCAATCAGCACAACATGTCTATCATATTGCGCAAACCATATATTAAAATTTCAGAGCTCAATGCTCACAATATATTATTCAGCTAGCTTGACGAAGTCAAGACGACATTTCTAATATATTTTGCAGAAAGTAAACAATTGCAATTCAGCCCACTAATTTTAATCCAGTCCCAAAAACATGCATATCCGAGATCCATCCCCATAATCGTAACTAGGCATTAGGGTTTTAACCGAAAATGCGTAAAAACACAAACCCTAAGAGCACTGTTTAGGATAATTTTAAAGTTCGAAAATATTTTGGATTTAAAATTTGACATCCTACTTTATTGAACATTTAATATTTCTGAAAATTTTAAAAGTTGGTTCGGTCCAAATTAAAATCCGGTTCAGGTCGGTCCGATTTTTTTAAAAAAAAAAACTGATTTGTTCCGAAGCGGTTCAATAAAATAAGATTGTGGTTAGGTTCATCACTCGAAACCGGTTCGGTTTAGATTCACTTAGTTACATAGGTCCAACCCTACCCATCTAGGTCGGTCCGATTAAGAAAATCCGGATTGGTTTAACCCGCTATGTTAATGCAAATTGGATTGGCACATAAACCCTAGTGGGTTTGGCCAAAATACTTCTCTTGGGCTAAATAGAGTTTTAAAATAATTTTCAATATTGCTAATATATATAAAAATTCGGCACATTATCAATATATATATATATAAATATTATCAAGATTCTATCTTTAAGATGTAAATCAATCAACAATATAATATATATATATATATATATATATATATATATGTATAATTCGGCCACATATCTATATATATATATATATATATATATATATATATATATATATATATATATATATATATATATATATATATATATATATATATATATATAATTATTGTCAAATATATATTTAGGGATAAAATATATAGACAATATATCTTCTTAATCTTTTTAAGTAACTAAATCCTATCAATATATTTTTATCCCTATCTTTTAACTAAATATATTGATAGTTTATATATTTTACTATATAATGTGAATCATTTCCTTATCTTTCCAATTTATAGATATATTGTCATCTTTAATAAAATTAAAATATGGTAACAAATATATCTACATTAGGCCGGCCGAAATTATATTGTTTACCATATTTTAATTTTTAATTAAGGTAACAATATATCTATAATTGGGAACATTAGGATAGATTCACAATAATATATAGAAATGTATATATCACTATCAATATATCTAAATATTAGGGTTAAAGATATTATTGATAGATTTTATTGCCTAAAAGATTGAGAAAATATATTGTCAGTATATTTGTTACCATATTAAAGATATTGATAATAAATAAATATATATATATATTATATATAGTAGCCGATTTTTTCATATATATATATATTGTTGATTGATTTAATCTTATTGATAAAATCTTAGCAATAACAATATATATATATATATTTTTTTATATGGGCTGAAATATATATATATATATATATATATATATATATATATATATATATATATATATATATATATAATATTGGAAATTATTTTATATATTTAATGTTACTTGGTGGTTAAGTTAATTATTTTTGGACTTTAAAACCCTACTTGGGCCACAAATAAACATTTCGGCCCAACCTTTAAAATTTAAATTAATGGGCTGGTCCAATATATTAAACCGGACTGATTTAAATCGAACCGGGTTTTCTCAATCGGTTTGACCTAATTGGGTCGGGTCGAACCGGGGTAATTAAGTGGATCTAACCGAACCGGTTTTGTGTGTTGAACCGAACCAAACCCTATTTTATTGGACCGGTTCAGACCGAACCAGATTTTAAAATTTAAAACCGGACGGAACCGAACCGTATTTGCCGGACCGAACCGAACCAGATTTTCCGGACTGGGACGAACCAGATTTTCTGCACCGGACCGAACCGGGCCAAACCGAACCGAAATTGACTGAACCGAAATGTTTTTCAAAACCGAAATCAAGTCAATTAAATAAAATAGGGTGTTCAAGTATCCAAATGTTTTTTAACCTCTAAAATGGACTATACAGTGCTCATAGGGTTGCTAACCTTTATGCCTTGTTTCGATTATGGGGATGGATCTCGAAGATACATGTTTTTGGGCCTGGTATAATTAGTGGGCTAAATTGGAATTGTTTATTATCCAATATATATTAATGCATGATTAGAAATGTTGTCTTGACATAGTCAAGCTAGCTGGACATTGCATGTTATGGGCGGAGCCCTGGTTAAATATATGGAATGCGCACTAGGATAGACATGCTGTGATGGTTGTAAATGCTTAGGATTCATGTCAAGAATGTTGCGTAATTGAATATAAGCATGAATTAAAAATAAGCCCCTTATGTTTAAAATTATTTTAAAACCGAAAACCAGTCGCCAAAATATGTATGATTGTTGTGGAATTTTCATGTTTGACACGTATGCTAGAATGTTGACGATGTAGTTTCATTTGATAATTTACATGGAAGTAGAATTATATATGCAAGCATGAGTTCCTCGGAACATTAGAGGCATGACGCGTAAGCATGATTGTGATTTGTTTGATGAATGTTACTTGCGTATGATAATTTACATGGTTAGTAGAATTATATATGCATGAGTAAATTCATCGGAATATTTTCCAAAATGCAAAGGGCCTTGGGAAAGCCAAGATCGGGTATGGTTGTTTTAAAATTCCCGTTCCAGTAATTTGCGATTAGAACCGTTTTTAAAATACTGGTATCTTGGATTGAAAAAGACGATAATGTGAACTCTTTCACAGCCATCTTCCATTGGTTTAATGGTGGTCGGTTGGTTTAGATGACTGAGGAATCGTTATTTGTCGGATTCAATCTTAATAGATATCTGATGTATGCAATTCTTTCTAATAAAATTATTGTCTACCTAATATTTGCATGATTATCAAAGTGTTAGCAATGGCTGCGATCAGCAATGTAATCTCCCAAATGAACAAGGGAGTGAGATTGAACAGCAACAATTATAAGATCTGGAATAAGCGAACGAAAATGATAATTACTGAAATGAGAGGTTTGGAGCATCTGACAACGAAGAAAGTCAGGCCAGAGGGAGACTTCACGGTTGAACTGGAGTAAACCCATGATGAAAGGGATGCAAATGACCAAGAGATCCGTTCCGCCTTGCTGTCATTGCTTGAGGATGACATACTCTATAGGTATGATCACTATGAATCTGCCACGGATCTATGGGATGGTCTTAAGGCAGGGTTTGGTGTTTACACCACTGCCCAGAAGCGATCGTTAAACATCACTTAAGACTCACACAAAATGAATCCAAAGCATATAATGAAAGAGCATATCAAACACATGTCTAATATGCTTACTGAACTCATGTAAGCGGGAGAAATCCCGACGGAGGAACATAAAGTCCAATGCGTGATCCGATCCTTACCTGACTCTTGGAGTAGCATGAAAATGCACCTTACCCATGCCACTCAACTCGATGACCTCGAGAAAGTGCGAGTTCATCTCGAGCTGGAAGAGGATCGTCTCAGGGATGAAAAGCCTAGGGCGGAAATGCATATCGCATCCTCATTTCCAGCTGAGCAAAATGGTAAGCGCAAGGGGAAAGGAAAGAATCTCCAGGTCAAGGCTGATAAGCCTCTAGCTCCGAAACCTCAGAAGAAGTTCAAGAAAAAGCAATTCGGTGGTAAGAAAGGCAAAGCAAAACAGACACGTAAAGAGGAAACTCGAACGTGTTTTAGGTGTGGCGTGAAAGGACACCTTGCTAATGCCTGTACCAATCCTCACAATGTACGTGCTGAAGAATAATGATAAACCCATAAGTTCTTCTAGGACTCCTCTTACTCGAGAGTAATTCAATTCAATCTTTTGGATTACAGAACCGAGAAGGAGAACAAGCACAAACCTGAGGAACTTGCCCCGAAGATATAAAGATTGAATGAAAGACTTTATCTTTACTTGCTTTGCTTAATAAACCTCTTCTAAATTCTTCAGTTTGAAGGATACTTGATAATGTTCCTTGAAATACAGGTTATTTTGAGCATGTGACCATGCTCAGAGGAAGTATTAATTACAGTTTCTCGATCATTTTAATTAGTTGTTTGATGCATTTCTTATAAGTATATTGCTTATATCTTTCCTTATTACTCAATTGAATGAAATAAATTGTAATGATAATCATATGGGAAACCGCTAGGATTAAATTATATTAGATTCAGAAATGAAACGATTTAACCATAGGTTAAACTAGGGTAAATTGCGCCTTGCGCAAGTGGACCTTGAAAAAGGAACACATCGTTTCAAAGTATGAGTTTAATACATAAGTGTTTAAAATGATGATGTGCTGAATTTTCGTTTGCATTTCTTCGTAAATAACTTATTGATAACATTTACATCAGTAGAAAGTAGGCTTCGAAAGCTACTATGACCTTGTAAAAGTATCTACTGACGCATAAGGTGAAAACCTGAAATGCTCAGTTCCGAGATGGGATAAAATCTCTGAAATAAGTTAGCAAACGTAGAATGATTAAGTCGGTTAAACGATTTTCCTTCCGTACGCCTTGAACGATAAGTCAGGCTAAGCATTCAAATCAAATGACACACTTCTATACGCATAGTGTGTAAACATAAATGTTGTAGTAATTTCTTCACACGTTCCCTATAGGATGATGAGAAAATGATTCACATTAATGTAAAACTATGTTCCATTATAATCGGTAAGACACGTCGCCATAAAAGCTGAAGAATGATAATGAGCTACTCATATCATCATGCGGCATTAATTTGCGCATTAAACACGTATTTAGGACAAGAGTATGTAACTACTCTTTGAAAATACATGTTTACAGCTTAAAAGACATGGTACCGTGGTCGAACATGTGACATTACAAACTTTAGGACGAATTTTCCGATGCATAAACATGAGTCTTAATCAAGCAGAAGAGGGTATTACTGACATCAGGTCCCACTTAATTCGAGTGGGAGAGATTTGAACCAGCAACTCAAGTGAATGACATGGTAAATGATAATGGGAACATTTTCATAGTAAATCCAGTGGGAGGTCTAAACACCTACCATAAGCAATCACTGTTGATATTTGGACGAATCAAGTAGAACCTGATTATCGTAATGCTAAACTGAGGATGCCACAACTACCTCTACTACTAATTGTTCCCAGTGGGAGGTCCGACAAACTTGGTTCCAGATCCTAGTGATCAAGGAATTCATCTTGGAAGTAAAATTCTAAGTCCAAGAAGTCATACAAGGAAAGTTGTCGATTGTAGTTAAAGAACTCCTCTTGTACCCAATAGAAGTGATGCTCCGATGAGAAGCATCATCTCGAGTGGGAGAATTGATCCCAATTGGAAGAAATGCTCCGATAAGAGGCATTATTCCAAGTGGGAGATACATTAAGATTCAAAGACGGGATAATCAAGCCTAGACGAAAGTCCAAGGCATCAAGCTTCTCCAAAGAAGTATCCCATCTGGAAGAGTGATAACCTCACTCTATCGACAGTCGACATGCATTGGAAAGACCTCAAGTGGAGAAATGGAGGAAAATAATAAATGAGAGAGATTGCCTAAATGAAAGCCATTAAAGTCAATAGTTGATTTACCTGCTAACCACAGGGGCATAAGGATATGATAAGTCCTGAAAGAAGGCTCACCACTGATGGAAAAGGTCGAGCGATACAAAGCTCAACTTGTTGCGAAAGGCTATACTCAACTTCACGGAGTGGACTTTGACGAAACATACTCACCACCTGTGCGTAAAACCACGGTGAAGGGCCATTCATGGTCCTGGTCGCAGGTGTCAATTTCGAACTGCACCAAGTGGGTATTAAGACTGAATTTCTCCTCGGAAGCCTGGAGGATGTGATCTACATGGAGCAATCAGAGAGTTTCATTACTCCTGGTAACGAACGTAAAGTTTGTCAACTTCAAAGGTCCAGTTACGGTCTCAAAATGTCGTCTCGGCAATGGTACCGCAGATTCCACGAGGAAATCGTAGGAAACGGATCTGTGAGTTTATCACAAGGATCCATGCGTGTATTATAAGACCTCCAGGTCTAAGTATGTCATCTTAACCTTATGAGTGGACGACATACTTATTGCTGTAAACGACATGAGATTTATGAATAAGTCAAAGTCCGTGTTGGCATCTGTATTAGGTTTTACTGGAAAATTGAATGTGGAATTGTTTCAAAGCCTTCGCACCATGTATATAATACACACACACACACATATATATATATATATATATTGACTTAATCGTTGGTTTTAATTATGCTTCAATTTCTGATTGTTAATCGGTGGACTTGGATGAATATGATGATGAGAGATGGTTACCGCACGGTGGGAAGAAGATGGGAACAGTTATTGTAAACAACTTACGAACGGTTATCGATGAAGAAAAGTGCTTAGTGGTTTGAGCTTTAAGAATGTGGTACCTGATCAAATAAGCAGTATCACTCTACCATCTTCGTGCAGCAGTGATGATAGATCTCCACATTATGACTGACTTTACAAGCACAACACGTGGACGAATATGATCACGTATCTGCGAATGCGCTGAGTGAAAGGCTTTCGAAATTTCACGTAAGTATACTTTCCCTCTTTTATATAACTGATGGTAGCAAGCTAGATCATTTTAAATATGTTGTTTAAGTCTGCAATTACGTTGTTTGCATATCTTAAAAACAACATGTACTAGCATGTATAGTATCCAGATTATGGTTGTTAACATGACCAACTTAAAGTTTACTTGTTTCGTTCATCACGTGTTTAAATGGTGATTGGAATCTCGTCTTTACGGTAGTATGGATATACACATGAATGATGAATTTTTCAGTGTGTTATTGGTAGTTAATTGAAACTCCCATACATGTTGTTGGGTTACGATTAAACACGACATGACTAGAATAAAGTCGAGCACGTTTAAATGGCGAGGTCGATTAGTCGTCGACCTTTCTTGTTCAAAATGATAAAACAAAGGCCGACGATCACATTCGAAGAAGTCGACTTCCAGAGTACGATTAACAAGATAAAGGCGACTAGGCTACCACCAGCCCTTTCCTATTAAAGAGTAAGTCGAGTCGACAATCGAATACTCATCAGAAACCCTTCCTCTTAAGGAAAGGGAAAGGTGGCGACCTGCTTCAGCCGCCTTAAGAAGCAAACCTTCCTCCCTAGGAAGAGCACCTGCTTATCACCTGCTTAAGCCAACTCTGGATAGAAACCCTCCCCAGAGGGTAGCCGCCATATAAAGTCGGTAATATCTCTCTATAAATAGGGGTACATTCTAAAACATTAAGTTAAGTTTGGCTTAATACTCTATATTATTCTCTCTAAATCCATTACTGACTTAAGCTTCGGAGTGGAATCAGGGGCCATCCACACCCTTTTTCAGGTCCTCGCCTCACACAGGCCTCAAAATGAAACTAAGTACCCAAGAGGTCAAAAAAGATACCTAAGAGAGCTAGCCTACGACGATACCTCGAAGTCCATTACTTGAAGTTCAAGGCCACATCATTTTGATCCCAACATTTGGCGCCGTTTGTGGGAACAGATCAAAAATTCATGGCCTCCGAGAAGAACAAGATGCCAAACCCCGTGGTTGAGGAGATGGGAAACACTCAAGCAAGTCCCACCACCTCAAGACCCACACCAGAAGAAGACCCACCAGTGCCCCAAGCTAATGGTACTAGTGGCAAAGAGAATCTCAGCCATTCCAAGTCACTACCAAATCCGGAAGAGGCGCGAACAGTCCCTCCGACTGTCCCTCAGAGGGTAATGGCGGCTTTTATAGCCTTTTGGAACCAGGCCCATGCGGATACTATTCCTGACAAAAAGGAACCAACTCGAGAGGCCTCCCAGAAGGAAGAAGTGGCCTCCAGTGTGAAGATTGTAGATGAAAACCTCCTGGAAAAAGAAATCCCCATCGCTCCCGATGTCGAGACGGCGAGCAAAAGTCCTGTCCTATTCACTATAAGACAGGTAGAGGAATTACTAGAGAAGAAAAGGAGAGGTTCGAACGATCTGCTTATTGTTCGCGACCACTCCTCTCATCCCTTCTCCAAAAGGCTATTCAACACTCGAGTTCCTCCGCAAGTCTTTGCGAGGAACATCGATGATTACACAGGCGAGGGAGATCCCTTTCGCCATATCAACGCCCACAACTCTTCCCTCTTAGGAAGAGGGGCAACCCCTGATCATTATGTGGCACTCTTCCCAACAACACTAAAGGAAGAGGCGTCCACTTGGTTTTATGGCCTTCCCAACAATTCGATCGACTCATGGGAAGAGCTTAAGACTAAGTTCATAGAAGGCCATATAGGCCAAAGGCAATGCCTCAAGAGCATGGATTTTCTAGATAAAATTGAGCAAGGTCCTGATGAGACCATAGCCAATTATTATACTAGATACCACAAGATACTCCAGCAGTTGAATGAAGACGCCACTGATGGCGAGTTAATCAGGACTTTCTTGAAAGGTCTCAGAGTTCAGACCCAAGCTCTGAAAAATAGCATGGTAATGAAGCCTGTGCGGAAGATCGATGCCCTCGCCATCAAGGTCAAAAAATACATCGATTTGGAGAGGTCGCACGATAAATCACCTATGGAAACCAAGAGGCAAGTTATTCCTGCTAAAATCGAGGGAGGCTTCGCTTCTCGACCACCGAAAGAGACATGAAAGGCGAGAAGGAACCTTCCGACAGGGAAATCGCCAAGGACCAAAAAGGGACGTTAATCCTTATTTGGCAAAGTTTACTCCTCTCACTCATAATATCTATGTGGTACTTCAAGAGATGGAGAAACTTAGGTTGGACGACCCCCTCAAGTCAGGAAGAGTCCAATGGGATCCCAGATGAACGACTACTGTCGTTATCATCGAGTTCAGGGGCACAACACTAATGAATGCATGGCCTTGAAACAAGATATCGAGACATTGATCTGAAGAGGTAAACTACTAAAGTTTATCGAGAAACCTTTTAAAGCTCCAAGGAAGCGAAGTCGCAGCCCGTAAAGGAATTCTGGATCTCCCCCTCATGAGAATCCCGCCCCAATCCAAAGAGGGACGGTAAACGTCATCGCAGGAGGATTCGCCTCAGGAGGAGAAACTAGCATCGCCAGGGAGGTATATGCTACCCAAGTTTCAAAAACGAAAGATAAGGGAAAGGCGCGCAAAGTAATCGACCCAGTGGTCATAACTTTTACCACCGACGATCTCATGATAGTTACTCAACCTCACAATGATGCCTTAGTTATCACCGCCATTTTAGAGGAATACGAAGTAAAGAGGATTCTCATCGACAGTGGAAATTCGACGGATATACTCTTTTATGAAGCTTTCCAAACCTTAGGATTAACTAGAAGAGATCTCCTGAAGGTCGACTTTCCCCTCAAAGGCTTCTCTGGAAGAACCACATATCCAATGGGCGCTATCAAGCTGCCGATGATCTTAGGAAAGGAGAAGAAGACTTTGATGATCGACGTACTCTTCGTTGTCGTCGACGCCGTCTCAGCATACAATGCTATTATTGGGGGAACTACTCTTAACCCTCATGGCATAATCCCATCGACCGCTCATCAAGTAATGAAGTTCTCAACAACGCATGGGATAGGAGAGGTAAGAGGAGATCAAACCACATCTCGACGATGTTACGTCAGATCGATGCGACGCCGCAATCAAAGAGAAGTTATCGAAACAACGCCTAATTAAAAGTAATAACTTTGTTTATCTTAAAGGCTAATGTTTGTTGATGATGTTTTTTTTAAAAAGACTCAGGAAGGATAAATAAATATAGCCATTTAAGGCCCTTTTCCAGATATCCGAGTTTCCTTTTTAAGGCGTCAAGAATTCAAAAATGATCATCGACCACCAAAAATCTGATATCATCTAAATCACTCGGATTGGTCGACGACTCAGAAGAGGTATGGCGTCGAAGATTAACTTTTTCCGAATCAAGAGTCGACCATCAACAATCTGATATCATCTAAATCACTCGGATTGGTCGACTACTTGAAAGAGGTTAAGTATCGAAAACAAACTTTTTTCGAATCAAGAGTCGACCATCAAAAATCTGATATCATCTAAATCACTCAGATTGGTCGACTACTTGAAAGAGGTTAAGTATCAAAGACAAACTTTTTCCGAATCAAGAGTCGACCATCAAATATCTAATATCATCTAAATCACTCGGATTGGTCGACTACTTGAAAGAGGTTAATTATCGAAGACAAACTTTTTCCGAATCAAGAGTCGACCACCAACAATCTGATATCATCTAATCACTCGGATTGGTCGACTACTTGAAAGAGGTTAAGTATCAAAGGCCAATCTTCTTGAAGTCATTAATCGACCACTTGAAATCTGACATCAGCTAAATCACTCAGAAAGGTCGACGACTCAAAAAAAAAAGGTCAGATCCTCATAGACGAAATCCTTCTCTAAAACTAAGCATCGATTAAATAAAAATTTAATACTTTGGTATCTTAAGTTTATTTGAAGGATTAATTAAGAAAGTTCTTTGGATGAGTTGTCTATCCTTTAAAATAGACAATTAAATGAAAAGATCGGTAAAAATCAAAAGATAATAGATGCATATAAGTCATCAGAAGATCTTCCCTCTACCATTGATAAACACGGTTTACATCAAGTCTGGAAAGATACGAAAGCATCTATACATGATTTTTTCTACTATCCCTAGCCCTAGCCTCGGCGACTAAATATTCTCGAAGTGCCTCCACCTTCGAGAAGTCAAAATTAGGGTATATAGCCCTGATGTCCTTAACCACTGACGCAAAGGTTGAAAGAAGCATCTGCCCACTGATCATGGACGCATCAGTCTGAAAATTAGTACTGATCTTATAACCAGCAATGATCTTCAAAGCAGATCCCTTATACTTCTCGACCTCGGTCTCCAGAGTGGCGATCTCCTCCTTGCAGGAAGCCACCTTGGCACGAAGATTCTCCAAAACAGCGGTAGAGGTGCGACGCACACTATTGTACTCAGCGTTGAGAATCAATGAGGTCTGTAGAATGTCCTTGCAGATGGAAAGGTCCTCAGCAGAATTGGTGAGAGCTTCGTTCAAATGAAGGATCTCCCCTTTTAGTCGAGCAACCTCCTCTTGAAGACATTGGGCCTCTCCTGTCTCCGCTTCCACAGAGGCGAGCTTCCCTTTCAAGGAGGAAACATTCTCGTCAAGGTCAAAGATCAGGCGGCCGACTTGCAAACAATTACGAGTGACCTAAGGAATACAACGAATTGGTAAGAAGCCAACTCTGAAACTATATAGACAGACAGAAGAACACGGGGCTTTTCTTACCTTAGCCTGTCGGTGTAAGAACACACGAGCAGTCTCGCTAGCACTCTCGGTGGGCAGACGAGGGCGATCTTGAGGAGGGATGGAGGCATTCAAAAGATGAAGGCCAAGTCTCGATTAGCAAGAGAGTGACCCTCCTTTAACTGATACCCCTTCAAAAAAGCCAGGGGATCCCAGTCGACATTCCCGGACAAGGTCTCGGGGGCAGAATGAAGCATCCTCCAATTAAAAGGAGGACCTTCAAATTTCAAGCCCGCCATGGCTTGAGAAGTTGAGGATTCAGCAAGACCCTTACCCTTTGGGTCAATTCTGTGAAAAAGAGAAGAAATATTAGGGACACCTCGAGAAAAATGGAAGAAGGTGAAATCAAAAAAGGTTCATACCTTTGGAAACCGGGGGAGAGCCTGAAGTGGCAGGAGCGACCAGGGGGCAGCCTCCTGAAATTTCGAGATAGGAGTGGCGGCTGTCACCTTCGCCTTCTTGATAGACTTGACACCACCTCTGTTGGCTGTTCTCTTGGTTCTCACGCGAGTCTTTTCAGCCCCCTCTGCAATATCAGCAGCAGCATAAGCAGGAACTCCCTGGAGAGAAGGCTGTTTAGGGGTGACCTCAGTACTGGTCGCCGCAGGATCTTCAGCCATTGGCACTCCTGTTTTCGCCTGATTAGCTTCATAAAAATACCTACAGAAATAAAAAACAAGACTTAGGAAAGCAATTATGAAAAAAGAAAGGTTACCCAGTTAATTGGGGGATCTTCAGTGCGAAGGCGAATTGAAGCTCTAATAACAGCCTCCTCTGTTGTATCTTCGACAGAATTCCACGGCTCAAAGTCTTCTGAGGTAACGGCGGCGTGAATTTGGCCAACCGTGGCGAGTTCCTCAGGAGTTAACCCGTGTAAAGTGGGGGCACCGTCAGCACCAATAAGAGAGGGTATAGGCCAAGTGACGCCTTCCCGACAAAAGAAGTAATAATTCTTCCAATTTGCATTATAAGACTTAATCCCAACCACCAATTTCTTGGCCGATTTCCAGGAAAACTGGTCGTCTGAGGGCCATCGACCCTTAAAACCAAATATCGACGCCTCACTTCTCAACAGCTGATAGAAACATCTAAATACATGAAGAGTGTACGTCCAATTGTGGACGTCGCACAAACAACAAAAATCCACCCAAAAACGGATGGCATTAACCGTGAGCTGGCAGGGATGCACGTCGTAGTGCTCACAAAGTTCTTCCAACTCTGAGCAAAAGGGGAATCGAAGTCCCGCTTCGATTTAGCCCGCATAAATAGGAACTTCCCCAGCCCGCACTTGATAACACTCCCCAATGGGGACCAGCATATCGAGGTTTATAAAAGCCGCACTTGGCTAAAGTCACAGCCTTTATAAAAGCCGCGCTCGATAACTTATTCTCCTTGAGAGTAGGAAAAGAAGGAACAAAACCTTGGAACCTACCTTCGGGAAATTGAGCAGCCATTGGAGTCTTGGAAAGAGATTGGAGAAAGGAGGCTTCTCGATTGGGATCGGAAGGACCAGCAGTAACGACTCCAATTAAAATCCTCTCTTCAAGGGGGCAAGGTTGAGGTGAGTTTGGGTTGATGAAGAAAGCGCTATACTGATTCGCCAGAGTGAATGAAAAAACAAGAGCAGTGGTAAAAAATGGAAGTGAAGCAGTAATATTTATACTGAAGCCTCCGCTGCTTGGATAACTTTAGGAAGCCTTCCCTAGGTCATCATCCATTGGTGCATCTACTGACAACATGACCGTTGTCTAGAGAACCGTTGTGAATTTACTGAGGTGACCCTTGAGCTTCTCCAAGACCTCTAACAGTCAAAATATTTTGTTGACCAAGAGCCACCTCGACTAAGGACACCTATCTCAACCTCAAAAAACAGAAGTATATAAGCTAAGTCAAAAATAAAGACAGATGCTCGCCAGCAGGACTTCAAAGCTATACTCGACTCAAGACCTCCTCTTCATAAATGAAGTTGACGACTTAAGTCTCGGGGGCAAGTGTTGGGTTACAATTAAACACGACATGACTAGAATAAAGTCGAGCACGTTTAAAAGGCGAGGTCGATAAGTCGTCGACCTTTCTTGTTCAAAATGATAAAAAAAAAAAAAAAAAAAACAAAAAAGTAAAAGGTCGACGATCACATTCGAAGAAGTCGACTTCCAGATTACGATTAACAAGATTAAGGCGACTAGGCTACCACCAGTCCTTCCCTATTAAAGAGTAAGTCGAGTCGACAATCGAAGACTCATCAGAAACCCTTCCTCTTAAGGAAAGGGACAGGTGGCGACCTGCTTCAGCCGCCTTAAGAAGCATACCTTCCTCCCAAGGAAGAGCATTAGTGGCTACCTGCTTCCACCGCCAAAGGAAGAAACCTTCCCAACTAAGGAAAGATGAGGTGGCGACCTGCTTGTCACCTGCTTAAGCCGACTCTGGACAGAAACCCTCCCCAGAGGGTAGCCGCCATATAAATTCGGTAATATCTCCTTATAAATAGGGGTACATTCTAAAACATTAAGTTAAGTTTGGCTTAATACTCTATATTATTCTCTCTAAATCCATTACTAACTTAAGCTTCAGAGTGGAATCAGGGTTCATCCCCACCCCTTTTCAGGTCCTCGCCTCACACATGCTTCAAAAGGAAACTAAGTACCCAAGAGGTCAATAAAGATACCTAAGAGAGCTAGCCTACGGCGATACCTCGAAGTCCATTACTTGAAGTTCAAGGCCACGTCATTTTGATCCCAACACATGTGTTTATGAATTCTAAATCATGATGATGTTATTATTTATGCCTAAGTGATGAATGAATGACTTATTAGATCATGTGATTCTAATTTGAAGTTAAGTGTTTATTATGTTTCAACAATGAAAGATTTTGTAAGTTGATTTAAGCATGAAATCGGTTATTGCATGAAGGATTACTTGCATTTGTTTCTTTGGTAATTGCTTCTTCTTATCACTAAGGAAAATCACTATTTTTTATGGTGTAAAACCATTAATTTTATGGGTTACAATTTTATTTTAGTCAAACCTAATGTTTTCTTTAGTGATGTTTCAATACTATGATGATAACAATTATGATATCTGGTTATATTTAGTTATTGAAATATTAATTTAGGACCTCTCAAGTGGGAGGGTCTTGGGGACTTTTAATGAGAGTTCAAAGCTTTATTTTTTTTTGACCCCTTTGGTAATAAATCAGAGTGTACTGCTTTAAGCACTTCTGTTGAAAATAATGTTATGCTTTGGCACTGTCGTTTAGGACACCCCTCTGTTAAAGCCCTGAAACAGATTACTTGTTTAGATTGTTTTCATAAAAGCCTGTTGATCTCAATAATTGTGATGTTTGTCCAATGGGCAAGATTACAAGGCCCAGTTTCCTTGATTCTGATAATAAAGCTGGTTATATTTTTGACTTGATGCATTCTGATGTTTGGGGGCTCTATACACCTACTTATGACAACAAACGTTATTTTTTAACCTTGGTGGATGATTATTCTAGGCTCACCTAGGTTTTTCTCATGCATTTTAAATCTGATGTCCCTTTGATTATTAAGAACTTTGTTGCAATGATAGAAAATCTATTTCAAAAATGTATTAAGGTGTTTAGAACAGATAATGGCACTGAGTTTTTCAATTAGCTCTTGAGTTCTTTTTTTAAATCAAAGGGAATCATACATCAGAGCAGTTGCTCTTACACCCCACAGCAAAATGGGAGGGTAGAACGCAAACATAGACACCTCTTGGAGGTGGCTAGAGCTTTAAAACTTCAGAGCTACCTTCCCAGTCGTTTCTTGGGGGGGGGGGGTTGTAAGCGTCCCTTGGAAATGTTGAAAGGAGGTGGTGTCAAGTTTGATCACTTGAGGGTCTTTGGGTGTTTGGTTTATGCAAAAGATCTTGTTGTTTCAGATAAGTTTTCCTCTCGTGTTATTCCCTCTGTTTTGATTGGATATTCTGAAACAAAGAAAGGATATAAACTCTATGATATCAACAACAAAAAAAGATTTTTTACTAGCAGAGATGTTATTTTAAGAGAGAGTATATTTCCTTTTAAGAGTGGCAAACCAGATTTGTTACCAATCTTTTCTGACCAAACACTAGGGAGATTATCCATGATGAGGGACCTACTAATTTTCCTTCTGAGAATTCTCCACAAAATTTACAATAATGATGTTGATGAAGCTCCTATTAGTGACCCAACTGAAGAAATTGATGATGCTTATTCTGATCAATCTGATGATATTATTCCACAATCAAATGATGATGATCCTCTTATTCCAAATGATGAACCAGACACAGGTTCTGATGGACATGTTGAATCTGATGGTTTCAATCAGGATGTGCAGGTTTTGCGTAGGTCAGGCAGAAATACAAGGGTCCCAAGCAAGCTAAATGACTATATTGTTGGGCACTGCTCCACTGGACATCCAATGAGAAACTATATATCCTATGAGAATATATCCTCTCAGTATTATTTTTATATTACCAATATCTCTGGACTGACTGAACCAAATAGTTTCTTGGATGCTTCCAAAGATTCAAATTGGATCAATGCCATGAAGGAGGAAGTTGCAGCTCTTGAGTCCAATGGAACATGGGAATTAGTTCCCTTCCACAAGGTAAGAAAGCCATAGGTTGTAAATGGGTTTATAAGCTTAAGTACCATTCAGATGGTAGTCTTGAAAGATATAAAGCAAGATTAGTTTCTTAGGGCTATAAACAGCAGTATGGCATCGGTTATTATGAAACATTTTCACCAGTAACTAAGATGCAAACTGTTAGAACCATTTTAGCCCTAGCTTCTATTCGTGCTTGGCCCTTATATCAAATGGATGTCTTTAACGCTTTCTTGCAAGGTGATCTTGAGGAAGAAGTGTATATGCATATCCCTCAAGGATTTGGTAATCAAGGGGGGAAGGTTTGTACATTACTCAAATCTCTGTATGGCTTGAAACAAGCTAGTAGACAGTGGAACATAAAATTGTGTGATACTCTGTTGGCTTCTGGTTCTTCTCAGTCCAAGCTTAATTATTCTATGTTTACTAAAACATGTGGTGATGAGATTGTTGTTTTATTGGTATATGTGGATGACTTGTTGATCACTGGAAACAGTGCTAGGTTGATTGGTGAATTGAAATCTATTTTGACTAGTAGTTTTCGCATGAAGGATCTAGGGGAATTGAGATATTTCTTGGGCATTGAGATTGCTAGATCTAAAAATGGTATTGTTTTATCTCAAATAAAGTATTGCCTTGACTTGATTGAGTCTGTTGGTTTGTCTGGTTGCAAAGTGGCTAGGATTCCTATGGAACAGAATCTGAAATTGACTACTTGTGATTATGATAGGCATTTCAATGTTGGTCATGATGATACTCTCCTAAGTGATGTTAGTCCTTATAGACGACTGATAGGAAAATTTTTGTATCTCACCATGACTAGGCCTGACGTCTCTTTTCCAGTTCAATATCTTAGTCAATTTATTCAGTGTCCCAAGGAGTCACATATGCAGGCAGCCTTGAGGGGGGTAAGGTATGTAAAGAAAGAACCTGGTAAGGGTCTTTTTCTTGATGCTTCTTCTGATATTAAGCTTTTAGGTTATTGTGACTTTGATTGGGGAGGTTGCATCTTAACTAGGAGGTATGTGACAGGATATTGTGTGAAATTAGGTAAATCCTTGATCTCATGGAAGGTAAAGAAACAAGGGACAGTTTCTTTATCTTCAGCCGAGGCTGAGTATATAAATATAGGGAAAACTGTTCAAGAAATCATGTGGCTGATGAATTTATTGTTTGTATTGGGTTTTAGGCAGAATGATGCTTCTGTTTTACATTGTGATAGTAATGCTGCTATCTAGATTGCTAAAAATCCTGTTTTCCATGAAAGGACTAAGCATATTGAAATTGCTTGTCATTTTATAAGATTTCAGTTGGTTGCTAAAGTTGTGCAGCTTAGGCATCTAAAGACGGATGATCAGTTAGCAGATCTATTCACAAAGGCACTACATGGGGCTCAGCATGAGAAGTTGGCTGATTTGCTGGGGCTAAGGAATGTTTTCAGACAGGGGGAGCATGTTATGAAGGATCCAGGTTGAAGTTGTTCAAGACTTCCAGCTTGAGGAGGGGTATTGAGGACCTGTTTGTAGCAAGCTGGAAGTTATGTGTTCTATTTTAGTTTTTTTGTTATTTTGGACTTGTTTGTTATTTCTGGAGGGCCCGTTATTTATCTTTTGGATTTTTTAGGTTCTTATTCCTTCATTTATTTTCTTTGGGATGTATTTGAACCATCTGATAATTCTGTCTATTATTTATGGGATAGGAAGTCCAAGTGAAGGAATACTTCCCGTGACCCCAAGTGTGTGCGTCGTTTCCTTTTCTCTCAAAACCTAGGGTATCTGCTCAGAATTTGTCACGTTATTGTTTAACTTTGCTGATGAGGAGGTTGTTGAGGCGATACTTAACCTAGGACTGTGAGCGATTCAAGGCCACTGTCTGAGTTTGAATCGCTGGGAGACCAATAAGAGTCTGGAGAATGTTGATTTTCACCTAGTCCAATTCTAGGCTTTAATCCATAACCTAGAACGTGGACGAATCAATGTTGATAATGCTCATATTAGCAAACTGATAGTGGAAACGGGGACGCCGAACGTGCAAAAGGGCCCGCCACTGATGTGTACATTGAGCAACCTACTCAAAGCGTGGGTGATCGTCTCCATCGCCCGATGCAAATCCCGATCATAATTCACTTTCCATCACATTCAAGCTTGCATGAAAACTCTGACAAGGAATGCAGCTCTCCACCTTTAGGTTAATCGAACGATAGGGCATTGGAGTTTTCTGAAGATGGGAGTGAACTGCAAACTACCCAGATCATTGCTTCGCCGCCTAATCAGATCATTGTAGTGGATTATCCTGAGGAGTTTCTTTCACCAATTCGTGAGGGCATCATTCCGGACGTGCCCACGGGATTAAGCCCTATCAGTAGACTCAAGATAAAGAGGAAGGGAGATGAAGCAGATGAATTATATAAGGGGGCTTGAAAGAAACCAAAACCAACACCATTAATGCTTACGGATGGTGCTGGTAGCTCTATCAGCAAGAGTAGAGGAAGGGGCCTCCGAGGGGGAGTCGTGGGCGTCGAGCGACACTAGGCGCAACTTCTCACAATATGGTAGCATCCAATGGTATGAGCACATTGACTAAAATGGGTTCTGGTGGTTGTCCGATACAGCCACACATAAGCCACAGTGGCGGAGGCAGGAAACTGATAATAGAGGACAATTTTAAAAAATAAAAAAGTGCGTAATTTTTTTTTTTTTTTGTAAAAGAAATAAAAAACATAAAATATATAAAGAAATACTACATATTAAATAAATGTTAATGCATTACACAGTTTTATAATAAAATATAACTAATACTACTATGTATAATTATTTTCTACGAGGTTTTATCGCTTGAAAACGATTCAGTATAGCATCATTGGAAACCTCTTGAGATATATTCGCTTCTACGAAAGTGACCAAACAATTGTTCTAAAGATCGTCACCCGTACTGTTTCGCAGTCTATTCTTGATGTAGTTCATGACTGAAAACTATCTCTTCACGCTTGCTGTTGCTACTGGAAGAGTCAAAATTAACTTCAAAAGCATATAAACATGTTCAATAGTAATATTTTTTTCCCATCTCAACAGGTTTCATCGAGACTTCCCCTAACCCATCTAATCCGTGAAATCTCTCATATCTTCTCATTTCACTAATGAAATTTTCATGTTGAAACTCCAAAGCTGATATATCAATACAACTGGACTCATCAGATAAACTGTAGCAATTTTTATCAACTTTTACTTGTCAAAATTATCAAATGAATTTTTATGACTCAAGCATGCCATACAAAGAAGCAACTATGTGTTTACCTCATTAAATCGATGGTTGCGCTTTTGAAGTACGGTGTACCCTTTAACTTTTCTTAGTTTTTATTTAAATAATAAAAAATAAATATTTAGTAGTTGGTCTCTATAAATTTACACAAGAAAAAGATAGCTATTTAGGGGCTATTTTGCAGTTTTAGTTGTATTATACATATATATATGTATAATATGTAAAAAAAATATGAAAAATTTGGTGACATTTAGTTTCCATTTGCTCAACGTACATTTTCCACTGATGGGCCATGAGTCTACTTAGCTGGAACTGTCAGAGAATTGGATCCGACCTGACGATACCTCACTTGAAGGATCTATTGGGGAAATATAAACCAGCTATAATCTTCCTTGTGGAAACAAAAAAAAAATTGGATGTTTGCGATAGCGTGTGACGGGAGTTGTGGATGGATAATGTGGCCTATGTGAACCCTATTGACCGATCGAGAGGGTTAGCATTATGGTGGACGAAGGATGTCAAGGTAACAATCCTATACCGATCTAAAAATCTACTAGACTGTGTAATCGTGAATGTAGATACATGCTTCACATGGCACTTAACATGTGTTTACGGGGACCCTATTGCAAGACGCCGCTTTGCGGCATGGGAAAAGATCAATAGACTTGTGAGACGTAGAATAACCTCGTGGTTGTGTGTGGGTGACTTTAACGAGATACGGTCACATAGTGAGAAGCGTGGGGGCCTGTTGAAAGACCATGCTCGAATTAATATATTCAATGACATGATTAACGAGGCGGGTCTCTTGGACATGCAGTTTAAGGGGCCGTCTTTTACGTTGAGTAATAACAGAAGAAACAGTGTGTTGCTGCGAGATCGTATGATCGAAGTCTTGCTAATACCTCATGGCTCCACAATTTTCCAAGATCGAAAATATTCCATGAGACATCAATTGGGTCCGATCATAGCCCTATTGTTCTGGTTTTGTCTCACAGTGACTCACATGGATCAAAACCATTTCGCTTCGAGGAGATTTGCATGGAGCATGCCGATTGTGGGGAGGTTATCCGGAATTCTTGGATTGATGATGCTGCTACTAAATTTCCAACGAAGGTAGCCATTGTTATTAAAATACTCGGTTGATGTCGCCGAAGGCTGACTTGTGGAGCAAAGACCAGTTTGGAAACAACAGGAGACAAATCAAACATAGCTACGAGCGGCTTAATGCCTTGAGAATGGGAGACCAGCATACCGATTTGGCGTTTGAGGATGCTCTGATTAAGAATCTGGGTGAGCTCTGGAAGCGGGAAGAGATATATGGAGGCAGCGTTCTCGGGTTAAAAGGCTGAACTATGGGGATCGAAACTTGAAATTATTTAATATGAAAACTATTGATAGATGCCGGAGGAACAAGATCCTACACATTGTTGATGATGGTGGAAACCGAGTTACGAATAAGAGGCAGATTGGTTCTCCTATGTCTGATTGTTACACCAATTTGTTCACATTAGTAGGTGAGCGCAACATGGAAGATGCACTGAAGGTTATCCCGCCGCTGGTCTCGCTTTTGTTAATGATCAACTGATTTCAGATGTTTCCATCGACGAGGTAAAGGCTACTACTTTTAAGCTAGGTGGGTCAAAAGCACCCGGTCCTGACGGGTTCCCTGACTTATTTTTCCACTAATATTGGGACATTGTGAGGCGAGATATACAACATGGTCTACACCTTCTTGATGACCAGCTCTGTACCACCAGCTTTGGGACAAACTGACATAACACTCATCCTAAAAGTTGCAATGTCAAGCACACCCGAACAGTTTCGGCCGATAAGCCTATGCAACTTTGATTATAAAATCATCTCGAAAGTGTTGGTGAATCGAACACATGCACGACATGATAACGCCTTTTCATAGTGCTTTTGTCTCGGGTCGTTTAATCCAAGACAACATCATCGTTGCACATGAGGCTTTTCACTACTTGTGGACTAGAGAAGCGTGAAGAAAGAGGAATGTGTGATCAAAATTTATATGCAAAAGGCTTATGACCGAATATAATGTAATTTCTTATTAGCGGTGCTCAAAAAAGTGGGGTTCACCGGTGGGTAGGATGGATTCGCGCTAGTGTGACATCGGTGACCTACCTTATATTGCTAAATGGTAAGAGAACAACCCCGTTTTGGCCGTTGAAGGGCATACGGCAAGGCGACATCCTTTCTATGTACTTGTTTATAATTGTGGTGGATTTCTTATCGCGTACGATAACTAGGGAGGTGGATCAGGGTAGTCTTGAGGGAGTACAAATGAAGCGGGATTGCTCTCTCTCGAATCACTTATTTTTCGTCAATGACTCGCTTTTCTTTATCAAGGTGACATCCTATAATGCTGAGGCGCTCCAACGTATAATGGCAGCCTACAGTGAGGTATCGATTCATGGGGTGAGTATGGATATGTCAATTGTTTACTTTGGGTCGAACATTCGGGATAGCACAAAGGTGGCGGTGGAGCGAGTGTTAGGGGTACGCGCCAATCGAAACCTCAGGAAATACCTTGGTTTGCCAACGATTTGGGGAAGATCTAAACGGGAGGCTTTAGGCTTTCTCAAAGAATTCATTGTATCGAAGGTGCAAGGATGGACGTCGCATTTACTCAATAATGCGGAAAGGGAGGTGCTAATCAAATCCATTGTTATGGCTATACCTACTTATACCATGAGTGTCTTGCTCCTTTGTAAAACGTGGTGTGCCGAGATCAATTCCCTGATTGCTCTCTTTTTGTGGGTTCAAAGGGGGGGGGGCGAAAACTTCATTGGAAGAGTTGGGACTCGTTAACAAAGCGGAAGAGCTGCGGTAGACTAGGCTTTAAGAAGCTACAATCTTTCAACATGGCATTGCTAACAAAGATGGCGTGGCGACTACTCCATAACCCGGATACTTTATGGGCGAGGATGTTGAAATGGTTATACTTCCCGGGATGTGCGGTCCAAGTAGCTAAAAAAGACTCGAGAGAATCATGGGCTTGGACGAGTTTGTTGGCCGGGCGGGATGTATTTATGGAAACGGTATATGGAAATTAAGTGATGGCCAAAGCGTTAATGTTTTTTATGATCCATGGTTCCCGAACCTACCCCAGTTCCGGCTAAGCATGCAGCGGCCACTATTACAATAACATGCCAATGCCCGAGTTGTTGACCTTATAGACACCACAAGGCCGAGCTAGGACCAGGAATCTGTCCACGATGTGCTAGGAGCTGCCCAAGTAGAGATAATCGAGCGTGTCCAGCTGCTGACAGAACCGACTAGCAATATATTTATCTGGCCACACTCCAAATCAGTTGAACTATCGGTTAAATCGGCATATCACTAGATTCCAACCCCGGATAATCGTGCCGAATTTGTCCAATAGCAACACGGTACCGGTGATGCAGTTGAAATGGAAGGAGATATGGTCGATGAACACTTTACCCAAGGTACGCATATTTATATGGAAGTTAAATGCAAATGCTCTAGCGGTGAATGCCAATCTAAATTGGAGAGGTATACCAGTTAGCCCAAATTGTCCTTTTTGTGGTGATGATGCTCACATGCTATTTGGGTGTGATTGGATAAAGCCGGTATGGTTCTCGGCGTTGTCTGTTCTCGGCGGTGGTCTCTCTTGGGGACTACTTGTTGGAACGTATGGAAGGATTGTTGTCGGGCGCTACATAATCATGACGGTCCTAACTCAAGAAGAACTGTGAAAACGACGTTTAAGGATCATAATGAGTTTGGGTAGCCCGGGAACCAAGGATTACGACGCAGGGATAACAAGGGGCAGTACGGGAGTCCGTCGGACAGAACGGGGGGCCGAGGGTGGCCAGGTGGACAGCCCCTCCTAGCACTTTTATCAAGATTAACTGCGATGCGTCGTGGGACAAAGAAGCAAGACAAGGTGGCGTGGGTGGTTGCTCGAATGTTATCGGGGGCTTCTGACGCAACCCACGGTGCGTTAGAGCTAGAGGTAGTTGCACTAAACGAAGGAGTTGGCCTTGCTATTTAGAGGGGTTGGTCTCGGGTCATACTTGAATCTGATTCGAAAGAAGTAATCGATGGGATCTTGGGTATTCGTTTCTGTTTGGTCTGGAGAATCGCCACGTAGATCACCAACATCCGAAAACGGGCGGAGGCATTGCATACGGTAGTATGGTCTGCTGTGTCAAGATAAGAAAATGGTTGGGCTAACTGGATTGCAATCCAGACTAAAAAGATGTCGTGTTTAGGTAATTAGATAGAAACACCCCGCCCTCTATTTTTCTTTGATTGTAAAGGACAGGGAACACCCCACCCTCTATTTTTTTTTTTTTTTTTTATTGTAAAGGACAGAGAATTCATCCCGCCTTGACGCTTGACATTTTGGTTTTGTTATGATTATATGAAGTTTTCTTGTGATAAAAAATTATATATTTGATTTACCAATTCCAATGGTACTATTCCATTGAACGGCCAATTGAAAGTATTTTGCTTTAATACTTTCAATTTATGTCTAAATCCAACGTAGGTACACATGAGAATGTCTAGTGTAGCTATTACATGCTCATTTTTTGTCCAATTTAACTAGAATTTTAAATGAGGTAACGATCTGTTTGAAAATTCAAGTAACCAATTTTAAAATTTTAAAGTTCAGGTAGCAATTTGTAATTGGTTAAAAGTTCAATTGGGTTATTAACCCAAAAAACAAATAAAATATAAAGTTGAAAACCATTAGGGAGGCAGGCACTAAATTCAAACTTGTAACTATAAGATACAAAGCAAGTGCACAACCATCAAATAAAAATGAACCTAAAATACCAATACATGTATTATCTTGTTGACGAGAAAACCAAATCTACAATAATCAACTAACTCATCTCCCTCCCTCCCCCATTTGAACACTCGAAAACATTACGTTAGTCTGCCTCCACTTACAATGTTGCTGCCTGATTCCTAGATAGGTAGGGGGGGTGGAGAGTTCAGTTGTCTCGACTTAGTAGTAGACAGGAGAGAGAGAGATAGATATTGAAGCAAATTTACTACCATTCCTACCAGTAACCCCTTCCTCGTCCACGACCACCGCCACCTCCTCGTCCACCACCCCAACCCCTTCCCCTTCTTCCTCGGCCCCCACCACCTCTACCTCCACCACCACCTTGAGACAACCCTTCAAGTGCCCGACTCATAAGCTGCTGATTCTGCAACCCACCTCCTCCACGACCCTTCTTTGTTCCTGCATTCCCACTACCACCACCACCACCGTTCACTGCACTAGCACCCCGTTTCCCTCTGCACAATACAACACAAACTTCAGCTGCTACCCATAAATCATATATGTCCTTGAGCCACTATAAATCAACAACCCACACCACCACAGTGTCTCACCCAACAACAGTAGCAGGAGTTGATGCTCTTGGAGCCTCTTTCCAGGACAGAGTTATGCTCTTGTCTCCAATGAATGCAGGTGTCTTTGCATGCAGAGGCTGCATATGAAGAATCAACACAACAATTTTGTTTGCCAGCTTCAGAAACCATTTAATATTTTCCCAACGTCGTAAATAATAATAAATAGCCGCTTTACCTTGGTCATGGCTAGGATATTATTGCACGTTCGCAGTCCTGATGTACTGTTTTGCTTTTGGGTTTTCTGCAGATGCGTTAATGGGAACTGTCAAACATACATGTACAAGGGAGGGGCCTACAATATTATGATACGAATACAGCACAATGTTATATTTACATACAACTTTGTTTTTCTCATCATCAGTCTTAGCAGCTGACATGGCTTTGTTGTGCTCCGTCATCCCCTGGGTCAATTTTTTCATGGTGGCCCTAGTTAGCTCCTCAACAACATTTAACCTGCAAAACACAATACAATCATCATACCCTCCCTCTTGATAGAACATATATACTTACAGATATATACACAAGATTTAAAAGCAAAAAGTATTGGCTAAAAGGAATCTGAAACTCGACAGTCAAAAACTGTATGTTTCTAGTCTAAAGATGGGTCAGCACTTATGTTAGCTTGGTGTTACCCCAAGCCAACTGAAACATACCAAGTGTCCAACTATCTTTTTAGTCTTTCTTCTAAAACTCTAGGTGAACCCTAAGGCTAAGGAGATGGGAATTAAGGACACTTGGCGTTATTTTAATTTGGCTTGGTATGCAGCTTTCTATCCAAAAGAAAAGAAAAAAAACAACCCCTTACTTTCCAACTGGAACAGATGGCAAGGTCAGGTTTGACACAGCACAGCATATACAGCGACAGAACACTAAAGTCTAAAACTCAAGATAAGCAGAAAACATAGGACCTAATGGTATATGAAAATTTAAAGACTTCAGTCTTATGACCTAATGTAGACAGAAGTGCCAAAGTGGAGATGGTGCTGAGTCAACAAGACAGCTTGCATAGGATCAAATTGAACTCTTTAACAACAATTGTACACCTGGGAGCCCCAAATGAACAATAAAATGAAGTACCTCTCAATAAATTCCTTGTTGTGCTCTGAGAAGTCCTCTCCAAGCCTATCTGATGGCTGGCCAGTCACTATCTTATAACCGCACAGACTATTTGTAGCATTTGGGGCCTACAATGATATATTTTGCAGAACGATGAGCTAGCAGATTCTACTTATAAATTAATTTAAACATAAGCATAACTTCAAAGAGCCAAAACCTTGTGTGCTAAATGGTGAAATGCATATAATAAGCATTCCACATATGTAAAGTTCATCTCTTCTCCAGTTTTTCTTCCAGGCATGTACTTCTGGAAACAACAACCACAAAAACAATGACTGATGGGCTTTATCACACGCAAAAAAGGCCTGATGAATCACATCGACTGTAAGAGCAATCATTTTTAAAATACTTCTTTGCAAAACCAATCATTAGAGGAAATCCAATCCAAACATATTAAAGCTGAGAGAACACAATTCAGAATTCCATTTATGATTTCTTATATGCTAACTATATGTACCTTTAAAAGCTGTACTATTGAAGGAAGAATTTGCCTCGACTCCTGTGGAGTAGTGAATGGTGACGTTTCTGCAAGCGCTTTGAGCAAATCAAGCTTTCGTTCTTCGGGAAGCTGAAGGAAACAGAAAGGACTATAAAGTTAAGAAAGCTATAGAAAGCCATTAATCCATGAATAATCAACTTAGTACAGGATCTGACACTTTCAGAATTTATAGAATGAGGACCATCATCCACAGTATCTAACTGACAGATATCAACTCTCTGATAACATATGCTATGAAAATGGATGCTTTAATAGTTATTGTCAATTAAAATGCACCAAGCATTACTCATTCCATTTCCATGAGCTTGAACTATTACAGCCGAAATTAATTGATTTATTTCCAAAATTTTCCCAAAGCTAAATTAAAAGGCCTTTTATCGCTTAAGTATGCGCCAGAAGGCCAACATTAGTCGAGGATCGAACTTGACTAGAGCATGTTCCCTTTTCTTAACTTAAGAAGATGGTTAAATTCTCTGACTAAAAATCTAAAATCATAAAACCTATCCAGAGATTGGGCGCATACTACTTCATAGAGAAGTTCAACGGAACCAGGGCATTTAATAATAACTTCAGACCTTGGCCCTAATCCCTTTCCTGATCGGGCGAAGTGCAAGTTGCAGGTGGAGGAGAAATTTGAGCATGTACAATACAATTAAAAGCAGCAGTGACATCCAGTCGTTACACATTTAAGATAGTTTATGGAAAATTTACACCCTCTTAACATGCCAAAGGCTTCTCGCACATAGAATTGGTCAGTCACCTACGCAAAGTGAAGCTACAATAAAAATTATAGATATCATATGTTAAGATAACTAATTTAAACAACAGTTTCATGGTTAGAAACAGCCTCAAAGAAAATGGAAAGGCAAAGATGCAACAATGGTCATCCCAATACGTGACCATAAAGCATAAAAGTGAAAATCAAATCTCCAGATAGTACCTTATCAAACACTGGTAACACATCCTTGTTAACATAGATCAGGAACTTGCTACTTGAAGCACCCCTCTGCCACATGAATTGAGCATGTCATAAATTTAGCAAAATGGAGCATGCAACGCACATTTAGTCTCATATTTTGGCCATCATTTCAAATTTCATCTTCTCATATGAGATATCAGCACACATACTTCCAATTGTAGGCACTGATAAACTCATCTATCCATGTTTAACTTCATCCTATAACAGATATTCTTTCTTACTTTTACATGAAAGTGAAACTGATCCGAAAAAGGAATCTTGGTATTTCTCATGTTACCTTTTGTTAAGGCTTTATAGTTTTTAGGTTTACAAATGAACATATGTAAGTCTGCTGAACATATAGAACATGACAACTAAACCAGCAAGATGCATGCAATGATTGGTGATGATTTAAGAAAAATAAACATTCAGACCAAATAGAAAAAGGCGGAACAAAAGTTCCAAGCATGGATTTTGCTCTAAAAAGCAGAACTGGAACTTACAATGAAAAATGGAAGAGCCATAAACAAACACGATATCAAACGGTCAATGTGATCTGCATCAGAGACCTGCATAGAAAAATCCATTAGTCATGTAGAAGGGATGCTTAATCATGTTGGAACCGAAAATTAGGAGAATACCAGCAGTCACTAACAACTGAGAATCCGATATACATTCGTACGACTTAGTTCCGATGGGAAGAACAGCTAAGCATTTTCATTATTAGATTCTAAATTATAGTGCTTATAAAAGATCAGTCATCGATATCAAGGCAGCGCAAGAGCCTTTTTCCCTGAAATATCTCGTCTTATATATAGATATCCGACTACCACCAATATACATGCAAGGTAGGAAACTTTTGCACTGGGAAATATCCTTTCCGACATGATTTATCATGTACATTCCAGAAAGAAATAAAATTATGAGACATCTCACAAGACAAACATCAACCTAATTCTCTATACTAGTGACAAAATGCTATCATACAACAACTTTTACCCTACAGGTACAGCACCATTCATTCTAATATGGCCATCAATTTTTTATAAGGTATAAAAGAAATTTTACTTGACAGAACTATTCACTACAGAATTCTATGGCAATGAGAAAGTGATAGTGCACTGCATAAGGAGCTAGTAGACGCCAGTATAAGAGCAAAGGACTAACCTGGAATTGAGCACCCAGGTCTGCCTGTGCTTCAATAAGTCCAACAAGTTCCTTCATACGCTCAGGAGGGGCTTTCTCACCAAATATGCTTAGGCTTTTCAAAAAGTCCATAAACATCCTAAATTCCGCTCCAGTTACATCTTCCGAGCTCTACAACAGAACTCGAATGGTGATTAGTCTTGATCATGATACAAAAAATGAGCAGAATGAACACTGCACATATATGTATATGTATAGAACAAGACCAAGGGAAAAGAAAGCAAAAAATTCAATATATTCACGACTAAAGCAAAATCAGTTTTATTACATTTATTGTTTGAAGAACTGATAAAAAAACAAATTATTTAACAGGGTACTTCCAGGGAATACAAACACTCAAATCCTAGAAGCAGGAAAGACTCTAAAGACTATAACTTAGGAAATACATGTGTATCCTGCACAAAGTTTTGTCAACCAAAAATACCATAAACTTGATACCTTTTTAATTAAGTCAGTTATATGTCTTTCCATCTCTTCTTGAGGCTTCAAAAGCTCGGCTTTTAGCGGGAAGACCTGTAACAGGAGTTCATTAACTTTCATCTGTACAGATACAAGGATTGTGTTCCTTCAAAACAGATTGAATACCTTGTCTCTGATAAAACTCAATATTTTATCCCGCATTAACTCATCTGTGCTTGGCTCATCCACATTGGCAATGCGGCCAAATAAAGCTGTCAAGGAAGCTGCACAGGGGGGCACATTATCTTGGATGAATAATATTTTCGAAAAAATGATTTAGTATAAACTGGCACTGCACTGCATTTGGAGCAATTAATGTTTGGGGGAAAAAAAAGTACTATCCAATTACGAGGATGTTACTAGATCAGACAGTATATTATCGAATAAAGAAATTATCAATTAAGAGGATACAGATCTAGGTCTGCATTATCTGCTAACTACTAGGTTAAGACTTGAAAGGATTAAGACTGCTTCAATTATCCTCTGATTCCTTTCCTACCAATTGAAATGATGACGTAATCCTTTTATAACCTGGCATTCAAGAAGGGACTTTCTACAGCATATACAATCTTTAGATGCATCTTCCGTTTAGAATTAAACCTAGAGCAAATAACATGCGAAGGAAGAAGCCACCAGAAATGTTCATAATTTGGTCAGAAATAGAACATTTATTACCCTAGAAAGGCATCAAATGGCAATTTAAGTCAAGACTAGTATCCCCTTAAATATAGACAAAAAGCAACAATGTAAGATAACTGGATATTACATTACTCAAGATGTGAAATTTTAAAGATTAGAAAAATAAGTTGCCACAATTCATACAGATGTGTATGGTCCATTACCTTTGACATCTTGCCTTAGCAATGACATAAGAGCCTTCTGCACAGCATCACGTTCAACAAAATCTTCTGAAAAAACAAGATGCTCCCAGAGTCAACATCATGCCACTTTAAAAAATTTCAACTGCCAAACTTTGGGTAAGATAAACAATCAATGCAAAATAGCTTACCACCATTAAGGAGTTGGACTAGAAGGTATACTACTTTTGGAACGTATTCAGGGGTGTCCTTGCAAAAGAGAGGAAGCCCCCGGATTGCTTGCACCCTAACCTGGATAACATACCAAATTTATAGATAAAGAAAAATTCAAATGGAATAAATTCATTGCTTATTTTTTTTTATAAAAGAGAAAAGTATCCATAGTAAAGGTTTAACCTCATCGTACAATATTTCTAGAGACATTAAGAGAACCTCGACACAAGATCAAAGCTAATAAACTATGCCATGATTAATCACAGTATAGAACCAAATGCAGGATGTGTCTAATTCCAGTTCCTCAGATGCATTTCATAGATAAGAACTACTACACGGATTGTTAGGTACCTCTTATACGTGCATGCACTATATATTGTTTATGTACGAAATAAAAATGCAGAAACACTAACCCTGAGATCTTCTTCCTCAAGCAAATCGACGTGACAATCGAATGCAGGCCCAGAAAGGTCGGGAAAGAACTTAAAGAACCTTGGAATTAACTGTGCAGCCAATTGCTTTGCTTTAGTACTCGATTTTGCAGCATCGATTATTCCCTGGAAGTCCATCACGTTCTAGAAAAAACAAATGGAACCACGCATTTTACAAGCTTGGTCAGAAGATGGCCTTCATAAATACTTACAGAAGAAAGGTTCAACCAAAAGGAGGCTCAAATAACTTGCCTAGAGTTAATATTGTACATTTAACTAACTGAAGACGCCATTTTAAACTTAAATTGAACAAGAATCGATAACCAAGATGCAATGATAATGCAGCATAGTCTAGTTCAGCTAAACCCTAACGAAGGAATGAAGAACGATGCTAAAAGTGCTAAGAAAGTATATCACTGACCTGAGACTTGTCCTTGGATTCGTTAAGGCGATCCCCGAACTGGTAGAGCTTCTCGATGTGGTGACCTTCATCAGAGGGGTCTGCCATGGCGGCGAATGACACGGACGATGGTCAACTCTGAGAGCGCAAATAGAAGAGAAGAAGCGTGAGAAATTCATTCAGTTGGCAAGGGAATTCGAGAGCTGAGAGAGAGATTGAAACTCCGAAAGTGGGAAACGTACTTGTTAGGGTTTTTGCCTCAGCTTAGTCAAACCCTGGTACTTAAAGCGTTCGAACGAAAGCAAGGGCCGGATGGCTATAGCCGAGAGAGAGCTGGTAGGGCTTTCACGGAAGAAGACGACTTAATTAACTCGGCAAAGTTCTCTTTAGAGTTCTATTTGTAAGTAACGGATTTTTTTGTTTTTAAGAGAGCCATATATTAAACATAACCATTTGCCAAAAAAAAAAAAAAAAACATAACCAACCAAAACAAAAAAACAGAGAACACCAATTGAATAAAATCAGTAGCAGCCAGTCTAAACTACCCTAACACAAGGGAATTAGATAAGCTAGGTCTAAACCAATAACCCACCAAGTCTAACAAAAGAGATCTTTTAAACAACCAGACTAGTAGCCTTACAAACACATAAGTAGTAAAAGGTAAAATATTATTATATTATAAAATAGAAATGTCCAATAAAACACCAAATAAAGACATTGATGCCCTAGAAGGATTCTTGATAGCAGCTACCAGCAAAGTAGCATCCGTCGAAAGAATACAAGGGAGATGAGAGAAACATTATGTCATCGAGAGACCTGCCCTGCACGCTATCCCTTCAGCAAAAAGTGAATTAGACCCAGATGCCTTCAGTGTAGTTGCCTTCAGTGTAGTTGTTAGGTTCTAAGTTTCGGGTCAACGGGCGGTCGATCTAAGCCTTATTCCTCACTGGAGAAATTGCGGGTTCGGTGCTCCTAAGTCTTGTCGTCCTGATCCGTGCTTCTCCACTTGCCCTGCAAGAGGGGCAATACCAAGCACGGAGGGGGTGGTGCTTGATGTACCCTCTCCGATGCCTAAGTCAGTACGATACTTTTAGAGAGATAAAGCTAGAGAGATGTCAGAGCTAAATTGCATACTTAGCCGAGATGCCCAAATGAATGGTGGGAAGATTGTATTTATAGGCAACGGTGTCATTAAGGTGGCTTAATGACATCGTTAACCTTTAAACACAATTAATTAGCCCTTAATCTCGTAATTAAAACCTTAAAGCATGGAGAGGTTGGCGGAAATAAACTGAGTATCGGAGTCGGGAAGCAGTGCCGGGACCCTTGGGGGGGAGAAAATCCGACCCCAAGGGTAGGGGTTGGGTGTGGCCACCCAACCCCTCCCTAGGGGAGATCGGGTTGGTCCACCCGATCTCCCCTAGGGGAGGTCGGGTGTGACCACCCGATCTCCCCTAGGGGAGGTCGGGTGTGACCACCCGACCTCACCTAGGTGAGTTTGCCTCGGTCCGGACGAGTATTTTGACATCGTCCGGACCGTTGGCGTTTCCGCGGGGTGTTTGGGTCGAAGTTTCGATTTACAATCATTGACGGGGTGATCAAAATAAAATGATTCGGAAGTCAACGGGTTCAAATTGGGCGTATATCCATCAGTAGTAATCCCTTGAAGAGCACCCTGATCATCACAAATAACAGCAGCACCGAAAACAACTTCATCAACCATATGTACAACACTATTCACCAACAGATGTCAGTGGAAGTGCATAATTATTGGCACATACGTTAAGGAGCTGGGGACGAGGATGTGGGTACCACCCTGGACCCTGGCCATGAACCTGAAGACAAATCAAAAGAAGTATCCAGATCAGTTAATAAAGAGTAAATTCAAAACATAATCTCTAGGATAACTGGTCTTCTTCTCTAAAAAACCACAGAATTTCTGGTAAGCCAGATAGACCAGAGAACAATACACTTCTGAGCCAATAACTTCATATACACTCTGACATTTGGTTGGATCCAGGAGACCACATCAACCATTCCAAAATGGTCTGAACAGGAATTGCTGAGATCATAACCCCCTAGGGACAAGCAAACCAGATTTTGGCTGCAAAAGAGCAAGACAGCATAAGGTGATTCCAGGATTCATTTACTTCAAACATAAAGGGCAAAGGGGATCAACTGTAGCGATACGTCGTTAGAGGTTTAGCCATAAAGCTAACCCTCCTATGCAACCCTTCCAGACGAACATCCTAATCTTAGGAGGCATTGGGATAGACCAAAAGTTACTACAAAAAGTAGGACTAACAAACATAGGGGAAGCCGAGTTAGAACCAAAAGTTTTATTATGAAACAATGAACTAGGAAAATGGTATCATGATTTAACAGTATATGGTCCAAATTTGTGATGCAGCCAAATAAATTTATTCGGGATGTGAAATATAATTATGTTAAATTTATGGTAGAAAACAATATAATCACTTTAGAATACTCGCCCACTATTGACATGGTAGCGGACCCATTAACTAAACCATTACACAAATAGACATTTGAAAAGCATGTTAAACTGCTTGGATTGCGTAGGGTTTAAAAGTGGGTGTATATAAGTGATAACATTTTGATAATTGAAAGTTATATTTTTTATAAATGAGAGAATTGCAATTCGAGTTTATGATTTATTGACGTCATAATGTTTGATTACATCGAATTTTACTTTCTATAAACTAAGTCGTAGGAAGACGCAATCCTCTGCCTAAATTATGTCGAATGTGGGTCTTGCCTTGTCACACGGGCACGGTCGTCTTGTAGGAGAGGGGGACCTCTGCCACAGCAAGACTGGATAAGAACCAGTTGGATAAACTTGGTTACGCAAAACGATCATTTGGTTTCGGAGTAACATGACATGATCTTCGTTTTGCACTTCGTCGGTGATGAACTCTGTTCTTCATTAACCACATTTTGGGCCATATGAAAATCAGCGGTAGCATCATTGACATATCCCACACCTGACGATGTTCGGGTATGCTATCGACGCGTGCTTCATATTACGCGTGTCATATTCGACCACGGGATCATGCTCGGTTGTGCTAGGTAGAATCCTCGAGATTCGGATGGGCGCAAACTTCTTCACCTAGAGCGTGTGATTGATCCCGGGAGCCTTATGAAGAGGCACCCGAAGTATCCTCATGGACTCAGAACTCATACCTAAGGTCAGGCTTAATGTTCGCTTCCCGGCGTATGAGTGCAGTGCTGAAGAAAAAGGCCATGTTACCACGTCTTTGGAAACCGGTTGGGTTTGACTGAGGGTAAGAGTGATGAGATGGTCATTTCACCTGTAATTCACCGACTCTTGTATTCGCTAGGTTCCACCAACCGGATATTAGTTGAATGTTGTGAATACTTGTACGAATGCCTTGGAGAAGTATTCATATGTGGAAACTGGGCAATTGGAGAATTAACAGTTGAACTAGGATACATCGCGATACAATTTGATGTTTTTTAACAGGTTGATTTGAGATAGGGAATCAACGTTCCGCGGGCGCTACAACACTCTTAACAGATGAGTAGCACGATGCCCGTCGTATCCGCCGGTCGCACGGCAAATCTCGTATGAACTGTTCGGAAGCAGGGGCAAGATCGAAGAGTGAAATGTTGATGCGATTTGGACAACAATACATTAACAGGCACCCTCCCATTCCGGCGAGTGGGAGCTGTTAGCATATGGTGATTGGGCGCCGTAAATGGAAGCCCATTAATATGTATATGTTACCTAAGAAATTCGGTAAATGTCACATTAGGGGAATTGGGTTTGACCCAAATCCCAATTGACATGAGAGGCCCAAAATTGGGCCTCCCTATACTACGTAGGCCGGCCGAAATTTGTGTGTGGGCAAAGTGGACTTTTGTCCACTTTGCTCATCCTATAAATAGGGAGTGTTAGGGGTTTTATTAGGGTAATTCATAATTCCTCCTTAGTGGTGATTTGAGAGAAAAACCCTCCTACCTAAATACTAGTTTCCGCCGAACCCTAGACCTACACCAAGGGTGTGCCAATTTTCTTTGAGCAAAACACTCCGGAGATCCGTCCCCGCTAAGAATCGATCAGAGGCTTTGCTGTTGAGATTATACCGGGTAGGGCTTCTTTAACAAGAAACACCTAGTTTATATTTCCGTAGTATTTAGCCATGTAATCCAACATGCCAAAACACCTATGAAATAGGGAGGATGGATTTCTATTTGTCTCACCACAAAGGAAGAAAGTGATTAACTTAAATTAAACCCTGACACTCCCTATTTATAAGAGGAGGTGGGCAAAACTCACATCACCACTCTTAGTAATTCGGCCGGCCACATATGAGAAAGGGAGGCCCAATTTTGGGCCTCTCGTGTCCATTGGGATTTTGGGCCTAGCCCAAAACCCCTAATGTGACATTACCCAATTGACTTAGGTAACAGTCTCATATTAATGGGCTCCTATTAACGGCGGCCAATATCCAAATGCCAACAATTATCTCCCTTTAATTTTCAGAAAATAATTATCTCTCCCTAAATACTATAGGTTCAACCGAAACTCACCTCACAAGAAGTAGGTGCTGAATTGTTTGATACAATTCACCTCGGAGATCCACCCAACGACCGGATTACAGAGGCTTTGCTGTCGAGACCATTGCCCGCGGATTGCTCCTTAACCAAAGTTCCCGTAGGACATCGTCCGACATATCGTGAACTCCCTCGTTGACGTCTTTGGGCTACGAATCGCGTAATAAGTATGTGCACAATTTCCGATGCGTAATTAATTTACTTAGCATGTACCTGTGGTTTGATCCGTACTATTTTTCCCCTAGATTCCAACACACTCCCCCAGTGCACTATTCCATATCTAAATAACTTTTATGTATACTTACTTCATTGAAAGGGAAGTCGTGCGTCCTAATCCCGGTTACAATAGAACAAAAGAAGAAAATATTTGTTCACTGGCAAAGGAGACGGCGTCAACTTGAAACTGCTGGTTATCCTTATGGGGTTGTCTAAAATGCAGTCGAAATTTATTTCAACTCGATTACTCAACCGTTAGATCATTAGAGAGAATGAATCAGAATTTATGAGAGATAAAAAGTTTTTCTTACACATACATAATCTAATGGCTAAGAAATCAAGTTGAAATAAACTCGAGTTTATTTTAGCCGATCCCTATCCTATCCTTATAAGGTTGTCCTCTTGAGCCTTTTGCATGTTTTTCTTCAAATATTCTATATGGGCGTGACGACATTCTTGCTCCTTAGCAAGATCATCTCGCTCCGCACAAACAACACCTAGAAGAGAAGTCGTCTCTATAAAAGATTGCTGACCTTTGGCGAGTTCTAGTTGAGAGTGAACTAAATCTTCTTCGAGTTTTATTTACTCGATAGGCGAGAGATTCCAACCGGTTGTTTAGCCTATTGGTGTCCTCCTTCGTCCGAGCAGCGACCTCTTTAAGACTACGGTGATTTGATCCTTAAGCTTGTCCGACAACTTCTGGATCTCTCGTTTTGTCAAGGTTAACTCACCCGCCAACGCTATCATTAGTCTGGAATAGTCGAGCATATCCCGAGTCGCCTAAAAATATCCATAGAGACGGATTGTCAGCGATTACAAAGAAAAGAAATATTTTTAAAAAAGGCATAAAAATTCATCTAGTATTTGCCCGGGCATGCTTGTGAAGAAATAAGAGAATCGCCTCTTCTACATCAGCGAGTTGAGTGGAAATATCACTATGGTCACCGAGAGGGGCCAAAGAATTCAGAAGGTGAAGGAAGAGATGCTGATTGGTGAGGGAATGACTCTCTCTGTGCTGGTATCCCCTTAAGGAGGCTAGTGGGTCCCAGCTAATATCTCCTTCACCAATGGAAGAAGGGCGGAGCATCCTCCAATTAAAAGCGGGACTCTCATACATCATTCGTGTCGACGACTGAGATGTAGGGATTTCAAGAAGCTTGAAGGAATCACCATGTCGATCACCTATAAATATATATATATAGTACTGAGGATTAAAACTTGCAAAATAGAATAGAACCGAATATAGATAGAATATATTATCCATAAATAAAATATATATTCTATAATAATATTACACAATGTATCTGGACACCATTAAAGTAGAAAACTTCACAAAATTAAATTTTCCGCTTAGCAAAACCGGGAAGTATGCTTTTCAGGCAAGCCTAATGGAATGTGCTTTGGAACCGTAAGTTTAGGCACACATAGAGAGTGTCGCTCATCCAATATTATTACTACTAGTGTCGGACCTAAAATCTGACCTACGACGAATTACGTTTTGAAAACGTGCAATTTTGAAAGAGTCGCCACTAGTTAATTATTAGGCTAACTAGAATCCTAAATTACCTAGATATAACGAATTAACACCTAAGTATAAAATTTATCTACGATTAGAAATTCAGGTCGGGGGTTCTATTACGAAAAATAAAACACGGTTTCAAATTTCGCCCTCTCGGTACTCCATTCACTTAGTTTGCTACATCTTAATATCTTAATCAATTAAATTTTCCTTGTATCATATTTTTATTCCAAACAATATATTAGTTAAACATGAACACAATTAACAATAATAATAATAATAATAATAATAACACAAAGCTATGTAATTATCATAATTTAAATCACTAACACAACATAAACAAATCTTTCAATAATTTGCAACATGTCAGATAAGTGCATATTCAAATTAAAGAAAAATGCTTGTACCAAGACACAGTATAATGGTAACACATGAATGAGTAAACAATCTAAAATACTTTATTAATGTAAAAGACAACCAAAATTGTTTTTATCAGCAAACTCAAACAATTAACATTAATATAATAATAAAAATATATAAATAAAGAAGAATGAACTAAGAAGAGAGGTTAGCATATACTTGCAACAGAGGTGACGGAGGATCGCAACAGCAGCGTCACGGACAACGACGAAGCAACTCAACGACGGAGGGGCAGACAACGGTCGTCAGAGAGGTAGCGAAACGCAGTGTCAGGCGGACTTTGACTTCGGGAATGAAACTTGAGGCAGAGAGCGTCGTAGTCGGGATCGTCTACGGTCGAGATGGAGGCCATGCGACGGGTCTCAGCAGATCACGGAGGTGGTAGTGGAGGGTCGTCGTGAGAAGGTCGAGGTCGGTGAGTGGGGAGCGGAGCTCCATGCTTCTGATGGTGATGGGAATGGAGGCGACGATGGCTGGGAATCAAGCGTCGGAGACCTAAGAAGATGATGGAACTCAGTGGTATGGCGACTAGAGCAGCAGTAGAGCAATGCGGCGGGGCAAACACACTTGGTCGGAATCGAAGCTGGAGGAAGCGATCTGGACGGCAGCGACGAGCTGGGTTGTGGTGTAAATCAGTGAAGTCTATGGTCACCGATGATGTCCGAATCGGGCTGGAGCAGCTCTGCAATAGAAGACTGGTGCTAGAGGAGCGATCACAACGGCCGAATGGGTCTATGTCGGTCGATGCAAGACGATGGGAAGGGGCATGAATTTCAACCGGAGCAAGAAAGGGGTGATCTGGATTGGCGTACAGTGAAGAAGGAAAAAAGAAGATGAAGTCCCGATTCCTAGAAGCAGATAAAAATAATATTAGTGATTATAACAAATAACAATATTAATAACAACTACACCAAAAATTAGAACAAAAACATGTATTTTTTCTATGTATTCTTCTTCGTCCGTTTTATGTCCGCCCCCTTTTACAATGCAAGATACTAATCTATATATAGTACCTAAGGTTTAGTCTAATCTAAGCAACAAATATTGTTGATTTATTTTACTAATAAATGCTAAATATTCAGAAATTTAATACTAAATATTCAACAAATATTTTCTGCAATAAATACAAATAACTATCCTAATATTGTCGGAGTCATTCTTGGAAGCTTCGCGACTTGCCATATTTAGACATTTCCTCATTTAGCACACCACATGTCACGCGTGTCGCGGTGGTCCAAAATTAGGTGTTTACAGTTTGCCCCTCTTTGGGCGGATTCTCGTAGAAATGTTCGAGGGGGATTCGTCTAAAGACAAGGAAACACCTAATTTTGGATGAGAAGTCTGTCTTTCTTTTGAGTCTTCGAGTCTTCAAGGAGCTCCTGGCTTATTAGAGATGATGCGAAAAAGTAGAGCCTCTATCGGCGGTTCCCCTTTTGGTGGTGCCTCCGTTGGGGTGCCCCTGTTGGCAGTGCCTCCATTGGTAGTGCGGAATGTAGAGCCTCCAGCGGCAGTGCGGTAAATTAGAGCCTCCAGTGGCGGTGCAGAATAGTAAAGCCTCGGTTGGCGGTGTCCCTGTTGACGGTGCTTCCGTTGGTGGTGTGTAAAAGTAAAGCCTCCAGTGACGTGCAGTAACGAAAAGCATCGGTCGGCGGTGCCCCTGTTGACGGTGCTTCCGTTGGCGGTGCGTAAAAATAAAGCTTCCAGTGGCGTGCAGTAACGAAAAGCCTCCAGTGGCGTACAGAAAGAAAAGCCTCCAGTGGCGTGCAATAAAGTAAAATCTTGATCGATGATGCCTCCAGTGGCGTGCAATAAAGTAAAACCTTAATCGATGATGCCTCCAGTGGCGAGCGATAAGGAAAAGCCTCCAGTGGCGTGTATCGGAGAAGAGCCTCTAGTGGCGTCCGTCGGAGAAGAGCCTCTAGTGGCGTCCGTTGGAGAAGTGCCTCTAGTGGCGTGACTTACGAAGGCTTAATACTAAGGCTTTGTTCGTCGGGGGTGACTCTCAGAAAGCTGGAAAACTTTAGATCCTGATTGTCGGTTGTGACTTGTAGGAACAGACTGTAACAGTCCTACTCATCATTTGAGTGGTGACTTGCGAGAGCAGACTGTAACTGTCCCGCTTGCCGTGAACTTGACTCGTAGGAATAAACTGTAACAGTCCTACTCATCCTTGAATGGTGACTTGCGAGAGCAGACTGTAACCGTCCCGCTTGTCATGAGACTCGTAGGAACAGACTGTAACAGTCTTACTCATCCTTGAATGGTGACTTGCGAGAGCAGACTGTAACCGTCCCGCTTGCCGTGAAGTTGACTCGTAGGAACAGACTGTAACAGTCATACTCATCCTTGAATGGTGACTTGCGAGAGCAGACTGTAACCGTCCCGCTTGCCGTGAAGTTGACTCGTATGAACAGACTGTAACAGCTCTACTCATCCTTGAAATGCGACCTGCGAGAGCAGATTGTAACCGTCTCGCTTGCCGTGAAATTTACTTTGGAAAACGCTGTACCGTAGATAATAACCAGGCGCACGAATGTTTGTCCCTAATTTTTGGTTAAATTGCGCATGGTGCGACAACTTAGCGGGATCTTTTTCTTTTTTCTTTTTTCTTCTTCTTTTTTTGTTGAGAATTTCTCTTTTTTCTCTCATTTTGCCACGGCCGATTGAGAGATTTCCGATCGTACCCCTCAGTTTTTTTATTTTTCTCCTTTTGCCATGATTGCAATTTCTGAACTTGCAACCATGCCTCTCATTTCCTGATTTTGCCTAGGTCGCCCTTTCGGGTTTTCAACCTAGCGGAAGCACTCTTTATTTGGTAGCCGTTTAAAGGGTGGCTATGGCCCTATCTTTGTTTTCCTCATTTGCTGTTGCGGAAGATCTTTTTTTAGTAGCCAATTTCGGGTTGAATGTGGCCCGTTCTTTATTCTCGCCTCGATGCGGGAGTATTTGTAGCAGTTTTAGGGTGGTTGTGACCCTTTTCTCACCGTCTTCAATGTTGCGGGAGCTTTTTTATTGTAGCCATTTGAAGGGTGACTGTGACCTTTTATTCCTCACCTCTGATCTGGGAAACACTCTTTGTATGTAACCATTTTGAGGGTGGTTGTGGCCCTTTCACTTAACACCCGCCGTCGATCTTCCGGGAGCGCTCTTTTGACTGTAGCCGTTTAGAGGGACGACTGTGACCCTTTCTTTTATTTTCCCGCCATCACCGGGTTCGCGGGACCACTCTTTTTGTGTAGCCATTTTTTGTAAGGGTGGCTGTGGACCTTTTTATTCTCCTGCCCTCACGGGGTTCGCGGGGTCACTCTTTTATTCGTAGCCGTTTGGACGGTGGCTGTGGCCCTTTCTTTGTAGTCGTTTTAGGGACGACTGTGATCCTTTTTATTTGTAGTTGATTTAGGAACAACTGTGACCCTTTTATTTGTTCATGCTCTCACAAGATTTGCATGGACACTCTCTTTATTTTTTTGTAGCCGATTAAAGGGCGGCTGTGACCCTAAAGAAAAATGTTTTTTTTTTTTTTTTGCTCTTTTTTTCAGCTCACCTTTTGCCATGACTGCCCCTGCAGGTTTTCAATCATGCCCCTCTCCCTAACTTTTGCCTAGGTCGCCTTTACAGGTTTTCAACCTAGCGGGAATTTATATTTTCTCTTTTTTCAACAACAATTATGTACATGCCCATAGTGGCAGATTGAAAATTTCAAATTCTCTGACTTTTTCTGGAGAAAGACTCGGCTGATCAAATCAACATATGCCGATGTAGACGCCCTGGACTCACCTTACGCCCAATGGATGACATAGGCAATGATTTCTTCTCTCGACTTCTCAAGTGCCATGACTGTTGCTCAATCTCATCTAGGGATGCCCCACGGTTAGCACTGACGAGTTTGGACTTTGCCGCATGACGAATGTATGACTTGGTTGAGGATCACACATGGATGACGTGAAATAGTCCGTATTGGGGCACAGATATTGCCCGAGGTAACTGAGATAAATTCGGTAGCTGATACAAGAATGGTTGGCGAGCAAAGCGTCGTGCACGAGATGTGCTCTTCAGAGGCTTTTATTTGGATGATTATCCAAGTTGCACAATGAGTAAGGAAAAGTTCAAATTTCAGGGATAAAAATGATCACAACTTCTCTTACCTAGGTGTTGGATTTTTTTATAGTGGGCAATGTGCTTGCTATGCGACTAGCCCTTCTGCAGAAGGCACCAACAATAAAGCTTCATTTTTTTGACATCTCAAATGATCATTGATCGGCACATTGAATCTTCTGGGGACCCTCAATGATCTCTTGATATTTTCCATGTCTTATCTCAATGGGAGATGCCCCTTGGTTACCGCCGACTGGTTTAGACCTCGCCGTAAAACAGATGTACGACTTAATTCGGGGTACAACAGATGTACAACTAAGAAAAATTACAATTTACCTGAAAGGTTTTTTTTTCGAAAATAATGCATATGAGATGCACATCTTTTGAAAAAAAAAAAAAGAATCAGGTAAAAGGTTTTATTAAACAAAGAGCCCTAAAACTAAGAGAGCTTACGATTCATCTAAAAAGTTTTTTTAAAATTAATGCATGTTGGATGCATTATTAAAAATAAAACAATTCAGGTAAAAATTTTTTGAAATGATGCATATGGAATGCACGTTCGAAATTAGAAGCTCTAATAGCTAAAGAGGAATTACAATTTTTCCTAAAATGTTTTTTTTTTCAAAGGCACCACATATGCGACGCACTAACCAAAATTACAACTTATCTGAAAAGTTTTTTTAAAAAAAAATAATAATGCGTATGAAACGCAAGTTTGAAATAAAAAAAAATTCAGGTAAGATGTTTTTAAAAAAAAAAAAAAAAAAAAACAATGCATACGAAATGCATGTTTGGAAATAAAACTTCTACAACTAAATGACTAACTACTTAACTGAAAAAAAAAAAAAAATTGTTTTTTTAAAATGCAATGAGATGAATGCATGAGAAATAAAGTTACACGGTTAGAAAAAACTTACAATTTACATGATAACCTCTTAAAAAAAACTGATAAAACACAACAAGTTAGGGGGTAAAAAAATGTGTGGCTTTGCTCTACAAGGTAGGTTCCACTGATAGGTTTCCGTCACGGTGGTTTCCTCCCCCTAAAAAGGGATCTCAGGACCTACACGATCGAGTGAGTTTTTCCGAATCGTACCGGCGGAACTACCGCTCCGGTCGTACCGTACTAAACCTCTGGGGTTCCTAGTCGCCTTGGGTTTGAGGCATTTTGGACATTACACTAGAGTGGTGTGTGTGCGAATTAAAATAACACAACAAAGAAAAAGAGTCAGATGCCATAAAAAAAATAACTCCACACTTGAAATTACACAAAAACAACCAAGTTAGATGTAAAGTCAAAATAAAATAAAAATAAAGCTACAAAACTCAAACATGGCAAAAAGTGAACATACTGAGCCCGAACCCTCTAACTTCCCCAGCAGAGTCGTCAAATTGTCGGACCTAAAATCTGACCTACGACGAATTACGTTTTGAAAACGTGCAATTTTGAAAGAGTCGCCACTAGTTAATTATTAGGCTAACTAGAATCCTAAATTACCTAGATATAACGAATTAACACCTAAGTATAAAATTGATCTACGATTAGAAATTCAGATTCGGGGGTTCTATTACGAAAAATAAAACATTGTTTCAAATTTCGCCCTCTCGGTACTCCATTCACTTAGTTTGCTACATCTTAATATCTTAATCAATTAAATTTTCCTTGTATCATATTTTTATTCCAAACAATATATTAGTTAAACATGAACACAATTAACAATAATAATAATAATAATAATAATAATAATAATAATAATAATAATAATAACACAAAGCTATATATGTAATTATCATAATTTAAATCACTAACACAACATAAACAAATCTTCCAATAATTTGCAACATGTCAGATAAGTGCATATTCAAATTAAAGAAAAATGCTTGTACCAAGACACAATATAATGGTAACACATAAATTAGTAAACAATCGAAAATACTTTATTAATGTAAAAGACAACCAGAATTGCTTTTATCAGCAAACTCAAACAATTAACATTAATATAATAATAAAAATATATAAATAAAAAAGAATGAACTAAGAAGAGAGGTTAGCATATACTTGCAACAAAGGTGACGGAGGATCGCAACAGTAGCGTCACGGACAACGACGAAGCAACTCAACGACGGAGGGGAAGACAACGGTCGTCAGAGAGGTAGCGAAACGCAGTGTCAGGCGGACTTTGACTTCGGGAATGAAACTTGAGGCAGAGAGCGTCGTAGTCGGGATCGTCCACGGTCGAGATGGAAGCCATGCGATGGGTATTGGCAGATCACGGAGGTGGAAGTGGAGGGTCGTCGTGAGAAGGTCGAGGTCGAGGCCGGGGAGTGGGGAGCGGAGCTCCATGCTTCTGATGGTGATGGGAATGGAAGCGACGATGGCTGGGCATCAAGCATCGGAGAACTAAGACGATGATGGAACTCAGTGGTATGGCGACTAGAGCAGCAGCAGAGCAATGCGGCGGGGCAAACACACTTGGTCGGAATCGAAGCTGGAGGAAGCAATCTGGAAGGCAGCGACGAGCTGGGTTGTTGTGTAAATCAGTGAAGTCTATGGTCACCGATGAAGTCGGAATCGGGCTGGAGCAGGTCTGCAATAGAAGACTGGTGCTAGAGGAGCGATCACAACGGCCGAACGGGTCTATGTCGGTCGATGCAAGTGTAAGAATATATATTTAATGTTACAATATATATTCTAATTATGTGGCCAGATAATATTAATGAGTATAGATATATTAATAATGTATTATATTATATTATATCAATATATATCTTTATGGTATGATTTAATCTAGACCGTTCAATTGGTTACTTGATGGACGTACCAGATTAAAGGGTATAATATTATAAACGGTCATCTCTCCCTGCCAGTTATTGACGCAGAGATTAAGAGCAGTTCTCCATCAATTGGTCTCTGACAGAGGATGGACAATGGAGAGAAGTAGAACCGTTCTACAGAGAAGCACATCGACAGTCTAAGAAGATCAGAGGAATAGAAATCAATTACAGGGTAAGTCATACCTCTCTATATATTTTCCCTCATAAAGCATGATCAAGATCCTGGCAATTAGGGTTTGTAAAACTTACATGTGGTATCAGAGCCTGAGTTCTGATTATGCCTTATGATGGGATTATTGATCATCGTGGTTTAGGAGTTGATTTCGAATCGTATAAACTGAATCGTTTAATTCATAGAATTGACTGGTTTAAGAGTCTGAATTGATTCCAACTGATGTCGAATAGCTTCGCTTGTGTTAATCGAAGTTTGTATCAGTCAATTTTCTTCTCGACAGTGATATTAGTGGACATCTGATGTTTGCCGTATGAATTCATCTCGCCTAGATGAATTGCTGTACTGGGATTGTTTCCTTTTATTTGTTTAATTAGGAACCCAAGTCTCTCACGCATGTACTAGTGGAATTAGGTCTTAGGGGTTTTTCCTTCTCGAGCATGCCTTGTTCATCTTGCTAGTGGAATTATGTTTTATATTTGTATAAAACCTGCTGTGAATAAGGAATTGAATCATTCGCTATATATATATATATATATATATATATATGCATAATAAATGATATGATGATGGCATGATTCTTAGCGAAGTGAATTGCTATTCATGGAATTTGGTTAGCAATTGAAGGAATCTGATTTATCACCTAATGAAATTGGTTTATTGATTAAAATTGTTTAATCAAATTTTTTATCGTGAAATTATTGTCTTCATCCCATTATGTTTCGGTGGAATCAAATCGGCAACGTGAGGCATAGGGGAAGAAGCATATGATGTACTGGGCCATATTTGATTTGGAAATCCATTCTCCAGTGACTGGTCATCATGCATTATCTGTTCCTAAACTTGGAAATTTTGTCTGCTGCTTTGTGGCGGGTATGGTGTCGATTGTTAATGAAGCAATATAAAACTGCCCAGTACAATAAAGTTGGGAAGAATTAGACTGGGTCAATGCTCAATGGGCAAGTACACCACTATGTACTTCCCATCTTCGTACTAGGCAAGACCTTGATGCCATTAAACTTAAGTACTAAGGTAAGTACGACCTGAACATGACTCTTAACTGAGGTAACTATTTTCCCTCTTTTATATAATTAATGATAACATGCTAGATCAGTTTAATTAAGTTATTTAGGTCTGTAATTACGTTGCTTACAGATGGATGAACAACATGTACTAGTATGTATAGTATCTTGATTGTCGTTGTTAAAGTGACCAACTTAGAGTTTACTTATTTCGTTCATCTCATGTTTTTATGAATTAGAATCTCATGTTTATAATGGTCTGAATAAACACATGAATGATGAATTTAGGGTATGTTAATGATAACCAAAAGTCACTCTCATGCATGTGTGTATGAATTTTAAAGCATGATGAAGTTATTATTTATGCATGAGTGATGAATGAATGGCATATTAGATTATGTGATTCTAATTTGAAGTTAATGATTGATTTTGTTTCAATAGTGAAAGATTTAGTCGGTTTAACTTAAGCATGAAAATGCCTATTGCATGAAGGATTATTTGCTTTAGTTTTGCCTTGATATATAATTGCTTCCGCTAAATGCTAAGAAAAATCGTAGTTTTATGGTGTAAAACCATTAACTTTATGGGTTAAAATTTTATTTTAGCCAAACCTAATGTTTTCTAGTGATGTTTCAATCCTATGATGATAACCGTTATGATATCAGGTTATATTTAGTTATAAATATTACTTTAGCCTATATGCATGACTTTACAGTTAGTTTCTAATCACCGAAGTGATTGAACTAGAATGATAACGTTATGCATGGATGGGGCATTTACGGTCATCATGACTTTATAGTTAGTTTCTAATCACCAAAGTGATTGAACTAGAATGATAATGTTATGGTTTAATGAGACATTACTATCAACATGACTTTATGGTTTGTTTCTAGTCACCAAAGTGACAGAACTAGAATGTGTTGTCATGCCTAAAGAAAATCAATTATTATATGCATGAACATATAATTTAAGTAGGTTATTGTCACCAAAGTGACTAACCTAGAATGTTTATTCGATTCATGCGTATAATATAATAGCAATGTCTACGTAAAGATCAATAATTATATGCATGAACTTGTATTTTAAGTAGATTATTGTCGCCAAAGTGACTAATCTAGAATGTTTATTTGTTTCATGAATATAATATAATTGTCATTTATCCATGATAATAATGAAATGCCTATTACTGTATACATGATTGGATAAATTGACATTTACAGGTTACTAGAATTTTAGGATTTGCCCAAAGGTGAATCGCTTTCTATAACTGGTAAACATGATGGGATAATTAAAATCTTTTGGTTCTATATATTTGTATATCCAAAGATAACTTATATATTTAACTTGAGATTTTCTTTAATTGTCCAATAATGTTATGGAATTGAATTAAGATTCGTGTGTTATAGCCGTTGCCCAAAGGTCGGTTATAATATACATTGATAATTTCCAAATAATGTTATGGCATTTAATTAAGATTAGTATATTATAGTTGTTGCCCAAAGGTCGATTATAATATACTCTTATTGATTATCTGAATCTATTATAGCTTATTTCCTAATTGGCATTTACTTAATGATAGTATATTATAGTTGTTGCCCAAAGGTCGATTATGATATACTTTAAATGATTAGCTGAATGTATATTAGCTTATTTTATGAATGAGGAAGTATGTAATTGCAGCTATTATAGTTAATTCGCATGTATGTTCTGTTATTTGTGTTTAATAAGATTGACTTTCTAAACCGTGTAAGTCAGGTTCCACTGAAGTTACTAGATCCTGACTTAACACAATTAAATAGTATCCTTACAGGTACACAACTTAAGTAGAAAGTCAAATCATAAAGTATAAACACGATATAACAGAGTAAATCTTAAGTTAATGCGAATAAATTTGGTTTATTCCACAAACAATAAATAAAGAAAATTATGAAGTTTGTGAATGAAAGTATAAATTATGTAATTAGTCACTCGTATGTACAAACTTACAACCATTAAGTTTTGAGTTGTAGAGTTTGTAGAAGTTTGAGTTGGCTAACTTATGGAGCAAGATTAAAGACATTAAGGAAGTCACATGCCAACCATGCATAAAGGAGTGCTACTAAAAGGTTAGTGCAATTGTTTTTCATGCATGAATAAAATGCAATATTTCGTATATCTCGCTTATTACATGATTATTTATGCGGAAAATTAATAAGTGTCAAGAATAGGGGATAATTTGTATATCTTCTTGAACTTATGAATTTATGTTTATTTTCCGTATTATGTTTTAATGAAGTTAATCACGTTTATTAATTTTATTCATGTCATGACTATATCTGTTTGCTAAGTGGTTTTTCTTGATGGAAAGTAAGCAATTAGATAGAAACGTGAAAACTTATAATGTCTTTATGTGTGTTGACTTTCATGAGAAATGTATAAAAGTATGATATGGCATTTAGTTTATTAGTAAGACTCATCAAAAGAACATGTCATATATTTGTATATACTATGTTATACATTTATGAAAATAGTATTGTGGGAAATATAATCGGACTTTGAAAGTTACAGTTAAGAGTTAGACAAGTAAATCTTTTTTACCCATTAATGACATTAAGTTGTGGATGTATGAGTTAAGTCTGAGATCCCATAAAGGCAGTTCCAACCTCTTATGATCTTTGTGTTGGAAGGGAGCTTGGTTAAGACACCGTTATGTCTGAGGTTGTCTAATAAAAGTAAAGTAAATATTTATGATCCACATTAAAGAATGGATTCTTGTATGAAATACTCTAGAGTAACATTAAAGATCCAAAGGGTATAAAGACTTACTTTCTTAACTGAAGTTCGAAAATTGTAGAAACCAATTATGTTAATCATAAGAATAATGAAATTAGTGGGAGTGTCTGAATAATAAGATGTGGATATTATGGTAAATGATAGACATTATCTATCTTTATGAATACATTATTCATATGAATTAGAATATAGTTCCATCAGTTGAATGAAAATTTCAACATAAGGGATAATGTTCGAAAGACATGATACTCCATAAAGAAAGAAAAATATATTCATCTGATAAAATTAAATCATTTAGAATAACATTACGAAAATTTGTTATTCTGGAAGTTGGTTTACTTGTAGGATTCAGATATTAGTAAATACTTTTTCGGTTTCATTCCCACAATATATTATGTTATGAAGTTTATATTTCTCAATTAATGAATGGTCATTTTAGAAATCAATTTATGAGATAAAATAAATGTTCCCACGAATGGTTTAGTAAGTGACTTTACAACCATATGAACCGTAAGATTAGTGGGAGTATGTAGATATTTTACCTGTATAGTTGATCATTTCTTGCTCACATTTAAATGATTATGTATTATGATTCTCTCTGAAATTAAGATGAAAGTTAATGTGAGAGACAATTTATGTGACAAATGTTAAATTAAATTTTTAATCTAGTCACAATTACAGTTGGATTGTCTCAGAAAGCTCACATTGAAATGATCTTAAAGACGAAGTATAATTCAAGAATGCTGCAAATAAAGTCATAATGCACCTACAAGAACATGTGAATGCATTTATGTTCGTGTAGATTCAGATTTAAGAGATATCGTGACAGTTGAAAGTCCACTTTCAATTATTTGTTCCTTTTATGTGTTGGAACAATATTATAGAAAAGTGGTAATTATCTGTCGTTATCAATAATGTAAAGTAAGGTTTTAGCATGTTTTATCATGCATTAAGGACTGTGGGACTTATTTCAGGGCTTGAGGTTGTCGACACCGTTACCAAGTCGCTGGAAAATTTATTGTAATAACGCCATAGTTATTTCTTCGTCAAAACGACAAGCATTAAAATGTGCAAACTTATGGAAAGAAAGTTTATTGTCGTTAAGAAGAAAGTTCAGAAACAAGAGTGTCTGTCAGCATAATGGCCAAGCTGACAATGATGTATTTAAATGAATGTTTACAACTAATGACATTAAAGAAGCATGCAAATAATGAGTCTTAATTAGTTGTAAAGTTGATGATGATGTTTGACACTCTGAGCTCAATGATATGTTTCTGACTCCAATGTTTTCATGTTAATTATGATTGTGTACACATAAAGTTTATGATAACGGAAAACCTTATGCAAAGCCTTACTTGGACCTTGATGTGTTTATATATATTACTTACAGGCTTACATTTGATAATATGTGATTGTCGTGGTATATGGAAGGGAGTATGCTGCTTAAATAAGTGTATGACCGCCATAACCCGCATTTACAGATTATTGAATGTAAGTGATTATGATGAACGGAAAGATTAGATTTTACGCGCGGCTTATGTTATTCCATAAAGATGTAAGACTTATGTGATTATCTAGCCAAGTGGGAGAATGTAAGAATATATATTTAATGTTACAATATATATTCTAATTATGTGGCCAGATAATATTAATGAGTACAGATATATTGAATAATGTATTATATTATATTATATCAATATATATCTTTATGGTATGATTTAATATAGACCGTTCAATTGGTTACTTGATGGACGTACCAGATTAAAGGGTATAATATTATAAACGGTCCTCTCTCCCTGCCAGTTATTGACGTAGAGATTAAGAGCAGTTCTCCATCAACTGGTCTCTGACAGAAGGATGGACAAGGGAAAGAAGTAGAACCGTTCTACAGAGAAGCACATCGACAGTCTAAGAAGATCAGAGGAATAGAAATCAATTACCGGGTAAGTCATACCTCTCTATATATTTTCCCTCATAAAGCATGATCAAGATCCTGGCAATTAGGGTTTGTAAAACTTACAGCAAGACGATGGGAAGGGGCATGAATTTCAACCGGAGCGAGAAATGGGTGATCTGGATTGGCGTACAGTGAAGAAGGAAGAAAGAAGATGAAGTCCAAATTCCTAGAAGCAGATAAAAATAATAGTAATGATTATAACAAATAACAATATTAATACACCAAAAATTAGAACAAAAATATGTATTTTTTCTATGTATTCTTCTTGTTCGTTTTATGTCCGCACCCCTTTTACAATGCAAGATACTAATCTATATATAGTACCTAGGGTTTAGTCTAATCTAAGCAACAAATATTGTTGATTTATTTTACTAATAAATGCTAAATATTCAGAAATTTAATACTAAATATTCAACAAATATTTTCTGCAATAAATACAAATAACTATCCTAATATTGTCGGAGTCATTCTTGGAAGCTTCGCGACTTGCCATATTTAGACATTTCCTCATTTAGCACGCCACATGTCACGCGTGTTGCGCGTGGTCCAAAATTAGGTGTTTACAACTAGCTATGTACAAACTAATAGCTTGTCCGGTGTGGGACAAGAAATAAAACATGAGAATCACACATCTCGGGTTTTAACCTGAAATTATTGTTCATTGGCAAAGGAGACGGCGTCAACTAGGGCCGGCAATGGTGCGGTGAAAATCAAATAACCATGGTTATTCGCACCATTTACCGCAATGGTTAACCGCACCATTATGGTGAGGGGCGGTTATGGTGATGAATCTTGTAACCGCAATGGTTATGGTTGTGGTGATGGTATTCAGTCTATAACCGCGGTTATAACCATCACCTCTATATATATATAATATTAGTATATTATATATATAAATATATTACTAATACTTATATATATATACATTATTAGTCAAATATTATAATTTTTATTCTGTTCCATTTCCCACCCACTATTTTTTTTTTTTTGCCAAGCAATTCGTAACATTCAATCTTGACCCTTTATTTTTTTGCCAAGCGATTCCCACCATTCAATTTCAATCTAACTTAATTTGTTAAGCTCAGTCTCACTCTCACTCTCAGAGACTCAAACTCTAGTTCACTTCTTCATTTGCCTAGGTCAACTAACAAGTGAGAGTAATTCAGCAATTACATAAATATGCCTAATTTATGTATATATTTCTTATTATTAGGTAACCACGATTGGAAGTGATGGTGAATGAGGACCGATGATCGCAAGTGATAAGCGATTTGTTTTTTTTTTTTTTTTTAATTTAGTGTAACAATGAAGTTATGTTTAATTTGAATTTCGTGTATGTAACTGAATGTATGTTTACTTTTATTTTATAAAACAATGATGTTGTATTAGTTTGAATGATTGTGGTTAAATGGTTTAACCGTGGTGAAAAACCATGGTTATGGTTATGGTTATGGTATGAAGAATCATAACCGCAGTGGTTATGGTTATGGTTATGGTTATGGTTATGGTATGAGTGAAAAAAATATGGTATGGTTATGGTTATGGTATTAGTGCTATTCGCACCATACCCTCACCATCGCCAGCCCTAGCGTCAACTTGAAACTACTGGTTATCCTCATGGGGTTATCTAAAATGCAGTCGAGTTTATTTCAACTCGATTACTCAACCGTTAGATCATTAGAGATAATGAATCAGAATTTATGAGAGATAAAAAGTTTTTTTTACACATACATAATCTAATGGCTAAGAAATCAAGTTGAAATAAACTTAAACTCGAGTTTATTTTAGCCGATCCCTATCCTATCCTTATAAGGTTGTCCTTTTATTTCAGGGCCTAAGCCCATAGTCCAACATGTTTTACCGGCGAAAATATGACATTTACTGGCCAAGCCGGCAAATGGGGTATCCATGGTTGTAGTGTGTGTTGAATATTACAGATATCAATAATGGAAGCATAATAACTCTGCGACCTGCTGCATGCATGCATGCTGGCCCATACTCTCTCTGCGTCCAACCGTCTATATATATATATATAAAAGATAAGATAGAATAGAATAGAATAGGGTTGGCCTTAAATGTCACATAACCAAACACAACTACCTCTCCATCGACCCCATCTAAATATTTAAGAGACCTTAATAGTTGATATGTATTGATTGATTGATTCATATTATATATATATATATATATATATATATATATAGGAGTTGAGCTGAGCTGAGCTTTGAGGTAGCGTGTGTTGTTCCTTTCCAATAAAAAGGTGAGTCCGTGAAGTTGAATTCCTAGGTAGAATAGAAATGGAGGTAATGAGTGGGTTAGTTGTGGGGATGTTGTTGATAATGATGATGGGTATTAGTGGTGAATCATTGGGTGCGGCTAGTTCTACAGAAACTGTTGTGGGTCTGAGCCAAATTAGAGAATTGGCTGCTAAGAACAACGTGACGTGTCTTCTGGTGTTTGGGGACTCCAGTGTGGATCCTGGGAATAACAATATCCTTGAAACCACATTTAAGGGCAACTTCAAACCTTACGGCGCCAACTTCTTCGGTGCCCAACCCACGGGTCGCTTCTGTGATGGAAGGCTCGCCACTGACTTCATCGGTACCTAATTATATATCTCTTTTCTAATTAATTAATGTCCTCAAATCGAAAACCTTAGTATCTATGATATCATATTGTAACTTGTAAGTGAATTATGATATATATAATAATAAAAGAGATGTTTGATTGGTTATTGCAGCTGATGCATTGGGGTACACCAAGGCAATTCCAGGATTCCTGGACCCAAACACAAACAAGTCAGATTTAATCCATGGTGTTAGCTTTGCATCCGCAGCTTCTGGTTATGATGACCTTACTGCTAACTTCTCGGTGACCGCTTTAATTAATTATAATATTATTGGCAACCATTTATTTATAAATCTTAAATAAATAATTAAATGGATTCAATTAAATTGCTGCTACAGGGTGTGCTACCAGTGAGGAAGCAGCTGAAGTATTTTCTGCATTACAAGATCCAGTTGAGTCAATTATTGGGGAAGGAGAAAGCAGAGGAAACCATAAAAAATGGGATATTTGTGATGAGTATGGGTACTAACGATTTCATTCAAAATTACTATCTTGAACCTACTCGTTCAAACCAATACACCGTCCAGGCTTACCAAAATTACTTGATATCACTCATGTCCCGCGACATCAAGGTTACCTCTCTCTCTTACCAATTTGTATATTTTTCTAGTCATCATAGAATTATTAGATTAGACTAGAAAAAAGTAGCATGATCATGCAGGGACAGAGACAATTTCTATATATTCAGGTAACAAGAATTAAACTAAAGGCAATTTAAAAGAAAAAAAATAGAATTCCACTAGATAAATATAACAATAAGATTATAAAAAATCAAATTAAGAGCTAAAAATATGCATTACCGAGAAAAACTGCCCATATTGTACTTCCGTCCCTGCACTGATAATAATATGAAGCAATAATGACAACATCCAAATCCCCCATTAATTATTTGCAACTACTTTTTGCTCCTTTAAGTAGGAACAATCATCAAAATAAATGATATTACCAAGGATAAATCTTTAAAGTGTGAATTTTTTTGTGAAAAATCCATAGAAAGTTATCAAGTAACACATGTCAAGTGATGATTGTTCATAAAATGGAAAGAGAATGTAACTATGCATTGCCATGTGGACCTAGAAGTGCTTTCTATGGATTTTTCACAGTTTTTTTTACAGGCTCTAGCTACTCTAATTTATCAGGCATGTATGTGTTTATTTTTTATTAATCAGGGAGGGAGCTAGATAACAAGAATCTGTGTGCAAAAACTTTAAAATTGAAATATTAATTAAAATGATGGGTTTCATACCGTATTTATTTGAGGTCGGTTTGGTAACGTGTTTATTTGATTTATTTAGACAGAATTATGATGGTGGTTTAGATTATGTCCAGTTTGTACAATATATATAATTTAGAAAGTAATTAATGCTATACAAGTACAACAACCCGCCATAATAATTACTAATTTAATACTATAAGAAGTGATGATAGTACATAAGCAAACAACCACTGTAATTTTATCATTTATTGTTGTGCAGATGATGCATAGGGTAGGAGCAACAAGATTAGTAGTGGTTGGAGTGCCTCCTCTAGGATGCATGCCACTTGTAAAAACCCTAATGGGTGTTACCAATAACTCTTGCTACCAAGAATACAACAATGTCTGCTCCTCATTCAACTCCAAGATCCAACACACCCTTCACTCCTTAACCTCTTCCATTGGGATTAAGACTGCTTATGTTGATGCTTTTGGTATTATCAAAACCGCCATTGATAACCCCAAAAAATACGGTAACCAAATTTCAATATATATATTAAATACGTACCATATATATATACACACGTATCACTCATATATATAATATATATTTTTCCCTTCTCAAAACTCAGCGGGATTTAAATTCAAGTCGTCTAATTATTTAGAGATTAAGCGTTATTAGATCATATTATTTAATACGTTAGGTTTTGTGACGAAATGCATGTGTAGGTCTAACCGAAACATCAAAAGGTTGCTGCGGAACAGGAACGATAGAGTATGGGGACACGTGCAAGGGTTTGAGGACGTGCAAAGATGCATCTAAATATGTGTTCTGGGATGCTGTCCATCCTACTCAAACCATGTACAAGATCCTTGCTGATGCGGCTGTTCAATCTGTTGCATCTAATCTTCTCTCCTAGCCTCGACGGATCATTAAAATCGTTGGGCGGTAATCAATTTGATTACTACTTTACTTTTTGAGTTACTTATTATAATATTTAGCTAGCCTACTTATTACTCTAGCTAGTGTTGTTCGTTTTTCTCAAGGCTATGGACCGTGTTTTGATTCCTCCTAATCAATAAATAATCAAGCCTTCGATCAATGCTGAAATGCAATTGTAACGTTTCTCAAGGGCTTAATTACAACACTCTCTCTAGTTAAAAGAATCAATTTCTTTTTTGGGAACTATTATATTTCACATCATATCTGAGCGATATGCAATTATCACGTTTCTTAAACATACGTACTCTTCTCGTTCGCATAGTATGGAGATGAAAATTGGAGGCGTTCTAGTTTAATTTGCAAGTGTTGTTGAGTATCTGCAACTATAACCTTCGATGAGATGATATTAGTTAGAGCTTTTATATTATTACTAAATAATACACCCGCGCCTTGCGCGTAATGTAAAATGTATTTAAAATTATTATTTTATAAATTTAAATTAATTTAAAAGTGAATATATTAAATGTCAATAAATCGAAAATAAATCATATACAAATCACTTTTTATATATTAGATTCGTTAGATTATTAACTTAACTGAAAATTTGTATATGCTTTTATTTAACTTAATTTTTTAGTTTTATATAACGTGTATTATTTATCATATATTCATTATTTATGATTTAAAGTTAAGTAATAATACAACCATAAAAATTTATTTAATTGAAACGTAACAGTGATTATTTCATATTTTTCGTATCAGATATTTTAGTTCATATATAATCATAAGTTATGCATAGCAATATTTAATTAGGCTTTTTGTGAAATTTATGTAGAATATCATCCTCGATTTTATTTTTATAATTGTAACTGTTCATATATAATGATATCATGTGCATATATAGTTATTCTTCATAAAATATAATATTAATGTATGATATAGTTCTTTACAAAAAATATTAAAAAAACAAAGCAAAAATAATGTATCTTAAGAACGATTAAAAAGTTTGTTGATGTACATTTGTTTATGAAAGTTAAATCATTTAAAACTTAAAAAATTGATGAAGCGATTAAATATATTTTTACAGTCAATTGATATAAGCTTGAAATACATTATAACTTTTTATATTACTAGAGAATTATACACGTGCAATACCTGTAGTATCATATTTCTATGTAATGACACGAATGAACACTGTATTTGAAAACAACAAATTATTTTCTTGCAAATTTTTAAGTTGATTATGAAATCAACGCATTAATTATCAGAGTAGAGCTTCAAAGAAAAACTCAACACATGAGAAGAACCTATCATCTACATAAAAAGCTAACTAAATAAAGAAAATTATTTAAAAATTTAAATCGAGCAAGAAAGTAAGTAATTTAAGTAACTACATAAAAGAAAACTAAAAAAAACATCATAGCCATAAATTTAGGTTATTCAGTCGTTGTAATGACATCTATCCCATTGCAAGATCATTTAAAGTGCAACTTAAAAAATGCAAGATCATTAATGCGTAAGTCTTAAGAAATTAACTAAACTTAGTAATAAACAAATGTATATACTTAGTCAGTCAGTTAGAAATAGAGTTCACTCAAAACTTGGATCGTACATGTAGTAAGAAGATGAATAAAGCTATACACTGGCCTACATAATTCATTACACCCCCTACACTAATGGAATGAGAAAAATTACTTTTGCGTATCTAAATTTACAAGCTAATAAGAAAATGAAATAAATCATGAAAATTAACCAATTAATAGCTTACTAACAGAGAATTGTCAAAGAGTTGACGACAATATGATTAAACGTCCATGAATAAGATCAAGAAAAACCTCGTGTGGTTGGTTCTCAACCTGAATTATCCCCATAGTTGTACCTTCAATGTTAAGTGGCCAAATATGATATAATTTTTAGGCAAAAACCTTATGCATGAAAATCACAAAAAGAAGGCATAATACAATCTTTATTTGCAGTACTAAGTGCTTAGCCATTCCCTACACACAATTTCGAGGTTTCTACATGTTGATAAAAAATGTAATGATTAGAATGGACGACTCGGCAGTAAAGCAGAAACGCTGAAATTGTGATTATATCGCGAAGTTGGTAGAAACAACAAGCAGTAAAGCAGAAACCAGATTTTGCTAGATAGAAGACGGACAGAGCACCCAAGCAGAGTTAAAATCAGCAGCAAATGATCCAATACCCACGGAATCAGCAATTAGCGATCACCAATACTGTGTCTAGGCGAATGGTTTCTGAGAAATCAATATCAAGTCCAGAAAAGCAACATCTAAGACGTAGCAGTTGCAAATGAAGATGGACCAGAATCGGAGTTTGAATGATGGAGGGCTTCGATCTGTGATATTTTTTGTTGGAGCAAATTGTGGAATAATGGATGAGTTTGGAATGGCTTGACGGATTCTGCTATTGTAGTAAACAGCGTTGCAGTGGTGGAGGTTTTTTTTTTTTTAAAATGAATGTGAAAATGTAAGAAAAAGTTGGTCGGTCATAGTGTTGTAGTAAAGTGGAACGGGGGGACCCATTGGAGACGCTGTTTCAGGCATAGAGGTGTATAGGTTTTGAGAAGGTGACGTTTTGATTGGAGAGATGGTGGCGTTTTAGGTTGCTGCAGGCCCGTAATTGTTGTTGGAACCACCTCTAAGCTACTTCACTTTTTATACAGAGAATAGATTTGAGTCAAACTATAATGTATTATTTGTTTTTTAATCAACTTATAGACAATCATATTCATCCATGTTAGAATATAAGGAAAAGTAACAAAATGTAAGATGCATTGTGAGAGTTTGGAGTTCATCTATGACCAAAGAGAATCCTACACGTCAATGACACATCAATCAAGACAAAATTAAAATTATATGGACCAATCGGTTGCATTCATTTTGACATGTTAACGATCCGTTTTAATATTTGTGAATCCCACAATCAACTCATCGAAATTATATTGTATGTATACACGTATCGTGCGTACATGCATAGTTAATTAATTAAACATCCAAAATAACGGTATCAACTAGAGGGCGTAGAGCTTGGAAGATGTAGTAATAGGTTTTGTCGGTGGGGTGGATGGAGTCCCAGAAGATATATTTAGAAGCATCGGAGCATACCAATGATTTTGGATGGCACAAAACTGATGTCTCTACTAGTCCTGTCCCACAACATCCAATACTCACGTGTTCAAAACCTGCATCCAAAAACATTATACATTTTTATATAAAAAAATGTTGGATGTATCATTTCTTTCATCTTTTCAAAATCAAAATTTGTTTTATAATAGATGATTTGGTCTTTATTATATTTTAGATATGATATCTTAGTACTATTAATAATTTTTTCTGTTAATTCTCTTGATGAAAAAAAAGTTAAATCTTTTAGTTAAAACCTTTTAATATTAAGTTGTCACTTAATTGATATGTTACTCAAATTATTATTTGCTCTAATATAAGTGTCAATTGAAAGACTAAATTTGTCAAACTCATGATGAGTTATCATTTCTGAGTTAATGAATAACACATAAATACATCATCATCTGCTCTTGGAGAGATTTCAGTGTTTTGAAGATTAGTGGCAAAACACAAACATACAAGAACTCTTAGGTGACAGATAGAAGGAGGTTTTCCATAAAGTATTTCATGAGGAGTTTTATGATCCAGAGCAGAAGATAGAAGTATGTTGAGAAGAAAGTAAGCAGCTAGAATCCAATAGCCCTAAAGTATGATAGGAATTGAAGCTTGAATCCTAATAGCTCTTGCAAGATTCAACAATTGACGATGCTTTTGTTCAACTCTTCCATTTTATTGTGGAGTGAATATACAACTTGTTTGGTAAATGATCTCATACTTCTCAAAAAGGGATTTGCAATAGGAGTTAAGAAACTCACTACCATTGGCACTCCTGAATGTTTTGACAGACGAGGCAAACTGATTCTTTATCATCGCCAAAATTTTATGATATGCAATGTTGTGTCACTCTTAGAACGAATAAGGAATATTCATGTTGATCTTGAAAAATCATCAGCAATAGTAAAAAATATATTAATATCCTTTAATAGTTGAAATACTGTAGGGAACCCAGAAATCAAGATGAACAATGTCAAAAGGTTTTGCAGCATGTGAACTCCTTATTTGAAAGGGAACCCTAGTTTTCTTTGCCAAAGAGCACAGTGCATATTTTAATACAATCATAGTCACCACTCAAACTGAAAGGCAAGCCTCTGTATTGTAATAGTTGGCTTGTAGAAATGTGTTCAAATCTTCGATATCATAACAAAGACTCAACCTTATTCTTTATTGTTGAAGCAGCAAAGGATCTAACAACTGCAGCTTGACTTGATCTCTGAAGAATCTGAGCATGCAGAATATACAAACCCCTCTCTCTAAGTCCAATCTTCATAGCCCTACCATATGAGAGGCCTTGGAGTGATACAAAATCATATGTGAAGATCACTCTAGCATTCAACTGAATAGAAAGTTTAGAAAAGATGATCAAGTTAAACATGAAGTCTGGTACCAGTAGCATATCACTAACACACCACTTAGAGGAAATGTGGCATGTCCCAACGAGCCACTCTACATTTGTTTTCATTGGATAAGTGAAATTTTTTGAGCATAAGTGTCATTAACTCTCAAATTAGAAAGCCAAGATCCTTGATTAGTTGTATGATTTGTTGTTCCCGAATCAATAATACAATTCATTGATGGAAGAGAGGGAAGCATACCTGCCATGTTCACATGAAAATCTTGAGAATTGTCATTGAACTATAATGGGTCTGAACTGATGTTTATGACAGCTGCTACATGAAGAATCTTTTATAAGTAGTTGAATGAAATACTCGCTTGTCAGCAATAGAATGAGCAATTCTCTTGTCACCAGCAGCTACATGTTCAACAACTGGTTGATTATCTTATTCAAAAACTCAATTTGCTGCAGCCCACTTCTTTTTCATATGCTCAGGAACACCATTTTAGTCCAACATGTATCAATCTTGTGTTCTCTTTTACCACAGTAACTACACAACCAATCAGTTTTGTCAATCCTCACAAAAAATTAACCATTATATGATCCATTAGCATTGCTTCTACGAGAATAACTTCCAGATCTTGAAAAATTTCCAGAACTCCCACCATTTCTCGCTGAATACAGAGCAGTGCTATTTTCAATTGAGCCATCTACAAACGATCTTGAGATTGATATTTGACTCTCCTCTTGCAGTAAAATCGAGAAAGCAACATTTAGGCTAGACAGTGGTTGTCTCATCAACAAATTACTACGAACATTGGCATATATTTCATTCAATCCTAACAAGAAGGCAATTAACTTTTTTTTTTTTCTCCTTATTTGTATTCACCAAAGTGTTATCAGCGGTACATTGCATAGTTAACTCATCAATAGCAGTCAAAGCATCCCACAGTTGTTTCATCTTCGCAGAGAATTCAGTTATGGATAATGTACCTTGAGAACTAGGGTATATCTCTCGAGTCAATTGAAAGATTTGTGTTCTATCAACTTTGTCGAACATCTCCTTTAGATCATTCCAAATTGATTGTGTTGTTGGATTATAGACGAGACAAGCAACTAGATCCTTAGCTTTTACTATAACATTAGGAAGATCTAATTTAACTCCCTGAACACCCGGAATTGAATCGTGAGTACAAGTACCATTGATGAAGCAGATCTTGTTCTTGACGAGCAATCATTCTTTGATCGAGGTACTCCGAATATAATAATTGGAAGATCCCTAAAGCTGAAAAGGAATTAGTAAATGTCCAGTGGTATCTGCTAGATGAAGATAGAATAGATCGTCAACTGTTGAATTAGTCTGATCTGCCATTGATGAAGAATCTCAAGAAATCTATGAACTGAAGAAGGCAATGAATGCTAATGTAGAATCTGGAATGAAGGCAGGAGCAAGATGAATGGATGAATCAAATGAACCGAAGAAAGTGAATCAGCTCGATCACGATATCATTCAGATTCAAGGAAGCCAAATGAAAGAAAAACAAAATCTCGATGAACTTGGCTGGTTCTGATATCATGTAATTTGGGAGCAATTTGGATTGAAAAGTGTTCATCGTATTAACCAAGTTAATTTCTAAGTAGGGAAAAGTATGTAAAACATGCAACATGTTTGAAAAAGATTGTTTTATAGACCAATATATTTTAAAACGTACAACATGTTTGAAAAAGATGGTTTTATGGACAATTTTTTTTTTAAATGTACAACAAGCTTACAAAAGATGGTAAAATGACTATCGTCCACTTGTTGTCACTTGTCTCATAAAGTGTACACGTGCGGATCACGTTTTTAAATAATAATAATAGTAGTTATTATTATGATTATTATTATTGCTGTGCATAAATTAATTTTTTTATTTAATTATTATTTTTTTTTTCTAAAAATGTGTTTCGCACGTGTCCACTTAATGAGACTATTGATAACAAGCGGAGGTATGTCATTTTAACATCTTTTGCAAGCTTGTTGTATATTTTTTTTAAAAAAAATTGGTTCATAAAACCATCTTTTTCAAACATGATGTACGTTTTAAAACATATTGTTCCATAAAAACATCTCTTTCAAACATATTGCATGTTTTACATACTTTTCCCTTCTAAGTATTACAATGACCGCTATGCTATATATACGGAAGTAGCTAAGTTAGTCAACAAGTAAGTTAAGTAACTAATTCTAACTAATTAGTGTGACATTAGTAAAGCTATAAACTTCAGTAGCTAGTTTCAGAAGCAGTAGCAACAATCATATACTTCTACACTAACTTAATACCATAATTGAAAACGGTAGTTAATTTTTTACTTAGTTATCATCTTCTATTTCTCCCATTTTGAATTATATTCTCTCATTATTGTCTATTATTTGGATTTCTTCTCGCAATGCCTTAACTTGCGTATGATGTATTACGATTAATTATAGATATTATCATACTAAAAAACTTATTTACACATTTAGAAATTTAGATAATCGATGCACATGCAATGCAAGCATTAATATAAGGAGAGTGATTCATTTTTATGTTATAAAAAAACATACCGTAGAGTTGTCTGTGTTGAATCATTTGTTGCAATGGGCCGTAGGTGTCAGCATAGTAGAGTTTTAAATGACCAAGGTGGGTTTGCCTCATCTGGAGCTGTAGAAGCTTATTGAAATCTTTAGCAGCGATGCTAGACACTTTTTCTAAACAGTGAACTTCAAACGACGACTTCAATGTCATTACCAACGGCAAGCACCCCATTGGAGATAAACCAACCATTGCTATCTTTACAGCTCCTTCATCACTTAACCCCTGTATAAGTTCACACCAACCAACCATTTCCAATTCCAGTCCACAATTAATTAATTAATTAAACATATACATGCACGCATACACATATATATATATACTCTTCATGAAGCTATAGATACCTGGATAAAAGATTTAACATTTTGCAAGACAAAGTTTTGGTAATTGGAGACGGTGAAGCTCCGACGGGGACCTGGAAGTGAGAAATAGTTGAGGACAAAGTCGTTTGTGCCTGCACTCACTAAGAAAACTGCACTCTTTATGATATTCTGGGTTTTCTCACGTCCAATTTCATTTTCCACCCTTTTCTTGTACTCTTTCAAGTATTCAAGTTGACGGGTCATTGGAATCACACCCTGCACATATATATATATACTACACTTACGTACGTACAAGTATTATTATATATATAATGCCTAATTAATTACCCTTAATATTGTGGATGTTAGAGGGTCAAATCCAGATCCCGCCGACGCAAAGCTCACTCCCGTCATTAGATCTTCCAAACTCAATGTAGGATCCAAATATGGTGGTACATACTCTTTTATTCCCACGTACGAAACTGTATCAAACACTCCATTATTAAAAGAGCTAGACAGAAACAATCAAGCTAATTTGAATCAATTGAAATCCTCCTAGTTATATATTGTCTACATTTAATTAATTATTAAATTGCTAGCTACTTTTTGGGCACTCAAACAAATTAATTGTTAATTGACATTTTTTTAAAATATTTTGCTACCCCATGGTATACATGGGTATAAATTGCTAGCTTGGTTAGAATTTCCGTATAACTTGCACGAAATTGGTGTATGTGTGCCTAGCACGTGATAAACAAAGACGCATCCAATTGCTAGCTGATATTTGAGCAGTTGAACAAATTGGCTAGCAGATGTTTAAGTAGATGAACAAATGGCTAGTTACTTTCTACATCACATGGGTGATTCCATCCAAGAAAGACAAAAATCCTAAATAGCTAACCTTCGTACACATGTAAAACTTGATCTACCAAATTGTTAGACTATCAAATATCAGCTAGCAATTTGATTATTTTGAGCTCAGATATGCTTCACTAGAGGTTGCTCGCGCCTATTGCTGAATTTTCTCATATATATTAAAATATGTTGGGTCTTAAAAATGTTTTTAAATGCCCACTTTATTCAAGTTTGAGTCGAGTCGAATTTTAGCAGCATAATACACTCGACTGGTCTAGTCTGGTTTACAACCATAGTGACCGGTGCAATGCTGTAAAACATAGTAGTAATTAAGTAGACCCAAAATAATAACGTACGACTGATTGAAGGCATGCAAAATAGGTAGGTAGGTGAAAGATTTGGAAAATGTGAGTAATGAAGAAGAGTAGTAACGTAACTCACTAATATAGTCTGCAGTGAGGCGGCCATTAGTGAACCTTCCAGTGGGAATGTGATGAGGAAAGTCTCTACCATATGGAGGAAAATTGGCCTTAAACACTGTCCTCACATAGTTGTTGTTCCCTGGATCAGCAGTCGAATCCCCGAAAACAAAGATAGCCGAGATAGTGTTGTTCAATACTCGCGCATGGAGCTTCGAGATAGCATGAGCCTGATGATGGAGGACAATTATAATTAAGATAAGAAGAAGAAGAGACTTAGCTGGCTTTGATGATATGGAAAAATCCATTTAGACAGAATGAATGAATGAAGAAGAAATTACAAGCTAGCTAGGGATGAACATCCTCTGTCGCATAACTCTGTCGCGTAGTGTGTCTCATTAACCACAGCATAATACGTGTCCATATAAGCCATTTACTCTCTATTTTTCCTTTGACCGATAATTTATTCTTCATTTCTTAATTTTCCAAACACAAAAAAACACATTCATAAGAAGATAAACTCAAACCACGCGCACCTTCCATCCCATCCTATTTAACTTTTTTTTTTAATCTACTATCATATCTAATCTAATATTATACTTACCGTGTTGTTTTCGAGCACTCATTAACGGTTAGTCATTATGAACCATAAATGGCTAAAATGAGTCAATTTATCATATAAGATTCACTCCGCCCATCCGTAGACTAAGTTTAATAGGGCTTAGAAAAATAAAACGATATACAATATAATATATATATTATTAGTTTTGTGATTTTTTTCTAAAACCCTTATAGACATAGTGTACGGTTGGGCGGGGTGAACCCTAGAGGGTAAATTGAGTCAATTTACCCTGGGTTTACCCCGCCCAACCGTTCACTAATCCTAATAGAATTTTAGAAAAAAAAAAATCATAAAACTAATTACACTTATATTATCTTATATTATATTGTATGTTAAAAAAATATTTTTATTTATAATGTGGAAGTTTTATATAATATTAGAACAGATAGGTTAGTAATATTTAAAACAAAAAAAAAAGTTAAATAGGATGTGATGGGATGGATGGTGCACGTGGAGTTGCCTTCTTATGAATGTGAATTGTTTAGGAAAATTAAGAAACGAATTATCAGCCAAAAGAAAAAAAATAAGAAGAGTAAATGGCTTACATGGACACGTGTTGTGCTGTGGTTAATGAGACAGAGCTACGCGACAGAGTTACGCGACAGAGGATGTTCGTCCGCTAGGTAGCTAGCTCCATATATTTATTTATTCATTTTAAAGATGGATGGATGGATTATGAAGGAAGGTCTCCACTGATTCATTCATTCATTAATTCCAAGCAATGCTTCCACACTTGTGCCAACCATTACCATGTACGTGGCGTTTCCAGTCAATGTTGTCCGTCTCTCGTTCGGTGACCACTCTTTAGATTTCACCAATTTCCAAAACCCACTTCTCGTTTAGAGTGCCCCTGCCCTCTCTACCTCTCCTCATACCATTGATGATATATGACTCCATACCATGGTGTATTTTTTCCCCCATTTTTTAACCCACATTACTCTAATTCATCAATGGTCACAAAAATATTAATTTAATTTTTAAATAATTTCATCTTTTATAATGACAAAATTTTTTTTTTATCACAATTTTAATTATTATTTAATATAGGGTTAATAGTCCATTTCATATCACTTGTTTCCAGGAAATTCACTATTCATATCAAATATTTTTTTTGTTACATTTGGTACCAAGGGTTTTCATTTTGTACCGTTTTCATACATCCGTTAGTACTCCGTAAAAAATGTCGTTAAATGGCAATATGCAGTGCACGTGCGTAGCCCAGTTTTTTTTGATTTTGTTCAATTTAGTCCCTTTAATGCATACTTAACTTTTATTTTGTTCAATTTAGTCCTAAAATTTAAAACTGAACCCTTCACCTAAATTGACCTAGCCGGACCTAGCCATGGGCTAAGTCCGACCCTGGGTCAATTAGGACCTATCCCATGGCTAGGTCGACTAGGTCAATGGTTCAGTTTTAAATTTTAGGACTAAATTGAATCAATTTTCGAATATTCGCCGTCATGGAGGAGAAGAAGAAGTTATAGTCACGGCGGATGACACAGTTCACCGTGTTGAGAAAGAAGACACTGTTGTGATCAACAGTAGAGGTGGGACATCGATCAATCTCGATAGTGTTTATCATGTTCCGAGTATGAAGAAAAATATCATTTCAGTGACAAATGCAGTCGATTCAGGTATGTACGTTTTATTTGGTCCGAATGATGTGAAATTCCTTAAGAATGTAGAGATGATCAAGGCGGATGTAGTTCACATCGGTGGGCGAGTAGACGACATGTTCGTGATACCGGATTCAAGTAAGAAAACTTCTTCAAAGAATGTTCATGGAAAAAGAGGGAGTTCGAATCCTCGCGAAGACGTCCATTAGGGGTGAGCGGTTCCGGGTACCCAGTACTTTTAGGGTATACCAGAACCAGATCAATACTAAACGGTTCCTAACTTTATTACCCAGAACCGTACCAGAACATTTAGGAACCGGAACCGTACCAGAATCTTTAAGAGCCAATCGGTTCCGGGTACCCGTTAAGGAACCGGTTACAAATTTTCAAACTAAATAATATAATTTTAGGTACTAGTTGGAACCGGGTTCTGGATACCCAGTTGGAACCGGGTTCTCGGTAGACAATTGAAATTGAAATTTATGTTATACCAAGTAAATCATAAAAATAATTATAACATTTTCCACAAACCAATTTTAAATTTGTTAAATGTTTAGTGTTTTTTTAATATATATATATATATATAACGGTTCCGGTTCCGGGTATTTGGGTACCCGAAAACTTATCCCGGAACCGGAACCGAAAATACTGGTTCTTGAAATTTAATCCCAAAACCGTACCAGAACCATTTACATCTACCCGAAACCTACCAAATGACCGGTTCCGGTCCGGTTCCGGTTCCAACTGGGTAATTTGCTCACCCCTGACGTCCATGGAGGAGCCGATGATAAACAAGTGGTGAAGCAAGGATTGGGAAGATCGATCACTAAGCCAATTCGTGATCGGGTTAAAAATCGCATATGGGCTTATTCTTGCTTTCTTGCAAGTCCGGTAGTTGAGCATCTATCTTTGTCTCAAGATGAAGAGAATGAAGAGTCGGACTTGAAGATGTCTAAGGGAGATGAAGCTGTGCTGCCGACGACGGGAAACAAGCGTCGACAAGTTACTTTGTCGCTTGCTAAGAGTTCAGTCCTCGACGAAGGAGGAATATACAAGGCATCAAGAGACGTGAGAAAAATAGTTTCAAAGGCACAAGTTGATCGAGACAGAAAAGTGCGACTGAAGAATCGAGAGCGGCACAGACTGGAGTGCAACATTGGTAAAAAGAATCGTGAAGGAAAATCAATGTTGATGAGAGTGTTAAAATCAACATTAACTTACCTTCATGGGCTAAGACTTACATAAGTCCATGGGCCAAGATTAATTTACTATCATGGGCTAAAACTAATTTACTATCATGGTCAATGCTTGAAGATTTGGGTTAAAAAAGTTAGTCCACGATGAAGATGGATTTATCACGTACTTATTACGTACCTCAACTTTTCGACTCCCCCGAAAAATCGTTAAGATGGTGCTGATTATTATATATAAATACGGCCACATTCAATTCAAATGCGAGAGAACGATTACGGACTGCTTCACTTCACCCTTAGCATTTGTGATAGAGCTGGAGTTTGCTGCTCTGCAAACAACAAACTGTAAGCGTCAACGATCTCTCTCTTTCTCTAGTTCGACGTGCTATCATCCGTGATATCTGACGCGGAAATGAAAGCAATGTTGCTCAGATAACGTGGATGTTCTCTTAATTTAGATTCGTTGTCGTGATCGATCGATCAATTGTACTTCATAAAAGTTTGATTTGATTCAATCGGATTCTCAGCTTGCAGTATGTTGCTACATTATTTGATTGATGCTTCGTACTTTGAATCCAGCGCGTTTATATGATCCAATTTTATACTTGTTCCTGTATATTCTCATTTTCCGCGAAAATGGATCTTCCTGAATTGTGGACTTGTTCTCATCAGTTTTGATCGTCTAAGATCTGAGAACTGGACTTGAACTTTAAGTTAAATTACTACAGTGTGAACTTATGTTTTGATTCATCTAATCCTGAATTTTAGCTGCGGGTTGACTCATGCGGACTTGACTAAATTTTTGCTGTTAGCGGATTGAAGCTGCAGTCTGGCAATATGGTATAGAGAACAGATTTAGCTGGTATCTTTGCTGATTCACGTATTTATGGAGGAAACTACTCTAGTAATCAGTTGTTGGCGAAACTGTGGGAGTGTTTCACTGTTGTTTGTAGTCAAGTGAGTAATTGTTGGTTTCGGTACAAGCACCATTCTAGATTCACCGAGAGAATTTCAATTTTCTTTAGTTTTCTGTTTAATAGTGCTATTGCTGTTTGACCTTTCAGAAGAATGTTTTTCATTTTGAATCATCAGAATCTCTCTTGCTCTGCATTATTCAGATCCACGAATTTCATGCATCCCATGAGCAGTTATGCTCCATTATTTGGTTTTAACTTCTATTCAGAAATGTTCTTACGTACACATGTTTTTTATATTTATTGATGCAGATGGCAGAATCAAAGAAAGATGCGAATAAAGTATCTCCGAAAGCAAATAAATCACTTATAGGTACTTCACATTATTTTTCAAGAAATTGTTCAATTCAGCAAGTTTTGTATTTTCAAACTGGTCATTATGCCTCTATAGTAGCAGAAGTCAAATTTTGGATGGTCAAATAGTGGATTTGTCAACAAAGAAGTCAGGTTTTATAGTTCGAGTTATGAATGCAAAGTTATACTGGGAACATGAAAAATGCAGGTTTTGGAGGGTCATTGAGTTTACCGAAGCAGCATTAACTTTACTAGATTTCTATCTCTTTGTTAGATTTAGAAATGAATTATCTAACAGTATTCTTGAATTTGAAACTTAGCAGATGAAGAAATTGGAAAAGATTTCTTCAGCTCTTGGAAGTCTACAGAAGATGATGCAATGGATTTTAGCTTTGATGATTCTGAGAAAGGGAAAAAGAAGAAATTCAACTTTGACAAATTTAAGAGCACGTATGTCAAGGAAGTTTAATGTTAATATTTCTTTTTTAGGAGGGACAAGTTGCATACATTTGCTGCATATATTTAGCTGCTACTCATGGCTTATTGCTCAAAGTATACTTGTATTAGTTAATCTTCACAATCTATACGTACGTGATTTCTATTCAGCAAAGTAACAGGAATAGAAAAACAAATTTTGCTTTTCTGTGGACCTTATACAACTTTCTTTCTCTTCTAGATGAACAAACCTCTTATAGTTTAGACAATAAACTTTGTATAGAGAAACTAACTGGTACGAGGCCTGTGGCACCTGGCAGGGACATGGATATGGATTTTAATATCAGTGATGATTTTGGAAAATTGCCTTCATTCAAGCTTGATGATGTGCCTGACTTTGACTTCTCATCTTCATCCAAGAAAAATGCAATAGCCAAGGAAGGTAATGCAGAAGAATCATCTGGTGGCAATCGTCAAGAGAAGGGAGAACGCTTCTCTTTCTCTTTTGACTTTAATGAGTAAGTGGAGATCATCATCTTTTCAGTTTCATCCGTTTCTACAGGATATAATCACTTAAAATTTGTGTTGATTAGCTGGCTTTTTATATGCGTTATTCAGGATGGACAGTTTTGACTTTGGTTCAAGTTTGACAAAAGAAAAAATAGCAACAAAGAAAGACCTCTCGGGGGAAAAAGGTTCTTCTGAGAATATTGACAACCAAAGCTCTAAATTCAACCAATCTGAAGATGAGAACAAATTAGTTCCAGCTTCAAAGAGCACGACTTTGCCTTATATTGACAATTCAGTAACTTCTGATGGCGACTTCGCTTTTACAAGAAAAGACTCTGTCGGCGAATCCACGAACTCTGAAAAAGAAATGGAACAAAATGAAGAAACTCCATATGTGACAAAGAGTACATCTGAAGAGGAAAATCATCAGCAGGTTCACTTATCTGAGGAAAACCTGTCAAGTATACCATATGCTGAACATAGAGAAGGTGGGGTTTCAGAAACTGATACTCATCTCCATAAAGATTCTATTTCTGCTGGCATTACAGGGGATGGTACTTCTCAGACAGAGAAAAATATATGTGACACAGTGGCAGAAGAGGAAACCTCATTTCATGGAAACTCACAGTTACCCGATCCACCTTCACTAGATAATATGTATATATCAGAAACTGCTTCAACGGACAAGGTGCTTGATATTGCTGCCTCAAGATACCCCATGGATAGTATAAAATGTGTGCAAGGTGAGTCAAACATTGGAGATGTGCCTACTCACAGTATCCCAGGGGAAATGCAGTTTAATGGCACAATGAATGAAGATGGTGAAGTCTCAGGTCAAAAGGTTGCTTCGTCTCTGTGGAGTAGGTCAGTTTACCTTGTAGCTTTCATCCTGTTAATGATATTTAATAGATGAATAAATGTTCCTTTATAATTACATTGTGGCACTCCAATTGCCCATGCCATTGCCATTGTGTTTTCTTTATTTCTAGTTACCTTAAACGAACAACACTATCTTTTTTGGGCCTTCTGATTAAGCTTTTTTATTGCAGATGCTAACAGTACTGTTTTGGGCCTTCTGATTTAATGCACCCACTTCTCATTTATGGGATGAATGCATAACTATATTATTGTCAGAGCTTCCATTCCAATCTGTATTTCTCTGTTGGAGAATCTCATATATTAACTTAATGTGTAGGGAGCCTATTAGTGAAGTAACACCAGTTAATGGTAAAGAATCTGGGGTTGTTCACTCGAAGTTTTTCAAGAGGTTAGACGATAGTGGAAGTCGACCGCAAGTATTGCCATCTTTTGTAATGAAGCCTATGCAAATTGAAGCCAAAAGAGTTGTTGCTGTAAATAGAAGTCCTACTGAAGAGATAAGGTACATAATGCTTTCTTTACAAGCTAAATGCTAGACTTACGTTAGCATGGCACTTTTGGTGTCCATATCATTTCCAAGCCCATCCTTTTGTTTTGTGGCAAGAGTAAGTAACTATCTCTTTTCAAATAGAGAGATAAGCACTACCAACGATATAGAGCATGGGAGAATGGTGATCAGTAATTTGTGTACAACTTCTGAGGAACCTACCGGTGCTGCGGAATTGCTCGAAGGTCAGAGTGCCAGAAAATCTAGTAAAAGCGGGTAAGGCATACATAAACTACTTGTACACTGGGCCAAAAGCTAGTATTTCTCTGTTCAATTTTAAACTTGTATATAATATGTGTCTAAGTGCATTTATTTTCCTGGACCTATATCGAAATGTTCTTGCAAACTAAGGGCGAATTAAGGGACAAAAAAATTGTTGAAAGAGAGAAGATGGTCGAAGATTCAAGTAAAATTGGGCGAGACATTAAGAGACTGTTGCTTTATATACCTGAAGCTACTATTTCTTTGTTTCACTTGTACGACAATCATACAATGTATTTCGCCGTTTCCTGATTGTTCCCCTATTACAATTCTAGGGACCAAACAAAAACTCCACAATTGGCCGGAAGATACAAGATCATCACTGATGCAAGTAAAATTGGGTAATGCATTCATGAACTGCTTATTCAATGCATATAAGCCAGTATTTGTCCGTTATTTTCTTTGAATTGGTAAGTCAAAATAGCATAGGTGTGTACTGATAGAGCATAGATGTCTGCTGATGCTCCTAAAATTTCCGCTTGGAATTTCCAGGAACCAAACAAAAGGTGAAATGTTGGTTCAAAATCTGAAAGTCAATGCAGATGCAAGTATAGTTGGGTGAGTCATCGATGACAAACTTGATAGATAGCTACTATTTCTCTGTTAATCTTTCATTATATGGAGATGAAGGCTATCTAGCTTCTCTACGCACTTTGAATGTGCTTCAAATTACTGTCCCATTTTCCAGGGACCAAACAAGAGTCCCAAAGTTGATTGAAAGACAAAATATCACTGAACATGCCAGTAAAACTGGGTGAGGCATTCCTAAACTAGCAGTTGATACCTTTGTTTTCCTTTTCAACTTCTCCTTTCACGTGATAGTTAAGGCTCACAGCTAATCTAATAGAGTTCATACACTGTTTCCTGAACGTACCTAAAAGTGTATCTGCAATTCCTAGGAACCAACCAAGAGTTCCAAGACTAGTTGAAAGTCGCATCATTCAGAATTCAAGTGAAATCGGGTAAGACATTGATAAACTACTCTCTCGATACACCAGAAGCTATTAGTTTTCTGTTCAAGATGTCCTGATTTGACAGTTAAAGTATATGTAGCTTGTATATCTGCTATTTCCTGGTGGTATTTAATTTATTTATCGTTTGTCTTTTGGCACTTTCTAGGGATCAAGCTGGTGTTTCAGCATTGGCTAGTCAGAAGATCGTTGACCGTGCAAGTAAAGTTGGGTAAGACATTCATCAACTACTTTAATACTAGAGTTTGCTCATATATCAATTGAGTCTGAGGTAGTTGCATGCTAATTGTTTTACTAATATACTTCAAAATATTTTTGCAGTCTCCAGTTAAATAGTTCAAACTTGGTGAAGAAATTAAATGCAACTGCAGATCAGGCTTGTGAGAACCGTCCACCTGTGATTTTGAGCACTGAAACCTTAGGAAATTCAACAATTGCTAGCCTTGGTGCAAATAAACTTAATCCTATTAAGGCTTCCAAGACAACGTCAAATCTGCCCGCTTTGAGCATTTCAAGGTTAGGATTAAGCTACCCCATTCATCTGTATGTTTGATATCTGGCATCTGATAATTATTTCATGAATTTATGTTCATGGCTAAATGAAGGATCTCTGCTAGGAAAGAAGAGCAGCTGGGTCCTAGGCATTTGCCAGTAAGCAGTGCCATGAGCAGCTCTCAGAAGACTGCAGAATTGCGAACTAACTCGCTGGAAAAGATTCTATCTCATTCTCATGGCAATGACGTAGATAAACAAATGCTGTTGACCAGCAAAAACAGCATGCACAAACAACTGTTGCTAACTCCACCCCTCAAACGAAAAACACATGAGGTTTCCTTTTATTGGCCATTGCTTATGTACATCCACCGTATGCATTTAATGGAAGTTCTGTACTAAAGAAGGGATAATGTTTTGCAGTCAGCAGATACCAATTTGGTATCACCATTCAAAAGGCTCTCTCCATCACCTGGTGAAAGCAGGTGATGTAAAGTAGTAACTGTTGTTCATGATTCCTGTGGTGCAACAAATATAACCTAGTTTGACTAGATCTTATTTTTGTCCTTGAATTCACCTGAGAGAATAGTTCATCATTAAGATCTGATGACTGAAATCAGAAATTTTGTTTTCCTTGTAAATTCTAGAAGATTGGAGGACTCCTCAAAGAAGGTTGTCAGTGAAGAAAGAAGACAACTGTTGGTAAAGCATAGCGGTTTTCTGTTTGTAGTAGCAGTAACATTCTACTTATTCTGAGATATACTGACAGCAGTTTCAATTTTCTTTTAGGGTCCTACGAACTGGGTTGATAATAAACCAAAGAATGTCTCCAATATCAACTTGGCCTCCTCGCAGATCGAGATCTCAAATGAGATGAAGCAAATGGCAAAATTAGAGATCTCCTCAGTTATGGAGAATGATGGGACTGTTGAAAAGGCTGAGGCATACACAAAACAGCTTGAAGATGTAAGTGAAGTCTGGATATGTTAAGTTTTATATTGAGTACTTATTTTGGGTTCTCTTGGTTTAATGTTGAATTTTTTGTGATTTACGACTCCACATTATGGTTCATTTCCGGCAGATGAGCAACATGCTGAAAAAGAAGCAGGAGGAAGCGAAAGATCTTCTGCTTCGAGCAATTGTGAACAACAACAATCTGCTTATGCTGAATCATCCCATGTTTGAACATAAAATATCCTTTTTGCTGATTTTCTTTTAAGTTATATCCTTGAAACGTAAAGCAATTTTGTCGTGTTATTCCTTCACCAATTAACACATCCGCAAAGTTCAGAAATTGGCTTCACAGCTCATGGGAAAGGAGGTCAGAATGTGCATAGACTAATAAGCAGACATTCACGAAGGAGGAAAAGGCCCGAAGGCACTGCTGTTGCCGTAAATATTATAATTCAGGTAAAGATAAATTTTTTCTCATTTCTAGCTTTGAGTTGTTAAAAGACGACATTGGCATTTGAAACTCTTCCTGTGGGGAAGCCATTGCATACTTAGACACCATGCTCATGCTCTGTGGTTTGTAGCTTGCATTTGCTGTTTGTCCTCTGCAAATTCTCCTTGAAATTAGTCCACAACACATGCATGTATTGTGTAGACTACCTGCAGATTAGATGGCGATCTCTACTATAGGAGTAAGTGTCCTAAGACTCCTAAGTCCTAACGAGTAATTGGATTCAGTCGAACAATGTTAAATTTTATAGCAAGTGGTGTTGGAAGGTTGATTGTCTAGACTCTATCTAGAAAGCAGCATATGTGGTGAATAGAAGGACAAAGGATTCTTTACTCAATGGGTAGATGGCAAGATCCAACAGGTTGAGTCTAAGGTGGATTGTTCGATCCTCCTCCGGATAATTACTACCAATGGTTAGAAAGATCAGTTGATTTGGCAGCATGCATCCCTTCTACTAGACGTTAAACAATACCTCAGGGTCCACTTTGGTTTGTTTTGATTGTTATTTTTAGGATACAATCATATTAAGAATCAACTAACTTATAGACCATAGTTTAAAATTGTCGTTGGCGAGTTGGCCGTCAATGGAGTTTCATCAATTTGTTTGGCTTTTATTTGAAAACTAAATTACTAACTGATTCATCTTTGTGACATAAATTGTTTAATAATTGCCGAAAACCTAGAACAAGTTGTACTTTGTTGGTTCTTGGTGATCTTGGTTCTAGCTCTAGCTCCCGTACCACCAACATCTGTAAAAAGAGAAACCGAGGTTGGACCCACTACTAATCCCCTAAGGAAGTTAGGTCAATATGGTTTGTAGAGAATGTGCAATGTATGACTGTATGTAATACTAATGAACCTCTCTCATAATTAAAGAGATTAGCGTAATTATAGTAATACAGGGTTTTGATCATCATGAGAATATGAATTATGGGCTAAAAGCAAACCATTTTTGCGTGGAAGAGAGAAGTTACGTAAGACACAAATGATCATTTCCATTAATTGAGTGAGTTTCCCTACATTTAGTCTCTCATTTAAGTTGTTCACGACTATTTGCTAATTTCAAGATAACTTTTACAACTATTTAATTAACTTAATTCATTTTTAGTTCATAATTCAACGATTTGTGTTGTAACTTCATATTTTAGTGTTGTGTTTTCTTATATTCTATAATTTACGAATGATTATGTTACTTTATTTTTTTTAATATAATGTAATTTAATTTTTTAATAATTTGAATGATGTATTTTTTAATATTCCATAAAAACTACTTTAATATATTTTCGACGTTGATGTGTATATATATAATAATTATGTAATTAGAAAATGAATTATCAGGTAAATATATTTATATATTTATTAATTTATGTTGTATAAAATCATATGAGTCCAAAATAGCATTGCCCTAATGTATCTAAAATTGATTTCCCCATTGTGAGTATTATGATAAATTTTTTTTTTCTCTTCTATGACATACTATGATGTCTCATGGTGTTAAAGTGGACGAAGTTTTTATGGTTCAGGGGCCCATAACTTTTGATATGTTAAGAAAATAGTCTTCTTTAACTTTATAATTATTATTAGGGTCAATAACCTGGGAGGGGTCTGAAGATTGGACCTTGTGAATTTGAGAGGTCTAAAGATTGAAATGGTGATAATTGAGGTCTGAAGTTTGGATTTTGTGATTTTTAGGTTTTCCGTCCAAATTTTATGTCAAATTTAACAGAAGCACGTGAAATGTCATATTTACCCTGACAATATTTTAAACAAATTAAAGTTTAATTAAATGAACATGAAATAACAAAAATACCCCTTTCACTAATTAAAACATACCCAACTCCGGCGACCACCACTCACAGTCCGGCGACCCCACCAAACTCCCGACGACCGCCACAACGGCCACGATTGGACCCAAATCGAAGCCATCGGCCCCGATTGGGCCCCGATCGGAGCCACCGAGCTCTGATCTGGGGCCACCTAGCTCCGATCGGAGCTTTGCAGGCCCAATCGGGGCCGCGGTTGTGCTCGCCGGAGTTGAGTGGTGGTCGTCGGAGCGGGTGGTGGTCGCCGGAGTTGAGTGGTGGTCGCCGGAGTTGGGTGGTGGTCGCCGGAGTTGGTGGTGGCATTAAGGGCATTTTCGTCTTTTCATTTAAGCATGTGAGGTGGAAGAAGGGCATTTTTGGAATTTAATTTTATTTCTGGTCGCATGTCAAGCACATGACCAGTCTCCGTTAATTTTAACGGAAAAAACTAACGAAGACCTCTATTATCTACAAGTCAAAACTTCAGACCTCTATTATCACCAATTTAAACTTCAGACCTCTCAAATTCACATGGCCCAAACTTCAGACATCTCCCAGGTTATTGACACTTATTATTATTATTATTGTAAAATTAGTTTGTCTTGGTGCATGACCCCTAACTAGTATTTTTAATTTACGATGGTGGCAAATAGTGGACGGACGAAAAGCCTTTGTTAGGAGCAATATATTTAAGGGTTGAATTCCAACGTCAGCAAGGGCTCAATTAGACACTTTAAAAGCCAAAAAGTTGGTTTTAGTTGCAGATTTTAGGATATAATCCCAAGATGTAAAAAAGAAAAACCAGAGCAGCCCACGAAGTATTCTGATTGGTCAAAATTATTCGAATTTGCGTGGGTAAGACGTAGCAGATAGATAGGTATTGCCTTTGTCTAGTCGATTAGACCAACCGGAAATAACTGTCATCGCATGCTCATCCCTTTTAATGCTCTGCCTAGCCTAATCCAAAAGGAAGCATATATTTTGCCTTCCACCGTGGAAATCAAATAAATTATGTATTGATGATGATGATTCCACTCAATATATGTGGAAAAAGACCGCTGATACAAAGATGTTGAAGTAATCCAAGTGACCTACTTCATGAGTCCCATAATTGTTGATGCATTAACCCAAAATTTAAATTTATGGGACAGTTAGTTAAGATCTACCTACATCTTATTCTTTTTATGATATTAGAGCACACGGGTTTGATTTCTGGTGACACTATTTTGAATGAAAAAAAAATGTTACTTCCTATAAAGTTTGCAGTCCATTATGTTTATATTCAATTGAGGTCGGTTGAAGTAGCTCATTATGTTGTTAAGACCCGATTGAGGTCACACGAGGTGGTTGGGTTGAAAACTTGACCCGAATGAGGTCAAATGCCGAGGTGGGTCGGAAGAATACTGATATAGTATAAGAGTTGTTGATGCCTTCACCACAAGTTCGGACTTATGGGATAAAATGGTTGTTTGTCTATAGTCGGCGCAATACAAAATTTAACATGGAATCAAATTTTGATTGTGATTAGTGCCGTGGACTGATACTATTGGATCTCTATTAACTTCTCGTTCCAGATTTGTGCGGGAAGAAGTAATTTTTTTCTCCCAAAGAAAAGGTTAAATTTTCTCGTACGTAAGCCAACAAGTCTCCTAATTGACTTGTTAAATTATCTGCTTTTCCGTCAGATACAACATATATATATATATATATACTACTACTACATACGTACTATTTTTTGGATATTTCATTTTCTGGTGTGTAAGCCACCTTTTTGTGGTGAGGGTGACGATGTTTAATGTTAACTACATAAGATGGATTGATGAAGAGATAACGTCAAAATCAGAAAAAGTTATATAATAATAAGGGTTAATAACTAAAAAACTATCTAAGGTATACCATATGTTAAAAGTAGGTGTTTGAAATGTAAAAATGGATTGTCCAATGTTTCATTATTGTTGAAACTTAGTGTTTCTGTGCGTCTTTTCATCTCCCTTCAATCATTTTCATCAACTCACTCACCCACTTATAATCTATCACTCCTTACTTTTCATAAAATCGTCAAATTTCATCCAAAAGTTGAACATCCAAAAGAAAATGTTTATAGCAGAGTAGTGTGAAGTGATTTCCAACAACAACGGAGCGGGATTTACTTGTGCAGATGTGGCAAGCTTCTTAGGTGACGGTCCCGGAAAGATGACGAGTAGGGAGTGTGTATGGGAGCTCGAATTTGACAATCAGTTTCGTCGGAACTGGCTTCTCTAAAGTAATCACACCGAGACACCACAGTTTAACAAAACTTAAATCTTGGACACTACAGTTTAGAATTTGAAACTTCAGTCACCTACCTTTAACATAGGATAAACCTTAGACAGTTTTTTAGTTATTAACCTTAATAATATAATAATAATAAATAAAGTGTGAGGTAATTAAAGTGGCCGCGCATCATCTATAAATAACGATCAGATCTGTAAGCAAATCACGGATAATAATACAAGAAGGAAGAAGGTAATATATAGGGTAGACAGGAAATTGAAAATGGGTAGGTGCTCAATGAAGTTGAAGTGGGTGGGATGCGATATTCTTCTTCTTCTTCTCGTAATAATAATAATAATGTTGGGACAAGTTGAAAGTAGTCGTCCAGTTGGAGTTGGAGAGGCAGCAAAACTTATAATATCACAAAGGTTACGACTACAAGCCCATGCAGGAGGAGGATTCAGTCAGTCTAAGAGGATGAGCCCAGGTGGACCCGACCCACAACATCACTAACGAATAAAATGACTCATAACTAATAGTTTTTTTTTTTTTTTTTTTTTTTTTTTTTTTTTTTTTTTTTTTTTTAAATTTTAACAATGATATCTGAGATTGTCTAGCTAGATAGATAGGTATGCTTGCTGTACAGTGGGTTCAATTTGAGATCCTATGTGTGTGTTTGATCCCACATCTACTCTACTTTTTCTTCTTTTCTAATTCTACTTTGATTAAAATAAAAATAAAATACTTTTATCTCAGTGTAATTCAAGATTTGGTTGGAGCCACTGGCACAATGATTTGCAAACCCAACCAGTGACCATAGTTTAAATCTCTATAATGGTAACCATTTCTTTGGAGAGACATTTAACTTACTGAATTTGTAAAAAAAATCTTATTCCCAAGAGTAAATAAAAATGTGTTAGGGCCGTTGATAAAATTAGGTATTGTTCTTGTATTCTTGCATAATTTTTTTTTTTTTTTTTTTTTTTTTTATATAGATAAGGAATAAAGAGTCTTTTGGTGCCATATAGGTCAAATATGATTTCGGGTGCTATATTTTTTTATATAAACTTTTGGTGTCATGCGTTTGCGTTTTGTAGACTATTAGTGCATCCGTTAAATATGTTCGTTAAGTAGCATGTGCACGGCATGTGATCCAAATATACTTTTAGTTTTGTTCAATTTAGTCCATCTAATACACCACTAACCTTGTTTTTATATAATTTAGTCCTAAATTTTTCTTAAATTCGGTGGACATCACCTGAACCTAGCTCAGGGTTAGGTCGGACCCTGGTCGGGGTCCCATGGGTGATGACCCCGATCAGAGTCGGACCTAGGTCAGTTGAGGTCTAATTGGGGTAAATTTCCCTAATTGGACCTAGGTCCAATTGATCTAAGTCCAACCTAGCCCAGGGTTAGGTCGATCGGACCCTGGTTGAGTTCGGCTGGGTCATGCGACCCCGACTAGGGTCGGACCTAGGTCAATTGGGGTTGATTGCCTCAATTGGACCTATGTCCAGTTGACCTAGGTTAATCAGACCCTGGTAGGGTCGGCTAGGTCCACCAAGTTGTGTGGTTCGGTTTGAAAACTTTATGATTAAATAAAAAAAAAAGTTAGAGAAGTATTAAAGGGCCTAAATTGAACAAAATTAAAAGTATAAGGGGTGGTCACATGCCGTGTACATACTACTTAACACACATTTAGTGGAAAGTTAATAAAAGCACCAAAAGTCTACAAAATTGTAAACACTCGATTTTGACCCGGACGTAACGACGTTACACATGATACGTCAAATTCCGGACGCGTCAAGCCACAAAGTCTCCAAAAATGCTCAAGAACACATTAGTGAAATTATTATAAAATATATTTTAAATTATTTCGAATTTATTGAATATTTTCGACATTTTTTAAAAATATATATATAATAATTAGTTTTTTTATTTTAGAAAATTATCTGTAAGATATTTATCTCCAGATATTATTTTTTATTCAAAAAAAATAATTATCTGTAAAGATAAATATCCTTAGGAATATTCTCTAGAATAATTATATGTTAGCATTTTTTATTTAAATTTTATCTGTAATCTAAACTAGGCTTTTTGTATAAATAGGAGTCTAGATTTACATTGTAACACACAGAAAAACACAACACAAAAAATCAAAGAAAAGTGAAATAAATACAAGGAAGCCTTCGTTCGAGTTTTGGTAGCATCCATTCTGATTTTTACTTTGGCTTTCTTTTATTATTATTATTATTATTATTATTATTATTATTATTATTATTATGTTTTGTGTACAGGCCATCTTCTTCTTCCTCCTTCAATATTCATCGACGTTCGCTGCCTGACCACCGATGATCCACCCCTGAAGAAGTCCGTAGCTACTCCTCGGTGCCGAAAGCTTCCATCCCCGACCACGACTGAGCCATCATCCCAGAACGAAGCCACGCCGATTCGCCGGAGCTTCCTTTTTGCTGCCGTGACCATCACGCCCGTTTCCATCACCGAAGCTCATCTCCGGCTCGCCCCGACCTCCAACTCCGGCCACGTCGCCCGCCAACTCCGATCACATCACCTTCCGTCCCTACGTGACCTCCGCCCGCGTCGCCCTCTCTCTCTCTCTCTCTCTCTCTCTCGTTTGTTCTTCGCTGCTGCACCGGTGACCATTGCCGGAGGAAACGCCGGAGCCCTTGGCCTTCGCTGACTCGCGCGCACAGACCTACCGTCTCCCATGGTCTTTATTAACACCGAAGGTTGCTGTTGCATCACTTTGTCCGGCTCCACACTCTGTCGTTTGTTCAACCACCGGTTCCTCACACCTTCCTAACCGTTTGCCATCGCCATCCATTGCTGTGCGTTCTACTCTTTCTCGGAGGTCTTCCCGTGGTCTAGGTAATTAGATTTCTTCTTCTCTCTGTTACTTGGTAAGTTTGTCCACCGTTTATCTAATATAAGTACTTTTAATTTGCTACAAAAAGTTACATACATGATGACTGACCAATTGATTTGTTCAGATTTGATTTGATAACATCGTGATATGGGCATATATATATATACATTGAAAGTTGGCTTTTATCGATCAAACTTGCATGAATGGGATTATGGCACATGATTTAATTCAGATTAATTCATCGAAGTTCTAACTCTTTATGTTAATAAATATAGTTATGTAAATTTAAATTGCTACCATTAGAATAAAATATTGAATTGGCAATTAAGTGAATTGAAAACCGAAAGGGCGTGGTTAAAAATTATATTTTTAATTTGTAATAGAACCTCCGAACTCTAATCTCTTATCGTAGACCGATTTAATACCTAGGTGGTTAATTCGTTATTCGCTTAGTTAATTTAGGATTCTAGTTAGCCTTTTAATTAACTAGTGGCGACTCTTTTCAAAACTCGCGTTTTAAAATGAAATCCGCCGTAGGTCAGATTTAGGTCTGACAAAAATGCAAACATATGACACCAAAAGTCTACCAAAAAAAAAAAGACATGACATCAAAATTCAACTTTGATCAAGCATATGACACCAGAAGACCATTTAACCTTATAGACACCAATCACCAACTTTGAAACGAAATCCAATATAAGAATTTTTTTTTTTTTTTTTTCTAATTTTCCCTTAAAAAAATAGTTTTGTCGGCATTGCGTTTACATCAATCATACTGAATCTTGAAGATATATATATCTATTACATTTTTAAAATTGTGGATGACCCTTACCCTTAAGAGGCACCACCATCCCTTCAAGTGGTACAATATAAAAACAGACCAACCAACTCTTTTTATTAACTGGTCCGACTTAAACTAAGCCTTCTGGTCGGCTCGACATATATGTAAATCTAATCCATAGTCAACCGTAGTCCCAAACAAACCGCCATAATAAATAAAGAAGAAAAAATTCGAAGTTTCACAGAGTTCAATACCACGCACATGCAAGTACCCAAAAGAGGTGAACTACCAATCAACCCGCTCGCTGCTCAGCTGCAGTCGCTCAAAATCTCGCCGCCTCTACTCTTGAATGTTGTTAGCATCGTGAAGCCGAAGAAGAATTTTGTCTATATCTTCGCTTTTCCACCTAGCTGGTGATTTCTTTCTCTCGCCCGCCGCTCACCGACATATCTGCCTCCACCGTCGCTGGCATTTTGCTCACCCGCTGATGCAAGTGAAATTATCAATGCTGCGACTACCAGTGTTAGATTTTGGCGCGCATATACAATTATTCATGCAGAAGCGGCGTTCTAAGACTTTTCCATGGAGTACGATGTTTTTCAACCAAATTCCTTCATCTAGAGGGTTAAAATCACAGTTTATATATCTTTAGGTCTTATTTGCAATTTTTCGATTTTTTATGATCTATTTGCTTTTTTTTTTTTTGGATTTGTTCTAGGTGTTTAGGGTTTGACTTCCAATATATAAACTCTGTTTAGCCGTCTTTGAGTATTTAATATTATTGATTATTGAAAAAAAATGAGGTTCTCCTCAATTGCGCATCGAATTCTTATTATTCTCTCGAATCAACGATTTTTTGTTCCTTATACCCCCCATCTACCCCATCACGATGCATCAGAGTGGTATCAGATTCTATTCGGTTATGCGCGATACCGCCCCGAAGGCGTCCACAAGTTGCGGATTACATCGAACTGTGACGTTTGACCGAAAAAATAGCAACGTCAGATCGAAACTCTAACACAATGATTGGATGAGTTCGAGTTTCGGATGGATGAGGAGACCGCCTCAGATGCGAACCATTTTGCACGAGCCCACCAACCTGCACCAGATCCTGCCGATCGGCTTTGGGAGCTTGGATTCCTGTACATTGGGACTCTTTACCAATGATGTTGGCGAGGTAGATTCTGGATGATGTTTTTTATAATAATATTTATGATTATTACGCTAACGATGATGAATTGGACGAGGATTACGTCGTTGAGGGTGTTTACAAACGTGTTCTAGTGCAATTTTCCATCGGTACTACTTATAGTGATCAGATATGGTGAGATGTAGTTCCTATGGATGCTTGTTATTTATTTATTGGCCGCCTCTGGCTATATGATCTTGATGTGCAGCATATTGGTCATTCCAATACTTATTCCAATACAACATTTGAGGAAGTTCCAAAATGAAGAATTAGCCGAGGTCTTAAAAACAGTTAAGATAGATTAGTCGTGTATGATCTATCTTGTTCATATTAGTTTGATGATTACTAAGTATCATGAAAAATATTGATTATATTTTTATAGGCACGCCAATAATCTACTCTGATACTGCAAGGCTCTGAGTATATAATAAAATTTTTGGATCTCGGAAGAACTACAAATTCAAACTAAAAGTGAAGTACTTAAAGTAAAGATGTTCATTATTCTTAGCGGGTTTGAACCGACAAAGCCATCATCAGATATATAAATGGATGTTTACTTAAAAATTTTATGTTAACACACATTTCTAAGAATTTGCAATACTTTAGTATTATATGCAGCTGTAAACACCTGATTTTGAACAGGGGTCGGAAAATACCGTGACGCTTTGAACCAAGCCGAGAATAATCGAGCAATTAGAAAAACCCAAAAAAAAAAAGTAGTAAAATATTATTAGAATAGTATCATACATATAATATATGAGTGTGTGATATTATAAAAAAAAAAAAGAAAAAAGAATTAGATAACTTGGCCAAGGATTGACCACGTCCACCATTCCACTTACCTATGCATCCCATGCTCTGTTGCAATCTATCCCCTTATCTCAAGTTCAAAATTTCAACAAAGCTCATCATTCCCTAAGCAAAGTGGCCAATTAAATAAAGAAAAGAATTGTGCATATTTCCCTATAAATTGGGGCTTCAGTCGATGGGTTTAGGGGGGACTGAAGAGAAAAAAAACCCAAATAGTTGAGAGTGAGTTAGAGTGAGTGAGGTTTAAATATATTGCTCGATAATTCGTGGTTCGGTTCCACGCGTCACGGCATTTTACCCGGAAACAACCCAATGTGAGTATTGCTTAATCAAAAGTTGTATTTTACATTCCAAGCAAAAATAAAGTGCAAGTTGGTTAAAGATCCATCGCTTTCAATGTAGCGTTTATTTATTTTCCGTTATTTTATTTCGCACTATATATATATATATATATATATATACATATTACGTATTTCTATTATCTACAAGTTTTATATATATCTGTTTTACTTATTTGTCATTTATATTATATATAAGTTTTATATATATTATATTACTTATTGTCATTTACTTATATGTTTATACATTATTAAGTCTTATATTTGTTTACTTCACTTATTTGTTATTTATATTACCTTTAAGTTTTATATATGTACATATTGCATATTACTTATATATCTCAGAACGCTGTTAAGTGTTAAAAATTAGTACAGAGAAGTTCATGGTCATTTTAACATGCTTCCAAAATTATTTTCAGTCTAGCCATGAACTTTTCGATAATTGCAAATTGGCCATGAATTTCTTGATAATTGCAACTCGGCCATAAACTTTTTGATACTTGCAATTCAGCCCTTAAAATGGATATTTTAGTGAAAAATTAAACAAGACAAGACAAGCCAAAGTACCGAAAGGGCGGATTTTTAGCTTGCGAGCTTTTAATACGTAATCAAACCCCCGAACCCGAACCTCTGGACGCAGACCATTTCAAGCCCTAGGATGTTAGTATCATGTACCCTAGGCAATTTAGGATTCCGATTAGCCTTTAATTAATCGGTGGCGACTCTTTCTATTTTCCCCGGTTCGGGTGATATTTCCATATTTGACCGAACCCGCTGTTCGCCGATCCAAATCAACATTTTCAAAACCCGCTCTATTTCCGAGAGCGTTGGCCGGATCCGACGTGCGACATTTTGGCGACTCTGCTGGGGAAGTAACTATTTAAGAGGGTTTAGGCTTGTTATGTTTGTCTTTTCTTGTTTAAACGCAAATTTCTGCCATATCCGTTTTGACAGTTTGTTCGTGTGTGCAGCTTTTAATCTCATGTTTTGAGTACTTTAATTTGTCTTGCACACACACCACACTGGTTACTATCACCCACTCGGTCCTGGAGTATTTTAAAGAGCTTAGGGAGTTTAGTAGGGGAATGCGCCCGGAGCGGTTGGACCGCCGGCACGCACCTAAAAAACTCAACTCAACAAAAATGACTGAGCCGATGATCTTCTATAGAGGTGATTCTCTATAGAAGTAAGGTTTCATCTTTTGTTCGAGAACCTAGAGTCCGTCAGACATCTCCCATGACCAACCATTGATGATACTAGAGAAGAGTCAGGCATACCTAATACCAAAGGACCCCCCACTAGTACGAAGGTGGCCAGAACACCAACACACCCATTAGGGACACGGCACTGCAAATGAACCAGGAATAAGGATGGAACACATATCCTTACAAGTATCCTTACAAGTATCCTTACAAGTATCCTTGCATTTATCCTTGCAAAAATAAACTCCGTAGATAAAGAGGTTATCTAATAGATGACTATGTCTCTGTTCTCAAACTATGATCCTAACCCGGAGATCCTTGGACTCCGTACTATATATGTAATGAATAACATGTTCATCAGAGATAGGTACACGAAGATTCAAGACAGCGCCATAAAGATTAGGCGCATACCTCTACCAAGTGCGACACATTGGAGTGTTCACAAACACTCCTTCGCCATCTCACAAGAAAGGAAGGCAACCAAGGATACAAGCCCTAATAGAATAAACATCGGTAGAAAATCCTGTCATTGAAGTCATGCACCAAGAGAGAAACTCTAAAGATGCAAGATTAGCAAAAGAGATAGTGCAACAACTAGAGTATGAAAAAGGATATACATCTCCTATCAAGAGCCTTAGGGCAGGATAATAGTTCTACAAGACCAACCAAAGAAGAGCTCAAAAGCTTGGCGAGTAAGGTTTCAAGGACCCTCACACTAGACGCACATCTCGATCAACCACCTTGTCTGCAAATGATAAGACATTTGACTCTGGCATCCCATCAAGAGGAGAACCCCGATAAAAGGGGCACTAGAAAAACATCCCGCCTTTAAGGCCATACGCCGAATACATGATGAATGAAGGTTATGACAAAACAAAAAAGGAGGGACTTGTCAGCTCAACACACCTCAAACACGTATACGTACGCAACACAAATGCAGCCTCTAATGAAGCTATCCAGCAAGGAATAGCCAATACGGGGACAAACCCATAGAAAATCATGGAGCATCACTTGCAAACCTAAAGGAAAACATCATTTAGGTTCAAGTCCTAATGCAAAGAAAGTCTATAATCAACATTCAAGGTGGGAGGAGCATGACCAATGCGACACCCCCTAAAGGCATTGAAGAATACTCCAACGTGAAGAAAAAGGCAAACCACACTAAGTGCCACAACACTCCAAGAAGATTATCACAGCCCGGTCAGACCCCCCCATGCACGAGCAAAGAGCATAGATTAAATTGACTAGTCTGAAACACACCTACGAGATTAACAACTCAAGACACCATTCTATGAGAGAGCTTTTCAACCTAAAACACAAGAAAGGGGGGGAAAGAATTTACAAGCACCCTTAGGATACAAACACTGCCGCATCCTGGTTATCAAGAGAATGAAAATCACCCCCACCCACCCAAAGCAAAAGCTCTCCACCCAATCCCTAAAGATACATCCGACAAATGCATTATCCAAACCATGCCTATGACTGAAACAAGCAAGCATGAGAAAGAGTAAATCCTACCAGGGACACTCATCGCATTCAAACAAGCAGACAAGGGAGCCACGAGCATAAGGGGTACCCAACCAAGAAAATGAACGAGGGGCCTTCAACGGCCAAATATGAAAGGCGGTGTGACCACCAAGCAACTTGGGGGGCACCAAACGAATAAGTGCTTGGTAGTCCACCTAAGTGTAAAAGAAGAGATTAGAGGCAGAAGATCACAAGAACATGCAATACCACTTTTCCTAGAAGAGGTCACATAAGATGAAAACATCATCAACTCCCTATACGAACTCGTCCTAAGTTGGCAACACACAAACATCGCCCTCGAGAGGTGATCTCCCACATTGAAGGAAAAGCGTGGTAGCATGCAATATCATAGAAGGAAAAGTCAAGTAAAGACTCGAAAAGCATACCAAAGACGCACCCTACATGAGAAAGGACACAAGATAAGGTAACATTATGAGCCCTCCGGGAGCCAATCCCGCGAAGACATTCGACGCCCCCAAGAGCGTATCTTGAGAGTAGTTCTAAAACTACGAACCCTGTGCCCTCCGGGAGCCTATCTCGCGAACAGATTCGACGCCCCCAAGAGCGTATCTTGAGAGTAGTGTTCATACTACGACCTTCGACGCCCCCAAGAGCGTATCTTGAGAGTAGTGTTCATACTACGACCTTCGACGCCCCCAGGAGCGTATCTTGAGAGTAGTGTTCATACTACGACCTTCGACGCCCCCAAGAGCGTATCTTGAGAGTAGTTATTACACTACGACCTTCGACGCACCAAGAGCGTATCTTGAGAGTGGTTTCCAAAAACTACGAATTTCGACGCCCCCAGGAGCGTATCTTGAGGTAGATTTGCAACCTACCAGATTCGACGCCCCCAAGAGCGTATCTTGAGGTAGAAAAAACACTACCAGATTCGACGCCCCCAAGAGCGTATCTTGAGGTAGATTTCAAACTACCAGCTTCGACGCCCACCAGGAGCGTATCTTTGGTCTAACCTGAGCCCTCCGGGAGCCTATCCTGTGAAACGTTAAGTGCCCTCCGAGAGCCTGTCTCGTGAACAGTTTTCGACGCCAACCAGGAGCGTATCTTTGGTCTAACCTGTGCCCTCCGGGAGCCTATCCTGTGAAACGTTAAGTGCCCTCCGAGAGCCTGTCTCGTGATCAGATTCGACGCCCACCAAGAGCGTATCTTTGGTCTAACAGTACCACGTATACCATTTAAAGGGTATCAGAAGAGATCATCGCACCATACTGAGAAGGATTCCATGAGAAAATAATTGCAAAGTAAAGTTGTATAAAGAACACATAATGTTTTTTCTTGATGAGATAGCAGGTATGATGTGAAGGAAAGCACAAAAGAAAGATAAAGAAAGGAAAGCATATACAAAGGAGAAGTCCATGACCAAAGGATCATATACAGAAGCACAAGAGGTTATCATGAAAAGTAACGAGTTATCCTACCACCCATATCACAAGTCAAGAGAAGTATCTCAAAGGAACCCAACACCACCAAGAAGGATAGCAAAGACATGAAATCCGAAGGTCAAGGCTCTCAAAATAAGCTCGACCCATCAAGAAGAGAATTGTCTTACAAGTCACACAAATCAACCTCCGACAAATGTTATTGTCATGCATGTCGCCCTCGCGTGACCTATGCTCGTATCAGACTTGAACATCGTCAAGCAAAACTCATGAAGGAGACATCTAAAGAGCATAATGGATACAACATCCGACAAGACGAGACATCGGGACCTAACCCAACAAACATAGCCTACACAAAAGGCAACTATAGCAATGAAGGCTCTCCAATGAGAAAGGAATACTAAAGCACAACTCCATACATCGTGATGTGGCTATCATGTCCACATACCTTGAAGTGGCTATCATGTCCACACACTACAGAAGGGCTATCACTCCGACACATCACGAAGTGGCTATCACGTCCACATACCCCGAAGTGATTATCATGGAAGCACATCATAAAACATCTGTCAAAGACATGAATTGTAAAGACACCATCCCGACCACGAACATCAAAAGGCTACGCCTAGCCCTAGGAGGAGGTTCAAGAAAAAGGGAAAAACAACACCCTTCGTACGCTCATCAAAGGTAGGCACTTATATTTCAACCCACTGGGTGATACTAGGAAGGAGACGTCCTCTTTATGAAGACAACCTCCATATCTCACGAAATCAACCATAAAGCAAAGAATCACGACAAGCACTATTGAGGGCATATAACAAAACGATCCCCACAACGATCACAACTACGATACTAGTAGAGGCTAGCTCAAGAGCAGTCCCCACCAAACTCCAAAGCAAGAATTCGCTATCTTAATCAGAGCCATGGCAAGGGAAAGGAACCTCAATGAAAGGTGATGATCACACCCATCACCAAAAGAAAAATCTTCAACGCAGGGGTTAATAACACAACCCATAGGAAAGACAAAAACACCTTCAAAAGTCGTCAAATCTGCATGAAGATGAAATAAACTTGAGACTCGGCCCCTCGGCTGGGGGGCAGGGGATAGAGAAGAGACATCAAGACCTATGATCACCCCATCGCCAGCCACAGGTTGTTTCCTCTTGTCAAGCAAAGAGGGTGCCTCTTCAACCACTACCTCCTTATCATGGGAGGGAGTCAGCAAGGGGGCACTTGAAGGAGAGCCTCTCGCGGTTTCCTTCTCCTTGACAGCCGAGGGCCCGACCTCAGAGTCAGGTTTCCACGCCTTGGATTTAGATTGACTTGAACTCTCACCCACCACAAGAACCATTCGGTAACCAGGGAAGAACGCTCTAATAACAAGAAGGAAGCAGCATGAGAACAATCATAAGTATATCACAAAGAAAAAAGAAGGGAAAAAGAGCATACTGGAAGCATTAGCAGCCACCCCTGACTTAGAAAATTTCTTGGCCTGATAAGCAGAACTAGAGGGTTCTTCCCTCTCATCTGATTCAACGGTACGTTCGGAACGCTCTGCCTACACCTTGTATGTTTCTCCATGAAATCAACCTACAAAGGGTCATACGAGTCCCTGCCTCACACAAGTCCGCCTCGGACACCCAAGACACATGACGGTCAGATTTGGTCTGACCACCTTGGAAAACGATCTTCAAGGTCTCCCTGTCTGAAGAAGAAAGCTTCCCAAAAGTGAGTCATCTATACGAGCAACCAACGCAAAGATCGACCCTTACTCATGGAGGGGCGAGATACGCCTACTACGGGGGCAACCTTAACACCAAGGGAAGAGGGCGAACTTTTAGTTTCCCCAAATGGAGCAACGCTCCAGCACATCCGAAGGAAGGGTCAACCCTTAACACATGTCAATAGACCCCTTCGCTCGCGGCGGTAAGAAGAAAGCTTGTAAGCTTCTCCACCCCCACTTTTATGGGGAACAGATTGCAGGGTAAAGGTCAAGAGCTATACACACGCTCCAACGAATGAAGGAAAAATGTTACACATGCCGAAGTCAAGATTAATGGACAATGCTCACGCTAGTACGAGGGAGGCGGAACGTTGTGTCCCATTGAGTGGCAGAGTTCCCACCCTCAAGTAAAGGAGAGGTCTATGCTCTCACCTTTGCACTTATGCTCATATTCATGATTAACATCTACAGGTACATCAATGTCATCACTCATGCTTACACTCACAACCCATCCATACATACATACATACATGTTCATGCTTGCACTCATATGCATGCCCACATACACACTCCCATGTGCTCAAACATTTAGACGTCCATGCACATGGCCGCCATATATTTATGCATACATTCATGACTACAATCGCAGCATGTCTCTACTCACTCCCATCCTTATGTTCCTACTTGCATATATGCTAGTACACATCCTCATGTTCGTGATATGTCCATGTTCACTCCTAGTTAACATCCTATAGGCATATTTTCTAGTATCCCATACTTAGAAAAATTTCGGACCAAAATTGAAATTTTTCTCCACTTAGGCAAAATCCCGGCATGAAATTGAAGCATAAGTCACTTAGTTGCATTCATATTACATTCCTATGCGAGCATGTATTTTTCAAGTATATGCCTATAGCAAAGATAGATTTATTACTCCCACCTCAGACGGACGCGTGCTTAGGCACACGTCCGCGCTACTCTAACGTTTACAACTCCTCTATCTCATAAGGCAGGGGGCAGAGTCAGAGACACGCATCCATGGGTAAGCAAGCATCCAGACAAGAAGGTAAAACCCCGGTTTCAAATTGCGCGTGTCATACCATCCTAAAATAGAGTCAATCAAGGGTTAGGCCATTGGTTGACTCGGGGGCATGTGATGGATATACGCCCAATTTGAACCCGTTGACTTCCGAACCGTTGTATTTTTATCATCCCCTTAACGATTGCAAATCGAAACTTCAACCCGGACACTTCGCGAAAACATCAACGGCTCGGACGAGGCCGAAGCGCTCGTCCGGCCAAGGTGAACTCACCTAGGTGAGGTTGGGTGGCCACACCCGACCTCCCCTAGGGGAGATCGGGTGGACCAACCCGATCTCCCCTAGGGGAGATCGGGTGGACCAACCCGATCTCTCCTAGGAGGGATGGGGTTGGCCAACCCCATCCTCCCTAGGAGGGGTTGGGTGCCCTCACCCAACCCCTACCCTTGGGGGTCGGATTTCTCCTCCCCCCCAAGGGCCCCGGCACCATTTTTGGACTCCCACACTCGGTTCACTCCGCCTACCTTCTCCGTATCCTAAGGTCTTAATTATGCGCTTAAAGGTTAATTAATTGTGTTTAAAGGTTAACGATGTCATTAAGTCACCTTAATGACACCGTTGCCTATAAATACCCCACCTTCACAATTCATTGGGACATCTTGGCAAGTTGCACAATTTTGCTCTGACATCTCTCTAGCTTTATCTCTCTAAAACCGTACTGACTTAGGCATCGGAGAGGGTTCATCAGGCACCACCCCCCCTCTGTGCCTGGTATTGCCCCTCTTGCAGGGTGGCAAGGAGAAGAGAGCCAAGGAAGCAGAAGAGCATAGAGCAGTAGGACAAGCCCCAGGGGTAAGAAGTACAAGCCTCAGGAGGTCAGAAGGAGAGAAGGAAAGGAGGTCAGAAGGAGAGAAGGAAAGGAGGTCAGAAGGAAAGAAGAGAAGGACATATATCAGAACGACTACCCCAAGGGAGCAGAAGGGCATGTATCAGAATGACTAGTCCTAGGAACACTGAACCCGACATTTCATTAGTGGGAGATAAATTCTAGATTGACGACCCGTTGACCTAGACTTTATAACCTAACACATCCTTCTAGAACAAATACCACACGCCACATAACCTCCTGCCAGCTGTGTGTCTTTATGTTTGGGTTTTTTTTTTTCTTTTCTTTTCTTTTTGGCCTTAGTTTATGACATGTATAGGATGGGCCCTTGTATTTTATTTCATGTTCCCGAAGCCCTGTAAATGTAACACAAATCATAGTGGAATATTTACTTTCCAGTACCTGCATTGCATCATAAATTTCAAAAAAATAAAAAGGTCTGTTCATTTCATTTAATTTTAGGGAGGTTCACGTGTCGTCTTCGGTAAGGATGAGGCAGTCGAACCACTGCCCTCGCACCAAAGCCATACAACCACCCAAGGTCGAGATCAGTCGAATATGGAAAGCCATGACAAAAGAAGACCAAAAGTACGTGAGTGAAAAAATCGGTGAAGTTCACGAGCTGGCTAACTACAAAGTCAACTGGTCCCTTCTTGATGCGTTGTCTGACTTTTGGGACATAGGAAAAGCTGTCTTTGTAATTAATGGCAATGAACTTTCGCCTACGCTCGAAGAATATCGTTAGCTCGTTCAAGGGGTAGAATGGGACCACGGAATCATCCAGCCCGATCTCCAACAAAGGGGCGAGGACAGTACCCTAGCCAAATTGTTCAAAGTCACAACGAGTAAAATGTCCACCGAGCTCAGATTAAATGGGGGGCACGGCCTATCCATTGAACTTTTGGTATACTGGATCGAGCACCGAATTGCCGATAAAACCAATGCCTAGGGGAGATGTCACGCTTTCATTTTACTTATTTTGGGTACACTCTTGTTCCCCTTTTCTAATGGTCTAATTGACTCGGCCTTGGCCAAAGTTGTCCTTCAAGTGGTGGAAGGTAAAAGTTTTGTTGTAGCATTACTTGCTGAGACCATTACGTCTCTAAACATTTTAAAAACCAACGGAAAAGGAGAACTGAGAGCAAGTCCCACTTTACTTCAAATTTGGTTTTTGAGCCATATGAAAAAATTTGGCGCGAACTTTCCCCGGGCAAGTTTTTTAGGGGACAAAAAGGTTATTTCAAGAATGTTAGGTAGATCACTTTTTGAAACTGAGAATTGGAAAGCTCTCGATTGGAAAGTTCACATTTCAAAACTAACACATAAGGATATTTTATGGACGGCACGATGGTTACCCGTTCACCGTCCCACGATCCTTAGGTGCAAAACTTTCGAGGGAGTTCCACTTCTTAGTCATCGAGGTGAAGCGACTACCTATCCTTTTCGAGTTATTCGACAATTCGGTGGGTTCCAAGATATTCCACTACATGTTCACGTGCCCCCGAGAATGCACAAGTGGCATAATCAAATGGGCATTGCGAACCCCACCCGTGACTTAGTTCGACAGGTGAATAACGACTGGGAAAGTCGAGTCCTACTTTCCATAAAGGCAACATAATCCCCCACGGCCAAGGAGAATGAATACCGTGCGATGACGGAGTATATACACGTATTCTACTCAACTCCCATGCCTTTGAACTTGGAGGAAATAGTTGGGGACAGAGTCAAGCAACAACATGCACATTATGATGGGATACGTGCAAGTGTGAAATCAAGCGAGGGAGTACAGAGCGTCACTTGGGAAAAAGAGAAGTCTAGGCTCGAGAAAGAGATACAACGACTCCATGACGAACTGCTATGTGCCCAACGTAAAGTCAAAAATCGAGACCAGGCTTGGGAAAAATGCAAGGAGAGAGTAGCTGCATTGAGTGGCACCCTTGATAAGTTCAAACGAAGGACGAGGAGAGTGAAAAGATTCTCAAAATGTATAACCTCGACCTTCATTCGAACCAAGGAACAAGCAACAGATGCACTCAATGAGCTGCAAGACCGCGTGAAACATCTCTAGAATTAGACTTCGATTGATTAAATCTTTTGAGAAATACCATTTTTTGTACACTTTCTATGTAATCGAAGTCTATAAATGGAATGAACAGACATGCAGAATTTTCAAAACAAAACATGCATAATTTACTATGTCTTCGATGCTCTTACTCTTGTGTTTGTTTAATGTAGATACATCTGGCAAGGACAAGTCCTATACGCACTCGTGGTTTTGTTCAAAAGGAACGGATGGAGCAACAGAACCAGGGTCATCCACCGGGATTCCCAGAGCCCGTGCATCATCCTTTAGCCCCGCCACCTCAAGGGAATGAAGAAAGGATCGTCCAGCTAGAGCAAACCATGCAAGCCATGAACGCACGCACGGAACAGTCCATCAATAGCATGGCCACCCAAGTCGAGCGTCTTCTGGCCCTCTTTGGCCCTCACAACCCTGCCACGATCTCCCCGGCATCGACCTCTCGAGTTGTGCCACTATCTGCGGCCCCTCAGATAAGGAACAATCTTGTCCCTGATCAGGTCCCACCCCCGGTTCACGTAGTCCCCGATCAAACTGAGCCTCTTATCCATGACCAGCTGGGCCAGATTCCACTCCATAGCAATCCTAACCAAGCTCCACCACCCATATATGGCCATCCCGACCAAGCTCCACCACCCACATATGTTCATATCAACCAAGCTCCACCAGCCCCATATGGCCTCCCAGATAATGCATCTGGGAATGCAAACTCCATTGCCATCATCCCTGTCGAATCTGAGCAGGACAAGCGCCTAAAGCAAATCGAGGAAAAAATGAGGTCCATCCAGGGAACGGACCGACTAGGGGACCTCAACTTTTTGGATCTGGCCCTATTCCAAGAAGTCCCGATGCCTGATAAGTTCAAAGTGCCAGATTTTGAAAAGTACGATGGGACTGGACACCCGGTGGTCCACCTCAAGATTTACATGGCAAAGATGTCTCCATACCAACAATATACCAAGTTAATGGTCCAGACCTTCCAAGAGAGTCTAAGAGGGGAAGCCCTTGTCTGGTTTGCCGGATTAAAAACGGAACAAGTCCCTAACATGGAGCAGCTAGCCAAGCTATTCCATCGCCAGTACAAGCATAACTTGGATAATGCTCCCGACTAGATCTTCAAGCAATGGAAATGAAAGAGGGCCAGTCATTCAAGGATTATGCGACAGAATGGCGAGGAAAGGCCAATTGCATGAACCCACCTCTCGAGCAGAACGAGGCGGTCCCGATATTCATCAGCACTCTAAAGGGTATATACTACACGCAAATGATGAGCCAGACTGCGGCAGAATTTTCAAACCTCATCATGACTGGCGAATTGATCGAACGGGGACTTCGATCAGGGAAGATTGAGGACCCACACAAAATTGCGAGTGATCTCAAGAAAAGTAACACCAAGAAACCTGGACCAACAATAGGCGCGGTTTATCTGAATCCTTACCAGGCCCCATATGTTGCTCCATATCAGCAGTACCAACCACCACCAGTGGCCCCGACTCCTCAGGCTCCTCGAGCACCGCAAGGGGCAGGCTCTCAGCCTAACCCCCAGGATCCCCCCAACCGAGGTGGATACCAAAAGAGATTCCGAGAACTACGACAGTTCACTCCACTACCGATACCTCTAATTGAGGTGTATAAGAGGGCATTGGTTGAGGGGCTCATAGGTCCTGAAGTTCTAAGCTCCGAGACAAGGATCCCCAACAATGAGCCAAATGCGAAGTGCGAGTATCACATGGGAGCACCAGGGCATGACACAAACAATTGCCCTCGCCTTAAGCACCGAATTCAGGACCTCATCGACCACAAGTACCTGATCTTGAATGCCGTCCCACCACCGAATGTCAACACCAATCCACTTCCTAACCATGCTTCCGGCTCGGTCAATATGATCAATTTGGGGGAAGAGTTGTTCCCAGATATTTCTAGAGATATTGAGGTACCAAAGGATTACGTTTCGATGATTACTCCCCTGGTCATTGATTACGTGCCACAAGGACCAGCTCCCTTCAGGTACGAGAGTGATAAGAGGGTGCCATGGAATTATGGGGGTCACACAACTAGACCAACGAAGGAGGAAGGAGTCTTCACTATGACTCGATCAGGACGTTGTTATGTCCAGCCAGAGAACCCAATCAAAGAAAAGGAGCCGGAAGGGTCCCAAAAAAGGAGTGTGACTGAAGAGGAAGCCGCTGCCTTCATGAGGATTGTGAAAGAGGCCGAGTACAAGGTGGTTGACCAGCTACGTAAAACTCCGGCACAAATTTCTTTGCTTGCTCTCCTTTTGAGTTCCGAGCCACATCGGGAAGCATTACTGAACGTCTTGAAGGAGGCTCTTGTACCGAAAGAAATTTCGGCACGCCAGGTGGAAAACCTCGTTGGTTCAGTCTTTTCGGGGCAAATCGCTTTCGGGGACGAGGAGTTAGGATCTGATGGGCAGGATCACGTCAAAGCCCTCCACGTCGTGTGCAAAAGTAGAGGATACGTGCTTTCGAGGGTAATGATTGACAACGGTTCGGCCCTGAACGTTTGTCCATTATCTACCCTTCAACAAATGAAAGTCGATTCATCGCTCATCCGCCCAACCAAGAGTATTGTCCGAGCCTTTGACGGTAGCGTCAGGGAAGTTCCAGGAGAGATCGACTTGCAGTTGGAAGTGGGTCCGTGTGTGTTCAATGTGCCCTTCAAAGTCATGGACATCCCAGGAGTGTTCAACCTACTTTTGGGAAGACCTTGGATACATGCCGCAGGAGCAGTGCCTTCTACTTTGCATCAGAAGATGAAATTCATCTCAGAGGGTCGTCTGGTTATAGTCGATGGGGATGAGGATTACAACATTTATAAAGAGACTGCTGTTCCCTTCATCAGTGTCGAGGGAAATGACCGGCTCTCATTCCATGCCTTCGAGCTTGTCTCTGTGATCAGGGATTTGGGAGAGCCAGCACCAGTCAAAGCCGAGCTGATGGTAAGGAAGATCATGTTGAACAATAATTTCATCTTGGGGCGCGGCTTGGGAATCCGTAATCAGGGTATCGTCTCCCCCATAGCTCCAAAGAAAAACAAAGGCACTTTTGGTTTAGGCTTCCACCCCAGCTCCAAGGACTACGAAGTTGCCCGGAAGAAGCATTTGACCGGAATTTCAAAACCATTGGAGTTCCCTCCCCTCACGGTGACATTTCCTGGTCCACCGCGAGTTATCCAGACCGAAGATCTCGACGATAACACTGGCTTGTCAAGCCTGTTTTCAACTGCTGTTACTATTGGAGCCTTAATCGATGAGGTCCCTCCAGGCACTTTCGTCCGTCCATTATCCAGTGGGGAGAGTATCACCAACTGGATGACAATGCCTGTTTATGCACTTTCTCTTAGTAATGAGTAAGACCTTTTAAAAATGAATGTATTCCGCGTGGGGCATATGTTATAAGCCCCGCGTTTTAGGAAAAGGGAAAGTTGTCATGAAAATATTAAATGAATCCCTCCTTTTGTTATTCGTCATGATTGCAATGTTGTATATTCTCATTTTAAATGCTTCTGCCCCTAATACCAACCTCCTCTCTGCTTCTTCTATAGGAACAATGCATCTCGAGAACAAAAATGGCGAAATGATTCAATATTGTGCAATGAAACCTTCGCCGAATCCAGATCTATACCTCACGGGGAAGGATCTGGTGAGGATAGCATCTCTGAAGAAATCAAAGAAGGATGGGATAAGTACGAGGGAGAGAGAATCCTGACGACAGAAGTCACTGAAACCATAAGCATCGGGACGCTCGAAGAACCACGCGAGTTAAAAATCGGGACGAGTCTAACCCCGGATCAAAGGACTCAGATGATCGACTTACTGAAGGAGTACCAGGAGATTTTTGCCTGGTCATACGCTGATATGCCAGGCCTCGACCCGTCAATTGTGGAGCATATCTTACCGCTTGACACAGTGAACTTCCGACCCAAGAGACAGCACCTACGGCGACAAAGTCCTTATCTGATCCTCAAGATTAAGGAGGAAGTCATCAAGCAAATCGATGCCGGGTTTCTAGAGGTATGCAATTATTCTGAGTGGGTAGCGAACATTGTTCCCGTGCCGAAGAAGGATGGCCGAGTCCGAGTCTGCGTCGATTATCGGGACCTCAACAAAGCCAGTCCGAAGGACAACTTTCCCTTGCCCCACATTGACATGTTGGTCGACAGCACGGCACGCCACACGATGTTCTCGTTCATGGACGGGTTCTCAGGATACAACCAGATCAGAATGTCCGAGGAAGATAAGTCAAAAACGGCATTCATCACCATATGGGGGACGTTCTGTTACAAGGTAATGCCTTTCAGATTGAAGAATGCAGGGGCAACCTATCAGAGGGCCATGGTGACGTTATTCCATGACATGATGCACAAGCATATCGAGGTGTACGTGGATGATATGATCGCGAAGTCTCGAGAAGGTGAAGATCACCTAGTCAATTTGCGCATGTTATTTGAAAGGCTCAAGAAGTACAAGTTGCGTTTAAATCCAGCTAAGTGCACATTTGGAGCCACGTCAGGCAAATTATTGGGCTTTATTGTCAGCGAGAAGGGAATCGAGGTAGACCCCGATAAAGTTAAGGCGATACAAGAATTACGCCCTCCATCGACTGTCAAGGAAGTCCGAAGCCTGTTAGGCCGCTTGAATTATATCGCACGTTTCATTGCAAATATGACGGTCAAATGCCAACCTTTATTTCATCTCTTACGCAAGAATGCTCGAATAATTTGGGATGAAGAATGTCAGAATGCCCTGGAGTCCCTCAAGACTTACCTAGTAAACCCACCCGTCCTTGTGCCACCAATACCAGGGCGACCACTTATTATGTACTTAACTGTGCGTCAAGGCTCATTGGGGTGCATGTTGGGGCAACTCGATGTATCTGGGAAGGTAGAACACGCCATCTACTACTTGAGTAAGAAGTTCACCGAAGGCGAAGCAAAGTACCCGGAAGTGGAGAGGATATGTTGTGCACTTGTGTGGGTAATGCAACGACTTCGCCAATACACGTTGTACTATACCATACACTTGTACTCGAAGATGGATCCAGTAAGATACCTCCTAGAAAAGCCATCGTGGACAAAAAGCCATCCAGTGGCAGGTACAGCTATCTGAGTATGACATACAGTTCGTACCTCGAATTTCAGTGAAGGGACAAGCGATAGCTGATCATTTAGCGGAGTTCCCTATAGAGGATGATCACCTGATCAACTCTGAATTTCCAGATGGGGAGATTATGCAGGTAGATGAGGATGTTGATGTGAACCCAAATTGGAAGATGTATTTTGACTGAGCTGTGAACTCAGTCGGGGGAGGTATTGGAGCAGTGTTGATCTCACCGAAAGGTCAGCACTTTCCGGTGGCGGCCAAAGTTACCTTCCACTGCACAAACAACATGGCAGAATACGAAGCTTGCATTCTCGGCTTGCGCGCGGCAGCAGACCTCGAAGTTAGGAAGTTAGAAGTTTTTGGAGACTCTATGCTAATTATCCTCCAGACGACCAGAGAATGGCAAACAAGAGATTCCAAACTCCAACCATACCACAAGTACCTTGAGGATCTTGCAGAGGAATTTGAAGATATCACTTTTACTCATACACCGAGAAACAAGAACCAGTTCGCAGACGCATTGGCAACACTCGCCTCAATGGTTACAGTCTCTCCGGGGAACCAAATATTACCTCTAGAAGTCAGGATCAATGAGCTTCCAGCTTATTGCTGCGTCGTGGGAGAGTCAGACGGCCAGCCCTGGTTTGCTGATATAAAAAGATATTTGGAAACTGGAGAGTTCCCAGAAAGTGCCACGAGGAACGATCGAAAGGTGGTACAACAGATGGCTTGCAATTATTTCCTCAGTGGTCCAACCTTGTATATAAGGTCATTTGATGACACTCTTTTGAGATGTGTGGATGCAAAGGAAGCTCAACACCTGATGGAAGAGATTCACGAAGGTAATTGTGGATTACACATGAACGGGCGGATGTTGTCAAAAAAGATAATGAGACTCGGTTATTTCTGGTCTACCATGATAACTGATTGCATTGAGCATGTCAGACATTGTCACCTCTGCCAAGTATACGCGGACCAAATTCACGCACCACCTCATGAGCTTTACCCCATGACATCTCCATGGCCTTTTTCAATGTGGGGCATCGACGTGATTGGCATGATCTCTCCAAAGGCATCCAACGGTCACCGATTCATATTGGTGGCCATCGACTACTTCACCAAGTGGGTCGAAGCCATTAGCCTAGCATCGGTTACGGCAAAAGCCGTTGAACGTTTCATCAAGCGGGACATTATCGCGCGTTATGGAGTACCAGGGTCAATCATCTCTGACAATGCCAAGAACCTGAATAATAAACTGATCGATGACTTGTGTGACCAGTTCAAGATCAAGCATAGGAACTCGTCTCCGTATCGTCCACAGATGAATGGTGCGGTAGAGGCAGCAAACAAAAACATCAAGAAGATCATTGAGAAAATGACAGTCAATTACAAGGACTGGCATGATAAGTTACCTTGGGCGCTCATGGCTTACAGAACCTCTATTCGAACGTCAACCGGGGCAACTCCATTTTCCCTTGTTTACGGGACAGAAGCTGTGCTGCCGATTGAAGTGGAGATCCCGTCAGCTAGGATCCTCGCCGAGTCAGAAATGGACGAGTCTGTATGGGCGGAGCACCGATATGAGCAATTAAACCTCATTGATGAGAAGCGGCTCACCGCACTATGCCATGGGCAGCTGTACCAGAAGCGCATGGTTCGAGCATTCAACAAGAAAGTGCGTCCTAGGGATTTACAAGCAGGCGATCTAGTCCTTCGGAAAATCCTCCGAGTCAATCCAGATTCTCGAGGCAAGTTCGTTCCAAAGTACGAAGGACCGTATGTCGTTAAAGAAGTCTTCAGTGGGGGAGCCATGATCATTACTGACATGGATGGGCAAGAACTCCCTAGTCCAATAAACAAGGATGCAGTCAAGAAATATTATCCTTGAAAGAGACCAGAAAAAAAGCTTCCAAATTTTGAGAGAAAATTCCCGCTAAACTGAAAACCCGAAAGGGCGGTTTAGGCAAAATTTAGGGAAGAGGGGCGTGATTGAAAATCCCTCAAAAGGGCGATCATGGCAAAAGGAGAGGAAATAAAATCCCCGCTAGGTTGAAAACCCGAAAGGGCGGCCTAGGCAAAAATTAGGGGAAATGAGAGGTGCGATCAAAAAGTGATCGTAGCAAAAGGAGAGAAATCCGAGAGAACAAAAAAAAAAAAAAAAAGAGAAGAAAAAAAAAGAGAAAAAAAAAGAAATTTTTGTGGACAAATGTAATTGTCATCAGGTAACGATGAAGAATCACAATGATCAACATTGTCTGAGCTGCCCCTACCAGCTCACAGAGATGCACCTAGGCGGACGGACAACTAAATGCTCTAAAATTAACTCAATCAAGAGATGATTTTCAGTCAACCCCGCTAGGAATACAAGCATAAAAGGCTCGACAAAAGCAGCATCAACATCAACTGGATATCTCAGCAATGAAGCGAAAAACAATATGCAGCACATCGCTGAAGGAAGTTCATTCACCAAAGAATGGGGCATTCTCATGTTCATCCAGCCAAAGCTATGCAAGGTCGGCAAGCAGGACCGTCATAATCTATTCTCGTAAGTCGCATTTCGAGGAAGTACCATTTAAAAAAAAAAAAAAAAATTCAAGTTTGAGAGAAAATTCCCGCTAAACTGAAAACCCGAAAGGGCGGTTTAGGCAAAATTTAGGGAAGAGGGGCGTGATTTAAAATCCCTCAAAAGGGCGATCATGGCAAAAGGAGAGGAAATAAAATCATCGCTAGGTTGAAAACCCGAAAGGGCGGCCTAGGCAAAAATTAGGGGAACTGAGAGGTGCGATCAAAAAATGATCGTAGCAAAAGGAGAGAAATCCGAGAGAAAAAAAAAAGCAAAAAAAAAAGAAAAAGAAAGAAATAGAAAAACACATCACATCGGTGAAAAAAAAAAGTTTATTTGTCAAGAATGGGGCGTTCAAATTTATGCGGAATCGGCAAGTGGGACTGTTACAGTCTGCTCTCACAAGCCACTTTCCAAGGACGAGTAGGATTGTTACAGTATGTTCCTACAAGTCAATCTCACGGCAAGCGGGACTGTTACCGTCTGCTCTCGCAAGTCGCCCATCAAGGACGAGTAGGACTGTTACAATCTGTTCCTACCAGTCAAACCTCATTGCCGCACCAATGCAGGCACCGCTATCCAAGACGTGCATTCACATAGCCGCCCCAATGCTGACATCACCGACAATCGGAACCTGTGGTCATCCAGCATTCCGAGAGTCACAACCCGACGGACGGAGCCTTTAGGTGTTCAGCTCCGCAAGTCACCACCGATAATCGGGACCTGTGGTCATCCAGCATCCCGAGAGTCACAACCAGATGAACGGAGCTTTTAGGTGTTCAGCTCCGCAAGTCATCACCGGCAATCGGAACCTGTGGTCATCCAGCATTCCGAGAGTCACAACCCGACGAACGGAGCCTTTAGGTGTTCAGCTCCGCAAGTCCACACCGACAATCGGGACCTGTGGTCATCCAGCATCCTGAGAGTCACAACCAGACGAACGGAGCTTTTAGGTGTTCAGCTCTGCAAGTCATCACCGGCAATCGGAACCTGTGGTCATCCAGCATTCCGAGAGTCACAACCCGACGAACGGAGCCTTTAGGTGTTCAGCTCCGCAAGTCACCACCGACAATCGGGACTTGTGGTCATCCAGCATTCCGAGAGTCACAACCCGACGAACGGAGCCTTTAGGTGTTCAGCTCCGCAAGTCACCACCGACAATCGGGACCTGTGGTCATCCAGCATTCCGAGAGTCACAACCCGACGAACGGAGCCTTTAGGTGTTCAGCTCCGCAAGTCACCGCCAATGATCGGGACCTATAGGTGTCTAGTTTCCGAAAGTTGTATGTTTTATCTTGTATGCACTGTAATTAGTTAGCTGGGAAGACCCAAAATCAGTTGTTTGTCTTTGAACATACGTTCGTTGGACCACATCCACGAACGCATGCTCAAAGAGGGGCAACTGTAAACACCTGATTTTGGACAGGGGTCGGAAAATACCGTGACGCTTTGAACCAAGCCGAGAATAATCGAGCAATTAGAAAAACCCAAAAAAAAAAAAGTGGTAAAATATTATTAGAATAGTATCATACATATAATATATGAGTGTGTGATATTATAAAAAAAAAAAGAAAAAAGAATTAGATAACTTGGCCAAGGATTGACCACGTCCACCATTCCACTTACCTATGCATCCCATGCTCTGTTGCAATCTATCCCCTTATCTCAAGTTCAAAATTTCAACAAAGCTCATCATTCCCTAAGCAAAGTGGCCAATTAAATAAAGAAAAGAATTGTGCATATTTCCCTATAAATTGGGGCTTCAGTCGATGGGTTTAGGGGGGACTGAAGAGAAAAAAAACCAAATAGTTGAGAGTGAGTTAGAGTGAGTGAGGTTTAAATATATTGCTCGATAATTCGTGGTTCGGTTCCACGCGTCACGGCATTTTACCCGGAAACAACCCAATGTGAGTATTGCTTAATCAAAAGTTGTATTTTACATTCCAAGCATAAATAAAGTGCAAGTTGGTTAAAGATCCATCGCTTTCAATGTAGCGTTTATTTATTTTCCGTTATTTTATTTCGCACTATATATATATATATATACATATTACGTATTTCTATTATCTACAACTTTTATATATATCTGTTTTACTTATTTGTCATTTATATTATATATAAGTTTTATATATATTATATTACTTATTGCCATTTACTTATATGTTTATACATTATTAAGTCTTATATTTGTTTACTTCACTTATTTGTTATTTATATTACCTTTAAGTTTTATATATGTACATATTGCATATCTATATATAATATAATTTGGATGAGTTTAACATATGGTTGACAAGTACTAAACTTAAGTAGTGATATGTACAAAAAATTTAATATAATTGGACCAACTCATCAATTATCTCTCATAGATGATGTGTAATTGTCCAACTAAGCATCTCCAATATCTTGGATGGCCTCCAAGCACCCTCATTCATCCAAAGAGTCCGTTTTTTTCTTCATGAACGTTACAAATGTTAAAACTCTCTTATTGTTCTAAGCCATGTATATCAATAAATATATTTGAAACTATGAAACCATGTAAGTTTTAGCACAAAAGAAAAGCACAATCTTATCAACAATCATTATATGTATAATATTTTTTGCCATATAATTTGGGTTAGTTTAATATATGGTAGACAAGTACTAAACTTGAGTGTCAATATGTACAAAAATATTACAATATAATTGGACCAACTCATACATTATCTATGATAGATGATGTGTATTTGTTCAACTAAACATTTATAATTGTTTGTTTGGTTAGTAAAAGGGGTATCACTTATTATTTTTCAAAGATGTGTTGCGACTGTAACTAATAAAACAATGTTTACTATTCAATTTTTTCTATTTCTTAGTAATTAATCATCCTTATATACCATTAAGTGACTAATAAAATACATATTATTTATAAAATTATATTTACTTACTATGCGTCTAAACCAATTTTCTTCATAGCAATGATTTGTCTAATATGTTTATAAATTAGAGGCGTTTCTTTATATTTCCCTTTATATTATGGTATTACTATAATTTATTTTAATACTTTGTTAGTTTCTGATGGGTATACTTGAAAATTATAATATCATACATGTAAATCAATGATATAAAATAGAACCTTCATTTACACAAAGTTATTTTGAATGTATATATATTTTAAAGGTTCTACATAGTAGTGTTTCATTTTTCTTGAATAAAATTTCCAAATAACAAAGATGATTATAATAAATTATCCAATAAAAATGTGAACTTTCAACATCTCTATAATTTTATGAAAAATTATTTTATCGCGCAACGCGCGAATCATCAATCTAGTTACTTATATATCTCAGAACGCTGTTAAGTGTTAAAAATTAGTACAGAGAAGTTCATGGTCATTTTAACATGCTTCCAAAATTATTTTCAGTCTAGCCATGAACTTTTCGATAATTGCAAATTGGCCATGAATTTCTTGATAATTGCAACTCGGCCATAAACTTTTTGATACTTGCAATTCAGCCCTTAAAATGGATATTTTAGTGAAAAATTAAACAAGACAAGACAAGCCAAAGTACCGAAAGGGCGGATTTTTAGCTTGCGAGCTTTTAATACGTAATCAAACCCCCGAACCCGAACCTCTGGACGCAGACCATTTCAAGCCCTAGGATGTTAGTATCATGTACCCTAGGCAATTTAGGATTCCGATTAGCCTTTAATTAATCGGTGGCGACTCTTTCTATTTTCCCCGGTTCGGGTGATATTTCCATATTTGACCGAACCCGTCGTTCGCCGATCCAAATCAACATTTTCAAAACCCGCTCTATTTCCGAGAGCATTGGCCGGATCCGACGTGCGACAGCAGCGATTAAGAATGTCTAACCTTAATTGAAAAACAAGTCAAATAAAAAATGTTTTAATTTGACATGTACTGTTGTTATTATTATTATTATTTTTAACCAATTTTAGAATACATTTCTTTTTTTTTGGAAAAAGGAACATATATTATAAAAATAAGTATAAAAAAAATACGGTAGTAGCCAACGAGGATACTCGCATAAATCCAGGTTCCAGTCACACTATGGTTAGCTACTACAGACACGATATGGTGTGGCAGTTTTACATTTGACTGAATAATTTTGCATAAATTCAAATAAGGAAAGAACTATATCAGTTGACGAAATTCTAGTAAGACCCCAAATAAGGAAAGTAGCGATGCTTGTGAAGTGGACTTAATTGTATCTAAAGGAACTGGAAAAAAAATAGAATATTCATATTAGTCGATTGAGCTAGCAATAGTCAAATTCGACAGTCAATACCTTATGCCAAAAATGGGTCATCATCAAACACTCTACAAACAGAGATAGACATAACAATATTGTTAGGACTAAAAATAACTGCCGCTCCAAAGATAGTAAACGAGTATCCGTACCGCTCCATCTACCAAAACAGTCCAAGAGTGCGTAAGAATCGGAATCTCCACCGTGTCTAATTCTTGGACTCTGCGGTGAATCACTAATGTTTCTTGAACAAGAGAATGTGCGGCTGAGTTATCGTTAGAAGCTGAAGAAATAAATAACCTTACAGACCGAGCATTAGGTAACTTGGCGCAGAACACAACATCATTCCATTCATTCCTCGCATTATCAACCACTACATAACAAATAACTTATGATTAACAGGTCATTTGGTCCATGATGTTTGACGACTTTTTGGTTTTGGTCCATGATGTTTGTTTTTGTCTAGTTTTGGTCTCATATGTTTGCATATTTTTTTAGTTTTGGTCTTTCCATTACATTCCGTCCATTTTTTTTCCGTTAAGTAACATGTGCAAGTCACGTGATCCACCCTAAACTTTTAATTTTGTTCAACTTAGTCCCTCTAGTACTTCTCTAATTTTTTTTGTTCAATTTAGTCCCAAAGTTTTAAAATTCACCCAAAATTGGACAATTAGGTACGATTGACCTAGTCTAGTTTGACCCCAATTGGACCTAATTGTCCAATTAGGGGTGAATTTTTAAATTTAGAACTAAATTGAAAAAAAAAAGTTAGGGAAGTATTAGAGGGACTAAATTGAACAAAATTAAAAGTTTGGGGTTGATCACGTGACCTGCATATGTTACTTAACGGAAAAAATGGACGGAATGTAACGGAAAGACCAAAACTAAAAAATATGCAAACATATGAGACCAAAACTAGGCAAAAACAAACATCATGGATCAAAACCCAAAAGTCGTCAAACATCATGGACCAAAAGACATGTTAACCCAATAACTTAAGACTATGAGACGTACTTCTAAGACTCCTAGACAGTTCATCTAACCACTGAAAAATAGTTGTGACATGTACTAAGGACTAACCCCCAAACTAGATGAGCAAACTAGCAATTCCACATGGCGTGGTCCCATGTTTCATTTCCCAAACTCCATAGAGTTAATATGGATCAATAGCTAGTATCCGCGTGGAGATTGTCCCATAAAGGTAAGGTAATACTTCAGGTATTCCTTTCCAAATGAACATTCATAGTAATAGTTGCGTCAATCACAATCTATTTCAAAAGGACGAACCAGCAATCTCAGAAGAGGAAGAAACGGATGGGGTATGCCTCTTTTCATTAAAAAGCGAGTTATTAAAAAGCGAGTTAATAAGGTTATATCCAAACTTAAATGAATAAATACATGAGTTTGTGTAATTTCAAATAAACCAATCTTGTGTGTCAAATAAAGGCATGTTGAATTGAGTGAAGATCTTAACAATTACTTAAGGTAAGATGGCAGCAACGATCTATACATCCCACTGTCTTCCAATGATAAAAGAAGTAACCCTGAGTGAAAACGAGTCCAATACCCAGTCCCAAGTAACCCAAAGTTGTACAACAAGAATTCCGTCCAGAAGTTAACATAACGTCCATTTCAAATACTCCATCGTGCTTTACATATATTATTATTATTTATATATTAAATGTCAAAACAAGAACGTTAAATTTTTGTCGAAACATAAATTATATATATACTAGAAGAACTGTGGAACGAACCACCTACAGGTGGTTCTTTCTGCAAGCTAAAGATCTTGGAAATTTCTAAGTGTCAAAGCCTTCAAAGCGTTATTCCATCTTTCATGGTAAATAGGCTGCAAAATATAGAGCGCTTACGTATTTCAAAATGCGACTTGTTGCGAGATATCTTCAAGACCATTTCCTCAATCAAACAGATACGGTCTGCATATGGTTTAAGAATAGTTGAGCCACTAAGTATTTTCAAATTAGAAAGTATTGGTGAAAGCAGATCACAGACACATGAAAGAATCAACATAGCTTTTACCAAGTTAACTTTTCTTGAACTTCAAGGCAACATACAATTCAGTCATCTGTGGTCAGGGAGCTACACCATGGAGATGCCATCCTTAAAGAAGCTAGTCCTCAAGAAAACAAATGAAGCAGCAGTTGAAGCAATTATGGAAAAGGTATGACAGACAACATACATCTATATAATCACATTCCATTTATTGTACCAACATTTGCGATAGTTCTTCCTTTTAGAACATTTCCATAACTTATCTAATCTATAGAAATATAGGAAGTCCTATTCATATACTATCAAGTACTTTTTGTAGACCACAATTTATAATTATTCAAACTTTATCCTTAAGTTATATTGCTTATTTTGTTTTTTTAATAGAAAAAATGCATAAATTTGTTAAAAACCCAAACAAAGATTTAGAATAATTTTTTGCCAAAAATTTAATAAACTAAAAAATATAATGACAAAGTATATTTTCTTAAAATAAAAAACCTAGAATTTATTGTTCTATTTTTATACAATTTAATTTTCGTTTTAAAAAGAATATCATTGTTTTTTCATACAAATTATTTTTATAAATTTTTTTTTTTCCATTTTTTAAATAGATTTATATTTTTTTAGAATAAAAAAATAATAAAGTTAAAAGGGTTATTTATTAAACTTTACAATATGTGGTCTAATGAAAAGTAATTAGTGGTCTATAAATAAAACTTTCCATAGGTCTACTTGATTTATTAGAAAATACCACATCTCAAATCCGTTGATTTTAAGGTTTAAAATTAATTTTAGAGCTTCCATCTCCAAATTTAATCTAAAGAATTATTATTATGTTTGATTAAGTTAAAAACAAAACAAGTGATTCGATGTTTTCAAACAGGGTCCCAAATAAGGAGAGATATTTGAAAAGCGGGTCTGATTACGCCTATTCCTAATCCTAAATGGAATGAAACAACAAGGTACCTTGTCTATAAATAATATTTTAATAATATTTTTTTTAATTTATTATAATACTATTTACTCTTGAATATCATAATCAAAGAACTTTAATTTCTTCTATGATACTTTAATTTACGAGTTTGCGAGGAAGTAATATTATAATTTAAGTTTTATATGATGGGAATTTTGCACAAAGCGTGGATGTTGAGATATAAGAGTGTAGCTGAAGCCTTCCCCACGAGTTCGGACTTATGGGACAGTTGGTTAAGGCGCACGTCTTATTTTCTATATATATGGTATCAGAGGCGCAGGTTCGAGTCTCCGCGGCGCTGTTTTAAAAGAAAATTAAAAACCTCCTACTAAAAATGGTGAAGCCCATTATATTTTGACCCAGAGATGGTCAAGGCCAAAGTGGGCGGGCTAATATCCATAGTTTGACCCAGAGTTGGTCAAGGCCGAAAAGGCCGGGAGAATGTTGAGATATAAGAGTGTAGCTGATGCCCGAACTTATGGGACAGTTGGTTAAGGCGCACGTCTTATGGGACAGTTGGTTAAGGCGCACGTCTTATTTTCTATAGTGGATTCGTGACTAGTAAAACATAGTTCTGTTTGATTATATTAGAAAATTCCATGTGTTAAAGTTGATTTTAATCTTTAAAAATAATTCAATAATTCAAGAGCTTCTAGGCCCAAATTATTAATATTTTGCTGCATGGCAGAACATGTGATTCTATGATTTAAAATGCATTAGAATTAACTGTAACGACCCAAACATATTTGTCAGCCACTCAATAATATGTTTGCTAGATGTAATAATAATTTTTTTTTCCTTGTAACGTAATTTACAGGTTCGCCTCCCGATAATATGTTTGCCAATAATAATGTGTTTCCTTGTAACGTAATTTACAGGTTCACCTCCCGAGTTAAGAAGAATTGGTAGTTTCTTCTTCAGGAGAAATTACAGAAGTGTGGCACACTGAACCACATGTTGGGTCGTTCAATAAATTAAAACGCCTTCAAGTAGAGAATTGTGGAGGTCTCGTGAAGATTATTCCATTCTTCATGCTGGAAAGGTTATATAATCTTGAAAAGTTAGTGGTGAAGAACTGCGATAATCTTGAAATTGTATGTGAGCTCAAATGGTTGATTGATAGTGAAAGCAGCAAATGCTTTCCTTTCCAAATGTTGGCTTCCATACATGTGGAGATGTGTAAATGTATCAGAAACCTCTTTAGCATTTCAGAGCAACAACATCTTCTTCAATATGGAGAAACAACTGATGATTCTGATGATAAAATCGTGCAGCTTCCTAAGTTGACATACTTAAGGCTCGTGAACTTGCCAAAATTCAGTCATTTGTTGTTCCAGCAGGTCCTGCAAGCCGTGCAATACACACTGAAGGTGTCTTCATTGAAGGAGTTTATGTTGATTGAAGCTGGAGATAAGGAAGCAGTTACTCATAAGGTAATGCACAGTGCTTTTATATATATACTAGTTATTAATGCGTGCGTTGCACGCGCATCTGTCATCTAAATTTCAAGATACATAATATATCTTAAGTTTACTAATATTTATAATTAATCAAAATACAATATGGGTAAGTTGATTCGTTGTGAGATACGAATCCATGTGATAGAGAAGAGCGACATAACATAATTCAAAACGTGAGAAATAGAAGGGTATACTTAAGTACAAAATTAACTACTGTCTTCAGTTATGGTTCTAAGTTAGCCTTATAGTTAGATATATAAATAAGTTGAGTCGAGCATGGGTCATTATCGGCTCAATTGTATCTAACTTATCAACTTGAGGTGTCAAGAATGTAAGCTTGTTCTTAACCACTTAGAGTCATCGATAGACAAGTTTGACCTATACAAATGTAATTATACACAATATCATAATACCAACAAAATTCGATTAAACAATAAAGAAAAAATTAAATCTAAAAAATATAAAGTTTTACATGAAATTACAACAATTATTTATTTAACTACTAATTAAGCTGTACAAAATGTGATTAAATAGAAGAACTAAATTAATAATTTGAGTCAATAAATATAGTACGATGAGTAATATGTTATTTTTAAGAGGTCAAACTTCAAGAACCACATTTCACCCATATTTTGACTTCTTATATATATGATTTGGTAAGTGTCTGATCTATGTGATAGAAAAATATCAACAGGCGGAACATATATCACCCGATCTCTATATTTTGTTGAATTTAAAAATTACATGACCCGAAATTAGAACGTGATGTGTATGATCGGACTGACTTAAATTGGTAGGAATGTTGGATTGAAAAGTTAATTAAAATTACTATGACCTGCCGACTAAACGATCTTAAAAATATAATGAAATTTATATAATGATTTAGTAATAATATTAAAGATAAATAAATGTGTCTCAAATATAGTAACGACTAAAATATTAATTTTTATAAAATATAGGAATCAAATATAATATATATTTATTTAATAAAATGAAAAGGTGCTAAATGTGTCTATTGGGGGTGAGGACCCAACACAAATTATATATTGGTATATAGATATAGATATATGTAAATGAAAGAAAAAAAACCCATAAAAGGACCACCCTGTTGGACATGGCCCTTGGTTGGACATGGCCTATGGGTTTCTTTGGGTTTAGGCCCATTTCAATTTGTTGGTGAATGAAAATTGATCAAGTGCCGTGAGTTACTTGTTTTAAACAAGTACCACACCGGCCAGTTTAAGTGGTATTTACTAGTATATAATGTGTATTACATTTTATACTAGTAACTACTTACTAGATGAAAGGCTCTCTCCACGCGCGCAGGGGGGGTGCACTCGAGTGGATCGAATGGCCACCCCGGTAAGCTTGGCTTGTGTGCGTGCCCGCGACGTACGTACACGAATGTCGGTTCGGAAATGCTTGCCTTGCGCGGGTCTAGTTTTGCTGAACCAGTCTCTGGTTCCGTCCAGGTTCAATGAACCAGTCTGCATTGAAGTGAAGTGGAACTGAACAGTTGCCATTACTGAAGTTAATTGCTGTCATTAGTTTTGTATGATTGCAGATTAATTAATTTACTTCATTAATGCAAGGTTCAGCTGAGACTAGTATAAATAGGAGCCATATCCCTCTCATTTGAACACACACAATCCGAAAATCACATCACATTCTCCTCCTATAATCCTCATATCGTTCTTCTGTGTCTTGCTCAGGTGCTGTTGGTTGCAGTGCAATTTTTTTTTTTACTGTCGATTCGTGTGTGTTATTGTTCCGCCGTCGTGATCGGCTTCGTGAAAAAATCCTGTTGTGTTCGGGTATAAGGTTCGGTTCGGTCAAACGTGTTCCTTGCATAACACGTATTGACGACACTGTTGAATCCTGGGAGGTGATCGCCCCGTGTTTGAACTCCTTTGCATAACCCGAGGGTGGAGTGGGGCGAAATTGCCTTAAGGAGACCGTGATTAGCACGGGCCTCAGTACTTAAAAATCACGTATTCGTTTTTCGTCATTTTTACGTGTAATTTCGGAGTAATTATATCTTGCATGTTAATTTCGTGATAATTATATGTAAGTACTCGAAATTTGACTAATTATATTTTAGTCCTCGGAAAAATTCAGAAATTGCGGTTTGATCCCTCAACTTTTCAGTTTTGCAGATTTGACCCTGATATTTTGCTAACAGTCTTAAGGCAATTTTTTGTTAGATTATCAGGGTAGTTGTTGGATTTATTTCTGAATTTGGTTTTCTGCGGAAAAATTTCTAACGTTGCTATTTTTTATTTGCTCAGATGGATCCTAACAACAACAACGTTAATGTTCCCTTCTCTACCGAAATGGTTCCCGGGACGAATGTGCCAACTCCGGGAACAGGAGGTGAACTCCCGCAACCAATCTTTCCGGAGTTGTCACTCCCACAGCCGACTGTTGTGACCACAGCTGCTGCTCCTGTATCCACCGGCATGAATTTTCTTCCCGGTGGTGGATTTAACTTTGCTGCTGCGGGTGCAAGCACATCTGGATTTGTTCCGAATCTTGGATTCGGAAACTTTACTGGAGCCCCCGTGACTGGAGGGGTTGCCATGCCCCGAATGATGCCCGTGGAGAAACCAGATAAGTTTGACGGGACGGGGTTCAAGCTTTGGAGTGAAAAGATGGACGTCTATATCACTTGCCAAGGCTTGAAGAGATTCCTAACGGAAGAGCCCCCGGCAATTGTTCCGGATGATGCCACATCCCTCTTGGCCTTAGAGGCTTGGAAGCACTCGGACTTCATATGCAGGCACGCCATCATGAGCTGTCTGACCGACCAACTGTATCAAGTGTACAGCAAGATGATGTCTTCAAAGGAGTTGTGGACGTCTCTCAACCAAAAATATGAGACGGAAGATGCCGGACGAAAGAAATTCCTGGTTAGTCGGTTATTTTCTTTTAAAATGGCTGATAACAAGCCTGTGGTGCCGCAGGTGAATGCGCTCCTAAATTTGTTCCAGGAGCTCCATGATGCGCAAATGGCATTAACCGAGACGTTCAAGGCGGCAGTGATCATGGAGAAACTTCCCCCGAGCTGGGTTGACTTCAAGGGCTACCTGAAGCATAAGACGAAGGATATGTCGGTATCTAAGGTGGTCAGCAAGATAGCTACCCAGGAGAATCTGGAGAAGGCGAATCCGGCCCACGGAAATCCGGTCGGTCCTATGAGGACGACCAACTCGGCCAAGGCAAATGTGGTAGAGCATAACCAGGGTCCGAGTAGGCAGGGCTCTCGTGGGAAGGGGAAGAAGCCACAGGACAAGGGTGTCCACCTAGGTCCGAAAGGCGGTATTTCTAAGAAGTCCAAAGGCGAACAATCTTCCAAGGGAGGCAAGGGACCCCGAGGAGGTCAAGACTCTCAAGCACCACAACGTTTCCAAGGCAACTGCTTCAATTGTGGCAAGGTAGGCCACAAATCTTTTGAGTGCAGGTTCCCGAAGAAACAGGAGGCCCAAATGGCGACGGTCACTGATGACATGGAGGACCTCAGCTTGATCGCGGTCGTGTCAGAGGTGAACTTGGCTGACTCCAACATGAAGGAATGGTGGGTCGACACCGGCGCCACCAAACATGTTTGTTCAAACAAGGCGATGTTTACAAGTCTTGAGGAGGAGGATTCCGGAGAATCCCTGTTCATGGGTAACTCTACCTCGTCTGCAATCAAAGGCAGAGGAACGGTCGTGCTGAAGATGACCTCTGGCAAGGAGCTCACCCTGACCAAAGTGCTGTATGTTCCGGACATCCGGAAGAATTTAGTGTCAGGGGCTCTGTTGAACAAACATGGCTTCCGTCTTGTTTTTGAGTCAGACAAGTTTGTGCTGTCTAAGAATGGTGTTTATGTAGGCAAGGGGTATGAAAATGGAGGGATGTTCAAAATGTCTGTAATGGCCGTTGTGCCAAAGAAAACCATGAATAAGAATGCTTCATCTTCTGCTTACTTGAATGAGTATTCTAATTTATGGCACGGTAGATTAGGACATGTTAATTTTGAGTCTATGCGGAAGTTAATTAACATGGAGCTGATTCCTAAATTCAAAATAGATCAAGAACAAAAATGTGAAGTTTGTGTTGAAGCGAAACTTACTCGGACTTCGTTTAACTCAGTTGAAAGATGTACCGAACCTCTTGATCTAATACATAGCGATGTTTGTGACTTGAAATATGTCCAAACACGAGGTGGAAATAAGTACTTCATTACTTTCGTAGATGACAGTACGAAGTATTGCTATGTATACTTGATGAAAGGAAAAGATGAAGCTATTCAGAAATTCATGATTTACAAACAAGAAGTTGAGAATCAACTTAATAAGAAAATCAAAGTGTTGCGAAGCGACAGAGGAGGCGAGTATGAAGCTCCGTTTGCAGACTTTTGTGCTGAACATGGAATTGTTCATGAAGTCACTGCTCCGTTCTCACCCCAATCAAATGGAGTTGCGGAAAGGAAAAATCGAACATTGAAGGAAATGATGAATTCCTTGTTGATAAGTTCGGGGTTGCCCCAGAACATGTGGGGGGAAGCTATTTTGACTAGCAATTACCTTTTGAATAAGGTACCCCAAAAGAAGGAAGAGAAAAATCCGTTTGAATTATGGAAAGGGAGGAAACCTTCTTACAACCACCTTCGAATGTGGGGATGTCTTGCTAAGGTAATGATACCTCCCCCGAAGAAGGTGCGAATAGGGCCAAAAACTGTTGATTGCATTTTCATTGGGTATGCTCAGAACAGTAATGCATATCGGTTTCTTGTGTATGAATCGAAGGTGTCAGATATACACAAAAACACGATAATGGAGTCAAGAAATGCATATTTCTTTGAAAATAAATTTCCGGCTAAGTCTAGAGGCGAAGCTAACTCTAGAGGAGAAGCTAGCTCTTCGAGACAAGCATATGAGACTATGGAGGAAAATAGTCAAGACCGAGAACTTGAGGGGCATGTTGAGGTCGAGACCGGGGTTGAAACCGAAGTTGAAACCGAGGTCGAGCCCAGAAGAAGCAAAAGGGCAAGGATTGAAAAATCCTACGGTCCAGATTTTCTGACCTATATGCTTGAAGCTGAACCTCAGACTTACCAAGAAGCAGTAAACTCTTCTGAGGGTCCTCTATGGAAAGAGGCAATCAATAGTGAAATCGAATCGATTCTGCAGAATCATACTTGGGAGTTAGTTGATCTTCCGCCCGGAAGCAAACAGCTAGGCTACAAGTGGATCTTTAAACGTAAAATGAAAGCAGATGGTTCGATTGACAAGTATAAAGCCCGACTTGTCATTAAAGGGTATAGACAGAAGGAAGGACTGGATTATTTTGATACTTATTCTCCAGTAACCAGAATCACTTCCATCAGGATGGTACTTGCTATTGCGGCGTTGCGTAATTTAGAAGTACATCAAATGGATGTGAAAACAGCTTTCTTAAATGGAGATTTAGAGGAAGAAATCTACATGGAACAACCTGAGGGTTTCTCTGCACGAGGGCAGGAAAAGAAAGTCTGTAAGCTTGTCAAATCCCTGTATGGTCTAAAACAGGCGCCTAAGCAATGGCACCATAAATTTGACAGCGTTATGATGGAGAAAGGTTTCAAAATAAATGAGTGTGACAAATGTATTTACGTGAAAGATACAGATAATGGGTATGTTATTCTGTGTCTTTACGTAGATGACATGCTTATCGTTGGAAGTAACGATGAGATGATCCGGTCCACTAAGCATATGTTGAGTTCGAGGTTCGACATGAAAGATATGGGCCTTGCCGATGTAATTCTTGGAATCAAAATCCATAGAACATCGGAAGGTCTCGTTCTAAGTCAAAGTCATTACGTTGATAAGATTTTAGATAAATTTATCAAGGATGACAAGAACGAGGTCACTACCCCAATTGATACGAGTAAGTATTTCTCAAAGAACAAGGGAGATTCAGTTTCCCAAATTGAGTATGCTCGAATTATAGGAAGTGTCATGTATTTGATGTCATGCACTCGGCCAGATATCGCACACGCTGTTAGTGTTTTGAGTCGATATACGAGTAACCCCAGTGTTGATCACTGGCATGGGGTAATCAGGTTACTAAGGTATCTGAGATATACTCGGAGTCATGGTTTACACTATACTAGAAGTCCTTCCGTGGTCGAAGGCTATAGTGATGCAAACTGGGTGTCTGACTCCAGAGATACGGACTCTTTGAGTATGAGTGGTTACGTATTCACCTTAGGAGGTGCAGCAGTGTCGTGGAAATCCTCAAAGCAAACAGTCATAGCCAGATCCACGATGGAGTCTGAGTTTATCGCACTGGATAAAAGTGCCGAAGAGGCAGAATGGCTACGCCATTTCCTCGAGGATGTTCCGAGATGGCCAAAACCTGTGCCCGCAATCTGCATACATTGCGATTGTCAAGCCGCGATCGGCAGAGCGCACAATTTCATTTATAATGGAAAGTCAAGACATATTCGTCGAAGACATAGTTCCATTAGACAATTACTCTCTACCGGAATTATCACCATCAGCTTTACGAGATCGGTCGATAATATTGCGGATCCGCTAACCAAGGGTTTAAACAGAGAGTTATTTGGCCAAGCATCGAAAGGAATGGGGCTAAAGCCCGTCAAGGAAACGCTCTTGAGAAGGAAAACCCAACCATGATGACTGGAGATCCCAAGAACTTGGTTCAATGGGACAACCTAATCACAAGGGTGAGTGTTGTCACTGTGGGGGTCAAACCCCGAGCCCATTCCTATGATGCAAACAGTGATGGAGAAGAGGTTAAGCTTTTGCTGGTGTTGATCTATCATCGGCTAATCCGAACATAGTAATTGGAAATTACTTAAACAAGGTCATTTTCACACAAAGCTTTTAATGATTCGTAAGGAGAACTCAGAGTCGTGAAGATGCTCTTGAGACATAGAATCACCTATGCGAGTGAGAAGTGGGGCCGCTTCGAAAGGAATTGTTGAGGGCGCAATTCTTAGAAACGCTTGCAGAACCAGGCTAGTGATCCAGGGCCTAGGGATCACAGGGCGTGAACCGAACTATACTAGGAAGGTACCTGTGTGGGTTATGTTGTCATTTACACCAACGACAGTCGGTTCAAGGACATCGCGTCTACCGATCAGTCAGTAGAGAAGGCATGATCTCACAAGGGCTAGGTTCAAAGGGGTTACCTCTACCTATCCTTTGCAGGTATTGACCGTTGAACACAACATTCGAGTCTAGATTTACCGTTAGGATTCCAATTTCCATTCATGTGGGGGATTGTTGGACATGGCCCTTGGTTGGACATGGCCTATGGGTTTCTTTGGGTTTAGGCCCATTTCAATTTGTTGGTGAATGAAAATTGATCAAGTGCCGTGAGTTACTTGTTTAAACAAGTACCACACCGGCCAGTTTAAGTGGTATTTACTAGTATATAATGTGTATTACATTTTATACTAGTAACTACTTACTAGATGAAAGACTCTCTCCACGCGCGCAGGGGGGGGGGGGGTGCAGTCGAGTGGATCGAATGGCCACCCCGGTAAGCTTGGCTTGTGTGCGTGCCCGCGACGTACGTACACGAATGTCGTCCGGAAATGCTTGCCTTGCGCGGGTCTAGTTTTGCTGAACCGGTCTCTGGTTCCGTCCAGGTTCAATAAACCAGTCTGCATTGAAGTGAAGTGGAACTGAACAGTTGCCATTACTGAAGTTAATTGCTGTCATTAGTTTTGTATGTTGCAGATTAATTAATTCACTTCATTAATGCAAGGTTCAGCTGAGACTAGTATAAATAGGAGCCATATCCCTCTCATTTGAACACACACAATCCGAAAATCACATCACATTCTCCTCCTATAATCCTCATATCGTTCTTCTGTGTCTTGCTCAGGTGCTGTTGGTTGCAGTGCAGTTTTTTTTTTTTTTTTTTTTTTTTTTTTATTGTCGATTCGTGTGTGTTATTGTTCCGCCGTCGTGATCGGCTTCGTGAAAAAATCCTGTTGTGTTCGGGTATAAGGTTCGGTTCGGTCAAACGTGTTCGTTGCATAACACGTATTGACGACACTGTTGAATCCTGGGAGGTGATCGCCCCGTGTTTGAACTCCTTTGCATAACCCGAGGGTGGAGTGGGGCGAAATTGCCTTAAGGAGACCGTGATTAGCACGGGCCTCAGTACTTAAAAATCACGTATTCGTTTTTCGTCATTTTTACGTGTAATTTCGGAGTAATTATATCTTGCATGTTAATTTCGTGATAATTATATGTAAGTACTCGAAATTTGACTAATTATATTTTAGTCCTCGGAAAAATTCAGAAATTGCGATTTGATCCCTCAACTTTTCAGTTTTGCAGATTTGACCCTGATATTTTGCTAACACACTCATACCCACCATACGGCTCAGACTAAAACTTTTGGAACAAATTGTATTTATCTTGAAATGAATTACACCCTAATCTTTTGAACGCTTAATTTTTTTTTTCTTGTCTCACAGAGGGAGGGGGGTGTTGTCTTTCTTGTATGTAACGACAGTCCAAAATGATGTTCAAGATCTTGTGAGGAACATAGAATGTTTTGTTGATAGAAATCCCATGCAAGTACTTGGAGATGTTGTCATCTTGTGAAGCTAATCTGACAGCGTCGTCCTCTGAGTAGCCTTGCCCAATCCGGATGGTGCCCCGCATCATCCCATTGACCGGTAAATTCTGTATATATTCATCGGAGTTTACAATACATAATGATATAATTAAGCTAAATTTGGTAAATAGCTAAACTAGGAAAACTGATAGGAATGGAAAATAACAATTATACAAGATTTATATACTTAACACTCCTCCTTAAGTTGGAACGTATATATCTAACATGCCCAGCTTGTAACATAGATCATTAATTGACGCTTTGCAGAGGGGCTTAGTTAGAATGTCTGCAAGATGGAAATCTGTTCGAACGAGAATGAGTTGAATGTATGGAGGGCTAGAGAATGTTCCCACGACAAGGTCTCGAACAAAATGACAATTCACCTCAATATGTTTGGTCTTCTAATGGAAGACTTGGTTCTTGGAAATATGCATGGCGGATTCATTATCACAGTGTAGTCTTATTAGACCGTCATGGCGATTACCTAGTTCGCTGAGTAAGCGTTTCGTCCAAATGAGCTCGCATGATGTGTTTGCCATTGCACGGTACTCTGACTCCGCACTAGATCGAGATACAACTGTCTGCTTCTTACTTTTCCACGATATAAGGTTCCCACCAAAGAAGACACAATACCCAGTGGTGGACCTCCGAGTAGTAGGACACCTCGCCCAATCGGCATCAGTGAATGTTGCGATTCTACTATGTCCCTGATCAGAATATACAAGTTATTTACCTGGGATCCTTTTAGGTATCCAAGGATCTGAATTGCTGCATCCCAGTGTGTTGTGTGCGGAGCTGATATGAATTGACTCACAATACTCACTGGATAAGAGATATCTGGTCGAGTAACCGTTAAATAATTCAACTTCCCGACCAGTCTTCGATACTTTTCAGGATCATGTAGAGGTTCCCCCTCATTAGGCCGGAGCTTGTTCTCAGGAACCATAGGTGAATCAACTGGCTTGCACCCAAGTAACCCACATGCAGATAACATATCAAGGACATACTTCCTCTGGCAAATAAGTATCTTCCCAGGAGACCGTGATACCTCAATCCCAAGAAAGTACTTGAGCTTACCAAGATCTGTTATCTGAAATTGCACGCTCAAGAACTTATTTAATGCCGAGATTCCTTCGTCATCGTCACCAGTAATGATCAGGTCATCAACATACACAACTAGAATGATGGTCTTCTTCTTTAAGTTATTGTAGAAAACTGAATGATCATTGGCACTCCTAGTCATGCCAAATTGATTAAGTACGTGAGAGAAACGTCCATACCAAGCTCGAGGGGATCGCTTCAGACCATATAGGAACTTGCGCAGACGGCAAACCTCGGAAGACTCCTCCTGAACAACAAACCTAGGTGGCTGAATCATGTAAACCTCCTCCTCAAGAATGACATTGAGAAATGCATTCTTGACATCCGGTTGGTGCAGCGGCCAGTGACATATGGCTGCCAGAGAGAGACAGATGCGAATAGACGTCATTTTAGCAACCGGGGAAAATGTCTCATCATAATCAAGGCCATATTCCTGAGAATAGCCTTTCGAAACTAACCGAGCTTTGAGCCGATGAAGCGACTCATCGGGATTAACCTTGACCGTGAAAACCCACTTACAACCAACTGTCTGCCAGGAAGGAGAGGACAGAGATCCCATGTCTGATTGTTCCAGAGAGCTGACATTTCCTCCTGCATAGCACTAAACCACCCTGGATTGGCCAAGGCTTTGGTTACACTTCTAGGAACAAGGTAACTGTCAAGACTGGTTTTAAGCGCACGATGATCTGTAGATAGTTTTGCATATGAACAAAAGATATCTAAGGGATATCTGGTACTGGGGCAATGACATGAGCCTTTTCGAAGGGCAATGGGAATGTCAATGTCAGAGGTAGAGTCAGGTCTTGGAGTTGGTACGGGATCAACTGGTTGTATAGGAGATGGTGGAGATTCATGTAGGGATTCAATGGTTGGAACAGGGGTTGCACGAGTCTCATGGTCCTGCATGTTCTGAACATAGTTAGTATTAACAGGAAGCGTCTTATCCCTTCGAGTATATACATGAGTAATAGGAGGCGTAGGAGGTGCATTATCATTCTCGAGTGAAGCAGAGCGGTCTTGGACTCCAGGATATGTCAGAACAGTCATGATATGTGGAGAGTTACTAGACAAATCAGATTCATATTTAAGGAAAAACGGTACAGACTCCATAAAAACAACATCAGATAAGACAAAATGTCTCCTAAGAGTGGGGTTGTAACAAAGATAACCTTTATGAGTTCCAGAATAACCAAAAAAATTACAACGAACAGACTTTGGATCAAGTTTTGTACGGCCTGGTCGATTGTCGTACACATAACAAGTACAACCAAAGATCTTTGGTGAAACTGGGAACAAAGGAGCTGACAGAAAGATGACATTATAAGATATTGCAACATCAAGAACAGAGGATGGCATACGGTTTATCAGATAACATGCAGTTAGAAACGCATCGACCCAGAAACGATGAGGGACATGACCATGTATCATCATAGTGCGAGCCACCTCAAGTATGTGTCTGTTATTTCGTTCAGCCACTCCATTTTGTTGAGGTGTATATGCACATGATGATTCATGGATGATGCCATTATCACTCATATATTGCACAAATTCATTTGTGAAATATTCTTTTGCGTTGTCACTATGAAGGGTTTTAACGATAGTGCCAAACTGATTTTTCACAAAAGAACAAAACGTCAAAATTTTTGCAAATACCTCTTGTCTAGATTTGATAACAAACATCCAGGTTGCAGGAGATTAATCATCAACAAAAGTGACGAAGTACTGAATATCTGAGATAGATGTAACTAGGCACGGACCCCATACATCTGAATGCACTAAATTAAATATACTAGCAGACCGACGAATGATCCTAGGTGGATGGGAAGCACGAATATGGTTGCCATGAATACATGATTCACAAACTAATTCAGAGATAGAATGAAACTCTGGACGAAGTGTTTTTAGAACCTGTAGAGATGGATGTCCCAACTGATAATGAACCTCCTTAGCACTACTAGTGCTCATGTACGCAACTCGTTGAGGCGAGCTCTCCTGGTAATACAGACTATTGTGCTTATATGCAGTTCCAATCAACTTGTTCGTCCCCAATTCCTGAAAAAACACATTTAGTTGGAGTGAAAGTAACTGAGCATTATAATTGTTCTACTAGTTTGCTCACGGACAGAAGATTTTCTGGAAAGGAAAGAACGTATAAGACAGATGACAATGGCATTTGTGGTAAAATATGGGCAGATCCAATTCCTTCTATATGAAAGGTAGAACCAATTTTCAATTTGGACAGGTGGTTGTGAGGTAGTGGTAAGTCCTGACAGTAAACTTTTATTACCAGTCATGTGATCAGTAGCGCCTGAATCAACAATCCATGATGATTTTGATGCTAATAAACAGTTGGAAGTCATACATGGGGGGCGATAATAGCCCTCGGAGTCTGGAGCTTAGGTGTCATATTGACATTAGAGAAACCCAGCTGCGCAAGACGCTGAACAATTGTATCAAGTTCATCCGAACTAAAATTCATGCTGACTGATTGATCAAGACTTGACTAACATGTGATCTTACCCATGTAAGATTTGACCATTAATACTGGGTTCTCCATAAAATAACAAACTTCAATCGGATCAGAAACGGAACAGCAGCCAGAAACAGATAAAAAACGGAACAATAGTCAGAAACAAATCAGAAACCAATGACAGCCACCAGATTAGAAACGGATCAGAAACCAATGGCAGCCACCAGATTAGAAACGGATCAGACACGAACAACAGCAATAGACCATACCAGCATACACAACCAGACCAATAACCGAACCGAACTGGACTAAATCAAAACGGAATGAACCGAACCGGCTCCCAACCAGTAATTGAACCAGCAAGCAGATGCAATCGAGAGAGAGAGAGAGAGCTGCAAAATAACCTAACCAGGCAGAGATAAACAGCAGCACAAGAACTGAGGCCACGCATGAGAAGATGGCGGTCGTTGACGCGTTGGAGAGTGAAGGCAACGATAGAGCAGGCGGCCGGACTTGAGCGGGCAAATCAGAAAAGTGGCGTCGATGTGGATGCAGCAGACGGCCTAGATCTGCAGTAGGACCACTGGCCGGAGTTGAAGCGGGACGGCTCGCCGGAGTTACAGAAGGACGGCTCGCCGGATTCGCAGCAGGTTGGATACAGCTGAATGGAGGCAGGACTGATTTCGCCTGGACTCGGACTGTGATGACAGTGTTCGACGTCACCGGAATTGAACCAGACAGATGTAAGGGTGAAATCTGGGCTCTGATACCATGAAATTATTGGTAAATTCTGTATATATTCACTAATCAGAGTTTACAATATATAATGATACAATTAAGCTAAATTTGGTAAATAGCTGAATTAGGAAAACGGATAGGAATGGAAAATAACAATTATACAAGATTTCTATACTTAACAGATCTGACTGTAATGCTCCAGTCTTTCAAGTAATCTGGATTTGCCTGCAACCAAATTTTTATTAATTATGATTTCCTATGCAGTTAGTTAGTTAGTTAGTTGATACCTACCTGAGGAAATGGTCCAAAAGCTAACGATTTAGTGTAGCGAAGGCGAGACCAGAGCTCCTCAGCCATGTGAGGTGCATATGGTGCAACAAGCAGTACGAATGTTTTCATCACCAATATCGGCGCCTTATCCCACTATCATCAAAACCATTCAATCATATGATATAGCCGGTTGGTTACTTGACAACCTCCGAGCTAAATTTAGAGGATATGGACAATTTGCTAGTTCAACTTATATAAAGTTCTACCACTAATTAATTTGTTATTAATGGTGACCAAATTTTCTTGTTGTTTGATGTCTTGCTCTGTTGTTTGTGTAAATAAATTTGATAATTCAACTTTTCAGAAATTTTGAATTTCTGAAAGCAAGTAAGTAGGATATTAGCCGTTGATAGAAAGAGTTTATTTTTTTGTGTTTGTGTGGACAGAAGAATACCTTGTATGCTGCATTTAGAAACTCCATCATTGCAGAAATCCCCGTGTTAAACCGGGTCCCTTCAATCTCCTCTGTAACCTGCACCGAATTACTTCATATAAATAAAATGGTCAATAACCTATGAAATGTTTGAATAATGGTCCATGTTAACCGTTGATGTCTGAAGTTTCAAAGGTTAATATGAAAGGTTTGAATTATCAACTTTGTTAATTTTAGGTTTTCCATCCATTTTTAGGGTAAAATTTAACAGAATTGTGTAAAATAACATTCTTGCCCCTTTTAATATTTTGTTTTATTTAATATCTTATTTGAGGAAATGTGAACTGACGAAATTACCCCTGAAGTCAAATTAAAACAACCATGGCTCAGGCCACCGCCATTCGGCTCCGGCCACCAACACCCCGACTTCGTCGACCACCACCTCGGCTCCGGCGACCACCACCCAACTTTGGCGATTGCCACCACGGCTCTGATTAGGCCTAAATCGGAGCCATCGACCCCGATTGGGCCCAAATCGGAGCTCTGTGGCCCCGACCTGATCCACAGAGCTCTGATCTGGAGCTCTGTGGCTCCGACCAGAGCCACAGAGCTCCAGATCAGAGCCACAGAGCTCCGATCTGGAGCTCTGTGGCTCTGATTTGGGCCTAATCGGAGCCGTGGTGGCGGTCGCCGGAGTTGGGTGGTGGTCTCCAGAGCAGAGGTGGTGGTCGCCGGAGTCGGGGTGGTAGTCGCCGGAGCCGGGGTGGCGGTGGCCGGAGCCGTGGTGGCTTTAAGGGCATTTTTGTCTTTTCATTTCAAGCATGTGAGGGGCACACTTTGATAGAAGGGCATTTTTGGAATTTGATTTTATTTTCGGTCACATACCAAGCACGTGACCAACTTCCGTCAGTTTTAACGGAGACCTCTTATATCAACAAAGTTGAAACCTCAGACCTCTCATATCAACATTTGACACTTCAGACCTCTCCGGTTAACATGGGCCAAATTTCAAACATTTCATAGGTTATTAACCCTAAATAAAATGAGCATCAAACACTCGACTTGGTGGTGGCTAGATTGAAATACGACCTTAGCTATACATCAATGGAGGTTGCGGAGTTTCTCCAATGAAGGTTCTTCATCCGTCACCGCCGTTTCATCCTTAAATTCACCATTTGATAACGGTGACCCCACAATTAGTCTCCATGTTCTTCCAAGAAAACGATGGACACCTTCGATGCCACTTGTGTAAGCATATGGTGATGGGCGCCGTAAATGGAAGCCCATTATTTGTATATGTTACCTAAGTTAATTGGGTACATGTCACTTTAGGACATTGGGAAAAACCCAAATCCCAAATGACATGAGAGGCCCAAAATTGGGCCTTCTTATACTAGCATGGCCGGCCGAAACTTAGGTGGGGGTAAAGTGGACTTTTGTTCACTTTACTCCTCCTATATATATGGGGAGTTAGGGGTTTTAGTAGGGTTAATCACAATTCCCCTTAAGTGGTGTTTTGAGATAAAATCCTTCCCCCAGAGACACCATATTCGGCCGAACCATATATCCACCGAGGGTGTGCCAATTTGCTTTCGAGCAAACACTCCAGAGATCTGTCCCTTGCCAAGAATCTATCAGAGGCTTTACTGTGAAGAATATACCACGTAGGGCTTCCTTCACAAAAACCCCTACGGATGCCGACCGAAGGATCGTGAACTCCCTCTTGCAAAGATCTTAGGACTACGGACTACTATAGAGGTATGTGCGAATCTTCCGCTGCGTAATTTCGATTACTTGCATGTACCATGGTTTTAGTTTCTATAGTGATTACTCCCCGTAATCTGACAGTGATATCAAAGCCTGTGTTAGGAGCTCATGATTTTGATAAATTGGTGTTCTTGAAAATTAAAGTTTGGATCGAAAATTTAAGTTTAAAGTTTAAAGTTTTCAATTTTTAAACCTATAGTGGTCCGAAATTTTTCGTGATGTTCTTAGGAAATTTGATGTTCATGATCTTCAAGAAAAATATGATATCTATCAAAATCAAACATTGGATTGTAGATCTTATTAAAATTTGATCTTGAAATTTGACTACTTGTTCCCAATTATGTGTTTGTGCCGAAACCCTAGGTAAATTACAAGGTAAAATTTTAATGGCACCAAGATATTGTATTTCGGCCGAACCTAATTAGAATAGTTTACCATATTTTAATTTTTATTCTAGGTAACAATATATCTATAATTGGAAACAGAAGGATAGATTCACATTAATATATAGAAATATATATAACTATCAATATATCTAGATAATTAATAGGGTTAAAGATATTATTGATAGATTTAGTTACATAAAAGATCGAGAAAATACATTGTTAATATATGTATCCCTATTTAAGATATTAACAATAAATAATATATATATTTATATATGTGTGCCGATTTTTACATATATATGTATATATATTTTGATTGATTTAATCTTAAAGATAGAATCTTGGCAATAAATATATATATGTTTTAATTAGGTCCGAAATATATATATATATATTATTAATATTGGATATTATTTTATATAGTTAATGTTACTTGGTGGCTAAGTTAAATATTTTTGGACTTTAAAACCCTACTTGGACCACAAGTAAAAATTTCGGCTCAACCTTTTATATTTTAATTATTGGGCCGGTCCAATATGTCAAACCGAGACGAATTAAAACCGAAGCAGATTTTCTCAATCGGTTCGACCTAATCAGGTCGGGTCGACCGGGGTAACTAAGTGGATCTAACCGAACCGGTTTTGAGTGTTGAACGAACCGAACCCTATTTTTATTGGACCGCTTCGGACCGAACCAGATTTAAAATAAAAACCGGACCAAACCGAACCAGATTTTACCGGACCGAACCGAACCGGATTTTCCGGACCCGAACCGGATTTCATGGACCGAACCGAACCAGACTGAAATTGACTGAACCGAACCGTATTTTCAAAACCAAATTCAAGTCAATTAAAATAGGGAGGTCATGTTTTAACATCCAAATGTGTTGAACCTTAATAGGCCTACACAGTGCTCAAAGGTTGATAACCTTTTATGCCTTATTTCGATAATGGGGATGGATATCGGATATACATGTTTTTGGGACTGGATTAATTAGTGGGCTGAATATCAATTGTTTATTATTCAATATATATTTATGCATGATTAGAAATGTTGTCTTGATTGAGTCAAGCTAGCTGGATATTGCATATTGGGGGCGGAGCCCTAGTTAAATATATGGAATGCGCACTAGGATAGACATGCTGTGATGGTTGGAAATGTCAAGGATTCATGCCTAGAATGTTGCGTGATTGAATATTAGCATGAATTGCAAATCAGCCCCTAATGTTTAAAATTATTTTAAAATCGAAAACCAGTCGCCAAATGTGTATGATGGATGTGAATGTTACATGTTTGACACGTATGCTAGTATATTGAGGATGTAGCTGCATTTGATAATTTACTTGGAAGTAGAATTATGTATGCAAACGCGTGACGCGTAAGCATGAGTGTGGTTTGTGTGATGAATGTTATTGGCGTATGATAATTTACGTTGATAGTAGAATTATATATGCATGAGTGAATTCATCGGAATATTTTTCCAAAATAAAAGGGGCTTGGGAAAGCCAATATCGGGTATGCTTGTTTTAAAATTTCGTTCCGGTAATTTGCGACTAAAACCGTTTTAAAAGACTGATCTATTGGATGGAAGACGACGATAATGTGAACTCTTTCACAGCCATCTTCCATTGGTTTACTGGTGGTCGGTTGGTTTAGATGACTGATGAATCTTATCTGTCGGATTCCATCTTAATAGATATTTTATGTATACAATTCTTTCTCAAAATGTTATTGTCTCCCTGATTTCGTGTGATTATCAAAGTGTTAGTTTTCATGGCTGGGCCGGTTCGCTTTTACGAGCCTCACAATCTGGATGGCATGGATTGGGATGCATGGAGTGAATATGTAAGAGAACTCCTTTTCGCTGAAAGTATACACAAGTGTATTGATGTGAATAAGGTAGAACATGGGTGAATGAACAAGGTGTCCTTACATACCCTAATAAGTTGAGGAGCCTTGACGATCGAAGAGCTTGCAAGGTGATACTGGCTGCCTTGGACATAGAGGTTGCAGATGACTTCGAACTCAACTTAAGTGCTCTTCAACTTTGGTGTGCCATTAGACTCCGCTTCGGTGGAGGAAGGGCAGCTGAAGCCAGAGGAGTTCTATTTGAGTATGTTGCCCTTATTTCCCAAGATGCTGGTGTAAAACCCACATCAGATCTTACGAACGAGAGATCGAATTGGAGAAAGATACTCAGTGTTGCACAGAGGTACCCTCTTTCATGGTTGGCCGACGACAACGGACTTGGTTACTTGATTGAATCAATTAAGTTTATCACGGTCCTGTTTGTTGAAAGCAAACAAAAGAAACCGGAGGGTTCTCCGGTGCTTCACCGCAAGAGATCAATGTGAGATGTAGAGGAAACAGGATCATCATTTTGGACCTCAAACGAACATCCGGTGTGATGAACGCCAGTGATAAAAAAAACAATAAATGTCTCGTTTATGTCCTTCCAAGGCTCTACCTTTATCTCTTAAAGCTTCGTGGATGATCTGGAATTTATGCCATTGTGGTTATTTCTCTTAGTGTTCATTTTATTTGTTTGAATTATGGTTATTATCATTGTTTTTTATTGAATAAAGATCGATTCGAAATGTTAGAAAAACCGAAGCAATAGAGATATTGGAAATAGCTTAATCAAACAACTCCATACATTTTATCCTACATCTAATTCTTTGTGTAAAAACAAAATGCCATTAAAATCCGTTGATTGCATAGTTCTAAGAACGAACCGGGTATGAATCTTATTTTATTATTAGTACTCCATTGAAATGAAATAGTTAGTAATGATGATCATGCGCGAAACCGATTTAAAATAAATTAAATTCGGAACTGAAACGATTCACCCTAGGATTAAAACTACGGTAAATAGCGCTACGCGCAAGTGGACCTCGATAGACGGAACACATCATTTCAAAATACGAATTTAATGATGAAGTGTTTGAATGATGAAGTGTTGAATTTTCGTTTGCATTCCCTTGGAAACAACTTATTGATACCATTTACATCGGTATGAAGTAGGCTTCGTAGCTACCGCGACCTTGTAAGAGTATCAGCTGACGCATAGGGTGAAAAACCCAAGATGCTCAGTTCAGAGATGGGATAAAATCTCTGAGATAAGTTTGCAAACGAAGAAGGATGAAATCGGTTAAACGATTCTCCTTCCGTACGCCTTGAACGATAAGTCAGGCTAGGCATTCAAATCAACTGACACACTTCAGGAAGCACATTTTATAAACATAATGTTGGAGTCACTCTATCAGACGTTCCCTATGGGATGATGAAAAGTGATTCACATTTATGTAACACTGTGTTCCAATGGAATCGGTAACACACGCAGCCATAAGAGCTAAAAGATGATGATGAGTTAAATCATGTCATCATGCGACATTAAATTGCGCATTAAACACGTATTTAGGACAAGAGTACGTAATCTACTATAATAAAATACTTGTTTAAAGCTTTAGAATATAGGGTCGTGGTCGAACATGAGCTATTACATTACTAGAGGGCGAATATTCCAAATGCATGGACATTTTAAATCTATGTAGTCATGATCAAAACGGAGCAAGATATCACTGAAAATCAGATCCCACTTAATTCGAGTGGGAGAGAGATTTGAACCGGCAACTCAAGTGAATGACATGGTAAATGATAATGGAAACATTTTCATAATAAATCCTGTGGGAGGAATAAACCCTACCACATGAGATCACTGTTGCCGCAGAGACGAATCAAGTTGAACCTGATTGTCATATTGCTGAACCAAGAAAGCCACAACTGCCTCTACTACCCATTGTTTCCAGTGGGAGTGATACCCATTGTTTCCAGTGGGAGTGATCCGATCAAACTTGGTTCCAGATCCTGTTGAGCAAGGAATTCATCTCGGAAGTGAAACCCCGAGACCGAGAGGTTGTCAAAGGAAAGTTGATGGTCAAGGTTTAAGCACGGCTCTTGTTCCCAAAGGAAACGATGCTCCGATAAGAAGCATTATTCCGAGTGGGAGAATTATTCCCAATAGAAGTAATGCTACGATAAGAAACATTATTCCGAGTGTGAGAAATGATCATACTCTAGATGCGATTAACCAAGCCTAGACAAAATTCAGAGGCATAAAACTTCTCCAAGAAGTATCCCATCGAGTAAGGTGAAAACCTCGATCTAACAATTGTTGGCAAGCATTGGAAAGACCTCAAGTGGATAAATGGAGGAAAACAATAAAAGAGAGAGATCCCCTAAATGAAAGCCATTATAGTCTATAGTTGATTTACCTGCTAACCACAGGGGCACAAGGATACGGTGAGTCCTGAAAGAGGGCTCACCACTGATGGAAAAGGTCGGGAGGTGCTAAACCCGAATTGATGCGAAAGGATATACCCATTTCACGGAGTTGACTTTGACAAAACAAACTCACTAACTGTGCGTGAAACCATGGTTAGGGCCAGTCATGGTCCTGGTCGCAAGTCTCGTTCTCGAGCTGCACCAAATGAATGTTAAGACCACATTCCTCCACGGAAACCTGGAGGAAGAGATCTACATGGAGCAACCGGAGGGTTTCATTACTCCTGGTAACGAACGTAAAGTTTGCAAACTCCAAAGGTCCATCTACGGTCTTAAACAATCGTCTCGGCAATGGTACCGCAGATTCCACGAGGAAATCATAGGAAACGGATTCGTAAATCTTCATGAGGATCCGTGCGAGTATTATAAGACCTCCAGGTCTAAGTATGTCATCTTAACCTTATATGTGGACGACATACTCATTGCCGCAAACGATGTGAGTTGTACGAACAAGTCAAAGTCATGGTTGGCATCTGTATTTGAGATGAAAGACATGGGAGAGGCCACCTACAACTTGGGCATTAAAATTGCTAGAGATCGGGCTACCCGGAAATTTACGTCTGTCTCAGGAAGCTTATATCAACAAACTTGAAAACATTCAGATTACAGGATGCCAAACCCGTGGATACGCCGGTGGTATTTGGGTGCGCACTGTCAAAACGTGACGGCCCCAAGAACCTGGCAGAGCGTGAACACATGAAGGGTGCAGAGTATTTAAGCATGGTCGGTAGTTTGATGTACGCCATGCAATGCACCCGTCCAGATATCTGTTACGTCGTGGGCCTAGTAGCACGTTTCCAATCAGATCCTGGCTATCAACATTTAAAGGTTGTAAAACGAATTATTCGTTATCTGAAAGGTACTGCCGACTACGCACTGAGTAACTGAGTAACTTCCCCTCCTATATAAAGGAGGAAGTTACCTCAGAAAACACACATTCTAATACGAGCTTAGATTACTGCTTACCACCCCATCGTTCATACACTCATTTAGGCATCGAAGATGGATTCTGGGTCACCACCCAGGTCATCCCCTTTTGCAGGATTACGCGGAGCCCAGGAGTTCAAGCCTTTCTGTCAAGAACGTAACGGAGCTTCGACCGTGATCCAACAATCACAATTCCCTATAGGTGATGTTTTGAGAGAAAATCCTTCCCTCAAAGACACCATATTCGGCCGAACCATATATCCACCAAGGGTGTGCCAATTTGCTTTCAAGCAAACACTCCAGAGATCCGTCTCTTGCCAAGAATTGATCAGAGGCTTTGTTGTGAAGAATATACCAAGTAGGGCTTCCTTCACAAGAACCCCTACGGGTGCCGACCGGAGGATCGTGAACTCCCTCCTGCAGAGATCTTGGGACTACAGACTACTGTAGAGTATATGCGAATCTTCCGCTGCGTAATTTCGATTAGTTGCATGTACCATGGTTTTAGTTTCCGTAGTGATTACTCCCCGTAATCTAAAAACTTGTACTCCAAGTTTTAGAGTCCCTGAAACCAAAGTAATTTTATAAACTTGAATAATTGATGGTTAAATAGAAATCTGCTAGGTAATATTATTTTTTTTAACAATTTACTAACTGAACTAAACTAACACAAACATATAATTGCATGGCTTCGTCTAACTCTCACTTAATTTAGGGAAAAATCACCAAATTAACTAATACTAGGTATTTGCCCCGCGCATTGCGCGGGTTGATATTTTTATAATTTTGTTTGTGTTTATATTATGTATTAATTATATAGATGATAAATTATAAATATTTATGAGCTAATTAAGGTTGTTTTTCCACCGATTTTTTTAAAGATTATTTACGTTTTATTTATCAAATGAAGCATGTAATGCACAAAAATATCCAGAAAAAAAATCTATCTAAACAAAAATATTCATCCTTCTCGTTGCCATACTATGAGAAAAATCAAGTTAGCGTAGCCAATCTGCTGTTTAATCAGCATAAACTAATTTAAACCAAAATTGTCATCTTTCGAGTACCCTAAAAAAAATTTACCTTAACGATCATAGCGAGCGTATAAAAAATGAGGGAGTGATCGATATTCCGGGTGCCGAGACCAATTGAAGGGATCTTGATCCTAGTATTCTGCTCGAAGAAGCAATTTTCATTCGACATTGTGTTAATTTTTAAGATCGATGTAACTGAATGCGGAGATTACAAATCATTTTAGCAGTGAAATGAAAAAAACCAAGAAGTATAAGACATATATAGAAGACGAATGAAAATTCATGGACGGAGAACTTAAAATAATTAATTAGAATAGTAACAGATGGAGGATAAGAATTGGTAGGTTTTATCAAACACATTTTCAATTTCCAAATATTTCCATTGTTTTTATTCTATTACTATGATATCTTACTCGCACTCTACGTAAAAAGTAGTAATAAATTCATCATTTTTAATTTTATTACAATATGTAGTACCATAAGTTTTAACATGGAAAACATATTATATATTGCCAATTGATGTTGATGCAATTCAAACATTAGAAGAAAAAAAAAATTAGAGTTTATTTGAGAATTTTAAAAGCATAAACATACTTTTGATATTTTTAACAATGGTTATATTATAGTTTGTTTTAGAAATAATTAAAAAGGTGACAAAATATGTGAAAAAAAGAGGTTGTTTTAAACTTTTAATGAAAGTAAGCATGCATGAATTTTTTTCTTAAAAAATATTTAAATTTAAGGAGGCAATACACATTTTATTCTTAAGAATTCTTATAAGAATCTTTTGTTAAGTTAAAATTTTACATTTTTTGCAAATTGATACTCTAATTGTTAACACTATTTTAACTACATGTTGCAGAAATTAATTTTGTAAAACTCACAAAAACTATTAGAATATAAATATGAAGAATGTGAATTAGTATACTAATCAAGATTAAATAATATACATGTAGAAAAAATGAGATTAAAAAATTGAATAATGTGTAACATATGAAGAAGTTACAAAACCAATTATCAACCAATCAAAATGCTTATTGGTGACATGGCAAAAATCTAAGCTATTAACCTTAGAAGTGTACCTAAATTATATTATATATAGATATAGATTTGGAACTCAAACACAAAAAAAGAAAAAAAAACGAATTTTGAGTTCCAAAATTACTATTCGCGCATACCCTGATGCGTTATATCCATAGCGCATTAGGGTAATGTGTTATGGAGTCTACCCTAATACGCTATAACCAGAACTTTACATAGCGCATCTGGCTGATTCGCAATGGATGATATATTATCGTATTGGATGTGATGGATATGGATCCATGTTTAATACGAGTATTCACCTTGGACGAACCCCGAATGGCTCAACGAAACATTTCAGTCGACACCCGCTACATAGGAGACTCGACTCCTCTCCCTAGAGGAGAGGGTCGACCCCTCTTCACTAAGTGGAGAGGGTCGACCCCTCTCCACTGGTGGAGGGGGTCGACCCATCTCCACTAAGTGGAGGGGGTCGACCCCTCTCTCCGCTGGCGGAGGGGGTCGACCCATCTCCACTAAGCGGAGGGGGTCGACCCCTCTCTCCGCTGGCGGAGGGGGTCGACCCCTCTCCACCAAGTGGGGAGGGTCGACCCCCCTCCACTCAGTGTGGAGAGGGTCGACCCCACTCCACTAATGGAGAAGGTCGATCCTTCTCTATTAAAGGAAGGGTCGACCCTAACACGGACCAGAAGGACTGACTTCGTCTTACGTGTATATTCCTTTCGTCTCAAACGAAAGGTTGTGATATTCACCTTCCTAAAATCGTTATACTTGGGTTTCCTAATAAGGAGTTCAATTAATACACGGAATATACTGAATATTCAATGGCTCCGCATATAATGAATGATTCCCCGAATGGCAACAATCAATATACGACTTTCCATATACGAAGGTCGGCGCATCATCAATGCATGCACCCAACCCTCCACTATAAATAGGTTTGCATATCTCCAATCAAGGTTACACATTCTTACATTCATACTCTCTATACTTTTAGTTCTTGGATATTCGTTTTCGGGGAACTGACTTGAGCGTCGGAGGGGGATCATCGGGTCCAACCCGATCCGTCCCTTTGTGCAGGTCCGAACGCACCGAAGGTCGAGCCTTGGTTCAGCGTGGAAGATCAAGATCCAACATTGGCGCCGTCTGTGGGAATTTGTTACGAAAAGCCGTGGCTATTACGCGAAGTATGGCAGCTAGCCGACAAACTACGGGGGCTCCTTCCAATGGGCCTCGTCAGTCATCAAGAAGAGATCATCCAGCGGAACCAACTCGGCCCACAAATCCACCCCAAGGCCCATCCCGTCCGATTAACCGTCAAGAGGGACCTCCTCGCCCTCAGGGAGATTTGTCATCCTCAGCATCAACTCCGTTGGCACAACGAACACATGCTAGGGGAATGCCATCACATGGTCCAGCTCCTTCGTATGGGTTTCCTTATGGAATGCCCTCCTATGGAGTACCACCGCCTTCACCATATGAAGTTCCTCCGTATGCAATGCCTTCTCAAGGTGGTGTCCCAAGGAGTGTCCAGGTAACCCCTGACCTTATGGCTGCTCTAGACGCATTATTGGCTTATAGGGAAAGGATAAGGGCACATGGTGGTATGCCGGTACCACGTCCATCTCAAGTTCCATTTACACCGCTGGTGTCATCATCTCCGACCGTCAGACAAGGATAAGTTCCTTCTCAACCGCAATATCCCCACTATCAGCCTCCTCCGTATCAACCGTACCACCCAGTACCCCCTACGGTAATGTCCCCACCTTTGCCTCCACGGGTTCTTATTCCACCGGATGGGGGAAGGATAACGGCTGAGCAGATCGAGGCATTAATCGCTAAGAAAATGGAAGATTCAAAGGTCAATATAATGCATAACTTGAGGGACCGGGCCTCACATCCGTTCTCCCAGGAGTTGGTCGACATCACTATACCGAAGAGTGTGACGCCAGCTGAAATCCCTCGTTACTCGGGGAAGGGTGATCCGGTCGAACATGTGCAGCAGCATGAGGCATCATTACTAGGGCGTACCAAAGATGAGAATCATATTGCATAGCTATTCCCGACCACCTTGGCGGGGGCAGCGTCACATTGGTTCTTCGGCCTGCCAAAGGGTTCTGTAACCTCCTGGCAATACTTAAAGTCCAAGTTCCTCCAGCGGTACCTAGAAGCCCGACAGTTGCTTAAAGGTTCGAATTCGATTGATGACGTTCGACAGTCACATGACGAAACCTTGGCGAGTTATTACGCTCGTTTCAATCAAAACTTGGCTGACATAGACGAGGACTTGGGGGAAAAAGAGATTATCAGGGCATTCATGCGAAATCTCGGACGTTTGGGTGCTTCATTGGAGGATAATATGACTCTAAATCCGGTCTATACTTTGGAAGAGTTAGCTGCTCGTGTGAAGTCCTATATCGATCTGGAGCAAACAAGGTCGTTCCACAAAAAGAAAAAGGATGCAGAGTCGATGGGGGGAGAAGCGAAGAAAGAGGCGGATAAACCTGTTCAACAAACATCTCGTCGTCCTATGGCAAATTGGGTGCCTCCAGGGAATACTCCCAGGGGTAGTATTCTTATTGATGATAATCGCCATCGTTCGAACGAGGTTCGCACGGTCGACCCTCCCCACTTGGTGGAGAGGGGTCGACCCTCTCCGCTTAGTGGAGAGGGGTCGACCCCCTCCACCAGTGAAGAGGGGTCGACCCTCTCCACCAGTGGAGAAGAAACGATTTCTCGCGACAGAACCGACTAAACAAACTATCTCCAAAGTGGGAGGGCCCCTACAAGATCGCAGCCATTCCAGCCGTGAACGCCTACAAGTTGGAAGACAATGAAGGAAATATCTCCACCAACACTTTTAGTGTGGAACATCTTAGAAATTTTTATGCTTAAATATATGATAATATTATGTATAAAAAATAAAGATGATGTTGACTTCAATTCTGAATAAAGGCATAAGTGATATGTTATAGATATTGGTCAAAATATTAAGAAAAAGAGTAGGTGGACGCACCGCCCTTCATACAAAGATGTTCGACCCGATAAAGGCGATCATCCCGCAATTACTCCACGGGAGTTTTACGTAAAGGGTAGACAAACCACCCTTCATACAAAGATGTTCGACCCGATAAATGCGATCATCCCGCAATTACTCCACGGGAGTCTTACGTAAAGGGTAGACAAACCACCCTCATACAAATATGTTCGACCCGATAAAGGCGATCATCCCACAATTACTCCACGGGAGTATTACGTAAAGGGTAGACAAACCACCCTTCATACAAAGATGTTCGACCCGATAAAGGCGATCATCCCACAATTACTCCACGGGAGTATTACGTAAAGGGTAGACAAACCACCATTCATACAAAGATGTTCGACCCAATAAAGGCGATCATCCCACAATTACTCCACGGGAGTATTACGTAAAGGGTAGACAAACCACCCTTCATACAAAGGTGTTCGACCTGATAAAGGCGATCATCCCATAACTACTCCTCGGGAGTCTTACGAAAAATGGGAGGTAGATAAACCACCCTTCATACGAATGTGTTCGACCGAATGAATAAATCATTCCGTAACTATAACCCGATGGTCTTACGATGAAACAAATCAGTAAAACCTTAAGTTGACGAAAAGGAAAGGATGAGCTCTAACGACAACGAAAGGACGAATTGATGAACAAGTTGGCATAAGAGTAAGCTGACGAATCATGAAGGTGACGGAAGAGTAAATCGACATATTCGTTAGCAAGGTAGCAGGATAAAGCCTAATGCAGGTAAAACCTACATCAGCCTCGGGGGCAAATGATGGATATGGATCCATGTTTAATACGAGTATTCACCTTGGACGAACACCGAAGGGTTCAACGAAACATTTCAGTCGACACCCGCTACATAGGAGACTCGACTCCTCTCCCTAGAGGAGAGGGTCGACCCCTCTTCACTAAGTGGAGGGGGTCGACCCCTCTCTCCGCTCGCTGGCGGAGGGGGTCGACCCCTCTCTCCGCTCGCTGGCGGAGGGGGTCGACCCCTCTCTACGCTCGCTGGCGGAGGGGGTCGACCCCTCTCTCCGCTGGCGGAGGGGGTCGACCCCTCTCTCCGCTGGCGGAGGGGGTCAACCCCTCTCCACCAAGTGGGGAGGGTCGACCCCTCTCCACCAAGTGGGGAGGGTCGACCCCTCTCCACCAAGTGGGGAGGGTCGACCCCCCTCCACTTAGTGTGGAGAGGGTCAACCCCACTCCACTAATGGAGAAGGTCGATCCTTCTCTATTAAAGGAAGGGTCGACCCTAACACGGACCAGAAGGACTGACTTTGTCTTACGAGTATATTCCTTTCGTCTCAAACGAAAGGTTGTGATATTCACCTTCCTAAAATCGTTATAATTGGGTTTCCTAATAAGGAGTTCAATTAATACACGGAATATACTGAATATTCAATGGCTCCGCATATAATGAATGATTCCCCGAATGACAACAATCAATATACGACTTTCCATATACGAAGGTCGGCGCATTATCAATGCATGCACCCAACCCTCCACTATAAATAGGTTTGCATATCTCCTATCAAAGTTACACATTCTTACATTCATACTCTCTATACTTTTAGTTCTTGGATATTCGTTTTCGGGGAACTGACTTGAGCGTCGGAGGGGGATCATCGGGTCCAACCCGATCCGTCCCTTTGTGCAGGTCCGGATGCACCGAAGGTCGAGCCTTGGTTCAGCGTGGAAGATCAAGATCCAACAGGATGAAAATTTTAAGTCTCTAAATCGAGAAAGTATTTTATACGACGGTAATACCACATCATCTTCGCCACGTGGAGTGTCAAACCAATAAAATTGTTACAATTGGAAAATTTCCAAAACATTAAACTTTTAATTAATGAAATCATCTCCTAACTATATAACTCTTTAGGAAAAAAAATAAATACAAATTTTTGTTGGCACTTTTTTGTTTCTCGAGTTTTTTTTTCTTCGAAAAAATGTTTTTCGAAAAAAAAAACTCAAGAAACTCAAGAAACCATAAACTCTATAAAATATTTTTTCGAAAAAAAAAACTCAAGAAACAAAAAATGTGCCAACAAAAACTTGTATTTTTTTTCCTAAAAACCTCTTTGTAGTTAAAATTAGTATATTAGGAGATGATTTCATTAATTAAAAGTTTAATGTTTTGGAAATTTTCCAAATGTCACAATTTTATTAGTTTGACGCTCCACGTGGCGATGATGATGTAGTATTACCGTCACGTAAAATACTTTCTCCTCTAAATCTCCATCTCCTATCTCAACTCTTTGTCTTATTAACGAGGAAAGAGCACGTGTCCTTTTTTCTCTTTAATTTTATTATTTCCTTTAATTTTTTTTGGCCAATATTATTTCCATTATTTATAATACAAATAACGCCTACATCTAACAATCATGTTTGATGGATATACGCCCAATTTGAACCCGTTGACTTCCAAACCGTTGTATTTTTATCGTCCCATCGCCAATTGTAAATCGAAACTTCAACCCGGACACTTCGCTAGAACATCGACGGCTCGGACGGGGCCGAAGCGCCCGTCCGACATAGGCGAACTCACCTAGGTGAGGTTGGGTGGCCACACCCGACCTCCCCTAGGTGAGATCGGGTCAGCCGACCCAATCTCCCCTAGGGGAGATCGGGTTGGCCAACCCGATCTCTCCTAGGAGAGATCGGGTCGGCCAACCCGATCCCTCCTAGGAGGGATGGGGTTGGCCAACCCCACCCTCCCTAGGAGGGGTTGGGTGTCCTCACCCAACCCCTACCCTTGGGGGTCGGATTTCTCCCCCCCAAGGGTCCCGACACCACATTCGGACTCCCATGCTCGGTCCATTCCGCCTACCTCCTCCGAATCCTAAGGTCTTAATTATGTGCTTAAAGGTTAATTAATTGTGTTTAAAGGCTAACGATGTCATTAAGCCACCTTAATGACACCGTTGCCTATAAATACCCCACCTTCACAACTCATTTGATCATCTTGGCAAGTTGCACAGTTTTGCTCTGACATCTCTCTAGCTTTATCTCTCTAAAACCGTACTGACTTAGGCATCGGAGAGGGTTCATCAGGCACCACCCCCCCCCCCCCCTCTGTGCCTGGTATTGCCCCTCTTGCAGGGTGGCAAGGAGAAGAGAACCAAGGAAGCAGAAGAGCATAAAGCAGTAGGACAAGCCCCAGGGGTAAGAAGTACAAGCCTCAGGAGGTCAGAAGGAGAGAAGGAAAGGAGGTCAGAAGGAGAGAAGAGAAGGACACATATCAGAACGACTACCCCAGGAGAGTATAAGGGCGGGAATCAGAACGACTACCCCAAGGGAATATAAGGGCACGGATCAGAACGACTAGTCCTAGGAGCACTGAACCCGACATTTCATTAGTGGGAGATAAATTCTAGATTGACGACCCGTTGACCTAGACTTTATAACCTAACACTTGGCGCCGTCTGTGGCGATGATGATGTAGTTTGACGCCGTCTGTAGACCTTATAACATAACCAAATGTCACAATTTTATTAGTTTGACGCTCCACGTGGCGATGATGATGTAGTATTACCGTCACGTAAAATACTTTCTCCTCTAAATCTCCATCTCCTATCTCAACTCTTTGTCTTATTAACGAGGAAAGAGCACGTGTCCTTTTTTCTCTTTAATTTTATTATTTCCTTTAATTTTTTTTGGCCAATATTATTTCCATTATTTATAATACAAATAACGCCTACATCTAACAATCATGTTGTATCACACGTTCTATAACTTTGACAAAAAAAATATTTTTGTACATTTTTATTAATATTATATATATATATATATTCATATTTTTTGTTAATTTGTCGTAAAACAATAACCAAGATGCATCTTATTTTAGTTTTTTTTTTCTAAAACACTATTAGATTGGGTGAACCCTTGAATGCTAGAATTGAACGGACAGTTTAGTCGGGTGAACCCTAAATGGCTAAAATGGTTGCCCTATCACTAATTTAAGTCATCTAATATTCGCCCGACTAAATAGTTCGTTCAATTTTAGCCCTCTGGATTTCACCCGGACGAATTGTTCACCAATCTAATAGGGTTTAGAAGAAAAAAAAAAAACTAAAGCGACCTAAACCCCTAAAATACTCAAACCCAAATTACTCTATAACATATCGCAAAAGATTCTAAGAAAGCAAGTAATAAGTCTCCACACATATAAGTCTACAATAAACTCTGAAGCCATATAAAAAATATATATTTTTATATAATATAATACGATACATATGCTAAAAATATACATATAATAATACTAAATAATATTTTTTCACATTATTTAATTAATCGTGTAAATAAATTTTTCTTATATAAATATAGTATTATTTATAATAATATATATGTAGTTTGTACATAGCGCAAACCAGGTTAACTTGATTTGAGAGACAATAATTAATTAATGGTTATCTATAGCGCATTAGGTAGTGCACTATGGAAATTAACACTCCATACCGTATTAACCTAATGCGCGAATAGTGATTTTGGAACTTAAAATTCGTTTTCTCTTATTTTTGTTTTAGAATTTTAAATATTAGTTAATTTGGTGATTTTTCCTTAATTTAGAGAGTGTTGGAAATCAAGTGAGACCTAATTAGCTTCAAATCCCTAATGAGCGTCTTAGAAAAAAAAAAAAGTTCAGCTACAAGATTGTCCATAATCCAACTGTTAAGCTACGAAACTATGCATAAGCTGAAAGTTCAGGTAGCAAGTTTTTATCTAATCATCATTTAATAGTGTTGAATACTCAAATTAGATTTATGCACATGTGAAATTTTCCGTGTAGAATTATGTCATGTGATGTATAGTATTGGGACCTTAATAGTCATTTGTAAAAGTAGAGGGTCATTAGTAAATAGTGGGTTAGGTTAAATAGTCTTCATTTTGGACATGGGGATTATCGACGATGAATGTAATATGTCTTCTCCTTCTCTGTACTCTCTCTATAATCTAGGTTTATCTTCTTCAATGGATCTTGAACCATGGCAGTGGTATCAGAGCCACGATTCTCCGCCAATCGTGCTTGATTCCGGCCGCCCGACCACCATGTTCAATTTTTGGTCATCTCCGATCACTTGGCCACCGTTCGTTCGCCGGTGATCCCAACCGCCCCGCCTCGATCAAGGCCGTCGCGCCTCGATCAAGACCGCCGCTCTCTGTCAGCTCGCATTCCGCCGTAGGTGATTCTGCTCATTCTTTTCCGGCGACATCCGACCACCGCCTTGGACCTCTGGTGTCCTCCATTCCTCGTCGTAACCGCCACTGGTTTCCGCTTCAGCCACCGAACCTGCAATTCCTGGACCGCCACCTACAGACATCGCTTGTTTATGATTCTTCCCCTATCTGATATTTATTATTCTGGTTGATGTCCTGGATTGCGGTAGTTCACAGATTGCCGCTGCTGGTGTGACTGTTGGTGCCTCTGCTCAGTTACAGATATATTAATCGTTGCTGCACTATGATTACTGGATTCTTGAATATAGGTTCTTGCTGTGATGGAAATCCTGTGAATTCTCTGTCCAGTTACCTTAATTGCTGCGGTACTGATTGCAGCTGGTTGATTGATGCTATCATGTTGCTATCTGATGCTATCGCTGCATTGAAGTTTTTGCTGTAAAATGCTGACCGGTTCTTTTTCTTGTGTTGCTTCGCCACTTCTTGGCCTCCTAATCTGAGGAGTATCTTCGGGCAATCTTAGGTTGTTTTCAATTCAATGTTGAAGGACCCCATGGAAGAGCTCTTGACTCTGTTTCAAACAGGATATTTGCAAGAGTATTGGAGAGAACTCGACGCACTCCTTAACAAGTTGACGATTTGTGAGGAGTATGCTATAAGTATCTTTCTTTGTGGCTAGAAGGCTGAAATTCGCTGCCCGATTATGATGTTTAAGCCAAAGAATCTTTTTGAGGCGTATTCTTTAGCACGACTTCAAGAATACTAACGCTGCTCTAGTTTCTTTGAAATTTGTTGTGTCTGCTCCGACTTTTCAGACTTCATTTCCACGATCTTTTCCGACAGCGGCAATAGCACCTCCTACAAATACATCGAAGCTACAACTTTTGAGCTATGAAATTGACGAATGATAATCCACCTATCGCCAAGCGCCGGAAAAACAACGTCATTCATAGAACTAATTGTGACGATCCTTGGAGCATGAAGGTGGAGAAAACAAATTTAAACTCCCGGAAAACAAACTTCACCGACCACTGGAGCCAATGACTTCCTTCCTTGGCAAGAACGTTAAAGAACGATGCAAGCACCATAAAACTGGGGGGCATGGCACCAACATTTGTTCATCCCCAAAGGAGGAAATTGAAGAGATCAACACGCTAGATGCACTGAGGAACTATGTGGCACGTGGCAGAATCAACATGCGGACAAATCACCTATGAAGACGTCAAACACATCATCAATCCCTTTATCTCCATTTTTGCATATTTTAAGTATTCTTAGATTAAGTACAACTTATGCTTATTAGCCTTAGTACTTTTCAAAAGGAGCGATCAGTAGACGCCTTCCTGTAATCCGTTATACGAACTCCAAATATCTAATGAAGGTTAAATCTACTTTCGTAGGTACATTACTATATCATGCATACTACCTTGGAATAACGCCAAGTAACAACTACGCACATATTAATTGCGTCAACAACACAAGCTATCGCACTATGAACAACAAACGGCTTAGGTCATACAACATCCCCATGCAACGGAGCCTCAAGCATTCTATACGCACAAGACTAAAAATCGCGTTGCAATAAAAAATAAGACGGGGGCATTACCAAAGTGACAACGTCATCAACATTGTGGAAGATAGGAATTCAGGATACGCTCCTATGTTATACGCACGCCTGTGCCAAACCCATCATGAGAAAAGAATTAGAAACTTATTTCCAACATCCAGCAAGTTTACCCTTGTCAAGAACACAAGAAGGATCGTACCACTCAAAACGTACGCCGACAGCGACACCTAATCTCCGGACAAAACAAAGGAGAAGATGAGGATTCCACCAGTATAACATCTCTCAACCATATGCACAATCGTCATACAGACATAACCTCGGAAAGAGTCACAAGTGTATGAAGAAACACATCAAATAAACCAAGGCCCCTTGAAAGTGAACACATGAAGCATACACCGCAAAGCCAGCACATTAATTCAACACCGCGCAATGCGCAATAGGAGAAGGAGAGCAACAACTCCAAATCGGCGTTCCGTTCGTGATTGCAGAAAAGCTTGACGCATATAATGGAATCCTAGGGTATACAACCATGAACAAGTGGGGTATGATGAGCGTCAACATCACACCAAAAGATTAAGTTTCCATCAAAGATAGGAATTGGTGAAATAAAGAGAGATCAACGGCTATCAAAAGACTGCTACAAGGTTGCACTCCAACATAATGTCAAGACAAACAATAGCGGAATTCCCGTCATTGATGAAAACTCAAGGGTAGATCATGCACGCCCTGCTTTCGTCAAAGCATTACAAGAAATTAAGATAGATGAGCCAGAAAGGATGGTCCAAGTAGGCGGATCACGGTCAGAAGATGAAGTAGTAGAAACCATCAGGAAACAGCGGTACGACTGCCAAGCGACTTGGGGGGCACCAAGCTGACAAGTGCTCGGCATTCCACCGAAGTGAAGAAACGAATAATTGCAAGAACACACGGTACCATTCTCCTAAGAAGGAAACACCAAGCAATGATCATACATAGGCATGTACATCATGCTAAGGAGGCATCAACGCGTATCAACTAGAGGACGCATACAATAATGCATAGTCGCTGTTCATACCGACATATTCACAATCACATATAGAGGGTGATACTTGGAAAAGCTCCACTCCCGACATAAGCGCACCTGTCACGATCCGCACCTACCACGTCCGCACTTAGGGAAGTTTCCTGCACAAACAAGGAGTCCTCGTATCAGACTCCTTTACTTTATCTATTATATGCATTACTAAAAAGAAAATTTCATAACTCCATATTTTTGCAAACTTGTAAACATTGCAATTATCTGACAAATAGCAACTCTGTTCGTAGGTACATGCTACACTATGATTACTACATGGGAATTATGCCAAGTAGTAACCTATGCACATAATATCTACTTCAACAATACAAGCTAAGCATTATGTTCAAGAAGGGATTTATGGCACACAACGCCGACATATATATTATCTACACCAACATGGAGTTTATTTCTCCATCCATAACAGCGGCTATATCAAGAAGATGTCGGCAACACAAAGCCATCACGCTGTGTGCACAGTCAACTTATATATGGCAATGACAACTTGCGGCTTACCTATAAAAAGGGACTTATAAAATTCTCTACTCAAAGTGACAACTATTCCAAAGGCGTCAACAGCAAGCAATATCTTGGATAAACACTAAGATTTACTATCAAAAGTAGCATGCTGTGGTATCCTCTTTGTAAGGGCAAACCCCATGTTTACTTCTAAAAAATGGCATGCTGCGAAATGCTCTTAGAAGCAAATCCTCATGTTCATAGTCATTCCCTGAATAGAAACAGGATGCGGCAAATGCAGTGATGGGACTGATCACCCCATCGTGGCGGAAGTCCTCTTATTAGACGACAACCCCACACACTAAAAGTATGCATACTCTCTTAAGGGTTCATACACCATGAAGACTTAGGCCTGAAAAAGGATAGCTTCATGTTATACGCTTTTTAAAGCAAACCTTGTACAAAACTCATCAAACTTACAAGATGAGTCTTGTATAGCGTTATCTTGCTCTTTAGCAATTAACGCAAAAACAGCAAAATAAGCAAGAAATATCTTGCAACAACGTCGCCTTAGAGTTGAACTAAGAGACGGTATAAACTTAAGTCTTGCTTCGCCAAGACAACACTGCTACATATCAAAGGCCAAGTGCCAAGTACATTACTACCTGTAATGCTACAAGTACCAAGTGTACATAACACCCTGCAATGCGCAAGTCGCAACATCCTATGCTCTATCCATCACAACAAGAAGTTCAATCTTATCATGCAAGTCCAATACATGCGGACAATAAAGATAGCTCAAGGTATGAAATATTACTAACAAGTTATCACATGTTTGTTATTATGGAAAACAGGTCCAAGGGATGAAACACCATGCAAGCAAAGACATAAACAAAGATTTATAGAAAACCTCAAAACAACATCAACCCATTCACAAAGGGTCCTCCTTGTGACATGGCAAGCATGGTCGCTTCAACTTCAATACGACATAGCTCTTCAACATAAGCGCGACAATCAGCAATGCGTGCATCAAAATCAGCCGTCTCCAAGTGTGAAGAAATAAACAACGCTTACCTCAATGGGAGGAACGCTCCTCCTTGGGCCGGTCCCTCGACCGGGGGGCAGAAGGCACCACCGCACGACCCTCAACTCTATTCCCTTTATCGCAAGAAGGAGTTAGCACGGTCGTACTCGGCATAAAGAACTTAGAATTGCTCGAGGAACGCGCCCCTGCGTTGGATCTTTTGAGAATTGTGCTAAAGCCGGGAATTGCAACCACGCGTTCAGCAACATGAAAGCAGCAACTTGGAAAATTAACAAGTTGAAAGAAGATACAAGAAGATGTCTTACTCACAAGTTCTTTACCGCGACCATGTCCGGAGACTCCAGAGTAGCGGGGGCAATTGTACGGACATTCCTTCTAACAAGCGGATTACGGTATACATCGGCTATCTGCAAAGACGATCTTTTTCCATCAATCCGACCTACATAACAACATGATACAAGTCATAAAGATCATCAACAATTCCAAATATTTAGGACTTATATGTGTACCGACATCAATTGATCAAGCAAGGACATCAGCATCTACACTTGGTGTATTATTTAGCTGCTCAACCATGTCGACATCCGAACACAGAGTTACTCACAGAATGGAAATATGGGACTTACTCATGATAACAGCGGTGATATGATTAATTCCGACAAGAAGATAGCAAGATCTGATATCCTGAAAAATGCAACCAACAATCCAATCAGTGCGCAAATATGCATCAACACTTGTGCAAACATTTATGCAATGGATGCTTCATGTAAGACAACTATGTACATACAAGGCTCGCACAACAAATAACGAATATCATGCAAGGGGGGCAACTTCTTCAACACATCAACCTTACATGTCAACATCGAGCTCATACTCGCAGCATACATGATTACAAGGGCAAAATATTTTCTAAGTGTTTTGCTCAGGATGACAGTAAGCATATTGCAAGCTGTCAGCGTGTTACTATGTGTCAGCATATTACTAAGTGTTAGCATACAACAAGGTGTTGGCATACAACCTATGTTTACATCAAAGCATATGGATACAGCGTACTGAGCCAGGGATGGAGAAAAGATTCTAAGTGTGAGGGCAAGTGCGCACATACGTGTACGTACATACATGTCGACAAGGATGGATGTCGACAAGCAATGAATATTTTCTAAGTATTTCCATGTACGTACATACATGTCGACAAGTGAAAAATATTTTCTAAGTATTTCCATGTACGTACATACATGTCGACAAAGATGCATGTCGACAAGTGAATAATATTTTCTAAGTATTTCCATGTACGTACATACATGTCGACAAGGATGCATGTCGACAAGTGAAGAATATTTTCTAAGTATTTCCATGTACGTACATACATGTCGACAAGGATGCATGTCGACAAGTGAAGAATATTTTCTAAGTATTTCCATATACGTACATACATGTCGACAAGTGAAGAATATTTTCTAAGTATTTCTATGTACGTACATACATGTCGACAATGATGCATGTCGACAAGTGAAGAATATTTTCTAAGTATTTCCATGTACGTACATACATGTCGACAAGGATGCATGTCGACAAGTGAAGAATATTTTCTAAGTATTTCCATGTACGTACATACAGGTCGACAATGATGCATGTCGACAAGTGAAGAATATTTTCTAATTATTTCCATGTACATACATACATGTCGACAAGGATGCATGTCGACAAGTGAAGAATATTTTCTAAGTATTTCTATGTACGTACATACATGTCGACAAGGATGCATGTGACAAGTGAATAATATTTTCTAAGTATTTCCATGTACGTACATATATGTCGACAAGGATGCATGTCGACAAGTGAAGAATATTTTCTAAGTATTTACATGTACGTACATACATGTCGACAAGGATGCATGCCGACAAGTGAAGAATATTTTCTAAGTATTTCCATGTACGTACATACATGTCGACAATGATGCATGTCGACAAGTGAATAATATTTTCTATGTATCTCCATGTACGTACATATATGTCGAAAAGGGGAGAATATTTTCTATGTGTTTCCATGTACGTACATACATGTCAACAATGATGGATGTCAACAAGGGGAGAATATTTTCTAAGTGTTTCCATGCACATACATACATGTCAACAAGGATGGATGTCAACAATGGGAGATTATTTTCTAAGTGTTTCCATGTACGTACATACATGTCGACAATGATGCATGTCGACAAGTAAATAATATTTTCTAAGTGTTTCCATGTACGTACGTACATGTCGACAAGGATGGATTGCATACATCAAGCAGCTATTATCAACTTCTACACAATGCCTCCTAAGCATTCCTACGATGCTTATCGACAAAGCTCATACGACGATATCTATGCTATCATTACCAACATACAACCATTAACGGCCATGTACGTACAACTACCGATCATCAACATCGAGCATACTAAAGCAACGAATAAGGCATGGAACAACATGTCGGCAATGAACACTATGCATAAGGGAAGTATGACGATTCATTTACACTTTTCTAAAATTTTCAGCACTTAGAAATTTTTTGACCGATTTGAGGCTAAGAGTTCTAATGCATTTTATCAAACACCTTGTATGCATGTTAAGGTAAGCTAGGCACATGGTGATTTCAAGAGTAAATCAAGGCCAAACGAAGTTACGAAAGGTCAAACCATGTATGAAATTGAACTCACCAACACGAAGCGAGTCCGAATTGACACGTGCCACATCGGATTCCAATTGATATCAATTATGGTGTGTCTACTCCAAATATATGATCTCAAAAGTTTCATCTTCATCAACAATAGAGAGCTTCTTTGAGATTTATCTATGAAGGATGTAAGATAATGAGTATTCTCTCTCCTAATTTTTACTAATAGTGCCTACACCATGTGCTAAATACTAAACTTTCATGTATTTTCATATAAGTCCTTAGAAACCTTTACAAGCATCTTTGCATCTCTCCAATGTTCATATTGCATACATACTACACAATGCTTCATGACACACTACACGTAATTATTATTACACATTACGTACATAGAATTTATCATGCACATTTATTATTTATGATCGTTACATTATTATTTTTATAATCTAAGTATGAATCTCATGTTTATATCATGTCTCACATTTACACCATACTTCATGATTGCATCATACTACATGCTTGCATCATTTACTATGTCTACATCATGCTCAATGTTGATAAGCATGCTTTCTAATTCCATATTATTCCGAGGATATAAAATATTGACAAATGATACAAAAAAATAATAAAAAATTCAAAAGAGAACCACAATGTGAATTCTTATCGAAACCAACTGAACAAAATAGAACACGAGCATTTTGTCGAGCACTTGAAAGGAAATGAACAACTCAAACATTTCTATTGGATTTGTACTCTTATTCATCACAATGAATAATAAATCATGGACATGATTAAGTAAAATTGTGTTGTTGAGCGTTGGAAGACAGGTTATGCACAAATGATGATTCTTTTAAGACCGTACTTTCTTTTGAATGGACCAAATTGAGTAAGAACATATGCAATTGGCACACATGAGATATATATATATCTATTAAACTAAGCACAACATATAAATTGGTTAGTACAACAGAGAGATATAAAATATTGGATACTCAACAAATGAAATTTCCACATGCAGAGTGGAAGAATGAAGAGAGTTGATAGTTGAATACCTTAGATTGAAGTATAGCCTTATTCTTACTCGATGTTGTGTGAACTAATGTGGTGGCCCATCGAGTATTTTTTTGTGGGATAGACTTCTTCAGTGATTTTTTCTTATGTGCAGTACCTCTTTCTTCTGCCAGACTTAACAATTTCTTCTTCGGTGCGGAACCTGCAATCAGTTATTGGGAGATGACCTTCCAATTCCGTTGGTGAATATCAGATTCGAATAAGAATAAGGTTTAAGTAGTGAGAATAAGCAGCATTAGCGTACTAATCACAAATAACGGTGGGCGAGAGGAAGCAGCAATTGTGGTCGGGTGGGCAGACAGACGGAAGTAGCAACAACTTATGGGCGGACGACGTCCGGATTGGAACCGGCAGAGTCCAATCTTATTTAATTTGTAAGAGGTGGGGCCGTGGGGGTGCCGAGGGAACGTCGTTGTAGTATGAATGCAGCGATTGAGGGACTGGCGGCGAACGTTCGGAGTGGCGGGGGGCCGTGAGCGGCGTACGATGGGGGTTGTAACTTGTACGGCAGCCGACTGATCTGAGAAGAACATAGATAGTTGTGTGGGCCGTGGGGGGAGACAAAGAGTTTCAGAAATGGAGAAGTGACGATAGTTTTTTTATCTGATAAGTGGTGATATTGTTTAGACTTGAGTTTAGATGTAAAGGCGGGTCGGTTGACGACAACAGTTCGGTTCAAACTTTTGTTAAACCAGACCAGAAATTATATACATTTAGATGTGAGGTGTCCTATCCTCAAATTATATATATTGGTAAAGAGATATAAAAACAAATTCAACAATCAAATTTATCTGATAAAGAGATATAAAAACAAATTCAACAATCAAAATTTATCTGATGTATCTTTTTTATTATTAATATTATGATAAGAAGTATGTATAAATATCATAATATATAATTAACTAAGTTTCTAATTTATTAAATATTTATATAGTATATATACTTTTTTTTCTTTGACAGTTAAGATATTTACATAAAAAATAATGTTACGTTTTACATATATGCACATTTTTATTTAAGGGTAATTTTATATTTATATAAAAAAAAATTAAGGTAAAAATGAAATATAAAAACATTTTTTTTTCTTCTAGAAAGTGGCTTTTAGGGAAAAAAAAAAGCACCGAAGTTGCTTTGTAAAAAATGTCTTTCAGAAAGAAGTGCTTAAAAAATAGCACTTTGAGTTTGTCTTACCAAACACCTAAACTTTTGCCCAAAGTGCTTTTACGTGCAAAATCACATTAGGAATGCACGGTCAAACGCACCCAAAGTGTGGATTAATAACAATTAGAAAAAATGAGAATAATTTAGCAAAAATAATATTCTATCTCTATTTATTATAACATAATTAATACCGATACTCAACAAATGAAAGATAATTTTATTGTGTTTTGCCTCCATGAATGAAAAAAAGAAAAATTGTATGAGAGCTGGACGATACAGTGTTTTTACTTTAGAAAAGTAGTTTCATTAAAAGTAGATTAGGAAAAAGTGGATTAAGATAATGCAATCAATGTTTGGAAGAGTAACATTATAAAGTTGCATTAGAATGTGTTTTTTCTAAATATGTGTTTGGTAACATATTTAGCTTAAAACTAATTTGACTATAAATTTAGTTATTAATTATATGTTAATTAAATATTATTACGTTGTATTATATATTATTTTACGGTTAACAAAAAATATTATTTTTAAAATATTTGTATAATACAATATATTCATTTATATACGTATTTTTTTTTATAAAAAAACTTGTCATAATTAAAATGCAAGAAATAAAGTTTAATAAACTTAAAATTAAGAGTCGAGCCTACTTGGAATCGACTTGGTCAAAACTCGAATTTGACTCGGAAAATTTTGAGTCGGGACGAGCTCGAGTTGAGTTGTTCAGTATATCAAGTCGAGCCCAAGCTTGATAATACTCGACTCGAAATACTTGCGAGTCTAATCAAGTTTTATAATATACATAATTTATCTGAGTCCTTATCGAGTCGAGCTCGATTATCTTACAGTGATGTATAATGAGCTTTTGAGTCGAGTCGAGTAGTCATGAGAAATGTTAACTTATTGTGATGTATAATGAGATTACCAGTTAAGTCGAGACGAGTTCGATTATGTCGAGCTTGGACGCGAGTCGAGTTTGAGTTTTTTAAATTTAAGCTCGACCAATTTCGAGATTGGTACTTTTTAATCAAGTCGAGTTTGAAAGATACTCGACTAGGTCACACCCTTAGTAGAGTGTTGTCGAATATAATTATCCAAACTATTTATTTACTAATTCAATATTAGTACTTATATATTTTCTTACATATTAATATGCATATATATGAATAAAATATTTTTAATCAATATACTTGGCATACATATTAAATAAAAAAAATATTCAACAATACATATTTCTCTGATATTTCTACATTATTATATTTATTATATTGTAATAGAAAATATATATAAATATTGTAGTATTTTTAATTTATTAAACATTTATTTCTATATACAATTATTTATTTTTTATAAGAAAAAATAATGTTAACAAGTTAAGTTTTATATAAATGTAAAATTTATTTAATGGTAGTTTAGGATTTATAAAATGTTTTTAAGGGTAAAAATGAAATATAAAAACATGGCAAAAGTGCTTTTCCAGAAAGTGGTTTTTAGAAAGCACCACCCCAGCTGCTTTGAAAAAATGACTTTCAGAAAGCAGTGTTTTGAAAAGGGTTAAGAACCTATGAAAGGTCTGAACTATCACCCATGTTAACGGGAGAGGTCTGAAATTTAAAAAGTTAATAACAGAGGTCTGAAATTTCAATTTTGTTGATTTGAGGTTTCCGTCCATTTTTAGGGTTAAATTTAACAGAATTATGTGAAATGACATTTTTGCCCCTTTAATATTTTGTTTTATTTAATATCTTATTTAAGGAAGTGTGAAATGACAATTTTACCCCTAAAGTCAAATTAAAACCACTCAACTCCGGCCGCCACCACCCGACTCCGGCCACCACCACCCGACTCCGGCGACCACCACCTCGACTCCGACGACCACCACCTCGGCTCCGGCGACCCGACTCCGGCCACCACATCGGCAAAAAAGCTCCGATCGGGGCCAAAAAGCTCCGATCGGGGCCAAAAAGCTCCGATCGGGGCCAAAAAAGCTCCGATCGGAGCCAAAAAAGCTCCGATCGGAGCTTTGTGGCTCTGGTCGGAGCCACAGAGCTCCAGATCGGAGCTCTGTGGCTCCGGGCGGGGCACAGAGCTCCGATCTGGAGCTCTATGGCCCCGACCAGAGCCACAGAGCTCCGATCGGAGCTTTTTGGCTCCGATCGGAGCTTTTTTGGCCCCGATCGGAGTCCAATCGGGGCCGGTGGCTCCGATCGGAGCTCAATCGGGGCCGGTGGCTCCGATTTTGGCCCAATCGGAGCCTTGGTGGTGGTCGCCGGAGTACGGTGGTGGTCGCCGAAGTACGGTGGTGGTCGCCGGAGTACGGTGGTGGTCGTCGGAGTACGATTGGTGGTCGCCGGAGTACCGTGGTGGTTTCAAGGGCATTTTGGTCTTTTCACTCCATGCATGTGAGGGGCACACTTGATAGAAGGGCATTTTCGGAATTTTATTTAATTTCCGGTCACATGCCAAGCATGTGACCAACTTCCGTTAGTTTTAACGGGAAAAACTAACGGAGACCGCTGTTATCAACAAAATTGAAATTTCAGACCTCTGTTATTAACTTTTTAAATTTCAGACCTCTCCCGTTAACATGGGTGATAGTTCAGACCTTTCATAGGTTCTTAACCCTTTTGAAAATAGCACTTTGAATGTGTGTTACCAAATGCTCCACTTTTCGCCCAAAGTGCTTTTAAGTGTAAAAACACTTTGTGAATGCACTGCCAAACGTACCCAGAGACATTTGAAGAGTATTATAAGCAATTAAGAAAAGAAAAGAAAAGACGTTTTACTTTTTAAATGACAGATGTCAGACAATAAATGATACGTCCAGTGTTATCTGAACCGGACCGGACACCGAACCGACGAGGGTACCGGTTCCCGGTTCTCCGGTTCGAACCCGGTTCGACCGGATTCCTTACATAATTATATTAGGGAAGACCTAGCCCCTCTCCACATCCCTTTCAAAAGAGAGGAGTTTACGGCTCTGTGAGCGGCCAACGAAGAATTAGCACATCCCTCCGCCGGAGAGATTGGAGAAGAATAGACGCCGCCATGAATGGTTTCGAAAAACCTAGGAGGCTTTCTCAAGAGCTATACGAAGCTAGCAGAGAGGAAAGTTGGAACAACTCTATTTATGGAAGGTACAAAATCTTCACACAAAACACTCAAACACCCCCATCTCGTCTCTCTCCTCCTCCTCTGCTTCCTGCATCTTGCCGCCCTCCCTACCCCCTCTCTCGCTCTCTTTCTTCATTCTCTGCTTCCTGCACCTCATCTCTCTCTCTCTCCTCATTCTTTGCTTCCTGTACCTCACGGCAGCGGCAGTGATTCTAAGGAGGTCTGAGCTTTATCAGCTAGGCTTAGATTTGCTCCAATTTGATTTTTCAGTTTTTTTTTCTTTACTGGATAACATTGAACCGGTGAACCGGCGGACCGTCCGGTTCACCTGAAACCGGACGTTCGTTAAAAACCGACAGTTGAACCGGATTGTTGGAGGCACCGATTCCGGTTTGAACCCGGTCGGACCGCCGGTCCGGTCCTGATAACACCGGATACGTCAGGTTATATGGCGCGGAACATATCATTTTTCTTCCGGCGTGCTTCCGGTCGGTATTAGGTTGAGTGTGTCCGACTCAGTCAGTAGTATTATGTTTGTTAGACATGGGCTGGGCCTGTTTCAGAGTTAGGGTTTTTAAGAAACCCCAACTGATTCCCCTCGCCGAGCCCAACGGTTTTGCTTGCTTGCTTTCTTTTCTCGACCATAGGTGCGCCGTGCGCGCGTCTTCTTTCTTCTTTTCAGTCGCGCCATTGCTCTCGGTGAACCAGTTTATTTTCCAACCTTCATGGTCGTGAAATCCCATCTCCGTTGGCTCTGAGATTATTTCTTTAAAGTTCTTCACTTACACCAGCAACTGTTTCTGTGGAAGTCGAGGAGCCATCACTGCTCGAGCCCTCTTAACGGAGGTAACAGCATCTTCATATAGAGTCTTGCAGTAGTAAATATTTTTTTTTGGGTTGGATAGTTAATTATTTTGGTCAGCGTTGGCTAGTTAATTGTATAGGTTAGTTCTGATGGAGAAGTTGTTTGATGTTGAAGCCATCAAACAATTCTGAGAATGTTTATCTGCTCTTATGCAGACAATGGAGCTATGCAGAACCTTCCCTATTGCGCCACTTCCTCCACATAGAGAGAACTAAAATCATGGAAGTTAGTGAGAGAAATGAGGAGGATTTTCTTGTGTGCCACCAGCCGCCATTTGAGTGCCCTCTGCACGAGTCCTCATCGGAATTCCTTAGACACTTGCCTTTCTGCTTTGGGAGATTTGAGCCCTAAGCTCATGTCGACGAGCTCAACTAATGAAAGACCCTTCCCGGACTATTCCCCTAAGAAACCCACCATCAAAGACTCAGAGCTTGTTCACCATATCTCCACTACAATAAAGTTGCGCCGCTCTGAGCCAATTCAGCGGAGTCTACAGCCGTTTGAATCCAAATTTAGGTCTAACCATCTAATATGGGTTCTCATGAACATCAAAAGTGACTTTTTATTGGCTTTAGATTTCTATGATTGGGCAACTCAACATAGAGATCCTTCTTTGGAAGCTCGATGCATTGTAATCCACGTTGCTGTGGCATCTGGGGAACATGGCACAGCTAGGAGGCTCATGACTGATTTCTGGACAAAATCCAATCTAGATGTTGGTGTTACATTCGGTCATTTTGTTGATCAGTTAATATACACTTACAAGGATTGGGGTTCAGATTCCGTCGTATTCGATATTTTCTTTGAAGTTCTTGTTGAGGTCAGGTTGCTTAGTGAAGCAAGAAAACTTTTTGACAAGCTGTTGAATTACGGAGTGGTTATTGCTGTTAATTCATGTAATTTCTACCTTTGGTGTCTATCAGATGATCCTAAAGGACTCCATAAGGTACTGAACGCGTTTGGTGGGTTCGGTCGAGCTGGTGTTTGTTGGAATATTGACACACATAATATTTTAATACATTCACTTTGTCGGTCTCAGATGATTAGAGAAGCACACAGTTTACTTTTACGAATGGAAGCAATGGGCTATGATCCTGATGTTGTATCATATAGCACTGTAATCAATGGATACTGTCATGTGAGAGAACTGCGGAATTCAGTAAAGCTTATAAAAGAGATGCAGATAAGAGGACTGAAGCCGAACCGTTTTACCTACAACTCACTCATTTCCCTGTTCTGCAAGAGTGGTGAAGTTGTTGAAGCTGAGAAGATAATGAAGGAGATGATGAACCAACGGATAGGGGTTGATAAAGTAGTTTGCACGACTCTTATTCATGGTTTCTGCGTACTAGGGAATATTGCTGCTGCATTTTGTCTTTTTGAAGACATGCAACGTTGGGGGATTCTTCCTGATTCTGTGACATATACAGTTCTCATATCCTGCCTCTGTCAGTGTGGGAAACTCTTGGAAGCAGATAGGCTTTTTTATGAGATGTTGTGTAGAGGATTTATTCCTGATGAATTTACTTACACAGCACTTATTGATGGTTACTGTAAATCAGGTGAAGTGAAAAGGGCCTTTTCTCTTCACAACGAGATGATTGAAGCAGGGCTTACCCCAACTGTTGTTACTTACACTGCCTTAGCTGATGGCTTGTGTAAATCTGGGGACATGGATTCTGCTAATGACCTCCTCCATGAAATTCGAAAAAACGGACTTCAACTAAATCTTTGCACCTATAACGCAATTCTTAATGGCCATTGCAAAGCAGGGAATATCGAGTTGGCAGAAAACCTAATGGAGGATATGGACAAAGCTGGGTTTTACCCAGATACCATTACTTATACGACGGTGATGGATGCATATTGTAAGATGGGGCTAATGGCAAAAGCTGAGGAGCTGTTTCGTGTGATGCTAGAAAAAGGCCTTGCACCGACTATAATTACATTCAATGTACTAATGAATGGTTACTGTAATTCGGGGATGGTGGGGGAGGGGGAGAAGTTACTAAATTGGATGCTGGAGAAGGGTCTAAATCCCAATGTTGGTATATACAACTCTTTAATGAAGCAGTATTGTATTCGGAAGGATATGCGTGTCGCTAAAGAGATGTACCGCAACATGTGTGCCCAGAAACTGATGCCTGATTGTCACACATATAATATACTAGTAAAAGGTCATTGTAAAGCTAGAAACATTAAAGAGGCGTATTTTTTGCATCAGGAAATGATGGGGAAAGGATTTACACTAACAAACAGTGCATATAATGCGCTCATTGCTGCTTATATGAAAAAGAAGAAATTCCTGGAGGCTAAAGACCTATTTGAGGAGATGAGAAGAAAGGGGCTTCGGATAGATAAAAGGATATATGATTTGTTTGTTGACATGACCTATGAGGATGGAAATATGGAAAATATTTTAGACTTGTGTGATGAGGTCATTGAAAAGTCTCTTGCTTTTAAGAATGAGGACATTGTAAACGAATGATTCCACTGATGATACTCCTCCGCATGACCGTTCAGAAGATCTCTAATTATGCGACTTCGAGATGGGATCCAATATTGGAGAACGACCTACAAAGTCAAAGGTATGATGCTTTCCAGATATTACTTGTTATCCTAGTTCTACATTATGTTTGTTTAGTTGTAGGGATGTTAACATCTAGAGTTGTAGACAGTCCCAAATATGTGTGATTGGCTGTTATGAAACAACAACTTGCTGTGCATAATATTATTCACCGAAACTTAAAGTTGAGCTTGAATGAAACTGTTAGGTCTGCCGAGATACTAAACTTACATTAGGTTATTACTGGAGTTTATTTTCATGATTGATTGGGATGAGCCCTTTCAAGATCTTACTCCTCTCATTACTACTGTTAAGCTCGAATGGAGGATTCTTATATGATTTTTCCAAATTTGAGTTGGGGATGATTTTTCCAAATTTGAGTTGGAGATGAATTTCTCTTCCTTGGTTTTATTTTCTAGTGTTAATTTGTTCATCAGCATACAGTTCATATCGTATCACTGGTTTATTCTAACCAGTTTGGACTCCTACCTTTTGAACCCTTCTAACTTTATTATGATTATTATTATTTTTTGTTGCCGAATATTCTATTCTGAACTCGTCCATTTGAATCTATACTTTACAGAGGTTTATGCATATCACTGGCAGCACAGTTTTGCCTGATATTTTTTACTGACAATTCAGTAACTTGTAAGGAGAGGCTTGAACAAAGAAAAGATTCTGTTGGAGAAGTCGCACACCCTATAATGGCTCTGCGACAACATAAAGAGTTTCTATGTTTGACAGTAGACCTGAGAAAGATGTGTCATGCCGTATTTTGAACCCAAAGAAGGTGGAACTTTAAAAAGCCATTGAGAGCTTGAATCAGAAGGCCTTTTTCTGTGGGCACCACCACAAATGGCACTTCTCAGATAGAGCAGAATGTTATTACATTGATAAGATGGCAGAAGAGGAAACTCTTTTTGTAGAAAGTTGCTGTCATTGATAAGATCTCCCTGCGTAAATCCATACCAAGGAAAGCATTAGTTGTGGTCAAGGTAAGCTATTGAAGATTATAAAAATTCAGCTGAAAAGGTTACTTTCTTTGTCTCTGTTTAACAACAGGATGAGCTTATTCTATCCTATTAATGATTAATGATGTTTAAGACATATACTTTATTGTTATTTTTTTTTTGTAAGAAAACGCTAGTTGTGTCATGACTGGTGGCTAGCAGATAGATAGATGCAAGTTGAGAGTATATGCATGTGTAAGGTGCTCATAAATACGAAGTCACTGGCTTCTGATTCCAGATACTTGATCTGTGAAGAGAAGTATTTATAAAAGTCTACACAATTCCACTGAATTTGTTTTTGTTTGTTGTTGTAATGTGCAGGGAAGGGAGCAGTCAGTCTATCAGCAAAGTAAGGCCAGTTAACGGCAAAGAATCCTCCAGCTGACGAGTATTTGCAACCAGTGCCAAAAGGATGGTATAGTTGCTGGGAATCATATTTCTTAGCAAGGCAAGTATATCACCATCACTATTTAGTCATGTCTTTCATATGAAGATCTAGGCCTAGACGCATATATCATATATGGTGATAAGAGTAACCAACCATAGTTTGATTTATTTATTTTTTTTCCAACAGGGAATTTAAAGATATAGAGCAATGTGGACCGGTGATCTGTAATTTGTTGTATAAATTTTTTTGGTGAGCTCCCTATTTGATTGGAAGTCATATTTTGCTAGCGGTGCTTGTAAGGCGAGGCATTTTTAAGCCACTATTACACATGAATTGCTACTAATGTTATCTGCAGAAATTTAACATCTCGTACAAACCAAAAGTATGCATGGTATTTATGATCTGATACTTGAGATTTGAAAAGTGTTGCTCTATCTAATAATAACTCATGAATTTTGGATGGAAATTGAATACATAACACACATGTGACATTATTAATGTAATCAAGTTAACTTGTAGGGTTGAACCCGTTTCATGAACACTAACTTTTGGTCCGACGACCACTGCCAAACAACAATTATCACCTTCACTTGCAACTTCTTTATGAATTTTGCAGCTTCATCAAGTTGATCTGGCAGTGACACTACTGATGATGCACCTACTCCCTACAATATTTTTACACAGATCATTCATTATACTTACGTACCTAAATCTCTCTAATTACTAACTAAAATAAAAGCATCTCGATGGAATTAATCAAGGGTTTGATGTCTGAACATGTAAAATTTTAGACTGACCATGTGATCTTACATGTGCGCTCTACTAGGCATCTGAAATTTCAAACTAACAACACTTACCAAAACTGACATCAATTTAATGTTAATAATAGATGAAGAGTTACAACCTTTACCGTTCGGTCCCTTTCATACGCACAAGAAACACAATCCAGCAAGATTTTCCTACACAATCCAGCAAGATTTTCCTTCATAGTCCTTTAACGATCCCTTGCGCGACATCTTCCACCGGAAAGCCGTCAAACCGTACTCGCCTTGTTTGTGTTTACGACCCTGGAATAGACATAGTCCCCCGTAAAGACTTTGAAAGGATTTAGAGAATGCAATGATCTAGTTATTCACATAAACTCCAAATCAGTTTGTACAATATGATCTAACTAACTATTTATACTAAGTTAGCTACGTACATAGGAAAGGAGGAGAACACAACTATGGCACAAGTATTAGGCACGACTAACCACAAGCATTGTGCAAACTAACTAAGGCACAAGCTTGATGTGTTCTATATTCCCCCACCTTTTTCTTCTTCTTTCTTCTTTTTGTGAAACACATCTTTTATGCCATAAAGCCTCAATAAGGCAATGTGTTGTTTCTTGACCAAGGCCTTCGTAAGCAAATCAGCAAGTTGATCCTTAGAAGCAACATGAATGGCATCGATTATCCCAGAACCAATGTGATGTCTCGTGAAATGACAATCCAGCTCTATGTGTTTTGTGCGCTCATGAAACACAGGATTTCTAGCTATTCTCAAAGCAGCCTCACTATCTGTATAGATTGGAATGGGCAAACACAAAGGCAAACCCAACTCCCTTAGGAGTCTGCTAACCCAAAGAGCCTCCTGAATTGCCACTCTAAGACATCTATACTCAGCTTCAGCACTTGAAAGAGAAATGGTCTCCTGCTTCTTCACTTTCCAACCTACCATTGCCTCACCTAGCCTAACACAATAGGCACTCACTGATTTTCTACTCAAAGGACAAGCAGCCCAATCTGAATCACAATACAAACTAAGTTTGAAATTGCTTGTAGATGGATAGATCAAGCTTTGACCAGGACAACCCTTGATGTACCTAATCACTCTCATGGCAGCATCAAGATGTGACTTCTTGGGTTTGTCAACAAATTGACTCAATCTTTGCACGGAGAAGCTAATATCTGGCCTTGTCATGGTTAAGTAGAGAAGCTTACCAATCAACCTCCTATAAGAAGTAGCATCCTTAAGTGGGTGATCATCAGGATTGGACTTGGTTGCCTTATCATACTCACAAGTGGTCAGCTTGATATTGAACTCCATAGGAGTTTCAGTTGGTCTTGCTGCCCCCAAACCAGCCTCCTCAACAAGTTCAAGAGCATACTTCCTCTGATTGATGACTAACCCCTCATGTGATCTAGCAATCTCCAATCCCAAAAAATATCTCAAATTGCCCAAATCTTTGAGTTTAAAATGAGACTGAAGAGTGGACTTCAATTGGCTAATCATGCTTTCACTTGAACCAGTGATAAGCAAGTCATCCACATAGATGAGTAGGATAACATTTTCCTTACCATTAGTCTTCGTGAACAAGGAATGATCAGAAACACTCTGAATGTAGCCATTTTTCAACAAGGTCTGAGTGAGCTTGATGTTCCATTGCCTAGAAGCTTGTTTTAGTCCATACAAAGACTTCAAAAGCTTGCACACACGTTTAGGTGACCCAAAGACTGGCTTAGAAGAGTCAAAACCTTGAGGAATGTCCATAAAGACCTCTTCATGTAAATCACCTTGTAGAAAGGCATTGTTCACATCCATGTGATACAAGCCCCATGATTTGGCTGCAGCCATTGCAAGGACAATTCTCACAGTGGTCATCTTCACAACTGGGGAGAAAGTCTCATTGAAATCAGTCCCCTCTACTTGAGTAAAACCTTTGGCAACCAACCTTGCCTTGTACCTCTCAATTGAACCATCTGAGTTGTACTTCACCTTGTACACCCATTTACATCCAATAGTAGACTTTCCTTGAGGTAATTCAACAATCTTCCAAGTGTGATTATCTTGAAGAGCATTGATTTCCTCCTTCATAGCTATCACCCAATTGGAATCTTTGACTGCTTGTTTGTAAGTAGTAGGCTCCTTGATCTTGTCAATAGAGGCCATAAAACAATTGAACTTTGGATGTAAATGAGCATAAGAAATATACTTCTCAATTCCAAAAGCAGCATTGGAAAATGAACATGCCCTTAGTTGAGCAATCCTAGCACTCCTTCTTAGAATGGGAACATGAGTCTCTTCATTGCTTGGAGGAGCTTGAGGAAGTGAATGAGGAGGTACTTGAGGAGGTGCTTGATCAGTTGGAAGTGGCTGAGGTATATTATCCTCATCAAGCAATGGAGTAGTGGTTGGCAAGTCTTCAAAAATAGAGCGATCTCTAAGGAAAGACTCATCAAGGTGAGACTTGGAACCCAAACAAGTAGACAACAAAGCCTTCAAATCAGCCTTTGACATGCTGAAAGGGAAGATGTGTTCATGAAAAACAACATCCCTAGATACTTGAAAAGCTGAGTTGGATATATTCATAACAAGATATCCTTTTTGAGAAGTGGAATATCCCATTAGAATGCAAGGCTCAGCTCTTGCACTAAACTTGTCCGAGTTGTTCAACTTGGTTGCAAAACACAAGCATCCAATGATCCTTAGATGCTCAATTGAAGGTGTCTTCCCATACAACACCTCCATGGGAGACTTGAACTTCAAGGAAGAAGATGGCATCCTATTGATCAAGTAGCAGGCAGTGAGAACAGCATAACCCCAATATTTGATAGGCATTGATGCTTGAAATCTAATAGCCCTTGCAACATTCAAGATTTGCCTATGCTTGCGCTCCACCCTTCCATTTTGTTGAGGAGTGTGTACACAGCTTGTTTGGTGAATGATTCTTAAATAAAGGAAATGCTCCTTGCAAATGGAGTTGATGAATTCACTCCCATTGTCACTCCTAACTGATTTGACCTCAACCCCAAACTGATTTTTAACCATTGTCAAGAAGCCCTTGATGTGAAGAAAAGTATCACTCTTGTTCTTCATAAGAAACAACCAAGTAGCTCTTGAAAAATCATCCACAATTGTAAGGAAATATTGATAATTCCTAATGGTAGGAACCTTATAAGGGCCCCATAAATCCATATGTATCAGTGTAAAGGGTTTAAGAGCATGAGAGGTACTAATAGGAAAAGACAATCTGGTTTGCTTGGCTAATGGACAAAGAGTACAATCCTTGACACATCCAATGGAATCATCTAAGTTCAAGATATTCTTCAAATGATCCATGTGAGTAGCTGAAATGTGTCCCAATCTCTTGTGCCATGTCCAAGCATCCACCTTATTTGAGCTAATGGAAGGAGCAGCCACCACCTTGCTTGATCTTGAAGGCACCACATCCTTGAGTATGTAGAGTCCCTTAGCCCTCTCACCAATCACCATAGGCCTCCCAGTTTGGCCCTGAATCAAGACATGATCAAAAGTGAATATCACCTTGCAATTGAGTTGGTTTGGAAGTCTAGAAACTGAAATCAAGTTGAACTTGAAATCGGGCACTAAGAGGATGCCATTCAAGGTGAATCCAGAGAATGAGCAACTTCCAATGTGAGTCACTCTACACTTGTGACCATTAGGCAAATGGACAAATTGATTATTGGAATCAGTTCTTCTCAAGTTGTGGAGCCATCCCATTTGATGAGTGATGTGATTGGTGGCCCCTGAGTCCACAATCCAATCCATTGAAGGAGTTAAGTTCATACCTGCCATGTTCACATACATAGGATCATCCTCTTGATAAGAGAGTGGCTCAAAATCATCTTGGACAGCCACATGTTGTACTCTCTTCTCAATGCCAGCATGCATAATTCTCTTGTCAGGTGTGCCATGGAAGATCCTCTTGTCACCATCCACAATATGTTCAACCATATGAGAAGAATCATTCTCAACACTCACATTGACTGAGTTGAAGTTGCGCTTCAAACTTGGATGACCAGGAGGATAACCATGCTTCTTGTAGCAAGTGTCCTCTTTGTGACCCATTTTTCCACAATAAATGCATTTCCAATTCGCCTTCTCAGCTTTGGAGGGTCTTCCATCACCACCATATGCATTTGAAGAACCTTGACCATAAGAAGCTCCTTGTCTGATTGGCTTTGCACCGTTGTACCTTGAACCAGAATTGAAGCCCCTTTGATTGTTAGAAGAGTTCCTCATTGAGTACAAGGCTGTGGACTCTCCTACATCTCCAATTGAACCAGCAATGGCACGCTGACTTTCCTCTTGCACAAGCACAGAAAATGCCACACTTAGTGAAGGAAGAGGTTGCCTCATAAGAAGACTACTCCTCACATGTGCATAGGAATCATTGAGCCCCAAGAGAAAAGCTATAAGCTTCTGTTTCTCCTTATGTTCACTCACCATCTTCATGTCAGCTTGACATACTAAATGCAAGTCATCAATGGAGCTTAGAGCATCCCACAATTTCTTCATCTTGCCAAAAAATTCAGTGATTGACAAAGCTCCTTGAGATGTTTGGTAAATCTCTCTTGTCAATTGAAACACCTGTGTGCCATCCACCTTGTCAAACATCTCCTTGAGATCAATCCATATCGACAAAGCTGTGGAATTGTAGACCAATCCACCCACCAATTCGTTGGCTACCGTGTTCCTCAACCAAGCTTTCACAATTGCATTAGCCCTGTCCCATTTCACTCTTTGAGACACTTGAACACTAGACCTGGTGAAAGTACCATCTATGAATCCCAGCTTGTTCTTCACCAAAAGTCCTTCCATAATGGCTGTGCTCCAAGCATGATAGTTAGTTGATCCTTGAAGTTGAAAAGGAATCAACAACAAACCAGTGGTGTCCGAAGGATGAAGATACAAGGGATCCTCAATCGTGTTCTCAGCCATTTCGTAAGTAACAAGTGACTTAGGAGGCAAAGAATCCAATGCAAAATAGCTTGTCAAGGAAAAGCAAAAGTTCAAGCACCAGTGAAGGCACCAGTGACGGCAACAGCGAAGGCAATCAGCTAAGGCAACAGCGAAGGCAAATAACAAACAGCTTGTTTATTTCAACAAGTGATCTCCGTACAGGCGTAGAGAAAAGGTCAATCCGCAAAAATCCGCGAAGAATTTCTTCATCACATTACCACAGAAAGTATCGCAATTGATTCAATTTGACGAAATCAATAAGCACAAGCAAGCATATCATCAGAATCAAGCTCAATTTCAGTCAAGATCCAGGCGATAGCAATCAGTGTACAGAAACAGCTTCCAATCCAATCGATGATCCAAATGAGTTGGAAATCAACAAATCTTGATTCAGAAAGACTTACACAGAGTCGTAATCAAGATTGCGACATGAATCCAATCTCAATTTGAGGAAACGAAGCAGATCGAAGAAGCAAATCGAAGAAGCGTGACGACGAAGCAAAAGAAATCTGTGACTTGATCGCCATGAGATCTACTTCTCATCAATGAATACAGTCCAGACGCATCCTCAATCACCAGGAATCATCTTCAATCTGCTTGATCTTCAACAATCTCCAGGAATCCGAGCTTTCTTGATCACCAAGGAAACTCAGTTGGCTCTAATACCATAAAGACTTTGAAAGGATTTAGAGAATGCAATGATCTAGTTATTCACATAAACTCCAAATCAGTTTGTACAATATGATCTAACTAACTATTTATACTAAGTTAGCTACGTACATAGGAAAGGAGGAGAACACAACTATGGCACAAGTATTAGGCACGACTAACCACAAGCATTGTGCAAACTAACTAAGGCACAAGCTTGATGTGTTCTATACCCCGCCCCCCCTAAAATGCAGATGGAAAAGCAGGTGGACGGATCATCCCCCGTTCAACCTGTGGATTCAACAAAACTACAAGAATGAATTCGTAAGTACTTACTGATGAATTTACTTTTGGTTTAGACGTAGCTATATAGACAATTCATCTCAGTTAGGGTATTTGCAGCCATCAACATATGTCGACACTTTCAATTGCAGATACTGCCACCAGAAATTAACTGGATAGTTAGACAGCGTTGGTACAAACTGTGTTTGACGTATGAGGTGAGAAGTTATCATGCATGTTGTGGGGAGTGAAAGTGCAAAAAAAAAAAAAAAAAAACTCCAACAGCGAGATCCCCCACTATTACAGCATTACAATGGGTTGGAGCCAGTTTGCACACAACGTCTACCTGACCCTTGGCGATATGATTCGCTTCAAACTGGGGACGAATACATTTTTGACGTTGAAGTGTATAATGGACATGGTTTTCTAAAACAAGCACATGTAGACGTAGAAGACAGTTCATCTAGTGAGGAAGCAGACGGTTCGTCCGATGATGACCGAAGTTATGTAGATGAGGGTAGTGCTGGCGGCGGAGTTGTGGGTCAGTGCAACATCAAAGTAACCACTAGCAAGACAAGATGTGCAAGTAACATCCATATCATTGTGTTTTGATTAAGTAATTTTTTTTGTTGTATTCCACTTCGTGCCTAAAATATTTGAGATTTGCAGAAAATTCCAGAAAGCTTTGCTATAGTGTAGAATGAACGTGAACCATCACAACCATTGCATGGTTACAACATTGACAACTACAGTTAACTGTACCACCCCTTGATAAAACAAATGTACCCCATTCACGTAACCACAAAATTTCTAAGAATGTTTCTAATCCATGTCAACCCACATTTGATCAGTTACCAAACACAATAAACATGTTGTTTCACCCTACAGAAGTGTCAACAACGTGCAATCGCTAGACTGTAACATAAGGCCAATAATAAAATAACATTCAGGAGTGTCGTAAAAAAGGGTCTACATACAAAACCAAAGCATAAACAAAAGAGTTCACAAACGAGAACATTGATGTTCTTTGAATAAAGGTATTTCCATTTAACCATCATCCTCAGAATCGGGAGTCCGTCCCCCGTCGCCATCCTCTTAGTCATCTTCATCTTCGCGTCCACCATCGTATTCATCTTCTTACTGAACCTCTCCGCTATCCGGTACAAGCTCTTCTGCATCCTCAGCATTGGAGTCATAACCGCTAGAGGCATTAAAAAGGCGAGCATCAGGGTCTTCATCTTGTACGCCGGTAGAAGTCATCCATAATCGATCGATCTTTCTCCATATCACCTCCATCGAATGTTCATCTTGATATCAGCCTTCAATATACCCAATATTTTTTCAATATTTTCCAAAGCCTTGGACATGGTCTGTAGCCTGTCCGACACATCCGTCGAGGTCGAACCTGAACTCGGTTTCTTCGGCTTCTGTTTCCCCTTCGAGCACACCAGTCTTTTGGTGGCTGGATCAATTTGTATTCCCATGAGACGCATACTCTTCCCATCGTAGTGTGAAATCTGTACCGCATCAACGTCTTCCGGAATAGGGACTTTGTAGTGCTTAAAAACGTGCGTCAATACCGATCCATACGAAGAATACACACGTTTCCCTGTGATAGACCTCCTCATCTCCGTCATTAGTATACGAGGTATGTTCAATTCTTTACGTTTGATGACATGTTCAAGTGCCAGAAGGTCAAGATGATGAATAATGGCATAGGAACCCGAACGGGGTAAAAGAATGTACGCTATTATATGGTGAAGAAGTCAGTTCTCCCTAGACAACTGCTCTATATGGTTCAACCTTTTCTTCCCCCATCCTCCGCAATGCGCAAACTCTGCATCCCTCTCCACGTTTTTTGTCCCCAGTGCATATATATCCACTCCTGTTGCCGGGATATGAAGAATCCTGCCCAGTGTTTCAACATCAAGCACTACCTCCACATTACAGACACGAGTGCAAATGTTCTCACTACCAGCAGCCAACTCCATATGTCCGTAGAATTCACAGACGTATGTTGGATATACCGGCTCGTTCAGACAGAAGAATTCCCATAAGGGTGGCTGCATAATTGTTGTTGACCAACCAGTCACCTTATCAGTGAACATAGATTCAAGTACCACCTGGTAGGGTGAGATTCTTATCTTCCTAACAAACTCCATATGTTCACACACATCCCTACTCGGCGGGATTTCTTGCGTTCGGCTGCCAGTTGCATGTTCTGCTTCCTCGTGTTGGAATTTGATGAATAGGCTGTCGAATAAGAGCCCTTTAATATAAGCCCAACATCCTAAGTGTTAACTGGGTAATGTCACATTAGAGATTTTGGGTTAGGCCTAAATCCCAATTGACAAGAGGCCCAAAATTGGGCCTCCCCTTTAACACATGGTCGGCCGATCCTTGGGTATTGCCCTAGGTCGGTTTTGCCTACCTCCTCTTATATGTGCCGAATTGCTACAAGCTTGTCAAGTTGTAAGGTAGCTAAAACTCATATGGAGCAAAATTTGAAACTGACTTCTTGTGATTATGATAGACATTTTTATATAGGTCATGATAATATTCATCTAGATGATGTTAGTCCTTATAGACAACTGATATGGAAGGTGCTCTATCTTACCATGACTAGATAATATATTTTCTCTGTTGTTCTTTATTTGAGTCAGTTTATACATGGTCCAAAGCAGTTACTGTTGGATTACGGGGTTGATTACTACGGAAACATAAATAAGGCACATGCTTGTAATCAGAATTACGCAGCGACAGATGTGCACTTACCTTAAACCCTTTCTGTAGTCCCAAGGATCCTGCTGAGGGAGTTCACGATCCACCGGACGGAACCCGTAGAATTTCTTGTTAAGGAAGTCCTACGCGGTATTAGCTCCACAACAAAGCCTCTGATCGATTCTTGGCAGGGACGGAGCTCTGGAGTTTTTTGCTCTGAGCAAATTGGCACACCCTCGGTGCTTGTATATGGTTCGGCCGTTGTATTGTTCTAAGGGGGAGGGTTTTCTCTCAAATCACAACTTAGGAGGAATTGTGAATTACCCTTAAGAAAACTCTAACACTCCTTATTTAAAGGAGGAGCAAAGTGGACAAAAGTCCAATTTTCCCCTACACTAATAGTTTCGGCCGATCATGTATACGGGAGGCCCAATATTTGGGCCTCTCATGTCAATTGGGATTTAGGTCTAGCCCAATTTCCCTAATGTGACATTTACCCAATTTCTTAGATAACATATACATATTAATGGGCTCCTAATTACGACGCCCAATCACCATATGCTAACAGCTCCCACTCGTCGGAATGGGAGGGTCCATGTTAATGTATTGTTGTCCAAATCACATCAACATTTCACTCTTCTGATCCTGCCCCTGCTTTCAAATAGTTCATACGAGGTTTGCCGTGCGACCGGCGGATACGACGGGCATCGTGCTAGTGTTGTAGCGCCCGCCGTTGATTCCCTATCTCAAATCAACATGTTAAAAAAATCAATCTGTATCGTGTTGTATCCTAGGTCAACTGTTAATTCTCCAATTGCCCAGTTTCCACATAGGAATACTTCTCCAGGGCATTCGCACAAGTATTCACAACCTTCAACTAATATCCGGTTGGTGGCCACCTAGTGAATACAAGAGTCGGTGAATTACAGGTGAACTTGACCATCCCCATCGCTCATACCCTTAGTCAAACTCAACTGGTTTCCAAAGATGCGGCAACTTGACCTTTTTCTTCAGCACTGCGCTTATACGCCGGGAAGCGAACATTGAGCCTGACCTTAGGTATGAGTTTTGAGTCCATTAGGATACTTCAGGCGCCTCTTCATAAGGTTCCCGGGATCAATCACACGCTCGAGGTGAAGAAGTTTGCCCCCGTCCGAATCACGAGGATTCTATCTAGCACAACTGAGCATGACCCCGTGGTCGAACGTAGCACGCGTAGTATGAAGCACGCGTCGATAGCTTACCTGAACATCGTCAGGTGTGGGATATGTCAATGATGCTATCGCAGGCTTTCATCTGGCCCATAATGTGGTTAATGACGAACATAGTTCATCACCGGCGTAGTGCAAAACGAAGATCATATCGTGTTATTCCGAAACTAAATGATCGTTTTGCAAAACCAAGTTTCCCAACTGGTTCTTAGCCAGTCTTGCTTCGAAAGAGGCCCCCTTCTCCTACAAGAAGACTGTGCGCGTGTGAGAAGGCAAGGCCCACATTCGACATAATTTATGAAGAGGATTGTGTCATCCTACGACTTAGTTTATAGACCGTATACTCCAATGTAATCAAACATTATGATGTTGATGAATCATAAACTCAAATTGCAATTCTCTCATTTATCATAATGTAACTTCCAATTCATCAAAATGTTATCACAGATACATGCCCACATTTAAACCCTACGCAATCCAAGAAGTTTAACATGCTTTTCAAATGTGTCTCTACGTAATGGTTTAGTTAGTGGGTCCGCCACCATGTCATCAGTGGGCGAGTATTCTAAAGTGATTATATTATCTTCTACCATAGATTTAGCATAATTATATTTCACATTGTTGGATCACGGCTGGAACTCTGGTACGGTCTTGACGGCGATCCGAACTCCTTCGCTCCACGTAATCCTGCAAGAGGGGATAGACCGGGCAGTGACCCAGAATCCCTCTCCGATGCTTAAATGAGTATCTCAATTATCTCAATAAACTGGCAAGCAAGAGTCTCAGTATTCAAAAACGTATCTCGATCTGAGGTAACTGCTGCCCTTTTATAGGCGAAGAGCTACCTCAGTTACCTGGTGAACCGCTGGGGCGGTTAGACCACGTTCCGCTTATCTCAGCCACGATCCCGCCTATCTCGGCCATGATCTCGCCTATCTCGGCCACGCTCCGCGTATCTCGGCCACGATCTCGCCTATCTCGGCCATGATCTCGTCTATCTCGGCCACGCTCCGCGTATCTCGGCCTCAACCTCTGATAGCAAGTCCCGACCAATATCGGGGACTCCAGAGTTATCTCATTGTGTCACCGCTCGGGGCCCCTCGTCATCGTGACAGGGCCAACATTCTCAGGGATTCATCATCGGGGCCTACTTAAAGGCATCTCATCAGGAGCGCCCAGCTCGCCTATCGGGACCGACTCTGTCGGGACCTTTCACAATAGGGACTCCTTTTGTCGGAACCCTTCGCACTGGTCTTCTTGACCCCTTTTAGGGCCCAGTGGGCCTATTCACCGTTTACTCACCGTTAAAGGGCCTAACGGCCATAGCGAAACCCATCATTTTCCCCCAAGACATGAGGGACTTACAGTTCGTCGTGTCTTTCAACTCCCGACCTCCCGACATCGGAGTCGGGGACCTTTCCCTTGATAAAGTCACTTGATACGGATCTTCTCGTCCACGTTTCCTCGATACCTTGAGGATAGTCACCAAATCCGAGAAGACTCCTCGGTTACTCAGCCATTAAATGCAGCAGATGACGAAGTGACGTCTTTGGCACCCGTGCCTGATTTTTCGCGCCTGCTTTTTCTGAAAAAGTGTTTTTCAGGCCGTTTCATCATTACGCCCCTTTCCATTCCGTTCGTTTCATCTCAACGGCTCAGATTGAGACGCTTAAATTTTGACGACCAAGATTAGAACGTCCTTTCACTTGTCCCTTCTCCTATAAAACCCTAACCCTGGGCACTGTTTCTCTTTTACCGTTTCTGCAATTTCAAAAGCTCTGTGGTTTCAAAAGCTCAGGCTCTTCTTCGGCTTTCCATTCTCCGATCAACTTTCCGGCAATCATCAAGACCATCCTTCCCACTTCGAATCATCATGTCTGGTAAGACTTCCTTCCCTGATGTTAGTGTAGCCTTTCCTTCGTCTTCGATTAGTTTGCTTGCAATTTTCTGAAAAACCCAATATGCCTTTCCTTGCCATGGCTGATTTTCAGACAGCGGATCCAGTTCCGAGGGGAGGAAACCCTTCGCTTTCGATTATGCTCCCAACGAGATCTCGGTGACTACTTACGACGCAGCTCTCCGAGAAGGATGTATTACCCAGACCTGGAAGCCTCGTCTTCCTTATTCTCGCCACCGTGCCTCGGGTGACCCCGTGGTCACTCGTCCCGAGGAGGGGGAGATATTTGTCTCTACGGGACAGATATCGGCAGGGATCCGATTCCCCTTCTGCGGGAACTTGGTTGAGATGTGCACCCACTACAAGACGCATCCAACTACTTTCTCCCCACACGCCATCCGCGTGTGGAATGATTTCCAGGTCCTCTGCTACCGCCAGAAGTGGGTCAACAGCCTCCAACTCTTCAGAACCTTCTACGGGATGAAGTGCAACGAGGCTGGGGTTTGTGCCTTCTATCCTCGGATGCCCAAGTGGAATAAGGCACAACTCGCGCTGTGCGGCTGGACCGGCGACACCTGGAAGGTGGTCAAGGGTCGGGGACTCCTGATCGACACGGGGTCCGATAATAGCGGGTGGAAGAGGAGCTACTTCTTCATCAAGAACTCTTCGATCCCATGGCCCCGATGGGAGGTGGAAGCGGACTCTCCTCCCGCTTATCACACTTACTTTGACGAAGAATTCCAGACCCTCCATCTTATCCAGCTCTACCGTTGGGGGGAGTCCTATACTCCCCTCGATGCTAACTCTTTAATGGAGCGGGACCTATGAAGGCCGGGATCCGTCTCCTCGACATAATCTCTGGGGGTCAACTCTTCGACGGCCCCTCCAATATGGTTCCCTGGGTAATGTTTCTGATCTCTGTTTTTCATTGTTTGCAGCTAAGAAGGTATCCCTGCTGACCAATCTCATCCTTAAGCAGGGGGAGACCGACGCTGTCCGCCCCGCGCGGAAGAGGAAGTCAGCAAAGAAGGCTGCTGCTCCGTCGGGATCTCCCTCCGCGGAGAGGACTAAGCGGATCCACGTGGAGGTGGACAAACTCTTCGATGTCCAGAGTGCTGAAGAAGGTATACAGCTCCGCCTAGCTATTAAATCATACAGGAAGCAAGTTCCTAAGGATTTGATCTCTTCGACCATGGAGGCCCGCATCGAAGAGGTTAAACGTGTCCTCCGAGGGGAAACTCCCCCCATCCTGAAGGCGGGTTACTTCAACTTCCACGGGAAAGACCAATACGTTTCTCGGCGCGCGTTTGGTGTAAGGACCCTGATCAACTTCCTGACTATTTCTAAAGCATCTCATCCTCTAGGTGCAGGTCACTCGGGGACTCCGTCGGGTGCTGGAGCTTCAGCAGGGGCACCACTTTCAGCAGGGGCGCCGCCTTCAGCAGGGGCACCACTTTCCGAGGCTGGAGAAACCCCGACCGGCGATCAATTTCGTCGGGTGGAAAATCTGGACTCCTCCGAGGAGACAGATGAGGGCGGCTCCTTGATTCATCGTCGGAGGACGGGACAGTCCCCTCTGAAACAAACCTCTAAGGGGCTGCCCCCCTCACCTTCTTCGCAACAGCGACAGCCGTTGCCCATCCACAACTTCACTCCCTCTCCGGCCCAGGACGAGTCGGAGATGCGCCCCTCCACGACTCGAGTCGGTCCTTCCGCTCTCCCCTTGGACGGGAGCTTCTACAAGGTTTATGACCCCAGCCAGAAAGAGGCTCCCTGGACCCCGATCCAAACGCTGCAAGGGGTCCAGCTCCGACAGGGTGACGCATACCCAGAGCTGGCTCCGCATCTGCTGGCAGGCTCAGTCCTGCCCTCTCTGAGGTTTCCGATTTCTTTGGATCGGGAGGGCATCCGCAGGGATGTTCAAGAAATGTCTATTCGTTGGATAGAGGTAAGACTCTTATTTTTCTTCCCTTCATCAAAAAGGCAGGTTGTTCATATGCTAACACTTCTCTTCTTTCCTTCGCAGGAGATGGCGGACATCAACAGCTGCTTTGGGTACATCTTCGCCTTCGAGGAGGCCCTGGAGCAGGAGCGGGCAAAGGGGGCTCCCGCGGTCATAGCCAAGCTTGAGGAGGATCTCGCGGCCTCCGAGTCTTTGAGGGGAAAACTGGCCAAGGAGCAGGCCATCCTCGACCGAAAGACTCGGGACCTCCAAAAGCAGGTTCGTGACTTCGAGGGGCTGCTGAAGCGGGAGCGGTAGGAGCGACAAAAGGATGCAGAGGCTCGGGACAAACTTGTCCTTGAGAAGAAGGCTCTGGAGGAGCAAATTGCTGAGGTTCCTGCGCAGCTTGTCGCGGCTGAGACCAAAGGCCGGGAAGATTATCGGGGGTCCGAGGGCTTCCAAACTGATGCGGTGAAATTCTGCACCGCGGAGGTGGAGAACACCCTCTTCAACGCAGTCGAGGAGCTCCATCTGGAGTATGGCGACGCCATAAACTTCGACAAGTCTGCATCTCTCGCTCCCTTCGCGAAGAAGTACTTCGCCCTCTTGGAGGAGAGTGATGAGGGGAACACTCCCGCGGGTGTTGAAGACATGGCGGAGCTTCCAAGTGCCGATCCTCCGATAGTTGACCCCCCGATAATCGACCTTCCAGCAGCTGAACCCGTGGAGCCTTCCGCCACAGATCTCGTGGATCCTGCTCCCGCTGACGCCAACAAGGACCAAGCTTAAATGCTCTATCTTCATAATCCTTGTAATTTCCCCTTTTTTTTGTAATGCATCCTCGGGCCTTTGATCCCTCATCAATATCAAACTATCTTAGTTCCGATTTTCTATTGCACTTCTCAAAGCGACTTACCTATGCCACTTAAGGCGAAACCTCGCCACTTAAGACATTTCAACACATCCCTTAAGACGATTTAGCCCACACCACTTAAAGCGATTTAATCGTGCCAACTAAGGCAATTCAATTCGCCTCACCTAAGACGACTTAACAACTTGCACCACTTAAGGCGATTTCGCCACACTTAGAATAAATCTAAGAACCATGCATCACTTAAGACGACTTAATCTCGTGCACCACTTAAGGCGACTTTTTCTCGTGCACCACTTAAGGAGACTTTTCCTCGTGCACCACTTAAGGAGACTCAACAACTCTTAGAATAAATCTAAGAATAATCTGATCGGAAGCAACCTCTTGATTTATTGATGGCACAAAATCCGCTTACATTGAATCAAACGATAAATAACTTACACCACTTAAGGCGATTTTACATCGGGCACCACTTAAGGCGACTTTTCATCAGGCACCACTTAAGGCGACTTTTCATCAAGCATGACATTTCTTCAAGTGTTCGCCACTGAAAGAATGCTTCAATACTCTGCCATCGAGGTCTTTCAACTTGTACGCATTTGGAGCTGGCATCCCTACGACCTTATAAGGTCCTTCCCATTTTGGTGACATCTTGTTGATCCGATCCAAAAGGGTAAACTCATTCCGACGCCAAACTAGTTCTCCGACGAAGAATTGTCGGGACTTAACTCGCCGATTGTAATATCTGGCCGTCGCCAAACGCATTCGAGCCTGGACTTCATCGGCTTCCCGCCTCTTTTCCTCGAGCAAGTCCAATTCCAGACGTCTCATTTCATCATTCGTCAAAGGCTCGTAGTACCTCGTCCGATGGGACGCCACAGCTATTTCCACGGGAGCAACGGCCTCCGTGCCATAAACAAGGCCAAACGGAGTCTCCCCAGTTGATCGTTTGGGTGTCGTTATAACAGCCCAAAGCACATTTTCCAGCTCGTTCAGCCATTTGACCTTCAAGGCATAGACCCTCTTCTTCAGGCCATCCATCACGATTTTATTGGCTGACTCCACCTGGCCATTAGTCTGAGCATGATGGACAGAGGCTGTCCGATGCTCGATATTCAACTCCTCCAGATACTCCTTCACTTGAGCCCCGTTAAACGGTGGACCATTATCGCTGATCAACACCTTAGGAATCCCGTATCTGGATATAATATGGGTCTGGAGAAACTTGACAATTTGATTCCCCGTCGTCTTGGCCAATGCCTTAGCTTCTATCCATTTCGAAAAATAATCGATAGCCACAAGCAAATACTTACACTGATCTTGTGCCTGTGGGAGGGGTCCCACCAAGTCGATACCCCACTCCGCGAAGGGTCAAGCACTCTTGATGGACATCAGATTAGCAGCCGGGGCCACGATATTCGGGGCATACCTCTGGCACGCATCACAGGATTGGACTAACATCGTCGCCTCCTTGCTCATCGAAGGTCAATAATAGCCCAAATTCAGCACTTTCCTCGTAATGGATCGGGCCCCTTCGTGACAAGCCGCGACCCCTTCATGCACCTCCCTAAGGATCCGACTTGTGTCGGGCTCAGCCACACATTTCAAGTAAGGAGTCGAGAACCACCCCTTTTTGTACAGCTGATTGTCCACCACCATGTAATTAACCGCGATCCGACGTATCCTGTCAGCTAGTACTCCATCATCAGGGACTGCCCCCGTAGTCAGATACGCGACTATCGGGGTCATCCAAGTGGGCTCCCCCTCCGATCCTGCTTCAGTGGCACACACTTCTGATGGGTCAGTGGTCGATAAGATCACCTTCTCCAAGAAGTGCACCTTCCAATTTTCCTCTAGGGGTGCCCCCAAGGCGAATTTACTCAAGGCATCCGCTTCCGCGTTTTCCTCCCTCGGGATTGCCTCGATGTCGAAACTTTTGAAGCTCTCCTTCAAGACTTGCACCTCGCGAAGGTACTTCCTCATCATCGGGCTCTTCGCCTCATATCGTCCTTGGACTTGATTCACAATCAGGCCCACGTCACATTTCACCCGTAAGTGACCAACTCCCGTACCTTTGGCAATTTTGAGGCCTGTAATAAGAGCCTCATACTCAGCTTCGTTGTTGGTGGCCCTAAATGTTAAGGCCAAATCATATCGAAGGGGCTCACCCCCGCCTGGTGGTATCAACACGAACCCTGCTCCTGATCCGTCTGAACTCGAAGAGCTATCCGTGTACATTTCCCAAGTATTTTCTTCATTTGGCTGTTCTGATTGCTCTGCCCTTTCTGGTTGCTCTGCTATCGGGACCTCCATAGTTGCCCCCTCTACAGGGCCCGCTTCTTTCAGATCGGGGGCTGTAGACTCTGCTATGAAATCCGCCAACGCCTGGCCCTTAATAGCCGTTCTCGGAGCAAAGTGAATGCGGAACTCACTAAGCTCGACTGCCCATTTCACTAATCTCCCCGACGCATCAGGTCGGTTCAAAAAATGCTTCAGAGGTTGATTCGTCAACACAGTAATCTCATGCGCATGGAAGTAGGGCCTTAGCTTTCGAGCAGTAATGATCAACGCAAAAAGATACTTCTCAACGGCGGGGTAATTCAGTTCAGATTTGGCAAACGCCTTGCTTACATAATACACGGGGACTTGATTACCCTCGACAATCTTCACTAACACAGAGCTAATAGCAAACTCAGAAACAGCCAAATATAGATAGAGCGGCTCGCCTGGGATCGGTTTCGCCAATGGCGGGAGGGTGCGAAGGTGCTGCTTGAGTGCCTGGAACGCCTCTTCACACTTGGCAGTCCACTCAAACTTCTTGTTGGCCCTCGGAACTTCAAAAATCGGCATAGATCGGTTACTTGCCTTGGACAGGAAGCGATTCATTGCAGCTAGTCGGCCATTCAGCACTTGCACCTCCCGATGATTTATCGGAGACTGCATCTCCTCGATTGCCCTCAGCTTCTCAGGGTTCACCTCAATTCCTCTCTGGCTTACCATAAAGCCCAAAAACTTCCCCGAGTGGACTCCGAAGGCACACTTGGTCGGGTTCAAGCGAACCTGATGAAGCCTCATCCGCTCAAACGCCGTGGCTAAGTTGTGGACATGATCCTCGGCCTGACGGGACTTCACCAGCATATCATCCACGTAAGACTCCATGGCTTTCCCCAGCATGTCCCCGAAAAACTTGTTCACCATCCTTTGATAAGTTGCCCCGGCATTGATCAATCCGAAGGGCATGACATCGTAGTGATAGATGTCACTATCAGCATAAAAGGCAGTGTGGGGGGCATCCTCCTTAGCCATCTTAATATGATTATAGCCCGAGTAATCATCCATGAAGCTCAGTAATTCATGCCCCGACGTGGCATCCACCAACTGGTCGATTCTCGGAAGCGGGTAACAATCCTTCGGGCAAGCCTTATTCAAATCGCGGAAATCAACACACATCCGCCATTTCCCATTGCTCTTCTTCACCAGGACCGGGTTGGCGACCCAGGTCTGGAATCAGAGCTCCTTGATAAATCCAGCGTCGAGCAACCTGCCCACCTCCTGCTGGATCGCGATCCTCTTGTCCGCGCCCATCGGACGCCTCTTCTGCGCGATAGGCTTGATCGCGGGATCGATCTTCAACTCGTGCTCGATCACATCGGGGCCGATTCCTGGCATGTCACTCGGGGACCAGGCAAACAGCTCCATGAACTCCCTCAGCAGCTCAATCAATTCTCGGGCCCTCTCGTCGGACAGGGCGGACCCGATTTTCACCTTCCTCTGAGGTCTGTCAATCTCGACCTCCTTCAAATCCTCCATAGGGGCGGGACGCCCAAACTCCTCTCTGGGATCAGTATCGGTCTGGAGGATGGTCATAGCCTCCCGTTTTTTTCTTCGGGTGGCATTAACATAGCACCTCCTGGAGGCCACCTGGTCGCCCTTGACCTCCCCGACTCCATGGTCAGTCGGGAACTTCATTTTCTGGTGAACCGTCGAGGCAACAGCCATCAACGGGTTGATGGTAGTTCTCCCAATAATCGCATTGTAAGTCCCCGCGGACTCAACCACCACGAAGTCCACATTCCTCCTTTCCGCTTTCCACCCGCTACCGAACTCCACTGGTAAGGTCATCATTCCCAGCGGATAGGAGGTAATACCAGAGAATCCAACCATCGGAAAGTTCACCTCCTTCATGGAGCTATTTAGAGGGATGTGGAAGTCCTCCCGCTTGTCCTTCCTCGGGGTACGTCTGTCCTCCCTTCGATCAGAACGACCTCGACTCCGACTGCCCTCGGATTTATCCTTCCGCTTATGGTCGTCCAATGGCTTGAGCGACTGCTTGCCTTTATTTGACTTTGGAGGGTCAAGTTCTCCAGCAGCTATCTTCGACTCTTGCACGTCGATTTGTTGCTTCACCCTCTTCTGCAACGCTTCCATATTCCACACAGCCTTCTCAGCCACGCTGTGCATCAGGTCGGAACCATAAGGGTCTGTCAGGTTCCGAAGGAAGGTGCGGATAGTCTCTCCCTCCGATATCTCCTCATCGATCTCGGCCACATTGGCAGTGTACCGCTGGTAATAATGCGCCAGCGATTCGTCGGGCCTCTGTACCACCTGGGCGAGGGACCTCACGCTCTTCAAGAGGCGCCGATGACCTTGGTACTGCTGAATGAAACGGTCATGCATATCGGCCCAGCTGGAGATGCATCCTGGGGGCAGGCTAAAGAACCACGTCAGGGCCCTCTCACCAAGTGTACCTGGGAACAACACACACACAATATCGTCATTGGGGGCCCTGCCTAGACAGGCCATGAGGTGCTTCTGGACGTGGCGAATTGGATCTCCTTCGCCATCATACTCCTTAATCGTGGGGATCCCCAGCCCTGACGGGGCGAGGGTGTCTATCAGTCGGGGAACAAAGGGATGAGTGGATCGATCCCTCAGTTCCGACATCATCGGCTTCTGGTCCCCCATGCAGATGTTTACGGTCTTCACCACCTGGTCGGGGGTGATGGGACAGGGGAATGGTCCTATGCTGCACTGGTCCTGGCCCATCAATCACAAATCGCTCCGACTGAGCGGGTTCCTTGCCCTTGTCTTGGTTTCTGGGTCGGGTCTCCTGTGGAGCGGAGGAGGCACCTCCTCCTGCCTCTTGGCAGCCTCTCTCCGCTCTAAGAGAGCCTCCATGGCTTCCAGGAACATCGACATGGCATCTGCCACAACCTTTGCCAGGTCCGCGTTCGGAGGAGCATCGGGAGCATCCCCTCTCTATTCCCTTGGTGTCTAGCCGTATCCTCAGGAACTTCGTTGTGCCCCCCTGTTCGGGAAACCTCAGCAGGGAGATTTTGGTCCTCAGCACGCTCCGGTGGCGAATTCAGTGTTCCAGCAGGATGACGGGAACCACCAGATTGTCCTTGCTGTCTCTGCTTGCCAGCCGCCATTGAACGAGTAGAGGTCATTGTTGCTTTTCGTTGCATTTCCCACATACGGGGCCAATGTTGGATCACGGCTGGAACTCTGGTACGGTCTTGACGGCGATCCGAACTCCTTCGCTCCACGTAATCCTGCAAGAGGGGATAGACCGGGCGGTGACCCAGAATCCCTCTCCGATGCTTAAATGAGTATCTCAATTATCTCAATAAACTGGCAAGCAAGAGTCTCAGTATTCAAAAACGTATCTCGATCTGAGGTAACTGCTACCCTTTTATAGGCGAAGAGCTACCTCAGTTACCTGGTGAACCGCTGGGGCGGTTAGCCCACGTTCCGCTTATCTCGGCCACGATCCCGCCTATCTCGGCCATGATCTCGCCTATCTCGGCCACGCTCCGCGTATCTCGGCCACGATCCCGCCTATCTCGGCCATGATCTCGTCTATCTCGGCCACACTCCGCGTGTCTCGGCCTCAACCTCTGATAGCAAATCCCGACCAATATCGGGGACTCCAGAGTTATCTCATTGTGTCACCGCTCGGGGCCCCTCGTCATCGTGACAGGGCCAACATTCTCAGGGATTCATCATCGGGGCCTACTTAAAGGCATCTCATCAGGAGCACCCAGCTCGCCTATCGGGACCGACTCTGTCGGGACCTTTCACCATCGGAACTCCTTTTGTCGGAACCCTTCGCACTGGTCTTCTTGACCCCTTTTAGGGCCCAGTGGGCCTATTCACCGTTTACTCACCGTTAAAGGGCCTAACGGCCATAGCGAAACCCATCACACATCAATGTGTTTAGTCCTACTATGGTACTTCAGATTCTTTACTGCCGCAATCGCTGCCCGACTGTCAGAGAACACCTTCACATGTTTACTCTCAACATCGCCATCAAGCAGCGCAGTAAGAAGCCTTTTCACCCAAACCGCTTCCTGTGCATTTTTGAAGAGAGCAACGAATTCCGATTCCATCGTAGACAGCGCGACACATGATTTCTTCTTACTCGTCCATGAAATGGTGGCATCAGCAAGAAGAAACACTCCTCATGTGGTGGACTTACAATCATCCGGATCGCCACCATGGTCGGCGTCACTGAATCCAGTCAATTCTAACTTCCTGCCCTCATAGCACATTACGTAGTCGACAGTACCTTTCAGATATCGTATGATCCTCTTTACAAGTTTTAAATGTTGATAGCCAGGGTCTGATTGGAATCTTGCTACTAGGCCCACAGCGTAGCAGATGTCTGGCCGAGTGCAAAGCATGGCGTACATTAGACTCCCAACCATGCTTCAATACTCTGCACTCCTCATCTGTTCACGCTCTTGCTGGTCTTTCGGGCCGTCGCGCTGTGACAACGCGCACCCGAATAGTACCGGCGTTTCCACGGGTTTGGCATCCGGTAATCTAAACCTTTTCAACAGTTTGTTGATGTAGGCTTCCTGAGATAGACATAACCTTCGGATGGCACGATCTCTAGCAATTTTAATGCCCAAGATGTACGTAGCCTCTCCTATGTCTTTCATCTCAAATACAGATGTCAACAAGGACTTTGATTCATGCTTAAAACTCACATCGTGCGCGACAATGAGTATGTCATCCATGTACAAAGTCAGGATGACGTACTTAGACCCGGAGGTCTTTGTATACATGCATGGATCCTCCTGGAGATTCACGAATCCGTTTCCAACGATTTCCTCGTGGAACCTGCGGTACCATTGCCGAGACGATTGTTTAAGACCGTAAATAGATCTTTGGAGTTCACAAACTTTACATTCGTTACCAGGAGTAATGAAACCCTCCGGTTGCTCCATATACATCTCTTCCTCCAGATTTCCGTGGAGGAATGCGGTCTTAACATCCATTTGGTGCAGCTCTAAATCGAGGCTTGCGACCAGGGTGAGGATTGCCCTGACCGTGGTGTATCTCACATTCGGTGAGTAAGTCTCATCAAAGTCCACTCTGTGAAGTTGGGTGTATCCTTTCACAACAAGTCGAGCTTTGTATCGCTCAGCATTTCCATCAGCAATAAGTTTCAGTTTCAGAACCCACTTTGCCCCTATGGCCCTGCGGTTAGCAGGTCAATCAACTAAAGACCAAACATAATTGGCTTTCATTGAGGCGATCTCTTCCTCCATTGCTTTCCTCCATTCCTTCGCTTGAGGTCCTTTCAACGCTTGTTGAACCGTCACTAGTTCGTCAACAGAAGATAGGGTGAATATTTCACCCTTCTCAATGGGATACATCTTAGGAGAAGTTCGATGCCTTTGACTTCGTCTAGGCTCGTTTATCCCATCTTGAGTCTTAAAATTGCTCCCACTCGGAATAATGCTTTCTATCGGAGCATCACTCCCACTGGGAACAAGGGCAGTGCTGGAACCTTGGCCTACAACTTTTCTTGGACGACCTCTCGGTCTCGGAACCAAGTTGGTTAATCCACTCCCACTGGAAAAAATGGGTAGTTGTGGCATTATTGGATTTTCATCCAGCGGTCTGACAACGTGATTATCAGGTTCAACTTGATTCACACCTGCTGCAACAGTAATTTGTGTGGTAGGATTGTGTCCTCCCACTGGATTTACTATGAAAATGTCTCCATCCTCATTTACCATTTCATTCACTTGTGTTGCTGCCTCAAATCTCCCACTCGAAGTAAGTGAGACCTGACTATCATCGTTATCTTGATGCAATTCAATAAAGACTTCGTCTATTACGTCTTTCCAAGTGTTTAAAATTCTTCCTCATGTCATGTAACGTCTCATGTTCGACCACGACACCATTATCACAAGCTAATTTAAACATGTATCCTCTAAGAGTTGTCATCATACTCTTGTTCCAAATACTTTTTTAATGCGCATGTTAATGTCGCATGATGATAAGAATTGACTCATTATCACTCCTTTATGCTTTTATGGCGACGTCTTTGACCGATTTTGTTGATGAAGTGTGTCATCGATGTGAATGTCTTGCCAAACTACTCGTTCAAGGCATTTTCTGGGAGATTCATTTTACCGACATCATCCTTTTCATTGGCTAATTCATCCCAAAGACTTGGTCATCTTTGAACTGTGCATTGGGCTTTCGCCTTATGCGACAGTTTATACTATGCGAGTTCGTGGTAGCTTGTGAAGCATACCTCTTTTCATCGTGTAAGAATTGAATGAATTATTCCAAAAAAGAGGGAGGCTAATAAAAAATTCAGCACTAAAACACTTCATCATTAAATTCGTACTTTGAAAACGACGTGTTCCATCTTTCGAGGTACACGCGCCTGTGGCGCCTATTCCATGTTCTATCCCATGGTTTAAATCGTTTTTTTTTCCAAAATTAAATTAAATTTAATCCAATCGGTGTCAAACATGTTCATCATTACGAAATTTATCATATAATCGAGTACTAATAAATAAGTAAGAAATTAATCCGTCTGCCCTTAGAACTAAGCAATCGATGGACATTAATGGTATTTTGGTGCTCCACGATATTTAGATGAATGAGTGGGAGTATTTATGTTTGATCCGACCTTATTGGTGGATTTTTCGGTTTTAACTTCGTTTCGGATCGATCCCGTTTTATTGGGTCGATTAATTTGGATAAGTAGATCTCATTTCAAATCGAATTGAAACTACTTTATTCAATAAATATGAATCTTAACCAACAAAAATTCAAACATTAAATAAACAAATAAGAGAATCAACAACAATCGGTCTGTTTTAAGATTTTTGACAAAGCTGTAAGAGATAAATGTAAAGCTGCAAGAAGAACTGCTGCCAACTCGACCAACTATCCTGAAAGAAATATTCACAAGTGAATTTCATCAGGAGACAGTAGTCATATAAAAATTTAACGGCTTTATATATGTGGCTAACGAGGTGTACCTGTTAGCGCACTAATCAACAGTGTTTGTGCACCGGATCTCGTTTAAGGACCGATTTGATCCCGTCCCTCTGTTGATTCCCTCGATATCTTGCGGTGGTGCACAGTTGAACCTTCCGGTTCCCTTTGGTTTCTTTCGGCAAATAAGACCATGGTAAACCTAATGGATTCGATTAAGTAACCCAATCCTTTGTCGTCAGCTAATCATGATAACAGGTATCTCTGTGCTATATTGAGTACTTTCTTCCAATTGGATATTTCGTCCTGAAGATCTGATGTGGTTTTTACGCCAGCATCTTGGGAAAGTAGGGCAAAACTCTAACAATACTTTTCTGTCTTCGGCTGCCCTCCCTTTAGCGTAACGGAGTTTAAGGGCAGCCCAAAGCTGAAGAGCAGTTGAGTTTGAAGTCCTCTGAAACCTCTTTGTCTAGGGCTGCCAATATCACCTTACAAGCTCTTCGATCCTCAAGGCCTCTAATCCCCTGACGGGTTTTGAGACTGCCATATTCATCCACCAATGCCTTCCCATTTCAGCATCAATACATTTTTGTGTATTTTATTATATGAGAAGTTCCCTTACATGTTCACTCCATGCATTATAATCCATACCATCTAGATTGCAAGGTTCATAGAAGTGTACTGACCCAGCCATTGATACTAACACATTGATAATCATGCATAATCAGGGAGATAATAACATTTTGAGAAAAAATTGCATACATCATATATCTATTAAGATGAAATATGACTAATGATGATCCCACAGCCATTTAAACCAACCGACCGCCAGTAAACCGATGGAAGGAGGTTCGTGAAAGAGTTCACATTATCGTCGTCTTCATTCCAATAGATTAGTCTCTTAAAAGCGGTTTTATTCGCAAATTACCGGAACGGGAACTTTGAAATAAGTATACCCGATTTTGGCTTTTCCATTGCCCTTTGTATTTAAAAATATTCCGATGAACTTACGCATGCCTATATAATTCTACTTCACAAGTAAATTATCTTAGCAAGCCAAAAATTCATCAATCAAACCATACATCATGCATACGCGTCATGCGTTTAATGTTCCAAGGAACTCATGCTAGCATATATATAATTATACTTTCCAAGTAAACTATCAAATGCAGCCACATCCTCAACATTCAAGTATACGTGTCATACATGTAAACTTCCACACTAAACATGCATATTTGGCGACTTGCTTTTTTTTTAAAAAAAAAATTAAAATATTAGGGGCCGACTTGCAATTCATGATTACAATTAATCATGCGTGTTTCTAGATATGAATCCTAGGCAATCACAACCATCACAGCATGTCTGTCCTAATGCGCAAACCATATATATAACCAGGGCTCCGCCCCCAATATCCAACTAGCTTGATGTAGTCAAGACAACAGTTCTAATAAATATATGTGACAAAAAGTAAACAATTGCAATTCAGCCCTCTAATTAATCCAGTCCCTAAATCAAGTATTTCCGAGATCCATCCCCATAATCGAAACTAGGCATTAAGGTTTAATAAAAACATGAAAGTTTTAAACCTTCGAGCACTGTGTAGACTAATTAAAGTTCAAAAAAATTTGGATTTTAAAACTTGACCATCCTATTTTATTAATTGACTCGAAATCGGTTTTGAAAAAAATTCGGATCGGTTCAGTAAATTTCGGTTCGGTTTAGAAAATCTGGTTCGGTTTGGACCGATTTTATTTTCAAAATCTGGTTTGGTCCGAACCGGTCCAATAAAATAGGGTTCGGTTCAATCACTTAAAACCGGTTCGGTTAGGTTCACTTAGTTACCCCGGTTCGACCCAACCCGGCTAGGTCGATCCGATTAAGAAAATCCGGTTTGGTTTTATTCCTATCCGGTTTAGCAAATTGGACTGACCCATTAATCATATAGGGTTGGGTCGAAATAATCTTGTGGGCTAAGCAGGGTTTTAAAGTCCACTAAAAACTTAACTTAGCCTTCAAGAATTATTAACTATATAAAATAATTTCCAATATTGCATATATATATATATTGTCAAGATTCTAGCTATAAGATGTAAATCAATCAACAATATATATACATATATATAAATTTTGGTCCAGTTATATATATATATATATATATATATATATATGTTTATTTATTTATTTTCAATATCTTAATCGGGAAACAAATATACTGACAATATATTTTCTTAATCTTTTAGGTAACTAAATATATCAATAATATCTTTATTCCGTATAATTTAGCTAGATATATTAATAGTTACATATTTCTATATATTTAATGTGAACCTATCAATATATTTCCAATTATAGATATATTGTTACATTTAATAAAAATTCAAATATGGTAATCAATAATCTTAAAGAATTTCGGCCGAAACATGTAACTTGGTGCCTAAGTAATAAAATTTTTTACCTTGTAAATCTCATTAGGGTTCGGTCGAAATACACCAAATTGGAAACAAGTTGTCAAATTTCAAGATCAAATTTTAATAAGATTTACAATCCAATGTTTGATTTTGATAAAAATCCACTTTTTCTTGAAGATCATGAATATCAAATTTTATTAAGAACATCATGAAAATTTTGGCCCTAACAATAGTAAAAATCAGAAATTTTAAATTTTCATTCTCTAAAATTTCGGCCATAACCTTTAAAAATCAAGAACACCAATTTATCAAAATCAAGAACTTCTAACAAAGGCTTTGATACCACTGTTGGATTATGGGGTTGATTACTACGGAAACATAAATAGGGCACATGCTTGTAATCAGAATTATGTAGCGGAAGATGTGCACATACCTTAAACCCTTTCCGTAGTCCTAAGGATCTCGCTGAGGGAGTTCACGATCCACCGGACGGAACCCGTAGAAGTTCTTTTTAAGGAAGTCCTACGCGGTATTAGCTCCACAACAAGCGTCTGATCGATTCTTGGCAGGGACGGATCTCCGGAGTGTTTTGCTCTATGCAAATTGGCACACCATTGGTGCTTGTATATGGTTCGGCCGATGTAGTGTTCTAAGGGGGAGAGATTTCTCTCAAATCACCACTTAGGAGGAATTGTGAATTACCCTTAAGAAAACCCTAACACTCTTTATTTATAGGAGGAGCAAAGTGTACAAAAGTCAACTTTCCCCCTACACTAATAGTTTCGGCCGATCATGTATACGGGAGGCCCAATATTTGGGCCTCTCATGTCAATTGGGATTTGGGTCTAGCCCAATTTCCCTAATGTGACATTCACCCAATTTCTTAGATAACATATACATATTAATAAGCTCCTAATTACGACGCCCAATCACCATATGCTAACAGCTCCCACTCGTCGAAATGGGGTAAGTCCTTTTTTTCCTGGAAGGTAACGAAGCATGAGAATGTTTCTTTATCTGAAGCTGAAGCTGAGTACACCTATATGGGTAAAACTTTAGCTGAGTTAGTATGGTTGAGAAATTTGTTAAGAGATGTAAGTTTTAAACAGGACTGTGCTTCCGTTTTGCATTGTGATAGTACTGTTGCCAATAAGATTTCTAAGAATCATGTCCATGAAAGAAACAAAGATATTGAGATAGCATGTCATTTTATAAAAAATCAATTACTTGCTAAGATTGTGCAACTTAGGCATTTAAAGAAAAATGATCATCTTGCTAATATTTTTACAAAGACTTTACCTGTAGCTCAGCATGAGAAGTTGAGCAACATGATGGGATTGAGAAACATTTTTAGACAGGGGAAGCAGAATTGTGAGGAGGAGCTAGATTGAGGAATTGTTTTTTTTGAAGACTTCCAGCTTGATTTGGAGTATTTAGGTTCATATATGCACAAGCTGGAAGTGTGGAGTGTATTTACATTTCTGTTGTTATTGTTTACGGTGTTGCTTGTTTGTTTCTTGTTGTTAGATGACCTATTTGTTATTTTGGAGGGGCCTTTATTTAGCTTTAGAGTTGTTTGAGGGTCTCGCTCCTTCACTTGGATTCTTTAGGTTTTATTTGGATATTTTCGGTAAACTGATTCATATTTAAGGGTGAGGGAATCCAGATGAAGGAACATTCCCAATGACGCCAAATGTTTGTGTCGTTACATTTTCTCTTCGGTTAGGATTTATTGTCGAGAAATCATCCATATGGAAAAGACGATATTCAGTAATGTCAAAGCAAACTGCTGGGATCAAGTTGATGTGGCCCGCAACTTCTGGTAGTGGACTTCGAGGCTTCGCCTCTGATTAACTCTTTTAGGTGTCTATCTGAACCTCACCGGGTGCTTAGTTTCCTTTTGAGTATTTGGTAGGCGAACCTAAAAAGGGGGTGGAGATTTTCCCCTGATTCCACTCCGAAGCTTAAGTCAGTAATGGAATATGAGAGAATACTGTAAAAAGTATACGATAGAATGTAATTAAGTAATAAAAGGGTTCCCCTATTTATATGGAGAATGTACCAACTTTAAAAAGCGGATACCCTTTTGGGAGAGTTTTTGTCCGGAGTCGGTAGAAGCAGGTGACAAGCAGGTCGCCACCTCACCATTCCTTAAGAGGAAGGTTTCCTCATGGCGGCTGAAGTAGGTGACAAGTAGGTCGCCACCTCACCATTTCTTAAGAGGAATTTTTCTCATGGTGCCTGAAGTAGGTCGCCACCTATCCCTTCCTTAGGAGAAAGGGGTTCCTCATATTACTAGGCTGCTGACTCGACTCATACCTTAAGAAGGAGAGTCTTTGAGTGGACTTGTCATCAGAATATTGCTCAATTTTATCTAGAAAGTCCATACTCTTGAGGCGCTGTCTTTGGCCTATATGCCCCTTTTTAAACTTGGCCTTCTGCTCTTCCCATGATTCTATCGAGTTGTTGGGAAGGCCATAGAACCATGTAGAGGCTTCTTCTTTGAGAGTAGTGGGGAAGAGAGCTGCGTAATGATCTGGCGTCGCCCCACTTCCTAACATGGAAGAGATATGGGCGTTGATATGACGGACATGATCTCCTTCTCCAGTATAGTCGTCGATATTCCTCGCAATGACTTGCAGGGGAACTCGAGTGTTGAGGAGCCTTCTGGAAAAGGGATGAGAGGTGTGGTCTCGAACTATCGGCATGTCGCTTGCTCCTCTCCTCTTCTTTTCTAACAGCTCTTCCACCTGTCCTATGGTGAATAAGATAGGTTCCTTGGCAGGGGTGTCGACCACGGGGGCCTTTGGAGCTTCCCTAGCTCCTGGAAGGTTTGTTTCAATGGTCTTTACGCTTGAGACCACATCGTCGTTTTGAGAGATCTCATGGGTCGGCTCCTTAGTGTTTGGGGCAGTTGACGCCTGAGTCTGATTCCAAAAGGCTATGAATACCACCATCACTTCTTGTGGGACAGCCGGAGAGACTGCTCTCACTTCCTCTTGGTTTGGTGGTGACTCAGAGTGAGGGGGGGGGGGGGGGGGTATTCCTCACCATTGGCACCAATGCTTTGGGGAGGATGATCTTCCTCATTTACTTGCTTAGAAGTGGTGGGATCTGATTGAGATTTTGCCATCTCTTCCACCATTGTTGTCACCTTATTGGGGGCCATGACTTTTTTATCTCCTTTGTTAGGTTCCGAGTCTAGGGTCAACGGGCGGTCGACTTAAGTCTCGTTCCTCACTGGTGATGTTGCGGATTCGATGCTCTCGGGTTGTGTTGTCCTAGCTTGTGTCCTTCCGTCCTTAGCTTCTCTTCTCTTCTCGCCCTGCAAGAGGGGCAATACCAGGCACAGAGGGGGGGGGGGGGTGTGGTGCCTGATGAACCCTCTCTGATGCCTAAGTCAGTACGGTTTTAGAGAGATAAAGCTAGAGAGATGTCAGAGCAAAATTATGCAACTTGTCAAGATGATCAAATGAATAGTGGAGGTGTTGTATTTATAGGCAATGATGTCATTAAGGTGGCTTAATGACATCGTTAACCTTTAAACACAATTAATTAACCTTTAAACACGTAATTAAGACCTTAGGGTACGGAAAGGGTTGGCGGAAATAAACCGAGTATGGGAGTCCAAGAATGGTGCCGGGGCCCTTGGGGGAAGGAAAATCCGACCCCCAAGGGTAGGGGTTGGGTGAGGCCACCCAACCCCTCCTAGGGGAGATAGGGTTGGTCCACCCGATCTCCCCTAGGGGAGGTCGGGTGTGGCCACCCGACCTCACCTAGGTGAGTCTAACTTGGCCGGACGAGCGCTTCGGCCTCGTCCGGACCGTTGGTGTTTTCGCGAAGTGTTCGGGTTGAAGTTTTGATTTACAATCATTAACGGGGTAATCAAAATGAAACGGGTCGGGAGTCAACGGGTTCAAATTGGGCGTATATCCATCACATGCCCCGAGTCAACCAATCGCCTAACCCTTGATTGACTCTATTTTAGGATGGTATGACACGCGCGATTTGAAACCGGGATTTTACCTTCTTGTCTGAATGCTTACTTACCCATGGATGTGTGTCTCTGACTCTGCCCCCTGCCTTATAAGATAGAGGAATTGCAAACGTCAGAATAGCACGGACACGTGTCCAAGCACGCGTCCGTCTGAGGTGGAAATAATGAACCTATCCCTGCCATGGGCGTATGCTTGAACAATACATACACACATGGGGATGCAATATGAATACAACTAAACGGATCCATACTTCAATTTCATGCCGGGATTTACCTAAGTGGAGAAAAACTTAATTTCGGTTTAAATTTTTTTTCTAAGTATGGGATGCTCAAAAATAAACCTATGGGATGTTAACTATGGTGAGTGTGAGTTTAACCGTGGTTAATGGGAACTAGTTTTTGAATCTGTCCCTTAAAATTTTCCTTTCTAAAAATCAACGGTGTCGATTTGGTGGCTTTGGAAAAACCCTAATCCTTTGTACTATAAAAGGGTTAGTAATTACCTCATTCTCGTTGTCCTTTTCTCTTCTTTTCTTTTTGACGGTGGGATTTCTGGTCGGACTTACTTTTCGGGGCGCGCGTCGCATTGAGGTACGTGTCTTTTCTTTTGTGTAAGCATTGCTTTTGGGGGACTTAATCCCGCTTCTCCCTCGATTGTTTCTTTACTTGTCTCGTTTTTGATTTGTGGGTCTTCATGGTGATACAGTCCTGTTTGATTCATCCTCTTTCCATCTTCTTGCCCCCATGTTTCTACTTACTGGCGCGTGGGGTCTTCTACCCTGGGATTATGACTATCTCCCCTTGCCCCTTGCCTCTGCCTGTTGGCCGGTGGGGTCTCTCTATGCTGGGGGCTATAACTATCTCCCCTTGCCCCCCTGCCCCTGCTTATTGGCTAGTGGGGTCTCTTTATGCTGGGGGCTATAACTATCTCCCCTTGCCCCCTGCCCCTGCTTATTGGCCAGTGGGGTCTCTTTATACCCTCTTTCTATTCTTACCTTTTGATTCTGTATTTTTCGTTTTAGGAGAGTGAGTTTCCTCTTGTCCCTACTATCCCTTTTCTGTCTTTCTTGGGCTGAGCTTGCGTTTTTTCGATCGACAGATTTCCCCGTTGATTGATGAGGAGTAAGAGGCCGGTACGGGTGGGAGTAGTTAACTCCGGGACCGGACCTTCGATTGCCAAAAGATCGGTTTTTTGTGGTGCGGGGAGGTGTCCTCTAATTGGAGGTAAGGGCGGTGGTGATGTTAGGGGTACCATCTTCTTTCTATATTGATGCCCCCCAATCGAGGGTCCGGGAGCCATCTTTTCCTTCTTCTTTGTTTGGTAAGTTCTCAAAATGTCTGAGTTTCCTTAGTGTATATTGGTGTTTACTCCCTACCTTGTTGTAGGTAGACTTCGTCTTCCGCGTTTGAGTCGGAAGGAGTTGTTTCGTCCTCCTGTTGATGGAATTGTTGGGTCTGAATGGGCGCCTTATTATGGGCGTGGGGCTCGTTTTGACAACCAATCTTCTTTGCAAGCTCCTGAGGTTGGAGTTCGTGTTCTGCAGTCTGCTGTTCCTCCTGTTGATCGTGTGTCCCCTTCTAAAGGGTCGGAGGCTACTTATGAATTGGCTCGTGATGTGTTGGCTCGCTATGCTTCTGTAACTTTTCTTAGCCGTGTTATCCTTTAGGACATTTCTTTTTCGTGCGTTATCTGTCTCATCCTTTGTTTTTGTCGCAGGGTATTGCCGACCTTGTTAATTTTTCCACCCTTGTTATTGATCTTGCTGAGGAGAAAAAGGTGCACGAGGACACTTGTGTCTCCCTTAACTCCAAGCTTGTTAGTTGTTTGGAGCATAGTCGTATCACAGATTTGCAGTGCCAAGATTTGGAGAGTCGTGTTGCCTTTCTTAGAGAAGAGATTGAAACCTTGAGACAAAAGTCTTATCGCGATGAAGTACTTCGGGCTGCTGAGTTGGTGTCCCTTGAGGAGATGTTTCGTGTGGAGTCGAAAGGGTGTGCTATCGCTGAGTATAAGGCTTCTTCCTCTTATCAGGCTTCTATCGATGTTCGCTGCTCTGTGGCTAAGCGTATTTCTTTAAAGGAGATTCTTGAGCGTATGTACATGATTGCTCCTGACTTTCCTTTTTCTCAGCTTGGTGATTTGTCTGATTTCGCTGTTAGGCATATTGCGAAGATGAGGAAGTAGTACACCTATCTCTTGTGGTGGTCTCGCGAGTTTGTGACTTGAGGTTCTTCTTGTGTTGTCTTCTTACTACTGCTTTTGTTTGTGGGTTGCGGTTGTCTTTAGAGTTTTGAAACTCCACCTTTCCTAGTTTTGCCATCTTTGTTTGAAATCTAATAGCCCTTGCAACATTCAAGATTTGCCTATGCTTGCGCTCCACCCTTCCATTTTGTTGAGGAGTGTGTACACAGCTTGTTTGGTGAATGATTCTTAAATAAAGGAAATGCTCCTTGCAAATGGAGTTGATGAATTCACTCCCATTGTCACTCCTAACTGATTTGACCTCAACCCCAAACTGATTTTTAACCATTGTCAAGAAGCCCTTGATGTGAAGAAAAGTATCACTCTTGTTCTTCATAAGAAACAACCAAGTAGCTCTTGAAAAATCATCCACAATTGTAAGGAAATATTGATAATTCCTAATGGTAGGAACCTTATAAGGGCCCCATAAATCCATATGTATCAGTGTAAAGGGTTTAAGAGCATGAGAGGTACTAATAGGAAAAGACAATCTGGTTTGCTTGGCTAATGGACAAAGAGTACAATCCTTGACACATCCAATGGAATCATCTAAGTTCAAGATATTCTTCAAATGATCCATGTGAGTAGCTGAAATGTGTCCCAATCTCTTGTGCCATGTCCAAGCATCCACCTTATTTGAGCTAATGGAAGGAGCAGCCACCACCTTGCTTGATCTTGAAGGCACCACATCCTTGAGTATGTAGAGTCCCTTAGCCCTCTCACCAATCACCATAGGCCTCCCAGTTTGGCCCTGAATCAAGACATGATCAAAAGTGAATATCACCTTGCAATTGAGTTGGTTTGGAAGTCTAGAAACTGAAATCAAGTTGAACTTGAAATCGGGCACTAAGAGGATGCCATTCAAGGTGAATCCAGAGAATGAGCAACTTCCAATGTGAGTCACTCTACACTTGTGACCATTAGGCAAATGGACAAATTGATTATTGGAATCAGTTCTTCTCAAGTTGTGGAGCCATCCCATTTGATGAGTGATGTGATTGGTGGCCCCTGAGTCCACAATCCAATCCATTGAAGGAGTTAAGTTCATACCTGCCATGTTCACATACATAGGATCATCCTCTTGATAAGAGAGTGGCTCAAAATCATCTTGGACAGCCACATGTTGTACTCTCTTCTCAATGCCAGCATGCATAATTCTCTTGTCAGGTGTGCCATGGAAGATCCTCTTGTCACCATCCACAATATGTTCAACCATATGAGAAGAATCATTCTCAACACTCACATTGACTGAGTTGAAGTTGCGCTTCAAACTTGGATGACCAGGAGGATAACCATGCTTCTTGTAGCAAGTGTCCTCTTTGTGACCCATTTTTCCACAATAAATGCATTTCCAATTCGCCTTCTCAGCTTTGGAGGGTCTTCCATCACCACCATATGCATTTGAAGAACCTTGACCATAAGAAGCTCCTTGTCTGATTGGCTTTGCACCGTTGTACCTTGAACCAGAATTGAAGCCCCTTTGATTGTTAGAAGAGTTCCTCATTGAGTACAAGGCTGTGGACTCTCCTACATCTCCAATTGAACCAGCAATGGCACGCTGACTTTCCTCTTGCACAAGCACAGAAAATGCCACACTTAGTGAAGGAAGAGGTTGCCTCATAAGAAGACTACTCCTCACATGTGCATAGGAATCATTGAGCCCCAAGAGAAAAGCTATAAGCTTCTGTTTCTCCTTATGTTCACTCACCATCTTCATGTCAGCTTGACATACTAAATGCAAGTCATCAATGGAGCTTAGAGCATCCCACAATTTCTTCATCTTGCCAAAAAATTCAGTGATTGACAAAGCTCCTTGAGATGTTTGGTAAATCTCTCTTGTCAATTGAAACACCTGTGTGCCATCCACCTTGTCAAACATCTCCTTGAGATCAATCCATATCGACAAAGCTGTGGAATTGTAGACCAATCCACCCACCAATTCGTTGGCTACCGTGTTCCTCAACCAAGCTTTCACAATTGCATTAGCCCTGTCCCATTTCACTCTTTGAGACACTTGAACACTAGACCTGGTGAAAGTACCATCTATGAATCCCAGCTTGTTCTTCACCAAAAGTCCTTCCATAATGGCTGTGCTCCAAGCATGATAGTTAGTTGATCCTTGAAGTTGAAAAGGAATCAACAACAAACCAGTGGTGTCCGAAGGATGAAGATACAAGGGATCCTCAATCGTGTTCTCAGCCATTTCGTAAGTAACAAGTGACTTAGGAGGCAAAGAATCCAATGCAAAATAGCTTGTCAAGGAAAAGCAAAAGTTCAAGCACCAGTGAAGGCACCAGTGACGGCAACAGCGAAGGCAATCAGCTAAGGCAACAACGAAGGCAAATAACAAACAGCTTGTTTATTTCAACAAGTGATCTCCGTACAGGCGTAGAGAAAAGGTCAATCCGCAAAAATCCGCGAAGAATTTCTTCATCACATTACCACAGAAAGTATCGCAATTGATTCAATTTGACGAAATCAATAAGCACAAGCAAGCATATCATCAGAATCAAGCTCAATTTCAGTCAAGATCCAGGCGATAGCAATCAGTGTACAGAAACAGCTTCCAATCCAATCGATGATCCAAATGAGTTGGAAATCAACAAATCTTGATTCAGAAAGACTTACACAGAGTCGTAATCAAGATTGCGACATGAATCCAATCTCAATTTGAGGAAACGAAGCAGATCGAAGAAGCAAATCGAAGAAATTTGACGACGAAGCAAAAGAAATCTGTGACTTGATCGCCAAGAGATCTACTTCTCATCAATGAATACAGTCCAGACGCATCCTCAATCACCAGGAATCATCTTCAATCTGCTTGATCTTCAACAATCTCCAGGAATCCAAGCTTTCTTGATCACCAAGGAAACTCAGTTGGCTCTAATACCATAAAGACTTTGAAAGGATTTAGAGAATGCAATGATCTAGTTATTCACATAAACTCCAAATCAGTTTGTACAATATGATCTAACTAACTATTTATACTAAGTTAGCTACGTACATAGGAAAGGAGGAGAACACAACTATGGCACAAGTATTAGGCACGACTAACCACAAGCATTGTGCAAACTAACTAAGGCACAAGCTTGATGTGTTCTATACCCCGCCCCCCCTAAAATGCAGATGGAAAAGCAGGTGGACGGATCATCCCCCGTTCAACCTGTGGATTCAACAAAACTACAAGAATGAATTCGTAAGTACTTACTGATGAATTTACTTTTGGTTTAGACGTAGCTATATAGACAATTCATCTCAGTTAGGGTATTTGCAGCCATCAACATATGTCGACACTTTCAATTGCAGATACTGCCACCAGAAATTAACTGGATAGTTAGACAGCGTTGGTACAAACTGTGTTTGACGTATGAGGTGAGAAGTTATCATGCATGTTGTGGGGAGTGAAAGTGCAAAAAAAAAAAAAAAAAAAAACTCCAACAGCGAGATCCCCCACTATTACAGCATTACAATGGGTTGGAGCCAGTTTGCACACAACGTCTACCTGACCCTTGGCGATATGATTCGCTTCAAACTGGGGACGAATACATTTTTGACGTTGAAGTGTATAATGGACATGGTTTTCTAAAACAAGCACATGTAGACGTAGAAGACAGTTCATCTAGTGAGGAAGCAGACGGTTCGTCCGAAGATGACCGAAGTTATGTAGATGAGGGTAGTGCTGGCGGCGGAGTTGTGGGTCAGTGCAACATCAAAGTAACCACTAGCAAGACAAGATGTGCAAGTAACATCCATATCATTGTGTTTTGACTAAGTAATTTTTTTTGTTGTATTCCACTTCGTGCCTAAAATATTTGAGATTTGCAGAAAATTCCAGAAAGCTTTGCTATAGTGTAGAATGAACGTGAACCATCACAACCATTGCATGGTTACAACATTGACAACTACAGTTAACTGTACCACCCCTTGATAAAACAAATGTACCCCATTCACGTAACCACAAAATTTCTAAGAATGTTTCTAATCCATGTCAACCCACATTTGATCAGTTACCAAACACAATAAACATGTTGTTTCACCCTACAGAAGTGTCAACAACGTGCAATCGCTAGACTGTAACATAAGGCCAATAATAAAATAACATTCAGGAGTGTCGTAAAAAAGGGTCTACATACAAAACCAAAGCATAAACAAAAGAGTTCACAAACGAGAACATTGATGTTCTTTGAATAAAGGTATTTCCATTTAACCATCATCCTCAGAATCGGGAGTCCGTCCCCCGTCGCCATCCTCTTAGTCATCTTCATCTTCGCGTCCACCATCGTATTCATCTTCTTACTGAACCTCTCCGCTATCCGGTACAAGCTCTTCTGCATCCTCAGCATTGGAGTCATAACCGCTAGAGGCATTAAAAAGGCGAGCATCAGGGTCTTCATCTTGTACGCCGGTAGAAGTCATCCATAATCGATCGATCTTTCTCCATATCGCCTCCATCGAATGTTCATCTTGATATCAGCCTTCAATATACCCAATATTTTTTCAATATTTTCCAAAGCCTTGGACATGGTCTGTAGCCTGTCCGACACATCCGTCGAGGTCGAACCTGAACTCGGTTTCTTCGGCTTCTGTTTCCCCTTCGAGCACACCAGTCTTTTGGTGGCTGGATCAATTTTTATTCCCATGAGACGCATACTCTTCCCATCGTAGTGTGAAATCTGTACCGCATCAACGTCTTCCGGAATAGGGACTTTGTAGTGCTTAAAAACGTGCGTCAATACCGATCCATACGAAGAATACACACGTTTCCCTGTGATAGACCTCCTCATCTCCGTCATTAGTATACGAGGTATGTTCAATTCTTTACGTTTGATGACATGTTCAAGTGCCAGAAGGTCAAGATGATGAATAATGGCATAGGAACCCGAACGGGGTAAAAGAATGTACGCTATTATATGGTGAAGAAGTCAGTTCTCCCTAGACAACTGCTCTATATGGTTCAACCTTTTCTTCCCCCATCCTCCGCAATGCGCAAACTCTGCATCCCTCTCCACGTTTTTTGTCCCCAGTGCATATATATCCACTCCTGTTGCCGGGATATGAAGAATCCTGCCCAGTGTTTCAACATCAAGCACTACCTCCACATTACAGACACGAGTGCAAATGTTCTCACTACCAGCAGCCAACTCCATATGTCCGTAGAATTCACAGACGTATGTTGGATATACCGGCTCGTTCAGACAGAAGAATTCCCATAAGGGTGGCTGCATAATTGTTGTTGACCAACCAGTCACCTTATCAGTGAACATAGATTCAAGTACCACCTGGTAGGGTGAGATTCTTATCTTCCTAACAAACTCCATATGTTCACACACATCCCTACTCGGCGGGATTTCTTGCGTTCGGCTGCCAGTTGCATGTTCTGCTTCCTCGTGTTGGAATTTGATGAATAGGCTGTCGAATAAGAGCCCTTTAATATAAGCCCAACATCCTAAGTGTTAACTGGGTAATGTCACATTAGAGATTTTGGGTTAGGCCTAAATCCCAATTGACAAGAGGCCCAAAATTGGGCCTCCCCTTTAACACATGGTCGGCCGATCCTTGGGTATTGCCCTAGGTCGGTTTTGCCTACCTCCTCTTATATGTGCCGAATTGCTACAAGCTTGTCAAGTTGTAAGGTAGCTAAAACTCATATGGAGCAAAATTTGAAACTGACTTCTTGTGATTATGATAGACATTTTTATATAGGTCATGATAATATTCATCTAGATGATGTTAGTCCTTATAGACAACTGATATGGAAGGTGCTCTATCTTACCATGACTAGATAATATATTTTCTCTGTTGTTCTTTATTTGAGTCAGTTTATACATGGTCCAAAGCAGTTACTGTTGGATTACGGGGTTGATTACTACGGAAACATAAATAAGGCACATGCTTGTAATCAGAATTACGCAGCGACAGATGTGCACTTACCTTAAACCCTTTCTGTAGTCCCAAGGATCCTGCTGAGGGAGTTCACGATCCACCGGACGGAACCCGTAGAATTTCTTGTTAAGGAAGTCCTACGCGGTATTAGCTCCACAACAAAGCCTCTGATCGATTCTTGGCAGGGACGGAGCTCTGGAGTTTTTTGCTCTGAGCAAATTGGCACACCCTCGGTGCTTGTATATGGTTCGGCCGTTGTATTGTTCTAAGGGGGAGGGTTTTCTCTCAAATCACAACTTAGGAGGAATTGTGAATTACCCTTAAGAAAACTCTAACACTCCTTATTTAAAGGAGGAGCAAAGTGGACAAAAGTCCAATTTTCCCCTACACTAATAGTTTCGGCCGATCATGTATACGGGAGGCCCAATATTTGGGCCTCTCATGTCAATTGGGATTTAGGTCTAGCCCAATTTCCCTAATGTGACATTTACCCAATTTCTTAGATAACATATACATATTAATGGGCTCCTAATTACGACGCCCAATCACCATATGCTAACAGCTCCCACTCGTCGGAATGGGAGGGTCCATGTTAATGTATTGTTGTCCAAATCACATCAACATTTCACTCTTCTGATCCTGCCCCTGCTTTCAAATAGTTCATACGAGGTTTGCCGTGCGACCGGCGGATACGACGGGCATCGTGCTAGTGTTGTAGCGCCCGCCGTTGATTCCCTATCTCAAATCAACATGTTAAAAAAATCAATCTGTATCGTGTTGTATCCTAGGTCAACTGTTAATTCTCCAATTGCCCAGTTTCCACATAGGAATACTTCTCCAGGGCATTCGCACAAGTATTCACAACCTTCAACTAATATCCGGTTGGTGGCCACCTAGTGAATACAAGAGTCGGTGAATTACAGGTGAACTTGACCATCCCCATCGCTCATACCCTTAGTCAAACTCAACTGGTTTCCAAAGATGCGGCAACTTGACCTTTTTCTTCAGCACTGCGCTTATACGCCGGGAAGCGAACATTGAGCCTGACCTTAGGTATGAGTTTTGAGTCCATTAGGATACTTCAGGCGCCTCTTCATAAGGTTCCCGGGATCAATCACACGCTCGAGGTGAAGAAGTTTGCCCCCGTCCGAATCACGAGGATTCTATCTAGCACAACTGAGCATGACCCCGTGGTCGAACGTAGCACGCGTAGTATGAAGCACGCGTCGATAGCTTACCTGAACATCGTCAGGTGTGGGATATGTCAATGATGCTATCGCAGGCTTTCATCTGGCCCATAATGTGGTTAATGACGAACATAGTTCATCACCGGCGTAGTGCAAAACGAAGATCATATCGTGTTATTCCGAAACTAAATGATCGTTTTGCAAAACCAAGTTTCCCAACTGGTTCTTAGCCAGTCTTGCTTCGAAAGAGGCCCCCTTCTCCTACAAGAAGACTGTGCGCGTGTGAGAAGGCAAGGCCCACATTCGACATAATTTATGAAGAGGATTGTGTCATCCTACGACTTAGTTTATAGACCGTATACTCCAATGTAATCAAACATTATGATGTTGATGAATCATAAACTCAAATTGCAATTCTCTCATTTATCATAATGTAACTTCCAATTCATCAAAATGTTATCACAGATACATGCCCACATTTAAACCCTACGCAATCCAAGAAGTTTAACATGCTTTTCAAATGTGTCTCTACGTAATGGTTTAGTTAGTGGGTCCGCCACCATGTCATCAGTGGGCGAGTATTCTAAAGTGATTATATTATCTTCTACCATAGATTTAGCATAATTATATTTCACATTGTTGGATCACGGCTGGAACTCTGGTACGGTCTTGACGGCGATCCGAACTCCTTCGCTCCACGTAATCCTGCAAGAGGGGATAGACCGGGCAGTGACCCAGAATCCCTCTCCGATGCTTAAATGAGTATCTCAATTATCTCAATAAACTGGCAAGCAAGAGTCTCAGTATTCAAAAACGTATCTCGATCTGAGGTAACTGCTGCCCTTTTATAGGCGAAGAGCTACCTCAGTTACCTGGTGAACCGCTGGGGCGGTTAGACCACGTTCCGCTTATCTCAGCCACGATCCCGCCTATCTCGGCCATGATCTCGCCTATCTCGGCCACGCTCCGCGTATCTCGGCCACGATCTCGCCTATCTCGGCCATGATCTCGTCTATCTCGGCCACGCTCCGCGTATCTCGGCCTCAACCTCTGATAGCAAGTCCCGACCAATATCGGGGACTCCAGAGTTATCTCATTGTGTCACCGCTCGGGGCCCCTCGTCATCGTGACAGGGCCAACATTCTCAGGGATTCATCATCGGGGCCTACTTAAAGGCATCTCATCAGGAGCGCCCAGCTCGCCTATCGGGACCGACTCTGTCGGGACCTTTCACAATAGGGACTCCTTTTGTCGGAACCCTTCGCACTGGTCTTCTTGACCCCTTTTAGGGCCCAGTGGGCCTATTCACCGTTTACTCACCGTTAAAGGGCCTAACGGCCATAGCGAAACCCATCATTTTCCCCCAAGACATGAGGGACTTACAGTTCGTCGTGTCTTTCAACTCCCGACCTCCCGACATCGGAGTCGGGGACCTTTCCCTTGATAAAGTCACTTGATACGGATCTTCTCGTCCACGTTTCCTCGATACCTTGAGGATAGTCACCAAATCCGAGAAGACTCCTCGGTTACTCAGCCATTAAATGCAGCAGATGACGAAGTGACGTCTTTGGCACCCGTGCCTGATTTTTCGCGCCTGCTTTTTCTGAAAAAGTGTTTTTCAGGCCGTTTCATCATTACGCCCCTTTCCATTCCGTTCGTTTCATCTCAACGGCTCAGATTGAGACGCTTAAATTTTGACGACCAAGATTAGAACGTCCTTTCACTTGTCCCTTCTCCTATAAAACCCTAACCCTGGGCACTGTTTCTCTTTTACCGTTTCTGCAATTTCAAAAGCTCTGTGGTTTCAAAAGCTCAGGCTCTTCTTCGGCTTTCCATTCTCCGATCAACTTTCCGGCAATCATCAAGACCATCCTTCCCACTTCGAATCATCATGTCTGGTAAGACTTCCTTCCCTGATGTTAGTGTAGCCTTTCCTTCGTCTTCGATTAGTTTGCTTGCAATTTTCTGAAAAACCCAATATGCCTTTCCTTGCCATGGCTGATTTTCAGACAGCGGATCCAGTTCCGAGGGGAGGAAACCCTTCGCTTTCGATTATGCTCCCAACGAGATCTCGGTGACTACTTACGACGCAGCTCTCCGAGAAGGATGTATTACCCAGACCTGGAAGCCTCGTCTTCCTTATTCTCGCCACCGTGCCTCGGGTGACCCCGTGGTCACTCGTCCCGAGGAGGGGGAGATATTTGTCTCTACGGGACAGATATCGGCAGGGATCCGATTCCCCTTCTGCGGGAACTTGGTTGAGATGTGCACCCACTACAAGACGCATCCAACTACTTTCTCCCCACACGCCATCCGCGTGTGGAATGATTTCCAGGTCCTCTGCTACCGCCAGAAGTGGGTCAACAGCCTCCAACTCTTCAGAACCTTCTACGGGATGAAGTGCAACGAGGCTGGGGTTTGTGCCTTCTATCCTCGGATGCCCAAGTGGAATAAGGCACAACTCGCGCTGTGCGGCTGGACCGGCGACACCTGGAAGGTGGTCAAGGGTCGGGGACTCCTGATCGACACGGGGTCCGATAATAGCGGGTGGAAGAGGAGCTACTTCTTCATCAAGAACTCTTCGATCCCATGGCCCCGATGGGAGGTGGAAGCGGACTCTCCTCCCGCTTATCACACTTACTTTGACGAAGAATTCCAGACCCTCCATCTTATCCAGCTCTACCGTTGGGGGGAGTCCTATACTCCCCTCGATGCTAACTCTTTAATGGAGCGGGACCTATGAAGGCCGGGATCCGTCTCCTCGACATAATCTCTGGGGGTCAACTCTTCGACGGCCCCTCCAATATGGTTCCCTGGGTAATGTTTCTGATCTCTGTTTTTCATTGTTTGCAGCTAAGAAGGTATCCCTGCTGACCAATCTCATCCTTAAGCAGGGGGAGACCGACGCTGTCCGCCCCGCGCGGAAGAGGAAGTCAGCAAAGAAGGCTGCTGCTCCGTCGGGATCTCCCTCCGCGGAGAGGACTAAGCGGATCCACGTGGAGGTGGACAAACTCTTCGATGTCCAGAGTGCTGAAGAAGGTATACAGCTCCGCCTAGCTATTAAATCATACAGGAAGCAAGTTCCTAAGGATTTGATCTCTTCGACCATGGAGGCCCGCATCGAAGAGGTTAAACGTGTCCTCCGAGGGGAAACTCCCCCCATCCTGAAGGCGGGTTACTTCAACTTCCACGGGAAAGACCAATACGTTTCTCGGCGCGCGTTTGGTGTAAGGACCCTGATCAACTTCCTGACTATTTCTAAAGCATCTCATCCTCTAGGTGCAGGTCACTCGGGGACTCCGTCGGGTGCTGGAGCTTCAGCAGGGGCACCACTTTCAGCAGGGGCGCCGCCTTCAGCAGGGGCACCACTTTCCGAGGCTGGAGAAACCCCGACCGGCGATCAATTTCGTCGGGTGGAAAATCTGGACTCCTCCGAGGAGACAGATGAGGGCGGCTCCTTGATTCATCGTCGGAGGACGGGACAGTCCCCTCTGAAACAAACCTCTAAGGGGCTGCCCCCCTCACCTTCTTCGCAACAGCGACAGCCGTTGCCCATCCACAACTTCACTCCCTCTCCGGCCCAGGACGAGTCGGAGATGCGCCCCTCCACGACTCGAGTCGGTCCTTCCGCTCTCCCCTTGGACGGGAGCTTCTACAAGGTTTATGACCCCAGCCAGAAAGAGGCTCCCTGGACCCCGATCCAAACGCTGCAAGGGGTCCAGCTCCGACAGGGTGACGCATACCCAGAGCTGGCTCCGCATCTGCTGGCAGGCTCAGTCCTGCCCTCTCTGAGGTTTCCGATTTCTTTGGATCGGGAGGGCATCCGCAGGGATGTTCAAGAAATGTCTATTCGTTGGATAGAGGTAAGACTCTTATTTTTCTTCCCTTCATCAAAAAGGCAGGTTGTTCATATGCTAACACTTCTCTTCTTTCCTTCGCAGGAGATGGCGGACATCAACAGCTGCTTTGGGTACATCTTCGCCTTCGAGGAGGCCCTGGAGCAGGAGCGGGCAAAGGGGGCTCCCGCGGTCATAGCCAAGCTTGAGGAGGATCTCGCGGCCTCCGAGTCTTTGAGGGGAAAACTGGCCAAGGAGCAGGCCATCCTCGACCGAAAGACTCGGGACCTCCAAAAGCAGGTTCGTGACTTCGAGGGGCTGCTGAAGCGGGAGCGGTAGGAGCGACAAAAGGATGCAGAGGCTCGGGACAAACTTGTCCTTGAGAAGAAGGCTCTGGAGGAGCAAATTGCTGAGGTTCCTGCGCAGCTTGTCGCGGCTGAGACCAAAGGCCGGGAAGATTATCGGGGGTCCGAGGGCTTCCAAACTGATGCGGTGAAATTCTGCACCGCGGAGGTGGAGAACACCCTCTTCAACGCAGTCGAGGAGCTCCATCTGGAGTATGGCGACGCCATAAACTTCGACAAGTCTGCATCTCTCGCTCCCTTCGCGAAGAAGTACTTCGCCCTCTTGGAGGAGAGTGATGAGGGGAACACTCCCGCGGGTGTTGAAGACATGGCGGAGCTTCCAAGTGCCGATCCTCCGATAGTTGACCCCCCGATAATCGACCTTCCAGCAGCTGAACCCGTGGAGCCTTCCGCCACAGATCTCGTGGATCCTGCTCCCGCTGACGCCAACAAGGACCAAGCTTAAATGCTCTATCTTCATAATCCTTGTAATTTCCCCTTTTTTTTGTAATGCATCCTCGGGCCTTTGATCCCTCATCAATATCAAACTATCTTAGTTCCGATTTTCTATTGCACTTCTCAAAGCGACTTACCTATGCCACTTAAGGCGAAACCTCGCCACTTAAGACATTTCAACACATCCCTTAAGACGATTTAGCCCACACCACTTAAAGCGATTTAATCGTGCCAACTAAGGCAATTCAATTCGCCTCACCTAAGACGACTTAACAACTTGCACCACTTAAGGCGATTTCGCCACACTTAGAATAAATCTAAGAACCATGCATCACTTAAGACGACTTAATCTCGTGCACCACTTAAGGCGACTTTTTCTCGTGCACCACTTAAGGAGACTTTTCCTCGTGCACCACTTAAGGAGACTCAACAACTCTTAGAATAAATCTAAGAATAATCTGATCGGAAGCAACCTCTTGATTTATTGATGGCACAAAATCCGCTTACATTGAATCAAACGATAAATAACTTACACCACTTAAGGCGATTTTACATCGGGCACCACTTAAGGCGACTTTTCATCAGGCACCACTTAAGGCGACTTTTCATCAAGCATGACATTTCTTCAAGTGTTCGCCACTGAAAGAATGCTTCAATACTCTGCCATCGAGGTCTTTCAACTTGTACGCATTTGGAGCTGGCATCCCTACGACCTTATAAGGTCCTTCCCATTTTGGTGACATCTTGTTGATCCGATCCAAAAGGGTAAACTCATTCCGACGCCAAACTAGTTCTCCGACGAAGAATTGTCGGGACTTAACTCGCCGATTGTAATATCTGGCCGTCGCCAAACGCATTCGAGCCTGGACTTCATCGGCTTCCCGCCTCTTTTCCTCGAGCAAGTCCAATTCCAGACGTCTCATTTCATCATTCGTCAAAGGCTCGTAGTACCTCGTCCGATGGGACGCCACAGCTATTTCCACGGGAGCAACGGCCTCCGTGCCATAAACAAGGCCAAACGGAGTCTCCCCAGTTGATCGTTTGGGTGTCGTTATAACAGCCCAAAGCACATTTTCCAGCTCGTTCAGCCATTTGACCTTCAAGGCATAGACCCTCTTCTTCAGGCCATCCATCACGATTTTATTGGCTGACTCCACCTGGCCATTAGTCTGAGCATGATGGACAGAGGCTGTCCGATGCTCGATATTCAACTCCTCCAGATACTCCTTCACTTGAGCCCCGTTAAACGGTGGACCATTATCGCTGATCAACACCTTAGGAATCCCGTATCTGGATATAATATGGGTCTGGAGAAACTTGACAATTTGATTCCCCGTCGTCTTGGCCAATGCCTTAGCTTCTATCCATTTCGAAAAATAATCGATAGCCACAAGCAAATACTTACACTGATCTTGTGCCTGTGGGAGGGGTCCCACCAAGTCGATACCCCACTCCGCGAAGGGTCAAGCACTCTTGATGGACATCAGATTAGCAGCCGGGGCCACGATATTCGGGGCATACCTCTGGCACGCATCACAGGATTGGACTAACATCGTCGCCTCCTTGCTCATCGAAGGTCAATAATAGCCCAAATTCAGCACTTTCCTCGTAATGGATCGGGCCCCTTCGTGACAAGCCGCGACCCCTTCATGCACCTCCCTAAGGATCCGACTTGTGTCGGGCTCAGCCACACATTTCAAGTAAGGAGTCGAGAACCACCCCTTTTTGTACAACTGATTGTCCACCACCATGTAATTAACCGCGATCCGACGTATCCTGTCAGCTAGTACTCCATCATCAGGGACTGCCCCCGTAGTCAGATACGCGACTATCGGGGTCATCCAAGTGGGCTCCCCCTCCGATCCTGCTTCAGTGGCACACACTTCTGATGGGTCGGTGGTCGATAAGATCACCTTCTCCAAGAAGTGCACCTTCCAATTTTCCTCTAGGGGTGCCCCCAAGGCGAATTTACTCAAGGCATCCGCTTCCGCGTTTTCCTCCCTCGGGATTGCCTCGATGTCGAAACTTTTGAAGCTCTCCTTCAAGACTTGCACCTCGCGAAGGTACTTCCTCATCATCGGGCTCTTCGCCTCATATCGTCCTTGGACTTGATTCACAATCAGGCCCACGTCACATTTCACCCGTAAGTGACCAACTCCCGTACCTTTGGCAATTTTGAGGCCTGTAATAAGAGCCTCATACTCAGCTTCGTTGTTGGTGGCCCTAAATGTTAAGGCCAAATCATATCGAAGGGGCTCACCCCCGCCTGGTGGTATCAACACGAACCCTGCTCCTGATCCGTCTGAACTCGAAGAGCTATCCGTGTACATTTCCCAAGTATTTTCTTCATTTGGCTGTTCTGATTGCTCTGCCCTTTCTGGTTGCTCTGCTATCGGGACCTCCATAGTTGCCCCCTCTACAGGGCCCGCTTCTTTCAGATCGGGGGCTGTAGACTCTGCTATGAAATCCGCCAACGCCTGGCCCTTAATAGCCGTTCTCGGAGCAAAGTTAATGCGGAACTCACTAAGCTCGACTGCCCATTTCACTAATCTCCCCGACGCATCAGGTCGGTTCAAAAAATGCTTCAGAGGTTGATTCGTCAACACAGTAATCTCATGCGCATGGAAGTAGGGCCTTAGCTTTCGAGCAGTAATGATCAACGCAAAAAGATACTTCTCAACGGCGGGGTAATTCAGTTCAGATTTGGCAAACGCCTTGCTTACATAATACACGGGGACTTGATTACCCTCGACAATCTTCACTAACACAGAGCTAATAGCAAACTCAGAAACAGCCAAATATAGATAGAGCGGCTCGCCTGGGATCGGTTTCGCCAATGGCGGGAGGGTGCGAAGGTGCTGCTTGAGTGCCTGGAACGCCTCTTCACACTTGGCAGTCCACTCAAACTTCTTGTTGGCCCTCGGAACTTCAAAAATCGGCATAGATCGGTTACTTGCCTTGGACAGGAAGCGATTCATTGCAGCTAGTCGGCCATTCAGCACTTGCACCTCCCGATGATTTATCGGAGACTGCATCTCCTCGATTGCCCTCAGCTTCTCAGGGTTCACCTCAATTCCTCTCTGGCTTACCATAAAGCCCAAAAACTTCCCCGAGTGGACTCCGAAGGCACACTTGGTCGGGTTCAAGCGAACCTGATGAAGCCTCATCCGCTCAAACGCCGTGGCTAAGTTGTGGACATGATCCTCGGCCTGACGGGACTTCACCAGCATATCATCCACGTAAGACTCCATGGCTTTCCCCAGCATGTCCCCGAAAAACTTGTTCACCATCCTTTGATAAGTTGCCCCGGCATTGATCAATCCGAAGGGCATGACATCGTAGTGATAGATGTCACTATCAGCATAAAAGGCAGTGTGGGGGGCATCCTCCTTAGCCATCTTAATATGATTATAGCCCGAGTAATCATCCATGAAGCTCAGTAATTCATGCCCCGACGTGGCATCCACCAACTGGTCGATTCTCGGAAGCGGGTAACAATCCTTCGGGCAAGCCTTATTCAAATCGCGGAAATCAACACACATCCGCCATTTCCCATTGCTCTTCTTCACCAGGACCGGGTTGGCGACCCAGGTCTGGAATCAGAGCTCCTTGATAAATCCAGCGTCGAGCAACCTGCCCACCTCCTGCTGGATTGCGATCCTCTTGTCCGCGCCCATCGGACGCCTCTTCTGCGCGATAGGCTTGATCGCGGGATCGATCTTCAACTCGTGCTCGATCACATCGGGGCCGATTCCTGGCATGTCACTCGGGGACCAGGCAAACAGCTCCATGAACTCCCTCAGCAGCTCAATCAATTCTCGGGCCCTCTCGTCGGACAGGGCGGACCCGATTTTAACCTTCCTCTGAGGTCTGTCAATCTCGACCTCCTTCAAATCCTCCATAGGGGCGGGACGCCCAAACTCCTCTCTGGGATCAGTATCGGTCTGGAGGATGGTCATAGCCTCCCGTTTTTTTCTTCGGGTGGCATTAACATAGCACCTCCTGGAGGCCACCTGGTCGCCCTTGACCTCCCCGACTCCATGGTCAGTCGGGAACTTCATTTTCTGGTGAACCGTCGAGGCAACAGCCATCAACGGGTTGATGGTAGTTCTCCCAATAATCGCATTGTAAGTCCCCGCGGACTCAACCACCACGAAGTCCACATTCCTCCTTTCCGCTTTCCACCCGCTACCGAACTCCACTGGTAAGGTCATCATTCCCAGCGGATAGGAGGTAATACCAGAGAATCCAACCATCGGAAAGTTCACCTCCTTCATGGAGCTATTTAGAGGGATGTGGAAGTCCTCCCGCTTGTCCTTCCTCGGGGTACGTCTGTCCTCCCTTCGATCAGAACGACCTCGACTCCGACTGCCCTCGGATTTATCCTTCCGCTTATGGTCGTCCAATGGCTTGAGCGACTGCTTGCCTTTATTTGACTTTGGAGGGTCAAGTTCTCCAGCAGCTATCTTCGACTCTTGCACGTCGATTTGTTGCTTCACCCTCTTCTGCAACGCTTCCATATTCCACACAGCCTTCTCAGCCACGCTGTGCATCAGGTCGGAACCATAAGGGTCTGTCAGGTTCCGAAGGAAGGTGCGGATAGTCTCTCCCTCCGATATCTCCTCATCGATCTCGGCCACATTGGCAGTGTACCGCTGGTAATAATGCGCCAGCGATTCGTCGGGCCTCTGTACCACCTGGGCGAGGGACCTCACGCTCTTCAAGAGGCGCCGATGACCTTGGTACTGCTGAATGAAACGGTCATGCATATCGGCCCAGCTGGAGATGCATCCTGGGGGCAGGCTAAAGAACCACGTCAGGGCCCTCTCACCAAGTGTACCTGGGAACAACACACACACAATATCGTCATTGGGGGCCCTGCCTAGACAGGCCATGAGGTGCTTCTGGACGTGGCGAATTGGATCTCCTTCGCCATCATACTCCTTAATCGTGGGGATCCCCAGCCCTGACGGGGCGAGGGTGTCTATCAGTCGGGGAACAAAGGGATGAGTGGATCGATCCCTCAGTTCCGACATCATCGGCTTCTGGTCCCCCATGCAGATGTTTACGGTCTTCACCACCTGGTCGGGGGTGATGGGACAGGGGAATGGTCCTATGCTGCACTGGTCCTGGCCCATCAATCACAAATCGCTCCGACTGAGCGGGTTCCTTGCCCTTGTCTTGGTTTCTGGGTCGGGTCTCCTGTGGAGCGGAGGAGGCACCTCCTCCTGCCTCTTGGCAGCCTCTCTCCGCTCTAAGAGAGCCTCCATGGCTTCCAGGAACATCGACATGGCATCTGCCACAACCTTTGCCAGGTCCGCGTTCGGAGGAGCATCGGGAGCATCCCCTCTCTATTCCCTTGGTGTCTAGCCGTATCCTCAGGAACTTCGTTGTGCCCCCCTGTTCGGGAAACCTCAGCAGGGAGATTTTGGTCCTCAGCACGCTCCGGTGGCGAATTCAGTGTTCCAGCAGGATGACGGGAACCACCAGATTGTCCTTGCTGTCTCTGCTTGCCAGCCGCCATTGAACGAGTAGAGGTCATTGTTGCTTTTCGTTGCATTTCCCACATACGGGGCCAATGTTGGATCACGGCTGGAACTCTGGTACGGTCTTGACGGCGATCCGAACTCCTTCGCTCCACGTAATCCTGCAAGAGGGGATAGACCGGGCGGTGACCCAGAATCCCTCTCCGATGCTTAAATGAGTATCTCAATTATCTCAATAAACTGGCAAGCAAGAGTCTCAGTATTCAAAAACGTATCTCGATCTGAGGTAACTGCTACCCTTTTATAGGCGAAGAGCTACCTCAGTTACCTGGTGAACCGCTGGGGCGGTTAGCCCACGTTCCGCTTATCTCGGCCACGATCCCGCCTATCTCGGCCATGATCTCGCCTATCTCGGCCACGCTCCGCGTATCTCGGCCACGATCCCGCCTATCTCGGCCATGATCTCGTCTATCTCGGCCACACTCCGCGTGTCTCGGCCTCAACCTCTGATAGCAAATCCCGACCAATATCGGGGACTCCAGAGTTATCTCATTGTGTCACCGCTCGGGGCCCCTCGTCATCGTGACAGGGCCAACATTCTCAGGGATTCATCATCGGGGCCTACTTAAAGGCATCTCATCAGGAGCACCCAGCTCGCCTATCGGGACCGACTCTGTCGGGACCTTTCACCATCGGAACTCCTTTTGTCGGAACCCTTCGCACTGGTCTTCTTGACCCCTTTTAGGGCCCAGTGGGCCTATTCACCGTTTACTCACCGTTAAAGGGCCTAACGGCCATAGCGAAACCCATCACACATCAATGTGTTTAGTCCTACTATGGTACTTCAGATTCTTTACTGCCGCAATCGCTGCCCGACTGTCAGAGAACACCTTCACATGTTTACTCTCAACATCGCCATCAAGCAGCGCAGTAAGAAGCCTTTTCACCCAAACCGCTTCCTGTGCATTTTTGAAGAGAGCAACGAATTCCGATTCCATCGTAGACAGCGCGACACATGATTTCTTCTTACTCGTCCATGAAATGGTGGCATCAGCAAGAAGAAACACTCCTCATGTGGTGGACTTACAATCATCCGGATCGCCACCATGGTCGGCGTCACTGAATCCAGTCAATTCTAACTTCCTGCCCTCATAGCACATTACGTAGTCGACAGTACCTTTCAGATATCGTATGATCCTCTTTACAAGTTTTAAATGTTGATAGCCAGGGTCTGATTGGAATCTTGCTACTAGGCCCACAGCGTAGCAGATGTCTGGCCGAGTGCAAAGCATGGCGTACATTAGACTCCCAACCATGCTTCAATACTCTGCACTCCTCATCTGTTCACGCTCTTGCTGGTCTTTCGGGCCGTCGCGCTGTGACAACGCGCACCCGAATAGTACCGGCGTTTCCACGGGTTTGGCATCCGGTAATCTAAACCTTTTCAACAGTTTGTTGATGTAGGCTTCCTGAGATAGACATAACCTTCGGATGGCACGATCTCTAGCAATTTTAATGCCCAAGATGTACGTAGCCTCTCCTATGTCTTTCATCTCAAATACAGATGTCAACAAGGACTTTGATTCATGCTTAAAACTCACATCGTGCGCGACAATGAGTATGTCATCCATGTACAAAGTCAGGATGACGTACTTAGACCCGGAGGTCTTTGTATACATGCATGGATCCTCCTGGAGATTCACGAATCCGTTTCCAACGATTTCCTCGTGGAACCTGCGGTACCATTGCCGAGACGATTGTTTAAGACCGTAAATAGATCTTTGGAGTTCACAAACTTTACATTCGTTACCAGGAGTAATGAAACCCTCCGGTTGCTCCATATACATCTCTTCCTCCAGATTTCCGTGGAGGAATGCGGTCTTAACATCCATTTGGTGCAGCTCTAAATCGAGGCTTGCGACCAGGGTGAGGATTGCCCTGACCGTGGTGTATCTCACATTCGGTGAGTAAGTCTCATCAAAGTCCACTCTGTGAAGTTGGGTGTATCCTTTCACAACAAGTCGAGCTTTGTATCGCTCAGCATTTCCATCAGCAATAAGTTTCAGTTTCAGAACCCACTTTGCCCCTATGGCCCTGCGGTTAGCAGGTCAATCAACTAAAGACCAAACATAATTGGCTTTCATTGAGGCGATCTCTTCCTCCATTGCTTTCCTCCATTCCTTCGCTTGAGGTCCTTTCAACGCTTGTTGAACCGTCACTAGTTCGTCAACAGAAGATAGGGTGAATATTTCACCCTTCTCAATGGGATACATCTTAGGAGAAGTTCGATGCCTTTGACTTCGTCTAGGCTCGTTTATCCCATCTTGAGTCTTAAAATTGCTCCCACTCGGAATAATGCTTTCTATCGGAGCATCACTCCCACTGGGAACAAGGGCAGTGCTGGAACCTTGGCCTACAACTTTTCTTGGACGACCTCTCGGTCTCGGAACCAAGTTGGTTAATCCACTCCCACTGGAAAAAATGGGTAGTTGTGGCATTATTGGATTTTCATCCAGCGGTCTGACAACGTGATTATCAGGTTCAACTTGATTCACACCTGCTGCAACAGTAATTTGTGTGGTAGGATTGTGTCCTCCCACTGGATTTACTATGAAAATGTCTCCATCCTCATTTACCATTTCATTCACTTGTGTTGCTGCCTCAAATCTCCCACTCGAAGTAAGTGAGACCTGACTATCATCGTTATCTTGATGCAATTCAATAAAGACTTCGTCTATTACGTCTTTCCAAGTGTTTAAAATTCTTCCTCATGTCATGTAACGTCTCATGTTCGACCACGACACCATTATCACAAGCTAATTTAAACATGTATCCTCTAAGAGTTGTCATCATACTCTTGTTCCAAATACTTTTTTAATGCGCATGTTAATGTCGCATGATGATAAGAATTGACTCATTATCACTCCTTTATGCTTTTATGGCGACGTCTTTGACCGATTTTGTTGATGAAGTGTGTCATCGATGTGAATGTCTTGCCAAACTACTCGTTCAAGGCATTTTCTGGGAGATTCATTTTACCGACATCATCCTTTTCATTGGCTAATTCATCCCAAAGACTTGGTCATCTTTGAACTGTGCATTGGGCTTTCGCCTTATGCGACAGTTTATACTATGCGAGTTCGTGGTAGCTTGTGAAGCATACCTCTTTTCATCGTGTAAGAATTGAATGAATTATTCCAAAAAAGAGGGAGGCTAATAAAAAATTCAGCACTAAAACACTTCATCATTAAATTCGTACTTTGAAAACGACGTGTTCCATCTTTCGAGGTACACGCGCCTGTGGCGCCTATTCCATGTTCTATCCCATGGTTTAAATCGTTTTTTTTTCCAAAATTAAATTAAATTTAATCCAATCGGTGTCAAACATGTTCATCATTACGAAATTTATCATATAATCGAGTACTAATAAATAAGTAAGAAATTAATCCGTCTGCCCTTAGAACTAAGCAATCGATGGACATTAATGGTATTTTGGTGCTCCACGATATTTAGATGAATGAGTGGGAGTATTTATGTTTGATCCGACCTTATTGGTGGATTTTTCGGTTTTAACTTCGTTTCGGATCGATCCCGTTTTATTGGGTCGATTAATTTGGATAAGTAGATCTCATTTCAAATCGAATTGAAACTACTTTATTCAATAAATATGAATCTTAACCAACAAAAATTCAAACATTAAATAAACAAATAAGAGAATCAACAACAATCGGTCTGTTTTAAGATTTTTGACAAAGCTGTAAGAGATAAATGTAAAGCTGCAAGAAGAACTGCTGCCAACTCGACCAACTATCCTGAAAGAAATATTCACAAGTGAATTTCATCAGGAGACAGTAGTCATATAAAAATTTAACGGCTTTATATATGTGGCTAACGAGGTGTACCTGTTAGCGCACTAATCAACAGTGTTTGTGCACCGGATCTCGTTTAAGGACCGATTTGATCCCGTCCCTCTGTTGATTCCCTCGATATCTTGCGGTGGTGCACAGTTGAACCTTCCGGTTCCCTTTGGTTTCTTTCGGCAAATAAGACCATGGTAAACCTAATGGATTCGATTAAGTAACCCAATCCTTTGTCGTCAGCTAATCATGATAACAGGTATCTCTGTGCTATATTGAGTACTTTCTTCCAATTGGATATTTCGTCCTGAAGATCTGATGTGGTTTTTACGCCAGCATCTTGGGAAAGTAGGGCAAAACTCTAACAATACTTTTCTGTCTTCGGCTGCCCTCCCTTTAGCGTAACGGAGTTTAAGGGCAGCCCAAAGCTGAAGAGCAGTTGAGTTTGAAGTCCTCTGAAACCTCTTTGTCTAGGGCTGCCAATATCACCTTACAAGCTCTTCGATCCTCAAGGCCTCTAATCCCCTGACGGGTTTTGAGACTGCCATATTCATCCACCAATGCCTTCCCATTTCAGCATCAATACATTTTTGTGTATTTTATTATATGAGAAGTTCCCTTACATGTTCACTCCATGCATTATAATCCATACCATCTAGATTGCAAGGTTCATAGAAGTGTACTGACCCAGCCATTGATACTAACACATTGATAATCATGCATAATCAGGGAGATAATAACATTTTGAGAAAAAATTGCATACATCATATATCTATTAAGATGAAATATGACTAATGATGATCCCACAGCCATTTAAACCAACCGACCGCCAGTAAACCGATGGAAGGAGGTTCGTGAAAGAGTTCACATTATCGTCGTCTTCATTCCAATAGATTAGTCTCTTAAAAGCGGTTTTATTCGCAAATTACCGGAACGGGAACTTTGAAATAAGTATACCCGATTTTGGCTTTTCCATTGCCCTTTGTATTTAAAAATATTCCGATGAACTTACGCATGCCTATATAATTCTACTTCACAAGTAAATTATCTTAGCAAGCCAAAAATTCATCAATCAAACCATACATCATGCATACGCGTCATGCGTTTAATGTTCCAAGGAACTCATGCTAGCATATATATAATTATACTTTCCAAGTAAACTATCAAATGCAGCCACATCCTCAACATTCAAGTATACGTGTCATACATGTAAACTTCCACACTAAACATGCATATTTGGCGACTTGCTTTTTTTTTAAAAAAAAAATTAAAATATTAGGGGCCGACTTGCAATTCATGATTACAATTAATCATGCGTGTTTCTAGATATGAATCCTAGGCAATCACAACCATCACAGCATGTCTGTCCTAATGCGCAAACCATATATATAACCAGGGCTCCGCCCCCAATATCCAACTAGCTTGATGTAGTCAAGACAACAGTTCTAATAAATATATGTGACAAAAAGTAAACAATTGCAATTCAGCCCTCTAATTAATCCAGTCCCTAAATCAAGTATTTCCGAGATCCATCCCCATAATCGAAACTAGGCATTAAGGTTTAATAAAAACATGAAAGTTTTAAACCTTCGAGCACTGTGTAGACTAATTAAAGTTCAAAAAAATTTGGATTTTAAAACTTGACCATCCTATTTTATTAATTGACTCGAAATCGGTTTTGAAAAAAATTCGGATCGGTTCAGTAAATTTCGGTTCGGTTTAGAAAATCTGGTTCGGTTTGGACCGATTTTATTTTCAAAATCTGGTTTGGTCCGAACCGGTCCAATAAAATAGGGTTCGGTTCAATCACTTAAAACCGGTTCGGTTAGGTTCACTTAGTTACCCCGGTTCGACCCAACCCGGCTAGGTCGATCCGATTAAGAAAATCCGGTTTGGTTTTATTCCTATCCGGTTTAGCAAATTGGACTGACCCATTAATCATATAGGGTTGGGTCGAAATAATCTTGTGGGCTAAGCAGGGTTTTAAAGTCCACTAAAAACTTAACTTAGCCTTCAAGAATTATTAACTATATAAAATAATTTCCAATATTGCATATATATATATATTGTCAAGATTCTAGCTATAAGATGTAAATCAATCAACAATATATATACATATATATAAATTTTGGTCCAGTTATATATATATATATATATATATATATGTTTATTTATTTATTTTCAATATCTTAATCGGGAAACAAATATACTGACAATATATTTTCTTAATCTTTTAGGTAACTAAATATATCAATAATATCTTTATTCCGTATAATTTAGCTAGATATATTAATAGTTACATATTTCTATATATTTAATGTGAACCTATCAATATATTTCCAATTATAGATATATTGTTACATTTAATAAAAATTCAAATATGGTAATCAATAATCTTAAAGAATTTCGGCCGAAACATGTAACTTGGTGCCTAAGTAATAAAAAATTTTACCTTGTAAATCTCATTAGGGTTCGGTCGAAATACACCAAATTGGAAACAAGTTGTCAAATTTCAAGATCAAATTTTAATAAGATTTACAATCCAATGTTTGATTTTGATAAAAATCCACTTTTTCTTGAAGATCATGAATATCAAATTTTATTAAGAACATCATGAAAATTTTGGCCCTAACAATAGTAAAAATCAGAAATTTTAAATTTTCATTCTCTAAAATTTCGGCCATAACCTTTTAAAATTCAAGAACACCAATTTATCAAAATCAAGAACTTCTAACAAAGGCTTTGATACCACTGTTGGATTATGGGGTTGATTACTACGGAAACATAAATAGGGCACATGCTTGTAATCAGAATTATGTAGCGGAAGATGTGCACATACCTTAAACCCTTTCCGTAGTCCTAAGGATCTCGCTGAGGGAGTTCACGATCCACCGGACGGAACCCGTAGAAGTTCTTTTTAAGGAAGTCCTACGCGGTATTAGCTCCACAACAAGCGTCTGATCGATTCTTGGCAGGGACGGATCTCCGGAGTGTTTTGCTCTATGCAAATTGGCACACCATTGGTGCTTGTATATGGTTCGGCCGATGTAGTGTTCTAAGGGGGAGAGATTTCTCTCAAATCACCACTTAGGAGGAATTGTGAATTACCCTTAAGAAAACCCTAACACTCTTTATTTATAGGAGGAGCAAAGTGTACAAAAGTCAACTTTCCCCCTACACTAATAGTTTCGGCCGATCATGTATACGGGAGGCCCAATATTTGGGCCTCTCATGTCAATTGGGATTTGGGTCTAGCCCAATTTCCCTAATGTGACATTCACCCAATTTCTTAGATAACATATACATATTAATAAGCTCCTAATTACGACGCCCAATCACCATATGCTAACAGCTCCCACTCGTCGAAATGGGGTAAGTCCTTTTTTTCCTGGAAGGTAACGAAGCATGAGAATGTTTCTTTATCTGAAGCTGAAGCTGAGTACACCTATATGGGTAAAACTTTAGCTGAGTTAGTATGGTTGAGAAATTTGTTAAGAGATGTAAGTTTTAAACAGGACTGTGCTTCCGTTTTGCATTGTGATAGTACTGTTGCCAATAAGATTTCTAAGAATCATGTCCATGAAAGAAACAAAGATATTGAGATAGCATGTCATTTTATAAAAAATCAATTACTTGCTAAGATTGTGCAACTTAGGCATTTAAAGAAAAATGATCATCTTGCTAATATTTTTACAAAGACTTTACCTGTAGCTCAGCATGAGAAGTTGAGCAACATGATGGGATTGAGAAACATTTTTAGACAGGGGAAGCAGAATTGTGAGGAGGAGCTAGATTGAGGAATTGTTTTTTTTGAAGACTTCCAGCTTGATTTGGAGTATTTAGGTTCATATATGCACAAGCTGGAAGTGTGGAGTGTATTTACATTTCTATTGTTATTGTTTACGGTGTTGCTTGTTTGTTTCTTGTTGTTAGATGACCTATTTGTTATTTTGGAGGGGCCTTTATTTAGCTTTAGAGTTGTTTGAGGGTCTCGCTCCTTCACTTGGATTCTTTAGGTTTTATTTGGATATTTTCGGTTTACTGATTCATATTTAAGGGTGAGGGAATCCAGATGAAGGAACATTCCCAATGACGCCAAATGTTTGTGTCGTTACATTTTCTCTTCGGTTAGGATTTCTTGTCGAGAAATCATCCATATGGAAAAGACGATATTCAGTAATGTCAAAGCAAACTGCTGGGATCAAGTTGATGTGGCCCGCAACTTCTGGTAGTGGACTTCGAGGCTTCGCCTCTGATTAACTCTTTTAGGTGTCTATCTGAACCTCACCGGGTGCTTAGTTTCCTTTTGAGTATTTGGTAGGCGAACCTAAAAAGGGGGTGGAGATTTTCCCCTGATTCCACTCCGAAGCTTAAGTCAGTAATGGAATATGAGAGAATACTGTAAAAAGTATACGATAGAATGTAATTAAGTAATAAAAGGGTTCCCCTATTTATATGGAGAATGTACCAACTTTAAAAAGCGGATACCCTTTTGGGAGAGTTTTTGTCCGGAGTCGGTAGAAGCAGGTGACAAGCAGGTCGCCACCTCACCATTCCTTAAGAGGAAGGTTTCCTCATGGCGGCTGAAGTAGGTGACAAGTAGGTCGCCACCTCACCATTTCTTAAGAGGAATTTTTCTCATGGTGCCTGAAGTAGGTCGCCACCTATCCCTTCCTTAGGAGAAAGGGGTTCCTCATATTACTAGGCTGCTGACTCGACTCATACCTTAAGAAGGAGAGTCTTTGAGTGGACTTGTCATCAGAATATTGCTCAATTTTATCTAGAAAGTCCATACTCTTGAGGCGCTGTCTTTGGCCTATATGCCCCTTTTTAAACTTGGCCTTCTGCTCTTCCCATGATTCTATCGAGTTGTTGGGAAGGCCATAGAACCATGTAGAGGCTTCTTCTTTGAGAGTAGTGGGGAAGAGAGCTGCGTAATGATCTGGCGTCGCCCCACTTCCTAACATGGAAGAGATATGGGCGTTGATATGACGGACATGATCTCCTTCTCCAGTATAGTCGTCGATATTCCTCGCAATGACTTGCAGGGGAACTCGAGTGTTGAGGAGCCTTCTGGAAAAGGGATGAGAGGTGTGGTCTCGAACTATCGGCATGTCGCTTGCTCCTCTCCTCTTCTTTTCTAACAGCTCTTCCACCTGTCCTATGGTGAATAAGATAGGTTCCTTGGCAGGGGTGTCGACCACGGGGGCCTTTGGAGCTTCCCTAGCTCCTGGAAGGTTTGTTTCAATGGTCTTTACGCTTGAGACCACATCGTCGTTTTGAGAGATCTCATGGGTCGGCTCCTTAGTGTTTGGGGCAGTTGACGCCTGAGTCTGATTCCAAAAGGCTATGAATACCACCATCACTTCTTGTGGGACAGCCGGAGAGACTGCTCTCACTTCCTCTTGGTTTGGTGGTGACTCAGAGTGAGGGGGGGGGGGGGGGGTATTCCTCACCATTGGCACCAATGCTTTGGGGAGGATGATCTTCCTCATTTACTTGCTTAGAAGTGGTGGGATCTGATTGAGATTTTGCCATCTCTTCCACCATTGTTGTCACCTTATTGGGGGCCATGACTTTTTTATCTCCTTTGTTAGGTTCCGAGTCTAGGGTCAACGGGCGGTCGACTTAAGTCTCGTTCCTCACTGGTGATGTTGCGGATTCGATGCTCTCGGGTTGTGTTGTCCTAGCTTGTGTCCTTCCGTCCTTAGCTTCTCTTCTCTTCTCGCCCTGCAAGAGGGGCAATACCAGGCACAGAGGGGGGGGGGGTGTGGTGCCTGATGAACCCTCTCTGATGCCTAAGTCAGTACGGTTTTAGAGAGATAAAGCTAGAGAGATGTCAGAGCAAAATTATGCAACTTGTCAAGATGATCAAATGAATAGTGGAGGTGTTGTATTTATAGGCAATGATGTCATTAAGGTGGCTTAATGACATCGTTAACCTTTAAACACAATTAATTAACCTTTAAACACGTAATTAAGACCTTAGGGTACGGAAAGGGTTGGCGGAAATAAACCGAGTATGGGAGTCCAAGAATGGTGCCGGGGCCCTTGGGGGAAGGAAAATCCGACCCCCAAGGGTAGGGGTTGGGTGAGGCCACCCAACCCCTCCTAGGGGAGATAGGGTTGGTCCACCCGATCTCCCCTAGGGGAGGTCGGGTGTGGCCACCCGACCTCACCTAGGTGAGTCTAACTTGGCCGGACGAGCGCTTCGGCCTCGTCCGGACCGTTGGTGTTTTCGCGAAGTGTTCGGGTTGAAGTTTTGATTTACAATCATTAACGGGGTAATCAAAATGAAACGGGTCGGGAGTCAACGGGTTCAAATTGGGCGTATATCCATCACATGCCCCCGAGTCAACCAATCGCCTAACCCTTGATTGACTCTATTTTAGGATGGTATGACACGCGCGATTTGAAACCGGGATTTTACCTTCTTGTCTGAATGCTTACTTACCCATGGATGTGTGTCTCTGACTCTGCCCCCTGCCTTATAAGATAGAGGAATTGCAAACGTCAGAATAGCACGGACACGTGTCCAAGCACGCGTCCGTCTGAGGTGGAAATAATGAACCTATCCCTGCCATGGGCGTATGCTTGAACAATACATACACACATGGGGATGCAATATGAATACAACTAAACGGATCCATACTTCAATTTCATGCCGGGATTTACCTAAGTGGAGAAAAACTTAATTTCGGTTTAAATTTTTTTTCTAAGTATGGGATGCTCAAAAATAAACCTATGGGATGTTAACTATGGTGAGTGTGAGTTTAACCGTGGTTAATGGGAACTAGTTTTTGAATCTGTCCCTTAAAATTTTCCTTTCTAAAAATCAACGGTGTCGATTTGGTGGCTTTGGAAAAACCCTAATCCTTTGTACTATAAAAGGGTTAGTAATTACCTCATTCTCGTTGTCCTTTTCTCTTCTTTTCTTTTTGACGGTGGGATTTCTGGTCGGACTTACTTTTCGGGGCGCGCGTCGCATTGAGGTACGTGTCTTTTCTTTTGTGTAAGCATTGCTTTTGGGGGACTTAATCCCGCTTCTCCCTCGATTGTTTCTTTACTTGTCTCGTTTTTGATTTGTGGGTCTTCATGGTGATACAGTCCTGTTTGATTCATCCTCTTTCCATCTTCTTGCCCCCATGTTTCTACTTACTGGCGCGTGGGGTCTTCTACCCTGGGATTATGACTATCTCCCCTTGCCCCTTGCCTCTGCCTGTTGGCCGGTGGGGTCTCTCTATGCTGGGGGCTATAACTATCTCCCCTTGCCCCCTGCCCCTGCTTATTGGCTAGTGGGGTCTCTTTATGCTGGGGGCTATAACTATCTCCCCTTGCCCCCTGCCCCTGCTTATTGGCCAGTGGGGTCTCTTTATACCCTCTTTCTATTCTTACCTTTTGATTCTGTATTTTTCGTTTTAGGAGAGTGAGTTTCCTCTTGTCCCTACTATCCCTTTTCTGTCTTTCTTGGGCTGAGCTTGCGTTTTTTCGATCGACAGATTTCCCCGTTGATTGATGAGGAGTAAGAGGCCGGTACGGGTGGGAGTAGTTAACTCCGGGACCGGACCTTCGATTGCCAAAAGATCGGTTTTTTGTGGTGCGGGGAGGTGTCCTCTAATTGGAGGTAAGGGCGGTGGTGATGTTAGGGGTACCATCTTCTTTCTATATTGATGCCCCCCAATCGAGGGTCCGGGAGCCATCTTTTCCTTCTTCTTTGTTTGGTAAGTTCTCAAAATGTCTGAGTTTCCTTAGTGTATATTGGTGTTTACTCCCTACCTTGTTGTAGGTAGACTTCGTCTTCCGCGTTTGAGTCGGAAGGAGTTGTTTCGTCCTCCTGTTGATGGAATTGTTGGGTCTGAATGGGCGCCTTATTATGGGCGTGGGACTTGTTTTGACAACCAATCTTCTTTGCAAGCTCCTGAGGTTGGAGTTCGTGTTCTGCAGTCTGCTGTTCCTCCTGTTGATCGTGTGTCCCCTTCTAAAGGGTCGGAGGCTACTTATGAATTGGCTCGTGATGTGTTGGCTCGCTATGCTTCTGTAACTTTTCTTAGCCGTGTTATCCTTTAGGACATTTCTTTTTCGTGCGTTATCTGTCTCATCCTTTGTTTTTGTCGCAGGGTATTGCCGACCTTGTTAATTTTTCCACCCTTGTTATTGATCTTGCTGAGGAGAAAAAGGTGCACGAGGACACTTGTGTCTCCCTTAACTCCAAGCTTGTTAGTTGTTTGGAGCATAGTCGTATCACAGATTTGCAGTGCCAAGATTTGGAGAGTCGTGTTGCCTTTCTTAGAGAAGAGATTGAAACCTTGAGACAAAAGTCTTATCGCGATGAAGTACTTCGGGCTGCTGAGTTGGTGTCCCTTGAGGAGATGTTTCGTGTGGAGTCGAAAGGGTGTGCTATCGCTGAGTATAAGGCTTCTTCCTCTTATCAGGCTTCTATCGATGTTCGCTGCTCTGTGGCTAAGCGTATTTCTTTAAAGGAGATTCTTGAGCGTATGTACATGATTGCTCCTGACTTTCCTTTTTCTCAGCTTGGTGATTTGTCTGATTTCGCTGTTAGGCATATTGCGAAGATGAGGAAGTAGTACACCTATCTCTTGTGGTGGTCTCGCGAGTTTGTGACTTGAGGTTCTTCTTGTGTTGTCTTCTTACTACTGCTTTTGTTTGTGGGTTGCGGTTGTCTTTAGAGTTTTGAAACTCCACCTTTCCTAGTTTTGCCATCTTTGTTTGATACACTTGTCTTTACTCATGGTATATATGGCAGGGTGATTTTCTCTATTCTCATGATAACTCCCTATGTCTTAGTGTGTAGTTCTTTGGCTATGGACCCTTCCCTTGGTGTGTTTCCTTTACTTATCCTTCTTTTGTGTTTTCCTTCATGCCATACCTGCTACCTTATCAAGAAAAAACATTATGTGTTCTTCATATCACTTTACTTTGAAATTACTTTCTCATGGGGTCCTTCTTAGTATGGTGTAATGCTCTCTTCTGATACCCTTTGAATGGTATGTATGGTATTGCTAGACCAAAGATACGCTCTTGGTGGGCGTCGAATCTGTTCACGAGACAGGCTCTCGGAGGGCACTTAACGTTTCACAGGATAGGCTCCCGGAGGGCACATGTTAGACCAAAGATACGCTCCTGGTGGGCGTCGAAATCTGTTCACGAGACTGGCTCTCGGAGGGCACTTAACGTTTCACAGGATAGGCTCCTGGAGGGCACAGGTTAGACCAAAGATACGCTCTTGGTGGGCGTCGAAATCTGTTCACGAGACTGGCTCTCGGAGGGCACTTAACGTTTCACAGGATAGGCTCCCGGAGGGCACAGGTTAGACCAAAGATACGCTCCTGGTGGGCGTCGAAATCTGTTCACGAGACTGGCTCTCGGAGGGCACTTAACGTTTCACAGGATAGGCTCTCGGAGGGCACAGGTTAGACCAAAGATACGCTCCTGGTGGGCGTCGAAACTGGTAGTTTGAAATCTACCTCAAGATACGCTCTTGGGGGCGTCGAATCTGGTAGGTTGCAAATCTACCTCAAGATACGCTCCTGGGGGCGTTGAAATTCGTAGTTTTTGGAAACCACTCTATAGAGTATATAAGTTGATATGCTCACATTGCATCTTGTCATTTATACTTGCATTTACTTCTATCATGTCATTAGATGATTGTATAAGGTTATTATATGGTGCATATATCATGTAGTACATGTTACATGGTGTATGCACCTTGGTGCACCAAGTTGGGCACATAGGATAGCTAGTCCTAGTTGGTGATCCTTATCACCTAGTATATATAGTTTACCTATTGCATTGTAATCCCTAATCATCAATCAACAAATGATTCAACCTTCTAAAGCTATTATGGTATCAGAGCCACCTCAAATGGCGGCACAACCACAAAGCTAAAGAAGACCAAGTTTCTTCAAAGTTTTGCTTTAACATTCACCTTGTTCAAGTGTGGATTTGCAACTTCAGCTTCGTGGATCATCTTTTCTACTTCAACAATCCATTTCTTACTTAAGAATGGACATATAGTAAGTGGAATTTCAAGAACTCAACACGCATAAAGTAGATCTGCACCTAGACTAAGCATAGCCAAGATGACTTAGTACTAGTTTGCTTGTTCTTGAAGAATTCAGCCTTGTTGAGCTGATTGCGTGTTTGATATTGCTATTTCCTGGAGTTTGCTTTGTTTCTCTACCTTTGGATATGGATTTTGAACATGTTTCAGCTGCGCCCCTTGCTTGATACCTGGAATTTCATTGCTTGATTTCCCTTATCTACACATTGCTCGGCTGAGGAGCATTTGTGCCTACCTTGTGCTTTGTGTTCATATCTTCAAGAATTCTGAGCTTTCATCAATGGAGAATGGTTTCTAATCCATTTCTGTTGAATTTCAAGCTTTGAAAGTCACAAATCTTGTTGCGGAATTGTACAAGCAATCTCATAGGGTGAGCTGGATTTTGTCCTACTATCAACAACCTTGGTGTACTACTTTTGTTTGTAGTGCAACTTGTGTATGCGATTTTGATTGGATTGTGGCAGCTGATTTCTTGGATTTGGATTCCTATTATTCACATTCCATACCTACTTGTGTTATCTGAGTTACAAAATGGCTCAAGAAACCAATGTTGATGACCCCCTTTACATACACCCCTCAGACACCACTGGCCATATGCTCATCCCTTTCCAACTACAAGGAACCTCCAACTATCATGTTTGGAGCACATCAATCAGGGAAGGCTTGTTGGTGAAGAACAAGCTTGGTTTTATAGATGGCACATTCACAAGATTGGATGTTGATGTCAATGATAGAGTGAAATGGGATAGGGCAAATGCAATTGTCAAGGCATGGTTGAGGAACACTGTGGCCAAAGATTTGGTGAATGGATTGGTCTACAACACAACTGCTTCTTCTATTTGGAATGACTTGAAGGAGATGTTTGATAAAGTGGATGGCACACAAATCTTTCAATTAACAAGGGAGATTTATCAAACATCTCAAGGTGTGCTCTCTATCACTGAGTACTTTGCCAAAATGAAGCAACTCTGGGATGCCCTTGCTTCCATTGATGATTTGGATCTTCAATGTGCTGGAGACATTGCCATTGTCAATGAACACAAGGAGAAGCAAAAGTTGATGGCATTTCTTCTGGGACTGAATGACTCCTATGGACACATTAGGAGCACCTTACTTATGAGACAACCACTTCCTTCCCTTAGCATTGCCTTCTCTGTATTGGTACAAGAAGAAAGCCAAAGGACCATCTCTGGTTCCATTGGTGATGTGGGTGAGGCAACTGCCTTGTTCACTGGAAAGCATCCATCCTATGGTGGTGGTAGAGGCAATGGAAGAGGATATGCAAGGGGTAGAGGCTTTGCTAGAGGCAATGGCAATGGCATTGGAAGAGGAAATGGCTTTGGAAGAGGCAACTTCAATCCTTCAAGTCAGAGACCACTCAATACTTGCAACTATTGTGGCAAGAGAGGTCACATTGAAGACAATTGCTACATCAAACATGGCTACCCATATGATCACCCAATTCATCAAACCAATCCAAATGCTCCTAAGAGGAATTGGAATTCAGCCAACATTGTTGAAGAAGGTGGCAACTCAAGCACAATTGAGCATGTGGCAGCCAAGGACAAAAGGATATTTCATGGCACAGCTGACAAAAGAATCCAACATGTTGCTGCCCATAATGATCACTTTGATCATACACCCTTAAGCTTTGAGGATATGGATCAAGCTCATGTCAACATGGCAGGTATATCTAGTGATTCTATGGTTTGGATAGTTGACTCAGGTGCTACTAACCACATCACTCATCAAGTTGAGTGGCTACATGATTTGAAGAAAAGTGATTCAGATCACCAATATGTGCACTTGCCAAATGGTCACAAATGCAAAGTGACTCATGTTGGTTCTTGTTCTTTCTCAAGTGGATTTACCTTGACCAACATACTCTTGGTCCCTGACTTCAAGTTCAATCTGATCTCTGTATCTAGGTTACCTAGCCAGTTAAATTGCAAAGTGATCTTTACTTGTGATCATGTGTTACTTCAGGGCCAGAGTGGCAAGTCCATGGTGATTGGGGAATGGAATAGAGGACTATACACTTTGAAGGATGTGGTGCCTTCAAGCCCAAGGAAGTTAGCAGCTGCTTGCTTGGAGAATAAGGATGAAGTATTGAGATGGCATAGGCGTTTGGGCCATGTCTCTGAACAATATTTGAATCATTTGGATGTTTTAGGCTTGAATAAGACATATGGTTGTATCAAACAATGCACTATTTGTCCTCTTGCAAAACAATCTAGATTTTCTTTTCCAACCAGTGATTCTATTGCTTCAAAGCCCTTTGATTTGGTTCACATGGATTTATGGGGTCCTTACAAAGTGCCAACCTTCAAGAACAATCAATACTTCTTGACCATTGTTGATGATCACTCAAGGGCAACTTGGGTTTACTTGATGAGGCACAAAAGTGATACTTTCTTGCACATCAAGAATTTCCTAATCATGGTGAAGAATCAATTTGGAACAATGGTCAAAACTTTGATGAGTGATAATGGGACTGAGTTCAATTCTATTTGCAAAGGTTTGCTTCTTCAATTTGGCATTCTTCATCAAACAAGTTGTGTGCATACACCACAACAAAATGGAAGGGTGGAACGCAAACATAGGGACATCCTCAACATTGCTAGAGCTATAAGATTTCAAGCATCCATGCCTTTGAGGCATTGGGGGTATTGCATACTCAATGCTTGTTACTTACTCAATAGGCTTCCCACCTCTATCTTGAAGTTCAAGTCACCTATTGAAGTGTTATATGGCAAAACTTCTTCCCTTCATCACTTGAGAACTATAGGTTGTCTATGTTTTTCAACCAAATTGAACAACCATGACAAGTTTAGTCCAAGGGCTGAACCATGCATCCTAATGGGATATTCAACATCTCAAAAAGGATACCTTGTGATGAACATTTCAAACTCAGTGTTTCATGTATCAAGGGATGTTCATTTCCATGAGGATATTTTCCCCTTTAGCATGTCTAAGGATGCTCTAAAGGCTCTTATTCCATCTTGCTTGGGAGTCAAGCAACCACTTGAGGATTTCCCACCTGAGAATCCTTTTCATTTTGACATGGATATATCAACCAACTCTCATCCCATTGAGGTTGTCACACCTCAAATAGATGATCAAGCACCCCCAATTGAGGATCAACCACCTCAACAACCAATTGAAGAAGAAGCACCCCAACCTTCCAATCTGAGAAGGAGTCTTAGAATTGCACAACTACACCCACCACCTCCTAGGAGAAGTGCAAGGCTTGCTGAACTCAAACAAGATCAAGTTCAAATGCTATCTTTGGAATGGAGAAGTATGTCTCCTATGACAACTTGGGTCCACAATACAAATGCTTCTTGGCTGCTCTTGACAAGATCAAAGAGCCAACCACCTATAAACAAGCAATCAAAGACCCAAAATGGATCTTGGCCATGAAGGAGGAAATGCAAGCATTTCAAAACAACAACACTTGGGAGCTAATAGAACTCCCACAAGGCAAATCTTCAATTGGTTGCAAATGGGTATTTAAGGTCAAATACAATTCTGATGGTTCCATTGAAAGATACAAAGCAAGATTGGTTGCCAAAGGATTCACTCAAATTGAAGGGACTGATTTCAATGAGACATTTTCCCCTGTAGTCAAAATGGACACATTGAGGATCATATTAGCTTTGGCAGCTTCCAAATCATGGGGATTGTACCACATGAATGTAAACAATGCATTTCTTCAAGGTGATCTAAATGAAGAAGTGTATATGGACATTCCCCAAGGTTTTAATCATTCCAAGTCTCTTGAGGGATATCCCAAACTTGTGTGCAAGCTCAACAAGTCCTTATATGGTCTCAAACAAGCTTCAAGACAATGGAACATCAAGCTCACTCAAACCTTATTGAATAATGGTTACAAACAATGTGCCTCAGATCATTCCTTGTTCACCAAGATACAAGGTGATGACAAAGTTTTTCTTCTCACCTATGTTGATGATCTTCTAATCACTGACTCCAACACCAAGATGATCAATCAATTGAAGAACACACTCCAAACACACTTCAAATTGAAGGACTTAGGAGACTTGAGGTACTTTTTGGGACTTGAAGTTGCAAGGTCAGATAGAGGTCTTGTAATCAACCAAAGGAAGTATGCAATTGAGCTCATTGAAGATGCTGGCCTAGGGGCTGCAAGGCCTGCTGAAACCCCTATGGAGTTCAATGTCAAACTCACCACACATGAGTATGACAAAACAACTAATTCAAACATTGATGATGCACTCTTGGAGGATGCCACTTCTTATAGGAGGATCATTGGCAAGTTGCTATACCTTACCATGACAAGGCCAGACATTAGCTTTTCAGTGCAAAGACTCATTCAATTTGTTGACAAGCCAAAGAAGTCCCATCATGATGCAGTCATAAGAGTCATCAGATACATTAAAGGCACTCCAGGGCAAGGATTAATCTATCCTTCCAACAACAAGCTCAATTTGAGTTTGTTTTGTGATTCTGATTGGGCTGCTTGCCCTTTTAGTAGGAAATCAGTGAGTGCTTATTGTGTCAAGCTAGGAGAGGCTATGATAGCCTGGAAGGTAAAGAAGCAAGACACAATTTCCCTATCAAGTGCTGAAGCAGAGTATAGATGCCTAAGAGTTGCAATTCAAGAGGCACTTTGGGTGGGAAGAATCCTCAAGGAACTTGGCATACAAGTAAATCTTCCTATCCCAATCTACACAGATAGCCAAGCAGCTGTGAAGATTGCAAAGAATCCCATGTTCCATGAGCGCACCAAGCACATTGAGCTAGACTGCCACTTCACAAGACATCATATTCAACAAGGATTCATAGGTGTCCATTACATTCCTTCAAAGGAACAACTTGCTGACTTGCTTACCAAGGCATTGGTCAAGAGTCAACACTTGGCTTTGCTAAAGCTATATGGAATCAAGGATGTGTTCCAAGAAAGAAGAGAAGAAGAAGAAAAGGATGGGAGAATATAGAGTATATAAGTTGATATGCTCACATTGCATCTTGTCATTTATACTTGCATTTACTTCTATCATGTCATTAGATGATTGTATAAGGTTATTATATGGTGCATATATCATGTAGTACATGTTACATGGTGTATGCACCTTGGTGCACCAAGTTGGGCACATAGGATAGCTAGTCCTAGTTGGTGATCCTTATCACCTAGTATATATAGTTTACCTATTGCATTGTAATCCCTAATCATCAATCAACAAATGATTCAACCTTCTAAAGCTATTACACTCTCAAGATACGCTCTTGGTGCGTCGAAGGTCGTAGTATAGAAACTACTCTCAAGATACGCTCTTGGGGGCGTCGAAGGTCGTAGTATGAATACTACTCTCAAGATACGCTCTTGGAGGCGTCGAAGGTCGTAGTATAAAAACTGCTCTCAAGATACGCTCTTGGGGGCGTCGAAGGTCGTAGTATAAAAACTACTCTCAAGATACGCTCTTGGGGGCGTCGAAGGTCGTAGTATAAAAACTACTCTCAAGATACGCTCTTGGAGGCGTCGAAGGTGTAGTATAAAAACTACTCTCAAGATACGCTCTTGGGGGCGTCGAAGGTCGTAGTATAAAAACTACTCTCAAGATACGCTCTTGGGGGCGTTGAAGGTGTTGTTGACTTGACGTCATATCTGTGTAAGGATAACTCAACGATTATATCACCGCATTCATTCGAAAATACTTTTGAAAGAACTCCTACTCCCTTAAGAGCATTCATGTTTTTTGTACACATGGGGTGCCTTGGGGAGGTCAAGACACCCTTTGGAGGAAATTAAGGATAGTGTAGAGTTGGAGTAACTTCTTGAGTTCTCCTTCTCAAAAGTTGTATTTGGAAAACTTAAACAATTATATATAATGACTTGAAATAACTTCAAGGATATGGTCTTTTGCTTGTGCTTTCTTCTTAGACGTAGTACTTCTTTAGGTGTTCCCCACTGAAGGTGTTTGTGGAGATATACCCATCCCCATCCTCGAGGCGGTAAGCATTTGCGTATGGAACCGACGCTATCTTATATGGCCCTTCCCACTTTGGAGATAATTTTCTGACTTGGTCTAAATGTGAGAATTCGTTCTTCCTGAGCACTAGTTCTCCTATGCGGAATTGCCTTTCCTTGACTTGGCGGTTGTAATATCTTGCGGATACTAAACGCATTCGAGCCTGTGCTTCTTCTGAATTCCACCTTTTATCCTCCACCAGGTCTAAGTCTAAGAGCCTTGCTTTGTTGTTCTCATGTTCTTCGAAGTACGCGGTTCTTAGGGATGATACCGCCATTTCTGCTGGTGCCACCGCTTCGGTCCCGTATACTAGGCCAAATGGTGTTTCTCCTGTGGCTATCTTTGGTGTTGTCCGCACTGCCCATAGAACATTTTCCAGCTCATCTACCCAACTTCCCTTGGTAGCATGGAGTCGTTTCTTTAGGCCGTCTAGCACTATTTTGTTTGCCGACTCTACTTGTCCGTTTGTCTGAGGGTGCTTTACTGATGCGAAGCGGTGCTCTATATTCAGCCTTTCGCAATACCACTGCAGTTTCTTGCTTTTGAATTGTGGGCCTTTGTCACTTATTATTGCTTTTGGTACCCCGTACCTCGAGACAATGTGAGATTGAATGAAGTTGACGACTTGGTCGTCTGTTGTCTTTCCCATTGCCTTTGCTTCTATCCACTTGGAGAAGTAGTCTATTGCTACTATTATGCAAGTCTTCTAGCCTTTTGTTCTTGGTAGGGGGCCTATCAGATCAATCCCCCACTGTGCGAATGGCCAGGCTCCCGAAATGGAGCTTAGCTTTGCCGCTGGGGCTGTTATATTTCTGGAGTACCTTTGGCAGTGATCACATTTTTGTACCAAGTCTGCTACTTCTTTGCTCATTGATGGCCAATAGTATCCTAGGTTGTAGACCTTTCGGATTATTGATCGTGCTCCTTCATGGCACCCCGCATCTCCTTCATGGAGTTCTGCAAGTACTCTCTCTGTTTCTGGGTATGTTATGCATTTGAGGAAGGGTGTGGAATACCCTTTCTTGTAGAGTTCATTATCCATCACTGTGTAATTTCTAGCCATCCTTTCAATCTTGACTGCCTCTACCTTATCCTTTGGGAGTTTTCCTTCCATGATGTATTGACGCATTGGGGTCATCCAGGCTTCTGCTTCATCTATTACTAGAACTTCCATTTGTTCTATCACTGATTGCATTCTTTGCTCTACAAAGTGAACCTCTTTGCCTGCTTCTACCCCTAGGGCTAGTTTACTTAAGGCGTCTGCCTCTTGGTTTTGTTCTCTTGGGACTGACTCAATGTCGAAGCTTTGAAAGCTCTTTATTAGGTCCCTGGCTTGCTGCAAGTACTTCTGCATGTTTTCGGACTTTGCAGTGTAGATTCCTTTCACTTGATTGACAACTAGTTGAGAATCGCACTTAACTCTTAGATGCTTTGCCCCTACTCCTTTGGCTATTCTCAGGCCTGTTATCAGTGCTTCGTATTCAGCCTCATTGTTCGTTGCCTTAAAGGTGAGTGTCATGGCATAGAACAGAGGTGTATTGCTGTTTTGTGGGTATAGTAAGAGGCCTGCACCTGAACCTCCCCCGTTGGATGACCCATCGGTATGCATCTCCCATAATTCTTCTGGTTGTTTCTCCTGACTACTACTTGCCTCGCTTGTAGTTTTGACTTCTCCCAAGTCTTCGTCTGGATTAATTCCGGTGAATTCGGCAATAAAATCTGCTAGAGCCTGCCCTTTTATGGCTGTTCTGGGGGCAAAGTGAATACGAAACTCGCTTAGCTCAATTGCCCATTTGGTCAGTCTTCCCGATGTGTCTGGTCTTTGGAGGAGGTGTTTCAATGGTTGGTCTGTGAGGACTGTTACTTCATGCCCATGAAAATACGGTCTCAACTTTCTTGCTGATATAATCAGTGCATAGAGGTACTTTTCTATTGGCAAGTAGTTGATCTCATACTTTGCCAATGTTTTGCTTACGAAGTATACCGGTAATTGTGCAGCGTTTTCTTCTTTTATTAGCACTGAGCTTACTGCCACGTTGCTTACGGAAATGTCGAGGTAGAGGGGCTCCCCTGGTGTAGGTTTTGCTAGGGGTGGTAGTGTCTTTAGGTGTTGTTTGAGTTGCTGGAAGGCTTCTTCACATCTTGGTGTCCATTCGAATTTCTTGTTTGCCCTTAGTACCTCAAAGAAGGGTAATGCCTTGTCTCCTATTTTGGATAGGAATCTGTTAAGAGCTGCCAACCTTCCGTTCAGTCGTTGAACCTCTTTGTGCTTCGTAGGTGACTGCATTTCTTCAATTGCCTGTAGTTTTTCGGGGTTTACCTCTATGCCTCGCTGGCTTACCATGAAGCCTAAAAGTTTCCCTGATTGTACCCCAAATGCACATTTTTTCGGGTTTAGGCGAACTTGGTATTGCCTCATCCTTTCAAACGTTGAGCGAAGGTTCTCCACATGGTCTTTCTTCTCTTTGGATTTGACGATCATGTTATCCACATATGCCTCCATTTTCTTTCCTATCATGTCCCCACAGACGGCGCCAAGTGTTAGGTTCCGAGTCTAGGGTCAACGGGCGGTCGACTTAAGTCTCGTTCCTCACTGGAGATGTTGCGGATTCGGTGCTCTCGGGTTGTGTTGTCCTAGCTTGTGTCCTTCCGTCCTTAGCTTCTCTTCTCTTCTCGCCCTGCAAGAGGGGCAATACCAGGCACAGAGGGGGGGGGGGGTGGTTCCTGATGAACCCTCTCCGATGCCTAAGTCAGTACGGTTTTAGAGAGATAAAGCTAGAGAGATGTCAGAGCAAAATTATGCAACTTGTCAAGATGATCAAATGAATAGTGGAGGTGTTGTATTTATAGGAAACGATGTCATTAAGGTGGCTTAATGACATCCTTAACCTTTAAACACAATTAATTAACCTTTAAACACGTAATTAAGACCTTAGGGTACGGAAAGGGTTGGCGGAAATAAACCGAGTATGGGAGTCCAAGAATGGTGCCGGGGCCCTTGGGGGAAGGAAAATCCGACCCCCAAGGGTAGGGGTTGGGTGAGGCCACCCAACCCCTCCTAGGGGAGATAGGGTTGGTCCACCCGATCTCCCCTAGGGGAGATCGGGTTGGCTGACCCGATCTCCCCTAGAGGAGGTCGGGTGTGGCCACCCGACCTCACCTAAGTGAGTCTAACTTGGCCGGACGAGCGCTTCGGCCTCGTCCGGACCGTTGGTGTTTTCGCGAAGTGTTCGGGTTGAAGTTTCGATTTACAATCATTAACGGGGTAATCTAAATGAAACGGATCGGGAGTCAACGGGTTCAAATTGGGCGTATATCCATCAGCCTTCTCACAGACGACGCCAAATGTTGGGATCATGTTGACGTGGCCCGAAGCTCCTGGTAGTGGACTTCGAGGCTTCACCTTTGATTAAATCATTTAGGTGTCTATCCCGACCTCACCGGGTGCTTAGTTTCCTTCTGAGTATTTGGTAGGCGAGAACCTGAAAAGGGGTTGAAGATTTTCCCCTGATTCCACTCCGAAACTTAAGTCAGTAATGGAATATGAGAGAATACTGTAAAAAAGTATATGATAGAATGTAATTAAGAAATAAAAGTGTCCCCCTGTTTATAGGGAGAATGTACCGACTTTGAAAGGCGGCTACCCTCTTCGGAGGGTTTCTGGCAGAGTCGGTAGAAGCAGGTGACAAACAGGTCGCCACCTCATCATTTCTTAAGAGGAAGGTTTCCTCATGGCGGCTGAAGTAGGTGACAAGCAGGTCGCCACCTCACCATTCCTTAAGAGGAAGGTTTCCCCAAGGCGGTTGAAGTAGGTCGCCACCTGTCCCTTCCTTAGGAGAAAGGGTTTCCTCATAGTACCTTAATAGGGAAAGTATTTGAGTGGACTTGTCTTCATTCGTCGGGCGTTTATCTTAGTTGTCGACATCCTTTTATATTGGTGTCGACCATTTGTTTTTATCTTCTTATTCTGAACGTAAGTAATCGTCGACTTATCTTTAGGAGTTTCGACTCGGACGTTCTCGACTTCCTGTTAGCTTATCCCCGATAATCGTAGCCCAACACAAACTATTTTTATTTAAGAGATTTTTTTTCCTATTTTTCTCACTCCTTTTTCAATTTTCAAAAATACTGAGAGACCCCGCATACATATAATAACACTAAAAATATATGGGGTGTTTGGATGTATGTAATGTGGGATGTAATCTCATACGTCCCACATTAAATCCACATTACGTTGTTTGGTTTGTCAAACGACGTAATGTGTATTGTAATGTTATGTCCATAATAATATGAAATTACGTCCAAACTCCATTCAACGTAATGTGAGATTACATCCATAAAACGGATGTAATGTAAGATTACGTCCAACATTACGGAGTGTTATTATTTTATTATTATTATTTATTAAATAGAGAAAATATTTTGTATTATCTTTATATTTTATTAGGATAATTTATTGTTATTAACTTTTTATATTTTATATACTTCATAACTCACTGCTATAATAAATAATAGTGCTCATGATGTTTGTATAAAATGAGTAAGTCTTTTTCGTTGCATTTTGTAATGAAAATTATTTATAAACCTATATATAATGTTTTAATTAATATAAAATTAGTAGTTGTGCGTATAGAGTTTAATATTTAGTCTTTAGAATTCATAAATGACTATAGTATTAACGACACACATAATATTTAAGAAGTTGTTGTTTAAATATATAATCTTTTAAATCTTATCATATTAAGATATAATATACTCTCATATAGATTTATATAATATAATGATAAAGTCACATTACAATGCATATTACAATACATATCAAACACTATAATTTAACATTACATTTCACATTAAAGCACAACCAAACACTGCAATCTAACATTACATTACGTAGCTCACATTACTTGTAATCTAATTACGTTCATCCAAACGTCCCATAGGTTTGATCTAACCTAACTTGGGAAAAAATACTTATGACTTATCCCAGAATTTAAGAGTAAATATTCCGAAAATTAAATCTAAGTATTCTTAAAATATATCATAAATATTCAAGAATACTCACAATGTATATTCAGAAATATTTTACAAATATATTTACTCCCTTAATATATACGTAATTTTTTGTAGAAACTTAGTGACCCCCTATGTTACGACACTATCTCTTTGTGCATGCCGTGTGGACCAAAATTAAGTATTTACACACTACATCATATTATATGATTATATTAAATTTTATTAATAAGAGAAACTGATTTTGGTAATTATATGATAACACTTTTCTAAATATTATAAAATGAAAAGCAGAATTAACAATCCCTTTGGAGACACTTTCCATCGAAAAAGGATGAAGACCTCATCCTCTACGAGATCGGATACTCTCTCATCCAGCAAAACCAAAAACCCAACGGCCGATGACGTATCCACCGATATACCCCCCAGACACACTACCAAGCAGCAAAACTATCATTACTCATTCACTTCCTGAGTCCTCTGTTCATGTTGCAGAAGAGAATTCGTCTAGCTTCCCGCCCCTTCCTGCTATGTCTACCAGTTCTACACCTCTCATTAACATCTGTAAATCCACGTCATTTTGATCCCAACAAGCGGTAGTCTTTGATTGTGCATTCGAAGTTGGCACTGAGGAAGCTATGGATGTGGCTTCAGGAATCAAGGAAGGGCCAGCCTGGTTCTTCCTTGGTGGTGCCTTCTTGGGTGCTTCCATGGAAGCCTTTCTCTTTGAGGTTCTCGGCTCCTTTTTCTTTCCCGCGTTTAAGTTATCATGAGGTGGAGGGTTGTTCGCCATTGCTCTCGGTAGTGTATGACCTGTATTGTTCGGATCTCGTAGAGGGCGCCAAAATGTTGGGACCTGACTCGATTATGCTTGGAGAGAGGTCGCTAGGGTATCTCTTTCGCTATACAAAGATCCGGGAATGAATATGGCGAAAAGGCTAATGCTGAAAAGAATAAACCTAAGAACAATGTATAAATTGTTTAGTCTTCCTTTTCCTTTTCTCTCATGATGTAAACGATGTTTATTAATCAAGAGGGCATTTTATGACGACTTATTTGTTCGTGTCTTTATTTATCCCAGCTTTTCATCGTTCTTCCTTAAAATCGAGTGGTATCACCTGACATCGAATTTATTATAAGGATAGTCGATTCACCATGAGCTCTTAAGAATTATGCTTTTCCTTAATCGAATGATGATAAAACCCAAGTGATATAGTAGATATTATGTTTTTATCTTGACGACGATTGGGAAAGAGATTTCTTTGCCTATCTTAGTTTGACTTATCGACCTATCTGAGTGATATAGTTGATATCAGATTTTTTTTAGTCGATATTGATTCGTAAGAGGTTTATCTTCAATGCCTAACCTCTTTCGAGTTGTCGATCAATCTGAGTGATTTAGTTGATATCAGATTTTTTATGGTCGACAATCGATTCGGAAAAGGTTTATCTTCAATACCTAACCTCTTTTGAGATGTCGACCAATCTGAGTGATTTAGTTGATATCATATTTTTGATGGTCGACAGTTGATTCGGAAAAGGTTTATCTTCAATACCTAACCTCTTTCGAGTTGTCGACCAATCTGAGTGATTAAGTTGATATTATATTTTTTTATGGTCGAAAATCGATTCAGAAAAGGTTTATCTTCAATACCTAAACTCTTTCGAGTTGTTGACCAATCTGAGTGATTTAGTTGATATCAGATTTTTGATGGTCGACAATTGATTCGGAAAAAGGTTTATCTTCAATACCTAACCTCTTTCGAGTGGTCGACCAATCTGAGTGATTTAGTTGATATCAGATTTTTGATGGTCAACGATCGATTCTGAAAAGGTTTATCTTCAATACTTAACCTCTATCGAGTTGTCAACCAATCTGAGTGATTTAGTTGATATCATATTTTTTATGGTTGAAAATTGATTCGGAAAATGTTTATCTTCAATACCTAACCACTTTCGAGTTGTCGACCAATCAGAGTGATTTAGTTGATATCAGATTTTTTATGGTCGACAATCGATTCGGAAAAGGTTTATCTTCAATACCTAACCTCTTTCGAGTTGTCGACCAATCTGAGTGATTTAGTTGATATCAGATTTTTGATGGTCGACAATCGATTCGGAAATGGTTTATCTTCGACGTCCATCCTCTCTCGAGTTGTCGATCAATCTGAGTGATTTGGTTGAGATCATATTTTTGATGGTCGACAATCGTTTTTTTTTTTTTGAATGTTGACGCCTTTATCTACAGTAGACTCAGATATTTGGAAAAGAGCCTTAGTATGCTATATTTATTCATCCTTCCTAAGTCTTACATCAAACAAAACATAAACTTGAAACATTAGCCTTAAAGTAATATAACAATATTTAGTTAGGCGTGGTTTCTATGACTTCTCTTTGATTTCGACGTCGCATCGAGCTGACTTAGCATCGTCGGGACGTAGCTTCCCTCTAACCTTTTCTATCGCATGTGGTGTAGAGAACTTCATAACTTGATGAGCTGTCGATGGGATTATTCGATGGGGGTTGAGAGTAGTACTTCCGATGATAGCGTTGTATGCCGAGGCAGCGTTGACAACGACGAAGAGTATATCGATTATCAAAGTTTTCTTCCCTTTTCCGAATATTATGGATAACTTGACAGCTCCCATCGGGTATGTGGCTTTCCCTGCGAAGACGATAAGTGGGAAGTCGACCTTCTTTAAATCTTTTTTAGTGAGCCCTAAGTTCAAAAAGGCTTCGTAAAAAAGGATATATGTCGAGCTTCCGCTATCGATGAGGATCCTCTTGACCTCGTATTCTGCCAAGGTGGCTGTGATTACTAGGGCGTCATCATGTGGTTGAGTTACCATCATGAGATCATCCGTCGTAAAGCTTATGATTATGGGATCGACTTCTTGATGCCCTTTCCCTTTTTCTTCCGTTGGTATTCGAATGGCATATACTTATCTGACCGCATTAGTCTCACCTCCTGACGCAAATCCCCCTGCGATAACATTTTCTGTTCCTCTACGGGTAGGGGCGAGATTATTGTGTGGAATGGAACAAGAAGCTCTTTGTGGGCTACGACTTCGCTTTCTCGGAGCCTTGAAGGGTTTTTCTATGAATTTCAATAGCTTGCCCCTCTGAATGAGAGCCTCGATGTCTTGTTTCAGGGTGAGGCATTCGTTGGTGTCGTGCCCCTTGACCTGATGATAACGACAATAGTCGTTTATTCGAGATCCCATCAGACTCTTTCTTATTGGAGGTGGATCGTCTAACCTGATTTTCTCCATCTCTTGCAGTACCAAAGAGATGTTATGTGTTAGAGGAGTGTACCTTGCCAGGTAAGGATTAGTATCCCTTTTCTAGCTCTTGCGATTCCCTTGTCGGAAGTTCCCATCTCGTCTTTCCTCTCTTTTTGGAGGTCGGGAAGTAGATGTCTCCTCTACCTTGGTAGGAATGGATTGCTTTTTGATCTCCGCATGTGATTTCTCATGTGACCTCTCCAAGTCGATATAGTTCTTGAATTTGATGGCGAGGGCGTCAATCTTTCTCACGGGCTTCATTACCATGCTATCTTTCAGAGCTTGACTCTGGATTCTTAGACCTCTCCAGAAAGTCCGTATCAGCTCGCCATCAGTGGCATCTCGCTCAAATGTTGTAGTATTTTATGGTATCTGGCATAATAATTGGCCAAGGTCTCGTCAGGACCTTGTTTAATTTTATCCAGAAAGTCCATGCTTTTGAGGCGTTGCCTCTGGCCGATATGTCCCTCGTTGAATTTGGTCTTTAATTCTTCCCATGAGTCTATGGAAATGTCGGGGAGACCATAGAACCATGTGGAGGCTTCTTTTTTAAGAGTTGTCGGGAAGAGAGCCGCATAATGATCCGGTGTTGCCCCTCTCCCCAGGAGAGAAGAGTTATGAGCGTTGATGTGGCGAACAGGGTCTCCTTCGCCAGTATAGTCTTCGATATTCCTCGCGAAGACTTGTGGAGGAACTCGAGTGTCGAAGAGTCTTTTGGAGAAGGGGTGAGAGGTATGATCACGAACATCCAACATGTCGCTCGTTCCCCTTCTCTTCTTCTCGAGTAATTCTTAAACCTATCCTATAGTGAATAAGACAGGCTCTTTGATCGTCTTACCGGACTTGGGAGTCTTTTGAACTTCGTTCTCTGGGGCGTTGGTCTCAGCGATCTTTGCACTGGAGGCCACATCCTCCTTATGAGAGATTTCTCGGGTAGGCTCCTTGTTGTCGGGAATAGTTCCCGCCTGAGCTTGATTCCAGAAGGCTATGAATGCAGCCATCACTTCTTGGGGGACAATGGTAGGATTCGTCCCCGTCCCTGCCTCTGGATCCACTGTATCGGGAGGTGGGTAAGAGTGGAGATGTTGTTTTTCCTCCCGAGAACCATTGTTTTGAGGGGGGTCTCCCTCATTTGTTGGTTTTGAAGTGGTGGGATCTGTCTGAGATCTTGCTATTTCTTCCACCATTGTCGCTGTCTTCTTAGTATTCTTGTTGGGAGCCATGAATTTTTTATCACCATTCCCACATACGGCGCCAAATGTTGGGATCAAAATGACGTGGCTTGAAGCTTCTGGTAATGGATTTCGAGATCTCGCCGGTAGCTAGCTCTTTTAGGTGTCTATGTCAACCTCGGGGGTGCTTAGTTTCCTTTAGATAATTTTGTAGGCGATGACTTGAAAAGGGGTGGGGTGGGGTTGGCCCCCTGATTCCACTCCAAAGCTTAAGTCAGTACTGGAATTTAAGAGAATACTATAAAAAGTATATGAATGTAACTAAGTATTTAGATAATGAAATAGGGGAAGTGTACCGAATTTAAATGGCGGCTACTCTCTTGGGAGGGTTTCTGTCTAGAGTTGGTGTAAGTAGGTGACAAGCAGGTCGCCGCCTCATCATTCCTTAGTTAGGAAGGTTTTCCTCGGGCGGCTGAAGCTGGTCGCCACCTCACCATTCCTTAAGAGGAAGGTTTCTTCAGCCTAGCAGGTGACAAGCAGGTCGTCACCAGCCCCTTCCTTAAGAGGAAGGGTTTTCTTTGAGACGGCAAGCAGGTTGCCAGTTGTCCTTTCCTTAGGGGGAAGGTCTCTTCAATAGTATTTGGTTGTCGACTCGACTCTTGCCTTAAGATGGAGAATTTTGAACGGACATTTCGCCAGTCTTCAAGGACCTTAGTCGTCGACCTTCCCAATATTTGATGTCGACTATCTTCTCTCATTTCTTCATTCTGAGCATGATTAGTCGTCGAATCTCTTTTATGAGTCTCGACTTATATGTATTGGTCTGTCCTTATAATCGTAACCCAACACCGCCCAAACCAATGGACCACCACCAGGGTTTGAGCTTAGGGCACACACAGGTGAAGATCACCCTTATGGGATGCCACCTTATGAGCAAAAGCCCCAAGGAGGAAATGCACAACCCGTACCCACTGTCACCCCAGCAATGATGGAAGCGTTAGAGGAATTTCTAGCTTTCAGGGAGACCCTGAAGAATCAAGACTATGCGCCACCACCTCCACCACCTGCATACAGGAAGACTGCAGCGAGAACAGAGTCATATACCACACCCAGGGGAGACACCTCGCAGCATGAGGGAAGGCAAAACCCAGCTGCCAACCCACATTACGCTAACGCAGGACCTGAGGGAGTCCGCTCGTACACACCCTACGAGGAGAGGCCATACCCTGGGGACTCATGGAGGCAACCAAGCCAACTGTTCCAGCAACGGTATAAGGTAGACTCCCACTACCAACCAAGCCAGAGGCAGAACATGGCCAGGAACCCAAATGCCAATTGGAGGATGCCTACAAGGGATGACAATGTCCCCATCACGGGGCTAACTGCCAAAAGCTTGGAGCCGCTGATATAGCAAGCTGAAACAATCAAGGGTCAGGGCAATGCACATCATGTCCGAGAGTGTGACTGATCCTTTCACGCAGAGCTCTTACACAATCAGGTTTCGGGAATGCTGAATAATATAAGGATTGGGAAGTACTCCGGCAAAGGAGACCCTATTGAGCACGTGTAGCAACATGAGGCTTCCCTGCTAGGGAGAACAACCAACCCGAATCATGTGGCTGTCAAATTCCCGCAAACCCTGATAGGTTCTACTGCACATTGGCTTGTATCCCTCCCAAAAGAAAGTGTGGACTCATGGCCATACTTAAAGGCCAAGTTCATCCAACAATACATGGGAGAACGCACGTTGTTGAAAGGGTCGAATGCGATGGATGATGTACAACAACAACATGATGAATCTTTGGTTGATTACTACATCCGATTCAATCAGAACATTACGGACATGCAGACAAATTTGTCTGAGGGTGAAATAATCAGAGCGTTCATTCGGAACTTAGGCCGTCTAGGCTTCGCTCTAGGTGAGAAAATGTCGAAACGCCTGGCAGAGACTTTGGAAGAGTTAACCTCGCGGGTAAAGGAGTATGTGGACCTCGAAAGGTTCAGGAACAACGCTAAGGAAAATATGAACGCCGCGTGCAAAAAGGAGAACAATAACAAGGCTGGACAACCAAAGCAATTCCAGGGGAACCAGCAGAATAGGAAATGGCAGCCATAGCCGAAACGTCTGAATCAGGTCGATTTTAAAAGCCCAAGGAAGGTAAATGCTGCAAAACTCATCCCGTTAAACGCACCATTGACGGTAATCCTAAATGAGATGAAGGAAAACAATCTCTGGAGAGAACCCAACAGCTGGCGAAAAGGCCCCATCGGGAAAGAAACAGAAAAGTGGTGTGAAAACCACGAGGTGTATGGTCATGACACCAATTGCTGCTTCAGCCTAAAAATGAGAATTAACAATGTGATTCCGAGAGGGGAGTTGAAGCACTTAGTTGACCAAGGTGAAAAAAACCCGAAAAAATTCAAGGGGAATCCTCAGCTAAAAACAAAGAAAATGAGAAGGTGCACGATAATCAGCCTCCTCCCAAGCGAGGTGTGATCAACGACATTCAGGGAGGACAAGCTGTCGGGGGGCAAGGGTCGCATGCAAGAAACATTTATTCTTCACAGGAAGAAACGCATCCTATGTATGGCAAGAGGCCAAGGGGAGAACAAGAAGACCTTGTCATCATGTTCTCCAAAGAAGACATGAAACATATAGTCTACCCCCACGACGATGCACTGGTAGTCACCATGCCAATTGTGAACTACTACGTCAAGCGAATCCTCATTGACGGCGGAAGCTCTGCAGATATCTTAACCATTAAGGTGCTGGAGCAGCTTGGACGAACCAAGGCAGATTAAGTCCTGGAAGCTACCCCTTGATAAGCTTCGCTGGTGCAGCGACATACCCCTTGGGGACAATCACACTCCCAGTGGCACTGGGCGAATGAAGGAAAAGGCTTGACATCAATGTCAACTTCATAGTGGTTGAGACCCTGGGGGTATATAACGAAATATTGGGGAGGACAACAATCAACTCGTACGAAATAGTGCCTTCAACTGCACACCAAAAGATGAAGTTCCCAACCGGGAATGGAATTGGAGAAGTGTTAGGTGACCAAACAGCAGCACGATAGTGCTATGTAAACGCTCTCAGGCGAAAACAACTCTCCATTGCCATGATAAAGTTAGGCACAGTTGAAGGAGAAGGCACTTGACAAGTCGAGGAGGAGCGTTTCGAACAGGTTTTCACGCCTGGATACATAGTCCCAGCACTTCAAAGTGTCTGGGATGTCAAACAAGGAGATGGAGAGTTAAATTGGAACTACTTCAAGCAATACGCGTTGAATGCTGCCTGGTAAAGGCAACCAAGGAGGCAGTGATCAATGCATTTTTCATGAATATGAACACCCGATCATTCATCCTCTTCGGAGGAGTTTATGGCTGGAGAACAACCCAAACAATGGGTGACCTCAAAGACAAGCTTGAAAGGGCAATTGACTGTGAGAAAAAAACTGGGGTGGTGCAAACCACACACATGCCAAGGGAAGGTATTCGCGCATACAAGCACAAGCAGGGTGGCAAGCAACGACGCAAATCATACTTTCACTACTTTGAACATTGGAGTTGAAGAGTTATACGATAGCATCCTACAAAACAAGTTACCTCCCCCAGGTGAGACAATGCAAGTTTTTTTGGAACAAATATAACTGACTGGTGCAAGTTCCACCGTACCTAGGGACACAACACCAACGACAGCCTCACTCTAAGGATCGAAATTGAAGAGATGATATCTTTTGCAGTGCTGCAGGGTCGCGTGGCGCGCAACCACCCCGCTGCGTGAACAGGCCGACTTGGGAGGCGGCAAACACATCCCTCCCCACTACTGCGTTATTCACAGCTTAATCATCTACTTTCAGCTTTTTTTTATCTAAGTAGTTTAAAATAGTTGTAGGATATTTACACTTGGGTGATCAGTTGACCCCATTCGGAAAACATTGTAAATACTCCGCAGTACTAATGAAGTTAATGTATTTTTTTAGGTACAACCTTACTTATACATCAACAACACTCCCTACTATGGAATAACACCAACTAGCGGACTCTATGCATAACTTGCATCAACAATACAAGCTATTACGCTAAACACAACAAACGACTTATATTATACGCCACCAACACGTCAACACTCCATGTCAACAACTGGCAATAAATACACTCTCTCTCTCTCGACATCTATTATGTCTACTCTAAAAAACAAGAACAACATATTACATCCTGGAAATTTCTCCAATGATTACTTATCAGTAACATGGCGCGACATCCCCAGCTCGGGGGCAACCCCATGATTCCAACGACCATTCCTTGGATTTTTAAAACAAGATGCAGTCATCTACAATGTGGTGCGACATCCTCTATACGAGGGCAACCCCACACTACATGGTGCAACATCCTCTATGCGAGGTAAACCCCATGAAAACATGGCACGACATCTTCTATACGAGAGCAAAACCATGTCATCTTACTGCAGACTATGAAACCCAACAGAGATTACTAAACACCTGGGCGTGAGTTCACCCCCACACTACATGGCGCGACATCCTCTATACGAGGGCAACCCCATGGGAACCTACTACTAAATACAAGTAGCGTTCATTAATAAGCACCCTTCTACGCCGGCAGGAGCGTATCCTGAGATCATCTCTATATGAAATGCATCGAAAAACTTGCCAAATCTACAAGTCGAGTCTTGTAAAACGTTACACTGGATGTGAAAAAGTAACGTAAATAAAACAAATCCAAATTAGCAAGTCGTGTCTTGCCACAACGTCGCCTTGGAATGGACCAATAGACGGTAAAAACTGCAAGACACGCAACGCGATCTTGTACAACCCCTTGGAGTAACCAGGTAGAGGTGTAGTAGAATTGCAAGGTAAGTACAGGAATAGACAAGGAACATCTTGCATCAACGCTACAACGAGGGTGCCCAAGTAGTGGACATAAAATACATCCAAATTAGCAAGTCGTGTCTTGTCACAACGTCGCATTGGAATGGACCAAGAGAAGGTAAAACTGTAAGCCGTATAACGCGATCTTCTACTGCCCCTTGGAATAACCGGGAAGAAGCGTAGTAGCATCGCACGGTAAGTACATGGATTAGATAGCGGAAAGCCTTGCAACAACGCTACAACGGGGGTGCCCAAAAAGCGGAAACTAAAACACGCTCAAATTAGCAAGTCGTGTCTTGACACGACGTCGCTTTGTAATGGTTCAAAAGACGGTAAAAAATACAAGGCGTATTACACGACCTTTGTTCTTCTCCTTGGAATAACTAAGTGGAGGCACATTAGCATCGTAGGGCAAGTACATGGATTAGCCCGCGGAACACCTTGCAACCACGTTACACGGGGTGTTACCAACTAACGGATGGAAAAACGCACCAAATTAACAAGTAGCATCTTGTCACAACATTGCCTTAGAGTGGACTAAGAAACGGTAAAAACTAAAGTATTGCCTCGTCGAGACGACACTCCTGCGTGCGAATAAGGGTCTTGCGCATTACTACCCATAAATGCTAAGTACCGGGATAAGGGTCTGGTGCATTACTACTCATAAATGACAAGTACCAAGATAAAGGTCTTGCGCATTACTAACCATAAAGGGCAAGCACCAACACAAAGTCTTGCGCATTACTAACAAAAAATTACGGCAAGCATACTACTCACACCTATATACAATGCCATGCCTTGGGACAACCAAGAAGGGCACACAACGCAGGGACTTACGTCTCCTTACTACAACTACGAATACTACATCCAATCAGAGGACGAGTCTCAACTCTACTCTATAGTTCAAACCATATGGACAACTACGATAACAAAAGTACGAAAAATTACTAATAAGTTATCATGCATTGCTAAAGCATCCACGACAGGTCTATATGACAACGTCAAGCAAAAAGCATAAAAACAGACAGTTCAAGGGGACATCATCCAAAGATAACCTCAACCCGACATGGGGAGCAAAACTATATACAAAGTCTGAAATACCGAAGACAATCAACCTGACGCCACGTCAGGCACATCAACACCCCCATATGAGACACCCACAACATCTTCCTAAACAATGAACTCCACAAAAACGCTGACATCCCCATCGGCATCAAACACCAAATCAACACGAGGTGAAGCCGCATCTCGGATGCGCAACGCCGCCACATGACCAGTGGCAAATTCAGCATATATACCCAGATGATCAAAGGGAAAGTTGGGGGCAAGAGTATGTATTTCTTGATGAAACCCTTTGTGAAGTCATACATCAAATCATCAGCACCTGCCCGAATGTCAGCGAAATGAATGCGAACTCTTGTACTCCGCAAGGGCAGCCTCCTTACCCTCCTTGTATGCGCTCTCTTGCAGAACCTGCAGGGCAAGGTCGTGCGCTTTGCCATCCTCAGCGACCTTCTTCTGAATAGAAATCATATCAGACTCGAGTTCAGCAACTCGAGCCTGGCAAATAGAGGCACCCGCCTCCAAATCAACAACCTTGGCTTCCAAAAAGCGCGCCTTCTCCTTCTTGCTTGCGAGCTCGCGACGGACCATATCGCACTTCTCCTGGAGAGCCTTACTCTCATCAGTGAGTTTAATCACAAAATAAGAAAGGTTCACCGCGTCGACAACAACCTAAAGCGTAATACAACATTCAACAAGAAACAAGTTGTAACAACAATGCAGTTATGCATACAAGCTATAAAAGAGTAAGGATGAACACTCACAGGCGCAGAGCGTGTCAGCGCGCCCTCAGCATAGGCGCGCGCGTCCTCAGGCTCACTGGGACGAACCCTCCGATCGCCAAGAGGAATAACCCGCTGGAACACGCGCACTCCAACCTCGGGAGTGCTCAAACTGGCCTCCTTAGCAAATCGGGGCCCCTCAATAGCATAGGGTGCTATAGAGTGTAGTATATGTTGATGGTTCATATTGTCTACACTCACTCTTAGTTGCATACATAGTGTAAGTGTCTACACTTACAATTAGTTGTATACACCCGACCACTAGGTTAAGCTAGCCTAGTCCTAGTTGGTGAGCCTAGTCTCACTTAGTATATATAGTGCACACTTTAGTTTGTAATCCCTAATCATCAATGAAGTATGATTCAAGCTTATATGGTATCAGAGCCATCCCTAATGGCGGCGTATTCATCTAGTTGAAGAAACTTGATCTTCTTCAACATTGGCCTCAAAGTTCACCTTGTTCTTGTATAGCCTTACAAGATAAGCTTCGTGAATCTTCATCTCAGCTTGAAATTTCCATTTCTTGTGCAAGAATGGATGTCAAGTAAGTAAAATTTCAAGAAATCACACCACTAGCAAAAGCTGAGCATAGACTAAGGATAGCCAACATGCCTTAGTACTAGTTTGCTTAGTTCTTGTTGATTTCAGCCTTGTTGAGCTGATTACGTGATTGTTCTTGTTATATTCTGGGGTTTGCTTTGTTTCCCTCGATTTGGGTGTGAATTCTGAGCTTGTTCAAGCTGCGCCTACTGCTTGGAAGTTGTGATTCCACTACGTTACATTGTTTGCATACACCTTGCTCGGCTGAGGAGTCATTGTGTCTTCTTCGAGTTTCCACTACATACCTTGAAGAATTCAGAGCTTTCTTCAATGGAGGATTGATCCTAATCCATTCCTAGTGATTTGTGAACATTAAACTTGGGGTAATTTGTTGCGGAGTAGTACGGATTGTACTAAAGAGTGAGCTGGAATTTGTCTTACTCTCAACAAACTTGGTGTGCTAGTTTTCTTGCTAGTGCAAACCTTGTGTGCGTTTTCTTTGGAATTCTTTGCATCTGAATTTCCCCTGCTTTGAATCTTCAAGCTCCTTGTGTTACTTTGCTTGCAAGATGGCTCAGGAAACCAATGTTGATGATCCCCTATACATTCACCCCTCAGACACCACTGGCCATATGCTCATTCCTTTTCAGCTTCAAGGAACATCCAACTATCATGTTTGGAGCACCTCAATCAGGGAAGGCTTGTTGGTGAAGAATAAGCTTGGTTTTATAGATGGCACACTTACAAGATTGGATGTTTATGTCAATGATAGGGTGAGATGGGATAGGGCAAATGCAATTGTCAAGACATGGTTAAGGAACACTGTGGCCAAGGATTTGGTCAACGACTTGATCTACAACCCTACTGCTTCTTCCATTTGGAATGACTTAAAGGAGATGTTTGACAAAGTGGATGGCACTCAAATCTTTCAATTGACAAGGGAGATTTACCAAACATCTCAAGGTGTGCTCTCAATCACTGAATACTTTGCCAAGATGAAGCAACTATGGGATGTTCTTGCTTCCATTGATGATTTGGTTCTCCAATGTGCTGGGGACATTGCCATTGTCAATGAACACAAAGAGAAGCAGAAGTTGATGGCATTTCTCTTGGGGCTAAATGATTCCTATGGACACATTAGGAGCAACTTGCTTATGAGGCAGTCCCTTCCTACCCTTAGCATTGCCTTCTCTGTGTTAGTACAAGAAGAGAGCCAAAGGACCATCTCTGGTTCCATTGGTGATGTGGGTGAGGCAACTGCCTTGTTCACTGGGAAGAATCCATCTTATGGAGGAGGTAGAGGCAATGGAAAAGGATATGCAAGGGGTAGAGGTTTTGGAAGAGGCAATGGCATTGGAAGAGGTAGAGGCAACTTCAATGCTTCAAGTGGCAAACCACTTCCTACTTGCACCTATTGTGGCAAGAGGGGTCACAATGAGGATGTTTGATACACCAAGCATGGCTACCCATATGATCATCCAATTCATCAAAACAATCCAAATGCTCCTAAGAGGAATTAGAACTCAACAAACATTGTTGAAGATGGTGGAACCTCAAGTGCAATTGAGCATGTGGCAGCCAAAGACAAGAGGATCTTCCATGGAACAGCTGACAAAAGGATTCAACATGTTGCTGCCCATGATGATCATTTTGATCATAGACCTCTATGCTTTGAAGATGTGGATCAAGCTCATATCAACATGGAAGGTATATCTAGTGATCCTATGGTTTGGATAGTTGACTCAGGTGCAACTAACCACATCACTCATCAAATTGAATGGCTACATGATTTGAAGAAGAGTGACTCTGATCACCAATATGTGCACTTGCCAAATGGTCCCAAGTGCAAAGTGACCCAAGTTGGTTCTTGCTCTTTCTCAAGTGGATTCACATTGACTAACATCCTCTTGGTCCCTGATTTCAAGTTCAATTTGATCTCAGTTTCTAGGTTGCCTAGCCAGTTAAATTGCAAAGTGATCTTTACTTGTGATCATGTGTTGCTTCAGGGCCAGAGTGGCAAGTCCATGGTGATTGGGCAATGGAATAAAGGATTGTACACATTGAAGGATGTGGTGCCTTCAAGCCCAAGGAAGATAACAGCTACTTGCTTGGGGAATAAGGATGAAGTATTGAGATGGCATAGGCGTTTGGGTCATGTCTCAGAACAATATTTGAACCATTTGGATGTTTTAGGCTTGAATAAGACCTATGGTTGTATCAAACAATGCACTATTTGTCCTCTTGCAAAGCAATCTAGATTTTCATTTCCAATCAGTGATTCAATTGCTTCAAAGCCTTTTGATTTGATTCACATGGATCTATGGGGTCCATACAAGGTGTCTACCTTCAAGATCAATCAATATTTCTTGACTATTGTTGATGATCATTCAAGGGCAACTTGGGTCTATTTGATGAGATACAAGAGTGACACTTTCTTGCACCTGAAGAATTTCTTGATCATGGTGAAGAATCAGTTTGGTACAATGGTCAAGACTTTGAGGAGTGACAATGGGACTGAGTTCATCAACTCAGTTTGCAAAGACTTGCTTCTTCAATTTGGAATTCTTCATCAAACAAGTTGTGTGCATACACCACAACAAAATGGTAGAGTTGAACGCAAGCATAGGGACATCCTCAACATTGCTAGAGCTATAAGGTTTCAAGCTTCAATGCCAATGAGGCATTGGGGATATTGCATACTCAATGCTTGTTACTTGCTCAATAGGCTACCCACCTCTATCTTGAAGTTCAAGTCACCCATGGAAGTGTTATATGGAAAAGCCCCTTCTCTTCATCATTTGAGAACCATAGGTTGCTTATGTTTTGCAACCACATTGAACAACCATGACAAGTTTAGTCCAAGGGCTGAACCATGCATCCTTATGGGGTATTCAACCTCACAAAAAGGGTACCTTGTGATGAACATTTCCAACTCAATATTTCATGTTTCAAGGGATGTTTTCTTTCATGAAGACATTTTCCCATTTAGCATGTCCAAGGATGCTTTAAAGACTCTTATTCCATCTTGTTTGGGAGCCAAGCAATCCATTGAAGACTTCCCACCAGAGAATCCAACTTACTTTGATGAGGATGTACAAATATACAATCCAATCAATGAAGTCCCACCACCTCAACAAATTCCAACACCTCAACCACCCATTGTAGATGATCCACCCCAACCCTCTAATCTAAGGAGGAGTCTTAGGATTGCACAACTCAACCTACCACCACCAAGGAGAAGTGCAAGGATTGCTCAGCTTCAACAAAGGTCAAGTTCCAATGCCACTTTTGGCATGGAAAAGTATGTATCTTATGACACCTTGGGTCCTCAATACAAATGCTTCTTGGCTGCCATTGACAAAATCAAAGAGCCGAGTTCCTACAAACAAGCAATCAAGGATCCCAATTGGATTTTGGCCATGAAAGAAGAGATACAAGCCCTTCAAGCCAACTAAACTTGGGAGCTAATGGAGCTTCCTCAAGGAAAATCATCAGTTGTTTGCAAATGGGTCTTCAAGGTCAAGTACAACTCTGATGGATCCATTGAAAGATACAAGGTAAGATTGGTTGCCAAGGGATTCACTCAAGTGGAAGGGACTGATTTCAATGAGACATTCTCTCCTGTGGTCAAGATGGACACAGTGAGGATCATCTTAGCATTGGCAGCTGCCAAATCATTGGGATTGTACCATATAGATGTAAACAATGCTTTTCTTCAAGGTGACTTAACTGAGGAAGTATACATGGACATCCCCCAAGGTTTTGATCCTTCTAAGTCTCTTGAGGGGTCTACCAAACGTGTATGCAAGCTTAAGAAGTCCCTATATGGTCTTAAACAAGCTTCAAGGCAATGGAACATCAAGCTCACCCAAACCTTATTGAAGAATGGTTACACACAATGTGCCTCAGATCATTCCTTGTTCACCAAGATACAAGGTAATGACAAGTGTTTCTACTAATCTATGTTGATGATCTTCTAATCACTGGTTCCAATACCAAGATGATCAATCAATTGAAACACACACTTCAAATACACTTCAAATTGAAGGATTTGGGGGACTTGAGGTACTTTTTGGGATTGGAGATTGCAAGATCAAATCAAGGACTTGTGATCAATCAAAGGAAATATGCTATGGAGCTCATTGAGGAGGCTGGTTTAGGGGCTGCAAAGCCTTCTGAAACTCCTATGGAATTCAATGTCAAGCTCACCACACATGAGTATGACAAAGCATCCAACTCCAACACTGATGATGTGCTAATAGAGGATGCTACTTCATATAGGAGACTTATTGGTAAGTTGCTATATCTTACCATGAAAAGACCATACATTAGCTTCTCAGTCCAAAGACTAAGTCAATTTGTTGACAAGCCAAAGAAGTCTCACTATGAAGCTGCCATAAGGATAATAAAGTACATCAAGGGCACCCCAGGCCAAGGCTTGATCTACCCTTCCAACAACAACCTTAATTTGAGCTTGTTTTGTGATTATGATTGGGTTGCTTGCCCTTTTAGTAGGAAGTCAGTGAGTGCCTATTGTGTTAAGCTTGGTGCAGCCATGGTAGCTTGGAAGGTCAAGAAGCAAGATACCATTTCCCTATCAAGTGCTGAAGCAGAATATAGATGCCTTAGAGTTTCTATTCAAGAGGCACTTTGGGTAGGCAGAATTCTCAAGGAACTTGGTTTGCAAGTAAACCTTCCTATCCCAATATACAGATAGTCAAGCAGCTGTGAAGATTGCTAAAAATCCAATGTTTCATGAGCGTACCAAACACATTGAATTGGATTGTCATTTCACAAGACACCACATTAGACAAGGCAGGATTGGTGTTCATTACATTCCTTCAAAGGATCAACTAGCTGACTTGCTAACCAAGGCTTTAGTGAAGAACCAACACTTGGCTTTGTTGAAGCTATATGGAATCAAGGATGTCTTTCAAGAAAGAAAAGAAGAAGAAGAAAAGAATGGGAGAATATAGAGTGTAGTATATGTTGATGGTTCATATTGTCTACACTCACTCTTAGTTGCATACATAGTGTAAGTGTCTACACATACAATTAGTTGTATACTCCCGGCCACTAGGTTAAGCTAGCATAGTCCTAGTTGGTGAGCCTAGTCTCACTTAGTATATATAGTGCACACTTTAGTTTGTAATCCCTAATCATCAATGAAGTATGATTCCAGCTTATAGGTGCCCACGCATCCCCAACGATAGCGTCCTCGACAGGACGAACCAAATCAGCACGGGTGAGCGCTGCAGGAGGTGCAACACCTATGAACACACAAAGAGATAAACAAGAAAGACAAAATAGCACAAGTACAGAAAGAAAGTAAAAGCGACTTACACACCTTCACGAGGAGACTCCTCCTCCATGGTCCGGTCCCTCGACCGGGGAGGGGGGGCACACATAACAGGCGCACGAGGCTGACCCTCAACGTCCTTCCCTTTATCAGGGGAAGGAGTCCTCAACGCATCGCCACTGCCGGAATTTGATCGCTTGGGATCGCTCGAAGGATGCACCTCGGAGTCGGCTCTTATTATCTTGGGTCAAGACGGAGTGTCTGCAACAGCGACAACACGATTTGTCACGTTGGGAGAGCAGCCTGCAAACAAGAGCAAAACATGATAAGAACAATAATACTTAATATCAATAAGGAGGAATGAAGTTACAAGAAGGAGACGTACTCATAGTTCCCTTCCCTCGCCTGGGCTTCAAGACTCGGGGTGCAGCTGGGGGAGCAGGAGGAGCACCTCGCTCTGGGGCAGCAGCACTCCCCTGAAGACTCGCCTGAAAGCGCGAGTTTCTGTCATCAAACCAACCTACATCACAATGTAATAGGAGTTATAGATGTTCATAACATACCGAAAAAACTCCTGAAGGAGTTACGCGAATCCCAGCTTCGCGCAGTTCCCGCTCCGACACGCGAGACAAGGCGCGCGCTTTTTGAGCCCGATATATTGTCTTCATTGCCACTTTGTCCAAATCAAAAAACTCAGCTTATGTCGGGACAGGGTCAGTCTCAACAACATGGGCGACTGGCCAAGTCACTCCAGCATCATGGGCGAAGAAATAATGACTCTTTCAATGGCTTCCCGAACAATCAGGGACAGTCACAAAGCGAAGAGAGGCATCCCACTTCACTTCTTTCAAGCCGAGGCTCGCAGAGCCTCGCTCTCTCAATGAAGGCCAGCGAATACATATGGAGGATAGTCCGGATGCGTCATGACGCTGAAGACGGAAAAAGCACCGGAAAAGCAAAGTCTAGTAGCGCCATGACTGCTGATGGCATAGCACGCAAAAGCAGACCCAATACCGTATCCCGGTAGGCGCAAGATCAAGCGGAGAATTCCTGTAGTAGCGACACAATCTGACCAAGTCGCGACAGTAGGGGAAGCATAACCCTTCCCATATCTGAGCAGTATACACCGTCGCCATCACAATGGGGGGCAAAGTGGGCTTACCCCGAACAACGTCAGGGAGTATATCAAAGGGAAAGACTGCCTCCACGAGTGGGTAAAGTCCAGATTGCTCTACGTAACGCTTGTACTCCTTGCGTTGCAACTGGTTACCAGAAAAGATCTGAAACATGTGTTCCGGTTCCGAAACGGATTCCGACTCAGTAAAGGAGTCTGCACCATCTGCAGATCCCGACTCAAGGGATACTAGGGAGAACGGCTCGGAATCAGAAACCATAATCCGGACAATACGTAACCCCATGAGTGGGAATAAAGAACTTACTCATTTTAGTATAGCCTGCAAATCGCGAAGGTAGTCCTAACGAGAGACGCGCCAGCAAGGATATATCTAATCGACCAGCTACATTGTGACACTCGAACCGTAAGGCCTGCAATAGCAAACAACAATCTACTCAGCAAGTATGCGCGTAACAGTCGCATTACTAACCACTATGTGGCGAACATCCTCTATACGGGGGCAACTCTACATCTACAAACTCATGGGTTCAAATTACTACATAGCGAACATCCTCTATACAGGGGAAACTCTATGTCAGTAAGGGCCTTTTCCCGATACCCCTACAGCCTACACGGCCCCACAAGCGCTTGTTCGGCTTAAAACGACAACCCATGGTAATGGCACTAACACTTATATGCGTGTATCGTTCAATGATGACAGGTTATACATGCTTATGCGTATATACTTAACCATAGGAGTTCAAGATCCGACTATAGTTACATACATTATTGTGTTAACAAACACGCGCGTACAAGTCCCTACATGACACAAGTCATATTGTGAGCTCTACCTATCAACAATTTCGATCAAAATGTGGCTAAGTAAATGGTTCAAAAATTACAAGGTCTCGGTTGTCCAATACGCGCAATCAACAAAGGAAGTAACACTCTCTACTATACATACATTATTTCTAAACACTTAGCCATATGCATTTTACACTATGTCAATATGGTTTAGGAATTAACACAAACACTTGGTGGGCATGCAAAATCAAAATACACTTATCTAAAGATTGGAAAAATGGAGTTAGCCAAAGTCACAATCATACCCGGGAATTGGTTTAAAATCGATTGCCGGACCTCTACCATCAAAATCGCCTCGCCGTCGTCACCAAAGAACCGTCCGCCGCGTCACCGTCGTCGTTCTCCCACCGCACCGCTGTCACGCCGCCGCTGCTGCTTCCCGCCGCCGGAGCTGTCGCCGGGGTCGGTCTTGTCGCACGTGGTGGATGGCTGGCCTGAAATTTTACCGTGGGGGCAAAGTGCTTGACCTCCAAGTTACTTGGTCTCCAATATTGAAATTTGCTAACTTTGGAATGGTGGCTAAGTATGTGGGTAACTATTACTCTCTCTCCTAATATGACATGATGGTAGGGTTTACAGTTCTCCATCTTTTATTACAACCATTAGATGACAACCATGGATATCTAATGGCTATGATTAAAAATATTAAATCCCCTTATTTTCTCTAACTCCTTTTAAATCTTTGGCATACACTCATGCTTATACATACTTACATGACACATGTCACATATTTATGATTATATCATTCTTAATGTATATTCATGCTCATGTCATTACAGATCCATCTGTAGGCTTACATCGCTAATTGTATGTCACTGCATGCCATTCGTCTATTTATGTACATGCGTACATTATGTTTTACATACATGTCAATATTTACGTCCATGGTACGTACATACGCTTACATTGTTATATATATATATGTTATACACGTATACTCGCTTCACTAACCATGTCAGCAGTTACGTTCTCCTTCATCAAGCAAAGGAAGGAAAACACGACGTTGAGGCCCACGCACCAATAGACTGTAAGTTCGCCATGAGGTAACTCCCGAACCCAAATCAGACGTCTATCCTATCGTAAAACAAAGTCAAGCAAGGGTTAAGCCATTACTTGACTCGGGGGAAAATGATGGATATCCACCTGATTCGGGTTCGTTTTACATTTAGGCCTCGTTAACACGTCAGACCCACTAATGGATTATAAACGCTTATTCACGAGTTAGAACGGTCTGAACGCGTGACACGCACGTATTCGGACCGTGATCCGTCCGGATTGTCCTAAAAATCCGGACCGGTCCGAATTATCGTTTCGAGACGCACGTATCCCCACGTGTTTACACTATGTGCAAGTCTTCCCTTTGCCAATTTAGCTCAAATCCACGCCTGGTTCACGTTTTCCTACGAAACCGGGGTCGGACCGCTTAAAATCGGGTTTGAGTCCAAGGTTCCCTATATATAGGAATCTTGGTCACCCATTTGATAACTTAAGTTGGCTTGGGAGCTCTGACTTCTCTCTAGTTTTCTCTCTCTAGATTTCTCATTTAAACATCGGAGAGGGCTCATTGCGCACCCCCCCCCCCTCATGGTGTCGATACTGCCCTTTATGCAGGTTTCAGGAGGAGCGCATGTACGCAACCCGAGTGACGTCCCTACGACCCGACGAATATTCCAAGCTACTTTACCAGGACCCGGCACCCCAATCGAGTCAGGTCCTAACAGCTACCGGCCTCACAACCCATTTGGGACGCACTTCGGATGACATGGTGCGACGCCTTCGCACATTGCCAAACCCTCGCTACCCCAGATGGCATTGGCTCCTGATCCGACACTTTCATTCTTGGATGCTACCCCGGGATTCGTGGTCCCTCATCTAGAAGCATCCGCGCCACTCACAAGGACACCGCCTCCCTATCCACTCACTGCACATGACACGCACCTACTGGGACAGCAAACCCCACAGCGGAAACCCGATGGATTCATCACACCTGACATTGAATTCAATCTGATCGTTGGGGATCAAATAGCCATTTTCAAGATTCGATGGTGGGTAGGGAGTCACCGTCTAGGGAAGGAGCCATTGGAGGCCGAGGACCCAGAAGAAAGACTTAATGCGACACCAAGTAAGAGAGCATTTATCTAGCAACCGAGCCCGACCCCGGTTACTAGAATCTCAGCAACACGTCGTATATCAATGAGTGCACCCAACCCCAGATTATTCCGCCAGATAACAAGCCGATAACATCCAACTGGCACTCGCAAGACCTAGGAGGTACCTTTTTTACAGCACAAGTTCCAGTCTTTTCACTTTTCAATGTATGATTATATTGGATCTCCCGAAGCTAAAAGGGTTATGGTCCTGCCGGAATAACTATGAAGATCATAGCCTGGAACAGTCAAGTTGCTGGTAGCCAACATACAGTTCAACATGTTAGCATGCTCCTCAAAATACATAAACCCAATGTCCTGTTCATCTATGAGATTATGCGTCAGGTCTCTAGACTAGGTCTTAGGATTTCATGAGTGGGCTTTTCTAAACAGCTCTGCATTCAACCTGACAATACTAAGGGAGGACTTATGCTAGCCTGGGACGATCCTTGCTCTATAGCCATCCTTGACCATACCTCAAACACCATTAATGCCTCGGTACAACATGATCAACATGGTAACCCTTGGGAAGCAACCTTTATCTACGCTCCCTCAAAATCGGAATAAAGACCTAAATTTTGGGACGACTTGATCGAATTTTGTGTTTCTAGAAATAACACCTGCTCTTGGATGGTGATCGGGGACTTCAGCAATATTTGGAAGTTTGACGAAAAAGACAGTCGCAACCCTGCATCTGCCTCCAGAATTCTCAAAACACATACATTGATTATAGAGCCGGCATTTCTGATCTTGGCTTCAACGATCAACAATTTACTTGGACCAGTCGAAAGACTGGCTCAAACAAAGTTAGAGAAAGGCTAGATAGAGCCATGACCAACACATAACGACAAATACGTTTCCCCCATTCAAAGCTCATCCATTTGGAAACAGTTGTCTCACACCACTGCCCGACTATGCTCACAACGTCAAACAAGACTTTGAATTCGGCTTCTCCTAGACCTTTCACATTCGAAGCAATGTGGCTGAGACACCCGACCTTTTCCTCTCTTCTACGGGATAGTTGGCACGAAAGAACCATAGGTTCTGCATAAGTTCAACTTTTCCGAAAACTTCGTCGCCTCAAACTTAAAATCCACTTCTGGAATAGGTCCACCTTCGTACATGTAGAAATGGGAATACGCAAAACGCTTGCTTAACTGAATGAATCCCAACGCAATGATGCCTCAACCAACATCGTTAATAGTCTATCCTTGAAGCTTAAGGAACTTTATCTCTACCAGGAAATCATGTGGAGACAAAAATCAAGACAAACCTGGCTCTCAAAAGGAGATAGGAACACGAAAATCTTCCACGCCTACACAATTGCACGAAGAAAAAGAAACAATCTTGACAGAATCGTGCTTAGTAATTGGACCATTCTTGTCAAGCCAGAAGAAATTAGCGCCCACGTCAGGGAATACTATAGGGAGATCTTTTCTGCTAGGAACGATTTTCCGACCCCCACAATTCCAAACCATAATGTGCTGAACATCGAACCTACTGGGGATACCTTCCTTAAAGCGTCTGTGTCTGCTTTGGAAATTAGCAAAGTGGTTGCTTATCTTGGTCCGGATATAGTGCCTAGTCCGGATGGCTATCCGCCAAGGTTCTTCCAACAGACTTGGGATATCACAAGTATAGACTTCCCTAGGGCTGTCTACAATTTCTTCATGTCGTGGTGTGTTCTCCAAGAGATCAACACAACTAACATGATCCTAATCCCCAAAAGGGATAATCCGCAGACAATGAGGGACTGGCGCCCGATAGGTTTTTGCAACGCTACATACAAGGTCATCTCGAAAATCCTCGAAAATCGGTTTCGTAGCGTCACCGCGAGACTTATTTCCCATTTCCAAACGGCCTTGGTACCTGGACGTAGTATCACGGGTAACACCCTGTTGGCGTAGAAATTATTCCACACCATTAAAAATAGACGCAAAAGAAAGAAAAGATTCATCGCACTCAAGCTGGATATGAGCAAAACCTTCGATCGTATTGGATGGTCCTTCCTACAGGTTGTTCTAATCAGCATGTCATTCCCTCCGAGCTTCATACAATGGATCATCGAGTGTATCTCTATCTGCTACCTCAGTGTTGTGATCACCGGAAAACCCACTGAAAGTTTTAAACCCACAAAAGGCCTTCGTCAAGGCGACCATCTCTCCCCGTACCTGTTCATTCTAGTTTCTCAAATTCTCTCATATGAGTTATCACAAGCTCAGCTTGATGGTAGGATAAAGGCATTAAACCAGGGAGCCACACCCAAGAGATCTCACACCTCCTTTTTGATGATGATAGCTTCCTCTTTCTAGAAGCCAATCCGGTTAATGAAAGGAATATGAAAAGTATCTTGGATTCTTACCAATTCGAATCTGGCCAATTATTCATTTACAACAAATCTAGCATCATATTCAGCCCAAATATGAAATCGGAGGACATTGATCTCATAGTATCGGTCTTAGGAGTTAGAGCCATGCTACTAGACGAGATTTACATAGGCCTTCCGACGAATTGGACTAAGCAAAGAAGACAGATTGGGGAAAAGCTCATCCAGCGCAAGACGTCCTGTATCCCAGGTTGAATGAATAAGTTGTTATAACAGGCCCGAAAAGAGGTGCTCCTCAAAGCCACAATGACCTCTATTCCTACAAATATCATGTCATGCATCAACCTAATGGAAAAAAAACTGCAGCCAACCTCGAGCAATTCAACAGACAATTCTAGCGGAACTCCAACCTTGAGAAGCAAGGCATTCCTTGGATAGCTTGGGACAAGCTTTGCGAATCGAAACATGATGGCGGCCTTGGGTTCTGAAACATGAATGCCTTTAATCTAACCCTTCTCACAAAGCAAGCTGCTCGGATCGTGACAAACTTAGAGTCTATTTGGGTACAGTTCATTAGCAACAAATATCTTCAGAATGAAACGTTCTTCATAGCGAAAGCTTACCCTTATCACTCCCCGGTCTGGAGAAATTTAATCAAAATGCAATGATTTCTACTAGGTGGTGGTAGATGGCACGTAGGTAGCAGAAAATATATTAACTTCTTGATGGATCCATGGGTACCTAACATCGGCCTCCTTAGATATTGGATCCTTTCAGATACACATGACCAGTTAATCAAAGTCAGTCAGTTCATAGACAATGACGCTTGGTGTTTGGACTCTCTCCCAGTACAATTTCCCATTGTTATAAGATTCGCGATTTCTCAAATCAACCTACCATCTTTGATACAACCGACATGTTCCTATGGTTCCAAAACGATACCAGAATTTACTCGGTAAATTCTGGATACCATTTCATCAATGTGTTGCTCATCTCAGAGCAACAGGGGAATTTGGCCTCAACGTCCACGATTGCTAGTCCGTCTATTTTGGAAGATTTCATGGAAAGCCAAGCTTATCTAAAAAATACGGATGTTCATTTGGAAAGGTTGCAACAACGATTTTCCACTCGGACAAAACCTCCACAGGCGAATTCTCTCATTTAATCCCAAATGGCACCTTTGCTCTCACGCAAACGAGACATTGGATCACCTCATGTGGACTTTTCTTTCGTTCATAGAATTTGGTTCAGATCGATCTTTGGAATCCACACTTCTACCTCTTCGTGCACTATGGCGTCAGAATGGCTTTTCGACTCCTCGGGCCCTACCAACACTTTAGTTACTCTAGGAGAAAGTCTAGTTAGCAAGTGTCTTGTAGTGATGGGGATTTGGTTATAAAGAATTCTTGTTATTTTTCGATAGACGTCTGAGTGCTACCTCGACACTAGGTTGCATTTTATCTATCTCGTATGATAATTATAATGATTTTATCAGACCATCTAGGACCCACCGGCACCAACAGACCCGTAACCCTCATGAGACAGAACCCATCACATACTAGGCCCACTATAGTTTGTGATGGGGCATTACGAGCCTTGATCTTTATTGTCTTTGGAGGTGCCATTTTGTATAATGATTCAGGTGGAATCGTAGCTGCCTTCATGTGCTCGGCTTCAGGGGATAACCTACTTTTATGTAAAAACGGGCTTGTAGGGCAGGTTTGTTGTTGGCTAGGTCAATGACATGAGATTCTCACATCGTGTTCACAGATTCGACTGCGTTGCTGCTTCAGATCGAATCCTCATCTAGAAGCTCCAATCCTTCTGTATTTGAAGTTATTTAGTACATTAAATATCTGTTGAACTCTTTTTTTGTTTCTGTTATTGTTGTTCCTAGATTAGATGTTAATACCGGGCATAGATTTGTTACACACGAACTTGAATGTCATCGGATCTTGGTTTGTTCCGGACCGCCCGCAATCTTTGCAAGGACCGTAGACCTCCTGTTTGTGTTATTATAATATATTGTGTTTTATGATAAAGAAAAAACAATCTCTTAGGATTGGCCCCACAAGATACTTATCCTGAGGATAATTGATTATCGAATCTCCTCAACTAGAAACCAAAAACAGATTATTAATATTATTATTTCTTTCACAAAATATCTATATATTTGTTTCTTTTCTCTTCCTGGTCTGCTTAGTGCTCATCCATTCTTTCTTTGTTTCTGGTTGAGAAATTAATTTAAATGGAGAGGGTGTTGATTACAGAAAGTAGTGGCAACGCAAGTGGGTTCGCGGTGATGTGCGTTCTCCACTCAATGATAGCTCTCTTCAGCGGGTGTCTGATGATGTTCAACGCTCCCGGGATCTATTCTCTATCCCACGGGGTGGAGACCGCGGGTAAGCTGATGGGGTCCACGGCGCACGACCAGCTCCTGATCCAGACCTCCGACTCCTTCGCCGGACTCCTACTGCTGGCAATCGGGTTGCTGCTGCTCATGGTAGCCGGGGTGAAGGACCGCGACTTCCAAGACTTCTTCGCAAAGGGGTGCACCATCCTCTACCTACTCGTAGCGGCGTGGAGATTCCTCATCGAGCGCGAGGTGGAGGACCTCGCCTGGGATTCCCTGCGGCTGACACTTGGAGATTTCTTGCTCGCTTTCTCTTGGCTGCTCTTTGTCGTCTACTCCTGGACAGACAAATACGACTGACCCCTCCCTCTCAACTCCTCAAATCATTAATTCATTATCTATAATAATATCTATCTATATATAACGGTCATAATTATCCAGTACTAAGAGTTACTTATCTATCTAGTAGCTAGCTAGTCCCTACTCTAGTAGTAGTAGGAGAGAGTCCTTGGTTGTAAGTTTTAACTAAGTCAACTTTTATTTTTACTTTTCTTGGATTTGTAACTAAGTCAACTTCATTATGCTAGTTTTGTGCTTGTAATATTCGGCTTTCGAACCTTCTATCTACATCTATCTATTGCCTCGCCTCTCTAATATATATATATATATAAATATGTTGGTTTTTCTTATACATATGTATAAAATAAATTTTGTGTAGGTTTTGTACAACCCCACCCCACCCCACCCCACCCGACCATTACCAAAACCGTAAAATAAAAGAGAGCTGATATACATTCCGACCAAAAATCACGAAGTATTCCGACTTTAGAGTGAATGGCACTAGTAGTAATTATATGAACTATTGAGGGCAAATAATTAATCTCTCATAATCGGAACAACTCCTGACATTTCAGTCGGCATGCCAATCATTTCTCAAAATAAAAACATCAATCTTACTGATGTTGAAAAATCGGGCACTAAAGTGATTTTGGACTACAGTTATAATATAAGCCCAGTTATTTCCCTCGTAAATGAGAATTGGTTTTTCTTTTTAGGCATAAATGAGAATTGGTTTTTTTACCAGACAGACTTCAGTCTTCCATTCCATTATTTTGCTCATATATATACAAGGAGATCTTTCATGGATATACACCCGACTGGACCTCACTAAGGCTTAAACACGGTCGCCCCGCCGACCTCGAGGTATGTCCTTTTATTTCCAAGGGTACGCGTTATTCCGGTTGCTACGGACAATTCCGGAGCAACCAGACGAGCTTGTTCGTTGTACCGGATTCGTCCGGTTGCACAAGCAACCAGACTTGTCCGGTGACAATGAGGCCGACGTGTCCCGCGTCAGCCCCTGACTACTGGGTATCGATACTCGGGGCGCGCGTATACCCGACCACTCTCCTAATCTCCTTGCGGGCCCCACTCAAACTGTGGGCCCCTCCGGTTCCTGGATCCAAAACTCTATAAATAGGGGCCTAGGTCCTTCATTTACAACTTAATCTCGGATTGAGACATCGGAGCTCTGAATTCTCTCTACATTTTATCTCTTTAGAATTACGGTCTGACTTAGGCATCGGAGATGGTTCGCCAGAGACACCCCCCCCCCCCCTTTCCTCTTTGGCATTGCCCTTTGTGCAGGTAGGCAAGGCACGGGAAAAGGATCGACGTTGCTAGGAAGATTGAAGGAATGTAACTCGACGAATAGGTCGCCAAGATCGGACCTAATCATAGGCCGCCAAGTACGGCTTGTTCCATCATTGGCGCCGTACTGTGTGATTTGAACTAAAAGCCGGGCAGTGACAAGAGCAATGACAACAAGTGGTTCTGTAGGTAACGAACCTCCTCCCGAGAGTTCGAGACCACCAAGACATCCAAGTAACAAGGTAACCAGGGGTTCAAGGCCGATAGTGGAACCGCCTACACAAGCCCCTCAGGAAGTGCCACCAATGCCTGCACCTGAAGAGATACCACCCGCCCAAGAGCCGAAACAGGAACCACCGGTTCCTAAAGCTTAACAGGTATCTCCGGTGCCGGTACCACAAGAAGAATCATCTGATGCATCTACGCCGTCAATACGACGCCACACGAGTAAGAACATTGCGACTAGTGCTACCTCGCATACTAGGAGGACCTACCATAGGAACCCCCCTCAACATTTTCCTTATGGCATGCCTCCACAAGATCAACCATTTGGGATACCTCGCAACACAATCTCATCGTATGATATGCCGATGTTCAATAGGCATACATACGCCGCATTAGGACATCCGATGTTCTCCCAAGGTGAACCTCCAGTGACACAAGGATTCATGTCAGCCATTGATGAATTGATATCATCCGTGAGGTAATGAGAGCTAGAGGATATGGACCACCACCAGTGGCTCCGACTAACCAAGCCCCACCAAGGGACATTCCAAGAACAGCTCAAAGTGAGGGACATCGTCCCAACAACTCGACAAGGAAACCGTCTAACCATGAGGCAGCGCGACAGGTTCCAACCCCTCGTCAAGACAACCCTTGGTGCACCTCTCTCGGGAACAGGTACCAACACCTCGAGCACATGGACAGCCGTCAGTGGATGACAGTACAAGACAACATACAATGCCATCCCCGCCACATAATTTTCAACATCCTTCACCATGGGGCAATTTGAAAGACAAGACTTTGAGCACATGCTAATGCCTCAACAATGGAGACAACATCCCCCATCACCTTATGAGTTTCAGTATCAGCAGAGTCCGCACTACCAGCCCTACCAGGCAGAGTACAATCCAGGTAACCATGAGGTAAGTGCCGAACCTCCAAGGGTTCCCGCGACCATGGAAGAAATTGAGGAGTTAATAGCAAGAAAGATGAGGGAGTCAAAGAGTAAAGGTCTATTCAGTCCAAGTGACAAAGCATCACACCCCCTAGTCCAAGAACTTATAGACATGTGTTTCTCAGAAGGTGTCTCCCCTGCAAAGATTGGGAAGTATAATGGAAAGCGTGACCCTATAGAACATGTGCAACAACAGGAGTTAACATTTATGGGTCGGAGTGGTGATGAGAGATTGATGGCATTGTCATTTTTTACAACACTGATGGGACTGGCAGCACACCGGTTCTTCAGTCTCCCAAAAGCGTCAATAAGCTCATGGAAGCAGTTGAAGGATAAGTTTATACAGAGATACTTGGGCGAGAGACAACACCAAAAGAATTGGGCTGCGATTGACGATGCCAAGCAAGAGGACCAGGAAACATTAGCAAGTTACTATACTCATTTCAATCGGAGTGTGGCAGAGGTAAACGCCGATTTCACTGACGGAGAGATCATAAGGGCTTTCATTAAAAAATTAGGACGCTGGGGTGCATCGCTGGCAGATAGCATGGCACTTGATATGGTCACTACAGTCGAAGAGTTGGCAACACGGGTTAAGGCCCATATTGACCTTGAAAAGGTTAAGTCTGCACGCCGTATCAAAGTGACAGCGAATGCAAACAAGATTGATGCTAACAAAGCCAACAAGGTTAGGCAGCAGCAGCAGTAAGCGCCACCCAATCAAAGGCAGGAGGAGTGGATACCTGCCTCAAAGGCTAGAAACTTCAATAATACAAGGAAGCCAGACAGTGTTAATGCTATCAAGTTTGTTCCTTTAAATGCACCATCGACTATCATCCTCGGGGAAATGAAAGAAACGGGAATGTGGACACCACCCCGAAGAAGGCATACGTTCAGATGGGACCAAACCCTGATAGGTATTGCAATTTTCACGAAGCACGAGGTCTTCACACGAACCAGTGTAATGACTTAAGAGAAAGGATAGACAGAGAGATCCAGCAAGGGCACCTCAAGCATTATGTAAACATTGGGAACAAGAGACAAATGTCTCCACCCCCCAGGCTGTCCGCCACTGACAAAGCCAAAGGAAAGGTCGATGACAACAACCCTCCCCAAAAGAGTGGTACTATCAATGTTATACATGAAGGAATAGGTGCAGGGGGCAAACATCGAATGCAAGAGAAGTGTATGCTTCAGATCCTCAAAACATGGAAATGTGGGGCAAGCGTCCAAGAGAAGATGATGACATGGTCATTCAATTTTCAAAGAAGGATATGGAACACATAGTGTTCCCTCATGACGATGCCCTGGTTATAACTGCTGAGATCAATGGGTTCGATATGAAAAGAATCCTAGTAGATGGAGGAAGTTCAGCAGACATCATCCATCTTGATGTGATTAAAGATCTAGGGAAGAAGCTGACCGACTTAACTCCAATGGATTTCCCGTTAGTCAGTTTTGCGAGAACATCTAGCTACCCCTTGGGGATGATAATGTTACCTATACGACTAGGCCAAGGATGGAAGCAATTGCTACTCAATGTGAACTTTGTGGTAGTAGAGCACTTGGGGGCCTACAATGCTATCATGGGCTGGACAACCATCAACCCTAGTATCATGGTACCGTCGACAACACACCAAAACCTGAAGTTCATTACTCAACACGGAATAGGTGAAGTGCTCGGAGACCAGTCGACAGCAAGACAATGCTATGTTAATGCAATGAAGAGGAAGGCACGTCGTGGCCTTAGCATCGCTGTCACACCCCTAAAATGTGACTTGTTGGGAATCACGAATTTGGCTATGATAGATGTGCTTCCCAAGCCCAACAAGCGTTTGGAGGGCAAAAATGGTAAATCGTAGCGGTGTGCAACGTGTTTTGGGTGATTTGGAATAATTGGCAGCAATGTGTAGTTGATGAGAATCGATCCATGGTCAAGAGTTGTCCCGCGTCCATCGAGTGTGTGTCCCCTGTCCATCCCGAGATTTCCCGTACCTGCCAAGTGGTTGTCCCGTACCAGCGAAGTGAATGTCTCGTACCTGCCCAAGTGACTGTCCCGTGCATTGTGTGTGTTTGTCCCATGCTTGGATGTTACTTGTCTCGTACCTGCTTGTCCGTGTTTTTTGTGTGTTTGTCTCGTGCTTCAACTGTGCATGTCCTGTGCTTTTCTTGTGTCTGGCAAGTGCCTGCCCAGTGTCCAGCAGAACCTCCAAGACGAGCTGCTAGCCAGTGCTTGGTACATGCTTCAGTCTGTGCTTTATGTATGCTTGGCCCGTGCTTTTGGTGTGCTCAACCCGTGCTTAGCAAGTGCAGCATCCATAGAAGAGTGAATTGGCCCAGTGAAGATTGCAAAGTCCAGGATCAGTTAGGTGTAAGCATATGGTGATGGGCGTCATAATTGGTAGCCCATAATATGTATAATTTACCTAATTAACTTGGGTAAATGTCACATTAGGGTAATTGGGCTAGACCCAAATTCTAATTAACATGGGAGGCCCAAAATTGGGCCTCCCCAATACATAGGCCGACCGAAACATTAGTGAGGGGTAAAGTGGACTTTTGTCCACTTTACTCCTCCTATAAATAAGAGGTGTTAGGGAATATTTAGGGTTAATCAAAATTCCCTCACAAGAGTGTTTTAGAGAGAAAACCCTCCTCCCACACCTCACAAGTTTCGGCCGAACCATACTTACACCAGGGTGTGCCAAATTGCTTTCGAGCAACTCTCCGAAGATCTGTCCATGTGCCAAGAATTGATCTGAGGCTTTGTTGTGGAGCTAACACTACGTAGGGCTTCTTTCACAAGAACCTCTACGGGATCCGTCCGGTGGATCGAGAACTCCCTCGTACAAAGGATCTTGGACTACAGTAACTGTTGAGTTATGTGTAACTCTTCCACTGCGTAATTTCGATTACCTGCATGTACCATGTTTTGTGTTTCCATAGTGATTACTCCCCGTAATCTAACAGTGGTATCAGAGCTTGTGTTAGGAGTTCATGATTTTGATAAATTTGTGTTCTTGAAAATATAAATTTTGGACCGAAATTTTTTAAAAGGAAAATTTAAAAGTTTCGAATTTTTAGGGTTTATATGATAGGTCCGAAATTTTCATGTTCTTGGTTAAATTGATGTTCATGATCTTCAAGAAAAATGTGATATTTATCAAAATCAAACATTGGATTGTAGATCTTATTAAAATTTGATCTTAAAATTTGACCACTTGTTCCCAATTAGTGTTTGTGCCGAAATTTTAATTATTTTTCAAAGTAAAATTTTTAATTTCTTGGTCACCAAGCAAGATAATTTCGGCACATACATGTAAATTGTTTAAAATTATATTGTTTACCATATTTTAATTTTTAACTAAGGTAACAATATATCTATAATTGGGAACATAAAGATAGATTCACAATAATATATAGAAATATATATCACTATCAATATATCTAAATATTTAAATAGGGTTAAAGATATTATTGATAGATTTAGTTACCTAAAAGATTGAGAAAATATATTGTCAGTTATTTGTTTCCCTATTAAAGATATTGAAAATAAATAAAATATATATAATATATATTGTGCCGAAATTACATATATATATATATATATATATATTGATTTAATCTTAAAGATAGAATCAGCAATAAATATATATATATGTTTTTATAATGGCCGATATATTTATATATATATATATATATTTTAATATTGGAAATTATTTTATATATTTATGTTACTTGGTGGCTAAGTTTAATATTTTTAAAAGATTTAAAACCCTACTTGGGCCACAAGTAAACATTTCGGCCCAACCTTCAAAATTTTAATTATTGGACCGGTCCAATATATTAAACCGGGACGAAATAAAACCGAACCGGATTTTCTCAATCGGTTCGACCTATTAGGGTCGGGTCAGACCATGGTAATTAAATGGATCTAACCGAACCGGTTTTGAGTGTTGAACCGAACCCTATTTTATTGGACCGGTTCGGACCAAACAAGATTTAAATTTAAAACCAGACCGAACCAAACCGGATTTTTTTGCTGAACCGGACCGAATCGGATTTTTCGGACCGGACAGAACCGGATTTTCTTAACCGGACCGAACCAGACAAAAACGGACTGAAATTGACTGAACCGCACAATGTTTTCTAAACCGAATTCATGTCAGTTAAAATAGGGATGTCAAGTTTTAAAATCCAAATGTTTTTGAACCTCGAAATGGACTACACAGTTCTCATAGGGTTGCTAACATTTATGCCTTGTTTCGATTATGGGGATGGATCTCGGAGATACATGTTTTTGGGACTGGGTAAATTAGTGTGCTGAATTGCAATTGTTTATTATTCAATACATATTTATGCATGATTAGAATTGTTGTCTTGACTGAGTCAAACTAGCTGGATATTACATGTTGTGGGCGGAGCACTGGTTAAATATATGGTATGTGCACTAGAATATGTTGGATTACGGGGACGTAATACTACGGAATGCTAAACGTGTACTAGCAAGAAATCTAATCTACGCAGCGGAATTAGTACACATACCTTTAAGCTTTCCTGGCCAAGAACGATGTGGAGGGAGTTCTGATCCTCCGGTCGGAACCACGTGCAAGTTCTTCGTTAGAAGAAGTCCCACGCGATGTAGCTCCACAAAAAGACCTCTGATCGATTCTTCAACGGTGATGGAACCTAAGACCAGATGTGATGGTGCCGAATTTTAGACTAAGGGAAACATGTCAGACATACCCTGAAAATTTAACAAGGGGTAAGTAACTGGAAAAGCAACCACATGAAAGTAAAAAGGGAAGAGAGACACCACTCACAGGCACATAACGGGATAATACACCCTGAACGAAACGCCGGGTCTCCCTAGGAGACTTAGGCTGAGCAGCACGATCACCAGGAGCGATGGCACCGCGAAGCACACGGATGCCAACCTCCGGGGTGCGCAAGGAAGATCCGCTATCAAAGTGGAACACCTTCAACCCAGCAAAAGGAGTCCACTCAGATCCAACGATATCCTCGTCAGTAAGGCGCGTAAAATACTTCTGACTCAAAGCCGGAGGCCCACCTATACAAACAAAGCAAGATAAAGAAAAATACGAACATAGAAACATCAATGACATAAAGAAGAACGAACCTGACGACCGTGCCCTCGGCTGGGGGGCAGGAGATGGAGAACCAGTGACCACTCCACCATCACCAACAGGCTGCTTCCCTTTATCAGCTCGGGAAGGTGCCTCTTCGACCACTATCTCTTTGTCGCGAGACAGGGTCGGGGGACGAACACCAGGGGGAGGAGGATCCGCAACCTTCTTCTTCTTGACAGCCGAGTCCCCGGCCTTAGAGTCGGACCTCCGTGACTTGGACATAGAAGGTCCAGAGCCCTTGCCCACAGAGACAACTATCTCGGTCACCAAAGGAGAGTGCCCTAACAATACAAGGAAAACAGCGTAAGAAAAAACACAAGTTTACCATAAGAGGAAAAGAGAAGGAAGCATACTAGAGGCCCCAGCAGTCTTCCCAAGCATAGGTGATTTCTTCGGAGTAGAGCTGGAGGGAGCCCTCCTCTTGCTCAGATCGACCGGTGCTGCCTGCACGTTATACGTTTTCCCGTGAAACCAACCTACAAGGGAAAAACAGAAAGTAAATGTAGATGAGAAGACTAAGTAACATACCGAACCCCCGGAGTCAGGAGTCAAACTAATCCCTGCCTCATAGAGATCTGTCTCGGTCACCAAGGACACAGGGCAGTATGACTGGGTCCTGTGGCCCTCATAGATGGTCTTCATAGTCTCTAGGTCCACAGGAGAGAACTCCCCAAAGGCAGGCCAGCCGTCTGATCGATCCTCATTCAAAACCGACCAGGTAACATATCGATCCGTGATAAAGAAATAATGTTTGGCCCAGTGGCTCGCCGAGTTATCGCTCCGGGCCACGAAACGAAGTGAAGTATCCCACTTAACCCCGCTCAACCCGAAATCAGCAAATCGGGAATCTTTGAGGGACGGATAGCGAGTCACAAAACTCGCGAAGCCTACCTTCCTCTGATACCGGAATCGGAAGAAGCACCAGAACAAGACCAATGAATACTTCCTGGAGTACCAGTGACACAACACCCGGAAGCCCACCCAGACGCGGATAGCACTGGGGGCAAGGTTCACAGGGGAGATCCTAAAGAACCTACTTAATTCTACAAGCTCATCGCAATAATGCAGCCGCAATCCAAACCGAATCTGGGAAGGGTAAACAACAACCTTCCCCCTGGGGGGCTCTGTCACTGTCTGGCGGGGGTTTCCCAAAGAAGGAAGGAAGGGATATAAAGGCTCATCTAAGGGACAAATGTCACCTAAGGTAACATGCTCATTATAGTCGGACCTAGTCAGGTAGTTCTCCGACAAAGCAGCGAGACCTAAATCAAAGGCAGTGAGAAATTCCAAGCTCGAATCAGGCTCCGACTAACACCCCGGCTCAGTACACGGCTCAGAATCCGACACTGAACTAATGGCAGGAAAGAAAGCAATGCGATGAATAGAAAGAAAGAGAAACTTACTCATCCTTCAAAGGATATAGCGCCTCTGCCAAGTTTCCGTACGGGGGCACCACCACGAGTATAATACCTGTCACGGCACGACAGGTGTCAAGATAAGAAGATTTCCGGAAAGACCGGGCGTACCCCGGCACCTGACAACCAACAACCAAAAACTAAAAGGCATCCAACAAAGGTAACAAAAACGCGCCAAGGACACCACAACGATAAAATCGGGCAATTTTGCTCGAACCGAAAATCAATTCCCGGGCAAAATTACAATTATGCCCCTCAACGGAAATCAATACACAAGTGGTGCCACGACGTCAAATTCAAGCGGGAATAGTTTAAATGGACAAAAAACTATATCCGGGTAACCGACCAAATTTTTTTTTCGGCGGCTATCTACGGCAATCACATATTCAATCAAGAACCGGCAATCGAATATCGGCAATTCAAGTATCAACATTTATACGGTAACGAAAAGGAAAAGATTGGACCTTTGGAAAACCCGACCCGATTTGATAAACGGGTCAGGAAGCCGAGCTTTGATGTTGACCGGAACCAGCACCTCGCCGGAAATTTGATTTCGACGTCGCCGGAGCCGAGCTACGCCTGGTCCCGCCTGCCCCGCCGCTGTGGCCGTCCGCCGGAGTCGCAGGAGCCCTCGCCGTCACGAACTGCGGTCTCCGCCTCAGCCACCCTCCACGCCGCCGCGAGCTGGGTCGCTGTCCCGATCAGCAGCCGTCACGCCGCCGTTCTCCGCCGGTCTTCTCTTCGCCCGAGCTGTTGGTCGGAATTCCTGGTCCTCCACCGGAATTTCGGCCGGCCTCCCTCCCTTGGTGTGCAAGAATTCCTCCCTTGGTCTCCAAGTGTGAGGAAAAAAGAAAAAGATGACAATGGTGGCTAAGTGAGGTAATTTCTTTACTACTCTATATATTTGAAAAGGTGTAGGGTTTTCTAAAGTGACATAATCACAACCCTCCATTTAAAATTAAAAGAGATCTAAGGGTTAAAGGAAAAACTATCATCTTTATCTCCCTTAGACTATGGTTAGACATATTTCCACCCAAGTTAACACCCCATGGGTATATTTTTAAGTATCCCATACTTAGAAAAATTTTAGAACAAAATTAAAAATTTTCTCCACTTAGACTTACCCCGGCATGAAATTGAAGCATGGACTCGTTTAGCTGTATTCATGTTGCATCCCCACACGAGCGTATATTTTCCGAGTATACGCCCGTGACGGTATTAGATTTATTATTTTCATCTCAGACGGACGCGTGCTTGGACACGTGTCCGTGCTATTCTGACGTTTGCAATTCCTCTATCTTATAAGACAGGGGGCAGAGTCAGAGACACATACCCACGAGTAAGTAAGGATTCCGACAAAATGTAAAATCCCGGCTTCAAATTGCGCGTGTCATACCATCCTAAAATAGAGTCAATCAAGGGTCAGGCCATTGGTTGACTCGGGGGCATGTGATGGATATACTCCCAATTTGAACCCGTTGACTTCCGAATCGTTTTATTTTGATCACCCCGTTAATGATTGTAAATCGAAACTTCGACCCAAACACTTCGCGGAAAACACCAACGGTACGGACGAGGCCAAAATACTCGTCTGGACCATGGCAAAATCACCAAGGTGAGGTTGGGTGGCCACACCCGAACTCCCCTAGGGGAGATCGGGTCAACCAACCCGATCTCCCCTAGGAGAGATCGGGTGGACCAACCCGATCTCCCCTAGGGGAGATAGGGTTGGCCAACCCGATCTCCCCTAGGGGATATAGGGTTGGCCAACCCTATCCTCCCTAGGGAGGGGTTGGGTGGCCACACCCAACCCCTACCCTTGGGGGTCGGATTTTCTCCCCCCCCCCCCCCCCAAGGGCCTCGGCACCGCTTCCCGACTCCCATACTCAGTTTATTTTCGCCGACTTTCTACGTGCTTTAAGGTCTTAATTACGTGATCAAGGGCTAATTAATTGTGTTTAAAGGTTAACGATGTCATTAAGCCACCTTAATGACATCGTTGCCTATAAATACAACCTTTCCACCATTCATTTGATAAGTTTGGCTAAGTGTGCAATTTAGCTCTGACATCTCTCTAAACTTTATCTCTCTAAGAAACGTATTGACTTAAGCATCGGAGAGGGTACATCAAGCACCACCCCCCCCCCCCTCCGTGCTTGATATTGCCCCTCTTGCAGGGCACGTGGAGAAGAGAAGAAGAAGGGCAGAAGGATACGGATTAGAACGCCCAAGCTCAGGAAGCACAAGATCCGCTAGTTCACCAGTGAGGAATAGGATTTAGGCCGGCGACCCGTTGACCTGAAACCTATAACCTAACACAATGCACTAGTCCGGATATCTGTTACGTTGTGGGCCTAGTAGCACGTTTCCAATCAGATCCTGGCTATCAACATTTAAAGGTTGTAAAACGAATCATTTGTTATCTGAAAGGTAGAATTGACCGGTTACAGTGACGCCGACCATGGTGGTGATCCGGATGATCGTAAGTCCACCACAGGATGAGTTCTCCTTGCTAATGCCACCATTTCATGGACGGGCAAGAAGCAAACATGTGTCGCGCTGTCTACAATGGAATCGGAATTCGTAGCTCTCTCTAAGAATGCACAGGAAGCATTATAGATGAAAAGGCTTCTTACTGTGTTGCTTGGTGGTGACGTCGGAAGTAAACATGTTGTCGGACCTAAAATCTGACCTAAGGCGATTAACGTTTGAAAACGCGGATTTTTGAAAAGAGTCGCCACTAGTTAATTATTAGGCTAACTAGAATCATAAATTACCTAAGCGAATAACTAATTAAACTCCTAGGTATTAAATCAGTCCACGATCAGAAAACGGGTTCGGAGGTTCTGTTACGAATCAAAACTCATGGAATTAATCACGCCCTTTTGGTACTCAATTCACAAATTTGCCAATTTTATTGCTTATACATACATTACACTAAATTAATCAAAAAATGTCAAAATTAATCAAATTTCATCATAAAAATATTAATCAGATATAATCTTAAGTCTAAAAATTAATTATAACCTATAACTCCTAGTAAAAATGAAATCTAAAATACTAAAAAAAAAACTTCTAACATGCTATTAAATTAAAAATTAGTCAATTACAATTAAATTACTAATTAAATTTTACCAATTACATTTAAACTATTAATTAAATCTAACTAATTACATTAAATTTTTAATTAATTGTAATATAATAATAATAATAATAATAATATAACACATAAAACATAATAAGCAAATATTAATAATAAACTATCAGTTAAATAAAATAAATAAATAAAATAAAAAATAAAAAAACTTACAGCAGCCGGGGTGGGCTCTTCACCTGCAGCAGGGGTCGACTCCGGCAGGGTCACGGCATCGTGGGTGAAGATGACGGCAGCAGCGGGGGCTCCGGCAAGGGCGTCGACAGAGCCACGGCGGCGTGGGTCCACGAGTGGCGGCCGATCGAAGCAGATGCAGGTCTGGCCGGTCGAAGCAGATGCAGGTCTGGAAACTCCGGCGGTCCGACACGTCGTGGCGGTGGGCGGTCGATGCGGGGCGGCGACGGACGGCGGGAGGCGCTGCAGCGGCGTGGCGTCGTGGTGGTGGCTCGGAGGGCAGGGGTGGTGGATCTGGATGCTCCGGGACGGGGCCACAGCCAGGGCCACCGGCGGAGGTGTTGGAAGATGAACTAATAAAAAAAACTTTTTCTGAGCACTAGAAGACGAAATCGCACCGAACCCGATGAATAGTGTATTCTTGCTTTTGTGGTGTCTTTTCTGTGTCTTACAATGTAAACCTAGACCCCTATTTATACTAAAAACCTAGTCTAGATTACAGATAAAAATTAAATAAAAAAATATAACAGATAATTATTCTAGAGAATATTCCGAAGGATATTTATCTTTACAGATAATTATTTTTTTTGAATAAAAAATAATATCTGGAGATAAATATCTTACAGATAATTTTCTAAAAATAAAAAACTAATTATTATATATATATTTTTTAAAATTCCGAAAATATTAAATATATTCGAAATAATTTAAAATATATTTTATAATAATTTCCCTAATGTGCCCCTAAGCATTTTTGGAGACTTTGTGGCTTGACGCGTCCGGAATTTGACGTATCATGTGTAACGTCGTTACGTCCGGGTCAAAATCGAGTGTTTGCAGTTTGCCCCTCTTTGGACGAACTCCAATAGAACGTGTTCGAAGGGGTTTGTCCAAAGACGAGGAAACACTGATTTTGACCAGAAAGTATACTCTCTTCCAATTCTTCAAAGTCTTCAAGGTGGCTCATATGCTTATTCTGGTGCGGAAAGATAAAACCTCTGTCGGCGGGACGCCTGTTGGCGGTGCCTCCATTAGCGATGTAGAAAGTAAAGCCTCCAGTGGCGTTGCGGGGTTCCCCTGTTGGCGGTGCCTCCGTTGGCGGTGCAGAAAGTAAAGACCTCAATCGACGATGCCTCTAGTGGCGTGCGTCAAGGAAAAGCCTCCAGTGGCGTGGTGCGGAAAGTAAAGCCTCCAGTGGCGTGCAGAAAAGTAAAGCCTCCAGTGGCGTGCGGGAAAGTAAAGCCTCCAGTGGCGTGCGGGAAAGTAAAGCCTCCAGTGGCGTACGGGAAAGTAAAGCCTCCAGTGGCTTGCAGGAAAGTAAAGCCTCCAGTGGCGTACGGGAAAGTAAAGCCTCCAGTGGCGTGCGGGAAAGTAAAGCCTCCAGTGGCGTGCGGAAAAGTAAAGCCTCCAGTGGCGTGCGGAAAAGTAAAGCCTCCAGTGGCGTGCGGAAAAGTAAAGCCTCCAGTGGCGTGCGGAAAAGTAAAGCCTCCAGTGGCGTGCGGAAAAGTAAGCCTCCAGTGGCGTGCGGAAAAGTAAAGCCTCCAGTGGCGTGCGGAAAAGTAAAGCCCCCAGTGGCGTGCAGAAAAGAAAAGCCCCCAGTGGCGTGCAGAAAAGAAAAACCTTGATCGACGATGCCTCCAGTGGCGTGCGACAAAGAAAAGCCTCATGTGTCAGAGAAATGCCTCTAGTGGCGTCCGTCGGAGAAGAGCCTCTAGTGGCATATGTCGGAGAAATGCCTCTAGTGGCGTCCGTTAGATAAGGGCCTCGAGTGGCTTGACGACTTGAATGCATGTCCCTAATTTTTGCCTAAACTGCGCATGACGCGACAACTTAGCGGGATCTCTTTTTTGTTTTTTTTTTTAATCTCTCATATTCTCTCCTTTTGCCACGGTCAAAATTTTAGACGTGCCCCTCGGTTTCCCTAATTTTTGCATGGATTGCCCCTTGGGGTTTTTATTCCATCGGGATTTTATTTTCTCTCCTTTTGCCATCATTTGCGATTTCTGAATTTGCTATCATGCCCTCATTTCTTAATTTTGCCTAGGCTGCCCTTTCGGGTTTTCCACCTAACGGAAGCACTCTTTTTTTTTGGTAGCCGATTAAACGGTGGCTGTGACCCGTACTTTATTTCCCGTCTCGATGCGAGAGTATTTGTAGCCATTTAGAGGGTGGTTGTGACCCTTTTCTCACCGTCTTCAATGTCGCGAGAGCTCTTTTGATTTGTAGCCATTTGGAGGGTGGCTGTAGCCCTTTATTTTGTAGTCATTTTAGGGACGACTTGGCACTTTTTTTATTTTCCCACCCTTACAAGATTGGCGGGGTCACTCTTTTATCTGTAGCCATTTGGAGGGTGGCTGTGGCCTTTTATTTTGTAGTCGTTTTAGGGACGACTGCGGCCCTTTTTTTATTTTCCCGCCCTTACAGGATTCGCGGGGTCACTCTTTTATTTGTAGCCATTTGGAGGGTGGTTGTGGCCCTTTATTTTGTAGTCATTTTAGGGACGACTGTGGCCCTTTTTATTTTCCCGCCCTCACAGGATTCGCGGGGTCACTCTTTTATCTGTAGCCATTTGGAGGGTGGTTGTGGCCCTTTATTTTGTAGTCGTTTTAGGGACGACTGTGGCCCTTTTTATTTTCCCGCCCTCACAGGATTTGCGGGGTTACTCTTTTATCTGTAGCCGTTTGGAGGGTGGCTGTGGCCCTTTATTTTGTAGTCGTGTTAGGGACGACTGTGGCCCTTTTTTATTTTCCCGTCCTTACAAGATCCGCGGAGTCACTCTTTTATCTGTAGCCGTTTGGAGGGTGGTTGTGGCCCTTTATTTTGTAGTCGTTTTAGGTACGATTGTGACCCTTTTTATTTTCCCGCCCTCACAGGATTCGCGGGGTCACTCTTTTATCTTTAGCCGTTTGGAGGGTGGCTGTGGCCATTTCACTTATTCTCTGCTTTTGATGTTGCGAGAGTGCTCTTTATATGTAACCATTTGAAGGGTGGTTGTGGCCCTTTCAAAAATTCACCCGCCCTCTCAGGGTTCGCGGGGATCGCTCTTTATATGTAGTCATTTGAAGGGTGACTGTGGCCCTTTTCATCCCGCTTTTGATGTTGCAGGAGCTCTTTGTAGCCGTTTTAAGGGTGGTTGTGGCCCTTTGAATTGATTTCCCAGTCTCACAAGATTCATGGGAATACCCTTTATATGTAGTAATTTGAAGGGTGACTGTGGCCCTTTTTATTCGTAGTTGATTTAGGGACAACTGTGACCCTTTTATTTCTTCACTGCTCTCACAATATTAGCACAAACACTCTCTTCATTTTCCTGTAGCCGATTAAAGGGCGGTTGTGACCCTAAAGAAAACTGAGTTTTTTTTTTTGCTCTTTTTTTTTTCATCTCACCTTTTGCCATGACTGCCCCTGCGGATTTTCAATCATGCCCCTCTCCCTGACTTTTGCCTAGGTTTTCAACCTAGCGGAAATTTATTTTTTTCTCTCTTTTTTCTTTTTCAATGGAAAGAAAATCTACAGAAACTAATCAACAACAACTATGTTACATGCCCCTGATAGCAGATTAAACCTTTTAACTTCTCGGAACTTCTCCGGAGGAAAACTTGTCAAATAAGTTGATTATGTCGATGTCTTGAATGGAGGATCCTTTCAATGGGTGGACGACACCGACAATAATTTCTTCTTCTTCCTCCTCTCAAATGCTCTTTCATTAGCCCGGTCGATCTTCATGGAATCTCGATCTTTTTTAATAGGAAGATCTCTGGATGTCTTCTATCTTCAACCATGCTTGATCTTAACAGGAATGCCCCACGACTGCATCTGACTGGTTCATAATTCGTCGCATGCTGGACGAATGGCCTGATTAATGAACACACACGGATGGTGTTGAGTTTGGCACAGTAGTCCGCAAATGGTAAATTTAGGCATAGATATCGTCCGAGGTATCTGGGATAACTGGAATAAGAATGGTCGGCGAGCGAAGGGCCATACATGAGACTTCAGGAGTTTTGATTTGGATGATTATCCAAGCTGCACAATGAGTAAGGAAAAACTCAAATTTCGGGGATAAAAATGATCACAACTTCTCTTACCTGGGAGTTGGATTTTTCAGTGGGCAATGTGCTCGTTATGCGACTGGAACTGCTGCATGTCCTGATTCTCTTGCTCCACAACTTGTGTATGTACACCTGCTGAAAAGTACATGCCCCTAGTGGCAGACTGAAAATTTCAGAACTTTTTCGGAAAAGGATTCGGTTGATCGAGTCAAACTTCATTGATCGGTACATTGAATCTTCACGGGATTCTCGATGATCTCTTGAAATTTTCTCATCTCCTGACATGTCCGATCTCAAAGGGAGATGCCCCATGGTTACCGCTGAATGGTTTAAACCTGGCCACATAACGGTTGTATACCTCGTCTTGGAAAGCGTATGAATTTCACACATGATGGGTGAAATTTTTCATAGAAACTCTTTGAAGCGCTCACGTTTCACACGGTTGCGGCATTGGTTGAAGTGGTCATCCGACCTGCAAAAAAGTAGGGACACTCAAATCTCAAGTAAAACATTAAGTACAATTTAACGCACCTCAGCATTAGATATCTCGAGTGTGCAATTTGTTCGTTGTGCTACTGGATGACTGCATGTTCCTTTTTTGTTGCCCCATTCAGCCGGCATAACTTATGTGTTCATGATACCTTAACCAAGGGTACTTGAAAAGAGTGAATGAAAAATCAGTGTAGAGAATATGAGAAATCATGCATGATTTTTTGAAAACTCTAATGTCATTCATTTCATAATTTTGATTACTTTTTTTTTAAAAAGAATCAAAATTTATAATCAAATGTGTTTAGCACCATCATGGAGTTTACTAAGTGCATTATCTGGCTCGAACGCAGGACAAATGCTCAAAACAAAGTTTTTTCAAAAAGATTTTATCGTACTTTGTTTAAACTCGAATAGTAGCACTCAACTGCACAGTTAAACAATTTTCTAAAAAAAGAATAAAAAATCTCATTTTTTAAATGCTCGCTCATTCGAATGTTGAAATGTCGATCTTGCAAAAAAGAATGCAATACACCTTGGATAAAACGAATTAGGGCTGGGCATAAAAACCGGTTCGGGCGAACCGAACCGGAACCAAACCGGAACCAAACCGGAACCGAACCAATAAAAACCGGTTCTGACTGAACCGGTTCTTAAATGGTTCGGTTTTGATAAGGAATATATGGAGCGGTTTTCAACTGGTTCAAAACAGGTTCCGAACCGGTTTTGAACCAGTTTTTCCGAACCACTTTTATTACATAAAGCCTAAATTTTTAAATAGTAACACACTCTTGCATCTTTTTTTTTGGGTAGATTAAAGGGCTATAAACAAGCCGAGTATCCGGCAAGCTCGACTCGACTCAGTTTACTCGAGCTCGAACTCGACCGAGCCTTAATTTTTCAAGCTCGAGCTCGACTCGGTGCCATACTTGACATGTTCGAGTTCGGCTCGATAAGGTTAAAAATTCAATTAAATAATAAATGGTGCATCTTAGCTCGAGGTCGAACTCTTCCTCGACTCAATATATACATATATAATATTATTACGTAAAACTAACTCGAACTCGACTCGAATATGCAAAACAAAAAAGCTCGATTAGGCTCGCGAGCCTCTCGAGTCGAGTACAAGTGAACTCGAACTCGACTCGGTATCAAAAAAAGTTCAACTCGACTCGAAATTTAGTGAGTCGAATTTGAATATCGACCAAGCCGATCTCGAGAAGCTCACGAGTAGCTTGAATCGTTTACACCCATAGGGTAGATCCTTCACTATTTGGGTTTGGTTTATATTGGATATATAGGTGGTCGTAGCAGATTTGTTTACTTATATATAGTTATTATATATTATGTTAGCTCATATCAGTTCTACTGTCAATTGAGTTTAGTTTTGAACTCGAAACTTAACTTAGGAATAGTTCTATATTGGCCGTATATTTTGAATTTTAGTAAAAAAAAAGGTGTATATTTTGAATTTTAGTAAAAAAAAAAAGAAAAAAGGTTAAAAACCGGTTCGAACCGGATCAAAACCGGTTCTCCTATGGTTCGGTTCTAGGACCTAAAATCTGGTTCGGTTCTTACCTGGTATAGAAAACCAACTGAACCTAAAATCTGGTTCTGGTTCTGAACCGGTTCGGCCAAAAACCGAACCACGCCCAGCCCTAAAACGAATGACACTTTGAGTTTTTTTTTTTTTTTTTTAAATGCTCATGCATGCTCGGAAGTTAAAATTCTACTGTTAAGAAAGTTACAACTTACAACATATTACCTGAATGATGCATATGAAATGCATTTTTGAAAGTTAAAATTCTATTCTAAGAAATTATCTACTTACAACAGTTTACCTGAATAATGCATATGAAATGCATATTTTGAGATGAAAATTTCAGGTGGATTTTTTTATAATAGTGCAATTGAGATGCATGCGTGAATATGAAAGCTCTATAGCTAAAGAAAAAAACTCACAATTTTTCTAAAATGTTTTTTAAAAAAAATAATGCATATTGAATGCATGCTAAAAAAAAATCAGGTAAAAAGGTTTTTTGAAAAATGATGCATATGAAATTCATGTTTGAATTTAAAAAACTCTAAGGGCCAAAAAGGAATTACAAATTTTCCTAATTTTTAAAAAAAATGATGCACATTGAATGCACTAACAGAATTTTACAACTTACATGAAAAGTTTTTCCAAAAAATAATGCGTATGAAACACATGCTTGAAATAAAACATTCTGGTAAGTAGTTTTGAAAACAACACATGAAATACATGTTTGAAACTAAAGGTTCTACGACTAAGAATGTGTACAATCTATCGACATATTATTTTTCCTAAAACAATGCACCTGCGATGCACATGAGATGCATACTTGAGATGAAAGTTCTACAGTCAAAATAATTTACAAGTTATCTGGAATTTTTTTTTTTTTTTTTGATGAGAGAAAAAACAATGCATCTAGGTTTCTCAAAATTAAGAATCAGACGAAAAGTTTTTTTTTTTTTTTTTTTAAGGATGCATATGAGATGCACAAAAATAAACACAAGATGCAAACTTAAAAATAAAAGTTCTTCAACTGAGGAAAATTACAATTTACCTGAAAAAAAATTTCGAAAATAATGCATATGATATGCATGTTTTTTGATTAAAAATTCAGATAAAATGTTTTTTAAACAGAGAGACCTAAAACTAAGAGAGCTTACGGTTTATCTAAAATGTTTTTTTTTTTAAATTAATGCATATTTGAATGCATTATTAAAAATAAAACAATTCAGTTAAAAACTATTTTTTTAAATGATGCATATGGAATGCACATTCGAAATTAGAAACTCTAACAGTTAAAGCGGAATTACAAATTTTCCTAAAAATATTTTGTTGTTTTTTTTATTTTTATTTTTTTGTTTTTTTTTAAGCAATGCATATACAATACACTAACCACAATTACAACTTACCTGAAATTTTTTTTTTTTCAAAAAAAATGTGTACAAAACACATGTTAAAAATAAAATTTCAGGTAAGAGGTTTTTTTAGAGAGAAAAAAAAAAGAAATGCATATGAAATGCATGTTCGAAAGGAAGCTCTAATAGCTAAAGAAATTAATTTTTCTGAAATGTTTTTTTTTAAGTAATACGTAACGCACTAACAAAAATTACAACTTACCTGAGAGTTTTTTTTTTTTTTTTAAATAATGCGCATGAGACGCATAAAAAAATTTAGGTGAAGGTTTTTTTTTCTTTAAATCAATGCATCTGAAACACATGTTTAGAAATAAAAATCTACAATTAAAGGATTAACTACTTAGTTAAAAATGTTTTTTGTTTTTTTCTGAAAAAAAAAATGCATTTTAAAATTAGAAGCTCTAATAGCTTAAACGGAGTTAAATTTCTCATGAAAATATTTTTTTTTAAATAATGCGCGAATTATGCGTTAATTATGAATTACAACTTACCTGTTTTTTTTTTTATTTAAATAATGCGAATGAAACACATATCTTAGAACAAAATTTAGGTAAGAGTTTTTTTTTTTTAAGAAAAAAAAACAATGCATACAAAATGCATGTTTGGAAAGAAATTTTTACAACTAAATGACTAACTACTTAGCTGAAATTTTTTTTTTTTTAAATGCAATGAGATGAATGCATGAGAAATAAAAGCTATAAAAATAGTCGCATGATAACATTTACAACAAAAAAAGATCATGTTAGGGGGGTAAAAAAATGTGTGGCTTTGCTCTACAAGGTAGGTTCCACTGATAGGTTCCCGACAAGATTGATTCCTCGCCCCATTATAGGGATCATAAGACCTTCGCAAGCGAGTAGAGTTTTTCCGAGTCATACCGGCGGCCCAGCTGCTCCGGTCGTACCGTACTAAACCTCTGGGGTTCCTAGTCGCCCTGGGTTTTATGCGTTTTGGACATTACACTTAAAGTGGTGTGTGCAAATACAAATAATGCATAATCCAACAAAGAAAAATAGTCAGTCATAAAAAATTAACTCTACACCTGAAATTACACAAAACAAACAAGTTAAAATAACAAATTCAAATATGAATAAAAAATAAAACATGGAAAATAAGCAAATATAAAGAGCCTGAACCCTCGATCGTCCCCAGCAGAGTCGCCAAATTGTCGGAGCTAAAATCTGACCTAAGGCGATTAACGTTTGAAAACGCGGATTTTTTAAAAGAGTCGCCACTAGTTAATTATTAGGCTAACTAGAATCCTAAATTACCTAAGCGAATAACTAATTAAACACCTAGGTATTAAATCTGTCCACGATCAGAAATACGGGTACGGAGGTTCTGTTACGAATCAAAACTCATGGAATTAATCACGCCCTTTCGGTACTCAATTCACAAATTTGCCAATTTTATTGCTTATACATACATTACACTAAATTAATCAAATAATGTCAAAATTAATCAAATTTCATCATAAAAATATTAATCAGATATAATCCTAAGTCTAAAAATTAATTATAACCTATAACTCCTAGAAAAAATGAAATCTAAAATACTAAAAAAAAACTTCTGACATGCTATTAAATTAAAATTAGTCAATTACAATTAAATTACTAATTAAATTTTACCAATTACATTTAAATTATTAATTAAATCTAACTAATTACATTAAATTTTTAATTAATTGTAATATAATAATAATAATAATATAAAACATAAAACATAATAAGCAAATATTAATAATAAACTATTAGTTAAATAAATAAATAAAATAAAATAAAAAATAAAAAAACTTACAGCAGCCGAGGTGGGCTCTTCACCTGCAGCAGGGGTCGACTTCGGCAGGGTCACGGCAGCGTGGGTGAAGATGACGGCAGCAGCGGGGGCTCCGGCAAGGGCGTCGACGGAGCCACGGCGACGTGGGTCCACGAGTGGCGGCCGATCGAAGCAGATGCAGGTCTGGCCGGTCGAAGCAGATGCAGGTCCGGAAACTCCGGCGGTCCGACACGTCGTGGCAGTGGGCGGTCGATGCGGGGCGGCGACGGACGGCGGGAGGCGCTGCAGCGGCGTGGCGTCGTGGTGGTGGCTCGGAGGGCAGGGGTGGTGGATCTGGATGCTCCGGGACGGACAAGCGGTCCGGCGAAGCGAACTTCCTTCACGGCGACGAACCAGAGCGGCCATGGACGAGGACGACGAATTTGACTCGAGCTCGGTGCGGGCGAGGGATGGAATGGGTCTGGCTGGACCGGTGGTGGTCGGGATGGTGTGGTCTCGGTTCGGGTCTCCGGCAGGAAGCTGGTGGTGACTGCTGGTGCTACGGGGGGAGGAATTTAATAGAGAGAGAGAGAGAGAGAGAGAGATAGAGGGGCCGGCCACTAGGTGCTCGTCGGAGGTGGACTGTCGGAGGTGGCCGGGTTTCGGGCGGCGTGGCCACCGGCTGGCCACCGGCGGGGCTACAGCCAGGGCCACCGGCGGAGGTGCTGGGAAGATGAACTAATAAAAAAAAACTTTTTGTGAGCAATAGAAGACGAAATCGCACAGAACCCGATGGATAGTGTATTATTGCTTTTGTGGTGTCTTTTCTGTGTCTTACAATGTAAACCTAGACCCCTATTTATACTAAAAACCTAGTCTAGATTACAGATAAAAATTAAATAAAAAAATCTAACAGATAATTATTCTAGAGAATATTCCTAAGGATATTTATCTTTACAGATAATTATTTTTGTTGAATAAAAAATAATATTTGGAGATAAATATCTTACAGATAATTTTCTAAAAATAAAAAACTAATTATTATATATATATTTTTAAAAATTCCGAAAATATTAAATATATTCGAAATAATTTAAAATATATTTTATAATAATTTCCCTAATGTGCCTTTGAGCATTTTTGGAGACTTTGTGGCTTGACGCGTCCGGAATTTGACGTATCATGTGGAACGTCGTTACGTCCGGGTCAAAATCGAGTGTTTACACCTGTAAAGGTGTTCTCCGACAGTCAGGCAGCTATTGCGGCAGTTAAGAATCCGAAGTACCATAGTAGGACCAAACACATTGATGTGAAGTATTTCTATGCTAAATCGATGGTAGAAGACAATATAATCACTATGGAATACTTTTCCACTGATAATATGATCGCGGACCCATTAACTAAACCACTGCGCAGGGATATATTTGAAAAGCATGTAAAACTGCTTGAATTGCGTAGGGTTTAGAAATGGCATGTATGTGTGATAACATTTTAATATTATAAAGTTACATTTTGTAAGAAAATGAATTGCAACTGAGTTTATGATCAATCGTTGTAATGTTTTGATTACATCAAATTTACGGTCTATAAACTGAGTCGTAGGAGGACGCAATCCTCTGCCAAAACTATGTCGAATGTTGGCATTACCTAGTCACACAGGTACGGTCGTCTTGCGGTGGAAAGAGGCCTCCACTATGCAAGGCTGGCTAAGAATCAGGGGGATAAACCTGATTGAGCAGTATGATTATCTATTGTCGAAGTAACTCGACATGATCTTCGTCCTGTAGATCGCCGTGATGACATGGGAGGCCTAAAATTGGGACTCCCCAATACATAGGTCGGCCGAAACATTAGTGAGAGGTAAAGTGGACTTTTGTCCACTTTACTCCTCCTATAAATAAGAGTTGTTAGGGAATATTTAGGGTTAATCACAATTCCCTCACAAAAGTGTTTTAGAGAGAAAATCCTCCTCCCACACCTCACAAGTTTCAGCCGAACCATACTTACACCTAGGGTGTGCCAAATTGCTTTCGAGCAACTCTTCGAAGATCTGTTCCTGTGCCAATAACTGATCTGAGGCTTTTTTGTGGAGCTAACATCACGTAGGGCTTCTTTCACAAGAACCTCTATGGGTTCCGTCCGGTGGATCGATAACTCCCTCGTACAAAGGATCTTGGACTACGGTAACTGTTGAGGTATGTGTAACTCTTCCGCTGCGTAATTTCGATTACATGCACGTACCATGTTTTGTGTTTCCGTAGTGATTACACCTCGTAATCTAACATTAGGAACAAGTCCAAGCCCACGAGATTGGTGAGGAAATCCGAGATTGGTGAAGATCAACTTGTTTCTTGGCAGCCAAGAAACAAATCCGCCCAAGATTGTGCAAATATCGTATGTTGATATATCTTTAGGGAACTTAGATAAATTTGGGTGTGTTTATATCTTTAAAGGGAACTTAGATATATATATATATATATATATATATGTGCTGTAAACTAGCTATAGATATATATGGAAAAATATATCTTAGCTAGGAAGATAGGATCTAGATATATATAGATTTAGATAGGTTTTACCGACGGCAGCTAGCAAATCCGAAAATCTATATAAAGGGAGTGTCCCTTGTGTTGTATTTAGTTTTTGCACACCCAACTGTGGAAAAGCTGAAGAGTGTTATGAGCGTCTAAATTGTGTGGGTCTAATTCAGGCGCTGAGCCTTCAATTGATGAATAAAGGAGGCCGTGTTAAATCAGTAAGTGTTTGGTTTTTCATTGTTTAATATTTTGCTACGTGTTATTCCTTCTTCTTGGAGTTTCTTACTGCGTTTTGGAGTTCTTGTTCGAGTGTTGGTTGTTCCGGAGACTCGTTGGCTGCGTTGGATTCGTATGAAGGCTAGTGATTTGCAAGTGAGTCACGCCAGCAAGTGCAGTACTTAGGCGAAAAATAAGTCCTAAAAAAAGTCCGTGTGACAGTGGTATCAGAGCTGCAATTGAACGAGTTGAGATCGAACGAGCTGCGTGCAAAGGATCGAGATGGTACTTGATGAAAGCCTTGCCAAGATAAGAGAAATTCTTGCGGAAGGAGCTGAGGAGTCTGCCTCATTTAGGTATGCGTTGGAAGTTCTAGTCCACCTCTAGGAAAAGTCCCAAGAATCAGAGTCGCGGTTGGCTAATCTCGAAGCTAGGATGGCAGATCAAGAGATCCATGCGGAAAAATCTGGAAGCTTTCACGGATTATGCCCGTGCAGAGCTGAACTTCATCAAGAACAACGTGTCAAGTAATGCTGGAGGGTGATGACAAAAGTTAAAGTCCGCGAACCAAAACCCTTATTGGGTGTCTGAGATACCGAAACACTCGAAGACTCTATTTGGCTTATGGGGCAATATTTTGAGGACGCTGAAATTCCTAAGTCCAGACAAGTGCGTTGTGCGACGACGTACTTTGAAGATGATGCTATAGCTTGGTGGCGACCATCGTGTGAGCGGAATGATGGACAGCTTCCGTAAGAGCTGAAGGCGGAGCTAAAAGCTCGTTACATGCCTAATAATAGCGCATGGGTGGCCAGGGATAAGTTGTTTAACCTAAGTCAGACAGGTTCAGTCCACGATTATATCGAGCAATTTTCAGCAATCATGACAGAGATTCCGAGTATGGTTGAGGAGGACAAACTCTTTCACTTCATGAGAGGATTGCAGAATTGGGCCCAAATGGAATTACAACGACGAGGAGCTAAGGACTTGAAGAGTGCGATAATCGCTGCGGACGGATTGATCGAACTTCAAGCCTTAAACCAAACAGATGGTGCTAGCCGCGATGGCAAGGAGCAGAGGGCGTCCAAGTATCGTGACAAGGGGAAGGGGATATTCAAGCCCCAACCGAAACAAGTGATACCGGACGATGGCGACTCGACGATGACAGAATGGAAGGATCCGAAAACCCACCGCGGATGCTTTATTTTCGAAGGGCCGCACAAAGCTCGTGATTGTCCTCGAACGGGTAAAGAGAAGTTGAATTCTATAAGGAATACCAATGATACGTCGGATGATGAGGAAGAAGCGGTGACCCGGATAGCTCAAATTCAAGTGTTAGGAGCAATGGTGACGAGCAAGGTAAAGAGAGCTCCTTTGTTAGTCCATGTTAAATCTTGTCTAGACGGAAAGGATGCGATGATGATGGTGGATACTGGATCGACACATTCTCTATGTTCGGACAAAGCGTGCGTGAATCTAGGATTAAAGGTCACTAAGTACTCAGGACGTGTCAAGGCGGTGAACTCCGAAAGCATTGCGACGAAGGGCATAGTGCGTATCCAAGCGAAGATTGGAAACTGGTGTGGCCCGATCGAGTTCCTGGTTGTGCCAATAGATGATTTCGACTTCATCCATGGGAACAACTTCCTTACAAGCAACAATGTGATGGTAATGCCTTATATTTGTGGTATCATAATCAACGACCTGAAAGACCCTGTTTTGTGCCAGACATTCGAGAAGTCCCGAAGGCAAAGAGGTCGGTTGAGTGTGTCTCAGCTATGCAGCTAGCGCATGAGCAGAAACGTGAAGAAAGCGTCCGTAATCCAATTCAGCCAAAGTCGGACGAGCGTGGGAAACTAAGAAGATGGAGGCACAATGGGAGTGAAGTTGCAAGGAAGGCCAAGACGGATGCGTGGTGCAAGTCAAGGCGCAGCGGATCAGTTCAACAAGTGTGGAGAAATCAGTCTTGTGCTACTTTTAAAATCGAGGAGACGTGCGAGTTTGGCGATCCGGAAGTCAGATTCATGGGGCGCATTGGTCGAACGGTGCACAAGGAAACCAGCTAATTGATGGAAGAAGGATTGGATAGGAGTTCGACGGCACTTATGTCTGAAGTGCGCGACTCGAAAACTAATGTGGAGCTGCCATCAAGTGATGATAAGACCGTCCTGACAAGTCAAGCGATTGTCAAGGTAGCATCCGACGCGGAAAGCGTGGTCTTGGATGATAACAAGTCTAGACGTGAAGGCAAGGGTCAAGAAGGAAAAGGAGCATGGTGCAGAGTTGCGGGATTACTTTGACGATTGCGGATATGTGAAAAGATGCGTGGAGATTCCAAGGGAAAGGCGTGCTTGCCTGCGCCAAAGAAGCATTCAGCTCACAGAGGAGCTAGAGCGTTCCACAAAGTTAAGTGCTTGGAATTGGCATTGTAATCAAGTGCTCATGAAGACCGTTGTGAGGCTCACATGAGGAATGATGGTGCAGAGGATATGGCCCAATTTCAAAGGGAGTATGGACCCCAGATTGAAGAGTGCCAAGAATCTGTGTCGACGAGGGCGTCGACTTGGAGTAGTGGGGAGGTCTGTCACACCCCTAAATTGTGACTTGTTGGGAATCACGAATTTGGCTATGACACACGTGCTTCCCAAGCCAACAAGCGTTTGGAGGGAAAAAATGGTGAATCGTAGCGGTGTACAACGTGTTTTGGGTGATTTGGAATAATTTGCAGCAATGTGTAGTTGATGGGAATCGATCAGTGGTCAAGAGTTGTCCGCGTCCATCGAGTGTGTATCCCGTGTCCATCTCGAGATTTCCCATACATGCCAAGTGCTTGTCCCGTACCAGCGAAGTAAATGTCTCGTACCTGCCCAAGTGCTTGTCCCGTGCATTGTGTGTGTTTGTCCCGTGCTTGGATGTTACTTGTCTCGTACCAGCTTGTCCGTGCTTTTTGTGTATTTGTCTTGTGCTTCAACTGTGCATGTCCCGTGCTTTTCTTGTGTCTGGCAAGTGCCTTCCCAATGTCCAGCAGAACCTCCCAGACGAGCTGCCATCCAGTGCTTGGTACATGCTTCAGTCCGTGCATTGTGTGTGTTTGTCCCGTGCTTGGATGTTACTTGTCTCGTACCTGCTTGTCCGTGCTTTTTCTGTATTTGTCCCGTGCTTCAACTGTGCATGTCCCGTGCTTTTCTTGTGTCTGGAAAGTGCCTGCCCAGTGTCCAGCAGAACCTCCCAGACGAGCTGCCAGCCAGTGCTTGGTACATGCTTCAGTCCGTGCTTTGTGTGTGCTTGGCCTGTGCTTTTGGTGTGCTCAGCCCGTGCTTAGCAAGTGCAGCATCCCGAGAAGACTGAATTGGCCCAGTGAAGATTGCAAAGTCCAGAATCAGTTAGGAACAAGTCCAAGCCCACGAGATTGATGAGGAAATCCGAGATTGGTGAAGATCAACTTGTTTCTTGGCAGCCAAGCAACCAAATCCGCCCAAGATTGTGTAAAGATCCTAAATATACCTTTAGGGAACTTAGATATATTTGGGTGTATTTATATCTTTAATGGGAACTTAGATATATATATATATATATGTGTGTGTGTGTGTGTGTGTGTGTGTGTGTGTGTGCTGTAAACTAGCTATAGATATATATGGATAAATATATTTTAGCTATGAAGATAGGATCTAGATATATATAGATTTAGATAGGTTTTACCTAGGGCAGCTAGGAAATCCGAAAATCTATATTAGGGAAGTGTCCCTTGTGTTGTATTTATTTTTTGCACACCCAACTGTGGCAAAGCTGAAGAGTGTTGTGAGCGTCTAAATTGTGCGGGTGTAATTCAGGCGCTGAGCCTTCAATTGATGAATAAAGGAGGTCGTGTTAAATCAGTAAGTGTTTGGTTGTTCATTGCTTTTTATATTTTGCTGCGTGTTATTCCTTCTTCTTGGAGTTTCTTGCTGCATTTTGGAGTTTTTGTTCGAGTGTTAGTTGTTCTGGAGACTCGTTGGCTGTGTTGGATTCGTGTGAAGGCTAGTGATTTGCAAGAGAGTCATGCCACCAAGTGATGTACTTAGGTGAAAAATAAGTCCTAAAAAAGCCCTTGTGACAATCGCTATGGTGATGACTCAAGTCAAGAACAAGAAGCCCTCATGGATAGGGAAAAAGTGGAATGCAGTGAAGACATGGGTAGGATGAAAGTCTCTAAGTTTGGGAGAGAAGTTGTTACTCACAATGCCAGAAAGCGACATGGTGATAAAAAGGGCTTCGACACTCGAAAGAAACAAAAGAGTGTCAGAATCATCTGAACACCATGACAAAAAGAGTGTTGAGTCATCTGAGCATCAAGACAATACAAGCATGGATTTCCCAAGTGATTCCTGGAGGCAGCAAAGAATCAACTCAACAGACATGATGGGAATCCACCATACGGAGGAGATCCACCACATGCCAGGCGAGACAACAAGGAATTACTTTAAACGCCTCGCAAAGAATACTGCCTCCTTCCATGCAAAAAAGGGAGAGTTCATTCGAATGTTCTTCAGGAATTTGAAAGGTCCACTCAAACAAGACACAGAGGAGTGGCACAAAATGATATTAATATCAACAATGAGAGAACTCAAGATGTGGCTAGAAGAGGCCATGAAAAAGGAGGAACCAGAGGCAGTGGCAATTGGAATTTGGACCTATAAAGTTGAGATGGAAGAAATGAACAACAGTAACCCCCCAGATGGAGAAGATGCAATGATAAGCCAGGAATCAAGCCTCAGCCTCGGCACCCAACTGATAATGAGCTTACAAGAGCTACATAATGAGCACCTATGGTACGTGCTATCATCAAGCTGGACGGAACGCGCCTTCGTAAGCAGCGAGATAACAAAGTGGTGCATGCACCACGAGACATAGGGCCATCATACAAATGATTGCAACGTCTTGCAAATTGAGGTGGAGTGCCTAGTACGACAAGGAAGGCTGAATGAGTTCATAGTGCCCCCCATGGGAGTGGAGCTGACACCATGTCTTCGTATCTTTTTAAATATCCTTAAGTTCTATTTCATGAATGAATTTCCCTAGTGGAAAAAACTATCTTTAGTTTGATGCATGCCTATCTTCAAATAACAATCCTAAAGCAAAGATCTTTGGACTTCGTATTGTATATATTTTGAATGGTTATGTTTATGAATGTCCTTAAAGCAACAGGTTTCGTCTCTTGAATGACATTACAACGCCACACGCATATATCAAGGTTATACACAACCTCAAGCTGTCTTGGGCTGATCACCCAACAGTGTTATTCAAAGCATCATGGTTGGAATTACTACCAATTCCATGATAACTGTGTCTTAGGGAACTACTTAGTGTGTCGCACTTGGAACCAACACCAAGGACGCGATCGTTGTACCTTAGGGTACTGATTCAAAGTGGCGTGACTGGTAGAGACCAATATCATGACCAAAATACCTTAGCGCTAATGTCATGATGATATGATAGCACCAGGTACCTAGAAAGTGAAAACCAGGTATCATCTCAGATTCTACGGCGACATAGACACTTATGTGATATGATTGCCTCCATGCCATAGGAGCTAAATCTAAAGAGATATTTTGAATATCACTATGTCAAGTCTCTTTGAGTAGCAGTGACACTACCACGGATAGTTATGTTTCCGCGACCGCTGGCTATACCGATGAAGAGGAAAATCCCGTGTAAACACTCGATTTTGACCCGGACGTAACGACGTTACACATGATACGTCAAATTCCGGACGCGTCAAGCCACAAAGTCTCCAAAAATGCTCAAGGGCACATTAGGGAAATTATTATAAAATATATTTTAAATTATTTCGAATTCATTTAATATTTTCGGAATTTTTTAAAAATATATATATAATAATTAGTTTTTTTTATTTTAGAAAATTATCTGTAAGATATTTATCTCCAGATGTTATTTTTTATTAAAAAAAATAATTATCTGTAAAGATAAATATCCTTAGGAATATTCTCTAGAATAATTATCTGTTAGCATTTTTTATTTGAATTTTATATGTAATCTAGAGTAGGTTTTTAGTATAAATAAGGGTCTAGGTTACATTGTAAAGGGGACAGAGAAAAACACCAAAAACATCAATAATATATTATTTCTTGGGGTCTGCGCGATTTTTGTCTCCTAGTGCTCAGAAAAAGTTTTTTTCTTTTTTTTTTTTCAGATCTGCTGCACCCAGCCCGCCGGTGCTGGCTTCGCCGCCGGTGGCCGCCCAGACGGCCTGCCCGGCTCCGGACCACTGCGCCTCGGCCCCGCTTGCCGGTGACCACGCTCCGCCGGCCAAGCCCGACTCCGTCGACCTCTTCTCTCTCTCTCTCTCTCTCTCTCTCTCTCTCTCTCTCTCTCTCTCTCTCTCTCTCTCTCTCTCTCTCTCTCTCTCTCTCTCTCTCTCTCTCTCTCTCTCTCTTACGTCGGTGATCCCTAGTCACCTGCCCACGCCGGCCGCCCTCGCCATCGCCGTGCTCGTCCTCGCCTGGCCCGTCCGCCCTGTCGCTGCGCCGGAGTCACCGTCCTCCCCGTCTTCCGTTCGTGGTCGAGCCACGCCGTCCGACCAGCGCCGGACCATCGTCTGTCCACCTCGATCCCAACCAGTCCTGCCCCGACAACCACCTTCGCCGCAGCCACCAACGCCGGCACACCCAGACGTCGCCCGCACCGTCGCTCTGCCCGCGCCGCCCGCGACGCCTGTCCACCCCAGCCGGCTGCCAAGCCCTCCCCTGCTGTGATCTCTGTTCGTCTTCCTCATGTATTTTTTTAATTAGTTAATTAATTAATTTGTTTATTATTATTATTATTATATTTATTATTATTATGTTATTATTAATTATGGTATTAATTAGATTTATGTTTAAATAATAAAAATTTAATTGATTTAGGTTAATTAAAAATTTGATTATTTAAGTTGTGTTATGTGAATATGTTAATTTGTATTTTTTAACAAAAAAATTGTTCGATAGTGTTAATAGGTTTTATTTTGTTTTTTAGTCCATTTGGGGTATTAATTAATAATAAAATCGGCAAATTAAGTGAATTGAGTACCAAAAGGGGGTAATTAAAAATCATATATTTTTAATTCGTAATAGAACCCCCGAACTCGAATTTCTAATCGTAGACCTATTTTATACCTAAGTGTTTAATTCGTTATTCGCTTAGGTAATTTAGGATTCTAGTTAGCCTTAATTAACTAGTGGCGACTCTATTTCAAAATTGCACGTTTTTCAAAGCGTAATTCGCCGTAGGTCAGATTTTAGGTCCGACAATTTGGCGACTCTGCTGGGGACATTTTAGAGGGTTCGGGCTCATTATATTCGCTTGTTTGCCATATTTTTATTTAAGCTAATTCTTTTCTCTTGATTAATCTAACTTTGTTTTTCTTTTTTTTACAGGTACAAAGTGTAGAATTTAAACTAATTATTTTCTTTTTTGTGGCATTGTTTGAATTCGCACACACCACTTTAGTGTAATATCCAAAATGCCTAAAACCCAGGGCAACTAGGAACCCCAGAGAGTTAGTAAGGGTACGACCGCGCGGCCGAGCCGCCGGAACGACTCAGAACAACTCCACTCGCTTGCGAAGGTCCCGTGATCCCTATGATGGGGTGAGGAAACCACCTTGTCGGGAACCTATCAGTAGAACCTACCTTGTAGAGCAAAGCCACACATTTTTTACCCCCCTAACATGTCGTGTTTATCCGTGTTTTTTGTCGTAAGTTATCTGATAACTGTAATTTTTTATTTCTAACTGCGTAACTTTTATTTCTAAGCATGCGTCACATCGCATTTAAAAAAAACAAAAAATCATATTTGCAGCATGTCTTTTAGGTAGAACTCTCATTTCAAACGTACGTTCCTTATGCACGGTTTTAAAAAAAACTCTTACCTAAATTTTGTTCTAAAATATGTGTTTCATGCGCATTATCTAAAGAAAAAAACAGGTAAGTTGTAATCATAATTAACGCATCATTCGCGCATTATTTTCAAAAAAATATTTTTATGAGAAATTTACCTCCCTTTAGCTATTAGAGCTTCTAATTTTAAAATGCATTTTGTATACGTTACTTTCAGAAAAAACCAAAAAAATATTTTTAGCTAAGTAGTTAATCCCTTAGTTGTAGATTTTTATTTCTAAACATATGTTTCAGATGCATTGTTAAAAAAAAAAAAAAACCCTTACCTAAATTTTCATTCTAAATATGCGTCTCATGCGCATTATTTTAAAAACTCCCAGGTAAGTTGTAATTTTTGTTAGTGCGTTACGTATGCATTACTTTGAAAAAAACATTTCAGAAAAATTAATTTCTTTAGCTATTAGAGCTTCCTTTCGAACATTCATTTTATTTGCATTTTTTTTCTAAAAAAAACCTCTTACCTGAATTTTTATTTTTAACATGTGTTTTGTACGCATTATTTTTGAAAAAAAAAAATTCAGGTAAGTTGTAATTTTGGTTAGTGTATTGTATATGCATTGCTAAAAAAACAAAAAAAAAATTAGGAAAATTTGTAATTTCGCTTTAACTATTAGATCTTCTAATTTCGAACGTGCATTCCATATGCATCATTTTAAAAAAAAAAAACTTTTAACTGAATTGTTTTATTTTTAATAATGCATCCAATATGCATTAATTTAAAAAAGCTTTTTAGATAAACCGTAAGCTCTCTTAGTTTTAGGGCTCTTTGTTTAAAAAATAATTTATCTGAATTTTTAATCAAAAAACGTGCATATCATATGCATTATTTTCGAAAAAAAACTTTCAGGTAAACTGTAATTTTTCTCAGTTGTATAACTTTTATTTTTAAGTTTGCATATTGTGTTTATTTTTGTGCATCTCATATGCATCCTTTAAAAAAAAAAAAAAACTTTTCGCCTGATTCTTAATTTTGAGCAACCAAGATGCATTGTTTTTTTTCTCATTAAAAAAACAAAAAAGACAAAAAAATATTTTCAGATAACTTGTAAATTATCTTGACTGTAGAACTCTCATCTCATGTATGCATCTCATGTGCATCACATGTGCATTGTTTAAGGAAAAATAATATGTTGATAGATTGTACACATTCTTAGTCGTATAACCTTTAGTTTCAAACATGTATTCCATGTGTTGTTGTCAAAACTACTTACCATAATATTTTATTTCAAGCATGTGTTTCATACGCATTATTTTTTGGAAAAAAAACTTTTCATGTAAGTTGTAAAATTTTGTTAGTGCATGTGCATCATTTTTTAAAAAAAAAATTAGGAAAATTTGTAATTCCTTTTTGGCTCTTAGAGTTTTTTTTTTTTTAAATTCAAACATGAATTGCATATGCATCATTTTAAAAAAACATTTTTACCTGATTTTTTTTAAGCATGCATTCAACATGCATTATTATTTTTTTTTCTTTCTATAAAAAAAAAAACATTCCAGGTAAATTGTGAGTTTTTAGCTATAGAGCTTTCAAATTCACGCATGCATCTCAAATGTAATATTTAAAAAAAAAATAAAAAAATCCACCTGAAATTTTCATTTCAAAATATGCATTTCATATGCATTGTTCAGGTAAACTATTGTAAGTTGTGAATTTTTTAGAATAGAATTTTAACTTTCAAAAATGCATTTCATATGCATCATTCAGGTAATATGTTGTAAGTTGTAACTTTCTTAACAGTAGAATTTTAACTTTCGAGCATGCATGAGCATTTAAAAAAAAAACTCAAAGTGTCATTCGTTCTTATCTAAGGTGCATTGCACTTTTTTTTTGCAAGATCGTCATTTCAACATTCGCATGAGCGAGCATTTAAAAAATGGGAGTTTGATTCTTTTTTGAGAAAATAGTTTAATTGTGCAGTTGAGTGCTACTATTCGAGTTTAAACAAAGGACGATAAAACCTTTTTGAAAAAACTTTGTTTTGAGCATCTGTCCTGCGTTCGAGCCAGATAATGCACTCAGCAAATTCAGTAAACTCCATGATGGTGCAAAACACATTTGATCATAAATTTTGATTCTTTTTTAAAAAAAAAAAGTAATCAAAATTATGAAATGAATGACATTAGAGTTTTCAAAAAAATCATGCATGATTTCTCATATTCTCTACACTGATTTTTCATTCACCATTTTCAGGTACCCTTGGTTAAAGTATCATGTACACATAAGTTATGCCGGCTAAATGGGGCAACAATAAAAAAAAAGAACATGCAGTCATCCAGTTGCACAACGAAAAAATTGCACACTCGAGATATCTAACGCTGAGGTGCGTTAAATTGCACTTAATTTTTTCCTTGAGATTTGAGTGTCCCTACTTTTTTGCAGGTCGGATAACCACTTCAACCAATGCCGCAACCGTGAGAAACGTGAGCGCTTCAAAGAGTTTCTATGAAAAATTTCACCTACCATGTGTGAAATTCATACGCCTTGCAAGACGAGGTATACAACCATTATGTGGCCGGGTTTAAACCATTCAGCGGTAACCATGGGGCATCTCCCATTGAGATCGGACATGTCAGGAGATGAGAAAATTTCAAGAGATCATCAAAAATTCCGTGAAGATTCAATATGCCGATCAATGTAGCTTGACTCGATCAACCGAATCCTTTTCTGAAAAAAGTTCTGAAATTTTCAGTCGGCCACTAGGGGCATGTACTTTTCAGCAGGGGTACATATACAAGTTGTGGAGCAGAAGAATCAGGACATGCAGCAGGTCCAGTCGCATAGCGAGCACATTGCCCACTGAAAAATCCAACTCCCATGTAAGAGAAGTTGTGATCATTTTATCCCCGAAATTTGAGTTTTTCTTTACTCATTGTGCAGCTTGGATAATCATCCAAATCAAAACCCCTGAAGAACACATCTCGTGTACGGCCCTTCGCTCACCGACCATTCTTATGCCAGCTAGCGAATTTATCCCATATACCTCGGACAATATTTATGCATAAGTTTACCATTTGCGGACTACTGTGCCAAAATCAACACCATCCATGTGTGTTCGTTAATCAGGTCATTCGCCCAGCATGCGACGAATTATGAACCAGTCAGATGTAGCCGGGGGGCATTCCTGTTAAGATCAAGCATGGTTGAAGAAAGAAGACATCCAGAGATCTTCCTATTAAAGATCGAGATTCCATGAAGATCGACCGTGCTAATGAAAAAGCATTTAAGAGGAAGAAGAAGAAGAAGAAATTATTGTCGGTGTCGTCCACCCATTGAAAGGATCATTCATTCAAGACATCGACATAATCAACTATTTTGACAAGTTTTCCTCCGGAGAAGTTCTGAGAAATTAAAAGGTTTAATCTACTATTAGGGGCATGTAACATAGCTGTTGTTGATTAGTTTCTGTAGATTTTCTTTCCATTTGAGAAAAGAAAAAAGAGAGAAAAAAATAAATTCCCGCTAGGTTGAAAACCTAGGCAAAAGACAGGGAGAGAGGCATGATTGAAAACCCGCAGGGACAATCATGGCAAAATGTGAGATGATAAAAAAAAAAAGAGCAAAAAAAAAGAGAGCAAAAAAAAGAAGAGCAAAAAAAAACACAGTTTTCTTTAGGGTCACATCCGCCCTTTAATCGGCAACTGGAAAATAAAGAGAGTGTTTGTGCTAATATTGTGAGAGCAATGAAGCAATAAAAGGGTCACATTTGTTCCTAAATCAACTACAAATAAAAGGGTCACAGTCATCCCCAAAATGACTATAAAAAAAGGGCCACGGCCACCCTTCAAATGGCTACAGATAAAAAGTGCTCTCGCAACATCAAAAGCGGAGAATAGTGAAAGGGCCACAGCCACCCTCCACACGGCTAAAGATAAAAGAGTGACCCCGCGAATCTTGAAAGGGCGGGAAAATAAAAAAGGGCCACAGTCGTCCCTAAAACGACTACAAAATAAAGGGCCACAACCACCCTTCAAATGGTTACAGATAAAGAGCGCTCCCGCAACATCAAAAGCGGAGAATAAGTGAAAGGGCCACAGCCACCCTCCAAACGGCTAAAGATAAAAGAGTGACCCCACGAATAATGAAAGGGCGGGAAAATAAAAAAGGGACATAATCGTCCCTAAAAAGACTACAAAATAAAGGGTCACAACCACCCTTCAAATGGTTACAGATAAAGAGAATGAGTGAAAGGGCCACAGCCACCTTCAAACGGCTAAAGATAAAAGAGTGACCCCGCGAATCTTGAAAGGGCGGGAAAATAAAAAAGGGCCACATTCGTCCCTAAAACGACTACAAAATAAAGGGCCACAACCACCCTTCAAATGGTTACAGATAAAGAGCGCTCCCGCAACATCAAAAGCGGAGAATGAGTGAAAGGGCCACAGCCACCCTCCAAACGGCTAAAGATAAAAGAGTGACCCCGCGAATCTTGAAAGGGCGGGAAAATAAAAAAGGGCCACAGTCGTCCCTAAAACGACTACAAAATAAAGGGTCACAACCACCCTTCAAATGGTTACAGATAAAGAGCGCTCCCGCAACATCAAAAGCGGAGAATGAGTGAAAGGGCCACAGCCACCCCTAAAATGGCTACCTACAGAGAATGGGAGATTGTTGAAAGGGCCATAGCCACCCTCAAAATGGCTGCATATAAAGAGTACTCTCGTGAATCTTGTGAGGCCGGGAAATCATTTGAAAGGGCCACAGCCACCTTTAAAACGGCTACAAATCGAAAGAGCATTCCTGGAACATCGACGATGGAAAGAAATGAAAGGGCCACAGCCACCCTCCAAATGGCTACAAATTAAAAGAGCTCTCGCGACATTGAAGACGGTGAGCAAAGGGTCACAGCCACCCTCTAAATGGCTACAAATACTCTCGCATCGAGACGGGAAATAAAGTACGGGTCACAGCCACCGTTTAATCGGCTACCAAAAAAAAAAAGAGTACTTCCGTTAGGTTGAAAACCCGAAAGGGCAGCTTAGGCAAAATTAGGAAATGAGGGGCATGATAGCAAATTCAGAAATTGCAATCATGGAAAAAGGAGAGAAAATAAAATCCCGATGGAATAAAAACCCCAAGGAGCAATCCATGCAAAAATCAGGAAAACTGAGGGGCACGGTCTAAAATTTTGACCGTGGCAAAAGGAGAGAATATGAGAGATTAAAAAAAAAAAATCCCGCTAAGTTGTCGCGTCATGCACAATTTAGGCAAAAATTAGGGACATGCATTCAAGTCGTCAAGCCACTTGAGGCCCTTCTCCGACATATGCCACTAGAGGCTCTTCTCCGACGGACGCCACTAGAGGCTCTTCTTAATGGACGCCACTAGAGGCTCTTCTCCAAACGGACGCCACCAGAGGCATTTCTCCGACACACGCCACTAGAGGCTCTTCTCCATCGGACGCCACTAGAGGCATTTCTCAGACATATGAGGCTTTACTTTCTACACCGCCACTAGAGGCTCTTCCTTGTCGCACGCCACTGGAGGCATCGTCGATCGAGGTTTTTCTTTTCTGCACGCCATTGGAGGCTTTACTTTTCCGCACGCCACTGGAGGCTTTACTTTTCCGCACGCCACTGGAGGCTTTACTTTTCTGCACGCCACTGGAGGCTTTACTTTTCCGCACGCCACTGGAGGCTTTACTTTTCCGCACGCCACTGGAGGCTTTACTTTTCCGCACGCTACTGGAGGCTTTACTTTCCCGCACGCCACTGGAGGCTTTCCTTTCCTGCACGCCACTGGAGGCTTTACTTTCCCGCACGCCACTGGAGGCTTTACTTTCTCGCACGCCACTGGAGGCTTTACTTTTCCGCACGCCACTGGAGGCTTTACTTTCCCGCACGCCACTGGAGGCTTTACTTTCTGCAACACCAACGGAGGCACCGCCAACAGGGGCACTGCCGACCGAGGCTTTACTTTCCCGCACCGCCACTGGAGGCTTTACTTTCTGCATCGCTAATGGAGGCACCGCCAACAGGCGTCCCACCGACAGAGGTTTTATCTTTCCGCACCAGAATAAGCATATGAGCCACCTTGAAGACTTTGAAGAATTGGAAGAGAATATATTTTCTGGTCAAAATCAGTGTTTCCTCGTCTTTGGACAAACCCCTTCGAACACGTTCTACGGGAGTTCGTCCAAAGAAGGGCAAAGTGTAAACACTCGATTTTGACCTACACGTAACGACGTTACACATGATACGTCAAATTCCGGACGCGTCAAGCCACAAAGTCTCCAAAAATGCTCAAGGGCACATTAGGGAAATTATTATAAAATATATTTTAAATTATTTCGAATTTATTTAATATTTTCGGAATTTTTTAAAAAAATATATATAATAATTAGTTTTTTTTATTTTAAAAAATTATCTGTAAGATATTTATCTCCAGATATAGTTTTTTATTAAAAAAAATAATTATCTGTAAAGATAAATATCCTTAGGAATATTCTCTAGAATAATTATCTGTTAGCATTTTTTATTTAAATTTTATCTGTAATCTAGACTAGGTTTTTAGTATAAATAGGGGTTTAGGTTACATTGTAAAGGGGACAGAGAAAAACACCAAAACATCAATAATACATTATTTCTTGGGGTCTGCGCGACTTTTGTCTCCTAGTGCTCAGAAATTTTTTTTTTTTTTTCAGATCTGCTGCACCCAGCCTGCCGGTGTTGGCATAGCCGCCGGTGGTCGCCCTGACGGCCTGCCCGGCTCCGGACCACTGCGCCTCGACCCCGCTTGCCGGTGACCACTCTCCGCCGGCCAAGCCCGACTCCGTCGACCTCTTCTCTCTCTCTCTCTCTCTCTCTCTCTCTCTCTCTCTCTCTCTCTCTCTCTCTCTCTCTCTCTCTCTCTCTCTCTCTCTATCTCTCTCTCTCTCTCTTACGTCGGTGATCCCCAGTCACCTGCCCACGCCGGCCGCCCTCGCCATCGTCGTGTTCGTCCTCGCCTGGCCCGTCCTCGCCTGGCCCGTCCGCCCTGTCGCTGCGCCGGAGTCACCGTCCTCCCCGTCTTCCGTTCATGGCCGAGCCACGCCGTCCGACCAGCGCCGGACCATCGTCTGTCCACCTCGATCCCAACCAGTCCTGCCCCGGCAACCACCTTCGCCGCAGCCACCAACGCCGGCACACCCAGACGTTGCCCGCTCTGTCGCTCTGCCCGCGCCGCCTGTCCACCCCAGCCGGCTGCCAAGCCCTCCCCTGCCGTGATCTCTGCTCGTCTTCCTCAGGTAATTTTTTTTTAATTAGTTAATTAATTAATTTGTTTATTATTGTTATTATTATATTTATTATTATTATGTTATTATTAATTATGGTATTAATTAGATTTATGTTTAAATAATAAAAATTTAATTGATTTAGTTTAATTAAAAATTTGATTATTTAAGTTGTGTTATGTGAATATCTTAATTTGTATTTTTTAACAAAAAAATTGTTTGATAGTGTTATTAGGTTTTATTTTGTTTTTTAGTCCATTTGGGGTATTAATTAATAATAAAATCGGCAAATTAAGTGAATTGAGTACCAAAAGGGCGTAATTAAAAATCATATATTTTTAATTCGTAATAGAACCCCCGAACTCGAATTTCTAATCGTAGACCGATTTTATACCTAGGTGTTTAATTCGTTATTCGCTTAGGTAATTTAGGATTCTAGTTAGCCTTAATGAACTAGTTGCGACTCTATTTCAAAATTGTACGTTTTTCAAAACGTAATTCGCCGTAGGTCAGATTTTAGGTCCGACATCCTGCGATAACAGAGTGATGCCTACACGCCCCAAAACGCTGAATACTATGCGAGTCGCGCCTCGCCAAAACGTAAGCTTGAGAAAATCAAGTAACGGATACACAACTACGGCGGAGCCGACACCGTCGCGACCTTACTTCGGACAAGCCAAGTAACGGTCATACAATCAAAAAACGCATTGCACTACCGCAAGTGGCGTCTTGCACCAACGCAACATCTCGGGCTACCAAGGGCGGTAAAACGCGCTAACAATAGTTTACAAGGATTGCAAGTAGCATCTTGCCACAACGCTATCTCAAGTCATTGAGTAAGCGGCTTAAAACGTACCAAACTAAGCAAGTAGCGTCTTGCCATAACACTACCACGAGGCATCGGGCAAGTGGTTAAAACGCATGAAATTAGCAAGTAGCGTCTTGCCAAGAATGCTATCTCGAGGCATCGGATACGCGGTCACAAAACGTGTCAACACAGCGCAAGTAGCGTCTTGTAAACAAGGCTATGTCGAGGCATCGACAAGCAAGGGATCTTCCACCAAGTATATGAAATACTACATATGCTACGTCATTCCTTGGCAGTAACCAAGAGGGGCATGGATGAACTCGCTACTAAGGGTAACATGGTGATTGAATGCGATGAATGTCAAAAACGGCACTCCACCGGCATGACAACAACGATAACACCCCAAGAACAAAGGGGCATCAATGCGGTGACATATGTTGGATATGTGACTTATATTCGCATACATGTTTCTTCCCTTCAAGCATGAAGGGCGCTATTGACTGTGGATACACACACAACCTATCAATAACAAGGGCTTTCATATCAACAACGGTACGGAATACTACTCATGATTATATAACCATATATTTACATATGCCTCATGCAGATATAATGCGAAAGATAGATGGATGGCATACAAGCCTAAATCCCAAAATGAATGTTTCCAAGCAAAGGAACATGACAAGCATAGATAAACTAGAGTGGATATAAACAAAGAAGATAAGATAGTGGTTCCTCAATCAGGGAGCGGTAGTGCCATCGTCGCCGTCATCCCCAAAAAGCATAGCCTCTTAAGCACTGTCAGAAAGCGTCGCAGGGGAAACAAGATTCTCCTCACCAGCAGGGGCAGAGTCCTCGCCAAACAATGTTGATATATGTGTAGAGGCAAACCCCGCAAAGTCTCCGAGCCTGCTGAAACCAAAGGACAGGTCGATCCCATATATCTTCACAGAAAGATCCTCACCATAGGCCGTAAAGATGTCATGGCATTTCGCCTTGGCATTCGCCTCGAATTCGAGAGACGCTTTATACTGAGCAACTCCCTGAACGGTCGCCTCCTCAGTATTCTTCAAGAGGGCCTGAGCCAGATGCTCGCGAGCAGCCATTGCCTCTTCTTCCTTCTCCTTCCGAAGTCTACCAATGTCAGCTTCAAGGGATGCAAGGCGCTTCTGGTAAACAATCTCGGATGAGTCAAATGTAGAAGCTCTTTTCTTCATGATACATACAGTCTCCTCAAGCTCCTTCACATTAGACTTCAAGGCATCAACTTGCTCGGTCAGCTGGACTATGAAAGATCCCATAGTGACCATGTCGGAGACGACCTATACAAGATTCACATAAGTTAGACAAAAGAATATAATGACAACAATCAAGTGAAGGAAGCATACTTACGGGGTCATAGCGAGACATGGAATCACGAACAAAATCAAAGCCAGAACTAGAGGTGTCAGGCAAGGCCCTGTGGTCACCTGGAGGTACCGCAACATTCAACACGCGTACACCAACTTCGGGGGCCGAAAGGGATGATCACTTATCAGAGTGATAGCTGTTCATAGAAGCAAATGGTATCCACTCGGAGCCCATAATGTCGCCATCAAGAGGTCGGACCAGATCTTCTCGGGAAAGCATAGGGTGACGAATGCGTACTAGCCATCATCATTGGAAGCAATCTCTAGAATAAGAGTATAGCATCGCCCCGCTGACTAGCCGAGAACAAAGGGTCGACAGGTACAGTCTCGACTGGCGCAATAGGCGGAGGGTCGACAGGAGTAGTATCAACCACATCTTTCCCTTTGTCACGGGAAGGTGTGGGATGTGGATCGTCCAAATCAATCACTTTCCTCTTTCGACCAGAGGAGAGTCTGGAACCTCCGTCAGCAGGGACAGAGGTGTCACCATTACTTGAAAAATAAGAAGAAACCAGCATGAGCAACCATGGCAATAATAGTAACCACTATAATAATCATACATGAACACACATACCTGCCGCCTTGGGTGACTTAGAGACCTTCGACGCCTTCCGAGCAATAAAGGAAGAAGGAAACCCCCTAACACTCTCAGTACCACCTTGGGAAGAACGTTCCACCTATGACTGTGGTTTCACGTCAGCAAACAAACCTACAACAAGGAAACATAAAAATATAACAATGAGAAAAACCAAGCATACCAAAGGAGTGTCAGTTAATATGCCTGCTTGGCGAAGATCATCATCAGCATACGACACTATAGGCGCAAAGCTTCGGGACTGATGGGCAGCATAGATAGCTCTGATAGTCGATCGCTCTGACAAAGACAGACTGGATGAGATAGGAATACCATCATTGATACCACTAACGTGAATAGGGCAAGTAACCAGGCAATCCTTGATGAAGAGATAACGATACTTCCACTGGTTTCGGGAACGGTCAATGGAGGTAACGAAGGGGAAATCAATATCCCAGACATACTCACCCTCCTTCTTGGAAAAATTAGGATATCGTACTACCATGGTGTACGCCCCAGCTTGTTCTTTAAACTGAATGCGGTAGAAGCACCTGAAGACATTGAGGGAGTAGCTCTAGCCCTGGCGCTGACATAAAATGCGGAATCCAATCCAACACCCGATGGAGTGAGGTGCGAAATCAAGGGGAGACACCCCATAGTACTCGCAAAGCTCTAAGAGATCCGGAAAATACGGAAAGCGCAGGCCGCTACACACATGGATGGGCAAAGTGTCGACATCCCAGGCGGAGGAAGAGTAATGCTCTTTGATGGATATACGCCCAATTTGAACCCGTTGACTTCCAAATCGTTTTATTTTGATCACCCCGTTAGTGATTGTAAATCGAAACTTCGATCCAAACACCCCGCCGAAACAACAACGGTCCGGACGAGCCGAAAATACTCGTCCGGACCGCGACGAACTTACCTAGGTGAGGTCGGGTGGCCACACCCGACCTCCCCTAGGGGAGATCGGGTCGGCCAACCCGATCTCCCCTAGGGGAGATAGGGTCGGCCAACCCGATCTCCCCTAGGGGAGATAGGGTCGGCCAACCCTATCTCCCCTAGGAAGAGGTTGGGTGGCCACACCCAACCCCTACCTTTGGGGGTCGGATTTTCTTCCCCCCCCCCCCCCCAAGGGCCCCGACACCGTTTCCCGACTCCCATACTCAGTTTATTTCCGCCGACCTCTCCATGCTCTAAGGTTTTAATTATATGATCAAGGGCTAGTTAATTGTGTTTAAAGGTTAACGATGTCATTAAGCCATCTTAATGACACTGTTTCCTATAAATACAACCTTTCCACCATTCATTTGAACATCTTGGCTAATTGTGCAATTTAGCTCTGACATCTCTCTAGTTTTATCTCTCTAGAAAGAAACGTACTGACTTAAGCATCGGAGAGGGTACATCAAGCACCACCCCCCCCCCTCCGTGCTTGGTATTGCCCCTCTTGCAGGGCACGTGGAGAAGAGAAGGAGAAGGGCAGAAGGATACGGACCAGAACGACCGAACTCAGGAAGCACAGGATCCGCTAGTTCACCAGTGAGGAGTAGGATTTAGGCCGGCGACCCGTTGACCTGAAACCTATAACCTAACACTCTTAAGCTTAGACTTCGGGTACTGCTCGAAGGGATACACAACGCGATCAGAATCAGTCAAGCCGGCTAAACGAAGGATAGTCATATAGTCCTTTAGCAGAAGTTCGTTTGCAATGAATTTCCTTCCATGATGATCCACCTCGGATTCATATCCAGAGCTTTCTTCGGGACTACCCTTCTCGTAAGAAGACGCGCGGGCTGAAACCACAACAGAAGAAGAGTCTTCATGAGACTCATGATTAGGGGGAACATACCCAACAGACATGTTCAACTCATATTCGTTAACAAGTACCAACCCCGACACGGATACAGTCTCATGAGAACAATCCCAATCCTCACTCGACTCAGAAACTAGATAGCGAGCAGGAAATAGATAACCTTTACGAGAAGAACACTTACGCATGATGGCAACCTTTGCGAGAAGAACACTTACGCATGATGGCAACCTTTGAGAGAAGAACACTTACGCATGATGGCGAGAGTGACTCCAGTCAGCGTAAGGGCGATCCAACGTCCGCTGTTAAGACGACCGCCTCAAGGACTCAAGTAGAGCGAATAGCCTACAATAGGGAAGCGATGAATTAATAAAATTATTGAGCGGCTATTACTCCTACTTCGGGGGAAACTCAGCGAACTCACTCTAGAAGGTGTGGCGTAATTAAGGGTAGACACCCTATAGAGGTAAATAACAAACAAGTCTACTATGAGGGCAGTAAATGCAACGACAAGGGTGACAATGTCACCTCGGGGGCAGTGTAACAACACAAGGGTAGTAGTGTAGTGTACGCGAAGAGATCAAACACCAGTAGCGGATACTACACCTACTAGGTGGAAGCAATGCCTGATATAGGGACTGGCACTCCATTCACCATGTAATGATCACTCCGCCTACCCTAGAGGGGCAACCTTAAATCTTCCAATATGATACATAGCAGACATGTAGGGAGACACCCCATGTCCAACACAATGATACACAACAAGTCATCAAGGGTAACCCCCTATGCCAATTCTAGGAGGATACGAAAAAAATGCAAGCATGGCACACAACGCCGTCAACGCGAGACCCAACACCTCGCGTTTAAGGTATTAACTAGTCCACTTCGGGACAAATTTTCACATAACATTTTTTCCAATGAGTACAGGTTCCGACTATATAATCAACATGATTATAAATCGAATGGGTGCAAGGAAATTCCTACTCGGCCAAGTTACAAATTTTCAAAAAATCACATTTTTTTCAAAAATCGGAGTTGAGGTAACCTCTTCCCAATTACATACAATCATTTTATTTTTACATAACAAAATATTGCAAGTGAAATTGAACCTGAAAACAAACCGGTTCAATCGCCAAACCGGCTCAGCAGAACCAGACCGGTTCAGCAGAGGAAAAGCCAACCTCGCCGGAAAACACCGCAGCCACCACCGCCGCCGTCGTCGCCGCCGTGGAAGGTCGCCACCACCGGACAACGTCGACCTCACCGGAATCACCTCGACGTCGCGAATTCAGTCGCACAAACCTCGTCGTGAACGGACGCCTCCTGCGGCTGTTTGGCCACGCACTTCCCGTCGCCGCCGCTGTTGCCACCGTCGCAGGTAGCCCTCACCGGTCAAGCCCTACCTCGCCGGAATTGCCTCGATGACGCAGTCCCAGTCGCACTAACGCCGCCGGAAAAGGAGCCCCCATTCTCCTGAATTTTGCTCTGCCCTCCACCGCGAAAAACCCTCGCCGGAGCTCGATAGGCCACGGATCAGGGCCGCCATGACCACCAACAAGCTGCCCTTGGGGATCTCCATCGATTCCGAGCCACCCTGCGACGAAATTCCACCGGAAATGCCACGAATTAGGCACCCCGTAATAAGCTGCCGTGAAACAATTAAAATTGCCTCGACTTTTTTAGAACAGGTCTGAGTCAAATAGCAATGATTCGAAGCACTTCTTTCTATTTTTACACTATTCCGGAAACCCAAGGACTCAATCGTATGGATATGTAAAATACAGGATTTCCAATCCTAGCAGGAAAGGGAGGAAAAGGGATACTCAATTGAAAGGGAGTGAACAGGAATCAAGGATATCATATAAAATCACCAAATAACTTTCAAGACGGAAGTTATCCTATAGATGCTGTATTCATGCCTGTTCGAAATGCGAATCATAGTATTCATTCTTATGGGAATAAAAATGAAAAACAAGAGATACTTTTTCTCGAAATATGGACAAATGGAAGTTACTAGTTCGAATTTGATACAAATTTATATTTCTTGGCAATTAGTTGGAATATGTTCTTACCTATTAATAGGTTTTTGGTTCACGCGACCTATTGCAGCAACTGCTTTTCAAAAAGTTTTTGTAACTAATCATGTAGGGGATTTTGGGTTATTATTAGAAATTTTAGGTCTTTATTGGATAACGGGTAGTTTTGAATTTAGGGATTTGTTCGAAATAGTGAATAACTTAATTGATAATAATGATCAAGTTCATTTTTTATTTGTTACTTTTTGTTCCTTTCTCTTATTTGCTGGTGCAGTTGCTAAATCCGCGCAATTCCCCTTCATGTATGGTTACCTGATGCCATGGAAGGGCCCACTCCTATTTCCGCTCTTATCCATGTCGCTACTATGGCAGCAACGGGCATTTTTCTTGTAGCTCGACTTCTTCCTCTTTTTGTAATCACACCTTACATAATGAATTTAATATCTTTGATAGGTATAATAAAGTACTATTACGTCAACAATCACAACTCTCTATCAAAAAGGATCTTCACTACTCATACAGGCTTGACGAAGTCAAGCAGTCTGGAGGGAATTATTTGATCTCCATTTTATGACAAATCCGGTCCGATGGCTGTTCTCCACTAACCACAAGGATATAGGGACTCTCTATTTTATCTTCGGTGCCATTGCTGGAGTGATGGGCACATGCTTCTCAGTACTGATTCGTATGGAATTAGCACGACCCGGCGATCAAATTCTTGGGGGGAATCATCAACTTTATAATGTTTAACAACGGCTCACGCTTTTTTAATGATTTTTTTTTTTTATGGTTATGCCTTCCGGAGGGAGGTGATTATTCATCTCCTTCTCACCTTCCGTGAATAGCCGGGACTTTGAGGAAGATCCAGAAAGGCATTTAGAGAATCGGTCTGATTCTATCTCTGTTCGTTCCGTTTGAAGAAAGGAAAGATACAAAAGACTCGATCTTTCTTTTAGTTGTTGAATCTCTCTTTGATTGATCAATGTGTGATATTCCGAATCCTCCTTATTGGAATTTGATTTCTCTTTGGAATACTCACATTAATAGTTGCATTGACTCTTATCTTCGTTCTCAAATCTGTAATGAGGCGCCCGTTTTAAGTGGTAGTGACAATTCCTGCGAGAGCTACATTTATAGTTACATTTGGGGTGAAAGTAATGAGGGGGGCAGCTCCTATATAAGAACTTTCGAGAATACTATTGATTTCAATATAACAGAAAATTCTACTAATTCCGATATTGATTCCGATTTTGATCCTCCCACAATCGGAGTGGCACTTACACGGTCAAGTCGGGTTACAACTTCATCCACCATCAACGGCGAGACGAAGATGTGATTTGACTTAGTTTGAAAAGTCTCCATTCTGGATTTCTCTTTCTTTTTTTATGTATGAGATCAACTCGACTTTTGCACTTCCCTTCCGATCAACTGAAGCAGGCCACGCTATTGCTATAGTGTCAGGCAAGTCCGGTGTCTTTCCCACAGCTAGAGCAAGACCCTCATGCAGCTTCCCTTTCTTTCTCTAGCTATCCGAGTCAGGCAAGTCAAAGAAGATATTCCCGATTCCTTTCGTTGCATAAGAAAGAAAAAGAACCGATCAACATCTACAGTATCAAGCAATCGGTGCCACTTCAACTGCCTTAGCCCAGTAAAAATAACTAAAGAAGAAGCTAAGCCACCGCCGCGTCGGAGCTCCACCGTGGACACCTGGTTCGACCCTGAACCTAAACCGGCCAGAATCGAACCATCTAGAACCAAACCACCATCAAACCATGGTTGATTCAAGTTGCCAAAATCATGAAAAATGGTTTCTTGGTGGATAAGAAATACAAAGGTATGATCTTATAACTATTAGTAAAATAGATGGTGTTGGTGGCCTAGAATGGTGACATCTTTTTTCCCTTTTATAAATCCGCAATAGGGTTTTACATGCAAATTAATTACAGCATTTCATTACGGCTCTTACGCAGTGATTTTTACAATAGAGCATACACATGAAAATGATAGTCGCATTTTAATTTATACCATTGATAAGGTATCATGATAGATAGAATTTTTAAAATTCATTACCATGATTGCATTCATATATATTAGAATAAGTATAGCACAACACCTAAGTAAATTATCACATGTGTACACACGTTTACATCACCACTATTACAATGGTACTCTTGTATTGTATTACCATCCAGCATGATTACTTCCGTTGACATTGACATTGTCACGTGTCACTACCTGACAACACATGCATGTGTGGATATCATACTATAGTATTAGCCATTCATATTCATTAAATTTGTTACCATGTTCAATTGTAATAAATCATTATATCATGACAGAATGTCAATGGTCGGGTACACGTTACCACATGACATCACGTTTATGACTAACCATTTATGAATTTTTCCATGAGTTCAACAACAATATAGGTCGCATCCCCTAAAACGGAAGAGACGGACGCTCCATATGAATATTCAAAGGTAATCCAACAGCCGAGGTACAATCGGACATCTATTCCTTATAAAAAAAAATAGAGTCAGGAAGCGGTAAACCAATTCTTGACTCGGGGGCAAATGAGGGATATACACCCGATTGGACCTCACTAAGGCTTAAACACGGTCGCCCCGCCGACCTCGAGGTAAGTCCATTTATTTCCAAGGGTACGCGTTATTCCGGTTGCTACGGACAATTCCGGAGCAACCGGGCGAGCTTGTTCGGTTGTACCGGATTCGTTCAGAGCAACCGAACTTGTCCGGTGACAATGAGGCCGACACGTCCCGCGTCGGCCCCCGACTCCCAGGTATCGATACCCGAGGCGCGCATATACCCAACCACTCTCCTAATCTCTGTGCAGGCCCCACTCAAACTGTGGGCCCCTGCGCTGCCTGGATCCAAAACTCTATAAATAGGGGCCTAGGTTCTTCATTTACAACTTAATGTCGGATAGAGACACCGGAGCCCTGGCTTCTCTCTACATTTTATCTCTCTAGAATTACGGTCTGACATAGGCATCAGAGAGGGTTCGCCAGAGACACCCCCCCCCCCCCCCTCTCCTCTCTGGCATTGCCCTTTGTGCAGGTAGGCAAGGAACGGGTCAATGATCGACATTTCTAGGAAGATAGAAGGAACACAACTCGACGATTAGGCCGCCATCGGACCCCGGACGAGCTCGTTCCATCAATCTCTATTTTGAAATTCTACACAACCAGTTCTATCTCCTATCCGGTTACATTTTTTTATATACTCTCTTGTATTAACAATTAGCAAACTTCTCCTCGGGTTGATTATATTCACCCTTTGTTAGTCGGGTTTTCGGTTTAGATATAACCTTCTGGTTCTTTGCACGGTAAGTACACAACCTTCGGGGTTTCCATTTTCATTTTTACGGCTTACCTGTGTTATAGTTTAATATAGGATTGGGGGACTAATGAGGTATTAGAATAGTATAAGGTGTTAAGTAGTATTATGTAATAGTTTGTGGTGAGATGGTAATATGAATAGTAGGTTATATATGTTGACTACGGGAAATACAAGAGAGATTTTCTACTATGCTTGTGGAGCACTATGATTTTTTTTTTGTTACTATTTAGGATTGACTTTATCGAAATTTTTTAGCTACACGTAATATTTGTATCATACTAGGGTTAACATGTCTTTTAGTCCATGATGTTTGACAACTTTTGGGTTTGGTCAATGATGTTTTTTTTACCTAGTTTTGGTACCATATGTTTGCAGATTTTTTTTAGTTTTGGTCTAACCGTTACATTCCGTCCATTTTTTGACATGTTCAAGTCACGTGATCCACTCTAAACTTTAAATTTAGTCCCTCTAATACTTTCTTAACCTTTTTTTTTTGTTCAATTTAGTCCCGAAGTTTCAAAATTGACCACAATTGGACAATAGGTACAATTGAATTTTTGAAACTTCAGGACTAAATTGAACAAAAAAAAGGTTAGGAAAGTATTAGAGGGAATAAATTGAAAAAAAAATTGAAATTTAAGGGTGGATCACGTGACTTGTACATGTCAAAAAATGGACGGAATGTAACGGTCGGACCAAAACTAGAAAACATCTACAAACATATGGTACCAAAATTAAGGAAAAAAATATCATGGACCAAAACCCAAAAAAGGTCAAACATCATGGACCAAAAGAGCTGTTAACCCATCATACTATTAACAATATCAATTTTCTAATAGGGTTCACATTTAGGACAATAAAAAAATGTTTTAAATTAAAACTGCTAAAAATATGGTGCTTGTAGAACTAATAGAAAGACCCAGAACAAGAATAGAAAAAATGAATATGTATTTGCTAGCTTGATCTCTTTGTATCTGATCTTCTCATTGATCCTCCAACTCTCCGTTCTTAACCTAATCCACATTCTGATCATAATCTGATCCGTCATTGGTATCAGGGCAGTTGTTCAGCGCCTGTGTTGATTCACCCGATTCCGGCCACTCCGCTATCTGACCGATTGCCACATCTGACTGACTGACACCTCCGATCAGCACCGTCTGCTTCCTGCGACCACGACCGACTTCCGCCTATTCTAGTTCCCACAATCGACGCTCGCTAGTGGTCCACCTGCCATTCTGCCTTGCTGTTTCCAGCAACCAGTAGCAATCCATCCGACCACCGCTGCAATTGGATAGCCACCAACTCCTTCCGTTGACCACCATAGTCGACTCCAACTGCCGCTTGTCGCAACCATACGCTCTCTACTACTGGTTCACTGCTCTATCTAGACTTCAATTCATTGGATGCTTCAGAATTGAAAAATATGTTGCATGTCTTGCTACTTGACAAATCTCAGTCCAATTTTGAAATTAATTCGAGCTATTACATTATGTTCTACTGCTGCTTCATCACATATCACTTGGCTGCTTAATTTACTTAATTGATGCATAAGCATTGAGTAATCTCTGCGCCCACAAGATGTTCGGAGAAATGCCAATGAGAAGAATCTTAACAAATTGCTATTATTGTTGATGTTATTATGGATGCCCAAACCAAAGAACTTGGCAAATTGAAATCAATATTGGATAAACAGACAAGTGATATGAAAGAGATGACATATGACCTGAAAGAGATGAATGTAATGATGCATCGTATTAACGAAAAGATTAATGAGTGGATGCAGATGCAAGGACTTCCACCACTTCCGGATGAACATGTTATCAAGAATTAAATTGAAGACAACAATCAGGTTGATGAACTTGTTATGGCAGTCGAATTACATGGGGTACTTGATGATAAGGTTTCTAACCCTTGCTTGTATGAAGTTTCATATATTTTTTGGGAAGCAACAAATCATTTAGACAAAGTTAGTTTAAAGGGTTAATTAGCAAATTGCTAGCCAGCCTTTACATGAATGTGCAATTTGCTAGCTAGACTTTTTTTCGTAGCAAATTGCTAGCTGAACTTTCTATATTGTGCAAAAAGCTAGCTCCGTTAATTTTTCCGTTAGTTTTGTATGGAAAATACTTTCAAATATTGCTAAAAATACCCTAAAGTTTAAGTATGATAATATAAATACATGATGTTTTATATAAAATCAAAATAATAAATAATAAATGTTAAAAAATATATTAAAGAAAAAACACACCTTAAAAATGCAAAAAATTAATTTATTAAAATATTTTAAAAAATGCTATAAAAACATAAAATTTTAAAAATAATTAATTTTAATTTTTTGAACTTTGGGATTATATATTTAACTTAACTTATATATTTTTTTGTATAATATATATAATTATAAATTTTATTCGAGATTTATATTTGCTTTTATATAATTTGATGTTATTTTACAATAATAGTAGAACTTTAGGGTATTTTTAGTAATTTTAGAAAGTATATTCCGTCCATAATTAAAGGAAAATTGACGGAGCTAGCAAATTGCACATTATCAAAAGTTCAGCTAGCGATTTGCTACAAAAATAAGTTCGACTAGCAAATTGCACTTTCACAAAAAGTTCAGCTAGCAATTTGGTAATTAACCCTAATTTAAACAATGGGCTTATTGATGAAATATCAGTTAATAGTTATAATGTAGTTGAAGTTACATTTACATGTATTGAAGGAGTTGAAAAGTATAGTATTAGAGATTGTCATATATCTTCACCATGTACTCTCTTATTTTGTGGAGACTCCACTATAATTATCAGCCACGTACTCTCTTATTTTGTGGAGACTCCACTATTATAGGGAAAATTATAAGAGATTATGATGGTTTCAATGGCCCGGAAGCTCCTGAGGTCCATTTAACTTCAAACTTGCAGTTGTTCGGGATTATGATGGGTTTAATGGTTCAGACACCTTAAGGACAATGTGTTTTTTAAGGGGTGGGCTATGTTATTTATAATATAGTATTAGGGGACTAATGAGATATTAGAATAGTCTAGGGTGTTAAGTAGTAGTATTAAAAAGTTTGGGGGTAGTATGGTATATGAATAGTCGGTTATATGTTGATTAAAGGAAGAACAAGAATAGAATAGAATGAATATGTAATCGCTAGCTTGATCTCTCTGTATATGATCTTCCCCTTAATCCTCCAATTTTCCGTTCTGAACCTAATCTTCATTCTGATCATAATCTGATATGTATCATTGGTATCAAAGCAGTTGTTCTGCGACTGTGTTGATTCACCCGATTCCGGCCACTCCCGCCTCCGATTAATTGCCACCTCCGACTAATTGCCACCTCCGATCAGCACCGTCTGCTTATTGCGACTACGATCGATTTCCGCCCATTCGGATTCTGAAAATCGACGCTCGTCAGTGGTCCAACTTCCGTTCTGCCATGCTGTTTCGAGCAACCAGTTGTAATCCGTCCGACTAACGATGCAACTGGATAGCCACCAACTCCTTCCGTTGATCACCATAAGTCCGACTCCAACTGTCGCTCGTCGCAACCATACACTCTACTAGTTCGCTGCTCTAACCAGACTTCAATTCGTTGGATGCTTCAGAATTGAAAAATTTGTTGCATGTATTGCTACTTGACATAACTCATGTTGGCATTTGTAGTAAATGGGACGCCGTTTTAGGGAGCCCATTAATATAATCCCAACATCCTAAGCATAATTGAGGTATGTCACATTAGGGATTTTGGGTCGGGCCAAAATCCTAATGGACCAAACGAGGCCCAAAATTGGGCCTCCCCTATTATGTGGTGCGGCCGAACTTGGTGAGCAAGCCCTTAGGGGTTTTGCTCACCACCTCTTATAAATAGGAGGTGTTAGGGATTTCTTTTGGGTTATCACTCTCTCCCTTTTAATTGTGACTAAAGAAATCCCTCTCCCTATTTACTATAGAGTTTTGGCCGAACCCTTCAAAGTACAAGGAGGTGCCGAATTTTCTAGAGGAAATTCACCCCGGGGATCCATCCTAGCAACCGAATTGAATAGACTTTATTGTGGAGACCATTTCCTGTGAATTTCTCTCAATTCAGAGTTCCTGCAGGACACCGTCCAACAGATCGAGAACTCCCTCGTGACGATCTTGGGTTGTGGGAAGCAAAACTAATATTTGTTCTTATCCGCTGCGTAATCCGTTTACAAGCATGTACATGGGTTTTGTTCCGTAATTGTATCCCCTAATTCTAACAGTGGTATCAGAGCCTGTGTAGGGTGTTCATGAATTTTACTAAAAACCTGATTTTTATAAAATTGAACATTGGATTTGTGATTAAGTTAAAATTTGATCTACAAATTTGACCACAAACCCTAATCTTGTGTTTCGGCCGAACCATTAGAGTGAATTTTTTTCATTTCTTCGGCACCAAGAAACGTAATTTCGGCTGAACCTAGGGTGTAGTCACATGTAAAATTGTGACATTAATGATCAATATATTCAGTGCATGATTTTAGGGAAATCAGAATATTTAGTGATATATTAGTTGCCTAAAGATTGAAAAAATATATTGTTGATAGATTTATATCCCTAAAATAGAATCTAATCCATTTAGTAAATATATATATATATATTTGGAAATTATATCTATTTTAGTTATTGTTACTTGATGGATAAGTTAAGTTTTTAGTGGATTTTAAAACCCTACTTAGCCACCAAGTAATTAATTTCGGCCGAACCCTATGGGTTACTGGGCCGGATCCAAATGCACAACCGGGTCCCGTCGACTGACTCGGTTTTTCTCAATCGGTCTAACCCAGATAGGGTCGGATCAGACTAGGTGGACTAATGGGTCGGGTTAAGCCCAACATGGTTCGATAAATCTAACTGAAACAACCTAACCGGACCAGACCGGTCGGACCGGGTCAATCGGACCGGACCGGTTGATAGGGTCAATCAGACCGGACCAGAGGGACCGGGTCAATCGGACCGGGGCTATCAGACCAGACCGGGTTGACCAAACCGGACCGGGTTCGGGTCAACTGAAAATTAGGTCGGTCAAATTTTAAATCCAAATGTTTTTTTAACTTTAAAATTACCTACACAATGCAATTTGTTTTGATAGTTTCACGTTTTAGTCAAATCTAATGCCCAGTTTCGGTTATTGGGATGGATCTCGGAAAATGCATGATTATGGGACTGAATCATTTTAAGGTTTGAATTGCAATTGTTATATATTGATATGAATGCATGTTAGAATTGCGTCTTGACTAAGTCAAACTAGCTGGATATTACATGTTGGGGGCGGAGCCTTATGTTCAATTAATAAGTTGCGCACTAGGATAGACATGTTGTGCTGAGTGATCTTGATTAGGATCCATGTCTAGAAGTTCTCATGATTGTTATAACATAAATTGCAAGTCAACCTCAAAATTTTAAAACGATATTTGGTCACCAAATATGCATGATTGATGTGGAGTGATTACGCATGATGTGTATGCATTATAGTTTCAGGATGTGATCGTATGCAATAATTTATTTGTGTAGTAGAATTATGTATGTTTGAATGATAAATCCTCGAAACATTTTAAAAGGTCCTTGGGAAAGCCAAGATAGGGTGTATTTAAAAACTCCCTGTTCCGGTTAAAGTAGCGATTAAACCGTTTTCAAAGAGACTGATCTATTAGAAAGGAGATGCCGACAGTGTGAACTCTTTACACGGCCTCCTTCCATTGGTTTACTGGTGGTCGGGTTTGTTAGATGACTGAGGAATCATTGTTTGTCACCTCCTATCTTATAGATATCCGATGTAAGCAATTCTTCTCAAAATGTTTTTAATTGTCACCCTGATTTTCGCATGGTTTGTAAATGTGTTTAGTTCAAATGGCATCAACGGATTCATCTAGTGCCAATGAGCTTTTGAATGAGACGAACTATGATTTGTGTTGCAAACGCATCAAATTCGTTGATCCTTTGTCTTCCAATCGAGTAGGGGTGAGCTCGGGACAAATGAACGGGACTTTTCCAGGATAATGTCCCTAGCCCTAGTTTTCAGGATTTCCTACTATTTTCCCTAACCCTAGCCCGAAGTTTAATATTTGAAAAAGTCCCGAATTGGTCGGGACTACCTAATTCGGGACGGGCTAGGGACAACCCGAATTTACACCTAAAATTGAAAATAAATCTTAATATTTTCAACTCAAAATTCAAGTTCAAGTTCAAACATTCATCAAGTTCACGAACACATACATCAAGTTCACAAAAACATTCATCAAGTTCACACACATAGATCAAGTAAGGTGAATTACTATAGTTACATTATTTAGATTGTAAAATGTTGAACTAAGGTAAGTGACTCGGGATATTCGGAACTTTCTAAAAAAGCCCTAGCCCAAGCCCTAATTGAGAGTAAAAGTACCTCCCATAGGGGGTCGGGCACAATTTCGAAACGGGCTTTTCGGGACGGGCTCGGAACGGGTTCCTCGGGACTTTGGATTTGTCTGGATTTATGTTTCGCCTTACAATCAAGCCTTCAACATGCAGAAAGCACTTATACTTTTTAATTATGTAAGGCAAACCCTTCTACCATGCTTTATAAGCACATATACCTTTTTGTATTTTTTTTTTACCACACATGCCATTTGTAATTCAATCAATTAAACTTCACCATGTTCTCCTGAATGAAATGTTTGATTTTCACAGTCTCTCAAGTCTCAACCATTCGCCAAAATACACTACCTAGTCTGAACAATTTCGTTTAACCTAAGATCGAGTTAGGACGAAATCTGGCTCAGCCAATTAAGCCCGGAACGATCTTCATTTTGATCGCTCATGACTCAGTTTACATAGTTGGGTCTCACCAAGCTTGAGTCAGAGCCAAACTAACTTTGGTTTAGGCAGCCTGATATGGCCCGAATCGGTCCAGGGCGAGCCCCTTGCCTGAGTCAATTTAACATTACCTAATCAAACTCTAGAATTGCCAGGGTTCCATTAGACCAACTGGTGCTCGCCCTAGCCTGAATTCGGAGTAGACCAAGCGACCTAGTATGGCTCGAATCCAGATCAGATCGAGTCCTCTAGCTAGGTCATTCGCTTTTTTTCCAACCACTTTAAAAAAAAAATTAGAGGCATAATTTGTCATGAAATAAACAATAGAATATAATTAATGAATAAATCAATCAGTTGTACATAAACGAGTATATTTTCCATCAATTTAACGCTCAAATAGATGAAAAATTCTTAACTTATTATTAAATATTAACATAATTATAATACCGATTATTTAAAAAAAAATTGAGTGACTAAAGCGAAACTATTCTCTGTATATATTAGGGACTGGCTAAAATGCAGTCGAATTTATTTCAACTCCATTTTTCAGCCGTTGGATCATGAGAAAGAATCAATCAGAATTCAAGAGAGATAAAAAGAGTTTCGTACACATGCATAATCTGATGGCTGAAAAATCGAGTTGAAATAAACTCGAATTTATTTTAGCTAAATCCTATTTGTAGAAATTTGTTAGGAAGGTTGTGGTGGAAGGTTCATTAGGGATCAAGACCCTGGATAATAATAATGGTTAATTACTAATAAAACGTCTGAAGTTTACCACATGTTGAAATTTGGTATATGACGTTTAAATAGAGTGTTCCAGGTTTCATTTTGGTTGAAATTTGGTGTCTCTGTGCGATTACTTTAGAGAAGGCAATCTCGACGAAATCGACTATCAAATTCGAGCTCCCATGCACGCTCCCTTCTCGTCACATTGTCGGGACCGTCACTTAAGAAGCTAGACTCATCCGCGCAAATAAATCTCGCTCCGTTGTTGCTGAAAATCGCTTCCCACCACTCTCATGGAAACATTTTCTTTTGGATGTTCAACTTTTGGATGAAATTTGACGATTTTGTGAAAAGCAAAGAGTGATTGACTATGCATGGATTGATGAAAATGATTGAAATGAAAGGAAATGACGCGCGAGGACACCAAATTTCAACAAAAATGAAACCTAAGACTGTCCATTTTAACATTTCAAACTTAAGACACCAACTTTCAACATACAGCAAAGTTCAGACAGTTTATTAGTATTAACCCTAATAATAATAATTAAAGTTTGGGAGATCCCAAAATGAGGGGTTTCTACAGCATACAGTTGGGACTCATAAAGCATCCTCAACTCAGAATCAAACATCACTGCTCTGCTTCCCCACTACAACAATAAGCAACTAACAGTAGTATATCAAATTAAATGGCTCTATGAATGGTAGAAGAAGACATCTCCCTTGTTGACAAAAATGGGGGCTGCTCTTTGATACGAGACAAGAGCACCGAAACTTGGTCCATTGCAATATCCAGCCTCTCCTTGGATTTAGCAGATTCTGTGACCAGTGCAGACACCATACTCTGAAGCAACTGAACCCTCTCCGCAGTATTAGAATGATCGTTGCTCCCATGATGATGACGATTACTATTCTGCTGCTGCGGTGGCTTTGAACTGATTCTACGCCACCGAAGAGGAAGGTATCTGTCAGGTATCTGAAAGCAATTCCCAGCAGACAGAACCCTAAGTGTGTGTCTGCAAAGGAATCCCGAAAACTCAAACTGATGGCAGCTGCAACTTATCATCCCTCCTTCCCACAACACTTTTCTACCCCCATCTAATTTTGTGTGGTGTCTCACAAGAAACCCTCCGTCTTCCATCTGAAACGACGCGTAGTGGGCAGCTAGCACGAGTTCTTCTTGAAGCTTGGAGAAGGCATACGGAGTGAGAACCGTGGCAGCATGAGATTCCATGGGTGCCCCAGTTTTAAGGGATATGTTTTGCAGGTTTTGTTGCATCGCTTGCTGCTCTCCTGCTTGGTCTTTAAAATCAACAGCAGCAGCTACCTTAAAAAAAACCAAGCCAATCCATATATAAATTACACAACCAAATTCAAAAATATAAATGCAGTAGTAAAGGACCTAGATTCAGATCACTTGCACCACTCTTCCTACCCGAGATCGTGCTTCATCGTTAAGATCTTGACAAGTGTCCATAGATTTAACATTTTCCTTCTAGTGTTCACCAATCCTAATAGGTTTTTTAAAAACTACAAAATTAATTATACCAAGTACACGTGTCAAAATCACAACGGTGAGGTACAAACTGGGGCAGGAAGAGTGAGGCACGTAATCTGGATCCAACAGACCTTACCTGCTCTACAAATTGTGCAAGTCGGGTTTGTGCACTCAGGAAGCGCTGAATGAAAGCATTAATTGACTTGGACTGACCAGGCGTTGTCAATCCAGCAAAGAAATGATTTCTCAAGTATGGAAGCGCCCAGAAGGAGCGCAGTGCAAACATATTAATGATGTGTCTGTTAGTGTGTAACCCGAAAGAGTTAACCATGTCCCTCCACCCTATCTCAAATTCCTCAATCGACTCCAGATTGTAGAGCCTGTAAAACTCACTCTTCCACGCATTATAACCATCTCCTAGAACAGCATTGAACCAGGATGGAAACTTTGTCACCATCATCCAGATGCAGACTGCATGCCTTGTGCTTGACATCTCCATGTCTATCGCTTCTTTTAGGCACATATTCTGATCCGTCAGTATGGTTGCTGGTGCTTTTCCATTCATGAATCCCAGAAATACCTTCATAAACAACAGTAAGCAAGCATTATTAAAAGATTTAAAAATATGCAGTTGAGATACATCTCGAAACAAAAAATAAAGGAAAAACAGTATAATTATAGTAGACAGAGGTAATGAAAAGTCCTGTTTCTATATGCACTTGAATTACCTTTAGTGCCCATGAATAAGACCTCACATTTTCCTCCCGTAAAAGCACACAGCCAAAGAAGCAAGGCATTCCATAATTGTTTATCCCAACCCACAATCCTAATGGCATGTCCAATGCAGTCAACCTATGTGTGGTATCAAACACCACAGCATCGCCAAATACCTCATATGATTGAACTGAAGATGCATATGACCAAGCAATATTTTCTAATCTGTTACTTGAATCAAGTGTATACTCGTATTTGAAATTAAGGTCCTTCTCCTTTATACTCCTGCACATTTTTAACAAATCAATGCTCTCTTCTTCTTCATCTACTTTCCTGAATGACTGGAGCAAGTTTCTAACATCTTTCTCAGTGAATGGCAAGTAGCCTGGCTCCACACACTTTTCAAGTTCCATTAGCCTCATCATTTGCTGCACTGAGATGCCTGTTTTAGCAAACATAAGAATCCGGCTCTTGTCTGGATCAGATATGGTCCGGTAAGCAGGCAGAAATCGAACCTGGTTCAGCTCCAAAAGCTCATGATTATGGTGGTTCACAAATCCAGTGACACGCCACTCAGGTGAACCCAGATCAGTTATCTTGGTAATTCGCATATACGCTTGACATCCACAACGAGAAGATTTCCTATTCCTTTGAGTTTTGTTCTCATTAATGGCTTTTACTGGTGTGTTGCCCGCACGGTGGCAAACAAAGTAACGCCTTGTCAATCCTTTTCCGACCCCTTCCTTCCCTTCTGTTCGGTGACGCCGAATGGAGAAACCACATCTTTTAGCAAACTCACAGTAAAATTCATAAGCAGCATCATGTGTGGCAAATCGCTGACCAATATATGGGATGGCCTCATTGGTAGTTTCCAATGAGAGCCTTGTTTGATCAGGTGAATCTTCTGTGCTGCTAGCATCATCTAATGAAAAAGACCGATGCTCTGACGGATCATCATAAACAACCAACATCTCTGTTGCACCTTCTGACATTTTTCCTCCTCAAAGTAAAAGTCACATATGGTTTAGATCCTCAATCCAGCACTTCCAGTTTCCATAAAATCTGAAATGAAGATTATGTTTATGAAATACATTCTCATGAATGATGGGCACAAAATAGCAAACTCGATAGATGTGCATAACATAGAAGTTTATCTGGGATCAAGTATCAAACTCTGCTTACATAATACTGGCTCACAGAGCCATATTATCATGTTCGAACATTTATTTAAGGAATAGCAACCTGGAGAAACTTACAAACAGATCATGAATAAAATTCAACTTAAACGCTACAATGATGAATTCACTACGAAATAATATATAATAGTTCTATTCTCTCTTTGGTCAGTTATCTACAAGAAACAAATGCAACGTGAAAGCAATTTACTTTACCATAAATAAAACCACAAAATCCACTTTTCATTTATGCGGTAACTATTGGCAATGGAGATGCAAATAGACAGACAGTTATAGAACATATGATGGATGTATCAGCATATTATGAAGAAGAATGTACACACTCTCCAGAGTCCAGAGTCAGGAAGAGAAATTTATCTAGTGAAATGACATCCATTCCATGATCAATAAGACTAAAATGACTTACTTTAAGCACACACTGAATGCGGTGTAATGTCAAAGGGCATATGCATTTTCTTTTCTTAGTCCAGGTAGAAAATGCGCTGCAGCAGCAGAGCATTCCCTTCCCTTGCTGCTTCAACACTATCAATTACCACGTACCTCTTTTGATTAGACGTAAATTCGGAGATATCTGGGTGGGCTCTAACTAATAACTGAATAGCTTGATTGAGCTCTTAGGTTTCATTCGATTCGACCCATCCAACCTTAAAAGCTCAACCTTCACCTGTCTCTCTCTCCCGACGGAATCGATTGTGAGCTCAAGCTCTGTGTTTGATTCGCTTGATGCCAGAGGACAGAAGACGAACAACACTAACTTCAATAGATTGAGTCCAGGCAAAGAGAATCACGATAGGCCGGCGCCTAGAAGATTTCAATAAAATGTCAAGATTTCTTACTGTTTGTTGCCTCTCTCTCTATATTGCTTGTACAAGAGGTCAAGAGCGATTTGACGACAGAACTGGAAAGGGATTGTGGTCTGTTCGCAGTTCAATTTTGAAGATCGATTTCAGATTGTGTCCAGTTTAGTCTGGAAAGGGATGAAAAAGAAAGAGCCCAAGGAAGCAGAAGACAACGCACTTGGTTTACCAAAAATTGTTTTTTTTTTTTTTTTTTTTTTTGGAAAAGTATGTGGAGATGGAATGATTTTATGAACTAATATGTTGATGAAAAGTGAAAAGATGATAAAATAACATTCCATCAACATGTTTGGAAAATATGGTAAAATAACATTCCGTCAACTTGTTGTTAATTGTCATGTTAAGTGTACACGTGCGGATCACGTATTTAGAAAATAATAAGTCAAAGAAGAATGATGGTTAGGATGGTTAGGGTTTATGGTTTGATCGTGATAGAGGTGGTGAGGTGAGCTTGATAGGTAATTGTTGTATGCAGGAAGTTGAAATAATAAAGTAGAAAGATGATGTTTAATTATGTATTTTTTTTAAATAGTTATTATTATTATTATTATTATTTTCTAAAAATGTGACTCACACGTATCTACTTAGAAAAATTCTTCCCTACAGCGGCAGCAACACGTGGAGACCACGTGTTGCCCCGCTAGCTAATCAGTGTACGACACGTGTCCATTTGTCAGGTAATTATTGACACGTGTTATTCACTGATTGGTTGGCGTGGCAACACGGGAGCTCCACGTGTTGCTTCCGCTGTAGGGAAGAATCTCTCGTCTACTTAACGGGAAAATTAACAGCAAATGGACGGAATGTCATTTTACCATCTTCTTCAAATATGTTGGTCGATAAAACTATCTTTTTTCAAACATGTTGTATATTTTAAAGTATATATTGGTCCATAAAACCATATTTTTTAAACATGTTGCATGTTTTACAGACATTTCCCTTTTCTTTCTTTCAAAACATGTGTACTGCTTTATTAATAACCAAATTATTATTGTTTAAACTTTCAAACAGTTAGAGATCGTTATTTAAATTTTATGTTTCTAAAATTACATACATGAACTTCTAATTTCTAAACAATTTGTTATATTTATTAAAATTTCGTCAAATTAAGTATAAAATGAGTATATTCTGACCACGTGAGTTATTTGTATGTACTCAAGATAAATTCGTAAATAAATTGAAATGATTGCAATAAGATACATTTAATTAGACGCTCAATGAGCATCCCATTGGATTTATTTTTGCTGCAATCTTTCAATTAAATGCCAAATCTTTGTTGTCTACACATAAAGAGAGTATGTGAACAGGCGTTGTTTATTTTTGTCCAATTTGACGAAAATTGCAGTAGAGCTAACAATTTGCTTAGAAATTCAGATAACCAATTTTAAAATTCTTTTAAAAAATTAAAGTTAAGGTAGATGTATGTAATTGGGTTAGGTAACATCGAATCGGGTCAGGCCTTGTTGATTAAATCGAACCACCTAATTTTTAAAGGAATAGAACCTACACAGCATAACCAGTTTAATTAGTTCGCGTTGATTAAATCGTATATACTTCGAATTTGGTTATAGATGTAGGTTTTGGAATCATTAAAAGTCATTTTGGGCTAAATTAATATGAGGGTTGAATTCCAATTATTATATCTTTCTTGTGATTAAATCATAAAGAAGATATTATGTGTACCTGGATATTTGTGGTTGGAGGTAGAGTCCTATCTGATTTTCAATTAATGAGTTCCGTAGGATAGACGACTAGAAATCACGGCAAAAATTCATGAGATTCCTTGATACTAGATTTATCATGGAACAAGAACACTTCTAATGTGAGTAAGATAGCATATATGTAACAGATCTGGAAATCACGATATCAAATCACACCTTTATTGGTTAACCAATTGAGACCCACCGCGACCATGTAAGTCTCGCAATGGTTGTTGCGCGGTCTTCGACATTTCCAGTCGTGAACTGTTGGAAATAATGGATAATCACAAACAAGACGATTAAGTAATTTAAAAAAACTAACCAGTTGTGGAGAGATTATCCCATAGTCCTAACATGATGATCTGGTCATTTCTTGATATTCAAGTTTCTTTGTTCCCAGGCGTCTTTAACAAGGTTTCTTCGCGGATCACTAACCGAGGTCATTCAATCTCGCTTGCAGTTATTTGTTTTAATATTTTAACTCACATACTTAAATGTTATTCGTATTTTTGTTTTTGTGATGAATTTTGAAGTTTGCACTACAGATAGCTATGAATTCTTCTTACTCTATTATTATGAGTAATCTTACGGGTTACAACTATGAACCATGGAGTGAATGTATTATCGACTTATTGTTTGCGAGAAATGTTCTGTACTGCGTTGAAATAGACGCATAACCAGTGAAATTATTATGGAGATAAGCCACCACCTCAGTAAGTGATGTGGAAGAAACATATTGATTTAGCTGTCAAGCTCATCAAAGACGGACTCACAAAACCAATTCATGGTGAATTCTATGGTTACGGAACGACCTTTGAATTATGACATGATCTCCACCTCCGCTATGGCGCAGGAGAAGCATATAATGCCAAAAGAACCATGCTCCATTTTGAAACCAGAATGAGGAAGCTGAATGACATTACTGTCGACCTTCCCTCTTATCTTGGACATACACATGATATAGTAGATAAGGAAAGGATTTTATCCGTAAAATGAATTTTTTTAAAAATAGGGATAAGGGTTCCTTTGGTACCACTTCTTTGGGCAGATTCCACTTTTGGTACCACTTCTTTTTTTTTTTTACACTTTTGGTACCAACGTTTTCCATTTTGTACCCTTTTGGTACCTCCGTTAGAATTCCGTCCAAAATGGCTGTTAAACCCCCATGTGAGCTGCACGTGACCAAAAACTAAATTTGGCTGGACGGATTTACCCTTAGGGATAAGGGTTCCTTTGGTACCACTTCTTTGGGCAAAATCCACTTTTGGTACCACTTTTTTTTTTTTTGTATATATACTTTGTTTTGCAGTCGGTGAACCTTACAGAACTTCCATTGTCATCATACAGCTCTTCCATAGACTCTTCTTTTGTGTACTTTGTGCCTGACACATTCGAAGAAATTTATATGTTGTTGTAAAAACCAATATTGTAATGTATGTATGTATGTTTCATGTATCGGTTGATATATGATAATAATGCGGTGCATAGTGATGGGTTTCGCTATGGCCGTTAGGCCCTTTAACGGCGAGTAAACGGTGAATAGGCCCACTGGCCCTAAAAGAGGATAAGAAGACCAATGCGAAGGGTCCCGATGGAAGGAGTCCCGATGGTGAAAGGTCCCGACAGAGTCGGTCCCGATAGGCGAGCCGGGCGCTCCCGATGAGATGCCTTTAAGTAGGCCCCGATGATGAATCCCTGAGAATGTAGGCCCTGTCACGATGACGAGGGGCCCCGAGCGGTGACACAATGACATAACTCTGGAGTCCCCGATATTGGTCGGGACTTGCTATCAGAGGTTGAGGCCGAGATACGCGGAGCGTAGCCGAGATAGGCGAGATCATGGCCGAGATACGCGGAGCTTGGCCGAGATAGGCGAGATCATGGCCGAGATAGGCGGGATCGTGGCCGAGATACGCGGAATGTGGGCTAACCGCCCCAGCGATTCACCAGGTAACTGAGGTAGCTCTTCGCATATAAAAGGGCAGCAGTTACCTCAGATCACATACGTTTTTTTACGGAGACTCTTGCTTGCCAGTTTATTGCGATAATCGAGATACTCATTTAAGCATCGGAGAGGGATTCTGGGTCACCACCCGGTCTATCCCCTCTTGCAGGATTACGTGGAGCGAAGGAGTTCGGATCGCCGTCAGGACCGTGCCGGAGTTCCAACCGTGATCCAACACATAGTATGATAGATATGTTTGTAAGTATTAGAATTTCGTGCAATATATAAGAAAATTATTTGTTCGTGGCGTTAAAATTAACTTTACCAAGCGCGATAGAAATGGGAAGAGCAGGCAGAGTCGTCCCGAGGCAGCATGATGTATGGTATAGGGCCATTCAACGTTTGATGAAAAGAACTGCGCTTAGCCCCCCGCTCATGAAAGGGCTCTGCTGCAATGGATGGATCTGGACTACGAAGCCTCCTCCTCTGATAAAGATGTCTCCGAAGCGACTCTCCCGTTTTGTATTGTGAAAAACGTTTTCTGTAAACACAAATAGATACGTCATTCCATACCACTCTAGAATAAATATTTCGACACTCTGCAACAATAATATAAACTTTTAAAGATACGACGTTTTCTTTTGTTAGACCGAAAATATAAGTTGCAACATTACTAAGTAGGGCTCTGAACAAAGTTGGAAATGTATATATGGGACAATTCTATATTGAATCCATATAAATCCGACTGCAAAACAAAGTATATATACAAAAAAAAAAAAAAAGTGGTACCAAAAGTGGATTTTGCCCAAAGAAGTGGTACCAAATGAACCCTTATCCCTAAGGGTAAATCCGTCCAGCCAAATTTACTTTTTGGTCTCGTGCAGCTCACATGGGGGTTTAACGACTATTTTGGACGGAATTCTAAAGGAGGTACCAAAAGGGTACAAAATGGAAAACGTTGGTACCAACAGTGTACAAAAAAAAAAAAAGTGGTACCAAAAGTGGATTCTGCCCAAAGAAGTGGTACCAAAGGAACCCTTATCCCTTTAAAATATTGGTTCTGGGACAAACTTGGACTAAGATTAGTGAGTGAGTCAGTTCTGAATTCGCTGGACCTTATGGATGAAGAAGAAAACATAAGGAAAATAATGTGTGAACAACATAAATAAACTTCTTCTCCAAGAAAAAATAAAAGACTGCTCGAATATCAGCTCGACTAGTTTGGAAGGTCAAGAATAATCAACACTGAAAAGTGTTATTACAAAACCTGTATGAAGACTGTAACGTACGCTTTTCTGAGTTATAAATTTGAGAGTTCATGAATTCTTAAATAAGATCACCGTTTATGTTTCTCCTTTTTGTATTGACTTTCAGACCATGGATGGTGAATACTCAAGATGATGATGATTCCTTAGAGACGGTGTATTTTCTTTCTTATTGTTTTGTTCAAGTTATTCCCATCCTAATGTATGAACTTTTTCTAGTTGGTTATATTAAGATATGAATAAAAGAGTAGTTCATGCTCTTTAATGCTTCAATAATTTCGTCAATTTCCTCCTCCAACAAAAGGTTAATGGATTCAATAGTTGGTGTGAATTAAAGTTAAAGTGATTTAATAGAACTTCATTCGGATGAGGATGATGAATCTTCGAAATAATTGAACTACGATGTATATCGACTCCTCCAGGTTAATAATTTCAGAATTTACATGGTTGCTGAATTTTATTGTTTTAAATTCTTGATTTTTTGAATTGTTTATAAGTTAGCCAGATTTATGGGTGTAGACATCAAGGTTTCGACACCTACAAAGTAGGATCACCAAACTTGGACAATTGGTGACATAACGAAAGATGTAATTGCATCATCGAGTTTTACTCTCTAGGTCTGAAATAATATGATTAACATAGATCAAAATGCTTTGAGAAATATTTGAACATCTTAGGGAATTATTTGGATCAGAAGGATAAAACCCTTCAAAACGTCACAGGAAGTAATACTACTTCTACTGCGTTTAGCCATAAATATAATTAAGGAATATATGTGTTGGATCACGGGACGGGAATAATACTACTTCGTTGCAGCAGGGTGACGGGAACCACCGGATTGTCCCTGTCTTCTGTTCTTGCCAGCCACCATTGATCGAGTAGAATGCATATCAGCTTTTTGTTTGCTTCCCACAGACGGCGCCAATGTTGGATCACGGTGGAACTCCGGTACGGACTTTGACGGCAATCCTAGCTCCTTTGCTCCACGCAATCCTGCAAGAGGGGATAGACCGGGCGGTGACCCAGAATCCCTCTCCGATGCTTAAATAAGTATCTCGTATGACTGGCAAGTAATAAACTCAGAGTGTATTCAACTCAACGTAAGTCTTTCTGAGGTGATCTCCTGCCCTTTTATAGGCAAAGAGATGCCTCAGGTACCTGGCGAACTGTTAGGGGTGGTTAGCCCGTATCCCGCATATCTCGGACGTGATCTCGCGTATCTTAGCCATGCCCCGCGTATCTCGGCCACGCTCCGTGTATCTTAACCACGTTCCGCGTATCTCGACCACGCCCCGCATATCTTGGCTTTATCCTCTGATAACGAGTCCCGACTCCCGTCGGGGACTCCAGAGTTATCTCGTTGTGTCACCGCTCGGGGCCCCTCGTCATCGTGACAGGGCCAATCATTCTCAGGGATTCATCATCGGGGCCTACTTAAAGGCTTCTCATCGGGAGCTTCCAGCTCCACTGTCGGAACCGACTCTGTCGGGACCTTGCCTCGTCGGGACTCCCTTCGTCGGGACCCTTCTCCTAGGTCATCTTGACCTTCCTTTCGGGGCCTGGTGGGCCTGTTTGCCGTTTCCTCGCCGTTACGGGGCCTGACGACTATAGTCGGACGCATCATTTGCCCCCAAGACATGAGGGACTTTTAGTTCGTCGTGTCTTTCAACTCCCGATCTTTCAATACTAGAGTCGGGGATCTTTTCCTTGGTTCAGTTACTCAGTTTATCAGTCTTCTCCTCTACGTTACCTCAGGGTTTTGTGGATAACTGTTATATCCCAAGGGTCTTCTCGGTTTCCTAGTGCATTAAATGCAGTAGATAATGGAGTGACGTTTTCGACCCACGTGCCTGATTTTTCGCGCCTGTCCTTTTCTGAAAAAGTGTTTTTTAGGCCGTTTCATCATTACGCCCGTTGTCCTTCTGCACGTTTCATCTCAACGGTCCAGATCAAGACTCTTCGACTTCGACGACCCGGATCGAAGTGTCCTTTCAACCGTCTTCTTCGACTATAAAACCCTAGCCACAGTCACAATTTAACTTTTACCGTCTTCGAATTCTCAAAAGCTCTCTGCGATTCCTCTGCAATTCCAAGCTCTGTGATTTCGAAGGTCTTTGGAGTCTTCCCGATCATCTTTCCGGCGACGTTTCGTTCATCTCCTTCAACCTCTACTTCATCATGTCTGGTAAGGAATCCCTCTTTGTTGTTTGTTCGTCTTTTTCTTTCTAATTTTTCCAAGAGTCCCACTGTATTTTCTTGCCCTGGTTGCTTTTCAGACAGCGGTTCCAGCTCTGAGGGGAGAAAACCCTTTAATTTTGATTATGCTCCAAATGAGATTTCCAATACTGCCTATGATGCAGCTCTCCGAGAGGGTTGCATCACCATCACCTGGGAACCTCGTTTCCCATATCCTAGGCATCGTCCCTCGAGTGACTCTGAGGTTACTCGTCCCCAGAAAGGGGAGGTGTTTGTCTCTATGGGACAAATATCAGCGGGGATCAGGTTCCCCTTTTGCGGTAATCTGGTCGAGCTGTGCCATCATTATAGAACACACCCCACCACCTTTTCTCCCCATGCCATCCGCCTCTGGAACGCCTTTCAATTCCTCTGTCTCCGACAGAAGTGGGTCTACAGCCTCCAACTCTTCAGAACCTTTTATGGGATGAAGTGCAACGAGGCGGGGGTTTGCGCCTTCTACCCCCAGATGCCTAAGTGGAGTAAGCAGCAGCTTGCCCGGTACGGTTGGACCAGTGACACCTGGAAGGTGGTAGCAGACCCTCCGCCTACAGGGTCCGACAATAGTAGCTGGAAGAGGAGCTACTTCTTTATCCGTCATTCCTCCATTCCCTGGCCTCGCTGGGAGGTGGTAGCAGACCCTCCGCCTGCTTTCCACACTTATGCTGACGAGGATTTCGAGACTCTCCAACTCATTCAGCTCTATCGGTGGGAGGAGTCTTACACTCCTCTCAACGCCAATTCACTCGTGGAGCGGGACCTGGTGCACGCCGGGATCCGACTCCTCGACATTATTTCTGGGGGGCAGCTCTTCGACGGCCCTTCTAACATGGTCTCTTGGGTAAACTTCTAACCTTTCTTTGTTTATTGTTTGCAGCCAAGAAGGTATCTGTGCTGACCGATCTATTCCTTAAGCAGGGGGAGACTGATGCTGTCCGCCCCTCGCGGAAGAGGAAGTCCGCTAAGAAGGCTGCTGCTAGGTCGGGGTCTCCTTCAGCGGAGCAGCCAGAGCGGAAGCGGGTGGATCTGGACCAGCTCTTCAATGTCCAGAACGCTGAAGAAGGTAAACAACTTCGACTTGCTATTAAATCGTACAAGAGGATGGTCCCGTCGGATTTGATTTCCTCGACCAAGGAAGGCCGCATTACTGATGTCAAAAGAATCCTTCGAGGCGAAACTCCCCGAGTTTTGAAGGCAGGCTACTATCATTACCACGGGAAGAATCAATACGTCTCCCGACGTATCATTTGGGGTAAGAATCCCGATGAACTTCCTGACTACCTTTCTGAAGCTCTTCATCCTCCAGGTGCAGGTCGCTCGGGAGCTTCCTCGGGTGCTGCAGCTTCCGCCGATGCAACGCCTTCAGCGGGGGCGCCTTCCTCGGCTAGAGAGAAGGCTCCCACTGGTGAACAGTTTCGTCAGGTGGAAACTCTGGACTCCTCCGAGGAGATTGGCGGGGCTGACCCCCCTCAACAGCGTCAGAAGGCGGGGCAATCCCCCTTGAAACCAACCCCTCAGGGGCCGCCTCCTTCGTCTTCTCCGCAGCAACGGCAGCTCTCACCTATCCACGACTTCTCTCCTTCCCCTGTTAGGGGCGAGACGGAGGCGTGCCCTTCCATTCCTCGTCCTATCTCTCCCCTTGCTCTTGATGGGGACTTCTATAGACCCTTCAATTCTTCACATGCGAATGCCCCCTGGACTCCTATCCAGACGCTTCAGGGAGTCCCGCTTACACAAGGGAAACAGGACCAGGAGCTAGCCCTGCATCTGCTGGCGGGTTCTATTCTGCCTTCTATGCGGCATCCGATTTACCTCAATCGGACGCATATGCAGCGGGATATCAGGGATATGGCCGTGCGCCGCGTAGAGGTGAGACTTTGCTTCTTTCTTGTTGATGGTAGATCGAGTCGTTTGTTCATTAACATTTTTCCTTTTTATTGCAGGAGCTCGGGGACTACAACCGCCTCATCGGGTATATTATTGCCTATGATGAGGCCCGGGAGCGGGACCGAGGGGTCCGCGAGCAGCTTCAGGCGGATCTCAAGGCCTCCCAGTCTCTGCGGGGGAAGTTTGTCAAGGAGCAGACTGCCCTTAATCAGAAGATTCGGGATCTTCAGCAGCAGATCGCGGACTTCGAGGGGCTCTTGAGGCAAGAGCGGCAGGAGCGGGGGGTGATTGTGGACAGGCTGACCCAGGAGAAGAAGGCTGCCGAGGACCAACTGGTTCTTGAGAAGAAGGCTTTGGAGGAGCTAATCGCGGGGTTTCCTGCGCAGCTGGCCGAAGCGGAGGATAAGGGCCGGGAGGACTATCGGAGGTCGGAGGGCTTTCAAGCTGATGCCATGAAGTTCTTTGGCGCAGAGGTGGAGAACACTCTCTTCAACGTGGTTGAGGAGCTCCACCTGGAGTATGGCGACGCCATCAACTTTGACAAGTCTCCTTCCCTCGCTCCCTTCGCGAAGAAGTATTTTACTCTTTCCGAGGAGAGTGACGGGGGGAATACTCCCGTAATTGTCGAAGACGCTTCTGAACTTCCAAGTGCGGACGCCCCGATAACTAATCCTCCCGAAGCCAATCCTGTGGATCCCTCTGCTACTGACTCCGCGGACCCAGCTGCTGCCGGTGCTGCCGACAAGGACCAAGCTTGAATATTTTTATCTTTTAGGGTCCTTGTATCTTCTTCTCTTTTGTCATCATCGGGCCTTTGAGCCCTTATCAATATCAAACTTCTCTGGTTCCGATCTTTTGTTGCACTTCTCCGAGTGACTTTACTTATACGCGCTTAAGTCGAAGCTTCGACACTTAAGACATTCTCGTACGTCTTTCCCGACGATTTAATAACTTGCACCACTTAAGGCGACTTAACTCCATGCATCACTTAAGACGACTTAATTCTGCGCACCACTTAAGGCGACTTGGTTTCATGCATCACTTAAGACGACTTTATATTACTTAGAGCAAATCTAAGAATCGTGCATCACTTAAGACGTCTTTTCTCGGGCATCACTTAAGACGACTTTCAGATACTTAGAATAAATCTAAGCATCATGCACCACTCAAGGCGACTTAGTCCCGCGCATCACTTAAGACGACTTTATATTACTTAGAATAAATCTAAGCATCGTGCACCACTCAAGGCGACTTTTCTCGTGCACCACTTAAGGCGACTTTCATCGTGCACCACTGAAGGCGACTCTCATCGTGCACCACTGAAGGCGGCTTTCATCGTGCACCACTGAAGGCGACTTTCATCGTGCACCACTGAAGGCGGCTTTCATCGTGCACCACTGAAGGCGACTTTCATCGTGCACCACTGAAGGCGACTTTCATCGTGCACCACTGAAGGCGACTTTCATCGTGCACCACTGAAGGCGACTTTCATCGTGCACCACTGAAGGCGACTTTCATCGTGCACCACTGAAGGCGACTTTCATCGTGCACCACTGAAGGCGACTTTCATCGTGCACCACTGAAGGCGACTTTCATCGGGCACCACTTAAGGCGACTTTATCGGGCACCACTTAAGGCGACTTTATCGGGCACCACTTAAGGCGACTTTCTTCAAGCATGGTGTTTCTTCAAGTGTTCGCCACTGAAAGAATGCTTTAATGTTCTGCCATCGAGGTCTTCCAATTTGTATGCATTTGGAGCTGGCATCCCCACGATCTTATAAGGTCCTTCCCATTTTGGTGACATCTTGTTGATTCGATCCAAAAGGGTGAACTCGTTGCGACGCCAAACCAGCTCCCCGACAAAGAACTGTCGGGACTTCACTCGCCGATTGTAGTACCTGGCCGTCGCTAAACGCATTCGAGCTTGGACTTCATCGGCTTCCCGCCTCTTCTCTTCGAGTAAGTCCAAGTCCAGACGTCTCACTTCGTCGTTCGTTAGAGGCTCGTAATATCTCATCCGACGCTTCAGGGAGTCCCGCTTACACAAGGGGAACAGGACCAGGAGCTGGCCCTGCATCTGCTGGCGGGTTCTATTCTGCCTTCTATGCGGCATCCGATTTACCTCAATCGGACGCATATGCAGCGGGATATCAGGGATATGGCTGTGCGCCGCGTAGAGGTGAGACTTTGCTTCTTTCTTGTTGATGGTAGATCGAGTCGTTTGTTCATTAACATTTTTCCTTTTTATTGCAGGAGCTCGGGGACTACAACCGCCTCATCGGGTATATTATTGCCTATGATGAGGCCCGGGAGCGGGACCGAGGGGTCCGCGAGCAGCTTCAGGCGGATCTCAAGGCCTCCCAGTCTCTGCGGGGGAAGTTTGTCAAGGAGCAGACTGCCCTTAATCAGAAGATTCGGGATCTTCAGCAGCAGATCGCGGACTTCGAGGGGCTCTTGAGGCAAGAGCGGCAGGAGCGGGGGGTGATTGTGGACAGGCTGACCCAGGAGAAGAAGGTTGCCGAGGACCAACTGGTTCTTGAGAAGAAGGCTTTGGAGGAGCTAATCGCGGGGTTTCCTGCGCAGCTGGCCGAAGCGGAGGAAAAGGGCCGGGAGGACTATCGGAGGTCGGAGGGCTTTCAAGCTGATGCCATGAAGTTCTTTGGCGCAGAGGTGGAGAACACTCTCTTCAACGTGGTTGAGGAGCTCCACCTGGAGTATGGCGACGCCATCAACTTTGACAAGTCTCCTTCCCTCGCTCCCTTCGCGAAGAAGTATTTTACTCTTTCCGAGGAGAGTGACGGGGGGAATACTCCCGTAATTGTCGAAGACGCTTCTGAACTTCCAAGTGCGGACGCCCCGATAACTAATCCTCCCGAAGCCAATCCTGTGGATCCCTCTGCTACTGACTCCGCGGACCCAGCTGCTGCCGGTGCTGCCGACAAGGACCAAGCTTGAATATTTTTATCTTTTAGGGTCCTTGTATCTTCTTCTCTTTTGTCATCATCGGGCCTTTGAGCCCTTATCAATATTAAACTTCTCTGGTTCCGATCTTTTGTTGCACTTCTCCGAGTGACTTTACTTATACGCGCTTAAGTCGAAGCTTCGACACTTAAGACATTCTCGTACGTCTTTCTTGACGATTTAATAAGTTGCACCACTTAAGGCGACTTAACTCCATGCATCACTTAAGACGACTTAATTCTGCGCACCACTTAAGGCGACTTGGTTTCATGCATCACTTAAGACGACTTTATATTACTTAGAGCAAATCTAAGAATCGTGCATCACTTAAGACGTCTTTTCTCGGGCATCACTTAAGACGACTTTCAGATACTTAGAATAAATCTAAGCATCATGCACCACTCAAGGCGACTTAGTCCCGCGCATCACTTAAGACGACTTTATATTACTTAGAATAAATCTAAGCATCGTGCACCACTCAAGGCGACTTTTCTCGTGCACCACTTAAGGCGACTTTCATCGTGCACCACTGAAGGCGACTCTCATCGTGCACCACTGAAGGCGGCTTTCATCGTGCACCACTGAAGGCGACTTTCATCGTGCACCACTGAAGGCGGCTTTCATCGTGCACCACTGAAGGCGACTTTCATCGTGCACCACTGAAGGCGACTTTCATCGTGCACCACTGAAGGCGACTTTCATCGTGCACCACTGAAGGCGACTTTCATCGTGCACCACTGAAGGCGACTTTCATTGTGCACCACTGAAGGCGACTTTCATCGTGCACCACTGAAGGCGACTTTCATCGTGCACCACTGAAGGCGACTTTCATCGTGCACCACTGAAGGCGACTTTCATCGGGCACCACTTAAGGCGACTTTATCGGGCACCACTTAAGGCGACTTTATCGGGCACCACTTAAGGCGACTTTCTTCAAGCATGGTGTTTCTTCAAGTGTTCGCCACTGAAAGAATGCTTTAATGTTCTGCCATCGAGGTCTTCCAATTTGTATGCATTTGGAGCTGGCATCCCCACGATCTCATAAGGTCCTTCCCATTTTGGTGACATCTTGTTGATTCGATCCAAAAGGGTGAACTCGTTGCGACGCCAAACCAGCTCCCCGACAAAGAACTGTCGGGACTTCACTCGCCGATTGTAGTACCTGGCCGTCGCTAAACGCATTCGAGCTTGGACTTATCGGCTTCCCGCCTCTTCTCTTCGAGTAAGTCCAAGTCCAGACGTCTCACTTCGTCGTTCGTTAGGGGCTCGTAATATCTCATCCGACGCTTCAGGGAGTCCCGCTTACACAAGGGGAACAGGACCAGGAGCTGGCCCTGCATCTGCTGGCGGGTTCTATTCTGCCTTCTATGCGGCATCCGATTTACCTCAATCGGACGCATATGCAGCGGGATATCAGGGATATGGCTGTGCGCCGCGTAGAGGTGAGACTTTGCTTCTTTCTTGTTGATGGTAGATCGAGTCGTTTGTTCATTAACATTTTTCCTTTTTATTGCAGGAGCTCGGGGACTACAACCGCCTCATCGGGTATATTATTGCCTATGATGAGGCCCGGGAGCGGGACCGAGGGGTCCGCGAGCAGCTTCAGGCGGATCTCAAGGCCTCCCAGTCTCTGCGGGGGAAGTTTGTCAAGGAGCAGACTGCCCTTAATCAGAAGATTCGGGATCTTCAGCAGCAGATCGCGGACTTCGAGGGGCTCTTGAAGCAAGAGCGGCAGGAGCGGGGGGTGATTGTGGACAGGCTGACCCAGGAGAAGAAGGTTGCCGAGGACCAACTGGTTCTTGAGAAGAAGGCTTTGGAGGAGCTAATCGCGGGGTTTCCTGCGCAGCTGGCCGAAGCGGAGGAAAAGGGCCGGGAGGACTATCGGAGGTCGGAGGGCTTTCAAGCTGATGCCATGAAGTTCTTTGGCGCAGAGGTGGAGAACACTCTCTTCAACGTGGTTGAGGAGCTCCACCTGGAGTATGGCGACGCCATCAACTTTGACAAGTCTCCTTCCCTCGCTCCCTTCGCGAAGAAGTATTTTACTCTTTCCGAGGAGAGTGACGGGGGGAATACTCCCGTAATTGTCGAAGACGCTTCTGAACTTCCAAGTGCGGACGCCCCGATAACTAATCCTCCCGAAGCCAATCCTGTGGATCCCTCTGCTACTGACTCCGCGGACCCAGCTGCTGCCGGTGCTGCCGACAAGGACCAAGCTTGAATATTTTTATCTTTTAGGGTCCTTGTATCTTCTTCTCTTTTGTCATCATCGGGCCTTTGAGCCCTTATCAATATTAAACTTCTCTGGTTCCGATCTTTTGTTGCACTTCTCCGAGTGACTTTACTTATACGCGCTTAAGTCGAAGCTTCGACACTTAAGACATTCTCGTACGTCTTTCTTGACGATTTAATAAGTTGCACCACTTAAGGCGACTTAACTCCATGCATCACTTAAGACGACTTAATTCTGCGCACCACTTAAGGCGACTTGGTTTCATGCATCACTTAAGACGACTTTATATTACTTAGAGCAAATCTAAGAATCGTGCATCACTTAAGACGTCTTTTCTCGGGCATCACTTAAGACGACTTTCAGATACTTAGAATAAATCTAAGCATCATGCACCACTCAAGGCGACTTAGTCCCGCGCATCACTTAAGACGACTTTATATTACTTAGAATAAATCTAAGCATCGTGCACCACTCAAGGCGACTTTTCTCGTGCACCACTTAAGGCGACTTTCATCGTGCACCACTGAAGGCGACTCTCATCGTGCACCACTGAAGGCGGCTTTCATCGTGCACCACTGAAGGCGACTTTCATCGTGCACCACTGAAGGCGGCTTTCATCGTGCACCACTGAAGGCGACTTTCATCGTGCACCACTGAAGGCGACTTTCATCGTGCACCACTGAAGGCGACTTTCATCGTGCACCACTGAAGGCGACTTTCATCGTGCACCACTGAAGGCGACTTTCATTGTGCACCACTGAAGGCGACTTTCATCGTGCACCACTGAAGGCGACTTTCATCGTGCACCACTGAAGGCGACTTTCATCGTGCACCACTGAAGGCGACTTTCATCGGGCACCACTTAAGGCGACTTTATCGGGCACCACTTAAGGCGACTTTATCGGGCACCACTTAAGGCGACTTTCTTCAAGCATGGTGTTTCTTCAAGTGTTCGCCACTGAAAGAATGCTTTAATGTTCTGCCATCGAGGTCTTCCAATTTGTATGCATTTGGAGCTGGCATCCCCACGATCTCATAAGGTCCTTCCCATTTTGGTGACATCTTGTTGATTCGATCCAAAAGGGTGAACTCGTTGCGACGCCAAACCAGCTCCCCGACAAAGAACTGTCGGGACTTCACTCGCCGATTGTAGTACCTGGCCGTCGCTAAACGCATTCGAGCTTGGACTTATCGGCTTCCCGCCTCTTCTCTTCGAGTAAGTCCAAGTCCAGACGTCTCACTTCGTCGTTCGTTAGGGGCTCGTAATATCTCATCCGACGCTTCAGGGAGTCCCGCTTACACAAGGGGAACAGGACCAGGAGCTGGCCCTGCATCTGCTGGCGGGTTCTATTCTGCCTTCTATGCGGCATCCGATTTACCTCAATCGGACGCATATGCAGCGGGATATCAGGGATATGGCTGTGCGCCGCGTAGAGGTGAGACTTTGCTTCTTTCTTGTTGATGGTAGATCGAGTCGTTTGTTCATTAACATTTTTCCTTTTTATTGCAGGAGCTCGGGGACTACAACCGCCTCATCGGGTATATTATTGCCTATGATGAGGCCCGGGAGCGGGACCGAGGGGTCCGCGAGCAGCTTCAGGCGGATCTCAAGGCCTCCCAGTCTCTGCGGGGGAAGTTTGTCAAGGAGCAGACTGCCCTTAATCAGAAGATTCGGGATCTTCAGCAGCAGATCGCGGACTTCGAGGGGCTCTTGAAGCAAGAGCGGCAGGAGCGGGGGGTGATTGTGGACAGGCTGACCCAGGAGAAGAAGGTTGCCGAGGACCAACTGGTTCTTGAGAAGAAGGCTTTGGAGGAGCTAATCGCGGGGTTTCCTGCGCAGCTGGCCGAAGCGGAGGAAAAGGGCCGGGAGGACTATCGGAGGTCGGAGGGCTTTCAAGCTGATGCCATGAAGTTCTTTGGCGCAGAGGTGGAGAACACTCTCTTCAACGTGGTTGAGGAGCTCCACCTGGAGTATGGCGACGCCATCAACTTTGACAAGTCTCCTTCCCTCGCTCCCTTCGCGAAGAAGTATTTTACTCTTTCCGAGGAGAGTGACGGGGGGAATACTCCCGTAATTGTCAAAGACGCTTCTGAACTTCCAAGTGCGGACGCCCCGATAACTAATCCTCCCGAAGCCAATCCTGTGGATCCCTCTGCTACTGACTCCGCGGACCCAGCTGCTGCCGGTGCTGCCGACAAGGACCAAGCTTGAATATTTTTATCTTTTAGGGTCCTTGTATCTTCTTCTCTTTTGTCATCATCGGGCCTTTGAGCCCTTATCAATATTAAACTTCTCTGGTTCCGATCTTTTGTTGCACTTCTCCGAGTGACTTTACTTATACGCGCTTAAGTCGAAGCTTCGACACTTAAGACATTCTCGTACGTCTTTCTTGACGATTTAATAAGTTGCACCACTTAAGGCGACTTAACTCCATGCATCACTTAAGACGACTTAATTCTGCGCACCACTTAAGGCGACTTGGTTTCATGCATCACTTAAGACGACTTTATATTACTTAGAGCAAATCTAAGAATCGTGCATCACTTAAGACGTCTTTTCTCGGGCATCACTTAAGACGACTTTCAGATACTTAGAATAAATCTAAGCATCATGCACCACTCAAGGCGACTTAGTCCCGCGCATCACTTAAGACGACTTTATATTACTTAGAATAAATCTAAGCATCGTGCACCACTCAAGGCGACTTTTCTCGTGCACCACTTAAGGCGACTTTCATCGTGCACCACTGAAGGCGACTCTCATCGTGCACCACTGAAGGCGGCTTTCATCGTGCACCACTGAAGGCGACTTTCATCGTGCACCACTGAAGGCGGCTTTCATCGTGCACCACTGAAGGCGACTTTCATCGTGCACCACTGAAGGCGACTTTCATCGTGCACCACTGAAGGCGACTTTCATCGTGCACCACTGAAGGCGCCTTTCATCGTGCACCACTGAAGGCGACTTTCATTGTGCACCACTGAAGGCGACTTTCATCGTGCACCACTGAAGGCGACTTTCATCGTGCACCACTGAAGGCGACTTTCATCGTGCACCACTGAAGGCGACTTTCATCGGGCACCACTTAAGGCGACTTTATCGGGCACCACTTAAGGCGACTTTATCGGGCACCACTTAAGGCGACTTTCTTCAAGCATGGTGTTTCTTCAAGTGTTCGCCACTGAAAGAATGCTTTAATGTTCTGCCATCGAGGTCTTCCAATTTGTATGCATTTGGAGCTGGCATCCCCACGATCTCATAAGGTCCTTCCCATTTTGGTGACATCTTGTTGATTCGATCCAAAAGGGTGAACTCGTTGCGACGCCAAACCAGCTCCCCGACAAAGAACTGTCGGGACTTCACTCGCCGATTGTAGTACCTGGCCGTCGCTAAATGCATTCGAGCTTGGACTTATCGGCTTCCCGCCTCTTCTCTTCGAGTAAGTCCAAGTCCAGACGTCTCACTTCGTCGTTCGTTAGGGGCTCGTAATATCTCATCCGACGCTTCAGGGAGTCCCGCTTACACAAGGGGAACAGGACCAGGAGCTGGCCCTGCATCTGCTGGCGGGTTCTATTCTGCCTTCTATGCGGCATCCGATTTACCTCAATCGGACGCATATGCAGCGGGATATCAGGGATATGGCTGTGCGCCGCGTAGAGGTGAGACTTTGCTTCTTTCTTGTTGATGGTAGATCGAGTCGTTTGTTCATTAACATTTTTCCTTTTTATTGCAGGAGCTCGGGGACTACAACCGCCTCATCGGGTATATTATTGCCTATGATGAGGCCCGGGAGCGGGACCGAGGGGTCCGCGAGCAGCTTCAGGCGGATCTCAAGGCCTCCCAGTCTCTGCGGGGGAAGTTTGTCAAGGAGCAGACTGCCCTTAATCAGAAGATTCGGGATCTTCAGCAGCAGATCGCGGACTTCGAGGGGCTCTTGAAGCAAGAGCGGCAGGAGCGGGGGGTGATTGTGGACAGGCTGACCCAGGAGAAGAAGGTTGCCGAGGACCAACTGGTTCTTGAGAAGAAGGCTTTGGAGGAGCTAATCGCGGGGTTTCCTGCGTAGCTGGCCGAAGCGGAGGAAAAGGGCCGGGAGGACTATCGGAGGTCGGAGGGCTTTCAAGCTGATGCCATGAAGTTCTTTGGCGCAGAGGTGGAGAACACTCTCTTCAACGTGGTTGAGGAGCTCCACCTGGAGTATGGCGACGCCATCAACTTTGACAAGTCTCCTTCCCTCGCTCCCTTCGCGAAGAAGTATTTTACTCTTTCCGAGGAGAGTGACGGGGGGAATACTCCCGTAATTGTCGAAGACGCTTCTGAACTTCCAAGTGCGGACGCCCCGATAACTAATCCTCCCGAAGCCAATCCTGTGGATCCCTCTGCTACTGACTCCGCGGACCCAGCTGCTGCCGGTGCTGCCGACAAGGACCAAGCTTGAATATTTTTATCTTTTAGGGTCCTTGTATCTTCTTCTCTTTTGTCATCATCGGGCCTTTGAGCCCTTATCAATATCAAACTTCTCTGGTTCCGATCTTTTGTTGCACTTCTCCGAGTGACTTTACTTATACGCGCTTAAGTCGAAGCTTCGACACTTAAGACATTCTCGTACGTCTTTCTTGACGATTTAATAAGTTGCACCACTTAAGGCGACTTAACTCCATGCATCACTTAAGACGACTTAATTCTGCGCACCACTTAAGGCGACTTGGTTTCATGCATCACTTAAGACGACTTTATATTACTTAGAGCAAATCTAAGAATCGTGCATCACTTAAGACGTCTTTTCTCGGGCATCACTTAAGACGACTTTCAGATACTTAGAATAAATCTAAGCATCATGCACCACTCAAGGCGACTTAGTCCCGCGCATCACTTAAGACGACTTTATATTACTTAGAATAAATCTAAGCATCGTGCACCACTCAAGGCGACTTTTCTCGTGCACCACTTAAGGCGACTTTCATCGTGCACCACTGAAGGCGACTCTCATCGTGCACCACTGAAGGCGGCTTTCATCGTGCACCACTGAAGGCGACTTTCATCGTGCACCACTGAAGGCGGCTTTCATCGTGCACCACTGAAGGCGACTTTCATCGTGCACCACTGAAGGCGGCTTTCATCGTGCACCACTGAAGGCGCCTTTCATCGTGCACCACTGAAGGCGCCTTTCATCGTGCACCACTGAAGGCGACTTTCATCGTGCACCACTGAAGGCGACTTTCATCGTGCACCACTGAAGGCGACTTTCATCGTGCACCACTGAAGGCGACTTTCATCGTGCACCACTGAAGGCGACTTTCATCGGGCACCACTTAAGGCGACTTTATCGGGCACCACTTAAGGCGACTTTATCGGGCACCACTTAAGGCGACTTTCTTCAAGCATGGTGTTTCTTCAAGTGTTCGCCACTGAAAGAATGCTATAATGTTCTGCCATCGAGGTCTTCCAATTTGTATGCATTTGGAGCTGGCATCCCCACGATCTTATAAGGTCCTTCCCATTTTGGTGACATCTTGTTGATTCGATCCAAAAGGGTGAACTCGTTGCGACGCCAAACCAGCTCCCCGACAAAGAACTGTCGGGACTTCACTCGCCGATTGTAGTACCTGGCCGTCGCTAAACGCATTCGAGCTTGGACTTCATCGGCTTCCCGCCTCTTCTCTTCGAGTAAGTCCAAGTCCAGACGTCTCACTTCGTCGTTCGTTAGGGGCTCGTAATATCTCATCCGACGCTTCAGGGAGTCCCGCTTACACAAGGGGAACAGGACCAGGAGCTGGCCCTGCATCTGCTGGCGGGTTCTATTCTGCCTTCTATGCGGCATCCGATTTACCTCAATCGGACGCATATGCAGCGGGATATCAGGGATATGGCTGTGCGCCGCGTAGAGGTGAGACTTTGCTTCTTTCTTGTTGATGGTAGATCGAGTCGTTTGTTCATTAACGTTTTTCCTTTTTATTGCAGGAGCTCGGGGACTACAACCGCCTCATCGGGTATATTATTGCCTATGATGAGGCCCGGGAGCGGGACCGAGGGGTCCGCGAGCAGCTTCAGGCGGATCTCAAGGCCTCCCAGTCTCTGCGGGGGAAGTTTGTCAAGGAGCAGACTTAATCAGAAGATTCGGGATCTTCAGCAGCAGATCGCGGACTTCGAGGGGCTCTTGAGGCAAGAGCGGCAGGAGCGGGGGGTGATTGTGGACAGGCTGACCCAGGAGAAGAAGGTTGCCGAGGACCAACTGGTTCTTGAGAAGAAGGCTTTGGAGGAGCTAATCGCGGGGTTTCCTGCGCAGCTGGCCGAAGCGGAGAAAAAGGGCCGGGAGGACTATCGCAGGTCGGAGGGCTTTCAAGCTGATGCCATGAAGTTCTTTGGCGCAGAGGTGGAGAACACTCTCTTCAACGTTGTTGAGGAGCTCCACCTGGAGTATGGCGACGTTATCAACTTTGACAAGTCTCCTTCCCTCGCTCCCTTCGCGAAGAAGTATTTTACTCTTTCCGAGGAGAGTGACGGGGGGAATACTCCCGTAATTGTCGAAGACGCTTCTGAACTTCCAAGTGCGGACGCCCCGATAACTAATCCTCCCGAAGCCAATCCTGTGGATCCCTCTGCTACTGACTCCGCGGACCCAGCTGCTGCCGGTGCTGCCGACAAGGACCAAGCTTGAATATTTTTATCTTTTAGGGTCCTTGTATCTTCTTCTCTTTTGTCATCATCGGGCCTTTGAGCCCTTATCAATATCAAACTTCTCTGGTTCCGATCTTTTGTTGCACTTCTCCGAGTGACTTTACTTATACGCGCTTAAGTCGAAGCTTCGACACTTAAGACATTCTCGTACGTCTTTCTTGACGATTTAATAAGTTGCACCACTTAAGGCGACTTAACTCCATGCATCACTTAAGACGACTTAATTCTGCGCACCACTTAAGGCAACTTGGTTTCATGCATCACTTAAGACGACTTTATATTACTTAGAGAAAATCTAAGAATCGTGCATCACTTAAGACGTCTTTTCTCGGGCATCACTTAAGACGACTTTCAGATACTTAGAATAAATCTAAGCATCATGCACCACTCAAGGCGACTTAGTCCCGCGCATCACTTAAGACGACTTTATATTACTTAGAATAAATCTAAGCATCGTGCACCACTCAAGACGACTTTTCTCGTGCACCACTTAAGGCGACTTTCATCGTGCACCACTGAAGGCGACTCTCATCGTGCACCACTGAAGGCGGCTTTCATCGTGTACCACTGAAGGCGACTTTCATCGTGCACCACTGAAGGCGGCTTTCATCGTGCACCACTGAAGGCGACTTTCATCGTGCACCACTGAAGGCGACTTTCATCGTGCACCACTGAAGGCGACTTTCATCGTGCACCACTGAAGGCGACTTTCATCGTGCACCACTGAAGGCGACTTTCATCGTGCACCACTGAAGGCGACTTTCATCGTGCACCACTGAAGGCGACTTTCATCGTGCACCACTGAAGGCGACTTTCATCGGGCACCACTTAAGGCGACTTTATCGGGCACCACTTAAGGCGACTTTATCGGGCACCACTTAAGGCGACTTTCTTCAAGCATGGTGTTTCTTCAAGTGTTCGCCACTGAAAGAATGCTTTAATGTTCTGCCACCGAGGTCTTCCAATTTGTATGCATTTGGAGCTGGCATCCCCACGATCTTATAAGGTCCTTCCCATTTTGGTGACATCTTGTTGATTCGATCCAAAAGGGTGAACTCGTTGCGACGCCAAACCAGCTCCCCGACAAAGAACTGTCGGGACTTCACTCGCCGATTGTAGTACCTGGCCGTCGCTAAACGCATTCGAGCTTGGACTTCATCGGCTTCCCGCCTCTTCTCTTCGAGTAAGTCCAAGTCCAGACGTCTCACTTCGTCGTTCGTTAGGGGCTCGTAATATCTCATCCGACGCTTCAGGGAGTCCCGCTTACACAAGGGGAACAGGACCAGGAGCTGGCCCTGCATCTGCTGGCGGGTTCTATTCTGCCTTCTATGCGGCATCCGATTTACCTCAATCGGACGCATATGCAGCGGGATATCAGGGATATGGCTGTGCGCCGCGTAGAGGTGAGACTTTGCTTCTTTCTTGTTGATGGTAGATCGAGTCGTTTGTTCATTAACATTTTTCCTTTTTATTGCAGGAGCTCGGGGACTACAACCGCCTCATCGGGTATATTATTGCCTATGATGAGGCCCGGGAGCGGGACCGAGGGGTCCGCGAGCAGCTTCAGGCGGATCTCAAGGCCTCCCAGTCTCTGCGGGGGAAGTTTGTCAAGGAGCAGACTGCCCTTAATCAGAAGATTCGGGATCTTCAGCAGCAGATCGCGGACTTCGAGGGGCTCTTGAGGCAAGAGCGGCAGGAGCGGGGGGTGATTGTGGACAGGCTGACCCAGGAGAAGAAGGTTGCCGAGGACCAACTGGTTCTTGAGAAGAAGGCTTTGGAGGAGCTAATCGCGGGGTTTCCTGCGCAGCTGGCCGAAGCGGAGGAAAAGGGCCGGGAGGACTATCGGAGGTCGGAGGGCTTTCAAGCTGATGCCATGAAGTTCTTTGGCGCAGAGGTGGAGAACACTCTCTTCAACGTGGTTGAGGAGCTCCACCTGGAGTATGGCGACGCCATCAACTTTGACAAGTCTCCTTCCCTCGCTCCCTTCGCGAAGAAGTATTTTACTCTTTCCGAGGAGAGTGACGGGGGGAATACTCCCGTAATTGTCGAAGACGCTTCTGAACTTCCAAGTGCGGACGCCCCGATAACTAATCCTCCCGAAGCCAATCCTGTGGATCCCTCTGCTACTGACTCCGCGGACCCAGCTGCTGCCGGTGCTGCCGACAAGGACCAAGCTTGAATATTTTTATCTTTTAGGGTCCTTGTATCTTCTTCTCTTTTGTCATCATCGGGCCTTTGAGCCCTTATCAATATCAAACTTCTCTGGTTCCGATCTTTTGTTGCACTTCTCCGAGTGACTTTACTTATACGCGCTTAAGTCGAAGCTTCGACACTTAAGACATTCTCGTACGTCTTTCTTGACGATTTAATAAGTTGCACCACTTAAGGCGACTTAACTCCATGCATCACTTAAGACGACTTAATTCTGCGCACCACTTAAGGCGACTTGGTTTCATGCATCACTTAAGACGACTTTATATTACTTAGAGCAAATCTAAGAATCGTGCATCACTTAAGACGTCTTTTCTCGGGCATCACTTAAGACGACTTTCAGATACTTAGAATAAATCTAAGCATCATGCACCACTCAAGGCGACTTAGTCCCGCGCATCACTTAAGACGACTTTATATTACTTAGAATAAATCTAAGCATCGTGCACCACTCAAGGCGACTTTTCTCGTGCACCACTTAAGGCGACTTTCATCGTGCACCACTGAAGGCGACTCTCATCGTGCACCACTGAAGGCGGCTTTCATCGTGCACCACTGAAGGCGACTTTCATCGTGCACCACTGAAGGCGGCTTTCATCGTGCACCACTGAAGGCGACTTTCATCGTGCACCACTGAAGGCGGCTTTCATCGTGCACCACTGAAGGCGCCTTTCATCGTGCACCACTGAAGGCGCCTTTCATCGTGCACCACTGAAGGCGACTTTCATCGTGCACCACTGAAGGCGACTTTCATCGTGCACCACTGAAGGCAACTTTCATCGTGCACCACTGAAGGCGACTTTCATCGTGCACCACTGAAGGCGACTTTCATCGGGCACCACTTAAGGCGACTTTATCGGGCACCACTTAAGGCGACTTTATCGGGCACCACTTAAGGCGACTTTCTTCAAGCATGGTGTTTCTTCAAGTGTTCGCCACTGAAAGAATGCTATAATGTTCTGCCATCGAGGTCTTCCAATTTGTATGCATTTGGAGCTGGCATCCCCACGATCTTATAAGGTCCTTCCCATTTTGGTGACATCTTGTTGATTCGATCCAAAAGGGTGAACTCGTTGCGACGCCAAACCAGCTCCCCGACAAAGAACTGTCGGGACTTCACTCGCCGATTGTAGTACCTGGCCGTCGCTAAACGCATTCGAGCTTGGACTTCATCGGCTTCCCGCCTCTTCTCTTCGAGTAAGTCCAAGTCCAGACGTCTCACTTCGTCGTTCGTTAGGGGCTCGTAATATCTCATCCGACGCTTCAGGGAGTCCCGCTTACACAAGGGGAACAGGACCAGGAGCTGGCCCTGCATCTGCTGGCGGGTTCTATTCTGCCTTCTATGCGGCATCCGATTTACCTCAATCGGACGCATATGCAGCGGGATATCAGGGATATGGCTGTGCGCCGCGTAGAGGTGAGACTTTGCTTCTTTCTTGTTGATGGTAGATCGAGTCGTTTGTTCATTAACGTTTTTCCTTTTTATTGCAGGAGCTCGGGGACTACAACCGCCTCATCGGGTATATTATTGCCTATGATGAGGCCCGGGAGCGGGACCGAGGGGTCCGCGAGCAGCTTCAGGCGGATCTCAAGGCCTCCCAGTCTCTGCGGGGGAAGTTTGTCAAGGAGCAGACTTAATCAGAAGATTCGGGATCTTCAGCAGCAGATCGCGGACTTCGAGGGGCTCTTGAGGCAAGAGCGGCAGGAGCGGGGGGTGATTGTGGACAGGCTGACCCAGGAGAAGAAGGTTGCCGAGGACCAACTGGTTCTTGAGAAGAAGGCTTTGGAGGAGCTAATCGCGGGGTTTCCTGCGCAGCTGGCCGAAGCGGAGAAAAAGGGCCGGGAGGACTATCGCAGGTCGGAGGGCTTTCAAGCTGATGCCATGAAGTTCTTTGGCGCAGAGGTGGAGAACACTCTCTTCAACGTTGTTGAGGAGCTCCACCTGGAGTATGGCGACGTTATCAACTTTGACAAGTCTCCTTCCCTCGCTCCCTTCGCGAAGAAGTATTTTACTCTTTCCGAGGAGAGTGACGGGGGGAATACTCCCGTAATTGTCGAAGACGCTTCTGAACTTCCAAGTGCGGACGCCCCGATAACTAATCCTCCCGAAGCCAATCCTGTGGATCCCTCTGCTACTGACTCCGCGGACCCAGCTGCTGCCGGTGCTGCCGACAAGGACCAAGCTTGAATATTTTTATCTTTTAGGGTCCTTGTATCTTCTTCTCTTTTGTCATCATCGGGCCTTTGAGCCCTTATCAATATCAAACTTCTCTGGTTCCGATCTTTTGTTGCACTTCTCCGAGTGACTTTACTTATACGCGCTTAAGTCGAAGCTTCGACACTTAAGACATTCTCGTACGTCTTTCTTGACGATTTAATAAGTTGCACCACTTAAGGCGACTTAACTCCATGCATCACTTAAGACGACTTAATTCTGCGCACCACTTAAGGCGACTTGGTTTCATGCATCACTTAAGACGACTTTATATTACTTAGAGAAAATCTAAGAATCGTGCATCACTTAAGACGTCTTTTCTCGGGCATCACTTAAGACGACTTTCAGATACTTAGAATAAATCTAAGCATCATGCACCACTCAAGGCGACTTAGTCCCGCGCATCACTTAAGACGACTTTATATTACTTAGAATAAATCTAAGATCCGTGCACCACTCAAGACGACTTTTCTCGTGCACCACTTAAGGCGACTTTCATCGTGCACCACTGAAGGCGACTCTCATCGTGCACCACTGAAGGCGGCTTTCATCGTGTACCACTGAAGGCGACTTTCATCGTGCACCACTGAAGGCGGCTTTCATCGTGCACCACTGAAGGCGACTTTCATCGTGCACCACTGAAGGCGACTTTCATCGTGCACCACTGAAGGCGACTTTCATCGTGCACCACTGAAGGCGACTTTCATCGTGCACCACTGAAGGCGACTTTCATCGTGCACCACTGAAGGCGACTTTCATCGTGCACCACTGAAGGCGACTTTCATCGTGCACCACTGAAGGCGACTTTCATCGGGCACCACTTAAGGCGACTTTATCGGGCACCACTTAAGGCGACTTTATCGGGCACCACTTAAGGCGACTTTCTTCAAGCATGGTGTTTCTTCAAGTGTTCGCCACTGAAAGAATGCTTTAATGTTCTGCCACCGAGGTCTTCCAATTTGTATGCATTTGGAGCTGGCATCCCCACGATCTTATAAGGTCCTTCCCATTTTGGTGACATCTTGTTGATTCGATCCAAAAGGGTGAACTCGTTGCGACGCCAAACCAGCTCCCCGACAAAGAACTGTCGGGACTTCACTCGCCGATTGTAGTACCTGGCCGTCGCTAAACGCATTCGAGCTTGGACTTCATCGGCTTCCCGCCTCTTCTCTTCGAGTAAGTCCAAGTCCAGACGTCTCACTTCGTCGTTCGTTAGGGGCTCGTAATATCTCATCCGACGCTTCAGGGAGTCCCGCTTACACAAGGGGAACAGGACCAGGAGCTGGCCCTGCATCTGCTGGCGGGTTCTATTCTGCCTTCTATGCGGCATCCGATTTACCTCAATCGGACGCATATGCAGCGGGATATCAGGGATATGGCTGTGCGCCGCGTAGAGGTGAGACTTTGCTTCTTTCTTGTTGATGGTAGATCGAGTCGTTTGTTCATTAACATTTTTCCTTTTTATTGCAGGAGCTCGGGGACTACAACCGCCTCATCGGGTATATTATTGCCTATGATGAGGCCCGGGAGCGGGACCGAGGGGTCCGCGAGCAGCTTCAGGCGGATCTCAAGGCCTCCCAGTCTCTGCGGGGGAAGTTTGTCAAGGAGCAGACTGCCCTTAATCAGAAGATTCGGGATCTTCAGCAGCAGATCGCGGACTTCGAGGGGCTCTTGAGGCAAGAGCGGCAGGAGCGGGGGGTGATTGTGGACAGGCTGACCCAGGAGAAGAAGGTTGCCGAGGACCAACTGGTTCTTGAGAAGAAGGCTTTGGAGGAGCTAATCGCGGGGTTTCCTGCGCAGTTGGCCGAAGCGGAGGAAAAGGGCCGGGAGGACTATCGGAGGTCGGAGGGCTTTCAAGCTGATGCCATGAAGTTCTTTGGCGCAGAGGTGGAGAACACTCTCTTCAACGTGGTTGAGGAGCTCCACCTGGAGTATGGCGACGCCATCAACTTTGACAAGTCTCCTTCCCTCGCTCCCTTCGCGAAGAAGTATTTTACTCTTTCCGAGGAGAGTGACGGGGGGAATACTCCCGTAATTGTCGAAGACGCTTCTGAACTTCCAAGTGCGGACGCCCCGATAACTAATCCTCCCGAAGCCAATCCTGTGGATCCCTCTGCTACTGACTCCGCGGACCCAGCTGCTGCCGGTGCTGCCGACAAGGACCAAGCTTGAATATTTTTATCTTTTAGGGTCCTTGTATCTTCTTCTCTTTTGTCATCATCGGGCCTTTGAGCCCTTATCAATATCAAACTTCTCTGGTTCCGATCTTTTGTTGCACTTCTCCGAGTGACTTTACTTATACGCGCTTAAGTCGAAGCTTCGACACTTAAGACATTCTCGTACGTCTTTCTTGACGATTTAATAAGTTGCACCACTTAAGGCGACTTAACTCCATGCATCACTTAAGACAACTTAATTCTGCGCACCACTTAAGGCGACTTGGTTTCATGCATCACTTAAGACGACTTTATATTACTTAGAGCAAATCTAAGAATCGTGCATCACTTAAGACGTCTTTTCTCGGGCATCACTTAAGACGACTTTCAGATACTTAGAATAAATCTAAGCATCATGCACCACTCAAGGCGACTTAGTCCCGCGCATCACTTAAGACGACTTTATATTACTTAGAATAAATCTAAGCATCGTGCACCACTCAAGGCGACTTTTCTCGTGCACCACTTAAGGCGACTTTCATCGTGCACCACTGAAGGCGACTCTCATCGTGCACCACTGAAGGCGGCTTTCATCGTGCACCACTGAAGGCGACTTTCATCGTGCACCACTGAAGGCGGCTTTCATCGTGCACCACTGAAGGCGACTTTCATCGTGCACCACTGAAGGCGACTTTCATCGTGCACCACTGAAGGCGACTTTCATCGTGCACCACTGAAGGCGACTTTCATCGTGCACCACTGAAGGCGACTTTCATCGTGCACCACTGAAGGCGACTTTCATCGTGCACCACTGAAGGCGACTTTCATCGTGCACCACTGAAGGCGACTTTCATCGTGCACCACTGAAGGCGACTTTCATCGGGCACCACTTAAGGCGACTTTATCGGGCACCACTTAAGGCGACTTTATCGGGCACCACTTAAGGCGACTTTCTTCAAGCATGGTGTTTCTTCAAGTGTTCGCCACTGAAAGAATGCTTTAATGTTCTACCATCGAGGTCTTCCAATTTGTATGCATTTGGAGCTGGCATCCCCACGATCTTATAAGGTCCTTCCCATTTTGGTGACATCTTGTTGATTCGATCCAAAAGGGTGAACTCGTTGCGACGCCAAACCAGCTCCCCGACAAAGAACTGTCGGGACTTCACTCACCGATTGTAGTACCTGGCCGTCGCTAAACGCATTCGAGCTTGGACTTCATCGGCTTCCCGCCTCTTCTCTTCGAGTAAGTCCAAGTCCAGACGTCTCACTTCGTCGTTCGTTAGGGGCTCGTAATATCTCATCCGACGCTTCAGGGAGTCCCGCTTACACAAGGGGAACAGGACCAGGAGCTGGCCCTGCATCTGCTGGCGGGTTCTATTCTGCCTTCTATGCGGCATCCGATTTACCTCAATCGGACGCATATGCAGCGGGATATCAGGGATATGGCTGTGCGCCGCGTAGAGGTGAGACTTTGCTTCTTTCTTGTTGATGGTAGATCGAGTCGTTTGTTCATTAACATTTTTCCTTTTTATTGCAGGAGCTCGGGGACTACAACCGCCTCATCGGGTATATTATTGCCTATGATGAGGCCCGGGAGCGGGACCGAGAGGTCCGTGAGCAGCTTCAGGCGGATCTCAAGGCCTCCCAGTCTCTGCGGGGGAAGTTTGTCAAGGAGCAGACTGCCCTTAATCAGAAGATTCGGGATCTTCAGCAGCAGATCGCGGACTTCGAGGGGCTCTTGAGGCAAGAGCGGCAGGAGCGGGGGGTGATTGTGGACAGGCTGACCCAGGAGAAGAAGGCTGCCGAGGACCAACTGGTTCTTGAGAAGAAGGCTTTGGAGGAGCTAATCGCGGGGTTTCCTGCGCAGCTGGCCGAAGCGGAGGAAAAGGGCCGGGAGGACTATCGGAGGTCGGAGGGCTTTCAAGCTGATGCCATGAAGTTCTTTGGCGCAGAGGTGGAGAACACTCTCTTCAACGTGGTTGAGGAGCTCCACCTGGAGTATGGCGACGCCATCAACTTTGACAAGTCTCCTTCCCTCGCTCCCTTCGCGAAGAAGTATTTTACTCTTTCTGAGGAGAGTGACGGGGGGAATACTCCCGTAATTGTCGAAGACGCTTCTGAACTTCCAAGTGCGGATGCCCCGATAACTAATCCTCCCGAAGCCAATCCTGTGGATCCCTCTGCTACTGACTCCGCGGATCCAGCTGCTGCCGGTGCTGCCGACAAGGACCAAGCTTGAATATTTTTATCTTTTAAGGTCCTTGTATCTTCTTCTCTTTTGTCATCATCGGGCCTTTGAGCCCTTATCAATATCAAACTTCTCTGGTTCCGATCTTTTGTTGCACTTCTCCGAGTGACTTTACTTATACGCGCTTAAGTCGAAGCTTCGACACTTAAGACATTCTCGTACGTCTTTCCCGACGATTTAATAACTTGCACCACTTAAGGCGACTTAACTCCATGCATCACTTAAGACGACTTAATTCTGCGCACCACTGAGGGCGACTTTCATCGTGCACCACTGAAGGCGACTTTCATCGGGCACCACTTAAGGCGACTTTATCGGGCACCACTTAAGGCGACTTTATCGGGCACCACTTAAGGCGACTTTCTTCAAGCATGGTGTTTCTTCAAGTGTTCGCCACTGAAAGAATGCTTTAATGTTCTGCCATCGAGGTCTTCCAATTTGTATGCATTTGGAGCTGGCATCCCCACGATCTTATAAGGTCCTTCCCATTTTGGTGACATCTTGTTGATTCGATCCAAAAGGGTGAACTCATTGCGACGCCAAACCAGCTCCCCGACAAAGAACTGTCGGGACTTCACTCGCAGATTGTAGTACCTGGCCGTCGCTAAACGCATTCGAGCTTGGACTTCATCGGCTTCCCGCCTCTTCTCTTCGAGTAAGTCCAAGTCCAGACGTCTCACTTCGTCGTTCGTTAGGGGCTCGTAATATCTCATCCGATGGGACGCCACAGCTACCTCCACAGGTGCAACAGCTTCCGTGCCATAAACGAGGCCAAACGGGGTCTCCCCTGTTGATCGTTTGGGTGTCGTTCTAACAGCCCAAAGTACATTTTCCAGTTCACTCAGCCACTTGCCCTTCAAGGCGTAGACCCTCTTCTTCAGGCCATCCATCACGATTTTGTTGGCTGACTCCACCTGGCCATTAGTCTGAGCATGGCGTACGGAGGCGGTCCGATGCTCAATGTTCAATTCTTCCAGATACTCCCTCACCTGAGAGTCGTTAAACGGTGGGCCATTGTCGCTGATCACCACCTTAGGAATCCCGTATCTGGACACAATGTGGGTTTGGAGGAACTTGACGATCTGGTTCCCCGTTGTTCTGGCCAACGCCTTCGCCTCTATCCATTTCGAAAAATAATCGATAGCTACAACTAAATACTTACATTGTCCTTGTGCTTGTGGAAGAGGTCCCACCAAGTCGATGCCCCACTGCGCGAAGGGCCAAGCGCTCTTGATGGATGTCAGGTTGGCGGCCGGAGCCGCGATACTCGGGGCGTACCTCTGGCACGCGTCGCATGATCGGACCAACGCCGTTGCTTCTTTGTTCATCGTGGGCCAATAGTAGCCTAAGTTCAACACCTTCCTCAAAATGGATCGGGCCCCTTCGTGACAAGCCGCGACCCCCTCATGCATTTCCTTCAGGATTCGATTGGTGTCGGGTTCTGCTACACACTTTAGGTACGGAGTCGAGAACCAGCCCTTCTTGTACAGCTGATTGTCCAACATCACATAATTAGACGCGATCCGACATATCCTGTCTGCTGCTGAATGAATCGATCGTGCATGTCTGCCCAGCAAGTGATGCATCCCGGGGGCAGACTAAAGAACCAAGTCAGGGCCCTTTCTCCCAGTGTGTTCGGGAACAACGTACACACTATGTCTTCACTTGGGGCTCTTCCCAGACACGCCATGAGGTGCTTCTGGACGTGGCGAACTGGATCTCCTTCGCCATCATACTCCTTTATCGTGGGGATGCCTAGCCCAGGCGGGGCTAGGGTATCAATGAGTCGGGGGACGAAGGGATGAGTGGATCGATCCCTCAGCTCCGACACCAGCGGCTTCTGTTCTCCCATACAGATGTTCACGATCTTTACCACCTGGTCGGGAGTGATGGGACCATTCAAGGGAATGGTCCTGTGCTTTACTGGTCCTGGCCCATCAACCACGAACCTCTCCGGCTGACCGGTCGCCCTACCTCTGTCTTGGCCTCGGGGCGGGGCTTCCTGTGCGTTCCGACCCTCTGTCGGCAGGGTCGCTTCCTCCAACGGGGGCATCTCCTTCTGCCTCCTCGCAGCCTCTCTTCGATCCAAGAGAGCCTCTACAGCCGCCAGAAACATGGGCATGGCCTCTGCCACGGCCCTCGTCAAATCTGCAGCTGGGGGAGCCTCCTGCCCCCTGTTGTCCTGGTGCTGAGGGGCAACATCTTCGGGATGCGATCCATTGTGCCCTCCTGTCTGGGAGAGCTCAGCCGGGGGATGGTTCTGGTTTTCCTCTTGTTCTGGAACTGAATTCAGATTCGTTGCAGCAGGGTGACGGGAACCACCGGATTGTCCCTGTCTTCTGTTCTTGCCAGCCACCATTGATCGAGTAGAATGCATATCAGCTTTTTGTTTGCTTCCCACAGACGGCGCCAATGTTGGATCACGGTGGAACTCCGGTACGGACTTTGACGGCAATCCTAGCTCCTTTGCTCCACGCAATCCTGTAAGAGGGGATAGACCGGGCGGTGACCCAGAATCCCTCTCCGATGCTTAAATAAGTATCTCGTATGACTGGCAAGTAATAAACTCATAGTGTATTCAACTCAACGTAAGTCTTTCTGAGGTGATCTCCTGCCCTTTTATAGGCAAAGAGATGCCTCAGGTACCTGGCGAACCGTTAGGGGTGGTTAGCCCGTATCCCGCATATCTCGGACGTGATCTCGCGTATCTTAGCCATGCCCCGCGTATCTCGGCCACGCTCCGTGTATCTTAACCACGTTCCGCGTATCTCGGCCACGACCGCATATCTTGGCTTTATCCTCTGATAACGAGTCCCGACTCCCGTCGGGGACTCCAGAGTTATCTCGTTGTGTCACCGCTCGGGGCCCCTTGTCATCGTGACAGGGCCAATCATTCTCAGGGATTCATCATCGGGGCCTACTTAAAGGCTTCTCATCGGGAGCTTCCAGCTCCACTGTCGGAACCGACTCTGTCGGGACCTTGCCTCGTCGGGACTCCCTTCGTCGGGACCCTTCTCCTAGGTCATCTTGACCTTCCTTTCGGGGCCTGGTGGGCCTGTTTGCCGTTTCCTCGCCGTTACGGGGCCTGACGACTATAGTCGGACCCATCAATATGATTAGTCAATAATTTCTGATACTCCGTAATATATCGGTAACACTGATGTCCATGGATGATACTTTGTTATTGGTTTTGAAATATGACGTTTTAAAAATAACTATCAATCGTCCTTGGAATTATAAGTTATTAACAACGACGTACATATTAAACAAAGTACACTATAAAATTCGGCATTACCACTCTTACTAAGCTATGGATTAATCGAAAGCCTAAACAATCTAACCTAAGTCTAAAAGGACATAGGACATTTACGTATAAACCTAACAAATGTTAAGCAAGTTAGATGATTAAGGATGGTAGAATTTCTTCGTTAGATATTATTAATCCTTGTATGAATACGTATTGGAAGGAGATTAAATTGAGTGGGAGAGCTATTAGACATGAATTACGCGATTTATATTCTTTGAGACTAAATATCTAATAGGTGACATAAATCTATTAGAAATGGATACTAGTAGAAGAAGTTAGATAAACAGATCTCGGATGATCCGAGTGGGAGAGATAAAACCACGGCTGAATTCGACGATAAATTTAAAATTTTATTAAAACCTAGTAGATCAAGGTAATATCGACAAGGTTTCTGGTTCTAGGACCGAACCAAACCGAATTACTAGACGCCGTTTTACATGTTATGTGGAATACATAGTCTGCTGATACGGATCATCCGAGAATCCTTGATTAAAATATTCAGACTGAATTGAAAATATGAACCTATACCTAGGCATTAGTGATCAGATTACATAAGACTTCACAAGCGAGTGAGAGCTAAATTAATCTATGACTTAGACTACACAAGCAAGTGGGAGAAATCCCACTTAGAACAATAGGAGTCTAAACCGTCTTGATGTCTAGTGGGAGTAGTCTTGTTATGACTAAATAATGTAACATCGAATATTTCTAACTCTTCTGATATGAGGTGGAAATCCCTATTACGATCAAGGCTCGTGATATTATGGATAGAATGGTGAAAGATCTGTTCTAGAAGGTATCAATTGATGAAAATGATTATTGTCTAGAAGGTTTAAGATTGAACTCAATGAATTACAGGAATGGAGACAGTAAAATACGAATAGCATTTAGTTTTGTTGGAAATTAAACTGATGTCAACATTTGATTTTGACGTGTCGACAAGAACAAAGTAGCATAATTGCATTATAGAGAATATGTGTTGACACAAGGAGTTTATATGTTCACATGAGCAAAAGCAATTGTATTGGGGAATTGTATTTTATTGATTGAAGAAATAATGTTCAATCATTAATCGACTACACAACTTTTATATAACTGTTTTATAACTAAGAATAAGGAAATCATAATGACCACATACTCAACTAAACAATAAAATCAATCTCGGATTTTTAGGAAACTAACTAACACCTGTTCCTATCTTCTAGGTAAGACTCTGATGGATTCTAGGGGAGAATTAATACAGATCAAAACTTAGGCACATGCTAGTTAACTAAACACGCAGCAGAAAGAGTGCACATACCTATTACGGGATCTGTAGCCCAGGACGTCAACGAGGGAGTTCACGGAATGCTGGACGGTGTCCTACAGGAACTCTGGTTAATGAGCAATCTCCAGGCTATATTCTCCACAGCAAAGCCATTTCAATCTTGTTGCTGGATGGATCTCTGGGGTGAATTGTTTGACACAATTCGGCACCTACTTCTTAGCAGTGTAGGTTCGGCCGAACCCTATGTATTTAAGGAGTGTATTTCTTTTCTGACTACTTAAATGGAGAGAGTGACCAACCCCAAGAAATTCCTAACACCTCTTATTTATAAGAGGAGGTGAGCAAAATCCTAGGTGGGCTTGCTCACCATTTCGACCGAACTAGTGTCTTAATTGGGCCGCGCATGGCCCATGGGGATTTCGGCCTGACCCAAAATCCCCTATGTTTCATACCCCAAATTAGACACTTAGCATGTTGGGCTTATATTAATGGGATCCTATTACGGCGACCCATTTACTCTAGATGCCAACAGCTCCCACTAGCCGGAATGGGAGAGTGTCTATTAATATGTTGTTGCCCTACACATCAATATTTATTCATTAATCCAATCCATTTCCCGTATTGTTCATACAAGGTTTGCCGTGCGACCGACAGACATAACGGACTTAGTGTAGCGTCCGCGAAACGTTGATTCCCAACTTGTTTCTTCTATGTGTCGCGATGTACCCCTGGTCAACTGTTATTCTTCAATTTTTTAGTTTCCCTTAAGGCATACTTCTCCAAGGAATCCGTACATGTATTCACAACCTTCAACTAATATCTGGCTGGTGGCCATCTAGTGAATACAAGAGTTGGAGAATTACAGATGTGCATGACCATCCCCATTGCTCATATCCTTAAGGTGAAGAAGTTTGTGTCCTTCAGAATCTTGGAAGATTCCGTCTAACACAACCGAGCTTGACCCCGTGGTCAAACATGGCACACGCAGTATGAAGTGCGCGTCGATAGCATAACCTGAATTTATTTTATATCAGGAGTGGGAATGTCACATGCCATCGTATATTCTCATCTAGCCTAGAATGTGGTGGTAGACGAACTTAGTTCGTCACGGCGATCTACAAAACTTTGATCATATCATGTACCCCGAAACCAAATGATCGTTTTGCATAACCAGGTTTATCTTTCAAAATACCATGGCTCTTAGCAGGTCTTGATATGGCTGAGGTTTGCCTTCAATCTAGACGACCGTGCTCGTGTGACATGACAGGTTCCACATTCGACATATTTTATTAGGAGGTTTTACGCTCCAACGACTATTTTATAAACCGTACATCCGATGTAATATTCACGACAAGAAAATCAGCCATTTGTGAAAGATCGTTTGTGAGGGAATTGATACCTCCAAATTTTGTACATTTTGTAAGGGATTTATTAGGGTTTGGTGAGGGAAATTGTTCTGAGGGAAAATCCCTTACAATTTTAATTTCCCTAAATAAAATACTAAGGAATTTGTAAGGGTAAATTTTAAAGGGATAATTAAGGGTTTTTATTAAGATTTCCGTTAATATTTTTTTACGAGAAATCTCTAACTAATAATCCTAGCTAATAGGAAGTTGTGTGAGGGATTTAAGTTCGTTACTAAAAGTTATTACTTTTTTGAGGGATTTTCCCTAAAAAAAATAATTTTGATAAAAAAAACCTTATAAACCGAAAAGTAAAGGCGGCAGTTTTTTTTTCCATTAAAGTAAATGTGGATTACTCTGCGGCCTATTGCTAAACCCTAGGGCAAACGTGGGTTCGATGGGGATTCTTATCCAAACAACTGCACTCATCTAAGAGTATAGTGTTCCGTTAAATTCGTTGCCTCTCCACAAGGGTTCAATTCAATTCGTTGTCGTCTCCACAATCGTTCCGTCCAATTCTTCTCCATCAATCAAGAGCTTCGTTTTCGTCAGCTCCATCGAGATCAAATCGCTCGCTGTAGAAACACGATTCGTCACTTCTCTTAGTTCATGTACTCGATCTATTATGGATTCTTCGTTAGTACATATTTGATTTGATTTTTATATGTTCGATTTTGATGCCTCATGCCTAGGAATGTCAGATCCGAGACATCAGAACTCAAATTGCAATCAATTTTGGATGGACTGGAGAACTATTGGATTAATCGACTCTACCTCCATTGTTGCTACTCGAGCATTGCAGGACGGTCTGAAGAAAAGCTTGCTCGCTGTGCTGGTGGCCAGAAGAACTCTGTTGCCACCTCCGACATCTTTGAGGTTCGGGTACTTGATTCGTCACTTCTCTTAGTTCAAGTACTTGATCTATTATCGATTCTTCGTTGAGAGACATGAAATAACTACCTCCATACTGCATAATAATTAATACGCTAGAAAACACATGATTTGTGGGGAGTAGGTTTGTGTTTAGTTAGTTAATCATGACGATTTGGTTTGAACTGCAGAAGCATTTGGTTTGAACTGCAGGAGCATCTTCCAATCTTGTGTAAGGGTTTCTACGTTGTAAGGATTTGGCTCCTGTGCTAATATGGTTATCAATATATGTGTTGCTTAATAAATTATTAGGATGGTAGTCCTATGTCTTACTATGTTGTCTAATATTGTATTTGTATTGATTTCTATGACGACTAAGAGTGTAAACTTATCGAGTACTATATTTGCCTCGAAATTTGATAAGGGTAAGAAATAGGGAGCTTAGTCTTAAAATAGTAGAATAGCACTTTTTAGATTTGATCTGTTTATGCACTTTTTAGACCATGTTCAGCAGGGCCATCTGTTGGATTTTGGGACTCCATGGGGTGTTGTTGATGAGAAGGTGAATAAGATGGTCGTCGAATTGGTAGCCTTGGCTGTGATGGACCATGAACATCTTGACATTTGGTCTTCACGGTTGCAGCAGCAATAGTCATTCTAGCTACTTTCAAGGATGCCCCTTGCCAGCAAGTTATAAAGGTAAAAGAAAGAGAGTGTCAATATAACTGATGTCGTTATGCTTTTTACAGCAATCTCACAGATCAACATTTTAATGAATTTGCAGAATCATGCTAGAACCAAAGACGAAGATCTACCCAAGTGCATTGAGGTAAGTAGATATTGTTGTGTGCTAGTGGATTTATCAAGTTGATTAGCACAAGAAAAGGAATCATCTTACTTTTATTGGTTATGCGGTACAATCCTAGTTGCCTTAGTGTTGATTTCATCTTACCCATGTAAATATCTTTTATTTTATTTGTACTTGATATTGAAGTGTGTCACAAGTAATAATTACATCATATGCATCATACTTGAAGCTGTTGCAGTAAAGTAATCTCGTAGATTTATGTTTTGTAAAGTCTAACGGGTTTTAATGGGTCAAAATCCAAAGTTTTGGGTTGAGCTAATAAGATAGTCATGTTGTCCGGTAAGTCTATTCTACATCATACTTGAAGCTATTAGAATTAATTGTATGAACAAATAATATTATGGCTGCATGTATGACATAGTTACATTCTTGTATAATTTCCGAATTGGATTCTGTGTATTCCTTTAGTGTTAATAAATATTTTACATATGTGATAATAAATTTGGTTTAATCTGTTCTCATGCACATAATAGGTTGGAAGAAGTTGCAAAGAAGTTGAATGGTGGTATTGTTAAATTACGGGGAGTAATCACTACGGAAACATAAACATGGTATGTGCTAGTAATATCAATTACATAGCCGAAAGTTTACACATACCTCAAAAGTAACCGTAATCCAAGATCCTTGCTCTAGGGAGTTCGCGACCTCCGGACGGGACCCGTAGAGATTCTTGTTAGAGAAGCCCTACGTGGTGCAGCTCCACAGCAAAGCCTCTGACCGATTCTTGGCACGGGGACATATCTCTAGAGACTTTGATCGAAGGCAATTTGGCACACCCTTGGTGACTTGTATGGTTCGGCCGAACCCTAGGTGTGGGAGGAGGGTTTTTCTCTCTAAAACTCTATTGTGAGGGAATTATGATTAACCCTAAAATTTCCCTAACACCTCTTATTTATAGGAGGAGTAAAGTGGACAAAGGTCCACTTTACCCTACCTAAATATTTCGGCTGGCCTATGTAATTGGGAGGTCCAATTTTGGGCCTCCCATGTCAATTGGGATTTGGGTCTAGCCTAATTACCCTAATGTGACATTTACCCAAGTTCATTAGGCAAACTATACATATTATAGGTTACCAATTACGGCGCCCATCACCATATGCTTACAGCTCCCACTCGCTGAAATTAGAGGGTGCCTGTTAATGTATTGTTGTCCAAATCCGCATCAACATTTCTCCCATTTGATCTGCTCCATGCTTTCGAATAGTTCATACGAGGTTTTCCGTGCAACCGGCGGATACGACGGGCATCGTGCTACTCATCTGTTAGGAGTATTGTAGCGCCCGCGGAACGTTGATTCCCTTTTCTTTAATCAACCTGTTATAAACAACATTTATATATTGTACCGCGCTGTATCCTAGGTCAACTGATAATTCTCCATTTGCCTAGTTTCCACTTAGGAACACTTCTCCAAGGCATCCGTACAAGTATTCACAACCTTCAATTAATATCCGGCTGATGGCCACCTAGTGAATACAAGAATCGGTGAATTACAGGTGAACTTGACCATCCCCATCGCTCATACCCTTAGTCAAATCCAACCGGTTTCCATGGTCGTTGTCACTTGGCCTTTTTGTTCAGCACTACGCTTGAACGCCAGGAAGCGAGCATTGAGCCTGACCTTAGGTATGAGTTCTGAGTCCATGAGGATACTTCGGGTGCCTCTTCATAAGGCTCCCGGGATCAATCACACGCTCGAGGTGAAGAAGTTTGCGCCCGCCAGAATCACGAGGATTCCTTCCTAGCACAACCGAGCTGTGATCTCGTGGTCGGACGTGGCACGCGTAGTATGAAGCACGCGTTGATAGCATACCTGAACCTTTTGGGTTGAAAGGAAAGGGATATGTCAATCATGCTATCACAGATTCTCATCTGGCCCAGAATGTGGTTAAATGACGAATGAATTTCATCACGGCGATATGCGAAACGAAGATCACGTCGAGTTACTTTGAAACTAGATAATCGTCTCGCTTAATCAGGTTTATCCCCTGACTCTTACCAGTCTTGTTTAGTGGAGGCCTCCCTCCACCACAAGACGACAATACCTGTGTGATTAGGTAAGGCCTACATTCGACATAGTTTGGCAGATGATTGCGTCCTCCTACGAGTTAGTTTATAGAGTAAATCTGATGTAATCAATACATTATGATCATAAACTCGGTTCCAATTCTTTCGCTTACAAAATGTAACTTTCTAATATCAAAATGCTATCACAGATACATGCCATTTCTAAATCTTACGCAATCCAAGCAGTTTTACATGCTTTTCGAATATCTCCCTGTGTAGTGGCTTAGTAAATGGGTCCGCAATCATATTATCAGTGGACAAGTATTCCATAGTAATTATATTGTCTTCTACCATCGATTTAGCATAAAAATATTTCACATAAATGTGTTTGGTCCTACTATGCTACTTCGGATTCTTAACTGCCGCAATGGCTGCCTGACTGTCAGAGAACACCTTCACATGTTTACTCTCGACGTCAACATTAAGCAGCGCAGTAAGAAGCCTTTTCAGCCAAACTTCTTCTTGTGCATTCTTAGAGAGAGCTACGAATTCCGATTCTATCGTTGACAGCGCGACACATGTTTGCTTCTTGCTCGTCCATGAAATGACGGATTTAGCAAGGAGGAACACTCCCCCTGTGGTGGACTTACGATCATCCGGGTCGCCACCATGGCCGGCGTCACTGTAACCGGTCAATTCTAACTTCCCGCCCTCATAGCACATAGCATAGTCAGCAGTACCTTTCAGATAACGAATTATTCATTTTACAGCCTTTAAATGTTGATAGCCAGGATCTGATTGAAAACGTGCTACTAGGGCCCACGGCGTAACAGATAACCGGACGGGTGCATTGCATGGCATACATCAAACTACCAACCATGCTTAAATATTCTGCACCCTTTATCTATTTGCGCTCCGCCGGGTTCTTGGGGCCGTCACGTTTTGACAGTGCGCACCCAAATACCACTGGCGTATCCACGGGTTTGGCATCCTGTAATTTGAACCTTTTCAACGGTTTATTGATATAGGCTTCTTGAGACAGACACAATTTCCGGGTAGCCCGATCTCTAGCAGTTTTAATGCCTAAGATATACGTGGCCTCTCCCATGTATTTCATCTCAATACAGATGCTAACCAGGACTTTGACTTGCTCATGAAACTCATGTCGTTTGCAGCAATGAGTATGTCGTAACATATAAGGTTAAGATGACATATTTGGACCCAGAGGTCTTATAATACACGCATGGATCCTTGTGAAGATTCACAAATCTATTCCCTACGATTTCCTCGTGGAATCTGTGGTACCATTGCTGAGACGACTGTTTAAGACCGTAGATAGACCTTTGGAGTATACAAACTTTACGTTCGTTACTAGGAGTAATGAAACCCTCTGGTTGCTCCATGTAGATCTCTTCCTCCAGGTTCTCGTGGAGGAATGCGGTCCTAACATCCATTTGGTGCAGCTCTGGATCGAGACTTGCGACCAGGACCATTAATGGCCCTAACCGTGGTTTTACGCACAGCCTGTGAGTTTCTCTTATTAAAGTCCACTCCGTGAATTGGGTAAGTCCTAATAAGTCGAGTTGTTCGACCTTTTTCCATCAGTTGCGAGCCTTCTTTCAGGGCTCACCTTATCCTTATGCCCCTGTGTTTAGCAGGTAAACAACTATAGACTAAAATGGCTTTCATTTAGGCGATCTCTCTTATTTATTATTTATTTCCATTTCTTCACTTGAGGTATTTCCAATGCTTGCCAACAGTTCGAGCGGGGTTTTCACCTTGCTCAATGGGATACTTGCCTTTGACTCTCGTCTAGGCATTGTGAGTCCCACCTATTAGTTTGATCTTTTCTAACACTCGGAATAACGCTTCTTATCGTAGCATCATTTCTATTGGGAATAATCCTCCCACTCGGAACAATACTTTTTATCGGAGCATCGTCTCTGTTGGGAACAACAACAGAGTTAGAACCTTGACCTATAACTTTCCTATTACAACCTCTTGGTCTCGGGGTATTACTTCCGAGATGCATCCCTTGATCACTAGGATCTGGAACCAAGTATGGTTGGATCACTCCCACTGGAAACAATGGGTAGTATAGTTAGTTGCGTCATTCCTGGTTCAGCAAAGGTGACTATCAGGTTCGACTTGATTCGTCCTAACAGCAACAGTGATTACGTGTGGTAGGGTTTATTCCTCCCACTGGATTTATTATGAAAATGTTCCCATTCTCATTTACCATGTCATTCACTTGAGTTGCTGGTTCAAATCTCTCCCACTCGAATTAAGTGGTACCTGATTGTCATCGTTTTTCTGCTCCATTTTGATCACGACTATGTCGATTGAAACTGATCATGCATTTGGAAAATTCGTCCTTTTAGTGATGTAATGTCTCACGTTCGATCACGACACCGTTTTACAATCCAAGCTGTAAACAGGTATTTTCTAAGAGTAACTGACGTACTATTGTCCTAAATACGTGTTTTATGCGCAAATTAATGTCACCTTTCAGCTTTAATGGCGACGTACCATACCGATATTAATGGAACACAGTTTTACGTTTATGTGAATCATCTTCATCATCCCATAGGGAACCTTTGATAGGATGATTTCAACATTATACAAACTGTGCTTCTTGAAGTGCGTCTTTTAACTTGAATACCTAGCCTGACTTTTCGTTCAAGGCTTATTGAAGGAAAATCGTTTAACCGACTTCATCCTTCCTCGTTTGCTAACTTATCTCAGAGATTTAATCCCATCTCTAAACTGAGCATTTTAGGTTTTCACCTTGTGCGTCAGCTGATACTTTTACAAGGTCGTGGTAGCTTATAAAGGCTACTTCTTACCGATGTAAATGTTATCAATAAGTTGTTCCGAAGGAATGCAAATGAAAATTCAGCACATCATTATTCAAACACTTCATTGTTAAATTCATTTTATGAAAACGATGTGTTCCTTCTATCGAGGTCCACTCGTGCAAGGCGCAATTTACTCTGGGGTTAAACCCTTAGTTTCAAACATGATCAACAAATAAGATTTATGACCGGTTCGTTCTTAGAACTACGCAATCAATGGATTTGAAAGGCGCAATGATTTAAGTCAAATAATTAGATGTATGGAGTTGTTTGATTCGGCTATATTCGGTTCTATCACCCTTTCGGATCGATCTCGTTTCTAGCCGAGTCGATTAATTTTGATGAGCAAAACACATTCCGGATTGAATGGTAACTACTTTATTCAAAAATTCTGAAACAATAATAATTACCAAAATTCAAACAAAATACCGAATTAGAAAGAGAAGTAATCACAATGGCAAATATTCCAGATCATCCACGAAGCTTTAAGAGACAAACACAGAGCACTAGGAAGAGATAAACGAGACATATATTGTTCTTTTATCACTGCGTTCATCACACCGGATTATCGTTCGAGGACCAAAATGATGATCCTGTTTCCTCTGCATCTTCCCTTGCTCTCTTGTGGTGAAGCGTAGAAGGACCCTTTGGTTGTTTGCTTTCAACAAACAGGGTCGTGATAAACTTAATTGCTTTAATCAAGTAATCAAGCCTGTCGTCGTCGGCCAACCATGATAGAGCGTATTTCTGCGCAATACTGAGTATCTTTCTCCAATTTGATCTCTCGTTCATAAGATCTGATGCGGGTACACCTGCATCTTGGGAAATAAGGGACATACTCGAATAGCACTTTCCTTGCTTCGGCTGCCTTTCCCCCACCGAAGCGGAGTTTTATGGCACACCAAAGTTGAAGAGCACTAAGGTTGAGTTTGAAGTCCTCTGCAACCTCTCTTTCCAGGGTTGCCAGTATCACCTTGCAAGCCCTCTGATCCATAAAGCTCCTTAACTTATTCGGGTAAGCAAGGACGCTTTGTTCATTCACCAATGTTCTCCCCTTATTCACATCAATACACTTATGTATATTTTAAGCGAAAATGAGTTTTCTCACATATCCACTCCATGCATCATAATCCTCGCCATCCAGATTGCAAGGCTCGTAGAAGCGAACCGATCCAGCCATGAAAACTAACACTTTCATGATTAAGCAAAATCAGGGAGACAATAACATTTTGAGAAAGAATTGCATACATCATATATCTATTAAGATGGAATCCGATAGATAATGATTCCTCATTCATCTAAACCAACCGACCACCTGTAAACCAATAGAAGATGGCTTTGAAAAAGTTCACTATCTACGTCTTCTATCTAATAAATCAGTCTCTTAAAACAGTTTTAATCGCAAATTACCGGAACATGAATTTTAAAATAAGCATACCCGATCTTGGCTTTCCCAAGGCCCTTTTTTTGTTTTGGAAAATCATTCCGATGAATTTCCTCATGCATACATAATTCTACTACCCATGTAAATTATCATATGCTAGTAACATTCATCATATCACACGCACAAATGCTTACGCGTCATGCGTCTAATGTTCCGAGGAACTCATGCTTGCATTCATAATTCTACTTACAAGTAAATTATCAAATGTTACCTCATCCTTACATTCTAGCATACGTGTCAAACATGTAATATTCACATCAATCATACATATTTGGCGACTAGTTTTCGGTTTTAAAATAATTTTAAACATTAGGGGCTGATTTGCAATTCATGCTTATATTGAATTACGCAAACTTCTAGACATGAATCCTAGGCATTTCCAACCATCACAGCATGTCTATCCTTGTGCGCATTCAATATATTTAACCAGGGCTCCGCCCACAACATGCAATATTCAGCTAGCTTGACTTAGTCAAGACAACAATTCTAATCATGCACAAATATATATTAACAATAAACAATTGCAATTCATCCCTCTAATTAATCCAGTCCAAAAAACATGTATATCCGAGATCCTTCCCCATAATCGAAACAAGGCATAAATGTTAGTAACCCTATGAGCACTGTGTAGTCCATTTCGAGGTTCAAAAAAATTTGGATTTTAAAACTTGACCTCCCTATTTTAATTGACTTGAATTCGGTTTAGAAAACATTGTTCGGTTCAGTCAATTTCAGTCCATTTTGGTCCGGTTCGTTTCAGAAAATCCGGTTCGGTTCGGTCCGGTTTTAATTTGAAAATCTGGTTTGGTCTGAACCGGTCCAATAAAATAGGGTTCGGTTCAACACTCAAAAACCGGTTAGGTTAGATCCACTTAATTACCCAGGTCCGACCCGACCCGAATAGGTCGAACCAATTGAGAAAATCCGGTTCGGTTTTATTTCATCCCGGTTTAATATATTGGACCGGCCCAATAATTAAAATTTTAAAGCTTGGGCCGAAATGTTTACTTGTAGCCCAAGTAGGGTTTTAAATTCCAAATTTATTTAACTTGACCACCAAGTAATTAATTATATAAAATAATTTTCAATATTAATATATATATATATATTTCGGCCCTATATATAAAACATATATATATTTATTGCTAAGATTCTATCTCTAAGATTAAATCAATCAACTATATATATATATAAAAATCGGCACAATATATATTATATATATTTTATTTATTGTCAATATCTTTAATAGGGAAACAAATAACTGACTATATTTTCTCAATCTTTTAGGTAACTAAATCTATCAATAATATCTTTAACCCTATTTAAATATTTAGATATATTGATAGTGATATATATATTTCTATATATTATTTTGAATCTATCCTAATGTTCCTAATTATAGATATATTGTTACCTTAATTAAAAATTAAAATATGGTAAATAATATGTGTGTGCCGAAATTTACCCGTTTTGTTCAAGAAAATTAAAAAATATACCTTGTAATTTTACTAAAAAATTTGACACATACACAAATTAGGAACAAGTGGTCAAATTTTAAGATCAAATTTTAATAAGATCTACAATCCAAAGTTTGATTTTGATAAATATCATCCTTTTCTTGAAGATCATGAACATCAATTTAACCAAGAACATGAAAATTTCGGACCACCCTTGAATTTAAAAATTCGAATTTTTAAATTCCCTTTTAAAAATCCAGTCCGACAATTTTAAAATTCCAAGAACACCAATTTATCAAAATCATGAACTCCTGACACTTGGCTCTGATACCACTGTTAGATTACATGGAGCAATCACTACGGAAACATAAACATGGTATGTGCTAGTAATATCAATTACGTAGCGGAAAGTTTACACATACATCAAAAGTAACCGTAGTCCAAGATCCTTGCTCGAGGGAATTCGCGATCCTCCGGACGGGACCCGTAGAGATTCTTGTTAGAGAAGCCCTACGTGGTGCAGCTCCACGGCAAAGCCTCTGATTGATTCTTGGCACGGGGATAGATCTCTGGAGAGTTTACTCGAAGGCAATTCGGCACACCCTAGGTGACTTGTATGGTTCAGCCGAACCCTAGGTGTGGGAGGAGGGTTTTTCTCTCTAAAATTCTCTTGTGAGAGAATTATGATTAACCCTAAAATTTCTCTAACAACTCTTATTTATAGGAGGAGTAAAGTGGACAAAGGTCCACTTTACCCCACCTAAATATTTCGGCTGGCCTATGTAATTGGGGAGGCCCAATTTTGGGCCTCCCATTTCAGATGGGATTTGGGTCTATCCCAATTACCCTAATGTGACATTTACCCAAGTTCATTAGGTAAACTATACATATCATGGGCTACCAATTACGGCGCCCATCACCATATGCTTACAGGTATGATTTTGAGGAATCACTTGAATGTTGGTATGATTTTGAGGAGTGAATTGTAAGTTCTTTTTTTGTTATTTTAGCTTTAAGTTGAGGTAGATAACTTAGCTTAATTTTGAATTTATTGTATAGCTATGTTATTTAGACATGATATTGCACTTGACTATGTAATCTTTAAAGTTAGATGTTATATCATATTTTAACATTATATATTTGTGTTATTAATCTTAAATTCTAAGTATATATATAAATATAATAATATTGTATTAATATATATATTATAACCCTCACAAATCTCTTAGAAATAATTCCTCACAAAACCCTTAGTAAACAAACCCTTAAAATTCTCTCAAAAAACGCTTAAAAACTTTTTCCCTTAGAAAAACCCTTAGTCATTTGTTACGGAAAACTCTAAAAAAGTCCCTATATATTTTTCGAGGGATTTGATTTTCAGAAGGTTTGCTATGGATTTTTCAGGGAAAATCCCTCACAAACGTTATCAAGGGATTTCCCTTTAAAACCACAATTTTTCTGGCGGGGCTATTTGCTAGAAGCGTTCTCTTACAAAATCCCTTACAATATGATATTTGTGAGCGATTTCCGGAATCCCTCAACAAAATCGACCCTCACAAATTGAAGAATTTCTTGTCGTGTTGTCATTATGACGTCGTAAATATCATAAACTCAAATAGAAATTATTTTATTCAAATATTACTTCGAATCCAAAAATGTTACAGTCACACATTACAAGCTTGCTAAATCTTACAAAAGCCAAGAAGTTTTACATGTTTTTCGAAAATATCCTTGCGTAAGGGTTTAGTCAATGAATCCGCAACCATGTTTTCTGAAGGCATGAATTCGACTGTGATCAGCTTTTCTTCTACCACACTCTTCGCATAGTTGTATTTTATATCAATGTGTTTTGTCCTACTATGGTACTTCGGATTCTTGACTGCCCCTATCGCAGCTTGACTGTCAGAGTAAATGCGTAAAGGCTTACTCCCGTCCTCGACGTCAAGCAGGGCGGCCAAGAGTCTCTTTAGCCTGACAGCCTCCTGTGCATTCTTTGAGAGAGCTACGAATTCAGATTCCATAGTGGACAACGCGACACATGATTGCTTCTTGCTCATCCAAGAGATGGCGGCATTAACATGGAGAAATACTCCTCCTGATGTGGACTTACGATCATCCAGATCACCACCATGGTCGACGTCACTATATCCTATCAATTCTAGCTTACTTCCCTCGTAGCACAGTCTTTAGTCAGCCGTACCTTTCAGATATCTCATTATTCGTTTCACGACTCGTAAATGTTGATAACTGGGGTTCAATTGGAAACACACTACTAATCCCACAGCGTAACAGATGTCTGGACGATTGCATTGCATCGCGTACATCAGACTTCCTACCATACTGAGTTACTCTGCACTTTTCATCTTTTCACGCTTCGACAGCGCACTCCCATATACAACTGGTGTCTCCACGAGTTTAGCATCATAGAGATTGAATATTCTCAACAATTTGTTGATATAGGCTTCATGATAAAGACATAATCTACGAGCACCACGATCTCTAGCTATCTTAATGCCCAAGATGTAAGTGGTCTCTTCTATATCATTCATCTCAAATACAGGTGATAACCAAGACCTTGATTTCTTCAAATAACTCACATCATTCGTGGCAAGAAGAATGTCATCGACGTATAACGTCAAGATTACATACTTTAACACTGAGGTCTTAGTGTAAACGCATGGATACTCGTGAAGATTCACGAATCTGTTGCCCACAAGTGAACCTATCTATTCTCATGAATAATATCTCAATATTATATATAATACTTTACATTTTCATATAACATACTTTGTTTTGGATCGTGTAGGAGTAATTCCAAAATATATTATTAATCAGTCGACCTTATCATATGAGAAGTTGATACAAATTAATTAGTTTCTATTTCACAATATTCAAGGTAGTACGTACTAGTTATAACTAACCATGACAAAAAAATTATAACCATATAAATTAATCTTATGTACCTATAAACTACGGTTAATTATCAAATTATTCGCTGATATTTGGACAGTTGAACAAACTGCTATCTGATTTGTTTGAACATTTTACTAATTGTAAATTTCACATGCGTAAAAATTGCCAGCTCTATCATGACTTTATTCTTTGTTTGATAGAATCATATACCAGTGAGGATATGATAAAGAAAATACTTAGCAATTTTTTCGCCTGCTCACACATCAACTATGAAGTTTTAACATTTTTACTTATGATGTAACTCATTACATCCAACTTAGATAGAAATTCAAAAAGAGCTAGTAATTTATACACATGTATAACTTGAGTTAACAAAGTATGAAATAAAAATTCCAGTTAGCGATTTGTTCGATTGCCGAATTCTCAACTAGTAACTAATAACTAACTCAACCAACTAGAAGCACTCGTAATATTTCTTTAAATGAGAAATCGTGATTTCCAATGGAAATGCGAAAGCCACGTGGTAAAATTAGTACAACTACAGTAGCATGAAATCTATACCAAGTCCACTCAATACACTAAAGATGGAAAAGAAACTCGAAGGTATGAACATCATCCCAATTCATTTAATGACCTGTTTTAGGGAAAAAAGGTACCATTTTAGTTTTCCTACTGCGTATCAGTTTTCTAAAATTGAGTTTTATAACAAGGTAGGTGTTAAACTTTGATAAAATCTGAGATCAAGACCGAAGCAAATCACAGTGATGAATCCATGAAAACCTAAACCCTAATTTTGAGAAGAGAGCATTTCCAGACTTCGTCGAAGGTATTCCTTCAATTGGACCTTCTCCATCTGAACCCACACCTTAATATAATGTGAGAATTGTCCAATATTAAAAAACTGCAACAAATAAAAAAAGAATGGATAAACAGGCCCCAAATAACAAAAACAAATACAAACAAGTCTGTAGTAATAACAGAATACACCCTAAAATATCAAGCAGTAACAAAATAGACTTCAAGCTTGTAATAAGCATCATCAAGGACCTCAAAACTCCCCCACAAGCTTGAAGACTATGAAACTCCCCCACAAGCTTGTTCATCTGCAGCAACAGAAACTTCACTAGTGAAAATATTCTTCATGCCAATCTTGTGGGCCAAATAACGATGCTGCTTGGTCACCAGGGATTTGGTGAATAAGTCTGCCATCTGATCTTCAGAACGAATATAACGAAGCTGCATGAAGCAATTTGAATAGCAGCTTTGTTATCACAATATAAAGAAATGAGATTAGAATTAGAAAAACCTAATTCAGTTAAAAATCTACTAAGCCAAATAACTTCAGTGAGAGTTTTGCCCATAGTAATATATTCAGCTTCAGCAGAAGAACGAGAAACAGTAGACTGTTTCTTGACTTTCCAAGAAACAGGAGAATTTCCCAGAAAAACAATATAACCTGAAACAGATTTCCTATGGACAACATTGCTCCCTTTAATGTGAATCACAATAAGCAGACAGGACAGGAGAAGATGAAGCAGATAGAAGAATGCCCTTACCTGGCTCACCTTTAATGTAACGTACAATTCTGATTGCAGCCTGATAGTGAGAAATCTTAGGAGATTTTAAAAATTGACTCAGAAATTGCACAGCAAAGGATATGTCAGGCCTCGTCATAGTCAAATACAGAAGCTTACCAATAGTCTCCTATAGGAACTTATATCATCCAAAAGAGTATCAGAAGAATTAATTTTCAAATGTGTATCATACTCAACAGTAGTTAACTTGAGATTAAGTTCCATAGGAGTAATAAAAGGCTTGCAAGCAGAAAGGCCAAGCTCAGAAATCATCTCTAAAGCATACTTGCGTTGGGAAAGAACAATGCCTTCAGGGGACCTAGCAACTTCAATACCCAAAAAATATTTTAAGTCACCAAGGTCCTTCATTTTAAAATTGCTTTCCAACACAAGTTTCAACTCAGATATGAGGCTTTGACTATTTCCAGAGATAAGAAGATCATCAACATAAACCAAGAGGATAACAATTTCAGAATCCACAGTTTTTGTAAACATGGAATACTCAAGTTTGGATTGTAAATAACCAGCAGAAAGCAGAGCCTCAGTGAGCTTAATATTCCACTGCCTTGAGGCCTGCTTTAGGCCAAACAAAGATTTCTTTAAAAGACAAACCAAAGTATTATCATGCTTTTCAAAACCAGGTGGAACTGTCATATAAACTTCTTCAAATAGATCCCCTTGTAAAAAAAGCATTGTATACATCCATCTGGTAAATAGGCCAAGAATTGATAGAGGCCCAAGCTAGAACTGTCCTAACAGAATTCATTTTGGCAACAGGAGAAAACGTTTCATCATAGTCAATGCCATATTTCTGTTTAAAACCTTTGGCAACAAGTCTAGCTTTAAACCTTTCAATAGAACCATCAGATTTATATTTAATACGATAAACCCATTTTGAGCCAATAGGGACTTTACCAGATGGAAGGGTAACCAGTTCCCAAGTACCATTATCTTATAAAGTAGTAATCTCTTCTTGCATGGCAGCAACCCAAGCAGGGTCCTTGGAAGCTTCCTCAAAGTTCCTTGGTTCACAAGCCTTAGATATAGAAGTTAGATAACAAGAAAAAGGTGTAGATAATTTCTTGTAAGAAATATAGTTGTGAATAGGATAAAGTAAAGAGGAACTTCCCATATCATAGGATTGCTGCCATATAGGTGGTTTGATAACACGTCCAAACCTGGTGGTCTTGACAATCTGTTGTTCAGAGGGGTCAGAACCATCAGAAACCACTATGGGTTCATCATATGGTAGATGGGTATCAGAAACTTGTTCAGTTTCATCATCAGAAGGGACATCTTGAATAAAATCAATAACATCATTATGGATAGTGTCAATATGAGTGGAAGAGAAATGCCTCAGAGTTTTGAGAATCATGAGAAGTAAAATCATTGGCATCTGATAAGGGTGGTTGTTCAAAGAAAATAGGTAACAAATCAGGTTTGCATTTGGCAAAAGGGAATACAGATTCATTAAATATAACATCTCTGCTAACAAAGTATTTTTCATTTCTCAGGTCATATAATCTGTATCCTTTTTGAGTATCAGAATATCCAAGGAAAACACTTGGAATGGCCCTAGATGCAAACTTGTCTGAAACCAATAAGTTCTTTGCAAAAGCAAGACAACCAAAAACCCTTAAATGTTTAACAGAAATAGAAGACCCTTTAAAAACTTGAAGAGGACACTTTCCATTCAGAATTGAGGTGGACATCAAATTAATCAAATAACAAGAAGTAAGAATACAATCACCCCAAAATTTGTTAGGAATATGGGCTTGGAGCTTTATAGCTCTTGCCACTTCTAAAAGATGTCTGTGCTTACGTTCAACCCTACCATTATGTTGAGGGGTATAAGAACAACTAGACTGATGAATAATCCCCAGAGTTGTAAATAAAGAACAAATTTGCTCATTGAAAAATTCTCCTCCATTATCAGATCTGAAAATCTTTATTCTTTTTTTAAATTGATTGATTTTCAATCATAGCAAGAAAGTTCTTTAAAATTTGAGGAACATCAGACTTGAATTGTAACAAATATACCCAAGTAACTCTAGAAAAGTCATCAACAAGAGTAAGAAAATATATTTTATTATCATGAGTAACAGAATGGTAAGGTCCCCAAACATCAGCATGAATCAAATCAAAGATAGAAGCAGCCTTAGAATCAGATAAAGGAAACCTAGGTCTAGTAATCTTTGCTTGAGGACAAATGGTGCAAGTATGGAAATCAAAATCCTTATTCTTATGAAATTTGAGAGAATCAATACAATGAATGGCCTTGCTAGAGGCATGACCTAATCTGAGATGCCAGAGGTTCAAATCATGATCCAGAGAAGCTTTGAATACAACATGAATATCCTGAGTAGAAAAAGGTTTGAACAGATAGAGTCCAGAATCCGTCATACCACTCCCCGAGACCCTCCCATTTGAGGGGTCCTGTAAAACAACACAGTTTGAAAAGAAAGAAACAGAACAATTCAGATCTTTAATCAATTTTGAAACAGATAACAAATTATATTTGAATTGAGGAAGATAAAAAACGTTCTGAATTTTCTGATTTTGAAACAAAGAGTGGTTTCCAATTCCAAACACATTGCAATGGGTACCATTGGGTAATTGAACTTTGGGGCCAGCAATATGTTTAAAATTTTCAATCCAATCAATTCGATTTCTCATATGATTGCTAGCACCAGAGTCAATGATCCAATGATCATGTAAAAGATTGGAAATGCCAGAAAGAGAAATACCAGCAGAATTGGCATGGGCATTTTGAGAAATAGGGTTGCCAGAAACAGTAGAAGAAGCACCATGCCCCATGTTTTGAATAAACTTTTCAAACTGACTTTGAGTGAAAGTTATGAGGCTATGGTTATTCTCAGATGAGGAAAGGGATTGGGTTTGGGTTTCATCAGAAATGCTACCAGTCCCAGAGGAGGCAGCATTAACTTTTGAGACAGAACCCTTGCCTTTCAAAAAATCTCTGTATTTAAAACAGATGTCCATAATATGCCCTTTCTTTTTGCAATATTCACAGCCTTTGGCATAACACCTCTCAGTCGTGTGCCCCTTCTTGTGGCAAAAATCACATTCTAAATTGGTATTGGGGGCACGTTTGGGTTTTTCAAAATTTATACCAGCATTTCCAGAAACAGGATTGATAAAAGAGGTAACATCAGAAGCAACAACACGTTGGCTTTCTTCCTGAGTGAGCATATTATACACTTGGTTCACAGAGGGCAGTGGATCAAGCAATAGTAACTGACTTCTGATAGCAGAGAAGCTATCATTCAAGCCCATAAGCAGTTGAAAAAGTCGTTGGTTCTCCTTGTGATCCAAGTGTTTTTGAAAGAGGTCACCAGGAATGAAAGGCAGAGAACACATCGAATCATATTCAGCCCAGAGAAATTTCAGTTTGGTGAAAAAAAGTGGTGACATCATCGAGGCCTTGTTTACAAAGCACAATATCCCTATGAATCTGATAAATTCTGGATCCATTTTTCTTATCAAACCTAGTTTTAAGATCAGTCCAAGCGAGATAAGCACTGGTTTGATACATGATACTATTGGCAAGATCACGGGAAACAAAATTCAGAATCCAACCAAATACAACCATATCACACCTATCCCAGAGTTCATGAAGAGAAGCATCAAATTTGTCACGAGTAAATTTGCCGTTAATGAAACCAAGTTTGTTTTTCCCATGCAAGGCAATGAACATAGCACGCCTCTACATAGGATAATCATCAGAATTGGCAAGTTTCACAGTGACAAAACTCAGGCTAGCATTATCAGAGGGATGCAGGTAGAGAGGGTGATGTGCATATATGTGCCTCAGGGTAATCAGACAGATCGATTACCATCTTACCAGACGAGTTAGGGTTCTAAAGATCTTTGTTCGGTTTCATATCGCCGTCTCCATCCATCACGAGAGAGGATTAGTTGAATCCGAAAGATGAACAAGAATCGTGATTCGCGAAGAGCGAAGGAACCGTGAATACGAAGCGTCACGAAGTCGAATCGTCAACACGCAGCGGGACAATTAGGATCGAGAAGCGAGGCAAGAAATCAGCCTACACAGCTCTGATACCATGATAAAATCTGAGATCAAGACCGAAGCAAATCACAGCGATGAATCCATGAAAACCTAAACCCTAATTTTGAGAAGAGAGCATTTCCAGACTTCGTCGAAGGTGTTCCTTCAATTGGACCTTCTCCATCTGAACCCACACCTTAATATAGTGTGAGAATTGTCCAATATTACAAAACTGCAACAAATAAAAAAAGAATGGATAAACAGACCCCAAATAACAAAAACAAATACAAACAAGTCTGTAGTAATAACAGAATACACCCTAAAATATCAAGCAGTAACAAAATAGACTTCAAGCTTGTAATAAGCATCATCAAGGACCTCAAAAAAAATGTGTAAAAAAACTAAAAAAAAACTTTTATACCGTGTTGCCAAATAAGCAACTGAAAGTCCTGCAACTATATTACCAAGAAAATGGTAACGTTATTATTAAATATGATTTTAGTGTTATTATTACAACTATATTATTACATCATAATGATAGAAAATAGAGTCTATAGAAACAACCATTAGCTACATATTTGTTGCATTGTTGTTTATGTTAAAATAACATTTGTAAATAGTGTTACAATTTTTTTTCTCATTAATTTTAAAATCCCATTGTATTTTCTTAAACAAGATTAAAGCTCCGAATACAATATTATATACATAAGACATTTTAAATGAATGCACATTTATTTTCACGATTTCGAGTTAGGAAGTCGACCGACACGCTGCAGTACAAAATTGGTCACTTTGTCGTCCATGATGTCCACACTATTGAAGGATACTCGTAAATCCTAGATCATATTATCTTTATTTACCAAAATTTGAATGAGTTACCTATTATACATGCACTAGACATCGATGATGTATGTTGTTCGTCGCATCAAATACTATATAAACTATGTGTAACTAAATTGTTGTTATGCAAGTGTTCCTCATATTTCACTATATCATATCTATAATATGTTTGTGGTAGATGATGTCACTCCTGCGGGTTAGTGTCGGAATTCACACATGCATTCTACTTTTAACTAGCTTCAGTTATTATAATGATGACCACCTATTCATATGATGTTGTGAAGGATTGATGTGATTAAGAATGCCTAACATTGTATCACAAATTTAATTTAATTAGAAAAATTTAAAAATATGTGTGTGCAACACATACAAAAATAGATAATAACTACAAAAAGGAGTTTACCGTTTGTAGAGATGTTAAAAGTAGATGGTTTTATCCATTGTCTTTAAAGGGCGCAACACATATAGTATACTATGATTTGTCTATATGTATATTTATATAGCATGCAGGAGCAAGTCTTTTTTTTTTTTCTCTTTATAATTAGTTTTTTTTTTCTATTCCTAGTACAGAACAATTATGTATATGACTGTCGTTGTTCTATATCTAGGTAGCTTGAAGGTCTTATATTGTTATTGTGCACCATCATAGTTGTATTGATTGCCCATCCAGGAGATATCATCAAAGGAAGGTAAAATGTTATGGGTGAAACTGCCAAATTCCTCCCCGAAGTTGATGCCATGAGAAGAGGACGATGAGGGCATATGAGTGTTGTTGTATGGTTCTCCAGCTCCACCCTGCTGCATATCCATGGTCAATAAGTTGTTGGCTTCTTCTTCTTGTTCATCACCATGTCTAAGGTTTTCGATCATAAGTGCCAAAGCTGCATCTTCTTCTTCTGCCAAATGCTTCTCCCATCTAATTTCTTCTGCCCTTTTAATCGAGAAAAACTGCAACCCAATAGATTAACTTCTATTAACTCCCACACTTCAAACTGTTTTCATTTATAGACTCTATTTTATGCAGTCTTAAAATATGAATAATTAATGTGAAAAACTGAGTCAATTATAATTTAACAAATAATAATAAAAACTTCTTAGGCCAAAAACAAATAATAATAAAAACTTGGATAGAGTAAACTTCAAATAAACTTACTCTTTTTAATTGTTAAAATTTTAATATTCTCGTTCAACACTTTTTTTTTAAAATTTTAAAATTTAGCAACATATTCAAAATAAAATTATAATTATTATAATTAAAAAGCCTAATTTAATTGTTATTGTAATCACCTAATTTTGGACCATGCGCGACACGCGTGACATGTGAATGCTAAAAGAAGAAATTTCCAAATACGACAGGGTAGTAAATAAATATTTTGTAAGATATTTCAAATTTATTTTCTAATTTTCGAAATATTTAGGAAAATATAGGTAATGTTTATCTTATATTAATTAGGTGTAGATTAGTTAGCTCAAGATATTATCTATTGTTCAGATATATATATCTAGAGTTATTTAATCTGTAGCATCTATCTGTTAGTATACGGTGGAATATGCCGATATTTTCTTAGAAACCCTAGGTCTAGCTAGTATACATATGGGTCAATTTTCAGAGTAAAGGGGACATCAACATAGGCAGAGGAAAAAAGGACCGAACGGAGAGATCAGAGGCTACCTAAGGAACCGCATTAACAAGGGCCAGGCTTTAGGTTTAGAGTTGTGGTACACTTCAGTTCCTATTTCCAAGTCCCATTATTATCATGAATATATGATCATTATAATATCTATTTGATTTGATTGCTACGGTAGATTGACTTGAATGGACACTTTTTGTTAGATTACAATATGGCAACAACCCCTTTAACAGATAATGTTAATTATTGAAAGAAAAGTATAATTGGTTAAATGCAAGAATCGCTCCTGATACATGTGTTCGGCTTAGTTAATTGCTTAATTCCATATTATGTCTAAACTTGCAATTACGTGCAGTATATTGTGTTTATTAATTGCAATCATGCCATGTATTACCCACCGTGCTCCTCCGTGATATGTTCCACTCTTATTTGTCTGGTTGAGATTAGGAGTTACAAATTATAATTAATTTTAGACTAGGTCAATATTTGATAATAATTTTGTATATGGTAAAAGTTTGATTAAATCTTGACATCGTTAGAATAATATGATTTAACATATATTAAAAAATAAATGGCAAATTAAGTGAACTGAGTACCGAAATGACGTAGTTAAAAAATTATATTTTTTAATTCGTAATAGAATCCCCGAACTCGAATTTCTAATCGTAAACCGATTCAAGACCTAAGTGTTTAGTTCGTTATTTGCTTAGGTAATTTAGGATTCTAGTTAGCCTTAATTAACTAGTGGCAACTCTTTTCAAAATCCGCGTTTTTAAAACGTTTATCGCCTTATGTTAGATTTAGGTCCGGCTGTTATGTTGGTTGAAGTTGTAGCATAAATTGTTATGTTCAATATATTGAAGATTATGAGATAATATATTTACTATATATAATCTGTATATCCTCGAGAATATTTAGAAATGCGGTTGACATAAATATCTATCTGTAAGGACTATAAGTATGTAAACTTATGCATATGACTAGTTTGTAAAAGCATGTGAAAGATATCAAGAGTGGGGCGATGTACGGAAGTCTTGGAGAGTGTTTCTATGGTTTCTATATGGTTGCATAGAGATGTGGTGAGTAAAATATGGAGAGTTTTCTAATTATCTTTTATAGTCGTTTTGACTTGTGAGTGTTAGTGAAATTTTGATGTTGTCTAGTTGATGAATCACATAATTCTCATGTCTTTTTTTCTTCTATTTCCTATCCATTTATATATGTGTTGATATTTAGTTGTTAATTGATATTTGTGCGAGTTACGATTTCCAACATAGAGTATTAGAGATAATATCTCAATCCGAGAAGACACTAAGTGGTGAGTCTCGTAGAAGAGCAACATATATGCAAATTGTTAAGGAATATAGCATGTACCATATTGGTTAATTCCTAATGTAGTAGTTACCATATTAGAATACTTTTATAGTAAGCTAGAATACATGTATATATGTACCTCTCCTATGTGTAATGAAATTAACAAGTTGAGTTCTCTCAATTGAGTGTCTAAGTTATAACATGGTATCATAGCAAGTAAATTAGGATTCGAGTTGTAATTAGGGTTTGAGTTGTGAGAGAGTATTCGTGGGTCACTCATGGTGCCATTCTAATTCTCACCGTCACCACCAAAGGGTGCGGCTCGGTGTTTCCGGAGCTTGGCAGCTTCCCGCGGTTAAGTTGAGAGGCACGCGACTCTCACGCGCCACCGTCCACGACCGCGACTCTCCTCGCGCGCCGGCGCATGACAGCGCTTCCCTGGCGGTATCCTTCCGGCATTCACGGTGCGGCGTCGCCTAGGCATTTCCGGTGCGTCTGTGGTCTCCTCTGGTGATCGGCAACTTCGGGTGGTCAGTGTGGTGGTTGTGGCTATTCTGCGGCTGTGCTGTTCAAATTCATATTTGGTTAATATGATTTTGGTTTGATTCTGCGGTCCGGTTTGATTCCGCTGTCCTGTTTGATTCTGCGGTTTGGTTTAATTGTGGTTTGGTTTGATTCCGGTTTGATTTGATTCCGGTTTGGTTTGCTGCGGTCCGGTTCATTGCTGCGGTTTGATTTGTTTGCTGCGGTCTGATTTGTTTGCTGTGGTCTGATTGATAGCGAACCTGGTTTCTTGGTTTAATTTGGCTAAGTTCTCTAATTTGGTTGGCTTTCTAATACAAGATGGTAACCAATTCAGTGACTACCCTTGCTGAGTCAGGAAAAATCGGTCTTTTATCTTCTTCAAATAAATGGGTACTTGATTCTGGTGCCACATATCATATGACGGGTAATCCCAGTATTTTCTATGATCTCCAGAGCGGCGTCTTCTATAACTATAGCAGATGGATTAACTTATGAGATAGTGGGTTATGGCACTGTTAATCTTAGTTCAACTATTACCTTGTCATTTGTAATACACCTTCCCAAGTTTGCATTTAATTCGATCTCTGTTCATTGTCTTGTTGAAGATCTTGTAACGAAGGAGATTATTGGCAAAGGAACTCTTCGTGATGGTCTGTACATTTTTTTACACTTGAACGCCAAGACCAGTTACTTGTGCTAGTGTTGGCTCTCCTTTTGATGAACATTGCCAATTGGGATATCCTTCTCTTATTGTGTTGAAGCAGTTGTGTCCCCAACTGCATGGTGTCTCCACACTAAACTGCGAATCATTTAAGTTCGCAAAACATCATCGTACCAATTTACCTCCAAGAGTCAATAAGCGAGCCGAGTCAACTTTTGAAATTGTTCACTCTGATGTTTGGGGGCCTGCTCCAATTGTGGCTAAACCGGGATTCAGATATTTCGTTACTTTTGTTGATGCTTTTTCTCGAATGACTTGGATATATTTTATGAAAATTTGATCCGAGTTATTCACTAATTTTTGTGCTTTTTTTGCCGAAGTGAAGACCCAATTTAATGTCCCTATGCGTGTGTTGAGAAGTGACAACGCCAAGGAGTACATGTCTTCTTTGTTTGAGAACTACATGACACAAATAGGGATTCTTCACCAGTCCTCCTGTGTTGATACTCCTGCTTAGAATGGTGTTGCTGAAAGAAAGAACCGACACCTACTTGAGACGGCTCGTGCTCCTTTGTTCCAAATGAAGGTGCCAAAGCCTTTTTGGGCTGATGCTATCTCCACAGCGTGCTTTTTGATTAATCGCATGCCATATTCGGTACTTAATGGTGATGCCCCTTATAATGTGTTATTTCCAAACAAACCATTATATCCAGTGGAGCCACAAATATTTGGCAGTACGTGATATGTTCGAGATGTGCGACCTACTGTAACCAAACTTGACCCAAAAGCATTGAAGTGTGGTTTTTTGGGATATTCTCGTCTCCAAAATGGGTATCGATGTTACTCTCCAGATCTTAATAGGTACTTGGTGTCTACTGATGTGCCTTTTTCAGAGAATTCTCCCTTTTGGTACCAGCCCTCCACCTGCAATGGAGGAAGATGAATGGCTAGTATACACGGTTACAAGTGCACCCATTGAGCATCAAGTTGATGTAACCGCATAAACATCTAGCGTGCCTCCCGTTGAGAAAGTTGATATAGTGTCAGGAACAAGTGTGCCTCAGCCTCCACCAATACCACCTCCACCCATTCTCTATCAGTACTCCAGACGAGACAAGTCTACCACTGCACCGCATGTACCGGCCGTATTGACTGATCATCAATCCAATGAGATAACTCCTTCACAAACTGATCATCATTCGTCTGATATTGATGATGATCCTCCTATTGCTCTTTGCAAAGGTACAAACCAGTGCACTCTTCCTAAAGTTGCTTATCCTATTGCCAATTATGTCTCCTATAATCATTTGTCACCCTCGTCGAGCTCCATAATTGTTTCAATTGGCTCTGTCTTTGTACCTAAGACGGTCAAGGAAGCTTTAAGTCATCCTGGATGGCGTGATGCAATGCTTGAAGAGATTAATGCACTAGATGAAAATTAGACTTGAGAGCTAGTGGATTTACCTAGAGGAAAGACAGTTGTGGGGGTGTAAATGAGTATTTGCTGTTAAAGTTAACCCGGATGGATCGGTGGAGAGGCTGAAAGCGAGACTTGTTGCAAAAGGATATGCTCAGACATATGGGGTGGATTATTTAGAAAATTTATCCCCGGTGGCAAAACCTACTTCAGTTCGTCTCTTTATATCATTTGCTGCATCTCGACATTGGCCCTTACACCAGCTAGATATCAAGAATGCTTTTCTTCATGGTGAACTCAATGAAGAAGTATATATGGAGCAACCACCTGAGTTTGGTGCTCAGGGGGAGTATGGGAAAGTGTGTTGCTTAAAGAAATCTCTGTATGACTTGAAGCAGAGTCCTCGTGCATGGTTTGGCAAGTTTAGTGAAGCTGTACTTGAGTTCGGGCTGAATAAGAGCAAGTGTGATCATTCGATCTTCTACAGAAGGTCAACCGCTGGCATTGTTCTTCTTGTCGTTTATGTTGATGAAATTGTTATTACAGGTGATGATTATGCTGGAACCTCATCTCTTAAGTCATTCTTGCATACCAAGTTTAACACAAAAGACTTGGGTCGGCTGAAATACTTTCTTGGGATAGAAGTCAACATGAGCAAAAATGGAATTTTCTTGTCACAGAGAAAGTATGTGCTTGATTTTCTTGCAGAAACTAGAAAGATCGGAGCCAAACCTTGCAGCACTCCAATGGATCCTCATATACACCTCATGAAAGAAGATGGTGATTCCTTTGCAGCCCGAGAGGTATAGGAGGTTGGTTGGAAAATTAAATTAGCTCACAGTCACTCGTCCAGACATTGCTTATGCAGTCATTGCTCTTGGTCAATTTATGTCTGCACCTACTGTCAAACACTGGTCGCCTAATTCTGTGTTACTTGAAGGGAGCTCCGGGACTAGGCATCTTATATCAAGACAATGGACATACTCGGACTTAGTGTTTTGCAGATGCTGACTATGCTAGATCCAAGATTAATAGGAGATCTATTACGGGCTACTGCGTCTTTGTGGGAAGAAATCTAGTCTCTTGGAAGAAGTAAGAAGCAAACAGTGGTATCTCGGTCTAGTGCAGAGTATGAGTATAGGGCTATGACAGAATCATCATGCGGAAATCTATGGATATATCACTTGTTGGACGAGGTTGGCTTGAAGCCTGTAAAAATGGCCAAGCTCTGGTGTGATAATCAAGCTGCTCTTCATATTGCTTCAAATCCAGTGTTCATGAGAGAACCAAGCATATCGAGGTGGATTGTCATTTTATCCGAGAAAAGATTCAAGAAAACCTGATTTCTACGGGACATGTGAGGACCGGAGAACAAATTGCTGATATTTTTACAAACCATTGAGCGGGTCTCGGGTGGGATATTTATGTAACAAGTTGTGCATGATTAACATCTATGCTCCAACTTGAGGGGGGAGTGTTAAGGAATATAGCATCTACCATATTGGTTAATTCCTAATGTAGTAGTTACCATATTAGAATACTTCTATAGTAAGTTAGAATACATGTATATATATACATATGTGTAATGAAATTAACAAGTTGAGTTCTCTCAATTGAGTGTCTAAGTTATAACACAAATAAACATGAGCATAGTGAGACATGATTGGGGACATGTGTGGCTGTTGGAAAGACTATTTTGAGGGAAGCACATACACAGGACCGTGAAAAACGTGTAGACAACATAGTTTCATATTAAGAAGGGTTGGTGTAGTAGTGGAAGCATACAACAAACTCATATGTCAAAGATTATTAAAGTCCACGTGTAACTAATTAATACCACCATATTGAGTAGATTTAAAAAGCTAAAATACTACATAAAATTGGTGAATCACTATCATTATTATCAATTAGTTTCAAATAGAATCTCATTAAGAAGCTTATGTAGTAAGCATCAATTCACTCTCTCCATGTTTTCCCTGAAATTACGTGAAATGAACTATGGACTTGAGAATACAAATTCTTACTTTTGGGATAAGGTAGGTTCGGAAAATAAGAGCACGTGCTATAATCCTGGATGGCCCGCTCTTGTTTTTCGCATCTACCCTAACTGTATATACATATATATATTATTAAATAACCATTTTTTATTTCAACTCATCATTTAAGTGTTGTACACTTCCTTGTGTCAACAACTTTGTTCTTGTCTGTGTATACGTAGACTGTGTTTGAATATTGACCTCCGTCCTCCGTCATTTTCTTGTCCCCTTCTAAGGTATCATAATCTCATCAACTCATATTTTCAACATCCACTTACTAACGGTCTTCATTTGTCAACTCTCTCTAACAATAAATATTATGCCTTTTCTTTTCCCTTTGTTATTTATAATTGAGTAAATATTTTATTCAGCTAAAAATTGTGTTTACAGTTGTATAAGTATATATATTATTATTATTATAAATTAAACAAAAAAAAATGAAAGAGCGAAAAAACAGTAAATTGATATCTTGTTATGAGTTTTTTTTCCCCTATTTTCATTCCTTTATCTAATTTTTGATGAAAATGTGAATGAGCAGCTCTGTTTTTTTAAAATGAATGATTAAAATGATTTTGATTAATACAGTATAAGTTATGCATGTACAACTTACTCTAAATTATAAACTGCTTGATCATCAGCCTGACAATAAAGTTTTTAATTTAATTATCTATGCTCTATGATTTCTCATTATACTGTTGTTATAAATAAATCAAGAGAAAAATTAAGTACTTACATAGTTGCGGTACTCCTCGTCCAGATAGAGGATTATGAGGTCACCCATCTTTAATCCATTTTTCTTCATAAAATCTCCTGCAATAAATATATATATATATATATTGGTTAAATAGATGTTTACCTTTCAAATGACATTAAATAAATATAAACTAATAAAGGAAAAATTAGCTACCTGCATTTTCCAAAACATACATTCGACTTTTATTATTGGACCAGAACCTGAATTGAGGTGTTGGGAGATAATAAGAAATACTGAAAGAAACAAAAAGAGTATATATGTATATTAAAACAGTAAGTGGAGTTAGCTTAATTACTTGTATTTGAGACTCCATTGTCGATCAGAATATAGGTCTCTCACTACTAGTTTAATTCCCTCCCTGCTGGTTAAGGGAGGAAGATTTTCCTCCGCATCTTTCTGAAAAATAATATCACAATTAACTTGATAAACTTTTATTTGCTAAACTACCCCGTTTGAATTTAGAATAGAATATAGAGTGGGTTTGGTAGATAATAAAATCTTGGGTTAATAATATATAGCCAGCTTCAGAGAAAGCGTTTCTAACAACCAGCAGCGATACGGTGCCCAAACCCAGCTAGCTTTCCAGAACTGTATGTATATATATATATTTCCATGGAATCTTCCAGTATATATAATTATCATTCAACGGCTAGCTGGTTAGGTTTCAGATATATATAATAATAAATATAAAGCCAATTATAAGATTCATTAATTGTAGGATTTTGCAGGATCCGATAGATACACCACACTCTAAAACAAAAATTTATTTATTTGGTCAACCCGCAGAGACCTCAGGACCTAAGCCTCCAATTGGTCAGCGACCTATAGGTCCTGACGATAGAGACAGAAATATGTGTATATATATATTAGCATGAGCTAGCTAGCTAGGGTTTGGATTCTCTCTCTTCCTTGGTTCCAAATAAAATTGGTGCGAGAGGAAGATATTGACTCAAACAATTATTGGGTTCTAACTTTGACACTTACTTTGGTGATTGAATTTCTTCACTGTAATAAATAAGTATCTTTAATTTAGGTTGACCAAAGTTAATTTGTAGGTTATGCTACAATCTATATTAAAAAAACAAAATACAGTTGAAACCTCATTAAATAATTTCCCATTTTTTTAAATAAATAAATAAATAATTTCCCCAAAACTAAAATGATTTTATATTTTTTCTTGTTTTTAGGCTAGCTATAGTTATCTCTTTAATTTGATGGATAAAGCTTCAATATGTTTTTTTTTCCAGGGATATCTTAGGTGTCAACCCCTAGAATAATATTCATCGCACCTGGTCCGTATGTTGATCATGAATTTTTTTCAATTTTCCAGTTTTTGAATATGAGATATCTGATTAATGAAGGAATGGAATGTTCACGTATGCCGCGACAAAAACTTAGGATAGTTATCCATAATGTATGAAGGTACAGTTGAGTAACCCTAATCTATCTATATATCTATAAAAAGTAATGAAAAATCTGAGAAATGAAGAAAAAAAGTAGGTAGGGAGGGGATGATACGACCTTTGGAATGACAATCCTCCCGAGCGGACTGACATCACTGTTCTTTAGTTCCTTCTTGAACACCAATTTCAGCTTCTGTATATATATATATATATATATGGAGAGGACAGGAGAAATTAAAGAAGTAGATTTGAGCAACCAAAAAAGGAAGATAGATATTTGATGATATGATATGGCTGCACCTTATTGTTAGAGGAGGTGATGTGGTAGGTATCTGGAGGGGGGTTGATTCCCTGAGGTGGATGATTGTGAGGGGGTGGCGTCAATGACAAGGTGGTAGGCACCTGCAAGGAGGAGGAGGAGGAGCTACTTCCGGCAGTGCGGGTTGAATTGATGGTCTTCTGGCGAACCATTTTGCGGTTGTCCCGTGCAGCCTTTGTGGCCGATGCATTATTAATCTGTTGTTGTCTCAAATAATCATACTGATGATGAAAGTTATAAGTGGGCTGCTGCTGGTCATGGAACAACGATAATGCTACTCCTGATGGGTCGTTAACGATCCAGCTGGTGGGGAGATGATGATGAGGCTGAGGCTGAGGCTGAGCAGCAAAGTGGTATGCTGCCGAGTCGTAGTTGGGAGCTTCCATCATCTGTTGTGGTGCCAAAGGTGAAGAGTTATTGTTGTAAGAGGAGAAGGAATTATTATTAGACTGGAAATGAATGAGCGAAGAAGAATTAGGTGGGTGTGGGTCAAATAAGGAGGGGTAATCCCAAGTTTCAGAATAAGAGCTGTTGGGATATGGAAAGGGTGGTGATGATGATGATGGTGGTCTCTCCATTATATTTTCACACAGATAGATACACAGAGAGATTAATGGTGTGAAGAAGAAGAAGGCTAGCTAGTTTATATAATGAATGAATGAATTAATTAATGTGATGATACACATAATAATAATAAATAAATAAATACAAAGTCCTTGCTCTTCCGGATTAAATCCACACACTCCGCCAATATATATGACGATGGATCATTATTAGTTAGCAAGCAAGAAATGATCCACCACCCCTCAACTCACCCACAAACCCTACTTCTACTTCAGATAATTATTAATCAACAAGTGTTTTGGATGATACACAAACGTGGCACTATATATAGGATAGGAGTCGGTGCAGTACAGGATTTACAAATTATTATTATATTTATTATTATCATTTCATTATTGTTGCCTTGCCTTGCATTGCATTGCATTGGGATACTAATTAAGCTGACCAATTGTGAAAGACGTTTTAAAACCTAGCTAGCTCACTTATGTTTTCTGTGGACTTCCACTAGCCACCCTGGTTGGCACAGAACATCATACCAACCATAAATAAAATGATCAAATATTGTAAAAACAATACAATTGCATACTACATCTATCATTGGAATCTATCTTTCCCTTTGCTTCTTCTGAGAATGAGTATTTCGCTTCACTATCTGATCAGGTCTTTGTTTTGACAAATTGGTACCTCATAAATTTTTTTTTGTGACTTTCAGTTATTTCATTTATTTTTACTCTTTCAATCAAGTAACTAGATTTTATGTGTAGAAAAAAAAAATTATTAGATTTCAACCATAAACATTTTTCCAGGTACCAATCTGCAAGTCGTGTTTTCTCAGATACCTAAACATCACAAAACAATCAGGTACCAATTTGTCAAACCGTATTTTCTCATATACCTGAAATATTTCTATCCTAATACAAATATACACATACACTCATATAATATATATATTATTATGTCATTTATTAGGTTTACCTAATAATGTATAAGTGTTACATGTGCCTATTCACTATTAGCCTAAGAATACGGAAGAACAAAATGTTATTGGTTTGACAACTGAAACTTCGGAACGAATCAAAATTTTGTTACATTATTGTTTGTCAACTACAGAATGTTTGCATTTAATTTTTATTCACACATATAAGGCAATGTATTTACCCAAGAATAAATAATTGTGACATGTGTCCCTTGACTATTAGCCGAAAAATGCGGAAGAAAAAATTGTTACTTGTTGACAAATGTATCTTCAGAACGAATTATAACTGAGTTACATTATTATCTTTGTCGTCTACTGAATCTTTGAATTTAGTTATTTCCACCCAAATAAGGCAATGTATCACACTATTGGTCAAACAAAAAAGGGTTAAGAACCTAACACAGTCCCAAGTTTGCACTATATTGCTTTTAGGTGTCCCATGTTTAAATTTTTGTTAATAGCCAAATAGGTGTCTTAGGTTTTGTTAGCATCGATTCTCTAAACACGCACAAACTATTAAGAAAGAAATCAATAGAGAATACAAGATTTAAAAACTAGTATCAAAGCTAAGGAGATTCAACACGATCATTGAAGATGGATATGTCGAAGGCTGGAATCGAGAAGTTCGATTGAAACGATTTTGGTTTCTGGAAGATGCAGATTGAAGATTATCTGTACCAGAAAGATCTGTACGAACATTTGTCTAGGGAGAAGCCGGAGTCCATGACAAAGCAGCAGTGGAAGCTCAATGATCGACGAGCACTAATGCGGATTTGATTTTGTCTGTCCAGGAACGTTGCATTCAACATCGTCAAAGAAACATCAACGATGGTGTGTTGAAGGCGTTGACTAACAAGTACAAGAAACCATCATCGATGAACAAGTTATACTTGATGCGTAGATTGTTCAATTTATAGATGGTTCTTTTGCTGAACATATATATGCGTTTAATATGATTTTTTCGCAACAGAGTTCTGTTGAGATTAACTTTGAGGATTAGGTTAAAACTTTCATTATCTTATCATCTTTTCCTGAGTCGTGGGATACTATTGTTTCTGCGATTAGTAGCTCTCGTGGGTTTTAGAAGCTGAAAATTGATGAAATCCGAGATGTTGTTCTCAGCAAAAATATTCGCAACCAAGAAATTGGTGAGTCATCATGGAGTGCTCTCAGTGTTGATGGAAGCAGAAAGAGTAAATCAAAGGGTCCAAATCAGCATAGACGTTCAAAATCAAAGAAAAGAGGAAAATCTTCAGGTAGACCACAAATATCATGTTGGAACTGTGGTAAAAGAGGCTATTGGATATACACCCAAGCTATTATAAATTGGACCCCGATAATTGGGCCGTGACTGACTAAAATTCGAAACATGAAAAACGGACACCCGAGGCCCATCATTTAGGCCCCAGAGCGACACGTGTGGCGAAGCCCACCCAGAAGGCCCCGAGGGAAAAATTCCCTCGGGGGAGACCCGAGCGAGGGCCATCCCGCTCGGATTACCCTAGCGAGGTCCCCTCGCTAGGGTAACCCCAATGGGACCTCGGGGATACCCATCCGGGTATCCCCCCCCTCCGTCCGGACGAGTTCCCTCGTCCAGACCCCTACACCGGACGATATTTCGCCCGGGGCTCACCCTTGGGGGCCATTCCCACAGACTTAGACACATTATGATCATCTACGGTCGAACCGAGGTCAAGTGCACCATATTTACGGTCAATGTCAACTTATATTACGAACCTGCCACAACCGGACCAAGAAACCACTGGAACCGGGGCGGTCCGACAGGAACTTTATAAATAGAGGCCTCCTCTCCTCATTTGAGGACAATCAGATGATCTTTCACTTAAGCTCTGTCTTCTCTCCACTTTATCTCTCTAAGAGCCTATACTTATTTAAGCATCGGAGAGGGCACGCCGAGCACCACCCCCTTGTGGTATCGGTATCGCTCCTTTTGCAGGTATCTCGAAGAGAAGGAAGAACAGAGGTCCGAGGCAAGAAGGCACTCAGGAAATCACGTGCAAACAATGGGCCTACCGGGAACCCCCTCCCCGGTGCCCATCTACATATATACGAGAAGAAGAAGCCCACGGGGCGGGCATACGACAAGAAGAAGCCCACGGAGCGGGAATACTAGAAGGAGAAGCCCAGGAAGAAGGAGAGAACGGAAGGAGAAGCCCATAGAGGAAACTCGTGTGCAAACACTGGTGCCATCTGAGGATTCGAGCAAAAAGCACGTAGTCTACTACTTGTGCTCGATGGCAATAAATAACGGGGTCCAAGAGAACAAGGGGGCGGCATAGTAAGGGACCTACCGTGGGTCTCCAGGAGCCTAGCATCCGGGGGCAACAACTAAAGGATCTAAGCAGCCGGTGTCTAACGGAGAACAACACTCCTTGGATAACACTCCATCAAGCTCCAAGACACCACGGTCGGTAGTCATTCAACAACTACCTCCCTCATCCCTAATAAAGGACAAGCCCCTGGTGGGGGAAACAATCAAATACCCAAGAAAATGGCAGAAGGCCAAAGAAGTGACTACAACAAAATGCACCCATGGTAGCTCTTTTAGAGTATACCAATAGGGGGAAAGATGAGGATGGAGCAGAACAAAAACCTCTCCACAAAGATGAGCACCACCCTCCCATCCCTTCAGGAATACACCTAGATTAGCTTCTCCAGAGCACATCTATAGGAGGCAACTGGAGGTTACTACTGAAAAGCAGCCACTCTGTGAAGAATATGGTAACACTAGGAGGAGAGATGATCAATAACTCCCATCCCCAGAAAAATATGGAATTAGTAAGAGAAACCACATACACTGGGGGGCAAGCATCGCCAATAATAGCAAGGAAGGTGCATGCATACACCTCCTCCCTCTATGAGCAAAATGATAACCCCAAACAAGGAGGACCACTACAACCAGCAGGCCTACATCGCCTACCTTGAGAAAATACCATTCAAGGGGTTCCAATACGATATGCATTTTCATGGAGAACCATATGGAGTGCCATCATATAGAATCTCATCCTACAATATATCTATGTACAGAAGTTACACCCACTAGACGCTCGACCGTCCAAAGGACAAGACAACACGCTGTGTAAGCAGGGAATACCACTCCAACCCAGCATGCATGGCAAACACCTCCCTCTTCCCCTTCCCCTTCCCAGCACAATACTCATTTTTGAGACAAAAGCCGCTTCTACATCTAAGGAGGGGTAGCACTAAATGAGGGGGCAGGACCAAACCTATGCTCATCGCAAGGATCATCAATAACTCCAACGTTGAAATCTTCCAAGCACCTTTGAATATACAATTTGACAAATTGGTACTTGATAAATTTTTTTTTGTGACTTTCAGTTATCTCATTTATGTTTACTCTTTCAATCAAGTAACTAGATTTTATGCGTAGAAAAAAAAAGTTATTAGATTTCAACCATAAACATTTTTCCAGGTACCAATCTGCAAGTCGTGTTTTCTCAGATACCTAAACGTCACAAAACAATCAGGTACCAATTTGTCAAACCGTATTTTCACATATACCTAAAATATTTCTATCCTAATACAAATATACACATACACTCATATATTAGTATGTCATTTATTAGGTTTACCCAACAATGTATAAGTGTTACATGTGCCCATTCACTATTAGCCTGAGAATACGGAAGAACAAAATGTTATTGGTTTGACAAATGAATCTTCGGAACGAATCAAAATTTTGTTACATAATTGTTTGTCAACTACCGAATGTTTGCATTTAATTTTTATTCACACATATAAGGCAATGTAGTTACCCAAGAATAAATAATTGTGACATGTGTCCCTTGACTATTAGCCGAAAAATGCGGAAGAAAAAATTGTTACTTGTTGACAAATGTATCTTCAGAACGAATTATAACTGAGTTACATTATTATCTTTGTCGTCTACTGAATCTTTGAATTTAGTTATTTCCACACAAATAAGGCAATGTATTACACTATTGGTCAAACAAAAAAGGGTTAAGAACCTAACACAGTCCCAAGTTTGCACTATATTGCTTTTAGGTGTCCCATGTTTAAATTTTTGTTAATAGCCTAATAGGTGTCTTAGGTTTTGTTAGAATCGATTCTCTAAACACGCACAAACTATTAAGAAAGAAATCAATAGAGAATACAAGATTTAAAAACTAGTATCAAAGCTAAGGAGATTCAACACGATCATTGAAGATGGATATGTTGAAGGCTGAAATCGAGAAGTTCGATTGAAACGATTTTGGTTTCTGGAAGATGCATATTGAAGATTATCTGTACCAGAAAGATCTATACGAACATTTGTCTAGGGAGAAGCCGGAGTCCACGACAAAGCAGCAGTGGAAGCTCAATGATCGACAAGCCCTAATGCGGATTTGATTTTGTCTGTCCAGGAACGTTGCATTCAACATCGTCAAAGAAACATCAACGATGGTGTGTTTAAGGCGTTGACTAACAAGTACAAGAAACCATCATCGATGAACAAGTTATACTTGATGCGTAGATTGTTCAATTTATAGATGGTTGAAGGTGGTTCTTTTGCTGAACATATATATGCGTTTAATATGATTTTTTCGCAACAGAGTTCCATTGAGATTGACTTTGAGGATGAGGTCAAAACTTTCATTTTCTTATCATCTCTACCCGAGTCGTGGGATACTATTGTTTCCGCGATTAGTAGCTCTCGTGGATTTTAGAAGCTAAAAATTGATGAAATCCGAGATGTTGTTCTCAGCAAAAATATTCGCAAACAAGAAATTGGTGAGTCATCATGGAGTGCTCTCAGTGTTGATGGAAGCAGAAAGAGTAAATCAAAGGGTCCAAATCAGCATAGACGTTCAAAATCAAAGAATAGAGGAAAATCTTCAGGTAGACCACAAATATCATGTTGGAACTGTGGTAAAAGAGGCTATTGGATATACACCCAAACTATTATAAATTGGACCCCGATAATTGGGCCGTGACTGACTAAAATTCGAAACATGAAAAACGGAGGCCCATCATTTAGGCCCCAGAGCGACACGAGTGGCGAAGCCCACCCAGAAGGCCCCGAGGGAAAAATTCCCTCGGGGGAGACCCGAGCGAGGGCCATCCCGCTCGGGTTACCCTAGCGAGGGGACCTCGCTAGTGTAACCCGAATGGGACCTCGAGGATACCCATCCGGGTATCCCCCCCTCCGTCCGGACGAGTTCCCTCGTCCGGACCCCTACCCCCGGACGATATTTCACCCGGGGCTCACCCTTAAAGGCCATTCCCACTGACTTAGACATAATAGGACAATCTACGATCGAACCGAGGTCAAGTGCACCACATTTACAGTCAAGGTCAACTTATATACGAACCTGCCACAACCGGACCAAGAAACCACTGGAACCGGGGCGGTCCTATAGGAACTCTATAAAAAGAGCCTCCTCTCCTCATTTGAGGACAATCGAATGATCTCTCACTCAAGCTCTGCCTTCTCTCTACTTTATCTCTCTAAGAGCTTATACTCATTTAAGCATCGGAGAGGGCACGCCGAGCACCACCCCCCTGTGGTATTGGTATCGCCCCTTTTGCAGGTATCTCGAAGAGAAGGAAGAACGGAGGTCCGACGCAAGAAGGCACTGAGGACATCACGTGCAAACAATGGGCCTACCGGGAACCCCCTCCCCAGTGCCCATCTACATATATACGAGAAGAAGAAGCCCACGGGGCGGGCATACGACAAGAAGAAGCCCACAGAGCGGGAATACTAGAAGGAGAAGCCCAGGAAGAAGGAGAGAACGGAAGGAGAAGCCCACAGAGGAAACTCGTGTGCAAACACTGGCGCCGTCTGCGGATTCGAGCAAAAAACATGTAGCCTACTACTTGTGCTCGATGGCAATAAATAAGGGGGTCCAAGAGAACAAGGGAGCGGCATAGTAAGGGACCTACAGTGGGTCTCCAGGAGCCTAGCATCCGGGGGCAACATCTAAAGGATCTAAGCAACCGACGTCCAATGGAGAACAACACTCCTTGGATAACACTCCATCAAGCTCCAAGACACCACGGTCGGTAGTCATTCAACAACTACCTCCCTCACCCCTAATAAAGGACAAGCCCCTGGTGGGGGAAACAATCAATTACCTAACAAAAGGGTAGAAGGCCAAAGAAGTGACTACAACAAAATGCACCCATGGTAGCTCTTTTAGAGTATACCAATAGGGGGAAAGATGAGGATGGAGAAGAACAAAAACCTCTCCACAAAGATGAGGACCACCCTCCCATCCCTTCAGGAATACACCAAGATTAGCTCCTCCAGAGCACATCTATAGGAGGCAACTGGAGGTTACCACTGAAAAGCAGCCACTCTGTGAAGAATATGGCAACACTAGGAGGAGAGATGATCAATAACTCCCATCCCCATAAAAATATGGAATTAGTAAGAGAAACCACATAAACTGGGGGGCAAGCATCGCCAATGATAGCAAGGAAGGTTCATGCATACACCTCCTCCCTCTATGAGCAAAATGACAACCCCAAACAAGGAGGGCCACTACAACCAGCAGGGCCTACATCACCTACCTTGAGAAAATATCATTCAAGGTGTTCCAATACGATATGCATTTCCATGGAGAACCATATGGAGTGCCATCATATAGAATCTTATCCTATAATATATCTATGTACAAAAGTTACACCCACCAGACGCCCGACCGTCCAAAGGACGAGACAACACGCTGTGAAAGCAGGGAATACCACTCCAACCCAGCCTGCAAGGCAAACACCTCCCTCTTCCCCTTCCCAGCACAATACTCATTTTTGAGACAAAAGCCGCTTCTACATCTAAGGAGGGGTAGCACTAAATGAGGGGGCAACACCAAACCTATGTTCATCGCAAAGATCATCAATAACTCCAACGTTAAAAGGATAATGGATTTGCAAAACAAACATTCTACATCCAAGGGTGCTAACAGGACAGGGTTGGGGGCACGACGCCAAACCAACACTTACAAAGAGTAAAGGGAAGAAACAGTAACGAAGATCAAAATTGAATCCTCCATTCATCCCTCACCCACCTCGCCAATTCTGGAAGGTGCATAAAAAAAAGGCATGCTCAAAGAGCACAAAGGAGTAAGGAGACCGAGCAACTTGGGGGGCACCAAACGAACAAGTGCTCGGCACCCAACCGAGAAAAAGGAGGATAAGCCTTAACAGGCTAAACAAGAACAAACGGTGCAACTACCAAGCAACTAGGGGGGCACCATGAGAGCTAGTGCTTGATAGTCCACCCGGAAATAAAAGGCCACGCGAATACGTGGCATCAATCCTTCCAATGGAAACCATAAAGGAAGGATACAACGTAAACCCACTACAAGGACTAGCTCTTGTGTGGAAGGCAAGAGTGACCACCCTCATAAAGCGACATCCACAACTTATACCGACTGGAGGATGCGGAAAGGCAGATTTCAACTAACACTTTCAGTGGATAACATTTGAAGAAGTTCTACACCCGAAGGGAATATTCACTTCCATTACATAATTTGTTATTACCAAAAGGAGATCTACGGGCTCCGCTTAAACTTTTCTTTCTGTAAGAAATGACAATAACACTAAATGAGTCAAATTCTTTTCAGGACACAAGGGAAAGAAGAAAGACACCATCACTCACAAAAAAGGATGCGTCATCTACAACGCATCCAATCCAAGCAAGTAACGTATTGCCATAACTCCAAATATTGGAACTCCAAGCGGCGGAAAAACGCATTTGCAAGTAGCACCTTGCCAAAACGCTATCTCGAGGCATCGAGTAAGCGGAATAAAACATACCAAACCAAGAAAGTAACGTCTTTCCATAACGTCACATCTTGGAACTCCAAGCGACGGAAAATGCGCTAACTTTAGTAATTAGGATTGCGAGTCGCGTCTCGCCACAACGCTACCTCAAGGCATTAGGTAAGCGGAATAAAACGTACCAAATTAAGCAGGTACCGTCTTGCCTCAAACGCCACCTTGAGTCCTCAAGTGGACGGTAAAGTGCATATCGCGAGTTGCGTCTCGCCCCAGCACTATCTCAAGGCATTGAGTAAGTGGAATAAAACGTACCAAATAACGCAAGTAACGTCTTGCCTTAACACTACTACGAGGCATCGGGTAAGTGGTTAAAACGCGTCAAACTAACAAGTAGCGTCTTGTTCACAACGCTATCCCGAGGCATCAGATATGCGGTCATAAAACGTGTCAACACAATGCAAGTAGCGTCTTGCCAGCAACACTATGTCGAGGCATCGACTAGTGGACAGACATCTTCCAACCGAAAAGGGACATAAGACCCATAGGGCCACCCTTCCAACTGAAAAGGGGAAGATCCAAAAATACAACTCTGAAATATGATAAGGCGATTGACAACCCTTACATATGGAAAGAGGAAGATCTATAAGGACAACCCTTACAACCGAAAGGAACATAAGACCCATAGAGCCACCCTTCCAACCGAAAATGGGAAGATCCAAAAAGACAACTCTGAAATATGATAAGGCGGTCGACAACCCTTACATATGGAAAGAGGAAGGTCTATAAGGAAAACTCTTACAACCGAAAAGGGACAAAAGACCCATAGGGCCACCCTTCCAACCGAAAAGGAGAAGATCCAAAAAGACAAATCTGAAATATGATAAGGCGATCGACAACCCTTACATATGGAAAGAGGAAGATCTATAAGGACAACCCTTACAACCGAAAAGGGACATAAGACCCATAGGGCCACCCTTCCAACCGAAAAGGGGAAGATCCAAAAAGACAACTCTGAAATATGATAAGGCGATCAACATGTTAGCATATGGTGACGTGGCGCCGTAATAGGAGCCCGTTAATTAAGGGAATTACCTAAGTTAATTAGGTAATTGTCAATTTGGGCTAATTGGGCCAAACCCAATTAGTAATTGACAAGGGACGCCCAAAATGTGTCTTCCCCCTTAACATGCATTGTTCAGCCGCCTCCTTTATACCACATTGGTTGGAGTTGCCTTTTGGCAACTCCACCAATACTATATATATGGGTGTCTGCTAAGGGTTTATTCACTCATTTATAATAACAAGGATCTCCATTGAGAACACTTGTTTCCCTTAGTTAAATTTCGGCACCATCACATCTGGTCTGAGGTTCCATCTCCGTTGAAGAATCGATCAGAGGTCTTGTTGTGTAGCTACATCGCGTGGGACTTCTTCTAACGAAGAACTTGCACGTAGTTCCGACCGGAAGATCAGAACTCCCTCCACATCGTTCTTGGGCAGGAAAGCTAAAAGGTATGTGTACTAATTCCGCTGCGTAGATTAGATTTCTTGCTAGTACACGTTTAGCATTTTGTAGTATTACGTCCCCGTAATCCAACAGTGGTATCAGAGCATGTGTTAGGAGTTCTTAAAATTTTGATAAACGGATGTTCTTGATGTTCATAAAAACCGAATTTTTTATGTTCATGAACACCATGAAGAATCCGAAAATTTTAAGTAGATTTCATGTTTTTGATCTTTAAAAACTTAAAATTTTCAAATTTACATGTTTTTCTAGATCAAACCGAATTTTTCATGATTAATTTAAGTTTGATGTTCATGATCTTCGAGAACACCATGAGTTTTATCAAGAACATGTTTTGAATTCATGATCAAGTTAGAGTTTGATCTTTAAATTTGACAACTTTTCCAATTTTCTTGTTAGTGTCGAAAATTCATAGGGGTGTTTTAGGTAAAAAAATTAATTTTCTTGGCCACCAAGCAATTAAAAATTCGGCACAATCTATAATAGATATAGGTTGCCATTTTTAAATTTTATAAATAGGTAACTATATCTAGAAGTTGGAAATAAGGATAGGTTCTAATATAATATTGTAAAAGATATTAACTATCAATATATATGGATTAAAATAGGGTTAATATATATATTGATAAATTTAGTTACTATTAAACAATTAAGAAGATATATTGTCTACATATTTTAATCCCTAAAAGATATATTCGACAATATTTTATATATATATATAATTCGGCCAAAATTGTATATTAATATATATTTATATTGTTGATTGATTTACATCTCAAAGATAGAATCTTGACAATATTTATATATATATTATATATATACATATGCCGAATTTTTATATATATATAAGCATTATTGGAAATTATTTTATATAATTAATGTTGGATCACGGTTGGAACTCCGGTACGTTCTTGACGGAAATCCGAACTCCTTCGCTCCAAGTAATCCTGCAAGAAGGGGATAGACCGGGCGGTGACCCAGAATCCCTCTCCGATGCTTAAATGAGTATCTCGATGAAAGGTAAGTATCAATATGTAAAATGTTCAACGTAATGATCCTGAGGTAACTCCTTCCTTTATATAGGGGAGGGGTCACCTCAGTTACCTGTGAGATAACTACCACGTTCCGTTAATCTCGGCCCTGTAGCCCACGTTCCGTCTTTTCAGGCCACTTCCCCACTATGTTGATAGTGGGCGTGTTTCTCGGCCTCGTTCTCTGGTGGCAAGTCCCGACGGATGTCGGGGACTCCAGAGTTATCTCTTTTGGTCACCGCTCGGGGCCCCTCGTCATCGGGACAGGGCCTGCATTCTCAGGGATTCAATATCGGAGCCTACTTAAAGGCGTATCATCGGGGCCTACTTAAAGGCGTACCATCGGGGCCTACTTAAAGGCGTATCATCGGGGCCTACTTAAAGGCATATCATCGGGGCCTACTTGAAGGCATATCATCGGGGCCTACTTAAAGGCATAGGATCGGGAGCGTTCAGCTCGTATGTCGGGACCGCTCTTTGTCGGGTCCTCTCGTATTGGTCTTCTAAGCCTTTTTTGGGGCCCGGTGGGCCTACTTCGCCGTTTAGTCGCCGTTAATGGGCGTTACGGCTATATCGAAACCCATCAATTAATAATTCTTGATGACTAAGTTAAGTTTTATGGTGGATTTTAAAACCCTACTTAGCCTATAGAATTATTTCGGCCGAACCCTAGGGTTCATGGGCCGGTCCAACCGGATCGGGATAAACCTATCCAGGTTTCTTAATCGGGTCGGGTCGGACCATAGTAGCTAAATTGAACCTAACCGGTTTTGAGTGATAAACCTAACCACTATCTTATTTTATTGAACCGTTTTGGACCAAACCGGAATTTTAAAAATCAGAACGAGTTGAACCAAATTTTAAAATTTGGACCGAACCTCTTTAAAATTCTCGGAAATTTTAAATTGTTCAATAAAATAGGATGTCAAATTTTAAATCCAAAATGTTTTCGAACTTTATAACTAGCCTAAACAGTGCTCTTAGGGTTTGTGTTTTAATACACGGTTTCAATCAAAACTCTAATGCCTGGTTTCGATTATGGGGATGGATCTCGGACTTGCATGTTTTTGGGACTGGATTAAATTAGTGGGCTGATTTGCAATTGTTTACTTTCTGCGTCATATATTTTGATATAATTAGAACTGTCGTCTTGACTTAGTCAAGCTAGCTGGATATTATATTGCGAGCATGAGCTCTGGGATTTAAATATATGGTTTGCGCAATAGGATAGACATGCAAAGCTGATTGAAAGTGCCTAGAATCCATGTCTAGAAATTCGCATGATTGATTGTAAGCATGAATTGCAAAACAACCCTAATATTTTCAAATCGTTTTATAAAACCGAAAATTCCAGTCGCCAATTATGCATGATGTGTGCGGATGTTGCATGTTTTGACGCGTATGCTAGGATTTTTATGATAGAACGCATGTGATAATTTACTTTACGTAGAATTATATATGCTAGGAACATTAGACGCATGACGCGTAAGCATGTTGTGTTCGATATTTATGGCATGGTATGATGATATGCTAGATGTAGTATAATTATAAATATGCATGCGTAAATTATTGGATAATTTTAGAAAATCATAAGGGCCTTGGGAAAGCCAAGATCGGGTATGCTTGTTTGAAAATTCTCATTCCGGTAATTTGCAATAGAATAACCGTTTTCAAAAGACTGATTTATTAGATTGAAAACGACAATAGTATGAATTCTTTCACGACACCCCCTTCCTCGGTTTACTGAAGGTTGGTTTGGTTTAGTGACTGAAGAATCACTATTCGTCGTATTCCATCATAATAGATAATCCGATGTATGCAATTCTGTCAAAATGTTGTTATCTTCCCAACCTAGTGCTGTTATCGATGAATTGATGGCATTATCATGTGAATCTGAGCTATTAGTTGAGACAAATTATGACTCGTGGAGCAAACGCGTCATTACGATTTTGGAAGCACAAGGTCTGTGTGACAACATACAAATAACCATGAATTACCCAAATTTCGGACTCACCAAAGATCTGGCATTTGCCCACTTTAAGTGGGAGCAAGATGACAAGAAAGCAAAGGAGCTGATACTGTCGGAAATGTCAGAAGATTTCTATGTCCGCTAAAAGGATGATCCGACGAGAAAGGACATCTGGGATGCCCTCTTTCTTAAATATGGATGTGGCATGGCAGTTACACTGCACCCACTTATACCAACATTAGAAACCTGTCTGAACAACAACAGTAAGAGTGTACTTGAAAAAGTATACGACCTCCTTCGCCTATTCAAGCCATTGGAAGATGACAGTCAGATGGCTGAATGGGATAAAATTCAGGCCATAATAGGGATCTTCCCGAAGTCTTGGAGAGCAACCAAGGCCATATTTACTGTCAGCAGTTCCGTCTTGATATTGCATCTGTCCTGAAAATAGTCGAGATGGAACAGGCTCGATTAAAATCGGTATCGAAGGAACCGAAATCCACAGGACAAGCTGGCCGCAAGAAAAGGAAATTCAGGAACAAAAGAAAGAAACAACAGGTAGTCGACGGTAAAACGTTGACTTCACCTAAACAAGGCAGTCCCAGATTAAAATCTGAGATAGTTTGCGGGAACTCCAGCCCACGCCGAATAAGCGATGGTGCAGGTTCCAGCAAATCGCATCCTGAAAAGGTATGCGAATTTGGTTATGTAGAGGAAGCTTTACTTTCCTCAACTGTCATGTTAACTGACTCAAATCCGTCTTGGATTCTTGATCCAGGTGCAACAGACCACATAGCCAACAATCGAGAACTATTTGCCAAGTTTAGACGATTTCCGAAGGATTCTAAAAGGATATACATTGGCGACAACTCACAAGTTGAAGTCATAGGGGTAGGAACTTGCAAATTGCCGATGGACAATGGCAAATTCTTACTTCTAGATAATGTCCTTTTCGCTCCTAGAATCCGTAGGAACGTTGTTTCTGTTTCTGCTCTTATGGATAAAAACTTTATTTTTTCATTTGAGAGATCCTTTTTTCGTATAAATAAAGGGGATACTTTATTAGGATATGCCTTTTCTTATAATGGTTTGTTTATCATAGATCTACATGGCAATGTAAATTCATATCGCTTGTATGCAATGTCTTCCAAAGAAGCAGAAACTGACGCAACAGGATGACATTCGCGGCTTGGACATATAGGCTATGACAGAGTTCAGTCGTTGGCTCAACGAGGGCTTTTGCCCGGAACAAACAGTGTGGTCAAACACACATGTCATGACTGTCTGGCTGGAAAGTCCACCCGTAAGCCATTCGGTGAAGCAAAACGAGCATAATTTCCATTGCAGATAATCCATTCTGATGTATGTGGACCAATGAACGTAACTGCTAGGAATGGAAAGCGATACTTCGTAACTTTCATTGATGACTACACCCGATTTGGGTTTACTCATTTGATTACTCGCAAATCTGAAGCTATAGATTGCTTTAAAAGCTTTCAGAAGCTCGTGGAGAATCAACAGGAGCGGAAGGTGAAAATCCTTCGCACCGATAGAGGTGGAAAATATTTCTCTAATGAGTTTGATAAGTTATGCAAAGAAAGTGGGATCGCCCGTCAAACGACGATCCCCAACACACCACAGCAGAATGGTGTGGTTGAACGTCGTAATCAGACTCTCCTAGACATGGTGAGAACCATGATGTCACAAGCACAATTACCAATTTATTATTGGGGAGACGCATTGCTTGCTGCCACTCATGTAGTAAACCTTGTCCCATCAAAAGCAGTTAACACAACACCGTATGAGCTATGGACTGGTAGAGAATTAAATCTTACTAGGCTGCGACCTTGGGGGTGCGCAGCTTACACACATACAACTGACAGCCGATTTGGCAAGTTAGGCCCCAAAGGACATAAGAGCATCTTTATAAGATACTCCGAGAACTCAAAAGGTTATGTATTTGTGTCAACTCAAGAAAACGGTAGTGTGTACGATCATGAATCCAGAGATGTCACTTTTCTTGAGGACGAATTTCCATCGCTTCAAGGGATAAAAACAGATGAAGTTCTGACAGAACTAGAACATGATGATGATGATTCTCAGGTCCCACTTTATTTGAGTGGGAAATTTGGCACATAAACAAGTGATTCGGTTAATGAGGACGATATCCCCATTATAAATCCAGTGGGAGGGCTCACTCCCCCCCCCCCCAAACACAAATCACTATTGTTGGGAATGCGAATCAAGTAGAACCTGACATTCATAACACGCAACTACCATAAATTCCCATTATTTCAAGTGGGAGTGGGATGATCGCTCCAGTTCCATATCCTAGCGATCAAAGAACTAATCTCGGAGGTGAAATTCCGTGATGAAGGGGTCGTCCTAGGAAAGTTGTTGCTCAAAGTTCTAGTAACTCCAACATTCCCAGTGGGAGTAGTGCCCCGATAAGAAGCATTATTCCAAGTGGGAGTATGGGTCAAACTCAAAATGTGATAGGTGAGCCTAGATGCAGTCAAAGGCAACGCACTTCCCCTAAAAGGTATCCCATTGAGAGAGGCGAAATATTCACTCTCACATCTGTTGATGAACTAGTAACGGTTAAACAAGCGATGGAAGGACCTCAAGCAAAGGAATGGAGAAAAGCAATGGAAGATGAAATCGCCTCAATGAAAGCTAATTCGGTTTGGTCATTAGTTGATTTGCCTGCGAACCGCAGAGCAATAGGAGCTAAGTGGGTATTGAACTCAAACTCACTGCTGATGGAGAAGTCGAGCGATACAAAGCTCGACTAGTTGCGAAAGGATATACCCAAATCCACGGAGTGGACCTTGATGAAACATACTCACCAACTGTGCGTTACACCACAGTAAGGGCCATCCTTGCCCTAGTTGCTAGTCTTGATCTAGAGCTGCATCAAATGGATGTTAAGACCGCATTCCTCCATTGAAACCTGGTGGAAGAGATCTATATGGAGCAGCCGGAGGGTTTCATTACTCCTGGCAAAGAACGTAAAGTTTGCAAACTCCAAAGATCTATATACGCCCTTAAACAATCTTCTCGACAATGGTATCACAAATTCCACGAGGAAATCGTCGGATACGGATTCGTGAATCTTCACGAGGATCCCTGCGTATACACCAAGACCTCCGGATCTAAGTATATCATCATAACACTATACGTGGATGACATACTCATTGCTGCAAACGACGCGAGTTTTATGAATAAATCAATGTCCTGGTTAGCTTCAGCATTCGAGATGAAAGACATGGGAGAGGCCACGTACATCTTAGGCATCAAAATTGCCCGAGATCGTGCCACCCGGAGATTATGTCTATCTCAGGAATCATATATCAACAAACTGTTGGAAAGATTCAGACTGCTGGATGATAAACCCGTGGATACGCCGGTTGTGTTCGGGTGCGCGCTATCTAAGTGTGATGGCCCGAAAAACCAGCAGGAGCGTGAACAGATGAAGAATGCAGAGTATCTGAGCATGGTAGGGAGTCTAATGTACGCCATGCTCTGTACTCGGCCAGACATCTGTTACGCTGTGGGCCTAGTAGCAAGATTCCAATCAGATCCTAGTTATCAACATCTAAAGGCCGTAAAACGAATTATCAGATATCTGAAAGGTACTGCCGACTACGTTCTGTGCTATGAGGGCGATCGGCTCAAATTGACCGGTTATAGTGACGCCGACCACATTGGCGATCCGGATGATCGTAAGTCCACCACAGGAGGAGTTTTCCTCCTTGCTAATGCTGTCATATCATGGGTAAGAAGCAATCGTGTCGCGCTTTCCACTATGGAATCAGAATTCGTTGCCCTCTCAAAAAACGCACAAGAAGCGGTCTGGCTGAAAAGGCTTCTTACTGCATTAATTGGCACCGACAAGAAGAGTAAACCTGTGAAGGTGTACTCCGACAGTCAGGTGGCCATTGCGGCAGTTAAGAATCCAAAGTACCATAGTAGGACAGAGCACATTGATGTGAAATACAATTATGTTAAATCTGTTCAGGAAGACAACATAATTGCTTTAGAATACTTGCCTACAGACAATATGGTCGCAGACCCTTTAACTAAGCCGCTACGTAGGGAGATTTTTGAAAAGCACGTAAAACTGCTTGGATTACGTAGGGCTTAAACTGTGTGGCTTGTAAAAAGTGATAACGTTTTGACATTTGAAATGATATTTCAATTGAATAAAAGAATTGCAATTTGATTTTATGATTTATCGACGTCATAATGATTAACAACATCAGATTTTACGGTCTATAAACTAAGTCGTAGGAAGAAGTAAAATTCTTCCACCAAAATTATGTCGAATGTGAACCTTGCCTCGTCACACAGGCACGGTCATCTTGTAAGGAGAGAGGGACCTCTACTACAACAAGATTGGCTAAGAATCAGGGGGATAAACCCGATTAAACAAAACGATAACATTGTCACGCTTAACAGCATGACTTAATCTTTGTTTTGTAAATCGCCGAGTTGGACTTTGTCCATCACTATATATCACATTCAAGGCCAGATGAGAGATTCTGCGATAGCATTATTAACATATCCCATCCCTGGCTTTACCAGGTGTGCTATCGACGCGTGCTTCATACTGCGCGTGCCACGTACGACCACGGGGTCATGCTCGGTTGTGCTAGCTAGAATCCTTGTGATTCAAAGGGCGCATAATTCTTCACCTTGAGCGTGTGATTGATCCCGGATGCCTTATGAAGAGGCATCCAAAGTATCCTCACGGACTCTGAACTTATACCTAAGGTCTGGCTCAATCCTCGCTTCCCGGCGTACGAGCGTAGTGCCAAAGAAAACAGTAGAGTGACCATGTCTTAGAAACCGGTTGAGTCAGACTAAGGGTATAAGCGATGGGGATGGTCAAGTTCACCTTTAATTCACCGACTCTCGTGTTCACTAGGTGGCCGCCAAGCGGATATTAGTTGAAGCTTGTGAACACTTGTATGGATGCCCTGGAGAAGTATTCCTTTGTGGAAAACTGGGCAATTGGAGAATTAACAATTGACCAAGGATACAGTGCGGTACATGTTTTATTTCAAACAGGTTTGGTTCATGAAAGGGAATCAACGTTCTCCGGGCGCTACAATACTCCTAACAGATGAGTAGCACGATGCCCGTCGTATCCGCTGGTCGCACGGCAAGACTCGTATGAACTATTCGGAGACGGAGACTGAAGACTGAGATGTTGATACTATTGCGTAACCGTATAGATTAACGTGTGATGGGTTTCGATATAGCCGTGAGGCCCACTAACGACGACTAAACGGCGAAGCAGGCCCACTGGGCCCCAAAAGAGGCTTAGAAGACCAATACGAGAGGACCCGACAAGGTCGGTCCCGACAAGGTCGGTCCTGACATACGAGCTGAACGCTCCCGATGATATGCCTTTGAGTAGGCCCCGATTATATACCTTTGAGTAGGCCCTGATGATATGCCTTTGAGTAGGCCCCGATATTAAATCCCTGAGAAGACTGGCCCTGTCCCGATGACGAGGGGCCCCGAGCGGTGACCAAAGGAGATAACTCTGGAGTCCCCGACATCCGTCGGGACTTGCCATCAGAGAACGAGGCCGAGAAACACGCCCACTATCGACATAGTGGGGAAGTGGCCTGAAAAGACGGAACGTGGGCAAGTGGCCGAGATAAACGGAACGTGGGCTAACTGCCCCCAGCAGTTATCACAACAGGTAACTGGGGTAACTCCTCCCCTATATAAAGGAAGGAGTTACCTCAGGATCAACACATTGACACTTACATACTGATACTTGCTTGCCCACATCGAGGTACTCATTTAAGCATCGGAGAGGGATTCTGGGTCAGCGCCCGGTCTATCCCCTTCTTGCAGGATTACTTGGAGCAAAGGAGTTCGGACTTCCGTCAAGAACGTACCGGAGTTCCAACCGTGATCCAACATTGGGGCCGTCTGTGGGAAACGTAACGAAAAGAAAAAATGGCTTCTACCCGATCGATGGCTGGCAAGCAAAAGAAGAGACAAGGACAATCCGGCGGTTCCCGCCACCCTGCTGGAACTCTGAATTCAGGGCCGCAGGAGCGCACTATTGATCGGAATGATCCTCCCCCTGCTGTTTCCCAAACAAGGGGGCATCATGATGATCGCGAAGATTCCATTCGAAACTCGTCGGAGAGCCGGGAAGAGATCCCGAGGAGGGACCAGGATGCACCTGCAAAGCCGGACTTGGCAAAGGCTGTGATGGATGCCATGCCAATATTTTTGGAAGCTATGGAGGCTCTCCTGGACTGAAGGGAGGCTGCCAAGAAGAAGGAGGAGGAGTTGCCTCCGCCTCTGCCGAGGGAGAATCGGGACGGGCAGGAGGCCCAACCCGAGCACCCGGACAAGGGCAAGGAGCCCGCTCAGTCGGAGCAGTTCGTGATTGATGGGCATGGACCGGTGCAACATAGGACCATCCCTCTTAGTGGTCCTATCACCCCCGACCAGGTGGTGAAGATTGTGAACATCTGTATGGGAGACCAGAAGAAGATGATGTCAGAGCTGAGGGATCGATCCACTCATCCCTTTGTCCCCCGACTAGTGAACACCACTGCCCCGCCACGACTCGGTATCCCGACAATCAAGGAGTATGATGGCGAAGGAGATCCAGTTCGCCACGTCCAGAGGCATGTGATATCTTGTCTAGGCAGGGCCCCGAATGACGATATAGTGTGCGTTCTGTTCCCGGGCACACTTGGTGAATGAACACCACTGCCCCGCCACACTCGGTTCCCGCATGATCGGTTCATCCAGCAATACCAGGGCCGTCGGCGTCTCCTGAAAAGCGCGAGGTCCCTGGCTGAGGTGGTATAGAGGCCCGATGAATCTCTGGCGCATTACTACCAGAGGTATACTGCCAGCGTGGCCGATATTGATGAGGAAATGTCGGAAGGAGAGACCATCTGCACCTTCATTCGGAACCTGACAGCACCATATGGTTCCGACCTGATGCACAGCGTGGTTGAGAAGGCTGTGTGGAACATGGAGGCGTTGCAGAAAAGGGTAAAGCAACAAATCGACGTACAGGAGTCGAAGATAGCTTCCGGAGACCTTGACCCTCCGAAATCAAACAAGGTGAAGCAGTCGTTCAAACCCTCGGATGATCGCAGGAGGAAAGATAAACCCGAGGGCAGTCAGGGTCGAGGCCGTCCCGATCTGAGGGAAGACAAACGTCCCTCGAATTCGGACAAGCGGGAGGACCACTACACTCCTCTCATTTGTTCCATGGGTGCTGTGTTGGCGGTGATGGACCGACAGGGTATCGCCAGGTATCCCCCCGAAGAAGGATGGAGAGTTCATGGGAGCTCGCACCGATCGTTTTTGTCGTTTCCATCGTGCCAGCGGTCACGACACTAACCATTGTCGGGAGTTGAAGAAGGAGTTTGAGAATTTGATCCATAAGGGAAAGCTCAAGGAATTTGTGGCTGGGCAACGGGGCCGATCCCGTTCTCGGTCCCGATCGCGGTCCCGTTCCCGATCCCGTGGTCGATCCCCGAAGAAGGATAAGCCTGAGTCTTCCAATGCCCGCAAGGAGAAGCGGGGGACCATTAACGTGATTCATGGGGGACTTGCTGCGGGAGGAGATACCACGGCATCTCGAGAGGTCTATGCTTCTCGAATTCCCATTGCTGTGGTGTTGGGCAAGAGGGCCCGAAATTGGACTCCGAAAGAAGAAATGGTGATTCCCTTCTCAGAGGAGGACCTGGTAGGTGTGGAGACCCCGCACGATGATGCTTTGATCGTGACCTTGAACGTGGATGGGTACGAGATGAAGCGAATCCTGATAGATGGAGGGAGCTCCTCCGACATTTTGTTCATGGATGCACTGCAGGCCATGGGGAAAACCAAGAAGGACTTGAAGCCTGCAGACTTCCCGATGGTCGGATTTTCTGGCTCTACTTCTTACCCGGTGGGGATGATTACGTTACCGGTCGAATTCGGTAGTGGCTGGAAGTCGGAGAACAGGAACGTGGAGTTCGTGGTGGTCGAGTCCGCGGGGACTTATAATGCAATTATCGGGAAGACCACCATCAACCCGCTGGGGGCAGTTGCCTCAACTGTCCATCAGAAGCTGAAGTTCCCGACTGACCACGGAATCGAGGAGGTCCAGGGCGATCAGGTAGCCTCCAGGAGGTGCTACGTCAATGCCACTCGAAGGAGGAATCGGGAGGCTATGACTGTTTTCCAGACTGATGCTGATCCCCGAGAGGAGTTTGAGGTCTTAATTATGTGTTTAAAGGTTAATTAACTGTGTTTAAGGGTTAACGATGTCATTAAGCCACCTTAATGACACTGTTGCCTATAAATACCCCACCTCCACTATTAATTTGATCATCTTGGCAAGTTGGATAATTTTGCTCTGACATCTCTCTAGCTTTATCTCTCTAAAAACCGTACTGACTTAGGCATCGGAGAGGGTTCATCAGGCACCACCCCCCTCTGTGCCTGGTACTGCCCCTTCTGCAGGGCGAAAGGAGAAGAGAAGCTAAGGACGGAAGGACGCAAGCTAGGAAAGCACAACCCGAGAGTACCGGATCCCCCACATCTCCAGTGAGGAACGAGATTTGAGTCGACCGCCCGTTGACCCTAATCTCGGAACCTAACACTTGGCGCCGTCAGTGGGCTTCGGACAGAAAGCCTGGCTATAACAAGAGCAATGACGAACAGCAGGGTGTCTAGGCACCACCGCCCACCAGGGGGCAATGGGCGAAGGAGAGAGCCTATACCCCCAGGAAGGCAGCCTAACCCGGGAAAGCAGCCAATGCAACCAGAACCACAAGGAATCCCACAGCCTCCTCAACAGAACAACCAGGAGGGAGGACCCTCACGCCCAGCTGGGGCTGAGTCCTCCACAGCCTCAACCCCCCTGGCAAGAAGGCCACTGAGAGAAAGGGAACAACAGGGAGTGCCATCCCAGCACACGGCACCCCCTGAGGGATATTACTACGAGGCGCAACCCCAAAGGCACCCGTATGGGATGCCGGCCCAAAGGAATGACAACCGTGCCTACACAACATACACAAGGCCGGTATACACCCAGGGGACAAATACAGAAGCTCATGAAGAGGAACAGATCCCAACGGAAGAGCACCACTCGCACCCCCGAGCAGGGCAGCGAGAGGAGCAAAGAAGAAATTACCAGGAGCCACCCCCAGAGGGAAGGAAACAATTCGTGCCTCCTAGGCAACAGCAGAGCGCCAGGGCTTACACCCCACTGGGGGAGGAAAGACAAGCAAGACCTCCAAGGAGGCAAGAATTCTATGAAGCACCCCAACAGGGACACCAAGGATACACCTACAGTCCGTATCAATACGGACAAGGGATCCCGGCAAGCCCTATCTATAACTACGGAGGCTATCAAAGAAATTACACTCCGACACCGATATTGATCACTCCGGAAGAAATAGAGGCAATGATAACAAGGAAAATGAACGAGTCAAAGAAACATAGCTTGCATTGTCTAAGTGACAAAACGAACCACCCTTTCACAAGGGAATTGGAGATGAGCAAGGTGCCGGACTCCCTGCATACAGTCCAGATTGCAAAATACAATGGCAAGGGAGACCCTTTGGAGCATATTCAGCAGCATGAAGCCTCCCTATTTGGAAGAACCACTGATGAAAGATACAAAGCTCTCCTATTTCCAAACACCCTATCAGGGGTGGCCTCACACTGGTTCTTCAGCCTACCCTCTGAAAGCATTCACTCATGGGAGCAGCTAAAGGCGAAGTTCCTTCAGAGGTATCTAGGAGAAAGGAAGCTCCTCAAAGGAACAGGCTCCATTGATGATGTGAAGCAAGAAAATGATGAATCCTTGGCCAGTTACTACACTAGGTTCAACCAAAACATAGCAGACATCCAGGGCGACATCACTGAGGGTGAGATAATACGAGCCTTCATCAGAAACCTAGGCCGCTTCGGGTCAACGCTGGCAGAAAAGATGGCCAAGAAACCAGCGAGCACCTTAGAGGAGCTTGCAGGAAGAGTAAAAACTCATATAGACCTGGAGAGGCACAGGGCAAGCAAGAAAGCCAAGATCCAAGCAGCTAAGGAAGACAATGCAAAGCCGAACAAAGGAAAGCCACCCCAGGCACCTCAGCACACAAGGCAGCAGGAATGGCGTCCGCCCCAGCAAAGAAACCAAATGGGCGAACCACTAAAGGTTAGGGAAATAAATGTCATCAAGTTTATCCCATTGAACGCCACTCCAGCTACTGTCCTCAAAGAGATGCGAAATCAGAAACTCTGGTCACCCCCTGCAAGGTGGAGAGCCCCAATGGTGGGGACACACAAGGATAGATGGTGTGATAACCACGAAGCATATGGGCATGACACGAACGAATGCTTCAGCCTAAAGCTAAGCATCAACAATGTCATCCAAAGGGGAGAACTAAAGCAGTTCGTGGATCATGGGGGCAACAGCATACAGTTAGGGCCATCACACAGAGACAAGGGCAAAAGCAAAGTAGACTACAATCCTCCACCAAACAAGAGAGGAACCATAAATATGATACATGGGGGAGTAGCGTCAGGTGGCCCAACTGCTAATGCAAGGGAGGTTTACGCATCAAAACTGAGTTCAGTGCCAAGATGGAGGAAAAGGCCAAGAGAAGGAGAAGAAGTGAAGATCGAATTCTCAGAGAAGGACAATAGCCACATCGTCTTCCCACATGACGATGCTCTAGTCATCAGACATTGATAATTTTGATGTAAAGCGAATATTGGTGGATGGGGGCAGCTCGGCTGACCTCCTAAGCCTGAGAGTCCTAGAAGAAATAGGGAAAACCAAGGCAGACATCAAACCAGTCAGCTTCCCTCTAGTTGGCTTCTCAGGGGCAACAAGCTACCCCCTGGGAATGATAACCCTGCCAGTGACCATGGGCCAAGGATGGACACAGCTGAAGGTGAATGTTAACTTCTTGGTGGTTGAAAGCCTGGGAGCCTACAATGGGATCCTAGGAAGGACAACAAAAACCCATACGAAATCGTGCCATCCACCGTACACCAGAAGTTGAAGTACATCACTGAGAATGGAGTCGGAGAAGTCCTGGGTGATCAACGCACTGCAAGGCAGTGCTACGTCAACTCCATGAGACGTGGATCACACGGGACAGACACAGTGGCAGTGGTCATGGTAGGAGCCAATCAAGATAGAAAGAAGAGGGGAAGGAGACAAAGGCAAGGAAAGATGAAGAATGGAGTGACACTTCGTTTGAGCAGGCAGTTTTTTCAAACAATACCTAAGAAAAGACACATGAGCAAGGCTGTAAAGGTGACAGCCATACCTTGGCAGCCAGAGACCATAGAAGGGAAAAGAACAAGAGACTCCATCATAAGAGGCTTCCGTTACATCGATGATATCAAGCAAATGCCGCGGGAGCCAATATCAAGCTATTTCCAGAGATTCTCCAGTTATGGTGCCAATATGGACATCACAAGAGGAGAAGCCGTCAAAGCATTCATTCGAAACATGCACCCAAACTCATTTGAGGCCTATGGAGGGCTTTATGAGATGATCATGACGAGCACGATGAGAGATCTCAAGGAAAAGCTAGACAAGGCGTTTGCAAAGGAGATGGAGCAACTGGATGAAGTCCCGGAGAAAGAAAGAGAGACTGACACACTGGGAGGACGTGTAAATTTCACATTCACACCCCTTACAGTGAGCATAGAAGAAATTTTTCAGAAGTACCTCAAGGAGGAGCTACCCACATGCAGGGAGGAGGGCAAGGCCTTCCTAGGAAGAGATGCACAGGGATGGTGTGAATACCATGGGACCTGGGGGCATCAGACCAACCACTGCATGGTGCTGAAGATAGAAGTGGAGGAAATGATTCACAGTGGAAGCCTAAAGGAGTACGTGGCAACAGACGAATTGACCACCCCATATCCTTAGTTTCATATTTAGCACTTCGCATGTTCAAGCTTTCTAAGTTTTTCAAAAACAACTTTTGAGAAGGAGAACTCAAGAAGTTACTCCAACTCTGCACTACCTTTGATTTCCTCCAAAGGATGTCTTGATACACCCAAGACATCCCATATGTACAAAAACATGAATGCTCCTTAGGGAGTAAAAGTTACTCAAAAAGTATTTTCCAATGAATATGGTGATATAATCATGAAGTTATCCTTACACAGATATGACTTCAAGTCAACAACAGGTTCGACGCCCCCAAGAGCGTATCTTGAGAGTAGTTCTTATACTACGACCTTCGACGCCCCCAAGAGCGTATCTTGAGAGTAGTTCTTAAACTACGACCTTCGACGCCCCCAAGAGCGTATCTTGAGAGTAGTTTTTAAACTACGACCTTCGACGCCCCCAAGAGCGTATCTTGAGAGTAGTGTTCATACTACGACTTTCGACGCCCCCAAGAGCGTATCTCGAGAGTAGTTTCAATACTACGCCCTTCGACGCACCAAGAGCGTATCTTGAGAGTGGTTTCCAAAAACTACGAACTTCGACGCCCCCAGGAGCGTATCTTGAGAGTAGTGTTCATACTACGACCTTCAACGCACCAAGAGCGTATCTTGAGAGTGGTTTCCAAAAACTACGAATTTCGACGCCCCCAGGAGCGTATCTTGAGGTAGATTTGCAACCTACCAGATTCGACGCCACCAAGAGCGTATCTTGAGGTAGAAAAAACACTACCAGATTCGACGCCCCAAGAGCGTATCTTGAGGTAGATTTCAAACTACCAGCTTCGACGCCAACCAGGAGCGTATCTTTGGTCTAACTTGTGCCCTCCGGGAGCCTATCCTGTGAAACGTTAAGTGCCCTCCGAGAGACAGTCTCGTGAACAGATTTCGACGCCAACCAGGAGCGTATCTTTGGTCTAACTTGTGCCCTCCGGGAGCCTATCCAGTGAAACGTTAAGTGCCCTCCGAGAGCCAGTCTCGTGAACAGATTTCGACGCCAACCAGGAGCGTATCTTTGGTCTAACCTGTGCCCTCCGGGAGCCTATTCTGTGAAACGTTAAGTGCCCTCCGAGAGCCTGTCTCGTGAACAGTTTTCGACGCCCACCAAGAGCGTATCTTTGGTCTAACAGTACCACACATACCATTCAAAGGGTATCAGAAGAGAGTATTACACCATCACTAAGAAGGATCCCATGAGAAAGCAATTTCAAAGTAAAGTGATATAAAGAACACATGATGTTTTTCTTGATGAAATAGCAGGTATGGCATGAAGGAAAACACAATAGAAGGATAAGTAAAGGAAACACACCAAGGCAAGAGTCCATAATCAAAGGAGTATATACAAAAGCATACGAAGTACCAATGTAAAGCCAAGCGAACCACATAGTCAACAACACAATACGACAAAGGAAAGCAACACAAAACCCCACGACAATCCCAAAAGATACTCAACCCAACAAAGGGGAGAAGGAGTATGGTTATATATACAAAGATAGCAAGATGTAGACACATCAATCAGAGCCTTCGGGAGAGTCACCCTGACCCCCTGAGGCTGAACCACCGGCAGAGATGGAGGAAGAGGAAAAGTCTGACGTATCGATATCCACAGGCGTAGCATCCACCTGTGTAGGGGCAGGCTCGTCTGCAACAGCAGCCTGACCCCTAAGGACAGCCATGTAGCCAGTAGCGTATGGCCCGAAATCACCAAGATCGCCAACTGGAAACTGAGGATCAATGCGGAAAATATGATCAACCAGATACTCACCAAACTGGTTCATCTCCTGAGTGAGCCGCACGCTATAGTCAGCAGTGAAGGCAGAAGAAGCCTTGTATTCAAACACTGCGACAGTCCTCTCCTCCGCCCGGCACCTAGCCTCCAACTTCCGCAGCTCCTCAGAGTGGAGTGAAGATGCAACCTCAGCCTCCCGGCGTAAGCTACCTACGGTAGCCTCAAGTAAGGACACTTGGTCCCTGAGCTCCTGCATCTTCAGATCAGATAAGCGCGCCTTCTCAGCAGCAGTGGCGAGCTCCGCCTTCAGGGAGACCTGGCTGTCCTCAAGGGTCTTCTTCTCGTCAGATAGCTCGAGCACGAGTGATGACATGTTCACCATGTCAGACATACCCTGATAATTTAAACAAGGGATGAATAACCGAAAGAACAACAACATAAAAGCAAAAAGGAGAAAGCAAGGAACAACTCACAGGCGCATAACGAGAGAGTACACCCTGAACAAAGCGCCGAGTCTCCCCAGGAGACCTAGGCTGGGCAACACGATCGCCAGGGGGGATGGCACCGCGAAGTACGTGGATGCCAACCTCAGGAGTCCGCAAAGAGGAGCCGCTATCAAGATGGAACTCCTTCAAACCAGCGAAAGGAGTCCACTCAGACCCAACGACATCTTCATCAGTAAGACGTGCGAAATCCTTCCGACTCAAAGTCGGAGGCCCACCTATACAAGCGAAGCAAGTCAAAGGAAAATATAAACATAGAAGCATCAGTGATAAGGTAGAGATCGAACCTGATGACCGTGCCCTCGGCTGGGGGGCAGGGGAACCATCACCAGCAGGTCGCTTCCCTTTGTCAGTATGGGAAGGCGCCTCTTCGACCACCATCTCTTTATCGCGAGATAGGGTCGGAGGACGAGCAACAGGCGAAGGAAGATCTGCAGCTTTCTTCCTCTTGACAGCCGAGGCCCCGGCCTCAGAGTCAGATCTCCGCGACTTGGACTATGAAGGTCCAGAGTCTTTGCCTACGGAGACAACCCTCTCGGTCACCAAGGGAGAGCGCCCTAGCAATGTAAGAAAAACAAGATAAGGAAAACACAAGTATACCATAAAGAAGCAAACAGGAGGAAGTATACCAGAGGCCCCAGCCTTCTTCCCAGGCATGGGGGATTTCTTCAGAGTGGAGCTAGAAGGAGCCTTCCTCTTGCTCAGGTCAACAGGTGCTCCCTGCACGTTATAGGTTTTTCCGTGAAACCAACCTACAAAGGAAAAGCAAAAAGTAAATAAAGATGAGAAGACTAAGTAACATACCGAACCCCCGGAGTCAGGAGTCAAACTGATCCCGGCCTCGTAAAGATCCGTCTCAGTCACTAAGGACACGGGGCAGTATGATCAAGTCCTGTTGCTCTCATGAATGATCTTCATAGTCTCTAAATCAATAGAAGAGAACTCCTCGAAAGCAGGCCAACCATCCGACCGATCCTCATTCAAGACCGACCAAGTGACGTATCGATCCGTGATGAAGAAATAATGCTTAGCCCAGTGACTGGCCGAGTTGTCACTCCGGGCCACGAAGCGAAGGGAGGTATCCCACTCGACCCCACTCAACCCGAAGTCAGCAAATCGGGAATCCTTGAAGGTCGGATGGCGAGTTACAAAACTCGCAAAGCCCACCTTCTTCTGGTATTGGAACCGGTAGAAGCATCGGAACAGAACTAGGGAGTACGTCCAGGAGTACCAGTGGCACAACACCCGGAAGCCCACCCAGACACGGAGGGCACTGGGGGCAAGGTTCACAGGAGAAATCCTGAAGAACCTGCTCAACTCTACGAGGTCATCGCAGTAAGGCAACCTCAACCCAAATCGAATCTGGGAGGGGTAAACGACGACCTTCCCCCTAGGAGGCTCCGTCACCGTCTCGCGGGTATTCCCCAAGGAAGGGAGGAAAGGATATAGAGGCTCATCTAAGGGACAGATATCCCCTAAGGTAACGTGCTCATTGTAATCAGACCTAGTTAGGTGGTTCTCCGACAGAGCAGCGAGACCTAAGGCAAAGGTAGCAGGAAATCCCAAAGTCCGAATCAAGTTTCGACTAACACCCCAGCTCAGATCGCAACACTAAGCTAATGATAGGAAAGAAAGTAATGCGACAAAAAAGAAGACAAAAGGAACTCACTCATCCTTCGGAGGATGTAACGCCTCTGTAGAGTCTGTGTGCGGGGACACCACCAGGAATACAGTACCTGCCACGACATGACAAATATCAAGACAAGAAAATTTCCGAAAAACCGGGAGTACTCCGACACTCGACCAACGACAACAACCAAAGATTCGAAGACACCCAACAAAGATAACAAACATGAGCCAAGGACACCACGACAACCAAATCGAATAATTTTATCCGAACCTAAAGTCGGTTTTCGGGCAAAATTACCGTTACGCCCTCCAACGGAAACCAACACACAAACGGCGACACAACATCAAATTAAAAACGGGGATAGTTTAATCGGACAAGAAACTATCTCCGGACGACCGGCAAATTTTTTTCCCAAATCCACAACTATCTATAGCTATCCACGGCAATTCCACATTCAATCAAATTTCGGCAATCAAGCACCGGCAATCAAGTATCGACAATTCAAAAATCAACATTTTACGCAATAACGGAAAGGAAAAGAGTGGACCTTCGGAAAACCCGACCCGATGCGATAAACGGATTCGGATTTCGGATTTGGAGACCGCCGGAAATCAGTCCCTCGCCGGAGGTCGGACCCTGTCGTCGCCGGAGCTGATTTCAGCCGCCCCACCGTCGCCGGAAGCTGCCCTAGGTCACGCCGGAGCTGCTTCGCCTCGCCGTCGACAACCCCCGCCGGACTTGGTGCTGTCGCCGTCAGAAACAGGCTCGCCGTCGACCACCGCCGTCCGCCCAATGCTGCGCCGTCGTCGCCAATCGAACCTCCCGTCGCCTCTACGTCGCCGTTGGCTGCCGTCCGCCTGAGGCCACGTCGTCGCCTCCGGCCGGGCTTCCTCCTATCGACCGTCCCGGCTGAGCTGCTGGTCGGATTTCTGGTCCCTCGCCGGAAATTTCGGCCGGCCTCCTCCTTGGGTGTGCTCCAAACTCTTTCTTGCTCTCCAAGGGTGAGAAAAGAGGGAAAAGGGTGGCTATGGTGACTAACTAAGGTATTTTCTTAACTCTCCTATATATTTGAAAGATGGTAGGGTTTTTTAAAGAGTTTTAATCATCACCCTCCATTTATTTTTAAGTGAGATCTAAGGGCTAAAGAAAGACCATCACTTTTATCCCTTTTAACTATGGCTAAGTATATCTCCATACTTAGAAAAACCATCAAGTTAGACTTATTCTTGAGCATCCCATACTTAGGAAAAAAATTTAGGCCAAAATTAAATTTTCCTTCACTTAGGCAAAATCCCGGCACGAAATTAAAGCATGAGTCACTTAGCCATATTCGTATTATATCCCTGTGCGAGCATGTATTTTTTGAGTATACGCCTGTAGCAAAGATAGATTTATTACTCCCACCTCAGACGGACGCGTGCTTAGGCACACGTCCGTGCTACTCTGACGTTTACAATTCCTCTATCTCATAAGGCAGGGGGCAGAGTCAGAGGCACGCATCCATGGGTAAGTAAGCATTCAGACGAAAGGTAAAACCCCGGTTTCAAATTGCGCGTGCCATACCATCCTAAAATAGAGTCAATCAAGGGTTAAGCCATTGGTTGACTCGGGGGCATGTGATGGATATACGCCCAATTTGAACCCGTTGACTTCCGAATCGTTTTATTTTTATCATCCCGTTAATGATTGTAAATCGAAACTTCAACCCGAACACTTCGCGAGAACACCAACGGTCCGGACGAGGTCGAAGCGCTCGTCCGGCCGAGTCAAACTCACCTAGGTGAGGTTGGGTGGCCACACCCGACCCGATCTCCCCTAGGGGAGATCGGGTGGACCAACCCGATCTCTCCTAGGAGAGATCGGGTCCACCAACCCGATCTCTCCTAGGAGAGATCGGGTCGGCCAACCCGATCTCCCCTAGGGGGTCGGATTTTCCTCCCCCCCAAGGGCCCCGGCACCATTTTTGGACTCCCATACTCGGTTTATTCCGCCTACCTTCTCCGTATCCTAAGGTCTTAATTATGTGTTTAAAGGTTAATTAACTGTGTTTAAGGGTTAACGATGTCATTAAGCCACCTTAATGACACCGTTGCCTATAAATACCCCACCTCCACTATTCATTTGATTATCTTGGCAAGTTGGATAATTTTGCTCTGACATCTCTCTAGCTTTATCTCTCTAAAAACCGTACTGACTTAGGCATCGGAGAGGGTTCATCAGGCACCACCCCCCCTCTGTGCCTGGTACTACCCCTTCTGCAGTGCGAAAGGAGAAGAGAAGCTAAGGTCGGAAGGACGCAAGCTAGGACAGCACAACCCGAGAGTACCGGATCTCCCACATCTCCAGTGAGGAACGAGATTTGAGTCGACCGCCCGTTGACCCTAATCTCGGAACCTAACAAAGGCAATCGAGGAGATGAAGTCCCCGACGAACCATCGGGAGGTGCAGGTGCTGAATGGCCGATTGGCCGCGATGAATCGCTTTCTATCCAAAGCAAGTGATCGATCCATGCCGTTCTTTGAATTGCTGAGGGCCAACAAGAATTTTGAGTGGACTGCCAAGTGCGATGAGGCGTTCCAGGCACTCAAGCAGCACCTCCGCACCCTCCCGCCATTGGCGAAGCCCATCCCAGGCGAGCCATTCTATCTGTATTTGGCTGTTTCTGAATTTGCTATTAGCTCTGTCTTAGTGAAAGTCGTAGAGGGTACCCAAGTCCCCGTCTATTATGTAAGCAAGGCACTCGCCAAGTCTGAAATAAATTATCCCGCCGTTGAGAAGTATCTTTATGCGTTGATTGTTACAGCTCGGAAGCTGAGACCTTACTTCCATGCGCATGAGATTACCGTTCTGACGAATCAGCCCTTGAAACATTTTTTGAACCGATCTGATGCGTCGGGGAGATTAGTGAAATGGGCAGTCGAGCTTAGCGAGTTCCGCATTCACTTTGCTCCGTGAACGGCTATTAAGGGCCAGGCGTTGGCGGATTTCATAGCAGAGTCTACAGCCCCTGATCTATAAGAAGCGGGCCCTGTATAGGGGGCAACTATGGAAGTCCCGATAAGAGAGCAGTCAGAACAGCCCGACGCTGAAAATACTTGGGAGATGTATACCGATGGCTCCTCAAATTCAGAAGGATCGGGAGCAGGTTTCGTACTGATACCACCAGACGGAGGCGAGCCCCTCCGATATGCCTTGGCCTTGACATTTAGGGCCACCAACAATGAAGCTGAATATGAGGCTCTCATCACTGGCCTCAAGATTGCTAAAGGAACGGGAGTTGGTCACTTAAAGGTGAAGTGTGATACTAGCCTGATCGTGAACCAAGTCTAGGGGCGATACGAAGCAAAGAGCTCGATGATGAAAAAGTATCTTCGCGAGGTACAAACCCTGAAGGAGAGTTTCAAGAGCTTCGATATTGAGGCAATACCGAAGGAGGATAATGTGGAAGCAGATGCCTTGAGCAAGTTCTCCTTGGGGCACCCCTTGATGAAAGTCGGAAGGTGCATTTCTTGGAGAAGGTTATCCTGTCAACCACCGATCAATCGGAGGTATGTGCCATTGAGATCGGATCGGAGGAGCCCACTTGGATGACCCCGATAGCCGCATATCTGACTACAGGGGCAGTCCCTGATGATGAAGTAGCAGCCGGAAAAATACGCCGAATAGCGCCCAATTGTGTGATGGTGGACAATCAACTGTACAAAAAGGGGTATGTAACTCCCTACTTGAAATGTGTGGCTGAGCCCGACACAGATCGGATCCTTAGGGAGGTGCACGAAGGACACTTGGCTTGTCATGAAGGTGCCCGATCCATCGTGAGGAAAGTGCTGAACCTGGGCTATTACTGGCCCTTGATGAATAAGGAGGCAACGATGCTAGTCCGATCCTGTGACGCTTGCCAAAGGTACGCCCCGAATATCGTGGCTCCAGCTGCCGATCTGACGTCCATCAAGAGTGCTTGGCCCTTCGCGTAATGGGGAATCGATTTGGTGGGACCCCTTCCAGTTGCAAAAGGTCAGTGCCGATATTTAGTCGTGGCTATTGATTATTTCTCGAAGTGGATAGAAGCTAAGGCGTTGGCCAAGACAACGGGGAATCATATCCTCAAATTCCTCCAGACCCATATCATATCCCGATACGGGATCCCCAAGGTACTGATCAGCGATAACGGCCCCCCGTTTAACGGGGCCCAGTGGAAGGAGTACCTGGAGGAACTGAAAATTGAGAATCGGACAGCCTCTGTTCGTCATGCTCAAACCAATGGACAGGTGGAGTCAGCCAACAAGATCGTGATGGATGGCCTGAAGAAGAGGGTCCATGCCTTGAAGGGCAAATGGCTGGATGAGCTGTAAAATGTGCTTTGGGCTGTTAGAACGACACCCAAACGATCTACTGGGGAGACTCCGTTTGGCCTTGTTTATGGCACGGAAGTAGTTGCTCCCGTCGAAATAGTTGTGGCATCCCATCGGACGAGGTATTATGAACCTGTGTCGAATAATGAAATGAGGCGTCTGGACTTGGACTTGGTCGAAGAGAAGAGGCAGAGTGCAGAGGAGGCCCAAGCTCGGATGCGCTTGGCAACGACTTGATATTATAATCGACGAGTCAAGTCTCGACAGTTCTTTGTCGGGGAACTGGTCTGGCGTTGGAACGAATTTAACCTTTTGGATTGGGTCAATAAGATGTCACCAAAATGGGAAGGGCCTTATAAGATCGTGGGGATGCCAGCTCGAAATGCGTATAAGTTGGAAGACCTCGATGGCAATGTGTTGAAGCATTCTTTTAGTGGCGAACACTTGAAGAAATGTCATGCTTGATATTAAGTCGCCTTCAGTGGTGCAAGTTGTTTATCGAAGTCGCCTTCAGTGGTGCAAGTTATTTATCGAAGTCTCTTTCAGTGGAGCAAGTTGTTTATCGTTTTGATTCGATGTAAACAGGTTTTGAGCCATCAATGAATAAAGAGGTTGCTTCCGATTAAATCGTCTTAAGTGGTGCAGCTAAATCGCCTTAAGTGGCGTGGTTTCGCCTTAAGTGGCGTGGTTTCGCCTTAAGCGGCACGATTAAATCGCCTTAAGTGGCGTGGTTTCGCCTTAAGTGGCACGATTAAATCGCCTTAAGTGGTGTGGGAAAAATGTCTTAAGTGACACGTCGAAATCACTCTTAAGTGGTATGATCGAATCGCCTTAAGTGGCGTGGTTAATTCACCTTAAGTGGTGCAGCGATAATCGGAACCAAAAGAGATTGATATTATTAATATCTAAAAGGTTCACGACAAACGAAGGAAATTACAAGGATTCAAAAGTAAAGCGACTAAGCTTGATCCTTGGCAGCGTCGAGGGGAGCAGGGTCCACGAGGTCTGTAGCAGAAGGCTCCGCGATCGGAGGATCGGATCCTGAAAGATTGGCCGCGGGAGGAATCGGACTCTGGGAAGTCAGATATTGAAGGGTCGATCATCGGGGGATCAGTTGTCGGGAGGTCTGCACTTGGAGGCTCCACCGTGCCTTCAGCACCCACAGTCCCCTCGGGGGTGTTGGCCCCATCGCTCTCCTCGGAAAGGTTGAAATACCTCTCCGCGAAGGGGGCGAGAGTCTGAGACTTGGTGAAGTCGATGGCACCACCATACTCCAGATGGAGCTCCTCGACAGCATTAAGCAAGGTGGTCTCCACCTCCGCCGTACATAACTTCACCGCGTCCACTTGGAAAGCCTCGGAGCCCCGATAATCTTCCCGACCCTTGGCCTCAGCTTCAGCCAGCTTGGCGGGGAACTCGGCAATCTCCCGCTCCATCTGGTGAGAAGGACCTTCCCAGCCTCCAGCCCCGCCTTGGCGTCCTCAAGGGCCTTCTTCTCGAGGACAAGCCTGTCCCGATCCTCCGCGCGCCCCTGCTGCTCTTCATTGAGCTTATGACGCTCCTGCTTCAGCAACCTCTCAAAGTCGTGGACCTGCCTCAGGAGGTCCCGAGTCTTCTGGTTAAGGAGGGCCTGCTCCTTAACCAACTTACCCCTCGACGATTCGGAGGCAGCCAGATCCTCCTTGAGCTTGGCCTGGACCTCGGGGGCCACCTTGGCTCGCTCCTCCTTCAGGGCCTCCTCTAGGGCTAGGATGTACCCGAAACAGTGGTGCTGGTCCGCCATTTCCTGTGGAAAAGAAAGGAAAAGGTTAGTACATGAAAATATTTTACATCATATACTAAGTGTAAAAACAGGAAGCCTTACCTCCACACGACGAATGGCCATGTTGCGAATGTCCGCGTGGATGTCCTCTTGAGCCAAGGAGAGCGGAAGCTTCACAGACGGCGGAACTGAAGCTGCCAGCAGGTGCAGACCCAGTTCCGGTGATAAATTGTCCCGACGCAGCGGGACCCCCCCCCCCCCCCCCCCCCCCCCCGCAATGACTAGATCGGGGTCCAGGGAGCCGCCACCTGGTCGGGGGTGTAAACCTGATAAAAACTCCCGTCTAAGGGGAGAGGAGGAATGAAGGACTGGGTGTCGGAGGTGCGTGCCTCCGAGCCGCCGTGAGAACCCGTCGTCCCTTCAGGAGTAAGGCTCAGGACTGGCGAATGCTGTTGTGCCGGGGAGGATGGGGGCGGACCTTCGGGTGTCGGCTCCAATGGGATCTGCCTCACCCCCCGACGACGAACCAGGGGCTGACCCTCGCTCGCCTCCTCAGAAGAGTGAGAAACATCCAAGTCCATCACCCGACGGAACTGGCCGTCCGTCGGGGCGTCTTCAATCCCCGATCCTCCTGGGGCAGGAAGAGAAAGGAGGGGCTCCCCGACCCGGGTGTCGGAGGATAGCTCCCCCGCCGAAACTCCAGCTCCCGATCGACCTGCATCTGGAGGACGAGAAGCTTCAGAAAGAAAATCAGGAAGTTGATCGGGATCCTTACACTAAATGACGCGACGGGAGAGATACTGGTCCTTCCCGGGATAATTGTAGTAACCCGCTTTGAGGATGCGGGGAGTCTCTCCTTGCAGGATACGATTGATCCCTTCGATTCTGGCTTTCTTATCGGAGGGAATTAACTCCTTGGGAATACGCCTCCTGTATAATCGAATTGCTAAGCGTAGCTGTTTACCTTCTTCGGGAGTTTGGTTGTTGAAGATCTGCTCCATCTTCTCTACCCGGGCCCGCTTGATCTGCTCCGAAGTTGGATGGGCCGATGAGGAAGTAGCCCGCTTCGAGGACTTCCTCTTCCTCGCAGGGCGTTGGACAGCGTCGGTCTCCGCCTGCTTAAGCACGATATTGGTCAGCAAATATACCTTCTTAGCTGCAAAGACGAAAATGAAAGTGTAATTAGAATATTACCCAAGGAACGAGGTTGGAAGGGCCGTCGAAGAGTTGACCCCCGGAAGCAACATCAAGGAGTCGGATCCCGGTCAGAACCAGGTCCCGCTCCCCGATGGAGTTGGCATCGAGGGGAGTAAAAGAATCCCCCCAGCGGTAGAGTTGGATACAGTGGAGAATCTGGAAATCCTCCTCGGAGTCAGTGTGAAAAGCGGGAGGGGGTTTTGCTTCAACCTCCCATTGGGGCCACGGAATAGAGCTGTTCCGGATGAAGAAGTAATTCCTCTTCCAGCCGCTGTTTTCGGGCCCCGAGTCGGTGATGAGCCCCCGACCTTTGGCGACCTTCCATGTGTCACCAGTCCAGCTACATCGGGAGAGCTGCGCCTTCTTCCACTTAGGCATCCGCGGGTAAAAGGCACAGACCCCGACATCATTGCACTTCAATCCATAGAAGGTCCGGAAAAGTCGGAGGCTATAGGGCCATTGTTGGCGGAGGCAAAGGACGCGGAAAGCATTCCACACGTGGATGGCGTGGGGGGGGGGGGAAAGTAGTCGGATGTGTTTTGTAATATTTACACATCTCGACTATGTCCCCACAGAAGGGGAAGCGGATCCCCGCCGATACTTGCCCGGCGGAGACAAACACCTCCCCTTCCCGGGGAAGAGTGACCACAGGGTCGCCCGGCATGCGAGGGCGAGGATAGGGATATCGAGGCTCCCAGGTGGAAGTGATACACCCTTCCCGGAGAGCCGCATCATAGGCGGTTTCTGAAATCTCATTGCAAGCATAATCGAACTTGAAGGGTTTCCTCCCCCCGGAACTGGATTCACCGTCTGGAAAATGATCAGAGCAAGAAAAGGCACAGTTGATTCTTGGAAAAATCCGGGTAAGTTGATAAAGATAAAAGAAAAACTATGCTAACAAGTTTTTTCGGAATCGAAGGAAGAAATCTTACCAGACATGTTGAAGTGGAGAAGAGAAGATGATCTTGATGGCCTGAGATCTTGGCTGCCGGAGTGCTGATCAGAGATTAGAAAGGAGAACTTGAGCTTTTGAAAACACAGAGAATGAAACGGTAGAGGAGAACTGAATAGTGCCAAGATTCGGGATTTTATAGGAGAGAGGGTAGCCAAAGAGACGTTGCAATCCGGACCGTTGAAGCACTAGCGACAAAATAGCTAAAAAGCGCTTTTTCAGAAAAGCAGGCACGGGCACCCAAGTCGTCGCTTCATCACCCATCGCATTTAATAGTGGAGTAATCGAGAAATCTTTTCGGATTCGGTGGTTATCCTCGGAATATCGAGAGCTTTGGAGTTGGAAGACACGACGAACTATAAGTCCCTCGTGTCTTGGGGGCAAATGATGGGTTTCGATATAGCCGTTAGGCCCACTAACGACGACTAAACGGCGAAGCAGGCCCACTGGGCCCCAAAAGAGGCTTAGAAGACCAATACGAGAGGACCCGACAAGGTCGGTCCCGACATACGAGCTGAACGCTCCCGATGATATGCCTTTAAGTAGGCCCCGATTATATGCCTTTGAGTAGGCCCCGATGATATGCCTTTGAGTAGGCCCCGATATTAAATCCCTGAGAAGACTGGCCCTGTCCCGATGATGAGGGGCCCCGAGCGGTGACCAAAGGAGATAACTCTGGAGTTCCCGACATCCGTCGGGACTTGCCATCAGAGAACGAGGCCAAGAAACACGCCCACTATCGACATAGTGGGGAAGTGGCCTTAAAAGACGGAACGTGGGCAAGTGGCCGAGATAAACGGAACGTGGGCTAACTGCCCCCAGCAGTTATCACAACAGGTAACTGGGGTAACTCCTCCCCTATATAAAGGAAGGAGTTACCTCAGGATCAACACATTGACACTTACATACTGATACTTGCTTGCCCACATCGAGGTACTCATTTAAGCATCGGAGAGGGATTCTGGGTCACCGCCCGGTCTATCCCCTTCTTGCAGGATTACTTGGAGCAAAGGAGTTCAGACTTCCGTCAAGAACGTACCGGAGTTCCAACCGTGATCCAACAACGAGCACCCTCCCATTCCGGCGAGTGGGAGCTGTTAGCATATGGTGACGTGGCGCCGAAATAGGAGCCCGTTAATTAAGGGAATTACCTAAGTTAATTAGGTAATTGTCAATTTGGGCTAATTGGGCCAAACCCAATTAGTAATTGACAAGGGAGGCCCAAAATGGGCCTCCCCCTTAACATGCATAGTTTGTCCGCCCCCTTTATACCACATTGGTTGGAGTTGCCTTTTGGCAACTCCACCAATACTCTATATAGAGGTGTCTGCTAAGGGTTTATTCACTCATTCATAATAACAAGGATCTCCATTGAGAACACTTGTTTCCCTTAGTTAAATTTCGGCACCATCACATCTGGTCTGAGGTTCCATCTCCGTTGAAGAATCGATCAGAGGTCTTGTTGTGGAGCTACATCGCGTGGGACTTCTTCTAACGAAGAACTTGCACGTGGTTCCGACCGGAGGATCAGAACTCCCTCCACATCGTTCTTGGGAAGGAAAGCTAAAAGGTATGCGTACTAATTCTGCTGCGTAGATTAGATTTCTTGTTAGTACACGTTTAGCATTCCGTAGTATTACGTCCTCGTAATCCAATACAGCAACCCTTAAATATGGAAAGAGGAAGATCTATAAGGACAACCCTTACAACTTAAAAGGGACATAAGACCCTTAGGGCCACCCTTCCAACCGAAAAGGGGAAGATCTAAAAAGACAACTATGAAATATGATAAGGCGATCGACAACCCTTACATATGGAAATAGGAAGATCTATAAGGACAACCCTTACAACCGAAAAGGGACATAAGACCCATAAGGCCACACTTCCAACAGAAAAGGGACATAAGACCCACAGGGCCACCCTTCCAACATGATATGAGAAATAAGTCCCCCAATCAAAGGGAAACTCATCAAACAAGATATAGAATATAAGTACTTCAACAGGTGACTATCATGTCCATATATCAAAGGAGGATACCATCCCCCCTATACTCCAACATGTGGCTATCATATCCATATATATCAAAGGAGGGTACCATCCCCCCTATACATCATCAAATGGCTACCATGTCCATATATATCAAAGGAGGGTAAAACCCCCCATTATACTTCAACATATGGCTATCATGTCCATTTATCAAAGGAGGGAACCATCCCCCTATACTTCATCAATTGGCTATCATGCCCATATATCAATGGAGGGTACCCTCCCCCCTATATATCAACAATGGCTATCATGTCCATATATCAAATGAGGATAACATCCCCCAATACTCGGGTTAGCCAAGCATGATGCTCCATCACCATGAAGACATCCTCCTTATTCCACAAAATCCACCAACCACAAGTTCGGTGGTCAAAGGGACAAACTAAGGAGATAGCCTCCACCAAGCTTTCAAACAACTATCAATAGCCTAATCAGACGCCTATCCGACCATCATAGAGTCAAGCAAAGGTTAAGGCATTTTCTTAACTCGCGGGGCAAAGCGGGATACACGCCCAATTAAGAAACAGACATCCTCCAGCCCACCTCATAAGCAAGTAAGGAAACTTCAAGGAAGTAGCAATCAAACACAAGGAGACCGTCAACCATAGCAAACCAGGGGGACGAAGGACATAGCAAAAGTACTCCTGGAGGAGGAGTAATAACACGTCAGGTACAATTAACCCTGCCACGACGCACTATATTAAGCCACCAACGCCAACTTACCTTGGAGTACGTCCCAAAGTGTACAAAGACCTAATGCTTACTACAGAGGCAAAATACATGTGCATGGATGATACTACTTGCTAAAGGAAGGACTATGGTGGATAAACAAACATCACAAGGACCCCTAAAGGGGAGGTAAGCAAAACCATCCCAACACTACTCAAGGTAGTCGGGGGAGGGACCAAACACCTACAACAAGCTATGTAAAAAACAGCGGTCCGCCAGGAAAAAACAGCGGTCCGACAGGGAAAAACAGCGGTCCGTCAGGAAAAAACAGCGGTCCTTCATGAAAAAACAGCGGTCCGTCATGACACCATATAAATCCATCAAGGCCAACTTACCCAAGGATACGTCCCAAAGTGCATAAAGATCAAATGCTTACAACAGGGGCAAAAGACACGTGCTTGGACGATATTACTTGTCAAAGGGGGGACTATAATGGATAAAGCATGGAAAATACTCCTATAATGAGGGAAAAATAAAAACATCTCAACACTACCTAAGGTAATGAAAGGTGGAACCAAATATCCTCCATGAGAGCATATATCATCTATACAAACAAGGGAACCTAGGCATGACACTAAGGCACCCAAACAACATTTACATACAACAACGTGTCCACTACGGGGGCATGCATATATGAGCTACCAAGCGTAGCCAATACGAGGAGTATCCCTCTACGTACAACAACGTGTCCACTATGGGGGCACGCATACATGGGCTACCAAGCGTAGTCACCTCAAGGGCTAAACCCCCCCCCCCCCCCCCAAAAACGCCAAACACATCCACTAGTCTGAAGCATGCCCACTACGCGGGCAACCATATACATAAAAATCTATATGCTCGAGTCATAGAGCATGAGTAACACAAGGGCCAAGCCCCCACTTGTGGAGGTGCAAGGTGTGCATACCATGGAGGTAGCCTCAGCAATGAGCCACGAAGGCAAAATCACCGTTCAGAAAGCCCCTTAACCTACACAAAGGGAGTAATGCTCCAACACATATGAAGGGAACAACCTTCTACTTATATTTATAAAAACTCTTTTATACAAAGGGTAAGAGGAAGAATTTTAACCACTCTCACCTCCATCTATATAGAGTGAATTGCAGGGATAAGGTTAAAGGACCATGCCTACACTCCGACAAACGGGGAGAAAAATGCCATGCCCATTGAAGGTCAAAGCTAGAAGAACATACTCGCACTCTCGCAAACGGAGCGCAACACCGCTTCCAAAGCGTCCTACCAGCTCTAAGAGCCTAAAAAGGAGGTTCCTCCAAAAAGGACACAATCCTAAGGCTAAGTAAAACGAGACCAAGTCTCGTGCCACTTTTACCCTTATCCAATATCTGTACACAACATAAATTTGCTTAAATCAACAATAGCATTTGGTGTATCCAGCTTCCTTGAACAGGGGGCAAGGAAAATCGCGACGTTCCTTGAGCACTCGATAAAGGCCGGGATTGTCATAAAGGTATATTTCGCAACTCGCTTGGGCGATACTCCACGAAAATAGAGTCAAGTAAAGGTTAAACAATTGCTTGACTCGGCGGCAAATGTTGGATATACGCCCAAGCTATTATAAATTGTACCCCGATAATTGGGCCACGACCGACTATAATTCAAAACTTGGAAAACGGACACCAGAGGCCCATCATTTAGGCCCCAGAGCGACAGGGATGGCGATGCCCACCCAGAAGGCACCGAGGGAAAAATTCCCTCGGGGGAGACCCGAGCGAGGGCCATCCCTCTCGGGTAACCCGAGCAGGGTCCTCCCGCTCGGGTAACCCGAATGGGACCTCGGGGATACCCATCCGGGTATCCCCCTCCGTCCGGACCCCTACCCCCGGACGATATTTCACCCGGGGCTCGCCCTTGGAGGCCATTCCAACACACTTAGACACATTATGCTCATCTACGGTCGAACCGAGGTCAAGTGCAACATATTTACGGTCAAGGCCAACTTATATTACGAACCTGCCACAACTGGACCAGGAAACCACTGGAACCGGGGCGGTCCGATAGGAACTCTATAAATAGAGGCCTCCTCTCCTCATTTGAGGACAATCAGATGATCTCTCACTCAAGCTCTGCCTGCTCTCTACTTTATCTCTCTAAGAGCCTATACTCATTTAAGCATCGGAGAGGGCACGCCGAGTACCACCCCCTTGTGGTATCAGTATCGCCCCTTTTGCAGGTATCTCGAAGAGAAGGAAGAACGGAGGTCCGAGGCAAGAAAGGACTCAGGACATCACGTGCAAACAATGGGCCTACCGGGAACCCCCTCCCCAGTGCCCATCTACATATATACGAGAAGAAGAAGCCCACGGGGTGGGCATACGACAAGAAGAAGCCCACGGAGCGGGAATACTAGAAGGAGAAGCCCAGGAAGAAGGAGAGAACAGATATGAGAAGCCCACATAGGAAACTCATGTGCAAACAGAGGCCACATTCGAAGTGATTGCTCGAAACCAAAGAAGAAGAATCTGAATTAGAAATATGGCAATGATACTGATTATATGAACTCAGTAGAAGAAATTGGGGATGCCTAATCCTCATTCTGGACAGATCACTTGAATCCTGGATCTTAGATTTTAGAGCATTGTTTCACTCGTCTCCAAGCAAGGAGTTGTTCCGAAATTCCAAGTATGGAAGGTTTGGAAATGTGTATTTTGTTGATAACAAAGGTTTGGAGATTGAAGGAAATGGGAACGTCCGCATTCACACTCTATCAATAAATCAGTGGACATTGGAAGATGTCGGCTACATTTTTGTTCTCAACAAGAATCTGACCTCGGTTGGTCAGTTGGATAGCACAAGTTATGTAGCAGAGTTTGGAAAGGGTTCTTGGAAGATCAAGAAGGGTGCTACTGTGGTAGCACGTGGCCTTAAATCCAGTTATACACCACTGAAGGGTGTATAAACGCGGCTGCTGTTCAGGGGAGTGCTTTCAGTTCATGACTGTGGCATAACATACTTGGACAAATGAGTGTTAAAGGGATGAAGATGTTGGTGGAGAAAGGAGTTTTAGAGGACCTGAAATGTGTTGACATGGGACACTGTGAAAGTTGTGTTATGGGGAAGTGAAAACGAGTTAGTTCCCCGAAAACCCCAAGGGAGCCAAAGAAGGAGCTGTTAGAAATGGTCCAAACAGATGTTTGGGGGCCATCTCGAGTTTCATCATTTGGCAGATCCAGGTTCTATGTTTCCCTATATTTATGATTTCAATAGAAAGTTATGAGTCTACTTCTTGAAGCATAAGTCAGACGTGTTTTCTACTTTCAAAAAGTGGAAATCTGAAGTTGAGAATCAGACTGGGCTGAAGATCAAATGCTTGGGGTTTGACAACAAGGGGAGTATGAAAAGTTAGAATTCATAGCATTCCGCACAAGTGAGGGAATCAGAATGATGAAGAAAGTTCATGGCAAGGCAAGATAGAATGGCACCGCCAACAGGATGAACATGACATTGAACGAATGTGCACGGAGCATGAGAATGCATTGTGGACTTCCCAAGATATTCTGGTCAGATGTTTTTATCACAACTGCGTACTTGATCAACATGGGACCTTTAGTTCCTATGGGGTTTAAGATTCCTGAACAGGTATGGATGGAAAAAGAACTCAGGTATTATCACCTGAGAACTTTTTGGTGTATAACTTATGTTCATGTAGATACAGAGAAGAGAGACAAGCTTGATGCGAAGGATGTGAAGTGCTAATTCATAGGTTATGGTTCTGACAAGTTCAGCTACAGATTTTGGGATGAGAAGAACATAAAGATCCTGAGACACTGTGACGTGACCTTTGATGAAGACTTTTTGTACAAAGACAGAGATCAAAAGGTCTTAGAGACTCTAAAGGAAGTGGGAGTTGAGGTTGAGTTGGAGATAGAAGAAACTCAATCAACTATGGACACTGACGATGAAGAACCAGAGGTCGAGTTAGAGGTAGATTCAGATGTAAAACCAGTAACATATATTCACCCTTATTACAGTACCTGTTGTTGACTGATGAATGGGAGCCTGAGTCCTTTGAAGGCTTTACAAGCGGATGAATTGATCAAGTGGGAGAAAGAAATGAATGACGAGATTAGCTCACTTGAGAAGAATAACACGCGGTTTTTTGACAAAGCTTCCTGCAGGAAAGAGAGCTTTACTGAACAAGTGGGTGTTCAGAGTAAAGATTGAAGCAGATGACATAAAAAACTTCAAGGCGAGGTTAGTTGTTAAATTTTATTTGCAAATGTAAGATGTTGATTATGCTGAAATATTCTCTACTGTTTTAAAGTCAATATCTATTCAAATGCTATTGAGTATTGTTGCATCAGAGAATTTACACATTGAGCAGATGTTTGTGAAAACATTGTTTTTACATGGAGATCTTGATAAGGAGATCTATATGCAGCAACCTGAAGGATTTTTCGTTCCGGGCAAGGAACACATGGTGTGTAAGCTTAGCAGGAGTTATACAGATTGAAACAAGTACCTAAACAATGGTCCAAAAAGTTTCACTCCTTCATGCACAAGAACGGGTTTCACGGGAATGAAAAAGACCAGTGTTGTTACTTTAAGAAGTATACTGATTCTTTTATATTCCTACTTCTGTATGTGGATGATATGTTGATTGCAGGAGCAAACATAAGGGGTATTAATGATCTGAAGGCAAGCCTGTCTTCAGTGTTTGAGATGAAGGATTTGGGTGCAGCGAAGCAGATTCTTGGGATGAGTATTTCTCGAGAAAGAGTTGCAGGCACCTTAAATCTATCACATTAGTAGTACATTGAAAAGGTGTTGAGCATGTAAACACCTAATTTTGGACCACGCGCGGCACGCCTGACATGTGGTGCTCTAAATGAGGATATGTCAAAATATGGCAAGTCGCGAAACTTCCATGAATGCTTTTGGAAAATTAGGATAGTTATTTGTATTTATTGCAGAGTATATTTTCTGAATATTTGCATTTAATGTTCAGAATATTTAGCATTTATTAGGAGAATAAATCAGTATAATTTACTGTTTAATTAGTTCTAGCATAGATTAGTATATATAGAGGTTTAATTCTACATGTAATGAAAAAAAAACACCATCCATAATAATAATACATCAATAATAGATCTCGGTTTACGTACATAATTTGTCCTTTTGTGAAAAGTTTGTTTTCCTGTTGTTGCTTCTTCTTCCCCGCAGGAAACCTTGGCCCGTCGGTGGCCTCGCCGGCAACCTCCAGCTCCGGCCATGTCGCCCACCAACTCCGCCACCCGTCCGGCCAGCTCCGCCACGTCCAGCTCTGACGTCCGCGCCATCTCTCTCTCTCTCTCTCTCTCTCTCTCTCTCTCTCTCTCTCTCTCTCTCTCTCTCTCTCTCTCTCTCTCTCTCTCTCACACACACCTCCAGCAGCCCTCCTCGCCGGCGCCCCTGCGCAGCCACCACCTCGCCTCGCCCGCCGAACTGCCAGTGCCTACCTTCTACTCCGACCACGTCTCGTCCTTCCTGGCCACCGCGGCCCGTCCATGAACGCGCCACAGATCCATCCCAGCTCGTCTCAGAAGTCATCGCCCGCCTGCCTGGCCCGGAGCTCGACCGTCACTGCCCGCTCCTAAACCTCGCCGACGTCATCCTATCGTTGCCCGCCAGGAGTCCAACTGCCGTAATCCGCTATTCGCCACTGCTAATTCGCCGTCTGTCCTCCCGTCTTCTTCCAGGTGAGTTTTTTTTATAATTATTTTGTTATATTTATTATCATTATTATATATTGCATTTAATTAGGTAATTTAAATTTCATTGGTTAAATCTTATTGGGTAGAACATTTAATAGTTCAAATATTATGTTGCCTGTGAATTTAAGCATGTTAGGTAATTTTAGTCTTTTAGATTTCGTCTTAATTAGGAGTGTTAGGTTCCGAGTCTAGGGTCAACGGGCGGTCGACTCAAGTCTCGTTCCTCACTAGAGATGTTGCGGATTCGGTGCTCTCGGGTTGTGCTGTCCTAGCTTGTGTCCTTCCGTCCTTAGCTTCTCTTCTCCTCTCGCCCTGCAAGAGGGGCAATACCAGGAACAGAGGGGGGTGGTGCCTGATGAACCCTCTCTGATGCCTAAGTCAGTACGGTTTTAGAGAGATAAAGCTAGAGAGATGTCAGAGCAAAATTGTGCAACTTTCCAAGATGATCGAATGAATAGTGAAAGAGTTGTATTTATAGGCAACGGTGTCATTAGGGTAACTTAATGACATCGTTAGCCTTTAAACACAATTAATTATCCTTTAAACATGTAATTAAGACCTTAGGGTACGGAGAAGGTTGGCGGAAATAAACCGAGTATGGGAGTCTAAAAATGGTGTCGGGGCCCTTGGGGGGAAGGAAAATCCGACCCCTAATGGCAGGGACCGGGTGTCGGAACCTTCGGGGTCGGGTCGAGGATCCGACCCCGAGGACCTGGGGTCGGGTGAATGGGCCCGGTCAAACAAGTTTGACCGGGTGAGGGGGTCTCCCAGTCAAACCAAGTTTGACTGGGAGCCCCCCCCCCCTTTCCCCTTCCACCCGATCTCTCAATAGAGAGATCGGGTGGGGGGACCCGATCTCTCAGTTGAGAGATCGGGTGGGAGGACCCGATCTCTCAACTGAGAGATCGGGTGGGAGAGGCCTCCCAGTCAAACTTTTGACTGGGAGCCTCTCCCTCCTCCCAATCTCTCTTACGAGAGATTGGGAGGGTCTCCCACCCGGTCAAACCTTGGTTTGACCGGGTGCTCCCACCCAGTCAAACCCTGGTTTGACCGGGTGCACCCACCCGGTCAAACCATGGTTTGACCGGGTCGGAAAATTCGGAAGTTCGGGCTGGCGCGTTTTTTCTGGTTCAGACCGTTTCTTTTTGTGGGTAACATACTTGGGCCAAAAGTTTCGATTTACAATCATTAACGGGGTGATAAAGATAAAACGATTCGGAAGTCAACGGGTTCAAATTGGGCGTATATCCATCACATGCCCCCGAGTCAACCAATGGCCTAACCCTTGATTGACTCTATTTTAGGATGGTATGACACGCGCAATTTGAAACCGGGGTTTTACCTTTCGTCTGAATGCTTACTTACCCATGGATGTGTGTCTCTGACCCTGCCCCCTGCCTTATAAGATAGAGGAACTGCAAACGTCAGAATAGCACGGGCACGCGTCCAAGCACGTGTCCGTCTGAGATGGAAATAATAAGTCTATCCTCGCCATGGGTGTATACTTGAAAAATACACACACGCATGGGGATGCAATATGAACATAGTTAAACGGATCCACGCTTCAATTTCATGCCGGATTTGTCTAAGTGGAGAGAAAAATTAATTTTGGTCTAAATTTTTTCTAAGTATGGGATGCTTGAAAATAAACCCATGGGATGTTAACTAGGAGTGAACATGGATGTATCATGAATATGAAAATGTGTACTAGCATACATGCAAGTAGGGACACAAGTATGGGAGTGGGTGTAGACATGCTGCGATTGTAGTCATGAATGTATGCATGAATATATGGCGGCCACGTGCATGGACGTCTAAATGTTTGAACACACGGGAGTGTGTATGTGGGCATGCATATGAGTGCAAGCATGAACATGTATGTATGTATGGACGGGTTGTGAGTATAAGCATGAGTGATGATATTGATGTACCTGTAGATGTTAATCATGAATATGAGCATAAGTGCAAAGGTGAGAGCATAGACCTCTCCTTGAGGGTGTGAACTCTGCCACTCAATGGGACACAACGTTCCGCCTCCCTCGTACTAGCGTGAGCATTGTCCATTAACCTCGACCTTCGGCATGTGTAACATTTTTCCTTCATTCGTTGGAGCGTGTGTATAGCTCTTGACCTTTACCCTGCAATTTGTTCCCCATAAAAGTGAGGGTGAAAAAGCTTACAAGCTTTCTTCTTACCGCCGCGAGCGAAGGGGTCTATTGACATGTGTTAAGGGTTGACCCTTCCTTCGGATGTGCTGGAGCGTTGCTCCATTTGGGGAAACTAAAAGTTCGCCCTCTTCCCTTGGTGTTAAGGTTGCCCCCGTAGTAGGCGTATCTCGCCCCTCCATGAGTAAGGGTCGATCTTTGCGTTGGTTGCTCGTATAGATGACTCACTTTTGGGAAGCTTTCTTCTTTAGACAGGGAGACCGTTGAATCGGATGAGAGGGAAGAACCCTCTAGTTCTGCTTATCAGGCCAAGAAATTTTCTAAGTCAGGGATGGCTGCTAATGCTTCCAGTATGTTCTTTTCCCCTTCTCTTTTCTTTGTGATATATTTATGATTGTTCTCATGCTGCTTCCTTCTTGTTGTTAGAGCGTTCTTCCCTGGTTACCGAATGGTTCTTGTGGTGGGTGAGAGTTCAAGTCAATCTAAATCCAAGGCGCGGAAACCTGACTCTGAGGTCGGGCCCTCGGCTTCCAAGGAGAAGGAAACCGCGAGAGGCTCTCCTTCAAGTGCCCCCTTGCTGACTCCCTCCCATGATAAGGAGGTAGTGGTTGAAGAGGCGCCCTCTTTGCTTGACAAAAGGAAACAACCTGTGGCTGGCGATGGGGTGATCATAGGTCTTGATGTCTCTTCTCTATCCCCTGCCCCCCAGCCGAGGGGCCGAGTCTCAAGTTTATTTCATCTTCATGTAGATTTGACGACTTTTGAAGGTGTTTTTGTCTTTCCTATGGGTTATGTTATTAACCCCTGCGTTGAAGATTTTTCTTTTGGTGATGGGTGTGATCATCGCCTTTCATTGAGGTTCCTTTCTCTAGCCATGGCTCTGATTAAGATAGCAAATTCTTGCTTTGGAGTTTGGTGGAGACTGCTCTTGAGTTAGCCTTTACTAGTATCGTAGTTGTGATCGTTGTGGGGATCGTTTTGTTATATGCCCTCAATAGTGCTTGTCGTGATTCTTTGCTTCATGGTTGATTTCGTGAGATATGGAGGTTGTCTTCATAATGAGGACGTCTCCTTCCTGGTATCACCCAGTGGGTTGAAATATAAGTGCCTACCTTTGATGAGCGTACGAAGGGTGTTGTTTTTCCTTTTCCTTGAACCTCCTCCTAAGGCTAGGCGTAGCCTTTTGATGTTCGTGGTCGGGATGGTGTCTTTACAATGCATGTCTTTGACAGATGTTTTATGATGTGCTGCCATGATAATCACTTCGGGGTATGTGGACGTGATAGCCACTTCGTGATGTGTCGGAGTGATAGCCCTTCTGTAGTGTGTGGACATGATAGCCAGTTCAGGGTATGTGGATATGATAGCCACTTCAAGGTATGTGGACATGATAGCCACTTCAAGATATGTGGACATGATAGCCACTTCAGTGTATGTGGACATGATAGCCACATCACGATGTATGGAATTGTGCTTTAGTATTCCTTTCTCATTGGAGAGCCTTCATTGCTATAGTTGCCTTTTGTTTAGGCTATGTTTGTTGGGTTAGGTCCCGATGTCTCGTCTTGTCGGATGTTGTATCCTTTATGCTCTTTAGATGTCTCCTTCATGAGTTGTGCTTGACGATGTTCAAGTCTGATACGAGCATAGGTCAAGCGAGGGAGACATGCAAGACAATAACGTTTGTCGGAGGTTGATTTGTGCGACTTGTAAGGCAATTCTATTTTTGATGGGTCGAGTTTATTTTGAGAGCCTTGAACTTTGGATTTCATGTCTTGCTATCCTCCTTGGTGGTGTTGGGTTCCTTTGAGATACTTCTCTTGACTTGTGCTATGGATGGTAGGATAACTCGCTACTTTTCATGATAACCTCTTGTGCTTCCGTGTATGATCCTTTGGTCATGGACTTCTCCTTTGTATATGCTTTCCTTTCCTTATCTTTCTTTTGTGCTTTTCTTCACATCATACCTGCTATCTCATCAAGAAAAAACATTATGTGTCCTTTATACAACTTTACTTTGCAATTAATTTCTCATGGAATCCTTCTCAGTATGGTGCGATGATCTCTTCTGATACCCTTTAAATGGTATATATGGTACTGTTAGACCAAAGATACGCTCTTGGTGGGCGTCGAATCTGTTCACGAGACAGGCTCTCGGAGGGCACTTAACGTTTCACAGGATAGGCTGCCGGAGGGCGCAAGTTAGACCAAAGATACGCTCCTGGTTGGCGTCGAAAACTGTTCACGAGACAGGCTCTCGGAGGGCACTTAACGTTTCACAGGATAGGCTCCCGGAGGGCACAAGTTAGACCAAAGATACGCTCCTGGTTGGCGTCGAAAACTGTTCACGAGACAGGCTCTCGGAGGGCACTTAACGTTTCACAGGATAGGCTCCTGGAGGGCACAAGTTAGACCAAAGATACGCTCCTGGTTGGCGTCGAAAACTGTTCACGAGACTGGCTCTCGGAGGGCACTTAACGTTTCACAGGATAGGCTCCCGGAGGGCACAGGTTAGACCAAAGATACGCTCCTGGTGGGCGTCGAAACTGGTAGTTTGAAATCTACCTCAAGATACGCTCTTGGGGGCGTCGAATCTGGTAGTGTTTTTTCTACCTCAAGATACGCTCTTGGGGGCGTCGAATCTGGTAGTGTTTTTTCTACCTCAAGATACGCTCTTGGGGGCGTCGAATCTGGTAGGTTGCAAATCTACCTCAAGATACGCTCCTGGGGGCGTCGAAATTCGTAGTTTTTGGAAACCACTCTCAAGATACGCTCTTGGTGCGTCGAAGGTCGTAGTATAGAAACTACTCTCAAGATACGCTCTTGGGGGCGTCGAAGGTCGTAGTATGAATACTACTCTCAAGATACGCTCTTGGAGGCGTCGAAGGTCGTAGTATAAAAACTACTCTCAAGATACGCTCTTGGAGGCGTCGAAGGTCGTAGTATAAAAACTACTCTCAAGATACGCTCTTGGGGGCGTCGAAGGTCGTAGTATGAACACTACTCTCAAGATACGCTCTTGGGGGCGTCGAATCTGTTCGCGGGATAGGCTCCCGGAGGACACAAGGTTCGTAGTTTTAGAACTACTCTCAAGATACGCTCTTGGGGGCGTCGAATGTGTTCGCGGGATTGGCTCCCGGAGGGCTCATAATATTACCTTATCTTGTGTCCCTTATCATGTATGGTGCGTTTTTGGTATGCTTTTCGAGTCTTTACTTGACTTTTCCTTCTATGATATTGCCTGTTACCACGCTTTTTCTTCAATGTGGGAGATCACCTTTCGAGGGCGATGTTTGTGTGTTGCCAACTTAGGACGAGTTCGTGCATGGAGTTGAGGATGTTTTCCTCTTATGTGACCTCTTCTAGGAGAAGTGGTATTGTATGTTCTTGTGATCTTCTGCCTCTAATCTCTTCTTTTACACTTAGGTGGACTACCAAGCACTTATTCGTTTGGTGCCCCCCAAGTTGCTTGGTGGTCATACCGCCTTTCATATTTGGCCGTTGAAGGCCCCTCGTTCATTTTCTTGGTTGGGTGCCTCTTATGCTCGGGGCTCCCTTGTCTGCTTGTTTGAATGCGATGAATGTCTCTTGTAGGATTTACTCTTTCTCATGCTTGCTTGTTTCAGTCATAGGCATGGTTTGGATAATGCCTTTGTCGGATGTATCTTTAGGGGTGCTTGTAAATTCTTTCTCCCCCCCCCTTCCTTGTGTTTTTTAGAAAAAACACTTCTGCGGTGATGATATAGTAGGAGTAACGTATCTTGGAAGGGATTGTATTTAGGTTGAAAAGCTCTCTCATAGAATGGTGTCTTGAGTTGTTAATCTTGTAGGTGTGTTTCAGACTAGTTAATCTGATCCATGTTCTTTGCTCAGGCACGAGGGGGGTCTGACCAGGCTGTGATAATCTTCTTGGAGTGTTGTGGCACTTAGTGTGCTTTGCCTTTTCCTTCACATTGGAGTATTCTTCAATGCCTTTAGGGGGTGTCACATTGGTCATGCTCCTCCCACCTTGAATGTTGATTATAGACTTCCTTTGAATTAGGAATTGAATCTAAAAATGGTGTTTTCCTTTAGGTTTGCAGGTGATGCTCCATGATTTTCCATGGGTTTGCCCCTGTATTGGCTATTCCTTGTTGGATAACTTCATTAGAGGCTGCATTTTTATTGCGTACGTATACGTGTTTGAGGTGTGTTGAGCTGACAAGTCCCTCCTTTTTTTGTTTTGTCATAACCTTCATTCATCATGTATTCGGCGTATGGCCTTAAAGGCGGGATATTTTTCTACTGCCCCTTTTATCGGGGTTCTCCTCTTGATGGGACGCCAGAGTCAAATGTCTTACCATTTGCAGACAAGGTGGTTAATCGGGATATGCGTCTAGTGTGAGGGTCGATCTTGAAACCTTACTCTCCAAGCTTTTGAGCTCTTCTTTGGTTGATCTTGTAGAACTATTATCCTGCCCTGAGGCTCTTGATAGGAGATGTATCTCCTTTTTCATACTCTAGTTGTTGCACTATCTCTTTTGTTAATCTTGCATCTTTAGAGTTTCTCTCTTGGTGCATGACTTCAATGAAAGGATTTTCTACCGATGTTTATTCTATTAGGACTTGTATCCTTGGTTGCCTTCCTTTCTTGTGAGATGGCGAATGAGTGTTTATGAACACTCCAATGTGTCGTACTTGGTAGAGGTATGCGCCTAATCTTTATGGCGCTGTCTTGAATCTTCGTGTACCTATCTTTGATGAGCATGTTATTCATTGCATATATAATACGGAGTCCAAGGATCTCCGGGTTAGGATCATATATAATCGATCACATAGTCATCTATTAGATAACCTCTTTATCTACGGAGTTTATTTTTGCAAGGATAAATGCAAGGATACTTGTAAGGATAATTGTAAGGATATGTGTTCCATCCTTATTCCTGGTTCATTTGCAGTGCCGTGTCCCTAATGGGTGTGTTGATGTTCTGACCACCTTTACTAGTAGGGGGTCCTTTGGTATTAGGTATGCCTGACTCTTCTCTAGTATCATCAATGGTTGGTCATGGGTGATGTCTGGCGGACTCCCTTCATGCACTATGGTTCTCTTCATGTCAAAGTTGGTGATTCCCTCTCTTATGACTAATATATCATTGTGTGGAAATACTATGTTTTCCATATCCCTTTTTAAAAGCTTGATGATGGTGTCGCCATTCTTCCTTTGCTAGGTTTGGTGTCCTTGAGCGTTTTTGATGGAAGTGTATTCCATTACCTGGGATGAGCTTACTAGGTGAAATCATAAAGATCCGCTGGAGGTGTTTGTCTTTGATGGTGGGTGTTGCCCATGTGATATGGTTTCCTCCATTTTTGGAGGGATGTGTTCGCGGCTACCCCCTCTCATGCTAATGGGCGTTTGTGGGGAGGGCATGTTGTGACTGGTGCCCCCCTTGCATACCAATGCCCGATGGGATCCTTTGACGGACTTGGCCCTAGGATGCTTAGTGGAAGGTTATAGTAGGGGTAATCCTTTGTGACCTTCATGGTAGTTCCTCTATAGGATATTGGGAGTGCTCAACTTATTTTTGTAAGTGAGCCTTCCATCTTGTGATCTTTCCCAGAAACTTGACCTTATAGGTGTTCTTTGGGATTGAGGAATCTGTTGCTTGTGCATCTCTTGATTGGCGACGGCCTTTTACGGATTCTTCTAGTGGTCCACCTGTGTATATATATATCACGGAGCCCGAAGGCGTCCGGTATGGTCATTCTTGGAAAACATGTTGATATCAAGTATCAAAATCTACCCATTTTAGGGAGTTGACTTGTTATGCAGTTAAATTAAATAAGAGGATATGGGAAGGATATGGGTGTGGGGGTGTTGATATCCCCTGCTTCCTTGGTAGTGTAACTGTTTTCCTCCATTAGTCTGTGTGTATTCCTTCCACTTGAGGAATATAAGGTCGCATCCTTGCAGGACGGACTAGGTGGAGGTGTAACCTTCATGTATGCTATGTGCGATCTCACTCTACTACGTCTCTCCATGAGACTTCCCATTGTAGTAGCTATGTGCTAACGTGGTGTGGTACTCTATGAGTCCCCTGTTCAAATCCTTGTCTTTTCAACTCCTCCCCTGTCCTAGGGGGATGTGTGCCAAGGGTTGTCATGCACAAATGGTTTGGATCTGTCGTTCTGTATCATGGGTAGGTGGTTGCCTTGTTGTGTTGTTGGGACTATGTTCCTGTTGGGGTACTTGGTTGAATTCATGCCTCCTTGGAGGCCTTGCCTGTCTGTCTGCCCCCAGCGGGATATATGCCCAATGTCACAGGTAGTGTGATTGCCCCCAGTGGGTATGTTGGCTCTCCTGAAAATCCCACCAAGGGGGAGTGAACCTGTTTTATGCTACTTGGCCTTACTCCCAGTATGTTGAGGACTTTCTTGCTAATGATGTTGGGTGAGCTTCCACTGTCTACCAGGATTCTTCCAATGTCCATATCAGTGATCTTCATTGTTATGACTAGGGCATCCTTGTTGTCTGGTAACACATGCTTCATGTCTCTTCTTGAAAATTGTATTATATCTTCTCTCTTTCCTTCTGCTTGTTCTTCCTTTGGTTTATGGTCCTCTAACTGTGCCATATACGCTTCTCTAGCATTCGCTGACTCTCCTCCAGCTCCATAACCTCCATGAATGACACATACGCTTGCCATCTAGCTGGTGATAAATAGGCTTTCTATTCGAAACCCACGGACGGCGCCAAGTGTTAGGTTCCGAGTCTAGGGTCAACGGGCGGTCGACTCAAGTCTCGTTCCTCACTGGAGATGTTGCGGATTCGGTGCTCTCGGGTTGTGCTGTCCTAGCTTGTGTCCTTCCGTCCTTAGCTTCTCTTCTCCTCTCGCCCTGCAAGAGGGGCAATACCAGGCACAGAGGGGGGTGGTGCCTGATGAACCCTCTCTGATGCCTAAGTCAGTACGGTTTTAGAGAGATAAAGCTAGAGAGATGTCAGAGCAAAATTGTGCAACTTGCCAAGATGATCGAATGAATAGTGAAAGAGTTGTATTTATAGGCAACGGTGTCATTAGGGTAACTTAATGACATCGTTATCCTTTAAACACAATTAATTATCCTTTAAACACGTAATTAAGACCTTAGGGTACGGAGAAGGTTGGCGGAAATAAACCGAGTATGGGAGTCTAAAAATGGTGTCGGGGCCCTTGGGGGGAAGGAAAATCCGACCCCTAAGGGCAGGGACCGGGTGTCGGAACCTTCGGGGTCGGGTCGAGGATCCGACCCCGAGGACCTGGGGTCGGGTGAATGGGCCCGGTCAAACAAGTTTGACCGGGTGAGGGGGGTCTCCCAGTCAAACCAAGTTTGACTGGGAGCCCCCCCCCCCTTTCCCCTTCCACCCGATCTCTCAATAGAGAGATCGGGTGGGGGGACCCGATCTCTCAGTTGAGAGATCGGGTGGGAGGACCCGATCTCTCAACTGAGAGATCGGGTGGGAGAGGCCTCCCAGTCAAACTTTTGACTGGGAGCCTCTCCCTCCTCCCAATCTCTCTTACGAGTGATTGGGAGGGTCTCCCACCCGGTCAAACCTTGGTTTGACCGGGTGCTCCCACCCAGTCAAACCTTGGTTTGACCGGGTCGGAAAATTCGGAAGTTCGGGCTGGCGCGTTTTTTCTGGTTCGGACCGTTTCTTTTTGTGGGTAACATACTTGGGCCACAAGTTTCGATTTACAATCATTAACGGGGTGATAAAGATAAAACGATTCGGAAGTCAACGGGTTCAAATTGGGCGTATATCCATCAAGGAGCTATTGATTATAATTAGTTTTTTTAGACATAAGTTTATATTTGATAATATTCTGCGTAGGATACAAATTTGACATCGTTAGATTAATTTGATGTAGCATATATTTAAATTATAATGGGCAATTTAAGTGAATCGAGTATCGAAAGAGCGTAATTAAAAATTATATTTTTAATTCATAATAGAACCCGCGAACCTAATTTCTGATCGTAGACCAATTTCGAACCTAGGCATTTAATTTATGATTTCCTAGGTGAATTTAGGATTCTAGTTAGCCTTATAATTAACCAGTGGCTACTCTTTTCAAAATCCGCGTTCTCAAAACGTAATCGCCGTAGGTCAGATTTTAGGTCTGACAGAGCATGTGCAGTGTGAGTGACGCTAAACCCAGGACTACTCCTTTGGAAAATCACGTAAAACTGTCAACGGAGCATTTGCCGAAGATAGAGAAGGAGCGGGAACAGATGACACTTGTTCCATATGCATCTGCAGTTGGGAGCTTGATCTATTATATGGTCTGCGCAAGACCTGATATAAAACATGTTGGAATTAGATTGGGTAGCCGTAAATAGAAGCCCATTAATATGAGACTGTTACCTAAGTCAATTGGGTAATGTCACATTAAGGATTTTTGGCTAGGCCTAAAATCCCAATGGACATGAGAGGCCCATAATTGGGCATTCTATTCTCTCAATAGGCCGGCCGAAACTTGCTTAAGTGGTGAGGTGGGTTTTTCCCACCTCCTCTTATAAATAGGGAGTGTTAGGGATTAATTAAGGTTTAATCACTTTCTTCCTTTGTGGTGAGACGAAAAGAAATCCCTCCTCCCTATTCCCTTGGTGTTTCGGCCGAACCCTATCTGTGCCCAAGGAGGTGTCAAATTGCTTCAAGCAATTACTCCGGAGATCCATCCCTACAGAAGAATCGACAAGAGGCTTTGCTGTAGAGACCAATCCGCGTAGGTATTCCCTAACCAGAATCCTTACGGAAACCGTCCGGCTGATCGAGAACTCCTCTAAAAGATCTTGGGTCTACGAAAAGCATTGTAGGTATATGCCCTTTATTCCGCTGCGTAGTTTTTTTACATGACATGTACCTTATTTGTTTCCTTAGTATTTATCCCCTATAATCCTACAGTGGTATCAGAACCTGTGTTAGAATTTTGATAAAATTGGTGTACTTGAGATTTTAGTAAAACTGACGGTTTTAGTAAAACTGATATTCATGAAATCGAGTGTTTTTTTGTTAAAACTGATGTTCATGATTTTTCAAGAAAAGACAATCTTTATCAAATTTGAACATTGGATTGTTAATCTTAGTAAAATTTGATCTTGAAATTCTACCACTAACCCTAATAGCATGTTTCGGTCGAACCACTTAAGTTGATCAATGTAAAAAAAATCATTTTCTTAATCCCTAATTAACCAGGGTTTTCGGCCGAACCCTAGGAAATTTGAATTCAAAATTTCGGCCGAAAATTATGCTAGGTGAATTAGGTCACAATTAGGGTTAGATTCACAAGATAATTGTGATAATTATTATTGATGTATTCTAGCATGATTTTAGGAATCTTGAATATTATTGATAGATTTTAGTTGCCTAAAATTGATGAAATATATATTGTAGATAGATTTTATCCTAATATAGAATCTTGAAAAAAAATAAAAATATATATATATATTTATTAATTTCGGCCGAGATATATATATATGTGTGTGTGTGTGCAAATATTGGAAATTATTTTTATAATTAACGTTACTTGGTGGCTAAGTTAATGAGAGAGAGGTTGTTGTTGAGGATGTCTCTGATGATTCTCTTATCGCCCCGGAGAATAAGGAGGCTTCGGATGATGCCGGCGAGTCTTTGTCTCCTCGCCCCGTCTCCCCCCCGAGGTTTGCAACCTCCGATGATAGACCTCCAGTGCCTGGTATATAATGATGTTGTCTTCTTGAATATGTGTTATTATCATGTTCTAGTCGTTCCTTACATTTGTTTTTCTACGTAGGATCAAGTAGCCTTTGATCTTCCCCGAAGATCTCTTTCGCCCCATCATTGGTGATGTTAGGGGTAATGCCTGGATACCTTTCCAGACTGCTGAGCGTCAAGCCTATGACCTGTCTGCCTCCCTTTCCATTTCGGAAGTTGCTATTCCTATGATGAAATCCATTATCCCCACGGCCGATCGCTCTCCCGTCCGATCTTGAAGAGGCCCATCACTTTGTGAAGGGCACCTTGTCCCAGTTTTCTCCTGTGAGTGTTTGTATTGTCGTTTGCTCTGTTTTGTAAGGTTTTTATCCTGACTCCTTTTCTCTTTTGGTAGGGCATATCTTCTGTCGTTAACCTTGGTTCTCACCTGGTGAATGTCACTCGGGAGCAGGACATGTTTCGGCAGATGGTGGGGACGCTTGAGTCTACTTTGAAGAGAACCGAAGAGCATTTACGCGACAAGGTTGAGGAGCTCAGGGTGTCAGAGGTTTCTTTGTCCAATCGCTTGACTGTTGTTCAAAAGGAGCTTGATGATATTGTTGCCCGCTGGGCGGATGATGATTAGCTGAGCTGAGGCTGAAGAATGCTCTCCGCGATGCTCGTGAAGAGGGTAGGTTATCCGGTTTGGAGGAGGTTGAGGCTGTAGGAGTTGTAAAGGGTGAGGCCATTGCTGTCGAGAAAGGTAAAGCTATTGGAGTCCATGATTTTTTGGCTTCAAAGGAATTTTCCGACCGTGCTGAGAAGAATTGCCAGGGTATTATGAACACCTTTGGAGTGAACTTGATCGAGAAGGTTCACGGTCTGTGTCCCAACTTCCCGTTTGTGCAACTTGGAGAATACGCTATGTTTGATTTGGACGTTGTTGATAAACTTAACAGGCGTGCCGAGCGAGCGATGATTGTTGCCGGACGGGTCATTGCCGACCGTTCTTCGAAGACCAATGTTATGGCCTCTACTCGTGCTGTTAAGACTTCCACATCATCACAAGCTCCTGCCGGAGAGGATGATCCCCTCCTTGTGAAGGGTGGTTGAGACGATATAGCCTGTTGGTGTTTTTATTATTGTAACTTTGTGTTTCTCTCCAACTTGTTTTGGAGATGTCATTGTTTTATTGCTAGATACTCGGGTTTGCCTTCCTTTGTTTTCGTACTCTTTTCCTTGATGTGTTTGTATGTTTGGACGGCTTGATGTGCTTTTAGGATGCCATTTGTTATCGATATGATACTCCATTAGGATGGCGTATCTTTTCCAGGGCTTACATTCCTTTTATTGTATGTTGGGTTTCGTTGTCTTGATAGGGTGGCGCTGTGGGTCTTATGTACCCTTTATCATCGGAAGGATTATCCTTATGGATTTTTCCCTTTTTGGTTGGAAGGGTGGCCCTGTGGGTCTTATGTCCATTTTCGGTTGGAAGGGTTGTCCTTATAGATCTTCCTCTTTTTAAATGTAGGGGTTGTCCTGTGGATCTTCCCCCTATCATACTTAAGGTTTTCTTTTTGGATCTTTCCCTTTTCGGTTAGAAGGGTGGCCCTATGGATCTTATGTCCCTTTTCGGTTGGAAGGGTTGTCCTTATAGATCTTCCTCTTTTTATATGTAGGGGTTGTCCTGTGGATCTTCCCCCTATCATACTTAGATTTGTCTTTTTGGATCTTCCCCTTTTCGGTTGGAAGGGTGGCCCTGTGGGTATTATGTCCCTTTTCGGTTTGAAGGGTTGTCCTTATAGATCTTCCTCTTTTTTAATATGTAAGGGTTATCATGTGGATCTTCCCCTTATCATATTTAGAGTTGTCTTTTTGGATCTTCCCCTTTTCGTTTGGAAGGGTGGCTCTGTGGGTCTTTTGTCCCTTTTCGGTTGGAAGGGTTGTCCTTATAGATCTCCCTCTTTTTTAATATGTAAGGGTTATCCTGTGAATCTTCCCCTTATCATATTTAGAGTTGTCTTTTTAGATCTTCCCCTTTTCGGTTGGAAGGATGGCCATGTGGGTCTTATGTCCCTTTTCAGTTGGAAGGGTTGTCCTTATAGATCTTCCTCTTTTTTAATATGTAAGGGTTGTCCTGTGGATCTTTCCCTTATCATATTTAGAGTTGTATTTTTGGATCTTCCCCTTTTCGGTTAGAAGGGTGGCCCTGTGGGTCTTATATCCATTTTCGGTTGGAAGGGTTGTCCTTATAGATCTTCCTCTTTTTTAACATGTAAGGGTTGTCCTGTGGATCTTCCCCTTATCATCTTTAGAGTTGTCTTTTTTGATCTTCCCCTTTTCAGTTGGAAGGGTGGCCCTGTGGGTCTTATGTCCCTTTTCGGTTGGAAGGGCTGTCCTTATATATCTTCCTCTTTTTTAATATGTAAGGGTTGTCCTGTGGATTTTCCCCTTATCATATTTAGAGTTGTCTTTTTGGATCTTCCCCTTTTCGGTTGGAAGGGTTGTTCTTATAGATCTCCCCCTTTCCATATGTAAGAGTTTTCCTTATGGATCTTCCCTTTATCATATTTCAGGGTTGTCATTATGGGTCTTCCCCTTTTCGGTTGGAAGGATGGCCATGTGGATCTTACGTCCCTTTTCGTATTATGGTGCTTTTCTCGTACCCTGAAAAGCATCTGATTCATTTAGCACCATTGTCAAAAATAGTCCAGAGAACCACCTCAAGAATCCAGGGATGGATGAACAAATTACTATCTCAGGCAGGAAGATAAGTTCTCATCAAATCAGTGGTCAGCGCGATACCAACTTACACGATGTCTTGCATAAACCTGTCAAAAAGAACGACATGTCAAATCGAAAAATTGATCAGACACTTCTGGTGGAACACAGACTATATAAAAAAAGGATCCACTGGGTATCATGGGATAAGCTGTGCAAACCAAAGCAAAGTGGGGGGGGGGGGTAGGCTTTCGAGACACTCAAGCGTTTAACATGGCCCTCCTGGAAAAACACGCAGTGATAGTAAATACAGACAAGGATTCGCTCTGGGTCAAATGCGTAAAAGATAAATATCTCAGGAGCACAACCTATTTCAACACCAAATCACAACAATACAATTCGCCAGTCTGGATCTCGTTGACCAAACTACAGAAATTCCTCCTCACAGGAACAAGATGGCATGTCAGTAATGGTCACTCCATTAATTGGACTGATCCCTGGGTACCCAATATGGGACTCTTGAAGGACTGGGTACCCCAGAACACGATTACCCCGAACGTCAAGGTCAATCATTTCATTTCCAACGGCCTTTAGATGCTGCATAATCTGGAAAACCTTCTCCCTACTGTCATCACGAATGCAATTTCCCTACTAGAACTCCCACACTTTAACACTCCGGACATGCTCCTCTGGCTCTGCAGTGAAACCATAATTTACACCGTAAAATCCGGATATCACTTCATTTACTCAAGTATCCACCCTGAGATAGAGGGAATCTCATCTGCAACCACCACGATTGCCAATAAATCATTTTGGAAGAAACTATGGAACTCCAGGCTACCTCCAAAATTCATATGTTCATCTGGAAGGGCTGCAATAACAGTTTGCCACTCGGGCAGAATATCCAAAGACGAATCCCCTCATTCAATCCTAGGTGTCATCTTTGCTCCCGAGCAAACGAAACCTGGGATCATGTCATGTGGAAATGACAATTTGCGGAAAGATTATGGTCTAGTTTGAATCTAGGCATTCATCCACCTACCACACCATTTCTTTCAGTGAAAGAGTGGCTTTTTGAGAAGGACCCGATGATTCATTTTCCTGGGCCTGAGGTTGATCTATTTAGTAAGAAATGTTTGATTTTATGGGGGATCTGTCTTGAGAGGAACCTAGTTATTTTTAGGCAGAAGATCCCCTCTGCGATCTCTGTCATGAACCTGATACATAGGGCGTACTTGGATTGTGCTAACATGTTTGATCTGTTCGATCTCTAGGCAGTCATTCCGAAGGCACCCGACCTCCCCTGAGGCCCAGCACCACAACCCCGGAACATAAAAGACCCACCATTGTATGTGACGGGGCCGTCAGAAGCACTACTAATACTATCTACGGAGCCATAATTTTACTAGACGAGAGTGGGAACATCTCGGCGGTCTCCATTACCTCAGCATAAGACGATGACCCCCTCTTTGCTGAAAGATTAGCTTGCAGAGAAGGACTTTTGTTAGCACGTTCTTCACGTCGAAGTCCCCACGCTTTGTTCATGGACTCGACAAATTTGCTGAAACACATATCCTCCTCTCCTGTTGGCTGTATTCCTTCCATGTTCGATGTTGTCCATGATATTAGATTTCTTTTAAGTTTACTTTTGGTTAATATTAAGACTGTTCCTAGGGCTCGCGTTCTTCTAGCACACAACATTGTTACGTTTGCAGCTACGGCTGTAACCGGATGCTGGTTTGCCCCCGACATTCCCCATGTTTTTTAGGAATGCAGAGGATCTTTTGTTTCTTTGAATGCGGTATAATATATGTTGCTTTTGATCAAAAAAATCTCTTACAAAAAGGAAAGTCTAATTGGAGTCCGTAGATCTCCTTCAAGTACTCCAATACATAAGCATGAAATGAAAAAGGTTTAGATAGCTTCACTCGTGGTGGTGTCGAATTCCAGCTCCTCGGAGCCTATCTCCTCTTGGAGACGTCTAGCATGTATTTCTTCCTCGACTACTAATCTGAGGGCCAGACACTTGTTGGTGCTGTGTCCACAAGCCTTGTGATATTCACACCACCCTTCCAGCTCTGTGCCTATGGAGGCCCTTGATGACTCCAACGGTGGTGGAATTATGTCATAGAGGACGCTGTTGTACAACTATTCAACTTCACTCCTTAGCGGTGTGAAGTGTACTGTCCGCCCATCACTGAGCCTATAGTAACTTCTTTCTTGTTCTTCCTCTATTTGTATGGCCTGCTGCAGCTTGTGGTTGAATTCTTCAATTGAGGCTATGGTGGCTATGCCCCCCTGTCCTCTGAAGTATTCTTCAGCGTCCCTTCTTAAGTGCCGGAAAAAGGCTCTTACAAATTCGCTCTTAGTGATTTTGAGGTCCGCTGCCGCCGTAGCTAGCCTTACAAAGTAGCTCTTTATCAATTCATCTGCTTTTTGCTGGATGTCCTCTAAGCACTCATGGTCCTGCCTTCTTGCTCTTCTCCTTATTTTCCTCTCTTCTCTTGCCTTTCCTTCACCCTTCTCCATAATATGTTCATGAGGCTCCTGCCTCTTTCTCTTCTTGAATATATCCATTGTCACATTCATGAGGCGGCTTACCACTCCTTTTACCGCACCACAAAGGTTATTTTCAACTGGACTTGCGTCCATCCTTCGCCGAAGGTCACAGGGAGAGTTATAATCCCGAGAGGGAATGTTGTCGCCCCTACAAAGCTTCCCAGAGGGAAGTTAACAGGCCTGAGACCCCACTTCGTCCTCCCTATTGCTCTTACCACATCGATGTGGAGGATATCTGTGGAGCTACCTCCATCCACTAACAATTTCATGCGGGTAAACCACATATTTCAAGTCATCGTCTGAGAACGTTATCTTCATATTCTCAACCAGCCTTTGGCGTTTTCCGAATGGAGGCATCTCATTTACCTGGGCTACATAAACCTCTCTTGAGTTTGAGGCCTTTCCCCCCGCTGCTAAACCGCCGTGGATGACGTTGATAGTCAACTTTTTTTTTTGTGGGAGAGGGTAGTCCTCCATTTTTTCTTTCCATTTCCTTTCCCATTGTACCTTGGCTGAGGGGTTCTTTCTCTTTTCAAGTCATCCTTCACAAAGTTCTTCAGCATGCCCTCTTGAATGAGATTTTCAATAGGGTTAGGAAAGGTCTGAATTTTGGCCCATGTTAACCGGAGAGGTCTGAATTTTCAAAGTTGATTTGAGAGGTCTGAGGTTTCAACTTTGTGTATATAAGAGGTCTCTGTTAGTTTTTTCCGTTAAAACTAACGGAAGTTGGTCACATACTTGGCATGTGACTGGAAATAAAATTAAATTCCCAAAATGCCCTTCTTATGAATAGAGAGGATCTTGGATGAATATCAAAATGTATTAACAACCAAAATCAGTTTGTACAATTGGTAGATCAAGGTATATATAGGAGAAGAGAGCATCTAACTAACTAACTAACTTAGAGTGTAAGTAAGCTAGACTAGTAATCACTATGCACAAATGTGTCAAGTATGGAATGTATGGAATATACATTCCTATATGCTCTCATCCTTTTCTTCTCTTCTCTTTTCATGAAAAACATCCTTGATACCATAGAGCCTAAGCAAGGCAATGTGTTGCTTCTTGATTAGAGCCTTTGTCAACAAATCTGCCAGCTGATTTCTAGAAGCAACATGTGTTGGAGCAACTTGCCCTGATTGAATGTGATGCCTAGTAAAGTGGCAATCTAATTCAATATGCTTGGTACGTTCATGGAACATTGGGTTCTTGGCTATCTTCACTGCAGACTCACTATCAGTGAATATAGGAATGGGTAAAGTGACATGCACCCCAAGCTCCTTTAGAAGTCTAGTAACCCAAAGAGCTTCCTGAATGGCTGCCCTTAAACATCTATATTCTGCCTCTGCACTTGAAAGGGAAACTGTGTCTTGTTTCTTCACTTTCCACCCTACCATGGCTCCACCAAGCTTTACACAATATGTACTAATGGACTTCCTACTAAATGGACAAGCTGCCCAATCTGAATCACAATAAAGACTCAAGTCAAGTGCAATGTTGGTTGGATAGAGAAGTCCTTGGCCAGGAGTAACTTTGATGTACTTGATCACCCTTATAGCTGCACCATGATGGGATTTCTTAGGCTTGTCAACAAATTGACTTAGCCTTTGAACTGCAAAGCTAATATCTGGCCTAGTCATTGTCAAATACAATAACTTGCCCACCAATCTTCTATAAGCAGACACATCTTCAAGAGGCAAATCATCTGAGGAGGTGTTAGTTGCTTCATCATATGCGCAAGTTGTTAGTTTGAGATTGAACTCCATGGGAGTCTCACAAGGTCTAGCAGCCCCCAAACCAGCCTCCTCAATAAGCTCAAGAGCATACTTCCTTTGGTTGATGACCAAACCTTCTTTGGACCCTGCAATTTCCAATCCCAAGAAATACCTCAAGTTACCCAAATCCTTGAGCTTAAAATGAGATTTCAGAATGGATTTCAAGTGGTCAATCATGGAAGTACTTGAACCTGTGATTAGCAAATCATCCACATAAATGAGAAGATATACTCTGTCTTTACCATTTGCCTTGGTGAACAAGGAATGATCCGAGGCACTTTGAGAATAACCATTTTCCAATAAGGTGTTAGTGAGTTTGATGTTCCATTGTCTAGATGCTTGTTTTAACCCATAGAGTGATTTCAAAAGTTTGCATACACGTTTAGAAGCACCAGGAGTGATCATAGGAGAATCAAAACCTTGAGGAATGTCCATATAAACTTCTTCATGCAAATCACCTTGAATAAAAGCATTGTTGACATCCATGTGAAAGAGTCCCCAAGAATGAGAGGCTGCCATAGCTAAAACAATTCTCACAGTTGTCATCTTCACCACAGGAGAAAAGGTCTCATTGAAATCAGTCCCTTCTATTTGGGTAAAGCCTTTGGCAACAAGCCTAGCTTTATATCTCTCAATAGATCCATCAGAGTTGTATTTCACCCTAAACACCCATTTTCACCCAATAGAAGACTTCCCATGGGGCAGCTCCATAATCTTCCATGTATTGTTATCTTGTAAGGCCTTGATCTCCTCCTTCATAGCAATCACCCAATTTGAGTCTTTGATTGCTTGTTTAAAGTCAAAGGTATTGATAATCTTGTGAAACTCTGTTCCTTTTGCTTTGATACATTTGGATCTTTGGGCTCCATACAAAGTGCCTATAATCAAAGGTTATCAATACTTCCTCACCATTGTGGATGACTTTTCCAGGGCAACTTGGGTCTTTCTAATGAAGAATAAAAGTGATACCTTCATTCATATTCAAAGCTTCTTATTAATGGTTCAGACTCAGTTTGGAACTATGGTGAAGATTGCTAGAAGTGATAATGGATCTGAGTTCATCAACTCTATTTGCAAGGATCATTTCCTTCTTTTGGGAATTCAACATCAAACTAGTTGCACATACACTCCTCAGCAGAATGGTAGAGTGGAGCGCAAGCATAGACAAATTTTGAATGTGGCAAGGGCATTGAGGTTTCAAGCTTGTATGCCTATCAAGTATTGGGGCTATTGTGTTCTCACTGCTTGTTATTTGATGAATAGATTACCTTCATCTTCTTTGGAGTTCAAGTCTCCTATGGAGGTTCTTTATGGCAAGCCACCTTCTATTAATCATTTAAGGATCATGGGTTGCCTATGTTTTGCCACAAACTTGAACAACTCTGATAAGTTTAGTTCAAGAGTTGAGCCTTGCATCTTCATGGGATACTCTACTTCTCAAAAAGGTTACCTTGTGTTGAAGATTTCCAATTCAGCTTTTCAAGTTACAAGGGATGTTGTTTTTCATGAGCATATCTTTCCTTTTGGCATGTCTAAGGCAGATTTGAGATCCCTATTACCTATTTGCTTGGAGTAGAAGTTATTAGTTGAGGAGTCTTCCTCTAACTCACCAATGTTTGAGGATGCTCTTCCTCAGCACCCCACAATTGAGGATGCTCTTCCTCAGCTTCCTATAGTAGAGGACGTTCCTTTGGTTGACACTCCACAAGTACCCATCTTAAGGAGTGCAAGGATTGCTCAGTTAAGAAAGGATTCTTCTTCAAATGTTGCTTTTGGTATGGAGAAATACATTGCCTATGATCATCTTAATCCTACCTACAATTGCTTCATGGCCTCTATTGACAAGATCAAGGAGCCTTCTAAATATAAACAAGCAATCAAAGACTCAAATTGGGTGATTGCTATGAAGGAGGAGATCAAGGCCTTACAAGATAACAATACATGGAAGATTATGGAGCTGCCCCATGGGAAGTCTTCTATTGGGTGCAAATGGGTGTTTAGGGTGAAATACAACTCTGATGGATCTATTGAGAGATATAAAGCTAGGCTTGTTGCCAAAGGCTTTACCCAAATAGAAGGGACTGATTTCAACGAGACCTTTTCTCCTGTGGTGAAGATGACAACTGTGAGAATTGTTTTAGCTATGGCAGCCTCTCATTCTTGGGGACTCTTTCACATGGATGTCAACAATGCTTTTCTTCAAGGTGATTTGCATGAAGAAGTTTATATGGACATTCCTCAAGGTTTTGATTCTCCTATGATCACTCCTGGTGCTTCTAAACGTGTATGCAAACTTTTGAAATCACTCTATGAAAACAAGCATCTAGACAATGGAACATCAAGCTCACTAACACCTTATTGGAAAATGGTTATTCTCAAAGTGCCTCGGATCATTCCTTGTTCACCAAGGCAAATGGTAAAGACAGAGTATATCTTCTCATTTATGTGGATGATTTGCTAATCACAGGTTCAAGTACTTCCATGATTGACCACTTGAAATCCATTCTGAAATCTCATTTTAAGCTCAAGGATTTGGGTAACTTGAGGTATTTCTTGGGATTGGAAATTGCAAGGTCCAAAGAAGGTTTGGTCATCAACCAAAGGAAGTATGCTCTTGAGCTTATTGAGGAGGTTGGTTTGGGGGCTGCTAGACCTTGTGAGACTCCCATGGAGTTCAATCTCAAACTAACAACTTGCGCATATGATGAAGCAACTAACACCTCCTCAGATGATTTGCCTCTTGAAGATGTGTCTGCTTATAGAAGATTGGTGGGCAAGTTATTGTATTTGACAATGACTAGGCCAGATATTAGCTTTGCAGTTCAAAGGCTAAGTCAATTTGTTGACAAGCCTAAGAAATCCCATCATGATGCAGCTATAAGGGTGATCAAGTACATCAAAGTTACTCCTGGCCAAGGACTTCTCTATCCAACCAACATTGCACTTGACTTGAGTCTTTATTGTGATTCAGATTGGGCAGCTTGTCCATTTAGTAGGAAGTCCATTAGTGCATATTGTGTAAAGCTTGGTGGAGCCATGGTAGGGTGGAAAGTGAAGAAACAAGACACGGTTTCCCTTTCAAGTGCAGAGGCAGAATATAGATGTTTAAGGGCAGCCATTCAGGAAGCTCTTTGGGTTACTAGACTTCTAAAGGAGCTTGGGGTGCATGTCACTTTACCCATTCCTATATTCACTGATAGTGAGTCTGCAGTGAAGATAGCCAAGAACCCAATGTTCCATGAACGTACCAAGCATATTGAATTAGATTGCCACTTTACTAGGCATCACATTCAATCAGGGCAAGTTGCTCCAACACATGTTGCTTCTAGAAATCAGCTGGCAGATTTGTTGACAAAGGCTCTAATCAAGAAGCAACACATTGCCTTTCTTAGGCTCTATGGTATCAAGGATGTTTTTCATGAAAAGAGAAGAGAAGAAAAGGATGGGAGTATATAGGAATGTATATTCCATACATTCCATACTTGACACATATGTGCATAGTGATTACTAGTCTAGCTTACTTACACTCTAAGTTAGTTAGTTAGTTAGATGCTTTCTTCTCCTATATATAACTTGATCTACCAATTGTACAAACTGATTTTGGTTGTTAATACATTTTGATATTCATCCAAGATGGCTCATCCTCTTGAAATGAAATGGGATCAAAATCATCTTGAATAGCAATGTGTTGAACTCTTCCATCCAAGCCAATGTGAAGAATTGTTTGCTCCTTAGTTCCATGAAAAATTCTTTTGTCCCCTGCAGCCACATGTTTCACCAAAGCAGAGGAAGGAGTTTCATCATCCATGCTCATATTGGGTGCATTCCAAGGTCTTTTCAAGGGTGTGGAGGGTGCAAGGTGTGGATGCTTCTTCCAACAAGTTTCTAACTTGTGTCCCTTCTTATCACAAAATGAGCAAAACCAAGTTGACCTATCAACTTTGCCTCCCTTGCCTTTGAAACCACCTGAATAGGATCCTTGGTTAGCTCCATTAGAAAAAGAGCCATTGCCATTGTAATTCCTTGGGAAAGAAGCAACATTGTTGAAGCCATTGCTTCCTGAGTTATATCCTCCACTACCTCTTGTATTGGTGAAGTTCCTTTGAGAATATAAGGCTGTAGCCTCCCCTAAATCCCCTATAGAACCAGAGATAGCACGTTGGCTTTCCTCTTGTAGCAATACAGAAAAAGCCACACTCAATGAAGGCAATGGTTGCCTCATTAGGAGACTGCTTCTAACATGAGCAAAAGATTCATTCAAGCCTAAGAGAAAGGCAATCAATTTCTGTTTCTCCTTATTCTCATTGATCAACTTGCTATCAGCTGAACATTCAAGCCTTAGGTCATCAATAGAACCCAAAGCATCCCAAAGTTGTTTCATCCTCCCAAATTATTCAGTAATGGACTGAGCACCTTGTGAACATTGATAAATTTCCCTTGTGAGCTGAAAAATTTGTGTTCCATCAAACTTCTCAAACATTTATTTGAGATCAAGCCAAATAGACAAAGCAATTGTGTTGTAAACCAGCCCATTCACCAACTCCTTAGCAACTGTGTTCCTTAACCAAGCTTTAACCAAAGCATTTGCTCTGTCCCATCTCATATGTTGAGCTACAGGCACATTCAAACGTGAGCATGTACCATCTATAAATCCAATCTTGTTCTTTACCAGCATTCCTTCCTTGATAGCTGTGCTCCAGGCATGATAATTGCTTGATCCTTGAAGCTGAAAAGGAATCAGCAACAATCCAGTGGTTTCCGAGGGATGTAAGGATAGTGGATCTTCAATAGAGTAGGTAGTCATGTTCCAATGACCAAATTTCCATAAATTCAACTGAATTTGACGTAAAGAACAACAAACTTCAACAATCTATCAACCTCAACAGCTGAGATCTAACGAAATTCCCAGAAGTTGATGAATCTTCAACAAGAAGCAATGCTAACAAGAACACCAGGTATGCGTAACAGAAACGAGATCACGCAATGATCCAGAATGAATCTAGGCATGAATCCAATCCAGAAACAGTCGCAAATGGATCAAGATCACGAAATCAATGATCGTAATCAAGAAAAACAACTAATCAATCACCTAATCAGTCGAAGCTTGAAGACGAAGCAAAAGCCGAAGAACTTTGCTTGAGAAGCAAGAACTGATCAATCTAGGCTGATATGATCCAAATGCAGATTCAATTGAGCTGAAATACAACTCAATTGATGATGTAGAAGACTTACAAAGAGTCGGAATCAAACGTATTGATGATTAAAGCTACGAAATCCAGCTGAAAGCCTGGAAATGAAGCTCAAAGTTCACCGGAAATGGATGTTGCTTGACTAGCAAGAAATTGCCGTTTGCTCTGATACCATATGAATAGAGAGGATCTTGGATGAATATCAAAATGTATTAACAACCAAAATCAGTTTGTACAATTGGTAGATCAAGGTATATATAGGAGAAGAGAGCATCTAACTAACTAACTAACTTAGAGTGTAAGTAAGCTAGACTAGTAATCACTATGCACAAATGTGTCAAGTATGGAATGTATGGAATATACATTCCTATACTTCTATCAAGTGTGTCCCTCACATACTTGAAGTGAAATGAAAAAAATGCCCTTAAAGCCACCACGGCTCCGGCCAACGCCACCCCGGCTCCGGCAACCACTACCCGACTCCGGCAACCACCACCCCGGCGACCACCACCCCAGCTGTGGCGACCACCAGCCAACTACGGCGACCGCCACCACGACTCCGATTGGGCCCAAATCGGAGCCACCGGCCCTGATTTGGGCCTAATCGGAGCCGTGGTGGCGGTCGCCAGAGTTGGGTGGTGGTCGCCGGAGCCGAGGTGGTGGTCGCCGGAATCGGGTGGTGGTCGCCGGAGTCGGGGTGGTGATGGTCGGAGCCGGGTGGCAGTGGACGGAGCCGGGGTGGTTTTAATTTGACTTCAGGGGTAATTTTGTCATTTCACATTTCCTCAAATAAGATATTAAATAAAACAAAATATTTAAAGGGGCAAGAATGTCATTTCACACAATTCTGTTAAATTTAACCCTAAAAATGTACGGAAAACCTTAAATCAACAAAGTTGAAATTTCAGACCTTTCAAATTAAATTTTGAAAATTCAGACATCTCCAGTTAACATGGGGCAAACTTCAGACCTTTCCTATGTTATTATTAACCCTTTTCAATATCACGTTGTAAGTGGAAGCAATTATCCGTGTGGTGCCCGTCAACATCATGGTACTCACACCATTGTTCAATGTTGTTTCCCATTCTCCCCTTCCTTTTCTCCGTTGGCGGATTCTACAGATTTAGCCTCTTCATTTCTTGCAGGATTAATGAGGCTTCTCTTGTGAGTGGGGTGAAGACAATGTTATGAATGCCTTTGGGTCTTGATTGCTCATTTTCCCTTGCTTTTCCCTGGGGCGTCCATGCTTGTGTTCTTGGGGCCTACTGTTGATGTTGTGGCTGCTGGGGCTTTTCTTTGCTGGTTTGTTGTTGTCATTTGCATGTGCTTCATAACCCTTCTTCTGATTTGAGCGTACGCGCTCTAGTTCAATGTATGCCTTGACTCTTTCCGCCAATTCCTCTAATGAGCTATTTGATAGCACTTCCACATTGTCTGCCAGAGGTGCTCCCCGGCATCCTAGGTTCCTTACGAAAGCACGAACTATCTCCCCTTCCGCAAGCTCTGTCGCTATGTCGGAGATGTTCTGATTGAACCTTGTGTAGTAGCTTGCCAATGTTTCATCATATCCTTGCTTCACATCGTCCAGCGCTGAGTCGCCCTTTAGGAGTTGTCTCTCCCCTAAGTATTGTTGGATGAACTTATCCTTTAGATCTGCCCATGATGCTATTGATGCCAGGAGTAGACTAAAGAACCAATATGTGGCGTTCTCTGCTAAGGTCGATGGGAATAGCATTGCATAGTGGTACTCAACCGCTTTCTTCCCATGAGTGATGATTCGTGCTTCTGGATATGCTGTATTGGGTCTCCTTTCCCGACATAATCCGGAATTTGACGCGCTGTGACGTTTGGTGGGACCATTACATTGATTAACTCCTGAGTGAAAGGGTGTGAGGCCCTGTCTCTTAGCTTGTGCATTGCTCTTCCCTTCGAATCGTTGATATTGTTAGCTATTAGCTCTTCGATCTCCTCATTCGTGATAGCTATTGTTGCCACGTTTTGCTGCCTTCCATTCTGAAGACCGACATTTTGTTGGTTTTTTTGGGGCTCAGCATGCTGGACGCTCTGAGGTCCTGCATACTCGTGGCTGTTCTGGGGTCCAGCGTACTCTTGGCCGTTTTGGGGTCCAACATACTCTTGGCCATTCTGAGGCAGGGGTTCAGCATATCCTTGGCCATTGTTTGCCTGGTAGTTGGGGTTTCTCTGTTGGTGATACCCCCTTCCTTGGGATTGCAGGTTCAAAGAGTTAGAGTATGCCTGCCGGTGTCCCCCCATCGAACTTGGAGGTGATGCTTGGTACCTTGCTGCTCCTGCCTTAAGTGCGCCCTTAGACACTTTCTTCTTTCAAGCATTTCATCCAATGCCGCCATTAATTCGAGCATGATGTTGTATGTCTGGTGGTTTGTTCTTGCCTGTTTGGGTGGCTGGGGTTGTGGCAGGTTCACTGTTGGCTCTGGGCGGGCATTTGTTGATGAGTTTTATTCCTCAGGAACTGGATGTTCCTTGTTCGCTATTCCCTCCCGTTCTTTTTCAATGGTTGCCTGCTGGCTTACCATTGGAACTTGCCTATTCCCCCTGCGGGTGCTTGGTTGTTTCCTCCCACGGGCACCTGTCTGCTCGGCCCCCCAACTTGCCTCCTAGTTGTTGCCATCGATCGCAAGTAGTAGTTACGTGCTTTTTGTTCGAGTCAAGTAGACGACGCCAGTGTTTGCACACGAGTTTCCTCTATGGGCTTCTTCTTCTCGGCCTTCTCCTTCGTGGGCTTCTTCTTCCCAGACTTCTCCTTCGTGGGTTTCTCAGATCCTCGCTTCCTCTCCTTTGGTACCTGCAAATAGGCACCGGGTGGTCCCGGTAAGCCCACTCCGAAGCTTAAGTGAGTATGAACTTTAGAGAGAGGTAGTGAGCTTAGAGAGAGAGTGAGAGATTACCTTCAAATGAGGAGATAGGGTCTCTATTTATAGAGCTCCTATTGAACCGCCCCGGTTATAGTGGTTTCCTGGTCCGGTTGTGGCAGTGTCATAATATAAGGTAGCATTGACCGTAAATAAGGTGCATTTGACCCCGTTTTGACCGTAGATAGGTTTAACATGGCTAAGTGTTGGTATGTGGCCTCCAAGGGCGAGCCCCGGGCGAAATATCGTCTGGGGGAGGGGGTCCGACGGAGAGGGGGTACCCGGCCGGGTACCCCTAATGTCTTGCTCGGGCTTCCCGAGCAAGGGACCTTGCTCGGGTAACCCAAGTAAGGGTCTAAAAGCTTCTTGTGTTCTTGAGAGGATTTAGTAGGAATGTATGATTGTATTCACGGAACTCCAAATCTGGAGTTAAAGATGTACAAGAGTTAGTATATTTACATAGATTAATCTACAACTAACTCTAACTAACTTGACATGTGTTAGTGTAATGTGCATAAGCATAGTATCCTATATTCCCCCACCTTTCTCATATCCTCCCTTTTCATGGAACACATCCTTTATCCCATATAATTTGAGGAGAGCAATGTGCTGCCTCTTTACCAAAGCCTTGGTGAGCAAGTCAGCTACTTGATCCCTTGAAGCAACATAGATAGCAACAATGGCACCTGACTCAATGTGATGCCTAGTGAAATGGCAATCAAGTTCAATGTGCTTGGTTCTCTCATGAAACATGGGGTTTTTGGCAATCTTCACAGCTGACTCACTATCAGTGAAAATAGGAATTGGTAAGGTAACTTGAACTCCCAACTCCTTCAATAACCTGCCAATCCACACAGCTTCCTGGATAGCTACCCTCAAGCACCTATACTCTGCCTCAGCACTTGACAAAGAAATGGTGTCTTGTTTCTTCACCTTCCAGCCCACCATTGCATCCCCAAGCCTAACACAATAGGCACTCACAGACTTCCTACTAAAGGGACAAACTGCCCAATCTGAATCACAAAAGAGGTTGAGATCAATCTTGTTGGTGGAAGGATACATAAGACCTTGGCCAGGGCAACCATTGATGTATCTAATCACCCTCAAGGCAGCATCAAAGTGGGACTTCTTAGGCTTATCAACAAACTGACTCAACTTTTGCACAGAGAAAGAGATATCTAGCCTAGTCATAGTCAAGTAGAGAAGCTTACCAATAAGTCTTCTATAAGAAGTAGCATCTTCAAGTGGAAAATCATCCAAATTGGACTTGGTTGCCTTATCATTCTCACAAGTAGTGAGCTTGATGTTGAAATCCATAGGAGTCTCAGTAGGTCTGGCAGCTCCCAATCCAGCGTCTTCAATAAACTCAAGAGCATATTTCCTCTGATTGATGACCAACCCTTCATGTGATCTAGCAATCTCCAACCCCAAAAAATATCTCAAGTTTCCCAAGTCCTTGAGTTTGAAATGAGACTGAAGAGTGGACTTCAATTGGCTAATTAACCTCTCACTTGAGCCAGTAATGAGCAAATCATCCACATAAATGAGAAGAAACACCGTCTCCTGGCCCTCAATCTTGGTGAACAAGGAATGATCAGAAGCACTCTGATGATGACCATTCTCCACCAATGTATGTGTAAGCTTGATGTTCCATTGCCTTGAAGCCTGCTTGAGACCATAGAGAGACTTCAATAGCTTGCAAACTCTCCTAGGTGCCCCAGGAGGTGACATAGCTGAATCAAAACCTTGAGGTATATCCATAAAAACCTCTTCATGCAAGTCACCTTGTAGGAAAGCATTGTTCACATCCATGTGAAACAAGCCCCATGAATAGGCTACAGCCATTGCCAACACAACTCTCACTGTGGTCATCTTCACAACAGGGGAGAAAGTCTCATTGAAATTAGTACCTTCTACCTGAGTAAACCCCTTTGCAACTAACATTGCCTTATTCCTTTCAATCGAACCATCAAAGTTGTACTTCACCTTGTACACCCACTTGCATCCAATGGTAGACTTCCCATGAAGTAAATAAACAACCTTCCATGTCTGATTATCTTGAAGAGATGTGATCTCCTCCTTCATGGAAACCACCCAATTGGAATCCTTAACAGCCTGCCTATAAGTAGTAGGCTCCTTGATCTTGTTAATGGCAGCCAGAAAGCAGGTGAATTTTGTGCTTAAATGATCATAGGAAATGTATCTCTCCATTCCAAAGGCAACATTGGAAGAAGAAGAAGAAGTCCTCAATTGAGCCAACCTAGCACTTCTTCTCAAAGTAGGCACTTGAGGGGAAGATGAAGATGATTGAGCAAGCCTTACACTTCTCCACAAAGGAGGAACTTGAATTGGCACTTGAGGAGCATCATCTATAATGATTGGTGGCTGAACAATGCTTTCTTCTTCAAATATTTGAGAGGGATCAATAGGAGTTTGATGGAAACCAGAATCAAGCTCAAGGGAAGGCTGAGACTTGGAATCCAAGAAGGAAGGCAACAGGTGCCTCAAATCATCCCTTGACATACTGAAAGGGAAGATATGTTCATGAAAGACTACATCCCTAGACACTTGGAAACTTGAGGTTGAAATACTCATCACAAGGTATCCCTTTTGAGATGTTGAGTACCCCATGAAGACACAAGGCTCAGCCCTTGTGCTAAACTTGTCTGAGTTGGCCAATTTGGTAGCAAAACATAAGAAACCAATAATCCTCAAATGCTCAATAGAAGGGACCTTTCCATAGAGCACCTCCATAGGTGACTTGAAGTGCAAGGAAGAAGAAGGCAATATGTTGATCAAGTAACAAGCAGCTAGGACTCCATGACCCCAATACTTGATTGGCATGGATGCTTGAAACCTAATGGCCCTTGCAACATTCAAAATTTGTCTATGCTTGTGCTCCACTCTTCCATTTTGCTGAGGAGTGTGCACACAACTAGTTTGGTGCATAATACCCAATTGAAGGAAATGATCCTTGCAAATTGAGTTGATGAACTCACCTCCATTGTCACTCCTCACTGCCTTGACCTCTGTCCCAAACTAAGTCTTAACCAACATAAAGAAGCTCTTGACATGAAGAAAAGTATCACTCTTGGATCTCATCAAAAACACCCAAGTAACCCTTGAGAAGTCATCCACAATTGTGAGAAAGTATTGATAACCTTTGATGGTAGGAACCTTGTATGGACCCCATAGATCCATATGTATTAAGGCAAAAGGTGTGGAAGCATGAGAAGAGCTAATAGGAAAAGACAATCTAGTTTGCTTGGCCAAAGGGCAAAGAGTACATTGTTTGATACAATCAATTGATTCATTCAAATTCAATACATTCTTCAAATGATCCATGTGTGAAGCTGAAACATGTCCCATTCTCTTGTGCCATGTCCAAACATCCACTTTATTGGTTGAAATGGAAGGAGCAGCCACCACCTTTCTTGCACTTGAAGGTATTGCATCCTTGAACAAGTAGAGTCCCTTAGCTCTTTCACCAATCACCACAGGCCTCCCAGCTTGGCCCTGAATCAAGACATGATCAAAAGTGAATATCACTTTACAATGTAGTTGATTTGGAAGCTTAGACACTGAGATCAAGTTAAACTTGAAATCAGGAACTAAGAGAATATCATCCAAGGTGAAACCAGAGAAAGAGCAACTTCCAATGTGAGTCACTCTACACTTGTGTCCATTGGGCAAATGAACAAATTGATTTGTGGAATCATTCCTTCCCAAGTTGTGCAACCATTCCATTTGATGAGTAATGTGATTTGTGGCCCCTGAATCCACAATCCAAGTCATAGAAGAAGGCAATGTTGTACCTGCCATGTTCACATGCAAGTGATCATCACCCTCATAGACAAGAGGATCAAATTTATTTTGTGCAGCTACATGATTGACCCTCTTCTCAACCCCAGTGTGAAGCACCCTCTTATCAGGAGTCCCATAAAAGATCCCACGGTGTGCTCCACCAAATTGGAAGAGGCCTCATCAAGGCTAGCATTGGCAGAGGTGATCATTCTCTTGAAATTTGGAGGATAACCAAACTTCTTGAAGCAAGTATCCTCTTTGTGACCCATCTTGCCACAAAAGGTGCACTTCCAAGTAGCTTTCTCAGCTTTGGATGGCCTATCATTCCAACCACCTTGACTTGAAGAGATGCTCCTGCCTGAATCAAACCTAGAGCCAGAATTGCCATTCCTAGAATTGTAGGAAGGATTCCTCATAGAATACAAAACAGTGGACTCCCCAACATCACCAATGGATTCAGCAATTGCCCTCTGACACTTCTTGCGCAAGCACTGAAAATGCCACACTTAGAGAAGGAAGGGTCTGCCTCATCAAAAGACTACTCCTCACATGTGCAAAGGAGTCATTAGGCCCCAAAAGGAATGTAATCAACTTTTGCTTCTCCTTGTGGTCATTAACAATCTTCAAGTCAGCTGGGCACTCCAAAAACATATCATCAATGGGGTTTAGAGCATCCCATAATTGCTTCATTTTAGCAAAGTACTCAGTGATGGACAACACCTTGACATGTTTGATAAATCTCCCTGGTCAATTGGAAGATTTGAGTTCCATCAACATTATCAAACATATCCTTGAGATCACTCCAAATGGACTGAGCAGTTGAGTTGTAAACCAAGCCATTCACAAGCTTCTTAGCAACTGTGTTCCTTAGCCAAGCTTTCACAATTGCGTTTGCCCTATCCCACCTAAGCCTTTGTCCCACAGGAACATCCATTCTAGCAAAAGTCCCATCAATGAAGCCAAGTTTGTTCTTGACCAAGAGACCTTCCATCATGGCAGTGCTCCAAGCATGGTAGTTGGTTGAGCCATGAAGTTGAAAAGGAATCAACATCTAGCCAGTGGTGTCCGAGGGATGAAGATACAAAGGATCCTCAATGGTGTTTTCAGCCATAATGCCAGAAGAAAAAAAACCACAACAATAGCAGTGTACCAAGTAAAGCAGAAATCCTCTAATCCACAGCCAAAACGCGATTGAAACAGCTATCCAATGACAGAATCAGATCAATGCAGCAACATATAATCCAGATTCATAGCCAGAACATTGTGTAAAGGAAGCAACACAACGAAATCCAGAATCACAGGCAAAAAACTGAGCTCAGAACTGAAATCGCAACTACGCAACGATTCGCAACAGCAAACAACTTCGCATCAACACAGAAAGTATCGCAACTAATTCAATTTGAAGAAATCCACAATCGTAATGCAGTAGGAAACCATATTCAACACGAAATGAATGCCAGCTTGCGATCGAAGAAACGAACCAGCAAGAACAGAACAGCAGAGCAATCTGATCCAATTGAGCTGAAAAACGAGCAGATCTCAATCCAAGAACACTTACATGAAGTCTCAATCAAGAATAGAAGCGAAGTCTAAGCTCAAAATGAAGATCCAAAGCTGCAAATCCAAGATCCATAGCAAGCTTGATCGTCAAGTAAGCCTCATCGTGGCACTGATACCATAAAAGCTTCTTCTATTCTTAAGAGGATTTAGAGTAGGAATGTATGATTGTATTCACAGAACTCCAAATCAGGAGATAAAGATGTACGAGAGTTAGTATATATACATAGATCAATCTACAACTAACTCTAACTAACTTGACATGTGTTAGTGTAATGTGCATAAGCATAGTATCCTATAGGGTCCCTTGTTTTGGTTGCTCCTGGGTGGTTTTTCCACTCGGGGCCTTCCCGAGTGGTTTTCGCCACTCGAGGTGTTTTTCGGGCTTACGTGCTGGGCCTCGGGTGTCCGTGTTCCAGGTTTTGAATTATATTCGGTTATGACCCTTTTATCGGGTCCAATTAGTGATAGCTTGGGTGTATATCCAACAACTCTCATTAGGAACAAGGGCAGTGCTTGAACCTTCACCAAAAACCTTTCTTGGACGACCTCTTGGTTTCAGTATTCTACCTCCGAGATGAATTCCAGGGTGACTAGGACCAGTAACCAAGTCAGACGTCCCACTCCCACTATTTCCAACGGGTAGTTGTGGTATTGTAAGATTCTCATCCTGCGGTTCAGCAACGTGGTGATCAGGTTCTACTTGATTCGCACCTGCAACAACAGCGATCTGTGTGGTCGGATTAACTCCTCCCACTGGATTTATTATGAAAACGTCCACGTTCTCATTTACTGTCGTTCACTGGTGTTGCCGCCTCAAATCTCCCACTAGAAGTAAGTGGGACCTGAACATCATTATCCTGTTCTAGTTCAATGAAGACTTCATTCATTTTAATGTTACTAAGCGTTGGAAATTCGTCTTCAAGGAATGTAACGTCTCATGTTCAACCACGCCACCATACTTCTGAGCCGTCACAAACACGTATCCCTTATAGTTCTCGGAGCATATTATAAAGATACTTTTAGTCCTCTAGGTTCCAACTTGCCGAATCATTTGTCTGTCTGATTCGCAACTCCAAGGTCGTAGCATGGTAAGATCCATCGTTTTACCAGTTCATAGCTCATATGGTTCGTGTCAACCGATTCTTTATGAACTAGGTTCACCACATGATTTGCAGTCAACTGTACATCATCCTAGAAGGAGATCGAAAGTTTAGTTGCGATATCATGATACTGACCAATCCGGAAAAATGTGTGATTATGATGCTCCACCAATCTGATTCGTTAGAGGCGTGTTCCGGATCGTCGTTTAACAAAAATTCAATTTCATTGGATACTCATCTTTGGAGGTTTCATCCACCTTAGATCGTGCAATAGGTTCTCACCCTTTGCTCATATACAATTCTCAATGAGAAGTTTTATGAGTATAAGACCCTAAATGGGTATTTGTGCAATGAAAATTTATTTCTAGTAATAAATCAAAAACATTACATTAAATTTGTACTTTGAAACGATGTGTCATATCTATCGTAGGGGCTGCGCGTCACGCGCGCATCACCATCTTTTACCCGTGGTGAAATCGTTTCGTTTCCAAAAGTTTAATTTAATCGGTTCCGAACATGTTCGTCGTTACATTTATTTTAATAGAGTACTAACAAATAAATAAGATTTATATCGGTTCACATTCTAACTACACAATCGACGAATTTATAGGAATTATGATGGAGTATGTTAATCGTTACGTTTCATTCGTCCACTTGACGTGGCCGAAATTTTGGTTCCAGAACCATGGGTTCAGTTTTTCGTTTCGGATCGTTCCCATTGACTGGACCGATAATTGATAAGTAAATTTCACTTCAGATCGAATAACAAAATTACTTTATTCAATAACTCTGAATCTCAAAAATAACTAAAATTCAATAATTCAAACAAACAACGAGATTAACGACAATTTAAAGATTATAGATCGTTCATGAAGCAATAAAATGGAAGGAAAAATATTCGAGAACTCTTGCCATCTTGACACTCACACCTGAAAAATTCACAAGTGAATCATATCAGATGACTTTCGTCAAATAAAACGTTTTACGACTTTATATATATGGCAAACGAGGCGTATTTTAGATGCACTTTCAACGATGGTGTTTGACCCACCAGATATCGTTTAGGACCACGTAGATCCTGTTCTCTCCATGGTCCATTGATCATGGTTAACTTCCCTTTTTCCATCTGGCGAGATTCATAGGAGTTTTCCCACTGCTATCAGTTGCTTTTAATGAATAGAGTTATAGTAAACTTAATTGATTCAATCATGTAACTTAGCCCTTCATCGTCAGCCAACCATGATAAAGGGTATCTCCTCAGGATAGTAAATATCATGTTCCATATAGAGCTCTCTTCATTAAGGTCTCGTGCGGATTTGACACCCGCATCGATGGAAATAAGATCATCATACTCAATTAAAACATTTGTAGCTTCGGCAGCCTTTCCTCCACCAAAGCGGATTTTGAGGGCACGCCAAAGTTGTAATGTGGAATAATTGAGTTTGAAATCCTTAACAAACTATTTTTCCAAGGTTGACATTAACACCATGCATGCTTCCTGATCATCCAAGAACCTCTTCCTTTGAATGAGATGTGGATTACCAAATTCATCCAATATATTGTCCTCTTTGCTTTTGCATCAATAGATTCGTAGATGCATCTAGAATCGAGTAAATCTATCATATAAACACTCCAAGCATCGTAATTCATACCATCTAGATTGTGAGGTATATAAAAGCGCACCTATCCAGCCATAGAAACTAACACACTTATAATTATGACAATCATGTAGACAATAACATTTTGGAAAACAAATTGCATACATCGGATATCTATGAGATATAAGGCGACAAGTAATGATTCATCCGACATCTAACCAACTCAACCACCAGTAAACCAATAGAAGGAGGCCGTGAAAGGGTTCACACTACTAACGTCTCATTTCTTATAGATCAGTCTTTTAAAACGGTTTAATCGCTCTCAGCAGAATGAGGAATTTTAACATACGCCCAATCTTGGCTTTCCCAATGCCCTTTTAAAACATTTAGAGGATTCATGCGAGCATATACAATTCCACTACACAAGTAAATCATCATACGCAGCCACATCCAAGAAACAATCCAATCACATGCATACATGTCATGTGTATAATGTTCCGAGGAACTCATGCTAGCATATATAATTTTACTATCCAAGTATATTATCACATGCGGCTACATCCTCCAAATTCATGCATACGCGTCATGCGTGATCACTCCATAATAAACATGCATATTTGGCAACTGATATCCAATTTTAAACATTTGGGGCTGACTTGCAATTCATAATATCAATCAATCACGCGAACTTCTTGACATGGATTCTAGGCAATAACAACCATCACAGTATTTGTATGCTAGTGCGCAACTCGTTGACTAAAATCCAGGGCTCTGCCCATAACATGCAATATCCAGCTAGCTTGACATTGTCAAGACGCAATTCTAATCATGCAATAATATCAATTAAAATAGCAATTGCAATTCATCCCACCCAAAACCATGCATATCCAAGATCCATCCCCATAATTGAAATTAGGCATCATGTTTGATTAAAACGTGAAAATTTCAAACCGATCAGCACTGTGTAGGTAATTATAAAGTTAGAAAACATTTTGATTTTAAAATTTGACCATCCTATTTTTCAGTTAACTCAGGTCGGTCTGACCAAAACTGTCTGATTCACATCAATTCGATCTGACCGTTCCGGTCCGGTTAAACCAGTCTGACCGGTTCGGTTTTCACACAAACTGAGTCGGTTTGGCTCGACCCCCGGTTCGACCAGACCCGGATGGGTCGGACTGATTGAGAAAACCCGGATTGGTTGACCCGCTCTGGTTGGACCTGTGGAACCCGACATGGTTCAGTTCGGTTGAACCGGTTCGGGTTCCTATGGTCCTTCGGGTCAGCGAGCCCAACCCGGATGTGGAAAATTTGACTGGCCCAATACCCATTAGGGTTCGGCCAAAATTCATACTTGTTGGCTAAGTAGGGTTTTAAAATCCACTAAAAACTTAACTTAGCCTCCAAGTAACATTAATTATAGATATAATTTCCAAAATTTGCACAATACATATATAATTTCGTCCCCATTATATATATATAGATATATATATATATTGTATTTACTGTCAAGATTCTATATTTAGAGATATATATTTATCAACAAAAATTTTCTCAATCTTTAAGGTAATTAAATATATTAATATTATCAATATTTCCAATATTGTGCTAAAATGTATTGATAGATATTTTTAGAATTATCATGTGAATCTAGCCCTAAACATGGCCACATCCATCCAAGTAATATGGCCGAAATTTAATTAAAAAAATTGACTATAATTTCGGCCGAAATTTGGGTAACTTGGGGCCTAAGAAATTAAAATTTTCACTTTGTAAACCCTAACATGGTTCAGCCGAAACTAGTAATTAGGGCTAGTGGTCAAATTTTAAGATCAAATTTTACTAAGATCTTTAATCCAATTTTTTATTTTGATAAATGTCACGTTTTTCTTAAAAATCATGAACACCGGTTTTACCCAAAAAAAAACACTCAATTTCATGAACAGTTTACCAAAAACTTCAAGAACACCAATTTTATCAAAATCAAGAACTCCCTAACACAGACTCTGATACCACTGTAGAATATTATAGGGATAATTACTACGGATAACAAACACGTGTACATGCCAGGTAACTAATTACGCAGCGGAATAGGGACACATACTAGTTTCTCCTTTGCCGTAGTCCTGAGATCTTATGGGAGTTCGAGGTCCACCTACCGGATCCTGTAGTGATTCTTGTTAAGGAATCGCCTACGAGGAATAGTCTCCACAGCAAAGCCTCTTGTCGATTCCTCGCGGGAATTGATCTCTGGGGTAATTGCTCAAAGCAATTTGGCACCTCCCTAGCAATAGGGTTCAGCCGAACTAGCTCTATATATGGTGGGATTTATTTTTCTCAAAACTTAGGAGAAATGAGTGATTAACTATATTAACCTTAAAGAAATATTGACACCCCTATTTATAGGAGGAGGTGGGAAAATCCCACCTCCTTAAGTTACAAGTTTCGGCCTACCTACATAGGATAGGGGATACCCATTTTGAGTCTCTCATGCCCAAAATCCCTAATGTGACATTACCCAATTACCTTAAATGTTGGGCTTATATTAAATGGCTCCTATTACGGTGGCCCATTCACGAAATGCCAACATCTCTTCTCCGACAAACGCCATTAGAAGCATTTCTATGACATATGCCACTAGAGGCTCTTCTCTAACACCCGCCACTAGAGGCTTTTCTTCGTCGCTCGCCATTGGAGGCATCGTCGATTGTTGCTTTACTTTTCTTCATGCCACTGGAGGCTTTAATTTTCCGCATGCCATTGGAGGCTTTACTTTATTGCACACCACTGGAGTCTTTACTTTACTACACGCCACTAGAGGGTTTACTTTCCGCACCGTCAACGGAGACACTGCCAACAGGGGCACCGCCGACCGAGACTTTACTTTTCCACATGCCACTGGAGGCTTGCACCGCCAAAGGAGGCACTGCCAACAGGGGCATCGCCGACAGAGGCTCTACTTTCTGCACCACCAACGGAGGCACTACCAATAGAGGCACCGCCGATCGAGGTTTTACTTTTCTGCACGCCACTAGAGGCTTTACTTTTTCGCACTGCCAACGGAGGCACCGCCGACAGGGGCACCGCCGATAGAGTCTCTACTTTCTCTTAATCTTTGGATAAAACCCTTCGAACAATTTCTACGGTGCCATGTCCAAAGAGGGGTAAACTGTAAACCCTCGATTTTGACCCGGACGTAACGTCGTTCACATGACGCGTCATTTCAAGATGTGTCAAGTCAAGTACTGTCCAAAATATTGGCATTTGGAGATTTGGTCGTCGTAAATAGGAGCCCATTAATATGAGACTCTTACTTGAGTTAATTGGGTAATGTCACATTAGGGATTTTGGGCTAGGCCTAAAATCATAATTGACATGAGAGGCCCAAAATTGGGCCTCCCTTCTCATAAGGGACCGGCTGAAACTTGCATTAAGGTGAGTTGGGTTTTGTCCCACCTCCTATTATAAATAGAGAGTGTCAGGGATTAATTTAGGGTTAACCACCTAGTCATACTATCCTAAGTGTTTAGACAAAGAAATCCCTCCTCGCTAGTGAAAGTTTCGGCTGAACCATATCTTAGCCAAGGAGGTACCAAATTGCTTCAAGCAATTACTCCGGAGATCCATCGCTGATGTTGGGATCAAAATGACGTGGCCTGAAGCTTCTGGTAATGGACTTCGAGGTTTCGCCTTCGACTTGGTCTTCTAGGTATCTTTTTTGACCTCGAGGGGTGCTTAGTCTCCTTTTGAGCGTCCGGCAGGCGAAAAACCTAAAAAGGGGTTGGGGATCTGCCCTGATTTCACTCCGAAGCTTAAGTCAGTAATTGAATTTTAGAGAGAACATGGTAAAAGTATATGAATGTAGCTTATGTAAATAATGAAAGTGTTCCCTATTTATAGGGGAAATGTACCGACTTTAAATGGCGGTTACCCTCTTGGGAGGGCTTCTGTCTTGAGTTGGTATAAGTAGGTGACAAGAATGTCACCACCTCATGTTTCCTTAGCTATGAAGGTTTTCCTCTGGCGGTCGAAGCAGGTTTCCATCTCACCTATAGGAATGTATATTCCATACATTCCATACTTTACACATTTGTACACACTAGTCTAGCTTACTTACACTCTAAGTTAGTTAGTTAGATGCTCTCTTCTCCTATATGTACCTTGATCTAGCAATTGTACAAATAGATTTTGGTTGTTAATACATTTGATATTCATTCAAGATCCTCTCGGTTCATATGGTATCAGAGCCAGCGGCGTTTTCTTGCTAGCCACGCAACCTCCATTTCTGGTGGATTTCGAGCTTCGTTTCCAGGATTTCAGCTTGGTTTCGTGTCTTCAATCATCAATACGCTGGACTTCGACTCTTTGTAAGTCTTCTACATCATCAATTGAGTTGTGTTTCAGCTCAACTGAATCTGCATTTGGATTGTATCAGCTTAGATCGGCCAGTTCTTGCATTCCAAGCGAGGTTCTTCGTCGTTTGCTTCTCCTCTAGCTTCGATTGATTAGGTGATTGATTAGCTGGTTTTCTTGATTGCGATCATTGATTTTGTGATCTTGATCCATTTGCGACTGTTTCTGGACTGGATTGATGCCTAGATTCATTCTGGATAGCTGTGTGATCTTGTTTCTGTTACGCATACCTGGTGTTCTTGCTCGTATTGCTTGGTGTTGAAGATTCATCAATTTCTGGGAATTCCGTTGGGTTTCTGCTGTTGTGGTTGTTAGTTTGTTGAAGTTTCTTGTTCTTTACGTCAAATTCAGTTGAGTTTCTGGAGATTTGGTCATTGCAACATGGCTGATTACTCGATTGAAGATCCACTATCCTTGCATCCCTCGGACACCACTGGATTGTTGATGATTCCTTTTCAGCTTCAAGGATCAAGCAATTATCACGCATGGAGCACAGCAATCAAGGAGGGACTGCTTGTAAAGAACAAGATTGGGTTTATAGATGCTACATGCTCACGTCTGAGTGTGCCTGTGGCTCAGCATGTGAGGTGGGACAGAGCCAATGCTTTGGTCAAGGCTTGGTTAAGGAACACTGTTGCTAAGGAGTTGGTGAATGGGTTGGTTTACAACACCACTGCATTGTTTATTTGGCTTGATCTCAAAGAAATGTTTCAGAAGATTGATGGGACACAAATCTTCCAGCTCACAAGGGAAATTTACCAATGCTCACAAGGTGCTCAATCAATCACTGAATACTTTGGGAGGATGAAACAGCTTTGGGATGCATTGGGTTCCATTGATGACCTAAGGCTTGAGTGTTTAGCTGATAGCAAGTTGATCAATGTGCATAAGGAGAAACAGAAACTGATTGCTTTTCTCTTAGGCTTTAATGAATCATTTGCTCATGTTAGAAGTAGTCTCTTGATGAGGCAACCATTGCCTTCATTGAGTGTGGCTTTTTCTGTGTTGCTACAAGAGGAAAGCCAATGTGCCATCTCTGGTTCTATAGGGGATTTGGGGGAGGCCACAGACCTATACTCTCAAAGGAACTTCATCAATTCAAGAGGTGGTGGAGGATATAACTCAGGTGGCAATGGTTCTAACAATGTTGCTTCTTTCCCAAGGAATTACAATGGCAATGGCTCCTCTTATTATGGAGCTATTCAGCGATCCTCTTCAGGTGGTTCCAATTGCAAGGGAGGCAAGGATTATAAATCAACTTGGTTTTGCTCCTTTTGTGGCAAGAAGGGGCACAAGATGGATACTTGTTGGAAGAAGCATCCACACCTTGCACCCTCCTCAGCCTTGAAAAGACCTTGGAATGCAGCCAATGTGAGCTTGGATGATGAGAATCCTTCCTCTTTGGTGGAACATGTGGCTGCAGGGGACAAAAGAATCTTTCATGGAACTAATGAGCAAAGGATTCTTCACACTGGCTTGGATGGAAGGGTCCAGCACATTGTCATTCAAGATGACTTTGATCCCCTTTCATTTCAAGAGGATGAGCCTATTCGTGTGAATATGGCAGGTATATCCCCCACATCTAGTTCATCTATGATTTGGATTGTAGACTCAGGTGCTACTAACCATATCACTCATCATTTGAGCTGGTTGCACAACATAAGGAAGGCTGATTCCCCTCATCAATTTGTTCACTTACCAAATGGCAATAAGTGCAAGGTCACTCATATTGGGAGCTACTCCTTCTCCTCTGGTTTTACCTTGGATGACATTCTATATGTGCCTGATTTCAAGGTCAACTTGATCTCAGTGTCTAAGCTTCCTACTCAGTTGAATTGCAAAGTTATATTTACTTGTGCAAATGTGTTGATTCAGGGCCATGTTGGAAAGCCAATGGTGATTGGTGAGAGATCCAAAGGCCTTTACATACTCAGGAACTCACTACCTTCAGGCTCAAGCAAGGTGGTGGCAGCTCATACTACTTCAAAGGCAAATAGAGAGGAGGCTTCTAGGCTTTGGCATAGGCGTTTAGGACACATATCATATACTCATTTGGGTCATTTGAATGATGTATTGTGTTTAAATGACTCTTCAAATAAATGTGTCAAACATTGTATCATTTGCCCTTTGGCCAAGCAATCAAGATTATATTTCCCTATTAGTCATTCTCATGCCTCTGTTCCTTTTGCCTTGATACATTTGGATCTTTGGGGTCCATATAAAGTCCCTACAATCAAAGGCTATCAATACTTCCTCACCATTGTGGATGACTTCTCCAGGGCAACTTGGGTTTTTCTAATGAAGAACAAGAGTGATACCTTCATTCATATTCAAAGCTTCTTATTGATGGTTCAGAATCAGTTTGGAGCTATGGTGAAGATTGCTAGGAGTGATAATGGATCTGAATTCATCAATTCCATTTGCAAGGATCATTTCCTTCTTTTGGGAATTCAGCGTAATGGAAACATTTTCATAGTAAATCTAGTGGGAGGAATAAACCCTACCATATGAAAATCACTGTTGCCGTAGAGACGAATCAAGTAGAACCTGATAGTCATATTGCTAAATAATGTCACAACTAACTATACTACCCATTGTTCATAAAGGGAGTGAATCGACCAAATTGGTTCCAGGTCCTAGTGATCAAGGAATTAATCTCGGAAGTAAAAACCTCGAGACCAAGAGGTCGTCCGAGGAATATTGTAGGTCAAGGTTCAAACACTGCTCTTGTTCCCAGTGAAAGTGATGCTCCGATAAGAAGCATTATTCCGAGTGGGAGAAACGTTCAGACTCAACATGGGATTAACAAGCCTAGACGAAAGTTAAAAGCATCAAACTTCTCCCAAGAAGTATCCCATCGAGAAGGGTGAAGACCTCACTCTAACAATTGTTGACGAGAATTGGAAAGGCCTCAAGTGGAGAAATGGAGGAAAACAATAAAAGAAAGAGATCGCCTAAATGAAAGCCATTACAGTCTGTAGTTGATTTACCTGCTAACCACAGGAGCACAAGGATACGGTGATTCCTGAAACAAGGCTCACCGCTGATGGAACAGGTCGGGCGATACTAAGCCCGACTAATTGCGAAAGGATATACTCAACTTCACGGAGTGGACTTTGACGAAATAAACTCATCGACTGTGCGTAAAACCACGGTTATGGCCATTTATGGTCCTGGTCGCAGGTCTCGGTTTCGAGCTGCACCGAATGAATGTTAAAGACCACATTCCTCCACAGAAACCAACCTGGAGGAAGAAATCTACATGGAGCAACCGAAGGGTTTCATTACGCCTGGTAACGAACATAAAGTTTGTAAACTCCAAGGGTTTGTTACGGTCTTAAACAGTCGTCTCGACAATGGTACCGCAGATTCCACCAGGAAATAGTAGCAAACGGATTCGTGAATCTTCACGAGGATCCGTGCGTGTATTATAAGACCTCCGGGTCTAAGTATGTCATCTTAACCTTATACGTGGACGACATACTCATTTCCGCAAATGACGTGAGTATTATGAACAAGTCAAAGTCCTGGTTGGCATCTGTATTCGAGATGAAAGACATGGGAGAAGCCACGTACATCTTAGGCATTAAAATTGCTAGAGATCGGGCTACCCGAAAATTATGTCTATCTCAAGAAATTTATATCAACAAATTGTTGAAAAAGTTCAGATTACAAGATGCCAAACCCATGGATACGCCGGTGTTGTTTGGGTGCAAACTGTCGAAACATGACGGCCCCAAGAACCTGGCAGAGCGAGAATAGATGAAGGGTGCAGAGTATTTAAGCATGGTCGGTAGTCTCATTTACGCCATGCAATGCACCCGTCCGGACATCTGTTACGCCGTGGGCCTAGTAGCACGATTCGAATCAGATCCTGGCCATCAACATTTAAAGGCTGTAAAATGAATTACTCGTTATCTGAAAGGTGTTGCCGACTACGCATTGTGCTATGAGGGCAAGACGTTAGAATTGACCGGTTACGATGACACCAACCATGGTGGCGATCCGGATGATCGTAAGTCTACCACATGAGGAGTCTTTCTACTTGCTAATGCCGTCATTTCTTGGACGAGCAAGAAGCAATCCTGTGTTGCGCTGTCTATGATGGAATCGATATTTGTTGCTCTCTCCAAAAACACACAACCAGCAGTAATAATACATCCGTTCTCAAAATCTGTGCAAATTTGTCTTCTTCTGCATAAAAAGTTTTTTTTTTAGTCATCTCTCCCGCTGCGGTGGCTGTGACCTCCGAATTCGACGTCCGCCGGAGCTCCGTCCTGCTCCTCTATCGCCGGTGTCGCTCCTTCCAGCCCCGGTAAGTTTCAGCGCTGGCCAAGTCCCGCCGGCCTGCCCAGCTCCGGCCACCACGACGCCTGGCCTCTCTCTCTCTCTCTCTCTCTCTCTCTCTCTCTCTCTCTCTCTCTCTCTCTCTCTCTCTCTCTCTCTCTCTCTCTCTCTCTCTCTCTCCGTTCTCCTCTGGCCGGAGCCAACTCCAGTCAACTCTTCCAGCCTGTCCCCGTCCTGACCGCCGTCCTGACCGCCTGCTTGGCCTTCCATCGACTACCGTTGTCCCAGTTGTCGAAATCCAGTCGTCCGCCAGTCCTTGATCTCGCACCACTCTCAGTCAGCCCCCGACATGACCAGTGACCGTCCCTCGCGCCGCCCGCCTGACCCCGTCCCGCAGCTTCGGTCGCCCGCCCATCTCCACCGCACCGTGGCCTCCCTGTCTTCGATAGGTAGCTACTCCAGTCTTCTAGTAACCTTCTATTTTTGTTTTTATTTTTTATTATTATTATTTCATTATTGTTTCTTATTTAAATATTTGTATATTATTATATTAGGGTGAATTTTAATTTGATTATAGCCTAATAGTTCCATGTATAATTACATGGTGAAATATTATCTATTGTATTATTTTTAATTTAAATAATTTTAAATTTGTTTAGTTAATTAAATGATAATGGGTTAATTATGTATATTCTGTAAGCATATGGTGATGGGCGCCGTAATAGGTAGCCCATAATATGTATAGTTACCTAATGAACTTGGGTAAATGTCACATTAGGGTAATTGGGCTACACCCAAATCCCAATTGACATGGGAGGCCCAAAATTGGGCCTCCCCAATACATAGGCCGGCCGAAATATTTAGGTGGGGTAAGTCCACTTTACTCCTCCTATAAATAAGAGGTGTTAGGGAATATTTTAGGGTTAATCATAATTCCCTCACAAGAGTGTTTTAGAGAGAAAACCCCTCCTCCCACACCTTGATGTTTCGGCCGAACCATACCTACACCAAGGGTGTGCCAAATTGCTTACGGGCAACTCTACGAAGATCCGTCCCCGTGTCAAGAATTGATCTGAGGCTTTGCTGTGGAGCTAACACCACGTAGGGCTTCTTTCACAAGAACCTCTACAGGTTCCGTCTGGAGGATCGAGAACTCCCTCGTGCAAAGGATCTAGGACTACGGTAAACTGTTGAGGTATGTGTAACTCTTCCGCTGCATAATTTCGATTACATGCACGTACCATGTTTTGTGTTTCCGTAGTGAATACTCTCTGTAATCTAACAGTGGTATCAGAGCCTTTGTTAGGAGTTCATGATTTTGATAAATTGGTGTTCTTGAAATTTTCAATTTGGGACCGAAATTTTTTAAAAGAAAATTTAAGAGTTTCGAAATTTTAGGGTGCAGAGCGAGAACTGATGAAGGGTGCAGAGTGTCTAAGCATGGTCTGTAGTCTCATGTACGCCATGCAATGCTCCCGTCCGGACATCTGTTACGTCGTGGGCTAAGTAGCACAATTCCAATCAGATCTTGGCTATCAACATTTAATGGCTGTAAAACGAATTATTCGTTATCTGAAAGGTACTACCGACTACGCACTTTGCTATGAGGGCATGACGTTAGAATTGACCGGTTACATTGACGTCGACCATGGTGTCGATCCGGATGATCGTAAGTCCACCACAGGAGGAGTCCTTCTCCTTGTTAATGTCGCAATTTCATGGACGAGAAAGAAGCAAACATGTGTCGCGCTGTCTACGATGGAATCGAAATTCGTTGCTCTCTCCAAAAACGCACAGGAAGCGGTCTGGCTGAAAAGACTTCTTACTGCACTGCCTGGTGACAAACACGTGAGAAAACCCGTCGTGGTCCACTCTGACAGTCAGGCAACTATTGCGGCAGTTAAGAATTCAAAGTACCATAGTAGGACTAAACACATTGATGTGAAATATTTTTATGTTAAATCTATGGTAGAAGACAATACAATCACTTTGGAATACTTGTCCACTGATAACATGGTTGCGGACCCATTAACTAAACCACTACGCAGGGACATATTCGAAAAGCATGTAAAACTGCTTGGATTGCGTAGAGTTTAAAAGTGGCATGTATCTATGATAACATTTTGATGATTGAAAGTTAAATTTTTAATAAACGAGAGAATTGCAATCGATTTTATGATCCATCGACGTCAAAATGTTTAAATACATCAGATTTACGGTCTATAAACTAAGTCGTAGGAGGACGCAATCTTCTGCCAAACTATGGCGAATGTGGGCCTTACCTAGTCACACAGGTACGGTCATCTTGCGGTGGATGGAGGCCTCTATCAAGCAAGGCTGGCTAAAAATCAGTGGGGATAAAGTGGATTTTTTTCCACTTTACTCCCCCTATAAATAAGAGGTGTTAGGGGTTTTATTAGGTTAATCCTTAATCCCTCATTGGAGTGATTTAGAGAGAAAAACCCTCCTCCCCATAACACCATTCGGCCGAACCACTACCTCACCAAGGGTGTGCCAATTTGCCTTCGAGCAAACACTCAGGAAATCTGTCCCTGCCAAGTATCGATCAGAGGCTTTGCTGTGGAGAATATACCGCGTAGGGCTTCCTTAAAAAGAACCTCTACGGGTGCCGACCGGAGGACCGTGAACTCCCTGCTGCAGGATCTTGGGACTACAGATTACGTCTGAGGTATGTGCGAATCTTCCGCTGCTTAATATCGATTACTATCATGTACAATGTCTATAGTATTCGTAGTGATTATTCCCCGTAATCTAACATTGACTTCATCTAGGCTCGTTAATCCCATCTTGAGACTGAACGTTGCTTCCACTCGGAATAATGCTTCTTATCGGAGCATCTCTCCCACTGGGAACAAGAGCAGTGCTAGAACCTTGACCTACAACTTTTCTTGGACGACCTCTCGGTCTAGGGATTTTACCTCCGAGATGAATTCCTTGATCACTAGGATCTGGAACCAAGTTTGTTGATCCACTCCGACTGGGAACAATTGGTAGTTGTGGTGTTATTGGATTTTCATCCAGCGGTCCGGCTACATGATTATCATATTCAATTTGATTTGCACTTGCAGCAACAGTGATTTGTGTGACAGGATTGTCTCCTCCCACTGGATTACTATGAAAATGTCTCCATCTTCATTTACCATGTCAATCACTTGTATTGCTGCCTCAAATCTCCCACTCGAAGTAAGCGGGACCTGACTATCATTGCTATCCTGCTTCATTTCGATCAAGACTTCGTCTGTTTTGATTTTACCAAGCGTTGTTAATTCGTCCTCAAGAAATGTAACGTCTCATGTTCGACCACGGCACCATTATCCCAAGCTAATTTAAACATGTATCCTCTAAGAGTAGTTGTCGTACTCTTGATTTGAATACTTTTTTAATGTGCAAATTAATGTCGCATGATGATAAGCTTTACCTGTTATCATTCCTTTTAGCTTTTATGGCGTCGTGTTTGACCGATTTTATTGGAACATAGTTCTTCATTGATGTGAGTCAACTGTTTTTCATCCCATAGGGAACGTCGGTTGTTGAACTCTAACATTATGTTTCCAAACCATGCCTGTTGAAGTGTGTTATCGATACGAATGCCTTGCCAGACTTGTCGTTCAAGGCGTATAGTGGGAGAGTCATTTTACCGACTTCATCATTTTCATTTTCTAACTCATCTCAAAGACTTTATCCATCTTTGAAAAGTGCATTGTGCTTTCCCCTTATGCGACAGTTGATACTTTACGAGTTCGTGGTAGCTTGTGAAGCATACCTCTTTTTGTCGTATAAGTATTAAATGAGTTATTCCCGAAAGGATGCAAATGAAAATTCAGCATTCATTCAATAAAACACTTCATCATTAAATTTGTACTTTAAAACGATGTGTTCCGTCTTTCGAGGTACACGCGCGCGTGACGCCTATTACCAGTTTTAACCCATGATATAAATTGTTTCGTTTCCAAAATTAAATTTAATTTAATCCAATCGGTTTGGCACATGTTCATCATTACGGAATTTATCATATAATGGAGTACCAACAAATAAGAATGAGTTAAATCGGTTTGCACTTAGAACTACGCAATCGATGGATATTAACGGTATTTCGATGTTCACGATATTAGATGAAGGAGAGTGTGTATATTTGTTTGATCCGACCAATTGCACTGGCGGATATTTCGGTTATAACTTTGTTTCGGATCGATCACGTTTAACCGGGTCGATTAATTTTGACAAGTAGATCACATTTCGAATCGAATGGAAACTACATTATTCAATAACTTCGAATCTCAATCAACCAAAATTCAAACATCAAACGAACAATAAGAGAAATAACGACAATGGGTCAGATTTCAGATCTTCTACGAAGCTATAAGAGATAAAGGTAAAGCTAAAAAGAGAACTATTGCCAGCTCGGCCAACGCTCCTGAAAGAAATATTCACAAGTGAATTATATTAGGTGACATTGGTCATATAAAACGTTTAACGGTTTTATATATGTGGCAAACGAGGCGTACCTGTTACGGCATTATATCAACAGTGTTTGTCGCACCAGATCTCGTTTATGGACCAATTTGATCTTGTTCCCTCTGAAGATTCCCTTGATCTCTTGCGGTGATGCACAGTGGAACCTTCCGGCTCCTTTTGGTTGCTTTCGACGAATAGGAGCATGGTAAACCTAATCGATACGATTAAGTAACCTAATCCTTTGTCGTCAGCTAACCATATTGAGTACTTTTCTCCAATTTGATCTTTTGTCCTAAAGATCCAACATTTACGCTAGCATCATGGGAAAGTAGGGCAACATACTCTAACAAAACTTTTCTGGCTTCGGTTGCCCTCCCTTTACCATATCGGAGTTTGAGGGCAACCCAAAGCTGAAGAGAAGTGAAGTTGAGTTTGAAGTCCTTTGCAACCTCATTGTCCAAGACTGCCAGTATTACCTTACAAGCTCTCTGATCATCTAGGCCTCTAATCCCTTGCAGGTTTTAAGATTGCCATTCTCATCCACCAATGTCCTTCCCATTTTAGCATCAATACACTCGTGTGTACTTTCAGCGATGAGAATTTCTCTTACATGTTCACCTCATGCATCATAATTCATACAATCCAGATTGCGAGGTTCATAGAAGCGTACCATGTAAGCATATGGTGATGGGCGCCGTAATTGGTAGCCCATAATATGTATAGTTTAACTAATGAAATTAGGTAAATGTCACATTAGGGTAATTGGGCTAGACCCAAATCCCAGTTGACATGAGAGGCCCAAATTATGGGCCTCCCCTATGCATGGCCGGCCGAAATACCTAGTAAGGGCAAAGTGGACTTTTGTCCACTTTCCTCCTCCTATAAATACATGGCGTTAGGAGATTTTTAGGGTGAATCACTATTCCCTCATTAGAGTGTTTTAGAGAGAAAAACCCTCAACCCCACACCATCTAGGTTTCGGCCGAACACTTTGCTTCACCAAGGGTGTGCCAATTTTCTTTCCAAGCAAACACTCCAGAGATCTGTCCCCGTGCCAAGAATCGATCAGAGGCTTTGCTGTGGAGCTTGTACCGCGTAGGGCTTCTCTAAAAAGAACCTCTACGGGTCCCGACCGAAAGATCGTGAACTCCCTCATGAGAAGATCTTGGGTCTACGGATCATCTTAAAGGTATGTGCGAATCTTCCGCTGCGTAATTCCGATTACTAGCATGTACTTTATTTAAGTATACGTAGTGATTACTCCCCATAATCTAACAGTGGTATCAGAGCCTGTGATAGAAGTTCATGATTTTGATAAATTGGTATTCTTGAAATTTAAACTTTGGACCGGAATTTTTAAAAAGGAATTTCAAAAATTTTGAATTTTTAGGGTTTATGTGAGGTCCGAAATTTTCATGATGTTCTTAGTTGATTTGATGTTCATGATCTTCAAGATAAAGATGATATTTATCAAAATCAAACATTAGATTGTAGATCTTATTAAAATTTGACCACTTGTTCCCAAATATGTGTTTGTCCCGAAAATTTTAATTAAACTACAAGGTAAAATTTTTAATTTCTTGTTCAACAAGTAAGAAATTTCGGCATAAATGTTTTAAATTATATTGTTTTCCATATTTTAATCTTTAATTAAGGTAACAATATATCTATAATTGGGAATATTATGATAGATTCACATTAATATATAGAAATATATATATAACTATCAATATATCTAATTATTTAATAGGGTTAAAGATATTATTGATAAATTTAGTTACCTAAAAGATTGAGAAAATATATTGTTAGTATATTTGTTACCCTATTTGAGATTTTGACAATAAATAAATATATATATTATATTATGTGCCGATTTTCATATATGTATATATATTGTTGATTGATATAATCTGAAAGATAGAATCTTGGCAATAAATATATATATGTTTGTATTTGGCCGAATTATATATATATATACATATATTTAATATTGGAAATTATTTTATATAATTAATGTTACTTGGTGGCTAAGTTAAATATTTTTGGACTTTAAAACCTACTTGAGCCACAAGTAAACATTTCGGCCCAACCTTTGAAATTTTAATTATTGGTCCTGTCCAATATGTCAAATCGGGAAAGATTTAAATCGAACCGGGTTTTCTCAATCGGTTCGACCTAGTCGGGTCGGGTCGAACCGGGGTAATTAAGTGGATCTAACCGAACCAGTTTTGTGTGTTGAACCGAACCAGTTTTGTGTGTTGAACCGAACCAGTTTTGTGTGTTGAACCGAACCAGTTTTGTGTATTGGACCGGTTCGGACCAGACCAGATTTTAAAATTTAAAACTGGACCGAACCGAACCGGATTTGCCGGACCGAACCAAACCAGATTTTCCGGACCGGGCTGAACCGTATTTTCTGAACCGAACCGGACCAAAACAAACTAAAATTGACTGAATCGAACCATGTTTTCAAACTGAATTCAAGTCAATTAAAATAGGGAGGTCAAGTTTTAAAATCCAAATGTTTTTGAACCTCTAAATGGACTACACAGTGCTCATAGGGTTGCTAACCTTTATGCCTTGTTTCGATTATGGGGATGGATCTCAGAGATATATGTTTTTGGGACTGGATTAACTAGAGGGCGGAATTGCAATTGTTTATTATTCAATATATATATTAATGCATGATTAGAAATGTTGTCTTGACTTAGTCAAGCTAGCTGGATATTGCATGTTGTGGGCGGAGCCCTGGTTAAATATATTGAATGCGCACTAGGATAGACATGTTGTGATGGTTGGAAATGCCTAGGATTCATGTCTAGAATGTTGCGTAATTTAATATAAGCATGAATTGGAAATCAGCCCCTAATGTTTAAAATTATTTTAAAAACGAAAACCAGTCGCCATATATGTACGATGGATGTGAATGATTCATGTTTGACACGTATGCTAGAATGTTGAGGATATAGCCGCATTTGATAATTTACTTGGAAGTAGAATTATGTATGCAAGCATGAGTTCCTCGGAACATTAGACGCATGACGCGTAAGCATGAATGTGGTTTGAATTATGAATGTTACTGGCGTATGATAGTTTGCATGGATAGTAGAATTATATATGCATGAGTGAATTCATCGGAATATTTTTCCAAAATAAAAAAGGCCATGGGAAAGCCAAGATCGGGTATGCTTGTTTTAAAATTCTTTTTCCGGTAATTTACGATTAAAACCGTTTTAAAAGACTTATATATTGGATTGAAAACGACAATAATGTGAACTCTTTCACAGCCATCTTCCATTGGTTTACTGGTGGTCGGTCGATTTAGATGACTGAGGAATCATTATTCATCGGATTCAATCCTGATTGATATCTGATGTATGCAATTCTTTCTCAAAAATGTTATTGTCTCCCTGATTTTGCATAATCATCGATGTGTTAGTATGAATTGGTTTGAATTAGTGCGATTCGATATTCCTCGCAATCTTGATGTGTGAATCATGATGATATAAGGAGTACGTATTGAACTCTCTACTACGATTCTGAAAAGTGGAGATGACAACTACGGATGAATATAGTAGTTTGTATGATTTTGACAATGAGAGACGAATGTAATAATTTGTTTCACCAAGCATGGGGGTAGGTTCTTTGATGATCCGAACACATATTTGGTGATACATTCAACTTTGGTAAAAAGGGGTTGACGGGTTTCGGTATAGCCGTTAGGCCCACTAACGACGACTAAACGGCGAAGCAGACCCACTGGGCCCCAAAAGAGGCTTAGAAGACCAATACGAGAGGACCCGACAAGGTCGGTCCCGACATACGAGCTGAATGCTCCCGATGATATGCCTTTGAGTAGGCCCCGATTATATGCCTTTGAGTAGGCCCCGATGATATGCCTTTGAGTAGGCCCCGATATTAAATCCCTGAGAAGACTGGCCCTGTCCCGATGACGAGGGGCCCCAAGCGGTGACCAAAGGAGATAACTCTGGAGTCCCCGACATCCGTCGGGACTTGCCATCAGTGAACGAGGCCGAGAAACACGCCCACTGTCGACATAGTGGGGAAGTGGCCTGAAAACACGGAGCGTGGGCAAGTGGCCGAGATAAATGGAACGTGGGCTAACTGCCCCCAGCAGTTATCACAACAGGTAACTGGGGTAACTCCTCCCCTATATAAAGGAAGGAGTTACCTCAGGATCAACACATTGACACTTACATACTGATACTTGCTTGCCCACATCGAGGTACTCATTTAAGCATCGGAGAGGGATTCTGGGTCACCGCCCGGTCTATCCCCTTCTTGCAGGATTACTTGGAGCAAAGGAGTTCGGACTTCCGTCAAGAACGTACCGGAGTTCCAACCGTGATCCAACATTGGCGCCGTCTGTGGGAAACGTAACGAAAAGCAAAAATGGCTTCTACATGATCGATGGCTGGCAAGCAAAAGAAGAGACAAGGACAATCCGGCGGTTCCCGCCACCCTGCTGGAACTCTGAATTCAGGGCCGCCGGAGCGCACTGTTGATCGGAATGATCCTCCCCCTGTTGTTTCCCAAACAAGGGGGCATCATGATGATCGCGAAGATTCCATTTGAAACTCGTCGGAGAGCCGGGAAGAGATCCCGAGGAGGGACCAGGATGCACCTGCAAAGCCAGACTTGGCAAAGGCTGTGATGGATGCCATGCCAATATTTTTGGAAGCTATGAAGGCTCTCCTGGACCGAAGGGAGGCCGCCAAGAAGAAGGAGGAGGAGTTGCCTCCGCCTCTGCCGAGGGAGAATCGGGACGGGCAGGAGGCCCAACCCGAGCACCAGGACAAGGGCAAGGAGCCCGCTCAGTCGGAGCAGTTCGTGATTGATGGGCCTGGACCGGTGCAACATAGGATCATCCCTCTTAGTGGTCCTATCACCCCCGACCAGGTGGTGATGATTGTGAACATCTGTATGGGAGACCAGAAGAAGATGATGTCGGAGCTGAGGGATCGATCCACTCATCCCTTTGTCCCCTGACTGGTGAACACCACTGCCCCGCCAGGACTCGGTATCCCGAAAATCAAGGAGTATGATGGCGAAGGAGATCCAGTTCGCCACGTCCAGAAGCATATGATGGCTTGTCTAGGCAGGGCCTCGAATGACAATATAGTGTGCGTTCTGTTCCCGGGCACACTTGGTGAAAGAGCCTGACATGGTTCTTCAGCCTCCCTCCAGGGTGCATCTCTACCTGGACCCAGATGCATGATCGGTTCATCCAGCAATACCAGGGCCGTCGGCGTCTCCTGAAAAGCGCGAGGTCCCTGGCTGAGGTGGTACAGAGGCCCGATGAATCTCTGGCGCATTACTACCAGAGGTATACTGCCAGCGTGGCCGAGATTGATGAGGAAATGTCGGAAGGAGAGACACCGCACCTTCATTCGGAACCTGACAGCACCATATGGTTCCGACCTGATGCACAGCGTGGCTGAGAAGGCTGTGTGGAACATGGAGGCGTTGCAGAAAAGGGTAAAGCAACAAATCGACGTACAGGAGTCGAAGATAGCTGCCGGAGACCTTGACCCTCCAAAATCAAACAAGGGGAAGCAGTCGTTCAAACCCTCGGACGATCGCAGGAGGAAATATAAACCCGAGGGCAGTCGGGGTCGAGGCCGTCCCGATCGGAGGGAAGACAAACGTCCCTCGAAGTCGGACAAGCGGGAGGACCACTACACTCCTCTCATTTGTTCCATGGGTGCTGTGTTGGCGGTGATGGACCGACAGGGTATCGTCAGGTATCCCCCAAAGAAGGACGGAGAGTTCATGGGAGCTCGCACCGATCGTTTTTGTCGTTTCAATCGTGCCAGCGGTCACGACACTAACCATTGTCGGGAGATGAAGAAGGAGATTGAGAAGTTGATCCCGATCGCGGTCCCGTTCCCGATCCCGTGGTCGATCCCTGAAGAAGGATAAGCCTGAGTCTTCCAATGCCCGCAAGGAGAAGCGGGGGACCATTAACGTGATTCATGGGGGACTTGCTGCGGGAGGAGATACCACGGCATCTCGGGAGGTCTATGCTTCTCGAATTCCCATTGCTGTGGTGTTGGGCAAGAGGGCCCGAAATTGGACTCCGAAAGAAGAAATGGTGATTCCCTTCTCAGCGGAGGACCTGGTAGGTGTGGAGACCCCGCACGATGATGCTTTGGTCGTGACCTTGAACGTTGATGGGTACGAGATGAAGCGAATCCTGATAGATGGAGGGAGCTCCTCCGACATTTTGTTCATGGATGCACTGCAGGCCATGGGGAAAATCAAGAAGGACTTGAAGCCTGCAGACTTCTCGATGGTCGGATTTTCTGGCTCTACTTCTTACCCGGTGGGGATGATTACGTTACCGGTCGAATTCGGTAGTGGCTGGAAGTCGGAGAAGAGGAACGTGGAGTTCGTGGTGTTCGAGTCCGCGGGGACTTATAATGCAATTATCGGGAGGACCACCATCAACCCGCTGGGGGCAGTTTCCTCAACTGTCCATCAGAAGCTGAAGTTCCCGACTGACCACAGAATCGGGGAGGTCCAGGGAGATCAGATAGCCTCCAGGAGGTGATACGTCAACGCCACTCGAAGGAGGAATCGGGAGGCTATGACTGTTTTCCAGACTGATGCTGATCCCCGAGAGGAGTTTGGGCGTCCCGCCCCGATGGAGGATTTGAAGGAGGTCGAGATCGATGGACCTCAAAGAAAGGTGAAAATCGGGTCCGCTCTGTCGGAGGAGACGGCCCGAGAACTGATTGATTTGTTGAAGGAGTTTAAGGATTTGTTTGCCTAGTCCCCGAGCGACATGCCAGGAATCAGCCCCGATGTGATTACTCATGAGATGAAGATTGACCCCGCGATCAAGCCAGTTACACAGAGAAGGCGCCCGATGGGTGCCGACAAGAAGATCGCGATCCAGCAAGAGGTGGGCAGGTTGCTCAATGCTGGATTTATTAAGGAGCTCCGATTCCAGACCTGGGTCGCAAACCCAGTCCTGGTGAAGAAGAGCAATGGCATGTGGCGGATGTGTGTTGATTTCCGCGACCTGAACAAAGCATGCCCGAAAGATTATTATCCGCTCCCGAGGATCGACCAGCTGGTGGATGCCACATCGGGACATGAGTTGCTGAGCTTTATGGATGCCTACTCCGGCTACAATCAGATCAAGATGTCCAAGGAGGATGCCCCCCACACCGCTTTTTATGCTGATAGTGACATCTATCATTATGATGTTATGCCCTTTGGACTGATCAATGCAGGTGCAACTTATCAGAGGATGGTGAACAAGCTGTTCGGGGATATGCTGGGAAAAACGATGGAGGCCTATGTGGACGACATGCTGGTGAAGTCCCGACAGGCCGAGGATCATGTTCATAACTTAGCCACAGCGTTCGAGCGAATGAGGCTTCATCAAGTTCGCTTGAACCCGACCAAGTGTGCCTTCGGAGTGCACTCAGGGGAGTTTCTGGGCTTCATGGTGAGCCAGAGGGGAATCGAGGTGAACCCTGAGAAGCTGAAGGCAATCGAGGAGATGAAGTCCCCGACGAACCATCGGGAGGTGCAGGTGCTGAATGGCCGATTGGCCGCGATGAATCGCTTTCTGTCCAAAGCAACTGATCGATCCATGCCGTTCTTTGAAGTGCTGAGGGCCAACAAGAAGTTTGAGTGGACTGCCAAGTGCGAGGAGGCATTCCTGGCACTCAAGCAGCACCTCCGCACCCTCCCGCCATTGGCGAAGCCCATCCCAGGCGAGCCACTCTATCTGTATTTGGCTGTTTCTGAATTTGCTGTTAGCTCTGTCTTAGTGAAAGTCGTAGAGGGTAACCAAGTCCCCGTCTATTATGTAAGCAAGGCACTCGCCAAGTCTGAAATAAATTATCCCGTCGTTGAGAAGTATCTTTATGCGTTGATTGTTACTGCTCGGAAGCTGAGACCTTACTTCCATGCGCATGAGATTACCATTCTGACGAATCAGCCCTTGAAACATTTTTTGAACCGACCTGATGCGTCAGGGAGATTAGTGAAATGGGCAGTCGAGCTTAGTGAGTTCCGCATTCACTTTGCTCCGAGAACGGCTATTAAGGGCCAGGCGTTGGCGGATTTCATAGCAGAGTCTACAGCCCCCGATCTAGAAGAAGCGGGCCCTGTAGAGGGGGCAACTATGGAAGTCCCGATAACAGAGCAGTCAGAACAGACCGACGCCAAAAATACTTGGGAGATGTATACCGATGGCTCCTCAAATTCAGAAGGATCGGGAGCAGGTTTCGTACTGATACCACCAGACGGAGGCGAGCCCCTCCGATATCCCTTGGCCTTGACATTTAGGGCCACCAACAATGAAGCTGAATATGAGGCTCTCATCACTGGCCTCAAGATTGCTAAAGGAACGGGAGTTGGTCACTTAAAGGTGAAGTGTGATGCTAGCCTGATCGTGAACCAAGTCCAGGGGCGATACGAAAGAAAGAGTCCGATGATGAAAAAGTATCTTCGCGAGGTACAAACCCTGAAGGAGAGTTTCAAGAGCTTCGATATTGAGGCAATCCCGAGGGAGGATAATGTGGAAGCAGATGCCTTGAGCAAGTTCGCCTTGGGGGCACCCCTTGATGAAAGTCGGAAGGTGCATTTCTTGGAGAATGTGATCCTGTCAACCACCGATCAATCAGAGGTATGTGCCATTGAGATCGGATCGGAGGAGCCCACTTGGATGACCCCGATAGCCGCGTATCTGACTACGGGGGCAGTCCCCGATGATGAAGTAGCAGCCGGCAAAATACGCCGAATAGCGCCCAATTATGTGATGGTGGACAATCAACTGTAAAAAAAGGGGTATGTAACTCCCTACTTGAAATGTGTGGCTGAGCCCGGCACAGATCGGATCCTTAGGGAGGTGCACGAAGGACACTTGGCTTGTCATGAAGGTGCCCGATCCATCGTGAGGAAAGTGCTGAACCTGGGCTATTACTGGCCCTCGATAAATAAGGAGGCAACGATGCTAGTCTGATCTTGTGACACTTGCCAAAGGTACGCCTCGAATATCGTGGCTCCAGCTGCCGATCTGACATCCATCAAGAGTGCTTGGCCCTTCGCGCAATGGGGAATCGATTTGGTGGGACCCCTTCCGGTTGCAAAGGGTCAGTGCCGATATTTAGTCGTGGCTATTGATTATTTCTCGAAGTGGATAGAAGCTAAGGCGTTGGCCAAGACAACGGAGATCATATCCTCAAATTCCTCCAGACCCATATCATATCCCGATACGGGATCCCCAAGGTACTGATCAGCGATAACGGCCCCCCGTTTAACGGGGCCCAGTGGAAGGAGTACCTGGAGGAACTGAAAATTGAGAATCGGACAGCCTCTGTCCGTCATGCTCAAACCAATGGACAGGTGGAGTCAGCCAGCAAGATCGTGATGGATGGCCTGAAGAAGAGGGTCCATGCCTTGAAGGGAAAATGGCTGGATGAGCTGGAAAATGTGCTTTGGGCTGTTAGAACGACACCCAAACGATCGACTGGGGAGACTCCATTTGGCCTTGTTTATGGCACGGAAGCAGTTGCTCCCATCGAAATAGCTGTGGCATCCCATCGGACGAGGTATTATGAACCTCTGTCGAATGATGAAATGAGGCGTCTGGACTTGGACTTGGTCGAAGAGAAGAGGCGGAGTGCCGAGGAGGCCCAGGCTCGGATGCGCTTGGCAACGACCCGATATTATAATCGACGAGTCAAGTCTCGACAATTCTTTGTCGGGGAACTGGTCTGGCGTCGAAACGAATTTACCCTTTTGGATCGGGTCAATAAGATGTCACCAAAATGGGAAGGGCCTTATAAGATCGTGGGGATGCCAGCTCGAAATGCGTATAAGTTGGAAGACCTCGATGGCAATGTGTTGAAGCATTCTTTCAGTGGCGAACACTTGAAGAAATGTCATGCTTGATATTAAGTCGCCTTCAGTGGTGCAAGTTGTTTATCGAAGTCGCCTTCAGTGGTGCAAGTTATTTATCGAAGTCGCCTTCAATGGTGCAAGTTGTTTATCGTTTTGATTCGACGTAAACAGGTTTTGAGCCATCAATGAATAAAGAGGTTGCTTCCAATTAAATCGCCTTAAGTGGTGCAGCTAAATCGCCTTAAGTGGCGTGGTTTCGCCTTAAGTGGCGTGTTTTCGCCTTAAGCGACACGATTAAATCGCCTTAAGTGGCACGATTAAATCGCCTTAAGTGGTGTGGGTAAAATGTCTTAAGTGACGCGTCGAAATCACTCTTAAGTGGTATGATCGAATCGCCTTAAGTGGCGTGGTTAATTCACCTTAAGTGGTGCAGCGATAATCGGAACCAAAAGAGATTGATATTATAAAGATTTAAAAGGTTCACGACAAACGAAGGAAATTACAAGGATTCAAAAGTAAAGCGACTAAGCTTGATCCTTGGCAGCGTCGAGGGGAGCAGGCTCCACGATCGGAGGATCGGATCCTGGAAGATTGGCCGCGGGAGGATGGGACTCTGGGAAGTCAGCCGTTGAAGTGTCGATCATTGGGGGATTAGTTGTCGGGAGGTCTGCACTTGGAGGCTCCACCGTGCCTTCAGCACCCACAGTCCCCTCGGGGGTGTTGGCCCCATCGCTCTCCTCGGACAGGTTGAAATACCTCTCCGCGAAGGGGGCGAGAGTCTGAGACTTGGTGAAGTCGATGGCACCACCATACTCCAGATGGAGCTCCTCGACAGCATTAAGCAAGGTGGTCACCACCTCCGCCGTACAGAACTTCACCGCGTCCACTTGGAAAGCCTCCGAGCCCCGATAATCTTCCCGACCCTTGGCCTCAGCTTCAGCCAGCTTGGCGGGGAACTCGGCAATCTCCCGCTCCATCTGTTGAGACCGGTTGGTGAGAAGGACCTTCTCAGCCTCCAGCCTCGCATTGGCGTCCTCAAGGACCTTCTTCTCGAGGACAAGCCTGTCCCGATCCTCCGCGCGCCCCTGCTGCTCTCCATTGAGCTTTTGACGCTCCTGCTTCAGCAACCTCTCAAAGTCGTGGACCTGCCTCAGGAGGTCCCGAGTCTTCTGGTTAAGGAGGGCCTGCTCCTTAACCAACTTACCCCTCGACGATTCGCAGGCAGCCAGATCCTCCTTGAGCTTGGCCTGGACCTCGGGGGCCGCCTTGGCTCGCTCCTCCTTCAGGGCCTCCTCCAGGGCTAGGATGTACCCGAAACAGCGGTGCTGGTCCGCCATTTCCTGTGGAAAAGAAAGGAAAAGGTTAGTACATGAGAATATTTTACATCATATACTAAGTGTAAAAACAGGAAGCCTTACCTCCACACGACAAATGGCCATGTTGCGAATGTCCGCGTGGATGTCCTCTTGAGCCAAAGAGAGCGGAAGCTTCACAAACGGCGGAACTGAAGCTGCCAGCAGGTGCAGACCCAGTTCCGGTGATATATTGTCCCGATGCAGCGGGACCCCCCGCAATGACTCGATCGGGGTCCAGGGAGCCGCCGCCTGGTCGGGGGTGTAAACCTGAAAAAAAAAAAAACCCCGTCTAAGGGGAGAGGAGGAATGAAGGACTGGGTGTCGGAGGTGCGTGCCTCCGAGCCACCGTGAGAACCCGTCGTCCCTTCAGGAGTCAGGCTCAGGACCGACGAATGCTGTTGTGCCGGGGAGGATGGGGGCAGACCTTCGGGTGTCGGCTCCAATGGGATCTGCCTCACCCCCCGACGACGAACCAGGGGCTAACCCTCGCTCGCCTCCTCAGAAGAGTGAGAAACATCCAAGTCCATCACCCGACGGAACTGGCCGTCCGTCGGGGCGTCTTCAATCCCCGATCCTCCTGGGGCAGGAAGAGAAAGGAGGGGCTCCCCGACCCGGGTGTCGGAGGGTAGCTCCCCCGCCGAAGCTCCAGCTCTCGATCGACCTGTAGCTGGAGGACGAGAAGCTTCAGAAAGAAAATCAGGAAGTTGATCGGGATCCTTACACCAAATGACGCGACGGGAGAGATACTGGTCCTTCCCGTGATAATTGTAGTAACCCGCTTTGAGGATGCGGGGAGTCTCTCCTTGCAGGATACGGTTGATCCCTTCGATTCTGGCTTTCTTATCGGATCATTGGGAATACGCCTCCTGTATAATCGAATTGCTAAGCGGAGCTGTTTACCTTCTTCGGGAGTTTGGGTGTTGAAGATCTGCTCCATCTTCTCTACCCGGGCCCGCTTGATCTGCTCCGAAGTTGGAGGGGCCAATGAGGAAGTAGCCCGCTTCGAGGACTTCCTCTTCCTCGCAGGGCGTTGGACAACGTCGATCTCCGCCTGCTTAAGAACGATATTGGTCAGCAATGATACCTTCTTAGCTGCAAAGACGAAAACGAAAGAGTAATTAGAATATTACCCAAGGAACGAGGTTGGAAGGGCCGTCGAAGAGTTGACCCCCGGAAGCAACATTAAGGAGTCGGATCCCGGTCAGAACCAGGTCCCGCTCCCCAATGGAGTTGGCATCGAGGGGAGTAAAAGAATCCCCCCAGCAGTAGAGTTGGATACAGTGGAGAATCTGGAAATCCTCCTCGGAGTCAGTGTGAAAAGCGGGAGGGGGGTTTACTTCAACCTCCCATCGGGGCCACGGAATAGAGCTGTTCCGGATGAAGAAGTAATTCCTCTTCCAGCCGCTGTTGTCGGGCCCCGAGTCGGTGATGAGCCCCCGACCTTTGGCGACCTTCCATGTGTCACCAGTCCAGCTACATCGGGAGAGCTGCGCCTTGCTCCACTTAGGCATCCGCGGGTAGACGGCACAGACCCCGACATCATTGCACTTCAATCCATAGAAGGCCCGGAAAAGTCGGAGGCTATAGGGCCATTGTTGGCGGAGGCAAAGGACGCGGAAAGCATTCCACACGTGGATGGCGTGGGGGGAGAAAGTAGTCGGATGTGTTTTGTAATATTTACACATCTCGACGATGTCCCCACAGAAGGGGAAGCGGATCCCCGCCGATACTTGCCCGGCAGAGACAAACACCTCCCCTTCCCGGGGACGAGTGACCACAGGGTCGCCCGGCACGCGAGGGCAAGGATTGGGATATCGAGGCTCCCAGGTGGAAGTAATACACCCTTCCCGGAGAGCCGCATCATAGGCGGTTTCTGAAATCTCATTGCAAGCATAATCGAACTTGAAGGGTTTCCTCCCCCCGGAACTGGATTCACTGTCTGGAAAATGATCAGAGCAAGAAAAGGCACAGTTGATTCTTGGAAAAATCCGGGTAAGTTGATCAAGATAAAATAAAAACTATGCTAACAAGTTTTTTCCGAATCGAAGGAAGAAATCTTACCAGACATGTTGAAGTGGAGAAGAGAAGATGATCTTGATGGTCGGAGATCTTGGCTGCCGGAGTGCTGATCAGAGATTAGAAAGGAGAGCTTGAGCTTTTGAAAACACAGAGAATGAAACGGTAGAGGAGAACTGAATAGCGCCAAGATTCGGGGTTTTATAGGAGAGAGGGTAGCCAAAGAGGCGTTGCAATCCGTACCGTTGAAGATGAAACGCTTCGTTGAGGCACTAGCGACAAAATAGCTAAAAAGCGCTTTTTCAGAAAAGCAGGCACGGGCACCCAAGCCGTCGCTTCATCACCCATCACATTTAATAGTGGAGTAATCGAGAAATCTTTTCGGATTCGGTGGTTATCCTCGGAATATCGAGAGGTTCGGAGTTGGAAGACACGACGAACTATAAGTCTCTCGTGTCTTGGGGGCAAATGATGGGTTTCGATATAGCCGTTAGGCCCACTAACGACGACTAAACAGCGAAGCAGGCCCAATGGGCCCCAAAAGAGGATTAGAAGACCAATACGAGAGGACCCGACAAGGTCGGTCCCGACATACGAGCTGAACGCTCCCAATGATATGCCTTTGAGTAGGCCCCGATTATAAGCCTTTGAGTAGGCCCCGATGATATGCCTTTGAGTAGGCCCCGATATTAAATCCCTGAGAAGACTGGCCCTGTCCCGATGACGAGGGGCCCCGAGCGGTGACCAAAGGAGATAACTCTGGAGTCCCCGACATCCGTCGGGACTTGCCATCAGAGAACGAGGCCGAGAAACACGCCCACTATCGACATAGTGGGGAAGTGGCCTGAAAAGACGGAACGTGGGCAAGTGGCCGAGATAAACGGAACGTGGGCTAACTGCCCCCAGAAGTTATCAAAACAGGTAACTGGGGTAACTCCTCCCCTATATAAAGGAAGGAGTTACCTCAGGATCAACACATTGACACTTACATACTGATACTTGCTTGTCCACATCGAGGTACTCATTTAAGCATCGGAGAGGGATTCTGGGTCACCGCCTGGTCTATCCCCTTCTTGCAGGATTACTTGGAGCAAAGGAGTTCGGACTTCCGTCAAGAACGTACCGGAGTTCCAACCGTGATCCAACAGGGGTTAAAGAAGATTTCAATTGCAACCAGGCAATTTTGCAGCTTAGTATCCCTTTGCATCCGCCTTGGTGGAAGCAAGAATGCAAAAGCTAAACGTTTCGGTTGAACGTGATGGTCTTCTCTTTTTCCATGAAAAAACCGCTGGTGTAAAAGCCGCTCGAGACCTTCGCAATGAAAGGTCAACATGGAAAGGATGTATATGGTTGTCTGATGTTGATAAGACTCAATAACCTTGAGCCTAATCAAGTACAGTAACCAAAACAGCGAAAGGGAAACCTTAATCTGCTCACCATACTGAGTTCGAAAGAAGCCAACCATGATGCGCATAGCATGAAGAGAACATGACCGAACAGGTCCTATACGATAATCCTGAGAGTTTAAATCTCGGTGATAAGAGCGTCCCTCGAAAGCCTCGTATATCATAAGTATAAAGTAGTGAAGTGTTTTATACGGACACAAATCATTTGATGTGATTCACTCGTGAATCTACTCAGATGTAGTGTCCAACTCAAGGTTCTCGACTATATGCACGACTAGCATGGTTTAAATATGCAGTTTTCAGATCAAGAACCATACCATTGTCATATATCAATTATTGTTCGTTTTAATTACTAAAATTTTGGTTATTTCGAGATTCAGAGTTATTGAATAAAGTAACTGTAGCTCGATTCGAAGCACACTTTTCTTATCAATATAACGGCCCGGTGAAAGGGGGCGATCCGAAACGAAAATTCAAACCCACGGGTTTGGAACCAAATTTTCGGCCTGTTAAAAGTGGTCGAATAAAACGAAACGATTCACGTACTCAGTCATCTCAGTCAGGACAACTGAACTTAACATACACATCGATTGCGTAGCTAGATAAAAAAAAAAAGTATTTCATAATTATTAGTACTCCATTGAATGAAATAATATGTAATGTTGATCATGTGCGAAACCGATTGGATTATATTGAATTAAATTCAGAAATGAAACGATTCAACCTAGGATTAAAACTAAGGTGAATAGCGCTACGCGCAAGTAGACCATGATAGACAGAACACATCGTTTCAAAATACGAATTTAATGATGAAGTGTCTGAATGATGATGTGCTGAATTTTCGTTTGCATTCCCTTGGAAATGGCTTATTGATGCCATTTACATTTGTACGAAGTAGCCTTCAGAAAGCTACCACGACCTTGTAAAAGTATCAACTAACGCATAGGGTGAAAACCTAAGATGCTCAGTTCGGAGATGAGATAAAATCTATGAGATAAGTTTGCAAACGAAGAAGGATGAAGTCGGTTAAACGATTTTCCTTCCGTACGCCTTGAACGATAAGTCAGGCTAGGCATTCAAATCAAATCACACACTTCTGGAAGCATAGTTTATAAACATAATGGTAGAGTCACTTAATCACCTGTTCCCTAAGGGATGATGAGAAGTGATTCACATTCATGTAAAACTGTGTACCACTGAAATCGGTATGACACGCCACCACAAAAAGGCTGAAGAGTGATAATGAATTAAATCATATCACCATGCGACATTAATTTGCGCATTAAACACGTATTTAGGACAAGAGTATGTTAACTATTCTTTGAAAATACATGTCTACAGCTTAAAGACATGGTACCGTGGTTGAACATATGACATTACATACTTGAGAACGAATCGTCCAATGCAATGACAGTTCAGAGTAATGATTCTTGACAATCAGGAGCAAGATATTACAGATAACAGGTCCTACTTAATTCGAGTGGGAGAGATTTGAACCAGCAACTCAAGTGAATGACATTGTAAATGATAATGGGAACACTTTCATAATAAATCCAGTGGGAGGACTAAACACCTACCACAAGTAATCATTGTTACTGTTTGGACGAATCAAGTTGAACCTGATTATCGTAATGCTGAACCAGGATTGCCGCAGCTACCTTTACTACCCATTGTTCCCAGTATGAGTGATCCGACAAACTTGGTTCCAGATCCTAGTGATCAAGGAATTTATCTTGGAAGTAAAACTCCGAGACTGAGAAGTCGTTCAAGGAAAGTTGCTGGTTATGGTTCAAGCACTGCTCTTGTACCCAATAGAAGTAATGCCCCGATAAGAAGCGTTATTTCTAGTGGTAGAATTGATCCCAATTGGAATAAATGCTCCGATAAGAGGCATTATTCCGAGTGGGAGAGACGTTAAGACTCAAAGACGGGATAAACAAGCCTAGACGAAAGTCAAAGGCATCAACTTCTCCAAAGAAGTATCCCATCTAGAAGAGTGATGGCCTCACTCTAACAACTGTTGGCTTGCATCGGAAAGACCTCAAGTGGAGACATGGAGGAAAATAATGAATGAGAGAGATCGCCTAAATGAAAACCATTATAGTCTGTAGTTGATTTACCTGCTAACCACGGGGGCATAAGGATACGGTGAGTCCTAAAAGAAGGATCACCACTGATGGAAAAGTTCGAGCAATACAAAGCTCGACTTGTTGCGAAAGACTATACTCAACTTCACGGAGTAGACTTTGACGATACATACTTACCACCTTGGCTTAAAACCACGGTGAAATGCCATTCACGATCCTGGTCGCAGGTCTCAACTTTGAACTGCACCAAGTGGGTATTAAGACTAAATTCCTCCTCGGAAACCTGGAGGAAGATATCTACATGGAGCAACCGGAGGGTTTACTCCTGGTAACGAACGTAAAGTTTGTAAACTCCAAAGGTCCATCTGCGGTCATAAACAGTCGTCTCGGCAATGGTACCGCAGATTCCACGAGGAAATCGTAGGAAAGGGATCTGTGAGTTTATCACAAGGATCCGTGCGTGTATTATAAGACCTCCAGGTCTAAGTATGTCATCTTAACCTTATGCGTGGACGACCTACTTATTGCTGTAAACGACATGATTTTTATGAATAAGTCAAAGTCCTGATTGGCGTCTGTATTTGAGATGAAAGACATAGGAGAGGCCACATATATCTTAGGCATTGAGACTGCCAGAGATCGCGCAACCCGGAGATTATGTCTATCTCAAGAATCTTGTATCAATAATCTGTTGAAAATATTCAGATTACAGGGTGCCAAAACCCGTGGAGACGCCGTTGTTGTTTGGGTGCGCACTGTCAAAACGTGACGGCCCCAAGATCCTGGCATATCGTAAATAGATAAAGGGTGCATGATGTTTTAGCATGGTCGGTAGTTTGTTCTACACCATGCAATGCACGCGTCCGGATGTCTGTTACGCCATGAGCCTAGTAGCACGCTTCCTATCAGATCCTAGCCATCAACATTTAAAGACTATAAAATGAATAACTCGTTATCTGAAAAGGTACTGCCGACCACGAACTATGCTATGAGGGCAGGAAGTTAGAATTAACCGATTGCATTGACGACGACCGTGGTGGCGACCCGAATGATCATAAGTCCACCACAAGAGGAGTATTCCTCATTTGCTAATGTCGCCATTTCATGGACGAGCAAGAAGCAAATATGAGTCGCGCTGTCTATGATGGAATCGGAATTCGTAGCTCTCTCTAAGAATGCACAGAAAGCGGTTTGGCTTAAAAGGCTTCTAACTGCACTTCTTGGTGGTGATGTTGAGAATAAACCTGTGAAGGTCTTCTCTGACAGTCAAGCAGCCATTGCGGCAGTTAAAAATCCGAAGTACCATAGTAGGAACAAACACATTGATGATAAATAATTTCATGCTAAATTTTAATGGTAGTAGACAATATAATCATTTTGGAATACTTGTCCACCAATAACTTGGTAACTGACCCATTAACTAAACCACTACGTAGGGACATATTCGAAAAACATGTAAAACTGCTTGGATTGCGTAGCGTTTAGAAATGGCAAGTATGTGTGATAACATTTTGATATTAGAAAGTTACATTTTGGAAGAGAAAGAATTGCAACTGAGTTTATGATCAATTGACGTCATAATGTTTTGATTACATCAGATTTACGGTCTATAAACTAAGTCGTAGGAGGACGCAATCCTCTGCCAAACTATGTCGAATGTGGGCATTACCTAGTCACACAGGTACGGTAGTCTTGCGGTGGAGGTAGGCCTCTACCAAGCAAGACTGGCTAAAATTCAGGGGGATAAACCTGATTAACCAAGACGATTATCTAGTTTCGAAGTAACTCGACATGATCTTCATTTTGTATATCACCGTGAAGAACTTCGTTCGTCATTAAACCACATTCTGGGTCAAATGAGAATTTGTGATAGCATGATTGACATATCTCTTTCCTGTCAACCCAAAAGGTTCAGGTATGCTATCAACGCGTGCTTCATACTGCGCGTGCCACGTTCGACCACGGGATCACAACTCGGTTTTGCTAGGAAGGAATCCTCGTGATTCTGGCGGGCGCAAACTTCTTCAACTCGAGCGTGTGATTGATCCCAGGAGCCTTATGAAGAGGCACCTAAAGTATCCTCACGGACTCAGAACTCATATCTAAGGTCAGGCTTAATGCTCACTTCCCGGCGTATGAGCGTAGTGCTGAACAAAAAGGCCCAGTGACCACGTCTTTGGAAACCGGTTGGGTCTGACTAAGGATATGAGCGATGGGGGTGATCAAGTTCACCTGTAATTCACCGACTCATGTATTCACTAGGTGGCCACCAACCGGATATTAGTTGAAGGTTGTGAATACTTGTACGGATGCCTTGGAGAAGTGTTCCTATGTGGAAACTAGGCAAAAGAAGAATTAACAGTTGACCTAGGATACAACGCGGTACAATATAAATATTGTTTATAACAGGTTGATTGGAGAAAAGGGAATCAACATTCCGTGGGCGCTACAATACTCCTAACAGATGAGTAGCACGATGCCCGTCGCCGGTCACATGGCAAACCTCATATGAACTATTCGGAAGCAAGGACATATCGAAGGAGTGAAATGTCGATGCAGATTTGGACGACAATACATTAACAGGCACCATACCATTCCGACGAGTGGGAGCTGTAAGCATATGGTGATGGGCGTTGTAATGGTAGCCCATAATATGTATAGTTTACCTAAGGAAATTAGGTAAATGTCACATTAGGGTAATTGGGCTAGACCCAAATCTCAGTTGACATGAGAGGCCCAAATTATGGGCCTCCCCTATGCATGGCCGGCCGAAATACCTAGTAAGGGCAAAGTGGACTTTTGTCCACTTTCCTCCTCCTATAAATACATGGTGTTAGGGAATTTTTAGGGTGAATCACTATTCCCTCATTAGAGTGTTTTAGAGAGAAAAACCCTCAACCCCACACCATCTAGGTTTCGGCCGAACCCTTTGCTTCACCAAGGGTGTGCCAATTTGCTTTCCAAGCAAACACTCCAGAGATCTGTCCCCGTGCCAAGAATCGATCAGAGACTTTGGTCTGGAGCTTGTACCGCGTATGGCTTCTCTAACAAGAACCTCTACAGGTCCCGACCGGAGGATCGTGAACTCCCTCCTGAGAAGATCTTAGGTCTACGGATCATCTTAAAGGTATATGCGAATCTCCCGCTGCGTAATTACGATTACTAGCATGTACTTTGTTTAAGTATCCGTAGTGATTACTCCCCGTAATCTAACATACCGACCCAGCCATGAAAACTAATACATTGATAATCATGCACAATCATGGAGACAATAACATTTTGAGAAAGAATTGCATACATCAGATATCTATTAAGATGGAATACGACAAATAATGATTCCTCAGCCATCTAAACCAACCGACCGCCAATAAACTGAGGGAAGGGGGTTGTGAAAGAGTTCACATTACCGTCGTCTTCAATCTAATAGATCAGTCTTTTAAAACGGTTTTGATCGCAAATTACCGGAACGAGAATTTTAAAAATAAGCATACCCGATCTTGGCTTTCCCAAGGCCCTTTTGTTTTTGAAAAATATTTCGATGACTTACGCATACATACACAATTCTACTTCACAAGCAAATCATCATAGCAAGCCAAATTCATCATCCAAACCATACATCAGGTATACGCGTCATGCGTCTAATGTTCCAAGGAACTCATACTAGCATATATATAATTCTACATTCTAAGTAAACTATTACATGCTGCTACATCCTCAACATTCAAGCATATGTGTCATACATGAAACTTCCACATCAAACATGCATATTTGGCGAATGATTTTTATTTTTAAATTTTTTTAAAATATTAGGGGTTGACTTGAAATTCATGCTTACAATCAATCATGCGAGTTTCTAGACATGAATCTTAGGCAATTGCAACCATCATAACATGTCTATCCTAGGGCGCAAACAATATATTTAACCAGGGCTCCGCCCCCAACATGCAATTTCCAGCTAGCTTGACATAGTCAAGACGACAGTTCTAATAAATATATGTGACGAAAAGTAAACAGTTGCAGTTCAGCTCTCTAATTAATCCAGTTCCAAAGTCATGCATTTCCGAGATCCATCCCCATAATCGAAACTAGGCATTAAGGTTTAACTAAAACGTGAAAATTTTAAACCTTCGAGCACTGTGTAGGCTAATTTAAAGTTCGAAAACATTTAGATTTTAAAATTTGACCATCCCATTTTATTAATTGAGTTGAATTCGATTTTGAAAAATCTGGTTCGGTTCAGTCAATAAAATAGGATTTTGGTACGGTTCATCACTCAAAACCGGTTCGGTTAGATCCACTCAGTCAACTCGATCCGACCCGACTCGACTAGGTCGAACCGATTAAGAAAACCCGGATTGGTTTAACCCGCTCCAGTTTTGCAAATTGGACCGGCCCATTGAACCCATAGGGTTCGGCCGAAATATTTCTTGTGGGCTAAGTAAGGTTTTAAAATCCACTAAAAACTTAACTTAGCCACCAAGAAATATTAATTATGTAAAATAATTTCCAATATTGCATATATATATATATATATATATATATATATATATATATATGGTTAAAGGTCCTTTTTGTACCACATGTTTGCAAAAATTACACTGTTCATACCACTAGTATTTTTTCGTACCGAATTGGTACCATATGTTTCCAAACCTTACTGTTTTGGTACCTCCGTTAGGGTTCCGTTAAAAACAGTCATTAAATGGCATGTTCCATGCACGTGACCAGCCCAAAACTTTCAATTTTGTTACAATTTAGTCCATCTAATACATCCCTAACTTTATTTGTTCAATTTAGTCCTAAAACTTCAAAATCAAACCATTTCCCCAAATTGACCTAGCTGGACCTAGCCATGGGCTAGGTCCGACCCTGGGTCATGGTCGCCGGACCCAGGCGACCCCGACCCAGGGTCGGATCTAGCCCTAGGCTAGGTCCGGCTAGGTCAATTGGGACCTAGCCCCAATTGAGTTAAATTGGGGCTAGGTCCGACCCTGGGTCCGGCGACCATGACCCAGTGTCGGACCTAGCCCATGGCTAGGTCCGGCTAGTTCAATTTGGGAAAATGGTTTGGTTTTGAAGTTTTAGGACTAAATTGAACAAAATAAAAGTTAGGGATGTATTAGATGGACTAAATTGTAACAAAATTGAAAGTTTTGGGCCGGTCACGTGCATGACACATGCCATTTAACGAATGTTTTTGACAGAACCCTAACGGAGGTACCAAAACAGTAAGGATTGGAAACATATGGTACCAATTCGGTACGAAAAAATATTAATGGTATGAACAGTGTAATTTTTGCAAACATGTGGTACCAAAAGGACCTTTAACCCTATATATATATATATATATATATATATAATTCGGCTACATCTATATATATATATATATATATATATATATATATATATATATATATATATATATTTATTGCCAAGATTTTATCTATAAGATATAAATCAATCAACAATATATATACACATATAAAAATTTCGGCTAACATATATATATAGTCAACATCTTTAATAGGGAAACAAATATACTGACAATATATTTTCTTAATGTTTTGGGCAACTAATTCTATCAATAATATATTTATCCCTATAATTTATCTAGACATATTGATAGTTATATATATTTCTATATATTGTGTGAATATATCCATATATTTTCAATTATAGATATATTGTTACCTTTAATAAAAATTAAAATATGGTAAATAATAATTTAGGATATATTTCGCCCGAAACTAGTAAACTTGGGGCCTAAGAAATTAAAAATTTTACCTTGTAATTTCACTTAGGGTTCAGTCGAAACATCAAATTGGAAACAAGTGGTCAAATTTCAAGATCAAATTTTACTAAGATCTAGAATCCAATGTTTGATTTTGATAAAGTCACGTTTTTCTTGAAAATCATGAACATCAAATTTTACTAAGAACATCATGAAAATTTCGGCACCAACAATTGTAAAAATCGAAAATTTTAAATTTTCACTACTTTAAAATTTCGGCCAACATGTAAAATTAAGAACATCAATTTATCAAAATCATGAACTTCTAACACTTGCTCTGATACCACTGTTGGATTACGGGGCTAAATAATACAAAACCTAAATACGGTACATGCCAGTAATCAAGATTACGCAACGGAAGATGTGCACATACCTTAATCGCTTTCTGTAGTCCCAAGATCTTGCTGGGGGATTTCTCAATCCACCGGACGGCACCCGTAGAGATTCTTTTTAAGGAACTACGTTGTATAGTCTCCACAGCAAAGCCTCCGATCGATTCTTGGCAGGGACAGATCTTCAGAGTGTTTGCTCAAAGCAAATTGGCACACCCTTGGTGTTCTATGTGGTCCGGCCGAAACTAGAGTGTTTAAGGAGGAGGGTTTTCTCTTAAATTACCAAGGATTCACCTTAATAAAACCCTAACACTCTTTATTTATAGGAGGAGCAAAGTGGACAAAGTCCACTACTTATAATATTCGACCGGCCTAGTGTATAAGAGAGGCCCAATTTTGGGCCTCTCATGTCAATTGGGATTTAGATCTAGCCCAATTTTCCTAATGTGACATTTACCCAATTGTCTCAGGTAACATATACATATTAACGGGCTTCCATTTACGGCGCTTTATCACCATATGGTAACAGTATATTCACAACACCAATTATTCAAAATCTACGAACTCCCTAACACAACATACCAGTGTATGATTATGGAGGATAAATACTACGAAAATAATCAAAGGAACAACACCAATTATTATTATTATTTTCTAAAAACGTGACTCGTACGTGTCGATTTAACGGAATAACTAACAACAAGTCGACATAATGTTATTTTACCATCTTTTACGAATATATTATACATTTTTAAAATATATTTATTCATAAAACTATTTTTTCAAAGATATTATACATTTTTCAAATAGGTTTCATGTTTTAGCTATATGTAAATCTATATATCTATATACCAATATATTATTTGTGTTGGGTCCTCACCCCCAATAGACATCTTTTGCACCTTTTCATTTTATTAACAAAAAATATATTATATTTGGTTCCTATATTTTATAAATTAATAATTTAGTCATTACTATATTTGAGAAACATTTATTTATCTTTAATACTATTGCTAAATCACTATTTAAATTTTGGTATTTTTTTTAAGGTCGCTTAGTCGGCATGTCATAGTAATTATAATTAACTTACAATCCAGCATTCATATCAATTTAAGTTAGCCCTATCATACTCATTCCGTTCAAATTTCAGATACATGTAAATTTTTTTATTCAACGAATTATATAGATCGGATGATATATGTTCCGCCTGTTGAGATTTTTCTATCACATAAATCAGTCACTTACAAAATTATATATATATATAACAAGTCAACATATGGGTGAAATGTGGTTCTTGAAGTTTGACCTCGTACAAATAACATTTTACTCATCGTCCAATATTTATGGACTCAAACTATTAATTTAGTTTTTCTATTTGTTAATCCAATCACATTGTGTACAACCTAATTAATGTTAAATAAATATTTTTTGTAATTTCAAGTCTAAACTTTATATTTTTGTGATTTAATTAATTTTATCTTTATTGTTAAATCAAATTTTGTTGGTATTGTGATATTGTATTTACGTTTGTATATGTCATATTTGTCCATTGATAACTCTAAGTAGTTAAGAACAAGTTTACATTCTTGACACCTCAAGTTGATGAGTTAGATAGAATTGAGCCGTTAATGACCAACGTAATGCTCGACCCAACTCATTTATATATCTAACTATAAGGCTAACTTAGTACCGTAACTGAAGACATTAGTTAATTTTTTACTTAATTATCCCCTTCTCTTTCTCATGTTTTGAGTTACGTTATGTCACTCTTCTCTATCACATAGATTCGTTTCTCACAACGAATCAACTTGCCCATATTTTACTTTGATTAATTATAAATATTAGTAAACTTAAGATAAATTATATATCTTGAAATTATAATGATCGATGAGCGTGCGTTGCACGCGTTAATAACTAATATGTAATAAATTGAGGATGTTCTTACCGGGGTAAAACCGAACCTAAGAGATTCATGGTTTACCCCACGCCACTCTGTCTCCCTCCGTTTGACATGGAAATAACAAAATTTCATCTACTCCCTGCCAATGCTCTAACCAGACGAGCCAATTGGTTAAATCTCTAGACCTAACCCAATTGTAGTCTGCTCTCATGCGTCTCCTCTTGTGATCCCAATGGAAAAAGGCTGATCTGATCTTACGTTATCTGTTCTCTTCGGGTCTGATCTTATTTCCAGGTTCTTCTTAGTTAAATAGATCTGCCCGAAGCTCAGATCCGTCCTATTTCTTTGGCCGGCCCCGATTCTGCAGTTCGACTATGATTTGGCATTAAGTTCATTGATTCACATTACTGTGGATGATAGGTACCCCAGACGCTACATCCGTATCACTGGAGGTTTCTTTCTCTCTCTTTATCGACGGCATTGCCACATTTTTACCATATAATAATATATTCTCGTGAAGCTAGCTGTGCTATTTTTCTGAATGAATTAGCTTTTTTTTATACACTTCAATTATTTTATCTAATTTGGTTTTATTTTTGACTTTTTATAAGGTATCTGAATAGGAGGCTTCTTGTCCTTTTGTTTCCAATGCGGTAACTTTAGAGTGCATTTGGACAATCTTGCTTTTATTCAGCTACTGAAGGACCTCTTGCTTCCGCCGGTAACTGAGAAGCACTAGCGCAACTGTATTGGTGTAAAAATTTTCTACTTCATCCGGAAACGTTAATATCTTCTGATTCTGGGTGCTGCTTATTACAAGAAAGGTTATTGCTTCTCATCTGATAGTGGGAAGTATCATTGGGTGGGTTCTGAACTGCTGATAGCCTGATAGGGTTTTGTAACAACAAATGGTTGATTCTGCTTGGCCGCGTTGATTGAAGTAGATAATGGGGATGACTCTCAAATGATGGGACATTCTCAACCCAAGTATCTTCTGCTTGTTGGTTTTATGAGAATTGGATTTTGGAGCCAAGTTCTAGTAATTGCAATTGTCATGGCGGTTATTAATGTATTCCATTCTCCAATGTGCTTGTTGGAGGTTTTGGATTTATGACTTCTGAGCAGCCACTGCTGTCAACTTCTGAAGCTGCTCCTCCTAAGTTGACTGCCACCACTGCTGGGTCCTTCGGGTGTCTTTCCCGTGATACTTCTTCATTCACATCATCATCCGTCAATGGTAGCCAAGGCACTCTCCTGAAAGAAGAGGAAAAGGAAAAGTTAGCTTCTCCAGAGTCTAGCATTTGGGGAAAGCCTCTGGAACATCCTCTTCCCCGAGCAGCAAGGAAGCAGTTCTTTTCGGCTGACTTTGATTTTGGCCAGCAATTCCCATTGGAATGCCCTACGCGAGACAGAAAACGCCAAAGAGCGTGGGGTTCAATGGAGCTGGCCAGTTGTAACAACAATTATTCAACAACCCTAGAAGCTTGTAGGGATCCATACGTGATGCAGGAGAAGCCGAGGGCACGCCACAGAAATGTGCAGTTTGATGATAATTTGTTTCAGGAACAGGATCCCAGGTTGATATATATCAACGATCCAAGGAAGACAAATGAGAAGTACGAGTTTACGGGAAATGAAATTCGTACTAGCAGATACACTGTTGTCACATTCTTTCCGAAGAATTTATTTATTCAGTTCCATCGTGTTGCTTATCTGTATTTTCTTGCTATTGCTGCGCTCAATCAGCTTCCACCCCTTGCAGTCTTTGGAAGGACAGTGTCTCTATTTCCTCTCTTATTTGTGCTTTCTGTCACGGCCATCAAAGATGGTTATGAAGATTGGAGAAGGCACAGATCAGACCGCAAGGAGAATAACAGGGAATCACTTGTTCTTCAGGAAGGTCAGTTCCGTCCGAAAAGATGGATGAAGATTCAGGCTGGTGAGCTCGTGAAAGTATGCGCTAATGAGACGATTCCATGTGACATGGTCTTGCTTAGTACCAGTGATCCTAGTGGTCTTGCTTACATACAGACTATGAACTTGGATGGCGAGTCCAACTTGAAGACAAGATATGCACGACAGGAGACTGCTTCATCTGTGTTTGAAGAGTCTGCTATATCAGGGCTCATCAGATGTGAGCAGCCAAATAGGAATATCTATGAGTTTACTGCTAACATGGAGTTTAATGGGCATAAATTTCCCCTCACCCAGTCGAACATTATTTTACGTGGTTGTCAATTGAAAAATACAGAATGGGTGATTGGAGTTGTGGTATACGCTGGGCAGGAGACCAAAGCGATGCTGAACAGTGCAGCATCTCCCTCCAAGAGAAGCAAATTGGAAAGCTACATGAACAGGGAAACTTTTTGGTTGTCTGTATTTCTTTTCATAATGTGTTTTGTTGTGGCACTTGGAATGGGATTATGGCTTAAAAGGCACAAGGAACAGCTTGATACCTTGCCATATTACCGAAAGAGATACTTCAGACATGGGAAGGATGATAAGAAACGCTATAAATACTACGGAATTCCCATGGAAACATTTTTTTCATTTTTGAGTTCCATCATAGTGTTTCAGATAATGATCCCAATATCCCTCTATATAACAATGGAATTGGTTCGATTGGGACAGTCATATTTTATGATTGAAGACAATCATATGTATGATCAAGCAACAGATTCTCGGTTCCAATGTAGATCCTTGAATATAAATGAGGATTTGGGTCAAATACGCTACATCTTTTCTGACAAAACTGGGACCTTGACAGAAAACAAGATGGTGTTCCGGAAAGCAAGTCTGTATGGGAAGGATTACGGGAGTTCTTTGCATGTCGGGAACTCATTGCTGGGTCCGAATATAACAGGTACACACTATTTTATTGTTTATTTATCATTAGCAAACATCATACTTATAACTTCATTCACAGCACCAAGAAAGTGCAACCACATACAAAATATACAAGAAGAGAGCTCAAGAACTAACATCCATTTGTTAGTCTGTCCAAACCATCAAATAAGAATCTCAGATTCCATTCATTGTTTCCAGTCAACCAAAAGCTGAATGAGCCACACCATTTTCAGAACCGTCAACTAGCATTCCGTTTCCTCCAAATGAGCCACTAGATAGCTGCCAGGATTATCCATATGCTGTATCTCCTTTGCTTGCTGCACATGAGTCCATGCCAAGCCCATGACTCATCTATGACCAAGCTAGCTGTCATCTAAAGGAGAACCAAGAGACCAAGGATTGCATTCCAAATGTCTAGATCAAGTCCAATGAAAATTGCTAACATTCTTTCGAATTTTAAGCTTAATATAAGATCTTGCTTACTTGCACATATCTCCTTATATCTGTTTTAGTAAATGCTTGGTTCTGCGTCTGTTCTTCTAATGAAACCACTGCTTCATTATTGCAGAGGAAACTGAGACTAGAAAGTGGAATCTCAAATCAGAAGTTGCTGTTGATTTAGACTTAATGAAGTTACTGCACAGAGAATTAACTGGAGAAGAAAGACTTGCAGCCCATTTGTTTTTCCTTACATTGGCTGCATGTAACACGGTTATACCAATTCTTCATGAAGATATGTCAATTGATTATCAGGGAGAGTCCCCTGATGAGCAAGCATTGGTTGCTGCTGCATCTTCTTATGGATATACTCTTTTTGAGCGGACTTCTGGGCATATTGTGGTTGACATTAATGGTGAGAATCTAAGGTAGGAATTTATCTCTGATACATTCTCTAGACCTATAAATCCCTCCTATACTGACATTACCGATGAAAGTGTATGTTACTCTTTTAAATGGTCGCTTGTGTTCAACTATTAATGATTTCATTAACTTTGTTTCATTAGGTTGGATGTTTTGGGACTTCATGAATTTGATAGTGTGCGGAAAAGGATGTCTGTGGTCATTAGGTTTCCAGATGGATCTGTGAAAGTGTTGGTAAAAGGTGCTGATACATCAATGCTCACTGCTTTAACTAAAGATACTGAAAGTAGTGTCAATTTGTGGCGTGAAACCCAAAACCATTTGACAGGATATTCAATACAAGGCCTTCGCACACTTGTAGTTGCTGCTAGGGCTCTTACTGTTGATGAACTTGAGCGATGGCAGTGCAGATATGAGGATGCGAGCACTTCTCTCACTGATAGAGCTTTAAAACTGCGTCAAACTGCTTCCCTGATAGAGAGCAACTTAAATTTACTTGGTGCAACTGGGATTGAAGATCGCCTACAAGATGGAGTCCCAGAAACCATTGAGTCACTCAGACAAGCAGGAATTAAGGTTTGGGTTTTGACTGGAGATAAGCAAGAGACGGCAATTTCAATTGGTCTCTCTTGCAAGCTCTTGACCACTGATATGCAGCAAATCGTGATCAATGGAAACTCAGAGGATGAGTGCAAAAATCTTTTGGTTGATGCCAAGACCAAGTATGCTATAAAGTCATCAGTTATGAGAAAACAAAGCAACTACGGGGAGGTTCCATATGATACGAAGTCTTTCAAGATGCAGCAGAGCGGTGGTGTGATGGATGAAGTAAAATCGAATGCACCACTAGCACTTGTGATTGATGGGAATAGTTTAGTTTACATACTCGAAAAGGATCTCGAGTCTGATGTAAGATTTCCAGCCAATTTCTTCTCAACTTTCAACTGCCATCTTTGATTCTTTTTATCCCTTCAAATGTTTATTTCCCTATTTGCTAAATGGGGTTTCCTGTGATCTATTTCTACAGCTTTTTGACCTTGCAACTTCCTGTAGAGTTGTGCTATGCTGTCGTGTTGCGCCTTTACAAAAAGCTGGTATAGTTGATTTGATCAAGAGCCGAACAGATGATATGACCTTGGCAATAGGTGATGGTGAGTATCATGCTGACCCTCTTACTTTGGCAATAATAAATTAATTCATTTATGTATCCCGTCTGATGAAATGGTTTAGGTGATATCTGGGATTAGGCCGTGCCACATATTTTTTTCCTCTTTTTTGGTGACTTTGAAAGACTAGCTCCAAATTAGGTTTAAATGTAAAAAATAAGAATAAACAGGAATTGTGCTAAATAAAAGGTTTCCTATGATCCATGGTAATTTGCAGATGACCACCAGCCCTTGTAAGCTTGTTCTGTCCTCCCTAAAAAGTCGATGCGTTGGCCCTCAAAGTGAATGGTCGTTGGAATGTTTTCCTAGAAGGATCTTCATCCTCAGAAGTGGTTTATTGTTATAATCCATGTCTGGTTGGGCCATCAATTGAATAATTGCTTGCCGGTCTGTTTAACTAGTCACTTTCTGGAATTCCTCTTTCCATGCCAAGGTCATGCCATGCCTGTACTCCTCCTTTCCACATTAATGTTGATGGAGCTATTCTTAATAATGCCAATGTTAGCGCCCTTCATTGATTAGAATAAATAGAAAGTTTGGAAGTTAAGTGTGAATGTATCACTATCACCTATGTATCAACCTAAATTTTGGTACCCTATAAAGGTTATCTCACTTAACGATGATATTGTAGTCAAGTTTTAGCCTGTATGGGTAAACCACTCTAGATCCACTTTCTTGGACTTAAGGATGTAGAAGTGTGCAACCTTTGAAGCTTGGTATCTTAGGCATGTGATCTAAGTATGGAAAAATAATTGTGCCAAGGGTGTGAATTCACCTCCTATAAAGTCCACGTTGCACTCGAAGCAGGATAAGGTCTCATATTGTTTTATGGAGGAGAATCTGAAATATATGGAGACGTATCATCCGTTTGCAACAGCTTTATCTTTGGGTTGGATAGGAAGCCCAACTAACTGGTAAATCCCTTCAACAAAATGACAACAGCCAGTTGAAGTGACTTGTAGACTCATGTCTAAGATTTGCTAAACTTGGAAGTCATGATCTCTCTGAGATAGGCCTTCTATTAAGTGATATCAAAGTACCACCTTTGAGTAGTAATTTTGTTTGCACCTTACATGTCATGCTTCTGTAGGAGCCAATGATGTCTCGATGATCCAAATGGCTGATGTTGGTGTTGGAATATGCGGTCAGGAAGGCAGGCAAGCAGTAATGGCATCAGATTTTGCAATGGGGCAGTTCCAGTTCCTTAAAAGATTACTTCTTGTGCATGGTCACTGGAATTATCAGCGAGTTGCGTATTTGGTTCTCTACAACTTCTATCGCAATGCCGTTTTCGTGTTGATGTTGTTCTGGTAAGAATGTTTTCTTTAGCTTTTAACTCGTGGAAATTTTTGATTCATGGGCTGTCATTTCTTTGCTAAAAAATTGTATCACAATTATTAACATATACATACCTTTTTAAAACTCGGGCATGCTTTTCTTGGCTTTTGGCTTTGTATCATTTTGTGTGAAGTCATAGCCTGTTTGATACTAATTTCTCTTTGTGAAATGTATTGGCATGTAAATCACAAAAAAATCTGATAAATGATTTCCTTACAATTTCTAAAGCTAGTGCAATATCTCAAAAAATTTGCGAACTTTCCCTCCTAACAGCACCCAAATTGAAAAATGCCCTCCTAAAGAGGGCATTTATAAATGCCCCGTCCCGCAGATAATAACAGCCAGATTGCAGCAAAAAGCCGCAACGACTGCTTGCTCATTAGTTTTTTTTTGTTGAAAATATTTGATTTTTTTTAAATCCTTATTTTTTTTTTCAAATATTTGGTTTTTATTTAAATTTCGATTTTTTTATTTAAATTCTATTAAATTTAGTTAAATGTTTAGACGGATTTAAGGTTAATGGTTCCAAACCTTTCTCTACAAATAAGGTTTTAGAACACTAAATTTTAAAACACTATTATGTTGGGAGAACAATTTGGCCAAATTAACTCTAGAGATCAAATAAGAGTTTCGACATAAATGTTAAACAATTCGAGTTCTAACTGAAAGCCAGCTAACACTCAGCCGAATTTTGGTCTTTTATCACATAAATGTTAAACTAATTGGTCGGATTGGATCATAGATGTATGTGACAAAAGCCAAAATTCGGCTGAGTGTGATATGGCGTTTAATTAGAGCTCAATTTTTTTAACATTTATGTCGAAGCTCTAGTTTGATCTCTAGAGTCGATCAAACTGTTCACCCAACACAATAGTGTTTTATAATTTAGTGTTCTAAAACCCTATTTGTGTTAAGAGAAAGGTTTGGAACTATAAACTTTATATTCGTCTAAACTGTTAACCAAATTTAATAGAATAAAAATTGGAATTAAAAAGCCAAATTTAGATAAAAACAAAATATTTCTAAAAAAATGGATTTAAAAAAAAAGAATATTTTTTTAAAAAATAATAATGTTGCAACGACAGCAAAAAGCAGCTGTCGCTGCAGCTTTTTGCTGCCATTCCGCTGGTCTTATCTGCAGGACACACTGTCCTGCAGATAATACATGCGGGACAAGACATTTTCATAAATGTCCTCTTTAGGAGGGCATTTCTCAATTTGGATGCCGTTAGGAGGGAAGGGCAAGTTCGCAATTTTTTCCAATATCACACCCATCTTTCTGTAATGGATGGGGAAATTTTGATTTCCCTGCTATGGAATATTATATATGCGTAGTCATGGGACTTTACTATCAAGATCTGAACATTTTTGAGTCTCTTTATTAGGTTTCATGTGTGGTTTAACATTTATCTGTTTGGAATTGAAGTAATGCCTGAGTTTTTCATTTTTTGCTGAAGCTATGAGATGAACGATGATAGTCAATGAAGCTTACAAATTGACAGCTGGCTGATTTATCTTTTATACTAATGAAAATTTTGTCATAGGTACATTCTGTGCACAGCTTTCTCAACTACCTCCGCCTTAACGGATTGGAGTAGTGTGTTCTACTCTGTGATCTACACATCAGTTCCTACGATTGTCGTTGGTGTTCTTGACAAGGACTTGAGTGATAAGACCCTTGTGAAGTACCCAGAAATTTATTGTACTGGGCATAGGCATGAGGCTTATAATATGCAACTTTTCTGGATCACAATGTTGGACACACTATGGCAGAGTCTTGTTCTTTTCTACGTACCTCTTTTTACTTACACTGAGAGTACAATTGACATATGGAGCTTGGGCAGTTTGTGGACAATAGCAGTTGTTGTCCTTGTAAATATACATTTAGCAATGGATATTCAACGCTGGGTACTGATCACTCACATTGCTGTATGGGGTTCAATAGTGATCACATATGGCTGCATGGTTGTGCTGGATTCTATTCCCGTCTTCCCAAATTACTGGTCAGTCTCTTAAATTTGTCACATCACATGATTCACTGTCCAAGTTCATGTTTGCTTATGAGATACATATATGGTTTATATACATATTTCAGGACAATCTATCATCTTGTAACTTCACCAACATACTGGCTTGCCATTTTGCTAATAATAGTTGTGGCTTTGCTTCCTCGTTTTCTCTGCAAAGCCGTGGGTCAAAGATTTTGGCCTTCGGAGATACAGATAGCTCGAGAAGCAGAGAATCTGAGAAATGGTCCTGATCGGCTACGTTGTAAACCTAGTGGCACTTCCACTTGATGAAATCTACGCTTCTTGTATGCAAACTCCAGCTTTATATGCATCTCATCGGTGGGACTTGTACTCAGAAGATGCAAGTTGCTGGGAATGGAATGTAAGCATTCCTTTTATAACTAGTATTATTTTATCTTAAAAATTATTTTGGTTGCTTAGGAAATGATGTTTACTGAACTAAACTGATCCTTTAAGTGTTGATGGTAGGGAGAGTAGTCAAGCTGGATATTTATCTTAACAAATAGTAAGGTGTGATTTAATCTTTATTTCAACACTCCCCCTCACGTGTTTGCTTAACCATATCGCAAACATGATGAAATTGGGGTTTTTAACTTGGCGCTGCGGAGACTTGAACCTGCGCGCTCTGATACCATGTGAAAGTTTAGACTAACCACTTAACTAACTGTCCTAAAACCTTAAGGTGTTAGGTGAAGGCGTGATTTAATCTTTATTTCAACAATCTTTAACAAATTCTTAGTACCTTCCTCCGGCTGTTTTTATTATTCTAATGAATCTTAGGATGTTGGCTACGTCCACAAGGATGGAGTGTTTTTCTAATACATGATTACTAACTACACTATTATTTATTTATAGGATAAAAAGTAGTAGTGTCTGGTGTGGCATTTTTGTTTTCTATTTTGGAAGGGAGGAGATACTAGTGATTTCAAGGCTACTTTTTAATGTACAATTAGCCAAATATCCAGTTGGTTGTAGAGTGGTGGATAGTTTAATTTTGTCAGAGGAATGAACCAAATGTTGGATTCACTTTCTTTCCCTTATTATTGGTATGGATGGTGATTCAGCGTTTGGCAATTAACCAATTTATTGTATTTGGATTTTGCAGAGAGAGCATAAAGGCAGATGTAAATTGGAGAAGAAGAACAGAGACAGAGTACTACTGACCAGAGCAGAGACGGAATAGGTTAAAAGAGGTTAGGGATTTGCTGCGGAATTGTATGGTTGGATGAGGTGGAGTTTATTTTCTAGAGTTCATTCATTTGATTATATATGTGAAAAATGATGGGTGGGTTAAGGTTTGATGGGGGGATTGTTATTGAGAGGGAAGAAAAGAAGAGAAGAGAAGAGAAGTGAAGAGAAAAGGCTTCTTCTACTCCGAGTAAGCAACGTATGTAATTAATTAGTGTTATTAGCCAGGGTGGTGTTGTATAAAAGAAAGACTACTTGGTTTGATGAGAAGAATTTGTCCATTACTTGGTTCCAGTGTTATCAGATCCGGACAGGACCGGCGGTCGGACCGGGTTTGAACCGGAACCGATGCCTCCAACGGTCTGGTTTGAGTAAATCCGGAGGATGTAAGCGAACTCGGTCTAACTGTCTGGTTTTTCGAGAATCGGCCGATTTCCCGGTTCAGCGGTTCTTTGAAATCAAATTGAAAACCCTAAAATCCAATCCGCCGCCTCCACGCTCCAGCTCCAAAAATGGCAGATCTCCATCAAAGTTTCAAGATTTATGACTCATCAAATATGGATATCTCACGTATACAGGTTTCGTCGACGATAAGTTGTGTCAACACTTCTAACGATCCAACAGTTGAGGCAATTTGAGTTCCGAGTTTGAGTTTCCCAGGATGGACGGACTTAGGATAATCCACGACATTATCGGGCTGAGTCTTGTCTTCTTCTCTTTCAGCAGCTTCTAGCCAGCACGGGGCTTCTTCTCCGCCGGTGCAGGTGATTTGTTGCTCTTCTCCTCCACCGGCTTCTTCTCGACGACCTTCTCCGCTGCTGCTTTTTTACGGCGCCATCGTAAATAAATTTATTAGAGAGCCTAAGAACGGAACCTATGGATGGATTATACGTCTAGAAGAGGTGAAATGGGTGCGTGTGGAGGGAGGGGAAGAGACGGGACATGGAAAGGAGATGGTAAGGTAGGTGAAGGGAGATGGGAAGAAGACAACAGAGGGGAAGGGACGTGACAGGGGAAGGAGAATGGTAGGTGAAGGGAGGTGGAAAGAAGACAATAGAGGGAATGACCGGGCGGACCGGATTCGAACCCGGTCAGACTGGTCGAACCAGGAACCGGACCACTTGCTGGTTTAGTGTCCGGTCCGGTTCTGATAACACTGCTTGGTTCTGATTCTTCTGAATGTATGGACACTATTGTCTTGCCTATTAATTGATGATATCTCGGGGTTGCTTAATTAAGGGCTAAATGTTTTCACACCACATGTTTGACCGAATGTGACTTCTAGTACTGGATGTTTGGTTTTATATACTTTTGGTCCCAAATGTTTGAAAAAATGAAGCTTTTAGTACTCTGTTAGTTGGCCGTTAGTTTTGGCCGTTAAATGACATGTGCAAGTCACGTGACCGACCCTAAACTTTTGATTTTGTCTAGTATAGTCCCTCAAATATATTCCTAAATTTTATTTTGTTTAATTTAGTCCTATAACTTTAAAATCAAACCCAATTGACCTAGTCGGACGTAGCCTAGGCCTAGGTATGGCCCTGGGTTTAGGTCGCCGGACCCAGCCGACCCGGACCCTGTAGGATTATAGGGGGTAAATACTACGGAAATAAAACAAGGTACATGCTATGTAAACAAAATTACGCAGCGGAATAGGGCGCACATACCTACAATGCTTTCCGTAGATCCAAGATCTTCTAGGAGAGTTCTCGATCCGCCGAGAGGTGTAAGAACCATGATTTATCAAGCTCAACTTCTGATCTCCTATTGGGGCGATGCGCTGTTGACTGCTACTCATGTAGTAAACCGTGTTCCTACAAAATCGGTGGAAACGACACTATATGAGCCGTGGACTGGTAAATAGGTGGAATCTTACCAGGCTGCGACCTTGGGGTTGCGCAGCATACACACATTAGAGCGACCCGATTCAGAAATTTGGAACCAAGAGGATAGAAAAGTTTCTTTATAAAATGCTCCGAAAATTCTAAGGGATACGTGTTTGTGGCGGCTCAAGAAAATGGTGGCATGGTTGAACATGAGTCCAGAGATATTACGTTTATTGAGGATGAATTTCCTAAGCTTTAGTGATATCAACAAGAATGAAGTCTTAAAAGAACTTAAACTGGACGAGGATAATCAAGTCCCACTCACTTCGAGTGGGAGAATTGAGGGAGCAACAACTCTAAATGAAATGGTAAATGAGAATTGAGACATTTTTATAGTAAATCCAGTGGGACGAGTCAATTCAACCACAAAGATCATAGTTGCTCTTGGTGCGAATCAAGTGGTACCTGATAATCCAGTTGTTGAACCGTTGGATGAGAATCCTATAATTCCTAAAATACCTGTTGGCAACAGTGGGAGTGGGACAACCAACTTGGTTCCTGGTCCGAGTAACCATGAGATTCATCTCGAAGGTAGAATTCCGAGATCAAGCGGTAGTTCAAGAAAGGTTGTGGGAGAAGGTTCCAGTAACATCCTGGGTCCTAGTGGGAGTATTGTTCCAAGTGGGAGCATTGTTCCTAGTGGGAGCGTAGTTCAAGATGGGAATATTGAGGCTAGACGTAGTCAAAGGCAGAGAACTTCACCCAAGAAGTATCCCATCGAGAAGGGTGAGTTATTCACTCTGAATTCGGTTGATGAACCGGTAACAGTTCAACAAGCTCTGGTAGGTCCTCAAGCGAAAAAGTAATGGAGGAAGAAATCGCCTCAATGGAAGCCAATTCTGTTTGGACGTTAGTTGATTTGCCTGATAATCGCAGAGCAATCGGGGCCAAGTGTGTTCTTAAATTGAAACTCATTGCTGATGGAAATGTTGAGCGGTACAAAGTTCGATTTGTCGCAAAAGGATATACCCAACTTCACGGAGTGGAATTTGATGATACTTACTCACCGAATGTGCGTTACACCATAGTCCGGACCATTTTGGCCTTGGTTGCTAGCTTCGATCTCGAGCTGCACCAGACGGATGTTAAGACTGCCTTCTTTCATGGAAGCTTGGAGGAAGAGATCTACATGGAGCAACCAGAGGGTTTCTTATCCCCAGGATACGAATGTAAAGCTTGTAAGCTCCAAAGATCGATCTATGGTCTTAAACAATCGTCCCGACAGTGATACCACAGGTTCCACGAGAAAACGTAGGCAACAGATTCGTGATTCTTCACGAGGATTCCTGCGTGTACACTAAGAGCTCAGGGTCAAAGTATGTTATCTTGACACTATATGTCGATGACATCCTTAGTGCCACGAATGATGTGAGTTATTTGAAGAAGTCAATGTCCAGGTTAGCATTTGTATTTGAGATGAAGGACATGGGCGATGCCACTTACATCTCGGGCATTAAAATTGCTAGAGATCGTGGTGCTCGTAAATTATGTCTTTATCAGGAAGCCTATATCAATAATATGTTGAGAATGTTCAATCTCTATGATATTAAACTCGTAGAAACGCCGGTTTTATATGGGTGTGCGCTGTCGAAGCGTGATAGCCCAAAGAACCTGGTAGAGCGTGCCGATGAAAAGTGCAGAGTACCTCATTATGGTAGGAGGTCTGATGTACGCGATGCAATGCACTCGTCCATATATCTGTTACGCTGTGGGACTAGTAGCGCTTTTCCAGTCAAACCTTGGTAATCAATATTTAAAAGCCGTTAAACGAATTATGAGATATTTGAAAGGTACGGAAGACTACGGACTGTGCTATGAGGGAAGCAAGCTAGAATTGATAGGATATAGTGACGTCGACCACAGTGGTGATCTAGATGATCGTAAGTCCACCTCAGGTGGAGTGTTTCTCTTTGCTAATACCGACATCTCATGGATTAGCAAGAAGCAAACCCGTGTTGCGCTGTCAACTATGAAATCCGAATTCGTAGCTCAATCAAAGAATGAACATGAGGCTGTCTGGTTAAAGAGACTCTTGACCACCTTGCTTGACGTCGAGGACTGGAGTAAGCATTTGCGCATTTACTCTGACAGTCAAGCAGCGATATGGGCAATCAAGAATCCGAAGTACCATAGTAGGACAAAACACATTGATATTAAATACAACTATGCGAAGAGTGTAGTAGAGGACAAACTGATCACAGTTGAATTCATGCCTTCAGAGAATATGGTTGCAGATCCATTGACCATACCCTTACGAAGAGATGTTTTCGAAAACCACGTAAAACTGCTTGGCCTGCGTAGGATATGAAAGGATTTTAACGAGTGAGAGTAACATTTTTGAATTTGAAGTAACTATTGAATAAAATAATTTCTATTTGTGTTTATGATTTTTACGGCGTCATACTGAAAAAATTACATCAGATAGACGATCTATAAACTAGTCGTTGGTGTGTAAAACCTCCTAATAAAATATGTCGAATGTGGACCCTGCCTCGTCACACGGGCACGGTCGTCCATGGTATTTCGAAAGAGAGACCTGGTTATGCAAAATGATCATTTGGTTTTGGGGTAACACGACATGATCAATGTTTTGCAGATCGCCGTGACGAACTTCGTTCGTCTACCATAACATTCTGGGCTATATGAGAATCTACGGTGGCATATGGCATTCCCATTCTTGATATAAAATAAATTCAGGTTATGATATCGACGCGCACTTCATACTGCGCATGCCACGTTCGACCACGGGGTCAAGTTTGATTGTGTTAGACGGAATCTTCCGAGGTTCTAAAGGAACCGCCTGACTTTCCTTTGGTTAAGTCTGACATTACTTGAGTCTATTTTGCCAAATATGATTAGTTCATGTGAGAGGGGTGGTTTCCACGACCTCTTTGTTTGGGTAGGGGGGGGTGGGGATGGGATGGGATGGGATCACTTGCGATGTCGAATGATGATAGTTTACCCCGAGTCAAGTTATAAACAATGAGTGGGTTTGTAATTGGCAATAATGCAACGATAGTATGGAGATGACGAGATGAAGATGGAAGTCACCTTGAGCTAAGTCCTAGACATTGGTCGGGGTCTTAATTTAAGTGGCGTTGCGATAATGTGGTGATAAAATGACAACCAGGCGGTGACTTCCTGACAGTGCGACATCGAGAGCACTGAGTTGATTGATTTGGACCATCTTTAAGATAGAGATGTGTGTGGTGCTCGCTCCTCCTCATGAACTGTCAGGAGAAGCGACACCCCTCCTCATGGGAGAGGAGTAGTGCCCCCTCTTACAGAATGAAGGGGGGGGGGGGGCTGGGGCAACGTTTATTCTTGGGCATAAGGTAATGTGCAGAGGCAGATGTATGCATATTAATGAGGTGACAAACGTCACCCCATTATCGAATATTTGTATAGAGCTTCTAAGTTTATTTTTGAAGAAAAATATACCTCGAACTCCCACTATTTTAGTGTAAGACTCCATTATTTTGTATGAGACACTAAGACCCATATTATTATTTTGTAAGGCTTTCGTTCAATCCATTCGGAAAAAAAAAAAACTCATCATTTTTAAGTTTTAAACTTTTGAATTGAAGAGTAGGGTTGTAAATTTTATTTCACATCTCTTTTGCTAGTCTATGAATTATAGTTACTCTAATCTAATGTCCTACAAGAGGTCCAATAGAGAATAGTGTAAATCATACAATATGTTTGAAAAAGATATTTTTTAGTACCAATATGTTTTAAATTTTGTAAGGCTTTCATTCAATCCATTCGGAAAAAAAAAACTCATCATTTTTAAGTTTTAAACTTTTGAATTGAAGAGTAGGGTTGTAAATTTTATTTCACATCTCTTTTGCTAGTCTATGAATTATAGTTACTCTAATCTAATGTCCTACAAAAGGTCCAATAGAGAATAGTGTAAATACAATATGTTTGAAAAAGATATTTTTTAGTACCAATATGTTTTAAAATATACAAATGTTTCAAAACAATGGTAGTTCATACTTCTATTAATTTTACGTCAAAAATTGTCATCAAATACATTTTAAATTTACTAATTAACCAAATAATTTTATGAATATCAAAATCAAGATCTAATTATACTAGTGTTAGAATAGTATCCTGGCTCGATTGAGGCTCAACTGATTCACAATCGGTACTAGTCTAATTTAACTCAATTGTAATATTTGTATAAGAAATTGACTTATTAGTTGTGATACTTTGAAAACTAATTAGTTAATTTTGTACATTAAAAATGTATTTAACGATAAATATGGATAGATAATTAAAGAAAATACAAATTATCGTTGTTTTGAAATGTGTATATTTTAAAACATGTTAATACCAAAAACCATATTTCAAACACGTTGTATATTTTACATATTTTTTTAAAGAAAATATGTTAAATCTTTGTAATACGTACACCCATTATCAACTATAGGAATGTATAGCTTTCCACATACATGTATCCGAGCATACTTGTGCATACTAGGTTATTAGATTAGCTTAGCTTGTGTACTAAGTTAGTTTAGTTAGTTAGATCTCCTTCCTAGTATATATACTAGTTCTATACATTGTAATACCTGATTTTGGTTGATCAATATACTTCATATTCAATCTAAATCCTCCAAGTTTATATGGTATCAGAGCCAATGTATGTTTCTTGACGATCAAGCAACCTGGATTCAGCTGGTTTCAGGTGGATCTTTGACTTCGATTCTTCGATTTGAGCTTGGATTTGTGCTTCCATTCTTGATTCCGCTTGATTTTGACTCTTAGTAAGTCTCTTGGATCATGAACTGAGTTGATTTTCAGATCAATTGGATTTGCTTTTGGATCAATTCTGCGTAGCATTGCTAGTTCTTGCTTTCCGGCCAAGTTTCTTCATCGCATTTGCTTCGTCTACAAGTTTTGATTCAGATTGTGACTGCTTAGCCAGATTTCTTGATTACGATTATGGATTTCGTGATCTTGATTCAATTCTGAGCACTTCTGGATTGGATTGCTGCCTTCATTTGTTTTGTATAGTTGCGTATTGCTAGATTTGGCTGGCATCTTTTGTCCTATTGTCTAGCTTGCATAATTGTACTCTTTTGGCCATTTCCGTTGGAATTGTGTGGCTGTGGTTGATAGTTTGCTGGATTTCCTTGCAATCCACATCTATTTGAATCATATAATCTGTGGATTTGAAGCTGGATTATGGCTGATAACACCATTGAGGATCCTCTCTATTTACATCCATCGGACACCACTGGCTTGTTGCTGATTCCATTTCAACTTCAAGGTTCCAGCAACTACCATGCTTGGAGTACAACTATCAAGGAAGGACTTCTTGTCAAGAACAAGATTGGATTTATTGATGGCAGCTTCTCAAGATTGAGTGTCCCTGTGGCACAACATGTGAGATGGAATAGGGCTAATGCCATTGTTAAGGCGTGGCTTAGGAACACAGTTGCTAAGGAGCTGGTCAATAGTTTGGTTTACAACAACACAACTTTATCCATTTCGAATGATCTTAAAGAGATGTTTGACAAAGTTGATGGTACTCAAATCTTCCAGCTCACAAGAGAAATATATCAATGCTCACAAGGTGCCCTTTCAATCATCGAGTACTTTGGGAAGATGAAGCAGTTGTGGGATGCGTTGGGTTCCATTGATGATTTAAGGCTTGAGTGCTCAGCTGATAGCAAGATTATCAATGAACATAAGGAGAAGCAAAGGCTGATTGCTTTCCTATTGGGACTGAATGAGTCATTTGCTCATGTGAGAAGTAGCTTATTTATGAGGCAACCAATCCCTTCACTCAGTATGGCTTTCTCTGTGTTGTTACAAGAAGAGAGTCAACGTGCTATTGCTGGTTCAATTGGGGATGTGGGAGAAGCTACTGCTTTATACTCTCAAAGGAACTTCTTCAGTTCAAGAGGTTCTAGCTATGGAAATGGCTCAGGCAATGGAGGCAATGGTTCAAGGCCTAATGCTTCTTTTCCAAGATACTACAATTCCAATGGGAGGATTTCTTCTTATGGAGGTTTCAATGGGGCTTCTAATGCTTCAGCTGGGAAAGCAGGCAAGACTGATAAGTCCAATTGGTTGTGCACCTATTGTGGCAAGATGGGGCACAAAGTGGACACTTGTTGGTAGAAGCATCCACAGCTTGCACCTTCTTCTGCTTTGAAGCGTCCATGGAATTCAGCTAATGTTAGCACTGATGAGAGTCCTCAATCTAACTTGGTTGAGCATGTAGCTGCTGGGGATAAGAGGATTTTCCATGGGACATGTGAGAAGAGGGTTTTGCACACTGGTTTGGATAGGAGGGTCCAACATGTGGCAATTCAAGATGATCTACTGAAGAGGATGAGCTTGTACGTGTGAACATGGCAGGTATATCCAATCCATCTACCACTTCTATGATATGGATTGTAGACTCAGGTGCTAGAAACCACATCACTCATCATTTGAGCTGGCTACACAACTTGAGGAAGACTGATTCCAATCATCAATTTGTTCATTTGCCTAATGGTAACAAGTGTAGGTTACTCATATTGGGAGCTGCTCCTTCTCTTCTGGTTTCACCTTGGATGACATCCTCTATGTGCCTGATTTCAAGTTCAACTTGATTTCAGTGTCTAAACTCCCAACTCAATTGAATTGCAAAGTTATATTCACTTTTGCCAATGTGTAGATTTAGGGCCATGTTGGGAAGCCAATGGTGATTGGTGAGAGATCTAAGGGGCTTTACACACTCAGGGATTCAGTTCCTTCACGCTCAAGCAAGGTGGTGGCAGCTCATACCATTTCTAAAACAAATAAGGAGAATGCTTGGACCTGGCATAGGCGTTTGGACACATTTCAGCTACACATTTGAGTCATTTGAATGATGTGTTGTGTTTAAGTGATTCTTCTAGAAGTTGTGTCAAACAATGTACCATTTTCCCTTTGGCCAAGCAAAACAGATTATCATTTCCTATTAGTCAATCACATGCCTCTACTCATTTTGCCTTAATACATTTGGATCTTTGGGGTCCATACAAAGTTCCAACCATCAAAGGCTACCAATATTTCCTTACAATTGTGGATGACTTCTCAAGGGCTACTTGGGTTTTCTTGATGAAGCATAAGAGTGATACTTTCATCCACATCCAAAGCTTTTTATTGATGGTTCAGAATCAGTTTGGGGCTATGGTCAAGACTGCTAGGAGTGACAATGGATCTGAGTTCATCAATTCCATTTTCAAGGATCATTTCCTTCATTTGGGAATTCAACACCAAACTAGTCGTGCTTACACTCCTCAGCATAATGGAAGAGTGGAGCGCAAGCATAGACAAATTTTGAATATGGCAAGGGCATTGCGTTTTCAGGCTTCTATGCCAATCAAATATTGGGGTCATTGTGTGCTCACTGCTTGTTACTTGATCAACCGCATACCTTCATCCTCTTTGCAATTCAAATCTCCAATGGAGGTGTTATATGGCAAGCAACCTTCCATCAGCCATCTAAGAATCATTGGATGCCTATGATTTGCCACCAACTTGAACAACTTGGATAAGTTTGGTTCAAGAGCTGAGCCTTGCATTCTAATGGGATATTCCACTTCACAAAAAGGCTATCTTGTGATGAAGATCTCTAATTCAACTTTCCAAGTATCAAGAGATGTTGTTTTTCATGAGCACATCTTTCCATTTGGCATGTCTAAAGCAGAGCTGAGATCTCTGTTGCCTACTTGCTTGGAGTCCAAGTTATTGGTTGAAGAGCCTTCTTCTGATGATCAATGCTCTCTTGATAGAGCTCTTTTGGTTTCTCCACCTATTCTTGATGAGCTCATTGCTCCTCAGCCACTTCCTCAGCCACCAATGGTTGAAGTCATGCCTCCACAAGTCCCAACCTTAAGGAGGAGTGCAAGGATTTCCCAACAAAGGGGAGCTTCTACTTCCAGTGTTGTCTTTGGTTTGGCGAAGTATATCACTTATGATCACCTGAATCCTAACTTCACTTGCTTCTTGGCCTCCATTGACAAAGTTAGGGAGCCTTCTACTTACAAGCAAGCAGTCAATGACTCAAATTGGGTGGTGGCAATGAAGGATGAGATCAAAGCTTTGCAAGATAACAACACATGGAGGGTTGTGGATCTCCCTCATGGTAAGGCATCTATTGGTTGTAAATGGGTGTTTAGGGTGAATTACAATTCTGATGGTTCCATTGAGAGATACAAAGCAAGGCTGGTTGCCAAGGGCTTTACTCAAGTGTAAGGGACTGACTTCAATGAAACCTTTTCCCCTGTGGTGAAGATGACAACTGTGAGGATTGTTTTGGCAATGTCAGCCTCATATTCTTGGGGCTTGTTTCACATGGACATGAACAATGCTTCCCTTCAGGGTGACTTGCATGAGGAGGTCTATATGGATATTCCACAAGGCTTTGATTCTACAAAGTCTGATCTAGGCTCTCCAAGGCGTGTATGCAAGCTTTTGAAGTCTCTTTATGGGCTGAAACAAGCTTCTAGGCAATGGAACATCAAGCTCACCAATACTTTGTTGAAGAATGGATACACTCAAAGCGCTTCTGATCATTCCTTGTTCACCAAGGTAGATGGCAAGGATAAAGTATTTCTCCTCATTTATGTGGATGACTTACTCATCACAGGTTCAAATGCCTGTATGATTGACCAATTAAAGTCACTCTCAAAGCCCATTTCAAGCTCAAAGATTTGGGCAACTTGAGATATTTCTTGGGTTTGGAAATTGCTAGGTCTAAGGAGGGTTTGGTCATCAATCAAAGGAAGTATGCGCTTGAGCTCATTGAAGAGGCTGGATTGGGAGCTGCTAGGCCAACTGAGACTCCTATGGAGTTTAACCTCAAGCTCACTACTTGTGAGTATGATGAGGCTACAATGACTTCTTCTGATGATTTGCTCTTGGAGGATGCCACTGCTTATAGAATATTGGTGGGCAAGCTTCTTTACTTGACCATGACAAGGCCAGATATTAGCTTCTCAGTTCAAAGGATAAGTCAATTTGTTGATAAGCCTAAGAATTCTCACCATGATGCAGCCATGAGGATCATTAGATACATCAAAGGAAGCCCTGGTCAAGGTTTGCTTTATCCTTCAAATAATGCACTTGATTTGAGTCTCTACTGTGATTCAGATTGGGCAGCTTGCCCCTTTAGTAGGAAGTCAGTGAGTGCATATTGTGTGAGGCTTGGAGGAGCTATGGTGGGTTGGAAAGTAAAGAAGCAAGACACGATTTCCCTTTCCAGTGCATAGGCTGAATATAGGTGCTTAAGGGTGGCTATACAAGAAGCTCTTTGGGTTGTTAGACTCTTGAAGGAACTTGGGTTGCATTTGCACTTGCCCATACCCATCTTCACAGATAGTGAATCTGCTGTGAAGATTGCCAAGAACTCTATGTTTCATGAACGCACAAAACATACTGAGTTAGATTATCATTTTACTAGGCATCACATTCAATCAGGGCAAATTTCAGCTAAGCATGTTGCTTCTCGGGACCAATTGGCAGACTTGCTCACCAAGGCGCTTGTCAAGAAGCAACATATTGCCCTCCTCAAGCTATATGGAATCAAGGATGTGTTTCATGAAAAGAAAGGAGAAGAAAAAGATGGGAGCATATATGAATGTATAGTTTCCACATACATGTATCCGAGCATACTTGTGCATACTAGGTTACTAGATTAGCTTAGCTTGTGTACTAAGTTAGTTTAGTTAGTTAGATCTCCTTCCTAGTATATGTCGGACCTAAAATCTGACCTATGGCGAAGTTACGTTTTGAAAACGTGGGATTTTGAAAAGAGTCGCCACTAGTTAATAAAGGCTAACTAGAATCCTAAATTACCTAAGCGAATAATGAATTAAACACCTAGGTATAAAATCGGTCTACGATCAGAAATTCGAGTTCGGGGGTTCTGTTACGAATTAAAAATATAGATCTTTAATTACGCCCTTTCGGTACTCAATTCACTTAATTGCCACTTTAAAATTTAAACATGTGTTACGTCGAATTAATCTAATAATAAAAAAAACTAAACTAATTTTATTCGAAATTATTATCAATGACAAATCTATTAAACATCTAAAACTCCTAATTTGATTAAAATCTAGACGAAATGAAACATGCTCAAAATCATGATACAATTTAAAAATTACATGTCATATACACATATTTACAAAAACATGGTATTTAATTAAATTTACATTTTTACTATCTAATTAACTTGATACAATATAACCCATGATAATAATAATATCAGTAAATAATTAAATATATATATAAAAAAAACAGAACAGCAGCACGGGCGGGACTCACCTGCAATTACCAGAGGAGGGCGGCAGCGGTGCAAGCGAGCTTCCGGTAGCGGTGGACGAACTCTGGCGACCGGTCGTGACTTCGGGTGGACGGACGAGGGAATGGGCGGCGGTCCGGCGGGCAGATGAAACGCAGCGGCGGGCCGGGATTGATAACGGCCGCAGGTGCTGGTGGCGCTGGTGTGCGATGCAGGACAGCAGCGGCGGACACCTTGGCCGGACTGGGACGGCGACGAGCTGGGCAGTGCGATTCTGCAAGTCTGAGCAGCGGCCGGCGAAGGTGGTCGGAGCTCCGGCGACCGACGGTGATGGCAGGGCTGAGGAGGATACTGTGCACGGACAGAAAGAAAAAAAAAAATAATTTGCACAGATTTCTAAAAAATAATATTTTATTGATGTAGTAATTTTCTGTCCCTATTACATAGATACTAGGGGTCTATTTATAGGTAATTAGACTAAAAAATTAGGAAAAAATATATTTTCTCTAATATGCACTCAATAAATCCGAAAATTATATATATATATATATTTATGATTTTTGCCATAAATATATACTATATATTTTCTGATTATTACATCATTTATTGCATATGTATTGTCCTAATTTAAACTGAGCCTATTTTTGGCAACCCCATGACCTTCCATATTTAAATATTTCCTTTTTTAAACGCGTTACACATAACATTTTTTAACATGTCACATACGTGTCGCGCGTACCAAAATTAGGTGTTTACAGCTTGCCCCTCTTTAGACGGACTCCCGTAGAATGTATTCGAGGGGGTTTGTCCAAAGACGAGTAAACACTAATTTTGGCTAGGAAGTATATCGTCTTCCGGGTCTTCAAGTCTCCAAGGTGGCCTTTGGCTTTATTGATGGTGCGAAAAAGTAAAACCTCTGTCGGCGATGCCCTTGTTGACAGTGCCTCCATCGGTATCGCATAAAAGTAAAGCCTTGGTTGGCGGTGCCCCTGTTGGCTGTGCCTCCGTTGGCGGTGCAGAAAGTAAAGCCTCGGTCGGCGGTGCCCCTGTTGGCGGTGCCTCCGTTGGCGTGCGAAAAATAGAACCTCCGTCGGCGGTGCCCCTGTTGGCGGTGCCTCCACTGGTAGCGCAGAAAATAGAACCTCCGTCGGCGGTGCCCCTGTTGGCGGTGCCTCCATTGGTCGTGCAGAAGATAAAGCCTCCAGTGGCGTGCAGAAAAGTAAAGCCTCCAGTGGCATGCGGAAAAGTAAAGCCTCTAGTGGCGTGCAATAAAGTAAAACCTTTGGTGATGATTGGTAACAGAAGACCTCTACGTCAGACAGTACCAACAACCTCTGGTGACGCCTCTAGTGGCGAGTGGTAACGGAAAAACCTTTACGTCAGGCCGTACCGGAAAACCTCTAGTGATATCTCTGGTGGCGAAAGACCTCTACGTCAGACCGTACCGGAGAACCTTTGGTGATGCCTCTAGTGGCGAGTGGTAACGGAAGACCTCTACGTCAGACCGTACCGGGAAACCTCTGGTGATATCTCTGGTGGCGGAAGACCTCTACGTCAGACCGTACCGGAGACCCTTTGGCGATGCCTCTAGCGGCGTATGTCAGAGAAGAGCCTCTAGTGACGTTCGTTGGAGAAGTGCCTCTAGTGGCGTGACTTGCGAGGCTGAATACTAAGGCTTCGTTCGTCGGGGGTGACTCTCAGAAAGCTGGAAAACTTCAGATCCTCATTGTCGGTTGTGACTTGTAGGAACAGACTGTAACAGTCCTACTCATCCTTGAATGCTGACTCGCGAGAGCAGACTTCAACCGTCTCGCTTGCCCTGAAGTTGACTCGTAGGAACAGACTGTAACAGTCCTACTCATCCTTGGAATGCGACCTGCGAGAGCAGACTGTAACCGTCTCGCTTGCCGTGAATTTGATTTTGGAAGACGCTGTTTGCGCATGAGTGTTTGTCCCTAATTTTTGCCTAAATTGTGCATTGTGCGACAACCTAGCGGGATCTTTTTTCTTTTTTTTTCTTCTTTTTTTTTTATGAGAATTTCTCTTTTTTCTCTCTTTTTGCCACGGTCGATTGTGAGATTTCTGACCGTGCCCTCCGGTTTTTTTTATTTTCTCTCCTTTTGCCATAATTGCAATTTCTGAACTTGCAACCATGCCTCTCATTTCCTGATTTTGCCTAGGCCGCCCTTTCGGGTTTTCAACCTAGCGGAAGCACTCTTTATTTGATAGCCGATTAAACGGTGGCTGTGACCCGTACTTTATTTTCCGCCTCGATGCGGGAGTATTTGTAGCCATTTGGAGGGTAGTTGCGACCCTTTTCTCACCGTCTTCAATGTTGCGGGAGCTCTTTTGATTGTAGACATTCCTCGTCTCTGATCCGGGAAACACTCTCTGTATGTAACCATTTTGAGGGTGGTTGTGGCCCTTTCACTTAATATCCGCCATTGACGTTTCGGGATCGCTCTTTTGACTGTAGCCGTTTGAGGGATGACTGTGACCCTTTCTTTTATTTTCCCGCCCTTACCGGGTTCGCGAGATCACTCTTTTTGTGTAGCCATTTTAAGGGTGGCTATGGCCCTTTTTATTCTCCCGCCCTCACAGGGTTTGCGGGGTCACTTTTTTATTTGTAGCCGTTTGGAGGGTGGCTGTGGCCCTTTCACTTATTTCCCGCTTTTGCTGTGGCAGGAGAGCTCTTTATCTGTAGCCATTTGAAGGGTGGCTGTGACCCTTTCTTTGTAGTCGTTTTAGGGACGACTATGACCCTTTTATTTATTCACTGCTCTCACAAAATATGCATGAGCACTCTCTTTATTTTATCAGTAGCCAATTAAAGGGCGGCTGTGACCCTAAATATTTTTTTTTTTTTTTTACCTTTTTTGCTTGCTTTTTTTTTTTTTTTGCTTTTTTTTTTGGAAACGAAAATTTAACGGAAATAACCAACAACAATTATGTACATGCCCCTAGTGGCAAATTGAAAAAACCTTCTAGAGAACGACTCAGTTAATTGAGTCTAAACGTCGGTCGTGTCGATGCCCTGGATGGACCCCACGTCCAATGAATGACCTAGCCAGTGATTTCTAATCTCGGCTTCTCAAGTGCCCCGGCTATTGCTCAATCTCGTCTGGGGATGCCCCACAACTAGCACCAATCGGGTTAGGCTCGTCACATTCTGTATGAATGGTCTGGTTGATGAACACACATGGATGGTGTTGAGTTTGGCACAGTAGTCCGCAAATGGTAAATTTGGGCATAGATATCGCATGAGGTATCTGGGATAAATTCGACAGCTTGCGGCGAGCAAAGGGTCACGCACGAGACGTGCTCTTTGGGGCTTTGATTAGGATGATTATCAAAACTGCACAATGATTAAGGAAAAACTCAAATTTCGGGGATAAAAATGATCACAACTTTTCTTACCTGGGTGTTGGATTTTTTCTAGTGGGGAAATGTGCTCGCTATGCGACTGGACCTGCTGCATGTCCTGATTTTCCTCCTCCATCTAGAAATCACAACTTGTATATGAGCACCTGGCGGGAGTACAAGCCCCTGGACCTCTGACGGAAGGCACCAACAATAATGCTTCATTTGCTAAAAATGTTCATTGATCAGCATATTGAATCTTCACGAGACTCTTGATGATCTCTTGATATCTTCTCATCTCCGGACATGACTGATCTCAATAAGAGATGCCCTTGGTTACCATCGACCGGTTTAGACCTCACCGTAAAACGGATGCACGACTTGATTTAGGGACGTATATGAATTCCACACATGATAGGTGGAATTTTGGCATGTAAGTTCTTTGGAGCAGTCACGTTTCACGTGGATGCGACCTCGTCGAAGTGGTCATCTGATCTGTAAAAAGAGTAGGGACACTCAAATCTCAAGGAAAAAATCAAGTATAATTCATCATACCTGAGCATCGGATATTCCGAGTGCGCAATTTGTTCTTCGTGCAACTGGATGGCTGCACGTTCTTTTTTGTTGCCCCATTTGGCTGACACAGCTCGTATGTGCAGGATACCTAACCAAGGGTACCTTAAAAGACCAGACACGAAAGTTAGTATAAAGAATCAAATGAGTCATGTATGATTTTTCGGAAAACTTCTAATGTCATTCATTTCATAATTTTGATTACATTTCAGAAAGAATCAAAATTTATGATCTAAGGTGTTTTGCACTAGCTTGGAGTTTAATGAGTTTGCTGAGGGCACTATCTGGCTCGAACGCACAATAGATGTCCAAAATGAGGTTTTTTTAGAAAGAATTTTCTCGTCCTTTGTTTAAGCTCGAATAGTCACACTCAAATAAACATTTAAACTGTTTTTTCAAAAAATCAAAATCAGAATCAAATCTCTTTTTCAAAAAGCTAGCTTATGCGAAGGTTGAAATGAAGATCTTGTCGAAAAAGTGTAATACACCTTGGATAAAAAATGAATGACACTTTGAGTTTTTTTTTTTTTACGCTCATGCATGCTCGAAAGTTAAAGTTCAACTGTTAAGAAAGCTACAACTTACAACCAGTTTACCTGAATGATACATATATACAAATGAAAAATCCAGGTAAATTTTTTATAAAAACAAATGCAAATGCAATGCATGTTTGGAATTAGAAGCTCAACAACTAAGAGAAGATTTACAATCTATCAAAAAAATGTTTTTCCTAAAACAATGCCTATGAGATGTACATGAGGTGAAAGTTGTACAGTTGAGAAAACTTACAAGCTACTTGAATTTTTTGTTTTTTGTTTTTTTATGAGGGAAAAAAAATCAATGCATCCTAGTTGCTCAAAATTGAAAAAAACAAGTGAAAAGTTTTTTTTTTAAATGCATATGAGATGCACAAAAATAAATACAATACGCAGACTTAAAAAATAAAAGTTCTACAACTAAGAAAAATTACAATTTCCTGAAAGGTTTTTTCAAAAATAATGCATATGAGATGCACATCTTTAAAAAAATTAGGTAAAAGGTTTTTTAAACAAAGAGTCCTAAAACTAAGAGAGCTTACGATTTATCTAAAAAGTTTTTTTAATTAATGCATACTGGATGCATTTTCTAAAAATCAAACAATTCAGGTAAAAAGTTTTTTAGAATGATGCATATGAAATGCACATTCGAAATTAGAAGCTCTAATAGCTACAGAGGAATTACAATTTTTCCTAAAATGTTTTTTTCAAAAAAAAGTAATGCATACGTGACGCACTAACCAAAATTACAACTCACCTAAAGAGTTTTTTTTTTTAAATAACAATGCGTATGAAACACATGTTTAAAATAAAAAATTCATGTAAGAGGTTTTTTTTTTTTTAAAAAAAAACAATGCATACGAAATGCATGTTTGGAAAGAAAACTTCTATAACTAAATGACTAACTACTTGGCTGGAAAAAAAAAGAAGTTTTTCTGTTTTTTTAAAATGCAATGAGATGAATGCATGAGAAATAAAAGCTATACAAACAGTCGCATGATAACATTTACAACAAAAAACAGATCATGTTAAGGGGGTAAAAAAAATGTGTAGCTTTGCTCTACAAGGTAGGTTCCACTGATAGGTTCCCGACAAGGTGGTTTCCTCACCCCATCACAGGGATCATAAGACCTTCACAAGCGAGTGGAGTTGTTCTGAGTCGTTCCGGCGGCTCGGCCGCGCAGTCGTACCCTTACTAACTCTCCGGGGTTCCTAGTTGCCCTGGGATTTAGGCATTTTGAATATTACACTAAAGTGGGTGTGCGAATTCAAATAATGCCACAAAAAGAAAATGTCAATTAATTACTTAAAAAATATGTACCTGCCACACAAAAAAAGAAAGTTAGAATGGTGAAGATAATAAAATATGAAAACTCAAAAAACCATGGCAATAAGCGAATACAATGAGCCCGAACCCTCCAAGCGTCCCCAGCAGAGTCGCCAAATTGTCGGACCTAACATCTGACCTATGGCGAAGTTTCGTTTTGAAAACGTGGGATTTTGAAAAGAGTCGCCACTAGTTAATAAAGGCTAACTAGAATCCTAAATTACCTAAGCGAATAATGAATTAAAACACCTAGGTATAAAATCGGTCTACGATAAAAAATTCGAGTTCGGGGGTTCTGTTACGAATTAAAAATATAGATCTTTAATTACGCCCTTTCGGTACTCAATTAACTTAATTGCCACTTTAAAATTTAAACATGTGTTACGTCGAATTAATCTAATAATAAAAAAAACTAAACTAATTTTATGCGAAATTATTATCAATGACAAATCTATTAAACATCTAAAACTCCTAATTTGATTAAAATCTAGACGAAATTAAACATGCTCAAAATCATGATACAATTTAAAAATTACATGTCATATAAACATATTTACAAAAACATGGCATTTAATTAAATTTACATTTTTACTATCTAATTAACTTGATACAATATAAACCATGATAATAATAACAATATATAATAATAATATTAGTAAATAATTGAATATATATATATAAAAAAAAAAAACAGAACAGCAGCACGGGCGGGACTCACCTGCAATTACCAGAGGAGGGCGGCAGCGGCGCAGGCGAGCTTCCGGCAGCGGTGGACGAACTCTGGCGACCGGTCGTGACTTCGGGTGGACGGACGAGGGAATGGGCGGCGGTCCGGCGGGCAGATGAAACGCAGCGGCGGGCCGGGATTGACAACGGCCGCAGGTGCTGGTGGCGCTGGCGTGCGATGCAGGACAGCAGCGGCGGACACCTTGGCCAGACTGGGACGGCGACGAGCTGGGCGGTGCGATTCTGCAAGTCTGAGCAGCGGCCGGCGAAGGTGGTCGGAGCTCCGGCGACCGACGGTGATGGCAGGGCTGAGGAGGATACTGTGCACGGACAGAAAGAAAAAAAAAAAATTTGCACAGATTTCTAAAAAATAATATTTTATTGATGTAGTAAATTTATGTCCCTATTACATAGATACTAGGGGTCTATTTATAGGTAATTAGACTAAAAAATTAGGAAAAAATATATTTTCTCTAATATGCACTCAATAAATCCGAAAATTATATATATATATATATATTTATGATTTTTGCCATAAATATATACTATATATTTTCTGATTATTACATCATTTATTGCATATGTATTGTCCTAATTTAAACTGAGCCTATTTTTGGCAACCCCATGACCTTCCATATTTAAATATTTCCTTTTTTAAACGCGTTACACGTAACATTTTTTAACATGTCACATACGTGTCGCGCGTACCAAAATTAGGTGTTTGCAGTATATATACTAGTTCTATACATCGTAATACCTGATTTTGGTTGATCAATATACTTCATATACAATCTAAATCCTCCAAGTTTATATCAACGTCATGGTTCCGCCGCTGGTAATTTGGCGATCCAACCTTGGCGTAAGGGGTTGTCCATGATGGTGTGAATTTGGGCAAGACTTAAATATGAAGAATGAACGTGCCAATTTTGTGTCATGTGGGCGCACTATTCATAATCGTTTTGAATCTGAACCCATCAGATACTATATACATATAGAGCACACATAAAATTAAGTAGAACCAAATAGATAAACAAACGAAAGCTTAACTTACCCGAAAAATAAAATAGTTAACAACTTGCACCCAATTAAAATAGCAGATCATCTCCAGTACCCAAACTGTAAGAATATATATTTAATGTTACAATATATATTCTAATTATGTGGCCAGATAATATTAATGAATATAGATATATTGAATAATGTATTATATTATATTATATCAATATATGTCTTTATGAAATGTATTTAATCTAGACCGTTCAATTGGTCACTTGATGGACGTATCAGATTAAAGGGTTAATATTATAAACGGTCCTCTCTCCCTGCCAGTTATTGACGCAGAGAGAAAGAGCAGTTCTCCATCAACTGGTCTCTGACAGAAGGATGGACAAGGGAGAGAAGTAGAACCGTTCTACAGAGAAGCGAATTGGCAGTCTAGGAAGATCGGAGGAATCGAAATCAATTATCGGGTAAGTCATACCTCTCTATATATTTTCCCTCATAAAGCATGATCAAGATCCTGACAATTAGGGTTTGTAAAAAAAAAAACTTACATGTGGTATCAGAGCCAGGTTGTTGATCATGATTTATGTTGGAATTACTGTGTTTAAGTAATTGATAACTGCGGCGATATATTTAATTAGTAAGGAACCGACCGTCGTAAATTTGTTCCTGGCCTGGGCTTTGAATTCGATCTCCGTTTTAGTATCAATTTCCTAAACGAATTGGTGATGCCGACTTCCATGGTTTACATTGAATTTGTCGCGTACGTATGAATTTTGAATTGTTTAATAATTGTGGATTGAATTGTGTTGATTGGTGGCTAGTTTTCTCATGGATATCAGATTATATCCCACTAGCAACTTGATGCTATTCTCACGCATGCTAATTGCCACATGTATCATGATTTGTTTTAATTCCTTCGCTGTGTTCTGATATGAGGATAATCGAATACATGCAATTCCTTCGCTATAGATTACGAATTGCTTCACTGTATATATATATATATATATATATAATGATATGATGATTGCATACTAATGGCATGATTGTTAGCGAATGGAATTGTTATTCATGAAATTTGGTTAGCAATTGAAGGAATTTGATTTATCACCTAATGAAATTGATTTATTGATTTGGAACTGTTTAATCAAATTTCTGATAATGAAATTATTGTCTTCATTTCATTATGCTTCTCGATGAAATCAAATCGGTGACATGAGGCATTGGGGAGAGCGAGGAGTTGCATCTCGATTTGTCGCCCGAGTGGTTTGATCCGGGAGCAGAGACAGATTGCTACGATTATGAATCCACCATGTAATATGATAAATCCTCCACATTATGACTGACTTTACAAGGACATTACGTGGATGAAAATGATCACGTATCTGCGAATCCGCTAAGTGGAGGGCTTTCAGAATTTCACGTATGTATACTCTCTCTCTTTTATACAACTCATGATGATAGTATGCTAGATCAGTTTAAGAAAAACACGTACTGGCATGTATAGTATCTTGATAGTGGTCCCTAAAGTGATCAAATTAGAGCTTACCTATTTCGTTCATTACGTGCCTTAAGGGTGATTAGAATCTCATGCTTATAATAATATGGATATACACCTAAATGATGAATTTGGAGTGTGATAATGTTAGTCAATTGAGACTCCTATGCATGTGTTTATGAATTCTAAATCATGATGATGTTATTATTTATGCATGAGTGATGAATGAATGACATATTGGATCATGTGATTCTAATTAGAAATTAAGGGTTGATTATGTTTCAATAATGAAGGATTTAGCAAGTTTGAATTAAGCATGAAAATAGTTATTGCATGAAAGATTACTTGCTTTAGTTTCCTTGTTAATTGCTTCCGCTACTCATTAAGGAAAATTATAGTTTTATGGTGTAAAACCATTAACTTTAAGGGTTAACAATATTTTATTTTAGCCAAACCTAATGTTTTCTAGTGATGTTTCAATACTATGATGATAACCATTATGATATCATGTTATATTTAGTTTTTGAAATATTACTTTAAAGCCTATATGCATGACTTTGTAATTAGTTTCTAATCACCAAAGTGATTGAACTAGAATGATAACGTTATGCATGAATGAGGCATTTACGGTCATCATGACTTTATACTTAGTTTCTAATCACCTAAGTGATTGAACTAGAATGATAAGGTTATGGTTTAATGGGACATTACTATCAACATGACTTTATGGTTAGTTTCTAGTCACCAAAGTGACAGAACTAAAGTGTGTTGTCATGCCTAAAGAAAATCATTTATTATATGCATGAACATATAATTTAAGTAGGTTATTGTCACCAAAGTGGCTAATCTAGAATGTTTATTTGCTTCATGCGTATAATACAATAGTAATGTCTAAAGTAAGATCAATAAGTATGTATATGCATGAACTTATATTTTAAGTGGATTATTGTCACCAAAGTGATTAATCTAGAATGTTTATTTGTTTCATGCATATAATATAATTGTCATTTATCCATGATAATAATGAAATGCCTATTACTGTATACATGATTGGATAAATTGACATTTACAGGTTACTAGAATTTTAGGATTTACCCAAAGGTGAATCGCTTTCTATAACTTGTAAACATGATGGGATAATTAAGATCTTTTGGTTCTATATATTTGTATATCCAAAGATAACTTGTATATTTAACCGAAGATTTTCTTTAATTGTCCAATAATGCTATGGAATTTAATTAAGATTTGTGTGCTATAGTCGTTGCCCAAAGGTCGGTTATAGTATACTTTGATGATTTCCAAATAATGTTATGGCATTTAATTAAGATTAGTGTATTGTAGTCGTTGCTCAAAGGTCGACTATGATATACTCTTATTGATTATCTGAATCTATAATAGTTTATTTACTAATTGGCATTTACTTAATGATAGTATATTATAGTTGTTGCCCAAAGGTCGATTATGATATACTTTAAATGATTAGCTGATTCTTATTAGCTTATTTTATGAATGAGCAAGTATGTAATTTGCAGCTATTATAGTTAATTCTTATGTATGTTCTGTTATTGTGTTTAATAGGTTTGACTTTCTAAACCGTGTAAGTCAGGTTCCACTAAAGTTACTAGATCCTGACTTAACACAATTAAACAGTATCCTTATGGGTACACAACTTAAGTAGAAAGTCAAATCATAAAGTATAAACACGATATAACAGAGTAAATCTTAAGTTAATGCGAATAATTTTGGTTTATTCCACAAACAATAAATAAAGAAAATTATGAAGTTTTGTGGATGAAAGAACGAATTATGTAATAAGTCACTCGTATGTACAAACTTACAATCATTAAGTTTTGAGTTGTATAGTTTGTAGAAGTTTGAGTTGACTAATTTATGGAGCAAGATTAAAGACCTTAAGGATGACTAGAGATAACTCAATATTTATGAGAGCACTTTAAAGTGTTCATTAAGTGATATTGAGTTAGCTCGTATGTTATGAAGAACAAGAAAGTCACATGTCAACCATGCATAAAGGAGTGCTACTAAAAGGTTAGTGCAATAGTTTTTCATACATGAATAAAATGCAATATTTCGTATATCTCGCCTATTGCATGATTATTTATACGGAAAATTAATAAGTGTCAAGAATAGGGGGATAATTGTATATATTCTTGCACTTATGAATTTAAGCATATTAGTGTTATTCATGTCATGACTATATCTGTTTGCTGAGTGATTTTCTTGATGAAAAGTAAGCTATTAGATAGAAACGTGAAAACTTATAATGTCTTTATCTGTGTTGACTTTCATGAGAAATGTATAAAAGTATGATATGACATTTAGTTCATTAGTAAGACTCATCAAAAGAACATGTCATATATTTGTATATACTATGTTATACATTTATGAAAATAGTATTGTGGGAAAATATATTCGGACTTTGAAAGTTATAGTTAAGAGTTAGACAAGTAAATCTTATTTACCCATTAATGACATTAAGTTGTGGATGTATGAGTTAAGTCTGAGATCCCATAAAGGCAGTTCCAACCTCTTAATGATCCGTGCGTTGGAAGGGAGCTTGGTTAAGACACCATTATGCTTGAGGTTGTCTAATAAAAGTAAAGTAAATGTTTATGATCCACATTAAAGAATGGATTCTTGAATGAAATGTTTACTCTAGAGTAACATTAAAAGATCCAAAGGGTATAAATACTTACTTTCTTAACTGAAGTCCGAAAATTGTAGAAACAAGTTATGTTAATCTTAAGAATAATGAAATTAGTGGGAGTGTCTGAATAATAAAATGTGGATATTATAGACATTGTCTATCTGTATGAATACATTATTCACATGGATTAGAATATAGTTCCATCAGTTGAATGGATATTTCAACATAAGGGATAATGTTCGAAAGACATGATACTTCATAAAGAAAGAAAAGTATAATCATCTGATAAAGTTAAATCATTTAGAATAACATTAGGAAAACTTGTTATTCTGGAAGTTGGTTTACTTGTAGGATTCAGATATTAGTAAATATTTTTTCGGTTTCATCCCACAATATATTATGTCATGAAGTTTATATTTCTCAATTAATGAATTGTCATTTTAGAAATCAATTTATAGGATAAAATAAATGTTTCCCACGAATGGTTTAGTAATTTTACTTTAGAGTCTTATGAACCGTAAGATTAGTGGGAGTATGTAAATATTTTACCTGTATAATTGATTATTTCTTGCTCACATTTAATGATTATGCATTATATTTCTCTCTGGAGTTAAGATGAAAGTTAATGTGAGAGACAATTTATGTGACAAATATTAAATTAAAATTTTAATCTAGTCACAGTTACAGTTGGATTGTCTCAGAAAGCTCACATTGAAATGATCTTAAAGATGGAGTATAATTCGCAAATGCTGCAAATAAAGTCCTAATGCACCTACAAGAACATGTAAATGCATTTATGTTCGTGTAGATTCAGATTTAAGGGATATCGTGACAGTTGAAAGTCCACTTTCAATTATTTGTTCCTTTTATGTGTTGGAGCAATATTATAGAAAAGTGGTAATTATCTGTTGTTATCAATAATGTAAAGTAAGATTTTAGCATGTTTTATCATGCATTAAGGACCGTGAGACTTATTTCAGGGCTTGAGGTTGTCGACACCGTTACCAAGTCGCTGGAAAATTTATCGTAATAACGCCACAGTTATTTCTTCGTCAAAACGACAAGCATTAAAAGGTGCAAACTTATGGAATGAAAGTTTATTGTCGTTAAGAAGAAAGTTCAGAAACAAGAGTGTCTGTCAGCATAATGGCCAAGCTGACAATGATGTATTTAAATGAATGTTTACAACTAATGACATTAAATAAGCATGCAAATAATGGGTCTTAGTTGTAAAGTTGATGATGATGATGTTTGATACTCTGAGCTCAATGATATGCTTCTGACTCCAATGTTTTCCTGTTAATTATGATTGTGTACACATAAAGTTTATGATAACGGGAAAACCTTATGCAAAGCCTTACTTGGACCCTAATGTGTTTATAAATATTAGTTACAGGCTTACATTTGATAAGATGTAACTGTCGTGGTATATGGAAGGGAGTATGCTGCTTAAATATGTGTATGACCGCCATAACCCGCATTTATAGATTATTGAATGTAAGTGATTATGATGAACGGAAAGATTAAATTTTACACGCGCCTTATGTTATTCCATAAAGATGTAAGACTTATGTGATTATCCGGCCAAGTGGGAGAATGTAAGAATATATATTTAATGTTACAATATATATTCTAATTATGTGGCCAGATAATATTAATGAATATAGATATATTGAATAATGTATTATATTATATTATATCAATATATGTCTTTATGAAATGTATTTAATCTAGACCGTTCAATTGGTCACTTGATGGACGTACCAGATTAAAGGGTTAATATTATAAACGGTCCTCTCTCCCTGCCAGTTATTGACAGAGAGAAAGAGCAGTTCTCCATCAACTGGTCTCTGACAGAAGGATGGACAAGGGAGAGAAGTAGAACCGTTCTACAGAGAAGCGAATTGGCAGTCTAGGAAGATCGGAGGAATCGAAATCAATTATCGGGTAAGTCATACCTCTCTATATATTTTCCCTCATAAAGCATGATCAAGATCCTGACAATTAGGGTTTGTAAAAAAAAAAACTTACACAAACAAGTTTGCAAAATCAACTCATCCAGATATCCGATTTTTATGGAGGACTAATTTATGATTACCTATACCATGCACCAATCCCAAACCCAAAAGCGTACAGTACAAGTAAATTAATTAGAGTAATTAATTGAAGTGATTCATATATTATACTTACATACCAAAAGAGATGAAAGAAAAAAGAGTAGCGTTGAAGTGGATGAGCGAGAAGAAGATCCGAGGTTCCTCTCAGCGCAAGTAGTAGTTGACATATACGTTGTTCCTTTGCTGCAGCTGACATGATCTCTCCGATCTACTTCTCCCTTTGGTATTATATTACAAATCTGTATACCCTCTTCCCCTCAACAAAAGTAATTTGTAAATATATATATGGCCGGCGGCACAGAAAATGGAAGGAAGAAATGAACCTAGCTAGCTAGCTAGCTAGAGCAATGATGGAACACAAGGTTCGTTGGTGTTGGTAGGAGGATGATGATGCCAGTTGTTACTAGGAGTAGTATTAGCATTGGACATGCTCCAGTAGTAATTGGGATCAGGTGACAACGATGATAACCCAATTACTTCCATTTCATGATTTTGGTATCCTAAATAATTATTCCAACCATTACCACCAAGACCAACTGGGTAGTTCATTTCTCCATCCACCTTATTCATTGCTGCTACTGCTAACCCAGATCCATTTTTAACACTGGGACACAATAATGGCTTTAAACTAGAATAATCATCTTTTAACTCCAAATCCCCCCCACTACTAATCAACTTTTGATGTTGAATCGTTGATGCAAGCAATGAAGTCATGGATGGACAGGAAGATGAAGATGAATAATAATAATTAACCTCACCACCATTGATCAGCAGCTGGCCTGCAGATGAAAACCCTAGACCACCTAGCTGATGATGAGCACTAGCCGATAAGATAGGGTTCACAATACATGGGAGCTCATCCTTGGCGCCTGTGGTATTTGTCACAGGTGGTCTGATCTTCATTCGTTTGTTCTTCCTGCAACCCCCACCAACAGGAACGTTCCTTAGGGTTCCTCCACGTGTCCAATACCGTTTGCAAGCTTTGCAGAAGTGTCTAGGCTGGGACAAGCTGTAGTTGTTGTAGTAACAGAACTTGGTATTTGAGGAATCACACCGAGGGCACTTCAGTGCCAACTGCGGCTGATGATGAATTGCTTCATTCTCCATTGCACCACAAGATGAAGCCATTAACGATCTCTTCTTCTCATTCATTACTACTTGATCCCCACAAAACAGAAGGCAAAGGGATGCAAGATGGACATTTTAGGGTAAATAGTAGGGCATCTATGCCAGATGATGGAGATATATCAAAAGGAGAGATAGAGAGAGAGAGAGAGATTCTATCCAACAGCTAATAGACAAAACATGGGGTCATGCATGCTAGCTTTTGTCTAATAATTCAATTCCGAAAGAAAAGTAAGTGGGTGCAAGAGCAACCTCTATCCGTTTGAACATGTAATATATGATATAATGGTTTAACCTTTTATCTTAATTAATGGCTAGAGATTCAAACACCGTTGTTTGAGACTTTAAGATTAAAAAAATATTCATGATCTGATGTATGCGAATCAAACTTAATGTACGGTAAACATGTTACATACTCTCCTAATGAATTCCTAAAACCACCCGAAAAAAATCCTCTATCCATTAATTCTCGTAGTTGTGCGAATATATATATCATTACTGTCACTCTTACTTAATGGGTCTGTTGGTTCTCAATCACTCGTACTTTATGGGTATATGTCCGATTCGGGTTCGTTTTATATTATTCGGACTTCGTATACACGTCGAACTCACTAAACGGTTTCGAAATGTTCACCCGCGGGTATTTAAAAGTCCGGGACACGCGCGTACGCGCCTCAGACTTACACCGCGCCCGGATTGTCATCACAATCCGGATCCGGTCCGGATCGTCCGGACAATCCGGCCCTCCGGATTATCCCGTTATTCCGGACCTCTCGGGATTCTCGCGATACCTCGGGACGGTTCGGATTCCTCCTATTACTGACATGTAAACCCCTACGCAAACACCGCACGTGCAAACCCTCCCGATGTCAGCTTTACTCCCGTCTACGCTCGGTTCATACTTTGCATTGAACCGACGTCGGACCGTTCAAAACCCGGTTTGATTCCAAGGTTTCCTATAAATAGGGGCATTGATCATTCATTTCAAACTAAGTTGACAGCGGAAGCTCTGCCCTCTCTCTTGCTTTCTCTCTCTTAAATACCTGACTTAAGCTTCGGAGATGGTTCATCGCACTCCACCCCCCCCCCCCCCCCACGTGGTGTGCGATACTGCCCCTCTTGCAGGTATACGGAGACGCACGAGTTCGGCATGTGCGAAGACCTGAAATAGGAGCAACCCGAGGCATTCTTCCGTCGTCACTACCAGGATCCGACTCCCCACTCGGAAAGGATCCAACATTTTGGCGCCGTCTGCGAGATTCTGAACGAACAAGCACTAGCATACCAACAAAGCTAAATGGAAAAGAGAAAGAACACTGCAGGAGAGCCCAGCAGGGCGCAACCCAAGAGGAATCAGCCAGGTTCTGAGGACATCCCAAAGGTGGTATCCACAGCTTCCTTAGAAGAGGCTCCCAATGCTCAACCAGAGTATACAGCTCAAACCAACGAACCCCCGCCAGGTTTTGAGCAAAGAGAACACACTGAAGAGGAACAACCTTTCGGAATGCCGGCCAACAACCAACAACCTCAGGATGCAGGCACACGAGGTGCACATGTTGCCCCAACCGTAACTCCCGCAATGATGCAAGCAATAGAGGAACTCTTGGCCTTCAGGGATACTCTAAGAAACCAAGGTTACGCGCCTCCACCGCTCCCCCACCTCCGCCACCACCGGCTCAAGTACATCCTGCAGGAGAAGCAGTGTCCCAGAGCACAACCTGAGGAGAAGCCCCAAGACAACAGGGAAGGCAGCCTCCGGCTGCCAACTCTCAATACTACAATGCAGGACCACAAGGATCCTACTCTGGTGCAACTCACTATGAAAGGCCATACCCGGCCGAATCATGGAAGCAACCAAGTAACCTCAATGAGAGACAAGGCAGGGAGGCCTCTCACTACCAACAAAGCTGGGGGGCAAGATAGCGGAAACCCAAACAATGTGTGGGGAATACCGGAGAGGAACAATGACGTTCCCCTCACTGGGTCAACCGCTAAGACTTTGGAGGCGCTCATTGAGCAAAAGCTAAAGCAGAAAAAGACCAGACCAATACACGTCTTAACAGACAGCGTAAGTCATCCTTTCGCCAATGAGATGTTGTATGAAAGTGTTCCGGGAATCCTAAACAACATATAAATCAAGAAATACACTGGAAAAGAGGATCCCATTGAGCACGTGCAGCAGCACGAGGCTTCGCTGCTGGGAAGAATCACAAATCCAGACCATGTAGCGGTCACGTTCCCGCAAACCTTACTAGGTTCAGCGACACATTGTTTTTCTCACTTCCAAAGGAAAGCGTGACCTCCTCGGCATACATGAAGGGAAAGTTTATCCAGAGATACATGGGCGAACGAAGGCTGCTCAAAGACTCCAGCGCACTGGACGATGTGAAGCAACAATATGATGAATCCTTGGCTGATTATTACATCCGTTTTAATCAGAACATAGCTGACATTCAGACAAACCCGCCTGAAGATGAGATAATCAAGGCATTCATAAGGAACCTAGGTCGCTTAGCTTTCTCCTTGGGGGAAAAGATGTCCAAACGCCCGGCTAAAAATTTGGAGGAATTAGCCTCGCGCGTGAAGGAATACGTGGACCTGGAGAGGTTCAGGAACAATGCAAGAGCAAAGCTGAACGCTGAACGCAACAAAGACAAGGCCGCACAGGCTAAACGCCCCGTCCAGGCCGGTTTCCAAAAACCAAGGGAGGTCAACACCGCGAACCTCATTCCGCTAAACGCCCCTATGTCGGCAATCATGAAGGAGATGAAGGAAACGAATCTCTAGAGAGAACCAAACAATTGGCGGAAGGGCCCCTTTGGAAAGGAAGATGACAAGTGGTGTGAAAACCACAAGGTCAAGGGACACGACATGGAAAACTGCTTCAGCCTATGGATGCGCATAAACAACATCATTCTGCGGGGCGAGCTAAAGCACTACGTTGATCAGGGGGAAAACACCCTTACAAAGAAACAAGGAGAGACATCCAACAAAAACAAAGGGAAAGAGAAGATGTATGACAATCCACCTCCTCCCAAGAGGGGTGTAATAAATGTTATACATGGAGGACCAGCTGCCGGGGGCCAAGGCTCGCACTCAAGAAATGTCTACGCCTCACAAGCGGAAAAGCACCCAAAGTATGAAAAACGACCAAGAGGGGAAGAGGAGGATCTGGTCATCATGTTTTGTAAGGAAGATATGAGACACATCGTATATCCCCATGACAACGCACTCGTCATTACCATGCCCATAGCGAACTACGACGTAAAATGAATCCTCGTTGACAGAGGATGTTCTGCTGACATCCTGACTATCAAGATAATCGAACAACTTGGTCGTACAAAGGCAGATTTGAGTCCCGGAACATTCCCTCTAATAAGCTTCGCCGGAGCTGCAACATACCCACTCGGTACGATCACACTCCCGGTAACACTGGGAGAAGGCTGGACAAAGCTTGACATTAATGTCAACTTTATTGTGGTCGAAACCTTGGGAGCCTATAACGGGATCCTCGGAAGAACAACCATAAACCCCTTGGAGATAGTGCCATCCACGGCACATCAGAAGTTGAAGTTCCTAACCAAGAATGGAATTGGAGAGATCCTAGGAGATCAAACCGCAGCACGACAGTGCTATGTGAACGCTCTAAGGCGTAAACAACAACTCACCATCGCCATGATCAGGCTGGGATTCCCCGAACAAGAAGAGGAGAAGCAAGTGGAAGAGATGCGTCTTGAACAACTCTCTGCGCATATATGGCCATCCAACTACCAACACGCCCCAACACTGCAAAGTGTTTGGGACATCAAACAAGGAGAAAGGGAACCATCTCTCGAGTATTTCAAGTGCTTTGCGCTGAATGCTGCTTGGCTAAAGGCCACAAACGAGGCAGTGATCAACGCGTTCTTTATGAACTCGAATGCGTGATCCTTCCTTCTACTTGGAAGAGAGTACAGTTGGAGGACCACTCAGTCAATGAGTGACCTTAAAGAGAAACTTGAAAGAGCAATCGCTTGCGAGCAGGAGCTCGGGTGGAGCAAACCACCCACAGGTGAGGGAGGAGCACTCTTTCAACAACACGACAGCAGGAGCACACTGGATGGACCAGAATATGCATTCACGCCTCTAAACACAGAGGTCGAAGTGATATTTGTGAGCATCCTGCAGAACCAGCTGTCCTCCCCAAGGGAAACACCATACGCGTTCTTGGGAGCCGACATCACGCATTGGTGTAAATTCCACAACACCTGGGGTCACCACACCAACGACTGCCTCACTCTGCGAGTTGAAATCGAAGAGATGACAGCCCTCGGGGCCTTGCAACATCGCGTGGCATGTAGCCATCACACCGTGTGAACAGGCAGCTTACATCACAACATGTCGGGAGGAGACAACTACATCCCTCCCACATCTCTGCGTTACGCACAGCTTTATGCATCCATCTACTTTCAAGCTTTAATTTTTTAAGTGCTTATGCTTCTAGTAGAATATTTACAAATGGGTGATCACTTGACCCCATCTATCAAGCACTGTGAATATTGCATAACTAATGAAGTTAATGTATTTTAGTAGGTACATTTTTTTTGTGGTAAATTAGGGAACTATGTAAAAACTACAAATAATTACAATGTAATATCTCTAGGCTCCATATGACCGAAGGAATCATACAAAATAGTCAATAGAACTCTTGGAGGAGGATCCACCAAAGTAACTTAGATTTCCTCCAAACTAGTTGCATCCTTTGCAAGTAGATCCGCTACTTTGTTAGCCTCTCGATAATTGTGGCGGATCTTGTATCTTCTAAATGATTAAACCCTAATTAGTAGGTACATTACTCTCATACAATCCATGCTCTGGAATAACGCCAAGTAGTGGACTCTATGCATTAACCTTGGAACAACACTTCGGGCTTAAAAATGTTTAACACAACAACAGACTAATATCGCATGCCACCAACATGTCAATACTTGATATCAACAACAAGCTCGTGATACGCTCTCTTCCACAAAATCTATTATGTCTACTCTATACAACTACATCCTGGATATTTTCCTAAGGATTAACTACATAGAACATGGCGCGACATCCCCGCTCGGGGGCAACCCCATGATTACAACACTCATTCCATGGATTTTTTCAACAAAGAGGCTTTCATCTACTAAGTGGCGCGACATCCTCTACACGAGGGCAACCCCATGATATCTTACTGAGGAACGAGACACCTAGTATAGATTACTATACACTTACATGTCGCGACATCCTCTATACGAGGGCAACCCCATGATATCTTACTGAGGAACGACACACCCAGTATAGATTACTAAACACTTACATGGCGCGACATCCTCTATACGAGTGCAACCCCATGACATCTTATTGAGGAACGAGACACCCAGTATAGATTACTAAACATATACATGGAGCGACATCCTCTATCGAGGGCAACCCCATGAGAACCTACTACTACTCACAAGTAGCGTTCATTATTACGTACCAATACTCTATGCTGGCAGGAGCGTAGACAACAATCGTCGTGATACTCAACGCAGCGAAAAACTCACCAAACATACAAGTCGAGTCTTGTAAAAAGTTATCTTGTCCGTGAACAAATAACGGAAATAAAACACTCAAATCAAGCAAGTAGTGTCTTGCCACAACGTCGCCTTGGAATGGCCCAAGAGATGGAAAAAACTACAAGTTGTGCAACACAAACTTGTACAGCCCCCTAGAATAACCAGGATGAGGTGTAGTAGCATCGCAAGGTCAGTACAAGGACTAGCTAAGGAACACCTCTCCTTAACGCTATAACGGGGGTACCCAAAAAGCGGATCAAAACACATTCAAAATTTGGCAAGTCTTGTCATGCTACAACGTCGCTTCGGAATGGTCCGAAAGACGGGATAAACTACAAGGCGTATCACACGACCTTCGTCACGTCCCTTTGACTAACAAAGTGGAGGCGTACTAGCATTGCAACAACGTTACGCGGGGAGTTCCCAACTAACGGATGGAAAAACGCACCAAACTAACAAGTAGCGTCTTGTAACAACGTCACCTTAGAGTGGACTAAGAGACGGTAAAAACTAAGGCTTCGCCCCGTCAAAACGGCACGCTCGCGTGTACACGGGGATCTTGTGCATTATTACCCACAAATTCCAAGTACCGGGAAAACGAACTTGTGCATTACTACCCATAAATGCCAAGGGTCACTCTAAGGACTTGCGCATTACTACTCAGAAATGCCAAGTTTCGGGACATTGACCTTACGCATTACTACCCACAAATGCTAAGTGTCACTCTTAAGTATTGCACATTACTACTCATGGAATATAGAAAGCATACAACACATGTGTCCTTGACACATATATCTTGCCATGCCTTGGTATATCCAAGAGGGGCACGCACTGCAGGGACGTATGTCTCCTAACAACAACTACGTATGCTTTCATCCACAAAGAGGACGAGTCTCAACTCTACTCTATAGTCCACACCACATGGACAATTTCAAAACACAAAGGTATGAAATATTACTACTATATTACCATGCATTACTAAACCATTCATGACAGGTCTCATATGACAATGTCAAAGCATAGAAACATAAACATAAAGGGTTCAGAGGGATAACACCCCAACAAGCAACCTCAACCCAAACACGGGGAACCAAAACTATATACAAAGAGTTTGTGAAAACGAACACTCAACCTAACACCACATCAGGAGCACCACCATCAACGACATCTCCGCATGCCCTGGAAACATCCTCTCCAAACGTGGTACCCTCCACGATAATTGGATATCCAGCATCATTGAACATCAACTCGTACTCACGGGTGTCAGCTTCAATATCCTCAGAGGCATTCCTAACAACCATGGCAGGGACATACTCCCTAACAGCAGGGGGCATCCGCCACAATAAGCGGGGCAACAGTCCCATCTCTAAGTCTCAAGGCGACCACATGATCAGTGGAAAACTTGGAATACGGACCTGATGGGTCCGACTATAGCCGTCAGGCCCTTTAACGGCGAGGAAACGGCAAACAGGCCCACCAGGCCCAGAGTAAGGGTCAAGATGACCTAGGAGAAGGGTCCCGATGAAGGGAGTCCCGACGAAGCAAGGTCCCGACAGAGTCGGTCCCGACAGTGGAGCTGGAAGCTCCCGATGAGAAGCCTTTAAGTAGGCCCCGATGATGAATCCCTGAGAATGATTGGCCCTGTCACGATGACGAGGTGCCCCGAGCGGTGACACAACGAGATAACACTGGAGTCCCCGACGGGAGTCGGGACTCGTTATCAGAGGATAAAGCCAAGATATGCGGGGCGTGGCCGAGATACGCGGAACGTGGTTAAGATACACGGAGCGTGGCCGAGATACGCGGGGCATGGCTAAGATACGCGAGATCACGTACGAGATATGCGGGATACGGGCTAACCACCCCTAATGGTTCGCCAGGTACCTGAGGCATCTCTTTGCCTATAAAAGGGCAGGAGGTCACCTCAGATCACTTACGTTGAGTTGAATACACTTTGATATCTGTTACTTGCCAGTCAGACGAAGTACTCATTTAAGCATCGGAGAGGGATTCTGGGTCACCGCCCGGTCTATCCCCTCTTGCAGGATTGCGTGGAGCAAAGGAGCTAGGATTGCCGTCAAGATCCGTACCGGAGTTCCATCGTGATCCAACATTGGCGCCGTCTGTGGGAAACAAACAAAAAAAAGCTGATATGCCTTCTACTCGATCGATGGCGGCTGGCAAGAACAAAAGGGGACAATCCGGTGGTTCCCGTCACCCCGCTGCAACGAACCTGAATTCAGTACCAGAACAAGGAGAAAACCAGAACCATCCACCGGCTGAGCTCTCCCAGACAGGAGGACACAATGGATCGCATCCCGAAGATGTTGCCCCTCAACACCAGGATAACAGGGGGCAGGAGGCTCCCCCAGCTGCAGATTTGACGAGGGCCGTGGCAGAGGCCATGCCCATGTTTCTGGCGGCTGTAGAGGCTCTCTTGGACCGAAGGGAGGCTGCGAGGAGGCAGGAGGAGATGCCCCCGCTGGAGGAAGCAACCCTACCAACAGAAGGTCAGAATGCGCAGGAAGCCCCGCCCCGAGGCCAGGACAGAGGTAGGGCAACCGGTCAGCCGGAAAGGTTCGTGGTTGATGGGCCAGGACCAGTACAGCACAGGACCATTCCCCTGAATGGTCCCATCACTCCTGACCAGGTGGTAAAGATCGTGAACATCTGTATGGGAGAACAGAAGCCACTGGTATCGGAGCTAAGGGATCGATCCACTCATCCCTTCGTCCCCCGACTCATTGACACCCTAGCCCCGCCTGGGCTAGGCATCCCCACGATAAAAGAGTATGATGGCGAAGGAGATCCAGTTCGCCATGTCCAGAAGCACCTCATGGCGTGTCTGGGAAGAGCCCCAAGTGAAGACATAGTGTGTACGTTGTTTCCGAACACACTAGGAGAAAGGGCCCTGACTTGGTTCTTTAGTCTGCCCCCAGGCTGCATCACTTGCTGGGCAGACATGCACGATCGATTCATTCAGCAGTACCAGGGTCGGAGGCGTTTATTGAAGAGCGTGAGGTCCCTGACCCAGGTGGTGCAGAGGCCCGACGAATCGCTGGCTCATTATTACCAGCGGTACACAGCCAGCGTACCAGAGATAGACGAAGAAATCTCGGAGGGCGAAACCATCCGCACCTTCATTCGGAACCTGACAGCCCCCTATGGCTCCGACTTGATGCACAGCGTGGCTGAGAAAGCTGTGTGGAACATGGAGGCATTGCAGAAGAGGGTGAAGCGGCAGATCGATGTCCAGGAGTCAAAGATAGTCGCGGGAGAACTGGAGCCCCCGAAGTCGAACAAAGGGAAGCAGTCGAGTAAACCTTTCGACGATCGTAAGTCAAAGGGTAAACCCGACAGTGGCAAGAATCGAGGTCGTCCGGATCGGAGGGACGACAGACGTTCTTCAAGGAAGGATAAGCGGGAAGATCTCGACATTCCTCTCAACTGCTCCATGGCGGAAGTGCTGACAGTCATGGAACGACAAGGTATCTCCAGATACCCCCCGAAGAAAGATGGAGAATTCCTGGGGTCCCGCACGGATCGCTACTGCCGATTCCACCGCGCAAATGGCCACGACACCAATCACTGTCGGGAACTGAAGAAGGAGATTGAAAAGCTAATCTAGAAGGGAAAGCTCAAGGAATTCGTCGGAGATAAACGATGCAGGTCCCGCTCTCGGTCTCGATCACGGTCCCGTTCCCGGTCCCGCGATCGGTCCCCAAAAAAGAAGAGAACTGATCCAGAGTCATCCGGTGCTCGCAAGGAGAGACGAGTCATCAATGTGATTCATGGAGGATTTGCTGCTGGAGGTGATACCTCATCCGCCCGAGAGGTCTATGCCTCTAGAATCCCTACGGCGGTGGTGCTGGGAAAGAGGTCCCGATCTTGGACCTTGAAGGAAGAGATGGTGATCTCCTTCTCATCGGAGGACCTCATAGGCGTGGAGACTCCACACGACGATGCCCTGGTGGTAACCCTAGATGTAGATGGGTTCGAAATGAAGAGAATCCTAATCGACGGAGGGAGCTCCTCCGACATTCTGTTCATGGACGCGTTAGAAGCTATGGGGAAAACAAAGAAAGATCTGAAGGAGGCAAACTTCCCGATGGTCGGGTTCTCTGGCTCAACCTCCTACCCGCTAGGAGTAATCACCTTACCAGTGGAGTTTGGTAGCGGGTGGAAATCAGAAAGGAGGAACGTGGAGTTTGTCGTGGTTGATTCCGCAGGGACCTACAATGCAATTATCGGGAGAACCACCATCAATCCCCTGATGGCGGTTGCCTCGACTGTGCACCAGAAGGTGAAGTTCCCGACCGACCACAGAGTCGGGGAGGTCAAAGGCGACCAGGTGGCTTCCCGAAAATGCTATGTCAATGCCACCCGGAGAAGGAGGCGAGAGGCCATGACTGTCCTCCAGACAGACACAGATCCTAGAGAAGAGTTTGGGCGTCCCGCCCCCGTAGAAGATCTGAAAGAAGTCGAGATCGACGGACCCCAGAGGAAGGTAAAAATCGGGTCTGCTCTGACTGAGGAGACAGCCCAAAAATTGGTGGAGTTGCTGAAAGAGTTCAAAGAGCTGTTTGCCTGGTCCCCCAGCGATATGCCAGGAATCAGCCCCGACGTGATCGTGCACGAGCTGAAGATAGATCCCGCGATCAAGCCTATCACACAGAAAAGACGTCCGATGGGCACGGATAAGAAGATCGCGATCCAGCAGGAGGTGGGCAGGTTGCTCGATGCTGGTTTCATTAAGGAGCTCCGATTCCAGACTTGGGTTGCCAACCCAGTGCTGGTAAAGAAGACTAACGGGAAGTGGCGAATGTGCGTGGACTTCCGCGACTTGAACAAGGCTTGTCCAAAGGATTGCTATCCACTCCCGAGGATTGACCAGCTGGTGGATGCCACATCGGGACATGAGCTGTTAAGTTTCATGGATGCGTATTCAGGCTACAACCAGATCAAGATGGCCAAAGAAGACGCCCCCCATACAACGTTCTATGCAGACAGCGACATCTATCACTACGATGTCATGCCTTTCGGGTTGATCAATGCCGGGGCAACCTACCAGCGGATGGTGAATAAGCTGTTTGGAGATATGCTGGGAGAAACCATGGAAGCCTACGTGGATGATATGCTGTGAAGTCCCGACAAGCCGAGGATCACGTGCACAACCTTACCATGGCATTTGAGCGGATGAGGCTCCATCAAGTTCGTCTGAACCCGACGAAATGCGCCTTCGGAGTCCACTCAGGGAAATTTTTGGGCTTCATGGTAAGCCAAAGAGGAATTGAAGTGAATCCTGAGAAGCTGAGGGCAATCGAGGAGATGCAGTCTCCGATCAACCATCGGGAGGTGCAAGTGTTGAATGGCCGACTAGCTGCAATGAATCGCTTCTTGTCCAAAGCCAGCGACCGATCAATGCCGTTTTTTGAAGTCTTGAGGGCCAACAAAAAATTCGAATGGACCGCCAAATGTGAAGAGGCGTTCCAAGCACTAAAGCAGCACCTTCGCACACTCCCGCCGCTAGCAAAACCGGTTCCAGGCGAGCCGCTCTTCCTTTATTTGGCTGTTTCTGAATTTGCCATTAGCTCTGTGTTAGTAAAGGTTGTCGAGGGTAATCAAGTCCCCGTCTATTATGTAAGCAAGGCATTTGCCAAATCTGAATTGAACTATCCCGCCGTTGAGAAGTACCTCTTTGCGTTGATAATTACTGCTCGGAAGCTAAGGCCATATTTCCACGCACACGAGATCACTGTGCTAACGAACCAGCCTTTGAAGCATTTTTTGAACCGACCGGATGCGTCGGGGAGATTGGTGAAATGGGCAGTAGAGCTCAGTGAGTTTCGAATACACTTTGCTCCAAGAACGGCCATCAAGGGCCAGGCATTGGCGGACTTTATAGCAGAATCTACAGCCCCCGATCTAGAAGAAACGGGCCCTGTAGAGGGGGCAGCCATGGAGGTCCCGACAGAAGAACAACCAGAGAGAGCAGAGCAATCAGAACAGCCAAACAAAGAAAATACCTGGGAGATGTACACGGACGGCTCCGCGAGTTCAGACGGGTCAGGAGCGGGCTTTTTGTTGATACCACCAGGTAAAGGCGAACCTCTCCGATACGCCTTGGCTTTAACATTCAAGGCCACAAACAACGAAGCGGAGTATGAAGCTCTTATCACGGGCCTAAAAATTGCTAAAGGCACTGGAATCGATCACTTGAGAGTGAAGTGCGACGCAGCGTTAATCGTGAACCAAGTTCAAGGGCGATATGAAGCAAGGAGCCCGATAATGAAGAATTATCTACGAGAGGTACAAACCCTGAGAGAGAGCTTCAAAAGCTTCGATATCGAGGCTATTCCGAGGGAGGAGAACGTAGAGGCAGACGCCTTGAGCAAATTTGCCCTGGGGGCACCCTTAGAAGAAAATCGGAAGGTGCACTTCCTGGAGAAGGTGATCTTGTCAAACATCGACCCCACGCAGGTGTGCACCGTTGAAGCAAAATCGGAGGAGGAGCCCACTTGGATGACCCCGATAGTCGCGTATCTGACTACGGGGGCAGTCCCCGAGGATAAGGTAGCAGCAGACAGGATATGTCGGATCGCGTCTAATTATGTGATGCTGGACAATCAGCTGTACAAGAAGGGCTGGTTCTCGACTCCGTACTTGAAGTGTGTAGCAGAACCCGACACCAACCGAATCCTGAAGGAAATGCATGAGGGAATCGCGGCTTGTCACGAAGGGGCCCGATCCATTTTAAGGAAGGCGTTGAACTTAGGCTACTATTGGCCCACGATGAACAAAGAAGCAACGGCGTTGGTCCGATCATGCGACGCGTGCCAGAGGTACGCCCCGAGTATCGTAGCTCCGGCTGCTAACCTGACGTCCATCAAGAGCGCTTGGCCCTTCGCGCAGTGGGGCATCGACTTGGTGGGACCTCTTCCACAAACACAAGGACAATGTAAGTATTTACTTGTAGCTATCGATTATTTTTCGAAATGGATAGAGGCGAAGGCATTGGCCAGAACAACGGGGAACCAGATCGTCAAGTTCCTCCAAACCCACATCGTGTCCAGATACGGGATTCCTAAGGTGGTGATCAGCGACAATGGCCCACCGTTTAACGGCTCTCAGGTGAGGGAGTATCTGGAAGAACTGAACGTTGAGCATCGGACCGCCTCCGTACGCCATTCTCAGACTAATGGCCAGGTGGAGTCAGCCAACAAAATCGTGATGGATGGCCTGAAGAAGAGGGTCTATGCCTTGAAGGGCAAATGGCTGAACTAACTGGAAAATCTACTTTGGGCTGTTAGAACGACACCCAAACGATCAACAGGGGAGACTCCGTTTGGCCTTGTTTATGGCACGGAAGCTGTCGCTCCTGTGGAGGTAGCTGTGGCATCCCGTCGGACGAGATATTATGAGCCCCTGACGAACGATGAAGTGAGACGCCTGGACTTGGACCTACTCGAAGAGAAAAGGCGGGAAGCCGATGAAGTCCAAGCACGAATGCGCTTAGCGACGGCCAGGTACTATAATCGGCGAGTGAAGTCCCGACAGTTCTTCGTCGGGGAGCTGGTTTGGCGTCGCAACGAGTTCACCCTTTTGGATCGAATCAACAAGATGTCACCAAAATGGGAAGGACCTTATAAGGTCGTGGGGATGCCAGCTCCGAACGCATACAAGTTGGAAGACCTCGATGGCAGAACGTTAAAGCATTCTTTCAGTGGCGAACACTTGAAGAAACACCATGCTTGAAGAAAGTCGCCTTAAGTGGTGCCCGAGAAAGTCGCCTTAAGTGGTGCCCGAGAAAGTCGCCTTAAGTGGTGCCCGACAAAGTCGCCTTAGGTGGTGCCCGATGTAAAATCACCTTAAGTGGTGTATGCTATTTATCGTTTAATTCGATGTAAGCCAATCTTATGCCATCAATAAATAAAGAGGTTGCTTCCAAAACAAGAGTTGTCCTTAGATTTATGTTAAGTGTAAAAGTCGCCTTCAGTGGTGCACGACGAAAGTCGCCTTCAGTGGTGCACGATGAAAGTCGCCTTCAGTGGTGCACGATTAAAGTCTCATTCAGTGGTGCACGATGAAAGTCGCCTTCAGTGGTGCACGATTAAAGTCGCCTTCAGTGGTGCACGATGAAAGTCGCCTTCGGTGGTGCACGATGAAAGTCGCCTTCAGTGGTGCACGATTAAAGTCGCCTTCAGTGGTGCACGATGAAAGTCGCCTTCAGTGGTGCACGACGAAAGTCGTCTTCAGTGGTGCATGATGTAAAGTCGCCTTCAGTGGTGCACGATTAAAGTCGCCTTCAGTGGTGCACGATGAAAGTCGCCTTCGGTGGTGCACGATGAAAGTCGCCTTCAGTGGTGCACGATTAAAGTCGCCTTCAGTGGTGCACGATGAAAGTCGCCTTCAGTGGTGCACGACGAAAGTCGCCTTCAGTGGTGCATGATGTAAAGTCGCCTTCAATGGTGCACGATGAAAGTCGCCTTCAGTGGTGCACGATTCTTAGATTTACTCTAAGTAATATAAAGTCGTCTTAAGTGATGCCCGAGAAAAGACGCCTTAAGTGGTGCGCAATACTTAGATTCATTCTAAGTATCCGAAAGTCGTCTTAAGTGATGCACTCGATATTAAGTCACCTTAAGTGGTACAAGTTATTAAAAGCGTTGGAAAGGACGTACGAGAATTTCTTAAGTATCGAGGTTTCGACAGCTAAGAACTAAGTCGTCTTAAGTGATGCACTCGATGTTAAGTCGCCTTAAGTGGTGCAAGTTATTAAATCGTCGGGAAGGACGTATGAAAATTAAAGAAGTCACTCGGAGAAGTGCAACAAAAGATCAGAATAAAAGAAGTCTGATATTGATAAAGGGCTCAAAGGCCCGACAACGACGCAAGATAAGAGGATACAAGGACTCTAAAAAGATAAAAGCATTCAAGCTTGGTCCTTGTCAGCAGCATCGGAAGCAGCTGGGTCCGCGGAGTTGGTAGCAGAGGGGTCCACAGGATTGACTTCGGGAGGATTGGCTATCGGGGCGTCCGCACTTGGAAGCTCAGAGGCGTCTTCGACAATTACGGGGGTACTCCCCCCATCACTCTCCTCGGAAAGAGCAAAATACTTCTTCGCAAAGGGAGCGAGGGAAGGAGACTTGTCGAAGTTGATGGCGTCCCCGTACTCCAGCTGGAGCTCCTCAACGGCGTTGAAGAGAGTGTTCTCCACCTCCGCGCCAAAGAAATTCATGGCATCAGCTTGGAAGCCCTCCGACCTCCGATAGTCCTCCCGACCCTTGGCCTCCGCTTCGGCCAGCTGTGCCGGGAATCCCGCGATCAGCTCCTCCAAAGCCTTCTTCTCAAGGACCCGCTGGTCCTCGGCAGCCTTCTTCTCCTGGGTCAGCCGGTCCACGACTGCCCCCTGCTCTTGCCGCTCTTGCCTCAAGAGCCCCTCGAAGTCCGCGATCTGCTGCTGAAGGCCCCGAATCTTCTCATTGAGGACAGCCAGCTCTTTGGCAAGCTTCCCCCGTGAAGATTGGGAGGCCTTGAGATCCGCCTGAAGCTGCTCGCGGACTCCTCGGTCCCGCTCCCGGGCCTCATCATAGGCAATGACATACCCGATGAGGCGGTTGTAGTCACCAAGCTCCTGCAATCAAAAGGAAAAATGTTAGAAGGACAAAAGAACCGATTTATCGATCAACAAGAAAGAAGCGAAGTCTCACCTCGATGCGGCGCACAGCCATACCCCTGACGTCCCGCTGCATATGCGTCCGATTGAGGTAAATCGGATGTCGCATAGAAGGCAGGATGGAACCCGCCAGCAGATGCAGGGCCAGTTCTTGGTCCTGTTCCCCTTGTGTGAGCGGGACTCCCTGGAGCGTCTGGATAGGAGCCCAGGGGGCATTCGCCTGTGAAGAGTGGAAGGGCCTGTAGAAGTCCCCGTCGAGAGAAAGGGGAGAGATAGGACGAGGAAGAGAAGGGCACGTCTCCGTCTCGGCCCGAACAGGGGAGGGAGAGAAGTCGTGGATGGGCGAGAGCTCCCGCTGCTGCAGAGAAGACGAGGGAGGCGGCCCCTGAGGGGTTGGTTTCAAGGGGGATTGCCCCGCCTTCCGACGCTGTTGAGGGGGGTCAGCCCCGCCAGTCTCCTCGGAGGAGTCCAGAGTCTCCACCTGACGAAACTGTTCGCCAGATGGTGCCTTCTCTCCAGTTGAGGAAGGCACCCCCGCTGGAGGTGGTGCATCTGCGGAAGCTGCAGCACCCGAGGAAGCTCCCGAGCGACCTGCACCTGGAGGATGAAGAGCTTCAGAAAGGTAGTCAGGAAGTTCATCGGGATTCTTACACCAAATGATACGTCGGGAGACGTATTGATCCTTCCCGCGGTAATGATAGTAGCCAGCCTTCAAGACTCGGGGAGTTTCGCCTCGAAGGATTCTTTTGACATCAGCAATGCGGCCTTTCTTGGTCGAGGAAATCAAGTCCGACGGGACCATCCTTTTATACGATTTAATAGCAAGTCGGAGTTGTTTACCTTCTTCAGCATTCTGGACATCGAAGAGTTGGTCCAGATCCACCCGTGGCCGCTTGGGCTGCTCCGCTGAAGGAGACCCCGACCTGGCAGCAGCCTTCTTAGCAGACTTCCTCTTCCGCGAGGGGCGGACAGCATCGGTCTCCCCCTGCTTAAGGAATAGATCGGTCAGCACAGATACCTTCTTGGCTGCAAACAATAAACGAAGAAAAGTTAGAAGTTTACCCAAGGGACCACGTTAGAAGGGCCGTCGAAGAGCTGCCCCCCAGAGACAATACTGAGGAGTCGGATCCCGGCGTGCACCAGGTCCCGCTCCACCAGAGAGTTAGCATTGAGAGGAGTGTAAGACTCCCCCCAACGATAAAGCTGGATTAATTGGAGAGTCTCGAAATCCTCATCAGCATAAGTGTGGAAAGCAGGCGGAGGGTCTGCTGCCACCTCCCACCGAGGCCAGGGAATTGAAGAATGTTGGATGAAGAAGTAGCTCTTCTTCCAACTACTGCTGTCGGACCCTGTATCGATCAAGAGTCCCCGACCCTTGACCACCTTCCAGGTGTCACTGGTCCAACCGTGCCGGGAAAGCTGCTGCTTACTCCACTTGGGCATCCGAGGGTAGAAGGCGCAAACCCCCGCCTCGTTGCATTTTAGCCCATAGAAGGTCCTGAAGAGTTGGAGGCTGTAGACCCACTTCTGTCGGAGACAGAGGACTTGAAAGGCGTTCCAGATGCGGATGGCATGAGGAGAGAAGGTAGTGGGGTGTGTTTGGTAGTGATGGCACAGCTCGACCAGGCTACCACAAAAGGGGAACCTGATCCCCGCTGATATTTGTCCCGTAGAGACAAATACCTCCCCTTTCTGGGGACGAGTAACCTCAGGGTCACTCGAGGGACGATGTCGAGGATACGGGAAACGAGGTTCCCAGGTGATGGTGATGCAACCCTCTCGGAGAGCTGCATCATAAGCAGTAGTGGAAATCTCATTTGGAGCATAGTCAAATTTAAAGGGTTTTCTCCCCTCGGAGCTGGAACCGCTGTCTGAAAAGCAACCAGGGCAAGAAAATACAGTGGGACTCTGGGAAAAATTATAAAGAAAAAGACGAACAAGCAACGAAGAGTGTTTCCTTACCAGACATGATGAAGTAGAGGTTGAAGGAGATGAACGAGATGTCGCCGGAAAGATGATCGGAGAGATTCCAAAGACCTTCGAAATCACAGAGCTTGGAATTGCAGAGGAATCGCAGAGAGCTTTTGAGAATTCGAAGACGGTAAAAGTTAAATTATGACTGTGGCTAGTGTTTTATAGTCGAAGAAGACGGTTGAAAGGACACTTCGATCCGAGTCGTCGAAGTCGAAGAGTCTTAATCTGGACCGTTGAGATGAAACGTGCAGAAGGACAACGGGCGTAATGATGAAACGGCCTGAAAAGCACTTTTCAGAAAAGGACAGGCACGAAAAATCAGGCACGTGGGTCGAAAACGTCACCCCATTATCTACTGCATTTAATGCACTAGAAAACCGAAGAGACCTTTGGGATATAGCAGTTATCTACAAAAACCCTGAGGAAACGTGGAGGAGAAGACTGATAAATTAAAGTAACTGAACCAAGGAACAGATCCCCGACTCTAGTATTAGAAAATCGGGAGTTGGAAGACACGACGAACTAAAAGTCCCTCATGTCTTGGGGGAAAATGATGGGTCCGACTATAGCCGTCAGGCCCTTTAACGGCGAGGAAACGGCAAACAGGCTCACCAGGCCCAGAGTAAGGGTCAAGATGACCTAGGAGAAGGGTCCCGATGAAGGGAGTCCCGACAGAGTCGGTCCCGACCATGGAGCTGGAAGCTCCCGATGAGAAGCCTTTAAGTAGGCCCCGATGATGAATCCCTGAGAATGATTGGCCCTGTCACGATGACGAGGGGCCCCGAGCGGTGACACAACGAGATAACTCTGGAGTCCCCGACGTGAGTCGGGACTCGTTATCAGAGGATAAAGCCAAGATATGCGGGGCGTGGCCGAGATACGCGGAACGTGGTTAAGATACACGGAGCGTGGCCGAGATACGCGGGGCATGGCTAAGATACGCGAGATCACGTACGAGATATGCGGGATACGGGCTAATCACCCCTAACGGTTCGCCAGGTACCTGAGGCATCTCTTTGCCTATAAAAGGGCAGGAGGTCACCTCAGATCACTTACGTTGAGTTGAATACACTTTGATATCTGTTACTTGCCAGTCAGACGAAGTACTCATTTAAGCATCGGAGAGGGATTCTGGGTCACCGCCCGGTCTATCCCCTCTTGCAGGATTGCGTGGAGCAAAGGAGCTAGGATTGCCGTCAAGATCCGTACCGGAGTTCCATCGTGATCCAACAGGACCCATCTGATCAAAACACAAGTTCGGAGCAAGAGCATATACATGCTCGATAAGACCCTCAATAGAATCATAAAGCATATAGTCCGCAGCAACCAGGACTTCAGCATGATAAGACTCGGAAGTCTTGTATTCCGCGATGCCTATAACCTTGCCATCCGCAAGGGACTTCTCCTTCATGGCCCGCAAGGCGAGATCAAGATCGGCGCTATCTTCAACGCCCTTCGCCTAAAGGGAAGCAATATCAGACTCAAGCGCCACAATCCGAGCCTGACGAGCGGAACTCTCCGCTTGTAGGTCAACAACCTTCATATCCAAGATGCGCGCCTTCTCCTTAGCACCCTCAGCCTCGAGACATGCAATCTCACACTTCTCCACAAACGTCTTCTTCTCCTCTGCAAGTTCAATCACGAAGGAGGAGAGGTTGGCCATTTGAATGGCAACCTACAATAATAAACAACAAGTAAGCTGTAGTAACAAAGAAAAGCATACATACAAGGCATGAAGGAGTAAGTATAGATACTCACAGGAGCAAGGCACGACAGTGTACCCTCAGCACATGCTTGCGCACCCTCGGGGTCACTCGGGCGAATCCTCCGATCCCCAGGAGGAAAAATCTGCTGAAAAACACGAACTCCCACCTCGGAAGTGGTCAAGCTAACCTCCTTCGCAAAGCGAGGTCCTCCAGCAAAGAAGGGTACCCACTCATCACCAACAACAGAGTCCTTGGATGGACAAACCAACTCGGCCCGAGTAAGGGCAGCAACAGGCGGGACAACTATAAACTTATGCGGAGGTAAACAAGAAGATCCAAATACAATGAGTATAGAAACAATACAAAAAAAACCAATATACCTGTGCGGGGAGGCCCCTCCTCCGAAGCCCGGTTCCTCGACCGGGGGGCAGACATCACGGGTACGGCAGGCGCGAGGGCCTCAACTCCTTTCCCCTTGCTAAGTGGAGTTCTCAACACCTCGCCAATGCCAGACTTGGGGCGCTGATATATATATATATATATATATATATATATATATATATATCACTACACCATCACTCTTACTTGATGGGTCTGTTGGATCTCGATCACTCGTGCTCGATTCTCGTTACACTTACCGCTCTTCTTCCGTTGCTTCACGTCTCTCGAGAACCTGCAAGAAGGGTGACCGGGGCGGTGCCTGGTAAACCCACTATCTCACTCTGATGCTTAAGTAAGAACCCGTTTTATAGAGATAAAGAGATAACGTACAAGTAGAGAAACAGAGAGTGATTAACCTTCAAATGAGTATAATAGTCTGGTATTTATAAAAGATTAGTTATCCTTGTTACCAAACAGTTGCCAAGCCGGGATAGGTTTATCCTAATCCCGGATTACAATCATGTTGCTTCAGACTCAGTTATATCGAGCACTTTTCAGCGATCAGAGGGGTTTACGTATTGCGTGTTCATATGACTTGTTTTGGATGATACCATGATCAATGTGCCGAAGCCTTTACTTTCTATACTCAATATAGTTTAATCGAGGTGTAAAAAACCCATGTAAATACGTATGCCAGAAAGAGCTGAAGTACTGTGTTGACTTGTACTCCCTAAAAAGGGTCCAAGCATGGTGTGAAAAAAAACGTGTCAGTATGTGCGTTGATCGGGGAATGCTTCACGAGGAGCATTGGGGGTCGGGT